>JAGKPW010002416.1:0-4910891 GCA_019926035.1 Melaleuca alternifolia | reverse complement strand
TTCATCTTTCAATTGAAAATCAACACCGTCCAAGAATTTGGGGGGGGGGGGAGTGAATTACCTTAGCTCAATTGAACATCAACACCTCATTCCATCACTAACCACTTCCGGGAACAATTATTCCTATACTAACTATTTTTTCCCTTAAAATATTAGCCCCTGCTTTAGCATCTATACTGAAACAAGTTATCTCATTTAAGACCAAGGCATTCATTCGGAGTGACCCTGTACCTAATTTAAGGAGTCCCCCAAATAAAGTCTTAATTTCCTTATGAATTCAGACTAATTTTTCGAAATGCTTCTCTGTGGAGACCACTTGAGTCTAGACCAAAAGTGACAATGGATGGCGAGATTGACTTTTTTTAGTAGGAAATAAATATGCATTTGTTTTGGTGAAATATTGCCAAAGGCATAAGGCAGGTTCATCAATTTATGGCATTTGGTCCTTTGGCTAACCCAAGGTGGATGTCTCCATCGATAAAACTTGCAAAGCCTCATTGGTAACGACTCAAATGGGCATGGCTAAGATTCTAAACAATCTGAAATATATGACTATCCATAAATTTTTTCGATCCCACAAATTTTTTCAATGGTTACACAATTCCTGGTTAAAAATAGAGAGCAAACATGACTTCTATTGATAAGGTTTCAAGAAATTTTGGGTATTCTACTTCTATAAACACAAAAGCGAAGCATGAATATCAAGACAATATTTCATCTTTCAATTGAAAATCAACACCGTCCAAGAATTTGGGGGGGGGGGGAGTGAATTACCTTAGCTCAATTGAACATCAACACCTCATTCCATCACTAACCACTTCCAGGAACAATTGTTCCTGTACTAACTATTTTTTTCCCTTTAAGTATTAGCCCCACTGCTTTAGCATCCACACTAAAACAAGTCATCTCATTTAATATCAAGACATTCATTTGGAGTGACCCTGTACCTAAATTAAGGATTTTCCCAAATAAAGTCTTAACTTCTTTATCAACTCAGACTAATTTTTTGAAATGCTTCTTTATGGAGACCACGTGAGTCTAGAGCAAAAGTGACAATGGATGTCGAGATTGACTTTTTTAGTAGGAAATAAATATGCATTTGTTTTGGTGAAATATTACCAAAGGCATAAGTCAGGTTCATCAATTTATGGCATTTGGTCCTTTGGCTAACCCAAGGTGGATGTTTCCATCGATAAAACTTGCAAAGCCTCATTGGTAACGACTCAAATGGGCATGGGTAAGATAGTGAACAATCTGAAACATATGATTACCCACAAATTTTTTCAATGGTTACAAAATTTCTGATTAAAATTAGAGAGCAAACATGACTTCTATTGATAAGGTCTCAAGAGATTTTGAGGATTCTACTCCTATAAAAGTAAAAGCAAAGCATGGACATCAAGACAATCTTTCAATTGAAAATCAACACCGTCCAAGAATGGGGGGTGAATTACCTTAGATCAATTGAACGTCAACACCTCATTCCATCACTAAGAACTTCCAGGAACAATTGTTTCTGTACTAACTATTTTTTCCCTTAAAGTATTAGCCCCACTACTTTAGCATCTGCACTAAAACAAGTTATCTCATTTATGATCAAGACATTCATTCGGAGTGACCCTGTACCTAAATTAAGGATTCCCCCAATTAAAGTCTTAACTTCTTTATCAACTCAAACTAATTTTTCGAAATGCTTCTCAGTGGAGACCACGTGAGTTTAGAGCAAAAGTGACAATGGATGTTGAGATCGACTTTTTTCAGTAGGAAATAAATATGCATTTGTTTTGGTGAAATATTGCCAAAGGCATAAGGCAGGTTCATCAATTCATGGCATTTGGTCCTTTGGCTAACCCAAGGTGGATGTCTCCATCGATAAAACTTGCAAAGCCTCATTGGTAACGACTCAAATGGGCATGGCTAGGATAGTGAACAATATAAAACATATGACTACCCACAACTTTTTTTGATGGTTACACAATTCCTAATTAAAATTAGAGAGCAAACATAACTTCTATTGATAAGGTCTCAAGAGATTTTGGGGATTCTACTTCTATAAAAGGAAAAGCGAAGCATGAACATCAAGACAATGTTTCATCTTTCAATTGAAAATCAACACCGTCCAAGAATGGGGGGTGAATTACCTTAGATCAATTGAACGTCAACACCTCATTCCATCACTAAGCACTTCCAGGAACAATTGTTTTTGTACTAACTATTTTTTTCCCTTAAAGTATTAGCCCCACTGCTTTAGCATCCGCACTAAAACAAATTATCTCATTTAAGATGAAGACATTCATTCGGAGTGACCTTGTACCTAAATTAAGGGTTCCCCAAATAAAGTCTTAACTTCTTTATCAACTCAGACTATTTTTTGGAAATGCTTCTTTGTGGAGACCAAGTGAGTCTAGAGCAAAAGTGACAATGGATGTTGAGATTGACTTTTTTTAGTAGGAAATAAATATGCATTTGTTTTGGTGAAATATTGCCAAAAGAATAAGGTAGGTTCATCAATTTATGGCATTTGGTCCTTTGGCTAACTCTAGGTGGATGTCTCCATCGATAAAACTTGCAAAGCCTCATTGGTCATGACTCAAATGGGCATGGCTAAGAGAGTGAACAATCTGAAACATATGATTACCCACAATTTTTTTTTATGGTTACACAAATCGTGATTAAAATTAGAGAGCAAACATGACTTCTATTGATAAGGTCTCAAGAGAATTTTGGAGATTCTACTTCTATAAATGCAAAAGCAAAGCATGAACATCAAGACAATGTTTCATCATTCAATTGAAAATCAACACTGTCCAATAATTGGGGGGGGGGGGGGGGGGCGTGTGAATTACCTTAGCTCAATCGAATGTCAACACCTTATTCCATCACTAACCACTTCCAGAATTGTTCCTGTACTAACTTATTTTTCCCTTAAAGTATTAGCCCCACTGCTTTAGCATCCGCACTAAAACAAGTTATCTCATCTAAGATCAAGACATTCATTCGGAGTGACCTTGTACCTAAATTAAGGATTCCCCCAAATAAAATCTTAACTTCTTTATCAATTCAGACTAATTTTTCAAAATGCTTCTATGTGGAGATCACGCGAGTCTAGAGCAAAAGTGAAAATGGATGTCGAGATCGAATTTTTTTAGTAGGAAATAAATATGCATTTGCTTTGGTGACATATTGCCGAAGACATAAGGCAGGTTCATCGATTTATGGCATTTGGTCCTTTGGCTATCCTAAGGTGGATGTCTCCATCGATAAAATTTGCAAAGCCTTATTGGTAACGACTCAAATGGGCATGGCTAAGCTACTGAACAATCTGAAACATATGACTACCCACAAATTTTTTCGATGGTTACACAATTCATTATTAAAATTAGAGATCAAACATGACTTCTCTTGATAAGGTCTCAAGAGATTTTGAGGATTCTACTCCTATAAACGCAAAAGCGGAGCATGAACATCAAGACAATGTTTCATATTTCAATCGAAAATCAAAACTGTCCATGGGCTAAAAATCCCACGCTCTACAAGGCCGGCACGACAAAGTTATTCAGGAAACTATATTTTCACGGCGACCTAGAAAAGAAGAAAAAAGCGCCATAGAAACAAACAGTGGAAAAGAATGGTGACCCAACAACCTGGACATACACATCTATTGCTAAAGAATAACCCTGCATTAGAGGAGATTATCCAGGCTAGGACTGCGCATGGCAAACAAATAGAGAAGATTCTGCAGTAGATAAGAAAGCTCCTGATGATTTTTCTTCATGTGGGGATTGCATATAAAAAAAGTGCTGGAAATCCACATAAACAAAGTGCTGGAAATCCAATTAACCTAACATGGCACTTGTCGTGGTAATGGCACTCAAGTGATTAAAAAAAAATATCTTAACATTAAGTGAGTAACGTATGAAAGTTATTGCACTTGGGTGTCATTTTCCGTACATATACATATATAGGGGTCAATTTACCTTTTCAACGTAACAATTTTGATAAGGGAATTTGCCATGTGAAACTAATAAGTAAATTGAAGTTTATCTAGCTTAATATACAAAGTAGATTTGCCAATATTATCAATATTTACCATTTGATACTATTTTTTTAATATCAACATTTTCATAAGAAATTATGCCGAATGCAAAATACAACTTATTCTTCATAATAAAAGCAATCATATAACTAATATGTAACTTCATGCTAACATTGTCATTTTTTGAAGAAATAATAAAAATGCAAAATACACTTATTCTTTACAATAAAAAGTTATGCTTACTTCACCTTGGTCGATTGGTGTGTCTAACTCGTGAGCTAGAGGTCGCCCGCTCTAATAACACATCCTGGGCCCACATATTGCTTGGGAACTAATCCACTACACAAGCTAAATGCTTGAGCTTCACTGTTTCATGAGATTCGCATGATACTTAATAGCCTTCTGTCCCTACACCATGCCCCTTGATTACAGAAAAGCAATGCTTACTTTCGGAGAATGCTAAAATTATATTGTAAGTTTTTCATATGCATTTTTTCCTCATAAACTAGGTAGTTATGATGCAAAAGTTCCTTATCGACTTAATTACAAAGAGAACGTTCCCTATGACTTTAATTAGTTGTAACCTCGTTTTTGTTAGAAATTAGTCATTAACCGATCCATGAGTTACAATAAAAATTCGGATTTAGGAGTTCCCATGAAAATTACCAAAAAAGTTTAAGATCTATTGTGCTTTTGTCAATATAGTTATAAACTTGTTGATTGTGCCAATTGATTGCACCCAGTCAATTTTAGCTAAAAATCATTGACATTGACACCAATGATTTTATGTGGCATGACTGGTGCTAACATGGATAATTTTGTGATATTTTTAATTTTTTTATTATTTTCTTGTATATTCATTCTTTACATTTTTTTTCTGTGGCTAGGCCCTCATGGCTGTAAGCAAGGCCATCATGGTCGCGAGCGACGCTAGCCTCGCGAGATTTGGGCAAAGCAGCCTTGCCTGTAGTTGCAATGGTCTTGTTGAGGCCAACCTTGCCAATTGCAGGTGAGGTTGCCTAGCCCAAATTTGAGCGAGGCTTTGCCTGCAGTTGGTGAGGATGTCACGACCTTCGTGGGTGGCTGGGAGGGCATTGTTGCCCTCATAGCCAGGCCCTTGATAGTCATAATAAAGAAAAAAGGAGAAAGAAAAAATAAGGAAGGAAAAAAAATGAAACAGAATAAGAAAAATAAAAATTCTAATAAAAATATAAAAATAATTCATGCTAGCGGTGGCCTCCAAAATGTAAAAAGATTATGATTGGGTTGACAAAAGAGCAATATACTTATAACTTTTTTGGCAATTTTTTCTGGAGAAATTTTATTCCATAATCTAGCCATTATGATTGGCAAAACAACTAGACAATTTCAATCTTTCCTTGTGAAGCGAGTTTTCTTTTTCTCCAACTCAAAGAACTGATTTGAGAGGCTTTATGTAGAAAAATCTGTAGAAATTGAAAGATAATACATGAAAACTCAGGACTTCTTTTCAAGTAATGGTCAACCCTAGCCAGATATAAGGGTCTAAATTAGCCCAAGTCTAATATGTCGATGAGTAAAACCTTTACAAGTTGCTATTCAGTATTTAAATCAACAAGACAAATCGAAGTTTCAGTAGGGGAAGGAGGCAAACTCATCAGCATTTGAATCAAAAGGCGGGGTCCCGCAAAAGAGCACAGGAGTGAGGCGTTCGAATGTCCTTTGAAGACTAAAGAAACTCAAAGTCGAAAGGGAGAACAGAGAAAAGGTGAAGAAGCTTAACGAACAAAAAAGCAAGAAGTTGATTCCGCTTAGTTGTTGCTGCATCAATGCCCATCTCCTCTTTCTTCCCCAGCCGTTGATTATCTTAACCTTTCCCGGCAATAAGACGTTGTGCATTGACGCTCCCCCTCCTTCATCCTTTTGGCACTCTAGTCCTTTTGCGTCTCTCATCGTTCTTGCTCTGTTTCGCTCTTCCTTCTCCTGCGCACAGCCATTCTTCACCCGACTCTTCTTCTTCTTCTTCTACTTCAGTATTTGCTGCTCTTTTTCATCATACAATCACTCTCTGTCTCTCTGTTTTCTCGGGGAAAAAAAATGTCGATCGATTCTTGCATTTCTGTTGCATGGG
Source organism: Melaleuca alternifolia (assembly GCA_019926035.1). Lineage (NCBI taxonomy): Eukaryota > Viridiplantae > Streptophyta > Magnoliopsida > Myrtales > Myrtaceae > Melaleuca > Melaleuca alternifolia. Next base: position 4,904,745 of record JAGKPW010002416.1, on the reverse strand, counting down.
ATGTCTTGAAGATGGTAGTTGCTCCCATCAAGGGTCGATTTGGATACGTCGTGGCCTCAGAGAGCTATGCCAAGGATCTGGGGTTGGAAGTCAATAAGCTGGACTTCGAGGCCAAGAGGCTCCGACAGGCCATGGAAGTGGCCAGAAACAATCTTCGGAGTGTCCACAATTGGCCCATAGAGTTGCAGGCCAATGTTATGAAGGCCTTGCAGGAGGCGCGAGACCTGTTGGGCGACTCCGACAAGGCGAGCAAAACTTGCTGCTATGGGACTCTTGCCGACCCCTATTATCGCTATCAGTTTAGCAGGAGGGCCAAGGACAAGATCGAGGACATTAAGCGACTTACTGGACAATGCAAAGACGTCGGCTACGTTTCCTACAGTGGTTCTGATCCCGGGAATGTCGCTGCTCCAACTCCACCTGGGAGAGAAGACAAAGATGTCGTTCCGTCGACCACCATGACAGCCTCCGGTTCTTCTCATTGTAGGGACGATGGTATCTTCGATTCCAGAGCTTCGATCATACGGGACATCATGGCTGCTCTTGCCGATGATAGTTGTAGCGTGGTCGGGGTTCACGGAATGGGTGGGGTCGGCAAGTCGACCCTATTGACAGACGTTGAAAGGAGAATAAGGAAAGAAAAGTCGTTTAATTGGGTCGCTAAGGCCGACGTGTCGGAAAATCAAGACATCAAGAGGATTCAAGGAGAGATTGCGCATGCCCTGGGATTGAACATAAAGAGTCAAGAGTATGCCAGCGTGCGAGCGGAACTTCTACACAGGAGGTTGAAAGGTGAGGAGAGAGAGAAAAAGAAGGTCCTCATAATGCTGGACAACCTATGGAATGGGCTCGACTTGAGATTAGTCGGCATCCCTTGCGGACATGACAACAAAGTCATAGGATGCAAGTTATTGTTGACATCAAGAGACCAATATGTTTTGCGAAGAGAAATGCGCTGCGACAAGGACTTCTTACTTGCTCAGCTGAGGGAAGAAGAGGCAAAAGTATTGTTCCAGAGGATGGTGGGATACAAAGTTCATCGCGACGAGTTCAAACCCTTGGTGGATGAAGCACTCCACAAATGTGCAGGTGTGCCTTTCCTAATCGTTGCAATGGCGAAGCGTTTTAAAGATGCTGATTTATCTGAATGGAAGGACACTTTGAAAAATATCAAGAAATTTAAAGATAAAAAAATAAAAAATTCGATAAATCAATGTTGCAATGGAGTTATAATAGATTAGAAGACGAGGCAAAGTCATTATTACGACTCTGTGTTGTTTATGTTGTCTCCAAGCCTTCTCTTCAAAACTTGGTGAGGTATGCCTTTGGTTTGGGGTTATTTCAAGAAGTTAGCAGCATGGAAGAAGCGAGAAATAGATTGAGCTCACATATCCGTACTCTTCAAGCCTCCTCACTTTTGTTAGATAGTGAAGATGTTGATAGTTTCAAGATACATGACTTGGTTCGTGAGTTTGTTGCCTCAGTCGCTTCAAGAGATCACCCTATTCTTGTGTTGAAAGATAAAGATAAGTCGGCAGCACAGTTTCCCAAGGACAAGCTCAAAAGTTGTAGAGCAATATGCTTTCCATGTGCTGAAATGAATGAGCTTCCCAAAGTATTAGATTGTCTTGAGCTGCGGCTCTTTTTGCTTTTCACAAATAATGAATTTCTTAGTATCCCGGATTCATTATTTAACTCTACGAGGAAACTCATGGTCTTAAATCTTACTGGCATCTGTTTCACTCATTTGCCTTCGTCGGTTACGCTATTGAGGAACTTACAGACTCTATGTCTTGATGGTTGTTCGTTAGAGGATGCAGCCATTCTTGGCGAGCTAAAAGGGCTACAAATTCTTAGCTTTGTGCACTCTAAATTTCAGCGATTGCCAAAAGAAATTAGGCAATTGACGGAGCTAAGGTTGCTAGACTTGAACAATTGTTCTCGACTTGAGGTGATTGAACCTGGGGTGCTGGGAAACTTGATCAGATTGGAGGAGTTGTACATAGAGAATAGCTTTAGTCAATGGAATGTTGCGGAGCAAACTGCCCCAACTAATGCTAGTCTTGCTGAGTTGAACAACATGAAGAATCTCTGCACTCTGCATGTATCAATTCCTGATCCAAGCGTCCTCCAAGAGGATTTAAACGTCGAGAAATTAACCAATTACAGATTCCAAATAGGTAATCCGCGTTGCTGTTCAAGCGAGTACAAAGGATCAAGGACATTGAACATCGAGTTGAATCCGATGAGCACTATTCTTCATAAAGGATGCATCAAGACTACCCTAGACAGAACTGAAGATCTGCATTTGTACGGGTCAAACAAAATTGAGCAAAGTATTTGCGAGTTATCCCCAGAAGGTTTTCCAAATTTAAAGCATCTAGAGGTTGAGAATAATTCCTCCATCCATCACATCCTCCGACGACCTTCCCTTAAGACGTTGGAGTCGCTAGTTCTTAGGAATCTTATCAACTTGGAGAATATATGGCACAGTCATATCTCCTCCACGTCCCTCAGTCGGTTAAAGGTAGTCCGAGTCGATAGTTGTCACAAGATGGAAGCCCTGTTTCCTCTTTCAATACTGAGAGAACTTCAACAGTTAGAAGAGATTCGAGTTCTCAGTTGCCACTTGATGCGGGAGATCATAGAAGCTGATGATTGTGGCAAAGTGGGGGAGATTATAGAAGCTGATGATTGTGGCAAAGTTGAGTTGCATAATTTGCATGTTCTGAAGTTGAAAGACTTGCCAGATATCAAGTACTTTTCTACCGCTGGGACGGCTCCTTCGAGGAGTACATTGGACGACCAAGTTGGCACCCAAGTCGCATTCTTCAACGGGCACCAGGTAACTTTCTATAAAAAGAGAATACTAATTTATTGATCTTTCCTTCCTTTTGCTAATTAGATGTAACATAGATTATAATGCTTATTTATTTTGTTATTTTTAGTTCTTTTACTTCCTAATTACCTCGTCCATCATTGCTTTCTCTGTAATTAGACAAAAATATCTTCTCTTTCTGGTATCCTTTTTTAAATAAGCACTTGGTCATTGCAGTGGCGCCATAATTATAACAATGCACAACTTTATTCAAGTTTATGCAGAAGAAGTCATATATAAGCACTTTTAGCGTCACAAACACCAAATTGCAACTTATGTTTAATGTCTCGTGATAGTAGGCATTGGTAAGTGACCTTTGAGGAAAATTTACACGAAATCCCCCATAGAGTTTTATGGCAGCACGCATTTACATCAGAAGTTTCAACCTTCTATCAAAGCCCCATGAACCATCGACCCTTCGTCTATTTTTCCATTTGCATATTCACGATATGTGATTTATCAAGCGGAAAATTGTAAGTCATTATTTTTATCCAAATCACTTAATTGCACCCAAATGTGTTATAGTTTAATATTGCTAAGTGAGTACGACCAAATTAAGTAAAATTATTGTTATTATCATCGTTGTCGTCGTTGTCATCGTAATCATTTTATTATTATTAAGATTAAGGAAACTTTACAATTTTAATGCATTGAATGTCTTTGCGATCTGCAGAATATGTGCCTTGAAAATTAGATTGTCCAAAATAAAGTATACTTAACGTGTGCCTATAGTACGAGCTTTATAATATTATAAGTAATATTGTTATTGTTATTATTATGATTATGTTTCTATTTCTTGTCATTGTATTGTTATTTTTTAGGTCGTTACATCTATTCAATTCTTGGAAAAGAATGATAAGATGACAAAAATTAGCAAGGAGAAGATGACGACAACAATGATGATAATGATAGTACTCTTCATTTCTTTTCTGTTTTTGCTTTGATTTTAGTTAGTTTCCATCAATCCTATGACTGTTTTATCTTGTTTCTCGGTTTCATTAGATAACGCACCACTGCCCCTAGCGATGTTGGTGCTGCTCGTCTTAGTCACTATAGTCGTTTAATTTATCCTCGTTAAATGAATCACTTTAGGCTTAGTTGAAGGATGGCTCAATTTGATTTCTCTGTGATTTCCCTTTCTCTACTTACTTATGCGCTTCTTTAATTTTTTACTATTTCTCTACTCCCACTTTTAACTTTCTTTTTGATTTAAATAAATTGTGGTGTGGTCAAAACTAAAACTACAACATGGCATTGCCTCACCGACAGTTTGAAGCATTGTGCCAAGATGTGGTCGAGACTCGAGCGTATGAAATGGGAATCAAGATGTAGTCGACCATAACATTCATAATATGAATTATCAAAGAATTTGTATAATAAACCTTGTCACCTAAAAGTGCGAAGTAGAGAACTTTTCTGGCAATATCTAATCGAAAACTTTTGAACATGAAGGTGTTAATTTATATCATCACAAAAATTAATGGCATTTAGTTGAAGTCGAAAGTGATTATTTAGAGTAAAGCACAAAACTAGTAGGTGGAAACGTGGTTAATTTGTTTTTTTCTTGGTCTGTGGAAATGCAGCTAATTGTTTAACTAGTTTTAGTGTTGACATTTTATAGGAGGTCCATTTGGTTTGTGTAAAGACGTCGAAGATGATACATCATGCAAGAGCAAGATGAGGGGATCAACTAAAGATGGAAAAGGCTTTGTTCTTTGTTTTTATTAATGAGAACGATGTTGATAATCAATTTGGTAAAGTGTGGTTGGTTACCTTTTGATTGGTTATAGATAGTGATAGCATCAAAGAGAAGTGCCTTTTCGAATTGTACATTAGCCTTGGTTTATCGTAAATAACCTTGTTTGTAAATTTCCTTTAAGGACCATCGATAATAACCTACCATAGTATGTAAATTTCCTACCTGTCCTTCATAATTATAATTGGTAATGTTCATCAGGTTTCAATCCCATCCTTGGAGTCTTTGATATTGGATGGACTTCCCAATCTGAATTGTATGTGGAGTGATGAATCTCCATTGACGTTGAGCAATTTAGGATATCTCCGGGTGGCACGGTGCAAATCTCTCTCGAAGGTTATCAATATTGCATCATTGGTAAAACTATGCAAGTTACACACTTTAAATATATCACAGTGCGATTCGGTGAAAGAAATATTTGACCTTGTCGGACCAAGCGCTAGTGGAGATATTGGGAGTCCCTCCGAGCTAACCAACTTCTGTATACATGGATTGACGAGCTTGAGGCACATATGCAACAGGAATCCTTGTGGAATAGTGAGATTCCATAAATTAGAGAAGTTGGAGGTGTCTGGATGTGACAACCTTGGGTATTTGTTTTTCCCAACGATGGTTCAGTTTCTCACACAACTGAGAGAATTAAGGGTATGGAATTGCGAGAAGATGGAGGCGATCATTACGGAAGAAGAAGGGTTGGGAATGGAAATATCAGAAGCTCTAGAATTTCCGATGTTGACATATTTAGGCCTTAGTCGTTTGGAAAGGTTGAGGTGCTTTTCTCGTGGAAAATGTAAGATTGATTTTTTGTTTTCATCATTGAAAACTTTTTTGTAAATAGATTCATTCCTACAACACAAAAGGTGACATTCTTTTCATCCAATGCAAAATTAATGACAGGTTCACATGCTGCTCAGAGTCAAGATCATGTCAAATCACGCTCAGTTGCTCTATTCAATCGAGAGGTATGTGATTAATTTCTAGTCATGATATTGAATATAACAAACAATTAGTAAGTTTCAATTCACACCACTCCTCAATAAAGAAAGGGTTGGATCAATCACATAGATATTTAAAGATAACGAAAAAAAGGAACTTGGCTATGAATAATTATTAAGGTCATGATATTGAATATTTAAAGAAAGGGTTGGATCAATCACATAGACATTGACCATGCTTATCATTTGAGCTTTTTGGGCCAAAGTTTGAGGTTGAAAGTATAGTTGGTTTGCTTTGCCTACTAATTAGGAATAGTCGATTCCAACGTGACTCGATTTCTGATATGCAATTGGGAATAAACGAGGCTGGGAACTGATCCTATGCCTAATTTTCTCGATTCTACTTGGGAATCAGTTCAAAGCACAATTGCCCACAACTATTTGTCCTTTTCTTTTTCAAATGGTTTATTAGTTTATTAAAAACAATTAGTAATTGACACTCTACCTTCTTCTGAGTCTGCTTGGGACCGGGACAATTGCCGATTGTGTAACAGCCGCGTTTTGGACCCGGTTCGCATTTATGGCCTCGGGGAAATTTCAAGGAAATTTTATAATTTCCTTTTTATTTCGCAGAGATTGCGAAAGACTCTTGAATTATTGAAATTGGGTGTTTAAAATTATATTTGGGCCCAAAATGTCAAAATCTTGGTATTGGGAAATTTTAAAGAATTTTAGAAAAAATTTCGAAATTTTTATGAATTTTTAAAGTAATTTTTCAATTTTCGAAAATTAAAATATTATTATTCTATTAAATTTCCTAACCGGCCAGCGAACTGACCGGTCCAACCGCGTGAACCGGACAGTCCGACTGGGTCGAACAGGGCTGCATGCACAAGGCATGCGTGCGCGGCTCACCCCTCTCCCTTTTCTCTGTCTCCTCTACGGCATTCTACTGAGCAGTTGGTCTCGCGCGTGGCTCACCCCTCTCCCTTCTCTCTGTCTCCTCTGCGGCATTCTGCCGAGCAGTTGGTGTGCACGCAATCGTGAGGCCACGCGTCGGCCCAACGGCCGACCGGCCGCTGCCACCACCTGCCTCCTAACCTGAGAGGACCGCCGGACTGGCCGGCAGCCAATGGGAGGCTGCCGTGTGGCGTTGGCGAGCTGATTTTCAGCTCGCCCTCAACCACCCCACTCGGTGTATACCGAGCTCCCCCCCCACTTCGAGCTCACTTTTCTCTTAGCTCGGACCTCCTCTTGCCTCGCTGTTGGTGTCGTTGGGAAGCTTGCAACCTCGTCTTCACAACGCCGCCCATCGCAGCCCTCGGTTCCACTGGAGTCGTCGCCGGCAGCCCCCGAAAGGAGGCTTCACGGCTCGGTTTTTCTGGGTTTTCTAGAAAAGCCCGCGGCCTTCAACGGTGAGATCTCTTGACCTCGAGCACTTGGGCTTGAACCGACCTCGCCAATCGACTCCTAAGGGTCCCTAAACCTCGATTTTGACTCTTGTTAGGTTTGATTTGGTCTAGGTTTGTGAGAGATTAGCTGGGCTTGGGACGAGCTCAAACCCTAGCTCGCCGAAGCCTTAGCCATCACCGCCGCCATTCCAGCCACTCCCACGCCTTGCCATTGGCACCGTTGGACTCGCGCTGAACTGGTGAGTGAAACCCCTAACCTCTCTTCGATCGATTTGGCTTGAACTCGACGGATCGAGACTCGAAGCCTTAACCCCTTTCTCGGAACCCTAGAATCGAAGCCGTCGGCTTCGTGGCCGGTTTTCCCTCAACTCCAGCCACCTCAGCTCATGGCACCACCGCCGTTCGACGCGCCGGGAAAGCAGCTTCCGTTTTCGACCGGTCTCGAGCTTCGATTTGGCTGGTGATCGGAGAACGGCGGCCAAACCCGACACGCCCCGACGACTCGACTCGCGACTTGGAAGGTGAACCTGGGTTTGTGCCTCGCCGGAGAAGACGACCGTCCCTGTCCCCGTCGCCAGAGCCGTCGTCGGAGCTCAGCCAGCGGACCAGGCCGCCGGCCCAACCAGCCAGGCCTAGTTCGGCCCAGCTAGCCTGGCCCGGAGACCCGCCCAGCCAGGGAGCTCGGCCCAGCAGCAAGCCTAGTAGCCGACCCGGCTAAGCCCGAGCAGCCCACGTGGAAAGGAAAAGGAAAAAAAAAGGGAAGGAAAAAAAGAAAGGAAAAAAAACCACTAGCAGGTGCCTAAAGCAGCAAAGTGGTAGCCAAGAGACTTACAAATGAGTGGGTCTAACCCTTTATTAGGCGCATTTACTGTTTTAGTAGAAATTGGGTAGAATTGGGTATAATGTCTAGAATTGTTAGAATTACTAGAAATTGGAATTGATTGATTGATTATTCGATTGATTGTTTGGCAGCGTAGAATGGATAGATCGACTGGTGATAGCCTAGTGGTGACGTTCTTCGCTAAATGCGAGAGGTAAATTTAGGACCCTAGAGTAGCGTATGGTGGTGCCAATGGCACAAGCCCTTGCAACAGTTGAAAAAGTTCAACTTTGGCGCAACCGTGAGTTAAGTGCTTGAGATGGTGCGACGGAGTCGACCTCATACTTCACGGGGTTATTTAATTAGTTTAACAATTCAAATTTTTTCTTTGCAAATTATTTATTTCTTATGATTATTAAATCATCGCTTACAATTTATTTATTAATTACATTATCAAACTTGCAATTTAATTATTGATTACGCTTATTAAATTATCGCTAGCAATTTATTTATTAATTACGATTATTAAATTATTAGCCCCGTAATTTATTTACTAACTACGATCATTAGATTTTGGCCTTGTAGATTATTTACTAATTACGACTATTAGATTTGTGAATTGCAAGTCTTCTATCATTTAAGATTCTTAGGTCTCCAGCCTTGAGATTTAGTGAGGATTATAGTAATTCAATCATTAGTTTCAGGGTTCGATTCAATTGACTTTTATGGTTAACTATGAGACGGGGAGTCCTCCGGGTTAGATTAGTCGTGAGTACCATTCACAGTAATGACAGAACCGAGGGAAATGAGTTGTTAGGGTAGATCCCCTAGCTGTGATAGTCGGACATACTGTTAGAGACCGAGTGTTGGGAGGGACGTCTTAAGGACCCTAGGGTAGGGGTGTTCCTAATCTAGGGTTAAGGTTCGTTCACTGGGATACCAAGTATCTCACACCACCACTCTCACCATCCCAGGACCCCACTATGGACTAGGAGCAAGAACTCTCCGACTTGGAGGACCATTTAGAGGAGGAGGACCCCCAAGAGGAGGAGCCTTTGGAGGAGGAGCCCATCGAGGAAGAGGATTGGGATCAACTGGAGCAGGAACCTCTAGAGGAGGAGGATTGGGAGCAGCAGGAGCTAGAGCTGGAACCTCTGGAGGAGGAGGACCCGGAGGAGGACTCGGAGCTGGTGGCTCCCTTTAGCTCGGACGAGGAGGCAGAAGACCTAGAGGAAGAGATAAGAGTGGTCTCTGATCCACCTATCGATGCGGGGTGTGTGATTAATAGGAGGGTAAGAGAGTCCGGGATGATCATAGAGTCTTAGAGGAAGACCGAGTGGATTTGGAGCATCCTGAAGCAGATTTGGTTTCCGCACCAGCACGTAGTGGAGTACATGGGGTTCCCAGAGACCAAAATGGAGTACCTTTCGGAGCGGTGCGAAGTACCTTGGGGAGGCTATGAGTCTGGTTACGAGGACCACGACGGGGAGGACGACTCAGAAGATGGGACTGTCATCGACCCGGAGCCCCTTAGCGTGCATGAGTGGTTAAAATCGGTTCGTGCACCGTAGGCTAGTTTACCTCTCTACCTTTTCCGTGACTTTTGACTGTACAACTGAGCGGAGACTTGAACCCTAGGATTTTTGTTATCTTCTCTACTGGTCTGATCTCTTTTGTATTTTGGATTGATGTGAACCCGTAATGAAGTAATTTTAGGTTTTTATATTGGTTCTTATTTTCATTGACTGTGATTGGATATTGGAGTCGGAGTTATGACGGGAATTGAAGTTGACGTGGATCCTGAAGGTATGGCTACATCTCTGGAAAATCGGGGCGTGACAGATTGAGTCCTAAACCTTTTTTTTTATGCCAAATAAGTCCTAAACCTTTTACAACTTTGCCGATTAAGTCATTCCGGTGGATTTAGTGTCACGCCCCGGTTCCTCGGGGTCGTAGCGCTAATTCCAGGATCCTACCTCACGCTAAGTTTTGCAAACGAATCTAGTTCTTAGTCAATTTGTTCCCAAGGTAACACCACAATCCACTTTGATCAAGAAACTTACTTCCCATAGATACAAGGATAAGTCAGGTCAAAATACAAAAAGGGGAAGAAAACAGGAGGAGACATAACAAAAGTCTAGAGTCACGGTCGCCGCACAGCTATACAATCAAAAGTCGCGGGGAAAAGAGAAGGGAGAGTACTAATCCTAAGCTGCCCCCATTGGCTGGGCCAATCTCGCACGCACGAAGGCTTCGGGTTATCCACGGTGCCATCCTCTGAGTCATCTGCCCCATCAGGGTCTTCGAAGCCGGACTCGTAGCCTCCCTGAGGTACCTTACACTCCTCGACCAATAACTCTAGTTCGGCCTCATGGAAACCCGTATACACGCAAATGTGCTGATGTGGGTACCATGTGCTTCGTGGGCTCCAAATCCAACCTGTCGTGCTGTGGGATTCTTGGATTAAATCCATCTTCCCTTCACTCTATGTCTATGACCTCCCATGTCTCTAGGGGGAGCGGGGGCTGCCGCCATACCGTTCCCTTCGTCTTCCTCTTCTTCTTCATCCAAGTTGAAAGGGATATCCGGCTCCAGATCCCCCTCCTCCTGATCCTCCTCCTCCTGAAGATCCCACTCCAGCTCCAGCTCCAGCTGCTGCTCCCAGTCCTCCGGATCCAGAGGTTCCAGCTCCCGTAGATCCCAAGCTTCCTCCTCGTGAGGGTCCTCCTCCATAAGCTCCTCTTCCTCTGACTGGTCCTCCAAGTCTGATAGGTCCTGAACCGGGTCCATACGGGGGTCCTGGGATGGTGGGGTGGTGGAATGAGATACTTGGTATCCCAGTGAACGAACCCTAATCCTAAATTAGGAACACCCCTGCCCTAGGGTCCCTAAATCGACCCTCCCAACTCTCGGCTTCCGTTGGTCTGTCAGTCGACTCTAGGCAAGCCTAGCTGTAAGTCTCTCATCCCAAGGTCCCCAAGCTTCGCGCAGAAACACTCATTACTAACCCAAAACGAAGAACTCCCCACCTCTAGATCTCTAAACTAAAGGTAGACTATCGAACGTCATGGGGGTCTAAACAACTTACAGGGTGGGGCAGGTCTACTAACGAGACCCTAATTGTGGTTATAAGGGATTTGTCTAGGCATAACTGATTAAATTAAAGCGGCGCAAAATTAAACGCACAAAGTAGTACTTGAATCGCCAAATTATAATAATAATTTAATGCAATTAAAAAGCAAATAGGGTTCTTGACTAATTTAATCAAATACTATGCGGACGAACATTAAATGATACATGACTAATTAAATTAAATTGTAGAAATAGACGAAATAAACAATTCTAAGATTTTAACAGAGGTGTCAATCCGACCCTTCTTTCTCCTCGAGGGGTCCCCAACTCTGACCACGCTCGAGCACAAGCAAACGTACAAGGGCATTTCTCGTAAGACGTGGGATGCCAGTCCCTAGGTCGACACAAGTCGAACTACACCACCTAAGTGGTCAACAATCTACCATTGTCCAATACGGCTAACCAATCTAACTAATCAATGAATTTTACGAATAAATAAGGAGTCCTAGCCGTTCTACTCGCCCTAGCCATTTCTACCCGTTTCCTACTAAAACAGCAAATGCGCCTAATAAAAGTTTAGAATCCACTCACTTGTGAGTTTGCCTGGCTAAATCCCCCTTGCTGTACTCCTGGTTGAACCCAAGAAAATTTTAGAATTTTCCTCTTTTCTCTTTTTTTTTCTTTTTTTCTTTTTTTTTTTTTCGGGCCGCGCAAGCTGGACCTGGGCCGGGCCGGCTGACTGGGCTTGGGTCGGTCGGCTGATTGACTGGCCGACTGGGCCGGGTCGGCTGGGCCGTTGACTGGGCCGGCTGACTGGGCTGGGCTGGCCCGCGAGCTGGACTTGGCCGGCGGCTGCTGGCTCCTCCGGCGCCGGTCTTCTTCTCCGGCTAGCTCGGCTTCCGGGTCGGGGAACCGGGTCGAGCGCCGGTCGCGAGGGGTGTTCGGGTTCCGTCTCTGTTTGTCGTCGGCGGTGCGCGTCGGAGCTTGGGATCGGTCGGAGAAGGAAGCTGAGCTCACGACGCGTCGATTGGTGGTTGTGGCTTCGTCGGAGGTGGCCGGAATCGACGGGAAAACGGCCACGAAGTCGCAGCTTCCTCCTAAGCCTCCGAAGTGGTTTTCAAGTTTCAAAGCTTCGATTCGGCGTCCACAGGCCAAATCGGAAGGGGGAACCACCGGAAAAGGAAACTAGGGAGTGAGGGAACCGATTGGTGGGTGAGAAGTGAGCTGAGGAGGTCGGGGTAGGAAGGAATGGGGTGGTTTTTGGCTGCGGTTTTCTGGGTTCCAAGGCTGGCCGCGAAGCTCCCTGCAACTGACTGCCGGTGACAGACCACGGCGAGTCTTGGCTAGCTGACAACGGCTTCGGGAAGGGGGCGACTCAAGCTACGCGGGGACACCAAGAACGCACGAAGAGGAGGCCGGAGCTCCGAGAAATCCCCCCTCAAAACCCTTGCCCACTCGGTTTATACCGAGTGGGAGCAGGTGGGGGAGGCCGAGAACTCGGCTTCCCAGGGCCACGCGGCGCCTCCCCCGTGGCCACCATCCCCTCCGACGGTCACTTCCAAGTCAGGGGTGGGTGGCTGCAGGGGGTGGCGTGGCTGAGGCGACGTCGAGCGGTGGAATGCACAGTGCATTCTACCTGCTCGACAGAAGGCCCGAGAGAGAGAGGAGAGAGGGAGAGGGGGAGAGCTCGTGCGCGTGCTGTGCACGTGCCGTCCGGTCCGACCCGGTCGGACCGGCGGTTCGCACGGTCTGGCCGGCCGGTTCGCTGGCCGGTCTGGGACTTTTAATAAAATAATATATTTTAATTTCCGAAAATCGGAAAAATGCTTTAAAATTTCCTAAAAATTCAGGAAAAATCCCGAAAAAATCAAATATCGAATTTCATGACATTTTGGGCCCAAAATAAATTTAAACTTAAATTTTCATTAATTTCCAAGCCTTTCCAAATTTTCGCTAAATAAAAAAGGGAAATTGCCAATTTTTCCTAAAGTCCCAGTAGGCTAAAATCGCGGACCGACTCGGCCGTTACAATCTACCCCCCTTAAGAAAATTTCGTCCTCGAAATTTGCAGCTACTAAACTTCAAACAGTTGCGGGTGCTGTTGCCTCATGAGCTCCTCGCTTTCCCAAGTAGCGCTCTCGGAGTCATGATGTTGCCAAACGACCTTGACCAGTGGCGTGACCTTGTTCCGAAGTCTTCGCTCCTTCCGGTCTTCTATCCTGATTGGTCTTTCTACGAACGAAACCTGTTCGTCCAACTCAAGGTCCTCATGACTTAATACATGTGAAGGATCAGGCTCGTACTTCCTTAGCATCGAGACGTGGAAGACATTGTGGATCTGTTCCAAGTTTGGCGGTAAGGCTAGTCGATAAGCGGCTGCTCCTATCCTTTCCAAAATCTCAAAGGGTCCTACAAACCTGGGACTTAACTTCCCTTTTTCTCCAAAGCGGGACATTCCCTTCTTAGGTGACACTTTCAGGAAGACATGGTCCCCTTCTTGGAATTCTAAAGGTCTGCGCCTTAGGTCCACATAGCTCTTTTGTCGACTCTGGGCTGTCTTCAGCCTTTGCCTGATTACCTTAACTGCATCTTGTGACTGTTGTACTAGCTCGGGACCTAGAATTTTCCGTTCTCCGACTTCGTCCCAACACACAGGAGTCCGGCAGGTTCGTCCGTACAAAGCCTCAAAGGGAGTCATCCCTATGCTTTGTTGGAAGCTGTTGTTATAGGCGAACTCTACCAGGGGTAGCCGGTCTTCCCATCCTCCCTTAAAATCTAAGACGCATGCTCTCAGCATGTCCTCTAGAGTCTGAATGGTCCGCTCAGACTGTCCATCAGTCTGGGGATGGAAAGCCGTACTGTACTGTAATCTTGTACCCAAGGCTCCTTGTAGACTCTTCCAAAAATGAGCGGTGAATCTTGGATCACGGTCAGAGGTAATGGTTACCGGTACTCCATGTAGTCTGACTATCTGAGCTACATATAAGTCTGCTAGTCGGTCTAAGGGAAGATTCTTTCGCACGGCTAGGAAGTGAGCAGATTTGGTTAGTCTGTCCACTATGACCCAAATCATGTCGTGACCTTTTTGGCTCCTCGGTAACCCGGTCACGAAATCCATCGTGATATGCTCCCATTTCCATTCTGGAATTTCCAAAGGGTTCAAGAGGCCTCCAGGTTTACAGTGTTGTGCCTTCACCCGTTGGCACGTCAGGCACTTGGCCACGAATCTCGCCACGTCCGTTTTCATTCCTTTCCACCAGTAGTGGGGCCTCAGGTTCTGATACATCTTGGTGTTACCCGGATGAACACTGTATTTACTGCGGTGTGCCTCTGACAAAATTTCATCCCTTAACTCAGGACTGTCGGGCACACACAGCCTTCCACGAAAGTTCAGGACTCCGTCCTCGGAGATTTGGAAACCAGGTTTCATCAGTCCTTCTTCGGTTTGTAAGATGCCCACTAGAAAGGGATCCGAAGATTGTAGATCTCTAATCCTGGCCCTGATCTGAGGTTCTATCCTTAAGGTGGCCATTAAGCAAGTCAGGTGTCCAACCTCAAATTTGAACTCTGAGTTCTGTACTTTCTCAAACAACTGCCATTCCTTGGCCAATAATGAAGTCAATGAGGACTTGCGACTAAGCGCGTCTGCCACGCGATTCGCTTTCCCTGGGTGGTATAGAATCTCACAGTCGTAATCCTTTAGGAGTTCCATCCATCTCCGCTGTCTCATGTTCAATTCCTTCTGTGAAAACAGGTACTTGAGGCTCTGATGATCCGTAAAAATTGGAAACTTTTCTCCGCACAGATAGTGCCTCCAAATTTTGAGCGCAAAAATTACCGCTGCCAACTCCAGGTCATGGGTCGGATAGTTTTGCTCATGTGGCTTCAACTGTCTCGATGCGTAAGCCACAACTCGTCCGTGTTGCATCAAAACGCATCCAAGACCTTGATACGAGGCGTCACTATAAACCTCATAACCACCTGGTCCTGAAGGGATGGTTAAGACTGGTGCAGTGGTCAGCCTTTCTTTCAGTGTTTGGAAGCTCCTCTCGCACTTCTCGGTCCATTCAAACTTCTTGTCCTTTTTCAGCAAGCCCGTCAAGGGTAGGGATAGACTCGAAAATTTTTCTACAAACCTTCGGTAGTATCCTGCCAGACCTAGGAAGCTACGAACTTCCGTCACTGTTGTAGGCCTTGGCCAATCCATTACCGCCTCGATCTTCGCAGGATCCACGGAGATTCCGTCCCCGGAGATCACATGTCCCAAAAAGGCTACTCGGTCTAGCCAAAACTCACACTTACTGAACTTTGCGTAGAGCGCATGTTCTCGTAGTACTGCCAGCACTATCCTCAGGTGTTGCTCATGTTCTATCGAACTCCTTGAATAGATCAAGATGTCGTCGATAAAAACTATGACGAACCTGTCCAAGTACTCTCTGAACACCCTATTCATTAGATCCATGAAAGCAGCTGGGGCATTGGTCAACCCGAACGGCATTACTGTGAATTCGTAATGTCCATAGCGAGTCCGAAAGGCGCTCTTCGGAATATCCTCCTCTTTAATTCTTAACTGGTGATACCCCGTCCTCTGGTCAATTTTTGAGAAGACCTTAGCCCCTTGCAATTGATCGAACAGATCATCAATCCTGGGCAACGGATATCTGTTCTTGACTGTCACCTTATTCAGTTGTCTGTAGTCAATGCAAAGTCTCAGGGATCCGTCCTTTTTCTTCACAAAGAGAACCGGCGCACCCCATGGTGACGCACTTGGACGGATGAATCCTTTATCCAACAGTTCTTGCATCTGTACCTTTAATTCTTTCAGTTCTGAGAGTGACATCCGATAAGGAGCCTTGGAGATCGGCTCCGTCCCAGAAGGTACTTCAATAGCAAACTCCACTTCTCTCTCCGGAGGTAACCCGGGCAATTCTTCTGGAAAAACGTCGGAAAACTCCCGAACTACGGCGATCTCCTCCAACACTGGTCCTTCGACCGTCGTGTCAACAACGCTAGCTAGATAGCCTTGACAGCCATCTTCTAACAACCGTGTCGCTTCCAAGGAAGAGATGACTGCGGTTGAAGGTCCGCCGTGACTTCCGAGGAACTCGTAACTCGAGTCCTTCGACGGGCAGAACCTTATTACTTTTCTAGAACAGTCCACCGTAGCTTTCTGTCTAGTCAACCAATCCATGCCAATAATAACATCATAATCACGCAAATCTAGGACTGCCAGATCAATCGAACCTCTAACTCCGCTAAACTCTATCTCACAGCCCTTACATCCATTAACGGACATCATATGAACATGCAGCGGCGTCGAGACATTCAAAATAACGGCTAAGGGTTCCACACGCAACCCTACTAACTCCACAAAGCGCTCAGCAACAAACGAATGGGTAGCTCCCGTATCGAATAAGGCATAAGCGGGACTGCGGTGTAAGGAGACGGTACCTGTTATAACTCCTCCTGAGTTCTGTGCTTCGTGTCTGGTCACCGCATAGACTCTTCCCTGCGCCGAGGGTCGGTCCATCAGAAGAGGTGGTGCTAGACCTGCCAGCTGCCCTACTTGTTGTTGAGGCTGCGCCCTTATTGCGCGCTGAGGGCAATCACGGACCATATGGCCCAGCTGGCCACATCCGAAGCATCCTTCGCTCCTTGGGGGACAGGGTCCCGGCTGGTGGGTTTTCCCACACTGTCGGCACCAGCTCTCTTGACGAAAAGGGGGTTTCCTGACTCCTCCATTCCGTACTGCTGAAAAGGGCCTCCTCGACCCTGACATTGGCTTCTTCCCCTGCCGAATGCTACTGGTATTTCTACCCGCGAATGATCGCGACCCAGACGCAGCTGCTCTTTCATTGAGGTCCTTTTCGACCATTTGAGCTTTCGTGAACACCTCCTTGTAATCTCGCAGATTAAAGGGGGCGAGCTGGGATTTGATTTCAGGTTTCAGCCCTTCCCGAAATCTCTTTGCCCTGTCCACTGGATCCTCGATCAGCCTCTTGCCGTACTTGGCCAGGGCGGCATACTTTGCCTCATATTCCAATACCGTCATGCTGTTCTGACGTAGTCTCTGAAATTCGGCTAGCTTCACATCTCGTGCTGACTCGGGGAAGTACTGCTCGTTGAAAGCCTCAACAAAAGTCCCCCAAGTAGGTATTACGCCTCCAGGGAAGGCGATACCTCTAGTGGCTCTCCACCAATGATTGGCATTCCCCTGCAGCTGGTACACCGCGAGAGTCACACGATCTTCGTCAGAACATTCCATGACTTCGAAGATCTTTTCAAGCTCTAGCAGCCACTCGGCCGCTGTCTCAGGGTCTCCCATCCCTGTAAAGACCGGGGGTTTCATCTTCAGGAATTGCCCGACCTGCCTCTGCTTTCTCCTTTCCCCATTAGCACTACTAGCTACGGAAACAGGAGCCGGGACTTCCACCTCCCGTTCGTCGGTTCTTATAGTAGGTTCCTGAGCCTCAGCAGCGTTCTCGTTCCGCATGGCAGCTATGGCGGCATTTACCGCAGCTGCGATAGCGGCTTCCTGGTTTCTCGCTTGCTGGCGGACCTCTTCTCGTAGGTCTTCCACTGTCCTCACAAGTCTTTCTACACGGGGATCTTCCTGGGGGTCAGCCTCCCCTACCCCAAAGCGACCAATCGTCGCCCTCCTTCGCGGAGGTCTCCCCAGTCTGACCATCTGGTCTTCCTGTTACAGCATCATAACGCTTTTGTCACGCCTTGAGGAATCCAGATAGGGGTAAGCAATATCACCAGATCCCAAGAGATAAGATCATTTTAAAACACCCTATTGATCTCAAAAGGAGACATAGTATATCGCATATTATCACGGTGTTGGAACCCATCATCAACACCTGCCCTAACATCGTAGGACAACTCGACCCCGCGGGTCCTCAGTCGAAACCTCGTCAGGAACTCGACTACAGTGCATCAGTGGTCACCCTCACTCGGTACCACGCACTCTCGCCACGCAGGCGGTGACAGGACCCACACCCTCCCATAGGGCGGTCAGTGTCACGACAGCAGAGGCTCAGCCTCGCAACGCCGATCAACGGCCACATGCCCTCCGGCACCACAAGTCCAGGCTCGGCTTTGCTGCACACGTTCTAGACCGTGCCAACTCAGCTAAACCAGACCGTTAAGTCACCCGTCATACATCCGACCTCATTCCGCACGTCCCATACCGTGCCGATTGAGTCGGACGTAGACCAAATCCTATGGTCTCTAGTCAGATGTTCGGTTCTGCGAAACGCGTCCCATACCGCGCCGACAGACCTTAACAGGTGACACCAACCCTAAGGTCACGTGGGGGTCTTGAGCTAGTCTCAGTCTGGTCTCTAAGTTACCGTCAGGCTTAACTAGGGTCCAGTGCCTTGACGTCTTACTCCAACACGCCCGAATATCGCTCCTTATCACTCCTACCGGTAACCTTTCCTAGGTTACAACCTTGCTCTGATACCAAGCTGTCACGCCCCGGTTCCTCGGGGTCGTAGCGCTAATTCCAGGATCCTACCTCACGCTAAGTTTTGCAAACGAATCTAGTTCTTAGTCAATTTGTTCCCAAGGTAACACCACAATCCACTTTGATCAAGAAACTTACTTCCCATAGATACAAGGATAAGTCAGGTCAAAATACAAAAAGGGGAAGAAAACAGGAGGAGACATAACAAAAGTCTAGAGTCACGGTCGCCGCACAGCTATACAATCAAAAGTCGCGGGGAAAAGAGAAGGGAGAGTACTAATCCCTAGCTGCCTCCATTGGCCTGGGCCAATCTCGCACGCACGAAGGCTTCGGGTTATCCACGGTGCCATCCTCTGAGTCATCTGCCCCATCAGGGTCTTCGAAGCCGGACTCGTAGCCTCCCTGAGGTACCTTGCACTCCTCGACCAATAACTCTAGTTCGGCCTCATGGAAACCCGTATACACGCAAATGTGCTGATGTGGGTACCAGATGTGCTTCGTGGCGCTCCAAATCCAACCTGTCGTGCTGTGGGATTCTTGGATTAATCCATCTTCCTTTACTTCTATGTCTATGACCTCTCCCATGTCTCTAGGGGGAGCGGGGGCTGCCGCCATACCGTTCCCTTCGTCTTCCTCTTCTTCTTCATCCAAGTTGAAAGGGATATCCGGCTCCAGATCCCCCTCCTCCTGATCCTCCTCCTCCTGAAGATCCCACTCCAGCTCCAGCTCCAGCTGCTGCTCCCAGTCCTCCGGATCCAGAGGTTCCAGCTCCCGTAGATCCCAAGCTTCCTCCTCGTGGGGGTCCTCCTCCATAAGCTCCTCTTCCTCTGACTGGTCCTCCAAGTCTGATAGGTCCTGAACCGGGTCCATACGGGGGTCCTGGGATGGTGGGGGTGGTGGAATGAGATACTTGGTATCCCAGTGAACGAACCCTAATCCTAAATTAGGAACACCCCTGCCCTAGGGTCCCTAAATCGACCCTCCCAACTCTCGGCTTCCGATGGTCTGTCAGTCGACTCTAGGCAAGCCTAGCTGTAAGTCTCTCATCCCAAGGTCCCCAAGCTTCGCGCAGGAACACTCATTACTAACCCAAAACGAAAAACTCCCTACCTCTAGATCTCTAAACTAAAGGTAGACTATCGAACGTCATGGGGGTCTAAACAACTTACAGGGTGGGGCAGGTCTACTAACGAGACCCTAATTGTGGTTATAAGGGATTTGTCTAGGCATAACTGATTAAATTAAAGCGGCGCAAAATCAAACGCACAAAGTAGTACTTGAATCGCCAAATTATAATAATAATTTAATGCAATTAAAAAGCAAATAGGGTTCTTGACTAATTTAATCAAATACTATGCGGACGAACATTAAATGATACATGACTAATTAAATTAAATTGTAGAAATAGACGAAATAAACAATTCTAAGATTTTAACAGAGGTGTCAATCCGACCCTTCTTTCTCCTCGAGGGGTCCCAACTCTGACCACGCTCGAGCACAAGCAAACGTACAAGGGCATTTCTCGTAAGACGTGGGATGCCAGTCCCTAGGTCGACACAAGTCGAACTACACCACCTAAGTGGTCAACAATCTACCATTGTCCAATACGGCTAACCAATCCAACTAATCAATGAATTTTACGAATAAATAAGGAGTCCTAGCCGTTCTATTCGCCCTAGCCATTTCTACCCGTTTCCTACTAAAACAGCAAATGCGCCTAATAAAAGTTTAGAATCCACTCACTTGTGAGTTTGCCTGGCTAAATCCCCCTTGCTGTACTCCTAGTTGAACCCAAGAAAATTTTAGAATTTTCCTCTTTTACTCTTTTTTTTTTTTCGGGCCGCGCAAGCTGGACCTGGGCCGGGCCGACTGACTGGGCTTGGGTCGGTCGGCTGATTGACTGGCCGACTGGGCCGGGTCGGCTGGGCCGTTGACTGGGCAGGCTGACTGGGCTGGGCTGGCCCGCGAGCTGGACTTGGCCGGCGGCTGCTGGCTCCTCCGGCGCCGGTCTTCTTCTCCGGCTAGCTCGGCTTCCGGGTCGGGGAACCGGGTCGAGCGCCGGGTCGCGAGGGGTGTTCGGGTTCCGTCTCTGTTTGTCGTCGGCGGTGCGCGTCGGAGCTTGGGATCGGTCGGAGAAGGAGGCTGAGCTCACGACGCGTCGATTGGTGGTTGTGGCTTCGTCGGAGGTGGCCGGAATCGACGGGAAAACGGCCACGAAGTCGCGGCTTCCTCCTAAGCCTCCGAAGTGGTTTTCAAGTTTCAAAGCTTCGATTCGGCGTCCACAGGCCAAATCGGAAGGGGGAACCACCGGAAAAGGAAACTAGGGAGTGAGGGAACCGATTGGTGGGTGAGAAGTGAGCTGAGGAGGTCGGGGTAGGAAGGAATGGGGTGGTTTTTGGCTGCGGTTTTCTGGGTTCCAAGGCTGGCCGCGAAGCTCCCTGCAACTGGCTGCCGGTGACAGACCACGGCGAGTCTTGGCTAGCTGACAACGGCTTCGGGAAGGGGGCGACTCAAGCTACGCGGGGACACCAAGAACGCACGAAGAGGAGGCCGGAGCTCCGAGAAATCCCCCCCTCAAAACCCTTGCCCACTCGGTTTATACCGAGTGGGAGCAGGTGGGGGAGGCCGAGAACTCGGCTTCCCAGGCCACGCGGCGCCTCCCCCGTGGCCACCATCCCCTCCGACGGTCACTTCCAAGTCAGGGGTGGGTGGCTGCAAGGCGTGGCGTGGCTGAGGCGACGTCGAGCGGTGGAATGCACAGTGCATTCTACCTGCTCGACAGAAGGCCCGAGAGAGAGAGGAGAAAGGGAGAGGGGGAGAGCTCGTGCGCGTGCTGTGCACGTGCCGTCCGGTCCGACCCGGTCGGACCGGCGGTTCGCACGGTCTGGCCGGCCGGTTCGCTAGCCGGTCTGGGACTTTTAATAAAATAATGTATTTTAATTTCCGAAAATCGAAAAAATGCTTTAAAATTTCCTAAAAATTCAGGAAAAATCCCGAAAAATCAAATATCGAATTTCATGACATTTTGGGCCCAAAATAAATTTAAACTTAAATTTTCATTAATTTTCAAGCCTTTCCAAATTTTCGCTAAATAAAAAGGGAAATTGCCAATTTTCCCTAAAGTCCCAGTAGGCTAAAATCGCGGACCGACTCGGCCGTTACAAAGGTAGAATTGGAATACGACCTAAATTCGGAGGTTTTTCATAAAATAAAAGGTAAATTTGGGACAAAAGTTAGAGATTTTTTTAGGGAAATAGGCTCTTTATTTTGATAGAATTAAAAACCTTATAAGTAATATGACGGATCAACTCTTCACAGGGGTCAAACTAAGAAGGGGACCAATCGGTCCTTATGCATGAAATCTGGGATTATCAGTGTCTTTTAATCTCTCCCATTTGAAAACCATCCTAGCTAGAGTCGACTCAACCGCACTGGACAAGTAGGATTCAGGAAGTGATTCCCACATTGTAGAACTTTTGTCACGAAAGAGTTTAAAAAGTGGCTGTCCGACATACTATTTTGCCTGGCGTGGCATTTAGCTCCCACTCTAATAGTACCTTAAAATATGTACTCAGATGCGACCCCTCACAGCTGTGACCATTTGAGAGTTGAATCCTACTTATGAATCAAACGACAAATCCTCATTTGTTCGAGATCGGCTCAAAAGTTGCCATTTCAATAAATTCATAGGCCGTATTCAATAGCTAATAGAATTTTGTCATACTAATGAATATATTGAATTTGTAACTGAGTCTATATCTAACATTATTCTATTTGAAAAAGAGTGTTTTCATAAAATAGTTGATAAATTTTTAAGTCCTGCTTCCTATCGTATTCCTTATCAAGAAGTCCCATAAAACTTCTAATGCAATTTCCACATTATGCAGGCAAATTGCACATGTTGCATATCATACAACAGCGCACGGCTACGTACAGCACAATGTACAACTGTATACGAAGCAGACTAAAAAAAGGTGTTCCGCAGAAACGTAACTTCTGGCACACCCAAAATCACTCACTTCCTACATCTGTTTTCATGGATCCATCAAAGTTCAAGGCACTACACAACAATAAAATGTGTTCTGAGTACTGGGATTTATTGTGCTTTGAAAATGTAAAATTATATGCTTTGTATTTTTGTTGGAACTGTATTCTTTTTGCATATCTGGAAAACACTTCTGTATATGTAGTTTTTCATTCTAACTGATTTACCAGGTTCACCCTTTAACGATGAGCGCGGACAGTTAAATCACGGCAATAGCTTTTTGTCCTTCACAGGAAGTTGGAAGACAGAGAGAATCCCTTAGCTCCACGTTCGAGGGTCACGTGTGGAGAGCTCAAGTATCAACTTGCTGTTATATTACATGTACATAGGGAACTTGGATTTTTTTAATTAAACCAACAAAAGGAAGTCCAGCGTGGCCTCACGGACAAGCTTTTTTGTGGCTTTTCTCCAACTAAAATAATAAATAAAGTAAAAAGGTGAAGACTAGACCGCTAGCTTGAGGCCCACATCTCAGATCAGTCGAAGCTCAACCGGAACTTGATCGGGGTCGGCAGAGGCTGGAGCTGGGTTCTTTGAGGTTGATGGCCACCGTCGACCCTAGGCCGAGCAACTGCGACGAGTGAGGAGAGAGAGACTGAGGCCATTTGAGGGAGACTGAAGAGACTCGGTGGCTGCTGCCGCACTTGGGGTTATCAGAGACGTTTGGAGGTGATCGGCAGCCAGGTGATGATGGAGAGGTAATGGCGCAGCTAGGGGAGAGAAAGGGTCATTTCTTGATGGATGGTAGATCACCACCTGACTCGAATTAAATGGTTAATGAGGTGGTAACAGGAGATGGGACAATGAGTTTTCTGTTATTCTTTTCTATAAAATAAAACCATAAGTTGAATTAATACACAAACTATATCAACCAACTTAGATGTGTAAGATAACTGTTTTATCACCCACTATTTTTCAAACGTGATTTTTTTAAAAGATAAAAAAGTGTAAACAGATGTGAGTAATTAACAGCTTAGGATCGCTTGCTTTCCATCCACTCATGGTGCAATAATTTCAAAAGTCACTTACCTAAAAATTGAAACTAGTTCTGTAAGAATAAATTTCAAGAAGGGCTAGTAAATGTCCAATGTCAATAGTAAGTAAAAAATTGACTGGCAACTCTTTTGTCCAGTCAATCGCTAGTAACTTACAAGCCCAATATGATTTTACTATTCTCAAATATAGAATCTACTAGTAGTAATAGTAGGCTAACTACACTTTTTATATTTAACACCATTAGTTAGAAAATTACCAATAAGGTAATTACTTCATCACTCTCACATCTAGCAGTAATTTACCAAGGGCTTTAAGATCTTACATGTAATACCTGTGATCGAATATTATTTATCAACGGAATAATGATCTTGCCATCTTCAAGTGTAGTATCCGCTAATGGATTACTGAGTGCTATAAAACTTTAGAAGTAGACCCATCAAAATAATTTATAACTTACCGATGAGATAATGATGTTATCATCACTATATCCAGTAGGCAAATACCAAGTAATTTATCATGTTGTAAGTGGGGCCTAGTCAATTAGTTAGCAGCATATCAATGTAAATGCAATTTTCCATCTTCAACATTTGTGTGAATGGTAGATAGCTTAGTGTTTTGATGATTTCGCAAGGGGTACCATAAATCACTTAGTAACTTCCGAGCAATAGTGAATTAATAGTTTTTACTTCCCCAAATCTAGTATCCTAAAGTAAATTGTCAAGTGCTTGAGAATTTTGTAAGTGGTCTCATCAAGTATAGTTATGTCATGCCCCGATTCCTCGGGGTCGTAGCAATATTTCCAGGATCCTACCTTATTGTAAGATTTTCAAACGAATCTGGTTCTTAGTTAATTTGTTCCCAAGGTAGAACACTACAATCCATTTTGATCAAGAAACTTACTTCCCATAGATACAAAGATAAGTCGGGTCAAAATACAAAAGGGGAAGAGAACAGGAGGAGACATAACAAAAGCCTAGAGTTACGGTCGCCGCACAGCTTTACAATCAAAAGTCGCGGGGAAAAGAGAAGGGAAAGTACTAGTCCTAAGTTGCCTCCCTCGGCTTGGGCCAATCTCGCACGCACGAAGGCTTCGGGTTATCCACGGTGCCATCCTCTGAGTCATCTGCCCCATCAGGGTCTTCGAAGCCGGACTCGTAGCCTCCCTGAGGTACCTTGCACTCCTCGACCAATAACTCTAATTCGGCCTCGTGGAAACCCGTATACACGCAAATGTGCTGATGTGGGTACCAGATGTGCTTCGTGGTGCTCCAAATCCAACCGGTCGTGCTGTGGAATTCTTGGATTAATCCATCTTCCTTTACTTCTATGTCTATGACTTCTCCCATGTCTCTAGGGGGAGCGGGGGCTGCTGCCATACCGTTCCCTTCGTCTTCCTCTTCTTCCTCATCCAAGTTGAAAGGGATATCCGGCTCCAGATCCCCCTCCTCCTGATCCTCCTCCTCCTGAGGGTCCCACTCCAGCTCCAGCTCCAGCTGCTGCTCCCAGTCCTCCGGGTCCAAAGGTTCCAGCTCCAGTAGATCCCAAGCTTCCTCCTCGAGAGGGTCCTCCTCCATAAGCTCCTCCTCCTCTGACTGGTCCTCCAAGTCTGAGAGGTCCTGAACTCGGTCCATACTGGGGTCCTAGGATGGTGAGGTGGTGGAATGAGATACTTGGTATCCCAGTGAACGAACCCTAATCCTAAATTAGGAACTCCCCTGCCCTAGGGTCCCTAAATCGACCCTCCCAACTCTCGGCTTCCGTTGGTCTGTCAGTCGACTCTAGGCAAGCCTAGCTGTAAGTCTCTCATCCCAAGGTCCACATGCTCCGCGCAGAAACACTCATTACTAACCCAAATCGAAGAACTCCCCACCTCTAGATTTCTAACCTAAAGGTAGTCTAACGAACGTCATGGGGGTCTAAACAATTTACAGGGTAGGGCAGGTCTACTAACGAGAACCTAATTGCGGTTATAATGAATTTATCTAGGCACAACTAATTAAATTAAAACGGTACAAAATTTAAATACACAATGTAGTACTCGAATCGACTAATTATAATAATAATTTAATGAAATTGAAAAGTAAATAGGGATTCCTTTAGAAGAAAGTAGCTATGAAGCCCCTACTACAACCTTTGTCAGATTCAAAAGGCGAACAGCCTCCCCCCCCCAAAAAAAAAAAAGAGATCTTATGCGGAAGGACATTTAATGATAAATGAATAATTAAATTAAATTGTAGAAATAAATGAAATAAACAACTCTAAGATTTCAACAGAGGTGTCAAGCCAACCCTTCTTTCTCCTCGAGGGGTCCCAACTTTGACCACGCTCGAGCACAAGTAAACGTACGAGGGCACTTCTCGTAAAACGTAGGATGCCAGTCCTTAGGTCGACACAAGTCGAACTATACCACCTAAGTGGTCAACAGTTTACCATTGTCCAATAATGCTAACCAATCTAACTAATCAATGAAATTTACGAGTAAACAATGAGTCCTAGCCGTTCTACTCGCCCTAGCAATTTCTAGCCATTTCTACCCGTTTCATACTAAAACAGCAAATGCGCCTAATAAAGGTTTAGAATCCACTCACTTGTGAGTTTGCCTGGCTAAATCCCCCTTGCTGTACTCCTGGTTGAACCCAAGAAAATTTTAGAATTTTCCTCTTTTACTCTTTTTTTTTTCGGGCCGCGCAAGCTGGACCTGGGCCGGGCCGGCTGACTGGGCTTGGGTCGGTCGGCTGATTGACTGGCCGACTGGGCCGGGTCGGCTGGGCCGTTGACTGGGCCGGCTGACTGGGCTGGGCTGGCCCGCGAGCTAGACTTGGCCGGCGGCTGCTGGCTCCTCCGGCGCCGGTCTTCTTCTCCGGCTAGCTCGGCTTCCGGGTCGGGGAACCGGGTCGAGCGCCGGGTCGCGAGGGGTGTTCGGGTTCCGCCTCTGTTTGTCGTCGGCGGTGCGCGTCGAAGCTTGGGACCGGTCGGAGAAGGAAGCTGAGCTCACGACGCGTCGATTGGTGGTTGTGGCTTCGTCGGAGGTGGCCAGAATCGACGGGAAAACGGCCACGAAGTCGCGGCTTCCTCCTAAGCCTCCGAAGTGGTTTTCGAGTTTCAAAGCTTCGATTCGGCGTCCACAGGCCAAATCGGAAGGGGGAACCACCGGAAAAGGAAACTAGGGAGTGAGGGAATCGATTGGTGGGTGAGAAGTGAGCTGAGGAGGTCGGGGTAGGAAGGAATATGGTGGTTTTTGGCTGCGGTTTTCTGGGTTCCAAGGCTGGCCGCGAAGCTCCCTGCAACTGGCTGTCGGTGACAGACCACGGCGAGTCTTGGCTAGCTGACAACGGCTTCGGGAAGAGGGCGACTCAAGCTACACGGGGACACCAAGAACGCACGAAGAGGAGGTCGGAGCTCCGAGAAATCCCCGCTCAAAAACCCTTGCCCACTCGGTTTATACCGAGTGGGAGCAGGTGGGGGAGGCCGAGAACTCGGCTTCCCAGGGCCACGCGGCGCCTCCCCCGTGGCCACCATCCCCTCCGACGGTCAATTCCAAGTCAGGGGTGGGTGGCTGCAGGGGGTGGCGTGGCTGAGGCGACGTCGAGCGGTGGAGTGCACAGTGCATTCTACCTGCTCGACAGAAAGCCCGAGAGAGAGAGGAGAGAGGGAGAGGGGGAGAGCTCGTGCACGTGCTACGCACGTGCCGCCCGGTCCGACCCGGTCGGACCGGCGGTTCGCACGGTCTGGCCGGCCGGTTCGCTAGCCGGTCTGGGACTTTTAATAAAATAATGTATTTTAATTTCCGAAAATCGAAAAAATGCTTTAAAATTTCCTAAAAATTCAGGAAAAATCCCGAAAAAATCAAATATCGAATTTCATGACATTTTGGGCCCAAAATAAATTTAAACTTAAATTTTCATTAATTTCCAAGCCTTTCCAAATTTTCGCGAAATAAAAAGGGAATTTGCCAATTTTCCCTAAAGTCCCAGTAGGCTAAAACCGCGGACCGACTCGGCCGTTACAAGTTAGGAATATACAAATGAAATTATGATGTTACCACCCAACATTATTGTTAGATTATGAAGTGCTTCAAAAGTTTTTTCAAGTGGGTCGATTTGCTAAGTGGTAAATTTCTAGCAAAAGTGATAAATTACTATTATACTTGACGTTGGTGAACTAATGACCGACATTTGGTAAGTTACTACATTGACTAGTATGATTCTGTTTTTAACAACTTCCTAAATAGGCCGATCAATTTAGATTGAATTTGACATTGATAAATTGCATACTTCATCTATACATACTAAATTAAGAACACCTGTGCAATGGTACATACTAAATCTGCCTTTCAACTTAATACTAAATTTGGAATCGGTATATTCCTCAAATATTGGTAGATTACGGCAAGTCTATGCTTACTGATTTCACTACTAATGTTTAGTTTTGAGTGGTAAATTTCTTAATGAAGTTGGCAATCGCTGTGACATTTTAATTTAGTAAATTGCTACTGAGTAAATTACCATCAACTGTTCACCAACAAATTACCATTTACCCGATTTCGCCAACAAGGTTCACAATATATTAGCAAATATGAGAAATTGACATGTATGGAAACTTGTTCCATTTTTTTGTGAATGGAATACTAGAAATTTCCTTGTTTAATAAGACACGTTTTTTTGGCAAAATTGTCCAAAATGTCCTAAACATATTGTACGGTGACAAATTCAATCCTAAATATTTTGATAACTTGCTAATTCAATGCTAAACCTTTTAATTGTACTAATTTGTTCCTAAACCTTTTAAATATATGCAAACTAGTCCTAAACTTTTTAACGAATTGTCAATTTAGCTATTCCAGCTAATTTATGCCAAATATAGCTAACGTGACAATCCAATCAACACAGGTCGTCTTACTTGGCTCGGTTGGAGTAAACACAGACAATTTTTTTTATTATGTGGCTCGTGAGGGTGTCACGGATGTGACATCTCTAGGTTAATTCACTACGATATTATCTGCTTTAGCCTGCCTCTTATGAAGCCTCATTGTTTTGTCATTTGATATACAATTTGGCACTTTCCTAGGATGTTATGCATCGTGGGAGTGCTTCCACTTGAGTACTCTCAAAGCTAAATATTGCCATCACGTCAAAAAACACATTTGTTAGTTAATTTCAGTTTTCGCATATATTATATATACATATAGATATATATTCTAAATCACTAATTCCCTGTTCGATGCATGGTTTAGTTCATTCCTGTCCCTTTTGCTATCCTAGAAGCCTACTAAGAATAACTCCTTTTGCAGGCCCTCTAGCCTTGTCTATTACTCTTCGTCCTCATCAAGCCAAGTTATTACAATAGACCTTGCCCAAGCCTTTCTTAGCTATAGTAAGGGCCTCAATGCCCCCACTGTGGCCAATGATGACTTGGGCAAGGGCCGTAACGCCCTCATTAGATCTGGTGAGGTGAGATCTTCACAATCCTCACCCAAGCCTACACTACTAGATTGACCCTTTTTTAGTGGCTAACGGCCTTGCTGACCTCATGTAAAAGGAGGGTGAAGATAGAAAAGAAAGATGGCCCCTTGTAAAAATTCATTTTTTTTTGGAAAACTTATCTAAGTCAACACAAGCCACACTATGTAAGATGGCCAATGTGATTGAATTGCCACATTGGCAATTCACTACAAAAAATAACCGGAATGACTAAATTGGCAATTTGTTAAAAAGTTTATGACTAATTTGGCATGGTACAATTGAAATATTTATGGCTGAATCGACAAGTTATCAAAAGGTTTATGGCTAAATTGGTACAATTGAAATATTTATGATAAAATTGACAAGTTGTCAAAAGGTTTATAGCTGAATTGATAAAATTAAAAGATTTAAGATTGAATTGACTATCGTACAATTTATTAACAGTTTTTGGACAATTTTCTCAATCCAATGCCCACTTGTAATTGGTTGAGTTACCTATTTTTTAAAAAAATTTGCAGTCTGATATACGTATTCAATAGTGGAGAATAGAGATTTTGAGTTTCATTAGAGGTTTCCGGATAGGTGATGGTAATTGCATTGGAAGGGTTAGCAATTTTTTGAGGGTCATGTTAATGAGGTCTTTTAGAGATTTAACCTTTTTTCTATCATTATTGGATTAGCTACTTGTTCAATTGGATCGAGTAAGTAATAAAATTCCCACATATATTGTATATGGTCCACGCAGCTATGCATACTTGTCGAATTTCTATTTTGATCGTCACACTTATTCATGTAATGAAAAGGCATCGTTTTTTGTGTTCTTTTCCGGAGGGAATCTTCCTCAAAATTTGGGACTTCACATGGCTCACTCCCTCAACTCCTATAAATACCGATGGGATGCGAGTGCTAGATTTCATCTCTCTCTCTCTCTCTCTCTCTCTCTCTCTCTCTCTCATAGTAAGCTTTGAAGAAGCATCAATGGCCAAGCTCTCTTGCTCTCATTTGCTTATTCTTTTCCTTATCCTCCTTATGTTCTCTCGCCAACACCTTTCAGCTGAAGGAAGGAAACTAACAATGAAAACCGGGATGGAGTGCGTCAACTGTTCGATTTGGACGTCCAAACCGAAGAGCTCACCGAGAGACCACCCCAAGAAAATACTCATGACACAAGCTCCTAATCTTTATCACGTAACCAGGAGATTGGACAACTTGGACGACGCAATTCATCCCACGAATCCCGGACACAGCCCTGGTGTTGGCCATTCCAAAGGGAACTAGGCATCTACTTTGAATCTTTATTTCT
Organism: Melaleuca alternifolia; assembly: GCA_019926035.1. Lineage (NCBI taxonomy): Eukaryota > Viridiplantae > Streptophyta > Magnoliopsida > Myrtales > Myrtaceae > Melaleuca > Melaleuca alternifolia. The sequence goes on along the minus strand of JAGKPW010002416.1, from coordinate 4,874,595 downwards.
GTGAACTATGTGTTATCTTGCTCTTAATGTTGCAGTAGGTGCTTGCTCTTTATGTTGCAGTAGGGTCGAGTGTTATAATTCACCATCCTCTTCTGTTTGAATTAGATTCATAGGTCGTCGTTCATTCCTCTCATCGTCATATGCCATTTCCTAGTTACACTTAGCGACAATGTGTATGCGGGAAGTGGGGACAGCAATTGTGACCATCAATGAAGTTCGTTGACTGATAATATCTTCACATGTCGTCTCAGATTCTCTCTCTCTCTCTCTCTCTCCATCTCATCGCCCTCTCCTCTCTCTCTCCCCCGCTCCATCTCTCTCCCTCCTCCTCCTTTCTCCTCCCCTCCTCTCCCTCCCGACTCTCCATCGCTCAACTCCTCTCGTCCGGGTCTCTCATCTCCGCTCTCCTCCCCTCCCTCTCCTCTCCTCCTCTCTCTCTCTCTCTCTCTCTCTCTCTCTCTCTCTCTCTCTCTCTCTTCATGCTCCATCAACTTGAACCTTGAAGAGCAACCAGTTGAGCACTAGTTGAGTATCAACATGTTCTGCATAAGTCGTGGTGCTCCAATCCAATAAGCCTATGTGAGACCAGTCGACTGACTTAAGTACCATTTGCCACCGCCACTGACAACTTTTTATAGGCTGTGCAACTCAAATATGCCCAGTAATCCTTGCACATTTCTTGCGTTCTGAAAATAAGGAACCTCATTTCGTCTTGGCTTTTAACTGACATGGTTGGTAAAATACCAGATACTGCTGGTTACCAAAACGCTTCGACAAGTTCAAACATTATGGTTACTTTTGAAATTACCAATATATATTTTGATGGCTTACCAATGACTTGGAGTACTGTGTTTTATACGAAATTATCAACGTTAATTTACTGGTGTAGCAACATTCGTCCCATTAAGATACCAACTAACTTTAGTCAGCTACCAACTATTTACATTGCTTGTTTTTGAGAAGTACCCAGATTTCTTTGCACTGTAAGGCTCTAATTGTATTGCCGAAATGAATGATTTAGAAAATATTTTTTTAAATAATTATTTATATTGCTTGCAAAAATGAAGGAATGAAAAATATCTTTATCATCTATGAAGATGTTTAGACATAAATAATTATTGATAATGAAAATGTTTTTTATTAACTAATTAGTTAAGCTATACAAGCAATCAAACAAATAAAGCCTATCATTACTAACTATTTCAATAATCTAGTAATATTTATTTTTGCTTCTTACTACGCCTTTGAAGTTTCTAACTTTTATTTAAATTTACTAACATTAATTCAACCAATATACTAGCATTCTTCACATTCATATACTAACTATCTTAATAGCGCACTAACATTTGATCTTGCTTGACTTGGGAAAATACTAGCATTTCTAGGGATCATGACACAAATATCCCTAAATATCAGCCTAATTTGTAATGTAATCCCTAAAATTTCAATTTATTCAATATGGTACGTAAACTTTAGTCCAATGTGTAACGTAGCCCTCGAACTTTCAAACTTTTAAGGTGTTCCCAAAAATTATGGTACATGTTCAGAGCAGTCCCTAAATTATATGAAAATGTCCAATATTATCCATGATCTTAAATTAATGGAAAGATAATGTTGAATTTTTTATATAGTTTAGGGACTAGTTTGAATATGTATAAAAAAAAAAAGCAATGACGCATTGAATAAATTGAAAATTCAATGACCACATTGCACATTGAATTAAAGTTCATAAACATATGGCAGATTGAGTCAAAATTCATGCATCATTTGTGTCATTTTCTTACATTTTTTTGTGCTTCCAAGATTTACCAACTACTTTAATGATCTAGCAACATTTACTCAGGGGCCTTGCCAACAACTTTGAAGTTAATAACTTGTATATGAAGTTACTGATTTTAATATTATTAATGTTGACACCAACATTTGTTACATTAAGATACCTAGTAATTTTTGTCGATCAACGATTCTCTATCTCTTGATTGGTTTTGAAAACAACAAACATTTCTTTATACTTTAAATATTACTATTTAGTATAACAATCTACTAGCATTATTACTGTGGCTTACACCTTTAAATTTATTAACTTTAGTCAAAATTGCCAAACTTAATTTAACTTATACCAATTACTTTTAGTTGCTTACCAACTTTTTATCTTGGTTATTTTAAAAATTACAGTCTTTCTTTTGTACTTTTAAAATTATCAAATAGTTCAATTATAAATGTTTAGGGTTTAACAATGGCTTGCAAAAAAAAAAAATCTAACTCAAAAATTGCATGTGATGTTACATTGCTACATCAATACATGACCCATTAAAGCTCTATAAATAAGGGATGTTGAATATATACTTTAGGACCCCTTTTCATGTACAACCAAACTGAAAATGGTACATGGAATTGATGAAAGTGAAGTTTAAAAGTTGAGGACAAATCCTTATTCTCATACCATATTAAAGAATCAAACCCAAAATTTCAATCTCACAATTGGAGGTGTGGACCTAGCAACATGAACCAAATTTGTTGAAACTCCATAAATATACGGTGCTTTATTATATAACACATATAATTAAGACAAGAATTATGGTAATGAGTTTTTGCCAATGATATATTATGCCTGCAAGACGAGAATGAGTAACTAGACAATAATTTGGATGCCAAAATAGACATGGGAAATTACCCATTTAGTCCTAAATCTATTTCCTAAACATTTTAACATTTCCAATTCAGTCCTAGGTGCCACATTAGTGATTTCTAGTGAACATTAGCTAGAATAACTATAATGGGATTTTACGCAAAGGTTTTAGGTTTAATTTGCAAAAAAAAAATGAAAAGCTGAGGATTGAATTATTATCCAACAATAAGTTTATGACTGATTGAATAATTTTTCCAAATACACAAAAGCAAAGACACAAGCTAAAAAATAACTCATAAGAAAATCTTGAGAATGAAAATCTATCTAGAGAGAGAACTTGACCAAAAATAATTTTATCAATCGGGTTATATTTTATGTGGGTAATTACTGAACTAGTCAGGTTGACTAAGGATGACGTCTGAAGTACCAAATTCATCTGACGTGGCAAATGCACTGGCCTTCATGGCCAAATTCGTCTAACCTAAGTGCTTACTGAGATACTAACAAATCTTAATAAAAAATATTAGGTTCATTTGACCAACGGAATTGAGGTTATGAAGGCTTTAATCCCAACATCAAAGCGGAAAGAGGGGAAACAGTCGTTATCCTATGTAGAAAAATCAACCAAAATCAACCAATTTTAACTATGTCATATATAAAATGAGAACCGGACACAATTTCAACATAATGAGAAAGATTAGAAACAACCAAAATCTATATTAAAAAAATTATCTATAGAAAAATTCAAAAAAATAATTAAGTATATATGTATATATATATATATCACAATAAAAAGGCTTTTCTGGTACTTGTTCTTTAAGCTTTATGTTTTTATGAATCAAAGACAAAAAGGATCACTTCAAACACAAAGAGATTTAGAGAAAGCGCAAAACTTAACCCTAATTTGTCACTTCATGTTTTTAAAAAGCAAGAGAAAGAAAAAACCTAGGATTTAGTTTTTCTTTCACTTGCAACCACATTGTCATCAATTTGAAGGATGGCCAACAAAGCAAACTCTCTAAATCCCCATCATGACCAGTTTCACATTGTACTCGCCTCAAAACTGGCATTGCTAGTGGAATTTCATGAGCAAATTGGATGATTAACATGTGTGACAAATATGTTCTAATAAAAACTCAATTGTACCAAACTCCATATCAAACTTTATATGTCAAAGCTTTCTTTTCTAGTGTCATTGCCCGTAATCAATATCGTTATTTTAAAAAAATTACAAAAAAAAACTCCAAATGATACTTACTGTGATATATTTACTCTAAACTTTTTTTTTGTGATCTATAAGTCTCAAACTTGCATATGTTTGACAAATTTACCCCAAACTTTTTTTATGATACCAAAAGGTCCAAACTTATATTCATGTGTCACATTTGGTCTTTATCACAATTCTGTTAACTAATTTGACTAAAACATTTATTCAGCTACATACATGGACAATGGAAAGAAAACGATGCTAACATGGTGCTCATGGTATAAAAATATGTCAACTAATTATATGTTTATTCTCTTGATTTATATTTCCTTGTTTAACTTCCTCCTTCATTTTTCTTCCTTTGTTAAGCAACGATGATAATGGTGGCAATGGTGATAGTAAGAGAGGCAGTAAAGATGAAGGAGGAAAAAGAAAAGGAAAAATGAAAAACATCTTGACAGAGAGTAAATATGCAGTGCAGGTCTAACTTTGAGAATTGTATTGTCATAAAAAAATTGAGATACAAATGTGAGGTCTTTGGTGTTACAAAAATAATTTTAGGGTAAATATGTCACGTGGTAAATTTGTCGAATGGTATGAGGTTCTTAGTGCCATAAAAAATATTTTAAAATGAATATATTATAGTGGGTATAGTTTAAAAGAATTTTGCATTTTTTGCCCCTCTTTTTAAATCAACACTGAAAAAGTACGGCCATAGACTGAAAGGCATATTCGCACTCGCTCCAAGCCAGCACCTAAAATATGAGGCGTGTATCTGGCATATATCATTGGCCCTATTATAATATCCATCATGATATCATTTCTAATTGCACCGCGCAACTCCAAGAAAAGTTTGGATCTTACGCCAACCCCAACATGCAAAGCAATACCATAATGTAAAATCCTAAGATTTAACCAAGGAAGATGGGTCCTACGAAAGAGTTGGTCTAAATTGTTTCATGAATACAATACCATAAAAAGAATAGCAAAAACCCTCGTAACCTCCACAAGTTGGGGAGGGTAACAGCAAAGAAAAACTGCCAAGCCTCTGAGAAATTAAATTAATGTTCATCTTGGAAACTTTTTTGAACTGACAAAGAGGACTCTTTCTCGATTTGGGTGTTAGGACAAAGTAGATCTCTTGGTTGTAAAGTGCGGCGCGTCGACCAACAAAAAGCAAGGCGTCAACTGAGACGAGTGTAGTCTAAGGACAGTGGGAAACTAAGGGGGAATGTGCATGCAACCGGGATGCCCTCTTTTCTCCTAAAATCTGTCCAACTCTAACCTGAGACTAACTCTTGACCTCCTTCAAAGGTAAGACTAACCTATCCTATATTGCTGCTACCTGAATCCCCCGTTAAAGATCCTACATCCAACGAAGAACTCACTCGGTTACTGAACTTTACTAATTTCCTTCTCAAGATTCAGATTCCATGTCCCACTTTTCCACTTCCTTACATTAAGGAAAGAATAATTATTTCTCCCTGGGATCATTGAAAGAATCTTTCTTAAACTATTCTTCTAACTGGTGAACTTCGAATACGATATGAGTGACACTTTCATCTATTCAATATTAATTTTGCATGTGGAGACATATGTAACCCATCAATGAAAGATCCAACTAGAGAAATTTTCTTCTAATAAGAAATATGTCAAATAGATGAGTAATAATAACTCATCATCTATTTGGCCATTATATGATGAAATGCGACTAATAGCATAATATACTTTCCTTCTTATAACGGACACAAGCGTAGAGGTTTGTCTACTTGGATGTCCATTGAATACCCTATAAGACCCATCAACCAGTTAAATCCTCATACTTGGATTGTACAGGTGATATTGACCTCGACTAGTTTGCACGTCATCTCATTTCTCTCTTTTTGTTTTCTACTCAATCATCTCTCTTGTGATGCACTCTCTCTTACTTCCCTCAAGCACCACTCTAGATAACGGTTATAGGCTCAATGCAAAGACCTTCCTAAAATCAAAAGATTGTCATAAAGGTCTTACAAGATCCTACTACGATGATCAAATTTGGAGGAATGGCCTCCAAATCTCAAGGCCACACTCCAAATCTCTCGACATGGATGATTCATCAATAGAACATAGCTTAACATTGACATCATGCCCCATTGCAACTGTTGGCTATATACTCTGAAGCAATTATATAGCAATTACATGTTAAGGATTTAAGTTGTACTTTTAATCTTGCCATTCGTTTGATGGCAGATTCATATTCCTTCATTTGTTTCATTCATATGAATGAGTCCATAAGATCAGTTGATTGGACTGTCTCAAGATGTTAAGAATTTGTATGATAGGTTTAAGTCAGATTGACTCTATATACTCAACAGATCATCAAAAGAATATTAATGATCTTGTTTGATACTTAAGAGAATGACGAGTCACAAGTCATTAGGTATTATGATATATGAGCTAGAAAATACGTGATTTTAATGAACAAGTTCATTGAATATGACTTGTTCAAGACCATTAGCCAAATGAAAGCTTTTAGCAAGGTCAATGACTTATTGTTCTTGCTTTGGTCTTATGGAATATCTTTAGACCTAAGGCATGGTGTTCAATTGCATGTTGGCTGACTATGGTTCACAAGTGCACATTGATACATTCATTATGTTCTTAAAACATTCACACTATTTGGATATCTATAACATATTGTTATATGTCATTCATGGTTTGTAGGAAACGGAGATTGATCTAGACAATTAGTTTTTTTTTCATTTTGTTGTACTAATGTGAGTGTACAAGTCTTACTGGTAGCTTAATGATATACTTAGGGATGCCACACATAAAAATAAATCAAATTATGTTGAACATGAGAGATTATATGGCGAGTGTGCTTGAAATTATGGCAATCAAATGCAATTGGGCTAGAGATTATGGTTCGAAAATGGTTTCAAATTCGACTCAATGGTAAAATTAATAATCTGAAACGGTTTCAGAATCAATAGTTGGATTGATGAATAGAATGGTTTTATAGTCAATAACCAAATGATTTGAAACGATTTCGAAAACAACCTGTAAATTCTTATCATGAAATGGTTTTCAAGTCAATGATCAAATTAACGATCTTAAATGGTGTTTCTCATAGTAATCAAGTTTATGGGGACTTCTAGTAGAAGACATCTTTTCCCTTTCATTGTCAACATATAGATGCATTTGTGGAGACCTCAAGTAGAAGACAAGTGCTGATTTTTTTCATATAATAAATTATAGATGCATTTGTGGAGACCTCCATATGATTTGTTGTCATGTTAGTGCTTTGTGGTCACAATAGCTTATTATTTTTTTTATTTAGTGTAGTATATTGTGGAGCACAAGCTTGTAGCCATCATTGTTTGCTATGATGGGTAATTTGTTATTGGCGCCGATGAGTTGGAATATTCTGGGGAAAATGAAGATACTATCTTCTTCAATGTAACAAGGCCATCATATATTGAATTCCCGAGGAGCATAGTTCATTTGATTCGACGCAAAGCACATAAATTGCATTATTGTGTTCCTGGGAAAGCTTGAAGAATGGGTTGAGGATCATCAATGATGATAATGGTATTATGGATATCATTTACCATTATCTTCATGGCGAGGAAGCTAGAGTTTCTGTCAAGTGTTATGTAATGAGAGCATTGAAATAAATGAAGCTAGAGATGAAGTTTGAGGTGAAGCTAGAGCTAGTACCAAGTTTAATTTGAAGAACAGCAGGAGATTGAGGAGAGAAAGGATGAGAAATTGACTAGATTAGATTGAGAAGTTGTCATATCTAGTGAATCAGAGGATTAAAATTTGGCCGGTGTAAATTATTCAAGCGATGACGCTGATGAAGAGCTCGCATAATTAAGGCAAAAATAGAAGGAGTTTCAGTTAAATAAGTTTGCAACCTTTGAGAGCGACATGAAGTTTAACCAGTCAATAGGACCGAAAAAGCTATAACTAATGGTATTGAATATAATGAAAGTGACGATGATGATGAGAGTATCGGTTTTGAGGATAAGCAATCAGGAGGCGATGAGGTACGTATGCATAGAAGAAAGAAAAGTAAACTTCAAATGATCCAACTATTGATCGTCTTGTTTTATCTGTGGGTATAAAATTTAATGATGCAAAATAATTTAAAGAAGCTATTGTGAGGCACTTCATTGGTAAACATAGGAGCGTTGAGTTTGTTAGAAACACGAAAGAATATGTCATAGTTAAGTGTACACAAACAAATTGCTCATGGAAGATCTGTGATGCATTGAGTAAGAAGAGCGGGTTATTTTAAATTAGGTTCTTCCAGAATGAACATATTGTTCTATTATTTTTTACATTAAAGGGTAACAAGTGTATGATTAGCAAAGCATTTCTTTAATACTGTCAAGGCAATGTATGAAATTAAGAGTCCTTAATTCAAATAGTTAGTGAAAGAGCATGTATGGGTTAACGTATCCAAAAATCAGTACAAAAGGGTTAAGCAGAAGGTGACGAACACACTTATGGATCGATACAAGGAAGAATATACACAGGTTTAGGATTATGTTGGCACTTGCAGACTCTAGAACCATCTAGTAGAGTTTGTGTGGAGGATGTAGAAAGGCTATTGTCTAATTATGGGACTAGTTTTGATGGATTTTATATTTACTTCGAAGCATGCAGACGAGGGTTTTTTGGTTGATTGCAGGAGAATTGTAGGACTGGATGGATGTTTTCTGAAAGGTTTATGCAAAGGAAAATTATTGGCTATCGTTCGGAGAGATGCCAACAATTAAATGTTTGCGATAGCTTCGGATGTTCTTAGAATAGAGAATAGAGACACTTGGAATTGGTTTCTGAAAAATTTAATGGCTAACCTTGAAATAACTGATAGAGGAGGTTGGACCATTCATGAGCGACCAACAAAAGATAATGACATATGGTGAATTTTATGTATAACGTTAATTGCATATTTTTTGTTATAATTATTTATTTATTTGCTTCTTTTCTAGGGACTTATTCCTGCGGTAGCTGAGTTAATATCATTTGTTGAACATAGAATGTGCGTATGATACATATGTGCAAACTGGACAAAGAATTATAAAGGGAAGAAATTGCAGAAGCAGTTTTGAAAGATAGCAAAGAGCACTAACATGGCTAATTTTAAAATAGCCAAACAAGAATTGTTGCAGCTGACAAATGAAGGTTTTCATGCGCTATTGTAAACTAATCCTAAAAATTGGTGCAGGGCCTTCTTCAGCAAAGAATTCAAGTGCGACATCGTTGACAACAACTTCGGCGAAGCTTTTAATGGCAGGATAGTAGAGGCTAGGTGCAAACCAACAATCAACATGTTAGAATATATATGAGTTATGGTCATGACTAGGCTACACAAACAAAGAGATAAGACTGCAAAGTGGACCAGACAATGTAATCCAAGAATTGCCTAGAGATTAGATAAGAACCTAGTTGCTAATAGGTTATGTCATCCAATTTGGAATGGCGACGACGGGTTGGAGATCACAAACAATGCTCACAATGATGTCGTCCACCTACAGAAGAGAAAATATTCATGTCGAGCTTGGCAACTAACTGAAATTTCCTGTGCATATGTCATTTGTGCTATGCAATTGAATCAACACTCGAGCAGAGAATTTTCCATCCATCCATTTGAAGTATTTGCACTTCGACCATTCTCTAACTTACCACATCCATGGAATCTTCTCCCAAGATTCAAACGACTCCAAGATGTTCGTCTTGGACTCGATACCCCACAATAACAATAATGAACAACTTTTTCTTCACTATGTTCGGACAAATTTGTACCACTAATGAAGCTTTTGCCCTTCATTTGTAAGAGGGATAAGCTGTTAATTTGGGGGCAATAAAGAATTAAGGTTTCACGGAGCAATTTCACAATATAAGGTTTGGCCAACGATTTAGGGTTCTTATTTTGGGGAAAATTAACTATATGACATCGTTTTCATATTTTTATGCTGACTTTGCCTTTGGCGAGCCACGTCGAACTTGGAAATTAATAAACAGTAGGCCACATCGGATTTCCAGCAGGTATTATCGGAGTTGGCATTGAAGTGATCCGAATGAAAGTTTTAGCACTAAAGTGAGCGTTGTACACAAGTTATGGCACTTCTAATGTTATTGTCCCTATTTTCCTCTAGCAACCTACTTATTTTCAGATTCTGCAAAAACATATAAATATGTAAAGATGTAACTTGATGTAAAAATGAAAAACTAGATGGAAAGCTAACTCTAATGTTAATTTCAATAAACATGGATACCATTAGTTTCTATAAATATGGACGCTACACCTTTATAAGGCTAGTATTTTGACTTTACCTTCAAGCTCGTGAGGTACTCATTGCAGTTTCCCTTCTAGTGCCCTTTGAAGCTCCAATAATGACATTTTCATTTTCAATCTTGGGCCTTGGATGTAAAACTTATTTTACAAGCCTATTCCATTTTCATTTTTTTAGAGTAGTCTTACTCATTGGTGTGATAGCCTCAACCATAGCCATTACAATAGGCTTTGTGACGTGCATTTCCTTCTTGTAAATCACAAACATACCTGAAATTGAGCAAGAGTTTTCTTGATCTTATGCACGTCGAAGTTCTAAACAAATCGAGAGAAAAAATCCAGCAAAGATTGGAGCATTAGATCCATGGCTAATTCATTACTTAAAATTAGATTCAACACGGCCAACTCCTCTATATGTCATATCATTTACTAGAAAAGATCATTTATCGATGATCCCTAACTCATACTCCCATGATAAAATTGTTTAGATATATCACATCTAAAGATTCAACCATTCGTATGGAAAAACTCCTTCAAGTGCACAATAATTGACCAAACACTTTCCAAGGTCTCATGTTTCTTCTGAAGTTTATTATCCCTCAAAGCAAGCATGTAGGGACCTAACGTTTAGGTCATCTTCATCCACATATTATAAGTTTCACACTTGTGTCTCACTCGTAGGAATGGATTTTGGCAAGTTCTAACCAAGTACATACCTGATTTTTTTTTTTAAATTGAGAAGAATTTTCAAATTCCTGGCCTAATTAGTGAAATTGAGTATAGTTAGACAACTTTTGTCAATTATATAAGCAAGTGGGTTTGTATTAACCATTTTCAAAGTAATGAGATAGTTTTGTAGAAAAATAAATTGTTACTCATTGATTTTCAACAACTATTTCACATTAGCTTTTGAATGAAATGGACCGTTTCACTAAATTTATTCAAATCCCATACTTCTTAGGATGTAAACCAACAATCTGTGTTGGGTAAAGATTACAAGTAGGGATTGGAATTCCACTAACCCATAGTCTACCTCATTTAACAGCTATTGGTGTTCCTTAAACTTAGTAAGTTAATCAACATATCCAATGAATCACATGTGAGTCTCAATCATACCTTCGGCCTCTAGATCATGAAAGCCTTACTTGACAATTATTGACATCATGATCATAATTAAGAATAACCTATCATCTCAAGCAAGTATTTAAAATACGAATGATCCCTCACTTAACATGACGATGGAAGTTCACGAGTTCGAGAACTTGCTTCGACTTAATATCTAAAGTAACAAGATTTTGATTGTTACCAAATGTCTCATCTTGCACATTAATTGAAGGAGATTTTGATAGTTCTCAAATGTCTCACTTTGCACAATAGCCATTCAATATGCATATTAAAATAACATCTCTAGTCACTGAAGAAAAATATTTTCTTGTAAAAAAATTAGTCGTCATATAATTAAAAATTAACAAGAACTAAAATCAATTAAACACATGAAAATGTCTAAGGATTAGCTTTGATATTATTGTTAGGATTTTCTCAAAAAAATGTATGGGCAAATTAATTAAAAAACTATAGCATAAGCAAAAATAGTCATACATCCATCTCTAAAACATTATTAATGCAATTCAAAGACAACCACATAGAAACCATATGAGTACTAATTTAATTACCCTTAAATTTTTTCCAAAATAATTTGATTATCATATTTTTCAATTCTAGACCGCAAATATATGTACTCCTCGTAGTGTGTCCAGAGTAATTGGGTTTGATTATTACGACCTACCTCGATTTATAGGAATGATATGTATAGTTTTACAGTTACCACTTCTAATAGATATGAATTGGTTCGCTAAAAGACGGCTTGAACATCGTATAATTGTATCTAATTAGGCAATGAACCATCAGTGTCAAAACTTGTGTATGGCACTCACTTTAGCGTTAAAGTTTCATCCGGATATTAATTGCTAATTTAAAAAAAAAATGATCACTTCAATGCTAATTCCGATTTGTTTGATCGGAAACCAAACGTTGCATCTTTTTATTAGTATTTTGAACCGATATAGCTAGCCGAAAATTCTAGTCAGCATTTAAAATACTAAATACTAAAAAAAATTAAAATAAATAAATAAATATTAACTTAATTAGATTAAATTTAAAAAAGAAACTTAAAAAAAGGTAGATGAGAGAGAATAGGCGGCAAGCCCTTGCTGTCACTACCCCACCATCATCAAGAAGGGCCAACAAGGGTGGGAATGGCCGGCGGCAGCCCTCCCCCAAGTCAGGCAAAGGGTGCCGGCTCATGGCTGAGGACTGGCAACCCCCACCGGCTATCCCCACCCTCGCCGGTCCTTCTCAGTGAGGGTGGGGATGTGGCATTGGCTGCAAGAGCTTGAAGCCTTCCCCCTCTAAATTCCCCTCTTTTTCTTTAATTTAACTAATTTCTATTTAATTTTAATAAATGAAAAATCCATATAAAATAGAAAAATAAATTAAAAATCCAAATGAACTATATTTTTTTAGAGAAATTCCATATTATAATAAAATTTTAATTATAAATGCCACAATAAGTAAAGTGGTCATAATTTCTCGCCCTTGACACTTAAGTGATTGTTTTTCCTTCAATTTGGCATTTATTAGCTCCAACCGAAACTTTTGGCACTAAAGTAAGCATTGTATATAAGTTTCGATACTCCTGATGACCTTCTCCCTATCTAATTTGGTTCATCAATTACATACATGGGTTTTCCAAGCCCATGCCTCTTGTGATATTTAGACATTTCAATTTTAAAATTCTTTAACAATCTGCATGTATCTATAGGTCGTCAATAGCTTATAAGATCAACAAGAAATCAATTGAGATGCTGGAGTGTCGTCTCAATTCTTGCGGAATTAGAAATTATAAGGTACAAATATTTGCTTATACTAATATTTCTATTAATATCATTTCGATGCCTAACTAGTTGGTTGTTCAATTTAAAGTGGTCATGCACTCTTGACATCATTTAAAAACTTAAAAGGTCATTCAAAGTCATTAAGTGTTCATGCAATTATTTTTGTAGGATTATTTTCATGCAAATTTAAGCTAAAACTATACTAATCTAAAAAATAAATTAACACATAATTTATTGAAATGCATTGCGAAAAGTAAATACTTAAAATATTACAATATGATGTAGTAAATAAATTCTCAAGCAATTGATTGTAATTATATAAGTACAAGAATGTGGTACCCATAACTTATTGGGTATTATTAGCCTCTTTATATATCTCAAGACATGATTCCTCGAAAACTTGCTATTGAAAATTAAGGTGAGCCTAAAATTAATGAATCGATTCATATGGAGCCTAAGCTAGACTACCACTAAATGGATTTTACTAAACAAGCATGTGCGAGTTAATCCAAATACATTTAAACTAGCATAATCCTAATAATTTAGACTATGTTATTACAAAATTAAAATTACCACCAACTCCACTTGAACCACCTTTCCAATTACCATCATGGGCCATAACCCAGTGGATGTCAAATTTGACATTCAAACATTCACCCAATAAATCACAATGTATATTCAATCAAAACAAAGTATCACTATTGTTCATTCAAATTGCCTTGGGGTCAGCATTGTAGTCAATCGTGAAATTTGGCTAACTCAAGTCATTCTAGTTAGTTACCTGTCAAATCATCCATCAAGCCTAATTATGCATCGAAGCATCTCCAAGTGAGGCTAAATAAGACAAGTGATTAGGCTAAGAACACTTAGGAACCAAAAAAAAATACTTAATTGACTAACTAAGACAACTTCTTCATTTATTTTCAAAAGTCATTGTTTATTAATTAAACAAGACTTTTTCTAATGCTAAAACCTAGCTTTCAAACAAGGGTGGCTTCTCTAAAAGAAAATAAATTACTTTTTTGATTTTCGGAAATGTTTTCTTTTTAAAACATTTTAAAATTTTTATGTGTTTTATTATAATATTTAGTAAAGAATCTACGTCGGGCTTCAAACCAGGTCATGTTCGGACTAAACCCAAACTTTGGGCCTGTCTTGGTCATGTGTTGTTGTGTGTGTGAGTGTCACGGTTGCTTCTGCGTTGCAGGTGAGGGCAAAAAGGAGACGAGCCGGAAGCTGAGCTGAAGAGAGGAAAAAGAAATCCAGTTGGAGAGTGAATAGGGAGAGAGGTGAGCCGAGGGAGATAAAAGGAGAGATAGTCCTGTGGGTGAGGGTCTGGCCCAGAAAGGGCACAGGCCGGGTTGAGCCAGCCCAATTTGCCATTTTATACAATTATTTAATTTTTAAGTAATTCTTTAACTAATAATAACCTTCTTAAAAAATAACCTAAAAATAACTTATCGGTCCGACCAAATTACGTATCAACATTGATGTTCTCCAATTCTAAATTGTAAACGTCTAATCTCCTCATGGATGATTATTTTTTATTCCACTATAATCTTTTATTAACTTACCCATATATTTTTCAATAATTCCCAACAGCAACAAGCATGAGCTCGACACAAGCGCATTGAGAGAGAGAGAGAGAGAGAGAGAGAGAGAGAGTGTGTGTGTGTGTGTGTGTGTGTGTGTGTTCCTAGGTGTAGCTAAAGATTGAGTAAAACTTACATATGATGTGATCTAGTTGTAATCCCCCAATAGATTATCTGATTCAAGAAGAGAATTTTACGAGAAATAATTTGAATGTACTTATCAAGTTGAATTTGACCCATGGCCTTTGTTTAACACTAAATTTAGGCGTTTTTATAATAATAAAAATTCTCTTTGCACTTATTGTCTATTTCTGAGATGTGATGACGACTTACAAGGTGTTATTTAGGGGCTAGAGTCAATAGTTTGAGAGTACGAGCATGTAATCATTATTGTTTATCGTAGTAGATGTAGATCTATGTGATCAACTCACGAAATTCTGTTAATGTTCCATTGATTATCGTTCCTTATTATTTTGCCAAAAAGCCTGATTGTGTTAACAAAATGTTAATTACAAAAGACACCTAGTTTAAGTTGCATGTGCCGCCCATCATGGGGAAGAATGGGGGGCAACTTGTCCCAGCTAACATGCACACAAGCGCTCGTCAAACGCTTAATATTCATGTTTTGAGAGTTTGTGCTTAAAGCCCTCAACATAAGCCATCCAATATTGCTTCTCTGCCCTCCCTTTGGTTTGTCTACATCGCTTGGTTGTCCTGTAATGGAATATTCCCGCTAGTACAGACACTCACATGCCCTTGTCACTGTCGCATATCGTCCATATTACCTCCCACTACAACGAGACACACTATAAATAGCACAGTTGAATACAGCAGTTTCACTCGCAACACACTAGCCTTTTCTTTAATCATCTCACTTGAGAGTAGACAAGACAGAAAACATAGGATTTTGGTCCAACTCTCTCATACCACAATGGCAAGACACTGTCGCTTCTCTTTGGCATGTGGATGCTCTTTGCTTTTGGTTTTGATTTTTTGCCATGAAGTTTACCGTGTTGAATCAAGGCATTTGAAGGCAGTTTCAACGGCTCATCATCATCATCATCATGAGAAGGGTCTGAATGTTGGGAGAATTTTTGGAGGTGAAGGAAGGAGTAAGAAAAGGACGAGTAAGTTTGAGCATGTTGCAAACTTTCGATCAACCGAGCCTGGTCACAGTCCTGGTGTTGGTCACTCAATCAACAATTGAAGCTTCTTCACTCTCTCTCTCTATCTCTCTCTCTCTCTCTCTCTCTTCCCCCCCCCCCCCCCCCCCCCCGATTTCTGGATGTCCGCCAATAGATGTACATTGTATGGAATGGCAAGGATGATCATTTGCTTCAATGCAACTGTTTGTTTTGTTGACATAAATAAGGGCAGATTAATATGACTAATTAGCCCTAGAAATCTCGCATGAATTTAAAAAATTACAATCTGTGATGAACGGCCAAAACTTCGGATAGTCATCAGTCCACTATCAAATTTTGGCAAGACACGGATATCCCGCGGGAGTTTACGTACACGATCCAAATTGGATTAGGAAACAAACAAGTAAAAGATTCTTTAAAGTTAATGGGAACTGTACCTAAGTTAGTTTTAGGACGATTTAAAATATTTATTTAGTTAATGAAAAAAGCCAATCCCAAAAAAAAGAAGCAGAAATAACTTATTTCTTTAAACAACGAAAAAGCAGCTGAAAGCATAAATCCATAACTCATTTCAGTGTTTAGAATGATTTCAATATCAAATATGTGCGATACCTATATTGAGTTGTAAAACATTAGAGTCAATTAGGAGCTTCATTAATATAACAATGATGAGAAGAAGTATTACAGAAAATGGATTGGGTCAAAAATTATTTTTTCTTTAATACTGATCAATCTTCTTTAAAATATAGTTTCTGAAATAAGAACTTGAAGTATGTATAGACGCATGTGGAAATATCAAAACCAAGCCACTGGTTAATAGGGATTGAATATATTTGATCCTTCTCATAAGTCAACGTGAGCAGCCACCGATTAATATGGATTGAACTTATTTGGACCTTGGCATAGGGAAAGTTATGGCCGTAGGATAAAAAATGAGCAATAGGAAAAACTGAACTTTTGCAATTTTTGAATCTTCCTTTTGGGTATTTTCTCGAACTCTGATGCTTGTTTTCAAATCATGGTGGTAGATCACATCATTTGTGAATCTTATTAGTCAGTAGTGAAATTTTACTAATAATCGGATGTTTACCCTAAATCTCCACTTGTGAGAGGTGGGTAACCAGATTTGAGAATGTGGGCAAGGAAGGTTTTGTCCAAAAATCAAAATTGCAGTCTTTCTTATGTTAAAAAGCCTCCTTCAGGCTTCTATAACATGTCACCTTGAGTCTTCCCATTATACTTTCGCTTACTTGCTGGTTGATTTTCGTTGACATGTCTTTTGAAAACATTTATTGACATGGACCCCATAATGCACATGTCATGCTAAGATTCCCTCAATGTTCTTACATGACGCTAAATAGATGCCAAATTAAACAGCATAAACGAAAACAAAAGTGGAAAAGAGAGATGGGGTCCACCACAGCTGCATAGTCTCAGCTGGACCTCTAGCCTGTGGCATCCGTAGATGTTCAAGCTCACGTTTGTCAACGCCATAGCCACTCGAGCATGTGGCCATGGCCGCTCAATTTGAGCTCGCAACAGCCATGAGCACCAGATCTTTCAAGTCGTGAAGCTCGCAGTGGTCACGTCCGCTACATCTTTTCAAACCACAGAACTCAATACCGCCATGACTGCTTGAGTTTCAAATTTGCGGCAGCCATGGCCACTTTAGTCTCGAGGGGTGAAGCTCGAGACCATGGCTGCTCAATTTGAGCTCTTGATCAAGATTGTTCAATTGATGATCGTGAATAGATACGAATCATAGATTTTGTATTTTTGCGATTTTTTCCGAATTTATCTTCTTTTTTGTTTCTATTACATCCACATTTAAGGAATTTCAATGTTGAGATTAGAGGAAACCCATTAAGTGAGATATTTCTTCCAGAAAATCTAACCGGTTTAAAGTTAGAGAAGGCATCGTCTCTTTTTAGAGAGGGACAGTGCCGTCAGGTAATCATTTCTCTTTGCATATATGTTCCAAATTGTTTGATTGGCTTTGTTAGCTTTTAAGGCAAATGGTTATGCTCAAATTTGAGAATCAAAATTAGGCCTCTCTCCTGTGCGTACAAGAAATGACACTTGCATGCCTAGACTTGAATCATGTGCCCAATCCGTGTCACATTATTGATCATGTTTTCGCACAAGTAAGTTTCACGAGTTCAACTACTGTGATGTGTGACTTCATCTGAATAATGAACTCCGATGAGGGGGGAAGTATCATCAGCGATTTCGTTATCTATTCCTCTAAAAAGCTTAAGAAAACCTGTAGAAGATAGTTGATTCCAGCATCTAGATACTCTAGCACATCAGACACGGGTGAATTTCTCAATTACACCCATGATAGACTAACCAAATATATCAGTTTCCCTTCTCGAGTGCCAACGCTAGGTTAACTTCAGCAAGAGGTCATACGCACTTAATTTTATAATCCAAGTGAGCAAAGGTTCTTCCCAGTTTATTTTATTATTCTGATCTTTTAATAGTGTTAATGCTCATTAGTATATACGTACGATGACATACTGATAACAGAAAAGAACATTCAAGAGTCAAATTTTCAAGTTTTTGAAGAATTCTCATGTGCTTTCCAATGATATGAACACAAAGGAAAAATGATACAAATATCTTGAATTTTGACCCATTGTGCAATATAGGTCGTAAACTTTTAATTTATTAAACATGCTCCAATAAACTTTTAATGATTGTTCATTTTGCCGTTGGACTACATAAAAATATTCAACTTAATGCATGAACTTGAATCAATGGAATGATAGTATTGAATATTTTGTATATAGTTTAGGGACCAAATTGAAAATTTACTAAAAATTCGGGGACCATATTGAAGAAATCAAAAGTCCATGGATAAATTACGTAATGAATTAAAGTTAAGAGATCGTATTTGACAAATTAAAAGATTTGAGAAAACAATGTAAATTGGGCCTAAATTCATCCATCATTTGTGTAATTATTCCAAATATAAATAATGAGCATTACTAAAGACCTATAGTGAGAGACTGAATCGTCAGGGTTCTTCGCGAACCCGTTATCAGTTTACATTGACAAATACATGACTATTCATATCTGGAGGGAACTATCAGCTTAACCTTGGAGTGTATTGATAGATTGCAGAGTCCGTTTAACATTGTTCTGTATAATCACAAACATCACCAACTCAAAGACAAGCAAAAATGCAGAATCGATTTAGGTATCGGCCCGGTTGAACCCTTTAACCCTGCTCTAGCAGACTAGAACTGTTTCCCAAGATCAACGGCAAGCGAAAGCATACTAGATCGACACCTGAGGATCCATTTTGAAGTGAAGAAACCTGTTGTAAGAGATGATCAGCGTAAATAACCACTGTTCTCCTCCCAGCAAGGTTGAGCAAGCCTCCTAAATCCAAGTAGAAGAATATCAAAGAAGAAAGCAGCAAGCTGTCAGTGTTTGAACTTGGATTATAATGCGTTTTCTTGACAGTATGCTTAATATGAATGCGAACAATAAAGTTAGCAGTAATATTAAGAGCTGTGATCATGCTATAAACCAAAAACTGAAAAGAAAACAATATAACCTCCATACAATTGTGCCCAACAACCCACTTGAAGTTTAAAAGGTCACCAGAGAGTAAGCAAATCGGCATCAGTGAGTTAATTGATCAGTGATAAAGTTTTCCACGGAGAAATTACCCAATTAATCATAAAGGTACTATATGTATGATAATTCAGTTCCAAACTTTTTAATTTTGTCAATTTAGTTATAGACTTTTGCATGAAATTCCAACTTCTTTCTTAGTCGTCTTGGTACCATATAAAAATAGAAGATAAAAAGAGACATATCAACACTGAAATTTTGGTGTTTTTGTGCACCCATTGGACATGGATTACAAATATGAAACTGTAGGCCCCAATAAACAAATTATACCTAACACTCTTCACCAATATATATAGCCAAGGATGTACAACTTGAGAATTATTTAACACATGGAACCTCCACGCTGTCACCATCGTTGCACGATCTAAAATTAGAATGATCCCCCCAAAAATGCCCTTGTGGTTCAATTGGTCCCACGTGCACTCATGGTAGCAGCAAATAAGTTAGTTTAAACTCCAGCAAGTAGCTACTGCTGTCACTGTCGGGGATATGATTGTTAATAATAAGGACAAAACTTCATACTATTCCTCAATTAATCTTGAATGGTCACCCAAAGCGTTTTCGGTAGGTCTCCCCCGAAAGTATTATTTCCACATTGAGACAAACCCTCTGGCTGAAAAAGGCTTAGTTGAAGCGTGCGCTGTGCATAAACCAAGATCCTACATTACTAGTATATGTGTTGAGATGCTGTGGACAGTGTGTTGACGGTTTGTGATTAACTTATTCAGGCCCTTTTGTATCTTTCCCACTAAACTTCAAGATTGACTGAACGCTTTCAAGATTCTTTCCTTGGGACAATGTGGAGCCATCTGTATATCTAACTCAAAAAGTAGTGAATTATTCTTCCTCTCAATATGAGGTATCAACCATCAAGTAGCCCGATCTTTGGAGGTGTCCAAGGACGAAGAGAGACTATAATGATCAACAACTTTGACATCGAATCTTGACCTTATTATACGTTGTTAGTAGTACAATGATCTCTTTTTGAAGTGGAAAAAGTATTAACAAAATCTAAAACATATTATAATTGTGTCAATTTAATCATAAAAATTTCAATTGAGTCAATTTAATTCTCCACATTTTTTCATATTACCAATTCAGTCCATCCGGTCAACGTTGACTTGAAATCTCTAACGAGGTCACTAGTCATCCTACGCAACAAGGCTAACACTAAAGTTGAAATTTTAAAATAATATTTTAATAATTTTTGAATTTTTATGTTTTCTTATTTATTATATTCTTAATAATATTAATACGCTATTTCGGAAAACTAAAGCATATGAAGTTGCAGCCATGAAGGTTTTATCTTCCGACTAAAGAGTTTCCCTATTAGAGATCCCGACGACTGACCACACACACACACACAAAATTTGTAAAGTTTTCCTTAGATGTGATCATCCCAATGATGTCCCATGATGCAATAACGATCCATAAAATTTGAACTGTCAAATAATTGTTTATCCCCATTAGCGCCGCCCTGCCCTCTCCGCTCTATTAGTTAATATAAAAAGATGGTCAGTAGATGCCACAAGACATAGAAAGATTTTTGGGTTATTGTCTGGAGTTGGAATACTAATTGATATATGAACCAAAGAAGGGAAGTGAATCCAATCAAGTGGAGACCATTGAGTGTCCCAGCAACGACTCAAAAAGAAACCTCACCGATCTCGTCCATTTCAATGCACCAGTGGAAGATCTGATGGGACATCAGAGATCGACTTCCACTTAGGTGCATCCCGTCGGAAATTATAATGATTTCGACAATCATTACTGTGTTGTCCGTCGATAATTTAGTTTAGTTCCTACCAACCCTTTAGGTGCTCGTCTTCCCTCAGTCTTTCCGGACCAAAGGGTAAGTCAGCTCATAATGTATATCTTGGTCAGAGAAACAGTGAATCTGTATACCCATTGTAGCAGGCAATACTAGTAAAGACATTATATGAGCATATCCGGTGGAGCTCCTCACATTATCAGTTGACAAGAAGAACGGTACAATTTATAAAGAGAAAAATTTAATCCCCTCTCTATCCGTCAACATTGAGAATTATTAGCAGCAAGTAAAATTCACTAGCTTCTACAGAGAAATTATTCAGATCAGGTCAGTTTGTTATTCCAAATGATATCGAATCAGGTACGCTTCTTTCTGTTCATCCACAAAAAATTACCCTCGTCAATTGATCTCAGACGACGCAATTTCACTCAAATCTTCCGGACATTGATCTCCGACACCTAAATGCCATTAAAAAAAAAAATACACAAAGCCACTCTTTCCTTCCCGATGCATACTAGCCTTCCCTTTTTTTCTATTATTTTTCTTCATGTATAGATCGATGAACAATAATTAATGAGGACAGCTTCAACTAACTGAATTTGTACGTTACATATACACACCAGTGACATGAATGTGTGGCCAAGACCAAAACGGCTCAACATATACAATGAAGAAAATGAGGGAAAAAATTTGAGGCATGGAACAAGCTCGTAACAAAAGGATACATAGACAGTATATACCTAAGGCACAAGCTCTATTCAAACTCTCCAATAAGCAGCCTCAACATCCTCTAGAAGCATTTTATCCAACAGTGCATTGAATCACTGGGTAAGCAACATGCAGCCTAGAGGATCGAGAACTCAGAACTTTCATATCTGAGTATAAGTAGAGCACGTCCAAAACCGAAATCATCCATTTTCAGGTCTTAGCCGAATGGTGAGGGTACGGGACCAGGACCTGCAAGAGCATCCGATCTTTTGATGCTTCCCATACCACATATGATGCATCCAGGAGTAGATAAAGCTGAGAACTTTGCCCCACAGAGATCGCAGACATCGTAACCAATAGTAGACAGACGACTGAGAGTGGCAGCACAGAACTGAGAGGGATCTTCCAAAGGATCGATGGATTTGTTTGACAAACCCCTCTGAACACACATGTCAATTAGGCTCCTTAATTCGTCCTGTTTGCTTGGAGGTGCTTTTGCCAGGAGAAGATCAAGCATCTGCTTGGCATAAGCGAAGTTTTGAACATCCATGTTTCGTTTGATGGCGGTTCGGATGCAATTGATTCGGTGCTTTGCAAGTAGTGGTAAAGAACCTAAATGTCGGGATAGTCTGGCCATCTCATCTTTAGCACTAATTGCACTGGCACCTTGGACTTTTTGCAGGCGTCCAATTTCCTGTGGTATCAAAGTCAATAGAGGTAGATATAGTCTGAAGAGACTCAAATACTGAGCAAAACAATTAAGAGGACTTTTCATTGATTACGATTACTTTATTCTGGCACCAAATCCTCCCATAAATTGTGCATTATCCATATCACCACAAATTCCGTATCACAGTGTTGGCACCGATGACACTATCGTAGACAAATGGGCATTCACCAACAACAAAGAACATTGTGCAATTTCATAACTGCTTGCAGAATGGTATAGTGAAATTTCACTCTGCTATACAAAGTTAAGAGATTCCATGAGTTGTTCAGTGGTCAAATTCTCCAAATTAAGGAAATGGCTACTCAACTGAAATGAATGCCAGCATTCTTAAAAGTGGTGGCCATACATCAAAAACCGTATAAGATTAGACCGTGTCTCCACAATATATTCCTTTGTGAAACGTGCTGAAGGTGTTCAAAGCTGCTGCGTCAATATAAAAAACGTAATGATGCAAGTTTGGGCACAAAATATGGCCACATCATGGATTTCTAGAATAAAAACATATTTCACCTATAAGAATAACTCGTGACATTCGCATGTTCAACAACACTGAAAAAATGAACAAAAGCTTTTCCAGACTTGAACTGACTTGGCTTCAAAATGAAAATGAGCATTTCCTTAATTTAATGTAACTGATATAAAAAGATTTCCACACACCTGTAGAAGAGTCACTGCAATTTTGTACTGAGCACAAATAGTGGCTTGTGATTTAATATCAGCCCCACGTGACTGATCCTTCGCAAGAGCCAGGAAGGCCTCATCAAAACAAGATAATGCATCAGCTAGCTGATTCTGCTCAAGGTGAGCAAGACCAGTTTTAAAACATACTGACGCAGCAGCCCCGCGTGGAACCTGTTAATACCAACAGTATAAGATTAACATGACACTCATATGAAGAATCCAACAATCAGTTGTTGACACTGAGGGGGAGGGTATATTCCATGCGGCCACCTGCCAACTAAGACATAACCTCAATGTACGATAATCTAATCATATATCAAGTAAAACTTTCGACAATGTTAAGGTTGCTACATATTGCTATATGAACAATGGAACAGGTGCAGCCACACTCTTGTTAGTCACGAAGGAGAGAGAGAGAATGAAGTTCTTCACGAAAGTTATAATAAAAATAAGAAATACTCAACTAATCAAGGTGTTAAATCATTTTACTTCATATGATATAGTTCCAGAATCTAGCTCCTTGTTTCATGCCACAGCAGCAGTATTATCAAGCCATAAGCATTTGTGCCGTCTAACACAGCTTTCATAATATAGAAAAAGGAGAGAAGCAAAGACTAGGCATTACACTAGCCTAGGACTTAGAAGCACCACAACTACTCTTCATGGGACCCAAATAAGTGGAGATGCTTTTCAATACTCAGGGAGAAGAAATATATGGGGCAATTGCACAATTCAACATACATCCATGTAGAGAATATGTTCACCTGTCCAGGCCGCACAGATGTTGGTGGAGATGCAGGACGGAAAGGTTTTCCAGAATCTGTGGAAGCTGATGCTCCAAGAATGCTTAGATCAAGAGGTTGGGTTGAGATGGGGACCTGAGCCTGGGGCTGTGTTATTACTACAGCCTGAGCAGCAGATTGTGGTGGAATGCCACCATCAGGCAGTCCAATTGAATCAAGTGAGACAGCAGGTTGTTGAGAGACTTGAGGGGGAACACCACCATCAGCAGGCCCTATATCAGCAACAGATGTATTAATCCGACTAGACGTTGCTTTTCCAGTTTCAATAACTTGAGCAGCTTCACCCATTTTCGAGAGATAAGTCCCAGGAGGAAGCAGTTGAGATGCAACCTGCAGGGACGATACGGTATTCTGGAAGAAGTCCTCAGGAATGGGTCCAGCTGTGACCCCCATTCCCGTAACAACAGGACCAGATTGTGCCAACGGTGCAGGTTGTGAAAACACATCAGTACCAAAAATATCTGCAGGAGCAGAAACAGGACTAAAACCTGTAGGACCAGTAACCATTCCACCAGTTGAAGGAGCTGAAGGTTGTAACATATTCGGCCCAATATCCAATGACTTTGTCCTACTAATGGATGGAACTAAACCCTCACCTAGCTTGAATTGCTTGGTCGCCTCTTTGATCTTGTTAACATCCACGGGAGAGGCAACAGGCTTATCTCTAATTCTTATTTGTAATTTCTTTGTTTTGGACACACCTTCCTCATCACTGCTGCTACCCTCATCAGCAGCACCATACATTGTTTTCTTAAATTCTTCTTCAGCTTTGGCTTGTTCGTCCGCAGCAGTAGCAGTATATTGCTTTGTAAGGGTTTCCAGACCCATCAAGGATTCAGCCTTGGTGTCACCCTCGGCAATGCCTTTCAACTTATTAGACGTTGATTTCAACAAAGAAGTTTGTATTCCATTTGGCTTACTGTCACTTCTAACAGGAGCGAGAGCTTTAACCAAACTATCTTCCCTCACTGCCACAATATTGCCCCTTCCTTTGATTGAACCCAAATACACACCAATATGATCTGCAATGATAGATGGAATAGCACCATCATCTGTTTTCATATATGGCATAACTTCTGCCGCAAGCTCCCACTGAGGTATGTCCTTCAGATTAGTAGGGGTCTTAATTTCCCAGTTTCCACCACCCCATTCAGCTCCTTTAGGAACCATGCTCTCAGCAGCAAAATTAGCAAATATTCCTTGTGTCCATCCTGTAGACCGGACTCTCAGAATTCGTTCACAATATCGCCTGATTTCTGAATCGCCACCATCTTCCTCCAATTTCTGAGCAAGACGTCGCATGGCACTGGGGTTCAAGTGGCATATAAAGAGATCGAGCATACTTTCATAGTCAGATATGACTTCAAAAGTCTCTTTTGCATAGTCAAACTGACCATACCTGCATGTCAATTCTCTATTAGCAACTGAAGGCAGGCACAGGTAAATGGACCCATAAGTACAATATCACCACTTCAGTACACCATTCAGTATACATTTGAAGTCAAGTGTCAGCAAATATTATTTATGGGACCCATATGCTAAAGCAATGGATTAGACAAGATTATGGATACTTAGACAAGGCTAGTATCACCAATTTACATATAAATAGCATGGAATTCAAGCATGTGACCCAATCAATACTACTCACAAGCTTGACAATAATCAATAGCTAAGGTTCCCCAAGTCAATATTCAACTTAATAACTGACATGACCAATGTTTGTTGATAAATAAGGCTTCCACAATACGTGAAAGCTTTAAACCACGTTTCAGATAAATTCTGAGACATATTCTTTAAGAATGAAATGTATCACCTTCAAATCTTAAACAGAAGTAGCAAGATTGTGTATAGATTGAGTTCCATGCATCTTTTTGTATAGCAGTCTAAGTATCATTAGGAATAACAAAGGATGCAAATGTATGATATGTTCATCACCATGCCATATGGAATATAAATAAAAGGAATTAGCAATAACACCTCCAACTCAAAATCACTGTTGGCAGCCAAGCTCAATAAGCCAGTTCTTCCAGCACCAAATGGCCAACACACAAATAAACATTCTACACATTTCAAGCAATGCCCTCATTCATACCAATAGGATTTATAAATCCAAACATGGACCAAAGAATCAACCAAGAAAACAATAGATTTCAACAGCAAATCCCTTATACATTACTACATTAATTTGTTATTGATCTGGTGTATATAGGAGCTAATGTCAGATCAAGATAATGAAAAGCAGAAATGGAAACTAACAATAGAGGTGGACTTTAAGAGTCGTGAACTTTCAAATAAAGTTATTAGGAACAATATGTAATCAGACAGAACATATTTGAGACAGATGAAGTTCCCAACTAGGTGCTTATGTCTACTCACTTGATACAGGCATATCCCAATTGTCGGAAACGATGGAACAAATGAGAAGTTGGAGGGCATTTGGGATAGTCTCTGGAACGCAAAAACTCATCCTTCAACACTGATAGAGCCGTAGAAAATCGGAGGGCTTTAATTGCATATATACCCCTCAAGACCTAGACAGCAGAAACAGTAAATAAACAGGATAGGTCCTAAGATGGTTGATTATGATAAAGCAAGTCAAACACCATCTTTAGCGAACCTGTGTGAATTGTGGACCTGATTGGGAGAGTGATACAGCTAAATCCCCACAAACAGGGGGACCTCTTGCAAGCATGTCGAGTGATCGTGGAGTTATGCGCAAGCTGTCAAACCTTTGCACCCAAAAGAGAAATTACATGTCAGGCATCATTAGGATTCTCATGCAAACTCATTTAGGCAATACCACGTATATTTCCATTCCAGACAGTGTACCATCGGGGTTGAGTACCTTGATGTTATTTGATATAGTATCTCTGAAAGGTCGACTTTTTGCTCAAAGTGTTGTTGCATTGTGGCAAATCCAATGAGAAGAGGTTCAAGAAGTCCAACAAGACAGCTCCTAATTTCAACTCCTTTCTTCTGTCTAGGATTTATTTCAGTGGGGGTAGCCAGCAACAGCCTATCATTCAAAGCACCTACCAAAACTGGAAAGGAAGATCATCCTAACATCAGAAGTACAGTGATAGGGTAACAAAAAATTAAATTTAAAACACACAGGAAATTTTTAAATCATGCTAAAAGTACAAAACTCAGCACCTGCATAAGGCATACTGATAGAGAGAACGGTCCTTGCTTTCCCATCCCAGCCAAGCACGCTGACTGAACTGGCTGTGGAAAAGAGAAGTGCAGGCCCAACCCATAAAATAGATCTGAAGTATGGCAAAGTTAAGAACATACAATGTTTTCATCATATCAATAATGAAATTTTCATAATCTATACAGATGAAAAGCATGAACTCTACTGCAAATGTAGCCAGAAGCAAAACTGTTAATTAAAAAGCCTCTAAATTAGGATATTGCAGGCATTCCTTTGTCAAATCTGGTAGAACTGGTTGCCAGCACATCAAGATCAGCAGATGCTATAAGAACCCTGTGTGTAGTTAGTATTCCCGCAACAAAGCCTCTTAGAGTTTGCTGCCAATGCACCTGCCAAAGTCGGACGGACATCAACATTTGAATTGGCAAATGCATTTATTTGATGTCATAAATATATTTACAAGAGAAAAGGGATGCAAGCACATGTCAATAGGATTACCCACATTAAGCAACAATAGGTAACAACCAGGAAATCCAGCCAGTATAATTCAGATGAGTTCAGATAATTACATAACAGCAGATAGGATCGCATCACAAGTGACAACTATGCTGTGTGAACCAGCACCAAGGTGGCAAAAGAAGTCACAGGAGAGGACATGAAGCCTCCACAAAACTAGAGTGCATCATTTGGAATTGTCACTAAAAGCAAATCTAAACCACATTTCTCTGACGACACACTTGCAGATTCTCAAGTGAAACAACAGAGCTTTTACATCTCTTCATTCTTGAAATTAGTTCACAGATAAGGGAAGAGGATCAATTTTCTTATTGAGATGCTCTCATTTCCTACCGAAAGTTACCAAAAATTCATGCTCTGATACGTGCACAAATGCAGTCTTATTCCTATCAGCAGCACCTCACAAATAATCCTCAAATGTAATTCAACAACGTTCATCCAGATCCACTATCTACAGAGCCCAGATTTGTCTTCCAAGTGCACACAATTCTCAGATGCTCCTGAACAATCTGAAGCCTATATTAGCACTCAATGAGAAGTTAATTCCAATTCTTTAGATGGTCGAACTCGGCAAAATTTACTCACAACTAGTATTTAGAGAAAGGTTTCCAAAATCAAACTGCAAACTACATTTGGCCAAAAAGCAAAAGAAATCACAAACTCATGCAGAAACCAAGAGTTTTCAGATATCCTATTATAACAGACATTCTAACAGACCCAAAAAAGCAGCGCAAAGATAATATTAACAAGAAAGGAAAAAATTTCTCAGATGTATGCTCAACAAGGGGATCTTGATGCTAGTGTAACACAGAGAAAGGACATCCTCATGGACATTTTCTTATATCATTTGTCAGGACTGCAGGTTACCACACAAAATTAGTAATAGGTAGAAGATCCCTCTTCTTATCAGGCACATTATTTCATAAAGGGGATACCAACCCATTTGCAAAATTAATTACTGGATAAAGAGTCCAGAAGATCTAGAATGGTCCAGTTAACATTACCTGGAGAACAATCTCATCTACTTTCAGCTTAATTGACTTTTTCCCTTCTGCTTTTGTCGATATGTAATGGCCATTTGTAGTTGAAAGGCGGGATCCTTGGACCAGCTTCGCCAAACCGATGGTGTTTCCATGTGACGCAAACATCAAAGTTGACTCTGTGCATCAATCCAGATCATGTAAAAGCATCTAACAAGCTATATGAATGTCAAAAGCAAATTTGACTTGTCAGGTACCTATAGGAGTCGTAAATATTCTATCAACTTCAGTTTCAAACATGAATGGAAGAGGGCCTTGAACAGAACCAACATTAGTATCTGCAGATTGGCTCTGCTCAGCACTGGAAGCTTCCTTCTTCTGATTATCAGCTTCTAGCAAAGTTCCCCCTGGTAGTACGAATAAAGAGAGTCCAGATTTGTCATCGTCAAGTACTGCAAATTGATTCTCATTTGGACCAACAAATGCAGCATCTAGGCCTGAAAAGTTTTGAAGTAATTTATCTATGTCAGTGTACGACTTTTATATCAATGTACATGAAACAAAAGTGGATTTTCTTTGGATATTAGACAAACCTTTGACCGAGCTCCCCTTACTGTTGGCAGCCTGAATATTAGTATTTTCCCAATAAAGGAAAACTTCATTTGCGGCACCTCTGAACTCATAAACAATGAGAAAAAGATGCTGCTTTATGCTGTAAATTATGCGCGTTGGGTAGTAATCTACACTCCCAGAGATCTGCAATTAAAATTACATATTATATCAATTATAAGATGACAAGTTTCTCCGGGACATCAGCCTAAAGATGATCAACAATTCAAAAGAATATTCCTGACCCTGGGGATTTGCATTGCTTCTTACCGATTTTTGAAGTTTCTTATGGATAGAATCTGTCCCAGAACAAAGATTATAAGCCATGAGGTTTAGGTCATCTACATAAAAAGCTCTGACAGGATAGTGAAGAACTCGACTCTCTTTATTAAAGAAATTCATCTCCAAATGGAATGGCTGCCAAATGAAAATGGCTTCAGACAAAAATATAATGAGAATAGATAGAGATCAAGTATCATAGACTCAAAAGTTACCTGGCAAACAGGAATATCTTTTAGAGGATGGTTAGCATTGGAGACAGTAATAAGGGGTAATCGAGATATAGGAGCACTTTTTGCATGACCTTCCATAAAATGCTGCAATAACATACTAATGAGTAGCATGAACAATAATTAAATACAACAAATTAAAGACCTTGCTTTTCAGCTGAAGAAAAAAATTGAGACAGGCTAACTAATACTCTCTGATAGTGTGGATAAAAACCAATTACAGAAAAACATCAAATAGCACCCACAAATCTGTAAGTACTTTCCAGCATGGAAGTAATAGAAACAGTTAGGACCACTCATTAGCAAAGGTAAAAATGTCATCATTTCCTGATAAAAATTCAAAAAAAAGTTGATGTTCAAGGGTTCTATCGATACAAGTTTGAAGTATTTTGACCAGTGGTTACAAGTAAACAAAAAATTTAAAGCAGATTTCTTTGGGCTTTAAAAAAATTCCCAATCCAGGCCTACTCAAAGATGAAAACTTACTCGCATGGGTTATGCTCAATGAAAGGTCTTTTAACATTCAATTTTTTGCTATTTGTCAAATACAATGCAGCCAACTGACTTCTGAACTGAAATCTAATTTAAGTATGGTCCATTGATCAAAGGCAGAACTACGTACATATTCTCATTCATACTAAAGGACACTACATCTCAATTCAAAGTGCAATAACACAACAGGCAGCACTCAGATAAACCTTCTTAGTTTTGTGCTTTGGCAAATCTAAGAGAGAGTAGGATCTTTGATCTATGTCTCCAAGTGTGGTCAAAAAACGAAATGGGAAACACAGAGACAAAAAGCAGCAACCAATAATTACTACCACATGCATATACCATCCTTTTCAAGGACATTAAATGACATGCAAATAACTGGAAGATAGGACAATACAATAGCCGAGTCCATGGTCACCCGCAATAAGCATTTCCAAACATGGACAGTAATAGGCAAGGTGCCTCTTTCTACATATTGAAAGTTGGAATACGTCAGTAATAGACTTAAAAAAGCACAAGTCACAATCCAGGCACTGGATTTACACCACAAAGGTAAAGATACATAGGTGATCAACCACATAGATTAGAAGAATGTATAAAACCCATGAGAAAAGTTATTTAAAGTTTAGACATTGAGGGAAACTTGACCCCCAGAAGGGGCAGTGAGCAGTGACAAGAATGACCATTTTGATCCACCTACCT
The DNA here is from genome assembly GCA_019926035.1 of Melaleuca alternifolia. Classification (NCBI taxonomy): domain Eukaryota; kingdom Viridiplantae; phylum Streptophyta; class Magnoliopsida; order Myrtales; family Myrtaceae; genus Melaleuca; species Melaleuca alternifolia. The sequence continues at coordinate 4,843,539 of JAGKPW010002416.1, read as the reverse complement.
GAGACGAACCAGTAATGGAGAAGGTAACCAATACAGGGTTTGGCTTAGTGTCAACATTGTATATTTGGCGGGTGTTCAACCTGGAACTATGGCACATGCAGAGCCTAAATAAGTATACAATTACTAGTAATTGTATTCTTCCCCCAATTCACATGAGAAACCAGTAATTTGCAACCATGAAGTCCAACTATACTATGAGCTAGAGGTCATTGAACATTCATTTCGGCAATTGGTCCATGCTGGCTAGTACTCCATAAAGTACAAGAATGTAGAAGAACACTCGTGGTATATATAATGTCATAGTGTATTTTGACGCAACAAGATTTCTCAATTTAAAACCTCCACAACTCAGTCAACCCTTTACGTAAGGAGTAATTACAACAACAACCAAAGACTGTGTTATACAGCCCAACCATGGTTCAAAAATCTGGGAGGCAGAAAAGGACCATGTATTGGCTGATACTTTTTCATCACACCGCGGATGGAGATTATATAATTAGATAACTTTGAATCAGTCTCATGTTTTTTTTAGGATGCTTTTCTTTTTGCTCTGCACTCTTATATATTCCTCATATAGTGAACAATATTTCCGATAAATTCCATTGAATATAAAAAGGAATGGAGAAGAAAAACAAAGGCCAAGGAAGAAGACTCCAACATGCAGCCAGACTCTGCTGAATTAGTTAGCTGAGGTGAAAAAACATTAGATATTTATGTGTAAAAGCACAGAAAATGATATAAATAATCAACATCAGTCCACAGTAAATTAAAGCAAAGAAGCAACATACACTATAAAGAAAGGCCTTCCTTGCTATGTCTGAAATTGTAAGGTGACTTTGACTGGAAGAAAGATCAAAAAGAAATTTATCATTCAACAAAGATACAGAATAACATGGATGCTATTGATGAAGATAAGCTAATGTAACAGGGTATAATAAAAAGTGCATGGTGTAAGAATTTCTAAACTCGCCCTTTCAAGTGATGCTCTTGCAATTGTGCTTGGAGTTGATACTCGGCCAAGATTCCAGAGGAACCCAAGGAGGAAAGTTTCTCTTTCAATACAGATGCTGCACATCACTTACAAATAATTAGCTCATATATTGAAAGGTAGAATAAAGATATTATCCATTACCATGGCGATATTACATGATCAAGTAAAAAGATACTGAATGATTAGATGTATTTTCAGGATGCACTAAAAAATTTCAGGATAGTTGTTGACAGTGGTTTGTAATTTTACTAAAACATCCTCAAGTAAATATTTCAGAATGCATGGATTGAAGATAAGTTCACTAATCCCACAAAGGAAAAGTGTACAACAATTTTATTACAACAAAAACTTAAAAAGAAAGAAGACAGAATTCAAACGGATCGAGGATAAGTTCAATCATCCACTGGGGTGGAAGAGAGGGTCATGAAACTTGAACCTAAATCTAATGCCTAGAGGTCCACGGTAATTGCCAAGTAAGCCACTCCTTTTCTTAGTAACATGACAAATGTTTCCTCGAAGAAGGAATTGAAACATTCAAAGGCTGTACACTCACCAAAGAAGCATGTTGTCAATAAAAATAGCTCATGACAACCAAATTGACTGACAATGCTTGAAGAGCATCGACACTATAGAATATCTAAAGATGCAACAATAAATTGAGAGAAAAATGAACAAACTTATACATAGATGAGCATGTTCAGCAGTTGCAAGAAGATTATAAGCATGAGAATCTCAATGAATGGAATAACAAGAAAACAGGTCAAATGGTATGTCAAGGTTAAGTATTAGAGATCACCTGAAGACCCCCTAGCACTTTGGAGAACTGCAAAGAGTTGCTTCCTTCCCTCCCGAGTGTATGAGGCCCTACTTTTCTGGTTGTCAATGCTTGCCATACTCTGTCAACGCGAAAACAAGATTCATTCACAAGTCCAATCATGAAACTTCAGTAGTAAATAAGTCAATAGCTGCACATTACTGCAAACAGAAGAGTGGCTAAATTCAATTTGGGGTGCACTTCGAATGCTCTAATCCTCGGTAAGGGATACACCGTTTCTCCCCCTTGTTGAGATAAAATATCAGGGATATCAATTGATTCAATTGCTGCAGCCAAAATCAAGAAGATCATGAGCCAGTGCAGATCAAAATCAACATATCCATGTCAGAGGAGAAGATAGAGAATCAGCTACAGCATTGAAGTTGCAGAAGTCAAGAACTCATGAAGAAAACGAACATACACCTTTGGAATCACAGATTCTGTCTTAAGACATTAGCAGTCTGGGCTCTGGAACACTAAAATAATAATTTCGGCACAATACTTGGTAACTGTTAAATGTAACATATTTTATGGAGCTTTTACTTATGACTCCTGCAAATTAGACTGTATGTGGCCGAGATTATTGCTATACTTTCCTCATCCAACTGGATAATTTCTAGATCAATACTGAATCATCTAATCATGCTTCAGATAATCACTTCGTTCACCTATAGAAGCAAACCACACTCAAGCTGACTTCTTATCGATGCAAATTTGGTATTCAGGTTAACAGCTGGAAGACTTACAATACAAAAACGAGCAGCTTTCACCACAGAATGGAACATATTTTAGCAACAGGGAGGTCAAGAACCCATTATTTTAAAATCCATGAGAAAAAGCCTCTTCAAAACTTTTAGTATCAAAAGCTAGTTGACAAACAAAAATACCCAGAATACTTATCGAGCTAGCTGCCGAAAGCCAGTGCAAATCTTATCTACCAAGTAACAGGACATAAAGTTCAATCCACAACACAACAAGCACCATCCACCAGACTCCCACAATATGCAACAAATGCAAACTGAATTTCCAACCCAAATCATCACATGGTTTTAATATTTAAATTTTGTTGCAAAATCTCATATGTAAATGCAAAATTATTGCCAGCATTTGAACAAGTTGGTCTAAAATAAGAATTTAAAGTAGAGAGCAATCAATGACAGCATCAGGAAAGAACTTGACAATTTTTTACTTTATCTAATCACTTTGCAATTCCATGAGTATCAAATGAAGGTTTCACACAACAGATACGACAGGAAAAATCAGCATATTCCGTTAAGGTGATTTGTGAAATGCATTAAGAAACCATAAATCTGGAATACCTGCAGCTTCAAAAAAGTTTGCTTGCATGGGTGGTCTATTTGGATTAAGGTTCACCCGTGTTTTCCAGACTTGAAGGTTCCCATCCTTTGAAAGTGTGACCAGCAGCCGTGGCATTGAAAGCCAAGCAATTGAAATAATTGGTTGAGAACCCACCTGCATACTGGTCCCACATAATTAAAATAACTCCTCCATGGTTAGAAATTGTTATTGAGGCGATAAAATTTGCATCACCACCAATTTGGAATGCACCACACAAATATGAATTAATTGGAATAAAATTACTGCAAAATTGTCTATAATATCATGGAGGACCCCAACATCCTTTTTTTGTTTTTTTGTCCTGGAGGACCCCACCTTTTAAAATGATATCTCTATATCAAATTGCAACAAGTCCAGATAAAGATAACAAGTTATGAAGCATTACACAGCAACTGCCTAGAGACACTAAATGTACCACGACTTTCTCATCCACATTCCAGAAATTCCACACAGCATATTATCCAGGATATTAACCCCCATTAAATGCTCCAAATATCAAGATCTCCAATCTTTATGAAAGCTAAAATTTAAAGAAATGTCTCCCTTTTGTTGTAGTTGATTTTCTGTACATATCTTCTGTACATAGGTGGATCTCATTAGTGCTTCATCAATATACCACTATAAAAGAACTCATTTGATGTCATATCTAAGGACAGAATTTTGCATACCAATGGTTAGAGCTTTAATAATTCATGGTAACAAACTGTACTGCAAACTGATAGCTATGAGCAAAATATGACTTACATATTAAATGTGCGGATTCTTACATAAAAGTAACTAGACCAGTACTGCTTCTCCACTTCTAAAGCTCAAAACATGCAGATTTAGCTAGTTTCAAGAAAAAATGAACGAAAGATAAGTCACTGTGTACATAATGTACATCATGAATGTTCACCACACACATTGCAATAGGCTTTTGCATCTGAGCTAGAAATCATGCTTCAGAAATGCCAACTTCGCTAATTGCAGAGACCCAGATTTACACTCGATCGACTGGAATTAAGACCTGCTTCACTCAATGATGTGCCCCCAGAGGTAAAAAGATGTACAAAATCAATAACTGGAAAAGAATCAGAAGTTGAAGGCAGACCAAGGATGATTCTAACATTAGTAATTCAACTTTGTGGATGACAAGATTTAAAACAGGTTTTAATTTAGCCAGAGGTGCTCAAAAAAATTGATAAAATAGACAGCATGGGTTCATCTATCGGCTACTCTTCTATGGACTCATAGGATGCATCTCCTTCATTTAGTTTCCAAATTAATTATCCAAACGAAATAGATACGAATCATAGAGAGTATGGAATCTAACTTTCCTACACTTGATAATAAAATGTAGTAGTAAAAACCCCCCTTCCCTCCATCCCTCCCCACCACCAAAAAAAAGGCCACTTCTGGAGGACAGAAGGGATAAGCAAGCTCAACCACTTATTTATCCTAAGTATTATCCTTCCTCAATATAGTCCCATAATGTATTTTCCTGCTGCCAATGCAAGTTAACTTATAGTCCTTGTCAACATGGTTTCTTTGTTTAACTTGCAGGTTGTATAGCTCTACTTAGTTTCATAGGAATCTTAGGCATCAATTAGTTCATCAATATCCTTAATCTGTAACAAACTAGAATGACAATTTAGGTGATTTTAATGGTGCTTGGGTTTTGGTTGAAATGTTCAAACCCAAATATGTCGCTAAAGGGCAACAGGTAAAAAGATGAGATGTCATTACGGAAGCAGATGCAATATACCCCCAACCAAATTGAACTGAACCAAACCACAAACCACTCTAATTTAGATGCAATAGACAGCTTTGACTACGATGATGACAACAACGATGGTGATGGAGAAAGGAGATGAACTTAGAACATCCTATTTTCATAGCAGCACGCTTCAATGAAGCTGCACAACTACCAAGGAGCAAGTAGACAAGTTGGCTACCCAATGATCCAGCCCAGATAACCAAACCGATCTAAAACACAAACAAAAACTCTAAGCCGGTATGACCAGGTTGGTTCATGTTTTCAAGCCTCCAAACTTTTCTAAACAACCCTCTCATTCAGACTCTTTTCACATATTTATGACAACTATAAATGTGTCATTGAATTGATGAAGCTCCCTAAGCATAGCAAATGACCGCAGTGCACCACAAAATAACCATTAGAACTTACATTCCAATCATATTAGGTCTCTCAGTGGAGACATCCCATGCCAATAGTGTACCCCGTCTATCACCAACGAAAACCCATTCTAAGGTTGGATGAAAAGCAAAGGCACTGGCTCCAAGGAGCTTGATAGTATTATCAACTGCAATGACAGCAAAGCCAGTTAAGGCCACATTTTAAAATGTCAAAAGGACACATAGAGGAATGGGCACTCACGTTGTAATGTGTAATGAACAGCATATGTATGGATGTTGTAAGCTCGAATCAATCCATCTGCATAAGCTACATACTGAAGTTGGAAAAAAGGGGGAAAAAAGACAGCAAGCGTTCAGCATCAGCAGTAACCATGAAGAAAAAGGAGAGAGAGATCTTTCAAGTGAAAACATAGATAAAATGAGAAAATAATATGTTACCAGGATAGGAAGGCGAGGATGGCAAGCAAGATTGACAATAGGTTTCTTCAAGTCTGTCTTTATTTTTGTTGGTGCCCTACCTCCTTCAACAGTTCCAACAACTACAAGCATGTGCCGGAAAAAAAAAACGACCTTATTAATCGAGATCCACCACAACAAAGATTTGTCTGCTCTGTTAGAATCACATTAAAGGCTCTGTGCAGGAAATGACAGATCTGTAGCTACAATCTGGAGATTATACAGCTCGATCAGAAAGTAGCTCGGAAGTGAACCCAGCAGACTGAGTGTTTAAGTGGCATTTGCGCTTTCTTGGGGAGCCTTTTCAGGATATTTGAAATAAAGCTATTAGAACCCAAGTGATGACAACTTTTCCAGGATCACGACTTCAAAACTGTTCCCTACAACCCTCTATACTAATGAACAAAAGACCAAGATGATCCTTACACAACAGCTCAAAAACTTATGCAGCCACATATCAATGCAGCAATGCTGAAATTTTGCTAAGGACTTCTGTCATCATCTTATCTTGCACATTTTATCCCAGATAAGAATACAGCAAACGAACTTCCAGATTAAAAAACTAACCAAAAACAATTAGTTACCCAGTTCTGGGAAATAAATACCACATCCAAGCAATAACAAGTACCCACCCGATGGAGCTACAAGATACCATCTGCTAAGCTAACCATCCAATCTAAATAGTAGCATCTCAACTCAAGTAATGCAGTATATAGGCTTTTCAACCACATCGAATTTAACTTAGTTATTGCATAATGTCAAGATGTTCTGCAGTAATTCTAAATGTAGAGATAATCCTGGTTATCAGTTTAGTTAGACATACCAATTCTTAGTCCCTTTTTTTTTCCCTGCCACATCAGTTCATGGCTCGATGCCCACAACGGTGTTCCTTTCATCTCTTAATACCACTGGACTAAGAACATTTTCTTCTTTTGATAAGTGAAGTGAGGATGAGAGAGGACAAAGGTGTAAGTGTGATTATTGACAGATGCCCACTCAAGCATAAAGCATGATGCATTATTTTACTGTTTCAGAGGTATGCATCATTCATGCCCAACAAGGTTCTTGATTTAATTCTTCAGCACATCCCCGCTTATAAAACAAACAGAACACAAGGCTTAGAGAAACTCGGAGATCTTCCAATATTCCAAGAGCACAAAGTTAATGTCCACTTATCTGTAAATGTCTTAACAGAAAACTCTTTCCTCTCAGTTCCTTTTCTAGCTAAGGATCTTTTGTATATGGATTTAGATCCCTTGGTTCCTCGATGATCAAACCTTTACCATTTAATGAAAATATATACTTTATATAAGTGTGTCTATTATATAATATATATGGGTGCATGTATAAGAAGAGAGAAGAGGAGGGAGGGAGAACTGAACAAATGCATAGGAGGAAGAGCATAAGATGCAAAAACTAAACATTTCACAATAAATCAATAACTAAAGAAAATAAAGAGATCAACTAACCTGTCACACTCATCCTTCGATGAAAGCCAAAGAACACAACAGGTTGCAGAGGGGTCAAAGCAAGATGGACTTCTGTGTCTATGGAAATCTGCTCCATCCTCTTTTCAGGTGAATGTAACACACAGGTCTGTTCAGAGTCAAAATCACAAGATCGAATTGTGCAATCCTGTGAAGTGAATGAATACGAGCAGTGAGGAGAAAAGGAGCACAAAGGAAAAAAGAAAAAGAAAAGGAAAACCGCTTCAATAGGTATCTAATACAAACAGCATTTAAAGGTGACACTTAGAAGAGACTCGAACAAATAAGACTGCAATGTGATTTAGAGATGGAAAGTAACTAAGAGTACTCAACATTTACAATTACAATGACTAACTCAATGAGCACTGAAAAGAAAGAGGCAGCGTCTCCTTTCAGTGACTCATGCTCAACCATGAGTGAAAAAAGAGAGAGAAAAAATTAGTAAAGCAGATACATTTGGAAAAAAGTAAATGTCAATAGCTAACTACCTGTTTCCTTCATGAAAACTGAAACACATGAGCAATTGTAGATCATTTGATTGGATTTAATCTTCCATAAAAAGGAACAAAGCAAATCTAGATTCTAGAGATGATAGTCAAAGCACTGGTCATCAAATTGTGTTCTTTACTGGGGTCACAAAAGTGTCACTCCCTTCCATCCAACTGGAAAATTGGTGGTTTACTGAAAAACATCCTTACTACTACAATTATGCGCTACTATATATCATGTAGACATTACAAACGTGTATCAGCATCCATGCATATGTTTGTATGACGTATACAATCATAAAATGTTATGTATCCATGAAAGAAAGAATCCTATACCTATACGCTCAAGTTAGCGTACCACCGGTCTCACACATCAAATATACCATGTAAAGACAGTGATGCCAAACATCCCAGGAATATATTATCATCTTCATTTAGCAACATAAATATCCTAGATGCACAAAGTCATTGAGAAACTGACCTCAAGGATAGCAATTACAGCATGCCCACTAATGGGACTATACTGCATCCGAACAACCGGAGAACCGATATCAATTGAAGAGATCTTGCTTCCAGTAACTGCATCAAATTCTGGTTGACACAAAATTTTAAAGATCATATTAACCACCCCAAAACAATATGCCGAAAAAGATTTTACAAAACTACAGACATTTGCCTGAACTGGGCAAAAGGAAAGTATTATGACATATTAAAACTTCCGGGTCCAAAAAGTGAAAAATGCATGTAGAAGATTATTGACAAGGCAGGCCTCATAAAATTAAATAACATCTTTGTCTGATCAATGGAAGTGTTGCCACTTCTTCCAGCATAGAGGGAGTTCTCAAACATTAAAACTTGTAAGCCCTAATTTCTTTAGATGAGCCTAGCACACAAAACTTGTCAAAATATGGTATTGGTTGTTACAAATTACAGCATGGTTTTGATAAATCATTCAAAGACATCCACAAAGTAATCTAGGAGTCATTCAGTAGCTTTGTTTCAAAGTTAGAACTAACATTAGACATTGACTACACCATGATCACATGAAGTGTTCAAGTATTCCACATCGCTTGTTTATAGGGTTTCAATGGGCCTTATATTCATGTAGTGTGCCCAACCTATCTGCTTGAATTTTTGAATTCGACTTTCTAACATAAAGTAACAGCATCACTCATCCAATTTAATGTTTATCATTCAAAAAAGCTTAATCAAACTAAGTTTGCACAATATTTTGCTCCACAATAAGTTGGCAACGTTACACTTCTGTTGTATCTTTTAATTGCAAGAACAGGAGGTGGATCGAGAAAACTGCCAAAGTTGGGTGTCCAGTACAAAAAGCTATCCAAAATTGTGGTAAGTACTGGAACGACAATCCATAAGAAGGTATAGAGATCCAAGGGTATCATATCTGCTCATTTCAGCCACAATGAAATAAAGAATAATTCAACCAAATTCGAACGTCACAAAGAAGGCATTCAAATATACCATCATCTTTCAGGTACACCATGCTTGCAAAACAGTTTTGAGTTGACATCTGTAGCCATGTTCTTAAGTGTACAAAAGTTAGACGTGCCCCTCTTAGATGATGGCAATAAGAAGAATTGGACAAAGAGAGGAGGATGGAAAAAGGAAAAAACACACATACTAATAAACAGTTCTCAACTAAATCACTCGGCACCACATGCGAAGTTCAACTCAGCCATTTTAAGTCAGAAAACCAAACAAAAAGATCTCACAACACCAATCACACCGAGTAGTTTCATCACAAGCAATCTCAACAAAGCTGACAGATACTATGATTAAATGACTCCCACGCTGCTTCAACACAAACATTAGAACTCATAACAACTCACAAAGCATTTCTTCAGCACTCCCAACAACATAAGCGAAAGAAGCCATCAAACCAGAGATTAAAAAAAATTGAAATTGACATTTACCGACTACATGGGTCCCAATAGCTGCGGCGACAATCGTCTGATGCGGATGGAACGCCGCGGCATGAGGCTGCAAGGGTTTGAGGCCTCTTCCGATGTGCCTCAGATCCAGATGCTGCACCGTCGACCACTCCATATCTATTCACCTGAAACTCCGATTCCCATCCTCATCGTCGTTATTACAAACCAATTAACAAAATAAAAAAGGGGGACGCGAATGCACAGAAACGGCAATTTCGAACATCAGCGCGCTTGTATCAAATTCCAACGACCGTGCACAGAAACATCCACGACGCACGATCTTCCACATGAACCTAAATTTCACAGCCGAACCAGTACGATGCCCCCCCCCCCCCCCGGCGGAATCCCCCGGCTTAGAGATTGCTATCCCGTAAGGAAGTAGCATACGAAGTCTGACCCCCTTAACTCCGATCCACGAGCAGGCGTTTGCACAAGCGCGCACAGAGAGATCTAGCAGCAATGGAGGTTCGATTGAAGAGAAGATGAAGAATCACCTGCTGGAGAAGATCACTCGTTCAGATTCGGAAGCACATCTGAAGAACAATAAGAGGAATGCTGAAGTAACAGCGAGATCACAGGGAGGAAATGAAGACTGGTGAAATTTGAGGAAGCGAAGCAGCTTTCCGGGCTTTCTTCTTTTTTTTTTTATTTTCTTTTTCATTCGACAGAATTGTTGAAATTTCCTATTTATTTTCCTTTTTCTTTTTCGTTGACCTTACATGGACCAAGGGTGAGGCATATCTGGGCCGAATAAAGTCTGGAGCATGGGCTGAGCAGCAGCGCAAATAGCTCACCCAATTTGAGCCCATTTGATCCAAAAAGTTTTTTTTTTTTGTAAAGTAAGTAGTTGCATTGATTTTTCATCATGCAAAATATACAAGGCATTAGGATTTGGTACCACAAAACTTATACTCAACACTACAAAAGGGGTGTGAGTGTAAGGATACCGAAGATCTAATGAGCGAGTCAAAATAGGCCTAAAAAAAAAGCCAACGAAAAGGTAAAAATGCATAAACAATGGCAACCAAAAGCCTAGGTAAATGCTATTAAAGAAAAATAAAAGGTCAAAACAATGGCCAACTCTCTAGGAGTACCAAAATACATCAAGAGAAAATGGAGGAATCAATTCCCCAATTCCGTTGGACCCTCCTATTCTTGGGAGAATCAACTACCTATTGGAATGTTCTGCAATTGTCTTTAACCATCATAACCAGCTTTGCCCTCATCGCAAGGACAAAAACATGACAATTGCGGAATAAGGCATTATTTCGCGTCTTCCAAATAATAAAATCTAGCAATGCACTGATGAAAGTGATTCCCAACAATATATTTGGTCGCCCAATCTAAAGTATCAGACGAAAATCCATTCCTCCAAGATAAATAACAGTTCCCAACCCAAAAAGATGCAAGTTCTGAAGTGACTCGATAATTAAAATAAATGTGGTATATGGAATCAGGCCTAGTATGACAGAAGATACATGAAGCATTATCTATTCTACCATAAGATAATATGAATACTTGGGTGGGTAACCTGTACCGTGTCATCAGCCAGAGATGGAATTGATGCCTTGGGATAATAATTTTGTTCCATATGAAGAACTGCCATGATACCCTTTGGCTCATAGGCCGAACAATACTCCAAGCCGATGCCACCGAAAAAATACCAGAAGGATCATACATCCATTGAAATGAGTTCGACTGATCATTCAAAGGAGGGAGTGTCCCTCCCTCAAAATCTAGTGTTTTCAGAAGAGTAGACTAATATCCTCTAGCCATAATAAGATCAAGCAACTTAGCTTATCTAGATAAGTTCAACCGATAGATTTCGCAGTTTGAGAATAATAAATTCAACGGACCGCGAGTATGCTAATGATTGAATCATAAAGATATCGACCGTCCATCTCCAATATGCCATTGGAACAAATGTCGATACTCATGTCCAAGGTCTAGAATCTTCTTCCAAGCCCATAAAAAAAATTTCTTTTTAAGTCGATTTATTTGTAAATTCTTCAATAAAGGTTGAAAGGGAAAAATTCAAGTCCACAAAGACTACATTTGGTTGTCCGAATTTCTAAATGATTTTACTTGCCACAACCGTTGCATTAGAGAACAGCACAAGTTCCCTCATGCAAATCAAAAGAACGTATGTACAAGTTTTCAATCTCGTGCTTTGCATGGATTTCATATGCACCCATGATTCCACGAATGATTAATCAATGGCAACAAGTACATATAAAAATTGTACAGATTCATCACAATCATCAAAGCATACATATACCCAAGTTTTTGATCCCCTACTTTATTTGTAAAAATTCCCTCAAAAAATTCTATTCCGGAAATATTTCTTAGATTTCATGCTTAAATACATGTAATAACCATAAAAAACTGTAATTTATTGGTCTAGTTAAGTGTGAGGTGTGGAGAGAGAAATCATCTTATGCAAATGCCAGTGAATGATGGAAGAAGACTTGGGAAATCAAGCACTAACACCATTGGATGACTATGTAAAATGTCGAGAATGTTTTGTAATGAAGTAAGCGCTTGATTCATTCTAAAATTTGAAAGTGTTTGTTCTAGTAACTTAAAGGTAATTAAAAAAAATTGTAAGGAATGATAGCAAGCAATAAAAAAGATGAGAGATCAACTTCTCTATAGTATCTCAATCACCTATGGTGAATCCCCATTGTGGAAACTAGAAGACCCGTGAAGTTCCTCAAGGCCCAACAAGTATTCACCCACATTGAGGTACCAAGCAATAAAAACACGAGAGATCAGCTCCTCCGTACTGACATTGATCCAAACTACTACTTTAATCATATTTATGGTAACCTCTCCAACTCCACATCGACTATATTATTCTTCAAGAAATCAACATGCTATGGGGTATTAGCGTCTTTATGCTAATTTCCTAAAAAATAAAAAGATGAGTAAATAGCTCAGTAAATGAAATCACTAGTTCTAAGATAAGACGTCAGCCTAACACTTGACGTCATAAGCATTTATGGTAGATAAATAACAAAGTTATTTAATTAATATGCTATAACCAATCATTCAGCACCATATCAATAAATAGTTGCGGACATGCATGAAATTCATTTTCAATCTAAAAAACAATCCTAAGGCTTTTCAAACCTCTTTTCAAGCCATCCGGTCCCAAGGACATTACAACTTCTACAACAACCCACTTAACAACCCTTCCACAAGGCATCATGTCCCACACGGAGCATCCCACACCGTACAGGGCATTATCGCCACCTTAAGTAAGTGACGGCTCTCCATAATCATAGTCTTTACATGAATGTAAGCATCGCACTTACGCAAATACATGATCCGATTGTAATTTTATCTTTAATATGTATGATGCTCATGCATAAGCGATATCGACAAAGTGAAATACAATTCGGCTTAGACTTGATCATGTGTGACTTGAGGTCATGTCGACCCTAGTCAATAAAACCAGTTCCTACTCAAGATTTGGCTAGTCGGGGCGATCCTCGACCAACCTTGGCCAGGCAATTTCAGTCCTATTTGATTTTCATATTACTATGCTCAACTCCAAAATCGAACCATAGTTAATGTGACTTTAAATGCAATAGTATATAACGCATGTCATATGCAAATATGACCAATGTATCACTACATAGAAAGCATTAAAAAAATATCTTATTTTAGCTTCTATCAATTTCACTTACCTAAGCTCAGAATATAAAAGATGGAACCTTCAATCATGATAGCCAGCGAGAGAACGAGAGGGATAGAGAAAGGGAGAGGGAGAGGGAGAGAAAAGTGAGGTATGTTGATGAGAGGAAATAAGAATGTGAATGACCTATTTATAATGGTTTCTCATGACTTCAAATTTAATGCCCTTCACATTAGAATTCAAAGGCCCATTTTTAATTCATACATATATCTAGATTAGGGTTTATAAGTTAATCTAATTCGACGAAGTATCATAAGGTTATGATTAGCAACTTGGGTGCGTCTTAAATCTAATCATTATGGGTTGAGTGGTTACTTGTGATTAGTCCACCTAAACCTAAGTTAATATCATCATTTGACCTAGGTTAGATTAGGCATCCCCTAGATTTAGCTTATGTTTCTCTAGAACTAGCTTAATTTTAATAATTACTTCGTAAATATCTCTTACATAAAAAGTATCACGCCTCTAAGTATAATATGTTAAGTAGCCCAATTATCATTCTCCATTTTACCTAGTTAAGAAGGAATGTAAAACATAAATATTGATTGGGTATCCCCTTTAAATAATAACGACACCAATCATATGGTTAATGTTCAGTCAAGTTGTCTTCCTAATCATACCTAAAGTTTTCACCATCATTAACTTAAGACTTCGTCATGATTGGTCTATGATTAGACAAGAAACAAATTGTCCAATAATATTTCTTGGAGTGGGCCTACCCTTGCCCAATCTTATTGGGCTTATCTCTTGCTTAATGGTAAGAATATATTAATGCACTAATGATCAAATTAGATGACATAAATGATGATAACATAAGTAACTTCTTACGCAAACCAAATGTAATTTTCTCTAGAAATATCTTAATGACTTATTAAACAAGTCAAAAATATCTAAGCATATAACTTCAATTCTAAGTTTTTTTGTATGAGAAATTTTTATGTCACATTCGTGTGTTTGTTAGAGTGGTGAATTTTCTCTAATATTATGTTTCTCTATTTAGTTATTCTATGATAGAACCCAAGGAACCCCTTAACCCCAGCGATCGCTTTCTCGGCGAAGCCTCTTCGTGCACGTCAGCGGTCTGTGCCTTCAAAGGAGGCTGTTTTCGCCGATTCGTTGATAGTTTTTATCTTCAGGGATTTGTCTCGGCGGCGGCGGGGTTCATCGCCGTGAATGGGAAGCTGTATTCAAGAGCAAATTTTGGGATCTACCACAAGTACCTAATGACGTCTCTTCGGTTATGAAACTTAGCTACATTCATCTCCCTTCAAATCTAAGGAGATGTTTTGCTTACTGTGCTATATTTCCCAAGGACCATGTAATTGAGCGGGATGAGTTGATATACTGGTGGATTGCGAATAGCTTTTTGGATGGAAAAGAAGGAAAGAGCTATTGGAATACATGTTTGAAATTTTTTAACAAGCTAGTGGCAAGATCGTTAGTTCAAAAGTCGAATAGCAGTGAATTAGAATTCTTAATGTATGATCTTGTGAATGATCTAACAAAGCTAGTTGATGGTGCTATTTATTTTAGCTCAGTAGAACCTGCGTCTGAGGGTGATCAAAATGATGCATCTTCAGCTCGTCACGCCTCACTCATTCCTAGCTCTTACATTACGCCACAAAGATTGAAAATATATCATGGAATGAATGGACTTAGGAGCTTCATATCATTAAAGGAGCTTCATGAATGGACTTAGTATTAAGCCTCTTTGTCCGAGAAAGTGCTATGCGACTTGTTGTCAAGATTGAGGTACTTGAGGGTGCTTTCATTAACTTACTACTCTATCAGCGAGGTGCCATATTGCATGGGCAAACTGAGGCACACAAGGCACTTGAATCTGTCGTATATTGATATTAAAACGCTTCAAAAGTCGATCGTTATGTTGTGTAACCTAAAGGCTTTGATGTTACAGGATTGTCGACAACTTGTTGAATTATCGAAGGATATAAAAAATATGATCAATATGAGATTTCTTGATATTGTCGACACTCCAAGCTTAAGAGCGATGTCGCTGCATTTAGATAATTTGGTGGGCCTTGAGATGGTCACGAAGTTTATAGTGGACACGTAAGATGGGTCGAAGCTGAAGGAGTTAAAAACCTAAAGAACCTTGGAGAAGGATTGTGCATCTCTGATTTGCAAAAGTTCAAGAAGCCGAAATTGCCACAAATGCCTGTTTATGCAAGGAGGGAATATGTCGATCGACCTTGCAGTGATGCGATGATTTGAAGAATTCTTGAGATGAAGGGATTGAAGAGGTCGTCCTTGAATCTCTTCGCCCTCATTCAAATTTTGAAAATCTCATTATATCCTACTATGGTGGCCTAGAATTCCCATCATGGTTAGGAAATCCATCATATGTTAACATGGTGCATCTATGTTTACATGGGTGTCTTAGGGCCAAAATGATACCACCACTCAAGCAGCTATCTTATCTTAAAGAACTTTCCATCGAAGGTTTAAATGTAATATGCAAAATAGGGTCTGAATTTTATGGAACTAAAAGTCATTTCCCATCCTTAATAACTTTGGAATTTAGGAACATGCTAGTGTGGTAGGACTGGTCTCATTATGCCGATGATGAAGAAGGAGTTGTATTCCCTCGTCTTGAGCGCCTCCTCATTCAGGATTGTCCTATGTTAATCGGAAGATTGCCTAGTCAGTTGAGCTCCATCGTGAAGCTTGAAATCAAGTCATGTCCCCATATGGATGCCTCGCCCTCTATCATTAGCCTTCCATCACTCAAGGAATTAGCCTTTGGTGGTTGTAACAAGGGGATGTTGAAGAGTTTGGTAAACCCAACATCACTTATCGCAGTTGTCATACGAGATATTGCGAAATTAACTTACTTAAATCATGAGCTCACATGCTCCCTAATCAAGCTAGAAAAGTTGGAGATTACAAGTTATTATACTTTTGGCAAGATAGGGATATAATTTAGAATCTCGCTTGTCTCAAGAAATTGGTTGTCGAGAATTGTCTGTTATAAAATATAGAATATATTGCGATTCCACATATATTTTAACAATTTTTAATTCGTTAATGGATATTACCCACAATATTATGTGATAATTACTAAATACCCTAATTATCTTCTTGAAAAAAGAAGTTACTAAAATGGTTAAAACGTGAGTTATAAATAAGGGTATTCTAAACCAAACTCTCAAGCTTCATAAAAACACATCGAGGGCAATTGGCTAAAGATTTTCAATCTCTTAATGTTCCACACTTCCGGAATCAAGTTATTCATCGGATTTTATTAATGGCTGGAGGCAAGTAAATTTATTCACGTTTCCATATTCGGTTTCAATTATGAACAGATTTGTACGGTCATGGATAATCGAGACATTCAGATCTTCATGTATATTTTATTCTAACATTTGTTATCATAGTCATATTAACATCTTTGTCTTGATAAAATTTGTTTGAATTAATGATGAGTTTTTGGATAAATTTATAAATTGGGGCTTTTTGAGTTAAAGAGAGAAATCGCTGATTTTAGCAAAATTACGACGAACTGCAATCTGATTTTGACCATATATGTTCGCAATTATATGGGTAACTAAAGCCTTAAATCAATTTAGCATTCGAATGATCGCCGGAGACGAATTGCGTGGTTGAAATTTTGGGTTTTTAAGGTTTTGTCACTTAAGGTTTTTTGTTCGATTTCTGGTTTTTTTTTTTACTGTTTTCGTTTATTCTTGGACCCATGTGGTCCACCGGCGTTGGCTTTGTAACCCATAATTCATTTTTGTTTGGGGTGAGCCATTGGAGAAGAATTGAGGGCGGAAGACAACGAAAGACGGTGCGAAATCGCAAAGAAAAATCACGATATGGGGAGCAGGCGTGTGAGCGTCATGTGCTCACGCCGCACTGAGGGAGCGTGCGCGTCACGTGCCAACGTGGTCAGATTGGGCACGTGCACGACACGTGCCCGCAGGGGTAGTTGGGGGCGTGCCACGCACGCACCCGCGACCCTTTTCCTGTTTTGCCCCCATAATTTTCCTGTTTTTCTTGTTTTGCCCCTCTTATTTTCTGTTTTTCCGATTCGGCCCCTCTCTTTTTAAATTTACTATTATGCCCTTAAATTTTCCAGAAATTCCCGTTTTTGCCCCTAAGGCTGCCACATTTATTATTTTGTCCCGTTGCTGTTCAATTTTATGATTTTACCCTTGATATAGCATATTTACAGATTTGTCCTTATGGTTTTTTTGGAGTTTTGCTATTATGGTGAATTATTTACTGATTTGCCACTATATGCAATTTGTGATTATATATTGCATGAAATTAAATGTCTCCAAACGAACAATTTCAACGAAATCTTTCAATTTCTTATTTTACTATGTTCAATTCTATGTATTACTTTATCCGTAGAGTACATTGAATGTACAGAATTGGTTATAATAGAGTTGCTCTTATTCATATTAACAGCTACTCTAGGAGGAATGTTTTTATGCGGTGTTAACGATTTATGTTCCTACTTATTATCTGGATATATCAAGAGAGATATACGGTCTAATGAGGCTACTCTAAAATATTTACTCTTGGGTGGGACAGGAGTAGTCCTTAATTAATTAATTTATATTAAGTACCTTCGAATCATATTTAAGAAAGGACATTAGTTGTAATTAATTATGTTTATATAATGGATTTTATCTTATAGGAATTTCCATTATACTAATATGATTAGTTAGGTTGAAATATCATATTATTTTTCTTAATTTACCCACAGGAATTGAGAAAATGAATATAATATGATAGTTTCTTCATAAAATTATCATGGATATATTTAAATTAAAAACTTAGCCCACGGGTAGTTTTTATGTTTTGTGATTCATATTTTTTCTTAGTTTGCATTAGCAAAGTATGGTATTACTTTAATTAGCCTCAAATTTATGACATAAGCATAATGTTTATTATACAGCTTTACAACTTGTGACTTTCTTTGAATTTAAAAGTTACATTCACATACTGGATGGTGACAATTATAAAGTTTGGAAGGAATTTATCCTTCTTCAATTAGGGATGATGGACACTCATTATGCTATAAAGAAAAACAAATTACTTGCTCCTACTAACTTGAGCACTGCAGCTGAGATAACTCTTTATGAAAAATGGGAGCGGTCTAACCGTCTTAGTGTGATGTTCATAAGGATAAAAATATCTCATACTATCCATAGTTCGGTCGCTCAGCGTAACAATGTTAAGGCATTATTGGATGTCATACATGTGCAGTTTGAAACTTCAAAAAAGACGCATGCCATGACTTTGATTATGAAATTTTTATCCCTAAAACTCACTAATGTAAAAGGTGTGCGTGAGCACATCATGAAGATGATGGACATTATGGCTCAACTGAATAATCTTGAAATTGATATACCTGAATCATTTCCTGTGTATTATATTATCAACACTCTTCCACGACAATATGCATATTTCAAGATTTCTTATAACACACATAAATATAAGTGGTTAATTAATAAACTCATGACCATGTGTTTTCAAGAAGAAGAAAGGTTGCTTATGGAATTCGAAGAAAGTGCTCATTTGACAACATAAGAAAAGAATAAGAAGCAAGGGCAATCATAAGGGAAAAGGTAAAATACCTCACAAACCTGACATTAAGAAAGAATCCAATTGTTTCTTCTATAAAAAGAAAGAGCACATGAAGAAGAATTGTGCCAAATTTAATGCCTGGCTTGAGAAGAAAGGTAATTCAATTTCTTATGTTTATTATGAACCTAATATGGCTGATGTGAGTCATAACACATGGTGGATTAATTCTGATTCTATAATCCATATTTCGAATTCCTTGCAGGGTTTTCAAAATCATAGAAAGCTAGTAGGCAGTGGACAAAGCATCTACTCTAGAAATAAGATGTGTTCGCATGTAGAAGCTATTGTGACATGCAGATTAGTTATCAATAGTGGCTTTGTTTTAATTTTGGAAAATACATTTTATGTACTAAGTTTCTCAAGAAACTTGATTTCAGTTTCTAGACTTGTACTATTGGGATACTCCATTAATTTTTCAGATTCTATTTTCAGTTTGTCATTTAAATCTAAAATTGTTGAAAATGATATTTTGTCTAATGGTCTTTTTCGAATTAATTTATAAGACAATGCATTATATAATGCAATGCATGTTCACAATAATGCTGGTATGAAGTGATATGTTGTGAATGATGATTCCTCTATGTTATGGCATCGAAGATTGTGATATATTTTCCATAGAGCGAATTAAGCGATTATTAAATGAAAAAGTAATTAGTACTTTAGATTTTATTGATTATAACACTTGTGTGGATTGCATAAAGGGAAAGCATACCAACAAGTTTAAGAAATGTGCCAAGAGGAATACATAATTATTATAAATCATTCATACTTATATTTATAGTCTAGATTTGGACTCATATGGTCAGAAGTATTTCATTTCTTTCATTGATGATTATTCACGATATATGTATCTTTACTTGTTTCATAATAAGTACGAAGCATTAGATGCCTTCAAAAATTTTAAGGCTGAAGTATATAAATAGTGAGGTAAGCAAATTAAGATCGTGAGGTTAGATAGAGGTGGATAATATTATGATAGATACACCGAAAATGGATAAGCACCTGGTCCATTTGCTAAGTTTCTTCAAGAGCATGGGATAGTTGCCCAATACACCATGCCTGGTTCTCCAAACCAAAACGATATAGTAGAAAGAAAAAACCGTACCTTGTTGGATATGATGCGGAGGATGCTTAGCAACTTAAAACTTCCTAAGTCTTTGTGGACTGAAACTCTTAAAACGACTGTGTACGTATTAAACCAAGTTTCAACAAAAGCTATCTCTAAAATGTCTTTTTAAGTTACTCAAAGGTTGGAAACCTAATTTGTGGCATGTATGTGTTTGGGGATATCCGTTAGAAGTGATAGTTTACAATCCACAAGAAAAAAAATTAGACTTAAGGATTATAAGTGTGTATTTCGTTGGATATGCCGAAAAGTCCAAGGGATATGGATTTTATTATCCATCTCATACCACCAGGTTTTTGGAATTGAGAAACGCTAAGTTTTTTGAAAATAACTTGATTAGTGGAATGGATCAATTTAAGGACTTTGCTCTTAAAAAAGATCATTCAGATACTAAACGTTCTACTTCAAGTATAAGATTGGTTGTTGTTCACAACGCCCCTTCAGTTCAACCGGATGTTGAACAACTGATCACTAAAGTTCCACAATACCATAATAAATTTCCAAGTATGCTTTCCCACATGGCAAGCCACCATGCTTTAGCCTCAAGGGATCGCCTTTTAGGGAATACACCACAATACAGAATCAAATAACCTTGTGCTCAATATTGAAAGAAGCTGCTATTTCTAGAGGCTTTTACCAAGCTTAGAAGAAGAAATGAAAGAATTTAGAGAAACATGAATGAAGAAATGATTTTTGCTTTTGTCCGAGAGAAATTTCTCTTCAGAAGCTCTTATTATTCAATCCACATTACATGCCTTATATAGGCAAAAGCACGACAACCATAGTACATCAAAGACTTGACTAGGGACTTACAAGGACGGACACGTCTTATAGACACACTAGGAGATCAAGTTGTTCGGGAATTACCTGAAACTCTCGAACATCCAATTGAACAACATGTTCCTTAGGAGAATGTTGATGAGACATTAAGAATATCCATTAGAATAAAGAAATTAGCAATTCCTAGTGATTATATTGTATATTTACATAAATCTGACTATAATATTGGAGCTGAAAATGACCCTGAAACGTTTTCACAAGCAATGGATAGTGATGAATCCAATTTGTGGTACAATGTCATGAAGGAAAAAATTAATTCTATGACATCTAATGAAGTCTGATTTTTAATTGAGTTGCCTAATGGTGCGAGGGCCATTGATTGTATATGGGTCTTCAAAACTAAGAAAGACACATTAGGCAACATTAAGAGATATAAAGCCAGACATCAAAGGGAAGAAATTGACTACACGGAGACATTCTCTTATGTATCTAAGAAAGATTCCCTTTGCATTATTTTGGTATTGGTTGGCCATTTTGATATGGAGTTGCATCAGATAGATGTGAAAACGGCGTTCCTCAATGCAGAACTAGAAGAAGAGATTTACATGAAATAATCAGAAGGATTCTCTTCTAATAGTAGTGTGCAATTGGTGTGCAAGCTTAAGAAAGTTATATATGGATTGAAACAAGCATCTCGCCAATGATACTTAAGGTTTCATGACGTTATCTCTTCATTCGGTTTTGTTAAGAATATCATTGACCAATATATATATACCAAAGGGTTAGTTGGAGCAATTTTTGTTTTCTTGTGCTATATGTAGATGACATTTTACTTGCGACCAATGATAAAGGTTTGCTTCATGAGGTTAAACAATTCCTCTCTAAGAATTATGTCATTAGCCACAAAGATAGACCTCGAGGATTATTAGGACTATCTCAAGATTATTATATTAATAAAGCCTTAGAGAGATTTCGGATGTAAGACTGTGCACCGAGTATATCACATATTGTCAAGGGTGATAGATTCAATTTGGATCAATGCCCAAAGAACGATCTAGAGATGGAACAAATGAGGAATATCCCATATGCTTCTATAGTCGGAAGCTTGATGTATTCTTAGGTTTGCACTTGGCTTGATATTGCATTCGCTTTGGGAGTATTAGGTAGATATCAGAGTAATTTAGGTATTGACCACTAGAAAGCTGCAAAGAATGTGATGAGGTATCTTCAAGGTACCAAAAGTCACATGCTTATGTATAGATGGATAGACAACTTGGAAGCAATTGGTTATTTTGATTTGGACCGAGCTGGTTGTGTTAATTCCCGACAATCAACATCATGATACATTTTTATGCTAGCTAGTGGAACCGTGTCATGGAGGAGTGCAAAGCAAACCTTGGTTGCTACTTCTACTATGGAGGCTAAGTTCGTCTCTTGTTTTAAGGCCATTTTCACATGGTGTGTTGATGAATAATTTCATTTCAGGGCTTAGAATTGTGAATTTTATTACTAGGCCAATAAGAACATATTGTGATAATTCAGCTACGGTTTTCTTGGCTAAAAACCGCAATAGTGATAGTCAAAACAAGCATAATGATATCAACTATTTAGCCATAAAAGAACGTGTCAAAGAAAAAAAAGTAGTCATTGAATACATTCCCACTGAATTGATGTTAGTTGATCCTTTAACTAAAGGCATGCCACCAATGAGATATAAGGATAATGTGGTTGTGATGGGAATTGGTCATATCAGGTAGACTATTGTCATATGGACAAATTTATGAAACTCTTATTCAGTTGTGATATTTTCTCAATTCAGGTGTACACATTCATTTACTATAAGAATAACAATCACTTTTGACCCTGAATAAACATAAGGTTTATTCATTAAGTTATGTTATCACATGTAAGCTGATTTTGGAAAGATAAGATGCATGTGATACATGTAAGATAATACTCGCTCTAAGAGGACTTATCGCCATGATTCATGTCTTTTGTCTTCAGCGTGTATTTTTGTGGATTCAGTTTGATATTTGTTGATGGAATGTTGGGATCAAGTGGGAGAATGTTATAAAATATATAATATATTGTGATTCCACATTTATTTGTTTTCCGTTTTAATTCATTAATGAATATAACCCACAATATTATGTGACAATTACTAGATACCCTAATTATCTTATTGATGGGAGAAGTTACTAAAAGGGTTTCGAACGTGAGTTATAAATAGGGATTTTCTAAACCAAACCTTCAAGCTTCAAGTTTTCTAGAGGGCAATTGGCTAGAGATTTTCGATCTCTGAACATTCCACACTTTTGGAATTAGGTTCTTCATCGGATTTCATCAATGGCTAGAGGTAAGTAAATTTCTTTACTTTTCAGTATACGGTTTCGATCATGAACGGATTTGTTCGTTCATGAATAATCGAGACATTCATATCTTCATGTATATTTTATTCTAACATTGTCATGAACTGATATCTTTTGCAGTTGGAGAAGGAGACAGAGCTGCCCGGCAACTTGGAGACCATGAAGTTGAGGGATTGCATCAATTTAGAGAAGCTCCTAAGCAAGATGCACGCACTCTCTTCTCTTGGAGACTTGAGCGTCCAAACCTGTCCAAAACTCGTGCCCTTCCTTAAAACAGGTATACTGAGGTCAGTGACATCATTGTACATCGAAAATTGCGAGATGTTGCAATCTTTAACGATATGATTAAGTACTCATCCAAATGAATCAAGTAGCAGCCGCCGCCGCCGCCATAGCGACGGTGACATGTCGTCTTGTTTGTGAAAATTAACATTCTGCTATTGCGGCTGTCTGGGAACCTCTCCATTCAGCGAGGATAGATTTCTACCCGCGACCCTCAAGAGACTTGTAATTTGGGGTTGTAAGGAAGTGGAGCCACTGGCTGAGATAAATGCAGACCATCTTCATTCGCTTGGAGAGATTATAATTAGCAAATGCGAGAATTTGAGAATCTTACCAGAGGGCCTGCACACGCCGACCAATCTCACTTTTTTTAACATTGGATGAATGTCCTGCTCTGGAGCTGGAGTGCTTGCCTCCTCTTCCTCCCAGCATCACGATCATTGGGCTTGATAGATGCTTGAAGATAAAATCATTACCTAATCAGTTGCATTGACTTACAGGCCTCCGTGATCTGGTGATTACAAGGTGTGATAGGATCACGTGCTTCCCCAATGGAGGATTGCCGCGCCAGCTACGGGAACTTTGGGTAAGGGGATGCGAGAATATGAAGCAGCCGGTGAGGGAGTGGCTTACACCCCTTACCTCCCTTGAACTTTTAAGGATCGATGGCAGCGCGGGGGGAGTGGGAGAGGGGGTGGATCTTGTGCTCCCGCTCCCTCCCTCTCTACTCTATCTCGAGATTTATGATATGGGGAAAGTGGAAAGACTGGCCAGCAGTCTCCCTCCCTCTCTCCGGATGTTATCTTTCCACAACTGCTCGAAGCTGAGGGAGTTGCCCCGGGATGGCCTCCCTCCCTCCCTTGAAGAACTCAGGATCCGAGGATGTGGGGTTCTCAAGGAGCGATGCACGAAAGGGACCGGTCGCTATTGGCCTCGCCTCTGCGAAATCCCACGAGTTGACTTGGATTTCATGGGGTATGATTATAACTGACCCGGGCTCTTTGTTTCGTATTATAGACCTGCAAATTATGTTACCTTTTTCTCCCCTCTTTGCGCGGCGTCCTCTGTGTCCTCCTTGTTCTCGCTACGCTCAGTCTCATCCTCCCAAGATCGTCTCAACCTTGCTTGCCTCCAAGATCGTTCCTTTAATTTGCCGATACAAAGTACATACTCCCACACGCAATCTTCTCATTTCTGAGCATACTGTGACGTGCATCGAGATCTATGTGGCAGTCAATCATTTTCGGCGGCAGTCAACCCGTTTTTTAACAACTTGTGGCCTGTAATACTCAAATTGTGATTTTCAAATAAGGAGAAAAGAAAAAGGAGAATTTTGAGTGTTGCAATCTGAAATAGTGCATTGGGTTTCTGCAAAATGGAGGAGTTCTGAATTTGGAGATGTTCTGTAGTTGGTTTTATGTCCAGCAATGTTTGTTTTTGCCAGTAGTGGATGACAGACATACTGTTATCTTTTGTGCCCAATGGAGTGATACTTAATATCTGTGGTAAATTTAATGCAGGTTTTGAGTAACTGCTGATCCATATCGAAGTTTGGGTCTCCATAATGGTTGCCGTGGGTTGTTTCAGGCGAAAACTCTGCTGAAAAATACGGAAGAAGGTGTTGATGTCCCGATAGCCACTCCTGGTCGTGTTATTTTTCTTGTTAAAGAAGGCTTTTTGGAGTTGAAGGATCTTAGATGGTAAGCCTGTGCATCGTGTAATGTTGCATGAAGGAGTTTGGTTGCACTGAGTTTTTCAAAATCATCGTCTTGTCATCTGTTTTTGAGTAATCGCACTACTATTTTCCAGATTTAGTACTTCCACCATGTGTCATCAACATTCTTTGAGGAAAGGAAACGATTAGCGAAATTTCTATCCTTACATACGCAGAGCTGAAATCTTGATTTTCTGACTAGAGTTATGGAGACCTTTGCTTTGATTGACAAACATGCTAGATATATTGCTATTCGTTAGCAGAAATACAAAGACTGCTCGCCAACAGGACCAGTCGGACCTAGTCCATGTTCAGCCTATTGGAGCACAAGTCTCGTATGTAAGAAATGAACAGAAAGAGGAAATGAAGTTGAAATTGACAAAGTCTTCATTTGAACAACTGTACATCACAAATGGAATCAGTGGCAATGATCTCCTGTCGAATTTCCTAGACCTACCTTAGCTTCTGGGGCTGTAATGCTCGTCCAAAGAGCTTCTCAACTTCAGTTGCTTCCATTTTCAGCTCATTCAATAACTCCATTTCCTCGACTGAGGCCACTCAGGAAGTTCTCCTCATCTTGTCTGAGCTCTTTAAACCCTTCAGCCAACATCTGGGATAAAGTCATCTCAGTGTTTCCCACTTTTTGTACCTCATCTTCAATCTGCTCGACTTCCCTCGCGATAGTCTTCTCATCTTCCTCCACTGTCTTCTCTATTCTCTCCACAAGAGGTGGCTCAGGCCTACAAGTATTATCGGTTTGGATGAAGTCCTTAGAGTCTCTTCGCACGCTCTTTGCAGCTCTTTCGAGTTCTGGTATGATACTATCTAGCAAAATCGTACTTCTCGTGTATATAACAGCTCCTCCGTACCCATCCCATGCATCATTCCTGCCCCGATAGTATACAAATAGGTAATCTTCTGGCCTTTTTCTGTCTTGGATGACAATATATACCTGCCAAGTTTGTGGTGAAGAAGAAATAACTGAAACCTTCATCTGTCAATTAACAAAACCAGAGATTAATTTTCAAGATGACATTATATATGAGATAAATAATTCACCTGACAATAAACAACATCATTTTGGCCACACCTCTGATTGCTATCTCAGGAAGTTTTCCTCCACGTTATTGATTATCTAATCTTCACTATGAGCTTCCCAGTATATCTTGACCCAATAATTTGTCAGTTCTAGCTTTAAGACAACTAATTGAATACTAAGTGAAAACATTCAGCAGCTAATTAGTTTCATGCATTCGTGCGTAATTAATAAGTCTGTCAAATTTCCAAGGATTAAACCACAGAAACTCATACTTATATTCCTCCAGGATTTTGTTCAAGAACTTGAATAATACAAGATGATTTGGAGGTCGCTCTGTACATATGAAGTCATTGAAAAGATTATACCCATGAGAAGGAAATAAGTTTGCATGAAACTGGAACTTAGAAACATTGAAGAGCTTGCTCCAAGGAATTACCAGTCATCTTGATAATGGAGATATTCATTATCGTGATTGTATAATATCCTGGGTTGTCCAGGGTCCTGCACAAATCTCTGTATGGCTGTTCGGGTGAAGAATCCACTATCTGGCGTACGTATCCTCCATGACAGATTCCACGAGCTTGTTTGATTCCGTATGAAATTCATGCAATTGGCAATCGAAAGTGTCAAAGGTGGGATTTAAGCCACTAGAAATGAACCACTTCCCACTGAAGTCTGCTATGTTGAAGCTCTTAACAAGAACTGCAGGATCAGGGACAGGAAATTCTCCAACATCAGATTTTCGAGGCACACACTTCTTCCTCGAAACTGCACATTAATTGAATTCATCCACAACGCTATTTTCAAAAAGATCCCCACACTTGATCTGAAGAAAAAATAAAGATGAAACTTCAGTCAGAAAAGTGAGCAACTGTACTTGAACTCCTGGCCGAGTTATTCGCTTTTTATGCCAAACATAGCCTGCTAAATCCAATATTAGCAGAAACTAAACATTTTAGATGGAGCATTACCATTTTGTTCTTCCTACTATAACATGAGAAGCAAAACAGAAAACTTGGAGAGGTAATGCAGCGAAAGGGGTGAACTACTAAATCAACTATGAAAGGAGGTGCCTAGGCCCTTGACCTGACAATTTATTTCTCTCTTACGTGAGTCTCCATGTACATAAATGTCTTTACAAAATGGTAATTTTGAAGCAAACCTGGCATTCAGTCTCGTCAGGCCTATTGTTGCATGTCTGGAGACAAGCAACATTCGCAGCACATGATGGATTTGCGATGCGCTTGGCCAGTTCTATCCTGCTCATTGAACCAATCAATCAACTCAGGAGGATTATTCTCCATTTCTTTACCATCATATTTTATAGTCATTTTGTTACCCTCCAGCCTCCACATCAGCAACCAACTCCATAACACGCAACTCATGTTTTTCCTACTAATTAGAAGATGAGCAACTGGTTCCTCAATAATAGTGGCATCAGCTATGAGGGAAAACTTAGCTTAAAAGATGAAAAAAAAAAAATACCAACTGATAAAGTGACTCTTGGCACAGTAGCAGAGATTCTGAGCAAGACCAGATGACAAAAGGACTTCATTTTTTTCTCAAACGAAGCTAACTATGGCAGACAGACAGAGCAACTTGCTATAAGCAAGGAAGTATATCATGATTCCTTCGGCCAATTATGCTAACTAATTTCAAGACAGTTCTTATTGCTTCTACTAATTTTGACCGAATGTCAATTGTCCAGTAATCTCACATGTAATAACAAGTGCAAGCGCCGACCATGTGAAGTTCTCTCAAGCTCAAGGGTTTAAGCAAATCGTCCAACACCCACTACCTTAAGCACTCTTGAACAACTTTCACGCAATGAAGAAACTTCTCTTTCCTCAGCAATGGCAGACCAGGACAGCTTGATTCGGAACGAGAACGGCTCTCTAGAGAGCATTTCCTTTCCAAGCGCCTCGTCTTTATTCCCGTCCACATTGTTGCTCGAGCTTTGCCATGATAACACAGCAACTTCATAGGAGAAACTTCGATCAGCCAAAATGGTAACCGTGATAGATGCAGAACCAATGCCCACGTCTCGGAACAGACGGAGCGTGCAAGAGCTGACACCATGGTTCGGATTTTTCTCCTCCTACCGCAAGCTGATCCCCCCACGAAATTAGTTTCTTTCACTCAGAAATCAGCCTTGTGCTCATCCATCTCCCCCCATACCCCTCCGTGTATTGCATCAATTTGGACAAGAATTTGCTCAGCAAAATATAAAGCTGCAGATTGTTAATTGTTTCTCTTCCGATTCAGGAAATTCATACGCACGATTTTGAAAACTTAATAAAGTGGTGCAGGATGACATCGAACCAGGGGTGGTGTGGACACTTCAACGCAGAACAAGTGAAGTCAACAGAGAGAGTAAAACGAGTCGAGTCATCTAAGCAAGGTTAACGCTGCATAAGCAAGAGATTCAAGAAAGTCGAGTTGAAAAGAGTTAATTATCTCCTTCGGCCTTGGCTCAACTCTTAAGAAACTCTGAAGCAGGTCAATTTAGGTTTGGCTCAGTCTACCCTTACCTCTGCGTTTCATGCTAATTGTTTGACTTTATCAGCGTTAAGTTTTAACTTGATTTTCGGGCACAATTTACTTTACACAGGATGTGAATAATAAGTCAAAACTTAAATTTTTTTTTTTTTATGGAAGCAGCCCTCGTTGCCAAAGAAGGTAAACTGCTGGTGACTAGTTTAGGGTTTTGGGTGATCCAAAGAGACGGGCACTGCATGCTTAAGAAGAGAGGACATGCCTCGCCTATACTCTCCACCACATGTTCGACAATATTTCTTGGACATTTAGATTCAAAGTGCGATAGTCTGCAAGCGAGATACGATGTAGACACGCTGCATTCTACATTATAAACTTCATCTGGTATGGTCGGTGGGTGTTAACCCGATCATCATCTGCCTACACGCGTTGAAAACGAAGGCGTTCAAAGAAGAGAACTTTCTCGACGACACCAATCTCGAGAGAGAGCATGATCATCAGACTAAAAGTGTGACTCATTCATAAACATGGCTGAAGGTATAGCAGTATAGAAAGAAGAAGTCGATATGAGAATTCAACAATCTTGCCCGAGAACTTAGCAAGCAAAAAGACTAGAAATCAATGTTTGTATGAGCCATAGCTCTATAGCCTTTTCTGGTCTTTCTCCTCGCGCTCGTCAACCATGGCCAGATCTGACTCATGAGACTAGAGCTCTCTATCTCATATCCCACACCGGGGATCTGCTGCTCTTCCAAATGTATTCTGCTGCTCACTTTATTCAACTCATCCAGCATGGACCTCAAACGAGATAGCCGTTTGCGTCCTTCGAGCGATGAGCAGGCGATCAGTTCGCGCGTCGCCCGCTCTATCTTCTTCTCAATCGATCGTTTTGCTGACTCCACTTTCTCCAGCCTTTCTTGTTTGCTTTCTGAACCCTCCATCCCGCTCCGTGTATTGCATCGATCTGGACAAGAATTTTCTGAGTAAAATATAAAGCTACAGATTGTTAATCGTTTCTCTTCCGATTCAGGAAATTCATATGCACGATTTTGGAAACTTAATAAAGTGGTGCAGGATGATACAATATCTTCACCTTTTTAATGCCTATAAATTTTCTAAATGAGGAAACTGCAATTTAAGTATATCTAACTAGTGTTAACCTTAGGTGTTACGGGGTTCATTGCCATATAATTCCCATTATTTCAAAACAATTTTCTTAAAAAAAAAAAGATCTCAAGATGATTTACGTCTGTTGCTGTAGAAAATCCCACAAAGACTGCGATTTAATCAGATGAGATTTTTTTTTTCCAAACCTTTTTCTTTTCCCTCATCGAGAAGAATGTTAGGGCTGAATTTGGTTGAGATTTCATCGTGATTCGCTGTTTATCATATATATCCCGTAGCTTGGTGCTTTGAAAAAGGAAGGTTGATC
Source organism: Melaleuca alternifolia (assembly GCA_019926035.1). Lineage (NCBI taxonomy): Eukaryota > Viridiplantae > Streptophyta > Magnoliopsida > Myrtales > Myrtaceae > Melaleuca > Melaleuca alternifolia. Next base: position 4,813,299 of record JAGKPW010002416.1, on the reverse strand, counting down.
TGTCTGTTGATTTTGTCAAGTGCAACGAAATCGTACCCAATAACATAGAAAAGTAACTAGAGACGGAAATCATGTCATTATTTTTTATATCACAACTCTAATTATTGAGTACAGTACTTAGTAATATTGTACTTAAATGATAATTATCGCATGATTTGAGTTGAGGAATGCTAGCGACCATGCATCTCGGGTGCTAGAATTAGAGCCTTAAAATTTTTTGTGAACTTCGAAATATGTTGAACTTTGAAGACGAAGGGAAAAAATGTACCGGGGATGCGCGTGAAGGAAAGTAGTGAAGAATTTTCAGATTATTAATACATAAATTATGTGTAAATATCTGAATATTAAATGAATTTCAATTCTCGCGAAATTTTGGAAAGAGGAGGAATTTATGCAGTGATTAAAAATCGTGTTTGATTGATTCTTTCTATAATTTATGGATTGTATCTAGGTTGGTTAGCGGCACTCTGTTGCCCCTTAAAGAGTCCAAGATTGAACACATTTTCATCTGTCTATAAACTTTCAAATTTCGACATCCATTCCGATTTTTCCATTATACTCTCAAATGTACATTCACCCTAACTTGCTGAAGTAGTCGAGGAGTTAATGTCTACTTTTTACCACTTTGCATTTATATTCACAATCAAAATATCTCGAGTGCACCAAGTAGAAACCGTTTCAAATTGAGAGAAAATAGGAGATAGATGGGAGAGGGAATAGTCATTCGAGAGAACATAAGAGAAAATCATGCCGCAATCAATCTTCAAATCTTAACGGACCTTTTTACCGCATTGTTGAAAGGAAGAGAGAAATGTTCCAAGCATGTATTAGGTAACCACTCACTTTTGCGTTTCATACCAATTGCAAAATTTATGAGCTCGTATATAGCGTTTATTGCCTCTAATTATATATAGTTAAAATTAATCGAAATCTAGATAATGTTCTCTCCCATGCTTGTCATGTGATACTTTGCTTTATCCTATAATTTTCGCATGATGTGGTTTTGCTAGATAAGCAACGTTTGACCAATGAGCGTCGGATTGTTAATTTGTCATCGCCAAAACTTTGATCTCTTTTGAGTTTATTTATTCAAAAAATGCATCAATGAGTTTTCTTTAATATATTCTGGAGCAATAGCCTTATATACACACACACGCACACACCTTTCCCTCCCAGTTCTAGCTATAGAATCTAACCTTAGTGTAGTATATTATATTAATATTATATAGGGATGATACCACAAAAAATATTAAATTTTATTTAGTACGAGAGTTATAAAATTTCAAACTTATTTACTGTAAAAATATAATTTAATTTTTTCATAAAATAATTATGAACTTATATTAGTGTGATAGATATATTTTGAATAGAATTGAGATAAATGATATATATATATATATATTGATCAAATGGGGAAGCTTAGACATAAATTAGCCATTGTTCGTTGATTTAGTACTTTTTGGACAATGTCCTTCATATTAATTGAAATAAAGATGTAAAAGTTAGTGCATGCGATTAGAATACATTATAACTCAAATAAAAATGAGAATCTAATTTAAAAATTGTGATAGTGAAGTTACCGAATTTTAATCACTATAAAAAAGGGAATAACACATTAGAATAATTAGTACATTTTTTTATAATTATTCAGATGCATTTCAAGATCTAATAATATTCTTGAAGAAATATTTGATTGTGTCTTTGCATTTCTTCGTAAAATGTCATTATGTATCCTGTATGTTAGATTATAAAAATACGGATAAGTGCATTGAAAATTCTAAAATTTATCATCAAAGTACAATTGAGTTCTAAAATTTCAAAAAATAGTGCAATTAAGTTCCAAAATATATCACAAAGTACATTCAAATACTAAAACTTTCAAAAGATGCTTTCCAAAAACTTGTCAAATTGACTCAATAAAGTCCTTTTGATTGCACTCAATATTCAATTGCACTTTCATAATAAGTTTCAAGCAATAAATTTTAAAGTTCTTGGTATACTAATCACATAAAAATAATATTTGGTACCTCGCTTCTCAGTCAGAGTTAGCCTCCAATGCCCTGATCGGAAACAAGAGAACTCCATGGCTATTGATTAGATTCACTTCCCAACCTCCTACAAATGCTGGAGAGGGTGAAGATCGGCACTCTAACAATGTAATGGAAAAATGACGAAAAACTAACCCAACATTAGTTATTGCCGAAAATGTCACTCATTGACAAAAAAACTCAATTTGCAATCCACACTGAAGCATAAATTTTAGGGAAAATTACAAAAATCAGAGCACCAACCTACAAAAGCTACTCGCGCTCATAAAAATCCTCAAGCCACATTTGACTCCAAACCACGCACATTTCTTTGCCTCGCTCTCTCTTTCAGGATAAGAATATTACAAGTACATAACTTTCACACACAACACTAATTTGAGTGAGATAACTCTTTTTGCCTATCACTTTAGTACCATGACTTTTAAAAAACATTCATTCAAATGCCATAATTCTCAATTGATCATTTGAGCATCAAAACATTTAAACTATAAGCATCCAACCATTGGAAATCCAACATGGTCCGGCACACATATTTAAAAAATTATGATACTCAAGTGATTAATTAAAAAGTTATATAACACTCAAATGACTAGTAAGATAATTATGGTATTCAAGTGAATTTCATAAGAGAGTTATCACTCAAACGATGGAAAAAAATTGTGACACTTAAACGTGCGCATTACCAAAGTTTAATTACGACATTTGTAATGTCATTTCCTCTCTACCGCTTTCCTACTAACCCACGCTTATTTCACAGCAAGAGTCTCTCTCTCCACCACTAGGCCCTATTGCCACCATCGCCCGACGTCGCCACCGGTGCCTCTTGCTGCCTAGCCTTACGCCTCGACCCATTGTTTCTCCTCTCTCTCTCTCTCACAGAGCTCATAGCTCAACCCTTTGGGAGCTCAGCCAAGCCGCGAGCTTGCATCGACTAGGATGGGCTCGATCCCAGGGTTCGCGCAAGCATGGCGAGCTCTATCACAGAGCATGCAAGTCTCCTAGGCCTTGATCTGGACCTGATCTGAGCCAAATCAGATAGCGCGGCCTCGGGTCCGAGGTCCATAAGGACTGTCGATGACAGGAGGCTAGGTCGAGGGGTGGTGGCCGGCCGGTGTTGGTGTAAGAGGGAGAAGTGTATGTAGAGTTTGGGGTTTTCTTCAAGAGAGGGAAGGGCAATATGCGAAGGCAAGATGACAATCTTTATGAAGGATGATAGCAGAAAATCTCATGGGAGCTGCATTCACATATCAAATTTCATCGCCACTTTCACATCAACTTACATTTTTAATAGCCCACTTGTTTCTCCCTCAGACCCGTCACTGGGCAACCATCGCCTTGCCACCCAAACCCTTCACCGTCACCGACTCAAGCGCAGGGCCAACGACACCCCAGATCTGATCCAGATCGAGGTCAGTCGACCCGATCTAGGCTTTAGTCTCCCCATGGCGAAACCTGCGAACTTTGTGACAGGGCTCGTGTGGCCACCGCAATCCATGCAAGCTTTGTGATGGAGCTCGCTGGGCTCGTGTGAGCTCTACGAGGTCAAACTCGCTGCTCACCCGAGTCCATCTCTCGAGACTCGCGCAAGCTCAACCTCCCAGGATCACAAGTCGCCAGCTCCGTAAGAGAGGAAAGAGGGCGGGTCGTCAAGGTGAGGACGCCAAAGGCGTTGTCTCTTGACCGTGGCACCGGCGGTGTGACTAAGTGAGGAGGAGGGTAGAGAAAGGGAGAGGGAGGGGCGACAAACGTGTTCTTTTAATTTGGAGGGCATGCAAATGGTGATGATTTGTTATGTATAAGTACTTATTCTATATATCTTTTCTAAATTTTCCCCATCCTAAAGTAAGTAGGATTTCGAGGATGCAATTTGATGAGAAAGTAGCAAAACTCATGGCGCAAGTTGTGGGTTTCAAAACTGGGGGTAGCATTTGATAGGTGAGTTCAAATTTCATGAGTTTCTTTGCAAAAATACTTCATATTTATCCCTAGAGCTGCATTACCAGGCGTGGTTAAATTGACAAGACTGAGAAAAACTGTGACAGAAAGAACAAAACATGAAAGTGGATGATGTTCTTCACTGTGTGGATCGAGGTAAAACTATCCTTTTCCTGGGTGCTCTGCGAGTGGACGCAAGACAGATTCTTGAAGAAATAAGTGAGACTTTGAAAAAGAGACAGAACTGCACCTAGCGTACTATTTAAGCCAACAACAACATGCAGAACTGCACCTAGCGTACTAATTAAGCCAACAACAACATGTTAACCATCTAATGGGAGATGGATAACGTATTTGTACACCAGCAACAAACCTAATAAGAATCCATATGATATAAGAAGAGTCGACCTCTCCTGCTTTCGTTGTGCTTTGTATTTTCATTAGTTTGAAGCCCCGTTGCATTAACAAAAGCTCTCTGTTGATTCTTGAATGATGAACAAGAAATCTGCCATGAAGAACCAAATTTGCTATCCACAAAATCGCACTAGGTTAACTTACCACCAAATTTTCAGCATTACGAGCTTCATATGAATGTTCTAAATCAATGTGTAGATGTAAAACACCTAGAAGTTGAACTCATACTATATATCTGATTCACACATGATTTTGATCCGTAAAGGACAAAGAAAGATACGTGGCCTCCTCTCCTCCTTTCTTATATGGTATTGTGAGTGCTTTTGAATAAGGAGTTGAGATTTTGACCCAAGAAAAAGGGAGTGGAGATGGGAAATCTCATTTTCAACCATGTAGGTTAGTATGAATAATGATGACCACGAAGTTAGTATGAATAATGATGACCACGAAGCAGATGCTGCTTCCTGTATAATTATAGAAGTCTGGAACCCCGTTCTTTTGCTGCTTCATTTATTTAGACAGTTACCTGTTTCCCACCTACAGTGTTGCTCCTCGAAACCATACATTTAGAGATTAAGGGTACATTCGTTTTGCAGAAATAAAATGATTTGAAAACACTTTTTTAAAACTAATCGCTTTATGACTTACAAAAATAAATAAGCGATGAAATAATAAAAACATTTGTCATCAACTAATTATTTCAAACTCGTGTAATAAACAAGAAAAATTCAACAGTCCAAGACCAGAAACTTAACAAGAGAAAAAGGCTTCCCTCCTCGTTAAAAACCTTATGAACATCAACTCCCGTGGAGTCTGCAAGGTGCGCGAGTGTGCGTGAGAGAGAGAGAGAGAGAGAGAGAGAGAGAGTCTACATCAAAAAAGGCAAGTAGAAGCAAGAAACTTTGGGATTGTTGGCAAGTCATCGCAGTCCAATATGTCAGAAAATCAGTTAACAATCAGTTCTTCTCTAAACCAATTGAGTTGAAGAAATACTTCTCACCTGCAATTGACACACTCGGCTACAGCTTTTTACAAAAAGAAAAAAATGCCTAAGCTCCATTTCCGACCACGTGACATCAGTAATATACTTCTGGTTATGCACACTCGTTGCATCTAAAGACTGAAAAAATAGTTCTGTCCAAACTGGTCAAGCACCACCAAACCGTATGCATCTTCCAATGCATAGGAACGGGATGCATTTCCTCTCTGCAGGATCATTGTCTTGTCACAGGAAACCTCAGGTATGGCCATACAGTCTTGAACTTAAAAAATTTTATCTGCTTATTAAGCTTTTGCAAGACTTCGACTCGAGACGCCGTGCAACAATTTCAAAAAGCCATGGAAGCTCAGTTTTCCATCAGTATGTCTGATCCAATCATGAAGTACAGCATACACGGGGACTGAACTGCTCACACCTAGTTCCTGCAACAAGACAAAAGATGTTGGATGATGTCAATAGCCTGATGCAGATTCTGAAGTACGAGAAAGCATTGCTCATAGACAATCTTATCACGTATCATAGAAAAAGTATAGAGTTGCCCCCCTTTCAGATGTGAACATGTAAAATTAGAAGGAATCAAACCAGCATATCATCTTAGAGTTCGAATTTACATGGAAACAAGCAACTCAAAGAAACTAGATGCTAGACAATCGCGGCTATACACAAAGTAACTCAATAACCTCATTATTCACAAGCTGCAGGAGCTACAGGCAATCTTGACAGGCAAAAAGGAGAAACCAACCAAAAGATAAGTACTGAAAAACCATGCAAATCACAAAGTGTGCTGGTAAAACCTAAGAGCAGCAAAAAAAAAAAAAAATGTAATACATGGGTGACTATATAGTTGCCAATTCTTGCAAAGCAGCTGAAATTAACTACATACCGAAGCCAACTCATCAATGACAATAGCCCGGTTTCCTTCTTTTTCGAAAATTTCGTAGGCACAACGAGCATGTTGTTCCCATCTATCAAGAGCTTCAAGTTGATGGACACTTAGAGTAGCTGCACAAAACTCTTCAAAATCCATCCTCCTATATTGAAGTGCACTAAGCTGTCCCAAAGTAAAGAAGAACAGTTCAACATTCAAGATCTACTGTCGACAAAAACAGAAAATGATACGAAATTCACAAAGCTCAATGAAGAGCGCTATACTGATGTCAAGAAATCTGGGACACGAGATTCTTTCATGGCATCCGTTGCATTCCTCATCAAGGCCTGGCAAGGCCAAAGTGTGTAAGATGACTATCTCATTAAAACCAAGGGGAAAGAACAATGACACTACCAAAAGGTGATACCAACCATTTTGATGTTTTCGAACCCTATGGTACCATTCTTGTTTGGTTCAAGTAGAGCAAACTGCTCTTTCAGATAAAATAGCTCATCTCCAGTCAATGTTTTGGACAAAGCCTGAAACAAACACGACCAAACTGTCAGTATAAATTATACATATATTCTCTTCAAAAGTTTAAACCATGCCTCAATATCCCTTCTCCCACAAATTATCTCATTGTAGCTCCTTTTATTGCTTCTGTCCTAGATTCTCCTTCAGATTTGATGTCAAAGTCCATAGAATAAGCCATCTTTACACTAACCTTCCTTTAATCATCCTCTGCCACTTATAACTCACCAAACTGATTATTAAACATCTAAACTCCCTAAACAATAAAAATACTAAATAAACGAAAAATACAAGAAAAGCGAGCAAAATTAGCCACACAAGATTGCATTTGAGCCCAAGACTTCAATCTTAGTAAGAGTGAACCACGAGGCTAAGTCTAGCTCCTTTGTTATTCATACCATGCCAAGTTCCTTTCCTAGAAAAGTTCACCTAATCTAAGTAACAAAATCTGCTGTAGCACACGATACAACCAGCTTGAAGCTCTGGTGCAATGGCGAAAGCAATTTAAAAGGCACAATTACACCGTACGAGGAAAAGAATCGGGAGCTTGTCCAGAGAAAACACAAGGAGATGTGGCTAAGTCATCTGATTTTCCTTTCATTGTGAAGCAACAATAGATATGAAGTTATATATGTTCAATGCAATCACAATGAACATCCTGCATGGTAATCAGTTGCTCCACCTCCCTTGAACCGTGTTTTGGATTCTTATTAAATATGCCAATTTTTTATCCACAGAACTATTTCCAATTCCAGAACAGACAAATTCAAATATGGTCAAGTACGCTATTTTGCATACCCTTAAAGCAGCTCTCCTGAGTGTAGATGAACGCATATATGCCTTCATGAGTTTGAATATAAGGATATCTAGAGGCACTTTGACATCTTTATAATTCTTTATCCACGGATGGCCTGACAAAGAAAAATGTTAGAATTACTTATTTAAAAAACCAGCACCGTCATTGGCAGATGACACTTACTTAGAGCTTGTGCAGCCGTCATCCTTTTCCTGGGATCTTTTATTAACAAGCGCTTCACGAAGTCTCTTGCCTCAGAGGATAGAGAAGGCCAAGGTTGTTCATCAAAACTTGGATCAGCTTTTAAAACAGCTCGAAAGATCCCAGACTCACTTCGGGCCCAAAAAGGACGGCTGCCACAGAGCAGAATATATGCAATTACGCCTATGCTCCAGACATCTGCCTCGCTAGTGTAAGCTCTATGGAGAACTTCAGGAGCTACATAGTATGCACTACCAACAATATCATTTAGCCTTTCATCTGTATAACAATTAAAACAATTTTCACCATTAGGTAATTTCCTGAGCCATCAAACTGAGGCACCAAAGCTGCTATAAACTAAAGGCTTATGCATACCTGGCTTCACGAAATCTGATAAACCAAAATCTATGGCCTTCAATGTTGAGCTTTCATCCTTCGACGAGAAGAGAAAATTCTGATCAAGCAATTAGGCATGCTTCCATGAGAATAGGTCGATCCAAAATATTTTGAGAAAGCTGATACAAAGCAGCAAAAGTACGGCTAACATTTCAAAAGCAATTCCTCCCTCTTTTGATTTATTCCCCTTTTCTAAGGAAATGAAAATTGATTGAGTTAAACATAAGTTTGGGCCAGCAATCAAACTTAGTACCTTTCCCATGCTCAGACTATTTTTACATCCGACACAATAGGATACAAATGAAGAAAAATGAACATTATCGCAGAAGAAAATAATCTTGTAGAAGTAACTATGTGCAAGCATGAAAATGTTTTCAAAAGTATGTAACTTGATATCAGGTAACTCATAGTTGTGCATACAGATAGAGAAACATCATTTTTTTTGGTGGGGGGAATCATGCTACAGATTCATTTAACTCAAAGTGTTCAAGGAAAAAAGTTGACAAAAGGGCCAGTCAACAAATTTCAAGCACAGTTTCTAGAAGATCTTCAATATAATTTGTCAATGTCACAACTTCTATGAGCTTTGGCATAAATGACCGCATCAAATCAAAGAAGAGGTAGAATCGCAATATAGTTGATGTAATGTAATTTAGGCAACTATAATAAAGTAGATAGACCAATAAGGAGTCCATTTCCCAAGCTTCTTAAGGCTAAATTTTAGTTAGGACAAATAGTCCAAAAACCTTGTGGGTAAGAAACAAAAGCTACAGAGCAGGATTAGGAAGAGAGGTTGCTCATTTGTAAAGGGAAAATGAGATGACGAATTTCACACAAGAGAGGATCCTGGGTATATATGAAACAACCATGCAGAAAGAAAGGAGGACATGACCACCTCAGGTTTCAGATCCCGATGCACCACACCTTGCAGGTGGCAAAAAGCAACAACATTTAGTATTTGTATCAAAACAGCTTTTGCATCATCCTCTGAGTACTTCCCGCCCCTGATCAAATAAGACACCTGGAAAATGAGCCTCTTGCAAAAGCTTCATCTTATTGATTTTCCATCTATATTAAATCCACCCATTATCTACCGCTAGAACACAGGAAGCTAGCACAAAAGATTACCTTGAAAGTATTCTATCTAAGAGTTCCCCTCCTTCACATAACCTGAAAGATGCATGAAATCACCAAAGCTTTCAGTAACAGTATGTAAAAATCCAAAAAAAGAAAAAAATTACACCTCTAACATGACAACAAAGTAGAAAAAGCTCAATAAAGTCCAGCAGAGACTCAAGTAAAGTCCAGCAGAGAGGGCTTACTCCATTACAATAAAGACATTATCATGGTCTTCGTATGCATCATAAAACTGCACCAGATTTTCATGTCCAGTCAAAGCTTTCAATATTTTCACCTCCCTTCTCACATCCTCAATAGCAATTGCTGTTGTCATCTAAGGGAGGAAAAACCAAGATCCAGCAGAACATTAAGAAACAGAGGAAAAAATCTGGTACAGAGCAAAATTTTCCTGCTTTATCCAAGTAAATGAACTAAAATAAGGCAAACTTGAGGGAATACTAGCAAATAGGATCATGGCACCAAAAAGATGTGCTTCACCAATTTCTTCCAAGTAAAGCCAAGTCCTCCAGAGTCTAGAGCATACACTGAATTAGGAGAAATACCAAGTGTATGGAGAAATACCAAGATGGACGTTCATTTCGTTGCAATCTTATCACTACTATTCTTGTGTACTTCCTTTTCCATTATCAATGAAACCCATTCTCAGTGCAAGTAACATTTTGATCCCTTCTTGAAGACAAATGAATAGCTGAAAACCTATCCTTTTCATTAACAGAAAGATGCAATGAGTAAAGTGCCCACCGGTGATCAAACAGAGCATAAAGGATGGATCTGAAAAGGCTATCTCTTGAGTCCTATCGGGTGAAAGCCTCCTAGATAAAGTTAGATGCATCACTCCGTATCTTAAGTTAATGGAAGTAATTATTGTACTGACTTGGTCCGTGCTACCACTTTTTGCAGCATAATGGTTACTGTCAATCAATCAAACAACAAGAACCTACATAATTTGGCGTAACCACACTGTAAGTGATAGCTCATTGCTAAGTTCATGAATCAGGCCATTAGGTTCACCAATCAAACTACTTCCATCTGAATTTGAAAACTGGATACTTTACGTAGGCTTCCATTGTGACATATATATATATATATATATATATATATATATCTTTCATGGACAGGGCATTCCATAACAGGAGAACCTCACAAGAAAGAGCATCATCAGGGTGAGGATTATCGTCTTCATACACGCCCTGAAGTAACAGAATTCCAGAATAAAACCAAACGGGAGACATTGTTATTGTGATTGTGGAGGCAACTTCAAAGATGATCAAGGTCATTTTTGTCCTCAAGATCTATGCTTTTCTAGGACAATCGAGTATGTATCTTAAAGTCCAATAGTAAAATCATAGATAGAACAGCCCGTCTAACTTTAAGCAATCGAAGGTGTTCAAAATTAAGGCAAGGACCATGCTTGGGCTGAGAGTTTGCATTCTTTATTCTAAACTTTTAGTTTGTCTTGCTTAGCTTCATATGACGTTGCAACTAGCATTATAATATGATAAATTCACTAATACAAAAGCAACTCAAAATAAAAGATCACCAGTTCCACTGAATTACTTGACGACAAAAGCCAAAAACAGAAAAACCAGACAAGTCCCTTGGTCGGCATCAACATCATCTCCAATATTCCAAACCGACCCAAAAGATCATGAACACCAAAGCACTAACGTATCTCAACTTGCCAGTTGGTGGTTGAATTGCCTCTATTCTACAGATCGAACCCCCACCACACGATGCTCATCTAAACAGTCAGACCCAAATTTGATACAACCGAAACGCAAGAACTTCTGAATGGACAGGACTGGACGCAATTTTTGAACTTCTCTCGAAAGACCAATTTCACATCGTATCGGTTGAATTTTCAGGAAATCATGCCAGAGGGTGTTCTTCAGCAACTACAGGGAATCACAGCCGACAGGACCCCCTCAGAAGACAGCAAAAGGGAAATGAATTCCAAGCTCAACAAAACATGACTTATCCCAGCGTATGTACTAACTTCTGAATCGACAAAAGTTTGCAATAGTTATAGAAGGGAATAAAGGAGAAGATCACACCTTTGCTTTTGGTATGACTTTCACAGCAACCTGTTGACCTTTAAGCTCACCCTTCTTGGACCTTGCACGGCAAGTATACCCAAAATGCCCTCTCCCAACCTCGTCCCCGAGCTCATACTTGCTCCCGAAGTTCTTCGAGAACCCGAAGCTCTTGTCGAGCCCAGTCACCCGCCCGTCGACCTCCGCCTCGCTCCCTTCCGGGATCGCCGCCTCGTTTGGCTTCACCGTCCCTCGCCGCAGCGCGAGCGCGGCCTTAATGTGCTTCGCCGGAGACGGAGGGGGGAACGGCCGCCGGAAGAATCGCTTGGGCGTCGAGTTTGCGCTCGCGTTCGCCGGAGACATCGCCGGGGACTTCTTCGAGGAGAAGTAGTGCGCCGGGCTGGGGCTATAGAACGGGAAGAAGGGTGACTTCCTCCCGTTCTCCTCACCTCCCTTCCTGTCGCCCTTGTGGTCATGACTGCTGGGGTCACCGCTGTCGACGGAGCTCGAATTAGGGTTTTCCTCGTCCTTGGACGGGAACCCGCCATTGGCGACGGCGATCCCTCTCTGCCCAGATGCGGGAGAGGAGAGATCGGGCTGGGAAGTGGTCTTCGAAGCGCAGAGTCCCATTCTCCTCCTCCAACTCCTCCTCCTCCTCCTCCTCCTCCTCCTCCTCCGCCGCCTCCGCCTCCTCTTCCGCCCTCCTTCCTCCCCTCTCCTCGAACGACGGAAATGCAGAGAGAATTCCCAACCAGTCGCTAAAGCATTGCGGTTGAGAATTCGAATTCGGAGGCGAGAGCAAATGACCTTGTCCGACGAGCTCGTCTTCTTCAATAACAGGAAAAGCAAGAAAAACAAGATTTTCACAGAGAGAGAGAGAGAGAGACTGTGTGTGAAGTGCGACTTTTTTTTTTTTTTTTTCTCGTTGTTGTTGGGGGATGTGCGGGGAATGGGAAGGTGGAGATCTGCTGCAGAAGGAGATAAAAAGGGAAAAGGACGGGGATCGAGCTTGCTTCGCTTTCTCGGGGGGCTTCTTATAAATAAAGAACGAGGGTAATTCGTAATTCGTTGGACTAATTAATTCCTAATTTTTAATTAAAATCAGGTGATCAATTAATTAATTAAAAAATAGAGAGAGTGAAAAATGAAAGAATGAAATAGGGTGAGCAATTTAATCAATTAACGTGGCTTGACTGGTCCTTGGTGTAGATTGGAGATCGGGAGATGGAAACCCGCGTGATCCTGACGAATGACGGCAACGTGAGTCGCAAGGGATAATTAGAGAAGAGGCGAGATATATGTTGATGTTCTATATGATGTGGAAAGCGTTTTGTACTTTGAATTACAAAAGAGGTGAGATACGCCACCTGTATTATTTGAGAAGATGGAAAGTTGTTTCGAACGAATCCGAATGTTAATACCGCTCATTTGTGAAACTTTCGATGGGATTCGATGTGAAGATCAGATCTTATTCACGTGCTTTGTGTATACTGATTAATTGTAGACTCTGTTTAAATTTTTAGAAAAACGTTCGAATTTGGGTTTTTGAGGCCGGAATTCCAATGACACTATCTCGTTGACCATGGGAAAGTGCAACTCTTTTCGCTCGTTTCTATAATTTCGGCCAAATACCATAATTAGATATACTTACCTAAATGAAAATCAGCACAATACCCACTTGCTCGCCATTGGCATCTTTAGTCTCAACTTAAATCTGACTTCTTCAACATAGACACCCAACCCATTACTATCAATTCAACATCGAAAGTAAGAGGATGTCTTTACTTCTAGGTCAATCCCAAAGGGGTTAGGTGCAATTTATTAACACATATACCAAATGTGTGATGCAAGAGAATTCAATTAGGCTACATTGAAATTCTTTGGCTAGGGATACTGTAGTCTTATTATCATCCTTAAAATCGTCATCGTAGCAACTATAATAATAGTACGGCGAATTCGAAAATTTGTGTAAATGAAATTACCATATCTTATTATTGTTGTTATTATCATTATTGTAGATGTCAAAAATAGCAATGCTTCGTATGAAACCCATTTCCTCGCCCTCCTTATTTATTTATTTACCATTTTTCCATCAAATTACCAAAACTCGATCCAACTTTTAAATCATTTGACCCATAATTCTATGCAATAAATGTCCGTTATCGCGAGTAGTCGCGAATATATGCAAATTGCAATTTCACAAGAAATGACACTAGGAGGTGATTTCACGTCATTAAGAATGTTGATCATGGATTAATTACTTTGTTATGCTGTGTCTCTTCTGTTTTTTTTTTCCCAAATGGTTAGTATTGAAATGCATGTCTGCATGACATGACATAAAAACATTTAACACTTAAGACAAATTTGCGCAGCGGTTCTTGCTCATTTGGGGTTAATATGCGCGGCAGGGTTTGAAGTCAAACAGCAAAAGTCCAAAAGAAGAAGGGGAAATATCAATGTTAAATGCATAACATGGTTTTCTTGTTTGGACTTTGCGAGATAACTTTATCTTCTGTTCTTCTTTCCCTCTCTCTCTCGGCTACAAAATCTACTAAAAAGGAAGCTGTTTCAAATTTCAAAATCCTCAGGAAAGGGTTTTTTATTTATTTCCGCGGCTAAAAAGGAAATATATAAAATATTTTCTATATATGCCCAAAAGAATATCTCGTTTAAGCATTTAAAATAAACAAAATCCTCCATAATGAATGTCTTGAATTGTGATTTGTAACTAGAAATACATAGGATATGAGTGCGTGAAGCTTCCATCTTTCATCGATTATGAGATAAATGATCCATAAACTTTAATCTTTATATGTAATGTGATCATTAATCTTTTAATTTGTTTAATAATTCCCAAACTTTTAATTTGTTCAATGTGATCTCTGAATTTTTATTTCATATTTAACTTAGTCCTTAAACTATATGAAAATATTTAATATTATTCTTCGATTTGTTCAAATTCAGAGATAACATTGAACATTGCTATATAATTCAAATACTAAGTTGAACATGTACTAAAATTTCGGTGCTATTTGAACAAATCAAAAGTTCGGGAATCGAATTGCACATTAAGCTTATAATATATAACTATATTGGACAAATTAAAATTTTAAGTATTACGTTATATATTAAGCCAAAATTTAGTTATCATACGTGTTATTTCTCGTGATCTATCATTCATGTGCAACTTCATATGTACATTAAATAAAAATATCTCAAATTGAATGAGACATGTTTTTGTTTCACTTCGCATATTCACTTTTTATTGAAGAGCTAATAGAACATTCGTTGAACTCATGCTTCGATCAATGTACAATTATCTAACGCATTTTCGACTATGTCACGATATATTTAGACCACCGCATGGGGGTCATCACGAGAGAGTTTACAAGGGCTAAGCGCTCTTATGATCTTATCGAGCGTAACTAAGAGTAGGAAAGTACCAAAGAAATGTTGAGTGATTATAATATGTACTATTTATCAGTCTCCTTATAAGCCGCCACAACAATCAATGGTAAAAAAAAAATTCTCTCGTTTTCCTCCTAATCATTCGATATTTCTTAACCAAGATTAACGATAAGTCTAACTCAAAGTATAGTGTTAAATTGAAGGTAAAAAATAATCGATTTTGGATACATATAAATAAGGGTAAAAAAGAGAATTCACATAAAATATCATTTTTTCAAGTGGATAAAAAAGTGGGGAGGAAGGAGCGGCTAGATCACAAGAGATGGATAGGAGTTAATGAATGGATAGAGGGGGAAGGTATCGATTTATTGTCAATCCCATGATGGCGACATTTGACCTTCTCCCATTAAATACCAATCTTTACTTACTTTGCAACCTCCACCTAAAATAGTCACAAAGGCAGCATTTATCGACCCTTTTTTTTCCATCGGACCCGTACATTACACAACCAAAAACAGGCTCGATGTTTGATGTCAAGCAACTTATGTTGATCACAAATGCAGTGGGAGATTTGTTAGGTCCACTAAGGATGTCCACAACGACATGTGTTCACGTTTTCATGATCGATAAGAAAAAAATTCTTTCATTTTTTGCTCCAAGAAATCGCCAACTAATGTAAAAATAGGCATTAGGAAGTGTCCAATACGTATCGTCCTTTGATTCTCCGGTCTTTTAAATTGACTTCGATTTTGACACATGAACCACATGCTACCCCAAATAAGACCGGTTTCATGTAATGCACAAACCGGGGTCTATCTTTTGGACATGGATAGTAATTCCATATATAATTATGTAGTAAAATACCATTAAGGTATAACTTGATGGGCAAGTATACAAGAGGTAAAAAAGGAAAAAGAGAGGAAGCTTCTTGCTATTCACGGGAGCTGAAAACGACTCTGAATTAATTGGTGCACTTATGAAAGCCTTCCTTGCTCATAGAAAAGGTTTCTTAGCCATCACACCTTGACTTTCTCAACTATTCTCTCGGTCAACATCTTGTGGCCACAGAAATATGCAAAAAGAAAGACCATATTATTCCTCGTTTAAGGTGTATGCATGTATATGTGCAGCTATTGCATCATCGATCATTTAGACATGTCCGACACGTGTGATTATGTATAAATGATTACATAAGTTAAGACCATTTCCATGGTCAAAGAGAAGAGACGAAATCCAATCTGCACTTCTCTTTCCCCTATTTCTTTTTCCAAATTTTATGTTTTGTTTCAAAGTAACAAAAGGATGAACAAGAAAAAAGAAAATATAAAGGAAAAGAAGAAAAACGATAATGGGCAAAGGTATGAACACTTCTTTTGTGGCGGACACAATCAACTAAACAAAGACGTATGCTCAAGCAATCACTCCGAAAGCACTGATTGAAGTTGGCCATTTTGATACCTGTTTCGAACTAGAACGTGATAAACTGCGAATTTGAATCAATGAATTTACGATACTCGGGATAGCTTCTTGAGCCGGGTAATCACCTCATGGATAGAAAGTTTTAGCTAGGGTAGGTAAAAGATACCGTACGTTCGTATGTCCATGGCAATTATTCAAGTTAGCCGAAAATTCATATGCTAAGATGATATAACAATATAATTAGGTTATGAACGAACATATATATATTCATTGGAGATATTGATATTGCCATAATTATTCATGATTCTATCGATATAGTTCTTGATTATGATGGTTTTTTCCTAATAAAAAAGGACTGTTGAGGTCGAGAGCTGCAATCTACAAAATCTTTAAAAAGAAACTGTGGGGACTTTATTATGATTTCATTTCGGCCAACGAACTATATTATCATATTATTACAAACGCAGCCCTTCTTGAGGAGGGTTTGACCTAGAGAATTGATTAATGAATTAACCCTAGTTTTCATTGTCAAGTCATATTAGATCGAATATATATATAGTCAACGTTCTCCGATCCTGCACTACGCGCATGCATGTGAAACAATGAGGAATTAGTCAACGATTATATTCAACTTTTCCAATTTCTTTCCGTCCTCCATCGTCTTTTGTTTTTTTATCATTTCGGGGTAATCCTCAATGATCTCACGCGTGATGCAATTGCATTTTGCCGCTTGCCTTTGGGGATCGATGTAATGAATTCTTCGCACAGGAGTCTCTCTATCTTACGCGTGTGTCCGTGAATTGTATATTTCCTTCTTTCTTGAACTTCCATGGCAATCTGGAGAGTCTTCTCCTCCACTCGTTCTTTGCGAGCTCTTCAATGACGTATCGCGCGGTACATTGGATAGAGATTTGCTTAATCAATTGCTTGATTCATTTCGCTGAAATCCTAACGCACTGCTCACAGATTTACCAAGAATCTGCCAACATGTTTCATAGGAATCGAATGAATCTGCGTAGAGGGGTAAAGGGTTTCATCCTTTTAAAGAAAATCAAGAGGGACCAAGTTCGTAAGGTACAAAGTCGAAACCCTAGAAACAATTCTCTTTTGAAATTGTATGAAGTGGCGTTTCCGTAGATTTCATGAGGTCAGCGAGGCCGTCTTAGAAGAGTCCGGCGCAGTCGAGCCATTAATGAATTCGATGATACTCGTGGAGGAGTAAACTGTGACGGGTCGCAGTATGCGTACGCGTCGAACTTCGATGCATCGCGGACAAGGAGGAACGGCCCCCATCATCATCATCATCTTGCTACCCATCCAACCCCTCCGGCCATAATTGCTCCTAAAGACTATCTGCATGTTATTCATGATTTATCTGCTTTTCTTCTCCTAATTCAACCGAGACAAGACACTTCACCGAATCCAAAAGGCAAAGAAAGTTGACATGAATCTAAGAAAATGATCAGGTCTCACGATTTACTTGATTAAAGGACTTTGTGAATTATCTCTTTTATCTTTCTGCTAGACCATACCATAAGACTTTATAGTTTGAAGCACACTATGCCCAATTTGGAAATTGGTTTAAAGATTAGGTCTACCCTTTCTACATGTCACCGCATCTTGCTTGATGAAGGCAAGGGCTCCATACCGGAGTCAAAGGGCTTGAAGAAGGCACGACTCTTGATTGAGAGAATGAGTGAAAGGAATAACACGCGTTGAACATATGAGGGTATTTTTGAAATATATATATTTAGAATACCCGTTAAAAATGTACACCACATGGTCTGATTGTCGTGTGCATTTCGATCATATAATATATCATTCATTGAAATGGCAAACGGTCATCAAAACGCAAGACTATGCAATGTCCTACAAAATGAAAGCTCTTCCAAGTTTCTTCCCGTGTAAAATCCCCTTTTCCCTTTGCATCTCGGTCAGCCTCACCGAATGACATCTTCCACGTTTCCCTCAACTTTTAACTTACCCAAACAAGGCCTTTTTGACTAACAACACGAGCTCGAGCACTCGTGCCCCATAGTGTCTGAATCTACATGAACTCGCATCGACACTATCATGGCACTTTTTGGCGCACAAAACCGGCAGGTTTGACTTTGGATTACAACGATGGGGACACTGACATTGTGATGATGTCCAGCTTTGGGCGCCAAAAATCCCCTCGGGCCATAGATCTATCCTCTCCCTGGAATTACGTTGGTGCCATCTGAGCCAATAGTCTTTTATTGTTCCCTCAAAAGTATTCTCTGATAATATTTTCTTACTACACCAGATTAAGCAAACTTCACAATCGGGCGCATGTGTTAACATTCGTGCTGTCCACAACCCCTGATGACGTGCAGTCGAGTCTATGAACAGGTGAAGGACGATTGTCGTTACACGATTGGAGGGATGCAGCAGATCATATCAGCTGAAATCAGTCTTATCTTCAAATACAGTAACATCTTAACTTCATCCTCCACATAAGAGAAGTGCAGCCAATAAACAATCTCATGAACAATCCACTACCTGTAGGCCTTGATGTGCCACTAGCTGAATTCAATAGGTTAATTTACTTCCCCACCATGACTGTCGGTCCCTTTTCTGATTTAAATTCTTTCTTATGTCTGTTGTTTCCCTATGTTATCTAGGGATGATAAGTTCTGTTTTCGAATCCCCTTGAAACTGGGAACTGGTCCATATTATTTGGAATCAAGAACCGAACTATACCGGACTGGGCAGTTTGGCCCAGTTCTCGCCTGGTCCAGGTCGGTTCCCGAGTGGGTAATTATTAATTACTGGCGATGCGTTAACTCTATTTTTATTTATTAACGATTTGCACCCAGTCCAGTCCATTTCCGGTTTCGTTTTCTAGAGAGTGGAGAGGAATGTGGAGAAAAATAAGGAGACAAAATTGTGGAGGGTTAGGTCTTAGGTGAGCCGATCAATTTTATATATTTTAATTTTTTTAATAAATAAAAAAATTCGATCCTGTCCTGGTGGGCAATTCCAACGTTCCCGAACTAAAAATTCTAGTTCCGTTTATATGGAACTTGGAACCGAACCATTGGCTTTTGGAGGAAATCAATCGACAGGTCTAGGCGGTTTCCGAGCGGGTGGTATATAATACTCAACCCTAATGTTATCTTTAGTGAGGTGAAAAACACAAAAGAGAAAAAAAGAAAAAGAAAAAGAAAAAGAAAGCTACCCACATTTGGCATGTCTTAAAAGGAATCCTTGAAGCAAAAGTCAAATGATCCCATTAAACTAGGGCCAAAATTCACTATTGAAACAGAAAAAGTGCTGCATCAAAACAAGACATCTCTGTCGAATGGCACGTTTAACCTTCTTTTGAGTCCTGGGGACTGACCATTTGGCTCGTTGTGCAAACGAGGAAACTAAAACCCTAGAAACGTGGGCCATTCGTGATGGTCTTTAATGTGCCATGGGATCACAACGCCCGTGGAGATCTTAAGGTGTTTGGCTTCTCCACCGCGGCCTATTCTTCCATTAACTTAGGCCTCGTACTTTAAGAAACATTCAACGTGATAATTGTCAAATAAGTCTTAAACCTTTTGCTATTATACCGATTTAATCCTAAACATTTTTTTTATGCCAAATAAGTCCTAAACCTTTTGCAACTTTACCGATTAAGTCTTTCTAGCGAATTTTGCCCGGAAAATACCTACGTGGCGATGACTTGGCGCGCCGAACCTTGCCGGTGATGACATGGCGATGACTAGATCCCAAATTTTTTTTTCTTTTTTTCCTTATTTTTCTTAAAAGAACATTACACTCCAAAGGGTGGCTCTGCCCTCGCCGGCTGCGAGCGAAGGCAGGGGAGGCCGCTGCCACCCTCGCTTGTGCCCGGCGAGGGGCGGTACTGGCCACAGGCGAGCTCACCCCTGCAGTTTGCAGATATGTAGGGGCGAGCTCACCCCGCCCAGATCTGGGCAAGCCTCGCCCAGGCCAACCCTTGCCGGCCACGGGAGAGGGTGGTGGGGGAGGCCCTCGCTTGTGGCCGACGCCGGCTCTCGCAATGGGCGAGGGTGGTGACAACGTCCCCCGCCCTCTCCCGCGGCCTGCAAGGGCAGGGTTGGCCATTGGAGTGGCTGGCGAGCTCCACCGGCCACCAGAGCTCATCGGCCAAGTATGTTTTTTTAAGAAAACAAGGAAAAAAAAAGAAAAAAAATTTGGGGTCCGATCATCGCCATGTCATCACCGTCGAGGTCCGACACACAACATTATTGCCATGTAAGCATTTTCCAGCCAAAATCCGTCGGAATGACTTAACCGGTAAAGTTACAAAAGGTTTAGGACTTATTTGACATAAAAAAAGGTTTAAGACTAAATTGGCAAAGTAACAAAAAGTTTTAGGACTTATTTGACAATTGTCTCAAAATTCAACTGTTTAATTTTTTTTTATCTCAGTTTTATCTTTCATCTCATAAATGACATCCAATTTTAGGTTTGATCCCAATTCTAACATAAAATTTTATTCTGCTCTTATCCCAATTTTACCTTCTAATTCCAATTTTATGCTAAAACTTTTATAGTATTACAAAAAATTGTAACTTTTACTTGAGTCACGAATCTGCTCACATTAATCTTCTATGCGAAACTTTTCATTGACAACTAAGAGATTGAAAACTCTTAAATACAAGTTGTTCGAGTGTCTCGAGCAAGCTCACCAATTGTGAAAGATGGAATCAAAGAACAAGCACAAGATCCCTAAGGGAGATTTTGACCAAAGTTGAGGGCTTTTTATGAGAAAAAATTATGATAGAATTGAGATTAGATTTAAAGCTAGGAGTGTTTTGAAGGACAAAAAAAAGTAGGGTAGAATTGGGACATAACTTAAAGTTAGAGATTTTTTATAAGGTAAAAGGTAGAATTGGGACAAACGTTAAAGGTTTTATTATGGTATTGGGCTGATGAATTTATGATTATGATCCATTTTAACCTAGTAGGTAGGCAATTGAAAGAAATTGAGAATGAAGTTTCCATGGTAAACTTACACGACTTGCTCATGAACATGATTGTCGGTTGAACAAGTGATGCATTATAGAAACGAAGACCAATTGCTAAGGAATTACCAACATAAACTCCAAGGAAGCAAAGTTTGAAAGTTGGGGATCGACCCCACCGATAAAGGTATTTTATTTTAGCATGACCCTCAATGACAATCATTCATATTGCCCCATGGTTGATATGAAAACTTAAACGCGATTAGTTGAATTTGGACCTCAGCTAGTTACATAGTATCCAGATTGATTTTTATCTCTTTCATGCAACTCAAGAGTACTGACGGATTCTAAAAATAAATTGGAGCCAATAACACCCATGTTGTGGCGACCCATCCTTAATGGGCTTTATGATGAACCCAAACACGGAATGCACTAAGTTCTTGCCGATAGACAAGCCCAAAACTAAAAGTCCGTACAAGATTCAGTTGCAGAAAAAGATGCCACCGAGAGACTAGTATCACAGACCAACAAACTCCACAGCTGAAAAGGCCCGTGCGGCACCGAGGTTGGTCGAGGACTCTAGGCCATCCTTGTTCCTATAGTTGTTTAAAGGAACAATACGATGGGTAACCATCTCGTATCATATTATTGCACACCCAACTCAACTCGAGGAATTCTCTCGTAATGGGACTCACAATACCCTTATGGCACAACAACTGACTTCGGCCTGCTATAGTCTCATCAGGAGAGCGGCATTAGCCCCCGACAAGTTTGTGAGACCAACCCTGCCTTCAGAGCTCTTAGAGATATAACGTATCTATTCATGAATTTCTAGTACAAACTACCTTAACGTCACTCCCACGGACCAGTTGTATCTTCCCTACTGCATCTCTATCCCATCATGACAACATCCTTAGCTCCGCTCACAAGGGTACATGAGTACAAGAGAACAACAGTTCATGACACTAGATTAAGAGTCTTGTTTGATAACATTCTAATTTTCTATTTTTTTTACATCCTCAAATAGAAAAGCAACAAGAATTCATTTGATAAAATCAATTAAATTTTCCATTCTTGGGAATAAAAAAAATTGCCAAAGAATAGATTTGAATTGTAAATAAGAAGTAAAAAAATTTACTCCTATTACAAAAACAAATTTTGAAAACAACTTTATTTTTATTTTTTTTCCTTCTTTTTTGTTTTTTTGGCTTTCTTCTTCTTCTTTCTCTCTGGCTAGAGACTAGAGCCTGTGAGGCTTGGCCTCAAGACAATTGGGTGAGGTCAAGCCTTGTTGGTGGCTTGGTGAGGCTTAATCTCATCAAGATCTAGGTGAGTTCGATCCTTGCCCATCAGTTGTGAGGTTGCATGGCGATTGGGTGAGAGCTGAAGGAGGAAGAAGCAAAAGAAAAACCCCAAAAAAGGAAATTTTAAAAAAATAGAAAATACCAAAAAATTAGGATTATATTAAATGCATTTATGTTTTTTTTTACTTCGGAAATAAAAATTATCAAACATATTCTTTTGCAAAAAAAAATCCAATTAAAATAAATTTAACTATTTCTGATTTTTTTCAAAATAGAAATGTTATTAAACATACCCTAAATTACTTAGAATGATTGTGTCTGTCACTTAAAAGTTGTGAAGCCACAATTTATCTTTTGGTAGAATGATGGAGCAAAAAATCAATGAACGTTGGGAAGGAAAGAGATCTTGGTGGGTAGAATGGCTAGGGAATGAAAGTTGGCAAGATTAGACTCTTTGAAGGTGATTTGCAATAAAGTTGAGGTCTATTTAGTAGTATTTTGTCTCTCTATTTTTCTAGCTTTTTTTATTCCCAATAAAAGAAGAAAAAAATCCGTTTGCATCGGTTGATTTTTCTAAGCATCGGAATAAGAAAGTAGCTAGAGACTAGATTTGGAATAGAAGTCTGAAGTAAAAGAAAAAAAATTACTTTTTGTCCTCAAAAATAATTTCTTGAAACAACTTTTTTTTTCCTTCTTTCAGTAACAGGTTGTTAGATGTCATTGAAGATTGATAATCAGCCAGGACTGAGGCTTGTGCGGCTCAATCTCACCACGCCAAGTCGAACCTCACTTAGCCATCAATGAGGTTGGACCTTGCCCAGCCATGGGTGGTTGGGTGATGTCGAGTCTCACGGGTGGCCAGGCAAGGCCTACCTCGCTTGGCCTCGACGTCAACAGGAATTGCCAAGGTCAACCTTGTAGACCAGAGCATGACGAAAAGAAATAAGAAAAAGAAAGAAAAGGAAAAAAATTAGAAGTATATTATAAAATTAATTTTGGACTTTATATTCTTTTTATGATAGTTACTAAAAACATTCTTTTGCAAAGAAACTTGGTAAGGGAATAGAAATAGAGAAAAACTATTTATGAAACAAAAAAATTCTTGGGGATAGGAGCATTACTAAATGTGTTTTTTGATGGCCACTTTTTTTATCTTAGTGACTTTTCAAGGAGACAATAACTCTTATTTTCTATGGAGGATTTTAAACTCTATCTAGCTTGCTTTTACTGTTATGCTCCCGGGTGATCGGCTAGGGATGGCGCGAGCGGTATCTTGCAGCCAAAGCCCCTAGACTATATCAAGTGATGTCGATATTGTGCATCAGCATGGTCAAATATTGCTTAGATCTAGTAGAGTTGCGCAAAAGTGCACATTGAGGATAACTGAAGTCCGAGTATCTGGAGATGCTTGATTTTGATGATTATCAAGCAATGTCTAACGGGTGGGTCTCTCGCACAGTTTGGCTAAGTGATGATGTGATTCTTCTAAAGGATCGAAATAAATAAAGAACTACCGTCAAGCTGAACGTCCATATCTCCCTCCCGCTATTTCAGGTCTCACCATAGACATGAAATGCTAGCAGAGCTCTTCTGGTTGGTTGAGATGGCTAATATCGACCCAGGACTTCTTGACCCAGTTGTCTCCACCAAACAAGCGAAAGACGCTAATTGAAGCGCTTCGTATCTTTGCTCCTAAACGACCTTTGTTCAGGTGAGCCTGCCGGTAGAGACCTGCGAGAACGCTTCCATGAGCGACCACTACTACTCGCTCCCCTGCACGGCCAAAGGTAGATCGTTGTTAGATTGCCGATGTCTCAAAGCTAAGTAGGACTGAATCTTCCTTCTCTAGGAATAAGTACCATGGAATCAGAAGTGAAGTGCGGGTTTATTGTCACTTCTCTAGTCTATAGATTTGTAAAGCATTGGAGCGGCAATTTTTGCTCCAAGGATGCTCTCTCTCTCTCTCTCTCTCTCTCTCTCTCTCTCTCCACACACACAATGCCTTATGCCTGCATTCATGCGCACATGTGTGTATTGTACACGCATCATCATACATACGTAAAGTGCAATTAGTATAGACACTGACACTACAAAAAACTGTAATTTAGCTACGAAATATTAGCGACGAACACTTTTCCGTCGCTAATTGCGACGGTATTTGCTACACACAAAAGCATTTCGTCACTAATTTGTGACCAAGAGACGGTCGTCACCATTAGTGACGAAATCAGCGACAACAACATAACCTTTGTCGCCAATTAGCGACGAACAAAGGACATTTTTCATGGCAGTTCCAAAAAAACGTACTTCTATATCAAAAAAACGTATTCGTAAAAATCCGTCGATAACTTGCGACGAATATAGATATCCATCGCCAATTAGCGACGGATTCAGCTACGAACATAGTACCGTAGCTATTTAGCGACGACATAAAATATTCCCGTAGCTGTTTTGTGACAGCCACCAATGTTCGTCCCCAATTTGTGACAAACTGTTTGTCGTCGCCAATTCCGTCACTGTTTTGTGACGGAGTTCGACGTGTTGTCGCAAAATACGTAGCTAATAGCTACGGATAAGAAGTTTGTAGCTAATTTTTGCCGCGGAAAGACTGTTGTCACTAAACTCGTCGCTAAATAGCTACAGACTATACTGTCCGTAGCTAATTAGTGACGGCTTGTCTTTCGTCGCAACGTTTGTCGCTAATTGGCGATGGAAACGTACAGTTCCGTCGCTAATTCCCGACTATAAAGCCAAACCTGCAGATTCCTCGGTCTTATTTTACTCGCGCCCGAAAGCCCCTTTCGCTGGTTCCTCTTCAGTATACCCAAAAACCCTAAGTAAGGTATGTTGATTTCTTCTCTTGTTCTTTCTTTATACTACTTCTTTTACGTATTATTAGCAAAGTGGTCAAGGTCTCTAGTTCATCTCCTCTGTCTCTTGCGTATGTTTTGGTCGCCCAAGTGTGCTCGAGCTGGGTGATGTTGATCGGCGTCCCAAGGCGAGGTCAAAGCTGGACATCGCCTTAGATCTGTCATATTTCCAACGTTGGCCAACTTCGTAGAAGTTTAGCAAGAGAAACTTAAAGTCATTATGCAAGTTGAAGATCGACGTACGTAGAAGGGAAAAAAGAAAGAAATATACCAAGAGAAAGGCATTTTGCATATGGGTATTTGTCGAAGGGAAAAAATGGGATTAGATGATAGCGATTAATTTGGACTTTGTCCATAAAAGTTCGTACATAGCTTGAAATGAAGAGTATTCGCAAGTGTTAAACAAAATGGACAAAGAATTAATTAGTTTTTGTTAGGGATAGGAAAGAACAAATGGTTATCCTTGAGCCGACATGCTAGTGTAGACGCGCATGATGATTTGTTAGAATAATTTGATGATGCTTCTTTTATTACAACAAAAGAATAGCATACTACAACACTAATTGATTATCTTCAGCTGGCTAGCCGTTTGTCATATACTAAGAGTCTTCATCGTTGGTTATGCTATTATATGTCATTTTCCAATTGCTATGTTCTGAATGGCTATTTATTAGGTACGTGTCCATTGTGTGCTTTTAACATTTCATTCTCTATCTATTAATTTTCATACAGCGACAATGCAAAGTGACAGGTCTTGGATGTATAATAAAAACCTACCTAATCGTCAAGGATTGACCGATGAGTTTCGTGCTGGCGTGGAGATGTTTTTAGACTTCGCCAATAGCAAAGTTGAATACATGGATGGAAATAAGTTAAGGTGTCCGTGCAAAAAGTGTCGTAATCGTAAATTTCAGGTTGTTTCTACAGTTGGAGAGCATCTTTGTAGATTTGGGTTTACTCCGAACTACTACAATTGGACTTGCCATGGTGAACCATTCATAGATGATCAAAGATCTCGCAGATATGACCAATTTCATGTCAGGGAAGATTGTAACAATGATCACCAATTGAATCCATACCAAAGGATGATATTTGATGCAGCTGGTCAGAATGTAGGATGGGAAGCGAACCATGCAAGTACTAGTTTTGCTCTACCACTTAACCAAGCGGAAGATGTGGGTGGAACAAGTGGCAATGATACTCCGTCTAATCAGTTTCGAGAAGTTTTGAGAGCTGCAGATGAACTTTTATGGGCAGGTTGTGACAATCACACTAAGCTATCTGTTACTGCAAGATTGTTAAATATCAAAGCAGAACATAATGTATCTGCGAATTGCTTCAACTCTTTCGTTGAAGTCATGCGGGAAAGTTTGCCTCGTGATAACACTATGCCAATTGATTATTATGATATGAAGAAGCTAATGGATAACTTAGGTCTTCCAGTTAAAAGGATTGATGTATGCAGAAACGGTTGTATGTTATTTTGGAGAGATGATGAACATGTTGAACATTGCAAATTCTGCGGCGAACGAAGATACAAGATTAACAGAAGGCAGGGTCATAACCAGAAACGTAGATCATGCAAGCAAATGTTTTATCTACCATTAATTCCCAGATTGCAAAGGCTTTATGCATCGTTAGCCACTGCCGAACACATGACTTGGCATGCAAATCATCAAACAGAAGCGGATATTATGTGTCATCCTTCCGATGCATTCGCTTGGAAACAGTTCGACAGAACATATCCTGAGTTTGCGATGGAGCCTCAAAACATCAGACTAGGTCTTTGTGCCGATGGATTTGCCCCATTTGGAAAAACAGGAAAAAATTACTCATGTTGGCCAGTTATATTAACTCCATACAATCTTCCACCTGGTATGTGCATGAAGACACCTTATATGTTTTTGACATTGATCGTGCCTGGGCCGCAAAACCCGAAAAAGTTGATAGATGTTTATATGCAACCATTGATAGCAGAGTTACAATTGCTATGGAATGAAGGTGTCTTCACTTATGATGTTCGTACTGATGAAACGTTTGTTATGAAGGTTGTCCTTCTTTGGACAATAAATGACTTCCCAGCTTATGGAATGTTATCTGGGTGGAGTACAGCTGGGATATTGGGTTGTCCAATATGCATGGAGAGATCAAAGTCATTTAGATTAAAAATGGTAAGAAGGCGAGCTATTTTGATTGCCACCGACAATTTTTGCCGATGAATCATACATTCAGAAGGAATAAAAAAGAGTTCGTGAAGAAAAGAATTGAAAAGACACATCCACCATTGAGGTTGACCGGTGAGCAAATTTTGGAGCGAGTGCATTACTTTCTAACTGTTGTTGAAAATCCTTGTGGCACAACTTATGCGTACGGAAGTACGCACAAGTGGACTAAGCGTAGTATATTTTGGGATTTACCATATTGGAAGAACCATATTATTCATCATAATCTTGACGTCATGCACATTGAGAAGAATGTTTACGATAATGTCATCAATACGTTGATGGATGTCACCGGAAAAACGAAAGATAACTTGAATGCAAGAAAAGACATGAGAGATATTTGTGATCGGCCAACACTAGATGTGGATGCTTGTAGTAAGGGACCAAAACCAAAAGCAGTTTATACATTAAACAAAGAGCAGAGACGTGTTCTTTGTCAGTGGTTGAAATCTGTGCGCTTTCCTGATGGATATGCTTCGAACCTCGGGAGATGTGTCGACTTGAATGAATATAAGTTGACGGGCCTAAAGAGTCATGATTGTCACATATTTATGGAGCGACTACTTCCTATAGCAACGAAGGAACTTCTACCAAATTTTGTATGGGACGCCATTACAGATTTAAGTAATTTCCTTCATAATATTTGTTCGACAATGTTGTCAGAATCACACATGGAGAAATTAGAAAGAGATATTCCAATTATACTTTGCAACCTAGAAAGGATATTTCCTCCTTCATTTTTTGATTCAATGGAGCATCTCTTAGTTCACTTGCCTTACGAGGCCAAAGTTGCAGGTCCCGTACATTTTCGATGGATGTATCCATTTGAAAGGTGAAATCATTTTTTTATGTAGATATTTTGAAACTTACTTTATTTTGTATTATGTTCTGACAATCTTCAATTTTTTGAATCTAGGTTCTTATTTCATTTGAAGAAAAAAGTGAAGAATAAGGCATGTGTAGAAGCTTCAATTTGTAATGCATATATTGTAGAAGAAGTGACTACTTTTGCATCGTATTATTTTGAGCCACACGCCCAGTGCAAGAGGCGGAGAGCCGGACGGAACGATGAGGGCCCTATTGACCCCAAATGCAAGCCATTCTCTATATTCAATTATCTTGGTCGGCCAAGCGGCGTATGTCAGTATCGTTACTTAACAGGGGAAGAATGGCAGACAGCCCATACATATATTTTATTGAATTGTCCAGAGGTGGATTTAGTATTCGAGTAAGTTTACATTTGATGGATAAGCATTTTTTCTGGATTTGACCTATTCATTTTTCGTTCACAACAAATGCTAAAATTTCATGGTATTTTTTAATAGGATATTTGAAACTTCATATTCTGGACTACCTCCAGATGAGTTTGATAGTTTGTGCAATCAACAATTTGCAGCATGGTTCAAAACATATGTAAGTTGCTTCACGCTATAGTTGCATTTTCATGGTTAATTAACCTACTTAAGCATGTGTTGCTAATATAATTCATCGACATTATGTGTAGATCCAAAGTAATCCAGATCTAGTTGCAAAGCATGAAGTGCTCTATCATCTGTCCATGGGTCCAAAATGCCGATCACGAAGTTGGCAAGGATATTTCATAAACGGGTACAATTTTCACACTCAATCCTATGGAATGGGCAAAGTATCAATGAATAGTGTGTGTGTGTGCAGTCATCCAATGGTGGCAGCTTAACAGATGATTTTTATGGCTTGTTGGATGAAATCATAGAGATAGTGTACCCCGGACCATTATTACGCGTTGTCTTATTTAAGTGCAAGTGGTTCGATCCCGTCAAAGGCATGAAGGTTCATCCGAAGTATAATTTGGTTGAAATCAATCAGAAAAAAAAGTACATGAAGTTTGAACTGTTTGTATTGGCACAACAAGCAATTCAAGTATATTATGCATCATACCCTAGTTTAAAGAGGGACAAAACTGATTGGTTGGCTGTTTGTAAAATAAAAGCACGAGGTAAAATTGAGAAACACTGGAAGGATACAGCATATCAACAGGAGATAGTGTGTAACACCACTGCTGAACACACTGAGGAATATCACATTCCAACCTTACGAGATCCAGATGGGGTAATGATAGATGTCGATGCACTTGAACTCCTTGAACCAAATGATGAAAATTTTGATAATAATTCATTCGATGAGGACGCAGAATTTGAGACTCAGGGTGAGGACGAAGATGAAGACGAAGATGACCATGAAGATGAAGATGACCATGAAGATGAAGACCAAGATGAACATGAAGATGAAGACGAAGATGAAGACGAAGAAGAAGACGACAACTATGACGAATACGAATAGACCATTGTAGATTTTTTTTTTACTTTTCATGAAGTTTCGATCATTTGTTGGATAGTGCGTCTTTTCAATAGATTTATCTACATTATTATTATAATATGTTAATTGATTATTTATTAACAGGATTAACGTTAATTATTTTTGGCAACCATGTAGGATATTTCAGTTATTAATTAGCTACGACCAACTGTCTATCTGTAGCTAATTAGTGACGGAAATCATATAGTTCATCGCTATTTAGCCACGAAAAAAACGAACATCAGTCGCTAATCAGCGACTAACAAGCAGACGCCGTCGCCAATTCCCAAGTGTAGTGATAACCATGACAAATTAGCAACGAACTGATGATAACCGTCGCAAATTAGCTACAGACAGTGTTTGTCTGTAGCTAATCAGTGACAACATGGCTTGTCGTCGCTAATTTACGACGGTTGTGATATGATAGTCGCCAAATATCCATGGTCATTTCTTAACCGTCACTAACTGGTGACAGTTTTTCTGTCGTCGCTACATATCGAATGTTTGTATACCTTCACATATTAGCGACGATCACAACATAGCCGTCGCTAATTAGCCACATACAATGTTTCTGTCGTAGCTAATCCGTGATGACAGTGTGGTCCGTCACTAATTAGGGACTGTTATTTTTTGTACCGTAGCTAATTAGCCACGGACAGTCATGTCGTCGCTAATTTGCAATTTGTCATAATGTTCGCATATTAGCGACGAACAGAAGATGTCTGTCACTAATTAGCCACGTAAAATGTTTTGTCGTAGCTAATCAGTGACGACAGTGTGGTCCGTCCCTAATTAGGGACGGTTATTTTTTGTACCGTAGCTAATTAGCCACGGACAGTCATGTCGTCGCTAATTTGCAAATTAGTCATTATGTTCTCATATTAGCGACGAACAGAAGATGTCTGTCGCTAATTAGCCACATACAATGTTTCTGTCGTAGCTAATCAGTGACGACAGTGTGGTCCGTCACTAATTAGGGACGGTTATTTTTTGTACCGTAGCTAATTAGCCACGGACAGTCATGTCGTCGCTAATTTGCAAATTAGTCATTATGTTCGCATATTAGCGACGAACAGAAGATGTCTGTCGCTAATTAGCCACGTAAAATGTTTTGTCGTAGCTAATCCATGACGATAGTGTGGTCCGTCACTAATTAGGGACGGTTATTTTTTGTACCGTAGCTAATTAGCCACAGACAGTCATGTCGTCGCTAATTTGCAAATTAGTCATAATGTTCGCATATTAGCGATGAACAGAAGATGTCTGTCGCTAATTAGCCACGTAAAATGTTTTGTCGTAGCTAATCCGTGACGACTGTGTGGTCCGTCACTAATTAGGGACGGTTATTTTTTGTACCGTAGCTAATTAGCCACGGACAGTCATGTCGTCGCTAATTTGCAAATTAGTCATTATGTTCGCATATTAGTGACGAACAGAAGATGTCTGTCGCTAATTAGCCACGTAAAATGTTTTGTCGTAGCTAATCAGTGATGACATTGTGGTCCGTCACTAATTAGAGACGGTTATTTTTTGTACCGTAGCTAATTAGCCACATACAATCATGTCGTCGCTAATGTGCGAATTTCGTATTCTAGCGACGATCACAACATAGCCGTCGCTAATTAGCCACATACAATGTTTTCTCGTAGCTAATCAGTGACGACACGCGTGTCCGTCACTAATTAGGGACAGCTATTTTCTGTACCGTAGCTAATTAGCCACAGACAGTCATGTCGTAGCTAATTTGCAAATTAGTCATTGTGTTCGTATTCTAGCGACGATCACAACAACGTCGTCGCTAATTAGCCACATACATTGAGCATTTGTAGCTAATTAGCGACGGACACGCGTTCGTGGTAACTAATTAGCGACGGTTTATGCTTGTCTGTCGCTAAATTGAGCGTAAAACAGAAGATCGGTCTCTCTCTCTCTCTCTCTCTCTCTCTCTCTCTCTCTCTCCTGTTTCACTTTTAAGTCACTCTCTCAGTTCTCTGGTTGTCGCGATTTTCCTCCAACACACCTTCCACCTCGAACCTCCGCCGATCCACGCCTTGTCCTAATCCGTCGCTCGACCAAGGCCTCTCCTCACCTCATCCAGGCCTCCTCCCTATCAGTTGCCCTTGTCAAAATTTCCCTAACCCTCACGCGAAGAAGCTAGTGCAACCGAGCTAGGGCAAGGCCAAATCAAAGGTAAAATCTGAAACTCTTCGCATTCTAGGGTTTCAATTCGCCTTGTTTGAGCTATTTCTTGCCTCGCGCTGCCCGATGGTGTGGTTTGGCCGATCGACGTCGCCGCTAGGGGTGTCGTTAGGGTTTCGCTGGGTTCGCCGAGATGAGCTCGGTGAGTTCCTGCTTGTTGCGAGGTCATTTTGCTGGATTTGTGTTTAGAATTTGGTATGCACTTCAACATCTTGGAAAAGGGAAAAGAGTGCTTGTAGATAGGGATTATTATTTATGCTTGAGAAGTCATCTGCTGCTTCTGATTCTTAGCAAACTACTGAGGGTGTTTTGTCCACTATTCCCTTTTATGGTTTGGATTGACAGAAAGTCGCATTTTTTCAACAATTTGGTTTTGCTTTTTGGTCAGGTCTTGCACCCGAAATTCCTGAGGATCTGTACCACCTCATCAAGAAGGTAGTTTCCATCAGGAAGCACTTGGAGAGGAACAGGAAGGACAAAGATTTCAAGTTTAGGCTCATTCTTGTTGAGAGCAGGATCCACAGGCTTGCACGTTGTTACAAGAAGAACAAGAAACTTCCTCCTGTCTGGAAATAGTAAGCTCGCTTGCAGATGTTTTGCTCTTTTTGTTGAAATCTTTATGTTGCATGGTAGCAAGCACGATATTAAGTTGCGTTCTGTGCATGTTATAGTTTGCTAAATTTTCATCATCTACCAATTTTGACCGGAACTATGGGAGTTCTATGGGAGTTCGTCTTCAATAGTTTTGAACTTGCCTATAAACAGGGGAGTCAAAAAGACAACTCCCTTGTTAGACCAACTGACTTTCCTTTCCCTAATACGAATATAAGGCCTCAAGACCTTTGTGATTTGGAGTGCTGGCTTGCCCCATGTATTTATTACAGGAGTGCGAGTGTTCCAAGGGTCAAGATGTGGTTGATATTATTGGATTGGATAATTCTGCTCTCTGGATGTAGTTGAGAAGCTTGCTTGCTGATGTTTGGCTCTTCAAGTTAATACCTATATTCATGTGGTATGGTCGACGCCAAAGCTTATTTTCTTATATAGCATTTGTAAAGTGATGATTTGTGTATTGCAGTCCTCAAAATTGTCACTATTTGGGATGAATAAGAGTGTTACCTTTTAACTTTATCTTCACTGATGACTGGCTGACAACTACGGGAATTAGTTTTCTGGTAGTTTTGAACTTGCACTTGGGCACCATTGGTGTTAGGTGAATCAAATGGATATCGCCCTTGGATTTTCGTGTGAGTGTTAGACTGTCATTTTCCTTCCCATTATATTAACCTAAAAAGGTCTATGCTTCTAAGTTGGCTTGCTAGCTTGCGCTGCGAGACTGTTTTATGCCATGGGTGGATTCCCAGTGTTGCATTACTTAGGCATTGCAGAAGTTCTTGTGGCAAAGGTTGTGGTTTAATTTTTACTTGAATGGCCTGCAACTTAAGAGGTAAATTTTCATGATGTCAAAGGAAGTTTTAATTCCACCCCTTGTGATGTGATGCAATCCATACTGTTTGATTGAATGACTGCCCTTGGGGTGTTAGAATGGGCTCATTATAGTTATAGTGTTTCATGGCTGGTCACTCATACCCTTTAGTCGTCACTGTTTACCCTCATAGGCAAATTGGTTGGAATTTTCTGCCAAGTCTGCCTTATTAGTAACTTGCATATGCCGTTATATTAGCGGTGCTGCATTTCTTTAGCTGATGCAAATCTTGTTTGATATCTTTGTTGCAGCGTTTCTTTAGAAGATCACGAAGTTCGCCTGTGAAGTTGAAGCCCCATTTTCTGGTTTGCTACAATTGTCTCTTATTAGCTAAGAACAAAAATGGTAAGCTGGTCGAATATACATGGACAATGTTTGTTGATTGATATTTGTCTAACCTTTTAGTGTGATTACAGAGACGTGGAGGTGGTCGTATAGGAGGTGCACGTTGGCGTACAGGTCCCGTGAGAATAGCCGATTGCCCTTCCCCTTCATCAGGCTCATCCCCGACCCTTTGGACTTCCCCCGCACTTCTGTCTACCCCTCAACCAAAAGTTGGCAATGATGATGGACATACTAGACACATTGGCACATCATCCGCTGCACCTATAACGGAACCATTCGGCGGCCTCTCATTGGACCCTACGAGATTGCAGATGTCCGGCCAAGTTTATCAACGGCGATCTGAATTGCATGTAGAACCACCTTCTTCAGCGGAACAATCGACACCTCCACCTTCTTCAGTGGAACAATCGACATGTCCACCTTCTTCAGCAGAACAATCGACACCTCCAACTGTAGAAGAGATACAATTGAATGACCAACCAAACATGGTTGAAGGTTCAGATGGTCGGAAATTGATAGGACCATATGGTGATTCGTAAGTAGACGTGTTTTTTACGAGTATATGTGAATTTAGGTTGGCTGTTTTATATATGGGATGTCAACTAAGCACATAGACACTAATTTTTGCAGCTTCACAAATGCGAACTATGTTGTGAGGGAACTTAATGGAATAATCAACGATCATTGGAGGGGGCCTTTTCTTACATATAGCAGCACTCCACAAGACGTGAAGACGTTGTGGTGGGATGAGTTCAAGGTAACTGATTGTTATTTGATTCATGATAAACTAGGATATTATTCCAATAACATGATTTGTTTTTCTGGTCCATTGTAGCGGCATTTTTGGTGGGATGAATCCGTCGATAACGAGATTAGGAGAATTTTTGACAAAAAGGCGGGTGATCACATGAGGAATGCGATGAATAAAGCGAAGACAAGACAAAAGAAGCCTTACTTCATTACAAGTGAACATTGGACAGAAATTATGACAACTTGGGGAACTGATAAGCATAAGAGCGCGAGTCTCACGAATAAACAAAATCGAATTTCCAGTTCTAGTGAAGGGTCTGCCACATATGCTGGGGGAGTATCAACATCGGGGAGCACAAAAAAAGATTGGTCAGTCCATTTGGATTTGATATATGTTAATTCAAGTCGAATACTAATTTATCTTTATATTTTGTAGACGAAGGAATTGGGGAGGGAGCCGACAGCCCTTCAAACATTTGAACGGACCTTTCAAAAAAAAGATAAGACGTGGACTAGCAGCCGGGCACGAGCTATTAAGGTCTGTGAATTGGATCATTTTATATTTATGTTAACAATAATTACCATATTGTTATTTGAAGATAATTTACATAATATATTGCCCATGTAGGAAAAGTTTGATGACCTTTGCTCTACACAAGCTAGTGTTGGTGAGGGTGTTGGGCCGTCTGATCAAGAAGTCGATCAGACGGCATTGTGGGTGCAGGCATCGGGTGGGGTAAAAAGAGGAAAAGTATTTGGGTTGGGATCCTTGTCTAAAGAAGTTGCAAGAAAGGTAGCAGCAACGTCATCCTCAAGTGCATCTAGTACAAGGAGGGGTCGGGAGGATTCGAAGATGGCTGAAGAAATGAACGAGTTGAAGAAAATAATTGTTAAAAAAGATAAAAAAAATTATGAAACTCGAAAGAAGGATGACACGTGTCTTGCGACACCTAGACATCTCAGACAATGAGTCTGATGATGATGATGATGATGATGATGATGATGATGCACCTCCCTCTAACCCGATAGACGAAGCGGACAATGGTGATGAGAGGCCTGCTGATGCTGATGTTGATGGGAATGGCGGCACCGCATAGTCGCTAACGATGAGGTTACGTCACTAATTTTTCCCTTTTTTTAACCAAGCAGAAATTTACTCGTCCCGAGTTTGGTCATAATTTTGCTATAAGAGAACTTTCAG
Source organism: Melaleuca alternifolia (assembly GCA_019926035.1). Lineage (NCBI taxonomy): Eukaryota > Viridiplantae > Streptophyta > Magnoliopsida > Myrtales > Myrtaceae > Melaleuca > Melaleuca alternifolia. The sequence goes on along the minus strand of JAGKPW010002416.1, from coordinate 4,777,438 downwards.
TTGTAACTCTCATCTCTCTCTCTCTCTCTCTCTCTCTTCAAATTTCATGTCAGTTGCAGTATTAATGAACATTTCTGTCTCCTACTGGTTGCAGGACGAGCGTTGCTGCTGTAACAAGCCCATGTACATTAAACTAAGGGAAGTTGTGGCACCACCATCCATCCTCAATCTGCAACTATGGTGTTTGAGCTTTTTGGTAAGACCAGAGTTTAAATGTTTGTTGTAGTTGTAACATGGAAATGCTAATGGGTTGTTCCTAAGGTATGTTGAATCTTTGTTGTATGTTATGTTACTGTATGAGATGATGAAAATGTGGTTGGCTTGCAAACATGTGCTATCCTTTGCAGTTTGCTTGAACAATAGATGATGTACTACATCTCTTGTGCTATGACTAACAAAGGTTATACCGTAAACAGGCATGTTTGCTGGCTTCCGTAGATCAAACAATGCCTAGAAGGATGCCTAAATACGATTTATTTTGTTGTTTGCATTTTAGATGATTAGAGCACGATCATTTATTAACATTTGCTTTCATTGTATGATTGTTTTATATGATTTTGATGAATATATATTATATTATATGCTTATAATATATTGTCTATGGTCAGTTTTTTGACATTAGGTGCCTAAGATGATGATGTCTTGAAGTGTCATGAAGTATGGATACAGAATTGAAGATTTTGATGGGCCACATCCTTTTGAAGATCTTTCAGTTTTTTTTATATGTAGAGAGAATTGGCATTTTGAACTGAATTTGAGTCAACTCAGTTGGTCATTCAGTGGTTGTTGTTGGATATTTCGCTTATTCTTGTGGATAATTTTGTTGTTACAATGTATATAATTTTCATTTAGGTTATAATATGGATGATGTTATTTAGTGCTATCTAAATGATGCTATAAATTCACTGCTCCTATTAATTAGATATAATATCAGAATGTGATCAAATAATTTGTCACAAAACAGCTGTAGCAAAATAACGTTATTGAATTCGTGGGACGCGATTGACCGAATTCTTATGGAGAACGACGGGCGGGTTTATTACAAATTCACAACATTAGCTACGGCCACACTCATATCCGTCGCTACTTCGCGACAGACAAGAAAAAATAGTGTAATTAGCGACACGCTGTATAGTGACGAACATATGCATATTCGTAGCAAATTAGCGACGGACAAGATAATGCCGTAGGTAAATAGCGACGAATTAATTCGTCGCTAATTTTCTACGGTCGACAATCGTGGCCGATTAGCGACGGCCTACAAAAGTCGTCGCAAAACGTGGCGACGGCTATATGAAGTCGTGGCAAATTAGCGACGACCATCTGTTCGTCGCCAATTATGACGACATGAGATGTTACTTGAATTTAGCGACACACTTAGTGACGACATTTTAGGAGGTTTCCGTCGCAAATTTGCTACGACGTTGGCTACGAATGTCTGTCGTAGCAAATTAGGGACGACTTTTGTGACGATTGATTAGCCACGACATTAGTGACGATGTATATGTTGTGGCAAATTAGCGACGAACTCGCATATTGTCCGTAGCTAATTTTTGCGACGAGTTAATATCGACGGACGTCTTGTCGTCGCTAATGTCGTCGCAAAACCATTTTAGCGACGACATTTTGCAGATTTTCCGTCGCAAAAACTGTAGCTAAATTACAGTTTTTTTGTAGTGTGATATACACATAAGCATCTATAGACAATTATAGACTCACAAACATTTACCCTTTAAGAGTACAACAATTAATTCAATCTTATACCTTTCAATTGTTTTAACAACTTGATGATTTAGTCTTAAATATTTTAATGATTTGTCAATCTAGTCATTCCGACTTATTTTGATAAGAATTGCCGACATGGCTATCTGATCAACTCTAGCCATCTTATGTGGCATGGCTAGCGCATGGATAATTTGTATTTATGCTTTTCTTTTTTTCTTCATTAGGGCTTCGTTCGTTTATGGAAAATAACTTTTAGGAAATTACTTTCCTAATTTTTCGGCGTTCGTTTCACGGAAAACAAAATAGTCAAGGAAAATATTTTTACCAATGGAAAAAACACTTTCAAAAGTGAAAAAAATATCTTCTACTTTTTTGAAAGTAGAAAATATTTTTCGTTTTCTTTGTTTACCTAATATCGTGGCCTCTAGCATGGTGGCTTTTGACAACAAGTTTGTAGCCTCTAGAAACGAGCTTAAGGCTTGCCTTAGATTGACAAGTTTTATGGCCTCTGGTGGCAAGCTAGAGCTAATGGGAGCTTGATGAGACTTGTGGCAGACGACATTTCAATGTATAACAAAAAAGGAAAAACAAATTAAAAATCTATTTTTTTATAATTTTCCTTAAATTTCAAATGAATATCGAAAAATATTATCATTTTTCAGGAAAATGATTTTTCATAAAATATTTTTTAAAAATGCTATATATTCCGTAAAATGAACGGAACCTAAGTTGACATGGCCGCTGGTCATTAAGGCTCACAAGGTCTTGCCCATGGTCAATGAAGGCTTCATGGCCCTTGCTTAGTGGTTGGAGGGGTATATTGGCCCTTGGCCATTAGTCGATATTAGCCCTGTCAGCGCTGGTCGCATCACATAGGGTAGCTGGTGCTGGCTACATTACTCCATTAGTGGTTCATGACCAAAATTAACTGAAAGGACTATATTCAAAGTTTAAGACTAAATTGATAAATTGTCCAAAGATTTATGATTGATTGGCATAGTTGAAAGATTTATGACTGAATTGATAAGTTATCCAAATGTTTAGGACTAAATTGGCAAAAGTAAAGAATTTATAACTAAAATGGCCATTGTGCTTAGGTTTAAGATTTTTTAGACAATTTTCTCTCTTAAATTTGGTGGCTTAGTCTAGGTTTTAGCAAATAATCAACATGACACATTAATCTTATGTATCCATGACTTCATAGATATTACTAGTCTACAACATGCAAGATAAATCTAGAAATCAAAGGCTAGGAAAGGCAACATTAGTGTAGATTTTATTGGGACGATCGTTAAATGTTCAAAATTTAAGTTGTCTAACTAAGTTACGGTATAATCATTGAACACTATTTACACTTACTAAGGAAACACAAGTCTATCAGAGGTAAAGCATACCACTGGCCGAGCACCTCCGCCAGTCACTATCACCACTGCTAGTCGCAAGCTGGCCAGTCACCACCAACATCGTAGCGACCAGTCGGTTGCCGATGGCCAGTCACCACATTGCCGTTCGGCTGATTTCTGCCGCACCGTCCAAAAGGATAAATTTATTTTAAACATAGAATTATTTTTTGTTATCAAGCGAATTTCTATTTTTGAAATAGAAATTATTTGTCCTTATCAAATATATTTTTTTTTCTCGGAAATTCATTCTAAAATAGAAATAGAAATAGTTTCTATCCTAGAAATCAATATCTGGCTGGAAATTAAATCATGCAGGTCCAAAGGTTTCTAGTTGGACTTCTTTTTTGAGGTTAGCGCGAGTTCAAAGTGTGGAGAAATAGTTGAAGGACAAAGCCCTGTGGGCTCGATCATGACGCATTGGTCTTCGCCTTTGGTATTTGCGGAAGAAATGCTAAAAGACAGCGAACTGATCTTCCGTGCAAAATTTCATAAATGACCGATGATGGACAAAAGCACAAGTCATCTTTTTCTTCACAATCTGAAGGTCATCGTCTTAATAGTAGACCTATCAAAATAGATGGATTGGGACGAAAATGGTTTAATCCATATTAACTAATTTAGTTAGTTTTGATCCATATTCATATAGTGTAAATCCAATGACGTTTACCCGAATCATACCCAATCCGTATTGTTAAAAAACATTTGTATCTTCAAAAACCTACACCTACTTAAGCTCTTCAAACTTCAAATTAAGTAAATAAAACAATTTCGAGTGTATTAAGCCATAGGCATTCGTTGCTATCCACAATGCAAGTGTCTTAGGCTTTGACATGATCAAGGAGCTTTATGAAGAAGATCTTGACTTAGAAATGATTTCGAAAGATAGTTCAAGCGGTCTGAATCAGTAATTTTTATCGCAAGATGAAAATCGTTTTAGAGATAATTGTGCATGCAGACCAAGAAATTCTTTTAGGGAAGCCAATATCAACGAAGCTCATGGTGGAGGACTAGTCAATCATTTTGGAAAAGAGAAGGTACTCACTGTTGTCAAAGAAAGCTTTTATTGGCCTCAAATGGAGAGAGATGTTATGGGACATTGTTTAATGTTGAGTGTCCTATTTTACAACATTCGATGCTCTGGATCTTCCTCCTCACAGGACAATTGTCAAAAAAGTCTTCAATCTTTTGCAACTTTGCCGATTCAGTCATAATTTTTTTTTTGCCGATTTAATATTAAAATTTTTCAGTTCTAAACCTTTTGAAATCTTGCTAATTTACTCCTAAACCTTTTAAAATCTTGCTAATTTGAACTTGAAAATTTTAAGGTTTAGGACTGAATTAGTAATATTTTAAAAGATTTAGGATTGAATTGGAAAAAAAATGTTTAGGATTGAATCGGCAAAGTTGCAAAATGTTTAGGATTGAATTGGTAAAAAAAAAGTTTAGGATTGAATAGATAAAATTACAAAAGGTTTAGGACTTTTTCGACAATTGCGCCTCCTCCCTACCATAAAAATTAAAACAAAGAAATATCAAAGACGAATTTATATGCAAAATAAGTCTCTGATGCCGTAGGATCCCTTAAAGGCCATTAATTCGGTAACTTTGAAAATCATAAAAGATATGGAGAGCCACACCCTATATATTTCTCATGTTTCAATGTCTCATTATTGCATTTCTTAGTTCCTAGGTCATTATGAGTCTTAATTGTGAAGAACTTTCAATTTCCATGAGCCAAAGTTTTCACTCTTAGGATCTTATTATGCTATATCGTTTTAACACATTTAAGAAATTACTCATATTTGGAGGGTTGATCCATGCTCAATTATATAAGCATGCCGTAATGAATGAAAAGGCAACACTTGGCTCATTTATAAACTATTTGAGCTTTTGACTTGAGAACAATTTTTTTGTTTGTTTTTGTTTTACTCTTATCCTTTAGGTGAATTTCTATAGGGGTAAGTATTGCTCTTATCCGATGGGTATATTTTTACGGGCGGTGAGTGATCTATCCTTAAGTTCTTATTTGTATTACCTTTTACTTCTGTACACTCTCCTAGTGTCATCGTTCGAAATCCCCTTGCGCGAATGCATATCGAGCTCCCCCTCGATGATAAGACAATACTTCCTTCCGAAACTCTCCAATCAATGTGAGAGAAAAAAAAAACAAAAACAAAACCCTTTAGATGAAGATACCCCTAGCCGAACTGTTGGAATATGCATGTGAGATTAATTTGCTTCCCAGCCAGCAAAAATTTGACCAACCGGTGAGTCAAGGCCTTATTTGAGACTAGATGATCACCTCCAGGTCCTTATTTGAGATAAAATCCACTTCTACCCTTTTTTTAGAGAACAATGACACTTCAGGCTCCTATTTAAAAAAATTTCTAAAAATTTAGAGAACTAAATTAAAAAGTAAAATTTATGAGTAGCATTGAACAACAAGAGAATGATTCGATCGTCTTAAGTGGCAGGCCATAATGTTGAGATATTATACTAGTCTTCCCCGAGGTATAAGGGCCGGTCTTTTGGTGCCGTCCAGATACCAAGGGGAGGGGGCGCGATGGAGTCATCGATTACAAAAAAAATAAAAATAAAGAATAATATGAGAAGCTCATGAATCAGTCCTAATGTAGAAACCACATATTCTTGCACCTAATGAATGTGTCATATCCTGTAATAACATAAAAATTTCCTTCAATAACTGCCATCTAAGACCAAAATGATAACTCGCTCTACTCTCTTCAGGACATTTCAAGCGGTGAAATGAATAGGATTTTCCAAATTAATTTGCCTATTAATTTCATTAAATCATGACACGTTTCTGAATTTACCTAGAGTTTGCCGATCTATTTTTGTAGAATTGAATCAATTTGCATCGAGCACTAAAAGAGTTTCGTTGACGAGACAAGATCGGGAGGAACCAAATTAGGAAGAAACGAAGTGGATACCCGAGGAATTGTACTCTCTTGAAAACGTTTGAAGCGTTTTCTGCGTAAATTTCATGACGTCGGTGAGGATCTTATGGCATGTACAGGCAACTCGTCGGCAGTCTTTCACCATGAGGATGTTAAACTCTTTTAAGCTTGCTTTTACTTTTATGCTTTCAGGTGGGCGGCCAATGGCGGTTCGTGCGGCAACTTTCAGCCGAAGCACTTGAAAGCATGTCAAGAGATGTCGGTCTCTTTCATTAAAACGGTCAATGCTTGCTTAGAGAGGACATTTCTCAGTAGAAACACAACCAATGGCAAACGTGGACATCTGCCATTGAAAATTACTGAAGATACTTATGAGATATGTATATATCAGCACTTGAACGTTTTACACCTGAATATGGGGTCATATCCTATAGGAATACGGAAAATTTTACTGCCCGGGTAACTGGACACGCTTGATTCTTCCGATTTCCAAGCAATGTCTAATGAGTAGGCCTGGAGCATACTTCAGCTAGGTGATGACAGGACTATTCTGCGGGATCGAAATGGATACAGGACTAGTGTCAAGCAAAATATTCATATATGCATCCCACTGATTTAGGTCTCCCTATATACCTCGAAATGGTACTAGAGCTTCTCTTCTGTTGGGTTGAGATGGCTATGATCGCCCCAGGACTTTATGACCCAATCGTCCTCACCAAACAAGTGCAAAATGCTTACTGAACCGTTCCGTACCTTTGGTGCAGGACCTTCCTTCGGGCGAGCCCGCCGGTAGATAGATCTGAGCACGGTTCCATGAGCGACCACTACTATTCGCTCCCCTGCACAGTGAAGGGCAGGTTCATTTCTGATTGCCGAGCGATAAATATCAGGGAATTAGACTTGTCTAGTCTACAAATTTATAAAGCATTGGAGCAAAAAATTTTGCTCCAAGCCATCCAAGATGCTCTCTCTCTCTTTCTCTCTCTCTCTCTCTCTCTCTCTCTCTCTCTCTCTCTCTCCGCGCACTCACACACATGCATGCGTGCTTGCGTTCAGATATAATCTTGAAAGTTCAATCTATTGTTATATATTGACTAATACTATAGATGGACATAATATGTGTATCTTTAGACAATTATAAACACACAGATACTTACCCTTTGCGCACTTAAATTTGGTGGCTAAGTATGTAGTTTTGGCAAATAAGCAACATAGATTATGTATCCATGACTTCACGAAATGTTATCAGGCCAAAGCCTTTGGGGACAGAACAAGAAATCTGAGGTTATGAGAGCTAAAATTAGGGTAAATTCTATGGGAATCCTACAATACTTTTAAAAATTTAAGCTGTAACAGTTAGATAGTCTAACAATTAGTTTCTGCAAAGTCATTGGTGTCGTGCAATTCTGAAGTTAAATCCATTGCGAGTTTTGCGGTCTCCCAGTCTACAAGGTTACCAACTCTAATCTTATTGTGCAAAGTGAACTTCGCTAATGGCTAGACATGGATTAATGGCAATATTTCATGATAGCGCTGGTTTACCTTTGTGCTTTAAGCCAATGTTTTGCAAGCAAGTCGTGCATCGCTGGTAAACCTGATCCTTGCTTTCACCACCCTGCGTGTAGAACCAATAAATGCCAATGCTTCTTCACACAATTCTCTTCGAAGAATCAAATTGAAGTCCATGCTCCGAGAATCTAACATCCTTTTGTCACACGTGAATATGTTCTCTAAAAATGGGGTTGACATGCGAGTTTAACTCCAATTAATGAGTTCCATAGAGAGAGACTAAAATTCTCACCCTTAAAAAAAAAAAGACTAAATTCTCACGCATTTTGACTGGCATAGTCAAAGGAACAGAAAAAGAGAGAGGATGAAACCGGAGCTACCATCTTCTGAACCATATGAAAGTCACAATTTGATATTAAAATTTTATTTACTTGGGGAGGATGATCAAAAAAGTTAGAAACTTATTGTAGTTGTGCTAATTCAGTCCTAAACTTTTTTTTGGCCAAATAAGTGATTGATTAAGGATTGAACCGACAAGAATTTTTTGGGTAATTTTCCCCGTCACTTGTAAGGGTTATTTAGGCACCAAAAAACAATCAGTTCAACTTGCTTCTGCATGGCATGACAGCATGACTCTGGAGCTCATTGAACTTGTAAAAGAATCGCATGGGACGGTCGGTATGCAATAAAAGTTTAGGGAGGCCTAAATGAGAATCGATGGGCGATTAGCCATTCAGTTTTTGGTCGAGCTCATACCGGGATTTCTTGATCCCACCTGCTGGATCGATAGGCCTCATAAATCTTGGGATAGAGGGTAGTCGCCTCACTTCCGCTGAGGCCTTGAAGCTTTCCTGGATTTTGTTCCCGTAGATCTGGATGTTTGACAACCTAACCATGATTCAAGAAATGATTCAGTAAATTTCGTAGAAGTGTTCAACCATTTCTATCTTTGCCAAGGATTAAAGTTAGCTCTTAAGGAAAGCATTTATGACTTTACTAAGTAGCGTGTCGCCTATGCCTGGTTACTCACATGCTTATTTGAGCGAATGCAAGGAAATATATGTATGTCTTAGGTGCTCCGAATGCAGGTTCTTAGAATCTCTAAATATTAATTCAAAGCTTCCATTGAAAAACTTAACTTTTTGTATTGGACTTTCAATAGGATATTAGAGTAAGTGCTATCCTTTTCACGATTGTGTGACCACCATGCATTAGTCAAATTCTACAAAGCCATAACTTGCACATGAGATTGAGTGTTGAAGCATTGTCCCACTTCGCTTGACAATGGGTCTTAAATCTTTTTTATATTTATGTGGTCTCTTTTCACCTATCAATTTAAGATTTTATGATAATAGTAGTCCCATTCATAGTATCAAGACAAAAACTTCTGAGTTCCAAACTTTCTAACTTTTGTCATAAAAGGTCAAACTAAACTTAAGATTTTGGGTTCGTCTTTCAACACAAGTTGTAGTACCGCAACATGATTACAGCACAACACTAAAGGATGCAAACAGAAGAGACAGCTTTACACTCTTATTACGGAAGGTGTGATTGTACCAATCCATTTGAAAGAAGACATAGGACTAGGAAAGTTTAAACAAGTGTAGAAAGTTTCGTCCAGCTCATATGAAGAAATAATTTTCTTATCAAGGAAACGACTAATTGATTGAAACAAGTGTGGAGAGATTTTTGAAGCTGCTAAACTGTGGCTTGGCAACGTTTTATGAGTTTAAATTGTTGAATAGCATTCATGGATATCTGTCTATGCCATGGGTAATTGTCATCGAACATGATGCTGGATAAAGATATTTTGACAAATCCATACCTCCCCCACACCACAAGCAGTTGCAATCACTTCTGCTGTCTGGGTAGCTCGTTTTAGGTCAGACGAGTAAATCGCAGAGACTTCACCTTCTTTGGATAGTCTATCAGCTACCTTTTAAGTTTCACGATAGAAATATAGCAAGAAGCAAGCCAGACCCATTAGATCGTTGCAACTACAAAGGGATAGAGAGCATCAAGATACGTCCACTTACCGCGCTTGTTTGCTGCCACCCAACTTCATTTAATTCCACTTCCAGATGACCCTGCTCCAAAAGATAAATGATTAAGCACTCTCGGCATACGTTGGCCTCCTCGAGATGAGCTGTTGGCTCACGTGGATTGTCATTATCATGTGAGACTCACATGATCTAATAGCTCAGGTAGAGTGGGCCATCGACTTACCTAAATCAGAATTATCTAATAAAAGTGCACTAAAAAGAGAGTCAATTGCCTGGACTAACGTCTGTGAATTAATTACAATCACAGCCATTGAATATTGTGGATCTACGTGTAACCATAAGATTATGGATCATGATTATCTCGATCCAGGATCGAGTCCAAACAAGTAGTCGCCATGCTCGAGGGTAATTATAATTGGACAATACGGTGGTAAGCAGAACGATGGGCATACACAAGTTCAAATCAGAACAAGGCAAGGCAGAAGATTTAGAGCGGACTCAACTCGCACTTTCCAAGTGAATTAATTAGATGTGATATCAAACTGAAGTAACAATCCAACACACTCCTAGGATTGGTCAACCCCCCTGGATTCTTCTGATGGGTCGAACTTATAAATGGGCCGTCGTAGGCACCGTAGAATCCTGTGTGGATCAATGGCATGGCTGGGCTGGCCCATGAAAATAGCCAGTGGCCCTCCTTCTAGGCCCACACAATAATGAGGCTGCAACCCACTTTTTCCCCCACTTTATACAAATTAAAGGCTTGATAATTGAGACTCTCAACGGTCCGTACCTGAATTCTGTAATCAACGTTCCAGTCTGTTTGTCCGTGACGCACGACGACGATCTCGGCACAGTCCAAGCTGATGGGAACCGATCCAGCGTCTCTGCCACCATTCATTCCAGCAGCATCCCTAAATGAATTGCAAATTGAAATGAGAGAGAGAGAGAGAGAGAGGGTCAGTCGTACCTAGAGTCTAAACCAGACATGGCTGGCTCGGCCGAGTTGACGGTGTGCTTCAGGTTCAGGAGAGAACAAGGAGAACTTGTTTCGAGGAAAGGTTTCTAATGGGGAATTATTTTCTGGGTGTTGGTGTGAGCTAAACAGCTAGGGTTCCTTTTGAAGGCGTCCGCCCTTCGCCTCGGTCTTCCTGGTGTGAACGGCAAATCTGTACACGAGAAGTTGCAGAACCACGTTGGGTGGTTTCCGTCTCGGTCGTCGTCTTCGCGATCTTTCTTACAGAAGTTCATGAATGACCAGAGAGCACGAGGCGTCTCTTTTGCTCTCCGTCTTCCCCTGTGCCAAGCCTGTCACACCAAATGAACTTTCTCTCATCGTACGATCCTACCACTAAGAAATATAACAGTGATGATGACGATGCTACTAACTTAGACACGCTTGAGTCCACATGGAGCCCACCTCTTTTTCTTCGATCGACTTTGTGTTTCTCTTTCTTTCTCTCTATATCAGTGTTGGATATTTCTACAGTTTTGAAATATTGAAAATTATTAATTTCGTAACGATTATTTAATGTTATCAATTTTATAATGGTTTTTGTATATAAATTGATTTTTTAACATAATTTAACGGCCTGCTTTGTATTGTTTGATTAATTTCTTCGTGAACCCTCCATAATTTTATAAGCGGCCTTATGACAGTCATCAATTGATCTATAATAATTTCTTAGCAGCTCTTTTCTCATAACTGTTTCTTAACTATCCTTTCGTTTGAATGTAAAATAGAACTTCAGATTGCAATTGAGAAATATATTCCAACTTAAAAAGATAATTTCTGTTTCTTTCTTTCCTTCTTAGTTAGGTTATCCACATAATGTTGTGCTTGTTCTTTTTAATATTTAGTAAGAAGTATAAAAGGATGTCTATTGTGTATTGAGAGGATAGTAGCTGGAGCTTTACGCATTAAGTTTTGCACTATGAGGGGATGAATTATCTTTGAGGACAGTGCTTACAATGCCTCAAACATCTTATTTTAGTTTCTCATTCTTTTCAATACATTTTCAACTTCTCTCATTTTTCATATTATCGAATATTTTTCTATAATCTCAAGGGTATAACCATCTTATGAATTCCCAATTGGAAATGCCATTGCTACCACCGCTGTTGGAATTGAATGAGAACTCGACAATGGTGAAGGACAATTATCGCATGTTTGTGGCCGAGTTGTCGTGGGGCATTACTGAACATCAACACTAAAGAGTTGTTGGCATTTCGGTAAGGTCATTGAGTGTTAGGTAAAACCGTTTAGTGAGTGTTAAGTCTCATGGAAGCTCAAAATTGGACCCTGCGAAGTTTCTCTCTTTGGATGGGGGATTGATGCATAGAGTTTGACTCTATTGCTAGGGCTATTGTGACGATCTCCTTGTTTGAAGCACGATTCCTTGTTTCAAGTACCATTGTGCTTTTTTTTTTGGTGCTATTATGCAATCATTCATTTTTTTTTCTTTTGGTTTTCCTTGCAATGATTATATGTGTAAATTAGTAAATATGCTGAGTTGCAAGTGCATCTTATGAACATTGCTAGTTCATTTATTATAAGCATGTGTTTGAGGTGTTGAATTGCATATACTTTGGGTGATCTATACTGATATGTTCATTGGTAAGACTTAAAAGAAGATAGAAAATAAAGTCTGATGGGTGAATCGTGGTTATGTGATCAGGCGTGATTGATTGCTCTTCGCAGGTTGTTGGACTGGCTCGAAAATCAAACAAAAGTTATTGGGGAAATGAAAATCTTGATAAATCAATATTTGAATTGGTTGAAGCAGATAATTTGATGACATAATTGTTGTGATCATTTTTCAAGCAAATATTATGGCTAATGTGAAAGAATGGGTGGTAAATTCAGATGTTACCACGCATATATGTTGAGAACATAATGCTTTGACATGGGTCATAAACAAGTGGCCGTAATCTCAATAGCACTTATTAATAAACCAAACATGCACATGGCCTATTAGTGCAAAATCGCATTGAACAATAAATCTCATGGGAGTGTTATATGATTGGTTAAAATTATAATCCACAAATATAAAGTCTTAAGTTTCACTAATGACTTTGTGAATTATATTTCATTCTTTCTGGGATTAGTTTATAGACTAACAAGCACTACTACCAATACATTACACTCTAATAGCCCATAATTATTTTCTACTTCTTTTTTTAATATTTTGAAATATATGGGTGTTTTTAGATATTATAACAATTTAAAAATATTTGAAGCTATTATTTTTATGGTTTTTCACTATCATCAATTTGTAACAATTTTTGTCTGCCATCTATATGAAATGGTTTTGTAACATATTATAACGCTTTAACAATGTCTGATTTATGTTTTTCATAAAGCCTCCATTATTTTCTAACGACTTTATGACATTTACAATTGATTTAGAACGGTTTCTTTATAGCTCTTTCCTAGTGGCTATATCTTAACAGTTCTTTCATTTGAATGTAAAATAGAACTTCAAAAAACAGTGAAGAAATATACTCTGAATTAAATAGAGAATTGTCCTTTCTTTCTTTTTCTTCTTGACTGCATTATACATGTTATGTTATTCCTATTTCTTTCAATTCAGTGCAGAGTATAAAAGAATGTTTCTTGAGAGGACAGTTGTTAGTGCCTGAAGAATCGGGTTCGGCGATCCGGATGTCTTCAAAGTGAAGATGCTTGGACAAGAGGTTTGGTAGTCTCCTCGTGACAGGTCGGCTAGCTTCCCAACATCAGGAGTTGCACTACTTCGAGAGGCAGGATCATTATTGAGGACAATAGTTGCACACCTCAAACATTTAATTTTATTTTCTCATCTTTTTTGACAGATGTTATTAGTTCTCATTTTTCATATTATCTAATAGTTTTCCAACAATTAGAACAAAAAGAACCATGCTACTATTATTATCCATGGTCACCTTAGTTGAACACGGCTTGCTGCCGGTGGACTAATGCTCACTGTTGCGGTGGAAACACGGCAACCACCTACAAAGCTAGACCCCGCAATTGCCAACTTCTTCCTCCTCTCTCTCTCTCTCTCTCGGTCAGATTTGAGGCCATTGCAATCTCGAACCGAAAGTTGGGATGGTCGTGGTCTCTTACATGAGACTGCCATGCCTCTAAATTGAGAGAGAGAGAGAGAGACTTCACTATGGCGGTAAAGGTGGTCATAGATGGCAACAACAGCTGAGGAAAAATGAAGGAGAGGAAGGAAGGCTTGAAAAAAAGGAAGAACGAGAAAATTCTTGCCGAATTAGATAGAAGGACATAAAGTGCCGAGCCATGTCATTTTTTGACCAGTCGCAACTTACATAACAATCCACGTCGAAAAGAGCTATGAAGTCACAATCAATAGAAAGGGCATACGGAAGCCATTTTCAAATGGTCCAAAGACTAAACTCAAGAACAAAGTTAAAAGGAATGATATTGAGCAATAAAAACCAGTTCAAGGACCTTATTAATCAATACTCCTAGCGTAACAAGCACAATTTTTGGCACCTCATGAACGGTGTCATATCCCGTAGTAATATGAGATTGAGATCATTATAATCTGCAAAAAGCACCATCGACATTTGCTGTCTATCATTGCAGTCCCAGAGAATCTGTCAACGATTTGCCAATGCAGGTCAAGATGACGCCGTTCTAAAAAACGAGGGGGAGTGGCTGGCACGGCTGTTTTGAGTACATGCATCACGTCCTCCATTGTTGTTGAGCTTCAATTTGGGAGACAGAAAAATTGAACTTCTTTCCGGGAAGGTCTCTAATTTGACCTCTTTTCCGGGGTCGGTGGAAGTTAAAGTGCGTGTAAGAGAAGTTGAAGAACAGCACGGTGTGGGCTTTGTTTCGGGGGCGTTGGTCTTCGTCTCGGTCTTCCCCAGGGTAAACGATAAAGGATGTCCGACCGATCTTTCCTAGGAAAGTCTGTAAATGACCAATGATGGAGAAAGCACAGGACATCTTTTTCTTCGTGACATGAAGGTCTCCGTGTTCCCCGGTGCCAAGCCAAGGCAATCGCACGGAATGATCCAGTCAAACATTTTGCATTATTATTAAAGTAAAAGGAGTCTGAACTTCTTTTTATCGTACAATAAGTTCTTGATTTGTTCTTTATTGTTTGATTCGGTCTACCTCTTTCCCCCAATCGCCTCCGCGCCTAGTGGCTAAACACCACAACCACCACTAAACTGAGAAAATATTAGGTACCCAACTGGTACCACCTCATCTATGCCGTAGTCCATTAATCGCGCGACACATGTCCAATGTGGGCCCTCTTGTCAGCTATGGTTCCCTCCTCTTCTCTCTCTTCAGGTTTCTCCCTTTTCTCTCCTTTGCTTTACCTTCTCTCTCCTTCGCCCGACCCCTTCTCCTACCTCATGCCTGAGCCACTGCCATTGTCGGCCGCAGCGAACGGCACGGTCAGAGTCTCCTGGCGAAAGAGAGAGAGAGAAAGGGGAAACCTGAAGAGAGAGAAGAGGAGGGAACCATGGCTAATAGGTGGGCCCGTATTGTACACGTGTCACGCGATTATTGGATACGGCATGGATGATGTGGTACCGGTTGGGTACCTAATATTTTCTCAAACCCACTAAACTTGTTGGCTGGGCCCACCTCATTATTTGTGGGGCTCAGCTAACAAGTAAAAGAAAAGTCAAAAGTCAATAGTCAAAAAGTCAAATGTAAAAAGAAGGGGCTGGTTCGTAGAAACCCCATGGAGACAAATGAAAAGAGTGGCCGCGAGAGAGGAAGAAAAATGTCGCAATTTTGCGGCTCCAATTCTAAGGCCTAATGGTAACGGAATTGACTCAAATTTCAATATGTTGTTCTAAAAGCAAGGGCTACAAGTTGATCAAAATCTCTAGTTTCTATTATGATTTTTTCTTGCTCTATTTATGTTAATCCACCTTAATAGTAAGAAAATACTATTGTATTGATAATGTTGAGCCTCTAATGTGTGACTAGAGAAGATTACTTTGTATATTTGACTATTCTTGATGATTAGTGCAATTTTTTGGGCGGTCTGTGATTTTTTCCTTATTGATTTCCACGTAAAATATTGGTGTTGTCTATTGGCTTTATTACTTTATCACTTGGCATTATATTTACCTATTACAATGTTGTATTGGTTGGTTGGTTGTTGAGATTATATTGATTTTGATCGGTTTAGTATGGGGAAAATATTAATCCTAGATTTGGTATAGTTCTTGGTGAATTGTTGCTTGATTCTCCCCAACAAAACTAGACCCCCGACTTTGCAGCAACTACTCTATCTCTCTCGTTCAGATTTGAGGGTTCTCAAACCAATCAAGAAACTTCCAAAGACCTCGAATGGAATGTTGAGATAGTCACGATATCTTAAAGGTTGCGATGGCTTTAAATTTGAGGATCCCGTTTTGAGAGAGAGAGAGTGTGTGCGCGCGCACGCGCGCGCGCAACCCAGGGAGGGAGGACATCGCAAGGCTTGGATAGGCTGTTGGGAAATGATCTCGGTAATGCATGACATTGAGGTCATGAATTGCACTAACAGATGAAGAAGAGTGGAGGAGAAGAAGAAAGGGCTACAAAAGAAACAAAAAACAACGAGAAAACATCTTCTAACTTGGATAGAAGGACTTGAGGTGCTGACCCATGACATTTTTCCTTATAGTCATTGCTCACGTGGTAATCCAAATCTTAAAAATTCAAAGCCACGACCTCGCCAAGATGAACCACTTATCAGTTGTCTAATGAATTATTAGGACTATGCTTAATTCGAGTTTGCTCAAATCATATCAATTTGCAACTTATGATTTAATATTTAACATGCAAAATATTTTTTTTAGAGATGGGTTGATAAGAAACTTATGTAGAGTATAGAGAGAATAACTTAAGCCTATGAACAAAATATTATGGATTCAGGGGACTTGATCACAATTTATTACTGTAATGCCCTTTGGGACAATTGCTATTTAAGTCTTAAACCTTTGGCTACTTTGCCGATTCAGTCATAAACTTTTTTTATGCCAAATAAGTCCTAAACCTTTTGCAACTTTGCCGATTAAGTCATTCCGGTAGATTTTGGCCAGAAAATGCCTACGTGGTCCGACCGACGATCACCGGCGATGACGTGGCTAAAAATTCATTTTCTCTCGACGACACTATTTATTGTCTTCCTCCTTCCCCCTTCCCCCTTCATGCCAGCCCCATAAACCCTAGCTACTGTTCGGAGGTGGAGGCAGCGCCGAGAGATGGGCGGAGGAGGGAGCTTGCCGGCGAGGCTCCCGATCTGGGCAAGCGAGGGAGCCTCGCCGATCTGCTACAAGCTCCCTCACCTAGATGCAGGCGAGGAGCTCCCTCCGCCTGCATCGTGAGGGAACCTTGCAGATCTGCCTCGCCCAAATCTGGGCGGGAGCTTCGCCGAGCACAGGAGCTCCACCTAGATCTGGGTGAGCTTGGGAGGAGGTCGGCCCTCGTCGGCCATGGTAGCCCCACCGCCCTCGCCCGTAGCCGCCCTCTCCCTTTGGAGTGGCCGGCGAGCTCCGGCAACTGGCCAAGTATGTTTTGAAGAAAAAGAAGAGAAAAAAATTAGAAAAAAAATTAAAAATGAAAGTTTACCGTCACATCGTCGCCGGCAAGCCATGTCGTCGCCAGAGAGGTCTGGTCGCGCCATGTAGGCATTTTCCTGCCAAAATTTATCGGAAGGACTTAATCGACAAAGTTGCAAAAGGTTTAGGACTTATTTGGCATAAAAAAAGGTTTAGGACTGAATCGGCAAAGTAGCCAAATGTTTAGGACTTAAATGGCAATTCTCCCTGCCCTTTCAGTGTCTTCTATGGGTACACAATAATTATTTGACACTAAATAATTGAAGTGTTATATAAATTACAAGTGTAAGGAGGAATACTTACCTCAATGTGACCAAAGCATCTGTAATGTAACTAGAAAATCACATAAACAATTATAATAGGATTTCTAATTAATACGCAATGGCAAACAACATTCCTTTTGATTTTCACTTATTCAATGACATGCAATGAGAGGTAATACATGCCATAAGTAGTTATACCAAATGCGCATATACTACAAGTCATGCATATTATCTAAATTAATACAACATGAGATGTATTTATTTAAATGTACTAACTCTAATGATGTGCAACATGAATATGCAACTATTCTAATTGTCACGTAATTACTAATTAAACTAATCTTGCATATAAGTCCAAATGTCATGTAGTCTAACTAACATGCAAACTATATAATATGCATTCTAAATTATCCAACCTAGCACAAAATCTTCTACATGATGTGCAACTTTAACATACATAATACTTTACGTATCATACAATTATTAATTAAATAAACCTAACATGCAGTTCTAAATGTTAAGCAAACTTAATTAACATTGCATTAAGTGAATCCAAATTATTTAACGTATCATGCAAAATATGTGATATGTAAATTGAATTAAACTAATAAAGTAAGTTGTATGACACACTTGATGAATTAATGTCAGGTAACATGATATGTGCCCTAAGTTATTTAATCTACTATGCAAACTATGTGGCATACATGAACTAAATAAACCTGAATGCATATTATAAACTGACATGCAATTACTAATTTAATGACATGAATCGTTATGTAATTGCTGACCGATCTTTCTCAAGAACAATTCTCGAGGCTGTTGTTGAGAGAGAGAACGCGTCCAATGTTACTTGATATATGGATGGTCGGAGGGAGAGAGTGATGAGTTGTATCGTAAATTAAATAAAAAAATCCAATAAAAATGATGACGCAAGAGTTTACCTAAATTCATCCATAATATGGTTACGTCCTATAAAGAATTTCAATATAATTTTGTGGCCACACAATCCAAATTACAACGATTTCTCATGTATAATTGACCCAAAACTTAAACTCATTCTAAATCTTTTGATCTCGCAATAAATAGACCAATTTAAACGTAAGTCCAAATCTGATATTGTTTTGATGGCACTATCCCAAAGTCCTCGCCCACTCATCAACGAGCGAGATAACCATCTGCTTATTTCATGCGGAAGGAATAACATTATTTTAAGTCGGTTCTTAAAACATTTTCTTTTGCGAGAAAACATAAAAGTGGTAGCAAGTCATGGGTTATTCTGATTAGACAAGGATATCTTCAAGAATTTGGACTTGACAGATGGGACTTGTTAGGGATGATGATCTAGGTGTCATACCACATTGCAATTTTTATTAGGTTTGATGTGGCTTGTGTCCTCTTAACATGTGACAAAGCCGTCATCAGCCCCTATCCTCATAGGACGCGGCAATATATCCATGATTTTTTCTGAAGCCAAAATCTCAACATTGTTCATCCCGTCTGTTAATCGGCATACTCCTCTCACTATAAGTAGCTCGTAAGTTTAGAGCGCTTCTGAACTCTCGATGCTTTTAGACTTTGTTCACTCGCTAGACTTCTGTGGATGCTAGCCTTTCCGGAAGGCAGGGCGACCTTAGTAAAAAACCAATTCAAACACCAATCTCACGTCATAAGGTTGTTTGGGGTCAACTAATCACTTCGTTGATGGGGGCGAAAGCCAAGACAAAAGTAGAATGAATGGGCACAAGCAGTGGCAATGGGCTTATCTGCTTTGCTGTTTTGTTCTCTTTATTAAGCAGGTTTTTCCCTTTCAGTAGCCATGCTGAAGCGGAAAAGTAAATTAAAAAAAAAAATAACTCAATTGAACAAGTCTCAGAAACTAGAGGATCCAATAAGGCAAACTGAGAATCCAAGGACTTACAATTGGACAAATCGGATAACGTAAGGGCCAAGAATGAAATTATCCTTTAACACAAAAAGAAAGCGAGGCAAATCATGCTTCTCGCGGGTCTTGCTGTACCTCATCACAGGGAGGGCAACGGAAAGAGCATCCGGATCAGTTGATCTAACCAGAAGTTCTGTCCCCGCCAAAACCTGTTCTCAGATATTCTATTTGGCTGAGATGACTAACATCACCCCCAGATTTGAAGACCCAGCTGTCCCCATCAGACAAGTGGAAAATGTTGACAGAAGTATTCAGAAAATTTACATCAGATTGTTTGTTTGGGCAAGCTCGGGTATGAAGCCTGGTAAGTACACTACCGTGAGTGACCGCCACAACACGCTTTCCTGCGCAGAGAAGAAAAGTTCAGTTCCATTTCCAGGCTTAAATTTTATCAGAAATTCTTTATGAGTGAATGGAAAGTGCATTTAAATGATGATGGTGGCTGTCCTCGTCCTCGTCTTTCTTCTGCTATGATAAAGCAAGCAAACAGAAGAAAGGGCATTCACAAGCAGAGAGCATCAGCAAAGTCTCAGAAAGAACTGCAACAACAACTAAAGCTGTTGCACAAGTCCAATAAAAAGCTTAGTTTTAGGGACTGAAAAAGGTAATCCGGGAAATACTCCTTCATAAAGAAGCCATGGAGATTTGAACGGCAAAATATGAGTATTATAGTGCCCATTCGACACTATTCAAGGTCACTTGTAAGTATAAAACTACTAACATCGCGTTTAGGCTAGTATAACACTCCACAATCCAGGCCAACAGCATAAATAAAAATTTCACCTTTGTGCTTCATACTGATGTTTCGCAAACACGTAGTGCAGCGCTCATAAACCTGATCACTGCTTTCACCACCACCCTGTGAGCAGAAGAAACAAGAGAAATGACTGATCAGACATTTTACTAGTGAAGCAATTTGAACCCTGCAGAATGCCAAAATCTTTCTCAGTACATGTTTATCTTGTAATCCTTTTATCGTATCACATGCGAGCTTCACTAGGTTATACAGATTCAAAAGCACTTGCAAGATATGAATCCATTAAACAGCCACAAGAATGGACTGAGATTCTTATAGCTATATACGGCACATAGAAAGGAACATCACCTGAATCATCGAACGACTCCAGTGACAAAAACTATGAATTTTGCAATATCAGCGGCACGCATAGTTTCCGTATTGAAAGTTAGTGGCAAAATGAAAATGGGCCAAAGTCTGGTGAATTTTGTCGAGCTCAGTGCAAATCAAAACCCACCGGAATTTCTTGATCCGTCTTATCAGATAGAAGGGCTTTATAGGCTTCAGGACAGACTCTAGCTGCAACATGTGGCTGAAGGCCTTGAAGCTCCCCAAAATTTCTTTCCCGTAGACCTGGATCCCTGATAACCTAGATTCTCATTTGAAAAAAACAAGCAAGATATTTCAGAGGACCCAACAAATAAAGATAACATCTAATGCAATCCTTTAGCTCTACATGGCTGTTCGAAATTACGTATATGTTGGGTGTTGTAGCACCGAATGGATAAACCAAAAATTCAAGTGTGATTGTCATATATAGAATGCCAGATCAAGAATTGTAGCACTAAATTCATACCTCCAGTCCACCACAAGCAGTTGCAATCAGATTTGCCGTCTCCAAAGCTCGTTTTAGGTCAGATGAGTAGATTGCAGAGACTTTACCTTCTCTGGACAGCCTTTCACCCAACTTTCAAGGAAAATTATAGAAGATGTTAATAAACCTATCGGTTAGTCCAAAGAAAAGGACGAAATAACACCGAAATTACTCACTGCAGTTGATTGCCGCCTCCCCATTTCATTTAATTCGACATCCACAGTTCCCTAATAAATGTAATGAAAGCAATGTGAAGGTAAATAGAAAAAGAGGCAGAAAGCAGTTCTTAAACAAAATGCATGAGATGGCAGATGCTTACACAATTAGAGATAAATTTGCTTAAACGCAAATGCAGGGAAACCACAACCTAGTGATGCCGATTCTCTAATTCTGTTTGGCATGTCCTATAATGTAATAATAATGATCACTCAATCACAAAACCTGTAATAGAAGATATAAAACCTTAGCGATAGAATTGTAGATATTCTTTGCCATTACATCTTCTCTATATTTTTTTGTGCTCACCCTGAATGTTACCTTCCCATCACAGGTTCCAATTTTGTATTAGGAAAAGAGAAGTACGAAAGTCAATGTAGTATTCTCAAGCAAGGACTTGTAGTGGTGCATTCACAATGCAATTACAGATATATGTAGCAGAATGCAGTTACGCCGCTTGACAAGAACTGATGATATTCACCAAAATGATGCCTTTACTCTGTAAATATTTGCATATTGTATCCTGTTTGTTTGTCACACAGCCGACAAAATTTATAAGTGTACTATATGCGCTTTCTATACCGGCATAGATAATCAGCCGTTTCTACAAGATTAGAAGACCAAAGAGAAATCAAGAAGCAAAGGCAACCTGAAATCTTCCTTCAGCATTCCAGTCCGTTTCACCGTGACGAACGACTACGATTTCAGCATAATCTATGCCAATTGGAACCGATGGCACATGGCCATTGCAATCCATATCAGCAGCAACCCTGACAGATAACCCCGGAAAACAGAGTACGGGTTAACCTCACGCGCATGAAGACCGAAGCTACCCCAAAAACATAAAGGTAAAAGATAAAGAGGCAGAACATTAAAAGCAAATTAAGACGCTCGCGGAGCGACATTGGTGTGGAAAAAGGTCCGCAAGGATCCGCAAACAAGTGGATCGAAAGAAACAAAACATCGAAAGTCCACTGAATTGATTCGAACAGTCTATAGATCATTTGCTTTATCAGCAGCAAGCTCCATCATAACCAACGTGACGAAAAAAAAGAAAAAGAAAAACAGAACGCACCCACAAAAATAAATTGAGCTGGCCCAATCCAGAGCTTTCCATTATCCTCCAACTGTCACGGAACCTCGCGACATTCAAAGGAAAAAAGAGTCGGCGAACTTGGAGGAAAAGGTCAAACCTCGAGTTCGAATCCGACATGGCAGGCTGGCGATTTGGCTCTGGGCCGTGCGTCCTTGATTGCCGTTGAGCGATGAACGGAGTTGCGAATCACAACCTTCGAGTTCAGGAGCTGACAACGTGCGGGTTGGCAAAGAAGCAAAACGTGGACCCATTGATCTTGATGGAGTCGCTGAACCAGTTCTGTAGCAAAAGACATTGACTCGGAGCCGTCAGTCTTCGCCCACCTCGGTCTTCGTCTTCATGATAATTAGTTAAAAAACTTCAAAACCGACCGACAGCGAAGAACGACAGCGAAGAAACAGCACGGCGTCTTTTTCTTTGTCTTTGCCTTCCCTGCTTCACCCGACGGAGGTCTTCGAATTGTGCTCACATGGTTCCTTGTCGTCGTCAGGCTTTTATTTTTTCTCAACCTCAACTTTGCCATGACACGATTATGATTTAAGTGGGGGTTACGACGGTGGATTGTTGTGCTAGTCCCTCCCGAAAAATAATCAGGCCTGAATACCTCGATTATCAAAAAAAAAAAAAAACTTTGCCACAATGGACGTGGAGCCCAAGTGACACAGTTCCTAAACCTTTTTCTTTGTTTTCTTTTTGTCACAAGACACTGAAATTATCAAAAATTGTATGTTACTCACGATTTCACATCAAATTGACTCACTTAGATAACAAATCGAAGAAAAAACGATCATTTAATCACTAGAATAATTACAATAAGCTAAGTTGGACTTGGAAAATTCCAATTTACGTGGACCGGTGAAAAAGAAAAACAAAAGGGAGTTTTGTTACGTTGAAACTGCGTAGTAACATCTAGGCCTTTGCCTGGGCGGCAGGTTCCTTCTTCGTCTCTATCTTCCCCATTCACCTCTCTGCCATTTCTAAGAACCAAAACCTAGAATTCAGAGTCTTCATCAATTCTCCAGGAACACATACATTCGGAAGGCAACAGAGCAAGTATGAATTGGAAAAGAAGGCTTGGGGCTTCTTGAGATGGGCAGGAGCTTTCAGCTTTGTTAACACTTTAAATTTTTGGCTAAGTCAATTAGGTTTTATTGCATGAAGATTTGCCATTAACTCTAACCCCTAAACAAAAATATTTAATTAATTTGCATAATATATAGTTTTTGGAAACATATAATATAACTTCGTCTATTGTATTTGCATTGAATTGGCCACGGTGCGAACCTGAATCAATTGCACGAGTTTGGCCCACACTTCAAGAAATATTCAGCCAGCCCTAGGTAGGGGGCCTAAATTCTTTAAACTTAAATTGGCTCAATTAGAACTTTAATTGAAATGAGTTTAGTTTGTAATATTAGAACTTTAGAAAAAAGACCTAAATAGACCAAGGCTTGCGAATTTCAAGCTCACGCACTTGGGAATTTCAGCTAACCATGGTGAAGGGGCTTGGCCGAATTCTCTGCCTACAATTGGGACCAATTTGATGCGAATATAGACTTCCAGGGACTTAATTGAAATAATTATTATAGTTTGGGGTCAAATTTGTGAATAATAGAACATCCAGACACCTAACTCAATTCCTTTTCCAGGCTTAAATTGCATCAGAAATTCTTTGGCAAGATGAATGGGAAGTGCAATTAGATGATGATGGTGGCCGTCCTCGTCCTCGTCTTTCTTCTGCTATAACAAAGCAAGCAAACAGAAGAAAGGGCATTTACAAGCAAAAAGCATCAGCAAAGTCTCGGAAAGAATTGAAACAACAACTAAAGCTGTTTCCCAAGTCCAATAAAAAGCTTAGTTTTCGGGACTGAAAAAGGAAATCCAGGAAAAACTTCTTTTAAAAGAAGTCATGGAGATTTGAACTGGCGAAATATGAGTATTATAGTGCCCAATCAACACTATTCAACAAGTCACTTTTACATATATAACTACTAAGATCGCGTTTAGGCTAGTAGAACACTCCACAGTCCAGGCCAATAGGCAACATAACTAATCTTTTCACCTTTGTGCTTCATACTGATGTTTCGCAAACACGTAGTGCAGCGCTCATAAACCTGATCAATGCTTTTACCACCGCCCTGTGAGCAGAAGAAACAAGAGAAATAACTGATCAGAGATTTTACTAATGAAGCAATTTGAACCCTGCAGAATGCCAAAATCTTTCTCACTACATGTTTATTTTGTAATACTTTGTCTTGTAATGCCTGACATATCACATGCGAGCTTTACTATGTCATACAGATTCAAAAGAACTTGCAAGATGTGAATCCATTAAACAGCCACAAGAATGGACCGAAAATTATTATAGCTGTATATACGGCACATAGAAAAGACCATCACCTGAATCATTGAACAACTCCAGTGACAAAAACTATGAAATTTGCAATATCCACATCATGCATAGTTTCCGTATTGAAAGTTAGTGGCAAGATGAAAATTGGCAAGAGCTACTGAAAGAATGGTGAAATAATATAACATAACTAAGTCTCATAATCCATAATTTCTAGTTCATAGATATAATGAATAGTTTCATATTTACATGGATTTTTAATTGACTCAATATCTAAGACGTAAATTGGTATGAGTTTATGAGAGCTCAGGTTAAGTTAAATTTAGTAACTCATTAGCTTAACCTTAGATGATATGTACTTGAGAGAGCTCGAGGATCAATTTCATGGACTCAAGCTGGGGGACGTACCTTTCTACTCTTCTTTTGTTCCTTGCAAATAGAATTGTCAGGCGTAATTATTGTCAAAGGAGGAAAAAGAAGAATTTCGGCAAATCAAATCATGATGTGAATTTCAATTGAATGGCAGGTTAGAGTTTCAAAATTTGGGATTCTCTTTTAATCTAGGGATTGAGGATTCTTATTTGAGGGAGAGTTAGCACAACATCATTGATGATTAATATACTCACTGAACCCTTTGACAAGCTACGTCAGCTTAAGAAATTAATTAAAAATGCCATGTCAGATTTCCGGCCAAGTGGATTGGAGTGAGCGCCAAAAAGATTTTTAAAAAAAAGATTTGGCACTTAAATGATAAAAAAAATGCTTCTGATACCAAAGTGAATGTTATACATAACTTTTGAGATTTCCAATGTTTTTTTGCCATTCTTTTTGTTTTTCTATTTTGCTATTTTTTTCCTTCTTTATCGAGCAAATTTGTCAAACATTTTTTGTTCTTTTTTCTTAGATTTTTAACATTGCCCCCATCATCAGCCATGTTAGAATAATTAACCAAAATACTCGATCATACAAATGAAAAAAACTAAAGGATTCAGTAGCACAAAATGAGAATTCCAGGACTCATTTAAACAGATTATATATATTAAAGAACAAAAAATGAAGATTATCTTTGAGACAACAGACTAAGTTAGGGAATATGTTTCTTGGAAAATTTTGATACATAATTTCTCTTAGCATGTAATATTGTAAAAATATAAAGAAATAAAGGATAATAACACAATCGGTTCTTGGACTTTCACTTGTATTCAGTTTGGTTCTCGAACTTTATTTTTGTTTGATTGGATCTCTTTGCTCTTTTACCTTGTTTAATATAAAATACGCACACATCCTTGGCAACCCCAAGTATGCCAAGTGATATCATCTGGTGCATGTCATATATATATATATATATATAATTCAACTCGATTTTCCTCATTAATTTGCTGAACATTGAGGAAAAATAAATAGATTTTTTTTCTGATCTTGGGAAGCTACCTCATTATGAAGGATAGGAAGGGATAAAGAAGATGATCTGATTCTTCCTTAGTAGAATAAGCACATTGGGTTGCCAGGATGCAACGCTCTCTTTATACCTCACTAACTCTGGAAACCCGACAAATGCAAAGAGAGGAATAAGAGAGAAAAAGCAACAACGAACAATTTGCAAGAATCTTTATGTAATAGCTGAACGATCTTTCTCAAGAACAATTCTCGAGGCTGTTGTTGAGAGAGAGGACGTCCAACGTTACCTCATTTATGGATGGTAGGAGGGAGAGAGCGATGAGTTATATTGTAAATCAAATTAAAAAAATTATATAAACAAAAAAAATGATTCAAGAGTTTATTTGAATTCATCAACAGCAGGATTACGTCCTATAAAAAATTTTAGTATAATTTTGTGGCCACACAATTCAAATTACGATGATTTCTCATATGAATATAACATAACTAATAAATGGGACCAAAACCTAAACACATTCTAAATCTTTTGATCCCGCAACAAACAGATCAATTTAAATATAAGTCTAAATCTAATATTATTTTGGGGGCACGACCTCGGAGTCCCCGCCCACTCACCGATGAGCAGGACAACCGTCTGCTCAGTGGGAACATAATCCCTGTTATTTTATATGTAAGGAATGACATTATATTAAATTAGTTTTTAAAAATTATTTCTTGTGGAAAAAACATAAAAGTGGTAGCAGAGTCATGACTCATGAGTCATGGGTTATTTTGATTATATAAGATATCTCCGAGAATTTGGACTTGACAGATGGGACTTGTTAGGGATGATGATTTAGGTGTAATACCACACTGCTATTTTTATTAGGTTTGATGTCGCTCATTCCTCGTAACACGTGACAAAGCCGTCATCAGCCCCTATCCTCATAGCACGCGGCAATGTATCCATGATTTCTTCTGAAGCCAAAATCTCAACATCGTTCATCCTTGTCTGTTAATCCGCATACTCCTCTCACTATAAGTAGCTCGTAAGTTTAGAGCGCTTCTGAACTCTCGATGCTTTTAGACTTTGTTCACTATCTAGACTTCTGTGGATGCTAACATTTCCGCAAGGCAGGGCGACCTTAGCAGAAAATCAATCCAAACACTAATTTCACGTCATCAGCTGGTTGTTTGAACTAATCATTTCGTTGATGGGGGCAAAAGCCAAGCCAAAGGTAGAATGAATGGGCAAAAGCAGTGGCAATGGTCTCTCCACTTTGCTCTTTTGCTCTCTTTATTACGCAGATTTTCCAAACATATTCTCTTTTCTTTATATTTTTTCTTAAATATAAAAAATTCCCTATCAGTAGCCATGCTGAAGTGGAAAAGTTAATTAAACAAGTCACAGAAACTAAAGGATCCAATAAGGCAAACTGAGAATTCAAGGACTTACAATTGGACAAATCGAATAACGTAAGGGCCAAAAATGAAATTATCCTTTAACACAAAAAGAAAGCGAGGGAAATCATGCTTCTCGCGGGTCTTATTGTACCTCATCACAGGGAGGGCAACGGGAAGAGCATCCGGAATATGATCTAACCAGAAGTTCTATCCCCACCAAAACCTGTTCTCAGATATTCTATTTGGTTGAGATGACTAACATCACCCCCAGATTTGAAGACCCAGTTGTCCCCATCAGACAAGTGGAAAATGTTGACAGAAGTATTCAGAAATTTCACACCAGATCGTTTGTTTGGGCAAGCTCGCATATGAAGCCTGTTGAGTACACCGCCGTGAGTGACCGCCACTACACGCTCTCCTGCGCAGTGAAGAAAAGTTTTATTTGCAATTTCTTTTCCAGGCTTAAATTGCATCAGAAATTCTTTATGAGTGAATGGAAAGTGCATTTAAATGATGATGGTGGCCGTCCTCGTCCTCGTCTTTCTTCTGCTATGACAAAGCAAGCAAACAGAAGAAAGGGCATATACAAACAGAGAGCATCAACAACGTCTCAGAAAGAATTGCAACAACAACTAAAGCTGTTCCTCAAGGCCAATAAAAAGCTTAGTTTTTGGGACTGAAAAAGGTAATCCGGGAAAAACTTATTCAAAAAGAAGCCACGGAGATCTGAACTGGCGCAATATGAGTATTATAGTGCCCAGTTAACACTATTCAACGAGTCACTTTTACATATAAAACTACTAAGATCACGTTTAGGCTAGTAGAACACTCCACAGTCCAGGCAATAGGCAACATAAATAATCTTTTCACCTTTGTGCTTCATACCGATGTTTTGCAAACACGTAGTGCAGCGCTCATAAACCTGATCACTGCTTTCACCACCACCCTGTGAGCAGAAGAAACAAGAGAAATGACTGACCAGACATTTTACTAATGAAGCAATTTGAACCCTGCAGAATGCCAAAATCTTTCTCAATAAATGTTTATCTTGTAATCCTTTGTCTTGTAATGCCTGACATATCACATGCAAGCTTCACTATGTTATACAGATTCAAAAGAACTTGCAAGATGTGAATCCATTAAACAGCCACCAGAATGGACGGAAATTCTGATAGCTGTATATACGGCACAAAGAAAAGAACACCACCTGAATCATTGAACAACTCCAATGACAAAAACTATGAATTTTGCAATATCCACATCATGCATAGTTTCCATATCGAAAATTAGTGGCAAAATGAAAATTGGCCAAAGTCTGGTGCATTTTGTCGTGCTCCGTGCACATCAAAACCCACCGGAATTTCTTGATCTGTCTTATCAGATAGAAGGGCTTTATAGGCTTCAGGACAGACACTAGCTGCAACATGTGGCTGAAGGCCTTGAAGCTCCCCAATATTTCTTTCCCGTAGACGTGGATCCTTGATAACCTAGATTCTCATTTGAAAACAACATGCAAGATATTTCAGAGGACCCAACAAATAAAGATAACATCTAATTGAATCTTTTAGCCCTACACGACTGTCTGAAATTTACGTATATGTCGGGTGTTGTAGCACCAAATGGATAAACCAAAAATTCAAGTGTGATTGTCATAAATAGAATGCCAGATCAAGAATTGTAGCACTAAATTCATACCTCCAGTCCACCACAAGCAGTTGCAATCAGATTTGCTGTCTCCAAAGCTCGTTTTAGGTCAGATGAGTAGATTGCAGAGATTTTGCCTTCTCTGGACAGCCTTTCACCCAACTTTCAAGGAAAATAATAGAAGATGTTAATAAACCTGTTGGTCAGTCCAAAGAAAAGGACGACATATCACCGAAATTACTTACTGCAGTTGCTTGCCGCCTCCCCATTTCATTCAATTCCACGTCCACAGTTCCCTGTTAAATGTAATGAAAGCAATGTGAAGGTAAATAGAAAAAGAGGCAGAAAGCAGTTCTTAAACAAAATGCATGAGATGGCAGATGTCAGCACAATTAAAGATAAATTTGCTTAAACTCAAATGCAGGGAAACCACAACCTATTGATGCCTATTCTCTAATTCTATATGGCACGTCCTATCATGTAATGAATTATGACCACTCAATCACAAAACCTGTAATAGAAGATACAAAACCTTAGCGGTAGAATGTAGATATCCTTTGCCATTACATCTTCTCTATATTTTTTGTGCTCACCCTGAATGTTACCTTCCCGTCACTGGTTCCAATATTTGTATTAGGAAAAGAGAAGTACGAAAGTCAATGTAGTATTCTCAAGCAAAGGCTTGTAGTGGTGCATTCGCAATGCAATAACATATATATGTAGCAGAATGCAGCTATGCCGCTTGACAAGAACTGATGATATTCACCAAAATGACGCCTTTATTCAGTAAACATTTGCATTGTATCCTGTTCGTTTGTCACACAACGGGCAAAAATCAAAGGTGTACTGCATGCTTTTTCTATACCGGCATAGGTAATCAGCAATTTATACAAAATTAGAAGGCCAAAGAGAAATCCAGAAGCATAGACAACCTGAAATCTTCCATCAGCATTCCAGTCAGTTTCACCGTGACGAACGACTACGATTTCAGCGTAATATATGCCAATTGGAACCGATGGCACATGGCCATTGCAATCAACATCAGCAACAACCCTGACAGATAACGCCATAAAAGAGAGTACGGGTTAACCTCACGCACATGAAGACAGAAGCTACCCCAAAACATAAAGGTAAAAGATAAAAAGGCAGAACAATAAAAGCAAATTAAGACGCTCACGGAGCGACATTGGTGTGGAAAAAGGTCCGCAAGGATCCGCAAACAAGTGGATCGAAAGAAACAAAACATCGAAAGTCTACTGAATTGATTGGAACAGTCGATAGATCATTTGCTTTATCAGCAGCAAGCTCTATCATAACCAACATGACGGGAAAAAAAGAAAAAAAAAGAAAAAAAAAAGGAACGCGCCCACAAAAATAAATTGAGCTGGCCCATTCCAGAGCTTTTCATTATCCTCCAAATTTCGCGGAACCTCACGACATTCGAAGGAAAAAAGAGTCGGCGAAAATGGAGGAAAAGGTCAAACCTCGAGTTCGAATCCGACATGGCAGGCTGGCGCGAATGGGCTCTGGGCCGTGCGTCCGTGATCCTCCGTCGAGCGATGAACGGAGTCGCGTGTACCAAGCTTCGAGTTCAGGAGCTGACAACGTGTGCGGAGTGTTTTGGCAAAGAAGCAAAACGTGAACCCATCGATCTCGATGGGGCCGCTGAACCAGTTTTGTAGAAAAATTCATTGACTCGGAGCCGTCGGTCTTCGCCCACCCCGGCCTTCGTCTTCATGACATTTCGTTAAAAAAATCCTTAACAAACGACCGACAGCGAAGAAAACGGATGGCGTCTTTTTCTTTGTCTTCGTCTACCCCGCTTCACCCGACGCCCGCCATTTTCGCAATTTTTTATTATGTTTTTCCACATGGTTCCATGTCGTCGTCGGACGTTCCCTTTTTCCTCAACCTGAACTGTTCAACTTTGCCACGACCCGCGTGGAGCCCAAGTCACGCTTATACAAAACCATTACTTTTCCTTTTTATTCGGATAGAATAATAATACAGGTCTAAAAAATTATGTAGGGCTCTCATTTTAACTTAAAAAAAATTTCGACTATCTTCTTACCAAAATGGTTACTTAGGGTGCGCATGGCAACATTTCTCTTCCCGGGAAGAGTTTTTTTTCAGAAACATTTCTTTTTTATTTCTATTCCCCGGAACAATTTCTAAGTAAAATAAGGCGCTTGGTAATTACACAAAATTTCTACTCTTAGAAGAGAAATGCGTTTGGTATGACTCATAATTTTTTTTCTTTTTAATGCTCAAGGCCGGCGGCGGCGGCCGGCGACCGGTGGCGGGCGGTGAGCGGCCGACGACCGGCAACGGCCGTGGGCAAGCGGCGATCAACAAATGCAAGAGATAAAAAGAAAAACAAGAAAAAAGAAAATTAGCTTATTTCTAAAATTGTTCCCGGGAACAAGAAGCAACTTTTTTTTGCTTCTTGTTTCTATTCCCGGGAACAACTTTCTATTCCCGGGAACAAAAAAACAAGTTGGCGTTACCAAACGGATTTCTGTTCTTTTTTTGTTCCAGGGAACAAAAGAACAAAAATTCAGAAAAACAGAAACGTTACCATGCGCACCCTTAGGGTCCGCATGATAGGCCTTAATTTTTCTTCTTGAATGATTTTCTCTGAGAAATTTCGTTTGTTAGAAAATTTTCTTTTATTTATTTATTTCTAAAATAGTAGGTTTGCCAAAAAATCAGAAATAGAAAAATTTATGATTTTTGTTCCAGAATGAGAAATCAAGAAATTGTTTTCTCTTATTGAACTGCACACCATATATACAAATGATTCAATCTAAAGGAAAATCGTGCAAAGGGAAACGACATGGATTATCTTGGTTTTAGTTATGAATGACATATCTTTTGAAGGGATACCAAAGGAAGATGGTATTTTTATGCCAATTGCATGAAGTGGCCTTTTCATTTTTCTTCTTGAAAAACAAGAAGAAGATGAAAGCCTATGTTTGCCAGCCAAAAACTTCTTAATAATTTTTCGTAAAGAAGCAATACAACCAGTGAGATGTGAACATTCACAATTAGAATGAATGTTATTAGGCATATACGAGTGAAGGCAAGAAAGGCAAAATCAAATGAATTTGCGTAATGCAATTGCATTGCTGCCGATAGTTGACAGTCCAACTATTAACACCAACTCATCGTCGGCTGAACTATACTTGGGGAAAAGAAAGACAGCTAAAGAATAGCTAACAAAGCAAAGATGTGATGGCCAAAACAAGAAAATAAAAAAAAAAAGCATAACAAAATTACAACTCTTTTAGGGATCAAGATGAGAGAGAGAGAGAGAGAGAGAGAGAGAGAGAGATGATATTTAACCTAGTGCTTGCATATTCATAAAGTTTGCTAGTGCTAGTAAAAATAATAAGCCCGACCCCAACGTCGCACGAAATCGAGAACTCTCTTGCTTTCTTGAGCAACCCACTCCTCCCCTTTGAGAATGTCACTTGACGGCTCGTCGAGTTGTCGATCCTCCTTATCAAAATCTTCTCTCTCCCCATCTCGACATTTGTAATATATTTCCATTATTTTGTATTTAATGATTTCTTATCTCAAATGGTATTTGGTTGCCTCCTTATACCTATTTCTTTTGTGATGAGATCGAATTTCTTATGCACGAGAGGCTTGTCATTTGTCTCTGACCATTCATTAAAATATGGAGGATTTCATCGAAAGAATTTTTAATTTTTCTAGTGGGGTTATTTTAGGTTGAAATTTATTCCTTTTGTGCAAGTACCACTTCCAACGAGGACAATGCGTCTAAAGTGAATTTAGAGTTACACAACAATAGAAAATGTGATGAAATTTGTCAAATTTTTGCACTAAATAATAAGCATTTGAAATTTATAGGAATGAACATCTTGTAAATTCTAAAATGAAAAATCTATTTAAAAATGAAATAGAAACAAAAACAAAAACGAATTTCGTTATCAAACGGATTTCTGTTTCTGGAGTAGAATATGTTTTTTTTTGTAATGAAGTAGAAATTGTTTGTCCTTATAAGATACGCTTTTTTTCCGTAGAAATCTATTTCCACTGTCCCAGAACTCAATTTCTGGTTAGAAATTAAATCATGCACACCCTTAACTTTTATAATTTCAAAAAATAAGCTATGTTGAATTTTTTTTTGGGTAAAAATTCCTGTCCACATGAACTGATAAAAAGAAAAGATATTTTTTTTTTTACCTTCAAACCGTGTAGTAGCATCTAGGCCTCTGCCTGCGCTTTCATCAAATCTTGGGGAACAAGCACATTCGGAAGACAGATGAAAATCAAGACACGCAACGAGTAAAGAGGAGAAGAGAGCAAAGGGTGAAAATGCGAAGAAAATATGGGATGAGGCAACCGAGCAAGTACATTCTGGGAAAAAGACGGTTTGAGGCGTGAATTTCAGTTGTATGATCGGTTAATAGTTTTAAAATTTGAGTTTCTACTTTTAATTTGTAGATTTAGGGTTCTTATTTGGGAGAAACTAATAGATGACAAGCTTTATGGTTTAGATGTTGACTGGACCTTTTAGCCAGCTACGTCGTCTTAATAAATCAATTAAAAAAGTTTATTTGCCAAGCAAATTGAAATTGACGCTAAAAAGATTATTTTTAAAAAGTTGGCACTCCGTAATTTAAAAAATGGCACTAAAGTGGGTATTTTACAAAAATAATTATGACACAATAAGTGCATTGGTGGCAAGTATTTACTAGTTTGGGATGTTAGGTAGTATTAGCCCTAATGTTTTTTTTTGTGAGTATTAGCCCTAATGTTTATGGAGTCTTATATCATCAATATTTCATAAGGATAATAACACAAATTGCGTCTAGAATTTGATTTAATATATAATTTCATAATTGAATTTTTAATTTATTTAATGTGGCTCATAACCACATTTGCCCCAAACTAATTATTATGTCACAAAAACTATGTGTACGACATTTGCCCTAAATTAATTTTATATTAGGAAAAATTGCTAAATTGATACACACTTGCTACATTCACCATAAATGAAAAATAACGAAAAAGTCATAAACCTATTGTAATTGTGACAGTTCAATCACAAACCCCCATTTTTTGTCAATTAAGTCCTAAAATGTTTTGTATATGTATCAATTCAGTTTATCCGATCAATTTTAGCTAACTAATGTTGACATAGTGTCATTAACACTGACATGGGCGTGGAAATCTTTTAATTATATTTTAATATTTTTTCAAGTTATTTATTCTTTCTTTTATTTCTCTTTTTTTTTTTCGTTTTTCTTCTATCTCTAACTGATTATCAAACCAACTAGAGGCAAAGGTCGGGGAGGTTGACTTTGCTAGCCTTAAGGGCAGCCTGTATCATGGGAAAAAGGATCACCTAACATAATGTTAGGTGACTTACCCTCATCCCCACCCTCAGATAAAAAAGCCCCCCTTTTGCATGAGGAACACCACCCCCTCATCCTTCCCTCACCCTGAGTCCTAGGTCATGCCTTGCCTAGGCATGGAAATCTACAGGACACCTCAATATTTACTTCATTTTTTTCTATTGGATCCATGGTTTTCTTTTTTGTACCAAAGTGAATGGAAAAGACTTTGTCACAATAAAAAAGAAAGAAACAAAAGTAACAAAAAGAAAAAAAAGTAATTAGTAATTGATTAGGCATGATAAAGAATAGAGGCAATCGATTCCTGGATGGGTTAGTTCCCACCCTTAAATCTGGAACTAGATTTGGCTAAATCAATTCTTAGGTTAGGGAACTTAAAATAAGTCCATCTTGTTATGGAATCGGTGATCTTTTTTAATTTTTTTATTCCTTATAAGTGGATATTTCTCAACATTAAAAGGAAAAAAAAATACTTTTGTATTTAGGATTTGTTTCAAAATAAAAAATAAGAAAAATTAAAGAAATTTTAAATAGTCCTCAGTTTAATCTAGACTGCTCGATTCCTTAGGTGGAATCAAGAATTGGAGTGGTTATTCTTGGTCCCAAAATATGGAATTGGGAGTTAGATCGGTCCTCCGAGAACTATATAGAACTGGCCGATTTGATCCGGTCAGGTCGGATTCTTACATGGGATTGAGACTGATACACACTCCTAACAAAGAGTTTATTGTTCCAACTTTGCAAAAGAGTCAAAGTTTCACTCTCAACCGTCCTTCTTTTCTATAGCCATAGAGGATCGGGCTGGTACAGAACACCCATCCATAGTGCTGTGATGCCGGCGAACCTTCCCGTATTCCAAACTTAGCTGCTTAGCACTCCTATTAGTTGGCCCCATCAGACTACTAGCATTGATGGAGGTGGCGTGAGGAGGGACCATTGGCGGCACGATCCTTGTCTTTGTCTAATCCAAGCTATAAGCAATAGCATGCACTTAATCTATATGTCAATGTTTTCCTCGTGGATGATGTTGACCGACGGTCGACAACCAACTATAACACTACCAACAGAGGCGTTCTCCATCCTGATCGCATGGTTGATATCGGTAGAAATCTGGGTGAGGAAGCTTCGCTACTTAAGCTATCGCGGATTTGATGGTGATGCAATTATGACAGAGTTTGTCAAGTATGATCCCGCTGTAGTTATTGTTACGAAGCTATATCAGGTTATGTCGCATAGCCCACATGAGCATTTTATGTTAGAGAATTAAATATTAATCCACGCATTCATCTAATAACTTAAGCTTTTAGAGCAGTTGATAGTTGTTCCATAAATTCTTACATAGTATCAGAGCAGGAGGTCCTGAATTCGAATCTTTCTAGACTCCTATTTTCCTCCCCAATTATATATTTTCACGCTTAGTATTAGGCGAAAAGACCAGACTAAACGTGAGGGGGAGTGTTGGAGAATTAAATAACAATGTATGCCTTCATCTAATAACTTAAGCTTTTAGAGCAGTTGGCAGTGATTCCACAAAATGTCACATTTTACATTTATATGAATAGTCTTTTTGGAGCAAGATTGATCATATACGAGAACTATATATATTATCGTCCATAATCGCGAGGATAAGCACAAAGTGAATTGGTGACAGCCATGATTACGGCAGTAAACAACGATAATACGTTTGCAGCTTGCAACATTAATAAAATACTTGGAGCTTTGTCCTAATATATTTCCTTCCTAAAAAAATTTGTGTTAACGCCTTTTCTTATTTCTTTTAATTCAAGTCACTTGAACTTTTAAGGAATAGTCCAAGGAGAAAGTATGATGGAGAAGATGCTTCAAATGTCTATAATGACAAACATATATAAGTAGTAGCATGCATGTACGTCGCGCAAGTCTTAGTTTTTTATTTTAGTAAAGTTGGCATATGTACTTTGTGAAAGTTATTCGCTATATTGTATACTAATTCATATGAATTTTCCTCTTGCACACAAAATAAGGACGAAATTCTTTATAATATAAAATTCGGGACTTGAACATAATATAAATTTTCCATTGTAATTTTAATACGGCGTAGAGAAATTTAAATCAGTAAGGGTCTTCCAAGCACATACTTAATTGGAAGAGTTACATAAAGAAATTGGTATAATTTTCGTTAATTGTGATTTGAAACATTAAAGCTCCATAAACTATTTTCTTAAACCAAACTTGTCTTCATTTTTTTTGCTTTTTTGAAAATTTTTCAAACATATGCTCTTTTTTTTTGGGGGGGGGGGTCTTTTCCAAATATTTCAAATTGCTCTACAGCAGCCATGTTAGAACGGTTAAGTTAATTAAGGACGAAACGATTCAATCAGCACACATTGAGAATTCGAAGATTTAATTGGACAAATCACATAATTTATGGACCAAGAATGAAATTATCCTTCAAGACGATAAAGAGTGATGGAATCATTCTTCTCGGCGGGTCTTGTTGTACCTCATCACAGGCAGGGCTACTGGAACAGCATCGGGAAGAGTTGATCTAACCAGAAGTTCTATCCCCTCCAAACCCTGTTCTCAGATAGTCCATTTGGCTGAGATGACTAACATCACCCCCCGATTTCAAGACCCAGTTGTCCCCATCAGACGAGTGGAAAATGTTGACAGAAGTATTCAGGAACTTCACATCACATTGTTTGTTTGAGCTGGCTCGCGTATGAAGTGTTCGGAGTACACCGCCGTGTGTGACCGCTACTACACGCTCTCCTGCGCAGTGAAGAAAAGTTTTATTTGCAATTTCCTTTCCTGGCTTAAATTGTATCAGAAATTCTTTAGTAGCAAACAGAAAGCGCATTTAAATGATGGTCGTCGTCTTCCTCGTCTTGCTTCTGCTACAACAAAGCAAGCAAACCAAACACGGCATTCAAAAGCAAATAGCATTAGTAAAGTCTAAAAAAGCATTGAAACAACAATTAAAACTGTTCACCAAGTCCTGTGATGGTTAGTTTTCAAGACAGGAAAAGGTAATCTGAAAAATATTCCTTAGAAAGAAGCTATGGAGATTCGAACTGGCGAAATATGAGTGTTGTAGTGCCGATCAACACTACTAACAACGCATTTAGGTTAGTAGAACACTCCACAGTTCTGGTGAATAAGCGACGTAAATAAGCTTTTTACCTTTGTGCTTCTTACTGATGTTGCCCAAACTCGTAGTGCAGCGCTGATAAAGCTGATCCATACTTTCACCACCACCCTGTGAGCAGAAGAAACAAGAGAGAGACTGATTAGACAATCCACTTATGAAGCAATTTAAACCCTGCAGACTGCCAAAATCCTTCTCACTATATGTTTATCTTGTCATACTTAGTTTTGTAGCACCTAACATTAGACATGCAAGCTTTACTATGTTTTACAGATTAAAAAGAACATGTAAGATGAGAATCCAGCCAAAGGAATGGTACTGAAATTCTTATTGCTGTGTATACAATAAATAGAAAAGAATGACCATTGGACAACTCCAATGACAAAAACTATGAACTTTGCAATATCGACATTACGCGTAGTTTCCTATTGAAAGTTAGGGGCAAAATGAAAATTGACCAAAATCAGGTTCAATTTGTTGAGTTCAGTGTGAATCAAAACCCACCGGAATTTCTTGATCTGTCTTCTGTGAGCGAAGGGCTTTATAGGCTTCAGGATGGACACTAGCTGCAACATGTGGCTGAAGGCCTTGCAGCACCCCAAAATTTCTTTCCCGTAGACCTGGATCCTTGATAACCTAGATTCTCATTTGAAAACAACATGCAAGATATTTCAGAGGACCCAATCATTAATTGAACTGTAAGGATGAACACAAATTTTTACAACATTCTGAACTTTACAACAAATAAAGGTAACATCTAAGGAAATCTTTTAGCTCTATACTGTCTGAAATTCAAGTATACGTTGGGTTCTGTCCCACCAAATGGCTAATGCCAAAGCCCATGTGTAATTTTCATGAATAGAATGCCAGACAAAGAACTGTCTCACTAGGTTCATACCTTCAGTCCACCACAAGCAGTTGCAATCAGATTTGCCGTCTCAAAAGCTCGTTTTAGGTCAGATGAGTAGATTGCAGAGATTTTACCTTCTCTGGACAGCCTTTCACCCACCTTTCAAGGAAAATAGTAGAAGATGTTAACAAACTTGTTGGTCAGTCCAAAGAAGGGGATGACATGTCACAGAAAAAACTCACCGCAGTTGCTTGCCGCCTCCCAGTTTCATTTAATTCGACATCCAGAGTTCCCTGTTAAATGTAATGAAATCAAATTAAAGTTAAATAGAAAAAGAGGCAGAAACCAGTTCATAAACAAAATGCATGATATGGCAGGGAGATATATTTGCTTAAACCATGCACGAATGCAGAGAACCACAACCTAGTAATGCTTTTTCTCTGATTTGATTTGGCATGTCCTATCATGGAATGAATATTGATCACTTAATCACAAAAGCTGTAATAGAAGGTGGGCATATTCTTTGCCATTCTATCATCCTTTGGGCTCCCCCTGAATGTCACTCTGCCATTGCAGGTTCAAATTTTATAGAGGAAAAGAGTAAGTACGAAAAACATGGCATTCTCAGGCAAAGGCTTGTACTGGTATTCACAATGCAATTACAGATATATGTAACCAAATGCAGCTTCGTAGCTTGACGAGAACTGACGTCATTCACCAAAATGATGCCTCTATTAGCTAAACGTTTGCACTGTCACCTCTTCCTTTGTCACACAATGGGGCAAATATCAAGTAGTGTAGTACATGCTTCTATATCGTAATGGTAATCAGCAATTTCTACAAAATTAGAAGGCTAGAGAGAAATCCTGAAGCATAGAAAACCTGAAATCTTCCATCAGCATTCCAGTCCGTTTCACCGTGACGCACAACAACAATTTCAGCATGTTCTAAGCCAATTGGAACCGATTGCGCATCACCGTTGCAGTCCATGTCAGCAGCAACCCT
Organism: Melaleuca alternifolia; assembly: GCA_019926035.1. Taxonomy (NCBI): domain Eukaryota; kingdom Viridiplantae; phylum Streptophyta; class Magnoliopsida; order Myrtales; family Myrtaceae; genus Melaleuca; species Melaleuca alternifolia. The sequence goes on along the minus strand of JAGKPW010002416.1, from coordinate 4,738,022 downwards.
GACAGACACCCGGGAAAAGAGAGTACGGGTGAGCGTCGGGCACTTGAAGCCAGAAGCTACCACAAAAGCAACAGCAGACGCAAATTAAGAAGCTCACACGGTGACATGCGTCTGGAAAATGGTCCAAAAGACCGGAAACATGCGAAACGAAAGAAAAAGCAATCGATTGGAATAGTCAATTGACCATTTCCTTCATTAGCAGTAAGTTCCCATCATCACCAATCAACGTGATAGCAAAAAGAACACTCGCCCAAACATTAATTAAGCTCGCCGATTCTGGAGGTTTTCATTGTCCTTCAGATTTCTTGGAACCTAAGGGCACCCAAAGAAAAAAGTTGGCGAAAATAGAGGACAGGATTATACCTCGAGCTCGAACCCATCATAGCAGACTTGCGATTTGGCTCTGGACCTTGCGTCCTTGATCGCCAGTGAGCGCTGAAGCGAGTTGCGAGGGACAACGTGCAGAGCGTTTTTGCAAATAAGCAGCGTAGACCCATTGATCTCAATGAAATTTTGGAATATGTTATAATAGCCAAACACATAGACTCGGAGGCGTTGGCCTGTTGTGTCGGTCTCTTCCCAGTGGGAACGATCAATACGTACACGAGAAGTTGCAGAACGCCGTGCGGTCCTCGTCTTCATGATCTTTCGTGGTAAAGTTCATCAATGACCGATAATGGGAAAAACACAGGGCATCTCTTTCTCCATCATCTCGAGGTCTCCGCCTTTCCCCGGTGCCAACCCAACCAGACCAAACGATTTTCGAACAACATCATAGATTATTATTGCCGTGTTAGAATAAAGAGTCAACTTTGTTTCGACGAGCGTGGAGTCCACGTCATACATCTTTCTCTTTGATCTCTCTCTCTCTCTCTCTCTCTCTCTCTCCACCCTGTCATCAATATCCATGGCTGGAACCTCAGCAAATCACCACCTGCTGCCGTGGCGCGCCGTCATCAGTGTGACGGTGGAACATCACAATTACCATGTTGAGTTTTGATTTTCAAATAAGGGTATTTAGGACTAACACCTTTTTTTTTTTTTAAGGATGTGTTGTTTAATACATTGCTAACTCAGACCTCCACATTCTTTCTCTTATCCATTCTTCCTATCTTTCTATTAGATATTTAGATTTTGGGAATTATACTCTTGCACTGGTTGTTGAAGATAGGGAAACCTCTCTCTCTCCTCGTGATTTTTCATTTTAGAATTTTCATGTATATATTATACTACGCGTGGTTTTACTTTTACTTTCATCTTTTGCTATTTGTGTTTGGATTTGTGCATCTCTTGATGTCATATCACAACAAATTGATGTCATAGCAAAGAAATCCCAATTTTTGTTTGAAATGGAATCTATCAAGTTTCAAGTGGCACGTTTCAATGGCCAAAATAATTTTGAGCTATGGAGGATAAAGATGAAGGCATTGTTGCATTGGGAAGGTTCAATTAGAGCTTTGGATGGGAAGTGCCTTGATGACACATGACTAGGGCTGAGATTGAGAAGATGGAAGAGAGGACATATAGCACAATTCAACTGTCGTTATCCAACAAAGTGCTTCGTGAGGCCGCTAATGAAGAAACGACTTCTAGATTATCGAATGAGCTTGAATGTCTCTACATAAAGAAATCTCTTACAACAAGATTATTGTTGAAGCAACATCTTTACACACTAAAGATGTAAGAAGATATTCCTATCCAAGAACATCTAGATGAAATTAATAAGATTGTAAATTATATGAAAAATCTAGATTTTAAGTTAGATGATGAAGACCAAACCCTACTTATATTAAGGTCACTGCCAAGCTCGTATGAGAATTTTGTACTAGAAATTTTATTAAAATATGGTCTCACATTAATTAATTGATTTTATATTTTAAATTAATTGGATTAATGAATATTCCAATATGTATATATATATATATATATATATATATATATATAAAACCCTGAGTGATCATATTCAATTGGCTTTTGGCATCTATTGAAAATGAGCATGGTTGGGCGGCAAAGTGTAGGCAATTATATTTAACTGAAGTCTGTAATAGGAAGAGCCCGGTAGACATGCTCATGTTAAGGTTTGCTAGGTTTCCTCTTTAGCCTATAAAAGGATATATATAACATCCGTCACTTTATCCCATTGAAATTTGCTATACAGAAATAGGTCATAGAGATGAAGATCTGGCATTCCAGTATATCACTAATCATACTTGAAGTCGGATTGATCTATTCTATTTGGGTGAAGCAATGGCTCAAACATGTATATATATATATATATATATATATATATCTTATTCCACTATGTTTTACATTCATATAAGTGGATCCGATTTGTTATTGATTAATATGTTAGTTATATTGATTTTTTTTATAACCGAGATGATGTTAGTTATATTGATTAATCATAGTGTTTATGATAAAATATCAACATATGGTATTAGAGCGGGTCATATATGATTGTAGACCCCAAATATTTTTTTTTTGATATATATACAGATTCGAAATTTTTTTGGACATAACATTGTTCTTCTTCTTCCATGTGAATTTTTCAATCAATTGATTTTGAAATCTTAGGGTTTTTGTTCTACATGTCGAGATCTTTCCATCCATATATGGCTCGCATGATTTGGTTGAGAATTGAGTAGTAATTTCGTTTTTAAAATTTCTTGGGTTTACAAATTCGGAATCTTTTTTTTTTTACAGAATATGTTCTTCTTCTTTCATGTGAATTTTTCAATCAATTGATTTCGAAACATTAGTGCTTTTGTTCTACGTATCGAGATATTTCAATCCATATATGGCTTGCATGACTTGGTTGAGAATTGAGTGGTAGCGATTTGAAATTTTAGGGTTTATACTATGAACAACTTCTAGAGTTTTCGAATTATTTTCAATTGATTGATGTATATTAGAAATTGTTATATAGGCATTGTTATATATGCTTTTTAGAACCTTTTAGTTGCACCAAGGTGATTTTCAAATAAGATAGTTTTAGGCACTTTAAGCAAGTAAGACAATAGTTAGAAATTGAGAACTTTGATGTCTCCATCACTTCTTAGTGATGGGGAGGAGGAATGTCAAAGTAATGTCACTTTGCTGGCTGCTTTGTCCTCCTTGGAAAGTGTATGCCGGAATGTTGAGTTGAAAGAGATGTAACCTTTTGCGCCATAAGCTTGGCAAAGCTTGATGAAAAGCTCATCTTTGGGCCAGCCGGTTTCTGGGCATAACCTAGAATAGACGGACTACTTTTGTGTAGGTCAGGCATCCTGTGACCAAGATTTCTAGCACAAACCCAAACCCATTTGGCCAAAATTTTTGGCTAAATATATCAAATAAATAAATAAAATAATCATTTTTTGTTGCTTTGGAAAATGAAATATGATCTTGGGCAGCACATGTTGTAAATTGTTTCATATTGTTTGATAAATTTCGGGCATTAATTGATCGGAACACTATTTACAAATTGTTGAAGTTCCATAGAGAGAAAATTAGTGTATACACTCACCAGCCCAAAGGGGGTTAATGTGTAAATTAATTTGAAAATTGCATGAAGATAATTTTTTTTAATTTAATAGATGGGGATGTATACTTCAAGATATTTATCTACCCAAAGGGAATAAATTTTTAGAATTATGGGTAATTCCCCTCTATGTTGAGATAATGGAGATGTATGATATAAAGGATTCGTCTGCCCAAAGAGGATGGATCCATGACACATCCTGATAAAATTTATTAGTGAGTTGTGAAATGGTTTTTCTATACATTCGACAGACATCAAATGTGGGTTTTGGTATTTGACAAAGATTATGATATATGACATTCGATTGTTGGCTTCATTGATTTTGACTATGCAAGTGATTTTGACAAAAGAAGATCTTTCATGGGTTATGTTTTTATGCTTGGTGGTTTCGTGGTTAGTTGAAGAGCAATGTTGCAGGACACAGTTGATTTATTTGCTACCAAAGCAGAATACATGGCAACAATAAAAGTGACAAAGGAAGCTCTTTAGTTGAAATGTTTGGTTATAGAATGTGAAGTGAAGCGGGAGGGAGCCTCCACTATCTTTTGCAATAACCAAAGTGCAATCTAGTTGACCAAGAACATGATGTATGATGAGAGAACGAAACATATGGACATTTGTTGTCACTTTGTGCATGATGAGATCATTAATGGTATGGCTACAATGAAGAAAATACCTATAGCGGATAATCCTGTAGATATGTTGACCAAATCAATTCCTTTGAACAAGTTCAAACATTGCTTAGACTCGATTGGTGTTTTCACCATTTGAATTCTCTAGATGGAGTTAGTTGTGTTTCATTCCTTGCTTTCTACGCCGAGTATGCTCATGTAGGCTTAGGGGTGTGCATCGTTGATTCCGTCATTTGAGGGGTGGTCTTGTGTGGTCACTCTTTGTGGTAAGAAAGAGAGATGCTGTTGTGTTTGGTATAATACTCTTCAGAAGATTTGAAGTCAAGGTAGAGTTTGGTTGAATTTAACTTTTAAATTAGTGATAAGGGTATTTTAGACTATACACATTTTTTTAAAGTGTTCTTTGAAGAGAGATTATAAAAAGAATGCATGACTTAACACCTTACTAACCCTAGTCTCCACATTCTCTCACTTTTCAGTTCTTTCTATCTTCTTGTTAGATCTTTAGATCTTTGAGATTATACTGTTGTACTTGTTGTTAAAATAGTGAAACCCTTTCAATCTCTCCGTGGTTTTTTTTTTTTTCCATTTTTGGGTTTCCATATATATCTTGTGCCTCATGTGATTTACTTTTACTTTCATCTTTTATAATTTGTGCTTGAATTTGTACATTTCTTGGTGTTATTTCACAACACACCGTTTAGACTGGGCCCCACGGTTGCACTTGCAAAGAGCTGATTCCATCAAATTCACTCATTTGAATTTTTCCATTTTCTGAATTATGTAACCCCGTGTGTTCTTTTGAGATATTGATATTTGTTTGAAAACCATAGCCGTTTTCATTATTTGCATTAAATTTCTTCATATTGTAATTTGTTAGCGAATTAAAAAAGAACTTTACATATCGGGAAGGGCTTCCCAACCTTAAAGATGAGCTTGGTAGCGACGACACTTTTCTGTATTTTACCCACGACTTTTTGTCCTTAAAACATTTGTATAATAAACTTAAGCGCGTTTGTCTAACAAATTCAATGGCGCTTCTCATGGAATTTTAAGACATGAAATATTTTCGTTTTTCTATTTTTTCTCTTATTTTCTTCTTTATTAATCAGAATTTCCAAACATATATTACTTTTATTTCTTTTTTCCAATATTTACATAGCAGTATCAGTAGCCATTGTAGAAAAATTAACTAAAACGACTCAATTACACAATATCGCAAAACCTGAGGGATTCGATATCACAAATTGAGAATTCAAGGACTTAATTATCTAATCGCATAGATAAATGGCCAAGAATGACAATATTCTCAAGACAATAACAATTGAGTAAATCATGCTTTTTAACAAGATTTGACACTGGTCTCTGTTACTAGATAGTATGGCAGAAAGAAAGGGAGAGATGGCACGATTAGTCCTCGGTTCTTAAATGTTAATTTTATCCTATTTGGTCTCTTTTAACTCTTTCACTTTGTTTAATGTAAAATACACACAATATCAGCAAGCCAAGGTAGGCAAGGCGATATCACGAGGGGTGTGTATTCGCATTCAACTCGATTTCACTATAAAATGATGTAGCTATTTGTTGACCGATAAAATAAAATTAATAGATTTTCCGTCTTGGCGAGGTTAAATGCCTCATTACGAAGAATAGGAAGGGAGAAACAAGATAGTCTAATTCTTCCTCAGTCGAATCAGCAACTTGGTATGCCAGGATGCAATGCTCTCTTTATAACTATGAAGTCCAGGGATCCAACGACTGGAGAGAGCGAACCAGAGAGAGAGAGAGAGAGAGAGAGAGAGAGAGAGATGACTAGGAACGATTCAAAAGAATCTCTTTGCATCAGCTGAACAGTCTTTCTCAAGAACAATTCTCAAGGCCTGCTGTGTCGACGATGTCATAAGAGGCAACAGGTTTGGCGGTCCGTGATGAAGGAGGGTGTTGGTAGGTGGGAATTTTGAGAGTAGGAACTTTTGGGGCTTTTCAGTTGACCAAATAGGCTTGAGGATGCAAACTTGTATCCTAAAGCATAGACAGTGAAATGTAATGAAACTGATCAAAACTCGTGTATGGGCTTGTGGTATTTATACCAGGATCTAAAAGTAGCAAACAATCCGACAGGCTTAGGTCACAAAATCTATCTACGCATATCTATCCGTGATTCGGCTCACCTTAGTCTATCACATGAATGGATATAGGACTGAATGCCACCAATAGAGCCGAGTGAACCAAAAGCACCAAACGTGAATGATAAGAGGATAAAACAGAAAAGCAATCAAAGGGAGACGTAAATCAAGCAGACCTCATCAAACGAATTTGTGCTTGTTAAATGCACAACGCTCAAGAAGAAACCTATAAAGAAAGCTGCAAACATAGAACCGCTAAAAGATACTAATCAGAAAGAATTACCAAACCTGAAGGTACTGATGCATCTATGAGATTTGTATAACTAACAGGAGTTGAGTAATTGGCTGTACGCAATTGACTATGTCAAGCAATAAAAATTATTGTGGGTACTTCTTACAATTGGGGCGCCCAAACACTTCAATTGAGTGGCCATAGGACAGGACTCTCCTGGGTCATTAAGACATATAATGCCTGTCATTAGAAGAATCCATTTATGTCATCTCTCGATTCTCCCCATTAATTTGGTCTTATTGGACCTCATTACTAGTAGGGCTCCTGGAACAGCATTTAACATAGGCAATCTAACCAGAAGATCTATCCCCACCAAACCCCGTTCCAAGATATTCCGTTTTCCTGAGATGACTAACATCTCCCCAAGATTTTAATACCCAGTTTTCCCCATCAGACAAGTGGAAAATGTTGACAGAAGTATTCAGCACCTTCCCGGCAGACCTTTTTTTTGGGCAAGCCCGCCTATGAAGCGATCGGATTACACCCCCATGAGTGACCACTACAACTCGCTCTCCTGCACAGTTAAAAAAAGTTTTATTTGCAATTTCTCTTTCCAGCTAAGATTGTATCAGAATTCTTTAGTAGGAAACAGAAAGTGCATTTAAATCATTGTCATTGTCATTGTCATTGTCATCTTCTTCTTTCTTCAGCTATAACAAAATAAGCAAACTAAAGAAAGGGCATTTACAAGCAAAGAGCATCAGCAACATTAAAACAACAATTAAAGCTTTCCACCAAATCCCGTGACGCTTAGTTTTCGAGACTGAAAAAGGCAATCAGGGCAAAACTCCTCTAGAGAGAAGCTACGGGACTCTCGAACTGGCAAAGAATCATAGTGGCCGCTCAATATTATGTGAGGAGTCGCTTACGTATAGAACTACTAACACAGCATTTAGCTTTTCCACAATTCTGGTGAATAAGCAACATAAATAATCTCTTTACCTTTATGCTTCATACTGATGTTTTGCAAGCACGTAGTGCAGCGCTGATAAAGCTGATCAATACTTTCACCACCACCCTGTGTGTCGAAGAAACAAGAGAAACACTGGTCAGACATTCCACTTATAAACCAATTTGGAAACCTGCAGACTGCCAAACTCATTCTCACTAAATGTCTATCTAGGAATCCTTCGTCTTGTAAAAGCTTTACTATCATTAACAGATTACACAAAGAACATGCAAGATAAGAAACATTAAAAAGGAAAACAAATGGGACTGAAAATTCTTCTAGCTATGGAGCACATAGAAAAGAACACATCATGTAAATCATTTAACAATTCCAATGATAAAAACTACAAATTTTGCAAAATCCATAACAAGGATAGTTCCACATTTAAAGTTTATGGAAAAATGAAATATGACCAAAGTTCTCCAGGTCAAGCTCAGTGCAAATCAAAACCCACCGGGATTTCTTGATCTGTCTTGTTCGATAGAAAGGCTTTATAGGCTTTAGGACAGACACTAGATGCAGCATGTAGCTGAAGGCCTTGAAGCTCCCCTAGATTTCTTTCCCGAAGATCTGGATCCTTGATAACCTAGATTCTCATTTGGAAAAAAAAAAAAAAAAAGTCAAGATACTTCAGAGGATCCAATTACTTATAAGGATAAACACAATTCTTTATAACATTCTGAACTTTCTAACAGATAAAGATAAAATCTAATGGGATCTTTTAGCTCTGCATCACTGTATGACATTTATGATATATTGAACTTTTTGTACCACCAAATGAATAATGCCAAAATTCATGTGTAGTTCCCATAAAAAGATTGCCAGATCAAGAATATTCTCACTACATTCATACCTCCAGTCCACCACAAGCAGTTGCAATCATATTTGCTGTTTCAAAAGCTCGTTTAAGGTCCGATGAGTAAATTGCTGAGATTTTTCCCTCTCTGGAAAGCCTTTCACCCACCTTTCGGGGAAAACATTAGAAGAAGGAGATAAGCCTGTTTGTCAGTGCAAAGAAAGGGATAACATATCATAATAAAATACTCACTGCAGTTGCTTGCCGCCTCCCAATTTCATTTAATTCGACATCCAGATGTCCCTGTTAAATGTAAATAAATAAATCCAATGAAGGTAAATAGAGAAAGAGGCAAAAACAAGTTCTTAAATAAAATGCACAAAATGGCAGATACCAGCACAACTGGAGATATATATGCTTAAGCTCATAAATAAATGCCGAGCAACCACAACCTAGTAATGATTATTCTCTAATGCTATTAGGTATGACTATCATGTTATGAGTACTTAATTGTAAAAAGTGTAACAGAAAATATGAAGCGATTGAGGTAAAGTGTACACATACTTTGCCATTAGGTATTCTCTATCATCTTTTCGGTTTACCCTGAATCCTCCATTACCATCAAAGGTTCCATTTTTACATAGGAAAAGAGCAGCATGAGAATCAACCGTACTCTCAAGCAAAAGCTAGTAATGGCCGATTCACTGTGCAATTACAGATATATGTATCTTAATGCAGGTACATAGCTTGAGAAGAACCGATATGATTCACCAAAATGATATTGTAATCGGTAATCAGCAAATTCTACACAATTAGAAGGCTAAAGAGAAATCCAGAAGCATAGAAAACCTGAATTCTTCCATCAGCATTCCATTCCGTTTCACCGTGACGTACGACGACGATTTCAGCATAGTCTACGCCGACCGGAACCGATTGAGCAACGCCGTCGCGATCCAAACCAGCAGCAACGCTGACAGATAACCGGCAAAAGAAACCCGCAAACAAGTGAACCGGAAGAAACAACACGGAAAGTTTCACCCGATCGATTCAAACAGTCAATAGATCATTTGCTTTATCAGCAGCAATTTCTCATCGTCACCAACATGACCAAAAGCCAGAACGCACGCACAGAAATGAATTGAGCTCAGCGATTCCGGAGGTTTTCATCATCCTCCAAATTCCGCGGAACCTCACGACACACAAAGAGAAAAAGTCGACGATGATGGAGGACAGGGTCAGACCTCGAGCTCGAATCCGACATGGCAGGCTGGCGATTTGGCTCTGGATCTTGCGTGGTCGATCGAGGCCGAGCTACGAACCGAGTTGCGAACCCCAATGTCGAGCTCGGGAGCGACAATGTGCGTGGCGAACGGGACGATGACGACGACGGAGGAGGAACCGGTGGAATTAGAATGCACCGGGTGCGCAGTGCGCTCATGCTTTTCGCGGTGCATCCGATTCGCCCTCTTCCAGCTTGCTTTCGACGCGCCACGAAGCAGACGGGCCTGGTCATGTGGGCCCATGCTTTGTGCATAAAAGAACCAGATGATGGGCCAAGTGGGCCCATGCCTTTGTGCAATGTTCGATTGTGGTGCTTTTTTCGGTTCTGTTGGTTAACTCGTTTCTGGATTTGTTTAGACATTTTCATTAGTTAAGCCTCATAAAAATTATTGGTTTAGTCTTCACTATGGCCAAACGATGTTATTGCATGGTTTAGCTCCATTCCTAAACGAATGCAGACTATGCCCGGTGGAGATTGACTCTCTCTCTCCATCTCCAATGCGGTATCATGATCTATATCGTAATTTTGACAAAATGTTTCGTTCAATAAATATCTTCTTCATCTCATTTTTTCTTAGGCCAAATCTCTTGCCTCTTGTAGCGTGGTTTGGACTGCCGAATTATTATCAATAGATATTTAATCGTGTCTCTATAAATACATCCAACCCGTATGATGCAATCGTTTCCGTTAAAACAATGGGCAATGGCTTGAAAATCAAATTATTTCTAGATTATGTGTCGAGAGTGAAAGATAGGGTCAGGTTCAAATTATGCTGAGCACATATTGACATAGGCGCCTGCCCAAATACGACATACGCGTTCATGAAAAAAATCAAACAAAACGTCTTTTTTTCCAAGCAAATGGGAGTGCAGAACTCCTTTCACATTCATGCCATCTCCAATACAAGTTCTACATAGAACTTCATGTTTTGCTTCATTGTTTCTATTGGCTCCGTCGTCGTGTTTTTTTCTCACTAAAGTGGATGGAAAAGGCTTTGGAATAATCAACAGAAGGCGTGAGAGGAACAGAAGTCACCAAAAGAGAACAGTTCGATGACTGACCAGGCACAGTGGAGAGAGTTCATTGATCCGACTTCCGATGGGATTCCAGTTTCATTCAACCCATCCCATGTCTTCTATCGCCACAGGGCTATCGAAGCTTTGGAGCTTGATGCCGGCAAACCTTCCCCTCTTCCAATGTTGCCGCTTGGCACTCCCCATCAGCTGGCCCAATCAGCAAAGGGAGAAGCTTTTCCTCTGCTCGCATATTCTTATACATACCGAGTTATATACTTTTCCTAAGAGTAACTCTCAAGAGTCAAAGGATACGATAGACTAACTCCATAAGACACTCCGTCCCAAAAATCTGCAACATCCTTCGGTGCAACTACTAGAAGAATAGGTGTATAAATACATACTACACATCTCTTAACTGCTATTCTATTTCAGATTGATTTGAACACTACACGCGGTGTTCTCATTCTTCCTAAGCCGAACTTTTGTCAGCCATGGCCATGGCGAGGAGTGGATCTGCAAGCGGGAAGATGGTGACGGTCCTGAGCATCGATGGAGGTGGCGTGAGAGGGATTATCCCTGGAACGATCCTTGCCTTTCTCGAATCCAAGCTTCAAGTAATGGCGTCCACTTATTTTATTTGTCGATCTTTTTTTTTTACGGATAATGTTGGACGACAATCAGATGACCAACTAGCATAACATCAAGTGTGGTTGTATGCCAGTTTGGTCATACTGCCGGTGTAGGCAAATGGCTAAAATGCTGGGTGAGGCAGCTTGGTGATAGTTGCATAAGCTAGTGCCAAATTGATGGTGTGTTGCAATTGCGAAGCAGCTCACAAAATTGCAGCACCCCTTTGCACACTCTAGCTATTATTATAAATCACCAGGACTGGTTTTACATATATACAGATAGTCTTTTCTTTTTATGGTGATCATAACAGCGGTCTAAAGTTGACTGAATATGCAGGAATTGGACGGACCTGATTCAAGACTTGCAGATTACTTTGACATAATTGCAGGGACAAGCACCGGTGGACTGGTGACGGCCATGATTACAGCACCAAATAAGGATCATCGTCCATTGTTTGCAGCCCGCGACATCAATAAATTTTACTTAGAGCATTGTCCTGAAATATTTCCGCAGAAAAAGTAAGTTATGTTGACCCCTTCCTTTTTTATTTTTTAATATGATTCCTCGCATCATTTGAACATTCAAGGAATTATCTAAAGAGGAAAGTTCACTGGAGAAGTCTTTTCAAATGTTTGTAATAAGATAAGCTAGTAGTATGTCTGCGTGTTAATCAAACGTGATTTTTTTTATTTGAATAAATTTGGAATATTGATTTCGGCGTAAATTACTTGTTATATTGTATATTAATTGCTTTGTCAAATAAATTAAGGGTGGAATTCTAAGCTCATATTTTATAATGAATATGTAAATATCGGAACTCAACAAAACTTAGAAAGTTCCTAATTATCGTTGTCAAATGACAAAGGGAAATTATATATGGGAAATCAACAAAATTGTTGTGACATTGGGAGAAAAATAATAAAAATCTTCTAGAGAAATACCTAGTAGAAAGAGTAACATGAATTATTAGAATTTTAGGTAATCGATAATTAGAAACATTTGAAGCTCATTAAACTTTTTTTTTTCAAAAGAAACCTCATATTAATTAGACAAGCACAATATCCTAGTTGGAAGCAACATAAAAGTTGAGTGCAAGACAATAACTAATTGCAAAGTGAATTATCAATCCCTTACATCTTAGAGTCCTATATGCCACTTTTAGAGGGAATCCTCAGAAAATAGCTTGTCATTATATAATTATGTAGAAATTGTTGCTATGAATATAATTATGTAAAAGGCAATGATGGAGATGGTTAAAAATTATGAGGAAATTGCTGGATCACAGGTGATGTTTGATGATTAATTTAAACGTATCAAATGATCTCACTTACTTAAGATTAATCAGATGTATGTATTTGTTTGGTCAGTTGGACTCGCATTAAATATAATTATTCACTGTATTCCGATCTCATGGAATTCTCTAATGTGTCTAACTCAACTTTAAACAGTCGCAATGACCTGATAAGATTAATAAGAAGCTCGGTAGACGCAATCATAGGGCCAAAGTACGACGGAGAGAAGTTGCGATCCACAGTCAATGGCTTGCTCGGGGACATCACTCTCAGCCAAACCTTGACCAACATCGTCGTGCCGACTTTCGACATCAGGCACCTCCACCCGGTCATTTTCTCTAGCAATGAGGTAAGAACCCGAGGTCGTCCTCATAACCTTGATTTCACCGACTCTGGATAGATATGAATCCTTGCACCGTCGGTTTAATTTGAAGTCCTTGTGACTCTTTTGAGTTTCTTACGATTGATGCAAAACAGGCAAGAGCAAATCCTCTAAAGAATGCGCGGTTGGTGGATGTCTGCATCGGCACCTCCGCAGCTCCCACGTACCTCCCGGCGCACTCCTTCGAGACTAGAGATGAGAACGGGAAGACGCGTAGCTTCGACCTGATTGACGGTGGAGTCGCTGCAAATAACCCCGTAAGTGCAACAACGAATAGGAAGGTTCGGGTATAATGCCCCGGTACAATGATTGCGTAATGGCATTACGCTGTCATTATTTGCGAAACCCTCTAAGATGCCCTAATTTGATGTCTGACTATATGACAAAAAAGTACAAGCAAAGTTCATCCTGAATCATATAGGAACGGCATCAAGTTTCGCTTGTTATAAAGCTTGTCACAGCCAGTTGACATTTCAGGCCAAACGAAGCAATAAAGAGAAAACTAACAATATGCCATCTCGTGTTTTGCAGACACTAGTTGCTCTGAGCCACATTAGGAGAGAGAGTCTCTTGCAAAATGAAGAGTTCCAGCACATAAATCTAAGAGACAAAGATCAAATACTAGTGCTGTCACTTGGTACTGGTGTGGCCAAGTATGAAGAGAAGTATAGTGCAACCGAGGCTTCAAGATGGGGACTCATCAAATGGATCTTTAACAATGGTTTCACTCCATTGATCGATATCTTCAGTGATGCAAGCTCCGATATGGTCGATATCGACTTGTCCACTCTTTTCCAATTCTTACACTGCAAGAACAATTACCTCCGGATTCAGGTATGAGACAAATTCCTTACATTGCTTTTGGCTTCTAAATATCGTTATTGTAGTGTTTTAAACTGGCTCACGACCACGTGACTTATTTTAAAGCCATGTCCCTTGGGTTGCTTTGAAACAGGCGGACACCTTAACCGGAGAAGAATCATCGGTTGATGTTGCGACCCCAGAGAATCTACGGAGGCTCATGGAAATAGGGAAGATGCTACTGCAGAAACCGGTGTCGAGGGTCAACTTGGAGACTGGTAGATTTGAAGAGATTGAAGGAGAAGGCACCAATGAAGACGCGATTAGTCGCTTTGCAATTCGGCTCTCTGAAGAAAGGAAGAGGCGAAAGAAGTAGGACTTTATACACCCACAATTGGTCTGTCATGATTCGCCAGAATGAATACACAAATTGCCGTTATAAACATGATTTTGAATAAAATAATTTCCAATATTTAGGGACAATTGCCAAATAAATCCTAAACCTTTTGTTACTTTATCGATTCAATCATTAACTTTTTTTTATATGCCAAATAAGTCCTAAACCTTTTGTAGCTTTGCCGATTAAGTCATTCCGATGGATTTTGGCCTGAAAATGCCTACCTGACGACGACTTGGTGTGACCGGCCGTCGCCGGCCATGACGTGGCAATGACTTGGCGAGGACGTGGCAAAAACGACGTCGTTTTGGCTAAAGACTCATTTTCTCTCAGCACTGCTCATCGTCTTCCTCCTTCCCCCTTCATGTGAGCCCCCAGAAATCCTAGTCGATGTTCGGAGATTTGATGACCACGGCGGAGGCGGCCAAGTTAGAGAAAGGGAGGCCTCGCCTGCTGTGGGTGAAGGTGGCGGGGGCTGGGGAGGCCATCGTAGCCCTTGCCCACGGCGGGCAAGGGCCGGCCTTGTCCCCAAGTCTAGGCAAGGCTCCCTCACCTAGGAGCCCCACCTAGATCTAGGCAAGCTCCACCCAGATCTGGGCAAGGCCGGCCCTCGCTTGTCGTGGGCGAGGCTACGTTGGCCTCCCCAGCCCCCACCGCTTTCGTCCGTGACCGGCGAGCTCCGGTGGCTATCAGAGCTCGCCAGCCAAGTCTTTTTTTTTTAGAAAAATAAGAGAAAAGAAAAAAATTGCAATAAAAGTTTGTGGCCATATCATTGCCACGTCGTTGCCAATGACGGCCAATAGCGCTACGTTGTTGCCACGTAAGCATTTTCCAGCCAAAATCTGCCGGAAGGACTTAATCAGCAAAGTTGCAAAAAGTTGATGACTTATTTGGTATAAAAAAAGGTTTATGACTGAATTGATAAAGTAACATAATGTTTAGAACTTATTTGACAATTGTCCCCCAATATTTATAAGCTTATACAGATTGTTCTTGCCAGTATATTGTCGTGGTTGCATAGAGCAGAAAAGTTATGGTCAAAACTCATTTTCACCACAAAATTATGAAAGACTCGCAACTTTCAAATTTTCAATTTTCAAACGGCCCAAAAAAAAAAAATTTGACCCCATTGCGCAATTTGCACCGGTCTAGGTTTGAATTGCGCCTTTTTCCCCCGTTGTGAAAAGACCAGAGGAATGGTTAGACGAAAATTTGGCACCGTTCTGACATTTTTGAGCGCTGCCTCTTCTTCCTTTGGTTAATCCTATTTATCTGTACTTGGTCCTCCACAAATCATCCACATCTCCCTCAGCTGCTTGCATGATCTTATCATGTTCTCTTTACTTTCAAGCTCTGACGATAAGCATTCCTCATCACTCATGCTCAGAATATCCAAATGCTAGTAACTTCTTTTTTTTTTTTTAAAGACCAAGGAATCCATCACGGGCCTCTCGTGCCCAGATGGCACTAAAAGGCCGGACCCCTATATACCTCGGGGGAGACTACCACTAGACCTCAACACCTTGGCCTCTCACTTAAGACACTACCAACTACCGGTTTTGAACCCTCGACCTTGGAAATAAGAGAAAAGCTCTCAACCAACACAGCTTCCTACCGTTGGGTACCAAATGCTAGTAACTGTTACATCCCGCTCCTTTCAATAATCTGAAGTGATTTGTTTGTTGACATCTAAGTCTTGACAACTCATTCATTATATTAAAAAAAAAATTAGGGATGGATCCGACCTGACCCCTAGCGAAGAGTATTTTTAACTTGTTTAAGCATATTAAGAGAATGATAATAGGCCTACGTAGTTGTATGCTTTATTGGGCCTACTCGAGTAGGGAGGCACATAAATAAATTTTTCAGAACTAAGCCCAGAGTTGAAGTATTCGTAATAATGTTGTGCTTTGCACATGACGGCTGAAGTTTACATGGAATACTGCATTATTTTGGAGTTTCGGTCCAGGAAAGTTCATTACATGTGGTTGTATTCTCTGACTTTAAAAAATAAGAAGAGGATAGTGTATATTCCAAAAGGGAGGGGAAAGATTGGACGGTTTAAAAAATGGGAAAAAAGTCTCTAAAAATCATAAATTATAACTACAGCTATACATTTATCCCAAATTTAATTTTGTAACATATAAAACTCCAGAATTTTATCCTTAACTCTAAATTTGTATCATTTTGACACATTTACTTCAAACATTTTTTTACGCCTTAAAAATTCCTAAAATTATATATGTGTGATACATTAACCTTAAAATTTAGGATAAATATGTTACAAGAATTTAAGTTTGGAGTAAATGTGTCAATAAATGTAAGTTTAGGATTTTTGATGTCAACAAAAAAGTTTGAGATAAATGTCACAAAGATACAAATTCGAGATTTTTGTGTGAAAATAAAAGTTTGGGACAAATGTATTATAGTGGGTATAGTTGAACATTTTTGATACCCTATGCATAGAGGGCTTCTTCGCAAAGTACTTTTTTTTTTCCACAAGACACTCCAGAGAAAGAGGAAAAGAGTTCTCTTGTTCCTTTAGTCACTTATTATAAACCTGAAAAGAGAGAGTTACTAAAAAAATGCTAAACCTATTACACTTGTATAAATTTTGTCATAAACATTTTATTTATACCAATTGAGTTATAACATTTTCATATTTTGCTAATTAAGTCCATCTAACTAGTTTCAATAAAAAAACTGCTAATGTAGATATCAATGGTCTTATGTGGTACCAGCAACGCTATATTTGAGATTTTGTCAAATATTTTATTATTATTTTGTTTTCTTTACTTTTTTTTAATAACTTAGGGTTGACAAGGGCCACAGACCCTCAAACTTTGGCTGATGAGGGTGCCGCTAGTGAGGGTTGCCACGCCCTTGCCTAGGGTCACGAGGGTAGATTGACCAAGACCGTTTTGGCCTTCATCCAGAGTCGGCAAGGGCCACAACACCCTAGTCTAGTGCCAATGAGGACTTGCCATAAGTTAAAAGAAAAAAGAAAAAATATTTTAAAATTTATTGAAAATGTCAATGTTAGTGCTAGTCATGACATGTTGGATGGTCAAGATATTCATGATGTCTACGTCGGTAATCTCTGATCAAATTAGCCAAATGAACTCAATTGGCAAAATGTAAAACAATTTATAACTTAGTTCACACATTTAAAAAACTTAGGATAAAATAGTATAAGTGCATAAGTTTTAGAGCTGTTTTCTTATATATAACTTATCCAACCAAAGAGCGCACCGCATTGAGAAAAAGTCATCACCCACTTCACGATTCTCATCCATTCACCGTGCCATTCACCAACAGACACGTGACATTCTGTCGCGGCAAAAATTCGCTCGTGGAAAAAGTCTTCTAAGGCGAAGATCTGAAGTTCTCTTGTAGGGGGGCCTCTTCTCCAGCGAATTCCCGACTTCCCTCCGAGAAACCGTCCGAGTCAGGGGACCCTTCGACAAACGTCAATCAATGTTTCGACTATCCATCTTCGCTGTCTGCTGTCCAGCCCACTTCCGACGTTCCCAGCCTCTTCTCGACGTCCTGATGTGTCGTAACGCTGTCATCGGACATCCGCGAACCTTCATCGATTTTCTTTCAGGTCTTTAGAGTGATCCCAGTGAATTTCCAGCAAGAGCTAGTCCCGTCGAGGCCACCTGCTCACTGCTTCCATTCCTGCCCGATGCTCAGCCCCCGCGGCACTACCTTCAGGTGATCCTAAACAGCACAACAGCCTCGTTGCGTCAGATCAGTACCCAAGCCACACCAGCGAGCTTCCTTGACGCCCAACAACTTGTACAAAGCCTGCTGTAGCCGGCGGCGATCTTCTTCAGTCCCTGCGACGCCATCTGCCACCCAGTAGACCATCCAGCCACACCAACGACGGGCACAGCTGCAGTCCCAGCGAGATACAAGGACGACCGCCCTCACCGGCAGTCGCTGCCATTGCTCGTCCAGTCTGTCCAGCTAAAGAGGTCATCGGTTCTGTCCGTGCAGGTCAGCTTCCATCTCGAACTAACTTGCCTTATATCATCAGGATTATCGAGATCGACTCCCCGAATTGTTTTCCTTTAGACCAATTGTTTCGTGTAGCTTTGTGACATCATATAAAAATCGTTGCGAATGGTCTGAATCTTTTTCTTTTTGACGTCATCTCCCCTAATCTATGTGTCTTTTGACACTGTTGCGCAATTTCAGGACAACGTGGTGACTGCGCATGAACTTTTTCATTAGATGAAGATTAAGAACAAGGGGCTGAAAGAGTTTTGTGAAGTATTTGTGAAGTTTAAGGCATATCCCGATAGGAAGTTTCTGTTTTGGGCGGTCTTTATAATCGAGAATTCAAGTTTTAACAATTGAGCTTGGGTTATGGATTACGTTTGTTTCCTATTTTGGGTTGAATTGAATATTTGATTGCTTTACTAAACTTTCCTATTTTTATAAATACAAAAAAATGCATTGTGTGTTAGGATATATTAGTTCCCTAGTTTAGAGTTGCACGTTTAGCAATAGGTAGTTGATTAAGAAATTACCTAAATTTGTCTGTTAGTATTAATTATTTCCTAAATTTAAATTAGGTAAGCACATAATTTTGCTAATTTTTCTATATGTGGTCCTATGACTTCCTTGAGACTCAGTATAAGCTCTCCTTTCTCAATTTAGGTGTAAATCTAAATCTAGAAATTGTTCTCTCTCGATCTTATCTCAAGGCTTTCGATCTGTGGTGTTATTGTTATTTTGTCTCCATATAGCATTGATTGAGGATGCTGAATCTAGGCGGGTACAATAAGCCATAATTTCTAGAATGGAAGATCTTGGTGTGTGCCTATCACTAACGGTCCAATGATCGGCTATCAATTGTTATTTAATGCTATGATAAGAGTGTGCTTGTAACCTGTACTCTTTCGTCTTTTGGATTTTATTTTGTTTTGCAACTTTTTTGGAATTTTCTTTGCTTTGAAGCATTTTATGCTCCTCTCATGTAGGAGTAGTTTCATATTTACAAGTTATCATGATTCCATGTCTTAATATTCACGTCATCATATTCCCATGTCATAATATCTGTCATTTAGTGATTACATGTTTAGGTTTATATGACTTTAATCACATGTAATGTTAAACTAGTTAATATTAATTTTACTTATCATTAGAATTAGGTCAAATAAATTGCATGTCACAAGTCATTAGTGTAATAATTTATGCATGTTAAATTTTGTTTAAAATTTCATGTAGCTTGGTTTTCATGGATAAGAAGAACTCCGGGAAGAGTTTATTATCATTGTATTAGAAAATCTTGTTTAGTCTAGGATTGCATATTTAATTAACACTTTGCAGATATTTGAGAAATTAATCATGGTAAGGTTTTGTGTTGCTTTGCATTGAGGTTAGTGCTATTTCAAGTGTAACAAAATTCTTGTCTCCATGAATATCTGATTTGCACAAATATTCTCTTTACTTGGGTCTCTAATCGATCAAAAATAAATTTACGGCGACTCCTAATGGAATTGAAGTGCATGTTGAATTGATTAATTCGAAACCTTAAAGTTGCGATTTGTATGGAATTGAGAGTGTCCATGCTAAAATTTTGGCTTAGTAATCCTCAACTTTCCTATAAGTGGTTCACATCAAGAAAGGTTGTGATGTTGTTCATGTAAACTTTCATAAGGCGAGTTAGACTTCTCACATGTTAGGGAGCTTTAGCTCTTTTTTTCTTAGGGCCATTTGCTCGTCTCTCTAGTAGTAACCATCTGATCAATGCTATGCATCATACCCGCTGTTTAAAACACACGGTCGACTAAATCTATTCATTCTATTGGAGAACCAAATTATTCTCTCGATAATGGTCGAGATAAAAGATGGGGTCCAAATGCGTAAACTTTAATGATGTTTCCAGTGGAATCTGCACATATACGAGATACACGTGCATGAGAACACTTTACTTTTTCCTTCCTTTTTTGATTGGCTCCATCGTGCTTTTCTTTTTCCCTGAAGTGATTGGAAAGACTTTGGAATAATCTCAACAACGGCGTGACTGAAAAAGTAAGTCACCAAAAGAAAAGAGCTCGATAAATGGTTGGGCACAAGGAGGAGCTCACTATTCCAACATCCTAGAAAATTTCAAGCTAGAAAACACTACAACGACAGGTTCCCGTCAACACATACTCATCTCTTAATTGCGAGTAATTTGCAAAACGACACGTCGTGATCTAATTCTTCTTAATCCGACCTCTTCTGGGTCGTGTCCATGGCGAGAAGTGTATCTCCGAAAGGGAAGATGGTGACGGTCCTGAGCATCGATGGAGGCGGCGTGAGAGGGATCATTCCCGGCACTGTACTCGCCTTTCTCGAATCCAAGCTTCAAGTAACCTCGCCCACTTATTTTATCTGTCAAATGTTTTCTTTGTGGATAATGTGGGACGACGATCGACATCCTATTAGGGGACGATTAAGTGAGACAGTCTCCATCCAGATCACATGGCCAGCGCAGGCAGCTGCGCTAGCTTAGGCAACTTCGAGAAAACTGCACAAGCTTTTGCGGATTTGATAGTGCTAAAGCTCAGAATATTTTGTCAAGCATCTTGTCGTAATAGCAGCATCTCCTTTCATATTGTATCTACAATTAGGCGGCTGTATCAAACAGTGTTGTAGACTCAACATGAGCACTTTTACATGATGAATTGTCCTGTTTATTTTATTTTATGCGATCATTGCTGGGGGTTTAAAGTTAGATGGAATTTACAGGACTTGGACGGACCGCATCGGAGAATTGCAGATTATTTCGATATAATTGCCGGTACAAGCACGGGTGGATTGGTGACGGCGATGATTACAGCACCAAACACAGATCATCGTCCAATGTTTGCAGCCTGCGACATCAATAAATTTTACTTAGAGCACTGTCCTGAAATCTTTCCTCAAGATAAGTAAGTTATGTTAATAGCCTTTGTTTTTTATATAATTCTTTTTGAGTCCTTTGAAAATTTGAGAAGTAAACTAAAGGGGAATGTACGATGAAAAGTCACCTCAAATGTCTATAATCATATAGAATAGTATTATGCACCTATGCTCCGCGGGTGTAAAATTTTTGTTTGAATAAAATTGGAATATTTGCTTTAGTGTAAATTATTCGTTATAATGTATACCATTTCCTAAGTCTTCCTTTTTAAACAAACTATGAAGACAGAATTCTTAGTTCACGTTAGATATTAATAATAGAAAATAACAGTCTTTCAATAATCATTGGAAATTCCTAACTGTTGTTGTTATATGACATAGGGAAATTCTCTATGTGATCAGTAACATTATTTTAATATTAATAAAAAAAAATAAAAATCTTTCAAGAAAATAATTGATAGGAAGAATTACAAGAAAAATGTTAGACTTTTCAATAATTGCTAATTTGAAACATTAAAACTCATTAAAACTAGATTTGTTTTTAAACATAACTCTTGATCCTTGACGAGACAAGAATAAGATCATCGTTGGAAGCAAAATGGAGAGTGCAAGAAAGTTACTCATTACAAGGAGAACTATCAGTCCCTTACAAATTAGTCTTGTGTGCCACTTTTAGAGGCAATAATTAAAGAAAAGGCTGCTATTATACATTTAAATGACAACTATTGTGTTGTCAATATTAGTATTGCAAAGGGAAATGATAGGGATAGTTAAAAATTATGAGACAATAGATGTATCTACGATCAAGTGATGCTTGCTAATTGATCAAACATATCAATTGAAGTCACTCACTACTAAAAAACAGTGGAATTCCTTTTATTGTGTGGATTTGTTTAATCAACTGGACTCCCATTTGTTATCATTGTTCAGTATATCCTGGTCTCAAGCAAGTCCTGTTTTATTCAACTTTTGAACAGTCTCAACAAGATGATGAGTCCAATAAGAAGCTTGGTACGCGCATTCAGGGGGGCAAAGTATGACGGGAAGAAGTTGCGATCCCTAGTCAATGGCTTGCTCGGAGACACTGCTCTCAGCCAAACCCTGACTAGCGTCGTCGTGCCAACTTTTGACATCAAGCGTCTCCAACCAGTGATCTTCTCTACCAACGATGTAAGAATGCAAAGTTGACGATATAACCCTGATTTCGCCGACCGTAGATAGATATCGATCATTATGCGATCGGTTTTGTTAGAATTGTCTACCAACGGCGTAAGAATTTGAAGTTGATCATATGACCCTAATTTTATTGGGGGACAGGCAAGAGCGAATCCTCTAAAGAATGGGCGGTTGGCTGATGTTTGCATTGGCACCTCCGCAGCTCCTACGTTCCTCCCGGCACACTACTTCGAGACTAGAGACCAGAATGGGAAGATTTGTAGCTTCGATCTTATTGACGGTGGGGTCACTGCAAATAATCCCGTAAGTGCACAAACAAGAACTATGGTTCAAATATATGACAGGAAATTACAAGCATAGTTTTTCTTAGTTATACAAAAACCTTACAAAATATTATTTATAAAGCATATCACAACCAGTCAGTATCTCAGGCCGAAAGAAACAGGAAAAGAGAGAACTAGCATCATGCAATCTTGTGTTTTGCAGACCTTAGTTGCTCTGAGCCATATTAAGAGAGAGAGCCTCTTGCATACCGGAGAGTTCAAGGACATGAAGTCAAGAGAGACCGATCCAGTACTAGTGCTGTCACTCGGTACTGGTGCGGCCAAGCATGAAGAGAAGTATAGTGCGTCCGAGGCCTCCACATGGGGATTCATCGATTGGATCTTTCATAATGGTTTCAATCCATTAGTTGATATCTTCAACGACGCAAGCTCCGACATGGTTGATATTCACTTGTCAACTCTCTTTCGATTTTTAAGTTGCAGACAGAATTACCTCAGGATTCAGGTATGAGATGGATTACTACCATCGCCTTTGGCTTCAAGAAGCATCGTCATTTTAGCGCTTTACACTAGCTCATGACTGCATGACTTATTTTGAAACGATTTCATGCCAGTTGCTTTGAAACAGGATGACACTTTGATCAAGGAAGAATCATCGGTTGATGTTGCCACCCCGGAGAATCTACAAAGGCTCGTGGAAATAGGGCAAAAGCTATTGCAGAAACCGGTGTCGAGAGTAAACTTGGAGACTGGTAGGTTTGAAGAGATTGAAGGAGAAGGCACCAATGGAGAAGCGCTTAGTCGCTTTGCAATTAGTCTATCCGAAGAAAGAAAGCGGAACATGTAGGAATTTATACGTGCGAAAATGTTCTGTCATCATTTGTGAGCATACTGCTAAGGTGAATTGCCATAGTGAACAAAATCTTTCATGCAATTTATTAATCTCAGGAGTAAACCTCTTCGCAATACTACTAGAATTTTTTCTGACTCCTTTTATAATGAGATTTTGTAATTTCAACACGACTCAATTTAATTGAGCTCCAATACTACAAGTTTAACTATTTTATGTTATTCAAAAAAGTTCACCAGAGTCGTTATAGAGACAATATACGCAAATAAGTCCAAAATAATACATGTTCAATGTATGAGAGAGATAAAGTAAGAGTACACTTGGAAATGTGGGTGCTTTTTTTTCTAGGTTGACTTTTAAAGCGTAGAATTGTATTTTGTATAAAACTTTTAGACACCCAAAATTGTTCAAATAAAATGATATGGCATTTTATCTACATTTTAGAGAAAATAAATTAAAATATCATATGTATTTTGGCAGAAAATTCAAATGTGGCTTATGTGGTCCGCTTTAGAACCCCATCGAAGAAATAGCCATTTCTTCTCCTAAGGCTATGGAATTGCCTTTAGGCCATTCCTCAACTAAAGTCCTGATGAAACATCACAATCAGAATCAAATGTCGAAACAACGATTCCACTCCATTCTCTAGCAAACATGCCCCCCTCTGTTAGGAAATTAAGTGAATAGAACTCGGCAAGGGTGACGCCAAGGAAAAAAACAAAGTAAAAAGCAAGTCAGCGGGTCCGCAACTTTTTTATCCATGTAAGTTAAAAATATTTCGCAGATTAGGTAGATTTTGGTATTTTATATGATGGGGTTCCGTGTTGATAACAGACCGGAAAGTGCGTGGCCTGTAATTGAAAGAAGGTAAAATGCAGATTATGGAATTTAAAGTGCAGGAATTTTAAATTCGCAGCATTATAAAACAATTGAAATTAACATGTTTATCATTTATTGTAGTATCGAACACATCTCCTTTACAAGAATTCATTGTGCGTGTCTATATCCCACGAACGATAGTTACAAACTAGCAATTACCACCCTATATAATTGTTAGTGCACCTTCCCCGATATTGTAGGCATGCTTTCTACACCCTGATTATTATCACTAAAAAATATTACAACTTTCAAGACCGTTAAGATAATCAACAGTTGAAAGTAATAAATTCTCTCTGTCACTCAAGTCAATAACTCAGCAAAAAAATTATGTATATTTAAAGTAATGGACTGTCGATGAACTTTGTTGCTTGGCAACGGTCTTCATCAATAACCTTCTATACGTCTCTTGTTAATGGCTCTATTGATGAGCAGTTGATTTCTTCAAGGCTTCTAAGTCAATTGCCTTAGTAGTTGATGAACGATCTAGTGCAATCACCTAGAGGGGGGTGAATAGGTGATTTCGAAATCTTTTGCGGAAGTATATAAAACACAACGTGTGAAACGTGATATGTGAGTGATATACGAAGAACAGTAAGTAACACACAAAGAGTAAAGAGAGAAGATCAAGACACAAGGTTTATAGTGGTTCGGCTTAGCTCAAGCCTACGTCCACTCTCTCGGGCTGATAGTCTATCGACTGGATTCCACTATGAATCAACAGAGTTACAAATCAGCTCTTAGACTACTCCGAGTCTTTTGCTCTCACAAGACAGATATATGTAACACTATTTTGTTTTCAATGTAAGCACAGTAAATGAGCAGTTCTAAACTTATGAAATGGACTCTCGTTATTGTCATTTTTGTTCTTTACTTCTCTTCTATCGAGCAGCTTGAAATATCTCCTTTAAATACTCCTTCATGCCAATACGATCGTTGGCACCTTCAAAGGAATTCTTTCAATCAACTCATTGGACAGAATCAGGAATATATCAAGCTATCTTTGGATAGTGTAAAGAATCCGTCAATCATGGTCGCTCATACAATCAGGATCTTGATTTCCATAAGTAAACACTTGCCATATTTACCCTATCTTCAGAGAATCCAATATGTCAATAATAATTTTCATATTCTTGGAAGTAATCAATCCTATTTGATCCATAAGTATGCTAGAATATCCTCTTACTTAAACAGTCGTAATAATTTCAACTTCTCAGATCAAATCTGACTCCAGACGATACGTGCCTGATACCTTCAGACGATACGTGCCTGATACCTTCAGATGATAAGATCTAACTACCTTCAGATGATAAGATCTTATAACTCTCAGATCATACAATATCTGCCACTCTTCAGATGATAAGATCTGATAACTCTCAGATCATACAAGATCTTCCACTTTTCAGATGATAAGATCTTATAACAATTAACCACATGTCTCCATGTCATCTTATAGAGATTGTCTTTTGTTGTAGAGTTTTTTCATCTTCAAAATCATCGATAGACTTTCCTCTAACAATTGATAAAATCACGGATCAACCCATGCCAATTGGATTCACTGATCGTCCATAATAAAAGTTGATCATTTTCATTTTTTTGTAAATAGTAACAAATGGACCTCTTTAAGAAAAGAGACTCAGGCAGAGACTTAGGTTCTGTTCGTCTCACGAAAAATATAACATTTGTGAAAAATATTTTCTAAGAAATCATTTTCCTGAAAAATGATAATATTTTCCGGTGTTTGTTTGTCAAAGGCCACCAACTCATTTGCCTCGAGTAAGGTTGATGCACGTTGTTAGAGACTGCGATATTTAAAAGTAAACGAAGAACACGAAAAATGTTTTCCTCTTAAAAAATGGAAAATATTTAATTCACTTTTGAATGTGTCTTTTCCATTGGTGGAAAATATTTTCTTTGATTAGTTTATTTTCCGTGCCACAAACGCCGAAAAATTTGGAAAATATTTTCTTGAAACTTATTTTCCGTAAAACGAATGGAGCATTATGGTGCGTTTGGTTCAGTTTTCTCTATGGGCTTTGGGAAATTCCAAAACAGGTTAGCCTAAAGAACTTTGGAGAGATGCAAAGACTATTTGATAAATTGTTTTTTGAAAATCAACTTTGAGAGAAATGTCATTTGGTATAAAAAATACACATTTGAAAAGCCCTTTTGAATAATTAACTTAAGCTTTTTTATTTTTATTTGTTGTAACTCGAATTGCAACTTTCTTTATTTAGATTTTGGCAATGATGTCAAAAGATACCGTGTGAACAATTATTTTAAACAATATTTGTTTTGCTAAAACAATTCAAGTGGAAAAAGTTAACATCAAAGTGGTCTTTTCAATCTAAAAATATTATTTTCATTATAATAAATGTGGTAAAATATGTCTCGAAGAAAAAAATTCATCATCCTTGAATTACAAATGTCCTTAAATATTTCCTAAATTTATAGTTATTTGATCACGTAAGCGTGTCATCTTAATTGCTACATCATCATTTGAAACACTATCCTTCTCATTTACATCATCCAAATCCACGGTATATAAACTGGGATCCAAATCTACTCTTACAAAATGTGTATCATTCACGTCATTTTTTCATATATAATTATGCAAAGTTATTACCGCCATCACAATTTTCACTTACTTTTTGTATGAATAACTTGACATACTTTTGAATAGAAGGCCAGATCTAAGAAATGTCTATGAATATGAGTAGAGCACTTATAAAGCCTCCGCTGAAAATTCTCGTAGAACTCTAAGATTGCTTTTTTAAGATATTGATCTCATTAATTGGCAGTTAGTAATTTAATATGGATACCTATCTTAGAAGATTTTCATTAATTGTCTTCTAAAGTATTCGATCATGCAAGATATCTTGATTAATTGACAATCATTGTGAAGACAAGACTCTTTTAATAGTTCAAGCACCTCATTCTTGGAAAGCAAGATTGTATTGTATGGGTGACCAAATCAATAGGGGATCTGATTGATAGATCTCAACGGCTACCTACTATTTTCAAAAATTGCCCCAAGGCTAGATCAGAGATTGATCATCTTGAAGATAATCCAATGGGAAGCTTGGATGAGAGGAGTATAAAAGAAATTAAGGTGGCCAAGAGATAGATAGAATAACAATCATATATTTCATATTTCGAGAGAGCTTTACATCTTTGTAATTGTCTTGTGAGTGCTTTAAATTTGTGATTTTCGAGAGGTGTTGGCAATATAATAAGCTTGTACTTAGGCGTGAGGTAGAGAGTTCTATTTGCTTAGATATAAGCAGCATCTACTTGAAAGAGAAATGCTTAAATACAAGCAGCACTTGTAATTATAACTTCTCATTGATTAACTAGTGCAGTCTAGCTAGCCAATAGGTATTAGCTGGGAAAGTTTATGTAAGCTAATATTAAGCCGAATCACTATAAACTCTGTGTGGATTATTTTCTGTCCCTACTCATATTCATTGCTGCACTACTAGATTTCATCAGGGCCTGATCATATTCATACTCTCTTTTTCATGATTACACCCATATCACAGTTGGTGATTTTATTTCCTCCTTAGTTTGTGAAGATCTTTGAAATCACCTGTACACCTCCTAGGTATATATATTACTAGTCATTTTAGCTCACAAATTCAAGACAACAAGATGAACCAAAGAGTCAACTAGATGAAGAAGGAGGAAGGAGATAAACGGAGAGAAAAGCTGAAAGCTAAATAAAAAAACAAAGAAAGGGAAAAATCTCTCGATAAAATTCCTTCGACCATAGCTTGGAAAATGGCAAATGAGATGCATGTGCTTGCTAGGCACTTATTTGAAACTGAGTTAATTAATTTGGACCTTTATTTGAGACCTTGGAGAGGAAATAAGCGCCCGCTTCTTTGGACTTCTGCAGATTGTGTAATCCAGTCCTAAACTCTTTGGTCCTTAAACTTAGGTTTTTTTCAATGTCCATCCTTCTTTAACACACCATAATAAAAGTGATAACGTAGAACATTTTCACATTATAGGTATATTTATTTCATTAAAAATTTCATGATAAAATAAAATATTTTCTATAAAAATCATTTTCGTGGACAATGGCTGAGTTTTTATTTGTTTAATAATTTAGGGAAATGATTCCCTTTTCACCAGAAAGCAAATTTGTTTTTCCCCCAGTTTAAATTTGTTTTTTCATTCCATCAAAAATATTTTCTTAAATTGGTTAGCGTTTTTTTTGGTAAAGTTTTTATTTTTTGGTAAAGTAAATTGATTGATTAGTGTTCGGTCATTCAAATACTGAAAAATCATAAGATAATATCTCGGAAAGAGTTTTTCTTCAAACAAATGAACTCTAAATAACATTTGATTTCGTCCATGCATTCAATATGGGGTGCGACATTGCAATCTGACATGTGACGTGGCAAATCTGTTAGCAAAACAAATGGGTTTTGTTGAAAAGGGGGAAAATATTGGGCTTGCACAAAACAAGAGGGACATTAGGGTTTTGGGAAAGAAATTGAGGACAAGGCGAAGTAAAGAGGGTTAAAGCAAAATCAGTTGGGTTTCTCTATTGAGAGGCAGTCTGCATGATGTCACTTGTAATCCATGCGGAAATGCTTTATGATGCCAGCTCTATTTTGGAAGTGGTAAGACAGTGGTCACGTCTAAGCGGGGTAAAGTATTTTCGAATACGTGCAGAACGTGGAGAACAAATGCGGGCTATGAGTGGTGCGGCACATGATGTCACTGTGGAAGATTTTTGTCTAGCATTGTCGAATGTGTGCTAAACATTGCGAACAAATTCAGGCGGTGAGTGGTAGGGCAAATTATGTCCCGAGGACTGATTAATTGGTGGGTTAAGTATCGTCAAATATATGTAGAACGTGGAGAACAAATGCAGGCTGTGAGTGGCGGGGCAATACAAAAATGATTCGACTGGATTGATGGATGGGCATAAATATGTCAAATATATGCAGAAAAGGGAGAACAAATGCAGGCTGTGAGTGGTGGGGCACATGATGTTACCGTGAAAGATGTTGGTACTGCTCATTGCTTTACCGGATCGATTTGGGGGTAGAAGATATTGGGATAGAATATTTTATTGTAAAACTGTACATAACGAAAAACTAGTGGACATAAAGTCAACTATGTCAAATGTGATGAACCAGCCGCGACTACTGAATGAAGAGCTTCAACCAATTTAAGAAAAGATAAAAAAAAATTACATATATGTACAGGGAAAAGAGGGGAATTCTGTAGATTATGTAGTACAAAATGATAAGGTAGAAGAAGACGAAAGATCAGTAAAGAAACCAAGACAAAAGACGGATCCTGGGCCAATACTGAAGACTTCGACGCAGTTGTCTCATACTGGAGTTTTGTTACAAGTGAGGAAGAGGATT
Source organism: Melaleuca alternifolia (assembly GCA_019926035.1). Taxonomy (NCBI): domain Eukaryota; kingdom Viridiplantae; phylum Streptophyta; class Magnoliopsida; order Myrtales; family Myrtaceae; genus Melaleuca; species Melaleuca alternifolia. The sequence goes on along the minus strand of JAGKPW010002416.1, from coordinate 4,708,434 downwards.
CAGAGAAAGAAGAGATCACTGCAATGAGGAGGAACAGAAATATAACCACAATTATCCCTTGGTTGGCCTTGTTCATGGGTTTCAATGGACTCAGTCAATTGAAGGAAGCTTTTGGTGATGTACTCAGCCTATAGAATAGCGAATCTAGACTTCATAAATAATGACAATGTAAGACTCAGGGCAATTTGTGAGGCCAAAAACTGCAGATGGCTTTATATAACTCTGTAGATAATGACGCAGGCACGTTTAAAACCAAGACATCTAGGGATAAGCATAACTGTACATGCACAAGTGATGTGAGGAGTCACACCGAGTGGCTGACTAATCATATACGAGACTTTCGAGGGCAACTCCAAGTACGAAACCGATGGAGTTTAAGAAGTTGATGAGAGAGGAGATGGGCTTGGCAGTCAGCATGACCAAGTGTAGGAGAGGGAAAGAAAGGTTGAGCAAACAACTGTGTGGGAAGTATTGCTTTTAGTCTCTAGAATGTGGAATTATGCTCCAGAGATTGAGAAGTCAAATTAAGTAGTACTATGAGGATGAGTTTAATGTTTTCGGACCTAATGAATTAAGGATCTTTAAGAGAATGTCTGTGTTTCATACCAGTGTTAGATGGGTTCAAAGATGGTTATTCACCTGTGATATGTCTAGAGGGGTGCTACTTGAGGGTAGATGTGGCAAAATGGGTTAAAGATCCATATTTTAACTCATACTGGATAATTTGGGTAATAAATGAGTTAGCCTAAAATATTAAATGAGTCTTAAATATGTACTAAATTGGTCATAAATGGGTTACCTAAAGTGTTATTAACAAATCGTTTTAAATGTTATTAACAAGTCATTTTAAATTATGAAAATTATGATATTACACTTTTTTAAAATAAAATTTTGATTATTTTCTTTTCTTTTTTTCTTTCCTTTTCTTATTCTCATGTTTTCATCTTTCTAAGTTGGTTGTCAACCAAGAGGTGAGGGATAAACTCACTAGACTACGGCAACTGAAAGAGGAAAAATTAAAAAAATTAAAAAAACATTTTTTAAGTAAAAAGAATTAAAATTTTGAAAAAAATTGAAAATTAGAAAAATTATCAAATAAATCATAATGCATAATTTTCTTAACAATATATTTAAAAAAAATCATGAGTTAGATTTTTCTGGACTTGATTAAATATGGATGTGTTTTAAAGTTGGGCATGGGTTGCTAATATGGTATTATATGAAAATGGGTCAATATGGGCCGAAAAATGTTTGACACGACCGAAACCCAGACCCGACCCGACCTACCCATTTGACGCCCCTACTTGAGGGTGTCTCTTAAGGATAAGTTCTTGATAGTAGTGGGCAGTGATGCGAATATAACAAATGTTTCGCATTGCTTGTGTTTTCGTGGTGTTTGAAAACTAAGCTTCATTAAAGTGGTTTGTCAAGACTAAAGATGAAACTAGGCACAAAAAATGGGGAAGGACATAGCTGACCAGCAAAAGGTAAACAGCTAGCATGCATATATGAACCTTTGTTTTCTGCCCAATTTTCATTGAATGATTGCTTAAAGTGTTTGTCAGGACCTATTGCAAGCACTAGATGAGGAGATGGAAGAAGCTAAGCTTAGAAGATAGGCAAGACGCGTCTACGCAAATTAATGGATATATTAAAAAAAGTCTAAAATTTTTAATAAATAAATAAATATATTTTTAAAATTTTGAATTTAAAATTTAAAAATACGTCTTAAAGGATATATAAAAAAATGAATTGGGTATATTTTTAAAAATGTAAATTTAAAATTTAAAATTAAAACGTAATTTAATTTATAGTTTAAATTGTAATTAAAAAAATTAAAAATTAAAATAATTTTAAATTAAAAATGTTAAAATTAAATTATTTTAAATTATTTTAAAAATTTTAATTAAATTATAATTTTGAGCAATTTCTTATTAAATTTTTTTAATTAATTTTGTAAGTTTTAATTTAAAACAACATTTTAATTTGAACTTTTTATTTTAATTTAAAATTTTTAGTTAATTCTAATTTACTTTTTAATTTAAAAGTTATTTTATTTAAATATTTTAATTAATTTTAAATTAAATTAATTTTTTTTTCTTTATTAAAATGTGTAATAAATATTTTTTAATATTTTTTGCTGACGTGGCGCCTCTATTTCTAAAAGAATATATTTTTAAAATGCCACGTCAGCACCACGTCTGCATTTTCCGTTAAATTAATTAATGGTGTTAACGAGGGGACTCATTTGAACAAATATGACAAGTTTTAGGACTTAATTGCACTTTTTGCAAGTTTTAGAACTCACTTACATTTTCGCTACAAGTTTTAGGACTTCTAGTGAACACGTCCCTTTATTATATATGTCATGTACATTGCATTGTACATGTTATATTGCATGCCATTTAGTCAGTAAATGTGTTACACAACTTAATGTTTAATTTAATTATCTTGCACATCCCATAGATTGCATGTTAGGTCTAATAATTAAATTTTCCTAAAGTAATGTCAGTAAGTTTAGTTCACAATCTAGAATTGCATGCTAGATTCATTAATCGTTAATCATGTCAAGTAGCATTTCTACGTGTCAATTTTAATAATTTCGTATATCATTTAGGAATTTCATGTTAGATTAGATTGATAAGTATTTTATACCATATGGATTGCATGTTAGAGATTGCATGATATTTTATAATTGTGTGCTTGCTCATGTCACATGGCATTGGAATTATATCATTTAAATAAATGCCTTCCATGCTAAGATAGATAAAATGTTATGTGTGTGTTATCATTATCATATATCCTTTAGTGTAAATGCATAATTCATGCATTGCATTTCATTTAAATACAGCGAAACCCAAAAGATTATTGTTTGCTAATATGTGTTAGTCGAAACCACATTAGGATTATTGGTTAATTTTTTTATTAACATTGCATATGCCTACATTGTTATCGAGATTCTGCACTTTCTTACATTTGTAATTTATTTAATGTTTTTCTTTATTATATGTTAAATAATATCTGCGCACTTGCATGATCACCTTACATGTTAAGTGTTAGACTTAAAATTGATCCAAACTACCTGTCAAAGCATTTTCATGAATTAAAAGGTATTAAAAGGATGTTAGATTATTCTATCGTAACCAAATTTCCAATTCCAAACTCCCTCATTCATAGAGGTAAAATATTCATCCAAATACTTTACATGAGTTTCTAATCGACCCACTATCAGTAAATTAATGTTGACTCCTAATTTAAACTTAAACCCTACGTTATGAATTAGTATAAATTAGCCAACCCTTAGGTGATATACCGTCTTGGGAAGTCGCGACAGTCATCATGTTGATTGAGGTCCAAGATGAGCTCCAATAAAGAATCTCAATCATCAATTGGAGCATTAGGTTCATCTCTTATAACCGGTATGTTTATGTTTTAATTGATTGGTGTGTGGTAGCAGATTAGCGTGACTTGTTATTTTGAATTACTGGATTCTACAAGAAGTAGATGGTGCAATCTAGTCTTTTTACACTTCCCATCGTACTTCAAATGCCCCTGATTTAAAAAGAACCCCGATATGAATTTGAATTTGAGCCCTAGTATTTCTTTCAACAACCACAAAGGCCATGAAAATGCTGAATCTATTGTGACCCGATTTTCTTCTAATGATGTTAAATTTGCCACGTCGGGTATACAGGTGAAGACAAATGGTGATTAATTGAAATATATCAGCATTAGTGCTTTTCTAATTGTGAATTAACATAAGGATGAATGTGGCAAAAGAAAAAAAAAGCCAAGTCTAGTGATTTATAGGGCACGTTAAGCAGCAATTCTGTTTTCGGAATTAATTTCTTTTGAGAAATAATTTTTTTATATTTCTTTTCCTTGGAGAAGTTTTTTGTGTGAAAAAACCTGTTTAGTAAGTGCTATTTTCGGAATAGAAAAAGAATAGAAGTGTATTTAGCGCAAAACTAATATTATTATATATTTATATTTTTTCATTTTTAGCTTTTTTCTTTTTATTTTCCTGATTTCTTTTGTTCTTCCTCCGGCCACTTGCCAGCGTTGGCAACTAGCTATAGACTCAGGCTGGCAAGGCACTAGCAAGATCAAGCCTCGCTGGTGATTACCTCACCCAACCGTAGTGATGTCATCTTCACTCGGCCATGGTGAGGCTTGACCTCATGGGCAATGTCAAGCCTCGCCTAGCTACCGACCTCTAAAGTAGCAGCGAAGTCGACCCTCGACTAACAACAACAAAGCCGACCTCGCCCAGCCATGGCAAGACTCCCTAGAGGCTAGCAAGGTTGACCTGATCCTTGGCGGTCCTAGTGTTGGTTGGTCACTGGTCTTGGATGAGGCCTAGTGATCGATTAAACGAAGAAGAAAAAAAAATTCCAAGAAATTATTCCTAGGTACAAGAAGGAATTTATTTTTTGACTTCCGAATTCTATCATAACTCTATCTCCTGACCACTTTTCTATTTTGAGGAGTAGAAAAATCAACTAAAATATATAAATGGATTTCTATTTTTTTTCTATTCTCGAGAATAAAATAGTAAAATAAAGAAACATAAACATTACTAAACCCGACCTATTGACAAAGAGCATTGGGATTGTCCCCACCCTTCTCACTAACTTGGAATTGTTTGTTTGTTAAATTATCATAGGGTGAATCAGACTTCTCACACCCTTCAGCTCATATTTTTAGGGCTAGTTGGTTGCCTCTCATAGCATGATCAAGACCACAGTTTAACTACTAATATGTATCTAATAATGTGTACAACAATAACCTTTAAATTCAATGTGATGCACTTATACCCTTTGTTAGAGGAAGCTCTATTGTTATTTTGAAAATGACAAAACTTAGTGACTCGATTTGAAGTCAAATACAAAAGTTGTGGTCAGATATTGTATTGTCTGGAGAGGCCAGACATTGTATTGTCTGAAGACGCCAGATAGAGTAACATCTGGAGATGTGAAATAGAGTATCAGACACCATAAAGTCTGGAAATTAGATTTAGTAAAATCTGGGAAGTCGGATTGTGACAACTGTTTGAGTAAGATGATATTCTTACGACATTGATACTCATGGATTTCAGACAGCTTATTGGTGGAGTGACAAGATTGATTATTTTTATCAAGATTATAAAGATTATTATTGATATTCTGGATTCTCTGAAGATCGGGTAAATGTGGCAAGTATTCACTTATGGAAACCAAGATCCTGATTGTATGGGCAACCAGGATTGACGGGCTTTTATAAAAAATTGAAGATTGCTCGAGATCTCCCTGATTGATTCTGTCCCACGGGTTGATTGGAAGAATTCCTTTGGAAATTGCCAACGGTCATGTAGGCATGAAGGAGTATTTAAGGGAGATATTTCAAGTCTTTCAAGATGAAGTCGACGAGAGTATAATTCCAAATTTTAGAGCTGTTCATTTACTGTGAGCTTACATTGTAAACAAAAAAATATGATACATACTTGCTTTGTGAGAGTAGAAGACTCTATGAAGTGTTGGAATTGAATTGTAACTCTTTTGATTAGAATCTAGCCGATAGGCTGTCAGCCCGAGAAAGTGGATATAGGCTTGAGCTAAGTCGAACCACTATAAACTCTATGTTTTGATCTCCTCTCTCTTAACTCTCTAATTGTGCTTGTAATTCTTGCTATTTCACTCGTATATCACGCTTCACGCACTATGTATTTTATACTTCCGCAAAAGTTTTTAAAATCACCTATTCACCTCACTCTGGGTGATCGCACTAGATCCTTCACCCTTCAATTAAAACAAAAATGAACGTTTCATTAAGTCTGTTTATTTTAGCTTGAAAAAAATAATAATATTGATAACATGTGGAGGATAAAAAATAGAGACTAAATTCATAGCTTTATGCTAAGTTTATTTCACGAAAAATGTGACATTTTGACAAAATGTTTTGCAAGAGGTCCATGAAGTAAATTTTTTTTTAGAAAAATGACAATACTTTCCATTGTTTAACTGAAACCTAATAATAAACTAGAAAATATTTTACATCGTTTGGTATAGATAATCTGATATAATTTTTCTAAATAGACATGTACAGTTTGAGCGCTAGTAATTTGTGCATGGCTAACACTAGAAACAATTATGCATACTAGAATCTCGAGCCAGGTTATCATGGACCCTAGACTTGGGAATGGGCTTTGTGGACTCGAGCTTGGGTGTTGGGATCTGAACCTGACTCCCACACTTGCCCTTAGGGATGAGCAAGCAAAATCGCTCGCCTGGGAACCGCTTAAATCGGTCGGTTTTGGGTGATTCTAAAACTTACCGGTCTGGTTCCCAGTTCCGGGTGGGCGGTTTCACCCCCCGAACCAAGAATTGGACCGACATTGTTAATTAAAAAATAAAAAAATTATAAAACATATATTTTTACAAAAATTTGTTTCTTCGGAGGAGTATCTTTTGCATTATATGGAATATATAGTTAAATGGTGAATACATGCTTCATCTTGAAACAGTGCAAACTTGATATGCATGTATATTCAAGTATTTTATAGAGATGTTGCATGTTGCGTATTTTTCTTCTCGTCTTTCTTTTTTTATAATTACCACCGGGGAACCGGACCGGACCGCCCAATTATGTCTGGTCTGGTTCCTGATTCCAAATAAAAGGATCGGTCTAGTTTCCGGTTCCTAGGGGAACCGAGAATTGTCAGGAAATGATCACCCCTACTTGGCCTTAGTGGACTTAGGCTAGGGGGCTGAGCATCAAGGCTTTAAGCTTGGCCTCGATGGACCTAGTGCAGGTGTAAGAGGCATTGGCATGGACACTAGGGTCTCATGCTTTGCCTCAACAAACTCAAGTGAGGGTGCTGAAGATCCAAGCACGATCACCAAGGTCACACACCTAGCCTTGATAGATCCAGGCCTAGGTGCTAGAGACCTAGTCCTAAATGTTTGGAAGTTGAGAACTAGAGTTGAGATTTCTATTTCCGAACATTGAGTTTTGGACCGAAGAGCTACTGTCTAGGCATATTTTAGATATCAGTTTCCTGATTTTAAATAAAAATATTTCATTAACTGATTTTTTCTACGAACCAAATGCCAAAAAATGAGAAAAATATTTTTCGTGCAATAAATGAAGTCATAAACTATGTCTCAATTACTGAGCAGGAGCACCTACAGTAATAGGAATAAGCACGTATACGTGATTCACGTGCATGAGCACACTTTATGCCTTAACTTTTCTTGTAGCTCCATCCTTTTTTCATTAAAGTGAAGGGACATATTGGAATAATCAACTGAGGCGTAACAATAACACTAAGTCACCATATCAATCATTGATTATTCACAAGGGATAGCTCATTATTACGACTTTTTCCAGTTTCATCCAGGCTATAAATACTACAACCCATCAAGTTATATTCATCTATCGGTTGCTGAGCAGGAGCACCTACAGTAATAGGAATAAGCACGTATACGTGATTCACGTGCATGAGCACACTTTATGCCTTCACTTTTCTTGTAGCTCCATCCTTTTTTTCATTAAAGTGGAGGGACATATTGGAATAATCAACTGAGGCGTAACAATAACACTAAGTCACCATATCAATCATTGATTATTCACAAGGGATAGCTCATTATTACGACTTTTTCCAGTTTCATCCAGGCTATAAATACTACAACCCATCAAGTTATATTCATCTATCGGTTGCTGAGCAGGAGCACCTACAGTAATAGGAATAAGCACGTATACGTGATTCACGTGCATGAGCACACTTTATGCCTTCACTTTTCTTGTAGCTCCATCCTTTTTTTCATTAAAGTGGAGGGACATATTGGAATAATCAACTGAGGCGTAACAATAACACTAAGTCACCATATCAATCATTGATTATTCACAAGGGATAGCTCATTATTACGACTTTTTCCAGTTTCATCCAGGCTATAAATACTACAACCCATCAAGTTATATTCATCTATCGGTTGCTATTGATTTGCAAAACAACAGGTCTTGTTCTAGTTCTTCTTAAGCCGAGCTCTTCTCAGTTGTGTCCATGGCGCGTGAATCTCCGAGACGGAAGATGGTGACGGTGCTGAGCATTGATGGAGGCGGCGTGAGAGGGATCATTCCCGCCACGATCCTAACCTTTCTTGAAAGCAAGCTTCAAGTAATCGCACCCACTTATTTTGTTCGTCAATTCTTTGTTTGTGTATAATGTTAAATGTCAATCGACAACCGACTAGCATACCATCGAGGGTGGCAGTCTCCCATCCTGACCACACTGTCAGTGTAGGCAAGTGGGCGAAAGCAGGGTGAGGCAGCTTTGCAAATAAACTATTGCAGATTTGATGGCGTTGTAGCTGCGAAGAGCTTGCCGAATGTCTCATAAAAATTACAGCATCCCCTTTCACATTGTAATTGCTAATAGGAAGCCGTATCAAACAGCGGTAGAATCAGCATGAGCAATTTTACACGTATGTGGATAGTCTTTTTTGGTCATGTGGTGTCCGTGACGATAATTCAGTGTTTATGGAATTTACAGGAATTAGACGGACCGCATCAGAGAATTGCAGATTACTTCGACATAATTGCAGGGACAAGCACGGGTGGATTGCTGACGGCCATGATAACAGCACCCAATAAGGAGAATCGTCCGATGTTTGCAGCCAGGGAACTTAAAAAATTTTACTTGGACGATGGTCCTTATATATTTCCTCAGAAAAAGTAAGTTATGTTAACCCTCTTTCTTCTTCTTCTTTTCTAAACATAATTCTTTGAGTCACTTGAACATTCAAAAAATAATCTAAAGAGGAAATTACGATGGAGAAGTTGTTTAAAATATCTATAAGATAAACTAGTCATATGCTCGTGCATTGCATGGGCGTGAATTCCTTTTAATTTAATTGGACTGGAATATGTTTTAATGATTAAATCATTTGTTATATGCTACTTTAATAATCTTTCTCTTTTAAACAAAATTAAAACCTTATCCTTAGTTCATATTATATATCAATTATGTAAATTATCAGGAGTCGATAATGATTTAAAAATTCCTAATTTTCACAATTATGATATATGGAGATTTTATGTAATCAACAACTTTATTTTAATATTGAGAGAAAATAATACAAATCTTCCAAGGAAATAGTCAATAGGAAGAGTTGTAAAAGACATTGGATTTTTCAATAATTGTTAATTTGAACATAAAAGCTCATCGAAGCTAATGGTTTGTTCTTTTATAACAAAAGTCACCGTACTTTACAAAACAAGCACGAGAATCTTAGTTGAAAGCAAAACGAGTTTATAGTGCAAGAGAAGCGCTCATAGCAAGGAGACTTATCGATCCCTTTAAGGTAGAGTTCTATGTGCCACTTTTAGAGACAATTCTCAAAGAAGAGCTTGATATTATATATTTATATGGATATTATTACTATCAATATTATTACTGTAAAAGGCAATGATATAGATAGCTAAAAACTAAAAGAATATTGATCTATCAACTTCCAAGTTGATGTCATTGCTTACTATATTCCGGTCTCAAGGAAGTTTCCAACGTGTTATATTCATTTGTTAACAGTTGCGGTGGCATGATGGGGTCGATACTGAGGTTTTTACAGGCAATTAGAGGGCCAAAGTACGACGGGAAGAAGCTCCGAGAAAAACTCAATGACTTGCTCAAAGACACCACTCTCAGTCAAACTGTGACCAACGTCGTCATCCCGACTTTCGACATCAAGCATCTCCAACCGGTCATCTTTTCCACCAAAGAAGTAAGAACCCGAACTTCACCATAACCCGTGATTTCGCTGGCTCTATATAGATATGATTCCTAGTGCTGTCAGTCTAATTTGAATTCCCTTATGTCTCTTTCGAGTTTCTTACAATTGATGGGGACAGGCAAAAGCGAATGCTTCGGAGAATGCGCGGTTGGCGGATGTTTGCATCGGCACCTCTGCAGCTCCCACATTCCTCCCGGCACACTACTTCGAGACCAGAGATGAGAGCGGGAAGCCGCGTACATTCGATCTCATTGACGGTGGGGTCGCCGCAAACAATCCCGTAAGTGCAAAAACGAGAACGAGGTTCCGGGTATAATACCACGATACAATGAATGAACAATGGCATTACACTATTATTATTTCCTAATTTGGTAACAAGAAAGTACAAGCAAAGTTTTTTCTTAATTATATGGGAACATTATCAAGTTTCATTTGTTGCAAATCTTATCACAATCAGTTAATATCTCAGATTAAAAGAAAAGAGAAAAGAGAGAACTAGCAATATGCAATCATATGTTTTGCAGACCCTGGTTGCTCTGAGCCACGTTGAGAGTGAGGCCCTCTCGCAAAATGAAGAGTTCAAGGACAAAAGTAGAGAGATTGATCCAATACTAGTGCTATCACTTGGTACCGGGGCCGCCAAGCATGAAGATAAGTATAATGCAACCACGGCATCTAGATGGGGACTCATCCGTTGGATCTTTAATAATGGTTTCACCCCATTAGTCGATATTTTCAATGATGCGAGCTCCGATATGGTCGATATTCACTTGGCTACTCTCTTCCAATTCCTAAATTGCGAGAACAATTACCTTCGGATTCAGGTATGAGTTGGACTATTAAGATCATGTTTGTCTTCATGATACATTGTCCTTTTAGTGCTTCATGAGTAGACTCATGACCATGTAACTTATTTTCAAATGATTTCACACAAATTACTTTGTAACAGGTTGATTGGTTGACCGGCAAACAATCATCAGTTGATGTTGCGACCCCAGAGAATCTAAATAATCTCATGGAAATTGGGCAAAAACTATTGCAGAAACCAGTTTCGAGGGTGAATTTGAAGACCGGTCGATTCGAAGAAATCAATGGAAAAGGCAATAATAAAGATGCACTTAGTCACTTTGCACGTCGACTCTCTGAAGAAAGGAAGAGGCGAAACAAGTAGGAATATATACACCTAAAAATGGTTTTCCATGATTGGTGAAGATGCTCCTCAAATGAATTTAAGATGGTTCATAAAATCTTCGATACAAAATAATAATTTCATCGAGTAGAGCTCTTCACGATATTGATAGAATTTCTCCTGTCTGCTATCTTTATGAAGTCTTTTGTCATTTCAACCATGACGGAATGTGATTGAATTCTTGTAATTTGAGTTTATCCATGACTATTTTATTTTTATTTTTTTGATAAATTTCACTAGTCCTAATAGAGAAATAAAGTGCAAATCCAAAATAGTTCATATTCCATGTTTAAGAGAGATAAAGTAAAGGCTACACTTGGAAAAGCGGGTGTTCGTTGAAGCTTTTGACTTTTGAAATGTGGAATTGCACTTCTTTTTGATATTTTAGACACCTAAAATTGTTAAAAATACATGTTATAGGTTTTAATTTCATTCCAAATCTTTTCATAATCTTTTAAAAGTTAAAGTACTATTTATTTTTGGGTTAATTTGAAATGTGACTTATGTGGTTGGCTCTAAAACCCAATCATATAATTACTTTCATTCGCTTGAAACAATAAAATTGCTTTAGAGTCATTCCTGTACTAAAGTACTAATCAAACATTGAAACGATGATTCCATTCTTGTCCCCCGCCAAACATGCCGCCTTTGCTAAGCAAGGAGTCAATAGAATTTCGGCGAGAGTGACGCCAAGGAAAAAAAAAAGAATCAACCCATCATATATCTAACAAAGGGGCCTCTTTAATAATAAAAAAAATTAGGCCCAAGAGACTTAAGCCCTCAACCGATCTTTATTTCTTCTGCAACTGGTTTCTCGTAAGTAACATAGAAGATAACAAATAAGAGAAAGGGGATGGTTGGCAAAAGAAAAAGCAGAAGAGAGAGAGAGAGAGAGAGAGAGAGAGAGGGTTTCGGTTCAGCAAGGCCTATCCACCTCGACACGCCAAATCAATGTTGTTTCGATGTGCTTGCTAAGGATTGCGAGGCTTTTTTCTTTAAGCGAAGAGAATTCCTTAGTAAAGTTGTAATTTTGGATTGTACCGAATTATGAGTTACTTGGTTGATTTTAGAGGTCGTCGAACGGTGAAATCATGTGCAAAGATGAGATTTAACAATAGTTGCTTTGGCATTACGTTTTGCTCGTGGTAAAATTCACAAGTTTGTTATGCATTATCGAAACCATATCCAAACTATTTGTTTAGCAATGATTATTTCAGTCATCTCTAATCATCATTTGACTTTGAACCAAGTTCTCCTTACAAGTACGTCGAGTTAGCTAGCCCACTTGAAATGGGCATTCGTAGAGTATAAATGAACCATATTAAATTCAGCGTGAGCACTGTTGTAGTAAACGGCAGTAGTTGTTCTGTTTTGGGCGAGCTTTTCCTTGGCATATCGAGGTTGTTTTGTCATTGAGTTAGCTTAGTTCATTTTGAATCTTAGTAAATGAGTTATCTACTTTTCTCGTTTAATTAATAAGTGATTTTCATTATTTGATTCTACATTTTAAAATGAATAGTGTATAATAACTCTTCGATAATCTATGAAATTATTTCTTAAAAATGATAGGAATTAATATGTTATAAATTATGAAAGAGGCATCTCATGCATAAAACAAAAAGTAGCGTTAAAGCATCTATAATATATGGATTAATATAGTAGAAGTCCTACAAGTTTTCATGAAATGCAATTGATTCTTCCAACTTTCAAAAAATGTAAACAAATCCTAGAATTTATCATATTGATCCAATCAAATCATTCAATTGATTTCATTTTTTTGAATGTTTTAGGACTTGATTGTACTTTTTTAAATTTTAGAACTCAATTGCACTTTTTAAATAAGTTTTAAGGATTTTAGTACACTTAACCTTTTATTTTGTAAAGTTCGATTGAATATTCATTATCTTTTTGGTTATTTGAAAAATGATAGTAAAGTATCTCTCGAAATAGTTTGGAAATGGACTATTTGTTAAATGGTTTAAGAAATGCTGTATGAAATGTATTCTTCTTGATGGAAGGAATTGCCAAAGGTTGTATATTGTTTTGCTAACCTGGTTTGTGCACTGAATTATGAAAAGGGTATATGATTGTTGGAGGATTGTATTGATGGTTTATGTTATTGTCACTAGTGACACATAAATTTTGACTATTCATTTATGTTTTATTGCATAATAAATTAGAGTTTAATTACTTGGTTCTTAAACAAAGATATCATAATTGCACAACATATAGTTTTATAAAAATTTATGATATAATTTTAATTTATACATATTGCATTGGACTGAATCAGTTACATAGGCTTGGCCTGTAGAACAAGAAGCACTTAGTCAGCATAAAAGAGGGAGAGGAGGCCTAATTTCTCAAGCCCACATTAGAATATTTGAGTTTTAATTGAATTGGATTTAGCCCCCATTAAGATGGTAAGCCTTAAATTTAATTAAAACAAGCCACATATGGGTCAAGGCCTGATATTATCAAGCCCAAAAAGCATGGACATTTCCACTAGCCTATTGAAGAGGTGTGCATGGCCGAATTCCACTAGGAATCGAGTCAATTTGATGCAATTTGGACCCCATTGAAAAGTATGCTATAATTTCAAGTTGATTTTACAAATAACAAAAAGTTGAAGCCCTTAGCTTGGTTAAAGTTTTTCTATATAAATGACGTTAGCATACAATGTTAAGGGTTGGCAAATTAGAGATCAAAATGGTTTGAAAATTGAGAGGAAACACGGGAGAAAGGGAGAGAAAGGGACAGCTTCACTTGGTCAACCCTGGCCAAGTGACTCCTTGGCGAACTCACCTCCACAACTAAGCTTCTTGGCTGCCGCCGGGTGATTCGATCTCCTTCATCACTATTCCTCAGTGACTATTTGCAGCTTCTCAAACTGATCCTCACAGTTGAGTCACCCTGCATGAGGCAAGCTCTTACTAGTCCACAAGCTAACCATGAAGCTACAACTGATCTAACCTGCTACTCATTGTGCTTCATATTGTCGAACCTACCTATTGTCCTAGGACAGACTAATCTAGGGCCGGTCCGGTCCGGTTCCCAGGGCATCCAATGAAATGGAGAAAATTTTAAAGAAAAATAAGCATTTCGACTTAACATGGCGATATCATCTAAGTTAGGGAAATAAAAACCCTGCGCAAAGACTCAAAGAATAATTTTCAGCAATACATGAGACAGCATCCAAGTTCCCAAATGAATGCTCAAGACTCAAGAGTTTACAACCTTAGCGGCTGCCAAGTCAGTGTATACAATAAGCAAACACATTGATGGAGACAAATTCCTAATTCACAATTTTCATTCAACATTATTCAGGAAAATGCACGCATAACATGTCAATATGGAGTTATTCATTCTAGAAATCCTAAACTAAACATTTGACTGTAAGCTTGTACTCTTTGTGAAGTCAACAACTCTTCAAATTTTTGTCTGAGCAATTCTTCAGTCTTCGGCAAGAGGAAATTTCTAAATTCTATGCAAAGCTCTCAAACAATGAAGCCTACACCCAAATAGCAGGGTTATACTTCTGCTGTCGCTCCTATTTTATGAAGTAGCCGACCAGGATACCCATTATACCAACCAATACACAGAGCAATAAGAAGTAGTTGTTCATACGAATGATATTATAACCTATTTTCTTAGCAACTTCTATTTTGGGGCAAAACAAATAAGACCGATTAATAGAAAGTATATATATATATATATATGTAGTTTCCTATATGATACCACCATTTAATAAAATGTAACAGCAGGAGCAAGATGCAAATGCCCCCAAACAGAGTAAGAGACTAAAGGTGGTTCCATTGCTAGAACTCTTTTACTAGCTTTTCACTCCAACTTGCTAACCTAACTATGCAAAAATCTTGAGAACATGAAGTCACATAAGCATAGTAACCACCTTGGACATCATGATGTTGCTATTAACCAAATCATCAATCAACATGAAGAGCAGTATGAGTTGATAAACCTTTAGTATACAAAATGATATTAGCTACCCATCAATTCCTAAGATAACTTCTGGCTCTATTGCAAGGCTAAAGATTTCTCCTCCACCAGCTTTGAAATAATGAACCATGTTTGTTGAATATTAACCCATAGGCTAAAGTTTTCCTCAAGTTGTACAATAGATGCATCGAGAGAGAGAGAGAGAGAGAGAGAGAGAGAGAGAGAGCAACGTCAAAAGAGAGAAAGGAAATAGTAAGTATTCATGATGGAGCTTATTGGGAAATATCTATTGACCAATAAGCTCTGAGTGCAAATCATTCATATCTAACAAAAATAAGATATTAAATAAAACATTCACTCATTAGACATATGAAAGAATTACAAGATAGGAAGATGTATTTGTAAATTACCCCATTCAAACTTTTCCATACTCTCAATGCATTATTCAACATTAATTAGTATGGTAGCCACTCTCAACCAATCTTGAATGCAAATTAAAGCTTCCACTACTTTAGGAGTTAAAGAATTTTTAAATCCATCAAGCGCACAATCACATGTGCTAAAGTCGATTCCGAAGCAACGGTTGTCACAAAAATAAATAAAATATCTTGAGCCATCAAAGAGAGGATTTTAAACTTATTGCCGGCAATTTTCCACCACATTAAGATGTCAAGATCACAAGTTTCTTCACATTAGGCTTTAAGATACTTATTGAGCTCAGATAAGTTGCCATTTGACACATTTTTCTTCTCATGAAGAAAACCTTCATACATATTGTCCAAATCGAGACCCGCGTCGTAATTAAGCTCATCCTTGTTACCCGCCTTATGGCTATCAAGATCCCAACCACTAGTAGTATCAATCAAAAGTTCACTATCCAAATTTTTGTCATTATAATCAAGAGAAGATTTCTCCTAAAAATGAAACAAATGTTCTAAGGCAATCCTCACCTTATTGAACATCTCATCAACTTTCACACTATCATCATAGATGAGTTTAAATAATACCACACATAGTTGAACTTTTTCATTGGATCCAATATTACTGCAATTAACCTCATCATATTTACTCAATCAAAACTCTCAGAATAGTTGTCAAACTTATCTCTCATCTTCACACCCATAATTTTTACCCATTATCCAACGCCTTATCTGCTTGTTTTAGACTTTTATATAAAGTAACTATCCCCTCAAAATAATCATTCGAAGTGGTATACAAAGTCTCAGACATCTTGTTGGTGGCATAATAAAACTTCTTCAAAAATATTGAAATATTTTTTGGCATTTTCCCAATCTTATATTTAGGAGTTCCGTTGCCAAGCTAAAATATAAGAAAAATATCTTTTTCTTCAATCCTTTCAAAAGCATTTCTTAGCTTTAAGATAGTATCTAACATGAGATAAGTAGAGTTTCATTTAGTAGTACATTGAGACAAACTAAACCCTTATTAGTGATCATTGAATTTGTCAATGTAAGTTTGGAATGTTTTAGCTTTCATGGGAGAGCTCCTCATATACCTCACCACACTTCAAATATGTGCAATAGACTCACGTATCTCAATTAAATCATCCCCTACGATCAACTTTAATATATAAGCTGTGCACCTTATGTGTAAAATATCACCATCTAAGATCAATAACCTATCTCTTGAAAAAATTTCTTTCAAAAAATTAATGGTGACATTATTTGAACTAGCATTATCAACTGTAATTGTAGGCACATTTTTCTCTATTCCCCATTCGTAGATGCATTTCTCAACTATTTTTCCAATCTCTTAGCCTTTGTGACTAGACATCGCCACAAAATTGTGCTTTTTCCAGTTTTCATCAATAAAATGTGTAGTGAGACATAATTAATTCAAGTTATGAATGGAAGTCTATGTATCGGTTGTAAGTGCGACCCTAGACTTGAGCTTTCGAAATAAGTCTTCAGCCTTTCTTTTTCACAAAGATACAACTTCATGTAATCTCTAGCCATAATAAATGGTGAGATGTGATTGGAGAAATGTTGTAATTCACTGATGAAGTCATGAAATCTAACACGCTCAACCTTAGAAAAATGTTGTTCATCCGTTATTATCATCCAAGTAAGTATTTCCCTATAACGGTCCTGATCAAATGTCCATTTTGATAAGACATTACCACTACTAGTGGTTTTAATGCTATTCCTTATTACCGTTTGAGTCACATCTACTCTCCGTGAAGCAAGCAGTTTTTGCTTCATATTGTGAAGATACTTATTGCATTTTCTCAAATGCTTCAATATTATCAACACAATAAATATACTTGGACCCACAATAAATGCATATTACCTCAGTTTTCTCATTCTCAATTTTGCCTTCACAAAAATGAAGCCAAACTACTGAATTTCATTTACTACCAAAAAGGCAAGCACTAGACACTTTATATGTATTAGATGCCACTTCGAAGCCTTCTTCAACTTCATCTTCTAGTGAGTGTTTCATTCTTTGAGTCATATCATTATTGGATTTGTCCACTTCCATTGATTTTTAAATAGATCACCTAAATCAAGCAAAATGCAGATTGAATGCAATGACGATATATCAAAGAAATTGACAAAACTCAGAGCTAGATGACCAAAATTATTTGCTCAAAGAAAAACTCATAGTTAATTCCAGTTAGGTCCAATTAATAAGCTAAACTACAATTTGCACAATGGAAAAACTCATGACATAATTGTGAGGCTAGGACTCCCCTACCAAGGAAGGTTGGCTCTTAGGTGATTTCGTCTACTAGTTCTTCAGCATAGATGACACCCCTCTGGGAACCCCAATTCAGGATGCACATCTTAGGCGAGGGCTTTGCCAATGTGAATCACCATGTAGCACTGTGTAGATCACTGAACACGACAACATACTTTGGCGCCTCAGATGATAAGCCATCAAGGCAAAAGGAAAAAGTAGTTGCTGCTAGTGTGCCAATAGCTTCTTTTGCCCCTGCTCAGACAAATGCTCCATACATCTAGTTCCGTTCAAGTACCACATTCTAGCCTATTGAATTTCCCAGTAACTTTGCAATAAGAAGGCAAATATACAAGTTACTTGAACCCAAAAACATATCAGAGTTATGTACACATGCTACAACTTCCTCTTGCTTATCAACTTCTCTCTTGCCTAAGAAAAAGCCTCTCTTGCAGATCAACTTCATTTTTGAGTTTTAACTAATGTACAGATCAGGGCAATGCACACTGTGTGCCCTAGAAACCTTTGCACTACAAGGAATCGAGATTTTTATGAACGCAATGAAACTTTCTTATCCAAAATCCATACATCAACAACAAAATCGTCTAAATCATCATATTTGAAAAGAGATGGAGGTACTCACCAAAAGAAAGATTGACTCAACGGGAGAGAGAGAGAGAGAGAGAGGGAGGGAGAGAGAGAGAGTAGAGCAACTTAACTGAGGGAGGAAAGAATTGTCTTAAGTATGAAAGAGCTGATCAATCGACCAAACTTGAAAATCAAAGCAATCTCTCGTCTCTCAACTCTCTGACCAAGTCGAGAAAAAGAAACTTACGAGATAGCTCGTTTTTAACTCTTTGAGTTATCACTTCGCAAGAATGAGAAAGAGAACAGAGAGCTTGGGGCCTTACGCTATGTGAATACTGGGCCTAAAGAACTAAACATCTCAGAAAAAGGGTCGGTCCAAGTAGCCTGATCCAGTCTCACTCTACTAGGAATTGGGAACTAGACCGCTCCGAACTGGTTCAATTTTTATGAACTATGGACCAAACTAAAATTATGAAGAATTGGACCAACAAGGCCGGTCCGAAAGGTTCCCAGGTTAGGCGGTCCATTATGCTCACCACTAAAAGTCTTCTTTTCATCCATTAGCCACAACGCATTAAGATGCAATGAGCCCAGCCATGCATGAGCCAATGCATTGTCAATCAGCCGCTGAAGCCTCACCATCGATCAAACCTCATCCACAGGCCAACTGTGATCTTCCATCGATCTCCTAAAATTTATCACGTGTTTAATTATGTAATAATTTAAATCCAATTTAATTTGAATATAACATTGCTTAGTTCAGATAAATTGTCATATATTTAATTTGATATGCAAAATCTAGGCATTACACAAAGTTAAGGATATAGTTGCTTCAATTGTTTGATCCATAAAGATATCAGATCATTTTTTCTAATTGTTTCAACTTTAGGATAATTAGTTGTGGATAATGATTAATTTAATCTCTAATTTAAACTGTGGAACAACGGTTTTTTTATTATTATTTCAATTTCTATCAAATTTGATTGTTCATTGTCCTTGTGGATGAAATATTTTATCCTTAATGCATATAACATGTCAAATTTTCAAGCAACCACCAGTAGTTTCTTCTAAGCAGATTGATAGTACCAAAAACACATTACCATATCCATTATGTAATGTGCAAGATCAAAAATGAGCTATATCACTTTGACAAATCTTTATGCATGATATAAATACTCATTCAATCAACCAAATCAAAACAAACATTTGCAATCTAGTCTATTGATTGATTTAGTGCTGAATATCGAATTATGGCCATGCTTAACACCCCAAGAAAAGGCATACTCAGATTTCACTTTGGTGTATGTCTCCATTTATATCAACCAGTAGCTTAACTGAAACATGAAGTCTTGAGAGCAATATGCGCTAGACTTCGTTTGCTCATACCATTCATCTCAATTCTTTTCAGCTATGGGCTAATAGAATGAAAACAGTACCGGCGGAGGACTTTTGAGGATTGGATTTTATTGTTAGTTGAGATAGTTGTATATATATGTTCGCAATAGGTTGTTGGGTTTAGTTTTGTTAGTTGCTACAGCTGTATAATTTTTTGTTTTATGGATTTTGGAATTCTGATCCTGCGTTTGATCAAATATATAGAAGACTATAGATTTTGATCACAAGTTAATGTTGGTTATGTATATGAGCATCTATCCTTTGGATAAGAGAACGGTCATATCATTTCCTTTGTAGTGGTAAAATTGGGATGTGACGGAGAGTGAAGCAAAACATGATGGGGCAGAAGCAAGGACTTGCGATCAAGTCTCTCAAGAGGAGAGCCAAACATGAATCATCAACGCCATATAAATGACTGAGAGAATGTACACTTCTCAAAGATCAAATCATCCTGGTGCGGGCAACTATTTGTCCACCATGTCTACGAATTCTTCTGAGTCGTAGAGTATATAAGGATCATAAAACGAGTTCAAGGAAACAAAAAAAATCATCCTTCTAGTTTTCTTCATCAGTCTCGCAGACTGGATGCTAGAGTCTGATTTCACAGAAAAATCTCACAAATAGCGTTACTGTGCATCACCTTGATGCAACTAATTGATACAGGTACAAGAGACAGGCCTCACATCATTAATTCCTCACAAAAATCTGATCCTCTGTTCCAATTCATATAACATCCCTGTTGAAAGGAACTGTTGTAAACGGAACCCACTATCCACAGATTCACTCGCACTCCCATCAGCTGCGTGATGAGGTGAAGAAAGTACCTCAAGAAAGTGAAAATTTAACAGATCTACTCCAATAGCTGTAGCTGACGGCCCCGTGCAAGTGAATAGATACAATATCTGCTCCTAAAATGTGTCAAAACTTCCAGGGCAATGAAGCGTCTACTAATACAGGAGGCAATGATTCGAAAACGAGACAAGGAAGCTACAAATCAAATGCTTTGAGCTGCATGCGAACTACATGCGCATGAACAGAGCCTACATAGATTGGAGCCTAATTTAGAGAAGAACACACAACAAAATTGGGGTAACTCTCTCCAAAGAAATCATCTGGCAAGTCAATTCTTTTTAGCGCTGATTTTGACTGAGCTAGGACGATTAGAAGATGGACTGGGAATTGCTTGATCCGAATAAGGAGGAGACAGAGTGGTAAGCACCTCAAGGATAGAACGACTGAACGGGGAGAAGAACAGAATGCTTGGGTCAAGTCAGAAGTCTCAACCCGAGATCGGCCACCCTCGCTGGCGAAGAATAGTTATCCGGATGGTGAAACCATCATTGTGCAACAATAGATGCAGCATTACATATCGAAGTTCGAAAAATCAGGCAAGGAGGACAAGGAATGCGTGAATTGCTATACTCTAGAGTTGTACCTCTGCTGTCAACAGTATGATTGACATGCTTAGGGCTATAGAACATCCCGTAACATCGCACCAACAGGATATTGAGAATAATTGCCCATTGGGAAGTTTCTTCTTTACTTGTTAAGTTTTAGGAGTCACGGTCAACAAGTAGAATACGCTGATTGCCGTTGATTTTCTGCTCAGCGCAAAGGCAAATTTGGAAAAGCAAACCTTAAAGTGAAAGACATTGTGAAGGGAACAAATGCATCGTTCATCCCTGGACTTTTGCAAACCGTACAATTTGATACTTGAACTTGTTTTTTGGCCGATTGAGTCCCTAAGCATGTCGCTCAACTATCATCCTTCTGTCAGACCATTTGAGAAGCACTGAGGTGAACATTTTCACGATTCCAAAGCACCGTTTATGTGCACCTTTTCATCCAACATGGGATGCGACGTGGCAAATCCATTGGCAAAACAATTAGTGTTTGCTAAAAAAGGAGGGAAAATTGGGGTTGTGCGAAAATAGAGGGCAAATCAGGGTCTTGGGAAACAAATGGACGAAAAGACAAAGCAAACAGGACAGCATAAAGATTAGGGGTTATTTATTCGAAGGCGATCTGCACGTGTTACTTGTAACCGGTGAAGAAATGCTTGACTTGAGGATCGCGTCTGACATGCAGCTCGTCTCTACGCTTTAAGACAAGATTCCAAAACTATCAAGTATGGACTCTTGGGATTCTGCCTAAATTAGGGTTTTCACAATGTTTAGGTTTTGAAAACGACCAAATGGAAGAGTCTTTCAAGTCTTTTTAAAACAATAGGTAGGTCTTCTATCAAGTAGGGACTCTTGGGGTCCTGCCAAAGTTATAAATGGCCTACGGTTTTGATATTGAGGTTTTGGAAAACAACGACATAGTGGAGTCTTTCAGGTCTTTTTAAAACATTATGTCTTATTAACCATTATCAAGGGAAATCTTGGGATTCTGCAAAAGTAAGGGTTGATGTAGAGTCTTCGCAATGTTGAGGTTAATTTTGAAAAACGACAACATGGTGGACTCTTTCAGGTCTTTTTATAATATTATGTTTGTGCTGACCATTCTTATCGTCTGCAAAGAGGCTCTACTGAACTCAAATGATGGCGACCAACTCGTAACTGCCTCAGCGGCACCTAACTTTATATTTGTCTTTTGCGCTGTGAAATGGCAGGTTCAAAATTCTTATTTTGACCGTGGTTTAGGAGAAGACGGTGGCCGAATGCTTGAATATGCAGGAGACATCGTGCATCACGTTTTTGAAGCAACTAACCTCGGAATCAGTCGAGCCCCAATTTCGAAAGGGACCGTGTGATTTCAATTTGAGCTATGATTTCTTTCGATAACCCAAAATGCCCAGGATTCTAACTTTGTTGAGCCTCAAGTTTCTTCCTTGTTTTCGGAAATGTCAGGTTGGATGGTAGATATGCCAATTGGCCCCAAGAAAAAGAGAGTCCAAGATCTGGTTGCGCAATTTGCATGGACGATCGATGTCGTTTTCCCCATTGCGAAAGACTAAAATGGTTGATCGGACGAATATTAAACGAAGTTTTGACAAGGCGAGCGTGTCCATCATCTTTTCACTGGCTTCATAATTGTTTGTTTCACTAAAGTAAATATAAAATACGACTTTTGGAAGGACCGACAGAGGCGCCACAGAAAAGAGTTCACCAATTGAAAAGAGTTCACGATTTGATTGGGCACAAGAGAGCTCGTCATTCCAAAAATGCGCAAGAATATTCAGCTCCGTTCGAGCTATAAAATACTACTACGATTGGTCACCATCAACCTGCACTTCAGCTCTCAACTGCTTCTGATTTGTAAAAAGACATGTGCTCCAATTCTTCCTAAGCCGAGGTCTTCTCAGTCGTTTCCATGGCGAGTGGTGGATCTTTAAGACGGAAGATGATGACGGTCCTGAGCATCGACGGAGGCGGCGTGAGAGGGATCATTCCCGGCACGATCCTAGCTTCTCTCGAATCCAAGCTTCAAGTAATTGCAACCAACTATTTTATTTGTCAATGTTTTCTTTGAGGATGGTGTCGGACGACTATTGACAATCGGCTGGCAAACTATAAGCGTGACAGTCTCCCATCTTGATCAAATGATCAGTCTGGGCTGCTTCATGAAAGCTGCATAGGCGAGTGCGAATTTTAATGTGCCTCAGCTGTGAAGAGTTTGTCAAATTACTTGTTAAAATTGCAGCATCTCTTTTCATATTGCAGCTGTTGTATCTAATAGTGTCGTAGAATCAACTTGGGTAATTTTTTATGTGGATGAATAATCCTTTTTTATGGTAATCAGAGTGCTAATTTAAAGTTGATGGAATTTACAGGAATTGGATGGACCGGATTCAAGAATTGCAGATTACTTTGACATTATTGCAGGGACAAGCACGGGTGGATTGGTGACGGCTATGATAACGGCACCCAATAAGGACCATCGTCCATTGTTTGCAGCCCGTGACATTAATAAATTTTACTTAGACCATTGTCCTGAAATATTTCCCCAAAAAAAGTAAGTTATGTTAACACCTTTTTCTTCTTTCCTTACATGTCATATTCAAGTTGCTTGAACATTCGAGGAATAATCTTAAGGAGAAAGTACGATGGAGAAGTCCCTTCAAGTGTCTATAATTAGACAAACCACTAGTATATCCATGCCTTACAGTGACTTTAATCTTTTCCCTTGAATAAAATTATAATATGTATTTTATTGTAAATTATTTGTTATATTGTATATTACTTCATATGAATTTTTCTCTTTAAAAAAATAATGGCAAAATGCTTAGTTCATATTATACGTAAATAATGTAAAATATCAAGACTTTATAATAAGTAGTAAATTCATAATTTTCGTTGTTATATGATATAAGGAAATTTAACATGTAATCAACAACTTTATTTTAGAATTGATAGAAAATAATTACATTCGTCAAAAGAAATACTTAATAGGAAAATTTATTAAAAAAAACAAACGTTGGAACTTTCAATGGTTGCTAATTTCAATCATCAATACTCATTGAAACTAATTCTTTTTTTTTTATCAAAACTTATAGTACTTGATGAGATACAAAATAATAAATAGAGAGCGCAAGAAAAGTATCCATTTAATGTAAACTAATGATTACTTCCGAACGAGTCTTATGAGCCACTTTTACAGACAATCATCAAAGAACAGCATTCTTATATATTTATGTGGAAATTATTACTCAATATTCTGACTGCGAAACGCAATGATAGAGATAGCTAAAAGTTATAAGAAAAATGATGTACCAACTATCAAAGTGATGTTTCATAAATAATTGGGTGGTGCTAATTTCACACCCGTCTCAGCGCTCTCTTAATGTTAACAGATCAAATTACCCTTTAATTACAATAGTTGATTCAATAGTAATAGTTACCGTAATCCCTTTCTCTCGATAAAATTAATCTAGTGATCTCTCTCCTTGACGTAGCATATAAGTGCAAATTTCCAAAAACAATTAGTTATCTACAGAATTTGAATAATCTCCAGTGTTCTTTTGAATTAGTCAAAATAAAAGATTTCCTAATTCTAAGCAAAACTATGTTTCAAAGTCGAACAACATCTTCCGTTTTGAGACCACAAGTTCATTTAAAGTCGAGTAGTTAGAAAATCATTAGTTTGTTCTTTTGTCTAAATTTTAATTAATTTTGATGGGAATCAAAATCTAGCTAGTTTCAGTGTCTTTGCATATAAACTTATGTTTATTCGTAGAAAAAGTTTTGACGTTATGGTTTGCTCGCAACATTAATAACTGTACTCATGAAACGAACAATTTAAACAAAAAAGTTCATTCTAGATCTTTCCCTTCCCCCTTTCCTTGAATCTTGTATTAGTGTTTATGGTCCTTAAGATTGGAAGGAACAAATGAGCTACCATCTTGAATTTTGTTTTGCTATTTTATGGTGCAAGAAAGAATAAAACAATATTTTTTTAAATTAAGCCAAGATATCAAAGTAGCATTTCATTGATCATGAATCTTCCCTATGAATTTGTTACTAAATATCATGCTTAACAAAGTTGAAGTGCAATTTGATCAGTAGACAAAAAAAAAGTGCTAAAAAGGATGTGCAAATAGCGTCTGCCTTAATCAAACGTATCAAGTGAAGTCACTCGCTACTAATTATTAGCATTGGTATTCCTTTTATTGGGTGGATTTGTTTAATCAACTGGACTCGCGTTTCGGATTATTGTTCACCGTATCCCGGTCTCAAGCAAGTTTCTAACATTGTTTTATTCAACTTTCAAACAGTCGTAATAATCTGATCGATTCAATAAGAAACTTGGGAGGCGCAATCATGGGGCCAAGGTACGACGGGGAGAAGTTGCAATCCCTAGTCAATGGCTTGCTCAAAGACACCACCCTCAGTCAAACCTTGACCAACATCGTCGTCCCGACTTTCGACATCAAGCGTCTCCAACCAGTTATCTTCTCAACCAAAGACGTAAGAACTCGAACTGGACAGTGTGATTGTGATTTCGCCGTCTTTAAATAGATGTCGATAGTTGTACCGTCAGTTTAATTTATATTCACTTATGTCCCTTTTGGGTTTCTGATGGGAGGCACAGGCAAGAGCGCATCCTCTAAAGAACGCGCGGTTGGCAGATGTTTGCATCGGCACCTCTGCAGCTCCCACGATGTTCCCGGCGCACTACTTCAAGACCGAAGTTAAGAACGGGGAGACCTATCACTTTGATCTCATTGACGGTGCAGTTGCTGCAAATAATCCCGTAAGTGCAATTGAGGACGAAGTTTCGGGTATAATATTATGATACAATGAGTTCATGACGGCTTTACACTGTTTTTAATTCCTAAACTTTTTTATGATGCACTAATTCAGTGTCTGACTATATGACAGGAAATTGCAGGCAAAGCTTTTTCTTAATTTTATTGAAACATTTATTAAGTTATGTTTGCTTCGGATCTTTGACAACTCGTTAATATCTCAGGGCAAAAGGAGCTAGCAAAGAGAGAACTAACAACATGCAATCTGGTGTTTTGCAGACCCTAGTTGCTATGAGCCACATTAAGAGAGAGGACCTCTTGCCCAAAGGAGAGTTCAATGACATAAATTTAAGAGACACTGATCCAATGCTGATTTTATCACTCGGGACTGGGGCGGCCAAGCATATAGAGAAGTATAGTGCAACCGAGGCTGCTGAATGGGGACTCATCAGTTGGATCTTTCATGATGGTTTCAATCCGTTAATCGATATCTTCAATGAAGCGAGCTCTGACATGGTCGATATTCACTTGTCTACTCTCTTTCAATTTTTTGGTTGCAAGCATAATTACCTTCGGATTCAGGTATGCGATGAGTTACACACACCGTTGTTCGGCTTCAAGAAAACCTTCATTTTGGCACTTTAGACTGGCACATGACTACGCGACTTTCTTTGAAATGATTTCACGCCTGTTGTTTCGGCGCAGGACGACACCTTGACTGGAGAAGAATCATCACTTGATGTTGCCACCCTAGAGAATCTACAAAGGCTCATGGAAGTAGGGCACAAGCTATTGGAGAAACCAGTGTCGAGGGTAAACTTGGCGAGCGGTAAGTTTGAAGAGATTGAAGGAGAAGGCACCAATGGAGACGCACTCAGTTGCTTTGCAACTCGGCTCTCCGAAGAAAGGAAGAGACGAAACGAGTAGGAATTCACACGTCTTGATTCATGAAGATGCTGCTTAGATGAATTTGCGATATTGTGCAACTTTTTATCGTCTCTTTCAATTATGAACTTTTGTAATTTCAATCGCAATGCAATGACTTTCCAGTATTTTAAGTTTATTCTTAACTATTTAATTTTTGACGAAATATTTCACTGGAGCCGCTACATAGACAAAACATGCCAATCCAAAATAGTGCATGTTCAATATACGTGTTATACTGTTGAGAGATACAAAGTAAGAGGACACTTGGAAATGTGGGTGTTTGTTGAGGCTTTTTAACTTTTGAAGCCTCAAATTATACTGTTTATGAAATTTTGGACACCTAAAATTGTTCAATATGCATCTTATAGCGCTTAACGTCATTCCAAAGTCTATAAAAATTAAAGTACTATTTGTGTTTTGGCGGAAAATTCCAATATGGCTTATGGAAATAGTCGTTCCTTCATATAGTAAGTGGAATTGCATTACGACATTAGTGGACTAAAGTCCTTATCAAACATCATAATCAGAACTAAAGTCGAAACAATGATTCCTTCCTGTTTCTGCCAAACATGCCGCCTCTGTTAAGAAATGAAGTGAATTGAACTTCGGCGAGAGAGACACCAAGAAAAGAAAACGATTCATTAAGAACGTAACGAAGGGGCCTCTTTGAAAAAAATGTAAAATTTAAGCCCAAGAGACTTGCGCCCGTAGCTCACCTTTATTTCTTCTGCAGCTGGTTTCTCAAACAATTTTTTTTTTAAGGAAGAAATAAGAGAGAGGTATGAGTAGACAAAAGAAAAGGAAAAAGAGGTGGGGTGGAAGGTTCTCGTTAAACAACTCACCAACACCTCGACGCTCCGAATCAACGTCATTTCGGACCTTCGGTATGAATCTCAAGCCTTGATTCCTTTCAATCGGAAGAATTCCTTTGTAAAAGCCATAATTTCGGGCCATGTTATATTTTGAGTTGCTGGGTCGATTTTAGACGTAATTGAGCAGTGAAATTCATGTTGTGACAAGACCTTCGAGTGTCGTGGAACCGTGGAATTTTACGGAAGTTGATTTGGACGGGTTTAAATTGTGAAATTAGTTATGCACTGTTGGAACCACATTCGAACTTCTGCATTTGGCATTGGTTTTCACCCGTCCTCAGCCATCTTCTGGATCGGAGGCGGATTAACCTTTCATGTATGTCGATAGTTTTCCGTCGACTCCAATACCACTTGAAATAGCCGTCGGTAGAGTTCAAACAAACCATTTTAAATGCAGTGCGCGAGCTGCGCAATTCAGCAAACAGTGCAGTAATTGTTCTACTTTGGGTGAACCTTTTGCTAGCTGCTACTAGGAGCCGTTTTGTTGCCAAATAAGCTAATGTAGTTGATTATTTATTTAGTTATATACTCGATTTTGATATCTGTTTCTCATAAATTGACAAGATTTCAGGGTTTCCAGCTCAATACAGTTTTCGTTATTTGATCTCAGATTTTCAAGTTTACTAGTGCTTGTGTCCTTTATGATTTGTAAACTCGTGTCTTAAAAATGATAGGGAATTATATATGGTACAAGTTATGAATTGGCATTGCTCAATATGATATTCATCAAAAATAAAAAGTGGTGTTTAGAGTATATTTGTCACATCAAGTTAGGTCGGGCATTTACAAAATTTTGTTTACTTAAAAAGGTATAATAAAATATCTCTTGAAATAGTGGTAAAGTTGATTATTTGTAAAATGATTTGAGCAATACTACATGATATGTATACTTCTTGATGGAAGGAATTGAGATTGTATACATTTACTAGTTTGCAAATCTGTTTTCTAAAATAAATTCTGAAATGGATTTGTGACTTGTTGGAGGATTATGTTGATGGTTATATGCACTTGTCATTATGGAACCTTTTGAAGGGTTGTGAGTGTGTATACTATTCTCAAGATGTTCAGTTTAGGCCGAGCCATCAATTGATATAAGCGGAGACCTATTCCAAAGGGCTGGTAGGCCTTGTCACAAGGCAGCTATTACTAACTATTGTGCACAATGGCATGGACTTATGATGTTTGCTTTCGAATTGCTGATTGGATGAGTATTTCTTACATGAATAAAATTCGGTTGAAGAGGTATACCTCATCTCTGATCTTGTCCATATATTGTTTACTAGATTCTGATCAATGTGTTCCCAGTACGTTTTAAATGTGCATGGTGAATGATCGATTTCTATAAAAGAAATTTTTACTACACACTCAAATTCTCCTGGTGCGGACGATCGTTTGTCCACCATGTTTACAAATTCTTCTTAGTTTTAGAGGGCATTGGGATTATTAAACGAGTGCAAAGGAAACGAAAGAATTCATCCTTCTGGTTTTTCTTTCATCAATCTGATTTCACTGTAAAAGAAAAAAACTCCCAAATAATGTTTGCACTATGCATCAACTTGATACAATGATTTGATACGGGTACAAGAGAAGCCTCACATCATTAAGTCTCCTTAAAGAATCTGCTCCCCTGTTCCAATTCATATGACATCCCTATTGAAAGGAACTATTTTACACAAAAGCTATTATTTACAGATCCACCCGAACTACATCGGTTGCATGATGTGGTGAAGAAATTACATCAAGGAAGTGCAAGTTCAAAATATCAACTTCAATTGCTGTAGCTAATGCCCGCTTGCAATTAAAGGGACACACTCTGCTCCTATATTGTGTCAAAACTTCCACGGCAAGGAAACATTCACGACTTCAGGAGGCAATGATTCCAGAATAAGACGAGGAAGCTACAGACAAAAGTTTGAGCTGCGTGCAAACTACTTGCGCATGCAAAGAGTCCATATACATTAGAGCCTAATTAAGAGCAGAACCTGCAACAAAATCAGGGCAGCATTCTCCAAAGAAATCATCTGGAAAGTCGATTCTTTTTAGCACCGCTTCTAGGACAATTAGAAGATGGACTGGGATAGTTTGTTGTTTGATCCGAATGAGGAGGAGACAAAGTGGGAAGCACCTCAAGGATAGAACGAGGAGAATAACGGGACACTAGTGTCAAGTCAGAAGTCTCAACATGAGATTGTCGGCCACCCTCACTGGTGAAAAAGAGTAATTAGGAAGTTGCAACCAACAGTATGCAACAACAGATGCACCATTTACATATCGAAGTTTCAAAAATCAGGCAAGGAGGAAGGGAATGCATGAAAGCTAACCTCTAGATTTGTACCTGTCATTAACCGCCTTAAAGACTGTACTTTGTGCTGCTGTTGGCAAGATGGGCAGTTTGTCAACAGTATGCTTGACATGCTCTCGTGGGCTATGGCATAAATCCTATAAAACCATACCAACAGGATATTGAGAACGATAGCCTATTGTACAGCTCTTATTTACTTGTAAAGTTTTACGAGTCACAGCCAAGAAGTGGAATGTGCTAATTACCATCGATTTTCTGCTCAGCACTTGAGTATGAGATGAGACATCTATCTGCTGTGAACTTTTCAGGAAAGGATGTTCAAGTAGCACTGCTGCTGAAGGCCTTTCAGCCGGATCCCTTCGAAAGCAGCGTTGCAGGAAATCCTTTCCCTCAGATGATATTGTTTCGGGTATTGACGGTGAATTATTCATAGCTTTAAACATAGCTGCAGCCTGCAATTAGATACTTTGACTAAGGATAAGCTAACCCAATTAGCTTATAAAGCGAGTACACACTGGAAACTACATTACAAACTGCACAAAAAATAACAAAATCCTCAACAGAGTTTAAGACCCACAACTGAGGTTAATACCAATGTCTCAGAACCGTCTTACATCTCCGAAGAAACATACTCATGATCTGGTTTTTTAATATATAAAATATGCGGTAATTAACAACATAACAGATCAGAACAAAAATTGCAATTGAAAGCTATTGATTCTCTTAGCCAAAAAGATAAGAAGAAGAAAAAGCCTAAAGACATAGATGGAAACCCCAACTTCTGCCATGGTATTCTTGGTGAGAGCTAATCATGTTACAAGTTTGGAACCAAACCTTTGTTATCAGTTATAACTTATGGCGAGGGGACATAAACAGAATGCAACTGACTGAAAGAAATTATTATTATTAGAAAGTGATGCCATTATGCGGTTGACTTTTCCAGCTTAGACCTTGAGGTATCTGACCTTTGCACTTCAAGCCACAATGTACAGAGCTTATTGGACCATAAAAACAATGCTCTTACCCCCTCAAACTCACTCCAAGGAGGTTTCCCGGTTAGCATTTCAACAATAGTGCATCCCAAACTCCATATATCAACAGCAAGAGCGTGATCAGAGCCATTATCTTTCTGCATCACGGCCTGTATGAGCTGCAGAGAACATAAGTGCATCAGAGACACCAGGCTACTAGAAGGGAACACGAAAGTTCATGAAATAGAAAATACCTCTGGAGCCATCCAATATGGACTTCCCCTTAAAGAGAGATCAGCTGTTTGCCCAGTTAGCTAAGGGAAAGTAAGATACACGTCAGAGAAGCCAAAGCTAGTTCATTTACCCATGAAACGTTGGACTGCTAATTCCTGACAGTAGCTACTATTTAAAATTGCATGGTATACATCAGGATGGACAAAAGTTAACTCTTAACAATAATTCTAGTACCAATGTCCAACTCATGTCAACTCATTACTTGGAGAGGACGACAAAGAAATCAATTCTTTGCTGGCCCTCAACAATTTCACACATGCTTTACAACTATTTGCCACTCGCACCTTGCAAGTTCTTTATTTTTCTTTTCTTTTCTCGTAATCTTTGCCAATCCATGCTTCACATATTCAAAAGCAAGCAAAAAGATCAAATAAATGCTTAATTACACATAGAAGTCAAAATAATTATTTTTGGTAATTGTTTTTGTGATGCAATTTTAAATTTCTCTAGTAATTGCAGAAAGATAAAAAAAATGAGATTAACAACCCAGCTAAGGGGACTTTACTAATATTTCATAGCTACCAGTGACTTATTTGTTTTGAACAAAGTAACATAATTATTCCATTTGACCACTTGACAAAAAAAATTTAACCAAGATGAGAAAACAGGAAGCAAATCATTCACCAACATTTGATCCGTCTCTATATATATTCATTGATAACCTGCCACAAGCTATCAGATGTAAGACAACAATGCGTACAGTTGTACTTTGTGGGAAAGAGCTGGAAGCTTACGTGCTTAGCCATCCCAAAGTCAGCAAGCTTGACAATTCCAGATGCATCCACAAGTAAATTAGCTCCCTTGATGTCCCTACACAGGCCAAAGAGTTTCTATAGGTCCCCAGCAGATAGCAGAAAATCTAATCAATCCTTTTCCAATGTCATGGATATGTAAGATTTAAAAGGCTAATTACAATATCCACGTGATCTCAAGATGCTTCAACCTTTTTCTAGTTACCTATGTATTGTCTTCTTACTATGTAAATAAGCCAATCCAGACAAAATGTGGCGAGTAAAATTGCGGACAACTGATTCTGTTATGGCCCCACAATGATCCCGGACATATTTGTTGATGGAACCAGGATGAACATACTCAAGATATATATAAAACCGATCCTCAACCTGCATATGAAGACATTGAATCTTATCTCAGTCAAATAATATTCCCCGGTAAACCACTTGAAGACATGTCAATCCACATTGTAGTCTAATTAGGTTCTAAAACCAAACTGCTGTGGACGCATGTAAAGTTTGGACATGCAGATAAGCCTGAAAGATAACTCACAATTTCACTGCCATAATACTGCACAATATTTGGATGCTTAAGTCGGCTGAGCACTTTAATTTCCTGCAACAGATATTTGACATGGGAGAATAATGTGAGATACACCATTCTAAGAGAAGCCAAAAACAGAAAAAGTAGACATTGTCCTATATGCATCCAGAGAGAAGGCAAATCCAGTTATCATCATCCTTAAAGAGATAAAAACATAGTCTTTGTGGCTGCTAAGTGGATCTCATGATATGATAGCCAAACTGCACACAAAAGTACCGCTCCTGATAAGCCCGGGCGACTGTTTACCAAAAACACAGGTCTCCGCAAAGTCGTAAGACCATGTATGGGGGCACCAACAATAATTACCAAAGAACTTTAGTGTTCCAACTGGACATAGGCCTGCCTTGTGCTGATCTTTGAACCTCATACATTTCCATATTCAACTATGAAAACGAAATATAGACTTAAATAAAAATTTGGATCTTAAGAGCCACCTAATTTATCTCATGATCATCCGATCTTTCTTCCATTCAAGAGGCCAAAGAGCAAACAATTCCATCACAAAGGAGAAAAATCTATGGCTTTATCTCTTGGGAGGGGTAACTAAACTTGTCAAATTTGGTTTACGATGAGGTAAAATCAATCCCTTCACAGCAGATAATTAGACCACAGGAGCATAATTATGCACCCCAGCGGATGGCAAAACTTACCTGCGCTAGCTGCCGCATGCACTCGGCAGATTTTGGATCATCAGGCAATAATTCAACTTCTTTCATTGCACACAGAGCCCCAGTTTCTCTGTCAGGCAAGAAAGTCTATGTCCATTAACCATACTTGAGAAAAACAGTAGAAAAATGAGAGGGACGTGAAAACTGCCAGAACTAGCATACCGGTTGCTAGCAACATAAACACTCCCAAATGTGCCACGTCCAATAAGTCTTCCTTTTTGCCACTGACTATTTAGTGGCAAGGACTCTGTTTTTACAATGACTTGAGCATTGGGAGGTGAATGGGAAGGACAAGATGCTCCAGGAGGACGAGGTAAAGGGTGGACACCAGCTTGAACATTACTGTCACGCCAAGCAGTAGAGCTTTCAACCAATGACTTGTGATGCATTGGCGATGCTGGTCCACGTGAACTTCTAGAAGTCCGACAAGGAGTTTTTGTTTGAGGACTCGGAAGCGGTGAGCCATTGTGCTCCAAGAATGATGGGGAAGGCGAACCAGTGGGCATCTCAGGCGCAGACCATATATTGTTTCCTGTCGGAGTTAAGCAATAGCATGGTAAAAGATCACCAAGTGACGTTCTTTGTGGGCTAAGTGCAGGACTCGTGAAAGGGCTGGTGGGGACACTCCTAGCAGGCACATTGAGCCTGAAATTGTCTCCAGATCTTTCTACACCTCTTACACCTAGATAAACCGCCATAGACGGCCCCATATCAACATTCTCCCCAACCTCATTTCCTTTCTGGTGTGCAAGAGCGCTGTGGTAGATAGCATGAAAAGAGCAACAGTTGACTAAGTTAAGTCCAAGGCAGGTAATCAGCAATTCAGCCTTAACAAGCTACAATAATCAGAGATGTGCATAAAACGCTCAAGCAAGAACCAGAATACACTGATGCAAGGATTTTGAATAAATATGCGTATCATGCATGGGGATGCACGTGAATTCACAGTAACAAAAAAAAAAAACATTTCCTCATGGAAAAATAAGTAGTCCCCATAATAATGTTCTCTCTCTCTCTCTCTCTCGTTGTGATTATTTGCCATATATCAGTGTCTCCCAACAGAGACAATATCTTGAGACAGTTGCCCTCTTAGTTTTCTGACCTTTGCTGGCAGGGAAACGATATTCCTGTATTACATAAAATGATCACAATTCAATTGCTCGATTCATTTCTAAGTTTCCATGAACCAAATGTTGCAAAGTTGTTGGGAGAAGGTTAAAACTCCTGCCCGTTTTTGGAATACCAGCATATATGATGGGTTGACCTTAAGTCTCATCTGCTTTGTTCAAGTCTACCAAAAACAGCACTTGCAAACGAGCGTCTCTGTTAAGGTACTTCAATCCCAATGCAATTCACAATTTCAAAAAAGCTTCTTTCACCAGATTATCTATTACTTGATGATGCCAGAAAAAGTGGAACTTATGCTGACATGTAGTAAGACCATACATGTTTTAGTCTACTTATCTATTACCTGTGAATACTAGGATTATTTACCTATGGGGAAGAAAAGCTTTTGTATACTTGAAATGAAGTCATTCTGATCAATTCATCAGGAAAAATCGAAATATTTGCTCTTTAAATCCACTCCACCCACGATGAGATTCACATGAAACGGCAATGATGATTGAAGCCAAAAATCAAACCACAATCAATGTCTAATTAAACTGTACTTAAGCCCTGCTATCAAGGTGAAAAAAGGAATCTGGTTTGAGCAAAATAATATAACAACACAAAACGAGTCAAAACATTTAAATCAACACCATGGGCCGGGAATCCAATCCACATTTGCGCAGTGATTGTATTAGGAAAGTTGTTACCAGCCAACAGGAGCGGCAGGCGCAGGTCCGTCACCACCCGCATCACCTTCTCTATCTCTATGAACGCCGGCCTCCTCCGGCGACGGGAGCGGACAATCTCCCCTCTCCACGCCCGAGCCCGAGAATCCGGCCTTCCGGCGGAGCAGCAGAGCCAGCTCGGGCAGCGGCAGTGGATGGGCCACCACCGCTGCCGCCGGCGAGCTCCCGTCAGAGGACGGAGGAGGCAACTGGAGCGCCCCGTTCATCTCCTGGTCGCTCAGGTACCGCAGGTTCATCTGGCGCGTGAGCCGCCGCCCGAAGCGAGGGGCGGCTCCGCGGCGGTCCTTGGGCGACGGGGAAGCTGATCCAGGGGACGGCTGACCGGAGGAGGAGGAGCCAGGGAAGGAGATGTTCTGGAGCCAACGCATAACGAGCCGATCATCGTGCGCGAAAGCCACGGTGAGGGATGGGTGGTGATCAAAACAGGGAATGCCCGGGTTCCAGGACGCGGTGGGATCCGGGAGCCAGGGAGGGGGAGCGGAAGATGAGGAAGGGAGGCATGGCGGAGGCAGAGAGCGAGAGAGAGAGAGAGAGAGAGAGAGAGAGACGGTGGTCGGCGGCGGTGGTCGGCGGCGGCGGGGTGGTGGTGGGAGGGAGAGGGTCGTGTTTTGTTTAGGACGTGAGAGGGAACGCGGTTTGCAAACGACGTTAACCCGCGGCAATCGTCTCTCTCTCCCTCTTCTCTCTTTCTCTCTCTCTATACTCTGTCTGTCGGGGTCGTTGGGCTCGGGGAAGGAGAGGAGGAGCAGTTTCTCGTTGTGCGTTAATTAGTTAATTAGTTACAAGAAAAAAAAAAATTGGATTAGCTCGGATTTTGAATTCCTTCATTTACATCCATATCCGTACACACAGAGAGGGAGAGGTGTGGCAGAATAATCAGCTTACAAAACCTAAATCAGGTACCGGCGTTCGTTTCATAAAAATAACTATTAAAAAAGTATTTCAGGAAAAATAAAATAATCAAAAAAAATATTTTTCACTAATAAGAAAAATACATTCAAAAATGAGGATAATGTTCTCCACTTTTTTTTTAAAATGGAAAACATTTCCATTCGTCTTTGTTTATCTTTAAATATTATAGCC
Source organism: Melaleuca alternifolia (assembly GCA_019926035.1). Classification (NCBI taxonomy): domain Eukaryota; kingdom Viridiplantae; phylum Streptophyta; class Magnoliopsida; order Myrtales; family Myrtaceae; genus Melaleuca; species Melaleuca alternifolia. The sequence goes on along the minus strand of JAGKPW010002416.1, from coordinate 4,672,343 downwards.
ATTCGAGACCGGCGGCCTTTGACAGCAAGCTGGTAGCTAGAGGCGAGCTTAAGGCTTGCCTTGGATTGGCAAGTTCATAGGCTCTGTTAGCAAGCTAGGAGCTTAACGAAACTTATGACTAGCGGCATATCAATGTATAATAACAAAAAAAAATTAAAAATATATTTTTTTTTACAATTTTCATTAAAATTTCAAACGAACTCTCAAAAATATTATTATTTTTCAGGAAAATAAATTCTTAAAAATATTTTTCTAGAATTACTCTATTTTCAGTGAAACGAACGAAGCCTGAACATGATAATATAAATCTTTTGCTTTGGATTATATATTTCCCCTAAAAGGTTTAGGCCGACTAGAGATTTGGCTAGCCTTTGGATATTGGAAACTCGTGGATTCTCGACCAAAAAAAAAAACGGGTATTAATTTTTGGATATGTGTGGAGATAGGCGGCTAATTGTACCCCCGCGTTGGAGAACTTCCTAAAATAGAAAAACTTTATGAGCTCTTGAGTTAGCCTAAGTTTCTTAGTTTAAAATGCGGCATCCACATTAGTGATTTTTCATTAAAATTGATGGGGAAATATTGCATCAGTAGATCGTTAGGAGATTTAGGACTAAAATAGTTAAGATTGAAATGTTTAAAACTGGATTGATCATCAAATAATAGATTTATGACTTTTTGGATAATTACTTTAAAAATATAATGATGTTGTATGTTGGCCATTTCAATTGCATGGATAGTTGGATAAACGATGAGTGCATGATTCAACCAGACCATCCAATATGTTTTGTATTAAACGTGCTTTCTTTACATAGCTTCTCTGTGAACCCAATTTTTGTTCACATCACACGAACGATAACCTCTTTTTTTCCCTTTGAGATGAGATTCCAAAGTCGAATAGCAGTAGGTCGAGGATTTCAATCGCATGAAATCGATTCAATTGTTAGGAGATGGGCACAATCTTATCGATGAGACACACGGTACTCATTCGATTTTCACGTCATCAAATACAAATTATTTCATATTTAGATCACTTGCCTAGAGTTTTTCGTCCCACGGCTCACCCAATAATTAAGATTAATGAGCTATTCCACGAACTAATCGAGATTAACCTATTTAAAATGGATTACCCGTCGGTTCTCAAGATGATTAGAGACCGTCGGTGGCACGATTTCGTCGCAATTTCGTGCTTGGATTCTGTCCGGTTTCGGGTTTGCCCGGTCATGTGTTATCGCAACGTCATGATGTTGCTGTCAATCTAGAACGTCTCCTCCTTCTTGTCCAGTCGTTCTCTGGTATAAGTCGGACGCTACGTTTGAAACATTTTGCCTGCTACTTACGATGTCTTACGGACTTTTTCGGTCTTTCTTTGGTTTTTTGCTTGATTTAGAGTCCCATGTCAGAATAGTTTGGCAAGTCAATTGATCCATGTCGACGGAGGAGATGGCAGCCAATGTTGCCCTGTCGTGGCCGCAGGTCGAGAAACATCGGCATGAACACGTCAACAACGTATTAAAAGGGTGGTAATAGAGGAAAATACTTAATCGAATCATCTCCGAAAGTTGTGAGGATTTGATTGCACGAAACAAAAGTTACAGGATGAAATCGGTAATGCGAACGAGAATAACAAAAAACCTTTAAGAATGCTGTGAAAATGCAAAATGTTCTTGGGAAGGATGTGCTATCTCACTTGGTGCACCATAATCGCTGAGTTTACGAAAATTAGCAGAATTACTAAAGTATTTCCCCTTCCTTTTCAACATTCTAGTAAATTTAACATTCTAAGATATCCATCTGTTTTTCTTCAATTGCCAAAATTTCTTTTAATTTGTTCAACTTTGTAGATCTAAACATGCTTCTAAGCTACTAAAAATTCCTTAATAGGACCAACATGGGAGGCTGCTACCATAGTGTTGCCGTAGTGGATAAGGCAAACCAAGCATCTTGATGATGCCAAATCGATGAAGGGCGAATTTGATAAGAAAATCTCCTATAATTTTTCTTCGAAAGATCAAAAAATAAACAAAGGCTATTAATATTGTTCATATGATGTCAATTTGCTTGGAGGAACCTATTTGCGAAAGGTGAATAGAACACGTGACGAAAATTCGTGAAAAGGTCTAGGAAAGTAGGTTAAAAATCTAAAGGGCAAACTAATGATATGTTTCTGAATGCAATGCCAGGACGCATCGAGTTGAATTGCCGTCAACTGAAGAACAAGAAGAGAGAGAGAGAGAGAGAGAGAGAGAGAGAGAGAGATCGAAAAGAAGAAAGCGCCGAAAGGTCAGACTTGGGGGCGAGTCCAGTAGTGATCTTGATGATGATGCAGAAGAAGCCAGCCTCTGTTTGATAATTGAGGTAAACTCAGAAGCTGATGAGGTAGAACTTTCTGAACTTACATAAGCTGAAATGCACGACGTGCTCAAGCAATGTTTGCTGAGTAGAGGAAAATGTCTTTGTCAAAAGAACAAGAGTTTTCATGAAAAAGAATGATATTAAATTCGGGTACCAAAAATAAAGATATGATTCGTCTTTAGCATGGCAGGAAGTATTGTATCCGTACAAGAAAGAAAAAAAAATAACACAAATGATCCTTGAATTTTGATAAAATTTATAATATAATTAAGAAATTTTAAATTTGATCCTTCAATTTTAATCCAATGTGTATTTGCTCAATGCAATTCCCAGACTTTTACTATATGTTTAAAGTAGTTTTTGAATTATATGAAAATGTTCGATATTATAATTTCATTCATTTAAAGTCATGGATCACATTGAACAAATAAAAAAATTATGAACCATATTGCACATTAATTAAAATTAACAAATCCATTATAAATTTAATCAAAATTTAATAATTATTCATGTCACTTTCTTTATATATATATATATATATATATATAAAATTACACTGAGTTTCAAGTCAAAGCTACATCTCATGTACCCAGTTTCCTGAATGTGAAGGGAAGTTTTTGTCAATTTCGTGAATGTGAAGGTTCATGTTAAACAGCTTTGACTATTGTTAAATAAAAAAAAGTAAACTTTGATGCATGACCAGAGAAAATAAAAATAAAAAGGGATTGAGTACGTAAGATTTGGCAATTCAGCAGCAGGTGACGAGTCATCGTCAGCTGCCGGCCAAGTCGTCATACTTCCTCTTTTTTTTTTTGTGGAAATTGTCAAAAGGGCGTAATAATTACTTCTTCTGATGGGGCCAAGTGAAGAGACAAAAAGTGTGCGTTTGGATTTTTGCCTCAAGCTCAGGGTAAATTGCGCAGAGTATCTTCTGGATTTCCATTGTAAAAAAAGACAATTTCTCAATGGAGCTGGACCAGGTCTCCCTTGCTTGATTCAAAGATAGGCTTCCTAAAGTAAGATTGAAGCACTACGGACGTTTTTTTTTTCTTAGGATATAAGTTATCATAAATCTTAATTTATACTCACTGTAATATATATTTTAGTCAAAAAAAAATTTATTACATCGAAAATTTGAAATTTTCACATATATAATATATTTACCCCAATTTTATATAACGTGACGTATTTACAATAAACTTCTTTCTTTAGAGACTAACAAAGCACGAACTTATATCCGTGAAATAAATCTATCCCAAAGATTTGATATTAGGAAAAAAAAAGTTTGGATTAAATGTGTTGCATAAATATAATTTTGAAATTTCTTGTGTTATAGAATAAATTCGAGGTAAATATATAATACAATTTTTCTATAAAATATAATTAATAATAAATGTGTCATAATAAACAAAATTTTCAGATTTTTTAATGATTTGTTCCCCTTATTTTTGTGGAAGTCCGTATCGAAATGATAGGTGTTTATTTTATTTTGCAAAACTCTTCGTAGCGTAAAGGTTAACGGGAGTCGAGATATCGATTAATTTTGTGATGTGATGTGATGTGATGTTTTTGTTTGTTCTGCCTTTAAAAAAGAAAGAAAGAAAGAAAGAAGAAAAGAAGCTGGACAAGGTGTGAAAAAGGAAACGAGATTGGTGCAGATTTTCATAGGGCTGGGTCCTAAGGCTTCTGTTCCTCTTTTTTACTCCAAAGGAAAGGTCAAAGTCAACTGCAGAAAAGTAAATTATCGAACCCCAGAAAGCCACCGTAATGCCAAAAGAGAAGGAGAAAATGTCAAATTCTTGGCCCGCACCCCCTTCCCAGTCTTGGTCTTTATGCGTATTTGGAGAACAACTCATCTAGCTTGAGGGGGTTTGCCGATTTCCAACTCGAATTGACGCGTTTGTGTTCGATTATTAAACTTAATTTGAAAAATAACATCGACCGTCACTAACTTAAATGAGTGGGTTTTCTTTTTTTCATGATAGATTGACGATATTATAGCACTTTCTAATGACAACTCCACGCGATTATAGAATCTGATTATGAAAAGTAAACACGGAATGACATGGCTACGTGGGACCTAAGACATCCCTCCATATCGATTACCTCACGTAGAGATTGGTTGTTTTGTAAAACATAAGATTTATAGCACTTGAGTGCATTGAATTTGCCTAAGATGGGTGAGAATGCCATGCTATCAAATTACTTTTCAGACTTCGAGAAATGAGTCGGCCTGCAGGCGACGTTGCGCCTAAGGAGTAGAGATGGGCACGAGGCGTGGCAGTGTGATGCACGAGTCGGGGATTTTGGCAGGCCGGCCGATGAGAAGCCTACTCCACCCTAATTTATATATTAATTCTAATAAAATAAGTATTTTGTTTATTTAGTTAACCTAGTACATATCGTAATCGCAAAATTATATTCACATACATATATGTGGTTTTTTGTTAAATGTAACGTAGATGGTACTTGCAAATACTATATACAAATATAAGTCATCAATATAACTCATGATTGAAACTATTTACTCTCTTTTTTTGGCCGTCCACATTAAATCATAATTTTTTTAAACAAAGTACATATGATTCTATTACTTGAGTAAGCTCCCACTTAACTCTTTTTATTGCAGGTAGTCCTGTAAGATAAGTTACCTCGGTTAAAATGATATATCTCTACTGTCAATTTAAATGATATGTCTCTAATATTAGTACTTCTATTTGCCATACTATTAAATTGGAAAGTAGCAATTAAAAATCTTCGCACAATAGTTCGGAAATCTATTTAAACTATTTGTTTTTTTGGGGGGGGGGAATGCACAACTAAATTATTTAAACATTTTTTGTTGATTCATTACATGAAGGTATGTTAATAGAGTTAGATTTAGGAAATGTGGTGGAAGAACATGTCAATGAGATTTTCACCTATAGCTGGCTAGGCCCTATGGGGTCTTACACGGCTTGGGGTGTTGGGTGCGGTGCTATTAGTGGGGATCTGGAATTTGATGACCGCCCCTAAGTTCGCCACATGCTCATCCCTACTCAAAAGAAGTGTCATGAATATTATTAAGAAGGATAATGATACAAATGATCCATACGCTTTGATTTAACTTGCAATGCAATCCTTAAATGTTAATTTATTTAATATGATACCCGAATTTTTGGTAAATGTTCAACTAGTCCCTTAATTATAAGAAAATATCCAATATTATTTTCCGTTGATTTAAAATTATGAATAACATTGAACACTTTTGTATAATTTATGGATTAATTTAAACATGTACCAAAAGCCTGATAATCATAATGAACAAATTAAAAGCTTAAAAACTATATTACACATTGGATTAAAGTTCGTATAGTATTATTACAACAAGCTTGCATTTGTGCATAGACAGTGATATTAATATCATGTTATCTTTTTTCCTTTTTCATAATATTAGAATTTTCGGCTTTTTAGCTCAACTAATCTTTGGGAATGTACACAAATAATCCCACTCATGTGCATTGGATAAGGCTCTAACGTATCATATCTTGGCTCTGTAGTAGTTTCGCATCATGATAATATTATGACGAGGTATATATATATATATATATTTCTATTGAAAAGACATATCTTAGTGGGAGACAATGTCGATTCTTTTTTTGTTTATCATTAACAAAAAGAGTGCATATAGATGTGAATAAACATGAACAAAAATCATCAAGGACAGGATGGGGAAAGTTCAACGTAATTGTAGAAGTTATAAGAGACTTAAGGGCCAAGATTAAGAGTCGGTTGACCTCGTATAATACTTTCTATCCATTTTTTAAAATACTATACCATCAATACATATATACGTGTGTGTGTGTCTAAATTGAATTTCGTACCGGTTAAATTTAATTAGGGCGCTTACTTAATTGACACAACTCACCCCTTGTGTCTTGAGTAAATGGATAAGTTTAGACTATTTGGGCCCCTTGTAAGGGTCAAGACCAGCTAATCAAGAGAAAGAAAAAGAAACCGTTCGAGAGGTCAAATCTTTGCAGTACCCATGAAGTTGGGCCGAAAGAAGTTTCTCTGTTCCTGAGAAGTAAACGTTGCCCCATCATAAGGGTCAAGACCAGCTAATCAAACAATTTTCTCAGTCAGCTAGATGTTCTTTTTGGATTTTGTTCAAGAAATCATAAAGTCACACCGAATGCACATGATGTCAACCCCCGATGAACGCTTGACGCGATCAATTTCTTCATTTTTAAGGATCCAAAAACAATTGACTAACTAAAGCTTTAACTTCTCAGCAAGACCACAAGACAAACATACGAGGTCTCTCTGGCCCTGGAAATGTCAAACTGGCGAAGTAGATGTTGCACCATCATAAGGGTCAAGACCAGCTAATCAAGCAATTTTTTCAGTCAGCTAGATGTTCCTCTCGGATTTTGTTCAAGAAATCATAAAGTCACACCAAATGCACATGATGTCAACTCCCCATAATCGCTTGACGCAATCAATTTCTTCATTTTTAAGGATCCAAAAACAATTGACAAGCTAAAGCTTTAACTTCTCAGCCAGACCACAAGAAAAACATACGAGGTCTCTCTGGCCCTGGAAATGTCAAACTGGTGAAACTACCCTCAAGAGCCTCGGAAATCCCTGAGTAGTTGCCCAATAGAGACCGAGTTATATGCAAATGCCTCAACTTTATATGACAGTTAGCCCATGGTAATTGCAAAACCAAGGGCACCTCGACCTGCAGCACTCTCGACTCCTCAAATGTGCACAATAGGGTTACGGAGCATCTTCGTGCCTACGCCTCTGCAGGTCCCACACCCTCTGCTTTTGTTGACATGACCTTACATATTGGAATGGCATCGTTCTTGCTTAAAAGCTCCATGGAAGGATGAAACTCGACGTCATGCATGAAAATTCTATCTCCAATGTCTAGATTGCTGACATCAACCTCAATTTTTGAAGGAATGTGCTCTGCTGGGCAAGTAAACTTTAGACTGGTTCTTATTGTGTTCAGATAGCCCCCTGTTTTGCAGCAAATGGGCAGAATAAATTCAAGTACGTAAGCAACCAGTATGACAATATGCAACAACAAATTTATCAAGTGCCCAACGCTACAAGATTTCCTGTAAGAATATTCCAAACTGCCATTACCAAATCCTCAGAAACAAGGAAACAGGCCAAAATTTTAGAAAAACTCAAAAATTTCCAGATTAAAGATTCCAACACATCAGGTGATAGATGCTTGCAACTACACATACATTCAAGTCTCCTATAGCTACGAATTAGCGTTACAAAAGGAATTAAACTAATAAAGTCATCACATGTTATTGCAAACTACCAATCTAGAGAAAATTGTGCAGATAAACCGAAGATGAAAGATTGTGGCAAAACAGAGCCGTTTTCCATTCTCTTTATTACACCGCAAGATAGTGGAACAGATGCTCAAGCTATTCCCCAGTTGCTAAAAAAGCATGAATACCCCACCCATCTTTCATCTCTTCCTCCAATATGAACAAAAGAAACCAAACCCAGAAAGACACCACCTGCTTATTGTGACATTCCTTCATAGCAAGGTATCTAAACAACTGTTGCAAAGATTATCTGACACATGTTTCATTCACCCAGAGGACTGTGAAGTTCACCACATGAAAAGAGTGCCCCTATTTGCAACGATATGCAACATCATGTCAAACTACTCACTAGATCAAAAATCAACTTCTTTCCAAACTCAATAACCAGTTTCTTTTCAAACCAGTTTCCAACCATGTTTCAGTCAGCCAAAAAATTGCACTTTGTGCATGTAATTGACTCTGGGAAATGCAACTATTCCTACAGAAACAACTCAGCAGAAAACTCTTCTAAAATTACCGTGGAAAGAAGCATTTACCTTACAGGAAAAAAGAAACTAAAATATGGATTCTATAAATTCATAAATATTAAAATGGTAGACGCATACATCAAGAAACACTTCTAGTCTGGCCCCAACCTTGATACAGCCCCAAACTACATTATCCTTACAGAAATTTGACGGGCAAAAAGAAAAAGAACTTACCTTTCGTCAGACCAGGAGAAACTTCCTCCCCTTTGAAAACAACAGGCACATCCACCTTCAACTTTGATCCCTCATCGGCCCAAACGAGCACCAAATTCAAAATCTTGCCTGTCTCCTCATCCCTATGAACCTACAAAACCAACAGGACATGCGTCAGTACTCAACCAATCATTAATTTCAACATCATTCTCAATTTAACAGTCACCACCATTTATCTCCATTGCTTGGTAAAGGGTTCTAAAAGTCCTAACAGAAGCATCGACATAGTGCGTTGCCGATCCAAATTGGCTTGCATCTGTGTCTACATAATTAGATGAATGGCTAATGTGAACTTCACAATCATAATCATTTACAATTTATGTTCGTCCATTAGAAAACAACCGACTTGCTTTGAATTTACTCATAACACTGTTCAAGATGTAGTAAAGTTTAATTCCTCCAAACAACAGATACCTGTAGACAATCATGTCCACTAACTCGATTTTAGCTCCAATCCAATGTGTTTGTTTTTCTTCCTTAGAATTTAAGCCTTTTGCCTATAACTATGCTAGCTAGTTGGACATACCGACAAACTTGTTCTGATATCCAATGGCATCCAAATGCAAACATTTGTGACTGGTTTTGTAATCGCAATTTGCTCTCACGAACAACAGTCGCCAACGGAATAGCCAATCATGGTCAGAGTCAACAGCCCTTACCTTGATGGGAAGAACTTTTCCGGACTCGAGCAGAGTGGACGATCCGGACCCAGCGCGAATCTGAAGCCCGAAGGTCGTGGAGCAGAAGAAGGGGAGCCTCACCGAGTTGAGGATGGACTTGATCTGCTTCCGCTCCGTCGTCAAGAGGTACTTCCTCGAAGGAGGCCTCGCGCTGGGGCTCTTCTCGAGGAGGCTCTGGGTGAAGACGACGGTGGGGATGCGTCCTTGAGCTCTGTCCCTGCTCGCGATCCTGCTCCCGCTGCACTCTCGAGGAATGGCCTGAATGGTGTGGTACAAAGAGTTCCGCGACCGAACGAGCGGTGAGGGAGAGCTCAGAGCCACCGTCTTGAGGCCGCCGGAGGCGGCGCGCCACCACGTGGCCATAATGGAGGACTCCGGCGTTTCTTGTGCGTAAATTTCGCGTGTAATTTGGGGATGGGAGTGTTATCGAGGGTTTTGGTGCCGGGGGGTTTTAGGGGAATGGCCAATTTTGGCAAATTTACAAAAGTGGTCCCGTGTATAGATACTATCTAATTTTGGTCCCCTTATTTTATTTGTTTGACAGATTTGGCCCATAAATCAATCTTCCCTCACGATTTCAGGACGAATGCCTAGATAATTACTATCCTTTTTTCCAATTGGACAATCTCACAAGGGCACAGCACATCGACAACAGAATCGACCTTGCCCCAGGGTAATTCGATTATGACGATTACATTAGTTTCGAATCATAATATTCATCATAGGTACTTCAGATTTCTCAACAATACTAACAGATCGAGTGTGTTACACAAGCTAATGGTACGGCAAATCTAGTCTTAGAAAAATGGGAAATCTTGTTGAAGACTCATTTGATTAAAACGAACAACTCCGCATCCAATTTTCTATCATGATGTATTTCCATTAACGTCTCGTGCGACGAGGGGTTTCACTAAATCATATGATATCAAGCAAGGGACAATTGCCGATTTAGTCCTAAACCTTTACCTACTTTGCCGATTCAATCCTAAACCTTTTTCTTATACCAAATGAGTCCTAAATCTTTTGCAACTTTGCCGATTAAGTCTTTCTGGCGAATTTTGGCCGGAAAATGCCTACGTGGCGATGACATGGCGATGATGTGGCCAAAACGACGTCGTTTTGGCATAAAAATTAAACCCTAACTGCACACTGTTCATCTTCTTCCTCATGGTCTTCTTCCCAATGGAAACCCTAACCGCACCCTTGCAAGTCTGAGAGATAGCCTCGTCGGCCGCGGGTGAGGGCGGGGAGGGCTGCCGCAACCGACGAGGACCAGCCTCCGCCCAGCTCCGCCTGCCAGATCTGGGCAGGAGAGAACCTGCGAGGGCCGGCCTGGCTGTAGGGGCGAGCTCGAGCTCGCCCCTGCCCCGCCTAGGCCGGCCCTCGCTGACCCCGATCGAGGGCGGTGAGGGCCTCCCCCGCCCTCGCCCGTGGCTGGCAAGGGTGGGGCCACCCTTTGGAGTGGCCTCTGTCGGCCGTCGGAGCTCACCGACCGAGTATGTTTTCTTAAAAGAAAAAAAAAGAAATCTTTTTCCCAAAATCCAGTCATCGCCATGTTGTCGCCACATAGTCACCGGCGAGGTCCGGTGCGCCATGTCGTTACCACGTAGGTATTTTCCGGCCAAAATCCGCCGGAAGAACTTAATCGGCAAAGTTACAAAAAGTTTACGACTCATTTGGCATAAATAAAAGATTTAGGACTGAATCGACAAAGTCTAAATCGGTAATTATCCCTATCAAGCAACATATTTCCACTAACACTAACGAAAACGGTTGGACCACAACTACCGGTTTGACAGCTGCATAGACAAAGCAATGCCGACCAACGCATATCAAGTCGACTTAATGTCATAATGATCCAAGCCAAAGAAGAGATTGGCTACGTTATAACCAAATGATTGCTTCCATTGATTAATCATCCAAGTCCTACGACAAGACCATTGATGGCCGATCATGTTTCTGCATTCACTCCTTGACCCGATCAGTAAGAAAGATCGCAGCTCGCCAAGGTTGACGGCGTTCCGTCAGAGGACTGCGGAGGGCTATGAATTCGGCTGTTTTATGAGATGATCCACCTATTAGGATTTCCAATGTTTCTATAGACTTTGATATCGATAGAACACTAGGGTCCGAATCAGTTCATGCAAAGTTAGAACTACCCTTCACTTCAGCAAGAAATCTCTGTCCAGAAAAAAAAAAAAAAGCAATATTGCGCGTGCGAGCACACACAACACAAGCACAGAGAGAGAGAGAGAGAGAGAGAGTTATCAAAGTTAAACCATCATTTCCAGGGTTTATGGAGGAGAACTCAATCTGAATCGGATGACACTTCTCTGTGAGGCTTCAGTTCGGAAACCATTTTGGACAGAGCTTCCCCAAAATCGTCCAACTCATCCTTTTCAAAACCCCAGCTCCGAACTAACTCAGCCCCAGGAGCACCTCTGTCAATCCCATATCTTCGCAGATTTCCAAGCTTATTTTCCAGGTATGGCAGGATCGCGCTGCTGGAACGGAGTCTAACTGCCATAGGGATCGAATGAACGTCAAGCGAACCTTTCGATGGCGGACCTGCTGTTGGGTTCTCCAAGAGCTCACCATGCTGGCCCACATTGTTCTTAAAGATGGATGGAAATGGCAAGGGAATTGGAAGAGGAGAATGAGCCACTGATAAGTGGCAGAATTTCGGTCTTGTCGTGGCATGTTCATATGTGGCATGTATTGTGTCCTTCACTTCAGAAGCTGATGCTTGTTGACCCCCTGCAGTAGAATGTAACATCTATGTATGAGACCAATGGCAAATAAGGTTATTTATGCAGTGTAAATGGGTATGAGTATACATGTTTCTCATTCACAGTTCAACAAAGTTGCACAAGACAGTTGTGTGGAGCTAACAAAATAGTGGAGCAATTGATTTGGGCAGCAATTGTGGACTTAACAGAGTATTGCCACAAGAGATGTGGTGAACTAAGATTGGAAAGGTCCATGTGGTGTAGAATAAGAAAGGAGGTTGGACTTTGGACTTGAAATGTCGAGATCCACAGATAAAAGGCATGTAAGGGAGCAATAAGTTTTTCTCAGCTATCTATCTGCGGCGACCGGTGAACTCAGAAGGCATTATAATGCGGGTGCAAGAATTTCCAGAAGAGAAGTTCCATAAAGCAGCTTTCTTTACACTTCAAATGTGAATATGTGCCTTGAACACTGCACTCCCTAAGCATTACATTTGGAGCTTAATGCATCGCCCATTTCCCACTGGAGAAACTATTGTTAGACTGACAAGTGAACTCCATTGATTCTTTGAGATGAGAAAAACATAACAATCAAGCCCTCTAACAAATATGGAAAGCTTGATGTTTCTCGTCAATGCATCCTACTTCCTTGAAGGTATTTTCTACCTAACATCTGTAAATATAAGATTACTATTTATCTATTTTGCCTTCTCCATATTCAGACAAAATTATTAAATTTTCTTGCCAAAGCATCCAATAATTCCTAAACTGTCCTCTACTGTATATTGTATTCATCAGCTTGACAATTAGGAAAAAACTATAATTGTAGGAAGAACTCTTTCAGACTTAGATCCCAAGCTTTCAACCCCAAATATGTATCGTCCTGACAACAAGCCATCTACATACCAACAGAAGTAATCATACGAATGAAAGGTTAAGAGCCCATTGGCAGTGCAGATATCAGAAGCATGAGACAACATCAGTAATCTTCCTCTGGTGTCGAGAGATACATTGCCACTAAAAACAAAATGACAAGCCTCCAAGCACGGATTTGTAACAGTACCTGGTCCAAGAACACCATGAATGGTCATAGTTTCCACAGCCTGCAAGTCTTCCACATCCTCTGCTATTTCAGGCGTCACTGGACACAAATGGTCGAGCAATCTTTCTCCATCCTCTTTCCCTGGATTTCACAATCTGATAAGTTACCAAGTTCAACGATCACTAAGTCAGATTCAGTGGGAGGTTGCAATTAAGATGTGTACCGGTCAAAGAAGGTGCAGGCATTGCCGTGTCCAGAATAGCCACCTTATTTTTCCTAGACTGTCCCGATAGTATTTGTACAACATCACTGACATCCACAGCACCAGACACATAACGTAGATCCGCAGAAGGCACAAGAGATCCCATCCTAAAAGGCAAACTAACAGAGTGTAGAGCAGCAGCGTAAATGGCACTGCAGTGGTATGGCTTCTCGTCATCGATGCAAAAGAAAGAGGATGCTCTACCTTCAAATTAACAAAAACAGAAAATTAGTCAATTATAGTTAGGCCTAAGGACTGTTTCCACATGTGAGTAGACGAGCAATCTAGTGTGTAAATGTCGTCATCCTGACACTGAGATGACCAGGGAAACAGGAGAAAATTACTTGGAATAACAATTACAAGCATATAAATAGCAACAGAAATCGAGTGCTATTGTAAGCAGTTTTCCTTTTAGAGTGTTATCAATCAATATGATTTTTTTCGGAATGTTAAAGGGTACAAATTGAGAAGTTAAAGGACAACTACAAGTATAAATTGCAAATATGTTCCCATCATTAGTCTAAATGACTATAACAGACAGACAAAAGGTGGGGTTTTTTTTTTTTTTTGGATGAAACAGACAGCCAAAGGCTTACTTGTACTTAAGGAAGGTAAACCAACTGGCACAACAAGATTACAGTAGCATGCGAGCTGCGAAAATGAAACTGCATCATGCAGACTCCTCAAAATGGTTTTCTTCCGCTTTCCAAGGTCTACTAAAGACTCGGGAGCCCGAAGTGCATAGAGCAAAACTGGTGTGTTAGAATATTCATCAGCAATGTTCTCCAGTAATTCTGAAGCAACAGCTGAGAAACCTCCAGAATCATCAACCATAAATTGGAAACCCTGTCCAAATCACAAGGAAAAATTTATTGAACAATACACGCAAGAGACATACCTAAAATAGCTCTAATCAACTATATATCAATGAGTCATTGAATGATATATACAAGGGACATGTCAAAAACAGCTCCAAGCAACTACTCATAGACTTATGAAGAGAGTTTCAAGAATCAGTTGGCAAGAATTCAGGAAAATGTGATAAAGTTTAATCAAGCAGAGTCCCAGCAAGAAAGTAAAAGTAGTCAACAAGTCATATAATCAAGTGTATCTTCAATAAAAGATGCTGTAAAAGTGAAAACAATTGTACTCTTTCCTAATAATAAGGTACACAAATGAAAATACGGTGCAGGTAAAAGATGTTTACCTTGTAATTCACCAATAAACACAGTGTGGATAAATGATACAAAAAATCCTAAAGATGAGACTAAAAGGTTCATTCCAAGACTATAGTCCTTTTTTTTCTTTTTTTTTTGTTGGGTAGGTTATAAAGGAATAGATTGAACTAAGAAATTTAAGTACAACAGAAATGTACAAGGAAAGATAGAAGGAAAGAAAAGGCAAAACGAATAAAGGAAAACATCAAAACACAATTTTCTTTTGTTGGTCACAACATGGACTAATCAAAGACTTTAAGCTGCACCCTAAGCAATCCCATTTTTTCTCCAAGCAGTTAAACATGGCAGGAATGATATCTCGTACCTGAACACGGTCACACTCTTCTACAAAAAAGCGAAGCCTTTCACTTATTTCTTCTGCTTGCAAACCGTGAGATAAGGCGTCCCTTCCAATTCCATAATTGTCAAATTCCCTAGCATTCATCCACAATCCACTTAATTCATACAAACTCTGAGGATGATAGTGGACTTTTGAGAAGTCTGTCCAGAATTTAACACCCTTGCCCAAGCTTTCAACTATATCCCTATCTTGATATTCTCTTTGACCGCTCTCATCTGCGGTTCTATCATTTGCAGTTGTTGAGTTGTTTGGCTCTTCATACAAACTTTGCAAGAACAGATTCTTCTCAGGACGCTTAGCCGTATGAGTTGACACACCAGCAGTCCTACATATCAGTCTTCATATACTCATCGATCAAAAAGCAGATAAGACAAAAGATATACGTGATCTGCATCTTTACAGTTAAGCACTTTGAAAAAGCACTGGACATAATGTAAACATGAGAAGTACTAAAGTACTAAAAAAGGGCAAAATGTGGCTTCTAATCAGAAAACCGTATCGATTAACTAGAAGGTCATCATGAGCAGAACAGAATATTAATTGTTGGATTGGATGGAACAGAGAACATGCACTTAAGTACGACTTACAATAGAGAACAAATAATATAGACAAAATGTGACAGAAGAAAATCAAGACACTGAACTTTCAATGCCTATAAGAAAGTCAATTCAAGGTAGGAGAAGAAAATGACAGATCACTAGCCCCGGAAAGATGGTTGAAAGGGAATAAGAAGAGAAAACTCTAAAACATTTTGACAAGAATAGAACTCTTTATATGTGGCATGGAGCTCCAGATTCCTGTAACAGCAAGTTCTGCAAAAGGTTGTCTCTATTTGCCTAGAGAGATCGCATTACTCCACAAACTTAAGTAAATAAATCTCCTGGACCAATATATCAATATAGTTGAAGCTGTAGAATATACTAATTAACACGGCGTGACCAAAGACAACAATGAAATTAGTATAAGCATAGCCATTAAAAATGGTAATAAGTAGGAATAACTCTAAAAGAGAATCAAGGCATAAACACCGGCATAAACTTCATATAGCACAATGAACATCCCAAAATTTTTGCCATACCACATAGCTGTTACAATTTACACATAGCTGTTACAATTTACAAAGATATCTTATCCAATGGTAATTACATAGTGGATAGAAAATCTCCACTTTCCAAAAATGGATCATGAAATGCCATATGACAAGCAGGGTAATTGAAGATGACTGACAAAAATTTATCTTTTTCCACAATTATACCAAATTTTATCAATGCCGTCGCTATCCTGCTCATGATTATCCAGACTGACAAGAACTACTCTGTGCTTGAGCTGTTAAAGCCAAAAATTAGTGCCAGAATCCTCACCATGTAGTGACATCCAATGCAGTTGTCGGTTCATAGTTGTACAATGTACCCTGTGAACTCATAGATCCAAGGGATCCTGCACATCAACATCCCAGCCCAGTGGAAATTTAAGAATGGCACAAAACTTAGAAATTTTTGCAAGACCACAATGATAGATCGCAAACCTCTTATAAAACATCTATTAGGAACAGTTTTCATTGAGCAGTTAAGAAGCAAAAGAGAACTGCGAAGAACATGGAGAGACCATAATCACTAAGTTCAAAAGTCCATAAATTTCACTCATTAACCACTATATGCAGGATGCATGTTTATCCCTTCCCTTCTTTGCACTCAGAATGGCATTGAAGACCTTCCCAGATAAATTGTAAATAATTTAACAATTTAATTATGGCAACGAGAATTGATCTTGACTAAGAAATAAAGGAGAATGCTAGAAACAATTGCTGGTCTCTGTATTTATAGTTGTAATACTGACTCTCTCAGTACAATTATCCATAGAACTGCATACAAGCATCTAGAGGTGAAGTATGCAAAAATGCAATAATATTTATCTTTGTCTACCTCAATCACAAGACTCGATGGAACATTCAGGAATTAAGACCAAGAGAAAATGGAATTGAAAACAAATCAATTTAATAGTTGAAATGACCAGATTGACCTCTATAAGGAAGCTAAACTTTCAAGACTTATTCGAGAGGGAACATGATGAGGGACATCTCAACCTTCTCGCCATGTTTCTGTCATGGTAAAATCATTTCACTTTGCTGTTAAGGTCCCTACTCAATTTCTCATAGCAAATTTTTCAAATTTGACCAGCCATATTTGATCATATCGTCAGTGTCACGTATTTCTAAGTCAATTGAGAATAATATGATAAGAAATTGAGTACCTTGAAAGTCTACAGAAAGCAGACGAGGAGTGTAAGTCAAAATTCCCTGCAAATGTTCAGCGGACAAAATTGTGAGCACATAATCTCCAAAATATTAGAAGCATTTAAGACAATTGAATGGGGGAAAATACTTGAAGAGATGAAATCTACATAATTTTAACATGAGATGAAACTGAACTAAAAACTACTCCTCAAAGAAGATAAAGACAAAACAACCTTGTGAGAGGAAAGAAACTGCCACGATTGTAGAATGTCAATCAGACATCATTAGTCAGCCATTAATCGACTTGCAACAAAATAGTTACAAAGGATTGTTTGGAGTAGCATCTACTTTTTGCTTTTTGCTTCTTTAGAATCTTGTGGCTCAGGCATACATACATACATACATACATACATACATACATATATATGTATATGTATATATTAATCTTAAGCAACTGAAACTGTCATAATATACAAATGACAAAATAAAGACCTACATATAATATTTTTCACAATTCTTTACAATTAAAATAATGTTTTAAACATCAGCAGGAAAGATAAGTAACTTTTGTTTTTTCATTCAAAACAAACAAACCCCAATTTTAAGATTAGATTTTGCCACTTATAGTTAGAACAGTTAAAAGTTTGGAATTAGCAGATGATCTTCACGAAAAAATATTATATGTTGGTCCTGATACAAAACAAAAACATCTGTACACTTATTAAGTGTATATCAAATAATTTTCCTCAACAAATATACTAATGCAGTGCCAAAATAAAAATGACATGGTTTTACTAGTACAAAGTACAGCGATGCGAATTAAACCGTCATCCCACTTGCTCCTTACAAACCACCAAGCAAATGCTAAAGTAGCTTGCAACAGAAGTCAAGCAAACAAATTTCACCTGTTGTGTCTCACCAGTGCGATACATAACATCCATATCCAAGTGCTGCTTCTTAAAGACAGAGTTGGCATAGGGATCCTCAGCCAGTCCTAGTAATTCATCCTTCAGCATTGAACATAAAGTTAATGAAACATACTAGGAGCGGAGAAAAGCGCTTGCCATTAAATAAACAGAAATTTTGGCATAATTCATAGGTCATACTTTGCCCAAGTTACAAATTTATCCAATACTACCAATCGACTGGAAAGTAAATCATCCATGAAGAGCTACTACCCTTGGGAACTAAAAGCAAACAGCTAGCATGACAACCCAATGCAATACAGTACACACTACAATGATCCATTGAAACTTCTAAAGGAGGAAAAGGTAATGGGAATTCGAGGACGGATTTAAGAAAAGGGTTTATCAAGGGATGCCGGAATCTCTTATTGGATACTAGAGAAGACTTTCACTTGCAGTTTGCAATGTCAATTTGTAAATCAAATTTGTAAACCGGCATCACTTCAGCTTGCAGTACTCAGCAGGAAATGTTTCCACGGGAGGTAAGCAACATTTCTGACTTAATGGAATATCAGCAATAAGTCAAATTTTAGCAGGAGAGCCCATCTAAACTAATATGTCAGATCATTGCCCATCGGATTAAAAAGAGCTCCCCTTTCCATCATTCTTTGCGGAATTTTGCGAACCCAATGCGACAATTCACAATTACTTCTCGCCAGCGTCACTAGACGCAGAGATAGCACAAGGCAATTACCCATAAGTATTCTTGCACTAAAAGCGAACAAAGTGTCGTTACCAAAACAGAAGTACAATCAAACCCAAGACAGGAAAGAAAATGAAATAACAAAGAAAAAAGAACAGAAAAAAAAAAAGCGAAGAAGAAGAAGCACCTGGAAGTTCCAGAAGTGAGAGCCAACGAAATTAGCAAAACCTCCGACCTGTACCGTGACGATTTCTTTCATAGCTGGTGTGCTAATGGGAGTTTCCCCAGGTAGGCGCAAAACGAAAGTAAACCCTTTTGGGGGTTTAAGCTTCTTGTTCTTCCTTCTTCTGTGATCTCTCTCGGGCTTAATCCGAGTGGCAACTTTCAAGCGGCTCGTTTTCCATCATTTCTACCAGTGAAGAAGACAGCACTGGAAGGGACTAGTGAGTTAGCTGGGGGAAAAGCAACGGGTATTACGGTTTTACCCTCTGTGAAAATGAAAGTGAAATTACAGAAATGATCCCTCAAATTCGAAGTTTGCCTTTTCTGGCCAAATACCATGATAAATCTACGGGTTTCGCCCTTATCGTTGGAAAAAAAAACAAAACGAAAACCTTGCAATCTAAAACTTTATATAAGAGATGCCTAGAAATATATTTTGAAACCATTAAAACTATGCTACCAGACAATCCCCTCCATAAACTCATGTAGAAATATCGAATCTTTTTTCTTGTTGAGCATATTAAAATCAGTTCGTTGAGTGATTTTTCTCGACTGTGATATGTTGGAACATAGTCGAACCAACTCAATAGAATTAGCGTTCTATCGAGCTTCCAATACTCATAAGCTATTAAATCATTTGCATCCCACTTGACTCTGCGTAGCCCTCAATATCTATGGGAAGTCTCAATATGAAAAAAAAAATGGTTTTGAGACTGATTTCTCAAATTCATTGGCCAAGCTATAGGTTTACCGAAGATATCTTAAATCCCTGAAAAGATGCAATGATGTTCTCGGTGGGTATCTTTTAAGGTAGAGTTAGCCCAACTGTGGATAAACTAGTAAGAAGCTAAAGCAATTACCCTATCGGTGACAATTGGCAGAAAATCGGTTGTCTTTTGAATCCCGAATAAGAAATGGACGTGACGCAGTCTGTTATGAGTCATGATGATACAATTCTTGAGATAGACCTAAAGAGATGTTTGGCATGGTGTTCCTACTTAACAAACATTGCATAATCTTGTTATTGGTTAGTGACACTAGATAATCATTGCGCACTTTCGAATCGAGTCATTACTTGCCCTCCAACTTCCATATGATTTCTCTCTAGATGAAAATAAATGAAAGTTTGGATGAACATGGTGCGGTTTAATTCAATCTATCATTCAAATGAATTGAGATGCATTGGTACAGTCGAAAAAAAAAAAAACCAATTGAAACCAATTAAATTGAGTGATTACATTGATAGGGTACAAACTTTTTCACGAAGCACCCAATTCTTCATGTGATGGTTGCAAAGATCACTTGGGTTTTCATTTTCAACTATATTATTGCTCGGCTAAAAATCTTGTTAAATTAAATTTTTTTTTTAAATAGAGTCAAAATCAGAGACAAACTTATACAAATCTGATTCTGGCATTTCATCGAACATGTGGTGTACGGATCGATCATGCAATTCACGCGCGAGCTAAAAAGCAGCGACGCATTTCAAACTACCACGACAAACGTCCATAAGAGCCTAAGTCATCAACTCAGTCGCAATTATAGCAGATTTCAACATCACTCAGAACCTCAACTCTAGATTCGAAAAGGGCACAAAATAAAAAAAAGAGAAGAAGAAGAAGAAGAACCTATCGAGAGCCAGTCATGTAGTTCTTACCTTTGCAAAGCTCAGTTTATTACGCCGTTCGGCGAAGAAAACGAAGAGCAGATATTCTGGAGACGTCTCCAAAGAGAATCAAACGCGTTAATGAAGGAACGAATATGAGATAACTGTCTGCGAACGTCTCGGGTGCGAAGCGGGGGAGAACGGGGCTCTGGAGGCGCGGCTCCGAAGACCCAAAAAAGCGGCGGCGACGGTAACCAACGACGTCGGAAAAAGGCGACGAGAGGTTCTCCGAAGCGGCGATGTGAGTGCAAATCGGCGGAATAGGCGCGACTCAAACTCTCCGGTGAAGGCAATCGAGGAACAGAGTCGCAAGCCCGCGAGAGCAAAGATGGCGTTCAAAAATGATTCGACAGTGATGTCCTTTTTTACTCTTTTGCCCTTTTTCTTGAGGGTTCTTTGTGAGGGGTTCGACGTCAATTCACTTCAATCCTGCGGTGCCAAGTGTCATGCTCAGTAACAACAGCTGCCATGGGTCGAAACATTTTCGATCATATCCGAGGATTCTAAATTTCACTGTAAGGCTCCGTTCGTTTCAAGAAAAATATTCTTTCAGAAAATATTTTTCGAAAATTATGGTATTTGGGAGGGCGAAAAATAATTTGTCAAGGAAAATATTTTCCAATCAATAAAAAATATCCTTCTTAAAATGAAGAAAATGTTTTCCTTAAAAAAAAAGGAAAATATTTTCCAAGATCTATAACAGCTTCCCTCCTCTCTCTCTCCCTTTTCTCTCTCATCTCTTTCCTCACCCCCAACCGAATTCCTCTCTCTCCATCTCCCTCTTCTCTCGACATTTCTCTCTCTCTCTCTCTCTCTCTCCCTTTTCTCTCTCCTCTCTCCTCTCTTTCCCCTTCCCAGCCGAACTCCTCTCTCTCTCTCTCTCTCTCTCTCTTCTCTCTGACATTTCTCCACTGAACAGCAGAAAATATTTTTCGATCCATTTTTTAAGTTTCAAGCGAACACGAGAAAGTATTGTCATTTTTCGGGAAAATGACTTTCTGGATATTTTCCGTGAAACGAATTGAGCTTAAATGTCTAAAAAGTATATTAAAAACTAAGGAAGTTCTAAATTTTTGGTAATTAATCAAATTCTTTGGTTTTACAAAAAAAAAGAGTCAAACTATGGGAATTTTATGAAAATTTGAAATCTAAAAATCCAATTCTACTCGTCTATGCTAAATTGACACCTATATGCGATTTTTTTTTTTGCATTTTCGTGGTTTTTTACCCATAGTTAATTTTTTAAAGGTTCGACCGAAAAAAAAAGCCAACTCTTGGTTTATTGGGAAAAAATGAAACCTAATTACCAACGAAATGCAATGCTCCTAATTTTTACATAAAATTAAGATAATAAGAAGGTTTCGTTATATCTTATCTTCTTCATTCATTATTCTTCAACTGAGCCTAAGGCCTTGTACATGCATTTTCTTTACCAACGCTGAAAGTTTGTGATGAACCAAACCCAAAAACCAATTACACAGGTCAAATTAGTAGTTTTAAGTGTATAACTCATTACATTGAAGCATTTGAAAAAGGGAAACTAGCTCGTAGGCAGATGAAATTGGCATGTAAACTTTAGTGCAATCAATACAATATCTTAATACCAGTTTCAAAGAGCAGATTATCACTGAAAAAAACAGGGTGACGAGATAAATGACATGATCTACACAAAGAAAAAGCTACAAGACAGAAGTCATTGGCTAACATAAGTAAAGTTCATCCTCCAACCAAGCTTTGAGCTCCAACAGCCATGCCAATCATAAGCTTCAAAGCCAAACCAGATCTTGAAGCATGTAGTTGCCATAGCAGCAACAGCAGCCAGCGCTTTTGGGATGTCCAAGTGGCAATAGGAAGGGACGAATATGCATAAGAGGAGTTTGGTTGAGCAATTTAGAGGTTGAAGATGATAAATAGTAACTCCGTTACTTTTTTTTCACTTTTTGTTTAAATGTTTTTGGACCAAATTGCCCAGTTATGAACACCAGAAAGATGAAGTGCTCATCAACCGATGAGCTTAGGCCCTTATTTGATATTGGGTGAGATTAGGCATCGGAAGTGGTTTTGTGCAAGTGCCAAAGAAGAACAACGAAGGAAGAAGAACATGAAAGAGAAAACAGAAATATAAAAAAGAAAATAAAAGAAATCTTAAAAATGTCCCATCATGCTTTGGAAAATGGTAGTGAGATGCACATATATGTTCAGGCCTTTATATAGATAAGGTCACTTAACCCCTTTTTTTCCCCAAAAAATGGCACTACTTCAAGCCCTTATATGAAACTTCCTAGCATATTACATATAACTAGCTTCATCAATGCTTCATCATCATTGTTGCCATATCATAAAGAATATGCTATTGCGATGTCGCAAGACTCATTGGGTGAACCCCTAGCTCAAAATCCGAATCGCTCGTTTACAGAGTTAGTACTAGCATCCATTACCTTTCAAGATTGGTCACAATGGCCTTAATCTCAGATGCCTCAAAACTATACATATGCTCCATATTTGTCAATGTTAGGAATCCAAATGTAGAATAACCTCTTTCCAAATGGGAAATTACTGAACTTGCTTGGAGTTATCGACAACAGAAGGATGGATATAACTTGGATGAATATGACACTAGTGCACGCTTTCTCATGTATGGAAGAAGAAAGAATTATGTGAAAGTTTCTTTTGATAACTTTGAAAAAATAGAAATGGCAAGAGAATTAAAAAAAGCAAGACACGTGCAAATATTAAAGATACAATGCTGAAGACATTCCACCATTGCCAAGTAGTTTGTCAGAAAACCGATCTTACCGATCTATGTGAATGGGCATCATAATTGCTCATCAGAGTCACAGGTTGTCCATGTATGTCATATACCAAATTATTGGTGTATGTATGTATTATTGATGAATGTGTCATGTCATTGTACCAGATTATTGGTATACGTGTGTATTATTGGTGACCATGTCTAAATTATTGGTGTATTTGTGTGTATTATTGGTGCGTGCCAACATTATTAATACCCCTTCTATGTATGCCTATAAAAGACAATGCGTTGTGAAAGTGAGGGGCAGATTGAGCTCCACAAGTAAAAAAAAAAATATTGTGAGAACCTTCATGATCTTCTAAAATTTCTTATCATTTCTCTAAGATAAACTCTTTTTATTAGAATCTTACTGTTAGCTTGATAAGGTAATATGGTTTGAGTATGCTCTCCACTTGCCACATTGTGTCGTGGATTCTGTGGATCGAAAAATCTAGACCTTAAATGTTCAGATTCAAGGATTTAGAGAAACTAAAAGGTAGTCCCAATATCCATGGCCTGTGTTAGCCATTTTGTTCTTGATAGTATAATTGTTCTTTTAGATCCTTGAACTCATCTTTGCGACGTCATCATTCCATTTCATCCTATCACGTCATGTCACGCCCCGATTTTCAAACTTGTGACTATATCCGATCTTTACTTCCAGGATCCAATTCAATTCAAAAACTTCAATCATAACTTCCTTTTCTCCGTCATCAAACACGCCGAAGTACAAATACTAACAAGTGAGGGACCGAATTGAGTTCATAAAACACCGGCATCAACATTAACCTCAAACCATGTCTACAAGATCCATGGTTACAAAAATCCAACCTGGAAGAAATCCAAAAGTCTAGGGTATTGCTTCTCGCGAGCTATACAATCAAAATCGGCGGAAGGGTGGAAGGGTGGAAGGGAGTACTATCCTATGGTGTTGGGAGCTGATCTAAGTATTCACGCAGGCTATAACGGGGTGTCGGATCAAGGACAGTTCCATCTTTTGAGTCGTCTGCTCCATCGGGGTTTTCATATCCAAACTCGTACCCTACCCAAGGTACTCCGCACTGCTCCGGGTTATAGTTCATCTTGCCTCTCGAGCAGCCAGTGTACTCCACTATGTGCTGGTGGGGAACCCAAATCAGCTTCATGAAGTTCCATATCCACTTCGTTTGCTCCTGCGTTTCCATGATTAGTCCGCTTTTCTAGATTTCCCTATCTATCACACACTCTCTATCAACGAGATGCTCAGGGATCATCCCTCCTTCCGTCAGGTCTTTCGCTTCCTCGTCTAAGCTAAAGGGAGCCTTCGGCTCCAAGTCATCCTCCAGCTACTCCAGATCCTCCTCCTCTAGAGGTTCCAGCTCCAGTTGATCCCAGTCCGTCCTCCTCGAGAGGTTCCTCCTCCAATAGCTCCTCCTCCTTTAAGGGGTCCTCCAAGTTTGAGTGTTCCTCTTTCGGGTCCATAGTTGGGTCTTGGGCTGGTGGGGGTGGTAGAGTGAGATACTAGGTATCTCAGTGAATAAACCCTAACCCTAAATTAGGAACACCCCTACCCTAGGGTCCCTACAACGTCCCTCCCATCACTCGAGGCTCTAGTTGGAAAGGCTAGCTAACCTTAGCTAAGGGGCATATCCTTCGTCATCTCACTCAATTCCAAGTCTCGACATTGCCGTACTACTGATTCCTAACTAAACTACCCAGTAGGGCTCCCCGGGCTGGCGGATATTAAGAACGATCAACAAGTACCAACGAAGTAATTAATGGAATTAGACGAATAATAATTCAAGTAGCCCTATTCGTAATTCGAAATTTCCCTACTACTAATTAACTAATTAAATAGCGTGATTGATCGACAAATAATATAGTAGACAATTAACTAATTACATTTTGTTAATAAATAAATTGTAAGACTAATGATCGAATTACAACTATAATAAATAAATTGCATGGCTAGTAATTTAAATAGTAGAATTAATAAATAAATTGCCAGGCTAATAATTAATTTACGAATTTACTAAATAAATTGTGGAAATAATTATTGAAAGGGAAAATTAAATCGAAATTAGCATCACGAGGTACGTGGCCGTCCACGATAAGCCCCCTCCCCTTAAGCTCTTTCCATTTCTGCACCAAAGTTGAATTACTCAACTTTCTCAAATTTTCATGCCCTTGGCACTTCCATCACACCAAATCTTGGCCCCAAAGCACCCCTTGCATTGAACGAGGTTCCATCACGATTTAGCTCGTGCTAGCCAACCTATCCATTCTATCCGACTACACAAACATTCAATCGAGCCCTAGCTAATTCTAACATTCTAGGAATCCTAGCAATTCTAGCAATTTCTACTAAAGTAGTAAATGTGCCTAATAAAGGGTTAGAGCCCACTCACTTGTGAGTTTCCTGCCTCAACCTTGCTGGCCCAAGTGGTTGCTGGAGACTGAGAGAAATTCCCTCTTTTTTTTTCTTTTCTTTTTCTCCTTTTTTCTTTTCCCTTTTCTTTTTCTTTTTCTCTTGGCTTGTTTGGATTGGGTCGGGCCGACTACCGGGTCGGGTTGCTAGGCCGGGCCTACTGGGCTGAGCGGTCTGGCCGACTAGGCTAGGCCTTCGGCGACAGCTCCGATGACAGCTACGACATTCTTCTCTGGCAAAGCACGTGCAGACCCGTTTCAACGGGTCGTGAGTTGAGTCGTTGAGGATCATCAGGTCTTGCCTCGTTCTCTGGCCTTCGGCCAAACTGAAGCTCGAAGCGGTCGAAATCGGAAGATGGCTTGACGACGAGTCGAACGGCGGTGGTGGCGAGGGCTAAGGTGGTCGGAGTGGCAAGAACTCCGGCCGTGAAGTCGACGGCTCAATCTAGGTTTCCGAGAAGAGGGGTTAGGGCTCTCGAGCTGAAATCCGAGGATTCTAGACCAAATCGAGGGAAATAAAGCAGCTAGACTCACCCAAGAGGTGGTTGCGAGTCCATTGGTACCCACGGCGAGTGACGACGATGGCTAGAACAGCGTTAGCGACGATCTAGGGCTCAGGCGGGTTAGGGTTTGAGCTCGTCTCAAACCCATTCGATCTCTCGCGAACCTAGACCAAATTGAACCTAACAAGAGTCAAAACTGAAGTTTAGAGGCCCTTAGAAATCAATTGGTGGGGTTGGTTTGAGCTCAAGTGCTTGAGGTTGAGAGATCTCACAGTTTGAAGGTCGCGGGTTTTCATGGAAAACCCAGAAAAACCAAATCGTGAAGCCCTCTTTCGGGGGCAGCCGGCGACGTCTCTGGCCAAATCGAAGGCGGCGGTGGGTGGCATTTTGAAGACGGCATTGCAGGCTTCCCAACGGCACCAACGGCGAGAGGAGAGGAGGTCTGAGCTGAGAGATGTGCGCGTCGAAAGTGGGGAGGGGAGCTCGGTATATCCGTAGGAGCGTGGTTGGGGTCGAGCTGAATATCAGCTCGCCGATGCCACGCGGCGGCCTCCTACTGGCTGCAGACCACTCCGGCCGTCCCTCCAGGTTAGGACGTGGGTGGTGGTAGTAGCGAGGCGACCGTGGAGGCGACGGTTGGTACGATTGAATAGTGTCGGCCACCTGCTCGGTAGAATGCTGTAGAGAGAAGAGAGAGAATGAGAGAAGGGAGAGCCGCGTGTGTGCATGGTGCGTGTAGCCGGTCCGACCAGGTTGAACCGCCTAGTTCACGTGGTTGGACCGACTGGTTTGCTGGCTGGTTCGGCAAATAAATTAAATAATACTATTTTAATTTTAGTAAAATGAAAAATGAAAATAATAAATCATAAAAATTTCGGAAAATTTTCTAAAATTCATTAAAAATTCCCAATGCTAAAATAATGATTTTTGGGCCCCAATAAAATTTAATTAACCATTTTCCATAGTCCAAAATGCCCTTCAACATTTTCATGAACCAAAATGGAAATTATACAAATTTCCAGAAGATTCCCCGAGGCCTTTAATTGCGAACGCGGTCCAAAATACGGCTGTTACACATCACATGCCATGTTATCTATGCCATGTCATCTTTGTCGTGTCGACATATGTCATCTCATTAATTCTGTCTTTTAGTAATTGCACATTTATGGTCATTTAGTTTTAATTGAGCCATATTTGAATAGTTCTTAATAATTTTCCTTATCATTGGAATTAGGACATTTAGATAATTTGCTGGTCACATTTTATAATAAATTAGGTCACATATACATAATTTAAGATTTTGTTAGAGTATACTCTATTATTATTTTGAAGATGACAAAACTCGAACATCATAAAAAACAGGGAGATTGTTAGAGTACACTTTATTGCTCTATTGTTATTTTGGAGATGTCAAATAATCTGAAGGAGTTAGACTATGCATAGTCTGTTGTTGTCTAGTTCAGGTATCTTCTATATGAGCTTACTGTATCGTCTGGAAGACAGAAACTGTACCGTCTGGTCAGAATATGCATCGTCTGTAACTGTATCATCTAGAAGACGACAGACTGAGCATCGTCTATGACCATCCGCAACGTCTGTTGGCTATCATATGATAGCTGTCTTTGCAACCTTGTCGGTCATAACCAAAGAGAATATCAGATTAAGTAATCACCTTTGTGGGTAAGATTAACTTGGATTTTGGACATCTTATTGGTTTGGTTTCGTGGTTAATTATCTTTACGTTTATGGGAATAATTGATCAACCAAAGGACAAGTATTTTAAGTAAGTATTCATTCTTATAAACTAAAGATCCTAATTGTATGGGTGATCCGGATTAACGGACTCTTTACATGATCTTCTGATTGCTCGAGATCTCCTTATTGATTCCGTCCAACGGGTAGATTGAAAGAATTCCTTTGGAAAGTGCCAACGGTCGAGTAGGCATGAAGGAGTATATAAGGGAGGTACCTCAAACCTTTTAGAGTAAGATGTGCAAGAGAGATATATTTCCAAAGTCTGAAATTGATCATTGCCTTTGTCATTTACTGAGCTTATATTGTAAACAAAAGAGTGATACACATACTAGCTTCGAGTGAGAGTGGAAGACTATTCATTGAGAAGCATCGAGCTTGAGAGTGTAACTCTTTTGATTCATAGTAAAATCAAGCCAATAGGCCGTCAGACCGAGAGAGTGGATGTAACAGCCTCATTTTGAACCGGGTTCGCATTTATGGCCTCGGGGAAATTTTCGGGAAATTTTATAATTTCCTTTTAATTTTGCGAAAATTGTGAAAGGCTCTTGGATTATTGAAATTGGTCATTAAAAAATTTATTTTGGCCCAAAATGTCAAAATCTTAGTGTTGGGAAATTTTAAGGAATTTTGGAAATTTTAAGGAATTTTGGAAATTTTTCCTGAATTTTTACGAATTATTAAAGCAATTTTCCAATTTTTGGAAATTAAAATATTATTATTTTATTAAATTTTCGAACCAGCTAGCGAACCAGCCGGTCCAATTGCACGAATCGGATGGCACGTGCCGTGCACGCGTGGCTCCCTCACTCTCTCATTCTCTCTCATTCTCTGCGGCATTTTGTCGAGTGGTTGGAGTCCACTGTTCAATTGCTACAACCGTCACCTCAATGGTCTACTCGCCGCTGCCACCACCCATCGTCTGACCTGAGGGGACGGTCGGGGTAGCCGGTAGCCAACGAGAGGCTGTCGCATGGCCTGGGCGAGCTTCTTCCCTCGGTTATACCAAGTTCCACCCCCACTTTCGACTCATTTTCCTCCCGGCTTAGACCTCCTCTCGTCTCGCCGTTGGTGTTGTTGGGAAGCCTGCAACGCCGTCTTCACAACGCCACCCACCACCGTCGGAGTCGCCGCCGGCAGCCCCTCGAAAGGAGGCTTCGCGGTTCAGGTTTTCTGGAAAATTGCAGCGAAAGCCCCAGAAAACTGCAGCCTAATCCGATGAGTTCTCTCTATTCCGAGCTCCTTAGCTCGATTGGTTGCCACAATCGATTCCTTGAGGTCCCTAGACTTTGTTTACGGCCTTTGATTTGTTTGATTTGGCCTTGGTTGGAGTGGGTTCGGCTGTTTTCAAGGTGAGCTCAAACAGAGCTCCCCGAAACCCTAGCCGTCGCCGCCGCCATTCCATCCACTCCCACAAGAAGCCTTTGGCATTGTCGGACTTGCGTTGGTCCAGTGAGTAAAACCCCCAACCTCTCCTCGTTCGTTTTGGCCTGAAATCGACGAATCGAAGCTCGAAGCCCTAACCCCTTCCTAGGAAAAACCTAGGTTGAGCCGTCGACTTCACGACCGATTTTCTCGTAGCTCCGACCACCTTAGCCCTCGTTGTCACCACCGTTCGACTCGTCGTCGAACCAGCTTTCAAATCCGACCGATCTCGAGCTTCGGTTTGGCCGGAGGACGAAGAATGGCGGCCAGACTCGACACACCTCAACGACTCGATGCACGACCCGAATAGCTTGAACCGGGTCTGTGCGAGCTTCGCCAGAGAAGTCGCTGTCGCGGAGCCTCTGCCGCCACTGGAGCTGTAGTCGGAGGCCAGTCAATGGGCTAGGCATCTCGGCCCAGCAGTCCGGCCCAGCAACCCGACCCGGAAGCCAGTCCTGACTAGGCCGCTCAGCCCAGCGAGCTAGGCCCAGCAGCCCGGCCCAGCCCAAGCGGGCCGAGAGAAAAGGAGGAAGAAAAAGGAAAAAAGAAAAGAAAAGGAAGAAAAAGAAAAGGAGGAAAAAGCAAAAGAAAAGGAAGAAAAAGAAAAGAAGGAAGAAAAAGAAAAGAAAAGGAAGAGAAAAAAAAGGGAAATTATTTTCTCTTGGCCTGCAGTAGGTGCCTGGAGCAGCAAGGTGGTAGCCAAGAGACTCACTGGTGAGTGGGCTCTAAACCTTTATTAGGCGCATTTATTGTTTTAGTAGAAAATGGCTAGAATGGCTAGAATTACTAGAAATTCTATAAATTATGACTCGATTGATTGTTTGATTAACCGAATAGAACGGGTAGTTGGCAGCCATTAATTTAATTTGCGACGAGACTCGATTGATTCGAGAGGTATCTTTGGGCCATTAATTGGCGGGTTGAAGTGCCAAAGGCATATGATTGCGGAAGTGGAGAAAATTCAACTTTGGAGTTGTATTGGAATGAGTACGAATGAGGGGGCTCGTCGGGGACGGCCACGTACCTCACGGAAAGTTAGTTGATTAATTATCCCTCTCACTCCACCACCCTACTATCCTAGGACCCAATTATGGACCCGGAGGAGGAATTCTCAAACTTGGAGGTCCCTTTAGAGGAGGAGGACCCCCAGGAGGAGGAACTGTTGGAGGAGGAACCTCTCGAGGAGGAGGATTGGGATCAGTTGGAGCTGGAACCTCTGGAGGAAAAGGATCTGGAGTAGCTGGAGGAGGACTCGGAGCCGGAGGCTCCCTTTAGCTCGGACGAGGAGGCTGAAGACCTGGAGGAGGAGATAGGGATGGTCCCTGAACATCCCGTGGATAGAGGGTGCGTGGTAAATAGGGAAATAATCAAGAGCGGCCTGATCGTGGAAACCTAAGAGCAGACGGAATGGATATGGAACATTCCAAAGCAGATTTGGATTCCTCACCAGCACATAGTGGAGTACGCTCGTCCCCCGGCAAGCGAGATGAGCTACAATTCGGAGCAATGTGGAGTGCCTTGGGGAGGGTATAAGTCTGAACATGATGACCCCCACGGAGCAGACGACTTAGAGGATGAGACCATTCTCAATCCAAAACCCTATTTTAACTTACACGAATACCTAGATTCGCTCCCTATGCCCTAGGGTAGTACAACCCTTCACTTTCCCGTTACTTTTGATTGTACAGTTGAGCGGAGGCACGAACCCTAGGCCTTTTGAGATTTCTTCCAGGTTCGATTTCTTTTGTAATAAGGGATTATGTGGACATGACTTGAAGTTGATGCGTAATGATGGTATTTTATGGATTCTATCTTGGTTCCTCATCTTTTAGCAATTGTGATTCAGATTAATTAACGATGGAGTTACAGGAGTTATGTTGGAAGTTGAATCGAATTGGATCCTGTAAGTATAAATCGGAGATAGTCACGAGTCTGAAAGTCGGGACGTGACAATGGACGTAGGCTTAATCAAAGCCGAACCACTATAATTGTTGTCCTTGATTCTCTTCCTTAACTCTCTGTTTTTATTTTCTACTAATTTAAACTTGCAAATTATATTTTCGCGCACTTTTGCAAGATCACATTTTCAAACCTCCTTTCTAGGTGTACGAACTAGTACTTTCAGATTCAAATTGCATATATAATTTCATTTTGTAAATATAAAAAACCCAAAAATAATTATATAATTATTTGGAAACGATGTTGGGTTTAGTGCATTCATTTTCAATCAACATATTATAGATATTTGAGAATTAATCTTGATGAGGTTATGCTTTGCTTGCTTGAGGTGCTTAGGTTCTTGTCTTATTCTAACAATTTATTTATTACTTTGTTTTCTCGAGAATTAATTTATCGATTGGTGTACGTGTATAATCACCCAAGCATGTTAGTAGTTTAGGCTCAAAATCGATTAAGACTACTTGCAAAAGTACTTTGAAAATAAAGAAAAAAAGAACAGAAATAGTGTAAGATTAAGGAGCTATACTTCGAATTCATGGAATCTTTAATTTGCAGAAGTAAAATATTCTTGCATATTTATACTGGGGTGTCTAATCGACTTTAATTGATTAGTGGTGGTTCTAAAAGGTAAATAAAATTGCATGCTACATATAATATTAAGTTGCGATGGTAGGGTTTGGGAAAGTCTGCACTAAAACTTTAGCTGATTAGTCCATTCGTTTTTTCTTGGGTGGTTCATATCTAAGAATGTCAACATGAACATCAACACAAACTCTTCAGGATTGTCTTGTTTTCGAGTTATCAATTGATTAGTTTTGTACTGAATTTACTTTTCTCTAGTTTTAGTTGTTCATATCGAGTCGGCACATGGTAACTTTGTGCGACACCCACAATTGTAAGATGGACATTTTGCAAAGATTTGACCATTGAAACCGAAGTATATAATTGCTTAGCCTAGGAGACAATTTGCATAGCTTATTCCTTAATCTTTTGACCGCCAACGAGCAGTCTAGCTAGCTTACACTTGCTAAGCGATGACATTTGCACTCATATCTCAATTGTGAGCGAGAGGCTCGATCACAGTAGACAGAATCTGTTGCCCAATGTCACCATCCTGGACGCCGAACCCATCTCCAAATTGGTAAAGCATATGTGCAGCACGAGCCGCGTTCACAGTGACATCAATGAAAGGTTGGAGAAATGGCATCTCAGCATTGCCAAAGCAATGAGCATTAATTCTCTTCCATGCTTGGTTTATCAATCCCTTCATGTGCTCCCGAGCGATGTCTTCTGACACGTTCGCTTCTCGCATGTAACACACCATTGACGACGGAGCATCTCCTCTCTCTATCTCAGCCTAATCAAACAAATAAATCGATGTAATTTGTTGATGATATTTGATCTCCTCGATTCAACTACATCATATGTCAACATCGCTGGGTCTATAGCTTATGAGCAGATGTTCAGTTATTACCTTTGACGTTTTTAGGTCATTGCAGAGTCGAATTATCATGGAAACATTGTAGATCAGATCCTTGTTTCTCTCTAGCAAATTTCCCATATCTTCCAATTTCATCTGTCCCGCAAAGAAATAAGCATGAGACAAGAGCAGAAGTCCGGAAGATGATGTCCATGCGTTGCTTAAGTACTCTTCCAAAGACGGCGTGTAGCCCAAATTGTCCCACTTTGCTTCAGTAAATAGTGCTTTGCAAAAATCTGCCCACTGTGAAAGATAAGTGACAAAAAAAAACTTCATCAAGGATGATTAATTAGGAAAGGAGATGAATCAATTAGAATGAGTTATGCATGCATATGCATATGAAGTTATCTGCAAGTTTTTTCTTACGGCTTTCGTGAGATGTGGCAGCACTCGATGCCAATCTTCGTCCTGTCCAATATCATAAGCGATCTCGTGTGTAACATCGTGAAGCGCTTGGAAACAGACCTTCATGCACTTGGGAAGCTTTTGAATCTCCTCCGAGTCCCACCTAGAAACATTGGGTACTCCAGTGAGGGAAGAAGAATGAACAAAGACGGAAAGAATAGAGCAGGAGCCACCGCGACCTACCTGGTAATGGCGCTGGTGAAGCATTCTAATTCCTCCAAAGAACCATAAATATCGTAGACATCATCAATAATCAGTATAAAGATGACGACTTTTGTGAGAGATCTTCGGAGTGAGCTGAACTGCGGTTCCTGAGAGAGTCCGAGGGCATACAAGAAACTCTCGACCGGCCGATCCCTCGTGAAGTCCACATGTTCGATAAGTCCCAGATCCCTCCACCACCTGAAATTACCGAAGATGCCAGTCGAAATCAAAAGATATGAAAGTCCTATCATGTCTTGTGCACATTACTTCAAAATAGGCAAATTCGGAGGATGAACTTAGGATATACATATCATGAATGAGTGAGGGAAAATGTTGAAATCACCTGGATATCTCTTTAAGATCGTTTTGGTGTGTTGCTTGGACCGTGTTGAAATTGAGCTTGGCAAGCTCCAGCAGATTACTTTGCTTGTCCTCCCATTGCTCGTATGAGTCGATTTGCCATTTGACGTCGAACCACTGGACCCTCCAGTGCATCGGAAGCTCCAAAGCATGGACGGCGCGTTTCAAGAGCCTACCGTCCAAGCCAGAGACTCTCTCGCGGAGAATCCCAGTCGAGAGGGCTTTCGCTTCATCCAAAATGTTTTCGCCTTCCAAAGCCAGATGTGATGCCTCAAGAAACTGTATCACGGCTTCAACATCTTCGCAAATGCTTCTGTCCAACGTGTGGCTTCCTTCTTTGAAGCTCGGCAATTCATCTGAGTAAAAATTGAAAGCCGAATATTTAAGGCCAGACAGAACTGAATATGATTGCTCATCCTACTAACTATACTCGATATTACTAAATACCGAAACGTGCGAAGACCAACGACTCAAAAGATAATGCTGTAAAACAGTGAATGATGATACACGAACTTTGGGTAGATAGTATGCATTTTATTTAGAAGTACCTCTCTGTGGACCAGACTTTCCTACCTGTCTCATTCACAATTACTTAAGTTTTCATGATGCGCCGAAAATTTCATTGATTCGTATCAACTTATTAATGGTACTGCAAGGAAACATTTCGTCAAGCACAATAATAACAGATTGGAAATTCAGGTTATGCTTGGTCGGTTCGTAAATTGGAGCTACTAATATCATCAGCAGTCTCTTTGATCGTGAGTTATTGAGTTTACTTAAATGCATGAACTGATATCCTAATGCAATCTCTCCATTAATTGACTAAAAGTAACCATACGGATATTAAAATACTGGTATGGATGAAACCAACTTTTGTATAATAATCTTTAGTATCGCTAGCATTGAACTTACCTAGTGATTTTGACAGTGAGATCTTAGATGAATGAATTGACACAGGTCCACATTTAGAACATACCTTGTGAAACGACATAACCATGCTGTCGAAGGAGTCTGAACCGAAGTGCACTGGCATAGACATTGCCTTCCATGGTAACGATTCGGTTGTTAGTGGATGCAACTTTTTCGAGCGTTTCTTTCATCTCATTGGCAAAAAGGTTGGACAACCCCATTTTACTTATGTTGTCGATCAACTCCAACTTGGCAAGTGAATCAACTGCTTCCACGAACATTGGCTTTACATCCTCCACAAGCCTTTTGTTAGACTTTGCGGAAGCGTGTGTAGTTGATGTGTGTGTGTGAGGAAGCAAGGGAGTGAAAGGGAATGCAACTTATATTAGTTTGTAATTGTACAAAGGAGGGAGGTAGTTGGACTTGCTCTAGAATTACAATTTGAGAGACTCCTAACTCCTATTTATAGGAGTCCATAAGTTCTAGAGTATTCTACAACCTAGAACAATCTAGCAACTAAGGAAATGTCTAGACAATTCTACATATCTCTAGGATCTTTCAATATTGTTCTAGTAAGAGCACAACCTAGAAAAATCTAGAAATTGGATCAATCTTCTACCAAGAGCAAATCCTAGAGTATTCTAGAAATTTGATCATTCTTCTCAACACTCCTCCTTGATCCAATTTCGTGATACTCCAAGCATACTTCGCAACGTTTCGAACTTGGCCGATGATAATGCTTTTGTAAATATGTCCGCGACTTGGTCTTCTGTCTTGCAATACTTCAGTTCGATCTCTCTGTTACTTTGCACTTCACGAATGAAGTGATATTTGATGTCAATGTGTTTAGTTCTTCCGTGGAAGACCGGATTCTTCGATATAGCAATTGCGGACTTATTGTCGCAAAGTAGTGGAGTTGGTTCCATCTGAGCTTCTCCAATGTCTTCTAGAATTCTTCGAAGCCATAGTGCGTGACTGGTGGTCGCAGCAGCAGCTACATATTCAGCTTCTGCAGTAGACTGTGCCACTGAGTCTTGTTTTTTAGATGCCCATGAAAATATTCCAGAACCCAGTGTGAACGCATACCCAGTAGTACTCCTCCTGTCATCAGTTGATCCTGCCCAGTCACTGTCAGTGTAGCCTATGAGTTTGGTGCTTGCACTTGGTCGATACCAAATGCCGTACTCTGAAGTTCCTCGCAAATATCTGAGAATCCTTTTGGCAGCTCTAAAATGAATCTGACTCGGACTATGCATGAATCGCGATAATAAACTTGTCGCGTACATAATGTCCGGTCTTGTTGCAGTGAGATATAGAAGACTACCAATCAAACTCCTGTAGAGCGAGGCATTGACTTTGTCTGCTCCATCTTCTTTTAGTAGCTTTTCATTTGTGACGAGTGGTGTTGTAACTGGCTTGCAATAGTCCATCTTGAATTTCTTCAGGAGGTTCTCAGTATATTTCTTTTGTGAGATAAAGACCCCTTGTTTTTGGTTGATCTCGATGCCCAGAAAGTAGTGCATCAAGCCCAAGTCCGTCATCTCAAATGTCTTCATCATTTCTTCTTTGAATTCTTGAATCATGTTCTCATTATTTCCTGTATATATTAGATCATCTACATACAGAGAAATAATGAGTGTGTCGGACTTACCTTGGGTCTTGACGTAGAGCGTTGGCTCGCTCATGCTCCTCCTGAATCCTTGCTTGATGAAATATTCATCTATTCTGCTGTACCAAGCTCGTGGTGCTTGTTTTAACCCATAGAGCGCCTTTTTAAGCTTTAGAACTTTTTCTTCTTGGCCTTTGACCATAAAACCTTGTGGTTGTTCCACATATATTTCTTCTTGAAGATATCCATTTAAAAATGCCGACTTTACGTCTAGTTGATAGATTTTCCACTCTTTTTGTGCTGCTAAGGCGATGAGCATACGAATAGTATCAAGGCGAGCAACAGGAGCGAAGGTTTCGGTATAGTCAATACCTGGTTGTTGTAAGTATCCTTTCGCCACAAGCCTTGCCTTGTACTTCTGGATTGATCCGTCTGCATTGAGCTTTGTCTTGTAGACCCATTTGACGCCGATGACCTCTTTGTCTTCAGGGCGATTGATGAGCTCCCAAGTTTCATTCTTCTCGATCATCTTGATCTCTTCCTCCATTGCTTTAATCCAGACTTCTTCCTTGGCAGCCTCTTCATAGTTTTCTGGTTCTAGTGTAGCAAAGTTGCATGTTTCATAAATCTGTCTAAGGGATTTTACTTTTTGTGCTGAAGACTCAAGAGTAGATTCTTCTTGCGTTGCTCTTGGAGAGATTGGTGGAGTTGCGCCTTGAGTAGTGGAATCTGTTACTTGTCCTTCTTCTTGTATTGTTGACTCATCTTGTGAAAATGGCGTGTCCGGCAAGGTGACATATTTTTTCTCGATCTTTTCCTCCTCCCAGTTCCAGGCTGCATTTTCGTCAAACTCAACGTCTCTACTAATCATGAGCTTCTTAGTCCTGAGGTTATAAACCCGATAACCTTTCGATTGGTCACTATAGCCGAGAAAAATTCCTTTTTCGTCTTGTCATCAAGCTTACTCCTTTTCTGAGTAGGGATGTGGACGTAGCATATACAACCAAACACTCTGAGATGTTTCGCCGAAGGTTTCCGTCCACTCCATGCTTCAACTGGAGTTTTATTTTGGACGGCTCTAGTTGGACATCTATTTAGGAGGTAGACGGCTGTGTAGACTGCTTCTGCCCAGAACGTATTGGGAAGGTTTTTATCTTTTAGCATAGACCTTGCCATTTCCATGACGGTTCTATTCTTTCTCTCTGCTACTCCATTTTGTTCTGGGGCGTAGCCAACAGTTAGTTGATGATGAATGCCTTCATCTTCACAAAATTTATTGAACTCATTGGAGTTGTACTCAGTACCCCTGTCACTTCTTAGGACTATAATTTTATGGCCACTTTGATTCTCGACGTGGTTCTTGAATTTCTTAAAAATTGAGAATACCTCCGATCTTTCTCAAAGAAAATATACCCACGTCATTCTTGTATAATCATCGATAAATAGGATGAAATATTTATTCTGGCTGGCAGTTGGAGTTCTCATTGGACCACACACATCTGTGTGAACTAACTCCAAAGGCTTCTTAGCTCTCCATGAACCTTCAGATGGGAAGGACTGTCTTTGTTGTTTTCCAAGGAGGCAGCCTTCACAAACATCTGAAGTTTCTGAAATAGCTGGAAAGTCTCTCATCATATTTTTCTGATGGAGAACTTTTAATCCAGCAAAATTGAAGTGGCCAAATCTTCGATGCCATAGCCATGAATCATCAAGTTGAGCTTTCATGGCTATATCTTTCACGTA
Organism: Melaleuca alternifolia; assembly: GCA_019926035.1. Classification (NCBI taxonomy): domain Eukaryota; kingdom Viridiplantae; phylum Streptophyta; class Magnoliopsida; order Myrtales; family Myrtaceae; genus Melaleuca; species Melaleuca alternifolia. The sequence continues at coordinate 4,634,346 of JAGKPW010002416.1, read as the reverse complement.
TTTCCATCGTATAGGAAAATTCTTATTCTCCATCTTAACGACGGCAATGATATTTTTATATTTATCATAAATAATGCAGGCATCTTTTCTGAAGTATAAAGAATACCCACTTTGTATCATTTGGCCCACACTCAAGAGATTTTGCGTAAGACTGGGGACTAAATATACATTATGAATATATTTTGGGCCTTTATTTGTTTCAACAGCAATAGTTCCTTTTCCTTTCACATCTACCAAGTCACCATTGCCCAATTTTACTTGAGATTTCACCGACTTATCAAGATCGGTGAATATATTTTCGTCCCCCGTCATATGGTTGCTACACCCACTATCAACATACCAAGTATCAATTTTCTTATCATTTGCCGCTTGGCCTGCGTAGAATATATTATCACTCATTTCTTTTTCTTCAACATAGTTAGCCTGACTATTCATCTTTGAGCGGCAATCTTTTTCTACGTGGCCATATCTTTTACAAAAGCGGCATTGAGGCTTTTGTTTAAACCAACAATCCTTCTCCAAATGATTTGTTTTCTTGCAAACGCCACAAGGTGGATACTTTTCCTTTTGTGTGGTTTCTCCTCCTTTTTTATTTTTCCATAGACTCCTTCCACCATTTTTGGATTGATGAGACCGTATATTTACTTTAGACTGAAAGGCATTTTCCATTGAGTCTTCGTCTTGTGCCATCAGTCTTTTCTCATGTGCTTCTAGAGAGCCAATTAATTCACTTATTGACAGGGTTGTCAAATCTTTACTTTCTTCAATAGTTGTGACGATAGGATTATACTTTTTAGTAAGCGTCACCAATATTTTTTCAACAACCCTTTGATCAGTAATATTATCTCCATAGGCTCTCATTTGATTAACTAATTCCTTTAATTTGCCGCAATATTCTTGAACGGTCTCATTACTTTTCATTTTAGAATTCTCAAAGGCTCTTCTCAAAGTTTGAAGGCGAATAATGCGTACCTTTTCCGATCCTTGAAATTCTTCTCGAAGTGTCTCCCAAGCTCCTTTTGCGGTCTTTGTCCCAAGTATTCTCGGAAATACCGTTTCCGAGAGTGCTTGCTGAATAAAATATAAAGCCTTTGCATCCTTCTGTAGTTGATCCTTTGGAACACTTGCACCTTCTTGCGGAGCCTCATAACCACTCTCGACAATGTCCCATAAGTCTTGGGCCATCAAGAATGTAGTCATCTTGATGCTCCAAAAATCATAGTTATTCCCATCAAAGATAGGAATAGGAAATGATGATGAGGTTGAGCTGGCCATAGTTTAGTTATGGGAAAATTGGGTGGATAGTTTTAGGAACGGATGGTTCAGACAAACGCCCGATACCAACCAAAGAACGTGGCTCTGATACCACTGTTAGACTTTGCGGAAGCGTGTGTAGTTGATGTGTGTGTGTGAGGAAGCAAGGGAGTGAAAGGGAATGCAACTTATATTAGTTTGTAATTGTACAAAGGAGGGAGGTAGTTGGACTTGCTCTAGAATTACAATTTGAGAGACTCCTAACTCCTATTTATAGGAGTCCATAAGTTCTAGAGTATTCTACAACCTAGAACAATCTAGCAACTAAGGAAATGTCTAGACAATTCTACATATCTCTAGGATCTTTCAATATTGTTCTAGTAAGAGCACAACCTAGAAAAATCTAGAAATTGGATCAATCTTCTACCAAGAGCAAATCCTAGAGTATTCTAGAAATTTGATCATTCTTCTCAACACCTTTCCACCCGTTCTTTAATTCCTTCTTTCTGCGGAATCGAGTTGAGTTCGTTAGATCCAAATCTACCTCGAAAAGACCTCGAATAATTCGATCTATGGGGAAATGAAATGCCAACGCGAAGTACTTTTGTATGTACATAATCCATCAGCTATAAATCAAGTCTAGATGCGATGACCGATGTATATGGTAAAATTGACCAACACTACGAGCATTGGTAGGCGCACTTAACCGGTAATGACTTATGTTAATTTCATGCACGTGATGTTACTAATGGATTTCAAGCAAAATACTACAATGCTCAATTTAAAAAAAAAAACATCAATGTGTGTCCCATGTGCAAGAACTTGCAGATTGCGCAGCATTGTCATTTTCCTCATATGACGAAGACATCGCTAAAGTTAAGGAGGATAGACAATAACAAAATAATATCGAAAGTCAACAACCAAATTAGCTCAAACTCAGTAGTGCACAAGGTGCAAAATATAATCGTACGATGTTGTATTTATTGTTAAGTGACTGGAGGAAATCGTATTTCCAAATGTTGGGCTTATAACTGGCCGATCTTCGTTGATGCATCGTGTCCACGACTAGCGGCAAATTCGCTTGGCATGGTTGGAAGTTGATTTGTTCTGTTTTGTTCTCCATGAAGAGTGTGTGAATGTTGAGATGATTGGTGAGATCAGGAATTGTGCAAGTTTTGTGACGGAAGGAGGGTGAGTGCCGTTGAGCACAATGCTTCACTTTATATAGGCGAGTACGAGCGCGGGTGTCGTTGGGGCATCAAGTCTGGCGGCTACCTCGTACCCGGACGGTATTGTCTTGGTCCACATATAGTAATCACGCTGAGAACACGACAAAAGCTAACGAATTTCTGAGCATGCTTCACATGCCCTTGGCTAAACAAAGGTAGATAGCAAAACGCAAGGCAAAAGTTGAACGAAAGTTGACCTGAATCGAAGTGTGTGAAAGTATGGTCATCATCGTGCGAACATAGGTCGTGCCCTCAAGGGCAGTCCAATTGAACTATAATTTGCTGACCTGATAAAGACCGACTAAAGCTATGAGAGTGTAGATATCTTCTCGAGAGTTTTGTTAAGAAACCTTCTATCAAGAGTCTAACTTTTGTATTCTTTCAGACATTGTTTCATGAAGAATTATAAAATTTACAAGTGACTAACAAATGAGGAGAATTTATTGGAATAATTGAAAACTAACAAATGAGGAGAATTTACAAGTGACTCGAATATCATCATCATGCCCGTTCTGTCACTTGATCCATTGTAAAATTCCATGTCGCCCTACCTATGCCTGCCAATCAAACCATATAAACTATACATCTGCTTAACTTTGTTTAATTATCTAGTTTATTATTCTTCAATTGCTTCTTCTTTGGCAACACTTTGCCCTTGCTTGGTTATTAACATCCTGATGGGGTTCAACATGAGACCAGTAGTGCATCCGTGGTTCTCATGAGATTTAAACATTAGGTCTTTATGATTTGCTCTAAGATATCATGTACCAAAGGTAGTGTACATGTTGTGTTTGATTAAACAGTCCGATTTCTCTAGTCGAACTCTGCTTTCATATGAAAACAATTTTGTACAAACTGAAGTGATTTTTCACATGTTTAAATTGCGCACACGTATATATGGATTTCCATCACAAATACTCCATCTTTTATTTACATTATGCTTAATTGAGATGACTAAGATGTTAGTCAAATCAGCGTATATGTGAACGCACGTCACCAGTTATTATCTATGTCCACATGTCTTATTTGACGAAGTCACTAATTACATCTTAATTAAATTAGGGAAGTGAATCACGATGGCCTTTGTCTCACTATAACGGGGATAAGATGCCCCTGACGACAATTCAATCAGAGTGGCCTTTGCCGGGGCTCCAATCACATTGGGCCACGCTGAAGCCGTGATCTCTAGGTGCACCTTCATTCATATTACTAAAAGGTATGCGCATGACTAATTAATCAATGTTGATGTTGATCGCGAGTTTAGTCCCGCTCGAAGAGCATTTGCACACGTACAAGGTAGGTCTATAGAGTCACACCAGCCACATGAGTCCCATGTGGATAGCGATGTCGATCCGGCGGATGGCAATTTGTGTTGACGACAGCGTGTTCGACCATGGACCTACCTCGTGCTGTATTTGCACGTGATGCAAAGGGGATATCGATCGTCTACTTGTTGGTTTTGATCCTCTAAGGAGACTAGAGCTTGGGGACAATCAAGCACAATTATCTGAAGATTACATGAGGAATACCATTATTTAGATCCCGATGTAGCCAAATAGCTCAAGTTTTGTTCCGTAATTTCAAGAAGCTTCTCGAGTCATGTGACTTTCCTTAAAATGACTTAGCTCGTGTGGTCAATATGATTTTCGGGAACAAAGCCCTTAATATGCACTTTCAATTAAAATACCATTAGCTAGTAACCAGTGTGTCTCTATAAAGAAGTTGTGTGAAGAAAAATTATTTCACATCCATATTGGATTAGATATTAGATGTTGATGATGTGGATGCTATGTCCTTCTTTCCACTTATAAGGTTTTCTTTGTCCAAACAGTTGCAAGATTTCCAACCAGATAACTTTTAGAAACTCCCTCCAGTTCAATTTCTCTAGTCTCTTTTCTAAGGTTTCGCCATGCTAGATTCTACCTTAAACCTATCATGGTACAAAATATTTTCAATTAATGCCACCTTTTTTATATTTATTATTTATTTATTTTGTTCATCCCAAAAACAATAGGTAAAATAATCCTAACCATATCTACTGAAAAATCATTTTCTAGCTATTCGTATCGAGCTTATCTCAATTTTCAAAATCTATGTAAACATAGGAAACACAAGCAATAATGTTTGATTGCAAGAAATTCACTTGCTTTCTAGTCCATTCTTCTTCGATCATTATTGACCATCCTCTATTAATCACATAAGGATCATTACATAGACGGTTCATGAACTTTGACTTAATATGTAATGTGACTACTAAACTATTACATTGTTTAATGGAGTCCATGAACATTAACTCAATTTGCAATGTAGTCATTGCACTTTCAATTTATTTAATGTTACCTCTGAATTTTTGTACATGTTCAAACAAATCCCTAAATTATATAAAAAAAATCAATCATGTCCTTCTATTAATTTTAATTCAAAGACTATACTGAATATTTTCATATAGTTCGAGGACTAGTGTAAATATAAATTTAGGGAATACATTGAATAAATTAAAAGTTTAGAGACTACATTGTACATTTGGTTAAAGTTCATGGACTACGTTAAAAATATTAAAAATTCAAGGACAATGTTGAATATTTGGTCGAATTGGAAGGACCATTTGTGTTCAATACCATATACTACTGTAGTACAATAATCTTGCATGCATCCTCATACGTATTATAAGCCCATTCAAGTTATGTTCATTCACTTGGTGTGACATCCTGAATTTCAACACCTCTCAAAGATAATATTTTGCAGAATAGGTATAAGTTGAATCAACGAGAAGTTGAATGTGAGTTGAGGTGAATGGGTGCAAATTCGTAGGTATGAGGGGCTGCTGCAATACAACCTTCATAATTTGCTTGCTAGAGAAGTTTGAGAGGGGAAAATTGCTATTGGATAAAGTAGAAGACTTATGGGGCAAGTACTCAAGTGTTTAGATATTTTTATTTGACTTTTCAAGGCTATTTGTTCCTCCATATACAGCTGGCTCTGCTTCAGCATCTCTTAGATATTTTCACTTCTTACACCTCCATTGTTCCAGTTGAGATAAGTAGCTCTCAAGCCAGCAACTCAGGAAGCAACACACAAAGCTTTTTCAGCATCAACTGAGCCTCTTTTGGAGTTGAAGTAAACGTGAGTTATAGTCGCCTTCGTGCCACCGTTGTCGTGGACTTGTTGGGTTGCTGACTAAGTAAGTCAACTATCCAAACCTTTCTTAGGTTGGGATTATACTTAAGGGCTAGATGAGTGTTGATTAGCTTGATAAGTTGAGTGTTAGAATGGATTAGCACAAGTGACAATAGTTTAGTTTAGAATAGAGAATTTCTCTAGTATATGTTTATTGAACTGTTGTTGTTCGCTGATTTTATGGAACGAGATGTGATGAGATTATGAAGTTAGTTCCTCATGAAAAGTGTTTTAAACATCTTCAACTATGAAATATATTTTATCTGAAATTTTATGGATTTAAAACGGATTTATGTTAACTTCGTTTGTAACAAAATAGAATCTCTGTTTTTGCTGGAACTTGTGACCTTTTGATGATCTATGTATTTTTATCAACTCTTGAGTTCGAATTTCCAAAGAGTTCCTTCACAGAAGTTGTTTATCACATCTTGTACTTTAACATAGCCAAATTTCAGATCAATCGGATGAATTTTGAATTTCGAATCAAACTGATTCTGGAGAACGTGAATTTTGAAAACTGCATCAATTTTTGTAATAGTTTGAGCGATTTACTGCTCTTAATCTAGAAGGATTTGGACCAAGGTGTCCTCATAATTTTTTTTATATGTCCTTTATGACATATTCAAATTTGAGGATTTTATGAACACGTTTGATTATGTTTATGGATTTTGACGTGGAGACACGCAAGTAACTTGATTTTGTCAGTTTTGGTGGTTTTACATTCAGCTGAGTTGGCACGGTATGAGACGTGTGCAGCAAAACCGGATGATTAACCTCCTTGATGTTGGCTTATGGTATGTGATATGTGATGACTGATGAAAGATGATATGTGATGATGTAATAGTTGTTGAAAGGCGATGGGTTGTGTGAATACTCAAATGCATGGTGAGCAAGTACATGATTAAGTGCCACATGATAATGTATACTTCGTGAGGGTCACCTCTAGAGCTTGGTACTATTGCTTTCTGGGCAAGGACTAAGTGCCACACAATAATATATACTTCGTGGGGGTTACCTCTAGAACCTTGTACCAAAGATCGTATGAGCCACCACTAGAACCTTGTACCACCAACATATATGGGCAGGGACTAAGTGCTATGCAACAAGTTTACATGATAACGTAAAACTTCGTGGGGGTCACCTCTAGAACCTTGTACCAAAGACCGTGTGAGCCACCTCTAGAATCTTGCACTATTGTTATATGCGGTCAAGGACTAAGTGCCACACGATAAGATGATCTTGTATGAGACATTGCTACAACCAAAAGTTTGTTTATTGAGTATGGATAAAACTGTTGATATGGTGTGCTTGATTGTGAGATGAAATTGTGTGACATGGTATAAGACATATCATAATGATTTGGCCTTATAATTGGGACCTTTATGAGTTTATGATGTCTGATGTGAAGTATTTTAGTAGTTACATATGTATGCTATTTGCTTATGTACGTGAAGTGTGAAGTTCGAATGTCTCCAAATGTCACTGAGTCTAAGACGTTACATCGTCTCAAACCTTAGATAGTCCGATAGTTTCTGGACCTTGATTTGTTTGTGTGAATATGTTATCCTTGGGTAGATTTCTTCTTAATCAGGGATTGGAGAGTTGACTCGGTGAACTGTTTTTTAGGTATCTAGATGGAGGTACGACAAGTACGTCATGGGGTCCCGTAGGCGATAGTTTTTGGAGCACGCCTTTTTGGTGGAAATTGAGCTAGTGGATGTAGATCCTGGAGTTGGATAAACTTTTCTTTTGGTTTAGTCTTTTCTATTCAAACTCGGGATTATTTTATAAGATGTATTTTGTGTAATTTGATCATCCTACTTTCTTATCCCAAGTTTGTTGTTGTTCGGGGATTGTTTATTACGCTTCCGCATGTGCATAGAAGTTTGGGTCGGCAGCGCTACCTGGGAACGTCGCATTTTTTTTAGTCGACAATTGTGGGATGCGCGCGCGCTCGAGGTTCGAGGCGTGACACTTGGTAAGTTAATTATTCTTTGCCTATTGAGAATTGTTCTTATTGCCTCGATTCCATTCTAGTACAAAATTGCATGAACTCCTCGCTATCATGCTCATCACCATCATCAAATCTTCGATATTAGATTTTCAAGGCAGTCTCATTCTCTACTTTAGCTTTCCATATTTTGACGTTAGCACATACAATGGCTTCAATTTTCAAAAAATATACCCATAACTTCTTACTAGAGTCAACAATTGTTGCGAGCTCCCCGAATGATGCACCACTTAGGGGTTAGCTAATAGATCAATATGTAGAAGAAATTATGCTTGACAACTAGAATTTTGGTTTTCGTAAGTAGAGTTATTCATATAAAGATAAGTACGATATTATGAGATAATAAACTTCTTGATTTGCTACTCAATCAAATGAATAATCTTCAACAAAAATTTCAAATTACTCATGTAACTTCTTCCTTAAGTATATGTGAGATTCAAAATCTATCTTTCATAGTCTAATACTCATAATATTTTTTTATTTGACATTATATACAGTAAAGAGTCCTGATTGTAAGTCGAACTTAGATAGACTTTTGATCTTTGTATAGTCTTCAAGTGATATCGCCCCTGTTATCCAAACTTGAAATTACGCAGTTTGTCAACTTCACAACTTATTAAGATGTTTTGTCAATAAAATCTTCACAAGCTAAGTACACATTGTAACATCCCGCTTTTGACCCTTTTTTCGAGGCTTAATTGTGCGAATTTATAGTTTAGTTGGTGGCCCATTAGCCCTCGGAGCTCCCTGAACTAAACCACGAAATTTCATTTAGGGCAATTTCAAATTTTCGAAAACCGCGTTTTGGTCCCCCGAAAATTAATTATTTACATTTTGGCCCCAAAAACCTTGAAAATGAGATTTAGGGAAGTTTATATAATTTTCAAAATTTTTGGGAGTTTTTAAATAATTTTAATTTATTTATTTATTTCGGTCAACGATCAACCATTGATCGTTGGCGAGCCAGCATGTGTGAGAGCTTCTTCTTCCTTCTTCTTCTTTCTCTTCTTCTCTGTGGCATTCAAACACATGGTGTGCACATGCATTTTGGGACAAATTATCGATCGACCAACCACCACCATGGCGTCCCACCCATCCCATCGGAGTATGTCATGGTCGTTGGATGGCTGCCACTTGTCATTTTCTCTTTGAACTCAACTTACCCCCTTTTTTTGAACCGTGCGACCCATCCTCTTTAAGCAATGATAACTTTTAGCTCCGACCTCCGTTTGACACGCCGTTGGTGGTGTTGGAATCGTTGAAACACCATCTTTTCATATTCACCAACCTCCTCCCATAACTCCACCTAAATTGCTGTTGGGTGGCCTCGAAAGAAGCCTTCACAGAGTTGTTCGCCTTTGTTTTCCAAATTTGCTGTCAGAGCTTCAAGTCGTGATTTCTCCCAATCCTTCAATCTAGAGCTCTTGCCATTGCTTCTAATGGACTCTTAGGTACACATTGACATTAGTTTGGGCTTTTATTACGATTGATTTCACATAGATTTGATGAATCTAAGTCCAATTGTTGGTTTGCCTTAGTTTGCGTCACCGGAGCTTTGTTCCGCTACCGTGACTTCTCCAGTGAGACCCATCCCTCGCCACCGCCTCCAATCGATAGATGGCAGTCCCATGTTCACAACGGCATCGATCTCGCCCATTGAAGTCGCACCGTTTGGGAGAAATAGCCCCAAAACTGAAGCCCGTCCCCCTTGAGCCCTAATTCCGGCCATCATCTTCTCTGAGCGATTGCTTCCTCCTCCGGCCACCTCAAGTGATGCCCCTACTACCATTGGACTCATGTAAGTCTTCTCTTCAAAACCAATAGGTTTTCATCTCCAATTTTGCACCATTTGCTTGAATTTGGCCTTGAACCGATTGATGCTCGCCGGACTCAATTTTCGGGTATGCTAGTTGCGCACCTTCGAGGTGTCTTAGAGCCATTCTTCCACCACCCACCGCCACCCATGAGTCCCTCAACCTTCTAGGATTACCAAGGAACGTCCCCGGCCAGTGTCGAGCCTTAAACCATTGTTCTATTGCTGGAAAATGGCCCGACCAACATTCTTTGTGCTTTGGGCGGGCTGTTTGGGCTTCATTGGAGATTTTCGGGCCCTTTTTTTGCCTCGCCGGCTCACATACCAGCCTCGGCCACCCTCCCACGGCCAAGGGCCACCCCCGGGGGACTCGTCGGAAGTTTGCTGGAGTTTTTTGACTACCTTTTTTTATGAGGAAATGTATGTGAGTGGACTTCTTATTCCTCAATTAGGCCTAATTATAGCCTTAGTATAATTTATTAGAGTTGATTGGATACATTGATTGTGTGATTGGATGCCTTAAATTGGAAATTAAGGCCCATTGGAGGTTATTTGGATATTATTTAATATTTATTGGGCCGATTAGGAGGCCGATGGACACTAATCAGATTGAAAGTCAATGGGACCCGATGGGGTGTTGACAAGACCGCGATGAGCCGCTTCGATCTCGCAAGTCGACCGAAGTGATTGTTGACCCCGGGTGCTTTGATTTTGGTTTTTAGCCAAGGAAATTAGATAATGAGCCCAAATCAGTAATTTGGTATCGAAGGAGTCTAATGGGAGACATGAGATTTTATTTAGTGATGATTGGATCACAAAGATGACGATGAGCCAAGGATAACTAGTTTAGTTAGGGTCTCGGGTCGGTTGTGGATGACCTTATTTAGCTAATTGCACACATTATTTATTTAGTAATTTATTTATTTAATTAGCAATTATTTAATGAATTATACATTTACTTATTTAATGAATTATGGTATTATTGTGGCTAACCCTATCTCGACAAGCGAAGTGGGGCTCAGCGCCGAGTCTCGGCCACGGACAAAATGTTCTTAAATAGTGGAGAGCTTGGAATTGGATAAAACTAGAGTATGAGTTAAGTGACAATAGTCTGTCTAGAGTTGATGATTGATTAACGAAATTAGTAGGGACCCTTGGGTGATAGTACTCCTAATTCTGGCATAGGTGGGAACTCACTGAGATATCCCCATATCTCACCCCACTTCCACCCCCTTTTCAGGAATCAGTTATAGAGCCATTAGATCTAGAGGAGCGATTCAAGAAAGGGGAGCTCATGGAATAGGTGCCAAAAGAGAAAGAGCTGATATTGAAGGCAGGATGATGGATCCTTAGATTATCTGGCTTCAATTGATCAGTAAAGCCAAACCTCCCCTCTCTACTAATTTCTAGTTGTATCTAGCCTTTGATGGACGATCCGATGTACAAATTTTGATGTATATGAATGTACGTATTTTCTTGAGGATGAATGTAATTTATTTAATTACCTTGCTTTAATTGATATAGCTTTGATGTTTAAGATTACTTGTGACTTACCTGGGATGTCGCCAATCTTTCAAAGGTCTTAAGAGAAGGTAATCGGAGACTACTGCACGCTCGGGAGCGGGGCGTGACACACATGGTTGATTTGGGTTTCCTTTATGAGCATTAACTTGACACATATTCTTAATAATTTGGAACTTAAAAGAGAATAAGCATATATATCCAAGTCCATGATGGGTTTGTGGAGTCTAACAAAGGAAAGTAGTGGAAGCGAAGAGGCTTTTTACTGCTAACAATATAGATGTAATTTACATATTAAAGTAAAGAAGAAAATATTATTGCCAATGGCATACATGTAGTTTCCATCATAACTTATATGCCCTAAAGTCCTACTATATATTGGGATAATCTCTTTTGTAGTTGTAACGACTAACTCTGAAAGTTGACAATGACATTAATAATGAAAAGATAATCTAGTGAGGTGTTGTAGTTTTTTCTCTTTTTAATTTTGAAAATGTTTTCAAACTTTTTTTTTATCTTCTTATATATTTTATTTCTTTAATATTTCCTGCTCCTAGCAATTAGTATCATAGCCTAGTTAGGTTGAATAGTGGACAAAGGAAAGTTGAAGATGAATCGGTTTGATGGCACGGACTTTGGTACCTAAAAGATACATATCAAGGCTCAACTTTATTGAAAGAATCTGCATTAATCTCTCTCGGAAGAGAAGCCAAATTCAATTAAGCGAGAATATTGGATTTTGTTTCAATGACAACCCCAAGATATGATTTATTTCACGTTGGCATGGCACATTGACTTCAATATTGCTGGCAAGAAGACAACGGCAAACTTGATGCATGCATTGCCTAACATGTATGAGAAATCATCTATGTCAAAAAAGGTATATTTGATGTGACGTATGTTCAATCCAAAGATGGATGAATGTGCAAATGTGACAAATGACATCAATAAATTTAACATGATCACTACTCAATTGAGCTCAACAAAAATAAATTTGATGACAAGGTAAAGGCTTTGTCATCTTCATTACATAAAACTTGGAATGCAACTATGACTGTAGTGACTAATTCATTTCAATAGAAAAAGTTGAAGTTTAAAAAAAATCCAAGATTTGATTCTTAGCGATGATATTCGTAGAAGATTGTTGGGTGAATTTTCTAGTGTTGCCTTCAATAGTGAAAGCCAAGGAAGAAGCAAGTTGATAGGTCGAGGTTAAATATTTGCTAGAATTACAAAAAAGGCCATATTGGATAAGATTGCAAATCCCAAAAGAAGAAAATTCAGTCTTGGTATCAAATTCAAGAGAAAAATAAATTCGTGAATGCAATCTTTCAAGAGACACTTGCCTTGATGCTTTGATTTTGAGTTTTAATAGTCTGATTTAGGGCTGACCACCGGGAACCGCTTGGACCTAATCGGACTAGCCAGATTGTTTCGGTTCTTTAGAGCTTTGGTCCAATCCATAGTTCCTAAAAATGGAACCGATTTCTAGGTGGTCCGATTCTTAGTTCTTGGTAGGGCGGGACAGGACTAGACTACCCGAATTGGACCACTTGAACCGACCATTTTCCAGTTTAAAGTGTCTCGCACTTGGGAGTTCAGAGTCCATACCACATTTTCTATTCCATTTAAGAATCTTCAAATCGTCTTGACTCTTCTTAGTTCAATACTCACCTAAGGCCAAGCTTTCCAATTCTCATTCAGCTCCAAATTGTCCCCATCTCAAGGCGCCTCAGAGAGGGAAAGCATAGGAGAGGCCGAGGCAGATGCCTTGACCACACGGTGCCAGGCGAGGACGAGGAAATGGGGTTTGTGGAGGAGAGAGAGGGAATTTTACTAAGCTTGAAGGTTTATTGAGCATGAAAAAAGGCAACTTTCAAATCATCAAGACTGGAAGGTTTATTGAGCTTGAAGAAAATACTTGGCATGAAAAAGGCAATTGGCTTGCTGGGTAGGTTTTTTGACTGATGGAGCTTGCATTTATGTGTGCTTGCCTATTAAATCAATGTTCTGCAAAAAGTTTGTTAAATAGGGGAAGTTCTCTAGGCTTCTCTTTGAATTTTTTCCGGTCCCCTTGAACTACCCAGGAACTAGTCTAGTCCTAGGATTAGAGTCTGATCCCTAGTCTTAAAGACCAGGGACCGATCCCATTGGTATGGTTCTCCATTCTGAGACGAAATCGAACCGTCCTAAACCATACACACCCTTAATCTTATTGAGTCTTAGATGCTATATTTATGTGAGTCATTTCATTGTATGTCTTATAAAGAGTATTGTGCAATTTTGTTACTAGAAAGTTTGGAAATGGTTTATCTTGCTAAACCTTTGGATACCATGGGGAAGGGTGATGTTCACATAAAGGCTACTAACAAGTATCAATGCAACTTGCAAGATGTTAGATTTCATTACTGGATACAAGAGATATAGAATTGCTAGTTAAAGATTATTTAGGGTGCCGGGATTCTAGCAAAGGGAACAAAAAGAACATTATACATGATTGAAAGTAGAAAAAAAATAGTTGTAGTTGCTGACTCGAAAACTCATTCCAATTATGACACCACACACTCGAACACATGAGCGAAAAAGGGATCAAGAAGTTACCATCAAAGGGAAAACTACCTGATCAGAAGTCCATAGATATTGGTCTATGTAAGGATTTCATTCTTGGCAAGTAGAAATGTTAGTCTTTCGAAGATTGCAAGGGAACCGAAAAACGCAAGTTCAAGTTCGTGGACACAAACTTTTGGGGGCCAGTCTCTATTTATTCCCCTGGAGATTCATGCTATTACGTCACTTTTATTGTCGAGTCCACTAGAAAGCAGTGATTTATTTTCCAAAAAAATTAAATCCAATGTATCTCCTACTTTTAAAGTATGAAAAGCTAAAGTAAAATATGAGACTAGCCTGAAAATTAATTTTCTAAGATCTATAACAGTGGTGAGCATGATAGCTAGGAGTTTTAGGTAGTTGTATGTAGAGAACGAAATTAGGATGAGAATAACAATTCCCAACAAAACAAAGCATAACACAATTACTGAGACGATAAACATAACCCTAAATGTATGAGGATGAATGCAGGATTACCCAAGGTGTTGTAGGCGAATGTAGTCATCACAATAGCATATATGATCAATAGAGGATCTTCAATGATATCATAAGAAAAAAGGATTAAGAAAAGTTGAATTTCTTGCATTCAAAGTTTTTGACTATGTTTCGTATGTCCATATAAATTTTGAAAATTGAGAAAAGCTTAATACGAATAGCTAGAAAATGTTTTTTCATTGGATATGGTTATTATTATTTTAGATTCTAGGATGGATAAAATAGAATAATAGTAAGAGCAAAAAATGTTACATTGAATGAAAACATTATGTACAAGGAAAAATCAATGGTGAAATCTAATGTGAGACCTAAGAGTATCTTGGTTTGAAATTCTGAAAATGTTGCAGTAAACTCTAATCAAGAATTAGAAAAATAACCACCTCCCCTTGAAGAAAATCTAATAGAACATCTATACATGTATAAAGGTATTCTCTAGCATTGCATTAATCAATTTCAACATGCTGGGGGATCACAATGTTAGTCAAAAGCAATGGAAGTTGAAGATTATGTTAATTCGGAGTTGGCAATACAAAATGAGTAGGATTCACTCGAGAAGAATAAAACTAGGATGTGAACTCAATTACTAGATGGGAACAAGGGATTGCGGAATAAGTACGTGTACCAGGTCAAATAAGAACTTGGTGTATTGGGTAAAAGAAGAACCTGATGGCATCAAGAGGTACAGAGTAAGGTTGGTAATTAAAGTTTTTCAACTAAATTACGTAGAGATTTTCTTAAGTTGTGAAATAGCTATTATTAGACTACCGTTAAGTATATTGCTATTGAGAATTTACATCAAGAGCAATTAGATGTAAAAATGGCATTCCTCCAAAGTGACTTAGAAAAGGATATTTACATGATATAAATAGAAGGTACTCAAGCTTCTTGCAAAGAAACCTATATTTGTAATTTCAAAAAAAGGTTTGTATGGTTTTGTTGACACCTAAATTTTGGCTATCTATTTAGGAATTAATTGAGTAAAAAATTAAGACCAATCCTGAGCCCTGACTTAAATATACAAAATCGTTGCACGGCATATCTCATTAATTGCATAACATATTTATATTGCATAGAATTAATTGCATTTAATCGAATTAGCAATATTAAATGGACCTGAATTAATCACATGGATTGGGTCATCATTGAAGCAAATCTCGGCTAGCACGAAAGCATAGTGGACGAAATTTCAAGCCCAAGAATCAGAGTTCAGAGGTTTAATTAAGTTGGTTTTGCCCATAAAGTTTAAAGGTTTTGCACTTAATCAGCATAAGTTCTTAAAGGACCAAAGCCTGTTATGATTTGAGCCCACATAGAAGCAACATTTGGCCACACCAGGGAATAAAGGCTAGCCGAAAATCACATAGGGAAGACAGGTTGAATCAAGCTTAATTCAATCTATCTTAGTCTATTTAAGGTAGGCTTTTTTATTATTACAGTTCATTATTTTTAAGTAAGGCCTTATCCAAGGCAGTCAGAACTAGACTTAAGCCTCACAACCTAGGGTCAACAATTCACAAATTACAACATACAGAGAAAAACACAAGGAGAAACGCACGAGAGAGACTCATGTAACCTTACGGTCCACCTCCCTCGACTAAGCCTTGGCCGAGAGTCCTTCGCCACGATAATATACTGCCCTGCCTTGTCGATGCACCATAGGCCTAGCGCGATGTTGCTCCACCTCCTCCTGTCATCACTGCCAAGCCTTTGACGACCGCCACTCACTGCCGCATCGCGAAGATGGTCGTGGCCGAGACAGCACCAGTCCATGGAGCCACCCCCCTGCCGACACAACTGCTACTCCGAAGCGACGATCTACGAGCCTCCCAATGCCACTGCTACC
This sequence comes from Melaleuca alternifolia, assembly GCA_019926035.1. Taxonomy (NCBI): domain Eukaryota; kingdom Viridiplantae; phylum Streptophyta; class Magnoliopsida; order Myrtales; family Myrtaceae; genus Melaleuca; species Melaleuca alternifolia. The sequence continues at coordinate 4,618,396 of JAGKPW010002416.1, read as the reverse complement.
CTCCAACACTACTCCACTGACTTTGAGGCTATTGGTCTTTTCACCCATGTCGCCGCTGCTTGTATTGCTCCGCCGTGACTAGTTGCTGCTCCACCGATGATGAGATGAGCTGTTGTTCATGCCCCTCCAGGATGCTCATGCTCGACGTTGCTACTTCGCTGCTCCAGCCACGACGAGCTTGCTTTTGCCCAACGCTGCCCTCGACTGACTGTCAGGCTTGTGAGCGAAGAGCCAAGAGTCCACCGTACACCAAAGGCTGTGAAGCCTCATCCAGAATCCGCCTCAATTCTATTCTGGATAACGTTCATCTAAATTAGGTAATAATCTAATCCGATTTGATTTGAATATCTAATTGGTTATTTCGGTTGATTTTGTTATCCAATTGCTTTATCTAATATTTTAGGCATTATCCAATTATGGCTTATTGAGAATAGTTTACATGATTACGAATACATTGATTCAATTTTTAATCAATTTAACTTAATATTGGAAATTTTTTGTTCCTAAGGTTATGATCATTTTAATTTAACTCATGAGACAATGGGCTGTTTTTTAGATTATCACAATTTTTTAGTTAAAATCTTCATGGATTGTGTCTATGGATTAGGTAAATTCTTATCTTCAATTTAGATCTTTACCATATTTTGAAATATAAAAATTGCAGATCATGTATTTTAGGATTGAATTCTAGATAGGATTGCATGATGCTATGATTTAGATATTTTCGTAGTTGAATTAAGGTTGTGTGTTTAGATAATATTCAGAATAGATAAAATTTCTAAATTGAATTGCATGTTGAGATAGGCGTCCATGTCAAGACAAGATTCAGGTTAATCTATTTCCCAATTAAAAGAATTTTTTTAAATAAGAGGACGAAGTGAACATAATATCTCAAGATTACATTGCATAGAACTCTTCTTCATATGTAGCATGAAGCTCCAGATTCCTGTCACAGAAAATTCTACAAATGGTTGTCTCTATTTGCCTAAAGAGATCACATTACTCCACAAACTTAAGTAAATAAATCTCCTGGACCAATATGTCAATATAGTTAAAGCTGTAGAATATACTAATTAACACAGAGTAATTAACCCAAGATGACAATGAAATTAGTAGAATAAGCATAGCCATTAAAAATGGAATAAGAAGGAATAACTCTACAAGAGAATCAAGGCACAAACGCAGGCATAAACTTCGTATACCGCAATGAACATCACAAAATTATTTGCCATACCATATAGCTGTTATAATTTACAAAAATATCTTATCCAACAGTAATTACAAAGATGGATCATGAAATGCCATATGACAAGCAATATAATTGAAGATGACCGACAAAAGTTTATCTTTTTCCACAATTATACCAAATTTTAGCGATGCTGACACTATCGTGCTCATGATTATCCAGACTGACAAGAACTACTCCATGCTTGAGCTGTTAAAGCCAAAAATTAGTGACAGAATTCTCACCATGTAGTGACATCCGATGCAGTTGTTGGTTCACAGTTGTACAATGTACCCTGTGAACTCATAGATCCAAGGGATCCTGCACAAGAATGGCACAAAACTTAGAAATTTTTGCAAGACCACAATGATAGATTGCAAACCTCTTATCAAACAACTCTTAGGAACAGTTTTCATTGAGCAGTTAAGGAGCAAAAGAGAATTGCGTAGACATAGAGACCATAATCACTAAGTTCAAAGGTTCTTTGTAAATTTTATTCATTAACTGCTACATGCAGGATGCATGTTTTTCCCTTCCCTTCTTTGCACTCAGATGGCATCGAAGACCTTCCAAGATAAATTGTAAATGATTTAACAATTTAATTTAGGGAAAAAACCCTTAAACTATACCCATTGTGACACATATACCCCAAACTTTTATTTGTGACATCAAAACTTCCAAACTAATACCCAAGTGATACATCTACCCTCCATTTGGTTTCCATTTAAAATTGCCATTAAAATCTGATGTGACGCTGACATGGCCTTATTGAAAAAATTAAAACTAAAAAAGATAAAATAAAATTGAAGAATTGTCATGGCGGTTACTATTAATCATCTTCGATGCACTGTTCATCTTCTTCCTTGTTTCTTTAGTGTTATGCTTTCTTGGTAAACTCCTCCCGTTTTCTTTTACTTTTTTTTTTGTCAAATACTTTTCCCTCTCTTTTCATCAGTCAAATGTGGGGAAAATCAATCCCCAGACTTCACCACTTTGATTCCCGCTTCTCTTAACCCTAGAAATCTATCCATTGTAAGATTGGCAATTTATAACCGATGTTTGCACTGTCGTGACTCTCCAAGGGCATACTCCATGATCTGGAGAAATTTCACGGCTCCAAGAAAAAAGAGGGAAATGGTTCAACAGCTACTGATCATTACGAAAATGGATTAAAGACATGAAGAGTAGCCCTAGTAGTGTAGAAACTCATGAGAAAGAGGAGGAACGGAGTGACACGGACAGCTTGGCTACTCCAAATCTCGAGAAGCTTGGTCCCAATCAAAACAAAATTGGGTTTAAATCTTGCTCTCTGAGCTCTTCATGCTAAACTTTGAGCCTAGTAAAAGCCAAGCTTAGTTAACACGTTTGAGGGAAAAATGAGAGAAAAAAGAACCTCTAGACGAGAGGCAAGAGAGAGATCTCGCTCTTGAACAACGAGTAAGGCTCTTAGTCACCGGACCACTGCAGCGATCTTAGATTCGAGGTGTTTGAGTCCCCATGTTCTCAATCCCAAGTGGGGAAAGGGTGGGCAACCTTGATCGAGGTCGTCGTCCGCGGATGAGCACTTGAAGAAGATGAATAGTAACCACCAGCATAGTCCTTCAATTTATTTTATCTTTTTTAGTTTTAATTTTTTTGATAGGGTCACGTCAGCGTTACATCAGATTTTAACTGTAATTTTAAAAGGAAACCAAACGGAAGGTAGATATGTCACTCGAGTGTCAGTTTGAGGGTTTTGATGTTGTAAATAAAAATTTGGGGTATAAGTGTCACAATGGGTATAGTTTAGAGTTTTTGGCGGTTTTTTCCCTTTAATTTATGACAATGAGAATTTGATCTTGACAACGAACTAAAGGAGAATGCTGAAAACAATTGCTGGTTTTTGTATTTATAGTTGTAATCTCTCTCACTACAATTATCCGTAGAACTGCATACAAGCATCTAGAGGTGAAGTATGCAAAAATGCAATTATATATATCTTTGTCTACTTCAATCACATGACTCGATGGAACATTCAGGAATTAAGACCAAAGAGAAAAAGAATTGAAAAAAAATCAATGTAATATTTGAAATGAACAGATTGACGTCTACAAGGAAGCTGATCTTTCAAGACTTATTCTAGAGGGAACATGATGAGGGGCATCTTGACCTTCTCACCATGTTTCTGTTCATGGTAGAATCATTTCACTTTGCTGTTAAGGTCCCTATCAATTTCTCATAGCAGATTTTTCAAATTTGGCTAGCCATATCTGATCATATCATCAATGTCCCGCATTTCTAAGTCAATTGAGAATAACATGATAATAAATTGAGTACCTTGAAGGTCTACAGAAAGCAGACGAGGAGTGTAAGTCAAAATTCCCTGCAAATTTTTAATGGATGAAACTGTGAGCACATTATCTCTGAAATATTAGAAGCATTAAAGACAATTGAATGGGGGAAAACACTTGAAGAGATGAAATCTACATAAATTTAACATGATATGAAACTAACCTAAAAACTACTCCTCAGAGAAGATAAAGACAAAACAACCTTTTGAGAGGAAAGAAACTCCCACTGTTTTAGAATGTAAATCAGACATTATAATCAGCCATTTCTCGACTTGCAACAAAATGGCTACAAAGGATTGTCTGCAGTAGCATCTACTTTTTGCTTTGTGTTTCTTCAGAATCTTATGGCTCACATATACATACGTGTATTTATATATATATATATATATATATTAATCTTAAGCAGCTGAAACTGTCATAATATACAAATGTCAACATGTAGATCCACATATGATTTTTTTCACAATTCTTTACAATTTCAGTAATGTTATAAATTTCAGCAGGAGAGATAAGCAGCTTTTTTGTTTTTTCAGTCAAAACAAACAAACCCCAATTTTAAGATTAGATTGTGCCACTTTTACATATGAACACTTAAAAGTTAAAAATTAGCAGATGATCTTCACGAAGAAATATTATACATTGGTGCTGATACCAAACAAGAACGTCTGGACACTTATTAATTGTATATCAAATCACTGTCCTCAACAAATATACTAATGCAGTGCTAAAACAAAAATGACATGGTTTTACTAGTACAAAGTACAGCGATGTGAATTAAACCATCATCCCACTTGCTCCTTAAAAACCACCAAGCAAATGCTTAAGTAGCTTCCACCAGAAGTCAAGCAAACAAATTTCACCTGTTGTGTCTCACCAGTGCGATATATAACATCCATACCCAAGTGCTGCTTCTTAAAGACACAGTTGGCATAGGGATCCTCAGCCAGTCCTAGTAATTCATCCTTCAACAATGAACATGAAAGTTATCAGAACATACTAGGAGCGGAGACAAGCACTTACCATTGAATAAACAGAAATTTTGGCATAATTCATAGGTTATGCTTTGCCCTAGTTACGAATTTATATAATACTACCAATCAACAGGAAAGTAAATCATCCAAGAAGAGCTGCTACCCTTAGGAACTAAAAGCAAACATCTAGCATGACAATCCAATGCAATACAAGACACACTAGGATGATCCATTGAAACTTCTAAAGGAGGAAACGGTAATGGGAAGTTGAGGACGGATTTTAGAAAATGGTTTATCAAGGCATGCTGCAATCTCTTATCGGGTACTAGGGAACACCCAAACTTCCACTTGCAGTTTGCAACGTCACTTTGTAAATCAATTTTGTAAACCAGTATCGATTCAGGTTGCATTACTCAGCAGGGAATGCTTCCACGGGACGTAAGCAACTATTCTGACTTAATGGAACATCGGCAATAAATCAAATTTTAGCAGGAGAGCCCATCTTAACCAACATGTCAGATCATTGTCCATCGGAAAACAAAGAGCTCCACTTTCCATCATTCTTTGCGGACATACTTTGCGAACCCAACGCGGCACTTCACAATTACTTATCGCCAGCTTCACTAGACGCATAGATAGTACAAGGCAATTACCCATAAGTATTCTTCAAATAAAAGCGAATAAAGTGTCGTTACCAAAACCAAACCCACAACCGGAAAGAAAATGAAATAACAAAGAGAAAAAAAAAAAAGAAGCGAAGAAGAAGAAGCACCTGGAAGTTCCAGAAGTGAGAGCCAATGAAATTAGCAAAACCTCCGACCTGTACCGGGACGATTTCTTTCATAGCTGGTGTGCTAATGGTAGTTTCCCCAGGTAGGCGCAAAACGAAAGTAAACGCTTTTGGGGTTTTAAGCTTCTTGTTCTTCCTTCTTCTGTGAGCTCTCTCGGGCTTAATCCGAGTGGCAACTTTCAAGCGGCTCGTTTTCCATCATTTCTGCCTGTGAAGAAGGCAAAGCACTGGAAGGGACTAGTGAGTTAACCGGGGCAAAAGCAACGGGTATTACGGTTTTACCCTCTGTGAAAATGAAATGATCCCTCAATTTCGAAATTTGCTTTTTCTGGCCAAATACCATGATAAATCCACGGGTTTCGCCCTTATTGTTGGAAAAAACAAAATAAAACGATAACCTTGCGATCTAAAACTTTATATAAGAGATGCCTAGAGTTATATTTTCAAACCATTGAAACTATGCTACCAACCAATACTATGTCGGTCTCCTGCATAAACTCTTGTACAAATATTGACTCTGTTTTTCTTGGAGCATATTAAAATCAGTTCGTTTACTGATTTTTCTCCACTGTGATATGTTGGAATATAGTTGAATGAACTCAATAGGATTAACGTTGTATCAAGCTTCCAATACTCATAAGCTAGTAAATCATTTACATCCCACTTGACTCTGCGTAGCCGTTAATATCTATGAAAAGTTGCAATTTGAAAAGCAATGGTTTTGAGACTGAATTCTCAAATTCATTGGCCAAGCATGTCTTAAATCCCTGAAAATATGCAATGATGTTCTCGACGGGTATCTTTTAAGGTGGGGTTGGCCAATTGTGGAATTAATAGTGGGAAGCTAAAGCAATTACCCTATGGGCGACAATAATTGGCAGAAAACCTGTCACGCCCCGCACCCGAGTACATGACAATCTCGAAGACATCCACAAAGGTCGATAAGTTTTCGATAATCCCAGGTGTTATCGACGACCAAATAAATTAACTTCCAATAGATTTAATACACGGAGAAATGCAGCGGAAAATTCATTAAACGAAACCCCGACCAAATCCTGAGGTATTTTAATTATTACAATAACTCCAATAAACTAATCAAATATCTAAAAAGAATTCAAAAACGTCAACATTATTTATTTGTTCAACTAAAAGGATAAATGCAAAAAATAATTTCCTCACAAAATAACATCTCCTAATCAATAATTAAATCAACTACGATCATCTCGCTGCGCCTCCTGTTTCACCTGGTCCTCACGGGGAAGCTGCAATATTAGGACCTGAACAAATAATTTTAAGATGAGATAAACTCATCGAGTTTGCCCTCTACTTCTTAATTAGGTTGATATTCACTCTAGGGTTCCTAACCGTATAATTAATTTAAACCACACATCTCACAACCCATGATCAGTCAATAAACCCTTTTCATAGATTATTCTCCAAATAATTTGATATAAATGTCACAATATCAACTTCCAAGATAATCTAACATCAAATCAATTATAATGAGCACCAAGAATTAAATAAATAAACCACATTATGAAACAATCAATATTCAATTGCAATTAATAAATCAATCTCAACCAATCGACCAATCAAAAATATTAAATAAACATCCACAACTAAGCCATAAATAACTTGAGATAATTTCTCAAAGTAATCAAAATCGACTGCTTGGACCTACCAATTAGGGATTCACCCGGGTCCCTAAATCGAATCCAGAGTGTTCGATTCGATCAACTACGGGTGACATCGCCTTAATTAGTAGCCAATTAACCAATCACGCAATTTTTGGAATTTATTCCAAAATATTGCAAATTACCTAAAATTACATAATAAAACCCTAACTAATCAAAACAGAATAATTAATCGTAATTACCCGAATATCAAACCAAACCATCACTATTATAATTTGATACCATCGCAGCCAACATTTCTCACACCTTTCTCCAAGTTGTCAAATTTACACTTTTGCCGTCAAATTTACAAATTTACAATTTTACCCCTAAAAACCCTAATTAGACTACAATATGACATAATCAACTTATCAATCTCAAAATATTCCGAATTTCATATTTTTCTACCATCCACTAATTAATGATTTCCACAACTAATTTAATTAGCAAACATTCTCTCCGCTAATTAAATTTATCAATTTACCCGTAAATCCCTAACTTAAGCCTAATTGGACCTAAATTAATAAATTGTCCCTAATTCTTCAAAACTTACAAAATTGCACCTCCACAACCAATAATCCACACTTCTAAATATATATTAATTCACTAATTAATCCTTCAATTATCTAATTTCACAACTAAACCTCTAAATGTCTAAATTTACAAAATCGTCCCTATTTCAACGAAAGTTTCTAAATAAGCTATAATCTCTAATTAAATCATCAATCAAGTCCAATAATCACACAACAAAACTACTAGAGCAATTAACAGCCCTAATTAGGAGTTAGGGAGCAAACTCACCTAATTTCAAGCTTTGGAGTCCAATTTAATGGTGGTAAACGTTCCTCCGGTGAAATTCTGCCGAAACAACACCGAATCGGGCGAATCCAGCAATCCGGCGAGGGTCCAATGGCTGACTGGTTTGCTCGCGAAGGGGCCGGACCTTTGGATTGGGCTGGACTGACTGGGCCAAGGCCCACCGTGGCCTACTCGGCCCACAGAGCTGTTCACAGCTTCTGTTCTTTTCGAATCTGAGCAGAATGAAGCTCAGGTGAGCTGTGGGTTCTTTGGTGATACGGGTGTGAGTTGAGGACGGCCTGAGCTGAGGGTAGATCGGGCGACGATGCGGCGGCTGAGCGAGCTGAGGCGTGTCGACGGCGTGGCGACTGACGTCGAGTTGATGCGGGGACGAACAGGGGCTGGTCGGTTGATGCAGAGGCGCACAAGGTCAATCTGAGGCAAGCTGAAGTTGCTAGAGACTGAGGACCGAGCGAGTGTACGGATCGAACGTCGGAAGGAATGAACAGCTGAACCTTGGGCCACCCGAGCTATCACTGACCGAGAGGAAGAGCTGGCGACCGTGACCAAGGCCGAGCAGTGAACGTGCGAGGGACGAGCAAGCCGAGCGGACGTCGTGGATTAGTGGTTGCGGTTCCGTGGCTCTGATTGCAGTTCTATGACCAAGATGAGCCGAGATCCGAAGCGAAGAGGAAGCTAGGTCGCGTCCAAGAGCGTCCCGAGCAGACGCAAGTCCAAACAAGGTCACAGCTCGTCCATGACCCAAATAGATCAGTAATGAAAACAGGGGAGTCGGCCGCGATTTCAATGGAAGTGGGTGTCAGCCAAAACTCGAGTTTCAGACTTGCAAGTGACTTGAACGGCGTTGAGGAACGTGGTTAAGGTGATTAATCGCGTCGATGGGTCGAGGTAACACGACTGTTCCTCAGATTTTTCTCCCCCCTCGCGACTAGGGTTTCTCTGAAAGATATAGACGAATTCCACGCGAAGAAGACGCTCAATCGGTTGGGGAAGGTGATCGTGGGTTGATGCGTGGCTAGCCGTTGTCGTCATCGCGGCTTTCTCGCATTGAATCGCGCGGCGTGGCGGCTAGGGTTGCAGAGGAGGAAGATGCGTGAAGAAGATGATGAACAGGAGGGAAAGGGGAAATGGGCCGAGCTTGAGCCCACGTGTGCTAGGTCGTGCGCACGCTGAGGAGGAGATAGGCCGAAAGAAATGGAGATAAGAGGAAAAATAGAAATAAGGGAAGGAAGAAATTGTGGGAAAATTCAGAATAATTATATTATTTTCTCTAATAAAACCCAAAAAATTTGGCTGTTACAATTCTCCCCCCCTTAGGATATTTCGTCCTCGAAATTTACATCACTAGTTCCTTCAAACAGATAAGGGTATTGGCTCCTCATAGCTTCTTCACTTTCCCAGGTCGCACCTTCCGTATCGTGATGTTGCCAAACTACCTTGACCAGAGAGATCACTTTATTCCTCAAACGATGTTCTCGGTGATCTTCAATTCTAATTGGTAGCTCCACATACGACACCTTGTCATCGACTTCTATCTCGTCGAAACTCAGTATATGTGACGGGTCAGGGTCATACTTCCTCAGCATCGAAACATGAAAGACATTGTGAATATGAGCCAAATTCGGTGGCAAGGCCAGAAGGTATGCTGCAGCTCCAATCCGCTCTAGAACTTCAAATGGTCCTACGTATCTTGGACTCAACTTGCCTTTCTTGCCAAAACGTGACAATCCTCTTTTAGGTGATACCTTTAAAAATACGTGGTCACCCTCCTAGAATTCTAATGGCCTACGTCTCTTGTCCGCATAGCTCTTCTGACGGCTCTAAGCTATCTTCATTCTATCTCTGATGACCTTGACTGCTTCCTCAGACTGCTGTACTAGTTCTGGACCTGTGATTTTTCGCTCTCCAACCTCATCCCAACATACTGAAGTTCGGCAGGCACGACCATATAATGCCTCATAGGGAGCCATTCCAATACTCTGCTGGAAACTATTATTGTAAGCAAACTCCACTAAATGCAATTGATCCTCCCAGCTTCCCTTGAGATCTAAGACACATGCTCGCAGCATGTCTTCTAGAGTCTGAATGGTCCTTTCAGACTGTCCATATGTCTGTGGATGGTAAGCAGTGATGTACTGCAACCTCGTTCCTAAAGCAGTCTGTAAGCTCTTCCAGAATGCGGCTGTGAACCTCGGATCACGATCAGATGTGACCGTCACTGGTACTCCGTGGAGTTTAACAATCTGTCGAACATACAACTCAGCCAATCGGTCCAATGCGAAATCCTTACGTACTGCAATGAAATGGGCAGACTTGGTCAGTCTATCCACTATGACCCATATCGCGTCGTGGCCTCGCTGAGTTTTAGGTAACCCTGTCACGAAATCCATCGTGATGTGCTCCTACTTCCATTCCGGGACCTCGAATGGTTTTAATAAGCCTCCTGGTTTGCAGTGCTGTGCCTTCACTTGTTGACACGTCAGACACTTAGCCACATGTCTTGCCACATCAAGTTTCATGCCATTCCACCAATAATGTGGTTTCAAATTCTGATACATCTTAGTACTCCCAGGATGAATGCTGTAGTTGCTCCTGTGAGCTTCCACCAACAAATCTTCCTTAAGTACAGCATCATCAGGGACACATAGCCTTCCTCTGAACTTTAATATCCCATCTTCGGAGATCTGGAAGTCCGGTTTCCTCTGATCCTCACTTCCTTGGATAATCTTCTAAAGAGTTGGGTCCAGTGGCTGTAAAGACTTAATTCTTGTCTGAATCTGCGGTTCTATTCGTAAGGTGGCCATTAAACACGCGAGATGACTTACCTCGAACTTAAAGTCAAAGTCTCTCGCCTCTTCTAGAAGATGCCACTCCTTCGCCATCAAGTGTGCTATCGACGATTTACGACTGAGGGCGTCGGCTACCTTATTGGCCTTTCCTGGATGGTACAATATATCGCAGTCATAGTCCTTCAGCAACTCCATCCAGCAACGTTGTCTCATGTTTAACTCATTCTGAGAAAACAGGTACTTAAGACTTTGATGATCCGTGTAAATCGGGAACTTCTCTCCACATAAGTAATATCTCCAGATCTTGAGAGCGAAGATGATTGCAGCCAATTCTAGATCATGTGTCGGATAATTCTTTTCGTGAGGCCTCAACTGCCTCGATGCATATGCCACAACTCGTCCATGCTGCATCAAAACACACCCCAATCCTTGATAAGATGCATCGCTATAAATTTCATAACCACCTGGACCTGATGGAATCGTCAATATTGGTGCAGTGGTCAATCTCCTCTTCAGCTCCTAGAAGCTTCTCTCACATCTATCTGTCCATTCAAACTTAGTTTCCTTCTTCAGAAGGTTAGTTAATGGTGCTGCTATACTCGAGAACTTCTCCACGAAACGTTGGTAGTATCCAGCCAAGCCTAAGAAACTCCTAACCTCATTCACCGTTGTAGGCCTTGGCCAGTCCGACAGTGCTTCAATCTTAGCTGGGTCCACTGAAATTCCTTCGCCTGAGATCACATGGCCCAAGAAAGCTACACGACCTAACCAGAATTCACACTTGCTGAACTTGGCGTACAATGCGTGTTGTCGAAGAGTCGTCAGTACAATCCTCAAGTGTTGTTCATGCTCCTCTGAACTCTTCGAGTACACCAGGATGTCGTCAATGAAGACTATGACAAACTGGTCCAGATACTCCTTGAAAGTTCGATTCATCATATCCATAAAAGCAGCAGGGGCGTTTGTCAACCCAAACGGCATCACCGTGAACTCATAATGACCATATCACGTACGAAATGCGGTCTTCGGGACATCCTCCTTTCTAATCCTCAGCTGGTGATAGCCAGTCCTCAGATCGATCTTAGAGAATACCGAGGCTCCTTGCAACTGGTCAAACAAGTCATCAATCCTCGGTAAGGGATACTTGTTCTTAATCGTCACCTAGTTCAATTGCCTATAATCAATGCACAACCGCATTGACCCATCTTTCTTCTTCACGAACAATACCGGTGCACCCCATGGTGACGCACTAGGGCGAATGAATCCCTTATCCAGCAATTCCTGCATCTGAACTTTCAGCTCCTTCAGCTCTGACAATGACATCCGATAAGGAGGTTTGGAAATAGGTTCCGTACCAGGTGCTAGTTCGATCACGAACTCAATTTCCCTCTTCGGGGGTAATCCTGGTAGTTCCTTAGGAAATACATCCGCAAACTCACGCACTACGGCGATTTCATCAATTGTCGGTCTTTCGACCGACATATCTACTACTGTGGCCAAGAAACTTTGGCATCCATCCTTGAGTAGCTTCACTGCCTCGAGAGATGAGATCAATGGTACTGAAGGGCCTCCTCTACTTCCCAAGAATTCATAACTAGGGCGGTCCAATGGCTGGAACTGAATCATCTGATTATAACAGTCCACTGTGGCTCTTTGTTCTCTCAACCAATCCATCCCAATAATTACATCAAAATCATGCATACCCAGAATAGCCAAATCAATAACCCCTTTCACATCACTAATTACTATCTCACACCCCTTACACCCCTCAACTGATAATATCCTATCTTTCATAGGGGTGGTCACACTAAGGATTGTACCTAATGGCTCCAATTTCATTTCGGCTAACTTAGCAAATTGGGCAGCTACAAACGAATGAGTGGCTCTAGTATCAAACAAAGCATAAGCTGCATGTTGGTGAAAGGAGACAGTACCTGTGATAACTCCACCCGCGTTCTGAGCCTCCGCACGGTTCACAGCATATACTCTCCCTTGAGCTGATGGACGCTCCGTGTTGCCCTGAGCAACGTTTCTAGCTGGCGGTCCCATATGGTGCAGTGGCTGTGCTCCAGTTGGGCGACGCGGACAATCTCTCTGCTGATGGCCAAGTTGGCCACATCCATAACAAGCTCCGGTGGTGCGAGGACAAGCGCCAGGTCTATGATACCTGCCACAATTATAGCACCTGTTGGCTGGCGGAGGTGCAGATCGCTTGAAATTCCTCCTGTTGGGTGGTATCGGATACTTATTTCCAGTCATAGGCCTCTTCCCTGATCTTCGGTCGTCTCTACTGGGGACAAAACGTGACCCCGATGCAACAGCTCTATCGGCTATGTCCCTCTCCACAGTAAGGGCCTTACTCAATACTTCATCATAGCTGCGCAACTCCAGAGGCGCCAAGCTACTCTTAATGTCAAGCCTCAATCCTTCTCGAAACTTGATGGCTCTGTCCTCCGGATCCTCCGGATCCTCCACAATCCTCCGACTATACCGGGATAACTCAGCAAATTTGGCCTCGTACTCGGTCACCGACATATGATCCTGATGAAGTCCCAAGAATTCCGCCATCTTCTGATCCTTTGCAGCATTCGAAAAGTATTTGTGGTTAAATACTTCCACAAATGCGCCCCAGGTCGGCGCTACTCCTACTGGAAACACATTATTCTTGATGGCGTCCCACCAATGGCTAGCATTGCCTTCCAGCTGATACACTGCTAAAACCACCTTATCAGCATTTGAGCACCTCAGTACCGAGAACACCTTCTCGATACTCCTAAGCCACGAAGTAGCGGCCTCTGAGTCACCTCCCCCATTGAATTTTGGGGGCTTCAGTTTCAGGAATTGCTCCACTTGCTTCTGGATTCTTCTTTCTTCATTCCCGCCTTCAGCGTCGGGAACGACAACTGGGACAGGAACAGCTATCTCTCCAACATTCGCCACCCCATCACGTACACGAGTGGCGACACCATTAGTAGGAGGAGCGACGTTAGCATTCAACATAGCAGCGACAGCAGCATCTACCGCAGCAACAACAGAAGTTGCGATAGTGGCCTCCTGATTTTGTGCAGCATTCGCTGCAGCGGCAGCGGCAGCTGCATTAGCAGCCTCCTGATGCTGGGCCTGCTGATCCATTCTGTCCCTAAGATCACTTAGGGACTGCATAAGAACGTCGATCCTCGGATCAGTGGGAGTCTCAACTCCTACTCCAAAACGACCCAAAGTCGCTTTTCTTCACGGCGGTCTTCCGTCCCTGCTCATTTTTACAGCCTAATCAAATTTTTAAGTTAGTAAATAAAATACATCAATTTCATAATGAAGCGTGCGATAACACAGCGACGCCTCCATGGACTTGCGATAACACAGCAATGTCAGATAAAGCGTGCGATAACACAGCAACGCTAGCGTGCGATCACACAGCAACGCCTCAAAAAGCACGCGATCACACAGCAGTGCTATTAATATCTTTAATTAGTGCTATTATGTAACCAATCAGAAACAGGGTCAAATGTCCGGCTTTGCTGCACACGTCCCATACCTTGTCAACTCAGTTAAACATAAGACCACAACACCCAATCAGACAAATACAAGGTCAAACATCCGGCCTTGCTGCACATGTCCGGATCATGCCAACTTGGCTAAACATAAGACTATGCATTTTTCTGATACACATTCATGTCTTAATTATACACGTCCCATACCGTATATAATTAAGGCATGCATGCAACATCTAAGCATTTTAAATAGCACATTAGTTATAACAATTATATTAATTAGTAATTTTTTTACCCCAGGAATAACTACCCTAACCTTATCACTCCAATTTAACCTCGCTCTGATACCAAATCAACCAGGAGCTGCCACGCCCCGAACCCGAGTACATGACAGTCTCGAAGACATCCACAAAGGTCGATAAGTTTTCGATAATCCCAGGTGTTATCGACGACCAAATAAATTAACTTCCAATAGATTTAATACACGGAGAAATGCAGCGGAAAATTCATTAAACGAAACCCCGACCAAATCCTAAGGTATTTTAATTATTACAATAACTCCAATAAACTAATCAAATATCTAAAAATAATTCGAAAACGTCAACATTATTTCTTTGTTCAACTAAAAGGATAAATGCAGAAAATAATTTCCTCACAAAATAACATCTCCTAATCAATAATTAAATCAACTACAATCATCTCGCTGCGCCTCCCATTTCACCTGGTCCTCGCGGGGAAGCTGCAATATTAGGACCTGAACAAATAATTTTAAGATGAGATAAACTCATCGAGTTTGCCCTCTACTTCTTAATTAGGTTGATATTCACTCTAGGGTTCCTAACCGTAAAATTAATTTAAACCACACATCTCACAACCCATGATCAGTCAATAAACCCTTTTCATAGATTATTCTCCAAATAATTTGATATAAATGTCACAATATCAACTTCCAAGATAATCTAACATCAAATCAATTATAATGAGCACCAAGAATTAAATAAATAAATCACATTATGAAACAATCAATATTCAATTGCAATTAATAAATCAATCTCAACCAATCGACCAATCAAAAATATTAAATAAACATCCACAACTAAGCCATAAATAACTTGAGATAATTTCTCAAAGTAATCAAAATCGACTGCCTAGACCTACCAATTAGGGATTCACCCGGGTCCCTAAATCGAATCCAGAGTGTTCGATTCGATCAACTATGGGTGACATCGCCTTAATTAGTAGCCACTTAGTCAATCACGCAATTTTTGGAATTTATTCCAAAATATTGCAAATTACCTAAAATTACATAATAAAACCCTAACTAATCAAAACAGAATAATTAATCGTAATTACCCGATTATCAAACCAAACCATCACTATTATAATTTGATACCATCGCAGCCAACATTTCTCACACCTTTCTCCAAGTTGTCAAATTTACACTTTTGCCGTCAAATTTACAAAATTACAATTTTACCCCTAAAAACCCTAATTATACTACAATATGACATAATCAACTTATCAATCTCAAAATATTCCGAATTTCATATTTTTCTACCATCCACTAATTAATGATTTCCACAACTAATTTAATTAGCAAACATTCTCCCCGCTAATTAAATTTATCAATTTACCCGTAAATCCCTAACTTAAGCCTAATTGGACCTAAATTAATAAATTGTCCCTAATTCTTCAAAACTTACAAAATTGTACCTCCACAACCAATAATCCACACTTCTAAATATATATTAATTCACTAATTAATCCTTCAATTATCTAATTTCACAACTAAACCTCTAAATGTCTAAATTTACAAAATCGTCCCTATTTCAACGAAAGTTTCTAAATAAGCTATAATCTCTAATTAAATCATCAAGCAAGTCCAATAATCACACAACAAAACTAATAGAGCAATTAACAGCCCTAATTAGGAGTTAGGGAGCAAACTCACCTAAGTCCAAGCTTTGGAGTCCAATTTAATGGCGGTAAACGTTCCTCCGGTGAAATTCCGCCGAAACAACACCGAATCGGACGAATCCAGCAATCCAGCGAGGGTCCAATGGCTGACTGGTTTGCTCGCGAAGGGGCCGGACCTTTGGATTGGGCTGGACTGACTGGGCCAAGGCCCACCGTGGCCTACTCGGCCCACAGAGCTGTTCACAGCTTATGTTCTTTTCGAATCTGAGCAGAATGAAGCTCAGGTGAGCTGTGGGTTCTTTGGTGATACGGGTGTGAGTTGAGGACGGCCTGAGCTGAGGGTAGATCGAGCAACGATGCGGCGGCTGAGCGAGCTGAGGCATGTCGACGGCGTGGCGACTGACGTCGAGTTGATGCGGGGACGAATAGGGGTTGGTCGGCTGATGCAGAGGCGCACAAGGTCAATCTGAGGCAAGCTGAAGTTGCTAGAGACTGAGGACCGAACGAGTGTACGGATCGAACGTCGGAAGGAATGAACAGCTAAACCTCGGGCCACCCGAGCTATCACTGACCGAGAGGAAGAGCTGGCGACCGTGACCAAGGCCGAGCAGTGAACGTGCGAGGGACGAGCAAGCCGAGCGGACGTCGTGGATCAGTGGTTGCGGTTCCGTGGCTCTGATTGCAGTTCTATGACCAAGATGAGCCGAGATCCGAAGCCGAGAGGAAGCTAGGTCGCGTCCGAGAGCGTCCCGAGCAGACGCAAGTCCAAACAAGGTCACAGCTCGTCCATGACCCAAATAGATCAGTAATGAAAACAGGGGAGTCGGCCGCGATTTCAATGGAAGTGGGTGTCAGCCAAAACTCGAGTTTCAGACTTCCAAGTGACTTGAATGGCGTTGAGGAACGTGTTTAAGGTGATTAATCGCGTCGATGGGTCGAGGTAACGCGATTGTTCCTCAGATTTTTCTCCCCCCTCGCGGCTAGGATTTCTCTGAAAGATATAGACGAATTCCATGCGAAGAAGACGCTCAAAAAGGTTGGGGAAGGTGATCGTGGTTTGACGCGTGGCTAGCCGTTGTCGTCATCGCGGCTTTCTCGCATTGAATCACGCAGCGTGGCGGCTAGGGTTGCAGAGGAGGAAGATGTGTGAAGAAGATGATGAATAGGAGGGAAAGGGGAAATGGGCCGAGCTTGAGCCCACGCGTGCTAGGTCGTGCGCACGCTGAGGAGGCGATGGGCCGAAAGAAATGGAGATAAGAGGAAAAATAGAAATAAGGGAAGGAAGAAATTGTGGGAAAATTCAGAATAATTTTATTATTTTCTCTAATAAAACCCAAAAATTTTGGCTGTTACAAAACCAGTTGCATTTTGAATCCCAAATATAAAAAAGACGTGATGCATTCTGTTATAGGTTATGATGATACGATTCTTGAAATAGATCTAAAAAAAAGTTTGGCATGGTATTCCAACTTGTCATACATTGCATAATCTTGTTCTTAGCTAATGACACTAGATAATCATTGCACACCTTCAAATCGAGTCATTACTTGCCCTCCGTCTTCCACATGGTTTCTCTGTAAACGACAGTTAATGAAAGTTGGAATGAGCATGGTGTGATTTGTAAAACAATTGAGGTATTTTGGAATGAGAATTTTGTCTTTCATTGCCATAGAAACGTAACATATATACAAGAAGATATATCTATCAAACAGAATTTCTAATTAGGCTAAACTGCCAAAAATACAGGGATCACACAATAAGAAAAAAAAATGCACAGAAAAACTTCCTAAATAAAGGCAGATTGGCAGATCATAGCTGTCTTTCCAATTCCTCCCTCAAGTTGGAGCGTAGGGATCTCCAATGCCCAACTTGCAAAGAAGAAAATTAAATTGATCCTTTTCCAATTCCTTCGTGAAGATATCAGCTAGCTGCACCGAACTATGGTCGTAATTTGTTTGAATATTACCATCAAGTATCTCATTATGAATAAAATGACAATCCACTTCGATATACTTGGTACGCTCATGATAAACAGGATTGGCGGCTATATGTAAAGCTACTCAACTATCGCAATACAAGTGCATAGGTTGAGAATGTGCCACACCAAGAGAATCCAATAATCCTCTCAAACACTTAAGTTCACAAACTGTGGTAGACATAGACTTGTATTTAGCTTCAACAGATAAGCGAGATACTATCTGTTGCTTCTTAATCTTCCACGAGATAGGTGATTCTCCCAAAAGAACAAAAAAACCAATCAAAGATCCTCTCGTCAAAGGACAACTAGTCCAATCAGAATCGCAGTAAGCAAACAATTTGAGGCCACAATTGGCACGCAACATAATACCCCGACTTGGATTTCCTTTCCCATAATGCACAACTCTCACAATTACCTCCCAATAAGCTTTCTTTGGTTGCTACATGAACTATGCAAGAATATGTTCATAGTAAGACAATTCAAGTCGAGTTATTGTTAGATAAATAAGCCTACCCACTAAACGCCTACACTGAGCAGGATTGTCTATATCATCGCTCTTTTTTTTTGTGGTAAAGGTAAGAAATATCATCACTCTTCGTAAGGGCCAACTTGTGATTTTGTTCCAGAGGAGTTAGAGACGGCTTGGAACCCACAATCTGACCTCAGAAATCACATCCAACGCATACTTACATTGACACAAGAAAATACCATATGAGTTTCTTGCCACTTCAATCCCCAAGAAAAAATTCAACTTTCCCAAATCTTTCATATAAAAGCAATGACTCAGATAGTTCTTGAACTTTTGCACAGCGAAAACATCATTACCTGAGATAATAAGATCATCAACATAAATAAGCACATTCAATTGAGTAGTCCCAACGCGAAAAATAAACAAGGATTAATACGAATATGATTGCTGAAATCCATAAGCTTTCAAAGATGTGGCCAATTTCGCAAACCAAAATCTAGGTGCTTGACGCAAACCGTATAGAGATTTCCGAAGTCTACATACCCTCTGTGATGATTGAGAAGCAAATCCAGGCGGCATCTTCATGTAAACCTCTTCTTCTAAATCGTCATGTAAGAAAGCATTTTGAACATCCATCTGATGAAGTTCCCAATTCTTTGTAGCCGCAACCGCAAAAAAGATGCGTACAGTGCACACTTTTGCCATAGGAGCAAAAGTCTCTTGATAATCTATACCTTCAACTTGATTATTTTCTAGTATCACCAACCGCGCCTTGTTTCATTCGACACTTCCATCAGAGTTGTACTTAATTTTATACACCCACTTACTCCCAATTGCTTTCTTCCTAGGCGGCAAATTTTTGACTATCCATGTGCCATTATCTTCTAAATCCTGTGTTTCTTTACTCATGGCCTCTCTTCACCGTTCATCTTTAATTGCTTCTGCATAAGAGTTTGGTTCATGTCCTGCAGTAATTGCTGCCAAGAAACACCGGTCTTGCGCGAAAATTTTTCATAACTCACATAACGTGCTATCGAATAAGGAGTACCTAAGGAATCGGATTGGACAGATGAGCATGTCGAGGGGCTTATTCTGATGGTGTTTGTCACATAATTTTTTAGACAAATAGATGGTTGCTTGACCCTTTACCCCTTGGCTAGTTGCTCTTTGACAACTTCACTTCTTTCCACGTCCTCATTGTTAGTATGGATCAATTCCTCAATTTCATGATTCTCCTCATTTTCTCTATTTACACTTTCGACGTGCTCTTCTCTCAAGTCTTCTTTAAATCATCAACTTTTTCACCCAACTCCATATCTCTATTTTTAATGATTTCATCACTTACTGTTTTCTCATACGCAAATATAAATTCTGTTTTAGCAAACACTATATCTCTTGATACAAAATATTCATCAGGTTCTAAATCATACAATCTCCACCCCTTTTTTTCAAATTGATAACCAACAAAAACACACCGATGACTTCTACTAGCAAATTTATCTTTATCCTGATTCTACTTATGCGCATAGCACAAACAACCAAAAATCCGAAGATGTTTGTAAGAAGGAAGTTTGCCAAAGATAATCTCATATGGAGTTTTACTATTCAATAACATAGACGGAGTCCTGTTAATCAAATATCTAGCTGCAAGCACACATTCTCCCCAAAATTCTATGGGTAAACTTGCTTGGAAATGCAAAGCTCTTGCAACATTAAGGATATGGCGATGCTTTCTTTCCACTCAGCCATTTTGTTGCGGTATTCGAACACAAGAAGTCTAATGCGATATCCCATGTTCATCAAAATATTCTCTCAAACACAAAAATTCACTTCTGTTATCCGTTCTAGTGATTTTCACATTTTTCTCAAATTGACATCTAACCATCGCAATAAACTTCCTAAGAACACAAGCCACTTCATTTTTTTTCATTCAGCAAATATACCCACACAGCCTGAGAGTAATCATCAACAATCGTCAAGAAATGAATTGCTCCACATGAAGCTGAAACTCTATAAAGTCCCCATAAATCACAATGCATCAATTCAAAACAATCTTTAACTTTATTGTCACTAGACAAGAAGACCTCTCTTGTTTGTTTTGCTCTAAAACAAACACCACAAGTTTTATTGATTTTCCTAACCATTTTTCCAACTTTCAGAATTGACTCCACCACCCTAGAAGAAGGATGACCCATTCTTTTATGCCAAAGCTCAAAGGAATCCATATAGCCATCATGCAAGCATGTGCCGAAGTTACTTCCTTAAAGTAAAGCCCCTCGCGTTGGTCACCCACTCCAATCGGATTCCTCGAATTTAGGTCCTGTATAGCACATACTTTGTTAGTGAGATGGATAACCAAATCTGAAATCAGATTGCATTTCAAATTGGGCACAAAAAGAACTCGTTGCAATTTCAAGTTTCCTCCAAGCAACACGGTTCCTTCTTTCACTGCCATGGTCTTTTCTCTATCAGGTAACTCAACTGAGCATGGCACAATGTCACACAATTCTCTAAAAAATGCCAATGTTCCTATCATATGATGAGAAGCTCCCATGTCAATAATATGAGGAAAAATACTATGTTTATCTATCAGCCTCTCATGGGCACCATTATGATGAGAACTTAACATTCCCAATAAAGTCGCCCATTGCTCATCATTCAATCCACTAAGACCCTTTCGATCTGAATCTGTCACAACCGATCGCCAACTATTAACTCCAGTTGCCTGTGAGACATTGCCACCAGCACCTCCTCCCTTATTACGTCCACCTCTATTACTACACTTTTGACCACTACCTTGTCCAGTAGAGGTTCCATGTAATCTATTACCCCACCATTCTAGATATCCTATCAACTGAAAACAACTTTCAGCATCGTGTCCCTCTCGGTTGCAATTAGAACAAAATGGGATTTTTATCTCTATCCCCCCTCAAACTTTGGCCACTTGCCCGGATTGCAAAACTCATGGGATTGCTTCTTTCATCCTTGGTTTGTGTTATAGTTCGCACTCAGTCTTCCTAAACAACCATAGCATAAACACGATTCAAATTAGGTAAAAAATGAGTGCTCAAAAAATGAGTGCGCAGTTGTTCCATATCCTTCTTCATCTAAGCCCATCAAAAATTGATGAACTCTCTCTTCTTCACGCTTTCTTTCCAATTCAATGGTAAAATTGCATCTGCAACCTATACAAACACACACTAGTATCTGATCAAAGTTTTTTATTTCGTCCCACACGATTTTGAGTTTACCGAAATAGGACTCGATGGGTTGACCATCCTACCTACAATTGGCTAAATCCGATCTTAGTTGCTGCATCCGTGAACCATTCCCAATTGAGAATCTATGTTTGATATCCTCCCACAAATCTTTCACGTTCTCCAAGTGAGACATAGTCGAGCGAAGTGTTGGTTCAATGGTATTAAACACCCAAGAAACCAACGTGGAATTAACTGTCCACCAATCTTCAAGTTCCAGCGAATCATATGTCGGTTGCTTGACAAATCCATCAATAAAACCATATTTCTTCTTGGCTTGTAATGCAATCCGCATAGCTCGCGCTCATTCTTCATAATTCTCACCCTTCAAAAATGATTTGACCGTTGATGTTTTTTTTTTTAAATTTTTACTTTTATGAGGAGTTTGAGGTCAATTCACTTCAATCCTACGGTGCCACGTGTCATACTCTGGATGATTAACAGCAGCCATGGTGATTCTTAATTTCACTGAGGAGGTTCTAATTTTTTGATTAAGGGGTCAAATTCTTGGATTTGATAAAGAAAACGTGGGGAATTTTATGGTTTTGAAATCTAAAGGCTCAAATTCTACACGCCCATGCTAGTTTTGACACCTACATGCAATTTGTTTTTACAAATTCATGGTTTTTAACTAGATTAATTTTTTTGAAGATTTGACTAAAAAAATTGAATTCTTGTTTTGTTGGAAAAAAATGAAGCCGTTACCAATGAAATGCAGTGAACCTAACTTCTTGCATGAAATTGAAATACTAAGGGTCCGTAAGTTTCACGAAAAATGTAACATCTTTTTAAAATATTTTCCATTAAGTTCTTTTTCTAAAAAATATTATCTTCGTAAGTGGCCATTTAGTCTCTAATAAGGGTTTGAGTGAATACGTGCATGCCATTTTCCAAAGACATAATGGGGGCATTTTTGTGTTTTTGTTTTTTCTTGTCCTTCGTTTTTCTTTCTCTTCCTTCTTTCTATGTTATCAGCTTCGTTCATTGTTCTTCAATTGGGCACAAGGCTTTGTACATACACTTTCTTTACCAATGCTGAAAGTTTGCGATGAATTGACGGAAAAAACAATCTCCACGAGTAAAATTAATAGTTTTAAGTCTATAATTCCTTATATGAAGCATTTGAAAAGGGCAACAAGCTTAGAGGCAGGTGAAATAGGCTTGTAAACTTTAGTGCAATCAATACAAGATCTTAATTCAGTCTTAAAGAGCAGATTACCTATGAAAAAACAAGGGTAACGAGATAGATTACATGATCTATACAAACAAAATGTTACAGGATTGAAATCATAGACTAACATAAGTAAGCTCACCCTCCGACCAAGCTTTAAGTTGGGGAAGCCATGGCTATCATAAGCTTTGAAGCCAGATTTGATATTGAAGCTTGCGATTGCCTCTGGGATGTCCAAGTGGCAATGGGCAGGGATGAACATACTTCAGAGGAATTTGGTTGAGCAATCTAGAGGTTAAAAGACAATAAACAATAACTTTGTCAAAGTTTTTATTTTTCAATGTCGGTGTGAATATTTTTTGGATGAGAATGCCCAATTATGGCCATGGGTTAAAGACCATATTTTAACTCATATTAGATAATGTGGATCATAGATGAGTTAACTTAAAAAATTAAATGAGTCTTAAATGAGTTCTAAATGGATTATGAATGAGTTACTTTATGAATTTTAAGTGTTATTAATAAATCATTTTAAATGTTATTAACAAGTCATTTTTACACTATAAAAAATTTGATATTCTAATTAATTTTTTTTTAAATAAAAATTTGATTTTTTCCCTTTTTTCCTCATTTTTCCCTCTTTCTAAGTTAGTTGCCGGCCTAGAGACAAGGGGATGAGCTCACTAGACTTTGGCGACTGGAAGAGGAAAAAGCCAAAAAATTAAAACATATATTTTTAAAAATTAAAAATAATTAAAATTTTGAAAAAACTAAAAAAATAATCAAATAAATTGTATTGCATAAAAGGATTTTAAAATAAATTTAAAAAAATTATGAAACAAATTCTCTGAACTTGAATAAATATAAAAATAGGGAAATTTTCAAATAAGGGTCCAAAGTAGAGTCACTTTCTCAAAAAATGGTCCAGAGTGAATATTGTCTCAAATAAGGGTTTGCAATGATCAAAATGTCTCAAGTAGTGGCCTAAAGTAGCCAAATTGCATTAAATAAAGGTTTGAGTTTGCTGGTAGCCAAATATTGATTAATTTGGCAATTGAACAAGGGCATTTCAGTAAAAAGATTAGGTATAAAATAGAACTCTTAAATACAAAAGGCAAGAAAAAATAGTTATATCAGTATTTCTCTTCCCCATCCTCTTCTTATATCAAAACTTAAAAACCCTAAAACAAAAACCCCAAATACTTCATTTCTTCTCTTTCTTGGTTTGTATGCTTTGTTTGTCCTCATTTGTTTCTTCATTTGCAACATTTCTTCATTCTTTACTAATCTATCCTTTGCTAATTGAAAATCTTTGCCTGTTATGTTTCTTCCCATTGCAACTTTGTTTACATAGATTTCTTCGTTTTTGTTTGTACTGTAGCTGATTTTTCATACAGGAGGCTAGTGAAGCAACATGTCAAAGAAGTGTGGACATATCTTGGAATGTCATACCGATGGGAAAGATGATAATGATCATAAGATAAATATTTTTTCCTTTTAAGGTAACCACAAAACAACTTTTAGGATCAAAATCAACAAAATGAGAGGAAATGGCAATTGGTTGAGCTCTTCGGTGACAGCAATTAGAGATGGAAATAAACACAATCTCCATTGAGTAGTGGTGAAAACGATGATTAAAAATGGCTAAAAATCATTGGTAAAATGTTATCGAGAGCAAAAGCAAAGAGCGATAATGTTATTGATTCGGGTTTTGAAAAAGAGAGAATTGAAGAGAAGAGGACTACATCCTGGTGAGAGGAAAAAAAAAACAGAGCAAGAGCATAGAAGAAAAAAACAGAGCAAGAGCAAAGAAGCATTCAAAGTTTTATGTTTTCTTATTTTTTCCAAGAATTTTTTTATACCTATTCTTTTTTACTAAAATACCCTTCTTCAATGGCCAAATTAATCAAAATTTGGCTAGCCAGCAAACTCAAACATTTATTTAATATGATGTGGCCACTAGAGGCCTCTAGTTAAAACAATTTGGTCATTACAGACCATCATTTGAGACAATGTTCGCTCTGGACCTTTTTTTTGAGAAAGTGGCTCTACTTTGGACCCTTATTTCAAATTTTCCCATAAAAATATTTTAACAATATGGGTTGGGTTGTGTATGTGTATGGGTTGGGTTGGGTCGGGTCGGGTATGGATCGTTAAAATTGTATCGTATGGAAATATGTCAAAACAGATTAAATGAGTATATATGGGTTGGATCATTTTTTACCCGACCTAAACCCAACTCGATACACCCATTTGACGCCCCTATCGTAGGTCGACGAGGTTCAACCATTTTTAAGATTTAGTGTTATTAGGCATTGGAAGTGGTTTTGCGCAACTGCCAAAGAAGGACAACGAAGGAAGAAGAACATGAAAGAGAAAAAAGAAAAAAATAAGAAAAAAATAACCCAAAAATGTTCTGTTACGCCATTAGAGAATGGTGGTGAGATGTATATGTTTGTTCATGTCTTTCTTTGAAATAAGGTCACTAGAGACCTTTCTTGTATTTTAGAAAATGACTATACTGTAGGTCCTTATTTGAAATTTCCTAGCAAATTACATAGAATTAGTTGCATCATTGCCACATCATCATTGTTCCATGTCTTATGTCAGATTATCTTTGTCACATCATCTGCCATGTCATCCTAGCACATAATTGCCATACCATCTTGCCACGTCATCTGTGCCATAATATCTGTCGTGTAAACATATGTCATGTCATTAATTCTATGTCATTTAGTAATTCCACATTGATGGTCATTTGTATAAATTGGGCCATATTTGAATAGTTCTGAATAATTTTCCTTGTCATTGGAATTAAGAAATTTAGATAATTTGCATGTCACATGACATATTAGGTTAGATCATGTATACATAATTTAAGATTAATATCGCATATATATATATTTTTTTTCTTTTCATAAATGAGAAAAACCCAAAAAGAATTATAAATTCTTTTAGAAATCATGTTAGGTTTAGTGCGTGAGTTTTTTAATTAACACCTTGCAAATGTTTGAGAATTAATCTTGATAAGATTATGCTTTGCATGCTGAAGGTATTTTGGTTCTTGTCCTATTCTAGCAATTTATTTATTACTTTGTTTTCTTGAGACTTAATTTATTGAATGACTACCTGTGTAATCGCCCTGACCTGTTAGTACTTTAGGCTTAAAATCAACCAAGATTGCTTGCAAAACTACTTTGAAAATAAAGAAAAAATGAACAGACATAGCGTAAATTTCTAGTTCATAGAAGCAAAATATTTTCCCACATTTGGCTGTATAATTGGCCTAAATTGATTAGTGACAGTTATAAAAGGTAAGAAAGTTGAAGGTTACATATGATACTAAATTGTGATAGGTAGAGTTTGGGAGAGTATGTATTGAATCTTTGGCTTAGTAGTCCTTTAGTTTTTTCTTGGGTGGTTCATCTCTAGGAAGGTCGACATGAATATCAACGCAAATGCTTACAGAGTTGCTCGATATCGAGTGATCGATGGATTAGTTTTTTTGTACTTACATTTACTTTTCTCTAGTTTTAATTGTTCATATTGAGTTGGCATATGATAATTTTGTGTGATGCCCACAATTGTGTGATGGACATTTTGCGAAGATTTGACTGTTGAAATCGAGTTATATAATTGCTCAGCTGAGGACACACTTTGCATATAATCCTTAATCTTTTGATCAAGGGATGACACACTTGCTAAGGGATGACATTTGCGTTCATGTCTCAGTTGAGAGCGAGAGGCTCGATCACAATAGATAGAACCTGTCGTCCAATGTTGCCGTCTTGGACGCCGACCCCATCTCCAAATTGGTAAAGCATATGCGCAGCACGAGCCGCGTTCACAGTGACATCAATGAATGGTTGGAGAAACGGCATCTCGGCATTGCCGAAGCAATGAGCATTAATTCTCTTCCATGCTTGGTTTATTAATCCCTTCATGTGCTCCCGAGCGATGTCTTCTGACACGTTCGCTTCTCGCATGTAACACACCATTGACGAAGGAGTATCTCCTCTATCTATCTCATCCTAATCAAACATAAAAAAACCGATGCAATTTGTTGATGATATTTTATCTCCTTGATTCAATTACATCATATGTCAACATCAATGGGTATAACTTATAAGCAGACGTTCCGTAATTACCGTCGACGTTATTAGGTCATTGCAGAGTCGAATTATCATGGAAGCATTGTAGATCAGATCCTTGTTTCTCTCTAGCAAATCTGCCACTTCTTCCAATTTCATCTGTCCCGCAAAGAAATAAGCATGAGACAAGAGCAGAGGTCCGGAAGATGTTGTCCATGCGTTGCTTAAGTACTCTTCTAAGGACGGCATGTAGCCCAACTTTTCCCACTTTGCTTCAATAAATAGTGCTTTGCAAAAATCTGCCCACTGGGAAAGATAAGGGGGGAAAAACTTCATCAAGGATGATCAATTATGCAAGGACATGAATCAATTAGAAAGAGTTATGCATGCATATGCATATGCGATTATCTGCAAGTTTTTTCTTACGGCTTTCGTGAGATGTGGCAGCACTCGATGCCAATCTTCATCCTGTCCAATATCATAAGCGATCTCCTGTGTAACATCGTGAAGCGCTTGGATACAGATCTGCATGCACTCCGGAAGCTTTTGAATCTCCTCCGAGTCCCACCTAGAAGCATTTGGTACTCCAGTGAGGGAAGATGAATGAACAAAGACGTAAAGAAGAGATCAGGAGCTACCGTGCCCTACCTGGTAATGGCGCTGGTGAAGCATTCTAATTCCTCTAACGAACCATAAATATCGTAGACATCGTCGATAATCAGTATAAAGATGACTACTTTTGTGAGAGATCTTCGGAGTGAGCTGAACCGCGGTTCCTGAGAGAATCCTAGAGCACACATGAAACTCTCCACCGGCCGATCCCTCGTGAAGTCCACATGTTCGATAAGTCCCAGATCCCTCCACCACCTGAAATTACCGAAGCCGCTAGTCAAAATTAAAAGCTATGAAAGTCGTATCATGTCTAGTGTGCATTACTTCAAAATAGGCGAATTCGGAGGATGAACTTAGAATATGCTTATCATAAGTGAGTGAGGGAAAATGTTGAAATCACCTGGATATCTCTTTAAGATCTTTTTGGTGTGTGGCTTGGACCATGTTGAAATTGAGCTTGGCAAGCTCCAGCAGATTACTTCGCTTGTCCTCCCGTTGCTCGTACGAGTCGATTTGCCATTTGACGTCGAACCACTGGACCCTCCAGTGCATCGGAAGCTCCAAAGCATGGACGGCGCGTTTCAAGAGCCTACCGTCCAAGCCAGAGACTCTCTCGCGGAGAATCCCAGTCGAGAAGGCTTTCGCTTCATCCAAAATGTTTTCGCCTTCCAAAGCCAGATGTGAAGCCTCCAGAAACTGTATCATGGCTTCAACATCTTCGCAATTGCTTCTGTCCGATGCGTGGCTTCCTTCTTTGAAGCTCCGCAATTCATCTGAGTAAAAATTGAAAGCCGAATATTTAAGGCCAGACAGAACTGAATATGATTGCTGATCCTACTAATCATACTCAATATTACTTTGGAAACTATTTTCCACGAAATGAACGAAACCTAAATATTGAACATGCAACGACCAACGACTCAAAAGATACTACTGTAACACAGATAATGATGATGATACATGAACTTTTGGTAGATAGTATGCATTTAAATTCGAAGTACCTCTCCGTGGACCAAACTTTTCTAACAGTAGTCCACAATTACTTAAGTTTTTATTATTCTTTCTGTAGAAATAAGAAAGGTATTTCAGTAGAACAAAGTCCAATAAGGTATGTCGGTTTCGCGACTTCCCCATAAGGATGCGCCGAAAATTCGATTGTAATCTCAATGAATGACATCAAATCCAATGCGTATCCACTTTTTAATGGTACTGTAATAAAACATTTTGTTAATTATACACTTTGGGGAAGGCTTGTCATCACAATAATAACAAATTGGAAATTTACGTTATGTTTGGCCCGTAAGTTGGAGCAATTGATATCCTACATAGTCTCTTTGATCGTCTGTTATTAACTCCAGTTAAGTGCATGAACTGATATCCTGAAGTAGTCTCTCCATTGATTGACTACGAGTAACCATAGGGATATTTTAGACTGGAATGGCTGAAATCAACTTTTGCATAGTAATATTCCGTATCACTAGCTTTGTTCATTGAACTTACCCAGTGATTTTGACAGTGAGATCTTACATGAATGAATTGACACAGGTCCACATTTAGAACATACCTTGTGAAACGACATAACCATGCTGTCGAAGGAGTCTGAACCGAAGTGCACTTGCATAGACATTATCTTCCATGGTGACGACTGGGTTGTTGGTAAAAGCAATTGTTTCAAGAGTTTCTTTCATCTCATTGGCAAAAAGGTTGGACAACCCCATTTTACTGATGTTGTCGATCAACTCCAACTTGGCAAGTGAATCGACTGCTTCCACGAACATTGGCTTTACATCCTCCACGAGCCGCTCCACCCGTTCTTTAATTCCTTCTTTCTGTGGAATCAAGTCGAATTCGTTAGATCCAAATCTACCGCGAAAAGGCCTTGAATAATTCGATCTATAGGGAAATGAAATGCCAACGCGAAGTGCTTTAGTATGCACATAATCCGTCAGCTATAAATCAAGTCTAGATGTGACGAACAGTATACATGGTAACATTGATCAACACTAAGAGAATTTGCAGGTGCGCCACTTAATAGGTAATGACATATGTTAATCTCACGCACGTGATTTTAAAAATGAATTTGGAGCAAAATACTACAATGCTCAGTTTCAAAAAACATCAATGTGTGTCCCATGTGCAAGTACTTGAAGATTGTGTGCCAATATCCGTTTGCTCATATGAGGAAGACATCGCTAGAGTTAAGGAGGACAAACAGTAACAAAATAATATCGAAAATCAACAACCAAATTAGCTCAAACTCAGTGGTGCGCAAGGTGCAAAATATAATCATACGATTTCATATTTATTGTTAATTGACTGGAGGAAATCGTATTTCCAAATGTCGGGCTTATAATTGGCCGATCTTCTTTGGTGCATCGTGTCCACGACTTGCGGCAAATTCGCTTGGCATGGTTGGAAGTTGGCTTGTTCTTTTTTGTACGCCATGAAGAGTGAGTGAATGTTGAGAAGATTGGTGAGATCAGTAATTGTGCAAGTTTTGTGATGTAAAGGAGTGTGAGTGTTGTGAAGCACAATGCTTCACTTTATATAGGCGAGTACGAGCGCGGGTGCGCTGGGGCTTGAAGCGTCCTGTCTGTCGGCGGCTGAGAACACGACAAAAGCTAGCGAATATCTGCGCATGCTTCACATGCCTTTGTCTGAACAAAACTAGATAGCAAAACGCAAGGCAAATTCGTCTGAACAAAACAAGAACACGACACTGTTTTTCTTTGGTCGAGAATTTTTACGTTGGTTGTGCTGGCATTATTATCGAGATTGAGCCCGTTCAACGAAAGTTGACCTGCATCGAAGTGTGTGGAAGTATGGTCATCATCGTGCGAACATAGGTCGTATCCTCAAGGTCAGTCCAATTGGGCAATAATATGCTGACCTGATAAAGACCGACTAAAGCTATGAGATTGTGGATTTCTTCTCGAGAGTTTTGTTAACTTTGCACCGAACTTGAAGAAACCTTCTGTCAAGAGTTTAACTTTTGTATTCCCTCAGATATTGTTTCATGAAAAATTATGAAGAGTAAATACGGCGTGAATTATTGGGAATAATTGAAAACTAACAAATGAGGAGAATTTGTAAAGGAACTCAAACATCATTGTAATGCCCATTCTGTCACTTGATCCATTGTAAAATTTCATATCGCCCTAGCTATGCCTGCCAATCAAACCATATAAACCCTACATTCGCTTTATTTTGTTTAATTATCTAGTTTAGTATTCTTACATTGCTTCTTCTTTCGCAACACTTTGCCCTTGCTTGGTTATTAACATCTTGATGGGGTTCAACATGAGAACAGTAGTGCATCCGTGCGTCTCATGAGATTTAAACATTAGGTTTTATTATTTTATCTAAGATATCATGTACAAAAGTTAGTCACCAGGTTCTGTATGATTGAACTGTCCAACTTCTTTAGTCGAACTCTGCTTTCATATAAGAACAATTTAGTACAAATTTAAGGGATTTTTCACATGTTTAAGTTGTACACTCGTACATATGGATTTCCATCGCAAATACTTCATCTTTTTTTTTATATTTACATTATGCTGAATTTTGAGATGGCTAAGATGTTATTCAGACCCGCGTATATGTGAATGCACTTCACCAGTTACTGTCTATGTCCGCATGTCTTATTAGAGGAAACCACTGATTGACATCTTAGTCAAATTAGGGGAATGAATCACGATGGCCTTTGTCTCACTATAATGGGGATAAGATGCCCAGGACTGCAATTCAATCAGAGTGGCCTTTAGTGAGGGTCCCATCACATTAGGCCACGCTGAAGCCATGATCTTTACGTGCACCTTCATTCATATTTCTAACAGGTAGGTACATGAATCATTTACTGATTAGTCACTGTTGATGTTGATCGCGACATCAGTCTTGCTCGAAGAGCATTTGCACACGCACATGCAGGGTAGTTCTGTAGAGTCCCAAGAGCAACATAAGTTCCATGTGGATAGAGATTTTGATCCGGTGGATGGCGATTTGCGTCGACGACAGCATGTTCAACCGTGGACCTACCTCTTGCCATATTGCATGTGATGCAAAGGCAATATCGAACGTCTACGCGTTGGTTTTAATCCTCTGAGGAGCCTAGAGCTTGGGGACAATCAAGCACAATTATCTGAAGATTGCATAAGACATACCATATTTTAGATCTTGATGTAGCCAAATAGCTCAAGTTTTGTTTCGTAATTTCAAGAAGCTTTCCGAGTCATGTGACTTTCCTTCAAATGACTTAGTAAGCCATGTGACTTTCCTTCAAATAACGTAGCTCGTGTGTTTGAGATGCTTTTTGGGAACAAAGCCCTCAATATGCACTTTCAATTAAAATACCATTTGCTAGTAACCAGTGTGTCTCTACAACAAAGTTGTGTGAAGGAAATTTATTTCACATCCATATTGGATTAGATATTAGATGTAGACACTATGTCCTTTTTACCACCAATTAGGTTTTCTTTCTCCAAACTGTTTAGAGATTTCTAACCAGATAACTCTTAGAAATCCTCTCCAATTCAATTTCTTTAGTCTCTTTTTTATGGTTTCGCCACACTAGATTCTACCTTAAATCAATCCTAGTACAAAATATTTTAATCTGATAACGCATTGTTTATATTTATTATTTATCTATTTTTTTCATCCCAAAAACAATAGGTAAAATAATCATAACTATATCTGATGAAAAATCATTTTCTAGCTGTTTGTATCAAGTTTATCTCTATTTCCAAAATCTATGTAGACATAGGAAATACGAGCAAAAATGTTCGATTGCGAGAAGTTCACTTGCTTTCTAGTCCATTCTTCTTCTGTTATATTAACCATCCTCCATTAATCACATAAAGATAATGACACAAAGGGTCCTTGACTTTGACTCAATATGCAATGTGATCCATGAACTCTCGATTTATTCAATGTGGTTCGTGAATATTAGCTCAATATGCAATGTATTCCTTGCACTATCAATTTATTTAATGTTGTCTCTAAATTTTTTTATATGTGCTCAAATTAGTCCCTAAACTATAAAAAATGTTAAATGCTATCCTTCCGTTAATTTATGTTTAAGAGTTACATTGAATACTTTCATATAATTTATGGACTAGTTTGAATATTTAAAAAAATTTAGGGACCACAATGAATAAAACGAAAGTTTAAAGATTACATTGTGCATTCAATTAAAGTTTAGGGACTATGTTGAACATATTAAAAGTTCAAGGACAATGTTAAACATTTGTCGAAATTTATGGACCATTTGTGTCATCTTCCCAATCATATATGATATTATGCTAACTACATCGCTTAAAACGTCTCGGTTCATCTTGCATGCATCCTCATACGTATTATAAGCTCATTTGGGTTATCTTCATTCACTTGGTAACTTAATTATCCTTTGGCTATTGAGAATTATTCTTGTCGCCTTGATTCCATTCTAGCACAAAAGTGCAAGGACTCCTTACTATCATGCTCATCACCACTATCAAATCTTCAATATTTATTTTTCAAGCCAATCTCATTCTCTACTTCAGCTTTCCATATTTTAACATTAGCACATACATTGGCTTTAATTTTAAGAAAATAAACCCATAATTTGTCACGCCCCGCTATCGAGCGTGCGGCAATCCCCGATCGTCCTCTTCTCTTTGGCCATTGAGTAGCAACGTCCTAGGCAAGTCGCTAGCCTTCAAGTCTCTAACGAAGCGTAAATCCTTGCACCATCAACTCCCATAGAACTCGTCTCCAAAATTCAATCTCCAATCATGTACTTGAAAAATGATTACCACGATGGGTTGAGATTAAATATCTCAGTAAGTCTAATCCTATGCTAGAATTGGGAACGCCATCGCAATAGTGTCCCTACTACCACTCTCGATGCTATCATAACCACTAATCAGTCCTTAATTGGCTCAACTCCATAGCCTTAACTCCTCCAAAGATTCCATTTTTCCATCACACATCGAATCTAGAATCTATCTTTAATGCTAACGGAACTTCTCAATAGTCTACCTCCTATGCCCGAACCAAGAATGCTACCACCGTGAGGTCCTTAATCGTGTATCTCCCATCAACCGTCACCACCAGTCAAACTCCTTTCACTTAGCCCCATGTATAACTCAATCAATCCCAACTCTCTCTAATAACTAACTTCATCTTTTCTATGAGTCAACAGGTCCGTGACTAAGACTTAGCACTAAGCCCGAACTATCTAACACGTCATGATTAGCCATCATAATACTATAGCTCATTAAATAAGTAAATGCACAATTGAATAATTAAATTACTAATTGAACAAGTAAACAATAAAATAAATAAAGTACTGAATAAATAAATAAATTACTAAATAAATTACTAAATAAATAAATTGCTAATGAATAAATTACTAAATAAATAACTAAATAACTTACGCAATTGGCCCAATAAAGCCGTTCACAACTGACTTGAGACCTTAACTAATTTCCTTGGCTTAAACTAGATTCATCAATATACCAGGGTCATTGGTCATGCTAGTTCATTCAATCTGTCATGCCAACTCATCACATCCATGTCGATACCCTATCAGGTTCCATCGACTTCCACAATTGATTAGGGCCCATCGGTCTCTAAGGCGAGCTGGGGTCAACAATCATGCCGGTCAACTCATCCGTATTAATGATCAATCACGATCATTTACAATCAGTTGTGCATTCATAACACAATAGGGCATAATAAATTTTAGGACAATTTCCCAAAATTTATAAAAGTCAATCGCTCAGGCCTACTAATTAGGGATTCACCCGTGTTACTAAATCGAATCCATAATCTTCCATTCGATTAACTACGAATGCCATTACCTTATTTGGCAGTCATTTGCCCAACCATACAATTTCCATATTTTTTGCTAAAATGATCTAAAATACTTAAATTTAATAAATTGCTCCTCTTTAAGCAAAATTTGAGCCAATTACTTCTAATTGCGCAAATTTTCAATCCAACATTACCCAGCTGACTATCAAATCTAACTGCAGCCAATAAATCACAATTTTGCCCCCAAACTTCCAAATTTACGATTTTGCCCCTAAAACTCTAATTTTGCCCTAATTGACTAAATCTAGTAATTTATCTCCACAAACGTAAAATTGCTCACATAACTCTCACTAGCTACTAACCAAGGTACTAACATAAACAATTTACCAATTTGCCCTCCAAGTAATCAATTTTGTCAATTTACTCCTAATTGGCCAAAATTACCAAATAGCCCTTATTTCCTTCAAAAGTCACCGATCAACTCATAATCGCCCAATTTAACAATCAATCCACCTTAATCAACTCCACAATCATATACCAAAGTGGTGAACGACCCTAATTGAAGGATAAGAGGTCAACTCACATGATTTCCTCACGAATTGGTGGTTCGCGGCAAACTCCGGCGAGGCTCCAGCGGTCGAGGACGTTCTTTGGTGGTCTTGGAAGGTTGAAAGACTCATGAATGGCTATGGGTGGTGACGGAATGGCTTTGAGATGCCTCGAAGGCGCGCGACCAACATGCCCTAAAATCGGGTTCAGCGAGTACTAGTTGGTTTAAGACCAAATTCAAGCAAATGGTGCAAAATTGGTGAAGGAAACCTATTGGGCTTTGTAGAGGGGACTTACACGAGTCCATTGGTGGTCGTGGCGTCGCTTGAGGTGGTCGGAGCGGCGAGTAATCGGCTGTTGAAGGTGCTGGCCGGAATCTGGGTTTAAAGGGGAAGAGTTGTTCTTTGGGGTTGATTTCTCTCAAACGATGCAACACCAACGGTCGAGACCGGTACCATTGTGTTTGTATGACTCTCATCTATCGATTGAAGGTGGTGGAGAGGAATGGGTCTCACCAAAGAGAGTACGGTGGTCGGCGAACAACAAGTTAGGCGAAATAGGGACACATAGCGGTTTGGGGGTGAAATGGGTGATTCTTGACTAAATCAATCCCAACCAAAGTCTAGGTTAGGGTAAAGGAGTACCTACAAATTCATTCAAGCAACTGCAAGGGCTTTAGATCGAAGGATTGAGAGAAATCGCGACTTGAAGCTTGAATTCAAAATCTGGAAATTCCAGAAAAACAACTCCAGGAAGGCTTCTTTTAGGGCTTCCTGGAATTGCGGGAGGAGGTTGATTAATATGGTAAGATGGTGTTTCAACATTTCCAATGCCACCAACTTCATGTCAAACGGAGGTTGAAACTGAAAGTTATGGCTCTCCAAATATGAGGGGTTGCATGGGTTCAACCCAAAAAATAGCTCCTTGGAGCGACCTTTCGGGGGCCACCGACGGCAGCGACGGCGGATCCAGGAGTGGTGACCAGTCTGGGTTGAAAGTTGGTGTTGCAAAGAATCCAATGCCACCGATGGCTCATCAAATGGAACTCGGAGTGGAAATTTATCAGTCTCCAAAGTGGAGGGGTCGCACCAGACCAAAAACAAAGGATAGGTGAGTTCAAGAAGGAAAATCATGACAAGTGGCGACAATCCAACGACCATGAAACACTCCGATGGGATGGGTGGGAGGTCATGGTGGTGGTTGGCCGGAGATTTGGCCGGAGGTGGGGCCCCAAACACGTGCACACCATACGTGTTTGGTAAAATAAATAAGTCACGTGCGTGGGTTGCTACTGTCAACGGTCCACCATTGACCGAAATAAATAAATAATAAAATAATCAATATAATTAAAAATGAATTAAAATATTAAAAATACCCAAAAATCCCAAAAATCATAAAAAGTTCCCAAAACGCAAATAACTAATTTTCGGGGGACCAAAACGCGATTTTCCAAAATTAAAAATTGTCCGAAACAAAATTTCACGATTTAGTTCGGGGAGTTCTCGAGGCCAACAGGCCGCAAACTAATCCCGTAAATTCATACAATTAAGCCTGAAAAAGGGGGTCGGAAGCGGGTTGTTACATAACTTCTTGGTAGAGTCAACAATTGTCACAACCTCCCCAAAAAGTTCACCACTTAAGGGTCAGCTAATGGATTAATATGTAAAAGAACTTACGCTTGACAACTAGAATCTTGATTTCCATAAGTAGTGATCTTCATGTAAAGATAAGTACCAATTGATGAGTTAATAAACATGTTGATTTGATACTCAATCAATTGAATAACCTTAAAGAAAAAATCCAAACCAGTTGTGCAACTTCTTCCTTAAGTATAAGTGGGATCTAAAGTTTATCTTTCATAGTCTAATTCTCTTGGTCTGAATATTTTTGCATTTGACATTATATACTATAATTAGTCCTGATTGTAAATCGAACTTATATAGACTTTGGATCTTTGTATAGACTTCAAGTGAGATCATCCCTATTATCCAAACTTGAAATTACATTATTTGTTAACTCCAAAACCCATTAAGAGGTCTTATCAATAAAACCTTCACAATCTAAGTACACATGGTTGTTTTGATTTCCTTTATGAGTATTAACTTGACACATATTCTTAACAATTGGGAACTAAAAAGAGAATAAGCATATATTGCAAAGTCCATGATGGGTTTGTGGAGTCTAATAAAGGAAAGTAATATTAAAGCGAAGAGGCTTTTTACTACTAATAGTATGCATGTAATTTTCAATGGCATACATGTAGTTTCCATCATAACTTGTATGCCCTAAACTCCTACTATATATTGCAATAATCTCTTTTGTAGTTGTAACTTATAACTTTGAAAGTTGACATTGACATTATTAATGATGAGATAATCTAGTGAGGCATATGTTTTCCACCCCCGCTCCTAACTAATAGTATCAGTCTAGTTAGGCTGAATAGTGGGAGCAATAAAGACGGACGAGGAAAGTTGAAGAACAATTGGTTTGAGGACACTAACTTTGATACCTAAAAAAAAAATACATATCAAGGCTCTACTTTATTTAAAGAACCCGCGTTAATCTCTGTCAGGAGAGAAGCCATATTCAATTAAGCAAGAACATTGGGATTTGTTTGATCAGCAAGCCCAAGGTATGATTTATTTCACTTTTGCATGGAACATTGCTTTTAATATTGCCAATAAGAAGACAATGGCAGACTTGATGAAGGCATTGCCCAACATGTACAAGAAATAATTTGCATCAAATAAGGTATATTCGATATGCCGTTTATTCAATTCAAAGATGGATGAAGGTGCTTATGTGACAAATGGCATCATTAAGTTTGACACGATCACAGCTCAATTGAGCTCAATGGAAATGAAATTTGATGACAAGGTAAAGAAGCTTTGATTTTGTCATCTTCCTTACATAAAACTTGGAGTGCAACTATGACTGTGGTGAGTAACTCATTTGATAGGAAAAGTTTTTTTTTTGATAACCAAGGTGTCCGGGCCAACTTGCGCGCATCTCGACTATTTCTCGGGGGAGACTAGCACAACAACCCATCGCTATGACCTCCTACTTAAATCACAGGCGCTTCCCTGGGGAATTGAACTAAAGACTTTAATGAAGTCCAAGTTTACCCTAACTAGCTGAGCTACCCATTGGTGGGTTTTGATAGGAAAAGTTGAAGCTTAGAAAATCCAAGATTTAATTCTTAGGGATGATATTCGTGGATAATTGTCAGGTGGATTCTCTAGTGTTGCATTCAATAGTGAAAACCAAGGAAGAAGCAAATTGATAGCTCGTGGTTAAATATTTTCTAGAATTACAAAGAGAAAGGCCATCTTGGATGAGATTGTAAAGCCCAAAAGAAGAAAATTCAGTGTTGGTATCAAATTCAAGAGAAAGAATAATTTGTGAATGCAACATTTGAAGAGACACTTGCGCTGATGCTTTGATTTTGAGTGTTAATAGTCTGATTGAGCCTTAGATGCTATATTTATGTGTGTCATTTCACTGTATTTCTTATAGAGAGTATTGCACAATTTTGTTACTAGAAAGTTTGGAAATTGTTTACCTCCTAAACCTTTGGATACCATGTGGAAGGGTGATGTTCACATAAAGACCGCTAACAAGCATCAATGCAAGTTGCAAGATGTTAGATTTATGTATTGGATACAGAAATATAGAATTGCTCGTGGAAGATTATTTAAGGTGTCATGGTTGTAGCAAAGGGAACAAAATAGGAACATTATACATGATTGAAAGCAGCAATGAAATAGTTGCAGTTGCTGACTCGAAAACTCATTCCAATTATGACACCACAGACTTGATAACATGAGCCAAAAAGGGATCACGAAGTTACATGTTGGATTTACTTAAAATCCTTAACTTCGAACGAATTCGAAGCAAATCGCAGCGGAAACATAAACACGTTTGCCCAAGAACGAAGAACACTTGTATCACTGATTTGAAGCACATCACACCTGTACAAGATAGGAAATTCCTAAGAGTATCTTGGTTCAAAATTCTGAAAATGTTGTTGTAAACTCTGAAGGATAGGAAAAACAACCATCTCCCCTTGAAGAAATCTAATGGAATATCCAAACCTGTACAAGGGTATTCTCTAGCATTGCATTATTCAATTTCAGTTCATGCTGGTGGATCACAATTAATGTTTGTCAAAAGAGAGGGAAGTTGAAGATTAAGTGGGAGTTGGCAATACAGAATGAGTAAAATTCACTTGAGAAGAATAATACTAGGATGTGAACTCAATTACTAGATGGGAACAAGGGATTGGAGAATAAATTAAGAGTACCAGGTGAAAGAAGAACTTGGTGTACTAGGTAAAAGAAAAACCTGATGGCATCAAGAGGTACAGAGTAAGGTTGGTAGTTAAAGTTTTTTAGCTAAAGAAAGGAATTGATTACATAGAGGTTTTCTTAAGTTGTGAAGTAGCTATTATTAGACTAATGATAAGTATATTCTATTTTTCAACCAAAA
Source organism: Melaleuca alternifolia (assembly GCA_019926035.1). Taxonomy (NCBI): domain Eukaryota; kingdom Viridiplantae; phylum Streptophyta; class Magnoliopsida; order Myrtales; family Myrtaceae; genus Melaleuca; species Melaleuca alternifolia. The sequence continues at coordinate 4,578,984 of JAGKPW010002416.1, read as the reverse complement.
ATAAAGTATATTGCTATTAAGAATTTACATCAAGAGCAATTTATGTAACAACCCCATTTTCCCTCTTTCTCTCCCATTCCCCATGTGCCGACCCCCTCTCTCTCCTTCCCTTTCTTTCTTCCTTATTCTCTCTCTTCCCATTTGACTTTTTGACCCACACTTTCCCTCTCTCTGTCCCATGCGTGCAGAAAGGCCCCACCTTGCAGCCCCCATCCCATCCCATCTCCTTCTCCCTTATCTTTTCATTTTATTTTCTTTCCCCCTCCCCCGATGTTCTTCTTCTTTTTCCCCGCGCACGAGCCTTCCCCTGCAAACCCTAGCAGCCACCACTCTCTCTCCCTCATGTGTTTGACCGAGAGATCATGCAAGATGGACCAGGGAGCACCGAAGCTCGCCCTTTGCCACCGTGGACACCACCGCGTCGCCTTCCTCCTTGCTCGTCGCAGCGTCCTCCTCCTCGCGTTTTCCTCTTCCGTGTTGCCATGGAGCTCCGCCACAGCCGCCGTCGATGCCGCCTCTAAGTCGTCGATTTCAACTCACCGTCGTTGTTGCCTCGCGAGCCACTAGTCGGTCACCGTGGTTGTCGTCCGTCGTTGATCGTTCTGAGCCTCCCGTGTTCTGTTTTCCTCGTCGGAGCCACCGACCAGCTGCTGTTCAAATGTCCCCAACCGTACAGCTACCTCCACTGCACCACCCAAGCGGCCAACCACCCCGTCACCACCAAAAATCGATCACTGGAAAAGTCACTGGAGTCTCACCGGTGCCGGCGTCGCAGGCCCCTGAGCATGGACCTCTCTCCAAAAATGTTGGGCCAGGGTTAATGGGCCCTAGCCAGCCCAACTCGGCCCAAGAAGAGAAGGGAAGAAAAGAAAAAGAAAAAGAAAAAGAAAAAGAAAAAGAAAAAAAAGGAAAAGAAAGGAGAGATAGAAAAGAAAGAGAAAGAAGAAAAAGAAAAGAAAACCACAGGCCGAACCGAGCCGCCGCCGCCGCCAGTGGCCGCTTTGCAAGGGTTCAAAGTAAGTTGACTTCCTACCCCTCAATTAGGGTCGTTTACCACTTTAGTAGATAATTGTGGACATGATTGGAGGGGATTGATTGTTAATTTGGGTGATTGTGAGTTAATCGGCAAATTTTGAAGGAAGTAGGGGCGATTTGGTAATTTTGGCCAATTAGGAGTAAATTGGCAAAACTGACTACTTGGAGGGTAAATTGGTAAATTGCTTATATTAGCTACCTTGGTTAATAGCTAGTGAGTTACGTGAGAAATTTTACAATTGTGAAGGTAAATTACTAAATTTGGTCAATTAGGGCCAAATTAAAGTTTTAGGGGCAAAATCGTAAATTCGGAAGTTTGAGGGCAAAATTGAGAGTTATTGGCTATAGTTGGATATAATAATCAGCCGGGTAAGGTCAGATTGATAATTTGCGCAATTAGAAGGAATTGGCTCATATTTTGCTTAATTATGGGTTATTTATTACATTTAAGTAATTTAGATTATTTTAGTAAAAACTGTGGGAAATGTGTGGTTGGACAAATGGCTGCCAATTAAGGTGATGACGCCCGTAGTTAATCGAATGGAGGCTTCTGGATTCGATTTAGGGACCCAGGTGACTCACTAATTGGTCGGCCCAAGCGATTGATTTTTAGAAATTCTGGGAAATTACCCAAAAGTTGATTATGCCCTATTGTGTTAATTTATTTAGTATTATTAATTGCAAAGTTGATTGTGAATGGTTTATAATTTATGATTGATTATCAACTCAGACGAGTTGACAAATGATTGGATTGTGATCATTGATGTCGGTTTGCCTTAGAAGCTAGTGAGCTCGAATCAACGATGGAAGTCGATTGAACCGTAAGGGTATCGGCATTGTTATGAAAAATTAACATGATGGTTGGAATGAGCCAGCGAGGTCAATAACCCTGGTATTTTGATGAATCCGGTTGAATCCGAGAAAATTAGTTAGGGTCTCAAGCCGGTTGTGGACGGCTTTATTTGGCTAATTACGTAATTTATTTATTTAGTAATTTATTTATTTAGTGCTCTATTTATTCAATTATTCAGTAATTTATTTATTTAGTAATTTACTTATTTAATTAGTTGTTTATTTATTTAACTAGTAATTTATTTATTTAATTACGCATTTACTTATTTCATGGGTTATGGTATTGTGATGGCTAACCCTGAGATGGCAGGTTGGTTGGCTTAGTGCCAAGTCCCGGTCACGGATCGATTGACTCATAGAAAGGATGAAGTTAATTGTTTGAGAGAGCTAGAATTGATAAAGTTATAAGTATGAGCTAGGCGATGGGAGTTTGACTAGAGGTGACGATGGATGGGAGAAACGCGATTTAGGACCCTAAGATGGTAGTATTAATGTTCTGGTTAGCATAAGAGGGAGATTTTAGATTGGCTATATGATGAAGATATAATCTTTGGAGGAACTAGAGCTATGGAGTTGAGCCAGTTGAGGACTGTTTTGTGGTTATGATAGCACCGAGAGTGGTAGTAGGGACCCTATTGCAATAGCGTTCCTAATTCTGGCATAGGATTAGACTTACTAAGATATTTATATCTCAACCCGTCGTGGTAACCATTTTTCAGGTGCATGATTGGAGATTGAATTTTGAAGACGAGTCTGTGGGAGTTAATGGTGCGACGATTTACGCTTCCGTTAGAGATTTGAAGGCCAGCGACCTACCTAGGACGTCGCTACTCAATGGCAAAAGAGAAGATGATGATCAGGGACTGCCGCGCGCTCGGAAGCGGGGCGTGACAATTAAAGGTAAAGACGGCATTCCTCCAAAGTGACTTAGAAAATGATATTTACATGATATGAACAAAAAGTACTCAAGCTTCTTGCAAAGAAAAAATATATTTGTAAATTGAAAATAAGGTTTGTATGGTTTTGTTGACCCCTAAATTTTGGCTATCAATTTAGGAATTAATTGGATAAAAAATCAAGACCAATCCTGAGCCCTGGCATAAATATACAAAATCGTTGCATGACATATCTCATGCATAACATACTTACATTGCATAGCATTAATTGCATTCAATCGTACTAGCAACATTAAATGGACCTGAATTAATCACATGGATTGAAGCAAAATTCGACTAGAACAAGAGAGCGCAGTGGCCGAAATTTCAAGCCCAAGAATCAGAGTTCGGAGGTTTAATTAAGTTGGTTTTGCCCATAAAGTTTAAAGGTTTTGTACTTAGTCAGAATAAGTCCTTAAAGGACCAAAGCCTGTTATCATTTGAGCCCACAGAGAAGCAACATTTGGCCACACCAGGGAATAAAGGCTAGCCGAAAATCACATAGGGAAGACAGGTTAAATCAAGCTTAATTCAATCTATTTTAGTCTATCTAAGGTAGGCTTTTTTATTATTACAGTTCATTATTTTAAAGTAAGGCCTTATCCAAGGCAGTCAAAACTAGACTTAAGCCTCACAACCTAGGGTCAACAATTCACAAATTACAACATACAGAGAAAAATACAAGGAGAAACGCATGAGAGAGAGACTCATGTAACCTCACGTTCCAACATCCCTTGGCCGAGAGTCGTCCGCCACGTTAATATTTATACTGCCCTGTCCTTGTCGATGCACCAAAGGCCTAGGGCGATGTTGCTCCACCTCCTCCTATCATCGCTGCCAAGCCTTTGACGACCGCCACTCACTATCGAAGATGGTCATGGCCGAGACAGCACCAGTCCATGGAGCCACCCACCTGCCGACACAACTGCTACTCCGAAGCGACGATCTACGAGCCTCCCAATGCCACTGCTACCCTCCGACACTACTCCACTAACTTTGAGGCTATTGGTCTTTTCACCCATGTCGCTGCTACTTGTATTGCTCCGCCGTGACTAGTTGCTGCTCCATGAGCTGTTGTTCATGCCCCTCCAGGATGCTACCTCATGCTCGACGTTGCTACTTCGCTGCTACAGCCACGACGAGCTTGCTTTTGTCCAACGCTGCCCTCAACTGACTGTCAGGCTTGTGAGCGAAGAACCAAGAGTCCACCGTACACCAAAGGCTGTGAAGCCTCATCCACAATCCGCCTCAATTCTATTCTGGATAACGTTCATCCAAATTAGGTAATAATCTAATCTGATTTGATTTGAATATCTAATTGCTTATTTCGGTTGATTTTGTTATCCAATTGCTTTATCTAATGTTTTAGGCATTATCCAATTATGGCTTATTGAGAATAGTTTATTTGATTACTAATACAATTATTCAATTTTTAGTTAGTTTAACTTAATATTGGAAAATTTTTGTTCCTAAGGTTATGATCATTTTAATTTAACTCATGAGACAATGGGCTGTTTTTTAGATTATCACAATTTTTTAGTTAAAATCTTCATGGATTGTGTCTATGGATTAGGTAAATTCTTATCTTCAATTTAGATCTTTACCATATTTTGAAATATAAAAATTGCAGATCATGTATTTTAGGATTGATTTCTAGATAGGATTGCATGATGCTATGATTTAGATATTTTCCTAGTTGAATTAAGATTGTGTGTTTAGATAATATTCAGACTAGATAAAATTTCTAAATGGAATTGCACGTTGAGATAAGCGTCCATGTCAAGACAAGATTCAGGTTAATCTATTTCCTAATTAAAAGAATTTTTTTAAAATAAGAGCATGAAGTGAACATAATATCTCAAGATTACATTGCATAGAACTCTTCTTTATATGTAGCATGAAGCTCCGGATTCCTGTCACAGCAAGTTGTACAAATGGTTGTCTCTATTTGCCTAAAGAGATCACATTACTCCACAAACTTAAGTAAACAAATCTCCTGGACCAATATGTCTATATAGTTAAAGCTGTAGAATATACTAATTAACACAGAGTAACCCAAGGTAACAATGAAATTAGTATAATAAGCATAGCCATTAAAAATGGAAATAAGAAGAAATAACTTTACAAGAGAATCAAACCTACCCATGGGTAGCCCAGCTAGTTAGGACGAACTCAGATTCCATTGAGGTTTTGGGTACGATATCCCAAGGAATCGCCTGTGATTTAAGTGGGGGGCCATGACGGTGGGTTGTTGTGCTAGTCTCTCCCGAGAAATAGTTAAGGTGTGCGCAAGTTGGCCCGGACATCTCGGTTATCCAAAAAAAAAACTCTACAAGAGAATCAAGGCACAAATGCAAGCATAAACTTCGTATACCACAATGAACATCACAAAATTATTTGCCATACTATATAGCTGTTATAATTTACAAAAATATCTTATCCAACAGTAATTACATAGTGGATAGAGAATCCTCCACTTCCACTAATAATTTCCAAATATGGATCATGAAATGCCATATGACAAGCAAGGTAATTGAAGATGATTAGGGCCGGCAAAATGGGTCATATGCCCATTTTATAACCCAGTTTCAACATACTCATAGTTAAATGGGTAACTCGTTTTTTTTGTAAAAGTGGGCTCAAATGGGTCGAGGATAGTTAAAGCCCAAAAAATGGGTTAAAATATGGTTAACTGAGTGACCCATATTTTAACCCGTTTTTCACACACCCAAGAGACGTAGAGTTCACGGTCCTCACCCAACTCTACGTCTCTGTCGTCCTCAGACTATCCTCCTTCAGTTCCTTCTCTCCTTCTCTCCCGTGCGATCAAGAACACGGACTGAACTCTCCCTCTTCCATTCACCAGCTCTGCTCCGCCGTCGCTACTAGTGACCTTGTGGCAGACGAGCGGCGAATCACCTGTGGGTTTCCCGTTCTATTGCCTCTTGATTTGGGCTCGAGCAGTCGTGCGAAAATTTGACGAGCTTCAGCGTTGATTTTGGGTATAGGGGGAAGAAGTAGCAGTCTGTGAACTCCCAACAGGCGACACAAGGCTACCACGGCCATTATTGACGGCGCCACCTCAGGTACAATAGCAATGCATTCGCCTCTCCCTCTTTCTCTCTCTATATCTGTGTCGACACTCTGATTCGGTTGATGTTTGCTGCCTGACTAGCCATCTTTGTTCACCTAGTGTGTGTATGTCTGCTGTTGCATGCCACATGCTTGAAAATATTTCGCTGAGAAAGGGGAGAATGGCCTCTTTTGCTTCTGCTCTCATTAGGTCAATTTTGGAACTTGATATGATGCTATTAAGCTTTTGTAGTTCTAGCAAACTCATGTGGGTTGGTGTGATATATTTGGTTTAAATAAGAAATCATGCTCCTAATTTTAACTGAGTTCGATTATGTCCTAGCAGAAAAAGAACTAAGATTGATCATGAAAGAGTCAGAAATCTTTACTTGTAGTTGTCCTTGACTTAATACAGGAAAAATGCGCAGGTGATTTGTACAGAACTTTCAACATTTCTTCTGGTATATCTTTCCAATGCTTTAATAAATATAGACATGCCAATATTTCTTAAAATCTTATAGCTCAAAAGATTGAGTTGATTGTGGTAATTTGTTCTTTCATATTCTGGGTTCTATTCTACTCACCATAATCTAAAGAATGAGGAGATCTTTTGAAGGGTTATTATGCAGCAATTCTTCAAATATCTATGTGCACTTCTGAAGCAGTTTTTATATATTTTCAGTATTTGCAATTCAACATAAAATTGTTTATATTTTCAGGTTTGCATGATCTGGTGAAATATGTTTTCAGATTCTATTGGACTTTTTTTCCTTCTTTTCATGGACTGTTGTATAGGTTTAGTCTAAAACTTCAAAACTAGCTAAGCATATCATGAGGTTTATAAGTTGGCTATTGAATGTTCTGAGTTGCCTCTAATAATTCATTTCATGGCATGCACATGGCCATTAATTGGGACTCTTGTAGCAAGCGAAACCTTTTGACCGAAAGTTAAAATGTGATGAACCAAAGCAACTCTTATCAATTAATGGGGCAAAAGGTAAAAAAGATGCGAAACAGTTGAGCTACTTGATTTGTTTTTTTTTCTTTCCAAATTTTGGTGGAACAATAATCATCAATTAGCAATTAACTAGTTCAGTCTTTGTAGGGACCTTGCAAATCATCATTTTCAACACACTAAATTTCAAGAAGTATGTGCCGAGATGTTTGAGTGGCCTCCTAAGAAAACAGGTTGAGCATTCCTATTACTACTGTTGCCTTGGAGTCGGCCTTCAGCATTGGAGGACGTATTCTAAACAAATATCGTAGTTCTCTTTCGCTTGAAAATACAGAGGCTGAGCTATGCACCAGAGATTGGTTATATTGAGTTCCGCTTGAGGAAGATTTTAATGATGAGTCTCTCATTGTCAACTTTCAAAACTAATTGCATCAGGTACTTTCGTTTATCTCATTCTTTTGATTTCTAATTTTTATTACTTAGAAAAATTACTAATTTTCACTATTTTCATTAGGTACTTGTGACCTCAAAACTCATATTGATGGTGGTACTAAGGGAATCGCTTTTTGCAATTTCAATGCTTTGTGAAGATTGGTGGCAGCTAAGCACGTTTAAGTAGCCATCTTTTCAATTGACTACTTCAGTGATCCTGAAGTGTGATTTTCAGTGCTTTTGCCTTCCATGTACTTCATCTGGTATTTAGATAGAGATGCTGCATTGCACAATTGAGTTAGCTTCCATTTTCTCGTGGTTTAGTTGATGGACATTGACGCTGGTTAGAAAATGATTTTCCTTCTTGTTTATTGCTTCATGACAATCAACAATTTTATCGAAGTTCTGGCTTAATTTTAAGCTGGTTAGAAGATGATTCCGTGTCTTGAATGCTTTACTCATAGAAAATTTAATACCGATCAAGCTCGAGACCTCGCCAAATAGGCTGGCTCAAATCTCGTTGAGGTTGATATGCTCAAGCTCACCCTAGGTTGGCTTTAGTCTCAACCTGAGCTTGCCATAATCTGGCAAGTTGGAGCCTTGTTGTAAACTGAAAGAGAAAAAAGAAAAAAGATATAAAATAAAATTTTAAGAATTATATAAATAACTAAAATAAAAAAATAAAAAAAATAATCAAATAAATCATATTGTATAATATTGTTTTAGCGATACACTTTAAGTAAATGCGGGTTTTCGAGAATATTAATGCATTTTAGAAATACGGGTCAGGTCGGGTATGAGTCATTATATTTACACTATATGAATATGAGTCAAAACGAGTTAAATGGGTCAAATATGAGTCGACCCATATTTGACCCGACCCAAACCCGACCTGACCCACCCATTTGACGCCCCTAAAGATGATTGACAGAAGTTTAACTTTTTCCACAATTATACCAAATTTTAGCGATGCCGACACTATCGTGCTCATGATTATCCAGACTGACAAGAACTACTCCGTGCTTGAGTTGTTAAAGCCAAAACTTAGTGACAGAATTCTCACCATGTAGTGACATCCGATGCAGTTGTTGGTTCATAGTTGTACAATGTACCCTATGAACTCGTAGATCCAAGGGATCCTACACAAGAATGGCACAAAACTTAGAAATTTTTGCAAGACCACAATGATAGATCGAAACCTCTTATCGAACAACTATTAGGAACAGTTTTCATTGAGCAGTTAAGAAGCAAAAGAGAATTGCGTAGACATGGAGAGACCATAATCACTAAGTTCAAAAGTTCTTTGTAAATTTTACTCATTAAATGCTACATGCAGGATGCATGTTTTTCCCTTCCCTTCTTTGCACTCAAGTGGCACCAAAGACCTTCCAAAGATAAATTGCAAATAATTGAACAATTTAATTTAGGGAAAAAACCACAAAAACACCTAAACTATACCCATTGTGACACATATACCCCAGACTTTTATTTGTGACATCAAAACTACCAAACTAATACTCGAGTGACACATCTATCCTCCCTTTGGTTTCCATTTAAAATCGCCATTAAAATCTGATGTGGCGTTGACATAGCCTAATCGAAAAATTTTAAACTAAGAAACATAAAATAAACTTGAAGAATTTTCATGGCAGTTACTGTTAATCGTCTTCGATGCATGGTTCATCTTGTAATGACCGCGTTCGGGTTCAGTTCGCGATTTTGGCTAAATGGGAATTTTCTAGGGAAATTTAATAATTTCCTTTTATTTCGCGAAAATTTTGAAAGGCTTTCAATTTATTGAAAATTTATGTTGGAAAATTTATCTGGGCCCAAAAATGTCAAAAACTGCAAAATAGGATTTTTCCAGAAATTTTTTGAATTTTTAGGTATTTTTAAAACAATTTTCCAATTTTCGGGAATTAAAATATATTATTTTAATTTAAAATTCCGACCGGCCAGCGAACCGGCCGGCCCAGCCCCGCGAACCGCCGGTCCGACCGGGTGGACCGGGCAGCACGCGCGCGGCACGCGCGCGACACGTGTGCCCGATCTCCCTCTCTTCCTCTCTCCTCTTCTCTCTGGCATTCGGTCGAACAGTTGATGGGCATCCATCAACTGTTCAACCCGTCGCCTCAACGGCCACTGTGGCGCTGCAGCCACCCACCCTCTGGTCTGAGGGGACAGCCGGAGGGGACGACAGCCCTTGGCGGAGCAGCACGTGGCGCCAGCGAGCGGTTTTTCCGGCTACCACCCACCTGCTCCCACTCGGTATAAACCGAGTGGGCAAGCCACTTTGAGCTCGGATTTCTCCGAGCTCAGTCCACCTCTCGGCTCGTTCTTGGTGTCCCCGTGAAGCCTGCAGTGCCCTCTCTTCAATGCCGCCGGTGGTGGGCTCCGACTCGCCGTGCTTCGCCGCCGACGGCCCCCGATAGAAAGCCTCGCGGCCAGCCGTTTCTGGAAATTTTCCAGAAAGGCCGCGGCTTCAAGAGGTAAGTTCACCCCTCCTCCGACCATCTTGGCTCGATTGGTTGATACCAATCGCTTCCTTGGCTTTCCTAGTCCTTAGATGTGGTGTAAATTTGTCTGTTTTTGGCCTAGACTCGTTGGATTCGAGCTTGAAGCTCGGACCTCCTTTCTCGGGAAACCCTAGGTGAACCGCTGACTTCGTGGCCGTCTCCCTGCCAGCTCCGACCACCTCTGGCCAAGCCGTGACCACCGATCGACGCGCCGGAGGCTCAGCTTCCTCTCCCAGTCGGTCTCGAGCTTCAATTTGGCCGAAGAACGGTGAACGGCGGCCAAACCCGAGAAAACCTCTTGACCCGACACACGACCCGACTCACGACCCGGAGTCGGGGTTCGCCGGAGAAGACGACCGTCGCCGGAGCCATCGCCGGAGACAGAAGACAGCCGACGGGCTAGGCTGCCAGCCCGCCCAGCCAGTCAGCCGGCCCAGTCAACGGCCCAGCCGACCCGGCCCAGCCAGCCAGCCAATCAGCCGACCGACCCAGGCCCAGTCAGCCGGCCCGGCCCAGGTCCAGCTCGCGCGGCCTAGAAGGAAAAAGGAAAAGGAAAAGGAAAAAGGAAAAAGGAAAAGGAAAAAAAGGAAAAGAAAAAGGAAAAGAAAAAGGAAAAAGGAAAAAGAAAAAATTAAAAAAAATTAAAAAAAAAATTATTTTTCCTTGGGTGCAACCAGGAGTGCAGCAAGGGGAAATTAGCCAAGAAGACTCACAGGTGAGTGGACTCTAAACCTTTATTAGGCGCATTTACTGTTTTAGTAGTAAACGGGTAGAAACGGTTAGAAATGGCTAGGGCAAGTAGAGCGGCTAGGATTCCTTGTTTACTCGCCAATTTCATTGATTAGTTAGATTGGTTAGCAGTATTGGATAATTGTAAATTGTTGACCACTTAGGTGGTTTAGTTCGACTCGTGTCGACCTAGGGATCGGCATCTCACGTTTTACGAGAAATGCCCTCGTACGTTTACTTGTGCTCGAGCGTGGTCAGAGTTTGGACCCCTCGAGGGGAAGGGAGTGTCGGCTTGACACCTTTGTTTAAATTTTTGAGTTGTTTATCTCATTTATTTCTACAATTTAATTCAATTAGTCATTTATCATTAAATGTTCTTTCGCATAGCATTTTATTGATTTAGTTAATAGCCCTTTTTGCTTTTCAATTTCATTAAATTATTATTGTAATCAGTCAATTCTAGTATTGCTTTGTGTATTTAAATTTTGTGACGCTTTTATTTAATCAGTTATGCCTTCATAAATTCCGTATAGTCACAATTAGGTTCTCGTTGTAGATCTACCCCACCCTGTAAATTGTTTAGACCCCAATGACGTTCGTTAGTATACCTTTAGCTTAAAAATCTAGAGGTGTGGAGTTCCTCGACTTGGGTTGGTAAAGAGTGTTTCTGCGCGGAGCTTGGGGACCTTGGGATGAGAGATTTACAGCTAGGTTTGCCATGGTCGACTGACAGGCCAGCGGAAGTCCGAGAGATGGGAGGGTCGATTTAGGGACCCTAGGGCAGGGGTGTTCCTAATTTAGGATTAGGGTTCGTTCACTGGGATACCAAGTATCTCATTCCACCACCCCACCATCCCAGGACCCCCGTATGGACTCGGTTCAGGACCTATCAGACTTGGAGGACCAGCTAGAGGAGGAGGAGCTTATGGAGGAGGACCCTCACGAGGAGGAAGCTTGGGATCTACTGGAGCTGGAACCTCTGGACCCGGAGGACTGGGAGCAGCAGCTGGAGCTGGAGCTGGAGTGGGACCCTCAGGAGGAGGAGGATCAGGAGGAGGGGGATCTGGAGCCGGATATCCCCTTCAATTTGGATGAAGAAGAAGAGCAAGACGAAGAGAACGGCATGGCGGCAGCCCCCGTTCCCCCTAGAGACATGGGAGATGTCATAGACATAGAAGTAAAGGAAGATGGATTAATCCAAGAATTCCACAGCACGACCGGTTGGATTTGGAGCACTACGAAGCACATCTGGTACCCACATCAACACATTAGCGTGTACACGGGCTTCCATGAGACCGAACTAGAATTGTTGGTTGAAAAGTGTGAGGTACCACAGGGAGGCTACGAGTCCGGCTTCGAAGACCCTGATGGGGCAGACGACTCAGAGGATGGCACCGTGGACAACCCAAAGCCTTCATGTGTGCGAGATTGGCCCAAGCCGGTGGATACAACTTAGGATTAGTACTCTCCCTTTTCTTCTCCCCGCGACTTTTGATTGTATAGCTAAGCGGCGACCGTGACTCTAGGCTTTTGTTATGTCTCTCCTGTTCTCTTCCCTTTTTGTATTTTGACCTGACTTATCCTTGTATCTATGGGAAGTAAGTTTCTTGATCAAAATGGAATGTAGTGTTCTACCTTGGGAACAATTTAACTAAGAACTAGATTCTTTTGCAAATCTTAGAGTAAAGTTGGATCCTGGAAACATTGCTACGACCCCGAGGAATCGGGGCGTGACACATCTTCTTCCTTGCTTCTTTAGTGTTCACCTTTCTTGGTAAACTCCTCCCATTTTCTTTTATTTTTTTTGTCAAATACTTTTCCCTCTCCTTTCATCAGTCAAATGTGGGAAAAATCAATCCCCAGACTTCACCACTTTGATCACTGCTTCTCCTAACCCTAGAAATCTATTCATTGTAAGATTGGCAAATAATAGCCAATGTTTGCACTGTCGTGACTCTCCAAGGGCATACTCGATGATCTGGAGAAATTTCATGGCTCCAAGAAAAAAAGAGGGAAAAGGTTCAACAGCTATTGATTATTACGAAAATGGATTAAAGACGTGAAGAGTAGCCCTAGCAGTGTAGAAAATCATGAGAAAGAGAAGGAACAGAGCGACACGGACAACTCGGCTACTCCAAATCTCGACGAGCTCGGTCCCAATCAATACACAATTGGGTTTAAATCTTGCTCTCTGAGCTCTTCATGCTAAACTTTGAGCCTAGTAAAATCCGAGCTTGTTAACACAATTGAGGGAAAATTGAAAGAAAAAAGAGCCTCTAGATGAGAGAAGCCAGAGCGAGATCTCGCTCTTGAACAACGAGTAAGGCTCTTAGTCACCGGACCGTTGCGGCAATCTTAGATTCGAGGTGGCCGAGTCCCCATGTTCTCAATCCCAAGTGGGGAAAGGGTGGGCAACCTTGATTGAGGTCGTCGTCTGTGGATGAGCACTTGAAGAAGATGAACAGTAACCGCCAGCATAATCCTTCAATTTATTGTATCTTTTTTAGTTTTAATTTTTTTGATAGGGTCACGTCAGTGCCACATCAGATTTTAACTGTGATTTTAAACGGAAACTACACGGAGGGTAGATGTGTCATTCGAGTGTTAGTTTGAGGGTTTTGATGTTGCAAATAAAAATATGGGGTGTACATGTCACAATAGATATAATTTAGAGTTTTTGACGGTTTTTTCCCTTTAATTTATGACAATGAGAATTTGATCTTGACAACGAACGCTGAAAGCAATTGCTGGTCCCTGTATTTATAGTTGTAATCTCTCTCGGTACAATTATCCTTAGAACTACATACAAGCATCTAGAGGTGAATTATGCAAAAATGCAATTATATATATATATATATAAATCTTTGTCTACCTCGATCACAAGACTCAATGGAACATTCAGGAATTAAGACCAAAGAGAAAAAGAAATGAAAACAAATCAATGTAATATTTGAAATGAACAGATTGACGTCTACAAGGAAGCTGATCTTTCAAGATTTATTCTAGAGGGAACATGATGAGGGGCATCTTGACCTTCTCACCATGTTTCTGTTCATGGTACAATCATTTCACTTTGCTGTTAAGGTCCCTATCAATTTCTCATAGCAGATTTTTCAAATTTGACTAGCCATATCTGATCATATCATCAATGTCCCGTATTTCTCAGTCAATTGAGAATAATATGATAATAAATTGAGTACCTTGAAGGTCTACAGAAAGCTGACAAGGAGTGTAAGTCAAAATTCCCTGCAAATGTTTAATGGATGAAATTGTGAGCACATTATCTCTGAAATATTAGAAGCATTAAAGACAATTGAATGGGGGAAAATACTTGAAGAGATGAAATCTACATAACTTTAACATGATATGAAACTAACCTAAAAACTACTCCTCAGAGAAGATAAAGACAAAACAACCTTTTGAGAGGAAAGAAACTCCCACTGTTTTAGAATGTAAATCTGACATTATAATCAGCCATTACTCGACTTGCAACAAAATGGCTACAAAGGATTGTCTGCAGTAGCATCTACTTTTTGCTTTTTGTTTCTTCAGAATCTTGTGGCTCACATATACATATACATATACATATACATATACATATACATATTAATCTTAAGCAACTGAAACTGTCATAATATACAAATGTCGACATGTAGATCCACATATGATTTTTTTTCACATTTCTTTACAACCGATGTTTGCACTGTCGTGACTCTCCAAGGGCATACTCCATGATCTGGAGAAATTTCACGGCTCCAAGAAAAAAGAGGGAAATGGTTCAACAGCTACTGATCATTACGAAAATGGATTAAAGACATGAAGAGTAGCCCTAGTAGTGTAGAAACTCATGAGAAAGAGGAGGAACGGAGTGACACGGACAGCTTGGCTACTCCAAATCTCGAGAAGCTTGATCCCAATCAAAACAAAATTGGGTTTAAATCTTGCTCTCTGAGCTCTTCATGCTAAACTTTGAGCCTAGTAAAAGCCAAGCTTAGTTAACACGATTGAGGGAAAAATGAGAGAAAAAAGAACCTCTAGACGAGAGGCAAGAGAGAGATCTCGCTCTTGAACAACGAGTAAGGCTCTTAGTCACCGGACCACTGCAGCGATCTTAGATTCGAGGTGTTTGAGTCCCCATGTTCTCAATCCCAAGTGGGGAAAGAGTGGGCAACCTTGATCGAGGTCGTCGTCCGCGGATGAGCACTTGAAGAAGATGAACAATAACCACCAGCATAGTCCTTCAATTTATTTTATCTTTTTTAGTTTTAATTTTTTTGATAGGGTCACGTCAGCGTTACATCAGATTTTAACTGTAATTTTAAAAGGAAACCAAACGGAAGGTAGATATGTCACTCGAGTGTCAGTTTGAGGGTTTTGATGTTGTAAATAAAAATTTGGGGTATAAGTGTCACAATGGGTATAGTTTAGAGTTTTTGGCGGTTTTTTCCCTTTAATTTATGACAATGAGAATTTGATCTTGACAACGAACTAAAGGAGAATGCTGAAAACAATTGCTGGTTTTTGTATTTATAGTTGTAATCTCTCTCACTACAATTATCCGTAGAACTGCATACAAGCATCTAGAGATGAAGTATGCAAAAATGCAATTATATATATCTTTGTCTACTTCAATCACATGACTCGATGGAACATTCAGGAATTAAGACCAAAGAGAAAAAGAATTGAAAAAAAATCAATGTAATATTTGAAATGAACAGATTGACGTCTACAAGGAAGCTGATCTTTCAAGACTTATTCTAGAGGGAACATGATGAGGGGCATCTTGACCTTCTCACCATGTTTCTGTTCATGGTAGAATCATTTCACTTTGCTGTTAAGGTCCCTATCAATTTCTCATAGCAGATTTTTCAAATTTGGCTAGCCATATCTGATCATATCATCAATGTCCCGTATTTCTAAGTCAATTGAGAATAACATGATAATAAATTGAGTACCTTGAAGGTCTACAGAAAGCAGACGAGGAGTGTAAGTCAAAATTCCCTGCAAATTTTTAATGGATGAAACTGTGAGCACATTATCTCTGAAATATTAGAAGCATTAAAGACAATTGAATGGGGGAAAACACTTGAAGAGATTAAATCTACATAAATTTAACATGATATGAAACTAACCTAAAAACTACTCCTCAGAGAAGATAAAGACAAAACAACCTTTTGAGAGGAAAGAAACTCCCACTGTTTTAGAATGTAAATCTGACATTATAATCAGCCATTACTCGACTTGCAACAAAATGGCTACAAAGGATTGTCTGCAGTAGCATCTACTTTTTGCTTTTTGTTTCTTCAGAATCTTGTGGCTCACATATACATATACATATACATATACATATACATATATATATATATATATATTAATCTTAAGCAACTGAAACTGTAAAGAAATGTGAAAAAAAAATCATATGTGGATCTACATGTCGACATTTGTATATTATGACAGTTTCAATTGCTTAAGATTAATACATATATAATCTTAAGCAATTGAAACTGTCATAATATACAAATGTCGACATGTAGATCCACATATGATTTTTTTTTTCACATTTCTTTACAATTTCAATAATGTTTAAATTCAGCAGGAGAGATAAGTAGATTTTTTGTTTTTTCAGTCAAAACCAACAAACCCCAATTTTAAGATTAGATTGTGCCACTTATACATATGAACACTTAAAAGTTTAAAATTAGCAGATGATCTTCACGAAGTAGTATTATACATTGGTGCTGATGCCAAACAAGAAGGTCTGGACACTTATTAAGTGTATATCAATTCACTGTCCTCAACAAATATACTAATGCAGTGCCAAAACAAAAATGACATGGTTTTACTAGTACAAAGTACAGCGATGTGAATTAAACCATCATCCCACTTTCTCCTTACAAACCACCAAGCAAATGCTTAAGTAGCTTCCAACAGAAGTCAAGCAAACAAATTTCACCTGTTGTGTCTCACCAGTGCGATATATAACATCCATATCCAAGTGCTGCTTCTTAAAGACAGAGTTGGCATAGGAATCCTCAGCCAGTCCTAATAATTCATCCTTCAGCATTGAACATAAAAGTTATCAGAACATACTAGAAGCGAAGAAAAGCACTTATCATTGAATAAACAGAAATTTTGGTGTAATTCATAGGTTATACTTTGCCCTCGTTACAAATTTATATAATACTACCAATCAACAGGAAAGTAAATCATCCAAGAAGAGCTGCTACCCTTAGGAACTAAAAGCATACATCTAGCATGACAATCCAATGCAATACAAGACACACTTCGACGATCCATTGAAACTTCTAAAGGAGGGAACGGTAATGGGAAGTCGAGGACGGATTTTAGAAAATGGTTTATCAAGGCATGCTGCAATCTCTTATCGGGTACTAGGGAACACCCAAACTTCCACTTGCAGTTTGCAACGTCACTTTGTAAATCAATTTTGTTAACCAGTATCAATTCAGCTTGCAGGACTCAGCAGGAAATGCTTCCCCGGGACGTAAGCAACTATTCTGACTTAATGGAATATCGGCAATAAATCAAATTTTAGCAGGAGAGCCCATCTTAACCAACATGTCAGATCATTGTCCATCGGAAAACAAAGAGCTCCCCTTTCCATCATTCTTTGCGGACATACTATGCGAACCCAACGCGGCACTTCACAATTACTAATCGCCAGCGTCACTAGACGCAGAGATAGTACAAGGCAATTACCCATAAGTATTCTTCCAATAAAAGCGAACAAAGTGCCGTTACCAAAACCAAACCCACGATCGGAAGGAAAATGAAATAACAAAGAAAAAACAGAAAAAAAAAAAACGAAGAAGAAGAAGCACCTGGAAGTTCCAGAAGTGAGAGCCAACGAAATTAGCAAAACCTCCGACCTGTACCGTGACGATTTCTTTCATAGCTGGTGTGCTAATGGTAGTTTCCCCAGGTAGGCGCAAAACGAAAGTAAACGCTTTCGGGGGTTTAAGCTTCTTGTTCTTCCTTCTTCTGTGAGCTCTCTCGGGCTTAATCCGAGTGGCAACTTTCAAGCGGCTCGTTTTCCATCATTTCTGCCTGTGAAGAAGGCAAAGCACTGGAAGGGACTAGTGAGTTAACCGGGGGAAAAGCAACGGGTATTACGGTTTTACCCTCTGTGAAAATGAAATGATCCCTCAATTTCGAAATTTGCTTTTTCTGGCCAAATACTATGATAAATCCACGGGTTTCGCCCTTATTGTTGGAAAAAATAAAATAAAACGATAACCTTGCGATCTAAAACTTTATATAAGAGATTTCTAGAGTTATATTTTCAAACCATTGAAACTATGCTACCAACCAATACTATGTCGATCCCCTACATAAACTCTTGTAGAAATATTGACTCTGTTTTTGTTGGAGCATATTAAAATCAGTTCGTTTAGTGATTTTTCTCCACTGTGATATGTTGGAATATAGTCGACAGAACTCAATAGGATTAACGTTCTATCAAGCTTCCAATAATCATAAGCTAGTAAATCATTTACATCCCACTTGACTCTGCGTAGCCGTTAATATCTATGAAAAGTTGCAATTTTAAAAACAACGGTTTTGAGACTGATTTCTCAAATTCATTGGCCAAGCATATCTTAAATCCCTGAAAATATGCAATGATGTTCTCGGCGGGTATCTTTTAAGGTGGGGTTGGCCAATTGGGGATAAACTAGTGGGAAGTTAAAGTAATTACCCTATCGGCAACAATAATTGACAGAAAACCAGTTGCATTTTGAATCCCAAATATAAAAAAGACGTGATGCATTCTGTTATAGGTTATGATGATATGATTCTTGAAATAGATCTAAAGACAAGTTTGGCATGGTGTTCCAACTTATCATATATTGCATAATCTTGTTCTTGGCTAATGACACCAGATAATCATTGCACACCTTCAAATCGAGTCATTACTTGCCCTCCGTCTTCCATATGATTTCTTTGTAGACGACAGTTAATGAAAGTTGGAATGAGCATGGTGTGACTTGTAAAACAACTGAGGAATTTTGGAGTGAGAATTATGTCTTTCATTGTCATAGAAACGTAACATATATACAAGAAGATACATCTATCACACAAAATTTCTAATTAGGCTAAACTACCAAAAATACAGGGATCACACAATAAGAAAAAATATATGCACACAAAAACTTCCTAAATAAAGGCAGATTGGCATATCATAGCTGTCTTTCCAATTCCCCCCTCAAGTTGGAGCATGGGGATCTCGAATGCCCAACTTGCGAAGAAGAAAATTAAATTGATCATTTCCCAATGTCTTTGTGAAGATATCAGCTAGTTGCATTGAACTACGGACATAATTTGTTTGAATGTTACCATCAAGTATCTCATTGGGAATAAAATAACAATCCACTTAGATATGCTTGGTACGCTCATGATAAATAGGATTGCCGGCTATATGTAAAGCTGCCTGATTGTCGCAATACAAGTGCATAGGTTGAGAATGTACCACACCAGGAGAATCCAATAATCCTTTCAACCACTTAAGTTCACAAGCTGTATTAGACATAGGCCTGTATTCAGCTTCAACAGATAAGCGAGATATTGTCTATTGCTTCTTAATCTTCCACGAAATAGGTGATTCTCCCCAAAGAACAAAAAAACCAATCGAAGATCCTCTCGTCAAAGGACAACTAGTCCAATCAGAATCGCAGTAAGCAGACAATTTGAGGTCACAATTGGCACGCAACAAAATACCCTGACTCGGATTTTCTTTCACATAACGCACAACTCTCACAACTGCCTCCTAATAAGCTTTCTTTGGCCGCTACATGAACTGTGCAAGAATATGCACATAGTAAGACAATTCAGGTTGAGTTATTGTTAGATAAATAAATCGACCCACTAAACGCCTATACTGAGCAGGATTGTCTATATCATCGCTCTCTTAAGGGCCAACTTGTGATTTTGTTCCAGATGAGTTGGAGATGGCTTGGAACCCACAATCTGACCTCAGAATCACATCCAACGCATACTTAAGTTGACAAAAGAAAATACCATCTGAGTTTCTTGCCACTTCAGTCCCCAAGAAAAATTTCAACTTTCCCAAATCTTTCATATAAAAGAACAACTCAAATAGTTGTTGAACTTTTGCACAACGAAAACATCATTATCGGAGTTAATGAGATCATCAACATAAATAAGCACATTCAATTGAGTAGTCCCAACTCGAAAAGTGAACAAGGATTAATCTGACTATGATTTCTGAAATCCATAAGCTTTCAAAGATGCGGCCAATTTCGCAAACCAACATCTAGGTGCTTGCCGCAAACCGTATAGAGATTTCCAAAGTCTACATACCTTTCGTGATGATTGAGAAGCAAATCTAGGTGGCATCTTCATGTAAAACTCTTCTTCTAAATCACCATGTGAGAAAGCATTTTGAACATCCATATGATGAAATTCACAAATCTTTGAAGCCACAACCGCAAAAAAGGTGCGTATAGTGCACATTTTTGTAGTAGGAGCAAAAGTCACTTGATAATCTATACCTTCAACTTGATTATTTCCCAATATCACCAACCGCGCCTTGTATCGTTCAACACTTATATCAGAGTTGTACTTAATTTTATACACCCACTTACTCCCAATTGCTTTCTTCCTAGGCGGCAAATTTTCGACTATCCATGTGCCATTATCTTCTAAAGCCTGTATTTCTTTACTCATGGCTTCTCTCCACCGTTCATCTTTAATTGCTTCCGCGTAAGAGTTAGTTCATGTCCTGCAGTAATTGCTAGCAAGAAACACCGGTGTTGAACGGAAATTTTTCCATAACTCACATAATGTGCCCTCGAATAAGGAGTACCTAAGGAATCGGATTGGGCAGATGAGCATGTCCGGGGGCTTATTCCAATGGCATTTGTCACATAATTTGATAAATAGATGGTTGCTTAACCCTTTTTTTCAGGCCTAGTTGCTCTCTGACAACTTCACTTCTTTCCACGTCCTCATTGTTAGTGTGGATCAATTTCTCAATTTCATGATTCTCCTCATTTTCTCAATTTACACTTTCAACGTGCTCTTCTCTCGAGTCACTCTTTAAATCATCAACTTCATCACCCAACTCCATAACTCTATTTTTAATGAGTTCATCACTTACTATTTTCTCATCCGCAAATGGAAATTCTATTTTAGCAAACACTACATCTCTTGATACAAAATATTAATCAGCTTCTAAATCATACAATCTCCACCCCTTTTTTTCAAACGGATAACCAACAAAAACACACCGATGACTTCTACTAGCAAATTTATCTTTATCCCGATTCTGCTTATGCGCATAGCACAAACAACCAAAAATCCGAATATGTTTGTAAGGAAGGAAGTTTGCCAAAGATAATCTCATATAGTTTTACTATTCAATAACATAGATGAAGTCCTGCTAATCAAATATCTAGCTGCAAGCACACATTCTCCCCAAAATTCTATGGGTAAACTTGCTTGGAAATGTAAAGCTCTTGCAACATTAAGGATATGGCAATGCTTTCTTTCCACTCAGCCATTTTGTTGCGGTGTTCCAACACAAGAAGTTTGATGTGATATCCTATGTTCATCAAAATATTCTCTCAAACACAAAAATTCACTTCCGTTATCCGTTCTAATGATTTTCACATTTTTCTCAAATTGACATCTAACCATCGCAATAAACTTCCTAAGATAATAAGCCACTTTATTTTTTCCATTCAGCAAATATACCCACAGCCCAAGAGTAATCATCAACAATCGTCAAGAAATGAATTGCTCCACATGAAGCCGGAACTCTATAAAGTCCCCATAAATCACAATGCATCAATTCAAAACAATCTTTAACTTTATTGTCACTAAAACAAACATCACAAGTTTTATTGATTTTCCTAACCATTTTGCCAACTTCCAGAATTAACTCCACCACCCTAGAAGAAGGATGACCCATTCTTTTATGCCAAAGCTCAAAGGATCCATATCAGCCATCGTGCAAGCATGTGCCGAAGTCACTTCCTTAAGAAAGTATAGCCCCTTGCGTTGCTCACCCACTCCAATCAAGTTCCTCGAATTTAGGTCATGTATAGCACATATTTTATTAGTGAGTTGGATAACCAAATCTGAATCATTAAGAAGTTGTGACATCGAAATCAGATTGCATTTCAAATTGGGCAAAAAAGAACTCGTCACAATTTCAATTTTCCTCCAAACAACACGGTTCCTTCTTTCACTGCCATGGGTCTTTTCTCTATCAAGTAACTCAACTGAGCATGGCACAATGTCACACAATACTCTAAAAAATGCCAATGTTCCTGTCATATGATGAGAAGCTCCCGTGTCAATAATATAAGGGAAAATACTTTGTTTACCTGTCAGCCTCTCATGAGCACCATTATGATGAGAACTTAACATTCCCAATAAAGTCATCCATTGCTCATCATTCAATCCACTAAGACTCTTTCGATCTGAATCTGTCACAACCGATGCCCCACTATTAACTCCAGTTGCTTGTGAGACGTTTGCACGAGCACCTCCTCCCTTATTACGTCCACCTCTATTACTACACTTTTGACCACTACCTTGTCCAATAGAGGTTCCACGTGGTCTATTACCCCACCATTCCAGATATCCTATCAACTGGAAACAACTTTCAGCATCATGTCCCTCACAATTGCAATTGGAACAAAAGGGGATTTTTATCTATATCCCCCCTCGAACTTTGGCTACCTGCCTCGATTGCAAAACTCATGGGATTGCTTCTTTCATCCTTGGTTCTTGTTATCATCCGCTCTCGCTCTTGTTGAACAACCATAGCATAAACACGATTCAAATGAGGCAAAGGTTGAGTGCAAAATATTAGTGCGCAGTGTTCCATATCCTTCTTCATCTAAGCCCATAAAAAATTGATGAACTCTCTCTTCTTCACGCTTTCTTTCCAATTCAATGGTAAAATTGCATCTGCAACCTGTGCAAACACACACTGGTATCTTATCAAAGTTATTTATTTCGTCCCACAAGATTTTGAGTTTACCAATATAGGACACGATGGGTTGACCATCCTGCCAACAATTGGCCAAATTCGATCTTAGTTGCTGCATCCGTGAACCATTCCCAATTAAGAATCTATGTTTGATATCCTCCCACAGATCTTTCACGTTCTCCAAGTGAGAGATAGTCGAGCAAAGTGTTGGTTCAATGGTATTAAACACCCAAAAAACCAACATGGAATTAACTGTCCACCAATTTTCAAGTTCCAGCGAATCATCTATTGGTTGCTTGACAGATCCATCAATAAAACCATATTTCTTCTTGGCCCATAATGTAGTCCACATAGCTTGCGCCCATTCTTCATAATTCTCGTTCTTCAACCTACCACCATGGCCCTCCACTTAAATCACAGGCGCTTCAGTAGGGAGTCAAACCCAAGACTTCAACGAAGTCCAAGTTCGCCCTAATCAGCTAGGCTATTTATGGGTAGATGAATTCTGTCTTTCATTGTCATAGACATGTAACATATACACAAGAAGATACATCCATCAAACAAAATTTCTAATTAGGCTAAACTACCAAAAATACAAGGATCACACAATAAGAAAAAAGATATGCACACAAAACTTCCTAAATAAAGGTCGATTGGCATATCATAGCTGCCTTTCCAATATAATTTAATTCAATTTTCCATTCAAACGCATCTCGTTCGTACAGTCAAAGAAAACTAAATTTAAACCAATTAAATTGAGTGATTACGTTGTTAGTGGAAAAATGTTTTCAATGAGCATCCGATCCTTACGTTGATGGTTGCAAAGATCACTTGCGTTTTAATTTTACAGCTAAATTATTGTTAGGACCCTCACAATGGGCATGTCAAGAGAAAGATAGATTTAGAGGTAACGTTGAGTTGTCGAACAATGTTCCTCATCCAGTGTAGAGATTGGAAAAACCACAATTAGAATAAATCTATCTATGAAGTTCAACTAAATCGGGAGCCACCATCGACATCACGGAAATAGTTGGATGCAGAGCGAAAATAGCAAAACAAATTGATTAAGCTCGTGCTCGGTTAAAATCTTGTTAAAAATCTTCGAAGAAAATTGAAATAGAGTCAAAATCAGAGACAACCTTAATAAAAATCTCATTCTGGCATTCATCGAACATGTGGTGTACGGATCGATCATGCCATTCAAGCGCGAGTTATAAAGCAGCGACGCATTTCAAACTACCACGACAAACGTCCATAAGAGCCTAAATCATCAACTCAGTCGCAATTATAGCAGATTTCAACATGGCTCAGAACCTCAACTCTAGATTCGAAAAGGCAAAAAGAAAAAACCGACCGAGAGCCAGTCATGCGGTTCTTACCTTTGCAAAGCTCAGTTTATAACGCCGTTCGGCGAAGAAAACGAAAGCGCAGATATTCCGGAGACGTCACCAATGAGAATCAAACGCGTTAATGAAGGAAGGAATATGAGATAACTATCTGCGAGAACGTCCCGGGCGCGAAACGGTGGAGGACGGGGCTGTGGAGGCGCGGGGCCGGAAACCGAAAGACGCGGCGGCGACGGTAACCAACGACGTCGGGAAAAAAAGGCAACGAGAGGTTCTCGGAAGCGGTGATGTGAGTGCAAATCGGCGGAGTAGGCAGAAGCGACCGCGACTCAAAAACTCTCCGGTGAAGGCAATCGAGGAACAGGCGGTATAGCAAACATGGCGTTTAAAAATGATTTGACTTTTGTTGGTTTTTTTTTTATATTTTAATTTTTACTTTTATGAGGAGTTTGAGGTCAATTCACTTCAATCCTACGGTGCCACGTGTCATGTTCTGAATGATTAACAGCAGCCATGGTGATTCTTAATTTCACTGAGGAGGTTCTAATTTTTTTATTATGGGGTCAAATTCTTCGATTTAATAAAGAAAACGTGGGGAATTTTATGGTTTTGAAATCTAAAGGCTCAAATTCTACATGCCCATGCTAGTTTTGACACCTACATGCAATTTGTTTTTACAAATTCTTGGTTTTTAACTAGATTAATTTTTTTTGAAGATTTGACTAAATAATTCAGTTCTTGTTTTGTTGGAAAAAAATGAAGCCGTTACCAATGAAATGCAGTGACCCTAACTTCTTGCATGAAATTGAAATGCTAAGGCTCCGTAAGTTTCACGAAAAATGTAACATCTTTTTAAAATATTTTCCATTAAGTTCTTTTTCTAAAAAATATTATCTTCATAAATCGCCATTTAGTCTCTAATAAGGGTTTGAGTGAATATGTGCATGCCATTTTCCAAAGACATAATGGGGGCATTTTTGTGTTTTTGTTTTTTGTTGTTCTTCATTTTTCTTTCTCCTCCTTCTTTCTATGTTATCAGCTTCGTTCATTGTTCTTCAATTGAGCACAAGGCTTTGTACATACACTTTCTTTACCAATGCTGAAAGTTTGCGATGAATTGACGAAAAAAACAATCTCCACGAGTAAAATTAATAGTTTTAGTCTATAACTCCTTATACAAAGCACTTGAAAAGGGAAATAAGGTTAAAGGCAGATGAAACAGGCTTGTAAACTTTAGTGCAATCAATACAAGATCTTAATATCAGTCTTAAAGAGCAGATTGCCTATGAAAAAACAAGGGTGACGAGATAGATTACATGATCTATACAAACAAAATGTTACAGGATTAAAATCATAGACTAACATAAGTAAGCTCACCCTCCGACCAAGCTTTAAGTTCGGGCAGCCATGGCTATCATAAGCTTTGAAGCCAAATCTGATATTGAAGCTTGTGATTGCCATAGCTAGTAGCTACGGCCAACCCTCTGGGATGTCCAAGTGGCAATGGATAGGGATGAACATACTTCAGAGGAATTTGGTTGAGCAATCCAGATGTTAAAAGACAATAAACAGTAACTTTGTCAAAGTTTTTATTTTTCAATATCGGCGCGAATATTTTTTGGATGAGAATGCCCAATTATGACATTGGGTTAAAGACCATATTTTAAATCATATTAGATAATGTGGATCATAAATGAGTTAACTTAAAAAATTAAATAGGTCTTAAATGAGTTCAAAATGGATCATGAATTAGTTACATGTCGCGACCTAACCTCCGCCCTTTAGAGGGAGAAGGATTAGGTTTAGAGGTATTTGCTCTTGATTTTACAATCTTGAACTCGGATTCTCCCAAATCCATACCTCGCGTGACATTTGACGTTTGCATTTTTAAATCTCTTTAATAGTCTAAAAGAAACCTCATTTTAAAAGGAGCCGCCACTAGCCTATTAAGGTTGGCTAGAAACCAAGTGAAAACATTGAGAGAAATGCTTCACCTTCTATGCAACTAGAGCTTCCTAGGGTACGAGAACTTGATTACGTTAATCATTTAGTTAACGCCCTTTTGGTACCTAAAATTGATTGATTGATTGGTTAATCTACATGTTTGCATGCATGCTTACATCATCTAAAAGGCTAGTCCACTAATGTTTTGATGCCAAGCTCTAAGAGCTTATTCAATTGGATTCATTTTATAAATTTTATATTTTTATTTTTTGATTTTCTGGTTTTTTTTATTTATGATTTTCTAATAATTTTCTAATTTTTTAATGATTTTTAAAGATTTTCTATTTTTATGATTTTCTAATGATTTTATGATTTTCTATTATTTTCTAATGATTTTCTAATTTTCTATTATTTTTTAATGATTTTCTAATTTTTCTGATTTTCTATTATATATTATCTATTATCTGATTTCTGATTTTTTATTAGTTGATTTTTTTATTATTTTCTAATTATTTTCTGATTTTCTATTATCTATTTTATTCATTTTATTTTTGTATTTTTTATCATCCTCCAACTTTTTGTTATTTTTCTGATTTTATTTATTACTTTCTATTTTTTCGAATTTTATTTATTATTTTCTCACTGTTATATTTCTGATTTTATTTATTTTCTATTTTTTATTATTTTCTCTTACTAAAGAAAGAACGGTCCGAATATCAAACCGGACCGGGTTTTAAACCGGATCGGATTTGGACCCTGACCCGAACGCACGGGCCCGAGTTTGCGGACTGAAATTCACGAGCTCGGCCTCGGCCCGTTCTGCTTCGCTAGCCTATTTTCTCTATTTCTATGACTTGGCCTTTTATTCTGTCTATTATGACACGCCGGCCCATCTTCACTATCCTTTTATTCATCAACTTGGTCACTAAGAAAAAGAAAACTCCCGTAGGCCTCTCCCTCTCTTAGCCTAAACCACATCATCTAATTACTAGCTCGGCCTATTTGTTATTTCACTGCCCCTTTTTCTTTCAATTTCAGCCCACCTCTCTTTCTAATTCATTTATTACACCAGCCCAACCTTTTCCTCTTAGCCTTATCAGCGATTAATCTCACGTTCATCCAGCAAACTTCATCTTCTTCTTATTCAACTCTTACACTAGCTGGCCGAGACTGAATTTGAACACATATCGTCGGAGATGACAACCGACGATGTTGCTACTTCCACTCAACAATATACAATGAACGAGACTTCTACGAGCAACAACTAAACTATAAATCGAAGATAAAACATTCGGATTTCTAACTCGACATTTCAACAAACACGTAGAGCTCGACAATGTTTAGAAGATTTAATCTCCAAAGAAAGAACACAACTATCAACTATGATAAGCAATACAGGAACTCAAACTATTCAGCATACAACTAACAAAACCACATCAATGAACAGACCAAGAGATAGGTAGAAGAATTTAACAAATTCGTAGACATGGCGCTTGAATGGAACATAACAGAGAGATAGGCTTACCTGTGAAATGGAGAGGATCAAGCAAAGAAGATCGGAGGCTCGCTAATCAGTAAATCATCAAACTGGAACAGCCGAAGAATACACATCCAAGCTAGGAGGTTTCAATCGGCAGTAAAGGAAACTCTTCAATCTTCCAATCCACACTTCAATCGACGATTCGCTTAGCTGAGGTAGTGAAGGAATGAACACCGAGGAACTTTGATCGACGGTGGGCTAACTCATCTCGCGAAATCAACGAAGGAAACAACATCTAGAGACTTTAATCCGTAATGAAGACATTCTTTTAATCTTCGTATGAATACCGAGAGAAAAAGGACGAAAACAACAACTCGAAGCCAAAAATCTTCTATTCTCTAATTAACTCCTTGAAGGTTCAAGAAATCCGATCAGCCATGTATGAGCTCCCTTAAACTTCCTTCAAGGTCCTCAAACAAAGCTTCAATTCCGAAGACAAAGAATCAACGCCTCGACACTTCCCAGTGAACAAGAGTAACTGAGAAAGTTCGAATCGGCAATGGACGAGTTGAATCCGCGAAAGACGAGATTCCTCGAACTTCTTCCTCGCGATTAATCAAATGAGCCTCCCGAAGAAAAAAAGCAAAAGAACGTGCATCTAGCTGAAGAAATCCAATCGGTGATGAAGAAGACCTCAATCTGAACGAAAGCCAAAAGAACGGGAGCCCTCAGAATCAATAAATTTCCTTTCTCTCCCCCTTTCGTGTATCTGAAAGAGAGCGAGCTGAGAGCTCCAGCTCAGAGGGAGCAGCGAGCTGAGGGACCGAGAGAGAAGGCCAAAGGAGACGATGCAGAGAGTCCGAGCTGAGGGAGGCGGGCGTGAGCTGAGAGCATGCCTGCGAGCTCCGGAAGTTTGAGAGGGAGCGAGCTGCGGGAGCTGAGGGGAGGCAGCCACCGAAAGGGACGCCAGTTGGGAGGAAGGCGGAGGCGGAGGCGAGCCAGGCAGAGAGAGAGAGAGAGAGAGAGAGAGAGAGAGAAATCTGCAGATTCTAGAAACCCCCACTCTAACCGAATCCCCCCCATTTCTGTTATACCATTTTCTTCTTTTTTTTTTATCCTCTTCTTAAGATTTTCTTGCCTTTTGATTAAAGGCCAACTCACGTGAGCTAAAAACGAATTCAAAAAATAAGGCCGGGCCGCGCGAGATTTATTCATCATTTTTTTTATTTCATTTCAATTTTTATTAAACTCCTAATTTTCGAGAAATAGACTAGAAAATGATTTAAAAGAACGATAAAATTTAGATGTCAACATTACCTTATGAATTTTAAATGTTACTGATAAATCATTTTAAATGTTATTAACAAGTCACTTTTACACTATGAAAAATCTGATATTCTAATTAATTTTATTTTTTAAAATAAAAATTTGATTTTTCCCTTTTTTCCTCATTTTCCCCTATTTCTAAGTTAGTTGACGGCCTAGAGACGAGGGGATGAGCTCACTAGACTTTGGCGACTAGAAGAGGAAAAAGCCAAAAAATTAAAACATATATTTTTTTAAAAATAAAAATAATTAAAATTTTGAAAAAAAATAAAAAAAAATTATCAAATAAATTATATTGCATAAAAGGATTTTAACAATACATTTTAAAAAAATTATGAAACAAATTCTCTGAACTTGAATTAATATAAAAATAGGGAAATTTTCAAATAAGGGTCCAAAGTAGAGTCAACTTCTCAAAAAAGGGTACGAAGTGAATATTGTCTCAAATAAGGGTTTGCAATGACCAAAATGTCTCAAATAGAGGCCTAAAGTAGCCAAATCGTATTAAACAAAGGTTTGAGTTTGCTGGCTAGTTGAAGAGGGGCATTTCGGTAAAAAGATTAGGTATAAAATAGAACTCTTAAATACAAAAGGCAAGAAAAAAGATTTATATCAGTATTTCTCTTCCCCATCCTCTTATTATATCAAAACTTAAAAACCCTAAAACAAAAACCCCAAATACTTCGTTTCTTCTCTTTCTTGGTTTGTATGCTTTGTTTGTCCTCATTTGTTTCTTCATTTGCAACATTTCTTCATTTTTGACCGATCTATCCTTTGCTAATTGAAAATCTTTACCTGCCATGTTTCTTCCCATTACAACTTTGTTTACATATATTTCTTCGTTTTTGTTTGTACTGTAGCTGATTTTTCATAGAGGAGGCTGGTGAAGCAACATGTCAAAGAAGTGTGGACATATTGTGGAATGCCATACCGATGGGAATGATGATAATGATCATAAGATAAATATTTTTTTCCTTTTAAGGTAACCACAAAACAACTTTGAGGATCAAAATCAGCAAAATGAGAGGAAATGGCAATTGGTTGAGCTCTTCGGTGACAGCAATTGGAGATGGAAATAAACACAATCTCCATTGAGTAGTGGTGAAAACGATGATTAAAAATGGCTAGAAATCGTTTGCAAAATGTTATCGAGAGCAAAAGCAAAGATCGAGAATGTTATTGATTTGGGTTTTGAAGAAGAAAGAATTGAATAGAAGAGGACTACATCCTGGCGAGAGTGAAAAAAAACAGAGCAAGAGCATAGAAGAAAAAAACAGAGCAAAAGCAAAGACGCATTCGAAGTTTTCTGTTTTCTTATTTTTTTCAAGATTTTTTTTATACGTATTCTTTTTTACTAAAATACCCCTGTTCAATGGCCAAATTAATTAAAATTTGGCTAGCCAGCAAACTCAAACATTTATTTAATACGATTTGGCCACTGTAAGCCTCTAGTTGAAATAACTTGGTCATTACAGACCCTCATTTGAGACAATGTTCACTCCGGATCTTTTTTTTGAGAAAGTGGCTCTACTTTGGACCCTTATTAGAAATTTTCCCATAAAAATATTTTAACAATATGGGTCGGGTTGTGTATGTGTATGGGTCGTGTCGGGTATGGATCGCTAAGATTGTATCGTATGGAAATATGTTAAAACAGGTTAAATGAGTATATATGGATTGGACCATTTTTGACCCGACCTAAACCCGACTCGATACACCCATTTGATGCCCCTATCGTAGGTCGATGAGGTTCAGCTATTTTTAAGGTTGAGTGTAATTAGGCATTGGAAGTGGTTTTGCGCAAGTGCCAAAGAAGGACAACGAAGGAAGAAGAACATGAAAGAGAAAAAAGAAAAAAAAAAGAAAAAAAAAAACCCAAAAATGTTCTGTCACACTATTGGAGAATGGCGATGAGATGTATATGTTTGTTCATGTCTTTCTTTGAAATGAGGTCACTAGAGACCTTTCTTGTATTTTAGAAAATGACTATACTGTAGGTCCTTATTTGAAATTTCCTAGCAAATTACATAGAATTAGTTGCATCAATGCCACGTCATCATTGTTGCCATGTCTTATGTCAGATTATCTTTGCCACATCATCATGCCATGTCATCCTAGCACATAATTGCCATACCATCTTGCCATGTCATATGTGCCATAATATCTGTCGTTTAAACATATGTCATGTCATTAATTCTATGTCATTTAGTAATTCCACATTGATGGTCATTTGTATAAATTGGGCCATATTTGAGTAGTTTTGAATAATTTTCCTTGTCATTGGAATTAAGAAATTTAGATAATTTGCATGTCACATGACATATTAGGTTAGATCATATATACATAATTTAAGACTAATATCGCATATATATATTTTTTCTTTTCATAAATGAGAAAAACCCAAAAAGAATTATAAATTCTTTTAGAAATCATGTTAGGTTTAGTGCGTGCGTTTTTAATTAACACCTTGCAAATGTTTGAGAATTAATCTTGATAAGATTATGCTTTGCTTGCTGAAGGTATTTTGGTTCTTGTCCTATTCTAGCAATTTATTTATTACTTTGTTTTCTTGAGACTTAATTTATTGATTGACTACCTGTGTAATCGCCCTGGTCTGTTTGTACTTTAGGCTTAAAATCAACCAATATTGCTTGCAAAAGTACTTTGAAAATAAATAAAAAATGAACAGAAATAGCATAAGATTAATTAGCTAATCAAGTCGTTGAATTCATTGAATTTCTAGTTCATAGAAGCAAAATATTTTTCCATACTTGGCTGTATAATCGGCCTTAATTGATTAGTGACGGTTATAAAAGGTAAGAAAGTTGAAGGTTACATATGATACTAAATTGTGATAGGTAGAGTTTGGGAGAGTCCGTATTGAATCTTTGGCTTAGTAGTCCTTTAGTTTTTTCTTGGGTGGTTCATCTCTAGGAAGGTCGACATGAATATCAACACAAATGCTTACAGAGTTGCTCGATATCGAGTGATCGATGGATTAGTTTTTTTGTACTTACATTTACTTTTCTCTAGTTTTAATTGTTCATATTGAGTCAGCATATGATAACTTTGTGTGATGCCCACAATTGTAAGAAGGACATTTTGCGAAGATTTGACTGTTGAAATTGAAGTATATAATTGCTCAGCTGAGGACACACTTTGCATATAATCCTTAATCTTTTGATCAAGGGATGACACGCTTGCTAAGGGATGACATTTGCGTTCATATCTCAGTTGAGAGCGAGAGGCTCGATCACAATAGATAGAACCTGTCGTCCAATGTTGCCGTCTTGGACGCCGACCCCATCTCCAAATTGGTAAAGCATATGCGCAGCACGAGCCGCGTTCACAGTGACATCAATGAACGGTTGGAGAAACGGCATCTCGGCATTGCCGAAGCAATGAGCAGTAATTCTTCCATGCTTGGTTTATCAATCCCTTCATGTGCTCCCGAGCGATGTCTTCTGACACGTTCGCTTCTCGCATGTAACACACCATTGACGACGGAGTATCTCCTCTATCTATCTCAGCCTAATCAAACATAAATAAACCGATGTAATTTGTTGATGATATTTTATCTCCTTGATTCAATTACATCATATGTCAACATCACTGGGTATAACTTATAAGCAGAAGTTCAGTAATTACCTTCGACATTATTAGGTCATTGCAGAGTCGAATTATCATGGAAGCGTTGTAGATCAGATCCTTGTTTCTCTCTAGCAAATCTGCCACTTCTTCCAATTTCATCTGTCCCGCAAAGAAATAAGCATGAGACAAGAGCAGAGGTCCGGAAGATGATGTCCATGCGTTGCTTAAGTACTCTTCTAAGGACGGCATGTAGCCCAAATTTTCCCACTTTGCTTCAATAAATAGTGCTTTGCAAAAATCTGCCCACTGGGAAAGATAAGGGGGGAAAAACTTCATCAAGAATGATCAATTATGTAAGGACATGAATCAATTAAAAGAGTTATGCATGCATATGCATATGCGATTATCTGCAAGTTTTTTCTTACGGCTTTCATGAGATGTGGCAGCACTCGATGCCAATCTTCATCCTGTCCAATATCATAAGCGATCTCCTGTGTAACATCGTGAAGCGCTTGGATACAGATCTGCATGCACTCCGGAAGCTTTTGAATCTCCTCCGAGTCCCACCTAGAAGCATTTGGTACTCCAGTGAGGGAAGATGAATGAACAAAGACGTAAAGAAGAGATCAGGAGCCACCGTGCCCTACCTGGTAATGGCGCTGGTGAAGCATTCTAATTCCTCTAACGAACCATAAATATCGTAAACATCGTCGATAATCAGTATAAAGATGACAACTGTTGTGAGAGATCTTCGGAGTGAGCTGAACCGCGGTTCCTGAGAGAATCCTAGAGCACACATGAAACTCTCCACCGGCCGATCCCTCGTGAAGTCCACATGTTCGATAAGTCCCAGATCCCTCCACCACCTGAAATTACCGAAGCCGCTAGTCAAAATTAAAAGCTATGAAAGTCGTATCATGTCTAGTGTACATTACTTCAAAATAGGCAAATTCGGAGGATGAACTTAGAATATGCTTATCATAAGTGAGTGAGGGAAAATGTTGAAATCACCTGGATATATCTTTAAGATCTTTTTGGTGTGTGGCTTGGACCATGTTGAAATTGAGCTTGGCAAGCTCCAGCAGATTACTTCGCTTGTCCTCCCGTTGCTCGTACGAGTCGATTTGCCATTTGACGTCGAACCACTGGACCCTCCAGTGCATCGGAAGCTCCAAAGCATGGACGGCGCGTTTCAAGAGCCGACTGTCCAAGCCAGAGACTCTCTCGCGGAGAATCCCAGTCGAGAAGGCTTTCGCTTCATCCAAAATGTTTTCGCCTTCCAAAGCCAGATGTGAAGCCTCCAGAAACTGTATCATGGCTTCAACATCTTCGCAATTGCTTCTGTCCAATGCGTGGCTTCCTTCTTTGAAGCTCCGCAATTCATCTGAGTAAAAATTGAAAGCCAAATATTTAAGGCCAGACAGAACTGGATATGATTGCTGATCCTACTAACCATACTCAATATTACTCTAGAAAATATTTTCCACGAAACGAACGAAGTCTAAAAATTGAACATGCAACGACCAACAACTCAAAAGATACTACTGTAGCACAGAGAATGATGATGATACATGAACTTTGGGTAGATAGCATGCATTTAAATTCGAAGTACATCTCCGTGGACCAAACATTTCTAACAGTAGTCCACAATTACTTAAGTTTTTATTATTCTTTCTGTAGAAATAAGAAGGGTATTTTCAGTAGAACAAAGTCCAATAAGGTATGTCGGTTTCGCGACTTCCCCATAAGGATGCGCTGAAAATTCGATTATAATCTCAATGAATGACATCAAATCCAATGCGTATCAACTTTTTAATGGTACTGTAATAAAACATTTTGCTAATTATACACTTTGGGGAAGGCTTGTCATCACAATAATAACGGATTGGAAATTCACGTTATGTTTGGCCGGTACGTAAGTTGGAGTCTCTTTGATCGTGTGTTATTAACTCCAGTTAAATGCATGAACTGATATCCTGAAGTAATCTCTCCATTGATTGACTACGAGTAACCATAGGGATATTTTAGACTGGAATGGCCGAAATCAACTTTTGCATAGTAATCTTCCGTATCACTAGCTTTGTTCATTGAACTTACCTAGTGATTTTGACAATGAGATCTTAGATGAATGAATTGACACAGGTCCACATTTAGAACATACCTTGTGAAACGACATGACTATGCTGTCGAAGGAGTCTGAACCGAAGTGCACTTGCATAGACATTATCTTCCATGGTGACGATCGGGTTGTTGGTAAAAGCAATTGTTTCAAGAGTTTCTTTCATCTCATTGGCAAAAAGGTTGGACAACCCCATTTTACTTATGTTGTCTATCAACTCCAACTTGGCAAGTGAATCGACTGCTTCCGCGAACATTGGCTTTACATCCTCCACGAGCCGCTCCACCCGTTCTTTAATTCCTTCTTTCTGTGGAATCGAGTCGAATTCGTTAGATCCAAATCTACCTCGAAAAGGCCTCGAATAATTCCATCTATGGGGAAATGAAATGCCATAGCGAAGTGCTTTAGTATGTACATAATCCATCAGCTATAAATCAAGTCTAGATGCGATGACCGATGTATATGGTAACATTGACCGACACTACGAGCATTGATAGGCGCACTTAACAGGTAATGACCTATGTTAATTTCATGCATGTGATGTTACTAATGAATTTCGAGCAAAATACTACAATGCTCAATTTCAAAAAACATCAATGTGTGTCCCATGTGCAAGTACTTGAAAATTGTGTGCCAATATCCATTTGCTCATATGAGGAAGACATCACTAGAGTTAAGGAGGACAGACACTAACAAAATAATATCGAAAGTCAACAACCAAATTAGCTCAAACTCAGTAGTGCGCAAGGTGCAAAATATAATCGTACGATGTCATATTTATTGTTAAGTGACTGGAGGAAATCGTATTTCCAAATGTTGGGCTTATAATTGGCCGATCTTCTTTGGTGCATCGTGTCCACGACTTGCGGCAAATTCGCTTGGCATGGTTGGAAGTTGGCTTGTTCTGTTTTGTACGCCATGAAGAGTGTGTGAATGTTGAGAAGATTGGTGAGATCAGGAATTGTGCAAGTTTTGTGATGGAAGGAGTGTGAGTGTTGTTAAGCACAATGCTTCACTTTATATAGGCGAGTACGAGCGCGGGTGCGTTGGGGCTTGAGCGGAAGCGTCATGTCTGGCGGCGGCTGAGAACACGACAAAAGCTAGCGAATATCTGCGCATGCTTCACATGCCTTTGGCTAAACAAAACTAGATAGCAAAACGCAAGGCAAATTCGTCTGAACAAAACAAGAACACGACGCTGTTTTTCTTTGGCCAAGAATTTAAACATCGGTTGTGCGGGCATTATTATCGAGATTGAGCCCGTTCAACGAAAGTTAACCTGCATCGAAGTGTGTGGAAGTATGGTCATCATGGTGCGAACATAGGTCGTATCCTCAAGGGCAGTCCAATTGGGCAATAATATGCTGACCCGATAAAGACCTACTAAAGCTATGAGATTGTGGATTTCTTCTCGAGAGTTTTGTTAACTTTGCACCCAACTTGAAGAAACCTTCTGTCAAGAGTTTAACTTTTGTATTCCCTCAGAGATTGTTTCATGAAAAATTATGAAGACTAAATACAGCGTAAATTATTGGGAATAATTGAAAACTAATGAGGAGAATTTGTAAGTGATTCAAATATCATTGTAATGCCCATTCCGTCACTTGATCCATTATAAAATTTCCTATCGCCCTACCTATGTCTGCCAATCGAACCATATGAACCCTACATTCGCTTAATTTTGTTTAATTATCTAGTTTAGTATTCTTCCATTGCTTCTTCTTTGGCAACACTTTGCCCTTGCTTGGTTATTAACATCTTGATGGGGTTCAACATGAGACCAGTAGTGCATCCGTGCGTCTCATGAGATTTAAACATTACGTTTTATTGTTTTATCTAAGATATCATGTACCAGAGTTAGTCACCCGGTTCTGTTTGATTGAACTGTCCAACTTCTTTAGTCGAACTCTGCTTTCATATAAGAACAATTTAGTACAAATTTAAGTGATTTTTCACATGTTTAAGTTGTACAAGCGTGCATTTGGATTTCCATCGCAAATACTTCATCTTTTTTTTTTTTAACATTATGCTTAATTTTTAGATGGCTAAGATGTTATTCAGACCCACGTATATGTGAACGCACTTCACCAGTTACTGTCTATGTCCGCACGTCTTATTAGACTAAATCACTGATTGACATCTTAATCACATTAGGGAAGTGAATCACGATGGCCTTTGTATCACTATAATGGGGATAAGATGCCCTTGACAGCAGTTCAATCAGAGTGGCCTTTAGTGGGGGTCCAATCACATTAGGCCACGTTGAAGCCATGATCTTTACGTGCACCTTCATTCATATTTCTAGAAGGTAGGTACATGAATCATTTACTAATTAGTCAATGTTGATGTTGATCGCGACATTAGTCTTGCTCGAAGAGCATTTGCACACGCACAAGCAGGGTAGTTCTGTAGAGTCACAAAAGCAACATAAGTTCCATGTGGATAGCGATTTTGATCCGGTGGATGGCAATTTGCGCCAACGACAGCGTGTTCGACCGTGGACCTACCTCTTGCCATATTGCACTTGCTGCAAAGGCGATATCGAACATCTACGCGTTGATTTTAATCCTCTGAGGAGCCTAGAGCTTGGGGACAATCAAGCACAATTATCTGAAGATTGCATAAGACATACCATATTTTAGATCCTGATGTAGCCAAATATCTCAAGTTTTGTTCCGTAATTTCAAGAAGCTTTCTGAGTCATGTGACTTTCCTTCAAATAACTTAGCTCGTGTGTTTGAGATGCTTTTCGGGAACAAAGCCCTCAATATGCACTTTCAATTAAAATACCAATTGCTAGTAACCAGTGTGTCTCTACAACCAAGTTGTGTGAAGGAAATTTATTTCACATCCATATTGGATTTGATATTAGGTGTAGACACTATGTCCTTTTTACCACCAATCAGGTTTTCTTTGTCCAAACTATTCAAGGCTGTGAAGCCTCATCCACAATCCGCCTCAATTCTATTCCATATAACGTTAATCCAGATTAGTAATAGTCTAATCCCATTTGATTTGAATATCCAATTGCTTATTTCGGTTGATTTTGTAACAGCCGGATTTTTGAACCATGCTCGTAATTACGGCCTTGGGGAAATTTTCTAGGAAATATTATAATTTCCCTTGTGATTCGCGAAAATTGTGAAATGCTTTTAGATTATTGAAATTGGTTGTTAAAATTTTATTTGGGCCCAAAAATGCCATATTTTGGTGATGGGAAATCTTAGTGAATTTTAGAAAAATTTCCTGAATTTTTATGATTTATTAAAGCAAATTTCCAATTTTCGGAAATTAAATTATTATTATTTTCATAATTCCCTGAACAGGCCAGCGAATCAACCAGTCCAACCGCGCGAACCGGACGGTCTGACCGAGTCAGACCGGTTGCACACGCCGTGCACGCGCATGGCTCCCTCTCCCTCTTATTCTCTCTCCTTCTCTGCGGCATTTTGGCGAACATTTGATGTGCACCAATCAACTGTTGCAACCGTCGCCTCAATGGTCACCTCACTACTGCCACCACCCACCACTCGTCCTTGAGGGATGGCCGGAGTGATGTGGAGCCAATGGGGGACCTCCACGTGGCGCCGGTGAGCTGATTTTCAGCTCGCCCCTAACCACTCTCCTCTCGGTTATACCGAGCTCCACCCCTACTTTCGCCTCATTTTCCTCCCAGCTTAGACCTCCTCTCGTCTCGCCGTTGATGTCGTTGGGAAGCCTGCAACGCCGTCTTCACAACGCCACTCACCGCCGCCCTAGGTTTCACCAGAGTCGCAGCTGACAGCCCCCGAAAGGAGGCTTCACGGTTCGGGTTTTCTGGAAAACATTCTAGAAAACCGCAGCGAAAGCCCCGGAAAACCGCAGCCTAATCCGGTAAGTTCTCTCTATTCCGAGCTCCTTAGCTCAATTGATTGCCACCAATCGATTCCTTGAGGTCCCTAGACTTTATTTACGGCCTTTGATTAGTTCGATTTGGCCTAGGTTGGAGTGGGTTCGGCCATTTTCAAGATGAGCTCAAACAGAGCTCGTCGGAGCCCTAGCTGTCACCGTTGCCGTTCTAGCTACTCCCACACAACGCCGTTGGCACCGTTGGACTTGCGCTAGTCCAGTGAGTAAAACCCCCAACCTCTCCTCATTCGTTTTGGCATGAAATCGACGAATCAAAGCTCGAAGCCCTAATCCCCTTCCTTGAAA
The DNA here is from genome assembly GCA_019926035.1 of Melaleuca alternifolia. Taxonomy (NCBI): domain Eukaryota; kingdom Viridiplantae; phylum Streptophyta; class Magnoliopsida; order Myrtales; family Myrtaceae; genus Melaleuca; species Melaleuca alternifolia. The sequence goes on along the minus strand of JAGKPW010002416.1, from coordinate 4,540,481 downwards.
AAACCTAGGTTGAGTTGTCGACTTCACAACCGGTTTTTCGTAGCTTTGACCACCTCAGCCCTCGCCGTCACCGCCATTCGACTCGTTGTCGAACCAGCTTTTGATTATCGATCTCGAGCTTCGATTTGGCCAAAGGGTGGAGAATAGTAGCGAAACTCGACAAGCCTCGATGACCCGATGCATGACCCAGATAGTCTGAACCGAGTCTGTGCGTGCTTCACCGAAGCAGTCGCCATCGCCGTCATCGGAGGCCCAGTCAGCCAGCTAGACAGCTCGACCCAGTGGGCCCGGCCTAGCAACTAGACTCAGTGGCCAACCCGGCCCAGCCCAAGCGGGCCGAAAAGAAAAGAGAAAAGAAAAGAAAGAAAATAAAATAAAAGAAAAGAAAATAAAGGGCGGGTGGAAAAAAAGAGAGTCATTTTCTCTTGGCCTTCAGCAAGTGCCTAGATTAGTAGGGTGGAAGCCAAGAGACTTATAAGTGAGTGGGCTCTAAACCTTTATTAGGTGCATTCACTGCTTTAGTAGAAAACTGCTAGAATGGCTAGAATTCCTAGAATTCTTAGAATTTTAGGGTTAGCAAGGACTTGATTGATTGAATGGATAGTCGGATAGAACGGTTAGATTGGTTGGCGTGAGGTAATTTGTGACGATACCTCGTGGGATGCGAAACGTGCCTTAGGGCCAATAATTGGCGTGATGAAGTGCCAAGGGCACGAAATATGTGAAAGTTGAGAAATTTCAACTTTGGTGTGGTATTGGACTAAGTACGAATGAGGGGACTCGTTAGGGATGGCCGCGTACCCCGTGATGGATATTTCGATTCAATCGCCCCTTTTAATATTTATTTCCATAATTCATTTAGTGAATTCACAAATTAATTAATAATCTTGCTATTTATTTATCAATTACGTTGTTTTAATTGCTAGACTTGCAATTTATTTATTTTAGCTATAATTTGATTTTTAGTCCTGCAATTTAATTATTAGCAAATTAAATTAGTTAATTTTTCCGTTTTATTGATTGCCAATTAATTACATTATTTAGTTAGATAGTTCGTTGTGGAGCAACCTCGGTTGACTAATAGGATGCATTCGATTAAATTCCCTAGTTGCCTCATTAGTATCGATCGACCACCCCTAGGAACTGTGAGTCGGGAAGCCTATGGGGTAGCTTAGTCAAAAGTGGGCAGCACGATGATGCCGAGACTTGGATTGCAGTGAGGTGATAGGAGCTGTTCCCCAGTTAAGGATAGCTAGCCTTCCGCCTATAGACTGAGAGTTGGGAGGGACGCTTTAGGGACCCTAGGGTAGGGGTGTTCCTAATCTAGGGTTAGGGTTTGTTCACTAAGATACCAAGTATCTCACTCCACCACCCCCACCATCCCAAGACCCAACTATGGACCCGAAGGAGGAACTCTCAAACTTGGAGGACCTATCCGAGGAGGAAGACCCCCAAGAGAAGGAGTTGTCGGAGGAGGAACCTCTCGAGGAGGAGGATTGGGATCAGCTGGAACTAGAACCTCTGGAGGAGATGGAGCTGGAGCAACTAGAGGAGGACTTAGAGCCGGAGGCTCCCTTTAGCTCAGACGAGGAGGTAGAAGACCTGGAGGAAGAGATAGGGATGATCCCTGAACATCCTGTGGATTGAGGGTGCGTGGTAAATAGGGAAATAATGAAGAGCGGCTTGATCGTGGAAACCCAAGAGCAGATGGAATGGATATGGAACATCCCAAAGCAGATTTGGATTCCTCACCAGCACATAGTGGAGTATGCCGGTCCCCTGGGAAGCGAGTTGAGCTTCAATTCGGAGCAGTGTGGAGTGCCTTGGGGAAGCTACGACTCGGGTTATGAAGACTCGATGGAGCAGACGACTCAGAGGATGAGACCGTTCTTAATGCAAAACCCTATTTTAACCTACGTAATACCTAGATTCGCTCCCTACACCATAGGGTAGTACACCCTTCCACTTTACCCGCGACTTTTGATTGTATAGCTGTGCGGAGGAGCGCACCCTTTTGAAATTTCTTCCAGGTCGGATTTCTTTTGTAATCAAGGATTATGTGGACATGACTTGAAGTTGATGTGTAATGATGGTATATTATGGATTCTATCTTGGTTCCTAATCTTTTAGCAATTGTGATTCGGATTAATTAATGATGGAGTTACTGGAGGTATGTCGGAAGTTGAATCGAATTGGATCCTGTAAGTATAAATCGGAGATAGTCACGAGTCTAAAAGTTAGGACGTGATAGATTTTGTTATCCATTTGCCTTATTTACTATTTTAGGCATTATCCAATTATGGATTATTAAGAATAGTTTATTTGATCACTAATACATTGATTCAATTTTTAATCAATCTAACCTAATATTGGAAAAATTTTGTTCCTAAGATTATGATCATTTTAATTTAACTCATGAGACAATGGGCTATTTTTTAGATTATCACAATTTTTTAGTTAAAATCTTCCTGGATTGTGTCTATGGATTAGGTAAATTCTGATCTTCAATATAGATCTTTACCATGTTTTGAAAAATAAAAATTGCAGATCATGTTGATTGATTTCTAGATAGGATCGCATGATGCTATGATTTAGATATTTTCCTAGTTGAATTAAGATTGCTTGTTTAGATAATATTCAGACTAGATAAAATTTCTAAATTGAATTGCACGTTGAAATAGGCATCCATGTCAAGACAAGATTCAGGTTAATCTATTTCCTAATTTAAAGGAAAATTTTTAGATAAGAAGCTGAAGTGAACATATAATATCTCAAGTAAACCTTATCTCAAGTAAAAGTTTGATGTTTCCAGTTAGTCTCAAATAAAGCCAGCATGAGCATGTGCTCACATGCCACTTTCCAAAAGCAATTAATATAGGGGTATTTTATTTTTTGGGCTTTTGGGTTTTCTTTATTTTATTTTATATTTTCTGTTAATTGTTTTCTTTTGCATCTTCTGTGTTCATTGTTCTTCAACTGAGCAAAACGCCTTATACATACAGTTTCTTTACCAATGCTGAAAGTGCGATAAATTGACCAAAGAAACCAACATCCATCGGTCAAACTAATAACCTTATGCAGCTCATTATACTGAAGCATTTGAAGAAGGGCAACAATCTCATAGGCAGATAGAATAGGCTAATAAGTTTTAGTGCAATCAATACAAGATTTTACTACCAGTCTCGAAAAGCAGATTCTTTATGAAAAATTAGACTGATGAGATAGATGTATGATCTATACAAACAAAAAGCTCCAGGAAAAAAACCATAGACTAACATAAGTAAGCTCACCCTCCAGTCAAGCTTTGAGCTTGAGTGACCGTGGCGATTGCAAGGTTCGAAGTTAGATCACCCTATGAAGCTTGCAGCCGCCATGACTAGCAGCTATAGTGAGCACACTTGGATGTCCAAAAGCAGCAACGAGCGAGGATAAACGTGCATCGAAGGAGTTTGGCTAAGTGATCGTGAGGTTGAAGATGATGAATAGTAACTTCCTTAGATTTTTCTTTTCAATTTTTGATCAAAAGTTTTTGGACAAAATTACTCTGTTACGATCACCAAAAAAATCAAGTGCTCCCTAGCTGGCAAAATTTTAGCTAGCTAGCAAGCTCAAGCCCTTATTTGATGTCGAATTAGATCTGAAACCGAAAGTGGTTTTGCACAGGTGCCAGGGAAGAACAATGAAGGAAGAAGAACGTGAAGGAGTAAAGATGAAAAAAAAAAACAGAAGAACTCGAAAAAGCTTTATCATGCCCTCGAGCTTGTGAAATGCACATGCTCATTCTGTCCTTTAATGAAAACAAACTAGCCGCTTTATACCCTTACATGAGATAACAATTACTTGAGATTAGGGGTGTCAAATGAGTAAGTTGGATTGAGTTTGGGTCGGGTAAAAAATGGTCCAATCCGTATTGGCCAATTTAACCCGTTTCAACTAGAGGTGGCAAAATGGGTCAAAGACCCATATTTGATAATATGGGTCATAAATAGGTTAACTTAAAAAGTTAGTTGGGTCAAAAATGGGTTACTTAACAATCTTATAGGTCTTAAATGGGTTCTAAATGGGTCATAAATGGGTTACTTACTTAATTTTAAGTATTATTAACAAATTATTTAAAATATTATTAACAAGTCATTTTTAAACTATGAAAATTCTGATATTATGATTATTTTATTTTTAAAAAATAAAAATTTGATTATTTTCATATTTTTTCAACAATACAGGTCGGGTCGAGTATGGGTCGGGTCATGGTCGGATTGGGTATGGGTCATCATATTTACACTACATTAATATAGGTCAAAACGGGTTAAATGGGTCAAATATGGTCCGACTCATATTTGACCCGACCCAAACCCGACCCGACCTACCCGTTTGACGCCTCTAGTTTCAACCCATTTTCATATAATATAATTTTAGCAACCCATACCTAACCAGACCCAAACTCGACCCGACCTGTATTATTCAAACACTTCCATATTTAACCAAATTCAGGGAAATTTGCTTGATGATATTTTTAAAAAAATTTATTGTTGAAATAATTTTCTGCAATACGATTTATCTGATAAATTTTCTTTTTTAAAATTTAAAATTTTTTTATGTTTTTTGAAAATATATTTTTATATTTTTGCTTCTTCCTCTTCTAGTAGCTGCAGTCTAGTGAGTTCATCCCTCACCTCTTGGACGGCGACCAACTTAGGGAAATTGGAAATATAAAAGGAAAGAAAAAAAAAGGAAAATAAAAATAATCAAATTTTACTTTTAAAAAAATTAAATATTTAAAATATCAGGATTTTCATAGTTTAAAAATGACTATTAATAACATTTAAAAGGATTTGTTAATAACATTTAAAAATAATTAGATAACCAATTTATTACCCATTTAAAACCCATTTAAGACACATTAAATTATTAAGTGACTCATTTAAGATCTATTTAACTTTTTAAGCTAACCCATTTATGACCCACATTATCAAATGTGGGTTAATATGGGTTTTTGATCCATTTTGCCACCTCTATTTGAGACCCACTTTTGAGAAATTGACTACTTAAGTCCTTATTTGAAAATTTTCCTATTTTAAATAGCTTATTCTTAACGAAACTACCAGTGGATTGTCACGGTTGTTCCATTATTTGTCATAATATTCAATTTCTAACCCTCTTTTAACTTTTTTATTTATAGATCTACAAATGCTCTTAGTACCTAACTATCTTCATCAAACCTATTTCATCAGATAATGTATTTTTTTAAAGGAAAAAACCACCAAAAACCCCAAATTATGCTCATTGTGACACATTTTCCCCAAAAAAATTTGTAACACTAAAAACCCAAAAAAATTTCCTCATGTGACATATTTACCCTTCATCACATTTCCGTTAAAAGCTTTATTAAAAATCTTATGTGGCAGCTAACATGGAAGATGAAATGTAAAAGGCGCTAACGTGACCTCCAGGTGGAGTTAAATGATGTAGTTTTCCTAGCATCCCTGTTTCTCACAAAGGATCGTTCTTCATCTCTCTCTTTTTGTTCGTCTCTCGAGGTTAGGGTTCATGGAGTTCCATCTCTCGTGATTGGTCTCCTTCGCGGTTGCTACAGCGCAAGAGGATCAAAAGGGGGCGGTACTGGTTTGCGATTGTTGGCTGGAAGCCCTAAGGTATCCTTAGTGAATAAGACCATCTCCTCGCACCAGATCACCATCTTCTCCAAGTTTGCATGTACGTCTCAATCTCCCTCGATTCTCATCGTGTTTCCCCTAGCTTGGCTTGTGGTGTTTTGAATCCTGCGCACCCAGAGGAATAATGGTTGCGATTGTTCTTCTCGCACATGATGCTTCACCACTACGTGTTGAATGTTCCTTGGAACTTTGGAGGCTGCCATTTGATTGTATCTGAGTGATATATGCTCCGTTTTTTATTCTTGTCTGCTTCATCCGACCACTGTCGCACAGTCTCACAGTTTAATTTTGTCAAAGTCGAAGTGAATTTCGAGTGCTCTATGTTGAGCTGAATTGCGGTTTACGTCTTGTTTTTAGCTCCTTCGATCTCTAGAGTTGAAGATTAAATGACACGATTTTTGCAATTCATTTCCATTTCATGATGCTAGACTAGGGAGTTTAGTATGGATTTGGTGGATGTATTTCATGGGCCAAATTAGTTATGGCTTTATCGTTGTAATTGAGTGCTTTATCGTTCTTGATTTATGTGGTGTGACATTATTTCTGATTTTCTTTCATTTGAAGTGTGTATTTGCCACTGACACTCTTAAAGATTGCTTCAGTAATAATTTTAAAGCAATTGTGTGTTTGGAGATACTTTTCATTAAGGTTGCAATCACGTTATGTCTTAAGTGCATTTGATCAGGGAAAAATAACATGTCGCTTTGAGTTCATATTTTTTTTAGAACATGATACATGATTAAAGCAAATTGTCCTATCTTTTGCAGGGAAATTTCTAAACTTGACTTTAGTCCACTGCTGGGGATGACTTTGAGGCTAACATGGTAGATGGCTTTGAAGTTGAATTCTGGGGTAAAGAAAAGGATGCTAGCTGCACTGGAGTTGATATGGAGGTTGAGGTTGGGGTTGAGTTAAGCAATAAAAATTAGGACTGAACTTGTGGTCGAGGCTGGGGTGGAGCTTGAATATGGGAGTACTAGCAATAGTGAAGATAGTAAGAGCGTTAACGGCCTTAATTTGAGAGTGATAGAGAAAAGCGTTGACGACAAAGTGTGCAGAAGAAATCAAGAACTAGCTTGTGCATTTTTAGCTTCTACTTCGTCTTTCACAAAGTCTTCCCGCAGTTCAATCAAACAATTCACCCCAAAATTCTCCTTAAACAACGGGTTCATCTCCTTCCTGGATGTGTGATGAACACATCCTATCTAAAGATAAGGAAGGAAGACATGATGTGTGAATGGTAAGAGAGACAACATTTGCTGTTGATGCAGGACAAGAAGACATCAATGAGCATGACTATGATACAAGTGAAAGTGACAAAATAAAAATGCTAGTATTGCAGCGACACAACAAAGATACAAGTAAAAGTGGAAGCTTCTCAATAGGAAGCAAAGGAAAAACTCTTGAGATGCATAGATGTATTGATAGGTTGATATGTGGAACGCTGCTGTTGAAGTTGGATAGTAGGATCAATTGTGTTCGATTGTGTTAGCGAATTTAACTTGAATTGCAATCCATTGTATTAGCATATCAAAGTTTATCAATTTTCTGTATTATAAAATGCCTACATGAGTAGATTCCCTAATTTACTTGACAATATCAGTACATGTTATTGTAATATAGGTAAAATAGTATGTTTTGCAATATTTGCAACAAGAAATCAAATTGAACTAATGTGCATGACTAACAATATGAGCCACCATCAAAACCTCAACTTAATTTAACGAGGCAAGACAAATAATTTAATCACGTTAGCCAGGGCTGAGCATGCCAGACCAATCGCCCTGAGAATTGCCTGGACTGGATCGGACCAGCTAGGTTGGTTCGATTCTCAAGAGTGTTGGTCCGATCCTTGGTTCCTAAAAATGAAAATGTTGTTCGGGTGGTCCTGTTTTCGGTTCTCGAGAAGGTGGGACTGAACCAGACCAAACCCCTCTTTTGTAGATGTAATACCCAATACTAGTGGTAAGAATGCTTCCCATCAATTGGTGCAATTCACGATCTAGAGAAGATATTACTTGAACATGGCTTTGTCATTTTGTTCATCCTCACAATGTAACTAGGCATACCTATGCTTTTCTCAGCGTTTAACTCCACCTTGAGGCCATATTAGCGCCTTTTACATTTCGCCTTCCATGTCAGCTGCCACATAATATTTTTAATAGAGTTTTAAACGGAAATGTGACAAAGGGTAAATATGTCACATGAGGAAAAGTTTGGGGTTTTTAGTGTCACAAAAAAAAAAGTTGAGGGTAAATGTGTCACAGTGAGCATAGTTTGGGGTTTTTTGTGTTTTTTCCCTTTTTTTAATGATGTTCTAAAAGATTAATCTTGTTTAAAAATAACAGGGGATTCCATTGTTGTCGTACCTCGTACGGGTAGAATTAGAGATGTACAAAATAACCGGAAAACAAATGAACCAAACCAAACCAGCCAATATTTGGCAGTTCTTCATTCTAATAAATTGGAATTCATGAATACCGATTTTAGGTATGGAACCGACCACCCGAACAAATATTACAATATCTATGTTTGGCAGAGACGAAAGAAAGAAATAGCTGAACACCCTTGCCTAACTCTTAACACTCATGCTCGAGCAGCTTCACCCACTGCCAGTATGCCGACCTCCTCGTGGACTCATTAGGCGTTTGCGACGGCCTCCGTCTTGGCCGCTGCCTCCGTCCTCTCCTTTGCCTACCTTGACCACGTCTATAATAGCTGTAAGACTCTGAGGGGCTCCATCTTCTCATCCTCAGCCCCACTGCTGGCCGCTGTGTAAGATCAGAGATGTCGCTTTTCGTCTCCTTGTCCCACCAGCATCTTTGCTGGATCGTTGGTCCCGTGGAAGAGCTTTTGTGGGGAAGGAAGATTGCAGTTGCAGATGAATTCGAAGGGAGAGATGAGGCGGGAGATCGACTCATTCTCATCTTCCATGTTCGCTTGCCCAGTGGAAGATCAAGGCTCGAGATAATTTCTAGGGAAGGAGGGGTTCGTTTGGTGGTTAAAGAAGATGGGGGCTATTTTCTTGCTTACTTTCGGTCTGACCAGTAGGTTCTGGTTGCGGGCAAATTGATCAATGCCTATTCGGTTTCTAGATGAATCCGTGGAATCGGTGGACAATGCTCTGTTTGTTTTGTGGAACCAATTCTTAGTGAGCGAATCCCGGTTCCAGAGTGAGGACCGCCCACCATAAAGTCGATCATTCCTAGTTGGAATGTCAAGCATTTATCAAGAGATCTAAAATCATTCCCAACAACTGAAAATGTCGGATTTCTTACCAACATTATATGATGCTTAAAGCTATTAACAAACGGAATAAGTGATGCAAATTGCACTTAAGACTATTAAGCAATATAGTAAGTGATGAAAATTTAGGATAATCTGGTATAGATGAAGCATAGCTGCCGCGGCCTTCTAAAACAGACAGCTCATCCCCTATCTTACGGAGGTCCCCATGCTCTCTCACGAGAACCAATACTAACTTAAGACTATGCCACCCACGAAAATAAGCCGATCAACGATTGAAGCAGCCTAAAAGAAGCTCTGCATGTTGGACTAAGATACTATCTCATGCTGCTGGAATTGACTTTGAGAAAGCCAACTGGTGAGATCGAATTCTCGATAATTTCTGAGTCTTACTGATGTACCTTTGAGGACTTGCAGAGGAATAATTAGTAAGCAGTAGCGGCAAAAATCATAAAAGCACACAAGGAATGTAAGGGAAACGAAGATTACGATGACGTTTTTCTCTGCTCTTTTTCACGTTAATTCCACAAGAGATGTTGTAGAGTCGTCGAATGGTTATAATATTTGGCATTCAGTCAGGATACTGGGATTTCATTCCCAACTAGAAAAAATATTGAATTTTTTTTTGTATTTATTAACACATCTCTTATGATGTCTGGTTTTCACTCAAGAGACTCAGATTCCAAAAAATCTCGACTTTTTCTCTTACACTTAAGAAGTGAACACTCCTAAGATGTTTGACCATCGCTTAGGAGACCCGGACTTCATTTCCGGTAATGGAAAATCTCAAGCTTTTCTCTTACAATTAAGCTATAAACAACCTCTGACTTGCAAGTCTCTATTAATCCCCATTTTAAACTAAAGATCCGTTTGTTTTGCGAAATATATAGCAAATCATAAGCGATGGAGACTTTTTCTCTATTAATCCCCATTTTAAATTGTTCTTATATGAAAACAGAGTTGGACTAAAGAGTTTGGACAGTTCGATCAAACATAACATGGAGACTAACTTTGGTGCATGATAAATTAGAGCTAATCATAAAACCTAATGTTTAAATCTCATGAGATATACGGATGCACTACTGGTCTCATGTTGAACCCCATCAAGATGTTAATAACCAAGCAAGGGAAAACTCCTGCGAAAGAGGAAGCAATCGAATTGAAAGCACTAGTGCGTACACCTAGAAGGGGGGTTGAATAGGTGTTCTTGCAAATGTGTGCGGAAATTAAGTTTGCAAGATAAACTAAATGGAAATTAAAAACAAAGAGTTAAGAAAGAGACTTGAACACAACAGTTTTAGTGGTTCGGCTTTGATTAAGCCTACGTCCATTCTCAGTCTGACAGCCAATAGGCTGGATTTCACTATGTTTCAAAAGAAATTACAAGAGCAAGAGCAGGCTTCTCTATTCTCACAAAGCAGTAGTATTTCTCTCTTTTGATTACACGATGTGCACAATGACAAGTAGAGTGAATAGCTTCAGACTATGGAATGTTCTCTTATGTTCTCGATACTCTTCAAAACTAGAGACTAATCCCTTAAATACTTCCTCTAGCCTAATTGACCGTTGGCACTCACCAAAGAGGTTCTTCCAATCATACCGTCGGATAGAATCAATCAAGGGATCTCGAGCTGCTTTTAGAAATCGAGATGAGATAGTAACAATCCTAATTGCCCATACAATCAGGATCTTCACTTTCCAAGAATGAGTACTTACTCAAAATACTTGCCTTCCAGTTGATCAGTAAATTCCATATATAACCAGATATACAACTAGAGAATTAACCCATCAATTGTCCAAATATATCTCACTTTGAGGATAGATCTTTAAGAAAATATAATTCTTAGATAGAACGAGATTAATGATATAAAACATCCATCAGATGTTCAAGAAGATCGAAGGCATAGTTTAGTATCATGTCTTCCAAACGATAGAGATATAGAAGGTTGTTGACACCTAATTTTTATCGGTTTGGTACTCTGTTTTGATTTAGTGTTTTAATTTAGGTTTGAGAAAATCGTTACTAATTAGAAATTAAAATTTTTCTCTTTGTTGTATTTTCTATAATATATATGTATATATATAAATAGAAGAAAAAAGATAAAAAAAGATTAGAAAAAAAGAAGAGAAAAAAAGAAGGCCCTCTCGGACCGAGCCTAGGTGACCTGACCCTCTCCCACTTTTGCGCTGAGAAGGCCCGGGCGAGAGAGCCTACCACTCTATCTCGCGAGCCCAGCCCCATGTGGTTCTTTTTGTTGTTTCTTTTCCTGCCCGGTCAACTCTTGGAGCAGAAAATCTTCTGACTTAGCTAGCTCCTCGGGATTTTCTAAGGGGCGACCAGTAGCCAGCTTGCACAAGCAGGGATAGAGGAGAGAGATTGAAAAAACGAAGGGGCAGACAACAAAGAAGAAATGGTAGAAGGGTAGGCCACACGCCATTAACATGGGGAGCAGGAGAAGAACAAAAGGGGGCTTGGTAGAGAGAGATGGAGGTCTTCAACAAAGAAAACAAGAAGAGACAACGTAAAAAGAAAAAAAAAAGAGAGTCAAAAAGAAGATAAAATCTGGGGGGCTTCGGGTGAGAAAGAAAGAGGGAGGGAGAGGGATAGTGTTCGAAAAGAGAAAGGTAGGAAGAATGAAAAAATAGAGGAGAACAAAACAGGGAAAACAAAGAAAAAATGAGGGGAGGGGTTTTCGAAAACAAAAAAAGTGAAGAGAAGCAAAATAGAGAGGGGGCATCTGCGCTCTGCCCTTCCCTCTTCGTCCATCAGCAGGGGGCTGGTCTCGATACGCCAGCAGTCACTGTGGCAACGCACTTAGATCGCGGCGTTCCGTTGCCAGGGCTCGTAATCCGGGGGGGTTTTGAAGAGCATTTCACCATGCCTTCGGTGCCCTGCGATCCCCTCCTGATCCCTTCCCTGACCAACTTCCATGGTAGTTTGTGCCCGCAGCTGTGTTTAGATTTTTCTTTGCCTAACTCTCTACCGTTTGTTGTGTGACATATGCGATTTGCTGAGGTTTTCTAACCATCTCGACTCGTTGGACGTTTGCTCTTTGACTTTTGGGACCAATTTGGTTGTCTGTGAGAACTTGGTAATACTCTTGCTAATGATTTATATGTTGAAGATGGTAAAGTTGTAGTTGGTACTTTGAAAGCAGAGAAATCACATGGGGTTTATGGGCTTAAGGGTAAGTCATATGAGAAATGTCTTAATAATTGTGCAACTTTTCCATCGCTTGAAGAGAAGTTATCTCCACATTTATTCACTGACGGATAGGATGACGAACCAGAATCGGCTTTGCAAGAAATTCTCAGAGGAGCCACACCAACTACAGCATCGACAGCAAACCCCCTTTCGTTTTTGCTCTCATTTTTCCTTCAGTAATTCATATATGAGAAGAGCAAGCTCGCCTTCTTTGGAATGTGTGTGTTCTGGTATACATAGTTGTTTGTCGGCACAAACCGCTTTGAAAGCTTGAAAGTGGAGCAAACCTGTGACTGTGGAGCTTGTTTTAGTTGGGATTGAATTCGTAGGAAAGAAGCAAAAGGGTCAATGACTTGAAGGGTTAAAAGACATCCCATACAGCTATAGAGAAAGGAAGGGAGAAATAGAAAGAGCAAACAGATTGCGACCTTTTTGGTGAGTTTCGCGAGGATTTCTCGACACCAGCTCGGGCGACGGCGGTGGAGGGGTGAGGATCATTGCCGCCAATATTCCGTGCACGAGGAAGAACGACATGACGCATGTAACGCCCTCCACCTCGCCACCAACAATATTGTCCGCTTTGGGCCCCACTGGCCCTCACGAATTTATTCTCCTCAATCTAGCTCGAGAAAACGCGTCTATACTATTAAGGAGCCCAATGCCTTATAAGTTAGCCCTAAGACTTCCCCCGAGACGATGTGGGACAAGAGAAGTGCCCTTTTTGCGGCGTCCAGGGACCGAGGCGTGGACGCACCGCCATCCTTCCTCCCTGCGCACCACCGCCTGGGTCATCACACTCTCCCCCCTTAGGAGCACAACGTCCTCGCTGTGGCCCACACGCGGTCGGGAGTCGGCTCTGATACCACTTGTAACGCCCCGGCGTTACCTACAGTATGGATATTGTCCGCTTTGGACATTAAGTCCTCACGGTTTTGTTCTTTTTGGTCTATCCGAGAAAACGCGTCCATACTATTAAGGGGCCTAATGCCTTATAAGTTGGCCCTAGGACTCCCCACTAGGCGATGTGGGACAAGAGAAGTGCCCCCTTTGCGCGCGTCCGAGGACCGAGGTGCGGACGCACCGCCATCCCTCCTCCCCGCGCACTGTCGCCTGGGTCGTCGCACTCTCCCCTCCTTAGGAGCACAGCGTCCGACAATATTGTAACGCCCTCAGCCTTACCACCGACAATATTGTCTGCTTTGGACGTTGAGACCTCATGGCTTTGTTTTTCCTCGAGAAAACGCGTTGTCGGTGGGTCAAGGGCAGCTTATCCCATATAAGCTCTCCCAAGACTTCTTCCCTAGGTGATGTGGGACAAGGATGTCACAGCGCCATCGAACGCAATCGTGCAGCCACGCCTTTTGAGCCCTTCTCAATCCAAGTCCATGTTCAACAACTCTACTGGACTCTCTTTGCTCTACAAACTGGGATAGAAAATCGGCAAAATGGGGGAGAGCTACGTGCAAGTGAGCATGAGCAATCACTATCTCCAGAGAGAGAGAGAGTGTGTGATCAAAGCTTGGCGGCAAGGTCGCGTACAACGGCTAACGCGAGGTTGAGTGATGGCATGCAAGTGACGGATCCAAGGGCCTGCTGGACGGAGTGCGAGGTGGAACCAAATTCTTTACATAAGTTCGTTCTGTGAGTCTACGGGAATGTGAGTCTTTAGAAACTCGATCTCTCGTAGATATTTCTTGTTTCCCATGATGACAAAATTGTTTGTTGCTTTGTTGGTCTCTCTGTAGTTGTAATCTTGTCCTTTGTTTCTTGATTATATTTTGGGTTCGTGCTAATGGGTCTTCTTGCATTGCACGACGATGATGCCGTGATTTGTGGTAGATTATGAATTGAAAGAAATCTGTCTCTAGAACTTAGAAGAACAAGATTTTTGCAAATGAACTCCCTGCTGCGTAAGGTTTCACGTTTTTTTAATACTCATAGGATTCGATTTATGTCAATCTTTTGTTGCTTCTAACATTATAATTTCTCTAGTCAAACCCTGTCATCATCTTGCTAAAAATGTTTCGACTATGCCATTCTTTACCAATTTTCTGGTTAAAAAGAGATCTTGGTATAGTCGAATAGAAATACTTTTCGCAAGTTATCATTTTGAAAAATCTGCTATGGAACTTTTATTTTTTTATTTTTTTCTAATTGAAGAAGTTGTTCTCATATGGACAACTAAGTGCTTCTTGATTCCTCAATGCTTTTTAGCTTGATTGCATCTCTGATTTAGTTTTGCTTATGAATGTCGAGATGCATGACTAGACTCGCTATATGATTTGATGAGCAATTTACTAGAATGGCTCAAGGAGGCTAAACTGCATGTTTAAGTCCGAGGTCGGCCCCCGAAGCAATTTGTTTGGGTTGATATAAACGTTGTTGATGCTTTATTTTTATAGAATGCATTGATTGAATTATTGAATGTTGAAATTGAGATCCGTTCGGTTATGGCCCATGGCAATGACCGAGGAGGCGGCCCAAGCAAAGTTGATGTGTAACAACCGAAATCTGGGTATTTGACCAATAAAGGAATATATTATAAGTTTTTCTCAAATTTTCTTTATCTTTTGTACTTTCTGCTTTTTTTTTCATTCTTTATCTTTCCTCCCCTTCTTCACGTGTGGGCCCACACCTCCCACATCCCTCATACTTTTATCTTCTTTTACTGTAGATCATCTACAACCTCAGGAAGCTTAGTCGTGCACGTCGTTGAACCTATAAACGCGAGAAGACTGCGTTGATGACAACGGCCAACTCAGCGTTTATCTCTCCCCAACCAACTCAGCGTCTTCCTCGCGCGAACTCCCCTAGAAAAACCCTAGCCGCCGCCTTCCTTGTCTTGCATACGTTTCAATCGAGCCAAAGACACGAAATTGAAGCTTCAAGCTCCCCTGGTTTTGCCTTGCCGGAAATTGCAGCATAAAAACCCGACAAACCGTAGCGAAAAGAGGAGAATCGCAGCCATAGAGTCATAAAACTGCAGCCAAAAGCCGCGGCCCTGCATCCCCTGTTTTCGAGCTCGGTTTCTGCTCGCCGACGCCACAAGCTATCCAAGCCTTTCCAGTCGTCATTGCTGCCCAAGAAATTTCTGAGAGCTCTCTGGCTCATACCTAATAGCTCACCAATTATCAATTTGGCGTGGGTAATCTCAAATCAACTCTAATTTTCAAATCTGCTCGGGTTGAGTTTAAGATAAACCGAGAACTCGAGGCCACCTTCACCTCGTCGTCGTAATGTCCATTGTTCCTCCATTTCGTCGACATGAGTTCAGCAAGCCCAGACGCCATCTTCAGCCACCACGCCGTCGCTTGGTTCTTTCCCTCAGCTCGAACGCCGGTCATGGACAATAGTCTTTTGGCTCAAACAGCCACCGCCACTCTTTGCAACTTAGACAGTTTCACTTGTAGCCAACGCTTGGGAAAGCTTGCTAAGACCTCCCTGAATGCAGCCAAGCCGTCACCACATATGATCTTCCCTCGCGTGGCCACAATCAGTCAAGGAGGTTCATCCCTTGTTTTGACAGAACTACATTGTTGGTAGTCAACATTTATTAATCATGGTTTGCCATCGTTGACCACTGTTCTTAGCTCACAGTCACTGCCATTGTGTTGTGCCATGCAGTGACGGGTTGTTTGTGTGTCTAAAGTAGAAAAAAAATATACGTGGAGTTGTAGGTCCGCTGTGGACCATCGTGGTTGATTGCTCGGAAAGCTCGAACTTAGGGTGAGTTTGCTCCCTAACTCCTAATTAGGGCGGTTAATTGCCTTAGTAGTTATAGTTTGTGACAATTGGACTTGACTGATGATTAACTTGGGGTTTAGAGCTTATTTAGAGATTTTTGTTGAAATCAGGGTGATTTCATAAATTTGATTATATAGGGGTTTATTGTGATATTGAATAGTTAGATGATTAATTAACAAGATATTTAGTTAAATGGATTATTGGATTATTGAGGGCCAAGTTTGTAAGTTTGAGAAATTAGGGAAAATTTCCTAAGTTTTGATCCAAATAGAGATTTAGGGATAAAATGACGTACATGGTTGGTTAGGAGAGGAATTACAAATTTTATTAGTTTCAGTAGATACTAATTTAGCGCGTAGTAAATTCAAAAATTCGGAATATTTTGGGGGCGAGATATTGATTATATAGCCTAATTGGGGTTTTTAGGGGCAAAAGTATAATTTGAGAGATATTGAGGGCAAAAATGTAAATTTGACGGTTTAGAGATAAATTTGAGAAATGTTGGCTACGATGGTATCAAATCATTATTGGTGAGGGATTGGTTGATATTTGAACAAATACGAATATTTACTTCGCTTTTACTTACTTAAGGTTAAATTACGTAATTTTAGGTAATTTGCAATATTTTAGAATAAATTCTAGAAATTGCGTGATTGGCTAAGTGGCTACTAATTAAGGTGATGTCACCCGTAGTTGATTGAATCGAATACTTTGGATTCGATTTAGGGACCCGGGTGAATCCCTAATTGGTAGGTCCAGGCAGTCGATATTATATATTTTGAGAAATTATCTCAAATTGCTTATGTCTTGATTGTGGGTGTTTGATTGATATTATTGAATGTTCAATTGGTTGCGAATGGCTTATTACATCCTATTGAACTATGATTGTTACATAGTTGAATTTATTTATTTAATTCTTGGTGATGATTATGATTGATATCACATTAGATTTTCTTACTATTATTAATATGTTAATTGAATTGAGTTGTTTAATATGAGGATATAGGTAATTGACATGACTACGGGTTGTCAGATGTGGAGTCAAATTAATTATATGGATAGGGACCCTAGTGTAAATATCCACCTAATTAAGAAGTAGGGGCAAACTCAATGAGTTATCTCATCTTAAAATTATTGGTTCAGGTCCTAACATTGTAGTTCCTCCTCGAGGACCAGGTGAAGCAGGAGGTGCATCCAGATGATATTAGTCGAGTTAATTTATATTTGATTAGGAGATTTTTAATTGTGAAGAAATTATTTTCCGCTCTATCCTTTAGTTAAACAAGTAAATAATGTTGACCTTTTTGGATTAATTTTAGATATTTGATCAGTTTATTAAAGTTATTGTAATAATTGAAATACCTCAGGATTTGGTCGGGGTTTATTTAATTTATTCCGCCGCATTCCTTTACGTATTAATTTTATATCTTTGGTTAATATAATTGATTATCGATAACACCTGAGATTATCGAAAATATATCAACTAGTGAGGTCTATCTTCGGGGACTGTCTTGTGCTTGGGTTCAGGACATGACAGCTCCTTGTTGAATTAGTATCAGATCAAGGTTAGAATTTGGAGTGATAAGGTTGTGGTACATTTCCTGGGGTAATGTAGCTAATTAATATAATTGTTTGTAATTGATGTGTTAATTGTTTATATGTCGCATGTAATGCCTTAATTGTGCACGGTATGGGATGAGTATATTTAAGGCATGAATGTGTTAGAAAAATGCATAGTCTTGTGTTTAGCCAAGTTGGCACGATCCGGACATGTGTAGGAAGGCCGGATGTTAGACATTGTATTTGTCTGATTAAGTGTTGTGGTTTTATGTTTAGGTGTGTTGACACGGTATGGGACGTGTGCAGCAACGCCGGACATTTGACCCTGTTTGTTTGAGATTGTATATTTCTGATAATGAATGGGATGTTGTGAGTGTGTATGTGTATCGCACATGTTGACACCTAAATTTCAGTTTTTTTTTCATTGCATCATCGGTGGATAATAGATTCTTCAGAAAAAGGAAATATTTTGTCATCTCCTGAGCAAAGTTGAAAATAAGATAAAGTTTACCTTCATAAGAGGATGTGACCGAATTTCTTTTTATCTAGGTTAAATGATGATCAGTAAGCAAAGCAAGAAGAGTAGATAAATATTAAAGTACAAAAATTCTGGTCAAATCTTTTGGAAAAGATTTGACTAAAATCTGGCTTTATCTCTTCTTTGAAGCATCCATGAAGTATAAAAGGTGGGTGGGGGGCATTCGGTGAAAGGGGGAAAATACAGAGAGTTCTAGAGACCTCTATTCAGCAAAAAGAAAAAAAAACACACATTCACACACACACGGGGGGTTTTAGCTCGGCAAAAAGAGAGAGTGCAGGGGAAGACGCGAGGGAGATCAGGAGACAAAGAAACTTCCAGTGAGAGAGACCGCGAGAGAGGGAGAAGCTATGAGTCCAAGGCCTTCAATTCAGAGACCCTTCTTCGACGCTCTCAGCTCCTACCCACTGGCGATCAGCCCATAGTTTCCCTGCTTGATTCCGAACTCAACGGTGAGTTCCCCATCTCAACGATGAACGTGCGACCGAGCCCCTCTCGGACCAGATTTGTGTGGGTGTTAATCTGAGTTTTTTTTTTAGTCTGTTTTATTGGATTCTGATGTGCTACAAGCCTAGATATTCCTCCCTTTTGGTCCGCAAGCTTGCTCCCCTCACTGCACCGCATGGTTTTGACGATTTGTTGGCATGAGTTTGTTTTGCTTTGAATTTGCTCGTTGGTGATGAGTTCACACAAAGGAGTTGGTCGTCCTTCGTGCCGCCTTGGCGTCGTTTGCCGTGGCTCCGCCGCGAGTAGGCTCGTCGCCGTTTTCTCTTTTGCAGGTTACCTGCAGCTTGGGTAGCGCAAGGAGGAAGAAGACTCATGTGAGTCTGAGCCGTGAAGAGCCAAAGGAGTTGGGCCCTGTTCACGCGTGGAGAAGAAGCCAAGTTGGGCCGATTATGTTAATTTGGTTAGTCAAATAGACATTTTATTCTAGAAGAACCACATGTTCCAAGGAATCTGGGATTGGATATGAGTTGAATAAATCGAGATCAATCCTGCACCAACTGGTAAGTAATTTCAGGTATGCTTCTCTTTTTCTTCATCTCTATTCATCATGCTATAGTTATATTTGAAAATGAGAGTGATCTCGACAAAAATATCATGCATTGCATATGCATAGTCAAAATTTAGGTATCATTTTGTCTTTAAATGCAACCTCTGCGAGCTCACCTTCAAAGAGGGGCAGCTGTTGACACTTAAATCTCAGTTTTTTTTTTTAAATTGCATCATCGGTGAATAATAGATTCTTCAGAAAAATGAAATATTTTGTCATCTCTTGAGCGAAGTTGAAAATAAGATAAAGTCTACCTTTATAAGAGGATGTGACGAATTTCTTTTTATCCAGGTTAAATGACGATCAGTAAGCAAAGCAAGAAGAGTAGATAAATATTAAAGTATAAAAATTCTGGTCAAATCTTTTGGAAAAGATTTGACTAAAATCTGGCTTTATCTCTTGTTTGAAGCGTCCATGAAGTATAAAAGGTGGGTGGGGGCATTCAGTGAAAGGGGGAAAATACAAAGAGTTCTAGAGACCTTTATTCAGCAAAAAGAAAAAAAAACACATATTGACACATACACGGGGGGTTTCAGCTCGGCAAAAAGAGAGAGTGCAGGGGAAGACGCGAGGGAGACCGAGAGATAGAGAAACTTCCAGAGAGAGAGACCGCGAGAGAGGGAGAAGCTACGAGTCCAAGGCCTTCAATTCAGCGACCCTTCTTCGACGCTCTCAGCTCCTACCCACTGGCAATCAGCCCATAGTTTCCCTGCTTGATTCTGAACTCAACGGTGAGTTCCCCATCTCGACGACGGACGTGCGACCGAGCCCCTCTTGGACCAGATTTGAGTAGGTGTTAGTCTAAGTTTTTTTTTAGTCTGTTTTACTGGATTTTGATGTGCTACAAGCCTAGATGTTCCTCCCTTTTGGTCCTGCAAGCTTGCTCCCCTCACTGCACCGCATGGTTTTGACGATTTGTTGGCATGAGTTTGTTTTGCTTTGAATTTGCTCGTTGGTGATGAGTCCACACAAAGGAGTTGGTCGTCCTTTGTGCCACCTTGGCGCAGCTTGCCGTGGCTCCGCAGTGAGTAGGCTCGTCGCTGTTTTCTCTTTTGTAGCTTACCTGCAGCTTGGGCAGCACAAGGAGGAAGAAGACTCATGTGAGTCTGAGCCGTGAAGAGCCAAAGGAGTTGGGCCCTGTTTGTGCGTGAAGAAGAAGCCAATTTGGGCCGAGGCAAGTTAGGCCCACGCGTGAAGGAAAAGGGACTAGAAAAACAAAAACAAAAACAAAAAAGAGAATGGAAAGTGAGAGGGGAAGCTGGACCGAGCCTATCGC
The DNA here is from genome assembly GCA_019926035.1 of Melaleuca alternifolia. NCBI lineage: Eukaryota > Viridiplantae > Streptophyta > Magnoliopsida > Myrtales > Myrtaceae > Melaleuca > Melaleuca alternifolia. The sequence goes on along the minus strand of JAGKPW010002416.1, from coordinate 4,520,186 downwards.
GGGCCCAGTCCAGCTCCTCGCGGGCTCAATGGCGTGTGGGTCTTGGTCCGAACCCAACTCGGTTCGGACCAGACTCGATTCCCTTTGATTTTATGTTATTTTCTTAATTTCATTTATAATATTTAAAAAACATTTTTAGCAATAAAAAGGGGTCTTTTGTCATATTGATTTTGTCGTGCCCCGATTTTTCGAGTGCGCGATGGTTCTTGATTTTCCTCTTCTCTTCGGCCAAAGAATAGCGACATCCCAGGAAGGTCATTGGCCTTCAAGTCTCTAGCGGAAGCGCGAATCTTTTCCCTGTCAACTCCCACAAAACTCGTCTCCAAAATTCGATCTCCAATCATGTTCCTAAAAAATGTTTACCACGACGGGTTGAGATATAAATATCTCAATGAGCCAACCTCCTAACCCAAAACTAGGTCTGTCAATTGCCCTAGGGTCCCTAATCACAACTCACGTCTCCTCAGTCACCCTAGACATAGTCCAACTTCAATCTCTATCCTGTTGTACTTGCTCGCCTCTAGTCTCTCTTTTCCTTGCTCAGCCTATCCACGAGTCTATTAGATCCTAGTCGTTACTTAGCACTAAGCCCAATCATCTCACAAACCAATATCTATTGCGATGATTAAATAAATTAACAACAATTAAATAAATTACGCAATCAATTAATAATTAAATAAATTGCGCAATCAATAATTCAAGGCCGTCCACAACCGGCCTAAAACCCTATCTAGCCTTCCTCTCTTATGTCCACACTACAATACAACCTCTACTAACGGTCAACCCACCAGTCTCCAATTGGACTTCCTTTGATGTCCAATTTATATCTCGAGTCCAATGGCCTTACATTCGATCCATCTCGGGCCAAATTGGCCTCATAATCGTTCGATCGCATCATGCTTCCTTGGCTTCGATCCCCAACCATAATAGACCAATCTCTACCTCACTCTTAAATCATCTAATCCGCCACTTAAATTTAGCCAAGTCCAAATCTCGACGATTAAGACTAATCAAGTGACTCATGCAACCAATTAATTGCACAATTAAATAATGCAAAAAATTAAATACTGAAATTAAATCAAATTAAATAAATACTACAAATAAATAAATGCTGAAATTAAATAAACAAAAATACGCAGCCAACGAAAGTGCATGAAACCATCCGTACTAACCTCGCACCGTTCCTCTGAAACCTGACACTATAATCGCGTCCAATTTTTCCGATAACCAATCCAATCACGCTATAAATCAACACAATTGCCCTAATAAATCTACTAAGGCAATAAACATGCCTAATTAATGTTTAGAAGGTCTACTCACATCAATTTGCTTCTTCAAGCGACTGATGGTGGTCCACGAATTTTCCCTACTTTCTTTCCTTTTTGTTTTATTTCCTTCCCTTTTGTTTTATTTCTTTCTTTTTCTTCTCCTTTTTCCTTTTTCTTTCATTTTCCTCTTTTCCCTTTTTTTTTCTTTTCTTTTCTTCTTTTCCTTTTTCTTTTCTTCTTGGGACAGTTGGGTTGACTAAGGCCCACCAGATTTGGGCTCAAGCACTAGAAGAGAGGCCCGCGCTCAGGGCCCCGCGCTGGCGCTGGCGCCGGCAAGGGTTTCGGCGAGGCTCTTGGAGCCAATTCTCGGCCGTGGGTGGCTGGTCGGGGCTAAGGACGAGACGGCGAAGTCATCGGCGAAGAAGAACAGCTCCGGCGAGGGAGTTCCAGACCAGTTCATGCTTCTTGCGACCCCGTTCTCGTCGAGTCGCGGAGAGGGGTTAATGACAAAGGACGAGGAACAGCAAAAGACTGGGCGAGGCAGCAGGTGGAGGCGGAGCAGATCGTGGAGGAAGCAAAACGCGATCGACAAGGAAGGAGCTAAGGCCGCGAGTTCGGTCAGCTCGCGAAGGGCCAACCTGTGTTAACTTCAAGGGGGCGACGTCCGAGCGGCGCAACGAGCAGACATCGAGAACGATGGCCAAGGCAGTGGGCGGAGCGGCGAGCTAGGGCGGAGCCCCGGTGGTAGCAAGTGATAGTGATGTACGAGTAGGATGCCGAAAGACCAGAAGTAGCGACGCGGCTCGTGCGTGGGCGAAGAAGAACCACGAAGAGGAAGACGGGGGAAAAAAGGGAAAGGGAAAGAGAGTGTGTCATAAAAGTCAAAGAAAATTAATGAAGGGAAGGGTTAGCGTGTGCAGAGGAAAAAGGGAGAGGAGAGAGAAAGTAGGTGACGGTAGAGGGGAGAGAAAATGAGGAGAGAGAGAGAAAGTGGGGATGTGACAAACTTCCCCCCTTAAAAGAATTTCGTACTCGAAATTCATCTAATCTGACATCTCAAGATCTATCTTATCGAATCTTCACCCGGATCGGTCTCCCAAACTTATTACACTTAGTCGCTCTCCTCAAGTTCCTTGAAATTCAACACCGAGGACAACCCTATGTCCTCACTTTCCAAATTTTAATTTCTCAAGGTAACCCTGGTACTCCTTTTAAGACAACTCCAAAAATTATCGCCCCATGGCGATCTCTCCCAAGTTGATCCTTCTATCAACACACTACCATCGTTACTAGAACTTTGGTCACCTTCCTCGAGCAGTCCTTCTACCTCGAGAGATAAAATCCATAATATCTAAAGTCCAACACGCTTCCTCTGCGCTACTCTGATTCCTATCATCCAAGTCAAGACAATTGACGAAACTTGCCTCATACCTTTCACTCAACATCAATCTTGGCGGAGTCACATGGACTTGGCCACCTTTTGCACTCTAACAGTGCCCAAGAAATAATTCTTGCTACACATTTTCACCAAATTGTTTTTTATTTTTATTTTTCAAGAACAACTCTTCCCTCAGTGGCCTCCCACTAGTAGCTGGTGTCACCTTCCAATAGTAAACTGCCATGATCATTATAATACCGTCGATGCATCCCATCACTGACATTTCTTCCTCTCTTTTTTTCAGCCTGCGAAGCCAAGAAGGCAGCTTTTGGCTCACACTTCAAAGAATTGTGGAGGTTTCATCTCAGAAACTACTCCACCTTAACTTCCTCGTACAACGACAATCTCTAATTCCGATCCATCCATGGAATCTACTTAATAGAATCCTCAACCCCAACAGTATGGATTAGACAATTGATATAACAATAGTAAACAATCATCTATTGACCAGCAATTCACAATAATCACACAAACAAAGCGCGCAATCACACAACGGCACTTTAAACAACATGCGGTCATACAATGATGTCATCATTGGCGTGTGATATACACAGCAACGCCCTCAAGTAGCATGCGATAACCAGCAGTGCTTTCATGGCGTGCGATATACACAGTAACGCCCTCAAGTAGCGCGCGATAACCAGCAGTGCTTTCACGGCGTGCGATATACACAGCAACGCCCTCAAGTAGCAGGCGATAACCAGTAGTGCTTTCTCATGACATGCGATAACCAGCAATGTCCTTCTCGGCGCGCGATAACTAGCAACGCCCTCAAGTAGCACGCGATAACCAGCAATGCTTTCTCATGACATGCGATAACCAGCAATGTCCTTCTCGAAGCGCGATAACCAGCAACGCCCTCTAGTAGCACACGATAACCAGCAGTGCTTTCATCGGTGCGAGATACACAGCAATGCTCTCAAGTAGCACGCAATAACCAGCAGTACTTTCATATGACAAGCGATAACTAGCAATGCCATCACCGACCCCACCTTCATCAACGCGCGATAATCAGTAACGTCAACTACTCTACGGGTCTCCTGTCCATCAATTTCATAACACAGCAATTACATAACAATCAAGTCAAGTGTCCGGCCTTACTGCACACGTCCCATACCATGCCAATGTGGCTAAACACAAGACATCCTAGTGGTCTCTAGTCAAATGTCCGGCCTTGCTGCACATGTTCCATACCGTGCCAACGCAGCTAAACAAATGACACCAATCATAGAAGTTGCTAGTCAAATGTCCAGCCTTACTGAACACGTCACATACCGTGCCAACTCGGCTAAACAAATGACACCAATCCTATTAGTTGCTGGCAAAATATCTAATATCGTCTCTAAAGTATGTTTTCAATCATACTCAATAATCCAATCCATCCTTATCGCTCCATAATCCTAGTTTTCCTAGGCCCTAACATTGCTTTGGTCTTAAGATCCTAGCTTATCACTCCAAGAAAGGTTCCTCGCTCTGATTCCAACATGTCTATTATGTTCAACTAATCCTCTAATCACTTACACTTTGCAAAGCAAGTCTCCAACTTGCTTTTCCGATGAGCATAATCCAACCTTATCACTCCAAACTCTAACAGGGAACTTAACCTATCAAGGTCCTAACCATGCTCTGATACCAAAATTGTCATGCCCCGATTTTTTGAGCGCGCAACGGTTCTTGATTTTCCTCTTCTCTTCCGCCAAAGAATAGCGACGCCCCAGGCAGGTCGCTGGCCTTCAAGTCTCTAGCGGAAGCGCGAATCTTCGCCCTGTCAACTCTCACAAAACTCGTCTCCAAAATTCAATCTCCAATCATGTACCTGAAAAATGGTTACCACGACAGGTTGAGATATAAATATCTCAATGAGCCAACCTCCTAACCCAAAACTACGTCTGTCAATTGCCCTAGGGTCCCTAATCGCAACTCACGTCTCCTCAGTCACCCTAGACATAGTCCAACCTCACTCTCTATCCTGTCGTACTTGCTCGCCTTTAGTCTCTCTTTTCCTTGCTAAGCCTATCCACGAGTCTATTAGACCCTAGTCGTTACTTCGCACTAAGCCCAATCATCTCACAAACCAATATCTATGTGATGATTAAATAAATTAACAACAATTAAATAAATTACACAAATAAATCAATAATTAAATAAATTACGCAATTAATTAATAACTAAATAAATTATGCAATCAATTAATAATTAAATAAATTGCGCAATCAATAATTCAAGGCCGTCCACGACCGGCCTAAAACCCTATCTAGCCTTCCTGTCTTATCTCCACACTACAATACAACCTCCACTAACGGTCAACCCACCAATCTCCAATTGGACTTCCTTTGATGTCCAATTTATATCTCGGGTCCAATGGCCTTACATTCGATCCATCTCGGGCCTAATTGGCCTCGTAATCATTCAATCATGCTTCCTTGGCTTCAGTCCCCGGCCATAATAGACCAATCTCTACCTCGCTCTTAAATCATCTAATCCACCACTCAAATTTAGCCAAGTCCAAATCTCGACGATTAAGACTAATCAAGTGACCCATGTAACCAATTAATTGCACAATTAAATAATGCAAAAAATTAAATACTGAAATTAAATCAAATTAAATAAATACTACAAATAAATAAATGCTGAAATTAAATAAACAAAAATAAGCAGCCAACGAGAGTGCATGAAACTGTCCGTACTAACCTCGCACCGTTCCTCTGAAACCTGACACTATAATCGCGTCCAATTTTTCCGATAACCAATCCAATCACGCAATAAATCAACACAATTGCCCTAATAGATCTACTGAGGCAATAAACATGCCTAATTAAGGTTTAAGGGTCTACTCACATCAATTTGCTTCTTCAAGCGACTGATGGCGGTCCACAAATTTTCCCTACTTTCTTTCCTTTTTTTTTTATTTCCTTCCCTTTTCTTTTATTTCTTTCTTTTTCTTCTCCTTTTTCCTTTTTCTTTCATTTTCCTCTTTTCCCTTTTTTTTTCTTTTCTTTTCTTCTTTTCCTTTTTCTTTTCTTCTTGGGCTAGTTGGGCTGACTAAGGCCCACTAGATTTGGGCTCAAGCACCAAAGGGGAGGCCCGCAGTGGCGCCGCCGCCGGCGAGGGTTCCGGCGACTTTTCTGGCGAGGCTCTTGGAGCTGATTCTCGGCCGTGGGTGGTTGGTCGGGGCTAAGGACGAGACGGCGAAGTCATCGGCGAAGAAGAACAGCTCCGGTGAGGGAGTTCCAGATCGGTTCGTGCTCCTTGCGACCCCGTTCTTGTCGAGCCGCGGAGAGGGGTTAACGACGAAGGACGAGGAACAATGAAAGACGGGGCGAGGCAGCAGGTGGAGGCGGAGCATATCGTGGAGGAAGCAGAACACAATCGATGAGGGAGGAGCCAAGGCCGCGAGTTCGGTCAGCTCGCGAAGGGCCAAGCTGCGTCAACTTCAAGGGGGCGACGTCCGGGCGGCGCAACGAGCAGACACCGAGAACAATGGCCAAGGCAGTGGGCGGAGCGGCGAGCCAAGGCGGAGCCCTAGTAGCGGCAAGTGATGGTGATGTGCAAGCAGGATGCCGGAAGACCAGGAGTAGCGACGCGGCCCGTGCGTGGGCGAAGAAGAACCACGAAGAGGAAGACAGGGGAAAAAAGGGAAAGGGAAAGAGAGTGTGTCATAAAAGTCAAAGAAAATTAATGAGGGGAAGGGTTGGCGTGTGTAGAGGAAAAAGGGAGAGGAGAGAGAAAGTAGGTGATGGCAGAGGCGAGAGAAAATGAGGAAAGAGAGAGAAAGTAGGGATGTGACAAATTTGCTTATTCATGTTATTCCTTTTTGTCTAGTTTGCTCGTTTTAGGTAATAAGTTTATCAATTGGAATCGATTTTTCCAATTCGCAACCACAAAAATCGATTTTTTATTTCGTCTATAAGGATTTAGATGAAGTAATTAATTGTCCAGGAATCGACGGAATTGATATTTTGATCTTTAAGGCTTAAGATCAATTTATTGGTTTTGTTTGCGAACTTTCATTGGTTAATTTAGGTTTTATTTCTATATTAGGTTTATTTGTTTGATTTGTCATGTTTTCTTTTCTTATTAGAAAAATACCAAAAAAAAAATTGCATTCTATGTTGAATTGCATTTTCCTGTTTAGATTAAATTGCATTTAGGTGGTATTGCATAGCATGATTAGATTGCATTTCAAATATAATTTGCATGTTAAAATTAGGTTTTCATGATTTATTTCAAATTCAATAAAAATCCAAGAAAAAAAAAACTCATATGCGTAAGCATGAACCTTTCTTTTCATTTTAGGTTGCATTATTAATCATTGCATAAGATTTAGCTTAGGCACATTAAATCTCATGTCACTTAGGAATTGCATAGAAATTCATAGCATGGTAGAACTTTACATTTAGAAACTTAGGAGTCATGTTAGATTAGGTTTTCACATTTTAATTAGTTTATTTAATTCGAATTTTATTTAATAAATAAGAAAATGCCTAAAAAAATACCTTTTTGTATGTCATTTAATTTACTTAGTTAAATAGCATGTCATGTAGTCTAGATTAATTTAGGATTTGCATGTTATAAACCATGTTAGATTATGTCATTAGGTTTAGACTTTCATGCATTTGCATATTAGTTTAGTTTTCATATACTAAAGATATTATCCGTAGTTAAGATAATGTGTTAGTTTAAATTAGGGATTAATATAGTTTAGTTCCTAATTTAAATTAGATGTTATTTAATTATAGATAATTAGTTTCATTAAATAATCTTGAAACTCATAAAATTGCATTTAGAGTTGCATTAAGATGTTTGCATATCGAATTAGTTTTTCATTACATACATTGCATGCCCATAAAAAAAAACCAAAAAAAGAATAGTTTTCTTGTTAATTGGCATCATTAGATCATCTTTGTTTATTGTCTTATTTCGTTTAGCATTTACATTGATGCTTGCGCACCCGCGTGATCATCGTGCATGTTAGGGAATAAAGTTTAAAATCAATTCAAGCTGCCTGCAAATTATTTTTGAAAATAGAAGAAATAGGTTCTCAAGTCCCCGAATTCATGATCTTTGGTTCGTAGGGGTAAAATATGACTCATTGTATTTTGCATGGGTTTCTAATCGACCCACCGTAAATAGATTAGTGGCGACTACCTTTTGAAATTGACTTTGCATGTTAAAAAGTGAAACCTAAGTTGCGAATTGGTATGAGCTTGGGAGAGCCGAGTTAAGTAATACTTAGCAATCCATTAACCTAACCTTAGGTGGTGCACCTTCGGAATGGTCGCGACAGCAAGCTAGAGGCTAGTATGTGTATCACCTGCCGCGGAAGTAAATTGATGAGCGTGCAGGTGTATTGCACGCTAGGGGCTTGTATGCATATCGCTTGCCTCAGTAATTGTGAGATATGAGCATGTATGTGTATCGCATGCCACATGCTTGTATGTGTATTGCTCGCCTATGTAAATTTGTTGAGTGTTACTTCCTATTAATGATGATTTTATTGTGGTTCTTTTTGTTTACGAAATTATTGAAATATTGGAACCAGGATTGTTTGATCGTGAGTATGGATAGAAATCAGAGACCTCCGAGGAGAAAAGTGACTATTGGTCGTTTCGGAGTTGGAGGGGATGATACCCAAGGAGATCCCCGAGTTGAAGGGATTATGAAGTCCCTTGAGGACCTGAGTGGTGAGGTCCGACAACAGGCTCAGAATCAAGATGCTGCTATAAATGCCGCAGTAAATGCTGCCATTACTGCGATGAGGAACGTTGCCCCTATTCTAGAAACCGTCGAAGTCACCATGGTGGATGAGAGACAGGTCCCAGTCCCTATAGCACTTGAAGGTGTTGATAAGGAGCAAAGAGTCTTGGAGCATGTAGAATAGTTTCTAAAGTTGAAACCTCCTCAATTCATTGGAAAAGGAGATCCGGAGGGTGCTAAATCGTGGCTTCAAAGTCTGGAGAAAGTGTTTGAGGTGATGAAATGCATCGATGCAAACAAAGTGAGGTTGGCAGTATATCAGCTGGAGGGTAATGCCAACTACTGGTGGAAGGCCACCAAAGAAACTGTGTTCCTTGAAGGTATAGCACCAACCTGGGATGCCTTTGTAGATGCCTTTAATGAACAATACTTCTCCAATGCTGCAAGGGACCAGAAGATGACTGAATTTCAGAGGCTTCGCCAAAATAATTTGTCGATGGATGAGTATGAGGCGAAGTTCGCAGAACTATTGAGGTATGGCAGAAGACTGATCGAGGACCTAGTAGAACGGGCTCTCAGGTTTCGGGATGGACTATAACCCGAAATCAAGACTCAGCTGGCGCCTTTTGATTTGCGCAGTTATAAGGAGGTGTTGAATAAAGAAAAGATTGTGGAAAAGGATATGAATGAGAGAGCATTCGCGTTGGGCTCTAGGTTCTTTGCAGGGAGGGACAATCGTCGACAGGGAATGAGGCCAGTGATAGGATACAGGAATCCTATCTCTCTTAATAGGGTTAGTGGAGTTAGAAAGCCACCATTTCGTCGGGATGATAGGTGCAAACATTGTGGAAGGCCCCATAGAAGTGAGACTTGCCCTACGAGGACGGGAGCTTGCTTCGGATGTGGCCAAAGAGGTCATCTGTTGAGAGATTGTCCACGTCACCCAGCTGGGGCATAGCCACTACTACGCCCAGGATAGCTTGCCATCCAAGGCAATATGGAGCGACCCCTAGCACAGGGAAAAGTATATGCTATTAATCGAGTGGAGACTCAGAACACGGGAGGAGTGATTACAGGTACTGTCTCCTTACACCAACACACAACTTACGCATTATTTGATACTAGAGCCACCCATTCCTTTATGGCTACCTAGTTTTCTAAATTAGTTGAGTTGAATTTGGAACCATTAAATACAGTCCTTAGTGTTACCACCCCCATGAAGGATAGGGTGTTATCAGTTGAAGGGTGTAAGGGATGTGAGATAGTGATTAGTGGGGTGAAAGGGGTAATAGATTTGGTAGTATTGTGTATGTATGACTTTGATGTAATTGTTGGAATAGATTGGTTGAGAGAGCAAAGAGCTACAGTAGATTGTTATAACTAGGTGATTCAGTTCCAACCATTGGGTTGTCCTAGTTACGAGATCGTAAGAAGTAGAAGAGGTCCTTCTGTGCCGTTGATTTCATCCCTCAAGGTAGTAAAGCTACTCGACGATGGGTGCTAGAGTATTCTGGCCACAGTAGTAGACATGTCGATCGAGGGGCCGACAATTGAAGAAATTGTCGTAGTACGAGAATTTGCTGATGTATTTCCTAAGAAACTACCAGGATTATCCTCGGAGAGGGAAATTGAGTTCGTGATCGATCTAGCTCCTGGTACTGAACCTATTTCCAAACCTCCCTATTGGATGTCTTTGTTAGAACTAAAGGAGCTGAAAGTCCAGATGTAGGAATTGCTAGACAAAGGATTCATTCGCCCTAGTGCATCACCATGAGGTGCACCAGTATTATTCGTGAAGAAGAAAGATGGATCAATGCGGTTGTGCATTGATTATAGGCAACTAAATTAGGTGACGATTAAGAACAAGTATCCTCTACCGAGGATTGACGACTTGTTTGATCAGTTGCAAGGAGCCTCAATGTTTTCTAAGATTGATCTGAGAACTGGCTATCACCAACTAAGAATTAGAAAGGAGGATGTTCCGAAAACTGCATTTCGTACCCGGTATAGTCATTACGAATTCACAGTGATGCCATTTGGATTGACAAACGCCCCTACTGCTTTCATGGATATGATGAATTGTACTTTTAAGGAGTATTGGGACAAGTTTGTCATAGTCTTTATCGACGACATCCTGGTATACTCGAAGAGTTCAGAGGAGCATGAACAACATTTGAGGATAGTACTGACGACTCTTCGACAACAAGCATTTTACGCCAAGTTCAGCAAGTGTGAATTTTGATTAGGCCGCGTAGCCTTCTTGGGCCATGTGATCTCTGGCAAAGGAATTTCAGTAGACCCAGCTAAGATAGAAGCGGTGTCAGACTGCCGAGGCCCACGACGGTGACTGAGATAAAGAGTTTCTTAGGCTTGGCCGGATACTATCGATGCTTCGTGGAGAAGTTCTCGAGTATAGCAGCACCGCTAACTAACCTTCTGAAGAAAGGAAACCAAGTTTGAATGGATAGATAGGTATGAGAGAAGCTTCCAGGAGCTGAAGAGGAGATTGACCACAACTTCAATACTGACAATTCCATCAGGTCCAGGCGGTTATGAGATTTATAGCGACGCATCTTATCAAGGATTGGGGTGTGTTTTGATGCAGCATGGATGAGTCGTGGCGTATGCGCGAGCTAGTTAAAGCCTCGCGAAAAGAATTATCCGACACACGATTTAGAATTGGCTGCAATCATCTTCGCTCTCAAGATTTGGAGACACTAATTTTGTGGAGAGAAGTTTCCTATCTACACGGATCATCAGAGTCTTAAGTACTTGTTTTCTCATAAGGAGTTGAACATGAGACAGCATCGCTGGATGGAGTTGCTGAAGGACTATGACTACGACATATTATACCATCCAAGAAAGGCCAATGGAGTAGCTGACGCCCTCAGTTGTAAGTCGTCAATAGCACACTTGATGGCGAAGGAGTGGCATCTTCTAGAAGAGGCGAGAGATTTTGACTTTAAGTTTGAGGTAAGTCATCTCGCATGCTTAATGGCCACCTTACGAGTAGAACCGCAAATTCATACGAGGATTAAGTCTCTATAACTATTGGACCCAACTCTTCAGAAGATTATCAAGGAAGTGAGGATCAGAGGAAATCGGACTTCCAGATCTCCGAGAATGGGATACTAAAGTTCAGAGGAAGGCTATGTGTACCTGATGATGTTGCACTTAAGGAAGATTTGTTGGCGAAGGCTCATAGGAGCAACTATAGCATTCATCCTGGAAGTACTAAGATGTATCAGAACCTAAAGCCACATTATTGGTTGAATAGCATGAAGGTTGATGTGGCGAAACACGTGGCTAAGTGCCTGATGTGTTAGCAAGTAAAGGCACAGCACTGCAAACTAGGAGGCTTATTAAAACCATTGGAGATCTCATAATGGAAGTGGGAGCACATCACGATAGATTTCGTGACAGGTTTACCCAGAACTCAGCGACGCCATGATGTGATATGGGTCATAGTGGATAGACTAACCAAATCCGCACACTTCATCGCGGTACGTAAAGATTTTACCTTGGATCAATTAGCTAAGTTGTGTGTTCAACAGATTGTTAGACTCCACGAAGTATTAGTGACGGTTACATTTGATCGTGATCCGAGATTCACAACCGCCTTTTGGAGGAGCTTGTAGACTTCTTTAGGGATGAAGTTGCAGTACAGTATTGCTTAACATCCACAGACAGATGGACAGTCTGAAAGGACCATTCAGACTCTGGAGGACATGCTAAGAGCATGTGTCTTAGATTTTAAGGGCAGGTGGGAGGATCAGTTGCATTTAGTGTAGTTTGCTTATAATAATAGTTTCTAGCAAAGCATTGGAATGGCCCTTTATGAGGCATTATGCGGTCATGCCTGTTGAACTCCAGTCTGTTGGGATGAAGTGGGAAAGCGGAAAATCATAGATCTAGAGTTAGTACAACGGTCAATAGAAGCGGTCAAGGTCATTAGAGATAGAATGAAGACAGCACAGAGCCGCCAGAAGAGTTATGCTGACAAGAGACGTAGGCCTTTAGAATTCCAGGAGGGTGACCATGTGTTCTTAAAAGTGTCACCTAAAAGAGGATTGTCGCATTTTGGCAAGAAAGGCAAGTTAAGTAGGACCATTTAAAATTCTGGAAAGGATTGGAGCTGCAGCCTACCGTCTAACCTTGCCACCGAATTTGACTCATATTCACAATGTTTTTCATGTTTTGATACTGAGAAAGTATGAGCCAGAACCCTCGCATGTACTGAGTTTCGGGGAGATAGAAGTTGATGACCGAGTGTCGTATGAGGAGAGACCGATCAGGATTGAAGATTGCCGAGAACATCGCTTGAGGAATAAAGTGATTTCTTTAGTCAAGGTGGTTTGGCAACATCATGACACGAAAGGTGCGACCTAGGAAAGCGAAGAGGATATGAAGAGCCGATACCCTTATTTGTTTGAGGGGACAAGTAATGTAAATTTCGAGGATGAAATGTCTTAAGAGGGGAGAATTGTAACAATCGGAATCTGGGTATTTGAAGAATAAAGGAATATATTATAAGTTTTCCTCAAATTTTCTTTATCTTTTGTACTTTCTGCTCTTTTTTTCATTCTTTATCTTTCCGCCCCTTCTTCACGTGTGGGCTCACGCCTCCCACATCCCTCCTCCTTTTCTCTTCTTTTACTATAGATCATCTTCAACCTCAAGAAGCTTAGTCGTGCACGCTGTTGAACCTGTAAACGTGAGAAGACCGCGTTGATGACAATGGCCAACTCCGCGTTTATCTCTCCCCAACCAACTTAGCTTCTTCCTCGCGTGAACTCCCCTAGAAAACCCTAGCTGCCGCCTTCCTCATCTTGCATACGTTTCAATCAAGCCAAAGACATGAAATTGAAGCTTCAAGCTCCCCTGGTTTTGCCTTGCCAGAAATTACAGCATAAAAACCTGACAACCCGCAGCGAAAAGAAGAGAATCGCAGCCATAGAGTCACAAAACCGCAACCAAACGCCGCAGCCCTACATCCCCTATTTTCGAGCTCGGTTTCTGCTCGTCGACACCGCAAGCTGTCCAAGCCCTTCCAATCGTCATTGCTACCCAAGAAATTTTCGAGAGCTCCCTAGTTCGTACCTAATAGCTCACCAATTATCAATTTGGCGTATGTAGTCTCAAATCAACTTTAACTTTCAACTCTGCTCGGGTTGAGTTTAAGATAAACCAAGAACCCGAGGCCACCTTCTCCTCGTCGTCACTACGTCCGTTGTTCGTCCATGTCGTTGATGTGAGTTTAGCAAGCCCATACCCCATCTTCAGCCACCACGCCGTCGCTTGGTTCTTTCCTTCAGCTCGAACGCCGATCACGGACAATAGTCCTTTGGCTCAAACAGCCACCGCCACTCTTTGCAACTTAGACAATTTCACTTGCAGCAAACGCCTGGGAAAGCTTGTTGAGACCTCCCTGAATGCAGCGAAGCTATTGCCACAGATGATCTTCCTTCGCATGGCCACAATCAGTCAAGGAGGTTCATCCCCTGTTTTGACCGAACTGCATTGTTGGAAGTCGACGTTTATTAATCATGGTTTGCCATCGTTGACCACAGTTCTTAGCTCACAGTCACTGCCATTGTGTTGTGCTGTGCAGTGACGGGTTGTTCGTGCGTCTGAAGTAGAAAAAAACATATACGTGGAGTTGTAGGTCTGCCGTGGACCGTCGAGGTTGATTGCTCGGAAAGCTCGGACTTAGGGTGAGTTTGCTCCCCAACTCCTAATTAGGGCAGTTAATTGCCCTAGTAGCTATAGTTTGTGACGATTTGGCTTGATTAATGATTAATTTGGGGGTTTAGAGCTTATTTAGAGATTTTTGTTGAAATAAGGGTGATTTAATAAATTTGATTATTTAGGGGTTTATTGTGATATTGAATAGTTAGATGATTAATAGACAAGATATTAAGTTAGTTAAATGAATTATTGGATTATTGAGGGCCAAGTTTGTATGTTTGAGAAATTAGGGAAAATTTTCTAAATTTTGATCCAAATAGAGATTTAGGGATAAAATGACGTACATGGTTGGTTAGGAGAGGAATTACAATTTTTATTAGTTTCGGTAGTTATTAATTTAGCGCTTAGTAAATTCAGAAATTCGGAATATTTTGGGGTCGAGATATTGATTATATAGTCTAATTAGGGTTTTTAGGGGCAAAATTATAATTTTAGAGATATTGAGGGCAAAAATGTAAATTTAACGATTTAGAGATAAATTTGAGAAATGTTGGCTGCGATGGTGTCAAATCATTATTGGTGAGGGATTGGTTGATATTTGAATAAATACAAATATTTACTTCGCTTTTACTTACTTAAGGTTAAATTACGTAATTTTAGGTAATTTGCAATATTTTGGAATAAATTCTAGAAATTGCGTGATTGGCTAAGTGGCTACTGCTTAAGGTGATGTCACTCGTAGTTGATCGAATCGAATACTCTAGATTCGATTTAGGGACTCGGGTGAATCCCTAATTGGTAGGTTCAGGTAGTCGATATTGGATATTTTGAGAAATTATCTCAAAATTGCTTGTCTTGATTGTGGGTGTTTGATTGATATTATTGAATGTTCAATTGGTTGTGAATGGCTTATTACATCCTATTGAACTATGATTGTTACATAGTTGAATTTATTTATTTAATTCTTGGCGATGATTATGATTGATATCACATTGGAGTTTCTTAGTATTATTATTATGTTAATTGAATTGAGTTGTTTAATATGAGGATATAGGGAATTGACATGACTAGGGGTTGTGAGATGTGGAGTCAAATTAATTATTTGGATAAGGACCCTAGTGTAAATATCTACCTAATTAAGAAATAGGGGACAAACTCGATGAGTTATCTCATCTTAAAATTATTGGTTCAGGTCCTAGCATTGCAGTTCCTCCTTGAGGACCAGGTGAAGCAGAAGGCACAGCCATATGATATTAGTCGAGTTAATTTATATTTGATTAGGAGATTTTTAATTGTGAAGAAATTATTTTCTGCTCTATCCTTTAGTTAAACAAGTAAATAATGTTGACCGTTTTGGATTAATTTTAGATATTTGATCAGTTTATTGAAGTTATTGTAATAATTGAAACACCTCAGGATTTGGTCAGGGTTTATTTAATTTATTCCGCTGCATTCCTTTACGTATTAATTTTGTATCCTTGGTCAATATAATTGATTATTGGTAACACTTGGGATTATCGAAAATATATCAACTAGTGAGGTCTATCTTCGGGACTGTCTTGTGCTCGGGTTCAGGACGTGACATGATGTCACTAGGCCGATGTCCATTCCGGCTTTAATTCAGTAAAGGCTTATAAAGAAATCATGTGTTATTATTTGCTCGACGAGTTGTGGGTTCTATGTTTTCGTTACTAAGTAGTTGCATTTAACTAATTGATTATATATTTACCGTATCGCATTTTAATACCTTGGGTGTGTGTTTTTAGCACCGTCTTTCAAGAGATTGTGTGTTGATTTTCTTATTAAATTAAGTTAGCCTTCGGTTAGATTGACATGTAAATGATATCACAAAACGGATGGAAATCTAGTGGCTTCATATTCACTTTTTTTAGGATTTAAAAGACGAGTAAGAGTGCATGACCATTTTAGATTAAGTGACCAATTAGTTAGGTACTGAAAGGGCGTTAATAGAAAATCTAGTCGCTTCATATTCACTTTTTTTAGTATTTAAAAGACGAGTAAGAGTGCATGACCATTTTAGATTAAGTGACCAATTAGTTAGGTACTGAAAGGGCGTTAATAGAAATGTTAGCGTAAACAAGCCCCCGTGCCCTAGAATATTTGGTTTCATACGGATCGAGACGACTTTCTCATGTTTCGATTGGTTTCTAGCCAACCTCAGTAGGCTAGTGGCGACTCCTAAAAATATTTTAGGTTGTTAAAGGACCTTAACAAAGAAAACGTCTTAACGTCACGCAAGGTATGCACTTGGAAGAGTCCAAGCTTGAGATTGAGGAATCGAGAGCGAATACCCCTAAACCTACTTAGGATTGTCCCCCTCACCCAAGGGAGGTTCGAGTAGGTCGCGACAAATGTGCATGTTATGATATCTTCCCAGACTGTGCGAATGACTTAACCAGACAATGTACATCCTGACACTGTCCAGACGATGCGATAGTCTGTTGTCTTCAGCAAATAACATTTGCAAATAATCTTATGTTTTGTCAACTTTAAAACCATACAAAGAGATTCTCTAACACGAACAATACTAAACCATATGTTTGAACAAATTGAAGCGGATGTATGGTTTATATGGTTTGATTTGCAGGCATAGGTAAAGTGATACAAAATTTTATTGTGGATCAAATGACACAATGGGCATTACGATGACATGCTAGTCACTTACGAATTCTCAACATTTTCGAGTTCCTAAATATTCTCAATAACTTACGCTATATTTTGTCCTCATAAATTTTCATGAAACCATTGGGATTTTACATAACAAGTATAGGCAAATAAACAAAATCACAGCATAAGTACTAACCTATACAAGTATCTCCAAAAAGGTTATTCGTGCGTTTTAATCAAAAATCAAATCAACAAAAGGTTTCAACGAATTATCTCTTGTAACGTCTCCAAAATATCTTGGTTCAAAAGTTCTCGATTTGAGCCCCACAATCGTCGGACCTCTAGTTTAGACACACCTCCAATCACCCGTTGAATGAATGATGAATTTTCAGATAATCAACACTTTGATTGTGTTAGCAATTTTGCGCAGATAATTTCCGCACCTTATGACTTTAATTCACGGTAATCAACGAGAGGAGAATCGTTCTTCACTCCTCTTTCTTTTTCCTCACGGAAAACTACACACCCCTTGTTCTTTCTTCTTCTTTTTTAAAAGAACTGCACACAACAAACCAATGCAATGGTTTAGTTGACCGGCAGGGTCAGCAAACCACTGCTATGGTTCCGTTAACTATGTTAGGGACTTGGTGTCCCAAGAGTTGTGAATGAGAAATGCACTTCAGCAGCTCCTTCACAGAACAATGTAACTCTTCGTTCATGTCATTTCATTTTCGATCAGTTGTGTCCTTTAAACCAACGGGTGCCATTTTTCGTCATGCATATTCGGACATAAACTGAATCATTTTAGTCTGGTCGATGAGTCATTCATTCTGGTTGGTCTTGTATGTGTGCAGTATCATTCAACTATACGGTTGAGTTCAAAGGTCTTTCCTTGTAGTACCGCGAGAGAGAGACGTGGTTCGTTCTATCCTGGGAGGCGACTAGCCATATATGCTTGGTACTGGTATAAGCGGGCAAAGATCGTCTTAAGGACACGACGTGAATTCGTCAGGCTCAAACCTAAACTGATTTGTGCCGAGCATTCCGAGGATCGACGCTTCAACTTGAGACCAGGTTTTGTGATTCAATTTTGTTGTTACTAAACACTGCTTGATTGTTGCTTTCTAATCTATTTTGTCCGAACACTTTTGCTGCATCTTTATTCTACAACAATCTTAAGACCATCTTTATTGGGTGTTTGCTTTTGTGTTAGGAATCATGTTCTATCTTCGACTTTCGGATTTTTCTGCTCTTGTTTTGTTTGGTGTTGGGTCGTGTTTTCATTTCTTCTCTCAATCACGTACTGACTTTCAAAACACGCTCCACAAAACGGTGGACCCTTCTTCCTTGAAGCACTCAGTTTCATTTGTTCCATTAACTTTGCCTTGAAAAGTTTTGTCCAATACCTTTGCTTTTCAAGTTTCTTTTTGTTCGGTGAGATACATGGGTCAAAAAAAAAAAAATTAAACGTTCTATTCTAGCCGCTCTACGGAATTTTGGTTGATCATTTTTCCTTTACGATTTCATTGTTCGGTTCTTAAGACCTGTAATTGTCATGGTTTACTTTGTTGTTGTAATAATTGTTTAGGACCAGTGTTTTGTTCGTCATATTCATACAGCTCGGCTCTTTATTTTTTACATATTATGAAGCCACCCCTTTTGTCAATGAATATATGATAAGTTGTCCAAAGAGTGGACTCTGTGACGTTTAACCGAGTAAATTTCAAGTGGACTTCATGTTGTGAACAAGTTTTCTGTGAGTTATCATTTTTTTTTTGTTTTGGACCGAAGTATTCTGTGAATTATGGGTTTTTGACTGAAGCACCGCATTTGCAAGTTTTGACCGAAGCTACTTGTGTTTCAAAATTGCTTGACTGAAGTATTCTGTGAGTTGTCATTTTTTGACCGAAGCATTCTGTGATTTCCGACTTTTGACCGAAGTCATGAAATATTATGTTTAGTCTTATTATTGTTTTGAATATTGCTTTGCTCTCAGTTTACTATCTTGGTTTTATTCGTGATTAGTCCTTGAGGCATGAGCTTTCTGTCTTTGTGCAGAAATGGCTGAAAGTTCTACAACTTTAATGACCCCAATTGTTGCGTCGGCTCCGACTCATGGAGAGAAGTCGGAGAAGTTCAATGGGACTAATTTTAAGAGGTGGCAACAAAAGATGTTGTTTTACCTCACAACATTGAACTTGGCAAGGTTCCTCATGGAGGACGCTCCAAAGTTGGAGGATGGAGAGGCAAACAAGGAGAGGTTTGCTACGGTGGATGCATGGAAGCATTCTGATTTCCTATGCCGCAACTACATACTAAATGGTCTAGACGATTCCTTATACAATGTCTATAGTCCGTTGAAGACAGCTAAGGAATTGTGGGAGAGTCTTGAAAAGAAGTACAAGACGGAAGATGCCGGGTTGAAGAAATTCATCGTCGGCAAGTTTCTTGATTTCAAGATGGTGGACCACAAGTCTATCCTAAGTCAAGTGCAAGAGCTCCAAGTCATCGTCCATGATATTCATGCGGAAGGGATGGTTATAAGTGAGTCTTTCCAAGTGGCTGCATTCATTGAAAAGTTGCCACCATTGTGGAAAGATTTCAAGAACTATCTCAAACATAAGAGAAAGGAGCTATCCCTTGAAGACTTGATAGTTTGACTAAGAATAGAGGAGGACAACCGAAATGCTGAAAAGAAGGTTCGCACAAACCTTGAGTTGTCAAAAGCTAATGTAGTTGAGGCGGAAGGATCAAAGACCTTCAAGAAAAGGAAGAGGCAAGGAGAGGGATCCACCTAAGGCCAAGGCCAAAAGAAGTTTATTGGCAAATGCTACAATTGCGGGAGGGCTGGACATCAAGCTAAAGATTGTAGAGCCAAGAAGAAGCAAAAATCTCAAGCTCATGTGGTGGATCAAATTTCCAATGGCATTGATGATATTAATCTTACAGCTGTGATATCACAATGCAATATGGTGGGAAACCCCAAAGAATAGTGGGTTGATACTGGAGCTACTCGTCACATTTGTGCGAGTAAGAATATGTTCTCATTATATACGCCTATGGCAAGAGATGAAATACTCTATATGGGTAATTCGTCAACTTCCAAGGTTGAAGGCATTGGAAAAGTTGCTCTCAAGATGACCTCCGAAAAAACAGTGACACTAGTTGATGTTCTACATGTGCCAGACATTTGCAAAAACTTAGTGTCCGGATCTCTCCTTATTAAGAATGGTTTTGAGCTGGTTTTCGTAGCCGATAAGTTTGTACTCTCCAAGAATGATGTGTTTGTAGGAAGGGGTTATCTTAGTGATGGCCTCTTCAAGTTGAATATAATGACTGTGGTGCCTACTAAGGCTAATAAAGCTCCTATTGCTTATGTTTGCGAGTCTTTCAATATTTGGCATGCTAGACTAGGTCATGTTAATTATAAGTCAATAAAGAAATTGATGAGCATGTACATTTTGCCAAAGTTTGATTGTCCGAATGAAAAATGTGAAATATGTGTAGAATCTAAATTTTCTAAGCTGCCATTTCATTTTGTAGATAATCGAGATACATAACTTTTAGATTTAATTCACATGGACATATGTGACATCAAAGCAATACCTTCTAGGGGGGCAAGAAGTATTTTATCACTTTCATAGATGATTGCTCTAGGTATTGTTATGTCTATTTGCTTAATAGCAAAGACGAAGCAATTGATGCATTTAGAACTTATAAGACCGAAGTAGAAAATCAATTGCAAAGGAGAATTAAAATGATAAGAAGTGATCGATGAGGTGAATATGAATTTCCTTATGAGGAAATTTGTGCCGAGTCGGGTATTATTCACCAGGTCACTCTTCCCTATGCGCCACAAGCCAATGGAGTGGCGGAAAGGAAGAATCGGTCCTTAAAGGAAACAATGAATGCATTGTTGATTAGCTCCGGTTCACCACAGAATTTGTGGGGGGAAGCTGTCTTGACAGCAAATCTTGTCTTAAATAGAGTACCCCACAAAAAGACACAACACGGTAATCAACGAGAGGATATAATTTCCGCACCTTATGACTTTAATTCACGGTAATCAACGAGAGGAGAATCGTTCTTCACTCCTCTTTCTTTTTCCTCACGGAAAACTACACACCCCTTGTTCTTTCTTCTTCTTTTTTGAAAGAACCGCACACAACAAACCAATGCAATGGTTTAGTTGACCGGCAGGGTCAGCAAACCACTGCTATGGTTCCGTTAACTATGTTAGGGACTTGGTGTCCCAAGAGTTGTGAATGAGAAATGTACTTCAGCAGCTTTTTCACAAAACAATGTGACTCTTCGTTCATGTCATTTCATTTTCGATCAGTTGTGTCCTTTCGACCAACAGGTCCGCCATTTTTCGTCATGCATATTTGGACATAAACCGAATCATTTTAGTCTGGTTGATGAGTCATTCATTCTGGTTGGTCTTGCATGTGTGCGGTATCATTCAACTATACGGTTGAGTTCGAAGGTCTTTCCTTGTAGTACCGCGAGAGAGAGACGTGGTTCGTTCTATCTTGGGAGGCGACTAGCCATATATGCTTGGTACTTGTATAAGCGGGCAAAGATCGTCTTAAGGACACGACATGAATTCGTCGGGCTCGAACCTAAACTGATTTGTGTCGAGCATTCCGAGGATCGACACTTCAACTTGAGACCAGGTTTGGTGATTCAATTTTGTTGTTACTAAACACTGCTTGACTGTTGCTTTCTAATCTATTTTGTCCGAACACTTTTGCTGCATCTTTATTCTACAACAAACTATGTGGCCAGCAAACCACAAACTATTGACCGAGAACAATTTCCCAGTCTCAACCACAAACCATTGACCGGGCACAAACCATTAGAATCGGTCTCAACAGGACTATTAATTTCCACTCAATAATCCATTGACTGGGAACAATTTAAAGATGCAATTTAATTGGGTACCTGTCACACATATTCTTAGTGTCTATAGAAGGGATCTAGCCATACTTCCACACACTTGGATGCAGGTCAACTTTCGTTGAACGGGCTCAATATTGATACATAATGCCAGCACAACCAATAATTAATTACTCGGCCAAAGTAAAAAAGTGTCGTGTTATCGTTTTGTTCAGACGAATTTGCCTTGCGTTTTGCCATCTAGTTTTGTACAGCCAATGGCAAGTGAAGCATGCGCAGATATTCGCTAGCTTTCGACGTGTTCACAGCGTGATTACTGCATGTGGACCAGGACGCTACCGACCGTGTACGAGGTAGCCGCCAGACTTGAGGACAGTCTTCTTCCCCAACATTTCCTCATCACAGTCTGTCCCCCTTCAAATTTTTACCTCAAATTTTGTTTTTTTAGGCAAAATTCGGCTCGTCAAGTTATCTGCCAACCGCAAGTGAGCAAGGAATGACGCGACTCCAGAGTATCTTCTTATTTATATAATACTCTCTGATGCAATTCAGGCATAATTTTTCTTTTTAATATGTGAACTATTGTATGTTACGGCTTGAAATGCATACGTTGTCGTTGTTATGAGAGTTTGAGACTTATGTTCCATTTGTTTCATGGAAAGCATTTTTCTAGGAAAATGTTTCATACATCTTTCAGCATTCTTTTCACAAAATATCAACTAGTTACGGTAAATATTTTTTTCTTTAGTGGAAAAAATACCTTAAAAAATGGGGGAAAATGTTGAAAGCGGAAAACATCTCACATTCTCTTTCTTTGCCTCTAGAACAATCACTTTCTTTCACTAAATACTTTTTTATTTTCTTTTTGTCACTTTTATTTTCAAAAAATAGGAGATCTTCATTATTTAAAAGATTTATTCCTTTTATTTTTCTTTTTGCTTTTTCCTTTTACTTCTTCTTTGATGGGTTGTCGGCCACGTGAACGGTCAAGCAAGCTTGAGCCTCACCACAGGCCAACAAGGTTCAAGCTCGGTAGATTGATTGGAAGAAGAATGGACTGGAAAGCAAGTGAATTTCTCACAATCAAATAGTTTTAATTGTATTTCCTACGTCTACATAGATTTTGAAAATAGAGATCAACTTGGTACAAAAGGTAGAAAATGATTATTCATTAGATATGTCTATGATTATTTTTCCTATTGGTTATGGGACGAACAAAATAGATAGATAATAAATATAAACAGTGTGGCATTAAATGAAAATATTTTGTATAAGGACGAATCTAAGGTAGGATCTAGCGTGGCGAAACAAACAAAAGAGACTAGAGAAAATTGAATTGGAGAGGGTTTCCAAGAGTTCTCTGGTTAGGAATCTTGAAACTGTTTGGACAAAGAAAACTTGGTTGGTGGTAGAAAGGATATAGTGTCTACATCTAATATCTAATCCAATAAGGATGTGAAATAAATTAATTTCACACCCTTGTTCTTTTTTCTAAAAGAACCGCACACAACCCACCACTGCAATGGTTTTGTTGACCAGTAGGGTGAGCAAACCACTGCAATGGTTCGTTGATTTTGTGGCCAGCAAACCACAAACCATTGCAGTGGTGGTCAACAAACGAACGTTCAAATTGTGCACACACGATCAACAATGGTTTTATTTTTTTTTTGGTAAAGGGTCAACGATGGTTGTTATTATTATAATTTTATTATAATCATATGTGCACACTTTTGGACCCATCTTATGTGTCCAATTTAATCCATGCGCCTACATCATGTGTAGACACGTATGTACATCACGTGTACGTGCGTATGTGAAAAAATTAAATTAAATCTCATTCAATACAAATTTTGTTCAGCTCAATTGATTTTCTTGAGCGCAAACATATTTGCAATATTTTCCTTTGTATTCAACATCATCCTAATTAGTTATGGTTAGTGACATCCCTAGGTTCATAACTGATTTAGTAGTAAAACTTGCGCTAACACATTAATACTTTCAAGAAGATTGACTGTCCCGATCAACCTATTAGTCAATACATAATGCCAGCACAACCAATAATTAATTACTCGGCCAAAGTAAAAAAAGTATCGTGTTATCGTTTTGTTCAGACGAATATGCCTTGCGTTTTGCCATCTAGTTTTGTTCAGCCAATGGCATATGAAGCATGCGCAGATATTCGCTAGCATTTGTCGGGTTCCCAGCGTGATTACTGCATGTGGACCGTGTACGAGGTAGCCGCCCGACTTGACGCTTACTCTCAAGCCCCAACGACACCCACACTCGTACTGCCTATATGAAGTGAAGCATTGTGCTCAACAACACTCACACTCCTTCCATCGCAAAACTTGCACAGTTCCTGATCTCACCAATCATCTCAACATTCACACACTCTTCATGGAGAACAAAACCGAACAAATCAACGTCCAACCATGCCAAGAGAATTTGCCGCAAGTCATGGACACGATGCATCAAAGAAGATCGACCAGTTATAAGCCCAACATTTGGAAATATCATTTCCTCCAGTCACTTAACAATAAATACGACACCGTACGATTATATTTTGCACCTTGTGCACTACTGAGTTCGAGCTAATTTGGTTGTCGACTTTCGATATTATTCTGTTATTGTCTGTTCTCCTTAACTCTGGCGATGTCTTCCTCATATGAACGAACGGACATTGGCACGCAATCTTCTAGTACTTGCACATGGGACACACATTGATGTTTTTTTGAAATTGAGCATTGTAGTATTTTGCTCCAAATTCATTAGTAACATCACATGCATGAAATTACCTGTTAAGTGGTGCGCCTATGAAAGTACTTAAATATAAATTTACGCCTTCACCTAACAGCTTAAGCTTTTAGGACAGTTGGCAGTAGTCCTACAAAACTTTACATGGTATCAGAGTATGAGATCATGAGGTCAAATCTTCCCATGCCCCTATTTTGCCTCCCCAAAAAATGTTTTCATGCTTAGTATTGGCAAAAAGACCAGACTAAGCATGAGAGAAAGTGTGAAAGTAGTTAAATATAAATCTATGACTTCACCTAATAGCTTAAGCTTTTAGGACAGTTGGCAGTGGTCCTACAAAACTTCACATATCAATGCTCTAAGTGTTGGTCAATTTTACCATATATATATATATCGGTCATCACATCTAGACTTGATTTATAGCTGACAGATTATGTGCATACTAAAGCACTTAGTGTTGGTCAATTTTCGAGGTAGATTTGGATCTAACGAATTTGAGTCGATTCTGCAGAAAGAAGAAATTAAAGAACGGGTGGAGTGGCTCGTGGAGAATGTAAAGCCAATGTTCGTGGAAGCAGTCAATTCACTTGCCAAGTTGGAGTTGATCGACAACATAAGTAAAATGGGGTTGTCCAACCTTTTTGCCAATGAGATGAAAGAAACTCTTGAAACAATCACATCCACCAACAACCCCTTGTCACCATTGAAGATAATGTCTATGCCAAGGCACTTCGGTTCAGACTCCTTCGGCAGCATGGTTATGTCGTTTCATAGGGTAAGTTCTAAATGTGGACCTGTGACAATTCATTCATCTAAGATCTCACTGTCAAAATCACTAGGTAAGTTCAATGAACAATGCTAGTGATACGGAAGATTACTATGCAAAGTTGGTTTCAGCCATTTCGGTCTTTTTTTTTTTTTGGTAACTGAGGACTCCACCACGAGCCTCCTGTGCCTGGATGGCATAAAGGACCGGACCCCTATACCTCGGGGGAGACTAACACAAAACCTTAATACCATGATCCCCCACTTAAGATGCTAGCAACTGCGGGTTTCAAACTCAGAACCTCGGCGATGAAGGATATGCTCTTAGCCAACATAACTACCCACCATTGGGTAATGGAAGATTACTATGCAAAAGTTGGTTTCAGCCATTCCAGTCTTTTAATGTCCCTATGGTTACTTTTAGTCAATCAATGGAGAGATTACTTCAGGACATCAGTTCATGCATTTAGATAGAGTTAATAACACACGATCAAAGAGACTACCGAGTATATCAATGGCTCCAATTTATGTACCGGCCAAACATAACGTGAATTTCCATTCTGTTATTATTGTGCTTGACCATATGTTTTCTTGCAGTACAATTAATAAGTTGATACAAATTAATGGAATTTTTGGCACATCCTTATGGGGAAGTCACGAAACCGACGTACCCTATTGGACTTTGTTCTCCTGAAAATACCCATATTATTTCTATAGAATGAAAACTTAAGTAACTGCGAACGAGACGGTCGAGAAAGTTTGGTCCACGGAGACTTACTTCGAAATTAAATGCATACTATCTACCCAAAGTCCATGTATCAACATTCACTGTTTTACAACAGTATCTTTTGAGCCGCTGGTCGTACGTTCCGATATTTCGTAATATTGAGTATAGATAGTAGGATAAGCAATCATATTCAGTTCTGTCTGGCCTTAAATATTCGGCTTTCAATTTTTACTCAGATGAATTGCGAAGCTTCAAAGAAGGAAGCTACACAGTAGACGGAAGCAGTTGCGAAGATGTTGAAGCCATGGTACACTTTATGGAGGCTTCACATCTGGCTTTGGAAGGCGAAAACATTTTGGATGAAGCGAAAGCCCTCTCGACTGGGATTCTCCGCGAGCGAGTCTCTAGCTTGGACGGTCAGCTCTTGAAACGCGCCGTCCATGCTTTGGAGCTTCCGATGCACTGGAGGGTCCAGTGGTTCGACGTCAAATGGCAAATCGACTCGTACGAGCAACGGGAGGACAAGCAAAGTAATCTGCTGGAGCTTGCCAAGCTCAATTTCAACACGGTCCAAGCCACACACCAAAACGATCTTAAAGAGATATCTAGGTGATTTCAACATTTTCCCTCACTTACTCATGATATGTATATTCTAAATTCATCCTCCGAATTTGCCTATTTTGAAGTAATGGATACTAGACATGACACGACTTTTTCATAGCTTTTGATTTCGACTGGTGGCTTTGGTAATTTCAGGTGGTGGAGGGACCTGGGACTTATCGAACATGTGGACTTTACGAGGGATCGGCCAGTTGAGAGTTTCTTCTGTGCTCTCGGACTCTCTCAGGAATCGCGATTCAGCTCGCTCTGAAGATCTCTCACAAAAGTAGTCGTCTTTATACTGATAATCGATGATGTATACGATATTTATGGTTCGTTGGAAGAATTAGAATGCTTCACCAGTGCCATTACCAGGTAGGGCGCGGTGGCTCCCAATCTCTTCTTTACGTCTTTGATCATTCATCTTCCCTCACTGGAGTAACCAATGCTTCTAGGTGGGACTCGGAGGAGATTCAAAAGCTGCCCGAGTGCATGAAGGTTTGTTTCCAAGCGCTTCCCGATGTTACACACGAGATCGCTTATGATATTGGACAGGACAAAGATTGGCATCGAGTGCTGCCACATCTCACGAAAGCCGTAAGAAAAAACTTGCAGATAACTTCATATGCATGTGTATGCATAACTCATTCTAATTGATTCATGTCCTTTCCTAATTAATCATCCTTGATGAAGGTTTTTTTTTCACTTATCTTTCACAGTGGGCAGATTTTTGCAAAGCACTATTTCCTGAAGAACACGCCATCTTTGGAAGAGTACTTAAGCAACGCATGGACTGTTGGAATGAATAAATATAGCTAAAGATCTATATGTCTCAATTATTCATGAACGAACAAATCCGTTCTTAATCGAGACCGTATGCGGAAACGTGAAGAATTTACTTACCTCCAGCCATTGATGAAATTTGATGTAGAACCTGTGACTCTAGAAGTTGTGAACGTTCAGAGATCGAAAATCTCTAGCCAATCCCCTTTAGAAACAGATGGTGTGTTTTCTGAAGCCTTGAGGGTTTGATTTAGAAGACCCCTATTTATAACTCACGTTCGCACCCCTTCGCGTAACTTCTCCCATCAAGAAGATAATTAGGGTATTGAATAATTATCACATAATATTGTGGCTACTATCCATTAAGGAATTAAAACGGGAAACAAATAAATGTGGGATCACAATAATATATTTATAACTTAATAATATATTTTTAACGTTCTCCCATTTGATCCCAACATTTCATCAACAAATACCAAACTGAATCCACAAAACTACAGTTGAAGACAAAAGACATGAATCATGGCGATAGGTCATCTTAGAGCGAATACTATCTTCCATGTATCACATGTATCTCATCTTTCAAAAATCAGCCCACATGTGATAATATAACTTAATGAATAAACCAAATGTTTATTCAGGGTCAAAAATGATTGTTTTTCTCATAATAAATGAATGTGTACACCTGAATTGAGAAAACATCACAATTGAAATAAGAATTTCATAAACTTGTCAAGATGACAATAGTCGACATGATAGGACCAATTCCCATCCCAACCACATGATCTTTATATCTCATCGGTGGCATGCCTTTAGTTAAAGGATCATCAGCAATCATCAATTCAGTGGGAATGTGTTCAATGACCACTTTCTTCTCTTTGACATGTTCTTTAATGTCTAAATACTTGATGTCAATGTGCTTGCTTTGACTACCACTTTTGTGGTTTTTAGCCAAGAAAACCGCAGCTGAATTGTCACAATATATTCTTAATGGCCTAGCAATAGAATCAACAATTCTAAGCCATGAGATAAAATTCTTCATCCACACACCATGTGAGGTGGCCTCAAAACAAGAGACAAACTCAGCCTCCATAGTAGAAGTAGTTACCAAGTTTTGCTTGGCACTCCTCCATGACACGGCTCCACCGGCTAGCATAAATATGTATCCTGATGTTGATTGTCGGGAATCAACACAACCAGCCTAGTCCGAATCAGAATAGCCAACTACTTCCAAGTTGTTTGTCCGTCTATACATAAGCATGTGACCTTTGGTACCTTGAAGATACCTCATCACATTCTTTGCAGCTTTCCAGTGATCAATACCTAGATTACTCTGATATCTTCCTAATACTCCCACAGTGAATGCAATATCAGGTCGAGTGTAAACCTGAGCATACATCAAGCTTCCGACTGTAGAAGCATATTGGATATTCCTCATTTGTTCCCTCTCTAGATCATTCTTTGGGCATTGATCCAAATTGAATCTATCACCCTTCACAACAGGTGCTACACTAGGTTCACAATCTTTCATCTGAAATCTCTCTAAGACTTTATTGATATAAGCTTCTTGAGATAGTTCTAATATTCCTCGAGGTCTATCTCTATGGATCTTAATGCCAATGACATAAGATGCCTCACCCATATCTTTCATGTCAAAATTCTTAGAGAGGAATTGTTTCACCTCATGAAGCAAAGCTTTATCATTGGTCACAAGTAAAATGTCATCTACATACAATACAATGAAACAAATTTTGCTCCCACTGACCCTTTGGTATATACATTGATCCATGATATTCTCTTCAAAACCGAATGAATAGATAACATCGTGAAACCTTAAGTACCATTGGCAGGATGCTTATTTCAATCCATATATAGCTTTCTTAAGCTTGCAAACCAAATGCTCACTATTACTAGAAGAGAATCCTTCTGGTTGTTTCATGTAAACCTCTTCTTCTAGTTCTCCATTGAGGAACGCCGTTTTCACATCCATTTGATGCAATTCCATATCAAAATGGGTAACCAATGCCAAAATTATATGAAGGGAATCTTTCTTAGATACAGGAGAGAAAGTCTCCGAGTAATCAATTCCTTCTCTTTGAGCGAATCCTTTGGCAACAAGTCTGGCTTTATATTTCTCAATGTTGCTTAATGAGTCCTTCTTAATTTTGAAGATCCATTTACTACCAATGACCCTCACACCATTAGGCAACTCAACCAAATCCCAGACTTCATTATGTGCCATGGAATTCATCTCTTCCTTTATGGCATTGTACCACAAATTGGATTCATCACTATCCATTGCTTGTGAAAACGTTTTAGGGTCATTTTCAGCTCCAATATCATAGTCAGATTCTTGCAAATACACAATATAATCACTAGGAATTGCCGATTTCTTCATTCTAGTGGATCTTCTTAATGTCTCATCAACATTCTCCTGAGGAGCATGTTGTTCAACTGGATGTTCGACAGTTTCAGGTAATTCTTGAACAACTTGATCCGCCATATCAATATCAGCATGTTGTGGAACTTCAGTGATTGGTTGTTCAATATTCGGTTAGACTGAAGGGGCGTCATGAACAACAACCAATCTTATACTTGAAGTAAAAGGTTGAGTATCTGAATGATCTTTTGCAGGAACAAAGTTCTTAAATTGATCCCTCCCACTAATCAAGTCATTTTCAAGTAACTTAGCGTTTCTCGATTCCACAAACCTAGTGGTGTGATATGGACAATAAAATCTGTATCCCTTAGACTTTTCGGCATATCCAACGAAATACCCACTTATGGTCCTTGGGTCTAACTTCTTTTTTTGTGGATTGTAAACTCTTACTTCTGACGGACAACCCCAAACACGTACATGTCACAAACTCGGTTTCCAACCTTTAAATAACTCAAATGGCGTCTTTGAGACAGCCTTGGTTGGAACTCAGTTTAATATGTACGCAGCCGTCTTAAGAGCTTCAATCCACAAAGACTTAGGAAGTTTTAAGCTGCTAAGCATGCTCCGCACCATATCTAATAAGATCCGGTTTCTTCTTTCCGTTACACCGTTTTGGTCTGGAGAACCAGGCATGGTGTATTGGGCAACTATTCCATGTTCTTGAAGAAACTTCGCAAATGGACTAGGTGCTAGTCCATCTTCAGTGTATCTACCAAATATTCCCCACCTCTATCTGATCTCACGATCTTAATTTGCTTATCGCATTGTTTATCTACTTCAACCTTAAAAACCTTAAAGGCATCCAATGCTTCGTTCTTATTATGAAGCAAGTAGAGATACATATATCGTGAATAATCATCAATGAAAGAGATGAAATATTTCTGACTATATGAGTTCATATCTGGACTACAAATATCTGTATGAATGATTTCTAATAATTCTGTACTCCTCTTGGCACCTTTCTTAGACTTGTTAGTATGCTTTCCCTTTATGCAATCAACACAAGTGTCATAATCAGTAAAATCTAGAGTACTAAGTACTCCTTCATTCACTAATCGCTTAATTCGCTCAATGGAGATATGTCCCAATCTCCGATGCCATAACATAGAGGAATCCTCATTCACAACACATCGCTTCATACCAGTATTATCGTGAACATGCATCGCATTATATAAGGCATTGTCTTGTAAATTAATTCGAAAAAGACCATTAGACAAGATACCACCTCCACCAATTTCAGATTTAAATGACAAACTGAAGGTAGAATCTGAAAAATTAATGGAGTATCCCAAAGGTACAAGTCTAGAAACTGAAATCAAGTTTCTTGAGAAACTTGGTACATAAAAAGTCTTTTCCAAAATCAAAACAAAACCACTATTGAGAACTAATCTGCATGTCCCAATAGCTTCCACATGCGAACACATCTGATTTCCAGAAGAGATGCTTTGTTCACTGCCCACTGGCTTCCTGCGGTTTTGAAAACCTTGCAAGGAATTCAAAATAAGGATTGTAAAACCAGAATCAATCCACCATGTGGTATGACTCACATCAGCCATATTAGATTCATAACAGACATAAGAAAATGCTTTTTCTGAAGTTTTAAACTACACCTCAATGGCTTCCAATAAAGCCTTAACATTGTTATGTTGAGCGATTGAACCACGGATGGTATGAGATATCTTAGTCCTTATGAACATGACACTAAGGCGGTTAGACCACTTCCATTTGTCATAAAGGGATATCTCAGCTGTAGTGCTCAAGTCAATAGGAGCAGGTGGTTCATCTTTCCTTATAGCATAATCAATGTCAATCATTCTTAATTGAAAAAGGATCAATTCCTTCCAAATATTATAATTGTCACAATCTAGTATGGGAACATCATTCTTAATTTCAGAGAAAGTCACAGGTTGTAAAGCTGTATAACAAATATACATGCTTATGTCATAAATTTGAGGCTAACTAAAACAATATCATACTTTGCCAATGCAAAATATGGAAAATATGAATCACATAACATAAAAACTGCCTGTG
Source organism: Melaleuca alternifolia (assembly GCA_019926035.1). Lineage (NCBI taxonomy): Eukaryota > Viridiplantae > Streptophyta > Magnoliopsida > Myrtales > Myrtaceae > Melaleuca > Melaleuca alternifolia. The sequence continues at coordinate 4,488,468 of JAGKPW010002416.1, read as the reverse complement.
GGCTAAGTTCTTAATTTAAATAGATTCATAATAACTTCATGAAAAAACATACGGATCATTGGACATTTAATTTCATGCAAAACATAGTACAATTAGTTACAAGTAATGTCTTTTATTAAATGTGATCCGGAAGCACTTAATGTATATAAAATTAATTAATCAAGGATGCTGTGGCTACTCCTAATTAATTAAGATATATACGGATCACTAGACATTAAATTTCATGCAATACCTATTCACAAATTGCATATAATGGCAAAACAGTAATTAAAAGACCACAATGGCAAAACTGTAAATAAGCCATAAGGGTAAATCTGTAAATATGCTCAAACAGTAGGCAAAAACATAAATATATTCCGTCATGGGCAAAACTAGAATTCTAGAGGTCATTCAGGGGCAAAACAGAAATTCCAGGAACAATTAAGGGCAAAACAGTAAATTTCTAGAAAACTTAATGGCTTAACCGAAAATTTAAAGAGAGGGGTAAAATCGGAAAATAGGAAAAGCAGGGGTATAATCGGAAAAAGCCACGGGCGCGTGTCAAGCACTCGCCCCTCAATGCCTTCCGCGGGCGCGTGCAAGGCACGCGCCGATCTGCTTTGTGGTCCACACGCCCCAGCTGCCCCCGCGGGTGTGTGTGTGGCACACGCCCGTCCGCTGCATGCAAGAGCTGGCACGTGGTCCCACGTGCCTTCTTCTTCCCTTCTAGAACGCGAAAATCACGTTTTTCCTTTGCGATTTTTCAGCCGTCTTCCACCACTTTGGCCGCACGATTCTTCTCCGACGGCTCACCCAAGTCAAAATAAATAGTGAGGTTTGTAGCCAAAGCCGATGCGACCTCATAGGTCCAAGAATCAACGAAAACGGTCAAATTTGGCCCTTAATCAAACCAAAAACCCAAAAGACGAACCCTAAAAATCCCGAGACTTCAACCTCGCAATTTAACTCCAGCGATTAACTTAATGCCGAATTGATTTAGGGCTTTAGTTACCCATATATCTGCAAACATGTATGGTCGAAATCGAATCGCGGTTCGCCCAAATTTGGTCTAAATCAGCGATTTCTCTCTTTAATTCGAAAAGCCCCAATTTTTATTTACCCAAAAAACAGAATAAATTCAAACGAATTTCATCAAGACAGAGATACAATAGCTTTGATACCAAATATTGGAATGAATAAATATAGATAAAGATCTATATGTCTCAATTATTCATGAACGAACAAATCCGTTCTTAATCGAGACCATATGCGGAAACGTGAAGAATTTACTTACCTCCAGCCATTGATGAAATTTGATGTAGAACCTGTGACTCTAGAAGTTGTGAACGTTCAGAGATCGAAAATCTCTAGCCAATCCCCTTTAGAAACAGATGGTGTGTTTTCTTAAGCCTTGAGGGTTTGGTTTAGAAGACCCCTATTTATAACTCACGTTCGCACCCCTTCGTGTAACTTCTCCCATCAAGAAGATAATTAGGGTATTGAATAATTATCACATAATATTGTGGCTATTATCCACTAAAGAATTAAAATAGGAAATAAATAAATGTGGGATCACAATAATATATTTATAACTTAATAATATATTTTTAACATGGACATCATCTTTCGGACCTTTGCTCTTGTCTCATGCTTATTTCTTTGCGGGACAAATGAAATTGCAAGATGTGGCAAATATGCTAGAGAGAAACAAGGATCTGATCTACAATGTTTCCATGATAATTCGACTCTGCAATGACCTAAGAACGTTGAAGGTAATTACCGAACATCTGTTCAAAAGCTATAGACTTGACATACGAAGTAATTGAATAGAGGAGATCAAATATGATCAACAAATTACATCGATTTATTTGTTTGATTAGGCTGAGATAGAGAGAGGAGATGCTCCGTCGTCAAGGGTGTGTTACATGCGAGAAGCGAACGTATCATAGGACATCGCTCGGGAGCAAATGAAAGGATTGATAAACCAAGCATGGAAGAGAATTAATGCTCATTGCTTCGGCAATGCTGAGATGCCATTTCTCCGACCGTTCATTGATGTCACTGTGAACACGGCTCGTGCTGCGCATATGCTTTACCAATTTGGAGATGGGTTCGGCGTCCAGGACGGCGACATTAGGCAACAGATTGAATCTACTGTGATCGAGCCTCTCGCTCTCGACTGAGATATGAACGCAAATGTCATCCCTTAGCAAGTGTAAGCTAGTCTACTCATTGTTGGTCAAAAGATTAAGGATTATATGCAAATCGTGTCCTCAACTGACCAATTATATACTTCAGTTTCAACAATGAAATCTTCACAAAATATGTTGAATGAGTCAATATTTGAATGAATCAATGTTTGAGTTTTCATCAAGTCAATAAGCTGGAAAGTGGTTATGTTGCTATTTTTCAGGAGTTTGTTGCAGCACATTGTTGCATGTTGCTGCACTTTAGTGAGTCTTTTATGCTTCTATTTTCTTGGCAATGTTTTAGCTATTTCCATTTATGTTTTTACTTATAAAAGAGGTTAATAAGGCAATAAAGCATCTGTTTTTCCTCTGTTTTGTTTCTTCTGTGTGTTGTGATTCTTATTTCCAACAAAATGTCCATCTTGCAATTGTGGCCATGGCACAAAGTTACCATATGCCGATTCGATGTGAACAACTAAACTAGAGAAAAGTAAATGTAAGTACAAAGAAACTAATTTATTGATTACTCGAAATTGAGAAAATCCTTAGGCGTTTGCTTTGATATTCGTGTCGACCTTCCTAGAGATGACCCATCCAAGAAAAAACTAAAGGACTACTTAGCCAAAAATGTAGTATGGACTCTCCCAAACTCTACCTATGACTTTCTTACCTTTTAGAACTGTCACTAATCAGTTAAGGTCAATTAGACGCCTAAGTATGGAAAATTATTTTGCTTGTACTAACTAGAAATTCAATAAATTCAGTGATTTGATTAGGTAATTAATCTTACGCTATTTTTGTTCCTTTTTTATTTATTTTCAAAGTATTTTAGCAAGCAATCTTGGTTGATTTTAAGCCTAAAGTACCAACATGCTAGTTTCATGAGCCGATCGATTCACAACTCGCTTCTCGCTCAACCCGCGTGGCCTTAGGAACTCCTCTCCTAAGTTAGCCTTCACCACTCAATCTTACCACACTCTTAGAGAGAGAATCTCTACACTTGTATTATTAGTGAGAATTGAGATTATACAAATGAAGGGGAGTAAATCCGATTATATACAAAAACTCAAGAGATATCGTCCGTAGATCCTCCCCGTCTAGCGGCCTGTATAACCTACCAAAATTAGATACATGAGAAATTCCTCTAGTGCCAGCCCCTGGATTCTTCTAGAATCCTCTATATCTCCCTAGGATCTTCTTCTCCAAATAGCCATCATCCTCAATGCCCAAAAAACCTTGTGGACGATGAATTTATCGATCCATGACACTATGGTGATTATACGTACACAATCAATATATATATTCTCGAGAAATAAAGTAAAATAAATTGCTAGGATAGGACAAGAACCAAAATACCTCAAGCAAGCAAAGCATAATCTTATCAAGATTAATTCTCAAACATCTGCAAGGTGTTAATAACAAACACATGCATTAAACCTAACATGATTCCTAAATAATTATAGAATTTTTTTTGGGTTTTCATCATTTATGAAAAGAAGTTATACATGCAATTTTAATCTTAAATTATGTATATGCGACCTAACCTAATATGACGTGACATGCAAATTATCTAAATGTCCTAATTCCAATGACAAGGAAATTTACTAAGAACTATTCAAATATGGCCTAATTTAACCAAATGACCATAAATTGCAATTACTAAACGACATAGAATTTAAGACATGACACATGTGCACATGACAAAGATTACACGGCACATATGACGTGGCAAGATGACATGGCATATGATGTGCTAGGACAACATGGCATGATAATGTGGCAAAGATAATCAATATAAGACATGGCAAAAATGATGATGTGCCATTGATGCAACTAATTCTACGTAATATGCTAGGAAATTTCAAATAAGGGCCTGCAATATAGTCATTTTCTATAAAATGGGTCTCAAGTGACCTTATCTCAAATAAAGGCATGAACATGCATATACATCTCATCGCCATTTTCCAAAGGAATGATGGGGCATTTTTGGGTTTTTTTTTTTTTTTTCTGTTTCATGTTCTTCTTCCTTCGTTGTTCTTCTTTGGCACTTGCGCAAAACCACTTCCAATGCCTAATTACACTTGACATAAAAAAAAGGGCCTAAGAAATGTTTTCTGCTTTAACCTTTTTATTCACTTTTGAAGGCATTTTTTCACTATATTTCCCTTAACTAATTGATTTTCCGTGAAACGAATGCTGAAAATTTTATTAAATTTTTTCTTAATGATGATTTTTCGTTAATCAAATGGAGCTTAAGTCTCAAGCTCTCATAACAACAAAAACGTATGTATTTTGAGCCGCAACATACAATAGTTCAACATATTAAAAAGCCTAAATTGCACCAAAGAGTATTATATAAATAAGAACATACTCTGGAGTCGCGTCATTCCTTGCACACTTGCGGGAGAACTTGACGAGCTGAATTTTGCCTAAAAGAAAAAGAAAAAACAAAATTTGAGGTGAAAAACAAGGTTATGTTGAATGGGGAAAGTGATGAGAAAATGATGGGAAAGAAGACTGTCCTCAAGCTCACCATGAGAAGTAAGAACGAAGAAGAGATAATTGGTAATTTAGGGAGTAGATCATCAAATTGGTGGAAGAAAGGAAGAATTGTGCAACCTATGAGAAATTTCATGAGTTGATATTGATGAACGAAGTTAAATAAATGTATCCTATCATGTCACGACATGTAAAAATAGCAACGATTTAAATATTTACACATTTTATTGGTTTTTGGATAAGTCTGTAATAAATCTCACTTGTAATTTTCAAAGTCAATTGCTTGCATCTCTTACATGCGTCAAAGAGTAATAAATCTCACCTGGATCTTGAGGATTCTATGCTGAAACCACTTCTCAATGGGCCTCGTCTACTGTAACAGTATGGGTTGTGTCACAGAAAATAGTTAATTATTGTGATATGTAGGACAGTCAACATCCATGTCAACAATTTATGATCAAATTGATTTGATCGACCCAATTGTCAAATCATTAAAAGGTTTATATCTCAATTATTGTTCTGTAGGCTCCAAACCAGCAACCTATAACCTACGCTATTATAACCAATTTTCAATTTTTAAACCCTAGAACCTACCTTGTTCTTATGATCCGATTGTAGGGTTTACTGACAACCTTTTTTTTTTCTCCTTTTTTGGTTCATTTTACAACAAAATAATATGAGTCAATGAATAACAAAAGATTCAAAGTGAAAGATGAACCACAAATTCATTTTGTAGTTCATCATACTCACTTGGCCATATATCCTAGTTCGTCGGACTAAAGGTCACATTAGTCAAACGCAATGCCAATATTAGACTCATACCACCCCGTGTGCTTTGCAACGTGTCGAAAAGGCACTAGTATTATGGTGAGACGATGGAGGTAAAAACAGATAGGGGTCTTGTGATTTTTTATCATGTTAGGGTCCTTTAGAGACTCCCCAAAGAAATTAGAGTTTCTAATTATTAGCTTATTAAACCGGTTCCACATTAGAGCAGTCCGATCAGATTCTTAGGTGGGTATTCACTTGGAAACTATTCCCAAATTAGTTTCAACCGGTTCTTAAAATTTGGAACATGTTCTTGGATCAGTTCCAATGAGAACCTATTCTCAGACTTGTGTTTCGAGTAGTCTGGTTTGATTCCAAAATAGAACTAGTCATGTTGCATTCTCCTTAATTAATATAATTAAAAAGTTTAGAATTGAATTGACACAAGTACAATAAATTTATGAATTTTTTATATTTTTTCTTAGGTTGAGGATCCACCAACTAAACATGGAGCATGACCTTCAAGATTAATATGGATAAGAGATGCTAGATTTCAATATAGAATCCTCTAGATCCAGGCGATATTTATTACTCTTTCACGAATGTAAGTGATGCAAGCAATTGACTTAGAAAACGACAAATGATATTTATTACGGACTTATCCAAAAACCAATAAAATGCATAAATATAGAAACTGTTGCTATTTTTACGTGTCGTGACATGATAGGATATTATTTCCTTTATTTAACTTCCTTCATCAATATCAACTCGCGAAATTTCTCGTAGGTTGCACAATTCTTCCTTTGTTTCACCAATTTGATGATCTACTCCTTCAATCACCAATTCTCTCTTCTTCGTTCTTACTTCTCATGGTGAGCTTGAGGACAGTCTTCTTCCCCAACATTTTCTCATCACAGTCTGTCCCCCTTCAGCATAACCTTGTTTTTACCTCAAATTTTGTTTTTTTAGGCAAAATTCGGCTCGTCAAGTTCTCTGCCATCTGCAAGCGAGAAAGGAATGACGCGACTCCAGAGTATGTTCTTATTTATATAATACTCTCTGGTGCAATTCAGCCATAATTTTTCTTTTTAATATGTGAACTATTGTATGTTACGGCTTGAAATGCATACGTTGTTGTTATGAGAGTTTGAGACTTAAGCTTCATTTGTTTCACAGAAAGTATTTTTTAGGAATATGTTCCATAAATTTTCCAGCATTCTTTTCACAAAACTAGTTACGGAAAATATTTTTCTTTAGTGGAAAAAATGCCTTAGAAAATGGGGGAAAATGTTGAAAGCAGAAAACATCTCACATTCTCTTTCTTTGCCTCTAGAACAATCACTTTCTTTCACTAAACACTTTTTTTATTTTCTTTTTATCATTTTTATTTTCAAAAAAATATGAAATATTAATTATTTAAAAAATTATTCCTTTTCTTTTTCTTTTTTCTGTTTCCTTTTACTTCTTCTTTGATCGGTTGCCGACCATGGTGACGGTCGGGCAAGCTTGAGCCTCACCACAGGCCAACGAGGTTCAAGATCGGCAGATCGACAATGCTTAAGCATTGCCAAAGAGAAACGAGGCTCCAACCTTGTAAATCGATGATGCTTTAGCATTACCCGAAGGTTGCAAGATTGAGCCTCATTAGATCTGCTCGACAATGCTTGGGCCTTGCAGATCGGCGATGCTTGAGTGTCGTCAAAGCGCATGAGGATCGTGCCTTCTAGATCGGCAACGCTAGTGACGCTTGAGATTGCTTGTGGTTGGTTACTGGTCAAGGAAGAAGCAAAAACATAACACCAACAATAATAATAATAATTGAAATTTGATTCTTTTGGTAATTTTCTCCGAGAAAATATTTTTTATACCCAATGATGAATAATATTTACTTGTTCATTTTCGTGTTTTAACTGAATATCGAAAAATACCATCATTTTTTTAAATAACCTTGTAAAAAATATTACATTACCCGCAAATCTTAATTTCAAGTCTTCACCCTCGCCTCCTGGCGACTAGACAGCGTGCCTAGTGGCGACTAAAAACATATACCGAATGGAACCACAAAAATCGATGCTTGGGCCTTCCTTGGGTTTTTCTTTTCTTAGTTGGATCCTTCAATTTTATCGTAATTTCACACAAGGCTAAGAAAATTCTTAAAATTTTATTTAGGTCCCAAAAACCCAATTCAATATTTTTTCTTTTCCAATTTTCTATTGCAATTGGGCTCTCTAGTCTATATTTGTTCCTTTTTCTTGATGAAATATTTTCGAGATACTGGCAATTTTACACGGTCTTGGTCAAGCCAAAAGAAAAATTACGAAAATATAATTCATGGCTTTTTTGGATTATAACACTTTTTTCCTTTACTTAGGGTACTTTTTACATTTTTACCCTTAATTCTATTCCTTCCTGTGGACGCTGTAATACCATGGGAAGGCAAGCTCACATCTTCTAGTGCTGACCTAATGGAAAAAAGGCTTAATTGCCAAGTTATGCAATTAGTCTTGTAATAAATGAGAGCACCCATCTTTCCTTATAATTTTTTGTTTGGACTTAGGTACATTAAAAGAGGTGCATTGATTACAAGAAAGTCAACTCAGCAGGTCTTGCATTTTAAACGAGCAATAATGAGCATCCACAACAAAAAAATAAATAAATTATAATAATGATTAAGGAGCTCATTAAGCAACTCCTCCTGATTTTTTTCAAACGTGATGTCACTAGACTACTTAAGTACTCTAACTGGGGTCCAATCAAATACAAGTTGAATAGTCTCGTCTTATGGTCAGGTTAAAAGAGTGCTCCCTATGTACTTGTTAAGAATATTTAATATAAAAACATTTCGAATCGCAAGGTAGTAACCACACTTAATGCGATAAAAGACATTGCGTTGATATAATTTAAAACTTTCTTAATTGGTCGTTAAAAATGTCTATTGAAAAAAAATTTATAATTCGAATATACACAGAACTTCTCTGTCTTCACATTTTCCTTCATAGAGGCATTAATTACCAGTCTTATACCCACACAAAAGTCCAAATGACTGAATTAGTAACTGAAAATATTAGTTAGAAGTCCTTGTCTTTTTCCCATTATTATCAGGGGGCTGTTTTCTTTAATCCATAAACGGAGCTGTTGAGTCAGGCTCAAACACCCAAAGATTCCCTTTGTTGAAGGAAAAAAGAAAATAGATGTCTTATTTCTTTCTTTCTTTTTGAATATTTTTACGTATCTAACTTTCCTAATTTCAAGAAAATTTAATATTCCATCGAAATTTTTTATTTTCCCTAATAAAATTGTAATGCCCCGTTGATTTTTCTTTTCAATATTTCACATAGTCTCCAATTTTATTTTAATTTTTGACTTCCCAACAAATGGGAATTTTTTGCGGTAATTTGTGTCACCGTTGGTTGGTGGCCAAAGAAGTAAGTAACGGGGTGGGGTCATGCTAGGCAATTTATTGGGCCGTACAAGCCTTGGGAAAGTCAAGAAGCTTTTTCTTTGGTCCCGAAGGCTTTCTTTCTTTCCCCTCCCCCCTGAGTGGTCAAATGCCTCCACCAAACAACTCCATGACCACAATGCCCTCCACCGTTGATCCTGCATCTCCGAAATTGCACTTCGGACAATCTTGACCGTTGGTGAATATGTAGTGGATAGACATGTCCTATGAATATTATAAACACATTATCAACCATGCTCCTGCAATTATTTTTTGGAAATCATATTTTAAATGGAGGTTCGAAAGCGTGTTTGTTTCATTGAAAACTTTATGACGGAAGAAGATGTTTTCGATGGACGTCATTTTCAAGAAGAATTATTTATTATTTATTTGTTTTGCGGGTCGAGGAAAGCGATTTTTCCTTCCTATCGTGATGAAAAATCAATTTCCTCCAATCTAAACTTGTTTGTTTTTTAGTCCATTGAAAAAGGTTTTCCATGGATCACTCAGTTTTCTGTCATCTAAAATAATTTCCGGAAAAATTACTTTTCCATTAATCAAGCAAACCTTTGGTATGTGATTGACTTATTAATTAGATTAAGCCTCCATGGATAGTGAAGATATTTTACATGTAAATGCCAAACGTGGGTTATGAGAAACAAAAGAGATTAATCTTCATTGAACACACTCGATAAGTGATTTTAAATGAATTTAAGGCTTGATTGATAATTATTATAACTATGTATAATAAAGAGCGCTACATAATGAATTAGTAACTTAGTATTATCAAGATAAACGCATTGTTGAAAGAGTTAAGTAGTGTACTAACCTTTCACTTAGGAACGAGAAGACTAATCTTTTTCAAACTAAATGTTTCTCATCCAATTATTGTTCTAACTAAGCAACCAACATAGTCTTTAATAACAGGAAAAGGAAAAAAGAAAATGACATGACATAGACATTCCACATAAAATAGAAGGGGTTCAGATCAACCAATCATTTATAATTTGAGTGGTAGAATAAAATTTAAATATCGAACCGTACACACCTCAACCATTGTTATTATCTATAGCATCTAGTTAATCACCCCAAAATTATGCAAACTTTCGGATTAAAATAATACTCCATCAATGTCCTTCATACCACAAGTTCTTGTTATTTTGCTAAGAGGATAAGTTACTAAGTCGCACGCACGAATCACGACAATTCGCCGAAGCCTATCCCGGGAGGGGCCATTTTGGTCATTTCGCGTTGCAACCATGGTTAGCCCCGGCAAATACGACAAGACACAACTCCACCACCAAAAGATCAAAAAACGGAATCGAAAAACGGATTGTCGGTTTGCTCGCCGCCGCTGATGATAACGACGCCGCTTCCCGACCATCCTCTCTCTCTCTCTCTCTCTCTCTCTCTCTGTAACGCCGTCGCCTCGCCCCCATTTCTGACCGCTTCCTGTTCTCTCGAGCTCGAACGGCCCTCCCCGACTCGCCCGAGCTCGAACCCTCGAGTCAAACTCGGTGTCGAATCGGTTGCAGTGAAGCGGGTCGTCGTGTGATCCCCTCTTGCTGGCGTGCCGCCGTTGCTCGTTTCTTTGTCTGACCGGCTATGCTGTGAATTTGTGCGGTTGTTTGAATTGGGTCTGGTTTGGTTAGGGCAAAGTCCCCTGCGGACGATGGAGCGGGCCATGCTGCCCGTCGGACCGGGCTTGGACATGCCGATCGTTCACGACAGCGACAGGTACGACTTCGTGCGGGACATAGGTTCGGGGAACTTCGGTATTGCTCGGCTCATGAAAGATAAGGTCACGCAGGATCTTGTCGCTGTCAAGTATATTGAGAGAGGCGATAAGGTTAGTCCGTTTCCTGCTTTATGGGTGTTCTTCCCCACTCTTAGTCAGTATGTGATTGATTGTTTGATCAGTTAGTTTATCTTTACTAAGAAAAGACCTTAGGGTATTAATTGTGCTTTTTGTACGTTGCGACGCGGTTTTGCAGAGTGCTTAGGGAATGCTTATATTTGTAATGCGTCGGATTTGAGAATTCATTGCTGGCCTTATCTGCTTGGAGTTGTTTTTGTTTATAGTTATATCGGTTGATCGTTAGTTTCTGTCACCAGGGATGGCTAGTGTGTAATAGAAATGCTTTGTTTACAGGATCCATGGTTTCATTGAGTGCTTTAGGTGATAATTTGACAATTTATGGTGGAAGTTTATTTGCATAGTTATAATAAGGAGAACTTCATGGCACCTATACCCCTTTTTATGATCTTGTGAAGTTCTAACATCGTTTCTGATTGAGATGTAGTGTTTGTTAAGAAATTACAATTTAGTGGATGAGCACTGTGGGATGATGGACTCCTTTTATGCATGGGGGACAAGTAATGGTGGGGATATCTCCAGATACCAATGCTCTACTTGAAAGTGTGAGAAAAATAATAATTCCTACTAATTTGTAAAAGATACGTTTAAAGGAAGGATCTTGATAAGCAAAGAATTGATTTGGTAATTAGAAGATTATGTTGAAGGACAAAAGAGGGAAAGAGAGCCATATCAGTGCTGTTCCCTGATTTTCTTAAATTGACAACTGACAGGTGCTTGTTGCATCTGATCCCCCTACTCTTAATCCATACATAATGGCGAGCACGGTTATAGAGTTCTGGTTAACTAATGTGTAGCTTTCTTTGTCTACTTCCCAATGTTGCAGATAGATGAAAATGTTCAAAGAGAGATAATAAACCACAGGTCTTTGAGACATCCGAACATTGTTAGATTCAAAGAGGTTAGCTTCACTTTGTTAGTTTTGGATCATATCTCAGTTTAAGTGAATAATTGACTGAATATATCTATTCCAGGTTGTTTTAACACCTACACATCTGGCAATTGTGATGGAATATGCATCGGGTGGAGAGCTTTTCGAGCGAATATGCAAAGCTGGGCGATTTAGTGAAGATGAGGTTCTTTCCTTTCCCATGATGCATTTTTTTATTATTTCAGTCTCCAATTTCTTGGATAGCTCTCATCCAGATGTTTTGTTGCCATTCTGGTGCAGGCTCGCTTCTTTTTTCAACAGCTCATATCTGGTGTTAGCTACTGTCATGCTATGGTATCTAAATACTATTGTACCTGTTATGGAGTTTAGTAATTTTGTTATCTGGTAACACGTATTTGATAGTAATTGGCTTTTTGATGTTTTGTTCTTGATGAAGCAAGTATGCCATCGGGATCTAAAATTGGAAAATACTTTGTTGGATGGAAGTACAGCTCCTCGACTGAAGATATGCGACTTTGGGTACTCGAAGGTATGTATGGGTTCCTTTTATCTTTACTCACTTCTCTTTCTTAAGTCTCTGCTTCTCTTTGCTGGTGGACCAATGGTGGCGATCGAGCAGAAGTCAGCATTTGGAATTTATACGTTTTATCCGGCCAACTTTGTTCGATTGAGGTTGAGAGAGCTTGTATATTCTAATGGCAATAGATCACTATGTTATGTTCATAATCATATTTTTCAATTGCGATATCAATTTTGAGTCAAAATCTCCACTGGTGATGTGGTGTGTCGAGAGTGGGCTTGAACAGTAAGATTCAGCAGTGTTTTCGTGATATAGACATAATTGATTAAAATCTATTGCTAAATGGTCATTTCTTAGTAAGATCATGATAAAAGGCATATATATATATTAATTTCGAGAATTTTGGTAAAGATCTGTTGCAAAATAATAATTTTTTAGTAGGATATCATCAAAAGCATAGATATCTTAATCTCATGTACATGTGGCATGCTGTCGTTTCTATGTGCAAGATATTACAGCACATTGTTTTTCTTTTAAATAAATGGTTTTTGGATTATAAAATTTGGTTTTCATTGTTGGGAAATTATTGGAGTACAATAAATATTGTGGCATCAGACAATCTACATTAGTCGACGAGACTAAATACAATCAATTACGTATTGATAGAACTCAGAAGTGAATTCTGTGGTGCACTGATCAAATTGCTGGTGATTGAGTATTTTATAGGTGAGTTATTGTTACGTTTTAATACATATATATTTAGTTTTCATTGTTGCAACATTATTGGAGTATACCAAGGGTTGTGTAAGTCAGATAATCTACCTTCGTCAATAAGTCTACATACAATTAATTGTGTACTGGTAGAACTGAGAAATGCATTCTGTGTTGCACTAATTCCCTTGTGATTGAGTATTTTATAGTTGATTGATGGTTAAGTATCGTTATGGTTCACGAGCTATATAAGATACTAATGGATGATACGCACATTTTTGAAGTATTGCATCTGTCACTTTGGCAATGTTTAGAGGTTGTCCTTGAAAGTTAACTTTTGTGTTATGGCATGCTCTGTGTTGTCTAGACTTGTTTGCATCCCCTTGTTGATGTGCACTTCCTTGGAAGAATGAATTTGGTGTAATATACTTAAGATGGGATTTTACAGATAGTTCATTTGATTTCATGAAATTTTAAGTGATCTGATTTTTGTTACTGTTCTTAGTCCTCAGTGCTGCATTCAGAACCAAAATCAACCGTGGGAACTCCAGCATACATTGCCCCAGAAGTCCTACAAAGGAGAGAATATGATGGCAAGGTACAACTAATTTCTTTTAAGAAATTCTGCTGAACATTGTGGTTGTCATAATTGCATCAAGCATTAATGTCCTACTGATGATTGTAGATCCTGATCACAACAGTGCTATACAAGTTGATCCATTGCATTTGGGATATACTCTGTAAAGGAAGCTTAACCCATTAGAAAGCATGGCCATTTGGACATGGATTTGACAAGAAGCCATTGTGATGATTGTTTAAACTTCAGTTTTAAATTTTAGCACCGAAGATTCTACGATCTATGATATGAGAAACATTACTGAGTCCAGATTTTACTGGGATCTGCAAGGAATAATTAAAATAGTCTGTTCTGAATACCAAAAAATCCTTATTCATGAAAGTCATAAACCTAGATTTGGCTTTAGCTGACTTCGCTTCTCATTGTTGTCAATGCTAATGCCTCAGTCTTACTCAGTGCCTTCTCCTTCTCTACACCATTGTGATGTCCTATCTTTCTCATGATAAATTTGAAGTGAACTGCCTTTCAATTGGATCTTGTTGGCATGCAGTCCAGCCATTCTGCTTTGGCATTGCAATCAAACAAATTTCCTCTTCCAAAAATATGTATGTTTGATGTCACCAATGTTTGGTTGCTAGAGAGACAAGGTATCACAGAAATCTGATGTAGGTCAATGCGTTGCTTGTTCGAGATTCGATTGCTTGTTAATGTGCTTGCTCTTGGAAGTACAGGGGTTCATCTTCTGCTTTCATTTTGTTGACTGATAGAGATATCTCTCATCTCTTGTTCTCTACAATCGTGTCTCATGATCATTCTTGCAAAGCTAAAATATTAAACTTGTGGGTGCTCTGTGGTATTTTGGGCTATTTATGTTGGATTGCCAATTTTAGACATTAAATACTTTTACAGTCTTCATCCTATACTTGAATTGAGCAGTGAAGGGTTGACGATGATTAACCAGCCTGAGCATAATTTGGTCATGGGTCTGCTATCAGTGGAGCTTTAATCTGTTGGACTGCTTCTAGATCATGGGTTAAGGGAAGCTGGTATTTTGGGAACTTAAGAGGGTCGACTACAACACTCATGAAGCACAAACTTTTTTTGTTTGTCTCTGATAAAAGGTCTTCAGGGAGGATGAGGGCCGATGGTGAACAAATGTTAATATATTTCTTCTCCCTTCCAAATGTGAAAAGATTTCCGATATAGAGCATGCTTTGCATTTTTTTCCTAATTCAATGCAATCTAGAAGTGGATACTTTCTTACTTTCTTTCCTCTATCAATATGATTAGGTCTGTTTCCTAGTCTAATGCAATACTGCCATTAGGTTGTTTGGCATGTTTCTCCTTTAGCTTGTATGTGTGGAAGGACATGGTAGATGATCTATTACTTTATCAGATTGCAGATGTGTGGTCATGTGGGGTGACCTTATATGTGATGCTAGTGGGTGCTTATCCCTTTGAGGATCCTGAAAAACCTAAAGACTTTCGAAAGACAATTCTGGTAATTCAGGGACCTTGTTTTCTTGCTATTTTACTCTATATGATTATCTTATATTTACGCATCTCTCATTGTGGTTCGTGCAGAGAGTTATCAATGTTCAGTATTCCATCCCAGAAAATGTCCAAATTTCGCTTGAGTGTCGGCATTTGATCTCTAGAATATTTGTTGCAGACCCTACAGAGGTAATAAATGGAGAGTTATAATGTACCAGTCCTTGTTTGGTAAATTTCAATTTGGGTTTGAAATATTTCAATTTTTTTGTGGGTTAGAATTTGCTCAATCTTTATTTTTTCCCCACCTTTTTGGTCTCTTTTGAAGTTAAAAGTAGCTTTATATTTCTACTAGTTTAATTGTTCAGCTCAATGTTGATCCTCATACTTTGTGTACATGGCACAGAGGATCTCCATCCCTGAGATAAAGAGCCATCCGTGGTTCCTGAAGAATTTGCCTGCCGACCTTATAGATGAGAATACAATGGGCAATCATTTTGAAGAGCCTGATCAACCCATGCAGAGCGATGAGACGATCATGCAAATAATTGCTGAGGCCACCATACCAGCGATGCCACCTCACAGCCTTAGCCAATTTGTCACTGAAAACCTGGACATGGATGATGACGACATGGATGATTTGGACTTCGAATCTGAGCTAGATATCGACAGCAGTGGTGAAATAATCTATGCATTATGATGAAAGATCCTTGGAGGCAAAAGTTCTGGATGATGGCATGGTTTCTAAAAGTAAGTGATTGCATCAACTATTTATAATAAACCAAGAGAAATGTGTCTCCGTCTGTGGTAGATTAGGATAGATACTGTGGAAAGAGTACATTATCTAAACCTCTTGTTTTGTGACATGGAGATTTACCTTTGTCAGGCTCTCTAAACTGTCGCTTGTTGTCATCATCATCACCATAGCCCCCCCCCCCCCCCATTCTCTCTCTCTCTCTCTCTCTCTCGCTGTGGCATTTGGTTTGTTGTCAGCAAATTGAAGGGACAGAGTTTTCTAAGTAGACCTTAGATTGGTGAGTTTTCTAAAGTACACCTTACATTGGTGAGGTCATGAGCCGCCTCAATTTGGGAACCTGTTGAGGTTTTGTTTCCTCGGTTGTGCTGTGTGTTCTTCAGTCCAACTGAAAAGGGCCGTGAAATAGTATACAGTGACAGTGTCTATATACGTGCGTCGAGGTAGTAACTTTCTAAGTTGATATATTAATGATCATTAGAAAGCACCAATGTTACGGAATGTCAGTACAATTAGTTTGTTCAAGCCAGTTTGGTCACTGAAGCAAGAGTGTAGACCACTAAGTAAGGCATACTCCGATTAGTCATGTCACAATGTCATCTCGGCAAAGCTAGAAAGGGACCTTGTCAGGGTATGCTAGTCAGGAAGTTGATTTTTGGTGCCTTTTCGCAAGACAATACTAGTCCCAGAGGTTCAAATAAGTTTAAGCAATTTTGATTGAAGATGGTGTTCAATTCTGAAGTGTTGTTTGTCCCTCTCTGTAAAGTACAAGACGCCCATCTAGCATAACTAAAGACCGAGTATAGAAAGGACATCACGTTGTAGGAACGAAATTAGAAGCAGTGTCTTGTTGACAAATGTATGTATACAAGCGTTTTTCTTGATTCTAGGTTCTTACCCAATATAGGTTGTGAGAATGAGACTCTCTCAAGAAAAGCTTCTCAATCAGACAAGTAATCCAAGAATCTAAGTCAGCCTCTTCTTCAGACACTATCATCTGCAAGATATTCAGACTGTTCTCGAGCAACCTCGACATGACAGATTCTGTCACTGATCATCTTCATTATATTTGCCAGCTTCACAATCATCAACTTCATAGTCGACAGTCGTAAGTCGGACGGCCTCAGACACTCACACATATTCATCCGCTTGAGATTAACCATTTTGGCCAATTTGATCAGTCAAGGGTCCTCTTGTTTAAAGAGTCAAAAATATCGAAAATCTAAAGTTCAGAGGTGTACGATTGAGTCTAGTAACAACGGCAAGCTTGTACAGGAGAGTCAAGCCTGACCCCTTAGGGTGCCCATCACCCGATTTGTACAGGGGGAGGATAAAAATTATGGCAGTATGTGATGCTAAACTCGATCTGTCTCCCTACTTACTCTGATCTGTCTATCCTGCTTAGCTGAACTCCCCATGCGCCGTAGGATTTTGTCCCCTTAGCTTATAAACCAACTCTATGCTCTACTGGAGATGGATACAACCGGAGCTCCAAGAAGCCGTGTGTGTGTCTCTCTCTCTTACATCTACTTTCACCTGGCTGAACTTCAAGGTGGCCAGATCCTTGAGCGAACCGTAATGCATAGCACAGTGGCCGCTTTTAGATGCGTCGTCGTCACTTGAACATCTCCTATATGCATCAAATCATATGGATATTAGCCTATTCACTCGAGTATAAGGTTATTCTCGTGTTAAAATCTAGTGCCAGGCGTTTGGTAACCAACAATTCAATGACTAGTGAGCCCATCTCTGTCGCTTCGAGTCATAAAGATGGATTAGCAGACCAATGAATGAGTGCCATGCGTCTCTTTAGTACACGACGGGTCAACATTGATCCCCAACGGGGTGTCCCGGCAATCATATTTCTTGGGCAGCATGTCGCGTCACCTTCTCCCAGCAGGAGACCGACCAACAAGACCACAAAATTTAGTTCTATCCTATTGGAGGGATCAGCAATGAAAACACCATCCAAAAGTGGAGTGACCATTGACTTGGAAGAACGGTTTGAACACCACGTATCACTACCTGCGGCTATTTGTTACGAAGTAGTGTGATTTTTCGTGACTTGAGAACCGCTTATTGGCCAGCACTGGACAACCTAAACCCTCTTCACATATTAATAGTAACTCAACAAGTTGAGTAAAGTTCTTCTTCCTTGCTCTCAGCACATCATAATACACGCTCCGTGTGAAAAGCTAAATCGAGCTTGAAGTCTCCGACATTCCTAACTTAACTCACTTGAGTTATTGTCTTTAGTCCATTATATATTGAAACCTTATAATTTTGTCTTCTAGCATATAGGTGGACTTGCAAAAAACCAAGGATCGAAAAACTGAAAAAACTAAGATGGAGAAGATGAAGATAATGCACTCTCTATGTTGAAAGAATACTCTCGGTTACAATTCTTCAGTCTCTCATACTCAGATCACTCTATATACAATTGGTATTAAGCCTTCTGTTACTAACAAAGTAACTAACTTCCAGTTGGCTAAAACAACACTAACAACTTGTAAACATCTATACGTATCATGTACATATAACAGACTAAGTAGTCTTTGATGAGCTTGTTATACATTTATCCTCTGAGGAGTCTCCTGTACTTTGATCTTCATGATGATTACTCCTGTTCTGTTCTCTGGAAGGATGAGAACCATAAGAAACAGAGGAAACATTTTCAACAGAGTCTTCAACAGCCCCCTGCAAACTGGGTATGGAGTGAAAACCAAGACCCATTTTGGTTCTCAAAGAACAATGAGTAGATCGAGACAATGGCTTTGTAAAAATATCAGCAAGTTGCATAAAACTGGGAACATATTGCACTTTAAGAACCCCCATTGATACATTTTCTCGTACAAAATGGAAATCAATTTCTACATGCTTGGTGCGAGCATGTAGAACCGGGTTAGAAGTGAGTGCTATTGCTGATTGATTGTCACAATATAACACTGTAGGGTTAGAAAGACTAATGCCAATATCTCACAGAACAAATGCAACCCAGGTAATCAACAGTATCTAAAGCCAAGGCTCGATACTCTGCCTCAGTAGATGATCTAGAGACTGTGGATTAATGTTTAGCAGACCAATAGACCAGATTAGATCCAAGAAATGTACAATAACCTGTTGTGGATCGTCGAGTAGTAAGACACCTAACCCAATCAGCATCAGAGTATCCATATAAATGCATGGAACTAGCTGAATGAATAAACTAGCCAAATTGAATTGTTGACTTAATATAGCGTAGAACTCGTTTCAAAGTATGATAATCACCGACTGAAGGATTATGCATTTTTTGACACAATGAATTTGTAGCAAATGCAATATTTGGCCGTCTAATAGTAAAGTATTGAAGTCCACTGACTAAGCTTCGAAATTCATGAGGATTGTGCCAAGGAAGATCATCACCAGAGATAGAAGTAGACTTGAGAGGCAGTGGAGTAGAAGTAGGCTTACAGCCTTTCATCTTAGCTCGATCAAGAAGATCAAGAGCATATTTGGTTTGACAAAGGAACAAGTCTACACCAGTATAATGTGCCTCAATGCCCAAGAAATAATGTAAATTCCCAAGGTGCTTCATATGAAAATGGGAACTGAGTGACATAATAAGGTGAGTAATCAAGGTAGGAGAACTACCAATCAGAGCAATGTCATCAACATACAACAATAGTATTATAGTGTCAAGGCTAGTGTGTTGAATAAACGGTGATGGATCAGTAGAGCTGCAGAAAAAATGAAGCTTTAAGAGAAAATTACTAAACTTTTCAAACCAAGCACGTGGAGCCTGTTTTAAGCCATAGAGAGACTTATGTAATAAATAGACATGAGTAGGTTGATCAATAAAACCCGGAGGCTATTCCATATAGACAAGCTCATTTAATGTGCCATGTAGAAAGGCATTCTTCACATCGAGTTGATGAATTGGCCAATGTTTAACCACAGCCACTGAAAGTACAAGTTGAACAGTTGCTTGTTTCACCAATGGACTAAAGGTTTCCAAATAATCAACCCTTCTTCTTGATGATATCCTTTGGCAACCAGACGTGCCTTGAGCTTGTCTAAATTTCCATCAGCTATGAGTTTAGTTTTAAAAACCCACTTGTAGCCTATCACTTTCATTTGAGCTTGACATGGTACTAGAGTCCATGTATTATTAAGATGAAGAGCATTCATCTCCTCCTGCATAGCTTTATTCTAGCCTGAATGGGCAAGAGCAAACTTAATGGACTTAGGTTCTAAAGGAACATTATATTGAGCTAGACAAGCATACTTGGGATTAGGTTTGAAGATCCCATTTTTGAGGCATGTCTGCATTGTATGAGTAGAAGATACCCTCTGCTGAGGAAGTGGTAGGGTAGTAGAAGGAACAAGATCATGAGGAACTGCAGATTGCTCCTGACATGAAGAAGGACTCTCAGAATGTGAAGATGCAGAATTTGTATGGTTTCTAGTTCTTGTGACATTTTGAGCATGGATTGATTCATCAAGCTAGTCAGCCTGTATAACATCAGGAGCTAAAAAAAAAAACTAACAGAATGATAGACAGGGGTTTTGTCTAAGGACTGTATAGGAGACTCCAGAAAAGAGAGGACATCCATCCACTGTTGATGTAGTGTTGTAAGTGGAGGATACACAGAGTCTAACTTGTGAACGTATGGAGAGAAACTCTCATCAAAGGTAACATTTCGACTGATATAAATCTTCCCAGTTGTAGGTAGAAGACATATGTAACCCTTATGCTTCTCACTATAGCCAAGGAAAACACAAGGTAGAGAACGAGGGTCAACTTTATGCTTCATATAGGGCCTGAGACATGGATAACATGCACACCCAAAAACTCGAAGAAAATCATATCTTGGCACTTGGCCAAATAGCTTTAGATAAGGGCTATCTGAATTCAACAGAGGTGTAGGAAGCAGATTGATGATAAAGTTGGCAGTGAGAAATGACTCCACCCAGTAAACCAAAGGAAGTCTTGCATGATATAACATAGCTAAGCCAAGCTCTATAAGATGTCGATGCTTTCTCTCGGAAACTCCATTTTGTTCAGGAGTATGAGGACAAGACATGCAATGTTTAATACCACTTTTCTACAAGTGTGTTTGAAACTTTAGACTAGTAAATTCACCACCCCCATCACTCTGGAATATTTTCCACCCCCATCACTCTGGAATATTTTGATCTTATGATCAAACTGATTTTCCACATAAGACTGAAACAAGAGAAATATGTCATAAAAGTCTGACTTAAGTCTCATTGGATAAACCCAACTATAACGGGTAAAATCATCAACAAAAACAACATAATATCTAAAACCTTGGAGAGACTTTATTGGAGAAGGTCCCCACATATCACAATGCAATCTCTCCAATGAAAAAGATGTCTTAGTCTCAAATAAAGGAAATGCCAGCTTTGAGCTCTTAGCTATTTGGCAACTTGTACAAAGAGACTGACTTGGTTTATTCCATTGAATGAGTTTCTGACTATGAAGTAGTTTGAGTGTATTTGAATTCATGTGAGCAAGCCTTTGGTGCCACAAATCTGCATCGACTCTCCTTTGCTTTTGGGTAAAGAAAGTTGTGGTTGCTTGCTGATCAACCTTGTAGAGACCCCGATCCGTTCTTCCAATCATTAGAATTGAATTGGTCTGATTGTCCTTAATACACACACCACATTTATCAAAGATGAAAGCACAAGGATAATCATTTGTCAGCTTAGAAACTGACAACAAATTCTTCTTAATATCAAGTACCACTAAGCATTCTTGAGAGGTAATTGATTGAACTCAGTATGTAAACAAGCATCACCAGTATGTGTTATATTGAGATGTGAACCATCACCTATCATAACAGTATCACTACCATTATATTTAGTAAGATTTTGAATAGTACTAGGATTTGCCATGATATGTGCTGTGGCTCTTGTATCAGGATACCACTCACTCCCTTTTGGATCCTCAAGATGTATGGCAGCTAGAGCTTTTGGTATTTCTTCATTCTGGAAAGAATTGTCAAACTTGTACCAGCATCGCAATGCCTCATGTCCCGGTCTCTTACAAGTTTGACATATGATTCTTACACCATCAGTCACATTCTCTCTTCGAAATTGCTTATCCTCAAATGATGGATACATCTTCACTTCTGGATATCTTAATGAAGAATTAGCATATGGTCTGAACCCTTGACTTGAGCTAGATAAACCTTGTTGGTGAGCTATCTGTGTATCTCTATTAAAAACATGAGGTATATATCCTTGATTCCTTCCCTGATAGTGTTGGCCTCTACCATAACCATGATCTCGACCAAAATTGCTAAACCCTCTTCCTCTTTTATCTTCATACATTCGATTAACCCCTCTCTGGTTCACAAATGCATACTCTGATGCATTATGATCATCATCCTCACCGGGGTTTTGGTCATCACTAGTCGTTTTCTTTCCATAGAAGGCTAGACTTGGATTAAACTGATTCATGGCATAATTTTGCAACCTAGCCTCAAACCTCTCGAGTTGAGAAATTACTTCATTATAATCAGGTTGTGGCTTAAGGCAATAGATTGTAGTTCTGAAGGTTTCATAATCAGAACTCAAACCTTCTAAGACTCCAAAAACCTTTGTGATTTCATCTACTGGTCTTTTGATTTCACTTAGCTGGTCACATATCAGCTTAAATTCTCTGAGATAGTCTGACAACGACCTATCTAACTTTCGACACACTTGGAGTTTGCCTCTCAGCTCAAACTCCCTAGCAACTGATCGTAAATCGATTACATAAAGTTTTCCACACCTCGCATGAAGTTTCCAGTCCAACAATCAATCCAAGAATACTTTCTGATACAGCACCACTTATCCACGAGGAAACCAAGTGATCTGTTTTTAGCGAATCAACATAGTCTTTATTCTGAGTTTCAATCTCTCTACCTTCAACCTCAACATACATAATCAGCGATGGTGCCTTTATTTCACCATTGATAAAACCATCAAGTTCCCGACTCTTCAGAAATCTACAAAATTGAACTTGCCAAAGGAGGAAGTTATCCTCCGTAAGCTTTGTTTTAACGAAGTTAACTATATTAATGTGAATCGGATAAGGAAATTTTGGTACTCTCGTTGTCATAGTCTCTACACTGAAACTTCAAAGACGAAATGCTCCGGCTTCTCAAAGACCTTCAGAAAACCTTCTTCGATAGCTCAAGGAAGTTCTTCAAGCAAAAATGGAGCCCGTCTGGCTCTGATACCATGCGAAAAACCAAGGATCGAAAAATTGGAAAAACTAAGATGGAGAAGATGAAGATAATGCACTATCTATGTTGAAAGAATACTCTCGGTTACAATTCTTCAGTCTCTCATACTCAGATCACTCTCTCACGAACACGTCTATATACAATTGGTATTAAGCCTTCTGGTACTAACAAATTAACTAACTTCCAACTGGCTAAAACAACACTAACAACTTGTAAACATCTATACGTATCATGTATGTATAACAGACTAAGTAGTCTTTGATGAGCTTGTTATACACTTGTCCTCTAAGGAGTCTCCTGTACTTTGATCTTCATGATGATTACTCTTGTTTTGTTCTATGGAAGGATGAGAACCATAAGAAACGGAGGAAACATTTTCAACAGAGTCTTCAACAGGACTTTCACAAGAGCTCATCTATCTTAGCAATATTCTCACAAAAATGCGCCTAATATAAGAATTCCAATACTAAATGCCGTTGATACGTCAAATGGCGCTTCTGATGAGTTAATTTCATTTCATATATATAAAATCTTGGAACGCCTTTTGTTTACTATGCAATTCAAAAAGTCCTCTCACATTGAGTTCTCATTGGACTAGGCCATTATAGTCTTACCATTTTCTGAATGTAAATCCCTAAAATACACATTTGCTTGAAGAGATATCACTTTGATACCATAATATGACACGCTTGTATAAATTCACTCAAAATATTATCCTCTTGGGCATGTTTCATATTGAGTATTACGATATTGCAACCTCTCCTAAAGTGTATTGCCTAGGGTTTGGCTAATAAATTACTAAGTTCAAATAAACTTGAGTTGTCCAAAACTTATACTAATTCTCGACTTAGCTCAAGGTTCATAACATAAAAAATTGATTTTATTTGGAGTCGCCATTAATCTATATACGATGGATCAATTAGAAATCAATGTAAAGTATTGAAAGTTCTACTTTACCCATACAAACTAGACATTATGAGTTTAGAGACTTAGTTATACTGGATTATTGTAACACTCTTCTGGTACCTATCTCTTTTAATTCATAAGTTATTTGGCAAGTAGTTTGAATTAATTTTATTCTAATTACTTAACATGTGAGGTATTCATGCAAGTGTGCAATCCCAAAAATAAGCATTTAAATAAACCAAAGCATTTAGATAAATTGTGCAAAAACAATGAATTAAACACGAAGGCAAAAATAAAGAATATAGAAACTATACCAATATTCACCACAATTTGTAACCAAATCTTTCAATGACTGGAAAATGTTTTCCATTCTTTCAAGAAAGGAAAACATTTTCTCCGGTTTTAGAAGAATATTTTCACTGATTAGAAAATATTTTCCCTTGGCAAGTTATTTTCCGCCCCTCGAACATCACAATTTCCGGAAAAAATATTTTTCGGAAAACGAACGGAGCCTAAGATGCAATTCTAATTGAACTTTGAAACTATCAAATCCTATCTTTCTTTCCTTTTTTACAGAAGGGATTGGCAACTTTGTCAGCTTGATGGCAATGGGTTCCGGCCTAGAGGCAGAGCAATCAGAGCAAGGAGGAGCTCGCTTTTACTGGTAGTGTAGCATCTAGAGGAATTTGGGGGAACAGGATGAAGACTCGCCTCTTCTCTCTTTTACGAACTCTCTCTCTTGTTTCTCTTTGAAGTGACCCTCCCCTCCCCCGTAGAGAACTTCTTATATAGGGAATGATGCTCTGATCATGGTCCAATCTTTCCTGCCTCTGCCTGAATTTTAGTATCCCAACTTTCCTTTATTTATTCTCTCTTGTGCATGCTTTCTTGGGGCCGAGAATATCCTTGTTTGCTACGCTTTCTTTTTCATTGGGTTATCTGCCCCATAATTTTTAATTGATTTTCACTAAGAATAATCTTTTCCAGTCAAACCTTTTGGCCGATCTCTTGTCGTCTCGAGTTTTCAAATGTATACGTGTGAATGCCCAAATATTTGGCAAAGCGAGAGCTTTCGGTGGATACCCAATATTCTTTCTATATTGTTAAATAATGGAAAATCCCATGATTTTTCTTTCCTCCTCCACGCATATTCTTTAAACCTCATTGCCTGTGCAACTTATGTGGGCTTAATTCAGTAAATTTAATCAAGCTCGAATGCCCGCTTGCTTTAATTTCATCCGCCACCGATCCAGTTTATATGCAACTACATGAGCTTTTTATTATTAATGTTCTTAAAGTCTATATATTATGCAATTATATTTTTAGTTTAGGAACCAAATAATTAATCCCTGAACTTCTAATCAAACTTAAATATGTAGCTCAAATTTAGGTTTCAACATATGGTTTTGTTCTTAACATACAGGTGTAAGCTTTCTTAGGAGGTTGCTCATTACAGCAGTGCTCTCACCTGGGTGCACTCAATATAAAAGATCAAATGCTAACTTTGTTATTGCGTCAAAAGACATATCTTGTTAATTGATTTCAATTTTACATGTATAATTTAGAATGCTTCCCATAGTTCAATGTGAAATTCGATTCATTTATGCCTTTTTGCCATCCTAAAAGCTTGTTCAGATCTTCTCGTTCTGGCAACCACTCTTTGTCTTGGAGGGCCAAGTTGTTATAAAGCCGAAACATATTGAGCAGGAAAGAAAACCAATTGATACGAAACTCGAGATGCCATATAAATTCAAAATAATAGTAACTTCCATAAAAGCTGATGTCAATGTTCCAAAACTGCATATTATAGTCGGAATAAGCTAAGTTATAACTATTGCTCGGCCATTTCAACACCTGCACACATGCATCATCAGACAAAACATGAAAGCATAAAGTCATTTGCACATGCATACACATTCAGCTATCCATCGATGTCATTGTTCAACATATCATCACAATGAATGTCGTCACACAAAACATGAACACGGTGTGTCATTACATGACAGGCTATCACATCACATGACAAATCACTAAATAACCCTTCAACACACGACCCATCGTTATATAACACAACATATTATCACATGACACAATTTTACATGACATGTTTTATATGCTAAGTTGCCATCATGCAAACCTGCAATCATATTTTCAAAATACACAAATGTACATGGTAGATGAAGTATTCCTAGGGTAACATTATGCGAAATTTTTTCTCTACCGAACCAATCAAGATTGCCTTTATTGTTTTGGAAATCAAATGATAGAGGAACAGGGGGTTATAAGGATGCTAACGCTTCTCCACGTAGAACTCTTGGGTCATAGATAGTTGATTCTATGATATGCATACATAGATATATAGTTTACTTCGAAACTATTTAGTGACCATGACGTGGTAGTTTGTTGAGGCCTTCAATTGCCTAGAGGAGGTCATCACCTCTTGCACCCTAAGGTAACAAAATACTCTAAACTTTTGTAATTTCCATATCCTACCCAATAAAAAAAAAACACTGTTCTTTACACCCCAGATTTTACATTACAAATTATAATTATATCATTTGACGTCATCCGATATATTCGAGGTCCATTACACAACACCTCATACCGTCGCCGTCACATATCCGCTTTTGATGAAACAGCTCATTTGGCTGTTTATTTAAAAGGTGTTCGATTTTACGTATGGTGGGATCTACTGAGTTCAACCCTAAAGCCTATGCAACTCGTGCCCGAGTTGGGATCACAGTGCATGCAAAGGAACCGACCCAACTCCCTCCATTCTTTTCCAGCGTCTGGTCCGCGGGTTCCACATCGCGGTCGGATCACACTCGCTCACACGGACAGAGAACGTGCCTTGACCTTTGTCTTGACGAAGGCTTGAACCTGAGCCAATCGCAGCGCCCCGGGCGACAAAGACAGGTCTTCGTCAACCACCATATCATAAAATAAAGGAGTGCAGGAGCGACGCCTCCAGGGATCGCTCTTCCTAGGAAACTTCCCATTTGACGACTAAATTTTTCATCCGGAGATTAAACTTTGACCGACACTGATTTAGAAATATATAACCTAATCTTTATCGCGAAAGCGTGATTAAACCCTAAAACCTTTAAAAGATACGATTGAATTTTAGAACTTATCAAATTGGTCCGATTAAGCCATTCATTTTATTACAGTTTTTTAATTTAGTTTGAAGATTTAATTATATTTTTTATAAAATTTTAGGACTCGATTATAATAACGTAATAAATTTCATGATCTTAATTATATTTTTTTGAAAGTTTTAAAAATGAAGTATCATTGTACCCCAATGCATTTGTTCCTTTATAAAATGGTCTCTCTCCGTTCTCCGTTCACATCCATTTCTCCATTGTTGCTCCAAAGACCAAAAAGTTCCTCTTCCTCACTTGCCTCTGCAAAACAGAATCCAGAGTAAAAAGCAGAGAGGAGCATCCTCTGCAAATCGTGGGACGTGGGCTTCAGTGCTTGGAAGCATCCTCGCGACCCGCCAAAGCTTTGGATTTTTCTAGGCTCGTTTGGTCTGCGCATAAAGAAGGAACAAGAAATGGTTAATATCGCAGATAATGTTCTGGGAGCAGTATTCAGCGAGCTGTTCGGGCTCGTTAAGCACGTAGCGCAAACTGTTTACGCGTTACGTGGCCAGCTCAAGAAGATCGAGTCCACTTTGAGCTCCATAGAACCAATCATCGAGCACATCGACAAGTACAACAATCGGCTCGACCGTGGTCCGGAAGAGATGGCTCCGATCAAGGTCCTATTGGAGGAAGGCACGGAACTGGTCAACAAGTGCTCGAAGATCGGCATGCTCAATCTGTGCTCGAAGTATACGCACTCGCAAAAGCTGAACGACTTCAATGAAGAAGTTATGGAGAAGTTCCGGGTTTACATGCCGCTGCTGAGTATGATGACTTCCAAGGAGACATCGGTGAGGGTGAAGGAGATCGAGGGAGACATAAAGGATGTCAAAGAGTTTATGAAAGTGCTATCGAACAGCGGGTCAGTCCAGAGCAGGCTCGAGGCTTTGGGCAATCTTGCGGTCCCTGCGGCACCCGATTTCATCGTCGGGTCGGAGGTGAAGGCGTCCTTGAGCAAGCTCAAGGAGCGCTTGCTCAAGGAGGGAGCGTCTGTGATTGTTGTGACCGCCCCGGGCGGGTGTGGAAAGACCACTCTGCTTAAGAAATTGTGTCATGACGTGGAAATTAAAGGTATGTGTGATTGTTATTTTGATTGCTCCAGAACTAAAAAGAAGTAAGAATGAAGTTTTTGAATCGATCCTTGCCAATTGGTGAAACCTCTAAGAATCTTTGGATTAGCCATTTATGTGTATTGGAGCTGTTGCCTGAATAATGTTCCAGTTCTGGACACGCTTGAATGATTGAATCCCTTACCAGTTCTCTCTGTCGAGCTGTACAGTTTCTGATACATGTGAACGTTTGTACAAAGAGTTGCTTGGGTATTATGCAGATGGGTGTTTCATCAAGAACAATCTTTTTCTCATCGTTTCGTTTCGGGTTAGAGTATCATGTCCAATCTCATAGATCTTTCCCAAGCTTCTAGATATGCTATAACTGGCCTCTGTTTGATTGCGCTGAGCACCTTTCTTAATCAGCCGAACCCTCCTGTTCACAGCCATATACTTCAGACTTGTTATTTCTGCTATAATTTATCTACTTAGCTCTGATTCTTATCCTACTGAATTCATTACACAAGAAGTGCCATGGCAAAATTTAATATTCTTTGCAAGCAATAAGAATTGGACTTTCTGTCGTTTCCCTATAGGCAAATTTATGGACAAAATGATGTTCGTCACTGTCTCAAAGAAGCCCAACCTGACAGACATTGTCCAGAAAATGTATCAACATAATCATGAAAGGGTACCCGAGATAAAATCTGAAGACGGTGCAGTTCATTGCTTGCAGCAACTGCTCAACAAAATAGGAGAATGTCCTGTGTTGCTTGTGCTGGATGATGTCTGGAAAGAGTCGGAGTCCATCGTTGACAAATTTGTCTGCGATGGTATCAGGGATTACAAAATTGTGGTGACATCGAGATACGAGTTTCCTCGTTTTCGTCCTGTGCATCACCTGAACCCACTGACTCATGACGAAGCAGTGGAACTTTTTTGTCGATCTGTTACTGTTGATGATGGAAGCATGGACACACCAGATACTAACCTCGTGAATGCGGTATACTCTCGCTTGCAGTCATCAATTATAGGACTTCTTATGGTCATCGAAACTCACGGTTAATTATTTCCACTAAAGATTATGTTTTATAAAATTGAACCTGCCTATTGTTACTTTCATCTCTCGTTCATCAAGGAGAGTCCTTGCTTTGCACTAATCATGATTTCTATCAAGTTCCAATAATTTGTTCTTTTTCCCCTCTGGCAGATAGTGGAACACTGCAAGCGATTGCCATTGGTTATTAAAGTCGTTGCCAAGTCTCTCCGGGGACAGAATTATGCATTGTGGAGAAGAAAGCTTAATGAATTGGCCCACGGTCATTCCCTTCTTGATTTGGAGAAGGAAATTCTCGCTTGCCTAAAAAAGAGTGTGGACGACTTGGATAGAGACCCTTCAATCAAGGAGCGTTTCATGGACCTCGGTTCGTTTCCAGAGGATTGCAAGATCCCCGCCACTGCCCTTATTGATATGTGGGTAGCACTGTACAACCTAGATCCCGATGGCCTGCGCGCCATTACTGACCTCCATGAACTTGTTTCTAGGAACCTAGCTGATCTCGTAGTCACCAGGTATGGCTCTGAAGTTCGTTTTGTTCTCTCATTCCAATTTTTCTAGTTTGCTTCTGCTCTAAGAGTAACTCATCGAATTCTAGTTTGCATCTGCTAGTTTTTCCTGATACACTATGCCTCCAATGCAAGTGTGAAATGGACAAAGGCACGATGAGATCTTTGAACCGAGATTGAGAAAGTAATTAATGCCATTTGATGGCCCCATGACTAACCTTAAATAAGTTTTGTTTTTTTGGTACCAAGACAAACTATCTTGTTTCCCCAAAAATGGCATTCTAGATGTTTCAAATTCAACCAGTTTCGAATCCACACCACCTGACCTTCCGCTATAGTGTAATCCCCATTGTAAATGTCAAATGATTTATACGAAGTCCTGCAAAGGACATTCCTAAATTGTGACTTAATTTCTCAAGGGTGGAAAAGATCAGTTGCCTTCATTTTCCTGCAGAACCGATATCATCAAATGCCTGGCATTAGATTTTAGCACAAGAGACTCGAGCACTAATGCTTATCCAAGTGTTTGATTGCATACATACAGGGGAGATTTAAGTGACGACCACGAGTCTTACAGCAGCCACTGTTACAGCGGCTACTATGCTCAGCAGCACGATCTGCTCAGAGAGCTGGCTAT
The DNA here is from genome assembly GCA_019926035.1 of Melaleuca alternifolia. Taxonomy (NCBI): domain Eukaryota; kingdom Viridiplantae; phylum Streptophyta; class Magnoliopsida; order Myrtales; family Myrtaceae; genus Melaleuca; species Melaleuca alternifolia. The sequence goes on along the minus strand of JAGKPW010002416.1, from coordinate 4,458,231 downwards.
CATGGAGTGCAACGAGGGGGGAATAGAGAAGAGAGAGAGACTCATTCTAGAGTTGAATGGAAACAAGTTTCCCAACTGGTGGAGCGAGCGAAAGCAACAGCCTCTCCGTGCTCGTTTATTGTCCATCTCCACAGGTTAGTATCTCTCTCTCTCTCTCTCTCGCCCCCCTAAAGATCTGTAGGGAAAAATTCAACTGGTTGGCAGTCAATTACCTTCTAACCTTCTAAAATAACAATGCAGATAAAACATTCTCAGCGCCCTGGCCATATCTTGAATTGCCTAAAGCTGAGGCCCTTGTCCTTAACTTCCAGAACGACACGCAATCCAAAACTTATGCTTTGCCTGAATTTATTGAGAAGGCAGATAAACTCAAGGCCCTGATAGTAACAAACCACAGTTTCTTTCCGGCTGAGCTGCGCAATTTCCATGTCATTGGATCCAATTTAAGGAGGATCAGGTTCCAACGCGTCACAGTTCCTATCCTAAGTATGGGAAACCTGCGCTTGCACAGTCTGCAAAAGATATCCTTCTTCATGTGCCGCATCAGTCAGACTTCGACGTCGAACTATGCTAAAATCTCCGATGCAATGCCGAACTTACTGGAGCTCGACATAGACTATTGCAATGATCTTTTTGCATTACCAGATGGCATCTGTGAGATAAGGCCTTTGAAGAAACTTAGCATCACAAACTGCCATAACTTCTCCGCTCTCCCCGAGCAAATTGGGCAGCTGGTGTACCTCGAAGTGCTTAGGCTCAATTCCTGCACAACCTTGTCGCGACTACCAGACTCGATTAGAAGCCTCCAGAATGCGAGACTTCTCGATATATCCGATTGTCTGAATCTGAGCGCCTTTCCCGATCAAATCGGTCAAATGGTTAATCTCGTTCGGATAAACATGAGAGGATGTCTGAGGTTGTCTGGGTTGCCAAGGTCGGTCGTGAAGCTGAGGAACTTAAGGAAAGTGATCTGCGAGAAAGAAAAAGCCGTCATGTGGGGTCCTTTTAGGGACACTCTCCCTGGCTTGGTTATAACTCTGTTTGAAGAAGAAGCCAACTTGGATTGGCTGCAAGACTAAAAGGTTGGGGCGTTGACGTCGAACTTGTGTTTGAATTTTTTAACATTGATGTGGACCGACCAATCATATATATTTTCTAATATTTTCAAGTCAGAATATTTTTCCTTTTTCCCATTTTTTTTTATCTTTCTTTCTTCCTTTCTTCTTGTTCCTCCTCCGTCTGCCATCAGCAACGCTTCTGCAAGCCATAACCACCGCGTCCCTACCATGACCGTCGTCGCCGACACCTAACTGGCGGAACCTCACCACCACGGCCACTTCAGCATCTGAGGTGCAAACTCAGATCTGAGCCAGACGAGAAGTAACGGCGACAGCAGGTAAGATGTTGTGCACAGTGAATGTCAAGCGGCGAGTTTGCGCGAGCGCGGCTCTCTTTCCATCTCTCACGTGTGTCTCTCAAATTTCTATAGTGTATTTTGTAATTCTAAATTTCAACCGAAAATCTTACGGTATAATGGTGTATTTATATGAGTTGGTCTTTTACAATTGACGACATCAAGTTTCTAATACTTACAGAATTGACCCTAAATTACAAAAGTTCTTTCAATTAAGTCCTCATAAAGTCAAATTGCACAAATTCTTTCTAAATTGAAGCTAGATTTCGGCCAAGCGATCTCCTAGAATAGGCTAGCCTAAATTCCTAGTTTTGTGGGCTAGGATTTCATAGGCTTCGACCTATTTATAGGATTTATTTTTATTAACTTCAAGGCATGACTAATTAAATGGGTTAAATTTATTTCAGTTTAAGCTCAAATTGCCTAAGTTAGGAGGTTGGAAAATTTAGCCACCCCTCCTTAGTGCTGTCGAATTTCTATTAAGCTGTAGGCCAGGTTAGTGCAACTAATTCTAGTTCATGTCGCCGCCGGTTCAATACTAGATGCCATCATGAGTCCTCAAAACTATATTTTATGCAATATTGTTTAAAAATATTTTTCTTAGGAGCTGAATAATTAGTTCATAATTTTTTATGTAATGTGCACCTAATTAGGTCATCAAAATTTAGGTGTCAACAAGTAACTTACTAACCACGTTAATATATTAGGTTATGTATTGGTGGGGAACCCTTTACTCTATTTCCACGTTGACCCATACTATAACTTTAATCGTATTTAATATTACTCCTGTATCTACATCAATTACACTATTTATTAAAAAAAATCCAACTGCTTAGGAACTCCAAAATGCGGTTCAGTGGAGTCTCCATCCCACAACTCTGAAAAAAAAGAAAAAGAAATGAGGCAATGCGTAGTAAATGAAATCTCCAGTTTTAAAATAGGAGATCGTCTTATCACTCAATTTGGTGCAAACTAATGCGAGTCAAACAAAAATAAACCTTTGTAATTATCGATGGCAAATCAATAGCAATATTTACTTGAAGTTCACAGTTATATGCATACGGATGGCATAAGTTATCATATATTCCTTTCACCCTTTAGATTCATGCGTCAACATCATACATCAATTTCACCTAGTGACTTGTTCGCATGAACAATGATATCTAAATGTGAGGGTGCACGTTACCCCATCTTTCACCTCGAACACTCCAAAGACATCTTGACACTTGGGTCATCGCAACTCTACAACATTCCAAAGTACTCCTTGGGGCTTCCTGATACACGAGGCATCTTGTTTCCCAAGGCATTTCGAAAATTTTTGGGGCATCCTGACAAATGGGGCGTTGTTGCCACCATGATATAAATGATGGACATCATAAACTTTTCATGCACATAATAAATTCACAATGCAAATGATACTTATTCTCACAAACTAATTTCCAATCACAACATCTTTAGCATAACCAAGCGTGATCCATGGCTAGGATATGATCCATGGCCGTATATGTAATTAATACATGGCCATCTACTACATGGTTAGGACATGGTTTGAGGGTGATTCATTGGATTCAGCATCAACATTTTATAAATCACTATGAAACTTCATACACTCGTAAAAAACTAAACAAGCATTAATCAATCAAGTCAAAAGCACTAAGTGGATCAGCCTAATTTAGTTCCTAAAGTTTTACAATGATGGAGAGGTGAGAAGAAGTGGTGGTGTGCAAAAAAATAAAAGGGGTTAGGTCTTATTTAAACTTTTTGTCTTTGATTGGGCATTAAATGCCTTAACAAAGGAAGGGGTAAGTGTACCGATAAGATTGTTTCATATGGTCTAAGTCAGAATATGGGCGTCACTTTAATTGGCATTATGCGTCCTTAAAGTAATGGTTGTCAAATGGCTTAATCGCTTTAGGCTTATTTGGATAGATATTTGAAAATAGTTTCTTCTTTGCCCTAGTATATACATGAGTAGCCAAGGCAATGATGGCTAAAGGATAAGTGTATTACTTATTTGCCAAGTAAGAAGGATAACTCATGGTATCATTTAATGACTAGAAATGATAAGACATTTAATCTAATGATAATATAAGGGCATGACTTAAGAGCTAATGTCATCAACTGAAAATGAAAAATTGATAAGAATTAAACATTCATAAAAATCATAAGACTAAGTACCAAGGCATGATCAACAATATGGCTATGTAAATAACTAGTCGCTTCACTACATTACTGATAAATTAGAAGTATTGCTATGACATGGAATTTTTAATGTCACATGGTGATTGCTTATGGTGCTCAACTTGGCAAGGCTGACTTGTAATGATGGCACTCGATGATACGTAGCCATAGTAGTTAGGGGTGAGCAACTTGGACAGCCCGAACCGGGAACTGCTCGGACATCAAGCTAGGATCCATCACTCATCTTATCCTATGACAGGGTGTCACATAACAAGTCACAACATCCTATGTTCTCTTATGACATAACATGTCATTACATGATATGTTATAATGTGATCTTTCATCACACGGCCTGTCATCGCATCACATGAGGGAAATCATTATTTGACATGTCATTATATGACATAAAATATTATTGCTCGATACATCATCACATGATGCATCATGACATAACACAATCTTACATTACATGTTGTACATGCTATGTTATCATCATGCGTACGTGTATTCATGTTTTCTGAAAACGCAAGCACACATGACACATAGAGTCATTTCGAAAGATAGCTTGATGGATAGCCTTCGCTTGATTATGTCTTCCGCTAAACAAAATGCCTTCCAGTTTAAGGAAATCAATTTCACACAGCATGGGGCATGCAGTTAATTGATTTTTCAGTCCAAAGAGGTCACACCCCAAAAACTACAAGTATGGGAAATGACACGGCTGTCTTTCTTACGAAAGATCCAGCCTCAAATATAATCAACAACCTGATATCAACATATATTCTTGCAAATAGATATATGATATAAACCTGGTTTCAATATCATAGTTTCTCATATCCATAAAAAAGAATATGTACTGCTTTGAGTTCAGCCAACCCAATAATTATCCACAATTTCATATAAATAACTAACTAAAATATATCTCAAAGTATCAACTCTAAAAATCCTCTTCAATAGTGCTCTTTCCTACTACTGGCCGCTAGCCGAGGAACCTAAAAAGAGTAAAGGTGAATGGAATGAGTAACTATAGCCTAGTGAGTAGTACATCTCTTCTAAGCATATCGGGCAACTACTATACATATATAAAAAATAAACTACAGCTCACAGTTTAGTTTCAACATATAATATAAATATCTAATCAAATATGAGTCTTTTTGTATTGACAAATCTTTAAACAATTTTAAAGAAATATCTAAACCATTATCACACTATATGCATCAATGGTCAATGTCCCGCCTCGAACCTCGAGCACGCACACATCCCACAACGGTTGAATGAAATGTGACGTTCCTAGACAGCATTGCCGACCCAAACCTCTATGCACATGCAGAAGCGTAATAACAACCCCCGAATAACAACAAACTTGGGATAGGAAAGTAAGACAATCAAATTACACAAGGCACGTCTCATAAACCAATTCCGAGTTAATATACAAAAGACTAAATAAAAAAGAAAGGTTTATCTACTCCGGGATCGACAGCCACTAGTTCCATGTCTACCAAAAAGGCGTGCTCCAAAAACTATCGCCTACGGGACTCCGTGACGTACGTGTTGTACCTCCATCTAGGTACCTGAAAAACAGTTCACCGAGTCAATTGTCCAAGCCTCGATTAGGAAGAAATCCACCCAATGATAACCTAATCATAGCAAACAATCAAGGTCTGGAAACTGTTAGACTATTAAGATCTGAGACGATAAACATCTGAGACGATGTAAGATCTGGACGACCTAACGTATGGATGATGTAAGATCTAGACTCGGTAACATCTGGAGACGTTCAAACTCCACAATTCATGCATATAAGCATACGATAACATCTTTAACAACTGAATCACTTCACATCAATCATCACATCATCACAAAAGTCCCGATTATAAGGTTAAATCGTTATGACACGTCTCATACCATGTCATACAATTTCGTCCCATAATAAGGTTCATCATATTACAGTTCAATCAATTGTTCAGATGTTTCTCATCCAGTGTCAATGCAATGCAACGCAAGGGCAGAGGCGCTATGTATCACCGTCCCTCTCCCAAGCTGCAAGGATAGAGGCGTTACGTATCGCCGTCCTTCTTCCAAGCCAAAATGTACTGCAGGGGCAGAGGTGTTACATATTGCCGTCCCTCTTCCGAGCCCATATGTAAAACAAGGGTAGAGGCGTTACGTATCACCGTCCCTCTCCCGAGTCCATATGCCATTCTCACCCCCAACATACACCAGTCATCACACAATCATCTGGCCTTGCTGCACACGTCCCATACCGTGCCAACTCAGCTAAATGTAAAACCACCGTAACTGGCGAAATCAAGTCGCTTGCATGTCTCCACGTCTAAATAAAGAAACATAATCAAACGAGTTCGTAAAATTTTCAATTTCAAATATGTCATAAAGGACACATAAACCAACATTTTTCATGAAGACATCTTGATGCAAATCATTACGTACAGAGAGTAGTAAATCACTCAAACCATTACAAAAATCTGATGCCGTTTTCAAAAATCACGTTCTCTAGAATCAGTTTGGTTCGAAATCCAAAACTCATCCGATTAATCTGAAATTTGACTATGTTATGGTAGAAGATGTAACAAACAACTTTTGTGAGGGAACTCTTTCGAAATTCGAACTCAAGAGTTGATAAAGGACCATAGATCATAGAAAGGTCACAAGTTCCAGCAAAAATAGAAGTTCTGGTTTGTTCAAAACGAAGTTCACATAATTCCCTTTTAAATCCATAAAATCCTGAATAAAATATATGTCATAGATGAAGATGTATAAAACACTTTTCATGAAGGATCCCACCTCATAATCTCATCACATCTCTTTTCATAAAATCAGCAAACAACAACAGTTCAGTAACATATACCAGAGAAATCCTCTGTTTTGAACTAAACTACTGTCACTTGTGTTAATCCAGTCTAATACTCATCTTATCACGCTGGTTAACACTTATCTAACTCCTTAAGTGTAATTGCAACCTAAGAAAGGTTTGGAGGCTGACTCACCTAATTGACAACCCAACAAGTCCACGTCGACGGTGGCACAAAAGCGACTACAACTCACGTTTACTTCCACTCCAAAAGAGGCTCAGATGATGCTGAAAAAGCCTTGTGTGTTGCTTTCTGAGTTGCTGACTTGAGAGTTTCGTATCTCAGCTTGAACAATGGAGGTCTAAGAAGTGAAAATATCTAGAATAAGCTGAAGTAGAACCAGCTGTGGTATTTCACGCTCAGCTGTAAAGGGTGAAGCAACAAGCCTTGAAAAGTCAAACTAAAATATCTAAACACTTGAGTGCTTTCCCCATAAGTCTTCTACTCTATCCAATAACAATTTTCCCCTCTCAAACTTCTCTAACAAGCCAAGTATGAAGGCTGTAATGCAGCAGCCCCTTATACCTACGAATTTGGACCCATTCACCTCAAGTCAGACTTCTCGTTGATTCAACTTATACCTATTCTGCAAAATATCATCTTTGAGAGGTGTTAAAATTCAGGATGTCACAGTCAAGTCCATTAATTAATCTCATTCAACTTTGTTATTCAACATATTGTACTAACCATCCCCTCAAATGTATTGTTAAAAGATCATCAATCCCTAATGAAATGGATGTAGCAAACCATATCAATGGTTCATTCCACTGATTAATCTATTGCTCAATGCATTACTATGATCACAATACAACACCGGCAACAAGGCGACTAAGATTCTCTCTTTTGGTAGGGTCTCCACCTACAAAACCGGTTGCTCGATCTAGAAGAATATCTTAACCGGTATGTATACTCACATGCCCTTCACTGGGCTCATAGATATATTGATTAACAAAATGCATAATGGCATTTTTCACAATTCACAGAGTCAATTCGAAATCATTACCACAAAATGATTTCATAAATCCAAACATATCTCTCATTTGACCAAAGACTATGATACATTTCACAAATCAACACATAATATTTCAACTTTTCAACTCATTTGTTAGAATGCCTTTTCTAACACACTTTCGAAACATTCGTAATGATCAAGAAGTAGTAAATACTCAACCCAACTTTTATGCAATAACATGCCATTGTGTAACTCATACTATACATATTTCATATTGCGTTCAAACTATGAATTTACGAATTCAAAAAAGATATAGAACCACTCAACTGGGTTCGTCCATAACCAGACAACAATTTTGCCTCACACTTTTGAACTCGCGATCCCATCAAATAAGTGGGAAATAACACCAAAATTGGATAAATCGCTACTTCAACTATGAATAGCTCAATTGTTAGCGAAATGACTTATACGCGCCAATTAAACTCTTTACCGAAAGGGATATTCAAAATTATCCACAACATGGCACTTGAGCTCAAAGCTTGATTGTACAATAATTCCCTCTAGTGTACTCCATTTCAAGCAAACTTATACTTCAAATAAAGATCATTCAAAGTACTAGAAGACCCATAGATTGGCTACCCAAAAACCGACCTGAAAACGACAAAAGTTGGCCCGAAATATACCGCGCGCGTACTGTTCACTGTGTACGGAAAATTTCTTAAATCCGTTTCGGAGAAATCGTAAGCTCAAATTGAATTTTGTAAAATTTGATGACTTTTGTACACCCCAAAGTATCATAAACCCAAAATTTCTCAACTTTATTACTCAAAAATTAAACTTCGCCGCTCATATTTCATTGACTTCGAATATGTGCCCTAACTTAGCATATTATTTTAATCGGACGGACAAAGAGTGTGAGCACTCATTATGATACGTGGTGCGTTCGGCTTGGTGAGCTCCTTAAGACGGGTGTGCGAAATCTCTCTTCCCCTTTCATCTTTATTTATCTCCTTCTTCTTGCCCCTTTTTATCTTTCTCGTAAACTGCTTGTCTTCCCAACTCTCTCCTCTTTTTTTCCCTTTATATTCTTGGACTTTGACCTCCCCTTATGTTTTTGTCTTTTTTGTTGGGTTCACCACCTTCTCTTTACCTAGCCAAAGAAGATTGGGATTACGAAAGATCTCCAACTTCGCAATAGACCAGTCACCTTCGTATTCACACCTAAGATAATTTACTTGTCCTGAAACTATCTAGGATCCCAAGGTCTAATCTGCCTAAATTAATAAAACCGATTGATTTTTTACTCCTTTATTTCCAAACCCGAAAGACTCTCGGCGAAGCAAGACATCTACTCATATGAATGTCCGTACGTATAGAGAAGGGTTGGAAAAAAAGGGGTAAAGTGAATATGGCATGGTGGCTTGTTCTGGCCATCGATTGCCCGGTGGAGGTCATCACCCCTCTCGTTCCTGAAAGTGATAAAGATCACTGCTCTTTATTCCTCGGATTTTACATTGCAAATTATGTTCGTAGCGTCTGACCTCATTTGCCACGTTTGAAATGCACCACCAAGGAGCTAATAGGAGAATTTGTACTGTGCCGACATCGAATACTCTCTTTTACTTTAGAAGCTCGTGTGGTTGGTTAAGCTGTTTTCAGTTTATTGTGGGATCTACTAAAGATGATTGCGAAACCTATCAAAATCAGGGTTGACCAGGATTACAGTGCACGAGAACAGAACGATGCATTCATTATACGAAAAGGAATAGACTCGGCTGTCACGCGCTTTAACTAAACCGACTCGTGCTAACCTCGATGAATGGGCCGTCCTGCGACCCGGACAAGGTCAACGACTAACGGCAGGTCTTCCTCAACGACTTAATCTCAAGATGGAGGAGTGCCAGGGGAAAGCCTCCACTGGACGCTCCTCCTAAGAAACTTTTCCAGGATGATGAACATGTTGGCCGGAGAAGATGCTTTCTCTACCGCTTTAATAATGGACCACTCGAGTCTCTCTCACCTTTTCGTTCATCTCATTCTCTGTTGTTGCTTCAAAGACCAAGAAGCTCCCCTTCCTTCTTGCCTCTGCAAAAAAAAGCAAGAATAAAAAGCGAAGAAGAGCATCCTCTGCATATCTTGCGACGTGGGTTTCAGTTCTTCGGCGCATCCTGGTGACCCGTCAAAGTTTTCGATTTGCTTGGCTTGTTTGGTGTGCGAAGAAAGAAAGAACCAGAAATGCCTATTGATTTCGCTGGAGCTGCTGTAGGAGCATCGTTCGGCGAGCTGTTCTCGCTTGTTAAGGATGTAGCGAAAGCCATTGCTGCGTTTCGTCCCCAACTCAAGAAGATCGAATCCACCTTGAGCGAGATAGATCCAATCATTAAACAAATCTACGCTCTCTATGAACAGCTGGACCGTCTGAAAGAATTGGATCCGATCAAGGAACTACTGGATGAAGGCAAAGGACTGGTCAGCAAGTGCTTGAGGATCCACCCCATCAACTTGTACAAGAAGCGTACGCACTCGAACAAGCTGACCGAATACAATGCGGCAGTCTGGGAGAAGTTCCAGATTTACATGCCACTGCTAACCATGAAGAACGACATGGAGATGTTGTTGAAGATGGAAGAGATCATGGTACAAATCACGTCGATCCGCTCGGGTCAAGCAAATTGTGGGGCCCTTCAGAGCGGGCTCAAGGCTTTGGGCAACCTTGCAGTCCCTGCGGTGCCTGCTTTCATGGTCGGGTCGGAGGTGGAGACGTCCATGAGGGAGATCAAATTGCGGTTGCTCGAGGAGGGAGTGTCTGTGATTGTTGTGACCACCCCGGGCGGGTGCGGGAAGACCACTCTGCTTAAGAAGTTGTGTCATGACCGGGAAATTAAAGGTATGTATTGTTCCAGAACTAAGTAATGTAGGTATGAACTCATTGGTTTACTCTTGCCTATTCGTCACCTCTAATGGTCTTCTGGTTAGCCATTTATGTGTGTTGGAGCTATTACCTGAACAACTTTCCACTTTTGGACATGTTTGAATGATTGACTCCCGTTCCCTGTTCTCTCTGTCAATAAATACAGCTTCTTGTAGATGTGAATGTTCGCACAAAGAATTGCTTGGGCATCATGCACATAGATGTTTCATCAAGTACAAAATTCTTTCTGTCATCATTTCATTTGGCGTTTATTTTTATGTCCAATCCTATAGGATAGACTTGTCTGTTTGATTACGTCGAGTGCCTTTCTTAATTCACAGCCACAGGCTTCAGATTTGTTATTTGATATATGGTATCTGCTTAGCTGTCTCTTATCTTATAGAATTGAATAGAATAGAAGTAATGCCAAATTTTCGTACTCTCAGCAAGCGATAAGAGTCAGACTAACTCTGGTTTCAATGTAGGCAAGTTTAACAACATCATGTTCGTCACTGTCTCGAAGAAACCCAATCTGATAGACATTGTCCAGAAAATGTATCAGCATAATCATTTAGAGGAACCCGAGATTGAGACAGAAGATGGTGCTATTATCTGCTTGGAGAAACTGCTCAACAAAATTGGACAAAATCCTGTGTTGCTTGTGCTGGACGATGTCTGGGCCGAATGGGAATCAATCCTTAAGAAATTTGTCTGCAACGACATAAAAGATTACAAGATTGTGGTGACGTCAAGATATGAGTTTCCATTTTTTCGTCCTGTGCATCACCTGAACCCGCTGCCTCATGACGAAGCCGTAAAACTTTTTCGTCAATCTGCTGTGGTCGATGATGGAAGCATGGATGCGCCAGATGATGAGACCTTGGATCAGGTATACCATTTCTTGCATGCTTCCGTTATCAGTATTTTTCGTTTGTTTGGTGAAAATTGAAGGAGTTAAAAAAATAAAAATGGGGGCTTGACATAACGAGTCAATAAAAAATACTTTAATTATTGACAAAAATTTATGACAATATTTTTATGGACAACTTTATTCCGTTCGTTCATTTTCGTAAATAATACAAACAATCATTCTAAAAAAATAATTTTTAAATCATTCATTTTTCTTAAAATAAACGAAACACGATAACTTCTTATCAAAGAGAGATCTTGGTTTGTACTATTGACGTTTCCTGTCAATTTTCAACAATTGTATCCATTATCTGTTTCGCTGTGGCAGATAGTGAAGCGCTGCAAAGGATTGCCATTGGCTCTTACAGTCGTTGCCAAGTCTCTCCGAGGAAAGGATCGTCCATTCTGGGAAAAAAAGCTTCTTGATTGGTCTGAAGGTCATTCCCCTTTGGGTTCGGACAGTGAGATTCTAGATTGCCTCAGAAAGAGCTTGGACGACTTGGATGGTAACCTTTCGATCAGGGAACGTTTCATGGACCTCGGCTTGTTTCCGGAGGATTGCAAGATCCCTGCCACCGCCCTCATTGATATGTGGGTGGAAGTGTACAAGCTAGATTTCAATGGCGTGGGTGCAATTGCTGACCTCCATGAACTCGTTTACAGGAACCTAGCTGATCTCGTAGTCACCAGGTATGGTTCCGAAGTTCGTTTTGTACTCTCATTCCAACATTTCTAGTTTTACAGCACCTGACTTGCGGTTACAATGTTTTTTGCATAGTTAATGTGAGATTCAATAGGCAAATAGAGACCTGAAAATATTCGAACTCAGGATCTGTTACTCTGATATCATGTAAATTTTGTGGGATCACAGCCAAATATTTTAGAAGTTTAAACTATTAGATAAAAGTGTGAATTAATACTCTAACATTTAAGGTCAAATGCATTATACAAAGGCCTGTAAAGGACATTTCTACTCAGGATCAGACATCTTTCTTTACTAGTAAATTGGTATCATCCAATGCCTTGCATTAGATTGTAGCAGAAGAAACTCGAGTGTCAATGCTTATATCCAAGTTTTTGATTGCATACATACAGGAGAGATTCAAGTGAGGACGAGGACAGATGTTACAGCAGCCACTATGCTACGCAGCACGATCTGCTCAGAGAGCTGGCGATCCTGGAGTGCAACCAGGGGGAAGAAGAGAAGAGACAGAGACTTATTCTGGACTTGACGGGAAATAATTTTCCCCATTGGTGGAGCGAGCAAAAGCTACGGACTTTCGGTGCTCGTCTAGTGTCCATCTCCACAGGTTGGAAACTCTCTCTCTCTCTCTCTCTCTCTCTCTCTCTCTCTCTCTCTCTCTCGGAACTTAGGGAAAATTTAGTTGAAATTACCTTTTAACCTTCTATGTTCATAATGCAGACGGAACATTCTCAACACCCTGGCCAAATCTTCATTTGCCTGAAGCTGAGGCCCTTGTCTTGAACTTCGAGACCAACATCCAAACCAAAACTTATGCTTTGCCTGAATTCATTGAGAGAGCTGATAAGCTGAAGGCCCTGATAGTAACAAACTACAGTTTCTTTTCAGCTGAGCTGGGCAATTTCCATGCGGTCGGGTCCAATTTAAGGAGGATTAGGCTCGAACGCGTAACGATTCCTTTCCAAAGCATGGGAAAGCTACGCTTGCACAGTCTGCAAAAGATATCCCTTTTCATGTGCGACATCAGTCAAGCTTCGACGTCAAACGATGCCAAGATCTCCGATGCAATGCCAAAGTTAGAGGAGCTCGACATTGACTATTGCAACGATTTTGTGACTTTACCGGACAGCATCTGTGAGATAAAGCCTTTGAGGAAGCTTAGCATCACAAACTGTCACAATTTCTCGGAACTTCCTGAAGAGATTGGGCAATTGACCTCCCTCGAAGTACTCGGGCTTAATTCCTGTACAAACTTGTCGCGGTTACCAAACTCGACTAAAACCCTCCAAAAATTGATATCTCTCAATATATCAGGTTGTCTGAGCCTGAGCGCTTTGCCCAATCAAATTGGTCAACTGGTTAATCTGAAGAGGATAGACATGAGAGAATGTCTGAGGTTGTCTGAGCTGCCCCAGTCGATCGTGAGGCTGAGGAACTTGAGAAAGGTGATTTGCGACAAAGGAAAAGAAGCCTTGTGGAAGCCTCTCAAGAGCAGTCTCCCTAGCTTGAATGTAGTGGCGTCAAAAGAAGAGGCTAACTTAGATTGGCTGCGTTAATAAGGAGATGACGACCATCTCGTGATCTCTGAACTTTTTCTACACGTTAATTCTTTCTTGAAACTATCATTTTTTATTTTTTGCTGTCTGTTCAATTTATTTCCTGTACTTTGCGCTTTTCTTTTGGATGTTGATGGCCGAGGCATTACTGACTAGACCAAGTAATTGATGAGTAGCACCACATCATTTTCTTTTGTAAATGTTTCCGAGTCAGAACTTTTTTTATCTTTTCATTTCTTTTCTTTCATTCTTTCTTTCTTCTTCCTCCTCCTTGGTCCACCACCAACAGCGCTGATGCAAACCATAACCACAAGAGGAGGTAGGAGAGAGAGAAGCTTGCAGAAAAAAATTGAGGGCTGTTTAGGTTTGGATTATTCATTTAGTTCTTGTAATTTCCCCAACAGGAGATGACTCTAGCTGTCCCTGGTTATATTACAGGATCCTCTATCTTAATCATTAAGCCACCTACTTGACTTCGAGCCATCTGATGTCCCCCCCACCGCATCCTATGCATAACCCCTTTCTGTGTAGGAATAGTTTATTAATGTAGCAAATGTAAGGTCTTGGTCTTCATAAATTATTGGACAAATAAAGTGTGGTGAAAATAATTTATTCATTCAAATTTTTTATTTGGCTGGTCGTGATTCGGGGCCAATTGGCCATGTTGGGATGTCCATGTCATGTACAAAAAGAGACAGGTCCTCGAAATTTAAATTAAGCTCAATAACTTGGAATCACTTGCATCCTAAGCTAGCTTCTAAAGAAGCATCTAACTGATTAGCCGATTATTAATGGACCTTTTACTTACTCACTTTTGTCCAGCCTAGTGTGACATAGATAAATAAGTCAAGAGAAAAAATATGGATATATATAAAAGTGCAGTAACCACCATGCTTGAATAAAAAAAAGTGTATTGCTTCCCGCAGAAATTATTTGAGAGAAATTTCTCGTCTTTCTTGTGAACGTTTGTTATATTATTGTTCCTTCTAGATGGATTGGAGCGTCGTGGATTGACGACACGTGTGAAAGGAAGGAGAGAATGTATGAAGAAAAGAAGGTATGAAGAAGAGAACTGTGAAACTTCAGGGGATCAGTTGATAAAGTTTCTGCGTAGGGTTTAAGCGAAAAGGCCACGCCATTGGGGTCGTCTTCTCGACGTAATCCAGCTTACGTTGGGCATGCAAGCTTCGGCACGCGCACATGCCATTACTGTCGCCAGGAATTTTATATCCTCCAACACGTTGCTTCATGGTGCGTTTCTACTTGAAATGTCTGTGGCCTTCCACAGTCTTCATCTTTGATGTTTTTATTCCCTGACCCGTGAATATTGTCAAGTCAATCTGATATAAGCTAGTGGAGATTATGACTCAGAAAAGAAGTTCCTACGCAACGATGCATCCAATTCAAAGAAGTCAAGTCATTCTCAAGAGAGAATATTTTTATATATGTATGTATGTATGTATAAATAAGAAGAAGAAGCAAGAATATATACGGAACAGATACCAATAGCAAAGAAGAAGCCACCAGAGGCAGTAAAACCTGCGGTTAGAGGGGCATATGTAGAATAATAAATGAGACAAAAGAAACAAAAACCTCCACAGGCGGTAAAACGTGTCGTTTGTGGGATATATAGAATATAAATAAAAGAAATACTGAATTGAAAGAAAAATGATATTCGGGACTATTGTCCAAGAAGTCCTCAACCTATTGCATTTTTGCTAATTCAGTCTTAAATCTTTTTATTTGGCCAATTCAGTGATAAACCTTATAAAACTTTATCAATTCAGTTCGTCCGGCGACTTTGTCTGAAAAAATGTCTATGTAGATGTTTGGGAAAAGATAGATGGTGCTGACTGGACATCGACGTAGGCATTTTCTGAGACAAAGTCGCCGGAAGGACTGAAATGATAAATTTTCAAAAGGTTTAGAATTTGACCAAATAAAAAATTTTAGGACTGAATTGGCAAAAGTGCAATAGGTTTATGACTTTTGGACAATTTTTCCAATGATGCTATATTAAATAGATTGAATAATTTAATTAAAAACAGAAATTTAAATACAAGTGCAATGAGGGAATATTTATAATAATTAAAGATTTCTAGTGCAAGAATAGGATTGTTATGGAAAGGTCTAGAAATCTTACCAATTATGAGTTTATTAAATTATAGTTAGATGGATATGGGTTTCTATTTTTTTTTGGTCAAAATACCTCAGTGTTATATATTCATTTGATAAGTAGTTTGATGAGACATAAACTTTGATTCAGCACAAATTAAATCCCAGAGACTAGGAGGGGGATAAACTATCCAATTACTAGGAAGGAATTTTCTCCGTTGGGCTTTGGCTACCCAATCCGCCACTTGGTTGGCACTTCTTGGGCAATGGGCTAGTTTCAGCTTTGTGAACTCTTTCGCATGGGCTTGGGCTTCAGTGATAATCGCGTCTGCTTCCCATACCGCGTGATCTGCTCCTCCACTTATCGCAGCTAACAGATCAGTTCGATCTAATTCCAGTTCAATCGGCAGTTCCTTTTTTCCACGAAGCTCCTTTAGGGTTTCAAGAACCGCAGTCGCCTCCGCTTGCGTTGGTGACGATACTCGTATAGATCGGGCGAATCCATCTACTAGGACGCCTCTGCTGTCTCGACATACACAGGCGACTGACGCTTCTCCTGTGTCCGGGTCAAATGATGCATCGACGTTTGCCTTGAGCACCCCGGGTGAGGGGGGGTTCCATATCCGAGGGGAGTTTCTATTCTCTCTACTTCTACCATGTTTTTCTTTCGACCACCTTTCAAAGTTTTGGGCTTCTATTATTGCAGATGCTATACTCTGGTGGTGGTTCGGTTGCTGACCTCGAAAGACCAGGTTGTTGCGAGCTTTCCATATCTGCCACAACAAACAAACGGTTAGGTTAAAAGGGATGGAGGAATGGAGCATTTTTGTTAGCCATTCCTCCATTCGAGCCACTTCACAATGATTTATCTGTAACTTGATTGAAGTATCATTCCAGATATTCTGTGTCCATGGGCAGAGTAAAAATAGATGTTCAATCGTTTCTGGCTGTTGTTGACACATAGGGCAAGTGGCTTGCTGAATTAATTTTCTCCGACATAGATTGGCTTTTGTTGCTAGAGCATTCTGGCTTACTTGCCAGAGAAAATATTTTACTTTCGGTTGCACTGTGGTCTGCCAGATTTCCTTCCAAAGTTCTCTAGGAACTTGGTAAGATGATGATGCCTGATGCGTATTCTGTGTGTTTGAAACTGAACATATTTTGTTGTATGCACTCTTTACTGAAAATTGCCCTGACTTGGTGTTTTCCCAAATAAGTTTATCTTCTCCACCTTGGGAATTTAGAGGAGTATTCACTATGTCTCTCAGCACATCTTCTTGGAAGCACTCCTGTATTTTCTCCTCGTTCCAAGTCATTGTTTCAGTATGTATTAATTCTGCCACCCATGTTGGGTCTTCTCTATTGGCTGGCCCTCCAATAGCACCTCTTGGCAACCACTTGTCTTCTCGAATTTTAATTCTGTCCCCTTTGCCTACCACCCATCTTATGTTGGCATTAATGGATTGGTAACCCATCAGGATGCTCTGCCACCCCCATGAAGGTCTAGCTCCTTTTCCTGCATGTGATAGATTTGTATAAGGGAAGTAGAGGCCTTTAAATACCCTTCCCCATAGCGAATCTGGTTTCTGTAGTAAACGCCACGCTTGTTTCCCTAGCATCGCCTTATTGAAAGCTATTAGATCTCTGAACCCCAGCCCTCCTTCGTCCTTCCTTCTTTTAATGTCTTCCCAGCTCTTCCAATGTATTCCTCTGCCCCTTTCACTGTTTTTCCACCAATAATCAGCTATTTTTCTTTCGATTGCTCTACATATCGATAGTGGAATTTTAAAGATCGACATCGCGTACTGTGGAAGAGCCTGCACTACTGACTTCAACAGAATTTCTTTTCCTGCTCTAGAAAGGAATTTTTCCTTCCATCCTTCTATTTTCTGATTGACTCTGTCCAGGATCCATGCAAACATGTGTTTCTTGGAGACACCCCAGTCAGAAGGTATACCCAGGTATTTACCTGTTTTATCTATCTCTGGTACTCGCATTTCATATGTTAAATTTCTTTTCAGCTCCCCTGGACAGTCTTTGCTAAAGAACATACCTGATTTGTTTAGGTTAATTGTTTGTCCAGTAGCAAAGCAGTATTGATTCAGGACTCCTGCAACAGCTTGGCATTCAGCAACTCTACCTTCCATGAATATTATGAGGTCATCTGCGAATAGTAAGTGTGACAAGGTAGGGCAATGGGGGTTTAACTGGATCCCACGCATACTTCCATTTGCAACTTCCTTCTTTAACATTACTGATAGTGTATTGGCCATGAGAATGAATAGATAGGGGGATAAAGGGTCCCCTTGTCTGATGCCCCTGGTCGGCTGAAAATAAGGTTGGGGTTCTCCATTAACCTTAACCCCATATGATACAGTGGAGACACAAAACATTATCCAAGACACCCATTTTTCATGAAAGCCCATCTTCAGCAAGCATGCTTCTAAGTAGTCCCATTCGATTCTGTCATAGGCTTTTTTCATGTCCATTTTAAGCACAGCATGGAATTTTTTCTTTCTTTTTCTAGTTCGTAGTTGATGCAGGACCTCTTGCACAATGAGTATGTTATCTTGGATCTGTCTACCACTAACAAAAGCGCTCTGCTCTTCCTCTATCAGTTCTGGTAGCCACTGTTTTAACCTGTTAGCCAACACTTTTGATATGATTTTGTATATATAATTGCAGAGGCTGATTGGTCTATATTGCTCCAGCTTTTCTGGATTGGGGACTTTCGGTATCAGAGTTATGTATGTCCTATTTAGCTCCCGATTGAATTTCCCGGAACTAAAGAAATCTTTGACTTCTTTAAAAATGTCTTCTTTCATTTCTGACCAGTGGTGATGATAGAATTTACCATTGAGTCCATCTGGACCCGGTGCTTTAAGGGTTCCTAATTGAAAAGTGGCTTTTGTGACTTCCTCCAATGTTACTTCCTGTATCAGCGTACTATTCATCTCCTGGCTTACAATACTTGGGATTTGATCAATAATTGGCTGGAAATTTCTAGTCCCTATTGTAGTAAAAAGTTCTTTAAAATACTGAGTAGTCATAGCCTTCAGCTGGTTTGGATCTCGGCTCCACTCCTCATTCTCATTTTTGAGCATTGTGATTCTGTTTCTATTTCTTCTTTGTACTGTGGTTGCATGGAAGAATTTGGTGTTTTTGTCCCCCCATTGTAACCATTGAATTCTTGATCTCATGCCCCAGTAAATTTCCTCTTGCTTCCATAGCCTCTCCACCTCTCTTTTCAGAAAGTCCAATCTATCTTTATTATCTGCAAGATTCTGACTGTTTGTAATGTGTTGTATTTCCTGTTTCAATTGGATTATGCTCCTGGCTGCATTTGAGAATTTTCTTCTACTCCAAGCTAAGAGCTCCTCAGAAACTTTCCTCAAGCGCTCAGTCAACTCTTCTTGCTGCCTTCTGGAAGCCTGCCAGGTATTAGTTACAATCTGGTCATATTCTTCATCTTCAGTCCAGAATACTTCAAATTTGAACTCTTTTCTCCTTCTTTGAGGCTCAGGTTGTAAATTCATGAGTAGAGGGCTATGATCGGAGCCAATGGCTGGCAATGCATATACTTCAGCGGTTGGGAAGGTAACTCTCCAATCAAAGGTACATACTGCCCTGTCTAATCTTTTCTTCACTAGATTTTCCCCTGCTCTATTATTACTCCAAGTGAAGGAACATCCTTTGCTCTCCATATCCATTAAGTTGCATTCATCTAGGAAGTCTTGGAACGCTTTAAGTCTATAATGCTCTGCAGTTCTTTTCCCTACTTTCTCCCAGTGATAGAGAATTTCATTAAAATCTCCAATGCACAGCCAAGGTAAGGGGTTCTCTCTGTTCAAATTTTTGAGACAGTCCCATAGACGAATTCTTTGCTGGAAATCAACAGGGGCATGTACAAATGTGATTCTCATGGTCGGGTAGCCTTCTCCTATCACACATAACACATCAACTACATTGGCAGAACTGACATTGATTGTCAGGGAAACCTGTTCCCCCCACATCAGGGCCAAATCCCCTGCTAGGCCTTCTGGGTTAATTACAAAACAGTTTTTATATCTCAGTCTTCTCTTCATTCTATTAATAACTTCCTCTTTATTTTTCGTCTCCATCAAAAACAAAACAGAGGGCTTCTCTTGGACTACTAGTGTCTTGATAGCTTGAATTGTCAAGGGGGAGCCCACCCCTTGGCAATTCCAACATAGTAGCTTCATTTGTAGTCTGATGGCTTATTAGGGCTAGCCATCAGAGCCCGAATGCAGGTAGTGTCACTCAGTACAACCTGAGTTTCCATGAGTTGAGATTCATCCAACTCTTCATTTGCCCTCTGACTCTCATATGGTGCATATCGTTTCTTTTTCTTACATGCCATATTTTTAATGCTATTTCCTCTTTTATGGGTCTCCACAGGCAGAGTACAAATCTCCAAGCTTGGAGTTCGAGCACATGTGCTTCTTGTCAGCTGCAGCCCTGTTCTCATTGAGTAAGAATTAGGGCCTTCCTCTGATTGGTCTACTGACATCTTTTCTTTCCCTTTTTCAGTACTCTGAATGTCTTTGGCTATCTCCATATCCCCTTGATACACAACAATCTGCCCAGATTCTTTGGGAGTCTCAGGTATGACTTCTTCTTCCATTAAATCCTCTATCTTCTTGCCATAGAATATCTCCCAGTATGGGCTATTCTCATTTGCCTCCACTTTCAGCCAGGACCCATACTGGAAATTCTCCATTTTTTCTATTTTTTCCTCAGAACAGGGGATAGTTTCACAAGCCTGTGCATAATGCCCCAGCCTTCCGCAGGAATAGCAATAATGAGGTAATCTTTCATACCTAAAGTCGAGCCATATCTTTTTTCCTTTATTGCTGAAAATGGAACCTGGAATGAGAGGGTTTGATATGTCTAAAGTCACCCTTGCCTTTCCTACTTTAAGTGTTGTAAAGCCTCGAGTCTCAATTCTCACTTTTGATACACTACCTATTTCACTGGCAACTTTTGCTATAACACTTTCCGTTTGCCACTCAGTAGGTAGCCCATAAATTTGCACCCAGAAATCGCATAGGCTAAAATCATAACAGGCTGGTGGGGTGTTTGGTTTCCAACATTTTAACAATAAGAGATTATTGGCAAAACACCAAGGACCCTGATCAAGCACTTTATCTCTGTCTTTCTCTGCCCAGAACTTAAATTCAAAAGTACCCGAGGCTATTTGATTGATTTCTACAGAGTCTATTTTCCAAACTTTTCGCATAGTGCTTTGAAAAGCTTGGATATTCACCTTAGGAGACTGGTAGAGTTGGCCTATTAGGGAGAGCTTACATTCTTTGATTTTGTCCGCAGAGATCTCCGCATCAACTTCAATAATCTGCTTTTGCGGCCAAAGTCCCCCCAATCTTCTGCATAATGCCGCTAGGCGAATCTGGTTTTCCTCTTCCTCCATGGACTCAGACGATTCAAACTTTGAATTGAAGAAGACCCAAAAATTTCTTGGCTGCTATGTGTCTGTTGAGTAGTCGGGACAGGATATGATCTGTTGTCATTTTTGGTTAGGGTTTATGGTTGTGGGAATAGATTTAGGGAAAGGTATGTAATGGGTAGTTTTAGGGTTTTTGTGTGGGAGTGGTGTAGAAAACATTTTCCATAACAGGCATTCATCGAGATGTAAACTAGGGATTGAGAAGGCACGAGATCAGCATAGTTAGGGTTACTGTGTTTTGGATTTTTGAGCTACCCAGGCGGCAGAGAGAGCTCTCCATAGGCGAGAGAGAAAAACCTCGATCGCTCCAGATCAGTTGTTGTGGTGCATCGATATGGGTTTCTATTGAAAGAATGTGATTTGTAAGAGGATGTGGGATGAAGGCTAGAGTATTCAAAATGGTAGTGTTTTTGAAAGTCTGCATTCCCTTTGAGAGAGTGGTCCTATTTATGAAAATTGGGATTTATTGTGCACAGTGGAACTACGGTGAAAAGTCGATGTTATTATGCAACATGGCGTTCTGACACAATTATTAAAGTTGGTGCACAGTGCTTGCAGTGTCCGCCAAATCAAATTAAATACTATAGTGAATATTTAAAAGATACAATGATAACAGACAATAGTGAATATCCAAAAGGTATGATGATGATGGAAAATATTCGAAAGATACAATGATGTTATTTCTGCATTATTGAATTAGTGGCGCTCTGGTGGAAGTTGCTCCTTGCTCTTACAAAACCTCATTTTCGTCTTCATGTAAGGGTATTCCGCAGCAGTCATCTTCATTAGTATTTTCAATATGGTGAAAGGAATAACTAGATTCCTCTAATTCAGAAAGAGCTTATTTCAATAATTCCTTTAGATGGTCTTGGGATTGGGCTAAAGCAAGCTTTGATAAAGCAAACCCCTTAACATGTAGAAAATGAATAATTTCATCTGGGGGATTAGAATTGGGGCTTTGTAGATTATTATGATTTTTTAACCATTCGATGACTGATTGTTTTGCCACCTTTTGTCATAATCTAAAACCATCCCACCATTTTACTTTAAATTTTTTTTTATTACAATAAGAGTTTCATGGTCCGTGTTTCAATAGTCACAAAATCATGTCATTACCCAAGAAACTCCCAAGTGCATGAAATACAATATCTCCTTTGGGTAACTCTTTTCATGAGATTGAGGACTATAAAATATCGAATTCAGATTTTGCTTTGGGAGGAAGGATATCTAGAACAGCTCCAAAGACTTCCCACCATTGAATGAACCAAAAGGGTAACATTTGAGTATCAAAATTTTTAAATAAGATCAACTAGATATGAAAGCCATTTGGGGTTCATTTTATAAAATATGTTCCACCAGATTTGTTGATAATCAAAATACGATTAGGAAGTGCGGTAAAAAAGTTTAGTAACATTGTTTTTTATATTAAATTTCATAAAAGGGGTCGATAGGTTCTTCATTTCTTGTTTCCACAGGGAAGGGTGGGTGGCCCTTTTTATTTTGGCAGTAGAATAATTTATAAAAGTTGAACTTGAAAAGTGCTTGAAAATTATTAAATTTATTTCAGATAAAACCATTTCATAATATTCCACTATTTTGAAATAATCATGTGGAACATAATGAAAGTTTTCTGAAAGTATATCTTTTGTAAAAATTGAAGGGTCTTCATTGTAAAATCCATTTTCAGCAGTATAAATTTTGTATTGAGATCTATTGAAAATCGGAGATTTTAAGGGGTATTTATCCAATAGACCACCACCTCAGTAGAAATTGGTTTCTTCACTTGCAAAGGCGAAGTTTCTGTATAGAAATCAAGTGGGTTTGATGAGGGATTTAATACCAATTAGAGAAGTTTTAGTGCGTCTTTGGGAGAGAGGTTTGCTATTGAAGTTGGGGCTATTGAATTTGGTTGAAAATGTAAAATTGGAATAAAGATTTAATACCAGAACCTCATCTATATAAATAATTACAAAATTGGAATAAAGATTTAAAATGTAATTCATAATTCTTGTAAATTTAGAAGGTGCATTCTTTAGTCCAAAATATATAACATTTCGTTCATATTGTCCAAAATGAACAGTGAATGCAGTCATATATATATATATATATATATATATATATATGTATATTATTCTAAATTTCAAAATCCAAAATATATACATTTCATTCATATTTTTCAAAATAAACAGTGAATGCAGTCATATATGTATGTATGTATTTATGTATGTGTCTAAATTTGCCAAAATCCTAATTTCATATCGAATTTCAAAAAAAAAATTGCATTATAAAGTCTATTCAATAAATTCTTTTATTAAGAATTGCATATCTAATCCATTTGCAAAGTTTATTTAAAGATTTGTAATTGGTGATAAGTCGAGGGGCTCCTCTCGAATTCAGCATTTTTATTAAAATAAAATGCCAAACAACTCCAAAGGGATTTGCTTTTACTAATGAGCTTTTTTTATATCAAAAATGTCCTGAATTTCCTTTTGATAAATATTTAAGACTCCTTGACCCATGTGGGAAGTCTCGCTTTGGTTGCAATATCTTTCTAAGAAAATTTTGGTTCATAAGAAAAATCAACAACATGACATTTCCAAAGGCGTTTGAAAGAGTGGAGCAATCTAGATTATAATTTTTTGATTGAAGGATAGGATAAAAAAGATGCTACTCAATCTTTTTGTATTCAAGATATTCTTTTAAAAATTGGAGATGTTTCTCTTTATCCTGGATTAAACAGTACAGCTCAAAAATAGAAAAATCATGATTAGTAACAAATTCAAAATTTATTTTTTTAAATATTGAGTTCGGATACCTTGGCTGGTAACTATAAAAGGCTTATCAAATTTATAAAAGGAATTCCTAAAATAACATATTGTTTTAAATTTTTCAAAAGAATAAAATGGATTTTGTAAGAAACATATTCTTTTAAAACTTCTACCTTAGAGATTTTGTAGTTGATGTGGAGTCTTTCTCCGGAAGTAGATTTGAGAGAATTGGTAGTTTTCTCAAAATATTGGTAGGGACGAAGCCTTTTATGCAATTGAGGTCTGCTTCTGGGACAAAAAGAGCTACCGTATGCAAAGAAAAGTTTTTATTGGTCCTTATAAAAATATTGATCTTATATATGTATATATATATATATGTAACGTGGGGACTAAATTTAGGAGGTAAACAATCAAGTGAGGGGTCAATTGGTTTCTTAAAGCACAGTCTAATTTGTTGATTAGGCCGAGAAATCATAAACTAGATGATCACTAATTTTCCGTAACAGATGTTTCTGGTGGCAACGTGTAATGTCAAAGTTGGGTGCGAGCAAAATGAAGAGATGAGCATTACATTTTAAGAGTCGATTACTTCCTCTTTACTTTAGTAAGGGCTCTGCTTTAGTAATGAACCTCTCGTTCGACTCCTCATTCATTCTCTTGTGCCGACGTGCTCCCCATCTTCCCTTTAGCCGTTGATATAAAGAGGTTCAACGTTCCAGCCCTGCTTTTGGAGATACCGACACAGGAAGACTCTTCAGACAACTTTATATATCATCCAAGGCTTTCTGATGTTTTCTCTTCCAATGTAGATATATCATTGTCTTCCAACTCTGGCAAAGGCAAGAAAATTTGCAACTTGGAAGACAAGCTTGAAAAATAAAACCTCCTAAAAAAATCAGGTTTTTGTTTTAATATTCGCAAAGACTCTTTGTTCATAGGAGGTGGCAAGTCCATAATCACCTTTGCCTTGTTCCCATCAAATTCTTTTCCCCTTTGATGCATCAAGAATCCTATGAAATGGCCAGTAGTTACAAGAAATGCACATTTCGCAGGTTCATTTTTAAAGCATAAATTGCCATCTTATAGCGTTGTTCGAACCTAATGAGATGACATGCCTAGTTAAATTTTATCACATTACATCTAGCAATACCTTTATGAAGTCTCCAGGCAATCTAGGGTGCTCTTATTGGTCTCTTAGCATTAAATTTCAATTGTAAATGTTATCATTGCGTTAAAAGGCACATATTGTGAAATTAGTCCATTTTCATATACTTAATTGAGGAACATGCTCTTTTGTTCAGTATACGATTCAACTCATTCTTGCCCCATTTGTTATTTTGGATATCTGCTAGGACCAGCGCCTTATTCGGGTTTTATCACTCTAAGGTGTAATGTTTATTTTGAAGGCATAACGTGATTCGAACCTTTTCCCTTAGGTCGCTTGACAAAGAAAGATCTCCTTCATGTTTTAGTAAATCAAAACTTAAAGGTTTTCATCTCCCTCTCACGCCCTTTATTAATATAATTTTTAAAATTATGTATTTTTCTTATTCTACCCGATCGGTAAATTATCCTACTCTTTGGCTGCCGTCGTTTCACGAAAAATTACTTACAGGAAAATATTTTTCGAATTTTCCTGCGTTCACGGAAAATAAATAGTCAAGGAAAATATTTCCCACCAATAGAAAAAAACACTTTCAAAAGTGGGAAAAATATTTTCCGTTTTTTTTTTAAAGTGGAGAATATTTTTCTTGTTCTTTATATATCAGTGAATATCGCGGCCTCTAACAGCGTGCCTCGACCTTGGGCGAGGTTGAGGCAGGTAAGCCGACGGCCTTTAACAGCGAGCTCATAGCCTCTAGAGGCGTGCTCAAGGCTTGCATTGGATTGACAAGTTCATAACCTCTGGTGGCAAGCCGACAGTTCATGGGAGCCTAGTGAGACTTGTGGCCGACGACATGTCAATGTATAACAAAAAAATGAAAAAAATTAAAAATCATTTTTTAAAAAATTTCATTAAGTTTCAAACGAACACACAAAAATATTATTATCATTTTCCAAAAATGCTATATTTCCATGAAATGAATGGATCATTTATATCTTGGACTTTATATTACAAATTGTATTTATACACTTTATGAAATATACTTGAAATGCATCATCTAAGACCCGTTAGGAAAATATATATCATGTTTACTCATCAAACACCCAATTTTTTTATTTCATTTAAGAGCTCAATTGGTTGGTTAAAATGTTTGCAATCTTTAATGGGTTCCACTAACTTATCATGATTGAAATGGATTCTAGTGTGTGAAAATGAAATAATCCATTCATGAAGATTAAAATGAATACATACACGATTGACCTAATATCGCATGCTAACCACGACATAGGGAGACTGTTTCGAAAACTACCCGACCTAATCTCATCTGGTCTTTTTCAATGTTCCGTTTCGACTGCATCAACGTCAAGTTCAGTTCAACGAACTCGCTGGATAATATGCGGCGATGGCTAAAACTTGCCTGATTTGAGACAAAAACACGTGCCGATAGCTTTGGCTTGACGAAGCACACGGAGCTGGACACTTGCGGGGAACTTCAGACATTGACATGGTCAACCACTAACACGAGTCTTCTTCAACCCTAACATCTTTAAGTACAAGGGCGGCCACAACATGGCGATTTGTCTGGGCCTTCGATTGCCTAGGGGAGGTCATTACCCTCTCGCGCCCTTCCAGAAAGAATTGTTTTTGGAGTTCCGTAACCTTCATAGCATACACGATAGAAATGATGAGATTCTAATCTTTATACCTTGGATTGTTTATTACGAATTTCATTCGTATTCTCTGATCTCACCCACTCGAACGTGCAAAATACTTGCCCGTAGTTTTTCCCTTAACAAAGACTTAAAACCAAGTATGTCGCAGGGCAGCCTCAGACGAGGGCATGGTCGACGACTAGCAACAGGGAATCTTGTACCCTTAAATGATAGGACAGAGGACCACCAGGGAGAGGGCACCAATGGACGCTCTTTTCAGGGAACTTCCCATGTGATAATATATCAATTGAGAGTCTTGTCTCGCCTTCTTTTCCTTCTCTTTCCCCATTGTTGCTTCAAAGGCTAAAAAGGTCCTCTTTCTTCTTGCCTATGAGAAAAACCCAGAAAAAGAAAAAGAAAACAGAGAGAAGCGTGTGCTCTGCCAATCTTGGCAAGTGGGTTTCAGTTAGTTGAAGCATCCTTGGTGACCCATCAGAATTCTGGATTTTCTTGGCTTCTTTGGTTGTGAAGAAAGAAAGAACAGGAAATGTCAGTTGATTTCGTAGGAACTGCTGTGGGAGCGGCATTCGGCGAGCTGTTCTTGCTCGTTAAGGACGTAGTGCAAACCGTTGCCGTGTTTCGTGAGCAGCTCAAGAAGATCGAATCCACCTTGGACTCCATAGTCCCAATCATGAAAGACATCGACGAGTTCAACAGTCGGATGGATCGTAAAGACATGGGGCAAATCCAGGCCCTAATTAATGATGGCAAAGCCCTGGTCAAGAAGTGCTCGAAAATCACGGCGATCAACCTGCCCAAGAGGTATACGCACTCGAAAAAGCTGACCGAGTTCGATGCGAAACTCGCCAGGGAGTTCCAGATTTCCGTGCCGCTGATGTCCGTTAGGAACACCGTAGAGATACTGGAGAAGGTGAAGGAGTTCCGTGACGAATTCATCGTGTACAGTTCCGGTCAAGCCAACGCCGGGGCCCTCCAGTGCGGGCTCGGGGCTTCTGGCAACCTCGCGGTCCCTGAGGCACCCGATTTCGTTGTTGGGTCGGAGGTGGAGGAGTCCTTGAGTAAGCTCAAGGGGCGGCTGCTCGAGGAGGGGGTGTCTGTGATTGTTGTGACCGCCCCGGCCGGCTGCGGGAAAACCACTCTGCTTGCGAAGTTGTGTCATGACGTGGACATTGAAGGTATTTGTGATGAGCGTTTTGATTGATCCAGAGCTAATTAAAGTAGGAATGCATTTATTGATTGCTCCTTGCCAATTGGTCCCCTCTGATAGTCTTTTAGTTAGCAATTTATGTGTACAGGAGCTGTTGCCTGAACAATCTTCCACTTTCCCATATTGAATGATTAAATCCCATGGCATGTGCTCTCTATCAAGCCATAAAGTCTCTTGTACATGTGAATGTTTGCGCAAAGAATTGCTTGGGTTTATGCAGATCGATGATCATCAGGGAAAAGAAACCTTTTCTCATTATTTATTTTAGGGTTGAATGTCAATTCTAATCCGATAGATCTGTCCCAAGTTTTTTGATATGCAATAGCCTCTGTTTGATTGCACTGAACGCCTTTCTTAATCAGCTGAACCCTCCTCTTCACAACCCATGAGCTTCACTCAATTTTTGTGCTATATGGTATTTACTTGCCTCTGTTTCTTAACCTATTGAATACACTAAACTAAAAGAGCAGTGGAAAATTTTCATACTCTTTGCAAGCAATAGGAGTGAGACTTGTTGTTGTTTTATAGGCAAATTCAACAACAATATCATGTTCATCCGTGTCTCGAAGAAGCTCAACCTGACAGACATTGTCCTGAAAATTATTCAACATAAGAATTTCCCAGTACCCAAAATTGAAACAGAAGATCGTGCAGTTCATTACTTGCAGCAATTGCTTGAAAAAATAGGACAGAATCCTGTGTTGCTCGTGCTGGATGATGTCTGGGATGAATCAAAATCCATCCTTGATAAATTTGTCTTCAAGAAGATCAAAGATTACAAGATTGTGGTGACGTCGAGATACGAGTTTCCTGATGTTAGTTATGTGCATCACCTGAAACCACTGGATAAAGTTGAAGCCCTGGAACTTTTCCGCCGATCTGTTACCATCAATGAAAGAAGCATGATTCTACCAGATGATGATCTCCTGGAGCAGGTATACTCTGGCCTGCGTGCATCCATCAATGTATTTCTTACGGCCATCAAAAGTCTGAGTTAATCTTTTTTTTTTTAAAAGAAATTGTCTAACAAAAATCAACCTATCTATGCTTACTTTTTTTTTTTTGGTAAAGAACCTATCTATGCTTACTTTCATCTCTCTGTCATCATAGATAGGCCTTGGTTTGTACTAATTTTTTCTCGTGGCAGGTAGTGAATCGCTGTAAGGGATTGCCATTGGCTCTTACAGTGGTCGCCAAGTCTCTCCGAGGAAAGAATCCTGCATTCTGGGAAACAAAGCTTCTTGATTGGTCTGAAGGACGCTCCCTTTTGGGTTCGGACAGTGAGATTCTAGATTGGCTCAGACAGAGCTTGGATGACTTGGATGGTGACCCTTCAATCAAGGAACGTTTCATGGACCTCGGCTCATTTCCAGAGGATCGCAAGATCCCTGCGACTGCCCTTATTGATATGTGGGTGGAGTTGTACAAGCTAGATTTCAATGGTCTGCGCGCCATTGCTGACCTCCATAAACTTGTTTACAGGAAGCTAGCTGATCTCATAGTTACCAGGTATGGCTCTGAAGTCCGATTTGTTCTCTCATCCCGACTTTCTAGTTTTCTAATGCTCTAAGAGTATCTCATCAGATTCTAGTTGGCATCTTATTAGGTTTTCTCGATATGTGACAACTAGAATTTGTGAGTGAAATGACAAAGGCATGATTAGATCTTTGGACCAAAATTGAGAGAGCCATTCCATAACCCATAACTAACTCCAATAAGTTTAGTTCTTCAGTAGCGTGGCAGACTATTTTGTTACCCAAAAATGGGCACTCTCGATGGTTTGAATCTACACAACTATTACTGCACCTTACTTCAGCTATAGTGAGTTCTGCAATTGTAAAGGTCAAATGAGTTAATACATGAGCACTAGATTTTGGTGCACATGTTTCTTTTAACTATCAAATTGAAGTCGCCAAAGGCCTGGCACTAGATTTTGGCACAAGAAACTTGAGCCCAAATGCTTACATCCAAGTGTTTGCTTGCATACATACAGGAGAGATTTATATGATGACGACGACAAATCTTACAGCAATCACTATGCTATGCAGCACGATCTGCTCAGAGAGTTGGCTATCATAGAGTGCAACCAGGGGAAAGTGGAGAAGAGAGAGAGACTTATTCTGGACTTGACAGGAAGTAATTTTCCCGATTGGTGGAGCCAGCAAAAGCAACCGACTCTCATTGCTCGTCTAGTGTCCATCTCCACAGGTTGGGAACTCTCTCTCTCTCTTTCTCTCTCTCTCTCTCTCTCTCTCTCTCTCTCTCAATGACCTATAGGGATATATTCTGTTGGTTGGTTGTCAAATTATCTTTAAACCTTTTATGTTCCTAATGCAGATGTTACATTCTCAACACCCTGGCCAGATCTTCAATTGCCTGAAGCTGAGGCTCTTGTCTTGAACTTCGAGACCAACCTTCAAACCAAAACTTATGCTTTGCCTGAATTCATTGAGAAAGCAGATAAGCTTAAGGCCCTGATAGTAACAAACTACAGTTTCTTTCCAGCTGCGCTGCACAATTTCCATGTCATCGGGTCCAATTTAAGGAGGATCAGGCTCGAACGAGTCACGGTTCCCTTCCTAAGCATGGGAAAGCTATGCTTGCATAGTCTGCAAAAGATGTCCTTTTTCATGTGCGACATTAACCAGGCTTCGACGTCAAACGATGCCAAAATCTCAGAGGCAATGCCAAAGTTATTGGAGCTGGACATCGACTATTGCAATGATCTTACCACATTACCAGATGACATCTGTGAGATAAAGCCTCTGAGGAAGCTTAGCATCACAAACTGTCATAATTTCTCCCAACTCCCTGAACAGATTGGGCAATTGGCGTCCCTCGAAGTGGTTAGGCTTAATTCCTGCTCAAACTTGTCGCAGTTACCAGACTCTATCGGTACCCTCCAAAAATTGATATCTCTCAATATATCTGATTGCCTGAGCCTGAGAACTTTACCCAATCAAATTGGTCAACTGGTCAATCTCAAGAAAATGTATATGAGAGGATGTCTGAGGTTGTCTGTGTTGCCACGGTCGATCGTAAAGCTAAGGAACCTGAGGAAGGTGATTTGTGACAAAGAAAATGAAGTCATGTGGCAGCCTCTCAAGAGCAGTCTCAATGCCTTGAATATAATGGCATCTGAAGAAGAGGCCAACTTAGATTGGCTGCGTGATTGAAAGGAGGGCAATCAATAAATGATCTCTGCACTTTTTCTCCATGTTAAATTTTGTTTTTGAGCTTTTTATTGTTCATTTTGAGTAAATATCGGGAAAAAAAAATCCAAACTATGTATACTGGCACAGATATTCGAAACATTCTTTTGTATCATCAAAAACTTTAAACTTGTCCATTGTCACATAAACAAAAAAAAAAATCCTAACTCATACACTTATGACATATAAATTTCCATTTAAGGTATATTTGTTACATTGATATAAGTTTGAGACTTTTATAACACAAAACCAAGTTTAGGGTATTGTATCAAGATGGAACATTTAAGGTTTTAGTAAATACAAAAAAAAGTTTGAGATACTTGTGTTATGGTAGACATAATTTGAGATTTTTTATGTTATCAACCTGTTTTTGTTTATTTTTTGTTTGTTGAATTTGTCTTCCAAGCTTTACACATTCTAATAAGTGTAATTGAAGTCCTAAAACTTATTTTAAAAATGCAATGAGCCCAAAAGTTCAAAAAGTGCAATCAATTTTTAAAACTTGTCAGGGAAATGTACTTACGTTATAAAACTTTCAAAAAAGTGCAATCAAATCTTAAAGTTTATCAAATTGTGCAATGAAGTCATAAATCTTGTTAGTATTTTTCGCTTGTCAAGTTAGACGAAGTAAGTTAGAATTAATATAAGGACTCAATTATAATAACTTAATAAGTTTTAGGACTTGATTATACTTTTTTAAAAATTATAAGATTCGACTGTATTTTCATTACTAGTTTTAAGTCTTGATTTCACTTTTTTGAAAGTTCTAATACTCAATCACATTTTTTGTGATAAATTGTAAGAGTTTCAGTAATTCTTTTTTATGTGGATGGCCTAGGCATTGTTAACTAGACCAAATAATTGATGAGTTGTGCCACATCATTTTTGTAGTGTTTTCGATTCGGAACTTTTTTATCATACTTTCTTCTTCTTCGTCCATCTACCGCCAACACTGCTAGCTACAAACCACAAACCATAACCATCGCGTTTTCACTGTCCCCAAAGTCTAAGTCGTGGCGACTTATCACCACGACCACTTCAGCATCGCCCTCTTCTCTCTCTCTCTCTCTTTGCAACCTTGAACTTTAGGTAGGGGTGTCAAACAGGTGGGCCGTGTCGGGTTTGGGTCGGGTCAAATATGGGTCGGACTATATTTGACCCATATTCATGTAGTGTAAATATAATGACCCATAACCGATCCGACCCTAACCTGACCCATATCCAACCCGATCAGTATTGTTAAAAATATAAAAATAATCAATTTTTTTATTTTTAAAAAATAAGATAATTAGAATATCAGAATTTTCATAGTCTAAAGATGACTTGTTAATAATATTTAAAATGATTTTTTAATAATACTTTAAATTAATTAAGTAACCCATTTATGACCCATTTAGAACCCATTTAAGACCCATGAGGTTGTTAAGTGGCCCATTTTAGACCCAACTAACTTTTTAAGCTAACCCATTTATGACCTATATTATCAAATATGGGTTAAAATATGGATTTTTGACCCATTTTGCCACCTCTAACCTTAGGTTAGAAGCTATGGATCTTGTGTGTGTGTGTGTGTGTGTGTGTGTGAGAGAGAGAGAGAGAGGTGCTTGCATGGCCATTGGGCTAAGCTTTTGATGGTATTCAAGTGCAGCTTTGGTGTGGTGGTGACTAGGGGTGGGAACTATTCGATTCAATTCGAATTTTCTGGGAACTGAAAGGTTGAGTGCCTGAACCAAATCGAGTGTGACCAAAAACGAATGCGAACCCGACTGAGAACCCAGTTTGGCTCAATTTGGTTGCATACAGACTTTCGATTTTCATTTATATAATATCAAGAAGAGGTTGAGTGAAAAAAAGAAGAAGACAAATTATGTAAATTTCGATATTAAGAAGATGAATGATTATAATATAGGTTCAGTTTGGTTAATGAAACCACAAAACATACAAATAGTCAAGTCAACCACTTGAGCCATCTGGGATGCGCATGGTAACATTGCAATTTCTCCAAATTTCTATTCTTTTATTCCCTGGGACCAAAAAAAAAAAAGAATACAAATCTGTTTGGTAACACTAACTTGGGTTCAAGTCAAATTTACCAAAGGAAAGGAAGAAGCACCATCTCCTGTATTCCTGACACAAGAAGCAAAAAAAATTTACTTCTTATTCCAGAGTACAATTTTGAAATAAGCTTTTTTTCTTTTTTTCTTTTTATCTTTTGCAGCTCCATAGGTCGCTGGCCATCGCAGTTAGCCGCCACCAGTCGCGGGCTGTCGTTCTTAAGCTTTAAAAAAATAAAAAATAAAAAGTAACAAAATTATGAATCGTACCAGATGCATTTCTATTCTTTTTTTTATTTCAAGAGTGAACGTCTTATATTACTCAGAAATTGTTCCGAGGAATAGAAATTGAAAAGAAATGTTTCTGAAAAAAAAAAATCTTCTTCGGAAGAGAAGCGTTACCATGCGCACCACAGATGTCCCACCACCCACTTTCCCCTTGGATGGACCTTTTTCGCTAGGAATATTTGATTAGTTTGGCAATTGTAAGGTCTGGGTTTTCACAATTTATTCAACAACTAAAGAATGGTGAAAGTGACATACTCGATCAAATTTCAATTGGGCCGGTCAAGATGTTGGGTCACTTGACCATGTTGTGATGTGCACATCATGTAGAACAAAAAGACGGGTCCTTGAAATTTACCATCAAGTTCAATAACTTGAAATTACTCGTACATTGAACTAGCTTCCGAAGAGGCATTCAACAAATTAGCCGATTTTCAATGCGCCTTCGCTTGATTGTTTTCTTTTAGTCAATCACTTTGGTTAAGTCTCGTGTGTGACGACGCAGAGAAATAAATCAAGAATGACAAAAGAACTTGATAAAGCACAGTAACCTTCATGCTTGAATAAAGAAATATATTGCTTCTCGTGGAAACTATCAGAAAGAAACTTCTCCTCGTCTTTCGTGTGAACTTTGATTATATTACCGTACCTTCCAGATGGACTGAAGGCGTCGTTGATGGGCTACTGATGTGAAAAGAAGAAGAGAAGGTGTGAATAATCGAACTGTGAAACTTCATGGCATGAGCTGATGAAGTTTCTATGCAGGTTCCAAGCGAAAAGGCGACGTTGCTGAGCTGATGATCTTGATGGAATCCAGCTTACGTCGGATATGCAAGGCTCAGCACGCGCATCTGTCATTACGTCACCAGGATTCTTTCCTCGTCTCACACGTTGCTTCATGGTCGGCTTCTCATTGGGATGTTGTGGCCTTCCGCAATCTGCATCTCTGATTCAAAATAGTGGAAGTCACGACTCAGAAAGAAATTCTCATGCAATGATGGATCCAATTCGGAGAGGTGCGAAGTCACTGCAACATAGAAATATATGAATAACGTGGGGATCGGGACCCCCTAAATTCAAGAGGGCCACATTGTTACGATTGAATAAGCAATCGAGCGGGGGTGAGTTGGTTCTTCGGAGAGGACGCGATCTAATTTCATAGAATCAAACCCAATAGATATGCGTTTCTATGTGCAAAATGAACCAGCAATATAAAAAGCAGTAATTGAAGAGTTTTAGGGGAAGAGAACGTACAGACATGATTTATACAGGTTTGACGTCGGTGTGCCTTTTGACTCTAAAGGCCTATATGTTGACCTTCAGTCTGGAGGATAGTAAATGTTAAATCACCATAAATTTGCAATTTTCTAACCTCCATGTGAATGGCCAAATGTAAGCCAAGAATACATATTTCGTATTCGTAGATGTTATTGGTACAGGGGGAATACCAAAAGTGTTTGTCACTTTTGCTGATTCTTAAACACTCAAAAGAGTACTATAAGATTGCTAAATGGATGAACTCAAAAACCTCTCAACAATACTCAAATTTTCTTGTAATTGCCCTTGACAAACTAAAACATGCTTCTGCCTGAGTTTTCTCCAACTTACAAATAAAGCTCCAGATTCAACTGTTGCCCTCGAATCAAGTAGTTGTTATGCCCATGTAATTTTCTGTAAGAAGATCTGGGGAAAAGTCCTTGAAAAATATGCCCAAAACCTTGCTTCAATCTGGTCGTCAAACAGAGTTTTATTAATTGCTGGTTTGGATCACGGCATCACTTCCAGGCACGGATAATCAGTTAAGAACCCACCTTTTGCTGCTCGGATTAGCATATATACCAAAGTAAATTCTGATAAGGCCAGGCCAGAGCCCATTTGTTGATTGGGCCGAGAAATCATACACTAGATGACCTCCACTTTGCATTAGAGATGTTTCTGGTGGCAACATGTTATGTCTGAGTTTAGTAGGAGCAGAATAAAGAGATAACCATGACATCTTAAGATCAAGTAGTTCCGCTTTATATGAGGGTTTTGCTCCAATAATAGACTTCTTGGTCCACTCCTCCTTCATTCTCTTGCGCCAACACGCTCCCCATAGCCCGTTTAGCCGCTAATACACAAAGTTTCAACGTTCCAGCCTGCTTTTGAAGATATCAACACAGGAGCATTCGTCTGATACCTTTCGACATCATCAAAGGTTTCTGATATTTTTCTTCCGATGTAAAAATATCGTCATTGTTCTGCTTTAGCAAAGGTAAGAAAATTTGCGACTTGTAAGACAAATGTGAAATAAACCTCCTTAAAAAAACCAGTTTCACGTGTTAACGTTTGCAAAGATTCTTTGTTCATAGGATATGGCAATTCCATAATCACCTTTTTCTTGTTCCCATCCACTTCTGTTCCCGTTTGATGCATCAAGAATCCTAAAAAATTGCCAGCATTTACATGAAACGCACATTCCTGAAGATATATTTTTAAAGCATACTTCGTCATCCAATTGAAGCGTTCTTCTAGCTTAATGAGATGACATATCTAGTTGAATTTTACCGCAAGAGCATCTACACATACCTCTATGAAGTCTCCAGGCATTCTGGGGTGCTCAGGCCTAAGCATGCTTAACAATGAAGTTTCAATTCCAGACGTTATCATTACGTTAAAGAACACATACGGCAAGTTAATTCAATTTCACATATATGATTAAGGAATATACCATCCTATTAGGTGTATGGTTCGATGCATTCTTGCCCCATTCGTGAGTCTTGATGCCTGCTAAAAGTAGCTCTTTGTTCATGCCAAATCGCTCTAGCACTCACTTCCTGTCCTCGTTAGTTGGGCCATTACAAAGTTAAATCGAATCAAGCGGGAAAGCCAAACAATTAATACAAGACTCTAGACCTGGCAGATGCTCATATTCTCAATAAGAAATAATTTTAAAGGAATAATTATCTTCACAAAAACTAATTTCGGCTTTCCAAACGCCAATATTTTACAAATTCGGTGTCCTCTAAGAAGATCTATATGCCCGAATAAGCTGAGTTATGGAAACAACTCTATCATTTTAAAACACGCATACATGCATCATCGAGTAAAAATTAAAACTTATAGCCCGCTGGCACATGCATACACATCATATAACATGTT
This sequence comes from Melaleuca alternifolia, assembly GCA_019926035.1. NCBI lineage: Eukaryota > Viridiplantae > Streptophyta > Magnoliopsida > Myrtales > Myrtaceae > Melaleuca > Melaleuca alternifolia. The sequence continues at coordinate 4,421,690 of JAGKPW010002416.1, read as the reverse complement.
GTCACAAGTCATCACATTATATATTGTTATGTTGTCATCATATGATGCAATGGGTAATTACACGACAAGTCATCAAAACATGCCAATCACATCACACCAACACATTGAGGCAAATTGCTTGGCAAGTCACCATGCACTCGTCATCACACGAGCATCATTACACCATGCATCATCGCTAGAATGACAAAATTGGGTCTAGAATCCATATATTAACTAACGTTTGATGGTGTGGTTGATAAAATTTGCCTTAACTTTTAAAAACAAGCTTAAGTTGGTTATAAATAGGTCACTTAAGATCTAAATGAGTATTAAATGGATTATAAATGGGTTACCTAACAAACTTAAAGTAAATTATAAATAGGTTGTTTTTTTATCTTTTTATTTATAATATTTAAAAATATTCTTTTGTTTTATAATTTTTCGTATTTCTTTCTTTTTTAAGAAAAATATAAATATAAAAAAATTAGTAAAATTGTCAAATAAATTATATTGCATGAAAATATATTAACAATGCATTTTTTAATATAATTTCTTGAGAAATAATTTTTCCTAAATATGGTTAAATAGAAAATTAACAATAAGGGTTGGGTTAAACATAGGTTGGTTTGGGTATGAGTTGATGAATTATTATTATTATTAATAGATCACAAACAAGTTAAATTGATCAATTTGGATCAAATCATCTATGACCCGACCCCATATACTCGTTTAATAGTTCAACTCATCACACAAGTGCAATTCCATCACCCATATGCTACGTCATAATTGTGAACACACACATTCATGTTATCAAAACAGACAAGTACATATGGCACATAGAATCATTTTTTAGGTGTAACGCTATGCAAACCTTTCTCTCCTTTCCCTTCATTATGTTTCCTAAAGAAGCATCACCTTCATACTCTACGAAATCAAACGATAGAGGAATCTAATGGTTTTTTTATCAATAATGTCTTGAAATTTCAATTTTTTATGACCTAAAATCAAATGTCGAGCAACAAATTATTTTTTAAAAAGACCATAAGTCAGTGAATTTTGATTTTTTTTTATTGGGAGTCAAAGTTCTCAGTTTGGCCAAAAAGTCGATTCTCAACCATTTGTAAGATTTACAAATTAGAAATTTAACTAAGCTTACTAAGAATTGATTTGACAATTTCTCAATTTGTCAAATTTTCAAAAAAGAAAATGTTGACCATGTTGACTTTAGAGGTTGACCAAAAAGTCGACTCAAAAGATATCCTTAGATTATTAGTGAAACCAATGTCAAAGTTTAGACAAAATGTAGTTGAACTTGAAAAGTTTTGATAAACATTGAAATGGCTCCTTATGGTTGAGAAATGTGCTCTATCGTGATTAGGATTTCTAATATAGAGTTTTTACCTTTTTGTTAGGACTTGTTAGCTAAAATCAAGTGTCAATAAGTATCAAGTGAGTTTCTCATTCGAATTAAACGTGAGAGGAATGTTAAAATATTCTAAATCGTTTGTTTATTGGGTTATATGCTTTTTATATACATTTAGTTTGCCTCCATGCGTCTAGTGATATCCCAATAAATTGTTTAAGATGAAGGGTTTCAAGCTTAGCTATTTTCAAGACTTGGATGATGGTTTGGATTGCTTTGATTGCTATCTTCTCGACTGAAATATGACAATTGATTTAGATGGTTTATTTTTGGGAATTTTTGAATTGTCTATTTTCCATAAAATAAACAAAGCCTAAAATCAAGTGTTGTGGAAACCTCTGAGACTAACACGAGGTCAAAGTAAATACTTTTGTTACACATGGGTAATGCTCATGTAAAAGAAGTATAGATTTGATAACGGAATTAGATAAGTCTAGTTTCATGAAAAGTAAACGATATAAAAAAATTTCTAAAAATTAATTCTTATAACACTTGAAATAATTAGTTCATGAAAATACTTTCGTCATCGATACTTGAAATAATTAGTTCATGAAAATATTTTCATCAAACATCAATTTATAAATAAATATTTTTATGAACTATAAAAAATTGTTTATTTATTTTTATAAGCAATGGAAGCGATCATATCTAAAGAAATGATTTTTAAAATCATTTATTTTTTACAAAACAAATGCAAAAGAAAAAAAAAATCGAGGAAGAAGTTCTCATTCAATATAGCCATCTTACCAAGAACTTAGATTTGCAAACTTAGCAACCTATACTATAAGATTATAAGTCGAAAATAGAATAAAGGAAATTGGGCGGTGCTTGTAATTTAGATCGCAACTCCATAACACCGAAGCAAGTTCACACAAGATCCAGTACTTGGCTCAAATGCATTAAACCTTGTATCTGAGTGCATTATGCTCGTAATGAAATTAAAAGAGCCAAAATTCTCATACTGAAATATTTCAATTAATAATAAGAAGTTGAAGATCCAAACAATAACAAAGATTCAGGTCCATCGATCGATAAATTCAAAGTCAGTGAGGATACGAGGAGGCATTTCAATTGTCGACCAAAACATAATTGTGAAAATCAATACATCGTAATCTCTCCATGGACCGGGAGTACCGAGCGCCAAGTTCCAAAATTCTAAATTTTATTAAACAAGAGGGAAATTTATTTAAATTGTTGTTCTCTATTGAAACAAACATGTTATTTCTTGATATTATAATATTATGGAGCAATAAAAATCTAACCCAATAAAAAAAAAAAGACAAAATACAAAACAAAGCGGGGATTGAACCCGACGTGAATCGAACACGCAACCTTCTGATCTGGAGTCAGACGCGCTACCATTGCGCCACGGATCCACTTTGGTTCTTTGCTCGTCACAATATCTACTAGTTTATTGAAAAAGCAAGTGAATCTGCTACAAGCCGATCTAATTTACAGCACGGTCTTCACGCCAAATCTAACCCCTCACAAATCCCCAACACGATCCTGCAACACATTTGGTTTACCAAGCCATGATTTGTATCTGCTTTGCTAAATGCATCTACTGTTATGTGAAGCAAGTCGTGCTCTACTCGGTCTTCTTCTCTTTTGTCTCCTCTTTCGCTTGGAACTTGCTCTTCATTTTCCTGATAACCTTCTCGTCCACCCTTTCGTAGAACCTCCTCGACCGCGTCTTCATCTTCTCTCCGAGCTGCCTTACTTTATCCTCGTGCCTCACGTACAGAGCAGGCACTGTCAGGCCCAAAACTACAGCTGCAGGATTTAGTGCAATTTGAATCAGTCGCAATTTTTAGGATAATAGGAAAGATTTGGAACAGAATCAGAAAGATGTTGATCGATCGGTTACTTAAATAAACGAGAGTCAGCAAGTCGAAGTAGCCTCCAATCTTGGAGAGCACCCACAAGCCAGCGACCACACCAGCAAACGCGAACCAGTCTCTCTCGGCACCAACCCTGAACATCCATCTAACGGCTTCTTCAGCCCACGCTCGGGCCGCGTTCGCCGTCTCCATCGCCGCTCGCTCTGAGATCTCCATCCTCGGCAACTCCGGTGGCTCTCTGCAAAGTCACCACAATTGATGTAATACGTGTCCCTTTCTTTTACCAAGTGTAATCTTCAAACAAAAAAGAGGTTGTCGTGATGGGTTAAGGCTTTTGCAGTCAACTCGTGGAACTTGAGCTCTTGAATGACGAGGAAGAAGGTTTTATTAATTACTTTCCGAGAAGCCTCAAGGTGGTGCCCCACAGGAAGAGGGAGGTCACGATGAAGATGGATGCCCAGGAAGCGAGAGTGACGAAGTTGAACTGATAAACCTCCATGACCACCCAAGTGGCAGTCGCCATGACCAAGACCATTAAGCTCAGCTTCTTCCTTCTCCATAGGAACGCGTCCCTCACAACATCTGAAACATATAAATGTGAATTACACACAGAGAGAGAGAGAGAGAGAGGCGTCCCTCACAACATCTGAAACATATAAATGTGAATTACACAGAGAGAGAGAGAGAGAGAGAGAGAGAGAGAGAGAGAGAGAGAGAGAGAGAGAGAGAGAGAGAGAGGTGTTGTCAATTAACTTACAGAAAACGTCACCTGAAATTGACGCGGTAGGAGATGATGAATATTCAGGAGAATCAGACATTGGAGCAAAGACTGCTGGTTCTTTCGGTTCGACGCTACGAATGTGCGTTTTCGCGATCTCTTTGGGATTTGAAGAGGTTGGAGAGTGATAAGCATAATAGATAGGTTGGACCGAGGGTCAACGCGTGTGAGGGGGTTGAAGGAAACGTGGCGTCCATGCGTCCCTCGTCGCAGATAACTCATCAACAATGCACCTGTCGCGTGCAACTTCTGTACAACTACAAAGTGACGTTCTTCACTGAGGTTTTGTGTTCCTTATGGAATTCTTTTTACCGACATCAGAATTCTTCGAATCTCCCAAGTGACCATTGGGTTCTCCCTTCTCCGTGACGAATGTACTTTGTATTGGCATATGATCATCTCGTGCATTAATGGAGTTTTGTTGTTGTTGTTGTGTGGAGTACGGAGTTTATATATTAATCTATTTATCTGAATAGACGTCTGTCAAAGTTATTCAACAATTTAGACTTGCACTTGTAATATGTGTTTATATATACACGACCTCTTGCAAACATGAGATATTTATAAATCCAGGAAGAGTTTCATTCCAGTCTCTATATCAACTAAAAGTCAATAAAAGCTCAACAAAAAATAAGATAACAGCACATGCAGACAAGTACCGAGTTGTATAAACATGTATATGTTCTCTAACCGCAGATGAAAAAAACATGGGGCAAAAACAAATCAACAAGAAACTAGTCATGTCCCACATGGTGACCACAGTCTCATTTTCATTTGGTTCCATCAAGAAAGATCTCATGAGTGGATTCTCATCTCAAGCAATCACATTTCACATTAGCATTCTTTTTCAGTTGCTTGGATAACTAAATTTTTAGTTTCAATAGCTAAGATGTGTTCTCTTGGCTTATTATCCTTTTGGCTTTTTGTCTCTTTTAGGTCTTCTTCGCCACGGCATTTGGTAGAGTATCATATATATCTTACTTATAAAGTTTCAATGGGTTTTAGGGTGTATTTGTTTCAGTGAGAGTGTTTTTCAAAAATTAGGTTTATGGATAGTCACACAGTTGATTTGCTGAAAATGATTATTCAATGAAAAATCACTTACGGTCAGAGAAAATAGGCAACGCTTAAATTTAATAAAATGAATTTCCTAACTTGAAAAAGGAGAAAATAATTTATTGGCAATTGATTTACTGAAAAAAAATTCTCCCATATTATGAAGTTTTCCCAAAAATTAACACACCCTAAATTCGTGTACTCTTCTTCCAACATTTGATTGACCTTTTATGTTGGATATTCTAACAGGGTATTAAAGCCAAATTTTCCCATAGATTTTTTTTGGTAGGTATGTGAGGCCATTAGTTTTTCGATTCCACATTTATTTTATGTCTGATTTACATTTAGTTTCCTATAACGCATCGGCTTAAACTTTTTGAAAGTACTTTTTAATAGTTTAATGTCATGGGCCAACAGATTTTTCGCTATGGAATAAGTCGTTTAGCACCTAATGAGTTATTAACACAGAGCCAGCCTTCCTTCTTTGAGTGTTCTTAAGAACAATACGACAAATTGCATCCTTGTATTAAATCGTACCACGCTCAATTTAGTTTGGGCATCTGTCTCTTGAGCAAGACATGCAAAACACTTTGTCACAACAACTAAGTTTAGCCTATCATGATCTCAGTAGGAGAATGGCATTAGCTCCCTGTCGATTTGCATACAGGAAGCCAATCCCGATTTCGGAGCACCTTAGAGTTATAATATTACTTCGGCATCGCTTACTCTTTGTCCTAATGACACCAAGCTCCACTCGTAAGGGTACGAGGGTATGAGAGAATTTGATCAGTGACAATAGCGTCCTGTTATCGCAACGCCACCCAACTGTCACCGATACAGGCTCTCACAGTCGGAGATCACCCACCTCCCACATCCTCAGATCTATGGTCGAGTTAGACAAGCGACCTCCTTGGCCGATTCGCTCATATATCAATTAATCCCAGTGCTGTATAAGACAGAATTAACCAGCCGTAACTGCTAGCATGGACAGCCTCACAGCTCACCTACTCTCTGTTCTGGGCAGACTTTTGTTCGTCTGAGGCTTGCAATCCTTCTCAGAGTTTTCTAGAGATTAGAGGCAAACTTAAGTGCTTGAACGAAGAGAGATCCAGCCTTGAATCCACTTAGTTGGATCATTTCCTCCCACTGAGAAACAGAGACTCCCAATGTATATATTTCAGTTTCCTGGAGATTCAATCATAGAGGGGACATCTTAAAGAAAACCTGAAAGAAGTTCAGGACTTCCTGCAAAGCTCCAAAACTCCACTGTAGAACGTTGAATCTCGTAAACCAGGAGGACGCTAGCTATTGGCACCTCAAATTTACAACGTTGGAAGTCGTCGTGTCTCTTATTCGTTGACTTCGACTTGTTACAGGGGCGAAGCCGACACATATATGATGTTGTGGCATAGCTCACTCAACAATCCCACATCAATTTGCACAGTGAAGTTCGGAATAAATTGTTTATGAGTGAAAACAAAATAATTGAAATTGACAAACAGTTTAAGAGTGACGTGTAAGTGAAAATTGAGGAATTGTGAAAAACGAAAAAAAAAAAGAGCCAATCTATAGAGGCCGAAAAAGATAAGATATTGGCCCAAATCCTTCTCAATACTCGCATCTGCAACATATGGCACTATTGGATCTCGGCCTATCCAGTCCAATGGGCTCAGTTGGGCTTTGGTGTATGTTGTGCCTTTTCAGTTTCAATGTTCCATTGTCTCAATGCTTATTCAAGGAGGATGCACCCCAATCAAAGGGTAGACAAAAAAAGAGAGAAGAAGCGAGCAGCGCAGCAATCCTCTTTAGAAAAAAATCGATTAGAGCCCCACATTTTCTATGAAATGTTTGATTTGGTTCATTAATATTGAGCCCTTTCACGAGTGAACGAGCTCCTTTATTGCAGTATAAAATAGGAAATCTCTTCACATGAAGTAACAAATGTTCGAGACACAAATTGACAAGATGTTCGCTCATGACATGACTCAAATTCATAAACTTGTGAAAGATAGTGTGATACTTTTAACAGTGTTTTCACTATCTTGTTTCTACTTCTATAGTGACCTAAGCGCAGATTTTCTTTTCCGGATGTGCAATGCTCCGTTTTTACTCCACGGACACGATGCTTTTTCTTTGTCCCCCAAATGTTAAATATTAACTAACTGATGAGAGATGATTTCATACATTCGGTGGCGGAGATTAAGGTCACCAATAACCATGTGGAAACATTACTCGCTTTGTGATGATGACATCCGGCTTTATTTCAACCGATTCACCGAACAGCGTCTTCCCCGACACTCCGCGTGAATGGCAATGATTAGTCTCTCTCTCTCTCTCTCTCTCTCTCTCTCTCTCTCTCTCTCTCTCTCACGGATCATCGTCACTCATTCACAGCCTAAAAAAGTCAACCCTGATCTCCCAAGTTTAAAGCAACTCAATGCATTGGACCGAACCGAAAAACCCGTGAAAACATAGCAGATCTTTAGCTGTGCCAGTTGTATGAAGCCTCAAATGTCGACTTTGTTCTGCATTATTCGACATATCAAATCCACCTAGCTTGGCCGATTGATGTTGACTTTCCTAGGAATATACTCAGGTATTCAAATCTAGAATTGGGAAGTGTTCTTTTTAGTTAACGCCTGTTCCCTTGAGCATGAGGCCAAACGGGTCTTCCCCAAATCTACCTAAATACGGTTAAGTTAATCGTTTTAGTTTGTTTCAAAAGTAGGCATTACAAGCGGGATTAGGGGGCACTCACAAGAAATTATTTCTTAGTGACCCAACTGAATTGCTGGATCATGGAAGCGGTACAAAAAAGAGGAACCGAATCTCGGTTACATTCTTATCTCATCAACTCCTTGTGGACGATGATGATCAAGAAAACAAAGGACACTTTGAAACTTTGATATACAAACACCAATATTTGAGTTAATTACGATCAAGCGCTACAGACAAACGAAATCTTACGGCATGGTAATTCATCGATTCATCAATCATAGAGCTAAGCTTGCAAAAGATAAAGTGGCTACTTAGTTTCGTAAATAATGTCAATGAGACGGGAATATGATAAATTTCTTTAAGTCATATGAATATCATTTCCCACGTGGATGAATGAACTACACAGAATTTGCATTATCTTGCTGTAAGTTATATTCCTCAACCACTAAAAATCTTATCCCTAAGAATTTAAAACCAAAATGTTTCCTTTTTCTTTCGTTTCTTCTACTTTATAAATATAGCGGGAAATTTCTCTCATGGGAAAATTATACTTTAAAAAGATCAAATTTTGAGTTCGGCTTTAAATTAGCTAAAATCTGATTGGAGACCACTTTCGGATAAGAGAATCAGAAGAATCTGCATAGTAATCCTAGAAGATGAATTATCCAAAACAATGATGAATCGTTCTAGCAGAAAAGGCAGGGAAAAATGAAAGACAGAGAACAAAGAATCCAATGGTGGGTGGTTAAGCAAGAATCAGAGGCGAGATTGACGGGGTGGGGTCATCGGATGCCACAGTAAACAGTGAGGGAAAAAGCCAAGCTTAAAACTTTACTCATGATTGAATATGATGACAATTTGCGTGTGCCTCCTTTTCAATATCATTCTTTTTTCTTTTGGACCGACCCATGCTTTGATCTTGGTCATTTATATAATTTATTATCATCATGCGTAAGCGCGTCAAGAATCATCGCTGTTCCACTTCAATGACGGAGCAATTGAAGGGTGTACGTGAACTTTCTTGCGGAAATTCCCAATTGGTCAAAAGTAACAAATAAAGAAGCAATCATAGATCATCCAGTGCAGTATTTGCCCTCTCGTCGTTGTTTATTTAAAGACTCTTATCAAAGCAACTGCCAGTAACAAAGTGAGCCAAAACCCAACGTGCCGGAGGCCCGAATCCTGGTGCATTGCCACTCTCTCTCTGTTTTGGTATTCTTCATTCATGCGTGTTGGGTTTTTTTGTTCATTGTGATGAAATTGACGTATGAACAACAATGCGGGTCTTGTTTTGCAGATTAGATAGGCATGGCGAGAGAAGGCGTGATCTGCTTGATCTTGGCCTGTTTGGCTGTTTTCAGTGCTTCTGCGGTGGTTGCTGATAACCCATATAGGTTCTACACATGGACTGTGACTTATGGTACAGTTGCTCCTCTGGGTGTTACTCAACAGGTTGGTGGGTGGGATGTTGCTGCATCTTTAGTATGAATTGTCCCTTGTTCAGTTCTATCTAATGACAAATATCATGGTTTCATGCATTATGTTTTTGGTGTGAAGGTGATACTCATAAACGGGCAGTTTCCAGGGCCAAAGCTCGAGGTGGTGACCAATGACAACATAGTCCTCAACTTAATCAACAAGCTTGACCAACCTTTTCTTTTAACATGGTTAGAACTAAAGTTTCTTGACTTGGAATTTTAATAAAAACACGTCCATTTTTGTTTGCAATTTCCACTCTTATATCTGTCATTGTTTATCTGCATGGCTAAGTGACAATCGCACAGTTTTTCAGCCTTACAAACACAGGTTAAAGCAAAATTACGTCAAGTTCTTGGAAAGATAAGTGTCTAATTCTTGAGAAACATGGAACTTTCCCAGTGTTCCCCGAAAAGTTTGAGTTTGACAAAAAAAAAAATCAGTATTAACCAAAGTATGTGACATGCCCCAAGAAATATACTGGTTGCTTAGTAGTACAGTGATACTTGAATCTAGAAGGATATGGCATTGTAGATGTGGACATGCTCTGCTTAATTTGTCAGTGGCCAACAAACTGAAAGATGTAACTGCAATTTCATCTTTTATAGTCAGCACTGTACCGACCACTAACTGGCTGTTATTTGTTGTCGTCGGTATCAGGAATGGGATCAAACAGAGGAAGAACTCGTGGCAGGATGGAGTGCTGGGCACAAACTGTGCGATCCCTCCAAACTCGAACTACACTTACAGGTTCCAAGCCAAGGATCAGATCGGGACTTTCACGTACTTTCCTTCGACTTTGTTCCACAAAGCTGCCGGAGGGTTCGGGGCGATCAACATCTACGAAAGGCCTCAGATCCCTATTCCTTTCCCTACCCCTGCTGGAGATTTCACTTTACTCGTCGGTGACTGGCATAAGACTGGCCACAAGGTAAACAGATATATTTTTGTTCTGTTGAAGAAATGATTTGCTTTTATCTCAAATGTGGCATCTAAAAGCACTTGAATTGGTCTGTGCTTTAGTTGTACTATTAGATGTACCATATTCTAAGTTCTAAAGCTTAAAAAGGTCGACCATTTATTGCACATTTGCATGATATGACTTAAGCTCAAAAATACACCTTGAACCGATATCGAAAACAAGAGAAATCATGCAGTCTAACTGTGTAATTTGTATTTAAATGCAAATCATATTTCAACTTCTAGTACCAGCGACCTGCTCCGACAGTGAATGCTATCCTATTGCTATAAATTTCTAAACATCTGTTGCACCACTCATCTTTGTGCTTCATGACCGTTGCAGATGCTACAGCAGTCTCTTGACTCGGGAAAATCTCTCCCATTTCCTGATGGTATCCTCATTAACGGCCAAGCTCATACAACCTTCAGCGGTGATCAAGGTCTCTAATTATCTGAACTTTTGGTGCAATTTGAGTCAAACTCTAATTTTTCAAAACAATGGAGAGTTTGCTGCTTGCTGCTTGCGATGGTCAATTCTCATGAGAAAATTGTCGTTTGCATTCTTCAGGTAAAACATATATGTTCAGAATTTCAAATATGGGATTGTCAACTTCCTTGAACTTCAGAATTCAGGGCCACATGTTGGAGTTAGTCGAGGTTGAAGGATCTCACACCATCCAGAATTTGTACAATTCAATCGACGTTCATGTGGGCCAATCCATGGCTGTCTTAGTGACCTTAAATCAGCCTCCAAAGGACTACCACATTGTCGCTTCCACGCGATTCACCAAGACAGTTCTCAACGCAACTGCAGTGCTACACTACACCAGTTCACTTACCCCAGTTTCGGGGCCACTACCAGCTGGTCCAACTTATCAAATACATTGGTCCATGAAGCAAGCAAGAACAATCAGGTATTATATCGTCTATGAAAATTTGGTCTAATCATTATTCTAAAAGCTGGTATAACTTACAACGTTCTTTCCTTGAAGGTGGAATTTGACAGCAAGTGCAGCAAGGCCGAACCCCCAAGGGTCGTTCCATTATGGAAAAATTGCAATCTCAAGGACAATTGTCTTGGCCAACTCGGCCCCTTTGATAAATGGAAAACTGCGCTATGCGGTTAATGGTGTCTCCTACATTAATGCTGATACACCCTTAAAGCTCGCTGATTATTTCAATATCGCTGGAGTATTCAGCACAAATTCCCTCCAAAGCGTTCCTTCAGGCAGCTCTGCAAGTCTTGCCACTTCAGTCATGCCAGCTTCGCTTCACGAATTTATTGAGATTGTTTTCCAAAACAGCGAGAAGGCAGTTCAGTCTTGGCATCTTGATGGTTACGATTTCTGGGTTGTCGGGTAACTCTCTTTCTTTCGTTGAGATTTTTTTCCTTTTAGAGTTTTAGTTAGTTGCTAATGCTAGGCTTGTGGGAACGTACAGCTACGGATTCGGGCAGTGGACCCCGGCCCGTCGGAAAATCTACAATCTGGTCGATGCTCCGACAAGGCACACTGCTCAGGTAAAGTAAATATACACCTATGTTCTATTCTTCCAATGAATAACATTCATAATATCTCTATTCTGCGCTGAAAAGATGGACATTAGCAGTTCCCCTTCATAGTATAAATATGGCTAACCCACATTTTGGAGTAGGAAATCAAATGCTCTACTACCACACAAGTAGAAACTGCGCGCGCACATTGCATATAGCACATGAACAACGAGTGATGAAAACATTAAATCTACACAAAAGCTGTTCTTAGCCACACGGATAAATTGAGAAATTTGTCAGAAACTCATACAGCAATAGACGGGGAAACTGAAGACTGCAATCACCAGAATAGGATAGTGCCTCAATCACCAACATTAGCCAACGTTTCGACTGCAGGACATGAATGAAGAACCTGATATATTCCCTTCATTGGCCCATTTCTTTTCCAATGCAGGTGTATCCGGGGTCATGGACGAGTATACTATTGTCCCTGGACAACCAAGGGATGTGGAACTTGAGGTCGGCGGCATGGGAAAGGCAGTACCTCGGACAGCAGTTTTATCTGAGGGTTTGGACCCCAGACCACAGCCTCGCCAATGAATACGACATTCCTTCTAATGCTCTACTTTGCGGCAAAGCCGTGGGACATCATCCTTAGAAAGATCGGGTATTCCTTTGCAGGTTGTCACCTCAGTCACGAGAGTTTGGCTGCTAAGATAGAGACAATGGAATGTGAATCAAAAGTGAATTTCATGGATGATTTTACTTTGTATCTTCCACTTTATATCTATATAAATTCTTTTTCCATAAGTGATGTGTTGTCAAAAACAAGTTATTGAACAATAAAATAAACATAACAAGAAAATGAATCGAACAACAATTTAGTCGATGAGACCTACTCAAGAGGAAGAGTTGCACAATTCCTGCTATTGATTAAGTGATACAACAGAGATTATAACCACACTTGGATTACTCAAACAATCTTAGTATTGGTTGGCACTTAATTATATCCAATAACTCATAAAAGCATTTAACCCTCATAATTACTCACAAAGTAATCTTTCAATCTTACATAACAATTATACAAAACTTTAACATATGATTAGAACATAAGATTCACTTCTTATATAGAAAAGATTTATATCAAGAATAGCAAATTTGGTCAAACCAAGTGGACTAGGTTTCATTTACAGGTTTAAAATGAGACATATTTATAAAATGACATGTGCTAATTTAGCACGAGAAATAAAGCAATTTCAGTTCCTCTATATCCAAAGAGAGTTAAAATAACGGCATAACGGCCGAAAAAGTTCATGTTGGACCCGAAAGTTCATAAAGATTAGGCCCATGTGACCCAAAAATTTATTTGGGCCTAGCCCGATCTAGTAGGGCCTATGGGCCAGACCTGGCCCAAGGTCCAATAGGGGCCGGCCCACCACCCGTGCTTATTGGCTTTTATGTTTCCTAGTTTTAATGCTTATGAGCCTTTGAAGGAGGATGCACCTTACTGATTCTATGACAAAATTATCGTTTGATCATACTCCATCTTTTAAACTTTTACTCGTTTTGATGGGGGAAAAAAGAGAGGGGAGCGGCGACTAGCACAACTATCCCCTTTAGACATTATCTATAGGGGTCCGACATTCTCTACAAAATATTCGATTGGAGTCATAATTATTGAGTTCTCGCATGAGTGTGCGAGCATGCCGTCAAAAACCCACAACCATGCCAAGAAATGAAGGAGTTTCGCCGCATGAGGTAACATATGTTCAATGCACGAGCGAGACTGATAAGTAATCTTGCCCAGCCACTAGCGGAGGTCTTCCAATAACAGTGCAGAACATCAATCGCTTTGTGATTATATGCGTCGGATCTATTTCATTCATTCCTTGGAGTCCACCACCGATCCTACCTCCACAATTTCCCCAACACTCTGCGTGAAAGGCAACGATTCTCTCTCTCTATATATATATCAATCGTGGATCATCGTCCGTGATTCGCACCCCAAAAAAAAGTCAACCTTGATCTCCCAAGTTTAAGGCTACGAAATGCAATGGACCGAAGCGAAATACCCAGGAAACATAGCAGATCTATTGCTGTCTGACAGTTGTACGAAGCCTCGTATGTCAACTTTGTTCCACATGGAACGCACAGGTTAGGAGAATCTCCGGGGTCGTAACATGACGGAGTTCATGGGATGATTCGAGATGTTAAATCAACCTGGTATGGCCGATGATGCTGACTTTCCTAGGAATATACTCAGTTATTCATATCTTGAAAGTGCTCAGGTTCTTTTTATTTGTTTCATGTTCCCTTGAGATCAAATTGCATGTGGCCAAACGGACCCACCCCAAATACCATGTTCTCTTAAATCAGGTGAAGTTCATCTCTTTTCACTTTGTTCAAAGCTAGGCCTTCAAATTGGGATTAGAGGGAACTTTTGATAACATATTTATTAATGACCTGGGCAAATTACTCGACCTTACATTTCATGAAGTACAAAGTCTCGGTCGCATTGCTATCTCATCTACTTCTCATAGACGATAATGATTGAGAAAATGACAGAGGAGCACTTCGAAAATTTTAAATAGAAAAACACAAATATTCAAGTATAGTACGATCAAGTGACATAGACACACAAAATCTTAGGGCATGGCAATTCATTAATTGATCGATCTTAGAGATATGTTTTCGAAAGATAAAGCAGCTATTTCTTTTTGTAAATAGTGTCTATATGAGCTGAATATGATAATTTTGTTTGTTTCATATGGATCATCATTGTCCAAAAGGATGAAAGAACTACACAAAATTTGGATTAAGTTGCCGCACTTTATATTCTTTAAACATTAACATTTTATTCCTAAGAATGTAAAACCCATATGTTTTCTTTTTCTTGCATTTTATAAAGGGATGAAAAAAGGGAAACCTCTCTCATGGAATTGTCCCGAAAATTATAGTTTACAAAGATCGAATTTTGAAATAGTCTTCTGCTTCAAAGTAGCTGAAATCCAACTGGAGACCACTTTCAGATCAGAGAATAAGAAGAATCTGCATAGTAATCGTAGAAGATGAAGGATCCAGAAGAATGATGAATCACTCTACCAGAAAAAGGAGCAAAAAAAGAAAAGACTGAGAAACACATGAGCCAAAGCAGAACAGACAACAAAGAATCCAATGGTAGGTGGTTTAGTCAGAATCAGAGGCGAGATTGACGGGTGGGGTCATCGGATGCAAAAATAAACATTGAGGGAAAAAGCCAAGCTGAAAACTTCACTTTTGATCGAAAATGATGAAAACTTGCGTCTACCTCCTGTTATATATCGTTCTTTTCTCCCTCACTGTCTAAGAAGATGTATGCTAATTTAGCACGAGAAAGGTAGCAGCTTCAACTTCAGTTCCTCTATATCCAATGAGAGTTAAACAACAGCGTAAAAAGCCTACCTTGGACCTTTTTCTTTATTCATTTCACTAATGAAAACAAGTGATAAAGAAGAGGACTAGGATTGGTCCATGTAATAATGAGAAGGTGAGGGTGAAGTTCATTGTGGAAGACACGATGCCCCCACCAAAGATAATTTAAGCAGCGGCTACAAAACTGTCTGAATAGAGACATGAAAAGCCAAAATCAATAAGATGCACTTCTGATCTTTTAAATGAGGAAATGAGAAGATTATGCTGTTTAATTGTGTAATCAGTGTCATTTGCAGACATACTATTGTTAGGACAAAGTATGAGTAAGTCTCGACTCTGTAAAAGCATTGCAGTTTGAGGATCATTTTTGCGGAATATTGTGAAAAGCAAGAAAAATAGAATGCTCTTGGCACAAGGAGGTTAATAATGGGAGTGTGAAGCAAAACCTGATACCTTCACTCCAAAAAAAAAAGAGAGAGTTCAAATTTGAGCCTGTTTAACATATTTAGTGTATCCACTTTAACTCAGAAACTTAAGCTGACGAGTTATGGATCAATAACGACACTTTAATTGCTACATATCATACCACACCATTTTTCTGATGTAATAATTTTCTAATGTAATTCACTTGTGCAGTACAACAATCTCCCCCTCACATGTAGATTTAGTGTTAAGTTTGTTCCCATTAATTTAAGTATCCTTTTGCATCAACGCTTGAATATCCTATCTTGCACGTCGCTACATCACAACATCCATCACTTAAAAACCAGATCGGTTATCAGCTTCATATCTTGAGATATTTATCAAATACTGAAACAAAATCGGGGGTCCATCAATCAACCATTAATTCTGCTACTATTTGTTGGGAGTACACAGTAAAAGTCCAATACTTGCATTTGAGAAGATTGTCAAGAAAGAGCCTGAGTTCAAGCCCGCCAACATATTTAGTCGAACCCACCTATATTCAAAAGTTTAAATTAATGAGTTATAAACTAATTATAATATATTAACGGTTGCACACCACACTAATAATTCTATGTTTTTTTTCTTTAACACAACTCATACATGTGGCTCAACAGTTCATGAAGAGATGCCAATTGGGGGCACAAGTTATTGCAGCTAATTGTAGGAACTGAACTAAGAACAGAACATAAGGTTGTTCAAGAACAAATAGAATAGCTGGTAGATAGAGAACGATCTTCGTCGTGCATGAAACTTCATATGTGAAACAAACTAAAGCTTTTTGCAGTTTATGGCTAGTGTAAGATAATGAGCTAACTCAATTTGCGATCCATGCAACTGAGAAGATGCGTCTTGCTTGGTGATACTACCATTCGATTGTTCATGGAAAGCAAATTGCCGCTAAACTAACTGAATGGGAAATGTCAAGTTGTCCATGGAAGAATGAGAGAGAGAGAGAGAGAGAGAGAGAGCTGAATAGGTTCCGTCAGAAGAAGAGAATGTCAAGAGAATTTCCATTCAAAGTCAGACGAGCAAAGGGTATTCCCTCTCGGAATGCAACGTGAGCTCGCACATGCCATGAATTATTCTCACTTGGTTAAATGCTGGGGATTTCCAATAAGATCTGTCCTGGGGATCGATCCCATCGTCGCTTAGAAATTAAGTTGACTTTTTTGCTCATCAATAAAGGCTATTGTTACTCTATTAGCTTTCTAGCTGCATCATTGACAAGATCCAGTGTCTCTTGTACATAGTCCATCTCATCTATGGCTGGATTGACGAAACTGTCCATTTATTAACTACAGTTTAACATATTAACAATGCCAGTGGGCCGATGCAGCAAAAATCCAGTACGTCATTTGTGGAGATCATTAAGAGGAAACTCAACTCCAAGCACATTATAAATAAAGGTAGACTTAGATTCACTTAAAAGTTAAAGTCGATAAATTATGAGTCAACTAAAATGCATTAACCGCTTCTCAGTGTAACACATCCTTGCTGTGAAATTTCCTTTGCTTAACCCCCTCACATGTGCACCTATACTAATACTTTAGATTGGGGAGTTTAGTGAACTCAGAAAGAGTCCAAAAACAAATAAAACGCACACGTTAAATAATGAATTGCACAATCATTTCAAGTGACTAATTTAGGATATCTACATATACACAGCAAAAGTCTGAATACCTTCTTCAAGGAGATTGCCAGGGAGAATTTAGATTAAAACATGTTGACATATCAAGTTTGATCCACTTTTACTTAAAAAATTTTAAGTCAAAAAATTATGTGCAACTAAAAATATTAATTGCTTAATGCCATATTAATTCTCATGTGTGAGACTTTTTTTTTAAAACTTAACTCATGTGTGAGACCTTTCATATACGAAAGGTCTCCACTTTTTAAGTTGCGTCTGACGCATGAAGCATGACCAGATCGCTTGGTTGCTGAATTTTTTCCTTTGTCTTGCACTATTAATAATTTCCTCCGAATCAGTGTTGAAGTAAGTCTATGATTGGTGGGTTATTATTCCGATAGGTAACACGTAATTGTTAGATAACCAAACTAGCATAAAAACCCTAACAAACTCTCTCTCCCTCTCTCTCCCCCCACACCGCAAGCGGTGTTGGAGATAGCCATGGATGACAAAGGCATGACAATGAGGACTCGGATCACCTGATCTAGAGGTACTCCAGATCAGGTGACCTGCATGTGGGAGCTGTCCGATTTAAGATCGAACGACCCCATTAAATACCGAGGGGGCGGGGGGAGGGGGTTTATTTTTTTTTTTTCAAAAAACCGCTTTTTGCCCCTAGCCGTCCGATCTCAAATCAGACTGCTAAGGGCAAAACCCAATCACAATGACCTGGTCCATACCAAGTCACTGAATCCGATTCCTGAGAGTGATGAGCAGCAAACCAAGGAAGTGGGAGAGACGAGAGACATATAGGGTCCTCATATCTAAAGGGAAATTGCTTTTAGAAATTTATTTTCCAACTTTGTGTTGTTTACATGACGGAAAATTAATCAATTTATGCATGGACCAAAAATTATAACTTTAGATTAAGAAACAACTTTTGATTTGGATAAGAAGGAAATCGCTTTCTCTAAATCACTATATATACAAAAAAATATATTTTTAAAAAGTGATTGTCATGAAAGATATTTTTTATATGATGAAAATTTTTATGAAACAAATTCACCTTTAAAATATATCGTTTTCTAAATATACAGAGCATTGAACCTGCATCATCGCCCGAGACCAGTTTGGATGTAGGCTAGGTGAGGCTTTGTCTCCAACCATCTATCTTGTCAATTGTTTGTCGATGTGACACTGAATTGGGAAGCCACACCCTTCTACTTGTAATTAAATGCTAGGAAAACGTCCACTGTACTTTCTAAGCTTTTTTTTTTTCTTTCGTTTATATAGATTGCAATTGCGGGAAAGATAAGTGTTGCTCAATTGCTTCTCAAATCTCAAAAACTGTATTGAATCCTAATCATGCCAAATAAGGAATGCCACATTGATAATCACGATGGAGGATGTGACTACAAATTACATATATGTAAGTCTCTTGAATCCATTTCGGCAAGCAACATGGAAAATAGCCAAAAGGTGTCTTACCATCTGGAGTACATTTGTATGCACCAGAAAAATTCAAAGCTGCAACCTCTAGCAGATGAATGGATGATTGAAGCCAAATATATAATTTAATAGGAAGAGAAAAAATGTCTCAAATTGTCCTTTAATTTTAATTAAATGTGCAATGTGCATGAATTTTCAATTTGTTCAATATGATTCATGAACTTTAATCCAATATATAATTGGGTCTCTGGATTTTCAATTTATTCAATATTGTTCCTAAAATTTTTGTACACGTTCAAACTAGTCTCTAAACTATATGAAAATGTCCAATATTATCATTGAATTTAAATTAATGAAATAATTATCTTGAACATTTTACATAATTTGAGAACTAATTTGAATATGTATCAAAAGTTCAAGAACCATATTGAACTAATTGAAAGTTTAGGGATTATTTTTGAATAAATTGAAAATTTATAGATCACATTGGATATGAGCTAAAGTTCATGATCTGCCTTTGAGCAATCATTTTGAATAACGTTTTAAATCGGGCAAACTATATGGAAGAAAATGGAGAAGCATGCACCTTGCAATCCAAGTTAGAACCTTCCCTTGGTAGCTTCATCACTGAAAAATGGGGTGCTACAACTTTAAGTATGACGCTTGACTGGTATCTCGTGCTACTGCACCTCTACGGTTGTAGATAGTGAGAAAAAAAAAAAAACTTTTAGGAAGTTGCTCACTCAGCTTTTAAGTTCTGCTTTTTTAAATTAAGTATCACCAAAGATACCGGTCACGGCTTCTTTTATTCAATGATATACGAGAAGGGTTCTAATTGTGCTTCTTTCATTATTGCTCCTAATATTGTAATTAACTTTCAAAAGTGGTAAAATTCATTTTCAACTAATTTTTTTATTCGCTCTCGGTTGCCATAATACACGGAACTTTCATAGTCAAAATCCCATTGCATACATCAAGTGGGATAGAAGACTTCAATGTACATATAAAAGTCAACTCGCATAAGAAAACACATGTATGTGTTTGACAAGAGAAAATTACCAAAGAAATTCTAAATTCTTACACTTTTTTTTGCTAAATGATTTCTAAATCTTTTGTAAATCTGCTAATTCAGTCCATCCAATCAATTTTTTCTGGTCAATGTTGATATGATGCCACCAATACTAACGTGGACATTTTTAATAACATTTGAATGTTTTCCTTATTAATTTATTTTCCCCCTTTCTTCTTCTTCGTCCTCCTTGATACTACCCTCCTCATTGCTGTTGTTGATATAGAGTCCATATATCAACACTTAGGGTGGGTACTTCAAACCTACCCTATCAAGACTAGTTTCAGTTTTTAGAACTTGGAACCTACCATGTATATTCTGAAACTGCTTTTATTGATTCTGTTCGATTCTAAGATTTGCCCAAGAAGCAATCATTTTTATTTATTTATTTTTGTTTCATTGTTTATTCCTTGAAAAGACAAACTTTAAATCTCCTAATTATAGCAAAATAGTGGAGCAACAAAACAGCCAAAAGTATGACACGACACAAATAGAAATATAAAGCATCTAAATAGTGTCCAACGCATCTCTTAGTCAAGCAAAATGAAAGTTAAGTTAACAAGAAAAATTCTCATTTACCAAAAAAACAATCCATAAAAGATGGGACAATTACCAAATAAGTCCTAAACCTTTTGCTACTTTGCCGATTCAGTCATAAACCTTTTTTTTTTATGCCAAATAAGTCATAAACCTTTTGCAACTTTGCCGATTAAGTCCTTCCGACAGATTTTGGCCGGAAAATGCCTACGTGGCGACGATGTGACACCACCAGATCTCGCCGGCGATGATGTGACAACCACGTGGCAATCTTGCCCTCAAATTCATTTTTTCCCCCAAAACACCGTAGCTTTCCCTCAAAATACTGTAGCTTCGGTTGAAGATTTCCTGATTCCATGAGTTCCGGTGGTTGGAACGGGGTGGTTTTTCGAGGAAAGCTTCCTCACTAGCCGAATTTCATCCCCACCAGACGATTTCTCTGGGTAATCTCTCTAGAAAAAGTTATGGCCGTTTGTTTTGCTAGGTTTTTCTGTAGAAAATTTCCAGAAGCTCCGGTTGAAGATTTGCTGATTCCACGAGCTTCGGTGGTCGAAATGAGGTGATTTTTGGAGGAGAGCTTCTTCACTTGCCGAGTTTCATCCCCGCAAAACGATTTATCTGGGTAATCTCTCTAGAAAAAGTTATGTTAGTTTTTTTGCTAGGTTTTTCTGCAAAAAATCCCCAGAAAATCTGCAGAAAAACCTAAAAGAAAAATTGCCATAACTTTTTCTAGAGAGATTAACCAAAGAAATCGTTTGGCGGGGATGAAATTAGGCAAGTGAGGAAGCTCTCCTCCAAAAATCACCTCATTTCGACTACCGAAGCTCGTGGAATCAGCAAATCTTCAACCGGAGCTTCTGGAAATTTTCTGCAGAAAAACCTAGCAAAACAAACGGCCATAACTTTTTCTAGAGAGATTACCCAGAGAAATCGTTTGGTGGGGATGAAATTCGGCTAGTGAGGAAGCTCTCCTCCAAAAATCATCCCGTTCCAACAACCGCAATTCATGGAATCAGCAAATCTTCAACCGGAGCTACAGTATTTTGGGGGGAACCTACAGTGTTTTAGGGGAAAAAAACGAATTTGAGGGCAAGATTGCCACGTGGTTGCCACATCATCGCCGGCGAGATCCGGTGGTGCCACGTCGTCGCCACGTAGGCATTTTCCGGCCAAAACTCCGCCGGAAGGACTTAATCGGCAAAATTGCAAAAGGTTTAGGACTTATTTGGCATAAAAAAAATGTTTATGACTGAATCGGCAAAGTAGCAAAAGGTTCAGGACTTATTTGGCAATTGTCCCCATAAAAGATTAAAAGCTATGGCATCTTCAGCTAAGTGTCATGGAGTATTTAGAGCCGTCAATCACTTGAAAGAATTGAATTCTTTGAAGGAGATGAAGATCAAACAAGACATCTCCCTGAAATGTTTGGTCGATGTGCCAAAATTCATCCAGTTAGACATATTGAATATGACAGGAAGCTAGAACTTACGCTTGTTAGGATTGGTATTCACTAAGTAGGGGTGAGCAGCTCTAAGATAAGTAAGTTCCAAACTTTTAGCTTAAAATCTACGTTTCATGGTGCTACCTTATAAACTTTGGAATGGGACTAGAGGTTGCGTCGATCCAGTCCGGTCTTACAATTACCTTGGACTGATGCTCGCCCCTATGACCACTGCCTAGCCCCCTTCCATCACCTTTATCTCTCCCATCCACCTCGCACCCGTCAACCCTCTAGGTTCTAAGGCACCTCAACCTCATATATGAGGGGTCACGACCTTCATACACAACAACGGTGGATTCGGCAATGGATGATAGCGGCGTACTACCTTACGTGGGGTTTATTTTTTCAATAGAAAATAGGTTTAAATGTGATGGCAAATGGAGAAATAATATGACTTTGGAAGCATTTGGAGGTTTCGATCGGACACATGAGACGCCAATTTAGATACTTCACGGTCATTTTATGACGCTAGTTAGCACGTCAATATTCCTCGATAACCTATTTAACGAAAGAATGAGATTGAGACTAAGTTGGAGAACGGCAAAAAGTCCTCGTAGGTATGGTGTTATGAAGCCACAAGATTCTCTGAATCCAACATCTTTCATGACAATGCCATTCCAATTATTGTAGAGTAAAAATTGCACAACCCTAACGAAATGTGTTGGGACTCATGCCAAAGGCTGGTGGACTAACAAAAGGAGATAGCTCGATCGATTATCCAAGTATGAAGGCAAACGATGTTCATTGTCATAAAGTTGATTAACTTCTAAATAATGGATGGACTTAAAAGGTGCGTACTCGTACAGACCAAAGGAAGAAAGAGCCTCCTTTTGGTTGATGACTTGGTAATAACGTCTCTGCTTTTTCTTCGTCCTACTCGCATAATAACCAAGGTGAATTGGAAAACAAGGCAATACATGCATGGTTCCAACTCATGTACGCGCTTTCTTGAACCAACAAGAAACTAAATAATTGGACAAGTGGAAAATATAAAAAGGGTTAAGTAAGATCCGCAGCTAAATTCCACCCAAGAAACCCATTGACACAAAACGACATAGTTCCGAAGGGATGCGCATAATGCGTAAGTTCAATTTTCCTAATATCTCCAAGTGCCTGTAGTCTTACTAATGAGTTCATGAGTTTTACTTCGCATTTTGCCGTATTAAGAAGTTAGCATGGGAGGAAAGTATGTGTTTTACGAAATCCTGGCTCACCCGTGAGAATACTTCATGAAATTAGTTAAGTTTAGGCACTTACCATGCACAGGTGGCACTGAATCATAATGGCTTTCACACAATTGGGGGGATGCAACATTTAATTCTGATGCGAGGAAAATCTTGATGCCTCGACTAACTACATCGACCGTGAAGGTTTATTACAAAGTTAGATGCCTAGCAAATTACGCTTTTGCTTCCAAAAATAAAATAATACATTATAATAAGAGTAATGCTAGGTACACCAAGACCCATTTATTAAGTGATCTGGCGAACTACAATTGAATCTTGAAACAAGCGGGCAATCCTTATCATGCAACAAAAGTTAAGTCAAATTATTTAGTGTACTCATCTCGATAAACAGAGTCTAGGTAGTGTATAAATATAACAGTTCTCGAATTAATTTTCCAAAGCATTAAATTACGATCCGTTCTCGGATGCGACGCGATCGCATCTCTGCCAAAATCTTTCCTTCCCGCCACCGACAAGCCCGACTCCCACCCCAAGAGTTGACATGTCTTTATGCTTTTAACAAAAAGAGTTTGAATCGGACGCAACAAAGTCAAATAAACAAAGTATCCAATTGGGTGTGGAATCAGGATTCCCGGGAAAGCCAAGTCAAAACTTGTTTTACTTTAATCATTATAGACTTAGCTTGTTTAAAATTATTAGGGGTTTGCATGAGCTTGAGTGAGCTGTGATGCGAGGACGTGAACAGCTTGAGCTCGACCATGAAGTGCGCCGCCAAATGAGTTTCATGTGTCACCCTCATCGATCCTACGTTTCCAACTCGACTTGCCATTACACTTTGTCAGTCTTCTTGTTAATGCAAGACTCGTTTTATATAAAGACGAGCGTAGGTTTAACTCCTGGCACTACACATTGGACCACACGCATCTTCGACCTCGTGCCCTTTCCCCCATTTCCCTCCATCTGGTTAAGGAGGCTTTGATTAGTTCTCTCTACATTGGTATTTTTCGGTACTAGGGTTTCTGATTTCTCATTTGCCTTATCTTCCTGCGTGAAAGTTGCCTCCTTTTCATTTTCATTGGCTTTTTTTTTTTCGGTAAAGTAAGAAATTTTCATTTTCATTTTCATTGGCTTTTCTAAGCTGCTTTCTTTTAGTATTTGATGTGGTCGTCATGAATGCCGCGTGCATGCATGTAATGTCATGGAAACGCCCACCAAAGCGAGTTATATTCAGTGGTGTAACTTAAGGTGATAAAATAAATTACTTCGGTGTTATAATGTATGGAAGTATCTTATTACTGCCGCCATGCAGAAATCTGAGAGCTGACCATACAAACACTCGGCCAAGATGAGGCAGACCCAATTCGTGCGCATGATTCTTGTTGTATCCTTGGCATGGCTCGGCGTTTTCTTGGCCAATGCTGAAGATCCATATAGGTACTTCACTTGGACGGTCACTTACGGAACAATATCTCCTCTCGGTGTCCCTCAACAGGTATGTCTAATGTCTCAACTTTCCAAAGCAAAAAGCTAATGTTCTGCAGTTAGCTCATGCCCCGGACTGAAGATATCTAGCCTCCACTGATGCTAGGATGGGCTGTCATGAAGTCAAAACTAGGCAATTGTGTTCATACAACAATTTAATGTACAAGCAGTATCTTACTATGATGAGCTATCATGGAGTCGCTATGGCAAATCGAACTTTGCGTTGGAAAGTCGATAAGCGAGCCTCTAATTGTCAGCTAATTTGAGTGATTCTTGCAGGGCATCCTAATCAATGGTCAGTTTCCTGGGCCACCCATTGAAGGTGTCACTAATGACAACGTCGTCATAGACGTCATCAACAAACTAGATGAACCTTTGCTCCTTACATGGTACCATAGCAAATGAATGTCCACATCCGATTTATATCTCCACAATCAATCGAAAACGATGATGATGAGGCTAGCTATGTCCGTTTGTCGTTGACAATCAGGAACGGAATTCAGCAGCGGAAGAACTCATGGCAAGATGGAGTGCTCGGGACGCAGTGCCCGATCCTGCCGGGCACGAACTGGACGTACCATTTCCAGTTGAAGGATCAGATTGGGACCTTCTTTTACTTCCCTTCGAACGCATTTCTCAGAGCAGCTGGAGGATTCGGAGCTTTGAACATTGCGCAGAGATCAGTCATCTCAATTCCATATCCCACGCCTCTCGGAGAGTTCACTCTTCTTGTCGGTGATTGGTACAAGAGCAATCACACGGTATGTTGCATTGTTTTCACCTTTCTACTCTTTTAATGGAAAAAAACATGAATTATAAGTAGCTTTTTTCTTTTTTCACTCCATGCCGTTTTAGGCCCTACGGCAAAGCCTCGACGCTGGCAATCCTCTCCCTCTGCCCGATGCTATTCTCATCAATGGACGTCCTAATGGTTTCTTATTCACCGGGGAAAGAGGTAAATCATTTGCATCATTCAGAAAATTTTGCAGCTGCGAACTGGAAAGTATCTGCTAATCTCTAAGTGACTAAGAGTGGAATAATCCAATTTAACGAATGTTTAATGGATGTTTCAGGACAAACATACAAGTTCAGGGTTTCCAATGTGGGAATCGCTACATCAATCAACTTCAGAATTCAAGGCCACAATCTCACCTTGATCGAAGTCGAGGGATGCCACACGCTGCAAGAGGAGTACGAATCGATCGACGTCCACGTGGGGCAATCCATAACCGTTCTGGTCACATTGCAATCGTCGCCAAAGGACTACTTCGTGGTTTGCTCGTCCCGGTTCACGAAGCCAATCCTCACTGCCACGGCGCTACTCCACTATGCTGGATCTAACGTCCCGGCCTCATTACCTCTGCCAGTCGGTCCGACCTACCAAATCCACTGGTCAATGAAGCACGCTAGGACCATCAGGTAAATTAGTTCCCACATTTTTCTTGTGATTCCTTGAATTATCTCATTATAATGATGATGCCAATGCTGTCCATGAGGCAAAAGGAGAACCTAGATGACTTCAACTTAGAATACAAACGTACATGTTTTGGCTAGCGTTGGCTAGGCTAGTGTCATACCGGAGTTGACATTTCGGGCCGGCCAGATGCTCAAGAACGACTGAGCTAGTATATGCTACTCGGCCAGATTAAAAAAAAGCAAGTATGAAGAGTCGATCTAGAGCGTTTGGTGCTCTCGATGCCCATTATCTTAAAATTACATGTTGAGGCTTCAAGCCGGCAAAGGAAATTGGTTCGGAATTAAATGCAGGAGATTGGTAAAATAAGTCAGTCAACCCTCTTAGAATTAATTCTTTTGGCTCTAGGGAATTTCAATTTCCATATAAAGATCTTAATTTTAGCTCGGATCTGGAGCCGCCGGTCGTAATTAGGCTTCTATCCGAGAAATCAAAACTATACTAATTCTCTTTTCGGTTCAAAATGGTTTTTCTATCTATTCAAGAAGTGTCTCACTCGACCAAATTCAGCCACGGATTTTTGTTGACGTTGACTTTTTATTTTCCTGACATGGCATATACTCTCTCTCTCTCTCTCTCTCTCTCTGTTCTCCCTAGGGGTGTGCAACCGGACCCGATAAACCCAGTTCCCTGTTTAGCCCACCCGAAAAATAGGGTCAGGAACATGGTCTAATGCAAATAGGGTCGGGTATAGGGTCCAAGTCTAGAACCTACCCTGAACCCTGAATCCGATCATTGAAAAATAAACTTCATTTAGTTTCCGATTTTGTAAGTAAATAGACTTTATTAAATCATAATTTTTGCATATGTCTCTAGATGATTTCTTGTTCATTTTTCTTTATATATGAATTTTAGGTTTTTGTTAGAGATTTTGTACCACGTGGATTAGCTCGTCTAATTTCACTTTGGAGGATGAGTTATATTGATTTCACTTTTGGAGGAGTTATGCTTGTGCCAAAGATTTGTTAACCATTTTAGACAAATGAAAAGTTTCATGTAGTATTATGGGAATGAAACTAATATTAGATCCATGTTTGTTGCTAATGTATATGTAATGTTAGGATTTTTGCTTTGTCTTATGATTTTGTTTATGATGATTTGCCTTTTGGATCATTAATTTTTTGTTTAATCAAAAAGTTTATTTACTTATTAATTACAAGTGCCTAATGTTTTAATATAAATTAAAAGAATCATGTTGTTTTCTCGCGTATTAATATAAAATTCAAAATCGTATATGGGTGGTTGCAAAACAGGTTCCAATATAAACATAGTTAACCTTGGAACCGGAATAGAAAAAAAGGGCGGGTCGGGTACAAGGTCCAATACAAACATAGTCGAATACATGGTAAAAACAAAGGAACCGGTTATACCCACCCTGGACCCGATCACATGCATGGATATCACAACCACCAATGCCGTGGTCGTTTTTCCCATAGTCTCGGGGAACGGCGGTCACATGGCGGTGGTGGAAGTCGCCTCACGAGCCTCAGGAGGCCTTGCTCTTGCCCTCAGGTGGCTCTTCTCGTGTCAGTTAGGCGACGTTGATCATGTCCTGAGGCGGCCTTCTCATGTCCTCCCGAGTCTCGGGTGACGGCGGCCACCTAGTAGTGGTTCTGTTCGCCGTCGCCTCTCTAACTCTCCCCTCCCAAAAGAAGAATCTCAGATCTGAAAAAAGGGCCACCGCAAATGATCTCTGTTCACACATCGAGATTGAAGCGGTGGGCCAAGCTAATCTATGCTCCTATCGATGAAATCTTTGGGCAAATGAACCAATAGCTTTCGGAGAATGTGAGATTCGCGAAGATTTTTGCCCTTAAGTTTATTAAAGAAAATGGGAACAATTTTATATGCTCTGTTTTGGTAATGAGAAGAGAATGGAAGAAGAAGAGTTTGAGATCTGGAACGCGTGGTTTTTCCAGTGAGATTGAAGGGTATTTGGTCTGACCATGAAGAGAATCGAAGTTAAGGAGTTGAACTTCAGGTCAAAGCCTCTTTGGATCCTCACGGTGGTTGCCTGAGGAGAGGCAACACCAGCGAGGTGGTCGACCGATTCATGCACGACCACCACGGCTGAGTGCTGACCACTGCGAGGTGGTGGCGGGCCTTAACGGTGGTGGCCATGCCTGCATTCTGTGTTTTTTTCTTTAATTTTTTTGTACTCTTGATGTCACATGTACTCAAAGCCACATAAGAGTTTCTGACTTATCATAAACTATATTTGGCGCGCACCCATTAACGGTTTGCTTATGTTTGGTGTTCTTTCTTTTTTGTGCTGAAGGACGAACTTGACAGCCAATGCTGCGAGACCGAACCCGCAAGGCTCGTACCACTACGGCACAATCCCAGTGGCGAGGACACTCATCCTGGCCAACGCGGCTACCAAAATAAACGGCAAGCTCAGGTACACTGTGAACAACATCTCCTACGTCGACCCGGACACTCCGCTGAAGCTGGCCGACTACTTCAACATTCCCGGGGTCTTCACGCTGAACAGCATCAAGGACACTCCTCCCTCAGGGCCGGACACACTGGGCACCTCAGTTATCGGGACGACGCTCCATGACTTCATAGAGATTATCTTCCAGAACACCGAGAAAGCTATGCAGTCCTGGCACTTGGATGGCTACAGCTTCTTCGTTGTTGGGTATGACGCTATACGTATATATATCATTTATCTTTACGTTAGTCTGACTAAAAGATATGGATTGGATCTTCCCAAATATATAGACGATCCCTAATACAGCAGATTCATCATTGTCACGAATCATGATCGAACTGGATTCCTGCTTAGCTATATGCACAACACCCAATTACAAAGTACTCTACAGGGTGGTCACAACTTAATAAGCAACGTGATAGAATCAGTAAGAGGATAATGCAGAGCAGATACTTTGTGAATCCCACTATTTTGTTGATCAAGTTTAGCTGACCGTGGTCGATTCATGAGCCTATCTGTATTCTTTCTTTCTAACACCATCTGATATGTTTGTAAAAACAGATATGGTTCAGGTCAGTGGACGCCGGCTATGCGGAGAAGGTACAACAATGTCGATGCGGTCTATAGAGACACTGTTCAGGTACGATGACCTACTTGAGAAACATACGCCGTCGCCACCATTAGGCTTGAATAAAGTTCGAGCAGCCTTTACAGATAAATGCCGTAATACAACATATTCTCGACATATATCATGCATAAAAAACTCGAGTGCGTGTTCACATTTACTTATAAAAACACTCCTGCCATTTTTCTACCAATATGCTTGTTCTGTAGCCCAAGCCCGACCATCAAGAGCTTCAATTTCACGGTCCCGTCGTGGAACTGGCTTTACCGCGGAACTATTACGATCTAAAGTTTAGTTTGAAATGAAGCGATGTTCTTCAGCCTAGCTAAAGAAAAAACGTTTGGGATTTACTAGGTATACCCTCTGTCATGGAGTGCCATACTGGTGTCCTTGGACAACAAGGGGATGTGGAACTTGAGGTCGGCGATCTGGTCGAAGCGGTACCTGGGGCAGCAGCTGTACGTCCGGGTCTGGAGCAATGAGAAGAGCCTCTACACCGAAAACGACATCCCAGCGAACGCATTGCTCTGCGGAAAAGCCAAAAGCTTCTAGGAACAATCTCTCTTCTCATTTTCAGTCCACTAGATTTCCTTTTCTTTTTTTGCTTTTTTGGTCCCACTTCATATTATATGGGCTCGGTATATTCAGCTTTCGGTCACGATGGGGTGACTATAAATGTGGAGAAAAAAATTATGACAAAAAAGAAGAAGGCAAGCGTAGTCGCTGGCGTTAGAAGGAAAGAAACGATTGAAGTGATTTGATTTGTCTCCACTTGTATCTTGAAAATAAATTGTATTCACATCAATTTCTCAATAATTATCATTTGTACGTTTCATTATACTATCTATATCCAGACCTAATCTTCTCGAATAAATGTTTACTACTAAGTAAGTGTTTCTAGGGAATTGGTTAATTGTGACTAATTAAGGAAGTTTCAACTTTGAATACACTAATTTAATGCTTTGCGACTTTAATTTTTTTACTATTATATGGATGTTGAATTGAATGTTATAACTCTTTTATTAAGACGGGCAGGATGACATTTTTTTTACTACACATAAAGAAGAATAGCTTCCAATGCTCCTACCATCTTCACCTCATCCTACTTCCTATTGCCACTATCAATCTATCTTTCTTTATTTTTCAACTTTTAGTTATTATTATTATTATTATTATTATTATTATTATGCCATTGCTTACAAATAAAATTTTGTATGACCTCGTGAAACAAATGAATTACACAATATCCAATTACGAGATTTTCACTGTGTTAAACACTCATGATGTAATTCACGAGCTCGTTGCACAATCCATTGTCACAATCAAAAGCTCCTCTTATATACTCTTCATAAAGATGACTCACTTCTCAACAGAAAAGATTAGGACCCAAATTTTTTTTCAAAAAAAAACTATTAAAATTGGGAAAACTACTCAAATTAGAAAATTTTATGTTTAGATCAAGTTTCCTTCACTGGTTCAAAGAAATTAGTCGTTAATAATTAGTGAAGATTCTTGATAGTAGCCTCCACTAAATATATGCTCAGCTTCCCTTTTTCGATTCTTAATATGTAGGTTAAATTAACTTATGCAGAGCAAATTTAAGAGAATGCTGAGTTGGATTCATCGTGCCAGCTCACACAAGGCTCTTCTGGCTGAATTAGCAAGATCCTATTTTTACTTTTACTTTGACCTGCACTTCGTCTTCAACCTCGTACTAGGTCTGCCTTTTTCCAATTCTAAATCCTATTTCAGTTTATTTCAAAACATTAAGGGGTCCCAAAAATCAGGCTCCCACATTTTCAACTGAACACACTTGTCATGTTTCGACAGGCACCAAGAAGAAGACAACTGTGATAATTATCTTCTCTGGCCCCTTAATAATTCTGAAGAAATCTATAGGCAGGTACTCCTAGGCCCCTATTTCATAAAATATTGGGTTTGTTTTCCCCTTACGGTTTGTCTTCCTCGTTTTATCGAAGAAAAACTTCCTATCCCAAAGTGTTCAATTATAGAATATATGTAGACCACCCAAGTCTAGTCGATTTAGGGCTTCCCCACTTTTCGATCACAATTTTCACCAATGGTACTTGAAAATGAAATCTCAGGTGCAATTCATTTGTGAAAAGGCCTCTTCATCTTTGTTGTTTTGATTTGAATTGTGCCTTGGTTCTCTTGGGTTGCCTAGTACTTTATAGTCACCTTTGAACTACGTTTTCTTTCATTCTGGAAAAATGTCTATCACTCTCCTCAATTTATTTACTACTACTTGCCTCAGTCCATAAGGAGATGATATTAGGATGCTTAAGCCACCGATTGCCAATAATTCAAATGCGTCACTTATCTTCTTTGTTGCTCCTCTACAACCAAATATTCCAAAGAAGGAGGATTTGAGCTAGGCTTACATGATTCGGATAAATGGAATACTTGATCTTATCTTTGCAGGTCTAATATGTATACAGGCATCATCATCATTGGATTTTTGCTATCTAAAGTTAATGTCATGATGCAAAATTTGGTTTATATTTTCATTCGCTCTTGATCGGAGGTAAGTGCCTACAATTAGTAATCTCCTTGGAAGAATGTAAACTTTTTTACCTCACTAATTCATCACCGTGGAAGAATGTAAATCTCTGCATCTACATGTGTTGGGTAAGATTTCACCTATAAGATGTGAGCATGACCCTCAACATTACACTGCATGAAGGGTTTTATCTGAACGCGGCATAGAATATCATATCCAAATAAATGTTAACTTGCTAACCTTTCGATTGCGGTGATTTTTTTTTTATTATCTATCTTGGGTAAAACCTTTGTCAACTTTCACCGTCCAAATGGAAATTTTTTAAGATCGTCAACATCGTTTCATGGGCGCCGGGGCCTAGCAAAATTTTCACAAGAGCGACAAGGGAGTTAGAAGGATTTTCCACTATACGATCCATCCAGAAAAGTTATGTTTTTACATTATATTTCGTCAAAATTGGCATTGGGGCATAATGTATATTCCTCCTCCTCCTAAGCATGAACAATAAACCAAACTAATCAGAAATATAATCACAAGAAGTACATGAACAAGTAACAAAGCCAAACCCAAGAAGTCCATACTGGGCCACCGCATCAAGGTGCTCTACCTCGCCGCTTGCAGCACCAATACGAGTTGATAATACCATGTGAGATTTTTTGGGACTACTGCCAACTCTTCTAAAAGTTTAAGCTGTTAGATTAAGGCGTGAATTAATATTTAATTATTATTTCATGAGGCACAACATGGGTGGCTTGACTTCAACTTTCTTCATCTACAGGTTCCCGGAGAAGAGCTCTGTCGCTGTTTTGTTGGCGGCTCTCATGCCGGACACCGCACGTCAGCCATGATATGTGCTGGTTGAGGTTATCTCTGTTGACTGTTGAGGACGTGTTAGATTCTCAAAACGAAGTCATCCTTCTTATTCTTGGTTGAAGCGGGCCTTTCTTCTCCAATCACAGATTTTACTTTGTTTAAGTTGGGAATCAACTCACTAAAGTGTCAAAGCCTTAGACTCATTCCTAGAAGTTCAAGCATGGAGAACAAAGAAGCGGAGACATATCGCGGCTTTGAAGATCGCAGGTTGCATAACAATGCCTGTTGGGTTAGAATCGAAAGGGAAAAGCGAAATAGTCTCTAGGCCTGGTGGTGTTTCTCACTTGCGGGCTTCGAATTTGCCCTTTCTTAAAACCAAAGACAGGGCTAACGAACCCCACTCTCTGGTGGGCCTTTAGGGAGTAATGATAAGCTTTTTGATTTCTCTGCTCAAAGCTTGGGCTTCCACCGGAGTTCAAAACATTCCCGCAGGAAACTGCGAAAAGGTCAAGCTCGATTTTTGAAGTCCTCCTTTTACGTCGGCACCCTTCAACCCCGTTTCCTCAATCTCCTCAAAAAGCTGGGAGCCCTTGCCATGGAAGGTCTCCATCCAAGCTCCCCAAAGGATCTTCTTTCGAAGCATTCTGACAATGATGCCAATTGATCTGGAGTTAAAATTGGTTTTTGGAGCTTAAGGAGAACTTGGCACGGGGCAGACACTTCCATTGGAGAAAATAACCAATGTTATAGACAACAACCCATCACAATGGCCTCCCACTTTAACTTGAGTTTCCAGGGCAATGATCAAACCCACAATGATTGGTTACTGAGGCAAAAGTTGAGGGTTGTCCTTGATACAAATCGAATGCATGCATGCTTTCAAATTAAAAAGGAAAAAAAAAACCAAACATAGACTTAAAGTGTTTTAAAAAAGAGTAGTAGGTGTCCAAAATATTTTAGTACTCTAAAACAAACTAAAAAAAGATAGACCGAGAAAAGAAAGAGAAGTGCAAAGAAGCAAAGTGTCGTGACCTTTATAGACGCTGCATCATTTAGGGGGTGACTAATTGACTATTAGGACTAAACTTAACTCGGACTCTCCAAGCCCATACCAATTTGCAGCTTAGGATTTGAGTTCTCAGCATATAAATTATTTTTATTAGGAATCACTATTAGTCTATTTATGATAGGTTGATTAGAAACCTGTGTAATGTATTTGGAGTATACTTTACCTTTAAGAACCAAAGAATTTGGGATTGAGGATTTGATTATGCTGGATTAATCTAACACTCTTTCAGTAGGCAATTTGGATTAATTTTAATTCTAACTATCAAACATGTCGAGTGATCATACTGGTGCACAAATCTTTATTTGACACTCAATAAGAAAGTATTAAATAAATTGTGGAGATAGGAATTATAGGAAGTGTGGAGCTACCTCGATAGCAATGTAAGCATATTCTTTTTTAATATAAAAAAATCAACCAACAATTCTTAGCATGCAATAGTAAACAATGATTTTTTGGGTTTTCACTTTATTTAAAAGAAATGAAATGTAACACATGCATTATGCAACTATGTTAAATGAATTATGCTAATAATCATATGCATAATATTTCAACTATCCTAACATAAGAGGCAATTATTTTAATGACCTAATTTTAATGACATATGGCATGGGTTAGCACACAATTAGTAATTGTGATGCAATTTCTAATTTGTAACTTATATAACTTAAAATCCCAATTGACTTAATCTAACATGCAATTCCTAAATGATATGTGAATTTATTAAACTAGCATGCGAAATATGTTTTGTGACATCATTATCAATTAAATGAACCTAGCATGCAATTGTAGATGGCAAGCTAAACTTAATTAACCTTGTTTTAGAGGAACTAAATATATTAAATCTAGCATGCCACCTATGTGACATGCAAATATAATTAAAGTAAGTGTTAAGCTACATGTCGCTCATTGTTAATTAAATAACATGCAATTGGGATTATTTAATCTATGATGCAATATATGTGAGATACATAATGAATTAAACAATCTAGATATTTATTTTTAATGCTATGCATGCAATGACATTATGAAAAGAAGAATAATGCGACTAAACCATACGACATACGCATGATGTATTTTGGTATTTTTCACGAAAAAATTCGAAATAAATAAATGGCCTATTCTAAACATGTATTTTAAATTTGAAATTCAACCTAATCTATTCTAAGAAGGCATCTTTTGATTATTATTTATGAAAATTCAGAATACCTATCTTAGACATGCAGTTTAAATGGATAATGAAATAAATTTAATCCTAAAATGACATTTTTTTATTATTTCTATTTGAAAATTTGGTATAAAAACTTATTCTAATTTAAACATGCAATCTAAATGAATTAGAAATTTAATCTATCTTATCCTAAGATACTATCTGAAATTATTTTGAAAATCTATGTGATTTCTAGCATGCAATCTACTAAACATAATTACCTAAATTCTAATGAAAATATTTTTTGGGGGGATTTATACTTTAGAAAATAAATCAAACCAAGATAGCAATCAGAATCCGCAATCAAGCTAACATTATGCACATGCAAATATTTCGTAATTAAATACTTTTCACAAAATGTCAAGATTTGAATTTGGATAATGGAAAATCAACAACTCGTCCCATGGAGCAGTGGGAGGTGAGAACAATTTAACGTGCCGTTACGGGTTGGATCTCAAGGTGGAGATCGGTTTAGCAATCCAAGGCACATTGTCAAATTAAGAGAATTTCTTAATTTTTAAAGGCTAATCGTTTTATGCAATCACTAATATTTACCTAAAGTTTTATAATGTTCATATTTAAAAAATCAGATTGAATAAATATTTCTCCCTAATTTGCGATCACGAGCAGATAAGTTTCCAAATTTGAATTTTTACGAGTGAGGCAAGGGACGAATGTCGATGGCTTTCACGTGATGGGATGGCTGACCGGTGTTGGCCTACATGAGTGGTGATGGCCAGCAACCAACAAGATTGATAACGACGAACATTAGGTTCGAATTCACGCAGGCGTCAGTGCAGTGGAGGCGTCCGGCTGGGGTGTTGGCTACGACGGGTGGTTCTCGGCCTACAGGTCAACACGACTGAGGCATTTGAACATAGTGAGCTAGATCAATGAGCTCCAGATTGTGTTGAGCTTTGCAGGATGGTGGACATCGGTACCGCTTCGATTAGAGGTGGTGATCGGCGTTTGGGCTTGAAACAAAGCGGCGACCAGGGACGGTACAACACAATCTCTAGACCACATGTCTGGTGAAGAGCTTGCGGTCGCGAGAGGGCAGCCATCGGATAGGACGATGGCATGCTCTCTCTTGCGAGTGTTCTCTCTGCTTTTCGGAACGTGCTATGGAATTCTAATTGTCGACCCGAAACCTTATAATTAGGTATATATAGGACTTGATTTTTTATAATTTAGGATCGCAAGTTTATGATATTTGCATAATTGACACTAAAATGTGAAAATTCTTTCAATTAAATCATCGTAA
Organism: Melaleuca alternifolia; assembly: GCA_019926035.1. NCBI lineage: Eukaryota > Viridiplantae > Streptophyta > Magnoliopsida > Myrtales > Myrtaceae > Melaleuca > Melaleuca alternifolia. The sequence goes on along the minus strand of JAGKPW010002416.1, from coordinate 4,385,829 downwards.
TGCCAAATTGCACAAATTCTCTCTAATATGATGCTGAATTTCAACTAGATGCTCTCTTATAATGGGTTGTCTAAAATTCTCTATTTGCGGGTTCGGAATTCGCATGGCTTGACTTATTTCTAAGGGCTATTCTAATTAATTACAAGGTCTGACAGATTAATGGGTTAAATTTACTTCAATTAAAGCTCAAATCATCCTAAATCAAGGCTTGAAAACTCAATCCATTCAACCTAGACGCTAGCTGAAAATCCCTAGGATGCAAGTCAGGTTCACACAATTGATTTTAGTTTATGCTATCGCTAATCCGATATTAAATGCTATCATGAATGTTTAAAATTATATGTTATGTAATATTTAATTTTTTTTAGGATCTAAATAATTAATTCCCTGAAATTTTATGTGCAATGTGAACCTAAATGGGTCATCAAAATTTATGTGTCAACACAAAGTTGTAGGCAAGTCCAAGCATACCGGAATAGGCGAACATGACCACAACCGAATGTTGCCAAGGTCGCTTAAGGCCTAGACAAGGAGTTGTTCGGGTCATGCAACCTGGGCTGTTAGGTGGTACCTGTGTCATTTGTCCCACATGTGGGTCACATGACCCCAAAGAGATCAGTTATTGCTTGGTCGAAATTTATCGTGACAAAATATCTTTCATCAAAAAAATATTCTTCAATTTTTATTAGAGGAGATAGATCTTGTGGTAATCCTAAACATGAAAAATCACAAGTGGACAAGGAAATTGATATATTTACTTCAAATGGAATTGTAAAAAAATAAATTTTGCTAGAATTTATTCCACGATAAGATGTAGAGATTATAATTAACCCCTTCAACAGAACCCAATGAACACAAATTATGCCTAAATTTAATCAATCACAAAATTTGAGAACTTTGAGATGTAATGTTGAAATCAATAAAGCAACGCCCGAGATAAAGGTATACGTTATAATTTAATCAACAACATAGATATGAAAATTAAAGCTAAGAAATTGCTGAAATTTGATCAACGACATAAATTTGGAAATAACAGTTAAAAAAAATGTTGGAATTTGATAGGTGACACGAATCTGAAAACTATAGCTAAGAAGCAGTCTATCCAAATGCCTTTTTTTTAATCTGAAAATTGGATTATTCTTATTGGATCTGTTTATTTTTATTTTTTAGAAGTGCAGTGTAGGAAAGTTAAAAAAAAAACTAAAAGATAAGAGTTCATCTTTTTATTCTGTATAAGATAAGGCCTTCCAAGAGAAAAAAAAATAGCTCTTTAAGCCTATAATCGATTGTTATTAACGAAAGTTATTCATAAATGTTACAAAGGATATTTAGAAACAGATGCTACAAACGGATACTTAAAAGTTATATTGACATCACTACTTTGACGGTTTCTTCAATTTTACTATTTTGACAATTACTTTATTCCACCATTAGTGGTTACATTTTTTACGGTTGCATCCCAAATTGCCGATTCAACTTTTTGGCGATTCCTTTAAGCCATCGATAGTAGTCATTCTTCAAGTTTTCAATAGTTTTTTTTTTGTCATAATTGACCAAACTCTACTCTTATCGAATAAGTCTATCAGATGTCAAATAATAATAATAATAATAATAAATTAGTCATTTTTTATGCATATGCATGCTTACTTTATAAGAATTGAATGATTCATCAATCATCCGGCTCTCCTAGATTAGATAATCAAGGGTCATAATGTGCTCCTTTGTTATCAACAATTTTTTTTTTTGCTAAATTTTACGTTGGACGTATTTATCTCATAGCTCATAATTTTCTACGAAAGACACGTTTTGTGTAAAGTCTTCACCAGCCCTCTATCACTGTCCTTAAGTAATTGCATATATGTAAACATTCTCCTAGCTAATTGGAATAAATCAACAAAAATTTGGCATTCAAATTTTTACATAATATTGAATTTTAATCCACTAAAAACCATTTTCATGAATTCATTCTTTGAGAGTGAAGTGAGGCATCAATTCTTAGCCCTCTTAAATCGAGCAATAAACTAATCGATTGGTCCATTATCATATTAATTAATCCTAGCCAAATCATCAATTAATATTTCGGGTATTTTTCTATAACATTGAGAATGTAATTATCTTTCTATCTCAACCCAAGTATAATTTGAATTAGGAGACAAATTCGTATACCAAGTAAAGGTAGATTTTGATAGAGACAAAAGAACAACCTAAGTATTAGGAATGCATTTGTTCTTGCCCCTCCACATTGGTTAATAAATCAACCAATGTGTTCAATGACCAACTAGTCATATTCGCCGGAAAACAACGAAGTCAAGAGTTTTGAATTTTCCTAGGTAAGGCCTTGTGTCAACCTAATTAGGATGTGGCTTCCTTTATACTTGTAATTATTGTAATACGAGTTCAACCATTTGATGAAGATTTGCAAGATGACACCCTTCCTACCCCCTAAGTTCAAGGGAGATAGGTCGACAGAGTTTACCTTCCTGCCCCCTAGGTTTAGGGTGGATAAGATCTTCAGGCCTTGGGAAAATCCTAATTGGTGGTAGGGCAATGCAATTTGTCCCAGCATACCAAAAGTAACTTGAGTATAAGTAGATTAAGGATGTACCCAATAGGTATAGGATTGTTAGGATTCAGTTAAATTTGAATTTAATAGCTTGATGTTATACGCCTGGATATGACCTCATGATTGGCATTGGCGATCATTAGCTTGACCCCATCAACAAGATATATCATCATGTGGTTAGTTGTTTCATTTTAGTGTTCCTCAAACATCTTTCTCATGGTAGTAAACAACAAGAGCTTGGCTCCAATTACCTTCTCTGCTTATTGGTGAGTTGTCTTGGAATGTCGACATCTCCACCTGTGTCCTGCTTAGCTAGTGGATGACTCAGATCGCCTTGTCGTGCCATTATTGAGTTAATGGTGACAAGTTGGTACTGCCATCCTTATGAAGATCAAGTTGACCATTATATTTCCTCAAATTAACCACACTGGTCCCACTAAACATGCCAAAAGGATATTTCACAGAAGTTTCTCCCAATAGAAAATAACATAAGTGGACAAGGAAATCGAAAACTTTATATCAAAGGAAACTATACAAACATAAGTGTGTCGGAATTCAATTGATAAAATAGCCTCAAGAGTATTGTCATTTCAACAGAACCAACCATGGACAAACTATGCTGGAAATGATCAACAATAAAACTTGAGAACGTCAAGATATAATGTTGAAATTTAATCGACGACTCAATACCCCACATAGAGTACATGCCAGAATTTAACTAATGACGCGGATCTAAAAATTACAGCTAAGAAACACGTTGTAATAAATCGACAATGCATGTTTGACAATGAAAAATGCAACATAGGAAAGTAAAATAATTGAGAGATAATATATTTTTTATTTAATGCAGGAGGCCACTATAAGGGAAGATTACAAATAAAGGTTACAAAATAAAGTTACAAACAGAGGTTATAAACAATTATATAGATTGTACCCAACAGTGAGTAGCTGTGTTGGTTGAGAGCTTATCTCTTATCGCCGAGGTTGAGGATTTGAAACCCGCAATTGCTAGTGTCTTAAATAGGGGCTCATAGTGTTGGAGTCTTTGTGACATCCCTATCTCACATCTCCTAAGGAGGGAGTCCTGGGAGAGCTTATATGGGATAAGCTACCCTTGACCCACCGACAATGCGTTTTCTCAAGGAAAAACAAAGTTGTGAGGGCCAGTGGGGCTCAAAGCAGACAATATTGCCGGTGGCGAGGCGGAGGGCATTACAAAGTGATATTAGAGTTGACTCCCGATCGCATGTGGTGACCACAGTGGGCGCTCGCTAGTGCCATCGAGGGCACAACGAGGACGTTGTGCTTAATGTGACATCCCTGTCCCACATCGCCTAAGGATGGAACCCTAGGAGAGCTTATATAGGATAAGTTACCCTTGACCCACCGACAACGCGTTTTCTCGAGGAAAAACAAAGCCATGAGGGCCAGTGGGGCCCAAAGCGGACAATATTGTCGGTGGCGAAACGCAAAGTAGATAATATTGTCGGTGGCGAGGCGGAGGACGCTAATCTTCCCCGAGGTATAGGGACCCGGCCCTTTGGTACCATCCGGGCATGGAGGGCCCGTGGTAGATTCGTCGATCATAAAAAAAATAGTTATATAGATGGTTCCTTTGACTCCACTATCTTGACTGATTTTTTCAACTCCAATATATTGATAATTACATTATTCCACTATGTTGATGATGATTTCTTAACGGGTTGCATTTGAGATTGTCAATTCCACTTTATCCTGATTTCTTCAAGCTATTATTAGTTGTCGATTGATCAAGTTGTAAATAATTATGTACATAAATGATCGAACTCTACTTTTATTAACTAAGTCTATCATATGTCCATGATAATCAAAAGTTTGTCATTTTTTTTTCAGACTGTCCTGCATGGGGTTGCTCAGCCCCAAGCAAGGCTTCGCCAAGGTAGGGTTCGAGCCTAGCGAGATTTGTCTTGCAATGGTCGTTGGCGACGATCTTAGCAAGCAGCTAGCCTGTGGTGGCACGACACCATCTCAGACAGGTTTGTTGGCTACACTACCATAGCCGTTGTCGCCACCAACTCAGAGAGAGAGAGAGAGAGAGAGAGAGAGAGAGAGACTGAGAGTTTTGTGTGTGCGCGGACGCGTGTGATTGCACGCAGATTGTGAAAGGGTTAATGCAGACATGCAACGGTAGATGTCACAAATTATTTAGTTGATAGGCTCAATATGAATTAAAGAAAAACTCTTAAAAGGCAAGTAAACTGCTAAAAAGCCAAAGTTGTTGGGGACTTACATGGGACCTTGAGCGTTTTCAATCTAACTTCATCCCACGATTTAGTAGAAAACATTAACGAGATGCCATACATTTAACTCAAGGTCTTCAAATGCTCAAAGCTGCTTTGAAATGCATTCCTTAATACACCCACAACTATTAATGCAAAACGCAGCTGTTGATTTCTCACACGGAGACGGTACTAGTGAATTCCGATCATTATATTTGGAGTCGGAGTCTTACACTTGACTGAGCAAAACTACGAAGAAAGGAAGTCAAGTATATACTTAGAAGCTTAGACTGGAAGTATAGGTAAGCCTTATACCCATGAATGCTACAAAATTTATGTTATATGCATAAGTGCACGTGAAAGTCAAGGTGCATGCTGGTTGTTGAGATATATACGCAAGCTTCATATCTTGCATAATCAATGCGAAATCACTAAAGAAATAAATATGTAGTAATAAAGGACACTAGAGTTTCATGTGATTTAGTCCTGGTGTTTACATCCACGGAGAGAACTAGCAACAAAAAATCTACTTTCAGATCAAGGAACTACAAAGTTGCAATTGCTCAAATACCTAAATTACATCCAAGTCCATGGTGTTTACCTCGAGTAATTGCTTGAGCGTTGAGACCACAGCACGCGCTCACGCACATTGACGAACGGAAGCCAGACTCCCAAGGAAAGTCCTTTGAATGGCCCCTCTTAATTGGTGTTGCTCCCTTCTTCTTCGGACAAATGAAAGAGTGTGACCCTTTTCGTCCTGGAGCGACCTTCAGAGAGTCCCCCCGCTGGGTTTCCCCTCGTGTGGCTTAGTAAGTCTTTCACTCCACGGGAGGCAAGGAAGCAAAAACAAAACCAACGCTTTTGACTTTTCCTTCCTCTGCTGACCCCACAGATATTACTTATATATCAGTGGAATATTTGTCCCCATCTGCCGTGTGGAAATTCACGCCGAAAGAGTTTCTATCGATAAAACCCTAGAGGGCCACACAACTTCATATATAATCGTGTCAGAAGAAACCCGAGCCTCTTCTTTGTACGACCAAAAGGAGTTCATCCTTTGTGACCTTGGTTAAAGTTGACCAGTATGTATGATCAAAGGACTTTGATCTATCTTTCGATTTTCATAGATTCAACTTTATCCGTTTGTGATGGGGTTTTGCAAGATTCACACTCAAGTATTTAGTGCGCAACTTTAAAGTCATCCTATTAAACTATGTTTGGTAGCCGAGATAAAAGTTAGGGCATAATAAGATTTATCCTATTTTATGTTCGGTGTCTATCCGAGACAAGATAAAATTAAATATATAGGGATACAACCTACATAAAAAATCTCATGCGAGAGGTAAGATAAAGGTGGATAGGATTTATTATATACGTGGGATTACTATAGTAGAAATATTAAATTTTGTCTTGAAAATGTTATTGAATACAATATAGTCCTTCCATAGGTTTTGGTGGGCGGAAAACCTATGTGACCATTCCTATTAATGGGCACGTGGGATTAGAAAACTATATAAAAAAATTACTTCACATATTTTATTCACTTAAAACTGACAGAATTAATAAAATGACTCAAATATGTCAAAATTGCAAGTTTTAGGATTTCAACGTACGAAATGGAAGTTTTTGGACTCAAATATAGTATCGCGAAAAGATTTAGGACTTAGTCCGAAACAAAATCCTTTGTATAGTTGTAGTCGAGCGTTTTCAGTAGCACCTCCTTCACTTGCTTACGCCTGCCAATTCTTAAAGAGAGCCCATGCTCGCACCACCAGTCTGCATTGTGATTTGCACTTGTTAACATCCAAAGGAGTCAACTTATTTGTTGTAAAATGATCTTATAGGGAGTTCAACAATGGGATGAAACTGACATATGCTTAAGAAAATTCATCGTGAAAAATCTTGAAAGCAGAGTCCATTTAGACTCCGTTCGTTTCACGAAAAATATAGCATTTCTTGGAAATTATTTTCCATAAAATCATTTTCCTGAAAAATGATAATAATTTTCGGTGTTCGTTTATCAAAGGCTGTCGGCTCGCCGGACTTGAACAAGGTCACGGCCTTGAGCAAGGTCAAGGCACGCTGTTAAAGGCAGCAATATTTAAAGGTAAACGAAGAACATGAAAAATGTTTTCCCTTTTCAAAAAAGCGAAAAACATTTCCCATTTTTGAAGGTATTTATTCCATTGATAGAAAATATTTTCCTTGACTATTTTATTTTTTGTGAAACAAACTCCGGAAAATTTGAAAAAAAATTTCTGTAAAATGAAATGAGCCTTAATTATCTTACTAAAAAGCCTGGTAATTAGTGAAATGGGAGAGAATGACAATTAGAGCTCTAGTTAGTTTTATAGGCTGAGTTAGCAGAACTTTCTTCAAGCAAGTCACCTGACAAGCCTTTATGAGCGAAACAGAAGAGAATAGTGAAGGACTACCGAGGGTTACCTTCACTTTTTTAACATTATTCAAGTGAAAACTATGAGAGTGCGATACTTTTATTGATCAGTAGTTATTCGCCACAGTAAACAGTAAAAAGTATTAGTAACTGAATGATGCGGATGCACACGACACGGGCCTAGTATGTACCCATATTCTGAACCTAATGCAGGTTTTGTTATTTTCTTCCGCTCTTGATTGAGGGAAATGCCTGTGATTGATGGGTCACAAGTTATCATTATTATATACATCCAAACTCATTTTAAATGAATGTGGGCGGTGGCCATACCTATAAAATACTGTCAACTTGAATTCTCTATCGACTTGGGCCAGAGGTAGGGCTTAGGAGCAACATAAATATTGTTATTCTCAAATTATTAGGTTAAAGATGTAAAAACATGAAGAATCTTAAGGTTTTTGAGTTGCCTTTTGTAATCTTTGAATTTCTATAGTGAATTTTGATTATTTTCTCTCTGTGGTTTTTCCTGCAAAGGTTTTCTTCATAAATCCACGTGTTCTTTTATTTTTCTTTATTTTTAATCTAATTATAATTTTCGCATCTGTCATAACAATCCAACATCATAGCTTAAGGGTTTTTCGATCTTCTAGTTATGGCTTCAACTTCGGCAGCGGAATTTGATGGGAGCTGTAATTTCAGCATATGTTAATTTAGAGTTTGGGAAAACTACCAATACGCTTACAAGATATGTTAATTCTGATTATACTACTGACCTTGATAAGAGGGTGGCCTCTGACTAAGTACATCTTTACTATTGGAGGTTGTGCAACGAATTGGAAAGTTACTTTACAACATATCATTATTTTGTCTACAAGAGCGACCAAGTATAAGACTATTTCAAATGTTGTTAAAGATGCCATATGGTTAAGAGGTTTGTTTGAGAGCCTAGTGTGGACCATGGTGTGATTATTGTCCATTGTGATAGTCAAATTGTTATACATCTTACTAAAGATCATTTGAATCATGAGAGAACAAAGCACAATGATGTACAGTATCATTTTATTTAAAACATCTTTATCGATGGCTATATCAAGGTGTTGAAGATTGATGCAGAAAATAATCTAGTTGATAAGTTGACAATGCCACTTCTCTATTGCCAAATTTAAGAACAGCTCATATTTGGTTAATGTTTGCTGCAACTAGGTTTCACTTTATGGGAGGAGAAGATTGTTTATGGCTTATGCAGAATTCAAGCCAAGGAGAAGATTTGTTGCATTTGTCTTGAGTTCTCCATGGGCCAGGGCCAAAATGAGGGCCTAGGAACAATAGAAGTATTGTTTTCCTCAAGTTTTTAGGTTAAAAAAGTAGAGATAGAAAGAGTTTTAATGTTTTTTCAGCCACTTTTTGTAATCCTTGAATTTTTATAATAAATTTTGCTTCTCTTTCTTGGTGATTTTTTCTACGACGGTTTTTCATATAAATATGTGTATTCTTTTATTCTTTTCAGTTTTAATTTCGTTGTGATTTTTGCATGTATCATAACATCAAATAACCTCATAGGAAAAAGTTTCTTTTAACAAGAATGGTAAAACATATGGTCCGTGAAATTATGTGGCCGGCATGCTCTTGATTCTCTATAATCCTCTGTATGTACGATCCACAATTAAAGAAACTTCAAACATAACGTGGAGACAAAAACGAGTGACGCCATTATGCACTAGCGGTCCCTAGTTCTACCTTTCTCTGGTGATTAGAGACAAGGCAACTACTTCTTCACCTTTTATGTTAAAGTTTAAAATATTTAATTCCATTTAATCAATGACGGATCACCAAAATCACACGACACTAAATATCTGATTGACCTGTTCTGTAGCTGAAAGTGAACCATACCAACTAAATACGCAAGTACAAATAACTTATCATGAATAGCCCTCGCCATCTCGAAAAATTATTCGGTGCTTACTGTGCTTCTTGTTCTTTTTTTTGTGCAGAATGAAATAAATTCTTCACCGCCTGGAGGAGTCATATTGCAAGCTTTACATCAGGATGTAAGGGCAATGATCATGCGGTGTCCTTAACTTTCTTCAATCGTACTAAGTTCACCTTCCTAATTCGATCACAGAAAGATCATTCACGAAAGAAAGAGAGGATATTAAGGCGAAGGACATGGACCCACGCCATGAAATGCAAATTGCAGATGGGGATAAGGAGTGAACCCCAGTGGCTGCTACTTGCTAACGAGTTACGAAATCGACAAAATTGCTAAAAACGGGCAGCAAACATAAGTACTGAACCATCCTATGAATTTACACCATCTAAAAAGCTGGAAAATCACATAAGGACAAGGGCAATCTGAGGAAAGTAGCACGCGTCTTCCCTTCATGGCTCATTCCGTGATGGTTTGGGCCAGAAGGAACAGGTGAAGGTCTGGATAAATTACAATCAGGTGAAGATGTGATCTGGCCAAGAAGACTCACAGTAGACAATGGGGCTACCTTTTTTTAAAAGAATCATGAAAATGGTCGCTTCGTTACATTTTTAATTTGCTGTCTGTACCCCGTTTACCACGTGATGAGCGATTCCAAGTGTTACCCATAATACAGACAAAGGAATCGGAACTGTTTGAAATGGAAACACGTTTTTCCTGTCGTCATCGTGAGATTTTTTAAGGCCGCGGAAGGTTGAAGGAGGATCCAACCATCTTGTGGAGCGCACATCTGGTAAAATTGGACGTTCACATTTGTTTTCCAAGAATAGCCTTTCGTGTAGTTTTTTTTCTTTTGTTTGGTTTCATACAATTTGACATATAAATTATTGGATGCATCATAAAAGTATCACCCAGAAATTTTAATTTAACAGGTTATGTTACAACTAGAATATACATCGATAGCTCCTCACTATACTAACTTTCCAACGTTGAACTTTTCTAATTTAATTTACACATTTAAGTCAATGAAATATAAACCAATTATTATATATATCAACAGCTCTATATTGTACCTATTATTGACTTTGGATTTGTTCAACACTAGACACCTTAGCATCTCAAAGGAAACTTTTCGATCTGACTAACTCATTTTCGTTAGAAAAATGCATATCTCTTTCTCTACATGCATTGAGTAAAACTCCGCCTGTAAGATTGCGTGCATGATCCTTAAAAATGCATTGGGCGGTCGACACTATAATTTGAACACAGACATATATCACATCTAAAATAACCGTAAACGTGTTAGGTTTCGGTTGCCATCTCATTTTTTAGTAACACCTTTGTTGTGAACTTTAACGTTAGAAATGGAAATTTCGTAGAAAAGTCAAACACGGTTCAATTGCTATCGGGGGTCAGCAAGAAGGTCTCGCGAGCGACAAAAAGCAGGTACAAGGATTTTCCACAATATGATTGACCAAGAAAATTCTGCATTTATGTCAATTTTCCTCGGAACTTTTTTAGGACATCAATGTCCATTCTTCCTTATCTTCCTAAGCACCAATCCTTATTTAAACAGTCCCAAGAAATTCATGAATTGCTCACAAAGACAAACCCTAGAATATTGCCGTGGGGAGCCGAAACCATGAAACGCTGCCATTTCGTACTCGTACACGGCGCCTGCCACGGCGCGTGGACCTGGTACAAGCTCAAGCATCGGCTCGAGTCGGCCGGCCACCGCGTCTCAGCGCCTGACCTCACCGCCAGCGGCACCAACACAAAGTCCATAGACGATGTCTGCACATTCCACGAGTACACCGAGCCGCTGCTGGAGCTCATGGCTTCGCTCGGGGCGCATGAGAGGGTGATCCTCGTAGGCCACAGCTTGGGAGGCTTGAACTTGGCTCTCGCTGCCGACAGGTTCCCGGAGAAGATATCAGCAACAGTTTTCTTGGCGGCTTTCATGCCGGACACTGCACACCGGCCATCATATGTGTTGGAAGAGGTAATTTCTGCAGAACACGCCTTATATTCACGAAATGAAGTCGTCTTCTTTGCTTTTGGTTGAACTGGGTCTTTCCCTTTCAGTTTTGTTTATGTTGGGAAATGATCAAGTAATCAACTCATCTGTGTCTCTAAATCTGTCAATTTGTTTCGTCGAGGGCGAGTGTATCTTAGACAAATTGTGCATGCATAAGCTCGTTTTTAATGCCTTTGTCCTTGTAATGAAAGTATTGCGCAAGGGCTCCGAAGGGAGCATGGCTAGACACCCAATTCGCGCCCATGGGGAACCCTGCCAAACCCTTGACATCCATGTTCTTCGGGCCGGACTTCTTGTCATCCAAGCTCTACCATTTGTCCCCTCTTGAGGTACGGTTTCCACTTCTGTCCATTAACGTGATGACCAAACGTTATCTTGTCCGACTTTTTATGATAGGACTGTACTCAATTTACTTCGAACGCATGTCATGAAATTACCTCGAAAAGCATATGATTATAACTGTAAAGACCCCATATTTCTTTTATTAAGGGTATCCATTGGCGTGACTTTAGCCATCACATCATGTGTCATCGAAGTTCAGCAATCCTTCTTTTTTTTTTCGCTTTTTTTTAGTCGCCCTTACTCTGTTGAAACCTTCAGCTCCCTCATCCATTTCTGGGCTATGAAAAGGGGATCGGGTTGCGTAATAACAAAATATCGTGAACTGTGGGAACGATAGCCACCACCTCACACTTAAGTTTTAATTATTTTAAGAACGTTAGATTTTTATGTTCTTTAATTTTTACGTTCTATCAATCATATGTTTGGTCCTCATAGAGTTCTTATAGGAGATTTACAATGCATAATTTGGGAATCTATCTAACATAAGATTACTGTGAACTAAGAAATATTGTGGCAGGTTGCCGGTACCCTATAGGAACGTCACTACTTTAGTGAGGTTGGTTTAGGATATTGTATCCAGACCCTTAATAAGTTGGTAACGGGTCAGAAAAATAACATTAAGTAAATGAGACGGGTTGGGACGATATTAACTGTCCCAAACCCATTTTACTTCCATCTCTATTGCAAACATGACCACGGGACAAGTGGGAAAACCTGAGCACCAGAAAGGAAGCACAAAATTTACATTCAGATGGGAAGAAGATTTTAGTCTAAGTGGTTCTTAACATCTATATAAATAACACAGGCACTGTCTAAGAGGATGCGACGATAGAGATCCATTATATAAACTGAAATCAAGAACAGCTGTGCTTGTGGTAGACACCAATACAACAGATGCAGACCAGAGCCTGACATTTCATTTTTGAGGGTTTACCCACGACTTACTGCTATATTTTGAGCCCAAATCACTGGGCCTAGGCTGGCCCAACTAGGCCTACGTGGGTGGGCCTGAGCATAAAAAAGGAGATTGCTTGACAGGCGAGTCTGGTTTATGCTTCGAACCTTACCAGGACCAACATATCGAGCTATCTATTTCGTCCATGATCTAGTCCATTGATCTCCAAAACGACCTCACGTTGGTGCAAAGTCCCATTAATTAACACCATTTTTCATGGACATGTTAATTTCCGAAGGATCTGGAGCTATGCAAGATCTTGACGAGGCCCGGGTCGCTGTTCCTGGAAGACCTGCGCACGTCCAGCAACTTCACCCATGAAGGGTACGGGTCGACGACGCGGGTCGCCATCATCTGCGGGCAAGACCGAGGGATACCCCCGGAGTTCCAGCGGTGGATGATCGCGATCGGTGGGGCAGACCACATCCTGGAGTTGGAGAACGCGGATCACATGGCCATGCTTTCGAAGCCGCAGGAGCTCTGTGATTGCCTACTTGAGATCGGGGCCAAGTGCGCACGGGCCTGACGTTCACCATAGCGTAGGAGAGGGGGCGCGTTGTCCCTGTTTGATCGGGTTTGTGATCCATTGTGTCTTGGTTTGTACTTCCTGTTCAGTTTTCAGTTCAATTCAAGCATCTGCTATTATCTAGTTCGAACTCGCAAGTAAATCCAAATCAGCAACGATCCGACCCCCATGCTTTTTTAATTCCAACTGATGGGATTTACACCTTTTAGCCCTAATATTGTTACAAAAGGGCTTTGTGTCTTGTAATCATTAATCCCCATTGATATGTGAGACTCTCCTTTTCTTTTCTTTTTCCAATTTGAATATTTGCTCTAGTCAAATTGCAGCAGTACGGAGTACTGGCTATGTTCACCTGCCTTAGCGTTTCCTTTTGTGTCATTAAGACTCTGACGGATTTTTGTTCATTCAATTTAGCGGTTCTGATGGTTTTGAAGCTCTCCAAAGCTCAAAATAGCCTCAACAACATGAAACTTGGATAGATGCAAGCAACCACTTATCCGTGCAACATGAAAGCTATTGTTTAATACAAAATGCCATGGCAGATTGCCAGTACAATACAAGAACATGACTACTTTAGTGGGGCGGTCCTGGGATATTTTATAGAACCTTATAAAAAGTTGTTGGACTAGTTTGGGAAACGACATAGAATTAATGGACAGGTTTGGGACGACATCACTTGTCCGGCTTCCATCTCTATTACATCCGTAACCTACAAATATAGCACTAAGACGTTGGCAAACCCTAAACGAGAAATGTCTGAACCAATGAGGCCTATGTGTTTCGGACCGAGCATACATAAGGGAAACTGCTCGAATTCGGATCTTGTTAGCTCGAGCAAGTCTGGATCAGTCTAAATGGCCATCAAGCCTAAGATCAAGTCTAGCACAAGTCTAGCACCTGTGAAATCCAAAGCAACCTCATATCCTTGCGAAAGTCCACTAAACCAATTTTCATGGAAATGCTAATTTTTGAAGGATACCGAACTTGGTATGACATTGAGAGAGGCCAGGGTCGTTGATCCTGGGAAACCTAGCACGTCAAGCAACTTCACCTGCGAAGGCTATGGGTCGACGATGCGGGTCTACATCGTGTGCGGACGAGCTGGGGACGGTGGACGGTGGATGATCTCGAACGGCGGCGCCAACCACATCGTGAAGGTGGACGGTGCGGATCGCATGGCCATGCTTTCGAAGCCACAGGAGCTCTGTCATCATCTGTTGGAGACTGGGGCCAGATATGCCCGTGCCTAACGTTTGCCACGGCGAGGGGGTGCTTTGGCCCTGTCCGATGGTTTGACTGATTCAGTTTTCTTCGGATTCTCGTGTTTGGTTTGTGTTTCTTTTCATGTTGTCTAAGCTACCCAAATAAGATCTGTACTTCCCCGATAAAAGGCAAGTTTTAAATCCTTGCCAGTTAAAATCTTGAAACGGGCATTGTGTCTTGGAATCATCAATCCCCACCTCCTTTCTTGAAATTCTGCACAAGTCAAAAAGTCAACGGCCAACGTCTAACATTAGTGCAAGGTCGTATAGTACTATTTACGTTATATGGAATCATGCGTCCTCCTGCTTCATTTCCCTAATGAAATTTATTTCGGAAGCATAATCTGTCCAGAATAAATGCCAGTTCAGTGTTTCGCTTCCAAATCTCTCAATTCGTGTATTTTCACTTTTCTTTTTTGAATTTGACATTCTTAAAATTCTCGCAACCTCGAATTTTGAAATGTAAATGTGCATATATGTTAAATAAAATTTTCAGATTTTAAGGAAATAAAAATTTAGCGTCTAAGATATTTAAATATAAACAAAGAGACCCGTAAGACGTATGGTGCCCAACTTACATGTGCCAAGTGCCATATGGTCGTTTAGGGTGCGTCCGGTTCAACTTTCCTAAGGGGTTTTAAACTCAAAACCCCTTGAGGAAAATATGAGATGTCTGACAGTTATTCTTAAAAGGTTTTAAGGTGAAAATATAGATTTGGGTATGTTAAAAACTGAAAGCAAGTTCTATTAGCTTTTATCATTTCTCTAAAATCCATTTTCAAAGCTGAACCAAACGCATTACTCAAAGGTTATATACTAAGCTTTTCCTCTTTGCTTTGATGAGCTCCGAATATGTTTACATTTCGTTGATGAAAATTGTCAATGATGTTCATGTTCATAATTTGTGAATGAAATGTCTAGTGGTAAAAGTTCGCAGCTTCAAAGAGTTAGAATCAGATCCCACATGGCTTCCAAAGTTGGCAAACAACATGTATGTAAGACAGGCCGTCGTCCTTCCAT
The DNA here is from genome assembly GCA_019926035.1 of Melaleuca alternifolia. Taxonomy (NCBI): domain Eukaryota; kingdom Viridiplantae; phylum Streptophyta; class Magnoliopsida; order Myrtales; family Myrtaceae; genus Melaleuca; species Melaleuca alternifolia. Next base: position 4,370,543 of record JAGKPW010002416.1, on the reverse strand, counting down.
AGCAAAATGATCTCGCCACTGGAGAGAGTTCAGGCCCCTCCCATCCTCTCCGGGACAATTGCCAATTTGGTCCTAAACCTTTTGCTACTTTGCCAAATAAGTCCTAAACCTTTTTTTTGTGCCAACTTTGCCGAAGAAGTCCTTCCGGCGGATTTTGGCCGGAAAATGCTAACGTGGCGGACCGGACCTCGCCGGAGACTCGTCGGTGATGACGTGGCGGCGACGTGACATAAAAAAATAAAAAAATTCCAAAAATTCGAAAAAAATTCAAATCCGGTGGCCGGGCCGGCCCTCGCCGGCCGCGGCGAGGGCGGGGGGGGAGCCCCCCCCCCCCTCGCCCGAGGCCGACGAGGGCCGGCCCGGCCACTAGAGTGGCCGGCGAGCTCCGTCGGCCAAGTAGGTTTTTTTTGAATTTTTTTCAAATTTTTGGAATTTTTTTAATTTTTTTAATTTTTTATGCCACGTCGTCGCCGGCGAGTCTCCGGCGAGTCTCCGGCGAGGTCCGGTCCGCCACGTCAGCATTTTCCAGCCAAAATCCGCCGGAAGGACTTATTCGGCAAAGTTGCAAAAGGTTTAGAACTTATTTGGCACAAAAAAAAATGTTTAGGACTTATTTGGCAAAGTAGCAAAAGGTTTAGGATCAAATTGGCAATTGTCCCCATCCTCTCCTGTTCGGCCAAGCCATGGCGACCAACCCGACATGCCCATCTTCAGACACGCCCGTCTGGTTTGGTCAATGGAGGGAAACTTACCGAGTTCCGACCTCTGCACGGCATCCATCTACGTGACTCGCTTGTACTGTACAAACGTATCCTCTGTCACGAGTACCTTAGTTTCAGCATTGAAGATGAACGCAGAGACGGAAAGTGGAATCCTACAAAACTTGGCCAAGGTGGTGTAGCCTTCTCGCATCTTTTCTGCGTCGATGATCTCATTCTTTGTGTTGGGGCTTATTTGGAAAATAGCAGAGTGATGGCACGAGTGTTATCCCATTTTTGTGATTGCTCTAGCCAGGCCGTTTTTTCCTCTAAAGCAAGGAGAGGCAAGTTGGAAGGCTAGGCCGATGCTCTGCTATCAATGTATTGAATCGGAAGTCTTACCAATCAAGAGAGCTGAGAAAGAGTCCAAGAGATCATTGGCAGTGAAGGCGTGGCTGAATCGCAATCGAAATTGTGGCATGGTTGAATCGCTATCGACATTGTATCATGGTTGAAATCTCCCATGACTCTAATATCATGTAGGATTTTATAGGATCATCACAAACTGTTATGAAAGTTTAGATTATTAGATAAAGAAATGTCTAGTATTTAATATTCCAACACTTCCTCTCTGGACTTTTGCCTAAAGAACAAATAGGGGCTTTAAAAAATATGCATTCAATGCCTTCGGCTCTAATATCACCATGAAGTTTATAGTAACAAAGATGTATGAGAGAAAGAGAGTAGCGACATAGTGTTTATGCTAACTTAACTCCAATTAGGCTTTCACGATGTGTATTTATTATTAAGATTAATTAATTATAGTCATAGTACATATAGAGATATAATTACGGAAAGATCCTATGATATATTTAATTACATACCAATAATTAAACCTCACCTTACTAGGCGCGCTTAGTCAAAAAACTGAAGGATTACTGGTGGGGGCATCACTTTAGGATAGACTACTAGTGATGGAACATGGAAGGGTGTTGATTGGACTAATCCCCGCAAGAAGCAACTTGTCTATTGTGGCCATCCCCGTGAAAGTTGAAATTGCTGCGTCCGACGACAGAAAGTGGGGGCGTTTCCTAGCAAATTGTCGAACGTCGACAAATCTCGGACGGGGCCAAGTTCAGTGCGCTAAAGACGACCCTGTCAAATCCGCTGCGCACAAGAGAGAGGCTCGTGTTGCATCGTTCCTCCTCTCGTCTAGGCATTGTTCATCTTTCCTTTAAAGGGTAAATGTATGTAGTAATCGCATCGAACTGTCCAACCTCAAGCCCCAAGAAACTTCCTTCCTGGATCCCGAAGCATGAAGCAACGCCACTTCGTCCTCGTGCACGGCGTATGCCACGGCGCATGGTGCTGGTTCCACGTCAAGCACCGGCTCGAGTCGGCCGGCCACCGCGTCACGGCACTGAACCTCGCCAGTGCAGGCACCAGCACGAAGTCCATCCACGACATCCACTCGTTTTGCGAGTACAACAAGCCGCTGTTGGAGCTCATGGCCTCGCTCGAGCCAACCGAGAAGGTGATCCTCGTGGGACACAGCTTGGGCGGCGTGAGCTTGGCTCTCGCCGCCGACAAGTTCCCCAACAAGATCTCAGCCGCCGTTTTCCTGACGGCGCTGATGCCAGACACCACCCACCAGCCATCTTACGTGCTAAAACAGGTGACTTGATCAAGTTTCCTATTCATTTTAATTGAACCTTTTTTAGCTATAACCATCCGCCATATATTCGCGCACTTGGAAGTCTATGACCATGTAAAACTAGGTTTTCCGAGTAGTAAATGAGGACCGATCACCCTTTTTGTAAGATATAATCCCCGATGGATCGAGATATACAATATTCAAAAATAAATAAATGACTCTAGCATAGAAGACTTTGGTTCATACTAATCAACATGGATGGTCCCGAAATCATCTAACTTTAGGACCCGATAATATGAAATTTAAAGAGAACATATGGTATTGTCTCTAAATCTTTGAATGGACTTTGTAACTTCTGAGAAACCAAATTCGAAGATTGATTCCGTTCGATGTGACAATTTTCAGTTTCGTTCGAGCATTCTGGAGGAAGATTGGCTGGACACTCAATTCAAAACCTTTGGAAAGCCAGGAAAGCTGTTGACTTCCTTCTTCTTCGGCCCCGAATTCTTGGCGGCTCGGGTCTACCAATTATCTCCAAAGGAGGTGTTCTTATTCACCTTTTCTTTTCCCATTTTAAGATTATTCACTTCATGTTCTTTTCTTTTTCTTTTTTTTGGTAAAATTTTCTTCTGAAATTCAATATATATTTGTGTGTAGCCTTCTCAAAAAATTCATTTCATTTGTAAAATAAGACGAGATTACTCTTTCAAATAGGTGGCTAATCGATGCTTAACAGAGAATCCATGATGTATATAATGTCTCTAGCAACAAGTTAACTTGCTCAGACTAAGATTATATACGTGCCATGGCCTGAATTCCGATTATTATCCTTTATAGATGATTGATGTACTGAACAGAAGTAAATAGAAAATACCCATCTTGATCAATATGCCTAATTGACCCTTATGTGGCACATCGATGTGGTGCCGCTGATCTTTCAAATGCTTTGATTTATTGCGCGCTGATAAAAATCGTGACATGTTTTCCTACTCCGCATCAACACGTATCGCGTCATGAAGATTACATGATATATCGTTGATATCGATTAGGAAGCACCTTCCTTTTTTTCATTTCAAAGTTTGGAAATGTGGTGGTTGTCATAAGCAGGATCTGGAGCTTGCCAAGATCATGATGAGGCCAGGGTCGCTCTTCATAGAGGCCCTCGCCACGGCGGATAAGTTCACCAGCGAAGGGTACGGATCGATCGTGCGGGTCTACGTCGTGTGTAAGCAAGACCTTGTGATTCCGGAGGAGTTCCAACGGCGGATGATGAAGAACGGCGGGGCCCAGCACGTGATGGAGATCGACGGTGCAGATCATATGCCAATGTTCTCCGAGCCCCAGAAGCTCTGCGATTGCCTCCTGGAAGTAGCGGCCAAATATGCCTAGTGTGCTGTTCTATTTGCAATATATGTTCTAAAACAGCGACGCTTCTACAATGCTATCTGGTCTTCAACTAAGAAAGTAATTTGTGAACTTTAGATAAAGTTGAGTTGATCCTTCCGATCAACATGTCTAATACATGATTATGCTTTGTGATATTAAGATCACTTGTCGAGATGATTCTATCGATCACCTCAGATTTGAGTAACATTCTAATTCTCCGATGATGGGTTACACTTCGCATGCATGACCACAAAAAGACGTAAAGGATCATCGAATTATTTTATTGGATGGAAAAGTGATTCTTGAGAGCAATTGATCCGTTGGGCATCACAGCAACCATCAAAGCTCAAAATGGGGACATCCTCAGAGCTTTTACCAAGAAATTGAGGATCACAGCAACTATCAAGCTCAATTCACATGGAATGTTCATGGTGGTCACTACCTATTGGTAACTCCTCTATCGTGTTCTCAAGTGATGAAAGATAGGTCGTAGCCTTTGAGTGACAAAGTACATTAGATGACTTACAACCCACGCGGTAGCCTTCGAGCGACAAGTGCATTAGATGGCTTGACAACACATGTTAGGACAGGCCTTAAGCATCAAATGCATATCTCGCATGTTAGCTAGTGGTCGAATCGTTTCTCCACCAGTAGGATTGTCCTGAGGTGGTGTCTTGTCGATCGCGATTTGCTGGGTAACGTCCAATTATGTGCATTGAGGCACTAGACAAAAAGCTAGTGGCTGACAATATTGGACAATATATGTAGGCAAAGCGCAAGTTACCCAAATATGTTGACATAAAATAACAAGTTTTTGTCGTAACCTAGCTATTTGACATATGAAATCAAAAGTATTACAATGTTTTACGCAAGCACGATTTGACATGATTTATGAAAGTATTACAATGTTTTACGCAAGCACGATTTGACACGACTTATGAACACGGAGATGACAAGCCAAATAAAGCCTATGAAGTAATATGATTAGGGATGGGTAAGATCCAATTCTCTTAACTCTTAGAAGGTCCTCATGCCCATCTTTATGGTCTATGTAAAAACTTTGTTCCCTCCTCCAAATGGCAAGGCGTGTGATAATGTTCTACACAGACTATATAATTGGGATGGGCAAGAGGAGCTTTGAAAGGTCCAAATGAAGCCTTACTTGTGCTAGTTTTCTACCCACTAGAAGGTCATTGCCACTAATCTCAAGTTAAACTCATTGGCCAATGAGGGTTGTCGGGCCTTCACCCAAACCATCGCAAAGCATGACTGCCAGCGAAGGAAAGACATGGCTTTACCAGCCGTGGGTGAGGCTACCTTCAACTACAGCAAGAAAGGCTGCCCTAGCCCACGGCAGAAATGGCCTTGCTCAGGTGTAGGTGAGGGCTACAACCCTCACTTGTTGCCAACGAGCTCGTCAAGGCTCTCATTGGCCATGGTTTTAAAAAAAAAAAAAAGTAAAGAAGGAAAAAGAAAAGAAATAATAAAAGTTAATAAAAAATCGAAAACTATTAAAATATTATGAAGCATTGTCCATGTTAGCGCCAAAGTGAGATGTAAAATGATCAACATCCATGTCAGCAAATTTCAAACTAAAATAGACCGAGTATAGATTCAATTAGCTACACGAAAAAATATTTTATGATTTAATTGGTACAATAAAAAAAATTTATTAGTGAATTGACAAAAGTACAATAGACTTATGACTTTTTTTCTTATAATTCTCTCTTTACCGCAACTTGCTTCAACTATGGGACTTTTCCTGTGTTTATTATTATTATTATTATTATTATTATTATGGCTTTCTTGATATATAGATGACATACGAGTGGTTAAAGCTGACAAGGCGACACTTGCATTGATCCATTATCGCTCGCTCCTCCATTCTTTTTATTTTTTTCAAGTTGAGGTGACTAGAGTGATGACATTCATTTGGCAAGTTCCCCAGCCCCACAATCTTGTAATGGCTGCTCAACATTTCTCAACGTTGAATCAAGTTCTTCAACTACAGCATCTAGACGGCTTTGACGGGAAAACAAAATCACGTCGTAGCAGCTGCCAAAGCAAGTAACACACTCCCATAATCCATCTTCTCCATGCGTGTCAAACTGAACAGTACTCCATCGTATGATCAAACAGATCGTAAGCAAATACAAATGCTATTCCTTTCAATCGTCACGCAACACTCGTCATCACAACCAATACGAACATCAATCTTGGAATGCATAAGTCACCAAATCACTTAAACGAAAGAAATTGAGTGAAAAACATGTACAGTCGTACCTCGGTGCCAAACGTTTACCCAAGCATGAGCACAACTAACACCATCTCTTTTAATTTTGGTTCAGAGGTCAGATCATTTACTCAAAAACCCAGATGATTTTTCTTCTTCCACCACTTTGACAATGAGAAGAATGTCAGCCCTTGATCACGGTTTTAAAACTCCTGCCTGTTTCATTCTCTGCTTTGGCTACATGAGTAAATTCGATCGCACAGGAGAAGTCCATAGGCTCTACCCAAGAAAAGGAGAAATGTATTTGAAGTCCCCCAAATAAGAGCAACCAAATTGGGTCTAGGCTCTTGCACCACCTCAAAGAATAACTTCCTGTATTGATCTCATGAAACTATTCTCAAATCCAACCTATAATAAACTGGAACCTCCACAAGGCTGCGCTCACTGGCAAGCATGATAACAACCTATTCCAACATGGCCAACACAGTGTAGTCATTACTATTATTTGAGTTTTGATCTCGTACAAATTCATGTCAAGGGGCCACATACTTGGATTTATACATGAGTTCTCTAACTTATCCTCAAAAATTTACAAAATATAGTTGACTCTTGACAATTAGATGCAGGTGTCATAGATTCCGTCCAATCGAAATATCTTCATCCCGTGACTTTCATCTCATGAAATAAGCAAACACAGCATAACAAAGATATGTACGAAGAAAATAACTAAGAGCAACCTTCCCTATTATATAGGAACTACCTGTTTGCTTTAGCATTTACTTGATATTGATAGATCAAAAGGTCATAACAACTGAGTTAATTCGAATGAGTAGTGTACTCCGTAACTATAAATTCCTCCTGAAATATATACATGAGGTCGCCCTTCATTTTGGCTTAAATGACTGGAAAATTGGGTGTAGAAAGCCTTCGTTAAATCTTTTCAAGAGACAGTCATATTGTCGCTCCCAGAAGGCTGGTCAAGTACCCTCCTACCAGTACTCAGCATCACTTTGTAAGTAGTGAGTGGTTAAGTCCACTATACAATTGACAACAAGTATTCAGCTCTAAACATCCTCCCTGTCCATCTAATCCAAAGCTCAACCATAATGGGATCTCTGCCTTCCATCATAAGTGGGTAGGTTCACTTTTCTAAATCGGGCAAAGTTGCATTAGCTGTCAATTTATGAACGGGCAACTCTACTTCTACTCAATTCCTTACAATGATGTAAATCGCTCACCACTTTATGAACTCCAGCTATATTGGTTTCAGTTGTAGGCTGGTTGGGCACATCCCTTGCCTCCTGCAAGTCAGGATTTGGATCACAATGAACCTCTCATCCACTTGTCGAAGCCACACCTCAAAACCCTGAAACACATCTCTAGCGTTAGAGGTAATGACTTATTTGCCTTTGTTAATTTACAAAGCACAGAAACAATGGTCACTGGATCTAAAATGAAACTTAGACCTTAGTATCTGACAAAGAATAACGCCTTAAAGACTTAACACACAACCTCAAAATGTCCCATAATATATATCAAAAAAAGATCATAAACTGTTGTACCAACAAATAATCACACTCCCACTCTACAACAGGTTTGAGGAATGACATAGCCATCCACCTACCCAATTGACACAGCCTCACAAATGACCAGCAGAAACTTGTTCTCCAAATGTTTATATGACAAGCTAATTGCAAAAGATCGCAATTCTAAAGTCCACCAAATATATTCATAAAACAAAAAACTCAAATATCAAACTCCACATTTCCGGTAACTAACCAAACTAAACTCAACATAAGTAAATGTACAAACATATGTACAAGTATCTCAAAATTAACAAAATCAACTACCAAAAAGTCTCCCGTTGACACCACTCTTGTCCTACTTGTCAACAACTGGAGAACCTGACTAGGAGTTGAGATAAATGGGATGAGCAAACCACCACCCGATGAATAGTCTCTTCTAAGCAGATCAAGCACTACAATACACATTCTTTACCCCCCCCCCCCCCCCCAAAAAAAAAAAAAGCACTACAATACACATTTATAGATAGTGCCTTAAATATTTATCCAAATCTACAATAATACATGTACAAGATCAAACAAAAGTGAACTACACACCAGAAATACCCATTCAATAAACAAAATCAAAGTAAACATCAATGGTCCAGCTCATTGATCAATTTAGTGCTCAATATCAAACTATGACCTAGCCTAAAGACTCATCATAAAGCCTACCAAGATCCCCCTTAGCATAGGTCTCCACCTATATTAACCGATGGATTGGCCCAAACAAGACATCTTAAGAATAGTATGCATACTCACAATCCCTCAATAAGTTTAGATAATAAAGCCATTGAGCATAACACCGCCAACTCATCCTCCAACAACAACCAATTCAGAAGCCATTTCATAAATCATGTTCACAGAATAATACATATTATTAGTTCACTATTCACTCCATCAAGCAGAATACAGATTATAGCGTCGAACCATTTTAATACATGTATTTTTAGCCCGGCCTCTCAAATCTTTTGATTAAAACTGTTTCAAGAAATGCTTCACTAAGTCATTTCAAATCACCAAAAGGGTTGTAAATGTCTGATCCAGCTTTATGCAATAAATATACACTGAACGTTACTCTTCCTTTTTAATAAACATCATTCCACGGTGCCTCTTTCATAGCTTATAAAAAATTTGTTTCCAATAATTTTTAAAACATGAGTTTCTAAATAATGAAGAGATAAGCACCACTTTCCTGACAATTCCTAGAGCTACCTCGAGCAGAAATCTTATCAATTAAGTGAGAAACAAATACCAAAATCAAGTAGATAACAACCTTCACTAAGACTTGTGTTTTCTTTTCTTTTTTTCTTTTTTTTTCTTTTCTTTTCTTTTCTTTTCTTTTCTTTAAAAATAGGCCCATTTGTTTCATCCCTTACACACACATCTTTGGGTGAATAGATATAGCAGAATGTTTGGAATACCTCACTGTATTGAAAATGACAAAGTGGTGAGTCCCCTGCAACAGAATGAAATACCCAGTGTCACTAATCTGAAAGATCTTCAGAAGCACAGTACTTAAAAAAGGGAAAAACTACAATCTTCCTTTTTCAGCTGCTTACATAAAAGGTGTTTTATTGGTATAATGCCCTTCCGTCACAAGTACTGGAATGGGTGAATGTATCGGGAAGTGCATCTCATTCTTGCCATCCTCAAAGAGTAACTCTATAAAAAAAATGACACCTTCCATCTCTTATGCCAACTTCTCCGCACCCACTCTTCCCATACATCCCTTGTTAATGCATAGTTCCTGGAATTCTGTTAGACTGCCACAGAAATATATGCAGTTCAGATGTCTCTAGCATCTATCTCAGCCATCATAATTTGACATGATTCGTGCAAGATTTCAGACACTGCTGACATATGCTTAAGTGAAGAAATTTTCATTTATAATTAAGAACAAAGTAGTCAGCAAGAAAGCATACCGTCTTAAAAGAACTTTAGGATTATAAGGAAACAAATTTTTCTGATGGAGAGTTTCCACCGAATATTTTAAGGACAGCAAACATAATTTAGCTTTGTTGAATTGCTTTCCTCTAGTCCCTTGATGTTTATGCCCATGACTGAAGTTTCCAGTGTTATATGGCTCCAGACGAATATTAACCCTCTCGTGGGAAATTTTTCTTTCCTCGATTGACAACCATTTCTTTCCACTCCACACAGATGAAAATTCTAGAAAGGCTTCCCATGATTCAGAGATCAGTCGCAGGCACCTTCAAAGAAAAAGAAATAAAAAGAGAACAGAGTCAAACAAGGACAAAGGAGAAAATGAATACCCTTGGTTCAAACATACCTGAATTTCCTATTTTAGCAACTCAGGAGAAATGGAAAACTGAAAACTATTTCCAAGTAAGTGCATACCGGAGAAGATATTCTGCACAACTGATTCCTGTGTCCTTAGATATGAGGTAATCCAGAAGGACCTGATGATCATATTTTATCTGCAAATGCAAAAGTCAAAATGTCTCAGGACTTAAATGATACAATACAAAAAACTTAAGTAGGGTTTTTGTTGAGGAGAATCTATGAAACATACCTCTGCAAGAAATGAATGGAATAAGTTTAAAGGATTAAAAAGGTTTGAAAGGTGAATAAGAATATTTTCCTGTGAGGCTGGGATTCTCCCTTTTACTTCATGAAACCTGCAAGCAGCCCAAGAAGTTCTAAAAGGAATCGCATAATTCACTGATCTAGTAAGAATATAGATGTGGCGAAATACTTCAGCTCACTTTTCAGATCCATGAATCGGAATGCTAAGCACTTCCAAGAGCACTTTAAATAACAGGTCATCCTAATGATAAATAAATAAAGAAGTGAGTGCCTCATTCAAATCATTGCCACAGGACATTGATAGCTAACAAACTAAGCCTTAATCGAATCTCACTGAATACAAAAGTATTACGATGCCATGTGATTAGAGAGTAATATAAGCATAAGAAATAAAAAACAGCAACATAGAATGGAATAATTAATGCCTCAACAGATGGGACTTTAATTTAAAGAAATACATAAAGCTTTGTCATGATCAAATTACTTCATTATCCACGCATGAGTGCAGCCTGTTTTTGCAAGTACTCAACATTCTAACTTCAAATATGCAACTCTAAACTGCCAGCTCATAACAATCAAGTTAGCACTGCAGGATGACTGTAGAGGATGAAAAACATTTTGAAGCACAATATACAATATACTTGTAGAAACTACAGAGCATATAATCAGATCAGCAAAGACATGGACAATATTTTTCATACCGACACCTCCTTACCCCACCCTTTTTCTCCGCTTTCTTTTTTAATTCTCGTTTTGGTAAGAGCGACAATCTTAAGCATGCATTTCTTCTCCATGTAAATTGAGTCCCTTTGTGTTCTCTCGATTCATCAGTGAAAATTATAATGAAGATAAAAGCCTCTAAAGGAGTGTAATTAAGCAATTTACTGAACAGTTTACTTTGTCTTTTCACGATCGTCTCTCCAAAGTATCTTTGCTCATAATTTGTACAGCTCCTGTCACCCAATTGCCAGTACACATATAGTAGACGTAAGCCTTGCCCGAAAGAGTAACCTTGCTCATATTTTTAACATTTAGACCACACTTGGAAACAGCCACTCTAGAGTACAGGCAAAGAAATTCTACCTTCAGTCCTTAAGAGTAGAAATGCCACAAAACACCCTACCCTCCCCCAATGGTCTTGTCACCTAAATGGTACATGTATAGCAGACATAACCGCTGCTTTAAAGAGTAAGCTTGCTCAAATTTTAACATTTAAACAGTAATGGAAACAGCCACTCTATGGCACAGGCAAAAGAATTCTACCTTAAGTCCTTAAGAGTAGAAATGCCAGAAAACACCCTACTCTTCCCCAAACTCACAAGTTGTCAACCCTTCATTTCTTGCTAAAGTAGTAATTGTTCTGTAGGAATAGAAAAGGGAAAAGGGAGAAAGGGAAAGCATGACAAGCTGCTAAATCTCCAGAAGAAGAAACCCTCATGAAACTTTAACAGAATAATAAGCAATCATCATAGAACTTTAACTGCAAGAATTAAGAAATGCAAACCTCCTGGGCATATAGCTGAATGAAGGATGAGCCAAAATGCATGCACTTCTCCATGTATAATTCACTGCCGCAATGGGTATCATGCCCAAGATTCTGACTGAGCCACTTACAAAGCTCTCCTAAAACTTTCTTATGACTGCAATATTCTGGACGTGAACTCAAACATGGTTGTGCAGATAGGCATTCGCATTGCTGGTCAACCTCCTTTCCATTGACAGTCAAACTCAACGAACACTTGATGAAAAGGAAAATAGCCTGCCTCTTGAGGTGGTACAGATTAGTCCCTTGAATGTTTTCCTCAAACATGCTTGCTGAAAAGGGGGAGCCTTCTAAACTATCATCTGCGACAGGCTCAAGCATAATTATTTGTTCTGACATAAGATCTTGAAAGTATTTATCCAGAAGCTGCAACCATATGTTGAGAACAGATCCCTCCAGGCCCAGGCCACTGAGCCTAGTCATCAGCATCTGCAATTACTAATATCTGAGCACAAAGAATCTTCTCAAATAACAAGTAGAATTGACAAATCCGTAGAGGAAAATTAGGTGGATCTTACCAACAGCTTATGTCTGAAGTATAAAGAGATGCGAGCATCATCATGTTCTTCTTCCCTGCCCAGACACCATAAGAACAAACTGGGAACAATTTTGGTAATAGAGAAAAGAAGTTGATGCCCATTCACAGAACCACCTTGAACCTTTTCGTAGTTGACTTGCTCCACCACTGAACTCAGCAACTGAGTGAAATATCCAAGAAATATGAACTTTGGCATATGCAGACCCATGTGAGCACACTTTGGAACAACATTAGCATCATCCCATAAATTCCAAGGTATATGTGAAATAAAGAAATTCAGAGACTTTAAGTACGAATCAACTAGCTGATCCTTAAGATCTTGCTTCAAATATTTCCAAATGCAGCGCAAGACCCGAAAAATTCCAGCCACAGTGGACCAGTTGGCCTTTTGCACCTTTGATTTGATGGTGCAATCATAACTTTCTGAAACACCATATAAATCTTCACGTACCCTCGTTCTGGTAATGGAAGAACATGGGTAAATGTTTCCTATTGACAATTCAGCATAAACAAACAATAAACGCACAAAGAGGCCCCATCCTTTTCCCTGCAGATCAGGAAGAGCTAATGCTAAGAGCCCTTAGAACAATAAAGGTGGCACACTCAGCTGAAATAACTTTGATGGTAACAAACAATAACCTACATAGGCAGACAGAAGCTCGGAGATTGCCAAAAGAACATTGCCTGTCAAATGCTGAACATGTTGACTCTCAACCATTAGAAAAAGCATCTGCAATAAGTGCGCAGAGGAAACCGGTCAAACAAAGTATAGCAGACATGTAATAATGTATGCCGAGCATCAGTAGCAAGAGACAGAAATCCAAATAGGGCAGCATGGCTAAAACAACACAAAAGCCTTAGCACATACGACAATCGCAGTGCTTTAGACCAAACAAGATTGCATGAAAAAAAAGAGTGAATCTCTAGAGCCTACATTTGGATTTTGGTTCCCCACCAGTACTAGTATTGGTTGATTGCTTATGAAAACCTTCGTCTGCTAGCATCTGAGAAAGTTTCAAATTAAAAAAGGTGGAGGGAACTACAAGAAGTAAGTTTTTATAAATAAAGGCCTTGTTTTTCCCTTTATCATACCATTTTCATCACAACTATGGGTTATGACAGACAGATTAAAAAGATTACAAGAATAGCGGAATTAAATGAACATCCATCAGCTTCATTTTAAAGGAAATTCTGCAGCTTATTACCATTGATCAACTTACCAAATCACCAATAATCTTGCCCAAAAAGATTCGTTCCTCAGAGTTGAGAGCAAGTTCACCTGAATCCGCACTCTGGGAAACCGAACTCTCCTCTGCGTCCTGTAAAGTGACAAGGATAACAATCAGGTCACCAAACTGTCCACACACACACACGAGAGAGAGAGAGAGAGAGAGAGAGAGAGAGAGAGAGAGACTGACGCTATCAGAGGACACATCAGTCTCTTCACTGGTCCAGAGACGAATTTCTCTCAAAACCTAAAACGACAATCCAATCAGCACTCGTGTAACCTTGTCAACATGCCCACACGCATTGAGAAAGTCGAACCGGCCTTTAACACCCGAAGACATGCGAACACAAAAGGCGAACAGGGATGCGAAACATGCACCTTGGAGAGAGCGATCAACAGATTCTTCTCCTCTTCTTTGCTTACGGAAGCAACTCCGATCACCTGCACAAAGGATAACAATGCACACACATTCATCGAATTTTTTACACCCATCGACGACGAGAGAACACGGGGCCGACCCGTCCAAGTAGAAGGAAGTCGGGTTGAATGATTGACGAAACTCACGGCGCACGGTCGAAGATGGAGGTCGATCAGACTAGAAATGCGAGAGAACTGAGAACAGCCGGACATTCTGCCGGCCGCGGCGACCGGCGGCGATCTCTTCGAAGCTGGACCTGCAAGGATGGCTAACCTCCAACGTCTCACGAAGTCAAACTCGGTGAAGAGAAGACCCTCCTCCCCCTCTTTCTTCTCTTTTCATTGTTCTCTCTCCCCAATCCTTTTTTCCTATTTCATGTAAATTATCAATACAAATAATGTACTAATTTTAATAAATAAAATATAGTTTAGTTTTTAATTGATTCGCTATGCGATATTAGAGGTGAGCAACTTGAACTGCCCAAATCGGGAACCTCTCGGACCGGAAGTGTCGGTCCGATCTTCGATTCCCAAAAGTGGCGATTCGATTCTCGATTTTGAAAAGGAATTAGACCGCCCTGAATCATATACATCCCTACGCATTATGTGAGGAAAAGATACTTATTGGTTTTTTTTTTCACAATAGTTATGGGCCATTTTTACTCTATTCATATGTCATATATGTTAAAAAAATCATGAACTTATTATGTCAGTGCATTTGTATTAATCACTTAGTAAAGCAAATTTTTATTGCACTTTAATTTTAAATTAAGCGGGAAACAAATTATTGTAGTTCATATGGTTTTACCAAAAAAAATTATTGTAGTTCATATGGTATAATAATCTTAATTTTAATACATTGCATGTATTAGCACATACGTTAATTTAAATAAATGAAAGTGAGAGATCAACCAATCTAACTATTTTTATAAACCTTTCCTAAACTGTTGTTTTTTCTACTTTTACGAATAAATCGCAGAAGTTTGTGTCACGGACTGATTCTTTATCTTGCGTCCTCGAGCCCGTGCGGCCTTAGGAAGGTGTTTCCCAAGTCAGCCAAGCCGATCGGATCGAGGAAAAATCACAAGGGGATCGAGTCGGGTCGAGAGAATTGAGAGGAGAATGAGAGATTTTGTATTGATCAGCCGAACGATACAAAAAGAGGGGTCGGGCCCCTTTTATACAAGTTTTCGGTCGAGAGGATCGGCCGAGTTAGCCGTTAGAGAGCCATTGCCTGTCCCATCATCAGCCCGTTGGAGTCTGCAGTGACCGTTGGGGATCAGCCGAGTCGGGCGGATCGATTCGTTGGATCGGCCGGATCGATCGGGATCGATTGGGATTGATCGGATCAGTCGATGGATCGATCGATTGATCAATCGGGATCAATCGGATCGATCGGATGTCTCGTCTGGTCGACCAGGATCGATCGGATGGATCGGCTTCGGTCCAAGGGATCAATCAGGGATCAGGTGAGGTCGTTCGAGGGTCCTCACGGATCGATCCCAAGATTCGTCCATGGATCAGTCGATTGGTTCTCCTTGGATCGTAGCGGATCCATCCTTGATCGATCCCATGGATCGAGGTGATCGCTAGGGATCGAGCGGGGATCGATCCCCGTGGGGTCTGAGGGGCTGTCTCTGATCGAGCACTGATCAGGTCATGATCCATCCGTGGTCGGGTCGTGGCTCGTCCGTGATCCATCCGTGGCAGGGTCAGGATCCATCTATGGTCGGGTCGTGGCCCGTCTGTGATTCATCCGTTCGGGGCAGTGGCCGATCCAAGGATCGGGCGCTGAATGTGCGCGGATCAATCCCTGGATCGGTACGGGTCTGAGCAGTTAGGACGGCTATGGCCGGGTGAACACCAAGTCCGTGTCAATCTCCCCCACCCATTTCAGCGACGCCATCATCGCCTTCAGCATGGAAGACCTCCAACTTGTCCCTAAATTGCCACAATCCTTCCTTGGGCTCCCAGCTAGCTTCACTTGCTAGGAGGCCTTTCCACTGTATTAGGTATTCTCTCTTGGGCGATCGGTACTTCTTGCGAATCACCCGATCAGCTAAGATTCCTTCAATCTCTCGATCATATGAGGTCTTGGCTCCGAGTGGGGCTCGGTGAGACTCATTCCTCCTCGAATCTCCTTCATCCTGGTGAAATGGCTTCAGCATACTCACATGGAACACATGGTGTAACTTTAGTTTTTGGGGTAGATCCAGCTTGTAGGCACACTTCCCAATTCGTCGCACCACACGAAACGGTCCTTCATAGCGGCGAATCAGGGCTTTATGAATGTTGCGGTACCTCAAAACCACATGCAGCTTGGCCAACACCAAATCTCCCACCTGAAACTCCACATCACGCCGTTTGATGTCAGCCCATTTCTTCATTCGCTTTGCAGCCTTATGTAAGCATACCCGGGCCACATCCGTTTGTTCTTGCCAGTCCTTGGCCAATTTGTAGGCTGCTGGGCTGACACCTCGATAACCTGTAGCTAGCTCGCCCGGAGTAACGAGCTGTTGTCCCGTAACTAGTTCGAAGGGGCTCTTCCCGGTCGCCTCACTCCTCTGCAGGTTGTATGAGAATTGAGCCACGTCTAGGAGTCTTGCCCAATTGACTTGGGTGGTGTTCACATAATGCCGAAGGTACAGCTCAATGAGAGCATTGGTTCGATTGGTCTGTCCATCCGTTTGAGGGTGTAAGTTGGTCGAAAAATTGAGGCTGGTGCCGAAAAGCTTGAACAACTCCAACCAGAACCGCCCCGTGAACCTAGGATCCCGATCGCTCACGATCGTGCAAGGCAATCCCCAGTATTTGGTGAAATGTTTCATGAATAGCCGAGCCGCCTCTTCAGCCGGGCAATCCTTAGAGGCCGGTATGAAAGTTGCATATTTTGAGAAGCGATCGACCACCACCATCATGGTCCGGCCTCCTTCGGACTTGGGAAGTCCTACAATAAAGTCCATGGAGATGCTCTCCCATGGCCGTTCTGGGATGGGAAGAGGTTCTAAGAGGCCAGCCGGGGCCCTCTGTTCCAGCTTATCTTGTTGACACACGAGGCACGTCCAGACGTGGGCCTCTACATCATCCTGCAGGTGAGGCCAAAAGTATCGATCCTCTACTAGGGCCATCGTCCGATGCACCCCTGGATGGCCGGCCCACTGAGAATCATGGCACTCCTTGAGAATATCCTTCCGTAGTCGTTTGTAGAGAGGAACGTACAGTCAACGTCCCTTTGTATAGATCAAATCGTCTTCAGCCCAAAACTGCCGAGTCTTTCTTTCGCGAGCATGATCGAGAATGGCTTTGGCCGATGGGTCGTGTCTTAGGCCTTCCCGGATCCGGTCCACCCAGGGGCAATCAGGGCGGCTGATCGTGGCTAAGGTCTTTCGGCTGAGTGCATCAGCCGCCGAATTGGTTTTCCCCGGGCGATATTCCAATGCATAGTCAAACTCGGCCAGAAAATCCTGCCATCGGGCCTGCTTAGGACTCGGCCTCTTCTGGGTCTGAAAGTAGCTGGTGGCCACATTGTCGGTTCTCACCGTGAATCGAGACCCCAGAAGGTAATGTCTCCAAGTTCGGAGACAATGCACGATCGCCGTCATCTCCTTCTCATGGACCGTGTAACGTTGCTCCGTCTCGTTCAGCTTCCGGGATTCATAGGCCACCAGGTGCCCCTCCTGCATCAAGACTCCCCCTATCGCCAGGTCCGAGGCATCGGTCTCTACTTCGTAAGGGGTGGACGGATCAGGCAGGGCCAACACCGGTTCCTCAGTCGTGAGGTCCTTCAGCCGTTGGAACACTTCTTCGCATTTTCCCGTCCACCCCCATGATCAATCCTTTTTGAGTAGATCGGTCAGAGGAGCCGTGATGGACGAGTAGCCCTTGATGAATCGTCGGTAGTAGTTGGCCAGGCCGAGGAAGGATCGTAACCCGGACACTCCCGTGGGTTGTTCCCACTCCTTGATGGCTCGGACCTTGCCGAGATCCATCCTGACCCGGCCATGTCCGACAAGATGGCCGAGGAAGGGAATTTCCTCCCGAGCAAAGACACACTTCTCTTTCTTCACGTATAGTTCATTTGCCCGCAAGGTTTGGAACACCTTGTGGAGGTGTCGGACGTGGTCCTCTAGAGTCCGGCTATAGACCACGATATCATCCAAGTAGACTACCCCGAACCGATCGAGGAACGGTTGGAGCACCTTATTCATCAGGGTGCAAAAGGTGGCTGGAGCATTAGTTAAGCCAAAAGGCATCATGAGAAATTCGAAGGATCCATACCTCGTCACGCAGGCCGTCTTAGGTTCGTCCCCCTCAACGATCCGAACTTGGTAGTACCCTTATCGAAGGTCGAGTTTGGTAAACCACCTAGCCTTCCCGAGCTGATCGAAGAGATCAGCGATCAAAGGAATCGGATATTTGTTCTTCACCGTGATCTTGTTCAGCGCTCGATAGTCGACACACATGCGGAGTGACCCATCGTGTTTCTTTTGGAATAATACCGGGGCTCCAAAGGGAGACTTGGAGGGACGGACATAACCAGCATCTAGTAGCTCCATGAGCTGTCTCCGAAGTTCCGCCAGCTCTGGGGGAGCCATGCGATACGGGGCCATGGCCGGGGGTCGCGCTTGAGAATCCAGCTCGATCTTGTGGTCCACGTCCCGTACCGGAGGCAATCTCTTAAGTAGTTCCGGGGGCATCACGTCGGGAAAGGAAGCTAGGACCCGGGTCACCTCTTCTGGAATTTCCCCTTCTTCAAGCTCCGAATCTTCTTCCTTCAGCACAGCCATAAAGGTCTCATCCCTGCACTTCACCCCTTTGGAGAGTTGCATGGCCGAGAGGGCCTTTTGATCTCGGCCACCACTCCGAGTCACCGGTATCACGCACTGGCACCGCTTATCCAGAATACACAAGCAATCCGCGAAAGGGACCACCATAGCATTGACCCGATCCAAGAATCCCAAGCCAACCACAAAATCATAGTCGTCTAGGGGTATTACCTCGAGAGACTCCTGGCTCACCCAAGGACCAAGTTTGAACTCCACATTGGTTAAGCCGAGGGTGGGGACTTAAGCGGAGTTCACCGTCTTGAGCCATCCCGGCCCAGCTTCGATCCTCAATTCCAGCTTTTTGGCCGCCTCTTGAGAAATGAAGAGATCCGTGGCCCCCGTGTCCACGAGAGCACTCAACTTGGTCGTCCCGATCTCCACGTCCACAAACATGAGTCCCCGAGGACGCGGTCCCTTCTTGACCCGGATCATGCTCAAGATCGATGCATCATGCTCAAGATATGCATCGATCCGAGCCGCTCCTCTTCCCTAGTCTCGTCCTCCTGAGCCTGGACGAGAGCTGCCAATTTCCCCCGGGTAGGACAATCACGAGCCATATGTGGTCCTGTCGCATAAGAAGCACTTTAGGGGGAGTCGGCTTCGCCTTGGCCCCCAGGTATTCGCATCGGGACGTGGCCGAGGAAGGCCCGCAGGTTGCCTGGAGTTTCCATTCAATGACCCATGATCACCTCCATTCGTGGCCCTTTCCTTCGGTCGTGCTTCCGGTTTGTGACCGACAAAGGCTTTATACTCCACTAGGGACTCGGCCACGGTCATGGCCGTGGAAAGATCACGAGCATTGCACCGTTTTATTTCTTGTTTCACCCACGGTCTGAGCCCCCCGACAAACTGGTGGAAGGCTTCCCCGTCATTCATCGACGGGATCTGAAGTAGTAGTTCCGAAAATTTCTTCACATAATCTCGTACTCCGCCCTTCTGCTCGAGGTGCCGGAGTTCATCCCTCGCCTCTTCCTCGGCGTAAGCCGGGTAATATCATCGTCTAAACTCTTCAACAAATTTCTCCCACGTGAGGATAGTGTCACCGTTGCGATCGTCAGTCCGACGTCTCCACCAAAGTAGAGCATTATCCGTCAAGTACATTGCTGCCGTGCCCACCCGAGTCAAACCATCCCTCATTCCCGTGGCTTGGAAGTATTGTTCCATATACCACAAGAAATTGTCGACATCCTTAGCAACGCGCGATCCTGAGAAATCTTTCGGTTTTGGGGCATCAACCCGCATCACAGGTTCCACCGAGGTCGCCCTCCCCAGTGGCAGGGACATTCTCTCGGCCATTTCGGTCCGAATGCCGGCCATTTCGGCCTGCATGGCCTCCACCAAGGCCTCCAGGGTTTTATTCTTCCGCCTTATCTCTGCGGTGGACGTGGTCAATTCCCCCATCGTGTCCAGCATTTCCCCTCGAAGCTCCCCTAAGCCGGATTTGAGCTCCAGCACCTCCGCTTGTAGCTCATCCCTTCCGACCGCAGCTCCTTCAATGCTTAGGGCCACGTCTTCAACCACGCCCTGAACATCCGCGATAGCCACTTCCATCCTGGCCACCCGGGATTCCAATTCATCCATCGCATCCCGCGAGCTAGAGGAAGGACGACTCCTCTTAACCCTGCGATGTCGGTCAGCTGTCCGGTCTCTTTCCTCATCCGCCCTCTCACTTCTCACAATTTCGGATCGGAGATCCATCGTACCTTCAATCAAGCCCTGGCTCTGATACCACGTGTCACGGGCTGATTCTTTATCTTGCGTTCCCGAGCCCGTGCGGCCTTAGGAAGGTGTTTCCCAAGTCAGCCAAGTCGATCGGATCGAGAAAAAATCACAAGGGGATCGAGTCGGCTCAAGAGAATTGAGAGGAGAATGAGAGATTTTGTATTGATCAGCCGAACGATACAAAAAGAGGGGTCGGGCCCCTTTTATACAAGTTTTCGGTCGAGAGGATCGGCCGAGTTAGCCGTTAGAGAGCCATTGCCTGTCCCATCATCAGCCCGTTGGAGTCTGCAGTGACCGTTGGGGATCAGCCGGGTCGGGCGGATCGATTCGTTGGATCGGCCGGATCGATCGGGATCGATCGGGTGGATCGGCCGGATCAATCAGGATCGATCGAGATCGATCGGATCAGTCGGTGGATCGATCGGGATCGATCGGATGTCTCGTCTGGTCGATCGGGATCGATTGGATGGATCGGCTTCGGTCCAAGGGATCGATCAGGGATCGGGTAAGGTCGTTCGAGGGTCCTCACGGATCTATCCCGGATCGATCCCAAGGTTCGTCCATGGATCAGTCGATCGGTTCTCCTTGGATCGTAGCGGATCGATCCTCGATCGATCCCATGGATCGGGGTGATCGCTAGGGATCGAGCGAAGATCGATCCCCGTCAGGTCTGAGGGGCTATCTCTAATCGAGCACTGATCAGGTCATGATCCATCCATGGTCGGGTCATGGCCCGTCCGTGATCCATCCGTGGCAGGGTCAGGATCCATCCGTGGTCGGGTCGTGGCCCGTCTGTGATTCATCCGTTTGGGGTAGTGGCCGATCCAAGGATCGGGCGCTGGATGTATGCGGATCAATCCCTGGATCGATGCGGGTCTGAGCGGTTAGGACGGCTATGGCCGGGTGAACACCCGGTCCGTGTCATTTGCATGTACGTTGCTTTTTTTTATAAAAATCATCTAAGTTTCGAGTATTTTAGTGAATTTAATGAGTGTGATTGAGGAGGTAATTTGTTTACAATGTTCCTCAAGAGCTAAATAAAAAATAACTCATTGTAGTATATAATTCTCTAGTTCAAATTTTTCTTAGGAGGAATTCTTCGGTTAGAGCTACGACTATTTATGATTATAATTTACATTCGAAATATGTTATTAACAAGATCAACAACAAGGTTCAAACCCATTACACTAAATCCTTCATGGAAACGAATTTGAACACAATAGTGAGTAAGTAGAAGAAAGGAGATGAAGTTTATATAAAAATGAGCTTGAAATAAAACATGATAATTTTGCTTAATGTGGACAGTCTTGTAGTTTGATGACAATGCAAAATCCTTCACACAACCGAACTCGAGCACATTAATAAGTAGAAGAGAGGGAATTGAAGTTTGTTCCAAAATGAGTTTCAATTAAAATATGATCGTTTCGATTAATATGGACGGTCTTGGGGATAATTGCCAAATAAGTCTTAAACATTTTACTACTTTGCCGATTCAGTCCTAAACCTTTTTTTATGCCAAATAAGTCATAAACCTTTTGTAACTTTGTCAATTAAGTCCTTTCGACGGATTTTGGCCGGAAAATACTTACGTGGCGAGACCAAACCTCTTCGGCGACAACAAGGCGGCAACATGGCACAAAAAAAAATTCAAAAAAATTGAAAAAAAAATTCAAAAAATTCAAAAAATTCAGCCCTCCCCCTTTTTTTGAATTGTTTGAATTTTTAATTCTTTTTAAATTTTTTATGTCACGTCGTCGCCGGCGAGATCCGATCGCGCCACGTCATCACCACGTAGGCATTTTCCAGCCAAAATCCGTTGAAATGATTTAATTGGTAAAGTTGCGAAAGGTTTATGACTTATTTAGCATAAAAAAATATTTAGAACTGAATCGGCAAAGTAGCAAAAAGTTTAGGACTTATTTGGCAATTGTCCCAACGGTCTTGTGTTTTGATGACGATGCGTGATGTTTGCATTTCAATGAATGGCAACTTTCGCTCGCCCCTTTTATTCATTCGTAATCTTGATTGATTAACTTTTTTAAGGTTATCTTCGCCAACTCAATAAGTTATGGAGTGTCATAATCATATAGAGAATGGAAAGAAGTGAGCCTATAATATACATGCATTACTTTGGCAATTGAACTCATTGCTCTGCCATTCTGTATGATAAAGGGAAGGCCAAGCGGTGTTAGGCGTGCGCTTCATTGCTCAAGGTCACGGCTTTGACTTCTAGTAGGCGATAGTTATCTTCACCGGCCGGAGCTGGCCGTGAAGCTACCGTTCCCGGTCGTTTATGCCACCGTTATGCGAGCCGTCTCCCTTGGCGTCGCTCCTCCAGAAATGCGCTTCTGCGACCACCCTCGAGGTTGCGCGTCGGCTCCACGCTGTCGTCCTCACGACCCATGCCAGCTCGCCTTACGTGAGCAACAATCTTGTCTCAATGTACGCTCGTTGCGGGTCACTGGACATGGCGCGGAAAGTGTTCGACAGAATGCCCCGAAGGAACGTAGTTTCTTACAATGCGCTTATCTCGGCTTATTCTCGGGTACCCAGTCTGGCGTTCTCGGCCGTGGGGTTGTTCGCCCAGCTGGGTGATGAGGGGTTAAGGCCTAATGGGCTGACGTTCACCAGCTTGTTTCAAGCTTGCTCGTTGCTCGAAGATCGGTTCACGAGTTCTTTGCTTCATGGTTGTGCCGTGAGATGCGGACTTGTGGATAATGTCTGTGTGCAGACGTCTATTCTTGGCATGTACTCTAGTAGGGGGGATCTAGAATCTGCAGGGAATGTCTTCCGGTGTATAGTCCACAAAGATGCTGTTGCGTGGAACTCGATAATCTTCGGGAGTTTGAAGAACGATAGAATCAGGGATGCTCTCCACATGTTCAGTGAGATGCTTGTATCGGATGTTTCTCCAACTCAGTTCACGTACTCAATTGTCCTGAATGCTTGCGGAAAGTTGGAATATCATACCTATGGACGGATCATCCATGGTCGAGCAGTCACCTCTGGCACCACCTTTGATCTGCCTATGGAGAATGCCCTGCTTGACATGTATCTTAACTGCAGTGACATCAGTACTGCACAGAGTATTTTTGACAGAGTGCAGAATCCAGACATTGTTTCTTGGAACTCATTGATTTCTGGGTATACAGAAAATGGTCATGGAGAAGTTGCTATGGAGATCTTTATACAATTACAGAGACTTTCGTTTCCTAAACCGGATGAATACACTCTCGCAGCTGCTGTTTCTGCAACGGGAACGTTCTTAGTCAATGACTGTGGGAAGGCTATTCATGGTCAAGTTGTCAAAGTGGGATTTGAAAGTAGCTTCTATGTTGGAACTACACTAATCTCCATGTACTTTACGAATGGAGAAAATGGGTATGCTCATAATGTTTTCCACTCGTTACCGGAGAAGGATGTGGTTATATGGACAGAGATGATCACAGCTCATTCTAGATTGGCAGATTCAGAGACTGCATTGAAATATTTCTATGAAATGTACAAGGAAGGCCATAAGACTGATAGTTTTGCTTTAAGTGGAGCTTTGAGCGCATGTGCTGATCTTACAGTTCTCAAGCAAGGAGAGATGATACACTCCTTGGCTGTGAAAACTGGATATGCTGTCGACATGGCTGTATGTGGTAGTCTAGTTGACATGTATGCTAAAAATGGAAACCTCCAAGCCGCTGAGTTTATATTTTCTGTTGTTTTGAGCCCTGATTTGAAATGCTATAACTCCATGCTTGGAGGATATGGCTACCACGGTTTGGCAGAGAAGGCATTGGAACTTTTTGATGAAATTCTTGTGGCTGGTCTACTTCCAGATCAAGTGACCTTCTTATCAGCAATCTCTGCTTGCAACCATAGTTGCTTGGTCAAGGAAGGGAAGATCTTATGGAATTGTATGAGGAAATTTGATCTTAGGCCAGGCCCTAAGCATTACTCGTGCATGGTCAGTTTGTTAAGCCGAGCAGGATTACTGGAAGAGGCAGAGGAACTGATCAACAAATCACCATTCTATGATGAACATTTAGAATTGTGGAGAACTTTGCTTAGTTCATCTGTAAAATATCAGAATTTGCGCATGGGAATTCGTGCTGCTAAGCATGTTCTGAGTTTGGACGTGGAAGACATTGCAACTCACATCTTGCTCTCTAATCTTTGCGCTGCTGCAGGGAAGTGGGATGTTGTTGCAGAGACAAGACGAAAGATAAGAGGGATCACAATGGATAAAGATCCAGGACTAAGTTGGATTGAATCCCAGGATACAATTAATGTGTTTTCTTCCGGTGATCAGTTACATCCTATTATAAGCAAAATCCAGTCTGAACTTAACAGCCTAATTGGAAACATGAAAAGATCAGAGGATGAGTTTAATTCAATAGTCTGTGGTATCTAGAATGGGGAGTCCGGATTTAATCGATCATTTCCTGAAACTCAGTCATCAGCTTCAAAACAGGACATGTTGATCTTAGCACTTATCAGTGCAGGCATAGGCAACCCTCAGTGGACACTGAGGCACCAGAAAAAGAGCAGACAGTTACTCTATAAGGAGAGCAGATAGCTGCTCCCCTGGCAGAGTTGGTGGATTATTCATCTGTTCTAGTTAACTCTCCATCCTCAGATTCTTCTCCGTCTGAGCTTGACTCACCTATTGCTCACAGAAAAGGTAGACATTCCACTGCTAATGCTCAGCCAATATATACTTCTCTGAGTTGTAGTCATGTGTCTTCTCCCTACATGGTATTCCTCTCTTCCTTGGATTCTGTCTTTATTCCTAAATCTGTCACAGAAGCATTGTCTCATCTTGGCTGGAAAGCAGCAATGAAGGAGGCCATGTCAAGAGAAGGTACATTCTGCACACGATCACTGTAACATTCAGCCCTCCTGCCTCCTTCAATGCCCAGGAGTAAGAGTCAACTATGGCATCAAATAGGTTACTGTAGCCAAGATTTTTATTTCACACCATGACTCTGGAGGCACGGAAAGGAGCATGATCTAGCCTGACTGCGCTTGGTCAGCAGCACGCTCGAAATAAGGGTGCATACTACAGAGAAGAGGGTGATTGTGGCTAGTATGAACTGGACTAGGATGAAGGAACAGAATTAACTGCAAATTGAGCACCTCAATTGAATATTGTCGGGACAGACTGCGGAACAGTAGTAACGGCTTGTGAATAATCGTTAGCTTCTGATGCTTCTTTAAGACCCTAAATGGCAGGTAGCACAAACTGAGGTATATCACCACTAATCGGCTCGTTGCGCACAGATAAGCGATGTTGACACAATGTGTGTAAAGTCTGATTTCTCCCCTGGCAAAGACATCGGGGCAAGTCTTATCTCAAACTAGGCGGATACCTCAAATTTCCGATTCCCAGCACCACTTGGATTCCGGTGTTTTTATTTTACAGCAAGAGCACGAAGTTTTTGAATGTTCCTCGACTCATACTATGGATTGTTTCTGGGTTGGAGAGGTTGTCTCCACGAAGATTAAGGACAACCGACGACACCTTGACTCTACATAAAGTAGAATTGGTGAAACAGATGTGAGATGTCTTGAGCAGAAGATAAGGGTAAATTGTTCCAATAGGGAAAGACGAAAGCATACCATGACTACAGAAACAGAAATATAACTGATATTTATTATGAGAGAGAGAAGATTCTTATGCAGAATCTATGGCTGTTTCAAGTGATGGGACAAGGAACCAACTGAAGACACTGGTTTCTATTGAGAGTCCGAAACTCTGAGATTGAAGCTATCATCTTCCTAGTCTCCCCTACTATGATGCAACTGTATTCTTTTTTCTTGGATAAGTTTGTGCAGACTGGCATTTTATATGAGAACCATACTGACTGAAATTTTTCTGGCTCCCCTTCTTTTTTTCCCAATTCCGGATCCCGCTAATCTAAGAAAACATTCTTAGGCTTTCATTGTCACAAATCATTAATTTCCTCTAGATAACTTAAACAGCTGATTTATTAATAATCCAATGCAGTCGTTTCCACCATGTGGATTTGATCCATATTTGCAGTTCTAAAAGCAAAAAGTAGTTTTTATGGGAGGAACACTCCGAGGTTGCATTTAATAACATTTCGTTTTTCTGTTTTTCTATTATTGTGTTTCCGGAAACATAAAAAGAACATAAATCCATCTATATAAATCAGTTAATTTTTCTATTCTATGGAATAAAAAAAGCAGTAAGAAATTTTTATTTCTTATTCTCGGGAACAACTCCTTGGATGAATTTTTTTTCCTTTTTGCTTTTTTTCTTCTTTCTATAACTGATCGTCGGGCCCTAGTGTTAGTCAACCACCAGCTAGGACTCAGGCCAGTGAGGTCAAACTCATTAGCCTCAGGCTCGACCTCACCCGGCGAGCCAACCTCATCGGCTCAAGTCTCTACCCAGTCTCTAGCAACTGGTGGCCAGTTAAAGGGGAAAGGAAAAAGAAAGAGGAAAGAGGAAAAGGAAAAAAGGAAAAAATGTTAATTTTGTATAAAATGCATTTTTATTGTATTTCTATTTCGGAAAGAGCAGTTATTAAATGCGTTCTTTTGCAAAAAAACTTATCCAAGGAATAAAAATGAAAAAAAATTATTTTCACAAAAAAGTTATTCTCGGAGATAGTAACGTTATTCAACCCGGCATAAAACTCCCCCTTTGGCTTTTGTCAGGCTTAACCCTTTCTTTTAGAGTGGACAATGCACATACATCTCACAAAGAAGGTTGAATATGCATTCATTTATTAACGGGAAACTGAACTCAAATATTCCAAGGCTTGCACAGAAATAGTAGATCTACGGCTTCACGATACAATAAACGGAAATTGCCCACTTGGCCACACCAATTACGCCACAGACTTCATATGGAAGTCAGTCAAAGATCTCGAAGCTGTCTGACATTCATAGGAGTGATGTGCCTAGCGTCTCCATCGACCAAACGCTTTGCCAGTATGAGATTGGCCGCCTCGCTCGGGTGATAAGGATCCCAGAAGACATGCTTGGATCGATCGCGACACAGGGTTGATATTGGACCGCACGGCATGAACCCAGCAAATTGGTTGTTGTTCCCACAGCAAGCAGCACTGGCTGTTGTAAAACCTGCATCACCAAACGTGTACTCTGGACGGTCAGAATATAGGAAATCAATAGCAAGATTCCAATATATCTTAGCATTTAGTACACGTATGCGGCTTCAACTTCTAATATGACACAGTACTCAAACGATGGTTCGCGAGTATACTGGGTTTCCACTGTATCAAGTATACCAAAGAATACCACTTATTAGCATTAATTTAGTGAGACAGAATAATGTTTTCTTCCTGATCTTTTCTTTGGTCCACGGGTGGTGGGAATAATTAGTACTCAAGTCATCTTGCTTGAACCATAAGGCCACGACAAGCCTTGAGGAGTATGTTCATCTTGCCATGATTCGAGGGGCGAATGTTCCATGAGACTCCATTAGATAGAGATGAAACCACGACAGACGTTACAAAAGATAGAAGATGACAAGACATTTTGTTCTTGATAAACAAATAACTACTTTTGATAGACGAGGTTCCAGTCGTGCCAGTTCTTGCAAGTAAAGGATGATGGACTGAAGATGAACTTTACCATATTTTTTGTAGTTTGTGGTGAGATCCATCACAAGATCATAGACCTTGGCATAAACAAAAGTAGCTCCTGGAAGATTCTTGTTGAGTTCAGTGAGCAGCTCCTGCAACTTGCTATTGTACTGGAGTGCTAGTTGATTGGCTGAGTCGACGCATTGAGTCGAGCTTAATCGGTTCAGGGTCTTTTGATAAGGTGTACATCCAAGTGGACCCACGTTGCCTATTACGAACTTCCGAGCATCCAATTGATAGAGTCTCTGCATCAATTCATAACAACCATTATAAAAGGAAAGAAGTGTATTTCGATGGTTTTCTTCGAATTTGAGTTAGATCCAACGACTTTGCCAATTGGACCGAGTGAATATCACATGAGTAAACATAACCTAGGAATGAAGATAAATCTAATCCATGGTTTTGCTTGCAGAATTTCAAACATTGGTCGGAATCATTTGGGTACCGTAAGTTGGTGCCTCATGTGATTGATCATGTCACCGATGAAAGCCTCAGGTGTTTGAGAAGGCCGGCCACCGACAGCCACCGGAAGCAGGTAATTGTTCAGGAAATCATTAGCCCCGATTGTGATCGAGAAGATTGATTTCTTCATCACGAAGCTTCTTGCTTGTGATGGCCCCAAGAGCTTATCCAACTGCTTCCTTGTGATGTTGAAGTAGTCAATTTGGATGTCAAAGCCCAGTCTATTTATCTGCAAAACACATGATAATCTTCCAGCTTTAGATGACCCATGCATGTGCATGCAAAATAAGCAAAACATAATTTTTTTCTTTATCTTTGGGGGTGCTTACAAATAAGCTTCCAGTCGCATTCAGAATCCCTCCTCCCCCGGATGCATAGTTGACTCCTTTCAATATAGCTTTGCCGGTTGAGTTTGGAGCCAAAAATGGGACAGCATAGCCTGATTGCCCCAGTTCTTCCCCTGAAAATAAGTAAATAATATGAGTATTGTGAAGTAAAAAACTATAGCTCTAAATACTATCAATGCACACCCCGAGATATAAGAAAGATAATCATAAAGACTAGAGAAATTTTATTAAGCAGAGAAAGGAAATTCACATACCCACAATGTCACCAATGGTTCTTCCATTGGTGTATCTGCCAGTGGGATTCCCTCCAGAAGGTTTAAAATCGATCCCATTTGGTGGCATATTTGCCTTGGCCAAGGTCTGCAAATAATTGTTGTTTCCAGCATCGACCAAGGAATCACCAAAGATGAAGGAAGTACTGCCAGTATGATCTTGAGCCCTCACATGGATCAACAAAAGCACCAAAGCCACCAACACAATGGTTTGTTTAGCCATCTCCTACTTAAGCTATAGCAAAAGATCCCTAGGACTCACAAGCACTAGAATCACCCACAACTCCCTGCTCTTCAGGCAAAGCCCTCTTGAGAGTATATATAAGGGTCCTCCTTCCACAAGTGGGTCTAAAAGACAATGTTGCTTAGGTGCTTTACTTGCGAGCATGGTGTTGTTTGTTTAAGCATCAATTCGGTTAGTTATAAGGGGAGTTATGAGGTGGTTCATCGGTTTTATGGACATGTTTTTCAAAAGTTTCATGGGAGTAGAGATCCTGCCTTTGCATTGGGCGAGCAAGTGAGTGAGCGAGCGAGCGACCTCATGGGTCCAAGCCAGAGGATCCCACCATGATATGCAAACCTTAAATTAAGAGATTCGTTGCACTCTAGGATCAGCTTATGGAAGATGTTTGGTTCTGGAGATGAAGTTGGAAGCAGTTGTTCACAAATTGGCAGTGCGATGCACTGGTCAACTCCCCTAGTGGAAAGCAGTTAGAGCCCTACAAGTAGAGTATACCTGCGAGGCATTATTAAATTCGTGCAACGATAGCACGACATTGTCGGCTAAAAAAGTATATATTAAGGGAAGAAGTCATCCGAATATGTTTGAGTGGACCAATTTCCACATCCTTCAAGTGTGCTGAAAGTATTACCAAATTTGAGGCATAAGCTTAACTAGTGGTGTCTTATAGATGCATCGATTGGCAATGTAGAAGAAACCAAGTCGTGAGAATAAGAAGTTAAGAATTTGAACATCATTGTTTTTTTCTAATTTTCTGGAAAATTGTCTAGATTCCAACAAGGCGCCGCCTAGATACCACATTTGTAGCAAACTCAAGCCAAATCAAGTATGGCTTATCGAACGAGACCCCCATGATAATAATTACATAGAAGCCATGAAAACACTTCGTTTAGCCAGCTCCAACATGGATTAGGATACTCGAAAACACTTAGTTTAGCTAGCTCCAACATGGATTAGGAAACCCGCGTTTTCTTGCTTGTTCGAATTTATAAAAAGCGACAGCACAATCCATTTGAACTTTTGTTTACGCAGGTCAGACTTCTATGCACTTCAATTCGGGTCGGATTTTGTGCCTAGGTTCAATCTCAAGACATATTCCCTACAAATTGATCAGAAGTTTCTTAGATAGTTGGCTCAGCATGATTTCAGCATGTGTCTATGATAATGTGTAAAGAGTTTATTCCCACCACATCAATGTCAACTTGGGGCATATTTTAATCTCTAAATCCATTATTTCCATACATAATTAGGCCACTTGTTTTCTCATATCCGGTCCATTTTTCTCTTGGCACCAATCTACAATTGCCGATCCAATTTTGATTTATTTTATCATTTTAAACCTTCCTTTGATTAATTCTACAGTTTCACGCATTCGAACATGGATCCGGATCCCCTGACCAGGGCAGGTTTTGGTCAGGGGGTTTTAAGGGGAAAAGGGGGTGCGCCCCACTGAAATAGGGGGGGAGTTTTTATTCTTTTTATTTTTGGACTTTCCTCCACCGTCCGATTCAGATCAGACGGTGGAGGAAAAATCTCGTCACCCCTGCCGAGAAAGTACCCTCGGCAGGGGATCCGTTTCCTTCGAACATAGCACTTTGCTCTCTTCTCTTGCAACTTCGCCTAAGGAAGCAATTAATATTCCCTCTTCTTTAGCAACTCCCATAAATGCTCGAATCTCTTCGCTTTCACTACATGTCCCACGATGCCATTAGTCCGGCTTGGACTTGGACGGGCTATGCCGGAGTGCAAATGGCCCCCAACCACGATTTTGCCTTAGTCTGAGCCCAGTATGGCCCGATGGGTCTAAGCTGTGAGCCCACGACTGTGGGGAGAGAGTACTTCTGATATCCCTCCCATGATTGAGCCATGATCACGATTGAAGAGAGATGATGGGGTGAGTCTCTCACTCTCCAATAAGATGCAAACAAGAGGAATATTTGACATCATGAGAGAGAGAGAGAGAGATCTGCAGCAAATTTAGGGGCTTGTAGCTAGGAGTCTAGGAGAAATAATTGTTTGCCAATTTAGGTGCTCTTGGACTAGCATCAAAGAGCCTTGTCTACTTCGCCTATAGACATGACAAATGCGATATTCTTTCGTGCAGAAATTCATTCCCGGCTCTAGATTCGTGGACTCTATGCCCTTATAATTAGAGATCACGAGAGGTTTATATGTGAAGTCCACATGATCAACGGTCATAATGAACCTTATTCATCTAAATTCGAGTCTAGACAAGAATTTACTTTTGCACGAAATGATTCAAATGAATGTTATACATCCTTTTTATCTTTTTCTATGTAGCATCAGCCATGCATACATAGCGTGCTTCAAAATCGATGGTGTGTAAAGGCAATCACATAAATCGCTTGTGTCCTTGAAATCTATATATATTTGGTATTTGATCCTTGGAGAATAATAAGATTTTAGACCGTAGAGAATAGCTTGAAACAACCGCCGTAATATGTTTACTCTGACCATTGTGGAGTGCTGGAATTGGCTTACAGTTTCAATACAAGATTATATTTTGGCCATCCTTAACTTGAAAGGAAATACAAAATGCCATCTGAAATACATGGCATATTTGATGCTATAAAAGACCTAGCTTGGCCAGGCTTCTTAAAACATTTTTTTAATAATTCAGGGCACGAACGCAAACACCTAGCTATCCAAAGGTTCATAAAAGCATGCAAGCCTCATAAACCGATTAAGTTCAAGCCTTTGGTTTATGCAAATGACTTTAATAAGATCACTTTGCGCGTACTTAATGGCACTTGATCAAATTACTTTTAGTTGTTGAGCTCAAATACGCAGACCTTATAACAACAACTGCAATAACCCTAAGGATTGCCAATATGTGCTGTTGCTACCAAAATCATAGATTGTCTTTTATTTTCTAGATGCGATTAAGCCAATGATAACTTTTATGGAACGTTTGGTTCACTAGTTTAATCATTCCACTCTCAGTTAAAAGAAAATACCACCAAAAACCTCAAACTATACCCTATGTGACACATTTATCCTATACTTTTTTTTGACACCTAAAACCCCGAACTTATCTCATTATGACACATTTACTCTAATTTTTTTCTCATGACATTAAAATCCTTGAATTTATATCATTGCGACACATTTACCCCAGATTTTTTATTCTTCTTTTCATTATTTTTTTTTAAATTCAATTTTTTCAACAAGCTGAGGTCGGCGAGGATCGCCGGAGCTCCCCAACCACTAGGCAAGAGTCGTGAAGCCATTGCTGGTGGCCCTTGCCGGCCAAATTAGATTCCAAAAATAAAGAAAATGAGAAAAAAAAATTAAGGGTAAATGTGTCACTACGAGACAAGTTCATGGGTTTTTATGTCACGAAAAAAATATGTCATAATGAGAAAAGTTCGAGATTTTTCGTTTCAAAGAAAAAGCTTGGGGTAAATGTGTCGCACATGCACAAGTTCGGGATTTTTGGTGTCACAAACAAATGTAAGTAAATGTGTCACAAAAGGGTATACTTTGGAATTTTTTTTGGTATTTACCCGTCAGTTAAACAGTCATTCCATTGTTAGGTTCAAAAAATAATGAGGTTAAGCTAGAGGTCTTGGAATAGCTACTCCATACAACTAGGAAAAGGTTCCATTTTATATTTCACAAATAACCCTGCATTTTTAGGAATTGATTAAATTTGAAATAAATCAAGATTACGAATAACTGATTTACGGTTTTATCATTTATCATAATTATATTATCTAAATATTATTCAATAAATTAAAACATATGATTATGGTCTTCATTATTAAACATGTAGTATAAAATTACTATTTAATAATTAGAAAAGTATAACATCGTAATTAAGTAATATATATTTATAATGCAAAATAAGTGAAATTTAGTTATGTACAATAGTGTATAGTATTATAATGTTCTCATACCATAATAATCAATGGTTACAATATAATTGATAATTAAATAATTAAAGAAAGAGTGCATTATAAGTCCTAAAACTTACCACAAAAGCATAATTGAGTCTAAACTTTCAAAAAGTATGATTAAGTCATAAAATTTATCACAAAGTGTAATTAAATCCAAAAACTCTCATAAACTACAATCAAGTCTTAAGACATCATTGCATAACATTTTAGGATTTCATTGCACTTTTTGAGAGTTTAAAGACCTAATTGCACTTTCGTGACAAGTTTAGAATTTTATTGTACTTTTTGAAAGTTTCAAGACTCGGTTGCATTTTCTTAATAAGTTTTACCATTGCCCTTGCATTTCTTCCAAAATATTAATTATCATCATCAATATCATAATTAGGTCATTTATGACCAGATTATACTACAACTATTATTAGAGAATAATTGTGACACATTTTTTTATTAGTTATATATAAAGTGCAATCAAATCATGCGAAATTATTAATATAGTTTTACGATCATGAAAGTCCTAATTCTGATAATTGAAAAAGAAATATAATGTAACTAGAGTGGTTATAATTAATATTATGACATGATTGTTCCATAAAAATAATCAGTAGATATCATATATTTTTACCAACTATACGATTAGTCAATTATTACTCAATGACAAAATAGTGATTATATTATATAAACCGTTAAAAATTGTAGAACAAAAATTATTATATATATCGTGATATCCAAGATAATAAAATAAATTGGACTTTGACCGTCGATCATCAAATGGTATTATGAGAATTCTTTACTATTCCTATCGTATTCTCTAACGTATGAAGTAAATCAAACAAGAGTACAGTCCTGGAGTAAGTATTTCCTTCTACAAACTATATTATTCCCATGAAATGCTCATTTTCCGCAAAGTACACATAACACTAAGAAATTATATACATAGTTTATATTATAAGAAGCAATCTATCATCCATCAAAATCATTTTCCGATTGTATCGCAGTTGTAGCAAATGTCTCTTTTATGGTAATTCCAATACGAAGTGTCGTAGCGAGCACCAAACTCTCGAAAAGACTTCGATAAACGAGCGTAATGTAGTCCAAATAAACGCCAAATTTTCAGGGAATTAAGGGCTTTTGGATAAATTATAAGACCATGACATGATAAGTATAGACACAAGAGACGAGGTCGTGAATGATCGCGTGATAAAAGAAAGGGACATCAAAGTGAATGCATGATTGCAAAAGGATAAATGCTTTCAATTAGCACCTTTACAAGAAAGGTCGCATTCCCTCTTTTAACGAACTTACTGTATGTGGTCTCCTAAGTAGAAAAAAGCTCATTATTATCATCATTCTTGTTACTTCCTGAAAATGTAGTTTCTTCGGACTTTAGATGCAAAGAGCGCACGTGTTCTGACCATATTATTGTCAATGATTTAGTCCACCTAGATATAAATACTGCACATGATTGTGTTCACTATCGAACGAACTGAGGAATGATCGATTGTTAATTGAACCTTGCATGCATTTCCTTCATCATTTCGGTCGATAAGACTTCATTATCGTGCGCAAGAACAAGAACCAGACATGTTAATTCCTCAAGGAATATTCAGAGAAGATAATAAGAAAGAAGAAGACATTAATTTGGACTCATCATCCACCTCTACATTCGTTGGACTTGATTGATAAGGGGAATAAGGGATAAGGGAAAGAAGAACTTCATGTACAGTGGCGACTTGGCCGCTGACTTTTCCCATCGATAATTTCAGAATTTTTCCAAAGCTTGGATTGGAGGAAGCTCATCTAAAAACTCTGCCCACAAAACATAATTAACAAAATTTAATTTCTTTCTTTAATAAAAGATACTAAGGACAAGACATTATCATGACATCACCACAACATCGATTCATGCAACAAGTTAGTGCAGCATCTTTAGTCCTTTTTCGCCAC
The DNA here is from genome assembly GCA_019926035.1 of Melaleuca alternifolia. NCBI lineage: Eukaryota > Viridiplantae > Streptophyta > Magnoliopsida > Myrtales > Myrtaceae > Melaleuca > Melaleuca alternifolia. The sequence continues at coordinate 4,335,375 of JAGKPW010002416.1, read as the reverse complement.
CTTTCAACAATGCTTTTTGGAGCTTTATACACGATTTGGTTTAACAAAAGTTTCAATCAAAAGGTTTTTTGTTCATCTTTCCACCCACCTTCTCGGGCTTTGCGACACGAGCTCTCACTAATTTGCAAATCGAAAGGGAAGGGAGGGAGGGAGAGGTAAAGGAATCCAAAGTGCCAGTGTCTCTTTTGACCTAGATGGTGAAAAATTTGCAAATCATAGAACATAAATATATATATTTAAAAAGTCGATTTTAGAGATTCAACATCCCTTGAAAACATATTGACTTGATTGATATCGAGAGATTTGCCGGAACATAAATGTCAACGAGAGTTACCCTCGTCATTCGTAAGTTTCACACGTCGTTGATATGATTAATAAAGAAAATTAACCAAGTCTCAAATTCAAATATTAGATTATGAATGAACATTGTCAAATATGACTTTCAAAGATATGGGTCGGCCTTCAATTTTTCTGGGCTGGACGCAAGACTAGAAAATTAGAGCAAGTTGTCTTTTGTTGATTAGCCAGGTGGAGGGCCAAGATAACATAGTTAATTATTTTATTTTATTTTTTTGTGGGGAGTGAACAAACTTGGTGATGGGGAAAGCTTTGCCAATTTGATTAAAGCAATCGAGTTTGGTTCTTGGCCATTTCCTAGTGCTCGAGAACACGTTGATGATGGAGAAAGTTTTCCTTAATTATTGTTAATTAGTGAATCATGCTGGGGTCTTGGCTACTTCCAAGGTTTGAACACATCAATGCGGTTGCTTTCTATTAATGGTTCATGGTCTGCTGCATCATCAACTCCTTCGATGGTGACATTGTTCTAGCCGAAATGATGGGTTGGGTGTTCTCATCTATGTGGGTCACTAATCGTTTTCAGCTTTCGTATACGAAATGAACATGATCAAAGGTTAATCAGCTTGGGACAGCACACACTCAGAATGAAAGGAATAAAACATATCTTAACGAGAGGAAGACTTCACAATTCATATGAGAGTCGGCTAGCGCCAACGCCCGCCTATGCCATATTTGACTATTTCCTCTCTCTTTTATGTCCATTTTAGATTGTTCAGTCAACCATTCGCCTGTTTTTATAGGTTTCTGAACTTTTCCTCGGTTTCTAATGTCAAGTCTCTGAAATTTCCACAATCGACGTCTTTCCTTTCAAAATCTAGCGGCGTTATCCGATACAAAGTTCAACGATGACTCGTTAATTTGGATTGCTGGCATCCGCTTGACATCTCTCTCAATCATCAAATTAAAATAGAAGTCTCAGTCGATCCCCTCATGTCTAAGAGACCTGCAGAAAGAGGAGGGTTCAAACGATGTTCTTATAAGATAAAGTCTTGCCCACTCAACCTTGATTCACGCTCAGACTCAGACTCAAATATGTCCAAATAACTTTCATGGTATGGGCATGTTTGGACGATACGTTAGACCTATCTTTGTACTAGCCTGATGATTCTCTATAACCACTACCAATTCTAAGGTTTTGAGAGAGAGAGAGAGAGATGTTGGAGGTCCTGGTGCCACGGTTGCTAGAAATTAGGTGATGATGGTGATAAAGGCAGTGACGGACAACGACGATAACGGTGGAGATAGTCAGCTGCGGCAGCGAAAGAACAAGGAAGAAGAAAACAAAGGAAAAACTTGTAAAAGAAAGAAAGAAAGAAAGAAAAGTGAACAAGATTTACCAACTTGGATAGAAAAGATTTGAGATGGAGATCCTTTTCCTACTTTCGAACAGTCATCGCTTACATGGCAATCATGTAAATCACGTGATCTGCTATGCAGTAAATTGAAGGATCACAATATCATTTTTAGGTATAGTCATCGCCTACGCGAGAATCTATGTTAATCATGTAATCTGTTATTACTGCTAATGAAAAATAACAGTAGACTTAAGACCTGCATAATAAGTCATAACTTATGTTCCAGAATGAGTTCTTCTATTCCAAAAATCATTCTGAAACAAAAATATGTATGGTAGAAAAATTTCTTTTCTTTTTTTTTATTTATGGAATAGAGGTTTGGCCAAGAAACCAAAAATAGAAAATTGTGATTTCTTTTCTAGATTGAGAAATCAAGAAATTGTTTCTTCCTCGCCTAATTCCCCCAAAGTCGGCCACCGCTTGTCACCAATGCCAATTGTCGTCGCTATCGATCGACCATCAATCATCGATCGACCAGTCGCCACCGCTGCCCATCACCCCATTGCCGCCGACCGGTCACCATCACCACCATTGCCGCTACCTCCTCCGGTAACTGATCAGCGGGTTGTCTCCACCGCGACCAAGCACCTCTGCCAGTCACCATAGCAGTCGGTTAGTCACCATCACCGCCATCGGTCGCCGGTCAACCTGTCACCACCATCACTACGACCCGTCGGTTGCTGGTTGCCGCTATCGTTGTCCGACCGATCTCTACCGCCGCCGCCACCAACAAGCCAATCACCATCACCATCCAAAAAAAAAACTATTTTAAAAAATAGAATTTTTTTTATGAAATGAATTTCTATTTCTGAAATATAAATTATTTGTTCTTATCAAACGTATTTTTTTCCTTAAAAACTCATTATTCCATAAATCAATTTCTGACTAAAAATTAAATCATGTAGACCCTTATTCTTTTAATAGTCTAAGGTTGAATAAGAAGGTCAAAGCATGAAATTGAACAATCTAGAAAGTTTCGTGTCTCATGACCCCATGTACCATTGACTCGTGATGGGATCCAAATACCATTGCAATTCCATTCATTTATTGAATTAAACATAACAAATCGAGTAGGTTATTAAAGTGAAGGTGAATGAACTCAAAGTGAGCAATACCAAGAAAAGTTCATCACATGATCAAAACAATGAATAGTGTTGACCCGTTGTCGTTACCATCCTAATTAATTCAATTGTTTGTTTTGACACCATTTGTCGACAATAAGTTTATAACTAAAGACATACCAGGGCATGTTTGTATAATTCAGACATATCCTTACATTTCTAAATGGAAGATCGTGATAGAAAACGAAATTCCAAATTTTTTGTATTATATTCTCTTTTCACGATGTGTCGGATTCAAGCATATTCTTGAGTTAAGAGAGCAATTAACCATACCCATCGATGGTAAAACCAAAATCAGAGTGGTGTTAATACGGTTAGTCTCTCTTGTGAATTAAGATTAGGGTTGAATTGACACACTTGACGTGTGAGTTTCGTTGGCAAATATGAATTGGTCAGGATTGGGATGCAGCATGGATCATGCATTGATGTTTTCATAAAGCTAGATAAGCATGGACTAAATGGGACATTAGAGACTCTAACCCATGTGAGACACAGCCATTATCCAACTTAAGTCAACAGACATCAACCGTCTGTTGTCTATTTAATTATTTAATATATATTGCCTCTTCAATTTGATACAACATTGAAAATACACACACCCTAATTTTTTTCTTTGTCTTTTTCTTTTTAAGCTGGGACCATTAGTAATTGATAGTACAATAAGGGAAAAATACAGCCGACTCCTTTGCATTACGTAATGCTAGACACTCCCTATCCTCTGCCAAATAGACATCAGCCTCTATGACAATTAAACAAGGATGCAACATTGGAAATATTCATATCTTAGTTGATTTTGTCTATTTCCACTCTAGATGGGGCCAGTGGATGTAATATAGTACAACAAGGGTAAACCCTTGGGGCCCATTTGGATTATATATGTAAGGTTGGACCCTTCCCTATGTGTTGTTGAAATATAAGTAGCAAACTCAAGCACTAGGATGGCACGAAGTAATCTTCAAATGGTCCAGGAGTCTCTTCAACGGGATCCTTTTAACTCTCTGCTAGCTCAAGAAGAGAGAAGCGGCTTGGAAGCATTCTCCAACCTTAGGCTGCAAGAAGAGTCTTTTTATAGACAGAAATACCATATTCAATGGCTGAAAGAGGGTGACCTTAATACAAGATTTTTTCATCAAACAGTCAACAATAGGCATCTCAGAAACAGGATTATCTCGGTGGTGGATAGATATGGCAATCGGACTTCCAATATGGATGATGTTAAAGAGGTTTTTGCGTTACACTTTGAGGAGTTATTTGCCTCCAATGGACGGACTGCTCGCCCTTCTATTCATGATATTCGTGCTTCTCTCCAAAATACTCTGACAGATAGCCAGGTACAACTCCTATCTCACCCTGTTACTGAAACGGAGATTCGTAGTACCCTTTTCTCCCTAGCAGGGGGTAAGGCCCCAGGTCCAGATGGATTTAATGTGGATTTCTTCAAACGATCCTGGGATATAGTAGGTTCATCTGTTGTTGCTGCGATCAAAAGTTTTTTTGAATCAGGGAAACTTCTCCGTCAGTTGAATACCACGATCATAGCATTAGTTCCAAAAGTCCCAAATGCTTCCTCAGTGGATGACTACAGACCTATTGCATGCTGCAATACAATTTATAAATGTATCACTAAGCTAATGGCAAATCGACTGGCTTCTGTGTTACCTACTATTATCAGTGCTCCCCAGAATGCTTTTGTTAAGGGTCGTCGGATTAGTGACAACATACTGCTAGCCCAGGAGTTATTTAGTGGTTTCCATCATGACCCATTTCTACCTAAATGTGTTATGAAGGTGGATTTCAGGAAGGCTTATGACACTGTTGATTGGGATTTTTTGGAGTCCACATTACTTGCCTTTGGTTTTCCGATTAAGCTGGTTGAACTGATGATGGTTTGTGTTCGGACACCTAAATTCTCCATTGCCATCAATGGAGAGCTCCATGGTTTCTTTGGTAGCACTAGGGGCCTAAGGCAAGGGGATCCGCTCTCACCATACTTATTTACCCTAGTTATGGAGGTTTTTACTGGCATTATTATTGGTCAGACCATCAAACCTGGGTTCAAATACTTTTGGAGATGTAAGTCTACGAAACTCTCTCATTTATTCTTTGCTGACGATGTTCTACTCTTCAGTGAAGCGAATGTAGAGTCGGTATCACTTATGAAGACAGCGATCACTACCTTTTCTGAGTGGTCTGGATTAACACCGAACTTGAATAAAAGTGAGGTATTTCTAGCTGGTGGTCAGACACTTCAGTCAACTATCAGAGATATACTTGGCTTTCGTATTGGTGCACTACCTTTTCGATATCTGGGGATCCCTATTGTCGCCTCAAGGCTTGGTAAGGCAGATTGTGTTTCCTTGGTGAATGCCATCACAGGTAGAGCGAAGTCTTGGACACAACGATTTCTATCTTTCGCGGGTAGGCTACAGCTCATCAGGTCGGTACTTCACTCTATTCAAGTTTATTGGGCTGGAATGTTTATACTACCTGCATCAGTCTTAGAAAGTATGTCTTAGAAAGTATTGAAAGAGTGCTTAGGCAATTCTTATGGAAGGGTCCCGAGCTTGGGGTGGGTGGGGCGAAAGTTGCTTGGAGCGATGTTTGCCTACCCAAGGAGGAAGGCGATCTTGGTATACGTCGACTCAAGGAGAGTAACAAGGCTACCATGGTTAAACACATTTGGATCCTGTTTACGGATAAAGAATCTTTATGGTGCAAATGGATTCATTCCACATTTATAAAGAAGAAGAACTTTTGGATACTTAAGCGACCAACTAAATGCTCATGGGCATGGAAGAAAATCCTCGACCTTCGTCAAGAATTTCGGCATTTATTCCGATGGCGTATTGGAAACGGAAGATCGGTGTCGCTTTGGTTCGACTACTGGCACCCAAGAGGCCCCCTGAACTTGTATTTTTCTGACAGGGACATATATCGATCTGGATTGCCCAGAGAAGCTAAATTGGTTGATCTAAGTATGGAGTCAAGCCAATCTCCCCTCTTACATAACATATTACTGACTTGGGGAGAATCGATACCACCCCTAAACGATGATCCGGATTGCTTTCTCTGACTTGGAAATTCATCAGGTACATACTCAGTTGCTTCGGCGTGGAGCATTATCAGGCCTCGAGGTCAGGTGGCTCCGTGGCATTCTTTTATTTGGAACAGAGCGATTATCCCGCGGTATCAATTTCATCTCTGGCTCATGACAAGAAACAGACTGCCTACCCAGGTATTCCTATTATCATGTTGTAGAATATCAGATGCCAAGTGTGTGTTTTGCAATCACACACCAGATTCTGTAGATCATTTATTTTTTGGGTGTACCATAACCAACCAACTTGCACATTTTTGGGCGGGTAGATGTAATCTCCCCTGGTATAGCACATCTTGGCTACAAACACTTAATTGGGCGATCAGACTCATATCGGGCAATTGCTTCCATCAAAGTATATCTCGTTTTTCATTGGGTGCTCTATGCCATATTTTTGGGAAGAAAGGAACAATGTTTTGTTTCGCAACAAAGATGTGTCCGTGCCGGCAATGAAGAAGAAACTAGAGAAAATAGTCAAGGATAAGGCATATTCGATTCGTCCAGTCATTGACTATCCCAGGAACAGGCGTATGCAAAGAAGCTGGGGCATGGATCCCATTATTTTTACGTAACTGTATTCTAATTGTGTAGGCCATTGTTAGGCCAATTGCTTATGCCTCTTTTGAAACCATGGCATCCTTCCACTCATATGTGTTATCTAGCATTTTGAGTGCAAGTTTTGTGATGCCAGGTTCTTTTGCTTTGTATATTTTAACTTGGTAATGTCAATACATCTCTTAATTTACCAAAAAAAAAAAACTCAAACACTACTTAGTACAGCATCATATTCGAACACTTCAGTAATCTTTTATTCGATCATAGCGAGTCGCCTAATTTCATCGGCAAATTACAAAGATTCGATGTTCCGGGAGTGACCCAAAAATATATATATATACTTTAGCCAAGGCTTGGAATTTGATTTTGAGTTTGGCTAAGGGCTAACACTGCAAATTTCAAGTATTTCGAGTCTATATTTTAGCAAGCTAATAATTTTGGCGAGTTGAGCTCAAAACATAGAGCATGTCCTTGGTAAGTGGTTCATGATCTGTTAAGAGAAACGAGGTTCATGAATGCTTAATTCAAGAAACATCAACTCGAAAATCCAAATATCCAAAGAGAAGTTAAGAAAATTATTGTGGATTCCGAAAATATCGGGTCATTATCTCGCTCGCATATTTACTTTTATTTTTAAGGATATATATTCATCGTGTTGAACATCTCCAATTTTTATGAAAAAGGAAGAATCATAAGCATATCGCCATCCACTAGGAATTGCATAAAAAACTGTGATTATTTTTTTGAAGCGCATCAATTTGTCTTCCATTTCGATCCGAATGTCAATAAAGTGTTTCTTTCGATATTTTCTTGACTATTTCAAAATTCTCAAATAGTAAACACATCAAAGTTGAAACTTTTTTAATCGAACTGAACCGAACCTACCCGCCCTTACCCGACCCGACCCGAAAAAGGGAAAGGAATGATGGGCATTGGTGCAAAGTTAGGATCTCACTTCATTTGCCTATTGAGCACACATCATCGCTTCCTTTTCGTTTTGGAGTTGGAGGAGGGCAAGACCAGCTTTGATTGATTGACTTTTGGGCATGAGTAGAGGAGAGAGAAGGTGTGGGGCCCATCACAGCAAAGCACCAAGAGAAAAATCAAAAGAAAAATAGAACAGAGCAGAACAGAACAGAACAGTCCGCACTAATAGAGCAGCAGATTAGTAAAAGGGGACCCTCGGCATCAATTACGATTCAGCTTGCGAAAGTCAATGACCTTTCTTGCTCTGTTTGTTCGTGCGCCAGTGATGGGTGGGCGGGGAAGATCGTAGAGAGAGAGAGAGAGATCACCATAGTCAAGAAGAAGAGGGGAAGGAGATCACCATCTTCATCAAAGAGAGGGAGAGGAGGAGGAGGCGGAGAGGGGGAGAGGGCGATACCCGGGTGTTGAATCTTTGTGCTTTTCCTTGGGGTTTTCTCTTTCCGAGGGCTCTTGCTTGCTCCCGTCTCTCCTTGCGTTGACGCGTCGAAAGAGAGCGAAAGGGAGCGGTTTTGAGAGCGAGAGGTTGCGTGTCTTGACTTCCTCTTTCTTGAATCCTGATTCTGGGTTTGGCGTTTCGTTCCTCCGCTTCCTCTTTCGGGGATTTGGTCAGACTCAGTTGCTCTTCCGCAGTCCGCTTGCCTTGCAGTTTGCTGATTTGCTGGATCTGAATTTGGGATTTCGAGGGTCGACTCTTTGATTCCCTCTCCATCTACTTTCTCTCTTTTGGGTTAATTCCATCAATTTCTTGAGTTCAGGGTCAACTTCTTTTTTTCTTTTCTTTTTTTCCCCTTGGGTCTTACTTCGGGTTGTTACTAAATTTGTACAGTCAAACCAAGTTCTCGGCTTGCAATTTCTTCTTTCATTCATGGGGTGATATAATGTTGCCAACTTCACTTCTGGTTTCTTTGTATCTGATTCGACTGGTCTGAATCTTCTTGTCGAAGATCTTTCAGTTTCTGCGATTTTGCTAGGGTTTTGCTTTAGGTTTGTGTGAAAGAACAAAGGGCTAAATCAGTAGTTTCAAGCCTAACTTGGTAGAAGTGAGTCCTGGGATTCTCTCCGTAAATCACCTCTCTTTTTTTTCTAGTAAGCTTTGATGCATTGGTCAACATGGAAGCCCCTAGCTCACTGTGCTGCTCTGTTCTTTGACAAAAAGAGCAGGAGCAGAGATGGGTCTGGTCGGCCGCCCGTCGAAAGCAAGAAGCAGGCGTCTGCTTTGCGAGAGAAGAAGCTTAGGGAGGCTATTCAGTTGGCATCTGAAGATGGGTCGCTCTTTAATTCTCTTGAAATTGAGTTCAGCTCCCAATCCCTGGATGAGACCGGTGTGGAGAGATCGAGGACCCTTGCGCGTCTCGAATGCCAGGGCTTGTTCCTCCGTGCCACGGCTCAAGCTGCGGAGACTACATATGAATCTGATGATGCTGTTCCCGATATTAATGAAGCTCGCTCCAAGTTCCACAGCATGTATCCTTCATATCAATCTTCTGAGAAGATTGATCAGTTGAGGATGAATGAGTACTCGCACTTACAACCAAAGGTATGCCTTGATTTCTGTGGATTCGGGCTGTTTTCATATCTTCAGAGTGTTCATTATTGGGATTCCTCGACGTTTAGCTTGTCCGAGATAACTGCAAATTTGAGTAACCATGCTCTGTATGGTGGTCCTGAGAAAGGTACTGTTGAGCACGATATAAAGACCAGGATTATGGATTATCTGAACATCCCTGAGAATGAGTATGGCCTAGTTTTCACTGTCAGTAGAGGGTCAGCTTTCAAATTGCTGGCTGACTCGTACCCTTTCCAGACGAATAGGAGGTTGTTGACTATGTTTGATCATGAGAGCCAGTCCGTCAATTGGATGGCTCAAAGTGCAAGAGAGAAGGGTGCGAAAGTCTACAGTGCATGGTTTAAATGGCCGACCCTTCAACCTTGTTCAGCTGATTTGAGAAAACAAATATCAAGCAAAAGGAAAAGGAAGAAGGGTTCTGCAGCAGGTTTATTTGTGTTTCCTGTTCAGTCCAGAGTCTCTGGCGCGAAATATTCTTACCAATGGATGGCACTCGCACATCAGAACAGTTGGCACGTCTTGCTTGATGCTGGATCACTCGGTCCCAAAGACATGGACTCACTTGGGCTGTCCCTATTCCGGCCAGATTTTATTATCACTTCGTTTTACAGGGTCTTTGGGTATGATCCAAGTGGCTTTGGATGCCTTCTGATAAAAAAATCTGTTATAGGATGCCTTCAAAGTCATTCTGGCTCTACAGGGTCTGGAATGGTGAAATTAACCCCAGAGTTCCCATTGTATCTTGATGATTCAATGGACGGCCTGGATGGACTTGCTGGGGCTGATGATGAAGTCGCTGAGAATGGTGATAGTTCCTCTGAGGCTCGCCCACCCCAGCAGTTGCCTGCCTTTTCTGGACTCTACACGTCTGCTCAGGTTAAGGATGTTCTTGAGACTGAGATGAATCATGACAATAGTTCGTACATAGATGGAGCGAGCACTTATATTGAAGAAAGTGGCAGTATATCGATCGGGGATATGATGAAGAGTCCTGTGTTCAGTGAAAATGGATCGTCAGACTACTCTTATTGGATTGATTTGGGTCAGAGTCCCTTGGGGTATGATAATCCAGGCCAGCTAAATAAAGAGAGAATTGCATCTCCCTTACCACCATCTTGGTTCTCCGCAAGAAAGAATCAGAAACAACTCTTTCCAAAACAGTCATCAAAAATATATGGCAGCCCTATATATGACCACAAGGATGTGAGCCCCACGCCTCATGAGGAATATAGTGCACTATCATTTGATGCTGCTGTTAAATCAGCTTCTCAGGATGCGCATCATCAGGAAGACATCCAGAATGGAGGACTTGCTGGAAGAAAGAACATTCTAGAGGGTAGAGTGGTTTCAGATGATCGATATGTTGGTGAGATTGAGGAAGAGACTCATGTTAGTAAGCAATCAAAATATGCTGTTCCTGGATCCTATTTGAGCGCTAACTGTAACGTGGAGAATGGTTCGGCCTCTGCAAATTGTGCACAAGTGAAAGAGAGCGCTATAAGAAGAGAAACTGAAGGGGACTTTAGGTTGTTGAGGAGCAGGAAAGGGAACAGATATGCCGGCGGTAGGTTTTTTGGTGTTGAGGAGAGCGACCACCCAAGTGGCGGAGGCAGGGTGTCCTTCTCCATGGAAGAGAATCATGCAGAGCAGACAAGCCACACCTTAGAACCCAGTGCAGTGTCTGCTATGACCCTAGATGACGAAGATTATGGCACTGATGGTGAATACGGTGATGTGCAGGATGAATTCAGGGGCGAGCCCGAGATAGTGTGCCGCCATCTCGATCATGTAAGTGAGTTGGGTCTCAACAAATCCTCCAGTAGACTGCGGTTCTTGATTAATTGGCTGGTAACCTCTTTACTGCAACTAAGGTTGCCGAGTTCAGATGGGAATGTGCCCCTTGTTCATATTTATGGCCCAAAAGTTAAGTACGAAAGAGGTGGTGCTGTTGCTTTCAATGTGAGAAATAGTTCCAAGGAGATTGTTGAGCCAGAAGTTGTACAAAAACTCGCTGAGAAAGAAAGCATCTCTCTTGGCATTGGCATCTTAAGTCGAATACGTGTTGTTGATGGCTCAAGACAGCTAAACATAGAGGACAGCAGCTTGTCCTGGCAAATGGAAGTTGGTAAAAGTGGTGGAAAGAATGGTTTCATGCGCATTGAGGTTGTCACAGCATCTCTCGGCTTCCTGACCAACTTTGAAGATGTTTACAAGTTGTGGGCTTTTGTGGCAAGGTTCCTTAACCCTGCATTTGCCCGGCAGGGCGAGCTCCCCACCGTTGTTGAAGGTTCAGAGACATGAGTGGATAAATGAGGACTGATCCATCTAGTCTTATACAAGGGGGAACATGTGGTTCTTCTAGGGAGTGAAAACTGAGGCTCGCAAGTCAAAGACCTTAAAAAGCCAGAGAAGAGTGAACTTTCTCATGCCCTGTGAGGTGGATTCTTTTGCCTTTTGCCAAGACCCTAACAAAGTGAAGGATTTGTTTGATTCATGTGTTCACTGCTTTTTGAGATTTTTTTTCTTCTCACTTTTTTGGGTTCTTGTAGAGTTAGCCTTGGAAAATTGTATCCTTTGGCAAAACCTCCACCTTACTATCTTTTGCATTATACAAGGATTAGTTCACGCTATGTAATGATTAATTAGCATAGTTTTCCCTGTGCTGATATTGTATTCTGTTCTTCAACTATAGCATAGAAACTCAGTTCATGCCAATTTCTCAGGTCCTACCCTGGTCACGCCTGTGTTTGTCACAAGAAGATATTACATCGCAATTTAATCCCTCCAACTATTATAGTCTGAACCAAAAAACTTTTCTCTGTCTATTCTATCCAATGTTGCTTTAGAACAGTAAAGGAACTGCAACCAACAATAAGTACAATATTTATCATGATTTCTCAGAATCATGTAGACGTTTCCAGGATGCTGACAATAAGAGCTTTTTAATAACTGATTTTCTTACCTGATGGACTCTGCAGCTGAGGACATTCTTACACATTTCCTGGCTTACTCATATTCCTTTCAACTGTGTTTTTGGATGGAACAGCAGGGTGGGTGTGTCATCTGGTCATTTCCTTATATCTTTATTGACATAACGGCCATGTCTTCTCGTCATGTCTATTCCTAATCTCCTATCTTGATTGCAATTACAGATCCAACCGTCAACGATAGGTATTCATATCGGTAGCTGGCCCTTTATTGACAATGAAAGCAGCAATAACAATTCTTTAAAATTTGTCATTTTCTCGAGCTTATCCTCATCAGTAGAAGAAAATAATGGCATGATTCAACGCATTGTAGAGACAGAAAGCAGACAGAGATTAGACCAAGAAGCAGATTTTCTTAAATGACCCGAATCTTTGTGGGGCAGAAAAACTGTCAAATTACTCGGTCACGCATGCAAAAGAACCATGCAGAATCTTCGCATTCCACGTCTGTGATTCAATTGAGAACAGTTTTCTTTTCCTTGTTTGCAATTTTAAAGGGCATGGTCGTTTTCTCTACAGTCATCATGACCGGGCCATACCCACTAACTTTTGTTTCCAGTGGAACTCTTATCTGTTGGTACGTTTTCCATTGTGTTCTTGAAGAGATAGTGCAAGCATCTTTTCTCAAGAAATGGGAGCTGATGCATCGTGTAGTGATCTGATAATGATGATCAAGTCCATCTTTTTTCCCCCTTCTCAATATGCCTTTTTTTCTGTCAAATAAAGGAGGTTGTTTTTATTATATCATTTGATAATTGATATTTTCAAATCCTAGAAAGGAAAAGCAAAAGGAAACTAGTGTTGCGTTGACAGCTGAGAGCATGCGTGTTAAAGCCGCTTTCCGAAGGGTTAATGGTGGTTGGCGACAGCAACCCTTTGACAAACTCGAGCACTTGTAAGACGGAGTTGGCAGCTAAACTATTGGATTCTGTGGATTTTGCACGACATAAACGTCATCCTTTATTTACCAAAAAAAAAAAACGTCATCCTTTATAAAAAGATAGAAGCATCATTGTAATTGATGAATCACGGAGCTTCTCAAAAATTCAAGATTAGGTTCATCAATCTCATGGGGATGATAGCAACTTTCCAAGTAACCACCGCTAATTATTTTATGTACGGACAAGTATGTTTCCAATCTTAAGAATTGGCAAGAACAATGAACAGCAGTAGCACCGGTCCCCAACTATGAAAGAAGTATGCAAAATTGACCCTCATCTACCACATGAATCAACAAGCAAAATGCACCAGATTGTCAACCCCATTTCTAAAAATCTGACTGATCGACAGTCGATAGCCCTTGCAATTATGGCCTTTAGAATCTGGCAATAACCACCATTTGTTCCACTACATGTCACTCATCCCTGCAAATTCTCTCAACACATGTTCCTGCCTGAGCCTAGAAATTTCAAGAGAGAAATCAGTTGTAAAAGTGCCCTTTGGAGGCACTTTTAGAGGGTGAGAGTACAAACACATTGAATGTGTTGGAGAAAAACACATGGACAATGTTATAAAAGTGCCCTTTGAAGGCACTTGTTAAGACTCATCAAATGCGTTGGAGAAATGTAATGTCTCGTTCTTTCATACAAAGACATTACAGGTGATGGTAAAGCCAAACCTAGGGATCTACAACCTTAATAAGAAAAGCTGTCTCCAGTGCTGACTCCTTGCAATGCAGATACCGGTTTTCTTCTACTATATCAGTAGTTAGATTGAGAAGTATGGGCCGTTCAGGGTCATGTATGGTGTTTTCGCGGACTCGTGCAACCCACTTCGCAGCTTCCCAAACCCCAAATCTGAAAGGCCAAAATCATTAGACAGTAAGCAATTTGAGATATCTATGGCATCACGAGATTGAAGGAAAAACCAAACAAAAATCATCAATAAATGAACTGACTAGTTAACAAAACTGAAGTAACTGATAACTGCTGAAAGAATTACTTCATCAATACCATCCTGTATTAATTAGATGAATAGATAAGTTTCTTTGCTCGTCAGTCTATTCACACCCTTAGAAGATGCAGCAGTCTTATGAGCCTGATTCCATCATCCATGAAATGATCACCTTACACAAGCCAGCAAGTCTTTTTTTCCTCTTAGTGTGCACAAAAATGCAGGTGCTGCACCAAACACCATGCGAATTGCTTTCCAATCCACAGAACATCGAAAAGCTAAAACCACATTGCTGTCGATATTTTCTTATTAACAACAAAAAGATGGATGGCATGCAATTTTCACATTGACACATGAGAAGCAGCTCTTTCCTGATGATTCATTGGCTATAAGATTTTTCTTTGTTTGCATGACAACTTAAAGAGTATATATCCTATGACCTCAAATGAAACAAGCCAGCCAACCCTCAGGCTCCTTAATATAGCCTAGCCATATCCATAAATTGGAAGACTCAAATATACATGGTCATGTGAGATTCACCTAGATCAAACTTAAAATCTGGTTACGTTAATGCTGACAACATCCACGCTTATAATTTTGTTTTATATATTAAATATTTAAAAAATAATAATCTACATGCATACTATTGAATCTGACTGCCCTTGAGAATAACTCAAATTTCTGCCTCGGATGTATTTTCTGTCGCATATTAACATCTGCGACCCTGACCCAGAAAAACTAAACTGATTGAGGTGTCTACAATTCTCAAACCCTAGCCCACCATGCTAGTTCCAAAATGAAATTAAGGATGATAAATAATATTTGACAAAGAAAAAGAAGAGACTTACCGTGTACTAAAGGAAGAGGTTACCAGAATTCCAGGAAAAGATACGTCTTTTGGGATATTGTCATATGGAGAATACTCCCTTATGGCCCGAAAGTCATCAATATCCCCAGGGTAACCAAATTCGTCATAGTCACTAGCGGTAAGCGGTAAAATGGGATAGAGAAGTGTGTTTGTCGCATCTAAAAAGGGTACCTGAAAATACAGCGAACAAGTAAGCAGTAATAGGTTCACATGTAATCATCTTGAATCCAGCTCCCAAATAACTGCAAACATAAAGGTACAAGGTGCAAAGTAGTACTTTGGAACTCCTTTCTCTGATGTAAAATTGCTAAATTCTAGTTATTCATGAAATTTTGCGGTGGTGATACACAGAAAACAAACATCAGTTTCTTGACCATAATGATGCAACTAACAGCAAGTATACAGGCAGGACAGGCACAAGAAAGATAGATGCAGCAAAAATTATCAAAAGACACCTGAAAGCAGGGAGAGAGTCTATCAAACCTTTAAAACTGCAGCACGAAATAAGCCTGGACACCTGTTAATGGCTGAAGCAACTAAAAGACCCCCAGCACTATATCCCCAACCAGCAAGTTTGTTTTCATGTACCAATTGTTTGTCAATCAGGAACCTGGCACAGGAAATATAATCTTCAATTGAATTATGCTTTTTCCTATTTCTTCCGTCATGATGCCAAGACCTACCTCTGCCGCCGCCACCTCTGCAGACAAACCACACAATCCATCAGAATTAAAGGCAAGCCTCTGAAATGCTCTGGTATATAAAAATTGGCAATTAAAGAGAAAGAACAGTGGAAATTCCTATCTAGAAACAATAGAGGCTATAGGAAAGGGAACCGCACCAAGGCAAACATACCTAACATCAGCATATGCAACAACCCAGCCACGATCAAGAAGACTTTTAAGTTCACTGCGCCAACGTTTGTCAAGTAGCTCGCCATAAGCTCCATGTCCATGCAGCAAACCGGGCTTTGAATTTTCCTTCTTATTAGTGCGTGAATACACAATAGTCAGAGGAACGACAACCCCATTACATGAAGAGACTTCATGACGTTCACAAGCATAAAACTCAGAAAGCTCATTCCATGGATTATCTGATTTAACCTCAGCCATAGAAGAGGATTTTCCATGAATGCTAGCAGAAGAAGCTGTCCCATACAAAATTCGTGTCCTCTCATGAAGCAGATTTTGCTGCTGTATGATATTCCACATACCACTTGATAAATCATAGTCAACCACAGCATCTGGCATCTGCGAAATAAAGAAGCCCATCATATACACATTTTATATGTTATTAAAGAGAAATATTTATTTGCTAGCATATGTCTGGAGCCAAAAACAAAGGCAACATTCTCCAATTTGTTTCGCTCAAACAAAACAAATGTTGCCAATATGAAGGTGTTCACCAAAGAGGAGATGCAAAGTTGCAGAAGGCCCAATCACTGATTATATTCTCATCGATGAAGAAAGTTACACTAAGTTGATGGCCCTACTTTAACAAATTGCAAGATGACTTATGCATGGGCCTCAGAGCCATTTTGGATAAAGTAGTTCATAAGACGTGACCACTATATAATATAAAAGAGAAACATTGCACATTGACAGAAAAACAAACAAACATGATTAGACTAAGAAAAATGTTGCCCAAGTGAAGATAACTCATCAGAGTGGAAGTAGAACAGTTGCAGGAGTTGAATCATTCATAAAGTTCTTTATAATAATCCAAATTACATACTAGCTGATGCCCCTAGCAAATCAAAATTCCACAAGATCATCGAATCGAAAAGGGAATTAAAGGATCAATGAGATAGCTTTTATGGCAATAGTAAATTCACCGAGAACAATTAACAATAAAAATTCACTATTAGACATTTCTTAATTTCAAAGAATAGTAAGATCTCCTTTTTGAAACAAAGAATTCACAAGGGCCTTCACAAAAATCAGAAAGTGTTTTAGTCAATCTAGACAATACCTATGTGAGGCTACAAGACATTTTTTAAGTCCTGGTTATAAGCAAAGTCCATATGCTTCTTTTATAGTAAGCTAATATATGGCATGTAAGAAGCAAACCATGGGGTTCTGAAACACGTACCACAGGTGATGATATTGTAAAGCGCATCGTAGTGGAATGGTAGTCATAATTTGGTCCAGGTGAGATTTGGGAGACAGAACTGGGAAGAGGTAAGAAACAAGGGCTAGCCTGCTTTAGATGAATCTGACCCTGCCACGCCCAAAGGATATTAATGAGAAAACAAGTCTTTTACACGTTATTGGCTGAGTACCAAAATGAATTAAAAAGACCCCATGGCAGATTCTTCTGTGATTACCTTCCCAAGAGGCAGGGCAACTGAACAAATTCTGTAATTTCCATCTTTTCTTAGTATAAGAACCAAGTACTTATTACTGAAGTCAACATCCTCAATGACTGAATCTTCATCATCAACAAATACATTCTGCAGCAATGAAAAGAGCAAAGAAAACTGGTCGAAAAGAGCAAACAAAAACAACATATTCAAGTGAGAATATCCCACAGGAAACCTGCCATTGATTTTGTAGAGCGATGAAATAACACTTGATCCAAAAAAGTTAAGCGACATAACTTAAGAAGATGCAAGCAAGATATAGCTAGAAACAGGATTTGTAGATATTTTAAAAATCGTTTTTCAAAAATGTGACAATTGCAGGTAAAGTGGAAAACTAGAAGGATAAGAAAGTAAGCTACAGAAAATATAGGTTATAAAGCATAGCTTACCACTAACCTCCCAAGTTGCTGGACCATAAGAAGGATTTACAGGACTTTGAAGAAGATAATGATGCTCAACAGGTTTACCATCTTTTGTAGCATTTGTGAATAAAAAAAGATAGCCCTGATGGTGTTCAACTATGCAATGGCATAGACCTTTACTCTCCCAAACAAGCGTCATGCCCGAAAGTGGATCTGCTGCATTTATCAGAAACACCTGAAATATCATTCTATTGATTAAACTACATGGACTTGCTAAATTAGCTTTAATTTTTTGCATATCACAAGACATCAGCATCAAGACAGATACCTTTGAAGATGCAACTGAGAAGGTATTGACGGTCACAAACTGGAAATCTTTTGTATGTCGTATGTTAATATGAACATTATCATCCAGTTCTTGCAGCAGCAGAACATCTTCTTCAGTCGATCCAATCATGCTACAATACAGCCTTGTGATCACAAAATGCTGATTTAGTTTCATCAATCCCAAGGGTCATAAAATTATAAGATAAATCAAGCAATGACATGCAATATATACCTACATGGCCGCTTGGTTTGATCTGTGACGACATACAGTAATGCCTTCCCATCCTTGGCCCATGCCAGACCCGACACTCTTTCAGCTTGAGGCTTACTACATAATGAACCTGAATTTAAATTCCTCACAGATAACTTAAATAAGTCATTGTCCTTATCATACATGGTGTACGCAAAAAATTGATGGTTTGGCGACACCTCCGATAATTCTTCATAAGCATAACCTGAAAAAAGAGGCACGCAATAATTTACAACCACATGAGGAAGACAAAAGTCCGTAAACATTTCCTCTTCTTTGGCTGAGTGAGCGAGGAGTAAGTCAAAGGAACAAAAGTTAGAAACTTTAAATACCCCTTCATCTATTACTTCATCCAGAAAAAGACAAAGCAGAACAACAGCAAATCAAGGAATGAACGAGAGAGACATTCTTTCCATCCATTACTCGCATGTTAATAAGGTCCAGAGACATGTTAGAGTACCATGTACCCATTTTTTCACATGAAAAGAGTGGATTCAGCCAAAAGAGAGAGACATCACCTCCAAATCTCTCAGCTTCTTGATTGTAGTCAACAAGCTTCTGCTCAATTCTCTTCCCTGAGGTGAAATCAAATCCAGCTGAAGGAGATTTATGAGAGATGAACTCTTCATTTAAGCTCACCAATCGTCTACAGAATACTGGATACTGCTTTCCTTCTTCAACTCGCCTATAGTATAGCCTAAGTCAAGCAGTTGGAACTTGTTATAGAACCATCGGAATCTCTCATGTGACAAGAAATCTTCAAATGATTTGTTCCAATACAATCGGGAAGTCAATGGAATCGCCAACTACATTATATTCTTTCATCACGGTCCACTACTGATTGGGACTATACTCTTCCTTCATTCTCCACCATTTGTGAACTTATAAAGCCGCAATTAGGGTCTCAAATTCAGACACCACATGATAAAACAACCTCACAAGATCAAATAAGTAAAAAAACCACTGAGAAAACCACGATGCAAATAACATAGGGAACTCGAAAGCAACCAACTTCTCATGTACCAGTACCAGAGGAGAGAGATACCAAGGGCCCCAGCGGAGAGGAGGCGTTGAGAGTTCAAAGGAGAGGCGAGAGGCCATCTCGGACTGAAGCTTGCTCTGGAGCTTGTCGGTGTCGGACATGAAGGCCTCGGTATACTTCTCCTCCTGCTCCATGTACACGTCCATGTGCCGCATCGCCACCTTGTCGTTCAGCTTCGACATCCAGCTGTACGGGTCCTCCCACGTCACGTCGTGGAGGGCGAAAGTCTCCGGCTTCCGCGGCGGCTTCGGCGGCTTCGGAGGGTCCGGCGGGGGAGGCGGCGGCCTCGGGGATCTGTAGCGGGAGGAATGGAGGGAGGCGACGGCAACAGCGGCCCTAGAAAGGCGGAGGAGGAGAGGGTGGCGGCTGTGATGGGTATTCAGGAGGTGGCGCATGGTGGGGGACGGGGGGTTTTGGCGGTGCGAATCACTCGTATCGCTATAAAACTAAAAGGGTTCGTTCCAAGACCATCAAGGAGGTTGGACAACCGAGCAGTATCTGCCGGCAGTTGTACCGTATTCCTCTGGGATTCAACGGAGCTGTTACGACGAGCTTACACTCCTAAACCCAAAAGATCCAACCTTTGCAAGGTAGCGACCATGCTTGAAATTGAACCTTGCATTGCGAGCGGGAACAACTCGAGTGACTGTCAACTTTGATCGCCCATTTCCTGCTCTTTTGCTTATCAAAAGGCTTACTGAGAACTTCTGCCCGCCTCGGCCCACCAAAGAAAACACAGCAGTTCAAGTTTTTAACGTATCATTGGGAGGAATATGACATTTTCACTGCTCAAATTTGTCTCTGAACAATTCTTTTACGGTACTTGTATGTGCAATTTGCGTGTATTCGTGTATAGACAGTCACATTGCAGTTCAACTAGGCGACGCATGTGCACTTGCGACAGCGCGCTCGTCTATCATTGGGCGGCACGAGTCCAGGTCTCGTTTAGCATCTGAGGCATCGGAACTAAGGCCAGAAGATGTTCATGCGCAGGATCGGTTTAAAAAGCTGTAACGGATTACATGTTAAACTGGGTGAATCGATATACTAGAAAGCAGAGCCACAGATCACAAAATATGTGATGCATTTCCAAACTATATCGCATTCAATTAAATTCACATCGAGATATAAATCCAGCGCTGCTACTCAAAATAGAGAAAAAAAAAAAAGGCACTGAACATTCCCACTACCAACTCAAACATCACCACACCTTCCTTGCAAATTATACTAACAAGCCTAACTTTGTGGTGCATTCCAAACTCTCGTCGAAATGGCCTCCATTTGTTGATCGCAACAGGTCGAAGAAAAAAAATCTCCCGTCTTAAATTTACAGCACTTTATATGTACATTACCTACCGGAATGCCCGCGCGGAGGTTCAATTTACAAGCTTTCCCCCGATATGAAAATCTGCACTAAGAGCTCCCCTCCGTGCTGTACATAGAGTATTCACTCAAGCTGAAGTCCCCTCTCTCCTCATCCCACTTCAAAATCTCCCTCGCATACTTGAGAGCCGCATCGACGCTATCAGGCTCATGTCCCTTCACCAGAGCAACATATAAGTTCCGACCAGTGAGTGAAGCATAAAGCCGTTTGAACTTCACCGCAACATAATGGAAGCCCAGCTGACCGAGCGTCGGGCTGTAATTAATGCTGTTGCTCCTGCTATTACTGTGATGGCGGCTGACGAGAGGGTGGAAGTCATTGAACCACTCGCATTCAGTTAGTGGGACCTGTTCTATCTTCTCCTCGAAGAGATCAAACTTTGTTAGCATTAGAAGGAAATCCATCTGGTCAAAAGTTGGATGAGCAACAATGCTCTCAAAGAATCTCCGGCTCAATATCATGTTGTTCGTCAAGGCACCGTTGGCATCAGGAGTAAATTTATCGTAGTCACTCAAGGCAACACAGAAGGTGACAAGACCAACGTCTTCAAACATGTCTAGCCACTTACAGTTTTCTCCAAGGCCTCTCGCATTCACTCTGATTAGTTGGTACCTGCGAAAACATCAAGATAAAAGAACGAATGTTAAGTACTTGAGATCTAACACGCTACACAAATCAAGAAAGTTGGGAAGAGGATGAATCACCACACTCTTACTAAGCATATTGAGTTCTAAGTCGTGACTGATTATAATTGGATTCACCTTGGCAAAACTGCTAGTGGCAAATATCCAATTCGCTAGTGGAGCGTGATCAACAGGTTCTTAAAATAAAGTTCAATGGCAAAGTGATTGGTTGAGTTTGTTCTGCCCTAAATATTTTTAGTAATATTTCCGGAAGAGGACTAAACAATATACAGGTGCCGCAACTAAAACATAGATTAAAATGATGCTACCAACCTAAGCAGAGAGTCATGCTGATCCATCGAATCAGTATAATCATCAGGTGCAGACTGGGGAAACGAGAAGTCCACACAAGCAAGTCCATTTGATGATATCACACCTTCAGAATACAGAATATCCAGATCTGAGGGATCATAATCCAACCTCAGAATGTCAACAGTCTGAACAGAAAGGACAAGGATTAGAAATGAAAAGGCTAACCGATAGCCGTACAGTAATAAGATGGAGGACTATGAAGTGTGGAATAGCAGACTCCGATAGCTTAAGTCACATTATTCAGTGTCAATCAAGCTAGGCCACCATCAAATTATACAAAAAGCAACGGCCATGGTGACTGACATTGCTTCAAAGCTTCATATATAACAGAAAAATCAAGACTCTATGCATCGTTTTGGACTTAACTTGATCATTTTACACTATTATCTCTTTCCTTCATATTAACAGCCGACTTATTCCCTTGAAGTATATTTGATCCAAAATGAAATTCAAATTCTTTTCCTCTACTGGTTCTGCTTTTCTGGGGTGTGGTAGCCCATGTTATCATCTGGTAATAATTTATATTCCCTTCTCAACTCATGAACGTTTCCCAAATTCTTTTACTCCTCTTTTTTTTCTTATAAGGACGCAGTCAATATCAGGAAATTCTGGGAATCACTTCCTGCCATTTTTACCTTGGACCCAATTTTTTTTCTGAATGACAAGAAATAGACAATGCAGTACTCATTCAACTATATCTCCATTCTGCCACTCACTCCACCCCATCTCCATCTATTACTTACACCAACATAAGCGAATAGCGAATAGCATCTCAGCATGATAAACTTCCCCTGTTTCTACTTGCTACCATCATCATCTTGTGGACGTCACTATTAATTTGAAGCAAGCAAGAAAAAGCTAGGCCAATTACGTCAAAAGAAGCAAGAAATGATGGACAATCATAAACTCAACAGGAGAGTTCTTTTCTGCCATATATCCTTACAGAAATTGAGCATAATCACAACAAGTAGCTCACAACTCTCTACTCGAAAATAAATGAAAGAGCATAATCTACTTTTGCTGTTAATAAAAATAAAAAGAGCAATCAGTGTTCTTACAAATCCATACTTGATATAAAAGTCCTTCAGACAAGGAAAGAAAACATGATCTTACCCGCTCTAAAAAGTAGTTGGCAATAGTAGGTAGCATTTCCAGCTCATTTTTTCGGCTGTAAGTGGCCTGAATGGCAGGATCATTCCATAACTCCTCCACAAGTGGGGCATATTCACGTGTGGCAGCTGGAAAAATGGCTTCCAAATTGCCCGACACCATGGTTTTCAGCAGCCAGTCTGAAAAGGCTTTCAGGCGTTGTCCAATAGAATATATTGTCTTTTCCTCTTGATTTTCTGTCATAATGAGATTGACTGATTTAATAACTGTCATATTTGAGCCATATTCAGTAATGAGGAGAATTTGCATTTGAAGACATAGAATTTCTCATGCCAATACTATTGCAACCAGTTATTGTCGTGAGTTCGTAGATAACCAGTTATCCAAGTGACTTATCTATACTTCCTAAATTTCCGGCTCTCAGTCTAGCATAGTATTCTGAGTTACAAGCACAGTAGCCCTGAATCTTTTTTTATTTTTAAAGTCAAACAGCTTTGCTTCTGTACATCTATTCGGTACAATAAATCCCTCTATTTCTTATTCACTTTTAATATGGTAATTAGGCACTTACAAGGGACCTTTATCAAAGAGAGATACCCCAGCAATTTCAAGTTCTCTCGGAAATACCCAATCTACTAGATTTACAAGTGAGGATTTAACATAGGAGTAAAACCATGTCATCAAGACGATCTCTAATCCTGCTTTTAATATCTTTGTGGGATAAAACAGAAGCCATCTCCACACACTGATACATTCATAGAAAAACTCTCTTTCTTGATCTAGCCACCACCTACAGACCAGGTCTCAAAAGGATACTCGAGAGTTGCTACCTAACAAGGCTAGTATCTTGTCTATTAAATGGCAAACCCATTCTCAACCTATGGGGAACTTCTCATAAGCCCATTATGTTATTCCCACAGTACTAGGCTCACTGTCCCGATCTTTTCACATTTATGACTCAGCAATCCAAGGTTTTCAAGGACATAAGCCCACCGTATTGTTTGTAGGACATGTTTCACGTGTACAGGCCAATCTCCTCCATTATTACATAAAACAGCAAAGGCAAGAAAACAGAAGTATATCAAGCAATTACCTATATGGTCATGACCACCAGTAGAACGGTTCTTCCTCATGTGAGACAAACTTTCCTCTTCAAAACGCTCACGGCCTTCAAGAAGTATCCCAAGATAGCTATACACGTTACCCTGAATAGTGAGCTTTAAATTTTCACGCTCTTCGGCTGAGAAAGGAACAGCATCATAGAGAAGTTTGACCTGGAGTGCACATAAGTTCATTTTTATTATCCAAAGGCTG
This sequence comes from Melaleuca alternifolia, assembly GCA_019926035.1. NCBI lineage: Eukaryota > Viridiplantae > Streptophyta > Magnoliopsida > Myrtales > Myrtaceae > Melaleuca > Melaleuca alternifolia. Next base: position 4,311,439 of record JAGKPW010002416.1, on the reverse strand, counting down.
AATACATTTAAACTAGTTGAAATCAAAAAAAAGACGAAGAGCCTAAGTCTATAATCACTCACATTGGATAACTATAACTTACAGCATTAGCTTTACAACATTTTTGGGTAAAAAAGAAAAGGAAGGGAGCAGGGGGAAAATGCTGCTGAGGACTATAAATTCTTAGTCAGATATAGCAAAAGCAAGGTTTATCAATTAAATTCCATGTTTTGTTATTTATAGCAAATGAATTCCATCTTAATAGTACAAGATTATCTAAAGAAAAAAAGATTTCGATCTGGTCCCTCAAGGCCAACGTATCAAATTGATCTTATCCAATCTTATCCAAAAGTACACTCACCCTCGCACTCTGCTTGCTGCACGATCAAAATAATAAATGCACATTTTTTCTTGGTTTGAAACTTCCAGGTTTTGTGCACAGACCTTGCTAGTAATAAAAGATGTAATATTGCCTATGACACTCTCAGAAGAAATGGAAGGGAGTCAGAAGATCTGGCATTTACAGAAAATCAACCTCTTCATAAATGTCACAATGTAGCATAGTAGGAGGATTAGGATATGTCTTAAAGGAATTGAGATTCTGCTTTAAACAGACTAGCAACTTGTCAAGTCCTAAATTGTTCTATTTCATAAATGATGTTCTAAATACTGCATCATGTTTCCATTTCTTATTTCAACCTAAAAACATTTAGACTACTGTTGAGTCACACATATATTGAGCCTACCACATTTCTGGTTTAACAGAAACCATAAGCATAATCAGTGATGTAACACATTGAATGGACTAAAAGCAGGGACTCTGGCGCAAGACTTTCATTATGATTCGGGCATATTTCAATATTTCACAAGCATGGACTCCAGAAGAGCTTTTGATTCATAGGCATACAATTACAGGGCTCTCTTTCAGAGTCTTCATAAGCAAGAGCTATGGCATCTAGTACATGCACCAATATCATAAACTTTGTGTGCTCGGATGGGAAAAATTACCTGCTTGAATATTGTACTTGTTCCAGATCCACTATATCCAACTAAAAGAATCTTGTGAAGCATTCTCTGCCCAACATAATCAGGAACACTTCTGCTAAGCAGGCTGTCAGATTGTTCCACATAAGAGCCAGAAGATTTAGAAGGCACTGGAAGCGACAAGAAAGCACACAATAGCTTTGTCCCAGCCTGAAGAAAGAGTCCCAGTAAAACAGGTAGTTTAGCAATCTCTTAAAGAAGGAAACATAAAAGGACACCTCAAAGAATATTACCTTGCCCCAGATAAAACCTTTCGTGTTCTTTTGTCCCTCTTCCTGGTATGATCCATCCTCGTTCACCCAAAAGTGAGGGTTACCAGCGCACTGAACTCCCGCCAACTGCATTTTTCAAATTCATTTCCTAAAATCATACTCTGCAATTGATGTCTTCAAAATGATTTCGAGAAGTGAGATGATTTAACCTGCAACATTCTGAGTTCCACTTTTGTTATCTCTCTGCCATTTATGTACACTTGGGTATTTCCGTTGCTAGCATCCTGCATAATTGGACCCCCAACATGGAGATGGGGACTGATTATCTGGGAAGGCTTCTCTCCCTCCTGTTAAAGTCACCAGGAAGCATTTAGCCACCACAGACCATTGACTTAAAGAAAATAAGAGGGAAAAAATGGAAAGATTTTCTTGCAAACCACGTTCACCTTTCCCCACAATCCGGATACTTTATCATACCAATAGTTCCCAGGTTTTAACTTCTTTGGTGGGCTCGGACAAGACTGTAGCACTAGCAGCTCCTCTGGGCAAAGAGGTTTCCCATTTACGCATACATACTCTGAAGGTAACTGATTTGCTTCACACAACTTCTCAGACTTCATAATTTGCCTGACCTCCAAATCATTGAGCAACCGTTTAAGCATTCGAGAGCACTTGCCCAAATTCATTCGCTTAGACTCGTCAATTGGAAAGCCAATGCAAGAAACACATTTCCTCCCTTCTGGCATTGAACCCATAGCTCTAAGCACACAATTAGTGCAATACTTTGCATCACAAACAAGGCAAACCTCCTTTTCAGTAAACCGGTTCCCTTTGAAGCATCGATAGCAAGATCCTTTCTTTCCTTTACTTTGAGGTTGTCTCTTGACCCGAACAACTTCTTGTTCATCCCTGCTAAACTCCTCTTCAAGATCAACGTCCAATCCAATGTCATGAAACGTCACAACGGGGTTTCTTCCAACGTCATGATTAGAATCGGTACAATCCCCAGTCTTCCGAGAAGATGGGCACTCTAAACTCAAAATAGATCCACTGGAAGCCCATTCCAGCCGGTTGGATTCATCCAAATCTATGCACTCCTTCCCTACATTGGAAACTCTAAATGCCTGAGAGCTTCCCCCGGATTTGTCGAAACTATCACAGAACTCTATGGTGCTACAACTCTGCGCTCCATTAAACAACTCGCGCGAATTCTCGCGGCTCACTGAAGATGACTCCAATCCGTGCGAACTGCTCACAACATCAGACAATTCTCCAGACAAACAGTTGCCATTAGAGAACTCTAGCGCTCCCGAGCTACTTAACTCACCTGACGACTTGCCCCCACCCAATGGCCCTGACGTGATACCGGAAGCCACCGGCGACACGGCAATCTCGGAGGCCGAATCGAGCTCCTTTGAAGCGCGGCTACGGCTGTTTTCAATGACGGAAGTGGGCGAGACCGTGGAATTCGAGGCATTCAGCTCCTTGGAGGGCTTCTTAGCTAAAGGGTCAGCGGCCACGATCGGTTGCACCACTGGCAGCGAGAGCTTCTCAGCGACGGAGACCTGCGCGACCACCGCGGCGACGGGGATTTGCTTGAGATTGATCGGGACGGCTCGCGGGAGATCCTGGCTCACGGGTGGCCCCTCGTACTCCAATGCGAACGAATACTGGGCCGACCCGTCTTCCCCAAGACGGAAAGCCGTTCCCACTTCGGCCATTTCGACAAAAGCCCTAGATTCAACAACCCAGCGCAAGCGGCATCAAGCGAGGCCGTGCAGGAAAAGACACAGCCTTTCCTTTTCTTTCGCTGGGTCTGGTGGATCACATCTTGCAGAGATGGAAAAACAAAAAAGGTACTCCCAATCGTTCCGCAGAGGAAGCGAGTGGGGAAAAGCGCGAGCGACAAGAAATCGGAGCGGAAGGGCAAACCCAAAAAAAAAAGAAGCCAAAAAAGAAGAAGATGACGGGAGTGGGAAGCAAAAAAGGCGATTGCAAGATGGGATCTTTCTTTATCGTATTTGGAAGAAAACAGAGAGAGAGAAGTGGCCAAAGCGAGGAGACAAACTATCTGGCTGGCGGAAAGAAGAGGGAGGAGGTGGGAGGAGGTGGGAGGTAGTGGCGGCGGCGGTGGTGGGTGGTGGTGGTGGGTGGCGAGGCTGGAGAGAGAGAGAGAGAGGGAAGATGGGGGATGAGAAAGCTGCTTGGGAAGGTGAGGGAAAAGGACAGCCAAAGGGAGAAAAAAAAACTGGCTGCTGCTTGGAAGTGAGAATCTGTCTCGCTGCTACTTTTTCTTCTTCTTCTTCTTCTTTTCTTTTTCCCCCTTCCCCGAGCTTTGTAATATTCTTTTCTCATTTTCCATTATTTCTAATTAATATTTGTTTTATGATAATTAATATATCCTAATAAATATCCACCCCTGGTACGCCAAGTCAGCAGTGGGCCCCGGTGTCCCTTTTTGGTCTTTTCACTCGTGTTTTTTTTGTGGCGATCGGGGAATTTTGGTTGGAATCTAAGTGGGGGTTTGATCATTTGCCCTTCTTCTTTTTCCCACGTTTAGAAACGCAAGGGAGCTGGTGATTTAGGTTTCATTTTATTTCGTTAAAAAATAAATGATACGAAAAATATTAAAATAAAAATAATTATTTGTATAACTCAAAATAAATGATCGAAATGATTTATATTTAAATATTTTTACAGACAATCAAAATATTTTTTATTCATTCACTCATTTTTACGAGCGACACAAATAATTATTTTAGAAAAATGAGTTTCCCGAGCCATTCATTTTTCTTGAAATAAACGGGGCATTAGTCAAATAAAAAGAAGAAAAAAGCATTGGCAAATTTACCCAAATAATTTAACTTCTTGAGTGATTTTTTGTCCTTTTGGAGCGGACGTAAGGCTTGTAAGGAGAGAGATTTCCTAAATATAATTTATGTGGTACTTAAAGCCTTAAAACCATGAATTCAAATGATGATGATGATGAAAACTACCGCTTCTCACAGAGCTCTTCAAACTTCAACTTGATCGACCCATCTTCGATTATGTTAGGATGAACCCAGTTTGACAAAATACAGCTCAAGATATCACCTGACAAGCAATATCGAGCGAGGCACAATCCAGCATATGAACTAGGCAAAGTGTGCAATTTTCCACAGCTTAAAAACAAATGAAAAGTGCTCTCAGGGCACGTTTGGTAACTAGAAAACAGCTTTTTTTAGAATGATTTTTTTTTAAAAAATAGTTCTCGGATGAGTTTTTGGGAAGAGAAATGTGTTTAGTAATTGAACAAAATTTCTGTTTTTAGAATAGAAAAAGAACAGAAATCCGTTTGGTAATTGCACAAAATTTATCATCCCAATAGTAGAAAAATAAAAGAAATGCGATGGCCGGCGACTGGTGACCTACGATGGCGGCGACCGACAACCGGCGATGGCGGGGGCCGATGACTGCCCACCTTCAATGGCGGCGACCAGCAACCGGTGGCGGAGGCGGTTATTGGTGGCGATTGGCAATTGGCGGCCGGGGCCGATGACTGGCGGCTGACGGCGACAACCGGTGGCAGGTAGCAACAGCAGTGGACGACAAGCAATTAGTGACGGTGGCTGGTGACCGGCGACGATGGCCGGTGATCGGCGATGGCGGGCGGCGACTAGCAATTGGCGAGCAATGACTGGCGACGGTGGCCGGTGACCGGCAGCGGCGACCGGCAAAACGATAGATGGCGATGACCGGCAGCCGACGACGACGATCGGCGGCAGGCGACCACGATGGCCGATGATCGACGGCAGCAACAAACGGCGAACGGCGGCGGCGGCAAGAGATAAAAATGAAATATAAAAAAATTAACTTATTAATTGGTACTGTACATTTTTGTCTCAAAAATTGAGAATCAAAAAATTTTTGGTTCTCATTTTTCGTCCCAAACCCATTCCCGGCCATTTTTTCATTCCGAAAACAGAATGAGAATAAGAATTTGCCAAACAAGTTTCTCATCCAGGGACGAGAAACTGAGAATGAGAATGGTTACCAAACGCGCCCTTACAAAAACATCCATTCTCGGTTTCTCTTATGCAAGCATTGATGTATAGAAATTCGGACCACCAGCCCTCTTGATTTCTTCCCCCTCTCTTTGAATGCAAAACTGGCTTTGCATTCAAGGGGCAAAAGTGGAATTTCCGAAAGCTTTTATCTTAAATTCTCCGACGAGAAAAAACTTGTATTTTGTTATTTACGTTTTCACATAACTTCCGTCTCCTCGCACTTTTGTTGAGAAATGGAGAAAACAAAGTGGTCATTCTGAAGTGAACCAGGATATGCACGCGTACAACATTATGCTCGGGTAAAATTACTTCCATTTTAAGCTTATTTTATGCGTTTAATTTGGTAAATTTAATGATGTATTACGTGGACAATCGTTCATATACTCATAATTAGATCGTCTTTTTTTTTTCGCGTTCGCAAGAATTATCCGTGTGATTTCTCGTTAACTAACATGAATTAACAACAAAAGGATCAATTACATGATCCGTTATTTTCGTGAGATCTTATACTTTAATCATTCATATTATGAAAATGTAAGCCTTTTTTTAGTAATGGGATTGAAATAAAATCATAATAACATCCGAGCATTTTTCTAATGTACTTTTAGGAAAAATGGCGACACATATTCGTCCGTACCTTGAATCATATAATTTCCGTCCCATGTATCATTAATGTGCAAAAAAATTACAATAAATGTGTTTGTACAATAAATGCGTCTGCTAGAGTAGGGTCGATTTCATTTTCTTCTATTGCAAATTTCATTTTTTTTAAAGGTTCGACAAAATTAAGGTGACAAATTTGTACGCCTAGATCAGAATTAGCTACTCGAACTCGAAGCATGCTAAAGTTACGTTTGGTTCGGCCTTTCTAGAAGACTTTGGGTCTCCAAAGGCTCTTGTGCTGAAGTTGAGGTGTTTGAAAACACGATCTCGAGAAAAGTCCTTGAGTCAAATTTAGCATTTCCCAAGCCTTTTTAGACCGACGCATTTCCCATTCGGGATTTACAATTCCTCATTTTTCAAAATGGTATTGTGATGGTCACGAGTCTATCGAGCAAAATCTAGAGGGTCAAGGATCACCCGAGGCTCGCCAGCTTTTGCTGAGGGGTCGCCGAGATCTAGGTCAACATACCTTGAATCCGTCAACATATCGAGTGGTACCTAAATTCACTAAATACCTTAAACAAATGACTTGCGAGCTAATTATCATATACGTGTATCACGTCATTCCAATGTTTTCGACATGGAGCTTCTCTACACAACCGACACGCGGACAATGATAAGTGGTTGGTGGTGGCTGGTGACCGCAAAGTGGGCCGAGAGGCGGCCAGAGGACATCACTAGGTCGATAGTCTATTAAATTCGAGCACTATACAATTTATTGAGATTCTAAACCATGCCATGTTGAATTCCAAAGGTCAGCATTTCATTCCATGGAAGATTTGGGCATAATTCCACATGCACAAGTTGATATTTTTCCGAATTTAATCTTCGGAATATTTCCCTCAATTTTATATTTGGTTTCCTCTTTCATCGGATTCCATTCTCGGTGCATTGCGATGCATCGCGAGAAAGAGGGGAGAGGGGGAGATTCATGTGCGGTGGTTAAGCGATGGTGACCCGAACGAGAAAGTCGTACGTCCTCCCCCGCGTGCGGAGAACAGCACCAACTCAGACTTTACTTTTCTTCTAATTGCGGGCATGCCCTTAATTACGACCGGTACCTGGACATAGACGGAGATCCGGCATCCGTGGTTAAAGGGTCGGGTCGGGCGACCGGCTAGTACTTGCCAGAGCGTCGCGTGGCTCGCCGGCCCATATTTTTAGGCCTGTTCATTTTAATATAAGCCGGTGTTAAAGTTGGCCACATCAAATAACCTTCCGATTCCGACTAATTCTTGATAGTTAAGGTAATTTTCGCACGCGAAGAGGGTCGTGGTTATTTGGTAGAACAACTGAATTGTTTGAAACAAAATCAAGGGCTGTAAGGGGAGGAGGGGGGGGGGGCGTTGGGATCTGGGACAAAGCTAAAATTTGAGTCAAAGTTAAGTTAGGCGGCATCTCAACAGCTTAGAAGAATTATCTCTTTAGGGGAGGCTTTATTTCCCAAGCCTACGATGTTGTTACGTGTTCAAAGAAGAAGATGACACGTGTCCATGATGTCCGCTTGCATCTTGGGCTGCTAAAGAGAGTCCACTCCCTTTAACGCATACGATCCTCAGCCCAAATGGCCGAGGGAGGTGGGTGGGCTGCGACCGTGTCTTTGTTAACGCCGAGTGAAAACCGCAGTAGAGTATGGTGAGTGCGGATCCGTTGTTTCTCACGCTAGTCGGAATCTGCTGTTTCCTAGCACGAGATGATGACACGTGGAAGCTAACGCGAGATTCAACCCCCGCGGCTCCAGATGGAAACCCCTTCGACCAATCATCCTGAAGAGTATTCTCGCCTTCTCTCCTTTGCCACGTCATGTCATGTCGCGCGCGACGCGTCCGACTCTACATTGGACTAGAGGCGTTCCCAATTAGAGCAACATTTCATGTGTCAAATTAGATCCGCTAATAGTGTTAGGTACCCAACTCTTTATTCCTCGAAACCCTAACCTCTTCCAATCTTTCCCCTTTTTCCTTCCGATGTAGACTACTTCTTCTCCGCTTCCATTATTATGAATCAACCCGCAGCTACAGATCCTCCACATCAAGAAACCCAACAAGACCAATGAGGAATGTGATGCGTTCAGGCTCCATTGAGAAGTGGTACGACGACTTGTTCGAGTTTTGAAAATTTTCTATCTCTCGATTTAGATTCAGATCTGTGAGTTATTCTCTCTCGACTTAGATTTAGATATGGAAGTTTCTTAAACCCGTTTCCATGCATGCTCAACCTCTCCTGATCTAGATTTATATCTGGGAACTTGTTCAATCTGTTTTTGGTGTGTCTATATAGTAAATGGCGTTGAGGTTGCAGAACTACAAACACGCACCGCTCTGCTGGGCAAGCCATTTGGAGAAAGAGATTACAATATGTATTCATCATTTATGATTATACGAGATTATGTATTCATCTTTTTGTTTGGTTTTGATGTTTAAGGCATATTTGAATTTGTGAGATGAGAGTGTACTCATCACAAAGATTTTGTTCTTCATTGTTCCACTTACTGATTGTGATTTGCTTTATTTTCTCTCTCGTATCATTTTAAGATTTCGAGACATGAACGGAATATTTACTTTTAATTAAACAAACTAAATCATTCAAGGTGATAATTTACTTTTATTGTTCCACTTACTTATTGTGATTAGCTTTATTTTCTCTCATGTATCATTTTAAGATTTTGAGACATGAATGGAGTATTTAATTCGAATTAAAAGATAGATCCGTTAAGGTGATAATTCTCCTTTGGATTGAATACCGGTGAGTTTTTTGGAAGCAAAATTTGTCTGATAGAGTAATGAGTTGCCGACACGATGGAGCCGATACAACTGTTTTATAGGAGAAGGACTATGAAAATAAGGTGAAAAAAAATTAAGCAACGCCTATATAATAATATGATAAGAGCTAGATATCTAATTTAAGCAATGTGAGATAGAATGTCATTAGTAACTCCTCATCATACAAATAATATAACGAAATTTATCATTTTCTCTGCACAATTTTTTCCTGGTTTTATATATGATCACTATCTTGAAAACGGAAATATTCACACTTAAGTATGTTTAACAAGTGCTTTAGGAATACTCATTAGCAAGACCCGTGGCGTCGCAAATCAAGCAATGTCTAGGTACTAATTTGGTAAGAGCTAGATATCTAATTTAAGCAATGTGAGATGAGTGTTGTTAACGACTCCTCGTCAAACAACTAATACAAAGGAATTTACAATTTTCGATGTACTATTGTTCTCGTGCTATGTTTGATCACCATCTTGAAAATGGAAATATTCACACTTAACTACGTTTAACGAGTGTTTGAGGAATACTCGTTAACAAGACTCATGCGTCACAATTCACGCAAGTGAGATTGCATGGAGACGATTGAGTTTTAAATAGTCGTGCGGAGTAAAGACAGAAAGTTTAGGACCATCCCTCGTTTTCTGGCCCAGTCATGAGCGGATGCACTCTTCGAGCTCTGTCGGGCATATCATCAAACAGGTGGCGGAGGCCAGAAACTGCACTGCTCGGGCCGAAAACTAGCGAACGTGTCGGCCGATGATGATGGGGTCGGACGCGGATTTGGAAAAACAAGGAGGCTCTTTTGCTGGAAAGACAGTGTCCGGCTCGTTGAGGCTCGCGTATGAAGCGGAAAGCGACACGTCGCCGTCGATCTAACCATGGGCAAAGAGCCCACTGTTTTCAGGACAGGCGGTATGAAGTGGCCGACCTTAGGCTCTCACTTTCAAAGATAACGCCACCATGTTTTCCTTTTTACACAACCTAGGGGCTCCACTGTGATTGGACTGAAGGAGAACTGACATAATAACCCATCACCATGACCCTCAGATTAATTATAAGCTTCCCAGAACAATGAATCGACCCAACAACTATCAATTCCCGAGCTGAAATGATTAGAATTCTCTAACAATTGGTCAATCTCAAATGAATATAATGTCGTGATTGCTCCCTCCATGAACCTTTTAGGAAATGAGAAGATATTTCAAGAGATACTCCGCTTTCTAAATAAATTCGAGGATCTTTCATGGATCAGATAATTAGATGCCAAAAAATAAAAAAACTTGCGCGGATGCTCCAAGATGTAAGTTTTTGGCTCGGGGTGATGTGACTGTATTGTGCTAAAATGTCATTTATTTTAAGAGCAACTTCGTGGGAAATGGAATGGAACTTGAATTGACCTCCAAGGAGAAATAGAAAGGGACTCGGATGATACTTTCGAGCTAATCTCCGGACGTCCTAAAAGTAAAACATGAGCTTTACCTGCTAGGTTGAGAGGTTGCTGTGTGGAAAAAGAATGATCTCGTTACAACACGATCTCTTGATAAAATTGCTCGAATGATGTTAGGATAATCGGACTATTGCACCATGATTTTGGCTTCATAGATCAAAAGAATAATGCGACAACATTCCAACTCTCTCACAGCGAAACCCGTGTAATCTAGATAATGCAAAAACTACAAGTCCCGACCATAACGGATCTAGTTTGGTCTGTATAATCGAGGCTAACTCTGGTGAAAATCATTTATAGAATGCATAATAGAGAAGATTCTGTCCTCAAGACGTTCTTGATCGATAGCGATATTCGATCATATATCAAAATTTAGGCGATATAGAAAAATAGCACGGTCGATAAGGTTCTTTCACCTTTCTAATAAAAAGCAAAACTTCCAATCAATTACTTTTCAAGTACATGTGCATTGCCTGCGTCACTTAATCAAAGATTTCTTCTTACGCAAATTAGGGGCATGGGGCTATTATTAGCCATGAAGTTAGGTGTGCGTCAAATCCTAAACCCTAATAAATCGTGCGATTCCTAATGAGCCATGTGGTTCTCCTTAACGTTTGACCGCCCATTATTTCCAAAAATCTAACTACCCACATCGGCCAACGTCCACAGAACAGAAAAAAGAAAAGGAGGGTAGCTCTACTTTCTTCTTTGTGCTTAAATTTTCCAAAGGATGAACGTAAAATAAACAATAACTTTGACTTTTTCTGTTCTTCGAGCACCTAAACTTTCATCCATGGGAATGATATATTTGACCTAGATAATTGGAAGTTCTTTTCAACTGTGCTTCTGCTCTGATGACTAGACAGTCACGGGGGTACTTGAAACATTTCTTATCGTCGTTGTTATTATTATTATTATATTTACGCTGCAAACTCAGAGCACATGTAACTTATGCTTAAGAGTCTTGTTCAATGCATTTGAATGGAAAGGTTTACGTGTATCTATGAAAAGCAGCAAGGCTTAGATTTCTCGTATGAAGAAAAGAATATATGTACATTTTTTGTTTTGTTTTAAGGATTGACTTTGGGATGCGAATCCAACGTCTAAACTAGATCCTTAAATAACAAAAATCGGTCAAGATACGGGGATAATCGAGCAAGATAACTTTGTCGATCGTGGAGTCTACAGGAACTTCAAAGAGGGAAAAGAACTAAATTTACTGACAAGTTGCTACCAAATTATGATTGATGAAATGTTTTTGTTCAACTTCAAACATGTTGGCTTCGAGTGATATTTATTTTCCGTCATCCTTCTTCTTCTTCTTCTTCTTTTGGAAGCAAAGTTGTGAGAACTAGCAATTTCACAGACGATGATTTTACTAAAAATCAGCTAAAACCCACCTGCGAAGCTCGAGGCTGTAGATGCATTGCCGCATGGGTGGACACGTGCCTCTATACACTAAACAAATTCAGAAATAGGATTTTACTTAATAAAATGCCTGGAGCGCTAATTAAAAATTTAATTAAGAAACCCATTTTTTCAAGTGTCGAATTTGATATTAGGTATTGCTGAAGACCGAAACTCATCTTGTTATGCACGTTTAAGAAATAGCCGAGACGATTGTACATTCGATTTAATTGCTTATTGATTCAAGAAGAGGACATGTATTAGTGTTGATAAAAATAATTAAAGTGAAAATTAAGAATTTAGTCTCGTCTTTTTTCTTCTTCTTCTTCTTTTTTTTTTGTTTTGAGGGGAGTGATCACACGTGGCGAGTTAATTGCAATTATTATTATTTTTGGTCATTGCAATGTCTTTATTTATTTGTGATATTTAGTTGCAAATTTTTTAACGACCGGCCTTACTTAATAAGGAAATGCGTACAATTTTTAATATACTAATCACATATATATAACAATAGGGTGCTTTGAAAAAGGGCCACGTTTTCTTCTACCTCTAATTTGAGGAATATGAATATTAGAAATTTACTTTTATTTAGATTTGCATATGAATAATGCTCATAAATTGTTACCCAATAATGAAAAAAAATGGATGGAGGGAGTTTCCTCCAACCATGCCGGGAAGGAAAACATTTTCCCTTTTGACATAACAAAACTTTATTTTTTTCTAGATATTTAATAAGTATTACAAGAGCATTTGTTAGTAAAAACTTTCTTAACCAGCAAATTACATGTGCGTACCCACTAAGAGTTAGGCCGATAATATTTGATATGACTCGCTTATCTGAGATGAATACCAAATGCATTTCTCAAAGGAAACTCGAGTTATGACCTGATGCTATCGATTCTACTCATTTACTAATACAAATAAACGGGCAATTCAATCTTATCCACGTAAATGAAGCTTATGATTCTTAATACTGATACGAATGGACTGGATCTAGTAACTCGAATGATAACACGTGGAGACAATTTGCTAATGAAGGTTTAAAATTCATAAAATCATAAGCAACATCCATTTTTTTAATTACACAAGGGTTTTGCGTAACAGATGGCCTAGATTCATGCCTTTCCCACGGGAAGAAAATCAGAAAAATCAAGAAACGCACCCACAGTTTTTTTTTCTCTGGTGAACCCCCAGAAAGAGCACCTCAAACCACTGATCGGCTGAAAGCACGAAGACAAAAACCAAGAAACGAGAACAGCGAGAGGCTGAGCATATAAAACCACCCCGAGAGCTTCATCATCCTCGTCCAACACCACTTTCTTTCGCTTCTTGTTGTTACATCATCTGTTCGAGCGAAGAAGAATGGCGTGCTTGATTTCACAGGGCCAGCATGTTCAGCAAACCCTCTCCGCAGCAGCTGAGGAGTCGAAGCTGAAGGCCGGCCGCTCACCGGCAGAAGAGGGAGGAGCCGGGGGCGACGGCGTCGTGGGCAGCCACGTGACGAGCCGGCTCTACCTGAGCAAAGCTCCCTCAGACGCGGCTTCGTCCTTGGAGAAGGACGCAGTGCTCAGGCGCATACGTCACCGCAGGCGCATCAACAGGGTCCGCACCACCTTCGAATCCATCCTCAGCGGCTTATCCGCGCAAGAACCTCACGACGCGTTCTCTTACCCTTAGAATTCGCAGGTGGACGGAGGCCCGTTTCGACGATATAGTATCTTTCAGTATATATCATTAGATGTAATCTGTTGCTTCCTGGAGTTACTCGAGCTGGAAACTTTAATCCAAGCTGTGTTGCTTGCTTGCAAAGATGGAGTTCATCACACTCGCTGTAACCATCTGTTATAGCCACAGTTGAAGTACAATCGAACTGTAATAGTGTCACCGACCCTAGCCTCGCTCTGCCCTGACGATCCATAGATATGCGTTACAAGACATGGAATGATGCTAATGATGATGATTACAAAGAAACCCTAAGAATCATCCCTCTCCTTAAGAGCCTTACCACTATAGGACATGCGGGCTTGAAAAATTATCTATTCTAAGCAAAGTGGAACAATTGTTTTTCATATGTTTGATCTACATTGTTCTACTTTTATTAATTTGTGAAGGTCGGAGCTTGTTTGGCTCTACAAAATCAATCCACGAGGTCATTGTCTTCTATAAAATTCACCCATGAGACCATTCTTTTAAAATGGAAAAAACATTGAAAATATATGCGAATTTTTACTTTGAACCACTTATTCACTTCTGTCTCATGAACTAGGATAAATGATATAAATGGCCCTTAAAGTCTAGCCCAACGTCCGATGAGATCCCTGAATTTTAAATTTATTCAATATGATCCCTAAACTTCAACTTTACATGCAATATTATCCTTGAATTTTTAATATTTTCAATATGGTCCCTATTTTTTTTTTAAAGGTTCATTCTAGTCACAACATTGAACATTAAACATGTTCATGTAGTTTACGAACTAAATTGAACATGTACAAAAAATTCTATAGATCATACTGAACAAATTAAAAATTGAGAGATGATATTATACATTTGGCTAAATTTTGAGGATTACATTGAACAAATTTAAAATTCGAGGATAATATTGCATAATAGACTAAAATTCATAAATTATTTGTGTCTATCCCAGCTCCACTAAAATGTTCATCTTATTGGGGGGTTGGGGGGACCCCAAAAAACTAGCCCACACCAACCACACAGCCAAACCCTCTCTCACCACCACTGTTGAACCAAGTCATTACAGTGTCATCCTTAGCGGCCGCTCTCGGCGATGTGATCTCGGCTTGTGGCCATTGATGATTGCAATCATGTGGGTTTTGTTTGTGAGGGTGCAAATATACATTTATAAAATTAGGGCATATGAATGTTTCAAGCGAAAACTTAGGCACATTCTTCATAATATTTTACCAAAACATAACAAGAAGAGAACGAGGCAAGAAATTATATTGGATGGCTATCTCGCAAGCGGCATGAAGTTCTTTTTCATAAAAGAAATTCTAGGGCTAGCCCCCGTTGCCCCGCGAAGGCGAAGATCGCCTGACTAGATTTTTTCTAGTCAGGGGGAGATCAATGGTGGAGGGGGGCTTTACCCCCTGTACTAGGGGGGGCAGAAGTTTAATGGACGGTGGAGATGGGCAGGTCACCTGAAAGGGAAACCGTCCCTCACGAGGCAGGGGGTGGGCGAGGCGAGTTTATATTTTACAGATGGGAACGAGGGGCCTATTGACAATTTGATTGTACAATAAATAAAGAAAGCATCTTGTCCACATAGAACAGACGAGAGTGTGTGAGCTAATATATGAGTATGGAAACCTTTTAACATTATATGAGTATGCACTCACATATCGAAATTGGCACTAATCGACGTCGATGTGGTCGTCGTCGTCATCGTTACTATTATTATTATTGTTATGGGCAGTTATTCTTTTGGCTAGTAGGCATCTTACGACCTTTAAAAGATTGCGTTTTTTTTCAAAAGTTATAAATTTCGAGATAAAAAAATTTGGAATATTTACAATTTGTCTCTTGAAAAAATATTTGCTAAAAATGCAACATTTCAAAAAAAAAGAAAAAAGGTTGTGTTTGTTCAAATCCTGTTATAACTTTGACATTCGATGTTGCTGTTTCAAAACTTTGCATTTCCTTACATTCCCTTTACTTTCGTTTTAAGAGTTATTGAGGAATATCAGAATTGCTAGATGGTATCATCGTTGAGAATATCATCAAAAAGTATGGGCCTTTGCTAACATACTACTCAGTGGATCCCGCCCCCCCATCATTTGTCAAATGAAAATAATAACAACAATGATAATAAACCAAAAAATCCGTAGATTATAGTATTGAAAGCATATGAGTCTTGGCATAGCCAAGGCAGGAAGCCCGTTTTCCAATTCCATGGGCGATTAGTCTCCACTGAAGAAAGCCTTGACCTAACAATGAAGCAAAATGTCTGGGGCCTCTCTTAAAATTGATTTCCGGCACATACGCAGCGCACTCCGTACTCTTAAATCACGTGGAATTCATCAAAATCACACAAGTTGTGGCATATCGTGCTCACATGCGCCTCGATGTACTTAAGAGTTGGGGGTGAACGGTTCCACATTTTTTGACATGTCCTACTTGAAACTTGAAACCTATCCATTGGAATATGTTTTCTATTTTTGGGAATCCGAAACCCAGCCTACACATCCTCGAACATACATTATCACAATTTTTAGGGATTAATAGGTTCCATATGTATTTTTAATTAAATGATTACAATGAATCATCATATCTAATTATCACTATCTGTTGTTACAATTCATTGACCATGACTTATATGTGGACACGCGAGTAATGTGAAGCACTGACAAAGGAAAGTCCCATTCATTGATATCGGTAAAATTAGAAGCTCAGATTAGCGATTTAAATCGCCACTCATCATCGGAAGCCTTGGAATACCACGCGATTGTGCAAAAACATAGACCAAGATATTTAGAAAAACTTGTTCTACGTTCAAAATTCAGGAACCCAGAACCTACCCGTCAGTACAGATTCTCCAAATTTTGGGATTTTGGGATTCCATGTTTCTAGCTTTACCCTGAAACTATGCTCACCCTAATTAAGAGCTACTCATTTTGGTTATGCAAATTCATGCGGCTCAATCCTCGAGAATGGACCAATTGTGGATCATTAATATCTTTCACTATTGTCAAAATCCAATGACCTATTTATTTTTTGAAAAATGAATGATTTTATAATAGATCTTCGAAGAATAATTATTTGTATTACTTCCATTATTTGTGGAAATATTTAGATATAAATTATCATCGATAATGAAAACATTTTTCATTGACCAATTATTTTAAAGGATCCAAGCGATCATTTTTCGGAAAAAAAATATCTTTTTTTTTTTCAAATTATCAATTTTTCGCAAAATAAATTGAACATAAGATGAAAAATCAGTTGAAGGCTGCGTTGTGCCACAAGAGAAGACCTTTCCTGGTGTTCCCCTAATTGCCAGTCGGGTCAATACTTTGGACCTTCAAGTTGTAAGATCCCCTTATTATTCTTCACAGAAATCTATAGTACTTCCAAACTTTCTAAGAATTGAACATTTGAATTATCTACAATATGTATGAGGCCTGATATGGAGCATCTAAACCCTCAAGATCCTGGCAAATTCTATACACAATGCTAATTAATTGGAGATTACATAAAAAATTTCTTATTTTCTGGATTTTTTTCACTGCTTCTTACGATAATATCTATTTAATTCAGAATGAGAACCACGGGATGAAACCGAGAGTTATGCTGTCCCTTTAGCAGGTTAGTCAAACTATTGATGTCCTAAGCAAGCAAGCTCTCATTTGCAGATCGAGAGCACCGTTAGCAATGCAAGAAAGCTTGATGGTTACTTTATTAATTTTTGCAGGAAGTACTATCTGCTTAAACAAATGATTAGATACATTAATTAGACTCCCAGGGTCAGCGCGATCGGTTAGATTTTCGAGGGTCCATGCTTAAGATCAAGGTTCTATTATTCGGCACTAACTTTTTTTGCCTCACTAAAAATTTCTTAATAAAGAAAAATATTTTCCATCGTAATCATTTTCAAAAAAACTTACTAGTTTTCATCTATTTAGTGATTTAGGAAAAGTATTCTCCTTCATGTCAAAAAAAGGGTGGTTTTTCATTCACAAGCTAAGTTTTTATTTTATTTTATTTTCAGTCCATTGGTGAATATATTCCACAGATTGACTAGTTTTGCACCGTCCAAACACTGCAAAGTCGAAAAATAATTTTCCCAAAATAGTCTTCGTCAAATCAATGGACTCCTAATTGAAAATCAAGCACTCTTCAACATCGAATTTCTGATTTGAAGAATTTCCATGTCCATTCTCCACATTCGAAAGTCGACATCGCTTAAATTTTCGGTATAGATGCGGCCTTTTTCGCTATTATTATTATTATTATTCTTTTCTTTAAAATACGCATTCGAAATGAGTTAGGTCGCATTCAATATCGAGCAACTCTTGAATGGATGGTATTATTATTTATTATTTTTCCCTCCTTTGCCTTAATAAATAAATCCATTTTTTTAATAAAACAGGAGAGCAGGTGAAGTGAGACTTTTCTGTTTGCTTTAGGAAGAGACAAAGTCAACGAGATGAACAAAACAGGTGACGGGATGGGAAGAATCTAAAGGATGACATTGACGTGTCGGGGGTGTTATGGTCTTTTCGGTAAACCTCGTTAGGTTTTTTTCCCCTACTCTCTACGACGCGGCATTGGACCGCGCGGGCGTAAAGAAATTCGAGAAAGTGATGGGAGTCAAAAAGGGTCTAAATAAATAAACGAACGCTGAAAACAGCTACTCTTTGACCATAATGCCCTCCCACAAGAACGTGATTACCGATCCCTCAAGAGTGTTAATTTTTCAACAAGACAATTGCTTGAATTCTTATTGACAATGAAAATACATTTAATTTTTCCAAATCATTTATCGTTCATATCGTGACGACGATCGATGTGTTGAAAACTGTGATATTTCATTATTTAGTTAATTAGTAAATGTCGTGTATTTTTCTAATGAAATTTAAGTAGTAGACGAGGATAATAATCTCCATTGAGTACTCTAGACAACGAAAAACTCAAGCCAATTAAGAAAATGGTGAATGTGTAAATTTCAATTTCCATTAGTTACTTCACATGCTATCCAGTGATAAAAGATGTGGATTCATAAGGTTCGAAGATCGGATTCCAATGAAGATATTACCAGCCATGAAAAAGCTGAAGTATAAATGATCAATTATCTGGATGATGTTCAAAATAGATTGGATTTTATTTAGATCCAGAGTGAATATTTGTGGAAATTCGATCTGCCGATTAACAATCTCAATTTGACCCATTAAGAGCAATCAATAAGATAAAAAACGACTATCATCGTCTCTGTCGATAAAAAAACTAATCTATTCATTTCAACGTGGACAAACCAAGGCATCAAACTTTGCCTACTTGTTGCCAAGAGGTTTTAAGAATGCCATATGATTCGGGTCATGAAAAATATCGGCAAAAAGATTTAGGTTATCAAGACTGCATCGCCTATTCCGGAGAGCACAACTCTTGGAAGAGGTGCCATGAGGCGCGGAGGATTAAGCATCTCATAACGCCCTTTTGGTACCAAATTTTTCGATCAGGTCCTTTCACGCAAATATCGAAATAATAACCTTCTTTCTCTTGGATTTTGAAAATTGATATAAAAAAATTGCGACCTTCCCCCATAAGTACAAAGTGATTTTACAAAATACCCCCTAAAGACAATCACTTCGCTACTAGTTTCATACTCTCTTTTTATTAGGTGTCTTAACCCCTTTGTTTTGGTGACTCCAAGTCTCCAAGAATAGAAAAAAGAAACCCAGAGAGAGAGAGAGAGAGAGAGATGATTTGCCTGCGGGAGTCCACGTCAGCAAGGCCTTGGTGGTGGTCAAAGCTTGATCACAGCCATGATGGAAACTGCTCCTTTATGTCGAGGGACGACGACTATGGAAACTTGGCTGTTTCTTACCATCATCCCCCGATGTTCCAAGGGCTGTCCAGACCATTCGTACCAAATTCTCCACTGGCATTCCATTCCATTCCACAGAGAGAGAGAGAGAGAGAGAGAGAGAGAGAGAGAGAGTCAAAAGGGGTGAGCTTTCCCACAATCTCACGGTTCTTGCCTTCCTTTCCCCTCCTTGTGATCAAGAAAAGCACGAAGCTCAGACGGTCGGAGACTTTCGCTCGGAAGCTGAAGCAGAGCAATAAAGACTTCGAAAAACCTGCAAACATGTCTCAGGTTCCCCCTTTCTTCCACGAGCATTTATGGAGATAGATGGCTCGCCAACGTACCCATCTTTGATCTCCTCCATTGACTGTCGTTGATAGTCTCCCTGTCTCTGCATCGAACGCTTCGCCACTCGGAGTCGAGAATTTGCTCAGTTTGCTCTGTTTCTCGACTTCGACCTCTTCGATCGAGCTTCGCCTCCCACCGTTTCGCGGAGAAGAAGAAGAGGGTGGTGAGCGATTTAGCTCGGCTCTGGCTCATCTAGTCGAACATGACCAGCCACCGAGCAAAACTCGAAATCGCGATCGCCATCTTCGTCGTCATCACCGGCGTTGCCGTCCCAACGCCTCGAGCCAGAGCTCAGAACTCGACTTCCCTCTGCAACCGGACATGCGGGACCGGGAAGTCGGCAAAGCGCGTTGACTACCCATTCGGATTCTCCAGAGGATGCGAGATCGTATTGGATTGCACGGCCGTCAACGCCACCAAAAGCGAGATCACGATCGGTGGATTCCGGGTCCTCAACTTCACCCGGTCGAGCATCATGGTCAGCCTCCCCGCCGCCTGCAGCCGTCCGGTCGAGTCGGTCTCGCCTCTCTTCGCCGCCAGCTACGCGCCCACCTGGGCCAATGGCTTCCTCCTCCAGAACTGCTCGAGGCCCCCGAGCGAAGGCGGCTGCCTCATCCCTACCAGCTTCGTGGAGGGTAAGTTCAGAGCCGAGCGCTGCGAGGCCAGAAGCGACAACATAAGCTGCTTCTCGCCGGAGAACAGAGAGTATGACGTGATGGGGTACGAGGTGGTGGGCGGGACCCAGTGCAAGTTCCTCTTCTCGGCGGTCTCATCGGTGGGCCCGGACGGTAACTCGCTCGAGTTCCAGGTGATCGAGCTCGGCTGGTGGCTGGCGGGGTCCTGTAGAGACAGCTGGAAGTGCACCGGGACGGCGAACTGCAGGGACGTGCGGCTGCCCGGCGACAGGAACGGGTTCCGGTGCGAGTGCAAAGAGGGGTTCAAAGGCGACGGGTTCGCCGTCGGCCGCGGTTGCCAGAGAGGTAAGTCGGCTCTAACGATGAACATGCATGACGCACCCGCTCACACTCTGCACATTTGATTTATTTCATTTCTCTGAATCGATAAGAAGCTCGGCTTATTTCGTCAAAATTGATCAGGCTTTTAGGTAAAGAAATTCGAAATGCATAGACCCAACACAATATGCAATTCGATTTTTTCGTATACTTTTTCTGTGCAACAAAAAATTTTACATAGCAGGACACATTAGTATATCTTGATAAGAAATAAGTATCCTGCTAACCTAATACATGATGGAATTCGATCCTTCCGACATGATTGATGAAATGTGCACGGAATTCACGCAGATATTAAGTTATAGGATAAGGCTTTAGTGACTTTTTCGGGCTCTCAAGATTTGTAAGTGACGCTACTCGGGCGACCAAGTCATCTATCCACGTGAAGATGGCCGCCATTTGCTTCGTCAAATGTCAAACGTTCATACGTGGTTCAGATTTAACCCCACCTTCATCGGTATCAATACACGAAATAATAAAGAAAATTCATGGCACGCATCCAATGGGTGCGCGCGCATACCCAATGACCAGCCAGGCCTTGAAATGAGCATGCTTATCCACATTTCTCATGTCATGTATTGCAAAACAACCTCTTTCGAGATTTGCCTCTTGGTCTTCTTGGGGGGGTCGTCCTAAGTTTTCTTTTGACTTAGAGCAAGAATCAAAGTAAACATTCGGGTGCGACCGTGAACATTCGGGTGCGCACGTCCTTTGATTTGGTCATAACGACGGTCCTAAAGGCTAGAACTCGTAATAAGAGAGGCGTGATGCTGGGGAAACAGAAGAGGCGCACTTCTGAAAGATTTTGTGTGCAAACTGTCCCCTGCGACCAGTCAAAGTTGGGTGGATATGCGTGCCCCGTGTTTAATTTGATGGTAAGGTAACCAAATGGTTGACTCTTATCAAGGCTTATGAGGAGAGAGGTCCCCCTCTTTATCTTCGCGCCTCGAATCCCGGGGTTTTGAGGGAGGGTTTTCAAGGATGAGGTATGTGGATTGCGGAGATCCATGAGCGTGAGGGAGGAAGAATACTGTAGAACTTTTGACCAATAGCCTTAGGGTCTGTATACTTCTGGTTCGGATGTCTGTTTGGCATGGGGGTTAGAGCAGCTTTAGGTTATGATAGATGGGAGTGTGAGATCTTTGACCATTATGCACATCCGGTAGCCATCGAGTGGGACGGCTTGCTTGCGTTTTTTTCTTTCTTTTTTGGCTCCTGTGAATGATGTAGGCTGGACGCATTCATATGCTGAGAATAGGAAAGGTGACTCTCTTGTCAAAGTGGAGACTTTCGCGCCTCTCGACTTTCCATTTCGGATTGCATGAAGAAGCTGTGATCTAACTTCGCAGATGCAGACCGGTTTCTGCGGTCGGGGTCGTCACAGTGCTTGTGAGGACATGCTTTAGAAGCTTTTCAATAAATGATTTCATCCCCGTTCTGGTGATCGAGCTGGGCCGGTAGGGTACTGAGAATACGGTGTCGCGGTTATTCTATTGCAAGAATCGAAATGCATTTTCCAGGGTGCGGTGCCAATAGGATCGCATCGTGGCACGGCATAATGCCGACCCCCTAACTAAGAGATGGGACTTGGAAATGACCTATCGTGATTCCGTTGGAAATGGGAACTTCTGGAGTTGGAACTTGGCTTGTTCAGGTTATGCCGGTACATGCTGCATTCGCGCCTCTGCTGACGAATGAGAGCAACAGAAGCGACTTTTGGCTTGATTTTGTGCTAATGAACTCAGCTTATTATGCTGTACCTAAAAGTCGATCCCGCATTACATCAGATATTGTTGAATGCGGCTAGTTTACTGAACAGAGCAAAACTGTCTGATTACTCTAGAAACATTTGAATGCTTGCCCGTCATGTGGACTAAAATAGTTGCCAGGGCCGAGGCGCATGACGCCACAGATTGCTCTGAGGAACTAGTTTTAATGATTTCACGTTTCTTCATCCTCTCGACATATATAGGTGAAAAATTTTCAGACCCTAGTTGAGTTTCTTGTTTGAATCCCTTGCAAAAGATTTCCAAGTTCAGGATAATTATACATACAACAGCAAGAACTGGAGGAGTATGTGCAAGCATCCCTGATAGTGCGCACTTTTGAAGGCATTGATGCCATTCATTAAACTCTGATCTGGTGCCGAAAAGCATCTCCACTAATCAATTCTGCACATGTTGCTTCTCTGCAGTTTCGCGATGCAGTGCTTCGAAGTACTTCTCTGGTGATTGTAAAGGAAGTTCGAGGATAGGTCTTCTTGTTGGAGGTACGTGATCTCGACTATCTGGGAACATATTATTAGCTGCAGATTTCTTGACTATGTCCGTCATGCTGCCATTGACACCATACTTAGCGTTGTCCGGAGGTTTTTTCTCCTCCTGTGATGCACAAATTAGACTGGTTTAGCACTTCAAATTAATGCTTACACTTTAACACGTCGCCTTTTGAGATTCGAAGCTTATACTCAACTAGGCTAAGGTCAAGCTAAGTTCTCTCACTTTGATGTCCAATTCAATTTCCATTTTACATCGAATTAGATACGAGATTGAGAAGGGTTTTGTTTCTCATGATCTGCAGTCTCTTAGAAACAATAAAAGCCTTATGTTACATCGTTTTGCTGTTAGGGCTGATTGCCGGAGCTTCGATAATGGCTGGTGTAGCCAGCATGTGTTTTTTCATCCGACGCCGGTCAAGTTCGCTCAGAAGCCGGAAGAGTGCGAAGCGGCTTCTGGATGAAGCTGCCGGGAGCTCCAGCGTTCCCCTGTATCCATACAAGTACATTGAGAAAGCTACAAACGGATTTTCCGAGGAGCAGAGATTGGGGAACGGTGCCTACGGGACGGTATACGCGGGAAAGCTCCACAGCGACGAGTGGGTTGCCGTGAAGAGAATCAGGAATCGGGACACGGACAGTATCGAGCAAGTCATGAACGAGATCAAGCTCCTCTCGTCCGTCAGCCACCCGAACCTCGTCCGCCTCTTGGGATGCTGCATCGAGAGAGATCAGCAGATACTCGTCTACGAGTTCATGCCGAACGGAACTTTGTCCCAGCACTTGCAGAAAGAGAGAGGGAAAGGGCTTCCCTGGACCGTGAGGCTCACCATCGCGGCCGAGACAGCACATGCCATCGCATACCTCCACTCGGCCGTCAACCCGCCCATCTACCACAGAGACATCAAGTCCAGCAACATCCTCTTGAACTACAGCTACAACTCGAAGGTGGCAGATTTCGGCCTCTCCAGGCTCGGGATGGTGGAGTCAGAGCTGTCCCACATCTCGACGGCTCCCCAGGGGACTCCGGGGTACCTCGACCCTCAGTACCATCAGAACTTCCACCTCTCGGACAAGAGCGACGTGTACAGCTTTGGGGTGGTCCTAGTGGAGATCATAACCGGGCAGAAGGTGGTCGACTTCTCCCGCCCGCACACCGAGATCAACCTCGCTGCGCTCGCAATTGACAGGATCGGCAGGGGCTGCGTGGATGAGATCATAGACCCATTCCTGGACCCCAACAGGGACGCCTGGACGCTCACCTCAATCCACAAGGTGGCCGAGCTGGCCTTCCGGTGCCTCGCCTTCCACAGTGACATGAGGCCGTCCATGACGGAGGTGGCAGATGAGCTCGAGCATGTCAGGCAGAGCGGGTGGGCGCCATTGGACGAGGACACAGCATTGGCCGCATCGTGCGCGGTGTCCCTCTGCTCATCGCCTTACGCGGTGAGCGAGAGGTCGACGGTCGGTGCATTGACAAAGAAGGCCAGCCCGGTGAGCCAGAAGCTGTTGGTTCCGTCGAAGCCGACCGAGTGCTTGAGCTTGGAAGAGGTGAAGGATTGCTCCCCGGTCTCCGTTCAGGACCCTTGGTTGAGCGATGATCATAGCTCCCCTTCATCAAACAGCTTACTGAACAACGCGATTCGTCGATGACCGAAAGGGCGATCTAGTTTCCCTTTTCTTGCCCCCCCCCCCCCCCCCCCTAATACTTGCCAGTACGAATATGTGAATAACTCTTTGGTTAGCTTGCAAATTGGGCTACGTCCCATACAGCAATCACACATTTTACACGGCCAAAATGAAATTGCGGTCGATTCAACAGTTGAATGTCTCGCATCCGAGAAAATATTTTCTATGTCGTTTACACGATTGACGTGGTGTCCCGTCTTTCTTCCTTTACCATGTTCTGTCGATTCAATTTAGTTATGATCGTCGGATTACGCGAATAAACACTCACGAGACCATGTACATGGTAATGCATGACGGTTAATCCGGCACGACAATTCTTGTGCAGTTCCTACGTCGCTGTTTGATTTTGTCCATCGTCTAACATCGCCCCGCCCCATGCGCGAAGCCTCTTCCTACGGCCCACCTTCTGGTGTTGTCCACGTGTCACGTGAACAGCGCTCTTTGCTGAGAAAGAGTGTGTCGTCCAAGCCGAAGGCGCCACGTGCGCAGGTCTCCTTCATTGGCGAACTTGCATGGAGGCGAAGGACACCGAGCTCCACAGTCAAAAGCAGAAAAAGGTTCAAGATCCGAACCTTCGCAGGGCTCTCACGCCGCGACAATCTCTCCCGGAAGCGTACAAAACTGTACCACCCCTTCACGTCACTTTTCCCGCTCGCGATCATTATCATCTGCAGTTCCAGAGCGATCGCCAACGTCGCTCTCTCCCCTGGACTTGTTACCTAAGGTCTGCATTTTCTTGTTTATCCTCTCGTCGGTGGGGGTGAAGTAATGGGGAGGACGGATTATCTGGCGATGAGGACCGACCCGGCCATGGACGACCTGATCAGCTCCGACATCAACGAGCTCAAGGTTGCTGCTAAGAGGCTCTTCGGTCATGCCGCTCGGCTCGGTGGTCTCCACTTTGGCACCACTTTCCTCAAGTGGACCGCCTCCCTCGCTGCCATGTTAGTTCTTTCGCCTGTTTCTTTCTCCGTGCTGAGTATGACGTGGTCGCTGTTTTCTTTACGTGCGGCGGGTTCGATTTAACAATTATGCGAGTCTGATTTGTGACTAACCTGGCAGATACCTGTTGATATTGGATCGCACGAACTGGAGGACCAACATGTTGACCTCGCTCTTGGTCCCTTACGTATTCTTCAGCCTGCCTCCGTCCTTGTTCCATATGCTGAGGTGATGACCCATCTAGGCCTGTTCGGACATGCCAGTCGATTTGCCTATTAACTTAGCACAGCTATGCAGGTTTTACACAATCATTATGTATCTGCAAAGAACCATTCTTTTTTGTAGACGTCAAGCGTTTGTAGTAGCATGTCGCCGGAACGAATTTGACAGATGCAGCACGATTAAATATGATAATGACGTGCCTTTACTAAGCTTAAGCCGAACTGTCGAACAGAATATCATATCGAATAGGGCCTATAACTTTCAAGTCACATTGTTTCGTGATATCTCCCGCTAGCGGTTGATTTCAAGCATCATGAATAGCTCGAGATCAGTTAGCTTTGACTGGTTTACGTTTGTGGATAGTATGTCCTTATCGAGCTATGATTTTGACAGAGGAGATTTTGGAAAATGGGTTGCTTTCACTGCAGTGGTGCTGAAGCTCTTCTTCCCCCGCCATTTCCCAGGTAGATTTGCAAGGCTCGGTCGGCTCGCCATTTAAAATTTTCGTATCAAACAATATGACAGAACGACAATCAACTACGGAGTTATTAAACCAACATCTGTGATGGAGTTCGATCGCTGGTTCGTGTACATAAATGAAGTTCTTTTTCCTGGTTGGTCGATGCAGAATGGTTGGAGATGCCAGGCTCGTTGATCCTGCTACTAGTGGTGGCACCCCACTTCTTCGCGCACACGCTGAGAGACCGCTGGATCGGGGTCCTGATATGCCTCCTCATCGGGTGCTACCTGCTGCAACAGCACGTCCGCGCGTCGGGCGGGTTCAGGAACTCCTTCACAAAGTCGCACGGGATATCCAACACGCTCGGGATCGTGCTCCTGATCGTGTTCCCCATCTGGGCGCTGGTGATTCACTTCTTCTGAAAGATCATCCACACATCCTAGTGACCCCCTCTCTCTGTATGTCCTGAGTTGTACTTCTGGCCTTTGATCATAATGTATGCCGATGCGCCAACTGAGTGATCCTGATTCCTAAAAGCTAAGATTCATTTTAGGGCAGGTTCTCAGTTTACTAGCGATGATGTTATCTTGTGTTTCGTTGTACTAACGTATTGTACCACCGAGCAAATTGGATCCTATCTTATCTGCTACGGCTGGAATGTTTGGTTTAAAGCATCGACGAAGCAATGACTACCCACTGGACGAGCTAGTGACCGCGACCCGCCCAGTGCGTCGGCGTGGAAGCCCAAGAGAGGCGATACGGCTTGATCTCACATCCTTCCTTCAGAAACTAATCAAGTTTTCTTGAGATTGAGGATAATCTCAAGTAACCAATCCCCGTGAATTTCGACCTACAAACTAAGTTTCACACTTATCGAAACAACTGTTAATGGTGTGACGGCTTTCTTTTAACAATTCGAAATTCTATCAGTAATAATCCCACATAATTCTACCATGTCATTGCAAAATGAAGATTCGAGTTTAGATTATTGGAGATTCTCTATCTGTCTTCCCAAGTATTAATTTCCAAAAAAGCTAGAATCTAGTGTAAGAGCTGACGACCGATGCAACGATGAAATGTCACTCTTTTCTTTCTTTGGGTAGTTTAATTAGAGACGAAAGAGGATCAATTGGACATTAGCTTAAGCTTAAAGATACAGAAATATCTTGCCATCTAGATTTTTTTTTTCAGTGTAGCTCCAGATCAATGATTTTTTTCTAACAACTGACTATACCAAAGACGGTATCTATAATAAGTATATCAGGTCATTATGTAGAAGTATGGAGGATTTTGATATTTTTTTTCATCGAAGAGGATTTTTAAATTCAATAAAATTTTCAGTGGTTCATCGTCTTCGAATCCCAGAAAAAAGAAAAGAGAAACTCTTGACTTCTACCCGGCCCATTGGGCCGGATCCATAGGAACCGTTGATTTGGCAGGTCCCACGGTAATCGCGTGGGACCTGTCAGATCGACGGTGGAGATCAACCGGGTCCCGTAGATCCGGGTCCTGGGAGGAAATTCCCTGTGTGGATCATGAGCCCATTGGGCCGAGCCCGCCCCCCGATTTCGCACATTGCCCGCAGATTCTTTCTTCGCCGTCACCTCCACGAATGAAACCCTAGCACCCCGCTCGCTCCTGGCTATAAAAATGAAGCTCGACCCCCGCTTTCCCTGTCCCAACGATCGTCAACCCTGTTCGGTTACTCGCCGCCGGCCGCCCCCGCCCCAGCCTCCGCCCCCGCCTCCGCCGCCGCCTGAGCTTCCGCCTCACTCCAATCAGCGTAAATGCTCTGATCCGCGGTTAAGATTTGCGATCTTCGAATTTTTTGCCTCCCCTCTTCTAGACCGAGCGATTTTTCCGCGGTTTTCTCAGTGACGAACAAGAATCGATGACGAGTCCGATAAAGTTTTCCATTCTTTCATATCGTGACGACAGATCGAGGCATTTGTCCGAGAGAAAAACGTGGGATCGAGTCTTCTTCGAACTTTCCTACTCTTTTTTTTATTTGTTTTTGCTTTGACTTTTCGAAAGGGAAAAAAAATTGTTCGCAGCATTCGTTTTCGCTTCGGTAGACAAAACGAGATTTGGCCGGGGGAAGGGGCAAAGTGATGATGAGTTTTTATTGTCATCTGATGACAACCAAGTGATGATTCAATTGAACCTCCTACTCATGCTGATTGCCCGATTGGAATTATTCTCCAAACCCTAATCTGTATAATAATTGACTTATGGAGCATTGAAGAAGCCACGAGGTTAAAAGTTTTTGATTAGCATTTGGGTTAAATCAGATTGATTTGCTCTACTGCACTGAAGCGGGCATAGACCTGATCGTGGGTCTGATGGTTCGGGTGCTTCGAGATCCGCCTCGCCTTGATTTGGCTAGGTTTTTGGTTATCAAGGTCGGGCCGGACCGATTGGGCTCGAGTCGACCTTGCCTATGTCTTTTCCGGTTGATGGGCGAGACGGGTAGTGAATTAGGCTCGGCTCGACTCGACTCGACTCGAAGGTCGCCCTCGTTCTATTCGTTGCTTCTGTTCAAGGACATTGTGAATGAATGATTTATAGGGAATTCTGAGCATATGCTTGATCTAAGATTGGAGATCCAATTTTGATGATTAGTGAAGCTCTAGGGATCATGCGGGAGGGTTTTGCTAGTCACGGTGACAATTTGGACCAAATTGGATGATTACAATAAATCAGTGGATAATAGTAAAATGAGGAAAATAAGAGGAAAGTGAAGTTGAACCTTAAGGAGCAAAACCACTCGTCATCTTCACGATCAACGCAGCCAAAGCTATGTCTCCCTCTCATGACTCAAAGAATACAACATGTGGGGGTCATGTCGAAAATGATTTGATCAAAATTAGTTCATTTAGTCTCTTTTGACACATCTCATACAATGCAAATTTAGGAGCTCATATTCGTTTTAACTTATATTCAATTAGATCTAAGTTATTAAAATAAATCCCATTGTCAATAAAATTTAGAAAAAAATTATAATCAAGTTGAGGTGAGAATACGGAATGAGTGAGCAAAAGATAGAGTGAAGGTGAGATATTATGAAGAGAGAGTTATATAAGCGAGTTGGGTTTGAGTGAATTATGACTCATTGAACACTCATATTATTTTGGACATAAACATTCTAAATCAATTTTATGACTAACTTGCTCAACATAGCTAACTCACACAACAACCTAGCCCATTAAATATGAGTTAAGAAATAAATTTATAATCTATTTTGACATATCTACTTGAGTAGGATGAGGGATGTGGCATGATGTGTGCTAATGCTGAACACAATGGATAGCTCAACCTGGGAACCCCCAGACTGGATTGAATTGGTTGGGTTGATTCGGTTTTTCAGAGTTTTGATCTGATCTACGGTTCTTAAAAATAAAACCGATTAACGGGCGGTCTAGTTCCTGATTTCAAGAAAGGCAAGATCGGAAAGGACTACCCAGATCAAAATTAAAACCTACCCAATTTCCTTTTCTTTGAGTTTTCTCCATTTCAGTATCTCTTTCATTTCCTTTTTTGCGCTTCACTCCTTAATTAGTCGAGAGTTGAGAATTTATAGCTCTAAGTGAGTCTATGTTACCCCCCCACTCTCTCTCTCTCTCTTCCTCCCCGGTCCCATTGGATTACCCTCGCTTGGGGAACTGATCACCCCTAATGTGTGCCCTTCGGGCAAGGATGCAGTTTTTTGAGAAAGTAAAAAAAAGGAGGGAACAAACTGATATGTGCATATACTTGGTAATCAGTCATTTCAAAATCTTGAGTTTCTACCTTGCGCACACAATCATTTATGCCGATGTAGTTTGATTTGCTAATCTACTATTTAGAGGCTTCTCGAGCACTGTTTTGTATTCGTATTACCCGACTAAAAGAACAAGGCAATTTAGAACGACATGAACGGGGTTATACTAATGAGCTAAATAGAAAGAAACCATGTTTGTTGGTGGCAACTTGTTACCCCCAGACTGTTAAGGTCTCAATGAACAACCTGAAGTGAACGGAAGCAGCATAAAGAGTAGGAGGAGGGAAGATCCATCGTTAGTATCTCTCTTGAATTGTGTTTTGCCCATGCGTCGCATTTGCTTTTAGTTCATCCTCCTCTTCAACAGGATCATTACTTCCGTTCGACTGAAAATTTATACTTTGACAGTCCAAAACAGAAGGCAAATACAAGAGGAACATGGGATCAATACAAGGTTTGCGGTCGGATTCTGAAGTCCACCTTGGATGGCATTTTGATAGAGAGAGGGAGTGAGAGAGAGAGAGAGAGCAGATTTCAAGCAACATAACAAAGAGAGATTCCCCATCCAGACACCATCATCCACACTCTCGACTGACCCGAGTATCAATATCACACACTTGGACAGCGCCACGTGGCGAGCTATGGAGCCAGATGCATTACCTTCAGCCAGCCAATCAAAGAGCACCTTATCCTATCTCTTTATCTTACCCGAACCATGTCCACCAGATTAATTTGCCTCCCCACCCTCATCTTCAAGCTCGTTTATTTGCAAACCTTTTTCTTCTTCTCCCACAAAACTCCGCAGAGAGTGCGAGAGTGAGAGCAGGGGAAAGAAAGGACAGAAGAAAATGGCAGCTTCAATGCAGGCAGCAGCTACTCTCATGCAGCCCACCAAGGTGGGGAGGAGCAGCTTGCAACTCAGGTCATCACAGAACGTGTCCAAGGCCTTTGGGCTGGAATGCGGTGCCGGCTCTCGGGTCACCTGCTCTCTCCAGGCTGATCTCAAGGACTTGGCCCAAAAGTGCGTCGACGCTACCAAGATCGCCGGCTTCGCCCTCGCCACTTCGGCCCTCGTCGTCTCGGTATGGAGATCAAGCCTCGCTTGTCATTTTGCGTTGCCCCCTTAATCTTTAGGGGCTAATATGGTTGAATTATAAATACCCTTGAAGTAGTTGCTGCTGTTCTCTCTGCTCCTTTTGTGTTCTATCGATGTTATGTGGGCGATATAAGTGGTGCTCGAAATAGGGAGATTTTTATTGAATATATTGAGTAGGCCTTGCGTGCACAAAGAGGGGCGACTGTAGAGGTCATTAAGCTTTCGAACAGCGACGTGGGGTTGTGCTAGATAGATTGTTTCCCTTCTCCAAATGTCTAACTTATTGTACTCTCTTTTCAGCACAACTTGCAAAACTATGCATTTGTCCTTAGTTGCTGAGATCAGTTCTCGATGTGGGCTGAAAAGAGATCAGTTCTTAATTAAGAGTTCGTGGGCTGAGATCGGTTCTTGATGTGGTTGGTTGTCTTTAAATTGTGAATTTATAGAGGCGTCAAGTCTGTGGTAATTAAGTACATCGCCCAATTTGATGTTTGAAGCGTCCCTGCCACCAAGATGCATATACTGGTTTGATCAAGGACATTTCTTGAGTAAGAGAGTTCAAGGAACATCAGGAGACACATGACAGAACAACAGAGATCAATGCTCTACTTAAAGAGTATATAATTGAAACAAAATCGTCTGCAATGCTGATGAACACATTTTTATGGAAACATTTCATGATTTAAGTAGTTTCTCATTTGCACATTTTGGTCTGCTTTTGTACATAGAGGATGACTATGTTGTGATGAAGGCTTCTGGTCTTTTTTCAGGGAGCGGGAGCAGAGGGAGCTCCCAAGAGATTGACCTACGACGAAATCCAGAGTAAGACCTACATGGAAGTCAAGGGGACCGGTACAGCCAACCAGTGCCCCACCATCGACGGTGGGCTCGACTCGTTCGCCTTCAAGGCCGGCAAGTACAATGCCAAGAAGTTCTGCCTTGAGCCTACCTCCTTCACCGTGAAGGCCGAAAGCGTGAGCAAGAACGCTCCCCCGGAGTTCCAGAACACCAAGCTCATGACCCGCCTGACCTACACCCTTGACGAGATCGAGGGCCCCTTTGAGGTCTCCCCTGATGGCACAGTCAAGTTCGTGGAGAAGGATGGGATCGACTATGCCGCCGTCACCGTGCAGCTACCTGGGGGGGAGCGCGTGCCCTTCCTCTTCACCATCAAGCAACTTGTGGCCTCCGGGAAGCCAGAGAGCTTCAGCGGGGAGTTCCTTGTGCCCTCGTACCGTGGCTCGTCATTCCTTGACCCCAAGGGCCGTGGTGGTTCCACCGGGTACGACAATGCTGTGGCTCTGCCCGCCGGAGGGAGAGGAGACGAGGAGGACTTGACTAAGGAGAATATCAAGAATGTCTCGTCTTCAACCGGCAAGATCACGCTTAGCGTGACCAAGACCAAGCCCGAGACAGGAGAGGTGATTGGCGTGTTCGAGAGCGTTCAGCCATCGGATACCGATTTGGGAGCTAAGGTGCCTAAGGAAGTGAAGATCCAGGGCGTCTGGTATGCTCAGCTTGAGTCATAGAGGGGGCTTTAATCGTTATCCTTTAAATGAGTTCGTTGAATGGATGTATCTATTTCTGGGTTCAGATTTTGCTAAGAAGTCGTCAGCTGCTGAGACTATTTATCTTGTTTGTATATTAACCTTCTTTCATCAAGAATATCATTCTAAGTTTCAAGGTCAAAATCGTCAATTTGATCAAATTAATCAGTAAGTCCATTCTATAGTGTCAACCAAAATCATGTGCTAGAATCTGCGCATTCAACATGCCAATTGCAGGAGACGATCACTATCATAAACCGACTAAGATCCTTCGAGGCCGAGGTAACTGAACGTGGGTACGCAAAACAAATCTTCTCGAATGTCACTATATCGCCTGATAGAACGGTCGACAGTAGCAAATAAAATTTACAATTTGAATGGAACTGTACGTATTTTAGTTGAAGAAGCTTATCGGATACTCATGGTATTTACTTTGCTGGAGATGATGATGATCATCGTTCAGATTGCTTCTTCCAACTTCCCCCGCCGCAGAATAACGAAGGAAACAGATTTGACTTCAAGTGAAAATCCACAAAATTGACCCGCTTCTTATACTGATAACAATCTCTCTACTTCACATATATCACAAATTTTGAGATAAGTTCCTATTTAAATTTTCTAAGTAGTTTCCTCTTTCGAATCATCAAAGAAATTACCTCTGCTCTGTCTATTACTGTCTATAAAGCCAAAGAAAAGGAAAGGAAAAAAGCCTGAAAGTGCTTGAAACAATGGAGTGTCCAAAAGATGAAAAGACTGGGATTCCTATGTGGCTGGAGCGGATGTTCACCGCCAGCAAGTTCTACGATTCATGCGAGGACGACTGCTCAAAGCCTGCCAAATACTACTGCACAGCCTGCATGATCATCGTTTGTGAAGATCACGTGGAGCAGCATCACAAAAATCGCGGGCACTTGATTTTGACGGTAATTAAACTTTGTTCGATCTCGTAGCATACGGCTACAAGTTCATCAAGGAAAATGCATCTCTATCCTTCATTCTTTATTTTGGTAAAGAAACATTGAAAAACTCAGGCATATAAGTCTTCGGGAGTGGCGGCATTCAGAATAGAGGACCTGGAGCAAGTTTGGGGTTGCTCCGGCATCCACCAGTACTCAATCAACCGGCGGCCGATCGTTTATGTCAATCAGAAAGGAGGGGTCCATCGCTCAGGCTCTCCCATTGGCGACGTGAAGTGCGACACTTGCCAGTACAAGATCTTAGCCCCCAGCAACTTCTGCTCAGTGGAATGCAAAGTAAGTGAAATTTTCACCGTCCTAAATCACGTTTCATAGCACGGGTGCTCAGTTTTCCTTTATGACACAAGACTGTAGTCTTCAATGCATTTGCTTTTTTTCTTATGAGGCGGGCAACTAGGGTTTTGGCATGTTGAAAGTTTCCTTACAAGGTATATTTAGCAACTGCGAGCCATCAATAGAATCTCCCTAGTGTTCGTAAATAGATTTTTTTTTTTTTGCAGGTGAAGGCTGGTTTGAAGAAGATTGAAGAGAGCAAAGCAGAAGCCTTGAATCGAGCGAAGAGGAAGCTGGAGATGATAGAAGATGAGAGCCCTAGCGACCTTCCAAAGAAGGTTGTTGTAGGTCAATCTTTCAGGAAACGTCCAAGAAAGCAATCCACACCCCGAAGGTCTCCCCTCTTTTAGATCAGTAAGAACATTGCCAAAACTCGAAGAACAGTTAATTTCCTGTTTAACTTGGTAGGTGATTTTTGTGCCGATGTTCGTCGTAGGAACCGCTCAAACCCTTCTTCATTAGGGAAAGGAGCAGAGTGCTAATTGATGTTCAAGTCTTGAAAAGCGCCAAGACTTGATCTCTCTCTCATTTTCCTCTGGAATTCTGAATTTTCAGTTTTCATGCATTGACGTTCCTCCATCTCTACATTGCGTGCATGCAACAATCACACGAGAGAGAGAGAGAGAGAGAGAGAGAGAGAGAGTTCAAACATAAGATCATTTGTTTGGTCGAAAGTTCAAAACATACGTTTTTTTTTTTTTTTTGGGTAAGGAAGTTCAAAACATACGTTGAAGTGTCCTGAAACCCAAAAGATTCAATTTTGAATGGGTAAATCACCACGTCAATAGCAAATTGTTCGGAGAAAAAACCGTAATTGTATCATCACAGTCCTTGTATCATGTTAGTTTTCATTCATATGTAGAGCAATGCAGGCAGTATTCGGGGTTGTCGAGCGAAACCAATCCTTTGAAAGATGCAAACGCCGATCGCATCAGCAGCAGGAGTGGCAATGGTATAGTCCTCGCCCCATGTTGGTTTTATTCATATATATAATGTAATGACGCGAGTATCTTGCGATTTGAACATTCAATCAATTTATTGATGATCAAATCGGATCCGTTACATGATACTCTTTTACTTTAGTTATGACATAGCGATCATCAATTTGATATTGATAACACTAATTTGATGATACAATCAATGATATCGTAGAATTTCTAGAGAAATTCAAACATTCATGATGACTATTTCGGATAAGAAAACGATGAATTTAGAGAACATTAACAAAATTCTTAGGCGCGAGCAATTATCACAGGCATCAGTTGCATGCACATCCAATCGGTCAATTACTTGGATCCCACTTTGAGAAGCCACCCAAAGGATGGTCCTAGAGTAGCTAAAATTGGAAGAGAAAGAGATTAAGTATGTGTTTAATGAAAATTATTTTCTTAAAAATAATCATTTGTATCATTTGAAATAATCAGTTGATGAAAATGATATCATTATCAACAATGATTTATGCATAGATATTTTTGTGATGATGAACTTTATTTTTTCATTCGTTAATTCCTATAGGCGATATATGCAATTACTTTTAGGACCCTAAGCAACCGGTTGCCCATTCATGGAACCTCAACCCTAATTATCGAGGAAGAACTGTTTTCAAAGAATTAAAACTAGACCTACAACAAATAGTGCCAACACTTGGGTAAACATAGAAGAAATTTTGAACATTGCACATCCAATACCTCGTAAGCTTTCTTCTATTAAGTACAAATCAAATTCGGAATCATTCATTGCCTGAAAAAGTTTGCCACGCACATTAATGTATCTTATGCAAAATTTACAAATTAAGTACGGCAAAAGTTCTAATTCTATTACGTACAAATTAAGTTCAGGTTGATATTTCTTTCGATTCTGCAAACTTTCGCGAGAAGTCTCATGGAAAGCTCATTTAAAATTGCTGCACAACTCACTAATCCACCAAATAGAGCGAAAGACACCAGGTCAAAAAGTTATGCAAAATCACTGCTACAGAACAATTATAAGGAGACACGTCCAGACACCGTGGTTTCCCTTCTATTCTTTGAGAACTTTGTTTATGAGATCGGTCTCGAAAAGTTTCGACATACTTTAACTTGTGAACTTCAGAATCATTGCCACATGACGGCTAACACAAGACATACTTAATAATAGAAGGAACCGTGCTATTATTCGTCCGGTAGCAACGAGCTTGAGACAAACTCAGTTTGAAAAACATATGGGCAAGCTTGTTGTTAAGATTTGTCCTTAAGCTGTCAATTGACGGGCATCTTTGGATTCTTAAAGGAGTGTCAATTTGTAAAAATATTAGGGTTTTGCTGTCCCAAATTCAATGCAACTTCGAGAGGTTGACCGGCATCTCCACAAGGTCTTTCAAAAGAATGGACAGGAAAACGCGACCACCATTGTGGAAGTCTTCTCCTTAAGACACAGTTGTTTCATGCCTGGCCACGCGCATAGGCCCCGCTCTTCACCTTATGAAGAAAACTTTTTACCAAATGATTGGTTTAGGAAGTTATGCAATCCCCCTCATTCCAGTTCTCGAATGGTGAGAACTTTGATTAGATGAATTTGGGCGATGTGATGAGGTCCAAACTTTCGAAATCATCAAATTTCCTTTATAATCGCGATTTGTCTTCAGTAGTCCGACTGTGACCAAAATTTTGGAGAATCTATACTTGCCTTCACTGAGCAATGTGATGAGACGTGATTATGAAAATGAATGTTTAGGCTGATTTGTTTTGGCTTAACTGAAAGTGAATATATTTTTGTTTTCACCTACCCATGGGTAGCCCAGCTGGTTAGGGCGAACTCGAGCTTTGTTGAGGTCTTGGGTTCGATTCCCCGAGGAAGCGCCTGTGATTTAAGTGGGAGATCATGACGGTAGGTTGTTGTGCTAGTCTTCCTCGAGAAATAATCGAGGTGCGCGCAAGTTGGCCCGGACATCTCGGTTATCAAAAAAAAAAAATATATATTCTTGTTTTCCGATTGAACTTGAGAAAATTTATCAGAAAAAATGCGCGTCAGCTTCCGTGTTGGCTTCGCAAAAAGGATGCTGGCTTGGCAGCGGCTCGGGTTGGCCTTGGTCTGGCCCGGCCCATCGGCCAGTCCTAGCCGGAGCCAGTACCTTAGAACTTTTAGCCCGGAAGGCAACTATAGAGCTCCAGACGAGTGACGAATGCAGTTCGCACACTGAAGCGGTTCATACCGTAACAGTCCAACCGGTTCGATTCGCCACCCATCCCTCCGCACTCGTGAAAATCGGGTTCGTTCGTTCTTTTCGGGTGCTCTTTTGGCCGGTTCGTTCGTTCTTTTCGGTGAGATCCGCCGGTTCGAAAGCGTGCGAACGCGAACCCGGTTCCTTCATCAAAGTTGCTCTCCGTACGTCTATCTGCAGGCCTCCTCCTCTTCTTGTAGTCAGTGAGGGGAAGAGAGAGAGAGAGAGAGAAAGAGAGCGCGAGACTTCCATTGATAACGAAGCAGCTTCGAGAGGAGCGTCTTCTTCCACCAAACGATGAACTCCGCGCTCCTCACTACGAGCTCGAGCTCTCGCTGCTCTCCATTCCTCAATCCCTCCCCTCTATCTCTCCCCTCCACCCTCTCCTCCTCCGCCAGGCGCCGCCGCCTCACGGTCTCCGCCGACCTCGATAGCCCGACGGCCGCCCCTCCCCCTCCTCCGCGCGGCCCCGACGTCTTCGGCGGCCCGAGGGAGCTCGGCGGCCTCCAACCGCTCGTCAAGAGCTTCTCTCCGCCAGCGCGACTGGCGGCCTCCGCCATCGTGGTGGCCGGCGCGCTCGCCGCTGGATATCAGCTGGGCCTCCGCTTCGGCGGCTCTCGGAATGCCGCCCTCGGTGGAGCCGCCGTGCTCGGGGCTGCCGGTGGCGCCGCCGCGTACGCGGCGAGGGCTTGTGTGCCCGAGGTTGCTGCCGCCGATTTGCACAACTACGTCGCCGGCTGCGACGATCCTCAGGCGGTTCGGAAAGAGGACATAGAACAGATTGCTAGCAGGTCAGTTCCGTCCTTAGTATATATTTTCTCAATCGCTGCTTTGTGTCGGCTTTTGCCTTCTCTGGTGACATCTTTTCTCAACATGGATTCTGTTAGCTTATATGTTTCTGGATGAGGTGCTGGAACGTCCTGATTTAGTTAACTAGTCGAACTTTCACTAGAGATCACATTTCCCTCTATAGTTCATTTGAATATCAGTTGGATTAGAATACAGCTTTCTAATTCACTAATTTAGTTACACGACATTGATCGGAATAAGTCTGCGGCGGTGCCTAAAATCATCTTTAGCAATGTTTTTCTTCATCTGACTGTTCTGCTTTGATTGTGTTTGAATTTTATAAGCTAGTTATATATTTGACATCTAATC
This sequence comes from Melaleuca alternifolia, assembly GCA_019926035.1. NCBI lineage: Eukaryota > Viridiplantae > Streptophyta > Magnoliopsida > Myrtales > Myrtaceae > Melaleuca > Melaleuca alternifolia. The sequence goes on along the minus strand of JAGKPW010002416.1, from coordinate 4,273,299 downwards.
TGTCAGGTACGGTGTGAGCAAGCAAGATGAGGCCTTCAATGCAGAGCTTTGTGATTTGTACCTTAGGTGAGCTAAACCAATGAACTAATCATGCATCTATTGTGCTTCAAGCACATACTTTTCTTTTTGACTTCTCTGTTTGTACATAGGTTCAAAATTTCAGACATAGCTGGCTTGAGTAGTAGTTGACTTTCAGTTGGATGAATTGCATATGACATGGGTCGTGCAGATTTGTCTCATCCGTCCTTCCTCCTGCAAACGAAGAACTTAAAGGAGATGAAGTCGAAAAAATAGTTAAGTTTAAGAGTGCTCTGGGAATTGATGATCCAGAGGCAGCAGCCATGCATATGGAGGTATTATTGCACTAGCTACATGTGAATGCTTGAGAATATCAAATTAGCATGGGATGTATGATGGAGTACTGTCTTGTTAGAATTGGGTCCACTTGTGTTTTCCAGATTGGCAGGCATATTTTCAGGCAAAGGCTTGAAACGGGGGATCGTGAAGGTGATGTGGAGCAGCGTCGGGTATGGATATCTGAATTCTTGTAGTTTCTCTGCAAACACATTAGCCCGCCCCTTAGATACTTTTTCTGTGTATAGTATGGAACTTTATCATTTTTGGTTCCTCTTCAGTACAGGCATTTCAAAAGCTGATATATGTTTCCACACTTGTGTTTGGAGAAGCGTCAAGTTTCCTTTTACCTTGGAAGCGCATATTCAAAGTTACTGATGCGCAGGTATAAGTCAATTCTTTAGGCAATGACTGCCTGTGCAATTATTTTCGTGTTGCATGGTTGGTTAGAAGTCTGATCTCAGGTTTTTGATTAACAAGACCGATCTCCTCCTGTTATTCTAGCCTATCAAAACTGTGCTTTTGTTATCATACTTATGACATGAGGATCCACTAATATATCTGTCAGATTTAGCTTATTCAGTGAATCAGTCTTGTATTCGTGTGCATGCAGATTGAGGTTGCTGTTCGTGATAATGCACAGAGGTTGTATGCATCCAAGCTAAAAGCAATTGGAAGAGGTGTGTTTAATTATATGATTCATTGCAAAATATGAAAATCTTGACCTTTAACAACGAAACTAGGCTAATATTGTACGTTTGGGCATATAATAAGCTTGCCATTTTTTTTTTTTTGGGATTATGGCGATGAAAGAATTTATTTGGTTGTCAAAGTTATTCTATATTGTTGAAATTCCTTGTCCCGTCACTAGAAAAAAATGTCAAGTTCTGTATCATAGACTGTGTAATTTAACCAGGTTGTAGTAGTTGATATAAGGCTTAATTCAATCAACCATGGAGTTTCAACGGCTTATCAACCTAATTATAATTGTTTTATTCAATAATACTTGGACTTTTAACTGCCTTTTGTGATTTCAACATTTTGTAGTTGATGCGGGCTTTGCTAGAGTTGAACATAGTAATTCGTAATTATAAGTAGAACTTTGATATCTGTGTTAGATCTCGAAGCGGAGCAGCTTGAAAATCTTCGAGCGGCGCAACTATCTTACCGACTTTCTGATGAGGTAACTTCATCTTTTGTCTTCTGCATTGATAGATTTGATTTACTGTAGTTTTTGGTGGCAAATCTTCCATACACTAAATTGGCTGGTGCAGCTTGCCGAAGATTTGTTTAAGGAACATACGAGGAAACTTGTGGAGGAAAATGTCTCAGCAGCTGTGAATGTGGTGAAATCAAGGACAAGAGCAGCGTATATCCCTTGTCCAAGTTGCCTCTGTATCCTTAGTCTGTAAACACTGTTTCTCGAGTTCTTTAAATATATTCAGCATCAGACAAATTTAATGGAGGAAAAAGAGAGAAAAAAGGGAAGGTGGGGGGGGGGGAGCCCCCTTCTAAGTTTCTCTGTGGGCTCCGAATATGGGAAAGAACTTTACGACTATATCCATAAGTCCTCCCCCACCCCAAAATTTTCAAATTTTTTGAAATTCCAAAGTTGAAGGAAGTAGTGTGGACTCTGCAGTAAAAGCATCCAATTTAAGAGTTCAATATTTTAATAATAGTGCTTCTAATAATGAATATGAGCTGGAGTGAGTGATGTTATGTCCAATTCGGAGAAATAATTAAGCGGCACTTGGAGATTTAAAAAACACATGTGATAGGTGTTTTCCTTCTCCATTTCTTGTGAGTAAAATAAAAAAAAACTTGGAAATAATTTACTTTTGTGTAAATGGAAAGATTGTATTTACTATTGGCTTTATAGCTATTTTAGTAACATTATGTACCATAAATGTTTACAATCAAGTAGCTTTTAAGAGAATTTGGAGGAAAGAATTATAAGATGTTTATAGTCCTATAAGGTCAAGGGCCATTCTCCTACTTAAAAGATTATTAAGTGAGTTGCATCCATATAAGGATTGAAAAGAATGAATTTTTCATTTCATAAAAAGTTCTCTATCATACATTTGCTACTAAAAAAAAAAAAAATCAGCTACAAATCTATTGCTCCTCCCCAAAAAATAAAGAAATGCTTACTCTAGATCTTTCTTGACAGAATAAGTCAATCAACTGAGAATTTTAAGAGAAGTTGCCATCATAGTTATGCAGGAATAAGTGTCAAATGTTTTGTATTTTAGGAATTGAGTGGTGCTTGCTTATTTATTAGCTTTGCCTAAAGGCTACTTATCTTAATCTTATGTATTTCGATTATCCAGGACGGCAGTCACTCAAGTTGTAGAACAGCTAGATGAAATACTAGCATTTAACAATTTGCTTGTCTCATTAAAGAACCATCAGAATGCTGATCACTTTGCTCGTGGGATTGGTCCAGTTTCCTTACTTGGTGAGGAACCTTTAAAACTGGGTTTTATTGGCCGTGAAGTGTGTTTTCAAGGAAATCATTAATTACTACTTCTCTTCTTGTACCTCAGGTGGTGACTACGACACTGACCGAAAAATGGATGACTTGAAGATGCTTTATCGAGCATATGTTGCGGAGTCTTTCTCAACTGGTCGATTGGAGGAAAGCAAGGTATGAGATTTTTTATATAAAAATATTGTCTGCCTCTTACCTGCCATGTGTTGTATAGTACCTGGCTAATGTTGTCTTTGCTTCCTAATAACCTCACTTCCATTGTTTCTCTTTTTTATAGCTTGATGCTTTGAGTCAACTGAGGAATATCTTTGGTCTGGGAAAACGCGAGGCTGAAGCCATCATGCTTGATGTATCTTCAAAGGTGTATCGTAAACGACTTCAATTGGCCTTTACTGGTGGCGAATTGGAAGCTGCAGATAGCAAAGCGGCATTCCTCCAGAATCTATGTCATGAGTTACACTTTGATCCTCAGAAGGCCAGCGAGATTCATGAAGGTATATTCATCGATTCCTATTTTTGGAGCGTTCTGGTGTCATATATGATGTGTGTGTGTGTGTTCTTCTTATCTTTGCCGTGATGCGATGGTTCTTCATGCTTATCTTCCTGGTAAAGCTAATAATTATGTATACCATTGTCTCACCAAAGTATTGATAGCATCCTCTTTCATTTTCACATTAAGAAATTTACCGGCAGAAGCTTCAGCAGTGTGTTGCTGATGGAGAACTGAGTGAAGAAGATGTTAAAGCTTTGCTAAGAGTGCGAGTTATGCTCTGTATCCCTCAGCAGACTGTTGAAGCGGCTCACGCCAGTATATGTGGGAGTTTATTTGAGAAGGTAAAGTTCTGTCTTCTCTGATGAATTCCTTTTTCTCTAGAGTTCCTTCTACTTGGTGCTTTTTGCTTGTAATTTGTATAATATAATTTTTATACACAGTTTGTGTTTTTACATTCCAATTTGATGGGTAACAGTCGCAGATTGACGGAAGTCTTTGTATGCTTTGGAACATCATTTAACATAAAGACTACCATATTGTGTTGACAATTTTGACATTTGTATCACGAAAGTGCGGCCTGTAGGTTTTAGGTGGTCATTAAGAATCGTCTTAAGATATAGATGCAAGGGGAGAGGCGCTCTGATAGGTTGTTTTCCTTCAGCCGCGGAGTGAGTGAATACTGTGACCTTGTCCCAAGTGTATATAGCTCTTCATATTTTCGATGCCTTTGAGGTGATTGGTTGTAAACGGAGAGTCTAGCTGGAGCAAACTCTGAACAAACTAGTTAACCAGAAATTGCAACACTTATGGTGTGTTTAGCAACGCTTCTGCTTCCGGAAACAATTTCTTTTCAAAAATAGTTAATTCCCTGGACAAGTTTCTTTGAAAAAACGCATTTAGTAACTGCTATTTCTAGAATATAAAAAGAATAAAAATGCGTTTGGTAAAAACCTGATTTTATTGATATATTTTTAACTTTTCCTTTTCTTGTTTTGTTTTTAATTTCTTCATTTCCCCCTTCCTTCTCTTGCCGGTGGCCGGTGACGGGCTAGAGACTTGGGCATGCGAGGTCGACCTTGCCTGGCCCTGGCAACACCGAGGCCGGGTAAGTCTTGACCTCGCAGTGGCTGGGCAAGGTGGAGCCTCGCTGGTGGCTGGGCGAGGCTTGCTGAATGTTGTCCACCTGCCGTGAGGTTGCTGTGGTTGGGTGAGGTTGCCCAACAATGGCGAAGTCGAGCCTCGCTGGGTCGACGAGGCTCACCTGAGGCCAGTGAGGTCGACCTCGCTGGCCCCAGTCTTGGTCGGTTGTCGGCCGCCCGGCTGGTGGTCTTTGCCATGGCCCGGCGACTAGTTAGAGAAAGGAGAAGAAAAAGGAAGAAGGAAAAAAAGAAACAAAATTGTTGCAAAAATTGTTCTTGGGAACATTAAGTAGCTTTTTTTTTAATTCTGCTATTTGTTTCAAATCTATTCGCTGACTACCTTTTTATTTCAGGGAATAGAAAAATTAATTGACATATGTAAATGGATTTCTGTTCTTTTTCTGTTTCTGGAAACAAAAGAATAGAAAAATAGGCAAGCTAGAAATGGTACTAAACACAGCCTTGAAAACCTGCAAATAAGTTTTCGAAGACTGGAAACCTGGGTTTCTGTAGCTTGCTTGAAAATGATAATTTTCTGGTTGAAACATTAAATCTTGCTTTATTATAGTTGCTTCCCTGCCTAAACTGAATCTGAGTAATGATTTTTCCCATCACTTTATTTACTTCTGTTTTGGTTGCTATGAATTGGGCTGTTTAGCCATTTTTTGTGTGAATCCACAGGGCTTTTGCACCACCTTCTGCTGGATATTTCAACAAATCAATGAGCAATGTGGCCTGTTCAACGCGAACAATTTCAGATACCTTATATATAAAATTTAATGGAATAAACTTGCAGAGAATTATAAAGTTGGATATGTGGATCTTGGACATGTTTTAGTCTAAGTTTTGGCTTAGAAACCATGTTTTCCTTTTAAAAGGTGGATTAATTCTTTTTTTATATGAACTGAGAAGGTATGCTGGCTTTCGAGTATTTGAGATATTGTGTACCTCTAAATATATTTTTTTTCCCTTATTGCAATGACAAGGAAATCCTTCAATATATCCGCAATGATCAGGAAAATGTTTTTCATATTTCTTAGGTTTATGTCTTAGGTTAATGTAGAAAATCATTGCGTTTTATCTTTTTTCTTCACTCTCTAACTGAACTATTGGATCCAGGTTGTGAAGGATGCAATTGCCTCAGGTGTTGATGGATATGATGCTGAAGTGAAGAAATCGGTTAGAAAAGCAGCTCATGGCTTGCGCTTGACAAGGGAGGCTGCCATGTCTATCGCCAGCACAGCTGTGAGTGTCTTTATTTGCCACTATTTTGTTTTTGCTTGAATTGTATCTTTCTCTCCATCAGGACATTGATAAGAGTGACTGGACATCAATATGAATGTTTCAAATATGTTTGTGTGACTAACCAACTTAGGAGTCGTACTGGGTTTTCTTTTAGCATCTTAAATGCATGAATCACGGTTGCAGAGAATATCAATCTTAAATGGCATTACTTTCTACTTATAGTATGATGGTATGATTATCCACCTCATCCGAAACTCAGTCTTATCTTGCAAAGTCATGCTTATAAAATGATATTCCAAATGGTGGCAATATGTTTTGAGAGGTACCCGTGCAAGTATGTGATGATGAGATATTTTTACAGTGATTTAATTGGACGTGCTGATCTTTGCTTCTCCTTATAGTTTGAAAAATGGCTGTCTTTGTTGGAGGAGCTTTTAACTTGTGAAGAGAGTGTACTCATGACAAGTTAAACTTATAACCTATGCCGACATAGATGGATAGGTGCCCTACAAAACTGAGTGGGAGTCGTCCATTTAATTTAGGAGGATGAATGCAATCTATGCTCAAGAGATAAGTAGCCATATATGCCTGCCTTCTCCTCCTTGGTCAGGATGCTCAAGGATGCAGCTATGTATATAATGAATGTCCGCTATCCTTTTGAGGAAAGTTCTTGTGGCAAAACCAGATCAAAAGTATTCTTTTCTTTGATAAAAATCTTGGGATCAGGCTACAGAGGAGCAACCTTAATTTTTCCACTAGGTTCATGCTAGTCATATGAGATACAAATGTTCTGACTAAGAAATTACAGAAAGCTGACTAATAGCTGAATGTCCTTCACACGAATTAGCACTTCTTGGTGCTATTTTACCGTAAAATCTGCTATCAAGATTTGTACGAGTCTTGTGCATGCAAGTTACTGTAGCAAGCGTGCCACTGTAGCAAGCGTGTGAACTTATGGCATTATAAGGTTTGAAAATCTATCTTTTATTTATGTATTGTCTAGGATGAAAAGAATTATATTGGTTGATTTATTTCAGGGAAATTTAAAATTCCGTTGCCTCATATCCATGCAGGTCAGAAAGATTTTCATAAATTACATTAAACGAGCAAGGGCAGTTCAGAATCGTACTGAATCTGCCAGGGAGCTTAAGAAGATGATTGCTTTCAATACATTGGTCGTTACAGAACTGGTGGCAGACATAAAAGGGGAATCACCTGAAACGGTATCCGAAGAGGCTGCTAAGGAGGTAGAAAGACAAATTGAAGACGATGAGGAATGGGAGTCTCTCCAGACTCTTAGAAAGATAAGACCCAACAGAGAACTTACAGCCAAGTTAGGAAAGCAAGGCCAAGCAGAAATAAACCTGAAAGACGATCTTCCAGAGAGGGAGAGGACCGACCTCTACAAAACCTATCTCTTGTTCTGTCTAACAGGAGAAGTCACCAATATCCCATTTGGCGCGCAAATCACAACGAAAAAGGATGACTCCGAATATGTTCTGCTAAACCAGCTCGGTGGTATCCTTGGTTTGACCCCTAAGGAGATTGTGGAAGTTCACCGAAGTCTTGCTGAGCAGGCATTCAGACAACAAGCAGAGGTGATACTGGCTGATGGTCAGCTGACAAAAGCTAGGATTGAGCAGCTTAATGAGGTGCAGAAGCAAGTTGGCTTGCCTCCACAATATGCTCAGAAAGTAATCAAGAGCATTACAACTACAAAAATGGCTGCTGCAATAGAAACTGCTGTCAGTCAGGGGAGGCTCAACATAAAGCAGATAAGAGAACTCAAGGAAGCGAGCGTAGATTTGGACAGCATGATATCTGAGAGCTTGCGGGAGAACCTCTTCAAGAAAACCGTGGATGACATTTTCTCTGCGGGGACCGGTGAATTTGATGAGGAGGAAGTCTATGAGAAAATCCCAGCAGACCTGAATATTAATGCTGAGAAGGCGAGGGAGGTGGTCCGTGAGCTTGCTCAAAGTAGATTGTCAAATTCACTTATTCAGTCTGTCGCCTTGTTACGACAAAGGAACCAAAAAGGAGTGGTATGGAGATAAGAAGTCCTTTTTCACTCTCTCTACTTTTTACCAATTTTTTGAAGCTTGTGGACGAAGTTACTTTAGAAAGAGTCCAGATGCTAGCTTTTACATTATCAGTAAGCTGCAAACAATCATTCTTGCAGGTTTCCTCACTTAATGATCTGCTGGCTTGCGACAAAGCTGTACCCGCGAATCCACTGTCTTGGGAAATCGCAGAAGAGCTGGCTGACTTATTTGCTATATACATGAAGAGCGAGCCTGCTCCGGAGAAGCTATCCAGATTGCAGCACCTGCTTGGCATCAGCGACTCGACTGCAGCAGCTATTCAAGAGATGGGAGACAGAGTAATTCGAGTCGGTGCAGAGGAGGAAGACTTTGCTTTCTGAGCACTGCGGTAATTTATTCTCGCATCTTATGATTGGCTAAGTTTTTATCTGCTCTCACAAGGCAGATGGTCAGGGGTTGGAATGTTTTCGTAGCAGAAGTAGCAGAGACCCTTGTGAAAAATGATCGACACTCCGAGGCTTGCTATACAGAGATTACGAAGCATCGTGCTATACAGAGATCACGAAAAAAATCATATAATACTCGCCCACGGGGGGCTGGGGGGAAATGGTCACACTGTTCTACTCAAAATTACGCAGGATCGTTTCTTTTAAATGAAACTGAGTTTTCATTTTAAGATCGATAGTTCTATTTTCAAAGCTCTCATAAGAAAAAGTGTCGCGTCGATGTATCACGTCAGCCTTGTTAGTCACAGTCATCCGCCCTCTTAAGAATTTTCATATAACATGTAAGAAATGAGATCATTTGGGTCCCTTGAATATAAGCAGATGGTATTTTTTTTTTTTTAAGATTCAGACATTTATTTTGGGTATCATACTTCCTCGCTTTTATGGTACTGTGCATTTGCCGTTGCGGTGCCGTGCGGATCAGCCACTTCTGGTCTCTCATTTTACCAAAGAAAGGTCCGGGCCTATGAAGAACCATTTGTCCATTTCAGATCTTATTCTGGGTGCTTAGGGTTTTTTTTTTTTTTTTTAATGATTCTCCGTCACGGTCCTTTAGGAATTCGAAGATGGGCTAAAGCGGAAGGGACTAAAGACTGAAGACGACCAGAAATTGAACAGGCACGCGGTCGATGCGATTCGGTTCAGCCCACGGTCTGTAAGGCTGGATCGACCACCCAGTCTGATTATTCTATGATTCGTTAAGCAACTGCACCCTTAATATGACTCAAGGAATCAACAAATATTCCGATATGTTCTTCCCCACAAAAGAAAGCACGGCGGAAGGGAGACAAAAATATCGTTTAGGCGGGAGTTGGCTTCGGGGTGGGGCTAATCTAATGTAGTGCACGTGAAAGTATTAGATCGATTCTTTATTTTGCATACCCCAATTAGTTGTGGTTAGTCAAACTTGGAAGTGCTCTTAATTTGTATGTATCAACAATTATATATATATATATATATATATATATATATATATGTATAAGTTTGGCATAGGTTGCAAGGTGTAGTCCCCATGGATCAGCCAGCACAGCTGGTCCAATGCAATGATCGAAAAGCCCAAAGTTAGGAACTTTCGTTGAAGTGACAAGAACCGACTTTATTTGCACTTTTCAGTCCCTTTTTTCTCTTTACGAAAGAACAAATATCAAACAAATAGTATTATACATGCATGAAATATCAATTAATGTATATATAATTGTAGTGAGAATAACTATTTTAATCGTGAATAAAAGAGGATGACGTGGGTTGGCAATTCTCTCTCTTTCCAATGTGACATGGGGCATCTGACACTTTTCGCACCATGGCACCAATTAAAATCTCGGAAAATGTCGGGTCCTTTCTTTGGAATAAGAATGACTTTTTCATATCTCGAGGTGTGTGCTTTTTGTCTTGGTCTCCATGTCCAAGGAATCAAAGCAATGTTCAAAACCACTCAGATGCTTTGTGAAGAAGGGATTGTCGGCAATTCGACACGTGTTTGGGCATGGGCTCATTAGATTATGATACGAATTCACGTATCGCATCGCGTCAATACAAATTAGCCCCACAAATAGAAACCTCGCGTATTTACAGTGTAGTCGAAAATTGAAGCACGATTCTTTGTTCAATCACAGGACTTTCTGCAAAGAAAGATACCCAAACAAAAAGAAGAAGAAGTGAGAGCTTTTCGTTGTATATCTCCTCACTTGTCACGTTATTAGATTACATTTTCTGATCGAAACCGGTGATACTTAAAGCAAATATAGAATGTGGAAAGTGTCCAGAAATCTCCCATAAATATATTATCAACACACGTTTTTTAATGGCTTAAGAATAACGACAAAGCACAAATTAAGAATCTGAATTTCGGCATTCTTTCTGAATAACCTGTCTATTTTCCCAATACACGATTATCTCGCTTAAGTGATTACATCAAAACATCCCATTGTAAGTATGTAGGGCCGGCTACACTTGGAGCGGGAGTGCTAGGGAATACCTACAAGTACGTCTTTGACACTTTTCCTAAAAGGCTAAAGTTTTTAGGGCAAACGATTTGTACAACTCAAAGCAAATGGATCATATATACTAATTATTATCATTAAAGTAAAAGAGAACACAGTAAGAGAGTACCAAGTGGGAGGAAGGAAGGGGCCACCAAAAGGAAATTTGAAAAGGTCCAAGGCTAGATCTATCGTGTCCTTGAATTAAAGATCAAGACATGGCACCAACTCGGTTGAAATTTTTCACTTGTGATCTGTCGAGGGGGAGGATCCAGCTGGTGAAGCATCGCAGCAAGTGTTGGGCAGTGTGGGTACAAGAACAGCAAATCCCTCGATCGATCACATTGTTAATCAAGCACACATGATCTTTTAAACTTATAATTTAGTGTTATTGATATATTTTTAATGAAGCACATAGCAACAAGATAAGAGGGCATTGATAAAAATTAAAGAAAGGGCCTGCAAAACTTTCGGTACATGAATGGAATAATATCTCCCGAATAGATTAAAATGAGGACGTACGCAGTGGTTGTCCTCCAAGAGGAGGACATTGTGTTTCTGAAGCAATGCCATGCCACTAGGCAAAACACATACATTGCGCTATATTACAAATACAGAGCGTTCCTCAGGTCACAAGTAATCATAGACCATAAGTTAGGGTTGATTGATGCAGGAGGCGATAAGGATAGCATCGAGACATCGTGTCACTAACTATATCTTGTCTCGCATCCAGCATTGTATATTGGGGTTCGAGACCCACCGAATATAGTCAACGAGTGAAGAATCATATAATATTATGTATACATATGCCCGAATCAAAGTGCTCACCAACAAATCAATCGAGAGAGAATTTGGATTGCTAGTCAATTCTATATAGAACGAATAATCAGCCGAGGATGCGTAAATCGAGATTAAAACCTATAAAACATTGAAGGGCGCGGGAGAGGCAATCCTTGATCACCAATGAACCAGGAATGGTCTACATAAGTTGACAAATCACACGTGGAGTCTCGCTGTCCACGCGTCCCTCCCAGTCATTTTTGCACGGTGGCATACTCGTTCCCACGTTTCGCCACGTGTCATGATTCCTTCTCCTTCCTCCGTCAATTATTGGATGGTTATGTTGATGAGCTATGAATAGTCGCAAAAGTCCATATACTTAAAGTTCATCTTATTATACACGTCATCCTATTGCCACTAGGTTTCATGACACGTCATCTTTTTCGTCTGACTCGAGCCCGTTAAATGGAAATAAACACACAAAAAAGAGTAGCTAGTTCAATCCACTGAGCACGCCCGCATGATGAAACTCACGACCGGGTAAGCAAAAGTCACCGAGAATCAATGACCACGCGAAGTTACATCTCTTTCACTCGGCAAGGGTCCGTGTAGAGAGTAATACGTAATTGACGCGGTCTTAAGTTTGGTCTTCCAAAAAAATTTCAGAGAGTTTTGACTCGATAAATTACCTTGAAATTACTCGTTCGAACAAGATAGGATAAGGTGAGTTGGTCTTTTAATTAGGGTTTTGTAGAGGTCCCTACTCCCTTATAGAACTCAGTCTGTGTGGAGAGAGAGAGAGAGAGAGTCAAATATCGTTTAGCATGAGTTGATTTTGGGTTTTAGCTAAACTAATGTCGAGCACGCGGAGAATTTAGATCCAAAGTTCTTTGTACAGCTTAATCAGTTAGGGTTAGTCAACCTTGGAGGCGCTCTTAACTTGTAATTATTCACTACCTAATAATGTTTATCCCGCTAGGACCTAAATAGAATGAGTACATAGAAAATAATAATTAGCCAAACTGTGGATTATTTTGGCATGGGTTCCCCGGTGTAGTCCCCATCAATCGGCACAGCTGGTCAAATGCAATGACCGAAAGTCCAAGTTGGGGGACTTTCATGGAGGGATTGACAAGAGCCAACTTTCTATGCACTTTTGGTCCCCCTTTTCTATTCGGAAAAACAATATAATAAATACCATTGATAACGGAATTGGACACCGACGATTGATTATAGTAATCTCAATGTATTATTTCCTTTGCCAAACGAAAAAAATATTAAGGATATTTGTTCTTAGCCTGTCCCAAGGGAACAGTCCATAACATTGTACACGACTGTGCCGGTTGGTGGGTTTCACTATCTGAGTTGCCAGCGATTTCTTGCTTCAATTTGAAGCTTTCCAATCAAATGGGGCCAATTATGTGCATGAAATATCGATAATACGAGCGTATATGATTGTACTATGCACAAGTAGACGTCTTACAGGACGACGTGGCCTTCCCATTTCCTTCAAGGTTGGGAATTTGTTTATCGTAGTAGCACCACATGAAATCTAAGAAAATGTCGAGTCCTTGTCTGGAATTAGATGGAAATCTATCATCAAAATTTGCATGATTTTGGATTTTATTATTATTTTTTTCATCTCGGACTATGTGCTTACTTAGGCATATGTCTTGGAATCGAAAAAGTGTTCGACCCACTTGATGCCGTGAAGGTATTTTGTTAGCAATCTGATGTATGTAGGGCATGGGCTTATTGAATTATGGTCAGAGTCTCCGTACCCCCACCGTATGAATATGAACAGCCCCGTGAATGGAGACTTGCGTATTTATAATGTAGTCAAAGATTGAAGTGTGATTTTCTGTTCAGATATAAATACATGCTCGCTACTCACGCGATGGATAGCCCTTCCCGACTGAAACCAAAGACACTATGATTAAACTGTTCAAAGAGTTGAGAAAATATATCCTATAAATGGATGATTGACATGTTTTTTAACAGTTCAAGAGTCATACGTATCATGAACATGAGTTGAGGGCTTTCATCGTGGTGCTCTCTCTCGATATTTATCCTCTTTTCCTATATCGTTGTCTCGTTAAGGTGATTAAGTCCAAGGATTTTGGTTTGCGTTTATGATTAGGGACCGGTTACACTCGTGTGGAAGTGCTAAGGTATCTCCACGAGTACATTATTGACACATTTGCGAACAGATTAATATATAGTTGTTATAATATCACTCGTTCAATCTAAGGTACAAAACCAAATTAGGCTTAGAGTAACCACAGATAAAGTTTGGCCTGAGTAGTAATGGGTTTGCTCAAAACTTAATGAAAAGATGAATAAAGTGTCCATACCACATAAGAAGTTAAGAACAGAGAACGAGACAGAAGATAGAAAAAAGAAAAATACCAAAAGGGGATGTAAAAGGAGATAATAAAATAAATTTGAAAAGTCTAAAGCTAGATCTATCTTGTCCTTAAAGATTAAGATATTGCCCCAACTTGGCTGCAATTTTCACTCTGTGATCTGTCGGAGGTGAGAGGACCCAACTGGTGAAGTTTCGCAGCAAGTGTTGGGGAGCGTAGGCGCGAGAACTGTAAATCCCTCGATTAGTCAATTGCTAATCAAGCACACATGATGACAAGATGAGGAAAAGGCCTGCAGAACTTTCAGTATAAGAATGGCACAAGGCTGCCGAATAGATCAAAGTGATGACGCAGCGGTTGTCCCAAGGGGAGGACAAAATGTCTCTCTTTCTTTGTTTCTTTTTTAAAGTATTGCCATGCCATTAGGGCAGCGCACATGCATTGCATTATGACAAGCACAGGGTGTTCCTAGGGTTTCGAGTAATATTTAGACTACAAGTTAGGGTTCGACGCGGTCGAGGATGAGGATAAGCATCGAGACATCACGTCACTAACCACGCCTTTTTCTCACACTCCAATGACTGTTCCTATGTTCACAAGTAATCAACATCAGATTATAAGTTAGATTGAGGCGGTAGGCTGTAAAGATTATAGCGAGAGATCATCACACCACTAATTACAATTCGTCTCGTATGTAATACCGTACATAAGAATCCGAGACCCGTCAAATTTAGTCGATGAGTGAAGAACCATGTAATATGCTGAATGCATATATGCAAATCGAAGAGCTCGCCAACAAATTAGTCGAGAGAGAATGTGGATTCCTTGCTAATTTTATATATGATGAAATAAACACTCGAGGGTGCGTTGATCGAGAATAAAATATATAAATCATGAAGTCCGCGGGAGGATCAATCCTCTGTCACTAATGGATTAGTCAATCCTCGATCACGACCACCATTAACGCACGCACGCACGCCGACCGACCTTCCTAAATACGTCACCGCCATTGCCGATGTCCGCTGGAATGCCGGCAATCGCAAGCGTCGGCTCTAACCAGCTTGGTGGAGAGGCCCTGTTTTCGTTTTTTTTTTTTTTGGCTTTTCAAGAGCTCGTCTGTCTTCTTAAAACCTTTGTTCACCCATCCCTGCTCCGTTTCGGTTAGGCGGGACACACAGTGGACCGCACCACGAAAATGGCATCGGAGAAAGGCTGAGATCAAGCTCGGATGAATAAGAAAGGCCTACGAGAGAAGTCCCGTACTTTGAGAAGAGTTAGCTTTTAAGATGAGAGTGTTTCTTGTGTGCATGTTTACGGAGAGAGAGAGAGAGAGAGAGAGAGAGAGAGAGCGCGCATGAGTGCAGTCGCGAGAATGTAAGGAGAGGTGGTCTGGCGTCGTTCCATGAGGAAGGAACTATGCGTTGGCGGACGGGTTGTGCGCCTGTTTTCGGCGCGGGAGGGTGAGAGGTGCACTGCGGGTGTTTGCTAGAAATCCGAAAAGAAACACGAGAGAGGAGGGGCATGTGGGTGCTGGGTGTGGGGAATGGTGGCTGGTGATGGAGATGATGAAGAGGCTTCAAGGAAGAAGCAAGAAAATCCGAAGGCGCTCGAGGTTTTGCTCCTCCTTCTCCTTCCCTCTCGTCAACCCCAGCGCCCCTGTGAACGTAAGCTCCCTCCCCACAAAAACAAAGGTGAAAATGGCTTGATTTTGTCTGGATTAGGACTTAAATTGGGTCAAACTTGTTGAGCAATGATTTTTATTATCCCGTTGGATTTTCGACATCTGAAATTAGAGTCGGAACTTTTAAAAAGGATTTCTGGCGTGTTTCGACAAAAAAAAATAGATACAAAAATGAGTACCGTACAAAATAATTATCATTTCTAATGTCCTTATGTCGTTTGATCCGATGCACGTGAATGATATAGAACGAGATTTTCTTTTTGTATAGCTTAATTAGTTAATGATTAGTCAAACTTGGAACTGCTCTTGATTTGTATTTATTTAATATGGTCTACTGCGTTTGAACCAGCACAATTGGTCATATGCAACCATCGCAAGTCCAAGTTAGGAGCTTTCGTGGGAGTGACAAGCACCAACTTTATTCGCACTTTTCGTTCCTTTTCTTTTTTCTTCTCTTTTCTTTTGTAAATAATGAATTAAATACTAATTTATGGATAATGGATTGGACACTGAAGATTGATTGTGATAATTTTAAGGTATTCTTTCTTAGCCAAACGCAATAATGTATATATGTATTCTTAGCATGTCCCAACAGTACAGTCGATACGTAAACGTGACTGGATCGTATACGACTTTGCCGGTTGGTGGGTCTGACTGCCTCTGTTGCCAGCAGTTTCTTGCTTCAATTTCAGTAGCTCTCCAATCAATTGGGGGCAATTATATGCATGAAATGGGAAGAAGAAAAATAACATAGATATGTAATTAATATTATCTATAAAATGCACATATATCAATCGTCAAAATACAGGACGACGTGGCCTTCCCATTTCCCTCACGGTTGGGAATGTTTTATTATAGCGCCAAATCAAATCTAGAAAAATGTCGAGTCCTTGTCTGGAATTATATGAAAATCTATCATTAGTTTGCATGATTTTGATTTTTCATTTTTCCATCTGGAGCTGTGCGCTTGTTTAGGCATATGTCTTGGCAATGGAAAATTATTCGAAATCTCCTAAACTTATTTTAAGGTGGCTAATTCAATGTTAAATTGTTCAAAAGTACTAATTTAGTCATACATCTTTTGACAACTTGGATACTTAGTTGTAAACATTTTAGTTGTGCCAATGTAGTCGCAAATCTTTTAACGATTTGTCAATTTAGTTATCTCGATTAATTTTGGCCAGAAATAGCTTATATTATGATTTAATTAGCGCTGAGCCTTCCTATGTGGCACATTGATAATTATGAGGATAAGTTTTTACATTTTTTTTTCTTTTATGGCTTTCCTTCTTTTGATTGGTCATCAAAACTTGAGTGAGGCTCAACCTTGCCATTGCTAGGTAAAGTTGGCCTCACTAGCCTTTGTCATGGTCAACCTTTCATGTGTTAGGCAAAGCTCAACCCTTGCTGGAACTAGTGAGGGCAAACCTTGCCCAGCCATTAATAAGGCTGATTGCACCCGATGATGGTGAGGTCAAGCCTTGCCAGCCTAGCTCTCTCCGAAGCTGGTAAGGCTTGACCTTACTGTCACTAGGCAAGATTTGGTGAAGGCAAGCCTTGCCTAGTCACTTGCAAGGGTAGAGCCTTGCTCATGGCAGGGTGAGGCCGAGCCCCTTTGACCATCGTGAAGGCTCGATGTCTATCTAGAGGAAGAAGGAAAAAAAAGAATTAAGATTTTAAAAAATATATACAATTATTATTCATGTTAGTGTTGGCCGTGCCGTGTAAAGTTGCCGATGTGATTTAGAGCCACATCAATTATTTCTGACAAAAATTGATTGAAATGACTAAATTGATAAATTGTTAAAAGATTTAAAGCTAAATTGGTAATTCATCAAAATATTTAAGACTGGATTGACAAAGTTGAAAGGTTTAGGATTAAATTGGTACAATTGAAATGTTAAGACTAAATTGGTCACCTTAAAATAGGTTCAAAAATTTTTTAGATAATTTTCTTGTCTCAATATTAAAATGGTGTTTGTGTCGCTTGGTGCTTTGAATGTACTGTTAGCAATATGTAGAGCATAGACTAATTGATTTATGGTGAGGGTTTACTTACCACAATGTATGAATACAAATAGCCCCTGAATAGAGATTTTCATATTCGTAACGTTTTTAGATATTGAACAATGATTTTTTTTTGTTCAATTATATCAAGTTTCCCTAAACAAAAAGAACGAAAAAAGTTAGAATGTTTCTAGTTGTAGTGTATACACTTACGTTGTGGATAGCCCTTCCCAATTGAAACTAAAGACACATGAAATACATGATATCCAAAGCGTCAAGAAATATCGTATAAGTAGATTGTTGACAAGTTTTCCAACAGTTTATTAGTCACATAATGGTACCAACATTAAAAAAAGAGATAAAAAGATAGAAGATAGTAAAAGAAAAACAAACCAAAATGGGAAGGAAATGGGGATAATGGAATAAATTTGAAAAGTCTAAAGGTAGTTCTATCTTGTCCTTAACTTAAAGATTAAGATATTGCACCAACTTGGAGGTGGAGGCCCCAACTGGTGAAGTGAAGCTTCGCAGCAAGTGTTGGGAAGTGTGGGTACAAGAACAGCAAATCCCTTGATTAAATTAATTCTTAATCGGCCGCACATGATAACAAGATTAGAGGGCATTAGAAAAAAGAAGAAGAGGCCTGCAAAACTTTCAGTTCAAGAATGGAATCAGTTTGCCGAATACATCAGAGCGAGGATGCAGTGGTTGTCCTCCAAGAGGAGAACAAAATGCCATTTCATTTATTTGTTATTAGTTTTAAAGTATTGCCCTACCACTAAGCCAACACACATACATTGCATTGTAACGAGGCAGAGTGTTCCTAGGGCTACAAGTGACATTAGACTATAGATTAATGGGAGAGACATATAAGAATAGCATCGAGATATCAGGTGGACCAACTACGTCCTGTCTCATGTTCCGTACATCAGAATTTTAAGGCCTGTCGATCGGATCAACGAGTGAAAAATCACTCGATATATTGGATAGAGACACCCAAATCGAATTGATGATTGACCAATTAATCAAGAGAGATTCTGAATCCCTTATCGAGTCCATATGTAATGAGTAGACATTCAAAAATGAGTGAATTATCAAGTCAATATGAATAACGAAGTGAGCAGCCACGGCAACCCTCAATTATTAGTAAATCGGCGAGACATTACAATTTGCTACAAGTACGTAGATTTGATTTATCAAATAATAGAGTGAACCGCAACATGGAGGTATATCATATTTACTTATGAATTCCTCCTGGGATGCCACTCTTAACATCTTCTGTTGAATATAAGAGCATGGATTCGTATGAACGCAGCAGGACCAGATCATCGGTTGTCGAGCTGTTGGTCTTACAGTTCCCGAGAACTCTCATCGTCCACGTGTCCCTTCGATTCATCTTTGCATGGCTGCTGACTCACCTCCTTTCCACATTTTCGCCACGTTTCTTTCCGGTATTCTCGTACGACACCAAAAAGCTCAAGCCTCTATCCACGTCATCCAATCGCGACTAGCTCTCGACACGTCGGGCTCCGTTCGTTGAACTGGAGCACTTTACGTGCGAATGTAACACATAAAAATAAGGCTTAGTTCCATCCCACTAGAGCATGCCCACATGCTGGACCAACTTTCGATACGTCCCTTTCGTATTCTCACTAGTAAATTCACTTTGGCGAAGCACTTTTTGCACCGCCTGCCGAAATTGGAAGATGCGCTATTAGATTAAAGTTGGGCAATTTAGGTATCCTCCACATCAATGTGGTCTTACTGACTCTCTCAACCAAATTTCTATTTTGTTCTTTGTGAAGATTTTTGCCATGAACAAGTCACGAGTTCCCTTTTGGACAGCGGCATTTATAAGTTTGGACAAGAAGGCATTGAAGGAGGGAAAGAACCGAGGCATTTATAAGCGAAAGTCACCGACAACTGATGACCCTGTCAGCACATCAGTGGACCAATAATCCCCGAGAGATTTAGATATCTGAGGAATGCAAGCAGATAAGTATGGTGAACCTAGTCATACACATCCGATGCATATTAAGGTCATTTCGAGTAGCGTGTAAGAAATGCATATGCACACACATCCAGTGTTGCAAAAAAAAAAAAAAAACCCTTAAATGATCGATCAATTCAACGGTTTGAAAAGTCCAGTCCATTTTAGTCCTCCTCCCTAAATCAAAATGCATAGATATCATCAACGTTTCAATCAAATTGTTATAATTAGAAGATAGTTGGGATCATCTTTCAATGAGAACACATGCCCGGTAACATGCATTTTAAAGCGACATGTCATCGTGATATCAACGAATTTAATTAATTACCTCGCCTTTGTCATTGTAGAACGTGCAATTCGGTCTCGATTGTGAATCGTTTTCCTACCGTGGGATTAATGGAAAGTATCCTTTGGCATAGTCTTTCTCTAATTTTATTGAGAAAAGGGTCGATCAATCATTACGAATGTTCCACTCAATAGAAGTTTATATAAAGGTTAACCAGTAATTGGTGACATGGCCGAGAGTCATGTAATCCAAAGAAATTTCAAAGAGTTATGACTCGGCATGCTTAGTGTAGTGGCTCGTGTTCAAAGAAGATAAAATAAGTGTTATGATTAGGGTTTTGCAGCGGTTCCCACTCCCTAATAAAACGCTGTTTGTCTGACTTTTAGAGAGAGAGAGAGAGAGAGAGGAGAGAGAGAAGGCACCATTACTTATGAGCGTTCGAAGGAAGGAGGACGCCTACATGACACCCTGTCACCCATGGCTGCCAGCCTGGTTTGCTCTTCGCACGGATCGTCGCAAAATTTTTCCACAACAATTAATTTTCCAAACAAATGGTAAAAAATCCAACGTAGCATCATTGGTGCAATGTCTCTTCCCTATTTATACATTCCTTTGCTCCTCCGCCTTTCTCTATGTCCTCCACCATCTCCCTCTCTCTCTCTCTGTCAAACAGCTCATTTGCTGAGAGCTCTCTCTCTCTCTCTCTCTCTCTCTCCGTCGCCCATTTGACTCTGCGAGCTCGAGAGGAGAAGCAAACCATCGATGGGTATCTGCAGTTCTTGCGAATCCACCACCGTCGCGACGGCCAAGCTCATCCTCGTGGATGGGAGGCTCCAGGAGTTCTCGTACCCGATCAAGGCCTCCTACGTCCTCCAGAAGAACCGCGACTGCTTCATCTGCAACTCCGACGAGATGGACTTCGACGACGTCATCTCCGCCGTAGGTGCCGACGAAGAGCTCCTCCCCGGCCACCTCTACTTCGCCCTGCCCCTCAGCCGCCTGCAGCGTCCCCTGCAGGCTGAGGAGATGGCCGCGCTAGCCGTCAAGGCCAGCTCCGCCCTGATGAGGAACGGCGGCGACAAATGCGGGTGCCGCCGGAAGTCGGCCTCGCCGGCGTGGTTCTCCGACGAGGAGAGCAAGAACTGTAGGGACGTTGCGGCCGCAGCAGCAGCCGGCGGCGGCGGCGGCAGGAGGGGTGGTCGGCGTAGGGGGAGGAAGTTTACGGCGGCGATGTTGAGTGCGATCCCCGAGTAGGGACCTTTTTGGAAATATATTTAGGTTTTGGAAGGTGTAAATATAGAATTGGTGAGTTTCCATTTTTTTTAGTCTTTTTGCTAAATCTTTAATTAATTGTAGAGCTGTTCCGAAAAATGTGATCAATCTGGAAGAGAAGAGAATGACCCTTTGGGCAATTCCATATTTTTTATCCTTCATGCATAGTTTAGTGCACTAAGGTTTCTATATATAGCTAAAAGCAAATGGTGCATGGGTTTTGATCCAAACAAGAAGCATGGCATGCTGCGTACGTTGATGGCTTCGGATTCAAAATGTTACTCTTGGAGAGATTGGAGATAAGCTAAAGTTGACGACCAACTAATGCACAAATCAAAATGTCAACGACATACTTCATATCGTTTAAATTATATCTCATGATTAATCTACTGATTCATTAACCGGTTTGAACTATTCAAACTATAATTTTTAACATGACATCAAAGTCAAGTTCGGTTCTGATTTATTTCGCATATTCAGTATCCCGTTCATCAAATTTCACTCGTTGTCCTTATGTACATGTAAATGTCGTCTCTCTCCTTCTATCAAAAAAGTTAGCAATAAGATGTCATGATAATTCATCTACTCAGGTTTGATGTGATGTAATTTTGAGAGATCTGAATTTATGCATTTCACAATCGGACAAGACGCGACTACGATTAAAAAATATTAATGTGGAGTGGCAATGAAGTAAGGGAAGGCAATTATCTATCCATCCAATCTGGACAGTCTTCAAAAAAGATAAGCAACGGTGAGGGTGATCATAACATAACACTAGCAAGGTTTTCCT
This sequence comes from Melaleuca alternifolia, assembly GCA_019926035.1. Taxonomy (NCBI): domain Eukaryota; kingdom Viridiplantae; phylum Streptophyta; class Magnoliopsida; order Myrtales; family Myrtaceae; genus Melaleuca; species Melaleuca alternifolia. Next base: position 4,251,875 of record JAGKPW010002416.1, on the reverse strand, counting down.
TTTCCGACCGAGTGACGACTTGTCTTCCTGGTTTGATAGCAGATCGAACGCAACGATTGTTTGTTCATACTTAATATCAGTACACTTCTTTTTCATATATCATGGCTGACTGGGGTGAGTTCATACTACCTTGTCATATCCGACAAGTCGTCATGATTTCAAGTCCTGAGTTGTTCTTTTCCATTTTTCCTATGAAGTATACATGTTAGTTTCCACGATGATTCCTGAGAGGTCCACAACATATTTATTTTATCTTTTCCCCGTATTTTTATGTCTTTTTTATTGGCACGTGTGTGTGAGTGGGGTTGGTTGGAAGAAGAGGAAGACGACGAGGGCGTGCAAGTGGCTAACGGATGGCCACGATGGTGTCTAGTTTTCAGATCAACAAGGGAAGAATTTAGGCTTCCTATTTCCCTAAATGGTTATGCTAGATTTACTAAGTTTTAACTTAGGAAGCGATCTGTCGGACCGCAATCGGTTTTTGAATATGACTCGTTAATTTAAAGAGCTGCTCAGTATCCAAGTCATCAATCGATAAATCAATTTCATCAAATCGATCTTACTAAATTGAGCATTATTTGTGGCCATGACCAAGGTCGATAATTTGTCAAAGTGACAATGATGGAGCAGATAATAATGCAACTTGAGCCACCGCCAGAGATTTCCAAGCTTCGGGTCAATACTTTTCGAATCTTGAATGGCTTATCCTTTTTCCTGACGGTGAGGACATAAATTTGTCCCCAGGTGATGGAGTAGGTAGCAGTAGTATTCAGCTCCAGGACGATCAAGTTGAGTGCGCACTGTTTATATCACAAGCTTATAATTCTACCACATAAGAGAGTAATATGTGAGGGATTTTTTTTCAAACCTTTGGTATATAGATAGAGGAAATTCCGCACATGAAATGTTGCATTAAAATTGAATGTTCAATCGATTGTTTATTTCAAAAAATCAAACTATTGAAGGACAACCGAAAAATCTCTTAAAGCTTAACACCAAAGGAAGCTCATATGGAATGGTCGTAAAGGAGATATTGCAATCATGCCTCGAAAAAACAAACAAGGGAAATGAACCCCATTGATTTCATAGCGGCTATGGACAAGTTTTTAAAGTTCTACATTGCTTTTCCGAGAGATGGAGGGCTACAAAAAAGAGGAACTCTGGCGGGTCGGAGGCACTTGTTAACCTAGGACATCATAGGAAGAGACTTTCGAGGCCTCTCTTGTGGAATTACTTTTGGCCATCCGTACAGGCTTTTTAGCTGTTGATGAGTCCGCAAGCACTTAGCTCGGAGGGAGCATCCCCCCGGTGCCCTCCTTCCTCAGCTACACGACAGCATTTACCCATATATACAGAGATCGAGGACGATGATGTCTGCTAGGAATAGCACGAATTGACGTGTCCATTTACCATGTATCGTGAAAGATGAGATGAGATGAGATGAGATGAGATGAGACGAATGTTAGGCAAGTTGGCATCATGCAGAAGAGGCTTCCAAGGGCCATGCACAGTGGATGATGCTGATTAATCAAGAGTCGAAGCATTCCATACGTGCCACTTTCATCGTCTGCCATTCACTGTGAAGCATCCTATGGACATTTCTTGGAGGGCTCCTCCGTAGCTTCGTTGGGGACCAAATCTCTTGTCGTAGCTCATCGTAATTATCCTGAAAAAATTACGACACTTTATATGAGAGCTGCAGAAATAATGATAGAAAAATCCCATATTGGGCACGTTTTCCATTCCCCACTGGCCCGATTTTATTTATCTTTCTCATCTTTTTTGCCCTCTTGAGGTGCATTATTGATGCCTCTTGTGTCACTTCGAGAGCAGAGAATAACTTTGGATACAGCTGGTGTCCTCTTCCTCTCTGCCTCTCTCTTTTGTTCTTTTCCTCTTTCCAGCAACTTGCATTACCCAACAGAAAGAAAGACATTGAGTGAATGGCTCCATCTCAAAGTCTCAACTTGTTTCATCATCATCCGCATTTAGATGATCGAGAAATGGGATTGGCTGATTGGTGGGTTAAGGTCGAGGAGGAGCGGCAGTTCTTGAGGATGGCTCGAAAATAACATCGTAGTTTCAATTAGGAACAAGCATGCTATTTTCAAGGGTTTCTTTTTTTCTTTTTTCGGCCAACTGAAACATAGTCTGCGACTCTACATAGGATACTGTCCTTGGAATGGCAGCTTGTATTAATCTTCCATTTGTTGTTGTTGTTGTCTGTTTTATGATAACTAGGACAATACTTGAAGGAGAAGTGTGATCGCAGGGAAAACTGCCTAAAAAGGGAAATTATTCTGATTATGATGGAATGAAGAAGGAGGACCTTTTCAATTTTCACTAGACTCTGAAGCGACTATTGATCGTCCACTAATGAATTGACCGAATTAGGGTATCTCTCCCCTCTTCATAGGCATCTTGTGTTTGTACATATATCGATGCTCCTCTCGACATAAGAATTCAAACATATGCACCTACTACCAATCTATTCAACTATTCATTGGATTCTTCTTATTTGGATATTAAAAGGACCAGGTGAAAGTGGGTTTCAAAAATTAAAGTTCAGTCGAGTTGAACCTTAATGGATTTCTAAAGAAACCATTTTCGTCCTTATGATGGCCTTCTTTCATGGCAAAGTCAATCTAACAAGGAACAAGTAGATTGATAATAGGAAAGTGTTGTGAAAACACTATGGCGATCATCACAAAAGGAAGATTTCAGTCAAGCACAAAAATCATAAAAAGAAGGTCGAATTAATAAAATTTGAATACCCAAATGCACGTTTGAATTGTGGGAGAAAAAAGTGAATTTACTTGCTAACTCCTTTTCATAATTAATTTTTTAATTGCTTAGTTTTTCTTAGTATTACTATTATCCATATTTCAAAGGGAAAATTACTTAGAATTGGAATAGGTTGGATTGGATATGATTGGCGTCCGGATTGGACGGTATATAGATAGCTAGAATTGTATTATATGAAAATAGATTAATATTGATTTGCTGGGTCAATTTTGGATTAAACTTAAGAGTTTCGTATGGCCCAATTATTTGACATATCTACTTCTACGATGTCGAGCTTGCAAATTAACTTTGTTCTGCAGTTGAGGATTTTGAATAGTGGACATACTCAACAACAAATTAAATGTCCAATGATGGACGTTCTCTAATCCTCACGTGAGTTTTAGTGTCAAGCAATCCTCTCCTTTAGTCAAGGTTATGCATCATAGCCATGCACACAACTACCATTATTAACTATAATATATTAATTACTCAGACAACACATCAAATCTTCGACGAAAGACCTTCTCTTATCCCCACGTGTCAGTTTCTAGTGTTTGACAATTATCTTATTTAATCAAGGTATCATATTCTGCGTTGCGGCTACATACACAATGACCACTTTAGTATATCCAATCACATATTTCTGCAAAGAGTCTTAAATGACTATTGTAATGAAATTATAAGTTCTTGGCTCTTTTGAAAACAAAACAAATTAAAGCCCAACGTAAACGTTCGGGAAATTTAGGCTAAATGGACTTGAATTGAAAAGAAATTTAACCTCAGCTTCGATTCATTTGACTCCCAGTTAGCAGCTCAATTTCAATTTCTTAATAGACGTGAGCGGGAGTGAGAGGAGGGGCTCCCCATCATGTGCATCAATGAAGGTGATTTGGATCAACTTCCATGACACCGACTCCGTGAAATTTACGGAGGAAGAGTGAAATGGTGCCGACTCGGTCGAAAGAGAAGGTCATGAATCTCTACTCAAGCATTTTAAGCACGACGGCACCCTGCCTCATCGCCGCTCCGCCGTTATCGCGAGCTCGGCACCGAAACACTTGACTTAGCCTTGAGCATCGATCCCCAAGCCAACGAGCTCTACCCTTTGTCCTTGTGCGTCGGGCATCGGATCTAGGCTAAGGACCTCAGCTCTGATCCGGCTTTGCCGGCCAGGGGCAACCTTCGATTCTGTCTTGACCACGGCCTGCAACGCCACCTACGGTGGTCGTGACCCTCGAGGAGAGAGAGATAAAAGGACACGAATCATGGGTTGGCCAATCGGTGACGCCTGCGGCCAACACGACGAGGACGGGAGCTAACATTGATGCCGATGCTATGGAGCCTTTGCTAGAGGCCGGCTGTGACCGATGACGGAGATTGTTGTGTAAATTTCATAAAAAGTGAGGATAATTGGAGCAAACATGTATGATAGACGTGGCATTACTCTTATTTTGCTGATTTTACTTTGCCGCCAAGCCATCTTGGAGTGTTTATTTTAAATGATGCTATATCGGATTGTCCGATCATTCAAATTGTTAGTGACACTAAAGTGATCATTTTTTTTTTACTAAAGTGGTATTCGAATAAGTGTTTGAAATGATTCAGCTCTAAAGTTCGTGACAAATGAAAATTATGAAACTTTTTTATATTATTTTCTTATTATTTATCATATCTCAAAAAACACTTTACACTATAAACAATATTATTACTTCCATTTACTATGACTATACATGATAACTTGAAACTTTTAGGATTATCAAATTTTATAAACTAATGAATAATGATGTACTTTAAGGATTCTGCAATAATCATTAATAAATATCGCAAACTTAATTTTCATAACTATTATTATGATTAATTACTTCAAAATTAAAAATTATATCAAAATTCAGTTAGTTAAATAATTTTATTTTAATGTGTTTGTAACTTTTATCTAGTTATAATAAATCTCAAGGTTTAATTGTGAAATAAATAATCAAAGCTATACTAACCGAAGTGGTATATGATTGTGTCAATTCATTCATAATTTTTTTTTATAAATTCAATTCTTAACCATTTGCATTGGTGACAATCTTGATCGCTTGGCGTCGATGTGAATAACTTTTAATAATATTTTAACATTTTTTTTCAATTCGACTTCAAAATCGGCTAATTGGAGCTGTATGTGTCTTGGAGCCAACATGATTTCGACTTGGAAATCTTGAGGGCAGCGGTGGCGTTGAGAAACTTCATCACTAGGCATTTGATTTTAATCATTAATCGTAGGTACATTAGTCTCACAAATTGGTTGAGAATCCATAGGTGGCAGATGATATTTCCATGTTAGACTAAGATAGCTAGCGAAACGGGCATGGTGGTCGCATCTACGTCCTTGTCCCCGCCCCACGATCATCGGAGACGTCCGATCCTCCACCACATTCCTCATGCAAGGGAAGTTTATCCACCCCATCTCCAACTTCGTGGCAATGGTACCATCTAGGATTTGAATTAAAAAAATGAAGAAGCAAAAAGAAAGATGAAAAGTAATACCAATTCAAGTCTAAGCTTATTGTATGGGTGCTGATTTAGTTTTGAACTCTTCAGTTTTGCCATTAGACCTGGGAACTTTTATATGAAATTTCAATATCATTCGTCCAGCCAATTTTGTCGGAAAATGCTAGCGTGGTGGTCCTATTATTATCAACCACCTTATGTAGCACGGTTGATGTCAGGCATGAAGGAACTTAATTAAAACGATGTCGTTTTGAGTACTTTTCCAAAGTCTGAATTTTTTCTTTTCTATTACTTTTTTTTTTCAATTTTTGGGTCCTATTGATCTTCCTGAAGCGTTGAGGCCTTGTCTATAGCTCGCTTAGACACTAACCATGTCCTTCTCAAGCACGATGCAACTTGTATTAGTCCTTTGTCGATGTTGACAAGGACAATGGACCAGTTGCGACGAGGATAGATGTTCAATATATTAGACAAGAAAGAAAAGACAAAATTCTGGAAAATCATATATGTTCAACACATCGGTGTCGTTTTACCTGAAGTTATCAAACTCCGACCATACCACATAGGACAATTGTCAATGCACCGGATCATTACATCAATGTTTTAGAATGATTACATTAGGATTTTGTGCAATATTATGACTACATTGGTAAAATTGAAGAAGATAAGACTGAATTGACACCATTGCAGTGATTGATTTGATAATTTTTTCAAAAAGAATATATATGATGTCAAAGTTTTTACAAATAATCTATAGAAACTAGGAACATGAATTCATCAAATAAAGATCGTGGAGCAAGGCGGGGTGAGGTCGTGGGGCAAGCCTGGCTACATCCATCTCTATCTCACCTCCCCTGTATTCAGGGCGTTCATCGCCATCCGAAACATTCAATGCGGGCTTGGGAAAAAAGATCTTGAGGCCCAGGAAGTGATAACACTTTAAAAATAGAGTTTCCAATGAATAATCCCTACTCGATCACTTATTAAAAATAACGAAATTAAATTTGAAAGAAGAGAAGAGATTTAAGAGAAGTTTGTTCATCAATGCGGCCATTTTGAAATGTTCATCATTAGCCGATCAATATGCACATGAGTTTTCATTCTAGATAACCATGCTGCAAACGAATCTAAAAGACATATAGTCCTTATCAGAGGAAACTAAGGCTTGATTAAAATAGTAGATACGTTCTCTAAAGTGATAAGCGCATTGAAAGTCCTAAAATTTATTACGAAAATATAATTGGATTCTTGAATCTTTTAAAAAATACTTATAGCTCCTGTGACTTATTAAAGTGGTCCAACAAAGTCCTCCTTTTGATTATACATTTTGAAAATTTTAAAACTCGATTGTACTTTGGTGATAAATTTCATGATCACTTAATTCACTTTCATGATAAGTTTTAATATTTAATTATAATTTTTTCTAATTTAAAAATTTAATTATACTTTCTTAATAAGTTTAAGGACGTCACCCTACGCATCTCTTATCTACACCAACTTTACCTTGCGAGCATTACTTAACTAGTGATACTGATATGGATAGGCAAAATAATCACAAAACAAATGTCTGACGGTATTGAAATTCATGAACGGTGGTCATCATGTGTATTAGTGAAAGTGGCGCATTGAGGATAGCAAGCACTAAATTTAATATTAGAGAATTCTTAAACTAATAACTTGATCGAGCAGTCTTGAAGATGACTGGAATCTTACCCCTTAAAAAACTTGCGGCCTCAATTTTGATTTTTATTGGATCGAAATCATCTGGAGCCGAGCCACGGCGAAGTAATTCCTCATAAATTCTCTTGTGACTGCATGAATGACTGCCTTACTCTAATGGTGGTGTGGCGGCATCGACAGTGATGGTGATAAGGTGCAGCCGACAGGGGTAGCGACCACGACGTTGATGGCCAACAACGGAGGAGGGAAGGAAGAGGAGCAAAGGATTATGATCGAGAAAAAAAAGAAAAGAAAAAGTTACTAATCGAGATAAAGCTTGATAAGAGGGTCTATGTCGCGATTTTTGTTCATTCAATCTTGAGTTGGCAGCCCTCGTTGGCACAAAACACATAATATGGTGCTCGATTTAGCAAAAGTATCACATTGAACCTATTTTGAAGGTAGAATTACATATTTGAAATAGAAAGAGTTTAGGAATAGAATTAAGTCATGGGTAAATGTTTAGGTATTAACGAAGCTTTACTCTATAATCGAAGTGGTAAAGTTGACGTTTTGGTTGGGCAAAACCATTATGCCTTTTTGCTATTTTGCTATTTTATTTATTCGATAGAATTTTATTGGAGACGTGACTTCAACAATGACAATTCATATTCAATTATTCATCAATCTTCTTCCCAACCAATTCAACCGAGGCTTTCTTTTTTCACAATCCGAATAATGATATGGACGGTTCCTAAATTTTTCTCTAATTCACTATGATTCATGAAATTAATTCTATTCAGTCTAGCCCTTGAACTCAAAAAAATCTACTCAATACAGTTACTCAATTAAAGATTCTAATGCCATTTGTTGGCTCGTCTATAATTTCTATTACTTGAAGGTAGATTTGCCATAGTGGCGTCCACCCAAGGTTAATTTTGTTCAATCTAACCCGTGACTTTTGGAAAATCTACTTAAGTTAGCTTTTTTCTATTAAAAATCCTATTGCAATTAGCTGACACAAAATATCCTAACTTGAGGTCAGATTTGCCATGTTGGCATCCTATGTTAGTGTCCCCATTGTGTACATGCGGTTAAAAAAGATTGATCGACCTGGGAAAACGGCAAGAGTGTCCATATCATCAATTTGGTCCAATAAAAACCGACGTGGCAAACCACGTTATAGAATTATAGGTGATGTGGTGATATTAATGAAAGTACTATATTGAGTGAATTTTTCAAAGTTCCATAACGAAATTAAAATAAATCCGATTTAAGAATTACATCATATATTGAAAAAAGTTTAAGGATCATCCATATTACATTCCTTCAAAATCGAAGCATCCTTATGTTGAGAAACGATATATTTTCTTATTAATAGTATTAGTGAATGCTAGAAACAATACTTTCCTTCTAATATGTAAGTTTGAGGAGAAAAAGGCTTGTGTCTAAACGGGTAAGGACAATATCATGATGATAGATTATTGAAAAATTATAGGGATTTAAATTTTCTCGTATAGTTTAGTAATGTTCGAGTCAGTTTTTGCTTAAACTAATATAATGCCCACGTAAAAGGAAAAAAATGGAGAATTCAAGCTTGACCTCGAAAATGCCCAAAATAGAAGCGGCAAATGGATCCATCAAGTTGGATTTGCATGGGTCATGTACGAAATTAGATCTACTCAGTATAACTTATGTTGAGTATACATTGAACACTACTAGTACTGCTGTTACATGGTGGCCATGCGGCCACCTCCGCCGTCTCAATAATATGGAATTGTTGAGAAACAAACTTAATTTATATGCATTGAAAACTTTTCCTAAAATTTTCCGAAAAGATAAGGTCGTGACATAGCAAGAGACAATTTTGACCATTTCATGGAGACTAGGAACAAGATGTGGCGGTTGTTGTGGCCTTTATCAAAGCATCACAATGATCGTACAGTGGTTGTCGTGTCCGAATCAAGGATTGTCATGGAGATAGAATGGTGATAGTTATTGTAGCTTTAGGATGTTCATCATCACAATATCAGGAAAATTATCAATTTAATCTTAAGTTTATTATGTAAATACCAATGTAATCATGTATTTTAATTTTATCGATATAGTCTTAAACCTTTGCATGTACTTTAAACATAGTCCTTTCGATTAAATATTACTGGATATCACTGATTTAGCCGCTCAATCATTGCTGGCTTTCCTACGTAGCATGACTAGATGATCGTCGACAAGACGTGTATGACTACTAATGAAACGACATTGGCTTGCATATTTTTTTTTTCTCTTTTCCACGCTACTGCTCATCTTCTTGCTTAGAGATATGAGACCATCCAGCTGCTTTGTCCTTGAAACATCACATTTCCTTGGAAGATCTTGCCAGAACCCTAGCTATCTTCACCAATGGTGGAAAATCCTTCATTATTTTTGCTGGCGAGTCCTGTTGAGTTTTTGCTTATACAACGCCCACAAGACGTTGCACTTAGTATTAGGTGAGTACTAAGCTAAGTCATTTTAAACTCTATCTTTGTGTTTTCTTCGACCCATTGGCTTGAAATTGTAAAACTATTGTTCGGGAACTCCTTGCTTTCTACTACAAAGAATCTAGCTATTTTCAGCTCTGAGTTTTTGAATATCGGAATAGTTTATCTTTTTCCCCCCTAAACCTATTGTAAGTGTCTTGTCTCCTTTCAACATAGTTAGTCGTTTTGTGTTTCCCATTAATTTGATTTGAATTCCTTTGGTTAATGAGTGATGAAAGTTTGATACCTAGTTTTCTCAACTCACAAACACATTCCATAGAAATCTTTAGCTTGCTTCATTTTCTTTTACTTGTCTTAAAGCTTGGATGGGCCTGCGATTAAGAATAGGAAGTACATAAAATTATGAAGATGTAACATTTAACCTTCTTTTTGACTTATCCAGACTGGGCTTTTCAAAAATAGGGATAAGTGTACCGAAAGTCCTACAACTTGGCATGAAAGTGCAAGTGAGTCCTAAAACTTGCAAAAAGTCCTATAATAGGGTTATTACCACAAAAAACCCCAAACTTTGCCATTTGTGACACATTTACCCTAAACTTTTTTTTGTGACACGAAAAATCCCGAACTTTATCTCCCGTGACACATTTACCCCAAACTGTATATTTTTTTCTTTTTCTATTCTTTTTTTTCTTTTTCAACAAAAATAGTAGGCCGGCGAGCTCCGGTGGCCGGTGGAGCTCGCCGGCCACTGCCAGAGAGCGGCGAAGCCCTCGCCGGCGGCCGGCTAGGGCTCACCGCCCTCTGGCCGGCGAGGGCGAGACTGCCTCCCCAGACCGTCTGGGGAGGCAGCCCCGCCCAGAACTGGGCGAGGCTGGCCTCGCCCAAGCCTCGCTGGCTGCAGGCGAGGCCGGCGGAGGCCTCCCCAGCCCTCGTCGGCCTCGCCCGCTGTAGGCGAGGCCCGAGCGAGGCAGCCCTCGCCGGCTGATGGCGAGGCCGACGGCAGCCTCCCCAGCCCCCCCGCCGGCCTCGCCCGGGCCTCGCCTGCCGCGGGCGAGGCCGGCGGGGGCTGGGGAGGCCGCCGTCGGCCTCGCTTGCAGTCGGCAAGGCTCTGGGCGGGGCTGCCTCCCCCGACTGTCTGGGAAGGCAGCCCCGCCCAAATAGGAGCGAGGCAGCCTTACCCTCACCGGCCAATTATTATTTTTTTGAAAATACAAAAAAAACATAAAAAAGGAAAAAAAAATCATTTGGGGGTAAATATGTCACAAAATATAAAGTTTGGGGTTTTTGATGTCACAAAAAAAAGTTTAGGGTAAAAAGTGCAATCAAGTCCTGAACTTGCCTAGTTGATTCAATCAAATCCTTCTGTTAGATTTATCTAATTTGACAAACAAAAAATGCTGACGTGTTATTTTTTCTGATGTTCATGTTAGCATTTTCCGTTCATCAATTAGACTGATTTAATGCATGGACTTCATTGACTCAACTTGACAAGTTTTAGGGACTCGATTACACTTTTTGCAAGTTTTAAGACTCACTTGTACTTGTGTGCCGAGTTGTAGGATTTTTAGTGAATTTATCCCTTAAAAATAAATAAGAGAGAGAAAAAGGAATCGGACTTCACCTCATAAAAAAGGAGAGAATGCTTGAGAAGAGGGAGAAAAGGAAGAAGAAAGAGGAAGAAAGGACAAGAAGAGGAAGAAAGGAAAAAAGGGTAATTTGTGCTCACATGCCATGTGGATCTCCCTAAGTTGGATTTACTTCGATTTGACATGCCCGAGCTCTTTACTCTTCTAATCATAGTGGTTTTTGAAATTAGGGTTCAAATTCAAAATTAAGTAAATTTTGAACTTACAAGTTTGATTTTGAAGTTGTCAAGTTAAGAAATCATGAGGGATTGATAATTTAGTATGTTATGTTTATTAAGTAAGGTTTTTGTTGCAAGATGACTTGTTTAGGATATGAATTCTCGCATACATGCGTGACTGCGTACTTATTGTGAACTTTGATGCTCCAGCAATCAAAGATAGAACAAATGAAAGTGTAAAGAAGAGAATGATACATAGAGAGTGCTGAATAACATCGCTTCCATTGATTGGAAAAATTACAGACTCATCTCCTCCTCTCTCTATTCTGTATTTCTCAGCTTACAACAAAGTGATTCACTCTCGCTTGTTATATACAGACTCTTCGATAGTATGAGATGAAATACAGTTCACCAAACTAACAGAAAACTAACTATGGAACTAACTAGATTAACAACAGCTTCAGTTAATAAACTCTAGTTAGTTCAAACGTCCTCCTCAAGCTTGTGTTATACACAAGACTGAATACTCTGTTCTTGGCGGCACTTCCCTTTCATTGTGATTTCTCATCATTATGCTTCAATGCTTCAAATCGATTACTGAGGGCCACGACATTGCTACAAGGAACACCAGTTTTCATCAAGCTGGTAGTCCCAACATCCCCCCTCAAACTGGGGGTGGACAGAGAGGCCAAACCCAGTTTGGTGCGTAAAGTAGAACGACTAGATCAAGGAAGAGATTTGGTAAAAACATCAGCAAGTTGCAGAGTGCTAGGAATGTACTGAACACGAAGAGAACCGAGAGATACCTTCTCCCGAACAAAATGGTAATCCAGTTCAACATGTTTTGTACGAGCATGGAACACAGGATTCAAAGTAAGAGCCAGAGCTGACTGATTATCATAATATAAGACAGTAGGGGAAGAAAGAGAGACACCTATATCACGAAGGACAAAGGCAATCCGGGTTAATTCAGCTGTAGTTGAAGCCAACGCACGATATTCAGCTTCAATGGATGATCGTGAAACTGTGTGTTGTCGCTTGGCCGACCAGGACAAAAGATTAGAGCCAAGGAAAGTGCAATAACCCGTGGTAGAGTGACGTGTAGTGGTGCAACCTCCCCATACAGCATCAGAAAAACCATAGAGACAAGAAGTAGAGCGAGAATGAATGAATAAGCCCAATTGAATTGTAGCCTTAATGTAGCACAGAACACGCTTGAGATTATTATAATCCCCAACTGTAGGTGCTTGCAATTTTTGACACAACAGATTAGTGGCAAAGGCAATATCAGGCCTTGTAATGGTAAGATATTGCAAGCCGCCTACTAAACTGCGATATTCAAAGAGGTTGGACCAAGAGACATCATCACCACGAGCTGAAATAGTCTTTAAAGATAAAGGTGTGGCAATAGGTTTACACTCCTTCATACCTGCACGATCTAGTAAATCCAGAGCATATTTTGTCTGAGAGAGGAATAGCTTTTCAAGTGTATAATGTGCCTCAATGCCCAAAAAATAGTGAAGAGTGCCCATATCTTTCATATGAAAATGAGAACCGAGAGAGTCAATCAATGAACTAAGTAAGGTAGATGAGCTCCCAGTAAGTATGATATCATCAACATATAACAACAAGAGAATAGTATCATGACCAGAACGCATGATAAACAAAGAAGGATCCGTGGAACTACAAGAGAACACCAGCTCTAGGAGAAAGTTACTAAATTTCTCAAACCAGGCTCTTGGGGCTTGACGGAGGCCATAAAGTGATTTATGTAGAAGGCAAACATGATCAGGGTGTTGGGAAAATCCAGGAAGCTGCTCCATGTATACAGTTTCAGATAATGTTCCATGTAGGAAAGCATTCTTAACATCTAATTGGCGGATGTGCCAGTTATTCATCATGGCCATAGAAAGAATAATACGTATAGTGGCTTGTTTGACCACATGACTGAATGTCTCAAAGAAGTCTACACCTTCTTCCTGATGAAAACCCTTAGCAACAAGACGTGCCTTCAGTTTATCAAGTGATCCAGTAGATGTAAGTTTAGTTTTGAAAACCCATTTGCACCTTATGACTTTCATCTGAGGAGATTGAGGAACTAAAGACCAGGTTTGATTGATAGATAAAGCATCCATTTCCTCCTTCATAGCCTGAAACCATCCCTCATGTGCAAGGGCAGACTTAATAGACTTAGGTTCAGAGGGAACATGATACTCAGTGAGACAAGCATATTTAGGATTGGGTTTGAGAATGCCAGATTTAAGTCGGGTCTGCATAGGATGTTGAGAAGAAACATTTGGTTGTAAAGGAACAGGGGACTGTGAAGGAACATGTTGTTGTAAAGAGATAGGTGACTGTGAAGGAACATGTTGTTGGGAAGAGATAGTTGATTGTGAAGGAACATGTTGTTGTGAAGTATCAGGGGAAAAGACCAAGTTATTATCTGTAGAGGAAAGTTGGGGTGAAGAAATAGGTGAACTTTGAGAGGAAGTAACAGGTTGAGTATTAGAAGAACTAACAATAGGAAGGCTTGATGAACCAATGATATCATATAAGAAACTACTATGATAAGGAAGTTTAGAAAATGACTTAGGTGGTCTCGAAGGTTCAAGAAATTGTACCTCGGCTAACCATTTCTTATATAAAGTTGAAGGAGAAGGATAGATAGCACTTAACCTGTGTGTAAAAGGAAAAGATTCCTCATCAAAAACAACATGACGACTGATATAAATCCTTCCATCAGTGGGTACAAGACATCTATAGCCTTTATGCTTATCACTGTAACCAAGAAACACACAAGTTAGTGACCGAGGATCAAACTTATGTTGCATATAAGGTCTAAGACATGAGTAACAAGCACACCCAAGGACACGAAGAGAGTCATAATGTGTTACTTTGGTGAACAATGTTCTATAAGGACTGGCTGATTGTAAAACTGGAGTAGGAAGCAGATTTATAACATAAGTGGCCGTAAGAAAAACATCAACCCAGTAGATTAAGGGAACCCTGGCATGATACAACATTGATAAACCGAGTTCAACAATATGCTTGTGTTTTTTCTCAGCAACTCCATTCTGCTCTGGAGTGTGTGGACACGCCATATGATGTCTGATGCCACATCTTTGGAAATGGTCCTGTATCTTTGTACTAATGAACTCACCTCCCATCACTCTGAAAGACTTTTATCTTGTGCTCAAACTGATTTTCCACATAACTTTGAAATATAGTAAACACAGCATATAAATCTGATTTATTTCTCATTGGATAGATCCAACTATAACGTGTGTAGTCATCGATAAAAACAACATATTATCTAAATCCTTGAAAAGACTTCACAGGGGATGGACCCTAGATATCACAATGGACTTTTTCTAAAGAGACACTAGTCCTGTTTTCAGATAGAGCAAAGGGCAAATTTGAGCTCTTGACAAGTTGACAGCTTGTACATAAAGAGGAAGATGCCTTGTTCTACTTTATTAGATTCTGATCATGTAGGAGTTGTAGAGTCTTGTGATTTGTGTGAGCCAGTATTTGATGCCACAAGTCTGCAAGATCCTTTCTACGACTTTGAGTGAAAAATGCTTTGGTTGTCCTTAGAGAGAGAGGGGATGAATCATTTTTTTTTGATCCCACAAACAACGGAATTGTATAGTACGAAATAACATAAAAATAGACTCATTAAGGATGATATATTTCTACATGTTAGAAAAGATAAAAAATTTGGGATCGAATCGAATTCTAATAAAAAATAAAAAATAAGAAGATTCCACTTATTATTAGATTATTACAGAGATGAACCTCTGCTCTTCATAGACAAACTTGAGATTTGCGATCCCCTTGAATATCTGGAGTTATAGAAATGAGGATTTGTTTCTTATCATTCAATGAGCATCTTGTATTTCATAAGATGTTCCACCCTGTAAAGCCCTTGACTCTTCTGTCCAATCATCACCACAGAATTGGTTGGATTATCCTTTATATAGACGCCATACTTATCAAAGATGAAGGAGCAAGGATAGTCATCTGTTAGCTTAGAAACCGAGAGTAAATTCTTCGTTACAGTAGGTACCACCAGCACATTATTTAGAGGTAAAGAGACAAGTTTAGTAGGAAGTATTGTACTGCCTGTGTGTGTTATAGAAAGACATGAACCATCTTCTATCATAACACTATCATGGCCTTTATATGATTGAGGATTAAGAATCATACCAGGATGTGTTGTAATGTGTGTTGTGGCTCCTGTGTCAGGATACCACTCACTTCCTTTAGGATCCTCAAGATGAATAGCCGCAAGAGCTGTTGGTATCTCCTCAGTCTGAAACGAGTTATCAAACCTATACCAGCATCGTAATGCTTTATGTCCTGGCTTCTTACAAATTTGACAAAATATTCTCACATTACCTCTAAAGTTATCATCTTGAACACTTTTATTCTTAGTTGAAGGATAAATCTTCACATCTTGATACTTCCGTGAAGAACTGGCATAAGGTCTAAAACCTTGTCCTGAGCTACCAGTCCTTTGTTGTTGAAACATCTGATTTTCTTTATGCATATCAAAAGGTCTATAATTTTGACCTCTACCTTGATAGCCAAAACTGTTACCTTGGTCATACCCTCGACCTCTATTAACAATCTTTCCTCTACCACCTTCATATGTTCGACCTTCATAAGGTCTAAAGCTCCTCTGACTAGTTAGAGCATAGTCTACAGAATGAGAATCACCTGTTACATCAATCTTTTGATCATTACCAATCGACTTCTGTCCATAGTAAGCAAGCTAAGGACTGAATTGAGTCGAATGATAATTCTGCAATCTAGCTTCAAATCTCTCAAGCTGAGAGATGACCTCATCATACTCTGGTTGAGGTTTCATACAGTAGATGGTTGTTCTAAGATTCTCGTATTCAGGGCTTAATCCTTCTAGAACACCAAAGACTTTAGTGATTTCATCAACCGGTTTACCAATGGCACTTAGTTGATCACATAAAAGCTTGAACTCTCGGAGATAATCAAACAAAGATCTATCTCTTTTACGGCAGACTTGCAACTTCCCTCATAATTCAAACTCCCTAGCCACTGATTTTTGGCTAAATCGATTACAAAGTGTTTGCCAAACTTCAAACGAAGTATTTAGCCCAATGATTAAACCGAGAATGTTTTCTGAAATCGCACCACTTATCCAGGAGGAGATTAACTGATCAGTCTTTAACCAATCTGTGTAATCTTTATTTTGTACTTCGATTGTGCTACCTTCTACTTCAACACATACAGTTTTCGGCGGAGATAGAATCTCGCCATTAACAAAACCAATAAGCTCTTGACTCTTCAGAAATCGACATACTTGAGCCTACCAGAGAAGAAAGTTGTCCTCTACGAGCTTGAGTGTAACAAAATTCCCAATATTAACATGGATTGGGAATGGAAACTTCGGCGATCTATTATCCATCAGAATTGTGTAGTTGCAACGAAATCTCCTAGGTTAAAGCTCTGATACCATGTGAACTTTGATGCTCCACCAATCAAAGATAGAACAAATGAAAGTGTAAAGAACAGGATGATACACAGAGAGTGCTAAATAACATTGCTTCCATTGATTGGAAAAATTACAGACTCATCTCCTTCTCTCTCTATTCTGTATTTCTCAGCTTATAACAAAGTGATTCACTCTCGCTTGTTATATACAGACTCTTCGATAGTATGAGATGAAATACAGTTCACCAAACTAACAGAAAACTAACTATAGAACTAACTAGATTAACAACAGCTTCAGTTAATAAACTCTAGTTAGTTCAAACGTCCTCCTCAAGCTTGTGTTATACACAAGACTGAATACTCTGTTCTTGGCAGCACTTCCCCTTCATTGTGATTTCTCATCATCATGCTTCAATGCTTCAAATCGATTACTGAGGGCCATGACATTGCTACAAGGGACACTAGTCTTCATCAAGCTGGTAGTCCCAACACTTATTGGGCGCGCCTGAATGCACTGCGTGTGAACGTATTTAAACGTATCTGAATATTTCTAAAAATGTTATGTTGAACTGATAACATGTTCACCCTTATAACCAAACTGGTCTTGACTGGTCGTTGTTGATGAAATCAGGTTAAAAGATCAACATCTACGTGACACGTCTCTCATCACCGTCAACTCGACCCGTTTATAATATGAATGGAAAATTGTAAGCAGCACCTTTGCCCTCGCAGCCCATTCCTGTATTTCTTCTCGTGGTCTCCCCATCTATTCATCGAAGGCAACCACTCTCTCTCTCTCTCTCTCTAAATCGCACGCGAATCATAATGGGCACTTGTCTTTCTTCCCAAAGCACTAAACAATCTCATCAAACAAGAGGATGCTTGAAAGGATCATCGGCAGCAACCATCAAGATCGTCCAGGCCGACGGGGAAGTTCAAGAGTACAAAGAGCCACTGCAAGCCAGACGCATCACCTCCCTGAACCCGAGCTTCTTGCTCTGCAGCTCCGAGTCCCTCTCCCTCGATTCTTGCCCGCCTCAAGTCGCCGACGAAGAAGAGCTGCAGGCCGGCCAAATTTACTTCCTACTGCCACTCGCTCTCGCCCACAAGCCCCTGAAGCTCCCCGATTTGTGCGATCTCGCCATCAAAGCGAGCTCAGTCCTCGGCAGCGACGGGGCCGCCGCGGATTCCCAGTTCATTTGGCGGTGAATGCTGTAAAGTAGGGATGCCGTTTTTCCTTCTGGGTTGGGAGATGGAGATTGTAATGATCAGGAAGCTTCTCTGGTAAATTATGGTTAATATTTTATTGTAGTTTTTTTTAACTTTCCGGTATAGTTTAGTGATATCCCTTTGACATATTGGGCAAATCATCGGTCGCGTGCCTAAGTTATCCAACTTTTAATTCTTATGGTGACCAGCTATACGAATGTGCGCTTCTACAATTAGACTTAGTTTGTATAATATTACCAATGTCAATACGTGTGAATCGAATGGAGGAAGTCAGAGCAGGTCTTTACTGGTAGAGGTGGTGAATGGGGATGGAGCAGCTCTTGGTCTTTTGACTTGAACCAGTCTAGGGAAGGTTAGTCAATGGAGTCATCATCTTCTCTGGATTGTTTTTTATTTTGTTTAAGGCGAGGAGTAGAAAGGTGTCCGATGAACCCCGAAAGATGGTGGGACAGCATAAATCAATGTGTTGACTACTTGCTTCATTAAGAAATGGATCTCTACACAAATTGATTGGTTGTGTTTTGGCATTGCAATCTCATATAATGTCTGAAAAATTCAATTTAGTGCACTCTTAAACATGGGAATGGGGTGGAGCGGTTGTCGCCGTGGCATGGCCATTGTCTGTTGCCGATGCCCCATCCTCCGCCCATGCTTCAGGCGGCTCGTATTCATGAATCTTGTCGCAAACTCTTAACGATTTTGTAGATTGCTGCACCTCATTTGCCCCACAGTGCTATAACATCAGGCTTAAATAATTTAAACTGGATTATTCAACAGATAAAACTTGACCTAAGTACTAATCTCTAAGGAAAAAGTGCAGCTGGAGAAGATGATTTTATTATTGAGAGTATCCATTGTTGACCTTAAAACAATAGTTAAAATGAAAGATTATATGTGACCTAAATTTAAGCATAGAATCGAGGTTAGGGTCAAAGTGGGGTCGATCTTATCCATCCCCATCCCGCTTGGG
Organism: Melaleuca alternifolia; assembly: GCA_019926035.1. Taxonomy (NCBI): domain Eukaryota; kingdom Viridiplantae; phylum Streptophyta; class Magnoliopsida; order Myrtales; family Myrtaceae; genus Melaleuca; species Melaleuca alternifolia. Next base: position 4,232,983 of record JAGKPW010002416.1, on the reverse strand, counting down.
GAGCATGAATATCTGCCCTATTCCCACCCTTGTGCTCATTGGCTGCTGGTTTTATTCTTTCAATCCAAGGGGAACACTGTAGAATCCACCGGGCTAATTGAAAATGACATCCTTAGACACTCTATTTTTACATGCATTATCACTTTTTATTGATGTTGGATCTTTAAACCCGTGCATGCTAGTGCTTCTACTCGACGTAGGACGACAGTATGTGTCGTGCAGGGGAATGATACGAGGAGATTGATTTCTGAAATTAGTACTCATTGATATATGATGAACTCTTATCAGGTGATGGACATGGTTTACTTGTGTTGGCACCAAAATTTGATGCGGCTGGCCTGAGAAAACCGTCTAATTTTTTAGCAGGAAAATTACTAAAAAAATCATAAACTTATTGTGCATATGTCAATTTAATCCTAAATTTTTTAATTTTAGCTAATTTAACCCTAAACTTATTTTAAGTTTCCTGAATAATCTTTCAATTTGACAAATATAGTCCTAAATTATCTAATGATTTGCCAATGTCATCTTTTCGGCTAATGTTGATTAGAAATTGTTGACGTGGATACCAACCGTCCTAAATGGCACAGTCAGTGCTGATGTAGATTATTATTTTATTAAAATTCTCCATTTCTTTTTCCTTTCATGTCTTATTTCCCTTTGTAGTCAGCAGCCTTGGCGGTGACAGGCGGAAAAGCGAGGGCTGGGATACTATTGCTGGAACCCACCAAGCAAAGGTGCCATGGCCCTCACTAGAGTTGGATGAAGGCTGTAACACCCTTGCCAAACTTGGACAGCACTAGGGATAAGTAGTTCCAAGATTGATCTAAGTTTAACCTAGAACCTACCATGTCATAACCGGTTCCCTAGTTTTTGAATATTTAAACCTACCCCACGTATCCTAAAACTCAGAACCTATCTCGTCAATCGATTTTAGGGTATACCTGAGAACCAATTAATTAATTCTTCTTCTTTTTTTCATTTTTAGTTAAACAAAATGAAAGTGAATGCAAAAATAAAAGTCCCAATTTGTCAATAGAACAATTCATAAAGAATGAACATGTAAAATAAAATAGACAATAAAAAGTTCAAAATACATAATTGTGGTTTATCAGTTTCCAATTCCAAGTTCGATTCTTACCTAGGAATTGGGAACTAAAAATATACAGTACCGGTTTTTCTATTTTTTGAAATTGGTAAACGCAAAAACTTGGAATTAGATTGGTTCCTACGGCTTGTTGGTTCATTCTAATTGTACCTAGACCAATGCTCATCCCTAGGTGGTGTAGCCCTCACCAAATTTGGGTGAGGGATTGTGAGTCCTCATGGTGGGCAAGGGTCGCAACGCCCTCACTAGAGACGGCAATGGTCACTAACCATAGTCAAAAGAAAAAAGAAAGAAAACGGAAAAAAGAAAAAAAGGAAAAAGGAAAGAGAAGAATAATATGTAGTAAAATTCTTAAAAAAGTTATCCATTTAGCAATTCCAATGCTACGTAAGATAACCGACGTCTATGTTAACGTCAATGTCATTGGTTTTTGGCCAAAATGATTAATAGGACTATATTAGTAAATCATCCAAAGGGTTAAGATCAAATTTGTTAAATTGAAAAATTTTATATTTGAGTTGATATTTGTATGATAAATTGAAAACTTTTTTGATAATTAGTCTCGCTTTTTAGCTGACGAATGGTAAGAGATCGGCTATGAAAATGCCAAACTTTCATCATGGGGACTAAGGGCGAAAATCCGTAAATCTAAGGGAGGTTGGGGGACAATACCATATCGCAGTAGTACTAGCCTGAGAGAATTTGATACGAAACAAATTAAAACCCTTGAATCTCCAAATTGATCAACTAAGATGCTAGACATTTCCAATGCCTGCCCAAGAAAACTATTGAGTTATTTGAGGAGCAACCACGATATGTTGGGCCGCAATGAACAACCGTGCCGAACCTCAACAATGTCGACCTGAAAGCAGCGGAAAAGGGCCAGTGCCAAATTCGAAGATTAAGGAGCAAGGAAAACCAGGAAATTCGTTTGGTATGCAATAAGACATGTGATAATAATCACCAATGGCATGGCGAGCAGGGAACAAAATATTATAAAAGCAAGCTTAAAACTGGAATCACACACTCAACCAAATCGCAAGATTTACCAGTAGCATTTGAGTTTCTTGTTTGTTTTCTTTCATTTTACCAAACTCTCGCTCTCGTGAGTTTGATTTGAACGCATGTTGTCGGCTTTTTAGCTCTGAGCCATCTTAGTCACGTGCCTTTCTGAGATGTAAACTTTCTGATAAACTGTACAAGGATTACGTTGCTTTCAGATTTGCCTATTCTGAGCTTGGTTTCCATCGAGGAATCTTTCCTTGAGCGGGCCAAGACCCGGCATGCTTGATTTGACCCAGATCGAAATAAACCAATGACAGGTAATGCTTGATGTAATACAGAAGTTGCTGAAGATGCATCTAATCAAGACCCTAATGAACCCGTGAGTGTAGATATTGGAGACAATCAGTTTGCTAGTCCGCATGACTTATGTGGCAATAAGCATGATTAGGCCGATCGTCAATGAGCTTGCTTTCCATTGAGGAGTCTTCCCTGAGAGAGCTAACACTCATTTGGCGAATTTTGGGGGGGAAAATTACATTTTGGCAACCTTGGCTGGAACCAGAGCGAAGAGGTACTGAGAAATAATGCTAGAAGAAACTCGCAAAATTTCTTTAAACGATGAGCCTAAGCAGAATGACGAGGAAAACGGAGTGCTGATACTGGTAAAAACGAGTTAGGCTATTCTGCAAGGCTCTAATCTATTTGTTGGCATGACCGATGTGGATATGAGCATGATTAGGCAAGAAACAGATCAAAGATTACACAAAGAGCGGCTGTTATGCTTAAAAATATGGCTGAAGTGCTCAAACCAATGACCGCTGATTTATGTGATAATCTTGTTAGAATATTTAAATGGTAAACGCGCCTTCATTTAACAGCTTAACTTTTTAGAACATTTGGTAATGGTTCCACCAAAATTTTGCATCCAATCCAAACTATGGCCAACTATAAAGCACTTTGAGTAGGCATTGGTAGTTGGGACGATTCGGTGGACAATCCATTTAGAACATGGTTAGGTATAAGCTAGGTAGAGCTTGTTGGTATGCAAAAACAAGTCCATATCCATAAGAGCGATCCAACTCCTGTAGTAAGTAGAGATCGGCCAGATTTCCACAGGTGAGTCAAGCCACAATGAAAACTATGACCAACTGGTGCATGCTAGGAGGCAAGGTTCGGCATAGGGGTAGCCCTTGATGTGCCCCCCTTGCCGCAATAGTTTCCTTCACTACGATAGATATTGGCTCGGCGCAAAGATTTGGCAGCAAGCCCATAGTTGAATATTATCAACTCTGGTGAGCAGATGCTGACGGCAATAAACACCTGTCCGGAGGTTGATATACATGCTAGCCATGCCGAGATGGGCAAGATCGGCATTGTCCTAATGTTAAGAGGGTATAGCAGCCACGAAAAATGATCCCTTAAGGTTGCGTTATCTAAGGTCGTTGCCACGATGAATTGTCAACCATGACAAGAGCAACATAGAGAACTCTATAATGAATGAGAACCTAACATCATGTCAAGAATGGTAAAGGTGCTAGGGGATCCACCTGTTGGAGAGTGTTTTAGAGCTAAACCGAAGAAGCGGACCAGTCCGTCAAGAGCAGAACGGGACTACCTAGGACTTAGAAAAAGAGGATGAAAAGAAAGTGCATTATTAAAAGGAAAAGGCCGTTCCACGTAGCGAGGGAGAGAACTGAAAAAGAGACAAAGAGCTAGATATGAATTGAGACCGGAATAGCCCAGGAGTCTGGTATGGCATAGGTTAGACAAGGGAAAACAAGTGAATGGAGGTAGTAATCAAGTAGTGAATTGGGGCAGCTCAAGTGAAAAACAGAATGACCTTGGGAAAGTTGGGTGTGCTTCAATGCATACGACCCTAAAAGTCAGCAAGGGGAAAGGCCAGCGTCAAGTGTCAATGTGAAAATGGTAGGTTAGCTGCCAAAGTTCACTAGACCGTTATGTACTAGAGGGTGATAAGAATGAGGAGATTGAACTAGTGGCCAGACTTTCCACGGAACCTGAGGCGGAGGGGCAGAGTCTAAAAGACCTGGCTTTTGGCCCGGAATCACCTATAAACTTAGTTTATAAGCTGCAAAACGTTTGATTAATGGGAAAATTACCAAGAAAGTTCCTAAACCTTTTAATTTGGTCAGTTTAGAATTAAAACTTTTTGATAATTTGCCAATTGACTAATTTTAACCAACAATATCTATTGTGGATGCCGGTTGTCTTACATGACATGACTAGGTTGATGTGGAAATATAGTAATTCCAATAGCTAAAGAAAGTTAGCATTCTTCATTTGACATGTCTAAAGCTGATCAGAATTTCTACCTCTTGGTAAAAGACAGACAATAGAGTTGCTACCAGGTCATAAAATTCCTAACGGCTAAGGAAACGAATGATAAAAAGTACTCGAAGCGGCACCATTTTTGGAGTTATGAAACTAACAACAGTATTGATCTTCAAAAAAGTGATACAGGGAGTGCTACATGGTAAATGGCCGAAACTAATGACAAAGGAAAAGAAAAGATGGTTGCAGATGAGGATCCTTTCCCAATGAATGTAGGGATGATCGGATGAGAGGTAACAGAAGGCTGTATGGTTGATCAATAAGTGTGCTTGGTGCCAGCCCATTACGTTGTGGATCAAAGAGGACAGACATGTTATTATCCAAAAGCCATGCCGTCATATTGCAGAGGTTGGAACACATGCAAGCCATGCCGAGATTGTCAAGATTGCCATTGTCCGAATGCTAGAGGGTTTGCCAGCAATGCAGGATTTCTCAAGGTTGCGTTATCCAAAGTCATTGCCATGAGGAACGGGTAACCAGGGCAAGGGATCTCTATGGTGAGCAAGAGAACCTAACATCATGTCAAGAACGGCAATTGCCGGTGGACCTGCAATGTTGGAGAGAGATCTAAAGCTAACTCAAGAAGCGGGCTAGTCCTTTCAAGCACAAATCGGGACTAACTAGAACTCGAAAAAGGAGGATGCGAGGAAAGCACGCTATGGAAAGAAGAGGCCATTCCACGTACCTAGTGAGAAAACTGGGGAGCGAAAACAAAGAGCTAAGGATGAATCGAGACCGGACCAATCCAGGAGCTTCGTATGGCAAAGGAGAGACTAGGGAAAACTGACGGGCGGGAGCTAGGAATCAAGGGGCGAATAGGGATGACTCAAGTGAAAAGCAGAATGTCCTAGGGAAAGGTTGCATCCATGCAATATGTGGACGTAAAGCCAACTTTGAATGACGTGATAAAGAAAGGAAAGGTCAACGTCTGGGTGTTAATTTGAAGATGGTGGGTGCACTGCCAAAGTTGTTCAAAGCCAAAGGTGAAGACGGAGGAGACCGAAACAGTTGCCAGACTTTTCTGAGCAACCTGTGGTGGAGGCCAGAATTTAGCAGACCTGGCTTTTCGCTCGTAAACTTAGTTCATGCTCCTTTCAAAGCTATAGATCGTTTGATCAAATGATACGAGGATTGCGCATTTTTCCATTGTCCATTTCTGACCTTGGTCTCAATTGAGAAGTCATCCTTGAGGGGCTCGCATCCATTTAGCAAATTTTAGGGGGAACAACTTGTGATTACTTTATTGGGACAATTGTCGATTCAGTCCTAAACTTTTTGCTACTTTGTCGATTTAGTTCCAAACCTTTTTTTTTATGCCAAATAAATCATAAAACTTTTGCAACTTTATCGATTAAGTCATTCCAGCGGATTTTGATCGGAAAATACCTACACGGTGACAACGTGGCGCACCAGACCTCGCCGGTGACGATATGGCGACGATATGGCGATGACTGGACACCAAAATTTTTTTTTCTAAAAGGAGGCCAGCGAGTTCCGCCAGAGCTTGCCGGCCACTCCAAAGGGTGGCTCGGCCCTCATTGGCCACGGGCGAGGGCGGGGGTGGCCGCCACAGCCCTCGCTGGTGGCCGGCGGGGCCGAGCGAGCCTCGCCTCGCTCGGATCTGGGCGGGGCAAGCTCACCTAGATCTGCACATCATTTGGGCGAGCTCGCCCCACCCTCGCCGGTCACCCCCGTCCTCGCTAGTGGCCAGCGAGGGCCGGGCGCCGGAGCTCGCCGGCCTCCTCCTTGTTTTAACAAGGAAGGGTCCAGTCATCGCCACATTGTCACCATGTCATCACTGGCACGCCACGTAGGCATTTTCTGGCCAAAATTCGCCGGAAGGACTTAATTGGCAAAGTTGCAAAAGGTTTAGAACTTATTTGACATAAAAAAAAAGTTTAGGACTGAATCGGCAAAGTAGCAAAATGTTTAAGACTGAATTGGCAATTGTCCCTTACTTTATCTATTGACCGATTTCACAAACCACTTTAGTAAAACTAGATAATTGAGTGGAAAAATCTCGATAAAAACTATGCATGAGACGGAACTCTTGGGTTATCATCCAATACAAAATCCGATTAGGCTCAAAGCCTAGGACCCAAAAGTGCCTTTCTCAAGATTTTTCTTTGGTGGTCAGAGCCTATCTCATGTCCATCTAGTTCATGGAAAACCATGTCTAGGGCTATATCCATTGTCACTCCAGCATATCCAACATGAAAGATGTTATCAAATGTAATATACAATGACTTGCATCCGCTACGATTTTGACCATATGAACTTTGCTCATTATATGTTATTTTTCAACAACAAAAAATATTCTAGAGATACATGGTAAATGATCAATTAAATGAATTTCACAGATCTTAGTATGATTGATCTTCTCGTATTACATGTAATCTTTGTTTCGAAGACCAAACTTAATTTCTAAGTGTGTCTGATATTTTTGCTCTCAAGTGCTCGCCCTATGTTAATCAAAATCACATGCGAACAGTGCAACAGGGCGGTTCGGAGTCGAGCGGGAGATTTAATGATGTTGTCGCGGAAAGACATAAATGAACATCACGTGGTGGAGTCAGAAAGTCAATACACTAGCGACGATCCGAAGTAGACTGCCACTGCATCTGCATTTAATAATACTCCCTGCATCCCATCTCGAAGCTAATGCACCTGCTCAGGAAACAAAGACCCAAAAAAAAGAAGAGAAATCTCCATGATCATGAATTATCGTACTCATTTATGGTGTGGTTATCTGTGAAAAATAAGAAATAAAGCTTCTAGGGAACGTGCTAAAATATCTCTTCTAGGAGCATTTCCTCAGAAACAAAATTTCCTCGATGTATTTGCGAAGTGAGCCATCGTGTTTCAATTCAACACCCTCCTCGTCGCCGGTGCTAACAATTACCATCCCTTCGAGCGAGTAACGGCGACATGCTCATGTCCACCCGTCGCGCGATGGCAAATCTGTCCAGGAAATTTCCATTTTTTCCCGACTAAAGCCGTCCAAAAGAGGGGGATAGTTGGGGGGAATAATCGGCATGAGAGTGCTAGGCTTCAAATTAGGGCTTTGAGGGCATGGAGGAGGAGGAGGATATGGAAGGAAGGGGCCTATTGGGGACATCAAAGCTTGACCGAATAGAACTCAAGGAGACAATTTGGTTGCATGCGTCAAGTATTGGGTAAGTGATGTTCGTGTGTTGTTGGAGACTTGGAGTTTATACTTGAGGTTGCTTCAAAAACAAGCTTTGATTGTTCCACTTCGGTTCTTAATTTTTCTCTTCCCCACTCTCAAATTTGATTTAGGGGTTACATTGACTCCTCAAGAGATTTAGGGCTTATTTTGTGCTATCCACGTGATTTTACTGTAAGGGTTGATTGGTTCCAAAATGGGTGGCCAGCTTCCATTTTAAAATTAAGAACTGGATTGAAATTTTCCAATTGTAATTTATTGAAATGGGAAATCGAATAAGAACTATCATTTATCGTCCAGTTCTGAGTGGTTTGGGCAATTCCTTATTCTTTTTAACACCCTTAACTTTACATAAGTTGAAAGGGGAAAGATGAAAGTTTGGAACAAAAATGTATTAAGTATTTTGGTAGTTGCAAAAGTTTCCAAGATAAGTTTTACTTAATGGCTCATGTTCTTATATGTACTTGAGAGCTCATTAATGTATAAAATTATTTTAAAGACATTCTTCTTAAAAGTACCGTTGAACATTTACCTATCATACTTATAAGAGAAATAATTTCATTGTTAAGGCACTAATTATGCTTACATATAACATTCGAAAACGGTGTTTTGGAAATGACAAGATGTGTTTACTGAGATATCTAGGCATTTGTTAATAAATTCACAAAGAAAAAATTTCTTTTGAGTTTCCAAAATATTAATCATAATTTTAAACAAAGTTATATATTCGGCAAAGTGCGTAAATAGTAATCATTTTCCCAAACAGCGCCTTATAAATTTGCACCTACTTGCAAAACTCAACCTCACCGACAGAACCGAGAGGCAAAAATGACCCACTCGTTCCGTCTTCTAGCTTTCCTCCTCCTAGCCACACTCCACATCTCAGCTCAACCCCCTCCACCAGCGCCTCCTCCATCGCCACCGCCGCCGGCTTCCCCACTCCCCGCCGCCGCCCAGGAGTTTCTGGACTCCCATAACCAGGCCAGGGCCGAGGTGGGCGTGTCCCCGCTCCGGTGGAGCCCCTACCTGGCTGCGGCCACGAGCCGCCTGGTCCGGTACCAGCGGGACCAGATGTCGTGCAAGTTCGCCAACCTGACGGTCTCCAAATACGGCGGGAACCAGCTGTGGGCCGGAGGGGCGGGGACGGCGGTGGCGCCCCGGGCGGCTGTGGAAGCGTGGGTGAGGGAGAAGATCTACTACGACCACGCGAGCAACAAGTGCGCGGCGGGGCACCAATGCGGGGTGTACACGCAGGTGGTGTGGAGGAACAGCTCGGAGCTGGGGTGCGCGCAGGCTAGTTGTCCCAAGGAGGCGGCGAGCTTGACCATCTGCTTCTACAATCCTCCAGGGAATGTCGTCGGAGAACGCCCTTATTAAGCAGACTGGAGATGAGCTTGGGTGTTCTCTATGAGTCTTGAAGATGGTCGGTGATGGGTGAGAAGGTAGAGGTCATTTCTCAGTTTGAAAAGCTGTAGAAAGCACCGGTGATCTTACTCTTTCTGCGCTTCTTTTCTTTACATTTGTCAGATTATCTAATCGTGCGCTTCCTTTGTTTCCGTTGATCCTTGATTAGTTGTAAACTTGTAGCGACCCTCGTCGACCCTCATGTCAATTTGGGCAAAGGAGTAGATATTCATTTGCACCAGAGAGTCAGGAAATTACATTCTTGAAAGTGGCGTTTGAGTTAAAGAGTGTTGGGATTAGAATTGGTTCTTGCTTTGAGGGAAACTTCATATTCAAAAGGGAAATAAGTCCAAGTCGCTCCCGCAGATTGGATCACGATCACCCCTTCTTTTCTGCGATGAATCGCACAAGCACAAACAAATTATATAATATTAACAAACAAATTAGAAAAATAGTACGGATAGTAGTTCTCTACAAGCCCAATCTCGGGAGTTTTCCCAATTTCACTACTCCAATTCGGAGATTACAAAAGGGTTTTTCTTTTTGCTAAATAGAGATTATGAAAGGTTAGTTGACCATGAAGTCCACCTATCCTAGTACAAACTTGAGAGTATGAAAGGATTTTAACGTGTGAAGCAATCAAGGAAAGCTATTTTGCCGAGCTTTCTTGCTGCACTTAAACTAGCTCTCACGCCACAATTATTTTCCATTCATTCGCATGCATTCCAGAGTGGATATGAAGGAGAATGTTGCGAATGGATGTACTATTTTTGTATGACTCGTATACGATACCATCACAAAAGTGTAAGATATATAGAGCGTAGAGCGGCTAGATGGGGGTGTTGTATTACTGACGATTTCCCTCGGGAGGCTTCTTTTGCACCCAAAACGCGCGAGGTAGCGAGAGGCTGGACGTGTAGCCTCTCTTGATCTATAACACATTCACAAATCTTGCAACTTCCAAACCTAGGCTCCCTTTGTTTTGTCAAAATACGTTTCTCATTTTTATTTATTTTTTTGCGTTTGGTTTGATGAGTTAATGGAAAATGTTTTCCTATTGAAACTCAAATTTAGGAAAATATTTTTCTGTTTTAAAAAAAACAGGAAAACTTCATAGAATATGAATAAGTATCGATGCTTAGACATGATACTCTATGCTTGGACAAAAGAACCCGATATTCAAGACCCAATCTCCAGCATCTAAGCTCAAGCACCCAACACTCGCTCCTGGGTTTATTAAAGTCGGCCCACCCGATACTCGACACCAGAGCTCGTGGCCGTACTTGGGTCCCGAATGCTTGAGCTCTAGTCCCTAGCACTTAGGCTTAGGTCCATAAAAGTCTTATGCGGGTCCACGGCGCTCTTGGCTTTTTGGTTAATAAAATGTTCATTCTTATAAAAAATAATTTTTAAAATGAATTCTAATTATTCTTTATCTTTTTTTATCTTTTTTTTTTCATTTCCTTCTTCCTCTACCAATAAAATGTTCAGAACGACCGCTGATGACCAGTCAAGGTGAGGAAGGAGCTCGTCGGCCTTGGGCGAACTCAAGCTTGCCGATCTAGTGAGGACAAGAGGTCACCTTCCTCTGGCGAGGCATGTGTTGGCCAGAATTCGGAGACCCCATCCCCATCGTTGTGGCTGGCAACCAGCTAAGGAAGAAGGAAAAGAAAAAAATTTAAAAATTCAAATAAAGTAATTTAAAAAATCAGATTATTCATATCAAGCGTCGGAAAATACTTTTTAGTTCTTTTTTTCAAGTTTCAGCAAAATATTAGAAAATAATATAACTTTCCTGAATAATGACTCTCTTGAGAACATTTTCCAAAAACATTATATTTTTATAAAGCAAACGGAGTTCTAAACTCAGCCTTTGACGTCGAGTTCTCCTTATTTGTTTCCTCACTGGTCTCTTCAATCGACATCCTTCACCTTATTATTCTCTTTCAACAATGAAAAGGCAACACATATAAAAATCTAGCCGTCTCCGCCACTTGTTGCGCGCCCTTATTAGATAGTAAGGGCAGACATCTGGCCTTTCTTGACCTAACACATGTACAGATCTTGCAATTTCCGAAACCTAGACTTGGCCTTCGACTTTGAGACCTCCTTATTTTTCTCTTTATTGATCTCTTCAATCACATGGGATTAGAAATCAAGCGATTCTCCACCTAATTATTCTCTTCTCAAGATGGAAAAAGCAAGAAATCCTATTGGATTCGAAAAAGCAAGAAATCATCTTGGACAATTATATCATTTACTATGCATCAGAATTGTATTGGCTGTTTAGCAGTTCTCAAATTGTGAAAGCATTTTAACTTCCCTGGAGTTCAAGCGATTCTTATTAATAAATGCTCTTTTAATTATACTGCAAAGTTAGTCCTCGAAATTTACGCGACGAATACTAAGTGATGAAGTTTTTAAGTATTCAAAATGAAAAACTATTTGATAACATATGAAAATCAGATAATTAGTTTTATTGTTCACTTACCAATCATGGAATAGAATATTGTGACAATACAGGTAGTAGGATTCTACTTTCTATTGTAGATTTCATCGCTTAACCAATTAAGTGTGACACTCTCACGCAACAATTTTACTGGATTTTCTAGTTAAGCCAATCAATCAAGTTGTGTGGAGTTAGTGGTCCTCAAACGCAATTAATGAGAAGACAAACCCAATGATTAAAGAACGAAAATGCGCAAACAAAATGTGGAAGTCAGTCAAGAAATCTCAGAGAGGTACTAGGGAAGGATTAAATGGTGGATCTTATGACAGACCACTACTCAAATCTCTAATTGTATAGGCTGAACAAAAATACCAGTGAAAATAGCTGACATGTCAGTCCATTCATCACCAGTCATCCTACATGTTAGCGACTTTTAATAAAAATCAATCGAAAAAAATACATAGGAATTTTACACAAATGCTTCCAATTTATTTAATAAAATTAAAAAGTTTGGAATTGAATTTGCATCTGTAGAATAGATTTAGGACTGACTTGACAATTTTTCCATCAAGCTACTACATGTATAGTAACAATTTTAGCATCATGAAAATGCTCATAGTTAGTGTTGGTTCAAATATATAATTAAGGCCATTATAAATGGAGAAATCCTTGAGGTTGGCAGTTTTTTTTAATATTATTATTGCTGTTTTGCTTAGTCGACAATGGTAGCACACTTCTCTCTCCTATCATTAAATTATTTATTGAATTTGGAAAATTATCACAAAATTATACTTCTATTAAACAAAGTAAGGAGTACTTCCCTAAGTTAATTCTAGTTTAGTTTGTCAAAGGAATTTAAACTCATTATGTGTTGAATTTTCGGCATTTAATCGAGTTATCAAAGAGGCTTCTAGAATTAAAGTTCAATATAATTACATTATTTTTGGTTTTGAATTCATAGTGTAAGATTTTTTTTATGCGCAAGTTGTAAATTTTAGTTAGTCTCTTGATGATGGGGAAATTATTAGGAAAAATTTAAATCTATTGTACTTGTATTAATTTAGTTTTTAACCTATTACATTTGTGTCAATTCAGTCATAAACCTTTCAATTTGGCAATTTAATTATAATTTTTTTTATAATTTGTCAATATAATCTATTTAGCTAAAGTGGCCAAAAAATCACTAATGTAAATGATTGCTGTCCTACTTGGCACAACTAGAATTGACATGAATAAATTTTGGAATATGTGAGCAGTGGCCCACGCCTTCGCCCAAGTGAGGTCGACCCTTGCCTATGATGGATTAGGCCAGTCATCACCTATGGCTAGTGGCTAGTAACTAGCCACTTGTTAAAAGAAAAAGAAAAACAACTGAAAAAAAAAGAAAAAAAATTAAGAACAATTATAAGAAGAATTTTAAAAATTTTCTATGTTAGCTCTAGTCGTACCACAAAGGATGCCATGTGTTCATATTAGCAATTTTTTCCCACAATTGGCCGGATAAACTACATTGACAAATCGTGGAAAGGTATATGACTAAATTGATCAAATTGAAAGATTTAGGACTGAATCGGTACAAATGCAATAGGTTTAGGATTTTCTTAGTAATTTGCCCCAATGATGATAGGTATTTCAATATATTGTTGCTTTTTTTTACTATGGTATTTAGGCTTTGTTATCTTTTCTTTGCTTAGAGTTTCTCAAACTGGATTCTTAGCTGCAAATACAGTTTAGATGTTGAATAAAATTTCATTGGCTATTGCCCTAGAGAGTGTTATATCTTGGAGGGCCCAATAGGGCGGTGATTTCATTATCCAACCTCTTTTCTTTCTATCAAGAATTTATCCTCTCTATTTAAATACCATAGAGCATCATTTGATGTCAAAACCAAGGTCTAGATTCACGATTGAGCTAGCGGGTCCCGAGTCCAAACCTAGGGATATTAGGTCCCACCCTCGAGTCTTCCCGGGGCTGGCGTGGGGTCCAAGTATCGAGGTTTAGGTCTAGATCTCAAGATGGTATGACAAACTTGATTTAGGATAATGACATAAATAGTTATTGAATTTTAATTTATGTAATTCCCGAACTTTAATATGATATGTAATATAATTTCTGCGCTTTTAATATATGTTGAACTTTGTCGCCAAACGATGTGTTGGGGAATAAGTTCAACATATACAAAAAAAAAATTAGGAATCACTTTATCATATTAAAAATTTGGGGACCACATTATGTATTGAGTTAGGATTCAAGAATCACATTATACATTCACTAAAGTTCAAAGATATTTTTTTTTATCATTTTTTCACTTAATTTTGTTTCTAAAAGCATTTTTTAAGACTAGCGATTTAATAAGTGAAATTAATTCCTAGCTCATTTGAAAAGTGCAACTACATACATATTTTATGAATATTTTCCGCTCGTCTGGACTGGCCTTCTTTAGCATGATAGCTCCTGCTTTTTTATGCGCACGAAAAGCTTCGCATGATGGTCACTATAATGCTAAGTTCGAGTTAATTTTCCTAAGAATTTCTAAAACCTTATCCATTTTATGAGTCGATTCTTGAAAAGGTTTCAAAGGATTGACCTGACTTTTCAAAACTGTTCAGATTTTCGAAGTCAGTCAATTAATACAAAAAATGTTATCCAACTCTGGAAAAACAAATCTTGCGGATCGGGGGAAAATTTGAAAGCTGAGATAATCCCTCAGCAAAATTGCTTAAAGTGCTGTACTCACTACACAGTTAAGATCCTGAAGATCCGTTCAATCTCCTTGGAATCTATGACTACGAGAAAATATCATTTCCCTTGCTCGTTCTTCACAAGAGTCGCCTCACGATTCACATTAAAGAAAGCTGCCTATGCTTCCCACTGAATGTGAGGACGCCAATCACCACCGACCATGGTGGAACATATTCAAACCCGTCTTCGACCTCATCATGCCATGTTGCATCTGCCACCCTCTCCTCCTCCTGTCTCTCTACTCTCCGCCGGCTGCGGTCGCCACTGTCACGGGCACCATCATTTGCCCCACGAACAATGGTCGTGTCAAGATCGCCATGCAAAACCATGCGGATACCTCCCCATTCGTGACCCTCGAACTCCCGCTTCACACCTCACACTTCGCAGCGCTTGTCCATGACGAGACAAACCGGATTGTCTTCACGTGCCCCCATGACCCGGATGGTGGCTTGAGGCGACCGCTCTTGAGTGCACCGGTTTGGTCCATGCTATGTAATGGGAGGAATATGGGGTTCGCAGTTAGAAGGGCTGGATCGCACAAGGACGCATCGCTGTTGGAGATGATAAGGTCGGTCTCTGCCGGTGCAGGGTTGTTGCCCGATAAGGAGGGGCTTGGCGAGCAGAAGTACTTGAGAGGCCAGTTCATTCAGACAGTGGGGTCAAGCGATTCTGAGGCGTACCACTTGGTTGATCCTTCAGGGTGTTTCGGACAAGAGCTGAGTTTGTTCTTCCTGAGAAATTAGATATTACCATTCGTCGTATGCTTTGCTATGTATTGTATTCGACTAATGTGGTTCCTGGAAAGAAATAGCAATCGTTCTTTGGCCATAAGGCAATACATTTAGCATATGACCTTGGACAAAGTCGATATTTTTAGTAGACGGAGCTGTCAATCAAATGCCAGGCAATACATTCTGACGGTGTTCACGCGGTAAAATTACCAGAATCACAGATCAGCAAGTTTAGAGGCTAGGAACACTAAGAAGTTTATCATCAAAGAAGTTTGTCATCTATTTTATCTTGAATTTCAGGTAGACCTTATTAGCTTTTATTATAATGTCATCTTCTGGAAAGCAACAAAATCTTGTACAACCCCACTTTCTGTCGCCAAAATGTGGTACTTATCGTGAAATGGTAGATATCAGCTCAAGCGGATCGCGCCAAAGGAGCATGGACCGCAAAAGTAATAGCCAGCTAAACAAATATATATACAGGTGGAACAATTGAATTCAATCTGTTCACAGCATCACAAAAATGAGTGGACTGCGACTCAGATCTATCTTAATGGCACGAGGTAACTTACATCAGATGTGAATAATTGTCGGTTGTCCACTCGATTCTACTTTTGTACAGAGGGAACCGTAAAATCTGCAACGCATGATCATTTTGCCAGCTCTTTTGCAATGAGATAGCGGAAGCTGAAGTTGTAAGGAATCCATTCGATGGACTTGCTCAATTTTCCCACCGGACACTTCTTCAGGCTCTTTCTCAAAGAATCGGGCAAGCATTTTTGAACCATATCAATAATGTCCGCGGTGCACAGCCCCGACTCCTTTGCGAAAGACTCCAGAGTCTTTGGTAACAAGATCTTCTTGTCCTTGCGTACACCAAAAGTAGCTCTAACATACTCTACCTTTGCAGTTTCCAGCTCTTGAAATAATCTTTTTGGGGTATATACTCGAACCTGAGAAGAGTTACGATACAAGGCTCAATACTTCTGATAAATCAAGAACAAATTTGATGTGTTGTGGCTATAACGAAGAAAGGCAGAAAATTTAATCTTTTCCATTGCTCAGCATTTCTTCCTTGTTAGATAGTCATGGACTCATTTTGTAGAGATTTAGGTAATGGGAACACAAAAAAATCCTGATTCCTGAACAATTTTCAAATATGACAGGACATTCGGCTCCGAAGGAATAGCTCCACCATGGAAATGGGTAGTCACTACTTATCACTGGGGTATGCTTTGAGTTGGTCACTGAATGAAAATATAAGAATGTCACTGAGTACCAGTATCTCCATCCCGACGGAGTCAAAAGATCTTTTGAAAGTCTGTGAACCCAAAATTCTGGGACACAACAGATCTGAAGTACCTATGTTCATGCGGTCTAGCTTAGAGGACTATCAAAGATCAATCTAAATAGAAAATGCATACTCATGCCGGATAAGTATCAGAATATTAAGAATGGATAAAAAGGAATGTAAAGTACCGCAGGATCGGAGTGGCTCCCAAAGCAGAGTGCAAAGTGGAGAAGTGGTTCTGAATGCTTGATACCGTAAGCTTGTCTTTCATCCCCGGTCTTGAACTTTTTCTTTGGACTAAGTAATAACCGAAGCCACTGCAAGCAAAAAGTTCCATTCATCAGCTCTTCCATTAGAACATGATAGTAAAATGACACATATGACTCTTGAACTTTATCGCAATGTACAATGTGGCACATAAACTTTGAATTTGTTCAATGTGGTTCCTGAATTTTTTGTATATATTCAAACTTAGTTCATGGACTATAAGCAAGTTTGAAAGTTTAGGGACTACATTACCCATTGAGCAAAGGTTCAAGGACTACATTAGACAAATTAAAAGTTCAAGACTATATTGTTTATTGAGCCAAAATTTAGAAACTATTTACGTCATTATTCCTAACATGATATATAGCGAAGTTATATAACTAATCACTCATCTAAAGAGAGAATCACGGCGTCAATTCTTTTCCTTTTCACTTTAAGCATACAGATAAAAAAAATTCCAGTTTCCTCTCAAAAGAAACAGATCTTGAGACAGGTTGTAGCTTAGAACTCACCTGCCCTGGCCGAGACATCCGGCATCCCAGGATGGTACTCTGGATCGTGTCTGCACTAATCGTGTGGCCTCCAACATTATAGGCAGCCTGGCACGCAGCGCGTTATTTAAAACTTATGCATGAGACACTCCCCAATCTAACATATTTGCTTTCCGTACTTCCTTACCTTCAGTAGCTGGAAGACTCTCTTCACATTGTTATGTGGAATCCCGTAAGCCAAAAACGCCTGTTCCCAAAATTTAGAGATCGATCAGATATTTGCAATAGAAGTACGGTTCAATGAAGCAAACATTTATATTATATGGATTCTATAAGCTGTCTCATCATCATTACATGCATCACCAATGCATTGTGGACGTTGATCCAGAACGCTAGTTTTTCCTCATGCCTCAGCTTCCTCAGATCTACTTCTTCTAAACGGCAGATGAGTGACCTGTAAGAGAATTAACTTGCTAAGATGAATCAAAAAGGTATAACAAGGTTTCCTAATGGTAATCCTGGACAATAGTTCGAAGATATAATGTCCTCGGGATGTTTTCGGGTAAGACAAATGCAACAAAACCCGCACCTGTAATTTTGAAGCAAGTTTTCGATGTCACCCAATTTCTGACTGTCTCTATGTATCCAGGGCACTTCGACCATCGTGCTATATGGTCCACTGAACTCTTTGAGTCCCTCCACATGGAAAGGATTATCTAACCGTACGTCGAAGGACGAATTGTTCCTGAACCCGGGGCTCCCCATGTCTGATTGATCCTGAGGAGAGAATGCGCTTGCAGATGAGAGCGACGAGTTTGGAGAAGAGAGGCCATGATTTGCCAGAGGAGGATCTGCCAGTTTGCAGTATATGGTTGACATGCACTTGATCATATCCTCGGAGAGCCTATTGGCCGACTCGGGCACGTGATCAGAAATGGTCGTGCCAAGGTACTCTGCCAAACTAACTACACTTGTTCCTGCCTTTTGAGCAAACTGCAAGACAACACCAAAAATTCGGTTCATTCAAAGGCATACTAATTAACAGAAGTCCAAGAAAAGCAATCATAATTCAACAATCTTAAGTTCTATTTTTCTTCTTTTTTTTTTTTGGTCACGTACTTTTTGAATAGTGAAAATGCTCTCTCTGAACTCAGTTTTCCTTGAAGCCAGATGTGCAGAGGCTCTATAACATAGGAGAATTCACAACTACTGAAAAGAAAAAGGCCTAAGGGAAATGGTTGACAATTACATAGCTGAACTAATACCAGTGGAACAGTAGAAAGGGATTTGATGACAAAATTGAGAAAATATAACAATATATATGTATTCTTCTTGGGTTTTCTGAATGATTAGGCCCAAGAAAAGAATGATGTGAAACTTGCCTCTATCATTGACAATGGTTGGGAGTGACAAGCACGCACTGCTTTGCCCAAAGACTCCTCTTGAGGAGAAATCCTTACTTCCAAGGCCGAACGGTGAGACAGTGCTGAATAACAACGATGGACACCAGAATGCAACAGTTTCTCTTCTTCGCAGAGATCGTGAGCATCTTTCAATGGAATTTCAAGTGGCTGAACACTTGATGGAACTGCAGAGTCCTCCTTTCGTTTTGCATTAGTAGATGGAGGAGTTCCGAAAAGCCTTGCCCTCGGGGTACCTTTTGGTGTCCTCAACCTCTTGTCCTTAGAAGATCCGTCTTTTGTGGATGGAGATACAGAAGAAACCTGTTGATCAAAAGCCTTTCGGTATAGCGAGAGAAGATATTGTTCCAAATGTGCTACTTCCAACTCTAGTGTCGTGATTTCCTTGATCAACTCCGTTGCTGGCTGGACTCGAGGAAGGGGAAAAAGCGTCAGTGCCACCACCAAATGGTTGGAAGTGAAACTAGTACCAGATTAGATGCGTGGCTTTCTGACTTTATATATGGTTTGCTCAGGCAAAGTTAAGGCAACTATAGCAAGGCTCAAGGTTACTAGAAAATGAAGTTTATAAAGTAAGATCCACAAACCATTTTTTCTAAATCAAAAACTCACTGAAATCCGCAGTAAGAATAGTACAGTAATACTAGTTTTGATATGAAGTGCCTTTAAGAGTAGATCGAAAAATTAGAGAAAGCAAAAAAGTACCTTGGGCATTGAAATGTCACTTGCATTGTCATGGGAGGGAGTCTGATAACCCAGCGCTTTTTCTAAAACATGACGCACCTGGAACTGGTTTTGTAATCTTTTCTCAAGTTGCAAAATCTGCAGAAAGGGATCATAATGAATGGAGGATAAAAGTAGCCAATTTTTTTTAGCTGGTGTCGTTGTATAAACCTCTTGCTTCAAAGAATCGTGGGTCTCAGAATTTGAGGACAGTTTCTTGCTGGTCTTCGAGGATTGTTCAACATGAACTACGCCCTGATAAGAGATTTAACAAATCTGTATTAGAAAATAAGGCAACAACTTCCACGATACAAAATGAGATGATCGTGAACGTATAAAGCATTTCACGTACTCTCAGCTCACAAAAGTCCCAACTTCTGTGATACAAAAACTAAGGCAACAGTTTTTGCGTTTCAAAAAACGAGATGATCATGAACATGTAAAGCATTTCATGTATTCTCAGCTCACAAAAGTTCCAACTTCCAGAATACTTTATTATGTCAGGTGGAGAAGCAAATTCAGGTATCAGTGGTTCAGAAACAGAGAATTTAACAATGACAACCAACAGAGTCTTGACGAGTACACCCCATTGATGTTGAGGATCCAATTGATGGTGTTTTATCTGATAGCCAGTGATAAATATCTAAGAATACATGTCTACCTCTGTTTGCACCTCTCAATGCCACTCCTTGTTTGAGGAAGAGGCTGGGCGGGTTTTTTTATCCCAATCCAACAAAGGGAAAAATGTTGATTCAAAGAATAATTTCTCTAATGATCAACAATCGTATCACTCTAGTCGCTATAGTCCTCCACCCAATGCTAGCAGTAAAACGCACTTAAGCTAACTATTGTACTTTTCTTAACTGGAGGAAAAGGAACAATTTTTGTACGGGAACTTTCGACATTACGAAATGCAGAGCTGGCCTATACTCCATACAAGATAACTCTTCGAACAATCAGATCACTGCCTCGACAGTGGACCATTCTTTTCATTTTTGAGTGAATTCAGTTGTTTCAAGCAAATTGCAAAAGGAAAGCAATCTTACCTGCTTCAGGCCTCGTGAAACTTCAGGTGAAACATCCGAACCGTCTTCTGGA
The DNA here is from genome assembly GCA_019926035.1 of Melaleuca alternifolia. Taxonomy (NCBI): domain Eukaryota; kingdom Viridiplantae; phylum Streptophyta; class Magnoliopsida; order Myrtales; family Myrtaceae; genus Melaleuca; species Melaleuca alternifolia. The sequence continues at coordinate 4,212,714 of JAGKPW010002416.1, read as the reverse complement.
GCTCTGTTCTTGCCCGGAAAGCTGCAGTGGCAGAGGCACAAGCACGAAGAGTTAAAATTGATGGATGGAGAGAGGCAAAATTTGGAGGAACCAGCCATTGCAAGATATGGCAATATGTTGTCGTTAGTTTCAAGATGAAGCTCTAATTATCCTTATTGTTACACGAAATTTATCAGATGAAAAAGAAGCCTCGTGGAAATTCTAGAAAAAAATTGGGGCACGAGCTAAGGTCACACAATTAAAAATTTTAACAAGCCCGACTTCAAAAATTTCACTTCACGAGACAGATATTTTGCAATGATAAATATCAGGGAAGGACTAAAGAACAAGAAAAGAACCCAGATATCGGTTTACGTGTGGTCAAGAAAGTTAAGAGAGTTCCCATTTTTCACATGAACCCATCTCGGTCAAAGAGCATTGCCAGTTGAAGAGAACCATCAAGCAATAAAAGTATGAACAGAGATTTTAACTGCAGACCATTGAGCCATAACAATGATTGCATAGTAACAGAGGACATTTAATGCCTACCTCTTCGACCGCTTGTGCCTTGAAGACGCTGTGAGTCCGAAGAACTTAATCTCTCTTACCTCCTCAAACCCCATCCCTCTGAAACAAACAGCCACAAAGAGCAAAACTTCGCTTCAGCGAAAAGACAGAGCACCCACTTTTTAACGGTGCCTGAGCAAAGCATATTAACAGAAAAAACAGAGCAAACAACAAAAAGAGCTCACATTACTATCTCCAACAGAAGGAAAACAACAGAGATGAAGATGAGCCCCAGACGCACAAATCCAAGAACTAATAAATGGGATCCCGCCAAACTCGAATTAGGCTCCAAAGACTCTCACTTGTCTCCTTGCATCAGAGCAAAACAAGATGCAGACAGCTCCAAGGTTGAGTACCGGCAGAGCGATCATTGCACAGTTCTTATTCGCCAGCAGAGATGCCGCAGAGTCAGAACTTAAACAGAGCCAAGAGCCCGGGAACTGTTCATGGACATGAACAACCCGCAAATCCTGCTAAGGAAAAGAAAAGCTATCAACTTTCTCCTTTTGACCACCGAGCCTTGTTGAGTTGGGGGCAGACTTGTGATGATCTGTGAGTGATTTGTATGACTCTCTGCCTGGCTTTTGCAATGGAGGGCCTCTCCTTTTTCTTTTGCATTAAAAGGAGAAAACCAGCTCGTGGGGGCTTTTCAACTACAGGGAAAAAAAAAAGTTCAGTAGACATAAAACAGGAATAAAAACAAAAGTTTAGTGGACCTGAAGAAACGTCAAATGGGTCCAAACGTTGACAAATTACACTAAACCAGAGATCTGAGTGGGAAAAAGACAGGAAGACAAAAAAAGAAAAAAACTAAGGAGCATTTGACTGTTAGGCTGCAGAGAGATCTGTAATAAAAAATGAATATTTAATGAATTGATATTACTTAACACTGCTTTATAAAGTTGATGTACTCAATGATGTAACGAGATACGTACGTGTATATGAATACGTCGATCATATTCCACACTCGATAAGCATATATCGTATCATTTAGCACATCGAATCTGTAAATCAATTCAGTATAGCATGCATTGTTTCGATATATTCCTAACGGAGGACTCAATTTTCCACATTCTCTGCTCTTCTTGTTAGAAAACAAGTGGGAGTTGGTGACCGGCCCTTGCCCATCTTGTCTCATACTGCTAAGCACGAGATGCCTCCTCCGATATCTTTTTAATTGGAGATTTCTTCTTCTTCTTCTTTTTGTAACTTTCCTTGGTTGAAATTGTTGAGTCTCAAATGAAAGTGATGTCGACTGCATTTTAGTCCATAAAGGACAGAATTGCATGTCGGGCATTAGGGTCTTGTCTTTTCTCTGCCCTCATATTTTGTATCATAGTCAGATGCAATCGATTGGGCACCATAATAGGTTGAATTTGCTTGAATCACAAAGACAGGTTAGGAGATGCATCACAGTCTTGCCAAGGAAAATCGAGTCGTGCATCGAAGATATTCCGAAACCCAACTCATGAAAGTTGTTATGCCGCGTAAATTTCAAATTACCTCAATATCACAATCGAAGAATGTGGCCTCCCGAAAGGCAGTTCTCATTATACATTGTATCGGCGGGGTTCGTCCTTTGCTTTGACCTTTGCTATAGTTTACCATTTATGAGGAAGAATGTATTTCTACCTCCGATGTGGAGCGTCGGCATCCCAAAATTTGAAGATGGGAAAAAGGTTGGGAGGGACAGGAACAGGGAAAAACCAACAATCAAGAGGATGAAAAGTTGGGGGTTCGCCTCAAAAGGGACGAAAGGTGATTTGATGAGAAAAGATCCATAGGATGCTCCAAGGGGAATTGAAGTTTTGGGGGGGATTTTTCTTGTCTATTGAAAATTGGAGACACCCACGTTGTCCTCCAGCATCCAAGAGACTCATGTTTGTCACAGAATCCATGAAATTATAAAGTAAATAAATGAAATCTGGGGCTTGACCTTTGCCAATATCAATGCACAATAGAAAGTTGGATGATATAATAATAATAATAAGAGGGACGAAGCTGGCCGGAGTCTCCTTTTCTTGTCGTGACTCTGACCTACTGAGAAATTAGGAAAGCTTCTTTTTCTATTGCAAGTAGAGAGGTAAGAGGAGAAGAAAACCTTACCAGCTCCAAAAGAAGATGGAGAGAGAGAGAACTGGTTTTGCTTGAGGGAAACTTTCTTTTCGTCATAATGTTATTATAATGGAAGCCTTTTTGGATGAAATTGGAGCCAAATATGAAAGCCAATTGACACTCACATTGCGCATTTCTTTTTCTTTTGATTAATAATATAGAATTATCAAGACGATCAAGGCTAGCAGGCCTCTTTAGGTATTCTTACAAAGATCACACGCTCGCTAAGGAATATTTGATTTAAGTCATGGCTACTTCACACCGTTCATGATATGAAAGTTCGAGGTTGGCTAAGCCGCCGCCCCCCCCCCCCCCCCCCCCCCCAAATGCTTGTAGTCAGGAAAATTTTCCATGCGAGACATGCACATTTAAGTAACGCAATATCAACCTTTTAGAGACTCCCTCCAGATATTATTTCAAATACGTGATCTCATGATTGGCAGAGTTATCCTTTTATTGTTAGACAATTCAATTTGGTGGCACATTGAATGGAGTATTCTTTTTAGGCAAGTAAGAGGCGGTTTCTTTGTGCTTGAAGAGGAAAAAGAAGATTGCCCCCTCGAAAACGAGTCTTCTTAATCAGAATTCAGAAATACTAGCAAGGGACGATGTTGATCCCTGTACTGTTACTCGAAATTTAAAGTTCTTTACCTAAGCTTTTCAGCCAAAATGACCTCGGACTTTATAAAAAATGTCAGGCCTTCGTCCTTTGAGGACGAGGACTTGTTGATGAAGTGGGTTGACGCTCTCTCTTAACCTCGTGACATGAACTCTGCCTTCTCCCCTCCCTCCCTCCCCAAACCAAACAGAAGACCACGACTACCAGCGCTACAAGAAGACCATGACCATCGAGCCGACCACCGCAAGCGACGACGGAACTAACTGTTGCGGCCGTAGGAGGTGGAGACCGGCACTTGGTGGCCATTATTGTCATCCCCGTCGCCCCTCTGTGTCCATCCCCTAAACAAAACTTTTTTTTACATAGGAAAGAAAAACAGGGGAGAGATTGTGTGCTTGTCATCTCCTCTCTCTCGTCTCCTATAAACCTTAAGCGACGGTCGCTGCTGTATGGCAACCGTTGTTTTCTTGATAGACACAAGCAAACGATCTCTACTACAGGATACCACCGTGCGGTGGCCCCCTTCATCATCCTCATAACTCCCTCATCCCAAAATTCAAATTTGAAAAGAATCCTCAACCATCGACCGATATAGCATACCTTAGCCAATATTAACTGCAGCTGAGGCAGCATACTCATTCAAGATTAATAATAACCATTGTTGGTAAAAATAATCGCTTGTATTATCTACAAAACCAATCAAAGAAAAAGGAATTCCCATTAATAAAAATATTTACTTATAAGTTGTTTTCGATCTACCTTGCCAATAAATTAGTTCACATCTATCGTGAATCCGTTTGTTAAAAACAAAATCATACCATGTAGCCATGAGAATTTTATATGATTTTTATGTGGCGAGCAAAAAATAAAATTATGTATCGTTGTTTAAATGAAAAATTACCATCATAAAAGTGAAGAACAGGGAATCCACGAGATCTGCCTATGTCTTAAATGTCAAGAGATGTCTTATTTGTTAGTCCAGGGGAACATGAATGTTTTCCTTTGCAAGCTAGATCTAAAGTGACATTCACCTCATTCTTCAAGATTTCTTTTTGTTTTCCTTCGATTTCTGTATCACGGTCACATGGAGACATACTTGTGGCCCCACGAAGATAATTATTTTCTTGTGATAAAACTCTTATTAATGACTGAAAAAAAAATGGGAATCTCAAGTCACTGAGATTCTAACGCACAGAGTTCCATGTCGTATATATCGAATGCACTAGGCTAGAACGCCTAGCTAGAGTTTCTTGTATTTCTTAACCATACTTAAAACTAAACAAGGGTTGTTGATTAACATCTTTTAGCTGCTAATGTGAAGATGCTTCTCAGTCCTAACATGTTGAGCATGATTTGTTGCTTCTTCTTTTTTTTTAACAATGACACAAAGTTACTTTCTGCCATAATTTCATCGACAAGGCCCGACATGGTAGCTTTCATGGACAAACGCTAGGAAAATGAATCCGGCGCGGCAATAGACACATGCTGCCACGTTGAACAGGAGCATAGGTATGCGCCCGGCCCTACCGGCTTTTTGACAACCATAAAGAGATGAGTCTAAATCAATGGATTTTTGGGTCATTGATAGAACTCCGACGATATCGGCAAGAGCAGAAAAGAAAAAAGAGAGAGAAGAGTTTGACATATCGGTTTTTCAGGATGAACAGTACAGAGTTTTCTTGTGGGATCATCCCAAATATTTAGGGTTACTTTTTGTAACAAAACCGAAATAACCTGCAGAGCCCTACAGCACATATCAAACACTGGATACGACGTTAGCTTGAATATGCTGGGAAAATAGGGGTTCGTGGCTAATAAAAGTACCGAGAATCCATGGTTGGCCGATGGGAAGCCGCCGTTGCATTATCGATTCAGTTTGTCCTTCGTCTGCCCGGTCCAGTCCGCATTATGTAGTGGATTGAGATTGACGAGTGCCTCGATTGAATAAAGCCAAGATCCACTAACACGTCCAATTCTTTATTGGTTGTTCATGCCTCGTCTTTTCTTTTCTGTCATGATTTGTTTATTCATCTCTCTGCGCGTGAGAGAGAGCGCAAGAGATAAAGGGAGAGGGAGGAGCGTGGAATCCCACGAGAAAGAAACAGAAAAAGCGAACTTTCCAAAGACATTTGGACAAGTGAGTCAATGCCAATCATAACCAGCAAAAGCAAGGAAAACACAGCAAAACATCTCTCTCATGGTGTCCAAATGGAAGCGGATGGGGCTATATCCTCATAGGACCACAGTCTCAATGCATCAAAATAAATAATGCAGAATCCCAAAATGAAAATGAAACTTAATAAAAAGCTCAAGTGACAATTTACATCCGACCGTTACCTTTAAGAAAAATCATCATATTATGATATTTTTTAGATTGGAGCTTTTCTACAAATTTGCGAGATATCGATTCTCCAAGGCATTACGAATTTTAATATGTAATGTCATGCCCCACCAATATTTAAGAATTTCAAGATCGACTATTTCATTGTATAATACTCTTTGTGTAGGAATTATAATATATGAACTTGGTATGACGTGGTTGGCCTCTTCGGCCTCAACTCTAGCCAGTCTTCGATGGGCAATAAGGAGGAAGAAGGAAAAAAAAAGAGAAAGAAAAAAAGAAAAAAAAGAAAAAAAAGAAAAAATATTGAAATATTATTAAAATTATCCGTGTTAGTGTTGGTTTACACCACGCCACGTAAGACAGCCCATGTTCATGACATTGCTGGTCCATCAAAATTGGCTAAGTTGGCTAAATTGACTGAATTAGCATAGTTGTAAAATGTTTAGAACTCAATTGGTAAAAAAATAAAATCTAGAGTCGAATTAACATAATTGTGGTAAATTTAAGATTTTTTTATATTTTTTTCAGTTACTATGTTCTCATCACCATGGTCATGAAATTCTTGTTGTTGCCTGGGTGGAGCCCAAGACAGTGAAGGAATCAAAGTGTCACTGCCATCCTAAAAGGTATTGACTTGCCCTCTCGGAAGTGGATTGGGTGGCGTTATAGTCTATACCAATATCGAAATAGGGAGGAAATCACATATAGAGCGCGAATTAATTATAAAGTCCGAGTTTTGAAGAAATTGTGAGAGGGGAATAAAGGTGAAATGAGAGAGAGACCTCTAATGTATAGGAAATTCTATTTTGCGTTTACAACGAATGTCGTCGGCTTGCCAATGTAAAGAAATAGTCAGGCTTAGGTTGGTCTAGGCTTACCCGAGCAATGTGTGCAAAGAGAAGGCAGCATGCCTGGCACGGCCCCTTTCTGCTAAGAGGTACGTATCCCAATTGTATCGGTTCATACCGTGTTGTGCAATGTACGGTTCACAACCATCTTCTACACTCACGTATTAGATGTCGGATATGCACCACGTGTCCACCAAACACCTAATTCAATAATAATAATAATAACCTTAGCACATTATCACACACACACACACACACACTCTCTTCCTTCTCAATTCTCCCCTTCCTTAGCCCACCATATTATTGCTGTCTATCTCCCACTACAATGCCTTAGGAAACCACGTGTTCGCCGCCACCAGGGTGCTCGACCATCGACGATCTTGCAAAGGAGATGACAATGGTGATGAACCCTGAAACTCATCCGATGTAACCTTGGATCGAGTAATCGGTATGTAGATTTAGGCTTTCGTTGGTCTCAGATGGAGGCCACGCCAATGCCAGCATTGGTATCTCCTGTTATTATAGGACTCGAATTTCGAAACCTTGTCTACATTCAGGGTAATCTAAGTGGATTCATTTATCAAGTTCATTACAAAGTTGTCTTAGCGAACCTCATCAAAATCCAAGTTCATTGCAAGGATCCATTTCGCAAGTTAGAATCCCCAATCCGTGTACTCCAAATTCCTAGAATTTCCCCTATTCTTAATTCGAGGCAACCTGGAGATTGCATTTTCGATACGTGTGCGAACGCGATCCATGATGCTAGTTCAAGGACCATGTGCAAATTCAGAAACTTAGCAATTGGTGCGTGCTTCCACGCTTACCATTAAAGTTAAACACTCGAAAGAAGAAGGATTTAACAATATATGCACTAAAAAAGAAGAAGATATCTTTAAAAAATCTCTCAAGTGAATGTCAATTATTAGAGTATGGAGGACTACTCTAAAGATCTTAATCAATCATTTGAAATTTAGAGAGAGACATAGGGTGTTCGTGCTAGATAGGAGTGAGCATGATTCAATTTAGTTTAATTTGAAGGAAAACTAAAACTAAAATTAAATGACATGACCTGAAAAACAAAATACAAAATCCGATTGAACTAAATAAGGATTTGAAACTAAATTGATTAGTTTAGCTCGATTTAGACTGAATTCATCATTTTTTTTTTGCACTTTTCTTATTTAATGCTTTTAATTTTCATTTAGTGTGTCCTTTTATCAATCTTGAATTTTTCAAGGACTAAAATCAATATCTAATGATAAAGTCGCTTACTAGAGTGAACTTCCAATGAAATAACAATTGCCACATTTCCAACTTACAAGCAGGGTCTCCATTTCGAAAAACCCACGACGTTGCACCTAACCCAACATAATATTAAAACATAAACAACCAACAAAGGTTCGTTAAAAACAAATGTAGCGACATTACACCCTTGTTCAAAGTAACAAAACATAAACAACTAATATTGGTGCATTTACACTTAATTGGTTCGGCCTTGAAAACATATCAAACCGAAAAAAGCTATCAGATATCAGTCAGGTTCAGTTAATGAACTGAATTATTCAAAATCACTTGTTTTGAATGAAATTAAACTGAAAATTTCGATTTAGTTCGGTTCTTTTTAGTGATTTAAACTTAACTATATGTGCTAATGCGAAATCTTCAAAATAATGTTTATTCATAATGGAATGAGGGGGGAAAATTGTAAATAAACCCCTCCAAAATGAAGATTGTTGTTGGATATCAAAATGAGCAGGATTTTGTTATAAAAAAAAATGTTGCGATTTTTTTTATAGATAGTGGAAATCAATGATATAGAAGGTTATTGTCATTGGTTAATTTGGCATTAACATAGGAGAAGCAGTAATCCGATCGGTAAGCATACTTCTCCTCTAGCTAACTTCTTTTCATGCATGCTTACTTGACTTAGAATAAGGGGTGGACAGTACTACTTAGTTTCAGATTGGTGTTTGAATAAATTATATATTTTATGACACATTTAACCCAAACTTTTTTTCCATAAAAAATCTTGAATTTTTGTTCGTGTGATACATTTCTTACAAACTTTTTTGAGTCACTGAAAACTTCAAACTTGTCTCCTTATAACATATTTATCATAATATTTTTTTTCTTTTTTTTATTTGTACCCATTGTGGTTAGCGAGCTATAGTCGGCGAGAGTGGCGAGTGAGGTAGCCTTGCCGATAGTTGAGAAGCTATGGCCACCTTCGCCCACCATCAGCAAGGATAGCCTTGTCTAGATTTAGGTGAGGGGGGCCTCACCCACGATCTTGGGCGATTGTCGATGGCTACCATCGCGATTATGGATGAGGCCCCCCTTGCCCAGATCTAGATGAGGCCATCCGTGCCCGAGCCTTGCTAGAAGCAAGTGAAGGTGGCCATCGCCAACTGTCAGTAAGGCTGCCCTTGCCCAGATCTAAGGGAGGCTGCCTCACTTATGGGCACGAAGGGCCTCACCCAGTGATCGATGAGCTCCGACAGCCCTGACCCATCACATCTTGCTACCCAAAGTAGGTATAAGAAAAAAAGAAAACAATTATGAGGTAAATGTGTCACAATGATGCAAATTTAAAGTTTTTTGCATTACAAAAAAATGTTTAGAGTAAATATATCACACAAGAACAAGTTCATAATTTTTCATGTCATTAATTTTTTTTTTTGAGATAAGTGCGTCACAAAAGATATAATCTAAAGTTTTTGGTGACATTTTCCCTTAAAAAAATGAAACCAAAAAAAAAAAAAGATCCAGCCAATTTGTAATTTGGAAGCAAACCAAAACTGGCGGTTCCATTTTACTTGTGATAAACCATACCATTTTTAGAACCCTTTTTTCCTTTTTGTTTTGTAATTTCATGAACTTAATTTCACAAAAATATGGCTCATTAAGAGGGATAAGAAAAAAAGTAATTTCATCAAGAACCTAAGAATTCACAGAAAATGAAATTCATTAGAAATAAAAGACAGGTTCCTCACAAACAAATTATAACAACAAGCTCAAATAATAATTAGTACATTGTAGTTTCAGACTTCAGTTTGTTTAAACAATTTCCTAGGAAAATCACAACCTTAATTTCAATTTTATCTTGAGATTTTTTTTTTCTAAAAAAGCAATTAAATTTATACTTTATTATCAAATATATCCCTGTTAATCCTTCCTCCCAAGATGTAATTTCAAGGATGACGTGAAAAAATGCACAAAAGAAGAAGAAGAAGAAGAAGAAGAGAAAGTTAGTGAACTTTTTTTTTATCAAAAAGTTTAGGCCAAAATTGAGATTAGACTTAAAGTTGGGCTTTTGAGAAAATTAGACCAAAGAAAAAGTTGAGAGTAAAAGATTTTTGTGGGATGATTTACCAAATATTCCAAAGTTTAAGCTAATAGATAAGTATGTGGTTCGATATTCAAATACTTTTACACTCTTCCACATGCATATCCTGGATTTTGGCATAAGATCAAAGCATGGAATATATAATAAGGGAGATAGAACTAAGCACAATGGACTGCCCACCGATCATGTTGGTCCGGTTCTTCGAAATTTTGGTTCAGTCCACGGTTCCTAAAAATGGAATTGGTTCCCGAGCAGTTCAATTCCCTGTTTTTGGGAGGGCGGAACCAAACCAAACCACTTGAGCTGGATCGCATAAATCGAAATTAGAACCTGCACAATTTCTGTTTTTCTGAATTATCTCCATCTCAGTATCTCTTCCCTTCCTCCCTCGCTGGATCGCATAAATCGAAATTAGAACCTGCACAATTTCTGTTTTTCTGAATTCTCTCCATCTCAGTATCTCTTCCCTTCCTCCCTCGAACCTTACTCCTCAAACTCCTCAGTCAGCCGAGAGTCGATCAATCTAAGTAAGTTTACTTCAGTACGTTCGTCCAGTACGCTCTCTCTCTCTCTCTCTCTCTCTCTCTCTCTCTCTCTCTCTCTTTGTGTGATTTCATTGGACCGACTAGGAACCGAACCACACTGGTCGGTCTGGTCCTAGAATTAGTTGGTCCGGTCCCTTGTTCGGTCCCATCAATCCGGTTCTCGATTCCGAGAGAACCTGCCTGCTTGAAGAACCAATCACCCTTAAAGGGAGATAGATAGAAGTGTGAGAGCATTTAGGCGTTTTACTTTCAAATCTTATAATATAAATGCATGATTTAATAAATTAATGACAGAAACAAATTGTAGAAAATGACTCAATAATTAATGATCTACCATGATTAAGTTCAATAATGGGTTCTGGTGATCCGTCATCTTTCTTATGAACTTTTGATATAATTTTCAACACTTTTATATTATATTTTGCAATGAATATAATATCGTTATACTATTTTTATATGCTTAACCAATCTGGCTGGGCTAGTGTAAGATGACAAAATGTGTCATGTATAAAAGAAATCTAGCCGGGTTGTCCTCTTCCCCAACTTCATTGACCTAATCGACATCGCCTTGCGTCTTCCCCACGGGCTTTGTCTCTCGACATTTCTTAAGCCAATCGTCAGCCCTTCATGCGCCAAATTCGACTCGGACTTTTAGCCTTCAACATATATTTATTGAACCAAAATCAACGACGCAACAGCGGATGCACCACGGGATCGCAAAATCCGTGAGGTCTATTGTTTATTATCCCACGAAGATCGAAACGTCATTCTTCAAGTCGAAGATTCCGAGGACGGCATTTCCCATAAGAAAAAAAAGAAAGATAAAAAAGACAGCGCGATGTCCGAACAACATCTACTCCAATGTTTGACTGCAAAGATTTCAAAATTAGGGTCATTAAATTATTGTGGCACATATGCTTTTCATTTAATACCCGATCATTTCGAGTTGCGCAAGAAAAAAATCAACCGGGATACGCTCTAAGTCTTCAAGATTTGATGCGCGCGCCGTGTGTCCATCTAAATCGTTAAATCCAGTGGTTTTCCCTTCGATGACTGGTGGTATTCACTTGATTTCATTGTGTAAATTGATGCAAATTGCTGTTATATAAAAAAAATTATAAACGTATTGTACGAATGTCAATTCGGTCACAAATATTTCACTATTAGACAATTAAGTTATGAACCTTATGATGATTTGCCAATAATCATGCAGTCAATTTTGATAGAGAATAACCAACATGGATGTCAGCAATGTTCCATGAATGTGGGAAAAAAAGGAAAAGAATTAAAAATTGAAAAAATCTAGAAACTTTTGAAAAGTGCAAAAATTATCTTCGTCGACACTTGTTGTGTTACGTAGAATGATCAATGTCTATGTCAGCGATTGTCAGCTAAAATTAATTGAAAAGACTACTTTGGCAAATTGTTAAAAGGGTTAGAACCTAATTTGATCAAATTGAAAAAAAATTAGGATTGAATTGACTTCCGCACAATAAATCTACAACACTTTATTATGAGGTTCCCTTAAAGTACACTCATCCTATCCATAAAGCGAGTCTTCGTCTTAATGTAAATTTTCTTGGGTAACCAAGCATTTTCAATTCATTTATGTCGAACGATATATGATCAATACGTATCACCTTCAAAATGAAAATAATACCTTATTAGGTAACCCATGCTGATTCAATAGTCAATGACATTACATGCATTTAATCGTGTGAAGCAATTCCGTGACCTCCCCACCGACGACCATCCTCTCGTTAGGTAACATGCTCCTTTCGAATTACAGCAAGTTGGTGTGCATCTCCAATGTCAACTTAAGAAGCAAAGTGATTGCTGAGGCCACATTTCTTAAACAATAATTGAGGTAGTTATGTAACTCGGTGTTGTCGGAGTCCGTGTCCATTTGTGATGTAGCCCTCTCAGATTAGTCCTTTCTCATATAATTACTTTGTAAACAAGTAATACGAGAACTGGTTGCCCGGCGGCGAGCGTATAACGTGCGAGTAGCATCGGTTGCCCGTCTCGATATGACCGATTGCACTCAGCGTGGCTTACGCTGGCCCCGACATGTTCGGTGCTGTATTTCTCTTAGTGCTTCCGAGGCTGGCCCGCTTTTTATGCTGTCCAACTATTGTTGACATCCATCGCCGTGGAGTTTATCCGGCGTTCGGGTTTTGTATTGGTTTTCAACATCGGTAAAGGGGTTTCGCCGACGGAAAGGGTGTTAGTTTCACCTTGAGGAGGAGTGGCAGCCTAATCTCGCCCTAAATTTCCGAACGATCATCCGATTAACGTGACTCATTATCGTGTTGCTCCGGTGGAGCGAGCGCAGAGGGAGCTTCCCGTGTTCCCGGGGCGGTGAAGGAGTGCTCCGTCAGCCGAAATGTATTGACTCGCCATCCGGGAAGCGAATTGGATAAAGGTTGGGGTCCAATTATGCAAAGTAGGAATTTGTTAGAAAGCTGTAACTTTTTAGAGTTTGGGGGAGACGGATGAAGGTGAAAACGAGAGCAAAGGAACTCTACTATAAATAAGAAATTTTCCATTATCTTTACAACTTGATTTAGGTAGTCCGCCGGCATTCCACGACCCAGCAGCCGGACCTTTGAGCTCTGTTTCTTATGTTTTTGTTCTTCAATTTTTTGCCCTAATCAGTGGACATAAAAGAATTTCCAGGCCCCACTGAACCTCGGTTGGTGCCCGGGTACCGGCCCGAGCGCAAAGGGAAGGCACGGCCAGTTGGCCATTGCTACTTCTATCGCAATCTAGAGAAAGAGACCGCACCATTTCCTAACGATCATGATAGTCTAACGTCGAGAGATAGGACGACAAAAGCACGTCGCGGGAGCACAAGTACAGGTCGGGAAGATGATTGAACCCTCATCGGTGCAAAGGAAGGTATCGAAATGACCACAGCTCCAATCAATTTTTGGAGCAATGAACGTCAAGTGCGATGGGCCATGGCATTGACATTTTGGTGAGCTCTTTTTCTTTTTTGAGTGATTAGAGCCATATAGAAAGATGGTACGCCTTTAAAGCAATGCATACGGCTCAACCAACTTGAGGGAATATCACTCGAGCTATGATGGAAAATCCCCATCATTTGTCAATCTTCCTTTTGGAGACCACCTTTTGACTCTGGAGAGAAATTTTATCAATTCTATCGACAAGAGTCCTAGCTAGGAAATGATAGGATCAAATTGTGTGCAATAATTGAGTCGTGGTATATAGATACCTTGTGTTAGAAAAGAATCTCGGATAAATTTGCATGATCAAGTTTCAATTGACTGTTTCAAGGAGGGAAAATGACTCAAACAATTCTTGAACTTTGATTCAATGTGTAATGTCATCTATGAACTTTCAAGTTATTCAGTCTAATACTTGAATTATTAATAAATATTCAATGTAGTCATTCTATTCACTCAAAAAATAAACCAAACATTCTTTGATGACATGGATATTATAGGCTTAGTGAGCTTTAAAAATGATGAATCAGCGGCATGTTCACTTTTTGACATCTACTTTAGAAAAGAAAAAGAAAATTAAGGACTTCAAATATATCACATGACGACGTATCTTCCTAATTTGAGGTGAATATCTTATACTGACAACCCAAGTGTAACTTTTCTTTTTCATCCTCGCCATTCAGCTTGTCTTTTGTAGATTCCATTAACTTGAATTCAACAAAACGACGACATTGAACATTTTTATAGAATCTAGAAGCTGAATCGAACAATGATCGAGATTTCAAAGACCATATTGAATGAATCAAAAGTTAATGGATAATTTTTAAGTAAAACTATTAAATGAGCAAAATCCATTGTTGACTCACTTTGCCTTTACAAGTGCAAGCAAAAAAAAAATTAAAAAAAGGACTCACGCATGTCTTCTCTTTCCCCCTTTGTGTTAACGAATTAGTGCATGGTTCTTTCCGCAAAGTGCTAGAGCAACACGAGTCAGAGCAAAAATATTCTTTGCTAACTTTTAATCTTTCAACTCTTCTCAAGCAGATCCTCTTTCAGTCCTTTCTCTTCAATTAAGCTTTTCTTAAAGCCCCCAAAGCGGTAAAAAAAAAATCGGAAAGCAAAAGGTTCCAAAAAGAATTCGAGAGTATATGCAAACATATTCAAAAAATGCAAATATTCTCTGGAAAAAAAAAAACTTTTCTTAAAGGAGACAGAAAGCAAACTATCATCTCCAACTCCCACTTTAGTTGACATGTGTAGGTGAGCTCGGATGATAAGCCACTTAACCAGAAAGCTGGACAAATTAATAAATATTAAACTTTTCAGGCATAAAGCACTTTTTTTTAATTGATGACTCAACCATGGACCCCGTGTCTAGTTGGCACCAAAGAGCTGAGCCTCTATATCTGAAGGGAGATTAGCACAGGACTCCAACACCATGACTCTTCACTTAAAACACTAGTAATTGTGATTTTCGAATCCTTAATCTCGACGATGATGGATAAAATCTTAATCAACACAACTACTCATAATTGGGTACAAAGCAATTTTCATATTTGTTAAAAAGAAAAAAAAAGGCACCAAAAAAAAAGACTAAGATAAAGAATTGACAAGAAAGAGCAATTGATGCTGATGATTCGGAATGCTGGGGACAAAATTACCAAATACATATATTTCTGATTTCTTTTTAGCTGTTCCTTTTTCTTTTGGTTGATTAAATATATATTTTTCATATTTTTATTTTGGAGATTTTTGGGGGGGTGGGACAGAGATCATTTTCACAATTGAAAGTTGGTAAGTTCTTTGCTGCTCGATTGAGACCGCATGGGGGTCCTGAGCTAGAGGAGTTAGATTGAACGACTCACCTAAAAAGCATGTGGAGGACTATAAACAGGTCTTTTTGTTCCTTCTTTTCCCCCCAAAATATAAAAATTAAGAAACAAATATATTTCAGGTTTCAGTTTGGTGGAATGGGCCTCGTCAATGATTGAATGTGACGTTATCTTTGTGAACATCGACCATCACATCTGCCTCAGCCATGGCGTTGTCCCGGCCTAGCCAAGGTCGAGGTCCTAGATTGTTACCCTCCTTGTGGCCAAGTCATGGTAGGGTGACATGACCGAGTGCATTGACTGTGCCCGAGGTCGCTATTGAGCGCATCGATTGTGGCCCAGGTCATGGGACAATGCAGAGATTGTGAGAGGGAATATAGATCGGAGTAACCACTGAGAATAGGGTTCAGCATTTTTGTCCCTGGATCTTAAATATTTGTACTATCTCAGATTAAGTAAAAACATGGACCTTAATGAGAGTTATGGCAATAATTTCCTTGGATGAGCACATGTGAGAAGTAAGATTGGGTTATATCTTGAAAAGGGGGAGAGGCCCAGGCCCATCTCCAATGTAATTACCAGAAGATGGGGTGGTCGAAAATGAGTGAGAAGAAAGCCCGAATAATTTCGTGGATTAGCCCAAATTGGCTCGAATAGTCCATAATGGTTAGCTAGGATGAGTTTAGGTGTTTCTGTGATGTCTGCTCCTTTGCCTTTGTTCTCACTTTTGCCTCCTCGTTGTTTTGTTACATTGATTTCGACTTAACTATCTCCGTTTTACTCTAATTCTAGGTTCCGTTTGTTTCATTGAAAATGTGACAAAAATGTTATCCATACGGGAAGATAACATAAATGGTCCATGAGTTTGGCTAAATGTGCAACGTGGTTATTGAATTTTCAATTTATTCAATATAATATCTGAACTTTGAATTAATGTGAAATGTAATCCATGAATTCTCAAATTGTTAATGTGGTCCTTTAATTTTGTACATATTCAAGCTAGTCCCTTAATTATATGAAATGTGGTCCCTAAATTTAAATCAATGGAATGGCCATATTGAACATCTTCATATAGTTCAACATATAGTTCAAGGTCTAGTTTGAACATATACCAAAAGTTCAAATATCATATTAAACAAATTGAAAGTTCAAAAATCCTATTGCACATTCAATTAAAGTTTAAGGTATCGTACAAATTGAAAGTTCAAGGATTATGTTGCACATTGACCAAAATTTAAAGATAATTTATGTCAATCTCGCTACAGAAATGTAATATTTTATTTCATTTCTTTTATTTTCGTTTTCTTTCGTCCCCAGTCTCACCCTCCGATGCCTCATCCAAATTTGGTCCAACTCTACCCGCGCCCCTGCCGCCCTTGCCTTCAGACTCGCCTCCCTCTCACGACCGAGCCCTCACGGTAGTTGACATTGGCGAATGTGCTAAATCTTTGCTGAGGATCCTACAATTCACGAGCTAGTCAGAGAAGAATTGCAATTTCTTGCGAGGATCAAGGGTTTCTCAAGCTCGAGCCTTGTCGACAATTGAAGCTCCTACTCATTGGATCTAGCGAGGTCGAGCTTGTTCGAGGCTGGCGAGCCAAGATGAAGAGAAGGCGAGGTGAAGGAGTCGCATTTGAAGAGGCATCAATTGGTTGTGGGAGGGAGTTCCGTTGGGGTAGCAGAGAGTAATGCGGGAAAGAAATTGGTAAGGCAATTGGATTTCACAAAAGGGGCAGGTGGCAAGATGGGCAATCCGAGTAAAAGGCATATACAGAGAGAGTGGTATTCAGAACGTGGAAAGAGAAAATCATTTTCCACTTATAAATGCGTTCTCTCATTGATAAAAATATTTTCTTATTAGTTTATTTTTTGTGAATCAAATATCAAAAAAATTAAATTTTTTTATGATTATTTTCCGTCAAACAAATAAAGCTTATTGTTTGCAACAGAAGTGGTATTTTGCCATATGCACGATGCCCTAGTCACATCCATTTCTTTGAGCTGCTTCTTTCTTGTAAGTTTTCAATGCTCAACTCACTCAAATATTTAGATCTTAGGGTTTCTTTCTTTTACCCTTTTTTGCTGAAAGAAATTACCTATCAATTTCAAGGATCACTAGATCTTTAGCTTAATATTACAAGCACCACCGTTTTTCGGAAAAAAAAAAACCAAAATACTACAAAAGCAATGTTTAACATGCTCCAGATGAAACTTGCTTGCTGAAAATGACAATTTCTTGAGGCACTACTTTCTTAATCCTATTTGTGGAATTAAATTTGTAATCAACTGACATTGCATCCTATGGTCTGTTCATTTTAAAGCAAAGTTATTTCCAAAAAATTGTTTTCCATCAACTGAAAATAACAAACTTAAATTAGAGGAAAATGGGAAGGAAGAAAGGTAACTTTTTCCAAGCCACTAAAAGAATGAAAACACACCGTTTTTCTTTAAAATGGTATTTATAAAAGGACACTAGCTTTTGCTAAGTTAGGTATGAGTTAGTCATAATGTTCCTAGCCTATAGCCTAGCTTCCATCATTAATGGAATGAATTTGGAGATCCCAATTAATTGTGTTGATGATTTAGTTTGATTTGGGTACTAGGGATGCCCGACCTAGGCCGAATCGAACATAGGAGCTGCATGGCTTTTTGCTTGGCTGTATCATGGGATTTTGCTGCCCATGTATGTTATATAAATAGATTATGACTTCCATAAGAACCTCTCTATCGGAAGGCAAATATTTATTTGGATTCAAGTCCTCATTTCCGATCCTTTTGTTATCCTTTAAGTAATGCCAAATGACCGTAAGTTAATATTTAGATTGGCTTGAGCAATAGAGACGAAAATAAAGGATACGAAGACAAGATTACATATCAGGATCCAGATCGACATAGACCAGGTCCATCATGGATGTTGATTGTGTGAACCCTATATGTAAGATTCAAGATGTCCACAGCTGCGATCATTTTGGATAAATGAAACCAGGTGCAGGCAAGGCATTTTCCATCCTGAGAGTGGAGGTGCAAAGGGGAGTACACGGTTGACAAACAAGATTGCTTCCACAGTGAGCAACCTCGCTGGGCTTTGATATCAGCACGTTCGAGGGGCATCTTGATCTTGGAACCCGGGATGAGGATCGGGTGGCGGAGAAACGGCACACGAATCTGCGAACCACCACATGAGGGTTTGACAAGGGATCGATTCGATGGTGTTGGGAGGGCGGCGTTGGTGGCGGTGGTGGTGGTGGTGGGGGCCTTGCTTTGGATGATGATGAAAACGTGCCTTCCCTCCCTGCCTCGCCCTTTATCTTCCACTGATGAATCGTTCTGTGATCAGCTCAATTATTGCTCAAGCAACCAGGTCGACGGGGTCCACGCACCAATGAGAGCATCTCAAGTTGGATGGCACATGTCGAGAGGGATCCACCTTACGTTGTGATCTTGGATCACATATAGAGGATTTTGAATTGATGATCGTCTCGACGAATTTGACAAGCACCTGAGTGAAAAAAAGAAAAACTTCACGAACTTCAATGTTTTTGTGTTCAGTGCTGTCGTTAGTCTGGAAAGCGAAGTCTTCTTTTTCTTTTATATTCCCAGATTGAATATGCATGATAAGTGTTCCAGAAACACCCATTAGTACGGCCCCTATCCGATAACTCAAATTTCATGTTGAACAATTAATGTGTGAACCCCAACAGATTATCCTGTTTTCCTTTTGTTATGATGAGTGTATTACTAATGAAATATTACTTATACACTGACAGTGAACGATATTTTGACGACATATGATAATGCTTTAGTCATTTGTCTCAAACTTGAATTTGAGTATGCTAGAATTTATTGTAGGAAGAAGAAATAACGAAGAAAATGATCAAAAAAGTCCTAAATCTATTGTACTTTTGCTAATCTAGTTAAAATCTTGCCAATTTAGCCATTTCAATAAATTTGTCTCGAACACGTAAGTATTGCATCTTCTAAGACAAATTTGTTGGATAGATTGAATTGTCAAGATTTTAAAATGTTTAGAACTGAATTGACAAAACTTAAAGGTTTAGGACTGAATTGGTAAACATGCAATAGGTTTAGAACTACTTATCCCATTTTCCCAGAAATAACGTGGTCGATTCATGCTCTGGGGAACCATTAAAGTATGGCATTCTTATTTTTAAAAATTAAGAGGTCAATGGACCAAAATCAAGTGGGAATAGTTCTTCATTGATGCTAATTTCATAATCTCAATCTGCAACGATGTTCTACATCATGTCATATAGTTGCCATGCTCGCCTTTGGATCCTCCTCGTTCTCAATAGTGAAGCTTTTGCGACTTTGGCTTTTTCTATTCTTTATTAGAGAGAGAGAGAGAGAGAGAGAGAGAGATGCTTGGTGTCTCTTTCAAGGGAATTTGAATGATGCAGTTCTCTTTGTTTCTTTGGAAAAATTTTCCCCATTGTTTTATATGTGATGGGCCCAACAAAAGGTTTGATTTTTCCGACTTGGATTGGATTACACGTTGCCCTAATTATAAATTGCAGTATACGAGGGTTTGACTGAAGGGGGAAAAGGGATGATTACTCCAAGAAGCGATGGGAGGGATTAGATGACCAACCCTTCTCCTATCCCCATAAGACAAGGCTGGAATCTAATGACATGGGCTCCCAAGCACAGTCTTCTCCTTTTTCCCTCTTTCGTGTGTTCCTTCTTGGACAAAACCCTTCATTAGCTTTAGTCAACAGTCTGCTATATTGTCCTGCGTGTGCTCCAATAAATCAAGGCTTTCGGTTTATTCGAGAGTCGAGAATCGCTTTGCTTTATAAAAAGAAGGTATCGATAAAGTTCTTGTGAAATGGATTCATGGAATTCAGCCAATCGGTAATTGTAGTTGCCCTTTTGGTTTGGATATTGGTAGAAAAAGATAAAAAAAAAAGTTTCAAAAAGACACGAGCTCATGCATCTTTAACTTGAGATATGAATTGCTATCATCCTAGGAACCGGATAGGTTCAAGGATAAAAACACTAAGAACCGATGGAGGTTGCTTTGTTTCCCAGGATAATACCAGTCTTCATATCTTATAGAAAAATACATATAGAACTTGAAAAGGATGAGATTTGCTCCTAGGCGTAAAGATAAGAAATTTTGACCATCTGAATTGAGAACCACTCGGACCAGCCCAAACGGGTCAGGAATCGGACTGGACAGGAAATGTCAGTCTAGTCCCCGATTCCCAAAAGTGAAACTAGTGTCCGAGCGGTTTGATTCCCAGTTCCTCGAAAAATCAGAGCGAACTGATTAAAATTTTTATATTTTATTAAAAATAAAGATGTAAAAAGAGTAAAAAGAATCCAATTTAAATTTCTAATATTTTAATCTTTACCCAATTTTACCAAAGAAATTTTTTTTGAAAAAATAAAGAAACTCAAGTTATTTTGGAATCTGATCCCATTGGATTGCCTAGGAACCGAACTGAATTGGGTCCCAAGACTTCTCGGTCCAGTCCCCGGTCTTAGAGATCGGGGACTGATCCCATCAGTCCGGTTCTTGGTTCAGGGAGAGAACCGGATCGGCTTGGACCATACACAGCCCTACCTAGGTGGGCCAAGAAAAATTGAAGTGCTTCAACCGCTCTACTAAGAAAAGCTAGTGTACCGAATTTGACAAATAATAAGTTCAAAGAATCTTATAAAGGGAAGAAGCTCACGATCACCCGATTCTAGACTGATTGCAAAAGAGTCACTTCGAAAATTTGAGGCCAGTCATAACCAAGTAAATTTTTAGTTCATTAATCAGGATCTGACCATTTATGAGCCAACCTCTCTTTCAACTAGGCAATAACGAGATACAATCGTGACTTAATCTAAGGTTTTATGTCGAAGAGACAAGGGGCGTGCCGCTGCCCATAATGCCACCAGGTCGGCTAGTGATGTGCTTTCCAAACTTTGCATTAAGCATTTGTCCACATTGGTTACTAATGCTTTTCGCAATATGTCCCCATGTCACGAAAATTGCTACCGACTTTGATGCATAAGCATATATCAAAGGAAATTAGCATAAGAATGCACCTGTACAACGATAGAAACTAATTAGAGAAACTATAACAAGTCTTGGGTAAGACAAGTCACAAATCAAGAGGATCCTTAGCCGAACGTTCTCTCATACTCATAATTTCCACGACGATAATCTTGGAGAGGCGGGTGATACATCTTACTTGAAAATTAACAAAACTACCGCTCCAATCTTCAATCACCAATCACAGTTACGCTACGAAGAACTCTTCCAACCAGCGAAAAAGTAGCACTGCATTGTCGATGAGCGTCAGCGACGTGCTTCAAGCTTTCAAATCTTGAGTAGCCCCGACGAGAGAGTCAGGGCCATCCATCCTTTTCATTTTCCCTCCGACACGAGACTTTACCCAGACCCCTATCTTGGATTGTTTTGATAATTCCCACGAGTCGCTTTTCTCAAAGCACCCATGGCATATCTCCCACCTTCTCTCCTCTTTTGGCATTTATCCGAGGGCATTTCCGACATAGACAAAGACATGATAGACAGCGATCTGCTTCATGTTTCTCTCCCCCTCCATTAAAAGCCGGCATCATCCCACAAAAAGCAACAGGAGCATGGAAAAAGAAAAAAAGAAAGAAAGGAAGAAAACGTATGGAAGAAAGTGGTTGGGCGTGCTTTACCCGATGGTCGTTTTATAAGCTGAGGAAGCAGGGGAAAGAGTTATTTTGAGGCAAAAGAAAAACATGGTAATATTCTGCTCTGACCCACAGGAGCAATGCCATCATGAAAAGCAAATGGTTTAGACGAAGAACCGGCAAAAGCATGAACTGATAACAAATGCCCATGAGCTTTATTTTAGTCTCCCTTGCTTTTGATTTATGAGTTGTTTTCCGATCGTCTCCGTTAGCTTTACAGATTTAAAGCAGGCGCATTGCACTCATCATTTCCTCTCTGCAAGCCTCTGTTCATTTGGTTCCCTTGATGCTTGACACCGGAGCTCTGGTTCAATCATTTTCATAAACACCCTTTGGGACTTTTTTTGGAAGAAATCGATAAAGATAAGAGATGGGTTCACTGGGATTTCTTGGAATACCCCAATTTTAGTTCCAGGTCAGTCTTCAGCTTGTTATTTCAAGATTCCATTTCTTCGGGACCATGAGGGGACTTGTCCAATTTGTTCTTGTTTTCTTGATTCTGGGCTAGGCATAATATCTTCTTGAGCTGTTTCTTTGGGGTCTTGAGCTATGGCTACGTCCATGTGAAAAGTTCGCGCTTGACGAAATTTCCGCTGATACCTGATTGACACTGTTCGTCAAAGTCTCTTTCGGCTGCATTGAGCAGAAGTTCTGATCTGTAGTTCGAATTTAAAAGTTGCTGGGAATAGTTATATTTTGGGCTTCTTTTTCTCGAAATGAAAGCTGGTAGCATTTTCTCTCGGGTAGAATGCGCTTCCGGGAGTCAATCTTGATATCAGCCCTTTCCGTTTCTTTTTCCAGGCATTTTTGGCAATAGCACAAAGCTTTGCTAAGGAGGAGGAAGACTATTTTGTGTTATCCGAGAGCCAAAGAAGTTGATGGTCTCTGAAGTGCTTTCATCAGCGTCTATATCTGTCGACATTTGTCCCCTTTCTTTAGGAAATTGGAACATTAGGTGTTTTGTCAGCTGGGCTTGTTGGCCTGCTTAGCCATAGAGTCACCATCATATGCTCCAAGTGTAAATTTTGGAAAATATGGCTGAAATTCGACTTACAAGGATGGAACAAGGCCAGACAAAGATAAAAAACGTCCCAATTGCTGTTACTCCAGAGGGTTTTTGGTGCTGTCCCTCTCCTGCAGTGTTTCAGAAGAGCATCAAAGTCCAGAACACTGTAAACAAGCCAAGACCATCCTCACCTCCACACAAGTCTAATGTCCAGAAGAAACAAGTCCCAGTGACTGAGAAAAGGCCGACATCCGCCCCATTGAGGTCAGGAGTGGTTTCTGAGAACCCAAGTGCGGCAGCTGACACTGCTGCTGTTAGTGCACCTGTAGCTCCTGAGAGAACTCCAAGACCAAAAACAGATCATTTGCCAAGGAAGGTGTCGATTGAGTTTGGTGAACCTGGGACTAGTGATATGAAGGTGATTTTGCTAGGGAAGCAGGGATTCTGTGTGAAGTTAAGTGTCCACAGGAATGTTCTAGTAGAGAATAGCAGTTTCTTCGCCAAGAAGCTTCTGGAAGAAGAGGATATCTTGCCCTGTTTAGAGATTGATGATTGTGAGGATGCTGAGATATATGTTGAAACTGTTGGACTAATGTATTGCAAAGATATGAAGCAGAGGATGATCAAGCAAAGTGTTCCCCGAGTTTTGCGCATACTTAAGGTAATTCACAGTCCTAAAAGTCATCTAGTTCTTTCCTACCTTTCTATACAGCAGTAGTTCAACATTGCATAATACTATTTTGATGAAGCCTGTACTTGCTTAAAATGGGTTGATGGTTTCTCTCTGGATTGGAGAAAGTTACTTTCTTTCTATGTTCTGGAAGAAGCTACCGTCAGGGCTGCAGTTCTGTTTTAGCTTATAGAGAGGGTTTCCATTCACTATTCCCTCTTTCATGCAACTATTAAAAATAAAAGAGCGTGCTATTTGCCTTATTAAGCAATTCATAGCTGTTATTCATAGACATTGCTTATTTCCTTCGATAGAGTATACTGTGCCAAATTTGAATACCAAGCATAGACAGGTTTTACTAGGTAAATTTTGATGACACTTCATGGAAGGACCATTTGCTTAGGTTCAATGCCCTGGAAGGTACAGCAGAAGAGTTGAAAAAGTGAGAGGCGTGTACCAGGGTGGCTGTGAGGCATGCTTATTTATTTGTCTTATGTTTTTGTCTGTTCAACTGGACCACACCAGGGCAAATTCAGATCTAGAGACTCTTTTTAAAAGACAATTTCTCATATTGCAACAGCACAGTCTGGAAGTATCCGATTGACATAAGGTGGTCCCCTAGTTGGCAAACTTTTACCATGGTGCTTAAGATTTGGGTCTTTCTATGCTGCGAACTTGTTTACCTTTCAGCCAGGCTCTTGATACTGAAGTTTCTCACTATATAGGCTAGAAGGGTCACAGGCTTTCATAGACATAAGTAAGAAATGTGATTGCTGGACAACGTGATTCTTTTGACTGTGAGAAAAAAGACAAAACAATGATGAAAACCTTCATCCACGCATCTGCAATCTATCAAATTGTAGAGAGGCCATGGGGGCCCCTGGTGGAATTTGGATTAGGGCAAATTCAAGAGTATCTGTTCATAAATCTTGCATGGTGTTTAAGTGCGCTTTGTAGTTCACTTATCAACTCATGGGTTCTCGGAGCTGCTAACCAGAAAATTAACCTCTCTGAAGCAGTTAGATCTCCATTAGCTTATGCATTTCCAAATGTTGAGCAGGATCTTCTTCAATTGTTTATGTAATTTAACGATCTAATTTATGTACTTCAATCATCAATTGATCTAGAGTATTTTGATGAACTGCACAAATTCAAACTGCAGAGAACTTCTGGAGCCACCTTTTGTTTGAATAATGTGAACATGCCCCAAATATGACTTCATTGTTTATCTGTTGTCCATTTTGACAGTCGACTCTTTCTTGTGATTATCTGATAATACTGGTTGATTACTTTATATTTTTCTATAGAAATTTTGCAACAGGGGGGTTATGAAAACATACTCCTATAGCATCACTGCGTTAATAAAGCCAAGATTTGTCCCTTTAGATGACACTTCCCTAATCTAGCAGATAGCAATGAATTATTTATTCATAGACAGAAAGTAATTGTATATTTACTGCGTCAATTTACTTGAGTTTGTAGACTTCTTGTGACCTAAGAGCACTTGAATTATCATTTCATCAGCTCAATATTTAGTGAAACATGGCATGTCTATATAGCTGAATGTACATACAATGGGCTACGGAGGCTTTAGGCTTTGGATGATTGATCTCAAGAGGTCCTACAAGTTTTTTGTCATGTTTTGGATGCTCTGAGGTGAATTGCTTGGTAAGGATGATGTGTGTCATTGAGCAAATACCTTACGGCTTATGAGCACACAGTGGGACATCAAGATGCAAAAAAATTAATTGAATGAGTCGTGCATGACAGGATTAGAACATAGTGGTCTAGTCCTCACTAAATTGTTTATTGGGTCAGAGTTGATGTGACGTCTAGTTGGATAGGTTATAGACTCATGCACCATTCTTGTGGATTTATAAACTGTGTTTTTAGTGTATCTAACTTCCTAGGTGGTGCCTCAAGATGGTAGTGTCTAGCTTGTTTACTACGATTTTTAGAGCTCCTCATTGCCACGTTCAAGATATAAAAGCTATTAGTTTTGGTGGCTGATGGTGAAGGTAGATCTGAACATCAAGCTTCGAGGATTTGAGTGGTTGGCAATGATGGTAATTGGTACTCGTCTCGACCTCAAGGGGGTTGATGGCTTTAAGAACTATTCAAGGGTTACCTGCTGCAAATTTGAGCTAGGTATTGGCCCATGTAAAAGAGCATTGACTTGAGTGATTGTAGCAGACCTGTAATTTCATTACTTAAATTTCGAAATGCTTGTTCTTTATTAAATTGTGCCTTTAACTTAAATTTTCCTTGATAAAAAATTGAATACCCTCACTAGATGAGCTATTTGATTTAAGCTGGTTGTTTAGAAGACATAGTAGTTCTTGCTGCACCTTTGAGAAGAAACGTAATGTAAATGGTTTATTAAGTTGCAAAGGGCGAACAATATAAACCGCTGGGTTTAGTTTTGTCTAATGAGTTAACAACTCTCTTAAGGGAAGTGATGAAAGTGATAAACACACAGCAAGTGCCCATCCTGGATGTAATGAATTCTCGTAATCAGGCTATTAAATTTTCCTTCTTCCTTGTATGTTGGCCTTAAATAGAACATAATGAACCCGTGACACGGTTTTTTAATATGTGATCTTCAATTAGATAAACCCCTACTTGAGCGGGAACCCTCCTAGTTCAGTAGAAAGTCAATTTTACCTAACTGAACACACCATGAGCCGATAAGGCTGTTTCATTTGGGTTTATGTTTTGTGATTGCATGATGTTATGAGTATTTGATATTCGAAGAAGTCTGACTGTTGAATGTAAACTCTCTCAGATTACTTGAAGATGCAATGTCATCATAATAAATTCTTTTTCTACTTGCGTCAAAATCACTCACCTTGCGTATCTTTTCTTTTAAATCATTGAACAATTTTTCAGTGATCATCCAACTGAGCTTCTGTAATGTCAACAACTTGACACCTATTGATTGCCTTTCACAGGCGGCAGAAGCACTTGGCTTTAACCAGTGCATACACTCATGTGTCCAATATCTGGAAGCTGTTCCTTGGGTTGGCGAAGATGAAGAAGAGAAAGTAGTGTCGTCCATCTTGCACCTCCAGGGTGAAGGCATTGGTGTCACTCCCATACTGAAGAGAGTCTCTTCTAATGCCTCCGCTCCATCAAAAGACACACTCTCTCAAATAATGGATATGGTTCTCAAGAGTAATGAGGAAAGGGGTCGGCGTGAGATGAAATCCATCGTGCTGAAGCTTCTCAAGGAGAACAACAGTAGTCTTCCCAGTTGTAATGAAGCTTTATATAACTCATGCAGGAGCTGTTTGAATGCGTTAGTCTCTTATTTCAAGCAGGCCACTGAACCAGAATCAGACGATAGTATTATCGCGGGCAAAGAAACGTTGGTGAAGCAGATAGCCTTGGAGTCTGATAATCTCACTTGGCTGCTAGAGATTTTAGCTGACAGGCAAGCGGCAGATGACTTCGCCATCATGTGGGCCGGCCAACAAGAATTGGCGACCTTACATGGGAAACTTCCTGTAATGTCACGCTACCACGTGAGTCGCATCACAGCACGGCTCTTTGTCGGGATTGGAAAAGGGCAGTTGTTGCCATCCAAGGAGACGCGCCAGATGTTGTTGAAGACCTGGTTGCAGGCGCTGATCAATGATTACAGCTGGTTGCAACACGGGTGTAGGTCATTTGATCGTAAGGTCGTGGAAGAAGGGATAGGCAGGACAATATTGACCCTACCACTGGAGGACCAGCAGAGCATTTTGCTTTCATGGTTAGGCAGCTTCTTGAAGGCTGGCGATAACTGCCCGAATCTTCAGAGGGCATTTGAGGTCTGGTGGCGCCGTACTTTCGTTAAGCCATATGTCGAATTGCAGGAAAATTCTCTCCACATAGATAGCTTGATGGCTCCGAAATAAAGTAAGGACAAGAAATGTCTTTGCTAGCAAGGCTTTGTTTAGGATTTAATTGAGTGGATTTCGTCAGCAAGCAAACTTCACGCGACCTGGAAATTGATGGGCTAGAGAAAAGGGAAGAAATCTTGCTTGTGCTGTACCCTACCTTTTGAAGAACATAGACGTCCGTTTGTGCCGAAAGATCAGACATCGTGTCATCTGGACGTTCACTGGTACTCTAGATTGAAAATGCAGTGAATTGCTTTGTATATAGAAGCTTTCCGAGAAGTGTGCTTGAAATTGCTTCTTGATGTAATTGTTTCATCATCTAACAAGTATGCACGGTTTGACTACAGTGTGACGACTCTCCGGGTGTACTGGAACCGAGTTTCTTAACTATTCAAGATTACATTGATTGCCACATCTTTATTTCATTCACTTTTCCAGCATAAGCTGCTTTGTTTCTAGCTTATTTCTATCATTTTGCATTCTCAAAGCGAGCTTGCCATGAAACTCAGTTCATCAACATTGCATTGTGTACTGGGCGGCTTTTTCATTGAGATGACATTTCTCTCTCATTGTTGCTCTAGACATGCTAAAAATCCATAGTCACGAATGGTTTTCGGTTTTCCTGAACGAGTCAATTTGAATCGATTTGGAATCAGGTTTACAGGTTCATTAGGATTCCAAACCAAAGTCAAGGCCATTGGTTTGGTTATGCTTCAGTTCCGGCCATAGAACTGAAAACAGAAATGGTTAGAATCAGACTTAACCATATTGTTCATCTATTTTTCATCTTGTTAAAACCGGATTTTGGATGAAAAGATACGTTTTATCCACCTTTTCGTACGCTTTAATCTATTAGTTTTGCATTCGAATACCTTCCCCTTTATTAATGGAAAACTGAAAATTCAGACCCTAGCTCAAATATCGGAGTCTTCGCAGTGTATATTCCGAATGATCACGATTTGCATCTCACCAGTTCTAGTACGAGTCGTCGAGCAGGAAACTAAATTTTGGTTTGTTTGAGTTCCTGCCGCTACCGTCACTGTTTGTCTACACTCCAAGGCAAGATTGGGCCACTGTCAGCGGAGAGTAAAATGTGCTCTCTTTGGCGTGAAAAACTTTGCTTAGATCCTCAGCTTATTGTTTGATTCAATCAATAACGACAGTCGAAACGGGTGCGCCTCATATCGTCAAAAACCCTACAGAATATAAGGAAATACGACAAGTTAAGAACACCTGTGGACCATAAAAATTGCCCCATTAGTTCAGGTTCAGGTTCGGGCCCTCCAATGTTTGCCTAACTGTCATCCAAACAGACAGATGAAGGCGTAGTTCATTGAAGATAGGAGAGAATGGAGCTCTCCATGTTCTTGTCACATATCTCTGCGAATCCTCAGACAATATAGCAGGTACACTCAACATGAACGACAGATTCCTGTGACCAGGTTTGTGTCTAGACTCACTTATAGTGGACAGGGCAAGTTCATATGGCACGAGCTAAAATATGAATGCACAGAAAAAGTTGGAACATGACACAGATGGTGTCTTGATAGTCTTTACTTGAGCATGGTTCCAGGGTCCAAGTCCATCAATAAGACCGGACTTTGTCATGTACATCACTAGGACCATACGCTGTCACTCTTCTGGACAAACAGTTGATTGATTAACCTTTTAGATCGCTTTGTCAATCCCATTCGATTGCAGCAGGCTGCATATCCCAACTAAACTGGATGATTATCAGAGCAGGAGGTTTCCAGACTGAGAATAGGTTTCGATAGTTGTCCACATCAGAATCGTTAAAGAAACACATCAATAGTTGAAAGAAATTATGAATGTGATGTGATATACTTGCTAGCGGTACGTGGTTGTGGGCAACAAGAAGTGCCAAGTACCAGATACAGTCGATTCTCATCTATCACTATGGAAATGTTCAGGAGTACCTTGAAAATCACGTGGCTGTCCTAATCAGTTCCGTGACTAATATGTTATGAGCTTCTTTCTTGTCCTATAATGAAGATAATCAGTGCCAGAGAGTCAGTAGATGTACGGTTGCTTAGTCCCGTAAAATTTTAAGTACTATCACAGCATTACTGTCCTCCCAATTTTTCTTAAAATTTGCAAAGGTTGCTGGCCATAGGAGAGGATTCATGGCCCTCGCCCATGCCTGTCCACGATACTCTCATCGGCCATAGCTGGGGCTCACAAGCCCTTGCCCCAATCTAGGCAAAGGTCGTGACGCCCTAATTGACCACATTGAGGGCTGGCAACCCTTGCGCAGATTCGGCAAGGGCAGCAATGCCTTTACCAGATTTTTGTGAGGATCAACAAAGGCATCGTAGCCATGGCCGAGGCCCCGGTGACCGGTAGAGGCAAATAGGTGAAAAAAAAGGGAAAAAAAAGAAACTTCAGAAAACTTTCAAAAATCGTCCGTATCATATAAGGGTAATTGATATCCATATCAGCAATTTACGGTTAAAGGAACTATAAGTGAAAAATCGTCAAAATGGTTTATGATTAAATTATCTAAATTAGAAAGTTTGAGACCGAGTTGGTTGCCATATAATACATTTAGAACTTTTTAAATAATCATCTTGTAAGCATGCGCTTCATGCGATTAAGTTTGTGGAAGTTTACTTAAGATAATGTACTTTATCGCACTAGTATTTTTTATTAAAAAACAAAAGGAAGTAAGATGTCAGAAATTTCATTGCAAATCATGATACTATAAAGTTTCATATTTCGCTTTATCTAAACTATCTTTCTTTTAAGAGTTTAAGCACAGTTTTTAGTCCTACGTTTCAGTTTACACATGATTTGGTTCTCAAACTTTTATACATTATGCAATCTAAGTCATCTATCATCATCAATATGTGTGATTTGTTCTTCTAAGTTTTATCTTGTTCATTCAAGTCTTGAAACGTTCTCTATCTGCGCGATATAGTACTCTAAATTCAATTTTATCCATTCAAGTCTTCAAATATTCTTGCTTTGTGCAATCCGGTGCTTCATTTACCCGTTGTTAGTAACACTATCAAATTAGGGTTTCTTTTCCTCTTCTTCTTCTTCTTCCAATTTGCTTTTCACTGATATGGCGCTCCTTTGCACCCACTTTAACATGTCACGCTTATAATGCAACGCCATTGATTAACATGGCGGTTTAATGAGAGTGATTGCACAAATCGTGAAAGTAAGAAAACTTGATTGTACAGAATAAAACTTAGAGTACTATAATGCACAATAATCAAGAAAGTTAGACGACTCGATCAAACAAAATAGAAAATTGGAGAACCAAATTACACAAAACGCTAAAACTTGGAACACTGAAACTAAACGTCGCCCTTGTTTAATGGCATGCATTTACATCTCAGAGTTTACAAGCAAGAAAACGGAATCCAATTGGTTGACTGGGCCCGAATGGACTTAAAGCTTGGTCCCTAATCTTATGAGGCCCTAGAAAGAAGATTGGACCATTTCGTGTGATAACCTAGACGAACCTACTTCTACTACTAATTTAGACTTAGCGAGCTTGTTCAACATTGGAAAGTCAGTTTAAAAGTAAATCAATCCACGGTTTATTCACGTTTTATGGTGCCTTTATCTTGGCCTTTTCCTTGATTGTCTCTATACTCTTTCCTTCTAAAACGTGAAACGGTTCTCAGTATTAAAAACTGCGGAAAAAATTGAAATGACTATGCATGTAAACATACATGTTCGTTTCAGAAGGTTTTGAATACGCGCAGCAAATGAATGTCGAATTTCGGACGCACGGACGACTTCAAACGGACTAGGCCAAATCGAAAATGACGGGACTATGTTGAATGTGGCCTCTTTGAGTACACTTAGAATAGGATTGCTCATAGCATTTCATTATGTTGGTTTTCCCTTAGACGCATTATTGAATTGGAATCTTGAAAATCCGAAGTAGATGGAGACTGTTGATAATGTAGAGTTCACTAGATTGGTACCAGGCATTGGAAAGCAAATTCAACTTGTTTTGTTTGCGTTCTTCTTCTAGTTTAAATTGATTCGGCACCTGCCCAAACATAGCAAAGGAGAATTTTTTTTAGGAAGGTGCAAAGGAGGGTCACTCGCTGATCTCTTTCACATCCATTTGGAGTTGCATGCTTTTTGAGGCATTGATATAGCACATAAGCACGCATGAGCTAATCGAAATCTTGTTATAACACATTGTCATTGATTCTTAGAAATGGCATTGCTAGAAAAGTATTTGCCATCTAATTTCAATAAGATGACTGTAAATCGATGGCCATGTGATGAAAAGAACACCAAACGTTAGTTTTTTCAATGATAATTTTTTTGCATAGACAGATGCTCTCTCTCTCTCTCTCTCTCTCTCTCTCTTCTTTTCAAAGCAAAGCCGTTAAGGCTTGTCTTACTTTTTTTCTTGACCAGTTAAAGAGCGAAGAGGGGCGATCAGTGATGATATACCCTTAGTAAGTTTGAGATATTAGTATTCCTAATCCAAGATGAGAATAAGTCATCTATTTTGTGCACATACCGGTGCATAATTTTTAATGGGA
This sequence comes from Melaleuca alternifolia, assembly GCA_019926035.1. Classification (NCBI taxonomy): domain Eukaryota; kingdom Viridiplantae; phylum Streptophyta; class Magnoliopsida; order Myrtales; family Myrtaceae; genus Melaleuca; species Melaleuca alternifolia. Next base: position 4,180,753 of record JAGKPW010002416.1, on the reverse strand, counting down.
GCCGAACTTACAACTCAATATTTGAAGGGTGTATTGCAAAATTTTACTATTGTAATCAAAACAACTCCTAAGTGTCGCCCCATTAGTATCATCATCCTCGCTCAGTCTTGTCCTTGGCCTTATAAATTTTCCAGAGGAATACTCCCATTGACATTTTCAGAGTCCTAGTCACGAATTAATACGAGGAGAGTCAAAATCATTTTAAACTTTTTTCTCTTTAATTAAGAAGATGCCAATTACATAAGGTGAATCACATGTCACCAACGCACATGAACCTAGTAAAGTAAAAAGGGGGGAAAAGGCGCATGCCTAGGAACCAGCTAAACGATCACCAGCTGACGAAATCACATTGCTGATGGAAATTGACCATTCCCATGGAAAAGTTTATTTACTGCCTTCGCTTCTTGAGATTAATTACCAATCTTAATGTGTTGACCAGGCCCATCCTATGATGTGTAGCCTTTCATTCCTCCCCCACACTGGGTCAGGTCGAGCGGCTCAGATCAGGCAGAGGGTGGGGCCAATCCGTACCCTGTTACCAATCACAGGACTTACTTAGCATCGCTATTCTTATCACTATCATTAACAATTTTACCAAAGCAAAACAAAAGTCATGATAGGGACAAAATTGAATTAAAAGATTGAAATATTTTTTTTAAGGGAACTCAAATAAGACAAAAGAATGGGGGCTCTAAGCGCCCACGAAAGACCAAATTTCCTAATCAGTGGACCCCGGGCTCCACTGTCTGGTTGGTGGACAGTCCTTGGATTTGGATCTGATTGGTACCTTTCTCCAGCAGCAAGATCAAGAAAAAACAAAGAGGAAAAGAGGGGAAAAAATGGACAGAAATTGGGGGGAAAAAGAGTGGTGGAGCATGTGGTCCGCTCGGATGGGCTGTCCTCAGCAGTCTGATCCTGGCTCGACCCTCATTTGCTTTTCGTTTTTGGTCTTTTCAGATGCCCCCCCGCCTCCCCAAAAGAAATGAATGATTTCGATATTTATGACCATCATGTCAATTTTTCGTCAGCGTCTGCCAACATTGAATTTTGGGAATTTTGAATTGGGTTTGCAGGCAAGACAAATTAATCATCCCTGGGGATTTTTGAGCTCATCTGCTGTATCAATCTATCAATCTCAGAGCCAAAGGGGGGTGTCGGGTCAGGGCAACAGGGAGAGCTCAGGGAACAGCCACCCACCCCACAAGACGCCCATTTATGTCACACGAATTGATTGAATGAGAGTGAGAGATGGTTACAAATTTTGGGTCCTGAAGAGAGAGAGAGAGAGAGAGAGATTGTATGTGGCACATTTAATGGCTTCTGATCCAGAATCCATCATTTGATCTGACCAAATTGCAAGTAGGGTTACCTCCTGCAACTGCTGCCCTTAAGTGCGAGCACAACTGATGAAGCTCATGTGGTGAATCCGTTGTTTGTACCCTTTATACAGTGATCACCAAAATGGCTAAAATTCTTATCAACACGATGCAAATCTAACTCTTATGGTCGTGAGTTACGGAAAACATTAAAATATTACCTAGTGTCCTTACATAACACTACTTAATAATAATAACAGTAATAATTTTGCCGTGGGTCTTCAGCCTGATCTCTTCTCCTCAGCCCAAATTTACTTTCGACTCAAGAGGTAGAGAGCTCTAAAATTTAGGAATGGCAAAAGATACTGCTCTGAGCATGTTAATCGCTAGAGGTTTCACTTTATTTTTTGCCCTCTTCGTTGGTCCATACTATCAATCCTTTGATTCCTGTAAATAAATCATGCATTCAAGGGCAGCTCCAACCCCCCCCCCCCCCCCTCTTCCCCAAAAAATAAATTAAAAAGTATAAAGATCAAGGTCAGTTAAGGTATCGCTGCTGTAGGGAGTCATGCACTTCTCTATGAAGAGATGTAGATAAGAAAAATAGTTCTTGATAAACGAAACTCATACTTTTAATTTTAATAAAATAAGTATTTCCAGAACACTGGGCTCATGCCGTAATCCGGTTTACTGCAAATCAGAATATTTTTTACCAATTAAAAACGCATGCCTTGCCACACTAGGGTTAATGTCACACCTTATGTCTTGCTTTCTTCAAGGCATCAGCTCTTGGAGTAAACGAAAGAAGAGACAATAAAGGGAAAGAAAGGAAAGTATCACCTTCAGATTGAGCTCGGTGAATAATACTAAACGTTGCAGCTGTAGCTGAAAATGACATTGAAACACCTGCTCATTGAAAAGGAAAGACTGGGCTTCACGCAGAGGCCTTGTTATTTTCTGCAATCTAATACCAAAAGCAAACGGGTAATGCAGCATCAAAATCACCCTCTCCGAGGTTAGTCACATTCACACCATTATTGTCTGACATTTAGGTTAAATGTAATTCTTCAAAGACAATCTTGTAAAACCCCTCGATCTTGAAAGTAACTGAACCTGATTCTTGCAGGACAACAACCTTTGTGAATGAAGAATTTAAGGCAATGTGCTTTCTGTTGGTTGTAGTGTTCTTTAGGTAAAGAGCACCTGTTGCTTAGGGAAACCTTCAGTTTGGGATTCTAAGGAACTATCAATTTGTGTTTGTTATAACTGAAAGCTCCGCACTATCCTAACATTGCCTTATTTGTCCCTTTATATGATGAGACAGACAAGGACTGCAACATTTGCGCTGCGTATTTGTTATGCATTGGCATGTTGTTGCCAGTGTTCCCTGAGCAGATAATGTTCTTCAAGCGGCAAGATCGGATTTTTCTTTCTCAATTCCCTTTTCTTCCGGTGGAGCTCCTAGCAAAATTGGACGAAGACGTTCTGAATAATTATTTAACTACTTGAAAAAGGAGGTCAATCGATTTATACACTTATTATTAGGTTTACGGTAAGTAACATTTCTACATAAGGATTACTTTTTATGCAGTAAAGTAGACCAAGTAACTAATTTCTTCTTGATGTTTCTTGAGAGAAAAGGTGTCCCTTTATAAGAAGTTGGACATAATTTCAATCCTAAACAAAGAAGATCAATTTGCTATCTTTGGCTAATTGAGTATGAATGACACAAGAAAATCACGTTTCCCAAAAACAAAGAAATCAATTTACTAGATGAAAGTTGATTCCAAATATCACTTGACCGCACTTAAAATAGAAAAAACAAATCTCACGGAGAACATTGTTTATGCATGCAATGCACAAAGGATCAGTTAATTAGCAACTCAAAACTCTATACAAAGTTAACTGGAAGTAGGCAAGAAAATCAATCTTAATGTTGATAAAACGAGGTGGACGAACGTTTGGAATAAGGAAACTTAGGACTCAAGGGTAAGGTAAGGGCTGGTCCTTTTAGATCACTTCTAAGAGAAATAGAATGCTTTCCTCTTAGTTGCTTATCTAGTATTCAATTGCTTTCAATAGGTTAAAGAGAGCTTTCAATGACAACCCTCAGTATCCTCGACTCCTTGCATGTGTTCTTCCTTAGAACTTTGCCTGTAGTGTGGCCTTCTTATGCGTGCCTGCAAGGAATTGATATTTGAAGAATTAAGTTAAAAATCACTACGATTCAAAAATGTTAAAATCATTTAGCAATGGAAAGAAATGATATAAATAAATACACAGGACAATTAAATAGTAAAATATGTCGATAAAGAAAATTATTTCAAGATTTTAAGTCTTTCTTATGAAGGTTGTTGTAAAATAGAAAGTGACCACATTGTAATATTTGAAACATGTGAGAGATTAAAAAAATTGAATTTACACACGCACATGTATACATGCAATATTCATGGAACGGGTAACAAAGAACATTTGAGGAAAGAAATACCGATTGAGATCCCTTAAAAGTAGGAGGTTTTCTTTACTTTATATAAGTAAATGCGTGATTTAGGATTTTGAAGTTGATTGAGGGGGCAAGAGAACAGCTAATTTTGCTGGCTTATTATGAAACTAATAGAAAGAAGTGATGAAGCTTTCTTAACATTCTCGGTGAAGCTTGGACTTTGATTATTTAATTACACGTATGGGTTTATTATTCAGCTATCTCAAATACTATAAAACCCATTTTTAACTAGTGTAGATGAAGGAAATTAGTAATCTCCTAACGAATGACCAAGCAAAAAGTGCACAACTTTTTTTTCTTCTTGTAGTGACGCTAGACTTGAAGGCTGTCACGACCCTTTGGAACAATTTCCAGATAATCAGTGATCTTTCTTACTTTGATTCTCGTTTTTATAGGATGAGCTCCTGACGAGCAATGACCATCAATTTTCTCCTGCTTTATTGGGATCGTCTAAATTAAATTTCTTTAAAGCTGCAGCATTAGGTGTCGTGAGCAACGTCGTCACAGGAACTTATTGGAAAAGTATTCCACGTTCCTATATCTATTATACAAGTGGCGTACGTATTGCCATACTTTGTCAGTCTTGACTGTAATATGCAGGTCTTAGAATTCTTCATACTTTTTCCAATTTGTTTGATTAAGTTACTTTTATCATGTCCTCGTTAGGGGGTCATACTGTCAAGCCGATGACTTTAAATTCGCTGTAATAATTATTGCAGTCTTAAGAATGAAAAATCTTCGCAGAACTATGATGAGGTTCCCAGCTAGTCAAGTCTATATTATGATATCAAGTCATCGGCACCTGTCACGATAGAATGCGACAGATCAATCCACGAGCTACACGCATCAATTTCACCATCCGTCCAAGGTTATCAAACCCTAAATTGATAGCAGTTGATGTGGACTTTCAGAGAAAGCTTTCCACTTACACAATAAAAACTCACATGCTGCACAGCAAGTAAAACAATAATGCAGCGCTATATGTACATTGATGTCCTTTTTCAGTCATTATTAAACTAACAGGTACAATCATACACCATCATCATCACCACCCTTTCCTCCCCCATTTACCAATTATAGGAGCTATCAAATGTCTCCCTCACGCCCACTCTCGTCCCTCTCTCTTGCACCTACGATTTGACTCTCGAAAAAGACAAGAACGAGAGCGTTTGAGAGATCACAAAGAGCACAGAGAAGTCATGGTCCCAAAACAAATAATGACGTTCTAGCTACTATACACTGTTCCGATATAGCAAGTTACTGAAATTCAATAACTACCTTCTAGCTAGTAAGACAATGTACAAACGTTTTTCTTGGGGGTTGGTGTATCTTTTTTAAGCTAAATTAATGATAATGGAGGAAAAAGAAGGTATTCTTTTTCTAAAATTGTTTATCAAAGGTAGCTAGATGATGGGCAAAAATTTAATTACTAATTAACAGCCGCCCAAATCGGTGACTGAGAAAGAGCTCTTCTCCGGCATGTTCCCAGCATGGCGCAGCCCCAGGGTGAGGGACACATCACCTGTCGCTGCTGCGGTGGTCCCGAACCGAATCAGCGCAGACCCAATGTCTGTGGCGTTGCCGGAACCAAAACCAGTGCTGCCGCCACCAAAACCGGTGCTGCCACCGATGCTGCGGCGACACGGGTCATCCATTTGTGCTGGCCCTGCCACCTGGACAGCGGAGGAGATCATGGCGGTGGTTGCCTGGAGGAGGGTGGTGGCCTGGGTTTCCGAGAAGGAGTGTCTATTGATGGTGGGTGTAAGTGAAGGGTCGTTTTCAGGGGCATTGATTTCGGATCTTCTTGTTGATGTTGATGCATTGTTGTTGTTGTTGGTGTTGTTATTAATGTGTGGTGGTGTGATGGAGGTAGGCGTTGGTGTTTGCGCATGGCCACTAGTGCTGAGGTTGTTCCTAGAGCTGTCTGATCTCTCTGCTTGATGATCATCGTCCTCATCTTCGTCTTTGGCCTCTTGCTGGTACATCTCCTCCACCATGGGTTTCCACAACCGGACCCTGGCATTTATGAACCAGTTCGAGACCTGCCAGATTTCATTTTGCAAAATTCACAACCCCAAATTCGTGAGGACATTCTTAACTCCACAAGGCTGCGGGCTTCAAGGAAGATGCAGTTAATAGAAAAGTTTTATTTAACTGAAATACTCAAATAAAAAAAGGTATTACTCTCGTGCTATATGTAATCAAAGTATAAAAAATCGAACGATTCCATGTTTAGCATGTTTAAAATTTTACTCTGAAGGCATCGTTGAATGAAAAAGCCAATGTTTAGGAAATTAGAGAAGCACTCAGTTAAGTATACTAAACAAAAGTGATTCAATTTTCAAAATTCCAGTTACACACGCCAAAGAAAAGTTAGTGCCATGAATATCAAGAACTTTTCCTTCTTCGATGTCATGACAAGTGTCCTAACGGCTCTTGCAAGCAAAATTATTAAGATTGTCAACAAGTGCTTAGAGTGCACTCGCTAAGCGACAATAAATGTGCTCTACAAATTAAAAAGAAAAAAAGAAAAGAAAAGAAAAGAAGAAGAAGTGATATTTGTATGTTTAATTTGCTTATGATATGCAGAATCCAGACATTGTACTGATACTTATTACCTTGAAAACAAAAATTTCTTTTTAAAAGAAAAATTGTAGTAATGCTGAACAACTACGGTGAAGGCACTTATTAACAAGATGCTGATGACGATAATAATTATGTTATATAGAGGTTGACTCTAGTAAATTGCGACGACTTGTATTAATTTGAGCTAGATAGGCTACGATTTCTTTATTACACGAAGTTTATTAGTCAATGTCACATCTTTATAGCAAGAGGTTGGTAGGCTTGTAGTTGTTAATCTGTCGAATTATTTTCCTTCCCTAAGCTGAAGTCATGCTCACGAAATTAGAGGTAGTAGTTAGAAACAAGAGGTGGAAATTTTCTTATATCCCCACCTTCGTGGAAAACACCAAACTCCCAAGTAGCACCAATGTAGCAGCAACATTATAATAAGGGGTGACAATGACACGATAGCTGTAGCACTAATTTAGCATTATTTATGCTTCATTATTGGCATATACCATCACTGGCTGTAGCTTTGCGAATTGAATATATTTCTCTAATAAAGTTATATACTCTTCCAAGAGTTTACTTCCTCGTCGTAAACATAACTTTGCCACCATTGCCTTTCTCTATTTGTGATTTTTATTTTCTCTGTGCTTATTCATAAATTTACTTATTATATTACTTTTTAACATGACGGCATAGTGTTCAAGAGACAATTGAGAAAACCCTAAAATTCATGAATTTTCCGCAATTACGCTTTATTTTGGAGAGATCAAAATTGAGGGTAGAAAACCCTAGAAATCTAATAGACTCAATCATATTGTAGGTATTTGAGAAAGAAAAAAGTCATGACAGGAAGAATAGCGTCTAAGATTTGCATGGGATTAAAAAAGATTCCCTAACTTCGATTGGACGTTTTACCACACTAGAGCAATAATGATGTAACAGCTGTTCCTATATTTATTATGCAATAATAAGATAGCTTGCAAAATTAGCTCGCAAGTTGTGGCAAACTAAAAATGAGCATTTAAGTAAATAAATCATATTCGATACCCAATAAAAATAGTCACATCAATAAGCAACCTAACTTTGTAAATCAGTCTGGATGTATTTGGCGTTGCTCTTCATATTATGTTTATTGCTTGTGGAATCAGTTTTCATTCACCAACTTGAAAAGCATCATTTTAGAAGAGCACACGCATCGTTTACAGTTTCTCTTGTGAAAACTGTTGATGGGCACGAAAGAAAAAACCAAAATTTTCATCAAGGTCAAAACTTTATGCATGTGACCAAGCTGAACGCGTCCCATTAATCAAAGTTTAAACATGCACGTAAATTCCCTACGATACTAAGAAACTAAAGGCGGAAAAAAGAGAGAGAGCATAAAAATGTCTGTAATGTTTCGAAAATAACAAGACAACTCAGGGGAGACTTTGGTCTTTCCTAATCATGAATTTTGTTGAATATGCATATGATCCTTTGAATGCATCCATTAGATGCACGCATGCATTTTGGCAGGACTGCTGTGACCTCGTAATGGACAGCTCTAATTTGGTTTTACTGTCTTTAGTATTTCTCTATATGCTTTAAGAGTGTTGGTCGTGCGTGTGGGGGAGGATCATGTCGAGAGAGAGAGAGAGAGAGAGAGAGAGAGAGAGAAAATGTCTGTATGAAACACAAAGCTGCAAAGTCTCAGGTTGTCATCTCTAGCTATAGTGTACTTGCCTGAACTCTCATTATGTCGAGTTCTTTCAACTGGTCACAGAATTTATGTCGCGGTGTGGGTAAAAACTATAGAATCCAAGGAGAACGAAAAACTCAATCAAATGAAAAAAAAAGGTATAATAACTCCACTTTTTTGTTCTTTCAACGGAAAACAGAAAGGAATTACCCTGATAATACCCAAATCCATGCAAGTTCGACTGTATTTCATTGACCGACAAAAGTAACATGCTCATATATATGTAATTTATATAACACGCTTTTGAGATTGGATTTTCTCTTATGAAGACTGAGTTGTGTAGGACTTTTCGAGGTATGCGTGCTGATTATTGTAGCATACAAATGACCTCAATTTATCTCTGAATGTAGTGAAATGCACAACAATCTAGTTAGTTTTGAATCTGGTATTTCATTCCTTACATCGTAATAAAAGTTTTTAAAAGTATTGGATGCATTTAATAAGAACATAAGTGATAGAGCGGTCTTGTTTAACGTAGGTCGTGTGACGCCATTAGAAAACCTGACGTCATAGCTCCTCGATTCGAAGTGCGCTAGGAGAAAGAAAATGAAGGGCGTAAATGGATGGACGAACCTGGTTTCTGGAGAGACCAGTCTGTCGTGCCAACAGATGCTTATCAGCGTCACTTGGATACCTGAGAAAGAGACCAGAAAATGACATCAGAGTCTCTCATTACCCGAAAACTGTATACAGTAATAAAGGACGAAAAACTGTATACAATGATAAAGGACGAATCTTTCTCCTATTCTTTCCCTCTCTCATTTACCTTCACAGCATCTCATAGCATAGCCCCCCCCTCTCTCTCTCTCTCTCTCTCTCTCTCTCTGCTTTCTCTGCATGGGGCGTGAGAATCCAAGAGTCTAAAGATCAGCTGCTGCACTGGGCAGAAGTAAAGAAGAGGACACAACTGCCCCCGCTGAATCTATATCTCTCTCTCTCTCTCTCTCTCTCTCTCTCTCTCTCTCTCTCTCCCCATTCGTGCATCTCCTATGCATTATCCCTACATATCTAGCATCGCTATTGATTAATCTCCTCATTAGTCCGTGCACGAAACCGATATAGTTAATGCCATGTCGAATTCATTGTGTTACGCCAATAAGTATGTCGGTTTTGTAAGTTTATTGTTAAGAAAACACGGAGTGGACGAAGAAGAAGAACAAAAGGGATAGGACAGTGTTTTGAGACAAAGATCGGGCGGGTCAGAGAACATTATGCTTAGAAATAAAGGATCTTTTTCGATTAACTAATTTTTATGGAGGTCAGCCGTGAGAGGGACCACAGGTTTAGAGAGAGAGAGAGACTGCAAATGGTGCGGTCTTTAGGCAGCTTTTTGGCCGACGAGACAACGTCCAAGGACACTGCACTTCTTTTCTCTAAGAACAACCCCCCTTTCTCTAAAAAAAAAAAAAGACAGCAAAGAAAGCTAAGGAAAAAAAAAGATATATTATTTTCGCTTTTCATAGTCCCATTCAGTAATTAAAGCATCATCAATGCTCCCGATGATAAAGTCATGGGGAACGAAAGCATTGACTCAGGTCCTATTCCACACAAGAACGAGAACTCGTTATTCTAACTTGTAAAGAACGTGCATGTTAATTAACATGTGGTGCATGTTGAGAGCAAGCCAAATAAAAGTCTAGTAAAACATAATTATCATCGGCGAGGGTATATTAGGAACAATGTCAATTAGTAAGTTGCATGCATGCATAAATCCCAGATCTGATGATGCATTAACATTGAAGACTAGTGTTATGTTGAAGAAGTTCCATCCCACACCTTAGTTAAAAACTACTTTGGTTTATATGCACAATGAAGACGGAGACCTATAATTTGTTCGGGGGACTTACGGATGCAAGAAATGCTCGAAGAGCCACGCGCGCAATATGTTGACGGACCGCTCTGGCAGGCCGCGCTGCGGCCTCCAGGCCTCTTGCTCCATCATGCCCATCTGGTGGAAAGCCCTCTGCTGCCTCAGGCTCTGGTCGAGCAACTTTAGCCGTGGCGTCTCGCCCTTGGTTATGCCGGAGCCACCCGCGCCATCCTTCTCACCCAGCAGGTCGCAGCTGTGCTTCAATTGGGTGGTGATTGCGTCCTTCAGGCACCGGAAGTGCCGCGACATGGCTTTCTGCGCGAGGGCGGTATATGGAACTGCAGCTCCGTAGCCCATCACGAGGTCGAACATATTCACCACCATCTGCATTTGCTCGCAATAGTGGTTGTATCTTCTCTCCACCTGCAAAAAGACCGTACACTATGAAATTTATTCCATGCACTTACTTTGCTGATTAAAAAAATGTAAAATTAGGTCATGATGGTGAAGCTGAGTCTTCGGGCACTTTCCTAATTGGGAACAAAAGGGCACTATATGGGCATTGATGTGATTTGATAGTTGATATGATCAGGGAACGAAATATGATGAATGGAATGTTCGTCAACTCTTTTGGATTATCGTTATTATTACCATCATTATTATCAAAATTGTTATAACTCTTAATAAGGCTTCTCACTGGCTCATGCGTGGTTAAAGTCATATGACTGTTTATGTGAATGAGGAATATCTAACACACACACACTCTCTCTCTCTCTCTCTCTCTCTCTCTCTCTCTCTCTCTCTCCTTCTTTGTCTTCGCTTCCCAGTACAGCCACAACTGACAGGCTTGTTCGGTGTTTACATGCATCGTACGAAGGGAGAATTTAACATAGAAAGACACACACAAACACACACGAGAGAACCTCCACAAGTCAATTCAACCATGACATAAATAAAGCGAGTGTGTGTGTGTGTTCTTTTTTTTTTTTTTTTGCTAATGATAGGTGCGCAGTAGATCTCTTGATGTTGCTGCAGGAGCACTATCTTAACCACCTTCTTGCGCTATTAAAACAACAGGGATAATACATGACAATTATTGGTGCCTTTTCACTTGTTTTTCATATAATCTTGGCTCTAATAATAGGAGTCTCTCACCCTACTACACCAAACTGAAAAACACAGCAGCAAGTACTCTCTAAGAGGTTTTCTTCAACCACCCTTCATATGTGTGAACTGAAACATGATCAATCTGAAGCAAAGACAAAGAAATACTAAAAATAACGAGGACCGTGAGAAATCAAACCCTATATCATCGGGATTAGCCGGCTTTTTCCCTGTTTGGCGTGTTAAAAAAACTCGCGGTTTATGTCAAAAGGTCGGTGTTTTCTGTTTGTCGCAGTAGATTATAATAATTCCATTAAACAAATCATAATTCGCAATGATTGGGTAATGCTGATGCCGATGCTAATGCATGACTCTTTGAGCGACGAAGGGAGAAGGGAAGGGGGGGGGGGGGGGGGGAAGAGAGAGAGAGAGAGAGAGAGAGAGAGAGTTTGATTGACATGCCTCATCAAGCATCGTTAAAAGTTTGACTTTCCTCCTCTGGTGCTCCATTCTATCAGCAGCGGATAAAGGAGGGACGTCTTTCGATGACGAAGAAGAAGCGCCTCCACCGACGGCACTAGCGCAACTAGTGTTGTTATTGCTTGGGTTTGAACTAGGGTTTGATGAGCTTGTGTTCCTCCCAAACTTCCCCTTCTTGAACTGGCCTCTTCCCACGCTGCAGAACTCCTCCAGCAGCTCCTGAGCCGCCTTGAGGTACCTCGAATTCCTCAGCACGTTGACAACCCCAAGAGACGAAGAAGACGGAGATGACCCAAAGCCGACATGGACTTGGTGGTGGTGGCTTTGCAAGTTATGCACTCCCAAGTTCTTGAATTGATGGTGGTACTGAGCAGAGGCAGCGACAGCAGAAGCTGAAGCTGTAGAATTAGATGAGCCGCCTCCTCCGGCTTGATTGAAGAACAGCAAGCCACTATCTCCAATGCGCAGCTCCTCGGCCTTGGCTGCCTCCAAGTGCTGCAATGATGACGATAGCGACAGCGACAGGCCTTGGCCCTCCACGACCGTCGCCCCAGAGATCTCACTAGGGTTGTTGAGCTGGGCTGTGGTTGCGCTGCCGCCATCGGGGACCCAAGTGAATTGAGCTGGGGATATTATGCCGGTCCCGTAATTGGGGGCGGCACTGCCTGAGCCGGAAACGTGGAACCCTTGGAGGGAAGGAGGGGGAGATGGGTTTGGGAGGAGCATTTGGAGGGTTGAAGAGGAGGTTGGTGGGGGATGATGATGGTGGTGATGAGGAGTGGGAGGCGATGGCGACCTCGCTTGCGGATTCATGAGGAAAAGCTGCATGGCTGCTGCTGATTCCGCATTCATGTTCGAAATCTGACTCTGCTGCTGTTGCTGATGATGATGGGGAGCATGGTGATGTTGCTGTGACATATTGCTCTCTCCTCGCCTATACATGCCTGGGTTTTTCGAGCTGTACCACTCAGTGGTTGGCAGCGATGGTCGGGCCGCTCGATAGCCCGATGCAATCGGCTGCTCCAGCAATTCAGCCGCAGCTGTGCCGCTGGGAGGGAAATTGAACATCTCAGATAGCATCCCGGCGTTCTCGTACGCGGGTAGCCCGCCTGGTTCCTCCTCCATGCCAACCAGTTGTGGTGGCGGAGGCGGGCTGAAGCCTTGCACTCGAAGCTTGTCGTGGCAGATCTGCTGGGCTACATGGTGTTGCTGCTCTTGATCTGCGGCAGCAGAGGCGGCGGCAACGTCAGGTCGCTCGAAGCCGTTATTAGAGAAGGCAAAGATGCTGGGGTGGTGATAGTCTTGGGACATAGACTTGGTGGGGTTGGAGATTGCGGTTGAGTGATGGTGGTGAGTCTTGGTGTGGGAGGAGATTGGTGGGAGTGGTGGTGTTGCTATGCCCATATCAGTATCATCTCTCTCTCTCTCTCTCTCTCTCTCTCTCTCGCTCTCTCTCTCTTTGATTTCTTTCTAACAACTTAGCCACTCTCACAATTCATCTTACCTTGACAGTTCTTGATCTATTGCCCCAATTCAATCTTGGATCACACCGTATACAAACCTATAGAACTCAAGAATCAAAACCAAGCAAAACCATGATTTAATCAACATGAATTTCATTCAAAGAACCAAGAATTTGCTGAATTGAACAGAGGGAAGAGAAGAACTTGTTCAGTTGAGAGAGGAAAGAAGCTGAAGAGGGAAAATTTTTGGAATCTCTTTATTTGTTCACTTCACTTTCATCATTTCCTCAACTGTGTCGCAATCTCATATATATATGTGGGTGTGTATGTAAGTGTATGCCCGAGTATATACCTCTCAAGAGTTGCAGAGCATGAAAGGATGGAAAAGCTCTCAGACATCGTTTTCCCTTCTGTGGTATTGAAAGCTTCCTCAATTCCTCCACTATCTCTTTCTCTTCAGCTCTCTCTCTCTCCCTGCGTTTGTCCCTCTGTCGTCTCTATCTTTCTCTCTCACCTTTTCTATTTCTCTTTGCTGCTCTTTGCAGTGAGTGTTCTCTCTCTCTCTCTCTCTCTCTCTCTCTCTCTCTCTCTCTTTCTCCCCCTCTCTTTTTCCCTCTCCTTTTCCTTTTTATTTTGTTGGGACAAATTGCGCTGTGGAAAGAGGAGGGTAGAGGACAATATTAAATATGAAGGGTTAATTATTCTATTTTATTTATTTTGTGGGGGACTGATATCTCTCTCAATATGAACCAAACCCAACCCACAGAGAGAGAGAGAGAGAGAGAGAGAGAGAGAGAGAGCAGAGAAGAGGTCGCTATTCTTCTTTCCTTCATCACCCTCCTTTTCAATGCACCTATATGATTTTGTGGTTTTTTTATGGATATATTATGTGTACTTCATTGTGACAATGATATCAATGATATCTAGATCGAATAAACTACACCCAAGTAGAAGAAAACAAAAACAAAAACTTAATATAAGCAAAGGGGAAGACTTGGGTTATTAATACATATAAATGAGATGACCAAATACAACCTTTTGTTTAGAAACTGATAGATATCGGGTAGTTTAGTCACTTAGAACTTTCGAGGAAGAACAAGTACTTACACATACCTCTTAAATTGTATAATTGAGAAAATACAAGTTGAGCTTTCATTTATCACATTGAGCTGGTTATTATCCGACGCATACATTATATTTCGCTAAAGCTCGAGTTGTCGGACAAAATCCATGCATCATGAGAGGAGCCTCTGTCGTAATTTCTTTTCATCATCGGCAGCATACGGAGAAGAAAGTGCCCGATTATCATAATTCCCCTATCACGAAATGACGAAATCGTCCCTTTCAAAGTAGTGTCTATTCTTGCAAAAAGTATTTACCATCCTTTGGGAACCAAGGCAGACTATGGAATGTGATAAATTGGAAGATGAGAAGACAAGGTAAGTAGAGAGTCCATCTCAAATGATCCAAAGCTGCCACCGTACATTACTCTCGATGGACACTACAAATTCCCTAACGCCCTACCCAAAAATAATGGTCTTATTTAAACGATAACCAAAGTTGGTGGGGGCTATTTCGGTCATGGCCAAATGAGAAGATGGCAAAATACGGTAGGGTCGTAGATGGAGGTTAGGGAAAGCCAAGAACATCGGTTTATCATTAAAGGGAAGAACCCCCCCCCGGCACGTGAGGGGCGACTCGGCACGTGCCGTAGGTCGTGGCTCCCCTTAGGCCAAAGTTAGGTTTTGTGGTGCTGTGTGGGAAGGTGAAACGAGGTTTGAAAGCCACACTTAACCGCTTTTGCGAAGGTGTTGGTACGTCAAGGGATAGGCATGTTGGGTTCCTCTTTTTCACTTGCTTTTGATTTGTAAAGTTAGACGGATAATAAGCGTCTCCTTCACTCGTTTCTCCTTTTTCCCAACCATTAAATCCTTTTTATCTGTTGATGTGCGAGGGACGCGTATGGAGCAACGGAAGTTCTTTAGCGTTAGATCACGTCTCCATCCACAAGCTCAAAGCATTTGTCAGTCTAACTTAAGGGTAATCTCTCGTGCTCGCGAAAAACATCATAGGAGAAATCCTCGCGCTACGGCATTCGGACCACTCCTTTGCCTTTCGGTTGATGTACGACTTCAAGGATTCAAATTTAGCTAGATGATGCTAAAGTAGTTGAATTCATGGATCATGCATAATATGCTACGGTTAATGGTCGAGAAGATTGACAGAAATTGCTCACTCTCTATCGAATTTTCCATGCTTGACCAATGTCGTCTTAAAAGATCATTCAACAAATGTAATACATGTATTGAAACGGATTACGACCGTCGTATATAGTTGACCCTTGTGTACCCCGTTTGACCGGGCATCAATTGGGTCACAACCCTGTTCACAATGGTCTCGAGCCGAGGGAAAAAGAATTTCAAGTCGGTTGCTAAGAAAGATATTAGGACGACTACTTTATGCAGTAACCATAGGTTGATCAACCAATCATAGGGATGTGGAAAAAGATGGCGTGCCTTGACAATGGTAAGCACCTTTTGCATTTAACTAGTGGGCGTCCGGTGTCTCATGGAAAAAGGATATATAAACTGATACTTTATCTACGTACTGTAAAGAAGCAGCAGCAATATTTCAGTAATGGCGATGCTTTTGTACTTTTTCTGCTGTTTATTCCCTCTTGTTTTTCTGGTTAAAGCACCGAAAAGTGTTTTTGCTTTAGTTTAAATAAAAGAAGAAGAAGAAGAAGATGGACGAGGAATGGGTAAAAGTCAATTATTCATACTTTGTGATAACACTGATAAGGCTGCGATTAAAGTGTCACGTTAATGACCGAGGCAATTTCAACCTCGGACTTTGTTCTGTGAATTTTGGGATCTCAATGGAAACGGTCAGCAGTAGGGATGAAGAAAGCTGTCGTCGGCCTTTGCGATGTAGCTAGGTCACGGACACATGAAATGAGACCCGAACCGATTCTTTTGCTACCATTCTCTTGCTGAAACGATACAGCGAGGGGGAAATTCCTCTTGCCGTAGATTGAGATGCTGTATCAAACATAGTTGACATCATGGAGTTTCAACTTAACTGATGGGGAAACTTTGTTTCTTTTTGGAGGATGAATTCCCATCCTATGAGACATCACACTTCCAGACTCACAATGAACTAGGTTTGACGTGATGCATAGTGCAAAACATGGAAGAATCACTCGTGTGACGTTTATGACGGAACATAGTAGAAACTTGGTTAAAAAGAATTAGAATTGACAAAAGAACAAATTGTTCTGTTAAGTGTGATTATCAAAATCAATATATCAAAAAGTCTGAATAATAATACATCTCGAAACTCTAAAACACATTTTATATGGTGTTAAAATAAGAAACCTAGTCATAATAGGAAATATAACGATTATAGAAAATCTAGTTATAATAGGAAACCTAATAATAATAGGAAACTAAATTTCAACTCATTCCAAGTACGCCAATCTTAAATGTATCATCCTCCCCTACTAGAAAAAAGATTCGCCCTCGAATTTGCTTCGTTGTTATTGATATTAACCTCCTCAGGTGGCAACCCATGTGGCATCTTCTCTGGTACAATATCGGCAAGCTCCTCGAGCAAGGACTGAACTTGGATAGGAATTTCAAAACTATCATTGGAATTTTGCTTCATCGGGACTTCCATGACAAACTCTTCTATTTCAATCATGTTGACTTCAACAAATTGCTCATCCTCATGCTTCTCTGCCTAAATTATTGAATTAGCAAGAGACACCAACAGGTCAAGCTTGATGCTTTCTTTTTTCTCAGCATGAGCATTGTCTCGAATATCCAATCAGTTGGACATAAAAATTTCAACATTAGAATCATAGTGATGGACTAATCTATCTGAGTTGGCTGTGATATGAGCAACAAGTTGATTTGAATCATCGAAAGTACTGATGACTATCTTCGAGAGTAGAGAGCCCCCATTATTTTCCACCATATGTTGGGAAGAGTTGTGCTCTTCGTTCTCAGCTTCCTTCGGTGTTGGTTCACCTTCCAGCACTGCAACATTCAACATTATTTTAACAACTAAAGACTCATCAAAATCAACATAAATAATCTCTTCATGTTCTGGATCCACATCATCTTCTTCGACGTTGAATTCATCATAGATTGGGCCTTCATGATAGACTGGGCCTTCATCATGGATCAAGCATTCATCATGAAACTCAAGAATCTCGATCTTCATCCTGAGATTTTGCAAAAAGGATTGATTTCCAAGACATACTCCTCGATTCCATCTCGTCCAAACCCCCGAAAGGGTTGACATCCTCCTATTCTTCATCATTGGATGGATCAATAGATTCTGCTTCTTCTTTATGTTGAACGTTCAATCTTGCCTCCACAAATTGTCGCTCCAAATCCTAGATTTTTCTTCTCTGTTTTTTCAATTTCTACATCTTGCAAGTCTCTTAGACGTGGCTGTTCATTTGCTTCAAGAACGACTCCACGTCCCTAGCCTCCACGAGCTCGTTGTTCACGACTAATGCGATTCCATTTGGCCATTGATTAAAACAACTTGTGCTTTGATACCAATCGATGCTGGAACGCAGTAAAAATTTAGTTAAACAAGAATTAGAATTGATAGATGAATAAATCAATCTCTCAAATGTGATTATCAAAATCAATATATCAAAAAGTCTGAATAATAATACCTCTCGAAACCCTAAGAACATTTTTTTTTGGTAAATCACCCTAAGAACATTTTTTATGGTGTTAAAATAAGAAACTTAGTCATAATAAAAAATCTAATAGTAATAGGAAACTTAGTTACAATAGGAAACTTTGTTATAATATGAAACCTAGTTGCAATAAGAAACCTAATAATAATAATAATAATAATAATAATAATAATAATAATAATAATAATAATAATAATAATAATAATAATAATAAACTAAATTTCAGTTTATTTAAAGTATGCCAATCTTGAGCGCATCAGACGTCTAAAAGCTTGACCTAATTAGAGATGGCGAAGTCTCTAAAAGGAGAATGCGAATGGTTGTCTTTATAAGTGAGACGCTTAAGTAACACTTCAAAAGGTTTTCTCCTATTGAAAGTAGGGTTTGAAATGTAACATTAAAGGGGGAGGATTTAACGCTGATAAGCCAATAGGTATATATAATAGAGTCTAGTTAGCATAATAGTCTTTAGTTCACCGTGAGAGTAACTACCTGTTTTTGGGGCACAGATTCATGAAGGAGTGGATCCTACAACTATTTTAGATTCTTTTCTATTTGCCATTTTGTTACCCGGAATTGGCGGTTAGTCTCATGGTAAATTAAAGACAATCGCATAATCATTGCTCTATATAATAAGAAGAGAGTTAGAGGTGACAAACGATTTATTGAAATGCGAAACAAAAGTTTAATACTTTCATCTCGTGAGATCACCAAGAGATCCTAAGTTCGAGCTATCTACGTATTCATGTGGACCCACCTCACTCGAAGGCTCAAGCTAAATGGTTTTTCGCTAATTATGATTAATTAACTGACCACCTTGCACCAAATCTTCAATGTTGGACTCTATCAACACACTTCTCACATGCACTTCGACCATATTCACTCACATGGGAGGCTCTTATATCAGTGTACTTCCCCCTTAATCTACATAACCTTCCACATCAACATATATGTTGACTTGAATCTCCACCCCATTGAGTCAAAAGGCACCACAACAGCAACATTCATCCGCTCTCTTATGACTTGGCAAACCATGAAGTCTATTCTCGAGACTGCATTCTACACCATAAAGTCCGCCTATCTAAAAATCATGTTAGTCATGAGATCCATTCCTTAAAATAATCATCTAAATGTCTATACACATTTGGAGGGAACCACTAATCTACTATCAAATTTTACACCACTTGTTGAGATGCATAGCGGCAAGATACCATTACATAAGTTTGTGCCTATTAATATATTTAGTTGGACTTGCCTTTAACTAAGGGTTACAACCAATTCTTATCCTTGAACACCCCCCACAAAAAGAAGAGAGGCTTAAGCCAATGATCAGAGCAAACTAAGATGTACTAATTATTCCACCTCCCACCAAATCTCTCATTTGGAACTTTACCAACACCCCTCATAAACTTCAACATGATCGAGGGCTCATAGCTATTTGTGCAGCAACTTTTTTTTTTTTTGGGGGGGGAGGGGGGTGGAATTGTTATTTTGTTTACTTTTTTGAATTTTTCCAGCAAGCCGAACATTTTTATTTTGTATAAATACCCTCCCACTTACTGTCAAAATTTTCAACAGCTTTCATCTCCACTCTTCTATTACTCATTCACATGTCAAGCTCTTTTTCGCGATATGATTATCATCACTCGAACTTGAAAGATTTGGAAAGGGAAACAAAAGACCTTCTAGTGGAATTGAGAATTATTTCCCCTTTAAAGAAAAATCTCATCATTGAAAATAAAAAGAAAGGAAGAAGACATAAGCTCATTTAATTTCAGTACTCATGGTTGAGATCCCGCTCTTTCTTTTCCTTTTCTGCTTTATTTTGCCTCTGTTTTTCTTCTTCCTCCTCTCAAATATCACTTGTGCATAAACTCCGCAACCGGATAACCACCATCAGTAGTCCTAATCACTTGCCTCCATCAAGCTTCAGCCACTGGCAGTCCACCAAGGCCACCCCTCTCTCCATAGCCCCACTCTCTCTCTCTCTCTCTCTCTCTCTCTAGCTGTTCGACTTAGATTGGAGGTCACTTGCCCTTAGTCGACCTCAGATCAAAAGGTTTCCTAAGCTCACCTACGACATTCGTGCATGCAAGTCACAGTGGTCACGACATCTCATCCCTAGCGGTAGATCCACTTCTTTTGCGGAGGGGATGTCTCTTAGTGATATTCTGGCAGAGCATGTGCGGTGGCGCCATGGATGTAGGTAGCATCTACGATAGATATGTCCCTGATGCCAATTCAGGCATTAGTAATAATGTATCACCATGCAAAGATGAGCATTTGACATGTTGACGAGTTGACTTGTGCGAAATACCGACAAAATTATCAAAAAAGTTTTTTATCTATTACATTTGTACTAATTCAATCTTAAACCTTTAATTGTATAAATTTAGTTATAATTTTTTTTATGATTTGTCAATTAGACTTTTTAAGTTAATTTTGGTTGGGAATAGCCAATGTGGTTAGCATTGTTGTAAACATTTTTTTTTTGAATTTTCCTTTTTTGATTTCTTTTATTTTTTTCTTTCCTTTTGTTTTCCCTAACCTTAGGCTAATGAGAGCTTGGGTGTGGTCTAGGGGAGGACTGTGACCCACGCCTCTTGGTTGACGAGGACATCGAGCCCTTGCCTGGATCTAGGTGAGGTTTGATGCCCCCGCTCATGGTTGACAACGGCTGCGAGGCCTTGCCTTGACCATGTGAGGGCAATCCTTGCCTATTGCTGGCCAGGATCGGTAGACAACCTCGTTGGCCAAGGATTAGGGGAAAAAAGAAAAGGAAAAAGGAAAATTAAAATTAAAAAAGAATCATTCACGTTAACGTTGATCGCCTCACGCAGAATGGACAATGCTGAAGATTCTAGTGCTTCAGCAGTGTTCGATGAAAATTAGCTGAAACGACTAAATTGATAAAACGTCAAAAGATTTAAGACTAGATTATCAAATTCTCAAAATGTTTAGGATTAGATTGGTCAAATCGGAATGTTTAGGACCATATTTGTACAAATGCAATAAATAATTTTTTTATAATGTTCCCATGAAGTATCATATATACGTAGTCGTTATTATGCCGTACGAATTAGGAGCATGCGTAGTGTATTCTCCATATTCATTGGAAAGTGGCCATAGACAAGAGCATGATACAACGAAGCAGCAGATATATGCCATGTGACCATAATGTTTGATTTGATGCGGTCATGAGAGAGGCAATTATGGACTGGCAAGATCCATCCTGCGATGGCTTCTCGAGTGTCAATTCGAGTCGTCACGTGTACTATCCACATGTGAGGGCTCCATGAATTTAGCCGATCGAGGAATATGACTACGCGATTCACAAATTATGTCAATGACACATTCGCTGAATTAATTTCACGAAATTGTGCATGACACAATTTTTCTTGTGCATGGCGCTACTCGAGCCAAAGTAGATAAGACATAGTTCGATTTGCTGCGCGTGGTTTTGAATTCTAGTGATGCGGTTTGACGGATCATGTCAATTTAGATAGTCAATGTTCAGCACTTACAAAGGAGGAAATGTGTGGTAAAATTAAAGTTTCGGCTCGAGAAGGTTAATTTACATCGAAAAAATATTTGTGTTGTGCCTTGTTGGAGCATGCAATAGAAGTCCATGTTTGGTTTTTCTAATACCACTTACAGCGTATCTTAACAATCTCTCTCTCAAGTATGAGCTCAGTATTAGGTCTGCTTTTCTTAATCTAGACCTCATTCTGCATCAAGATATTAGAACTTGAATCACAATATACACCTAACCTCATCATTCGTCTAGTAAAGAGAAAACTGTGCTTCCCACCTCTACTTCCATTGTGACCACGTTGCTATGTCACAATGCCTACTGTCATAAATCATGTTGGTTACTGGATTCTTTCTTAAGATATTTTTACCAAACACCAAATGCATACCATCTATTGGAAGCGCATAGCAAAAACTTGATACCTTCATCCTAGGAGATCATTAAGAAAAAGCCCAAGTCCGAGTCTTTTTCAACGTATTCAGTTGGATCAACCTTCACTCAAAACCTTAAACCATTAAGTTATGGGTTTATTATAATATATTAACTACTCCATGTCGCACCAATTTTTCGATGTGGGGTTTTCTAACACAACTCGCATGTACACTCTAACATGCACTGAATTTGTTTGGGTTTGTTCCATACGATGCACTATAGTGAGCTGATTTTATCTCATGACGTTAGTGATGACCAACCAAGTGTTTGGATTTGAGGTCACTGAGTGCCATATGGAAGAATGTCGTCTATTACAATTTGTTTGGTTAAAATTTGAGCCGTCTCACGCATATTGCTCACATTGATTGTTCTACGCCAATTCACATGTCATTCCCGTTCCTTTTGTTGTCTAGTGTAACCCAAGATGGCGGGATTCCCTACAACAACAAATAGTCGCCATGACCGCACCTCGCAGGCAACCATCGTCACCGTGGCTGGCTGAGATTACCCCTCTCCTTATATTTGGCTTTGTACGGTGGTCGCATATTGCCGACGACAGAAGAGACCACCATAGATGTGGTCACCTTCGATCGATCACACCCCAACACGTGGTCACCTGTTGCAGGCTGAGAGCCAGATCTAATCGAGATCAAAGTGTAGATCGCGTGTCTCAATGATCTGAGTTCATCACCGTGACAAACATGACCGCCACCATGATCGTAGCCGCAGAAAGGCGGAGTGGTCTCAGGCGACCACAGTGATGAAGGCTGAACTACCGTTTTCTCACGACGTAGAGTGACTAAATCAATCATCCTTTGAACCTAGATGAAGCAAATCATTGTGTCATTACATTGATATGATGATCTTACTAAAACCTTATACAAATCATTGGATTTGTATAAACTATAAACTCATAACTATAACCAGTACCTTTTCTTGATTAAGTTTTGAAACCATCGTATCATGTTTCTAGTATATAGCGAAATCTTCTTATTCGCTGCTTTTCTTCCAACAGATAAGTTTAGAGGCTGGAAATCACTTGGATCAGTGCATTACCGCATAGATAAAACAATTTCGACAATTTCTTAATCATAAACCATTTTATTTTATCAGACTTTCTCATTTTGTTTTCTCCTTCCACTTTTCATAGGATGCTTTTACTATGTATGGATTTAAGCACTTTCTTCTTGATATGATAATTTGATTAACCTAGACGTATTTAACTATGCATATCTTTCGAAAAAACAATATTGCATGGAATATTTTAGAAAATCACCTTTATATATGGTGATATTCTATCAACTGATTCACCTATATCAACGGTTTTATCCTTTTTGAATGACGAGAAAGGTATTTTAGATATGTAATTCTTGAGCCTAGAATACATGCGGCTAACCTAAAAAATCAAAGCTAAGTAAGCAGCTTCATTTGCGTTTGGTATTGCGAAAATTTATATCATACGTGACCACGAAAATTTATGTACAAGTCTGTTACGTGACCACTAAATGATTTCCATGAGTATTAAAGCAATAATTCTATAATTTCACACACTTATGACTAATTAGAATGGACTTTTTCCACTTTCATTGAATAGACAAGCTACATCGGGCGCTCTAAATTGAAAACGTCATAGCACTGATTATTTCTCTCTTCTTGTTGCAAAGCGAGGATCTTTTTCCCACTAATTCACGTTTCCATTTCACTAAAGTTGATGAAGACATAATGTAGCGTGAAGAAATCAGTCAATGATAGACGATGCAGAGACTTAGGTTACAAAGTCGTGGGCAGATAAATTTCCATAATTGCGTAAATGACATATGAATAATATGAACCTCTTCTAGGTAGTGTTGACACTACATCAATAGAGGCTCGTCATAGTAGTACTCTCCCTTCTATTCATCGAAATAGAAGTAAAATAATTGCCCGCTACGAAATTACTCGCAAACCCTAGAGCGATGACCAGGTCTCGCGCTCCACTTTGATCGACAATTATTTTTCGTCGTCGTGTGCTTTGGATTGACTTGAGGATTTTTGAGTTTTTTTATTTTCATCTTTTTCATACGGACATTAGTAGAAAATGAGACATGACGAGATAATTCGTGAATTTGATGGGGGATGACGTGAGCATCCTCAGATTAGACTTGATTGCGGTATCGGAATAGAAGTGCATGGCTCTCCCTTTGCAAACTCAGCTTTTTGGTGACTATGGAAAAAATGTATAATACGAGTTTCTATTGGTTTCACGAAAAATATAATATTTATTTTTCAGAAAATCATTTTTATGAAAAATGATAATATTTTCGGGTGTTCGTTTATAACTTAAGGAAAATCATAAAAAATAAAAAATGTAATTTTTTTTATACATTGACATGTTGCTAGCTATAAGTCTTGTCAGGCTGCCACAAGCTCTCAGCTTGCCACTAGAGGTCATGAACTTGCCAATCCAAGGCAAGCCTCAAGCTCGCCTCTAGAGGCTACGAGCTCGTTGTCAAAGGCCGTCGGCGCGTCGGCCTCGGGCGAGGTCGATGCACGCTGTTAGAGGCTGCAATATTTAAAGGGAAACAATGAAGATGGAAATGTTTTTTACTTTCAAAAAAGCGGAAAACAGTTTCCCCACTTTTGAAGGTGTTTTTTCCATTGGTAGAAAATATTTTCCTTTACTATTTTATTTTCCATGAAACGAACACAGAAAAATTTATAAATTATTTTCCTAAAAGTTAATTTTCATGAAACGAATGGAGCTTAATTATTTACGATAAATTCATAGAAAGAATTCATGATAATTACTCAGCTCGATAATTATGTCGCTTTCCAATGTTTCTATTTTCTATTTACTTCCTTAATTGTGCCTCTCAGTGGGTATTCAAGAAATTACATCAAAGACGTTATTATACAAAGAAATTTCTTAAATACAATAATTTTGAAAAATTGTCATTCTTGTTTTGGTTTGCTATTATCATCATTAATTACAGTCTTTCTTAATAAATCTTTTACGCTTTTGTCAATCTATGGACGGGACATGCATACTTAGAATAGTAGCTTACTCGACCCCATGTCAAATTACCAACGCTGAAAATGTAACGTATCTCTTACACGGGGGTTTTACAAAAGTTTAAATTTTAATTATTGTGATTTCTTTAACTTGACTAAGTGCCAAAAAAGAAGAAGAAGAGAGATTTGGCAAGAAATGAAGAAACTCACGATGCCAACTCACTAGTAATTTCCTTCATTGTCAAGGGAACCAAAGGCCTAATTAAAAATCGACCACTCTATAATTGCCGACCATTTGATTTTTTGATTTATTTATATAAAGTTTGTAATGCTTACAAGAGCAGCACGGAAGAGAATTTGACCATTGTTAGTTTTACCATTGGATTACGTATTATCATTAGAGGTTGGAGAAGAAGTCAAATTGTTGAACTGTGAAAGCGAAGCTGGCAATCCATGGACATAATCTTGTGGTTGAATGAACCCAACTTGGAGGAGGTATCATGTGTAATTTGCTCGCAAGATCAGTTAGATAGAGATGTGGCCTTCATTTGATATTGATCCCAAGCATAGAAAAGACTAAATCGGTCGGTGGCTCCAATGGGTCAATTCCAAAAGGCATAGCAATATTTGCTGCCATGCTTAGTGATTTGTGACATAAATGTGATCACTACATCTATTGACGTAACAATGTATTGACACACCAAAAATTTTGAATTTATTTTGATGTGTAACTCTAGCAACTAACGGTGTTGGCACATGAAAGCACACGTGGCTCCTTGATCATCGATACGTCAGGCATTAGCTCACGTCTTATCCGATCCATGAGACAAGTGGAGCATCTCACGAGTCCGAACCAAAGACGTGTCTTTGCGGCCATTGATGTTTAATCCGTTTACTTGAATTGCAAGGTGAATTAGTCAAATTCGCAGCCAAACAGACATTATGATAATAATCTTTCGATTCCCAACTAAACAATTTGGACCCTTTTGCCCCTCACCAATACTCTCCACAATAGGGGAAGTTAAAATCTCCCTTTCCAACCACAAACCGGCTGTGACAATTGACGGGCCAACCTTCTCCCCCCAAAAGAACAAAAAAAGCAAATAAAATCAAATAAATTGTTTGCTTTTTCATTGGGATTCGCACGTGAACCCCCCACCCTGTCTAAGCTCACACGCCCTCAATCCCATGGACCACCTTCGACTCGCTAACAACAATAATTATTAGTCATTATAATCTTCACCTTATCTCCTCCCTCCTCACGTGCCAAAGTCGGCTACGCACGTGTGATTGAGCTTTTGGAAATTACTCCTCTCGTCGTCCTCTTCGTGCTTGTGGCTCGCCTTGCATGGCTTTGAATGTAATCGCTTTCACGGGGCAAACCCTAAACGCATCGAACCTCCTCTCCATGCCAACGATGTCTGACCCTTTGCTTGTTCCTTTGCTTTTTCAGCCTTATATTTCGTCTCGGAGGAGGCTGGCATTAATATCCTAAGACGTGACCTTGGTTGCACAAAAGCCGGCAATGCGTTAGTCGGTCATGTTCTACTAAGAAAAGACCTTTTTAGTAACTAAACAGATGGAACCTAAAGATTGGTTATGTGTACTTTCCTAGATGTCAAAGACTTTTGTCACGACGGTTTTTGGTCACGGTCGCAAATTATGGCATGGGTATTTATTGTGCGCTCTCTAGATGGTTCATTATCCGATGATGATGATCTCTTTGAAGGGTTTTGTATTTTGAAAGTTTAAGTTGATAAATGAAGTGAATAATATCAATACAAATAATATGTAAAACCAGTTCTTAAGTGATGTTGATAATATTTCAATACCCCATTTCACTTGCAAGCCAGATTAGGAGCGGCAAGTGAAATTTCTTACTACAACAAGTGGAATTTGACTGATGGCGGAACACACAAATGCAAAAGGAATAGCACTAGTTTTGATATTAGGTTAAAAAAATTCACCCCAAAGACTTAAACTATTAGATAAAAGCATAGGTTAATATTTAGATATTTTAACTTTCCCCCTCACACGTTAGTTAGACTTTGGCCTAAGCAAAAAAAAATTGGAAACATATAATTGAAACTGTTAGATAAAGGTAAAGTTTAATATCTAATTGTGGAGAAAAATAGGGAATGTCAGAGATATTTCTCTAGGATGTGTTCCTCCGTTAGAGATAATTAGAATATTTTTGTTGATTCTCTGTATTTTACAGGATTGCATATATCTCCATTTAATTGTGCATATCCTTAATTACGTTCCCTTAAAAAATCACTTTGTAAAGCCTATAATTAGGCTCATGTACTTTCCGTCGTTGAATATAAAAATTTGATATGTCTCTATCGCCTATATTTTTATCGTGATAATAAAGTCAGTATTATCCCCTTCAAATATGCATCTCCATCCCCCATCGATCGGATTCTATGTGTTGTGGTATAAAATTTCACATGCTGCTCATAATCTAACTTAAACATGAAAGTGGTGCTGAAATATTATCACACATCGCTCGACAAAAGGCTTTATGTGCTCTTTATATTCATATGATTTTTGCCCACCAATCTGTCTCAACATTTAGGATATTAAAATCTCACATAATATAAGGGCAAGAGGACTTGAGTTCAATTTCTTCACAGCCCCTATTCACATCTCCAATTACATATTTTTAGGCTTAGGTTTAGGCCAAATCCAATTTACATGTGAGGAGATGTGTTTGAATAAATAAATCTTGAATTACATATTCATCTAATAGTTTAAACTTTTAGGTTGGAGCGTTTAACACTAATCGTTGTAGCTACTATAGATAAATTGTAAATACGAATGAACTTTGACCGAGATGGAAAATTGCACATCAGATTCGTTATGATCCTGCTCGAGCAAGTGGAGTCCATTGAATTGTTTTCAAACCTTCAACCATCCGACTTGCCAATTTCGCATTTAATTTTAGAACTGGCTCCTTTTGCTAAGCATTTTTAATGCAGAACAATTTTGTTCCCTTAATATAAGTTCTTCCAATGAGGAACAATCTCTTCTTTTAACCTCTTCATTCAGACTCCCCTATTCTCATTTCAGCTTTCCTTTTTTGAGACCATGTTAAAGACCAGTATGGTCTCGATAACTTCATCATTGTGAGACCATATAGAAAGGGATAACAAGTTTTAGCTCATTAATATATCCAGTTATGAATCATCTTCACTAAAGATATTAAAGCTCTAAGTTAGGAGCAAACTGACATATATTTATTAATGCATACAATATCAATGACCTAATGTGGGACTTCACTTTTGACTTTGATGACAACCTTCGTCTGTCATCTGCAACTTCAGGCACGATTTGCTTTATTGAGATATTAATTAAATATTGATGCCTTAGAGGGTCCACATAACCGTACGAACAACTCTAATGCCACTTATTGAAACATGGTGCAGATGTCTATCATCGAGAGGAAAGTCCAAATTTTAGTAATCAACATATCTTATTGGACCGTCATCTACTACAACAATGAATTATGAGCTAATTAGGTTATTTACTAGTCCACATCCCATCAGTCACTCAATTTGGTGCTCTATTTTAGTACCATCTCACATTAGTGACCTGAGGTGTTCAAGCCTCTTTGGATCATTTTCTAGGTTGATCAATAGTCGCATGGCCTCAAGCCTTCCTAATGGCCTTTATAGCTTAACGTCATTGCGTGCTTTGTGTATGGTTCTATTGTGCTAGCGCACTTGTTCTATAATGCATGAGATTAATGCCACTTATTACTACAGTAATGACTCCTATATGTGCAAAACCTATTTCCTCGTTGGTGCGATTATTTTCAAGAATTTTATCCTGAAATGGCTGATTGTAAATTTTAAATCCGTCTCATTTGAAAGGAGGATTACATTAATCTACTGGGATTTGTGTAGCTGAGATGTGTTCTTAGTTTTCTATGTTCTTTTTCGCTTTTCTTCTCCTATAATCTTTCTTCTTCAATCTTTTGTCGAGTCCAAGCATGCTGTGAGGGATGGGCACGGAGTAGGGCAAGTGTAGAGATCACGTTCCCATCCCAAGTTCGACTATTCGTTGCCTCTTGGCTCAATTGCTCATTTGCACGAGGGAATTTGGCCCGCCAATGCCTTGAGGGCTGGGCGGGGCGAGGTATCTTGCATTGTGGGGCAATGGTGCTGCGGCTGCATGCCTTGCCCTGTGCCCTGTATTGGAAAAATTATCTCTCGACAGCAAAACAATTCCAAAAATTACTCTCAATCAGATCAAGACCAGTCTGGCAATTCTTGTACTCTTGGCAAGGGCGGCCAGAGTTTCCAAAGCTAACAAATTCTTTTTATCTATTTTATGTTAGATTTTATCGTTCCATGTAGGAAACTTATTGTATTATAATTATTCTAGCTGATGTCTTTCCATAAATCATTAGCTACTTTGTACTTTAGAAAGCCGTAAGAAATAACAGTAAGTTGTATCTTGTCCAATTCTACATGGTATCAGAGCCTAACACTCACAAGCATATCGTTCAATTTTTTTTTAATCAATGGCAAAAAATATCCTCAAACGACGATGCTCCTATAGTAATCACTAGCCCCTCTTCAAATAACGAACCCCATACTTATGTTGCTCAATGCATCTGTGCAACTATCCCTTAAGTTAACATCAATGAATCATCCTTTTTGGTTGGCTCAATTTAATTCTCTGTTCCTTGAGTATGATTTAATGGGGTATGTGGACGGAATTGTGTCCGTCTAACACCACTTCCACTAATGGCAAAACTACCATTAGTCCATCTTATTCTCATCAGATACGCCAACATAAACTATTGCTTAATGCAAATATAACTTACACTTCAGACTCAATTATGCCTCTAATTGCCTCTGCCAAAATAGCACACGAGGCTTGGAACAAACTTTTGCATTTCTTCGCCAACAAGACACACTCGTACATCATGAGTTTCAAGAAGCATTTAATCCTCACAAAACGTGGCACTCGATTAGTAGCCGAGTATTTACAAGTTGTCAAAGGAATTACTGATGAACTTGGCATCATCAACGCTCACATTAGTGATGATGATTTATAATACATGTTATAGATGGCTTGGCTTCGAATTAAAGGAAACTTATGTTGCCGTCAAAGCACACAAATTCCCCATTTCCTTCGAGGTACTCCATGATAAACTTGTTGACTTCGAGCAGTATCTTAAAAGAGAAGAGAGTCAAGGTGAATCGACTCTTGTCACCACAAATCTTGCCAAAAGCGTCTCTCCCAAAGGAATACCAAGTAACGCCCGGTTTTGAATCGAGGCTTGAATTTCTTGTAGTTAACTCCACAATCTCTTTGGTGAAGGAGTAACAATTAGGATCATAACCAGCCCATTCGGAAAACATGATTTCTGTGCCAACTATGTGAACGGGTACGCCACTCAGCCAAGCGACGCTATCAAGCCAAACAATATATCTCGTCCACTCCTACTGCAAAGTTTTGCAAGACTAACTAAACTTCCATGAAACTTTTTCTTGACCATTTTGGGTGAAGGATTTGCGCATAAGGGCAACTCTTACACGGGGTCCGAATAACAATGATGGCTACGAACTTCCATCTTCACTCCATGTGACTCATACACCACCCTCCGCTATATCGACATCTTGGTCGTCCCTCTTATCGAATACTAAAGTTTCTTTTAAATTTAAAATTAGTTCCTTCTGTTTCAAAGTCATGTTATAGATATTTGTGCGAGTCGTGTCAATATAATCAAAGTCATATACTTTCATATTATGTCATTTTTGGTGGATCATTATACCAAATACATCTGGCTTACCCAATTAAACAGAAATCCGACATTTTATCTTTGTTTCCATAATTTGAGAAATTGGTGGAAAATTACTTCCATACCAGTTTACTCTTATGGTGGTGGAGAGTGCACAAAATTAAAAGGATTTTCCTTGTGTCATGAGATTACATGTTTACAAACACCTTCACACATCCCATTAGGATGGGATTGCGAAGCATCTTAATAGGCATGTTATTAAAATAGTCTACGTCGCTTCATCAAGTATGTCTTCCATACTCGTTTTGGTCCTACACATTTCAAGTCATTGTATTTCTAATAAATTGTCTACATACATCGGTCTTAGGACTCAAATCTCCCTTGTCCAAATTACTTGAAACTCCAAGGGTCTGGTTGCTAGTGTTATCCTTGACTTAAAGCATATTGTAATCACAAACTTGAATATCAATCGAGACCTTGTATTTTTCTTGGTTTCTTTCTCAATCAAAGTGCTTACAAGTGTAACAATCCTCGACAAAACAAAGTCTTTGTCTCATGTCACGTAGTATTTGATGAGTTGACTTTTCCTTACTCCAAACTCGCTAAACTACTCCACCGTATCACTTCTCATTATCTGTCTTTCCAACCTCAAAGTACCTGTGCACCCTCTCATTTTTTTTGATAAAGAATTCAGCCCCTCTTCCGATACTAGACAGATAAGCCATATCATGCACGGTCCAACAAGTCCTTCAAGTTCAATGAATGGAGAAGTTCTAGATCATTATCTGAATAGCCTCACAACTTTGGTGGAGAACACCAATTTAACGTCCCCCAATGTAGATACATCATCGACAACTGAAGCTCCGTCTATGCCTCCCACAGACTCAAATACTTCATTCGGCCCCTCCACCACAATTCCATCAATGCCTGCACGTTTTTATCAAATGATCACTCGCTCCCAAAATAACATTTACAAATCCAAACAGATACATTCAGCCACCAAACATCCTTTACTTCCCTCACTTGAATCAGCGTGTGTTTTCCAAGCCTTAAAAGATCCAAGGTGGTGCGCCACTATGGGTACATTTGGTTCAGCATTTAGAAGAAAACATTGAAAAAATACAAACGTTTTTAGCCTAAAGGGTTTGGGTGAAATACAAATATTATTTGGTAAATTGCAATTGAAAAGTGCTTTGAGATGCAACTTTGAGGCGATACTATTTGGTGAACATATATTTAGAAAGTTCTTTCATGTCACTAATTTTAAGTTTTCTTAACTTTAATTTGTTTGAGATAAAAGAAAATAAAAGAAAAGTGCTCCCAACTTCTCTCTTCCTTCCCCCCAACCTCCTCACCACCACCGCCACCACCAGAAACCCACAAACCACCTCGCAATTCCATGTCCACCACCACCTCCAAGTCGCTCACTCCACCTGCTTCCTCGACCTCACCTCCAAATCCATCTTGGTGATCATCTCCTTCCCCATCAACCTCACCACCGCCCAGGCCCGGTTCACCTCCTTCAACTACTCCAGCCTCAAGCGGCACCTGACCACCAAGCGTGGCCACGTCCCTGATGATTGCCTCGAGCTCCTTGCCAACGATTCAAGGTTGACAGGGGTGGGGGGGGGGGGGGGGGAGGAGGAGGAGGAGGAGTCAGGAGGCTGTGGAGGGGGGCGGCGGAGTCGCCAGAGGCAGGGGAGGCGGCGGTTGCAGGGGTTTCGGCCCTAGAAGTTCATCAGGTCCTCTGCTATCGGGTCATTAAATCGGGGAGTAGCATTCCGAAAATGTTATTTTTCAAGACACATCTAAGGCTCCATTCTCTTAAAGACTTTTTTTCACGTGCAATTGCATTTTCCCAAAATTCTCCAAAAAATGAACCAAATACCATTTGCATTTGGCCAAGGGACTTTAAAGCCCTAAAACTTATTTGAAATGCTAAACCAAACGTAGCCACATGTCGCGGGGATTCAATGCAATTCTTTCAAATGGTAAATGGCCATTTGTGCCACCTAAGCCTCATTGTATTATTATTGATTGCAAGTAGATATTTTCAGTTAGGCGAAACTCACATGGTAGCATAGCTCGATACAAGGCACAACTTGTTGCCAGGGGATTCTACCAATGACACAACTTGACTGCGACCACACATTTAGTCTAGTTGTGAAACCTGCCATAGTACGAGTTGTTCTTTGTTTGGCCTTATCAAATGGTTAGCCCCTTTTACAATTGGATGTCAACAATGCTTTCTTACATGGCACTCATATTGAAGAAGTCTATGTGCATCAACAACTAGGTTTTGTCAATCAGTCACATTCAAATCATATATATATATATATATATATATATATATATATATATATATAATATTTATTTATTTATTTATTGAAGAAGGCTATTTATATTAAGCAAGCCTCTCGTGCATTAAATCAAATGATTATTTTTTTTCATCCTGTTTAGATTCATCCGATCCAATTAACATCCCTCGCTCTTTATATATAGACATATGGTAGCACTGCTTATTTCTTGATTTGTGTGGATGATCTGATCCTCACAAAAAATGATACAATTTTTTTTTTGTTATAGCTCTTACTGGAGAATTCTCTCACTAAAGGATCTATAGGATTTTTAGAATCTACATTACTTCTTGGGAGTTTAGATAATTCAAACAAAGTCTGGTCTCTTTCTCATAAACAAAAGTACATAGGGGATATTCTTGATTGAGCAACCAATTTAGAAGCCAAGAATGTTACCACCCCAATGGCTACTGGTAGTTCTCTCATTTTTGTCGATGGGTCACCTCATATTTCTTTTTTCTTTTTTTGGTAACCAAGGTGTCCAAGTTAGCTTGCACGCACCTCAACTATTCATCGGGAAAGACTAACACAGAAACCCACCGTCATGACCCCCTACTTAAATCATAGGCACTTCCCTAGGGAATCAAACCCAAGACCTCAACGAAGTCCAAGTTCGCCCTAACCAGCTGAGCTACCCATTGGTGGGTTGGGCCACCTCACAATGATGCAACTAAATATGGGAAGATTGTCTAAGCTCTTCAGCATCTCTCATTCACAAGGCCTGGTATTGCTTTTGTCGTCAATAAAATGCTCTCAATTTATGCATCAACCAACGGAGTTACATTGAAGTGCTATTAAATGTGCTTTACATTATTCCAATGGGACTATTAATCTTGACCTCCACTTGCAAACTCTTTGCTCCCAATCACTTCAACCATTCTCTTATGCTGATTAGGTAGGTAATTTGGACGATCGTAAGTCTGCAACCGCCTACATAGCCTATATTGGTCAGAATCCTATATCATGATGCTCTAAAAAACAACGATTTGTTGCTCCTTCATCAACCAAAGTTGAGTATACCGCTGTAACTGCAACAGCTTCTGAACTTACATGGATTTAATCTCTCTTGCAGTAACTTGGAGTATCTTCTTCAACCAAACCAAGTGTCTCTTACAATAACATTGGTGCCAAGTTTGTAAGCTAATCCCTTTTTGCTCCAAGATGAAATACATTGCCATTGATTATCGTTTTGTTTGTGACATGGTTAACAAGATCCCATTATGAGTGCGTCATGTGTCCACTCATGATCAAATTGCAGATGCACTAACGAAGACTCTTGCATGATGACGATTTATTCATCTATGGTCCGTGATCAGCATTCGCAATGGAATGCCTCTCTCTCAAGGGTACATCGGAGAAATTATCTCTCGATAGAAAAGCAATTCGATAAATAGCTTTCAATCAGATCAAGACGAGTCAAGCAATTCTTGTACTCTTGGCAAGTGCTGTGAGAGTTTCCAAAGCTAACAAATTCATTTACTGTACCATAAGAAATAATAGTAAAGTGCACCTTGTCCAACTCTACACCCTACAGTAGGTGTGAAATTCCATATGAGGTAATATGTCCCTATCTTGATAAATTTTTAAGTAATAAATGATAAAAAATTGCGATGTCTAAACTTATAAATTTAATCAATTACTCACAACATAAAAACAAAGAAAGGTTGTTTGATTCGTTCTTCCAAGTAGCATAGATATAAATAAATTAATGGTTAGGATATCATATGATTTAATAAAGACTACGTATACTTTAATGACGAAATATGAGCATTTTACATGAAAAATTTTGATATCATAGTTATAATGATAATCAATATTTTCAATTTTGATCCACATTATTTGACTAAATAGACAAGACGTGAACAATAATCTGTATTTGAATATATTATTTGTAGCTACCACATGTATCAATTTAATTAAAGCCAGATGTTCGCGTTGGGGATTTTACCTTTCCACCAAAGTCTCGGTCCCTGTCAATTGGATGTGCTCTGTGTCCATGATCCTCTCTTTCTCTATCTGTTTGGCCCCTTTCGCAGTCGAGGATTAGTGATCATAACTGGGCAACCTTCAAGACATGAGATATTCGCGCCCTAACGATCTATATTTCTTCAAACACAAGCACGCAAGCCTACTTGGGCGTGCTCTTGTACATGCATATAAACGTTTGAATATTTATATATGAAACCCATTCACGATGATCCCAAAAAATCTCATATGGTATTGAAAGATGATCACCAAAAAAAAAAATCTTAAACCTATTGCAATCATGCAAATTCACTCCTAAACATTTTTACATTTTACTGATTGAGTTCATCCGATCAAAATTGATGAGAAATCAA
The DNA here is from genome assembly GCA_019926035.1 of Melaleuca alternifolia. NCBI lineage: Eukaryota > Viridiplantae > Streptophyta > Magnoliopsida > Myrtales > Myrtaceae > Melaleuca > Melaleuca alternifolia. The sequence continues at coordinate 4,145,642 of JAGKPW010002416.1, read as the reverse complement.
TGATGTAGATGCCATCCTACGTGGCATGGTGTTGAAATGGGCATATTTTAATATTTATTTATTTATTTATTCTTTTTTCATCCTTTTTTTATTATATTGTGGCCAACGAGGGCGTGTAAGGTTGAGCAGGGCTGTGAAGGCCCTCATCAGCTGTTGATGATGACCTTGGGAGGGCTGTTGGCCCTTACTGGCAAAAAAGAAAGGGAAAAAAGAAAACATAGAAATTACGAAAATATTATCAACAATGTCAACTTTAGTATCAGCCATATAACGATTGGCATCTACATCAGTGATTTCCTGCTAATATTAACTAAATCGACTCAATTGGTAAAATGTAAAAAGATTTATGACTGAATTGGTACAAGTTCAATATGTTTAAATTTTTTATAATTTTTCCTAATACTAGAGAAGAAGGTCATGAGTTCAAGTCTTGCTAGCCCCCTATTTGCCTCCCTAAGTACATATTTATATGATTTAAACTTAGGCCAAAGTATAGCCTATGCATAATGGAGAGTATCGTAATATTTAAATATTAAATTACATATACATCTTATAGTTTAAGTTTTTAAAATGGTCAAAGAGAGACATGAGCGGAGTACAAGAGAGACAATGACGCTTCAAATGGAATTGAATAGGATATTCCCTTTAATTAGCTATATCGAAATACCCAAATAGGTTTGGAACTAATTCGAAAGTTACAATAAAACTGAAAATGCTCGAACCATCGAGCATATATATGTCACTATTTGGCTGAAAACAAAAAGGAAATCGTAGGTGGAACATAAGGCGAGTGAATTGGAATGAAAAAATAAAAGGGAAAAGGAAAGGAAAACGTCAAAACGTCGTCGAGACAATTCTTGTGGTACGAGGAAGCGTCAACGCCAATTTCTGTGTTTCCATCTTGCTGGGGTTCTGCGATTGGAAGAGGGAAATGATGCGAAGGCACGAGCGCACACGCATGACAAAATGCGAATTTTACCCCACATCTATGGTACTATCACTAATACTAATAGTGCCTTCACGTTCGCATATATGCCCGAGGTCACATCATTGTGGATGGTCCCTCATTTGCCTTTTGCACCCTTTTGAATTTGAAAATAGCATATGTATATTTTATGTAAATGATATTGTTCCCTTTGCTTTTCCGGATGCCTCCCTCCTTCTTCTTTTTCTTCCCCTCTTCTTGCTACACATTTTATTTTCAGTCTCCCTCGAGTCTCCTTTCCGAGTGATCTTAAGCAATCCTTACGAAATTTACTAATCATGAGATTGAACGCTTAATTTAAATGCGGTGTTGTCTTTATCACAACATTTTTGGTATAAAATGATCCTAAGCATGCGCTTATCATCTTGTAAATTGAGCCTTGCTAGACACACATTAACGAGGCGGTTTGCATTCCCCGGTGGAGATTAGTTGGAGAGTAAAATTTAGACATCCTTTCTTACGTAATGGGAAAAAAAAAAGAGTAATCTTAAGCGTTCTTTATGCTCACGGATAAGTTTAATTCCTTTATTCTAGCTGTCACGTGTGTATTGGATACTACATTGCTTTCTTTTTCTTTTTGATATGCTATTCTATTCCAAAAATCTCCGCATATGTGAGTTCGACCATAACCGCATTGGAAATTGAAAATGTCGTGCCGTACTCTTGGATTGCAAAGGCCAACCCCAATCTTACTACTGTGAGATAATATGAAAACTGTTGGATCTTGCAATTCAATATCAAACACGAGAAAGCAACAAAAATCTACAGAAATTTATAATGAACGATAACGACGTCGGAGATTTAATGTATTATGGTTCAAGTGTCGGTACTATCTCCAATCACATAATGCATAATGGCTCAAATGCTCCAATAATTTTCAGCTCTATAGAATATCCAATACATTCGCGAATGGTGTTTGCTCACAATCTCTCATAGTATCTCACGAGAACATATCATAAGAGTAAACACTCCGATGGAAACTCTCCATGTCCAAAAAGTTCTACTGTAACCCACAACGCTTTGGATAAGGATGTGCCCTTTGTTCTGATCGAAGCGGCTTGCTCGCAAATGGAATCGAGAAGGATTAGGTTTAAAAAAAAAAAATTACACTGACGGTGCACACATTCATAATCCCAATAAATTTTTCCTCCACTATGAAATGGTTCTTAATCCTTCATTGTTTTCGACAAATTGTTGATGTGGTAAGGATATGGCTAATTTTCTAAGTGCTAGGTGACCACCATACCAACATTTCATTGAAAAATTAGTCAATTTTTGGATTAAGTGTATCAATGGCGAAAAAAGAAGGAAGTTTAGTGCACTAGATTAAAAAATAATCTCTCTCTAGTGATCTAAATTTTGTTTATAATTCTAGTCATTGAAATGAGGTTTCCTCGAACATAGGTTATTACGCTTTTCTTATCCTTATATGCTTGGCTTATTTTCCTTCTTAATATTAATCATCAAGTTGAAGATTTCAAGTAACTTAGAACTTATGGAATTTTATTTTTATTTCATTAACGAGTGTCCCATATACATAAAACAAACACTTTCATTTTAATATCCTAATTGCACGTAACATGAGAGCGACGGCGCATCAAAATTAAGAAGATTTTTTTATTTAAACGTTTATACACTCGTTGAAGCTTCACCGTACGAGGATTGAAAAGACTTCTCAACTGAAAGGAGCATTTTCTGTATACCAGCCTTAATACATAGAGAAAAGTATAATCATCAATTCTAGCAAAAAAGAAAAGAAAGAAAACTATTATCACCAGAAAGAAAAGGTTGGCTATGACGTAATTCGTTAGTCTAAACAGAATAATATCTCAAGGATCATAAAAATATGTTATTAATTTCCTTGATGTTTAATCCTTTCGAAGGAGTACAATTTCTACTTTGAGAAAAGATAGTTGAAATCACTTTTAAAATCGACCCAAATGAGTAATTCCATCGATATTAGGGAGTACAACATATATTGAGGTATTGCTTGGATAATTTCCCAACTTCAAGCGTCGCAACACAAAATTCACCGGTCGTGCAATAAAAAATAGAGGTACATCATTAGACCAAATGTATAAAATCTAAAGCTTCCATCAAAATGTTGGATTAAAAGAATGTTATTAAATCCAATTTGCTTGTTTGAAAAATGTTGTTAAATCCAAATTGCTTGTTTGAAAATGGGTAACCCCACCTACTGATGTTAAAGCCCTAACCGACCATTTTCCCCTTGAATGGGTATATCGAGACACAGCCTGCGTTGCCAAAAAACCAAGACTCTCGATAATTTATTTGCTTAAAATCCAAGGCTCTCCTGAATCTTTTGACCCACCAAACCCTTGGGTTGCATTCAAGAATCAGTTTCTTCACCCATTGGTCCAACAAGATTAAGCCCGCTATACTAAGACATATGTTATCCAATCATAGGTTAATATCATTCTTCTTAAGGGTGGAAAAATAAAAATGAAGGCTGTCCAATTCAAAGGTGCCGTTCATGTCATGCACTAATCATCCAGTGGTGTGGGTTCATTTTTGAGAAACAAACAAGAGAGAGTTCCTGAAGGCACAAGGAAACAACGTAGGAAAACGCTGGCTCGTGGGGCCAGATCAAGATTTATCAGTCATTTTCCACATTGGTCAGGGAAGGTTTACTTTAATGCTAAGATCATTTCAAACACATTAAACACTATTATATCTCATCTTCCGTGGTCACCTTCTACTGTGGCATGAGTGATGAGTATAAACAATTTGATACTGATGTTACTTCATATTATTTTGATTAAGATATTGGTGATGTGGACATTCTTGGAAACCCCTCTTCTCTCTCTCCTCGTCAGCATACATGGAAAAAGGAATCCTTCAACATTTTTGTCTCACATTTTTGTAGTGATGAGCAAGGGAAGAGATAAAATAATTCCACATGACTTAGATCAAAAGCAACGCTTACCTAGAATGATATTTTAAGACGCACGAAGTACAGAGCTATTCCTGGAAAACACGCCTTGAAAATGAGTGAATCCATAGTCGAATCTTGAGGGAAATTCCAGAGTTACTGGTTTTTTAGTCTCTTCGCCAATGAAACCATTCATGGGTTTGATCAAACTATTCTATCTGCATCATGTCGATTAAACCTCAAATGGGTATAATCAAGCAAATCAATTTACGTTAAGATTGGAAGTGAAAGATGTCTTCCCTAACAATTCTTGCTGAAACTAATGTTCAAATGAACGTATAAATTGGAGGGTAGTTGTGGCATGTTCTTGGGATTTGGAAAGCATGCACGAGCATGTCCTTCTCAAATGGGGTCACTTTCTGTGTTCAGATCGATTGCATTAACCGAGAGGACCAAACATTCTCATGGTATGTCTCCGCCCCTTTTCCAAGCATAATTACACCTCCCAGCTTTTTCTTTTTATTGTCTGCTTTTCCTTTCCCAATTTCTACCTTTCCCACGGTCCAAACACACAGTCATTTTAAGAAAAAAAAGAGAGGAATAGATTGAGAAAGGAAAGAGAGAAGCTATTGGAATTTAAAGATGGGTGAGTGTGGTAGTGATTCTTTAGTTATTGGGGACAACTTTCGGGAGTGGCCCGCTCTTCGTAGATAACGACCCTGAAATAATTGAAAGACGCTAGACTTCTGAAAGAGCAAAAAAGGGCTTCATCTCGATATGAGTTTCCATTTGTTCGCGTTGCTTATTCTTATAGGTGCTTTCTTTTAATAATAATAAAAAGTTATTTTGAAATTGGGATCCACTTAGTTTTTTTTTTCTATATTCTAACGCGTATGTATAATTCATCCGAAAAGACTCAGATAAACGAAATATTCGACGCGTTGCGTGAATAATATAAAAGAAGCGAAAATCGCATGCTAACGTACATTGCCGTGTTGCACATCCACAAGGTGGTCCTCCGAATTCGGAGGGGGCGGGGGTCCACGTGGCGGCAGCCGGCAGGGGATGGCCTGGGCCACGTGGGAAATGTGGTCCAAAGGGGCTCGCCCCAGGTTCGAGCCGCGACACTTGTCCGAAAAGGAGTGGTGACAGGCTGGTGGGCAAAGAGCAATGGCATTGGGAGGGATCATCATCTTCCTCTTTTCTCACCCCCTTCTTTTCTTGGCCCCCTCCTCATTTTTTCAAACTCGTCCCTGATTCTCGATGTGAGGATGAATGCGGTCAAAGGGGGGCCGGAGCTTTGACCATGCTCGAAGCAAGGCAATAATTGGGGCCATCGAGATCCGTTCCGCCTCCCGTATTTCCCGACGGCGACATTTCTTGACGCCGGTATTCAGGATGCGCTCCGCCGCGGGGCGCGGGCTAAAGTAGATATCTGAAAGGAGAAACAGGGGAATGATGCGAATCCTCAGTCGGGGTTTTGGGCTTTTGCATGATTGCGTGGGCCTCTTTTGGTTTTTGTCTAACTGAGCCATGAACAGTCATTTCAGGAGAAAACACCCCCCAACCTTTTTCCTTTTCACTGAGCCATGAACAGTCTCTAAATCTTAATCAGTTGTGCATGTAATCGATAAGTGTCTGAACTATAAAAAAATATTTAATATTTTTCTTTAATTAATTCATGTTCATAGACAAATTTGAATTTTTTTCACATAGTTTAGGAATTGAATTGAACATGTGCCAAAAGTCCGAGAATCGTATTGAATAATTTAAGAAGTTTGGGAAATACGTTGCAAATTGAACTGAAGACTAGGGTTTATTTGTATTATTTTCCATTTTCACTACCATTAGATTCCAAGATCGAAAAGTGAAAACCTCTTGTTAGTCGGGTCACTTCTAGCCAAAAAGAGGGAGGAGAGGCCAAGTCGGGGTGGTTATCACAAGTAATTATTCAAGTTGATTACGAAACCAGCTAAAAGAGAGAAGTCAGGTGTTCATTTCATAACAAACATTATAGTTTCATCAATAGGTAATAAATGGTTTTCAATTTTTAAGATCGTTCTTGATTTGCGGTTCGGTAACAAATCAAGTTTGGCCGAGGTTGTCGCCCTTCGCCATCGGAGCTTGAGCAATCTTTAATTTTATAGTTATACAATATAGTCTATGGGATTTCATGTAAAAATTACCATTTTTCACAAAAGTTGTCTTATAGAGTAGATACAAATTAATTTAGACAGATCCACACTCAAAGCCCAGATTGCTATTCTTAAACCAACTAGCCCAAAATCTGTTTGAATAGACCATATGTAGTCCAAGGTCCAACTCAAATTCCCATGTATCTTATGTTTCAACTAGAATTAAAATTTCCAGCCCACTAACAATCGACAGACTTTTGAAAGCCCATTTGGATGGCCTATCGACTCTAAAACCAATTTTAAAACTTCGTGTTGGATGCATAAACTTTGAGGAGCACCCTTGCTAGATCTAATCTTAACCTAATTTATCATAAAGTTAGGGTATGATATAAATTTAATATAATACTTCGCAAATTCTTAACCTTAACTAGATCTAAACTTAACATAATTTAGTGACGTGTCGTGTCGTGTCACGTGTCCGTGTCGTGTGTCGATGCTACTTAGGTGATAGCATGTCGAAGTTCATTAGTGATATGGATAGTAGATTTATGTATTTGAACTATTACATAATTTAATATATCTATGGATAAGTGATTTTTTGACAATAAATGCTTTTGAATATTCTGAAAATCACAATTGACCATTTTCGAATTAAACGCTAATGACAGCATGATTTTGTAAATGTATAACATACGCTTGAAAATTAAGAAACAAGTATTTTCCGCAAGTTCAACAAATGTGCTGGAGAGAAGCTTTTGAAAATTACATACATGCCTATGCTTTACGTAAAGGTACAAGTAGTTTACAAAGAGAGACATCCACACGAGCACCCAAAAAAAAAAAAGACAAAACAAGAGAGAGTATTTGTCCATAAGTTGAACAAATGTGCAAGCGACTAAAGTTTTTGAAAATCACGTTCATACTTCTTTTACAAGGATCGTGTGCATGAAAAACTCTGTAACTACCACGTTGATTTATCCTTTTATATTTCAATAATATACGTTGCATATTGAGGATAAAACAAAATTAAAAAATAATAATTCAATCGCAAAATGATTTTTTATCTCCGTATATATATATTTATGTGTGCGTATAATTACTTTGAATTGTGTATGTTTATGAAAATATATCTTATTTAATATAATACTTCGCAACAATGTAACGTTTAAAATATCAATGATTTGCACGCACGCAATATCTGTACATATTTATTAGTATTATATAAAGCAAAACATTAGAATCTTGAAGTATTCTTCTCTGCCTACATGAAAACTTCTTCATAGTGCTAGTGCTATCAGTTTCCCTTAATTACCTAACATTCCAAATATTTCATGACAAGATAATTTAAAAATATATTAAAAATGTCAAATTTTTATATCCGCGTAACTTGTGTACACTTTTTAGTAATTGGGACAGCTTTTTAGTAAGCTCAACCGTCGGTCCATATCCCTTTCTCTGTTCCATTAGATCTGTCGTTTGTTTTCTTACCTTTGCAAACTAGAATCACACAAGAACATTTCGTCTCTCTCAGTAACCATTCATGTTTTCGTCATATGTTGATTATTCATGTCATACAAATTTATGTCAGCTGCAAATTAAGTCATGTCGTATTAAATTTGACTTTATTCATAAATTTTTGCATGGAGTTGTATTTTTATATCGTATTAGAAATTGTCACACGTAAACTTGGTTAGGGATGTTACATTGTTGAACCAAAAAGGATGTGAGCAGCCCCCTCTTACACATAAGAAGGATTGAACGGGATTGGTGCAATTAACAAATTGTCCAACCCAAAAGATTAAGTCGATAGGTGGAACGATACTAGATGATCGAAACCTAGGGAAAGAAAAAGAATAAGAGAATACCTATCAATACATTCTATATGTAAACAATTATCTTTGTGCTGATCTCATAATGTTTTTTTTTTGTCTTGAAGAATAATGGGCACTAGAAACACACGGTGCAGCTAGACTACAAATGACAGAATAAAAATAATAATAAGCAATGGTTGTTGTAATTATCTAATCAATGTCGTTCAATTGTTGAAAACCTAACCGTGGTTCTTCAATGAATTGTCGACTTCAATTTGACTAAATACGCTAGGCTAGATTGGCTAATGTGAAAGAACGCCAAGAGATGCACAAATCCAAGCACAAATAGCAAAAGATAAAAGCAAATCAAAATCACATGAGGCACAAGATATACATGGAAATCTAAGAGGAAAAAATTACGGGAAGAGAGAGGGTTTTATTATCTTCAATAACAAGTATAAGCTGTCGCGACCTCCCCGAAGGTGCACCACCTAGGGTTAAGCTAATGGATTGCTAAGTCTAGCCTAGCTCGAGCTCTCCCAAGCTCATACCAATTCACGACTTAGGTTTCAATTTTTCAACATGACAAATTGATTTCAATTGAAGTCACCACTAATCTATTCACGGTGGGTTGATTAAAAACCCATGTAAAGCATTGTGAGTCGTACTTTACCCCTACGAACTAGAGAATATGAATTCGAGGACTTGAGAACCTATTTCTTTTATTTCAAAAATAATTTGCAGGCAGTTTGAATTGATTTTTAACTTTATTCCCTAACATGCACAGTGATCACGCGGGTGCGCAAAAAGTTATTTAAAAGCTCAAAGAAACAAAACAAAAAGCAAAGCAATAAGCAAAGACAAAGCAAATCAACAAAGAGATTCTTTTTTGGGATTATTTTTATGAATATGTGATGCATGTAATGGAAAAACTAATCCTATATGCAACTAACTTAATACAGCCCTAAGTTAGATAATGAAACTAATTATCTATAGTTAAATAACATTTAATTTAGACTAAGGATTAAGCCACGTTAATCCCTAATTTAAACTAAAATCTTATCTTAACTATGGATAATATCTTAGAATACGAAAACTAAATTAACGTGCAAATGCATGAAAGTCTAATCCTAATGACATGACCTAACATGGCTTATAACATGCAAATCCTAAATTAACTTGGACTAAATGACGTGCTATTTAACTAAATGAATTAAATGACAAGCAAAAAGGGATTTTTTTTTGGAATTTTCTTATTTATCTAATGAAATTCGAAATTAATTAAACTAGTGAAATATGAAGACATAATCTAACATGACTCCTAAGTTTCTAAATGTAATGTTCTACCTTGCTATGAATTTGAATGCAATTCCTAAGTGACATACGATTTAATGTGCCTAAACTAAATGTTACGCAATGACTAATAATGCAAACTAAAAAAAAGAAAAGACATGCATGTGAATTTTTTTAGATTTTATTGGATTGGAAATAAAATAAAAAAGCCTAATTCAAACATGCAATAACTAAAATGCAATCTAATCATGCTATGCAATACTATCTAAATGTGATTTCATCTAAACATGCAAATATAATTCTATCTAACATGCAATTCAAATAAAACAAGACTCATCAATTGGAAAATAATATCTAAATTCAACAAAGAAACTCCCAGATAGAATTAATAAATTGATCTTAAGCCTTAAAGATCAAAATATCAATTCTATTCCCGCGCAATTAATTATTCCGTCTAAAGCCTTATAGACGAAATAAAAAAGCGATAATGCGGTTGCGAATTGGAAGATTAATTTCAATCGATAAGTTTATTATCTTAAACAAGCAAATTAAACAAGAATAACATGAAAGGAAACAAGCAAATCAATATAATGAAAGATGTTTTATTGCAGAGAAAAAAATGTATTTTAATAAAAAAAACATAACAAAATTAAAAAAAGAAACGGGTCAGGGCCCCAAACCGGGTCGGTTCGGCCCCCTGACCCGCGAACCGCCCGCGAAGAGAAGGCTGGACGTGGGCTCGCGACGGGCCTAGTCGCCAGCTTCCTCTCTTTCTTTTCTTCCTTTTATTTTCTGGCCCTTTATCTTTCACGCGCATGGCTCTTTCTTTCTGCCTCAGGTGGGCCTGCGAGCGACCAGGCCCAGCTCCATGCCTGTCTAGCCCTGCTCGGCCTCTCCACGCGCGCAGCCCATCTCCTCTCCCAGATTTGGCTTGCACGCGTGTGAGCCTTGGCCCAAGCCTTGTCTTTCCCCTACACGGCCTGCAACAAACAAAAACAACCATATTTCTCCTCACGCACGGCCCACAGCCCATGCTCTTCACACGAAACAGTCAGAACCCACCTCCGTGGGTCTTCTTCCTCGTGCGTCCAAGCCGCAAGCGACCAGCTTCAAGCGTTCTACATGCCTTCACCTCACGATGATGATGGCGTGACGGACGACGCTAGAAGGAAATCACGACCAACTCTCGAGCAGCAAGAATCATAAAGAAAAAAGAAAGAATCCGAAGCAAAAGATTCACACATGCGGAGAAAAAAAAATTGAAGTGCATAGAGGGATGTTTATTTGCAGACAAAATGGGGGTGAAAACTGAACCTGAAATGCATCACTGACTAACTAGCAAGACAAATTAAGCAAAGACAAACATCATGAGAACAAAAAATTCAACTAAATCATCAAAAAACTTAGACGCGGGCTCGACGAGGAGTTTAATCAAGCGATCGGCATAACCCGTGACGGAGCTCACCAAACGGAAAAAAATCGAGAATGCGTCGCAGGAGCTGAAAATTTTGGATGAAGAAACGCCGACGTCGCAAGCTTCAAAATCAACGCCCCTTACTCTTTCTCTCGCTTGTTCTCTATCAATCTCACATGTTCTTTCTCGGTCACTCTCTCTTTTTTTCTCCCTCTCGGTGCCTCTCTCTCTCTGTGTATACTCTGTTTTTTTTTTTTTTTGCTAAAAAGTCTCTTTACTTTTGCAGACCCACGGACCTCCTTTTATGCTGGTAAAAGAAGTATCTCAATCAAATCTTAAAAGATTTGACTGAGATTTCCTCTTTTGTTCTTCTCTTCACCGAAAGGGCCACCCTCAATCTGTCTCCTGATTTCTTTCTTTTCAAAAAGTATTATGCTTAGATAAGTGAAATATTCAGTCAAATCTCTTGGATATTTGACTGGAATTTCCTTCTTCTTCTTTTTTTCTTTTCTTTTGATGCAATTAAATCTAAATAGAAAATTAGGTGTCAACATAAGAGTACAATCCCAAAGATCTAAATATCTAAAAAGAAGATAGGAAAAATGAAGAAGGAAATAATGTGGAGGTTAAGGCTAGTAATGTGTTGAGCAATATATCCTTTTTATAGTTCCCATTCAAAGAACCCTAAAAAACAAAAATTATAATCCAAAACACCTTTGTCACTAATTTGAAAGTCAAAACTCAACAAATCTCCATCTTGACTGCAAATCTCCAAAAGAGCGTTATGCCAAATGCAACAAGATATCTACATGTGTCACCCCGCCCCCCTCCCCCCCCCCCAAAAGAAGAGATAAAATCAACGCCATATACCCCTAAGCCTATATGAGCATACTTAGCTTAGGAAACAAGGGATGAAACGCCACTAACTCTATCTAGACAACTCAAATGGTGAAAACATCAATCAAGTCCAGGGAATGCTTGAACTTGGCCAAAGGAATGGGTTTGGTCAACATATCTACAGAATTATCCAGTACATGTACTTTCTTTGTTGTAATCGTACCCTTAGCAACCGCATCAAGCATAAAGTGATAGCGAATGTTGATATGTTTCGATGTCTCATGAAACATCGCATTCTTGGTCAATTAAATCGCTCTTTGGTTATCGTAAAAAATAATGGAGGCTCCCTCTTGCTTCATTCCAACTTAAATGTTTCAACCAAAGAGCTTCCTTTATCACTTATGTTGCTGCCATGTACTCTACTTTGGTGACAAACAAAGTAACAGTGTCCTAGAATATTGCTCTCCAACTAACCGCAGAATCACCAAGCATAAAAACATAACCTATCAAAGATCTTCTTTTGTCGAGATCACCTGCATAATCATAATCAACGAAGCCAACGACAAAATGTCCTTTATCACAATCTTTGTCAAATATCACATCCATGTTTGATGTACCTTGGATATATAAAAAAATCTACCTCCCATCTTGCTAGTGAACTTTACCTAGATGTCCCATATACCTACTCATAGCACTAACTACTTGGGAAATGTCTAGACGGAAGCAAACTATAGCGTACATAAGATTACCCACAACACTAGAATATGAAACTTGAGACATCTCACTTTCATCTTCTTAGGTTTTAGGTGACAAAGAAGCCTAGAGTCTCAAATGTGACGCCAAATTAGTACTTACAAATTTTGCATTCTTCTTGCCAAAATGTTCAAGCACTTTCTCAATATAACTTTTCTATGAAAAGTACAACTTTCCAACTTGTTTGTCTCTACAAATCTCCATAACTAGTATCTTCTCGGTAGTTCCAAGATAATTCATTTCAAACTCCTTGCTAAGTTGCTTTTTACACCATTCTATCTTAGATATGTTCCTTAATGCAATAAGCATGTCATCCACATATAAAACAGCAGGCAAATAAATAAACTATCACATAATTTCTTATAGCTCCATGAGTTGCCATGACTCAACATGAAATAATCAAACATTTTATACCATTGCCGGAGAGATTATTTAAGACAATATAAAGAACGTTTCAACTTGCAAACATGATCATTCTTACCCTTAATAATAAACCCCTAGGTTGAGACATATAGATTGTCTTCTCAAGCTCGCCATGCCAAAAAAAAAAAACAGTATTGACATCAAGTTGCTCAAGTTTTATATCATAAAGAGCCACTAACACAAGCAACACATAAGTGGAATTATGTCTCATAACGCGAAAGAATACTTCATGAAAGTCAATTATGTTTGGCTAAAATCCTTTGTTACTAAACATGCCTTAAACCTTTCACTTCAATTATTGGAATTCCCTCATTTTTTTGGAAAACCACTTGCATCCAATAGCTTTTATAAAGATATTCAATCTCTTCATTCATTACAATAAACCACTTCTCAAATATAAAACAAATGGTAGTTTCTTGAAACATAAAAGGTTCTTCAATACCAAGTTCTTTAGCAATTGTGAGAGCATATGTTACCAAATCAGTGGAGCCGTATCTTTGGGGAGGCTTAATTTTCCATTTAGCCCTTTTTACAGCCAAGGTCTAAGGTTGCTCAACTTCTTGTGATCAAAATACGAGTTTTGTTGCTCACTATCACTTTCTGACTGAATAGAAACATCTTTAAATGTTTTTCGTTGATTGTCTATATGAAACTCCACCTCTTTCCTGACATTCATCTAAGACTTGTAGGCTATATAACAAGATTTCTCTGATCAAGCATAAAACTTTCATCAAAAGTGACATCTCTACTGATCATGAACTTTGATGATTGAGGGTCAAAGCATCACAACCTATATCCCTTAGTCTGCATAACCAACAAAAATATATTTCTTGGCTCTAAGTTCAAGTTTAGCATTTTTTACATGATAATAAATGGGACATCATAATACTTTCCAACTAGAATAGTTAGAAAGTTTACCTGACCATACTTTATTTGTGGTCCCACACTCAAGTGCGGTTGAAAGAGAATGCTTCACCAAATAACATGTTGTGTTCATGGTTTCAGGCCAGAAATCTTTCCCAATCCAATATTAGAGCATCCACTTAACTCTCTCTAACAATGTCTGGTTCAAGCGCTCCGCCACCCCATTGTTGAGGTGTGTGTCTAACTATTCGGTGTCGAACAATCCTTAAATCTTCACAGTACTTATTGAAACCATATCAACAAAACTCTAGATCATTGTCTGTTCTAAGATGCTTGGTTTTCTTACTTGTTTGATTTACAATCAACATCTTCAACTTATTGAATGTATGACAACGTTGCTATTGCACTTTGAGATATAAATCCATAATTTTTTAGAAAAATCATCATTAAATGTCAGAAAATAAAGTGCATCATCCTTAGATGTAATTTGTGTATGTCCCCACAAATCAAAGTGAATTTAATCAACTCTGCCCTTTATCGAGTGCACCCCAATAGTAAAACTAACTTCGCGCTACTTTCCAAAAATACAAAGCTTGCAAAAGCCAAGAGAGATCTTTTGATCCCCACAAAGTAAATCACGTTTACTTAGGATAGACATTCCATTTGTGCTTATGTGGCTCAACCACATATGACATAACATTAATTTCTCAAAATCTAAAGATGATGATATATTTGAAGAATCTATAATTGTATTTTCTTGTAGAATATAAAGATTAATAATTTTTTTTTGGTAAAGTAAGAAGTATATTGATCTTTGAGTGCCAAATTACAAACGATGGAGAAGCCCGGTACCACAAACCTACACTTACACCCATAATGGGTTAAGTGAAGGAGTACCGTGGATCTCATTCACTAACCTTCTAATAAGAGGACTTACAAGTATGCAAAATACATAAAGTGGTAAAGATGAGAACAACACAATTATAAGAAGATAGATTCGTCTAATCCCCAATTGTGTTGAATTCTTCTATTCCTGGTAGTGTCTATGACATCCTTCCGCGTCCTGGCAAAATCCCTGACAAGCTTCACTAGACGGATCTTCATGGCGGGAAGGAATCTATCCCGATTCCTAAATAAGATATTATTCCTCGTCTTCCAGATGATATGGCACATAGCTCCTAAGCCAAACCTCTCAATCCTGTGGGAGAATTGGTTGTCAGATATATGATTTGTCGCCCAGATAAGGGTGTGATTCCAGTCACCATCACGCTAATCGAGTAGACAATTACGAGACCAGTATAACACAAGGTGATTGGTGACGGAACACCCAAAGAAGAGATGATCTATCGAGTCCGGTCGTGACTAACAAAATGCACACAGAGCATTAGTAATCCTACCATAGGATAGAAGAAAAACCTGAGTAAGGAGCCGCTTTTTAGTAATCAGCCATAATAAGAACTGGTGTCTAGGAGTGATATATTTGTCCCAGATAAACTTTGACCAAGGAACCAGAGAGCCCCTAGGCCTGATGGCATCCCAAGCCGAAAACGCCGAAAACTTACGAGAAGCCGACCTCTTCCAAAGTAACCAATCATGATGATCATTGAGAACCGGGAGATCACCTCCCCTTTCACGTAAATTCTCCATGATATTCGAACAAGGAACCTGATTATGTAAGAAGTCAGCAAGCAAAGCATCTCTTGGGTAGCTCGATAAATAAATCTGCCGATTACTGAATAGTAAGTTTAGGGGACCAATAGCATGCCATCCATCAAACCACAAGGATATAGAAAGTCCATCACCCACTCGCCAGCCGAACATGTGCCTGAACTCCTTCCCCAAATCAATAATCTTTTTCCTAGACCAGGAACAAAAAGTAGGTCTACGTACCTCCCAAAAGCTTCAGTACTTTAGGAAATTGGAATGTATCCAAACACACCACAAAGATTCTTTATCAGAGAATAGAGCCCATATATGTTTGAGCATGGAAGCTTTATTGCTCTGTTTAAGGCGTTTGATCCCAAGTCCTCCCTCCTCCTTTGGGAGGCAAACATCCTTCCATGATACTTTTGCACCACCAGAGCCAAGAGAAGGGCCCTTCCACAAAAACTGCCTGAGAATCTTTTCAATACAATCAAGAATCGATGTAAGTAGGATAAAGATGTTGGACCAATATACCTGGATTGCATGAAGGACAGACTTGACCAATTGGAGACGACCGGCAAATGATAGGAAGCGTTGGGTCCAGGATTGAGCTCTCTTTGTGATGGAGTTCACCAAAGAGATACAATCAGCTTTCCCCAGTCTGGCTGCTATCACGGATACTCCAAGGTATCGAAAATGTAAGGACCCCAATCTGAAGTTAAAAAGACCCAAGATCTCTTGTGAAATAGTGTGATTGCCTGAAACATAGACTTCACTCTTAGACGGGTTCGGCCACAGACCCGACCACTCCAAGAAAGTGTGAATCGCCGATTTTAGGCATGAAACGGATGCGATATTAGCTTGGCAAAAAAAACAGCACGCAGCAAAGAAGAGGTGGGTCAACTTAGTGGATTTGCATCTCCAAAAGTAGTTGAACTCAGGATATGTAGTTCTAGTGGAGATAAGTCCGGAAAACACTTCCATAACCAGAGTAAATAAGTAGGGAGAAAGAGGATTACCCTGTCTTAGCCCCCTTGAGCTTGAGAAGAAACCATGCAACTCCCCATTAATGGATATAAAAAATTTTGGAGTCTGTACACAAACCATCATTAGCTTAATGAAATGAGTCGGAAAACCAAATGTAGTAAGTGTCGCCTTCAAGAAGGCCCAATCCACCGTATCATAAGCTTTCCTAAAATCCACCTTTATGGCATATTTTGGAGAGTAGGTATCATGATGAAACCTTGCAAAGAGCTCTTGTGCCAACAATATATTATCCGAGATCTTCCTACCCTTGATAAAAGCAGCTTGAGACCCGCTAATCAATGATGGAAGCACCTTAGAAATACAGTTTGCCAACAATTTTGTGATGCATTTGTAAATAGTGTTGCAACATGCAATTGGTCTAAAGTCACTCACCGTTGATGCATTCGGACATTTAGGGACTAGAGCAATAATGGTGGCATTTACTTGTCTCAGCAGATTTCCAGAATTAAAGAAGTCCAAAATGGCAGAGGTAACCAAAGGGCCTACAATATCCCAGTTTTTCTTAAAAAATTCAGCGTTGAAGCCATCAGGTCCAGGGGCCTTACCGGATGCCAAGGAGAAGAAGGTACTCCGCACTTCCTATTCCGTGAATGAAGTCATCAATGAGTTCTGCTGGGAACTGCTCAGCCTCCGATGTAAACAAGCAGCAAGGTCTTGTGAATCAGGCCGAGAAGAAAACTCAGAATGTGCAAAGAGTTGCTTGTAATAAGAGACAAATGCTTCACTAATTTCCGGCGTCGAAGAGACAAGGATATCTGAGTCATTCAGGATCGAGATGATCCTATTGTTGAGTTGTCTATTCTTGACTGAGAAATGGAAGAATTTTGTGTTTCGGTCTCCTTCCTCCAACCATCTTATTCTAGACTTTTGTTTATAAAACAGCTCCTCTTGAAGACGAAGCCTAGAAAAAGAAACCCCCGCACTCTTCTCCTCCTGAGCAAGGCTAATATTCATTGGGTCCTGCATGAGGGCATCCTGGATGTCACGAAAATGTTGTCTTGCCTCACTAGTACGACGTGAAATATCATAGAAAGACTGACGGTTGAAGAGCTTCAGTTTGGTCTTCAGAACTTTTAATTTCATGCACAACTGAATCATAGGAGTACCCGAGAAATCCATCTCCCAGACCTGAGAAACTAAAGGCACAAAACCTGGATCCGACATCCAGAAGTTATAAAATTTAAAAGGCCGCCTCACATGTATTACCGGCAAGACCCGAACCACCATTGGAGAGTGATCCGAGATGCCCGGGGAAAGGAAAGATGCTTTGGAGAAGGAGAAGTCCATCACCCATTTAGGATTAATTAGTACCCTATCAATCTTCCTTTGAATTTTGTCCTCACCTTCATACGAAGACCAAGTAAACCGGTATCCGACATGTCGCAGATCGTCAAGCTCAGCCTCCAATAAGCATTTATGGAACTCATCAAAAGAGGGTGGCCAGGCCATAGTACCTCCTACACGATCCGTTGGATATCGTATCGCATTGAAGTCACCAATCACAACCCAAGGTGTATCTTGAAAGGAGTAGCTTCTGATTAACAAATCAGCCCACAAAGGACGTCTAGAAACAAAGGTATGTGCAGCATATATAACTGAGATAGCAAAGGAAGTACTAGAGTTCAAAGTACATAATTTTCCATGGATCGCTTGGAAAGAGGATGTCGTGAGTTCAAAACGCACCATCTGGGGATCCCATCCAATCCAAATACGACCTATATCAGCATGAGTATAATTACTCTCCCATTTCCAACCCGGAATCAAGTTCAAGGAGATTTCCTCAAACCCTAAGAGGGGGGCCTTGGTTTCCAAAAGTCCTACACAAAGGAGATTATGTGTTCGAATGAGATATCGAACTTCCGCTTGTCTCACAGGGTTAACCAATCCTCTAATATTCCAAACACCAAAAAACATATATACACAGAGTCAAGGGGAAGAAAGTCACCTCTTCTTTGCTTGACGGCCTTTCTTTTTAGTCGTAGATACCTTCACCGAGTCGGCTATAGTAGGGGAAATACTGTCAGTCTGCATCACTGGATCAGCTCTCGGCGGAGACAAAACAGGCGGGGGATGTGGGTTTACCAACTGATAGAGATCATGTGAAGAATCCTCCGAAGAGCTGACATCCGAAGTATCTGGAACAACATCCCTCCCCTTAGACATTTCACCTTCAGGAGTGGAGGAGGAGACGGCTATATTTGCCACTATAGGAGTAGCTTCCAGAGTTCCTGGTGAGTTGTTGTCACTCCCAGCTTGAAGCTTAGAGCCTTTCTTACTCTTAGATACTGTAGTCCACTCTTGAATAGAGTCGGCGGGAACCACAGGGGGGAGGAGAGTAGGCCCCGGTGTCTGTTCTGGGGCATTTTGCCTCACCTGTTGCACAGGCATATGCTGTTTATTCACGGATGGGGCAGGACATTTATGTCTAAAGGACTTGCATTCATGGCAAAGTAATGGCTTCCATTCATACTCCACAATTACAACAATCTCCTCCTCCTCCTGAAAGACTAAGATCGTATCATAAATCGGGTTTTTTGCACTAATCTCAATGCAAACTCTGGCAAAAGATATCATCCTCCTATTCTCAGTATGCTGATCAACATACAATGGCTTCCCTAAGGTACTTGCAATAGAACTAATGCCTTTCGGGGACCAAGCTGAGTAAGGAAGATTCCTCAACTTGACCCAAACCGGGATCTTCTCATGTCTCTCCTTTTTCAATACTAGTGAAGGCCGCTATTGTTGTAATATAAGGGGAATACGGGCCACAGTAAGAGGGCCTCTCTCCAGAATTTTCCTTCAAAACTCAGAATCCGGGACATGAAAAAAATAAAAGCCATCCTCATTGGCTATCATATCCTGGAGGTGATGCCCCCACAAATGTTTTAGGGACGCTTCAATCAACTTGAATGGAAGTTTTTTTCCAATGAAATAGCCCACAATTGATTCATGCCATACCTTATCAGTGTCTTGGAGGATGTCCTTTGAGATGTGGACACAAGGCTTGCCATCCTTGAAGGAAGGTGGGATGTAAGTTAGATCATATCCAATAGTCGCACTAGCACACGCAACATTTGCCCAATATTTGGGCTGAGCACTCACTTGAGGGTGTTTCAGAATATCACCTCCCTGAACAGCAGTTGAAGGAGGGGGGGAGCTGCTTGGCAGCACGACATTCCTGAAAGAGCTGTTCGATCGTCTACCCCTGGGCCGGCTCTTTGATCTCCTCCTAGAGGTCCCAGCAGTGCCTTTAAATCCCAGCATCTCGGCTTGTTTCCCCTCAGATTGGGGACTCCTGAATGTGGTTCCCTTGCTACTTTGAGCATCCTTCCCATCTCCCATAATAACCGTGGGAGTGTGAGCTCGAGTAAGGCCATCCGTAGAGACTGGATGTTGATCAAACTCCTCCAGCTCGTCTCCTCCATCCTGGGTGGTCAACACAGATTTTCCCTTACTGGTCATTTACCAAAAGCCACCCTGCTTCTACTACGGCCCCTTCTACTCAGTCTTAGTGAATGACCAACTTCAACTAAGGGGGCTCCGATGGAGCTTTTCCCCCCAGCACGACTCTCAATAGCATTTGCTCGTCCCATAGGTTGAAGTTCCACAGGAGCATCACTCATCAGAGCAAACATACAAAGCCCACACAACACAGCAGCAACTCAGAGGAGCCCTTGAATGGTCCCTCAATAGTGTCACCGAGAGTTTTAATCCGAGACCCAGAAGTCACAGTGAATCCCTTCTAAACACGAACGAAAACACCAGCTTCCAGCCAATGCCCCACACCACCACAGACTCCACGGTGGCCCCAAAAGACGAGGGACCTCACCGGTGAAAATTGTTATACGGTTACCCCAGAAGCAAAAATTCGAACCCAGAAAAACACGGGTGTGTTGAATTGCAACGGCGAGTCCTTCCGAGTCGAACCCAGAATCATCGAAAGCAGCCCCTCAATTCACGAGCATAACCCAAATACCGAAATCCCCAAATCAACAACCTCATACAGGAAACGCGGGAAGATTGGGGCTTCAGCGAATTCCATTATACCCAGTCTGAGAGCTTCGAAGCCCTACTCCATAGATTGAGAGAAATCGTGTATAATGGAATTTAAGGTATCAATCAGAGGAGAAGAAGGATTAAAAGTGAGAATGCTTCCATCCCAACGTATTTCCAACCAATCGAAACAACATAAGAGCCATAAAATCACCGAGATATGCACAGCATGAACAGTGCTAAGTTGAGAGAAAACACGCATGAACAGTACCCGCGTAGGGAAGAAATGGCACTTTTTCGTGTGATAATTACATCTGGCATGTGGATACTTTTTAGGGTAAATGATAGATTAATAATTGTTACCTCTCATCATAACTAAGGAATCTTTTGAAATAGTCAGAACTCCACCTCTACCTATTTACATGCACTGCTCAATGAAATATAATTAATCTTCAAATTTGGGATGTGTCTAACGTCTATCAAAATTCTTACTTTATTACACTGTACCAATGCCCACAATCTTGCAAACTGTATTATTGCTTATCAAAACTGAACCACCACTGACTTTCTCATATTTGTGTAACCAATCTCTATTCGGACACATGTGGTATGAACATGCCCAATCTAAAATCTACTCACCGTCAACACCACAATCTGAAGACAAAACAATAAGAGTATTGCTGCATCACCTAACTTCTTATTATTTACTAAACTAGCTGAATCAGAAATCTCCATTGACTCTTCCCTTAACCTTGAGTGAAGGACACTCTTTTTTGTAGTATTCAAATTTGTGACAATATTAGCACTCCACCTTGTTCTTGTCCCAATTTGATCTAAATTTTGAACGCTCTTTATTAGTAGTGCACCTATCACAATGATTCGACTTTCCTCTAACAATTAAACTTTAAGCATTATCACTACTACTACTTGCATTCAACTTTGTACGCATCTCCACAAAGTTCAATGAGGCCTTCACATCCTTCAGCGTTATGGATTCCCTTCCATGCCGCATATAAGCAAATGCAATTAGGGGCTAGGTTTTCATTATCTAACTTCAAATCTAGATTTTTAATGTCCATTGCAATTATGGCGACCTCCCCGAAGGTGCACCACCTAGGTTCGGCTAAAGGATTGTTAAGTTTGACTTAGTTGGAGCTCTTCAAAGCATATACGAATTAGCGACTTAAATTAATGTTCTTAATATGCAAGATTTATTTTATTTAAAATCTCCACTAATCTATTTTTGGTGGGTTGATTAGAAACCCAAGTAAAGTGTCGGGAGATATACTTTACTCCACTATAGGTACGGGGACTTGATTACACTGAATTACTCTAACGCCTTTTCGGTACATTTTCTTCTATTTCCAAAACAAATATTTTACAGGCTATTTAAATTAATTTTAATTAACTTCCTAACATGTGTAGTGATCACGCGGGTATGTGAACATTTATATAAGTACTCCATGAAATAATACAATAAACATCTATGATCTAACAAAGCAAATCAAATGATTACTTTTTTTGGGATTTTCACTTTATATGTAGACTATGCGATGCATATGATGAAAATCTAACATTAAATGTGACTAACATAATATGTTCTATAACATGCAAATTCTAAATTAAGCTAATCTACATAGTATGCTATTTAACTAAATTAATCAAAGATAGGTAACTATCTAAATGACATGCGAATGATATTTTTATTTTTTCCATACAAAATTTGAAATTAAATAAACACCCTAATTTAAGTATGCAATGTTATGTAATTATGCAACCTAGTATAAATATGCGATGTTATTTAGAACACTTAAGTTGTTTTTGTTTTTGGTAAAGTAAAATATTTTTTGGTAAGGAAACACCTTAAATTATTTATATGCAATCTTTTTTTAAATAAGCAAATAAATCGCATCAAATCATTCAGATTCATCGCACCAATTCTAATATCAAAATAACATCTAAATTCGCCAGAAGTTTTTGTAAATAAAATTGATAAATTAATCTTAAGACTTAAAGATCAAAATCTCAACTTTAAAGATTTCCACGCAATTAATTATTCTATCTAAAGCCTTATACGTAAAATAAAAAATCGATGTGTGGTTGCGAATTAGGAAATAAATCCTAATTTGAGGGTTGCTCAAAATCCCACGGATATTAATATCACTAAGATCAAATAAAAATCAAGATCAAGATCTCATGAATTAAGCGACAAAATACCAAATTAATGAAAATCCGTACCTAATTCGTGATATTGCTTGAGTAGAGTTTCCAAATTCTAACTGAAGACCAATCACAGAAATCATGGCCCGCCGTTTGGTGGTGTAAGGAATCAAAGCTGACGATGTTCTGGGTACATTCACAGCACAACAAGTTGCCAATTGATCTGAAAGTCATCAACAAATTTTGACAATGGTAATCCTAATTTAGAGATAAGAACAAAAATGGTAAGACCACGGGAATGCTGAAGAATTCATTACTGGTCATGCTTGGGAATGTTTGGACTTTGTTGGATTCAACGCTTCACTTAGGCAAATTTGAGACTTTGCAAAACTTGATAAAAGAATTCTAGGGGGACAATAACGACGGGAAGCAACAAATGAGCAAACACCACTAGCAAAAGAATATTTTGTTATTCCACCCATCTCTCTCTCAATGTGAAGAAAATTTCTTCGTAAGAAATACCCTCTCTCTCGTCTAATTTTCTTTCTTTTTTCTCACACCATTTTTTTGCATGGCTCCACTCTCTTTCTTTTTGATTCAGCACACCTTCCTCTCCTTTTTTCACCTAGAAGCCCTCTTTATATAGCCACGAACTTGGAGCATTAAATAAGAAAAGAGATCAATCGTTTCATTCTCTTCTTTTTTGGTGCATGCCTTTCATAACTAAGGATGTCTTCGTTCGTTATACTTTCCTTTTTTTTTAGATTCTCTTCCTAAGATTAAATCTCTTGGCCGATTTATTGTCGAATATATGTCATGGGATCTATTCCTGCCAAAATCCGCATACAATCAAATCATAAATTTCTTATATTTTTCTCCTCACATATTTCATAATCTTGACCGAATCCACGAAATTAATACACATATTCCCTTAAAGATTGTTTCTGATTATTCATCAATGTGACCAAAATTTAGGTGTCAACATCAATCTTATTAAATTCATCTAAATGTTCTTGAATATGAATACCTTAATGCATCTTTAGTGTGTAAAGACGTTACTTCAATAATAATCTTGTTGGAAGAAATTTATTCATGTAAAATCTCTCAAACTTATTCCATAATCCGGAAACCATTTCTTTATCACCAACCTCACAAAAGCACATTGTCGAACAACAACAATTGGAATGTGTTATGTGCCCTCTCTTCCATCTCCTTGATCTTAGTCGTAATCATGTCATTAGGATAGTTCCCATCTAAATCTCTTATTGAACTTTTCCGACGCAGCAACACCTTCATTATGATCTCCCATAGCCTGAAATTATTTTGGCCATCAAAAGGAGCCTTTTCAAAGGTCATCCAAACCTTCTCAGATACCAGTGAAGAGGAATGTTTGGATTCTCCAGGAAAATGTATATTTTCATTTGAAAACCCTATATCATCTCCATCATCTTCTCTATCTATCCAAATGTTCAAAGAAATACCTCTTTCTTTCAAATCATACACCTTTCTTCAAATCTTTATTTTCAAACATGCCAAACACATCTCCTTCATCGTTCTTATAAATACAGGAGCGTATTCTTCAATTCTCGACCCCAAACTTCTCCTTGAATATTGAGAATGTTCATACCTAATATTTCGCATCAGCATCAGGCAACACCTTTACCACACAGGTGTGAAGCAAACCCATTAAAGTTCAGTTTTTCCCCTAGTGCTCAATCACCACCAGAGTTCTATGATCATTATTTCCTGATCAATATCTTATCATTGGGTGAGATATCGTGGCTAAGCTTCCTACCTTTAAAATTTTGCCCAGTTTCGTGAATTTGTAGAAATCAGAAGGCTTTATTTGATTCAATCAGAAAAACTTGATCCTATCCTCCAACTTCTGCTTGAATCTCGTGTTGGGAATCACTCAGAATTCAGCACCAAATGTTCACAACCCTTGTGGAAATACAAAGCCTTCTTCGTCAAATTTCTTTTCAAGAAAAACGAAGACATTAATCCTACAAAGGCAAGTCATACGGGAATGAATCAAACGGATCTCCAGTTGTTAAGGAAAGAATATGAAGAACTAGTTCAGTAATATCTTATTAAGCCTACTTACTCTTAATGGGCATGTGATGTGTTTTACGTGAAGAAATGTGTTGAACAAGTTCGTGAAAAGAAAAGACTGGTCATTAATTATTAGCCTTTAAATCAATTTTTCCAAGATGACAAGTTTCCTTTACTCAATAGGAAAACTTTGATTTCAAGCTTATCCAATGCCAAAATTTATTCAAAGTTTGATTTGAAGATATGACTTTGGCAGTTAGGAATCCATCCAAAAAATCGGCATAAAACAAACTTTTGTATGTCAGGCCAACAGGTCCAGTGGAAAGTCCTTCCATTTGGATTGAAAACAACATCTTCAATATTATAAAAGGCTGTGTGTAGGATCTTCCATCCCATCAGTTCTGATGTTTTGTTTTATATTGATGACATGATGCTCTAAAGCTCGGATGAATGATCTCATAGTAAGTTGCTGTCTCAATTTGTTGGTTATCCCAAAAGAAGATGAATGTTGCCTAGACTGAGATTGAGTTCCTCAAAATGAATCTCAAAGATATAGCATTCTAATCAAGTTATCATATTGCTAAACAACTATTCAAACTTCCTGATGAGAACCTTTCGCATAAACAAATTCAACAGTTCCTTGAAATTGTCAATTACCTGAGAGATTTTGTTTACAAAATCACCATATACGTACACCCTCTGCAGAAAATGTTGAAGAAAGAACCCCCTAAGGCAGTCCAGTGGCTCAAGAAAAATTTACAATCATTGTTTCCTTTGCAAATTCCTTGTGATGGCAAAGGATCCTCCAGACATATGCTAGTGATAAGTATTGGATAGCAATTTTCCTTGAAGAAGGAGAATATGGTAAGAGAAGAATATGTAAATACAAAAGTGGCAAATTATCTCAAGCAGAAATTCATTTTTATTCTACCTTTAAAAAAATTTGGCCGTTAAGTATGAGATGACAAAAAACACCATTTCTTGGTAGAAATGAATATGTCTTTATTCTCTCAAATGTTAAAATTCAAATAGAAGACGGTGCCTCATCCTCAGCTCCTTAGATGGTTAGAATAGTTTTCAAAATATTCCTTTGAAACCAAGCATATTGTAGGGAAGAAGAATGTGTGTGCAGATTTCTTATCCAGACCAAGCTCAATGCCAGCATCCATCAATATGTATGTGTCTTGGTCAAGAGGTCAAGCGAAAGCTTAACCCATGTTGCCCAGATGGCCAAGTAGTGAATATCCACCTAAAATCCTAAATTTATTTAAAGCTAATATCCATTCAGACAACTCTGCTGAATTACTTTGGGTATATCAACGGAAGGTTTTTTCCAAGTATCAAGGCCCATGTTTGAGATCATTCGGATTACATTCTAAATATCCGTTCATATATCATCTCCCAATCCTCTCCCTGCATTTCGCAAGTCCAATGCTTCAAAACTTGATTATCTTTATGAGGTTACTTGCCTTAGTGAAGATGACAAGTGGTTTTTGCAGTATTTACTGATCATGCACACCATAGCTTTAGAATTCTCTATAGCTAAAATTTCTCGCATTATCAGTAAGATTGTCTGTCGAGAACCTGATAGTCTTGAAGATTTAGGAGAATTCCTATCCTGGTTCAAACCTTTGGGATCATGGCGATTGGATTTCCAAGCTAGATAGGTCATGCATGCCTAATCCTAAATTACACACCAATGGTCAATTTTAAGGCCTAGTGGAAAACTTCATAAAGCCCTAGCGTAGGTATGAGTTTCTACATTTTATGCCTTAACTTGGCATGAATGAGATCTATAGGACGCTCCACACTCCGGTCCATCAGATTTCCCAAGAGTACCAAGAACTCTAGAGAATCCTACGAGGGCACAATAAATTAATCCTTCCTAAAATATGGCCACGTGAAAAACCCATATAAAACCATTATAAGCGAGAGTTTCCTAAGGCGTGCCACCAAATAAGACAAGCTCTCAAGGAATACCATGGAGATGATCTTTCAGAAGATGATTCTGAAGAATATGCCAATATGATGTCACAAGACCCTTAGGGATGACCCATACTCAAGATTCGAATCCCTCGTTTAGTATTCACTACCTTCCAAGACTGGTCCCAATGGCCTCAGCCTCAGAAGCCTTAGAACTATAGAGATGTCCCTTCTTCATCAATGTTAGGAATCTCAAGCACAGAATAACCTCTGTCCCAACGGGAATACAAGTTTATGATTTTAATGCTACATTTAAAGTGGATGTGTCACAATACTATAAGTTTAATTTGTGTCAAACGAGTACAAATTTGAGATTTTTTATATCACAAAAAGAAAATTAGAGTAAATATATCACAATGAGTATGGTTTAGGATTTTTAATGATTTTTTCCTAATGGTTTAGGATTTTTAATGATTTTTTCCTAATGACAATGCCTATGTTGTTTGATTAGCATTTTTCCACTTTTAATGTTGCGGATATTCATCAATCTTATCGAAAAGATGACCCAAGATACTCCGTTTGCCTTTTTTTTTTCCAATTTTTTTTCAATGCCTCAAGCCCACCACCATTTATATGCGTTTTAGGAAACTAGTCTATTTTAAGTATATTTTCTACACTAGTTAAGTCCTTTCCTAATATTTCCGAACTACTTTACTGCTTAGAGTTATTTCAAGTTTTCTCCTATCACCTCTAATTTCCGACGTACTAGTTTGGTCTTTTTCAAGAATCAAATAACTTTCAACATAATTTTGCAGAACACAGATTGAGAGAGTCCTCCCTTGATTGCGCTTCTAAATGTGTCGCACTTTTGCGCGTGTTGCGAATTTATATTTATCTATGTTTATCAGCTGATATCTACCGCTTCAATTTGCTATGAGCGTTATTCTCATTTGATATTTACACGAGTCTCAATAGATTCCAATTGTGACTTCATTTGTATAACGAAAAGTAAATGATTTGAAAGATATTTAATTTAAAATGGTTATTCGTAAACGGGAAATTTTTTACTAAAAAAAATATAAATAAGAATTGTGTTTATTATCATAATAAAAACAATTTTTATTAATTAATTATTACAAACAACAAAAACCCATCATTCCCCGAAAATCTCTAGCAGTCGAGTGATTTCAGGGTGAATCTTCAAAATCCCACCTCCCTACTTCTCCTAGTCTCTGCTGAGGAAACACTCTCGGCTTTCGTGAGCTCCTGACTGTTCTCTTGTTGCTTCCTCAAAGAGAAATCACTGTGGAATTCCTCTTTGTCTCACATTCTCGCAGCCTTCTTCTCGTGGATCGTCTCTTTTCTTACCTTCCCTTGAGAGATGATGCCAAGCCTCTGCGAGAGCTCATGGTCAATCACCCCCTGCACCGGAGGTGTTCGATGTTTTGCCTGACGTCGGGTCCCTCTCGTTTTCGCTAATAATCTTCAAGACGTTCGAACCCAGTTGGATATATATACATTTTGGCTCTTGACTGCGCCCGGCTGCTACTCTCTCCCTCTTCCTTGTTGTGGGTTTTGTGTTGCTGAGTGCGTCCCGGTCGAAACGTTTATTGGCACAGCAGCAGGTGTTTGATGAATCCAATCAATTTGGTCTTTCGCTTGTAATTCTTCTTAGCCGAATCCCATCATGACGTTCAGGAGCGAGTTTGATCCGTTGTGTGTCTGACATTGGAATTTGTCGGAAGCCCATGTTCCGCAAGCGTTTCATTTCGGCTGGAACCGGCATCCTGCTCAAGACCCTGAACCAGCAGACTCGCTTATTTTCTCGTGACCCTTTCCCTAGCAAGGTTTCGCACTACCTCTATAGAGCCAGGGTTATTGATTCGATAAGGCTCGCGATTCGATCAAATTCCCAGAGTTTGCTTACCCCTCTTTTGAATGACCGCCTGTTGGACTCTTTTGTAGTCACCCAAGCTCTCCGTTCTGCTCCTTCTGCTGATTCGGCACTCTCAGTCATTGACATTCTCAAATCAAATTCGAATTTTAGTCATACGCAAAGTACCATTTATGCCCTGGCCAACATATTAGCAAGATGCGGTCGAAGGGAGGAACTTGATGCTTTGGTTGATGACATTAATGCCAGGAGCTTTAAAAATGTTCGGGCTAGCCATATGAACCTTATGCAGTGGTATGCAGCTACTGGAGACATTGACTCAGTTCTTGATATATGGGATAAGTACAGAGAGTTGGACGGACATGTGTGCCCAGAATCGTATAACATTGTCATGCGCCTATATGCAGAAAAGGGTGAAGATTCCAAGGCTGTGGAGATATTCCATAGGATGATTGTGGAAGGAGCAAACCCTAATTCTAGAACATATACAAATATTATTGAGCACCTTGTGCATTCTGGGAAGTTGGATGCGGCACTGGAAGTTTTCAGTGTCTTACCATTGATGAGAATCAAACGCACTTCGAAACAGTTCTCAATTTTGGCGGAGGGTCTTGTAAGTGTTCGAAGGTTTGAAGAGGTGAAATTTTTACTCAGCAATATGCAAGCTGAAGGTATGCTGCCTGTTCAAGCTCTGCTTTGCTCACTGCAGCACATGAAAGAGGGAGGATATATACGTGATAATGACGAAATTCTTTCTGAAATGTTGCCAAATGAGAGGATAAAAAGTGTTGAGTATTTTGTAGATGATACGGAAGACGATGATGATGAGGCTGAGGCTGAGGCTGAGGAGGAGGATGGCGTTTCTTGTGATATCAGCAAGGTCAATGGGGTCAGATTGAAACCATGGCTAGATCCCAGAGCTTTGGCAAATGCCTTGCAGAGTTGGAGCTCCAATGATGTTTTGGAATTGGAGAATGCAAAGTTTGTGTGGACAACTCGCTTGGTTTGCAAAGTCCTTAGAAATTTCAAATCTCCAGTGGCAGCTTGGAACTTTTTCTGCTGGGTTGCTTGCCAACCAGGGTTTACTCATGATATTTACACAGTGCAGAGAATGATGACCCTTTTAGCACGACATGGGCATGTCCAATTGGTAAATCAGCTGATGGATAAAATTAGACAAGAGGGACTAAAGCTTCCTTTCAGTACCATTAAATTGATTATCGACTTCTGTGGCATTTCGAAAGATCCTGATGCTGCTTTAAAGATTTTTCGTCACGATAGAACTATCTGTGGCTCTATTTCAAAGTTCAAGCTGATGGTTCTGTATTCATCATTGTTACGAACATTGACGAAGTGCAGTAGGAGCTCTGATGCTCTTGAGGTCCTTGATGAAATGATCTTAAATGGCATTTGCCCAGATATTCAAACTTTTTCTGGTTTGATGGATCATTTTGCAAAGCAAGGAGACATCAAGAATGTGCAGAAGATCTTTGGAATGGTTAGACAGAGCGGCATCGAGCCAGACGCTTACATGTTTAAGGTTTTGATACATGGTTATTGCAAGTGTGACAGAGCTGCTCTTGCATGGAGGGTCTTTGAGGACATGAGGAGCTCAAATCTACTTCCTGATTATGCCACTAAGGAGTTGCTAGTGAAAAGTCTCTGGAAGGAAGGTAGGAGGAAAGAGGCTGCGATTGTAGAAGAAAGTTGTGAGGAGATACATGATTCTCTTCCTCTTGCTTTACGTGGTCACGTATGGACTGTGAGCTCAGCCAACCTCACTCGAGTTTATAACGTCTATGCAAGTAGTTTTACATCAAGCTGTGATCCAACATTGAATGGGGAGGGCCATTAAGCAACTGTATTTCTAATTTGCATTCTTTACAACTATCTGAGCATTGTTACTTCGGTTTGCCGCGGGACCAAGTTTAGTTCTGTCAGGTCCTAGCTGAGTTTGTCACATAATTGGGCTGCAGATGTAAGCATCATGTACTCTAATTTCTAATTCAATCGTTCTTAGTTTGCGAATGCGAGCATATTGTAATTTAATTTCTTTTATATTCTTATTTACTTTGAGGGAAACACCGATGCCTGTCGTCCTGCTTAGTTGCAGTTTGTATCTAGTGCCAAATCTACATTTACTGTCACTTGTTTTGAATAAATGTTTTCTATATTGCCTGAAATTATTGCAAGAATCTCGATTTATTACTTATTGTTAGTTTTCAGACTAAAATTCTTTCTGTTTTGGACTTTCTTTATCTACAGTCTTCGTGTCAATTTTAGATAGAAATGAGATGAAGTCATCTGTCTATGAATGATCCTATGGTCTATGTTAGAACATCTTGTTGCATTCTTCTAATAGGCTCACATTATCTGCGCAGACCGAGTCTTTACTCGTTTGTGCCTTTCAGGACATCAGATAACTCTCTACTCTCCGGATATCATCTTCCCGTTGGATGCTTCATATGTTATGGGGATTTGTTCTTAGGATTTCTTTGTGTCTGTGGGAGAGCTATTTTCTGCTTGGCCCCTTCACCATGGCTCTTTCTGCTCAATCCTATTTGCTTGATTTAATAGTAGATAAAGCACTAATGAGACAGCTGTTCTGCTGTTCTGTCAGACTACCATTCACAATCAATTTTAGCCGGGAGCTTTTGGCCTGGAGCTTGCTTATTTTTCCTTGTTTAGCTCTTCCATCTTATTTTTTATTTTTATTTTTGTGTTGGACCATATGAACACAGCTTTCTGTTTTGGCAGATGAAATATCAGACGGATTGCGAGTAAGCGCAGTCAAGAGACCTTTTGTTCGACTGTCTAGCAACATCAGACTGACCTTCGAGCCTTTTGAGGTTGGTCCATCTATCGGAAACCATGCCCCCAAATCAAATTGATTTTTCTTCTAACAAGAGGTCAATCCATGGCATCAAATGATGAGACCAAGTGCGGAATTTATAATGAGCCCCTTACGGGTCCACAGCGAGGAACCTTATACTGATCTGCTAGCTTAATCTCTTAGCCCAGGTGAAAAGGCAACTAATACTTTGTCTCTCAGGAATATGAAATTGACTCGAGTTCAATTTCAAGATGACAAGATTGGGGAAAGTATGATTCTTGGTGAGTCCCGCAGCGATAAGTTGAAATGGATGTCTAGGCAACTACGTTCTTCTATTCTGTGCAGTCATTTTATCAACGCACATGATAATAGATCCAACTTCCCCAGTTATATTCCCATGTATGATATCCCTCTTAGTAATCGATCCAATATCTTATTCTGTCGGTTTCTTTGTGGTTTTTGAATTATTTAAGTAAGATTTGTAGCTGACTTTCTGTGTGTGATGAACATGCAGGATGATCTCTTTTGAGCTGGGCTTTCCTTTTCTTATATTAATCTGATGCTCATCACATATTCTCTTTCAAAAGCAACTACCGGCCAAAGCAAATGCAAATTCCATTGCCGCCTTTCATTTTCTATGCCAAATTGCTATTCACTCCACTCTATGCACAAAATCTGTCCCAAAAAATAAAGAAGTCTATTCGCAAAAGCCTATTTAATTATTGGACCCAAATGAGAATTGTTCAATTCAAAGCCGAAACTAGAACCTCCTCCCAGGTTTTATTAGGACAAGAGTTCCCTCGTTCCAAGCGAAAGATTCACACTAGAACGGGGTTTTGGCTTTTTCCAACCTCCCAGCTCCACCCACATAAAACTTGGGTTTGAGAGGCACAAACCATCTTAGCTGAAAGCCAAATGGCCATCTTTCGCCCTTCCTCAAAATCTTCACTTCTTCTGCATTTGTCGTCTCCATCACAACTCAACCACTTTCTAGCCCGAGCGCCAACTTCTCATGCTCTGCCAACTTGACGTCCTTGTGCCGAGCATACGTCACCTACATTGTGCAAGAACCCGAATTCATCGACCTTGGAAGCATCTCCGACCTGTTCGGCATCAGCCGTTTATCCATCTTGCAGGCAAGCAACCTGGTTTCTGAAGATGACCCTTTGTACCCTGGCCAGCTTTTGCTTATACCAATTGCATGCGGCTGCAGTGGTGGTAGTTTCTTCGCCAACATAACCTATCAGATCAAGGAAGGTGACAGTTACATCCTGGTCTCAATAAAAGCGTTTGAGAACATCACGAACTGGCAAGTCGTAGAGGAAATGAACCCGGGGATCAATCCAAATGTCCTGCAGATTGGAACCAAAATCACTATTCATCTTTACTGTAAGTGTCCGGCAAAAGCAGATTCCCAGGCAGGCTTCAACTTTCTTATTACTTACGTATGGCAGCCCATGGATGCACTTTCATCAGTGGCCAAAAAGTTCAACGTGACACCCGGCGATGTAGTTAAGGAAAACAACGGAGGGAATCTTACTGCATCTGTCGGTCATCCTGTCCTTGTACGAGTATCACAATTGCCAGCTCTTTCTCAACCACTGAACGCTTCTCCGAAGAGAAAAGAATCCAAGCATGAGCACATTATTGTAGTTTTAAGCAGTGTGGCAGCAGCTATTTTGGTTGTCGGGTTAGCGTGTTTGCTAGTCTATGTTCGCCGTTCGTGTGGGAAAGTGAACCCAAAGATTCTAAATCGAAATGCTTCCTTTTGGGAGGACAGAAATCTCATAAAAACTAGAGAGTTCTCGAAAGAAGGGAAATCTGAGTCATCCAATACGAAGGTCATCCAAGATAAGTTATCTCTCAGCATTTCGGACTACTTGAGCAAGCCAATCATGTATGGGGCTCAGGAGATCATGGAGGCAATGAGGAATCTTGATGAGAATTCTAGGATCGGGGGCTCAGTGTTCCGCGGCACAATCAATGGGAAAGTTTTTGCCGTTAAAACAACTAAGGGCAAAAACACAGAGGAGCTACACATTCTACGGAGAGTTAAACATGCAAATCTGATAAAGCTAATGGGTGTTTCGTAAGATGCAAGTGGCAACTTCTTTATGGTATATGAATACACTGAAAATGGTTCACTCGATAAGTGGCTGTACCAGAGGCCTTCGTCCTGTTCAGAGTCTGTCAACTTCCTTACTTGGACTCGGAGATTGGGCATCTCGCTTGATGTCGCCAATGGCCTCCAATATTTGCATGAGCATACTCAACCAAGCATCGTCCATGGAGATATCAGAGCAAGCAACATACTTCTGGACTCCAATTTCAAGGCCAAAATATCAAACTTCTCCAAGGCCAGAGCAGCTACAAGTGCTGCAGCGTTGAAGGTTGATATTTACGCTTTTGGGTTACATTTGCTCGAGTTACTTTCAGGGAAGCGGGCCATGGGCGTGAGAGAAGTAATGGAGATCTTGGAAGCGGAAGACAATAGAGAGGAGAGGTTGATGGAATGGATGGATCCAGATTTGGAGAGCTTTTATCCAATTCATGACGCGCTGAACCTGGCAACCATGGCCCAGGCATGCACAGCAGAGGAATCTTCTGTGAGGCCAAGCATGGCGGAGATTGTGTTTAATCTCTGTGTGCTCGCTCAGTCATCTTCTGTGGCATCGGAAAGGTCTTGCACTACAAAAATAGAACCAGATGAGAGCGTTCAAGTTACCATTCCCGTTGCTGCTCACTGAATCTTTGAGAAGCAAGGTTCACGTAAATGTTCTCTTTTCATCTTGTAATAACAGCTGAGACACTAGTTTCTTTACATTTCACGACTCATTGGGCTGGAAGCATGATTTGCCTCCTTCTGAATTCCATTGTAATTGTCTCTTACGTGCAGATTCATCAATGCAAGTGTCGTTGAAACTACAATTACACTCATTTTCCTTTCATAAACAATGTCGCGGACACACTGAACGGTGAGCCAAAACTAGGGATAAACTCGCAAATGTTTGACCAGAAATATATGTACGAATATTCTCTACTTAAATGCAACACATCGAAAGCCGTTCCTGTCACAACAGGACAAAGGCATTGCAATGAATCATCTCTTTTGTTCTTTCGCTAGATATACATGGAATAGGATCTTGTATTCAGTATGAGAACAGAGGAAACGAAAATACAGTCTGTTTTGTATAGTGAGTCTCCATGCTAACAATCTAATTACAGCTCGAAGAAATGCAGAAACTTGGCTACCTTAGGAGGTTGTTCTAGTGTTCCGAGGCCAATGACGCCGTGAAGACCTTCGATAGAGACTGCGCAATCTCATCCATGGCAGGGCGATCCAGAGGATTTTTCTTCAGGCAACTCTCAATTATTCTGATAACATAAATGGCAAGGTCCGACGGGCACGTCTCCCTCATCGAAGGATCAATAAATTGCATCAGTCCCTCGTGCCCGCCATCCTCAGCCAGCTGCAAACTCACAACATCGTACGCTTGCATGTTTTCTCCTCCACACAAAGAAGCGACCTCTTTCCCAGTCATCATTTCCAGCAAGAGAACGCCGAACGCATAGACATCTAAGTTCACAGAGATCAAACCGTTCTCCAAGTACTCGGGAGCCATATAACCTTTCGTCCCAACGATGTGTCTTGTCAAGGCGAATTCTCCGTCCTCTCCTTCTGCCGATCTCGCGAGTCCAAGACTCGCTATCTTGGCCCTAAATTCGCGATCAAGAAGAACGTTGCTACTCTTGATGTTCTTGTGGACGTGAGGTGGGGTCGTGAAGCGATGGAGATAGTTGAGCCCGGTGGCCACATCTACAGCAATTTGTATTCTCTGCATCCATGTTAAGAATCTTCCTTCGCTGTTATTTTGGTAAATCCACTCGCTCAAGGGTCCGTTCACTGCATATTCATATACGAAAAACCAATGCCCCTCCTCGAAGCATATACCAGAGAGACGTATAAGATTGGAGTGGTTGATCTTGTTCAGTATTTCCACTTCCCTTGACACATCCCCGTTCATTTTCTTGATCGCCGCGTAATCTCTATTGATTTTACCACGGTAGACTGATCCCTTGATCAAACAGCTAGAACTGAAGTTTTCAGTTGCTGCTTGCAGCTCTTTATAAGTATAAACCTTGATAAACTGCGCGACGCTAGATATGCTATCAAGCAAATCCAGAGAGTCTTCGTCGAACTTCCTATTGCTTGCCTTTGCAAATGCCTCAAAGCTGTCCGAGATCACGGTCGAGTCAATTTTCTCTCTCCTAGTCCTTCCTCTGAAGAACTTAAAGAAAATTACGGTGCCTAACACTGCAATCACAGCAATTCCACCACCAACACCGATAGTGACATAAACCCATGTATTTGAACTTTTGCCTGGGGCAGATGTAACAATAGTCGGGGGTGGTGACGGTGGCGGCGGAGCAGAAGACGGTGACATGGTCTGAGAACTCGTGGGCGGATTTTCCATCGGTATGAGAAGTGAGGT
Organism: Melaleuca alternifolia; assembly: GCA_019926035.1. Taxonomy (NCBI): domain Eukaryota; kingdom Viridiplantae; phylum Streptophyta; class Magnoliopsida; order Myrtales; family Myrtaceae; genus Melaleuca; species Melaleuca alternifolia. The sequence continues at coordinate 4,110,195 of JAGKPW010002416.1, read as the reverse complement.
GAAAGCATAGATGGTGTCCTGGGCAGAGAGTCCGTTAGCTTCTAAAGTAGCTGTGAGATTCGCTCCGAATCTCGTGCTAATGTCAGGAATGTCATCGCCGGTCACAATAGCATAGGTCAAGAGATAATTGATACCCGCATCACTCTGGTTTTTTGTTGGACAAGCACACCTAACAGGGACAGTAATTGTTTCACCAATAGACAAATCAGAAGCACTTATGTTGTTCACGTTCTGGAGAGCTTGGCATGTTGAGAGGGCTTGATAAGTGTTATTGGCAATGTAAAAGTAGCTATCTCCTGACTGGATAACATAACTGGCGTTCTCTTGATAGTACGGACCTGAACATGAGCAAGTGATGGGGACTATCACCAATTGATCGGTACCAAAGCTTGCGGATTCAGAGACCGAGTTTATCGAAGCGACTTGAGATGAACTTGCGGCAAAGAGGGCTGAGACAGACGGGGCTGTGTCGTAAGGGGATCGGGACCGGAAAATGAGGTAGGTTTGGCAGCTCGTGTTGAGGCCATTGCAGGTGTATCCGAGTTTCGAGGACGAGTTGTCGATGGTGCCGCAATCCGAAGTGGTCAAGCCCACATAGGGTTGCTGGGCAAGAACCACCAAATATGATGAAGGCAACGTGAGGAAAAAGAAGGTTGAAAGGACGGAGAAGAGAGACGAGAGAGCCATTGTTCTTTGAGTTGGGAATGATCTGATGAAGGAGGTTGTAACAGGTTCTTCGTGATGGGTTTGAATATATTTTCAATCTGTTGTGGGGGGTTTTTGGAAGCTTTATGAGCATTGACTTTTCTGAAGGAAGACAGACAACTGACGTATGGAGCGCATTGCAAGATTGACCCCATCTTCAGTTTTTGGGGTGTCGGACCTAACCATCTAAGCATGGTGCTCTAATTTATTCCCACAATTATTGACAGTCAAAAGGGGAATGCAAATAAAAATCTTGCACATTGTTGAATCTTTCTTCTCCCAATCACTGGTAATGCCACAGAAGGTTATTCTATACACGCCACCAGATCATGTGCGTCTAACATAGACTATAGATTTTCTGGGCCTGGCTCATGTCATCGCGCTGGCCACAGCTAGGAAACAAGTTTGACACCACTGAAACAAAAGAAGAAAAGCAATTGGTAGCATAAACTCTGACGTACAACCAGAAAGCAGGATGTATCAAAAGTTTCAAGAGAATTACTTTTGTTTTGTTTTTTCCATTTGTCATTGTTAAAATAACGAAAACAAAGCTTGACCGTTTCTTAAGTTTGTACTGTTGTTAAAGTGGACGAAAGATGGTTGGTGGCTACTTCGTCGCGGCAATTGGGTAGAGATTCTGGAAAGAGGTGGCAAAGTTGACTTCGAATATGTTCTCTGTTGTTGTAAATCAGTTCACGCAAAGCTGGAGATCTTCCCACATGCCATGGACCAGTCAACTCCTAAATTGAGACGGAAGATGCAATGACAAGCTTGCCTTAGGATTCGAGGATGAGGGCTACCCATATTTGATCCTGCTAGTAGTCCATACAACACTGAGGAGTCTCGTTCATAGCCTGACAAAAAGAGACGGATTCTTTCAGCGTTCTAACAAGGTTCGTCGGCCCTCTTTACTTTAGAAACAGCGAGACTCACATCAGAGCTCACAGAGAGAACACAGATCCTCACGTTTCTTGCTCTTTCACTGGTCTTAAATACCACTTGAATGAAGTAAAACAAGTAAGTTCCAGGGTGAACGCTCAGCATTAACTTCACTGCGAAATCGAAAAGCTCGAGCAAGCATGATTTAGATCAGAAAGTGCGAGATCGCCATCTCATTCGAAGCACACAGCCTACCAGGTACCTTTACACAGGTAATATATCGTAAAGAAAAATAGAAAGCCCACACCGAGAATATAACCGAAACAATGGCAATTGCAATGCCAATCAGCGAGCCCGCCCATGCCCCTAATCTCATTTACAACCAGTATAATTCCTAGAATTAGACAAAATATGCCGCCCGCCATGCTGTCACGTAGTCCATTGGCGATCCAGTCAGGCGTTACAACGAATAGGATAAATCGAGAAACTGCACATTAAGAGATGAGCAGGCGGCGCTAGTTAGAAGCAATCAAGGAGAAGAACAGTGACTCTGATGTTCAGGTTCTACAAGGTACAGTCCTTAAGAGTAGTCAAACCTGTGAAGGTTTGAGGAAAGAAGAGGTTTGCTGCGACGGCAAGAAAAGCAACCCAACAACCAAACTGTCCCCTGCATCATTGTTTGGGTATATAAGTAACCAAATCATGAGGTTGCAAAGAACATCTTCAAGAAAAGTGAGTGTGAACTAATTCATTTTCCATGCTGACAAAAAGCAACGACTCATAATCTACCTAAGAATATTGAAGAGCGCAGTGGGAAAACTTGTGAATAGATACAGTACAAGAGCAGTAGTTTGCATGGATGATTTCCTCCCAGTTCGATTCATGATCAACAAGAATCTGCAAAAGAAAGATGGTGCATAAATACTTTTGGCTAAGAATGTCCAGAGGCTAGCATACCCCATGCTTAAAGCAGAACTCAGATCAGAATTAAGAAAAGACCATGGCAAACTCAAGGTTCTTATTAAAGAGGGCTTAGTAATAAATGAAACATAATTTGCAGCACTTGTGACAAAGTTACTACTAGTCCCAGTCTTCCAATGTGTATATATTACTTTTTTAAGACATTTTCCCCAACAATACTACCTCTAAGAATGCCATATGACCAACTATCATAAATCTTCATGCTGATTATCTTTATTTTACCACCTTGTGAACTGCTTTAACAAAAACATGCCGTCTAAACTATCGTGGCAATTTGTCTACTCAGAAGGAATAGTGTCTCCGAAGAAGTACAATCATGGAGCACAGCTTCTCATAAATGTGCTATCTTTCTGTATAAGTTAAAGCCTGGCATAAACTATGATATGACTCTGGCATCTAAAAGTGAAGTGTTTTTCCCTTTTCAATTCCGTGTGATTTTCAAAAACTTATTTATTTGCACCTCCTAATAAATCTGAACCACATAAAAAGTACGTCCTTTAGCCAACATTCAAACTAGAAAATCAAAACTAGGAAATCAGGATTTATTTGACACAGTTTCACTTAATGAAGAAGAAATTGGTTCATAAATATGCAACAACCAATACGAGATTGAAATGTTGTGTCATTTCACCTTAGACTGCTATATTCACAATATTTCAGCCTTACTATATCTCTACGTCAAGCTCCTCAGCTCCTTTCTCACACACAATTCCACCACAAGCCAGCACCACCTCAACTCTAAACCGAAGCCAAACAACCCTTGCATCATCACTTAGTCATTACTTCAATTTGTCCAACAAATGCTACAAGCTTTTGATTTGTTCAAACTACTCATCCATGCCTGCTCTTCTTTCTGGTCAAACTCATACAAATCCAAACCAGACTGCATAGCAAATACACAGTTGCAGCGTTTTATTTACATGCACTGATATGTAACAAGTGAACCAGACTGCATTGTAAAAGATCCTAAGGGCTAAAAAAATTCACTAGTTGCTAAAACATCTTCCATCACTTCTCAAGACATTCTTTTTTTTGGTCAAACACTTCTCAAGACAGAGTTACTTCACAAGTACACCAATGTGTATTTAACAATAATTGCAACTTCAAATCTCCAACATCTAACTTGGAAGAGATTAAGTTAGCAACGATACAGTATCACAGTAGGCATTCCATTGTGCATCAAATTAACCAAATGGCTTACATACATGGACACTAAGTTTTGTGGAATAAACATGATAGTCATCCATTGTCCGAGGCATAGCCTGGAAGCATGTCAGAAGCTTCCCAAATGCAGCTAAATAGTCTGGAGATTTGAGCCGTAGTAGCGACGCAGTAGGCAGCGATGTGTTATTACCCTGCTACCCACCAACCACTGACCCATGTAAGACGAAGTTTATATACGATCAGATCACTCCATTAACAGAAAAGAGAAGGAATATTTATATATATATTTTTCTTTCCTAGTCCTGTCCCAACGAATTCTGAGATCCAATCTACTAAGAGTCATGCATCACCTATAGATGGGATCTTAATGGGCTTTTACATATGTTGTTTACTCTGCTTCATAGCTGAAGTATTTTGTATGGGAAATCCTTCTATCCTACTCGCACCTACAATCTTCCCCAATCAGTCTCTGCTCAGATTGCAAGAGCACTGGTGTCAAATCCCACATCACCTAAATATTAGTTTTATTTGGTTTTGTTTGCAAAATTTCTCGCTCCACCTAATACTTGAGATTCCAGGTCGGGACATCACAAACCAAACAATTACCACTCTCCTGTTCTGTGCAGCTCGGCTTCCATCTAATTCCACACTACAGTCATATTTCAGCTTCCAGATTATGCCCCAAACATTCCACCATTGCATTTACATCCTCATGGCTAAATTCAACTCACACAGACTCCAAATTAAAAAATTGATCTACACTGTAATACGAGTTTTTGATTGAACTGTAGAAGCCAGAAATTGGCTGAAAGAGCCGCAAGATTTTCTAAAGTTCTGAACCCCATCACCTCTTTTCGCCGAACCCCCGAGCTCAATCGACACGCGCGCGCATCCCCATATCATCAGTACGTCACGATCCGGCATCCAATGGTTCGAGAAAATCAAGAAAGTAGCGAGGAGAGAGAAACTCACATGGCAGATATCGTGCCACCCCACTGGAAGGTGGCGAGAGTCCCGCTGCTCGATCCAATCTCGCCATCCATCGGCGTCGAAGCAGATGCAGCAGCAGCTGCAACAGCCACCTCGGTCCCTGACAATCACAAGTTCAAGCGATTCTTGAATTAAGATTCCGGCAGGAGTCGGTGCGCTTCTTTCTTCTTATCCTACTCTACAAAAGCTTGGTAGGATGAAGAAGAAGATGCTGATCGGCAGGTGCCACATCCAGATGGAGAGCGAGCACCAGCACTTCTTGGTACCCAACCTCAGACACGTGCAGGCTCGGATACGAGACTGTTCCTCGTACCCACTTCGTGGGCCGCTCGACTGACGGTGTAGAAGAAGACTCGGACGGTGGAATTCGACATGGAAAAAACAAAGCGGGTGGCATCGATTTCCGGCCCCGTTAAATTGCGATTACTTGCACGGATCATCTTAATTTATTTTCATTCATTTCACGAAAAAAAATAATAAAAAATTTTAAAATATATATTTCAAAAATTATTATGAATGACTTAAAAATTATGAAATATGATTACTTAACAAATACTTCGTATTAGGACTCTGTAATCATATATCACAGGCATTCCAAAATCCTGACATTTGTTAGCACTAAGACCCGGGTCCCCGATACCCAAACCCGAGTCTCCAAGGACCAAACCTGGGTCGTGACACCTTGACTTGGGACTCGAAGCCACGGACCCGAAGTCCTAGGCGCTCGGGCCTGTGTCCCTAAGGGCTGGAACTAGGACCTCAGCGCATAGACCCGTTCCTTGATCCAGCACCCCTACCCCATACCTCAACGCCTGACCCAAGACCCGACTCCGAGAACATTAGACCCGACGTAAGCCCAAATAAAAATGAGGCAGAATGCCACGTGATCCCTAAACAGCACTTTAATCAATCCAGACAACATAATATAGTGCATATTCAATGACACTTGATTAGAAGAAATAGAATTAGATTCAATTTTTAATACTTGAAGGACTTTTCTTGAATGGAACCGAACGGGCTTAAAATGTTCGTAAGTTTTTATTGGATGAAATAGTATTCTAGAAATTATTAGACCGCTACATCAAAATTGCACCTTGAATCAAGGGACGACCCAAAAGGGACTAGAAGGTTTGGCCCCTCTAAGAACACGAGCACTGACAGGAAGCCCTAGGTATGAATTGCTAAATTATATCTCGAGTTTGATTCGGATAACGATTCGTTAAATCAAATTTTGTTGATAGAGATTTCCCAAGAAAATTCCTAATTTGGATGAAGTTTATCTTTTTTTTGGATTCCTTAGAGCTGCACAAAAAAAAAAAATAAACCAAAGCGCAAAAGCAAGCCCAAAAGTCAAGATTTTGCTTTTGCGCACACACATTATAAAAAGGCTACGGAAGTTTTGCTTGTTGACACAAGTCCATAATCCGCGAGTTTTTCTGAAACTGGAGTCCTTGAAGTCTCGCGAAGCCTAAAGAAGAAACTTGAAGATTTACGTACGTGGACCAAAGATTTACATACGTAAAGTGTTTCTGTTTTGAGCTTGAACACGCGGTGATTTTCAAGTAAGTTGTTTATTTATAAACACTTTGGGTTTTGGGTTAAATCTAGGTGTGGGAAACACTCAAGCATGTGAGTAATTGTAAACTCTGATTCTTCGATTATAGTTGATTTTTCTTGATGGCTTTCCCCGTTAATGTAGGTACCAATACTCGGACTAAACCACGTAAATTTCTAGTGTCCTTATTATTTCTCATTTACTTCTTTGACGATTTTGCGTTGACATAAATTGCAAGATCTTGGTTAGTTTTCGCATTAATTTATAACATTTGGTATCAGAGCTTGGGTTAGATATTTTGGATTGTGATTTTGAGTTTTTGCTTGTCTGATTATTATCTGGATATTTTGTAATTGCAATTATATCTAGAGTAAAAGCTGAAATTGAGAAGTTTAACGGAAGAAACGACTTTGGGTTGTGGAGTCTCAAGATGGAGGCGTTATTGACAACTTTGGGTTTGGCAGAAGCATTGAAGGGTAAAGATAATTTGCCCGATACAATGAAAGATTCTGATAAGGATGTGTTGATGGGGAAAGGTAAGAGTCAAATCCTGTTAAATTTATCGAATGAAGTGTTAATAGAGGTAGGTTAGGAGAAGGACGTTGGGACGTTGTGACGTTGTGGGCAAAACTTCAGGCGCTCTATATTATGAAGGATTTGAACAATCGCTTGTACATGTTGAAGAGGATGTTCCAGTTCAAATATACTGAAGGTACGTCTATTAGAACTCACTTAGATGAATTTAATAAACTCATGATAGACTTGACGAACGTCGATAAGACACTTGATGATGAAGAGTAGGGCATGATGTTGCTAGCTTCTTTGCTAGAGTCATGGGAGCACTTTACTGATTCATTGTTGTAGGGGCGTACTACGATTACCTCTAAAGAGGTAAAGTCAGCCTTATCTTCTAAAGAGTGGCAGAGAAAGTTGCGAGATAACATTTTAGCGCAGGATTTAGTGCGGGGACTAGTGATTTGGGGTAACGAACAACATCGGGGGTCTAGTAGCAACAGAAGTAAAAGCATATCAAAATCACGCTATAGAAAGTCCAATGGACGCGTGAGTGTTTTGAGTGTCACGAGGAATGGCACATTAGGAGAGATTGTCCAAAGCGGAGGAATAAAGCTGACAGGCAGAATGCCACAAGCAATATGGCAAACGTTGTCGATGGGAGCAATGGTGATGCAGAAGCTGTTTTATGTGTGATATCAAGAGACGAATGAGTGCTAGATTCGAGGTGTTCTTATCATATGACGCCTCATAAGAACTGGTTTACTACTTACCAAACTGCATATGATGGTAGAGTTCTTTTGGAGAATAACGTAGCCTGCAAGGACAAAAAAAAAACAGTACTCAATAAATAAAAAAGAATAATATATTATCTATTTTGAGCACGGTTTTTTGTCGATAAAAAAATCAATTGTATTCAAAATGTATTGACGTGATTTTTTCTGGAATGTATTAATATGCTAGACCCATGCTTCGAGTTGTTTCATGCCATAAATAAACTCGAACGCTCAAAAAATCCGTTGGACAGGCGGATTCACATCTCTTACAACCGACATAGCCCTCTGTTTTTTGAGCAGGGACAATTTGCTTAGCTTTACATCCATCCCACAGTATCATTTCTAATACGTCTTTTGACGCCTGTGTTTTAATTGTGATTGAATGCAATCGCCGAATCTATAAGAGGAATCGAAGCAAACTCAATAGTTCTCGGTTCACATTTTTAATTGAGTTACTAAACTTGTGAATAAATCGACTTCTCTGCGAATCTTTTGAATTGTGAAGAAAGCAAGGGATTTCCTAGTTCGTACTTGGATTTTAAATTTGTCTGATTCGGTTTTGCTAATGCTGGCAATGCAAAATGCTTATGCATAGGAATCAAATGTACAAAAGCTTGTGGTCATGTACCATTTGTTATCTCCATTATGACCGCTTCAAATGGGACAGGACCACATAAATTTTCGTATGGAAAGCAACTATTTTGCATTAGTTCTAGTTTTCTTTTTGTTGTGTAGACAATCCATGATTTGGTGCTCGAGTGGTTGAATCCTCTGTCGTAGGCCTTGGAAAAGATTGGTCCTTATTAATTTTGGGCCTAGCAGAATCCATCCAAGTTTGGTCCTCCTCATAATAGGCCCAATACTATAAAAAAATCCCCGATGTTAACTTTAATTCTAATTCTATCCTAAACGTTTTTTTTTTGTCACGTAAAAAATCCTCAATTTTTCAGTCAATCCCAATTCTACCCTGATTTTTTTTTTGTCTTATAAAAAAAGACCAACTTTTACTTGAATCGTCTATTTGCCTCCATTAACCTTATGTGCAAAATTACTCTTTGTAATGAAGCATTTCCACGTCATTACTCTAGTTTTATATAAAATTTTAAGATGCAAAATGACATCTTCTGGAAATGAATTTCCATGTCAGTCCATACTACATCTTCTTCAATTTGAAAGTTGAGGAAAAATTAAAACAATTAGGGTTAACTTTTTTCATTATTCCTACTCTTAAGAGTTCCTTCCTTCTATACCGCTTGGAGATCCTCAATTTTGTGCTTCAATCTCTTGTGCTCGGTAATCTTCCATCTATCAGGACTGGAAAAGCTCACATTACAAGCACTTGTATATCTTGCACTCGAAAGCTTTTCATCCCTCAGCTGTCAATAGAAATTTTAGGCGAAGGGTTGATGGGGGTAGATTTGAGCCTAAAATAAAAGTTGATATTTTTTAATGAGATGAAAAAAAAACCTAAGGTGTATGAGACTGCACCTAAAGTAGGAGGTTTTTTATAGAGAAAAAAAATTTATGGTAGAATCAAGACTGGACCTAAAATTGAAGGTCTTTTTATGGGATGAAATAAGTTAAGGATAGAATTAGGACTGCAATTAAAGTTGTGGAGGTTTTTAGGATAATAAGCTCTTACAAAAATTAAAGTGACCTTTAAGATTTGCAATATGGAAGTTGTAGTCTTCATGCCATGGACACTCGGGGTTGGCAATGCTAGACAAAATCCATTCACATTACATAAGAACGATACGATATAAATTACAAGTTAATGGAACTAGCGAGACCAGAACCTAGTTCAGCGTTAGCTACCGAGTGTTTCCCAACTAGAATCATATTCTTCTTTTTCACCTTATTGGATTAGTAAGATCTAATTACCAAGCCATGGTGATAGTAACTAGTTACTCCTCGTCCACATATCGACCTACTTATTACATAATCCATCATAACATCAAATCATACAGGACTTCGTCCTTCAATGCTTTCCGAGTAGAAATGCGGATTGTTTCTTCGGTCTTTCTTGTTGTTTTAGTTAACATGCAGGAGAGATTATACATGAAAAGTCCTTTCATCTACAACTCTTGTGGAGAGAGCTATCCAACTTATTCCAAAGCGCAATATTCATGTCCGAACAAATCAATCATGGGATACGGAGCATAATAAACTTTCTCATAATCTCTAAGTGATCCACATTGCTCAAGCCTTAGAAAGAACTAATTAAGCTATTCAATCTACATGAAATTAACATTACCCTTCTCTAATCTAATTGAATTCGACAGGCATGGCGGATGGTTGAGTAAGAAATGAACTTTCCCATTCAATAGATGCTGTCAATAAAAGTCAAAAAATGTGACAACGGGGAACTAATATCCCATTTGTTACTGTTTAAGCACATTTCTATTATACTCTTCCCCTTTGTAGTTTCTCCATTGGAGCTGAAGCTGCGATAGTTGTATTCCTAAATTAGGTATATATTTTATGCTTGCGCATATACGTGACTCATCTGAGGGGCCTAATCTTATGTATTATGTTGAGAACTAATCAAATCACATATAATGCTCGTCAACAACATGATTTCATTCATTGCCTTGTCGTGCTCCAAATCCCTAATGAAGTAAAAAGGGTTTGTGTAGGTGGTCATGTGTACCACGCACAAGACTTCAGGAGAAATATAGGCCTTATGCTCTCATGCATGCGGAAATTTCTATAGATTCGCATTAGCCAACTTGAATACGTTTAGCTTAGAAAAAAAAACATTATTAGCTAACCTTTGGTGGCTGGTGAATTTACTGTTTAAAGTTAAGGGAAAAGTAGGAAAAGCAAGTAAGATGGTATGAGTTGATGCAAGCTACTATGGGTTGTCGGGCACCAAATTATAAGCTAATAAATAATGTTCATTAAATATCATTTTCTTTCGTAAGAAAGAAACGCAATATGGACATGTGAATTCTAAATATTTTACTATTTTCATAAACTAGATAGGACATGCGTCAAATCCAAAAAGATGATATCGATTATTTTCTTGAGGTCGATACCGCGTGACCATCTTAAAGGTTTAATATCGACATATTAAGATTTCAAACAAAACTTAAATTGACGGGCTTAATCATCTCGTTCAGATCATGACAAATCAAGCCCTCACCTTCAAACATCTTTACCAAACCCTTCGCTTGTCGGACACTGCGCATTTTTTATGCCGCAGCACAATCCGATTCCTTGATTAATTCAGCATACGAGTCGCTGGTGGCTGCAGATTAAAATAAAGGGGCGATGAGGCTGGCATCGCTTTCGCTTCGACAGAGAGGAGGCTGCGCTGCGGCGAGCTAGAATCGAAAGGGAAGAAGAGGACAAAAAACTGTGCGGGCTTTGGACTGAGCAACAACGTGAGAATGGTGGGAACGCCCAGGTTAAAATGTCGAGTCACGAAAAAGATCAAGACGAGAGTGAGAGAGAGAGAGAGAGCGAAATGATTGATGTTGGCCGAGCGAAATGATTGATGTTGGCCGAACATCATGCGTCGGGACAAGTGGCGCCCAGCTTTCTGAGACCACTTGCAACGCCGAGAATCGTCGCCGTGCCTGTCTAATCTTTGATCTACCCTCATGTCCTTGTCCGAGCCACCACCTCGGTCCGTCCACGCCACCCACCGTTCTCCCCGCTTTCCATGCCTTCCGCGTTCGCTGATTGCGAATTCTTTGGCTAAGAACAGATGGATAGAAGAAAAGTTCATATCGGATTTATCGCTTAGCCAGATCAGACGATCAGATTGCCTCGTAGTAACTGGATATGTTCGAAACAAATAAACTTCGTCCGACTCACAATCTCAATGATCGATATCCCCGTGTCGCATCTTCGATTACTACTCATTTGGAAAGATTAAACAGTTTAAGAAATCGACTTACGATAACGTCTATTTTCTCTCAAAAAGAGTGAAGAAGCTCTAGATCGTGGACATTCTAAATCTACGCGATGTTGCACTATCAGGTTTTTGCCTGTTGCGGGATGTTCCCCACAGTTGCCTCATGCAGGAGGGTATCCCTGTGAAAGAATATGCAGGCCATTATTGATAATTAAGTAACAACAAGCAATCTATAACATGATACGATGACATGTCCACATTAAGAAAGGCAAGATTTTATCGATAAACAGCCAAATTTGGATTAGGTGGTCTAGATAATCAGAGTAGGTAGAGGCTTCCCATATGGACTTCAATTGCAATTGGCCACAGCGTCTTTTCTTAGCAGAGGTCGCCGTGAAATGAGCACATTACTCCAACCCAGCATTCTATTTTAATTACAATTTTACTTTAATGACGCTAGCAGAAAACTCAAATTTCGTTTTTTTAATCACTCAAATCATAAGAGTGTAATAATGCCTCAATACATGTCACGAAAAAATTACCATGAAATTATAAACTTCATGTGCCGATATTAGTTTAGTTCTAAACTTTTCAGTTTGATGAATTTAGTCATAAACATTTTGACAATTTATCAATTTAGTCCTTCCGATATATGTTAGTCCAAAATCATTTATATATATACCGGATGTCCTACGTGGTACGATCGCCACTAATGCGAAATTTTTTGCAAATGTCAACGTCATTGGTCATATCATGTAGGAAGCCAAATGTCTATTTTTATCAATTTCTAGTTACAATTTATCCAAATGATTTTATTGACAAATTGTCAAAAAATTTAGAACTTAATTGATTAAAGTTAAAACTAAATTAGAATTTAATGACATATGTACAAAAGGCTTGAGGCTTATTTTGTTAATTTTTCCTACATATGACTCTTACCTACTTCTCCAGGTGTCAATTATTATATTTCAAACAATTAAGTTGAGTAAATTTGATGGGTAGACAATGGATCCCACCTAAATTGATCAATTTAAACCATACTTATCTATTTGTATGTACTAAAATTTTAACAACTTGACTCGACTCGACTTGACCCTATCCGTGTCCAATCTATATCCAAGTTCTTCTTCTTCTTTTTTGAATTTTATGGTAGGAATGAGTGTAGTAGGAGAAAAGTGTCGAGCGTTTGTATTTTTGGGGCTAAGGGTACAATTGGTAACATTTTTAATACCGAGAATAATTTATATTGAAAAATATTTATTTCTATTTATATTCTCTTGACGAACTTCTAAGTAAAAGAATATGTTTAATAACTATCGTTACCTAAATAGAAAAGGAACAAAAATGTGCTTGGTATGATCTTAATTTTCTGAAAGTTTTCTTTTCTTTTTTCTTCCTTTCTTCTTCCTCATTCAGTAATCGGGCAGAGACTCGAGTCAGCAAGACTCGGCCTCATCATAGCTATGTGAGGTCGACCCTCACCTAGCCACCAATGAGGCTCGACTCCGCCAGATTTGGGCAAGGTCCATCCTCACTAGCCTAAGTATTTGGATAATTGCCGGCCATTGCTGAACCTAGTGACTAACTAGAGGAGGAAGAAAAATGATGTAAAAAAGAAAAAAAAATCTTTTTGTTCCTAGGAAAAAAAAAGTAGATCTTTTTACTTCCTAGTTTTGTATCAAATATATTTCCTTACTACTTTTCTATTATGAGGAATAGAAAAATTAATTGGCATACACAAATGGATTTATATTCCTTTTCTATTACATGAACAAAATATTAGAAAGATAGAGAAATAAGAATATTATCAAATGCCCCCTGACTTCACTAAACTTTCTTTTCTCTTTTTTTTAGTACAAAAATAATAATAAATTATGTTACTTGGATTTTCTTTCGCAAAATATTAGCTAGCAAACTAATGTTAGGTTTGCATGAAATCAAATTCGTGTACAATCAATTATTTTATTGGAGAGAAAAGCGAATACATCACAAATGGTGGTGCAACGGTACGTCGCTTCGACTCCTGATAAATATGGTAAAATAATGAATATGATCAAGGCTAACAGACCTATTATAGAGTTTACAGGATTTTTCCTTTTGATGAACACAGGTTGCAGGTGGATCTCGTCCATATTCGTTAAAACTCATATCTAGTTGGATTTTGCTACTCTCAACCCATAAAAATCTACTTTATAATGCCAACCCATATATAAACCAATCCACTAAATATGAATTGGAAAACGCGTATTTGACCTATTTTGACACATCTATCGGTGAATAACGTAAGAGTAATGAAATTCCATTCCACTTGTCAACGACACTTTTAAAACTCCCTAACTCTAATTTCAGGAGTACGATTGTAATTGGCTTGCTACTCAGGCACCAGCATAGAAATCCGTTGCCATGATCCCCTCCCCGCTTTTAGCTAAGCTCCCCCAAAACAAAAATCAAACCCACAGCATCGGTTCCTAAGCCAAAAGAATAAGAACACAACCGGTTCGATCTCAGGGTGTGGATGACCGGCCATTCCTATTTAAGCACCGTGTTTTGAAGAGTTGCCGATGCTCTTCCATTACCTTTCAAGCATTCATTTTCTTCCTTCATTGACCATCAAACGAGTTCCAATGAGTACTTGTTTTAGTGCGCAGAATGAATGAAGGGGACTCGGCGGTGCTGGGCCTTTGCATATGGGTACAGGATTTCCAAAGTAGCCAATCGCGTCGAATCACGTGTCTACTCGAGAAAAACAAGAGTCTTTAGAACTTCATTATTGATGTGCCTTTACCCTTCATTTGTCGTTTCTCTACTTTTTCCTCACATCTCGCCCATTCTCTTTGAATTTCCCAATACGAGATTTAAGATAGATAAGAGTATTTGGCTGAACCTGTCCCGGATGCATGCTAGCCCCATATTTCGAAACCTCTGCTCTTTCTTATTGGTCCGCCTTTGGACTCGTTTGATTTCAGGGTACCTAGAATACGTTGTACGTTTTCTTTTTCCCGAGAGATTGCCACATTTGTATTGAATACGAAAAAACATAAGGTATAAAAATAAAAGAAGGGGATCAGACGGTAGAGTGGATGCTTATGTCAATCATAGCACATAGTCCTTTCCACTTAAAAAAGAACAAAGAATCGTAGACGGATTCTCCCTATAACTGTGCGATAGATCAACAGCTTTCTCGTTTTGTTTGACGAATTATTTTAATACTTTGGACTGTTTCTAGAGAACAAAGATCAGCAAATTACCGAGCGTGAACTTGTCTCGATTTCAAGGGCGGATTCAAGGATGTCGGAATAGTTTTTGAAAGAAACAAAACATGGGACGACATTTGTCGATTCCGTCAATGAACTTAGCCCGTTTTCCTGGGATGATTCGAAGATCGAAAGCCCTGTCATCGATCTGAGAGGTCAAGTCGAGGTGGACGATATACACCTTACGTGGTTTTGGCGCATGGATGGCGTCGCCGCATCTGGTCTTGCTTGCCCTAAACCGGTCTCTGAGTTATTCCTTTCCTCTTCAATTTTGCTGTTCTTTAAAGTCATCCATCTATAATATCAAATTTGGACCCAAGATTTAGGACACTCTCAATGGGATAGATTCGATTAATCCTTGCGAGAACATGATACATCACAGCTATTTATTTTAATGGCGTGTTGATGATCTATGGAAGAATGAATCGAATCGGTGTATTCCCTTAAAATTGAGAAAATGTGTGCCTTGTGTTCGTTGAAATCTAGTAAGCAAAATGTGTGATTACATAAAAAGAGAAAGAATTAATCGGAAATCAAGGATAAGAATTTATCTATCGAGAGCAGCATCTTGTTATCGCGCTTCATAAGGTGCAGTCAAGTATCGAGCCAAAATCTAACACGCATCACCCACATGGAATTCGATTGACACTATTTGTCACTAGGAAAACATAAGGTGATGATCCTCCTATTTCCCTTATGTCTTTATGTATCGCGACAATTTCAGCGGTTGATATCACAATTCCCAAGTTAAAAATCAATCTTCACATCCATGAATGGTTTAAATGATTTAGAGGCTGTAATCAAACACAAGATTGGCCACCTCCAATGGAATCGGACCCAGTGCATCTCGATTCTTCCAAAAGCTCATTTTCCAAAACATTAGAGTATACATAGTAAGTTCTGAATTCCTCATTATATCCACGCAAAACGAAGGCTGATCAAGTAACTACAACCTCAAGAGCACTTACCTTCTCTGTGCATAGAAAAGACCAACTCACTTTGACGGCCACTCATACTTCCTCTAATTAACCTTCTAATTGGTGAGTCGCGATCACAGATATAATCCACATTTATATATTATCTAAATTTCGTATAGATGGCATTCACAGATAGTAAACCACTAATCAAAATAGCAGCTAGAGGAAATTCTCTACAACTAAGATTTTAGTGGAAGATATAATCTCCAGAAGATGATCTCAACCATCAAACTATCTGAAAATTAGAGGGAGAAGAAGAATTTTGGGAAAGAGACGGCAGGCTTCCTCGCTCTAACGTTGCGTGCCAACTCAAAGGTCATTATCAAATTGCTTAGCATGTTTGGAGAAATTAAATTAAGATGATACATATATTTTTTGTGGCAAATAAGATAAGGTTTTCCATCGGAACCTCATGATTTTAATGGGTGGTGCAGCGTGCTTGCTCAAGGAATCTCCCATTGCCCTAAAAGATAAAGGACAAGTCCTTCTCCAAGTGAGTAGTACTTCCACGTTGCATGGATGTCCCGCGGCCAATAGTGCCAATCTGCCACATGACCACTGAATTATTGTAGAAAAGACCAATTCTCTCGCTTTTCATCGGAGCTTAGAAAGACGATTTTAGCCTCTTAGAAAAAACACTTTCTTAAAAATAATCGTTCTATCATCAAAAAAATAATTAGACATAGATTATTGAGGATAATGAAAATATTTATAATCATTTATAACGCTTACAAAAATGGGTGAAAAAAATATCATTTTCATCGTCCGTAAAAAATGGTTTGGCATAAATAATTGAGGATAATGAAAATATTTGTTATTGACAAGTTACTCTAAGTCATACAAGCATCATTTTAAGGATATGGATTCAAATCATTCGTGTTTTGTCTGTTTAAGATTTGAGTTGTCTTTTGAAATTGATGTGTTGATGTATCCATATCCTTCTTTCCTTCTCCTCATGTTTAAGATTATTGTTATGTAAAAGATTAGTAATTTTAAAAATTTCAAATAAATACCCTCATGACACATTTTTTCCAAATAAATTTTTCAAAACTGGTACCCAAGACACATTTACCTCAAAGTAAATTATCACAAAAAATCTCAAACCCAAATTGGTGCCCCCAACCCAAATCCACCCACTGTTAGCTCCTCATGTTTAAGATTATTGTTATGTATGTGGGACAAGGATTAAGTAATTTTAAAAATTTCAAATAAATACCCTCGATGACACATTTTTTCGACCCAAATGAAAATTTTTCACAAACTGGTACCCAAGACACATTTACCAGTCAAAGTATCCATATTCCGTCTCACAAAAAATCTGTGCCAACACCCTAAAGCTTATGGTGCCGCGTTTTCCAACCCAAGGGCCAGTGGGCCCAAAGCGGACAATATCCATACTGTGGGTAACGCCGGGGCGTTACATTATATCTAATATCCTATTAAAAAGTATGCTTGTCAAAGCACGTAAAAGATTATTACAAGATGGATTGGATGTCAAGAGTGATAGATTCGAAGTAGAAATTATTGTCCATTGGCATATATGTAATTTTTTTTTGTGGGACAAGAGATTTATGGTTAGTGGTACCGCCTTGGAATTTTTTGTCACGCGAATATTATTTTGACCGTAATCAGGTCGTGAAGTATCAAATTTGAGATTGATCATATGATAAGAATTAATTTGAAGTAAATATGTGGCGAGTTACGAAATTTTTAAGGGTATCGACCCTTTTAAAAAAGATGTGATGCAGGTTTTTCGACGTGGACTAACACATCATTTCGTGTTTTGTCATGAAGGATCAGAAACTTTGGCCCCGCATGTTTCAAAGGTTTGCGGCCAAAGATCATCGAGAGAAGTTCAGGAAACGACTTCTCAAGCCAAACGCGAGCACGTACAAAGGGTATTATCCCAAAATCGACGCAAACAGGAGATTTACGTGTTGAATTAGGTATAAGTAATCATTGAAGGAAGAATCAACGTTACGATAATTGCAGATTTAGTGGATGTTCGTCACTTGTCACTTCCAAATATTGTGGTTGGATGACTTAATCAACGTTGTTATAATCCTTCAAAGTTTCTTTTTCTTTCTTCTTTTGGGGAAGATAGCTATCCGGGTTATCTAAATTCTCGAAACCTTAAGTTCGAGAAAATACTTTGCTCCACAGTTTTGATGCGTGATGTGACAAGTCACAGAAATCTTCAAATGCTTAGATTTGCTAAAATTTGGTCTTTTATAGAAAGAACCACTGGCGTAACTAATCTCTTATAACGATCGCCACATCACATAATTTATTCATAATGCAATCGATATTAAAGCGAAATTAAAGAATCACCCGTATAATTGTGCTAGGAAGTTAGTGTAAAGTGGCCAAAGATATGATTGAATTTCATATAAAAAAGTCATTTTTATTTTATTTGTTTGCAGAGAGGAGGAGTTGGGAGTGAGGTCGTTCTTTGGGACATGGATGCTCTATCCCGTAGAAGACTGTGAAGTAGGGCTGAGCATGTCGGACCAACCTAGCCGAGAATCACCCGGTCCAGTCTGGATTAGTCTGATTCTCGGGAGTATTGGTCCAGTCCTCGCTTCCTAAAAATGAAACCGGTCTCTTAGTTCCTAGAAGGGTTCGGACCAAACCACACGGACCGGATTTTATAATATCTATTCTTCCTCGTACCCAACTTATTTTTTGTGATTCCTCTCACCCTATACCCAAACCGGTGTCCCCTTTCGAGTAATTCCAAGTCAGATACCCACTTAATTAATTTGGCACTGTAATGTTCATAGATCAGGTTTTGGATTGACCTGAAAATACACACATGCACGTGCTTATCTTAATCTCCATAATAAAAAAATACACAAGCACGTCTCGATTCGAACTGAATCGAATGTTAGGATTACATTCATATAGTATTTTAGATTGAGATGAATCAAGTGCACATTTATTATGTTTTGAGTCAGATATCATAGAAACGCAACCCACTCCGACCCATGGGCAATCCTTACTGTGGGTGCACGTCGGTCTCGAGCTGGAGGGTGGCGGAGAGGCGCACTGCGGCTTCTGGACACGAGGTGGCCGGGCGTGCAAGCGTGGAAAACGCGAGGAAGAGCTCGGCATATGGCATGGCGACCACGAAAGGGCCATCTTAACTCCATTCTCCCTTGGAGTCCAACACGTCCTTTCCTATTTTCTTTTTCTCTCTCGTGTCTTCAGCCTTCCTATGTTGTCCCACCACTTCAAAACTTGATAAGAACAAGCTTTGCTTTAGGGCATCCTCGCAAGGAGCACTTTCCTCTCCTGGACGAAAAGGAAATACGAAATGTTTAAGTATAAGAAACCTCTCTCTTAATCACAAAAATCCAAATTTCGAGGATACAATGGTTAACTGTTTGCCTTAATAGATCAAAGTTCTCCAATTTCGAGCGCCGCGTGTGCTAGGCAACATGTGTAAGCAATTGATGGCTTTGTTCCAAATTCCCCTTTGTGGACTTAATCTAATTAGTTCAATTAAGCGCGGAACCTCCTTTGCTAGATTCCTCTAATTTTGACCCAATCAAAATGCTGTTTATGTTGGCTTAATACTATCGCAGGAAAATGATCTTATATGCACATGCGATTTAACAATACTTTTGTCAGGGTCGAGACCAACTCCTAATTTTTCCATACAATGAATTCCTAAATGGGTCGCCAAAATTTTATGTGCCTAATCTCGAACTTCTCAATAAAATCTAAAGATTCAACCCATTTATCCAACTAATAACCCTAGGCCCATTTGACAGACGAGATAAGAGTTGGGATAAGATTTAATTAATCCTAATCTGTGTGTTTGATGGCATACCATGGATTAGAACAGATAATCCTTGGTCCTTGGGTGGGATAAATTTTACCTCACCCTGATTAGCTATCAAATAAAACAAACATAATAATGAATATTCTTCTTCACTTCATGAAGGGGGGTGGACGATGGCAGTGATGATGCCACTCAACAATGCCGATGACAGGCAAGAGGAAGGCAATGATGAGAGTATTGACACACCATCGCACGGTTGGCCAGGAGTGGCAACCACCGTGGCGACGGCAACCATCACCCTCTCTCTCTCTCTCTCTCTCTCTGTGAGAAGCGGCGGCCCTGCAGTCGATGCTAGCTTGGTGGCCACCGTGTTGCCAGGATCTCCTCCACCATTGGCCACCGACAATCAAAAATTTTAGGGCTTGTCCGAGAGATCTATCAATCCTTGGCCAAGGGAAACCACCGCACGGTAGTCATCGCTGTCTAGTGAACACGACGCAGTGGTCACACCCCTTGACGAGCATAGTGCGGTGGTCGCTGGAGAGATGCTTTTGTTTCTCAGATATTTCTTTTTTTCATTTTCACTACAAATCTTATCTTGAGTGGTGGAGTAAATGCAAGTTAGCAAAAACATAATAATAATAATAATAATATCCCAAACGAATTTCTCATCAGATATTATCCAATCTTATTCCGATCCCTATTTAAACAACCGAATGCAGCCTTCAAGCTTCTCATGTAAATTTCGTCTCCATAAACTTACTTTTTTGAACTCCAATTTAAACTCTTGGTTGTCAACCTTAATGCACTTGATCGCCGTTTCGAATCGAACGCATAATGCAGATACTAGAGAAGCAAATGGTACATCTTCTTATTAGCCGATTTATTCGATTAATTAGAGAAATGCTGCATGATGGAACGTCATGATCATCTAGTTCGTTCGCTTTCTCTTCTCTGGACAATCGACAAAGGGGGATGGCCAATTTGTTCGATCGTCTCAAAGTCGCTTTAGGGAACTGATAAGACTCGGTTCGGACAGCAAAAGAAATCCATGATTCAAACTTGAAATGATCATTTAACGTTAGAATAAGTCGACGACGGAGATCGTGGACCGTCGATAGGGTAGGTTCCGACAGTAAAGCTCAATAATTTAAACATGGAGATGATCATTTTCCTCGAGACTATGTCGTCATGTTGGTGACACAATTCTTTTTCCCCAGTCTTTATACCGTTCCTAGTATTTCCAGAGCCATCTAGGTCGTCAATGTGATTTGGCTTTTCCTGTTGAGGGAGCATCAAGGAGGGGAATATCCTTAGCTTGTGCCTGTAAAATTGAATTTGGATTTTTGCTGGAAATGCTCGTCAACCATCTCACGTCACTTTGCCGTGAAACTAATGAGTAATTTTTACATACATGGTCTCTCTCCACCTATAAAATTACGCTGTGAAATTAGACATTTCAACGTACAATTTATTTCGTGTATCTTGACTTGCACGTGAGAGGAGCCATGACAGAATTATTTTTACCCGTGATACACACGATGAAGTTCGAAATTAGCTCTTCCAAATGACTTTTGAAAAAAAAAAAACCTTCCCTTCTCACAATCAGATTAGGTAATTAATAATCCGTCAAAACAGGCTGATGCGACTATGCGGGAAGCATGCATGTCGAGCGTTATTTTTTCTGTGTTCTTCACGCAGCTGGGCATCTCATGTTATTCCAAGAGCTAAACTCGCTTGTGTTTTATGCACGGTCTCTCTTTTGCGGACCAAACAGAAAACCTTAGGAGCATCGAGCGAAGGAATATGCGTCATGAGTTAGAAAGATTGTCCTAGGATATGCACTAGGACGATCCCTCGCATCCCCGAAAGGGCCCCCATCATTGAGAACGGAAGCAAATATTATAAAATAATTTCTTTTGCATTTAAGGGTCTCATTGCGATCGGTGCTGGTAGTTCTGTGCTCGTATTTATATATATAGGGACGACCGCCTTTATGCTCACTCGCCAACCTGCATAAACACACTGTAACTGAGAGAGAGAGAGACTGAGAGAGAGAGAGAGAGAGAGATGTCGTCGCCGTTCGGGTACTGCGAGAGGGAGAAGAAGCCATGCGTGAGGTGGGTTGAGAAGTATTTCAAGGATTGCCTGTGCAACGCCAAGGACGAGGCGTCGTTCGCGTTCGGGCTGATAAGCCTGGTGTGTTGGGGGGTCGCCGAGGTCCCCCAGATCTTCACCAACTTCCGCACCAAGTCTAGCCACGGCGTCTCCCTCACCTTCCTCCTCACTTGGGTGGCTGGGTCTCTCTCTCTCTCTCTCACACACACGCACGCACGCACGCACGCGCACAAGACAACCTTTAGGCTTCTTTCCAATTTGGGATGCTTGTCATACTTCAAGAAAGTCCGCTTCTTTTCTTCCCAATAAGCTTTAAAGCTCACTTCACATTGTGTTCAGTGGTTTTCTTTGATAATTTGGCCTCTCTCAGTGCTCGAGTCTTACAATATCTCGCGCAGATTTGTTTCCTCCTTAATGTTTTCTTGATCGCCATACTGAAGCTTGTTATGTGGGATGGACATGCAGGGATGTGTTCAACCTCGTCGGCTGTCTTCTTGAACCAGCAACAGTGAGTTTCAAGCTGAAATCTCTGAAAACCACCAAAAAAAAAATAAATAAAAAATGGAGTAGGCCACAGAAAACGAAAAAATCAAGCGAACATATGTTTGTTTAACGCATAAATTACAAAAAGAAAAAGGAAAGGGAAAAAGAGAAGAAAGGAGTAAAGACCAATCGGAGTATCTAGATTGGCAACCCAGAACATGACATGGGTGGTCCAAGAAAAGGCCTCAGGATTGGATGTATGCTGTTCTTGCGATGGGCACACCCACACACACCATGTTTGGTCTGTTTGTGCTTTTGCCATGATCACAGCACAGCATATAACGCACCAAACCCTGAAGCTTATCCAGACCTTTTTCACACTATGATAT
Organism: Melaleuca alternifolia; assembly: GCA_019926035.1. Taxonomy (NCBI): domain Eukaryota; kingdom Viridiplantae; phylum Streptophyta; class Magnoliopsida; order Myrtales; family Myrtaceae; genus Melaleuca; species Melaleuca alternifolia. Next base: position 4,087,762 of record JAGKPW010002416.1, on the reverse strand, counting down.
ATTACTAATTTTTACTGCCTTTGCGTTTCTCCCACTTGCATGCCTGCTCATCTTTATTACAGCTATATCATATGTATACGAGTTTAACTGGCCTTTATCTCTCTCTCTATTTCTTTCTCTCTTGTCTTGTTGCAGTTGCCGACTCAGTACTACACGGCCCTGGTAAATTGCAAATCCTCCAGCTTTACACGTGTTTTCTTTCCAGATTTTCAGAAGTTTTTTACGGAATTCTGAAACCCCTGCACCTGCCCGATGAACCCATATCGTTGATGATATAAAATTATTGGCCTAGAATGGCCGACCCTGGTCTGCACATAGTTGTCGTGTACCTTTCAATAGTTCCATGTATGAAAGTGTTCTGTAGGGTCAGTAGTCATTTTTCTCCTCTAGTGATAAAACATGATAATTCTTTTAAAAGTTCTACTATGCTTTTCTTTCCACTTCTCACCCGAGCAATTGTCAAAAATCAAAGTAATCATCGACCAGTACCGGTCATAGGAACTCGAACGAACTTCATTTGCATCTTGGCCCTCCAATGTGAGGATCTTTAAGTTTAGGACTTTTTCCACCCAAGGATCAAGACCTACGGGACGCGCACATTTACCGTGTAGTGAGACTACGCTCATATAGGACTGATGGATCGAAGCCACACTTGCATGTTCCCGGTGCATGAGCCCGACTGCTCTGCCGCCCTTAAGCTCAGATGGGACTCATAGGGATCCCACCTCGCCTTGGGTTCACAAGCACCGGGAGCGTGCAAGATTTGTTTTCCATGAATTGAACGAGAGAGTAAGCGGGACGGTGACCGCAAATTATTAGGTACACTCGGCTTCTAGCTCTCCCCATCCTCCCATTAGTAGTCCCAATGGTGGCTTCTTTGCATGGCCAAGAAAGCCCATGGTTCATATAATTGGAACCTAGACAAGCCCCCATTTATCGACCGCATCATCTGAAATGGAGGCTGCCCAACAGAAACCTTTCCTGTAAACCCTTATTCCGATAAATTGTCAGTAGATGATGTTTCGCAGCTCACCGTCAGCCTTGTCTCCAATGACACTCTTACCTTTGTGGTTTGATCTCCAACAGCTTTACACCACGAGCACTGTGGTGTTGGTGTTGCAGAGCCTGTACTATGATCATGTCTACAGGTGGTTGAAGTGCCGACGCAGCAAGAAACCCGACCAGAAGGTGAATATTTTCAATTTCCATTCCTTTTAACTTTCTTGAAGCTATCGTCCCCACAAAAAGCGAGAGAGAAATTATTGAAGACGACCGCCAAAAATAATCATTTCACTCCCAAGTGTGCTTGAATGACGACATTTTGGGTATGGGAAGAACGTCGTCAGTTTCTTTGATGGAATATATAGTTCTTGAAGTATTTGTGATGATTAATTGCAGACGGAAGAAAAGGAGCCATTGAAACCGAAAGCCACGCATCAATCAGGGATTCCCATTCCAAGCGCCTCGGCTAAAGCAACTCCAACGAAAGCATCTCCGAGAAGAGAGTTCTATTATACGTATGACATGTCGAGCTTAATTCATTGAATAATCTTAAGTTAATTTAAATTTCATCCTACCTAAAGATTGAAAGGGGAGTATACTTGGTGCCTGCCTACGCAGCTCTGCTAGATCTTTGGCCGGGAGCGGGACGCCGCCATTCCGGACATACATGAGGGTGGCCAAAAGCGGCCCGTCCGCCATGCAGCTCTACAGCGACTCATCTTCCGAGGACGAGGCCGCTGAGGTCCCGTCCACGAAGTCGGCCAGCAAGCCTAAGCCAATCCCACGATCGGTGAGCACTAATCTAATCCCATTAATTTAGTTGCTTTAATTACGTGATCTTTCTAGGATATATTGGTCTGCCCACAATCGAAACGCTATTTATGGAGTGATTGACGACCCTCTAATTTTAAACGTCCACACATCAAGATCGTCACTATTTTTACCTTGTCATTTCAGGTGGGGTATGGGACATTTCTAGCATCATCCCTCACTCTACCTCTTCAGAACAAAGCTTTCACAGAAGCTCATGTGGTACTCAACGCAAGGAAATTGTTACGAGTATGAGTTACTCCCATGATTCCCAACCCTAAGCTCTGTAGAGTCTTACCCCTAATTGATGAAATTGTCTCTCCTAATCCGTCTTTCTTTTTTTGTCTGGTGGCTTTATATGAAGCAGGAAGGTGGAATGGAGCACAGTGCTTTCGGACAATGGCTTGGATGGCTAATGGCTGCCATATACATGGGTGGCAGAATCCCTCAAATATGGCTAAATGTACGCCAACTCTTTGATCATTCTGAACTAACCAACCCATCGTTTGGACATGTCATGCATTTTCCTTACATCGTATTCGTACAAGACCCATCAATCTCCCTTAACTGATAGAGCTCATTGTTTCTATCGTTTCCCAGATTAAAAGAGGGAGCGTCGAGGTGATGCGCGCTTTTTCCTCTCTGCAAATGGTATTTCCATCTCCATGAATTCAACCGTCACGAATCCATAACCTTTCTCTTTGATGCTATTTCAGGGTTTGAATCCTCTTATGTTCGTCTTCGCGCTGGTCGCCAACGTTACCTATGTGGGGAGGTTCTCTCTCTCTCTCTCTCTCTCTCTCTCTCTCTCTCTCTTCATGCGTATATGTACAGATTAAATATATGTATTCATGTCCGTAGATAGGTACACGTATATATGTAGTATCTTATGCAAGCATTATACGGATGTTGCAGCATTCTAGTGAGAACCATCGAGTGGGAGAGTATCAAAGCTAACATGCCTTGGCTGTTGGACGCAATCGTTTGCGTGGCGCTCGACTTATTCGTATCCTTCCTTGAGCTTCTCTCCATTATAATCCAAGCATATTGCGTGGAGAGAATCATTGTAGCTCTCGAAGAGCACACTACGACTTAAATTGCTTCCTTAACCAACAAAAATCAGATCATATTGCAGTACATATACTACAGGTACTTCAGCAAGAGCAAGAACAGCGACGAGGAAGGCCACAGATACCACGAGGAAGCCGTCAAAGGCATGGCATCTTGACCGGTGCCGCTACTATGCAGTCCTCATGCTCGAGGGTCCTCGTCGATCGCTACGCGGAATTCGTTGTTTTGTATTGTTTTCCTTGTGAGGATGTGGCTTAATTGTGTCTGTAATCTGCCTCCTTTACTTCGATGCAATCTTAATTGCACCAAGAAAGAACACTACCGGATTGCTTTCACTTTTCTGGACAATCAACAAATGGCAACAACGTCCACATTTCGTGCATATAGAAAGGATCGGATAAAGTTGGTTCGCACAGTAAACTACAGTGTCTCATGCTGACGTCATAAATATTTCCATCTAATATCTTATGTTTGTCTGCATTTTTTTCGAGTCACCTGGGCCGTCAATCTAATTTGGCCCTTGCTGCTCGCTTCCAACTTTCATTTTTTTCAGAGAAAAACAAAACTAGTCTCTCTATTTTCCCGATGAGCGTCTTCTGTCTGTGAACACAGAAGATCTCAACGTCGCTGAGAATCATATGAAATCTTGTCTGGCTTATTTCTCTCCACACTTGTAATCAAATATTTTACATAGAAAGTATATACTATGACCGTTCCACTTCAGCTTTAGACCAAATAGAAGAAACGAATAAACTAAAAGAACAAGAAGATAATAACACTTCAAAGCTTCTGAAGCTTCGTGCATCATATGAAGCTTCAATTGAAGCATCATACGCCACACCCAACCTCGTATTGAGGCTGGGATAATACTCAAAAAGGCCGGTTGGAGCTTATTTTGATGGAGATGTCACCCAGAGTTCAAGTAAATTCGTCACATTTCCGGTGAAATCACAGGGTATCCTAGAGCCTGCTTCATCAATCTAAAAAGCTTCACGTCATCTCCTTCACCAGTTTCTGCAACCAGTCGATCTGCCTGTCCAAAGTCCTTTTATGCCAGTCCCATGTTTTCAGACGAGAAGAAGATACTGAAAAATACTAAAACTAGTTCACTTATACAAAACCCAGTCCACTGTTTTCAATTTGGCCGGCTAAAAATGGAAACAAGAAGCCCTCGCTTTCATCTAATAAGTGACGCTGCAAACATACGTGTCCTATTGCAGTTCGCCATACAATTTAGTATATCGGTTCAGTAGAGCAGGGGTTTCCACCTCCAGCTCTAGACTCTGGAGCAGTGCCTGTGCTTATAGGCCACACGCAGTGCCTGATATGCCAGAAATCCTCGCACACAGGCGAAGACTTCTTCAGTTACTTGTACACCGAACGGCTAGATTCCTCATCAGTTAGCATAATCCTTAACTTCTCTAGCCATTCCATTCACATAAAGAACAGCAACCTCCTTCACTTCTAACGTGTAACAGGAGCGAATTCTCCTATCAAAATTAAGGAAACTAGATCCACAGCAAGCTCTTAGTCCATCTAACATCACATACAATACTCGACAATCGACAACATAGACAGAGCACTTAAATAGTCCACTTAACACCACCACCGGGAAAAGCGCGTGTTCACACTTCTCAACTGCTTGTAATTGTGGAGCCTGACCTAGTTAATTAGAATTCATGGGGAGGGGCAACATCAAACAGAAAGAACCAAGACATCTTAAGATTTCTTCGGCATCGGTCACCCTGTAATTTCTTATATATGGAAAAGCGCAGCATCGAGAATATAGCACTTTTTAGAAGAACAATATGCCAAAAATCTATAATTAAAAAAAAAAATCATGCAACGAGTTCCACAATCCAATGCACTTCCTTTACTTTACACTTAAAAAAAGAACAGATGTATCACCTTTAAGCATTGTACAGTTACAAATAAAGCACCCAAGATAGGTCCTATATTCCTTGGTGATGGCAAACAGAATAGATGACACTATAGAAGAAATCGTGTTAAATAAGTAAAAGGTGACACGCAAATATGAACAAGAAACCACATGCAGACATACAAGAACGTGTCTGCACAAAGAAAAGGAGTGCGTGATATATGTGGAACAGGATATCAACGATTTGCAGATCACATTGACAACCTCTGAACACCCAACTTGAGCCTTCACTAGCCTAAGCCTTGTGGAGCATGACAACAACTATAAAGAGAGTTTAAGAGAAATCATCACCAAGAAAATCCAACGTCAGATCACCAACAAAGCAGCGCAAGAACTACAAAGACTCCGATGAGTAGAAGAAGGTTCTTCAACACAGTATCAGCTTGCTGCCCCCGCACAGCTGTCTGCGGAAAACCATGGGCATGACCACCGTGGAATGTGTTGAAGCCATATGGATAACCCGAAGTCGTCCCATACACAGTGGCATCTTGAAATCCATGGAATTGCACATTGAACAGAGCAGGTATTAGACCGCCAAATGCAGTGGAGAGCGTGAAATTCCCGATCCTAGCATAGGCCATTGGCATGAACCCTCCCATGAAACCAAACCCATAGTTCGCGAACTGGTTTGCTTCTGGAGGCGGAGCGGTTTCAGGCCTTTGTCCTGAAGGGCGATTGGGGATATCAATTCCTGGATAAGATTTGGATCTCGGGTCCGTCTGGGTCTTCCCCCTCCCATAAAGAGGGACTAATTTCTCCTCTTGTATAAGGGCCTTGCAGACTGGGCATTCTTGGCAATGCGAGTGATGGCGCAGCCACCTATAGAGACAGGGCCAACAATAAAGGTGACCACAAAGGGTCAGGACAGGGTCATGAGCTAATTCAAGGCAAATGTTGCATTCGAAATCTCCAGCATCATTGCTGCTGTTGTCGGAGGAAGATGCGCTTTGGGCCGGCTTACTCGTCGATTCTCTGGCCCCGCTTTCCATCAAGTAACCTACAAAACGATGGAGAGAAACTCTTCAATGTCATGATTTTACCAGCTATGAAACAGAGTCCGAGACATTTATGACCATCTTCCCGCGGACAGAAAATTCTACATCGTGCTTACTCAAAAGAAAAGGTCATGCAACTGCAATTAGAAAAGCTTCGTCTTTCCCGATTTTGAACTGATGACGTCCTACGCATTAAATCGCTTCGCACATATTGGAGAAAAAAAACAATCCAAAGCGGAGTCTCTTAGCCAAAACTGCTGCTGTGACATCAGAGAAGGATCGCAGAGCAAAACGATGAGCTAACGAAACTACGTGAAAAGGAATCTAATCTCACGACATCCCAGACAAAATCCCCGCAAAACCCGATCCTTGGCACAAAATCATCGAGTTTTAGGACGGCAATATCGGCATCAACGTGACGGAACAGATAAATCAGGTCTCTGCACCACGCACGCCCAAACCCTAATTCTACGCGGGAAGCTAGAAAACCGATCGATCGATCGAACGATCATTTCGGCGATTCCCGAAGACACTACGCAATCAATCCGAGACAGAGCCGAAGTTGGCGAGTCCAAAACCTCCCACGGAAGAAGCAGCGAAACCAGCATCAAACATACGCGAGGCGGATCGGACCAAACCGCCCAAAAACCAAGACAAAGAAGGAGAAAACGGAAAAACGCCGACAAAAAAAAAACATTTGGGCCGATCGCGAATCGGAAAAACTCACCGTCGAATGAGTCCAGGCGGAGCTCGAGCCGATCCAGAGGGACGCGGGATCAGCAGGACCGTCGGTGCCGCTGGTTTATCGAAGGGTTTCGATGGCGTCGGTCGATGGAGGAGGAAGACGAAGAAGAAGAGGAAGGTTCGAGGGTATTCTCGCGACGTCCCCCACTCCCGAAAGTGGGAATCGAGATCTGGCACGGATCTGGCCCGTCCGCGGGAGCTGATCGGACGGTCGACGTCGCCCCTCGTAAGCAACGCGTTTGACTTTTCTTACTAAGGTAAGAAGGTTTGACTTGTAAATACGTCGTCGGAGTAAATACATCAGCGCCGGCGGCGAAGGAACGAGGAAGGTCGGACTTCCCTCGTGGAGCTCACTGTCAATATTTCGTCATCTTCTTTTGTTCTAAAGCTTATTCAAAATACATGAGATGCCAAATTTTGTATATATATAATGATACGTCTTAATCAAGAATAGCGCGTCATAAAATATCGTTTGTCTTGTTAATCACCACGTCTAAGATGTCGCTAATTTAGATTTGTCAACTAATGACAATTCACAAAGGTTTTACGAAGGTTTGCAATGACTGAGAACAGAAGCATATTTGATCTGGACATCATTTCTAATTATGATGGTATAGAAAGAGTTAATGATGTTTCGATCGCAACCAAGCGTGAAAGGTTTGTGCATTTGGAATTCTTAACTTAGTTTTATAAAGGGTTGTGACGGTCTGTCGTAGACGAGGAGAGAATGCTGCAAATTCAATGAAGTTTAATTATGGCGATATGCAAGGGACACCCCGATGTTTGGTCATAACCAAGAGTAAATTATCGTAAATTTGGATCTTATGTTCCAATCACGACGACTCACAAGAGGTTACGATGATTCATCACGGACAAAGACAAAATCATTTGTCATAATCAAAAACAAGATGTTATAGATTTCGTCAATACCAAGAACTCGGCGTAAAGAACGTATGAGAGCAACAATATATCCTCCGGAAGCACATTCCTTCAACGGTAAAGTCGAAAAGCATTGGTGTTAATCTAAAGACGCTTTCGCTTCACGAAAATAGAATTGTTTACAAAATTATTTCGATTCGTGAACTTTACTTTAATGCGTAATGTGGTCACCAAACACTCAATTTATTTAATGTGGTCTGTGAACTTTGAAACAGTGTACAATGTGATTTTTGAACTTTCAATTTGTTTAATTTGGTCCCTGAAGTTCTTGCATATGTTAAAAGTAGTTTTTGAATTTTATGAAAATATTCAATATTTTATTTCCATTAATTTAAGAACAATGACCACATTGAACATTCTTATATAGTTCAGTAACTACTTTGAACATATACAATAAGGTTCAAGAGCCATATTGAATAAATTGAAAGTTTATGGACCATATTGTATATTAGATTAAAACTAACGGACTACATTGCACATTTGGCAAAAGTTCATTGACCATCTATATTGTTTTCACTCCTAAAAATGTATATTATATTGTATCAGTTTAAAAAATGGATAAGAAAAATAACTCCATCGTCTACTGAAAATGGTTAGTATAGAATTTTGTCGATAATGGATATAATTATCCTTCAACTAATTATTTTCGATATTTTCGAAAAAAAAATACTTTACAAATCATTCATTTCTTTTTTTCACGAAATAGATGTAGCTTTGACATGAGTTCACAATTTTTCTGCATGATCATACAGATAAAGTATAAATTCCATTGGTGCATACGCATTGGCTCACGTGGTGTCGCGATCATACAGAGATGGCTCTACGTAGAAAGTGTGTTACTCGAAATGATTTAACCACAATCAAGACTTGTAAAAGAATTGCAAAACAAAGTCAACGTATCACCGTTCTACATCATAGCAATTTATACGTTTCATTCAACTTCAAGAACTTTTTTGGCACTATGTATCAAAAATTAAACTAAGGACACCAGCATAATTATGCATGAACAAGGTCATAAGCATCGAGTAGATTGCTTTTAACTTGGCATCCTAAGGTTCTTATCTTTCTTGCTTTGATGATCTCTAGATAAAACGAATCTTTCAATGCCTTATAATCAGAAAACTAATCTCAAAATCTCAAAGTGAATAGCATTATTCATTAATTTTGACCTTAGAGAAAAGATTATGATGCTTTCGTCTCTGGTTGCAATTTTTTATTTTTTTATATTGGAGGGGCTTGGTTGCAAGTGCTTTTTAGTATAATTTTTTTTAAGTAGACTATGGTGATGGAAGATAATGTCAAAATTATTTCGAGAAAACGGAGGATCATTTGCTCATTTTTTAATACATTAAGGAGTCGATGGGACTAAGGTGAAGAAAATTATGTCATGGACCGCAACACTAGGTAGTAAAGACTCAGGATGAAAGTTTGAGGAAATGTGTCACGTTATATTTAAGATATTGATACAAATGATCCATAAATTTTGTCGTAATATGTAATGTGCTTACTAAATTTTCAGATTATTCAACGTGATTCATAAATTTTGACTCAATGTGCAATGCGGTTTATGAACTTTCTATATATGTTTAAACTAGTTCATTGACAATATGAAAAATATTCAATTTGGTTCTTCTATTAATTTAAATTCAATGATCATATTGAACATTTCTATGTAGTTTAGAGATTATCTTGAATATGTATCAAAAGTTTATGGAGCACATTGAATAAATTAAAATTTTAGGAACCACATTGTATATTGACTTAAAGTTTGTGGACCACATTGAATAAATTGAAAATTTAAGGATTACCTTACACGTTTAACCAAAATTCAATGATCATTTTGGTGATTTTACCTTTTATCTACGACAAGCGACAAGTTATGGTGAGTTCTGAGTTTGGGTTAATTTTTCGAAAGGTATCTCAAATTTGGAAAAGTAGTTAGAACAACGATTTCACTTTTTAAATGGAAAGGTATGGTCTTTGACAATGACATCACATGCACCGTCGTCGTGGTGCGATCAGGCCAACCTTGCTCGCTTGTTATGAATATCATCTTACTTGCTAATGCGATCTTACGGTAAGCAATTATAAATCGGATGTCCCATTTAAATGAAACGGCATGGTATGTGATGATTGCGACGTCACTAGGTGCAGTGCAGCGTGGATGTGGCGCAATCGAATCATCCTTTACCCGCCCATTTTGAATAATCTCTTGCTTGGCATCATGTATGAGTTATATCATAAATGCCGGCAATGATTATCGATCGATTACATCATATATCATTGTCGTCACGTGTGTAACCGTCGTCACGAAATACTTCCTCCTTTTAGAAACGGATAAATCGAAAAGTGTTTTTAAGCCACTAATTAAAGATGTCAAGGTTTTGTAGGATCCTAGCGTAATTCTTAACTCAACAAATCTTCATCTTTCGCAATTACCGCGTACGTATTACTGGAATTTCTATGTGATTATACTTCCAGCGTCAACTCTCTTGTATCACCTTATGCAACTGCTCAGGAACTTCTAGTTTACTGGCCACTAAACTAGGGATATAGTACTTCAGGACAGCAACTGCTCCGGTTTTTGAAACCTGATACTCTGTAAGAATATGAATTTTATAACAGCCCCCAACTTTGACTTTTCTCCCTATCTTTTCTTTCTTTCTTTCCTCTCTCTCTCTCTCCCCTTTCTTTTCCCCTCTTCCGCCGCACATCTCCTACTTCTTTGACTTTTTTTCTTTCCCCTCTCCTTTTCTTTTCCCTTCTGCCGCACGCCACCCCCTGCAGCCTGCACCCCGTCCCATCTCTCTCTCTCTCTCTCTCTCTCTCTCTCTATTTTCTTTCCCTTCCTCCCCTCCTTCCTCCTGCTTGGTCGTTCTTCCTAGTTCTTCTTCCCCGAGCGCCGAGCGAGCCGATGTTGCTGCTCTCGCTTCGCTGCTTCTGGTGTTGCAAGTTGCAGCCAACGGAGCTCCGCCAACCCGACGTGGGCAACGCCGAGCCGTCGCCGCGTCGCCTCTCTCCACGCTCCGACGCCGCCCTTGTTCCTCCATCTCCAGCACCACCCACGAGCCATCAGACATTCAGCACCGTCCCAGCCGTTGGTGACCCTCGGCGAGTCCTAGATCATTGTTTGGTCGCCGGAGTTAGCGCCGGCCAGCTCGAACGGAGCACGAACAGGTCTGGAACTCCCTCGCCGGAGCTGTTCTTCTTCGCCGATGACTTCGTCGTCTCATCCTTAGCCCCAACCAGCCACCCACGGCCGAGAATCAGCTCCAAGAGCCTCGCCGGAGTCTCGCCGGAACCCTCGCCGGCGCCGGTGCGGGGGCCGTGAGCGTGGGCCTCCCCTCTGATGCATGAGCCCAAACTTGGTGGGCCTTAGTCAGCCCAACCCGGCCCAAGAAGAAAAGAAAAAGGAAAAGAATAAAAGAAAAAGAAAATGAAAAGAAGAAAATGAAAGAAAAAGGAAAAAGGAGAAAAAAAATAAAAGAAAAGGGAAGGAAATAAAAGAAAATAAGGAAAATTAGCGGACCGCAACTAGTCGCTTGAAGACTCAAATTGATGTGAGTAGACCTTCTAAACCTTAATTAGGCATGTTTATTGCCTTAGTACAATTATTAGGGTAATTGTGTTGATTTATGGCGTGATTGGATTGGTTATCGGTGAAAAAAGGAATTGTGCGAGGTTAGTACGGACGGTTTCATGCACTATCGTTGGCTGCATATTTTATTTATTTAATTTCAGCATTTATTAATTTAATTTTAGTATTTAATTATTTAATTTTTCGCATTATTTAATTGTGCAATTAATTGGTTGCATGGGTCACTTGATTAGTCTTAATCGTCGAGATTTGGACTTAGCTAAATTTGAGTGGCGGATTAGATGATTTAAGAGTGAGGTTGAGATTGGTCTATTATGGCCGGGGATCGAAGCCAAGGAAGCATGATGCGATTGAGCGATTACGAGGCCAATTAGGCCCGAGATGGATGTAAAGCCATTGGACCCGAGATATAAATTGGACATCAAATGAAGTTCAATTGGAGACTGGTGGGTTGACCATTAGTGGAGGTTGTACTGTGGTGTGGAGATAAGACAGGAAGGCTAGTTAAGGTTTTAGGCCGGTCGTGGACGGCCTTGAATTTTTTTTATTGCGCAATTTATTTAATTATTGATTTATTGTGTAATTTATTTAATTATTAATTGATTGCGTAATTTATTTAATTATTGATTTATTTGTGTAATTTATTTAATTATTGGTAATTTATTTAATCATTGCAATAGATATTGATTGGTGAGATGATTGAGCTTAGTACTAAGTAGCGACTAGGGTCTGGTAGACTTGTGGATAGGCTAAGCGCGGAAAAGAGAGACTAGAGGAGAACAAGTACGACAGGATAAAGAGTGAGGTTGGATTATGTCTAGGCTGATTGAGGAGACGTGAGGTGCGATTAGGGACCCTAGGGCAATTGACAGACCTAGTTTTTGGTTAGGGGTTGGCTCATTGAGATATTTATATCTCAACCCGTCGTGGTAACCATTTTTTTCAGGTACAGGATTGGAGATTGAATTTTGGAGGCGAGTTCTGTGGGAGTTAACAGGGCGAAGACTCGAGACCAGAAGGCCAGCGACCTGCTTGGGACGTCGCTATTCTTTGACCGAAGAGAAGATGAAAATTGGGAACCGTCGCGTGCTAGGAAAATCGGGGCGTGACAAATTTAGGGTGATCGCATTCATCCGGGCAGTGTCGGAGATGGTTGTGCCACTCCTCCAACCGCCGGAGAGGGCCTCGACGGCCTTGAGGGGGGAGATAGCGGTGGCTCACAGCAGGTGATTGTAGCCAGTGGAAAGTTTAGGGATATTATTCAATATTAACAATAATGCAAATATCGATTTGAAATATACTCTCTTTTTTTTCTAACGAAAAGCCTGAGTTAATAGCAAAATTAATATTATGTCCATTTTGATATGATCTAAGAATTTACAGAAAACCCGAATTAGAAAAAGGGTCCATGGACGACTTTTGAGTTCTCACTACTTTGTATTAATGATGGTATTAAGTTCGCTCGTTCGCCGACTACCCATTCCGACAGGCCAAAACAAAATTGTATGATGCTTTGCACATATTCGAGCCGCACGCCCTCACAATCCACCGAACGACTTGGAGGCAGGCGGCAGCGGGGGCGGCACCGGTAGGCTCGCACGGCGGGCTTTCCGCAGCTCGTCGTACCTCCGCACGTCGAAGCCGCGGGCCTGCATCAGCTTCTCCTGCTTGGCCGCGAACCGGCTCTGGAAGAACCCTTCGAAGGAGGGCTCCCGGGAGGTCCTCAGGAAGAAGGCGTAGCCGAGCATGAAGTAGACGGAGGTGAGGTAGAAGCAGATGGGCTCCATCACGTCCCACGTCAGCTCCCAGAAGGTGAGCCGCATGAACCCGGCCGTCTGGACCACGAGGTAGCCGAGGCCCAGCCAGAGCTCCCGGCGGACCAGGGAGTCGGCCTCCCGGTCTATCTCGGCCTTCCGCCTCTCGAGCTCCTCCAGCTCCTCGCTCCGCGGCGGCGGCGGCATCGGCATCAGCCCCTCGATGGCTTTGCGTACCTGTGGACAAGGAAATGGGTACACAGATTGTTTGACCGAACATTGCTTTTGTCCTGAAACAGACCCCAAAATTTTGGACCTTTTTTTCCAAAGATAATTTATTTTAAAAAAAGATTGCGCCTTTGGATTGATGGAGACAAAGAAAGCGTTTTGGACACGTGAACAAAGATCTCCCCGACTATCGAATGTGAGGCTCCAAAGGGGGCCGAGACATCCTAGTCCGGACCATTTGGGAACACCGAAAGCAAACAGACCTCCCTAGATCTCAAATCAACTCCAAATTGCCCACATCAGACACCCTTTTCCTCTACCTTTGTGAATTTCTCCTCTACTTTCATGTCCATCAATTAGAAAAAAAGGTACAAAACATTAATAATTCAAGACCTAATTCATCCACCCGTTAATGAATTTAGATTATAATATGACCCCATAATCTTCCAAAAAATTTTAACTTTTTTTTGGTCCTTGTCGTCCTAAGAAAAGGGTGTTTTCTCTTTTACCATCTCAAAGGTGGGAAGTCTTTACACGTTTTTGGTCTCTGGTCCTGTTGGGAAGAAGCACCAAACCCCGAACGTAGGGGAAGCAGAAAGAGATCACCAAAAAAGCACGTATCAGTCTTCGGTAGTAGCCTCCAATTTCATGGAAAGAAAACAACATATGCAAATGAAATGGAAGATGGAATTAAGAAAAAAAATGAACTGAAATCAAATCTAATTTCAATCTCTTAACCCTCTGCGACTCTAAATTGTGTAACACTAGAGAAAAGGTAAAAGGCAAAGTGCAATTGGTTTTTGAAGGCCAAACAAGAATGTAAAGGGAAATTAAAGAAAAGTAGAGAGATTGAGAATTAGGGGAAATTACCAGCTCGGGCTTGAGAAGCACCATCTTTCCCCAAACGACGACGTTGCCGGTCTCGTCCAGCGTCCGCGCTAAGCGGAGCCCCTCGTCCGGATCCGCACACGCCTCGCCGCAGATCCGGACCAGGTCCGGGTACGAAACCCAGGTCTCCCCGACCTCCCTCAGCCGCGACTTCGCCATCTCCACCTGCGCCACCTTCATCAACTTCCTCGCGTCCTCCACCGTCAGCTCCGGAGGCTCCGACGCAGCCGGCGTCGGCGTCGGCGTCGGCGGCGGGAGGGGGATCAACCCCGAGATCCGGATCCTGTTCCTCGCGATGTCGAGGGCCCGGAGCCTCTCCATCAGGCCCTGGCCTACCGGGGGCGGCCCGACCTCCGGCGAGAGCACGGCCTTCCGGTGGAGGAACCGCCGGAAGACGCCACGGTGGTCTCCGGGATCTGGGTCGATGGCGAGCTCGCTCCGGCGGCGAGGGTGGCCCGGAGGCGAGGCCAGGGCAGCGGCGGAGCGGCAGTTGGCCAGGGCTTGGGAGGAGGAGATGGTTCTGGACATGCTGAGCAGGCGCTGAGCCAGCAATTTCTTGATCGACATTGTCGAACTAATTCGAGCAAAGAAAAGGAGAGACGACGAGAGGGTCCTCGACGTTTCTTGTTCGCGGCGGTGGTCTCTTTTCTCTGTTGCTTTTTGGTGTGTCGTTTAAGACAAAAAGCGGTGGAGAAGACGGTAGCGCTCCGGGACCTTTATATAGGTGTCCAAAACCAGAGGAAGAAGACGATGCAGTAGAATATTGAAAATAAGGTTTTTTTCTTTTCTTTTGCCAGAAAATAATGTTTGTTCCGGTGGAAAATTTGAGCGCGAGATATTGTGGCCGAGACGATAAATTGGAGGAGAGAAATTGGCTTATGCACCCTCCCCCAAACAACACCGAAGCATATGCTGTGACACCGAGGGTCTGATCCTCGCTCTCCATCCATTTTGGTCAAACAAAAGGGGGCATGGCCCGATATGAAAAACGAGAATGCAATGTACGTCGCTTCACTTGATCCATGTCGATTCATCTGTCGATCTTACTCTGTTTGTATGACATACATTTACCTTCGATTACCATGCTCGTTTTGGAGATACAATGAATCTAGTCGAGTCATTGTGTTATACTCATTTTTGTCAATATATTAATTGAGGTCATACTCCCTGTGTCCTTCCTATACCAATTAAGCTTAGTTCGGACTAGGATTCGCGAGATTCGATGTGAAAGAAATTACTGACCATTAATAATGTGCATCGAGACCTTTCGTTGTCTCACGCGATCAAACGGTCTTGCTCGACCCCATCCACGTGGACCCACAGAGGCAAAGCTTGAGGCCCCTTCGAGAGCATATTCCCACTTGAATGACTACGATATATTCCTACCCAACTCCCACGGTTCACGAGACGAAAAATCAATCCGAAACCCGGAGCGGCCCGTCCACCGTACACGTGGCAGGGCGGAGGAGGGCCGATGGGGACAGTCCCTACCGTCCGATCACATGAATCGACGACCCGAGGAGGGGCAAAAGAGCTTCAAAGCGAGCTAGACGCCGCTGACGTCCGATCGACCTCGGTCAACCGCGGGGGAGGGAGGGGCAGCGGACCGAGTTCGACACGTGGAAGCCCAACAACCAATGGCTATCCCTTAGGGTCAAACCATTAAAATAGCCTTGCTTACATGGAATCACAACCCGCCCTCCCTCCCTCCCTATATGGAAGATATCAACTGGGGAAGGTGTCGAATTCGAAATTAAACCGGCGGGGCCCACTTTGGGGTTGGCCGTTCGCGGAAACGTGTCGCCACATATGATCTGTTAGTCCATATCTCCGAGGTGGAGAATCGAGGGTGGTCTGGTGGTTTCCATTCGGGGAGGTTCACGAATGACAGCCCTGTAACTTCCGTTTTCTTACCGGGGTTGGTGGGACAATTCCAACGTCGGAGGGGCCTCGGACACGTGGCGCCGCGACATAGGGCGGTGAGGGGGGTGCTGTGTTGTGACCTCCCCTAGATGCACCGGCTCTCGGTGACCATGGTCGCGAGTCGGTAGTATACAAGAAGCGGCGTGCATGGCTGCACGGAGGCCAGGGACCGCGAGTGCACGGATAAGACCGTGTTTATTGCACGCTAATCCGGGTGATTAACGTTAAACGCCAACGTCCAAAAACGTGCAAACGAGTCTTCTCATCGCAGGCCATGGAGCTAAATTGGGGCATTTTTCGAGTTGCGGACATCTTAGGGGTCGAGAAAGCGCTCGGGACGCGGCGGGGCCCTCTTTTCAAGTCCGGGAGCCGCGATCCTCCGAGAGATATGTCGACTCGATAGGATGAACGAATGGCAGGATCTGATTAAGGGCTTTGTGTATTTACAAGTTGAACATTGTAGGCTTTACTGCATGGAAAACATTTTTTCCCCTTGAAGCAAACACATCCTAAGTGTCAAAATAATAAGACAAAGTCATTATCTTCAAGAATGTTAGTGACCGTGGCCATGTTTTTCATAAGGTCAACTTCCGTTCCCCATTGATTCTTCATGAAATTTTCTAGGATATACACCGCTATACACAAGAAGAACACATAAGAATTGTCAACCCCAACCTCATGTGATTATCCAATCAAATTAAATAAGAAGGTGGACGATGCTGACCCCTTCCTACTTGGGTGGGGATTCCCAGCATCATTCCAATCCTCACGGTTCTCAACCATTTTGCCATACGACTTCTCAACCTATAATAATAAATTCTTCGTTGAATTGTGAACAGACAATCTCAACTTTGCGTTCCAGACTTTCTTAAGGGGCGTTGGGCAGGGGAGAGATGACTACGGTGGTGAGTCGGCGGCACAAGTGGCCGCGCGCATGGCTGATCAATGGAGAGCAGAGATTTGTCCACACGGATAATAAGACCGTGCTAATTGCACGCTAATCCGGCGATTAGCGTTGAACACCATCATGCAAAACGTGCTCAAATGAGTCTCTTCTTCGCAAGCCATGGAGCTAAATTCACGCGTTTGAAATCACGAGTACTTTAGGGATCGAGATGAGCAACCGATATGCGGCAGACCCTGATTTCAAGGTCCGGTGTCGTAAATTGCTCGAGAGGCGAATCGAGTAAAGAGAATAACAGCTACCATGCTCCGATGAGGGTTTTAGTTGTTTTTATAAATCGGATGTCACGAATAAGCTATTAACCATATCAGATTGAAATTGTGGCAAGTTATAGAAATTGGTGGACAAGGTGAGAGTATGGGAGCGGTGATTATAACATTGGTTTTCATACGAAGAAATGTTGAGAGATACGTAAGTGATTTCACAAGAAGAAATGTCGAAACCAATAGTTTTAACGGTGAAAGTGACCATGGCATGCTTAACCAACCGTAAGGTCAACTTCCACTCGGTTTCAATTCTTTACGAAATTATTTAAGCCATAGTACACACAAGAACTTATAAAATTTCCAACCTAACATCATGTGATTATGCAATTCAATTAAATAAGAAGACGGACAATCGTGACACTTCCCACTTGTGTGGAATTCTCGGCATCATTCCGATCCTCATTATGCTCAATCATCTATCTATAAACAAATAAGCTAGGTCACGTTTAACTCTCGAAGTTCGAGAATAGAACATGTTTGCCTCTATATTTTTATACGTTACACATTATTTCTTGAACTTTCATCACGTCAACACCGTTAACCTTTGATTATATTTTCTGTTAGCATGTCCAATGCACATGACTTATAAGGGGGTAAATACGTAGCTTCATCTTTTAAGGGTACTATAGAAAATGAGAGAGCAAAAATTTAGTATCCCAAAGGTCAAGAGAACTTTGTGTGAAGTCCACTAAATTTCGAGAGGATTAGTGGTTGCGTTTTCCTCCATTATTGAGCGGACGAAAGGTTTTTTTCAGTCAGATCTTTTGATTGGCTGATTACAAATATCAACATCACTAACGTGCATACTTAATTGACAATGACAGCAACTTACGATAACAACTATATCTTCATTAACATCATTCAGTCCACATGAATAAGAAATGCTAAAAGATCATACAATAAACAATAAACTAGCGTTTAGATCCAATAAAATATATGATCGATCATATCGGGGTAACTTTTATACATGCGTATCGGTATAGGGGTATTGTTGTACCTTGAGAGAAGTTAAGATTATGTTTATTTATGTAAGATAATTCGTCGTGAATTAGTTGTTTGAACTCTCACGCAATTGATTTGTCGAAAATAATCGAATAACAAAAAAATCATTCAAAAGCGCTTGCTTAAAATTAGGAAAATAGAATCCTTAACATGAAAAGATGAAAACATTATCTTGGAAGTCGATTTCTTAGAAAGAATTTATCTTTATTATGAAATTTTCCCTGAAACAAATACACCCTCAAGTGCCAAAATCAATTCACAAAATCATTACTTTTCAAGGACGTTACTAACCGTGGCCATGTTTATTCATAAGGTCAACTTCCAATCGGCTTGAATTCCTCATGAAATTCTCTAAACTATGGTACTACACACGAGAAGAACATGCAGGAATTGTCAAACCTAACATCTGTCCGTGGACAAATGGAGCTCGTCCGTATCATGCGTGTTGAATTCATGCTGAGACCATTCGGATTAATAAGTAAACGCAATGTGCTAGCCATCTTGTCAGACGACCGCTCGCGCTATAACAAAATTCATAAACAATCTTGATCTTTGCGTCCTCATCCGAAAACCGGGTAAACAGCGGGAGGAAAGCTGTAATGTGATGGCGGCCATGAATTCCCTCGAAGCAAATCGAAAACGGTCCTCCCGTTCACGCAAACGTGTCGCCACATACACATCGTCGTATCCAAACAATTATTATGTTTCCCTATTTAGCGGAAAGAAAGTAAATCAATTCCTTGTTGGTCTTCGATTGGATGTCTAGAAAGAAAGTAACTTGCATTAAATTAATCATCCTCGTGAAATCATCAGAAGGTATCCGAGGACTAGTAGTAGACGTTGTTATCCGAGAGATTTGTACGTGATACGTACACGTCGTCATCGTATAGTCATGATCCTCGTGGAATTGTTATCTTAGCATGTATATTGGCATTACATTATTATCCTCGCAGCATGAACTTATTTGAACGTGGGACGACAAGGACGAAGAAGAATGTCTAAGGTCGTATTATGCCGTTGGGTTTTGCACATTCATGATAGCGGTTTCTTTTCGTTTTCAGGCAAGACAGGAATGAGAAATCTTCGGAGTCGTACACGCTTCTGCCGTCGGTCTTCTCTGTGCCGAACGGTCACGTTTTCGATTATCCCAACATTCCCGTGATTTGCTGAATTTACGTTGTCTGAGGAAAAGAAGTTCCCCGTTAAGACAAGCAAACAGAGCAGATGCATATGCAAAGCAGGAAATGACTGATCTTCCATCGGCCATAGTTACTAATAACTTACGATTCTCGATTCGCGCTACGCAATAGGATACGGCTCGAGGACGAAATGACACGTATCTATCGGGATAATCTACTCGATAATAAATCTTAAGTGAATTTATTGGTTCAATGCATGCTAATGATACAACATGTGTCGATACCTAATTTTGCTGATTCCCAATTCTTTGTATTGTATCCATCAAATGAAGCATGTTTTATATCATGGCATGGTGTGTATTATATCTATGTAGCGTCACATCGATATGAATGAATACCTGTAATATGTCAATTAAACTTTCTATTCATGCTTGCAAAATATCATATTTTTCAAGACAAATTGTGTGCTACAATATCTTATGTTATGCTTAACATGTACTATAAATTAAGTTGCCTTTGCACCTTAATCGTGACTTTTACTTTTGAAGTTTGACATTTTATAGATTTTGCGGATTTCATACTTTTGACCATTTTTAATGATGACCATTAAAAACCTATTCCACTATACAAATATTTGTTTACTACACTCACTTTGTTATTTTTTTTCCTCATAAATTTTCAAGACTTAATATTTTATTGTTGCTTTAAATGTTTGGAGAGAAAGTAATGAAGAATTATTAAGGCTTTTTTCGTTTCGCGAAAAAAATGATTTATAAGATATTTTTCTAAAAATTATCACTTGTATCACTAAAAATAGTAGTCAATAAGTAATACTTTTGCTACCAACAACAAAAGTATTTTCTGTTTATTCATCTTGGTGAGTGATACAAGTGACCATTTTTAGGAAATATTTTTAAAATCATTCATTTTCCGTGAAAAAAAAACGGAGCCTAAACAAAAAAAATATTTAGCTTTCTGAATATTAATTATATATGGTGCGATGTTTAGTTGTCCAGAGCCAATACAAAAAAAGCTAAATGGAATCCATGTCTAGTTGCTCCTTCCTTGCATCTGATGCTCTATACATATCATGTCATGATAATAATATTTTCAAGGGTTCATGTCTCGATACCATTTGTAAATACTTTATCCAATAAATTATGCAAAAAAAAAAAAAGTTCTCCCTTTCAAGTGCAAATTTTTCGTCATCAATCCTTATTCGTACATCATTCGCTTAAATAATTTGTTCTCTCTCTTGTATTAACCTAAGGCGTCCCATCAAAAGATATCTCTTGACATTCCACATAAAAAAGAACCTATAGAGATTTGATTGTGGATGCCTCCTTGGAAACAATCGTTCACTCATCTCACATGATTTTGTTGGCTTGGCTAGCGAGAATAATAGATTTCAATTTTCAATTTTCAGTTTTCATAAGACACGCAATGTCTCACTAGTGATAATTTATAATGCAATTTGAAGAGAATGAATGGAAACATGCATGCTTTCTCCTTCATGGAAGAGAAAGCTTGTGCCACAAGAGACTTCTATATCTATCCTCTCTAGTACAAACACCATGATAATTCATGATATAAAATCCTATGTTCTTGTTCTTTCTCTATCTTCCTATACCATGTAAGTTGTAGCTGAGGAGACTGAAGGAACCTAACCATCGATGCCAAAAAAGAAATAAATTGCCAGCACAAATTATCGATTCCTTTTTGGGTGAATAGCCATTGTCTATAAGGATTGAAATGTTCCAAAAATTTCCATTTGGTCCCAATAAATAAATAAAGTGAAGTAAAATTGCCAAAGAGGACCCTATACCTCTCCTACATTATTGCTATTATCCACCCAATTTGACAACACATATTCGGCATGAATTGTTGGTGTCATGTATTGTTATTCTTTTATTCCTTTAGCTTGTGCCACTAAATTTCATCCCATAATTTTTTCTTTTCTTTTTTTTCAATTTTCTCTAGGGACATGGGTAGCCTCTGCTTGCTATTCGACCTTATTCCCCTCTCGTATTCCACGCCGTGGCTTCCCAAAGCAAGCTTCAATCTAGTCTCTTCTCTTGTGTTTTGAATCTTGAAAAGGTGTTCTTGCCAATAACGTCTTGAAATATTGTTGTGTGGTCCAACTGAAGGACTAGCAAAGGCCACCAATTGACACTTCATGTCTTATCTTGTGCACGAGTAATGCCAGGTTTATTTATGCATGCAGAAACTAGCATACTAAATTATGTGATAGGCTAGAATTCGGCTTTTGCAAAGTGGGTTGTTCTCAATATCTAAGAAAGGTTAGTCACATTTTTTTTGGTCCGTAACGTTTAGTCACATGCTTTGGGGAAAATTTATCAAAAAGTCGTAAATATATTGTATGGCGGCCACTTTAGCCTTTTTTGTAACGATTTATCTATTTTGACAGGATATCGCTGACATAGACACTAAGTGTCCGATGTAGTACGAGAGACGTTGATGTGAACAACTTTCCATAGTTCTTTTCTTTTCTTTATAGTTAAAGGATGACGAGGGGCTGCCAACAACCTTTGTCGACGACTCAGCCAACCGCATTCAAGGGATCTTAGCCCTTGCCTAGTGGCTGGCAAGGGATTCGTGGTCCTTACATGCACCAAACAGGGCTCATAGGTCCTCACCCAATTATCAACCGCTAATCTTTAACATTTTAAAAAATATATAAAATTTAAAAATTTAGTAAAAAAAATTAAAAAATTAAACAAAATAGATTTTTTTTAAAAGTTGTACACATCGGCAATATTAGGAAAAATTTAGCCGGATAAATTAAATTAATAAATTATCAAATTGTTTATGACTAAACCGATAAGATTGAATAGTTTTTATCGACTGTCATGCAATAAATTTAGTATTTTTTGGACAATTATCACATTCTTTAGCATATCAATTTTCTAAAAATTTTAGTAAGCTCGACAATATTCATGCACACGCAAACGAAGTCCACATTGCACGTGCAAGCTTACAAAAGTTGGTATATTTTGTCGTACAATTAACAAGATAAATCAAGGAACCAAAAGCAAAAAAACATTGTAAAAGGGAAACGATTGAGAGAAAACCAAGTTCCTTAGATGATCTAATTTATGTGGAGTAGTAACAATGGAATCGGCATCAAATCCCTCCATGCATAATGTGTTCCTCAAAGATAAAAAGGTTAATAAAATATACATTCGACAAATCATGACTTCATTTTTTCATCCTCGACAATTCATCCCGAAGAAGTGACTAACCATTTCAAATTGGTCGTGGATATTATCATCGGATGATTGTAATTACCTCCATATCTTATCGACTGGATTGTGAATCCATCCGACCTGTTTTTTTCCTTTCATTTCTTTGTTATTAATATAAATAGATCATGAACACACGGGACGCCGGTTCGTTACGTATTAATTGCGACATGTATATAAGTCATGTTATACTATTGAATAACAAGCGAATCCGTAGTCCTTAGAGATTAGATAATTCGAGATTTTTATTTGTGACTGCAATTTCAAGAGATAAGCGAAAGCCTTTCGTATTTTTTTCTTATCGAATGATAAGAAGAGAAAAGGTGAAGCTAGCTGTGCATGGACTCAGGCTGGGATGGGCTTTTCTGGACATAAACAAGTAACACCCGAATTCGCCATTTGTTCATCGCAGTGCATCTGCAGTGTATGCATGCGTTAAATAGGCTGGAAAGGGTGAAGAATTCTGTGATCTTGACATAAGTCAGATTCAATTGATTCCCTTGACCAAGACATACCACGATCTCGAGATAAGTTGAGTCGATTCACTTTTCAACGAGGCATCAGGATCTCGAAATGAGTCGGCTTCACATCGACGCTGACGTGAATCCACATCAAAACACCAGAGGGCTTATTGTTGGGAGTCTTCCTCTCCCTCAAATTAGCCGGGGCACATAAGACTTGCCCCTCGATCCATAACAAAGACTAGAAGAAGACTGGATATTGCAGGTTGGCACGGATCAGAAAGGCTGATCCCACCAGCTAAATTTTTTAGGCTTCCGTTCACACCTATGCCGGCATCAAGAAGATTTCCCTTTTCTGTCGGAACCTTTGGTACATATGAAGGCAAAAGTTTTCAGTTTAACCTATTTTTGCACGCCCCGGACGAAAAATACAGTCATAATCGAAATCGCAAGTGAAATCTACACTGGAGAAACAGTGCATGGCCCCTACCGACTGATGCTATCTCAGTGGTCAGTTTGCAAAATCACATGGCTGTTGCTTACTACTAGTTCCAGCTGAAAGCAAAAGGAGATCCATGAGAAGTACCACCTTGAAGAAAAATACAGGGGACTGGTTTCATCACAATAAACTAAAACATGGTCATACATCCTGCAATATTATGATAGATGGGGCTCACGTGGGCCATGAGTCATGCACAAATCATGGAAAAAATACTCGTCCGACCATTAACTGAAATGGAAAATAGCGGTTAATTAAGCTAATATCCTGCTGTCGAAGGAGAAACCAGAAATGGCATCACATCCTTTATAAGCCTGCTAATATAAAAATACTGCTTAGCTTCAATCGTTATCACAATGGATTGAAGGCAATTGGTAAGGTCAATCAATGAGAATATAGACTGGGAGTTCTCGGAGCACTTAAAGTTCACCTCTGTATTGATCTCTCTAGCCATTTGAATGTCTAATTATCCTTTGCAACACAACTGTTCTCGCCATCCTTATCTCTCGGCTACACTTGTCGGCATGTTTACCCAGATCTTCGACTGTTTCCTTAAATATTTCCAGCCTTTTCTTGATCTCCCCTATAGCGAACTTGACCGCCTCATCTTCGCTAGAAGCAAAATCAGCATTATGCATCAAAGACTCGATCTCGACCTCCAACTTACTGACAAGAACCTTAATGCTATCCATGTCCTTCATAGTTATGTAGGTCCCAACCTGCATCGAGCTGATCAGCTCCCTCTGCCCTTTGAGGGCGCTCTGGTAGTTCTTCCACAGGGAGTTGCACCACTTACCCACTGGGACAATTGGCACTGCTATCGCACCAGCCAATGCTGTAACGACAGGTGGTGCCGCTATAGCCGCTGCCACAACCGAGAATATCAATGCTGACACAAAAGTGGCAACAAATATCACATTAGAGACCCTCATCCATGTTTTGGTAGATTTTAGCTTCTTATCGAGCTTCTTCTTTCGAACTTGTAGTTTCTCCAACATTGCCAACTGCTGCTTATAAACAGATTGGAAGATCACAAAGAATTCCTCAGTAAAAGGATCCCCAGCTTTCCTAAACTTCTGCAGTTCTTCCAACGTTTTCGCATACTTGTTCCCTTCAATCCCGTCTTCCACTTTTTCAAATTGCTGGATTGCGAACTGGATGATAAGTTGGCTGTCACGAGCACGCTTGAGGCATTTATCAAGAGCAGTGCAGAAGTCTAGCGTCTGCAGGCTGTTCTCAAAGTACTCTTCAACTAGAGCAAACAGTTCTTGATTATTCCAAATATCTTTTTTGCATTCAAGAATGACTTTGACCACTTCCTGGTTCATTTCCAGCAGACTACCTGTCACTTCTCTCAGAGACTCAAAAGACAGGGACCGAACCTCTATGCCAACTGCAAGACTGTTGATGACGCGGGTGGTACGCTCATGAAGGGTGTGATCAAAGGCTTGCAAGTCAGGGTCAGTCCTACATGCATCCTCGTAAGAGGTCAGATCGGCCATATATTGGGCATTCGTGTTCAACGAGAGGGGAGGAGGGGCATCATCACTTCCCTTCTTGCTGGACTGCCCTCCCGTCATTTGTAAACTTCAACACAACAAAAGCTACCAAGGAATAGCACGAGAAGCTGGAAAAAAGAAGAAAACTTTTCATTGGTACACTGCAAACGCAGCTAAGTAAACACACTAATTTTCTTCCCCAACTCCATCGCCACAAAAAGTCTCAAGATGCAGCATGAAAGTTGTTAATTTGCCCCTTATATCCCAGAAGATTCCAAATTCCAAACGAATCTGGTTGAACCATCCACAACACAAGGGAGAATAATAAGCATTAGTTTTTAAAGCAGAATCTTGACAAATCAAAGATAATGGCTTACAACATCAGTAAAAGCCATAATGCAGATACTCATATGGCACTGCAGATTCAGATCGACAAGGTTAATGATTATTCTACTCATCCGTAACCCTGGTCTCAACTTAAAAAATAATAACGCGAAAAAAGAAACCAAAAAGCTGCAAGAGTTCTAAATGTAAGAAAAACCCAGTAATTAATCTGAACCTGCTCGGAGCAAAATCCCAAATTTAGCATAAATCAAGTCGTAGCAACTCGAAGATAAGAAAACCGAAATGCCTACGAAATTGGGGCAAAATCTTGAAAATCGAAACAGCGATGCTCGCGCAGTACTACCCATCAAAATGAAAACAAAACAAAGCAAAAGATCAGAGAAGTTATATAGAGAAGGCCTAACCTTTCTTACACGCTAATCGCTTTCAAGATAAACCTTCCGAGCACCTCGATCGCAGCTGAATTTTTCGGGAGGCAAAGGCGATTTCCTTCTCAGTAGGTACCTGCACAAAGAACAGAGGACTCCAAATCGAAACAGAAATGCAGATGATCGAGCAAAGAAACTAAAATCTAGCGAAAGCCCACAACAAGTTTCTAAAGTTGTTGCGAAAGCGAAACATAAAGTCGTGAACTTTTTAATGGGATGCTTGCGAAGCAAGAGAGCATTGATTTTGAAGAAGACAAGAATGAGAAGGGAGTGACGGGTACTTATGTGGCTACAGGGATAAGGAGGAGGTACGGTAGTTCAAGTCATCGAGGCGGTTCGGGGAGAGAGAGAGGTGGCTTGTACGCGTTGCGGGTGGGAAAGTGAAGCGAAAAGCGAGAGAAAATGTCGGGGATAGAGGATTGAACGCGGGGAGACGGAAGAGAAAGAGGACGGTCGGGGAAAGCAATGTCGTCAACACATCTGGTGTTTCCTCGACAGAGAAAAACGAGGCATCGTCGAAGGTGGCGACTGTCTTAAATAAAGAAAGACAAAAAAATTATTATTTAAATATAATTGAGCCCTAAAATTTTTTAAGACTACAATCGAGTCCTAAAACTTAGAATATTGACATAATCAGGTCCTTCACATTGAGTCTGTCTTATTAAACTAATGGAACATGTTGGTGACGAAGTCATCGTCTCCAAAACTATCGAGAAGGGCTGGTCAGAGACCGCCTAGGCCTTCTTGAAATTCGGTGACCCTCGTTGGCCCATCGCAAGGCCTCGCCGATTCCCAGAGTTTCAATTGAAGTAGATTTTATATCATGTCATAGGGTGTATTATATCTATATAGCATCACCTCAATTTGAATGAAAACGTGTAATATGGTAACTAATCATTTTATTCATGCTTGCGTTATTATAGTTTTTTTAAGACAAATTGTGTGCTACAATATCTTATGTTATGCTTAACATGTACTCTAAATTAAGTTGCATTTGCACCTTAATCACGAGTTTTACTTTTGATGTATGACTTTTTATAGATTTTGCGTTTTTGACCATTTTTAATGATAACCAACAAAAACCTATTCCACTATATAAATTTCTATTTACTACATCATACGTAATTCTTTTTTTTTCCTCATAATTTTTGAAGAGTTGAATATTTTGTTGTTGCTTTCAATATTCAGAGAGAAAGTAATAAGGAATTAAAGACTAGTTTGTTTCATGAAAAATAGATTATTTGAAAAATATTTTTCAAAAAATAGTCGCTGGTATTACTTAAAATAATTAGTCTATAAATAATACTTTTGGTAGCGACAAGAAAAATATTTTCTATTTATTCATCTTTGTGAGTGATGTAAGTGATCACTTTTAGGAAAATATTTTCAAATCATCCATTTTTCATGAAAAAGACAGAGCCTAAACAAAAAAAGATAAATGAAATCCATGTGTAGTTACTCCTTCCTTGCATCTGATGCTCTAAACATATCTTGTCATGATAATAATATCTTCAAGGATTTATGTCTCAATACCATTTGTAAAAAACCTCATCCAATATATTGCGTGAGAAAAGTTCTCCCAATTTGTCGTCAATCCTTATTAGTACATCATTCGATTAAATCGCAATCTCTCTCTCTCTCTCTCATCTAAGGAATCCCATCAAAAGATCTTTCTTGACATTGTTGCATAAAAGAGGAACCTATAGAGACTTGATTGAGGATGCCTCCTTGATAACAATCGTTCATTCATCCCACGTGGTTTTGTTGGCTCGGATCGCGAGAATAAGAGATTTCAATTTTTCAATCTTCACAAGTTGCGATGTCTCACTTGTGATATTTTCTTATACAACTAGAAGAGCATGAATGAGACATGCATGTTTTCCCCTTCATGGAAGAGAAAGCTTGTCCCACAAGAGACTTCTATATCTATCAAATCTAGTACAAACACCATGATACGTCATAATAAAATCCTATGCTCTTGTTCTTCTCTATATTCCTATACCATGTGAGGTGTAGCTGAGGAGACTGAAGGAACCTCACCATCGGTGCCCAAAAAAGGAAAAAACAATTGCCAGCACAAATTATCGATTCCTTTTTGGGTCAATAGCCATTGTCTTTAAAGATTGAATTGTTACAAAGATGTCCATATTGGTCCCAAAAGATAAATAAGTAAAGAAATTGAAGTAAATTACCAAAGAGCAACCTATGCCTCTCCTACATTATTGCTATTATCCACCCAATTTGACAGCCCATATTCGGCTTAAACTGTTGGTGTCATGTATTGTTATTCTTTAATTCCTTAAGCTTGTGCCACTAAATTTCATCCCAGATTTTTGGGAAAATTTCAAATAAGGGTCAAAAGTAGAGCCATTTTCTCAAAAAAAAGGTCCAGAGTGAACATTATCTCAAGTAAGGGTCTGCAATGACCAAATTGTCTCAAATAGAGGCCTAAAGTGGCTAAATTGTATTAAATAGAGGTTTGAGTTTGCTAGCTAGCCAAATTTTGATTGATTTGGCCATTGAAGAGGGGGTATTTTAGTAAAAAAAATTAGGTATAAAATAGAACTCTTAAATACAAAAGGCAAGAAAAAATAATTATATCAGTATTTCCCTTCTCCATCCTCTTCTTATATCAAAACTTAAAAACCCTAAAACAAAAACCCCAAATACTTTGTTGGCCTAGTAAATGTTCAAATTGTAAATGTGTCAGCAACAACATCGCCGTCGTCGTTGTCAACCTGAGCACCATAAGCATCATTAAGCAAACACCATTTTTAACTCATCATTAAACACTTGAATTCATTAAACTTACATATTTGCAATACAAAAAGCTATAACTACATGCGTTTACTAAATAGATTTCTATATAGAATCCATCAACTATCAGTAAGTAGTATAATGGATATTGAGGAGGATTAAAGGTGAAAAAAATGAGGTGGCAAAATGAAGCATCTTAAGCAAAAGGATACACTCTGCCCTCCATATGCCTGTGATGCTAACATCGCGTATGAGAAGGAGGCAAAATAATAGTGTAGATTTGTGATAGTTACTAATCCAAGAACTCAAATTCCAACATTTTATAGATAAACAGAGAACTATGAAGTTTCTCATCGTCCCATCATCGGATAATCTACATTGTCTATAATGCGAACCATTTTTCTAATTCCATGGAGGAGACTAAAACATTATCAATCTTTGAAATTTCTATCCTCAAGAAGCCATATTACTAGACAGGCTAAAGGAACACTTACATTGACATCTGAAGAAATATTTTCATAAACCAGCCTCAATGACTTGGGAGGTACTAACATATTATTATGTTATGTCAGACATTTTATCAAACATTTGATAGACACCTTAGCCAATAAATATAGATGCAGTTGTGGAAAAATGTTCTACATCCAAACTATCACAATATCATCAAAACAAGTTCAAGTAATGATAAATCCTCAATTGAAGACTATTTTCAATTAAGCCACAACTAAGCTGCTCAACTTTGTTTTCCATTTGCAATAACCTAAAACGAAGCAAATTCAATTGGATCTAGTAATATATAATCGAGAGCAAAAGCAAAGAGTGAGAGTGTTATTAATTCAGGTCTTAACGAAGAGAAAATTGAAGAGAAGAGGACTACATCCTAGCGAGAGGAAAAAAAAACAGAGCACAAGAAAAAAACAGAGCAAGAGCAAAGAAGTCTTAGAAATTTTCTTTTTTTTTTCAAGAATTTTTTTTACTGAAATACCCCTTTTCAATGGCCAAGTTAATCAAAATTTGGATAGCCAGCAAACTCAAACATTTTTTTAATACAATTTAGCCACTTTAGACCTCTATTTGCGACAATTTGGTTATTGCAAACCCTTACTTTAGACAATGTTCACTCTGGACCCTTTTTTGAAAAAGTGGCTCTATTTCGGACCCTTATTTGAAATTTTCCCCATATTTTTTTGCCTTTCCACTTTTCTCTAGGGACATGGGTAACCTCCGTTTGCTAGTCGATCTTATTCCCCTCTCAAACTCCATGCAGTGGCTTCCCAAAGCAAGCTTCAATCTTAACTCTTCTCTTGATGATGAAACTTGTCACGAAGCCCCAAAATCAGAAAACTAATAATGGTAAAATGGATCAAAAATTCATATTTTTAATATGAGTCAATTTAAAAGATTAAATGGGTCACTTACTAACCTAATGAGTTCTAAATATGTTATAAATGGGTTATCTAGTTAGTTTCAAGTGTTATTAACAAGTTATTTTTAGACTATGAAAATTCTGATATTCTATAATTTTTTAAAAATAAAATTTAATTGTTTTTATTTTCCATTTTCTCCTCTTTTTCAATCGATCGCCGATCAAGAGGCAAGGGACGAGCACAACAAACTCCGGTAAGGCTGAGACCTTGCCAAAGTGAACTCGGGCCTCGGTGAGGTCGGTGAGCTCAAGTTCACCTTTGGTCGGCAAGGTTCGATTTTCGCCTCGGACAAGCTCGAGAGGCCAGGCCCAAGGCGTGAGGTGCCAACTCAACTTTGTTAGATTCGGTGGTAATGTCAAACTTGCCCAAAGCTGCCGAGCAAAGCTATCGAGCTTGAGACTCGCCATATTCATCGAGGTCAAGCTTGCTTGAGGTCACTTAGGTCAAGACTAGAGCGAATTTCAATGAGCTTGACCTTGTATTAATGAGTCTCGAGTGTCGTTTGAGGTCGGTAAGGTTGAGCTCGTCGAAATCTAGCAATGTCGAGCTCGTTGAAATCTAGTGAGTTGGAGCCTCATCGACGATTGAAAGAGGAAAAGCAAAAAATAATTAAAATTAAAAAATTATCAACTAAATTGTATTGCATAAAATTGCTTCAACAATACATTTAAAAAAATCATGAAGCAAAATTTTCTAGACTTTATTAAATATAAAAGTGTTTTATAACAATATGGGTCGGATCGGGTATGAGTCACTAGAATTATATTGTACAAAAATGGGTCAAAACGGGTAGAATGGGTTAATATGGATCGGATCATTTTTTATCATACACCAAACCCGATCCGACCCACCTATTCAACGCCCCTACACAAAACCGAGGTAAAGTCCCCGTCATCCCCGTTTCACTGCTTTTTGCTCTAAAGCACTCTGGTTGATCGCAATTAGTTGCAATCTCTCTCTTCACAAGTGGTTCGCTCATGCCGAGGGGAGAACCCTCCTTAGCCTGATGATCGAAACTGGGCTGATAAACTGAGTTCAGAACTTCAGAGATTGCCAGCAGCAGAAATAAATAGATTTACAGAGAAAATAAGCATGTGATCACAAATCTTTGGCAAATATTGGGGGTTCATGGTAGTATTGATTTGGAAGGCAACTTTTTGCCTCAACATCTCAAGGGAAAATCGAAAGCCTGTGCTCAACAAAAACAATTTTATATAGTCTCTTCACTATATTGACTCGTGGAACGGCAACAAGACTTACAGTAGACTTGAAGTACTTTGGAATGCTGCTTTGCAAATAGACATTTTTCTTTCTACTTTACCCTCGCTCAACTTTGATAATGTTAGAAATGTGCTCAAAAACCCTCACTTTGCCTCAACCACGGACGAGCGGAGCGGCTGGTGAGCAGTCGATGAACCAGCAAGCCACCGCCGCCAGCAAATAGTTTGAGATTTTTTATAAGAAAGAAATAGCAAAAAGCCTTTACAAAATATAGTTTTCACCAAACAGCATTCAAGTTGATATTGCCTTCCCATGTGTTTAGGAAATACACTTTACCAAACAATATTTACATGTCGCAAAATCCCTTTCACCCAAAAGCCTTTGCACTTTCTTAAAGACATCCCTCCAAAGTTGAACCAAATGAATCCATAGTAGACCTCATGCCATTGGCTTGATTGATGATCAACATTGCCCCGCCCCTTCCCCCTCCACAGAGACATGTTCAGCCCACCAATATAGGAGACTATGAACAAGAGCTTCACATCATCTCCTGCTCCTTCAAACCCGCTTTTCTTGCATTTTCCCTGTCCCTCTTGAAGAACTTGTAAAGTGGTGTGTAACACAAGCAACACAAACCGAATGGCACTGCCGTCATCGACAGTAGCCCCTTTGATAGAGCGAAGGCTCCATCGGCCGATCCTTTGGCGGGATCAAAGGTCTTCTTGTCGTATCCGAATATCTTCTCAGAAAGAATCCCGACCAGTGGAGCTGCAAAAGCGGAAATGGACAACTCGAAGGCACGATCAAACGCATAGATCATGGTCCGGTGCTTGGCTGGGACCACTTCAGCAAACATTGGGGCATTCGCTGCAGTGGCATTCCAGCTGATGGTTAAGCCCATCAGGAGTAAGGTAGAGGAGAAGGCGAACCAGCTGTTGACCGACTGTGGGATCGCTCTAAGAAGAAACCAGGAGAAGGGAATGCCCATAAAAGCACTGAATTGTGCGCACATGATACGACCAGAATGCGGGTAGACGCGAGATATTCTATCTGCTATGATGCCTCCAAGAAGGGACCCCACAGCACACCCAATGCTAAAAATGCTAAACAGAACTGCCGCACCCTTGTGATCGAAACCTGGGAAAGAACAAAGACAAGACGTTACACAATATGTAGAATAAAGGGAGGAACGCAAAAAGAAGTGGTCATCAGAAATCTCTCTGATAAATCCCAGTACCAAAACCTGGTTGAACGCAAACACTTACGCTGAGACGCATGCGGAATTCTCATATATACTTGGCTAGCATCGCTAGTTTCAGACTCTAGACTCCGATAACTATTACCGAAAGTGGAACTGCATAAAATCTCACCTATAAGTTCAAACCACATAGTAAAGAATACCATGGCTGTCCAAGGTAGCGAACCGATGATTCCTTGCAATACGATTACTTGAAAAGTTTGCACTATTATTACAGCTCTTGTTGCTTTCCAGGACTCCATCCAAGTTGATCTAGCATTGCTTCCCTTCTCTACCAAACCATCTCTGCAATGGAAGAATATTAAGGACCAAATATGATATGACCATCAAAGAGGCCATTAGTTATAATATACAACAATGAGACAACACCGGACAGTTAGAAAAAGGAAAACAAAGATTCTAGGAAATTTAAGAGATCATATATGTACCTTTCTAAAGTCTCACTAGAATCATGAGTGAGATTAGTGGCTTTCGATGGATCAGTAACAAACAATAAAACGAGGAAGCCAATTAATGAACTAACTGTGGCCATCAGGATAAAGGCACATCTCCACCCAGGAATTCCCCAGAACTCTGTGCCAGCCATTGCCGTCGCTAAAAAACTACCACCTGTAGCCCCAAAACTCCCAATAAGGGATAAAAATCCAAACCCAACTCCCCTTACACTATCCTTATAGCTATCTGCAATAAACGATTGTAAAGCTGGTATTACTATTGCCAGTCCAAAACCATTTAGCACTCTCCAAAATGCAATTTGCATGAAAGACTGGCTTGCACCAACTGCAGCAGTTGAGAAAGCCCAGCAAAAAATCCCTAAGGTAAGAACCGTGGGCCGGTCATAGTTTATGACTAAAACGCCCGCCAAGGGTGACGACAATCCTTGGACGAAGTTCCTAATAAATGTAAGATAACCCATATCAGATAACCCTACATTGAAAATCTCACTGACTTCTTTGTAAACAGCTGGAAGGAGATTTTCATCTGCACGCTCCATTATTGCAGCCAAGTTGATGATGATCAGAGACAGAGAATAGCCAAAGTACGTTTTACCTCTGCTAGAGATGGAAGAAAAGGGTAAGTAGACAAAAAAGGATTAATGCGCCAGAAGGAACTGTTCCAATGAAGAGATTGAGACATTGAAATGCAAAGGACGGAAAATCATTAGTATCGTTTAGAAACATGCTACATGTACATTTGCTGGCCAGTTTCCTATCGCCTTTCGTGGGAAATGGTTTGTCTGATAGACAACTAAAAAATTCTTATCTTGTCACTCCCTACTTTTATTTTGCATTTGTTCCTGTAATTGTATCTTTGTCCGTTTTAATGTGGTGAAGTCCACATCCATGCTTCACGTGTAAGGCCAGGTTTACAGGCAAAAAACGATTACTAAGAAATACACTTTACATACATTGTAGATCCATTTGCAGGGGAAAACAGAGGATTATCTAACAAGTATAAATTCTACATTCGAAGTGGCAACTAATATAGATTGGAGGGTGTAAAAGGTACAAAGAACCAAAATTAATTGTTCTAGACATTCAACTCAAGGAAAGAAAATTGAATTCTCAGTGAAAAGCCATATAGATGACATGGGCCTATTACTAAGTCACTTCTACAGCTGTACGTGCCGAGTTTATATTGATGAAATCTTGAAACACATTTATGAAGGTTACCTACTCTATCGACTCAGTTTCGCATAGATTGCCTCAAATTCTGCCTCCTTGATGTTGCAAGGAGCATCTCAAAGAGGATATTGTCTTCCTACTATCTGATTTGCAACCTCTGAAAATTGTAGAGTGATTATTTCCCTAGAGCTACTAGTTAGAGGATAAGAGATGTGACAAAGTTTCACTAGGAGAGAGGGCATTTTTAGGTGAAACTCAGCAATTATATATTCATACCAACACTGCACACAATAGAGGCCATATCTCATCTATCGGCTAAAGATGCATTGCGACCCAGGGCAAATTGCCTACCTCCAACTGAAGGCCTCAGACACATACTCAACAAGAAAAGCAACGAAAATGATAAACATCCACGGTGAACATTACAGCGGAACGATGACAGCAAATAAAGGGTATAACATCTCATTTCTGGGAATAGGTACGGGTGGTGGGTATTCATAAATAGTTGTGTTCTGATCATCGCTTGGGGTCACTAAACAATAGTGAGGTAAAATTCCCATACGAGTGGAACAGTGCCATCACTATGAACAGTACCAGACAGAAATCCAAATCGATTCTCACGCGGTCAATGCTCTGCTTCCGTATCAGAACAGAGGACCATATGAATCAGCACCGAAATCTCGCATTATACCCAACAATCAATTCACACATCGCGCGCATTAAACGGTGAAGTCACAAGATAGTGAAAAAAGGATAAGACTAAACCGATACTCAATACCCAACTCGAAAACGTAATCCCGAATCCAAAAAAAAAGGAAGTGAAGAGAAACCCACATCATGGCTCCTGGGTATTCAGAGGCGGCCCGGGCTATTCCTCAAGAACTGGAAGAGGTCACCCAGTTTCGGCTGTGGCGGATCTGAGAAACATCAAGAACACGAGCAACGTGCGAGGATCGGTCATCGCAGAGGAGAAAGCCACTGACGTTATCTTCATCGATTGCGTTGCTTGACTGAATAGGAAGGTGGGATCCGCCGAATAAAGGAACGACGATTCCTATAGATAGCATTGAATGACTGAAAGCGAAAGAAAACCCACAGATTGCATTAATGAGTCCACTTCACTGACGGGTCGTTCCATTTGACCGAAGAAATTCTCCCCTGGAAGAAGAAAAGAGACCAACGGCGACGTAAGATACAAAAAATCCATCTTGGCGGCTGTGACAAGGCTCCTGAGTGCGACCCGCATGATTAATGTTTCGTACTTTTGTAGTAACGATTCAAGTTCGCATCACAAGTTCATACTAGGAAAAAAAGATTGAACTTTGATCAGCATAAAATGGGTCGGGTCGTTACAGAATCAGTGTAACAGGAGAGTTCGGATCAGCTTGTCCATGGGGGCTAGAATTTCGTGCCGGATGGCAAGGAGGAGAAGAACATTAACATGGAGCGCTTCTTTCTTTCTTCGAGATCAATGTCGACAAGTTCAAGATTTTTTTTTTCATGTGAGTAATGACGCTGCAGGTACGTGAGGTGTTTCCTCATCATGAAGTATTTCTGTTTCTTCGAGATCAATGGCGAGTTCATCGTATCAGTTGTACGAAAGTTCTTCCCTTAGCAATCTACAGAATGACAGTCCAAGATTCTTGGTCTCACGTATAATAAAATATCACCGAAGCATGTGATGGAGTTCTCGGTTACAAAAAAAAATCCCGAACAGTCGGGCAAATGAAAAATTGAATCATTTGACGTCTAGAGCTCTTTTGTGTGTGTGTGTGTCAATCTGATGTACTCTTCATGATGTTGCACAAGCTGATATGTACCGGCAGTCGGAGAGCAGTTTTTGCTTCACCGGCTTTGTGAAACTCTGCTTCTCTCGCAATTGCAGTTCGCCAAACATTCTCTTCAAAAACAGCTGTGGCTGCGCCGACACCTTGCTGATATACTTGAATGGATACGATCGGCTGCACCGTTCCACGTCGATATGCGCCTAGTACCCGACAGGTAAGGCGAGAATATGAGGAACCGCGAACCCGTTCATCTAGTTCCTTGCTTATTCACAGTTCTGCTATCAACTTTCCTGCTGTATAGCGGACAATCATCATCATGGACGACAGTTTCATCTTGCAAGTGCTTCGGGCAATGTTCTCGGGCTTAGGCCGAAGCACTAATCAAGGGACATTGCCGACACTCCCATCCGGACTGGGGCCGGACGTGCACAAACATTGCCGACACTCCCGTCCGAACCGTAAGCAATTCTCGTCGTACTTAAAGTTTTTTTTTTGGTCAAAGAAAATTTCATTCATAATACTACGGTGGTGCAAAACATGAAGTTCCAAAATCCATACATAAGATCAGAAATAATTCTCTTGGGATATTAGAGACCCAATTAGAATGGAGATTGCCTGCACTATAGGCTTTGACTAGCCAATCCGCAGCTTTGTTGGTCTGGCGAGGATTAAAGGATATGTGGACATTCTTCAGACGGGCCAAGATATCACGACAGTCCATAATCACCGGGGAGAGGGCCCAAGGGAACGAATGCCGGCCCATGATAAATTCTAATGAGGAAAGGCTATCGGTTGATAAGCAGACTGTCAGATCAGAAGCACTTCGCGGAACAACCCTGCCCCTCAAATCAGTTCGCTTCTCTTCGAGCCAAAGCAGCCCCTTTCGAACTGCTATGGTTTCTCCCATTTCGGTCGATTGAGCCAAGATTTCCTCCGCAAATCCAGAAATACATACCTCATCCGCGCCTCTGCAGATCCCAGCGATCGAGTTCTTCTCACGACCTTCGATCCACGAGCAGTCAACGTTGAGTTTCAACGAACCCGGGTCCGGCGGCTTCCAACTCAACTCATCCGAGGTATGGTTCTTGGTTTTCATCTTGTCTGTGGTAGACCATCTTTCGAATAGTCGCTGAGAAATTAACGATTCCCTGATTACCTGTTCTGGTAGGGTGGTTCGATGTTGAAAGACATAGCTGTTCCGAGCCTTCCAAACCAATCAGAGCGTATGAGCATAGAGAGCTTTTTGTTGGGTCGTGGCACACGATTGAAGGTATTCAAGTATCCATTTGTCGATTCGAGTAATAGCATGAGGGGAAGTATCCAGATTAAATTTAGGGCTTACCCAAATTTGACTTGTCCATTCGCAGAGCACAAAAAGATGTTCGGAAGATTCTGGGAATTGATGACATAGCGGGCATAATGGGTCAGGTAAGATTTTCCGCTTGAAGAGATTACATTTAGTGGATAATCCATCGTTGCACAAGCTCCACAAGAATTGCATGATTTTAGGATAGGTTTGTAGGCTCCAGATCTCATTCCATAGTTCTTTAGGAATCACATAGGAGGATGATGCTTGA
This sequence comes from Melaleuca alternifolia, assembly GCA_019926035.1. Classification (NCBI taxonomy): domain Eukaryota; kingdom Viridiplantae; phylum Streptophyta; class Magnoliopsida; order Myrtales; family Myrtaceae; genus Melaleuca; species Melaleuca alternifolia. The sequence continues at coordinate 4,050,353 of JAGKPW010002416.1, read as the reverse complement.
TGGAGTGCCCCTGGATTGCTTCTTTCTCCGATATTATAATAAGCACTCTTAGTACTGTACTTTCTCGATTTATTCCCCACCCAGATTAGTCTATCAGGTCTAGGAATAACTCCCAGAGGAGTAGTCTGAATCTCTCTTACAATCTCTGGGCTAAACATGTTCTGAATAATCCTTATATTCCAGGATCTAGTTTCAGGAACAATTAAGTCAGCAACCAGCATAGGATCCTCTCGGTTTTTAGGCCCCCCAATCCTTCCTACAAGCAGCCATCTATCATCCCTAATATTAATGGACTTACCATCACCCACCTCCCACTTCAAATCAGATTCCAAGGTATCTCTTCCCACTAGCAAACTCTGCCAACCCCAAGAGGCTCTGTTTCTCTTACCTGCATTCCAAAAAGATCCATTTGGAAAGTAGAGCCCTTTAAACAATCTACTCCACAGAGCTTCTGGATTATGAGATAACCTCCAGGCTTGTTTCCCCAGTAATGCCTTGTTTACATCAATTAAATCCTTAAAGCCCATCCCTCCATCTTCCTTTCTCCTCTTGAGATACTCCCAACTCTTCCAGTAGATACCTCTCGGACTCGCTCTTTGTTTCCACCAGAACGTTGAGATCTTCTTTTCAATCGCACGACAAATAGAGTAAGGAATTTTGAATGTACTCATAGCATAATTAGGCAAAGCTTGGATGACAGCCTTGATTAAAATCTCTTTCCCAGCTTTAGAAATAAGTTGTTCCTTCCAGCCCTCCAGCTTCCTATTAATCCTTGATAAGATCCAGGCAAACATCTTTTTCTTAGTGCAGCCCCAGTCAGATGGTAACCCTAAGTATTGACCTGTTTTTTCAAAGATAGGCACCCTAAGCTCAGCAGCTATATTGTTCTTCAGCACCTGAGGGCACCCCTTTCCAAAGAAGATTCCCGATTTATTAAGATTTATAGATTGTCCCGAGGCATAACAATAGCTGTTCAATATATTAGCAAGATTCTGAGCTTCTCGAACAGTGCCATTTAAGAAGAAGATAGCATCATCAGCAAATAATAAATGAGAAAGAGTAGGGCAGTGAGAATTCAACTTAATACCCTTAATGCTGCCCTTTTGAATTGCCTTGCTCATCATGGAAGATAAGACATTAGACATGATAATGAATAAATAGGGCGATAAAGGATCTCCTTGTCTAATACCTCTTGTAGGAGTGAAACTTTCAGTTGGTTCCCCATTGACTAGGATCTGGAAATTTACAGAGGATATACAAAACCTCACCAATTTCACCCATTTCTCACAGAATCCCATCCTCCTCATACAATCACATAAAAAGTCCCACTTTATTCTATCATATGCTTTCTGCATGTCTAGCTTTAGGACTGCATTAAATCTCCTTTTAGTACTCCCGACCCTGAGCTAATGAATAACTTCCTGAACAACGAATATATTATCTTGTATTTGTCTCCCTCCCACAAACGCACTCTGTTCAGGAGCTATGATATTAGGCAACCAGGCTTTCAATCTATTTGCCATGAGTTTTGTGATAATTTTGTAATTAAAATTACAAAGGCTAATAGGTCTGAACTCAGCAATCTTTTCTGGATTAGCCACCTTTGGAATAAGTGTAATGAAGGTCTTGTTTAGGTCAGGCTCAAACTTTTCTTCAACAAAAAAAGACTCCACCATTTTAAAAACATCTTCCTCAAGGGTTGGCCATTGACTTTGATAAAACAGGCCATTTAGGCCATCTGGTCCAGGGGCCTTAGATGCGCCCATTTGGAAAGCAACCTTCTGCACCTCCTCCCTCGTGATTGGCTTTGTTAACTCCTCATTTATTTCCTCAGTAATGATAACAGGACACTGAGTAAGAATCGGTTGGTAATGTCTTGAGCCCACAGAGCTATATAGATCTTTATAGTAATCCACAATATGCTGTTTGATTAATTGAGGTTCTCTACACCAACCATTTTCCTCAAGTTTCAGCATGGATATCTTGTTTCTTTGCCTTCTTTGAATTGTCGTGGCATGAAAAAATTTTGAGTTTCTATCCCCTCCCTTAAGCCACTCAATTCTGGATCTCATCTTCCAAAACAATTCTTCTTGACGCCAAAGAAGACTCATTCTTTCAACCTTAGTCTTATATTCAGCTCCCATCACTCCAGGATTCCCTTTGTTCATCAGAGCAGTAAGCTGTTCACTAAGTTGGTTAATCTGTTTAGAGGCATTCTGAAAGTTTTTCTGACTCCACTTTTGTAGCTCACAGGCCACTAATTCAGATTTTCCAACAATGTTTCTTGGACTTATACTCTCTGTCTTCCAAACACTTTCAACAATTTTCTTGAAATCTGGATGATCCAACCAGAAGGCTTCCACTCTAAAAGGTTTCTGTGTCCTGTGTATAGTTGGGTTAGAGCATAAAAGTAAGGGACCATGATCTGAACCAATAGCTGAAAATACACAGGCCTCAGCATTAGGGAAGAGAACTCTCCAATCTAGGTTGCAAAATGCTCTGTCTAGTCGCTTCATAACTAAATCATCACCCTTCCTCTTATTACTCCACGTGAAAGCACAGCCCTTACTCTCAACATCCATAAGGGAGGATCTATCCACAAAATCCGTGAAAGCCTCCATTCTGAATCTTTCCACATCCCTTCTTCCCACCTTCTCCCAATTATATAAAACCTCATTAAAGTCTCCAACACATAACCATGGGTAAGAGGAGGTTCCATGTCGAGAACAAAGAAGATTCCATAAGGCAATTCTTTTCTGAAAGTTTGTGGAAGCATGTAATAATGAAATTTGCATGAGACAACCATTCTCAAGATCTCTACAAGAAATGTCAAACAATTCATTACTGCTATACTCAATAGTAATATTCAAAGAGTCCTGCCAAAATAGAGCTAGGCCACCTGCAATACCAATCGGATCAATAACAACTACATGAGGAAACTTCAAATTCCTCTTCACATTTTCCACCACCAAAAATTGATTCTTAGTTTCCATTAAAAACACTAAATCAGGTCTCTCTCGAGCCACTAAGGCTCTAAGATGCTGGACTGTCAAGGGAGAACCAAGACCTTGATAGTTCCAGCTAAGGATTTTCATGATTCCCTAGGTGGCTTATTCGGGCCAGCCACCAGAGCCCTTGACATATCTCCTTCCCACACCTGGATGGGTGTTTCCATTAAATTCTCCATATCAGCAAGAGTAAAACTTCCCTCCCTTTTCTCATAGGGAGCAAAACGTTTCTGTTTTTTTAATCCCCGTCTTCTTAGCTGCAGATTTGGACCCCTCTTTAAATACAAACCCCCTCTGGCAATGAGCAGGGTCACCTTGAACATCCTGGTGTAGTAAAATTCTCTTACCCTTTTTTTGTTCCACCATCATCGACTGGGAAGGAGATTCAGTAATTTCCATCGTACTCGTATCATAGAGCACTAAAGCTTGGCTCCCATTAGAGACATCCATATTATACAAATCACTTTCTCCCGGAGTAACTGGAGTCTCTGGAACCTTATCCTCCATATCTAAATCAAAATCAATCTTGCCATAAAAGACATTCCAGCAAGGACTTAGATCCCTAACCTCTGCCTTTAACCAGGAACCAGAGCGTCCTGGTTTGTCCTGCATAATACCAGATTCCTCATATGGACATGTAGGACAAAAGTTAGCATAATGGCCAATCAATCCGCAAGAGTAGCAAAAGTGAGGGAGTCTTTCATACTTTAGATCAATCCACCATTTTTTATCTCCCACTAGAATCATGGTGCCAGTCTTAAGTGGCTTAAGTAAGTTCAAGCGCACCTTTGCTTTCCCCACTTTCCTCGTGCTATAACTTTTAGCATCTGTTCTTATCTCTTCTACATCTCCCAGTTTTGCTGCCACTGTTCTAATACAATCCTCTGTCATTGCCACCCGAGGAAGTCCCACCAAATGAACCCAGAAAGAGTAGTATGTAAATTCATAACAATGTTCAGGGATCGCAGGGTCACCTTCCTGTAGGATCAGTAAATTACTAGCAAATGACCATGGTCCATTCTGCAACACCCTCTTCTGCTCCTCCTCTGATTTGAAAATAAAAACAAATGAACCTTGTTCCACCACTTCACATTTAACCTCTTCTAGTTTCCAAGCCTTCTTCATAGTGGACCAAAAGGATTAACATTAGGCTTAGAAAATAGTTTACCATACAACAAGAATTCCTCACTTTGAACTCTTCGTGCGGGGATATTGGCATTAAGCTCCGTGACATCATCAACCGCCCACAAATCCCCCATATGCTTACATAAAGCCAGCATTCGAAGATGGTTCTCGCGACTCCCTTCCATGAAGACCAGTGAAGAATATAGAGACCCAGATGGATTTGGGTATGGCTAATTCCGGGAGAAAGACGACAAGCTTTTTAGGGAAGAAAGAACGCACAAAGAACTCTTGTTTAGCTTACAATAAATTAGGTTTTGTATGGTGGAGGGATTGGGAATCTTTTCTACAGACATTTCGTAATGGATTGAGGGGGGCTCTGGGAAACCATATATTTCACATGGTGACTCAACTTTAGGGTTTTACTTTAAGGCGCCGCCATACCCATTCTCGTACATCCATTCTCACACATTCCCCAAAAATAGGGTTCTACAGAAAGGACGAAAGAGGAAGAATCCAAAAAAACCAGGAAGAGAGTCGGTAGGGAAACATCACATTCAGATCCAGAGAAGAAGTGCTATCACCGATTGGGATAGAGACAAACTCACCATACGCGAGAGTAGAGCTCCGCTCAGCGGAGAGAGCGAACAAAGACGTTGCCTCGACTTTACTAAAAAGCATATTATTCTAATGAAATCACATTGCCCAAATTTGCTCATTTACCGTTCTGTCATCAAAGCGCCGCTTCTCCTCCCACTTGTGATTATCATCCGGAAGATTCAAGATAGGTAGGGATTAGGGAATCGGTGACTTGTCTTTTACATGGAGAGACGCGGGACCATCGATCCTATCCCAAAGAAGAGGAAAAGAAGATCTATCACTATCTATCTGCACGTCTTGATTACTGTCTCGTCATTGCTTATCCACTTGCATTTGCACGTGAAGTGGATGCAGAAGACAGAACCTCTCGAGCCTTGGTGTCACGCAGCTGGAGGAGGACCGCGTGCTGATCTTTCCGACAATGGAGCGGAGGAACCTGACAAATTCTTTATTGTGCTCCCAACGGCACATCAAAAGACAAACAAAAGAACTCGTTAGCGAGCGTGTTTGGAGAGGAGTTTTAGAATGCGATGATTGTTCTCGCGTCACGTACAGTAACTTCAAAATTGGACAATTTCCAATGAACAGAGATGACATGACACTATAGCACTTCGACCCGGCTTATTATATTATGTGTGGGGATTTGCAATGAAATTGAATTGATTATTTTTCTTCAGATTCGAGATGCACGTTATCATCTACAATCATTTCCTTAATAGGTTGCTACTATAATGTATAGATGGCTATTGGGAGAATTCTTGGAGATGTTGTAAAGAATTTTTTTTAAAGCTTGGCCTAAAATCTTCCGTTTGAATCAGAAGGTAAGGATTTGAGAGTAGAAAGTATTAAAGGGGGAAAGTTGGAGGCAAACACAGCGGAGGAGGAGAAAAACACCTAAGTTTTTTACTCATTACGTTTGAAAAGAGAGAAAATAATTGGAGGCAAATGCCTAAAGTGATGATACTTCCGTATTAACCGTGTGAACGATCCAAATGTTTCAACGTTATATTAAGCTTAAATTTATCAAGTCATTCTTTTAAAGTTGCACGAATTTTGCTATTTCAAAACGACTTGAAACCCTAAATTGGTGGTCAAGCAAAGGTAACTGCGGCCATCATACCAAGAAAGTCAAAGTGCTAAATTTGAAAAGAAAGGGTTTCCCTTCCTTTGAAGCACGGACAAGAGAGGTCAGCCAAATGCTAGGTGAATGAGAGTTACTCTTACGTTTCGAATGAATCAATACCAATCACAGCATCTTTCTCTATAAACAACACTCCGAACTCCCACGCAAGAACAAACCTCACTCGCTTCCGTCCTCTCTTCCAACTACACGAACTCTCTCTCTCGCCCATCACATTTGCGTAGCCATGGACTTTGCCCCGACCAAACCCCGCATAGCCCTCCTAGCCAGCCCTGGCATGGGGCACCTCATCCCGCTCCTCGAACTCGGCCAGCGCTTCGCCGTCCACCACCGCTTTCTCGTCACTGTCTTTGCCGTGACCACCGACGCCTCCGCCGCCCGGTCCCAGCTCCCCCACTACTCCTCCTACCAAGGCCTCCTTGACATCATCTTCCTCCCCGTCGACGTCTCTCACCTAGTCACCGACTCGATGGCACTCGTCTCGCAACTGGTCCTCATGATGCGTCGTGCCATGCCGATCCTCCGGGTGGAGATCGCGGCTTTGAAGCCACGCCCCGCAGCCCTTCTGGTCGACCTCTTCGGGACCGAGGCTTTAGACATAGCTGCCGACTTTGGCATGCTGAAGTACATGTTCAACACCAGTAGTGCATGGTTCCTTGCCCAAGCATTATGTTATCCACATCAAGATGAAACCGACAAACACGACCATGTCTATCTCCATAAGCCACTGAATATCCCAGGATGTGCGCCGCTTGAGTACAAAGACACCATCGACTCGTACTTGCGACCGGATGACGGGGTCCTCCACGACGCGTACGCGAAAAGAGCGCTCAATCTCGCAAAGGCTGATGGGATATTGGTGAACTCGTGGGAGGGTTTGGAGCCCAGGACGTTGAAAGCACTGAGAGATCCGAACTTGCTGGGACGGTTCAGCTCGGTCCCGGTCCACCCGATCGGTCCGTTGATTCGGTCCGTCAAACCGGTTGAAGATCCGTTCTCCGAGAGCAAGGTGCTTGGTTGGCTGCACTCGCAACCCGCCGGGTCGGTGCTTTACGTGTCGTTCGGCAGTGGCGGAACCCTGTCAGCCGATCAGCTCACCGAGCTGGCTTGGGGGTTGGAGCTGAGCCGGCAGAGATTCGTCTGGGTGGTGCGGCCACCTATCGAGAGCAGCGCCTCCGGGTCTTACTTCCATCAGAAGAAGAGGACGGAGGACGGGACGCCGGATTACCTCCCCGACGGTTTCTCGAGCAGGACCCGCGAGGTGGGCCTCGTGGTGGAGATGTGGGCGCCGCAGGCCGAGGTGCTGGCCCACGGGTCGGTCGGGGGCTTCCTGTCGCATTGCGGGTGGAACTCGACGCTGGAGAGCGTGGTCAACGGGGTGCCCATGATATGCTGGCCGCTCTACGCCGAGCAGGGCATGAACGCGGCCATGCTCGCCGACGACCTCGGGGCGGCCGTTCGTTTGAGGGAGGCGAGGCCCGGCGGGGTGGTCGGGAGGGTGGTGATTGAGAAGATGATAAAGAGGGTGATGGAGAAGGACGACGAGCGTGGGAAGTCGGCGCGGGCCAAGGCGGCGGATCTCCGGCGCAGCGCGGAGGCGGCTCTGGCTAACGGCGGCTCGTCCCGGGGCTCGCTCGAGCAAGTGGCTAAGGAGTGTGAAACGGGCCTGACGGGAAGGGCTCGTGGGGCTTAGTTTCAGTCTGCAAGCCCGTAAGGTTCGATTAGTTGACTTTACAAAGTTCCTTTTGCTCTTTGAACATTACGCTGATGGATGAATCTCCATTCGGGAACGCTTGACCTATTAAACTAACAGATGTGCAATTTCAAATAAATAAACAGTGCCTCAATTAACCTAAGCCTATTACGGTCAATTATGCTTTCGGGAGAACGGGTAGTTTGGGAAATAAGATGGTAATTTGGTAGAATTTGTATGGGCCAAAGAGGCAAATTGGATTTAATTGAGAAATTATGATGACAATAGTAGGTTTTTGAAGATCAGAGGAGGATGTTTAATATGGGAAGTAAAGTTTACGACGGTTTTCATAAATTTTCCAAGTGCTGTGAATGCTAACGTAGTTTATAGCCCAATGTGGTCCTGAAATTAGTCGACACCAACATTAGGTGTTTTTAACCCTAATTGCCTATTTGTAGGTTATGTTGGTGATAATAACGAGGAGTGGAACGCGCAGGGCAATTTGCTTGTGGTAAGGAAGCTAATAACTAAGGCAACATTTGGTCAGGTGGACATTTTTATCGAATAGGATATGGCTGGAATTGGACAAATATAAGATTTCCAACATCCTATATGATATTGGGAGTATTTTTAAAGAGCTGAGCTGCATTGAATGTAGGCGTTGTGGCTCTGGCCAGAGGCAACCTCTCGACATCATAATGACACTCTGCTGCCGACATATCCCATCCGACTCACCCCGTCGCCACCGTCGTCCTGCTCCCCTTCACTCATGCCACATTGGAGGTCGACTGTTCGTGAAATTTTAGCGGTTTTCTTTCTGGTTTTATCATGATTAGGTAACAGAGGTAGAGAAACCTGCCACTCGGATACACCGGGGAATCTTTCGACGTGGAGCTCAATTTGTAAATTTACCCTTTTTCGTCGTGGCCTTAAAGCTGGGATGTCTACTCTGGCTTTATTTTCAATGTGGCCAGTTTGATGGCTGAATGAATATCCTGGGAATTTAGCGAATGCAATTCTGACTCCATTAAACACGTGCAACTAAGCCACTCTGGAAGGAGAAGGAAAGAAAGGAGGAAGTTGAAGCACTTGCAGATGCCTCTGAGCCCCACTCAATGCAGCTGAATGGCAAGAGCAAAGCTGCGGAGACTTCCAATAAGTTGCAGGCTCCGAAAAAGAAAACTAGGAAGGTTTTGAAAGCTATATCGAAAATTGCCAAGAAATTTCCTCCTAGCAACTCCTTGAATGAGAAAAAGCCCATTTTTACTGCTGCAGATCTGGAGGGGGAAGAAGAAATAAACAAGAGAGAAGCATTGCTCAGTAATAAAGGAAATAATAACAAAGAAGAGGGTACCACGGAGGCCCTGTGTATGGATCAAGAAAAGAAGATCTGGCCATGGCTTGCCACCCTGACGAGCCTCGTCAGTGGCAACGAGATGGAGCTCGATGGGAGGTTGCCGTGGTGGGTGGCCGTGGGGGTGGCCATTGGTGAGTAAAGGGGACAAAGTAGAGATTCAAGTATAAAATTGCACAACCGTCTCATTACCAGTTTGTAGTCATGGGTTGTTGTTTCTAGCAGCATGGTCAGACTCTTGTCGATTTCTAGTTCTTACCATCGTATTCTCATTGAATCAACAAAATGTGATTTATCAAACTTGCCAAAAAGATGTTTTATAGAAAAGTGCCAATAAAATATTTTCAAAGTATTGATGGATCAATGTGTGAATAAAAAAAAGTATATCAATAATCCTTTATTGATTTTAGTTAATAAAATAAATGACAAGAATTTAGACTTACGAATATTGAGGCAATCACAACTAATCATTCAAATTGCCAAAAAGTAAAAATAAAGATAAATTTGCATAAAACGTTAATATCTGCTATTAGTTGGGGATCTTTTTACAAGGGGTACGATGTGGCTATATATAGCCCACAATTGATTGTAACAAATGGTTATTGAATTTAAAAAGATAATTTCATAATCTTATTTTTATAACAAATAACTTTGTATTCCTTTATGTGATTACAAAGTGTTACATTATCTATAATTTCCTATTATCTTATAATACTTTTAGAAAATAAGTTACATATCTCAAAATATTGTTATCCTGCTGTTATATGTTAATGTCGATAACTTCATCCATATCGAAGGTTTTGATCAATAATTAATGTTTGTAGGCATGACCTCCATGGGAAATTTTCAATGCCCTTTAAGTTGTTGATTGTTATATTCATCGGTGACTTTTATTATTCACTAAACTTTGTTATCATGGACTAAGTCTATCACTTGCGATTATAAATAAAAGTTTTTATTTATTTATTGTGTCAACAAATACATACAAAAAATAAGTTTCATCTTTGACTCCATTCGTTTCACGGTAAATAACTTTCAAGAAAATATTTTTCAGATTTTCCAATATTCATTTCGTGGACAAGAAAATAGCCATGACCAATGAAGAAACACCTTCAAAAGTGAGGAAAATGTTTTCCGCTTTTTTGAAAGTAGAAAATATTTTCCGTCTTTTTTATTTACCTTTATGCCTCTGGTATCAGAGCCATCATCATCAAGACCGGGTTAAGATCAATATTCTATGATGAAAATCCATTCCTAGAGGAGGAACAACTTCCAGTATGTCTGATCGGCAACCTTTGGTAGTTGATGCCCCTCTTTTATTAGATCTCCCTGCATTTTGTAAGTCCAATGCCTCCAAACTTGATTATCTTTACGAGGTTACTTACTTCAGTGAAGATGACAAGATCTCTAGTACCCAACTTCCATTAATAAACCCTTACTCTGCCTTTGCCAAACCATTGTCCTTTTCCCCCACCCATTCCATCAAAAAACTCATCCACCATACTCCCAAAGATGTTAAAGAATATGTTCAATCCACTTGCTTTGACCAACATCCCATTCCTGCTACCCAGCAAGAGCATTTTGTGAATCATTAAATTCCTCCTGAATTTGTGCAGCAATGACAATCTCAAGGTTATACTCATCTTCATTTTGGCGTTGTGCCTTGACCTTTCATGGCAGAAAAGGCCTTCCTGTAGCTGTTCGCATGGCCCTCCTTGATACTCGATTCCTTGAGTACCAACATGTATGCATAGGAATGGTGGAGATCACTCTTAATGCCGGCACGGTGTTTGTCACTCTACTCCCCAACTTCAACATGGCGTTGTCCGACCCTCGCCTGCTGAATGCCTTAAAGGCTCAGTTACAAATAACTGGTGCTCCTCAAACACCAGACTCTATTGCTGCCACCTTACACTATTAAATGGTGTATAAAGTCCAAAATCATGCTTTGGACTTGAAGCTGTCTCCAACAGAAGATGCTTTGTTTATTACAGTGAACAACAATCAGACCCCGTCATGCATTCATGTTCCTCGACAGATTTCCAGATCTTAGTTAGTCAAACTCCTCCTAGATACTTGGGTGACTAGTAGGGGTGATCGGTTCCCGGGCGGTTCCCGGTTTCTAAAGGAACCGGAAACCGGTCCCTATTATGTGGAACCGGACCAAACCGGACTGGGCGGTCCGGTCCGGTTCCCGGGTGGGTAATTATTAATTACAGGCGACGACCTTTGCTCGCACTCCACCGCATTCCTCCACATGTATATTGTCGAATTGCTAGAAATTGAATGAAGATGCCTTTCAAATAGTTGCTAGAACGAACATGTCACAATATAGTACATGCTGGTGAAAATAATGCGTCATTACAAGCTGCACTGCTTCAACTACCAGAAACAAAAAGAAACCACTTGTTTGCAATGAACATATCACAAATGTTATTCTTCTATAACCTTGCTTTCCTTGATAAGCAATATCAAGAACTGAAAGGGCCTATGGTACCACCCTCGACGATGAAGATCTAAATATGAGCATGTACAAGCAAAAGCATAAGCTAGGATAGATGATTCAGATTAAAAAGATGCTTAGTTTCAGACTCTCCGTATGGTTTACTATCCTCCAGACCCGCACAGAGCGAATGCCGTTTGCAAACCAGAAGTAGATATGATTTCAAGATAAAAGCCCTTCTAAACACTTCTTCATGACAAGTTTCAACTAGAGCATTTGCTCCCCTGCCAACTGCAATCAATATTGAAAAGAAAATTTGTCACAAGGCCATATAAAAAATCCTAATATTGCGTTGGCTCTAATGTAGTCTTAATTCATGCGTGATCACATGATGACCTATCATTTTAATTATCAAAGAATCAGACCAAGAACAACCATAGCAAGAGTAGTTGGAGTACAAAATATGCAAAAACATCAATCTACATGAAAACAATGAAAATCAAAATAGAGATCAAAGCCCAAGTCACATTCCTTGCAAGTGTCGAATGTCTAATGGCCCATGAGAGGCAACTATGGCTAGATAAGTTTTGAATGCATTCTAGGTAAAGCTTTAACATGCTTGACGTGCTACCTGTATAGTTTTGATGGCATGAAGTCAAGAAAGTTACCTTGTTCATGTCTGAGATCATTTTCTCAGCATCGTGGAGTTGGTTCCTAATTGCAATCTGGTGTGTCAATCATCTTCAGCATCTTATTTAGACTATGCCAATAAGTTAGTAAAATAAGCTATCTACAATTATATACATGCAAGTCCACATCTCAGAAGTCAGAATCAACTTTGAACAAACAAAAGAATGCTTACCTTTGAATCAACTCTATTTACCGGTAAGTTCCGAGTAAACATCATCCATATCTAATATATACATAATATCAAATGAAGCATTCAATTGTTAGTATACAAAAGAATAACAAAATAAAAAGATGTATCTAACTTACCACACTCAAACTTTGTCGTATTCTCAATGTATTCTTCAACATCAATCGGCCTAGCAATCGATCTTAACCAATCTTGGGTGCAAATCAAAGTCTCCACCACTTTTGGGGTCAAAGAACTTCGAAAGCCATCAAGTACACGACCGGATGTACTAAAAGTCGACTCTGAAGCAACCGTAGTTACAAAAATAGCCAAAATATCTCGAGCCATCAAAGATAAGATTTTATATTTTTGTCCAGCAGTTTTCCACCACATCAAGAGATCAAGATCACGACTTTCTTCATGTTCGGCTTTTAGATATCGATCAAGTTCTGATAAGTTTCCTTCTGAAACTTTTTTCTCCTCATCAAGAAAGCTTTCATATGTCTTTTCCAAATCGAAATCTAATTCACAATCATCTCATATGTCTTTGTTATTCTCTTCATGGCTATTAAAATCCCAGCTACTACTAGTACCAATATCATTCAAAAGTTGACCACCCATTTTTTTGTTACATGAATTACGAGAAAACTTATCATAAAAATTATACAAACCTTCAAGGGCAATCCTCACCTCATTGTACATCTCATAAACCTTCGCACTATCATCATAGATTAATTTATAACAATACCGCACATAATTCAGCTTCTTTCTTGGATCCAAAATTACCGCAACTAACACAATCATGTTTACTTTGTCAAAACTTTCATAATATTTGTCAAACTTATCTTTCATCTTCATACCCATAACTTTCAATCTCGGATCCACAGCCCTCTTCGTGTGCTTCAGATTTTTGTATAAAGTAGCTATCCCCTCAAAATAATCATTTGTAGTGATATATAAAGTCCCAGACATCTTGTCAGTAGCATCATAAGATTTCTTCAAAAATAGAGAAAAAAACTCTAACATTTTCCCAATCTTCATGTTTAGGAGTATCAAAGTCAAGATCCGAAGAGAAAGAAAGATCATCTTCTTCCATCCGTTCAAAAGCTCTTCTAAACTTTAAGGCGGTGTCTAGCATGAGATAAGTGGAATTCCATCTAGTTGTGACATCAAGACAAACCGAACCTTTGTAAGTGATCATTGCACTCTCAATGCAATCTTGAAATGTTTTAGCTCTCATGGGAGAACTTCTTACATACCTAACCACATTTCGAATACGTGTAATGGAATCACGTATCTCAGTCAAACCATCCCTCACAATCAAATTTAATATATGGGCTGTGCATCTCATGTGTAAAACAGCACCATCTAAGATTAATAGCTTCTCTCTTGAAAGTTTTTCTTTCAAAAAACCAATAGCAACATCATTCGAACTAGCATTATCCACAGTGATTGTCGATACTTTTTTCTCTAATCCCCATTCATAGATGCATTTCTCAATCATTTTCCTAATATCCTTGCCCTTGTGACTATGCATCACCACAAAGTTGATGATTCTTTTATTCAATTTCCAGCTTTCATCAATAAAATGTGCAGTCAAGCATAAATAATTCAAGTTTTGAATTGAAGTCCATGAATCGGTTGTAAATGCAACCCTAGAATCAAGCTTGCGAAAACAAGCCTTCAAACTTGTTTTCTCACAAATATACAGCTTCATGCAATCTCTAGACACTGTAAATCGTGAGATATGATTGAAGAGAGGTTGTAACTGATTGATAAAATCTCGAAATCCAACACGCTCAACCATAGAGAAAGGTTGTTCATCAACTATGATCATCCGAAGAAGCATTTGCCTACAATAATCCTGATCAAATTTCCATGTCGATAAAAAACTAGCACTACTAGTACCAGTACTAGTATCTCTTAATCCCATTGCCATTTCAGTCTTGTGACTCATGTCCACTCTACGTGCTGCAAACAATTTTTGCTTCTTGTCTACATTGCGAGGATATTTGTTGCACTTTCTCAAATGTTTCCACATGGTAGAAGTACCGTTATCCACATTGTATATATACTTGGCCCCACAATAATTGCATATCACATTAATTTTGCCCTTCTCCTAATTTAACTCCCTCAAAAAATAAATCCAAATTGCTGATTTTCGTTTACTAGAAGCACAAGGATTAGATACCTTGTTTGTGTCGGATGCCTCTTCAAGATCAAAGTCTTCTTCACCTTCATATTGTAGCGATTCCATTTCTGGATTCTTCGCACCACGGGGTTTGTCTACTTCCATTGACATTAATTAGATCACCTAAATTAGCTGCCAAAAATAAGAATCAAAATGAGCCAATAATTAAAACTTTATAATTTTAATTCATTAGATCACCTAAATTATGTCTCTTGCTCAGACAGAATATTAAAACCCCATACTCTTAACAAATCATACACACTTAAGAAAGAATTACAAATAGAAAACTCAGTAGAGACTAAAGCAATTAATTAAAAAGCTCAATTTTCCTTCTTTTGTAAGGATGAAAATACGTTTGACTGGCCAATATTCATTGACTTAAAGTAGACGAGTAACTCAATCTTCATGGTGCTCAAGTAATAGGCATGTTCACCTTCCTTCGCTTAAGGCCTGAGCTCAAATTACCTCGTTTACAAATCTTTTGGTCGGGGAATGGCATATTTGTTGATCATCTCAACAATGGTCTCAAAAGATGCAAACTTCATCATCGTGTCTGCAAGAAAATAAATGTATGTTAGTTAAGTTCCTGCAGATAGTGCTGTTAAATTTCATAATTGAAGAACAGCCAGCCCCATGCAATGCAGGGCTTATAAGAAGATCAGGGGTCTGATCTACACAACACTACAGAAGTCCCAAGCCAAACTATCTTAAGCCCTATATGTTTTAAACTATCTTAAGCCCTATATGTTTTTCTTTTTTCTTTTTTTGGGTAAAGGTAAGCCCTACATGTTTGGATCTGAATAAAAGAAAAAAGCATGCCAAAATCTAACACAGTGTACAAATTTCAGAAAAATTATGAAAAAATCATATGTGGACCTCTGCATCAACATTGGGGTATCGCGAAAGTTTCAAAGGTTTCGAATTTAAAAAAAAATAGTCAAAAGTGCATGGGATGCAATATTCAAATTAAGCAAAAAGAAAGCAATATAGACAGGCCATTAAATGCTTTGTCAGTTTAAGCTATTTGCTAGGGACATGATTTCGACATCAGTTATTCATAATGTACAAGTGATCTTGAAAAGTTGTCAAGCATCACAAAGAAAGTTCCTTATTGCATGCAAGAGTCAACAAATTAGAAGATTAATCGCTGTAGGAAGTAAAACATGAGCAAGTATCAACCAACATCCCAATGTGATGATCTCCATACATATTAATAATATTCTAGTGCAAAGCAAAAAAATGGAGAAGTTAATAGACCACAACAGCTGCCAGTACAAGAAGTTCAACTTCACGGGAAAGCTTCGCCAACCATTAAATGTATATATTAGTAGTAAACTCAGCAACCATGTGGACATATGATGCATTGAGACTATTGGATCTCCAGTCGACAAACGGAGAAATACCCATGTGTTGCTTACTCTAGCAGTTGACGGCTAATTTGTTGCAGTAAAGCAAGCAAACAAAATCAGCTCTGCCAGTACAAGCTCATCCGCCTCAACAACCCCAACGTCCATCGCACCCTCACCTCAATCTCAGAGAACCACGTCGTTCACGGTCACATCATCGGCTTTTTCTGCACCCCCAAATCGAACACACACACACACACACACACACACACACATAGAGAGAGATCTCAGTAAACGAGAGGCGCAAGCCGCACTCCCTCAGAGAAGTCCAACACGCAAATCCTAGGATCCAAAAAACCCCATCCACAGTTGATCAAGCCAATTTGTAGAGCAAATCGGGGTGAGGTAGAGCAATAGAGTAACTTACCGGAGGGATGGCGAGAACAGGTGGAGCCAGAGGAGTCGCGTGCGAGGCGGAGGTCCGGAGGTGACAGAGGAAGCAGCGCCTGTCGAGTGTTGACTGTTGAGCAGCAAGGAAGCAGCGCTTCTGTGGAGGTTCGAGGAGTCGCGTCGCCGTCACGTGCGAGAGAGAGGTAGGGTTCTTTTCTCTGTACTCTCAGTCTCTGTTCAGTTGTGGAGGAAGGAAGGAAGACCGAAGGAGACATGAGATGAGCTTGAGTGAGAAAGAAATAAATGAGAGAGAGAGAGAGAGAGAGAGAGAGAGAGAGACTGAGTTAGTCTGAGAGCGAGAATGCAAACGAGATGGTCAATACTCAATGGTCTCATTGTGGGAAACTGGGAATGGAAAAAAAAAAGAATAATCGGTATTTTTTTTATAAACAGTGTCGGTCCAGTTCCGGGTGAGCGGTTCCACCCCCGGAACTGGGAACCGGACCGAAAATTCCCGGTTCCAAATATATGGAACCGGGAACCGGACTGGTAAGGTTTAGAACCGCCCGAAACAGACAGGTCCGGGCTGTTCCCGGGCGGGCAGTTTTGCTTGCTCACCCCTAGTGACTAGCTATAAAAAGCTTCACAAGAATACCATGCCGATCCAAGCCACAAAGTCAAAATTTTCAAAAAAGAAGGATGGCTCTGTAGTCATCACTTTTGATCACTCCCATGAAAAGCTAGAGAGTTCTATCTTCCCTACCATTCTCACCTTTACACCATGTGCCCTTGACTCTTTTGAGGATAGCAATTCTTCCAATCCAAAAGAGTTAAATTCAATCATTTGACTTTGAAGGGAAGCCGATCCATTATTTCAAAAACCCTTATACAGGTCATTGTTTTTGGGATCCTGACTGTACGTGCCCTAGTTGTCTAAGTCCCGATGATTATGAGGAAGATGACGGGCCATCTTCACGAAGAGGAAGAAAAAGCCTAAAGATAGTCTCTATCAGAGATATCTTGAAGGTGATCCCTACTGTCGGCCCTCTTGGAGAAGATGGAGGTAAGTATCAGTTCATAGTTTCTTATGGAACATCTCCTCCCAAAAAACTCTATCTTCCTCCAATAGATTGCCAACCACCATAACCTCCATCTCCAAAAGATCCACCTGTTAAATCATGTTATAAGTCCATCCTCAAATTGGTAAAAAAACATCCAAACAATGATCCCTATATCTGCTAGTTTTGCAAACCAGCCAAAACACCTTCAGCCACTCCATCCAATGTTTACATGTTTAATGATGCTGATTTTCCTCCATTGGAACCATTTACTAGCCCAAATGGGTTCAAACACTAGCCCAAGATACCCAGTTTGACTACTGCTGGTGTGAGTATGAGTGTTAAGGAACCAACCCCTTCTGACTATGTTCTCAACTGACAAACTGAAAATGCCCTAGTTTAGAATAGAACCCTCAAAACCTTGAGGAATGAACAACACAGTAGTTTTACTGCCTTGCAAACCCAAGTTGCTGAAGCTAAAACTGAGGTCAGGGAAGTTAAGACTTGGCTCGATTGAGTTCATCAAAGAGTGGACCAAACTGTAGAAATTCAGGCCCAACTTCTTCAGCATTATGAAGCTAGATTATCAAAGATGCAAAATGGAGTCATAAAGCCCAAACACTATCTTGATAATCAGAATAAAGAGATTGAGAGGCTTAGAAAGCAAATCAAAGAACTAAAGTCCAATAAAGACGGGCCACCTACCTCTTCAGTTGATCCCTTGTTTGGCCCATCATGGACTAAACCATCTCTTTATGCAACAAGTCTTTTTGACTCCAGCTCGAAAGGTCCTAACTCCTCATCAGCCTCTTCTCTCCTTTCTGGACTATCACAGCCTGCCTTGACTCGAAAAAATGATGCAAAGTCCATCCGAGAAAGATTCTTGGCTGAACGGGCTAAATCCAAACCCAAAAAACCAAAATCTCCTAACCTTTTAGACTCTGATTCTGATCCACCTGTTGATCAAGCCTTACACATGATCTCCAATCCTTTTGAATCTTTTCTTAGAGACCAAGCTAGGTCAAGTATAATTATGGCCAGTGAAGAAGCCCAGGCCATAATCTCATCTGAGACTGAACTTGAAGATGATTCTCTAACATCATCAACAGGGAAGGTTTCAGATGAAGAATCACATGAGGAATTGCCAGACAAAAGCACACAAGTCCTAACTGTGCTTATGATGGAACCAGAACCATATGTTGAAACACCGGAAGAAAACTCTTTCCACAGCACATCCATGCCTAGTAGACCTGTTGGTGGACTTATCTTCACACTTGATGATATCCCTTATCACAAGTGGCATGATAGGCTACAAGAATTCTATGCATGGATAATGCTAAGGCCACTGATCCAAACAATGATCAGTTCCACATACTCCTTGAGTTTACCTCCAGATTCACAAGAAGTTTATTAGACTGGTGGTCAGCCATTTCTCCTACTGATCAAAATACTTTCCTTTCCTAAGATTTTAATGATGTTATCAGGATATTACATCATTGGTTTATTAGGCGATCAGAAGACCTTTTGGAGCAAAAAAGGAAAGAATTGTGTTAAAAGAAAGTGTTGTTCTTATCAAAGAAAAGATCATCTCCGTGATACTCCCGAGCCAATGGCTTTTGACAACGAGCTTGTAGCCTCTCGAGGCTTGACTTGGATTGACAAGTTCATAGCCTCTGGTGGCAAGTCGGGAGTTCGTGGGAGCTTGGCCAGGTTTGTGGCCAGCGACATGTCAATGTATATAACAAAAAAAAGGAAAAAAAATTTAAAATATATTTTTTTCACAATTTTTCTCAAGTTTCAAACGAACACCGAAATATGTTACCATTTTCCAAGAAAATGATTTCCTAGAAAATATTTTTCAAAAATGTTATATTTTCCGTAAAACGAACAGAGCCTTAATTTACAATACTATGACTTTGGATTTTTTTCGGTAGTTTAATGGCCTAAATGAACTAAGTGACTATTTAGCAATATTATTTCATATTCCAAAAAAGTTTATGGACCTAATTTAACTACTTCAAAGCTTGAAAATGAAATTACACATTCAAGAACTAGTTGTACATTACCAAAAAAGAGTCAAAACATATTTCATTTTTACCAGTTAAGTCATAAACATTTTAATTTGATTAGTTTAATCATAAATAGTTTGATAATTTAGTCATTCCGGTTAATTTTGATCAGAAAATCACTTATGTATACGTTAGCTATCTTAGTTGGCATGACCAGTAGTCATATAGATACATTTTATAATATTTAAAAAACCTTTTGAAATTTCTTATATTTTTCTCCTTTTTTTCCTTTTCTTTTCTAAACCTAGCAAGGGTTACCGACCAATCCTTATCAATCATAGGCATGAGACAGGTGATCCTTGTCGGCCATTAGGCGGTCTGGGCAAGGAGCAAGACCCTCACTGACAATTGATGACAGCTTCACGGCCCTTGTGCAATGGCCGCAAGGGTCAACTGTCCCTCATTGGACTTCATAGAAAAAAAAAAGGAAAAGAAAGAAAGAAAAATAAAATAAAATAACAAATTATTTTAAATCCTCAAAATTTTAAAATTTTAAAAAATAATAATAATTGTCTCAGTCAATGCGAGTCATCCTATGTGGCATTGCTGATATCCACGTCGGCAATTTCAGGCCAACATTGATAGGAAGAATTATATTGACAAATCGTCAAAAGGTTTAAAACTAAATTAATTAAATTTGGTTTAGAACTATATAGGAATAAATGCAATATGCTTATAACTTTTTCGATAATTTTCTTATTTGCGCTTTTATCAAAGTAGATTAGTAGAGTGGATAAAGAAGGTAAAGAAAACTTCAGAATTGAAGATAAATATGGAGAAGATAAGGTCCAAAATAGACTTGGCATGTTAAAATACCTCGAGGATCTAATAAATGACCTGAAAATAGTTTGATTGAACCAAAAAGATAGAGAACCAGTGTAGCTAGGCATGCGAACCAATTCAGTCTACTAAGGAGAGAACTAGCTGGGGTGTGTATTCTACACGACAAAAGCTTACATGGTTAAAGTGTGCTAATTTGGCATACATGTTTGAGTTTGAAGTGGCCATTGACGTGGTTGCTAATGTAGCCTGCATGCAGTTGAATCTAATATGGCAACTAATGTGGCAAATAATGTGATAGATGACGTCCAATAACATGGAAAATGACCGGACTTCTAGGGCCAACATTAACATGTCAACATTCATAAGCTTCTGGCACATGGACCCTAATGCAACATCACACGTCGGTGTGCAATGGCACATGGGGCGATGAAACACAACAAAGTTTCAAGATCTAACTTGTTTGAGGATGGCAAGTCCGATAGTGTTGATGCGTGAGTGCAACTAGCTAGGTGGAAAACAAATTTCAATACAGATGACGTTGCTATGACTGTAGTGGAGAAAGATTCATCAGGCGCCTTCTTAGACAACAAGAGCATCATGTTAGAATATCAAACCTAATAAAACGATGTTTTTGGCTTTCTTTGAATACCCGAGACCAAGCTTTCCATTCTCCTTTAAATATCCATTTACCTGCAATTTCTGCAAACCTCAGCGATACACTCCATTGGCTCATGAGGTACCAATCAATTGTATGACAAGGGTTGAATGTTGGTTCAATTTTTTTGTGATCTGATAGGGTGTCTACGTGGAAAAGAAGGAACAAATATTCGTCTCTACGGATGTGCGAGTTGAGCTGAAGCCCAACAAGCCCACTCAGAGTTGAAAATTGACAAAATTGCTTATTAAGATCTATGAACGCGACACCATCTTCCATAACGCAAGGGGTCGAATTGGTTCCATGTCCATGAAAACATTGTTCATATTAAATCATAAAAACTATGATTAATCAACCTAAACAACCTATTAATCAAGAACAAATCAAATCCACTTATATGAATGTAAAACAACAATTTTGTATACATAGCTTAATTAAATACATACTTGTTTAATCCATTACTTCACCCAAATAGAATAGATCAATCCGACTTCGACAATAATCGATGATCTATTGGAAAGCCGGATCTTAGATAGATATATCGAGATGTATTAAGAACTTAACTACTTCTGTGTATATATTGAGCGTGGCAGGATTCGACATGATCGTATCATTACCTTAAATTCTTCGTTGAATTTGTTTCAATTCCACTATATGGGCTAGACTAATTTTTTTGAGACTTCTTGTCAACCACTTCTCTAAACACCGGGGCAATTTGCTGTCCTTTTGTTTTGGTAACATCGAGAGTTCCGCACCTCTTGAAACAACTGCATAACCCCTATTAGATTATGCAAATGATCACATCTCACGGTAATCTGGGTGTGAGGCCCTCGGAATTGACTCAAGAAAAGTTAGCTTAGTTGCGACTTCAACTAGCAATCACTCTTTTGATTGTTAACTAAGTTCACTCTCATGTAAAGAAAACTAAATGAATCGCGGGTCCAAAAACTTGAGTCTATATGATAATTCACATGAAAAAGTAAGGTTTCTCATTATAGTTTTGTGGTAATCGTAAAGAAAAAAAAGCGTTCCCTAAACCATAGTAGCAAGAGAGAAAGGGAGAGCAGAAAATCTAAGAAGATTGTAGTATCTAATTAATACCAAGCTAATGTCGTAGGTCAATGCATAGTTCGATTGAGCTGAAATTTTGTCAGTCTGCTTGTGACATATTTGTCTCAAATCTGATGAATTTGACTTTCACTTGAAACTCTCTTGTCAAGTTTGTTGTGGGTTGAACTAAAGCTGCACTTTTTGATGAAATTTATCATTGATCTCTTAAGAAATTTATGCGGATGGAGAAGAATGGTGTTCTTGAGGTTGTTGCTACTATGTACCTATAATATCAACTAGAAAGGAACATGTTCATTCAATTTATTGATAGTCAAGATTTTGGATGGACTCCGGTCTAGTGGTTTTTGATCTCCTCACACCTCGTAGGTTTTCTACGTAAAAAAAAATTGTCTTGTGTTTGTGGGTACTTAGTATATATATTGCTCTATTATATTGTTTGTTTTGTTCCATTGTATTGGTCTAATGTTATTCGGGTTGTCATTGTTCTCCCAACAGCGATACAATTTGATGTTGCGTTTTAATAGACTTAATCAATCACTAGAAATTTAAAAGATAGTAAAAAGTTACTCAAAGCGTCAAAGACAAGCCGATATAAGCCAACAAGAACCTGCCTATGAGGATCTATAAATCAAGATCATGCCGAGGTTAAATAATGGGAAGCGTCTTCATTTTGGCCAAGTGCCCAAATCATCAAATCCAACTCATGCTGCTCGTTTATCATATTTGAGTAAGAGCAATAATTGACTCAAAACTCAACCATCTCTGTCCCTGAATCAACAATTCGAACTGTTTTAGTTTTTTTTTTTCGTATTCTTGATAAGCTATTTTTGTTATTAATGCACCCCGAACCCTAGATGCGAATATTGTCGGGGTCAGACAATTACTCTACATTAAACTCTCCATGCCCTGGTTTTGTAGCATCCATATGCATGTGCGCTCTCGCATCAATGTGTTGCAATGATTCTGCTGTTTCAAATTTGACGACAAACCCTAAATTAGCGGTCTAGCAAAGTCAAAACGTGGCGATGACGGCAAGAAAAAGTCAACTGCCTGAGCACGATCAGTGAAATCTCATCTAGGGCTTGGCGCCCGGATCATGCAACGTGCTTTCCGAGCTCAGAACGTGACCAATCGAAAGTAAAATTGCTCTTCATAAAGTGTGCCCCAATCACATTTTTTCCATTACGTATGTACTAAGTTATTCCCTTCGACTGCATCATGTGTCATAATCTAACTTAATAATATTCCCATATTCATAGAAACATATATATAAAAAAAAACAACTCTTTAGTATTTCCTCTTGGAAATACTTTATTCCTTTTTCATTAATTGTTGCGAACGTTTAAATTAGTGAATTTATTGGAGATTAAAGACATCTGACAAATCGGTAGTAATAGTCAACACTTCGGGATGCTTCAAACGGCTGGAAGTACGTGCGTGTTGCATTTTGCAATCTATTACAGTTTAATATTCGACTAATTTTTCTTCTTCTTCTTTTCCCGTGGAGGTGTTCGTGTAAAAAAAATTCTCTTAACTTCTTAATTAATTTGATTAGTGTACGTGGGGTCTTGCAAAACCCTGGATTTCTTGCTGACTATGGAACTGCATTAGTGTTATAACTTCACCGGATACTATATCATCAAAAAAAAGCTTGGAAGTCTTATCATCCGTTTCATTACGCGACCTTTTAGAGCACTTCATCTTTACATTTGATTTTAAGTGGATGATGGCATATCTGTGATTCGCTTAAATTAGCATAACCCTAATAAATTAACCGCTATGCCTACGTTTTCTCCATTTTCATTTTTTTGAGTGTTTCCCTAAATGAAAATCTCATTTTAGAGAAGGAAAATCCGGATGGAAATACTAAGTCACATCTTTGCTTACGAGAAATTACTTTAGATTCTTCTACACATACGAATATCAATTTCAGCATCTTTCTCTATAAATACCACTTCAAACTCCCATGCAAGAATAGGCCTCGGTGGCTTCCATCCTCCCTTCCAAATAGACAAACCCTGTCGCCCATCACATTTCCATAGCCATGGAAGTCGTCCCGACTAAAACCCACATAGCCCTCCTAGCCAGCCCCGGCATGGGCCACCTCATCCCGGTCCTTGAACTCGGCCACCGCTTTGCCGTCCACCACCACTTCCTCGTCACCATCTTTGTGGTGACCACTGACTCTTCCGCCGCCCAGTCCCAGCTCCTCTACTACTCCTCCTACCAAGACCTCCTCAATATCGTCTTCCTCCCCCCCGTGGACGTCTCTCACCTTGACACAGATTCGATGGCAATTGGATCGCAAATGATCCGCATAATGCGCCACGCCATGCCCCTGCTCCGCGCGGAGTTCGCAACATTGAAGGCACGCCCTTCGGCCCTCGTGGTCGATCTCTTTGGTACCGAGGCTTTTGAGATGGCCGACAACTGCGGCTTGTTGAAGTACATGTTCAACACCAGTAACGCATGGTTTCTTGCCCTATCATTGTATCGTCCGCATCATGATGAAGCCAACAAACACGACCATGTTTATCTTCATAAGCCGCTGAACATCCCAGGATGTCCGCCGCTCGAGTACAAAGACACGGTTGACCTGTACCTTCAACCGGATGAGGTCCTTCACGACGATCTTGTGAAGATTGGGCTCGATATGGCGAAGGCTGATGGGATATTGGTAAACTCATGGGAGTATTTGGAACCCCAGACGTTGAAAGCGCTGAGAGATCCGAACTTGCTGGGCCGGTTCAGCTCGGTCCCGGTCCACCCAGTTGGTCCATTGACCCGGCCGGTCAAGCCGGTCGAGAACTCGATCTGCAGGAGCACAGCACTCGGTTGGCTGGACCTGCAGCCGGAGGGGTCGGTGCTCTACGTGTCGTTTGGCAGTGGTGGGACCCTCTCGGCCCATCAGCTCAACGAGCTGGCTTGGGGCTTGGAGCTGAGCCGGCAGAGATTCGTTTGGGTGGTGCGGCCACCTAGCGAGAGCAGCGCGTTCGGCTCGTACTTCCGTCAGGAGAAGAGGACGGAGGACGGGACGCCAGACTACCTCCCCGATGGCTTCGTCAGTAGGACCCGTGAGGTGGGCCTCTTGGTGGAGATGTGGGCCCCCCAGGCTGAGATCCTGGCCCATGGGTCAGTTGGGGGATTCTTGTCGCACTGCGGGTGGAACTCGACACTAGAGAGCATGTTCAACGGGGTGCCCATGATATGCTGGCCGCTCTATGCGGAGCAGGGCATGAACGCGGCCATGCTCGCCGACCAGCTCGGCATGGCCACGCGCCCGATGGAGGCAGAGCGGCCCCGTGAGGTGGTCGGGAGGGAGGTGATCGAGAAGACGATAAGGAGGGTGATCAAGGAGGGCGAGGAGCACGGGAAATCAGAGAGGGCGAAGGCACTGGATCTCAAGCGCAGCGCGGAAGCGGCTCTGGCGAAGGGCGGCTCGTCCCACTGCTCGCTCGAGCGGGTGGCGAAGGAGTGTCAAATGGGCCTCACGGGCCTGAGAGAAAGAGCCCTTGGGGCTTAGTTTCTGTGCAAAAGCTTGTAAAGTATGATGTCGGTATTACCCATGAGAAGAATGGGATTCTGAATGGATTTTCTTTTTATTTTCCTGTTGTCAATCCAGATTTCCTTCTATTGTTGAAGTATGAAAATATTAGTTCATGTATGTTAGAGAAATTGAATATTAATCCATGCCTTCATCTAATAGCTTAAGCTTTTAGAACATTTGGTAGTGGTCTCACAAAATCTCACTAGTACCAGAGCTCAGGTTGCCAACAAGTCTGAACCCAACAGTCACACATGAAAATTATGGGATGTTGCTGCTCCGACCCAGGCTCGATGTGTGGGGGGGAGATTGTTGAGGTTGTCCCACATCGGTTGAAGGAGACGATGATGAGTGAGTTGTAAGTGTGAAGAAAAGCATTATCCTTTGAGCTAGCTTTTGGAATGATAGAGCCCAAGACCACCCAACATTGGTATCAAACCATCGAATTATTAATCGAATTAGTACTAGGGAGAAAAACCGGACTAAGCGTGATGGGGAATGTTAGAGAATTTAAATATTAATCAATGCATTCATCTAACAGTTTAAGTTTTTAAAACAGTTAGTAGTGTCCCACAAAATCTCACTATGTAAGTTAGCTATAGTTTGTAAATAGCTTGTTAATATCGATAGCCTTATCAGTAATGGTTGGAAGTAACTTTTTTTAGATTTAATTTATTGTTTAAGAGTTGAGATCGAATCATCAATTTCCCTAAACTATTTAAAGTATTTCACCTCTTGAATTGTGAGTTCGAGTTGGGGGCTAGCATGTTCAAAAGTTATCTACATTCTCTAGAAGTAGTCCTACCTACGATTATATGGATCCGAACCATAAATAAGCACGCCATTGTTGAATAAAGTAGAATCGATCTTAATGGGACTGCCAATTAAATCGGGCACACTTGGAGATTTATGATTCACCAATTAATAGTCGGTCTTGATTTGAGATTTCCTTAAGTTTGTTTATGGAACTCTAATAAAAATAATTGAGTTGCGTTGAAAGATATTGAGCTTTGTCGCTAAAACAAATTAAACCGCGTGCACTAAAATCGATCGTTACCAAAAGCTCGATGACCAAAATGTAATTCAATTCGCAGGCGTCATGTGTCAATAGTCGCTTCCAACTCCGCTATCTTCAGCGGACTTTGAGCCAAAACTATAAACCACATATTTTTCGAGCGTTTGGAAGGTTTTCTAAAGATGCTTTCCGCAACTCATATTGTCCGAATCTTCTAAGGAAAAAAAAAAAGTGTAAAGGAAAGGAAGATGGTAGCTGAGGAGCTTACTTCTATACGGGAACCGCACACGCATCCTCGTCGACAGGGGAGGCCAGAGGATCTCTTGGATTGAACCTGCCTTCTCTGGTCAAGTCCCACCTTCATGGCTCGGCACGTGGAAACGATTTCATTCCTGGCTTGGCCACCCAAAGAAGAATAGAGAGAAGTCCACGACAATCGCATCGTGATGCTGGACTCGTGAGGGCGAGAGAGAGAATCAATGTTGTTGAATGACAGTCATCTCAACTCGGTCTAGGAGAAGGGAAGACAGAAACCAAGAACCTTAAGTTGTCTCAGACTCTCAGCACCGGAGAAACTGTCATTAGGCCAGTCCCAATAGATCCTTGTTGCGATCTGTTTGTATAGCGAAATCACGACATGTACCACTTGATATCTCCCGCAAGCCCTCAGAACCTTGTAAGACTTAGTATGAATTGGAAATCAAAGGATAAGCTGTTTTACAGGGGGAGAAGGAATTATCTGGATTGACATAAGTAGACAAGGCAGATAAAAAAGAAAAATCAAGGTAAATTTTCATGCACCTCCTTAATTAGACCTTCAATCTGTGCTCAGGAATGAGAGTTCTTAACACATCTAGCGCTAGAAAATATAGGGATAACAATTTATCCATATGGAAGAGATATCTTGAGAAGAGAAATGCAAGAGTGTGAGCTGTATTTACAAATCATGGTTTGCACCACTTGCACTAGTGGCAGCTGTCAACAGTTAAAGGGTAAGTCATGACCAATGACAGCAGAGACATCAATGTTCACTGATAAAAACGCAGTAGATGACATGCACAGGCAAATAAATATAACAACAAGGTTTCCAGCTGCACCTAGAGGTTTAAGTATCATAGGTAGCCAACGTTTTACTCTGGAATTAGGCGAAAGGAACAGCTATTGAGGGCTGAAGGGGGTATCACCCTGTGAAGTAAATGGCTTTCTAGAGACTGGTCTAGTTATGACCTAAAATACTCGAGTTCTACGATAATTAGAGAAATTCAGGACGAAAACTGCAATAAGAATAGGGAGATTCACATCATGGCGGCAGCCAATGATGAAATGACTCGCTGAGATAGAAAATAGCGAAGGAGGCCAGAAGATGTTGGAAATGTCGAAAGAGCTGCAAAAGAAAGCAATAGCACACCGATGATGAAACTTTTCAAGGTAGCATTTACACTAATGTGTTTCATTGACAGTTTTATGCCAAGTTCAAGATTCAAAACTGCAAGTGGGACCATCCTTTATCTTAAAACTAGTCAAAAGAACTTTATCCAGTACTGAAATATTCAAAGAAACAGCAGGTGCACTGCTATGGGGTACACCCAATCAACCGCCTACACTAAGATCTCGAGTCTCATTCGGGGCCCACCAAATCAAAGGGTTAAGGATGCATTAGTTGCACTTGATGCACCTCAAAACCCCCCATAATCTTCAGTTCCCATCAAAGAACAAGGTCGCATTAATTGCCTATCCAGATATAAGCAGTATATTAGCATATATAAGATTCTTGCAGACAACTTACCGAGTCAATTTCAGGAAAGAGATCTATAATCTTACCTAGATTTTACCACCAAATATTGTTGCCACATAACTATATAAACATAGCAGAACTGAAACAACGCACCGCTGTATAGCATGCTTTTTCATGTGCTGAAGGTCTCCCAAAATGAAGAGTACGAGTTATATCTGTTGTTCATTCCAGATACTTTGGATACATCATTCCCATATACAAGAAACGACACCATAAGTCTCCGGAAAAAGATCGCAAAATAACATGCAAATTGACAGATTACCTTGTTAAAGCAGCTAATTTCAAAATAACAAAGACTAAACAAAAGAATAGCTCGCAGACCTGTGCTCCGGAATCAAATAGATAAATGCAATCTGCATCTAACTCTGCACAAGTTTTCGGCTGCGGTCTGCAATGGTTGATTGCCGCATTTGGACCAACTGATGAAATGGTAGGAAAACTTAGGCCTTTAAAATGCTGCAAGTATTGAAGAAAAGGATATCGGTTATTCCATAAAGACGTCAGACAAACATGTGGTAGCTCATTACATCACTAGAGATGCATGAACTATTACAAGCATTCACATACTGCAAAATTACAAAAAGCAAATGCCAAAGTAACTCCTCTAATGACCACACCTTGCATACAGTTTGGTTTATAAACATCTTAAGAGAGTATTGTTGGGATTGATAAGGGAAAGAGAAGAAGAAGAAAATTGGGGGAAGAAAATGTAACACTATTTGTCTTTACCAAAAAATTTAATCAAGAGAGTTGATAATCAAATAAAATAGTAATTGGAGGTGAGGTGCGGCTAACCGAATCTCTTTAAGATGGTTAGTTTCCGTTAACAGTGCTAAGAAGTTTCACGAACTTCGCCTCTCAAGATACAACACCTCGAACATATTGGTATTAGTACTATACGAACAGGATTTTATCGAACATTTCTTGAAACCAACACACTTAGAGAAAACTTGAAGAGAGAAGATGCAAATGTGTTTCCTTTTCTTTTCTTTTTTTTAGAATACAGAATTTCAAGTCTATTTATAGAGTTCTTAAATTCATATACATAAACAGTTCATGAATCAGGAATTAAATAGATACAAGAATTTATAGATACATAAATCACAAATTAAGTAGATTCACGACTATAAAAAATACATGAATTCCAAAAATAAGTAGATGCACGAATCCAAGAAATGCATGAACTCTAGAAATAAATGAGATATGTGAACATAAATAACGTATCTCGATTTTTCGTTGATCTATTAACCACCATAAATGCAACACGTATAATGTTTGCTTAGGCAAGCATTTGCAAGACATTAAGTCCCATATATAAACAAAGAAAGAGGGGCAAGATTCCACACAGTTCTGTGAAATTTTATGAGTAGGAGATGTACTCTTGTGAAGCTCGAAATGACTCCAGCTTATCGCTCACAATCATCTCCGTTAATTTCTTTCCTTCCCTACTACACGTTATTTCAATCGAATATGTTAAGCATATGTGCCTTGAACTTAATTTTTAGAAGATATTAATGAAAAAGACATTAAGTAATGCTTTAAATCAACAGGCCCGATTGCTAAGTACATTCATCAATAAGCTACACTTTAGAAACTAACATTAAGCACCCAAAATTAGCTCGCTTCACGGGCTTTTGAGTTATGCTAAGCCTTTGAAAGAGAAATAGTACGCACAAAAAGAAGAGGTTTGCAGTCCTTAGATGTCAAAGTCCATAGTGAAAGTACTAACCTCTTATCTATTAGCTCATGTTATCTAGAAACCAAATTTAAAAGGCTAAAATGATTAGGGAGGTAGATGGCATCAAGTCATAAAGATACCAGAGTATTTCAAGCCATTTTAGAGCCTGCACAGTAACGTTTTTATTTTTTTCAATATATGTTTTACAGAAATTTATTTAGTAACAATAACTTATTTTTCTGCTTCTCAGAATAGAAAGTTAGTCCGGGAATAGATTTGAAATAAAAACAAAAAACAAAATAAAAAGTAACTCATTGTTCCTGAGAACAATTTTTTAAAAGAAGCTAATTTTTTTTTGTTCTTCTCTCTTGCCGCGGCCACCGTCGATTACCGTTCGCCAACCAACGTCCCCGCGCCGGCAACCACTACTGGCCACCACCTTCCTCTAATCGTCGGCTGCCTCTGCCATTGGCCGCCGCCGCCAACCAACTGCCAACCGCTGCCGCCGACCATCGACTAACGACACCGGCCACCGTCACCGCCCGACCCCCGCTGTCGCCTGTCGCCGCTACCCGACCACCGTCCATAGCCATCGGCCGCCGCCAATCGCTTGCCAACAATGAAGATGAACAATGAGGACCTCACTGGAAGGCCAACAGTATAAAGAATTATCTTGATGGAACTAGCACTGACCCATCACGTTCCCCAAAGAAGTTTCCTTTCGAGAGCAGAAGATTTTCATACAGAAATAATCAATGCCAGAACTGCCACCATGTCCTCAACACTATTATAAACTGATTCTCTAGGGAAAGCAGTCCCCATACACATACCAGAGAACAGTGAAACCAGGGGTTCGGTTAATGTCTCTTATAAGGTTTTATGCAACCATTGTTAATTCAAAGAGAAGCGGTTCACCCCCGCTGTTTCTTTCATCCAACATCTTACACAGTCACATGCTCTATTTGCACAAAGGATGACCAGACAATGGACTGTTCTTTTGCTGTTTGAGGATTAACAGATAGATACTATAGACTGGCAGCTGGCTTCCTATTCTCGTGCCTGATTCAAGTGATGACTTCAAAATTTTGAGCTGAGCTGCGCTTTCTAACATCTTATATGACAGTCGATAAATATTTAAATAGCTGAGCTACATTGAATGTTGACGTGATAGCTCTGGCCAGAGGCAACCTTTCCACATAATGACTCTGCTGCCGACATATCCCATCCGACTCACCCCGCCGTCGCCTTCCTGCTACTTTTCACTGCCACATTGAACGCCGACAGTTCGTGAAATTTTAGCGGTTTTCTTTCTGGCTTTGTCATGATTAGGTAACAGAGATAGATAAGCCTGCCACTCGGAAACACCGGGGATCTTTCGACGGAGCTCATTTTGTAAATTTACCCTTCTTTTTTCGAGGCCTTCGAGCTGGGATCTCTGCTCTGGTTTTATTTTCAACGTGGCCAGTTTGATGGTTGAATGAATATCCTGGGAATTTATCCGATGCAATTCTGAGTCCATTCAACACCTGCAACTAAGCTACTCTCGAAGGATCAGGAAAGAAAGGAGGAAGTCGAAGCACCTGCAGATGCCTCTGAGGCCCACTCAATGGAGCTGGAAGGCAAGAGCAAAGCTGCGGAGACTTCCAATAAGTTGCAGGCTCCGAAAAAGAAAACTAGGAAGGTTTTGAAAGCCATATCGAATATTGCCAAGAAATCTCCTCCTAGCAACTCTTTGAATGAGAGAAATCCCATTTATACTGCTGCAGATCTGGAGGGGGAAGAAGAAATAAAGAAGAAAGAAGCATTGCTCAGTAATAATGGAAATAGTAACAATTAAGAGGGTGCCACGGAGGCCCCGTGGATGGTGCAAGAAAAAAAGATCTGGCCACGGAGGTCCTTCGTGACCGAGTTTGCGTCAAGCTTGCCACCCTGACGAGCCTCGTCAGTAGCAACGAGATGGAGCTCGATGGGAGGCGGCTGTGGGTGGCCGTGGTGGCCGTGGTGGGGTGGCCATTGGTGAGTAAAGGGGACAAAGTAGAGATTGAAGTATCAGAATGCACAGCCTTCTCATTTCGCTTTGTAGTAAGGGTTGTTATTGCTATTAGCATGGCCAGATTCTTGTCATTTTCTAGTTCTCACCATCAAATGCCCATTGAAACAATAAAATTTAATTATTGGGCTTGTCAATAAGAATGTTTTGTAATAAAGTACAAATAATATATCTTTGAAAGTATTGATGGATCAATGTGTCAATCAAAAAAAAGGATATCAAGAGTCCTGTATTGATTTTCGATAAGAAAGTAAATGACAAGAAATTTAAAAATTTACAAATATTTAGGCAAGTGCGACTAAACATTCAAATTTTTTTAAAAAAAGCAAAAATAAAGATAAATTTGCATAAAATGTTGAAATCTACTATTAATTGGGGATCTTTTTACAAGGGGTACGATATGGCTATATATAGCCCACACTTGACAGTTACAAACGGTTATTAAACTTAAAAAGATAATTTTCTAATCCTATTTTTATAGCAATAACTTTTCTATTCCTATACGTGATTACAAAATGTTACATTATCCATGGTTTCCTATTATCTTATGCTACTTTTAGAAAAGAAGTTACATAACCAAAAAAATTGCTACTCTATTGTTATATGTTAATGTTGATGACTTCATCCCGATCGAAGGTTTTGATTGATAACTATTGTTTGTAGGCATAACCTCATTGACAAATTTTCAATGCTTTTTAAGTTGTTGATTGTTATTTTCATCGATGACTTTATTTTTCACTAAACTCTACTATCATGGACTAAGTCTATCACTTGCGATTATAAATAAAAGTTTGTTATTTCATGTGTCAACAAATACATACAAAAAACAAGTTTTATTTTAATTTACAGTCCCATGACACTGGATTTTTAATTTAAGGGCATAAATCGAGTGAATATTTGGCAATATTATTGCATATTGTACAAAAGTTTATGGACCTAATTTAACGGCTTTAAAGCTTGAAAATGAAATTACACATTCAAGAACTAAGTGGAAATTACTAAAAAAAAAAGTCATAAACATATTACATTTATACCAATTAAGTCATAAACATTTTAATTTGGTTAGTTTAATCATAAATATTTTGATAATTTAGTCATTACGGTCAGTTTTGATCAGAAAATCACTGATGTAGACATTAGCTATTTTAGCTGGCACGATCTGCGGTGATATAGATGAATTTTATAATTTCAAAAAAACTTCTTCAAGTTTCTTATATTTTTGTTCTCTTTTCTCTTTTTTATTATTTTTCTTATAAACCTGGCAAGGGTTACCGACTGATCCTTGTCAATCACAAGCCTAGGCCAAGCGAACCTTGCCAATTACAGGAGAGGCCCGGCTACCCTTGTCGGCCACTAGGAAGGGTCTTGAGGCTTTTGCCCAATGGCCGTCTAGGCAAGATCACGATCCTCACTAACAATTGGTGAGAGCTTCACCGGCCTCGTATAGTGGCCCACAAGGATTGACTGTTCCATGTTGGACTTCATAGAAAAATAAAAGGAAAAGAAAGAAAGAAAAATAAAATAACAATTGTTTTAAAATCTCGAAAATTTAAAAAAGTTAAAACTAATCAATGCGGCCCCTTCCGACATCCACGTCAGCAAATTCGGACAATTCTTTGCTCAACATTGACTACTTTTCAGGCCAATATGGATTTGATGAATTATATTGACAATTCGGCAATGGTTAATTTAATTTTGAGTCTTATAGGAATAAATGCAATATGCTTATGACTTTGTTGGTAATATTCTTGTGTGCGCTTTATCAATGTAAATTAGTAGAATGGATACAGAAGGTAAAGAAAACAGCAGAATTGAGGATAGACATGGAAAAGATAAGGTTAAAAATAGAATTGGCACGTTAAAATACCTCGAGAATCAGTCCAAAAATCTCTAATAAATGATCTGAAAATAGTTTGATTGAACCAAAAAGATAGAGAACCAGTGTAGCTAGGCATGCGAACCAATTCGGTCTACCAAGGACAGAACTAGCTGGGGTGTGTATTCTACATGACAAAAGCCGGCATGGTTAAAGTGTGCCAATTTGGTATACATGTTTGAGTTTGACGTGGCCATTGGCCCGGTTGCTGATGTAGCCTGCACGCAGTTGAGTCTTACATGGCAAGTAATGTGGCAAATAATGTGATAGATGACATGTGCAATAACAAGGCAAACGACTGGACTTTTGGGGCCAACATTAACAGGTCAACGAGCATAAGCTTCTGGCACATGAACCCTAATGCAACGACACGTGTCAGCGTGCGATGGTACTTGGGGGTGATGAAATGCAACAAAATTTTAGGATATGAGATGTCTGAGAATGACGAGTCTGATAGTGTCGACACCTGAGTGCAATTAGCTAGATGGAAAATAAATTTCAATGCATATTACATTGCTATGACTGCCGTGGAGAAAGATGCGCCTGTCGCGACCTCCCCGAAGGTGCACCACCTAGGGTTTAGCTAATGATTGCTAAGTATGACTTAACTCGAGCCCTCCCAAGTTCATACCAATTCGCGACTTAGGTTTCACTTTTTAAACATGCAAAGTCAATTTCAAAAGGAGTCGCCACTAATCTATTTATGGTGGGTCGATTAGAAACCTATGCAAAGTACTGGGAGTAGTACTTTACCTCTACGAACCAAAGATTTTAAATTCGGGGACTTGAGAACCTATTTCTTCTATTTCAAAAATTATTTGCAGGCAGCTTGATTGATTTTAGCTAACTCCCTAACATGCATGGACTACTTTATTGTGCAATGCATATAATGAAAAGCTAAGGCTAAATGCAACTATGTCATGCCACGTGCTATATTTAAGCTAAACTACTTCTCATGGAATGTAAATTAATTAAACTAAAACATGTAATGACATGCAAATGATTTTTTTTTTACTTTTTTCATTTATTAAAAAATTCGAAGTAAATAAATGCATAGATTAAACATGCTGCTAATCTAAAATGACAACACCTATTTATTAAAATTAAATAATCTAGTAAAAACATGAATTTAAATCTAGTATGACATGCATTGAATGGACCCAGTTTTGATGCAAGTTTAAGTTACATGAAAAGCTTTTATTTTTATTTTATTTTATGAAATTCGAAATTACTTGATATATGAAACTAGTTACTATAGTTAAAGGTTATCTAATTTAAATTAGAAATTAACTTATCTTAATCCCTAATTTAAACTAAGATATTGTCCTTACCATAGACAAGATTCTAGCATGCAAATTCTAACTAAAATTACTTTATTCTAACTTAAAACTAACAAGAGAAATCTTTTTGGTATTTTTGAGTTAAAAAAGAATATAATTAAAACCTATCTACCTATAAAATATCATGCGGACATCATTCATAATGCAAGATGTAAAAATTTTGTAGCACCAAACCCATTTGAAAACAAAATAAAATCAACGAATCGTATCTCCAGCATGAGATCGGATCGGTTGATTTCTTTTTTCGTGCGGTCGCGAGTCATATCTCAAGCATGAGATCGGACTATCGATCGAAGCACGTTATGGATTAGAATCTAATTCGAGTCTATATGACAATATTGAGAATATGCATCAATACTAAAAAAAAACAAACACAATTAGGTAACGAAATTCATCAATTTGAACTTGAAACGTTAGGATCATTACCTAATACAAATTAACCTTCAAATTCTGACCCTTGACCGTGTGGATTCGTGATGTTGAATAGGCTTCGCACGAGACTTGCAGCAGTGCACGTGGCTGAATCTCCACATGGGACTGTTGATTTGGGCTCAAGAACCACGGACGCTTCAATAAAGCAATGGGACTTCCTTGGTGACCGGTTGAGCAACGACCCAAGTGCTGAAGACGTGGCAGAAGGAAATTGATCGGCAAGGCAGTGCATCGAGAAAATCAAGTGAAAAAGAGATGGCGCGACTGCAGAGAAAAATTTTCTTCTCTTCCCCTTTTGCTGGACGTCTTCTCCCTTCCCCCAATTTTTCTGATTTTTTTTTTACTTTCCCATCTTTGACTCTTTCAACAAACCAAACTTCCTCTTCTCTGCCTTTTCCTTCCTTTGACTCCTTTATGTTTTTCTCTCCCTCTCACGCACGACACCCTAGCCTTTCTTTCTCCCTCGTCAATGATTTTTTCTGCCGAATAGCCCTCCTTTACGCTCGTCTCCACGCTCTCTATTTATAGAAGGGTAGAGTTCGCTTCAAAAGTTTTTGAAAATTGAAAAGATCGGGCATATATGATATTCTTTACAAGATTGGTGCATATCCGTTAGCTTCAATTCTCCATGCGGATTGAGTATGACTCCAATCCTATATTTATCCATTGAATATGTTGAAACTAACAAAATCTCCATCTCAATTTGAATTCCACGCCTTCTAGAAACTATTCCGATTACACATGTGACAACACGTGGTAAGACCATCCATGCGATACAAAATTCAAAATTTAGGTGTCAACAGCTACCCCTCTTTGAAGGTGAGCTCGCAGAAATTTCATTCAAAGACAAAATGATACCTAAATTTTGATGATGCAATGTGATAGATGATATTTTTGTCAAGACCATGAATCTCATTTTTTCATGCAATGCCATGTGATGATTTTTTTTTTTTGTGCAAATGCAGACCTCAATGAGTCTACACTCATTTTTTTCATTGTTATGCAAATGCAGAGATAGAAAACATACATGTAGCTACTTACCTGAGCACTTGAGGAAGTAAACTTTGGGTACAAAATTGTTTTAGACAAATGTCTAGAAAATTCCCTTCGGATTTTCTCAGAGATACCTGAAATTACAATCAGATATCTGAATTGATTCGAAAATTCCCTTTGGATTTTCGTAAAAGCTAATACTTGAAACTTCAATCAAGTATTTCAATAAGATAGAAATTCCCTTCGGATTTTCTAAAAAGATACCTGAAACTCCAATCAGGTAATAGACTCAAAAATTTCCTTTGGACTTTCGAGTAAAGTAGGTTCAAAAGTTCCCTTCGGACTTTCAAAAAAGAAACCTGAAACTCCAATCAGGTAATTAACTCGAAAATTCCCTTCGAATTTTTGAGAGAAAAAGTGAAATAGGTTCGAAAGTTCCCTTCGGACTTTCGAAAAAGAAACCTGAAACTCCAATCAGGTAATTGACTTGAAAATTCCCTTCGGATTTCAAGGAAAATAGGCTTGAAGCTCCAATCAAGCATTCTGGAATGTTGAGACAATGTGAGGCCTCAAAGAACAAACTCTAGCACTCTTCAGTCTTCAAGGAAACATTACCTGTCAGACACAATTAGAGCAAAACAACATATGCATTCATCAAGGCATATATTTCAATCAAGCTTTTTTCATATGTAATTGTTTCATAATGCTTGGCATCATTAAATTTCCACTAAATAAGATCATCAATCAAGATCATTTTCACTCATAGCGTGAATTTCTTAAGAATGACAAATGAAATACTTTCGGTTAGAAAGGGCTTTCACCCACTCTCATTGGATAAAGACTATTTGAGAGTCGCTCTATCTCGCCATCATCATGTCGATAAGGGTCCAAGTACTCTCGCAAGCAGTACGACTTTACCAATCTGAGAGGTCTTTTAATAGGACCATAACATAGGTTTGGTCGATGGCTAAGCAAATGGGACTATCTGAGTCAAGGCTTAGAAAGAAAGTCTTCAACGAATATCGCCAGGTCTACAAGTCAAGAAACCTGCCAATGCAATAGAAATAGTCTTGCTCGCACTTCTTCGAGCTAAACTTAACACATTAGGAACCCCACATTAATTCAAGTGCCCTAATCAGAAAAGACTTTAAAGGGATGAAATGCAGGTTTGGCTTAAAAGTGCGTATGGGATGAAAAATTAGGAATTTTTCCTCAAACTCAACTTTCGAGCCTCAAACTTTGATTCACTCGAGATGCTATATGATATCTAATTCACTGGGGACTATTGATATGATTGCCTCGTCATTCATTTTTTTTGTGACCCGAACCATTGAGAGCCGACTTTTGCAAATTTGAGCCTTTGGCTCTTACTTTTATGGGCACCGGCCTTGCTTTTACCAGGCACACTGCTTTTTCCTTGCCTCTAGATTCTTGCACTTTTCTTTTGAGTTCGGACATTGGCTTTACTTTTACCAGGCTCACTGTTTTTTCATGCCCCATTTTGCATATTTCTATAGACTTGACACTTGTACTATACTATTTCTGATCGTCTTGATTTTGTCATGCCCCAGTGCAAAAGGTCATCACTAATGTGGGTTTAATTTGAAATGAAATCACAGGCACAAAGTGGCTAACAAAGGATAAGAGTGTTTAGGATATAAGAATGAATGCTCTTCATCATCCCTAATGCACTTGATTTAATACTTGGTTCCACATGTAAAAGCAACAGTCAAAGATTGATGCAAGTGAAAGCAAGGAAATTTCTATCCATTTTTGCCTTTTAACATCAATGATGCAAATGTACCTCCAATTTGCCCCGATTTGGGGTGGTTCTTGACAGGGGAAGTATCAAAAGAAACTTCACAAGTGTTTGGGCTCAAAAGTGGTTAAGCAATGAATCATTATAGTGTTTTAGGTAGAGAAATGAACTGCCTCTCATCATTTCGGCTATCGTACCTTTCGCGAGAGAACTCTTCACCTTGCAGACATGGAACTTTATACGCTAATCTCACAATTGTATTAATATGGGACTGTGTATGGACATGGTTTGCCTTTCATCATCCCGATAAATCTCATTTAGCATTCTTAGTCAAATCTGCACTACTCATCAGACCGATTTACTTTGCAATTCTTAGTCAGAGTGATAAATGAAACAAGCAGAACCATCATGCAAATTTTTTCAACAGATATGAGCACAATTCATTTCACCTAGACAACATGAACATGATATCAAATTCAAAAGAAACTTATTGGAAATGAGAGTCCATTGGCCTCTTTGTGTGTGAACTCAATCCTTGATGCCACATTTTTGTTCATGTCCCTGCACCAAAAGAACGTGCATGTATATGGCTTTAAATACATGTATTCTAAGATTGGAGAAATTTTCATCACCCATCGATACGCTGTCTTCGGCAGATTGGAAAATGCCCCACAGTTTTCTTTGCAAATTATTTTCTTCCGAAAGTATCAACCCTCGATCGGGCAAGAAGAGCAGGCTCTGACACATGAAGCAAAAGGGTTAGAAAAACAAACATGGTTTATCCAACATGCATTTTTATTTTTTCCTTTTCTTTTTTTCTGAAAAGATTTTTTTTTGAAAATTTTAAAATTTTTTGAACGAGGAAACATGAAGGAACCCAACCCTCAGAATTCTCCTTGGATGATTTTTTTTCACTGTTGGATATCATCACTGGGCCAGTTTGGTATACTTCAACGTGCCTTCAAAATAAAAACAAACTTGTAATTTCATTGAATATAATCAAATGAATTATATTATTGAAATGACAAATGCAACTATTCAAACCCTATTCAAACAATAATCGAAATCCTAGAAAGCAACAAAAGACTCCTTTGTAAAGGAGTACGGCCATTTCTCTACTCTGTGACTCCATTTGCACTTCCAACATTATTGGGGAGGGGATTATGCTGGATATTTGGTTGACCATTGCTGAAAGAGAATGCTTTTGTATCCAGGAGGTCCTGAACTCTGTGCTTCAAGATGTAGCAATCATCAGTGGAATGTCCAACTTCGCCCATGTGATACTCGCACTTCTTGGATGGGTCAAAATTTGTGAATCGCTCGAGGTTCGGACGTTTAGGCTCGCTTAAAAGTAGCCCTTTCTTTTGGAGGATTGGCAGAACCTTGGATAACGGCCCAGGCAGAGGCATGAAGTTCCTCTTATTACCTTGTGGTCGACCGTTGTATGAGCGTCCTCCGCCTTGTTGTCTACCAGTGTCACGAGCTGGTTGAGAGTAGGCCACATTCACTTCAGATGCAAACTCTTTATCTTTTTTGAAAGCAAATTTATTGAAAGAGGTAGCCTACTCTATAGCCCAACCATCACGTAAAGCGATCTCAATACGTTCTCCTACGGGAATAAACTCAGCTAAGGATTCAAAACGAGATCCTAACACTCGATTGCGGAACTCAAATGGCAAAGACCTCATAAACATGTCTAGCATCTCCTTTTTAGTCAGCTCGGGGGTGATCTGCGCAGCCACAGCTCTCCATCTCATGGCATAAGTTTTGAAAGTCTTAGTCTTCTTTTTCTCAAGGCCAATCAAATCTTCACGTGACGGGGCCACATCCATGTTAAATTTGTATTGACGGATGAAAGCATCAGATAAATCCTCCCAAGTCTCGAGCAAATTAATCTTTTTCACAATGAACAATTGTAAGGCAGGTCCAGTTAAGCTATCTTGGAAAGTATGGATCATGAGCGGCATGTTGTCAGCATACGGTGCCATCCTCATTGTGTAGTACTGCAAATGGACCTTAGGACAAGAAAGGCCTTCATACTTGTTAAACTCTAGTGCCTTGAACTTCTTAACGACCTGGACCCCAGCAATATGAGCAAGTCCTCGTGGGAAATGATCTTGAAACCCTTGCATTTGTCGAATTTGCTCTTCAAGTTTAGCAATGCGCTTAGCTTCATCACTCATTGGCAATTCAGAAGATGCCCCGGCCTTATCAGTCATGGCCGGAGGAATATTATCAGTCAAGACTGCTTCATTCTCGATCAAGGATGTGCCGATATCAACATTCTTTCCTCTATCCATTTGCCCAGTCGGAGCAAATTCATTAGGTAGCACAACCTTGACCCTCGGTTGAATGGATGCAGACAAGGTGGAAATGCTAGTGTTTATAGAAGTAACTTGTTTGGAGAGGTTCTCGAGGACATTCAAGACTGTCTTCATCTCAGTTTCAAGCACGGTAACACGAGTTTGTTCATTTTGGTCGGCCATCCTTGCCCTTGTTCTTGATCTTGTGATAATGGGTGAACGTGGACGCTCCGTAATCACCTAAAAAAGACAAAACTAAGGATAAATGTGTGAACGATAGAAAGTTCGATCCATGACTAAATTCAATTAGTACCTCTTATCTTCTTCTTCTTTTTTCAAAAAAAAACTTTTTTTAGAAAACAGTGATCTATGACACAATAAAAAAATGAAAGCATATAATTGAAAATTTTGATTTCATGGAAATTTTTCTCTCTTTTTTTTGTTTTTTAAGGGAAAATAAAATCCTAATGATAATTAATTTTGACTCAAAAACCATCATGATGACACTACTGACCTATTCATGCAAATGAAAGTCAAAGAATAGGGATAGAAGACTTACTTTACAAGTAGATCAGAGGCAATCACATAGACATGCGCATGAAAAGTGCAACTCGATTGCTACTCTAAAAGGCTTGACAAAGTGGAGTCACAAGGATAATCGGACTAGCCGTAGGCACGCGTACTAAGTCGGGTCCTTATGACTCCGGCACAGTCGAAGAGTCGACCCGGGTCGCAGGCTTGTGGACAGGGGTGGATACTCTTGACACCAAGAAAGAAATTTCGGGGTTGAGATAGGTGACTCGTACCGCGGGCATGCCGTCGGAGTGGCATCTACCTCAACACCATCCTAAGTAATCCTATGCGGCCCAGGTCCGGTGGCAGGTTGTGTGTGCAAAAGTGTAGTGCTAAAGCTATCAAGCATGCACAACAGTTAATATCAAACATCACTTCCAAATAGAGCAATTAAACAATCAAAACAAAGATCAACCTGCAAAAATAATCGACACATGTGTTAGGGACATAAATGGAATTTTCACCGCCAAGCAATTTTTGAAAAGAAGAAAACAAGCCTAAGTCCACTAGAGTTCTTTGAACCAAGTCCCCAGCGAAGTCGCCAAGCTATCGCGACCTCCCCGAAGGTGCACCACCTAGGGTTCGGCTAATGGATTGCTAAGTATGACTTAACTCGAGCTCTCCCAAGCTCATACCAATTCGCGACTTAGGTTTCACTTTTTAAACATGCAAAGTCAATTTCAAAAGGAGTCGCCACTAATCTATTTATGGTGGGTCGATTAGAAACCTATGCAAAGTACTGGGAGTAGTACTTTACCTCTACGAACCAAAGATTTTAAATTCGGGGACTTGAGAACCTATTTCTTCTATTTCAAAAATTATTTGCAGGCAGCTTGATTGATTTTAGCTAACTCCCTAACATGCATGGACTACTTTATTGTGCAATGCATATAATGAAAAGCTAAGGCTAAATGCAACTATGTCATGCCACGTGCTATATTTAAGCTAAACTACTTCTCATGGAATGTAAATTAATTAAACTAAAACATGTAATGACATGCAAATGATTTTTTTTTTACTTTTTTCATTTATTAAAAAATTCGAAGTAAATAAATGCATAGATTAAACATGCTGCTAATCTAAAATGACAACACCTATTTATTAAAATTAAATAATCTAGTAAAAACATGAATTTAAATCTAGTATGACATGCATTGAATGGACCCAGTTTTGATGCAAGTTTAAGTTACATGAAAAGCTTTTATTTTTACTTTATTTTATGAAACTCGAAATTACTTGATATATGAAACTAGTTACTATAGTTAAAGAATATCTAATTTAAATTAGAAATTAACTTATCTTAATCCCTAATTTAAACTAAGATATTGTCCTTACCATAGACAAGATTCTAGCATGCAAATTCTAACTAAAATTACTTTATTCTAACTTAAAACTAACAAGAGAAATCTTTTTGATATTTTTGAGTTAAAAAAGAATATAATTAAAACCTATCTACCTATAAAATCTCATGCGGACATCATTCATAATGCAAGATGTAAAAATTCTGTAGCACCAAACCCATTTGAAAACAAAATAAAATCAATGAATCGTATCTCCAGCATGAGATCGGATCGGTTGATTTCTTTTTTCGTGCGGTCGCGAGTCATATCTCAAGCATGAGATCGGACTATCGATCGAAGCACGTTATGGATTAGAATTTAATTCGAGTCTATATGACAATATTGAGAATATGCATCAATACTCAAAAAAACAAACACGATTAGGTAACGAAATTCATCAATTTGAACTTGAAACATTAGGATCATTACCTAATACAAATTAACCTTCAAATTTCGACCCTTGACCGTGTGGATTCGTGACGTTGAATAGGCTTCGCACGAGACTTGCAGCAGTGCACGTGGCTGAATCTCCACACGGGACTGTTGATTTGGGCTCAAGAACCACAGACGCTTCAATAAAGCAATGGGACTTCCTTGGTGACCGGTTGAGCAACGACCCAAGTGCTGAAGACGTGGCAGAAGGAAATTGATCGGCAAGGCAGTGCATCGGGAAAATCAAGTGAAAAAGAGATGGCGCGACTACAGAGAGAAATTTTCTTCTCTTCCCCTTTTGCTGGACGTCTTCTCCCTTCCCCCAATTTTTCTGATTTTTTTTCACTTTCCCATCTTTGACTCTTTCAACGAACCAAACTTCCTCTTCTGTGCCTTTTCCTTCCTTTGACTCCTTTATGTTTTTCTCTCCCTCTCACGCACGACACCCTCGCCTTTCTTTCTCCCTCGTCAATGATTTTTTCTGCCGAATAGCCCTCCTTTACGCTCGTCTCCACGCTCTCTATTCATAGAGGGGTAGAGTTCGCTTCAAAAGTTTTCGAAAATTGAAAAGATCGGGCATATATGATATTTTTTGCAAGATTGGTGCATATCCGTTAGCTTCAATTCTCCCTACGGATCGAGTATGACTCCAATCCTATATTTATCCATTGAATATGTTGAAACTAACAAAATCTCCATCTCAATTTGAATTCCACGCTTTCTAGAAACTATTCCAATTACAATTGTGACGACACGTGATAAGACCATCCATGCGATACAAATTCAAAATTTAGGTGTCAACAGCGTCTCCTCGGACAACAAGAGTTATGACATCATGTTAGAATATCAAACCTAATAAAATGATGCTTTTGACTTTCTTTGAATGCCCGAGATCAAGCTGGCTGGATGCAAGTAAGCTCACATCCTTGCTTAGCAAACCTTACTCCCGCACTTCGATTCCATTCTCCTTTATATGTCCATTTACCTGCATTTTCTGCAAACCTCAGCGATACGCTCCATTGGCTCATGAGGTACCGGATGACAAGGGTTGAATGTTGGTTCAATTTTTTGCGATCTGACAGGCTGTAGAAGGAACAAATATTCGTCTCTACAGATGTGCGGGTTGGGCTGAAGCCCAACAAGCCCACTCCAGAGTAGAAAATTGACAAAATTGCTTATTAGGATCTACGAACGCGACCCACGCCATCTTCCATAACGCAAATGGTCGAGCTGGTTCCATGTCCACGAAAACATGGCGCATGGAGGCAAAAAATTGAATACTTGGAATAGTTAGAGATGACAATTGTTATTATGCTCACACTTAGAACGCACCACATATCAAGAAAGTTATATTATGCTTTGGACTATGCATTGACTTTTTATTCTAAAAAGAAAGATTAACAAAACGCTTCTAAATGGGTTTAATAGATAGATTATCGAGATGTATTGAGAATTTAATAATTTCTGCATATGAATTGAGCGTGGCAGAATTCGATATGATCGTATCATTACCTTCAATTCTTCGTTGAATTTGTTTCAATTCCACTATATCATATG
This sequence comes from Melaleuca alternifolia, assembly GCA_019926035.1. Lineage (NCBI taxonomy): Eukaryota > Viridiplantae > Streptophyta > Magnoliopsida > Myrtales > Myrtaceae > Melaleuca > Melaleuca alternifolia. The sequence continues at coordinate 4,005,886 of JAGKPW010002416.1, read as the reverse complement.
GGCTAGACTAAATTTTTCGAGACTTCTTGTCAGCCACTTGTCCAAACACCGGGGCAATTTGCTTTCTTTTTGTTTTGGTAACATCGAGAGTCCCGCACCTCTTGAAACATCTGCAGAACCCCCATTGGATTATGGCAATGATCGCATCTCAGGGTCAGCACAAATCTGGGTGTGAGGCCCTGGGGATTGACTCAAGAAAAGTTAGCTTAGTTGTGAATTCAACTAACAATCACTCCTCCGATTGTTAATTGGGTTCACTCTCATATAAAGAAAGCTCAGTCAATTGCGAGTCTAAGATTTGAGCCAATATGATAATTTATATGGGAAAATAAGATTTCTCACTATAGTTATATGGTAGTCGCAAAAAAAATTTCCTTAAAACGTAGTGACGAAAGAGAAATGAGAGCAGAAAATCTAAAAATATGGTAGTATCTAATTATTACCAAGCTAACATCGAAGGTCAATTCATAATTTGATTGAGTTGAAATTTTGTCAGCCTGACATATTCTTCTCGAATATGATGAATTTGATTTTCACTTGAAAATCTCTACGTCAAGTTTTTTGCGGTTGAACCGAACCTACAATTTTTGACAAAATTTATCGTTAATATCTTATGAATTTATGTGTATCACCAAGAATGGTGTTCTTGAGGTTGTTGCTGCTATACTATTAACTAGAGAGAAATATTATTCATTCAATTTTCTATGTAACAAAATCGTCTTCTGTTTATAGGCGCTTAGTATCTCTATCGCTCTATTATATTGTTTGTTTTGTTCCACTGTGCTGATCTAATGTTATTCGAGTTGTCATTGTTCTCGCAATACTGATACAATTTGATGTTGGGTTTTAATAGACTTAATCGATCATTAGCAATTTATAAGATAGTCAAAAATTACTCGAAGGGTCATAGACAAGACGATATACATCAAGGATAACTTACCTATGAGGAACTATAAATCAAGATCATGCCGAGGTTAATTAAATAATGGGAAGCGGCTTCATTTTGGCCAAGTGCCCAAATCATCAAATCCAACTCATGCTGCTCGTTTATCATATTTGAGTAGGAGCAATAGTTGACTCAAAACTCAACCATCTCTGTCCATGAATCAACAATTCGAACTGTTTTAGTTTTTTTTTTTTTTTTGTATTCTTGATAAATCAGCTCATTTCTCCATCCAATGATGCAAATCTGTTTTTGTCAAACCAATGGTGCAACTTTGAGAGCCTGTGCAATGAACTTTTTGGCAGTCTCTTCAATTTTCTGCCCTCAACTTTCAATTATATTATGAATGTTTTCTACTAGTTTCTATTGTCAGCGAATTTCGCATTTGCCCTTAGATTTCTTTCGAATATTTATACAAGACAAAGAAAAAAATTTCTCACCAATGTAAGTATCGAAGCGATGAGTTGCGCACTCCCCAAGGGGATTCTTTAGAACGTCTTGAACTTTAGAGTCGAGATTGACTGTGCTAATGGGGTATTCATTCAACTTAGCACAACCACTTCAAATCCGATTAATTTGTTTAGTTCATATCCCTTTTTATATTATCATTGCCAAGGTTCAGACCACGATATCTTCGTTATTAATGCACCCTGAACCCTAGACACGAATATTGTCGGGGTCAGACAACTCTACATTAACCTCTCCACACTCTGGTTTTGTGGCATCCATAGCCATGTGCTTCTTGCATCAATCTGTTGCAATGATTCTGCTATTTCAAATTTGACGACAAACCCTAAATTAGCGGTTTAGAAAAGGCAAAACGTGGCGATGATGGCAAGGAAAAGTCAACTGCCTGAGCACGATTGATGAAATCTCATACGGGAACTTGGCGCCCGGATCATGCAACGCGCTTGCCAAGCTCAGAGCCCGGTGACTATTGAAAGTAGAATCGCTCTTCAGAAAGCGTGCCCCAATCACAGTTTTCCATCGTGTATATACTAAGTTATCTCCTTCGACTGCATCGCGTCATGATGTAACTCAATAGTATTATTATATTCATAGAAACGTAAAAAAAAATCAACTTTTTTGTATGACAGAAAAAGAAGAAGCACTGGGAAGAACGTCTCTTTTATGTATATTCAATCAATCTGAATTTTACAAGTATGTATATATAATACAGTGATCACAAGAAAGGAAAGAAATAATCTTGATACAATGAAATTGTGATCTAATCTTAAATTGATTTCGTGTGATCTTGCATATCCTCACATATCTTCAATATCGTGTGATCTTGCATGTCCTCACATATATTCAAGAGAGTATGATTGGACTTTTCTTTTCTTGTACAGAGAGTGGAACTTTTCCACTAGAAAATACTGTTCGAACAAGTTACCAATGTGTATTTTTTTTCATTAATTATTGCGAACATTAAAATTAGTGAATTATATCTGACAATTACTTATTTTACTAAAAAAAAAACATCTGACAAATCGGTAGTAATAATCAACACTTCGGGATGCTTCAAACGGCTGGAAGTACGTGCGTGTTGCAATTTGCAGCCTATTACAGTTTAATATTCGGCTGATTTTTCTTCTTCTTTTTTCGTGTAGGTGTTCTTGTAAAAAAATATTATCTCAACTTCTTAATTAATTTGATTAGTGTACGTGGGGTCTTGCAAAACCCTGGATTTCGTGCTGGCTATGGGACTAGCATTCGTGTATAACTTCACCGGATACTATATCATCAAAAAAGGCTTGGACGTTTTATCTTCTGTGTCGTTACGTGACCTTTTAGAGCACTTCATCTTTACATTCGATTTTAATTGGATGATGGCATATTCGTGATCAGCTTAAATTAACGTATGTGCTTTCGTTTTCTCCATTTTCATTTCTTTAAGTGTTGTCCTAAATGAGAATATCGTTTTAGAGAAAGACAGTCCCGACAGAAATGTCTTCTTATCATTAATAGTTTTTCTCCGGTACACGATTCACATAACATGAATCCCTTCTCATCTTGAACTATGATTTAAGTATCGAAAGGAAATAGCCGGCATAAATTAATTATACTTCGGCATGCATTGTAAGTACTACGCATGCCATGCGCTACCCATAACAAACATATCGCCCTTCCTCTAACTGGCGTTGGAGGAATAGAATATGGGAAGAATCTTGCCGCGCCCACACCATAAGTATTTATGAATCAATTTCTTTTTTTTTATCTACGTCAATGCTGAATAACAATTGTATTATGCCTGCACTTGCAGACCCTAGAACGAGGCACATGCCATGTGTTTCCTCCTGCATAAACGTCATTGTCAAGTAGCACGTTTTATCTATCTAGTTGAGAACATTAGTTAATTACTTAATTAAGCCTAGAGTTTAGGGGGGGCTCAATCGAGTAGACAGTTGAATTTCATTTGGTTTTCGAGCTGATATACATTCGGATTAAGAGGAGACACTGAGAACAAAAGGAGACAGTAGGTTGTCATGTTTGGACATCATATTTCGCGTATTAATATAAGATACTAAATTAGCTCTGATGTGCTGTATGAGATGATAGAAAGCCATGTGCGAGGCTCATCTGACCAGAACCTGGTGAGGTCAGGGACAACTTGTCTATCAATTGGCTCGTCCTAGTTGAGCGGACGATGAACAGTGCCTATAATGGACGACGCCGTCAAAAAAAAAAAAAACCCGACTTTCCTTCTTAATGGCGAAATTCATCAAGTTTTCGACGGGTTTCTATCGGCTTACCGAATACTAGAGGGCGTCCTCCTGGAGTTGTAGCGTCGGCACCAACTTGGCCGACTCGAGTTAAAAAAAAAAAATCTTCGTAGTGTTTGTCAACAGTATCTCCAGCCACCATGAAGAAGATATTGACACACGGGTTAAAAATATCCTGCTCGGGTACCAACTAGAGTAGTAAGTTCTAAAGAAAATCTTTCCGTCGAAAACAGACCCGGCAAATGAAAAGTTATACTCGCAGTCATCCTTTCTCTTGAATGTATAATGGGAAAAGAGAAAGGAACACATTATCCTTTTCGTTCAAGTTCATGCAGCTCGATAAATGTAAGGACACTCTCTCTATTCGCGTGATTTCCTGAAAGTGGCCTAACCCATCTCTCCCTCTCCTTGTTATTTCCTGGAGTGGAAGAGCTGAACGTAGGGGATCTTTTCTTCTTCCTTTTTGGAAAATCAGAGGGAATAGTTGACTTTGTTGCTGCATGATGTGGAAAGCAGCAATCATGCACGGCATGCAAACGTTTAACCGATGCAGAAGTCCACTTCCTCATGTTACTATCTATGACTGTTCCTGCTTACATTAGCGATTAAATGGAGTTTGTTTAATTGCCCAAATTATGTGAACAGAAACCAGAGCTGACTCGATCCAATAACTGTATGCCTGGCTATACTCTCGCATGAAACGGAAGGTGGTGGGAGCTGAAATTCCGGATGATCATAGACAGCAAAATTATATGTTGAGGTCATTTATTGGACGATCGAATGTGCGTTGAAGATTTGCCATAATTTATTGCATTCAGAAAGATCATACACTGCGCTAAGAGAAAAAACAGAAAGGCTAGACAGATTTGCTTTTGATCTGTTCCAGCTCGAACATTTTCATTGTCTGTCGTGGGATTTTTGCGTCTTCGTTCTATTATTACACATGGACCGGCGATAGCAGTTCATATGTTTGCTATCGTTTCTCCTTCTTCTTCTTTTTATAAATTTGGTGAAATCATACCTGATCTCAGAAGACATTATACCATCATTCATGCACTTTTTTCAAGTAATCCTACTTTATTTTAATATTTTGAATAACATTTCAAGAGAAATCTCATGGCAAGCACGAAACTACCAGAAAGTACAAGGAATTGAGTTTTGTATAGCACGTCTCCGATTACTTGTCCGTTTGCAAGAAGTTTAAAATGGCAAGATATATTTTATTCAAATACTAGTTTTTCAGTCTCATGCATCGCGGGGGTTTATCTTTTAGTTTTTCTAGGAAAGAAGATGATGCAAAAAAGAATCACGTTTGGAGTCTCTAATATAAAAACGTTACATTTATATACAATACGAACAAAAATAGACCGGTATTGTCCATACACGAAGAGCAAAGTTATGACTACACGGCTTAAAAATTCGAAGAACGATAATGTAGAGATAATTCAAAATGGATAGAAAGTGCACGCAATCAATTTTCTTTAGATGCTTTCGATCTTTGCATGGGAAAAAGTTTCCATTGGAGTGTAAAAAAACAAAAAACAAAAAAACCTCGATTTTGTGATTTTTTTTATCCATCCCCATTGAGATAATTGATCAATCTAGAGTGCACGTTGAGGATCATCTGAAAAGAAAAAATAATAAAAAGCCTTTCATATTAAAATTCAAGAAAATTCATTCAAATAGAATTAGATAGGAACTCCAATGACCGCATGTAATGCCATCAATTTCACTTACTCTATTTGCGTCTAACTCTCCACAAGCAAACAATAGAAAGCATATATAACGAAGAAACTGGACTAAGAAAAGGAAGAAGCCTCCTTAAAATAACAATATATGACGACTAATTGTATAGCTTATCGTCCACCGTCGTCTCCATCACCTCAGAAACATTCCGTGTGTCCCAATAATCTTAAATGTGTGCTGTTTCGGAATCAAACGGGAAAATTCGAGTCATAATCATCGCCAAATTATCATATTCCCCATTTCATATGATGGCTTCTCTAGGTGTTGATTATGAGAATATGGTTGATCTCCTTATTCACTTGATTAGTTTGTGTCAATTGATTTGCAAGCGTTATTTCATTAATATAATGCGGCAAAGATCATCACGACTTAAAATAAGATAGATAGAGAGCACACTGAGGTTATTTACATTGTTGGCCGCCATTGACGTAATTAAAAATAGACACATGACTCGGAGACTATAAGTATGTTTCTTATTTGCTCTCCTTTGTTTCTTTTGGCTAAAAGAGAAGTTGTTTATTATTAATGCCCTGAAAGACCTCGGGCTCTCTCTCTCTCCTGCGAAACTGAAAGCTTATTTGAAGCATATCCTTTTGGTGCGTTCCGTGTAAGAATGGAAACATACAAATTTAAACAGTAAGCATAATAAGGAAATAAAAGGCTGATTAAGGAAACCATCTTTTCATTTTTTGTTCTTTTTACTTCTTTAGGATTAAAGGGGATATGCGTAGAAACTCTGCTACTTAGCAGCCTATATCACACATTGTAAGCCTTATCTGAACATTTAAGCTGCGCAAATGACTCTATTTTGCATGTAGTTGATGGAATTCGAATGCGCCAAAGTTTGGGGTTAGTTGTATCATTTGTTACAATAATAACAAAGCTTCAATGAGAATTCAATATGTAGACGGTTGGGTCACCATATTGCCATTCAAGTATTACTGGGAGTTTTTTATTTTATTATCTCTTACTCTTGAAATTTGAATACTTTGCCCTTTATATAATATCGGTAAACACATAAAGCATTTCAAAAATCTATATTTGCATATAGATTCTTTTTAAAGTATTTTGTATCCACAAAACTTCAAAAAAAAAAATCAATTTTGGGAATTTTGTCACAAAAGCTAAAAGAGATTTTTTTTTTCCCTTTAAAGCTCATACAAGAGAGCTAGCTAAAATCCAGATGAACAAAAACCCTAAATCATATTAGCAAAGACCTAATTGAAAAAAAAAAATAGGACTAACGATACTAAGTCACGTCTTTGCTTACAAGAAATTACTTTAGATGCCTCTACATAGACGAATATTAATTACAGCATCTTTCTCTATAAATACCGCTTCAAACTCCCATACAAGAACAGGCCTCGGTCGCTTCCATCCTCCCTTCCAAATAGACAAACCCTGTCGCCCATCACATTTCTATAGCCATGGAAGTCGTCCCGACCAAAACCCACATAGCCCTCCTAGCCAGCCCCGGCATGGGCCACCTCATCCCCGTCCTCGAACTTGGCCACAGCTTCGCCGTCCACCACCACTTCCTCATCACCATCTTTGTCGTGACCACTGACTCTTCCGCCGCCCAGTCCCAGCTCCCCTACTCTTCCTCCTACCAAGACCTCCTCAATATCGTCTTCCTCCCGCCCGTGGACGTCTCTCACCTTGTCACAGATTCGATGGCAATCGCCTCGCAAGTGGTCCGCATAATGCGCCACGCCATGCCGCTCCTCCGTGCGGAGGTCGCGACATTGAAGCCACGCCCCTCGGCCCTCGTGGTCGATCTCTTTGGTACCGAGGCTTTCGAGATGGCCGACGACTTCGGCATGCTGAAGTACATGTTCGACACCAGCAACGCATGGTTCCTTGCCCTAACATTGTATCATCCGCATCATGATGAAGCCAACAAACACGACCATATCTATCTTCATAAGCCGCTGAACATCCCAGGATGTCCGCCGCTCGAGTACGAAGACTCGGTTGACCTGTACTTTCAACCGGTCGACCGGGTCCTTAACGACGATTTTGTGAAGATGGGGCACGATATGGCGAAGGCTGATGGGATATTGGTGAACTCATGGGAGTACTTGGAGCCCAAGACGTTGAAAGCGCTGACAGATCCGAACTTGCTGGGCCGGTTCAGCTCGGTCCCGGTCCACCCAGTAGGTCCATTGACTCGGCCGGTCAAGCCGGTCGAAAACTCGATCTGCAGGAGCACAGCACTCGGTTGGCTGGACCTGCAGCCGGCGAGGTCGGTGCTTTACGTGTCGTTTGGCAGTGGCGGGACCCTCTCGGCCGATCAGCTCACCGAGCTGGCTTGGGGCTTGGAGCTGAGCAGGCAGAGATTCATCTGGGTGGTGCGGCCACCTAGCGAGAGCAGTGCGTTCGGGTCGTACTTCCGTCAGAAGAAGAGGACGGAGGACGGGACGCCGGACTACCTCCCCGACGGCTTCGTCAGCAGGACCCGCGAGGTGGGCCTCGTGGTGGAGATGTGGGCACCACAGGCCGAGATCCTGGCCCATGGGTCGGTCGGGGGATTCCTGTCGCACTGCGGCTGGAACTCGACGCTCGAGAGCATGACCAACGGGGTGCCCATGATATGCTGGCCGCTCTATGCGGAGCAGGGCATGAACGCCGCCATGCTCGCCGGCCAGCTTGGCATGGCCACACGCCTGAGAGAGGCAGGGCCGCCCGGCAGGGTGGTCAGGAGGGAGGTGATCGAGAAGACGATAAGGAAGGTGATCGAGAAGGATGATGAATGCGGGAAGTCGGCGCGGGCCAAAGCGGTGGATCTCAAGCACAGCGCGGAAGTAGCTCTGGCGAAGGGCGGGTCGTCCCACGGCTCGCTCGAGCGGGTGGCTAAGGAGTGTCAAACGGGCCTCACGGGCCTGAGAGAAAGAGCCCGCGGGGCTTAGTTTCCGTTTAAAAGCCCGTAAAGTACGGTATCGGTATTACCCGTGAGAAGAATGGGATTCTGAATCGATTTTCTTTTTCCTTTCCAAGCGTCAATCCGGATTTCCTTCTACTGTTGAAGTATGAAAATTTCAGTTCATGTAAGTTGGCCATAGTTTGAAAATGGCTTGTTAATATCGATAGCCTTACCAGTGATGGTTGAAGTAACTTTTTTTTCAGAGATAATTTACCGTTTAAGAGTTGAGATTGAATCTTCAATGTCCCTAAACTGTCTAAAGTACTTCGCCTCTTGAATAGTGAGTTTGAGTTGGGGCTAGCATATTCAAAAGTTATCGACATTCTCTAAAAGTAGTCCTAGCTACAATTATATGGATATGAATCATCAATAAGCACGCCATTGTTGAATAAAGTAAAATCGATCTTAATGGGATTGCCAATTAAATCGGGGCACACTTAAGATGCGTATGGTAATGTTTCTGTTCCGATGACCAATATCTTTAAAGAAATACTTCTTTTTTTTTTCTACTCCCCAGAATAATTTCTAAGTAAAATAAGACGTTTGGCTACACAAAATTTCCACTCTTGAAATAAAAAAAAAAGAATAGAAATACATTTGGTATGATTCACCAATTTTTTGTTCTTTTTGTTTTTTCTTCTTCCTCACAGACAACAAATCGCCATCGGCCGCCCGCCCACCGCCCAACCCATGTTGTCGCCACCAACCGCTGGCCATCCACAGCCCGTCACCGCTTGGTTGCCGACAACCGCCACCACCGACCTCCGACCGCCGACAACCCCCACCACTTGACAGTCGGGCTACCGCCACTAGTCGCCCGACCTCCGATCGCCGCCGCAAGTTGCCGCCCGCCCTCCACTCCCGCCGCCTCACAAGTGGTCAGCGACGGGCAACGGTGACAAGGATTGGGCAGCGAGCGGGCGGCAACGCGCGGCAATCGACGGCGATGGGCGTCCGGAGGTGGCCATGGCAAGAGATAAGAACAAAAGAAAAAAAAAGAAAAATTAGCTTATTTCTATATATTGTTCCATGAAACAAAAAGCTACTTTTTTTTGTTTCTGATCCAAATCTAATCCCAAGAACAACTTTCTATTTTTTAGAATGAAAAAAAATATTAATGTTACCAAACGGATTCTGTTATTCTTTTATTCCGAAAAACAAAAGCACAAAAATTATGGGAAATAGAAATATTAACATGCACACCCTTAAAGATTTAAAAATCGCCAGCTAATAGTTGGTCTTGATTTGACATTTCCCTAAGTTTTTTAATGGAACTCTAATCAAAATGATTGAGTTTGCGTTGAAAGATAATGAGCTTTGTCGCTAAAACAAGTTAAACCGCGCGCACAAAAAATTAATCGTTCCTAAAAGCTCGATGACCAAAATGTAATTCAATTCGGGAACTTCCGCGCGCCGGCGTCATGCGTCATTAGTCCCTGCGACTCCGCAATCTTCGGCGGACTTTGAGCCAAAACTTTAAACCACATAACTTTCGAGCGTTTTGACGGTTTCTAAACATGTTTTCCGCAACTCATGCTGTCCGAATCTTCCAAGGAAAAAGAAAAGTGTAAAGAAAACGAAGACGGTAGTTGAGGAGCTTACTTTTATACTGGAACTGCACATGCATCCTTGTCGACAGGGGAGGCCGGAGGATCTCTTGGATCGAACCTGCCTTCTCTGGTCATGTCCCGCTCTTCATGGCTCAGCACGTGGAAACAGTTTCATTCGAGGCTTGGCCACCCAAAGAAGAATAGGGAGAAGTCCACGACAATCGCATCGTGATGCTGGACTCGTGTGGGCGAGAGAGAATCGATGTTGAATGACAGTCATCTCAGCTAGGTCTAGGAGTCCTCTTTCAGTAACTGATGAAGTGCAACGACACGACCAACACTAGTGACTCAGAAGGCTTTTGGTCCCCAGTTGTTGGTGTAACACCAACACGCTCAAAGGACTTTACTCTATCAATGTAGAAGTCGGTTGCAAAAGTCTAATTGTCGCTGCTTCTTTGATAATGCAGAAAAAAGGTAAACAGGAACTAACTCATTATGATGTATTATTATGCAGAAAATGAGGCCAATGTATACACAAGGTAATGGCCAAATAGCAATCTTTTATGCAACCACTTAAGCATCAAGTTTCTCTCTCTTTTATCAGAAAGACAAGGATGGGGGGCAGGAATTCATCAAGGATGGAGGAAATATAGAGATAACAAATGGAGTTTTCCGTGGTTTTTTGCTCATGCGCGTACAGGTTTGGTAGCTTTCTTCAGCCATGCCATTTCAGCATCATCCAAGTATGGAGCCAATATATCTCTACACTTTGAATGGTATGTGTTCAGCCAATCGATCTCTTCAGGTGTCAATAATCTCAAGTTGATCAGCTTGTTCTGATACGGTGCCTAGACAGGAAACAAATTATAAGCACGGAAGAGAGCTTGATGATTTCGAATAACATTAAATTAGTTACCAAATCCCAAATGATTAACTCCGGTGATGCCTATGACAGAGAATGAGGGGGTGATGATTATTCGATAAATAGACTGGGTGGATAACATCAAGTCTTTTGCACTGAACTGGTATAACATTTTACTACAAACATCACGCCTCCAGGAAACAAGAACTGAATGGGAATAGTTTCTGCTCATGCTTCAAATGTTGTTGGTCCACCGATGTCTCCGTTTCTCATACTCTTCAAAAGAATGAGTAAAAGCAAGTTTGTATTTTTTCCCCCCTTATTCTCTCTATACTCTATCCACCCAAATAATACAAGTAGTATTTGCCCGTGAAGAATGTGTTTAGATGACTCGACCAGAGACCAAGCAAAGAAAACAGCAAATATGCTGAAAATGTCAAGTTTGTCAACAAGATTGACATATCAACAACTACAGGGAAGAATTGCGTAGTTAATGAGGGAGAAAAAAGTGGAAATGCGGGGAAACACCACCACCAACTGGTGGGCAATAACCTTTTATATGATAACAACTTACCCATGTTATATGCTCAAACGATAAATACCCCTTGTCACCAAAGTTGAACTTGGTACCTGCTTCATCGACCACCAAGACATTCTCCAGCCTTATACCAAAGTTCCCATCTTCATAGTAACCAGGTTCTGCAAAAAGGTTTCCATTTTAGGAGATCAACGATGCAACAGGATTTTGAAATTTTGCTTCATAAAATGCCTCGTGAATAATTGATGAACAAAAACAGTAGCACAATAATAAACAAGGCCAAATACAAAAATAGGGCTGCTTCTTTTATGAAAGATACATCTGAATAAATATCAAATATCGACGAACAAGCAGTTGTAACTTGTGAGTAGCATCGAGTTATTTCACACTACCATCCTAAAGCAGCCATTCATAACCTTAAACTACTCAGAAAAAATTGAATCAAATCCTACCAGCTGCTCTCAAATCTACCAAATTCAATAGAACTCTCTTCTACCAAGAAGGTCATCATATTTAACAAGCCACAAAATAACCAAGACCAAACATGTTACAGGGTTTTATTACGTATTCCAGAAGCATTGCCCCCAGTGCATGTCGACCCCCAGACCACTGTGAATAGACCACACTAGCCTTATATGTCAAATGGCTGAGATAGCAATGCCCTGCGCATCTAATAATTGTCCCAAATTACAAGCTGGTAGACTACAAATACTAACCATCTGTAACTGTCATGAAGCTTGCATTGGCACATCTAAAGACCGCGGTCCAAAACTGATCGAATGTGGACCTGATCATTCAAAGGTCAAGTTAATCATCATTAGCTAGATTATGTATCAAAACTTAGCTGAGCTTGCCTAGACTAAGCTGTGATGGCAAATACCATGGCCAAGTATTGTAATAAATGTGCTTTAATCATGTGCATCCACATACCTTCATGAACATTCAGGTAAGATCCAATTCCATGCCCTGTGCCATGTCGATAATCGAGACCATTCTTCCACAAAGGTTGTCGGGCGAGAATGTCCAAAGCATAACCTTAAGGATTTAATTAATAGAAACTTAATGAAGAAGAGGAAAAAAATCTCAGCTTCTGTTGATGAAATCAACCCCGGAATACACTGACAACTTGGTTTGGAAGTAAAATATATATGAATGCAAGGGGGAAGGATTTTGGTACCATTTGTTCCATTCGGAAATATGGCATTTCCCAGATCAATGTGCCCTTTTAGTACCTGGATAGAGCCCAGAACCAAAAGCTTTCAGAGCCTTGTAAGACTTAGTATGAATTGGAAATCAAAGGACAAGCTTTTTTACAGGGGGAGAAGGAATTATCTGGATTGAAATAAGTAGACAAGGCACGTAAAAAAAGAAAAATCAAGGTAATTTTTCCTGTACTTCCTTAATTAGACCTTCAATCTGTGCTCAGGAATAGGAGTTCTTAACACATCTAGCACCAGAAAATATAGGGATAACAATTTATACATATGGAAGAGATATCTTGAGAAGAGGAATGCTAGAATGTGAGATGTATCTACAAGTCAAGGTCCTTTGCACCACTTGCACTAGTGGCAGCTGTCAACAGTTAAGGGGAATCGTCATGACCAATGACAGCAGAGACATCAATGTTCACTGATGGAAACACAGTAGATGACATGCACAGGCAAACAAATATAGCAACAAGGTTTCCAGCTGCACCTAGAGGTTTAAATATCATGGTTAGCCAATATTTCACTCTGGTATTAGGCGAAAAGACAGCTATTGAGGGGGGCAGGGGGTATCACCCTGTGAAGTAAATGGCATTCTAGAGACTGGTCTGGTTATGACCTAAAATACTCGAGTTCAACGATAATTAGAGAAATTAAGGACGAAGCACTGCAATAGGAACAGGGAGATTCACATCATGATGGCAGCCAATGATGAAATGACTCGCTGAGATAAAAAAATAGTGAAGGAGGCCAGAAGATGTTGGAAATATCGAAAGAGCTGCAAAAGAAAGCAATAGCACACCCATGATGAATCTTTTCAAGCTAGCATCTATACTAATGTGTTTCATTGACAAGTTTATGCCAATTTCAAGATTCAAAACTGCAAGTGGGACCATCCTTTATCTTAAAACTAGTCATCCATTACAGAAATATTTAAGAAAACAGCAGGTGCACTGCTACGGGGCACACCCGATCCACTGCCTACCGTAAGATCACAAGTCTCATTTGGGGCCCACCAAATCAAAGGGCTAAGGATGCATTAGTTGCACTTGATGCACCTCAAAACCCCCATAATCTTCAGTTCCCATCAAAGAACAAGATCACATTAGTTGCCTATCCAGATATAAGTAGTATATTAGCATATATAAGAACAGTTTTGCAAGATATTTTTGCAGACAACTTACCGAGTCAATTTCAGGAAAGAGATCTATAATCTTACCTAGATTCTACCACCAACATAACGACATAAACATAGCTGAACTGAAACAACCTACCGCTGTATAGCATGCTTTTTCATGTGCTGAAGGTCTCCCAAAATGAACAGTACGAGTTATATCTGTTGTTCCATCCAGGTACTTTGGATACAGCATCCCCATATACAAGAAATGACACCATAAGTCTTGGGAAAAGATCGCAAAATAACATACAAATTGACAGATTACCTTGTTAAAACAGCCAATTTCCAAATAAAAAAGACTAAACAGAAGAATAGCTCACAGACCTGTGCTCCGGAATCAAATAGATAAATGCAATCTGCATCTAACTCTGCACAAGTTTTCGGCTGCGGTCTATAATGGTTGATTGCCGCATTTGGACCAACTGATGAAATGGTAGGAAAACTTAAACCTTTAAAATGCTGCAAGTATTGAAGAAAAGGATATTGGTTATTCCATAAAGACGTCACACAAACATGTGGTAGCCTTTGCAAATCAAAACTGTTTTCAATATCTTGCTCATTACATCACTAGAGGCGCATGAACTATTACAAGCATTCACATACTACAAAATTACAAAAAGCAAATGCCAGAGTAACTCCTCTAATGACCACACCTTGCAGACAGTTTGGTTTATAAACATCTTACACATGTATAATGTTTGCTTAGGCATGAATTTGTAAGACATTAAGTCCCATATAAAAACAAAGAAAGAGGGGGCAAGATTCCAACCAGTTCTGAGAAATTTCATGGTAGGAGATGACCTCTTTTGAAGCTCGAAATGACTCCAGCTTACCACTCACAGTCATCTTCGTTAGTTTCTTTCCTTCCCTGCTACACGTTATTTTAATCAGACGTGTTAAGCATATGTGCCTTGAACTTAATTTAAAAGGTATTAATTATATGGACATTAAGTAATCTTTATCAACAGGCGTGATTGCAAGTACATTCATCAATGAGCTACACCTTAGAAACTAACATTAAGCACACAAAATAAGGTCACTTCACGAGCTTTTGGGTTATGATAAGCCTTTGAAAGAGATGTGGTACGCACAAAAAGTAGAGGTTAGCAGTCCTTAGATGTCAGAGTCCATAGTCAAAGTACTAACCTCTTACTTATTAGCTTATGTTATCTAGAAACCAAATTTAAAAGGCTAAAACGATTAGGGAGGTAGATGGCGTCAAGCCATAAAGAGACCAGATTACTTCAAGCCCTCTTATTTGGAAGTGCATCAGATCAAATTTTGTCGCCCTGACAGATAGAAGATGAACAATGAGGACCTCACTGGAAAGCCAACAGTATAAAGAATTATCTTGATGGAACTAGCACCGACTCATCATATTCCCCAAAGAAGTTTCCTTTCGAGAGCAGAAAATTTTCATACAGAAAAAATCAATGCTAGAACTGCCACCATGCCCCCAACACTATTATAAACTGATTCTCTAGGGAAAGCAGTGCCCATACACATACCAAAGAACAGCGAAACCAGGGGTTCAGTTAATGTCTCTCATAAGGTTTTATGCAACCAATGTTAATTCAAAGAGAAGCTATTCACCCCCACTGTTTCTTTCATCCGACATCTCACACAGTCGCATGCTTTATTGGCACAAAGGATGAATGTTCTTTTGCTGTTTGAGGATCAACAGATAGATATTATAGACTAGATGCTAGCTTCCTATTCTCATTCCCAATTCAAGTGATGACTTCAAAATGCACATATTTTTGAAAAGTCGAAGCTTTTGGTACTGGTAAGTTAAGCTGAGATGTCCCCTCTACCAATGAATCAGAGCAGGCACATCACTCAAAAACTAGCAGGAAATTAATCTAAGTTATCAAATGTTTTTGCTTTGCTATTCCTGTAATATCAAAATTCATTCACTATCTATTCTTGAATAAGTAATTTACTGCATTTCATCCAAACCAAAATATGCAACAAAATTATAACCATCGAATTTAACTTACGACTGCTTTTTCTCGGCCGAAGTCTCTCCCTCCATGAAGTAACCAGAAGCACCATAGTGTTCTTGCATCTGAACAATTACAAGAACAAGATCATGCATGACTCCGTCAAGAAACTTTCATGGATGATTGACATAAAAGAGATCTCTGTGTGGCATGATAAGGAAAAGCCAAATAGTTCGCAAGACTAATGCAAGAAGATTCTGTGGTATACCTGCTTATCCAACCAGACAAGATACTGTACAACAGCTGCACCATCTCTGATGTGTGCCTTCCTTAACCCGTCCAACTCAATTGGATTCTGAAATTTACAGAGTCACACTTCATTAAAGAAAATTGGCATTATAGCTGACCAATACATTGCCAATAAGGGTCACAAAAAGGAATATCCTAGTCTTATCAAATAGCAGGATGCTAAAGCTCAAATTAAGATTCCTATATTAAAAAATGCTAACACTGAGATATCACTGCTCATAGTCTTCTGGATGATGGCATAAGTTACAAGTTAATGGCCTGATGACCAGGCGGAAAACGATCAAGACTTTTCTGTAGAGTCTTTATTGTCTTATACTACAAATCAGAACCCAGTGGTTCTTTGCACGTGCATTTAATCTAAATTGGCTTATCCTGCTCATAACTATCAGACGCTCTTACAGGTTAACCCCTAAAAATTATGATCCTCAGAATACTGAATGCTTTCCATTCCCATATTATTTCAGCTCAAACCAAATGAATTGCGGACACTATTATTAAGATATCAACAAATAAGCAAAGGCCTTTTTAAAAGGAGACACCTGCCAAAGGGGTTGGACAGAATGTTCAGGAAGTATGAGTTAGTACTAGTAGCAGCACAGCAGCCATCATTTCTGTTCATGTCAGTGATGAGCTAAAACATGTAGGAGGAAATCATGGAGGATCCACAATTGAGAATCATAATCATTCTTCCATATCAACATCCATATAAAGAGGACCAGTTGATCTCAATGGCACACAAGTGTAAGCACATCTCAATGTCAATTTCCACCAGAAGTGAAGCTTTAAAATTATCAAATGGCATCCAGTCAACCAATTCAACCCTCGTCAATAATTAGATTAAACCTCCTGCCAACATAGACAAATCAAAGACAAACCCGGCTCAGATATTTGAGCTAACTTCAGCTTATTTCGATGATCACTGCCTTATGTATGACTGCAGTACTACATACACTCTTACATCATTGATGCAGCATTATCCATGACCATTAATTCCTCATGGATAAGGAATACATGCATTACCTTCAAAGCTTTTGCAATGGCCAAAGGAGATTGCTTCATGAGAACTCTATCAGAATCTAGTTTTAAATACAAAGCATAGCAGCAGGATCTGGGATCAACCCATATCAAGTCAATGCTATCACCATTTTCTGCTTCAGTCTTAATGCTTTCAGCTGCATCCTCCCTAGAGCCAATGTCTATTCCCCCAGAAACGTCACTCTGAGTTTCCTTTATTGCACATGGGCCAAGCTGGTTGGATGCAAGTAAGCTCACATCTGCGCTTACTGCACCATACTCCCTTACTTCAATTCCATTCTCCTTTAAATAGCCACATACCTGCATATGATTCACACTGTTTAGCACAACAGTGTCTCTAATGAAACATAATAGGAGAGAATAAGAAACATCTAATTGTAATAAGATTGAGACTGAATATGTCAGGAAAAACCAACCACCCTTTGATGCTGACAATATCATAAGGAAAAGGGATGATAACCAAACCTCAGAAGGTAGCTTCCTCTGGTCCACGTAAATGAAAGCTGAAGTGGGCGTGACGATAGCAAATGCATGAACTACAGGGCAGTAAGACACGTCACTTCCTCGAATATTATACAGCCAAGCAACCTGCAAAGTAACAGCTAAGTTCTAATACTGCCTCTAAAAAGTATCTTGGAAATATATGATTGGGAGACGACCCATCTAAAAAATCTTGCCTCATCAAGGGCTGTGATTACTATGCCACAAGCTTTCTCCTGTGTAAGGCTTTCTCTCAACTCATTTAGTTTATCTGTGGTTGATCGACCAGCAAATTCCAGGGCATGTACATTCGCAAGATTTATTTGAGAAGGTGGCCTATTTTCCCAAACCTCATCAACCAAGTTGGTGGAAGTGTGAACCAGCTTCTGCTGTTTTTTGGCAAAAGCACGTTCCCATCTCTGCGCAGTGTCTGTGGACACGCACCAAGGATCAATGCCAATTGCCGCACCATTTGGTAAATTCTGATGGAGGAAAGACATGAAATCCACATAGAGCAAAATAGGTCGCACAAAAAATTTTCAGGAGTAATCTAAGTAAGCAATAGTAGACCCCTCTTCAGTTGGATCAAGTACTCTGAACTCCAATAAGCACAAGCACAAGCAAATGAAGAGCTTATCATATAACCCACTTCATAGAGTCAAGAAATGCCGGAACGAATATTTGAGGAAATGTCAAAGAACATGTCTCAACTTGTATCTTGTATAGGACACATTAGAATTAGCGTTGCCTTTATGCTTAGAAAGTTGTCCAAAATTCACCGAGGAGATAAGGACTCGCATCTACCATCCAAACATCCACAGCAGAGTCTTCTCCTATGCGCATAAGCTTCCACTGATCATTAAGCTCTTCAGCAGCCTGCAAGAAATAACGCGCATCGGTCCATAACAGTGCTTCCTTCATTGTTATAAGAGCCAGACCTGCACGATTCAAATTAAAAGAGTTCAAATAAGACATACTCAAGAAATTTAAAAAATCAAATACAAATTGTAAGCATCTTAATTTTCTGCAGATTTCTCTGAACAGAAATCAAAGAGATCAATGAGTCAATGCCCGTATACGAGTGATGACTATCGTCAGTTCCGTAACTGTCAAAGTATGAATTTCTCTGCATTAAGGTGCAAAAACTCTTCCTTTTCCTCATTTATTTCTCCATACCAAACATTCGTTCCATATGCAAATCTTAGTCATGTGAAATTACACTAAAAGAAGCAGGTAATTGACCCTACAGTTTGAAGAGATTCTTAAAACCAACCTAATGTAAACCTCATCTGCAATGCCATAAAAACAAGATACAGCTGATGCATTGCTAAGAAACCTCGTCGGTTGCCTAATAAAAAAATGTACTAGAATCTAGCACAAAAGTAGCATCAACTAAAAGAAATCCTCGCCCATTTTAGGATGAAAACCCCTATCAGAATAACATCGTCAATTTCACCCCACAGCATTTTCATCAGTTTAGAACAACAGCTCATGAGAAATAAACCCTTTTTTGGCCATCATATTGGGCAATTAAATGAATGTAGGTGATGTTCAAAGAATAATTTTCTATATTTCCTCCATAATTTTTTGTGTCCAAGTAAATGGAGAAATACTCTTTCGACCTTTGAAGATTGCAGTTATGCAACAATCAAAAGTTTTGTCAAGGAAAATGCCATGAAAGTGAGGATACCATTCTTTACCACATTTCTAGTCAGTAGGAATCATTTATCGATCTGAAACAGATAATGCCGATGTCTACCATTTGTTGAAACATATCAAGTCAGATGTTCAGTGCTAATATATCAGTTCGCCTGGCAGTTTCGTAGACACTGACATTTCTGTCAAATTTTTTCTACTAAGAGATGATAATGTGCAGGCGATGAACCAACTCCAATCCAAGAACAAGAATTCGAAAGCAAGAGAAGTAGTGCGTTGGAAAGGGCGGAAGAACTCATTCCAGCATGAGCCAATACGAGTTAAATTTATAGATGCGGGTCGAATCCATTAATGCTCCATTTAAACCCAACTCAATCCACCTAGTTTCTTTTTTCGGTCGGACCATCCCACTTTTTTTTTCGGTAAGGAAGACCATTCCCACTTATTTGTTACCTTAAGTCTGGAAAATGCTGTTTGTTTGCGGTCTTCCACTATATCCTTAAAATTGGTAAGTGCTGGAATGAAATAGTTCTTTTGCCCTTTCCACCTACTTCTCTTGCTTTCGATTTTTTTTTTTTTTTTTTTTTTTGCATTGGACTCGGTTCATAGCATGCACGTTATCGTCACTTAATAAACAAACTTTGACAGTAATGTCAGTATTAGATGGTCCATAGCCAAACCCAACCCAACCCAACCCAAACCCAAACCCACCCCACCACATAAACTACCCAAAAACAGAGAAGAGGCCCCGGCCCATCTAATTTTAGCGCCTTGAGTCGATAATGAATCTACTTCAGGGACCGATAGTAATCGTCTCCCTCTTCGTTCTCCGCCAGGTCGTCGCCCTCATCGCCACCATCCATGGCGGTCGACAACTGCGGCGAGAACTTCCGCGGCGATTGCGCGCTCAAAGCCCTCGGCTGGTTCTCTTTTCTGCCGCTCTCGGAAGACCCGCTTCTCGGACCCGGCATTTCTCTAGATTGGTTTTGCACAAGATTTCTTTATCACCAGTTCTCAGAACAAGAAACAAAGAAGCGCTCAACCTTCCTCTGCGAGAATAAGAGTTCGAGCTCAGCAGCTGTCATCCCTCGGTTGGTATCTCAATTCCTCCACCTAGATTCCATCTTTGTTGACCAAATTGTTGCATTTCTTGCTTTCTCTAAGTTCATTCTTTGTCCGCTTAAAATCGATTACTGAAACAAGCTTTTCCTTGTCTTCTCTGGTTGCCCTTTAAGGACAGATCTATCACTTGGTAATGTTGGTGGAAGAATACGGGGAATGCCCAAAGTCGAATGATCGAACTCTAAAAGTCTAATGTCGAACCGCCTACCCAAGAGCAATCTCCTCGTTTCTTGAACGCCCATTTCGGCAACAGAATCAATCACTTTTGCAGCGATCAACCCACCATAACCCGCAGAGATTTTCAAAGGCTTGGACAAGCGGCTTCAACCCAAACAAGACCGAGTCCACAGAGGCCTCGATCCAGGCCAAGAAGAGGAGCGAGGGACGAAGGCAGTAAACGAGCTTTACTCGTGCCCGGGATCGAACACGCGGGGGGCTCAACAGAAAGATCGACGAGGGGGCGGCAGGGGAGGCAGAAGCTTCAGGTCTGCGCCTGGGCTTGCAGATGGGTACTGGGTTGGGCCTGAGGTTTTGTGGGTTGCATCGAGTCATTGGGCTTTTCTTAAGTGGGCCTGATATTATAGTACCATCGCGGCTCGTAACCGCGATCGAACCAATTGATTCGCAAGCGCGAAAGGAAAGAAACAAACGAAGAAGGCGAAACGAAACGAAACGAAACGAAACATTCACCCGCACTTCCGGTGAATCCAGAAACGAACTCCCGCCTCTTGTCCCTCGAAGATACATACTCGCTCTGCAACCAAATTCAGACGATGCTAAAGAGAAGCGGAGCACGGATTCGACGCGATAGGAAAGATACAGACAAAACCCCGGGCGAAAGACGGAGGAGGAGAGAGGGAGCAGGAGGACCTGATGATAATCTTCGGAAGGAACGACCAGGGCATCGAGGGGAGGGGAGCGAGAGGACATCAGGGACCTGAGAGCAGCGAGCGTGTCCGCCATTTTCCACGGTTTCTCTCTCGTATCAGCGACAATCTAATCGGAAAGCAAGATCGAATTTTTTTCTTCTTCTTTTTTGGTTTTTGCCCCTTCTTCTCGAGAAGCGCTGCAATGGGAGTTGTCTGTTGTTGGAGCTGACGAGAGAGACCGGTTTAAATAGGCCAGAGCTAATGAGGAAGGCAGGTCTTATCATTGGCAAGAACATTAACATAGGGAGGTGCAAGAAATCGCCAGATGACTTCGATTCCTTTGTGGAAATCTAATCTCTTTCTTTTTAGGCAATGCCTAAAACTGAAGGTGATCCGTGCAATTCTTGGGATAATTGGAAATGGAGTGATGACGAGGGGGGCCCGGGTCTAGGGCCCGTGGATCGGGTCCGGGTGTCGGGTCCTAAGTTTTGTAGGGTGAACTTAGGTTTGAGCTTGCAAATTGGGTTCAAGAGTCAAGTTTTAGGATTTGAATGCAAGAACCCAAGTTTGCACCCCCAATGGAATTTGGCTTGGGTCCGTATGTAATCAATGTAATTCCGAGAAATTTGGAATTGGAGTGACGAGGGGACTTAGACTCCTAAGTCTAGGGTCCGAGCATCAAGTCCTAAGACTCCTAAGTCTAATAGGGTGCACTTAGGTTTGAGCTCAAAACTAGGTTTGGTAGCTTAGGTCCAGGGTTCGAAAGCTGAGACCAAGATCACAAACCAAGGACTTGGGTCCGAGCATCTAATCTAAGACGCCGATCTGGAAATTGCAAACCCAAGTGCAAAGCATCAAACTCCGATCATCGTGTCAAGGCTCAAATCTGTAATCCAAGCATGATGGAAATTTGAATGAATTGTAAAATTTTATTTATTTTCTTTTTTAATGACTAAACTTTATAATATTAATCATGAAAATACATTTTGCTGATTTAGTTTTGTTAGACGTTGTTAAACATGAATAAATAGGAGAAAAAAGAACAAGCAACCATTTTGTAAATCCTGTCACAATCTACCAATGTGTTTTTTTTTTCCTAAGACATTTCAATTATAACATTTGATTTTACTATTGTTTCTCGGCCAATGGGGAAGAACCCTGTGTGGACATTTGATTGTTAAATACAAAGTATGGTTTTTCACTTAGCAATAAAGAAGGATGGCTTGTAATCCACGTACTATTTTTTCTACACTTGGCTATTGAACATTTGTGGCAGTCTTCTCTTCTCCAATGATTATAGAGAATTTAGTTGGCAAAGAGAGAAAAGTCAATACATTTCAAAAGAGAATTGACCCTACTTTCTTTAAAGTAATCTATGAGACAATTGTAAAGATTATAAGATATTTCTACCCTCCACTGATCTCTAATTAGTCTTTTGATCTTATTAAAACGGATGTCCAGCAATTTCTTCTTTGCATGTCTAACAAGTGCCCTAAGACACATGTTAACAAAATTCCTGAGTCTAAGATATGTCTCTTTCGAATTATTATGGATGGGAAAACTAATTTTTGTTTACCCCACAATATAGTGAGGTCATTTCGAATTAGAATTAAAAAAAAAAGAATTTACACAAACCAATAACCAACGATTTTCATTTGCTAGAAAATGTTGCATAAGCGTTTCAAGATGGAAGAGCTCAAGGCCAAAATCAAAGACGAACAGAGAGCATTGAGAATCTTCCCTTTCAACTGAAAAAATGCACAAGCTATACACCCGTCACGAGGCCAATCCCATCGATCCTTGACTCTTATCTGCAGGATAGCAAATCTCGAAACTGTACTCCTTGATTATCTCCACAAGACGCGTTATCAAAAATGCTCCGGCGCTCATTTCACAGAAAACAAGTCCTTAAAAACACAACGATAGCACAATCATAACTAGAAAAATCTTAAACATGTGGAGGCCACTTTCCTCTTTCAATAACTGATGAAGTGCAACAACCCAAACCGAAACCGAAACCCAAGACTCAGAAGGCTTTTGATCTCCCGATCGATTACCAACCACACCCCAATTGTTGGCGTAATACCAATACGCTTAAGGACTTCGCTATTTCAACGTAAAAGTTGGATGCAAAAGTCTAAATATCACCACTTGCGCGATTATGCAGAAAATGGGAAAACAGGAATGGAATCATCACGCACTAATTATTATGCAGAAAAAGAAGCCAATGTATTTACAAGGTAACGGCAAAATAGCAACCACTTAAAGCACCAAGTTCGTTTCTCTCTTATCAGAATGCTAAGGACGGGGGCAGGAATTCATCAAGATAATTAATGGAGTTTCCCGCAGTATTTCACTCATGCACGAACAGGTTCAGTAGCTTTCTTCAGCCATGCCATTTCAGCATCATCCAAGTATGGGGCCAATATATCTCTACACTTTGAATGGTATGTGTTCAGCCAATCGATCTCTTCAGGTGTCAACAAACTCAAGTTGATCAGCTTGGTCTGATACGGTGCCTAGATAAGGAAACAAATTAAAAGCACATAAGATAGCTTGATGATTTCGAATAACATCAAATTAGTTACCATATCCCAAAAAATTATTTATCCCGTACGATGTTCAACGCCAATGATGCATACGCAAGCGAGTGATGTAGTAACAATTTAGTTTTTCCAATAACTGAATGTTCAAGTCAAGTCTTTCACACTTCATAGGGAAGAATGTTTTACTAGAAACAATGGTTTGACAGTCATCATGCCTCTAGGAAACAACAATGAATGCGAAAATTTTCAACTCGTGCTTCAAATGTCATTTGTTCCATCCATGTCTTCATTTGTTATACTCTTCAAAGATGAATAAAAGCAAATTTGCATCTCTTCCCCCTTTATTCTCTCTACATTCTATTAATCCAAATAATCCAACTACTAGTCTCCAGTCAAAAATGTAATTAGATGACTCGACCAGTGACAAAGCAACAAAAACACCAAAATATGATGAAAATTGTCAATTTGAGCAACAAAATTGAACTATCACCAACTACAGGGAAGAATTTTGTAACCAATAAAGGAAAACCAAAGTGGAAAAGCAAGGAAACACCTTCACCAACTGGTAGGCGATACACTTGTTTGTAATAACGACTTACCCATGTTATATGCTCCAATGATAAGTACCCCTTGTCACCAAAGTTGAACTTTGTATCCGCATCATTGACCACCAAGACATTCTCTAGCCTTATACCAAAGTTTCCATCTTCATAGTAGCCAGGTTCTGGAAAAAAAGTGTCCACTTTAGATAATCAATGCAACCTTTAATGTAACAAGATTTGGAAATATTGATTCATGAAATACCTCAATAAATAAGTGATGAACAACAGCAGTAGGACAATAATACAGAATACAGATTACAAAGAAAGAACTGCTACTTTGAAGCAAGACACATCTGAATAAACATCAAACATAGACGCACAAGCCCTTGTGAGTAGCATTCCAAGTGATGTCTTTGAGTACTTTCACAGTACAGTCCTAAAGAAGCAAGTCATAACCTTAAATTACTCCAGAAACAATTGAATCAAATTCTACCGGCTGCTCTCAAATCTACTAAATTCAATAGAACTCTCTTCTACCAAGAAGGTTATCATATTTCACAATCCACAAACCACAAAATAACCAAGAACAGAAATGTTACTGAGTAATTATTATGTGTTCTCGAAGCACTGCTCCCAGTGCATATTGATTGTAGACCACGGAAAATATACCACATAACCTCAGCCTTATACATCAAATGGCTGAGATCAATGCCCCAGGCAGCAAATAATAATCCCAACTTACAAGCCAGTACACTACTAATACTAACCATCAGTCACTGTCATTGAAGCTTGCATCGGCACATTACGAGCCTGTGGTCTAAAACTGATCAAATGAGGACCTGATCATTGAAAGGTCAAGTCAAACAACATTAGCTAGATTATGTATCAGAAGTTAGTTAAGCTTCTCTAGAATGAGCTGGGATGGCAGAAATAGAGGCCAAATATGGCAATAAACGTGCTTTATCCCTGCCCATCCACATACCTTCATGCACATTTAGGTAAGATCCAATTCCATGCCCTGTGCCATGTCGATAATCGAGACCATCCTTCCACAAAGGTACTCGGGCAAGAATGTCCAAAGCATAACCTTAAAGATTTAATTAAGAGAAACTTTACATAAGATGAAGGAAAAATATCTCAGCTTTTGATGACAAGACTAACACCTGAATACACTGACAACTTGGTTTGGAAGTACAATTTATTCATGTGCGAGGGTGAAGGATTGTGATACCATTTGTTCCATTAGGAAATCTGGCATTTCCCAGAGCAATGTGCCCCTTTAGTACCTGGATAAAGTCAGAACCAAAAGCTCTCAGAGCCTTGTAAGACTTAGCATAAATTGGAAATCAAAGAACTTGCTGTTTTGCAGGGGAAGAAAGAATTAAGTGGATCAAAATAAATAGACAGAGCACATAAAAAGAAAAAATCAACATAATTTTTACGTACTTCCTAAATTAAAACTTGGATCAGTGCCCAGGAATATGAGGTTTTAGAACGCCAGCTAATATATGGATAATAATTTATGTATAATGAAAGTGATATCATGAGAAGAGGAAGATGCCATAATGTGAGGTTTATTTACAAGTCAAAGTGCTTTGCATCACTTGCATGAGTAGCAGCCGTCAAAGGGAGTCATTATGAACAATGTCAGTGGAGACGTCAAAGTTCACAAATGGAAACACACTAGATGACATAAAAAGGCATATAAACATAACAAGGTTTCCAGCCACACCTAGAGGTTGATATCATAAGAAGACAACATTTTACTCTGGTATTAGGCAAAAGTAACAGATATCGAAGGGTGAACAGGGCGTCACCCAGTGAAGTTGATGGCATTTTAGAGACTGGTCTAGATATGACCTAAGATACTCAAGTTCTAAGACAGCTGGAGAAATTAAAGACAAAATGCAATAGCAACAGGTAGATTCACATCAGGGCGGCACCCAATTAATTGACTTGCTGAGAATAAGAATATAGCCAAGGAGGCCAGACAATGTCGCAAATATTGAAAGTGCTACAAAAGAAAGTGATAGTACAGCGCTGATGAATCTATTCCAGGTAACATCAAAACTACTGCGTTTTATTGACAGTCCTATGGCCAATTTCACAGTTCAAAAACAGCACGTAGAACTCCATCTTTTATCTTAAACTAGTCAAAAGAACTTCATATAAATATTAAAGAAAACATTAGGTGCACTGTTATGGAATACACCATGTATTCCCTGCCCTAAGATCACATGAGTCTCATTTGGGGCCCGCACCCCAACAAGATCTATAATCTCACCTAGATTCTACCTCCATGTATAATCGCCACAAAACTATATAAACATAGGTGAACTGAAACAACTAACCGCTGTATAGCATGCTTTTTCATGTGCTGAAGGTCTCCCAAAATGAACAGTTCGCGTGATATCTGTTGTTCCATCTAGATACTTTGGATAGCATCCACATAACCAAGAAAGGAAACTATAAGTCTCAGGAAAAAGATCACAAGATAAGATGCAAATTGACAGATTCCCTTGTTGTTAAAGCAGCCAATTTTTACATAACACCAAACAGAAGCACAGCTCACATACCTGTGCTCCGGAATCAAATAGATACATGGAATCTGCATTTAACTCTGCACAAGTGTCCGGCTGTGGTGAATAATGGATGATTGCCGCATTTGGACCGACTGATGAAATGGTAGGAAAACTTAAACTTTTGAAATGCTGCATATGTTAAAGAAAAGGATATTGGTTATTCCATAAAAATATCATACATACATGCAGTAGCCTGTATGAATCAGAATAGGTTTAAATATCTTATCCATTATATTACTAGACATATATGAACTGTTACAAGCATTCACATAGTGCAAAATTACAAAAAGCAACAGCCAGAGTAACTCCTCTACTGACCGCAACTTGTAGACTGTCAGGTTTACAAACATCTTACACATGCATAATGTTTGCATAGGCACACATTTCTAAGACATCAAAATATGAATCCAATATAAATAATAATAAAAAGCAACAAAAAAAAAAAAAAAAAGAGATTCCACACAGTTCTATGGAAAGCCATGAGTACAGGATTACCTCTTTTGAAGCTCGAAATGACTCCAGCTTATCACTCACAGTCACCTCAGTTAGTTTCTTTCCTTCCCTGCTATTGATCAGATGTGTTAAGCATATGTGCCCTGAACCTAAATTGTGGAAGATACTAGCGAAAAAAGACATCAAGTGATTCTATAAATCAACTGGCGTTTGAGATTAAAAATTTGCTAATGCATTCGTCAATAAGCTACGCTTTAGAAACTAACATTAAGCACACAAAATTAGTTTGCTTCACCCCACATGCCCTAAAAGAAAATGCCAAAAAGAATTCCTTCACAGACTTATGATAAACCTTTGAAAGAGAAATGATACAAAAAAAAAAAAAAAAATAGGTTCACAGTCCTCAGATGTCGGAGTTCTCAGCCAAAGTACTAATCTCCTGATAATTAGCTTCATGTTATCCAGAAACCAAATTTAAAAAGGCCAAAATTATTAGGAAGTTAGATGGCGTCAAGCCATAAATATACCAGAATACTTCAAGCCCCTCTTATTTGCTATTGCATCAGCTCAGATTCTTTCACCTCAACTAACAGAAGACGGACAATGAGGACCTTACTTGAAGACCAAAAGTATAAAGAATTATCTTGATGGAACTAGCACTGATCCATCACGTTCCCCAAAAAAGTTTCCTACTGAGGACAGAAGATTTTCTTTCAGACATAGCCAATGCCAGAACTGCCACCATGTCCCCAACACTATATTAAACTGATTCTCTAGGTAAAGCAGTGCCAACACACACATAGAAGAACATTGAAATCAGCGGCTCAATTAACGTCCCTTATAAATTCCATGCAACAATTGTTAATTCAAAGAGAAGTGGTTCGACCGGGATTTCTGTCATGCAACATCTACACAGTCACATGCTTTACTGGCAGAAGGACAACCAAACAATGGAATGTTCTTTTGCTGTTTAATAATCAGCAGATAGATATTATAAACTAGCTGCAAGTGTTCCTATCTTCATGGCTGATTCAAGTGATGACTTCGAGGTGAACATTTTTCTGCAAAGTCGAAGCTTGTGGTACTGGTAAGCTGAACTGAGATGTCTTCTCTTGCTCATTGATTACAGTGGGCACATTCTCAAAACTAGCAGGAAACTAGTCCAAGTTATCAAAACGTTTTTGCTTTGCTATTCCTACAGTATCAAAATTCTTTTGCCATCTATTCTTCAATAAGTAATGCAACCTTCCCCTTAGCTCAGCATTTGCATCCAAGGCAAAAAACTTGCAACAAAAATATGAACAGCCAAATGAACTTACGACTGCTTTTTCTGGGCCAAAGTCTCTCCCTCCACGAAGTAACCAGAAGCACCATAGCTTTCTTGCATCTGAGCAATTACACAGACAGGATCATGCATCACTCACTCAAGAAACTTTCAGGTATGATTGACGTAAGAAAGATCTCCATGTGCAGCATAATAAGAAAAGGCAAGTAGTTCTCGAGGTTAATGCAAGAAGATTCCATATTATACCTGCTTATCCAACCAGACAAGATATTGCACAACAGCTGCACCATCTCTGACGTGTGCCTTCCTTAATCCATCCAACTCAATTGGATTCTGAAATTTACAGTGTTAGGCTTCATTAAAGTAAACTGGCATGCTTTCATAACAGAGTAGCTGACCAATAAATTGCCAACAAGGATAACAAAAGGGAAAATCCTAATATTATCGAAATAGTAAGATGGTAAAGTCATGTAATTGGGCTATTTACCACAAGATGGATTTAGACAAGGCCTCTTCAATGTGTAATGGATTTGAAATGCAAGAATATTCTATACTATAAAAGGCTAATAGTCTTCCCGCCAAATTGAGATTTCTACATAAGATTAGCACAAGAATAGCACTGCTCATAATCTTCCTGCCATCATCTTCGGGATGATGGCAGTTATAAGTTAATGGGCCTGATGACCAAGCAGAAAATTATCAATTCTTTGCCATAGTCTTTATGGTCTTGTACTTTGGAAATCAGAACCCAGCAATCCTCAGCATGTGCATTTAATTTATATTGACTTATTCTGCTCATAGCAATTGAATGCTTTTCAATCCCATATTATTTCAGCTAAAACCATATGATTTGCAGATATTTTCTAAAGATATCATACTAATAAAGCTAAGGCCTCCTAAAAAGAAGCACCTGCAGAAAGGGGTTGGATGGAATGTTCAGAAAGTGTGACATAGTAGCAGCACAAAAGCTATCAAACAAGTCCGTATCAGTAATGAGCCAACACATAAGAGGAAATCATGGAGGATCCACAATTCAAATATAATCATTTTTTCATGTTAATGTCTATATAAAGAGGACAAATTGACTCCAATAACACACTAGAATATGCACATCTCAATGCCAATTTTTACCAGAAAAGAAGCTTTAATATTATTAAATGGCTTCCAGTCCACCAATTCGACCCTAGTCAATCATGAGATTGAACCTTCCGCCAACATAGAGCAACTCAAAGACAATGCCAGCTCAGATTTTTTAGCTAACATCAGCTTATTTCGATGATCACTGTCTTCTGTATGACAACATACTATACATACTCATAGTTCATGGGCACAATATTACCCTTGACCATTACTACCTCATAGATAAGAAATGCATGTATTACCTTCAAAGCTTTTGCAAGGGCCAAAGGAGATTGCTTCAGGAGAACCCTATCGGAATCTAGTTTAGAATACAAAGCATAGCAACAGGATCCAGGATCAGCCCATATTAAGTCAATGCTATCACCATCTTCTGCTTCAGTCTTAACGCTTTCAGCTGCATCCTCCCTAGATCCAACATCTGCTCCCCCAGCAACCTCACTTTGAGTTTCTTTGAATGCACATGGGCCAAGTTGTTTGGATGCAAGTAAGCTCACATCTGCGCTTACCGCATCATACTCCCGCACCTCAATTCCATTCTCCTTTAAATAGCCACTTACCTGCATGTGTCTCACACCGATTAGCACAACAAAACATGATACGAGAGAATAAGAAACATCTAATTATAATAAGATGGAGACTGTATATGTCATAAAAAACCATTCACGCCTAGATAATTGCTATATCATAAGGAAAAAGGGGTGATAACCAAACCTCAGAAGATAGCTTCCTCTGGTCCACATAAAAGAAAGCTGAGGTGGGAGTGACTACAGCAAATGCATGAACTACAGGGCAGTAAGACACGTCACTTCCTCGAATATTATACAGCCAAGCAACCTGCAACATAACAGCTAAGTTCTATTACTGCCAATAAAAAGTATCTACAATATATATGATTGGGACATGACCCATATAAAAAATCATGCCTCATCAAGGGTTGTGATCACTATGCCCCGAGCTTTCTCCTGTGTAAGCCTTTCTCTCAAGTTGTTCAGTTTATCTGTGGCTGATCGACCAGCAAATTCCAGAGGATGTACATGCACCAGATTTATTTCAGGAGGTGGCCTATTTTTCCAAACCTCATCAACCAAGTTGGTGGAAGTCTGAACCAGCTTCTGCTGCTTTTTGGCAAAAGCATGCTCCCATCTCTGCGCAGTGTCTATGGACACGCACCAAGGATCGGTGCCAACTGCCGCATCATTTGGCAAGTTCTGGTGAAGGATAGACATGAAATCCACACGAACAAAAAAGGTGACTTAAAAAAATTTCAGGAGTAAACTAAATAAGCAACAGAAAACTGCACTTCAGTTGGACCGAGAATTATGAACTACATAATTAGGAGCATAAGCGTTAGCACTTAAGGATTGTCTTATAGCATAGGTTAGGCCAGATTTAGTGGAAGGGAAAAACATGATGCTGGCTTAGACATGAGACAAGATCGACAACTTAAGTAAAAGAAAATCATCGTTTTGATTGGCAATCATCATAAACATTTAAAATGAAGAGCTTATATCCAACTTCTCTTTCGACCCACAAGAGATTACGTAACCCACTTCATCAAGGTCAAGGAATCCAGAACGAATAATTGAGATACTGTCAAAGAACATATCTCAACTTCTGATCTTGCACAGGACAAGTCAGATTTAGCATGGGCTTTTATCCAAAATACACCAAGAAGATAAAGACTCACGTCTGCCATCCAAACGTCTACAGCAGGGTCTTCTCCTATGCGCATGAGTTTCCACTGATCACTAAGCTCTTTAGTAGCCTGCAAGAAATAACGCCCATCGGTCCATAGCAGTGCTTCATTCATTGTTATAAGAGCCAGACCTGCAGGATTAAAATGAAAGGAGTTTAACTAAGATATACTCAAGAATTTTAATAATTCACATGCAAATTCTAAGCATATTAATTTTCTGCAGATTTCTCTAAACAGAAAGAAAATAGATCAATGAGTGGATGCTGGTTAAACATGAGCAATGACTTTTGTTAGTCACGTGACTGTCAAAGTATGAAATTTCTCTGCACTAAGGTGCAAATGCTCTTCCTTGTCCTCATTTATTTCTCTGAACGAAGCATTTTTTGCAAATGCAGATCTTAAACATGTGAAATTAAACTAAAGGGAGCAGGTAATTGAGCCTATAGTTCAAACAGATATGTAGAATCAACCTAATGTAAACCTCATTTGCAATGCCATAAGAACAAGATGAAGCTGATACGTTGCTAAGACACCACATCAGATGCATATAACACAACTGCACTAGTATCTCGCACAAAAGCAGCATCAACCAAAAGAAATCCTCACCCATATTAGGACGAAAACCCCTATCAGAACAACATCGTCAGTTTTATCCTGCAGCATTTTAATTGATTTAGGACAACAGCTCATGGGAAATGAACCTCTTTTATATTGGGCAACGAGATGAGCGTAGGCAATTTTGAAAGAATAATTTTTCTATTTTTCCACCATAACTTTTGAAATCCAAGTAAACCAGAGAAATACTCTCTCACCTTTTTTTGGTTGCAGTTTTGCAACAGTCAAAAGTTTTGTAAAGCACAATGCCATGATAATGAGGTCACAAATGTTAATCACGTTGTAGTTAGTAGGAATCATACTATGATCTGAAACAGATAATGCCGATGTCCACCATTCCTTCACACATATCAACTCAAATGTTCAACAGTGAAAAGCTGAAAAAAAGGAAACGATAGTGCTGATATATCAGTTAGCCTGGCGGAAACTAAAGTGTTTGATACCGAACTCTGTCAAAGTTTGCCTCCTGGGAGACACGATAATGCACATGCGATGATGAACCGATTCCAATACAAAAATGAGCATCCAAAAGCGAGAAAACGGCACTTCCAGACCATACGAAAGGTTGAAATGCTTCAATCGTCCTCACAAACTCAAACCGATCAAAACTTAAATCCAAGCAAGGCGTGCACGCGATCGAAAACCCGATTCGTAACTACAGACAAAAAACAACAGAAGGCGAGAACAAAAAAACTCACCCGCGCTTCCGGTGAATCCAGAAACGAACTCGCGCCTCTTGTCCCTCGAAGATACATACTCGCTCTGCAACCGATTCAGCCTTCCCAAGCATCAGCGGAACTCCACAGAGAACGAGACGACGCCAATGAAAGCACAGAGAAACACAGAGAGAGAGAGAGAGAGAGAGAGAGAGAGAGAGAGAGAGAGAGAGCAGGACCTGATGGTAATCTTCGGAAGGAACGACCAGGGCGTCGAGAGGAGGGGAGTGACAGGACATCAGGGACCTGAGAGCAGCGAGGATGTCTGCCATTTTCGCCCTCCCCGTCGCTTCGCAGCACGGCATCTCCGTCACGTATCGGCAGCAGTCTGTGATCGGGAAGGGAAAAAGATTGAAATTTTCTCTTGTTCTCTCGAGAAGCGCTGCAACGGAAGCTCGGGAGCAGATGAGAGAGACAGACAGAAATAGGCCAGAGCTATAAAGGAAGGCTTGTCTTATTATTGGCGAAAAAAATAAGCGGAAAAAAAAACAAAAGACATAACATACGGAGATGCAGCAAGTCAATAGTTGACTTCTATATCTTCGTTGGATTTTTTTTTTTTTTACTTTTAAGGCGATGCTTTAATGGGAATTAGTAATTTTTGGGAAAATTACAAATAAAGAGCCGAGGCTCGAGCAAGACCGAGGCATGCTGCTAGAGACCATAATATTTAAAGGTAAACAAAAAAGACGGAAAATATTTTCCGCTCACCACTTTTAAATGTATTTTTATGACTATTTTGTTTTCCGTGAAACAAACGCCAGAAAATTCAAAAATTATTTTTTTGAAAATTATTTTTCGTAAAACAAACGAAGCATTAGTCTATATTAGCAAGCTTTATTATGGAATTACAGTTAATAAATGGATTTTCTTAAAGCTGATTAAATATTTTATACTTGTGGAGACTTTATTTTATAGTTGTAAGTTCTCGCTTGAGAGAAAAAGAGGAGCTAAGAAGAAATAATGTTAAGTGGAGGATAAATTAGATTTTCTTGTGACAACAAAATTTCAAACTTATCTCAAGAATTTGATATCACATAAAAAAAGTTTGAGATTTTTTATGTTGCAGAAAAAAAATAAGATAAACATGTCACACTAGTATAAATTTAGAATTTTTGATGTGACAGAATTAAACTTTTGATAAATATATCATCACATAACATAACTACAAGTTTAGAATTTTTTGTGTCGCAAAAAAAAATTAGAAAAAATTTGTTACAGTGGTAATTTTGTGACTTTTTCTCTACATATGAAGTGCTGCTTTTTGTACTTAGCCAGAATAATGGATGGCTTTTAATTGAAGCATTCTTTTTTTATCTCCACTCGACATTGAAACTTTTGGAGGAGTCCACAGGTAAAAGCTAGTGATCCAAATTACCAAAGCGTTTGTCCAACGCTAAAAGAGAATTTAGTGGGCAAAGATAGAAAGGACTTGTCTTTTTAAAAGAGAATTTACAAACTCCCTCTTATTAAAGCAAAAAGTCATCATCCGACCAAAAATAAATAGAAGTAAAAGTCACCTATAACATAAAGAGGAAAAGACACTGAAATTTCTATTCTCAATGGGTAGCTAATAAAAGTTTCTACTCTATTAGTAAAGGCAGAAGAAAGATGGGTCTTTTCAAGAAGCCTTTCAATGGAAGCTATCTCTTTTGCTGGAGCCGACGAGAGAGACTGATCCGAATAGGCCAAAGGTCAAGAGGAAAGCGTGTCTTCTTATTTTAAAAGAAGGTGTTGCAATATAAGAAGTTCTAACTAATCGCTATTTGACTTTCGTTTCTCCGTTCGAATGATCTCAATTAACTTTTGATGATGGGCGTGCGAGTAATCCATGTAATTGCTGAGAAATTTGGAAATTAAGTGACAAGGAGACCTTGGTCTAGGGGCCGGTGGAACGAGTGCATGTGTCGGGGGTGTCGGGGCCTAAGTCTCCTAAACCTAGTAGGATGGACTTAGATTTGAGCTTGAAACTAGTTTCGAGAGACGGGCGCAGTATTCAAAAGCCAAGAACACAAGTTTGCATGCCAAGGACCTGGTTCAACATATCTAAGACCCGAGTTTAAGCCTTGCAAACCGAAGTGTGAAGTATCAAACTCTAGTCACCGCATCAGGGTTCAAATTCGAACTCCAAGAATGGTCAACACAATAGTTTTCCAATTTAATTTATGTTCCTTTCCGATGGATAAATTTTATTAGTTTGATCATGAGTACTTTTTCGCTGATTTATTCGTTTCAGATGGTGCTAAATGTGAAAGGAATAGGAATATAGAAAAAAGTGATGTCATGTAACATCCGTAACAATCTACTATGTTTATTTTTTCCCCGAAACGTTTGATAGTATGATTTGATCTTACTATTGTCTCTCAGCCAATCGAGAAGAGTACTGTGTTGGAATTTGATTATTAAATTAAAAGTATGGTTTTTTACTTAGCAAAAAGGAAGGATGGCTTGTAAGCCAAGAATTCTTATCCTACAGTCAGAGATTGAACTTTTTTAGTTAGTCCATAGTCAAGGTTGTGACCCCATTTCCTAAGCGTTTCTCCGACGACAAGAGAGAATTTAGTGGGCAAAGAGAGTAAAAGCCATGCTCTTCAAGAGAGAATTTAGTGGGCAAAGGGAGAAAAAACCATGCTTTTCAAAAGAGAATTTACATGACTTTCTTAATTCTTATCTATGGAATAAAGATGGTAAGGTACGGAAATCTTTACGCTCCATGATTCTCTGATACGTTTGTGATCTTGTCAAGGAGTGCTCAAAATAGTAATCGTTAATGATTTTTCATTTGGACGTTTAGTAAGTGCCCCGAGACACATGTTAATATCCAAATCATTATTGGCAAAAATCCAATCTTTGTCCATCCCACAAATATAAAGAGATCATTTTAATTTCTTTTTTAAAATTTACAAAGATAAAATAAATGCCAAAAAAAAACTTTACCAAAAAAAAAATAGATGCCAAAAAAGGAGATGAACAAATAGCGGTAAAATTCCAACCTTTCAAATGAAAAACACCCTTCTCCCAAAAAAAAAATTATCAAATTATGGTTCCGTTCGTTTCACGAAAAATAATTTATAGGAAAATATTTTCTGAATTTTTCAGTGTTTGTTTCACGGAAAATAAAATAGTTAAGGAAAATATTTTCTATCAATGAAAGAAACACCTTCAAAAGTGAGAAAAATGTTTTCCCCTTTTTTGAAATGGGAAAATATTTTTCATGTTCTTTATTTACCTTTAAGTATTGCGGCATTTAACAGCGTGCCTCGACCTCACTCGAGGCCGATGAGTTGACGACTTTTGACGAACGAACACAGGAAAATATTATCGTTTTCCAGAAAAATAATTTCTTAGAAAATATTTTTCAGAAATATTATATATTTCGTGAAACGAACGGAGGCTACTAAAGATTTTGATGTCCACTTTCAAATTTAAAAACTGAAGAGTAAATATGAAAACTAAAAATATTATAAGAAAGAATTAAAGTCACCTAGGAGCCACTCAAACCATTAATATGTAAGCTTCCATTCATTTCCATTTCCCACCACAACATACGCTCGTTCCTATTCTTTCAAGAGTTAATCGGCTTCCAAATTTCCAGTCTTCTCTCTCCATAATCAAACTGAGGAGAGCAGCACAGAGCATCATCTTCCAATGCTCCCTTTCATGGAAGCAAAATTCCAGCATGAAGAAACTCGTTTCAGGACTTCCAGATATCATTTGAAGCACTGTGACAAGATTTGACGCACCATTTACAGAATTTCAAGCACAGGACACATGAAGCGAGAACCAATTTTTGTAAAAGAAAATGTTATAATATACGAAGATCTAACTAAACATTATTTGACTTTCATTGATCCATTCAAATACGATCTCAATTAACTTTTGATGATGAACCTGTGAGTAATCCATGTAATTCCTGAGAAGTTTGGAAATTGAGTGACAAGGAAATCCTGGAACGAGTGCATGTGCCGGGGGTATCGGGGTCTAAGTCTCCTAAACCTAGTAGGATAGATTTAGATTTTAAGCTCGAAACTAGTTCCAAGAGACAAGTACAGGATTCGAAAGCCAAGAACACAACTTTGTATGCCAAGGACCTAGTTCCACACATCTAAGACTCGAGTCTAGGCCTTGCAAACCGAAGTGTGAAGTGTCAAACTCGGTCACCGCATCAGGATTCAAATTCATACTTCAAGAATGGTCAACACAACAGTTTTCAAATTTTATTTATGTTCCTTTTCCGATGGATAAATTTTATTATTTTTTATCATGAATATTTTTCGCTGATTTATTCGTTTTAGATGGTGCTAGACGTGAAAGGAATAGGAATATAGAAAAAAGTTATATCATGTAAACATGCTTAACAATATGCTATTTTTTTCCCAAAATGTTTGATTGTATGATTTGATCTCACTATTGTTTCTCAGCCAATTGAGAAGAATACCGTGTTGAAATTTGATTATTAGATATAAAAGTATGGTTAAGAAGGATGGCTTGTAAGCCAAGAATTCTTATTCTATAGTAAGAGATTGAAACTTTTTTAGTTAGTGCATAATCAAGGTTGTGACCCCGTTTCCTAAGCGTTTGTCCAACGCCAAGAGAGAATTTAGTGGGCAAAGAGAGAAAAAGCCATGCTTTTCAAAAGAGAATTTACATAACTTTCTTAAATCTTATCTATGGAATAAAGATGGTAAGGTATTAATACTCCATGATTCTCTGATAAGTTTATATCTTGTTAAGGAGCGTTCAAGATAGTAATCATTCATGATTTTTCATTTGGATGTTTAGTAAGTGCCCCAAGACACACGTTAATAAAATGAGGGCAATTGCCAAATAAGTCCTAAACCTTTTTTTATGCCAAATAAATCATAAATATTTTACAACTTTGCCGATTAAGTCCTTCCGGCTGATTTTGACAGGAAAATGCCTACATGGCGTGACTAGCGATCACCGGCGATCACGTGGCAACGACGTGGCAAAAATAACGTCGTTTTGACTAAAAATTCGTTTTCTCCTGACGGCACTATTCATTGTCTTCCTCCTTCATGCGAGCCCCCATAAACCCTAGCTATTGTTCAGAGACTTGACAATCATGGTGGAGGCGGTGGTGACGAGAGATGGGCAGAGGAGGGAGCTTGCCGAGCTGGGCGAGGCTCCCTCGCCCAGATCTGGCAGGCGAGGGAGCCTCACAAATTTGCTGCAAGCTCCCTTGCCCAAATGCAAGCGAGGGAGCTTGCAGATTGGCAAGGCTACCTCGCCTTGGGTAAAGGACCTGCCTAGATCTGGGCGATGGAGCCTCGCCCACTTGGGGAAGCTCCCTCGCCTAGGGCAAGGGAGCCTCGCCGATCTACAAGCTCCCTCGCCTACCCAAATCTGGGCAAGGCCTGCCCTCGCCCGCAGTGGGCAAGGGCTACGGCAGCCCCCGTCGCCCTCGCCCATGGCCGGCAAAGGCTTTGTCACTCTTTGGAGTAGTCGCCGAGCTTCGGCGCCTGGCAAGGCCGGCCAAGTATTTTTTTTAGAAAAAGAAGAGAAAAAAATTGAAATAAAAGTTTGTCGCCACGTCGTCGCCAGCAATGTTTGATTGCGTCACGTAAGCATTTTCTGGCCAAAATCCACCAGAAGGATTTATTCGGCAGAGTTGCAAAAGATTTATGACTTATTTGATATTTAAAAAAAAAAATTAGGACTGATTCGGCAAAATAGTAAAAAGTTTAGGACTTATTTGACAATTGTCCCTAATAAAATGCATGAGTTTTCAGATTTGTACATTTCAAATCATTATCGGCGAAAAACCAATCTTTTTCTATCCTACAAATATAAAGAGATCATTTTAATTTCTTTTTTAAAGTTATACAAAGAAAAAAAAAACGCTAACCTGATATTCAGATGATATAAAATGTTGCTGTTCATATGCTTTTAATGTTGGGGGAATAGCTCAAGGCCAAAAAAGAAGGAGATGAACAAGTAGCAGTAAAATTGCAACCTTTCAAATGAAAAAAAAAACCCAAATAAAAAATCCTCAAATTACTAAAGATTTTGATGTCCACTTTTAAATTTAAGAAACTGAAGAGTAAATATGAAAATTTTGAAAACTGAAGAGTAATTATGAAAACTGAAAATAAGATAAGAAAGAATTGAAGTCACCTGGGAGCCACTCAAACCTTTGATATGTAAGCTTCCATTCATTTCCATTTTCCACCACAACATACACTTGTTCCTCTTCTTTCAAGTGTTAATCGACTTCCAATCTTCTCTCTCGATAATCGAACTGAGGAGAGCAGCACAGAGCATCATCGTCCAATGCTCCCTTTCATGGGGCCAAAATTCGAGCATGAAGAAACTCGTTTCAGGACTTCCAGTTATCAATTGAAGCACTGTGACAAGATTTGACGCACCATGTACAGAATTTCGAGCACGGGACACGCGAAGCGAGAACCAAATTAAAAACCTTTGACGACTCCGACGACTCTTGAAATTGCTTAAAAGAATAATTTATATTATTATTCAAATGAATAGACAGAAACAAGCAACCAAGTTGACATCATTCAGAAGATGAATCATCAATCAAGCCAGGGCAAGCCTCTTAACGACTGCAGCCATATACTTGCCCTGATGCTCCGCGAGCGCCAACTCCGCGTCGGTTGCCTCTCTCGAGCCATCGCCCGCAAAAACTCCAGCACCATATGGGGAGCCCCCGCGAACTTCATCCATTTTAAACATGCCAGCGCCAAAAGTGTATCCGATAGGAACAAACAGCATCCCATGGTGAGCCAATTGGGTGATTGCAGTCCAACTGCGTCGAATCAAGTACAGAGCACCATCAAGCAAGACATATATCTTCTGCAATTTAAGCCTCCACTAAAAATTTAAACAATTGCATTACCAAAGGTGGAAGAGGTTTAGAGCTATCACAAGCAGAAGGACAACTAAATTACAGGCAAGTTCAAACAACAAGCGACCAGACAGAATGCAAACTTTTCTCCAGTGAGCTGGATCCACCACATTCAATGCATCGAAAACTGAATCCATTAGTTATGCAGGTAAGACTGGATTAAATATTGGAAGTATGCATTGGAAAACGACAACAAATTATAAAATGAGCTCCAAAGCTGCATCATCAGTGATGTAGATGCCCAGACCAAGTCACAATCACCTTAACAAAAACAAAACTCCAGAATCAGTCACTTTCAATAACCACGCTACTTTTCTTTTTTATAACGGTAAAGGGAATCTGCCCTATCCTGGCTTGCGCCAGTTGCAGCTGGTAAACCCCCTCTCAGGGTGCTAGGAGGGCCTCCCGTCACTAGCTTGGGATAAGTCCAAGGAGCAACGCAAGCTGGCAAGCTGGATGATTCGAACTCACACCGCAGTTGAACTGCGCTGCACTCCATGGGGCAACAACCAGATAACTTAATTTCAACCAACCTGTCCTATATGTCTGTTCCTTTCTTTCCACAAGCTGTTCACCTTCTCCCCCAAAATTTATGAAAACATAAACCACAAATGACCTTGAATCGATGCATGCGGATTATGGTAATAACCAATTGACAGCAGTATAAGTTGATGTATCTCTGTTGCTTAAGGCTGCCATAGAATGAATGGGGACAGACTTTTTGCTAATTTAGTACCGTTGGCCATAATGTTCATCCCTCTATAAGTTAAGAGTGTGTTTAGAATCCAATAACCTCGTCACATTCAAGAGATGGAACCTTAAACAATAAGACTTGATATAAGACCTTAAGATGTCTCAGATGGAAAATTGCATCTGCAGAGTCTAGTGTCCTCGATGTTAATCTGAAACCTAATGTGCCAAGCAAGCAGAAGCATAAAACCAAGGGGAAAAAGTTCACTCACGATAAGCAAGAGAAAATAGATCGCAGAAGATGAAACTATGCTGGGGAAAAGGAAAAAGTATTGGTTGCAGGCTCAGAATAGGATATTAAATCAAGTTGAACGCAAAATCAAGCTTGTCCTTACCACTTCTAATAAGGAACCAAAATTTTCCATTTTATTTACAGGGTTAGGCTACAAGCTATGTCACTGCCATCAAGAAAGTCTCCAAGAGCCCACATGTTTTCACAAGCATCTTGCAGTTATGGTCAAAGTTAGCAATCAGCATCAAAAACTTGAATGTCTATATCACCGGCGTCCATACGTTTGATTACCACAACTTAAAGTAATACCAATATTCTTGAATTTATAACTGATAGAACAAAACAGAGTGTTGATCCACTGATCAATATAAACAAACAAAACAGAACAAGAATCATTTTGAAATGCAACCCCGTTGTAACTAGTCTACAGATTGACATCAAGACCGGTATACTTGAAATTAGACTGAAAAATCCTATATTCTCAGCTAATGGCGAGGAAATTATCGCCTTGCCTCTGATCATAACAAAGCATTCGAATTGCCATATCACCTGCTTTCCGCATATACTTCCAGCAGTGCAAATATTCAACCACAAACAAACTTCAAAAAAGATTTGCATCATCTCAAACACCAAACGAGCACCAGAAACATTGCACATTCAAAATCAACTACAGAAATTCTCTAATGGAGCAAGAAACATAACCAGAATCGGAAATTCACACTTACGCGGTTGTCTCCTGCCCGCCTCCCTGAGTCCCGGTGCTCACAAAGAACCCGGCAGGTTTGCCCGCCAGCCTCTGCTCCCGCCACAGCTGCCCAGTAGCGTCGAAGAAGGCCTTCATCTGCGCCGCCATGCACCCGTACCGCGTCGGGAACCCAAACAGCACCGCATCCGCCTCGACCAGCTCCGCTGCTGCGATCACGGGGACCGCCTCGTCCTTCGGCGGCGCCTTCATCATCTCCAGCACCTCTGGCGACAGCGTCTCCGGCACCCGGTACAGGATCCCCTCCACTCCGTCCACGCCGTCGACCCCCTTCTTCATCCTCTTCGCCAGCGCCTCCACGTGGCCATACATGGAGTAGAACACGATGAAAATCCTCAACTTCGTCACCCCAAGAGCGGCGTTGGGCTCGGCTTCCAGGGCCTGGT
This sequence comes from Melaleuca alternifolia, assembly GCA_019926035.1. Classification (NCBI taxonomy): domain Eukaryota; kingdom Viridiplantae; phylum Streptophyta; class Magnoliopsida; order Myrtales; family Myrtaceae; genus Melaleuca; species Melaleuca alternifolia. The sequence goes on along the minus strand of JAGKPW010002416.1, from coordinate 3,964,213 downwards.
CCTCGACCGGGATCGGAGCGGCGTCCTGCTCGCCGTCGGCGGCGGCGGTGGCGCCGGAAAGCCTCTTCTTGCTCGGGACACAACCGCCTCCTTTGCCCATCGTCCTAAACACACTGAAATTCACTCAAACATAGAGACAATTCAAGAACTGGAAATCTGGGTCGATGCAACAAGTGACAAGCCACCCAAGATCGGATTACCCTCTGCTTTCCCGGCCTTACACTCGCAGATTTTGACTAGAAGCTCAACGATCCTGGGTCTTTCTCCCTTTAAATTTTCAGCTTTAGATTAGAGTCCACAGAGAGAGAGAGAGAGTGAGAGAGAGAGGGCAGTGAGTCGCAAAGATAGAAGCGACGACGTGCTGTTCACGGTCGCGACGACGTCGCTGGCAACGTCATCTCGTCACGATCTCGTAGCAGATTTTTAAGCAGTTTAGTTCAAAAGATTTTAATTTGTATATATGTAATATGATAGTACATATAGAATTTAGTCCATAAACAGTATAAATATATTCAATGGTGTTCTTCTAATTCAAATTAAATGGGAATAGGGAACATCATCATACAATTCAGAGATAGAATTGAACATGTATAAAAAAAATTCTGAACCACTTAGGACAAAATATGAGTTCGTGGACAACAATTGCATACTAGGTTATACTTCGAAAAGCACATTGCACAAAATTTAAGTTTATGGATCATATCATACGTTGGATCAAAGTTGAGAAATTTGAACGTACATTTTAAATTACAGGTATAGCAAACCAACAATTATTCAATAATCAACTCGTGTCATACCAATTAGTCCTTAGTTGCCAGATAATTATTATTAAATCTTGTCCCATGGATGACTCCAAATCCCATTGCCCCACATTTAAATCACCCCAAAATCAAGTGTGATCCTTTATCATCTTCTAAATCGTCTAGAATTAATAGAACATAATCGGCCAAATTAGGACACCAATAACGACGTAATCTCCAGTGCTCTTCTGTAGATGTGTTTCCACAACTGGGAGACGAATTTGATTTAAAATTTAACCCGTACCTTTTATGATCATAAATGTAATTAGTCGATTTTGAACTTTTTAAGGTTAGTAGCACCCTTAATTTGGATAGCCATTTTCCCTGACTCGTTTTCCTAATCTATATTATCTTTTTCCTTAATTTGACAGACGTGGGATGATTTCTGACCATGTTGAACATCTTTCTTATCCTTCGTGATTCAATTCCCTAGGGATGTTCCCAGCATTTGGGGAGATTTCAGCATCTTTAGCAAATTGCTTTCCTTATAGATTCCATTAATCATTCCCGACTCCCAAGGGCAATATTGCGGGGACACTCCCTCCATCAATCTTGGGCCTCGCTTTCATAGTACTAATGTTTTGGGCCTGCTTTGATTTTGGGCCCTTCTAATTGAGAACTTTGTCCCAAATGAAATGTTTCGATTGAAGTTATTGGACATTGCTTTCTTGTAATGAGGGATATGGCGAATCCATTTGGTACTCGGCCCAAGTGGGAGCTACTGATGGGCCTGGCCTGATAAGAACTTGATTAAGTCCAGCTTGACATTACTGTGGTTTGTTCTAATTGCTCATAAACGAGATTACAGATCGGGTTAACTACGACCGTCCACTGCCAGCACAAAATCTCTCGCTTATGCATTCGCCATCGAGGTGATGCGACATCCAGATGAATTCGATCGCACCGCTACGCTTAAACACGTAAATGTTGAGTCTATAAGAAGTCTTTTTACGGTTGGCAATTGATCAAATAAAACCCTTAAAACGTGATCTTTCGTATAATAATTAATCGAAGTACATATCACCAACCTACACTTGCACGAGAAAATATGCATTTCTGGACAGATGGGGCTGCGATCTGAACTTGATATTCCAATTGAGGTCCCGTTCAAAACGCATGTATGAGCTGCACAATTCACCATTTCTTCCCTTTACTTTCACATTCCAAACCACATCTTAACAGCCACCATGGAGAGACAGAAACAATCACATAAGCCACGCAAGATTCTTTCGTCACAGAAAACAAAAGATGCTAAGGAAGGACTTAATTGCACAATTTCTACAAGTTTGAGGCAACCAATGCACTATTCAGAGCTTTTAGAGTTTTTATTGAAAAGCAAAACGTGTAACTTGGGGTCAAAAACGAAATGTGGGCCGGCCTTTAATTTTCGTATAATTACGGTTTGCTGAGTAAAGCTTGGGCAATATAACCGTATAAAGATGTAAACATTTGATATGAAAATTTAGGGATACCAACTCTACAACGTAACTAGGAAGGACAACCTCATTAACTTCATCTTTTTTTTGCTTTTTTTTTGTAACATTTCTACGATTAAGTTACAATTATTGATCTTGTCACTTTTACGTTGCCATCGACAACCTCATTTGCAATTCATGTATTCAGATTCCATGGAATTTTTTTTAAAAAAAGTTTTCAGCATGTCGTGCGGATGCAATTTTCTCAATTTAATCAATTTAGACCTAAATCTTTTAGCAATTAGCTAGGGACAATTGCCAAATAAGTCATAAACCTTTTGTTACTTTGCCGATTCAGTTCTAAACATTTTTTTATGCGAAATAAGTTCTAAACCTTTTGCAACTTTGCCAATTAAGTCATTCCGGCGGATTTTGATCGAAAAATGTCTACGTGGCAACAACGTGGCGTGCCGGACCTCGCTGGTGATGACGTGGTAATAACCGGACCCCAAATTTTTTTTCTTTTTTTTCCTTGTTTTTCTAAAAAAAAACTAGCTCGCCGGCCACTCTAGAGGGCGCCCTTGCCCTGGCCGACCGCGGGCAAGGGTGGGCGAGGCCGCCGTAGCCCTCGCCCGTGGTCGGCGAGGGCTGAGCGAGGCTCGCCTCGCCTCGCCCAGATCTGGACAGGACAAGCTCACCCAGCTCCCCTGCCACTGCTGCCCTCGGCGAGGGCGGTGGTGGCCTCCCCAGCCCTGGCCCACGGCCGACGAGGGCCAGGCCGCCCTCTAGAGTGGTCGGCGAGCTCCGACGACTGGTGAAGCTCACTAGCCAAGTAGTTTTTTTAGAAAAACAAGGAAAAAGAATTATGGGGTCCAGTCATCACTACATCGTCGCCACGTCATCACCAGCAAGGTCCGACATGCCACGTAGACATTTTCGGGCCAAAATATGCCAAAAAGACTTAATCGATAAAGTTGCAAAAGGTTTATGACTTATTTGACATAAAAAAAAGGTTTATAACTGAATCGGCAAAGTAACAAAAGGATTATGACTTATTTGGCAATTGTCCTCAACTAGCTAAGGTAGTCTTTTTGATGGGAAATCACTAACATTGACGCAACCATCCTATGTGGTCCGATTGGCACTGATGTGAATAATTTTTACAAATTTTTAGTAAATTTTCTGAAATTTTAATACTTGTTTTATTATTATTTTTTCTGTTTTACTTATTGTTTCTATTCTTTTTTTCCACTTGCCTCACTAGCCGCTAGCCTTACCCAAATCTAAAAAAAATACAAATTGGCACATAAAAATTTAGAAAAATCATTTTAAAAGTGTTAAAATTGTCCACGTCAGTGTTAGGTATCCTACATTTATGCCATGTAGGATGCCCGATGTCCACACCAGTAATTTGCATTCAAAATAATTGAAATGATTGAATTAATAAATTAATTTAGAACTACATTTGTGTCCTCACATTAAGTTTATACCATCTTTATAATTACCTCTCAAAATCTGTGATGATTTCAATTTAACTTCCAAAGGAGGCCCCCAAAAAGAATTTCTAGTGCGAATAGTAACTATTTTAATCCCTAAGAGTAATTTATGGCAAAAAGAAATTATCATACTTTTATTTTTTGGATGAATTTCTAAGCAGAGAAACACGTTTGATAATGGTATAAAAACTTCTGCACTTGGGACAGGAATACATTGGATAATGACATAAAAGATATGCAAATATAATTGCTAACAACTCATGCTCACATTTAGCCGTTGGCTCTCAAGCCCTTCTCCGTCATCACCTTCACCTCTCAACCGGCATCACCCCTTCTCCGCCACTGTCGCCAACATTCAAGCCCCGCTCTTGTTCTCCTATGGCTACAATGCCTTCATCGTCACGACGCTCGACGAGAACATCGAGCCCCTGGACACCAACAACCTGTCCGAGATTTTCCTCAATTCAAGATAGATAGATCGAGACTTCAATCCCCAATTAGTGAGTCCTTGGTGGTTGGTGGACTCACTTGGGCACGGCAACCAGAGGAGGATCCTTTGCCTAGCCCCCCTAAAGATGAAGATCGACAAGCCACCAGAACTTATTTGTTACCCAGGAGCGAACGGTTGGGCAACGATTGAGGCTGGGGCGAACGAGACACGATGGATAGAGCATAGGGAAGATCATAAGGGTGAGGGATTAGATGCGATCATAGTCACCTGTAGCGGAAAAGTGGAGGGCCTTTTAATGACCTTGAAGGAGGGTTTTTGGTGCGAGTTGGAGGACATGAGGAGGAGGTGACCAGCATTGGCGGCGGCAGAGACGGCGGCGGCGGCGACGGCTCATGGGCGCCTTATCAAGGAAGACCTCTCGAGAGGATATAGATATTTGCCCAAACAAGATGGAAATGCACACCATCTTATCTTAGGCCTAGCTGAAACGGTACTAATGTTTTGGGCCTAATTGGCTTTGAGTCCAAAAGTACAAGACGAAACCTTTTGCAAGATGAAACGTTTCAATTGGAGTCTAGCTTTCTCCAATGCAAATTCCATTTTGTACTCGGCCCAGGCTGTCGATCCTTGATCAAAACATCCAGCTACTGATGGGCCTGACAAGAGCGGATCAAGATAAGCTTTTGAAATCATCGTGATTTGCTCTTCCCGTTCATCAACGAGATTACAAAAATCGAAATCGGATTAACTACTTCGTCCACCTACCGGCACCAAATCTCTTTCACGTGTTCACCGTCCGATAGGGGGGGCGACATCCCAATGAATTCGGCTCCACAGCCGTGTCCATAAGTGCACACGTCGCCAAACATCTAACGGTGAATCTGGATAAGTTCTTTACTATCGGCGGTTGACCTAATTAAAAAAAAACCCTCTAACAACGAGATTTTCATCTCGGTTTTCATCGTAGATTCATTTCCGACTGTTCTAGTCACCGAAAATATACGATGCACATGCAAACATAGAACTCCGAACACGCATTGTGCGAAAGATTTTCGTCCAATATAATCAACCAAACTTCGTGTCACCAGGCCTATCCGTCAACCGGATGGACCACCATTAAAGACCCAGATGATAATCATATAAAAGACCATATAAAAAGAGAAGAAGAAATGATGATAGGAAAGAGGAGGAAAAGAAGGAAGGGAAAAGGCTTGGCGCCTGAACACAACGACCACTGCCTTCGGATCCAGAACCCACCTGAAAGATCGATCTGGCGACTCCGCAGGCGAGACTCCGTATCCACTTTCAACACATGCGACATGGCCCCAGCACTGCTTGCCCGACGCGTGTCCCTCAGCATCGTCACAAGATCGCCCCAAACACACATACACACACACACACACACAAGAACAGAAGAACAAAATAAATAAATAAAACACGACAACCTTAGCTTAATTAAGGACATCTTGGCAGTGGGTACCATGTGCTCAAAGGCTGTTCCATGCAGTCGCTAGACCAGAAATCAAGAGTACAGCTAGCTAAAGCCTAGCCCTTCTTCCACCTCCCGCCTCCCCCACCACCAACCAAGAAAAAAGAATAAAATTCATGAAACGAAAGGCGGAAGAGGCTTTAAACGAAGGGGCCGTGGAAGGGCACATTGCCCACTTGTCTGACCTGGTCACACGGGCCGGGGGGGTCCGTACGATCCGAGAGGGGGAGCTCGATTAGTTTAATCTTGATTAGGGTTTCCGATCAGGGGGAGAATCTTTTCTTTCTCTGGTTAATTGTTAATTAGGGGTTGGGGGGGCCCTATAGGTAGTGCTGACTTAGCTGGTTTGGAGAGATTTTGTTTTGCTCTTTGATATCCGGGAATGATCCCTACTTTTGTGGCATCTTTTCTTGCGCGGAGCGTTCATGATTAAGAGCAGCTCGATTGATCGAAGGGTGAAGAGAGGGGGCGGAGCTATGGGGTTGCCTTCCAATGGGGAAGGGGGTTCTTTCCTCTCCTTTTTTTTTTCCCCAACTTTGGGATTTGTCTTTGGGAAGGATTTGACTCATCTCTCTCTCCCCGACTTCACGATTAGGATAGGGATGTGGATCGATTTGGGGGAGTTAACTTCGACAGGAGTTTTTGCCTTAGAAAATCGATATCGAATCGGATCGGTCGTTCAATGTATGGATAAAAAAATTCACATAAAAATCATATTCCTGTGAGCATTATCTTTGCCAAACGACAATGACGCGGGATATTATTATTTGGAAAGTTGAGACTCTTCGTAGAGGAGCCCGACAAGATGCACGAAATGGCGTTGAGCATGGCAAAATGCTTGCAAAATTGATATAAGATATGGTGTGATAGGTTCGTGTCGCGTGTTGGTCAATACGATCCATATATTTGAACATCTACTCACAATCTGATAATTTGTTAAACCAACTTTAGTATGCATATTTGCGGACTAAAAGAAGGCAGATGTTGGCAGATGCCTTCCGGTCATCATATGTGCCTTAGGATTTCTTAAAAAAAATCGGTAATTTTATGAGAAAATTTTAAGTAAAGTTTTTATTTCTTTTGCTCCCTCTCTTATTATTTCATCACCTCAACTTAAATCTTGTGAATGTACTCTAAAAAATGAAAACTCGAAGATACTAGACCAATGTACTAAATTGATTTACAAACTTCGACGTGTCAAATTCTTATGGATTAAGTTGAGAGCTCATTAACTCTTATAACCACGTACAATCCACCATATTAGTTTGAAAACCAATTTAATTTCCACCAATCTCAATATCTTCAACATTACTCATTCTTAACCTATCCTTTAGAACTTATCGATCTGTCCCTTCATCTGCTAAATTTACTGGCGCCACGCACCCCGGCATTGCCTTGACGGATGCACTAAGTCTCCGCCATCTTCTGCACACGGATTGGCCGCTTGTGCGTGGGAGGGGAGTTTTAGTTTAATCCATTTGTCCTGAACCTCGAACAACCGGATAAAATAATCAACGGCCCTTGAACGTAGCGCTTATGGGGCACTTGAAGTCATAACCCGACTAGACAATGGCCTAAATTAAGGCGTAATTCAAGGGGCTTTTGAAACTCGAGTTGAAATCGAAGGAAGGGTCATGGTCAAATGTAGCGAAGAATAGGATTAGATTGGTCGAGAAAGAGGCAGGGTATTGATTGGCCGAGAGGATTACGCATTTAGAGGAAAGCCATGAAGTTCTATTCGCGCACTGTGCCCTCTTTTTGGAGAGAGATTGGGTAAGGATGGGAGGAGGGAAACACGGAGCGTCCCTCGACAATGATCATCGTTGTCATCTCTCATTTATATCTATAGGCGAACGTATCCCTATCCATGTAGCTCTTTTGTTGCATGCATAGGGTCTGATCTTTACAATATTTGTAGTCCCCAAAACCCTAAGTATAATGCTGATGGATGAGATGAGTAGGGGAAAAAAAAGACGGAGAACTTAGTTTATTGATTTTGCATCGCGCTCAAGGCCATTCTCTTTGCTCTTGTCACAAACCCTTTGACTTTAGTAGCGTTTTAAGAAGTGCAAAACCAACTTATTTGACTAGCTAAGCCTAAGTACTCGGAAGAACGAGGAAATTAGTTAACCCGGCAGGCACGACATGCTTCTGCGGAACATACGAAGTTTCGCCGAAGCTGAAACAGATGTTTCGCTTAGGATAAAGTGTGTGTGTGTGTGTGAGAGAGAGAGAGAGAGAGAGCGAAGGTTCGGTGATGGGAATCAATTAAGCCGCATAGTTTATGGAGAGGGTGATGATCTTAGAACATCTAGAATCTGAGGCGGCGATCATGCTCACACGAAGCCTCTTTCTCACTTCGCATATGGCAATAGCGCAGGACCACTCTACACGAGAATTTGCTGCCTATCGAGAAACCCAAAAGGAGCTTGAGTTTGCCAATGGCAATGCAGCTTGCTTCGTAACGAAGGTGGTCTCCGAAAGGGCATAGTCACTAGGCTTTTAGGGATTTGCTAAACCTCGCTTAATTAAGGTTGGGGGAAAGAGATCGGATTGGGGCAGTTTTATAAGGCAGCTAATCACCAATAGCTGTTGATTATCATCTCAAGTGGGAGTTGGAAGATGGGAAACAAGGCTGGGCATTGTCGGGATAAAGATGACAGCCATTACTTTATTACATGCAGTTTACTAATGAACTCAAATGAAAAAAAGAGGACTTACAAAAGCTTATAAACAACTCAAAAGCAAACAAAAGGAATCATCCCACAAACCATGCGCGTCATATGCTTCAACCTCACCAACTTTTCCTGGTCAATCCCTTCACAGCTTTACATTCAATAAAGATTGATTAGGGTTGCAGTTTCTTAAGCTGCCAGCTTAGGAGAATCTCTCTCTCTCTCTCTCTCACACACATACATTTCATCCTTATCCTTTCCACGTTTCTCTCTACTTCGATCTTGGGTTAAACTACCGTGAGCTGAAAGAGAAGGGTCCCTGGTAAAGACTCTCTAGAACATGATCTTATCTTCTCTTGCTTTTTATTATAGACCAACTTGAATAAGAAACAACTCGACTTTCGAGGGAACCCTCCTTTACTTAGCCAAGGAAGAAAGATTGAGAGAGAGAGAGAGAGAGCGGCCAAAACCAAAAAGAAAGGCTGAGGGAGAGAGAGAGATGCGACCCCATTGCCCAAAGGTCCACTGTACTCGCAAGGAGTTCTCCGTTTGAAGAGGGCGATCCAAAATGATGACTAAAAAACGGCTGGCGTGCTTTGACAAAAGGCCCAATATATAATAAAAAATATCCTAACTTATATTCCAATGAAATTCAATTCAGAAATTTTTTTACTATAAAAAAACTTCAGTTTAAGTAGCAGTTCTAATTTTACCATAAACTCATAAAAAGTCATGAACTTTTTACTTGACTCTCATATCTATCTCTTTTAGTCTTCCATCCAAAATAACCCCTACTAATATTACGTGGAATTGCCACATCATTACTCTAACTCAACTTAAATTTCAGATCCAAAAAGGTACTTTCGAGATTAATTTTCATGTCATCATCTCAGACAAAATCTTCTTGGATCGAAATTTGAGAAAAAATAAAAGCAATTAGGGTTGAATTTCTTGAATTGCTCTAATTCTTAGGAAGGCCTTCCTTTTGATTTCGTTTGGGGATATTCGATTTTGCACTTAGTCTTCAATCACTCGTATTCAAGAACCTTTCATATCTAACGTTCAGAGAGCTCACACTTTTCATCTCTTGATTATTAATAAAAAAAACTTTCAGCAGAAAATTAAGGGGTTATAAATCCTAGACTTAAGTAAAAGTCTATAAAGTTGGGAGTTTTTTATAAGAAAAAAAAAGTCTTGAATAAAATTAGAACTGAAGTTCTTTCTGGATATTGGGTCTCGGCAAAATGGAAACAAAAAAAAGCATCAAAGGTCAAATCAATGGGTCTCGTCTTGTAGCAATTCTGACACCCTCACCGGTCACCACCCACTTTCCTAAAGCTACGGCCAAAAACACCACGGTGCTTGTCAATCTGCTATCTCAAGAGGGTCCAATTGGGCTACTCCCAGGGTAACACGTGTCAAGAAGGGTAGCGCCCGTGAGTGGGATGGGGGGAATCATCGGTCCTGCTCCTCTTTTTCTTTCCAATCCTCTTTCCTTTGTCAAAATGGAGGAATCTATGCCTTGTACCCATGGCATGCTGCACTCCAGCTCCTGTACTTCTGTGCATGCTCTTGGGATGTTGCCCTGATAAGGAAGTGGTCGACAACCACTTTGTAACTAAGGTGGCAATGATTCCCGCACAGGAAAATGATAGCCACATCGATCTACCACGACCTGCGTCATCCTCTCCCTTTCTCGCGTCCGTGCACTGACGTCAAATCGACACGACTCTCGGACGAAACTGGAGTAGTCTCCATTGCGCTTAATTATCCCCGCTGCGATTCCTCACATGGACGAGCTCATCTCGCCGCTTATGTAGGCTTTCCGTCATTTTAAACCATCAGCGAAAAGCAGCCTTGCTGGTTGTGTTGCAGTCTAGAAGACTAGAACTGTCATTGATCCAGAGGCAATATCACTAGGGTGTCTACATGGTTTATATATCTTTACGGTGTCTCCATGGTTTGTCACAAGAAAACTTCTCCACAACAGGCGGTGACTGGTGTTTATGCTCTACGACGATCCGAAGCCAAATTCGAAAAGGACCACTAGTTAACCTTTTGTTGTGGATACTTATACCGGCATATTTCTCTTCATTTATGCGGTCATGACTTTGAGAAACAAGGGAGCTGTATCAGTATCCTTGTCCTTGAAAAGACAAGTCTTTAATTAAGCATTGTTGGATCTATGCACCTTTGATGAGCATACGAAAAGGAAAGTTGGCCTAACAAGACTTCCCAAGATGCGCAAATTTCTCAAAAAGAGACTTGTGCCCCCCACCCATCTTCTCTTTTGTTACTATCATCCATTCGGGCTCTTAGGTTTGTGGGCATGCGCATGAAAGGACAAGAAAAACCGAAAGAGTTGGGATGCTGTCAGTTGCTCTCAAACCTCATCTTAATGATCTGGACTGATGTGAACATCATACCCTAACAAGCAGCATCAATGACGAATTTCAAACGCCCTCGCATCTCACGGCACTAGCAAAAAATGTAATAATAGGTTAAAGGGAACGAAGAAAATTTGGCATCTATGTTTAGCATGGAAATGGTTTGCAATTACATGTCTAATTTAAGTATCGGTATTTTATCTAGGGATCTTCCGACACGAATACTGAGAACAATGATACTTGCTTAAGTAAGTGATGTCATGTCGATATCTTAGGTTATTGATACTACGTGACAGTGATCGACTGCCCATTTGGAAAATATTGTCAAGTGAGAGTTTGGATCCTAACTCATCAACAAATCAATATAAACTCGAGTTTACTAAAAACAAACTCAAGTCATTAGGTCATGAGCATCTATATATTAGTGATGTGGTGATTAGTACGCAAAATTAGTAGAGTTGCTTGATTTTTCATCAAATTTTCGAATGAGCATCCATGTATCATTGGCAAACTCTCGCATGCACCCTACGCGTTTCCATTTATGTTAGATAAGTAATACAAACTTCATAAGATTTTGCTGAAAATCAAGAATGTGATTTCAATGCATGAATTAGGTGCGTCATGTGTGATTTGATTTTCACATAACTGAATGCAAAAGAATTTCGTATTCGGCTTACCCATCTGAACAAAGGTTAACTTGTTGGTCAATCTGCGACGTAAGTGAAACATTTTGCGAATTCGAGGTTTATCTGATTGAGCCGGGTTTCCTTAAATTAGGGAAAGATCGAAGAGCAATCCGAATGGGTTGAGTCCTTCTTAGGGAGGGTTTGGTGAGGCACGGCGGCTCTCGTTACGACTCCCGATCGTGGTCGCGATTGGCCTGCTCGGGTCTCTCGGAGTGTCCACATCAATGAGAAAGGGACGCGTGTATCGTTCACTACGATGCCGGGCAGGGTGGGTGGCCCCATGAAGGGCTGGGCGTGGGGTGATGACGCGTGTGATTGCACCCCCATGTGACCCAAACTTTGTTTTTGTTCTCTTCAGCCATTGCCCAATGAGAGCTGTCCATGTCTTTCGCCATCACGTTGCTTTTTGGTCGAAGAGAAAACGACCCTTTTCTCTTTCTCTTTCTCTCTCCGTCTCTATGCATGAGCTCGTCGCAGGCTTTAGGATCAGCCATTTGCCGTCCTCCTTTCCATCTTTCTTTCTTTTGTCCTGGGGATGTGTGTGGGGGATGGTCCCTTCGGTCTCTATCTACATGTTTGTGTGTGCGTGTCCGATGTGATGTTTGGGCATGCCCCATGATGACCTGTGTTGTCTTGGCCGTCGGATTGTTCAACGCCGGTCGCCTCAAAATATCTGTATATCCCATGTGTATCAGTACGTGTAGTTGTGGGAACATTGATAATCTCAGCAGCCCGCCAGGCTGCCCCGTGAGTTTTTTTTTATGAGGAGGAGAGACTCCTCGTCCAAGCCTAGTTCTTGCACATGTTAGGGGGAAACTTAATGAATCCTGCTCGTGGGAAAGATCGAAGATTTCAAGACAAATGGAAACACTTTGTGGCGGCCGAGAGCAGGTTTCCTTACTTGATCGAGAAGTCCTTATAAGAATTTGGATGAGCTAGACACATGTTTCAATAACGACTCGCTATATGCGAGATTCTACCTCATATGTTTTGAGTGTCAGTTAATTATAAGAGGAATTGATCTATGATTACGTGGCTCCTAACTTGATAAGGAACGAGTTTTCTCATGAGAAAGATTGAAGATACTAAAAAAAACAGGTGAAAATACTCACGATTGTGAGAATCTTGATCATTTGATTCAAATGTCCTTACAAGAATTCGGATGTGCGTGCATTCAAGAGGGACCCGTTATGAAGTTGGCTTCGGTGATTCTTGATTTTGTAGCTAGAAATGATCAAATTAATCTTCAAGCATCTACCATTTTTTTCCTATGTGATTAAGGTTTCCTTACTTACATGGTCCGTACATGGCTCGCTCGCTTTGCAATTTGGAGAATCTGATGTGGGCAAGTGGACGGATATGTAGGAGTCACTGAATAGATCATCAAGGTCTGATAGAATTAATGTAACAGACAAGAGGGTAAGGCATTTTAGATACGTAATGAGTCATTCCTACTGTATAAAAAATTATACCCACAATTTTTAAGTAAAGTTAAAAATTTGATGGTAACTAACTGTTAATCAATTTCGTTCAAGATAGGACAATTATTTTCAATTATCGTTGCACGGGGAACCTGTGGCTTGATAAAATGATCTATTCAAAAGTAGCCACATGGTTTATACAGGCGAAAGTAAACCACCATTCTTTTTCATGGAAAGGACATGGGGGATGATTCCATCAAAATTCGAGTTTTTAAACCTAGACTTGGCTCTGACCAAAGCCTAGTGAGGCTTAGGACATCTATCGCCGGGGATATGCACTGTTCACAAACAATCTGGGCTACCCCCACGAGGTGTCCCCCCCTCCCCTTCTTCTCTTCCTCCTCTAAAATTATCCATGATTCAGTTTGGTCAAGCAAGGCCCTCCACCACCTCCGCACAACAGTAGCTAAAAGTACAAAAACACTTTCGACGGTCCAACCACATCTCTAATCCCCAACATTTTCTTACAGGCCAAGCGTACGACTTACAAAACTCCATCGAATGCAATGGGACCATTCGTGCTCTTGTTCAAAGCGTGGGGACGTGGTTTTGATTCTCTCTTGACGCTCCCATTTGGGTTGGGGGTGGGGGTCTGTCTATATCGGGCAAATATAGCTTCTGCCAAGGGCAGACAAGAGGGAGAAATGACCGGTGCATGCATTGCCTTTTGCCCTTTGTCTTAGAGAATCGATGAGTGCTCACCCTTAAAGCTGGTCAAGCCCCAGCCACGTAATCCCAATTTCCATTTTGTCCACTTCGATTGGATCATCTCCCTGCCGAGGGGGGCCAAAAATGGGTACGTAGATTGGGCGGAAAACAAGGAGGGGGGAGGGGACACCGGCACGCCCTTTGATTGGCAGCACGAATTTAGGAGAATATCGATGGGAGTGGTAATCGAACATGCCTAGCTACTAAACAAAGGAGAAATGAATGGGGCTTTGTGCCTTCACCTACTTCGACCAATCTTAGCTCAACACCTTTGCATGAGATAATTCGTGCGATTTGAAGGGAAGTAGGGCTACTGCACATTAAGGGGGCGATCCCCCTTTTTTTTAGGGGAAAAGGGTTTTCTCTTCCTTTTTAAATTGAGTGGCAAAACGATCGTAGATTGAAGAACCCCCATATTAAAAAGAACTGAGGACGGGACACCTTCTTCTCGAAGCTGCATCCCCGCCACCCACCGGCGGAGGCTCCTTCCCTCCTTGCGACCCGAGGTCATGACTTTCTTGCAATCTCTAGCGGGGTGACCTCGAGCGACGTAGTCAAAGGTTGCGATCACTATGCAACTCGCCTTGGACCGGAAGGATCGCTGTCATTGGTGCTGACCGCAAAGAGCTAATGGCAGCCGGCAATATCATTAGAAGAGAGAAAGAGGAAGAGGAGTTGGGGGTGGGGGTAGGGGTGGGTGGGAACATGGGCTTCTGTGGGTAGAATTAGCCTTCGGTATTGAACTTTTATTTTCATGATGAGTTTGTATGTAAATCACACGAAAGCGAGTAGACTATCCAAAGTTTTGTTGAAGGAAATTTTATCTCCAGCCAAGAATTGGTGATGGTTGTTCCGATTACTCGTAAGTCATCTCTTCCAAAAGAACCAAAGCTACTTTCAAAATGCTTGCGCGATTCAATAGGATGATTAGGTTATATTCAAACTAAGTAAATAAAACTTTCGAGCTTACACATTAAAATACACATTCCCGTTCTAATACTAGATTGGCACGCAAATACACGTAGTGCTAGATGTGAACAAAAGAGCACCTAGAATCAATACATAACATTGCAACTGCAGTTCTCTACTGAAGCACTTATCTAGAGAAATGGTTAATAATGTATGATGAATAAAACTAGGGGACCGCGAAGTGTCTAGTACCGTTCGGCAAGAGCAGTTCACTGCTAAATACAAACAAATCCAGATTAGAGCTCCATTGAACCCGTCATTAAAAATAATTTCTTGATTGGAGCCCGTGATTAACAAATCCAGGCTCAGAAAGTACTTTCTGCCATGAGGAAGGGGTCCCGATTGCTAAGCAACTGACGCAATGGATGACGCTATCTCTTAGTTTGCCTCAGTTTGCTCCAACGCCCTCGAATATATTACACCTCTCTCTCTCTCTCTCTCTCTCTCTCTCTCTCTCTCTCTCCGAGAATAATGTTGGTGCAAACCCGAATAACCCATGTTGGAATATCTCGCATTGCTTCACAACATATCTTTTTATACCATATCTTATTTGCTCTATATATACATATTGTCTCCATTCACCTATCGGTTTATTTTTTTGGGCTGGACTTTTAACAATCCATATCATGTTATTGTAATCTCATAGATCAATTGAGAGTCCTCGTTCGATTGGATGTATTATGTCAAGTCATATAATATAGTCAATACATGAAAGGCATTCTCTTCTTTTGTTGAATTGAAGCATCTCACATAGCATGCGCACGAGGTTAACATACTCGCTTTTGAGTCGAATTTTCCAATATGTTATCAAAGTTGAGTTCCATCCCAATTTATTTTGCACTTGCGACGTATCGTTCATCAAATCCATGTATTCATTCCCAATCCCGCTTACGCATGAATGAGGTACACGTGCTGCTACAAATTTAGCTTTCTAGTGAAAGAGATGCAAGAAAAATCCTATACCGCTTGATCATCGGGGTCCATATACTCTTTCCATACGCACACTCTCCTTCTCTTTACAAATTTTAACTTTTTCGTTGGACCTTCTAACATATCCACAGCTCCATAAAGTTGCGTGAGAGACTACGGCTCTTTTGGGCTAGTGGATTGTTTTTCCTTTTATCCCACATTAACCCTATAAGATATCTTGGCCGATATAATAGGGTCAAATATTCCCAGGTCTTTAACTACTGTTCCTTTACTCTTCTCGAGCCACGCATACGAGATATTTATCTATTAAGACAAAAACGAGTGCGGCCTGGTCGTGGTTTGATGGCAGAAGGGGAGAGAATACCACCCGATTGGACAACAAAAGGTTTTGCATCACGGCCAAAGTGTTCAAATCCAGAGGCCACGACCCCTCCACAAATTTTTGTTAATTGTTCAAATTCGAGGTGGTCAGGTTTGGGATCATCAACCTAATCTCCCCATTCAGGACATTAAACATAGGGTGAGGTCCCTATGATCACGCTACATCAATTTTGACCCGCCTCCCGCCCTTAATTTCTTCAGACCTTATCCATCTAGAACGGACTCTTAGTAAACTTTTATCGGGATGTGGTGAAACGGCGTGATTCACATTCTAAGCAGAAATATTTATAAAGAAAGAAGAAGAGGGTAATGGGTATTTCTACTTATTTTGGCACGATTCTATCTGTTCGAGCCACCGTGAAATGGTTGCGCCGGTTGTGTGCAGCATGGCGCTCTCTCTTCCTTCCCCTTCGGCATAAGTGGCGCGAGTCACACACCGTATTCTCTTCCATGGCTAGTTGGAAGAAGTTCCAACAGTCCTATGGGCGTATTATGAATATATCTATGACGACCCAGGCGACGGTGCGCGGAGAGAAGGGATGGCACATCCGCTCCTTGGTCCCTGGACCCGCGCATGGGGGCACTTCTCTTATCCCACATCGCCTAGGGAGGGAGGTATGGGCTGCCCTATAAGGCAAATGGCCCTCTAACTGTACAAACGCAATTTCTCGAGCTGGACCAAGGAGAAAAAATTCGTGAGGGTCACTGAGCCCAAAGCAAACAATATCTGTACAGTGGAGATCCAAGGCATTACAAGTGGTATCAGAGCAGACTATCGACCATGTGTAGGGTCACAGTGAGAACGTTGTGCTCCTAAGGGGGGGAGAGTGTGACGACCCGATGGTGCGTGGATATCAGAGCTGTATATGTCCCCTAGGGAAGAAAGAAAGGGCTATCTTATCCGAATTGTTCTGACTAGATCCCACTAAATTCGACGAAAATGCTTGTGTAACTGAGTCGGACAACTTGCCCTGCTAGTCTGAGAATCGAATCGATTCTAGACTGAATCTTGTTCTTCCTCCAGAGGAACCTACACAAACACACACGTCTATTCAATTATAGCAACTCATACATACGCCAGAGGTCACGACTCTTGGATAAGAACCAGCGGAAAAAAAAAAAAACCATGCCCGAAATGAGCAGTGCATGAATCTGGTCCCTGGTCATTGATTGCCGCGATTACCATATATACACAGTTTGTCGAACGCACGGCTACTGGATACATTCACACAAGGAATCGGGCTCGAAAATGGAGCGAGGGGGCTACGTGTCGTGGTGTTTCTACGTGCAACATTTCCTTTACTTGCTTCCCTTTAAGTAAAGTTATCAGCAAATGCGTAGAAACCATGTTCATGTCTCAATAAACCAGACATAAATATAAGTAAGGTGACACCATCCTCGTCATCAAACTCCACACACCAGTCTCGATGGCAATCCGGATAATTTAGGCCGAATTCGGAGCCCCATTTAGCAGCCCCTCCCTTTATAAAAAGTCTCTCCCCTCTGCCAAGTGCTTGAGTTCCACTCAAAACCGGAGAGAACCCACCACGCGCCTCCCTGCCTAAAGAAGCTGCAAGCAAAGCCTCCTTTTACGCAGGCACGGAAAGAGGGAGAGAGTGTGTATGAGAATCACCATGGACAACGACCACCAATTAGAGGATGATATGGCTCTAATCTCCGAGTTGTACCCGGGGGTTTACGCGCAGGTCGTACCGCCCGTCAAAGGTTAGTCCCCTTTTCGAGTGCATCTCCATATTTAGGTATGTACTAGGCACGCTCCTAGACGGTGCCAAACAACGGGCATCGATCTCGGAGGGTCGAAAGTTGGCCGTCGGGCTTCTGGGGCGGTGTGGAAATGGAAGCCGGCTGACTGGTTTAGTGGTGCCGCTCTTCTTTTTGGGTGGCGTGTAGAATCGAAGCCGCGGCGCAGGAGGAAGAAGAACAAAGGCGAGGGTGGCGCGGTGGGGCTGAGGAAGAGGAAGCTGAGCGAGGAGCAGGTGAACCTCCTGGAGCAGAATTTCGGGAGCGAGCACAAGCTCGAGTCGGAGAGGAAGGACCGGCTGGCCTCGGAGCTGGGGCTCGACCCGAGGCAGGTGGCCGTCTGGTTCCAGAACCGGCGGGCCCGGTGGAAGAACAAGAAGCTCGAGGAGGAGTACGCGAAGCTGAAGTCGGTGCACGAGGGCACCGTCATCGAGAAGTGCCGCCTTGAGACCGAGGTCCTACTCTCTCTCTCTCTCTCTCTCTCTCTCTCGTTTAGAGTCTTATCTTAACAGTATAATTCGGTTAATAGCATTAGTTTCTTTAAGTGGATTGATCTCCACTAGAGTGTAGCACATGTAAGCTTTAACTGGTCCGGTGATCATGAAATGCTGCGTCAAGACGAGTTGTGACGCAAAGAGAGAATCCCCATGGACAGCTGCTTGTTTTGTCATGCACAGAGGGTTTCCAAGGGAAACTTCTCCTGATGACTCGAGTCCTCGATTTTTGCATCTTTGCCATTTCAGCAAAGAAAAGAATGTAAGATAAAACTCGTTCCTTCTTTGGGGACGAAGCCCAGTTGATGATGATGATGGTCTTATCCGGAAGAAGAGGACGGGTATGACCCACCAGCATCTGAAGAGAGAGAACGTGCATGAGCTCTAGGCTCGAAGAAAGCCAATGCCACCTCGCCCTTCCTTTTTTTCCTTTTTCTGTTTCTTTCCCAAAAGCGACAGACCCGAAACGAAAATGAAATGGTCCAAGAACATCAATCTGACACCTCGTTAGAATACAAGAAGCGCCAAAGGTTGTCCGTACGATGTTGTTTGAGGTGGCTTGGGCCTTGGGAAGGCCCACGTCGTGTTTTTGTCCGCCCACCTTCTTTCCAAAAGCTGATCTGCGGATATGATCCATACAGAATTTCAAAAGAATAGTATTTACATCCTTTTTTATGGTCTCTTTTGAAAATCATGCTTGACATGATTTCAACTCACGCGAATCTGATGGCCTTTCTTTTGCGCAGGTGTTGAAGCTGAAGGACCAGCTAATCGAGTCGGAGAAGGAGATCCAACGGTTGCTGGAGCGGGCCGACGGGGTCGCGTCAAGCAACAGCCCCAGCTCGTCCATGTCGATGGACGCGAGCATGGATGGGCGGTTCCCCGGAGAGTTTGCGTACGAGGACGTTTTCTACATGCCGGAGAACGTGTACAACATCTACGGCATGGACTGGATGAACCCTTTTTACCCGCGCCAATGAGGAGATCATGTGTCGAGCTTTGTTGTTGTTAGAATATATGTAGTTAGTGCAAAGCACTATTAATTAGGGCTATGTAGATAGTAATAGATCTTAGTGTAAATTCTTTTTTAATTTCTTTGTCTAAGTGTCTCAGTTTGTGTTCAACGTGGTGACCGGGTTAGAATGTGAAAAATTTGTAATCATCAACTAAAATTGTAGCTAGTAGTGCATTTTATCTTAGTGTGTTTCTTGCTTTAATAATCATTTCATTTCTAGACCCAGTTTTGTGAATATTTGTGAAGTGACTGTCCACTCATAAAATTTGTACACGCGAATTTAACTGACATGGTCTAGTTTCAATCGATGGACGTGGATGGGACGATGTGCAAATATTCGCGAGAGTCAATCATGTTGAGAGTTGGGGATACTCCATGACGAGAATCTGGAAAAAAAAACATTAAACTGACGAGAACTTGCGACTTACAAATATGAGATTCGACAACTGTTGGTACTAATTTGGTCACATGCTTTTAATTAGCATAATGTGTTTTCCCTTTAACCGACAATCTGCCAAGAGAGGAATCCGACCAAGATGAACTTGTGACGAAAGGATGGCAAGGTTCGACCAAGAACACATGCTGTCCACTCGAGACAAGTCTTTGAAGTATGAAACTGAACCTGGTCTCAATTGACCTATATATGCACATTAAGTTCGGGAGTCCTGTGACTCGATTCTGTCTTCAAATCATTCTAATGTGTATGCTAGTGCCGGCCAGGAGTCGTAAAAACTTTGGAAAAACATGAAGGGTCGCTCCACACGCATGCCATGAATGCAGTCCAAGGAGCTGGAGAGATGATCTATGCAAGAAACACGGAGGTTTTCTTCATAGACCAGTGCAGTCGGCGATGGGTTCACGGTACATCGAACACTGTAAAAATCGATGCAAGCAGTCTTGCTATCGACGGAGTCTGGCTTGAGAAGAGGCTTCAGATGCTCTCATCTTTGGTCCATTCTTGAATTGGATGTTCCGACAGCATCTTTTGCTGTAACTTGGGACATCGAAGCTTGAGCTTGGATCGATTTATATATGCACGTATATATGTCAGGCATCTTTCCCAGGTTCGGGGAAGACCACATCAACTTTCTTGCCATAGTCTTTCATTCCGGTTTGCGAGCTTTTCGATTTGTTTCTCCCAAATTTAGCGGTTTGCTATAACGAGGGAAATTTTGTGGGCCTGGGCCATGGTATGTGAAGGATAAAGAGATCGTGGATAGAGATGTCCCAAATCTTATTAACATCAATTAGGAAAGTGAGTACAATCTTTAAGTTTTTGAAGTTGAATCTCGAGTAACTCTGATTCCTTCCTCCGCTGAAAAAGCAATTCGGCCGCTTTCGCAGTTGATCTCGAAGCTTAATGATGGAAAAACTTCAACTTTAGAAATATTCGGAATTTTGGAGCTTGATCTGGTAGAAATATTATAAATGTTGACGAAAATGAAACGTAATTCAAGGGGATTTCATAATTCTTTGCTTTTGAGCGAAGAGTGCTTGATGCCTCTTTGAATTTATTCGGAAATATCTATGTTTGTATCCTCTCTTTTGAACGAACATCCCTATTTATAGAGAAGAAAATCGTAATAAACTAATCTTCATCAATATCGGACTTTTGATGTAAATTCATTAGGAATATTACAAGATTTATTTCTGCTCTTGTACATCATGTTGGAATACGATGTAATATTCTTTGGAATATATAGTTGCGACGTATATTGGAGGACAGTTCTCTTCGATATTGATTTGAGATAAAATGACACAAATGGTCTATGAACTTTCCAAATGTACAATGTAGTACTTAAACTTTTAATTTGTTCAATATTATTTTTTAACCTTAACATAATGTGCAACATAATCACTGAATTTTCAATTTACTCAATGTAATATTTTCACTTATTCGCTCTTCTTAAGAAACTTGTTCTTTAAAAATGGGACATCTCGTGATTCAAATTACTTACTTGTTTGTTCACCTACAAACACATCCTTTTGAGGATTCTGATTACCTTACGAAGATACTCTCCTTACCTCTGAAGAGATTATATTGAGGATGTTATTACCGACATGAAAATAATTTGAGAACTCACAACCTAATCACCTAGGACGTCTTCTTTTCACAGTGTTATCGCCTATAATTATCTGGAAAAAGCTTAAGTGACGGCACCATTGAAAATAAAATGAAATCATAAATATCTCATTTGCACTTTTCTCTCTTTAATGGACTATTTCCCTATATAAGCCCCCCACTCATTCTCTCTTTACCTTACTCATCTTCTTATGCGTTTTCTTCATCTTCTCCTCCTCTCCTTTGCTGCTATGTTCCTACCACCATCAGCATATTTCGACATATTCTATGCGGTTGGTCTACACCAACATCACCATCACCACCACCACCACCACCACCACCACCCCCTCTTCATCCTCCTTCAACACCTTCACAGCTCAACATTCTCATGACGCCTACGCAATCACCGTCACCATCTTTAAAGGATTGGTAACCTTGAGAGTCTCCAAGCACCGCCGCCACCGCTGCCATTGTCACTCGAAATTGTTGAGACTTTCCAAGCACCACCTCCACTACAAAAAAAAACAGGCATTTAGCTACGGAAATTAGCGACGAAAAATTTGGCAAAAGTCGTTGCTAAACGATGTTGCCACGAATTTTCCGACGAAAAACTCTTTCGTCGCTAAAATGGCGTCGCCAAATTCTACCGTCACTAATTATGATTTATCATCGCTAATTTGCGACGGAAAAGTTACCATCACAAAACTCGTCGCCAAATTAGTGACGAAAAAAAAATCGTAGCTGAATTCGTCACTAAAACAAGGATTTAGCTACGGGAATTAGCGATGGAAAATTTAGCAAAATTCGTCGCTAACGGTGTTGCCACGAATTTTCTGACCAAAAAGTTGATCGTCGCCAAAACGGCGTCGCCAAATTATCCCGTAACTAAATTAGATTTTTCGTCGCTAATTTGCGACAAAAATTTGACCATCACAAAAGTCGTTGCTAAATTAGCGACGGAGTAAACATCGTCTCTAAATTCGTCTCTAATAGTTTTTTTTTGGTCAAGAATTCGTCTCTAATAGTTCGTTGCCAAATTTATCACTAATTTGCTACAAAAAGAATTTCGTCGTAAATTGTCGTTGCAAAAACGTCGTCACTAAATTCATCGCCAATTGCGTCGCAAATTTGCAACAACATAAATTCGTCGCCAAAAATACGTAGCCAAAATGTTGTCGCAAGATTTGTCGCAAAATTCGTCGGTGGAATTGTCATTACAAAATCCGTCACAAACTTTTCGTTGCAAAACTCGTAGCCAATTTGCGACGACTTTTCTCCGTCGCCATATCCGTCGCTATTTAAGTCGTCGCCAATCCTTCATAATTGATTAAAACAAAATTTAGTCACGAATTTTGCGACGGATAGTTTGGCAAAAAGTCATCGCTAATATTTTTTGCGACGAATAGTTTGGCAAAAATTCATCGCTAATATTTTTTGCGACGAATTTGTTTTGTGTGACTAAATCAGCATCGCAAAATTTGGCGACGAAAAATGATTTTTTTTCCGGTAATTTGTGGCAAACCTATATTCATGGAAAAAATCGTCACTAATTTGAATTTGTGGCTAATTTTCCACGTATTTTTTTTGTCAATAATATGCGGCGAACCTATATTTATGGCGGAATTGGTCGCTAATTTTTTTAAACAGTAATTTGCGGCAAACCTACATTTATGGAAAAATTTGTCGCTAGTTATTGGTGGCAAAATTCAACCAAATATGAGAGTGGACAATCAAGAAAGATGCGCTTCAATTCAAGCAAGCCATTTCTACAACCATCCATAGTTTTTGGGGGGCAAGGTATGCTTCCATCAACATAAATTCAATTATGCTGTATGCTTAGCTAATTGAAATACAAAAGAATGGAAAACTCCCTATACCAATACGCATGTTCATCTTCATCAACATCTGCCAACTGAACCTTCAGCTTTGACAAGGATAGACCTGTCACAAAATAAAGCCAATCACTAACCATGCAACGGGATTCTCCACAAAACAAAGTACTATTATCGAGCATCGTTTTGTATGAGAAAAATAATTTAGTTCATGACTATTTCCTTTATGGCATCTTCATATCGAGCACACAAGAGACAATCACCAGCAAACAATTCCAAGATGAACAGCCTCTTCTATCATCGACACTTAACGTCAGGAGTAAGTCACTTTGTGATGGCACATAAAAAGCTGACCTCGAAGTGTTGTGTCGTCTAATTATTTCTCCAACCTTTGCTCTTCATTCTCATGCTGCAGGACTGGAAGAAGCAGCCGCAAAATATATGCATTGTGTCGCAACTTTTCATCATCACCGTAGGTTAGTTAGTTCAGCATCAAGCATTTTCTAAGGGAAAAAATAGAAAACCTAAGTTAAAGCCAGCAAGTGATATGCATATTAAAGAAGACGAAAAGATCAAGTAACTGACTTTCAGTGGCCCATCCAAGTGCAAGCATACTTTACAATTGCAGTTTCCACAACAAAATCAAATTCGCCTCAACATTGGCCTCCTCTGTTGATGGAGGATACCTGCATTTGAATACTGAGAATGAGTGAAGGGATCTCACCCGCGCAAAGAGAGAACAAAGACATCCTTACACTCAACACAGATGAACATAAAAACATACATTCTCATCCCAAATTGGGAAGGGGAGTTCTCATTGTTTCAACCACTCAGTACACATTTTCATCTATCCAAAACAATTTTGAATGCCCGAAGAATACATTACCTCCAAATTCGCGAATACAAACCGGCCTCTAACTAGATATGCCCCTCAAGAACATTTCTGTTTATTTACATTTAGTTTTCATTATTTTAAGTTGATAATTCAAAAAACAATCAGAAAAATGGTCCTATGCTCATGGAACTTTTATAGGTAAACATATGTGATCTGTTGAAGGAAGGTACCTTGATAATTCGTTTTCCAGATTCTTTGTTCTACCAACCAACTCTTCCACAGCCTTTGCCAAATGCTCATCACTAGGATGCTCTGCTTCTTGGGTAATTTTGAACAGGCTAGTACATTACAAAGCAGAAAGTCGACTGTATTAGGAAGGACATACCCAGGAAACACGCAAACATATAACGCTGTAGTAAAATTGAACAGCAGTAAACTGAAATTGCAATTTCCAACTACTTTAAATGCAAACTTACGAATTTTCACTTTTAGAGGACACAACAGGAACACTGCTTGAGCAGGAGATTATGCCACATGCATCCCCCAGTGTTAATCTACTCGTGAAATAAGCAACATTCTCGTACTGTGAAGCAGCATCTGCAGTAAGAAACACTGCTGGGGGAGGCCGAAGAATCAGTTGCATCAGTTGTATAGTCAGGGATAGCATTCTCTAGACCCTTTAATTCTTTTGTGCTTCGCTCATCATGATCAAAATCAGCCTCTGTGCTTTTTGGAGCTTGGACCTGATGCAATAAGGAGTACTTTCTGTTTACAAAATCGTTAGGCCTCAAATAACGGCCAAATGCTTCAATTTCTCCTTGAGATGAAGCAGGTTTGGGAAGAGATGCATCAGAAACATTCTTTGTTAAAGCTTCGTTCACCTGGAAGGAACTCTGAACAGGATCAGGAATCTCAAATGAACATTCTTTCACCGCCTGCTCCTCTGGAACTAGGCCTTCCAACTTCCAACTGTTTGATTTCAGATGGGACTCCATCAAACGTAGAGTATCATTTCCAGATACAGAGCTTCGTAAATGTTGTTGACTTGAGCTACCATTCCAGAGGTTGGGCAAAGCTTTTGAAGACGCAACCTGTTGAGGGAAGCCAAAGTTAACAGAAGACTAAGATGATGACACTGCCTCAAATGGATTGAACTGTTGAGACATTCTGGAAGCACTGTTGGGCTTGTTTTGCAGCAAAAGCATTGTTGGTTTTTGAAGCACTTGCCGACATCCGAGGCGACCCCGCAATCTTTACATCACTCCGAGGCGGCGAAAAGAATCAACAATTGAATTCGAGAATAAAAGAATCGAGCACAATTACAGTGGGCGGGGCGGGAGATTTTGGAGGGACTGGGCGGGGCGGGAGATTTTTTAGGGATTTCGCAAGTGGAGAGAGAGAGAGAGAGAGAGAGAGGAATTTGGAATTTTGAGTTCTCTTTTATGTATATTTATGCAAAAAGAGAGGGGGCGGGGGTGGTGATCTATTGGTGGGAAACTAGCACTAATTAAAACTGATCACATTGGTCTATTTAAACTTTTGTCCAAGTGATGGATGTAGCCATAATAGATTACTAGAATTATATCATGATTACATGAGATATTGTGTATAATATATGAAAGCTATGTTACCAAGAAGTAATTTATAACTGTGCCATCTGATTTTTACATATTGATTATCTCAATTCAACATTATATCACTCTAAAGCAATTACAATTTTGAATAAATTATATCATAGCATTTGAACATTAGAGATGTACATAATCTCGATCTATAAACAAAAAAGCAGCAAACGTGGCATGGCTCTTATCCTCATTGTTTTGCTTGAAAGTCCCATATATACTTATAATTATCTCAAACTATAACAAACCTAAATAATTCATAACTCCAATCTTCTACGTTTTAATAAATGTTTGGTTTACAGTATCTAAGACCACTCATTCACTGGTATGTCAAGGTGAAACAAGACCACAAATTTAAATGGATGCGCAATGGATGGATCGAATACATGTAATGATTATACGAACTCATCAATGTTCTCAAAGTCAAACAATAGTATGCATGATATCCTTCATCAATTATGTGATGTGACACATAAGAGTCCAAATTTTAATCTCATATATAAAACATAATCCATCTTTTAAATTAGCCTTACAAAACATATGAAATATTAACAGAGTTGAACACATTCATTTTCCCATCTTATAGTATGTACTAACTTCATTTTCATGTCCCCAATATGATTTTATGAGTTTAAAGAATTAGAGTTAGTGTTAGGTGGATACGTTTTATCTTCCATGTACCACTTGACATTCATTTCGTCGTTGATAATTTTTTTCATCGCAAAATCCGTCACCAGATACAAAATTCGTTGCAAAAGCCGTCGCTATTAGGGAGGGATAAATTTTTCTGTAGCTAAATAGCGATGGAGTAATTTAAGCCATCGCTAATTAGCGACGGAAAAGTTTTTCCCGTGGCTAATTTAGCGACAAAAACTTATTTTACCGTCGCTAAATTTAGTGACAAAATTCTTATTTCAGTCACTATTCTAATTTTGAGGGATAAAACGACTATCTTTTCTCTTCTTCTTTGCCCTAGCTAGTTCGTGCTTTCCTCGACTGAAGAAACCTCTCATCTTCTCCCGACTGTCTCTCCTCCACCTCCTTTGCACGCCTCCGCCTCCGCCTCCGCTTCCGCTTCCGCTTCCGCTTCCGCTTCCACCTCCGCCTCCGCTTCCACCTCTGCCTCTACCTCCGCCTCAGTCCTTGTCATTTCGGCGATTCTCCTGCTTCACCATTGGTCTTCGCTTCCCACTTACTCGTCTCTTCAGGTACTCTCTCTCTCTCTCTCTCTCTCTCTCTCTCTCTCTCTCTCTCTTTCTTGGCGTTGCTTCCTGTGGGAATATTGGGTCAAATTTCCATAACATGCCGGTTTCTTGATTTTTCTTTGCAGTGTGTTTTGACACGTCTCGTGTTGCGCTCTGCTTTTGGTCTGGCGCTTGTTCGATTGATCTGTTGAGTACCCGGTTGAGTCTAGAGTTTTGTCTTCATTCTCGTTTGCCCTTCTTAGTTTATGTTGTTGCCAATGAGATGGATTTGAAGGTCGATCTTGTTTCCTCATGTGATAGCTCCATAGCTAATAGATATCTTTGGTGAAAGTGGTGTTTGGTTTGATCTGCTCTGGCTACTCAATTGATTTGTGGCGACGCTTACTGGTAGTTGTGGATTTGATGCTATGGAGTCAAGTTCTGGGTCACTATAATCAGAGGAAAATGTTGTAGATCCTGAAAGTTTGATTTTTTTTTCTCTTTTTCTGCGAAAGGGTTTGCCTTGACTTCTCTCGGCATTGCTTCCTTTAGGAATATTGGGTCAAGTCTCCATCACATGCCGATTTCTTGGTTTTTCTTCGCAGTGTGTTTTGACACGTCTCGTGTTGCGCTCTGCTTTTGGTCTGGCGCTTGTTCGATTGATCTGCTGAGTACCCGGTTGAGTCTGGAGTTTTGTCTTCATTCTCGTTTGCCCTTCTTAGTTTATGTTGTTGCCAGTGAGATGGATTTGAAAGTCGATCTTGTTTCCTCATGTGATAGCTCCATAGCTAATAGATATCTTTGGTGAAAATGGTGTTTGGTTTGATCTGCTATGGCTGCTCAGTTGATTTGTCGACGCTTACTGGTAGTTGTGGATTTGATGCTATGGAGTTAAGTTCTGCGTCATTATAATCAGAGGAAAATGTTGTAGATCCTGAAAGTTTGATTTTTTCTCTTTTTCTGCGCAAGGGTTTGCCTTGACTACTCATTCCGATCCTCTTAGACAAAGAAATAATTTGACCCTTAGCATTTGCTAAGCAAAGGTTGATGTTTATGCCTCGCTGCTGCATTAGCATTTGCTAAGCAAGGTTAATCAAACTCGATTTATTTACTAGTTGCTTAGTGCTGCTGTATAACATTCTTGTTTGTATTTGTAGACTGTTTATGTTGGTTGACGAAAACTCAATGCAGATTTCCAGCTTATCTCCGGCTTATCAAGGGATTGATATTCTTGACTTTTGTCGCTAATTTGGTTACACTGATCAGCCACGGTACTCTATGCAACAAAATGGTAAGCTTCATTATAAATTTCATTATGTGTCCCTAGTACATGTTCATATTTTTTACCATATTTGTCTAACCTGTGTATTTGTCAGTATAAACGTGGAGGTCATCGTTGAGTTTCACAAGCTAGACCACCCCTTCCCCTTCCCCTTCCTCATCTCCGTCCCTCTCCTCTTCCCCCGCATATTCAATTATCCCTCAACCACTACATGCTGATGGACACATTGGCATCTCTTCCAACCCTCAACAGCCCCTTCACACCAGCCCTTCCTTCGACCCTCTACATCAGATTCGGAGGCAAGGTTATCAGGGGCGACCTCAATCTCCTTTAGTTACACCTTCTTCAGTGCAACACTCGAATGATGAGGGAAACATAAGTGAAGAAGATAGACGATTCATGATACGTCCATATGGAGATTCGTAAGTACTAGATATTTTTAAATATATGTAATAGTTAGGCGATTATTATATGGACGTCAACTAAATACAAGTGAAATGTTTGCAGATTTATGGAAGCTACAAGAGTTGTGAGGCAACTTAATCAAATAATTGATAACTTTTGGAGGGGGCCTTATAATACATATAGCAGAACTCCACAAGAATTATAGGATTTGTGGTGGAATGAGTTCAGCGTAAGTGCTGTCCTTTTATTTTGTCACAAACTTAGTTCAGGTAAATAACGTGAGTTGTTTTTCTATCGATTTTAGGGGAAGTTTAGGTGGGATGATACGGAAGATGCTAAAGTTAGAAGAATTTTTAAGAAAAAGGTCGGTGATCACATGCGAAATGTAATGAATAAAGCAAATACCAGCAATGTCAAGCCAGACTTTATTACTACTGATGATTGGACGGAAATTCAGAAAATTTGGGAAACTGAAAAGCATATGCAAATGAGTCAACGGAATAAACAAAATCGATGTTCTACCTCTGCTGAAAGGTCCGCCATATATGCTGGGGGCTCTATTAACATTGGGGAGCACAGAAAAAGAATGGTAAGTCTATGAAACATGTTGTACATTAATTTAATTCAATTACTCATTTAGGTTTATATTTTGTAGGCGGATGCATTGGGGAGGGAACCGACATATACAGATACATTTACTCGCGCATTTCAAAAGAAAGATAAGACATGGACTAGCAATCGAGCACGAGCTACTAAGGTTTGTTCGTATAAACTTAACCATTATTGAAACTACAATGCTTTTATTATTTATAATAGTTTTGCTATATATATAGTTATTTTATTTTCATTTATATTGTTAATGTAGGAAAAGTATGATGAATTTTTCATGAGTAATGTAATGGTGATGATGGTGTTGCCGCGTCTTCTCAATCAGTTGATAGTATGTCATTATGGGTGGAGTCATCGGGTGGTATAAAAAGAGGGAAAATATTTGGGATGGGATCCTTGTCAAGGGAATACACAAGAAGGGTTGCTGGACAGTCATCCTCCAATATGGCTGGTTCAAGGACAATACGACTTGAATAGCAATTGGCCCAAGAAGTGAGCCAATTGAAAGATTTACTTGTGCAGAAAGATAACAAAATAAATGCTCTGGAAAGACAAGTATAGCTCATCATGCGACACCTCAACATCCAGGATGTAGGAGCTCCTCTTGTACCTCCCACTAATCCCATAGGTGATGACCAGAATGATGTTGATATTGATGCTGCTGATGATGACACTGCGACACCCCCTCTATCACGATGAGGTTCCTCCTAAGTCCTACACTAATCCAATGGGTGTCTCCACTTTTTCATTTATGCCATAGCTAACGTTCTTTACATGTATTTTTCTTTATCTTGGAGCTTGCATCACCTAAGGTTCAAATCAATCTGATTGAGCCTACCTGTCCAGCAGCCGATAGCAAGGAATTTTGGAAAGCAGCCGTTGTCTAACATCTGATTTTTCTTTCTTATTTCACCTGTCCAACAGCCGATAGCTAGCATTACTTTTTTATTAGGCACCTGTCCAACAGCCGATAGCAAGGAATTTTGGAAAGCAAACGTTGTCTAACATCTGATTTTTCTGTCTTATTTCACCTGTCCAAAAGCCGATAGCTGGCGTTACTTTTTGATTAGGCACCTGTAAATGTTGTCTTCCTATGATATTAACCGCTAGGTGTAATTGGGAACCTTGTTGTTATGTTTATATATATGGCTTTTTATGTCATCTACTGTGTATCCATATATTTGTGAAATTTCTTCGTTCTCCCAGTGATGATGTGCATGAGCAGGTGTGTACTGTCTGAAAGCCGGGGGGCTGCTCTTCTGGTTCCATTTTCCCTCGGAACTCAAATGAAAAAAGCCGTGCCTTTAAGGGCTGTTGAATTTATCGACTTAATTGTAATGCTTTGGCTAAGTTGTAAGTTAGCCATGATAGAAGTTCCATTTCCAGGTGATGTATGATCTTAGGTATGAGTCATCATTTTTCCTTCTCCTTCATTATGTACATGTTTCATCTAATTGCTACTTGTAATGCAGAGTTGTCATCGACAACAAGTCTTGCGATGATGCCACTGTGATACGGGTGCGGTTCATTCTTTTAGTTTTTATTTTATATTATTTTATTTTACTTTGGGTGAAATTTTGGATTTTTGAGATATGAATGAACATTGGGTTTCTGATAGTTTTGTAATTCTATTATGATTTTCTGAGATTATTCTTTCATTCAAATTTACTAATTTTTCAATTTTCATCTACATCAAGTTGACAGTGTCAACAAACATGGGATCCTCCTAGAAGTTGTCCAAGTGTGCATAGATATGAATCTCACCATTACTAAAGCTTATATATCATCTGATGGAGGATGTTTCATGAATGGTGAGTCTCTCTTTGCTACTTGATGATTTGAGATAAAGTTTTGAGTACTCCACCCAGTTTCTCATTTTCCCCCTTCTTCAATACTTCAGTCTTTAAATACAATTGATTGTGATGAGAAGATAATCAAGGATAAGGAAGTCCTCGAATATATTAAGAGTGTAAGTTCGCAGTGGACCCAATTCTTTGTGCTTCTCCTTTTGTCCCTCATCCCCAACCATCCTCTTGGTGAGATGTAAGAAAATGCCTAGAATGTGTTTGTTGTCTGGAAGGTCATTAATCCTGATGGTGTTCATGTCTTTTCCCCTCTCTTGAAAAATACTTCTAAATAGTTAAGCAAAGATATGTGGTAAAAGCTTTTTAAGTTGTATGAGCTAACGGAAATTAGGTAGTTACTGACTGATACGTCAGTTGTTGCTCTGTGACTTTCTATGGGTATCTGCTAGTCTTTGTTTATCTTTCTGGCTGGTCTTCTTTTTACCATTGTTCGTCTGGGATATAAAAAAAGCAGATACACATGAGGTGAATCTGGAAATTGCCAATTAAAGCATCAGAAAGTATGAGTGCATTCATTCTTCTTTTGTCAGGAAAGGAATTGCAATTTTTATGATGATAAGTCATATGCTCCACTGTTTGTTGTCTCGTTGTAAATGCTTAATGTGTTCAATGGCTTATTATTATTCTTCAATACCACAGTCAATCAGGGGCTGCTCTTCCTTAGCATTGTTGACTTATGGGGTGATGTCTTTTCCTTTGCTAAGATAGTTCTAATTTTAGATTTGTGAGTTTTAATGTTGAACTTGAATGTTTGACTTCATCTTACAGGAATAGCTCTCTGCATTCATTTCCATCAGAAATGGGGGAACTTTCAAAATTAGGCACCTTAGATCTGCGTGAAAATCAGGTGCGTGAAGTTCATTTTGCTTTTCCTTTTTGCCTACTTATTTGGAACAGTTTTGTTGACCCTAGTAGCTAGCCACATGTGCATTTTCTGTCAGGCTTTACTTTCTTTTTTCCTTGCTTTGATTTTACCAAGCCTGGGTTTTGGGCATCTTACCTTTGAGATTAATAGATGTTCGATGGGTCGATAATTTGTCTCTATTTATTCAGTTGAAAAAGTTTCTTGTGGAGGCATGCAAGTTGAACCTTCTAGTCCTGGATCTATCCAATAATTCGTTAACTAGACTGCCCCTAGAAATTGGTAAGCTCATCTATTGATATAACGGTTTTGATTTGAAGATGATTAACAATCCTACCTTTCTTTTCCTGTTCAATTCGTCAGCTATAGATGTTGCGCAGACTAAGTAGGGGGTAAAATATAGTCTTGTGAGAGCATTTATCTTAACAATTTGATGGCATAACCTTTACTGATGAATATATGTTAAAAAAGGGGCCTCCTCGATACTTGCACTTGGATTTTTTATTTTGGCTTGTTATCTGTGTTAACAATACTTAGGGAATTTAGTCCTTAACTTGCTGTCTTCCAATTGGCATTCCTCCATCTTCTTGATTCTTACTGCCCACTTGCTCTGGCTTCAGTTGCAGCGTTCGCATGAACAGAAAATGGCCCTCTTTGTTGCAGCAACGGGGGTTTATAAGAAGCATCCTAGACAAAAGGAAAACGAAAGAGATGATGAACACAACGTTTCGACAAACCAATTGGACACAGAAGATACCCACATGTGCATGCAGTGCCTGCCTCAAGGATGACTCGTGAATCACTCACTCTCCGTGGTTGATCCATGCTCAGGAGCTTTCACGCTTACTTATATGTAGTGGTGGAGTATGGGCATCTTTATGTTGTTTCTCATGCTTGACTCTTTGCTTTAGACCCACTCAATGTTACGTGTAAAGTCTGTTGATTAGGAATGGCGGGATATAAAAATTAGAGGGTCAATTTGTGCAGCTGTCTTGTTTCAGTTGTGGTCCCTTGCTGCATGGGATTTTCATGTAAGGGCCAATTTCAGCAAATACTTACTTTAAAATAATATTTCAATTAAGATATATACGTGCAATTTTTATCTGTGGGTCATTCATCTGTTTTTCTGTTTTATGAGAATTTTACGTGATAATAGTAAGGGGACTTTAATGCAACTGATTATCCAACCCATGAACTTTGGATAACTGAAGTGGAGTATTTGATAACTAAAGTGGCCACGCAATTTTTTTACTAAATTATGAATCATAAAGTTCTCGTACACTAACTAGATCACCATATGGAATCGAAAGAGAAAGTTCTCGCTAATTAGTGACGGATTTATACTTTATGTCATTAAATGTAGAGATGGAATGTTATCAAATCAGCTCTAATTAGCGACGGTCCACCACTTCCGTTGCTAATTTAGCCACGGTGTTTGATGTTCAATCGCTAATTAGCGATGGTCCACCATGTCCGTCGCTGAATATAAAAAATTAATAATTATAATCAACAACAACGAGAATAACAATAACAACAACAATAATAATAACAATGATAATAATATTAACAATAAGAAACACCAATAATGATAATAAGTATGACAACAACTATAACATAAGTTCCAATATTAATGATAATTACACATAATGAGTATAATATCTCAAAAATCTTCGTCTTGGTCT
The DNA here is from genome assembly GCA_019926035.1 of Melaleuca alternifolia. Lineage (NCBI taxonomy): Eukaryota > Viridiplantae > Streptophyta > Magnoliopsida > Myrtales > Myrtaceae > Melaleuca > Melaleuca alternifolia. Next base: position 3,930,835 of record JAGKPW010002416.1, on the reverse strand, counting down.
TGGTCTTCATCTTCATCTTCGTCTTCGTCTTCATCATCTGTCTCAAAATCAAATTCTTTAATACTTTCTAAATTTGATTCGCAAATTTCAATTAGATCCACATCTATCATTGCTCCATATAGATCTCATAAAGTTGGAATGTTATATTCCTCAGCGTCAACCGTGTTAAAAACTTCCTCTTGTTGATATGTTGTATCTTTCTAGTGTTCCTCGATTTTTCTTCGTGCTTTGATTTTACATACAGCCCACCAATCAGCTTTGTCACATTTCAAACTAGGATATGATGCATAATATACTTGAATTGCTTGTTGTGCCAAAACAAATGGTTCATACTTCATATATCTTTTGTTGTGATTTATTTCAACCAAATTAAACTTCATATGTACCTTCATTCCTTTGACGGGGTCGAACCACATGCACTTAAATAACACAACCCGCAATAATGGTCCAGGGTACTGTATCTCTATGATTTCATCCAACAAGCCATAAAAATCATCTTTTGAACAGCCATCATTGGATGACTGAATACACATATCACTATTCATTGTGGACTTTCCCATTCCATATTCTTAAGTGTGAAAATTATACCCGTTTATGAAATATGCTGGCCAACTTCGTACTCTTAAATTTGGACCCCATGACAGATGATAGATCAATTCTTGCTCTTCAACCTGATTATAATTACTGTGAACCTAAGGTCACATACGCAAAGTCAATAATATCTATCTTAATATATGATGAATATAATATTAATAACTTAGGTTTAGTCAATAGGCAACTTACATATGTTTTGAACCATGCTACAAATTGTTCATTGCAAAAACGATCAAACTCATTTGGTTGCAGTCCAGACATTGAAGTTTGAAAAATCCTGTTAAATAATACCAATTAAACATTAGCAAATATGTTTGGCACGCGATATATATGTATATTTTGTACACTTACTCGAAGTATGGCTCCACTTTTGGACAATTCAGTAAAATATATGTATGCGCTGCCTTTCATTCTTCGCCTGATAAGTAACGAAACTTACATGGGCCGCTTGGTCGACCCAGATAATTGAAAATAGAAAATGATTTGCAATTGGGATCAATGAAGCCCTCATCATTTCTTCCTGCTCTCCGCCTCTTACACTGCACATATGGCTCAAAATAGTATGATACAAATGTAGTTATTTTTTCCACAATATATGCATTACAAATTGAAGCTTCAACACGTGCCTTATTCTTCACTTTTTTCTTCAAATAATATAAGAACCTAGTTGAAATAGAAAGAAGTTTGTTAGAACATAATATATAATAAAATAATTTAAAATTCATTAAAAAGATATTTCACCTCTCAAATGGATACATCCATCAAAATTGGACGGGACCTGCAACTTTGGCCTCATAAGACAAGTAGACTAAGAGATGCTCCATTGAATCAAAAAACGAAGGAGGAAATATCATTTCTAAGTTGCAAAGAATAATTGAAATATCTCTCTCTAGTTTCTCCATGTGCAATGTTTTTAACATTGTTGAGCAAATAGCATGAAGAAAATTACTTAACTCTATAATGGCGTCCTATACAAAGTTTAGTAGAAATTCCTTCAAAGCTATTGGAAGTAGTCGTTCCATAAATATGTGACAATCATGACTCTTCAAACCCGTCAACTTACATTCATTCAAATCAACACATCTCCCGAGGTTTGAAGCATATCCATCAGGAAACCGTACGGATTTCAACCATTGACAAACAACATGTCTCTGCTCCTTGTTCAATGTATAAATTGCTTTTGGTTTTGGCCCCCTGCTGCTTGCATCCACATCTAGTGTTGGCCGATCACAAATATCTCTCATATCTTTTCTTGTATTCAAGTTGTCTTTTTTTTTCCAGTAACATCCATCACCGTATTTATAACATTGTCGAAAACATTCTTCTCTATGTGCATGACGTCAAGATTATGATGAGTAAGATGGGCTTTCCAATACGGTAGATCCCAAAATATACTGTGTTTAATCCACTTATGTGTACTTCCATACGCAATAGTCGTGCCATGAGGGTTTTCAACAACAGTTGGAAAGTAATGCACTCGCTCCCAAATTTGATCACCGGTCAACCTCAACGGTGGATGTGTTCTTTCAAATTTATTCTTTATAAACTCCTTTTTATTCCTTCTGAATACATGATTTATCGGCAAAAATTGTCTGTGACAATCAAAATAGCTGGCCTTCTTACCATGTTTTAATCTGAATGACTTTGATCTCTCCATACATATTAGACATCCTAAGATCTCAGCTGTACTCCATCCAGATAACATTCCATAAGCTGGAAAGTCATTTATCGTCCAAAGAATGGCAACTTTCATTACAAATGTTTGATCAGTATTGACATCATACGTAAGAACACCTTCATCTCATAGCCGTTGTAACTCTTCAATCAATGGTTGCATGTAAACATCTATCAACTTTTTTGGATTTTGCGGTCCAGGCACGATCAATGTCAAAAACATATGTGGTGTCTTTATGCACATACCAAGTGGAAGATTGTACGGTGTTAAGATAGTACGGTGTTAAGATAACTGGCCAACATGAATAACTTTTTTCTGTTTTCCCAAATGGGGCAAATCCATCGACACAGAGACCTAACATGATATTTCGAGGCTCCATCGCAAACTCAGGGTATGTTCTATCAAAATATTTCCATGCTTCTGCATCCGAAGGATGACACATTAGATCCTCTTCTATTTGATGATTTGCATGCCAAGTCATGTGTTCAGCAGTGGTTTGAGACGCATAAAATCTTTGCAATCTGGGTATTAATGGCAGATAAAACATTTGCTTTTATGGTCTACGTTTCTGATTACGACCCTGCCTCCTATTAATCTTGTACCTAGGTTGGCTGCAGAATTTGCAATATTCTGCGTTTTCATCATCTCTCCAATATAACATACAACCGCTGTTACATACATCAATCCTTATAACTGGAAGACCTAAGTTATTAACTAGTTTTTTCATTTCATAAAAATCACTTGGCATAATGTTATCATGAGGCATTGCTTTTCGCATTACTTCAACAAAAGAGTTGAAGCAATTCTCAGACACATTATGCTCTGTCTTGATATTTAACTGTCTTGTTGTCACTGATAACTTGGAGTGGTTGTCACAACCTGCCCATAAAGGTTCATTTGCTGCTCTCAACACTTTCTGAAACTGATTACACACATTCTCATCAAATCTTGTTCCTCCCATCTCTTCCAAGTGCGATGCATGACTATAACCCCCTTGTTCAAGTATAGGAGTAAAACTAATACTTGCATGGTTCGGTTTCCATTCCAAATTCTGACAAGCTGCATCAATGACCATCCTTTGGTATGGATTCAATCGGTTATCATAGCTACATTCTTCTCTAACTAAAACTTGGTCACTTGTTTCATATCCTTCATTAAAGATAAATGATTCACCATGGCAAGTCCAATTATAATAGTTCGGTTTAAACCCAAATCTACAAAGATGTTCTCTAACTTTATCAACCACATGAAATTTAGAATTACTGCACTTTTTGCAGGGACACCTTAACTTATTTCCGTCCATCAACTCCAATTTGCTACTAGCAAATTCCAAAAACAGTTCCAACCCAATACGAAACTCATCAGTCAATCCTCCACGTCTAGGTAAGTTCTTATTATACATCCAAGATCTGTCTCTTTGCATTGTGTCTGTATAAAAATTAAAAAATCTCATAAAAAACTAGGAATATCATATTTACTATTTAATATTCTTAATGAAAATTATAACATTCTCAAAAATTAAAATTAGAGAATTTTACGAGTTAATTACTTTGAAATTGAAAAAAAATGAAAAAATTACCATGTGTATAAGACTTACCTAGCTATATGATTGAAATTTTTGTAGTAAAAACTTGTCAATTTGATGAGAATTGTAACATTCACTTGGAATGAATATGTATAAATGGACACGTACCTAAAAAAAGAATATTTGATGCTCTAGTGACAAACTAATGGACACGTACCTAGAAAAAGAATATTTGATGCTCTAGTGACAAATTAAGAGAAATGCAAAGAAACCTAAAAATATTTGATGCTATATATAATATTGCTTGAGAAAGGTTAAAAATATTGACAAATCTAATGAAAAACATATACCTAAAAGGGCGGAAATTAGCGACGGAAGTGGCGAGCATTGCAAATTAGCCACGAATTCTGTGACGGAATAAGTTTCTTAGCTAATTAGCCACGAACTTAGCGACGAATATGTATCCGTCGCAAATTTAGCGACGACATTATAACTCGTAGCCAATTGGCGACTAAATTTACGACGACATTTTTTATCCGTAGCTAATTTGCGACGAATGTGATATCCGTCGCAAAGTAGCACAGATCTAGAGGTGGCCGACCCGCCTCGCCTTGGCTGCCGCTCGACCTCGCCATCGCCCACACACTTCTGAAAACCAAAGCCCTACGCACAATATCGAAGACCAAGCCTACACAACCGCATGACCTAAAATCTAGATCTAGTATATATAGAAAGAACAAGATTGGAGAAAACTGTACATACCTTCGTTAGGGTTTTTGGCTCCAACAGAAGAAGGATGGAAATGGAGCTTTTTGGGGGAGAACAAAATAAGAAGGAGTGAGCTGCAGCTTGAGCTTTTATATTATGAAATTAGTGACGGAATAATATTTCATCACAAAAGCGGTTGCAAATGTACCGACGGAACTAGCGACGACACATGTTCAAATTAGCTACGAGAATTGTGACGAACCAAATCCGTAGCTACTTTGCCACGAAATTTGCGACGATCATATATTTCCGTCACAAAATTTTGCGACGTATATTTTTTACGTAGCAACTTAGAGACGAAGTATACTTTCCGTCACAAACTTTGTGACGTAAACCCTACCCGTAGCTAAATTAGCGACGCGAAATAGTCTCCGTCACTATTTCAGCGACGGAAGACTTATCTCCATCACTAATTAGCGACGGAGAAGAAACATTGTCGCTAAGTAGTGACGAGTATCAATAGTCGTCACCATATTAGCGACAACTGTTGCGACAAAAATATATTTCCGTCGCTAAGTATCGACAACAGAATAATTTTATCGCACATTAGCTACAAAAATGTGTGTCGTAGCTAACTTTGTAGCTATTTAGTGACGAAATAACATGTTGTAGCTAATTAGCGGCGTAGATACATGTCGTCGCTAATTTGCCACGCATGTGGCGATGATTAACTGTTTAGTCACTAGTTAGCGACGACACTGTTTAGTTGTCACTATTTCCGTCGCAAAATAGCGACAATTTTTTTTCTCGTTGCAATTTAGCTACGGATTTATTTGTTCGTCACTAATTCCGTCGCTATTGGCGATGGAATTTTTGTCATCACTAATTTTCCGTAGCTAAATTCTAGTTTTTTTGTAGTGCTCCACCTCTGCCACCGCCGATCCAACATACGTAGATCTCGTCATTTCTTCCTTTCTATGTTCTAGTTTTTAGATATTTTTTTATTTTTCCTTACAGTGTTTGCTTACGGAAATATTGAAGAATGAGTGAAGGCCTACTTGGAAAGTCTTTATAAAGACACGGCCAGCTTTGCTCACCTCGCTGTGCACGGGAGCCATTCAATGGCGCCCCCATCACAAGGAAGCTCACAGGGGCACTCGCTTGAGGAGCGGTGAGGCTCGACGTTACTGTTGAATAGGCAAGGGTTGAGATTTAGATACATCTTTAAGCGATATGGGTCAAATTAAAGGAAAGGAGAGGAGATGAGACTTTGTCGAATGACATAAATTTGTGACAGTGAGGATGTGTTCTTTCAGAAAATTTTGGTATTGAATCTACTGCTCCGTATTTCCTGAGTTTGGTCCGAAACTGACTCTATATTAGTCGTATTGCTCCCACTTGGAATAATGCCAATGGTCCCATTGGCTTTATCCAATGTTTCAAATACGAAATTATTTCCATATATTTTTGTCATTCTTAGGAAACTCATTCTTTAAAAATGTGAACTCTCGTTATTCAAATTTAGTTACACTCTCACTTGTTTACTCACCTATAAACGCATTCCTTTGAGGTTTCTGATTATCTTATGAAGATACTCTCCTTACCTCTGAAGAGATTATTATTAAGGGGGTTATTACTGACATGAAAATAATTTGAGGATTCGCGGCATAATCACCTAGGACATTTTCCTTTCACAATGTTGTTGACAATAATTATTAGGAAAATGCTTAAGTGACGACACTATTGAAAATAAATTGAAATAATAAGCATCTCATTTGCACTTCTCTCTCTCTCTCTCTCTCTCTATATATATATATATATATCTAATGGATTATTCCCCTTATATATGCCCCCCACTCATTCTCTCTTTACTTTGCTAATCTTCTTATGCGTTTTCTTCGTCTTCTCTTCCTCTCCTTCGCTCCTCTATTCCGACCACCATTAGCATATTTCGGCGTATTATGTGTTGTTGGTCTACACCAACATCACCACCATCACCTTCTCTTCATCCTTCCTTTTTACGTATATTCAAACTAATCCTTAAATTACGTGAAAATATTCAATATTATCTTTTCATTTATTTAAATTCGGAAATAATATTACACATTAATAAAAGAACTTTTGTGTCATTATTCCTTGATTTGATGAACTTCAATTTGGACCCAACATGGTTGATCAGGTGTAGTAATTTCCCTCTATATCACAACTATATCATTGGAAATGTTTTAAAATAGCATGGAGAACTATCATATATTAGCAATCGTACAGCTTCGATCACATAATTATCGACTTTTTCACGTTGAAGCATAGAAAAATTATAAAATTGGAAAAATTATTTGCAACGCCTGATTTCAAGTATCTTAACAAAATAGTCATTTTCCACTTTCTATATTATCAGAATTTAATATCCAAGGTGATTTTAAACTTTATTATTTTTTATAGATATTACATCTTATAATGTCAACTAGATTGGAACTACTTCGCTAGGCTTTGTAGATTAGTATAATCAGCAGCATTAACTTCATGAGAAGTATTTTACTAAATCTTCATGACATTGTCTATACATTTCATTGCGAATAAATGTCCGTGTTTTAGAAAGAAAGAAAAAGAAACTAGAGATTTCACGTCCACATGTTTACGTAGAAGTAGTATTAAAAAATAATACGCTTCAACTATTTATTTAAATATTTAAATTCAAGCATCAAAAGATAGTAAATAATATCGATTCTAAATTAAAACACTAATCATTACACGGGGGTTATTAACTACTAATAACATCCTTGCCTTCTAAATAGCTTATGAATACATGCGTAATTAGATATAGCTCTTAAAGTTCTGTTATGGTTTAAATTTAGCAAAAAAGATAATCTGTTAATGATAAATCTAAATGTGAATGTTATCCATTGTCTCGTGAATTTTTGCAAAAGAATAGATAGTGGTGGAAACACGATGGATCAAATTTTATAAATGAGTTTTTTTTTTTTTTGTAACGGAGGTGTCCGGGCCATCTTGCACGCACCTCGACTATTCTTCGGGGGAGACTGGCACAACAACCCACCGTCATGGCCCCCCGCTTAAATCACAGGCGCTTCCCTGGAGAATCAAACCAAGACCTTAACAAAGTCCAAGTTCGCTCTAACCAGCTGGGCTACCCATGGGTGGATATGAATTTAGTATGCATAATATCCATAAAACAAGGGTAATTTCGAAATGACTCATCCCTATACTTCCAAATCTTAGTTTTTGTTGTGATGTAAACATCATGTCTTAAATTTGGCGCGATGATTAATTTTAACTATTATCATGAAAGGTCAAAGGTTACAATTGAAAGCAACATTATATAACAGATGGATGGCTTTTACAAGGAAGCACGTGCGAATGTCATGAGCACCTTTAATTAATTGAAAAAAAATACCACAAATCTAAAAGTTGACATGAAAAAAGATAGAGTAGAGAATCGACAAGATTATTGACAAATGGAAACATAATTAACCGAATAGAACGTTGATTAGGACTAAAAGTAAATATGCTATCGAGGAAGTTATTGACAAAAGTACAACAAAGATAAAACTCAAGGAAACTATATGAAGGACAAGAAAGAAAGGCCTTAGATAAATGAATAAAAGTTTGATTAGAAAATGTCGACCATATAAATCCAAAGAGTCTTAAACTTATTGCGGGGAAATGAATTCAATTCTAAACTTTTTGATGATTTGTCGATTTAGTCTTAAACATTTTATTATGTTGATTTAGTCATAAATATTTTCGATAATTTGTCAATCTAGTCATAAATCTATTATTTAGATATTGGGCCATAAAGAATATATTGATATAGCGTCAAAAAATTTAGGCTTAAACTAGCAAATCACCTAAATATGTACGACTAAATTAGAGAAATTCGAAAGATTCGAGATTAAATTGGCCGCCGTACAATAAGTTTAACACTTTTTGGATGCATAACCTTTTCAAGCATAAAATTAGAGGGGGAGGAGAACCAATTCCCAACCTAAAATCATTTAACATGAAAGTAGTGGCTGTTCCGAAACTTGCTCTCAAGATTATTGAAGATCTCATTCAAAGAATTTGCTACTCGCTTTTATCGCTTTTGGGAAGCGAAGAACTGGCCGCGTAAACCTTGGTTATAACATATTGAGGTTAGGAATCGAATCGGGTAAGGATTGTAGTTCAGTTTTCGATAGATTTCAAAGCCAGTTACAAAATCGCTTCAACACAAACATCTGACCTGTTATCAAGCAGAACCGTTGATTCCGACTTTGGAATGGGATGAATGGGATCCATGCCCTCCTCTAACTCCAAGCACAAGACCCTTTTCAATAGTTCCCATGGTTTTCGAGAAAAGAGAGAGAGATTCTCCCGTGAGACTGAAGTAAAAGCCGTCTACCAAATTTTCCCAAGTCGCACATTTGAATTGTCTGCGGACATTTCTTAAGCTCCAACTCTTCCAAGTTTGACCAAGAAACTAGAAATAGAAATTATTAATGATGTCCGTTCCGAAGACGGACCCTATGATCCACTGCTTTTCCCTTTACTTCCCCTTTTATCATTGTACGAGAACTCTAAATGAGTATGCACGAAGCATGAGCTATCCAGCCAAGTCAAACTCAATGTAATCTCCCCAGGGAGGAGCTTTTCGCTACAGATTGTCTCGTTCGATTCACGAAAAATAATAATTATAGAAAACCCATTTTTATATGAAAATAAGGAAAGTATTCGTCTAATCTACAAGCTTCCACGGCCAAGACAAATCGATTATCTCAGTATTTGATCTGTAATTGTTCAAGCGGTCGTGTTTCCCTGTTTGTTTACGTGGACGAGAGGATATAGTCGAGTGCCGACCACGAAGCGGCAAGTTTTAGTTTCCCCTCCTAACATTAGGCCGAATTCCTTTTTTCGAATTCGACCTCGACTAGAATTATTGATCTTATTGTAGGCTCGTCGACTTTTGACCAAAATTAGTATACGTCGAGAGTGCGTCCGCGACGTTTTGTCAAAGTGATATTTGCAAATTCTTTGTGGTTCTTGATTGCTAGTAGATACATAGTACATGAATCTGTCCCTTTGACCACATAAAATTGTGCTCAGCTAAAGAAGAAAAGAACGTGGTAGTCGGAGAAAGCCCATCCAACATCTTGGTCTCACCAAAACACCCGCGTGATGCACGTGGCTTTCATGGCCTCATTAGTCATTTCTTGTCATATTCGATATTTTTCCTAATAAACAAGAACGCGGGGATTTATACATTAGCGAAAAACGAATGATTTAAAAATGTATATTTTTTAAAATGGTCGTTCGTGTATCGCCTACGAAAACGGATGAAAGAAAATGCATTTTTCATCGTTCATGAAAACGTTTACGCATAAAATACAGTCAGTTATGAAAGCATTTTTCATTGATCGATTCTTTCAGATGATCCGAACTATCATTTTTGAGAAAAACGTTTTTCAAATCATCTATTTTTCGCCAAATACGCGGAGCCACGATCCACGAAGCTACTCCAGAACTCTTGGGAGCCCAAACCCGACCTTTCCAAGCCCAAAGCCCAAAGTATCAAAGATCGAAGGTTGTAATGCCCGGTCCAAAAAGCCCACGAGTATTTTCCCATGTTTGGAAGGAGGATGGGTATCATCACTTGCCTGCACAGGGGGAGGGACGTCTAATGCCCTCTTCCAACCGGCGCCGGCCATCGCATTCTTGCTAGAAAGAGCCGACGGCCAAACTCGTGAGCACCTAAAGAGCGGCGCAGACAGTTTCCTGCCTTCAGATTGAGAAGGGGGGAGGAGGACATCTCGCACGATGCTGAATGTATTACCGTAATTCGAGACGCGTGTCTACGATGGCTACACATGGTAAAGAACTACCAGTCCATCTATTTCGATTCCATCGCATTGCCTGTTCACATATATACCATTATAATCCTTATGGATTCCATCCACTTATATTAACCAAAGAAAGAGCAGCCAGTTTGGGGTTACCTTTGATAAAGAGATCGACGACGAATCATGAAAAGGTTGCATAAAAAGGATTAGGATTGTCGTTCATTATGAAGTTTTTGGGATCATAGCCTACTGCTAAACAAGTTTAAACCGCAAGCCGTTGTTGACTCTCTTGTGGCCGTTTAGTTGGACATTCTAGTATTCATTCCTGGCCGAAACACTCGTTGTTCATTCACGCAGGTATTTCTTTGACATATATCAATAAGTTTGTTCTTTCTTTTACGCTCAAATCCACGCCCGTTCTATCGTTCCCATACTTCTTGTCGTTCGCATTTTGTCTAAATAGTGAGGCGCACCCCATTCAAAGGGTCTATTGAATCTTTGGAAGATGGCCACGACATGACTCTCGTATCTCATGAAGGGCGAGATTCGTTTCCGACAATAGAATTACACGCACCAAACATTCTCAGATTTTTTACGTTCCCAGCTTGCAATCCTCCAAATTCCACCACGAGAAACTTGGTGGCCCCAAGACTTTGAGGGTTATCATATCTATCCATATCCCACCATTAAGTTCGTGGCAATTCTAAGCTTGACTTTAGGGCACGCCAATCTTGGTCAAAGAACATATTATTGCAGACAAGATGCCGTTTGTCATGAACCCCACTGGAAACTGGCACGACACTAGTGAGATCAGGACAGATCTCCATCACATCTACGTCTCCTCCGCCTCTTGATTTATCAGTGAAAAAAGGGATGGGAAGGGATGCATCAGCGACGCCCTAGATAATATGACAAGTGTTCGAGATTGATTGCTCGATTTGAATTATAACCACTGCTCATTTTTTAGTGAACCCATCATCGTCCCTCCACCGTAACTCTAGCAAAAGCAGAGTCGAGCCAAGGCACGGCCGACCCTACGTTGCGGACGGATAGACAGGCTCCTTGGAAATCAAAGAAGGGATTTGAGGATTCGAACATGTCTCTTGTCAAGGAAGATGGAATGTTTCACCCTTGCAAGCTTCAACCTCCAAATTTTCTTTCTTCTGCTTCTTCTTTTCTCTAATTTAGCTGCTCTGGAGGTGGACGGTGTGGTCCTGCTCCAGCGCAGCAGCGGCAGCAGCGGCCAATTATGACTCAACGTCCACCAGTCAGAAGCCACAATCAATTCTCCTCCGGTCAAAGTCAACAGGATTCTCTTATGGAGGATATGTCATCCCCTGTAATTTCTCATTTCCCTTGCCATAAATGCAAGTAAAAGGGCAAAAAAAAAAAGAAGTTTGACGCCACGGAAATAAATTTATGACGTCATCGGGCGTCACATAATCCTAAGTATGAAATGGCACGTCGTAATAAATTTATCCTAATAATTTCTGAAATATGGGCAATGTTGAAAATCATGTGTAATTACGACGATCGTCTCTAGTGTCATGTGTAATTACAAGTCGAAAATCAAAACATGTCCTTATTAAATATGATTAGCAAATGCCCGATCATCAAATGTATTAAGCCATCGGTGGATGTGCAAAGAAAGTACGAGTGATCAATTTTCTAAATCATTCTAATTTCTTATGCTCCGAAATTTAACATTGTATAGTTTAATCGTAAAACTAGTGGGAGGTCCAAATATTGAAATTGACCATTTAGGTTATTTTTTTAAGCTATTGGTGGAAGTTAGACCTAACAGAAGGACAGTTCTGGAAATATGTCATAGGTCAAGTTAGAATAATACTTAGTAAATATATGAATAGATGGATAAACAAGGCGGCAGGGAACACCGTAGAGATCGATAAATTGACCGATTGACCAAAGATTAAAAATAAGAAAAATGAATTTGTTGGGCTATGTGGTCCATTAAATTACGGAACTTCAATCAATGCCTTCCAGTCCCTATTCATCGGTACTGATCCAGCTTATGAAATTGATTTCACATGTAGAGAAAGTCAAATTTGTGAGATATTTTAGTAGGTTATAGGACGTTGTTAAATTTTTTTGTTTAGATATCGTGTGCTTCGGCTACTAATTGGACCAAAATGACCATGCTTTAAGTGTAATAACGATTGAGTGATGTGAGATGCTCGGAGGCACAAATTGGAACAAGAGTCGAATTATAAATAAGTGAACTTCGTTTTCTTTTTCCGAAATAGTAAAAGTTTGGGTCGATAAGTCGTGCAGATTTTTATGGGGGACGACACCGAGTCGAGCTACTCTCAAGTAGTTTAGACTGAGCTCGATGATGCCTCAAGATCAGCTCGTTTGATTTCGAGCTGAGCTTGGTAAGTGTCGGCTCAACGAGCACGCAAGCCTAATCGAGTTTCTGTTATTTTTCCAAGTAAGTGCTTATTTGCTAAACATGGATATTGATATATACACAAATAACATGATATAACAACACCATTCTAGCTCATTTATGACAATGGTCGAGCCCTAGTTCTTTTACAAATTGATTGTAATCGAATTGAGTCGAGTCGAGTCAAGTCTAGCCAGTGTATTTCGATATTTCGATCAAGTTAAGCTGGAGTGGAAATTCCGGTATCAGATTAAGCTCGAGCTCAAAATTTGAGTCTCGAATATTCCAGTAACTCAAACTCGAGCTTGCCACTATATCGACTTGACTCAACTCGACCGTAATCCTAAGTTCCTCTCGAAAGTCAGCAATCTGAGGAGAGAGTGTGAAACTTATGAGGCCTAGAATGGACCAAAGAAGCTTTGGTCTAGGACGCCCGGAGACGGTCGACAGGAGGAAGTTTGGCCACGGTAAGTGGTGGTTAAACCGTTTCGAGGACCAAAGGCGAACAATGGTACCGAGACACGTAATCCGCCTCGGCCGGGTGATGTACGGGGTCCACGACCCTTTCGCCGCTGAACCAGAACGACACGGGTTGCTGTTATATCTTACTCCGATCGTCGCTCTGCTCTTACTTCGGCGGTCTTCATGTTCACGCACGCCTGTATTTCATGGGTGTAAGTCCGACTAACATGCGAACAGAGTGCTAAGTAACTTCTCAACGCGCATTCTCTTTAGGAACCGAACTGCATTAATCTTAATCTGGAGAATGAAAAGGGCTTCAGTCTGCAGTTTTGGGATCGGACCGAGATCCATAATCAGGGTTCGGGGACCGAATGCAATCACAGCCGTTGGTCGTCCGGATCCAATTGAGGGGCTCCTGTAATCGACGCTGACGACGGACCCGGATCGAAACGAGCGTTTGTCTACTCTGTCCTTGTCCCCTGCTTGCGCTGCCCCGAGAGAGAGAGAGAGAGAGAGGGGGGGGGGGAACAATGTGCATAAGAGAACATGTGGGAAGTGGAAGAGGAGGCCAGTACGTAGCAGAACATGTGGAAGTAGGTCCTCTTCCGACTTAAATTACAACTCCAACCTAATTTTTGCTTCCATCATTATTTTCTGCAAAGTAAAACCAGGATCTGGTCCGGCAGCTGGGAAGTTGTTGGATGGAAAGAAAGAGACTCGGAAGAAACCTCACGGTATAACAGGTCGCGTTGACCCAATTCGTGTTTTTCTTTTCCTGTGGTTACTTTGTTTGTCTCCGTTTCCTTTCTTTATAAGTGCTGCATACTTCAGCTTGGAGAGCGACCCTTCTTAATGGGAATAAATCCAGACCAAGTCTTTGGCATCTTCTCGAACTAATCGAGTTTTGTATTGATCCCAATACTCCAACAGTCCCCAATGAAAGCATGAGAAGAAAACAAAATTTTTATCTTTGTTGATCAGGAATTGCTCCAGCTCCAAGGGTTCCCTTTGACAAACCATGAAATGGAGCTAATAAGGAAAACTCGGCTGCTGAAGACAGGACTCTTCACTTTGTGCAAGAGCAAGGAGGGTCGTGCAAATCTATCGTATATGCCCATTGCAACAAAATCCTGAATGGTTCTTGAAAACATAAACGGGAAATCTGGGACAGACTTGGAGAATCCTTTTGCTGCTTTTCACGAAACCATCATATGATTCGAACCATCTCCATCCCAGCAGAACTAGATTTGGGTCCGCATGGTACAACGATCGACTTCACTTGAGCACATCCTCGCCTACGCTATGAATTCCTATCCTAACAGTTTCAAAAATGGCAAACTAATATCGAGATTAATGTCAAAGCCTAATCCGAGCACGGCCACCAACGACGACGAGTGACATTTCCCGCTGATGCGAAGCAAGACAAGACAGTCCACAGTCAGATATTCATGGCAAAATAACAAATCTTCACTATTTTTAAGGCTTCTTTACATTGAACAACAAATGAAATGGCAAAACTAATACATGGAGATATATTACTCCAAGACGATTAATGTAGCTACCCATAATCAACTCACAGAGTTCTATGCTGCTGTTCTACTGCTAAGCTTGAGCAAACTTAAAACATCATTTGATCACATCTGGTGTAGCTCTTACCTCTAACAACACATCACAGATTCACATGGGAAAATAGAAGTCTCCCCAGATTCTAGTTTCAATGGAATCTTCTGCATCAACAGTTTTTTTCCACCTTTCATCCAAGGAAAGCATTTTGTCGATGGTTCTTAGGTGGTTTCTTGCGACATCAACTCTTTTAGGACAATATGCACCTGTACATGCTAACTCCCTGAGATTACTCATTAAGTTCACGAGCTTTGTCCAATGTCCTTGCCAACAAAATCTCCACTGCTGAATGATGCTGCTGCTGCTGCCATGTCAAGACCACCACCTATAGAGGTCATAAGACCCGAGAAACCACCACTCGGGTTGCCGCCAGCTGCCATCCCCAATCCAAGAAAATCTAAAGTAGGATGCTTCGGGCCAAACATGGTTGGAGTCCCCATCATCAGCTCCTTCAGACCTGAACTCCCATCACAAGGAAGCCCGAGCCCAAGTCCAGCAGCAATAGAGGCGTGTTCATGCTCCACATTACTAGTGTTCCACTGCAAGTCCTCTTGTTGCCCTGACGAGGGAGAGGAAGATACAATCCCGAGCCCACGAAGCAGTGATGCATTGGTTGCAGTTGCCCCCATCTGAGCAGCCTTCTGCAGAAGCGCAGTGGCTGAAAGAGCTGGCTGCGGAGCAGGAGCATATTGCCGACGCTCCTGCCCCATATTGCCAAAAAGCGACGACCCGTGATTTGTGGAGAGGCAGAGAGAAATGGGTTCAACGGATGAGGCAGGCCCAAGGTCGACAGAGCGGTCAGGTGTTGCCACGGCACGAATCAGGTCAGTGTAAGGAGTACTCTGTTGCGGAGGCTGTAAGGTTGAGGACGGAGTTGAGGAAGCAAACAAGCCTGCTATGACACTAGTGCTTCTCTTGCCATTGCTGCTAGAGCTGGTGCTGCTGCTAGAGCTCCCTATCAAGCTGCTCGTCACCGGTGGCTCTTCAAGAATTTGGGATGGCTTCTCTTGCATCCCTACATTGAATCCAAAATCATTATGAACAGTCAACAATTTCTCATAGAGCTCAAAAAGGCAGATTGTCTATCAGAGAGCAAAAGCTGGACTTTTTCATAAAGAAAAAAAGTAACTCTGCAGCCAAAAGCCAAACCAACTGTTATGCTTCTTTCCCTAGTCCACTTCTCAATTCCATCTTTTTGGCTTTTGAATTTCTGTGGTTACTTTTGGATTTTCAGTTTAAAAGGGTGAGAGGGTACCTTTAAGCCAAGGGTTTCTTCTTACTGAGCTTTTGCTGACTAACACCAGTTGACAATTCGTGATACATAAAATACAAGTTAAGTGACTTCAAGAAACAACAAAGATCAGTAACGGACAAAGGACGCTATCACGTCTCATCCAAGATCCAGCCTAGACAGAGATTTTCTTGTGCTCGTTCTAGACGAAAAGGAACTACGTCCAGACAAAATTAAAGCCAAAAACACGGCAAAAATCAGGACTTAATACTAACTTGTACCTGCTGCTTGATCAGCCAAAACAGTGGACATCACAGCAGCTGAAGACCGTATAGCTGGTGGAGCAGATGCTTGAGGAGGAGGAGGAGAAGGTGGAGGAGGAGGAGGAGGAGGAGGAGAGGCAGGATTCTGGACTTTTGGATCGGCCTCCGAGTTCGGCTTAACTGGAACCGAGCCCTGACCTGGTCCCTGACCCTGAGTCTGAGCCTTTGCGCTCTCCTCAGCTAAAGCATCACAGAAGGCCCTGTGGGTGATGAAGCTATCCCTCCTTCAAAAAACAAAACACGAAAAGGGGGGACAAAACCCGTTTCAATTCACAAGCTCACAACCCAAGAAGGATAACACAACTGCTAACTTAGACCCCAAAAAAGATATTTTCTTTGGGGAAAATTGTAGTCAAGAACCTTGAAAACAGAGTTCCACAGTCACATTTATACTCTCTGGTGCCACAGATTTTGGAATGGGCCTTCCAATCGGACTGCACGGCGTATTTCTTCGAGCACTTGTCGCATTTCCACTTCTTCTCGCCATGTTTCCTGCAGAAATGCTTCTTTATCCCGGTCAGATCGCCGAGCGCTCGCGCGGGGTCGTGGTGGACGCAAGTGGGCTCAGGGCACACGTAAACTCTCTTCTTCACTTCCTTGCCTGATCTCTGCCTAAGCTTCCATGGCAGGTTGTGGCCTCTTCTGTGAAGCTGCAGGTTCTGGTCCCTCTGAAAGCCCTTGTTGCAGATTTCGCAAACGAACCTGTTGGTGGCCAATAGGGTCTTGGGAGACAGAGCTATCACCTCTGCATCCGGATCTGCAGAAACGAAGAAGAAACAAGAGAAATTCCAATCAGAAATCGATGACCTCCCCCCCCCCCCCCTCTCTCTCTCTCTTCAAGAACAAGAAAAGGAGGGAGATGAAACAAAAGGGTGTTTTGATCTTTGAAAGTCGTTACCGGGCATTCCAGGGAGACTCCTCTTTTTCTTGGTGGTGGAAGGCGGTGGTGGTGGCTGTGGAGGTGGCTGATTGCCAGAAGACGAGACACTTGCTTCACCTGAAGCTGTTGAAGAATTGTCCAGGTCTGTAGGCATATCTAAGGAGTCTCTAAAATTTTTCGAGGGTGCGTTGGGTGGCTTTTGGATTCAACCTAATGGACAAGAGAAGGGGCAAAATCCAAGTTCATTTATCTTGGAGGCAATTCCAATTCCCCAACACAAGAAAAAGAAAAAAAAGAGAAAAACACAGAAAAGGGCAAAAGAAAGTTCCTATCTTTCTAGGGTTTCGGTCAGCTTGCTGCTGGCTCTTGCTAGCTTGCTCAGCTACCGGTCAATCGCCCGCTTTTTTCCATTTCCTTTCTCCTCTCTTTTTTCCTTTCTACCTAACAGCTCTGATGAAGTCTCTGACCCCAAGAAGCTCAAAACACATTAACCCAAAAAAGAAGAAAAAAACTCAATGATTAAACCCAGGACTGTAAAAAGGAGATAAAGCTCTCTCGTCCCTTCTCTTTAGGCAGAGCGCTCATGAATCATGATCACCACCAACCCAACACAAAGTTCCCCGGCCGCCCCCAACTCCGATTCAACGATCAAGAAAAGGATAACCCAGCTCTCCCCTTCGTTTCGGAGGAACTGATGCCTGGTTCTTTCGACCCTTTTCCGTGTTTCAAAAGAATCGTGTGTGGACGGGGGTTCGAGCTCTCAAGCAAAGACCAGCGAGCGAGAGAGACAGACAGAGAGAGAGAGAGAGAGAGAGGAAGTTGTGTGGAAGCTTGGGACAAGGGACAAGAAAAAGGTGACACCCTCGCGGTCATTGGCCTCAGCAAGTTCTCATGTCTCTCTCTCGCTATCCCCGAAAAGTCTCGCAAGCGATGAACTCTTTTCCGATGGAGTAAAAGAAATCAATCTCCTTTTCTCCAAAAAGGAAAGAAAGGCGAGGAGGGGGGTCGAGACGAGGCCGCTGTGAAATTAAAAATCGAGTTTTTTAACGATGATTGGCGAAGAAGACTTGGGGGAGGAGGAGACTTTGTCCAAATCTTCAGACAGAGGAAGGAAGGAGGGTTCGTCGCTTGCCTGTCGGGAGCGCTCACCACACCGCACTGGACGGTCTTGTCCTGTCCGGGGGAAGGCGTTTGTCGTGTAGCGCGGGGGTGTTTGGTTTCGTGATCGTGAGGTTCACCTAATTTGTTTAGGTCCTGAAATCTCGAACTCGCTAAGCGTTTTGTCTCGAGAGGAACGAGCCGTCCAGATAACATTTTTCTAAAAATAGGCATACGTCCGTCTCATAAAATAAATGAATCGAATGAATTTTCTTAATAATCCATGAAGGTATATAAATTTTCGCTGCTAATGGTGATAATATTTTTCATACTCGATTTATATTCTTACAAAATGAGTAATTTGATAATTATTCCAAATATAATCCCATGTTGCCTTCATAAAACAAATGAATAAAAAAATATATCATCGACGCTATCGTTTATCAAGATATTTATATATAACTAATTATTCCAAGCGATACTAGTAATTATTTTTTAAAAAATACTTTATAAAACTTTGATTCTTTTTGTTCCTTCAAAACATCGGTTAGTCTCCAATCTGTCCTTATTTTCATTCTGTCAGTTTTTTTTTCATTTTTATCCCATTCAATAAGGGTGTGTTTTTTTTTTTTGTAATCGATGACTCCATCACGAGTCCTCCATGCTTGAACGACACTAAAGGTCTGGGCCCTTATGCTTCAGAAGAGATTAGCACAAGATCTCAATATTATGACCCTCCACTTAAAACTCATCCTCAGATAAGAAAGAAGCTCTTAATCGACACAGCTATCTACCATTTGATATGATGTGTTTGTTTTCATCTCAACAAAAGCTAAAAGTGCCTCTCTTGTTTTGGGCACTCTTTCATTTAAATTTCAATAAATTACGAAACAACTTATAAATTTACTTGTACACACTTGAATTTTTAAAAAGTTTCGAAAGTTTCGAATAAAAAAGAATCTAACTACGTGAATCACAAGGTTTTAGATTAAGTCGCTTGCTTAAAAACTAAATGATATGAAAAATACTTTCATAAAAGATAATTGATTGCATCGCTTGAGATAATCCATCAATGGGAAATGCTTTTATCATCGCCAGCAATATATATCTAAACATTTTTTCTTCTTTTTATGTATGGTGGTTAGCTGAGGGGCCAACGAGAATTACAGCCTTTAGGACTACGATGTCGCCTAATGTAATTACTGGCCAAAGATATATATATATATAATGTATTTTGAGAAACTCCGCATAATGTCCTTATGCATTGCCCTCTTCAATTTTGTATTAGGGTTTGTGAAATTTCTTCATCTCAACCATCCAACCCCAAAAATAGATACATGACATCTAACCTCCGCCAACCAATCTTAGTAAAAGAGTTGAAAACATCCATGTCAACAAAATGGACTAGCTTGGAGAGATTAGCTTTTTCGCTATCGAATCTCAATCCATGAAGGAAACATCCTCACTTCTTCCTAACAACCGTAGCATTACTCGAGTCTTTAAAGGTTAAATCTTTTAATTGTATTAATTGAGCCGTAAATATTTTCACATTTTTTTCAGTTTGAGTATCTCCGATCAATTATAACGGAGATAAATTTTTCAAAAAAAAAATTGAATTTTTATAATCATTTTAATTTTTTCTTATTTCTTTTTTTTAACTAAGTACAGGGAGGGT
Organism: Melaleuca alternifolia; assembly: GCA_019926035.1. NCBI lineage: Eukaryota > Viridiplantae > Streptophyta > Magnoliopsida > Myrtales > Myrtaceae > Melaleuca > Melaleuca alternifolia. The sequence continues at coordinate 3,910,797 of JAGKPW010002416.1, read as the reverse complement.
CGCCAGCTGACCGTCGAGATAGGAGGATGTGCGGCCACTCGCGGGTCGGATCGAATTCACTTTCGACACCCCAATTTTCCGACAGTTTCTGGTCGAGCAAGAGGAACAACGCCCGGCGACACCTCGGTGCGGGGGGAGCCGACGTCGTTGTCGATTGCCAGAGTCGACACACTTTCTGAGGTAAACATCACTCAAGATCGTGCACAAGTAGGGGCATTCAGCAGCCGACCGACCTCCCGAGCAGCGTCGAATGGGGAATGGTGGTGGTGGTGGTGGTGGGCATTCACTCCTTTTTCCACATTGGGAAACAGCTCGGCATGAGCAAGACACCACCGCCCCCTCGCGTGTGCGGCCCCCCCGGCGGCCGCCACGTGCCGGCGCTTCGATCTTGGCCTCGTCTCGAAGTCTCCCCGCCCGCCCCAAAACCCATCAATGCATCCGCCGCTTAGGAGAGGGAACGAAGAGGGATAGGGAAGTTTTGGGGAGACTTCAGAGGCGAGATTGGAGGCCGAGCTCGGCGCCTTCGATCTGATCGAATGGGAAACGAGGAGGCCCTCTCAGAAATTGGGAAGCGAAATCGAATGAAGAATCTGTCGCGGTGATGACATTTAATAACGTGTGAGCTGAAGATGGCCGATCGACCCCCGCTGTCTTATCTGATAATTCACAAAGATAGCATGACCGATCTAATCGAGGGATCGTGGCAATGCGAATCGGCAAGGTGAACGCGGGACGGCCGATTCGATAATTCTTCGACGGTAGCTATAACCGCCGCTAATTCGTATCTTGTACTACATTGGCGGGGTCCGGTATCGAGCAAATCGTGCTCCTCTTCGATCCAAAGGCGTGGAAAGTGTTCGCGCGGCGCGTGCGCCATGTACTTCCGGTTCTGATCGTCGGCCCTTCCTAGCAAGAGCGCGTCCGGCGGCTAGTTCGTCCGGAAAGCATCGGTGTCCATACCTTCCGTGAGGAACGATGAGGAATCGGGCTTTCTTTTTCCGATTAGGGTCGGCGCTGCACTGCGCATGCTTAAGATGGCGATGCGTGTTTTGGGGGGGTTTGGAGAAGAAGAAGATACGAGTGCGGAAGCGTGGGATAAAGGGTTGGTGGTTACTTGTGGAGGAAGAGGAGTCCAGGGAGTCCAACCACGTGAGGAGACGGATGATTCGGTGTTCACAATCGGGAAGAACTGGAAATGTGAAATTTCATGGTCAAACTTTTACAATTTCGCATTCGGACAATACCCATCTAGAATATTGGGATTTCGGCATCATTCGGAAGACGAAATTAGGCTCTTAACTTCCGAATCCGGATCAGACCGGCGAGTCGAACTGGGGAATGGACCGAGGTCCGATTCAATTTCTATCTGATGACTGGATTGGTGAGAAAAACCGATTAACCCGACATTGACCCAATTTAACCGGTCACCAGTTTGGACGGATCAATAGACCTAAAAAAAGGAATTGATTGGAAGGGAACGGGACGGCAACGAGGGGAAAATGAACTGAACTCTCGACCCCAATACAATATCCATGCTGAGCTCCTAAGACCAACCGAGACAAGTGCTCCTTTCATAGTCAACAGTTTCATTAGCCATGTTAAATCATATGTCATCTAGCCGTAAGCTGCTTCGAAATTATCAAAGCGGCAAATTCAATCGATCGAAAGACCAGTCTGATTGAGAAAAAATAGCCACCGCCTATGATTCATTCCCAGAGCAAAAATTGTTCGGCGGGTCCACGTGGGCAGCTCGCGACATACATCATCTCCCAGATTCAGATTCAACGTACCGATCCAGGTGGACGACATTTCACTTTGCAGAATTTTCTTTTTATCTCCGTCTTCATTTCGCTTTCTCCCGTACCATCTCTTGGTCTCTCGGCATTAGGAATGCTGCGATATATCACTCCAATACTTGGAAAATTTTGGGACACAAGATGCCGGAGGGCTTTTCTTTTTTTCTATTTCCTTTGTGAAATTCTAAAGAACTAAATCGAGCTTATTTAGTCAGTATCGAATCGGATTAGATATCGCGTGTCTCATCAGGTCTGATTTTCGAGAACCGGATGACGAGCGATCTCGAATATCATCGAAATGAGGGGAAAACGATGGCTCGCCAATATTAGTTGTGGCCGGAGATTAGGAAAATTTTTAATTACGATGCTTAATTGAGTACTTTAATTAGTCTTTGGGGTCAGAAATAGAAAAGAGAAAATAAAAAAGGGGGCGGGGGAGGGAAATAATAAGATTTATTATTAAGGGGGAGACCAAAAAGGCCGGCAAAGCCTTTTCAACGGAATCATCATCGCTTCGCATTGACTTGGGAGCCAACACCCCCCTCCCCAAAAGAAAGCAAAATATCATTTCTTTTATTCTCGTTCAAAGTCACCATTATTTTTTCAGGCACCATGTGGGCCCCCTTTTCTCCTCTATTTTGTTTTATTTTATGTTATTCTAAATTCTTATTTTTCAAAAAAAGAAAAAATTGGCCTTGCGCAATTGGACGGCAATCGCAATAGCGACGGCGTGGGCGGAGGAGAAGTTTCGTCGGCGACGGCAATTTGATCATTCTTGTGATTTTTCTGAGATTTTGATTACTACTTTTCTTATCAAGCGAGGTTTGATAGTTTATGGATTAGCATGACGATTTTTGCCCTCGCAGAAGAGATGGCATAGGGACGGTCGTCTCTTCCCTTAAACAGTCGGCATGGATACCATCCACATCTTACTATTCCATTCATTTAGGGGTGCATTTAAAACGCCTATAAGAAAACTTGACTTTGTTCTCTCGCCTTCCGCACATAGCTGTGCCCGGCCGTTCCTATATCATTTAAGCGAGCGTTGGAGAAGATCATCATTCTAGCTAGATCCCCGCCATGAACAAGATGGTGCGTTTATGGGTCTCCAAAACCTGATGTCATAGGTTCAAATCCTACAGAGCATGATTCTAGTCTTGGTTAGGTTAATTTGAAAATTACACTTAAATAATTCAACAGTAATATTAATTTGACCTCCTTTTGATTAAAGAAAAGAGGATTTGAGGTCAATTAAAAGAAAAATATGTTAATTAATTAAATCAAAGGTCCAACTGATCACCAAGTCTGTATTGTAAATATGCAATTACAAATAATCTAGCTAAAGTAATGGAAATTAGACCTAAGACAATTTCAAATACAAAAACTTCAATCGTTTAAATTTGTTTGAAAGGGAAAAAAGGAATTTAATCAAATGGGCTGGTTTTGGAACGGGCAGTCGAGCCCGGCCCGTGAAATTGAGGCCCAAAGACGTACGGAAAACTCATGCTGCCCTGCCGGGGAGGGCCGTTATAGCCTCGCGAGACTTGACGGAGGGATTTTTAGGGGCTTCTCTTCTCCGTACTTTAAATGGTATGGGACGCGGTTGATGACTCCTAGCAGGGGTCATTGTAAATTTCTTGTCCGATCGGGGTCGTGACGGGGTCGATTCGCGGCGACGAGGTGTCGGCGATAAAATTTGCGCCACTTTTCGTTATGTGGAATTGGATTTTGAGCCTTGTTAGGAGCGCTCCGTGAGCAAAAATGAAGAGCACACGAGATCAATGTGTAGGGGCGTGTATCTCTTTTTAATAACCTCATTGAGGACAGAGCAATTGACGCATCTAGAGGCTAAGCGGAACAACCATATGACCCGCTAGAGACAAAAATAAGAAGGAACCGATCCGTTATCTTCAAGTATATTTCGTTATCGAAATAATAATACCGTCTACGATTTAGGATGAACTTGGTAATGCAACATCTCTTACGATAAAAGGAGGAAGATTTCTTTCTTTTCCGTCCTTTAAATTCATTACTTTTCCGATCAAGTTCTTGCTCGTACGATTTTCTGATCAAGTAAATTTACTTACTGAAAACTGATCTAATCAAGCCCATCGGCCGAAAATCAAGTAGATACGACTGTCAGAGAATAGAATGTCGAAGTGCAACGTGGACTAAGCATAACTTATATGGACTCATGGGAGAATTAAAAAAAACACTAAAAATCGTTTCATTGCCAATGATCAAGGGCAAGTGTCTACTTAGGAAATATTGAATTTATTTCATACTCCATAGGTTATATTTTACTTATAAGACATTATATTTAGCGACCATTTTAATTGTTCATTATTTAATTATAAAACCAAATATAACCTTAAGATCAATTTGAGCAGGCTTGGTAAATAGGTCGACATATTAATGTCCAGTCGGCCTAATCCAAGGACTGAATCGACCCAACCATTCATCATCTTTGATTTTGTAGGGTTTTACAAAATCACATCATTATGAAATGTTTAAACTAATAATTAATGGAAATTTATGTTGATACAATGTAATAAAAACTGTACAACAATGTGTGGGAAGAGAAAAATACTTAAATATCTTGAATTAGGTGAGACAAGGACTAAAGGCTAAAACGTTGGCCAAACATGAAAATTTTTCGTGCCTAGCTACTCGAGGAATTGAATTGTGTCACGCTCTTGATCCAAATCGAGTCTCGTGAAATGTTATGCATAATTTGATTTATGATGTTGGGCTTGTTACATTTTATGCATGCTCTATTTGGTGTCCATTCATTATTTTTAGGGTAATGTTCATTTGTTATTTTGAATTTCGAAAATAATAGACAAAGTAAACCTATCTCTGGTTTTATTTTAATTGTCAAGTCCCTTTTGGGAGGGAAAAAATTGCGAAACAAATCTGTTTTTTTCTTTTGAATTTATAACGATCCATTAGTTTCGCGACTATGAAAGTTAAGATTAACTTAATGATAGGAATTATACTTGTCATAAAAAGGAGTTTATATCATACAAAATTAGACCATTTTACTATCACAAAAAATCTTGCTTCTCTACGTTAGATAATGTTAGAAAGATTTCACATAGCACATTAAACTAACAATAGTAATTGATGATCGATGATGGCATTAAAATCTTCAAGTGATAATTACATAAATAGTCTTTAAACTCCGATTTAATATGCAATATGATCCTTGGACTTTTAGTTTTTCATCCCTACCTAATTTTAACTCAATGTATAATGTTGTTCCCAAACTTTAATTTATTCAACGTAATTCCTGAAATTTTGGTATATTATTAAAAATGGTCCATAGATTATATGAACTTATTTAATGTTGTTTGGTATCTGTCTAAAGCCAAGATGAGCCATGTCATTCTTGAGATAGTATAACCGCTAATTTAAACCCTTGAACTACGGAATTTTTGGTATCATAGTCATCATCATCAAGACGGGAATTCATACCTAAGAGAATAACCACTTTACTTATGGTAGAACAATGGCCTCTATTCCTAGATGCCCTTCTTTCATTACACCTCTCAGTGAAGGCAAATCCAATACTCTATAAAGCTTGATTATCCTTACAACATTACTTACCGTAGTGAAAATGACATGATTTCTAGCACTCAACTCCCACTAATAAATCGTTATTCTGCATTTGCTAAATCAGTGTCCTTTCCCCCATTATTTCTATAAAAAAAACTTATTCATCATACTCCTAAAGATGTTAAAGAATGTGTTCGGTTCACCTGCTTTGATCAACACTCCATTCCAGTTACCCAATAAGAACATTTTGTTAACTTGCAAATTCCTCTTGAGTTTGTGCCATAGTGACAATCACAGGGCTACACCTAGCAGTGTGTCTTGCATTAACTTTTCATGGAAGAAAAAGGTAGTATGGCCCTCCTTGATACTCGGTTCTTACTTTTTAGGCAAACGATCTATTATTATTCTACTTTTAAAAAAATTCTCGTCGTTATGTGATTAAGAAATTTGCATTCCATCTTATTAATCATCATTTTTTGGTTGAAAATGGATATGTCTTCATTTCCCCATATGTTAAAATTTAAACAAATGACAATGCCCCGTCCTTAACTTCTCATATGTGCAGATTGGTTTTCGAAATATTCGTTTGAAATCAAACATATTGTAAGGAAAACAAATATGTTCTTGTAGATTTTTTTTTCCAGACCAAGCATGATGACAACATCTATTAACATGTATGTATATAGGCTAAGAGGTCAAGTGAAAGCTCAAGAAATCCTGCCTAGATGGCCAAGTAAAGAGTATCCACTTGAAATCCCTAATTTGATTAAAGACGACATTTAGTCAAAAAGTTTACTCGAATTACTCTAGATGTATCATCGGAATATTCTTTTTTCTGTTTAGATATAAAGAGTTAGGTTTGGACCTCTCGGAATATATCTTAAATATCTGTTCATGTGCCCCATTACAATTTCTCTAGATAAGCCATTTCTTGAAGAGCTTAAGTAGTTTATATATTATGCACTGAACATGCATACCATAAACTTAGAATTCTATATAGCTAAAACGCCATTGTGTTATCGGTAAATTATTTATCGAGAACCGGATTGTCTTGAATATTTAAACGAATTCCTATCCTGGTTCAAAATCTTGGAGGCATAACGATTGAACTTTCAAGCAAAGCTAAGATTATGTAGATTTAACCTTGAATTACAAATCATCATCCTATTTCACAGGCCATGGATGTTCTTAAGGTCTAATAGAGAATTTCACAAAACCCCAACATAGGTAAGAGAATCTACGTTTATGCCTCAACTTGTCAGGAATGAGATTTACAAGACAATTCATGCTCAGACTCGTCATATTTTTGAAAATTAGGATATAGATTCGTATTAGAGATAGTTCTCAAACGAATCCTATGCCAGCTCAATAAAATAATTTCTCCTTACATATGGCCATGTGGTAAACCCATTTGGTATTATTCTGAGAAAGAGTTTCTTGATACATGTCATCAAATAAGACAAGCTCTCGAGGAGCACCAGGAAGATGATCTCTCAAAAACCGATTATAAAGAAGATGCCACTACAATGTCACAAGACTCATAGGATGGACCATTAGCTCAATATATGATTTCCTATTTTATAGAATTATAGTTAGTATCCACTACCTTCCAGAACTGGTCTTAATGGCCTCAATCTTATATACCTTAGACCAGTACAAATGCATCATCTTCGTCAATGTCAAGAATTCCAAGCGTAGAAACATCTTCGTCAATGTCAAGAATTCCAAGCGTAGAATAACATTTGTCCCAATAGAAAAATTGATGAACTCGTTTGGAGTTACCGATAGCAAAAGGACGGATATAACTTGGATGAATACGACATTAGTGTACCTAGTCCTACCTCTCTTAAGCATAGGAGGGGAAATAAAAAATGTTTAAGTTACTTTGAAAAAGTAGAAATGATCAAACAATTAAAGAAAGCAAGACACTTGAAAAAACATGAAAGATACAATGTTGAAGTGATTCCATTTTTGCCAAGTAGTTTGTCAGAAAAGTGATATTGTTGATTTGTGAGAATGAGCATTATAATTGTCCGCGGTGTCAAGTGTGATGGTCTATGAGTGATGCTGGTTGTCCATGTATATTATGTGCAATGGTTCATAAGTGTCATGAGTTGTTCGTTTGTGTCATAAGTAATGGTGCCAAATTATTGGCACTCTTTCTATGTATGCTTATAAAAGGCAATATATTGTGTAAGTGAATGGTAGACTGAGTCTAGATAGAAAGACTATATATTCTCCGCTCTTTCTTTAGAATAATCTCATTTAATTAGAATCTTACTGTTAGTCTGAAAAGATGAGATAATTTAAATATGATCTCCACTAGCCACCTTCTGTGGATCCTGTACATTAAAATATTTTAACCTTAAATTTTCAGATCCAAGAGTCAAAAGAAACTTAAAAGACAGTCTTTCTACTAAAGCCAAGATGAGTCATTTCATTATTGAGATTATATAATTATTTCCTAATAATAAATATTTTCATATGTTGTAAAGATATATATGTATATACATATATAAATATATCAAAAATTCAATAATTATATTGAATAAATTAAAAATTTAGAAAAAATTTAGAAATTATATTATATATTGAGCTAAAATTAAAAAATTATACTACACGTTTGACTCAAAACTCACATATTATTTCCGTCATTTTCCCATTTTGTAGCTGAGCCCTCTAATTTACAAGTTTGCCCCCGTTCTTTCTCTCACGTCGCCCGTATATAAAGAGCCTCCAGAATCCTGCGTCTAAAGAAGCCCTAGAACGCAAGAACTCGCTCCAAGCGTAGCCAGTTCAGTCACCGGATCGAAACTCGTTCGACGAATCCAGCGGAGATGACGGACTACGACGGAAGATACGAAGGGAACGGGGATGACCTCGACGGCTACCGCGGCGGTTCGCCTCCTCCCCGCGGCCCCGATGACCGTAGCGATTCAAAATCTCAGGTGATTCGCAGATTTCGCTTGCTCCTGAGGCTTAGACTTTTTTGCAATCAAGTCGTGCAGTGGTGTTTAGGGTTTGGTTGCCGGTTGTGTGGCGGGTAAACGTTCTATTAGTGGTTAGGTCTCACTTTCGATGTGACTGTAGGTCAAATTTGCTGAGATCACTCGTAAGAGAATTGCTTGCTTGAATAGATCGATATGCACTGGTTGGAAAGCTTTGCATAGGCAGGGTATTTTCCGTAGATAACTCACTCCATCGATCTTCGGCTGCATGGGTCAATTTTTGCGTCTTATGTTCTTTTGTTTGTATATTGGAGACGATGTCGATCTCGGTTTATCTTTACAACCAATCAGGGAAGTAGGTAGGGTTTGTTCTACCGACGAAAATAAGGTAGGTTTCTTCTCATTTGCTGTTTGGATGAACGAGAAAACGATTCCTTTGCGATACTTTGACGTGGTTTCCCCTGAGGACATTTGATAGATTATCAATTAGGAAAGGATAATGATGCAGTGGACCTTGCAATTGATTTCTAACTTAGCTAGATGATAATTTATGCCTTCTAGCTAATAAATTTTCCCGATGTGATTTGTCTTGTTGCTCTCAGTGCTTGTTTTCTCTGGTTTTCATACGTTGGTCACTTTGCCATTTTACTTCGTTTTGACTGTTAACTCTGAGGAGATCCTGAGACGATTAAATTTTTGCAGCGCGGGTCACAAGATTATGAAAGGGAGATTTCAAAGAGCATTGACAAAGAGAGGGATAGAGGTCGTGAAAAGGAGAGAGAGAGGGACCGGGAACGGGGCCACGATCGTGAGAAGGACAGAGACAGAGAGAAGAGTCGAGACAGAGACAGAGATAAGGAAAAGAGCAGGGACAGAGATAGGGATCGCGATCGAGAAAAGGACCGTGATAGGCACAGGGATCGCCACAGGGATCGCAGTGAGAGAAGGGAGCGGGGACGAGACAGAGATGACGACGATGATTTTCCCCGCAGTCGAGATCATGATAGGTGATAGAAGCAATAACCATTTGGTGGTTATCTTTATTTCCTGTTGCATCTTTAGTTGTATCCCCTCAATAGCTTGGCATAAGATGAGATTTAGGCCAAGCCTAGCTACTGTCCCTACACTTTCCTTTCCCCTAATGTGCTTAAAATATAATCGACTTTGACATTTTGTTTCTCTGTAGAAGTTTAAAACTCTTCTTTGTCCTTCTTCACAGGCACAGAGATCCGGACAGAGATAGAGAAGACAGACACCAGGGTCGATCACGGGGCAGGTCAGAGCACAAGTCAAGGTCACGATCTCGCTCCCGCTCGAAGAGGTATGCTATGATGTCACTACTTCTTGTAAATGTACCTGTGAATTATGTTGCTTTGTCTTTTGCATGTGTAGCACTGATTTCTTTAGTGTAGGGTGCTGTCATTATTAAAAATTTAAAGTTTGTGCTACATCACTTTGTCCAATAATCCGATAATAGCGTGTCATGGGGACATTTTCTTGTCATCTGTAGTATGGTGGGTCATTTCAGCGAGTGCTGAGACATCTATTGGAACTTACCGAAGCAAATCTGTCATATGATGGGCCCAGGCTTGTGCTATAGAATGCTTAAGTTCCTTTTTCCGTCAGTATGTGAAAATGGAGAAGATTTGCTTTTTCAAGATATCAATTCTCACGAGTTTAAAAAGGTGCAGTTTTTATAGAAAAATGGACTGAGTAATGATCGGCATTTCTTGACATTGTCTGAAACCTGATACTCATGCTCTTCAAGTACGAATTTTGCACCCATGTATGTATAATGATTCCTTAACATGTCTGTGCGAGCGTAGTTAGGCTTAGGTTGGCTTCTCTTTCAATCCTACTAACATTTTTGCTTTCAGCAAAAGGATTAGTGGTTTTGATATGGCGCCCCCTCCTTCAGCAATGTTAGGTGCTGCTGCTGCTGTTGCTGCCACTGGTATGTTTTTTGTCTTAAATTTATAATATATATGTACATATAACTTCTTTCTTCTCCTTGTTTGATATAGTGTGGAAAGTTCCTATCAAATAGGATGGTGTCATTTTGGTAAGCTATTCTTTATGTTGAATTTCTACTACACACATGTAGCATTGTAGGTGGTCTTAATGGGCTCTACTGAATTTTTCCTTTCTTAGCGAAGTTACTTCTGGAACTGAGAGGCTTCTGGTTTTTTGTTGTGTTGGTGTTTGTTTTGTTTGTTTCTCTGTGTTGTCCATTGTTAAGAAGGCAATGTAGGGCTACTTGCCCCACTGTGCTGACAATATGCGTGAGCCGACTTCTCTAGCTTTTATGTACAAGGAGGACCATTCACCGGTATGATGGGTCTTGTTCGTCTTCACCTGCAACTATTGCCTCTTTTGGTAGTTTTACATTTGTTTAATATATAAGTAACGTATTTTCTTTTTTGATTTACAAATTCACATTAGAGGATATTATGATGGATTATGGAAAGGATTATGCGAAAGATGTTTTAGCCACAAAAATACTTTAGCTATTAATATTGACTGCTTAAGGACTTTATTTGACCACTCTGAGATATTGTTCTCTCCCTCTCTCTTGATAGCAGGTCAAATTCCTGGGACAACTCCAACCATTCCAGGGATGTTTCCAAACATGTTCCCTTTAGGAACTGGGCAGGTATTTTATTTTCCTTATCTCAGAATTTAACGTCACTTGGATGTTGACAGTGTTAATTATCATTCCATGCAGCAGTTTGGCACTCTTCCTGTTATGCCAGTCCAAGCAATGACCCAGCAGGTTGGTGTGAAAAATTTTGTTACTTTCTCCTCTTTACAAGGTTGATTCTTGTTGTAGAGGTAGTATCTATAATCTTTTTTTGTAGGCTACCAGACATGCTAGGCGGGTATATGTGGGAGGCTTGCCACCTACAGCAAATGAGCAGGTTTTTTCCCTTCACATAGCTTTGGTTCTTTTTTTTTTTTCCCAATGATCTTTTTTGGGTGCTTTGTCTAGTAATTTAGTCTTTCAACCTTCTATGCAGTCGGTTGCGACCTTTTTTAGCCAGGTCATGGCTGCTATTGGAGGAAATACTGCAGGTCCAGGTAGACGGACTTTAATATTAAGTCCTTGATATTATTACTTAGTTGGTTCACCTTTCTGTTATGGTATTGATTTTCATCAATTTGCTTTTATGTGCACAGGGGATGCTGTTGTCAATGTTTACATAAACCATGAAAAGAAGTTCGCTTTTGTGGAAATGAGATCTGTTGAGGAGGCAAGCAATGCAATGGCCTTAGATGGCATTATCTTTGAGGTAAGTTCAGCGACATTTTAACACAATTCCATTTCTTTCTTGTGGTGGATCTGCATCCTTTTCTTTAAAGACATTCATTTATTTACAACATTAGATTGACGAAACATTTAACTAGTTCGAATTTTTAATGCAGGGAGCACCTGTGAAGGTCAGGAGGCCCAGTGATTATAACCCCTCCCTCGCAGCAACTCTTGGTCCTAGCCAACCTAATCCTAATCTAAATCTTGCTGCGGTTGGGTTAACCCCCGGTTCTGCTGGAGGGCTTGAAGGTCCTGACCGCATTTTTGTGGGTGGATTGCCATATTACTTTACAGAAGTGCAAGTGAGGGAGCTGCTGGAATCATTTGGTCCTCTTAGGGGTTTTGATCTAGTGAAAGACAGAGAGACTGGGAATTCCAAAGGCTATGCTTTTTGTGTTTATCAAGATCTCTCAGTTACAGATATAGCTTGTGCAGCTCTCAATGGCATTAAAATGGGCGACAAGACTCTCACTGTTAGGCGTGCTAACCAGGGTGCAAACCAACCAAAACCTGAACAAGAGAGTGTTTTGTTGCATGCACAACAGCAGATAGCTTTGCAGGTTAAAGATCTTCACATTTATTTCTGAGGAGTGTTTCACATGGTCATGTTTTTCTACAATTTCAATTTTCTTGGCTAATTCCTGCAAATTTCATTTACGGTGAATTATAGCACCATTATCGACATATTCCCGAGTATATTCGTGGTAGTACTTTTCAGGCTCATCTCCTCTTAGATTTTTTTTTTGTATCTAGGAGTTTAATTTTGATTGAGTTGTGGTTCATTGAACATGTGACAGTGGTTTTTTCTTTCTGACTTGTCTTGTTAAGAATATATAAAGTTCAAATTACCAAGGCTTTTTAACTTTTGTAGAAGCTTATGTATCAACCTGGTGCACTTGCTACAAAAGTGGTATGTCTAACACAAGTAATTTCTGAGGATGAGCTTAAAGATGATGGGGAATATGAAGATATATTAGAAGATATGAGACAAGAAGGCGGAAAATTTGGTAAGAAATCTGTCTATATAATTCGTGTTAATTTCTGCTCTTATTTTGAGTTTTGTAACGCCAAAATTTTATTGATTACTTTCTTCTTTCTTTGTGCTGTATCTCTGTTTTACAGCCTTTTCTTGTTCCACATTCTGCTTAAAGAATCGGGCCTAGCATTCAGAAAGAAGTTTCCAAAGCCTTATAACTTCACCTAGATTTTGTAATCTAAGCTCTTTCCTTCATTTTAATGATACTTGTTTTGCAGGTAATTTGGTGAATGTGGTTATACCTCGTCCCAGACCGGATGGAGAACCTGCCCCAGGTGTTGGAAAGGTAATTATGCGGGGCAATGCTCCTGTCTCCCTCCCTGGGTATCTGCGTTTGTCTGTATTTTTCTCCCTTTAGGTGTGGAAATTACATGGATACTCCTATATCTTTCTGCTTTTTTTTTTTCCTTTTTCTTTTAACATTGTTTGAAGGGGGTAGGGGTTGGGGTGTTAGCTGCTACCACCACATCACAATCCTCTCCAATCATAAGTAGCGAATTATATTTTTTGTTATGATGCATAGTTTCTGATTCTTTTTCTATATTCTCTGGCCAATTTGCCTACTTTGTAAGACTTAGGAAATGATGGATTTGGGGTTTGGTTTAATTTGCTGCTTTGTTGCCATGAAAAACCTGACCGCAAATTAATAATTGTATGTTTCATCCCTTTCAGGTGTTTTTGGAGTATGCAGATGTTGAAGGTGCTGCAAAGGCACGCACGGGCCTGAATGGACGAAAATTTGGTGGAAATATTGTTCAAGCTGTCTTCTACCCGGAAAACAAGTTTGCACAGGCCGATTATGAAGGGTAGCTCTGGCATGCCGTGTCTATGTTTCTGTATCTTAGATAATTAGGTGTGTGGTAGGAGTTCCTTCCATGCCCCGATGTCTTGAATTGATGCAGTTGTTCCAATTAGGAGTCGAGAGATGGCGTTTTAATGGTATCACTGGCTACACCTGCTCTGATTGGTGTAAACCTCGTAAACAAAATATAAAAGCTGCGGTTGCATATCGAAACTTGGTTAGTGCAAAATTTATTCTCTTTAACATCATCCTGAGCAGATTCAAAAGTTTATGCTGTGCTGGATGGGATTTGAAGAAAAGTTGGTGCAGATTGGATCACCGTTCTGGGCATAAGCTTTGTGTCGGATCGAGCTTTTCCTTGTTTTGGACTATTTAATGAGGCAGCAGTTAGCTTAACACCGCGGAATGGTATATGATTTTGCATGGTGGGTGGATTTTCACCGCGAGAGCTCTCTCATGTAGAGAGAGCTTTATCGGCCTTCCAGACTACCTGTTCTGTGTGCGCCGTCGCGCTGCTTTCAACTTTTCTATCCTCTTTGAGTAGAACTCGTAGACCAATTCGCCGTCAAAACACCTTCCACTGGGAATGGCAATGGCAAATAAACAGCAACTTATGCTCTTCTGCTTGGATACAAAAGGCATTCGAAAGGTGGGATGCTTCTTTGTACTAAGGTTCGACTTTGGCCAGCGGAGCGACAAACCCGCTTTGTTGAAGCTTTTATGGCCGTTCGCATGTTTTTCGTGGTTAGGATTCGTGCGGGAGAACGACTGGGATTCTAGCCGTGGGCGCACTTGAGTTCCAAGCTGTTGAATTTTGAATTCGACTCGACTCATGGTGCCAAAAACTTTTGACGTTGGATCGATCTTGACTCAAAAATAGAATTGAGACCCTCGAGACTGACTTCACTCTACTCCGTTGTTGTCTAGGAAAAAATTAGCTCGAACTTGATCGCATTACACTCGAGCATTTTCTCCATATATTTACGCACGCACGTGTATGTATATGCGACTATGGTATGTTATTTTAAAGATTATCGTTTCTCTTTTATAATTATTAAATAATTTTGAAAAAAAATATAATAGAAAGTTTATTTCGCTTGGCATAGGCTTACAGGCTTGTTGAATTGGGTATTGGTTGAGGGTGATTGGTTTCTATACCAGCCCAGTCTCACCTAGGAACCCCATTAGGAGGATTAATGACTATATTTCGGAATTGTGAACCGGACCATCCGGTTTTGGAACTGGACTCGACTAGACCACCGAACGATCCAACGGAATCGGTGAATAAAATGCCACATTTCCATCACAGACAATGATTGAGCTTAAAATATGATGGGGGGAAGAAAGATGCAAATCGGAAAATTGATCCGATGTAGCATCTTTGAAAGGTCAAATCAACGAGCACTTTCCATTAGAGAGGAAGAGAGGGACCTCGAGTGAGAATTGGAATGAGGCAAGCCGCTTCCCTCTGTCCAGCTCCGGCAGCTGTGGTGGTGGCTCACTGGCGGTCGAGAGCCGTCTTCTCCGGTATGACGATGAGCGCGAGATGCTACGAGCCATCTTGTCTCTCATCCCTCTTTCAAATCCAATCGACTAAACTAAGACGAGAGGATGCAAAGAACGAACATTTTGAAGCGCCGAAGTTTCTGTACGTTTGGAGGTGGAGACTCCATGGAGATGAAGATTGAAGAAGATGACAAGGAGATGTCTATTTTGTTCTCTCTACGAATAAATCAAACAATTCGGGTGGTTCGGTTCCTATTCTCGAAAGAGGAACCAATCTGCCCATCACCTCTTCCAATTTATTGGATCGTGATTTGGACCAACATCCTTGAAATCGATCAATTTGATCCGATTCAGACGATTATCGATTCGAGTAATTCTCGTTACACATTCCTATAAGATACTTAGCGAATTTAATTGGAACTCGACTCTAGATCAAATGACCCGATCTCGATTTCCGAGGAATGTCGAGCAGACCCGTTCGCAAGTAACTAAATTCAATTTTACTTTCTTCGAGTGCTCAAAGGAATTATGAAGCGATCTTGTTTTCTATCTCTTATTCTTTTTCACTCCTCGTGCTTTCTTTTCGAGAAAAACCAGATCTTTTCTCTCTCTCTTTTCTTATTCACTTGATAAGTAAAAGCCCAAAATCGGCCGCCGGTTCTCATTTCTATAGCTCCCACTAAAACCCTTACCCTAAACCCCCCCGGCGGATCGAACACTCCCCCCATGGCAATCATGTCTTCTTCTCGTCAGCTCCACCGCCTCCGCCGCCTCTCCACCGCTGCCGCCGCCGCCGCTGCTCCGGCCACCACAACAACGACCAGCACTGAGGCTGCGGCTTCCTCGATCTCCATATCCCGAGCCAAATCAAAGCTCCGCACCGAGTTCGACCCCGACAAGGCCCTACGAATCTACTCCTCCGTCTCCAAGCACTACTCCTCCCCCGTCTCCTCTCGCTATGCTCAGGACCTGACCATCCGCCGCCTCGCCAAGTCCCGCCGCTTCGCCGACATCAAGGCCCTCGTCGAGGCCCACAAGGAGGATCCCCAGATCACGCAGGAGCCCTACCTGTGCACGCTGATCCGTTCCTACGGGATCGCAGGTATGTTCGACCACGCGATGCAGACTTTCGAGCAGATGGATAGGTTAGGCACGCCTAGGACGGTGCTCTCTTTGAATGCTGTCTTGTCTGCGTGCAATGCGTCGAAACTGTTTGATAGAGTGCCTGAGTTGTTCGGTGTTTTGCCTGGCAAGTACGGCGTCTCGCCGGATAGGGTGTCGTATGGGATATTGGTGAAGTCGTACTGCGAGGCGGGGTCGCCCGAGAAGGGGATCGAGGTTTTGGAGGAAATGGAGAAGAAGGGCATTGAAGTCACCACGGTCACGTTCACGACGATACTCGATTCTCTGTATAAGAAAGGAAAGGGCACGGAAGCGGAGGAGCTGTGGGACGAGATGGTGAAACTGGGCTGCGTGTTGGATTCTGCTGCTTACAATGTTAGGATTATGAATGCGCAGAGTTCGGGGCCAGAGGAAGTGAAGAAGCTGATTCAGGAAATGAGCGATGCAGGGTTTAAGCCAGACACGATCAGCTACAATTACCTGATGACTTCTTATTTGACGGCTGGGATGATGGACGAGGCCATCAAAGTTTACAATGAGTTGGAGGGCAATGGGTGTAAGCCAAATGCAGCAAGTTTTAGGACATTGATACATTATCTTTGTAAGAACGGGGATTATGAAAAGGGGTACAAGATTTTCAAGGAGAGCGTGAAGGTACACAAGATTCCTGATTTTGTGACGCTAAGGTGCTTGGTCGAAGGATTGGTGCATAAGAAGATGACCAAGGACGCAAAGGGATTCATTAGGACTATAAAGAAGAAGTTCCCTCCTAATTTCTTGAATGCCTGGAAGAAAGTTGAGGAAAATCTTGGCTTGGCTTTGGCTGCTGATGACACCGATGCGTCTTTGAATCTTGAAGAGGATAAACAGACAACTGCTAAGTCATAAGCATATGGCAATTAACATATTGACTGAATGCCAATAGCGTCTTTTGTGATGGAATCGATTTGATCAGATTGAATGTTGATGCACAGAACAGTAAGATCACAGGTCAGGTAATGGCAGAAACTGGAGAAGATTTTGGTTATACATGATGAATTGTACTGGAGAAATTATGAGGTTCGCCTAATGGTGGTCGGATTGGTTTTTCTCCATTGGTTCATTGTGTGCTTCTTTGTAGTCTTTGAAATTTTTAGTGGATTTAAGTCAGCTTTTGCCTTGCTCAGAGCTCGTAGTGAACGACTATCATAAACATCGAAGGGAATATAATTGTTTTGCGTTGGTTCACTGATTAATTGGTGGTGTAAAAGATTTTCTATGGTGTGGCTACAGCTCACCACGGCTCTTTGGCTCCTTGCAAGTTGTTCTAGAGACATGCGACTTTTTGTCAACGCTAGCTTAGCTTATCCATCAGACTGTTAAAGTTTGTTCACTGCTCCTTTGCTGATTATCATTATACCTATCCAGAGTTATTTAATCAATTAAAGGCATTCTAATGCTACTTGTTGCTATTTAGTATGCATTCATGTTATAATATCCACGAAGGACCGGTTGCTCCAAGCTTATTAGATCACTGAAAGGCTTCTCTGCCGGGATACTTCAATTTTTCTTTGGAAGCGACTAAAGAAAATGTGGATGTGGTAGTGTATGATCACACAGATAAGGGCCTTAGGAGTCAGATCCATATGAGATTATACAGAACTGGGATGTTGGGACTAAATAAAGGTTTAGCAAAATCAGGTTCTTGATCAATGTTCCAGGTAAATAAGTTTATGAACTGGTTTATCCTAAATTAGGCCCTCGTGTTCCAATTTCTTGCAGAACTGATGTACTAGATTCAGGGAGTCCGAAAAGAAGAAAGCCCTCCTTTGCTCTGACCCTGGATGGATTGTAAGGGAAAAGGAGCAAATGCCGTTAGGACTAGAATTTTTCTTTCATGTGGCTTTTTGTTGTTCTTGTAGGATGTGTGAGAGGCAGCTTCCCTCTCTCTACAGACCAGGTCGAGTCTGCTTGTTAAATGAGTAGCTTGAGTGACCCAAGAAGCTTCTCCAGTAACAACCGTCTTGATTGTGATTGGGAATGCATGTGGAAAAACTCTGCAAGTTGGTGCCGTCAGATTTTTGCTGCGGGTTGGTTTTTTTTTTTTTGCATTTTCTCCACGAGGGAAGAAAGCAAGTAAGCTGCACTAGTTTAACATTATGGGGAATGATATGGTCACACGATCTGCAAGAGAAGTGCTATCTAGACCCATCAGAGGCGATTCCAAATAACGTGTTGTCTAGCCTCCATAGCCACCTAGGTGCGAGTCTCCGCACATGATTGCCTCATGATGAAGTATGATTTAGAGAACATTCCCAATCTGGGCGAGAGTTTGTAAATGACATATAATATGCTGCTTCATGCAAAGAAGGAATTACAGGTAAAGGGCCTGTCGGCCGACCATATCAGTTGGTCCAAGAGCTCGATGAAAGTTCGAGCTTTGTTTGTACACAGGCAAATGTTCCTAGTCTTTCGCCTGGTTTCGCAATTAGCCCTGACCCAGAACCCGGAAGGCTGCTTCTTCAGCCTCATTTGCTTAATATAAGGTTCCGAAACGAATTAAGGCAGTCTTGAGCTTGTCCTAAAAATTTTGCTTAAATGAATTACATGACATCTTTGTCTCAACTCAACTCACACGTCAGGCCCTAAAAGCTCGCTCGACAGGATATCAAACTTCCTATTTGAATCTAAGCAACGGAAACTTGATTAGGATAGTGAGTTTGTGGAGCTGATTACGGTCGAGCTTGAGCTTGCATTGACGATATGCTCGGATAGCTCGAGCTCGATTGGAAATCCAGCAGATTCCGTGGCCGGAATTGGGTGATGGCAGATCACTCAGTTTCACCCAAAAATGAAAAGTTGCACATCTCCATCCATAGTCAATAAGGGCCTGTTTGGTAAAACTTGTTTCTATTCCCTGGAACAGAAATTTCTGTTTTTTTTGTTCCAGGGAACAAAAAATGAACAAAAACGCGCTTGGTTACATTTTTGTTCCAAATCTGTTTTTCGTTTCTGGGAACAGATTTGGAACAGAAATAAGAAGTAAAAAAAACTTGTTTTTCTGTTTCCGGAACACTTTTGAGAAACAAAATGAACAAAAACTCTAAAAAAAATAATTCTTGCCGCAGCCACCTCCTGTGAACACTCTTAAATTAAAAATATTATTTTAAATAAACTTTTTTATAAAAACTAAATTTAAAATTTTTAAAATACTTTAATAAGAAATTGCTTAAAATTTTAATTTAATTGAATTTTTTTAAAAAAAAATTAAATAAATTTAATTTTGAAACTTTTAGAAATTCTAGCATTTTATTTTTTAAATTTTAAATTAATTTTTTTAAATTAAAATTTAAAAAATAAATTAAATTACATTTTTATTTTAAATTTACATTTTAAAATTTTTACCTAATCCATTTTTAATATATACTTTAAGACATATTTTTAAATTTTAAATGTTAAAAAATTAAATTTTTAGTTTTTAGTTTTTAGTTCAAATTTAAGTTAATTTAAAAATTTTAAAAATTAAACATTATCTCCTTTTTTAAAAATTTTAAACTTTTTTTTATTAAAATGTAATTTAGTTTATATTTTTCATTTTTTCTGTTGACGGTGGTGCATCCGTTTCTTAAAAAATATATTTAAATTTAGTGTTTCAATAAAAAATTTAAAAACCATACCAAACGCATTTCTATTCTTTTTCTATTTCAAGAACAAAAATTTTGTGTAGTTATCAAATACTTTATTTACTCAGAAATTATTTCAGAAAGTGTTTCTCAAAAAAATTATTTTTATAAAAAAATTATTTCTTAAAATAGAAACGTTACCAAACGTATTTTCGAGGAGAAAAAGACAGTGGGTCTGCCAAGGAAGTACTTGAGATTTCTCACACCGGGGCACCAAAGAAAAAGGCAAAAGGCGTGATCTCGAAGAGAGTGGATTTCGTGTTCTCTTCTGGGGTTCTGTCTCGCTCCAATCCAACTTTAGGGCAGGGAAAGAATCTCTGATGCCGTGTGGGTGTCGATTCATCCCCTCTCGCTGGAAACCCAACCATTTACAGTAAGATTTTCATTCTCCTCGGGCCCTGAGTTTCCACTGTGGGGAAGCTCTGGCGCGATGATGGAGCAGGGGACAACAGACAATCAGACATATATCGTGTGTGCCGAGCTCGCTCGCCCTGACATAGCCGATTCTCGTCCCGCCGGCAGGGGAAACTATTATCCGGACTCCGATCCCCTTGCCACATCGCCACACAGCCGAGTCTAAGAGATAAGAATGGATACGGGCTAGGAATCGACCAAGTAATCTTGAGGTCGACAAATTATCAGTTGAGTCGCAGGCATCCATCCGTCCATCACTCTTTTAGACCATTGATACGTTCTAAGTCTCGCATATAACATATAGCGCGATATATTTAGAATGCGCGCAAGGATTGAACAATCGCATCCACACCTGGCTAGGTGGGGGTCGCGGACCCAATTGAGGCTGTGACCAGATGCTGACCAAACGAGCCTCGACTCGTTGGTCTTTGCGTAGACGCCGGTGGACCCAAATCATCGTGGATAGTGTCGTCCTTTAGAAACGTGCTGCAATGGAGACGCATCTCGTTATAAAAATTGGTGACGATTTGCTGTTTATGCCTTGGTGAGGAGATCTCGAGGACCGACATAAATGAATCGACATGTGATGGAGAATGATGATGTGCATGGAGGGTCCCCCGGCCATCGGTCCGTCCCGGTCAAGGTCAACCCCGTGGCTGGTCAAAGTCGGACCAATGAGTGCCCCCTATCATCATCTCCCCGCCATGTAATTGTAAACTAGGGCATGTTCATTTAGACTGAAGGAATAGAAAAAAAAATCACCTCAAATTAGGGAGGGGTGAATAACTTAGACTGCCTCAGGACTAGTTGGGAACCTGATCGGACCAAAAGTGTCGGTCTGGCTCCCAATTTTCAAAAGTGGAACCAGTGTCCGAACGATCCGGTTCTCAGTTCCTAAGAAGGCCAGACCGGACCGGTAAATATTTTTATATTTTATTAAAAATAAAGATGTAAAAAAGTAAAAATAACTTAAATTTAAATTTCTTTAGTGTTAATTTGTATCCAACTTTACCAACATAATTTTTTGTTAAAAATAAGTAAAGAATTTTTTTTTAAGAACTTTTCTGGTTCCAACCGGTCCATTAGATTTTCTAGGGATCGGATCTAGGAACCGGATTCGGGAACCGGACAACCCTAGACCATGCATACTCCTACCTTTAAGGAATAAATTATTATTGAACTTCGAAAAATTATGAAGGAGTTGCATGTTAAATTTACAGGATAACTTTTGGGTATCGTGAAAAGTCTCGTGAAGTTTGAATTTACAAACGAACCGTCCAGGTGCGTGAGCCATAAAGTTTAGATCACGTAAATAAGAGAAAGGGGGGGAAAAAGAGCAAAACGTTAAATTCAATTTCAATATTTGCTTTTATAAAAATGAAATCGGCAATAATGGTAAAAAAACAAAAACAAAAATAATGTTGACCATGTTATTTCTCCATCTAATCAAAGTCATTAACTTGTCATTAACTTCCTGCAAGTCCTATCAAGACTCTTCGACGATCCAACCGTACATCGGTCTCTTCACATCTTTCCCTGGGAACTCCGCACCCAGAATCATCAATGGCGTCTCCCGCCTCGCGCGATCTGTTCACCTTCATAGGGCCCCTTGCCAAAAGCTCTTAAGACGTCCAAAAGGCACTGCTCTCTCGGGCACGTCCATGTCTCCTTTGACGCTTCGTTTCTGAGCGAAGATGGTCGAATATGATGATACTTTCTAGCTTGCAGCGAAGGCGCAAGAACTGCCATGCACGAACGAGGATCGCTTTCACTTGTAACTGATGCAAGACACCTTCGATCTAATCCACTAAAACATACCCGAGAGAGAGAGAGAGAGAGGGGATCTGCAACCTAAATAGTAAGTAGTGACCACGGGCTGGATAACCAGACAGAACAGTGAAGAGAAGAAAGCGAAAGAGAGAGAAGCTAATAATTTATATTCATGAAGTTCATCGTCAACGTCCACCCACGGACGATCTCCGACCGAACAAGGCGTCCCAGATCTCAGAGAAAGCGTCCACGATGACGCCGTGGTGGTCCCTCGAGTTGAGCGAGAGGAGGCAACGAAGCAACTGCTGGAGGTCCTCCTCCGCGAACATCTGCTTCTCCACGATCATCTCCACCATCGACCGCTTGAAGTCCCCGCGCGGGTCCTCCGTCCTCTTCACCACCGCGAAGCTCTCCCTTACCTTCCCTTCCATCACCCCGCACGGCATCATCTTCCTGAACACCGACAGCCTCGCCGCCTCCGCCTCAGCCTCCACCTCCGCCGACTTCCTCGCCTTCTTCGCCTTCACCGTCTTCTTTCCCCTTTTCCTCCTCCGTCGCGGCGCTTCGCGAATGGTCTCCAGCTGGGGATTGAAGAGGTGGTCCGACGAGGAATCGGTAGTGGAGAAGCTTCTGGAGGAGGAGACCAGAGTCTCGGTCTCTTCGCCATCGCCGTCGCCACCGCCGCGGCGATCTTCGCTGCTGAAGAGTCCGCTGTCCATCGAGGAAGTGCTGAGCCGACCCCGGAGTCTGATCGCCGTTTTCTTTTTCCTATTCTTCCCGCGTCGTTTCTTTTTCTCCGCCACGGGACTCAAAGCCAACACAACGTCAGCTTCATCGTCGTTATTGTCGACGTCGGAGCCCCCGGAGGCCGAGGAGGCGTAGATCTTCCTGCGAGGGGCGTGCTCGTCCCGCGCCGCGGCCATCACGTGGAAGCCTCCCTCCTGTTTCCAGCGGAACCGAGGCTGCGGCCCGGCGCCTTCGCCGTCGGAGAGGCGGGGTTGGGAGGACGGCCGCGCTCTGCAGCCGCAGCCGTAGGGCATGAGGGCCGGGGGCACGTGACGGTCGAGGAAGGAGCGGCGGGGCTTGCAAGGGGAGGAGAGGTCGGCGGCGATGAGGGCGGGGCTGACCGAGGGGAGGCGGAGGAAGGAAGGGGCTGGATCGGAGGGAAGGGAGGAAGCGTCCTTGGAGCGGCAGGATTGGAAGGCACGGGCGATGCGGAGCTTCAAACGCTTGGCCATCTCTCTCTCTCTCTCTCTCTCTCCCTCTCTCTCTCTCTCTCTCCGTGGATTCTTCAAGTGACTCGCTCTCTCAAAGCTCAGCTTTTCTTGCGGAGGAGAAGCGTGTGAATGAATAGTTGGGGGAGCGAGAGAAGAAGAGGTGCACTTTATAGGGAAGGCAATGAGCTTTTTCCTTTTCAAAGTTATGTTTTTGTAAAGGTAATTTCGACTCTTTGAACATAGTGACTTGTCTTTCATTGTCTTAAGGTAGTCGGGTTGTCTGACGGGGCAATCAACGATAGATGATTCACTTATGATGCACGGCGTCTTCTATTACCAATCTCTTCATGGGATGAAGTATGGCCACATTGAGAGTTGTCAGTCCCTTAGAAATTGGCCATAATGAGGGTGAAGAATCCCAAGCGTCGAATTATGATGCCGATTGTGATAGATTAAATTGTGTTCCTTTTATTTTCAGACGATCTAACAACATTTTCTAAGTCCATATTATTCCATATATTTAAGCTGTTGATGTAGGCTAAATATCAATAGAAATTATTCGTATTTTTGTCACATGCTTCTAATGCGTATGAAATGTGGAAAATACCAAAAACATGTCTCCTTATTCATGCAATAACCAAAAACATTTCTTGGTGCTATCTATAGGCAAAATCCTTGCTTTGACGGACCAAATTGCCCCCTTTGCAAATCCCAAATCACCTAACTTTTACACAAACCCTAGCCTCCATCGCCCGAAGAGACGCCCATCACCCCTCCACCACACAGCACCATCTGCCACTGCCGTTGTCGACCTACCGCCCCACCATAGCCTCACCGCAGACGACAACCATGTTCATGCTGTCGTCAACCCTCCCCTCGCTGGGAGACAGTGAATTCGGGTCACAACAGTGAGCTCAGATCTGGCACGGTATGTCGGAATTGGCAGGACCATGGCGAGAGCTCAAGCTCCAAGATCAAATAGCCACGGCCACGAGAGACGAGATGAAGAGAGAAACATCAGAGATGAGAGAGATGCAAACAAATAAGAAGTCTTTGTTATCCAGCTTCTCTCATGCAAGAACAAACGATCTCGAAGTGGGATTCTGGCAGCTGGGCATTCACCTGAAAGATAGATGGAAAAAAGGATTTTGCATATTCATTTGAAAGGCATGCCATTTGGTTAAAGCAGTCTTATCCTTGTATCAGAAGGCCATGTGGAAGATTTTTAAGCCCGTTATGGCAATTGTCCTCATCTAGATTTATGACATTCTCATGTTTAGCCTAGATGAAGAATCTCATTGCAGCTTGTCGAAACAGTTTTTATATTTGTGCTCCAATATAGCATCAAGTTGTCTTAAAAGAAGATGCTTATAGCACAAAATGAAATGGGATTTCTAGGCATACACCACAAGAATGGGACAGACCACCTCGTGTTCGTATTGGGTAACAAATCTCAAAGTCCTGCGAATAGAAATCTTCTTATAAATATATTCAATAGTTTCTTGAGATTATTAAACATCTTAAAGATTTCGTCCAAACAATCTCTAAATTTATGCATCCCTTACAAAAAAAATCCTGAAAAAGAATCCACTCCCATGGAAAAAAGAGCATGCCAGAGGAGTACTTGTAAATTCTCCCCATTAGTCTTGTACTAGGATATAGGGCAGCAGTTTTGTTCCAATAAATTGAGGGGAAAGGTCACATCTTGAGCACAAGATTTTATGATTTAGAAGAAACAGATTATAAAAGTTCAAAGAAAATTAATGAAAAAGGAATCCCAAACACACCTCTCTTTTTTCCTAAGGTTACATCCTTTTCCACCAAAAGGAAAAAGCGATCCTATTCCCCTCGCTGACACGAGTCAGGCACATGAAAGCAGTAACCATATCTCTCCAGTCTATCTGATGCGTTGTGTAACAGGCAAAAAGCTGACGAGCTAGACTTATTTGATGCAACTAGATACGATCGCAGGTCTTGTTATCGGACGTCCACCAAAGATAAGCACGAAGGATTCTCCTGATTCCTCATCCCTCCAATGATCGTTTTGGAGGGAAGCCCAATCCAGGAAAGCCAAACAGAGAGCTACTTCAATCAAACCCTGCACCGTAATGCATCATCCGGAATCTATCTGCAGACGTTGCGTGCCATGCATTTGCGATGCTCATGTTACAGTGTATGCATCCGTGTATTCTCCAAACGTGTACATTTTGTCGACCATGAACCGCATGATAAAAATCGTTAAATGATGTGAGCTCCACATCATATTCATCGTGTCAATAGTTGAGATGAATTAGCCATGGTCTGATTATTTTCGCTTTGTCCGGATTGAAATCTTGACCATCTTAACAAATATCCTTCTCTTTTTTAATTTAGACTTATCAAATATCTTGTGAAAGCTAAACAATTTTTAAAACCGTACCAACCTCTATCCATGTCAAGCAACCCAAGGGCCATGCATTAGAACAAAGAGATAACCCAACCTGTATCATGACGATAGGTCATATGTTTATTGTTGTAACCTTTTTTTTAATCATGAAATGACGTTTTTCTTGGCACGAGAGAATTGATTTTTGTCTATATTAACATATAAAAGGAGGGGCTCTAACTTCCACCAGAATATTCTTGTTTTCCTCCCAAAATATTTTGGAACTAATTTTTAAGAACAATCCATGAGAAGATAAATCAAGGCAATAACCTAAAATAGAGATCATATTCGCTTCTTCTGTATAAAGAATTTGCACTAAAAGAGGCAGTGATATGCTTTTGATTGAGTAATGGTGATCCTCTCAACTTGCACAAAGCAAGTAGAAGATCTATGTAAGTCGTTTGATTCCATAAGCCACGATCTGAGGGTGATTGTTTCTAGAGTGAGTTGGTCATCGGCCTAAAATTGAGGATCAATTAGCTGACTCTCACTCCGGGAAAATTGTCCAAAAATCTTAAACCTATTGCATTTTTATCAATTCAGTCCTAAACCTTTTTATTTAGCCAATTCGGTCATTTCAACGATTTTGTCTCAAAAAATACCTACATAGATGTCAAGTCAGCACTGTCCATCTTACATGGCTGGACATCCACACAGGCATTTTTAAAAGGACTGAATTAGCAAAGTTCCAGAATGTTTAGAATTGATTTTTGCAATAAATTTAGAACGGAACAATTGCCAAATGAGTCCTAAACCTTTTGCTACTTTGCCGATTCAGTCCTAAACCCTTTTTTTATGTCAAATAAGTCATAAATCTTTTGCAACTTTGTAGGTTAAGTCTTTCCGACGAATTTTGGCCGGAAAATGCCTACGTGGCAACGACGTGGCGTTACCAGCCGTCACTGGTAATGACGTGTCGATGACATGTTTCTCTCGGTTACTGTTCATTGTCTTCCTCCTAAGCCTCCACAAACCCTAGCCGCTGCTCGGAGAATTGACGGCCACGGCGAAGGCGGCCAAGCCCCAGCCGCCACTGCCCTCTCCCACGGCGGGCGAGGGCCGGCCCCGCTGGGCAAGCTCCCTCACAGATCTGGGCGAGGGAGCTTCCCAGATTTGCAAGGGAGACTCCCTCACACATCAGCTCTATGCGAGGGACTCTATGTGAGGGAGACTCCCTTGCACATTGTGTGAGGAGTCCCTCGCACAACAACTCTCCCTCGCAGCTCCCTCACACAGATTTGCGAGGGAGCTCGCCTGGCCCTCGCAGGCTACGGACGAGGGCGGCGGCGGCCTCTCTTGCCTTCACCCACGGCCGGCGAGGGCCAGGCTGCCCTTTGGAGTGGCTGGTGGCCAGCGACCCACCGGGCATGTAGTTTTTTTTTTTAAAAAAAAAAAAGAGAGAAAAGAAAAGAAAAAAAATTAAAATAAAAGTTTGTTGCCACGTCATCGTCGCCGGCGACGACCTGTAACGCCACGTCATCACCATATAGGCATTTTCCGACCAAAATCCGTCGGAATGACTTAACCGGCAAAGTTGTAAAAGGTTTAGGATTTATTTGGTATAAAAAAAGGTTTAGGACTGAATCAACAAAATAGTAAAAGGTTTAAGACTCATTTGGCAATTGTCCCAATTTAAAACTTCCCCTCTTACTTCCAACTCCCTACAATGACCTTGAACCTATTTGTGCATGCTACTTCGATCCGGTTTTTGGACTGAACATATGTCTCATCATCCGATCGGGCTGTTCACACATGCCAAATATCACATGAATTGGGCACATAATTGAAAGAGTGCTCTCCTTCCGTATTCCCATTTTCCCTATTCAAGGCTCCTCAAATCACTCTCTCTTTTTCAAAGCTTTTGGAATCGGCGGGGGCAGTCAAAAAGACAAAAGCCAAAAGGCCGCTCCTTTCGTCACCCTCTAATTTCCCCGAACCCTAGCATCAATTCTAGAGCCAAATTGTGTACAACCCGAAAGGAAGGGACTTGACTTTTGGGGACGTAGAGAGACGAGAGATTCTTCAAACGAGGGCGAAGAAAACACGTTGAGAAGTCAATCCAAAAGAAGCTTTTTCCTCCTCTTTTGCAATCCAGATGGGGAGGAAATGTGTGGTTGGGGGCATCCAAGGAGGCAAAATCATTTAGTGCAAGCAATTGTCTTCTCTCCGCTTTCTTTTTTTGTCCTTTCTAAGAGGTCATCTGGTGCTGGTAAAAGCCTCCTTTTGGTTTTTCACCCTTCCGTGTCTCCACTGTTCTAGCCCTCTGATCACACCCAAGTCCGTCAGATTTTCGTGTCTACTGAAACTCATAGCTGACGACCGAATCCCAACTATTTGTCGTTTGGGTCGGCTTTGAATTTTCGAAACCATCAATTTCATTTTGGGGCCTTGACTTGAGGAGCTTTAGGTTTGCTGCCAGCCCTTCTTCTGTGTTGTCAGGCGGGTGCTTATTAGAAATGGCTCCACAAGTTGTGGGGTGTATTATTCTCTCTCTTTGGTTGAAGTTAAGCAAATAACATGAGCATATAGAAATATGGATGCTGTAGAAGATGGACTATGCATGCTGAGAAAGTCTGCAAGGATTGATTTATCAGATGATAATATCGTCATATCAAATGCCAAACAAATCCACAACGAAACATCCATACATATCATGCTAGATAATATGAGCATCTCGATCTCGATCTACTATTTAGTATGCCTAGTAATGGTCGTAAGGAAGGGGAGGGGTGAAAGAGAGAGGAGTGGAGGTCTCTTCAGCCTCGGACTCTTACCAATTGAAGTCTTAAGCCCTAATGCCATTAGTCGATTCTCGTGCCTCATATTGGCGATAACCGATGGCATATTTGCTGCCCGAGTTTTGTTGTACATACTTGTAGCATATAACAACTAATTTCATATGAACTATTAAATTATCTAGGTTCTATCCAATCTAATGACTCATTTGAGAAAGACCAATAAAAATCGACAATACTTAACAATTTTTCATAATGCTGATTTTATCCGTCCTCCACTTGTCAGCGGTACAAAGTTCCAAAAAAAACAAAAATCCTTCCATGGCTTTTCCCAAATAAAAATAGAAAACATATGGGGGTTTGTGTCGTCAAATCAACTATGTTCTCAACAGTAAGCCTTTCCTAGAAAAAAGAGAAATTCTCATGTATTTTCACTTTTGTCCCCCATATTGGAGTAAATGAAGGTCAAATGTCCAAAGGAGGAGGTCCCGCGCAATCAACACGCCTAGAATATCAAATTTTGGGAAACGTCATCGTTTAAATCATGACAATTTGCATTATTCACATCCCTTTACTTGAAAAGGATCTGAGTAGGCTCCGACTCCCGTTTCTCATGCTAACGTTAAGACTCCATTATAAACCACCTTTCATGAAACCCCGTCTCTTCTATGTCAAATCAATTTGATATATACATCTTGAGATAGTGCTTACACTGAAAAATAAAATAAAATAACTTTTGATTATTGTCGAGATCGACAAATGATAGGCTTAGTCGATAAAAGCAGAGTTTGGTCCTTTATGAAGAAAATTTCTATAACTTGAAAGGAATCGATAACTTATTGATAAAATCATTGACAACATAATATGAAATTATCAACGAGAGCCTTGAAGCTTCTTGACAAAGTCATCGATGTCGACTACAAGCAATTGACACCAAGGAATCCATTGGGGGTAGTTATGTCCATATCCATTAATTTAGGATGTATTTAACTTATTTTGGGTAAGTGTTCATGAAGTATTAAGGAGATTTTTTTTATTATCAAATTTGATAACCATCATGTATAACCGTCAATTAATTGTAGCTGTCTGAAGAGGGTTATAACTAACCTAAGTGCACTTCTTATGAGAGCCTCTACCAATCAATCACAAAATCTAATGTTCCGGCAAGTTTATTTTTATCTTTACATTTCCACAATTCAAATACCTTTTACTTCTTGTACTTCAATCGCAGTTTCAAATATCTTGTTGTCGAATAAATCCGACGAGTGTCTTAATTGTAGTTTCCAAATCCTTGTTGTCAATTAAATTCCGACATTGTGTCTTCACCATCGCACGTAGTAGTTGTCAATTAAATTCCGATAATATTTTCTATTTCATCAAGCTTCATGGTTAAATTCCGCGTATTTATATCTTATGTTCCATTGATATAAGTTATGTCTAAAAATATAAAAAAAACTCGTCGTCAACCTTTAGAAGGCGAAGAACGAATTTTGATGAAAGATATTCATAGATGATTCGATTTCAATGAAATATCTTGTTGGCAAGCCCGTCGAAATTGTGATACAATTTGAGGAAATTCAATTTTAAGAATACGGAATCTTCGAGCTTGACAATGTCGCAAGTAACAATCCCAACTACAGTGACAGGACTGCACACTTCATATCTTTAGCTGTTAAACGAGCAATAGAAGAAGGCCAACGTAGACTTTCCCCGACATCTCATGACAAGAAATTGCACCAAATCCTTATATGTTGGCCACTATAAAGAGATTGTTCAAGGAGCAACGAAACGATATAGCCAATTACATCATGAGTCAAACCGATCGTTATCAATGCCATGAATGATTTTTCTTGAAACCAAGATTATCCAATCAACCACCACTATTCATTCCAATAGTAATGGGAATGTTCCTAGTCTATCTTGATTTATTTATGCAAATAATGTTAGTTAAAGTAGTCAACCCCCAATAACAATTATGTAAAGGCCTAAATCTTCCAATCAAGGTCACAATAATCAAGTTGGTGATAATAATTTGGCCAATGAAACTCGCCAACATATCAATTGATTGCCAAATGTTGAAAATATAAGGCCATTCTCGCCCAATATGAATATTCCTATTAGATCTAGCATGCCGATTAATGTTAATGATTTGGCAAGATCAGCAATACTACCTAAGGGCAAAATGGTCAACCAAATCTACAATTGAGCCTAACATAGTTTGTCGAAAAAGTTCCCTAGCAATTGGAGTTATATGGGGGTGTTATCATACGTGTTTATAGGAAACGACATCCTGAATTGGCCGACGACCAGCCTTTTCCAAGAGGCACTAAAATCAATGAATCTATCATTTTTAAGCGAAGATGCACAATCGACTATTGACCACATTGGTCGATTTATAGCCCAGTGCAAAAAAGTAGGGACAAATGAGTTCTTAAAACTTGGGTTACTTCCTTCGTCTTTATAGACAACTACTTTTACTAATTACATTGATTTACCACTTGACTTGATGTATAATTGGACAGAAACTATGAAACAATTCTATTCTCAATGTCATCAAACGATACATGAGGTATCGATTGTTAATTGTCTAAAGAGGGTTATAAATAACATAAGTGTACTTTTTGTGAGGGCCTCATCAATCAATCATGGAACTCGACATTCTCGTAAATTTATTTTCATCTTTGCTTTTTCACAACCAAAATATCTTTCAATTCTATTACTTTAATTGTAATTTCAGTTATCACGTTCAATCAAATTTTGGTGTCTTTTAGTTTTAATTTTCTAATCTTCTTCGTCGATTAAATTCCCACATTATATCTTTATCATTGCACTTTTTTCATTAAATAAATTCCAGCAAAACTTCTTATGTTGTCGGGCTTAACTATTGATTAAACTCCATTGATATCTATTTGTTTATTGTATTCTATTGATACAACTCTTGTCCGGAATTGCCACAAATCCATCTTAATCTGGAAAAAGCAGGCAGAACGAATTTCAAAGAAAGACTTCTCATCGATGATCCAATTTCGACGAAACAAATGGCGTAATCATGATGCGTATTTGGGCAAAGATAATTTTTTTTTCTTAGACCACCCCCTACTCTCCTGTCTTTATAATCATCGGATTATTTCGAAGCGAACTGCAAGAACGTTAAAATTCGATCATATTGATCGAAGGATTTGAGATGCATGGCCACCCAATTGAAAGTCAACTCGATATGTCGGTGGAATTTCCCAAAAACATCCAATCCTAACCATGCAAAGTGAAATCCTTCCTTCTCGTGACTTCTGACAATAACAATAAGTCCTTCTTATGAACAAAAAAAGAAGAAGAAGAAGTGAATCCTTCAAAAAGGAAAAAATATTGGACCCCTAAATTTAGAAATCCCCCAGAAGGACAAATCGTGCCCACACGACACCTACGACCAAGGCCAGCCTCCAAAGCACCCAAGCAAAAATCAAACGATGGAAACTCTCCAATGTCCTTCCCTCCCCAGACAACCTTCGGAAAAACACAGAGACAGACATGCTTGGCCTTTGACTACGTTCCTCGTACGTGCGTACATGCATACATACATCAACACATTCATAGTACATGCACCGTAACCTCCTCCTCCCTCTTCTTCTCTCTATTTCGCATCATTGAATCCATTCCGATATAATTACGAATCGTCTTCATCTTCTTGTTTTGCCGATTCCTTTGTTCCGGGGAGGTTTTGGAATTCGCGGTGATAACACATGCAAAGGAGTTTGATGAGGAGGCTGTGCCCTAACATCGACCGAGAAGACGGTCTCGAGACGGTGCTGGAGGTCCCGATCCCCGAGGAGATGTTCGTGGGCATGGGGAGCAGCGTCGCGCTGCGGATGCAGAACATGCTGACGTGGATGAAGGCCCAGACGTCTGACAAGTGGTCGTCGCCGATCATCGCCGCCCGGATCAACGAGCTCCGCTTCCTCCTCTACCTCGTCGGGTCGCCCCTCATCCCCCTCCAAGTCCGGCTCAACCACTCCTCCGTCAACCGCCCCATTCGCGATTGCTCCATCGTACGTGAGAGCCCCTCTCTCTCTATATATATACTTGATTAGACGGGCAAATTGGAGATTTGAAGGCGACAGATTGATGTACGAAATGAAATTTTGTTGGGTCCAATTCGAGTCAAAACTTGAAAGATACAGGTTCATAGATGAGAGGAAAAAAAACTTTTGTTCTCGATGAGCATACCGGGCAACAAGTTTCAATGGAGAAATATG
Organism: Melaleuca alternifolia; assembly: GCA_019926035.1. Classification (NCBI taxonomy): domain Eukaryota; kingdom Viridiplantae; phylum Streptophyta; class Magnoliopsida; order Myrtales; family Myrtaceae; genus Melaleuca; species Melaleuca alternifolia. Next base: position 3,878,246 of record JAGKPW010002416.1, on the reverse strand, counting down.
GGCAACCAGTTAAACTCTGGATATATTAGTGGAAGAATCTCACTAAACATATGCAAAAAAGAATTGACCTGACCTTAATTAATTGATCTGTACCCTAAAAAAGGTAAAAAGAAGAAAGTCCACAACATGATAACCTAGTTAAAGTGTCTTGACTACATGAACCCGTGGCACCGACAGGTTACTTTTCCATGTTGCCATCTACTTTTACATTTGATGAAGAATCAACCGAACTGTTATTCCCAGAATTTACAACGTATTGACTTATAGTAAGATTTGTGTACATTGGACAATAAGAATAATAACGACATAGTCAATCCAAATTCCACTGGGACAATTTGCATAGTTTGTAAAATTGTCATTAGAATTATGATCTGACAATCCATGGCGCAACCCTTTAATATAGATGTTGTCAACATGAGAGGTGGTTAAATAGGTTAGACTTGAGGTTAACTTGTATTTTCGTATATAGGTTAAGCCATTTCGTACGATGGTGAATGTTGCGTGCTCGACGACTTCTTTTCATTCATTGAATGATAGAAGAGGCATACATTTATTGGGTATGCTAATGTATGATTTGAGTAAAATGTGTTTTTTCAAAATTTCAGTTTGTGAACTTTTGAAATCCCATGTACATTGTTTTGCAGGAAGCATCGACGGCGAAGTACATTGTACAGCAGTACATAGCGGCGACGGGAGGGCAGGCGGCGGTAAACGCGGTTCACAGCATGTGTGCGATGGGCCAGGTGAAGATAAGCGCGTCGGAGTTCCACCGAGGGGACGAGAGCGTGGAGGCGCGGAGCACGCAGGAGACTGGCGGGTTCGTGCTGTGGCAGAAGAACCCGGACCTCTGGAGCCTTGAGCTCGTCGTCTCGGGCTGCAAGGTCAGCTGCGGCAGCAATGGCAAGCTCTCATGGCGGCACTCCTCGAATCAGCAGACGCACGTCTCCAAAGGGCCTCCTCGGCCCTTGCGGCGATTCCTTCAGGTATATATTTCCTTATGTTTTGTTCAATGATCGTGCAATCAACAGGAGAGGATAATGCGTGCAAAAAATAGCTCTGCTTTAGATTGTGCAATTAATTTTGGCTTTTGCAATCGCACTCGATTGGAAACATCAAAACATAACTTCACGTCCACGTCCATGCTTAGTTTTTATCTCCAATCCTAGTTGGCGATGATGCTAACCATGGTATTTCGTTTGTTTGTGGGAAGGGATTGGACCCTAGATCGACGGCCAACCTGTTCCTAGACGCGATGTGCATCGGTGAGAAGATCATTAACGACGAGGACTGCTTCATCCTCAAGCTGGAAACAAGCCCGGCGCTCCGGGAGGCGCAGAGTGGCCCCAACTTCGACATCATCCATCACACCATCTGGGGCTACTTCAGCCAGCGGTCGGGCCTCCTGATCCAGTTTGAGGACTCGCGGCTGCTCCGTATGAAGACCGCCAAAGGCGAGGATGCAGACGTCTTCTGGGAGACGAGCACTGAGTCGGTAATGGAAGAGTACAGGTACGTGGATGGCGTCAACATCGCACACCGAGGGAAGACGAGCGTGACGGTGTTCAGGTATGGTGAGCAGTCGGCAAACCACAAGAGGGAGATCGAGGAGACGTGGAAGATCGAGGAGGTGGACTTCAACGTGCGGGGGTTGTCGGTCAATGACTTTGTGCCGCCATCAGAAGTCAGGCAAGGTCAGTTCGTCTGGTGAGGAGTGTGACCTGGGGATTGACTTTGATTTCTAAGGTTTGTAGATATTGGGGGAGAGAAGGGATTTTTCATCAATTGTTCATAAGAGTTTTGTGAGTTGTTCTTCTCTTCGAACCTTTCAGTACCTAAAGCACAGTGTAAATAGGATGCAAATGTTGAGCCAGAGGGAAAGCCAATTGACACGGAACAGCTCGAGAAGGTGGGCACATCCGTTTCTCAAATCGGTCCGATTGCAAAACCACCACCCCGCCAATTTCCATAAGACTCAGACCACAGGCCGCATTGTCGTTTTCGTCATGGTGGTACAGCGCGGGCATACTGGGGAGATCTCCGGTATGCATTGTCAAAGGTGGCCTCTGCTGCTAGACGCCACCAGAAAAATTCTATCCTCTAATGAATTTTCATACTTCACAGCAACTGCCAAAACTCTCCTGATGCATTTGCAAATATAGGGAACTATTTACAAAGGCCGCCTTCTTTTGCAGTGTATCCTGTCCCAATTTATCCCAATCATATCAATCTCGGTTTCTGCTGAGTAGCTGGAATGCGAATGTTGTGAATACCCCTAATACAATCGTCATCAAATAGTTGGTCCAGTAAATCTAACTTCCAACTGTAGATTCTGCCAATCGATGAGGGCATCGACGGTTAGGTCGGGTAGCTGCATGAGGTTGAGCCAGAGGGTGCGGTCTGTGTCGACACATCTGAGATCCCCTGATGATCCCAGACACTAGCAGATGAACCCGTCCTCAAATGTAAAACTCTGCATTTTCAGCTGCGAGGCTCCTACAGGTGGATCGCAAGCATCGATCAATCTCTTCATACTTGCTCTTTAAAAGCTGCATATGTGACATGACATTAACAGGTATGCCCTTGTCCCATCATTGGCGTCTAATGTGGCCTCTTTGAAGGATTGCGTGTTCCAGATTGTCCGATAATTACTCCCTCTTCTCTTCTCGTCACCCAGCACCTAAACGGAGATGACATAATCTTTAATTAGTAAACTGAGTTACGTCAACAAAATCACATCATATGACAAACTATTTATCAGATGTCTCGCACTAACCTGTCTTTAAAGAGTTGCGTTGCTTGATCAAACAATAGAAATTAGATACTTAGTTGAAAGTTGAACAAAAATCCAAGTACCCGCGGTGTTATAATCCTTTATGAAAAAAGAAGATTCCTGAATTTCCAAATTCGCACACTATCCAAAATTTTTACAAAACTTGTCCACAAATAGCTGCATCTCTTGCAAAGTTGGAGGAGAGGATATAGCAAACGATGTTACGAAGGGCAGGCTCCCAATTCAAATCTGGCTGCATTGGCCGGTTCGAGGCTAATTCTTAGGTTAACCGGGAAGTTCCTGGGAGAAAAACGTTGGAACCGACAACAGCCCATTTGGTTCTCGGGTTAATGCTCTAAACCACCGGTTCTACTCAAGTATCGACCAACCTGGCTGGTTGAAAGATTGAACCTGTCTAGAACCAGTTTGACACCTTACATCAGCAGAAAAATTAGAAAGTGCAACCCTGAGGAGTCGATCCCACGGTGTGGGGTAAGAGTGCATTTTCACTCGGCTAACCAGAGACCAGTGACACTAGTTAATAATCTTATTTCACGATATAAACCTGGCCCTCATGCAGAATCAAGAACCTATCCAGAATCGTGCCGGTTTGGTTGGAGGGCCGTCCTAAGTATAATCAGTTCGGTTCTCGATTCCGATGTCGGAACCAACACCTGCAAGGTAGTTCCAGGTTTCGGTCTGTGATCCACCGTCAGAGACAAGTGCCACCTGCTTGATCGATATCAATTCATCTAACAATGACGTCGGTCTGTTTTGAGAAGATCTTTGCAATGAGCTTCTAAAGTCACACTGCACAGTCTTTTTGCTTTTCGACCACCGATTGGTCTTATGTCCGGTGGCCTTCGCGCTCGTCAATTACTCCTGCCTTCCTTAAAAAGGCAGGCCAGTGCTGTGTAACCGAGACACAACCCTGAACAATCATTCAGAAGCTCAAAATCTAACAAACCCAAGATTGTAGTTAGTACAAAATAGCTTCTCCGAGGATTATTGGTTCTCGAGGAATCAAACACGGCGGCGTCAGGTAAGGCATTAGCTCTTTGCATCGGTCGCCCTGGTGGTGTGCTCATTCGCGACAGACAATGTGGTTTGTGGTCATCGATCCGAGAATGATCGGCCACGCCGGCCTGAAGAAAGGGGGGCAGAGCGTGTTGCAAGCGCCCTCCTTGTCGTTTGCCTCTTCTATCCGACCATTAGGGCCATGGTTGTGAGAAGATCAATGGTTGCCGCGGCAGGACGTGGATTAATTCCTTGGCAATAACTAGAAAGGGGATTTCGAGAGCATGTAAATCCAAAGGAACCTCGTTCCTATTCCACCTATAAAAGCCAATGCAAGACATATGTTCATTTTGATCCATAAACTTTTGATACCCTTGAACAAATTAAAGTTCCATAGATAATATTGCATATATATTGGATTAAAACTCGGAAGTCACACCGAACATAATTAAAAATTCATGAAAGACATAACCCAATAGTGGAAGTCCACGAATTGATTGTGTGATTATTCCATCTTCCAAAAAAGATTGGTCTTCATGACATATGTTCAATTGCTGTGGCTTACATGTATCATTACGACTATTTGTGTTGACTATGATTGAGCATACTCAAACTAAAATTATTGTTGGACCATAATAATCATGGCATACTCTAAACTTAACACAGACTTTTGTTGAAGGGATTCAAAGGGAAGTGGAAAGGTTTAAAGAGCTTAACGGAAAATAGTTTGATTCGATCTATTTTAGTACATGGAAAATAAATGATTAGGAGGCTCCATTTATTTTATGGATAATGAATAATTTGAATTTTTTAATTAAAATTGATTAATAAATAAATAAATTTTTTACTATTGACAATAATTCATATCTAGATGATTTCGTGGATGATAAATATATTTATTATACAAGCAACTATTTTTAGAAAAATATTTATCAAATCATTTTCCGTTTACAATTCTAATATCATATTTTCACTGTACTCGATTTGGTAAACATGATTGAAGAAAAACAAATTCGTTTCCATCTTTATATTTTCACGTAGTCATTTCTATCAAGTGCCGTGTACGAGTTAATTTTTTTCTCTTACTAGAAAAAAAAGTGCACATGTAGTGCAAAAAATTGGCTTTTAAAAGATTTTGCAGAATCACCCTATTATAAAATATTTGAATTATTGATATTAATAAAAAGCTCTCGGTACAATATGAAGCTTTGCTAACAATATTTTTGGAAAGAGGAAAGAACATTTGGCCGTCTCAAACTTTTTAATGGTAAGTCATCATGATATAAGGAACATTCAGATTAAGGCTCTATTCATTTCACGTAAAATATAGTATTTCTAAAATTATTTTTCAGAAAAAATTATAATATTTTCTGGTATTCGTTTGTCAAAGGCCGTCGACTTACCAGCCTCAAGTGAGATCAAAACACACTATTAAAGGCCATGATATTTAAAAGTAAACAAAGAAGACGGAAAATGTTTTCCACTTTTAAAAAAGTGGAAAACATTTTTTCCCACTTTTGAAGGTATTTTTTCTATTGGTGGAAAATATTTTTCTTGACTATTTTATTTTTTGTGAAACGAACACTGTAAAATTTAGAAAATAAGTTATTTTTCGTGAAACGAACGGAACCTAAAAATCAAAATACTGCTAATAATAAAAAAAAGAATTATTATGATTGGTGAAATCCCTTTCTTTCTAAACTAACCGTGTAATCAAAGGCACTAGTGGTGGATAGACGAGTGCTCTGCCACCGCCATCACCAAAGCCGCCCTACCTCTCCCTATTTATCTATGTGGTTTGTGATTTCTAACTCTCTCCGTTATTTTATTTCGGGTCAGCGATTAATCCACCCGATATCGGTATGCGTCAACACGAAATCATACGATTGATCGAATGACCAGTGCGGACAAAAGTGAATTTCATTTAAGGACTTGATCGAGAAAAGGGTTCGAAGACGTCATTGAACAATATGCAAAAGCTCGAGATGAGTCTTGAGAATATAGGTGAACGTATCTTTTAAAAGGATGAGGAAAACAATGCTTTTCTTTCTTTTGGGACTTTGTCCGGCTTTAATGGAGCAAATGGATGGATAAGGCCCTCGCCGTCTTTAGAGCAGTAATTGCTCTCAAGTTCCCAAAACGAGCACAAGCACTTCCTCTCTCTCTCTCTCCCAACGTCGGAAACCCCAAGACCATGTTGCTCCTATCTCCGACGCCGGCCCAACTCATCCCGCCATCCGACCGCCGCCGTTTTCGGTCCACCGCCGCCACAAAGACCCGCGTTCCCACTCCATTCAGGTTGCTCTCCATGGCCAAAGACACCAGCGACCCGGACTCGGACGTGGGCCTCGCCGGGAAGGCCGCCATCGCCGGCGGCCTGGTCTCGGTCCCGGTGATCGCGTGGTCCCTCTACACCCTCAAGACGACGGGCTGCGGCCTCCCGCCGGGCCCGGGCGGCACCATCGGCGCGCTGGAGGGCGTGAGCTACCTGGCGGTCTTTGGGATCGCGGGCTGGTCGGCATACACCAAGTCCAAGACCGGGTCGGGCCTTCCCAGCGGGCCCTTCGGCCTTCTGGGCGCCGTGGAAGGGCTGTCCTACCTGGCGCTGCTGGGGATCGCCGTCGTCTTCGCGCTGCAGTTCTTCGAGAAGGGCTACATTCCCGGCCCGTTGCCGGCGGATCAGTGCTTCGGCTGAGGCTGCTCTCTCTCTCTCTCTCTCTCTCTCTCTCTCAGAGCGCAGATGGTGTGGACATGAGCCATTTCCACGTTATCGTGTCTTTTGTGGTAGGGGTTGGCCCTCGGACGAAGCCTTTCGTGCGCGGTCCATTGTTTTTGTCGGTGACTAATTGTTCTATTTCCTGATTGGTGACCCGCATCTGTACATTTGTATTAGGGATCCTGTCGACGAACGCTCGACATCACCTTGTTAACGTACTTAGCAAAAGGATCGGGTTATCAATGGCGTACCACGCGACATTTTCCTACAGCACTCTCGCACTAGAACTGCGGTGATAGGACTTGATGGCCTCGGATCGACTGGACAAGGTCGAGCCCGTTAACAAGCCTGAAATGACATCTCCAAGTCCGCTCGTAGTCGAATCATCGAAGTTAGCCTAAATATGATGTAATCGGATGAGGGGGCAGGCCGATCCTGCGAAGACGACCGTGTCTAACTATGACGATTGATGATTTATTTGTCGGGGGCGTCCGGCTTGATCGGGCCTGTCCAAAATCATTGTCCGAGCACACTCTCATGCGATGTGGCAGATCGGCCAGGCCGCCTAGCTTGTAATGATGTCTATTTTCCCCGATCAACTTGCTCTAATGGGCGGGACACTAGCAAGAGTTGCCTTCCTTTATGGCACATTACACATTCTCTAGAATGTCAATCATATGGACCCTACCGAATTCATTACCTACTAATAAAGAGATGATGCTAAGCAGTCATTGCACCTTATATATAGTTGCAATTTCCTCATTTGATAATTGCTAATTAGCCTAGATGGGCTAGGACAGATGAAAATGTTTAAGCCCATTATCAAACCTCATCCATATCTGCTCGTCATCCAATCATCAAAATTAATCTCGAAAGTCGACGATGGCGTCTTTTTACAGTAATCAATCATATTATGTGTGAGTCTGATTCGACTGGACCGACATTTTATTCTGCAGAATGTCGACTATCCAAACTTCAAAGCCCTAAATCCGCGAAATGCAGCTGCTCGACGGTGCATCCCGTCTGGCATCGGCGTCGCAAAGTCCACACCGGCGAAGTCTCGTGGAGATTGCGTAGAAACTCCCCCGAGAGGGAGCCAGCGAGCGGTCGCAAAAGGAGGAAGGGACGAGGGAATTGGCGAAGTCAGGGGCACGTGGACGTCCGAGATTTGACCAGTGGGAACGATGGAATGCGTGCTCATCGTCATGATGAACTAATCACGGGATATGAAATTTCATAATATCTTCTTCTCCTTCATCTTTTTTTTTTTTTTGGGGGTATTGGTGGATTATGCTTTGAAGCTTGTTGCTCAAGTTTCGCGTTTCGAATTTATTACTCACGTGGATATCGCCATCTAAAAAGAAGGTAAAAACAGATATGCAAATTTACACAGCAATATCACTGATGAAAGGACGAGGGAGGTAAAATGTTTCATTTTCTAAATTTTTCATATAGATTATAATTATAAACATCGACATCACTAGCTTTTTATAACTAAATCATGTTGCGCGCTAAAGTCTTCCAATTTTACCCTTTACTTAGCTAATTAAAGTATATTTAATTAAGTTAAAGCTCAAGATCACGACTTTTTCTTTTCATTTGCTCAATGAGAGACAGCGTCGAAATATTTTATTACCAAACTATGTAATATTTAATGTTTTGATTTTGCTTTGAAGTTCTACTTTATTTAGCAATAGGATGATTTATGTAATGTACTTTTGAAATGTCGAGACATAAATAATTATCCATAATAAAAATATTTCTCATAGGCTAGATACTCAAAACGCCACGGGCCCTCGTCTTCACGAAAAAATATTCTTCAAATCATCAATTCTCTGCGAAACTAATGAGTTGAAAATAAATTAACTTTTTCAAGAACAATGTCGGTTCCGTATGTGAACCACGTGACGAATTATTCCGAAGACGCATAAGGGGGAATGATAAGATGGAAATGTGTTTTTTCGCCAATCAACCCAAAATTCTATTTTAAGAAATTCTTCGAGGTCTATGAGGGCAGTTACATGGATAAATCTTTTTGACATCGTTATTGGATTTTATGAAAATTATAAAATGAAATGCACGTGCCGAGGATTTTCGGGTTTTTCTTTTCTTTTTTTCATTTTCTACACGTTCAATATATATATTGGTTTTTTCTTTCTTTTTGGTATTTTCTACATGTTTAATATATATATATATATATATCAAGAAATGGAAATGATATACTAACACAAGCAGTCCATGCACGGAGACGTGGGTCGCCGGGTCCTTTCCTTTCATACTCTCCTGCAGCTTACTTTGCACGGTACCTACAAAGTCTCGCTTGACTTCGATCATAGCCTTCATCACCAAGGAACTCTCTCTCTCTCTCTCTCTCTCTCTCTCTCTCACACTCCGCGCATATAGTCTGCGCTTCTCGACTTGGTTCCCGGTGTTGACTCCGGTCGTCTCTGAACTCCCCCTCCCTCCACAACAGAAACCGATCGTCAATCCCCCGCTGGTCTCGCGATTCAGGGTAACTCGGAAGATCCTCTCCCCGCCTCTCTGTTCCTTCCGTTGCGTTTTTCTCCCATCGTTTTTCGGTTTGGTTCTGATCGCTTGTTCCGCATCGTTTTTCGAGTGGGTTTGGTTTTTCTTTTTTGTTTTACTGGGTTTTCGTTGATCGGTGGTTCTTTCTCGAATTTCAAGTTCGTTTCTTTGTGCGAGATGATGGATTTGAGTCTAGTGAGGAGAGAATCGACTCTTTCATAATTGGAAACGGCCATTTTGACTGACTGGTGGTGGGTACGAGGTAAATTGAAGGTCCGGGTCGGAGTCGCCAATTATGTCCGTCTCATCTGTGGGATGACGGGAAATTTGGTGGAGAAGGCAAGCATATGTCTCCGAAACCGCAGTTAGCTTTCGAGTCATGGCTCATCTCTTTTGAAATCTCCCTTCGATTTGTAGTAAAATTTTCATTTTTCCTGTTTTTCCCACCGCTCTTGGTACGTCCGCCTTGATCAGTCCTCTATTGCTCTTGTGGCTGGCTAGAGAAATGTCCTTTTGGCTTGTTGCTCCGCTTCATCGCATGAAATGAAGAAGCAACCAGATAGGCACATTCCCCTGCTTTCACTTGCATTAGTTCGAATCGAGGAAGAGGAGTTTACTGTGGGTGCCCACAGCATTTTCCAGGCCCTAAAGATATCGAGACTTCGACCGAGTCCTCTAGTTTTTGACGATCAAGAGCCAACAAACCAGGGTTTCTCGTCGTTTCTCCTCGTTTTTTAGTGGCTGTTCTGGGTTTTTGTTGGTTGATCGTTCTTTGTCGAATTTTAAGTTCGTGCTTTGTGCGAGATTCGACGGATCGATCCTAACGTGGGTATTACGGGATAAGATAAGAGATGATTCCCTAGGGAGTAGTGACTAGGTTGTACTGGTAAGGTTGATCAAGATGGCATTTTTTGGTTCTTTTCTTCTTCTTTTTTTTTGGTGTATGTACGACAAAATTTATCTGTCTTCTATTCTGGGGGAGTGTTTAGGTTTGGGTTGAGTTAAGAATGCCTGAAAATAGAGTTTTTGGCTATGCGGGTTGAGTGGAAGTCGAGGTTGAAAATGATTGGGAGCTTAACGCAAAATACCATTGATTAGTCAGCCTTTTCGATGTGTGTAAAGTCTTTTATTTTGTCTTGCATTCAACTTCTCAAGGCAATTAAGTTGAAAGTTTCATGTTGATACCTCCTTTATGGTCAGTTAATTTTCTAATTTCATACTTTTTTAGTGATGAAATATTTACCGTTGGAATGGGTATTGTTATTGTGTAGCTTTTCATAAAGCTCCAAACAAGTCGGCAATGTCGCACGCGGAGTCGGATAGCATGCTGGAGGACGTTTGCTTCTCGAGCGATATGGAAGACGTTTCCGATGAGAGCGGTGATTGGGTTATAGTCGAACAGGGAATAGCGTCCTTGGACCTGGATGGCGTGGTATGTTCTGATATCCGTAGAATCCTATACTTTTGTTATGCGGAATACATTGATCATATACAGAGGTAGATGTCATTTTCCTGTAAGCATTAGTCCATGGTACTTGACAATGTAACCTGTTTCACTTCTTTTAAATCATTCAATCTCATGAATGCAAAGTAACTGATTTGGATACTCTTTATTGTTGTTGGTCCAGATAAGTGACTGGGAATGCTCCTCTGATGAGAGTTATTCGATTGGACAAGAAATGGAGTCCTTGCATCTCAATGAGAAGGTATGTTTAAAATGTACCTAAATTGCTTTAACTTAATTTGCGGAGGACATGGTACATTTGAACTATAACTTTTGTTGATTGGTTCTTATACAGAGACAGATGTATTAATGTTCAAAATATTTTTGCTTTCTGTAAGTATCACTCTATGGGATCATGAAACCGTTTGCTCTCTTGAAATTATTCCCCATGTTAACAATGAAGCACATTCGTCTTTGAGATTCATTTTCTGTCTTGTATGAAGGCATAGGAAATTAATTTGGTTTCAATTACTAGTGTCATCAAAAGGTTATATCATATTGTATCCTCGCCAAATGAAGTCATAAACAATGAGGGAAAAGGAGACGGCTTTGGAATTCCTTATGCTAGCTTCTGTTTTCTGTTGTAGCCGAAGCAGATTTTGGCGCATTAATTTCAATAACTTGAGGGGTGGGGTCAGTCTTGGCTTTCAAGCAGTTTTATATGAGGAAAAAACTAATGCACTCCATCATTAATTTAAATGCAGCGCTAAGAATTTCCTTTGAAGCTTCTTTATTTATTTTTTATTTTTTTTAAGGGGGAGGGGGGGGGGGGGGGGGGGGGGGGGGGGAAGAGAGAGAGAGTCTGAGCTTCTGAACAACTTTGTCATTGAATCTTCTAGCTGTGCCTTTTCACTAACTTTTTCCTTTCGCTTGCAGCTAGAAATTGACGGTCCTGAGTACATCTTTTATCAAAACTCAAATCATGTTGCAGAATTCACTAGAAGGATTAAGCAGATCAGGGGAACTTGCATTGAAGAGGTAGTGAGGGAGCATGTTCTCCCTTTGCTTCCTGCCAAAACGCTGTGCAGATTCAGGGCTGTTTGTAGAGGATGGAATCAATGGATTTCAAGTCCCTTTTTGGCCCACAAGCAAGCTATGCAGTTCCAGCAGATCTCTGGCTTCTTTTGCCAGAAACCTGGTTATGATTGCCACTTCATTCCTCTGGACCCAGGGACACATGGCATGCCAGATCCATATTTCACCTTCATGCCTGGACCCGTCCGTATCCGCTCCATTTGCAGTGGCTTGCTTTGTGTCCAAGGAGTCGACGATGCCTATTATATTTGCAACCCTGTGACGAAGAATTGGACAATGCTTCTCAATCCAAAATTCTATCACGGACCTCAAACAGCGATGTCCCTCGCCTTTGAGCCCTCGCTGTTCAACTTCACCAATAATTTTGAGCTAGTTTGTGCAGTTCCGGTTACTGATTCAGGATTTGTAATATTTGAGATTTTCTCGTCAAGGTCGAGGTCTTGGAGGGTCTCGGAAGACATCTGCTTTGAGCTGCCGAATGCAACATTCATGGGTGATGGATACTATCGCGATGGATCTGTTTATTGGGTTGTTGACTGCGGGGTAATACTTGTGTTCAATTTGAAGATTGACCATCACAGTATCATGCAATTACCTGATGGAAGCAGTACTGATGGTACTCTGACCGAGATACATGGGGAGTTGTGTTATATGGTGGCACTCAAAGAGAGCTCAGATCTTGCCATTTACATATATAAGGGAATGGATATGAGCTCGAGACACAGGATCTGTATCCCATGGGCATATTCAGGAACTGTTCCGAGGCAAGTTGGCCTTATGGGTTGTGTTGACGGGGATGTCCTCCTGGTGTGCATAGGAAATGTTGTGATATCACAACGTGTGTCCACAGGAGAAACTCGGATGTTGGGCGTGGACCGGATGCGTGGAGGATGCACGGCGGTGAGGTATCTGCCGTACATGAACAGCCTGGTACATGTGAATGAGCTATCTGAGTCCTGTGATGATCTGGAGAGCATGCAGTGTTAGGTACATGTCCTTTTTCGTGTTTTCTCTTCCCTAATAGCGTCGCAGGCCGAGACTCAGAGAAAATCGGACCTTATTTGACATTGGCTGGTACTTGTTTCTAGTTCTTTTAAGACCTGTTTGAATTTCTGTAGAGCTTGGTGGCTTTGGTGATTCCACTTGGGATTGTGTAAAATTTCGAACTTTGTCGATGTAGTACTTCGGCGTAGAATACCATCTTTCTCGGTAGCTTGTTAGGTCCTCTTGCGGCGTAATACTTCGGTCGGCTTATTAAAACGGGTTTAGGTCGAGTTCTTATAACTAAAGATGGGGCATTCTGTCACTAGATAATTTCAGTTTGAGGCATATTCTTGGAGGATATGTGTGCATTGGTTCAATTATTCCAGAACGGGTAACGTTCTCGAGTTACGTAATTCCCATTGCTTGTCAGAGCAGATCTGGCACCACGGGGAAGTCCATAGAAAACCAGAAAGCTCCATAGACAGCCCAGTGAAGTTCCTTCTTTCTATCCACTTTTATTCCTTTGGCAATTTGTTTTGTTTCTCCAATGGACTTAATTGAAGAGATTGGCAGAATCACCATTCTGATTAATTCCGATAGAAAAAGACACGAGGTATAGATTTATCGCGCCGATGCACGCTTTCGAAGAGAGAGGGGAACAACTGATCGCCTGAAAATGGATATGTCACGGGGAAAAGAAACTAGCCGCTTGTGTGCTTTGCCATCCCATTCGACCACATCGAAATGAATGCCGCGACAGTCCGGAGAGTCGAAAAGAAATTAGGGGGTTGGGGTCACTCTTAGGGAAAACAGGGGAACAGAAATGTCCTACGCGATTCGGGGGGGCATTGGCTAGCAGCGGACGCACACGAGAAGCTTGAGCCAAGTCGCCATCGGCCGGTAGAGTCCCGCGTCCCCTGCCTGCGATCCTCGGGAGTAAACAAAAAAGAGATCAGCTTACCGGGAAATGGCAAGGGCCAAGCGTTCTGCCGTGAGATACAACGGTCGGTGGTCGCCAAGCGAGAGGATCCCTGAGGGTGTGAGCGAGCGATTTCTTCCTCTTCCTCCGCTGTGTCTTCTCCCTTTTCTGCCTCTCCTCCCCCTTCGCTTTTTTTTTCCCCCATTTTCTTTGTCTCCTGTGCCCCTCTCTCTCCTTTCTTCCGCCGCGCGACCTGTTGCTCCCCTTCCTCTCCCTCCTGTCCCCTCCGTCTCACTTTGCGCTCATTAGTCCACTTGGGCCCTGCTCCAAATCGCGGGGAATCCGTGAAGAACCTAAGGGTGCGTTTGATAACCATTCTCTTCCCAGAAACATTTTTTTTAGAATGAGTTCTTTTGAGAAATTGTTATCGGATGAGTTTTTGGAAAGAGAAACGTGTTTGGTAATTGAACAAAATTTCTATCTTTTGAATAAAAAAAGAACAGAAATCTGTTTAGTAATTGCACAAAATTTCTTGTCCCAATAATAGAAAAATAAAAGAAATGTGGTGGCTGGCGACCGGCGGCCGGGGCCGATGACTGACGGCGACGGTGACCGGCGGCAGCGACAGTGACCGGCGGCCAACGGCGACAACCGGTGGCGGCCGATGACGGTGGCCGGCGGCGGTAAGATGTAAAAATAAAATATAAAAAAATTAGCTTATTAATTGGTACTGTTCATTCTCGTCCCAGAAATAGAAAATCAAAAAATTTTTGGTTTTCATTTCTCGTCCTAAACCTATTCCCAATCATTTTTTCATTCTGGGAACAAAATGAGAATGAGAATTTACCAAACAGGTTTCTCGTCCTAAACTTATCCGGAGACGGGAAACTGAGAATGAGAATGGTTACCAAACGCGCCATAAAAAGTAGAGGGCTGGAAAATGTTTTTTTTTTAAGAAAGGAAAACATGTTCTCCAATTTTAGAAGAACATTTTTTATTGATTAGAAAATATTTTCCTTGGTAAATTATTTTTCGCCTCTCCCTCGAACACCAAAATTTTCAAAAAATTATTTTTCTTGTAACCAACAAAGCCTTTATCTTAAGTAAAAAAAATAAAATGTTAAATATTTTTAAGGAGTGTTTTCACCTTTCAAATTAAGGAATTCAATTTCCTAATCTTACGCATAAATTCTTTCATTGATTAAAAATACTTTTGGTTGACTACCTATTTTTGGGGAACCAAACGGGTCAACTCCGCAAAATTAATTCTCGAAAATCACTCTTCTCCAAATAAAAACGCATCCTGAAAAGATTTGACAATCCAACGGTCTTAATTGGCGCTAATGGGAATGGAAATGGGGAAAAACGAAAAGTCATCCTTTGAGAGAAATACCGTCGGATGTGACGTGGCGAGGGGTCAAGTCGTCAACTCAAGTTTACGGGGGCGTAAGTGTAATTAAGGGGCATATCCAGGGGCACTTCTTCAAACTCAACTTTCCCGCCCAAAGCCGCCACTCACAACAGAAGTTAAAAAAATAATTCTTTTTGAGGGTTTAATAGTAATTTTCGTTTTTGGTAAGTGCCATCCCTTCGCTTTTATGGCGTGACTGATCACCTTCTTCGCTCTCCACTCTCCTTCCCCCCACTTCTCCGTCGCGCCCGTTCGCTGCTCCGCCTCCCGAGGAGCTCTCCTTTGAAGCGGCGGTGAGCTCCTCTCCTCCCCTTCCCCCGCACTCTCTCGTCAGTTTTCTCGCGGTGTTCGCACTCTATAACGAGCGGCTCGGCGCGTAGGTCGGGAAACCCTCGGACGGATCGTTTGAGAGGGGGGGCCTCTGCTTCGTTTGCTCGGTTTCCGTCGGTGTTTCCTGCAATTTCTGCTGATCTCGGCCATTTCCCCGTTGTCGTCTAGGGTTTCTCTCGGATGGGGGCGGAAATGAAGGTCGAAGCCTCTGCGGAGTCGCCGACGTCGGTGCTTGGGGAAGACGTATGTTTTATTTTTGTTCGTTCTTGTTCTGAGTTGACTGGTTTTCTTTCTTGTCGTTGATCTTGGAAAATGGCGGATTGCTGTACTCGTTAGGAAAAGGAAAGAATGTGTTTTTGTTTATGGTTCTCTTCAGGCTTTTTGGTGGAGTGGCAAGAAAAGGCGAGAGTGCTTGTCGTATAAATCACTTTTTTTTTGAGAGCTTAGAGTTCTTAGTGTACTATAAAGGTGTCCCTCAGGTATCTAGCCACTTGGGTATGAGGGGCTCGTGTTTGCTTTTGAACGCTTGATGTATAGGGATTGTGAGGTTAGTCTTCATATTTTGCTCATTATTTATTTTTCTGTGCTAGTGCTTGATTGGTAACTGCCACAATAGCTTGCTTTTCTTGTATTGTGGCTATGATAATGCGGCGTCTTTGGACAACACTGTATTTTACCCAGATGTAGTACTGAGAATGGTTTATTGGGATCAAATGGCCTTCTAGGAAATCCAGTCGAACTTAGTAAACGGTGTTATAAGCTATATATCACATGTTGCTACTTGCTAGCTAAAATGTCATGGCATTTGATGCTCGGTTTTTGCTGATATTGTCTGATGTTGTTGCGCACGAGACAATTGGTGTGCAGTCAGGGTCTCTTGTGAACCATGTCATGTCATGTTCGGTTGTCCATTCAAGCAAGAACTTCAGCTGTTTGGATAAAAGAAAACAGAGTGATGATAGTTGAAATTCTGTATGGCGGTTGCTATTATGCAGATGGCAGGTCAGCAGTGGAAATTCAAATGAGCTTTGGATGATCACCTGTGATTTTAACCTAAGGATTGAATATTTTTGGCTTGCCCTGCATTTATTTAACACTTCTAGTGTTGATAAGTTGCAACTACGGATGGCACTTAAAACTTTCATGCTCATGCTAGATTTTTTTTTCGGAACTTTGTTAATGTCATTTCTAAATGATGATTTGCATACACAGAGATATTCATATGTCTCTGAAGTTGCAGCTAGATTTTCACATTTTGGTGTGAGATAGGTTGGGCATTTGGTTCAACTTTGTCATTATGTTTTACGAATTTTGTGTAATTCTGTCTAAAATGTGTTGCATGTTGGGAACTTGAAGGGCAATTGCACTGAGGAATTGGTCCCTAAGCTGGAGGAAGAGATACTTTTAACTGCAAAGAATGGAGATTCTTCTCTTATTTCAAAAGCCATGGCTGAGGAGGAAGAAAAGTTGCTGGATGCACGCTTGAAAGAAGACGTAGAACGAGAAAATAATTCTGAAAAGCCACCGGAATTGGATGACAGCCAGTTTACTAAACTTGATGAGCTTCTAACACAAACCCAGCTATACACTGAGTTTTTGCTGGAGAAAATGGATGATATCACATTTGTATGGTCTTTTACTTATTTTATTTTCTATATTTTCCCTTGGGATCGTCTATTTCTTTTGGTTGAAATCATGAGGCATATCTGCATATGCAGAATGAAGGGGACCAAGAGAGTGAAAGCACTGCAAAAAAGAAAGGACGTGGTCGGAAAAGAAAAGCGGAATACAATCAAGTGAGTTCCATGTTGTTTCTTAAGTGAAGTGGATGCAGAATTTGCAGACGTATTGTATTCTATGACTGTCAGGGGAGCTCTTTTAAGTAAATGGTGAAATGGTTGAATTGGTTCTTCTTTTTTATACTCTAAATTCGATTCATGCAATTTATAGCATAGCAATTAATGAACTAATCAAAGAAGTTTAGCTAGAAGAAATGGATAATGATGCTTTATTTTTGTTCTAGTTCTACCTTTCATAGTTAGGTAATTATGATCAAGTGAGTTCCATGTTGTTTCTTAAGTGAAGTGGATGCAGAATTTGCAGACGTATCGTATTCTATGACTGTTAGGGGAGCTCTTTTAAGTAAATGGTGAAATGGTTGAATTGGTTCTTCTTTTTTATACTCTAAATTCGATTCATGCAATTTATAGCATAGCAATTAATGAACTAATCAAAGAAGTTTAGCTAGAAGAAATGGATAATGATGCTACCTTTCATAGTTAGGTAATTATGTAGGACATGTGATTGAAGTGAAACTGCACTCAAATGCTATCTCTAAATGCTTTTTGGTTTTTCAATTTTAATTAATGTCTATGTAGAAGACATGGTACTAGGTGCAACAATCTTTCTTCTTTAAGGTGTAAACGGATAAACTTTTATTTTTAGATGAATTTAAATTATGCGACAGACAGACTTTAATTTTTTTTTCAACCAATATTTAAATGTCAACATATAGAATTACATATAGTTTTTTCATTATTTTTTGAAATTTGAATAATATATTAAAGTTTTGATGGGAGAGCAGAATAATACTTTTTGCTTTTACATCTTAAGCAAATAACCCCTTTAATTAATAAGTATGCAATGCATGGTTTTTTGAACTTAAGTCCTTTTTTCTGGTTTCTGGTTTTCCCGATCAATTATTCTTGTGCTAGTCAGTTGATGACTGTTGATGCTCTTTAGAGTTGGGTTTTTACCCTTCTAGTTTTTTTTTATACCATGTATGGACCTTTAACCGTTTCCAGACTCCAATACTTTGTTTCCTTTTCTTTTCTTTAGTTGAGTCATCATCCTCTTTTTTATTTCCAGGGAAGCATTTCTTATGGAATCAAACTTCAGCCAATCAATTATGAATATCACTGTTGCATGTATTTTTTTAAAGAGTTAGCTAATATAGGCCAGTTTAGTGACTTTTATTGCTTTGCATGTGGTGGTTTGCTTTTCAGAGGAAGGCCAAGAGGGCGGTTGCTGCAATGTTGACAAGATCAAAAGAGGATCCAAATGAAGAAGATGTGAATCTGACAGAGGGAGAAATATTTGAAAAAGAGCAGCAAAAACTTGTACCGTTGTTGACTGGTGGAAAGTTAAAGCCTTATCAAGTGAAAGGTGTGAAATGGTTGATCTCATTGTGGCAAAACGGATTGAATGGAATCCTGGCAGATCAGATGGGACTTGGGAAGACTATCCAGACCATCGGTTTCCTTGCACATTTAAAAGGGAAGGGGTTGGATGGACCATATTTAATAATTGCTCCTCTCTCTACTTTGTCCAACTGGGTCAATGAGATTCAAAGGTAAAATGCTTCACTTTTAGACAGTAGGACTGGATTCACATAATTACTTTCCGGGTGCATGACATTGTTTTTCTTGAGGATGTTCATTTAGGTTTGCTCCTTCTATGAATGCGATCATATACCATGGTGACAAGAAACAAAGGGATGAGCTGCGGCGCAAGTTTATGCCTCGAGCAGTTGGACCCAATTTCCCAATTATTGTCACTTCCTATGAGGTTGCAATGATGGATGTACAAAAATGTTTGAGACACTACAGTTGGAAATACATTGTTGTGGATGAGGTAAGAACATGATTAGTTCGTATAGCTGCTTTTATTTCATCACTGGACTCATATCTATCCAGCTGGACTTTCCTTTCCTTTGCTAATCCCTCTTCCTATCTTTTAGGGACATCGGTTGAAAAACTCACAGTGCAAGCTGGTGAAACAGTTGAAGTTTTTGAGTACTGAAAATAAACTCTTATTAACTGGGACGCCTTTGCAGAACAATTTGGCCGAGCTATGGTCATTACTCAACTTTATTCTGCCTGATATTTTTTCGTCCCATGAAGAATTTGAATCCTGGTAAGAACCTTTTATTTGTTTATCCAACTGAAAAAATGCCAGTCTTAAACTGGCAAGCTTAATCGTGTACTGGAACTTGGTTATTTTTTTCAGTAAGAGCCAGATATAGGTTTATGCATATCATTTAAGCATAGTGTGAAGAATTCTGTATTGGAATGAAGAAATGGATGCCAAAATTCGTAGACGCCAAAACTGACTATGGGCGCATTCAGTCTAATTGCAGTTGTACATTTTTAAAGTTAAGGTGATGATATTTATATTATTGAATTACAGCTTATGCATTTCATGAATCAACCAGGTTTGATCTGTCAGGAAAGTATAGCAATGCAGCAACAAAGGAAGAGTTAGAAGACAAAAGAAGGGCTCAAGTGGGTACTTTTGCAGAAAGCATTAATCTACTTCAGGGAGTTCTTTCTATAATTGTTGCGAGTATTTCTTGTCACATGTAGGTGGTGGCAAAACTCCATGCTATATTGCGTCCATTTCTTCTCCGGAGAATGAAAGCTGATGTTGAGCAGATGCTTCCTCGTAAAAAGGAGATTATCTTGTATGCCACCATGACTGAGCATCAAAGGAACTTTCAGGATCATTTGATAAATAGGACTTTGGAGAATCACTTGTTGGAGACCGTTGACATTGGTATCATGGAGAAACCTTGTGTTGCCTTTGTTTGTCGATGGTTATTATGTTATTCTTGTGGAATTTTTTTTTTTTGAATAACAACCTAATTCTGTACTACCAACTTCACTAGGTCTTGTGTTATTCATGTGGAGCAGTGTCTTTTTCTCCTGAAATTTTTGTTGAATCAGTATGTATTAACAGTGCAATTAGCTGGACCTCTATGTAATAATTTCTTTTTGGAATGTCATGCATACTTGTGCGTGGTGGTCAGCATGAATCTATTTCCACTTTATTAACTATCTTTGGTACAGTTATTTATCTGTTCTCAACAATCTTTGCTAATAATTAAAGTCACCTCTCGAGAAGTGTTTGCTCTAGTTACATCTGCTTAGCTCTTGTCAGATAATTTATTTGTTGTACTGTTTTAAAGTTGCTCTTCCTTGTCAAGTTCTGTTAATAGGTTTTCGAGTCTGATCGTGTTTAATAGTTTGGGGAGTGACTTCTGTTAATGTCTAGAAATCCTTGGCAATTGAATTATTGTGCCCATGCCCCTTGGGTCATTGTTTTCCTCATTGATTAAAGTTTCTTGGACTTGCAGGACGTGGAATGAAGGGAAAACTTAATAATTTGATGATCCAGCTTCGCAAGAACTGCAACCATCCTGATCTTTTAGAGTCAGCTTTTGATGGATCATGTATATTTTTTTCTTTTTGCGTTGGATAAAAATAGTTAGTTTCTTAGCTTTGCTTGACAAATCTTTCTTTCTTGCTTTTGCAACAGATTTTTATCCTCCCATCGAACAGATTGTTGAGCAGTGTGGCAAATTTCGTTTGCTAGATAAATTGCTGGCAAAGCTATTTGAACGCAAGCATAAAGTATTGTCTGCATTTCGTTTCATTTTCTATGATTTGTTAGCAAGCTGGCAACTTATGTTACATTGGCCTTTAGGTTCTGATCTTCAGCCAGTGGACAAAAATTCTTGATATAATGGATTACTATTTCAGTGAAAAAGGATATGAAGTCTGTCGAATTGATGGCAGTGTCAAGTTAGATGAGAGGAGAAGACAGGTTTGCCTCTTACGCATTCTGACATCGTGAATTTCTTTTGTTCAGGACAAGACCAGTGACCCTGTTCAAACTTCTTAACTATTCAGTCTGCCATTTGTGTGGTGGAGTGGCATAAAATTTTGGTAGATTCAATGGGTGTGATTTCCCCATTTCTTACACTAACATATAACTTTATTTAATAGCAAGTTATACTATTTATTAGTTCCTCCACAATGGTTCATCCTCATATAATTCTGATAAATATAACTAGACAATAAAAAATTTCGTTTGATCATAAGATAGGTTGCAGTAGAGATAGGTAAGCAGCAGTTTATAATCTTTAATCATGGTAGCTACTGAACAAAAATCTCAGCAGGATCTGTCAAATGAATAGAATCTCTCTATTAAATGAAGAGAATCTTTTTATTTGACAGATAGGATGAACTAGTCTTCTGAGAATGGTTTTGATTTTTTTTAGGCAGTTTTTAATTCGCTTTCAAGTGATATTAATGTAACTTCTTGTTAAGAAAAAAAGGATAACGTTTTTCCAAATGTTCATTGATTCATACCAAATTAATCAATTATATTCCATCCTCTGGCCGTGTTAAACTTTTGTTAGGATAAATGAGAAGTAAATGACTCTACAGTTAGTCTGACCATAGTGCAATCTATTGAGCTGGTAAGTTGGCTCGTTCCAACTGGACTGTGCTTTCTTGCAAATGGCTGGTTATGGCCATGGTGTATATCTGGAAATTCATATCTATGCTCTGCGACTGGACACCATAAGCATCTATCTGCTAATGTGCTATGTGTTTTGTCATTACACAAGTAAAATGTATACTCTTCATGGTTAAGCTCACCTAAGGTTATTGAACCCCTGAACTGACTTCCTTCATTTAAGATATTTGATTAGCCAGCCAGATTAATCGAATGCTGATTGTATAGGAGGTGAAAATTCAGCACATTTATCCCATTAATATGATTAGCATTTTCTGATTTGGTTGATCTGCCATCTGCCTAATTGCTCATCGCGTTTTAAACTATTATGGAATGTTTTATGTTTTACTAGTTTGCTGCTGTAGTGTCAATTATTGAGCTATAAAATGCTACATTTGCAGATTCAGGAGTTCAATGATGTGAATAGCAACTATAGAGTATTTCTTCTCAGCACTAGGGCAGGTGGACTGGGTATAAACCTCACTGCTGCTGACACTTGCATTCTATATGATAGCGACTGGGTATCTCTCTTGCTGTTATTAGTTTTGCTTCCCTTACTTGCTTGTCAGTTAATTCAACACGTAGGATGTTGCTATGTCTGAATTTAATATGAAATGTGTTATCTCTACACTCCAGAACCCTCAAATGGACTTACAGGCTATGGACAGATGTCACAGAATAGGTCAAACCAAGCCTGTTCATGTTTACAGGCTTGCAACAGCACAATCAATAGAGGTTAGACATCAGCAACCTGTCCCCAATCTTTTCTCTGAGCAGTAGACCAATTCTGTTCAGTGTTGAGAACTAAAGATATATTATCTATTTCTAGGGCCGCATCTTGAAGAGGGCTTTTAGTAAGTTAAAGTTGGAGCACGTAGTGATTGCGAAAGGACAATTTCACCAAGAAGGAAACAAGCCTAATAACTTGGAGGTTTGTTATTTGCTTAATTAGAAAGTCTTATTATGGCGGGCTGAGAAAAAAGTTGTGGATCTTCATTGTGCCTGAGAATGTTCTGTGAGTTAGTTAGACTCATGCTCTGCTTGAAATCGGTTGGTCGATAAAAGTGCAGTTGGCTGCATCACACATGGTGTATTCAATTCGTGCTAATCTGTTATGTCTAAACTATAGGATGAGGATCTATTGGCATTGCTTCGAGAAGAAGAGACTGCTGAAGATAAGATGATACAGACAGATATTAGTGATGAGGATTTGGAGAGGATCTTGGACCGCAGTGATCTGATTGCTGGTCCGCTTAGTGATGCTGATAAATGTGATGCTGCTGTGGCAAGTGCGATGCCTCTCCAAGGACCCGGTTGGGAGGTGGTGATACCAACTGCATCTGGAGGCATGCTTTCGGCACTCAACAGCTAAAACGTATTTGAGTGAGACCTAATCATATCTCAATTATTCGGCACATTGGGGATTTTTTTGTGTAATTGTGGGATATCATTGGAAGATTTATGAGGCAGTTCTGCCTTTTACTTGGGCCGGAGCTGGTCAAATGGAGAAAAAGCATCCTCAGAAGAAGCTCTCTTTCATTTTGTAAATGTCTTGATAGACAATTTTTAAGAAAGGGAGCTGGATTTTGTAAATTGCTTCTGAAGGGGTCGCTTTCCCATCGTGCACCAGACCTTATATGAGCTGCTTGGATTTTGTGGTGTCAAAACACAGTTTTCTTGGGACTTAATGTGCCTAAATGTTAATTATGGTCTGTTGACCTTCCCACAATCTGTATTGCTTAGGCTTGTTAATCTGTATCATTGCCTTTTCGCACTTGGGTTTGGTATTTGCTAGCAAAGGCATCGAATTTCCATTTTTGACTGAATTGCATTTACTCGATTTCTTGAAGACGTGATGCTTCAGGCTCTACTTCGCGTTGAACCTGGATTCGACGCTCCGTTTTTGCAATGGATGGAGTTATGTCGCTAGTAAGCTTGTCGTGAGATTGCGTAGTTTCGGACTGATTGCCTGTAAATGGAAGGAGGCTTCTTAAGGTTAATTTCAGATTACTCCGTGCAGGGATTCTTTATTTTGTCGGAAATTTACCGTCAAACATGAAAACTCGACCGTGAAGGGATCACGCCCGTCTCCCTTTGAGGTCCGAGGTTCGAATCACTTTGGGAGCGAGCCTCGTAACGATTCGCGTCTTCAGCATGTGCGACCTCGTGTGGAATGATTTTCCCGACTTCCGACATGCTGTTCTACGGGTCAGTATTAGGGTTTGGTCGTCGGGCTACTGAGGATGGGCCGACCATTTCGTTGACTGGGGTCGGCGTTATGGAGGCCAGCCAAGGCCCGAACATGTGGGCCTCTTCCTAAAGCCTAAGCCCTCCCAACTGATTGGAAAAAGGAAGCCCAGACCCACCCGCCCAAATTAAAGATGTACGAGTTGATTAAAAAAATTATCGAAGTCCTCATGCCGTTTTAATGGGGAAAAATCGATTCAAAAATACTAAAAGTCACGTGGATAACACTAACACGGTTGAGTTGTGAAATATGCAATCAATTCCTAAAGAATTTACTGAAAAATGCGATTAAGTTCTAAGTCGATGTGAAAATTTTCGACACAAAAAGTGTATTTGACATTAGAAATTCAAATGTCAGGAGAATTCTCTCTCTCTCGCCGGAGAAAGTTTCTTCCCTCTCCTCGATGAGAGTCCTCCTCACCGAAAAGTCACGTGGATAACACTAACACGGTTGAGTTGTGAAATATGCAATCAATTCCTAAAGAATTTACTGAAAAATGCGATTAAGTTCTAAGTCGATGTGAAAATTTTCGACACAAGGAAAGTGTATTTGACATTAGAAGGAGATTCAAATGTCAGGAAGTTCAGCTCAGCTTCGGAGCCAAGGCCAAAATCCTATCGCTCCCTTTCTCCATAACCCAAACATTACTTTTGATGCTGAAGGAATGGGCTCCTAGACACACGCCACCTAGCTGCTGCTCTGCATTTCTCTGTGGCTGTTGACTTCTGAGTTTTCCAAGTTGGGCTTCACTGATTGATGATTTCCGAGAATGAGTCACATTAAATCTAATGAAATAGGAGAAGTCTCAGCAACTAAAATAGAATCTAGAGGATTTAATGCTTGCAAAATAGGCAAAGCAAGAGTTGCCCTGGACACCACATCCCCCTTGCTACCGGGCTCTCTATTCAGCAATAGGGGAAAAAATTGTGGTTAGACTTTAGGTATGAGAGGCTACCAAACTACTGCTATGTCTGTGGCAAGCTAGGCCACTATGCACAGTATTGTGAAAAAAGTGGCTGTACCGACAATAGGGCGGAAAACCTGAAAAATCTCCCCTTTGGTTCATGGATGAAGGCTGAGGCTAATGAATATAGCCCTTACTGGAAAAAATTTTACGGTAAAAAGCTGGATATTTCTATGGAGGATGAGGTGATACCTGAGACACCAATTGAAGCTGGTCAACTTGTTCTCTTTGAGGACTCCCCTGAGGATAATGTTGAGCACCGTGAAGCTGGAAAAGGAAAAGCAATATCAAATGCTGAAGAGTGGGATGATATGATTGAAGATATATCACTTGCTATTCAACTTCAAACCAACAGAAACAAGGGCATCCAAATTGTAAGAAATTCGTCTCCCCACAAAGAGGAAGATAGTATTAAAAGGGGCAAAAGCCCCTTAGACCTAACTGGAAAGAGAAGGAAGAGATTCTCCCCCTACAAACTTCAGGCAAACAACACTGATATACTGAATGAAGATCAGTTATTAGAAACCCAAATCCAAACCATTGAGGAAGTGTATAACCGGGCTTTGGTGGCTAGCCCTAATAAGCCACCGAGGTACCAATGAAGGGATGGGCTCTCCCTTGACAATCCAGGCCCTAAGAACCCTTGTGGTTCAAGAAAAGCCCACTATTATCTGCTTATTGGAGACAAAAAACAAGCAGGAAATAGTTTTGAGATTGCAAAAAAGACTACGTTTTAAGCACTGTTATACAGTGGATCCTATAGGACAAGCAGGAGGTTTGGCGTTACTGTGGAATGAAAAGGCAGAAATAAAGATCGAATTCAGCTCTATGTTCCTCATTCATGTCCTATGTACCATGGTAGAAACCAGATAGCAAATGAAAATTACCTTCATCCATGCCCCAAATGACTTCCAAAACAGATTGAGGTTATGGCAACACATCCAACTTACCTGTAAAAACAGCAGTCTGCCTTGGCTCTGCATAGGGGATTTCAATGAAGTCCTCCATTATTGGGAGAAAGCTGGGAAAAGAATGGCAGAACGTTATAGAATCAATGCTTTCCAAAACTTCCTTAATTCATGCGAGCTTATAGACTTGGAAAGCAAAGGTTGTACCTTCACGTGGGCAAACAACCAAGATGGGGAAAACTTAGTAAAGGAAAGGTTGGACAGAGCCCTATGCAATATGGAGTGGAGAGCTTTGTACCCTGATGCTGTCGTCTTTGCCCTACCAGTTATTGGTTCGGATCACAGCCCTATTATCTTGAATTTCTCTCCTGTAGAAAAGAAACACAAAAGGGAGTTCCATTATGAAGTGTTTTGGTCAGAACATGAAGAATATGATCAGATTGTCAAGGAAGCTTGGCGTTCTTACCCAAACACTACCCCATCACTTGCGGGTAGACTGACCAAAGTAGCTGAAAGTCTGTCTGCTTGGAGTAAAAAGAAATTCACCAATAGCTACGCTCACATAGCTAGACTCAAGCAAGAAATGCAGCTGATCACAAATAACAGACTCAATACAGCAGGAAAAAGCAGAATTGAGGAATTGAAAAGAGAGATAGAAAGACTATGGAAACATGAAGAAATGTATTGGGGCATGCGATCACGACTTCAGTGGCTTAAATGGGGAGACAAGAACACAAAGTTTTTCCATGCAACCACCATGCAAAGAAGACTGAGAAACAAAATTGCCATGCTGAAAGATGAAGGTGATATGTGGGTAAGAAACCCAGACCAGCTGAAAGATATGACAAAAAATTTCTTTCAGGATCTATACCATACTAAGGGCTCCAGAGATTTCTCTCCAGTAGTAGAGCAAATTCCCTGCAGTGTTAACGAAGAAATGAATGCAACCCTTACAAAGGAGATCTCTCTAGAGGAAGTAACACAAGTAGTATTCTAGTTAGGACCTACCAAAGCACCCGGTCCAGATGGCTTGATTGGCTGTTTCTTCCAACGGCACTGGGAAGACATCAAGGAAGAAGTCTTTCAAGAAGTTAACTCCTTTTTCCTCTCGGGGCTCCTGAACCCTGAAATGAATAAGACACACATCACTTTGATTCCTAAAGTACCAAACCCAGAGAAACTTGAGCAATTTAGACCTATAAGCCTATGTAACTTCACTTACAAAGTTATATCCAAAATTTTGGCTAATAGACTGAAGCCGTGGCTGCCAGGGATCATTGCAGAGGAGCAAAGCGCCTTTGTCAGCAGTAGGCTCATCCAGGATAACATCTTGATAGTTCAGGAGGTCCTCCATCAATTGAGAGTCAGAAAGAGGAAGAAGAAATTCAATGCTGTACTAAAAGTAGATATGAAAAAGGCTTTTGACCGTGTAGAATGGGATTTCTTAAAAGCCTGCATGCTGAAAATGGGTTTCTGTGCCAAATGGGTTTGTTGGATTATGTCTTGTGTTACTACTGTTTCTTATAGCATCAAGATGAATGGAGAGTCTCTACCTTACTTCCAGCCGTCAAGGGGAATAAGGCAAGGCGACCCGCTCTCCCCATACCTCTTCATTATTATGGCAAATACTCTGTCCATCTTAATGAAACAATCTGTGGATAATGGAAACATCAAAGGCATCAGTTTCAACTCAGCCACTCCAACTCTGTCTCACCTAATGTTCGCGGATGATTTGATTATCTTCCTCCATGGTACAATCTCAGAGTGTCAATAGGTAGCTGATGTTCTCCACAGATACTGCTTTGTCTCAGGCCAGGAAGTCAACCTAAACAAATCGGGCATTTTCTTCAGTAAAAATACTCCAGATACATTACGAAAGAACATGGCTGATGAGCTGAGAATAGCTGAAATTAAGCAAATAGGGAAGTACCTCGGAATTCCATCAGACTGGGGAGAATAAAAAAAACACATGTTTTCCTGGATCATAAACAGAGTTAACAGAAAACTTGAGGGATGGAAGGAGAACATTCTATCTAAGGCTGGCAAGGAAATCCTCTTGAAGTCAGTGGTTCAGGCCCTTCCTCAATATGCCATGTCTTTGTTCAAAATACCCATCTCAATTTGTCGAGCAATAGAAAGGAAAACTGTAGACTTTTGGTGGAAAAACAAAGAAGCACATAAAGGACTTCATTGGAAGAGCTGGAAAGTTCTAAAAAAGAGGAAGGAAGCAGGGGGTTGGGCTTTCGAGACTTGGTCGATTTTAATCAAGCTTTATTAGGACGCTAAGCTTGGAGGCTTTTACAAAATACTGACTCTCTTTGGTCTAAAGTACTAAAAGGCCTATATTTCCCTAATTGTGACTTTATACATGCTGCAAAAGGTAATCGACCATCTTGGGGATGACAAAGCCTACTGATTGGCAGAGATGTCTCAAGGGGCTCTGCTCGATGGTTAATTGGGAGTGGCAGAGGAGTCAATATCTGGGAAGATAAATGGTTATCAAAAAGAATTATTGGAGGACCAAAGAACAGAAACGACCCTACCTGGGTTTCTGACCTCATGTTATCGGGTGCGAACAAATGGAATGAAGCAAGAATCCTTCAGATTTTTTATCATCCCGTAGCCTCTGAAATTCTGAAAATTCATCTAAACCTCCTGAACTCTGAAGATAAAGTTATATGGGAACATTCTAAGACTGGACAGTATATAGTCAAAGGAGCATACAACTTCCTCAGAACAAGTTTTGAGAATGAAGCTTCAAATCAGGCCTCCTCTTCCTACAATGTTCCAAAAAAACTATGGCAAAGAATCTGGTCCATGAAAATAGAACCAAAAATCCGGTTTTTCACATGGCAGGTTATCCAAAATGCCTTAGCTACTAAAGACAATCTCATGCGAAGGAAGATAACCCCAGATGATACCTGTCCGGTTTGCAAACAAGCCCCAGAATCAACGGAGCACCTCTTCTTGTTATGTCCCTGGACAAAACTCATATGGGAAGACCATTACATCAATATCACTATAAACCCTTACACTATTACAAGGCTGGACGCATGGCTGTCAGGTACGTTACAAACTCAAACCCCCCTCGAACTCATATGCCTTACTATGTGGCAGATTTGGAAGGGAAGGAACGAAGTTGTGTTCAGGAGTCAACCCACCAACGCTCAGCATGTAATCTCATCAGCCAAAGCAGAATGGGAACTAATTAGCCGTCTGGGGAACTTTAAACAAAAAAATCAAGTTTCGGGACAACCTGGCTCAGAGAGATGGGATCCACCGCCGGCTGGAACGATAAAACTCAACATTGATGCCTCCTTCGACCCCGATTCAGGGGACAGCTCCATGGCTTGCATATGCAGAGACGACAAGGGTTTGCTGCTCAACGGAATCGCACGAGATCTGCGCGTCTCCTTGCCTCTTCAAGCCGAAGTAGCTGCCCTAGTCGAAACCCTAAAATTTCTGGAAGAGAGGTACGGCGAATCTATTGTAATCGAGACAGACTGTGCAAATCTTGTGGAAATGGCAGGCGTATCTAGCGAGCATATAGGCTGGGATGCGTATGGGCTCATCACAGAAGCCCAACATCGGATGAAGGCTTTCACAAATCCTAGCCCACTGTCCGAGAGGAAAAAACGCTGCTGTTGACTGGGTAGCCAAGGCCCACTGTCAGAGAAGACTACCGTGTGCATGGACCATCAATCCTCCCTTATGTCTTTTGGATTTATTGTGTGCAGATGCCACATCCTTGTCTTATCAAAACTCTATCTTTTCAAAGTATTAATATCATTTTCATTTCGACCAAAAAAAAAAGACATTAGAAATTCTTGCGGTTTAACATGTAAAATTGGGGAATATGACACAAATGACTTTTGAATTTTAGTCTAATGTGTAATGTGGATTTTAATTTAGTCAATGTGAGCCTTGAACTTTCCATTCAAGTCCAAAGATAATATATAACATTTCCATATAGTTCATGTACTTGGGGATCACGATGAGTTGCATGTTGGGATAAATTTCATCAAACGGATTAAAAAATCAGATATTACACTATATATCGACTTAAAATTTGGAGATCATGGTATTATCTCATAAAATTTTGCAATTTTGGGTTGAGTGGGTTCTTGTCTTCTTGCTTATTCTATGCCTCGTGTATTCTCATTTTCGCTGAGAATAAGTTGTCAGCATCAAAAAGTCAAATCACATTGACGACGGTTCTGAGGATGCCGCTTCATGTCGCATTTGGTTCGTCCTTTCTGAACCGAACCGAACCGAACCGACGGTTACTGAGCTTGCTCGTTCTCTGTCTCCGCACTTGCTCATATCAATTGAGTCGGATCAACTCGGTCGCGCCCCGATGTCGGTGATCGGCGCCGTCGCCGGATCGTTGATCGGAGCCGAGCGAATCGAGGTCGCCTCCCGTGCGAGGCATGATTACTCGCTCGGAACTCGTCGAGCTACTCAGGGACTACCAGATCCGGTCTCAGCGCAGCTGCCCCGCCCTCGCTCCCTTCTCTCCCAAACTCCACATTACCACCCGGTACAACTCTCTCTCTCTCTCCTGGCAATTAGGCGTTCGTCGTGCATGCGGTGTGTCGTTGGTTCTGTTGTTTTCCATTGATCCGTTCAGTGATTGGCATCGTTCGCGGTGGTGACATATTAACGTTTGCGGTGGTCCTTGGTCGCTATTTGGAAGTGGTGGTTGAAGAGACGTTGGAATGGAAAGGCACCTGAATGAATGTCAGTATTTGTGAATTCCGAGATAGAAAGTTAGTCTGAAGTGCGGCTTTCGCCATATGATATGATTCTGCATCAATTACATATTATCTCGATCCTAGTTTAGTCTAGTTTGTTTGCTCTTGGACTTCGCTTTCGGATGATAGCTTGAGGATTTGCGATTTATTGGCACGATCCTGTTTGGCATTTATCGATTGGGGATTGCAACAGCTTTCTGTGATCGCCTGTCTGCAAATGTTTTGAGAATTTTCAGACGTGTTCATGACCTTCCAGGTTATTGAAACTTAAATCTTGTGTGAAATTTTTCATGCAGGGCTGATGTTGCTGTAGCTATATTTTGGTCTGTGGTGTTTAGCATGCTTGTCGGACTGACTTATCTGATGTTTCGTTACGGTCATTTCTGGCTGTCCTTTTTTACTACATGCCTCGGAAGCCTTCTACTTTTCTGCCTCCGAAAATTTAGGCATGCGCTTGCCAGGAAAAAGGAGCCAAGATTGCCTCTGTCCCTGTGAGTGTACATAAGTATTTGATGTGGAACCTTCTAACTTGGTCGTGGAGTTTTGGTTGCTCAGCAGCAAACTTGAGCAAAATGGCGAATACGTGCTTGGTGCGTGTAACAATAGTGGCCTGGACTTTTGGCTGCTGCTGTGGGATAGATGGTACCATTTCATGTATCATTCTTTGTAACCCATGTGCATCGCATGAAATTGGTGACACGTGCTGCTCTTCTTTTATTCATCATGCTTCCTTTCCATGTATTAACAAGTACAAGCAAAGTCATGGATGAGTATGACTTGTAATTGACATCTCCTAGGACTTCATGCACAAATATGCATGAGTAATCCCTAAATGTAGTTGGTGTAACACGCTTTGCATGTATTTACCCTTGCAAGGGATGCTACTAAAGTGGAATGCAAAAATTAAGACTGTACTATTTGAGAATTGACAGGTGAGTTGCCTAGGTCGCTACTATGATATTAAGCGTCGCTGTATCACCTTTTTGTCTTTATTCTTCCCCTTTGTATGATCCCTCCGTGGCACCGTTAAAGCTTCTACGTGCCTTTCTTTATTCACTAAATGGATTAACCTATGATCTGGAGAGGAAGAAGAACAATCCTAGCTTATGCAAATCCCCTGTTAGGAGTCTTGTCTTTTTATAGATTATTCTTGGACACATAGGTTTTTCATATTAGCTTGCATGGGAAGCTGAGGATTTGTAGATGATATGATGGCTTGAGAAATCTTCGAGGATAATTGGCACATTTTTCTGAGCGGGGTAGTTGAATTAGCTTGTTATCCTAAGAGACTTCACCTGGGAAGCAGGTTTAGTACCATTGAGTAATATGCTGTTTGAAGGCTAATGTTCCGTCAAGCCTTCTGATGAAAGTCTAATTAATGACATGGACACATGCTCACAGTGACAATTAGTGATTATATCCCCAATTTCTAATCCATTCATTTATCTATTATTGGTTCAAATGTCTCTATTCCTTTGCTCCTCCAGCTGTTGGTAGTCAGAGATCTGTATGCCTGGGAATATGTTTGTTATTTTTACCACTCTCTTCTGGAGAGACAACTTTCACATTCCATTCTACTTTGGTCTTTTTACAGGTAATGTTCTACTCTCATGTTTTGAGGCAATGATTGGACTAACTCCTTTTGGAGTAAGGTCCTTGCTAGCTGTTCTTGGGATCATTAATGCTTAATCCACTTGATATTTTTCTCCTTTGCAACATCATGTTTGTTCAGACTTGGATTGATTCAAAAACCCTCTGGCACTGTGTGCTACACATTCTTTTGTTGTTTTTAAAAAGAATGAGTTGCGTCTATTTTGGTCCATCTCGTGCTGCCCTAGTACTGCAGTTGTATAGGATTGTTGTTTCAATCAATTTGATTAGTTCATTTGATTGCATAATACATGTTTTCATTTGATAGATATCAGTCGCAAATGTTCACAATTGTTGTAGAGGAGTTCACCCACTAGGCATATGTTGAAAAGCAAAGCATGGACCTGAAAATTGTATTTGAATGATGGAAGCATCTTCTTCAAACCAGTGGAATGGCAGCTCTCATGATGTGATAGTCCTGGATCAAATTAGACTCTGGGTAGATTTAGACTGCTGCGTTGTTTGTCAGTATTTGAGTGACTTAAAATAAACAGTTTTGCCTAGTGCCAGTCATGTATGATATAGTCAGTGTTGTTGTTTCATTGCAGCATAAGCATTGTGATTTGATTACTTCCCTATCCTGTTCTTGTTTTGTAGCTGTTATTCGTTTTGTTTGTCTAATCACATGGCTGTGCTGTCATGTAGCCGCTTGAATTGCCACTGGATTTTTGGTCAGTTTCCGTGCATGCTTTTGTTCCTATAGCTATATTTTGGGCTAAATTGTTTGCCATACTTGTGTCATCATCAGTGACATCAAGGTGTTTCTATTTATTCTTTTCTATCGCATGCCTTGGAACTTGCTGCTGTACAAGCTCATTCCCGAGGCGCAGGATACTTTTTATTTTATTCATCTTTGTGAGCTTTTTGCAGCCAAATTTGAAGCCTTTTAACTTGGCCTAGGTGTCACTGTAGCAAGCAAGTTCCTTGGCTCACAGATCAGAGCGATCGAACTTTACCTTCCTCTCTGAGCTAGATTTGAATTTTTCATGTTTCATCTCATATAGCCCATCAGAGTTTGGTACGCCCTGATTTTCTTTTCATTATTGTACTTCCCATATGTCTAGTGAAGTCTCATGGGCAATTTCCTGTTATCTTTCACTAAGTTCTATTGTGGGAACTTCTTGAGCAAGTACTGTGTTAATGCAGTTGGCACGGCACTTACCTGCAAAGTTGTTGGAGATCCTGCTAATCTGAAAGGTGTAACATTCACCCATTGCTCACCATCAAGGTAGAGAAGAAAACTGACATGCAAGTTGAAAGATGATTAACTTTATCCCCAATTAAGAAAATCTGATCCCTGTTGTCTGATTTTATCATATTTAGAGCATTCTTTGCATACAAGGAAGCAAAATATTAGCATGCACGGCAGCTTAGGCTGTGAAGATGATCAGCACTGAAGTCGCTATGCGGATAGTAATAATTAATGGTATGCATTTTGGATGTTGAATAGCTTGCGATGAGATACAAGAAGGTAAATTGCACCATTAGTTTGCCTTTTGAACGCTAATTTTGTTGTGGGCTTTTGGTGGGTCTTTCAGTGAACTGTTGTACTGGCTGAAGGCAACATATAAGTTCCTTCTCTGGGGACATAAGAGGTGGATGCGGGCAGAGACACCAAGTCATTGGAAGATCAGCTTACAATAGCTTTCACTAGATCTATTATTGGCCTCAAGTCACTGGAGACCTGTTTTCTACTCACTGTCGAGTGTCACTATAGCCTCGTGGACGTGCATGTTGTATTTAGTTTATTTATGTGGTATATTGCTGAAAATCGTCTTTTCTTATGTTGGCAAGGCAAAGAATGGACCAACAAACTTCAAATAAGTTCGTCCTGCTTGCTACTTTCTGGATCAGTAACCTTGTTCATTTAGATCTCTATCTCTCTCTCTCTCAACAGAAGTTTCTATGTCAGTTCATTATGGTTCGTAGACCCCTTGGGTTGTCATGGTCCCCTTCTGGACCATTTCCTTCATTATCCTTGACATATCAGGCAACAGCTGAGCTTTTATCAGGGAAAAAGAAGAAGAGAAAGAAGAAAAGGAGTCTGCAGAAATATAAAGAAAAGGAATTTGCAAAAATATAAATCACACTGAATAATGGCTACCACAAATAACGGGACATGTGGCCCTCTGGTCAGACAAGCTCTTTCGTGCTGGTTCATGGACAAGTGTGCATGTGGTGATGATTGTCTGAACATGGTTGCCTCGTGACCCTCTAATACAAGTTTTCTTGGTATTATTAGTCTTGTGATGATGAATGGTATTGAATAATTGATGCATTGGGTTTTGACATATTGGACTGCATATTGCTCCATGATTGCGCTCTTAAGCTCTTCTGTCTTTTTGGTTGTTTAATATCTTTGCTTGGCTTGTTAGTTTTTCCTTTCGACCAGCTATAGAGTCCCCTTTTGTTTCTCCCGGGGGATGCATGAGAATACACAGTTGCTTCTAAATTGGTTGATTCTCTCTTTTAGGTTGCATCATTTGGCCCAATATATTGCTAATGACCATTTGCCTCATATGTTAATAGTATTACCCCGCATGATTGTCAAGTTTTAGGAGAATCCTTGTCTAGATTGAGAGGGTCGTGCCATGCCGTTTACATACATAGGCCTCACCATGTGTGCAGCATAATGACTACTCTCCGTTCTTTTGACTATAATTTCGGTCGCTTGAACTTCCGCTTGCATGAACTGAACTGCTCGCATGACTTTCAGTTCATGCCACTGCTTTAATGGACCAGAACATGGTTTCTTTTGGCTATGACGGTTTTTGGCGATGGGAAAATAACCACGTGTGAATTGGAGCTGTCTTTCGACGTTGCTTGTTGTTTTTACGGTATACTTTTGTGGTGAGCGGACAAATTAATATATAGGTTGGAAAGATCAGCAGCGT
Source organism: Melaleuca alternifolia (assembly GCA_019926035.1). NCBI lineage: Eukaryota > Viridiplantae > Streptophyta > Magnoliopsida > Myrtales > Myrtaceae > Melaleuca > Melaleuca alternifolia. The sequence continues at coordinate 3,843,316 of JAGKPW010002416.1, read as the reverse complement.
CTGTGATTGGAGCTCTTGTACGATTGTTAAACAAAGGAAGCTGATGATCCAAATCAAACCAAACTAAGCTGAACCGACAAGTTTCCTATTGCTGGGTTATGGTCTGATAACAGGTTGTGTTTTGGTCATTGATGTGTCCATTCTTTCCTAATTTGCCAGTTGACCTGAACCAAGTCGCAATATTTTGTTTATTACTGCGTGCCATCAGATTTAGGGTTACATAGTACCAAGTTATTTCTAAACTACTTACGTGTTCAAACTTAATGTCACTGTTCAAACCTGCTCGAAGTAATTAAGAACCGAAGGCATCTCTGTCTGATTTTTATTGGGGTTTTGCTTGTAAGTCCTTTTGTTTAATTTGACGTGGATTTTGGTTTCTTTTCTATTTAGGTCGAAAACACCTCTCTGTCCAATCGAACCTGCTTTTTTTGCTCTCCGCATTTAGAAATTGCGAAAAATCAAAGGACCGAGGTCATTCCATGGATTCTGTACCTAAACAAGCAATCGTTCGATGCGGCTGAGATGCTAGCGCTGCTCATAGGGTTCATCAGTGCGCACAGAATCTATAGGCATGTGTACGTGCATGTGAACGGAAAAGGTCGATCGGGGGTGTTCATATCTAATTCAAAAGTTGCTTTTTCCCGGACGAATTCGTGAATGCAAGTTAGGTCAAGGCAACCTAACATGAGATTCGAGGGGAGAATGATGCTTCCACGCATCTGTGAGCTTTAAAGATATTTATGTGCTTAAGCATGCATCGTCGCATCCTGATAAGAAAAGCTCTCTCTCTCTCTCTCTCTCTCTCTCTCTCTCTCTCTCTCTCTATGACTAAAATAGAGATGGAGAAATAAAACACTTGCTGCATGTGTTGCTTAAACCGCCGTTCCCGTGATTTTGAACACTTAGCAAGTCATTAATATTATACGGGCAATGTGCAAAACTTGCAACAGAAGCTATCGAATTTAATGTAAGTAAAGAGTCACGTACGCCACAGAACATCAGTATCTTCTTAGCCTTGGGATCACCCACCTTTGCTACCACCATCCTCTTAGGAAAGAGACACATTCCCATTTTTGTTTTGAATGAATGATCTTATACATCAAATAGAATCAATGAACCGAAATCAAATGAAGGCAATTATTGACGAATCTTTAAGCATGCTTTGAAGAAACAAGCGGAAGTTAGTCGATCAAGAGCATACAAATAAACAATCCAATTTGAGTTAACAATAAGATACTACTCGGTTTTCATAGAAGGAGAAAAGAATTATTACAGGAAGTATGCTCGTTCGAATCTTTGTTGTTACCTTCATAATATCTACTTTGGCAAATGAAGCGGTGCACAATATGAGTTTTGCATTAGAAATAATTGACTACAAAGAGTTAAATCCTAGTCCTATATAGCCTCAATTGCTAATAAGATCATAGGAACAGTCTAAAATTTAGACAAAGCCATTTTCCACCGTAGTTGTACAAAAACATTTCTTTTTCAAATTTCCGGCACAAGGCATCCTAATCTTTTGACTCGATTATAGTTTTATGGATGTATGTAAACCATCCCATCTAGGCTTTATTTACACGGCGGCAGGTATACCAAGCGGAGATGATGTAAATTCGAGAAGCCTCTTTACAAGAAAAACATAGCTAGAAAAGTCATCACTTAATTGAAGCAGACACCTATAGTTTACATTAAGTACCTCAATGGAAATGTGTGTAAAAGCGGGTACTTCATTCAGCATCTACCGCGCCTATAGGAAAGCTGTGGTAAAAGTGGGTTACCAGTTAATAAACTTGTCCACAGGACCTGTCACATCCAGGTTTAAAGGAGAGGAAACATACATGGAAGCAACAGAAGCAAAAGGTCAAAAGCCGCGCTAGGGTTTCTTAGGGCACCCACTTCACCACTTTGATCTAGTTTATAAGACGCATTACATCTTGAATAATAACGAAAGTAATCTTTGTGGGATTCCAAGGGAACAACTCAAAAGATTACAATGACATCCAATAACAATGTCGAGTAATCTATTAGTATTATTATAGAATCTAGATAACCATGACAGCAAATCCTCTTTCTCCAAGAAGACAAGAAGAAAAATATGAGGGCATCTTTTTTTTCTTATCCATCATTATTATAGTATTAGAATAGTAAATAAACTACGAATTATCCACTAGCCCAAGAAGAAAAATCTTCCGATAGGAGAAGCTAGTAGGCCTAGTTGTCACGCCACCAGCAGCCAATGGTTTATTTCTTTTGAGATGATAAGACATTGGGAATACTCAATACAACTCTTTCTAGCAAAAAAGCCGAAATTCTTGGCCAATCAGTCGCACTTTTCTACTAACGTTAGGCTAATGAGCTCAATTATTCCCTTTGTCCTGTGGGTTTTATTAGCTTTACCGTCATCATGAAGCCTTTAATCAGTGTCTAAATTATTGACAAAGCTTGATATGAAGGCTGCAACCAATGACGTTGAGCTGTGGCATCCCAATGCTCGCTCTCATTATCTAAAGTGAGTCTCCATTCCAATAAGTCATATCGGCTGATGGGTCGAAGAATTCCTAGCATTATGTTCCAAATGCTATGAGAATGAAAGAAATTTTGCACGAGGGACACTTGAGTTGATAAAAACGATATGTAGATACAATTCGCATAACAATCTACCTGTAAAAACATTCTAGATACACTACTCTTACGGGCGCATCCACACAAACATAGATGCATGTTCAAACTCGAATAATTAAAATTAAGGGAATAGTAAAGACGTTTAAACAGCATTGCCAAAAATAAAGAATCTCGAATATGGGGTTGGCAAGAAAAGGTAAAAGTAAAATCTGTAAGTACAAAAGATTGAATGAAATCAAGCTGATCCAATGTGAAGATAAATACAACCATGCTAGCTACATATTTGACTTGATTTTGACACTTTGCTATGAACTGAGTGCGAATATTAACATAGCATTAAAGCATGCTAGATCTTTCATTCGGATAATGATGCATTCTCCTCTTATGACTATTAAAATTTTAAACTTAGGCTCCGTTCGTTTCACGAAAAATGTAATATTATTAAAAAATATTTTCGAGGAAAATAGAAAATAATGCTAGGTCCAAGTCGAACACTTGTCTGTTCCACAAGTCCAGGATTCATCTTTTCTACAACAGTTTGTTAAATAGAAAATAATCACCGTTTCAAGTTATTAACAAATTGAACATTCAACACGATGTATAAAAGAGTTCCATGGTAAAAACAGATGTTTATGTCTGTGACAGCATTCCTAAAACAACGATAGCATCGAAAACGAAAAAAAGAACAAAGAAGAAAATAACCCCTGATTTAGATCTATGAACTGAGAGAGAGAGAGAGAGAGAGAGAGAGAGAGAGAGAGAGAGAGAGAGAGAGAGAGAGAGAGAGGATTAGAGTTTTTCTAATTGAGTTGGAGATTACCAATTAGGAAGGGTTTAGCAAATTGAAATGTAAAATTTCATAAAGAATAAATAGTACAATATACATATAGCTAGTTTAAGAAATAATACACGTATATTGTACCTTTTCACAAGGTACCATACAAAGAATAAAACCTAGCTATCTTGTACTTACCGAATTTCAAAATTTTAGAACTTAAAATTAACCCTTTATTTACCGATCTTGAAATTTGGAACGTGAAACATATCCTGTAAATACTAACACCCATCTTAAAATTTACCTAATCATGCCAATTACGCAGGATCCATCTTTTCTACAAACGCAAACTCTATTTTAACTTTAAATATAGTCTTCCAAAACAATACTTTTAAAAGAAATCTTATATATAGTATAATTATCAAATAATTATTTAAGATCAATACAATATTATGATCCCATCCATTTTTGCTGTTCGGTCCTTCAGACATCCATCAAGCCCAAATAAAATCTCGATTACATACTTTGCTTTCTCTACATTGACAATTTCTCCTCAAGGGTCACAGTCCTATCACAAAATAAGTTATCTGCCGCATCCAAGCCAAACACTTAATTACTGTCGATCAGCTTTTTGGTGGTTAATCTTTGGATTGTAATCATGTCTATATGTCCTTCCATTTGATAATTGGGTCGTGAAATCATTTCAACAAGAGAAAACTTTTCAAATGATATTTTCACTTTTCATGAGCATACTAAATTGCTTCCTAAGCTGGGAAACCTATAATTTGCATCTCCAAACTAAATATCCAAATCGCAAAGACTAGTCTACCCCCAAAACCTTTTTTCCCTTCTCTCTCTCGATCGACAATGGCAGAGCTTGAACAAGGGTGGAGATCCATTGGTGAGCAAGCTCGACCCGAATTTGGTCCAGCTCATTAGCTCAAATCTAGCTCCGTGTGCATTGACCTTGATGGATTTGGGTTGAGCTCAACTAGATTTGGCTCTAGCTCGATGATGGCTCCGTCAATAGGTGGCAGCTGGTGGCAATAGGGTCGCGAGCATTGGCGGCGCTAGGGCAAAGAGGAGCTAAGTGATGGGTGGGAGGGTACTTTAGGGTTTTAGGCAATACAATTTTCATTGTGCATAGATTCGAAATGGTGGAAGGGGCAAAGTTGAAAGGAAAATTGTGAATTTGTAAGTAGGACCAAATGTTACGTGCAACAAGGGATGCTAATTGTAAATTTTCAAAATTTAAGATGCCAACTGATATGAGAATAATATATGAAAATGCTTTTTGAAATTTTCTCATTCAATAATTACGCTATGATATCTCTAAAGTCTATATATAATAGATTCCTACATGTGAGCTATATATATATATATATATATATATATATATATATATATATATATATATAGTAATTGAATGTACCACATAGCTTCGTTTCCTTTAGGAGAAAATTAATGATTAACTTCACAAAAGAAAAGCCTTTTTTCACGAGGTCCAACAAAAATTTCTTGCCCATCAATTTACCTATGCTAAAGTTTTCCTCAACTCATTGACTTGCACGTGAAGTAAAGTATGAAAAATATCAAGCATAGACGTGTCTCTACTTCATTCTTACCTCAAACTACTTGTCAATTACATCATTACCTCTTTGTGTATAAGTCAAGTGCTTGGTTTTGACTTGCAAAGTCTTGCTGCTATACAAATGCGAACCAGCTAAAAGAGTGTGGACCGATGAGCTTGATGTTAACATGGCCGAAAGCACAAAAGGGAAAAGAAGGGAACAAAAGAAAAGGAGCGAGCCCTACTTGGTTTCTTCTCCTTTCTAATTCCAAGGGGAAAAGGAAAACTAAAGTTGAACCTGTCCCTTTTGAGCTCGGGATTCTCAATTGGATTCTGCTTTTGAGGCTCGTGAAAAGATTGAGCACAAAAGGAAGGTCACAAAACTTGTCGATTTTATAGATACATACACATGTGTGCTCTAATAAGCAGTCTGAGAGGCCTGTGGTGTTTTCCTACGTTTTCTTATTGTTGTTCACTTATCCGATGAAATTATTGTAGGCCTGGGTTGCCTTGATGATGGCTTGCAGATGGGCTCCTTATTCGGTATCCATATTCCGATTCTTCACGTCCATGTTATCTCCACCCATGGCGCTTCATAATATTAAAGTTTAATGTTCAATGGATGTAAGGTTTTTAAGTGTTTAATGACCGTAATAAGTATAATCATATTATTATAAAGCGAAATTTCCATAAAGAAGGTAGAGAAGCTACCGCTTATGTGTCTGAACATTTTGCCGATTACTTTCCATGAATACATGCGAATCGATCCATTCTTCTAAGATTTCATCATGCAAGACCAAATGTGTCTATATGGAACCACCAATATGCTCTCTTTTCAACTATCAAAATAAGCATCCACGCATGTCTGTGTAAAAAAGGGGGAAAATTGGTGAAGGAAAGGAAATGTTTTTATAATGAATTTAAATTGTCAAGAATGGAGAATGTTTGATTAAAATTTAGAATCCATGAGAGATTTATTTAATCATACAAGTTTTGTGTGTGGCCCTATTTAAATTATCAATTCATTTTCTATTTAAAAGAAGACTATTGGTCACCAGAATATATGCAATATGAAAATTACTGAAATTGCGAGGGGGAGGATTTGTTTGTTTTGATTTTTAAATGGCAAATACATAGAAAAAATCCTATATCTAAATTTGCCCATTGCGACACAAATGCCCTCAAGTTTTTTTGTATTACGAAAAATTTAAATTTATACACATGTGACATATATACCATCTATTTCAGTTCCATCCATGGCTCATTTGTCACACTTATATAAGTTCGAGATTTTTTTATAGAACAAAAAAAAAGTTTGTAATATTTGTGTTGCAATGCGCATTTTTTTAGTTTTTACCGATAGAAAAAACTTTAGGGTATTTGTGTCACAATTAGTACAATTTGAGGTTTTTTTAGTGCTATTAATCTATTTTTAAAAGCAAGATATAATTTTTCCTTTTCCATCAAATTTCTAACTATTATTTATATATTAAAAAGTTATGACAAAATCATTAACATATCTATTCGTCAAAATTCTATGCACTAGAAGATTTAATAAAATCGAAAAGTCTTCACACAACGTCTAAAATCTGAGGTTGAAAATGGGGTTAAGTTTGTTTCATTGTATTTGAGATGAATGGAATGTACTAAAGCTGCCTGTTAGGACAATGGCCATGTATATGAATCTTGACAGACATCCAAGTTCCCAATCCCCCATAAGGAAAAAGAATAATCTGCAGGAAAAGGGTTCATTGGGGATGGGCAAATGGTCAAAGATTGTGACTGAAGTGACTCTGAAAACGGGCCAGAAATCATCATTTGGTCTGCAACAATCTTTAACTCTCTGAACCCAAAAATGCTTTTTCAATCTTCCCCAAGCAAGAGCCGCGCGTGAGCAATGATTGAATCCCTGAGGCCAACCCCCTTTGCTTTGTCCTCAAGTCAAGGGTGGAGAGCGGGGCCAGACGCTGCTGCTCTTGAACGTTGACATCTCATTCTACCAACTCGATCATTACGCTCCATATTTTAGTAGATTTGGTGCTCCCATATCCGCCAATACTTCAGGGTTCAGCCTCTCTATATTGGCTAGGGTTTGGAGAGTGTATATTTTTTTTAATGTAGCTATTATCGGTGTCTTTACAGATAATTCGTGCATGGAGGGCATGGCTGAGTATGAAAAAGAGAATCGTTGTTTGGTGGATCGTGGGGAGATCGGAGGGAGACAATGGTTCGTCATTGACTACTTTGAAACCGCATGCAGTTATGACTAAACTACGAGATCTAGTATTGATGATGCAGTTGTAATAAGAAGAGGACTATTTACTGCACAAGTACACGGCCCAAATGCAACTGTAAACTGGATTTTGTTGAGTGTCTAGGAAATATTTATTAATACCTAATCAAGAAAAATTTTATTGGTCGGTGTGTTCAAGAAGTAAGTATTTTTTTCAATGGCTATGCTTAAGAAATGTTAGAAAAGTGCTTTGTAATATGAAATGAAATGTTTAGAGTAGATGCCTTCTGCTCGGAAACTAAAACTAGTTTGACGTATTGGAAACCATCATCGACTTTTGTATCAACTTGGTTTTCATCCCTTGTTTTGCTAAAAATTTGTTAACTGGTGTCTTAGGAGCGGCACTGATTGACTAATTAATTAAAAACTTTACAGTTCGCACTATACCAACTATCTAGAATTTATGAAATTACTGCTTTGAAAAGTGAGTTTTATGTATTTAGTATGTTTAACAAGTCTCGAATTGAATAAAAGGTTAATCTGGATGACGTCCGTATATGTAACTCGGTAATTAGATGCATGGCTTGAAGAAAAGATGACCGTTCCAAAATGACATTTGCAGTCCAACCAAACTCCATAATCAGAAAAGACTGATTCTTATACAGCAAAATACAGAAAAACAATCTTCTCCTGTCATCGCATAACATAATCTCCAAAAACAAAATAAAAACTACTCTCTCCCCCTTAGAGAGAGAGAGAGAGAGAGAGAGAGAGAGAGAGATTAATTCATGGTTGGCAACGAGGGAGAGTGAACTTATTTGAAAGCAAGGGTGTTGAGTTTAAAAAGCTAATGAGAAACTGTTGAGAAATGCTTTTACGATACTTATTTGTCTTAATAAATGTAAAATTTTGCCCTTAAAGAGTGATTTTCTCAAAGTGTGCGCTTCTTCCATTCTCAAATACTTCAAAGAATGTTATTTCTTCTTTCAGGCTCCGTTCGTTTCAAGAAAAATAACTTTCAAAAAAATAATTTTCAAATTTTTTGATTCATTTCATGAAAAATAAAATAATTAAGGAAAATATAGAAAAAATCACTTTCAAAAGTGGAGTGAAAAAAGGGAAAAGATTTTCCATATTCTTTGTTTACCTTTAAATATTATGGCCTCTAATAGCGTGTCTCGACATCGCTCAAGGTTGGCGAGCCGGTGATTTTTGACAAATGAACACCCGAAAATATTATCATTTTTCAGGAAAATGATATCCATAAAAATATTTTTCAGAAATGCTATATTTTCCGTGAAATAAACGAAACCTTAATTAAGTTGATTACTGCCTTAGAGACCCTTATTAACATCCACTAAGATTTATGATTATATTTTATAAGAACTTGTTTGTTTGCATTTAAATGGGGATAATGAATTGAGACTTATGAAATTTTAGTATCCTCATAATGACTTGCATTTGGTACCACAGAATAAACCAACTTAGAAATGGAATGACATCCTTGATAAAAGACAAGTTTGAGTATATAGATAGTTGCATGTGAGAACGTGCAAAAATTCCATCAATTACCCTAATCTCTTTATGAGCATGCATAGATATATATTGACCTAAAGCATATATTTCTCTTTATGAGTTTTCATTTATCTTCTTTGTCATAATTATAAGTTTTAGATTTAAGGAAAAGATATTAAAAAAAAGTACAGCCAATTGAGACCAAACTTGAGTTTATAAAATTTCAAGTAAAGAGACAAACATAAATGATAGAAAAATAAAAATGAAGTCGTGGAGATTGCACGCTCACGTGTCTCGCCAGAGCAATGATGGTCTGACTTCACGCTATCCAGTGGCCTTCACCATTATCATGACTACTGTACTGAATGCGTTTGACCGAGGACTGCAGCTGATCTCTGCGAGCGAGCGAGAGAGAGAGAGAGAGAGAGAGAGAGAGAGAGCAATAATGGGGGCCAACCCTCAACATGTACCGGAGTCAATAGCACTGTTGTTTAGAGTTCATAGAGGGTTGAAAGAAGAGAGTTCAAAAGGCATTAGGTGTACCGACTTACTAAATTCGTTTAAAAACTTAATATTCTCTTCCCTCCTCATCTCAGAATGTCATCCTAATGAATAATATGTGCTGAGTTTATATAAATTAACATGACTTGTTAAAAGAAAAGAATAAAAATCCCTGACCAGTTTCATTTGGATATCGAGTATTTGGAGTGTGACATGTGCAGGGATTGAACCGGGGGCTGGCATAATCGGATGTCCGTCCTACCAAACTATAGAGGAACACCAACAGATGGTGGATTTCAGATTTGAGGCAACCTGCTAAAGCCTCATCAGGATTTGAGACGGTTTAAGATATTACAGACACGAAACCTGAATTCGATATGTATCACTTATTAAAACATTCTTAACTTACTAGAATCTTTAGGTTAACTTTCGCCTCTTCGCGCGAAACTTCTCTGGCTTGGCTCCTCTCCTCCGCCATCAGCTGTCTTTGCCTTGTGGTGCTCTGCTTTTCTTTGCCTGGCCCTCCTTGTTTAGCAATTTAATGTCGGTATGGTATCAAATACCGTTTCATATATGTCTTGGTTACATGCAGAAACGTAACTTTCCAACACTCTGTTTCGGAACGAAAGAACTGTCGGGTATCAACGACAAACAGCAAAAGAATGGAAAGAGGGGGACGAATTGAATCTTGAAAGCAACAAGAGGAAAGGTAGGACGTCCGTGTTAAGAGAACTAGCGCTGGACTCAAAAGGTGTGGTAACCAATGGATACGCACCTCCACGACTACTGTTGAATCAGAGTTAGAGTCCCCAAAGCTCACTACCGTTCTCTTTAAAAGATCCTCCGTATTGCTTTTTTCCTGTGCTTGAATCAATCAATCCAATCAAATCGATTTGCACCAAAATCCCAGTCTTATCAAACCCAGTTGTCAAAGGACTTTCTCTCTCTCTTTCTCTTTCTCTCTCTTCCAAGCCTCGTTAATGACAAAGTACAGTGTTTGGTGCACAATTAATTTGTTCCCCTCCTACTGATTTCCCACCATCCTGTCGACCCACACGTGTGAATCCTGCCTCGTGGTGGCAATCATTTGCAGGGTTGGCCACCCGCACGGATGGTTAGGTCATCAGTCATCATCCTTGTTTGTTCCCTCTTTACTTATGGCTTAGCTCCCCTGCACGAGTGATTATGTCATCACCTTCTTTATTCCCTTTTTAGTTATGGCTTAGATCAATCTCTCTCTCTCTCTCTCTCTCTCTCTCTCTGTGTGCCAATAAATCTCCAAACTTAAGGAAGCTCCATAATGCTCTCCTAAACTTTTTCGTTGTCACAAAATATCTCCCCGTCTTTGAAATGTTTCCGTATCTATAGCTGGTCAAGTGTTACGTGAAAATGGACTAACTCATTTTCTAGACAAAATCACCTGTATGAGTAATTCCATTGAAAAGACAGAGAGATTGCTTTGATCCAAGAAATGAGTTGCCCCAGTAGCATTTGACGGCCATATACACGAACAAACTAGCAAATTTAGACAAAAATTTAAAGTTTGGGAGATAATCTGCAATATTTCAAAAATCAGGGAGTTATTATGCGATGGGATCAAAACTTGGGGAGATTTTGAGCGATCATCCCAAATTTTAAATCATCAAGAATTACATGCGCCAAGCAAGTGAAAATCGATCGGATTATCTTACATTTTTTTTAGGATCGATGATCCCCACTTTCCATCGGTCTTTTACACCTACGTATTTGCGAGTCAATAGATGTGTCAGTGATTTTGAATAATAATTATGCGTATTATTATTGGGTGTTCAAAACATGAATAATACATGTTTTGTTCAAAACTTGCTTTATTTTTGGGTGTTCAAAACTTGATTTAACTTTTGAACACCCAAAAATAAAATAAATAATACGCATAATTATTATTCGTAAAAATTCTACATTTAAATTATATTTAGCATAATTAATAGGACATCCGACCATTTATATTCATTTATCTTTTGTAAACTCTAATTATTGATGGTAATAATTTACTCGATAAAATAACCCATATTAAAAAAGAGATACCATTCATCATATATACAAAAGAATTAACAAAATAAGTGGTAAACATAACAAAATTAGGAATGATCGGTTCGTCGAGCAATCTGGTTCCCCCTAGAATTAGGAACTAGACCGAACCAAACCCATTGGTGTGGGTAGATTCCTGGGATGTCCAATGGAATAGGGAAAATTCTAAAAACAAAATCGAGTTTCTTTACTTTAAAAAAATATATTTTCATAAAGTTGAATAAAAAGAAAAAAATTGAATTGTTTGACCAATAGATGTCTTTCACATTCAACGGAAATTTAAATATATATTTTTTACTTTTTTATATCTTTCTTTTTAATAAAATATGAAAAATTTAATCGGCCAAATCCGACTCTCTTATGAAAGGAGAATCGGATCTCCAGGACACCCATTCCACTTTTGGAATCGAGGACTAGACAGACACTTTCAAGAACTGGACCCACCCGGTCGGTCCAAGCTGATCTAATTGGTCGATTCAATTTGCTCACTCCTAAGCAAAATCAAGACATGATTTAATACTTACAAATTTTCTTTTTGATAACCGATGATTCTATCATAGGCCCCCCGTGCCCGGACAACACCAAAGGGCTGGGTCTCTATACCTCAGGGGAGACTAGTACAAGACCCCAACACCATGACCCCCACTTACAAATATTTAATATTTAATACAAACCAAAAAGTCACATAAATTTGAAACTCTTATTTATAACTCACTAACTCAATCGCGTTTGTGGGTAAGATCAACGAAGCAAGTGAGCCGCATTTGTGAAGTATGCCAAGAAAGGTGAGCATTTCCACTATTTGAGTTGCGCTCTTGAGATGAACGACATGCAAAACTTAGGCAGCGAATAGAGCGATACGAGCGAAGATGGTTTCCATTTTTTAGTCGAATTGGGGTTAAGTTAAGTGAATTTTCAATTTTAAATTTATATAACCTATTTACATAAGAAAGAATAGGGGCAAATGAATTAAGATTTACAGTAGAAAAAATATATGATACATTATTATATAATATATATAATACATACAGGGTTGGTCCAGGTTGGACCAACCCAAAATCTCAGGACCAAGGACCAACCCAAAATCTCGAGGTGAATGACCAACCTGCACAATATAGAATTAAGAATTTTAGGACCAAGGACCAACCCAATCCCCCAATAACCTGGACCGGACCGGTCGAGTTGGGCTAGTCCAAGGTTGGTCCAAGTTCAACTCTGGACCGCTGCTCACCCCTAACCACCAGAGTTCCCCACTTAAATCACAAAACCATACATGGAAGTCGAACTCTGAATTTAATTGTGGGAAAGGAACGTCTCTACCAACGTAGCTATGCGTGAATAGGTGATTATATGATGTTTCTTGATGAGTTCACATTGCACAAAAAGGAGTCTTGTATGCATGCTCTGTGGGGGTTCTTTACTAGTGTCAAAATCCCGACTCAACTTTTTCCAAACTCCTATCTAACTACTTGCTCTGGTGATCACTCAAACCTCTCGTCAAAGTGAATTATTACACGTCACATTATATGAATTTCTTTTTATCCTTTAAAGGTTATGGCTTCTTTGCTGCGCCAAACTTTTCTTCAGTAGGTGCAATAAGTAGAGATGGCTTCGTGACCCCAAAATTATACAAAGGGAGGGCCAGTTGTCAATACCCTTGACCGCTCATCGAGAATTAGAAAAAAATGGGGATCAATCTTTGAACTTTAACGGCTCAAATTCGCGGAGTACGCTCTTTGGGCGTATGAAATCAAATTATTTTTTAATATTCAAAAACGCATGTCCAAACATTTTTAAATGGCTAATCATTCTATGTTCAGGCAGTAGCCCTATACATATTAAGTCTCAAGGTGATGAGGTACTCAAGGTTATTCAGAACATGAAGCGTTGGATATTTCAATATCAAGTTTGTTGTTTTCGAATCGAGCATTTAAAAAATTCAGATAGACTATCGAGAAGTATTGTCTTATCTTCTTTTTATTGCGTTCTTACTTACAGAAATAGACTCATATTGAAAATTTATGTATATACTACGATTTAAACATTCGATACAAATATAGAGGATCCAAGTCCTCACATGGGGGTGGTGGTTGGGTTTAATGTGGCGGATCCATGTTGGCGATCTCTCCCTCTCTGAGAGAAAGATTTGGCTTTTGGCCAAAAGCAATGTTGTATTTTGTAAAGGTTGTGGGGAAAGAAGACAAGTTGGCAGATTGAGCGTGCACATGAAGAGCAATAATGTCAAGATGTGGAAGGAAAAAAGGAAGAGAGTGGAGACCTATGAAGATGAAGGCTCGAGGAGGAGCCAAGTGATCAACGACACCCTAGTAGGATTAGGCCACGTATTACTTAGTTAATTACCTTCTGATTTTGATGATCAATCGATGCATTATTGAGCCCATGTTTTAGGATCTAAGTGACGCAAAATTAGAGCATAGCTTATTGTTTTATTACGCAGAATTATGCGAAATAGGGTTTCCAATTGCAAATAAACTAGGAAACTCTTTCCCTTGATCAGGTGAAAGATTAAGTACTAGAAAAACAGTATCTCTAAAACTTCAACAACAACAAAAATTCAGAGACAAGGAGAATCAACTCGACTATCAAAATGATTCGATTTTGCGACATCTCAATCTCTGACAACAGGTCACGGCGAGCATCCAATTGTATAATCTTTCTCATTCACTGGAAGGGACATGGAGAGATCTTTCTTCTTTTTGCTCTTTGTGGATGTTTGCATCTTCAAGAAACAACAACAAAAATTCAGAGACAGGGAGAATCAACTCGACTATCAAAATGATTCGATCTCGCGACATCTTGATCTCTGACAACGGGTCACGTGAGCATCAAATTGTATAATCCTTCTCATTCACTTGAAGGGACATGAAGAGATCTTTCTTCTTTCTTTTTACTCTTTGTGGATGTTTGCATCTTCATGAAACACTCAAATGGGACACGCATCAATAATGGAGCTAACAAAGAAGATGTTACGCCTTTCTTGCGTATGGATGATCCAGTGATCAACGTACGCACCAAGTGATGGTGCGGCATCTAGATGGCTACGAATCGTACGAGATCCGCAGAACTGTTTTGACACATAGTATTCCCAACGCCCTACCACTGATGTTGAGATCTGCATGGAAATGGGCAAATGGTCTTAAACCTAATGGCCTGGGGAATGAGGGAGGTCTCCCGGCTGTGAAAAAGAGAGATCTCGTCTTCATTGGATAGGACTAGCTAGATCGGAGAGAGAGAGAGAGAGAGAGAGAGAGAGAGAGAGAGAGAGAGTCCAGTCTCAATGTGGACATGAGACCTCGATACTCTATAATTTCTAGGCCGTCACCGACCAGTCCTCGAGCTATCAAATGTCCTCCTCAAAGCCTAAGGAAAGAGAAGAGAAGATTATTCTCCCCACTGGTTTGGCGGAACTTTCGATTTCGTTATGGGAGGCAAACTAAAAACCCTAGAGGAAGACAAAGGAGAGAATTGGTTTATTGAACAAATCCCATGCACGACCACGGTGGATATTCGGCGGAGGTGAATGAATTTCCATGTTATGATTTGAGCTCGCACGAATGAGTTGAGTTGCTTACCAAACCCGATTTTGTTGTTCTAGAAATTGATCATTGTAAAATTGCGTGATAAACATTATAATTATAGATTCGATTAAATGGAAGGAAAATTCATTGGGTTGCATGTGATGAAAATTATTTCGTGCCATTCTCGTTCCATCCAACCCATGTTTGGTTGGTTTCCTAAAAATTGGAATGACCATTCCACCTTAAAGAAATTACTGATATAAAATTACTTGCTATATTTAAACTATAAGTAAGAAACAAAAAAAAAATTATATACTATTCAACAATTACTTTTGTTCATTGTAAATAACTCATTAATAATATGTTTATCATTAAATAATAACATCTAAGAATAAATCATAATTATTTAATAATATGATTAATGTTAATAAGATAGTCAGTTTGCTCTTTATATTATAAAGAGACACACTTTATCAGTTTATACACCTATCTCGGGTGAATGAAATATATTATTAACCTTAACGATCAAGCAATCACGATCCATGATTGAAGCGAAAGCGCCATCTATCATATTATTTGTATCTGGTAGCGTGAGGAGGACGGAGAGAATTTGTGTCATCTCATTTATTTCGTGTTCTCATAACTGTAAAATAAGTGCCTTGCTGGTAATTCAAATATGGTGATTGGTTGTCATCCCTGTTTTGTAAAAAATCTCTCTAATTCCAAGATTAAGTATTCAAAATAATGGAGTGATGGTGACTAACTCGAGATTGGAGAGAAGACTCTTAACAACATAAGACAATAATAATAAGTTGATTAGAGAGAGAACATCCTCGATTGGTCGTTCAGGTTAGGTCGGAGTGAGAGCAACCCGGCAATAGCATGTTTGTCTCATGTTTAAAGAATTATCATAGTAACTACAAGTAAATAAAAACAAATACATTTCTCTCATGAACCTAGTAGGCCATCAAAGATTGATTCTCCGACTGCGATTTCTCTTCTCCTCTCTCTCTCTCTCTCTCTTCTCTCTCTCTCTCCCTCTCTCTCTTAGCCATCTCCGATCGGCCGTATTGACAATGCTGATATTTCTAACTCGCCTAATTGAAAAGTTGGCAGCATAATTGTTTAATCGAGATTCATATTCGTATTGAAATTCGAAAGTTATAGAGTGAAAATCGAATCGAATCATAAAATTCGGCCTAGTATCTAAGAGTGGTATTTTGTGTCACATACATTTATATATGAATTGTGTAAATAATGCTATAAATGGGAAATGTTGAGAGAGATTTATAATCTATCAACAAAGAACTGGTAATTTCGAGTGCGAGCGATTTTCCCCATGCATACGAACATATAATATCCTACTATTTATTAATATAAAGATGACATTTAAATACAGACCATTATTATTTACCAAGGTTTTTATCGCATTATAAAGTGAAACATTTACTTTCAATCATTTGTAACTATCAAAACACAAAATACATCACAAAGTATGATAGAACACGTCATCGAATACATAAAACCGCCGAAAATTAGAATCGCTTAGACTGAATCGAATCATATGATAAGAATTACCCGATCGATTGATTTCCATAACTATGTTTGGTAAGACGAAGTTTTCAATTAATTTTTTAGTGCTACTAAGAGACCCCCACATATGATAATGAGCGAAGAGGGAAGTTTATTACCATCCAAATTAGCTATGAAGAGGCAAATATTTCTTGAAAAAATCTTTGCGTTGTTTGAAATTTCTTCTCGTCCTTAACTAAAAAATATTTCTTCATAACCTGCCCCCACATGATTCTAAGCATCATCATAGCATCTTAGGTGAGATATGGAGTTCTGCATATTTAATAGGCTCAGATTCCGAAATTTCTGGGTTAGGGTTTGCACCTTATTGTTATGTTCAGTTGTCTAGACAGCTTTTAACATTGAAACAGAGACTCTTCTCCTGGGTTTTGCACTTGCTGCAGCCTGATGTCGTGCGAATCGCACGACAAATGCGTCAGAATTTGCTTCAGATCCAGTCACCTTAGCCCATCATCCTCGAATGGCAATTGGTTTGCTGACATGGCAATCGATTTCTCAATCATTCGATGAATGAAATGGACGGTTGGTATGTGATGTGAGCGTAGCGGGTGAATAATTCCGAAAATGTTTTTGGCAATTTAACACCTAAAAGGCCGGATTGGAACAAAAATTCACACATCATATACATGACGGATTCATTCAATCAGATCGAGTCAATTGCACGTTTATTGAAAAAACCTTAATAGCTGCAATGTTATAATCACATCTTGTAAGTAGCTTCATCTTTAATGATGTAGATTCAGTATCACATTGAGAAGTTTTCCTTGGCATAATACTCACATAGTCCATCTTTCCAATGTCCGATACAGCCTAGGAAAGCAGTTGCCATGTCAATTGTACGCCCAATGCTTCAGAAAATCATCGTCTAATCTCATGAAATTTATTTTCTCTTCTTCTTATGTTTGTTATCCGAAAGGCACAAGATAATAAATAATAATGAACAAGGCAGAGCAACGAGCTCCAAAATCCGGTAGGTCGGGCATTATGATTTTGTAAATGTCTGAAATACTTCCGACTTCAGCATAATATAAATACTGATACGTAAATTCACATATAAAATTTCACAGTTTTTGTAATTTAAATGATATTTGAAATAAGCGACTAGTTTACAAGTGCTTTTTCTGATGAAAAATAGAGCAATCTTCCATTCCTCGATGTGTAAATGTTGGCTTAAGAAGGGGTTAGCCTATTATGCCTAAGATACCTTAGAGCATCATGCCCTTATAATTTAAAATTGTTAAGTAATGTTGAATCTCCTTAGCACCTGTTTGGGCTGTACTTAGCTCAAACAAACAAGTTTTTTTTTAATATATACCATGACAAGTTGTTTATACGAAAACTTTTTTCAATATCAAAATAGAAGAAACTCATTAACATGACCCCATCTCCCAATAAAGTTTCCTTAGAGAAGAAAATTCTCACATGGCCAATTACGATGTAGTAAAATGAGCCATTTATGATATATTGTTGAAAAAGCACACGCTTGTTCAATTAAAAGATAAGATATATCGATTATTGAATTCTTAACTTGTTCAATTACTGAGAAACAAATTATCTGCCCTTAGGACAGGTGATCCAAATCCCAATTAGTGTAACAAATAAATGTCGTGAACAAATAGAGTGGAGCCGGATTTAAATGTTGGCTAAGTAAGCGTTCTACAGTTAAAGGAATGAATATAATCTCTTTCTATGATCAATCCATTAAACTTGGAATCCATTTATTTTTATACTCAATGGGGTTGCAATATGTAAAATCATAATAATGCCAGAAAATGAATCACTTTAGATTATTCTCAAACATGCACATAGTTCCTCGCGTGCAAACTTTTGGGGAAAACTCTCTTGATGGATTCTAAAAATTATTATAGAAGTTTTTTGATACCTCAGAATATAATAAGGGAAAACTCATAAATCCTACATAATCCAAAATAATAATCAATCAGAAAAGTCAGAAAATAGGCAATCGGATCAACACAATGGTAGAAAACAACCATAAAAGTAGAAAAGTTGTCCAAAACCATGAGAATTATGGGCGCCATGGCTCATAAATGGCAAGTGAGGACTCTCACATAAAAACGAGTCACTGAATTAGTAATATGGACGCCATGGCTTATATCATATCAAAATTCACGGATTATTTGCCAAGCATTGCGCGAATTCTTGGTCCTAGACCCGCCTTTCGAATTTCTTTCTCATTTGGACGCTTAAAAAAGTTATCGATAGTCATGTCCGTATCATCAACGCGTCTGCTTTTTCCCCTTTTGAAGTCATATTTTCCAATATGAACCATGCGATATGCTAAACCAAACATAAGCAAAATTCTTATCTACACTTGGCAATCCTGAGCTGCAAGATCTGGCCGATCCCATATGAAGACCCTGCATATCTAACGGTTCAGCTTGCTCAGTCCATGTCAATTCGTAATGGAACTGGTCAAAGTTAAAAACTTACCGGAATTAGCAGAGCGTAAAAAGCATATAAAGGCCAAACGCCAAAATGTGTTTTATCTTTAAAAGACAGTTTTGGTTTCCTAGAGAGATCATAAGCCTTTACCTCAGGACACAAAATGGAAGTTTCTCTTCAACAGATGTACAACCTCCGGAAAGCACATATCTGATCTCATCTCTCTCACTCCACAAAAACCATACAAAACGAGAGAGAGAGAGAGAAGAGAGAGAGGGGGAGAGACAAGAGAGTCAGTCATCCATGTCTGACTCGGAGCTAATTATCCTCTGCCTCCTTCCCTCTATCTTGGCACTGCTTCTCGTCTCCATCCTCATCCAGAGGAAGCACCAGACCCGGTTCAAGCTCAACCTCCCGCCCGGCCGCGCCGGCTGGCCTTTCCTCGGCGAGACCATTGCCTACCTCAAGCCTTACTCCGCCACTTCCATCGGGACCTTCATGGACCAACACATCTCCAGGTAAATCAGTCGATGGCCCGACCTATCATCAAAGAACCAATCAAGAAAATTCACGGAAACAGAGTACCCTGTTTTCTGGTACCTTTTTGGCTTGCAGGTTTGGGAAGATATATAGGTCGAATCTCTTCGGGGAGCCGACGATCGTATCGGCCGACGCGGAGCTGAACCGGTTCATCCTGCAGAACGAGGGGAGGTTGTTTGAGTGCAGCTATCCAAGGAGCATCGGGGGGATCCTCGGCAAGTGGTCGATGCTGGTCCTGGTCGGTGACATGCACAGGGACATGCGGATCATCTCCCTCAACTTCCTCAGCCACGCCAGGCTCAGGACTGTCCTGCTCAGGGAAGTCGAGCAGAGCACTCTGCTCGTATTGAGCTCTTGGAAGGAGAACTGCACATTCTCTGCTCAAGATGAATCCAAGAAGGTAACCCCAAACAAAGAACGAGAGAGAGAAAGAGAGAAGTCTTCTTGTTTGATTAATGCTATTACACATTGACGGGGGCTTTGAGAAAAAGATGATGGAAGCAATGACGGATCTCAGGAGGCCGGTGGGGTCGTGTCCCCTTCTCACTTACATGTGCCGCGCAATTTTCAGCATTTCTCATCGCAGTATATGAAAATTCATATAATAGTTTGCCGAATTTCTGTCGGGTCTAAAGCCTCTGCATCCGCTGCTGATGCAGTTCACGTTCAATCTGATGGCGAAGCATATAATGAGCTTGGACCCCGGAGAGGCGGAGACAGAGCAGCTGAAGAAGGAGTACGTCACTTTCATGAAAGGCGTGGTGTCTCCGCCGCTGAATTTCCCCGGAACCGCCTACCGCAAGGCTTTGCGGGTAACCAAACCCCTCGCTCCTGCATCGATTAATTTCTTCATTCGACTGATCTCAGCTCACGTGTGAATCTCGGAATCAATTTACCCTTCCCTAATCAAGAAAACAACTCGGTGACTCAGGCTTTCCATTTTTTTGCGCACTGTGCTATTTCGGTGCCTCGATGCCGACAATTTCTTCCGAGGACATTAATTGCCTTAAACCCGTTTTCTGTTTTCCCTTTACCAACTCCTTGTTTTTTACAGTCAAGATCGACGATTCTGAAGTTCATAGAGAGGAAGATGGAGGGGAGGGTCCGGAGGATGAAGGAAGGAGCTGGGGAGAGCTCGAGTGAGGAAGACGATCTGCTGGGGTGGGTGTTGAAGCACTCGAACCTGTCAACGGAGCAGATCTTGGACTTGATACTGAGTCTCCTCTTCGCCGGCCACGAGACCTCCTCGGTCGCCATTGCTCTGGCCATCTTCTTCTTGCAAGCTTGCCCTAGAGCAATAGACCAGCTGAGGGTATATGCATAAAGCGAGTTCAAGAAAATTATGGATGTTCTCCCCTATTTTACTGTATAATTTACTTGTCTTCATCTTTTGGGTGTGGGGAGTCCAGGACGAGCATCTTGAGATTGCGAGAGGGAAGAAGAAGGCTGGAGAGACGGAGCTGAACTGGGAGGACTACAAGAAGATGGAATTTACCCAGTGTGTAAGCTCCCTCTCTCCCAACAAAATGAATAGTTCTAATTCTCAACTGTTTCTTTTTAGTATAAAAATTTCAAGGGATTAAGAAAAATCCAATTGATAAAACAATTATAACCTTCGAAGTAGGCTCGACAGGTCCCGCCCCATTTTCTATCTAGCAAGATTTCTCGAAATTAGAGGACGATAATCTAATTATAACATGAACGATCCGTTCCTAATTGGATTAAAGAGCGCCAGTCTCTAAACTTGTGAGACCGATTATTATATGAAACTTAATTCGGGATATGAACTTGTGAGGCATGATCGACTTCAGCTTTACTTTAAGGTTAATAATAATGGGGGAGGGTGCTGATTTTTTGTTTTCCCTATCTTTGTTGGGATGCGAAGGTGATTAGCGAGACGCTTCGGCTGGGAAACGTGGTTAGATTTCTGCACAGAAAGGCGCTGCGAGACGTCAGGTACAAAGGTGAGGACGATTGACCATCCCTTTTCATTTGGGGGCATGCCTGTACTGATTGCAATGTTGCTGGATTATCAGATTTTGCCCACCCCCTCACTAAAAAAACAGATATACATTTTATTATTCTATCTTTAAGAAGTTCGTCATGACGTTTGTCAGATACCCTTAATCAGGAAAAAACATTCTATTTTCAAAACATCCGCCGCCTGATTCTGCGCGTCGCGGGGCGGCGGCGGCGGCGACCGTCGAAAACCCTTTTTCGAACGCAGAGTCGCGAGAATAAGATTCAGCATGTTTATTTTTTGGGGGTTTGGGGAAAAGGAGGGTGTTCATGTGTGTTTATGTGTGTAGTAATTATAGTGGTGGTTGTTGTGTGAAAAAGGGTATGACATTCCATGTGGATGGAAAGTGCTGCCGGTGATAGCTGCGGTGCACTTGGATCCTCTGCTTTTTGAACACCCTCACGACTTCAATCCTTGGCGGTGGCAGGTCAGTTTCCCTCTCCTTCGCCTCTCTTCCTCTTGGCTTTCAGAGTGTCTATGTTTCGCTGAAAACTTCGCGACAAGAGAAATTGTCAAAAGGGAATAATAGTTAGGTTTTGCTTATTTATGGATTAAGGGAAAATGTTTCACTTCTTGCAAAAGAAAAAAGAAGTTTTTCCTTAGTTCGGTAAGTTTTCCATCGTTCAAATACCATAGAGCCGGAAAACAATCTTTTGAAAATAGTTTTCTCTTGAACTAATAGATCCTTCACTTCTAATTTCCTTCTTAAGTTATTCGAATGCAACATGGATGATCAAGCACCTTTGCATTGCAAACCCTAGAAACCTAGGTGCCGCCCGCTGCATTAAGGGCTAATATCATGAAATCATACACTAAATAAAGCTTAGACAACGACCGGAGAAACATAAAAATAGGGAGCGCATAAGACCGTGAAAAACGATGCATGGGACACCCGCATGAGTTAAAAAAGAGAACCCTCGTGCGCTCCGGCTTCCGTCTTTTGATGCTCTCCTTCGATCAATCATTGGACTGCGGCACAATTCTTGACCGAACCACTTTCCTTAATCCACACGAGTCCTCATTGGGAGGACTCGTGTTCAGTTCCCAGTCAAATCCGAGGGTTTGTGGGTTAGGAGTCGAGAGCGAAGAAGACGAACGATCCGAAAAGTTTGATGCGTCTCCCATCGCTGTCCTTCCATTACTTTAAACACTTGATTTCTCTCCTTTTAAGAATCTCGCGTTCCATCGTGCTTCCTTGTTGCTTTTCGATTCGACCCTCCTCGTGTTTCCACAATTGCGTGAGGTGGATGGCTATCAACTTTTCTTCCACCCCTCTCTCTCTTCACGGCAAAAGACTGATTATTGTCTCATTATCTTCAACTCAAAAGTCCTGTTACCACCCATGATTCATAATAACCTATTAAATCTTTTCACTGTTCGGTTTGTGCTATGTCGTTATACTTATCTGTTTTCTTGGATTTTATCGATCAAGACAAATGAAATCCTAATTCTAATGCTAAGATTGCAGTTGTTTATGGAAACAGTTGATTTTAAGGGGTACAGACCCGTATGCGAAAATGCTCAAAAAACCGGAAGCCCAGTATGTGAGAAGCTCTCCAAACCAGAAGGGAGTTAGGATGAATCATCGACTGTATTCACCAAGTTATTTAACATCGTATGCAAGTAGTTTTCATCATACCATAAGGGTAAGACAGCTTACATGGGGCATTGAGTTTTGGGGCGCGGAATTTCATGGTTAGTCCTTCCGACACACTCATCAAGTTGCTTCGGCGAGACGTCGATGTGCGCATCCAAAGCACGGGCATGAACTTTTCCATCTGCATGGATTCGCTTTGGGCGCTCTTACTGCGCCAAATGCGTGCATCTCGAATCAATTAAATGGGGTTGGCCCTTGAAATCTTTAAGAAGAAATTCACAGGCCATTTCAAATCTTTCCCCATCTTGGGAAAAAAAATCTCATTTGCGAGCGAAGTTACTGTCACTACATCTCCACTCAAGATATGGATATGGGGTCGTTAAAAATGCTCCAAGACGATAAGACACGGCGGCGGTGAGCTGTGCCTGCCGTGAGCCGACGGAGTTTCGTGTCGCTTAGGCCGTACGGGGTGGCGGCTCCCAGGTCGATGTCGATCGATCACGTCGCACGTGCGCGTGGACTGTGCGCGGGGCGGGGGGAGGAGAGGGGGGTGATTCGATGGGGTTGGACAGATAGTGAAGCCCATGTGGGTCGTGGGCCTCACACGTGCACGTGCACCTCACTTGCCTTTTTCCCTCTCTCTCTCTATCTCTCCATCTTTCCGTGGTGGGCCCGGTTCGCGAGCTGGTCCAAAAGAGAGAGAATCCCCATTCGTGCCTAAAAAAGGTAGTTGGAAGTATATCGCGACGACCGTTTCACAGATGGAGAAATTTCTAGGTTTTTTGTCTGGGACAACCCAAGGCGTTCTCGTCTTCTCAAATCAATCCATACCCGTCAATTATTGTAGGGGAAATTCTGTTCTATCCAAATGATAGAATTCCAAATTCCGCCACGACATCTGATTTAGATAGACGGCGACGTCGGATTTCAAAAACAATTAGGAATCTCTTGTTAATAGGCTACGCATTCTAGCTTCCCTTTGTTCTTTTTTCCCCGAATCCAAATGGGTAGTTAAATTATTGGTTTCTTTTTTTTTCTCTCTCTTGTTTTTTTCCGCTTTGGGAGACTGATAAATTGACGGGTAAGAGCCAATTTCTTAGGGCTGCTTAAGTTAGGATGGGGGTAGATATTTCATTAGGTTAGAGGTTGCCGAGTACCTCGGTTGGACTGAACCTTGACGCCGATGAATCCTAAGCGTTCGTTTCACATGGATGATATCATCTGCTAGAGCTGTTACGAGTTATGAAACGTCATGACCATGAAAGACTAATACAAAGAAGTATACCCTAAAGAAAGCTGACTAAGAAAAATCGATTCAAACATGACATGATTGGAATCATTATGATTCGACACGTTTCAACTCAGCAATCGTGAGAACAAGATCTGTATTGTTTTAGTCGAAATCGGAACGACAACACAAATCATTGCACGACGATTTGACACACCTTCTTCAACTGTCCTCAATACGTTTCCCTTCAGATTTTGTGTTCATGGTTGGCAATTTGTTTTCTATTGCAACCCATTGGGGTCAGAATTCCTTCAGCTTCGTGATCTGCTGCTCTTTTCTCAATAAGAAGAGGTCAAATGGAGATCTAAGTGAGAATGATTAGTGTGGTGGGTGGTTGGTGGACTGAAGAGATTCGTGCATATTGTTTAATCTCTCGTTATTTGAGACATAAGTTGCATGGATTAACGTAGCACCCATATTTTACTGGATGGTGTTGGTTTTATTGGTTTAACCGTGGGAGGACCTCCTTACTATCATGAGAATTGGAGAATCGTGGCATGGATAAAGACGAGTACTTGATTGATAATAAGTGTAGATGGACCCTTTTGACATGAATTGGTCTCCCACCAGCTGTCCAAAAGCAGGGTACGAAAAGGAGAACGAAGAACCTGCATATTAAATATGAGGCCCATTTAATTCTGTGGTTATGTCTGGTTTGACCTAGTTATCTTTCCATCTTTCCACTTATCTTCATATGCCATAAGCATCTGCTTATCTACAGTTCGCTCTTGGGCTCTTTTCATGGGACCTAAAGTGGGAAAAGACATTTCCCTTTTCATGAGCTTCTTTTAATTAACATGCTGAAGTTACGGTGTTTTATCCAAGGCTTAAGATCCTACCACGATTCTTAGACACCATGTGTGGATTAGGTGCGAGTGCATCTGATAAATAAGGACTGCTACAACGGTGCACCCTTAATGGGGAGATCCATAATTGATGCTCATAACGCGTACGGGACGTTCGTGTTGGGATAACATCGTTCTTTCTTGTTAGGTTTTAGGCTTCTTACGTGTTATATCATTATGATTCCTCATAATACCACGAGGTGACCATGTTAATCGTTGTTATGCTTTCTGTTGCACGCCTTAAGAAAGACTGCATATATTTTTCCTGATACCTCCTTATGTTTTGTGTTAAGACTTGGGCTCTAGCTTATTAGGACAAAAGATCTAGCTATTCTCCTTGTTTGTAATGTACTTCATTGTGGATATACTTTGGCATAATTATGCAGAACAAATGTACTTCTAACCCTCGAGGACAGTCGTCACAATATTCATCATCTTCTTCGACATGCCCGAGCGCGAATTATTTCATGCCGTTCGGTGGAGGACCACGGCTCTGTGCGGGATCCGAGCTGGCTAAGCTCGAGATGGCAGTTTTCATCCACCATTTGGTCCTCAAATTCAGCTGGGAGCTAGCTGAGGCTGACGAGGCTTTCGCCTTCCCATTTGTCGACTTCCCTAAAGGCTTGCCCATCAGAGTTCAACGCCACACTTTGCTATAAACAACACCCCACCCCCCCCCCCCCCAAAAAAAAAAAAAAAGGAAATTCATTCAAGAACCATTTCGAAAAAGAGCCCAGTCTCTCCTTCAGCCTCAGGCTCTGTGGGTGGTGAGTTGATTGTGCATTCACGTGCTGGATATAGAAAGGAAGGAAGAAGAGAACAAACGTGCCACACGGTTGGTGTGTGGGAGGATTTTGAGCTCTTTGGATTTTCCAACGGCTTTGCGTGAGTTGTTCTTGACTCTACATGGAAAGCTCACATGATGAAAGGGAAGACACAGAAGTTAAGCGGTGGTTGATAATGCATCTTGGACCACATCCACCGATGCATAAAACCCCCCACACACCTCTCTCTCTCTCTCTCTCTCTCTCTCTCTCTCTCTCTCTCTCCATTGCTCTGTAAATGTTATTGTTATATGAGTATCTCCATGTAGAGGTTGATTATTCATTTGTATGTGATATGCGTTTTTGTTCTCTTCTTTACCTTTTCTTTTATTCTCTTTTTGTCCGTTCTCGATGTCAACTTGGTGCCTGTACCCTGGACTTTGTGGACGACTAGTCTGCATCCAAAGAAATCGATCTTGCGTGAAAAATTGTGATTGGCAGTCATTTACTTTTTGTGCTATCTTGCTTGTAAGTGAGTGGAAAGTTGGGAAGATATGTCTCGAATATGACTTCGCTTAAAAACTGACCTGACTCAGGTGTGTGCATCTTTTTGCATGCATATGAACTTCGGAAGGGAAGGGGGCGCCTGGAGGATTAAACCCAGGTGCCCAGATGACTAGAATGGTCTTGGGCTGAAGGTCGGCGCAACGAAATTACTTAAATATTAATTTACGCATTCACCTAATGGTTTAAGTTTTTAGGATAGTTGGTAGTGTTCCTACAAAATTTTATATTGTATAAGAGCGGAAGGTCTTGAGTTCAAATTTTCTCAAGTCTATTTTATCTCCCCAAAATATTTCCATGCTTAGTACTAGGCAAAAAAAAAAAAAGATTCGACTAAGCGTGAGGGGGAGTATGAAAGTACTTAAAAATTAATTCACGCCTTCATTTAATGGCTTAAACTTTTAGGACAGTTAGTAGTGATCACAAATGTCCCGATGCCTCAAGCAAGCTTTCTGGAGGGAGGGGACTAGCCTATATGGGACGGATCCGGATCCCCTAACTAATCTAGCCTTAGGGGCTATCCAATTTCAGATTGACAGCCCCCATTAATAAGGGGTTTTTGTTTTTGTTTTTTTTTTGTAAAATCACAGACGTACGATCTAAAAGAAAAAAGGTCACTTGCCATTAGGGTAGGTGATACTTTTTCACATGGGGCACCATCTGGATGAGGATTTTCGAATCTTTTCTTATGTATTTCAATGTTTTACAAATCTTTGTTGACATATTGGATCAAATCTAATAGAATGATTAGCTAGTCAGCATCAGAAAAAGGTCTTGTCAGTGTTCATTTCGAGATTTGTTCATAGTCTCGTGAGAGACTTGTGAGTGCTGATGTGGCTATTTTATTTGGGCAATTTGGGCTAAGAAACGGGAGAGCTTTTAGTGATTTGAAAGTATGTTGTCATCTCTATTGTACCGTATGATATATAACGAGTTCTTTTAGTCCTCTCCCTTTTGTCACGATGCGTTTTGTCACATACCTAGGCAGGCTGGAAAAGTGAGGTTTTTGTCATGGATGCGGAGTTTGAGTGAGAAAGATGCAAGAGGATCGGGTGTAATTGGGTAGTGGGAGTATATCCGGGTGTCTGTGCTGGGAATTTTGGATTGCATGATTATCATCTTGGAGGATCTCGGAAGGAGAGGTCGGCCACCTGTGCATAAAATTGATCCGGAGCTGATTTTACTCTTTAAATGATGGTCACAACAGGTTAAAACCAGTTTTGGTGCTAATGTATCTGATGATGTGATTCACCAAATTGTTCTCAGAGACAAGCTATTGAAAGAAGGCTAGCACGGTGTCTTGAGTCATGTGGTTTCGCACAAGCTTGTATTCAGTCAGAAAAGTTTTTGCTCGTGACAATTAGTACTAAAGCCAGGTTCCTAGACTCTACAAGCGGATGCCGTGAGAACATTGGTTGCCATGTTTCCAATCAAAAGCGAAAACCTCTACTGGCGTGCTAAGATCAAGAAGAGCCTAATAGGTAACAATTAGTATTATCGAGAGGGCACAGTTGACTTCAAATGCCACACTTATTAAGGGAGGTACAAGTGATTGGAGATCCGTGAATAACATACCAAGGGAAGTAGCCAATCGCATGAAAAGGCATGTTTTCTTGGACGAGTGTTCGTCATTCATGTAAGTCCCTTGGGAGTGGCGATGATAGATGAGGAAAACAAGTGTGGTAAATATTATACAATGAGGGTGTTGCGCAAAATCGGATGAAGGATGATGTTAGGTTTGATTTTCCTATATTCAAGTGGTTTGAAAAGTGAGTTTCCGTTATAATGGGGTGAAGAGTGAAAAATACGTAAATATAAATATAGTCGAGTCATAAGAGTGACATCAAGGTATTCATGCTAGGAATCTAGGTAAGTATGATGATGATCTTGGAGGATTTCAGTTGGGGTTTTCCATCCATGAACAAATTGATCGGAAGCTAATGCAGCTCTTCTAATGATAGATATAGTAGGCTATTGTTATGCAAAAAGATCACCAAGATATGCCAGGGTGCACGATGGTACTTGACTGTGTGGCGCACATACGCACACAAGGAGAGAGAGAGTGTGTGTGTTTTGACAATTAAGGTTGAGTGTAGTGTTTCCAAACTGTTCATATTGATGAAGTCGCGACAAGTTAATGATATGCTTAACCTAGATCCTTTAGCCAACTGCTTGGTGTGCCAACAATTTCAAAAGTCATATATAACATGTAAATCTATCCCTTCTTAGTTCAGAAGGTATCTCTTATCCTATCCACGTTGCGTCAAATCATTAGAACCCGACACACTCAAAGCTTCTTCGCGAGAAACGATCCAACAGAAAAGGCAGGACAATGAAGCCTGTTTTGTTCTTTCCTGAGTGGAGTCCTCCTTGTCTTTTCCGCCCATTTCCAAACGATTTTATAGCGTCCTTCGTTTGGTACAACCGATAGATATTTCCTTCCATTGTGTCCCGGGCCCCGTAGTAGTAAATTCTCTCTGTCCCGTGCACAGCGCCAACCAATTTGTCATTGATCAATGGGAAGGATATACGTACGCGATGCGAAATGGAAGGACAGCTCTGCGTACCCTTGCAGTACCAAGTCAATAAATCGGCGGTCCCAAATACGGAAGAGGCATAAGAAGAGGTCGAGTTGCTTGGAGAAATGGTAATGTCCTTCAATCTCTTCGTCGGAATTTGAAGAGGGATCCCAGCGGTTCATCGCGATTTTGTGATTCTCGCACCGGAGCCTCATCGGCTCCCCTTTCAAGCTGGTCATTTGAAGCAGCGGTCTCTCTATGGTCATTAGCCATAAGTTCGTGCTCTCATCATCATGCGTTGTGTATCTGTATGTGAGAAATGGCGTCGAAATTAGTAACATTGCATGACGTCATGAGACATGAACTACTGCAGCGGTGTTTGCACCAAAAAGTGATCAGGTCATCCATATGAGTAGGCATTGTGATTAAAGCATTGAACATTGGCGAGCACGCGACTAATCATCGACAATCACCATGAGAGGTAATGACATTGGGGCACATCTGCAGATTGTCAACGACCGTTTGTTGATATACGGCAAGTGTTTGGTTGACGATTATCGATATCAGGGAAAAAAAATTGAACACATAAGTGGCATCGAGGTGTAATGACAATTTGAAGTTACCGGAGAACAAAATAACTAAAATCGTGGAGTAACTAGAATGGGTTTCAAGGGAACAATCATCTGAAGGCAAAATCATGGCGTCATGAGAGAATTGAACACAAAGAGCCTCAAGATGTGGTTATAGAGTTTGAAACCATTGGAGAATCTAGCAATGCAGATTGTGGAGCGATTGGTTTATGATTTTGAAGGAATAACTGTTTGACAGCAAAATTGACATCGTGAAAGTATAGGTGCAAAACTATTGGAGATGGAGGAGCATGGATCCAATCGATGAAAAGCTGCTCGGGAATAGTTATAACGCAACCATTATAAATACAATCGATCGTCTACTGGAGGACCAGCTGCACAAATCAAATAAATCTACCATCTTTCAATTATCTTTATTTTTCAAACTCGCATCATCCATTAAATTCCAACATGTTTCTTAGTCGTAACTTCCAGATCCATGTCGTCAATTAAATTGTAGCGTATCCTTATCCTGATTGTGCCGGCATTGATTGAATTCCAACATAGTATCTTTGCGCTCTCAAATTTTGTCATCGGTCAAACATAGTTTGTTTGTAAAGTATATATTTCCCGGACCTTGTTGTCGATTGAATTATAGCACAGTTTTTATGTGCACGATTCTATTGATTTCATATGAAATAAAGTGGTCGATTCCCTGATTTACTTGTAATATTTCATGTCTAAAGTTAGTACACAACTTGTACCCTTCAAACAAAAACCGAAGAACGGCATTCGGTAAAAACTGACCTGACTCAGGTGTGTGCATCTTTTTGCATGCATATAAACTTTAGAAGGGAAGGGGGCGCTGGAGGATTAAACCCAGGTGCCCAGATGACTAGATTGGTCTTGGGCGGAAGGTCGGCTCTATGAAATTACTTAAATATTAATTCACGCCTTCACCTAATGATTTAAGATTTTAGGACAATTGGCAGTGATTCTACAAAATTTTACATTGTATCAGAGCGGGAGGTCTTGAGTTCAAATCTTCTCAAGTCCCTATTTTGTCTCCCCAAAATATTTCCATGCTTAGTACTAGGAAAAAAAAAACTAGACTAAGCGTGAGGGGAAGTATGAAAGTATTTAAAAATTAATTCACGCGTTCATTTAATGGTTTAAACTTTTATGACAGTTAACAGTGATCACAGGTGCCCCGATGCCTCAAGCAAGCTTTCTGGAGGGAGGGGACTAGCCTACATGGGACGGATCCGGATCCCTTAATTGATCTAGCCTTGGGGGTTATCCGATTTCAAATCGGACGGCTCCCATTAATAAGGGTTTTTGTTTTTGTTTTTAAATCACAGACATGCGATCTGGAAAAAAAAAAAAAAAGGTCACTTGCCATTAGGGTAGGTGATCCTTTTTCATATGGGGCGCCATCTGGATGAGGATTTTCGGATCTATAGCGATGTATTTCAATATTTTACAAATCTTTGCTGACATGTTGGATCAAATCTAATAGAATGATTAGCTTGTCAGCGTCAGAAAAAGGTCTTGTCAGTGTTCATTTCGAGATTTGTTCATAGTCTCGTGAGAGACTTGTGAGTGCTGATGTGGCTATTTTATTTGGGCAATTCGGGCTAAGAAACGGGAGAGCTTTTAGTGATTTGAAAGTATGTTGTCATCTCTATTGTAACGTATGATATATAACAAGTTCTTTTAGTCCTCTCCCTTGTGTCACGATGCGGTTTGTCACATACCTAGGTAGGCTGGAAAAGTGAGGTTTTTGTCATGGATGCGGAGTTTGAGTGTGAAAGATGCAAGAGGATCGGGTGTAATTGGGTAGTAGGAGTATATCTGGGTGTCTGTGCTGGGAATTTTGGATTGCATAGTTATCATCCGGGAGGATCTCGGAAGGAGAGGTCGCCCACCTGTCCGTAAAATTGATCCGGAGCTGATTTTACTCTTTAAATGATGGTCACAACAGGTTAAAACCAGTTTTGGTGCTAATGTATCTGATGATGTGATTCACCAAATTGTTCTCAGAGACAAGCTATTGAAAGAAGGCTAGCACGGTGTCTTGAGTCATGTGGTTTCGCACAAGCTTGTATTCAGTCAGAAAAGTTTTTGCTCGTGACAATTAGTACTAAAGCTAGGTTCCTAGACTCTACAAGCGGATGCCGTGAGAACATTGGTTGCCATGTTTCCAATCAAAAGCGAAAACCTCTATTGGCGTGCTAAGATCAAGAAGAGCCTAATAGGTAACAATTAGTATTATCAAGAGAGCACAGTTGACTTCAAATGCCACACTTATTAAGGGAGGTACAAGTGATTGGAGATCCGTGAATAACATACCAAGGGAAGTAGCCAATAGCATGAAAAGGCATGTTTTCTTGGACGAGTGTTCGTCATTCATGTAAGTCCATTGGGAGTGGCAATGATAGATGAGGAAAGCAAGTGTGGTAAATAGTCTACAATGAGGGCGTTGCGCAGAATCGGGTGAAGGATGATGTTAGGTTTGATTTTTCTATATTCATGTGGTTTGAAAAGTGAGTTCTAGTTATAATGGGGTGAAGTGTGAAAAATACATAAATATATATATATATATAGTCGAGTCATAAGAGTGACATCCAGGTATTCATGCTAGGAATCCAGGTAAGTATGATGATGATCTTGGAGGATTTTAGTTGGGGTTTGCCATCCATGAACAAATTGATCGGAAGCTAATGCAGCTCTCCTAATGAAAGATATAGTAGGTTGAGAACTGTTGTTATGCAAAATGATCACGAAGAGATGCCAGGGTGCACAATGGTGCATGATTCTGTGGCGCACATACGTGCGCGCACAGAGAGAGAGAGAGAGAGAGAGAGAGAGAGAGTTTTGACAATTAAGGTTGAGTGTAGTGTTTCCAAACAGTTCATATTGATGAAGTCGTGACAAGTTAATAATATGCTTAACCTAGATCCTTTAGCCAACTGCTTGGTGAGCCAACAATTTCAAGAGTCGTATAACATGTAAATGTATCCCTTCTTAGTACTGAAGGTATCTCTTATCCTATCAACGTTGCGTCAAATCATTAGAACCCGACACACTCAAAGCTTCTTCGCGAGAAACGATCCAACAGAAAAGGCAGGACAATGAAGCCTATTTTGTTCTTTCCTGAGTGGAGTCCTCCTTGTCTTTTCCGCCCATTTCCAAACGATTTTATAGCGTCCTTCGTTTGGTACAACCGATAGATATTTCCTTCCATTGTGTCCCGGGCCCCGTTGTAATAAATTCCCTCTGTCCCGTGCACAGCGCCAGCCAATTTGACATGGATCAATGGGAAGGATAATACGTACCCGATGCGAAATGGAAGGACAGCTCTGCGTACCCTTGCAGTACCAAGTCAACAAATCGGCGGTCCCAAATACGGAAGAGGCATAAGAAGAGGTCGAGTTGCTTAGAGAAAAGGGTAATGTCCTTCGATCTCTTCGTCGGAATTTGAAGAGGGATCCCAGCGGTTCATCGCGATTTTGTGATTCTCGCACCGGAGCCTCATCGGCTCCCCTTTCAAGCTGGTCATTTGAAGCAGCGATCTCTCTATGGTCATTAGCCATAAGTTCGTGCTCTCATCATCATGCGTTGTGTATCTGTATGTGAGAAATGGCGTCGAAATTAGTAACATTGCATGACGTCATGAGACATGAACTACTGCAGCGGTGTTTGCACCAAAAAGTGATCAGGTCATCCATATGAGTAGGCATTGTGATTAAAGCATTGAACATTGGCGAGCACATGACTAATCATCGACAATCACCATGAGAGGTAGTGACATTGGGGCACATCCGCGGATTGTCAACGACCGTTTGTTGATATACGGCGAGTGTTTGGTTGACGATTATCGATATCAGGGAAAAAAATTTGAACACATAAGTGGCATCAAGGTGTAATGACAATTTGAAGTTACCGGGGAACAAAATAACTAAAATCGTGGAGTAACTAGAATGGGTTTACTCCAGAATGGGTTTCAAGGGAACAATCATCTGAAGGCAAAATCATGGCGTCATGAGAGAATTGAACACAAAGAGCCTCAAGATGTGGTTATAGAGTTTGAAACCATTGGAGAATCTATCAATGCAGATTGTGG
This sequence comes from Melaleuca alternifolia, assembly GCA_019926035.1. Lineage (NCBI taxonomy): Eukaryota > Viridiplantae > Streptophyta > Magnoliopsida > Myrtales > Myrtaceae > Melaleuca > Melaleuca alternifolia. The sequence goes on along the minus strand of JAGKPW010002416.1, from coordinate 3,809,666 downwards.
AGCGATTGGTTTATGATTTTGAAGGAATAACTGTTTGGCAGCAAAATTGACATCGTGAAAGTATAGGTGCAAAACTATTGGAGATGGAGGAGCATGGATCCAATCGATGAAAAGCTGCTCGGGAATAGTTATAACGCAACCATTATAAATATAATCGATCGTCTACTGGAGGACCAGCTGCACAAATCAAATAAATCTACCATCTTTCAATTATCTTTATTTTTCAAACTCGCATCATCCATTAAATTCCAACATGTTTCTTAGTCGTAACTTCTAGATCCATGTCGTCAATTAAATTGTAGCGTATCCTTATCCTGATTGTGCTGGCATGGATTGGATTCCAACATAGTATCTTTGCGCTCTCAAATTTTGTCATCGGTCAAACATAGTTTGTTTGTAAAGTATATATTTCCCGGACCTTGTTGTCGATTGAATTATAGCACAGTTTTTATGTGTACGATTCTATCTATTTTATATGAAATAAAGTGGTCCATTCCCTTATCTACTTGTAATATTTCATGTCTAAAGTTAGTACATAACTTGTACCCTTCAAATAAAAACCGAAGAACGACATTTGGTGAAAGGTATTTTGTCGCAAGAGGACTTCTGGCGAACCAAGCGGACTACATCATGGAATCTGACGCAAGATTTCGAATTCTACTGACCTCGGGAATCTATCATGGTGTTATGACAAAGCCGCCGGTTGTCAAGTCCTCTCTCTTCGGAACATCTCTTTTCCTTAGATGGCTCAATGTAAAGAAGAACTTGGACCTCCAATTCGTCCAACACACATGATGGTGCACACCTCAACAACCATTGAGACTGCGTTGATTTTTGGAAAAATATTGAAAGCTAGTAGAATTTGCTTTCAGTTTTCAGCCTTATTAATGCCACTTTTTCACCTCAAAACCCTTTGAGTATGAATTTCATATTTTTTCTTAAGGAGTTTTGGAGAAAGCTGAACCAAACGCTTTCTGAAACCCTTTTTAATGCCAAATTTTCCCCTGAAAACTCTTAACGCACTCTGAAAATGCATGCGTCTTCCCCGGAAAGAAAAGGCCCAACAAGGCAGAATCTTTGCGTTATTGGAATGACCCACGAGAGGGACCGCTTCGCCAGGCGTCGCATGTTAGGTTTGCTTTCGCTATCCCGCTGTTCCTGACGCAATGAGTGCATGGATCTTAGCATCGTGCACGTTTTTGGTGGGCTGCGTCTTTTTGGACTTCCTTCCAGCTAACGAACACTGGCCCAAAAGGATGGAACAGCATAAGTAGCTACGTGTGTGGACAATTCCTCCAATATTGACATCGAGTAGTTTCACTATCAAGTTTCGAGTGGTCTTGTCAAGGGGATTGAGATCTCAAGGCACATCATGGAGTTTTGTCCTTTTTTTTAAGTCATCGATCCACTAAACATACTATATCAACGTTTACATTAATGATTGATGGCTCTTTTGAAACGCTACATTGATAGGGAAACAAAATAATGATATATGATTCAATCAAACTTTATCAATAAACCCGAACCGACTAGCTCGAGGCTTTTTTTAACTTTTGGTTACTACAATGACAAACTTCTCTTGTTTCTCTACCAATTTGTAGGGACATGCTTATTTCTTAGAAGATGAATATTTGTTACCTAATTCGAACTATGAATGTTGGCTGTGTAATCAACAAATAACTTAGTATTACTTAGAAGAACATATGGCGATGATCATTGGCATAAATATATTCAAAAATTTCTACGGTTGTCCTTTCCGGAACCTACGGTTTGATTGAAGAAAGTATGCATTTGGCTAAGGACAATGTTTTCCTCCATCGCTCGTCGGAGGAAATTTTCGCCAACCATACCTTTGATTGGAGGATTACAAACATGGACGTCGCCCACTTTTGATTCGAATCCAATTTCCATCTGGGTGATGTTCATTTGCGGAGGCATACTTAAAGGAAATTTCCTTCCATCAGAGATGGAGGAAAGCATGATCCTCAGCAAAATTGTGTGTGTAACCATAGTAAGTGGATAGGCTCGATAAGCCCATCAATCATTTGGGCTTCCTTAAACTAATTTTGGGCCACATTCCTTCCGGCCCGTTAGTATTGTCTTTTTCCTTTTCAACCTGGACGGGCCTATGTAATACGTTAACGATCCAATTCGACCCACCTTCTTGGTTTCTTCACGGATCCTCCCGCCTCTCTGCGCGCATCAGGCTTCCTCACTCACTTTCGAATGTTGATCTTCATCTTCAACCCTCGCGTCCTTTGCATGCAGCACATCACGAGACCGCCATACCTCACCATTTTAGGCCGTTGAAGCTTCGCGTCGTCGTTGCTTCGATTGAAATATGTCTTATCACTTGAAGATCAAAGTTTATATGTTTTTTATATACACCTGATCTCCCTTCATCTATTAATTTAAACTTTTGAATTGAGCTTTCTAACATGAAACCATAGTAAGATTTTTCCTGTCTCACTTGCATATGAGAAAGGATACTAAGATATCCCATGCCGTTTGATATAATTTTTTTATACATGTGTGGCCGCCCTTTGCCTCTTGACATAACTTTTGGATTGATTGTTCTAATAGATATTATACGTTTTATTCCTCGAGGTACAATTAGGATAATTCCCAAACCAGGTAGCTCATCGTCAGGATTTGAATAGGCACGATCAGAGAGAGCAAAGCTGATGACACAATCTATTTACTTTGTCGCATGCCTTTCGGACCAACATTGATTGTCTTTCTATCATGAAACCTGTGAACCCATTTATACACAAAAACAAACGTGATATGTGTGCATTATCCCCTCTAATCCATTCGTGACGCAATTAAACATACTTAACTCACTGGATCCAGCGAGTTAAGTGCGCCGAATATGGTGTACCGAATCGCATTTATCTATCTCAATGCCTGTTTGTTTCCCGAAAAACACTTTTCTCATTTTCTGATGTTTGTTTGGCTTAGAAAAATGAGTTTATGAAAAAAAATTTCCTACAAAAAAAAATTAAGTTCAAGATAAGGATTTTTCGCTTTGAACAAACTAGAAGACATTTTCATCAGCTTTTTAGTTGGTTCTCAAGTCCTAGTGGCCAAGTCTAGGTCCATTAAAGTTAGGCGCAAACTGCGATATGGTGCCCGGTGTCGTAATACTAGAGCCTAGGTCCTTGATTTTTGTGTTTGGGCCTTGGCCCTTGAGCTTGGGTCCCTAATTAATAAAACGTTTGTTCTTTTTATTATTTTTAAAAAAAATTGGAAAAATTTTCAAATATTTTTATTTTAAAGTATCAATTTTAAGTACATTTGTATTTTTAAAAATAAATTCTAATTATATTATTTTAATTATCTTTTTTGGGTGTCTTCCTTAATTGGTCGTCAGCCATGGTGATAGCTAGCGATCAACTAGAGACGAGCTCAAGCCTCACCCAGGGTCAGCGAGGCTCGAGCCTCACTGAACTTTGTTGACCTTAGGCAAGGCTCGAGCCTCGCCAGCAATCACCATGGCCGCTATTTGTCGAGGAAGAAGGGAAAAAAGAAAGAAAAATAAAAATAGAAAGAAAATAATGAAATAGAAATTATCCAATTTCAATTTTTCTTTCCAAAACAAATTCATGAAATTGAAATCAATTTTCAAATAAGATCCGCGAAACATTTTAGCCCGTATATCACCAAACTAATTATTTTCCTTAAAAAATGATTTCGTCTTCTTTTATCACGAAATTTTCTTCCAAACAGACGTGCCTTTCATTATAAATTTAGTTACATATTATCGCGAGGCAATGAGTCGGTCAGGTTGCGATTGGATCGGGACACTACACATTTGAATGGCAAACACGACACGATTGCAACGCGTCGATATGGCGGATGGTTCGAACGTGGCACGAGCAACTCCGCGGAGTATTAACAACGTTCGGTCGTGGTCCAAGAAGGCATATAAGGAAAGGAAAGGAAAGGAAAGGTAGGGAGGACGAAGCGTGGCAGGGGGGAAGGGCTTCCCCTTTTGGGAATGAGCTAGCTAGCGGTAACGACAGCGGCCACGTGGCCGGCTCCTCCGACCGAGAGAAGCTCCAATCGGTGGCCACGGGAGCACCAACGTCTCTCGCGAGAGCAGCGACGTCCCCACGCTTTTTCGTTGGGCAACCGTCGCTGTTCAAAGAGTCGTGGGCTTCGGGTCTTCACGTGGGCCTTCAGAATCTCTCCTCCTTTGTGAACAACAATGCTTTGTACGGAGAATCCGGATCGGTCAATTTTTACCGAAAACTTTCTGATAAATAAGAAAATAATTTTCGCAAATTGATTAGTTTTCCATCGTCCAAATACCGAATTTTTTTTTCCAAATGAGCCCTTACCGATCACATGGAAAGGAGGATTGAACCTCAATATTAGAGCGGCGATCGTATTTTATCGTTTAAAATTCGCATTATACGCGATATGACATGGGAGACTCTGATAAGCGAGGAACCGATATTATCTACCAGAATTAATCCGAGCTCCGGAATCATTGAGTTTATGCGATGTAAGGATTGATAGTAGTAGACATCATAGGTCGGGGGAAATTTCAAAGTCCTATACTTCCATATGAGAATGACAATACAAAGCATGCGAAAGAGATATGAATTCTCCTCATCGTGCAATTACTTAACATTTAGTCTGTACTTTTGCTAGCGACCCATCTTTATTTTTTTTCCCTTATCTCTCGTTTTTCTTTTCCTTTCGCAAGGGAATAAAAAAGATTGCACGAATGGTTGTAAAAGAATTTCTGGCCGATGTGCATGGCCAACCTCCCTCGGGCTTTAAATTTCGCATGGCGTGATTTACTAAATTAATTTGTAGATAACTCAATTTAGAACTCGACACTCCCTAATTTTCAGCAAATACAACCCATTTTCTTCTTCTTCTTTTTTTTTCTCTCTTTACTCTTCCATTTCCTATTCATTCTCTCTCTCTCTCTTTCTCTTTCTCTCGCATACGCACACATTCCCAGCTCAACCTTTCTTTTATTTTTGGCCAAAATACCAAGTCAACTTGATTTTTTCTTTCTTTCTTATCCTACTTTTTGCCTCCCCCTAAAAATAAACATAAAGAAAAGGAAAAAAAGAAAGAGAAAAGAGAAAAACAAAGTAATCACTCCCTCTCTTTTTCTCACAAATCGCCTCCATTTTTCCGCGGAGTCCACAGTCCCATCTCTCCTCGCAAATTTTAACCCCCCCAAAAGCTCAGGTACGTTCCGCGCAAGAAGAAGAAGAAGGCCGGAATCGGCGGTGGTTCGATCCCGCGGCGGAACGAGATGTGGCGGTGCATTGCTCGCGGCCTCCGCGTTGCCTCCGCCGGCCCCGGCGAATCCCTCCGATCTCGCCTCCCCCGATCCTTCTCCACCGAATCGGTATGACCCCGCGCTTCCCCTTGTTCGCAGCTCTAACCCCCGCCTCGTTTCTCCGAGCTCCGTGCTTCCGCTTCATTTCTGACCGTTACTGCTGGCAGGCGGCCCGGTGGTCGTAGAAAGCTAGATTGCGATTGTGATGGGTTGGGATCAATCCCGTTCGCTTTGGTTTGATTGGTTTTGAGTTGATTTTAGAGCTCGGGCTGTTGCTTATTGGTCCCTGGGGTTGAGTTTGGAGGTTTGTTGTTTTTGGTTTGGCGCTGCTTCACCTGGAGATTTTGACCGCTTCTTTTGTTTGGTTGCTGGAGTGGGTGATAGCGGCTCTTAGTTAGGGGTTTGGGTTTTTCTGAAGTGGCTGGTTTGGTCTTGGATTTGGGTTGAGATGCAAATTTTCCTTTCGAGTTTCGAGTATCTTCCTGATTTGTTGATGCGTTTCGTCAGGAGCAGGATGGAATCCGATTTAAGAATTTTTTTTTTTGTTCCTTGTTGTCATCTACCCTTTCAAGAGTTATAGAGATTGGTACCTTTTAGTTTTTAAATACAATAACAGATAAAGGCTCTAGCTTTTTGCGTTTTTGGGTTTTCAACGAGAATGGATCTTTCCCTCTAGGTATTGAGTTGAAATTTTCCTCTTCTCGTGCGTTTCTTCCTGTTGCTGAAGATGATTGATTGCGGCACAATCTTGATTGTTTCTGTGAGTTAAGTATAGTCTGCCACTTTTCGTTGCAGACTACTGGGCGATCGCCTTACACCATAGTCGACCATGCATACGATGCCGTCGTTGTAGGAGCAGGAGGTGCGGGGTTGAGAGCAGCCATTGGACTCTCCGAACATGGTTTCAACACTGCTTGTATCACCAAGCTCTTTCCAACCCGGTCTCATACTGTTGCTGCTCAGGTGCGAGCAACTACAGCTTTCATTGTGTTGCTAATTATACATGACAATGGGGAGATATGATCAACAGTACTCTGTAAATGCTTTTACCATCAATTTGTTTAATTGTTTCTTTTAACCTTTTGACAACATAACAGCATCAGGCTTACTGATGCTATGCATTTGAATGAATAGATTGAGAATCTTAGGTCCTACTATGTGATGAAAATCGATAATGCACAAACCATGAAAACATTTAATTCTTGGCTATTGTCCCAGAAGCCATGGATGCAAAAGAACTAGGTACAACGTTGATACTATAAAGTCAGCTCGCTTTTGGCTTGGCTCATGGCTCTTACTTCAAAAAACTATAAAACATTTAAATCGTAATTTAGATATTCTAAAAGATTTGATGTTTTAAGATTGAGGGTGTGTTTGAATTGACTTTTGCATTTTGCTTAATCAAAACATTCCGACTTTTTGTTAATACTATAAAGTCACATACTTTGACTTTTTCTTTTTAAGATTTGGGGTGTGTTGATACTACAAAGTCACACACTTTGACTTTTTGTTAATCCAAGACGTCTGAAAAACTTAGAATAGAAAAATGGTGACACGCAATTTCACTATACATCTTTTATAACTTTTGGAAGTGTAGATAATATTTTAAATTTTGGCAGGAACTTCTTGCTTTTGCTTCTTACCAGACACAGAGACCCTATCATTAATTATAAGCCACAGTCTATAATGAAGTAAAGCGGAATTCCAATTGTGAAAAATTATCACAATATCCTAGGTTTAGAGCCATAGTTGAAAGCCTTAAGAGCTCCACAACTCACTTAAAGAGTCTGTGAGGTGTTGGTCATGTGTGATATTTGTGCTGCACAGTTCACTATTCTAATATGTGCTTTTCTATGTCCTTAGCTGTCATCCGAATAAGAGATCTGTTTTAGGAGTTGTGTAAACTCGACAAATCCTTTCAACCTAATTGACAAGCACTTTTATATTTTTCAATTCCATTGATGTGAATTATTTGTTTATTTTTAATTTTCTTGCTAAGCCTGTGCATTTTGTTTGTTTTGTCTTTCTCCCTATAGTCCTCATGACTCATTATGTTTATTTTTGTCGCATCTACTTTTTCTTACCTTCTTAAATTGTTTTGGATAGCTTGAACTTTCCTTAGTACCTAAAGGAAAGCTCTTTGCATTGCAGGGTGGTATAAATGCTGCACTAGGAAACATGTCTGAAGATGACTGGAGGTGGCACATGTATGATACTGTTAAGGGGAGTGACTGGTTAGGTAGGCCATGGTCAGACTTTAGTTTATATAGGTTTGTTATGTTCAGTTGACAATGGACCACACAGTCATGCATACCTTATCATAGTCTCCGGTTTAATTGGTACCGCCATTTGTAAGATGCTTTTCACAATCTCCACATAAACACAAGTCTTATTGAAAATCATATTTGTGGCTGATCAACTAGATGGACTAGGCATCTGGCAACGTATACTTGATCTCCTCTATTTGTCCGCAATGGGACGGTAAGCCTTGTTTTTAAACAGGCAAAGATCCCCTCATACACTGCAGACATGGGGCAGTGTCCAGTTGATCAAGTTAGGGTTCTTTTGTTCTGGCTTTCTACAGTTATTATTAGCTTTTTTGCCAAAATAGAAAAAAAAAATTCATATTCTACCTTTAAGAAAAAAACGAAAAGATTTGACATGTTTGCAATTTCAAATGACCTTGAAAGTCCCTATGTCAAGGTCTTTTAACGGTTGGGGGTGTTCAGTTTGAAGGAAGTTGAATCTTGAATGCCATGTAAAAAGATGAAAGTAAGAGGCATTTTGATCGGACTATAGACTCTTGTTGAAGCTACTGTACTATTAGAGACTTAATCAATGTTGAAGTACTTAATCAATGTTGAGTCTGTGTAGGTGATCAAGATGCAATTCAATACATGTGTAGAGAGGCACCAAAAGCAGTGATCGAGCTTGAGAATTACGGCCTACCATTTTCTCGAACTGAAGATGGAAAAATATACCAGCGTGCATTTGGCGGCCAAAGCCTTGATTTTGGAAAAGGTAAGGGACGAATACAGACCGGAAGCAGTTGTGAATAATGCAATGGAACTAGTTGTGATTAATGCAATATACAACTCACCTGAAGCTCTATTTTGCCATTACCACAGGTGGACAGGCTTACCGTTGTGCATGTGCAGCTGACAGAACTGGGCATGCATTGTTGCACACCCTTTATGGCCAAGCTATGAAACATAATACACAGTTCTTCGTGGAATATTTTGCCTTGGATCTAATAATGAATAGTGATGGTGAGTCAGTGCATTATGGTACCTATGCAGCTAAGTGAAAATTAGATGAAGTTTAGATACTCATCTCATAATTTCTTTTAAGTGGCTAAAGTAGCTTGGAGTTATTAGCGTGATTAACCTGGAATGATCTGGACATTCATTGAGCTACTGTATTATGTTCAAGAAAGATGTTAGAGGAGGTGGTAATAAAATTCCGCAGCTGATGGTGTTAACTGAAGTGTCAGCCAGCAGTTTTGGATGTCATTATGAACGGGTTTTAGCCCTTAATACATTTTGTTTTTTGACTCTTGAAATCAGTTTAATCTGCTTGAATATGAAAAATCTAATCTTAACATTGGGTGAACCTATCACTCAACATATTTTCATTTAATAAGATTACAGGCTTTCACCCATTGCTATGGACCTGCTGTTTTGCTATTCGCATGTCTTGTCGTGAAATTGTGAAGACAGTTACTTTGAAAGTATGAGCCGAGTGGATTTGTTCTTGAAATTCTTGATCAGGCAGTTGTCAAGGAGTGATTGCTTTAAATATGGAGGATGGGACTCTACATCGGTTCCAGGCTGCTTCAACAATTCTGGCCACAGGGGTACAATGTCAAATTTATGATCTCTTTTTTATGTAAAAAGCGAGTAGGCTTCTTCAATCCTTATTCTGATTCTTCAGGGCTATGGTAGAGCATACTTTTCTGCAACATCAGCTCATACGTGCACGGGAGATGGCAATGCTATGGTTGCAAGGGCTGGACTTCCCCTTGAAGTCTGTTTTCTTTCTTCCCTACTTGAGATTAGTCTTCCATACAACTTTCTCTGTATTTTTATTGGCTAACATGATCTTTTTACAGGATTTAGAGTTTGTACAATTTCACCCGACTGGCATTTATGGAGCCGGATGCCTCATAACTGAAGGTTTCTTGCTATTTATGCATATTTGAGAGCATTAATTTCACATTAACTGCTGTTTTTTTTTTTTTTTTGCCTTTACTGATTAGCTTTTGTTTTCTTGTTCATTCCTTATTGCGATGTAGGTTCACGAGGAGAGGGCGGTATCCTTCGAAATAGTGAGGGTGAAAGGTTCATGGAGCGGTATGCCCCCACAGCGAAGGATCTTGCGTCAAGAGATGTCGTCTCAAGATCAATGACCATGGAGATACGTGAAGGCCGTGGTGTAGGTATGTTAATCTCTAATTGAATTGACTTAAAGAATTTTAGTTAAGAATGTTGATGCTCTGTGGTTTTGGTTATTCTCCTTTGTCTACCCTCTCCTGTTATTTTCTTTAATTTGTTTTACTTTGCCATGAAGATTCTTACATTCATATATATATATATATATATATATATATATTCAGAGCCCTTTTACCCCTTTTGGTGTGAATATTTACGTGGATATCTTATTCATCTGGGCCCATTTTCCATAAAAGTTGCTGTTAATTTTTCAGGACCTCTTAAGGACCATATATATCTTCATCTGAATCATTTACCTCCCGAAGTACTGAAGGAGAGACTTCCTGGTATCTCTGAAACTGCTGCTATTTTTGCTGGGGTGGACGTGACAAAAGAGCCCATCCCTGTCTTACCCACCGTGCATTATAATATGGGTGGTATACCCACTAATTATCATGGAGAGGTAAGTGAAATCTCGTATAAGATGAGAGGCTCTCTATTGATTACTTGATTACTGATCAGTGTTATCCTAACACTATCATAGAAAAGCTCTTCGCTTTATACTGTCTTAAGTGTGTTTGACAGTTGAAGTTAAAAATGGCGGTAGAGGATTTCAGATGTGGAATATGGGAATCTTTTCTTGGTAAACTGTCTAGGATGTCATTCTAAAAGCTCTCATTATCTTTTAGGTTTAATTAATGAGTAGATTATAAAGTATTTAAAGTGGTCCCTAGTCAATCTGAGTTATGAATTGGTATAATCAAACATTTCGTGATTTAATGCATTCAAAGAGCAAATATACAAGTATGAGATCAGCATTTTGATGGGATAGGCCGTGGGGCAACTAATTATGACTCCAGACATAACATGCTGGTTTTGAATTTGAAAAGTTCAGTAGAAGGAACTGACTTACGTCCAGGGTTTAAAAGTGGATGAATGATGAATATTCATAACTGATGGGAATAAAGAGGTAATTGACTTCAATTTTTTGTTCCTGTCGGTTGTTAATTTTCCACAATTGTGTGAACTTCAATTGCATTAGGTCTGTTGCTGTTTGCTGATTTGCACTCTCTGAACCCTAGGTTGTCACAATCAAAGGTGACGATCCAGATGCAGTTGTTCCTGGACTCATGGCTGCTGGAGAGGCAGCCTGTGCATCTGTTCATGGTGCTAATCGGCTTGGTGCAAATTCTCTTCTCGATATAGTTGTATTTGGTAGAGCTTGTGCCAACAGAGTTGCCGAAATACGTAGGCCAGGCAAGTTTAATCTTCACATTATGTGAGAGAAGTTGCCAAATATGTTAGACAAATTAACCATACTATTAATTTGCAGGGGAGAAACAAAAACCTTTGGAAAAGGATGCTGCTGAGAAGACTATCGCATGGCTGGACAAGATCAGAAATTCGAATGGCTCACTTCCAACGTCTAAAATTCGGTTGAATATGCAACGAGTTATGCAAAACAATGCTGCTGTCTTCCGTACTCAAGAAACTTTGGAAGAAGGTAAGCAAATTCCTTTTTTGGAGACAAAAGCAGAGCATGCAAACCAAGCTCTCTTAGTATCGTGTTATTCTAAGGTTTGCTGGGAAACAGTTTTAAACTTCAAAGATTTTCGACTGTGCTGAGATAGGCAATTTTAATGTACGCCAGGTTTTAAGAGCAACGTCTTTAATGCTTTCAAAGAGGAAACAATTTAAGGATCTAATTAGCTATGTTCTACTAAAAATTGGAATATAAGCTGGAAATAAAGGTTCTCGCATGAGCCTTTTGATTGTGCTGACTTGCAGTCTCTTTCTTAGGCTATATTCTCTAATTGGTGACTCTGTTATTGTCACCTTAATAGTTTGCTTTCTATTTGCATTTCCAGGTTGTCAGCTAATCGACAAGACATGGGAAAGCTTCCATGATGTGCAATTGAAGGACCGTAGTTTGATATGGTAGATGCCATCCTCATTTAGTTAACAAATGTTTCTTGTGGTTCTACTTTTTGGAATAATCTTGAGTTTAAATTCTTTTATAGGAACTCAGACTTGATTGAGGCTCTGGAGTTGGAAAACCTTCTGATTAATGCCTGTATCACCATGCATTCTGCTGAAGCCAGGAAAGAGAGCAGAGGAGCCCATGCCCGTGAAGACTTTACGGTTAGTTCTCTTTCAATCTTCTAGAGGATGCACATCTCCTCCCAATTTTTCTGTAATAAAGCGAGCGCAACTGCTTTTGCAGAAAAGAGATGATGGGAACTGGATGAAGCACTCTTTGGGGTAAGTCAATTCTTTTCATCTTGGAGAAGTATTCTCCTCGATATATATCATCTTATTTTCTCTCAGTGAATGCATTATTGAATCTGTCCTAATATTGGGTTTGAATGGAACTGTGGACATTGGATTATTGAGCCTCTGACTTGACCAATGAGTTGACCACTGGCGCCTTAAATGTGGTGCCTTTATCCACACACTTACTTTAGTTAATTAATTCTCTATGCTGTTTACAGTAATTTTTTATCTATTTTGGTCTCTCTCTTCTTTTTTCTTGTTTCATTCAACTCATTTAATCTTTTGGCTGGATGCTTTTTCCATTTCCTTATAATCTTGAGTTGTTGGGCAAAAAGAACAGAATAATCTGTGACGCTAGTCTCTCTCGACATACCTTCGGTGTGCTCTCCTGATTGCAGTCTCTTCATATTTAACCTGCAGGTTCTGGGAAAATGAGAAGGTTCGGCTGGACTACAGACCAGTTCATATGAATACATTGGACGAAGAGATCGAGTCGTTCCCACCAAAAGCTCGAGTGTACTGACGCAGGCAACAGAGATTTGGGTGGTGGACGGTGGCCAGAGAATGTTCATATGGATGAATAACATGCGAGGACATTAGTAGATTGGAATAAATTGCTTCTGATTCAGCATTTCGGCAACAACTGTTTCATTCCACAGTTTTGCCAGATTAAATTTTGCATTCGCACAAGGAAGCAAATATTTATCTTTGGTGATGGTCTGACATGGGCTGTATGGTACGTCTTGTGTCCTCAACTCTTGGGTTTATTCACCGTGGCCATCTTTACCTCTTCTAATGTTATTGTTGCAAGTTTGATCATGAAAATAAGCATTCTGTACTTCGGTAAGTTACGGATGTCTGTTTTCGTAGTCATTTCCATGTTTACCATCTACGCTGGATTGGCTGGAAATTCAAGTAAGAAGGTGCACTTTGGGATATGCTTGCATTATCGTAAGTTGGCGATTCCTTCTAGCCATGGCCGATGTTGTGATAGTCTTGAAATTGCAGGGCAGGGCGATACAATGATTGCTCTACTAAAACCATAGCATGTTCCCTCAGCCATGATGGTTGCATCCTATTGTGTTCTGAGATGCTCAATTTTGCCAAAGCTTTTGCCCTGAGCTTCTAATTGATCGAGCACTATAGAGGACATAATTACCCGTGTCTGTGCCCTCCTTGTGATCGAGCCAAATCGACTAAGTTTTTTCGATTCGAGTATGGCTTGAATTGGACTTGAATGAGACTTTTCACCCGTCTCTCTTTCGTCTTCTGTTCTATAAAGTTGATTGAGGCTCTCCGCAAATCGTTTGATTCCAGTGCCGCTGCCTAGCGGTCGGATAAAAACGCCCCTAACATTGCAAAGAGAGAGCCAGTGTCACCAAGCCGACTTCTGTCTGTGAAACCAGCGTTTTCCCAAAGAAGAGTAAAGTAAACTTACCGGTTTTTGAAGTCACATTGTGTCGGATCGACATGTCGACTCCCTAATTTCACTATGAAGTCGGAGATAAAAAAAAAAACTGAGTTACGTAAGGGGCCGTGTCTGAGACAGCTGGAAGGTTAGGTGCTCTCCCGTTTGTGAGTTTAGTCACGATTTCACACATGCTACAGAGATGTTGATCAGCATACTCCATTTGAGGATACGATCTGTTCTGTGTTATTGTTAAAAAGCCAAACAGCAACAAAGTTCCCACCTTTTCTCTCCTGTTTTTTACGATTTTATCCCGACACTTGTAAGCTCTCGAAACACGTTCTCAGCTTTTGAAATTGCGTCAAATCTATCCTGAAACAACACTCCCGGGAAAAATTCGCCTGTCATTTACCTTTTTTTCCGCCTTGTTCGGTCGCGAGAATTTATAAAATTGCGATGGAGACCGTATTTTTCAAAAGAACTTTATTTCGTCATTTATTTTTTTCACCCGTGGCAAACATTCGTAAGTACTCTTTAACTATTGAAATTGGCTTACATCAAGTATGATAAATACTCTCCCTCGAAGAATACAGTCTTTTTAAATGTTGGGTATTTTCCCGATCGGACGAAATTCAAAATCCTTTGAAAAGATTGTGGGATTCGTTTCGAAAGTGCAGGAAGCAGGACTCTCAGAGTGGAGTGCAGTAACATCGTGGTTCGGCAGGGAACAAGAATGGAACAGCATAATCAGATGGGCGCTCCTGAAGAATCTGAAAGATTGAATCAAACTGGCTGATGATTGTTCCCCATGACTGATGACCACGTCCTTATTGCGATAACGAAACACGTTGAACCCCAAAAGAAAGAGATAGCAGAAACGTGGGTCGGCCTCTCTCTCTCTCTCTCTCTCTCTCTCTTCTTCTTCTTCTTCTTCTTCTCCTCCTATCTTCCATTGCGAATTGTCCAATCGATGGATACATGTACAGCGTCCACCACCGAAGGAGCCAATTATTCAAAAAGTTCTAAAATGAACAATATAGAATTAATCATTCCAATAGTATTAATTTTAACCTTGAACTTTTTGAGGATTTGCCATTTTAGCACCAAAACTTTCAGTTGTGCTAATTTAGTCCTAAACCTTTTGATGTCTTGACAATTGAGTCATTGACATATTATTGAGATAATTGGCAAAAGGTCAAGGACTAAAATTGATAAATCATCAGAAAATTTAGAATTAAATTGGTGCAATCAAAAAGCCCAGAATCATATTAATAAGTCGTGAGAAGGTTTAAAACTAAATTGACGGGATTAAATTGACCGATGCACAATAAATTTAAGACCTTTCGTATAATTTTGCCAACGTCTTTTCTGCATAGGAGGGACGTCTCAGAGGGCAGCTGTTGTCGCCATTTCCTTTTTCTTTCTTTGGTGTCTGCCTTTTTGTCCACGGTCAATGGTATAATATTTGCGCCCATGGACTGTCGATTCCGCCCAGCACTCGATTGCAATGTCTGACCCTCGACCAGCCGCTGTTGTTGTTTTCTCCCTCGTACATTGAACGGATCCATGCGTCCCCCGTACGTATTTCGCGTGATTTAGACGGCCGAGTCCGTGCGTCCGGTCGCATCGTGTCGTGTTTCCATCGTCTGCCAGCTAGCTCTCGAGGCCATATAATCCATGGTCATTTCGCATCTAGGGTCATATCGTGTTAATCGGTTTTCGCATGTGCAATATCGCATTGACAGGAAATGCGTATCGCCCGAGTATCGAGCACGGAAGATCCCATGATCATATTCCACAAGGAAAGAGATCACGCCTTCTATCGCTGACAATCTTTTGTTCAATTCTTTCAAGATCTATATCACAAAGATAGAGTCGTGAAGCGGAAGTAACTAAGTGGCCCGCAGAAATTCGAACTCGAATCTCCTGTCCTGGAAATCGAGACCGCTAGCTAAACTCGTAATATTTTAAATGTCCCGATGTTTAAGCTCGCCTAAACCCGACGCCTCCCGTAATCATACAGTGCACGACAAAAATCGATGGGACTTCAGTCCCTTTGTTTAAGGCCATGTCTCGATCTATATTTCGTATGGTCGGTCGGATTAAATATGATATACATGCTTGTCTTGTCTTCCCCCAAAACTATTACGCCGGTAGATCTTACGAATTGATAGAGGAAATGGATTGACCTGATTGATTAAATCGTTGGTGTTAAACTCTGCCGTAAGTTGAAAACGATGTGCAGCAGACAAGACTTTCCCTCGTATCTCTTGTCCAGACTCGTCACAAGTCACGAGGCAACACAACATTAAGGACAAATCCCATGAAAGATGTCAAATTATATGCCCATTTATAATATAAATACTTTAAGTTATTTTCGTGCCATAAATAATCTCTTAAGTTTGCTCACTATGATGATGTTCTCAATGTATACTTATTATTTCAATTTCATTCGGGAAATATCCGTGACACTGATATAAATTTCAAAATCTGTATGACACAAAAATAAAATTCAGATTATTTGTGTTGTGATAGGCAAATTTAGGGATTTTAGTGATAAAAGAAAAAGTTCAAAATATCTGTGACAGAACATGCATAATTAGGTGTTTGTCGTGATATATGAACCCTAATATCTGCGGGTGCGCGGAACCGCGATGCATAATCATCGCCGAAAATCATATCTTAATCAGAGGATGTCTATTTGGGAAAAAAAGTCAACTTCGCACCAATCGGAGCAAGAAATGAATCCCTCCTCGTTCTTCATGGACGAACACAGAGTTTTCGCAGTGTGCATCACACTGAGTGTGAATGAGAAAGCATGATTTGACACTTTGGAATTTTAGGCCCATTTGAGAGAGAGAGAGAGAGAGAGAGAGAGAGAGAGAGGTATGGTAAACAGAAAGGTGAAGATAAGGTGTATGTTGTTGTTGAAGAGCCTTTAGTAAAAGAATCAGTATATGGGAGTGGAGCCCCCCCGTCTCTTTCTTGTAATTTTTCCTTAGTTTAATCTCCCTCTTTCGTCACTTTGGCTTTTCGGTCGATAAAAATCCTAAGCTATACTCTCTATACATTTACCTCAAACTCTGTAGTCTCGTAACGTACTTTGCCCCACTATTTTAGGATGAATTTGTCATGGTGATAAAAGTTTAAGATTTTTTGGTATTACAAAAACAAGTTTGGAGTACTTATGTGTTCGAGTTTGGGGGAAAAATATGTTACATGAATATAAATTTAGGATTTTATGTGTAGCAAAAGAAAATTTAAGATTAATATATCGCATTCGACATAATTTAGAGCTTTTTTTTTGTGATTTTTTCCCTTTTTGATTAAGACTTGTGCACTTGGCTCCACACTAGGGATGAACCAAGATACGATGAAGGGGACAGCAGCAGCTCCATTCTCACCATTAGATTTGCTGCCAATCTTACAATCTTATCTTCCCTGGAGTGATTAGACTGCAGATTTACAGATCACCTCTTTCCATCCATTCATACACCTCCACCTCCACATCATCTTCATTTTAGTTTCTTAGTTTTTTTCAAAGGCCAATGCTTCTTCTCCTCCTCCTCCTTCTTCTTCTTTGCAATTCTGTGGCAATGCTTAGATATCCTTCAATTGGTTTCATTGGAAAGCTTTATTTGCAGCCCTAAGACTTTGCACTCTCCTTTGGCCATTGTTTCTTTAAGCAATGGCAGATTGATTCCCGTTTTAACGAAATAGATAAAAATCAATTTATCTCGCGAGCTATTGATAAAATAAGTATTTCTCCTCGGCACTTACATAAAAGGTTAGAGACCGCATTAAATCAGGACACTGTACATGCTTTGGAAACAACGAGGATCAAAAGCCAATAACAAAGGATTCGTCGGAATGTGATTTTTTTAAGGAGTAAAAAGTGTGTTCTCCTATCATTTCTTTTCTAAAGGAAGTCTTCTTTTAACCTTTAATTACTATTAAAAGTGTAAAAAAATAGAGAAAGCGGGAGGAAATGAAGTAAACTAAAATATCAGTAATAGGGAAAAATATACATAAAATAACATTAGGCAATAAAGATTTGTTAAAGTTTGATGCACATAGATGCTTTACTGAAAGTAAATAAGATACTACTAGTACAGGAGAAAGCATATCATATTACAATCGCTTCGAGAGTAACGGATTGAAATTAATAGAATGTCAGGTTCCCAAAATAGACGTCTCCATCTACATTAATGGAAAAACGATGTGATATGTCCATGATTACACCCTAATGTTCTAGCCATTGATCGGTCGAGTTATTGACATTTTAATTTGATTAATCAAGTCTTAACATTTGAAAAGCTTGTGCTATTGAATCCTAAAATGACTATCGACGGATCTTTAACACCGCAAATCCCTCGTGGCTCTTATGAGACCCTTTTCTTGGACGCGATATTGTCTCCGCATGGCAAACGATTCGGCTCTCCCTCTTATCCGGACACGACACCGCGCGATAGTTCCTCTCCGGAAACCCTTTAAGATAGTGCTTTGAACCCCCTACTTAGTAAACTCTCGATTGCAAATCAACTCGAGTGCAAAAAATCTTCAGTCGCGACATGTAAATAGAGTAGTGACGTCTTTTTCGTTGAGAAATTGACATATTGGCATATGATTGTGAGGGGATGGCAGGAACTTGAGAGGGGAAGCACGATTGAAAAGACAAAGGGGCGCTTACAGTGATTGAACTTCTTCCTTTCCTCTTAGTCAAATCGAAACGTTAAGAACCCCAACGATTTCAGTCGACGGGACCGAAACGTTCAGACGCTTAATCCGACTAGCGATTCGAACATCGCAATCACCCCACACGAGCAACAATCGCAACGCGGTCGATACTCGACTTTCCACGTCGACAATTGCGGCAAAACGCATTTTCGCGTGAGATTCGATTGGCAAGCGCCGTCGCCAACGTCCGGAGTTCGGTGCGCACGAGCAGTCAGATCGCGTGGTGTCCGCTCCTCTCCCAACCCATGCGACGGGAGGATGCGAGCCAAGCTTACGTGATCCGGGTCGATGCGGATGCCTTTTTTTGTTGCTTTTTAATCTCGTCGGGTTGACCCGAGGAGAGACCACCTCGGTCGCCGCCAAGTCCCGGCCAACGTAAGTGGCCGTTGCTTTCACAGCCGCCCCCGTCAAAATCTCCCGCACCGCCACCCCTACCTTTTTCCCTGCTTCCTCGATTGGTCCATTATCGCTGCCCTCCGGGTGGGCCCCCAACTCCGGGGCCCATCTTCCCTCTTCCCTCCTGATTGGTCCCGGCCAATGGGGGGGCCCACGACCGTCCAAAAAAAGGAATGCGACCACAGTCTACGAAAGCCACGTCATCGGGCCGCCCCACTGTTCCCCCCCTCCTCCCTGCCTTTCGATCATCTTTCCCACCTCACCTCATCTCATCTCATCACATCACTCTTTTTCTGCTCCCTGACACGTCCGACAAAACGACAAACGGGTCAAACGTGAGCCAAAGACGGACGATGTTCTTTTTGATCGACCGGTCGACGTCCGATTCGTCCCCCGTCGCTGAAAATGGCCACAGGCCCCTCCTCTCGGGTCTCCGTCGGTTGCCCCCAACCCCTCGAGTTCTCTGCTTGATTTGGGGCGAGTTGATTACCATTGAAAAAGATAAAAAGTTTGCCATCGAAGGCCAGTCTTTTCGTATCCAAACTCCTCTTTTTCACTTTCATTTTGTCATAAAGCGACATGGTGTTTAAGATTTATCGATGCTATTTTTCAGACTCTTTCTCAATTTAAATCATACTCGAAGCAGGTTCACATGTACCATTTTTAAATACGTGTACGATACCTTAAACCCGCTTTTCGCCTTGGTCCTTCCAACATAGCAAAGTGCCAACGGCAAATCGATGCACGTTGAAACGGTTGCATTCGATACCAAATTAGACATATTTATCATGAAAGGTGCGAAAATCAACATCACCTTAGTAAAGTAAATGTGCCTTAGGTGACTGCTTTTATTATTAGCTGATTTTATTTTTTTTTGGAATGTAGAATGGAAATTGAAAACAAAAAAGGGACTGCATCGATTCATCAATTTCACTTTTTTCAAACACAAAAAATTGAAACTGAGTTTGGTCAAAAAAATTGAAAATCAATCCCCTCTTGTCAGGTGGGGAAAAAAAGAGGAAATAAAGAAGAAGCGGGTCAAAGCTGTGCTTAAAAAAAGTAAAAACCGGTTTTTACCGGTGGACGCGGTGTCCCGGGGTCCCCAGTTACTGTTGGTAACTTACCGAGCACGTCGCAGGCATGGGTGCGCCCGCCGAAAATGGACGGCCGCGATTTCTCTGAGATTGACTGCAGTTACATGGAACAGTGGCGTGACGTCAGATCGACGGCGACGTCGGCTGACGTGTCGATTCCGGCTCCCGATGGTGAGTGCGGGACCCACCCGGCCTTCGAGGTCCCCGCGTAGTGCGGGAGATAAAGTTGGTCCACGTGGACTTCAACGCGCGCCGAAGGGTCATCTAATCTTCTTTCCCTTCGGGAAGCCTCCTGGGGCCCACGGGCGTGTAGGCGCCGCGTCAGCTCTAGTGAAAAAAGGTAAAGTGATTTCTTTTTTTTTGGAACATTAAAGAGTTTTTAATTAATATTCTCACATTATTCCATCTTTTCTGCTTCAAGCTCGAGTTGGACCTCGACATCATTTATCGATTGATTGCAATTTAGTCGAGCTCGAGCCAAATTTCCATAGGCATGAGTGTACTTTAGTTTGGAGCATGTGAGTAAAGAAGCCAAGTCGAGCTGAAGCTTTAAATAAATGTATTAAAATATTTCTATATCATCAGATTGAGCGTGACATGTATCATTTATAAGCAAAAATTCAGCATATTTAATTGTCAAAATTATTTTTTTCAAATATCTCAACTAGTAATTTCTCACCTTAGAGAGGAGGAGAGAGAAGAGTGGACAAATATTTTTTTTTCGTCGAAAGAAATATTTCATTCATTTTATCAAAATAATAAATGAGATGTACATAAAAATATTTCAAATCTAGCAAATCTGAAAAGAAAAATTACATATATCAAAACATAACCTGTAGCTAGCACACTCTTATCCCTCAAAAACAGATTTGCCAACATTTGGCGGCCAATCATTATACTCAATAATGAACACACACCTATATCTCAAAATATTTGGCGGCCAATCATTATACTCAATAATGAACACACACCTATATCTCAAATTCTAGTGTGCGCTTAGGTTTAATGATTCAATCACTATCATCATGCAATAATATCAACATCAATATGTGATAATAATACAAATCAAATACCTGTAAGAAACTCTCAGATTTGATCGGAAGGGCGAAACTCCTAAATCTATATCAAAATTTAAATAGGGAGAAAATAGTGGCCTGATCTTGGATAGATTGTCAAAACACATTACGAACAGCCTCTTCAATAGTTGTCTACTTGATGTAGGATTGAATTGGACTCCATAGTCGCCCGAGATTTGCTATAGAATATTATTTAGACAAACAAACTCTCAAAATATATCAGGAGATAAATAAATGGCAAGCAAAATAAGAAAAAAAGAAGAAGAAGAGAAGATCGAAGGTGAAGTGGGCTGTTAGCTTCAAAATCTAAACTTGAGAGCCTATGGGAGAGCTTCAAGAAATGAAGAGTTTTCGGAAGATGAAAAGTTGTTTTGAGAGAAAGAGGGAGGGTTTAGTCTTATTCAAAGAGTGGACAATTGGCACACCATACAAGTATCAAAAATTTGATTTACATATCAATAATACTAACAAAAATTATAAGACATATCTCATCGTAACGGTATTTTATTGTCGTTATAGTTCTTATTGCACCTCATAGGTTCGACGAGATCGCACTGGACAACACGAATATTTAACAATAGACTAATGTGAGGGAACTAATTCTACCACTCATCCAAGGAAATAGCCCTAGAAATAAGAATGCAAAAACCAACAAGGCTACATGAAAAGACTCGATCAAATTATACTATTACAAGGCGAAGGACCGCCATATGGCATATTGTATTTTCATGTGGCTAGTGCTATCTCCTAGAAGGGGTGAATACGTGACTATAACAAAACTTGACAAATTGAAGTGGAATAAAATCAATAAAGATTAATGTAACGTGAGGACGTAGTCTTAAGAAATACTATGCTATAATTAGTTTCACTTGTGCACAGTATATTATCAAAGATAATAGTAAAGAGTTAAGAAATATAGATAATTGCGCATAAAGATTATAATGGTTCAAGTAATCAATTGACAGCCTACTAATTAGATTTTACTAATTAAATAATCGGAGGTTACGGGAATGAATGATAGCACTTAATCTCGATAGGTTTCACTATCTCATAATCACTATTTTTACACTTCTCCAATATTTCGGTTTTGAAACTGATTAAGACGAGTAGGTAAGGTAGAAGCTTCCATAAATTTTGAAATTTCATATACATGGCCTTTCTTGTTCTCTTTAGCAACAAAATATTATTTTATGCTCTTCTAATTCCAGTCTAGCTTTTGGATAGTCTTCCAATGACTTTTCTCCAATCGATCCGCTGAACACGAATGTTTCAAGAAAATCAAATAGCCATTGAGTGACAAGATCGGAACTCCCATTGATTCAGTTGCCCACTCAATTAAAATTGGATTTATATAAGTATCTTTCTTTGTTTGGAAAGAATATCTTATTTATGAACGACTGCAAACCAATCGAGGATGTTTTACTTTGAGTAAGCTCATTGCAAAAATCTTTGAGATCAAAGATCAATCGACAATTTTTCAATAAAAAAACCCGAGCTAGATCACTAGTCATTGTAATATATATAAACGTTGTTTTCCGAGTTTGTCTAAAACATGTTAACTTTGACTTAATATACCAAGTACATGGGTTATAATGAAAACATGTTGATTACTATTCAATTATGTTAACATGTAAATTGGACGTGCAACTTCGTATTATACTAAAGTTTCATTACATTTTTATCTCGTGTCGTGTTCGTGCTTGCCGTGGCTAGTATTACCAAACCCTAGATGATCTAGGCATTGCAGCCTTTGCTGTTTATCACTATAGCCTCTAGTCGTCTACAGGTCAATGTTCGGACGCCTAAGGTCGCATTCTCTTGGCGCCCCTCCATGTCCTAACTTCGCAATTTGATATTTCGTACTCATGCTGGAGTCGGTCCTTTCAAATGAAGTTCAAACTCAAGACGCTTGGGCAGTACATGAAATTAGGACTGTAAATTATGTTAGTTCAAAGTTCGAGAATCAACTCCAAAGATGGACGAAATTCGACCGTAATCACTGCAGTCATCTTGCGATAAATGTCGTATTTCGATGTACGTATTTTTTCAATAGCAGGTTCATGCTCAACGCATATCCAAGGTGCAAAAGAATTTAAGGAGCTCAAATTGAATTGGTTGCGAGCTTAGAAACGACATGCAACGCCGAATAATATTCCAACATTAAGTAGCGTTATTCTTCCCTCGATAAATCTCTCCATCTTTCTGTCATCCTCCTTTGCATAATATTCATCGCGTGGCTCACTTTTCACTCAATAATCGCTTACATACATTTGGTTTTAACCTACCAAACTTATTCCTCAATTTTACGTTTAAAACCACTCTATTTTTGGTCTTTTCAAAAGTGGGATTTCATTAAGCGGTACATTAATGGTAAAAGGGAGGTACGTAAATAATACCCCTAAAAAGTCATCCAAATTCGTGTTCTGTCCTAAGTTTACATTAAACTATTTTCATCCCATAAAAAAAAACCTAGTTTTAAGTTCAATTCCAATTCTATTATAAACTTGGTTGTCTGATAAAAAATCACAAAATTTTACTTGAGTCCCGAATTTCACCTCCATTAACCCTCTCCGTTCAAAATTTCTCTTAACAATCGAGAGATTAAAAACTCACGAGGAAGCAGTTTGAGCATCCAAACCGAGTGTTTTGAGTGCAAGCTCTCCAAGATTGCTAGAGACGATAGACTCTCGGGCGTGAGAGATTGAAAACCGAGCGCAAAATCGAAGATCCGTTAAGCAAGATTGGAGGATGGGTCTCTTAAGAGTAAGAGCGATTGAATAAAAGCCAACCCAACCCTTAATTACTTTGGCTTTTACCCAAATTTCAGATTTAATATAGTCATTGCTTGGGTTGATATGAAAATCTATCTCCAAAAGACAGTCGCCTTGAACATGAAATTTGTAAACAAAATAAGAGCAATTTTCATGGATATTCGAACCGAAGGTTAAGGGGGGCAGATACGGTATTCAAACAAAATATTTTTCATAAGATAAAACAAATTTTGGATAGAATTGAGACTATATTTAAAAGTTAAGAGTTTTTTTTTTATTTGGGTACGAGGTAAAACATAGTGTTAGAACATAATTGGGATAATAATGTGTAAAGACTACTTTAGACATGAGGCCCGTATAACGGTAGGTAGTTTCGTTTTCGTCGTATCTTCTTTAAATTTCCCCTTCTTCTAATGCAACGCAACTTCCCGTTGCAGCGGACAAAGACAGTCATAAGCGACCCAGCTACGGATCAGCGCGAAACCAAAAAAAAAAAATATATAAAACGACGAAAAAAGGAAATTGCGTTAATAATAATTATAAATCAAATAAAAAAGGAAGAACGCCGTGTGTGTGTCAAAGAAAAGAGGAGCAGCGAGTGGGGCCCAAGTTCCGTTCGGCAACTTTTTATCTCTCTCTCTCTCGCTCGATCACCAGTCGTCGTCTCTCGCTCCTTCCGCTCCTTCACATTGCTCACCAAACCTACTCTCTCTCTCTCTCTCAACTCGTCTCTTTCTATCTCTAACTGCGGTCAAGATCGGAAGAGCTCATCACCACTTCCTCCTCACTCCACTTGTGTACGCTCTCTCTCTCTCTCTCTCTCTACTTAAAGCTAAAATCTTGCTTCTGACCGTTTGCACATCACTCACTCTCTCTCTCTCTTTCTCTTCGCCAACTTACGCCGTCGTCTTCTTCTGCTTCTGCTGCTTGCTTGCTGCTGCTTCTTTCTTCCTTCCACTGTGATGTGAGTGCACCTCCGCCAGTTCTCGGCCGGCGAAAGCACGGAATGGCGTACATGTGCGCCGACAGCGGGAACCTCATGGCCATCGCCCAGCAAGTCATCAAGCAGAAGCAGCAGCAAGAACAGCAACAGCAGCAGCAACAGAACCCCCACCACCACCACCACCAACACCTCCTCCTCGGCATCAACTCCTTCTCCCTCAGTCCATGGGCCGGCGCCGCCGCCGCAGCCGCCTCCTCCGCCACTGCCCCCGCCGGCCCATCCTCCAACTCCAACGCCAACTCCCCCGGTTTCGCCCCTGCCTTCCCCGACCCCTTCCAGGTCGCCTCCGGGTCCGATCCCGCTTTCCCCTTCCCGAACCTGGACCATCACCACCCTTCCTCCGGCGGCGGCGGGTTCCGCTTTGGCTGCTTCGGTGGCGGCGAGTTCGACTCCGACGAGTGGATGGAGAGCCTGATGGGGAGCGGGGACTCCACGCCGGTTAGCTCCAACCTGCCCTCCGCCTGCGACACGTGGCAGAATGCCGCGGCTGATTTCGGGCTCTACTCGGCTGATCCCTTCGTCGCCTGCCCGAGCCGGCTCGGGAACTCAGACCTCACCCGGGTCGTTAGCCCCACTTGGGTTGCCGCGGCGGCGGCGGCGCCTCCTCCGGCTGCGGCTGCAGAGGACTCCAAGCCGGCGAGGGTCTCGGCCTCACCGCCGAGACAGCACAAGGGCGATGTGGCCACGGCCTCGGCTGGGGTGTCTTCTGCTTCCGCTGCGCTGGAGACCGAGCCGTCGCAGCCGCTGCTGAAGACCCTTCTCGACTGCGCCCGGCTCAGCGAGTCGGAGCCGGACCTGGCCGCCAAAACCCTGGCTCGACTCAGGGAATCGGCGTCGGACCGCGGAGATTCGGCGGAGAGAGTGGCGTTCTACTTCTCCGAGGCCCTCCACAGTCGGCTTTCGCTCGAAGGAAGCCCAATCACGTCATCGACGTCGCCGGAAGAGTTCACGCTCTCGTACAAGGCCCTCAACGACGCTTGCCCGTACTCGAAGTTCGCCCACTTGACCGCGAACCAAGCAATCCTCGAAGCCACCGAGAAGGCCAGCAAGATCCACATAGTCGACTTCGGGATAGTCCAGGGAGTCCAGTGGGCGGCGCTCTTGCAAGCCCTCGCCACCCGCTCCACCGGAAAGCCCGACCGAATCCGGATCTCGGGCATCCCCGCCCGGGCCCTCGGGGAGAACCCGGCGTCTTCGCTCCTTGCCACGGGCAATCGCCTCCGCGAGTTCGCCAAGCTCCTCGAGCTCAACTTTGAGTTCGATCCGATTCTAGCTCCGAACGATTCGCTCGACGCCTCCAGCTTCCGGGTCGACCCAGATGAGGACCTGGCTGTCAATTTCATGCTCCAATTGTACAATCTCCTGGGCGAGACCTCCGCCGCGGTCGAGGGCGCGCTCCGGCTGGCGAAGTCGCTGGGTCCAAAGATCGTCACGCTGGGCGAGTACGAGGCGTCGCTGAACCGGGCCGCGTACCCGGTCCGGTTCAAGAATGCGCTGAGCTACTACGCTGCACTGTTCGAGTCGCTCGAGCCGATGGGCCGCGAGTCCCAGGAGAGGCAGGAGGTCGAGAGGCTACTGCTGGGGCGGGGGATCGCACGCTCGGTCGGACCGGAGGGGCCGGGGACGGAGAGGGAGCGGATGGAGGACAAGGAGCAATGGAGGGTTCTGATGGAGCTCGCTGGCTTCGAGGCGGTGCCGCTCAGCAACTACGCGGTGAGCCAGGCGGAGATACTGCTGTGGAACTACAAGTACAGTTCGCGGTACTCCCTGGTGAATTCTCCGCCCGGGTTTCTCTCTCTAGCTTGGGACAAGGTGCCCTTGCTCACCGTCTCTTCATGGCGTTAATGGGGTTCTCTTTCCATTTTTACTTCTTTGCGGTTTCTCTTTCTTGGGGAGGGTCTTCAATGGGTATATAGTGACGTCTTTTCAGATGGGTAATTTTTGTTCTTCCTACATCTCTATGTAATTAAACTTTGGGTGATGGTTTGATGATTCGAAAGTCGATTAGCCATGACTAGTTCAGAGTTTACAGTCAGATCAGACATGGAACCTAATCCTTCAGGAGTGAATTCGAAGCTGTTTCATTTGGATTTCACTTGGTCCTAGGTCAGTTCCGCAAGTTTTTCTTCCTTAGCTTGAGTATACTTCTTTCTTGCCTATGGACTCTAGGTGAAGAATCAAATGTAAAAACGGGGACTAGTGTACCCAAGAATTGAATTAGGTTTTTCTTTTCTGGCTCAGGCTTGTGTAATTCTGTACATTAGTTTATTGTTTCTGTCACTCAATTCCTGTAGATTGAAACATTGAAGCCAGCAGATGGTGAATACTGATTGATACCAGGTCTGTGGTTTGCTAAGAAAGAAGAATTCAGCAGAGTTCTCGAAAGATGTGATCCGAGGCCTTTTTACAGGGAATTGCCGTGTCTGGTCGTTTTTTTCTTCAGGGCCTGTTGGTTTTCAGTTGGGTGCGTCTCGGGTCATGTGACGTCGAGTTCTTCTCAGGAATTCCGAAAACCTTGAAAATTGGAAGATAAGAACTTTGAGCATTTAGGCGATGGAGGTCGTTGTCTTTCGGGTATCTCGAACTGGTGTTTCGATTAAAGGGCATTCAATTTATGTGCAGGGCCGGGGCATTCAATGTTAGCTTGAGCTTCTTTTACTTGCCCCAGATTTAGTGATAGCTTTTCTCCAATGATATCGTTTGATCAAGGAGGCCTTTGCAATCAATTTCCTCCTCCTAAACAGCGAATGGAAAGCGCTTGAAACTGCCACATGTTTTTTGGTTCACTCTCGCCAATCTCTCTGCCAAATGCAGGAGCCACTTTGTATTTCTTGTTACGAGAATCGAGATCCTCGTGCTTTGTCCCTTTCGTTCTGTGTTCTCTCTGATCGTCAGCCATCTTTGGGATGAATTGGTCCGGTAGGCCGGTCTCTCGAGGGACCATAAACACCCTCCCGACAGCTCCGTATTGACATCCTAGCTCTGCTAGATCTCTTTTACAGTAGCATCGTTCGTCAACAGGAAAGATAATCGGTACAATGTCCAAGACTGCGTCTAGGGTCTCTCTTAGAGTACCCGAGTAATCTAACCGAGTGATGACAATATCTCCACTCACCATCGGATCGAGAAAAACAATGGCTCTGGTCCAGTCCCTATTGGAACTTGTTTTTCGTGGCCTCTGTTTCTGGAACAACCTGTTCGAGGTTGGAGTCTTTTTCAATCTCTTCCCCCGCGAGAGAGTGGAGCTATGAAAAGTCTCGGTCATCTCTCTCGCGCGACCCTCCAAAAAAAAAACAATTCGTACGCATTGACAGGGGATTGATGATGCCCTCCTAACTTCTCAAACCGGTCGCTTTCTGGGGCGGATCGGAGTCCAACCCCACGTCAGGATCACCTTTGGAAGGCCTCAAAGATTCAAAACTCACCGTGGCAAAGCAAGAAGTGCCAAGAGAGGGGAAGAACAGAGTCCCAAGTCCAAGTGAAGTGGGAGACAGGGCAGGCAGGTAAGTGGACTACCCTGTATCTTTGGGTCCTCTGGACCTAGTGATGAGTCACCGCAAAAATGGTCAAAATTCAAAAGAAAAAAATAATCTCTCTAGGTTTAGACTTTTTGCTACTCTGAATTTTGGTATTCGTAGGTCCCCCCTTCTCGTTCCATTATTGGCACTTGTGAATTAGGTACAAGGGTCCACACTTCAGCCCCTCTTTCCCAAATTCCGATATACTTATCAACTTGGCGGTCCTCCCACAAAAACTTCCCGCATTTACTCTACAAAACGATTTCGCATACCCATCTCCGATATTGTGAGAATAATCGAAAAAAAAGGGGAACACGAAAAGGAACTCTCGCTTGCTCTAATTGGCGATCGGCTTTAGCATTAGCAGGGCTCGTCTACCGTAATGTGCCCCTACAAGTAGTGGGAGCGGACCCAATTCGGTAATCCTAACTAAAATCAGGAAGTGATTGAATTTCATTCGGATGGATAAAGTTTGGAAATGCTAACGAATCCCAAAGAAGGCGAGGAGCGTATGGAGTCTGGTTTTGTGTTAGGTGAGGTCAATTTGGATCGGTAGTCCAAGTGAGCAGGGAGGGTTGGAGAGGCTGGCTGGAGTCCACTGAAGTTTCTGGCCACTGTTTTTGCCCGGGAGGAGGGGGGGGGGGTGGGGGGATTTCCTGAACTGTGTCATTTCTCTTTTTTCCTCGGAGGGAGAAGGGGAAAATTCCACGACATGGGATCGAGACTTGGTCGTCTTAAAGAATCGCCCAAGACAACTTTGTTTGGGTGGGTTGGGGGAGGTGTTTGCCCCTTTTCCACTCACATTAGTTTCTGTGGAGTGACCCATTTTTGAGTGCTGTTGGAAATTATCATTGAGAAGTCTCTTGAGATCTCTTTAATTCTCTGGTGACAAAGTTTAATATCGTCCTAAATTCGGGTACTGATTGAAAGTTGATAATCTCCTGCGAGACGGAAAAAAATTCGGATTGGAATTGAAAGGCGAGCTATAAAGGGTGCTTTTTTTTTTCTGATATTTGAGACCCGAGTTGAAATCTCTGCCTTGTTTTTGAAGTGATTCAATGGAGAAATTTCGGGATGACAGTCTTAATTTTAAATTTTTCGGGGAGAGAGGCGTTGGGGCTTTCTGAGCAACATCTCGCAAGTCACTCAAATTGGTCTTTTATGGAGTCTCACCCATTCAAGTGCTTTTGGAATTTGTCTCTGTGAAGTCTTTAGGGATCCCTAATTCTCCGGTGACAAAGTCAAATGCCATTATCAAAAAAAAAAAAAAAATCGTAACTTGGTCGCGGTTTCGATATGGTAACATTGCAACTAACCCCATTAAAAGTTACCGATAAATAACTTCGAGTCCCCACCTTTTTCATTTTGTAGAACAAAACATCTGAGCTCCTCGACGGATCTCGAAGCAGACGCGTATGGACTGCCACGTGGCTTCATCTGTAAAGATAGCGAGTATGATTTTCAAGAGCTGATTTAGACGTAAAATCCGACACTACACTTAAGTTATTCAATCACCTTCTTTGAAATTAAATATATACTGATTTCGTTTATTTGGCGAAAAATGAATGATTTAAAAGTATATTCTTAGAAAATTTTGATGATATCTTTCGCTGTAAAATTTATTTTATAACACTATTAGTATCTCTTTGGAAGTTTTACGTGGCGATGCCTATATGCGATATCATTCCACGGCGTTTTTGTCCGCGACGGTGACGTCATCCTTCGAAGCTCCGAATCTCTATGCACGTGCCACGTGCCCTCGACCGTTCGCCACGTGTCTCCCCGCGAAAGAAATCAGCTCGCCGGAATCGGATCAAGCTGACCCAGTTCCAGGGCGTTTTCCGTCTATAAATCGAGGCTCAGTTCCCTCGAAGTGGCGCAACTTTCGAAGAAGATGATGAGCTCTGCAGCAAGATCGGCACTCGTCGGAAGCAGAGTCCGTTCGTCGCCCTCCACCCTCCGCCGGAGCACGTCGGCTTTCAGGACGTTCGCCACCGACATGGACAAGGGCAAGGCCGAGCGGCAGGACGCCCGGGCCAAAACCGGGTCAGTCTCTTTCCTCGTGATCCTTGCAATTTGTTTCCCAGTTCTTCTCGTGAACGCGCCCGCGTCGTAAGATCTCCAAGCACGGATTACCGTCTCGCGTGTTAACGGGTTTGGGATGCGTTGAAGGCCGGACGCGATGGCGCACTCGTTCGGTGAAGGCTACGCGACGCGGTCCGACGAGGAAGGTTTCGGCGGGATCTACGAAGGCAGCAAGTCCGCGAACAACATCCAGGTCGACAGAGATATCCACGCGACTCCTCCTGGTAATGTGTAGTTGTCAACATGCGCTCGATCACTCCCTTTATCGTACGTTTGTCAAGTAGTTCGACGCTGACTCGTGTTCTTCCTGTTTACGTCGCTACGCTCATGTTGCTGCCGAAACGAAGCTTACGACAAGACGCAGGGGAGCGAGGTGAAGGAGAAGGAGAAAGCGCGACACCAGACCAGTGCTTCGTCCTAAACGATGCTCTCGCTTGCTGTTGATGCTAATGTAGTCTCAGTTTGATTCAACTTAATCTATTTCCTGGGCGAGAACGAGGGTTTTTTTTTTTCTCTGCTAGTGTTCTTCGTACTCGAGACCTGCATGAATAGACTGGAACTCCCGAGTCGTGCATGCAACCCGAGCGCCGCATAATATTTTGGAATTAAGTACAATTGCTTGGTTTTCTTGTCAATCTTTTCACTCTCTCGATGCTTATCGAGCCATTTTCTTTCTTCTTTTTCCGCGGCCGACATGATTATTAAACCGCTTGGATTGATTGACGATTACGGTCTGCAAAGTTTCAAAGCGTTGCTCATCTTCCCCGGGGTGTGTCTGTCGGGGCGGGCCCTTGCAGTCATCAGTCAATATCAGGCGTAGCCTATGATTGACTATAATGGAAGCGCGCGTTGCCTCTCATTGGGTTATTCCGGCGTACTTCCGGCGACCTGTCTTCCCAAGATGGGCGTAGCTTAATCTAGAAATTTGTCCTGGTCGACGACTTCATTTCTCCTCTAAGTGGAAGCCGGCAGGATGGACCGTGGTCAACGCCCCATGTTCGGACTTTGGAGTGCCAACAGGGCCGCCCATGTGACCCGATTTTGGATCTTTGAATCCACCAAATGGGGGTCGAGATTCAGGACATTGGGTTGAATGGGCTTCCATAGGGTCCGGTGGTGGGGGTAACTCGGGAGTTTGTGAATTGAACGTAGAAAAGAACTCGGATTGCTTGTCGAGTCGGAGCTAAAAAGGTTCATCTTATTTCAATATTATCCATTAGGGCATAGAGAGAAGCTCTTCCATAGAAAGGTCGACCCGCTAAATAGAAGTTAAACCCGATTAACTCGAACGAATTGCTCAAAGTAAGAGATTAAACTTGTCTTCTAGCTTATGTCAAAAGTATCTCGAGGTCGTCATGTAAGGACGATCGTCGACTGTTCGTCTAGGTTAGCCCATGGAGCCTTTTCACTGAATTCATCTCAAATCTTCACGGACACCTTTCGATGCTCATCGTTGCGATGAAGCCTTTCGTGAATGCGAGAAAGCTATTAATGACGTCCATTTAACTTGGGTAAACCTTTAGTGCAGCGGGAGAACAAAATTGTACGTGCGTATGCTTCGCAAGAAGAGTTACATTAGAGGGCCGCCTGGTTGCCGGAATAATGGGCGAGTCTTGCCGGCGAAAAGTCGGGGTCAGAGTTGGGAACCCGTCGGATGACAATTATGATGTTGCGTGTTATTTCAACGCTTTGAGAGGGTGTGTAGGGATGCCGAAGAGCATATGGCGATGGAAAGAGTCAGATCGGGTTTCGATTAGAGTCGATAGGTAGAGTCATATCGGGTTTCGATTGGAGGTCGGAACTAGCTCGCTAGCGAAGGTCGTTTTGTTGTTGCGCGAAATGGGGCAAACGTCAGTCGTTACCCTGGTCGGGACCAGGCCCAAACCCGGCCCGGGCTAATAGCTTGTGAACCCGGTCCACGTGCACACCGTAGTAAAAACGGACACCGCCTCTCCGTCACTAGCACATCATTGCCAAGAATCAACGGCAAAGGCTCTTCCACGTGGCTTCCTTAATTACCGTCGATGGTTTCTCTACCTTCGATCCTGCCCGTTCATCGGCTGCGCGGCTCAATATGAGATCGTGGACTCGCCGCCCCCTTACAGGAATGAGGATGGTGTTGGTCGCCGATGCCATTGCTGTCTGTGATGTTCCTCCTGATTCGATTCGATTTCTCTCTCCCAAATGCCGATTTCGCCATCTGAGTCGCGTGGATTGCTTCGCGATCTTCGGTTCCATGGCGGTTTTGGCAGCTGGGAGCAGCTGGTTTTGAAGATCGAGGTCAATCAGCCTGACTGAGGTGAGCTTGACTGAGGTGAGCTTTTCAGGCTTCTCCTCTTTAAGCTCTCTTGTCAGATTACCTTGTTCTCTCTTTAGTGTCTGTCTGTATTCTCGTCTGATTTGAGGCTCAGGTTAGTGTGGTCACCGTCTGGTTCAGGTTCGTTGGTTCTGGACCATGTGTCTGGATGACTTTAGCTCGGTCATGTCGATTCCAAAGGCGATCTCGCTTCTCGGTGGCCGCTGTGACGCCGGAACAATCTCCTGCTAGGTGGCTTCATGACGATTATTCCATGAGGCCGTCGTAGCTACTAAGACTGGAGTTTCTCGAGGCCATGTCAAATGAAAAGGACTGCGTGGCCAGGTCAGCCAGGGGATTTGTTGAGCATCGATAGGTTCATCAGAGGCTGAAGTGAACTGCTTGTCTGTGTCACGACACGTTCGAATTGTTGGCGAGGTTGTGGCAATTGTTTGTTGAGACGAGGATGTACGAGAGAGAGGTCGGGGACGAGCTCTCCCCCGTTTTTTCTTGGGGGACCGAGTTTCTCTGATCGTTCTTTTGTCATCCAGGCCTTTGCCATGACGGGTGCGCTCGCATGGCGGGTCGAAAAAGTCAATAAAAGTCCACTTTTTGGGGGGTTTTGGAGAGGAGATCGCACGGGGGTTGCCCGGGTTCTCCTCTCTCCTGTGCCTTTTTTGTTTTTCTTTTCTTTTCTCTGTGCGTTCGCTGTGCTTGATTTGCCATTCTTCACGATGCATCTGCTATGGCCGCAAAATTGCATCTGAAGACTCCGAAACTTCATCAGCAGGCAAGCGTTTATCCCCCATTTTACACCGCAGAAGCTGATGCTCTAATTTGAGGTACTAAGGCCATCTTTGGCATTGAGTTCATATTTGACTTATTCAATTCAAGTAGAGAATTAGCATGTGCAAGTTTTGAAACTGGCACAATTCATACAGCTAATGACATAAATGATTAGGATTTGGGAATCATATTAGCGTATACTTTAATGACAATTTGCTGTCCGTGGAGATATTATGGAAGTTGCTATGGGGTTTTCAAGATAAGGCCGCATCATTGGAAATAGGTCTGACAACAATAAGGGCTATCTCCATGTTCTGATTAACAATGGGTTAATAGTATTTGCTCACTGTAATGCAAATAATATATTCGCCGATTGCTGAATTAGTAAGATTCATGAACTGCCCCTTTACCTCTAGTTAGGGATTAACTGCCTATCTTAATTTTGCTAGAATGAAATGAATAGTTAAGTCTGCTCAGTAGGGCTCTACCATACCAGATTTGGATTAATTATTCTGATTTTACAAGAAGAAAAAAGAGCAACTAATATTTGTTGTATCTTTTTGTTATCTCACTAAATCGATAGCCACATCACCAGTATTATTACTTAGTCTTGTTTTGAATAATATACACCTCCACTGAATTCAACCTTATGTTGATAACATGGTGGCGAGCAAATAGGACTGACGATATTAATATTAATTATCGGTAGTTGTTAAGTAATTTTTGGCTCTTGGTGTTTCGGTTTCTATTTTGACCTTGCATATCCTATGAGGATACATCAAATTAAGTATCTCCCGACCTTTCTGAAACTATAATGTTTACTTGTCTTTCTCACTGTGGTCAGCAAGTACTTTGTTATAGATTGGTGATCTTGTACCGCTGATTGAGCAACACCAATTTTGTTTCATTTTTTGAGTTATTACTAGTTAAGTTCTGTAAGATGGGCCACTGTAGGAGGAGCATGCTTATTTAGCAGTCATGTAACAATCTATAGCAGATGTACTGGTTCTCTATGGGTGATGAAGACCATGGTGTCTGTATTGTCTCGGTTTCCTGGGCAAGCTGCCAATGCACCAGAGCTTTGAAAGCAGATTGGTGACTGGGTATTGGATACTAGCAATCTCCTTGAAGTGAGGAAATGGACAGTTAATTTTCTCCCTGCTGCTGATTACATCAAGAATGTTTGGAAACAGGAAGTGGAAGTATTCCCTGCTGCTGGCTGGCTGGCTGTCAGTGCTGTCAACTTTGTGGGGGCAAATGCAGACATCATCCGGAGGCTGAATTACCCTTGCTGCTGAATGACTCTCTCTATGTTTAACTTTATGCTGGCAGACTTATCGCTTTTGATGGCCGATAACTGTTTGTTGGAAATGGCCATGGTACTTTTCTATGTCGCATTTCACACATTAATCACTTGACTTGGGGCTTCTAAGTAGTGGACGTTCTGTTTGTGTCATTCTCTTTGCTGAGTTAAGAATTTGTATTCTGTTCCATGTAGTTTGTTGTCTGAAGGGAACTTTTTTATTAGACATTGTTCTAGTCGGGGTTCATTCGCTATTTTGGATGCATAAATCCTTGGAAAACTATATGCCCTTTTCTTCATAAATTTTGCACTTTTTGATTTATTCTTTTCTGTGTCAAAGGCTAATACATGACGCAGTATTGCTTCTCACTCTCTTTTTTCATTTGACATTAGATGTATTCCTCCTATTATTTGAATGGCTTGGATTGTTTGTTCTATTTTTGTATTTGCAATGTCAATATGATTCATGGAAGACATCAAATCATTCAGAACCCTGTTTTCGCTTTTAAGTGTTATGTGCTGTGAGTTGGAGGCGTTGTTGCATTATGGTCGAGTAATTTGATGAAGAGGCCGAATGACAATATTTGATTCCTTAACCTGGATCTCTTGACTATTTCTTTGCGGGCAGTGAAATTGACATTCGCTACTGGGTAGACGTCCGCTGTGCTTTTTGATGGAGCATCTTAGCTACATCGGCATTGCAGTTGATTTCCAAATTCCAGAAGTTTAGAGGAATCTCTTGAATCTGAGGGCAAGCTTGGTGTCAGACGGTTCGTTTATTGTCACTTTAGAAATCCATAATTAAATGAAAAGATGCATCTTAATGTTGGACACATCATATTCGAAACATGCGCTGGGAATTTTCATTCGTGCCAAAATTTTTATGTTTCCACTTATGTTTGAAAGAATGATAAACATGTTGTCTGCTTTCATTTACAGTAATGCCGAAGTATGAGAACAGTTCCACAAATCAAATGGTCTTTTTGGTTTTCTTTTGTTAAATAGATTTATACTACTTCTGATCTTACTAAACCTCATAATTGTTTCATCGTGGATATGTAGTATTAAACACTGGTTATCTTGGTTGGAGCCCCGTCATTTTGGTAGCTGCGTGAGTGATGAAGGTTGATGTAGGATGTTACAGCAGTGAAGCCACAGGCAGCATTGTGATAACGCACTTGGCTTTTGTCCATTGGTTGTGGCCATTTGATGTTTACAGATGTGCATTATACAGATCATTAAGGTATCGATACCTCTATTTTAGCTCAAGTCCCATATATATATGCCAAATGAATGATGTCTACGACTTGGTCATGTCATTTTGAGTAATTTGGGGAGTGATGTAATAGGTAAGGTATCTGCCTCATGATTGGGGCTTGCCCTCAGAAGGTTGTCACTCTGCGCAGCCCCGGAGCAAGGGGCGTAAGCCTAGATGACAGTGGTAAGTTTACTCTCTGTTGTTTTGGTTCAAGTGGTTCCAAGATACTGGAGCTGTTTGGGGCGTAGGTTCTGCCTAATTGTTGTGCGCCTTTGTGCCGGATGAGGCACTTCTACCGTTCATGTGAGTGATCTTGGGAACCCTGATCTGTTTTATGCGTGTGTTTTTCCCATTGTTTACACATGATTCATTTTGTGTCTGTTGTATTCAGAATGACTTTACTCTCTTCACTCTTTGCCTTTTGGAGTTACAAATTAGATCTTAACTTACTTTATGACTCCGATCAGACTTCCATAATTGTATTTACCCCTGGCTTTTTACTCCCCTTTGCAGCCACTATTTAGCAATAGGGAATGTGACCTTTATAATGTATCTGACTTCAATTTTTGTTATAGGAAGAGATATATTAATGTCGGGTAGCTGGGACTTTTTCCATTATTACGGGAAATTCTAGGGTGCCTTACCAAAGCGAAGAACTTGTGCTAGACCCAGATCGCCTAGTTTCTTGATGGAAACATGTGCTCGATAAGATTGTGAAGTCTGAATGTGCCACAGCTACCTTAATGGATTCGTGCATTGCATGATATTTTGTTGATTTTTCTTAGATAAACTATTCTATTATAAATATAAAAAGCGGGAACTTTTGAATTGGGGGGAACATCTTTCCTAGTTTGTTCATTTTGTAGTTCATTTTTGAGCCACCAGCGGTTTGCAGATTGCTAATTTTGCATTATGTGGGAAATTTTCTACTCTCTGAAGCAAAAATTTCTTTTAGCATCTAATTTCTTAAGACTTTTACCAATATTCTTTTCAGCTTCTGCCTTAAAAATGCTCTCTATTTGGGAATCAAGTCGGAATTTCTGACAAATTGTTCAATGGATACAAATGGTGGAGTGGGGTCTATGATGATCGATGGTCATTAGTCGGAAAGCTCGAAATAGAAGAGCTGCTCGAGCCTCGGCCGGAGGGTCGAGAGTCTGGTGGTTCAAGTCGGGCGGGATCTGGATCCATCTAGAAGGAAGAACCGTGAGCCAACTTGAACTTAGTCAGAAGAAAAAATATATTTTGCTTCGTTTACATCGAGGGTAATGTACTTCGCCTTTGATTTGGCTTGTGAGTATCTTGCGTAGTATAGCGTCCTTTAAATACCTTCTAATTGGATTGGGCCTGCTCTGCTCAGGCCCATTTGGTTCGGGTTCGGTCGTGGTCCATCAAAACTGGCCTGTCCATTAGTTTCAAGGAAAATTGACTATTTCGAAATAATTTCTTAATATCTTTAAAACTGTTGTCTGCATATTTACATTATCAATAAGTATTTGTTCCGAATTTTTTTGTCATTATCCTTCTACACCAATATTTTAAAAAAAAAATCCAAATTGTCTTTTCTTTTTAGAGAAAAAAAAATGTTAAGAATTTCAGATTATGCCTATTGTGATGTAATTTTTTTGTACGTTTAATCTCGCGCTATTTTCATTGCGACATATTTCTCTGAAATTCGTGTCGATGTGATGTATTTCTTCTTGAGATTCAATCAGCTAATCTTGCTAGCCGAATTTATGTCGTTTTTATTTCGTAGGTCTGATGAAAACGGTGTATATATATAAGTTTGAAACTTAGGGTTTCTCAAAGATAAATTTAAAGCAAACGTGTCGTGGGGTGCATATCTGATGATTTCTTTTGTGGTTATCTTTTCCCTTGTTTTTAATAGGCGGACGGGTCACACCGGCCTTTAGCCTCGTTTGTCGTCTCGTTCCGTTGTTTCCCACGACCTGATGAGATTCCTGCGTGATAACCAAGCATTTGAAAAGTCCGTCCACCCTGTCGCCAGCACGCCACGATCGTTATCCACCGCCTCACCAAATAAATAAAGCAACGGCCGCGAACGTAACGCGTGGCTTTGGGCTTCACCGTCAACAGTGTCGTCATCTCTAGATCCTGGCCGTCCACCGCCTCAGCATCCCTCTTTATAACCCGAGTCGCCCTAGCTCTTAGAAGCTCATAGCCTGTTCATCCGGCGCCCCCTGTTTTGATCCGCTTCTGCTGTAGATCTCCTTCCTCCTCCCTCCGCCAAAGCCATCCATGGCTATCTCTCCCTTTGATATCGCTGCATCAGGTGGCCTCGGGATCGTCGCTTCCATGGCGGTTTCGATTTGGCTCGAAGCCTTCCCGCGTCGTTCCGAATATCGAGGTTCGTGAACCCTAGCCACCCGAGGTGAGCTTCTGCGGATTCCTCACAGGAGTTCCGATTTTCCTTTTTTTCGATTCAGCTCGAGGTTTCGATGTTTACGACTCGTGTTTTCATACGGGATTTTAACGTAGTCGTCTTTCTGGTGTGCATTTATCCGGATCTGGCGGGGTTTCAGCTGCTGGGGATGAAGGGAGCTGACTATGCTAGCGTTCGTCATGATCGGCGGTGCGTACGGCGAGGACGATCTGGCGGTAGCGGAGGGGAAGAGAGGAGAAACTTCCGAGGGTCGATTTGCTTGACAGAGGCAACGACTGTAACCGTGTATTGGTGCTGCGTGTTCGGCGCGTGAGTCAGGTGCTGTCCGTCGTTATTTGGAGGATGTATGAGATTAGATTGGGACGACATCGCCTCCTTAGCGGGGTTGACGAGTTCCGATCGATCTTTTGTCATCCCGACCTTTGCCATGGTGGGTGCGCTCGCATGGCAGGTCAACGAAAGTCAATGAAAAATCAAGTTTTTCGGGGGTCCTCGAGGGGAGATCGCACGGGGATTGCCCGGGATCTCCTCTCCCTGTGTGTGTTTTTGTTCTTGCGTCCCTTATCTCCGCTCGCTCTTGCCTTACTTTTGATCGCATCACTCGCTCCATCCGTCTATCCAAATTAGGCTCTGAAGATGACACTCAAAGCTTCGTCAAGCGGGCTAGCAATTTTTCATCTGCCTAATGAATCCGATGCGCAGAAGGTGAGATACAAAGGTTTAAAGGTCGAGGTGAAGTTTCATTTTTTAGATCAATTATATAGCACAATCACCTTGGAGCACGCTATTCGCTTGTTAAATGGAAGTATATTGCCTAGCTAGAGTTGACCACATAGATCCGTAATACTGAAGCAACCTTATCGTTATTGTTTATGGTATCATGTAGTATCTCTTACAGCAATATCGATCTCTTAAGTTGGAGGATGCCCATCCCTCGCGTCACGAGATGGGGACTCAATTAACCCGGTATGTGGTCTGGAAATCTGCATCCTCGCTTGATATTCTCATCAGAATCACATGTTTTACAGTAAGTCAAATCAATAGGGTTTAGTCTATTCAAATTCTGGAACCCGTTCTGTTCATACAAATAATGCTGCACACAGGAACCAAATCGTTTTGTCATGCTGGAGTAGTCAGTTGCCTTTATGAACATCGCCTCAATTAATTGTCGCCGTCGGAAAATGTGACTCACTGATGCTGCACCTCTTTTCCGGATTTTCTCATTGTCTGGTGGTATGTCAATTTTCTATTGGTGGTTAATTGCTTTATCTCAGTTAAATTGAGTTGACACCCTTATCTTTGTAAAGAAGGGTATGATATGTAAGGTTCATTATAGTGGTGGTGCTCTGTTTATGTTTCTTGCTGAGAGCCTCGTAGATAAATTGTGGATGGTGATTAGCCAACGAGAATTAAAGCTTCTTGCCCCGGAAGGCACATCCTTGTCGCCGATAAGAGTAGAAGAACGGGAGAAGACGAGAGTGAGAGATGATCGATCCTTCCTGCTGTTGCGGATTAGGAGATTGATAACTGTGCAAGTTGTCCTTGGCTGATTTTGCAGGACGTTTGCCCATGCTCCAACTATCTAATCTTGGATTGAACATTGCCGTGTCCAATAGATGGTAATGATATTTGTCGTCCATGTGTATGGTCCTCTTTTGCTGTTCTTGTTAGATTGGCATTTGAATCAGTTTGAAGGACTTGTTCCTTCGATTGTTCTGTTGCAATCTAAGCTTTTCAACTATCATAGATGCAGAACAGTGAGACTAATTTGTAGAATTATTCGTAGCTAGAGGAGTATGTTTCTTCACATGAGTAGTCAAGATCTGTCATCTTGAATGGGTTTCAAAGGTGAAGGCAGAAGGAAGATATCTTCTATTTGAGCAAAGCTGGATGCCCTTTGTTTCTCTCCATACGTTCGACTTGCGACCGTGCTCAAAATACTGATGTTGCCCCTTGTTCACAAGTAGCTGTTGCAGATTTGTGCCTTGATTCGAGGTAAGATCGTCAGGAATAATGCCTGGAGCCGCAGCTTTGCTGTGGTATTTTAGGCGGTCTCTTAATATTTGAAATGATGTCATTGACTACTGGCCTTGTTTTATTTATCTGACATACTGCTTGCGCTAGCGGGGTTTTTTTTTACGTGCTTGTTATATTGATCCACAGCTTTCTTGGAACAGCCTATCTATATAACTCGTGATGAAATAAGATGGGGTGTGGGCAAATACGGGGCTTGGGCTATTATCATTTTTTGATTGGATTTGCTTCCTGCTTAGCTTTTAAATTTTCCAAATCATATGAGTTCTGTTCTTACTGTTTGACCCTAATGTCTACTTGATGCAAATCAAGTTATAATGGGTGAGTAAATATTATATTATTTAATTATTATGGTCTTTAAAAGGTTTCAACGAGTATATCTGATAAAAGTGCTCAGCGGCTAGGGGTTGTAACTCCTGCAGAGTGCAAGTTGTATGGTACAAGTTAATTATTGGAACTTTCAAAATTGTTACCTTCTCGGGTCTCCTAATTCTCCGGAATCACGGGTCTTTTGAAGCACGAGATTTCTTTCAATTTGAATATCTATAATATCGAATCTAAGAGGAGAGTTTTTTGTTGGATTTTATTAAGAGGGAAAAGGCATGTGAAAATAGAATACAGATATGAAGAATGTATTTTAAAAATTGACGTAAGTGAATATTAAAAATTGGCTAAAAATATGGATTTGAAAGGACCTTTTGAGATCACTCTCTCTATAACGTACATCAGTAGATCGAAATAAAGTGGAAATTGTATGCCCGAAATCAGTATCGGCACAAAAATACAGGATTTGCTGGGCTCCGTGCACTTTTGTTTATACAGAGGGAAAAAATTAATTGAAAATTGTTGCCTACGCATTGATCATCGAGGGCGGCTTCTAGATCCGTGAGCTCGAAATGGCAGAGCGCTCGAGCCTCTTTTCTCTGGGGCTGGAGAGGTTGGTGGTTCAATTCCGCCCGGATCTGTTACACTCCTGTCGGGCCTTCATTGGATGTGGTCGAGGCCTTCTTGTTTTTACCGGGCTGTGCAAGTACTTTCCAGTCCACTTTCCAGTGCATAGAAGTCTGTCGAGCATTTTCCTATGGTTTATAACTTTACAAAGGTGGTACTATAATTTGTTCATGAAGTTAACATGCAATAAGAGTACCTTCAACATGTGCTTTGTGATAGTCGTTAAGCATGTTCGGCTTTGGAATGTTGTCATTTCCTAGCCATTTATTGATTATCGTCGCATTGAAAGATTATTAAATTTCCTCAGGTGCATTGCTTGACAGATGCATAGAGGATATGTGTAGACGGTATCCGTATTCCGGCTTAAATCCCTCGTAAGAATCTCAACCAATCTATGCTCTGTGGGTAGTTTGTCAACCAACCACTGTTATTGTCATCTTGCAGTTGTCGTGCCAGGAGCTAAATGAGGCTGCTGGCGAAGACTTGCTCCGTCTCTCTCCTAGCGATGAGAAACATACCGTGCGAAGTTCGCCAGATCAGTGCTGTTCGCTGGGAACCACAAGAGAGAGAGAGAGAGAGAGAGAGACGGTCGACTCTCCGTTGCTTGTCATGGCCCTTGACAGGGCGAGTGAAGGTCGCTAAGGCTTCACACGACAGGTCTCGCGTCCGTTGCCACCATCATCGTTTGTCTGTTGCCCGTTTGCCGCCTCAGTCGTCGTTACTAAGGGCATAGCAAGTTAGAAGTTCTGAACTTAAAGAGCATATTGTTGTTGAGTCATAATGAGTTGTAACTATTATACAATCAAGTATCTATTTTACATACGTTCATTTGTAATGATGCAATTGTCCTTCACCATCCTTTGTTTGCTCCTATCTCTAACTGTTAATCTTTAATGTTGAGAGCTTGCTTGCTGTAGGAATGTAAGACTTTCGGGTAGGAAGATCTTCCAGAGGGAGCCCAAGTCCATATTCATCAACATATTTAACGAAGTCTTTCTTTACTTAAAAGTTATGTACCAATTAATAGAAATCAATTGCTGCACATCATACCGGCTACATTAGTTTTTCAATGTGAACTTTTTCTAACACGACATACATGAGCTCAGTGTTCCTGCTGTCCCTTAATTCGTGTATTTTTTTGCATTGAGATGTCTCGATTTGAATCTCCTTCAATACCTAACTTCATTTTTGGTTTCTTTGAATTTATCAACATATCCAATTGAATCGATCCTTGTTTTTGGTTAACGAGTAATGAGTCAATTAAAATTATCGAACGGAATAGGAGCCTCATTCTTGTGTTAAAGGAAATAATCGAAAGGGAGTGAAAGTCCAAGCCCATTAATAAATTCAGTTAAATTCACATTCACTCAAAAATTTAATGATACGGGTTAATCAAAATATATTAATGTATCACATTAATTATCCAATGTGGGACTTATTTGACACTATTCACACTTGTATCTCAATTATCTTCCTCTTACATGTGAGCTCAGTGGCAGGCTTGCTCTCCCTTTATATAGGTATTCTTTTGTTTTAGGATATCTCGACTTGAATCTCGATCAACGCCTAATTTCTTTAGACTTAACTAGGAAGGCCTCGATATATTCATCAAAGTATCATTTTGTATCAGGATATCTCAACTTAAATCTCTATCATTATGCATCTCTAGCCTTCTTCTCCACATAAAATGGTGTAGTCTGCCATCAAGCTTGCTTTGCTACACCATAATATTCATTGCCCGAAAACTGCGGTGGTTGCCGATTTCTTTTTTGTCATATAGAGTGACTCATCAATCTACTATAAGCTTTGATACTACTTGTTGTGAGCGCGCAATAAAAGTTTGATAACTTTACCCAAGGAGATCGCCGAGAGAGATCTCAAGTTCGAGCTTGTCTATATATCCAATTAGATTTGCCTTCACTTAAAAGTTTAAGTTAAATGGAAAATAGGTCAGGGGAAATTTCTCTGATGCGGGATTTCGCCAAGAGTTGTGAACTAATTCTCTTTCGTCAAGGATACTTGAAGGAAGACAGGTATATCATAATGATGAAGACAGGTAACGCACGAAGTTATGAAACTTCTGATGCATAGTCGATTTGTTGCATAAAGGAATAGGTGGGCTTGTATGACCATTGGTCAACAACT
Organism: Melaleuca alternifolia; assembly: GCA_019926035.1. NCBI lineage: Eukaryota > Viridiplantae > Streptophyta > Magnoliopsida > Myrtales > Myrtaceae > Melaleuca > Melaleuca alternifolia. The sequence goes on along the minus strand of JAGKPW010002416.1, from coordinate 3,766,389 downwards.
CTCCATCGCAGCGGTCCTGTCTCTTTCTGATCTTGGCCGTCGTCCTGGCGAGCCTCCTTGTCTCTGCAGTCCACGGCGAAGGGGTCAGCGAGCACGGCCACCACCTAGGATGGCCTGGCATCGCCAGATAGCACTGCGAGGGGTCGATAGCAAAGCGCATGGTGGCGGGTGGCGATGGTGGGGGGAGTTCAATCTGGACTCGGAGTCGAACAAGTGCATCCTCATGATGAAAAGATTAATATAACATGCTTCTTTCTCTTTATGGACACAACTGAGAATCAATCTTGACGGGCGGCTCCAAAGTTCTAATTGAAACTAGTCCTTAATGGGTGGATCCAGTTTCAAAGGTGGGAACCCCCCATTTACACTATGTTCACCCTATATAGCATAATCAATCTTAAAACCCTCTCTCTAGCTAGGAGAGCTTATCTCTGCCGAAAATAGCAGTTCCCATAGAAATCCAAAAGAAGACCAGTAAACCCTAATCCCTTTCCCCAGTAATGAAACCATCCCAATCCCCAGACCTCTCTACAGCTACCTCTACTATAGTGAACCACCCAATTGTCCCAACCCTACCCACAAAACCCTAACCATAAACGAAAATCCAAAACCCATACTAATACGACTCATCCCCTCCCATCTCTGAACGAGTGTTGAAAGCTGGTATCATCCTCCACAAAGCTGATGTAGCCCACAGTCCTCAGTTGCCATCTCAATCTGCCGCAAATTCCCCTTTGGAAGATCCTGACGAAGCAACCTTCCGTCTCTAAGCCCTATGTAGAAAACTGGGAGGATTATGGTCACGAAGACCAATTATAGCTTTGGATGCAGACATTTCTTCAGAAAAAGTCAAGGAATGTAAGTTATCCTTGATCTGGCAACTATATATGAACCCCAAAGTTAACATCCAAGATTTTCAAAATACTATGAGAAAGGCGTGGAAGTTGGAGAATGTGGAGTTTGCGATAATAGCACCTGGAATTTTTGAATTTAGATTCTGGACTGCTGCAGACAGGGATAGAATTCTAGAGCAAGGGCAATGGTCGTTTGCCAATCACCTTCTTATACTCAAAACATGGGAACCCAATACTCCTCCAACCTGCTACAATTTCGAGATTTGTGATTTATGGGTCCAAATCCATGGTCTTCCTATTGAATGGATTACTGAAAAAAGTGATAAAAAAGGTGGCACAGGAGATAGGCAGTGTGTCCTCAATTAAGATAGAACCCCGAGGCTATACAGCCCACAAGGTGGGAAAAGCTAGAGTTAGTATTGACATCAAGGCCCCACTTCTACGTGGATCGATCTATAGCAACCAGGGAAAGAATCTATGGCTAGAATTCAGTTACGAACGACTACCATACTACTGTCATGGGTGTGGTAGACTGGGGCACTATGCACAATAATGCAAAGAAGTCCCATGTAGTGATGACAGCTTTGAAAATGTGAGAAATCTTCCCTATGGCTCATGGTTGAAAGCGGAAGCTAATGAGTATAGCCCTTACTGGGAGCTGTTCTACGGAGCAAAAATTGAACAGATTGTACAAGAAGAAGAGGCAGTAGCTGAAACACCCCCCAACACTGGGCAATTAGTAGTTTATGCAGACCCTGCAGGAAAACTAGCAAAGATGAAGGGGAAGGCACTTGATTGCGTTGAGAATGCTGATGAACCTGCAGAAAATATGATACTATATTCCCTTGTTGAGAGACCAGAAGAGTTAGGGGATGGTGGAAAGATGAGTGTTATTATCTGTGAGAATCTGAAGAGGAGAAAAAGTCAGAAAACTATGGCCTAGAAGAGAAAGAAAAGATATGTACCTTATTAAGCACAGCCGTGCAGTAGAGACGAGTTCGATGAGACGATACTGATGGAAACACAAGTACAGACTATTGAAGATGTGAATGCATGGGCTTTGATGGCTAGCCCTAATAAGCCACCAGGTTACAAATGAAGGTCATAAGCTGGAATTGTCAGGGGTTGGGTTCCCCCCTGACAATTTAGGCCCTTCGAGCTCTAGTGGCTCACGAAAAACCCACTATCTTATGCCTAATGGAAACAAAAAATAAAGAAGAAGTTGTTATACGGATGAAAAGAAGACTGAACTTCCCTGATTGTTTTATTGTGAATCCAGATGGTTTGGCGGGTGGTATGGCTATCTTCTGGACTGAACAAGTCAGTTGGACAATCCTTAATAGTTCCCTGACAATAATAGATGCTTTATGTGAGATAAGGGAAACAAACCAGCAAATGAGAATCACCTTTGTGCATGCTCCTACTGAATTCCAAAAGAGGCTGCGATTGTGGGAAAACCTTAAGCAGAGTGTTCGTTTCAATCAAGCTCCATGGCTGTGCATGGGGGATTTTAACGAAATTCTGTACCACTGGGAGAAAGTGGGTAAACGCAGAGCGGAGAATTATAGAATGCAAGCGTTCCAAGACTTCTTAGATAAATGCGATCTAATGGACATTGAAAGTAAAGGTTGTTCCTATACTTGGGCGAACAATAGAAGAGGGGAGGAACTGGTTAAAGAGAGATTAGACAGGGCTGTTTGTACCTTAAACTGGAGGTTTTCTTTTCCTGCTGCTGATGTTATAGCTCTACCGGCCATTGGTTCAGACCATAGTCCACTAATGTTGAATCTCTGGCCGGAAAAGAAAAGAAGGAAAAAGGAGTTTAGATTTGAAATATTTTGGCTGGAGGATGATGAATATGGTCAGATTGTTAGTGAGACATGGAAAGGGTATAAAGGTCAATCTATAGACCTCACAGCTAGATTAAAGAAAGTTGCTGAAAATCTACTTAAATTGAGCAAAAAACGCTTCTTGAATGGAGCTAAAGTGATTACCAGACTGAAAGAGGAGCTACAGGAGATAATAAATAGACAACGTCTCAGCATAGAAGATGATAGAATGCATGGCTGAAAAAGGAGATAGAAAGGGTATGGAGACAAGAAGAAATGTACTGGGGGCTTAGATCAAGAATTCAATGGCTGCAATGGGGAGACAAGAACACCAAGTTTTTTCATGCAACTACTATCTAGAGAAGACAAAGAAACAAGATTGTTATGCTAAAAGATGACACAGATGGGTGGGTCAGAGATCCTCACCAGCTCAAACAATTGGTTACCAGGATCTCTACACTACCGCAGGAGAAAGAAACTTCAGTCCCATCTTTGATCAGATCCCAAATATAGTCAGTGAAGAAATGAACAAAGAGCTAATACGAGAGTTGACTATGGATGAAGTTAAATTAGCTACCTTTCAAATTGGAGCCCTTAAAGCCCCCAGACCAGATGGGATCAGCGGGAAATTCTTCCAGCACCACTGGGAGGAGATCAAAGAAGAAGTATTCCAAGAAACCAAACTACTCCTCAGCTTAGGTACCCTTAACCCTGAGATAAATAGAACATTTATCACTTTGGTACCAAAAGTACAGCAGCCAGAAAAAATAGACCAGTTTCGACCGATTAGCCTTTGCAATGTCACATATAAAATTATCTCAAAAGTCTTGGCCAACAGACTAAAACAGTTCCTCCCAATGTTCATTGCTGAAGAATAGAGTGCGTTTATAAAAGATCGACAGATTCAAGATAATATATTCATTGTCCAAAAAATGCTACATCAACTACGAATCAGGAAGAGAAAAAGAAAATTCCAAACTGTCCTTAAGATCGACATGAAGAAGGCATATGATAGGGTGGAATGAGATTTCCTCCAAGCACTTATGTTGAAAATGGGTTTCCACACATCATGGGTTTCTTGGATTATGAAGTGCTTATCTACAGTAACCTACAGTGTTAAAATGAATGGTGAAAGCCTATCTTATTTCCATCCATCTCGAGGAATTCGTCAAGGTGATCCTCTATCTCCTTATTTGTTCATAATTATGGCAAATACACTATCTATACTGTTGAGAAAAGAAATGGAATTGGGGAATATTAAAGGGATCAAGCTTAATCCTAGATGCCCAGCCCTCTCTCACCTAATGTTTGCAGACGACCTAATGCTTTTTCTTGATGGGAGAGTTATGGAGTGTAAGAATGTGGCAGCGGTGCTAAACCAATATTGTTTTGCAATATGACAAACAGTAAACCTGAATAAAGCTGGTATGTTCTTCAGCCTAAATTGCCCAGCTAATATGAGGAGTAAGATGCTTGATGAAATGCGTGTGCCAGAAATTCAGAAAAATGTGCAGTATCTAAGTGTGCCATCTGATTGGGGAGAATAAAAAAAACTTATGTTTTCCTAGATACTAGATAGGGTGAAGAAAAAAATAGGGGGCTGAAAAGAAAACACTTTGTCTAAGGCTGGAAAAGAAATCCTATTGAAAACAATAGTTCAAGCACTTCCTCAGTATGCTATGTCCATATTCAAAATACCCATATTTATATGCAGAGCAATAGAGAGACAGATCGCCAATTTTTGGTGGAAGACTAATGAAAACCATCGTGGAATGTACTGGAAAAATTGGGAATCCTTGAAACAGAGGAAAGATGGTGGAGGGTTGGGATTCTGCGATCTAATCAGCTATAATCAAGCTATGCTGGGTAAGCAAACTTGGAGACTTCTCCAAAATCCAGATTCACTGTGGGCCAAAATCTTTAAGGGATTATATTTCACATACACTGACCTTCTACATGCTCCTAAGAGGTCAAGAACTTCATGGGGATGGCAAAGCATTTTAGTGGGCCGAGATGTAATCCGAGGATCGGCAAGATGGGTGGTCGGGAACGGCAAGAAGATCAATATCAGAAATGATAAGTGGCTGCCAAAAGGAGAGATAGGTGGTCCTGCTAACAAAGGCGAACCAACCAGAGTTTCTGAACTCATGCTAAACGGACAGAACAAATGGAATGAAGATAGAATTGGTGAGCTGTTTGGGGAAGGGACTGTTCAGGATATCCTAGACATCCACCTTGATCCACAAGGGCAACAGGACTCATTAGTATGGGAACACATGAAAGAAGGGCTTTATACAGTCAAAAGCGCTTATAATATCTTGAGAGAACAACAGAGGGCAGCCAAACCGGATCAAGGGTCTACATCCTACCAAACTCCACGCAAGTTCTGGTTAAAAGTCTGGAATGCAAATATCCCTCCCAAGACTCGATTTTTTATATGGCAAATCAGTCAAAACGCCATCGCAACAAAAGACAATCTACAAAGGCGAGGAAGTATACCTGAGAACATGTGTCCTGTTTGCCAAAGCGACCCAGAAACAGTTGAACACCTACTGCTCCTTTGCCCCTGGACACATCATATATGGTCAGAACCCTCTATAAACATCAACATTGACAGGAACAGAGCAAACCACATAGATGAGTGGTTAGAGGGTTTTCATCATACCCATGTATCTTTCGAACTCCTTGCTATGATCCTTTGGAAGATCTGGAAGATGCGCAACCAATTGGTCTTCTGAGGCCAATCAGTAAGTCCCCTCCATGTAATCAGCTCAGCGAAGGCAGAGGTGGAGAACTGTAAGAGATGGGCCAAACAAACTAGTTGTGTTTCACTAAAGAAGAAAACTTTACCTTCGGTTTGGACTCCACCACCCGAAGACGTGCTCAAGATTAACATAGACGGTTCCTTCAAGCAAGCGACCGGAGAAGCGGCCATGGCGTGCATCTGTCATGATTCCAGGGGTTTCCTCATCGACGAGATGGCAAGGACTGTACGAGCGTCTTCGGCTCTTCAAATAGAGGCAGCAGCCCTTCTTCTAACCCTAGGCTTCTTTGCAAGATTGCAAGATCGAAAGGTAACTATAGAGACAGATAACAAGACACTTGCAGAAGCAATCTGTACACGCACAGATCATGTCCCTTGGGAGGCACACGCGCTTATAAGGGAGGCCCAAGCCCAAGCTAATCTATTCAAACATCTACAAGTAGTCCATTGTTCCAGGGAGAGCAACCAAGTCGCGGATTGGGCCGCGAGAGCCCATCGCTTGAAGACTCTGCCAGCATCATGGGTGAAATACCCCCCTCCAAATTTAATGGATTTACTTTGCATGGAAGTTAGTAATCTGTCATACAATACATATGTGGATTTGAATATATGAAAGTGATTTTCCTGACCAAAAAAAATAAAATCTTGCGGCACATCATCCTAATTAAGTACAAAGATGCCATGACATTTCATATAACAGTTTTAAGACATTATGATATAAAGATGCACACAAAGGAAGTAGTAAACAGTTTTAGGAAACAAGCCACAAAAATTCTTTATAATTATATCCATTATGATAATTTTATAATGAACTTTTTCATATAACCTCAAGAAATTCCAGTTATACCTTGTGAAACATATTTACCCTAAAAAATTTATTGTGACATAAAAACCTAAAAGTTGCACCTATCTGGCACATTTGCCCCTTATGAAGATTACATTAGATGATTTTTTGACCAATATAACATTTTTTTTCATTTAAGTTATGTGGCGCTATATCAATATCGTTATCCATGTAGGCCGATTTTTAATTATTCTTGTCAAGAGAACTTTGTCGGAGGGTAAATGTGTTATACAGTTACCAGTTTAGGATAATTGAGGTCAAATGAATCACATTAAGCATAATTTAGAGTTTTTAAGTGACTTTCGTTTCGATTTTTATTTGAAAAAAAAGGGAAATTGTACAGTACACAGGTCAGGTGTACTGTAGAAACTTCTGCAACTCGCACGTGCGAGGGTACTCCAGCGTGTGCCCACGAGGGTAGTTTCGGGAGCAAATAATGTTACCAAAGCAGGGGCTGGCGGTGTTGCTTCCAAGTCCAAATCCCTAATCCCTTTTATAAAGCAACCCCACCTCTCTCTCTCTCTGTATCTCAAAACCTGCAGAAATCTTAAGAACCGCCATGGAAGACAGCTTCAAGGTCCGGGTGGACCGTCTCTTCGGCTCCCTGTCCTCCTCCTCATCCTCCTCCTCCTCCGCGGCGGCGCCGCCCCAGTCTTCTGCCTCGTCCTTTAGCTCTCTCTGGTGCCTCACCGACGGCGAAGTCGAGAGGAAGGAGTGGAACCGGGACAAAGGCAGCCCCGAACCCGAATTCGACCTCGCACCGAGAGGCGGCGGGCCCGGGCTCCGGAGGAAGCGTGGTGATTTCCGCGAGGAGCTCGAGAGGGATCTCGAGGACCTCGACGACGACTTGGGCGAGGGGGAGGAGGAGGAGGAGCCGCCGTCGCGTGGTTCGTCGGGCCAATCTGATAAGCCGGACGATTATAACGACGAGGAGTGGGAGATTAAGTCCTCCATCGGGCGTGATTGCACTCTGGACTATGAGGTATGATGGATTGTTGTGAAGTTTGTTTTTTCGGGAAGACTTTAAATTGCCGGTTTGATTGTTAAAATGATCAGTATTCAAGGAATCGGTTGCATCGTAGGAGTAAACAGAACGGTTTAAGACGCTTATGACCGGGCTTTTGTTGTTCGACTTTTGCTCCGTGTCGTGATGGAGTGACTGAGGGGCTGGAGCTGACAAAGACTAGGTTTTGTTGTACTGTTCTATTTACCTGATTTGAAATTGAAATATAGTGGTGAGGATGCTCTATTTCATGATTCGAATCAGTGGCTGTGAAGGTCATGTCTGTCAAAAGAAATGGTTAAGCCCGAAATTATCTGCTGGCACTTAGAGTTTCATTAGAGTAAGAAATTTGTAGAACGCAGTCAGGTAATTCAGGTGAGATGAACTGATTCTTTTCCACCCTCGTGGAGTTAAATCTGCCTTCACTTGTTGAAGGAAACTTAGGAGGCTGAACTGAAATGTTCTTGAAGTTTGCTAAATAGTGCATTATGTCTGCAGGTGGAAGCTGTGATTACTTTGTTAAAGAAACCTTTGAAAAAAAATTAATATGTGTGCTAATCATTTTACATGAAATACGGTTTGAAAATATCATTCTATGAATTATACAAGCATTTTGTGAGAATTTTGTGTTTTCTGCAATTATTGGCAACCTGTCAGGTTTTTTTTTTTTTCCAGCCACATCTGTTCAGTATCCTTGTAGTCTTATTTTTATGCTTTGTTGATGCTCAGGCGACCCCTTTTTGATGCTAAAGAATTCAAAATCGTTTCTTCTCTATGCAGGAAGAGGAGGATCGGTATGATAAATTAGCTGTTGGAAGAGAGAAGGCCGGAGAGCGCTTGTTTATGAAGGATATAACAAACTATGGCATATCCATCGATCATGATAATGAGCTTCCAACTTCATTAAGCAGTGTTGCTAGGGACCCACGTGCTGACCACATGGCTGCAAAAATTAGATTAAAGGAAGATGCAGAAGCAGCTGAAAAGATAGATTCTCTGCATGTCTCTGAGGGAAATGCAGAGTCAGTGGCTAATACACAAGTTCACGCATCTGAAGTTGATGTCAATCTGAAATCTATTTTGAAGAGGAAGGATGGTCAAAGTGATTCGAAGACACAAAAGCGTGTTCGGTTTGATCCTGAATCAATTGAGGAAGCACCTGCTGAAGCTGAACCTGTGACAATGGATCCTTATAGAACAGAATCATCTGTCAGCAAAAATGGAGAAATTGCTCCTCAAGAATTTTCTTCTGCTGTTCCTGATTATGTGCGAAACCCTTCCAGATATACACATTATACATTCGATTCCTCACCTGACATGGACGAACAATCGAATCGGCAAGCCTGTATGGACTTTCTGAACATGTTGAGGAAGTCAAGATCCACAGATGCATGTCCAGATCATTCTCCTGTTGATCTTCCTAAATCGGTCACTTTCATCCCAAGGAAAAGAGCTAGCAACGCAACAACATTAGACAATGGTGCAGAGCTGAAGCAAGATAATGAAGAGGAAAGTAAAGATGCAATACGTAGAAAAGTAACCCCCGTTATTGCTGCTGTGGATGCCTTAGATGGTGAAGTGTGTGCAATGGAGGAAGATGAAGTGGAAGAAGCTGTTGACAAAAAGCACTCTTTGCTCCGACCAGGTCGGCAGTACCGGGCGAAGGCTAGGACAGAGGATGATTTATCATGAGATTTAAGTGTTCATCATTACTCCGACATTTTAGCATGGCATTTTACTAATTTTCTTTGGTTTTCTGGAGCTACTTCTGTTGGATTCTAATTATGTATAAGCTTCTTGTCCTATATGTAACTTAACAATTTTAAGATGGTTGGACCTGATGTAGATAGAAGAAGAATTCCTTGGGAAGCTGTTTTTTTATTTTATTTCTGTCCTTTGGACATTTTCAAAAAGCGAAGTCCGCTTGCTAGTAGCCACAGGATAACTCATGGAGTGTGCACACCTGGGCATGCATGTGATTGAGAGATACTTAGATGTTTGTGAGACATGCAATTGGCTATAGTTGTGCCACTTGCTCGAATAAATACTCTCATCAGGGGACATGTGGATTATAGCAGGACAGATGCAAAATGGATTCAAATTCTGAGATTGAATTTATCTCGGGCTTGAGTGAGGCTTTTTCCTACAATGATTTTGTCATTCTTGTACACCAAAAAACAAATTGGCGGGGCAGGTAATGGTGTGCTTGTTGGATTGATTTTTCCCCCCTTCGTGTGTCTATTCATGCATTGATTGCAGTTGACTTCTGAACTCAAATTTTCGCCTTGTCAGGTTTTTTCCTCATCATCATATCCCTTAGTGAGGGATTTCCTGATGAAACCATGGTATGTTACATAAAAGTCTACGGCAGAAGGAGGAAGCTACATCTGAAGGTGCAAACAACTTTAGCAAACTATGATTAGCATGCACTTGAGGTATCTGCTGGATTATTATAACTACGAAGAGGCTTTAATCCTTGTTACTGACTCCTTTTTTACGGTGTGATCATGCCATCACAAGTCCCTCAATTAGTGCGGTGCAATTTTATTTATCTAGGCCTTTGACATGTATGAACCTGTCTGAGGTTGTAGTTCAGAGATCGAACCTTTGATTAGTGAAATGGACACATGCAGCTCGAGCTTTATACTTCGCAATTGGAAATTTGTGCAAGCAATTTCTAAGATTGTGTCCACAAAGTGGTGATACAGTGACTGATGGAAATACGCTTCTCAACCATGATGTGAAGGGTTCAACTCTTTGAACTCAATTCTCACACCATATGCAGGAATATGTATGCTTTAGCATCTGTACCATTTATTTATTTATTTTGTATTTAGAAATTTTATTAGCAATTACCATTATCATCAGATATCTTTTCGCAGATATAATTTTGGCACTATATCTGTGGGTTTCTAGTTTTTTGTGTGGTGATGATGCATAATGAAAATTGGTCTTTCCTGCTGAATTGGAGTATCATGGCACTTCTTTTTTCCCCATTGTTTTGCAAGAGCAGCCCATACCTAGGGTTTGATGTCATTTCTGCGGTACATGCAGAGAAGGGTTTGTTTGAAGTGACTTTAGCTTTTGAGCTTTTTCTTTTCTTGCACCATTTGAATTTTGACTTTTGTTATAATATCAAACGTTCAAAACCTTTCGACACAGACGTTGATATATCGACATTTAAGATTCTAATTTTCTTTTCCGGATTTTAGAAATTGATTGGAAAAACCAGAGGTGCATGCTTTAATATGGGTGAAACAAGACCCCGAATAGCTGGGATTGTTGAAAAATTTTGATGGAAATTGGGGCGCTCATGCTAAGTCATAATTGTGGTGGCATATTCCTATTGGTTATATTATTTCATTCCTGTGTTAAGAGTTAATACCAAGGCGTGGACCTTGGTCATGCAAAATTTTGTTCTAGACTTAAATCAAGTGCGGTTTAATTATCTCAGCAATGACAAGTGGTTTTAGTCAGGTTCCCTCTCTACCCCTTTGCCTCTGAGTGCTCATATTGCAAAGTCTTGACGAGACCCATTTTCTTGGTGAACTTTGGCTTGGGCTTACACTGTTACCTGTGTTTCATTTCACAGCGAAATACAATCAGCAGTGATGGTTTCAGAGTGTAATTGGGTGGCTCTGATTCATACTAGTCATCAGATTGTTGACATATGAAGCACCAAATGCCTACTGGTGGCGGTTTCTTTGTTTTGATTTGTTGTGTGGCTTGAATTGTTCAAGTTCCAATTTTGTGATAACCTTTTAGATTAAGCCCGATAAGTTGCTATAATTTACTTAGAGAAATAGCTGTTGATTTCATCTGGTATCAATCTTGGGTTTGTTGTCAAGAAACACTAATTCCAAGCACTGCATGATCAAATTTTCCTTCACCACTAATTAAGTCCAAGCTTTTGTGTTCTGTTATGTAGTGGATATTGTCTCCCATGCTCCAAATAGAAGCACATCGACATGAATTGCCACTTGGAAGTCTACTTTCGATCAATCTTTATGTCTAGAGGGGGGAAAAGGTTGATTTTATGGTTTTCTTCTGGATTTTTGTTTTCTTGGTTTTGCTTAGGAGCGACCGACTCCTGGAAAGGTGGGAAGAACTGAGTGTGTAGTCCCTGATATTCTTCCAACCGAAGCTGTCAGGACAACCTCTCTATCCATACACCCACGCATATTATATGTACATATATTTATTATCGTGAATTCAGTCATAAGCTTTTCCTGCCTGGCGACCCATTGGGCTGATTTAAGAGAGTCTTGCACGATGTTACAATATGGGGGCACACCTGCAGCTTCATGGTTGCGAGTGTGACCGGTTGAGCACCATAGTAAATCAAGATAGAAGTTCGAAAGATCATGCTTGCTATCTAATCACTCCTTCAAAACTTCGGGCATAAAAGTCCTCTTGGGTTACCTCTCTTTTTTTTTTTTTTGGTCGAGAACTCTTGGTTTACCTCTCAAAGATGCCTTCTGCACGCAAAACCGTTCCCTCCCAACCAAAGCGCGAGCTCTTTGCCGCAACCGCTCTTATTTGTTGGCTGTCCTCAGGTGCAATGACATATGATGGTCACAGTATCTCAACCTACTTCCGTCCTTGCTTCTGTTAGTATGCTCCAATGCGTTTCCAAGCAAATGAAGTGATCGCTTCCTGAGAGAGAAAGAGCCTCTGCTTATGCGGAGAGACTTGATGCTGATATTTAAATTTTAGTCACTACAGATTTTTGGGACGGTCGCTGCAACTTGGAAAACATGAGAAACTCACATTCCTAGAGAGAAAAAATTCAGTGGTTTCTTTTCGCCACGTCATCATCCCATGTGCTATAGCTTGAACACCCGAGACCGGACATATCACATAAGATTAGATGGACCGTTTAACTAGACCCGGGTCTCCCAAGTCCCGGGCCATCTTCCTTTATGCCTGAACAGTGTTGGTTGGGTGTATCCTTCCTTTTCTGCAATTAATTTATAGCTCAACTCTAGGAGTACATCAATTACTGAATTTTCCACTAATTCCTTTGTCAAATAAGTCATGTCGAGCACAGTTCCTGGTTTTTTGGACTTATCATCTACATGGGGTGATGCATAATCCTCGTTGTTATCATAGGAAGTCAAAAGATTTTGCTTGAGCGCAAGGGCATCGTCACTTTTGAAGCAAACATTGCCAGATGATCTTCTAGTGACAATCTTTGTTTTTAGAGGAGCATGCGCTACCAATTGGATTCCGACAATTGACCCATCTTTCGTTTTTCCTTCTTCCGGTGAAACGGCACCATCATCTCAGTTTGCAGTCACTATCTCTAGGTAGAGCAATTCGAGATGACGCGAGCTTATCATATTGAGGAAAATGCAAATGTGAAGGTGGCTCACGTAATTGGATATTCCTAAGTTACAATGACGTGCCTCACAACGATACCTCGAGATGTTTAATGAATACTTTGGTTGTGCTGTTAGAGTGCCTGTCATTCATTAGAGACAAGAATGGCCATTGACTGGTGGGCTTCTTGAGTCATTAAGGTCTGTCTGTTTTTCTTTTTTTTGTTCTCCAGTATAGAAAAAAGAATAAAAGTCTGTTTGTGTACGTAATTGATTAAGACTATATCGAGCAACGTTTTTGCTTCTCTATTCTTCTATTATCTTGTTCCTAAAAATAGAATAAGAACATAAATCCATTCATATATACCAATTAATTTCTCTATTCCTTGACGTAAAAATTAGCAGGAAAATTGGAACATAAATGAGAAGTGCAATTTTTTTTACTTCTTCTTTTCGGAGACAATTTGTTAGGACAAGTTTTTTTCTTTTCTTTTTTCTTCTTTCTTTCTCTAATTGATTGTTGGGCCTTGGCATGGTCGGCAACTAGCTGGTCAGCTATCGGTTAGGACTCGAGTTAGCTATGTCAACTTCATTGTCGACTAGGTTGACCTCACTGGCTCAGGCTCGCCTCGCCTCGCAAGCCCTCAGCTAAGTTTTGCCTTGCCGTGGCTACGCGAGGTCCACCTTGCCACAAATGAGGTTGAGCCTCGCTCATCCACTGGCAAGGCTCTAGCTTGATAGGCTGCCACGAGGTCCAGCCTCCCCTTGGTCGAGCTAGGCCGATCTCCTTGAGCACCGCGAGGTCATCCTCCCCATGGTTGGGCGAGGTCGACCTCGCTTAGGCGCCGCAAGGATGAGCCTTGCCATGGTGAGGGAGGCAACTTTGCTCGAAATTCTACGTCACTAGGGATCGGCGAGGCCAACCTCATTTGCCCAAGTTTTTGGTTGGTCGCAAGCAACTAGCGATTGACCGGAGGAAGGAAACAAAATAAATAAAGAAAAGAAAAGGATAAAAAAATATCAGAAAAATTAATTTTGTATTAAACACATCTCCATTTTTTTTCTATTTCGAGAATAGTAGTTACTAAACGAGTTTTTTTTTTTTTGCAAAGAAACTTGTCAAGGGAACAGAAATTGAAAAAACTATTTTCCAAAAGAAATTATTTCCAATAATAGAAAATGTTGCTAAATGCATCCTAAATGGTTAGAGAATAAATTTGAAATAGAAATAAGAAGTGAAAAAAAAATCACTTCTTATTCTCAAAAACAATATATTGGAATGACCTTTTTTTTCTTTCTTCATTTTTTTCTTCGCCTCCGTGAAGACTAGTGATTGGAAGGTTGGTGAGCCTCGTCGACCCCCAACGAGACCAGGCCTCGGCAAAGACTGGTGATTGGCCAGCTGGTGAGCCTCATCAGCCCCCAAGGAGGCTCAACCTCGTCGTGGCTAGGCAGGGTCAATTCACCATGGGTAGGTGAGCGTTGAGCTCATTGACCAGAGGAGGAAGAAAAAGAAAAGAAATAACGAAAATAACAAAAAGGATTTTTTTTTAGAAAAACAGAATTATATTAGAAAATTAGTTTATTACAAAGTGCACTTCCCATCTTTTTCTATCCCGCAATTACTAAATGCATTCTATTATAAAGAAACTTGTCGAAGAAATAGAAATAGAAAGAAATATCTTTCAAAAGAAATTGTTCTTGAGAACAGCGGCGGTACTAAAAGCGCCTTTAGTGTCTAAACATCAAACCAAAATTTATTTAGTGAGACTCTAATTTAATCATTTCTCTATTAAGGTAAAACTATCCTTAATTACATGTAATTTGGTGGAGGGGAACACCAAAAGGTCAAGTGTTGCGGACATCCTGGCCAAGTATGGTACAAGATTTTTTATGATAATTGTCTTGGCCTCGAAGGCTTTCTTATTCGATGAATCGGACATGTAAAGCAAATTCTTATGATATTATAGGTCGAATTTTAACATATATTACGTTTATCATGCTTAACAAGCCTTCAATGGACTCATGTTATCTACCTTTCGTTATTGACTTGCATAATAATAAACGTTCAACAATTCGTCCAAACACGATCGATTAATTTTTGATCTGTGATTGCGAATCTATGAACATTCATAATAGTAAATCCATGAGTAACTGATGTGATTTGTATTTGTAAGTTTCTGATGTGATTAATCAAGAAACAGAACCGCGCGAGGTTGGTTTTTATTGCGACAAATCGACTTTGCGTGTGGATTATGTGGATGACACATGTTCAGACTCTTAGCATCGTCGAGTGCGAAGATCACCGCATTTCGATCTGTCAAGCTGAAGTAGGTCACGTCTCACCTGACCCGCCATGAGGCCAATCGGGCACGCCTCGGATCGAGAAGTGACCTGCTCTTCTCGTCAGCAAGATTCTGAAGCAAAAGGGTCATCGTTGGAGGGTTGAATTATAAACTGGCATGACGAATCAGGGTTTGACAAAGCGAGGGGGGTCGTAGTTGGGGGTCGCATCCACGAGGGAATTGCAGAAGAAGAAGCAACCCCTTCTTCAAAAGTCAATCACAAGAACAAAAAGACTGACGTTCAGAACAGAGGGAGAGGGCCATGACCCAAATGATATCGTAATTAGAAATTAGTCGGATTTGGTTTTATTCCTCCTGTAACTTGATGCCCACCTTGCTTAAAAGAGATAAGGCAAAGAAAAGCTTTCAGATATGACGAGATGGGACGCTCCACCTGTCCGCAATTGTTCCATTGTCCATAGCCTGCCTAATCTGACTTTGACTCCTAATTGCAAGTTTGTCTCCGAGGTTACCACTGATAGATCGAGTTTTAGGCACAATTATTCCTTCTCTCGTCTGCTTCTTCTCGATAGAAGAACAGGGCGGCGAGGGATGATGGGTCGTCGCGACTGTCTTTCAGATGTTCCCACTGGTGAGAGGTCATGCCCCGCTGTGAAAATGTCCGGTTCAAATTCCAAAAACCGCCGCCAGTTCCGGCGGTGTCTTTGCACCAGGGAGTTGCCGGAGTCCGAGAATTCTGGGAGGGTGAAAGCCCAATGCCGCTGCCTCCATAGATATCCCGTCATGAACGAAGTTCTTTTATGTCTAGAAATTATTGGCAATGATTTATGTATGAATATTATCGGCGACATTATCATAGATGATGCAAAAATCTTTCTTTTTTGTTATCTGACAATAATTTATATTTCATTATCGACAATAATTTATATCTAAACATTATAATGGACAATACAAAAAAATCTCTCTTTCATTCATTTCTGTCGTCAACACAAAAATCTTTCTTCCGATACCATCTTCTTTACATTTGATGTCACACATATTTTGTCAATGCCAAAGCAGTCCAATAGCTTTAATTTCTCTTTTCCAAGCCAAGCAATTGCTCGATTGGTCCAACCCTAACATGGACCCATAAGTCATTGCTTCCGGGAAACAATGCCACGACCTCTTCGGAAGACTTTGGGGGAAAGCATCTTTTGACCGGATTGGATTGAATTGAATTGGGAATTGGCAGGGTCTCAATATACAACAATCTTTTGATTCAAATTGAGAAAAATAGTAATAATATCTACTCAATTTTGTCTTTTCCATTTCCCAAAATGGTCATGGAAAGTTAATCAATAGGAGGAAATGAGAAGCTGGAAAATTCAATCTCCATTGCAGCACGTGCTCTTAAAAAGCACTTGCTTCTGGAAGCTGGCTCACGCCTAACTTCCAATGTCCATGCGTTGAGGTCATCAGCACATGGGAATTCAGAGGGTCAATTACAACCTAAATTTTATCTTATAGATCAGCTTAATTGAATCGAACATCAATTAGCAGAGGACAAATCCTAGCGAGAGGTATCTAAACTCCTACTCGAGAGTCGAAAATCGCCTCTCTTCCTTTTTATCGATTTGAAAGCGTCGCCCTACGTTTTTAAAGTTTTCCAAATTCATCTTTCTATCGTACCTTTTCTTGGCATGGCGCCGGAAGAGACCACGTTGTTTTGGGTTTTGAGGCAAACACCCTCAGCCAATTGCCCAGAAAAGAAATAATAGTCAAGCCTTTTCGCCCGCTGAAGGCTGATGAAGTTGGCAGAAGGACTAATGTTGCGTTTGATTCAGCTTTGAAAATGGATTTTGGGGAAATGCTGAAAGTTAATAGAACTTGCTTTCATCTTTCATAAGCTTTCAGTACTCCCAATGGTAGTTTTCCATTTCAAATCATTTCAAAATGATTATCAAACGCTTCATATTTTCCTTAAATAATTCCCTTGAGAAAGCTGAACCAAACGCACCCTAAAGTGGACTGGTATGATGAATTCTAGACCTTCTGAAGCGGGTCGCCTCTTTATTTGTATCAGGAGCAAGCAAAGCTAATTCTGCATTTTCTAAAGACCTGCTCGTTTTCACTCATGAAAGTTTCTAATTTTTTTTTCCTTTCTTTTTTGCATCGTATGGAGACAAGCCAAGCACATGAAAGGCCATAAGTTAATATAACTAAATGTCGAAATTAATTACTCGCCATCATCGATTATGGCGAAACAATTGTAAATGACACGTCATTCCTCTCGATGAGAAAGAACTCTTTCGATTCCAAAATTAAACCAAAAATTAACGCAACGGACAGTTTCAATACATAAAGAACTTTCTACGCTTCGCTTAATGCAAATAGGACTTTTTAAACCCGCTCATCTGGACCATGGCTCATGATAATCGAGAGATGATTGACGGTACTTTTCATAAATTAGAGCGACACCTTTGAACGAAAAATAAATTAAAATAGAGTGACGATTTTGATTTTCGAGAAAAAGCACAGGACCAACTATCGACAATTTGCCCTGCTGACGACGGCATAGAAAGATTCTCAGAGAACAGTGGTCAAATATTCTAAGTCTATATGTCATTTAAGAGAGAAAAGAGTGGTGCAGTAAAACCTCATCAATCGGACATAGGGTTGTCATGCGTGCCCCACGAGCGATTATTGATAAAAGTTGCATGGTAACGAACAAATTTAGGAAAACTTTGATCCTCATGCATGCGTTATCGAAAGTAAGTTTCCGTAGTCCATACTTGTTTCCAATCTGTGATCTCAAGGGCAATGCTCTCTATATCATGAGCTTATTACTTAAATTAGCATAGCAAGTCATCTCAACCACAATAACGACAGAGACTATCCCGAAAAGCTCTTCCTTGGACGCAGTTACTCCACGTTGTTCGCAAACCATAGATTGGCTAGTATCCCTTAACCCTTCACTTGTCTCTTCATCTGATGTCTATTGATTATGCCCGAAGCTGACCCTCGAGGAAATGGATTAGGGGGTTTAACCCCGATTAGATGCAGACACATCCCCCTGCTGTGAATTACAACTATTCCCTGCTAATGATTGATCTTAGGAAACCAAAGCTTGGGGCGCTCTTGAGTGAAGAATTATAATTCAAGACCGCTAGAAGAAGAAGAAGAAGAAATCTTGATGAGTGGGAACGCTAATGTTCTCTCATCCGGGCTCATGACTTCCATTCCACATGGCTTACCAAGTTCACCTAACATGCGCTTCAAGAAATTTATGTGAAAGCCACATGATTGTTACGATTAGGGATGGACATGGCGCACGGCATCCTGCGCCCGCCTCAGCCGGGCCGAATTTCTCCGGCGAATCATCGGAAAACGAGGCGGGGACTTCTCAGATCGCGATCATATCTATATGTATTCTTTTATTTTTAAGCATACTTGTTTAAAGCTTTCTTTTACTGGTTCAATGGGTTTCAATGGAATAGAAGCCTATCCTCAAGGGCTAGGCAATTGAGAGGAGGAGTTAGGACATTGACAAGTTCGCGAAGGTCGAAGCATATGCCGACGCTGTAAAGTCCACGACTGCAGCTCATCCCTAAGTTCTCTTGACAGTCCTTTTTTTTTTTTTTTGTGTGTCTGGCGCGGCGCTTGCCTCACCACTCAATGCCCGTCTTGCCCCGTGACCATCCCTACTTATTAATTTGATATCTACGACAATCGATCGATGCAATGGTCCATTCTAGGGTCACACATTTATGTCTAAGTTGTTATTGATCCGTGGTGTCTGCTTGTCGAGCCTCCGGGGGTTGTTGGTATCTTAAATGCCTACGACTTAGGTATTCTTTTTACATGTGATTGGACAAATTTCATGTTCGTTTCTTCTTGGAAAGATAGGAGAAAAGGGCGAAGCGGGGGCATTCCGAGTAGCTGCCTCTTGCGGTTCGGCTCGCAATTTTGCCGCGCTCGGTGTTGCATCATCCTCGCCGGACCACCGTACGCCGAGTCATCAGCTACCGCCACAAAGTTAGGAAGGGCTATACATGAATGTATGGCTCGAGTTCGATCCCTCCTTTGACCGCTCCAACTCCATTACTTGGAAGACTTGTAACCCGCTAGTTATGTTGCCGATGTGTTGTTGCGTGATCAATCGGCACGCCTAGCCGGGAGGGAATTTGGACGAATTTGGGTGTTAAAAATTGTACCTAGAGACAAATATACCACTATCAACATGAACATTTATAAAATATTTCCTCGTTTTTCTTCTATATTAGGTCCCTGATCTATTGAATTATTGTTGTCCATATTGGTCCTCTCTATCGGGACATATCTAAGATGTTGACATGGATTTTGGCTATCAAGTTTATGTGAGGCCAATTGTGAACCTTTGTCTTTGCCACCATGACCTCGGAAGGGTGGGTGGGGGGACCGTCCTGCCGTGTCGAGCTTTGTGTGAGCTGTGCGATGGTTGGCATGTGGTTCGATCGCCTTTCTCTGATTTGGGGTTTTTCTTGTTATGTCGATGCCATGTAAATTGATTGATTTGGTTAGCATTGACGGGACAAATCAATTTGGTATTTTCGTTCTTTTTTTAATTGAAAGGATTAATGTGAACAAAAAAAAATTAGCATTTCAAAAACTCAATATGAGGAAGGAAAAAAATTTAGAGCCTCAATTGCAAATATGTACAAATTCGATGATAGTGATATTTTTATCGTTTTAACTTGTTAGACTTTTCTAAAAAGTGTCCATGACACTAGCTACCAAGATACTTCTCAGTCAAGTTTACCATCAATGTAATTGACCGATTTGGATGACATGTAAGCCCACGTGATTTGGCTGCCCCCTTGTTTTATCACGGATTCGAATCTCTCGATTGCTCTCAAATCTCAAGAAGTCCAATTATCATTAATAAGGGTTGGACTAGCTTGTGCATCAGACACATATCAATTTCAATTCAATCTCAAATTACGTGCGATTGATATGGCCACTACGAGCTTACTCAAATTGAGCAGTAACGTGGGCCTAAACTGAACATTCCGATCGTGCGGAAACTCCTATTGTAATTGCCCGGAAAAACGTCGACGTCGATCGTCCATTCTCACCTTTTGTAATCACGGGAAAGAGAAAGGGTGCTCGTTGGTTTGTAATTTTCCCGCTATATGTTTTCCGGGGACCACACGCGAGGAGTTCGAAAGAAGCTCAGAAAAAAATGGACGGCTGTGATGCGCTTGATCGAATCAGGCCCGAGAGGATTTCATCTGATCAGGCGGCCAGAGTTGTTCCACCTGCTATTGGCCGTCCGCAGAAAAGTCCAACTTGGAGGTCTCCTTCGAAAGCTCGGTCCACTTTTTTGTCCTTCGCTTCGCTTGGCTTTCCCACTATAAAATCCTCTCCACAAATTCATGCCATTGTTGCTCTTAACCATCTCTCCCTCTCTTTCTCTCGAGTCTGCAAGAGAACGCACGGCATTTTCGTGAAGCTCGGAGATCGCCGGAGCCGACGAGCCCGTTCCGTCATCGTCGCGCAGTCTCGGAGCCTCCGCTCCGAGCAGGGCCGTCCTCTTCCCCCAGGTGCGTGTCCGTGCAATCCTCCTTTGGCCGAAGTAAGGAAAAGCTGATCGGATCGAGTCGGGACGAGCTCTTGCGTTTCCCGCTCGCTCGCTTGTCGCTTCCTGATTTTTGTCTCGCGCTCGTCTCGCTTTGAATATGAGTAATGACTTGAGTGAGCATCTCGTTAGCGTCTCGTGAGCGTTCTCTCTCGTTTGACGTCGGCGGTCTCGAACAGAGCGATCGTGGCTCGTGAAGGCCGCTCCGTCGCGTGAAGTTAGATATGGTCAGCAGCGTCTGGCTGTGGGTTGACTTTAGATTCTGTGTGGAGATCGTGGCGTTGATTCGTCGCTGGCCTTGGCTTTTGTTTGAGTGCTGCATTATTCCTCCTTTTCTTTGCAAGTGTAAATTAATTTTGGATGGTTTTAGTCTCTCGCGAAGCTTCGCTATTCCTGTATATTCTAAAGTTCTAAATCTCTCGGTTCCAGATTTTCCCGGCATAATCTAGTCAACCATGAGGTTCTTCTTTGGCCTACTGGTCAACCATGAGTTTGCAAGTAGTATATTTGAATGTTCCGGTGTGGTAGATTTTGTCTAAAGAAAAAGTATGAGCAACAGATTAATACAAGGTCTGATGGATTATGACTGTTCTTGGTTAATCATAATAGTGCTATGATGGAAGATTGTCCTCTTAATCGTTCTTATTTATTTATTTATGATTCCGGATGGGTATAGCATGTTTATCCCACAAGATCACTCCTTTCGGGTTCAGTCGTTTGCGTCTCACCTGTTGCTGAATTTTGATTGAGGTCGCCTTAGAGTTAGGTTGCACTTCTGTGTCTCCTGATGATTCATCCTTATTACTGTATCTAACTCTGATAAACTCATTCTACAGCAACTGCTTTCTGCTCTGACTTGTGCAACCGAAGGCTTTTCCGTTTGGCATAAAGTTAACTCTATCAGCAAATATGATGTTCCTACGGAGGAAGAGCACTCAAAACCATCCAGAAAATGATTCTCTGCAAAAAGATGAAAAGGTGAGCAAGTGTGCCATTTTAAGTCACGGGACTAGGAACGAAGTAATATAATTTATAATTTCGACTGCTCATTGTATTTCCATCATAGTAGGAATCTGCTTGCTAGCATGATGAGTTTATGACCTGTTAAACACATAATTAGTGACTTGGCGGCCATAGAATTGTAGGACTATAATCTCAAACTTTACCATACAGACACTGACAGTTATTATGTTCTCAGGTTAGTGAGCTCAGGGCTGAACTTGGACCCCTATCTGGACGTAGCCTTAAATATTGCACTGATGCATGCCTGAGGAGGTATCTAGTAGCTCGAAACTGGAATGTTGATAAAGCAAAGAAAATGCTGGAAGAGTCCCTTAAATGGCGGTCCACGTACAAACCTGAAGAAATCCGCTGGGTAAGTTTGATGGAATACAATCACGTGGTCCTCTAATTGTTATTGCTGTACCACATCCTCCATATCTTGAATCTCAAGTTGGTGGAAAATGTTGGATGGATTGTGTAGTTTCGATCAGAATCAGTTGCAAGTTGTGTAAAATCCTCTGGGAATGCTCTTTTCTGACTATGTCAACTTAGTGTATATAAGAATCTGTGTTCAGTTCTGCTTGCTCATATCAAAGTTAAAAACCATTGTGGAATCAATTTTCTCTCGGAAAAGTAGAGATCTAGATGTTTGCCTTGTTGTTTCTCATGCAGCAACTGCCTAGAGTGGAGCTTCGACGTTCATAAAATCTTCTATAGGACTTGTAGTGGTTTGGTGAGTATTCTAGCGAATAGCCAGGCTAAGTAGTAACAATGCCCTGTCCAAAGAAAAAAGTAGTCACGATGCATCTTTATTTTAGAGTTTCTTGTGGGCATAAGCGTGTCATGCCCTCTTCTAAGATTTTGATATACCTCTTGAGCACTCTCTTTGCGTCATTTTGCTCAAATATAATGCTTTTGACTAATGAGATACTTTTTTCATCTAGCATGAAGTTGCGCATGAGGGTGAGACTGGCAAAGTTTCTAGGGCAAACTTCCATGATCGATTTGGAAGGACTGTGCTCATCATGAGGCCTGGAAAGCAGGTTTGCCCGTTGATTTTCCTTTTTCAACTCATTGATGCTTTTGCTATATACTGATTTTTGCAAAATTTACATGCTTATGTATGTTTTTGTCTGACCTTTTCTCTTTACTGTGTAGAACACAACATCAGCAGAAGGAAATGTTCGCCATCTAGTCTATCTGATAGAAAATAGCATTCTCAACCTCGCTGAGGGTCAGGAATCGATGTCATGGTTGATTGACTTCACTGGATGGACAATTAGGACACAAGTTCCTGTCAGAACTGCTCTCGACATTATTAATGTCTTACAGAGCCACTACCCAGAGAGGCTCGCGGTGGCATTTCTTTATAATCCACCTAGAATTTTCGAGGCATTCTGGAAGGTTTGATTTCTTCCTGAGATAGTTATTAATTTTTCTTTTTGATTGAGATGTGAACTAGTTCTTATATTTGCTCTACCACCCATTAGATTCCTAAGAGCATTTTCTACCAGAAAGCATGCATTGCCACCAAACGAGTGTGATTTTTTTAGCACTTTCATCAAAAGCACAATCCAGTATTGAAGGTGTGACGAGGGTTGTGGCAGTGCATACACGACACCCATTGCTTGTAATTTTTCGTATTGCAGCGAGAGCATTATCTCTAACAGTGAGATAGGATGATTTTTTCAAGTATATCTGAATTCGCCGATGCTTCTGTCATTTATAGGCAATCAAGTACTTCTTGGATCCAAAAACCTTCGAAAAGGTGAAGTTTGTTTACCCGAAAAACAAGGATAGCGTGGAGCTGATGAGGACTTTCTTCGACGTGGATAACCTTCCGAGCGAATTCGGGGGCAAGGCCACACTGGAGTACGACCACGAGGAGTTCTCCAGAATGATGGCCGAGGATGACGTTAAAACAGCCAAGTTCTGGTGCCTCGACGATGATAAGCCGCACAATCTTTCTAACGGGCAAGTGGGTGTGGAGGCTTCACCGATGCTCCTTGCATCTCCCGCCAGTTGATTTGGCTCATCCGGCGTCACCCATCGTTATGTAAGAAACCAAGTGAAAACGATGAGATCTACCTACTTAATGCGAAAATGATGAGGTCCTTTTTCTTTAACTGCATAGGGTCGTTATTGATTATGTAAAAGCACTGGTACTCTATAGACAACGGAGGGCAATCTTCCATAGCTGCATCACTTGAGCAGTAAGCTCCAACGTTCAGAGATGACCAAATTGTACTGCTCGTGTTGCCTCGAACTTCGTCTGTTATGGCAAAGGCGGTTCTCGGTCGATAGGTCGCTCTTACAATGTTTCGTTCTCCGGGTCGCTGCGAACGGAAACAACAATCGCCCCCTCGGGGGGTCTGGTAAGTAATACTTTAGTTGGTTTAGGTTATACATAGCACGGGACAAATCAGTTTATTGAAAAATATAAGATTTACTTGATAGAGTTATATAACGTGCGTTGCTGAGATGAACATAACATAATCCAATTGATGAGTGGATTTGACCGATGGGAAGGCCCGAAGTTAGTGATATTTAGAACTAGTACGGACGATGTTTAAATGGCTTCTTGGATTGGTGGAGTTTAATTGGGAAGGTAGGTGTATGATCAAATTCAGTGAGGTTTTGATATTCAGCCTCTCTGGTGTTGCCTAATGCCACGAAAATCTCTAGCCAACCTCAGTTGCTTTCCGAGGGCCCACAAATTCGACGATGCAATTGCGTCCTCGGGATAGCAAAATCACAGCCACCCACCAACATGAGATAGATCTATACTTTCCCATGTCCAAAACTAACGATCATCTCGGTGGTCTGGCCCAGATTCTTGGCAACAGAAGGTGGAAGCAAAAATTACAAAATAGGTTAGGTCGCTTCCATTGTCGGGTCTACGGCGGGGGCCAAGGCAAACTCCAACCCAGACTGTATTGAAGGACGAGATTCTGCAATGAGAGGCTGAATATTCAAAGGGCAAAGATCCTTTCATTGGATATCACCAACTAGGACCTTCCGAGCGCTTTCAAAAATTGCTCTTCGGATGCCGAGGGACTGAGCATGATTGCGCGTGAGGAGAAGAGCTGCTGCTTCCACTCTCATCCGCGAGTTCCATCATCCTCTTCTTGTTCAGGCTTGGACTATTGAGCTGTCAACCAATTATGCAATAATACCTATGACTCCTTTGTTACCTTCCCACGCATCGTCTACATTAATTTTTGAACCCTTGATCCAACAGTGAAAACCAGGACTCTGCCTTTTCCTCACGAGAATCGGCTCCTGAACTTATTTCGACTCTGATCTCTTACCAACTTAAAACCAACTTAATGGTCCGTGAAGAATTTGGAATAACTTGATAATGTAATATGACATTCCTAAAACACGACATTCTAATACGTGGCTTTACTTCTAGGTCAATATAATAGTAACGCATAACTTTTTTAATCAAATGGCATTAGGGCATAGCTTCATTTGATATGAGACTAAGGAGTCCTTGAGCTCCAAATTTTTTTTAGACTCCTCAATTTAATTCTCAAATCAGAACTTTGGTTTTGAGCTCATGTTAATATTAACGTAGTCGTAAAGAGCAGTGTTACGACATTACGTCAAAGAAGGAACGGGTGATTTAGCTGCTTGGTACGTTCCAACTCCACTAATCGATTCATATATGAAAGGAACGAAACACTTGCAATGTGCCAACCAAAATCATAGAAAAAATTAGGACCGCAACCGATGAATGCTATTGATGGCCTCAAGCAAATAGTGACTACCCTTTAATGAACTCCCCGTTCAGTATGAAACGAAGTGGGTAAGAAATAGCGTCAGTTTGGGCCCCTTCTCATTCAGACAGCGGGCCATTGCTCTCGTTCCGACGATTACAGCGGTTTCATTTCTTCGTAAATGGTTCATAAACCAGTTCCAGAATGAAAAGTTCACGAAGCACAACGCTTCAGGATGACCGTCTCAAAGGCCGTTGCCAGTCATTCGTTACCGAAATGGATAAGCCGAAAGGACGAAAAACCAGCATCCCACAAACACAAATGCTTCTTAAACAGGTCGCCGTCCAGTTTTCCGATAACTAGAGTGCCGCCAATTGAGACCAAGAAAACCAGCGATATCGATATGGTGGCCTGCCAATGGCGCTACACTTACAAGAAATAAGTTTTATTCTTAGGCTCCATTCGTTTCACGGAAAATATAGCATCTTCGAAAAATATTTTTCAAGAAGATTTCCCAGAAAATGACAATATTTTCTGGTGTTCGCTTAAAACTTAAAAATGGACCGAAAAATATTTTCCACTATTCAGTGGAGAAATGTCAAGAGAAGAGAGAGAGAGAGAGAGGGAGGAGTTGGACTGGGGAGGGGAAAGAGAGGAGAGAGGAGAGAGAGAGAGAGGGAGGAGTTCGACTGGGAAGGGGAAAGAGAGGAGAGAGGAGAGAGAGATGTTGAGAGAAGAGGGAGAGGGAGAGAGAGGAATTCAGTTGGGGCGGGGAAAAAGAGGAGAGAGGAGAGAGAAGGAAGGCTATTAGAGATCTTGAAAAATGTTTTCCTTTCTTTTTGGAAGGAAAACATTTTCTTCATTTTAAGAAGGATATTTTCTATTGATTAAAAAACATTTTTCTCGACAAATTATTTTTCGCCCCCCGAACACTATAATTTTCGGAAAATATTTTCCAAAATAATATTTTCCGTGAAACGAACGGAGCCTTAATGAGTGAATTTAGCTTACAGGCTGAAATTGAACGGGGAACGCTGTTTTACCTGCCCTTAATGATATTGAAAACAAGGATAGATCCTGCCGCAAATTAACAGTTATACAGAATTATAGGTCATGTCGCTGCAACCTCGGTGCACATCATCTGAAAAGTTTAGGAATGGCCAAATGACGAAACCAAATAACTAAGAAATCGGGCCATTTTGGAGGTGTCTGGCGATTTGCATTTAAGGCAACTATTTCAGTATGCTGTCTAAAATAAAGGGAAAAACATGCTACGAGGACCAAGAAAGGTGTTTATGGAGGAAACTCATTATGCAGAGAGTTAGAAGTACATACTACACACTGTATTCCTAATAGAGGATGCTCTTCCTTGGGTTTCATACACTCGAATTTGCAGATCAAGCAGATTATACAATAGAGAGTTCGGTTCACTGTTATTTCAAGCACTCACCACTGATTTTCTTAATGTACACTAGGGTTCTAGGGCAGGCATAGCCTCTCATTAGAGTTCGCTGGAGTAGAGGCATTCATCCACGAGTTGGCGAAGGTTAGGGTTCTCCAGGGCGGCAGCGACTCTTTCCTTATCATTCAACTGCTTATTCACTGTAACACAGGGAAAGAAACATTCACAGATTTTCTGCGTTAGTTTAGATTTGGTAAGAACAATAGTGGGCGGTGGAGATTCTCCCCTTTACTTGAGATGACAAATAAATCTAGCAATTAGTTTCTTTCAGCATCAACCCAAACAGATATAAATCCAACACTGACTATATAAGAGACAATGCGCATATTTGTGCTAATGCTCAATTAAGAAGGTGATAGAGATTGTTTTCTCCCAAGAATTTAACCACTGCAATTTGAAATTGAAGGAAGTTTGAACATCAGGGAATTATTGTACACCTATTTTTTGAGTGGTCGTATAGCTGCAAAAGCAGGAGTCGTGAGTGAATTGTGCTTGCAGAAGATTACCCAAATTTTGGTTAAGTGAGAATATATACTGAACTCAATTTGCTGTACACAGTCAGCTATCAGGAGCTCATTTTCAGTCACAAACTCGTTCCATGTTCCTTTTCTCTTTACTCGTACATCCAATTAGAGTGATCTTTAGGCTAGAAACTCTTTTTCAGCCTTCACTTGATCAAAGTACCTCAAATTCTATTTACAAACATCATGAAAATTCTGTGAACTCCACATGAACTGTTGACAATAATATGAGTAGCATATATTGATACAATGTCAAAATGCAATCAGATCCATTGAGTATCACCTGATTCTTCATCTGCATGGGACCCTGGGGCAACTTTGATGTCAACCTGTAAGGCATGTTTCAGCAAAAATGTCAATCGAGACAGCAATATGACATCAAATATGCGCCACCCATTAACATATCGAAGACTTGAATCAAACAAGGAAATGCAATGGAAAGATCCAAAAGCACATGATCCTATGCTGTCCTAGCATGCACAATACTACTTAAGCAGATGTATTCCAGCTAAGCTACAGGCAAAATGATGTATTTTTACTGTGATAATCATAAAAAAGAGTAAAAAAAGCACAAAAACGCTTGAATCACCAGATATACAATTTTTAGGATCTGATATCATAATCTTCTCCTACCAAAGTCTTGCAGACATAATACTTGGATACGTGCAACTTAAGAAAAAGAAGGTAAACGTCTCCCAAAGCATTTTTCTTATATAAAAAGAAATGTACCCTTTGGTCGTCACCCTAAAGTTAACCATATATCTTTTAGCTGTAGACTGAGGAAACAAAGAACAATCTTTGTGTTAGTATCATCAGATATCACGTTTAGCTTTTCAATCACAAATAAACTACCCAATTCAGTATGGTCCTCTGGTATGATCGATGAAGCAACTGTCTCCTCAATCAAAAACTCTCCTACAACTGCCTTAAGACATGGTCACGAATCTCAATTTAGAAGTGAAGCTTGCACAGATTCAAACTCATCATTAAGTGCCATCAGATATTGCAAACACACATAGGATTGAGATACTCGGCAAATTTGCGAGCATCAAAAGCAGCTTTCCATTGGGAATTAACATCCCATTGTGGCTCAAATAAGGCTAGTCGATCCCCAATATTATGCATGGTGATGAAAAAATCATAAAAAATAATTAATAGAATGATCTGTCTCCTTATGTATGCAATGCAGATTCCCTATAAGCTGATACTGATACTAACCCAAGTAAATACTTATGAGCTGTGAAGGATTGCATATTTCTGTTGACAACGATTCGGAATGTAATTTTCTATGGAAAAATTATCTACCCGCTTTGTCATACCAGACAGGACCGACAAACACAACAATACTCAGTTCACCTAAACTCACTCAAACTTGGAATTGAATCAGAACATGTAACAGTACATGACTTAAAATCAGCATGTTCAAGCGCAAAACAGACTATCTTTTGAAATCGAATCCCATAAATGCAGAGAACTGACCTTAAAATGTGGAGGGAAACAATCTTTGAGCTTCTCTCTCAAGCACAGTCCAATGACAGTCACCATACTGCAATGCTGAATTGTTGGAGTAAACATGATCCTGAAAAAAAAGAAACGTATTCAAACGCAAAAATCGCAACATAAGCATAATCACAACAGGGAATCGCAACGTAGGACCAAAAACAAAGACGATGACAATACTCAACAGGATACGCCCAAGTTTCTCATCGACGGTGATGGACTCCTCCGAGAGAACACTAAGCTGCTCCAGAGAATAGGGATGCTCGGGATCTCGGATGTCCCTCACATGATTTGCCGATTCAGAGTCAAAGATCACGACTTTATTACTTTATCTCAACACCCACTTGAATTAGCTAACGAAGCAATCAACGAAACAGAATGCTAACGGAGCTATCACGAAATCCCAAAGTAAAGCGAAAAAGACATTGCTTAATCAGAGGTCAAAGGACAACAGCAGAATTGGACAACTTTTTTCTCATGCGGGTGGAATAGCAAGTGATAAGTGACAAGAAAAGAAGGATATCATAAATCTCGAGGGGATCGACGGCGTCGTCGGCATGGGGGTCTTCGGTTCGAGCGACCCTCTCCTTCTTGGCATGAACCACTGGGTTCGCATTGATCAGTCCCAGAGTCATCTCTCTCTGTCCCTCTCTTGCTCTCTCGCCCACCCTCAAATGAAGAAGATGAGGGATGGTATTGAAAATGAAAAGGGTCTCTCTCCTCCTCGTTCAGAGACCCCCCCTCTCTCTCTTTCTCACACACGCCCACCCACAAATGGAGAAGATGAAGGGTGAAATTGACGATGAAATGGGTCTCCCTCTCTCTCTCTCTCTCGTTCCGACACACAAGAGTACTGAACACAGCGAATATGCTGCAGTCGAGAGTTCACGGGCGCGTCGAATTTGGACAGATTCAGTTCATCCGAGCGAGAAGACGGCTTGAATCGATGGCTTCGCTTCTTTTCGCAACGTGTGTCATGTCCACCCTGACTCTGTTTTCTTGACTTCTCAAGGATCACAGGGAATAGTTCCATAGAAAACGTTAAAATTTCATCATAAATTCACAAAAAGTATGAAAAAAATAAATAAAGTTATGGCCCGTTATGAACCAAGCTACATATACTTCGATAGACCATGGCATTAATTGTCCTCTCTAATCAAATCCAACCTCTTGCATTTTTTAAGATCCATGCCGATTTATTTCTATAAAAATAAATAGTTTAAAAAATATTTTCTTGACATAATTATTTATATCATTTAAAATAATTAGTCAATAATTTTTTTTCCTTATCGATAATCGTTCATATTTGATTTTCTTGAATGAGAGAAATATTTTTTTCATTCATTTTCATAGACGATGTAATTGATCTTTTTAATAAAATATTTTTACTAAATTATTCAATTTTCATGGAATAAACCTGCCCCTAAAGTAACACGATTTTCTACTTTGACTTCTTGATTACACTTGAAGAGAGATCATGTTCTTTTTTGGTGTCCACATCGATGATGTTATCTATTGTCCTGAACAAACCTTTCATGTATATAAAAAACTGGCATTCCCATAATGTAATAGATTACACGGATATAAAAAAAAACTTTAGGAATATATTTATCACTTAGGAGCATTTGAACTTTATGTTTAGGGTTAACAATGGATAAGTGAAATTAATTGAAAATGTCTGATACATAATGTTGGTTCGAATTGTAATTTGAAAAAATAGGATTTTAATTCGACATATCAATTTCAATACATCTATTCTATAGAATTAGTGTCTCGAACACTCTATCACGTTGCATAATTTATTATGAAGAGTAACTAAGCAAGAACGTAATATGAACAAAAAAGTTTTTTTATATATATTAAGAACGTAATATTTAAATATAATAAAAGTTTTGGACAAGCTTTGTCACTAAGAATTATCTTTTATTCTGTATAATAAATATATTATTTCCTAGAATTATATTTCTTAAGACGACGATTGCACATGAAATTAGGTTAATCACAATGTCAACAAATAATCAAATAGTCGACTTTTATTTTCATAAACTTGTGGAATTTTAAAAAGAGAAAAAGGGCTGTCTACGTCATCGACCCATTACCCGAGGGAAAAAACCCGACCCGCCTGCCCGGTGGCGGCGGGTTCTCCCTCTCTTCTCCCTCCCTCCAGTGAATCTTCAGAGGCTGGCTCTTGGCGAGATCTTCCCTATGCTATTTCGGCCCTCTCATGGTCGCTTCCCGCCAACTGTCGCCCTCTCCTTGCTATTTGATCCGCCGCTTGAGTTTGGCAGCGATACCTCCGACGGAGATCGTGGCTCCTGAGGCGGATTGGAACCGACGGAATCCATAGGTATCCTTCTTCTTGGCCCCTCGGTTGCAGAATCGCGTATTTCAACTCCATGGATCGAATCCCCAGTTTGGGATCCGAATGAGCCGTAGTTCGATTCCAGTTGACGCAAATGCTCTCGTGTTGAGCTTGAAATCCGTTGGTACCGTGTTCCACGGTATAGGCACCCCTAGAGCAGTTGTGAGGATATGCTAATATCGTTCGTTTGTATGGGGAAGAAAACAACTTCAAGCCTTTAGCTATGAAATGAAGTGTCGATCATGGTGTTGTTCTTTTGAGCTTTTGGGTTGCGGGAAGTTCGTTCCTTTGCCGGTGGTATGTTCTGATTCCGTGTGCTCAAGTTCTTGTCCGATCCCAAAGCTTGATTCTTTTATCGTTTAAGCGGTAGTCTTACAACGTGTGATCATGAGAATATCGGTTTGCAGGGGCGCGAGGTAGCTTGAGAGGCTGAGATTGGAGCTCTCCCGCGTCTTTTAGTTTATGATTTGAGATTTTGGAGACACATTTTCTTTTGAGCAAGGGAAAAACCAGTAGAGTTGCCGGAGCAAGCTACGAGGAAAAAAGAGAACAATGATTAAGGCAGTGATGGTTATGAACACCCAGGGCAAGCCTCGCCTTGCCAAATTCTATGATTACCAGGTCTTCCCCCCCCCCCCCCCCCCCCCTCTCTCTCTCATTACCATACTGTTAAAAAATAAAGTTATCATCATCTTCAAGTTTTGTTTCATTTTCCATCTACGGTACTTATTGTCGAGCTTTACCTTTTAATATCAGCCCATGGAGAAGCAGCTGGAGCTCATTCGCAGTGTTTTTGCAGGTTCTTCTCTCTCTCTCTCTCTCTCTCTCTCTGATAGCTTTTTAAATTTGAAGCTTTCAAGCAAAGTAATGTCATCTCTTTCATGATGGAAGTTTACTTCCGATATACTTGTAATATAGCTCGCTGGGTATGCAAAGTTGAGGCTGCTGATTTTGAATGCAGCTTTGAGCAGTAGAGCTGAAAACGTGAGCAATTTTGTGGAGGCTGATGCAATTTTTGGTTTGGTATTTTCTCTGCCTTACATTATTTTTAAGAGCTCCTGTCTCTAGTTTAAGTGCTTGAACTTTGGGATTGTTGTGTTCTGGGAGATCAAAGAACTGACCATTTTCTGCTTTTTTGAGCTTTGCTTCATAGTGTTCAGAAAAATGCATAATAATCGAGTAGTCTGGAGTTACCTTGTCATTGTTATTTAAACTTTACATGACTTGTTACACAACCAATTCATCCTTATCCTGGAAACTCATGATATTTGAGAATTTGCTAGCATCGTGTATATCTTTTCTGACGCATGCTAATCAGATAGCTTTTCATGATCTGGTCAGTCGTGATTCTTACTCATTATTTAACCCATTATTTTCGTGATTCTTACTCTTGCAGGACAGTCGTCTAGTGTACAAGCACTATGCCACACTATACTTCGTCTTCGTGTTTGATAGCTCAGAAAATGAGCTTGCAATGCTTGACTTGATACAAGGTTAGTACCATTGAGCTTTCCATATTGTTCGTGGGTTGTAATGTTTCAATAGTCATTGCCTCATAAAACTAGTTGTTTCATGGCCTGTTCGTCTTTTCTTATAGATTTTTTTATGTAAATGAAATGAAGTCCCTTATGAAAAAATATGCCTCTGCATACAAGCAGTTAGGACTTGGTCATTTGATCAAGTTATAGTTTAAAGAATATATTGGAGAGTGGAAGGAACTATAATGCTAAAGTATGTCCCGCAAAAATATCCAAGAAAGAACTAGAAAGTGCTTTTTTGATTGATTATGAAGCATCATGTGCGTAGACTAGATAAAGCATCGGCTGAATCTCCAGCTAGAGGAAATGAAACATCTATAAGTGATATTGTTTGGTCTTCTCTGATTATGTTTATGATACTACTGAAGCCCTCTTGTACCTTAAAATTGAGTCGCAGGATGGAATGAACTGTAAACTAGTTACTTCCTTCAGATATTATCCTCTTATTTAATTAAGTTTCATGTTATGAGTTACGATTAATATGAGTGAAGACAAAGACAATGGAATCTATTAATTGGGTCAGACGTCCTCTTTTCCTCATGCTTCCTCTTGAGTGAGATTATGATCTGCTGGTTCAAGATTTCCTGGAATTACAGATGACGCAAAGTTTAAAAGAAGTGGAACATAATTCAAGTTTCACCAAAGCAGCTGTGGATCTGCTTGAAAAAGTCTCTCTTCAATAAAAACTGTCTTGGAGAACCCAAAGACTCAGTGCACACCATGACGTGCTCGATCTTTGCATGCTGAACCAGTAAAATCTCAAAATTTACAGCTGAATGGCTAGCTTGGTCTCTGATGCTTTTGCTGTGTTTTTCCCTGCACCGTCCGCAGCCCACTTGTCTGTTACTGCTTTCTTCATCTGGACAAGACTTCACCATGTCAATAATGAATTGCCTTTGCAAGACAACATCTATATGCTTCATTGATGTTGATGCATTTATTACTTTATCTCTGATCTGTTCTTTGATTGATGACTTGCTTGCTTGATCTCTCGTTTTCTCAGTTTTTGTGGAGACGCTGGACAAATGCTTCAAAAACGTATGCGAGCTTGATATAGTGTTCAACTATGGCAAGGTTACTTATATCTCATGCGTTTGCAATATCCTTATTTTACTTCTCAAGGTGTTTATTATTGGTTCTCCAGAGACGTCAATGAATGTGGGTGGTTTCTGCTAGAACTTTTCACCAAATACCAATGCTGGTAAATATGCTTATCACATTGGTGGAGGCACCTCAACAGCATTTTACGTGTCAATACTGCCATTTTATGTGTCTAAGTGGGTGGATATGATCTTGCCTTTTTTCTATTTTTTATCTTATCCGCCTTATGCTTGCTTACTCAGGCACGGTAAAATTTGTATGATATAGTTGTTATCGCAATTTGTGACCGGGAATTTCATTTCATAAGCAAAATTTCTGTATGGTAATGGTATCCACTTTGATTTTGCAGATGCAAACTATTCTAGATGAGATCGTTTTTGGTGGCCAGGTCCTCGAGACAAGTTCTGCAGAGGTTATGAAGGTTGTCGAAGAAATATCCAAGTGCGCCTCTCTCTCTCTCTCTCTCTCTCTCTGTGCGGTGAGCATGCGTGCACATGTGCATGCGTGCGGGTGTTTTCTCAGGCAGGTCCTTGCGTGGCGAGATGCTGTTTCATTTCTTAAGCCAGCCATTACAACCTTTGCTCCTTAATGTAGACGTTGGGGATAGGTGGTAGTTCTAAACTGATAAAGCTCACTTGTAAATGCAGGCTGGAAGCTGCCTCAAATGCTATTACGCTCGTTCCCAAAACTGTTTCTAATTGGCGGGGGCGGTAGCGTGTTGTCTACCGGATTGTCAAGTAGTTAAAGTGGATGCTGACTCTGCTTTTCCCTCTTCCAGCAAGTCGGTCAGAGAGTAACTCTTACTCTAACAATAGATCCTGGAGGGACTACATGGACATCG
The DNA here is from genome assembly GCA_019926035.1 of Melaleuca alternifolia. Taxonomy (NCBI): domain Eukaryota; kingdom Viridiplantae; phylum Streptophyta; class Magnoliopsida; order Myrtales; family Myrtaceae; genus Melaleuca; species Melaleuca alternifolia. The sequence continues at coordinate 3,731,823 of JAGKPW010002416.1, read as the reverse complement.
CATGTCTAATGGAACAGATTGTTCATTCTTTTTTTTCTTTTTCTTCTTGTGGGTTTCTACAGCTTTGTTCATTCCAGTTGTAATCGAAGTCATTGACCCATGTATATTTTTGGTTTACCGTGATTTGAAGACTTTTTGATATCAGAATGACACTATACTGGTTGATGTAGTTTAGCACAGCATCTACTACCTTGCTGTTATACCCGATATAGGTGAACACGCTATGCTTCTCGAGCCTACCAATTGCACTTGACCCAATTTGTTTCCGGTTTTGTCGCGAGCATGCCATATCCAACCTGGATAATCGAGTAGACAGAAAGATCATGCGCATCCGCCCGATCCCTTCTTTCGAGGGAAGCACATGTAGTATATCCTATCGAGAGCAACTTCGAATCCTGATTCGGACTTGGCAAAACCAGGTCCCGTGTAAACAGTGCAAAAATTAAAAAATCGAAGCAGGTGAAGTGGATCTATTCTTTCGACAATACACAGGTCTGTTTTTCTCTTATAAAACCCCAACAGGCTAATAAACTATGGAAACATCGTACTCAAAGATCCACGATGATGATGGAAAGCGGAAGAAGCAACTGAAGCTGACCATCCCAATGTGGCCCTCAAACAATGTTTGTTTTTAACCCCGTTATGTTTCATATTGCCAATTCTCGATTAGAACATACTTTTAACACAGATTCTGCAGATTGTCTCCCAACTTGCACCGCCCATTTACTGTTCCTTTCCTCATCGTGACTCGACTGAGCCCTTCTATATCCCATTTCTCTCTTGCTCCACTGTCTTTCAAACCCCTCCACTCCCCCTCTCCTCCCTCGTTCATTCTATCATCCTGATGGCATCGAATCCAGTTTCGTCAGTCGGTTCTCAATCGACCTGGACAGCAGAGAAGAACAAGTCGTTCGAGAACGCCCTTGCAGTATACGACGAGGGCACACCCGATCGATGGCAGAGGATCGCGAATGCGGTTGGGGGGAAGACATCTGTGGAGGAAGTGAAGGAGCAATATGAGATCCTCCGACATGACATCAACCTCATCGAGTCGGACAAAGTTCCTCTTCCACACTACAAGCCATCTGAGAACAAGCTTAGTAGTCAACAAATGAGGTAACTGTCCTGTGGCTCTATATGATGAGTCCATAGATCAAAGAATTGAGTCCTGACTAAGACCTTGAGAAAGAACCAAGATATATGATGTTACCATGCAACTTTCATATGACGTTAAAACCCTATGGCGATCTCTTTCTCTGGTGAAATAATTTGTTTTCTCCTAAGAGAAGATCCTTGAAAGGTTCGCGTCATGTGAGATCCTGAGTTCTGGTTTCCACTGTGCAGCTTGAAGCATTCGAACTTGTGACCCGGGAAAGAAGAAATAGACGTGGCGAGGATGAACTGTGTCGCACGTATCTTCCTCCTAGGATGATTCGCTAATCGGAGCTGCACTTGTGTAGATGATTTCATTCACTAGATGTTTCAATATGTTCTGCTTCTTTCGATCTTTTACCTATCTTCCTAATTCCTCGGCGTTTGTACTAAGTAGCATAGGAACGGCACAGCTCTCTATGTTCATTATGCTATGAAACTGATGAAATCACAAATTTCTGCTATAGTCAATCGAAAAGTATCAATTCTTTTAGCGTAATAAACAGCCACACTGTGATCTCTGCCTTCTTGTTTTTTCTCACTCATTCCATCAATGCGAGATTATTGAATATAATTAAGAAATATACTTTTGATAGCTAAAATTTCTTTCTGGTATTTACATAATGATGTCATCAATCATTTTTAATCTGAGTTTGATAACTTATCATATGATTAATAAACAAAACATTAAATAAGAGGTAAATCATTGGTTGTAAGTAATTATGTTATACTTGATAAATAATAATTACTTATTATGCTAAACATAATTTGAGCATAATATTAGTTGCTTCTTATTAGGTACAGTCATGTAAATTTTCATAACTTAGCATTGCATTACTCACAATATAGTGGTGATCTTAATTTGTGATTAACTCAATTAGTAATATGATTGTAATTTTAATCATAGTAATTATAATGCAATAAATAATATTGTTAATAGTCACAAATTATATGGTTGAATTAAGAGCATAACTATAAATTAATTGCTAAATGATAGATAAAATTATATATAAGATTGTAAAATCTCGATGATACATATAATGTCTTACACTCATGATTGATTATAAAACTGACAGTTATTACATTATAACATGTATTTTACCAAAATAACATGTTATGTGTTTAATCTATAATTATAATCCTAAGTACATAATTGATATATTATTAGCCTACATATTTTACAAATTATTTTAAGCATTAAACTCATGAATGATAATCGACTGTTGAGGTGATAATAATAAATTTCCGGATTCTAAGGGTAATTTGAGAATTCTAATCCTATTATCTCTTTATTACGTGTATTATCCATGAAATCGGCCAGTGCAAGAAGTATCTCATTACTTAAAGCCAAATGATGTAACATAAAATTAAAACTTATGACATTACACTACCAATGACATTATTCTCACCGACAAGTTGTCAACCTAGTGAAAGGATTGCCGACAACCGATAGGTCGGCTCTTATTCTTTTTTTCTCGGTCGGAAAGTTACTTCCCAATGGCACGCTTGGCTTGTTATCAACTCAATGTATCGATAACGTCAAAAGTTTGCAAAAGCTGGTAGCGTAACAATGCATGTGTGGTTAAACCCTAATACAATCCGTACGAACATTCCCATGCGTGCTTATTATCATTAGCCTCGTCGCTCTCGAAATGCTCTTTTTAGGTTTACCCAAAGCACGTGAGTCGCCGCTTTCTCGACCATTAGATTCTGGGGTCGAGACAGACGGATGATGTAGCAAGTCATTCGCTCTGACTGACGTTGCGCCAGCTTTTGAAAACGTATGGTGACTGTTGGACTTCGCAAACGCACGCAACATCATCGCACTGCACCTTCTCTTTCGGTGGAGGAGGAGGAAGAAAAGAAGTGGATGGCCTTGATGGAGTCACCTTTCAAGGTTCATTTCATCTCTGTCTCTCTATGCTTCTCAAGACCCGCTTTTCTTCCTTTATCTTTGGAGTCTCTTCGGGCGTCACATTTCGGATGTTACTCGGTCGTTGGGTGCAAAACCTTTTTCATGGTTGTTCTGCTGGTGGTGGTTGTTGTTGGAGAGCAGATAATACTGGGTTCGTCGTCCCTGGCACGCCGGCACATTCTAGCCGAGATGGGATACGACTTCACTGTCATGGTTCGTTTTCGCTTCGTTGATTGAGTGCAAGAAGTCTCGAATTCGGTTCCGGTTTCAGCGTTTTGTGGGTTAGGAAATTAGAGCTCGGGTTATGGTTTCTTCAGACTGCAGACATAGACGAGAAGGCTATAAGGAAGGAGAAGCCTGAAGAGTTGGTCACGGCTTTAGCCGAGGCTAAGGTAATGGTCTTCACTCTCCTAGAGAAAATCAAATCTTGCTCTGTTTGTGTTCTCCTCTTGCACATTGGCTTTGTTTGCGTGTTGGAAAGACTATATGAGAAGTGCATTTTATGCTGTTGGAGCTCGGTCAGAAGCTTGTCCTCCTGAATTAAGAGCTCTTCAACTTGAACTTTTGTTTTCATGTATTAATGTCATTTGATGTGGAGCATGTCAAACAGGACACGAGAGTTATTGGCAAGCATGTCTTTTCCTTCTTCTTTTTCCGGAAAATAAGGAAGCTTGTTGATCCGATAATGATTTGTATGATTATTGGTCATCAACAGTTAATTTGGTTAGTGGATGAGTGATTCAGCTTGCCCTATACTTTCATATGCCACGAAAATCTAGTAATTCTCAGCCGGCACTTTGAAATGAAATGGCTGTTGTTCTTAGTTGCCTTGCATTGTCTAAATGCACGAAAAGGACAATTCTCCGGTGGGCTGCAGATTCCCAGGAGAGTTCTTTACAACTCAATAGTTTCACTTTGACGATTTGAGCAGTTGTCTTTGGCTTTTCATGGCCAGTATCTTTTGATTATTCAGCTGTTGGATTGACAATTAGCGAGGAAGTGAATGTTTATCTGCATGACTAATTAGATGCGATGTTTAGGCAGCTGCTATCCTCTCCAGGCTCCAGAGTGTGGATTCTTTTGTGAAGGATGTCCATACAACCCTCTTAATTACTGCTGATACAGTATGTTCTTTACCTATATAGTGTTACTTTTGTGGCCACATGCAGAGTTCAACATTCATTTGTGTTGTATGGTCGTGAAGGTTTATCCTTAAGTAAAGATTTCCCTCAATTTGTGTGTGCGCACGCATAGTTCCTCTAGAGAAATCAGAACAGAGGAACTTTAAGGCGAAGTTATGAAATGCAGGAACTTGATTGTCTGTGTATGTTGGAGTAATGCCACCGAAGTAGGTGTCAATACCTTCAGTATGTAATCAAAGATAACCAACTAGACATGCCGATGGAACTTCAGTAGCCGGAAATCGCATCTTTTCCTCAAAGATAACCATCTAGACATGCCGATGGAACTTTAGTAGGCAGAAGTCACATCTTTTCCACAAAGATAACCATTTAGACATTCCAACAGAACTTTAGTAGCCGAAAAATCACATCTTTTCATAGATCTTTATTGTGGATGGCAGGAGGACCCTTTTAATATACTTACTAAAAAACATTATGAGGAACAGATTTTTTTCGTGAGTCTCTCTTGTGAACACAAAAATCTTGTAAAGAGTCACAAGCTTATTAGTCTGTCTGTGCTAATTTTTCTAGCAACCTCCCCTTCTCAACCTCAGAATATCATGCCTCTGACAACAGAATAATCTCACTTAGGAAATAAGAAGAGATATACGTTGGTTTCTTTCCTTTATAGCTCTCTTTGCTGAGAGTAATTTCTTATTGATATGCCTAATTGATTTGGAGGTGGTGGTACATGAAGGGAGGATCAGGGAAAAACCATCCAGTAAGGATGAAGCACGGCAGTTTATTGAAGGTTTGCTTGACACTTTTACCTTTAGGAAAACGAAATTCACCTGGATTCTCATAGCCGTTTATGTTTCAGGGTACTCTGGTGGTCGTGCAGATGTTGTTGGGTCTGTACTTGTAACCAACCTGAAGACAGGAAGGACGGAGGCAGGATGGGAGCGAGCAGAGGTAGTGCATGCTCATCTATACTTGCCAAAGTTTAATTATTGTTTCCAACTATTTACTCTCACATGGCATTCCGGTCTTCATGATTCTAGGAAGTGCATCAATAGGACCAAAAGTCATTCACATCCAATCTAGTTTATCTACTGCATATATGTTCTGATTGGTGCTTAGAAACTTCAAAGCCCCATTGTATATCTTGGCACCCAAGGCTTAAGCACCTAATTATGTTAGCTAGTTTGACGGCCGAATTGCCTTTGGGCTACAAATTATCATGATAGTCCTGCTATTTCCAATCTCCCTTCTGACCTCTGGGTAAATAATTGCAAATCTTGTTTTTATTTAATTAACTGGAAATGGTAGGTACAGCTAGAATATGACAGGATGAATGTTATTTTTTCATGGACTATTTATTATTATCAGGTCGCGTGCCCTCATGATGTGGTTAATGAAATTTTGCTTGATGTATCGTTGTTTTGAATCTGGGGACACGCGAGAAAGGTTATTTCTTTTGGGTTAAAATATGCCAAGCATAAGTTATTGAGCAGTTCTGCTCTTTCACTTCTCTGTTGAAGATGTGGCAAAACTGTTGGGTGTCAAACAGGTGTACTTTTTTGACATACCAGCTCAGATTGTCCAGAGTCTGGTAAGTTCTCTTAACTATGTTCTGGATTGGCGAGCTACTTGTCATTGGCCTGTTTAAGTACTCATTGTCATTTGCTGCCTCAGATTGATGAGGAAATTACACTTAATGTTGCTGGGGGTTTGATGCTCGAACATCCGCTTACATCGCCTTTCGTAAAAGAAGTGGTCTCTGTCTCTCTCCGTCTCTCTCCGTCTCTTTCTCCATCTTTGTTGTTACTAGTATGTAACTCCTACGTTTCCTACAGATTGGGACTGCTGACACTGTAATGGGACTCCCTAAATCTCTCACAGAAAGACTCATCCAGGAGGCCCTTTGACCTTAAAGTGGGGTATGCGTGAACCCGGCATAAAAAATGCTGGAATCCGAATCTCCGGGCACTTTGTTCATTGCTGGAGTTCCCATTGAAAATCGTCATAAGCCCAATGAAGTAACCCACCAAGGCATCAAAAACGGGATCGAGATACTTGCTGCCATCTGATATTCTCTTTACTCGGTTGCTAGCCATGGTCATGGTTAGATACAGCAAGTATTTTGGCCAAGCAGCTCGTGTGGCACTTTTATCATTGCCAGGAAGATAACAATGATGATTGAGCTTAGACAGTATAATTATATCTAGGATATATGAAAAGTTTGGCGCATTCATCCCAAAATGTTGAAAATGAACACACGTCATAATTTCAAGATACTCTGTTCAATGAGATACATTATCGTTCCATCTTCATATTGCTAATCAGATACTTCGCCTGAAAGGAAATGAATTGCCAAATCTGAATTTATCATGACGTGTTCTCAATTACTCATGATATTCTTTAGGCAATGCATATTAATACCCGATGCTTGAATTAAGTCAACCAATCGAGAAGAGTCGAACCCAAAGCAAATTTATGATCCATAAAGCAGAACTATAGAAACCAAGCTGGAAAAAGAATGACTCGCCATTTCCAGTGTGCAAAATTGTAGTGTTATTGAATAAAAATCAACCGTGCCAAAACTTTTACAAACATTTGAAAGTTTGAGGTTAGCTTACAAGTTACTTTCTACTCTCATGTATCACAATAACCAGCAGCCGCAAAATATCCCAGGTAAAGTAAGCCATTCGAACAAAAATACACCACTCACCCAAGAAGACCTATTTCCTTTCATGAGCAACAGCTTAACTATGTGGATAATATGTGCGAGGGAATAGATAGAAAGTAAGAATAAAATATAGAAGACGCCCTGATCAAGATCCTTGGAATTAATGACTTTTCAATTCACGAGCCTTGGAGCCTTAAGAAAATATACACTCCTGACGAAACCAGTCCCAACCTCGCCAACAGTTTTTAACATATTTACTGGGTCGCTCCTTCCCTCACCTTCCTCGTCTCGTGCCCGTTTCTGCAAATTGCAAAGGGGCATAGACCAGGTTAATGAAACAAAAAACCTTTCAGAAAATGAAGAGGAAGGCATTGTTGCGCTAAGAATAAATTTGGTGGGAAAAAGCCAAATGTACCAGTCCAGATCTTTCCCATGTGAGGCCTATTGCATCACCGCCGAGAGAATCATACCACAACTTGAATGTTTCTGGGAACTCTCTCTATGAAAATTGAATCACAACATGAGGCTAAAAAAAAAACTTAATGCATGATCCAAAATGAAGGCATTCAGCAGAAATTACCTGCAAGTCCTCGAGAAAACACTGCAAAGGATCAAATTTTATCATGAGCTTATTTTTTATTTCTTCCAAGCTATACTTCAAGTCTTTCGATGTCATGAAGGGGTGAAAGGCTTTGCTAGCACTTCCCACCGCTACAGTTCTCCCTGTCCAAAGTATAGAAAGGGTAAAGATTTGCGTCAAAAGTAACATGTAGAGAAAAGGAAGCATAGAGCAACTCAAACCCTCCTAAGTACCTTCATTTATTTCAGACGGGAAAAGCAGATGTTTTGGGTAAGGCAGTTTATTCCTATGTAGAAGAATTACAGCATCGTAGTTGCTCAAAGGAGTCCGGAAAAGGCACTACAGGAAAATTTGACATATCACTGTTGGTGGAAATGAGTCGATCAAAACAGCAAGCAGATATACAACTAAAACATGAATGTCTCACCTCCCATCTGTAAGTATTGATCTGATCAGGCAATATTAGTTTGGTCAACAAATTTGCACTGCTTCTGGCATAAGCCACCAACCTTTTGAGTTCCTTTTTCCAATGATTACAAAAATACTGTCAGAAATAAGTACTGCATGCAATAAAAATTAGCGGTTTCAAACCAATTGCACATGGGCAGGATTTTACAAGATTTTTTTTTTAATATTTTTCTCCCCTTCAGAATTTGCAAACAAGAAAGTTAAGGGTAAAGATTTTGCCAGACAATCACTATCTGCACTCCGTCCTCACCTATATGAACTTGGATGTCTTGATAGAAAAATCCAAGGGATAATATAAAAAAACTAGATTTCCCCGGAAAAAAAAAAGTGGCAGTTATTGAAGTGGATAGTCTATGACATGTGCCACATGGACAAAAAAATTCTAAGAGCAGCATTTGCTTTATCAACCCTCATATTCACACCTCCTCTAGCCTATCGTGTTCCCTCATTCTTGAAACTTTAGCGATCCAATAGATGATGGAGGAACTACTCACCAAGAAATTGGGTGAGGATTGGGTCCAAGCTTCAGATGCCTTGTCATATGCTGTACCAATGAACATTGGAGGGTCTACAGCTTGTGAATTCTGATCATAAATCTTTCTACTCCTCATGAAATTTTCCTAGAGAGTTTGTACATGACCAATGTTAGCAACATAAGAACAGAAACTTCATCAGAAAATTTCGATGCTCCTCATAATAAGCAATTGTTCGGAATCATCGCTTACATTGATCTCTTTCTCATCATCTGGGCCCAAATCATTATTTATATCAACAACTAAGGGAGAGAAGGTCCAACCATACTCTGACAGCAGCCTCAGGAACCTGTATTCCAAGTTTTCAGTCGAAATTTTACAAAACACTTACCAGATTTCAAACAATACCCCACATCAACCAATTGGATTATACAACAAAAGATCAACTAGTTTTGACAAATAGACTTGATAAGAATTTATCTCAGTGTGATGCAGCCCACAAGAATGGACTCATCACCATTTGGGACTCATACTATGTCCAAGGGGTGCAAACAAGCATAACAAACTGGAGGAGAACCAATAGAAAGTCAAATTGAGCTTCAGCATAAATTACAGCTTCACCTAACAGGTGACAGCATCGGCTCTACTAATTGGTATTAATAATAAGGAAATTTGCAGCTTAACTATTGTGTTCACCAATGAACATGCACCATTACTAAAAGTACATAATGAAAAGAATGATAATAACTACAATCACCCCACAGCTTCCTGTCATCAACTTGCAGGCATTTGCATGATAGGAACTGCTGCTCCAAACAGAAAGCTAGTAATAGCACCTTCACATATAAGTAATCATTGGAGATACTTTGCAACATACTCAAATTAATAAGAATGAAAGAAACAGTCCCACACTGTCAAGGAAGTGAGCTATGAACATAGTAGTCCATCATGTGAAGAGTAAAAGTAGAACAACAGAAAAAAGAGCATATACTTGGTTCACACACAGGAAATCACTGAAATCTTTGACAAAATTAAAGAGGAACTCAACCTCAAAAAGCCAGTGATTCGTGAGCAGGGAGCAGTAAATGGAAAAGGCTTCAGAAAGAGATACGCGACCAATAGCTCTATTGACTCCTCCTTTAGGCAAGCTGAAAAGAGATGCGAAGCCACCCACCTTTTTGCAAGCCTTCATTACAGAACAAAGGTACACCCAAAATCAAAATACTGTTGCAACAAAAATAACCAACAGGGAAGACAAAAATAAACATCCTACCTGACAACAGGCCCATATAACTGGTAACGACCCTGCAAGCCATTGATCATACTAGCATGCTGACCACGAATGAAAAGTTTCTTGTCTACAGAAGAGGCTCGCTTCCCTTGATGATTTCCAACTGCAGATCCAGTGTTATAAGTATATAGTTCCAAAAATGTAGAACAACAAACAAGCAGTCACATTAGGAGAATTAGAACTTACTTTCTCTTTTCAACAAACTCAAGCCCCTCTCATGCATGATTTTTAGCCGAAAGGCAAATCCACACATCAACACATCTACATCATCCTCACTTGCAGAACATGTCATTCCATAACCATTACGGAGACTGCAATATAGCACATAAAATCATAAGCTTTCAAGTTTATCAAATTTTGCAAAAAACTGAACTGAAATACCCACCTTTCTGCAATTTTAAGAAGAAAAGCTGTTTTAGTTTTCTCAACTGCTACATCATCCATTGGCCAATTCCCAGACCCTTCCAACTAATTAAGCCAGTACCAGTAAGTCACAGCACTTAGATTCATCAGCAACATATACTGAGAGCTGAAACAGATAAACATGCCTGAATCATAACTTCCAGGGGTTGAATGCACAATGGAATCTGCCTAACTTGTCTAGGGAGCTCACTCGTCTCAGCAATCAATGGATGAGGTTCCGGAGGAAAAACAGATGTGAACCTGAAAGCTGTGAATACAAGTAAGAATTCACTGGCTTTTTGCCCTTTCTTGGTTGCCAGGAAGAACGTCTGGAGTAAAATACGATCAAAGCCTACATTCTGCTCACACCACCAACTTCAAAGAACCAAATTTCATCTAACAAATCCAGCATTTGGTAGAATTCCAAATAAAAGGACCCAACCTAATATGACAGAATTCTTATAGCGAGTTGTGATATAAATTCATAATAGGAGAAAAACCCTCTAAATTTCTTCAAAGAGATGTGGTGATAGTGCCTGTCACTGATCCTAGCACAAAATCTCTGAACTGTCTGCTTCCACATACACAGATGAGCTGGAAGAAACTTAAAGTGGAATCTGCATAGCAAATGATGTCCTTCCAGTTGCATCTTACAGTGGGCTTTTCATTTGGTTACATCTGTATAATATTGTGTTATAAAGGAAAAAGATAGACTGATACATACCATGAACAGCCAAGTACACAAAAGTGATGTCGATGCCATGAAAAAATAATTTGATGACAACGATAATCATACATCTACAAACAGTACTAAGTCCTGAGAAAAGACTGTACCTGAGTCCAGAGGCTGTACACTAGAGATCTTTAAGGGGATATCTTGAATGAGGCGCAAGCGTTTAGACAAAGCCTCAAATGCTTGAATCAAGTGTCCAGAAAATGCCATGGGATCTAACCAATTTAACATTGTAAGTCCAATAATATATTTTTTAAGAAAGAAAAAAGTATAATAGGCAGAACTTCGAGAAAAGAAAATCCAAGCAAATCACAAGGAAGAGGCAAAGCTACCTTCAACTCCATGAAGCAAACAAAAGTCAAGCTGATCAACACAATGTACTATGTTTTCATTTGAGAGAGAGAAATGTCGTGTGAGCACATATTCCGCAATCCTTTTCATAATGAGATGTCTTGTCCATGGTCGACAATCCCATACTACAAAAAAGGTGCCAATTATTGATCATCATGGTAAAAAAAAAGCTGTCAGAAGCATTCACCCACAGAAAATACAAAATTGCCTTACCTGTGCTTTCTGCAATCGTGCCATCCTTAAATCTCCGAAGCTCTGCCCTCTCCCCCCAGAACTTCCGGAATTTGAGGGCCTAGTAAACGAGTAAAATGGAGTCAATACTTGAATAACAAGAGCTTTCTCAGAAAATCATGAGAAAGAAACAGATGAGATACCTCCTCCTTGTTCTCAGCGTTTGGGCCTATGTCAACCACTCTAAAAGCTTTATCTGGGGAACTTATGGAAATTCCAACCAGCAATGGCTCTTTACCAAGTGTTGAAAAACCCTGGAACCATAACATACAAGGAGATATCAACATAAAAAGAACATTGAATTCAAATGGATGATTAAAGGACTTAAGACATGAGAAAAAAAGAAAATTCAGTTAATACATTTTCTATACTATATTCAGAAGGGGTATTTTTCCAGGTAACACGAACAATCTTTGCTCGATCACTCAGCCCTTGATGCAGAATTGATTGCATTTTTTGTTCGTGCAGTCTCCAGCATTCCTTGTCCAAGCAAAAGCCAGATGCATATACCTCTTTACTTTCCTTCAAGTTAATCCTAGAGACCAAATATGTGAAAGCTATTAGCAAGGAAAGACCATAAATGTCCATAAGCAAATACCATTGCTGATGATAGGACCCGGAGTAAGAATCATTCTATAACACTGACAGATTGGAAAAAACTAAAAGAAAGACGGGAAAAGTGATTTTTTCCATCAGCTTCATGATAGTACAATAATGGGTTTTCAGTATATAATTGTACAGTTCAGCTATTCCCAACTCATGATCTGCCAGTTGATTTGACTCGCTTGCTGATTACATCAGCATATAGCAAAAGTTGGAATCAAGATCAACTCAGACTGGATTGCATTTGTGGAATATATATGCATTTGTAGTCATGCATGTACTTCTTATCACAACAGATAAGTAAGATATTAACTACTTCATTCTGCAAGCAAGCAAGCCACCTAACTCAAATTGTTAATTCAACTCGAATCAAATCCATAACATATATAAGTCATCCAAGCTGAGTTTCCAACGAAAAGCCCAATTAAGACTCCTAATAGCACACTGGCTTTTGCTCCCTATTACACCAGCTGCACAAGAACAGATCCATCTGCAATTGCATCCCCAAAGTAAAGCATAAAACTTTTACTTTCCAAAAGTATGGTTCTCCATGTCAGTGGAATATAAACAGGCCAGCTTTATACTCTACAAAACAATTATGGTAATTTAATCTATTAACGATATTGATTTTTAATGCCTTATTTTTCTTGGCAGTTACAGCAGATATTTGTTGGTAATGGGATTTGGCTCCCCCACACCCCCCCCCCAAAAAAAAAGGAAAAAAAAAACCCTCCCTACTGTGTCAACTACTGGGCCAATGCGTGGTGGTTAATTGCCATTAATGTGGTAAAATAAATATCTGGCGGAGTAGGTAGAGCAGTACATGCATACATAATATAACACTCACGTCTGCCAAATGGAAGATTCATCTATACTGTGGAAAGCTTATAAAAATTATCTGCTGCTCACTGATATTAATTAGTAAACAGTTCACTGGACTGCTCCAATAATGTCCAATACTAGAATTTGATGGTCCTTGATAATGATTGGGCTTGGATTTAGGATCAGATCCAGGAATTATTAAGACATTTAACTGGCCCAAATCTCCCAATTGATTACATAAGAGCATGGCCCCAAAGGACCTGCCAGCACAATCATACTTATGAAAATCAGAAATTGTACTAAATCAAGAATTAAGATCAAGTTCCAAGGGAAATAACAGGACTTTATCTTCGTCAGAACTGAGGTATCTTTTTCCATGTTTGTGCTACATCAAGGGCAAAGAGTCCTAAGACTTGAATCAAAACTCCATATCGGTAAAGGTTGGTCGGTGCCCCTGGGCCAGACTCTTGTCTTCATAACTAAAAGTTACACATCTAAGCTGTTTATTGCACGTTTTTCCAGCTGTCGCTAATTAATGAAATGTAGGCCATAAGGAACACTTATGTGGAGGTTTATTTGAAGTTTTATGCTCTACTTCAGAAAGAGCCTACAATGATTTGATTTTTTTCCCTGTATTTCCATTTTCATGAAGAGCAGGAGCCAACAATATTTTGTAAAAACAGAATGCTTTCATGCTAGTAGAGAAGGCTCAATATTGCCATATGGCTTACCTTAAGCATATATCATATTTAGCAGGGAAGTCGACCTTTGTCATGAAGATCTCCTCGAAGCCACCATCTTTACACTTCTCCATGCACTTAAGGGTCAAAGCAGCTTCATCTTGAAGCTGGAGCTCAATATAGGATATAGGAATTAGCGAAAATTTAGGCTGAAAAATAAAAAAAAAAAGAGCTAATATGTGATGCAAATAATAAATCAAGACTTATTACCTCAACGAAGCCATTGTCTGATATGCGGAAAGCCAAATTAATATGAGCAGATATATTGCACATAACTACTGGGAAAAGATTGATAAATTGTGTCCTTTCCTGCAGCAATAAACACTATGTTAAGCTATAGGCACCAAACCAGAATGCACAGGCCAAAAGTATCAAGAAGGAACTTAAGATGACATCAGTGACCGCTTACTAGACTACACTCATGAAACTGACCAACTAGTTATGTCATGTCTGATGAGAAAAGACAAACTTGGTTTTCATTAGCAGAAGAACTCAACCATGGTATTAAATTCAACCTCTCTCTCCCCCTCTTCTCTCCCTCCCCCCCAAGAAAAAAAAAAAAAAACCCACGCCACCCAAGAAAAAAAATTATAAATGACAAAAGAGATGATACGCAATATCAAAGGGACAAAATGGAAGAACCACAAGAGGAAATCATACCTCCTTCAATATACCATTCTCTTCCTCTCCTTGAAAGAAAAGTCCACGCTTCCATAATTTTGAATTGGCTGTCAAGAAAATAAACCATAAGAACTCAACCATGGTATTAGAATCTACCAACAGAATAAAATTTCTTGGCTTCCAAATGGACTCATATTAGGAAATAAAGTATCTAATGTGAAAAACAAACATTTATTTAGAAAAACAGCTTATTTAGTAGCTGCTAACAGTAAACCCAAGAAGGTATTGATCGCACAACCTACATCCTCAACTTTCAAAACTTATGATACTCCACTAGATTTACCAAATCTGAGATTTCCTTCCTTCAAGTTCAAGCTCTCGTGTCAGGCAATTGCACAGACAGATCGTAGGGCAGTTCTCCATTGAGGTCGAAGCTGTTTAAGGATGGGAAACCCACTGAGATGGCTCGTGACTTTCTATATGGAACTCCACTTTACAATGTGAAGAATCATCCTCGTCTCCTTGTGTGTTATGAGATTCGTAGTAGCAACTGATAGCTTCAGGCACCTGCTTAGTTAAAGTTCTATGGCTTCCGACTGCCCGTGAAGAGCGCTCCCTTAGGTTACATTTTCTTACAGAAAGTTGAAGGTGCTCTATAAGATATTCCACAATGTCTTTGACTAAATTTCACCCCTCGCTAAAATCTACCAATACTACTTTATCTTCTGGATAATGGTTTCATCTCGGAATAGATTGGTAAACAAAATTAAGAAACTCTTGCTCCCAAGCTAGCGAGAAGCTTGATTACCGCACAATACGTCAATAACACACAAAGTGGGAAGAGAGAAATATTAACATACCAATGAAGTCAAGTGTAATGCGGAATATCTGCATTGCTTTCAGTGAATTGTTAACCTTGCCAGTGCTTACAAGGTATGACACAATGACAGAGATTAAAAATCCATTTAAACAATCGTGAATGTACAAGGAACTCCTCTGCCGGGCCCAGACCTGTGGATAGAAGCATTATGCATTATTTCATCCACCAGTAAATTATTCAACAATAGTACATCACCAAATTTTCCAGTCATACTTTGAGCAAAATTACTGCCTTCCTGAATTCCTTACATCCATCGAGCATTTTGTTCAGTAACTCTACATTATTCGCCATAAACATGTCCTCCAAAATACTAGTATTGTATATTGGCGTAGCTTGAGCAGTACCTTCTAAGAAGATATAACATGTCAGTTTTAGTAAACACATTACCATACATACAGAATCTGAGCTTAAGACAAAATACAACCTTGATTAAGAGCTCGGACGTTGCTGCGGCTCAAACTCAACTTTGAAATATTGAATAGAGATTTGGCAGTAGGAATTAATCGGACAACTAATCCAGGAACTTCAACAGGCTTTGCAGCTAAGACACAAAAAGATGAAATTTACAATTCAACATGTGTTGTCAAAGTCATATCTATATCAAAACAAGAAACTAACAATCAGGCTCCATTTGAAAAGCGCAGATAAAGCTGACGCAGAAAAGGAAATCCAACCTGGATGGACTATTAACACGGGTTTTCGAGCCTCATTTTGGAGGAAGGACCACTCAATCTTGCTGACTAACCTAGAGAACTTCAAGTATTTTTTTATTGTGCAGAGGTATAAGCATCGTTTGGCAAAGTACCGATGATCCAGATAATCTTTCTCTCGGAAACATTCCTGTTAATAAGACTTTCAAATCATAGGAAAAACATATATGGACAATTGGATGAAGAATGACCAGCAAAGTTGGACAAAAAGATCTGAAGCCATTATCTGAAGTAAATGACAATTGTATTCGTAACTATCATCTTACTTAAGGAAAGCATCAAAACCAGATATACCACGTGCATAAGAGCAACCACTGTAGCTTCTCAATGACACCTTGTTTTTTTTGTACATGGGCAAGCACTTCACCAACTATTGGATAAGAAGCATGACCTTTATATTATTTTTTATCCCTATTCAAGAGAATTGATCTCTTTTATGCCGTGGCCTAGGTCATGCATACGAGTGAAACTAACCAGTTTCATACTACTTACTGCTAAAGTGTAAGTTAACTTGATACAAACTAAATGACAGAACTCGGTTCACCAAAGGCCCTAGCCTGTACAGGATTCTACCAAGGTCCTCACCCTGTCCACATGGAAGTACATGCAACAAGAGACTCCATCCAATTATAAATGGTGAAGTCCAGCATCAATTGTCCCAAACAATTAACACATGCTCCCAATTGGCCCACACTCCAATCCAACAAACCTGAAAGGTATTGAAGAAATCACCTAGAGACGTACCTTTGGCAACCCAATGAAAAGGTCTATATTTACATCGGGCTTTGCAATGCAACGCGTAGCATAGCTGCCCCCAATGTCAATGGATGTTGGCTTCTTGAACTTGAACTCCACTTTATCTGCCCCAACCTCTCTCACAAAAGCCGGAGCCAAGTCTGCTGTGACCTGCGCAAGTTTCGCTGAAACTAATGACCACATTGCCGAAGTCAAAAACATTTTCTTTTCCTTTCTTTGATTTTCTTGCATCCAGTAAGTCAAATAAGCGAAACACTTGGCCATCGTCAAGAATCAGGGCCATACAAAGAAATGAAAAAAACCCGCTTAAGCAGTTGAATTCTGCTGAGCTTCGAAAGCAAAGAGCTACCAAAAAGATTGGACTTTGACATCTTAAGCTAGAATGCAATGCCCGAGTTCCAATTCATCCTTCTTTTGCCGCAACCAAACGAAAAAGTGCGGACTTTACAGTTCAGAAAACAAGTCGCACCTGCAATTCATCAGGGATCTTGCCGATGGCGTCTTTGATGGCGGACACTGCGTCGTCAACGAGCTCGGTGAAAGAAGGCGAGTACTCGACCTCCACTTCCTTCAGCAACTCTTTGACCTTCAAGTCCATCGGGTCGGTTGACGAATCCACCTCCATTTTTGCTTCAGCGGCTCTCGAGCTTCCAATTTTACCCAAAAGATTATTACTGAATTCGCTGGAAGCTAAGAACGAAGCGCAGGGTTTAAGCCGGCGTTAGGGTTTAACAGGCACAACGACGCATTGGCGGGAGGAGAGGAGGAAGGAGATGCTGGAGAGCAAAAAAAATTGGGCCCCAATTAAATGTTATTTGCAAGCCCAGAACCTGTCCAAGGCTTTTGAGGATGGGCTAAAAGCCCAATTCTTATTTTTATTTATGGTGATAAATTTACATGTTAATTATTAGGGGAAAAAGCCACTAAAAATATCAAATTGCCCGCCGTAATATAATTACCTAATAAATTTTTGATGACATTAAAAACCCCAAGATTGTATCCGTACGATATGATCGTTTTCAAAGAGAAAATCGGCCAAGAGAAAATTGATTTGCTTAGTGAATTTTTTCTTGGAAAACAATGTTTTTTTAATAGCTTTAATGAATGGTAAATATATTACATGAATACAAATTTGAAACTTTTGGTATATAAATTTTTTTATAAATATATTGCAATGAGTATAGTATATAATGTTTTGTGATTTTTTCTCTTATTATTAATATGTAGTAATGCACAAGTTTGCCTTTGTCACAGAGCTCTTCGAATCTTGAAGGTAATTTCCCGCAATTATAATTCATTTGTAATTTATTAAGGTATTTTTTTTGTTTATTTAAATTTTGGTGAGAAAGACAACAGGAAGTTTTTGCTATCAAATGCAAACTATCTTTTTTATATTTGAATGACACCTACCTGAATTTTTTTGCTCACATCTTACTATGTTCATGAGATTAGCAAGGTTAGTTCGATTCTAGAGGTTTCCTTGTTATCCAGAGCTCGTTTTCTCATCGAGGTTACAATTCTTATAGCCAACGTTGATACTTGCCATGTGAGCTTATGCTATGGAGGACATATAGTGTGCATTGCAGATACGCATGCGGTTTCCCAATGAACAAGAGCTACAACTAACTCCATCATGAATCAAATTTCATTGCAGAAGGAAGCAAGAAGTCAATACCCTTTCGGCTCCGTGATCTCGAGCATCAATCCACTTGTGAATTCCACTGATTCTTTAATCTTGTCAATGATTTTTTGTATGCTCATACTGCATAAATTGGTTCATTTTGCGATTTCGCGAGTAAATGAAGTTCCAAAACTTGGAAACAAAACACATCCAAACCTCTGTTGAAGAGAAGGTCAATGAATTATTGCGAGCTCTCTCTCTCTCTCTCTCTCTCTCTCCCTGCACGTGTTATTGAATAGCAAAAATCAATGTGACAGCTGGAGGCAAGAATCATCTGAACGACGACTGAATCTCTTCCAGAGTCCTTCCTTTGGTTTCTGGGACCAAGAGGGTCACAAAGACGGTAGTACAAGCAGCCACGACTGTGTAGATTGTGAAGGTACCTGTTGACAATTGCAAAGGCCATGCCAGTCAGTCAGCAGTAAGCGTTATGCAAGAGAGGGCGTGTTGCAGGTGAGAGGGAGAGAGGACCTCCAGCGCTCCAATCCAACAGTAAGTTTGCAGTCATCGTGATCACGGCCGATGTTATCCAGTTTGCCAACACTGCTATACTGCCGGCGAGGCCCTTAATATTTACCGGAAGAATCTGACAGTGCATAAAAGGGTAAACATTTGAGTTTATATAGATGATACACGAGATGCTAGGACATGTTAGCTGTCGTTAATTCATTGTCACTATGGATTTGCGCAAGGTAAAAAATGACTTGATTTGAGCCCATCGAGTTCAATGGATTTGTTGGACTGCCAATTCGTTAAGTTGGTCGCAATGTTGACATGCAAGCCCGAAAAGATTCTTTGCCACAGAACCTTTGGGAAACCTAAGTAAATTCCGAACCTGAAGGAGAATTCCCTACTCTTGGATTTAGTGAAAAATAAGTAAGATTGTGTTTACCTCTGACATGATAATCCATGGAATAGCTCCTATTCCCAGAGAGAAGGAAACAACAAAAGCCTGGATCGGACATAGCGATGCTCAAAACATACTCTTAAACTTATTAAGCGCATGAATAATAAGTACAAACAGTGAGTATTGTCATACCACAAGCCCAACCAGGGCCAATATTCCCATTATGCTGTATAATTTGGAGTCTTCTGAAGCAGAATCCTGAAATATGGAAGAACAACGCCTCAGAAAAGCAGATGTTGCATCAGAAAAGAAAGGGTTGTACTTACAGCATTACTGACCTCTATATAGAACGCTACAGCCACAAAAAGAAGGCTCAAAGTCATTGCGGATGAGGATACCTGCAACAGAGATTTAAATGCCCAATCTGAGCGTGTTTGATAGAATCTCAACTTTAGTGAGAATTTAGTCATACGCATACGCACTATTAGAAGCAGCCTTCGGCCTACTTTATCCAGGAGCCAAGTTGTGACCCCAGTGGCAAGAACCTACAGCATGAAAGGTCCTTGCACCTCAGATTAGGTCAAAAGTATTTTGTTTAGTTTTAACTACTGCAGAAGAGCACCGAGAGAATCGCCAAATTACCTGGATAACACCAACTCCAACACTTGCAACATTACTTGAAGAAATCCCTATTCAAAATTAACACCATTAATGGAAGACCCTAATCAACCAAGAGAAGCTCGAGAAGCTCTATTGGATTGTATCAGTCAACAGATGCTATCAGAACAACAGCAAGTATCAGTATGTCTTCACTCATCCTGACTAAAGCAGGATCTAAAAGAAATTTCTTTTTTTTTTCTGCAGGCTTCTACAATCTGCCAGTACTATCCTCCTGGGAATGAAACAGGCTAATTGGTTGAACTATTGTCAATATTATCAATCAATTCTTTCACAACTCTTGCATAGCTCAATCTTAGGGCATTCCTCATTTTTCGAACTTGAATTGATAATCCTCGATTCAAGTTTATTTAAATAGGAAAAGGAAACATTCAATTTACTAATCTGTTTGAATAAACATAATATAATGTGACATTAGCATCCTCAATTAGAAAAGTGGACAGACAAATGAATTTTTCTGGGGAGAAGAGCATAATTAAAAGATTTTGGCTTAGTCCTTAACAGTAACATTGAAGAAGGAGAAAGATTTAAAGTTGCAGGTTCTAATAAGTTCACTTCTTCACTGCAATTAAATGAAATATAGGCTGCAATGCAACAAAATTGGTCGCCACCTGCACTTTCAAATATTGTGGTGGAATAGAATAAAACACCATTGATGCCACTGAGTTGCTGGAGCACAAGAAGTCCAATACCCACCTGCAACAAATGTATTTGGCACAAAAGAGGACAAGATGTCACGGTATGAGATAATGAAGTTCAAGGTAGATTCAAGTGAACATTTACCATTAATGGAAACCAATATCTTTTCCGCTTGAGCTCTGCAAAACTGATTGTTGTTCGTTTGCTTGTTGATGCAACAGATCTCTACGTGAATTATATAACTCATTATAATCGACACTACTTTGTAAAGAGAGGAATTAAAACATATGTAGATCATTCATCTTAGCTAACTATCTTAAGTTCTTGTGCAGTAGAAAAGGCTCAAAGAAGTGCATGAATGACACATATATATTAGATCACACCGCTCATGTTGGAAAAGATTCTGAATACCTTGATTTCATTAACTTCAAGGGATATATCAGTATCATATCCCCGTAGGAGCTGCAAAGAGGCTTCAAAGTCCTCTGTCAAACCCATTTTGGCCTGAGACATTTTCCATTCCAAAGATCATAAATCAGAAGAGAAGCACAAGAAATCAGTGAATGAAGAAATAAGAGCATAATGTTAATAAAGGGGTGGGTATAATACGGAAAAGACCACATCAGATTTCGTACCAACCATCGAGGGGACTCTGGGATGAAAAATAATCCAGGAATTAATATTAGACATGGAAGAGACCCTGCAAAAGATGTTGAAAATCAATTTCAAAGAAAATAACCACAAATAAGTGAGTTAAGCACCAAATAGCGCCATCAGTAAACTGATCAGTGAACTTGGCCAATGACCTTATAAAGAAACACCACCATTCGTAAAGCAAATGGACATCTTGTTCAGTATATATCGGGGAGAGTTAAGATCAAATTGATTAATAAAAATTGTTGTGGGCATTAAAATTGTCCAAAAGTCGAGCAAAAAAATGGCCTACTAATTTTAGATATCTTGTAAGTGTGTCAGAAGTTAAGTTCATCCAGCATCATACACTTCTTTTTCAGTAATAGCTTTTCTCTTTATGGACTTACCAAAGATAGCAAGGATCCTCCAGTTGAGAAATAGTCCAAAAAAGTAAGCCAACAATAGTCCCATTGTAATTGAGAGCTACTAAAAGAAAAGGAAACAAAACATCATGATTTTGCTAAAACTAAATCAAAATTATTAAAAGAGAAGGTATCGCATCAAGCAGACAAGTTTAAGTGGTAGGCGTATTGACCTGATTCACAGATCCCAGGGTTCCTCTCAGGTTCTGAGGCGATATCTCAGCTATATACACCGGCACCTATACATACCAAGAAGGGCCAGAATCGAGATCTATCACACTGCAGCCAAGTGAAAGTGGACAGGATTTTAATTCTAAAAAAATGTGTTTTTGAAAGATTACCGTATAAGAAATTACACCCACACCAAATCCCTCCAATAACCTTCCCATGTATAAGAATGAGGAATCCTGCAGAAACAGCCAAGTAGTTCATAAGGATGCTGCTGCGGTTGATTGAGTTTAATGAATTTTCTGAGCATAAGAGTTTAATGAATTTTCTGAGCATAATGATCACTCACCTTGGCAAATGATATTGCCAGCCACCCTATAACATTAGGGACTGCAGCGATCATCAGAGACTGCAGTTAAACATGGTTAGGGACTAGCAGTGTCCATGTAAGAATCACAGAATAGACAACAAAAGCAATCATATTGATGTTTGTTTAGGAGATTTAGAAGGAACTGGCCAGTCCAACAAAGCAAGAAATCAGTAATAAAGTTCCAGCATGATAATATCTTGTTATATTGTACTATCAGTCATTTGCCATATGCAGCAAATTGTTTTAGTGGTGAATTACATCGGCAGCTTCACCTATTATAGGTAATAGAAATCTAGTGAAGCTTCAGAGCTTCGTGCTGAAAAGGCAAGAGCCCAACTTCTCAACCTCTACCGATAGCTTTCTACATGAAGGGTACTCGAATGACTCTGAAAACTGCATCAAATTAAAAACGTAGATTACTCCAAACTGAGCATCTTGTGCTGTTTTTTTTTTTTTTTTTTTTTTTTTCAGGATGTTGGTTGTTCAGTGCTGAAAATTTCCAAATATTAATCACATTATCCAAACAAAAGTTTCAGCCAAAGAGCAGAAAGCCAGAAGAACTAAAAGCTACGCTGAAATTGCTTAGAAATGACTAAGACAGATGATACAAGAAATTCCTGGAAAATGGCAGGCGATTGAAACGAGTGGCATACCCCTTTCCGACCGATGTACTCTGCGATCTGGCCACTCGTGATTGCCCCAAGCATGGCTCCCACATTCACCAATGAGCCAAATATCGAATACTATATCCAGCATTGTTCCGCAATCAAGAACAAATTGCATCAGTTATCAATCAAAAGCAGATTCGAAAACAAAACAGAAAGTATGATTTCAGCTCCTAAAGCAAGTCGAACCTGCGAGAGCGATAGGCCAAGGTCGCTCATTATGTCCTCCTCCGTAGGAGACGAATATCCACACTGAAAGCCGAAACAGAACAAGACTTGCTTATAGATATATCACACGTAGATAGACAGGCAGACAGACAGAAGGAGAAACGCATCGTGTAAGACCGGGGCGTACACTGAATCCGAACTGAATAGGGCCTAAGGCGACGATCAGGACGCACAGGAGGACCGAGACGGAGTTGTCGCGGAGGGTCTGGGTCGACCCGCCGGAGACGCTGGACTGCCTCGATCCCATCCCCTGCATCTTGTACCAGCTCCCCGTGTGGAGGAACGGCTTCCTCAGGTCCCTATCGTCCTCGACGTCCTCAATGGCGCTCATCTTGAAGCTCAAAGCCGAATCTCTTCTCCAGATATCTCCGCCGCCGCCGCCGCGTCTTCCTCCTCCTCTTCAAGCTCGAGGCGTGCGAGTTGAATTCTTCAGAGATCGCGAAACGCCATGGAGGGTGTTTGGAGAAGACGTTGCGAGGAGGGATGAGCTGTCCCCTTTGACTGCTGGCGTTGGCTGTTGGCTGTTGGCGTTGGCGTTGAAGAAGGGAGGAGGAGAAGAAGAGGACGGTGGTGGCGCGAGGAGATGACTCGGTCGTGACGTGACTGCAGAGATGGCTGAGTGCTGAATTCTTTTTTAACAAACAGTGGGACAAGCCCGTCCGACTTGCAACCGTCATCAGAGTAACGGCGCACTCCCCACCCCTTATTTCCCCAAGAAAACCGGACCCTCCATTCAAAAAAAAAAACTTCAGATAATCACAACGTTCGATTTAACTCTTGCATTACAAGCTGTTCCGATGAGATCACAAAACGGTCTCTTTTTTTTTTCGCTCGAAAATTTAAAAAAGCATTTGTCGGTTATGTCAATATCGAGTGTGCTGCGTACTATATCATGTTGCATCATATTGTATTTTCTCGATAAGTTCAAATTGTATTAGTTCTTCTTGTGGTGTCGGAAACCGCAATTCTCAATTTTGAAAAACTTACGCTGATTTTACTTTCGGCATCACATTGTAATTTGATTTATGTATCCTACTAAATATCGAGATCCCTAATCAAGAGAGAAGAGTACATTTCGTTTTCAAAAAGGAGGTCGACATCGATTTTATTTTGCAAAGAAAAGAGTTTGCCTACTGCCTTCTTAACAAAAGAATTTCACATTCCATTTGAGTTTCTCTTTATTGTATCGAAAATCATGATTTTATAATGAAAAAAAAAACATATTAATTTTTACTTTCAACATTACATTGCATTCATTTCATTTTGGATCAAAATGTCTCATCTGCAGTTTATATGAAATTGGTGAAAGATGCGTGCAGAAGAAAGCCAATGTTTGATGGAAAAAGTGAGTAGAAGAAATTATGTTGCCGTTTGCCCACCATTGGGGAAAAGGGGGATGGTGGCCCGAGATGCACCGTTGTTCTTAACGGTGCCGTTTTGTCAGCTTGGTCCTTTAAAAAAGTGTCTGCGGCGCCGTGGATGATTGCATGTGTCCGACGTGTCGTTTTGATTTTTCTTTAAAAGGTCTACTGGTCATTACATATAAGATATCGGATATTTTATTCAATTTTTTCTTTTTTGGGTCTGTAGATACTTTATTCGATTAGATAATGTACAAGTTACGTTAAAATCTATAAGAAATCTTATCGAATAGATGTTTGTAAAGGCGAAATAGAATTGAATTATCTGTAGATAGTGAGAGATCTACCATATGGTTACTTGGGATTGGCTCCTTCGATATCAAATCAAGCTCGGGCTCGAACTTGAGCCACTTGAGTATTTAGGTCGAGTGAAGATTAAGCTGGCCAGTACCCAATTTGACAAGCTTGATTAATTTAATTCGAGCCTATATTTCTGGGAAAATATTCTTGTTTAGGTAGCAAAAAGACAAGGAAATTCTTAAATTTCGATGTATGCATCCAAGCTTATTAAGTTCGAAGAAAAGGAGTTTGAGTTCCTTTCCAATTCGATTGTAACTGAGTTAAGAGAAATAAGCTCTTAACATAATAATGACAGCTGTATAAAGAATGGAATTTTTGTGGAATCGTGCAAGAAAGCACGCGATCGGTCCAAATTCAATCGAGCGGTCCAATTTAGAAAGGATAAATTTTGACCGTCGGATGGTTTCAAGAGATTGCAAATTGCAACTACATTTTGTAGGGAAAAAAAAGAAGACTATAAGACTTCAAATGTTACTATTGATTAATGAATGTTACGACACGTGAGGACAGTAAGAACGATCATTTATATAAATTACCAAGGACAGACGGAAGAAATTACAATAAACTCATGTTATTTACAATTTTTTTTAACGAAAGTTCGAATAGAAGATCTTATCAAACTTTGAGGTGGATTACTATGCGTGAAGGATGGGTTATTAACTTGTCATTTATAAGAATTACTAGAAAATCACAGTCATCGAGGATAATTACTAGATACATAAGTATCATTATTTACAACTATTTGATATATTTTACCTTGCAATCGGTTGATTGTTGTTTGATGAAACTGAAAAATAAGTGTTGGAAATGTAAGAATTGAACATTAGCATTTAAGGGCGTGCATGATTCGCGCCCAATTCTGTTCTAGAATAAATTCTGGAACAAAAAAGTTCATTCTGAAATATAATAACGTTTGGTAAAAATATTTTGGAAAACCAATTCTGGAATAGATTTTTAATCCAATATTAGTTTTAGGGTAAGAATGAGAAATGAAAATCCATTCTTTATAAGAATCCATTCTTTCTCATTCTCGGACATTATTTGAGAATCCATTCTTTTTTAACCATCTTTCTTCATTTTTTGCCCTAATCAGATTGCTCTCTCCATGCTCTCCTTCAAACATGCCCCGCCTCGGTCTGAAGTCCTTTTTCGAATTAAAATATAAAATTAATAAAATAATAAAAAACCTAAAAATTCTAAAAAATCCAGATAATTCAGAAATTATAAAAATGTTAAAAAACTATTAAAATGAAAAAATAAAAATCACAAATTTTCTCGAAAAAATCAATTTCTAACATTATAAAAATGCGAGTAAATATCATCAATTTTTCAATTTAACTCTGGCCAATATAGTCGCGGATTGGCCAGGCAAATCCCACAGGAAAAATGCCTTACCTCAATATTGTGTATCCTCCTCTCCCTTATTTTTTTGGGAATTATTATATACTATGATTTATGCAATTAAAGTGAATTTGAAGTTCGATTATAATAGAAAATGTGATCAAATTTTGGGCTAAATAATAAGAATTTGATTTTTATTGGAATGAACATCTTGCAATCTAAAAAATTTCAAATGAAATAGAAACGGAATAAAAAATATAAACATAAATTTTTTACAATATCGAACAGATTTCTAGTTCTGGAAATCAAACGCAGAAATTCTTTATCCATATCAAACGCGTTTCTTTTTTCAGAAACTCATTCTAGAACAGAATAAAAAAAATCTAATTCTATTCAGAATTAGATTTATGGATAGAATTTCAATAATGCCTGCCCTAAGATTTTCTAAGTATGGAAAGTAAAATTATTTTATTTGCTAAATAGATGAAAATTAAACAATAAATTTCATTAGTTGTGAATCAAAAAGGAATAGTGAGAATTATTGGAAAATTTTGGCAACATAATCAGTCAATTTCTTTAATGTTTCGTTGAATATTTTATCTCTAAGCAATTTAATTGAGCACTTTCTCGCTACCGCACGAATCGCTTCTTAACTTAAAACATTCGGTTAAAGTTTCTGTCTAGTTAAGGGTTATTAGACGTACTTAATGACAAATCGAGATCTACAAAGAGCGCTAACATATATTGAAAAATCAAATATCGATCGAGCAAAATTACAATTTTTAGTGTAACGGAAAGATCGATCTTGCATTGATTGGTAAATCTTTTTTTCTTTTTGTCCCACGTCGACACATGAGGTGGATATTCTATTAAACGCGACTTTCGAGTCACGCACGTTCTCTTTCTTCTTTTTCCAATTTTGGCATATCTCAACTTGCCAATTTCTTTAATTTGCACCATAAGGTCATCTTGACATCCTCATTTCAACATATTAATATATAGTTTTCCGACATAGATCCGTAGAAAGGGGAATTAAAAATGAATTAAATTAGGTATGTAGTTTGACTTTCTGGAGACTAATTAGGGATGCCAGATGTGGAAACAACATGATTAGCTGTCGGATAACTATTTTCCTTTATTATGTATTGCAATCAAATAATATATGAAAATGGACTTGTCGCCGAAAAATCAAAGAAAAGAATTTAGAGAAGAACATCGACTGACTGGTCAGTGATGCAACGGTACTTCTCGAGTCATACCGTGACCTGTTTTTTGGCAGCGACTTTGAATTTTAGGTGAGGATGTCGCTTTGGATCCTCGATTTATTCATTCATTCATAAAAAGCAAAGATCTCAAGGAAATTAGAATATGAAGATATATAAGAGAGGGAATCTAGCTTATAATAACGATAATCCCCGGATCGTGGGACCAAAGTGTTTGCAATCTTGATGCCTTTATTTGTTGCTCTTCTTAGAAACCTAATGAAATAATTAGGACATAAAAAGAAAACCCTAATGATAGTTTTACTCCCAGAAAGCGAGAGAGTCATCGTAGGTCGGATTGCTTTGATTTGATAAGCAAACCGGCGAGCTTAGATTACAGCCGCGATCCATGGCTTCGGTGGCTGGATTCTCAACCGGTTCACTATATAAGAGAGTCGGATAGAAAGAGCTGAGTAGATCAAATGTAACATCCATTGTTGATCGTTTAAACTAGATCAAATGGATGTAATAATAGTCTGACTCGAATTATATCATGGAATATCCGATGTCTCCTCCTATAGTGATGAGCGTATCGCGAACGAGTGGACGATGTGTTTGAGGGAAAAAAAAAACTTTTAAAAGAAGAGTTCACCACCAAGGCAGAAACGAGTGTTTTACCAGTCAAAATAAAGAACTTTAAAGTGCACTTCCAGAGAATTGGATAAAGAACCAGGGAACTACTAACTTGAGTAAAACTCTCGTATCTTGTCAAATCAAAATCTGATGGAGAATGCACTTCCTATTCATCGACGGACTAAGAGAAGGAAAAAATTGAATTAGAGGATCACTCAAAATGTAACAGCCGCGTTTCGGACCCGGTTCACATTTACGGCCTCGGGGAAATTTTCCGCGAAATTTCATAATTTCCTTTTAATTTCGCGAAAATTGTATGAGGCTCTTGGATTATTGAAATTTGTTGTTAAAAATTTTATTTGGACCCAAAATGTCAAAATCTTAGTGTTGGGAAAGTTTGGTGAATTTTAGAAAATTTTTCCAAATTTTTACGAATTATTAAAGCAATTTTTCAATTTTCGGAAATTAAAATATTATTATTTTATTAAATTTCCAAACCGGCCAGCGAACCAGCCTGTCCAACCGCACAAACGGACGGTCCGACCGGGTCGGACCGGACTGCACGCACGCGAGTCTCTCTCCTCTCTCTTCTCTCTCTTCCCTTTGCGGCTTTTTGCAGAGCATGTGCTATGCACTCCACCGTGAGGCCACGCATCGGCCTAACGGCCGACCAGCCGCTGCCACCACCTGCCGCCTGACCTGAGAGGACCGCCGGAGTGGCCGGTAGCCAATGGGAGGCTGCCGCGTGGCGTCGGCAAGCTGATTTTCAGCTCGCCCCCAACCACCCTACTCGGTATACACCGAGCACCACCCCCAATTCTAGCCCAGTTTTCTCTCAGCTCGGACCTCCTCTCGCCTTGTCGTTAGTGTCATTGGAGAGCCTGTAATGTCCTCTGTCCAAAGCCACCAACCGCAGCCCTCGGTTCCGCCGGAGCCGTCGCTGGTAGCCCCCGAAAGGAGGCTTCCCGATTAGGGTTTTCTGGAAAATTTTCCAGAAAACAGCAGCCAAAAACCAAATCCGAGCCGTCGGCTTTGTGGCCGGATTTCTCTCAGCTCCGACCACCTTAGCTCATGGCACCACCATTGTTCGATGCGCCGGAGGAGGAGCTTCTAGATCCAACCGGTCTCGAGCTTCGGTTTGACCGGTGGACGGAGAACGGCGGCCAAACCTGACACGCCTTGACGACTCGACTCGCGACCCGGAAAGTTGAACCGGGTCTGTGCCTCGCTGGAGAAGATGACCGTCGCCGGAGACCCGTCGATGGGCTAGACAGCCTGGCTCGGCGAGCCCAACCCGGAGACCAGTCCAGGCCCGGCAGCCCAGCAGCCAGCCCGGCCCAGCCAGGTAGCCCGCGGGGAGAAAAAGAGAAAAGGAAAAGAAAAGAAAGAAAAGAAAAAGAAAAAAAAGAAGAAAAAAAGAGAGAAAAAAAGAAAAAAAAGAGAAGAGATAAAGAAAAGAAAAGAAAGGAAAGAAAAGGAGAAGAAAAAAAAATTATCTTGGCCTGCAGAAGGTGTTGAAGCAACGAGAAGGTAGCCAAGAGACTCACAAGTGAGTGGGCTCTAAACCTTTATTAGGCGCATTTACTGTTTTAGTAGAAATTAACTAGAACGGCTAGATTTGTTAGAATTCCTAAAAATTAGGATTGATTGGTCGATTGCTTGTTTGACTGTTTGATTGGCCAGATAGAATGGATGAATCGACCAATGACAGTCTAGTGGTGACGTTCCCCGCTATTTGCGAGAGACACCTTAGGGCTATGAATTGGCGTGTGGTGGTGCCAAGGGCACAAGTTCTTACGAAAGTTGAAAAGTTCAACTTTGGTGTGGCCGCGAAATGAGTACGTCGGAAATGGCTCGACGGGATTGGCCGTGTACTACACGGGGTTTTAAATTCGATTAATTTATTCCTGCTAATATTTATTTTCATGGTTTATTCCAATTAATTTCGCAATTTAATTATTAGTCGCGCAATTTATTTAATAT
Organism: Melaleuca alternifolia; assembly: GCA_019926035.1. NCBI lineage: Eukaryota > Viridiplantae > Streptophyta > Magnoliopsida > Myrtales > Myrtaceae > Melaleuca > Melaleuca alternifolia. The sequence goes on along the minus strand of JAGKPW010002416.1, from coordinate 3,702,074 downwards.
TTACGATTAATAAAATTATTAGCCTTGCATTGAATCACTTTACTTGTTAAATTAATCAGTCGTCCTGCATTTCAATTATTGGTAATTAAATTATTGTTAAGTAATTATGGCCTTGTTTATTTATTGTTAATCGCTTATTTAAATTTATTAGTTAATGAGAGTTGCTATCGATCGAAGAGTAGAGTGCGAATGATTACCCTATCAACATGGTTTGATTCGATTGACTAGTCTTGGTGACCGTGAGACGGGGAGCCTACTGGGTAGACTAGCCATGAGTCGGTTATGTAGCAATGTCGGGTTAATAGGGAAGAGAGGTGCTAAGGTTCTTTCCCTAGCTCATGATAGTCGACCACCCTGACTAGAGACCGAAAGTTGGGAGGGACGTTCTAAGGACCCTAGGGTAGGGGTGTTCCTGATCTAGGGTTAGGGTTTGTTCACTGAGATACAAAGTATCTCATTCCACCACCCCCACCATCTCAGGACCCAGTTATGGACCTGGAGCAGGAACTCTCCGACTTGGAGGACCCATTCGAGGGGGAGGACCCTCAGGAGGAGGAGCCAATCGAGGAGGAGGACTGGGAGCAACAGGAGCAAGGACCTCTGGAGGAGGAGGATCCGGAGGAGGACTCGGAGCCGGAGGCTCCCTTTAGCTCAGATGAGGAGGCCGAAGACCTGGAGGAGGAGATAGGGATGGTCCCTGACCATCCTGTTGATAGAGGGTGCGTGGTTAATAGGGAGGTAAGGGATAGCGGACTTATCGTGGAGACTCAAGAGCAGATAGAGTGGATTTGGAGTATCCCGAAGTAGATCTGGTTTCCACACCAGCACACGGTGGAGTACACCGATTTCCCAGAAACCAAGATGGAATATCTCACGGAGCGGTGCGGAGTACCCTGGGGAGGATACGAGTCTGGTTACGACGATCCCGACGAAGCCGACGACACGGAGGATAAGACTGTCCTTAATCCGAAACCCCACTTTAGTATAAGGAAGTATTTAGACTCACTCCCGAAGCCGTAGAGCAGTACCCCTCCCTCTTTACCCACGATTTTTGGTTGTATAGCTGTGTGGAGGTGCGCATCCTAGACTTTTGATATTTCCCCCAGGTTGGTTTTCTTTTGTAATCAGGGATTTGTGAACACGGCTGGAGCTGTTGTTTATTGGAAGGTACTTGTGGATTCTATCTTGGTTCCTCATGCTGTATTAACTGTGATGTGGATTGTGACGACGGAGATTAGTTGGGAGGTAATTTAACTTGGATCCTGAAGGTATCGCTATGATCTCGAGAAATCGGGACGTGACACAAAATGTGAAAATAATTTGAACTAGGAAACCTTCTTAGAATAAGAAATGAGCCCACCAGCCTAAACGCAATCATATTGGCATCAACTCTTCAATCTCTGAAAATTTGTCCCGGAGGCCTCCTCCTCGTTGGATTTTCCATTTGGATCATGTCATTGCCGAGATCTCGCAACCCAAAATATTATGTGCTTAGCTTGATTGATGAGGATCGAGGTGGGCTTGTGAGTTGACCATCACTAATGGAATTCGATGCTCCCGCATCTCTACCATGTCATTCAACAGCAAAAACAATGTGACATAAGAGGCAAGAACCGTCTAAAACGACGACTGGATCTCTTCCAGGGATCTCCCCTTTGTCTCTGGGACAAGCAGAATCACAAAGACAGCAGTGCAAGCAGCCACGGCTGCATACATTGTGAAGGTACCTGTCGGAAATTGCGGGGGCCATGTCAGTCAGCAATAAGTGTTAAAGCATGAGAGAACGTGGGGTGCAGGGTAGGGGGAGTGAGGGAGAGAGAACCTCCAGCGCTCCAGTCCAACAGCAAGTTTGCTGTCAACGTGATCACCCACGTCGTTGTCCAGTTTGCCAATGCCGCCATACTGCCGGCGAGGCCCTTAATATTCACCGGAAGAATCTGGCATGAGAAAAGAATAAAACATTGAGTTGGTATCCATGAATCACGAGATGCTAGGACATAATCCCTGTGATTAATTTATTTGAAATGATTATGAAATTGTGCTGACCTCAGACATGATAAGCCATGGAATAGATCCCATTCCCAGAGAGAAGGAAACAACAAAAGCCTGGATATGATGACGCTCAGAGCATATCCTTAAACTTATTAAGCACAATGAATTAGTCCAAACAGTGAGTATAGACGATCATACCACAAGCCCAACCACTGACGATATTCCCATTATGCTGTATAATTTAGAGTCTTCTGAAGCAGAGCTCTGGAATATGGAAGAACAATGTCTCAAGAAGCAGCTGTCGCCTCGGAACCGAAAGGGTTCTAGCAAACAACATTACTCACCTCCACATAAAACGCTATGGCCACGAAAAGAAGGCTTAAAGTCATTGCGCATGAGGATACCTGCGAAAACCAATATAAATACTCAATTTGAGCATGTTTTAGAGAATCTTAACTCTTGTAAGAATCTAGTCATACGCACTATGAGAAGCAGCCTTCGGCCTGCTTTGTCCGGGAGACAAGTTGCAACCCCAGTGGCAAGAACCTACAACATGAAGAAGGGTCCTTACACCTTAAGATTAGGTCAGAAGTTTTTTAGCATTGTTTAACTGCTACCACCGAGATGATGTCAAATTACCTGGATAGCACCGAGCCCAACAGTTGCGACATTACTTGAAGAAATCCCTGTTCAAAATCCATCAACAGATGCTATTCAGAATAGCAGCAAGGATTGGTATGCCTTTGTTCATCCCGACTAAAGGAGAATCTAAAAGAGAAATTTCCTGTTTTTTGGCAGGCTTGTAGAATCTTCCAGTCGTATCCTAATGGAATAGGCTAATTGATTGAACTATCGATATTTAATATCAATTAATTAATTCTTTCAACTACTCTTGCACAGTTCAAGCTTACGCTTTTCTCGTACTTCAATTAATAGTCCTCTATTCAAGTCTATTTAAATAGCAAAAGAGAACGTTGGATTACTAACCTGTTTAGTTAAACCTAACAAATTGTGATATCTGCATCTTCAATTAGAAAAAAGAAATACAGAATGCAATCTTTCTGGAGTAGAGCATAATGAATAATCTTCAGCTTAGTCCTCAATGGTAACATTGGAAAAGAGAGATTTAGAGTTGCAGGTTGTAATAGATTCACTCCTTCGCTCTAATTAAATTAGAATAAGGCTGCAATGCAACACAATCAGTCACCACCTGCACTTTCAAAAATTGTGGTGGAATAGAAGAAAACACCATTGATGCCACTGAGTTGCCGGAGCATAAGTAGTCCAATGCCTACCTGCAACACATATATTTGTTACCTGAAGCGACGAGATGTCAAATTATGAGATAATGGCGTTCAAGATGGATTCAAGTGAAACATTTACCGTTAAAGGAAACCAATATCCTCTCTTCTTGAGGTCTGCAAAACTGATCATTGTTCTTTCACTCGTCGATGCAACAGCTCTCTGCATGAAGTATATAATTCATCACAACTGATACTGCCTTATAAAGAGAAGTTGAAACATAAGTAGATCCATAATCTTTAGCAAACTATCTCAAGTTCTTTTGCAGTAGAAAAGGCTCAAACAACTGCACGGATGACATTTTTTTTAATATTATAACCTAGAAGTTGGAAAAGCTTTTCAATACCTTGATTTCATTAAGTTCAAGGGAAATATCAGTATCAGACCCTCGCAGGACCTGCAAAGAGGCTTCAAATTCCTCTGTCAAGCCCATTTTGGCCTGCAACATTTTCCATGCCAATGAACATGAAGCAGAAGAGAAGCATAAGAAAACAGTGAATGGAGAAACGAGAGCAGGTGGGAACGAAGAATTAATAACAGAAAAGACCATATCGGATTTCATACCAACCATCGAGGAGACTCTGGGATGAAAAATAAGCCAGGAATCAATATCAGACATGGTACAGAACCTGCAAATAATATTATAAAATCAATATCAAGGAATATAATAAGAAATAAGTGAGTTGAGTGTCGCCAATTAAGTGGCCTCGGAAAACTGATGAGTATACTTGATCAGTGACCTTATGAAATTAACGCCATCGTTCGTAAGACTAATGACCTTTTGTTCGTTATATATTGTAGAGTGTTGTATCCCAAATTGATTAGTCAAATTCATGTGGCCATTACAGATGTCCAAAAGCATTGTACGTTTGGAGCCCAACCCCACCCCCCCTAAAAAGAAAGAAAGAAAAAGGATAACAGCTTTTTCATGTTAGAAGTCTTGTGTCCGAAGTTAAGTACATCCAGCGTCATATACCTCTCTTTGAATTGATGATTTTCTCTTCATGGACTTACCCAATACAGCTAGTATCCTCCAGTTGAGAAATAGTCCAAAAAGGTAAGCCAACAATGTTCCGATTGTGACTGAGAGCTACCACAAGAAAGGGAAATGAAGCATTTTCCATGCTTTGTTGAAACAATTTCTAAACTATTAGAAGAAAAGGTTTCATGGCAATCGGACAATGAGAAGTGGTAGGAGTGCTGACCTGATTCACAGATCCGAGGGTCCCTCTCATGTTTTCAGGCGATATCTCTGCTATGTAAACCGGCACCTACAGACACCGAAGGCCAGAATTGAGATTTGTCACGCTGCTGCCCAGTGCAAGCGCAAAGGGTTTAATAGGAAAGAGCTTTCCAAAGATTACCACGTAAGAAATTACACCCACTCCAAATCCACCCAACAACCTTCCCATGTATAAGAACGAGGAATCCTACAGAAGCAGCCAAGGAGCTCATAAGGTTGTAGCTATGGTCGATCGAGTTTCATGAATAATCTGACCATAGTGATCACTCACCTGGGCAAATGATATTGCCAACCACCCGACGACATTTGGGATTGCAGCGATCATCAGAGACTGCAGTTGAACATTGTAAGAAACTAACAGTGTCCTCACAGGAATTATAGAATACATAACAGAAGCGATCATTATGACATTGTTTTGCACATTTAGAAGGAGCAGATCAGCCGAGCAAAGCAGGACATCAGCGACAAAGTTCCATCATGATAATATCGTGTCAGATTGTACAGTCTTTCATTCATCATATGCAGCAATCGTTTTTAAGCAGCGAATCACACCAGCAGCTTCACCCGTACTAAGCAATAAAAGCCCAGTGGAAGCTTTAGAGCTTCGTGCTGAAAAGCCAGACGCCATGAAAGGTACTTGAATGACTTCGGAGAGCTCCATCAAATTAAAATTGTAAGTTAATCAAAACCAAGCATCTTTTTTTTTTTACTTTTGTTTAAGGATGTTAACTGTTCAGTGCTGAAATTTTCCAAAATTCAGTCAATTTATCCAAAGAATAATTTCAGCATAAGAGTAAAAAGCCAAAAGAACTAATTGCTACTCTGAAATTGCTTAGAGTGGACTAAGACAAATGGTACAACAAACTCCTTTGGAATGGCAGCTGATCGAAATGAGTGGCGTACCCCTTTCCGACCGATGTACTCCGCCATCTGGCCGCTCATGATTGCCCCGATCATTCCTCCCACATTCACCAAGGAGCCAAATATGGAATACTATATCCACCATTATACCACAAACAAGAAGAAACCGTGTCAACTGACGATCAAAAAGAGATCCGAAATCAGAACAGAAAGATTAAACTCTAGATCCTGAAGCAAGTCGAACCTGGGAGAGCGAAAGGCCTAGGTCGCTCATTATCTCCTCCTCCGTAGGAGACGAATATCCACACTGAAAGCCGAAACAACACAAGAATTACACAACCACGAAATTCGCTGATAGAAAGATATGGAAGTAGGTAGATGGATGGATAGATAGATAGATAGAAAACGCATCATGCAAAATGGGGACTTACAGCAAATCCAAACTGAATAGAGCCAAAGGCGACTATCAACACGTAGAGAAGGACGGAAACAGAGCAGCCACGGAGGTTCCTCGCCGGTCTGGAGAGGCCAGACTGCCTCGTCGGCTTCCCCTGCATCACGTACCACACCCCGGCACGGAGGAGCGGCTTCCTCAGGTCCCTCCCGATCTCAGCGTCTTCGATGGCGCCCATGTTGAGCCTTGAGGCTGGCAGCTTCTTCAGAAGATGCTGCTGCTTCTTTTTCTTCCTCGTTAGCTCGAGTGAGATAGAGAGCGATGCGAAGTGTTATTTAAATCTTAAAGGAGGGTCGTGAAGTGCGTCAATGATGATGGAGAAGACGTCACGAGGAGATGGGTTGGTCCTCTCACTGTTGGTGCTGAAGCAGAGGAAGATGACGTCGCAGGAAGGTGACCGGTGGTGCTGCTGACCCTCAGGTGGCGCGTATGTTGAAATTAAAAGACTGCGGTGATACGGTTGCATCTGTGTCGGACCGTGGGTCCTTCTCTTTAATATTATTTATTTATCAAGGTACGGTAAATTTAAATTTACCTTAAGACAAGTTTTTTAAATAAAATAATAATTTGAAATTTTTTTCTGAAAATGATAATTTTTTTTATCATTATTGGCTGATTATTTCAAACAATTTAAGCAGTTAAATTTATGAAAATGTTCTCCAAATCATTCTTTTTATGTAATAATTCTTGAGAAAGCATGTTTTGGTCTCTTAAAAAGAATTTATTTTCAAAATTCAAAATGGTCGAAAGTCTTAAGAGATTAATGAAAACTTCATGTATAAAATTTACAAGTCACTGTAGATTTAAATATTAAATGTTTTATTCATTATATAATAGAGAAGTCGCATGGCTCGTTGGAATTAATAAGAAGCCTTACTGAATGGACTCGAATCAGTTGAACATTTAGTCCAGTGAAGATCAAGCTAGCCAATTCTAGTTCAAATGACTTGCTTAATCTTATCCAACATTGCTGTTTCTTTTAAAATCATCTTTTTAGGTATAAAAGGATATGCGAATCCTTAATTATCTTTTTAGGTATAAGCATATACACATACCTTTATAGGAAAATAGTCTAGCATTTTAAGTTTGAAGAACTCAAACTGGAGTTGCTTTACAGTCTAGTTGTAATCGATCAATCAAGTTGGAGCCCGAATATTTTGATTATTTTAATTTAGTTGATTTCATGAAAAGTTTTGCATTCTATCGAACGCTTATGTAGAAGTTTATACTTCAGACAAAACAATCAAGTTGAGCTCGAATTTATCACTATATGGGTCAATGAGGGTAGATCACTCTCTAGACGTACATGAGACAAGGGTGGCCAGCCGATAGCATTAGTATTACAAAGCTTGAGTTTTGAGAATGTTCTTAATTTATGTGGGCAATTTCATGTAAAAAGGGTGAAGAAATTTGGGGACTTCTTCAGTCTCATCAAAATGTGTTCATCAAAACGCCATAGGAAATTTAAAAAAAATCAATTTCAGGGAGACTACTTAATTCATATAATAAATATAGTAATTCAAAGAAGGGAAATATTGCGGTCTCGTGTAGGAAAATACTGGATTGGTCCTGTTCAATGCGAGCCATTAGATTAAGAAAAAAAGTAAAAATTTCATTTTAGATTAGTCCCGTTCAAGTTCCACTTGGGACTAAGGTGAAATTTGAGGAGCTTTTAGAAAAAAAAAAGTTCGGGACTGAATTAGGATTGGATCTAAAATTTGAGGTTTTTGGAAAATTTGTGAGAGTGTAGAATTAATGCAAGGGGAATGTCGTTTTTTTTAACTAAACCCCTTTTTTATATTTTAATTCCTTTAAAAAAGGTTTGTACATTATAATACGATGTACCCAATTTCAACCTTCTCCTTTTATTTTTTCATCACTTTGTATTTCCAGTTTCCTGTTCTTATTACGTTAATTTAAATTATAACACATAAGTTCTCATGTTTTAAAGCATGATACCACGGAAATTCAATGGATTTGTATTTTTTTTGGGTAAGGAAAAAAAATTTCTACGATTTTATTTATCCCATTTTGTTACCACTTATAATTTAATTTTCTTTGAATTCATAAATGGAAGTAAAATAACTACTAGGAGTGCTCGTAATGCCTATCGTGCACGCCAGTTGAACAAGTCCACCCAATTTATACCTAACAAGCTAGCAATTCTCCCCTCCTTCAGGGGAGTCCTCCAGCCCCTTAAGATCTAACAATTCTCCAACTGTCAATCATTCGCTTTGGAAAAGGAATGTTACCTCAGAAACCTCTTGCCTAACTTAACGACAAGTGTAAACAGGCTTTGCCTGTTCTAGATCTCAAAGAATCATACTTAGACTAATAGGAAGCTGCTATAAGAGGAGGAAGATCATTCCCCTAAGGGCCTTCCTCGTTCTCTGCTCGAGATAGAATATGCGCGAATAAGTGTTATGAAAGAATGTTTCAGGGTAAGCACAGGTAAGCACACTGGCAAGGGAAAGAGCAAAATGGATAGTTAGAGGAATTAAATTACGAGACTTATCTATACAGTCGAAGGAAAGATCACTGATGTCCAAGTTCGGTAACGACCCATCGGATCTCACTTTATTCCTTGCGTTACTAGTGTGATTATTGAGCACAAGATAAGATCAAGGAATCAATCGGCTAACAACAATAAAAAGAAAGACATATGATGATTCCTAAACCTGAACAACAGTTCTTGACAGCAAGGTCAAAGATCTATTCCATCTTCAACATTTCAATTCTTTTTGTGTTCAATCATAAGCCCAACCCTTTTCTTTTGAAGCTTCTTTCCTCCTCCCTTTGTCCGTAAGGACAGATTTTGTTGTTCATATGTCAAAGGTTGGTAAGGTTTTGCATGTTGCATTGAAATAAACCATATGTTCCACTGCTTGTGAAGGCCCCCGTCAATTCCTTTGAGTTATTTCAAACATTAACTTTTTTTCTTCTCCTCCTCTCTTTCGCTCTTTTTTTAAATCAAAATATATTTTATTCTAACTTTCAAGCAATAACATCTGACTTCTTTTCTTTCATCAAATATTTGCATAATCATAAAGTCACATAACAATTTATCAGTGTCGAAATCTCTATTTAAGTTCCTAAATACAACAAGTTGATCCTATGTATAAACAAAACAATTTGAAATAATAATGATGATTGCATGCTAATACATCTTATGCATAATTGTGAATTTATCAGATGCAAAGGAGACAATTATCAATTTAGAATCTATCACGTTGTGTTTTTACTATTACAAAATATGGATGACCCAGGATTTAATCATTTAATAAGTCCTCCAACTCTAGATTTTGAATCCTTACATATAAAGGTGATTTTGAAGTTACTTTCTCATTGGTCGATAGAAGAATCTTCTAATATCTTGATATAAGTCTACAAAACTTTCTAAGCTTTATTAAAAACATAAATATAAGTTGAGATTTATAGAGAGTGCTGCGAATGTTGAAAAAAAAACAACAACGAAGAAAACGAAAATATACAATATCTAGTGATATAAAGAGGTTAATAATGTCTTTACCAAAAATAAAAGAGGTTAATAATGTCGCGATTATCAATTCTTTTAGTCCGGCTGCAACACGCACGTTACTATGCTAGTAAACAAGTCTTTTATGGAACGCACGTTCTGTCCACTTCTTACTCTATTTTGAAATATCTCAAAAGGCGTTGTTACTATTACTTTTTTTTTCCAAGTTTGCACCTCAAGGACATTTTATACTTCCTTGTGGAACACATCATGGTTTTTTGCTAGATTAGATCCACAGAAAGAGAAAAGAAAAACAGGATGTCGGACAGAGTCGTAAGAGTAGTTAAATTCGTACTGTGACTTTTTGTAAAACTGCTCGTGTGGAAGACATTATAGTACGAATAATTAGGGATGTCCGATAGACAAGTAACATGACCAGCTGTCGGAAAATTTGTTTATAATTGCAGTTGATTAATATATGAAGATCGACTTTTTACCCAAAAAAGAAAAGAAAAGAAAGAAAGAAGACCATCCGCTGGTCAGTGATGCGACGGCACTCCTCAAATCACGCCTGAATTAATTTACCTAACACAAAATATACCTAACAATCGCCTGACCCAGAGTTCGTTGAGAAATGCGGAGAAAAAACCGATAAATCCAAATGGCGGGGGTGAGGAAATCATCTAAGCACGATGATTGTAAATGTATTGGTAGGCATGTTAAATGAGGGGGTCGAGTCAAGCTAGAATCGAGTAAAAAATGATCAAACTCATATTTATCCATTTGCATACAATATTATTCTAGCGATTTATAATTGATACTTGATTTAATTTATATTGTTAAAATTTTTAATATTAAATTCAATTTAGAAAAACTTATTTCTTATAAATTAACACTATGGACAAATTTTATATACTTTTTTAAAAAAATTGTTTTCTCTATATCTTTATATTTTTTCTTTTTCGTTTTTATGACGAATGATGACGATTAGTGATGTCCGGTGACGAATGGCGACCGATGGTAGCCAGATATGATAGGTGGCTAGCGGTAATCAACAACCGATGAACTACAACAAACAACAATGACGGGTGGCAAATAGGGATTGGTCGGTGACCCTACCGAATTTCCTAGAAAAACAGGAAAAGAAAAAATTAAAATCGACTTGTCTATCCATGACTCCCTTAGACTTGCTAGATAATTCATCAATTTATGACTCGTTTAAAACCCATAGATGACTATTAATTTGTTAACTAACTCATTTATGATTCACTTACACTTTTTTTTTTAAATTTAAAGCAACTCATTTATGACTCGCATTATTAGATATGAGGTAAAATATCGGCTTTAGATCCATTTTGCCATCTCTAGTTTTACAAAAACGTACAAAAAGCCATAAATTTATTATATTGGTGTCAATTTCATCATAAACATTCAATTATGCTTTCATATTAAATCATTTTATTTGTACTAATTGAGTTAATTCGATCAATTTTGACAAAAAAATTGAAGTGGATGCTAATCGTCTAATATAGTACAATTGGCATTGTTGGGCCAATTTTAATAGTATTTTGAATTTTTTATGATTTTTTTTCCTTTCTTCAAACTTAAATTAATTTAATTGAGTTAATTCGGTCATTTGAGAAAAACATTATTAAAGTGGATGCTGACCGTCTAATATAGTACAATCGGCACTGATGTCGACAATTTTAATAGTATTTTGAATTTTAATAGTCCTAGCAAGGGTTGGCAACTCGCAACCTTGTTGGGACTAGGCAAGGGCGTTACTACCCTAGCCCTCACCACCGACGCACTCGCTAGCCCCAACGAGATCCCATGAGGCCTCAGCAGATCTGGGCAAGGCAACGACATGTGGCCCTCGTTATGTTTGATGAAGGTTGGTGGATGACCTTGGTTAGTCGTTACCCACCCCTTTCCTAAAAAAGTGAAGAAAGGAAATGAAAATAGAAATAATCACAATTTTTTTATAGATATTATTAAAAAATTCTATGTTAAGGCCAGCTGCATCATATCAAATGCCCATAATTTATGTTAGCACTTTTTGGCCAAAATTAGCTGAATGGACTTACTTGACAAAAATGTGAAAGATTTATGATTGAATTGACCAAACTCAAATTTTTAGGACTAAATTGACATTAATGCAAATAATTTTAAGATTTTTTCTTTTACTTTTCTGGTAAAGTTCTCAAATATACAAGGACAATGAGATTATTGGTCCACAAATTTTGTCAACATGTGGCATCATTTTTAGACTTTCAATTGCTTCAATTAGGCTCCTAACTTTTTAATCAATGTTTAATATCTTCTTTAAACATTCAATTAGTTCAATTAGATTTGTGTATTCTTTTTAAATGATATGTATCATTTTTGAGTTAAAGAAGTGAGTCCGATTCAAGACAAAACTCTTTGTCAATACGAAGGATGTCTACTTCTCAAGTTTTTAGTTGAGATCGTGTGACACAAATTGTCACGCCCTGCTTTTGGGCATGTGGCAATCCCTGATTACTTTTCTTCTGGCCATGGAATAAATGTGTGATGTCCCAAGAAGGTCCTTGGCCTTCTTAAATATCAGAGTAGTAAGCAATGAGAGCGATGTAAATAAATAAAATCACAACCCTCCATGTCATAATATACCCTATGTTTTTACTTTATATACACCAACTTTACATACGCCAATTCATGTACAACATACACAAAATGGGGTTTGTGGTGATGGTGTGAGATATTGGAATATCCTAGTGAGTCTACTTTATATACCAGAATTAGGAATGATATCCCTAATCGTGTCCCTAGGATCAACCATCATCACTAACACACTTCGGTAATACTCCATTCACTTCCAATAATCATACTTTCTCACCCTGATAATCTTTCTATCACACCCAAACTACCTATGAGTCAATCGGTCAGTGACCGAGACTTGGCACTAAGCCAGTTCGCTTGTCACACAGGTTTAGTTACAGTAAATAAATAAATGAATATATAAAATGTACAACCAACAATTTAAGGCCGTCCACAACTGGCCTAAGACTCTAACTATTCTCCTTAAACCGTCGTCACTTTCTCAGCTCAATTTCCTCCAATTACAGTCCCCACAACTTCTTATGGGATTCCATTATCATCCAACCATTGATTAGGGCCCACTGTCCACCTAATCGATCCATCCAATTGCCACACCATTGACATAGTAACAATGACCATAATTGGCCCCATCCACCTAGTCATATAATTGGGCCATCCAATTAATTCTACTAAAGCAGTAGACATGCCTAATTGAGGTATAAGAATTCCACTCACCTCTTAATTTTGCGCTTTCTCGGTAAATTGGGCGACAACTGTTCGTGGGGCGTTCCAAGGTCGCGTATCTCATGCAATGAGGGCACGAGTGGTTCGTCACGAGGTGGCATAGCTCAACTCAACAAGACGCGGCAATGGCAAATTTTTCGGCGAGCTACTGTTTTGGCGAGCTTCCCGGAGACATCTCTTGGCCATGGGTGGGTGGCTGGCTGGGGCTATGGGCGAGACGGCGAGGTCACTGATGAGGCAAACAATAAGGAAACATCGAGAAAAAAAAAGGCGTCAGCAAGGGTTTCGGGTATGGGTTGAGCTGGTTGGAGAGGGAAAAGGCGGCTGGATGGCGGACCTGGCCTCATTGGAGGTCAAGGGTGCTCTGATGTGTTGCTAGGTGGCTGGTGAACCTTTGGACGGTGACTAGAGATGGTGAGGTGGCTTTGGAATGGTGAACGGCAAGCTCAGGTCAGTCGTGAACCTAATTAAGGTAAAAATCAAATTGAGCTTCGATTCTTCAAACCTCGACGAAATCAATCAAATTAAAGGGTTAGGCTACTCACGAGACGTCCATGAATTGATTGGTGGCGGTGGTGAAGGCTGGGTGTTGCCAGAATGACGTGGAAGCCATATCTAAGGTTTCGTCGGCCTATTTTGGGGCAAACGTAGTTTGATGGGAAAACAACCAAATTTAGATCAAATCAATCAAATCAAAAGCCATAACTAGGGTAATGGAGTACATAGAAGTTGATTTGGAAGCAGTAGTGTAAGCTCTAGATTGAAGGATTTAGAAGAACTCGAATGATGAAGCTCGGTAAGTTTTCCCGAAAAACATGGAAAATCGAGTCGTGGGGCTCCTTTCTGGGTTCCCGGCGGCGATCAAGGTGGAGATGGCGGCAGTGGCTGGCTGAGTCGTGAAGAGGGCATTGCAAGGAACACAACGGTACCAAAGGCGAGCAAAAAGGAGATCGGAGCTGGAAATTATGGTGATCGAAAGAGGGGAGCTCGCACGGGTGGAAAAGCAAGGGAGGTGTCGTGGCCGAAATGGAATGAGCTCCCTGGCGGCAAACGACGGCCACCCATTGGCTGGGACGTACTCCGGCTAGGCCCTAGGAGTGGCTGCCAGGTTTTGCCGACAATTGGTAGGCCATTTGGCCGGTGGTGGGTCCCTTTGGCGGTGTGTCCACCACACGTTGATGGAACGCCTAAAAGAGTGAGAGAAAGGAAGAGAGAGCTAGGCTCTCGAGTGGGTTGGGCCGGGTCAGCGCACGATTGGGCCAAGTCAACGTGGACCTGGGCCGGGTCAATGCGGGTCTGGCCCAGTTCGAGGAAATTCCCAAAATATTATTAAAAATAATAATAATATAATAGTAAATAATTAAAAATGAATTTAAAAATTTAAAGAAAATTCCCAAAATTCACAAAAGCTTCCCAAAAATAAAACTAAGTATTTTTGGGCCAAAATGATATTAAATCAATTCCCCGGAATCAAAAACCTATTTTTAAAAATTTCCACATTCACACGGAAATTACAATAATCATCGGGAAAATTTCAGGACTCTCATGTCATGATCCATACTTAAATAATTACAAAATTAGTCTCGGGGAAGGCCGAGAGGCGAGTCACACAAATAATTTGAGTTAGTTGATGCGTGATGAGTTTGTAAGAATAGTGAATGTGTCCCACGGAAAAAAAAATTTGGTGTATTTTAGGGAAAATAACTATGAAAAGAAGAGTTCGCTACCAAGGCATAAAAAAGTGTTGCACGAGTCAAGGAAGAAGAATTTTAAGGCTTGAGTCCAGAGAATAGGATAAAGAGTCAAAGCAACTAGTAAGTTGAGTGGAATTCTCACATTACGTCAAATCAAAATCTGCATGCTTACAATGGAAATGCACGCCTATTTATTGTTGGACTAAGACACTGGAAACATTAAATTAGAAGACTTCCAAACTGGGAAATCACTTTGAATTAGGAAACCTACTAAGATTAGAAAACAAGCCCTCCAGCCTTGACCCAATCCAATGGGAATTTATTCTTCAATATGTATATTTTCATCTTGAAGGCCTTCTCCTCATTGGATCCACTGGATCATGTTATGGCCAAATATCTCTCTTCATTTACATGATATTAAATGTGCTTGGCAAATTGATGAGATTGTCAGTCGATTATTCTCGATAAGTGTGATGCTCCTGCATCTCTACATGCCTTTCAACGGCAAAAGTGAATGCAGCGACAGGCGGCAGGAATCATTTAAACGAGGACTGAATCTCATCCAGAGTTCTTCCCTTGGTTTCTGGGACAAAGAGTATGACAAAGACAACAGTACAAGCAGCCACAACTGCATAGATTGTGAAGGTACCTGTGGAAAATTGCAAAGGCTATGTCAGTCAGCAGTAGGCGTTAAGCAGGAGAGAACGTGTTGCAGGGTAGAGGGAGTGAGGGAGAGAGAACCTCCAGCGCTCCAATCCAACAGCAAGTTTGCTGTCAGCGTGACCACCCACGTTGTTGACCAGTTTGCCAACGTTGCCATGCTGCCGGCGAGGCCCTTAGTATTCGCTGGAAAAATCTAGCATGTAAATAGAAGAAAAATTTAAGTTGGTATTTATGAATCACAAGATGAAGACTCGTGACCATTGAGCAGTCTTCACTTAAGTGTGCAACCCAGAAAGAATTCCCTACTGTTGGATTTAGTAAGAAATAGGTAAACTCTGCTTACCTCAGACACGATGACCCATGGAACAGATCCCATTCCCACAGAGAAGGCAACCACAAAAGCCTGGATATAATGACGCTCAAAACATACCCTTAAAACTTATTAAGCACATCAATAAGTACAAACAGTGAGTATAAATAACATACCACAAGCCCGACCACCGACAATATTCCCATTATGCTGTATAATTTAGAGTCTTCGGAAGCAGAACCCTGGAATATGCAAGAACAATGCCTCAACAAGCAGCCATTGCCTCAGAAATCGAAGGGTTCTATTAATGGCATTACTGACCTCTATATAGAACGCTACGGCTACAAAAAGAAGGCTCAAAGTCATTGCGGATGAAGATACCTGCAAAAACAGAACTAGATACCCGATTTAAGCATGCTTTAGAGAGTCTTAAATTTAGTGACAATCTAGGCTTACGCACTATTAGAAGCAGCTTTCGGCCTACTTTATCCGGGAGCCAAGTGGTAGCCCCAGTGGCAAGAACCTGGAGCATGAAGGTCCTCATACGTCAGATTAGGTCTCAAGTTTTTTGCATTGTTTAACTGCTGCACAAGACCACAGAGAGAATTGCCAGATTTACCTGGATAGCACCAACACCAACAGTGGCGACATCGCTCGAAGAAAAACCTATTCACAATCAAGGTACATTAATGGAAGAACCTAATAAAGCAGGACAAGCTCTGTTGGGTCTTATCAGTCTACAGATGCTATCAGAACAACAGCAAATATCAGTATGCCTTGGGTCA
Organism: Melaleuca alternifolia; assembly: GCA_019926035.1. NCBI lineage: Eukaryota > Viridiplantae > Streptophyta > Magnoliopsida > Myrtales > Myrtaceae > Melaleuca > Melaleuca alternifolia. The sequence goes on along the minus strand of JAGKPW010002416.1, from coordinate 3,685,971 downwards.
TCCTGACTACGCAGACCCTAAAAGAGAAATTTCTTGTATTTTTTTGCAGGCTTATCTGCCAGTACTGTCCTTTAGGGAATGAAACAGGCTAGTTATTTGAACTCTTGGTAATTAATATCAATCAATTCTTTCACAGCTCTTGCCTAGCTCAAGTTTGGGGCGTTTCAATTTTCTCCAACTGCAATTGATATATCTCTATTCAAGTATATTTAAATAGCAAAAGAAAACATTCACTTACTGACCCTTTAAATAAACCTAAGAGAATGTGACATCTGAATCCTCAATCAGAAAAAAGTGCAGACAAATGCAATCTTTCTGCGGAGAAGAGCATAATGAATAGTTTTCTGCTTAGTCCTTAACAAAAACATTGTAGAAAGAGAGACTTGAAGTTGTGGGTTCTAGTAAATTCACTTCTTTGCTCTAATTAAATGAATTATAGGATGCAATGCAACACAATCAGTCGCCACCTGCATTTTCAAATATTGTTGTGGAATAGAATAAAACACCATTGATGCCACTGAGTTGCCGGAGCATAAGCAGTCCAACACCTACCTGAAACATATATATTTGACACAAGAAAGAACAAGACGTCAAGGTATGAGATGATAAAGTTCAAGATTGTTTCAAGTGAAACAATTACCATCAAAGGAAACCAATATCTTTTCTGCTTGAGCTCTGAAAACCTGATTGTCGTTCTTTCACTTGTTGATGCAACAGATGTCTGCAGGAAGTATATAAATAATTACACTTGATACTACTTTATAAAGAGAGGAGATGAAACATAAGTAGATTCATTATCTTTAGCTAACTATTTCAAGTTATTTTTCAGTAGAAAAGGCTCAAAGAACTGCGCAGATGATACATATTTATTATATTCACAACGTTCAAGTTGAGAAAGCTTTTCAATACCTTAATTTCGTTAACTTCATGGGAAATATCAGTATCAAATCCCCGTAGCACATACAAAGAGGCTTCAAGTTCTTTTCTTAAATCCATTTTGGCCTGCAGTTTTCCATTGCAAAGAACATAAAGCAGAAGAGAAAATAAGAAGAAAAGCGAAGGGAGAAATTAGAGCAGCGAGTCACTAAAATGGAAAAATAGAATAGACCATGTCAGAATTCATACCAACCATCGAGGAGATTCTGGGATGAAAAATAAGCCAGGAATCAATATCATACATGGCAGAGACCCTGCAGCAGATGTTCAAAATCAATATGAAAGAAAACAACCGGATATAAGTGAGTTGAGTGTCCCGAAACTAATGGCATCAGAAGACTGAAGAGTGTATTACTTAGCCAGTGACCTTATAAACGAAACTCTTATCATTTGCACGCAAATGGGCCTGTTATTTAATAAATTCGTAGAGAGAGGTGAGTTCATTGTGGGCATTACAGATGTCCAAAAGTGTTGTATGTCGTCAGTGAAGATAAGAAAACGAAGAGAAGCTTTTTTAAGTTCGAAGTCAAGTAAGAGTGTCAGAAGCGAAATCCATCCATCATACACTTCTCTTCGAATGGATGATTTTCTCTTCATGGACTTACCTGTGATAGCAAGGATCCTCCAGTCGAGAAATAGTCCAAAAAGGTAAGCCAACAATGTTCCGATTGTAACTGAGAGCTACTAAAAAAAGGGGAATTAAACATTGTCCATGATTTCTTAAACGAAATTCAAAACTATTAAAAGAAAAGGTATCACGTCAAGGCGATTAAAAGTGGTAGGCGTATTGACCTGATTCACAGATCCCAGGGTTCCTCTCATATTGTCAGGCGATATCTCAGCTATATATACCGGCACCTGTTGATACCAGGAAAAGGGTCAGAATTGAAATGTGTCGCGCTGCTGCCAAGTGCAAGTTTAAAGGGTTCAAGAAGATAAAGCTTTCCAAGGATTACCACATAAGAAATCACACCAACACCGAATCCCCCCAATAACCTTCCTATGTATAAGAATAAGGTATCCTACAGAAGCAGCCAAGGAGAACATGAGGATGCAGCCGCGTTCGATTGAATTTCATGAAATTTGTGACTATAATGATTGCTGACCTGGCCAAAAGATATCAAGAACCACCCTATAACATTAGGGACTGCAGCGATCATCAGAGACTGCAGATGAACATGATGAGAAATTAACAGTGTCCACAACAGAATCACAGAATACCTAACAAAAGCAATCATAGTGACGTTTTTTTACGAGATTTAGAAGGAACACGTCACCCCAGCAAAACAAAAAAACAGCAATAAAGCTCCAGCATGATAATATCTTGGAAACTTTTACTGATATTTATTCACCATAGGCAGCATGTTGGTATAAGCGGTGAATCACATTGGCAGCTTCACCCATAATAAGCAATAGAAACCCAGTGGAAGCTTTAGTCTCATGCCGAAAAGCAAGAAGCCAAGGAAATGCTTCGGGGTTGTGGGACCCCAACTTTTCGACCTCTACTTATGGCTTGCTACCTGAAAGTTACTCGATGAATCCAAAAGCTTCATCAAATTAAGAACTCAAATGACTCAAAACCAAGCATCCCACATTCTGTTTTCAAGATATCAGCTGTTCAGTGCTGAAAATGTCCAAAAATCAGTCATATTGTCTGATCAATAATTTCAGCAGAAAAGCAAAAAGCCAAAAGAACTAAAGGGTACTTGTTGAAGATATATCTTGAGGTTGAGTCGGTGAAGGAAATTCGATCTAATTAGTGATTGTAATTCCAAGTCCCAGTAGAACGTTATTTGAATTGGAAAAGTCTTCATTGGACTTTAAGTTGACTGCACATATGAAGCGATTCAGTTACTTCTGCCATCCTAGTTTGCATCCAGGTACATTCTATAAAAGATCGTGCTTCCAAATGAACTTGGGGAGCCCAAGCATTTTGTCAGTGTTTAATGGCCGTTAATCTTCCTTTGAATGGGCAGAGGATCTTGTGACCGTAACAATAAATTATGCGGCGTGCTCATGAATAATATCGCAAAAAAGTTGCAAGTGTTTGAAGCCAATAAATCTCTGATGAGACTTGCGAACAAATTCGTGAGACTGAGAGATTGAATCACAAAGCTGCAGTGAGGGCCACACACTATGTATTGGATGTTTGGTGACTTGAAAACACTGAGTGTTTGAGTGACTTGATGTTGTTGCAAATTTTGTTATATTGCTTGATCTATAATGGGATCATGTATAGCTCAAATTGTGAAGTAACACCAACTAAACCACGTAGATCTAATATTCAATTTGTTTCCTTTATTTGACCGCTTGCTTTCAGTAAAATTGGCGTCATATTCAAGTTCAATTAACTTGAAATGAGTCAATGTCAATTGAAGAAGGTAAGTGTTATTGACACAATGGATGCGAAGTATTTCAATGTTTGGAAGATGCAAGTTACTCGTATCGAAGGAATCTACACTTACTTATATCTAAGAAGTTGCTAGAGTTAGTTAAGCAAATTGGTTGGGATTTGTTGGATAGAGAGTGTTATGTCTTTTCCAGCTGATGTTGGCTTCTAGTATCCCATTTAACATTGTGAAAGAAACACCTATGAGACTATTGAATGTCCCGATGAACATGTATGAGAAGCTCTCTGTGATCAATAAGGTCTATTTGATGTGACCTTTGTTTCACTTAAAAATGGGCGAAGTTGCTCTGGTTGATGAACATATCAATGAACTTAATGTGACAGTTAGTCAATTGAGTTCAATATCCTTTGACTTGTTATTTTCGTTGTATGATAGTTGAAACACTAATATCACTATTTCTCTGGTTAAGAAGCTTGATGTTTGATAAAGTTTATGATTGATTTTGAGTGAAGAAATTTGTCTGATAGATTGATGAATCTGTCTTGTAAGTTTGGATACGTGCAGAAGAAGAATGGGAAATTTACCCAAAAAATACTAAGCTTATTGCAATTATGCTAATTTAGTCCAAAACTTTTTTTAGGCCGAGGGAGTCCTAAACCTTTTGTGTTTGTGTTAAGTTATTCATTCGGTCAATTTTGACTGGCTGGTTGAGACGTGGTGTCATTGACGTTCATGTGAATTTTAATAATAATTTGATATTTTGAATAAATAAATAAATAAATTATTCTTTTTCTTTGTTACACTTATTTTTTTTCCTTCTTCGTGTTCTTTCCCTAGCTGATTACTAGACATAGGTTACCAGCTAGAGTTGAGGGCCGGCAATGTCAATTTTGCCAAATTTGGTGAGGTCGAGCTTCACTCAAACCTTTAGGAAGGGATCCCTCACCAGAGGTTACAAGGGCAACCTCGCCCAATTCCATCCTTGTGGTTCATGCCTCCTGCAGCCGGGGCAAGGCTGGCTCAAGATTGATGACTAATTAGAGGAAGAAGAAGAAAGACAGAAAAAAAGAGAAAGAAAAAAAATAATGAGTAAAAATTGTCCACATCAGTCCTAATAGTGCCATGTCAATGCTGTCACGTTAGCATCAATAGGCCAAAATTACCTAGATGAATTAATTAGATATAAATAAAAAAATGTTTAAGATCTAATTGGTCAGAAAAGAAATTTATGACTAAATTGACACAATTCCAATAAGTTTATGACTTCTTAAATAACTTTTATGAAGAACTAGTATTCTTATTACTAGGGATATGCCAAACTGAATAGACATAGGTAGCTTAGAGTTAGTGGTGTTGTTTGTTGGAATTGTGAATACCACTCTGGAAGAGCTATAATTCTAACATGAGTGGCATCCTAGAAGGAATTACCTTAAGCTACAAAAAGAGAAGGGCAGAGTAATTAGAGTTGAATCTATTTATGATGTTACCATAGACTGCTAATGCTCCTGATAGTGACAATTATGTCTTGTTTATCGTTGAGAATTTTTCGTTTAATGGATGAATTATGGATTCAAGTTTTTCATTTCATACAACACCAAGAAATAACTAGTTTTTTTTACAAAAAAAGAAGAAGAAATAACTAGTTTATTATTCATTAGTGCCTTAATAGTGGTAAAATCTCGTTAGGGAACAATGTTAAGTGTAGTTGTATAGATGTTGGTGATGTTAAAATCAAAATATATGATGATACCATGGTGACATTGACTAAAGTGAGGTGTGTCCCACAATTATAGAAAAACATTATTTCCTTAAGTGCCCTACTTAGTTGGGTGCTAGTTTATTTTAGAAGATGGATTTTCAAAGTCATATGAGATATCTTAGTGATAATAAAAGGCGATAAGTACAGTGGCCTATATGAGTTTCAAGGGGAGATAAATGACATATTTAGCCGTGGAGAGAGTAGATGCAGTTGCTTGAGAGTTCCAAGTGACACCTCTGAAGTTGTGTGGCTAAGAAATTACAAGTATGGAACTAATGGTACTCAAGCAAACATATATTGTGCAATTTACTACTACTATCAAAGAAACAACTAGAGTTTATGGAGTCGACTTGTATGCTGACAATTTTTTTTCCCTTTGGTAAAGGTAAGAATTTGTATTACTTTGCCAAATGGAATATACTATCAAGATGGAATCCGACACCACAAAACTCGTACTCATTGTGACACTAGACAATGTTAGTTATGAGTGAAAGGGCGCATGGTTTCTACTTTTAAATAAAATAGACAAGACCGAAACATTTGGCCAAAAGAGGCTATACTTACTTAGACCGACCCTCAATTGCAAAGATAGAGAGGTCCAAATCCCAGCTACACTGTTATGTTGACAAGTTGCAGTGGCTTCCTTCGAAGAATATTGTCAGATGTACAATAAGAGTTGTGGATGACTACTAGATAAGAACCTTGGTGTTTGTGTGCACAACTTGATTTTAAGAATTGTGGTAATAAGGGCATCTACTTTAGAAGTGGTATGCCCTTACTCTGACAAGTACACAAGTAAACTACTTCAAGTGGACAAGTCTATTTCATGAATATTTCTTCTTGATTACCTACTCCAGTCTGGAAAATAAAGTATACAAAGTGTATCGAGATGTCATTGTGACGTAAGAGCAATGACATTTTTTCTAAAATAGAGCTAAACCAAAGAACTTCACTAGCTTTAACCGTGTACCTTAGAAACCTGAAATTGTACAGTTTTGGACAAAAAGAGGAATGAAATAGTGCTTTGATGTGACCCGGAAATTATCTGAAATTAAAATTTTATGATGTTGTTGTCACTCTTAGGCTGTTGAGAGCTTTGGTAATAAAATGAGACTAGTAAAACAATCAAGCATGCACGAATTGACTATCATATGGAGTTTTGCTTGGACTCAAAACAATTATGTATGAAGGTAGACATAGTGAAATACCATGTTTATATCTTTGAGTAACAAAATGTAGCAGAGTTCATGAGCAAAATATCACTAGGACGCCAGTAAAATGCTCTCTAGTGCTAGTATGGTAAAAAATTCTTGGTGAATGTACTTAAAGCGATATGTTTATTAATGAATAGCTTCCCATAGACTGCGATTAAATGTTAAAATCTTGAGGAACTTGGTCAAGTAATGTTGCTGAATATTCTATTCTTAGCATATTTGGTTGCTTGTGATGTGTTCTAGCAAGTGATAGCATGCTTGGTGGGAGGGAAGAAAGTGAGAAGACATCGATTGTGATGCTCAGAATTAAACTTTCATGTTGTCAATAGATAAGCTATATTTGATGAGTCTCGAATACTCTTTTGGTGGGAGTAATTGTGATAGTGCTCACAGGAATTTGGACGTTATTTAACTAAACGTGGAGTTGCAACTAGCAAATCCTGAAGTAGTGAGTACTTGCATGATAATTAATACAGATGGTGCTTATATAACTAATAAGTTTGACAAGGTGTATATTTGATCTCCAGATAGATATGGATGCTACGAAATTGCTTTATCTGCATAAAGGAGATTGTGTATTAAAACACTTACGGAATGGCTAAAGATTGTGCTTAAAAACTCTTATAGTTACTGAGTTCAAGCAATGCTTGGACTTGGAAGATCTCCGTGGCAGTTCAGCCCATGAGGGACCGTGAGAAAGTAGCACTGATTAAGTTCCATAGAAGCTATTCTAATTTGACACAAACATTAGGTTAAGTTGAATAATATTGAGAATATATTTCGAGTTTGAGCCCATAAAGGAAAATCCGATAGTAAACATACAAAATCCCAATAGAACTTGTGACATAAATTAGGAAAGTCTTGATAGGATTTTTAGGTGATTGAACGTATAATGTAAATTATCAAAGTTGGATTCCTAGTTTGAGTTAGCTAAAAGGGACTTTCTCTTTTGGAGCCAAATATTATGGACATAAGGTGTGAGTCTTGGTTATTACTCACAAGTGACTGGAGGAGCTTTTCAGTGGAAACAGATTGCCTGTAGTAGTGCAATACTACTGCAGGTAATCTTGACCCTCCATTTATGGGCCCCCCATTGATGGCCCCACCAATGAAGAGCTAAGATTGCCTGCAGTAGTACTGCACTATTACAGGCGATCCAAATCCCTTTCGTTGTAACAATTAGTTATGTGGCGTGCACGTGAATTACATTTTGATAAATTGTTTCACGAAAAATTGTGAGGGTCTAAATACTAAGTGAGTTTTAAGTGAAGTGAGGTATTAGAAAATAGTAAGATTTTGTATAATTTGAGTGTGGTTATAATTGCTATCATATCTTTGGACCGTGGAATAATCTGCTCCTCTCCTTTTAAAAATAGGTCCCACAGATCAAATCATTTCAATCATGTGTTCGATTTATTTTGTTATTATGGTCTTTTTATTGTTCATCTCTTGTTTTCGCAGCAAAAGCTTCTACTTTTTTCCAGGATGTTGGCGTGCTGAGATTTTCCACAAATCAGTCTCATTAATTGGCTTTTAGATTCGCTGACCTAGCATCACGGTAACCATGTCATCCTAATCCTCCATTAAAATGTTTCCCCCTTATAAAAAGGGAGAAAACCCCCATCTCGCCAAGAGCGAGAAGCCAAAAGAACTAAAGCGACCGTGAAGTGGCTTAGAACTGAGTAAGTCAAGTCATGCTAAAAAACTTTCATGAAAATGGCAGCTGATCGGAATGAGCGCATACCCCTTTCCGACCGACGGACTCCGCCATCTGGCCGCTTATGATTGCCCCGATCATGGCTCCCACGTTCACCAACGAGCCAAATATCGAATACTACATCCAGCATCATACCACAGTCAAGAACATAATGCATGCGAAAACAGATCGCGAACCAAAACAGAAGATCAAATTCCGGGTCCTGAAGCAAGTCGAACCTGCGAGAGCGAAAGGCCCAGGTCGCTTATTATGTCGTCCTCCGTAGGGGAAGAATATCCACACTGAAAGCCGAAACAGCACAAGATTCACACAATCAGAAAATTCACTGATAGATAGATAGATAGATAAAAGCAATAAGCATCAAGCCGATCTGGGCCTACAGCGAAACCGAACTGAATGGGGCCTAAGGCGACGATCAGAACACAGAGGAGGACGGAGAAGGAGCCGTCGCGGAGGATATGCGCTGATTCAGAGAGGCTGGACTGACTCGATCCCTTCCCCTTCATCAAGTACCACATCCCCGGGTGGAGCAACGGCTTTCTCAGGTCCCTCTCGACCTCGGCGTCTTCAATGGCGCTCATGTTGAAGCTCGAAGCCCAAGCTTCTTCCAAAGATGCTGCTGCTGCCTCTTGTTTTTACTTAGCTCAAGCGAGTGAGAGAGCCATGTGACGTTGGATCCGAACCTTCAAGAACTATTCAAAGGCCATGGACGATAATGGAGAAGGTAATATGATAGAACGAATTGTCTCTCTGACTGTTGGTTGTTAAAGAAGAAGATGAACCACTCCAGACTCCATTAATATCTGCACGTACTAGCATTTTGCCCACTGCAGTTGGCCGATGTGTCACTTTTCTGAGGTGTCTGCGTCTGGGACTAAGGGACTGCTATTACCAGACGATGATGCCTGAAGGAGATACTAAAAACGAGAATATCTGACGCGTTGCATGTGGGGAAGGTGAGCCGTGGTCCTGCACAGCGCAAGCGACGTTCCTAGTTGATAGGCTCAATTTGTTTCGTCTAAAAAATGCAACATTTTAAAAAAATATTTTTGAGAAAAATTATCCAAATAAATGATAATATTTTCAAATGTTGAACTGAAGTCTATAAATTAATCAAAAAATATTTTCCATTGTTTGATATACAAAATTTGATTTGGTTTTCCGGAAGACAATTACCAAAAAATCGAATTTTAAATTATCTTTTATTATCTTTTTATCTTTTTCTTCCTTTTCCTTCTTCACTAGTGAGCGACCAGCCACAAGGGAGGGATGAGCTTGCCCAAGGCCAACGAGGTCGAGATTGGCCTGAGGTGAGCGAGCTTGTCCCTTGCCTCTAGCCAATTGCTGACCGTCACCATGGCTAGCCTCGATAGAGGAAGAAAAAAGTAATAAAAAATTATTATCTTAGTAATATTTTATGAGAGCAAATATTTCATTAACTTAATATCCAAGTCCATGATGCACTCAAGATTGATGAATTCGAAATGAGCTAAAATTTGGTGGATTGCACCGAAACGGGTTACTAATCAAAACTCGCTGTTGTGCTATGATAGATGTCATATTTTCGCGTTTGGGAATTGTTTACATGAGTTTTAGGGTAATTTTTGTTATCAGTGGCATCTTCTTAACAAAGTTTTTCCTATAATAAATAGGATATATTTTTGTAATTGCATTTTTTATTATAATTAGGTTTCTTATCTTAACATCATATAAAATAGTGTTTTATGATTTCAAAAAGGCAGACTTTTTGATAGTTTGATTTTGATAATCACGCTTAAGAGAACGATTTGTTCCTCTATCAATTCTTAATTCTTATTTAGCTATTTTTTCTATTGTGGTATCAATTGGTATTAAAGCACATGTTGCTTGAATCAATAGCTAAATAGAATCGCGTTGGTTATGGACGGCAGGCTCGTGGTGGCTGGGGATGTGGAGTTGTTCTTGAAGCAGATGAACATCCTAGTCTAAGAGACTCACGAAATGTAGAAATTCAAGAACGAAGAAGGTGAATCCAAGATTTGGAGCGACAACTTGCGGAGGCAATGTTGGACATTCAATCCGAAGAATGAATGGAATCTACGGATTCATCCGATGATGAAGAGGATGATGTCAACCCTTTCAGGGTTCTGGATTAGAGACGGAATCCGAGAGAATGTCCTGGAAATCAGTCATCTTCGCATAAGATGAAAATCAAGACTCCTGAGTTTCATGATAAGACTAATCTTGATAAATTTATTACTTGTTACATACAGTAAATCGAATCTTTGATATTAAGGATATGACCGAAGAGTAAAAAGTTCAATTAGTGGCTATTAGGCTACGAAAACATGCCTTGATATGGTGATAGCATGGGAAAAAGAAGTGTACTGGAGAGGAGAAATCAAAAGTGAATTGCTAGGATAAGATGGAAAATAATATGTTGTACAGGTCAGAATTTCAAGAAGAGGTATTGAACGTGCCTGAACTTTTTGTTGCTGTGGTGATGGAGCAAAATTCTGATGACAATTCCCAAATTCCTACTCAAATTCGACTCTTACTTAATGAGTTTGATGATGTTATACCGGAGGAGATGCCAACGGGTTGCCATCGAAGACTTGGAGACTTGGTTTTGAACGCCAAGACCTGAGAACGAGTTTTGGTTTTCATGCTCAACCATAGATTTTCAAGTCTAACTACCAATGCTTGGCCATATTTTGAAAAACAAATTTGATTTTTTCAACGAGGAGATTATGTTCCTAAATTTAAGTATACGTTTTTTGTTGACTTAAATTTTTTAAGCGAATCAAACGTCAGAAAATGAGGACAATATTTTTCTGAACATATGTTTTTCGCCAAATAAAACCTTAATGCATGAAGATAATCTAATAGGGGTGAGCACCGTTTTAGGAGAGAATTGAAAACCGCTCGAGTTCCACGTTTCGATGCGCCGCGGTACGATTCTCGATTTCAATTTTTTAAAAATGGCTGGTTTTTAGGAGAACCAAATCGGGAACAAAGAACTAAGAACTAAGAAATCCTTACCAAAAAAAAAAAAAAAAACTAAGAATTGAACATAAAATGGAGAATCGAACCGTGAGAACCGAGAATTAGTTCTCACTCCTTTTTGAGTCTTGCGCTCAGGATTATGAAAACAGAAGACATCTATGCCAGCATAAGCTAAGCATCTGCATGTCGGTTTACCAGTCAATTGGTAATTTTTCCTCCCACATCATCAGCATCTCGAGCGCAAGGACAAAACATAAAGAGACTTGGAATAAAAACTTCTTGTCTGGTTAAAAGGAAAAGGCAAGCTTCACGGGTCCCCTGCCTTTATTGGGTAATCCAGCACCTCGTATCTGTCCTTTTATTTGCAGCCACATGATTGGGAGGAGAAAAATCTATTCAAACCTACCGGTTGTAGATTCTCTCTCTCCCTCTCTCTCCCCAACTGAGGGTCAAACTGAAAAATGAAGTATTCGGATCGTCTGACTTGACGATGACTTGAAGTGAATTGATGCGGGAGGGCCGTCCGATTTGAGGGTTTATTTTATTTTATTTTGGGGAGGGGCGTGGAAGGCAAAATGAAAGCAGCAGAGTGCTTGCATGAGAGAGAGGTTAACTATTTGGAGCCAACTATTATCAAGCGGTTAACTATGACTTTCATCTCTTTTGATTTCAGGTGATTAAAATTTGGAGCAATTAGAATCTGGAGCAACTTTCATGGATGACTAATGACTGAAATTCTGTAATTTTAGATTTTATTTTGTATTATTTATTTTATTTTACCTGTTCATCCTTTATTGATTATTGTTATTGACAAATGAGAAACTTCAATTGTGATTTTTGCTTTCTCTTTCATATTACTTAACTAAAAAAGAAGAGGAACTTATTGGATTTTGAAATCTGTGGTAGGTTCGAGTTCCACCCGTACTCCTATAATCAACTTTATTGTCAACAGCAATATTCGTCCTTGCTACTATTTATTTTTTCTTTCTTGGTAGGGTAGTGATTCTTCTTTTCTTTTTGTCAAAAATAGGATTTTATTTTAATTCAAGATTATCTTTTGTTGTATCGGATGCGATCAATGTGTGTCTTAAAATGCCCATTAAACTAGTATCGTATTGGTGTAATTCCAGTTCTAAAAAGATGGTGCAACGTTCTAAATAGGGGTGATTGGTTCCCCGTCGGTTCTCGGTTCTCGGGAACCAAACCAGACTGAACTGGGCGGTTCGGTCCGGTTCTCGAGTGGGTAATTATCAATTACCGCGTACCATCCTAATTATGAGCATGTACTCTCATCAACCCGAAATAAAGTATTTCAATCAACTAAAGGAATTTCCATTAAGCATTGACCTTATAAACATTCCATGGGAGTTGTGCGAATGTCCCCTTCCCTAATAAGGATATTCTGATGGCACTGTTGAAGGAGACCGACCGTGACTCCAAACTGCTTAAAAGATGCATAAAAGATTACACAAAGTCACAAACTGCTTAGTGCTTACCTTTGCAGTCAGCCACCGTCCACCACCACCACCACCACCATCTCTCTCTCTTGATATGGCCAATCAGCAACCAAACCAAGTCCCGATTCATAGAACAGTCAAAACCATCTAACGACAGCCTAAACCACTGGACCCAAAAATAAAACTGTCAAAGGTATGCCACACCAATCCACCACATCCAAGTCGTTGCAACTCTAGGAGTTAGGTCAATCCATTCCAAATAAATTTCCCGAAACAGAGGCAAAAGGAAGATTATAAAATAAAAGCAATTGCTATTCAACTTATCACATAATAAAAGCTCCCAAGCAACACAAACAATTATATATAAAACACCAATTCTCTCGCAATTGTCACTTCTACTTATGGCACCAACTAATCTTGGAAGTGAAACTAGAAAAAAGTCCCCAACAAGACAATCCCTAAAGAAAGAACAATAAGAGAGATAAAAAATAGCAATGCTCTTTAAGTGCTCTTCTTATCTGCTTTGGCTGCATGCTGCAATAGCCGCAGCTTGACCTCTGAGCCTACCGGTCCTCCTCGCAGCAGACTGGATGCCTCGGCATGGCACAGCAGCATCTAAACTTTTGCTTAACTTCGAGTGCGATACCTACAATAAAGGAAGAGAAGGCCCTTCAAATGACGGCTTATGAACAAGAGAGCAAACAAGTAGAAATGCTCTTCGAATCTAACCCACCAGCTACAATTGGCAACATTCAAAGCAGAGAATGCTAATAACACCACAGAAAGCAGCCCTTACGAATTGGATCTCCAAATCGGAGAGAGAGAGAGAGAGAGAGAGAGAGAGAGAGAGAGAGAGAGCTCTCAGTAAACGAGAGGCGCAAGCCGCGCTCCCTCAGAAAAGTCCAACACGCAAACTTAGGGATCCAAAAAACCTCATCCACGGTCGATTGAGCTGATTTGCAGGGCAAATCGAGGCAAGGCAGAGTAATAGAGTAACTTACCGGTGGGATGATGAGAACAGGTGGAGGAGTCGTGTGCGAGGCGGAGGTCCAGAGGCGACAGAGGAAGCGGCTCCTGTCGACTATCGAGCAACGCTTTTGTGAAGGTCCAGTCCGGAGGAGTTGCGTCTCGCGTGCAAGAGGTAGGGTTAGGTATTCTCTACTCTGTTGTGGGAGGGAGGAGAGGAGTCACGATCTCGTGACTTGCGTGAGCCATGAGGTGAGAGACTGAGAGTGACTGAGATTGAGTGAGAAATGAGAGCGAGATGGTGAGAAAGAAAGAGAAAAAATAATCGGTAAAATTTTTTTTTAAACAGTGTCAGTCTGGTTCCGGGTGGGCAGTTCCACCCCTAAATCGGGAACTGGACCGAAAATTTCCAATTTCATTTATATGAAACCGGGAACCGGACTGGTAAGTTTTAGAACTGCCCAGAACCGACTGGTCTGGACAATTCCGGGCGGTTCCCGAGGGGGCGATTTTGCCTGCTCACCCCTAGTTCTAAAATGACTTTACATATTGACAGGGACAATAATATACAAAAATCAAGAACACTTTTTACTTGGTTCTCACTTTTGAGGATGTTTATTGACCAAATTCAATTAATATGTATATTTTCATTCCAATCTGACCAAAAAAATACATAGCGAATTGGAACATCAATACTGCTTCTAATTTTAGCCAAAATCTGATTTGGCTAACTAATGAGATATGTTAGAATGTTCGGGTTAATAAATACGTTTAAGCACTAAGTATTTTATACAAACATTTTGAGAAGTAAGTTCATTTATTTTAAAAAATATTAAGGATGTGTCTGAAATGACTTGTATTTTTCATCCTTTTGACAATTCTTCTCTTCTAATATTTGTATTTTGAGGTTAATTTAATGTCTAAAATATGAACCATCTAGAAGATACAAATGCAAATATGTAAAGTCATTGTAGAACATTGAACAATCTTTTGACATTCAATGTATCTTTTCTTGATGTCAAATACTTTTTCTAGTTAAAATAGAACCACATTAGTTCAATGAGTTTTTTTTTCAAAAGAAATTCATTTATTACACCCGATATGATATAAGATAATGTCGAATTAAAATAAGATCTTACTTTCACAAGGAAAAAAAGAAACACCACCCTACTGAAAAATACATTGTAAAGACAATCCTACCCATTGTGGCTTAATCTCCTAAAAAAGAACAATGGTAAGTCAAGCCCCCGGCTGTTAGAGCTTTCTTGCACTCTTGATACATTTGAACTTTGAACATGGTGTATTTCATGGGAGATTCATCGGATATAAAATCTCGTGTTCATGAGTTAAACACTACCTAACATAACTAATGCTATATACCTAAAAATACCTTGACTTGAAGTTTGTTATGGAATATCGAATTTATCTTAATGATAAGTTGAAATTCTTACTGTGATAGGGTGAGGAAAGTAAATCACCAAACAAAAGAATAGTATAGTTCTCAATATCCAAAGGACAATAAGAGTGACGATCTGTAGTTTTGCTGATGTATAATATCTTACTCAAAATTTCAATTTCTTCAATTAAGTTACTGAACTTTTTATTAATGTGTCATATCTTTTTTAAACTTCCAATAAATTTGTACAAAATGTTCAAGATCATTAGAGCAACAAATGTCACACCCCCAAATCCACAAGTAGAAGGGTATGACATGGTCGTCCCCCTTATCGGAGGACACAGTCTCAAACAATCAGACTTAACTTGATATCAATATATGCATACATATACATATGATAAAAGGTAGTTTGATTTACAATATCAGAGTCCACTATAACCGTCAAATTATACATGTGCAACCAACCTAAAGTCTTCAACCCAAAAATAGTTTATACCTAAAAATAGTGTTATCCAAAAAAATCCCAAAAAGTACGTGCTCTCACCCTACGAACAGGTTCTCAAGTTACCTCAAAAACAAATGGTTTACCGAGCAATACATTCCTCCAAAATAGATCAAATAAATACTATGCATATATTTAAAACTGTAAGAAAACTGATTTACATCAAAACCATGTTTAGTAACTTTCAGAATCAATCACAAATCATTTCATAATAATGTATTCTCATCAAAATCAAAGTCAGTTAACCAAACAATGTCAAATGAGTTCAATGGTCAAATCCATTGATCAATCTCATTAATCAGACACCAACGGTCAATTCTATCGACTAACATCATGCTTAAATATCAATCGTGGTTACGAATAACGCTTTGTGACTAAACGACCAAGATTCCCCCCTTAGCTAGGTCTCCACCTACAATGCCAGTGGCTCGGCCCACAAGGATGTCCTAGAAAATATGCATATTCACAAAACCACACATGTTCACAAAGATACTGAGCTCAAACCATTAATCAATAATTCACTTCCACAAATCTCAAACCCAAAATCATAATATATATTAAGTCATTTCCATAAAATATTTTGTAAACCATTTCCCAGTTCAAATGTATAAGATTTCACAACATATTTGCTAAGCATTATGCAAGTCAAAACACAACAACTGCAGTAAAATGTCTTTTCAAAATTTAGTGTCAAACCTCAAAAAGCAGTAATCATTCGATCTAGAATTTATGTAACAAATATGTATTTACCAGCT
The DNA here is from genome assembly GCA_019926035.1 of Melaleuca alternifolia. NCBI lineage: Eukaryota > Viridiplantae > Streptophyta > Magnoliopsida > Myrtales > Myrtaceae > Melaleuca > Melaleuca alternifolia. The sequence continues at coordinate 3,669,933 of JAGKPW010002416.1, read as the reverse complement.
TATAACGCATTAAATCTTCATAAATTTAAGACATGAGTTTTCAAATTCTTAAGAAGAATAGTATTACTCACCTCGAATACGCCAAACACCAATCCTATCGATCAATTCTCTAGATTCCTAATAATACAATGAAAAATAGTATTAAAAACTGAGTAAAATAAAATTCTAATGACTAACTTGACTAGGTATGTCGATTATCGACAAAAGCGACGCATATGAGTCACTAAAATAGCTCGTCGCTAACAAAAATCAACATTTTCTATTTGTGCAACTCACGCACGTAATCTATTTTTGCCATAACTTTCTCCTTCGAACTCCATTTCTAACGATCTTATAGGCAACTAAAAGCACTTTCTACGTACTACAACTTTCATGAATGAGCCCCACCCAAAATCCGACCGAAAACTGATGAAAATGGGCCATGAAGTTACTGTTCGCTCGTGAACCGTGAGCACCGAATTTCAAAATTCCGTTTTGGACAAACCGTATGCTCAAATTGAATTCCGTCAGTTGTTATGGCTTCACGGCAACCTAAAGTACCATTATCACATAATTTCTCAGACAAATAACTTCAAAATCGGACTTCGCTGCTGAAAACTCGTATAATTTTGAATTTACAACGAAAACTCATAATCTAATCCGATTAAGTAGACGAGGGGCGTGAATACTTACCAGGCATTACGACTCGAAGCTGAATCAACTTGCCAAAGGCTCGGGATCACAACGTCCTCTTTTTCCTCTCTTTTTTTCTCCCTCTCTCTCTCTTTCTATTCGGCCTTATTTTCCTTCCTCTTCTTGTTCTTCACGCCCTTATTTGATCGCACATGCAGAGAAATTAAAGTGGTCAAACGGTGCAAGCGGTGGTAAAATCTTCTTTCATTTTTATGGTCTTGGGCTTTGAGGCTTGGGCTTTATATCTGACCATCCTTAAAGAAAATTCCGTCCTTGAAATTTATATGTACCTTATTCCACAAACAAATGAGGATATTTGTGTTTCACCTTCTCTTTGAGCTCCCATATGGCCTCTCTTTCAGTATGATTTTGCCACTGAATTTTCACATAATGGATCGTACGTCATCGCAACACCTGCTCCTTTTATGGACATGCTATTTTTCGTATGTCAAATTCTCCTTTAACCTCAGTGGGGCAAAATCTAACACATGTTCAGGGCTCGGTACATATTTTCGTAGTAATGACACATGAAACACATTATGCACCTCAGACTATGCTAGTGGCAACACCAATTTATATGCAACTTCTCCAACCTTTTCTTATATTAAAAATGGTCCCACGTACTTTGGGCTCAACTTTCTACGAGTGCCGAATCTCATGCCTTCATTCATTGGGGAAACTTTTAAAAATACATGATCCCTAATGTCAAACTCCACCATTCACCTTTTAAGATCTGCATAATTTTTCTAACGGCTCTGAGCTACTTTTAAATGTTCTCGAATTAGTCTCATTTTTCTTCTGATTGCTAAATAAACTCATGACTGGTTAATCTTTTTGAATGAATGATACAAAACTCTTATTCCATAAAATAATGTTTCTCCTCTCTGCGCCAAGTTAATGAACAGCAAAAATCAATGTGACGAAAGGAGGCTAGAATCATCTAAACGAGTACTGAATCTCTTCCAAAGTTCATCCCTTAATTCCTAGGACGAAGAGCGTCACAAATACAATAGTACATGCAACCACAACTGTGTAGATTGTGAATGTACCTGTCGAAAATTGCAGAGGCCCCGTCAGTCAACATTAAGTGTTAAGCATGAAAGAGTGTGTTGTAGGAGAGAGGGAGAGGGAGAGAGAACCTTCGGCGCTCCATGCCAACAGTACGTTTGCTGTCACGGTGATTACCCACGTTGTTATCCAGTTTGCCAACGTTGCCATGCTGCTAGTGAGGCCCTTAATGTTTGCTGGAAGAATCTGACATGCCAAAAGAAGATGAAAACTCGTGACCATTGAGCAACCTTCATTCAAGCAGGCAACTTGGAGGAGAGTTCTACACTCGTCAATTTACTTAAAAATGAGTAAATTGTGCTCGCCTTAAGCATGATAACCCATGGTATGGATTTCATTCCTTGAGCAAAGGCAACCACAAAAGCCTGGATAAAATGACACTTAAAACATATCCTCAAACTTATTAAGCAAATGAATAAGTACAAACAGGGAGTATAGAGTATCATACCGCAAGCCCAACCACCGACAATATTCCCATTATGCTGTACAATTCAGAATCATCTGAAGCAGAACTTTGGAATATGGAAGAACGATGCCTCAAAAAGTAGCCATTGCCTTAGAAACAAGAAGCTTCTACTAACATCATTACTCACCTCCACATAGAACGCTACACACACAAGAAGAAGGCTGAGAGTCATCGTGGATGAGGACAGCTGCAAAAAAGATTTAAACACCCAATTTGAGTGTGTTTTAGAGAATCTTGACTTTAGTGATATCTAGTCATACGCACTATTAGAAGCAGCTGTCGGCTTGCTTTATCCGAGAGCCAAGAGGTAGCCCCAGTGGCAATAACCTACAGCATGAAAGGTCCTTAAACCTTAGATTATATTCAGTTTTTTGCAATGTTTAATTGCTGCACAAGATAACTAAGAGCATTGTCAGTTACCTGGATAGCACCGACTCCAACAGTTGCAACATCACTTGAAGAAATCCCTAGTGAAAATCAATGCACATTAATAGATGACCATACTCAAGTAGCAGAAGCTCTATCAGGTCGTATCAGTCAACAAGTGCTATCAGAACAACAACATCAACATGCCTTTGCTCATCCTTACTATACTAGAATCTAAAAGATAAATTTCATGTTTTTGGCAGGCGTGTAGAATTTGCAATACTATATCCTCTACAGAATGAAACGGGCTAATTTGAATTATACCCATCCATGGATAGCTTAGCTGGTTATGATGAACTTAAACTATGTTGTGATTTTGGATTCGATTCCCCAGAGAAGTGTTTGCGATTTAAGTGGGGGGGCATGGCCGTGGGTTGCTGTGTTAGTCTCCTCCGAGGAGTAGTCGAGGTGCGCGCAAGTTGGCTCGGACACTTTGGTTACCAAAAAAACAATATGAATTTTACAAGCTCAAGTTTAAGGGGCATTCCAATTTTCTCTAACTTCAATTAATAGTCCTCTAGTCCAGCCTATATAGATATAAAAACAGAACTTCAATGACTCGTCTGTTTAAATAAACCTAGCATAATGTGACATTTACTCTTCAATTAGAAAATGTTACGGACAATTGAAATCTTTCTAGGGAGAAGAGCATAATGAGTAGGTTTCAGCTAAGTCCTTAGTGGTAACACTAATGAAAGAGAAAGGTTTAAAATTCTAATAAGTTCACTTTTTCATTCTAATTAAATGATATATACATTGCAATGCAATATAATCAGTAGCCACCGGCACATTCAAATATTGATAAGGTGTAGAATAAAAAACCATCGATGCCACTGAGTCGCCGGAGCATAAATAGTCCAATACCTACCTGCAGTACATCTATTTGACACAAAAGGACAATATGTCAAGGTATGAGATAATAAATTTAAAGATATATTTAAGTGAAACATTTAACATGAAAGGAAACCAATATCTTTTCTGTTTGAGCTCTCCAAACCTGATCGTTGTTCCTTTGTTTGTGGATGTAACAGAACTCTTATCCTTTGGAGTTTTAAGACATATATCAAGATTCAAGGATTTAATTGAAACTGATTGACCAATCTAACAACAAAACATATGTCAAGTCAAGTATACTTTATGGCATACATTAGGCTACTAACTACATTGGAGTAAGGTGGCCATCGTTTTCTTATCCTTAGGAGCTTTAAGACATATATCAAGATTCAAGGTTACACCTATTATAACAGAAGAGTCCATGAGTTTGCAATTTTGCAATCATAAACATTCAGGAAATTTATTAATATAAGTCTATCTCAAATCAATAAACTTTATTGAACCACTTATTACTAGTAAGGGATGAAAGAGCTTCATCAACAACATTAAGTTTAGAATGATCATGCGGTGTAGCCATGAAAAGTTCCCTTTCAATCTCAAAAGGGTGTTGGGGAATAGTTCCACATTGGCTTTTTCACAAGTGAGGTTCTTGAGAATAATTATCCAATGGAACCAATCCACTAATTAGTAAGTCACTCCCATTAGCCTTAGAAGGTGGAGGAATTTATTCTTCTATCTCTTTTAGGCCATTAGGTACGCCTTATTTTGCTTTTCTAATTTATAGAGTTCAATTTCTTTATTTACTTCATCTTGCTTGGAAAATCATCTTCTAAGACTATAACTGCGTTTGGTTTGATTTTGAAGATGTATTTTTGGGGAAATGCTTAAAACTAGCAGAACTCGTTTTCAATTTTCACAATTCCCAAGACCAATTTTGTACCTCAAAAAGCTTTGAGAATAATTGCCAAACACATCATATTTTTCCCAAGAGGCTTTGGAGTTCCAAAGTCCATTGGGAATTGGACCAAACCCACCCTACAACTCATACTCAATTTTAGATGTTGTTCACCTATAAATATGTACCTATTGAATATTCAAAATATCTTATACATGTACACTTTATTTGAGCCCAATTTGCCATACTTATGAGAAGCATTTTGACAAAAAGTCATTGATCCCCAAGGCCGCAAATTACCTAAGTTAGGTTTCTCGCTGGTCTATAATTCATATAAGATGGAAGAACTGATTTGAAAGACACTCGATTAAGAATGTAGGCAGTGATACAAAATGCATCTCTCCAATGAGATATAGAAATGTCTGTTTGTGCCTTCATTGACCTAACCATACCTAATAATGTACGGTTTCTTCTCTCTACACCACTCTTCGTTGTGGAGTACTAGCAATTGGCAATTGCCTAAGGATTCCTTTTTCTTCACATAGCACTTTAAATCGCTCAAATAGATGCTCACGTCCACCGTATGTTCTTAAAGCCTTACTGTTTTTATCCGGTTGACTCTCCGAAAAATTTAATGCTTTTAACTTATGGGAGATAAGATAGACATGACCATACAGCATATAATCATCTATACATGTGATAAAATAAAAAGTCTCATGCCTTACCTTCTTATTCATTGGACCACGTATCTATGAATGAATTAGTTGTGAAAGAATGACTGCTCTTTTGGCTTTCTCGAATGGTTTTCTAGTTAACTTCCTAGTAAACAATGTTTACAAGTGGGCAAGATAACTTTAGTGAGTTGACCCAATAAGCCATTTTTTGGGTAACTTTGCGATATTTTCTTGCCCTATATGGCCTAATCCAACATGCCATTGATTTGAATTAATATAAAGACGATCATAGAAGTCAAAAATGAAAAAGCAGTACTGTTATAACAAGAATAATCCATGTGTAAAATCATAAAACCATTCGCAATAAAAACCACGTCTATGAAAAATAGTCCCCTAATGAAGTCGAACATTTTCATGTTCAATCATACACTTGAACCCTAAAAGTAACCATGATAATAATTGAAAAGAGATTTCACCAAACTTAAGAGCAAATAAAACATTATGAAGAAATAGAGTATGTCCTCCTCACAATTCCAACTTGTAAGTACCAATTCCTGGCACTTCAACACTAGGTCAATTTCCCATGAGAAATCTTTTGCTTCCAGATGCAATTCAATGGTACCTGACAAAGTTAACTTGGTCTCTTGCTACAGGGTATGTTGTGCTGAGAAAACCTCTGTAAGTATTTTGAATTTGACAAAAATAACTATGGTTTACGTCGATTTCAATAAATGTAAGAGTTGTTTGTGTTTTAGGTAATAATTGCTTTATGAGAACTCTATTGTTATAAGTATAAAGGTTCAAATTGACTTGAAGAATGTATTTGACGAACATGTAATCTTGAAGATGCCAAGATGTTAAGACTAGAGGATCTACATCACTTTGTAGACTAAGGGTGCGCATGATTCAATTTCTGTCCAGAAATTGAGTTCTGAAACAGAAATAGATTTTTCTATTTCTGTTTCAGAATGAGTTTCTGAGGAAAAAACTGCATTTGATAAGGACATATAATTTCTATTCCAAAAAGAGAAATCTGTTTGATATGATAAAAAAAATACTAATTCTGTTTCTATTTCTTTTGAATAATTTTTTTTTTAATTTGACTTTGCAAGATTTTTTTTTGGTAAAAATTGACTTTGCAAGATGATCATTTCAATAAAAATAAAATACATATTATATAAAAAAATATGAAAATAATCACATTTTTTATTGCAATCGAAAACTCGAATTCAGCTTAGTTGTATAAAACATATGTTCTCTTCTAACTAAATAAAGATATCCAATGAGGCAACCAAATACCAATGACGGACCATAGAAAGATACGAACTTCGTTTGGCCGCTACCGTTGCAATCCTGAAATTGTCCAAAATATCATAGGATGTTCTAAGAGACGGGAAAAATCATAAAAGAGATGATATATTGAACCAAAGCTCATATTACAACATCACACTACAAAGGTTAAGATAAGAAATTCTCAATTACAAAATACTACAAATACATTACAAAATACAACATCATGGAATCTGTGGCATGTTATGATCAATTGCCATTTTATTGGTAATATGTTTCCTAAACAAGTTCATCTCAGTTCCCTCTTCAATTGATGTGTCATCCGTAACCACATCTTCTGTATGTTCAAACAAGTGCTCTGGATCTCCATATAAGGAAAAGTTCCTATCCCTCCTGTCTTCATCTCGAATGTAGTTATGAATAGCACAACATGCAATTACAATATGTGTTTGCTTTCGAATTGTAAATGCAGGCATGTGTTTCAAAATGAAAAAAAACGATTCTTCAATACTCCAAATGATCTCTCAATGACATTTCTAAGTGAAGAATTCCTATGATTGAACAATTCTCTTGCTGTTGTTGGCCGTCTCGCGGAGCCCCTATAATCGTTTAGATGATAGCGTTCACCTTTGAAAGGAGTTAAGAATCTCGGAGCTAATGCATATTCAGAATCTAGCACATAGTATTTGCCCATAACAAATTATTCATTTATGAGTCACAATTTGCGATTACAATGATAATAAAAAAAATTTAGTCATTACGAAATACGTAAATACCTGGTGGTGGTCGAGGAAATTCTAAACTAGGAGTCTCGAGTGCTGTTGCTAGCACCCGACAGTCGTTGGCAGATCATTCCCAACCAACATACACATAAGTGAATTTCATATCAAACGAGCATGCGCACATCACATTCTGTGTGGTGTTTCCTTTCCTGCCTCTATATGGGATTTGCTTGGACGAAGGTATACAAGCATGAATATGTGTACCATCAATAGCGCCTATGCAACCCTATCATTTTATCAACAACCATTATTAAACAAAATTGAAAACAAAATGAAATTGATTGTTGAAAAGAATGTATGAAAATACTACATTGAAGTAAAGTTTATGTTTGGGATCCATGAGAATTTCATTTGGGATAACATCAAATGAAGGTAGAATAATAATCTCTTTTGCTAGCTTGCGAACTGCTTTCAACACTATCGTAAAGTATTTGCTAATAGTTTGTCCTGAATGTTGAAATCTCTCACATAGATTTCTATTCGAGGAACCGTGACAAATAATAGATAAAAATATCCCAATCTGTTCATCTACTTTAATTTGTCGACTATCCATCAATCAACCTCTTGACTTCATCAAATTGCAAAGATTGACAAACACGCGCCTTTCCATTCTAAAAGCTTCATAGATTCTATCCGAATGTCCATGAAGAATCTCTCTCGTCCATGAAGAATCTCTCTCATCCATTCAGGTCCTGACAACACGCTATCCCTAATAGGTTCTCTTGTGTGCATCGACATATCCATCCCAGTAATGCAGAACCAACCTATCAGTATATCTATATCAGAATCAACAGAATCTATGTCAACTAATTCAACTGTTGATGCTTGATCGCTACTTTCACCTCCCTCCATATTACCTATAAACACAACATATAAGTCAAGAATTCAATGAACTCTTTCATAGCATCTCATATGATGGCAACCACATATCATAAAGTAAACTTCATATCAACACCTGAATCATTAAAATACAAATCAAAGTATCCCAAATACATAAGTCATAATAGATAAAAAAAAAACCAAACATAAATCCATAGTATGCTTCTCAACATCCCAATCAAGTAGATTCAATTAGTCCACGCCTCCTTTCCGGTAGAGCTAAGATGAAAGCCTCCCTCCAAGATGCACTAAGTAAGGATTCCTTCACAGCTTTGTTGTACAAATCTGGATCCAAGTCAGTCATGCCATTTATGATGGCCGTCACAGCTCCAACGGAGTAGGGATCTACAAGTGCTGATGATGGTGATGATGCATTTGAAGTCACCGAGGCACTAGTTGATTGACTCGTCCCGAATGCAATCAATTCTCGAATGGCTTTGCAAGTTGAAGAAAACTCATTTGTCTTGTTCATCCTTCTCCTCTTGGCATTTGGAGTTCTGTCTATATTATGTTTTCCACGGCTTGCTGATGTAGTCATGTCGGGTGTCATGAGTCCCTCATCAATATGCTGTTCATCCAAATCCGTCGGATCACATGTCGCATCAGCACCACCATCACCGCCATTACCACCATCGAAACCACCTTCACCACAAGTTTCATCTCCATCTGAGGACACTTGTCCAGCAGTTCCTTCTGCATACTCTCCAGTAGCATATGTATCACCGAAAACAACACACAAATCGGGATACTGAGAAAAGCCATCCTTCTTAAATTTAGCCCATTCCTTGTTATCCTGTCATTTTCACAATAATTATTTACATCAGTAACATAATCAAAACTTACAACCTCAGTAAAAATAAAACAACCCAAGTGAAATGATACCTTTATGTGAGACTCCCATACACTTTCATCCTCCACAGCAACCGTGTTGTTTATATGATCCCATCCAAATCCAGATTGTGATAGAAGTTTCTTGAAACTACCGTACTGTCTCTTCAGTGTTGACACCTAAATTTTGAATTTGGATCCCATGGTCTTACCACGTGTCGTCGCACGCGTAATCGAAGGAGTTTCTAGAAGGCGTGGAATTCAAATTGAGATGGAGATTTTGTTAGTTTCGGCATATTCAATGGATAAATATATGACTTGAGTCATACTTGACCCGTAGGGAGATTTGAAGCTAATGGATATGCACCAATCTTGCAAAGGATATCGATATGCCCGATCTCTTCAATTTTTTTTAAAAAATTTGAAGCGAACTCTACTCCTCTATAAATAGAGGGCGTGGAGACAAGCGTAAGGGGGAGAAAAAAATAGGAACAGAAAAGAGAGTGAGGGACGATCGGCAAGTCGTGCGTGAGAATCGGAGGAAAAAAAATACGAAGGAGTTCTTCTGGAGACACACACACAGAGAGCCAAAGAAGAAAGTCAAAGAGGAAAGGAAGTCAAAGAAGGGAAAGTAAACAATTCAGAAGAATTGAGGGAAAGGGGAAGACATCCAGCAAAAGGGTGCGATCTCTTTTTCACTTGATTTTTCCGATGGATTACCTCGCTGATCAAATTCCTTCTGCCACGGTGCTTTGCTGAACTTGCAGTTTTTTTAAGACGACCGTCACAGTAAGCATAGAGATTTTATGTGCTTCGGTCATTGCCCAATAGACAACGCGTGGTGAAGTTCCATTGCTCATCGGTCTTCAGCACTTGGGTCGTTGCTCAACCAATCCACCAAGGAAGTCCCATTGCTGCATTGAAGCGCCCGTGGTTCTTGAGCCCAAATCAACAACCCCGTGTGGAGATTTAGCCACGTGCACTGCTGCAAGTCTCGTGGGAAGTCTATTCAACGTCACGAATCCACACGGTCAAGGGTCGGAATTTGGAGGTTAATTCGTATTAGGTAATGATCCTAACGTTTCAAGTTCAAATTAATGAATTTCATTACCTAATCGTGTTTGTTTTTTTTAGTATTGATGCATATTCTCAATATTGTTATATATACTCGAATTAGATTCTAATCCATAACGTGCTTCGATTGATAGTCCGATCTCATGCTCGAGATATGACTCGCGATCGCACGGAAAAAGAAATTGACCAATCCGATCTCATGCTCGAGATACGATTCGTTGATTTTATTTGTTTTCAAATGGATTTGATGCTACAAAATTTTTATATCTTGCACTATGGATAATATTCGCGTGAGATTTTATAGGTAGATAGGTTTTACTTATATTCTTTTTTAACTCAAAAATACCAAAAAGATTTCTCTTGTTAGTTTTAAGTTAGAATAAATTAATTTAGTTAGAATTTGCATGCTAGAATCTTGTCTATGGTAAGGACAATATCTTAGTTTAAATTAGGGATTAAGACAAGTTAATTTCTAATTTAAATTAGGTAATCTTTAACTATAGATAAATAGTTTCATATATTAAGTGATTTTGAATTTCATAAAAATATTAAAATATAAAAAACATGCATTGCATATAATCTAGGACATGTCATATGTATGTCTGTGGTTTAGGCCTTGTCACGTCACCATGTGACGCGTATGTCATATAGTTTGCATTATTAGACATTTCATAACATTTAGTCTAGGCACATTGAATCTCATGTCAATTTCATAACATTTAGTCTAGGTTAGCAGCATGTTTAATTTGTGCATTTATTAAATTTCGAATTTTCATTTAATAAATAAAGAAAATGCCTAAAAAAACCTTTGCATGTCATTTAATCCATTTAGTTAGGTAGCATGTCATTTAGTCTAAATTGATCTAGTATTTGCATGTTATAAACCATGTTAGGATTAGACTTCCATGCATTTGCATATTAGTTTAGTTTTCATGTTCTAAAAGATTATCTGTAGTTAAAATAAGGTTTTAGTTTTGATTAGGAATTAATGTAATTCCTAGTTTGAATTAGATATTATTTAACTATAGATAATTAGTTTCATTAATTAATTTAGATTTGCATTAGGATGTCTGCATATAGAATTAAGTTTGTCATCACATGCATTGCATTCATATAAAAATCCCAAAAAAAAAAATAGTTTTCTTGTTGATTTGTTTCATTAGGTCGTCTTTTTCTATTGTTTTATTCCATTTAACATTTCCATTAATGTCAGCGCACTCGCAAAATCACCGTGCATGTTAGGGAATAAGTTTAAAATCAATTCAAGCTGCTTGCAAATTATTGTTGAAATAGAAGAAATAGGTTTTCAAGTCCCCAAATTCAAAATCTCTGGTTCGTAGGGGTAAAATATTACTCCCAGTATTTTACATGGGTTTTTAATCGACCCAGCATAAATAGATTAGTGGCGACTCAGTTAAATTCAATTTGGCATGTTAAGAATTTAAACCTAAGTCGCGAATTGGTATGAGCTTGGGAGAGCTCGAGTTAAGTAATACTTAGCAATCCATTAGCCGAACCTTAGGTGGTGCACCTTCGGGGAGGTCGCGACATTCAGTTTATTGACCCTGTTCTTTAACTGAACTATAGTAAAGTGGAGTCCTGTCCGTTTATTGAACTTATCATTTATGTTATTCCATCATGTTTTGTTGTAGGTAGAGGTAGTGCGATTTCCTTTTTTCACCTCTACTACCAACAAACTTATGAGCTCGTTCACCAATGGCTCGGTCCATTTCGCCATATTAAACTCTTTGTGGGATGCCATTTTACCTTAACTGATCGAGCATTGAATATCACAATAATGTACTATGCTATGACTATTAATTAAACAAATGCACAAAATGCTAGAATGTATTTAAAACATGCAATGATTTGAAAATCAAGTACCTTCAAGCGATAGGGTGCGCAAGATTGCTAATAGGTGTTCCTACGATATAGAGGCTTCAGAGATCCTGTGCAATCAAATAAAGGCAATGTCAAAAGAAAACCTTAGTTACTTAACTCAATCAAGAGAAAATCAACCTTAGTAACAGCCAATGACCACATGCTTGCTCAAACATCAGAAGGTGGAGACTTGCAACTATGAAGAATGGAGAATTATGAAAACTCTTCACAAAGAGTGAAATCACCTAGGTGCTAACAAAGTTTTCAACAACCAATAAAGTCAAGCATGGCAGTACAAGACTATTAGCTATCTTTAAGAATATCAAAAGAGGGGTGGACGGATAATAGAATATAGTAACTGGATAATTAATAGTGTCTACTGACCTATGTTGTTCAACAGAAACAGCACTCTTAAGGACATACAAAGATCAAGTGGATGTGTCCCTTAAAATATCTTCACGTAAGTTGGCCTGAAGAGACACATGAAAGATATTGGACTACCAACATTTAAGAACAGGAGCTGGCTCAAACTTACCGTGGCATAAAATTAATCTAATATAGTGTTAACCTTACATGAGCCAAAGCGATTGATTTCTCCTTAAAGAACATTGAAAAAATATCCATTTTATCATGATGACTAGCTTTTACCGTGATAACTAGCTTTTCATGAAAAGCACACTAACATCTTGAAAGAAAAGGTGACTTTTCATACATGTGAGTCTAAAGAAAGAAATTACTAATTCTGATGGATAAATGACAGTTCACCATAGCAAGTTTCCACTAATAACTCAATTATTGCAAGAGTGAAAGCATGTCATTTAATTTCCTTTTGTAAACCATTTTGCAAAGGAAATGAGTACCAAAAACTGATTAGAGCACTATCTTCTCATAGAAAATTCGAAATGTCCAAGAGACTGTTGTGCAAGTCCTAAGAGAGAGATATATCATTATTGGACATAAGTGTGTTAGAAACAATGTGCCTTGCCATGCAAACAAGTTTAAACATGAATGTGTGAGCAAGATATATGACTAAAATTAAATGGCAAAGCCACAGCTAGCGTTTATGCTGCTAGTAACAGTCTTATATGCATAGAACCTGACTCGAACTGATGATATCAACAAAATGAGATCTCCTGAGAAACAGTAAATTAATGATGGTAGTCCTCACTTTTTCACTGAAACAGTAAATTAGTTATGGACATAGCGCAAACATGTCAAAAGCCTCATACTTTCACTGAAACCCTCACTTTTTCTAAACATGGGTAGAATCTCCAATCGGCAAGCCTGGTGTATTTGTTAAGGCTGGCTCATTAATTGCGGAGATCTTTCTAAAGAACCTAAAGAGACTTCAACATACTTTGAAAAGAGACAAGCCAACGCCCTTTGATCCAGGGGAGATAGATAAGATGAGAAAGGAAAACTCAAATGTTCACCATCCTTTGCTAAGCTCTGTACATATTAATGACAAAGGCAATATTATGAAAATCATGTATGAACAACATCTTTCTGTACTTTCACCATTCAGACATTGGCTGAAATAACCTACTAAATTGTCATCCAGAGGGGTTCAGAGTGCAATAATTTATAGTTAGTGCACCTATAGCATCCTTCAAGTCAAATATGTTTTCGGCATGAAAATCCACCCACAATGAAGATCTGGTTAGTTCTACACCATCGTGATGCAATCTAAGAGAGATGCGACATAACTCACTGCTACTTTTCCATCACAGAATCACAAACATAGGAAGGCATAGTTTAATTTTGAAAGAAGTGGTAAATACTGCAAGGGCTTCGGTGCGACGGCTTCGGTGAGGGCTCCGGTGAGAGGGCTTCGACGAGGGAGACGGCGTTCGTGAGGGCTTCAGTGAGGAAGACAGAGACGACTTCAGCGAGGGCTTCGGTGCGACGCTTCGGTGAGAGAGATGGAGACGCTTCAATCAGAGCTCCGGTGAAAGGGCTTCTGTGATGTAGACGGAGACGGAGACGGAGGGCGGAGGCCGAGGGCGGCTCCGGTGAGTGCGGCTTCGATGAGAAGGAGAGGGCGGCTTCGATGAGGGAGAGAGTCTGTGAGGGAGGCGTGAGCTTGAGGGAGACGATTAGGTTTAGGTTTTAGAGAGGAGGAGAGAGAAAAACAAGTTCTAAAAAGGAGCCCCTGAACGAGAAACCACAAAATTGTGGTTTCTCATTTTCAATCAAAATCAATTTTTAAAATAGAAATCTATTTTAGAAATAGCAAAACGAAAAAATCCTATCAAACGCGGTTCTATTCCAGAATGAGTTTTCTGGACCAGAACTCATTCTGGAATAGAAATAGATGTGTATCATGCGCACCCTAAGTACCTCAAGAAGAACAATTGAATATATCCAACAAGTCAGAATTGTCTATCTTTCAAATATGAGTAGTATACATTATAAATATCTCTAGCTTAAAGAATCAATATCAGTAGAGTATTGCTAAACTATATATAAGCAACAATTGTGACTATGAATTGATCACTTATACAACATGCGATTACAACTTTTCACGGACTTCAACATTGACAATTAGTTATCTTGCATGGATTCTTAATTAACATAACATTTATTTTTTATCAATCTTAAAGATTATTTTCAGAAAATAATAAATAACGCAATATATCTTGATTGATTGACAATAATTGTGAAGACATGATGCTATCATAGTTAGAGCAATCCATTTTTGAAAATCAATATTTGATTGTATGGGCAACCAAATCAAATGGGATTTCTATAGATTGACCTCAATGGCTACCTAATTTTCTTCTCAATTGTTTAATGGCTAGATTTGATGTCCGGCTATATATATAGATCGAGAATAAAAAATTTCAAACTTCGCGAGATTCATATTTTCTTATTGTCTTGTGAGAACTCATAATTTGTTATTTTTAGAAGTATTGGCAATGTAAACGTTTGTGTTGAGGTATGAGGTAATGGATTTTATTTGCTAGGAGATAAGCAACATGTACTTCAAGGAGAAGTAACTTAATGTAAGCACTTACAATGGTAAGCTATCAACCGAGAGAATAGATGAAGACCTATAATGAGTCGTATCACTATACATTTTTTGCGTACAATTCTCTATTTCCCTACCCATGTTCATTGTTACACTGCTACATATTATCAAAACTTGCTCACATCAACTCTCTATCTTACCTTGTCGCACTTATATCACATTTGAGACTTTTAATTTTGCATTATTTTCTCAAGTTCCTTGGAAGTTACCTCTTCGCCCCTTCTAGGTAATATTGCTAGTCACTTCATATTGCTAATGAGAATGGAAAAAATGGAGTCGAGGAAAACCTCTTTAGACTCAAGTGTTTCCTTATTTGGCTTAGTACGCTCACAAGCAAAATGTCCATTTTGTTTACAATCATAACAAGTCATTTTAGTTTTGTCATTTTGCCACTGTGCTTGCCTCTTTTTCACTTGGTGACTTCTTAAGAGCAAGACCTCCTTGGTTAAAACCATTTCCTAGGTACTTTTGTTTGTGCCTAAATATCTGATGTGAGCCTAACTTAGCCACATAAGTAGAAGCGTTTGCTTTAGCTTCCTTACGGCGCTCAACCTCAAATTCAAGATGATGCAAAAGATTAAGAAATGTTTTAATCTTACTGTAATGTGTAATATTCGTGAACATGTCATCCCAAGTAGCTAGAAGGGATCGAAACACTTCCTGAAACCATTGTTCATCAATCAGTTTTTGTCCAGCAGCCTTAAGCTCATGGATCTTTGGAGACATCATCACCCTAATGTGTTGTTTTATGGTGTGACCCTCTTTCGTTATGTAGCTATCAAAACTCATGGTTAACTCACACATTTTAGTTGCAAAGATGGCACAATATTTTAATTTGAGAGCCTCACACATGCCTTTAGCGATATTATGCTCCTTAAATGTCAGCTGAAAGATGCTATGCTGGCCGTAGATAGCCAGGAGGAAATTGTGGCCGGTGTGGGCTGCGTTTTTGGGTTTAGAGTCAAGATGGTTCTAGCCTTTGTTGATCAGGTCGCTGGTGATTCTCCGGGTCGTAGTAAGGGTGTTAAACCAACTCGAAAGCTATCATCTTTGGGTGTGCAACCTGGAACAGAGAACCTAGATGCTAGTGAGGAATGCCCACCACCCATTTGATGTATTTCCCCATCTGGTTCTGATGACAGGGTCTTTCAAGCCGATGCCCCTACGTCTTGGGCGCTCGTACTTGATGCAAAAAGGAGACCAGATCTCATCATCTCTCACGACCAAGGAGAAGGATGTTAGTGCTGGAATCCCAAAAGGTTCGGTTAAAGGGAAAGCAGTTCTGTAATGCCCGCAAGGTGTGCATCCGGTAACAGGCGCACCAAGTGCTCAACAGAAATCCCAGTCGAGAAGTCGTGTGCGTTTTCATCCTGGTGACCGACCAGCTGTGGACACTCTAGGTGCTTGTCGAATTTTCCGATCCAAGAGTTGGGGACGAATGGATGTTGATCCCAATTCCATTGGCGGAGCTGCTTCGGTGGCTGGTTCTACCGGTCCATTGGATGTCCCGACTATCCCTGACACGGCGTGAGCAAGCCAAAGGGTTGGCCCGGATAAGGCTACTTCGGCTAGTGTAACAACCACGACGGGTGTATTGGGCTCGGCAAGAGTGGATAAAGGAGATGGTTTGAGGAATAACGGTCCAAGTTGTGAATCAACAATTGCCCACCAAAATCAGTAGCCCTGTTCATGGGCAAGTGTGGCTCGAGCTACTACAAAAGGGTATTCTCTCACACATTTTCCTTCTTTGACTGATGATGATAGTGAGTTGGAATCTCTAATAGTATGATTGATGCGTACGACCCTAAATGGAAGGAATGTTTAGTAGGCTAATATGTAGGGAAGAATATACTTTTAACCTTACAGTAACAATACTTAATAAAACATGGGGAGGTCACTTGTCTGAAGTTATGGCCAATGACGATAGGCTTTTTTTCTTCCATATTCTTGACTATGATTTTAGGAGGTAGATCATTGATGGAGGACATACCATTGTTGCCAAGGCACCTATCATTCTTCAGCAGTGGCATCCACTTCTTGAACTAAAAAAAGGTCGACATGATATTGTTCCGGTTTGGGTTAGGTTGAGAAATATTCCATATACTCTTTGGTCACCTTTGAGCATAAGTGCTATTGTTAGTAAATTAGGCAAACCACTATATGTGGATAGCCAAATGGAGAAAATGAAGATGATTTCTTTTATCAGAGTATGTGTAGAAGTGAGCACTAAGAAGCCATTGAAAACTTAAGTTGCTATTAATATGAAGGGTAGGTCTATTGTAATTTATGTGGAATATGAATGGAGACCGATCATATGCACTTCATGTGGCACTTTCGACCATAGAGGCAAGGATGTGACGATTACACCAGTGGCTGAACGCCAGTCAGGTTCTATTGAAGATCCAGGAGTAGCTCAGCATATAATCCGATCTGAGCCCTCGGTAGTACCTACAATAGTCTCGAATGAAGGCCGATTGGCTTCTAGTGTGTCTCATGTGGTTGCTCCTCCTGTCTCACTTATGTAGGAATCGACAGTGGTCTCTTATGGAGCATGATGGGATCAACCACAACAACGTCCTCTGGCACAGACCTCCTCGCCAGAGTCTTTAGCTGATGGCTTACAGCTTGAAGATGGCTCGAATTTGTTGCTATATGTTGATCTTCATGCAGTGAATGATAGCTCCGGCACGGTTCTAGATGGCAATGAATGAGAGAAAGTCAAGTCCAAGAAGAAGCATGCTAAGTCTATTAGGAAGCAAGCTCCTCCATAAGAAGTTACTCGCTCTCCTACTCGGGTGGTCATCCCGGGTGAGACCTCCTCCCCTATTGAGGCCATCAAAGTTATGAAGGTACGGTCTTCTGATTTGGATGAGTTATTTAACTCCGAGTCTGAAGATGGTAATGAAGAGGAAGCCTCGTTGGTTGCAAAAGGATCTAGCTTGGTTAGTAAGGAGTCTCATGTTTAGGCACATTCCCCAATGCCTTCTCTAACTCCTCCACGGCCTACCCCTAGAGTGAATCCAAAAAGGAGAGGCCGCCAGGCCAATAAACGGTAACTATCACCCTTTGCTTGTATATATGTATATAGGAGCTTGGAACATTAGAGGTGTAGTTAATCCACTTAGATAAGCGGAAGTAAGGCACTTGGTTAGGAGCAACAACTTATGTTGTATTGGTATTTTAGAAATTAGGGCCTCGGAGTCCATTTTTTTGCTATATTTGCAGGTCTTATCCCAGATTGGTCTTGGTGTGCTAATTATGAGCATTATATATATGGGAGGATATTGGTAGGATGTGACCCAAGTGTTGTGGCTTTTCAAATTGTCAATAAATCTCATCAAGCTATACATGGCCATTTTACAAAGTTAGCATCCGATATTTCCTTTACCATATCTTTTGTACATGCAACACACACATTTGTCTCCAGGCGATTGTTGTGGACTAATCTTATACAAAGAAGTTACTCTTATCGAGAGACACCGTGGATAGTGGCAGGAGATCTTAATGCTATTCAGTTTTCATCTGAAAGAGCTGGAGGGTCTAGTAATTGGTTTCCAGCATTTGATGATCTTCATAATTGTCTGTTGGAGGCGGAGTTGGATGATTTGAGGTATGTGAGATGTAGATATACTTGGGCCACTTCCCAAGGGGACCGTATATAGAGGAAGATTGACAGGGTCCTAGTGAATATTCCTTGGAGTTCGGCCTTCTCCTTTTCAGAAGCCAACTTCCTCACATCAGGTATTTCTGATCATTCTCCGATGATAGCTCGAATTATGCAGGTGGTGCAGGTGCGCAGACCTTTCAAGTTCTTTAACTTTTGGATGAAGCATCCAAATTTTAAGACTATGATGGCTCAAGTCTAGGATCACAATGTTGAAGGTACGTTGATGTTTCAGCTTTGTACTAAGCTTAAGTTACTCAAGGCCCGTTGAAAATAGTTGAATAGGGAGGCCTTCTCAGATATATCAGAATGTACTAGGGTGGCTAGCAGCTACTCTATTTGGTTTAGGACTCCTTACCGCACAACCCATTTAATTCCTTACTAGCTCAGGATGAGAAGGATGCCAAGGAGGCTTTCTCTAGTCTTCGTTTACAGGAGGCTTTCTATAGACAGAAATCACAGATACAATGGCCGAAGGAGGTAGATTTGAATACGAAGTTCTTCCACCATTTTGTGAAGAACATACAACTCAGTAATAGGATTATATCAATGGTGGATGATGCTGGGAATCAAATGTCTTCATCTGTTGAAGTCAATGATGTGTTTGTCTTTCATTATGAAGGCCTATTCACCTCCTTTGGACGGCGAGCACCATCGATCCAGGACATTCAGGCGGCTCTTAAGCATACATTGGATGATAGCCAGGTACGACACTTATCTACACCTTTTACTGATTTGGAGATCCGTAGCACCTTATTCTCTTTAGCGTCTAGGAAAGCCCCGGAGCTAGATGGGTTTAGCGTTGATTTCTTTAAACAGTCTTGGGATATAGTAGGCCCATTAATTACTACGGCTATTATGGATTTTCTGAACTCTAGGAATATGCTTTGTCAGCTGAACACCACCATCATAGCTTTCATTCTTAAAGTTCCCAATGCTTCATCAGTGAATGACTATAGACCAATTGCCCGTTTTAACACCATTTATAAGTGCATTACTAAACTGTTAGCTAACCGGGTGGCCTTGGTTCTTCTATCAATTATTAGTCCATCTCAGAATGTATTTGTCAAAGGCCGGCGCATCAGTGATAACATTTTGCTGGCTCAGGAGTTATTTTACGGTTTCCATCGTGCACCTTATTCCCCCAAGTGTGCTATGAAGGTGGACTTCTGAAAGGCGTATGATACTGTTGATTGGGATGTCTTTGAATCCATGCTATGTGCTTTTGGCTTCTCTTCCCATTTGATTATGTTGATTATGACTTGTGCAAGTACTCCCAAATTCTCCGTATCTATTAATGGGGAGTTACAGAGATTTTTTGCTAGTTCCAAGGGTCTTAGATAGGAAGATCCAATTTCCCCTCATCTTTTCACCTTGATTATGGAGGTTCTTTCTGGTATCATTTATAGGCAGACCAACCAACCGGGATTCAGATTTTATTGGAGATGTAAGGCTATAGGTTTAACTCACTTATTCTTCGTTAATGATGTACTTCTATTCAGCGAAGCGGATGTGACATATATTACACTTATGAAGACGACATTCTCTACTTTTGCAAAATGGTCGTGTTTGGAGCCTAACCATGAAAAGAGTGAAGTGTACATCTTAGGTGGTTTTGAGGAACTACATGCTTCCATTATTGAATTGCTTGGCTTTAGGATTGGCTCACTTCCATTTTGATATCTAGGGTTTCCTATGATTGCCAGAAAACTGGGTAAGGCGGATTGTGTTTCTCTAGTGAACAGGATTACAAAACGAGCTCAATCTCGAATCCAACGCTTTCTTTCCTTGCGGGTCGCTTACAACTTATCAGGTCAGTTCTCCATGCCATTCAGGTTGATTGGTCTGGGTTGTTTATATTGCCTAGCTCAATTGTAGATAAAATTGAGTGTATACTTTTGCAGTTCCTTTGGAAGGGTTCGGAACTTAGGCCGAGTGAGGCCAAGGTATGTTGGACGGATGTTTGCCCCCCTAAGGAGGAAGGGGGTCTTGGTATTGACGACTTAGGAAAAGTAACAAGGTTGCCATGTTGAAGCATATTTGGATCCTTTTCACTAATAAAGAATCCTTGTGGTGCAAGTGGATCCATTCCACCTTCTTAAGTAAACAAAGTTTTTGGGTGGCAAAAAAACCAACCTTTTGTTCATGGACATGGAAGAAGATCGTTGAGCTCGGATGTGAATTTCGACATATATTCCAATGGCGTGTTAGGGATGGACGGTCAATATCTTTATGGTTTGATTATTGGTATACTTGTGGTTCGCTCAATTTATTATTCTCCAAACGTGAAATTTACCATTCGGGCCTTTCTAGAGAATCTAAGGTCATTGATCTTATGATGGCTAGAGGACAGTCTTCCACTCTACTGGAGACGATGGACACTTGGGGAGAGCCTCTCCCAATTCTAGGGGGTTAACCAGATTCATTTTGACGGAGGGGGGACACTTAAGGTATTTTCTCGGTGGCTTCTGCATGGTCCATCTTATGTCCGAGGGGCCGAAGAGTTTCATGATGCTCCTTTATATGGAACAAAATTATTATTCTAAGGCACCAGTTTCATCTATGGCTAATGAAGCGAAACAGACTACCCACCCAGGTATGTTTATTATCTCTTGGTAGAATAGATTAGGCTTATTGTGTTTTCTGCAATATCTTACTTGACTCTATAAACCACCTTTATTTCGGATGTCCAGTTACTTTTCAACTTGCATCTTTTTGGGCAAAGAATTGTAATATATCTTGGAGGAATGGTTCGTGGCTTGAGACTCTTGAGTAGGCAACCAATTATATTGCTAGGAACTATTTCCATCAATGCATTGCTAGATTTGCATTGGGTGCATTATGTCGTATTATTTGGAAAACGCGGAATAATACTTTATTCTGTAACTGTGATGTTTGTGTTCTTGCGATGAAGATGAAGCTGATTATGATGGTCAGAGATAAAGCCAGGATACTCCAACATGTGGTGGATTCTCCTATGAGGGTCCAACGAAATTGGGGAATTGCCTCTTCCATCTTCTCTTGACGTTTTTTGAGACTCTTAGTGAGGTTGGCCATTGTTTAGGCCTTTTCACATTCTTAGGTCGCCATTATTTAGGCTTTTATTCTTTTAGTTAGCCTTTGTTTAGGCCCTCTCTCTTTCTCGATTGACCTTTCTTTAGACATTCTCCTTTGGTTCTTTCATGGAACCTCAGTACCCTTACACTCACATCTCCTATTTGTGATGAGTATAAGTTTTATGGTACCGGGCCCTAATGCCTTGTACAGATTGCATGGTTCATCATCTATATAATTACTTATCTTACAAAAAAAAAATCGTTAATGAAGTGATTGCTCAAACTGCTTAACATGGTCAAGTGTGCACAATATGATCTTTTCTTGTACCAATTTTGCTAGGCTTCAATATCACGTTGATTCTGAGGAGTGTCACCTTCTTTAGACTCATCTATGGATTGATCAAGAGTTTCCAACACCTCTTGCTCATCGAGAACATATATTGAATCTTTTGATGCCAGCTATCATAGTCCCCGCCATCCAATTTCTCACCCTTGTTCAAATCAACAACAAGATTCTTTGCAACCATTTTCAACTATATTCAAGAAATGCACAGAAGAAATTAATAATTAGCACATATTACTATTTTGTACCATTAATCTTAAATTACATAATAAAAATTTAATACAAGTCACAGGATGGAAAATCTGCTATGCTTTTAAGCATTTCCTGTGCCTAATTACTCAATCATTATATGTAATTTAACACGCGCAAAAATAATTTATAAGAAGAGACTAATAAGTCTCAACTCAACTAAGAATATACTCCCACTTAACTATTGCATACACCGATTTTTTAGCATGATTTTATTGCAAATCATTTATTCCACTCGTGCCACATGTTCAGTAATAGTACAAGTAACATAATTATATATACTGTTTATCACTATAATTTTTTTTACAAATAGCCGACAACATTAATTTTTCGTTATAGAGCTCCTTTGCGTTCACACGGCAAGCATAAGAATAATGATATTGCTTTCAACGTGTGAAAACAAAACTAAACCTTTGATGAATCATTATACACGTGACCGTGATATTGCAATAAAAAGATAGAAAATATATATTTTTCTCTTCTAGTAGCACAAAAAATATACAATGTGTAAATTCTTTAAACAAAGGTTATGGATTGATTTTCGTTGTCCATGACTTAGTTTACGATTTGATTTATTTTATGTTAAGCTTTAAATAAATAACATATATAAACACAAGTATAATGCACTACTGACCAAACCCTAAAATCCTGATTCTAACATTCACAATGAAAACCGCCCATAACTCGCTTTGATACCAATGATGAGAAAATGGGCAGTGGGAACGTAATACAATCAGTTAACAAAATGGGCGGCGAAAACATGATATAATTATTTAGCAAAATGGGTAGCGAAAATGTAACACGATTATTTAACTACATACCTCTTGTATTCCTCTGGAATGATCGGACTATGTTACGTTGTTAATCAAATCCACAGCCTATATGTAATATGTCATCGAACCAGAAATCAACTCGTCGACAAACTAGGGCTACTCGAGCAAAAGTTGGGTTCCACAACAAAAGAGCTCTTGCATCAACATAGAAGAAATAATCTGATAGCTAATAATTATTTTTCAGTGTTTTACGTGTTCTGTGTTTTTGGCAGTGCAGTTGAATACCGGTCGCTTAAGTACTCCTGCCTGAAAAAATAAAACATAGTGGTCAAGAAAGGCCCCTCAAAGCCTGGGCAACACAAGAAAAGAGCAAGACAAGATTTTTTGTTAGAATGTTTCTGGAGAGACGAAATGAAAGAGTAGAATGAAACGGAAGCACCTGCACACTCTATGAATACTCAAGGAGTGACAAGCACATAAGCTTCGCGTGTTTGTCATCGGATCCGTGCGATATTCACGTCGTTAGAAAATTTGGGTGACAAGAGCTTTTTCGACAAGCCCGATTTAGATGGGATAATTCCTGAAAATCACGGACTCAAGATCAAGCTATCAAAAAGTAACTCGGAAGTATATACTAATGAATTGAAATGCTTGCAATGTGGAGAACTCTCAGCATGATTTCGGGCCTTCATAAAGATCACACATTATTGCTGTGTTGACATTGAAAGGCTGGACCAATGGGCCTTTTGGTCCAGCTCTGATACATTCTTCAATTTAGGCTTTGCACTCGTTTGAAAGCCCACTTGATTTTTACCATACAAAGCCCAGCCAATGATTATCATTTCGATATATGATTTTGCATTTCGCAGCCGTTTTATCAAACAACAAATTGGCATTCTTAAGACTAGATTTTACTTTCGTAAAAGCATGTTTTTACCTTACATATGGCATTGTTTCAAATCTTTGAGACCCGTTATTTGAAAGATCCAGCTATTGGTTTCGATCATCCAGGTTCTCTTGTGGCGTCAAATAGATCATCAACAGTGATTTATTGTGAAGATGTTATATGCATGTTCATACATAAGAAAAACCATAGATTCCTTGTTTATGATTTAATAGGTAAACCATCAAATTTCAACTTTCGTATTAAATCACTAACGTTTTATTTGGGAAGCTTACTCAACTTGTCAAATTTATTACCAACTTTTCTATGATTTACCCATCTTAATTTAAGTGAGTTGCAACTTTTCTCTGATTAAGTTGTAGACATAGTTATGGTTTATTAACTCTTATTTGATCTGCCACTTTCCAATACATAGTTGATTAATTCCAGATTAACTGTCATTATTGACTTACTTACCAACTTCTATATCAAATCACCAATTTTACTTGAGCAATATACCGCCTTAAATTTGACGAGATTTCCAACTAAGTTTAGGCTGTAAACAATTACTTGAGCCACTTGCCTATGTTTATTAGACCGTTTTTCAATACCAACTTTATTGAAGTTACCAATTCTTATATCAAATTACCAAGTTTATTTGAGTTTCTTACCAACCTTTTTTATAAAGTTACTAACCACTCTTAGGTTATTTACTTTAGTTTAAGCCACTTATCAATGTTAATTTGGTCGTCCGCAAATCATCAGATATTTCTAATAATTTACTAATTTTTATTGGCGTTACCAAATGTTATGTCAGATTACCAATTTCATTTGTGTTCTTTTTAAATATATATATATATATATATATTGGTGAAGTAATCAACTAGCTTTTGATTATAAACTCTTATATGGGGGATATATTGACATTAATTTGACCAATTGTTGAATCAAAAGATGGTGTATATGCGGTAAATGTTGTGTTATTTTGGAAACAATCAGATAAATATTTTTAAGCGACTCGAATCAGAGTAATCTAAAACTGATGGGTAACATTGATCAAAACAAAAACTAGTATATATCTCAAGAAAAACTAGTTACTCCGATAAATGTTGAGGTGTTTCAGAAGTTGGTGATATAGAAACGACAAAAGAAATCAAATAAATGTCGGTAAGTGACTACAATAATAATAGGCAAATTAAAATTAGTTAGTAATTTTATCAGATAAATTGTTGGTGCTTCACTCAAATAAAGTCGGTAACTTCAATAAAAATGGGTCAACGACTTACTATACACTAGCAAGATATCTAGAAAAAAGTTGATAATCTAAAACCAGCCGGTACCTTGCTAATGAAAACATAGAAAATAACACAAACAATTTTTGCATTTTGACTTAATATGTAATGTCATCCGCAGCATTTTAATTTGATCAATGTCACTCATCAAACTATTTCTGAATAGTCAATCTATTTCTTCTATTTTGCTCAAATTAAATTAAATATTATTTGGTGACATGGATTATTTTATGATGTTACAAATGATGACTGGACATGTCGATCATTTTATTCATCCAATTTTAAAAAGGAATACGAATTATGACGTTAGCATGTTCACCATTATTTTGTGACGTGGATTATTGCAAGTCGATTTAGATGAATATCTTACTTAAATAATTCACGTGTGATTTTTATGTTGTTTACCCTTTTAACTTAACCTAAGTAAAAGCCAAAATAGAAATTTCAATTAACTTATATTTATGGAAGGACGACATTGAGTATTTTTCATATAGTTCAAGAATTAAATTGAAGTTTTTACTAATAGTTCAAGGGTTGTATTGAAAAATAAAAGATTCGAGGACGAAATTGCCCATTAAACCAGAGTATAGAAACTATTTATATTGTTTCCCTTAAAAGAAAATTGGTATTGAACTAAAGTTCGTAAATTCATACAAACTACAAAGGTCGATAAATTTAAAAAGTTGGTAACAAGCAACAGCTGGCAATTGCAAATCAATCACTTCTATTAGTAGTGTAAGATAACCAATTGAAATGGTTGGCAATTGCAAACCAATCAAACACAAATAGGTAACTTACAATAAACACTCGTAAGTTGTCTATAACTTCAAAAACTAATTAGCCAGTCACAACAGCATTCAAAACTTACTAATATAATTTACAACCCAACAATACTTAAAATTGATCCAATCATTTATCATACGGAACGTTAAAATTTCGCGCACTCTGTATAGATTAGGACGAACCTTTTCAATCCACCAATCATTCCATTTAGTCGAAGAAGGTCCCATTTACAAGTAACCACAATGATGATGAGGATGATAAGCGAGAATATATTTGGGATTTCGCCAAATTCGCGCCGCGCAACATTGAGCGGTGGCTTTTCCATGACGATGACGTTAAATTTTGTTAAGGATTCCCGGTTCCATTATAAACCCTAGAAAAGGAGGAGGAGGAGAGAGAGAGAGAGAAATCGCGCGTGCACAAAGTGATGTGACTGGCTTTCCATGAGAAAATCCAGAATAAGATATGCCTTTGCCTTTTTTTTCATCTGGGACCAAAACAAAAAGCTCGCACGCACGCACGCACACGAGCTTCGCTTCGCTCGTACGTTGTGCCATGTTCCTCAACACGTCTCCCTCTCTCTCTCTCTCTCTCTCCTTCTCCTTTTGAACTTTGGTTTTGCGTTTTGATCATGAAGTGATCTGATGTGACTCTCTCTCTAATCGCTAAGTTTTGTTCGCTAATGAACTTTTGAGCTGTTATAATCAACATCGGTTCCTGCGTTCTATCTCTCGCCTTTTTTCTGCTTTTGCTTAGAGCCATAGGAGATGCAGTGTGTTCACCACGACCAAGAGTGGAAGCTTTACGTCGCATCGAGGATGACCGAATGAATGGAAAGGATAACCGAAAGAGAAGGATTCTCATGATTCGTAAAGGGTGTAGATCAACATCATCTCGAGAATTAATTATGAGGATCCTATCACGAGGTCTATTTGATTGCGGTGAAGATGAATTTTATCAGCACCGTCTATGAATGATTCGTCCGAGCGAACAGTGGAGCAGATGAAAGAGCAGGAACACGATAAGCATATGGACCAAGGAGCCACCTGTTTATGTCAGTTCAAGTTTTGGGATCGACCAAAACTGACCTGTCTAATGAGGTTCTTCGGCCGCTTTCGAGTGAAACTGACTTGTCTTCTTTTGTTTTAGGAATCCGAGACAATTCAAAAGGAAATTAAGGAAATCGTGGGTTTTGAAGGTTGTTAATTAATCTGAAAGAGTTCATGTTCTGATTCAATAACTCTTCAGCCAATTTATAGTTAATTTAACATTATTAGAGATGTTCAGATATCTTCTAGAGATATTTAGAATATATTCTTTGATTTTTTATATCTATATTTATTGAGCATATTTGATTAAATTTCCTTTGATTTCCTTAATAGTCATCTATTAAGGCCTGCAAATAGGCTCTCTATGTACTCTTTTTTCTATACATTGGTATATGGGGAAAATCCTTAATTTTGTTTTCCACATTGTTTACATTTAAGTTGGTATGAGAGCTTTCTTTGCACGTAGTGCACCCCCATGCACCCATATCAAAATAAATTCATCTTCGTCACTCAAAAGTGTTCTTTCAAATGCCTTACTCTCATCTTCGTAAGCGCCATGGTTGTGTTGCAAGGTTGGCAACATGTTGCCAAGTCGAGCTTTTATTTTTTACTAGGGTACTTTTTGAAGCCGTGAAGACATGTCTTCACACGGTTTCACTGAAGAAAGTTTAGCTTATTCCAATTGTTGTAGCCGTGCCAACCGCATCAGATTACGTTGTTTTAATTACTATCCCGAAGGTAAAGTCACCGCAAAGGATGTATATTATTTGGCTCCAATGGCAAGATCAACCGCTAAGGACACATAATGTTGGCCTCCGATTCTCGACTTTTCACATCTCATTTCTACAAGTCGAAAACCAACACCAAACTCGCCAATGTCAAACAAGAAACATGCTACAATCTTGTCATCAACGAAAGCTTGGAGCCATCACTCGCGCCACCACACACTGTCTCGCCAAATGCCCACCAAGCTTGCCGTTGAGTGTTGATTTCATGCAAAAACAAGTTTTTGTGGTACTGTTTCACTTGATTTTAAACTCAAGGTGAGTTTGAGGAGAATGTTAGTGGTAGTAGGATATTTACTTATTCTCCATATCTTTTTGCACATATCTCCATTGACTGTGCATGTCCCTAATTAGTTATAGTTATTATTATGTTTATCTTGTTACCTTAACATTTCTCTTATAAAGCCTAACTTATGTATTATTTATCAACACGTGAAAAATACAAGAATTCCAGAAATTCTTATTTTCCAAATTATTATTCTTAACTTGGTATTAGAGCCACTAAACTAAAGAAACCCTAAGCGCATTGGGCGCAGATAGCACCTTATGCACCCCGAGCACCCTGGTGTACATCCATAAATACCCATCCCCAAGTCTAATCCGAGGAAGCACTTAATCAAGTCTATTTCATGATGGTCGCATTTTAACGTGAACTATACCGACCGTGTTGCCCAATTGAGCCGAGGTGGCTTTTCTTTTAGTGCCAACTGCCCAGGCCATATCGCTCAGTAATCATTTTCCCAAGCTAGCCGTTTAGACTGCTTGATATTATGATGCCAAACGTATAAGTCGAGTCATTTTGTTACTATTTTGTAAGCCAACCACATGGGCCGCTTGATGTATTCTCTCCAATTCTCGACATTTCGCATGTTGTTTCGAGAAACTAACACTACCAACTTACTCGCCGCTCTCGGATCAACTCTATTTGGACGTTTCGCCATAGGCAGCTGCTGGACCACCTCACATTCTAGCACGCTCCGTCCCACAAGAAATCCACCAAGCCCCACACCATTAAGCGCTGATATCATGGAGACGTTATTTTCGTGGCACTATATTTAACTTGAATTCAAACTCAAGATTTTTGTTAGAGATATTTTGGAATCTTCCAGAGATATTTATGATAATTCATATGATTTTCTATGTCTTACGCATATTAGATTTAGTTCCATTTGATTTCATTGGGTAGTCATCTATTAACGCTTATAAATAGTCTTTATTTGTACTAATGTCTACCAGAACATATAGAAAATTATCTAACTCTACTTTTCACATTTTTCCATTTAAATAAGACTAATAAGAATTTGCAATTTATTCTGAGTTGCCCACATCCTCCATGGCTGCCCTTGAGCCAAATTCATGGTGGGCAAAGATTGGACCTTCTCACAATGGTAGTGAGATTGTGACCATCATAGCCTATTGGTAATATAAAAGGTTGGCACGTTTTGTAATTTAGAATGAGTTGTGAGAAGAGTTGATACTTTTAAAATGCCCTAATAAACATTAGTAAGTGGTTCAAGTAAATCTTGATAATCGGTGATACCTAAAAGTTGTGAGAAGAATTCGTAATTCCAAAATAACAAAATAGATGTTTGTAAACGAAGCATATAAGTTTAAAAGTAGGTGCATCAGATGTTCTTAAACTTATTGTAAAAGTATTTGATTAATAGGAAATGCTAATGAGATTTACTTTTTACATTCTTAAGTCAAATAGCACTGCATCAGGAAATAATTGTTTTAAAAATAAAAAATAAAGAAAAAAGTGAATAAAAGGAAAAAAAAAAAGAAGAAGAAGAAGTAAGATTGAAAAATAAAAATAAATAAAGAAGCTAACAATAAAAATATATATAAAGGCAAGTCACGCATGCTTAGCTTCATTAGAGCCACTCTGACGAGGGACTGTGTTGGGCCACTGATATCGACCAGCAGAGGAATCGAAGGTGGCCACGAGAGGCACAGTCGCTTGGGCTGGATTGACTAGTAACCAAGCCAGAGCTTGCTGTTTAGGAAACTTCGACGGGGGGTTGTTCCGGCAAGGAAGTGTGTTCCAAATTTCGAGTGGGAGAAGAAGAATTCTTTCCCTCACTGTTCCGTCTTCAGAAACCTATAAAAGAAATCGATAAACGCATTGAAATCCCTAAATCTCATCACAAGGTTCAGAATCTTCAAACTTTTAAGAAGTACAATTAAAAGGTAAAATCTGTTAAATCGGTGCAATTGAAAAATGACAACATGAGTTTTTCTCCGAAAAAGCCTAGGCCCCAGGCTCTTATTGCTACCGCCTCACCGTCACTTGAAAATGGTAATCTGGGAGGGTCACGGCCCTCCACCAAAATCTAGGCAAAGGTTGCGCGGCCTTGCCTGTGGTCAGCGAGCGCTTGTCCCTTTGGTTCATTATTGTGTTGTTCTTGAATAAAAAACTCTTTTTGTTTATAATCTAATTGAGTTAAGATTTCGGTTAAGAAAATTAGGCTTTTGACAAAAATGACATCGTTTTGATCTTAATGTTTGATGATTTAGTAAGGTTAATTCTATGTAAGAAAGAGAAAATATTAAAAGAAAATATAGGAGAGAGAAAATAAGAGAAAAAAAAAGTCACGTTAGCAATTTATGTTAACCTAATTGAATGAAATTAACAGAAGACTTAATTGCACAAATTTAACAAGTTTCAGGTTTTAATTGCAATTTTTGAAAGTTTTTAAAATTCAATCGCCCATGGTGAGGGAGCCTCGATCTGCAAGCTCCCTCGCCTGCATCTGGACAAGGGAGCCTGCAGCAGATCGGCGAGGCTCCCTTGCCTGCCCAGATCTGGGCGAGGGAGCCTCGCCCAACTGGGCAAGCTCCCTCCTCCACCCATCTCTCGCCGCCGCCACCTCCATGGTCGTCAAGTCTCCGAACAGTAGCTAGGGTTTATGGGTGCTCGCGGGGAAGGAGGAAGACGATGAATAGTGCCGCGCGGGAGAAAATGAATTTTTAGCCAAAACGACGTCGTTTTTGCCATGTTGTCGCCACGTCATCGCTGGCGACCGCCGGTCACGCCACGTCTTTGCCACGTAGGCATTTTCCTGCCAAAATTCCCCAGAAGAACTTGATTGGCAAAATTGCAAAAAATTTAGGACTTAATTGGCATTAAAAAAGGGTTTAGGAATAAATCAGCAAAATAGCAAAATGTTTAGGATTTATTTGGCAATTGTCCCCTTAATACATACTATTGTTGATTCGGGTACAAGCTAGATTGCACTGGCACTTTAGGAAGCCTTCGTGTTGTGTCCAACACGTGGTCAACGCTCTCCAACATACTTCAACAAACAAGTCCCAAAATACGGCATGCACGTGGTTAGTTTTATAAATTTTTAATACATTAGGGGTCAAAATGTAAATATAAAAATTAATAAAAATAAAAATAATGAATTTTTGGGGGAAGACTACGCCCCTCTTCTCTCTTCTTCTCTAAAGATTGCGCCCTAAGCTCCCGATTGCACCCCTTTTAGAGATTTTGATTCCATTCAAAATCGATATTACATGGATCCTAAGGCTTGGTGGGTTAATCATGGTGCATGTGCACCTATCCTTCAAACCCTAGCATTAAAGTTTATTCCACAACCTTCTTCATCATGTACTGAGAGAAATTGGAGTATTTACTCTTTTGTGCACTTGGTGATAAGAAATAGGATGTGCCCAAAATGTGTAGAAGATTTGGTTTTCATTCATAGCAACCTTTGTCTTTTATCAAGGAGAAGCCCACTATATGCAGAAAGAGAGACCAAGATGTGGGATATTGGTGAAGATGCATTCAGTACGTTTGAATATGTTGGAGTACTTGAAATTGCAAGTCTTTCATTTGATGAGCTAGAGATGGAGTGTGTCGTTTTTTCAAAAGAACTGAATAATGTAGATGAATGACTTTTTGTTATGTTTGATGATGAAATGTGGATTTCCTTTTTGCTTATTATTAAATATTAAATGTAATAGTGAGATTTGAATTACTTGATTAAAGAGAGTTGATCCACCTTTATGTTCCTATCGGCTATCAAACCTCGTGCAATTTTCCCTTTTTCATTTGAGCTCATCGTATAAACAAGAATTTCTTGTATTTTTGTGGTTTTAGATCATATTGAAAGCTCAAAGTTGATAATATTGGAAGCTACAAATGATAATAAACCATTTATAAAATATATATTTAATATTCAATGTGCATGTCGAAACGTGTTGGAATTTTTAGTTTTATAAAAATGACATGTCGACTGTCGTGTCGGACACTCATGTCATGTCGCGTGTCGGTGCAATCAAGGGTATAAGAACATCTTGGTGTTTAAACTTAAAACATATGGGTTTCCCAAACTACAATAGTGAAGGACAATCTATCCTACAAGTAAAAATATAAAAGAGTGAGCCACAGCCTACTGAAATATTTAAGTCAAAGTAGTAGATCACCGTACCACTTAGCATAATACCAATAAACAAGTTGAACTCAAGGCAATACAAAATAACCAATTACGATGAGTGCATAAGTAAATGCATTATCTTTTTTTATAAAGATATGCCAAAGAAAACCAATAACAACATTGTATAAAATTATTAACTCAATCGCAAGCAGGTGACATGGAATTTTATGAGATACATTTGTCACCAAATAGTTTATCCGTAGACATGTGTGCCTATACATTCTTTATTTTTACTCCAAAACACTTTCAAGATATCCCGATTCACAGGCATCTCAAGTTGGAGATGTATTACCACAAGTGACATCTCAAATCTCGGGGTATCCCGATGTGGGGGACATTGTCATCTTTATTATATGGGCAACATAAATCTGTTCATAATGCTTTCTATACAACAACGAATTCATACTCATTTTCAAGAAATAACCTGTGGTACACAACATATTCTCATGCAAATCATACCTAGAGTATGATTACCTTACCCTTTCAATAATTGCATATGTAGGTGAAAATAAAGATATACTTATCCTTTCATTTCTCATGCAAGCGATGATAGACAAATAATTATATGCACCACTGTGCACATAGCTCTCTTCTCTTCTCATCTCATCATGTTATCATTGATTTAATAAAAGGCTTTATTCA
This sequence comes from Melaleuca alternifolia, assembly GCA_019926035.1. Lineage (NCBI taxonomy): Eukaryota > Viridiplantae > Streptophyta > Magnoliopsida > Myrtales > Myrtaceae > Melaleuca > Melaleuca alternifolia. Next base: position 3,637,172 of record JAGKPW010002416.1, on the reverse strand, counting down.
AACAATTGGATCAACGATAACAAATGGTCATTATAAAGAATTATGGTATAACAAGCAAGTGAGTAAAAGGTTATATTCGATAAGTAGATATAAGCGATAAGTGATTATGCTTGACTAATGCAAATACTCGCAAGTGGTTATACTAGGCAACTTGATATAAAAAGTAAGTGATTATACTCAATCGGTGGGAATACTTGGTAAGCAACTAGTGAGTAAAAGTGGCAAGTGAATCAAAATCTATGAAAATAACGCTTTCAAGCCCATTGCCGTCATTTTCACATTTATTTAATCCAACATGCCATCGCACCTCATGTAAATCAACCAAACACATTTAGACATATAGAAACTTATTAAAACAAGTCAAATCATCACAATATCTCAACATGCCACTTGACATTTGCTTCCACTTACCATTAAATTAATCAAAACTAAAATTAACAAACACCAACCAACCAAGTCAAGGATACTAAGTGACTCAACCTAACTTAGTCTCTAGAGTTTTCATTTACCTCAAACAAAACTTGGACAACTCAAAGTGTTAACCACCTCCAAAGCAAGATAAGCAAGAACAAAGAATAACAACTTTCAATATTTTAGAAAACTAGTCTAAGAAGAGGATACAATCTACCAAATCACCTTGTAATTCTTGAAAGGTGGTATTTTGAAGTTTCGAAAATACAAGTATGGAATCCTTGCTTTTAAATCAAAGGAACAGAAAGTGAAGATAGAAGAGGAAAGCGACGGGTGATCTTCTTTTTTCTTGGTAAGAACAAGTTGTAATTCTTTTGAAGTTTGGAGACATGAGGAAATATGATTATATGGCCAAGGGAGATAAGAATAAGTAACCCAAATTACAAGAAATGACGACTTGAGATTAATAAGTGCTAGGTGGAAAGTGCAAGAGGTGTGTTCAAATTAGAGAATTGCAAGTGGGATAATCATATGGTTCCTTCCAATAATAAGCCGAGGGGATGAACTTAGAAGACCAAGATTAAAGGTAATGACCTTAAATTAAAATCACTATGTGTAAAGAGAGGAATGGTGCTTCAATCGAAAAGATACATGTGAGTTTACAAGTGGACTAATAAGAGTAGCTAAAATGAGATAATTTGATTGATTGAGAGAGAGAGAGAGAGAGAGAGAGAGAGAGAGAGAGAGAGAGAGAGAGAGAGAGAGAGAGAGAGCTTCTTTAGCTAAGTGAAATGTATGAATGACTTATCAAGAGCGTCAATTGACTAAAGTTGATATAGGTAATGTAATGCATGATATCATCGCTAGCCTAAGTTCAATGTCATTAACTGAAAGCATGTGGGTTAAATTATTTGGTGGAGAATGAAGAGAGGTTTTCAAGCAGAAGAGTTACAAGTGGCACAGTCCAGTGGCTAGATAGTAGATTTTTGGCTAATTTACCAAGACATTTTGTACTTCGATAAATAAACAAGGCAACCACTATCATTCTAAATATTGATAAATAAATAAAAGAATATTTTGAACTTGCTAAAATTATCAATTAAAGGTATCAAACATTAGAAAAATCTTAACTTGATGAATTTAAAACTTGAAAATCATCAAATATATAATTCAAAGTATGTCAGTCTCTTTCTACAACTAATATAGCAGTAAATTAATTATCGTCATTCTCCAATATCAACGTACATGTCAATATCTATAAATTCAATCTTAGCGCATCAAACTCCAAGCCATTGTGATTGTGAAGATCATTATTCGCACTTTTCGAATATCACAAAATTCATAACCCATATGAGATTTCATATGTGACATCCAACAGCCCAGCTAATTTATGCTTAACTTTACATCACTTATAATATGATCGAAAAAGAAATTTTCGAATGTCGTGGAAAGAGTCATCGCAGGCAACCTAGCAAGATGACTTTGCTCTTAGAGTCCTACACTCCTACTACCTTGCCGTAAAAAACCTCCTCAGTGGTGGCTACCGCGACTTTGTTTTTGTTGAAGTTTGTTCTTTTGTTGTTTTACTTGTCAATTTTCTAATTCGTTTCCTCATTTCTTATTTTGTTCTCCTATATAATAACGTAAACCATGTTGACTTAAGAAAAATAATAATAAAATCACTTTAAATTTTATCTTTAACTAAATTGAAATTGATGGAGTTAACGAATAGACTTGATCGTACAAATTTGATACACTTTCAAACTTGATTATACTCTTGAAAATCTTATGATTTAATTGTACCTTTGTAACAAGTTTTAAGATTTGAAGTGCACATATCTCTAAGATTTGTAATGTAAACTTAGTTGGTAAATTATTTAAACAAGTGCGTAACTAAGTCAAATTAAGATTTGTAATTTTAAATTAAAATCAGCAGATTTGCAATGTTGGTGCATCTTGCAAATATAAGTTGATAAGTTATGACAAAGTTGGTAATATTTGAAACAATCTAACGTTGTTAAGTGAGTCAAATAAAAGTAGGTAACTTGAAAATAGTTGATAACTCGACAAGAAAATAATTTAATTGATCAAATAAAATCTGGTAACTTCATAAAATAGTTGCTAAATTTGAAAGAATGGTACAACTTAATAGATAAATTTGCCAAATTCCATTAGAAGTTGGTAATTTAAAATTCATGAATATATATTATAAGCAAGTTAGGAAAAAGTTGATGTTTCAAAACTAGTTGGTTTATTGATTGGTTATAAATTGAGAAGGAACTCAAATTGACGTAAGTGATTTTATATGAAAGTAGATTATTTTTTAGAATTTAAGCACCAAATGTTGGTATTATTTGGATAAGTTGGTAATTTCCAAAACGTTGGTAATTGTTTATAAGTGATGGTAACTTAGCAAGTGAATTGAGTAAGAGTTAGATTGATAATTTAATTAGAGACATATTGATCAGTAACTCAACTAAGATTGGTAATTTCCTACACAAACTAAATTTAATTGTTTTATGGATTGTTGTTTAAAAAAATCGATAACAAAATCAAATTAGAGTTGATAATTTAAATTGGACAAATAATATAATCAAAAATAATTTCATAAAAAACTCGCATTGAAATTAGCAATTTTGCAGTAAAGTTGATGAATTATAACATCACTAAATTGGGCAAATACAATTCATAATATATTGAAAAAAATTTCAATTTTCAATAAATAATTAACCTTGGTTAATCTTATAGAAGTCAGCAACCTACTAACAAATTACCAATCCATTAATCGATTTTCCATTCAATATAAGAAAAAGTGATGACGACACAAATAGTCTCTAAACTTCGGCCCTATATGCAATGCGATCCTTAAACTTTCAATTTGTTCAATGAAGTCATTGAATTTTAAGCCCAATCTGCGATGTAATTTAATTTATTCCATATAGCCCATAAACTTTTGGCACATGCCTGGATTATATGAAATTTTAATATTTTTTTTCATAAATTTAGGTTTAGAAATCACATTGAATATTTTTATATAGTTCATAAATTAATTTAAATATATAAAAAAAATTCATGAATCACATTGAATATATTCAAAATTTAAGGATCACATTATTTATGGAGTTAAAATTCAGATATCGTTTAGAAAATTTTCGTCATTAATTTTAATATACACATTCTAAATTTCTTTTCGTTTTTATTCACGAAACTGTAGATTATGTCCTTTACTTTACCTTTTGACCACAAAATAAAAATTAAACGGGCAAGAGGTTGTTTTTTCCCCAGAATCGACGTTTTGGAATTTCTTGTAGGTAGGCTGTCGTCATGCTACATGAACCTAAAGAGCGGGCCGTAGGCCCCTTATAAGTCGTTCTTATTGGCTCTCCTGGAAAAATATGAGACTATCACTATTATTCTTCATATAGAAAATTAGCAATTACAGCTTCAATGTAACAAAAGCAGAGCGCATTCCAATTTTCAATGAATGATTAATTTCATGTTATAAAAATTAGTACTTTTAAGATCTTTCTATTATCTTAATATATTGAGGATACATATTATCAAGAACTGTAGTTTATATCTCTCTTGTCATGAATAATGTTGCCGACAACGTCGGTTCGACTTCGTTGCACTCTCACCGTTCCAATAATTTACACATTGTCTTTTTTTTTGGATAATTAATTTAATTTATTTAATTTACACATTGTCCGTATCCCCGTACGGGAAAAAGTTGAGAGACCTAGACTTATTAATCTTTTTTTAAACACGTTGGGTGCTAACTTATCAAGTATGAAGATACATAGGTTGTCTCTTTTTTGTCGTCTCTCCCTCATCTTCATTGGCCCTTTTTTCTTGGCCAATGACATTGTATGCCCTGTGTCTCTATCACAGATGTAGAGCACTGTTGACCGACTAAGTGCGACACCAAATAATCACTTTACTTACTCGATCGTAGATATCGACTGAAGGTCTCTCTTTGATATAATATAGATCCAAGGTCAACAAAATAGTTGGGACAATCATGTAGATTTTAAATTTGTAAGCAAGGTTGCCAACCCACGGGAAGAGAGAGAGAGAGAGAGATCCATTACTATAGCAATCAAGCGACAAGAATACAAATACAACAAACAACACTTGGTGATCAAACATCAAGATGGTGATGCCGGCGATGGCGCCACGGCAACTCAAATGGCAGCTAGGTCACGGAGAGAAAGGAAGTGAAGTAGAAGTCACCAGAGGAATTCTATCCAACTTTCCAAAAGACATAACGGTCAATTTTTCAAGAAAACCCTACCCATGACACCCCCATGAACCCTAGAATGCCAATTAATACACAGGATGCCAGTCATGACCCTCCATCGACCATCTAACAAATTCTTCTAATTAAAGTTTGCCAACATGGGGATAGTCAAAAGAACACGGGTTTGACGACATCTCACCCCTCCCAAAAAAGACTTATTAAATCAACAACTACTAAAATTAATAATGATAAGATTCAGGGGAATTGGAGAAACTTGGATGGGCTTTTGCCACGTACCCCTAGTCTCAGACCTCCCAAAATCAGACACAAGATGTTCTGTCCTTTTTTTAAAGAATTGTAATTAATGCAATCTTTAATGCTCTCAGCTCAACGATTAACTACTTGGAAATTGATCCCTTAGACTAATGGAGGGGATAATATATAAAATCAATCTCCTTGGAAAAGTATCAAGTTGTTAAGTTCATTATATATATTCTTTTATGATTTTATAATGTGAAAAGATCAGCCTTTACCTAAAGTTTCCTATAATTAACTAAGTACTACATATGTCTCCAAACATCTTAGTTTCCTTATTTGTCATGCAAGAAAGCTACGCATGCAGGCAAGTGGCACATCTGCAAAGCCCCGTCCCAATAAAAAATTAATTGATCTCACAATTCGAGCGACTAGAAAGTTGTTATGCAAAATACAATATCGTACGACAAGCTCTTTATGGAAAAACAGGAGTATACAATAACGGATTATTCTACGCAATACTTTTCAACTCTGTGTAACTTTTGTCACTATTTTAAAACACGTTTGCTTTCTTGTGATCCTAAATCTGAGCATGGTGTCAATGGCAATCACTAGTGCAACACAATCCGTGGACCGAATGATAGGAAAAAGTCGTGATTATTGTATAAGATGTGGTGGTTGACTCGATCTCAATAATTGAAACCAATTTAGAGGAAAAATGCTAATTGTTTGATCAACGGTCTACACCTACTTCAAGATGCTGTAATCTAAGAACTACCAAAATCGTGGCATACGACACATCGTTGTGCGACTACAGCAAAACAGTAGCAAGTAGCATCAATAGGGGCCTAAAGAGTATGTTGCCGTAATAAAATGAGTAGGTTTGAAGTAAACTGTAATTATAAAGGGCCCTTAATGGCTTAGAAATTTCCATTTCCATTCTTTGTAGAGAGAGAGAGAGAGAATCTGACATGTACTGATAGGACCAAGTGCTGTCCTGTGGACCAGCACTTTTTTTCACTTTAATGCCCTCACGCCTTTACCACCCACAGAGAGAGAGACAGAGAGGAGAGAGAGAGAGAGAGAGAGAGCTGATCATCTTAATTCTAAGCCCCCTGGTTGAGAGCTCCTGTAATTGTTGGTTTGCTTCTCATCCTCCTCATACTCAAAGCCACTTTGTTTTTGACAGATCTTGAACTCCAACAAAATCAAGTTTAGGGCCAACGAAGCCCTCTTCCTCTCTCTTTAACTCAGTCACAGAACCCTTTTGAGGTTTGCAGGAAGGAAGCGAAAAGAAATGAAGGAATAAAGAGGGGATGGACCAGTGTGCAGGCCTTGGGAGAGGAAGAACATGACCTTGTCGGTTGTTCTGCAGATGCCACTCCACACTGTCACCGCATTATCTCTCTCTTTCGTACAATCCCCACCCACCTGTTCCTCTCTCTCCTGCTTCTTTATGGTCCGGATGGCCACTAGGAAACACAATTTCTTCCCTTGAAGAAACTCTCTCTCTCTCTCGCGCTGTGGATTCTTCCAGAGTTTAGGATTTAACAAGGCTCCCGAACCAGCTGTTTCCTTCAATTCCCCAAATCTACTGTGTCCAGTACACTCAGGTAAGTCGTATACTACTGGGGGACCCTCTTGTCCTTAATATCCTCATCTCACAGTTTTTAGTTTCAAGTTGCAAATACTGACCTCTCTTTAGGGGAAAAGGAGGAGACTGAGTCGGGGTTTTGGTGTGTTCCTTCCTTCTAATTTGGTTTCAAGACTTTAGAGCCCCACTAGGGGAGAGAGAAGGGTTTTCAGAACAGTGAAGTGGGTTGGTTGGTGGGATCAGCACCACGCACAATGTCAAAATCAGCATGAGATAAAAAGAAACTTGTGGGAATAAGTATTTCTCGGAGGGTCAGCTAGGGGATTAGGCCTTCGATTAAGATGCTTCTCTGATTAGATGGAGAGTGAATTAGGGTGGAGACCGGCACAGGAGACTCCATGATTTAAGAGGAAAATCATGATAGAGGAGAAGTATACGATGACCTCTAGTTTGTTTTGACATGATAATTTCCATTAAATAAACACGTAGTAGATTCGAAGATCAAGGCTGTATTTATCACCAGGCCTGGGGAAGATTAATGGAACTGGGAGGCCAAGAACAGGAAAGAGAGATGCCAAGTTCTTTGGGGTATAACCCTCCACATAAAGACTCTTCCTCTAAAATCTCTCCTGCAAATACAGTCTCTGGTGTTAGAAGAGATCAAACCCTAGATCACCACAATCATCTGTGTCCTCAAAACCACCACCCACCAATTCCACACCAATCCACACACAAGCCTAGAAGAGAATTTCACGAAACCGACCAAGATCCATTTGCAGTTGCATCTCCATCTCCAATTGCGGTAGCTACTGGCGGCACTTCGGTAAGCATTAAACCACACACAGAATCGCCATCGCCGCCGCAAGGGCAACACACACAATCCCCCACGGCGCAGCCGCAGCCGCAGCTGGCCACAGTTATTATCTCCGCCTCAAGCATCCGATATAGAGAATGTCTCAAGAATCATGCAGCAAGCATGGGCGGCCATGTTGTCGACGGCTGTGGAGAATTCATGCCCAGTGGGGAGGAAGGGACGCCGGGGTATTTCAGATGTGCTGCGTGTGACTGCCACCGCAATTTTCATCGGAAGGAGGTCGATGGTGAACCGCAATATACTCCTACTCACTACTATAGCAGCAACAAAACCAATGGCCAAAGAGCTGCTTTACCTCCTCCCCAACAACATCATGCAATTTCCCAGCCGAACCCAGTCAATCTGCATCACAGGTTCTCCTATTGCATATCAAGCGCTGCTGTCACTGCCGCCACCACCACCGTGGCCCCTACTCAACCAGTGATGATGGCCTTCGGTGGGGGCATCCCGGAAGAGTCTTCAAGTGAAGACCTTACTATGATTCAACATAGTGATGCTGTGCTGCGATCGACGCAGCTGATGTCGTCGACGAAAAGGTTTCGGACAAAGTTCACGCAGCAACAGAAAGACAAGATGATGGAATTTGCCGAGAAGTTGGGGTGGAAGATTCAGAAGCAAGATGAACAAGAAGTGATTCAGTTCTGCGCTGAGGCTGATGTGACGAGGAAAGCTTTCAAAGTGTGGATGCATAACAACAAGCAAGCCATGAAGAGGCAACAGAGGTAAAAAGATCAAATTACTCTTGTTGGGGAATAAGATTGTAATTGTTGAAACTGTATGTTCATAATTTGAGGAGATAGATCGCAACAGTCAATTTTGGCTGATTTTCCCCCGTTTCCAAGGCTTTGTTATAGCATAATCTGCCGTTTCTAGATGCTTCTGAATCATCGGCAACTCAGAGCTGCTTGTTAATTCATGATAACACCTGTCTGCCACCCCCCCTCTGGGCCTCTTGTATGCTTGGGGGCCATTGAATTATACAGAAAGATAATGGCTATAGTGAATATTATTGGGTTCCGTGACAAAGATGAAGATAGCATGTACTAACTATAATTTGGGTTTTTCCAGCTGGAAAAATTCCATGTATAATATCTCTAGCTTAACTTTCTAAATGCTTTGTCCATGAAATTTCTGATCCTTTGGTGCCCAGTTTCTCAATAATGAGTTTTTTACAAGGATCAAACGATAAAGAAAGAGGAGTTGATGTTTCTCTCTTCGGGTTGCTGAAGTACTAAAAAAGATAGCGATATGTAAGCAACCGTCATATAAAAGTTTCCACTGCTTGGGCACTGCTTAGAGAAACTTTGTAAGATTCTTCTTACGAACTGAAAAATTAATCAGAACTAGGCTCCCTTCTGAAAGACTCACTATGTACCTCTCCCTGCTACTTTTAATGCATGCGGGACACTGTTGCTTCTGTCAGACAAATTCAGACAAATGGTCCCATGAGATTGATGTATCATTCAGCCTTTTGAATGTCAATTTCAGATAATTTCATGCTACTGAGACCAGGAAAAGACAGAACCCGGAGGACTTACTTGGGAAATTTACTTGAACCCACAAGATCTATCGTTGTCCAAATAATAATCTGGCAAAGAGAGGATCAAGATAGTCTTTCATATGAAATTGTACAATCTACAGTCTAGGTAAGTCCTTTCTGTAATTTCACCTAGGATTGTCCTTCAAGTGTGGTAGATGATCTGACAAAAGGCAAGGAAGTCGAACATCACATCTTAGAACGAAGCTGGAAGAGAAATCACATGAGTGGCAATGGAAGAAATGTTCAAGACAAAGCAGAAAGAAGAAAAATATCGTGATTCAATTTTGAACATACTTGGAAAGAACAAGCTCCGTCGCTAACTGCAACGATTTCACCACACTTTGAATGCCCATTGTTTCCTCTTGGGTCTACTCCTCGCTCAAAGAAGTGATGTTACAGCACTTGGAAAGAAGAAGAATTTTGATTCGTCGCTATTCATTTAGAGTAAGGTTCCTAGGACACTGACCTCTCTGATCAATAGACAGATGCGAAGAACACAATGAAAGTGACTGAAGCTGTCGATGAAGTGGAACTTTAGATCCCAAGACTCAGACAGGAAATAACATCTAAAACGATCCGAGTTTTTTTGGAAGCTTATTTTGAGAGTCAAAACCATGCTGAAAAGAAATAATAAAAGTATTGAAGCGGAAAATTGTTCATGCGTGGCTCCCTAATAATTAGCAGCTGATGCTGTGCAAAGTGTCTTGCCCCCAGCCGGGAAAATGGGAGAATCATCTCGTAAACAATGTCAATAAGCAGCACTTACGAAGAGAGAAACTTGAAGAGCTATCAAGAAAGCGATTCCGTTAAGTTTAGAGCTTTAAATCTCATGAAGTAAACTGAAACGCATTTAGTTGGTCGACAAGCAAGCGCAGAATAATCCTGTGGCAGGCAGATTAACTAGTATAGAATGCAACATGTGGGGGCGGCAAAGCACTCTCCAATGTTAAGCAACATCAGCAAACAACATATAAATAATCAGGAAATAATATTCTCGTCTGTGTTGAGATGGTAAGGGCTAACCAAAGTGCGGTCATGAAAAGGTATTCGACATCACTCTATTAGATAAATCCTTTCATAGAAGACACAAGATCTTACCGCAAGGTGAGGTAAAGGTTGTACCTAGTCGGTTTAATCATCAAAACTACGAAATGACTGAAATTTACTAACTAATGCCACAATAGTGGATTGGGCTTACAGCTCCGAGCCATCTGATCTCATCTTTGATCCAAGATTACCTGCCGCCTCTGAAGCCTTTTCCTTCGCTGCTTCATAAGTAGACTTGGCCTCATGAGTCATGGTATCCTTGGCTGTTTTATATGACTCCCCCACCTTCTTAAAAGCTTCATCATATGCATCGATTGCTTCATCTTTGCCGTAGCCCATTGCACCAGCCAATTGATCCCCCACATCACCAGCTTTATCCGAAGCCAAGTCCGATGCCCTGTTGACCCCGTGCTTTGCCTCGTCATACGCATTCGCTACTTTGTGCTTTCCATATCCTACAGCTCTATCAATAGCCTCCTGGGCATTACCCATCTTGTCTGAAACCATGTTCTTTGCCTCGTTGTAGCCGTCCTCTAGTTTGTATTTTCCATACCCTATTGCATCTGACATTCTATCTCTCGCATCCCTAGCCCCATCTGAGGCCACATCAGTGGCCATGTGCAGCTTCTCCTCAGCTTCACCATAGAGATCAGAAGCTCTCTCTCTGCCGTACCCCATTTCCCCCCGCATTTCTTCTTTGAAATCATTGGTGCTATCTGAAGCCATGTCATTGGCCATATTCAGTTTGTCTTTTGCTTGACCATAAAGATCAGCTGCCCTATCTCTTCCATGGCCCACAGCTCCGGATATATCATTAGCTCTATCTGAGCCCATATCAGTAGCCATGCGCAGATAGTCTTTAGTTGCACCGTAAGTACCAGCTGCTTTGTCTTTGCCATACTCCACTGCCTCCGCCATTGAATCTTTCGCATCCCCAACACTATCAGATGCCATTCTCACACCTTGGTCAACTTTTTCGGAAGCAAAACTTCCTATGTCACGGGCTTTTCCGTAGGCCAAATTGGCAGCCTCACCGGCTTTGTCAGAAGCATATTTCGAGGCATCTGCATGAATAGAGTGATTGAGTGATAATATACAAGACAGTTATGTCAATGAGGGCTCCGATGCACGAGTCATCTTCCTATCCTGGCTGCATATACGACTTGTGAGATATTAAAAAAAATTCCACGCATTTTCGTATCATCAGACTGATGACCTGCACTATGCCTTTGCATGAAATGAAGAGACATAAAATTTCAGTCATGAATATTGCGGAAAATTTCTTGCTTCATCAACCAATCATGGATTTATAGATGTTTACACATTCTTCTACGTATTTTCTTTGACAATAACTTGCAGCAGTGTGGTCTTTCTTATTAAGTTGTCTCAGCCATATAACATATGCCACAAGAACTTAAAAGAACAACATGTGCAAGAGAAACAAAAACAAAAACCATAGTGTAAGGTCATGATGAATCACCAGATGCGGCAGATTTCATTGTACTGGTGGCCTTTGAAGCGGCATCCCCAGCCCTATCAATGATATTGGAAGCTACATCTTCCACTTTGTCTTGATTAGTTGTAAGCCCTCCCCTATCACATAAGTCCTCGTGTCAGCAAGCAATACATACTTCTATCACCAACACAATTCAAGTTTCAAGCTTAAACATAACAATAATAACTGGAGGACAAAGCAATAAGCTTAAAGCTTAGTGATCCCTAGAATCAATTCGAATTTGTTGGAGATAAGAAAATTAAGGACATAAAGTACCACCCTAAACACAGAAATCATTGATAAATAGTGCAGTGTTTACAATAAATAAAGCATTTAACAACTCCAATTTCCAAATTTTACCAGCTTTGTGTGTGTGTGTGTGTGTGTGTGTGTGTGTGTGTGTGTGGTAAATATAGGGTCATTAAGCGAGAGAAATTAAGAATGACACAATCTATTGGAAAATCAACGCACTTCACTGCCCATATTTGTCACAATCAAAGTTCTTTCAACTTTCAGCATCTTCAGGAAAAATTGAGCCTAAGTTGATAATCTTCAACACCTATGTGGCTCCATCCGATCTTTTACAACAAGGCACTTTTATCTGTCAGCAGAAAAATTAGTTTCCACAGACTAGAATTAGTTTTCTAATGATTTCTCTTTTTTGCAAGCGACTTATCAAAGAAGACTATAGGCTCTGACCTAGTCTTTGAAAAGAATAATGCTCACAAACTCTTAGCATAAGGAAGAAGTCTAGGGAAATAATGTTTCCTAGTAGATTTGCCCTTGACTGTAGTATGGATTTAATAGACACATTGATTCCTATAATAGGTGTACTCTATTAGCCTAATAACCAAACTACCCAAAGATAATAAATACTACAGCTATACTGAGTTCTCTCTATTGCAGGGAGGGATGGAATAGAGCAAATACAACAGTATTGTCTCCATTTAGATGGCAACTTCCACCTATAGCTATACTTGAAGACACAAAAACTCATTCAATTGCGCCTTTTCACATGAATGCCGTAGGTTGGATTCATTAGATTGAAATCTTTTTTTTTTGGTGAAGGTAAGTAGTTGTATTACAAATCTTAAATTACAAGCACGCCATCAAAAATGACCTAACATTGGAACGAGGAGATGATGTACTAGCATGAAACAAATAATATCCACGGAAAAGCCCCCAAAAGTTAAATGACCTTTTATCCAATTCACCCGGACATTTCAAGCAATATGTATCAAGAAAGGCTAGTGCAAAAATATGTATCAAGAAATGCTAGTGCAAAACCTCTTACAATGTATTTCTTCATCTATGTGCTGTTAATTAACGTAGCATCCCATGCCATCATCTAACTTAACTTAACCAACAATTCTAGAAGATGATTAATTTTCAAATTATGGTACAGCTAGTACATTGTGTGATCACTTACTTTAGTAAAATAAACCACTAGGTTATCTAAAGGAAAATCTCATATAGATAGTAACATAATAACATTATCGCGCATCTGAATTACCATTCACCTCAGTTTAAGGTTGGAAATACACATCTATCAATATCTATAAGATCACTTGATCAAACACTAGATCGCACTTGAATCCATACATTCACCTTTGATCTATCGGTTTCATTTTTGGAAACTATCAAAATTTGCTACCATATATCGCCCATCTAACCATATTCATGGCGTATGCTTATCTATAACAGTGTCACCGAGATATGTGGTAACCTTTGAAAGGCATGGTACAATCAAACAATTTGTCATGCTTTCCGGGTTGAAGAACATAAAGCGGTCATCTTTCAGTTTAGAAAAAAAAAAACCCTTGAAACACGTGCTCAGATTGATTAACTTTTGGCTAACGTGACCATCAGTTATACCATTAGATGATGCAAAAAGTTGTATTTCTTCAACGCAATCGCTCTACTGCACCCCAACACATCACCGTAACACCGTCCCAAAGCACAGAAAGTCTAAGCACACTGGCTCAGCGACAGCACATTCCCCCAAATCACTCGTTGGACCCGCCACCCCTAGCGATCTCCCGGTCTCCGAAATTCCGAGATTATCATCATCATCAAACGTAAATGCAGATTCGAAATCGTAAACGACCGATCGATTCAATTACACAGAGAGAAAGAGAGAGAGTAAATTACTCCCAATCGGCCCAGGAGTCGGTGCCATCCTGCCAAGCTCTCCGCTTGGAGTCGTCGCTGGCTTCGTCCGCCCAACACCGGCGCGTCGCCAGAGCGAACGCCAAAAGCAACGCGATCGAAACTAAAATCCTCTTCGCCATGCTCCTCAGCGCGCGAAGTTGCACTCCTGCCCCGATCGATCCAAGAAACAGCAGGTATAGAGAAAGGGAGGCTCTGGTTCGAGGGTGCGAAGGTGAGTGTTTCTCTGACAGGTGAGCGATTGAGTAATAAGAAGAAGATGATGATGATGATGATGATGATGATGATGAAAAAGAGAGGGGAGGGAAGCGCAGTACGCAGAGAGCCGTTATATAAATTAAAAAAACACAAAAAGAAGGTCCCGGAAACGTGTCGCGACGAAGATCGACGTGGCGAGTGGGGGACGAAGCTGCACGCGCGGAGGTAGCGACGCGTGTCGCTGGCATGGTGGGAGGGAGAGCGACGGCGTGCCGCGTCGGTCGGGTCGTCGGATGGATTTCGCGCGCGCGCGCGCGTCTCGGGTTTTGAGTTCGAGCGAGTGGTGTCTTAAGATGAAGGAAGAAATGGTCAACAGATGAACAACATTTCAAAAGGTCGACGATTTTTTTTACAACCAAAAGAAAGTAAAAGGAATGGTAGATGATTTTCATCCTCGAGAAATATGGTTGAGAACTTAAGTTCGGGCTAAAATGATACGTTCGGATAATTATCGAATTAAAAGAGTTACTTGTTTTAGCAAAAATATATGTAAATTATTCGACAAAGACTTTCCTAAAAATCGTTGATTATATTGTTTGGAATAATTAGATAATAAAAATAATTTTCATTATCAACCGGCGACAATTTATGTTGTCTAGATATTTTCGTGAATGATGGAAACATTCCTTGTTCATTCATTTTTGCACAAGATACAAACAATCATTTTTTAGAAAAAAAAACGTTCAGAATCATTCATTTTCCGTGAAGATAAACACGCTCTATAGTGAGTACTATTATAATCCAGTGACATTAATCAGACACTCTGGAAAGGTGTGTTGACCTAATATCATACTCATGTTATACTCATCGTTTATGCTTTATACATGCATAACCTGTCTTGTCCATCCAACCTTGGAAGAACTTTTCCCGGCCAAACCAAATTACAAGATTTAAATTTATAGAAATCAATTCGGAAAAGTTACCATTATCTTGAGAGATTAGGGCTTTACTTTCATTTTTGAACGTGTGTTGCTATTGCGGACAAGTTATGAAATGAGTGGCATTGCAAACATAGTTATGCGAGAAATAAGAATACGAGTGAGCTAAGTATACAAGGCGCCAATGCAAGTACGTGCAAATTGAAAGAAGTAGGGCAAGTGATGAGCAACAGAGCGAGAAAGAGAGGATAGTAAAGGAAATGATGATGATGGTTAACTACTCTCAAGACCATTGATTGTAGGGAAGAGCATTATAAACCGTCCGCTAGAGAACCGCCCGAACTTGTTGGTTCCAGGCTGTTCTAAGAAACAATGGTCCGGTTATCGATTTCATTTATATGGAACTGGGAATTTTCGGTCCGGTTCCCAGTACCGGGAGTGGAACCACCCACCCGGACCGTAACTATTTTTATTTATTAAAAAATAAAATTTTAAAAATTATATATCATATTTTTATTAAAAATATCATATCGGTCTGGGAAGCATGATGGGCTTCAAAGGGGAGACCGGTCTCTCAATTGGACCCTGCCTTTGACCTCCCCTCTCCCCTTCTTGAACTTTGAAGCCCGTCATGATGTCCACATTCTCTCTTACCCTCCTCTCCCTATAACGCCACGTACACCAATTCAC
Organism: Melaleuca alternifolia; assembly: GCA_019926035.1. Taxonomy (NCBI): domain Eukaryota; kingdom Viridiplantae; phylum Streptophyta; class Magnoliopsida; order Myrtales; family Myrtaceae; genus Melaleuca; species Melaleuca alternifolia. The sequence goes on along the minus strand of JAGKPW010002416.1, from coordinate 3,621,721 downwards.
AGATAAAACGAACTTAATTATTTGAATTAAGCTCAAGGGATTGCCACAGCCGGATTCATCACGCCCCGATCCGTTGGGCAAGTGACAAACCCTCACATGACCATTATTTCATTTATCACTTGCATAATATTATCCCAGGATCCATTGTCGACTTAATCATCAAGCGAAAGCAATCCCCGTACATTACTTGATAGTTAAATAGGCAAACTAAGCAATATGTGACATAAACATTTACTACATATATCACAAACAACCATTATCAACATAGCAAGTAACCATCGAACACAACTCCAAAAATATGTGATGTGATTACAACAACAAGATGCGCCAGAAGCACTTTTAAACAATAGTGGAATAAGACCGAGGGTTGGTTATCCCTAACTCCTCTAACCTAACCTCTCAACCAAAGGGAGCAAGCAGACATTCGCCGTCAATTGCTCCTACTTCGGTAATCATCTCAACGGGCGCACCAAAATGAATCACAGGCTAACCATGGTACGATCCCAAAAATGTTAATAACCACAGGGTGAGATAACTCAGTAAGTAGAAATTCTAAATCTCGCCTAGGAGGCGACCTCGCAATCAACAAGCAAAAGTTTGAAAACCACAATTTAAGAGACTATTAAGTCATTCCCTAAACCTTGCCATTTCTTTTTTAAAAGATCACATTTCAAGGACTTCCAAAAATCACCCATGAATCCCAAAATCAATAAAGATTCCACATGTTATTACATGCATTAATCTTTTATAATCTTTTGGCCCTCCTCGGCCGCCGGTTCCATAATGATCCAGCCCTTTGGACCGCAACCCAAGCATTGCCTAGTCCCATTTAGACGGCACCCTCTGACTCAAAAGCCGAGCATACCCCACAGAGCGTGTATCCCCCGAAGTCCATCTGACGAGGAGGCTAATCATCCGGAACTCTTTCGAGTTCATCATCATCGCCAACACGACCTCAGTCGAGTGGTGGGTCTTGTCTTATAGCATGCATCACACACAATCACCCATTCTCAGAAAAATCCTTTCTTTTATTTTATCTTTGAGATTATAATCAGCATTTTTTTTTGCAAAAGAGAGATTTTGACTCAAGAAACATGATGCAACTTTGAAAGCAAAACAGAAACATTTTTAACAAGACTGGTAAGACTAAAACTCCACGATAATTTTAAAAGCTCAAATAAAATGTAGCCTTGTAAAAAATAAGTAGCACAATTCAAGAAATAAGCTGAACTTGGAAAGCAGAACATAGAACGGTTTCAACAATACTGGTAAGACCAAAGCGCGTAGATAAGTTTAGAAAATCACTTCACAAGTTCACTACGCAACACCACGCCCTACCCGAGGGTTAGAAAATCCACTTACAGACAGGTGTTACTCAAAAACACAAAGAGAAGTCGAAGAAACAAAAGCAGAAGCTGATCGGTGCAGGCAAGCAACAACCCGTCGTCCAGCACGGTAGTCGTACGGACAGCTTCCAGGGGCCCTACAGCAGCAAATACTAAACATTTTGGAGCATGGGCGGGTGCATTTGAAAGCTCTGGATGTTACGAAGAGAATGGCGCTAGTTTCACTTGATTCGGAGGTCGTTTGATCAGTCAACCAAGGACAAACAAAAAAGTCGATGGTGCAGTATTTCGGTCCAGGAGTCTGGAACTTCCAGAATTAATTAGGGAGTAACCAAAGCTCCTTTAGGGCTGAATTTTTATAGGAAGGACGGTTTGAAGGTGTATAAGAGGATGATGGAGAGTTTTGGTGAAGAAAATAATTGCTGGTGGGTGTTTGAAGGCAGAATAGTGGCTAGGTCTGCTGAGCTACGAATTTCCAACAAAAGGTAGAAGAGGTTTTGAGAGTTCTTGCTTGAGGTGTGGGATTCAAATGGAGTAATCTGCACTCTATTTATAGGCAAGGAGGATTGGGGCCCAAGTTAGAGGAGAAACTTGGAGAGCAAGCTTAGAAGAGAAACTTGGGGAGCAAGCTTATAGGACATTTAATGCATTAATGGTCTATGGTCTCTGGCTTAGGTTAACTATTCAACATTTAATGCTCTTGTCTCCTCTTCTTGATTTCTCTCCCTCTTGGTCGAATCTCCTCACATTCTCATTGTTTCTATTAATAAGACTATTCTATTTACTAGGTACTAAGCCTAGTCTCAATATTTAATTGCTAGGCCACATGTCTAATTCTCTCCTCATGATGAGACTATAGTCTAGCTTCTTAATTGCCCTCTCCTCTAATAGCTTATAGGATGACATCAACCTACATCTAGGCACCTTGCATCATCAAGCTTACGTCATCTTATGCCCAATAACTCACATGGCTATATCTAATTCTCATGATGATACTATAATTAGCCTCTTAATTACCTATTCTTCTAATAGCTTATTAGGATGATTTCATCCTACGTATAGGCACATTACATCATCCATCTCACATCATCTTGATTTAATAAACCTCATGTCTATTTCTCTTCCTTATGATGAACCTAGATATAGCTTAATTAATAACTTCTTCTTCTCCTTTCCTTGAACCACCGATCACTCCCATTGCACATGTCGCCATTATGAAGCAAATCCCTTAGGTGCTAAGCCTAAGCCTAGCTAGTCTTTCCCATCATCACTTAATAGTCCAGGTGGCTATTCTTTTAGCCCATGATAAAGCTAGTCTTAGGCTCCTCACGACATATTTCTCTCATAGACTTCTAGGCGACCTCATCCTCCATCTAGGTAGCTTACCTCATCAAGATGATGTCATCCAAATTCCTCCTTGTCAAACAAGTCTCAAACTAGGCTATGATGAAGCAACTCTTAGGCTCATCATAGCTTCTTCTCTCATAATTTCCTTGGGCGACATTATCCTCTTCCAAGGTTGCCTTCCTCATCATCACCTTAGCCGTTTCTTGCCAATCAAATTTCTTTCTTTCTTTTCTCTCTAGGCATTCTTGTCATCTTCCTCCTCCATACGTGAGATTATCATTCTTCTCTCTCTCCCTCATTCTCTTGGCTATTCAATCTAACCCTTCTAGGTGTTCCAGGCTTAGGTCAACCTTATGACATCTTGTCTCCTTACTTCCGTGACATCATCTTGGTCGATACATCTTCTTGATCGGACTAGTTCTAGGCCAACTAATCCTAGTTCTTGTCTCCTTCCTAGTCCTTAGCTCTTCATGGAAAAGCAACAAAATCCATTACTAGTCTAGCTTTCTTCATTGGTCCGTGGCAAGTGGCCGAATGGCCTTGCCCCTTTCTTGGGCCGAAATGAAGAGCCATACTCCATTGGTCGAGCTTTATCTAATAGGGTTGGCTTCCCCACAAATTCCTAATTGGGTTAGAGCCTATCTTCCTCAATTTAATGCCCATAATAATCTCATGATCCATGGTTAAGAGTTGCCTTTTGGTGACCATAAAATAGATTCCTCAAGAAGGCGGCTAATAGGACATTGCTTCCGACTTTCGCGGTATTTCTGGAATTGGTCTGCGTTGGGTCTCGCCGATCCTTAGAGAATTCTCGGTTCTCATGCAATCGAGCAGGATGATGTCTTGCCTAGTCACAGGGTCGTGCGAACAATTGTAGGGCCGGTTCGGGTTAATTATTAACCAATTGGAATTACCCATGAGTTGGCCATAATCATTCGACAAATCCGTTCCTCAAAGATTGTGCATCGACTCGTGTTAGCGCAAGGTCATCTTGCTTCAATCTTTATGGTCGAGTAATTACTCTAGGGCCGAGTACTCTCCTTGACCATGCTCGTCGATCCCTGATTGCCTTTCCTAAAGGATTTAGCGGGCTAATTACCCCGCTTCACTATATAGGCCTTGACACCTTAAACCTCTTTTCATTAATCAAGGATTGAGGATGTTACATCCCCTATTCCCCCTGATCTAAAGCATGCACGCAGAACACACCATCACTCTCTCCCTAGAAAACAAGAAAATAGAGCGACGATGATCCAACTTCTGTTCGCGACGATATTGGCAAAAGGAATGGAGCGTGCCGAGCGATGTCGCTGCGAGCCAAGGTCGAATAAGGCGAAGAGTTAGAATTAATTTAGATGGAGCATATGGCTCATACCTGGACATGTGGAGGAATGCGGCGGAGCGCGAGCGAAGGTCGTCGCTAGTAATTAATAATTACCCACCAAGAAATCGGACCGGACCACCTAGTCCAATTTGGTATGGTTCTCGAGTCCATATAATAGGGAATCGGGAACCGATCATCCCTAATTGATTGGAGTGCTGTGAAACTTCCAACCCATGAATCGATGTAGTTCTTTCTAGCTAGGGATGATCATGGTACTTCAGTAAACTCGGGAACTAGATCGAGGATTGGTCCAGTTCTCGATTCCAAATATTGTAGAACTTGTAGTGTGCAATTTGGTTCGGTTCAATTCTTATTCGAGAATCAAGAACTGAAGAATCAGTCATATCACGTATATATCTTTTTATCTTGTAATTTCTTTAATATCTAATGAGCAAACTTTTATTTAATTTCTATTTTATTTTAAGATATGGTCTGTCGTAATAAGGAGATTATCATCGATAAATTGAATTTATGAGTTAAAGTTGAGTGAATACATGGTGAAGTTTCCTATTAATAATTTTATTTTAAGTTCCGTTCGTTTCACAGAAAATAATTTTCTGGAAAATATTTTCAAACTTTTTGGCGTTCATTTCATGGAAAATAAAATAGTCAAGAAAATCATTTTCCATTAATGAAAAGAACACTTCAAAAGTGGGGAAAATGTTTTCCACTTTTTTGAAAGTGGAAAACATTTTCCATTTTTGTTGTTTATCTTTAAATATCACGGCCTCTAATAGAATGCCTCGACCTCGCTTGAGGTAGACGAGTTGACAACCTTTGACAAACGAATACTAAAAATATTATCATTTTCCAGGAAAATGATTTCACAAAAAATATTTTTCAGAAATTTTATATTTTTCATAAAACAAATAAAGCCTTAATGGATATTTATTTTAATTTAAAAATTAGTGTTAAATTGTTTCTTTTATTTTAAGATGGTCAGAACTTGAAGTAATCTTTTTTAGAACAATGAGGAATGAAGTTCTATTATTCAAGTTGTATATTTCGTGTTTCAAACTTGTTATTTATTCTATTTTACATGTTCGTCTTTTTTTTTATGGATTTTGTTATTTGGGGATGGAGATTTTTGTTGTTGCGTTAACTTTCATTTTGCTTGTCTAAAAGTAAAAAAAAAAAAAGGAATGATAAGATGAAATGAAAAGAAAAAAGGAAGTGTCCGGTTTTAAGTAGACGCTACAATCATAAGTTTCACTCTAGAGTGATTTACAACTTTCAAAAAGTAGGAATTCTATAGGGTAGATCTCAATCTACCCTAAAACTATTCACCTATATCGTTTGCAAACTGCTCTTGACAGGGGCTACTTTCGTAGGTCGAAGGATTATACTTAGCTAGTTTATGAGTTATGGAGTGTCTATGGACCTTCAAATGGTTAAGTATGCATGCCATGCCCCTGAATTAGAAAAAAGAAGGATAAATGCACTAAGAAATTTTAAAACTTATCTTAAAAGTTCAACCGGGCTCTAAAATTTTCAAAAAGTATATTAAAGTATTAAAACTTGTCAAAATGAAGTAATCAAATATTTCTATTAATACCGTCAATTTATCTCAAAAATGCTAACTTGGCATTTAAAATTAAATTCTCTCTCTTCCATGGCATTTTTTTATGATTTTTCTTCTCCAAATCTTATTTAAATTAGATTAGAAATTAAAATAAGGCTAAAACTAAATAATAAAACAACAACAAAACAAAACTACGGGAAAAAAGAAGCGTTAGGGCATTGTTGTGGCTACCCATCAACAGAAGGCCTGGTGAAGGTCGCAAAACCTAGGCAAGGGTGGTCGGCCCTCACCAACCTCGAGTAGGCCTGCTTATTATATTTTGGTGAGACTAGCCCTCTCTTGGGGCTAACAAGGCTTGCCTGGATCAGGGTGACACCTTGCCACTTCGTTGGCCCTAGGCAAGGACTGGTGAGCCGTCGCCTAAATCTGGGTAAGCTTTAGCGGGCCGATGAGGCAAGTGAGGGCAAGCCACAATTGCATGCAAGGGCCAATGAGGGCCGGTTACCATTAACTAGGGCTTACGACTTGGTGGCCTTCTACTAATAAGTGGTGAAACCTCCTCCTGCCATTCTCCCCCCCCCCCCCTACCACTTCGTTGGCCCTAAGCGAGAAGTGGTGAGCTATTGCCTAAATTTGGGTAAGCTTTAGTGGGCCGACGAGGCAAGTATGGGCAAGATCGCATGCAAGGGCTAGTGAGGGCCAGCCACTATTAACTAGGGCTCGCCTAGTGATAGGTAGTGGCGCCTCCTCCTGCCATTCTTCCCTCCTACCCACCCCATCCTCGGTGCTTTATTTTTTTAAATAAAATTTAGTTTTTCATATTTTTAATTTATTTTAAATAATATTTTAACATGACAATAGTAAAATCTGCCACGTATGAGAGAGAAATTAATTTTGAATATCATATCAATATTTATTATTAGACAATTTGAGGAAGAAGTACACTGAAAATGCCAAAACTTGTGTATGATGTTCATGTTCACTTTAGTGCAAAAATTTTTATCTGAATTACTTAAAGTGTTAATTTTTCCCCCAAAAAAAAAACAACCACTCCAGTGCCAACTTCAATTTATTTGGCCGGAAATTCAACGTGACATTTTTTATCAATATTTGAGCTAACTTAGCTCGCCGGAAAGTCTAGTCGGCATTTAAAATACTAAATAATAAAAATAATAAAAACTTAATTAGGTTAAAAAAAGGTAGACGAGAGAGAACGGGCAGCTAACCTTGGCCATCGCTGGCCCACCATCGTCAGGAAGGGCAGGTAAGGGTGAGGGATGGGGTTTGTTGGCCCCCCGGCCATGGGCCGATGACCTTCATCGATAGCAGGCAAGGGCCTCTACAATCCCTTACCTAGGCCGGCAACCCTCGCCAATCTTTACCAACGAGGGTGCGAAGGCGGCGGCGGCAGCAGCGAGGGCTTGTAGCCCTCCCCTTTTTTTTTAATTAAACTACTTTTTTAATTTTAATAAATTAAAAGTCATATCATTAAAAATTAAAAAAAATCACATGGACTAGATTTTTTTATATTTTTTAATAAAAATTTAATTATAAATACCACGTAAGTGAAGAGGCTTGAATTTCTTGTCATTAGCACTAAAGTGTTCCTGTCATTAGCACTTAAGTGTTCTGGCCGAAATTTTTAACACTAAAATGAGCGTCATACATAAGTTTTGGCACTCCTAGTATTCTTCTCTCGATAATTTGATGTTGTCAATAAAATGACTAAATTACAGCAATTTAACGAGTTTTAAGAGTTATTATTTTTTTAGGGTTTTGGCAATCAATTGTATTTTCACAATTAATTTTAAGACTTATAGTGCATTTATCCCCTATGAAAGATTAGACGTGAGCTTTAACTTTTATATTAATGCACAAGAGAGTTTCACCCTTTTAACCTTAGCAAGACAATGGATGAAATAATTGCAAATAAATTAATGGTTTGCAATGCGCAGCTAACGAAAAGATATTTTCGCAGGCGCGTGCAATTATTGTTGTGGAGGAGGTGACCATGCACAGGTCAACGGCATGGAGATAATTATCATTCGTCCAATTGAAAATAACTCGAAATCCTTTCAATAAGCGAAAGAACAAATCCGACACAGTGACATCGATGTCCCAAGACGTTACCAGCGACCTTCTCGCATCATGCATGAGCCAGAACCATTCGACGTCGGATCATTTCTTGTCTAGAATTAGTCAGATGTTCCCAATAACACTGATGCGAAGTCGAGCACAACAATGGTAATACTTCAACCAGAGATTGGGAATTATCACAAGATCATACTCCGAATGCATGAAGATGTACACCACAAAAAATGTTCCCATTATTTTGGGGATAAATCTACTAAAATGGATTTACTATCTCTTCTGACGGATAACTCGCAAACGAAAAGACCAAAAAGGTTATTCTCAATCAGGCGGAAGCAGCAGCTGCAACTGCCACCGCATCAACTTCTCGAAGGAGCGCCGCTGCTTCGTGCTATCTACTTCCCTGGATTTTAATCGTTTTGTACAGTACAAGCATTATCCCACCTACCAAAGAATCGCATAGAAACACGTCTTTCCCATTTAAAGCCGAGAAATACAAATGAGACGATTTCCCGGATCAAAATTTGGGGAAGCAACCTCTCCATTAGAAACAAAAGAAAAACTCGCAAACCGGAATCTAGGCAGGCTGACCACTATTGGCTGCCAATTTTATCCGCTGTTGATGCTCTTTAACTTTGTATTCTACGATCTCCTTGAAAAGATCAGCATTTAAGACACAGTCTGGCCTTCCATACACAGATGCTTGCACACTGGCCATTAGTTTCGCTATCTCACGGCCAGAGAACCCCTCCGTCTTCCGAGCAGCTTCTCGAAGTACATCGTCTGACATGTCCGTTATGGTTATCTTTTGAGGCTGCTTCTTAAATAGAGAACCCCACTGAGGACTTTCATCCCCTTCGCCGCAGAGGTACTTCCTCAAATAGAGTTTTAGCAGTCTAAATCTTTCCTCCTCCCCAGGAAGTGGGAACTCAATCACTTCATCAATGCGGTCAGTCACAGCTTTATCAAGATCCCCAGGCCGATTTGTCGCTAGGACGAGAACAATGTCTCTGGATTGATCTCCAGTCCGAAAGAGCAAAGCGTTCAGAGCACTACGCTGAGCCTCGCTCATGTATCTACTGTTGCGCCTGCATTGGAAGGAGTATCATAACTTGTGACGGAAAATTCTGCATAATCAAGTAGAATCTGATCCTAACAACCCTTTCATGTGTAAACCGAGTAATGGGCTCACTTAAAAGCATCAATTTTACCAACATCAAACTTCAACAGGTTAGTTACCAACAATGAAGGAATTCCAACAAAAAACAACTTTAATGACAAACTACATCTTGCCGGCATACAAAAAATCATAGAGCTTTCTGCAACCTACTTGAATTCATGTAAACCAAAAAATGAGTTCTCTACCGCCAAACAATTTCTAGATCAATTTCATTAAAGAAAACACATAAGTAAAAATTAGCAACATTCCATCAAGCTTCTTCATTTCTATAGCTTTGCTGATATAGTCATAGTGCCAAAGGCAGTTTCATTACACACATAATCGATATGTGCAAGACAAGTACTCACTCGCATAGAAAAGCATCCGCCTCGTCTATGAAGAGAAGGAGACCCTTTTTTGACTTTTTAGCCCAGTCAAATATTTGATGGATTTTGGTGACGGCCTGTGGACCTAGTGGGGCAACATCCCCTCCGGTCATCATGGCATAATCTAAACCCTGGAAGAGGAAATAAAGAAAATTCACATTGTTTTGATATACCCATCTAAATGCGCACAGACATGGAAAGGACAGCTAGAAAAGCAAAATAAACATTGCCAAAGAAGTATAAAAGCAACATAATTGAAGAGCACATTTATGATTTCAATAAAGACGTGGTGATGTTTACAGGGCTCATCAACAAGCCTTCAATGAGATTCTAGTTATGTGCACATCATTTTCTGCTGCTCTTCACCTAGAGTTGCAAGGTTGAACAAACTAACAGAGAAATGAAAGGAGCCACCAACGTGGGGTAAAGAACAATATTGAAATGGGCAACAGTTGTTACTATACCGATTTTCTAGCTATCTCCCTAGCCACCATAGTTTTTCCCGTGCCAGGAGGTCCATAAAACAGCATATTGCGGAATGGAGCCTCATGAGCCTTGGTGTTGGCTGTAGCTCTAGCAAGTTGCTCTATTCTTTTCTGCAATGAAGGATGGAGAACAATATTCCCAAGGCCACTTTTATTCTCCGAAAGCACAGAGGAGCCAGCTGCAGTAGCAGTGCTATAATTCATAAGTTTGTTTCCTCCCCGAGAAATAAGGCCTGACCAAGGAAATCTAGAAATAGATGATTCCCGAATAAGTGAGGGTTGCCCAAGTATTCGGTTTACATAACCCCATGTGACTCGAGCACCTTCCCTGAAAAATAAAATACCAGAAGACTTAGAAGAGATATAACAAGATCTTCCTATTTCCTAGTATGCAAATGAGAGACCCAAAAAAGTGAAAAATTTCCACCCATGCCAAATGCCTTTGAGCAATGCCAAAGTTAAGCACTCCCGGATGCATTTTACCGAATCTTTTTAGTTTTCATATCTATCCCACGGCCAAATTTCATTATAACGTTGGCAGTCTTGTTAGCTGTTAACATCTACAACAATATACAAGCTGTTTGTTATTCTATACAAAGGATTCCTGCCTAATTCACTCATCTATGGGAAGATACTAAATTTTAGTACTGGAAAGATGTTTACATGACAATTTCCAGTATGAGTAGAGCATTTACATGGGATTACTACTAAGATTGGACAACAGGCATAGGTTTCATTCTCGATTAAATTCATGATTCCTCATGTGCACATGGCAATCATCTCCTGGAGTTTATTATTAATCCAAGAAGACATGCTCCATGTTAATTAACTCGAACGTGAGTTTCAGCCTAACTAACCTGGTGGTGTAAATTCCTGCAGCTAATGCAGTAGCGCCACCAACAGTCATGACCAATGTGCTTCTATCATTCAGTAATATCCTAAAACCACCTGCAGATTCCATTCATGAAAAAGATAAAAATAAACATCATGGTAACACCAGAAGCATATGTTGAATTGGTGTCATACCTTCAATATGACTAAATAATGTATTTATGGCAGCAAGCCACTTCTCTCTTTCACCATTGATTCGTTCTATAAGCATTCTCCTATTATGGTCTTCTGTCAACTTTGCTTCATAGGCCCGACCTTCGGCCTCAGCCATGGCCTTCACTCTTATGGTTTCTCGCTCTATTTCAGCTCTTTCTTTCTCAGTTTGGCGTTGTTGGGCTTGAATCTGTTCCTCAGTTGCTCGTTTTTGCTGCTCTTGTCTTACAGAGGATTGCTCTTGCATTTGAACCAATTCGGTATTATGGTGCCTCTGAGCTTCATGGTCTGTCTGAGAAAATTGGAATATGATGTCATGAGCAGTTTGATAGTGATACTATCATTCCACGTGAATACAGTTCAATGTTTTAAAGGAAACCGCACGATATTTGTTGGAAAAATCTCAGACATCTCGAACAAACCCAACAGCTCTAATCCTGAGAAAGAAGAAGCTATTCAACTAGCTCAAAATCTCACCATCAGTTAACATCGAATTAGAAGTTCTAGGCCAAATAGAAAAACGAGCAACAATGAAGGAATACTGAAACTAGAAAAGCCTTCGAAAAAAATTAATGGTCATTACACCACAGAGGACCATCTCCGCAAGATGCTTCTTTTTTTTGACACTAATAGACGTTCACAAATTTGATATAGTACTCATCTTTGCAGAATCTTTTATATTTATTGGCCAGGTAAATGCCCCTCAAGATTTATCCTTTCCTCCTAGCAAATTGATGCTCCTATGTTAGTTTTTTTCATAATTGAAAGAGCCTTTACTGCAAAATGGCATTAAGGGGTGTGAACCCATGCAACAAATCAGTAGGTACAACTCAAGTCTCTAACTGTCCACAAGGTCGATTCTCAGGGTCACTCATTGCACCTGCATTCTCTTTCTCGCCAACTCATCTTCATATCTAAGCATTTGAGCTTTTGCCTGTGCTTGTTGCTGAACCAAATTTCTCTGCTCTTCAGCCAATTTCCTCTGTCTGTCCTGCCAAGCACAATGTCAAAGGAGTGAGTCCATAAACCCTCAATAGCAATTGTAAACAAGTAACAGAAATCGTAGAAAACACAATGCAACACAACATGGAAGACCCGACATTGGAATTCATTAACAAAAAACCCAAGAAACCCAATAATGAGAAAACACAACACGTAAAGGTCAAGCTACATGAATCAAGAGGGTACTGCAGACTGAGCTTAAATTGTTTACTGAACAAGTGATTATTCATAGAAAGACAGATGCATCAATAACACGTGTAGTACTCACAATGTCAGTTTGAGCTTGAATTAACTCATAATGGACCTTCTCCGCAGCTACCTCAGCCAAACGATTCTGTTCTTGCTTTCTCATCACCTCAAAAACCTGCCAATTCATTCAACGCCCAAAAAATGAATCTCTTTGATTTCCAAATTCAAGATGATCACCATCAGAACCTCCCATTTCAATATCCACTGGCCATCAACCGTCTCGATTTCTCGACAGCCGAGCAGAAAACAACTATCAACAACAAACAAAAGAAACACCAGAGACCTGTTTCGCGTGAGGAGAGCTGTTGATTTCGCGGAGGGCCTTCGCTCCCCTCTCCAACGCCTCCGGGTCGAACCCGGTACCCCGCGGCTCCTCAGGAGGCTCAGGCTTCGCCGGCGAGGCTGCATCGGGAGGAGCATCTTCGTTGCGCTGCTGCGACGGAGACGGGGAAGGCGGCGCAGAAGAATAGAAGCTCGGGAAGCGGAAGGGAGCGTCGGCGTACGCGCGGGTCGACAGCGTGGACAGGGACGCGGTCGCCGCGGCCACCGCAATCGCCGAGGACAGTCTCGAGGCCGCCATTTCCGATCTTCAATCCGGGCCCTCGAATCTTCCACAAACAAGGGAAGAGAGAGGGGGCCGTCTGGATCGAGGTCTAGAGGGAGAGGGTCGGTTTTGGCGCGAGCCGAGCATAAATCCCCGGCGAAGATAGAGAGAGAGAGACGCAGGGTCTAGGGTTTAAGCGGGATGGGGTTTTGGAATTCAGGAGGAAGAGGAAGAGGAAGAGGAAGAAATGGGCTTTGCTTGGAGCATAATCCACACCATGGCCCAAATACAAGAAACAGAAACTCTAGTTTTGGCCCAAGCCTTGCATTTTCCTTTGTTTTCCTCCATGGATATTTTAATGGGCAAATACACAATAAATTTCAAATTATGCACACTATGACATGAATATCCTAAAATCGAGGATCCTCACTTTCCGTTAGTCCTTCGGACCTACATATTCTCAGGTCAATACATCGGGGGAGACTGGCACAATAACCTACCGCTAGGGTCTGAGAGTCAAATCCTGAATCCAATTGTGGGAAATAAGGGCATCAAATGGGTGGATCCGGTTGAGTTTTGGTCGGCTCAAATATGGGTCGGACCTTATTTGACCCATTTAACCCGTTTTGACCTATATTCATGTAGTGTAAATATAACAACTCATACCCGACCCGACCCGACACGTATTTCTAAAATGCACTAATATTCTCAGAAACACACGCCTACTTAAAATGTATCATTAAAATAATTTTATACATAAATTTTCTTATTTTTTATTTTTTTGAAATTGTAATTATAATTCTTAAAATTTTATTTTATATCTTTTTTCTCTTTCGTCTACAACTATGCTCCAGCTTGCCAGATTACGACGAGCTAAAGGCGAGCCTCGAGCCAACCTAGGGCGAGCTAGAGCTCATCAACCTCAACAAGGTTTTGAGCTAGCCAATTTGGCGAGGTCTTGAGCTTATTCGGTACTAAATTTTCTACTTGAGCTCGATTCAACTCGGCTCAATAATACAATCAAGCAATAGAATTGAACGCAAAAGTGCGCACAAACTAGACGATGGCCTCATCTCCGCGCTAGTAGGTGCACCAATCGACTCACGTTTTGCACCATTTTTTCCTGTCGTGTTGCATTTTTTGCCATGGCAAGAGAGCATAACTTGTAAAAATCTTACAAGTTGAGCTCGCATCTCAACCTCTTCTCCTCCTCCTCTTTCTCATCCTCTATAGCAGCAGCAACATCAACTGCCACCTTCCTACCTCACGCATTCTCCCTCGCCGCCTCCCTCGTCGTTCCCGCCAAGCTCCCCCTCTCCTCCCGCTTCGTTGCCCCGTCTTGGATCTCCGTCCAATCCTGCCCCCAAGGTCCACGTTCGTCTGCGTCCAAGGCCCAATGGCTCAGCTCGTGCAGGACAAGGAATCAGTCGAGAGTAGTGGCATCGCCACCACCCTAGCCTTTGGCGCTGGCGATGAGGATGAGAAGCTGAACGGAGAGGTGAAGCAGCACTCCCGGATTTTCGTCGACGTAGGTTCTGAAGAAGGTAGTAGATTGTTGATGTCAAGATGAATTTGCGAGCGTTGAGGTTCTAGTCATCTTATTTCTACGAGGCAAAGGTAGCGCCAAATGATTGAAGTCAAAGCTCTCTTCCTCTCTATGTTTGTCTCTCTCGCTGAAGAAAAAGGAAAAAGGGGAGACAATGTGATATGAAATGAAAGGGTGTGTGCAGGAAGTGCATGGTCAAGGGTTCCACTAGGCTGAGGGGACTCCGAGAAACTCATATGTGGGACTATCGCGATTTGGGTGTTGCTGAAAGCGCAATTCAACGCACACAGCCGCCTCGCAACCAGGGGCAAAGAAAACAAGGGAAGCGGACCAATGGGAGAGGCGAAGCAACCTTAGGCTTCAAGCGTCGGTGTCTTCGTCGGGACGGTGGCAACGAGGTGAGCTGAGGCGAGGCGGTGAGCTGGAGTGGACCGGGAAGAAGACGCAAAATGCGAAGAAATTCTGAGCAAGGAGCAACGATGCTCGGAAGAAAACCCAGAAGGAAGGAGAAGAAGAGAGAGAGGGAAATTAATGAGTCAAAGGTCAACAAAGCATGGGGCAAGCAACAGGAAAACGGGAAAAAAAAGGTAGAGAAAGAAGAGTGAAGGGGGGCTATTACAGTTGGAGGGCGAGAGAGACAAGAGAGATGCGACATGGGTACAAAAACGGGTTCATATATGAGTCACTCTTATTTTAACTTCTTTTTTTTGGGCTTTAACTTTTCTCAACCCATTTTTACCCATTAAAAAAATGACTTATGCACTTAATTTTTGGTCTCTTGAAAATAGGTCACTAAATGGGTTCGGCCCTAGTGGCAAAGAAGCGTCTTCACTAGCGTAGCCATGCGTAGGTAGGTAAATATTCTAAACTTTTTTATATCACCAAAAATCATAAACTTACCAATCTTGGAGTGAGTACCCCAATTTTTTTTTATGTTATAAAAAGACTCACTATATCTCAGTTTATCTATGAAATATTTATCATACTTTTATAAGTTTTTTTTTGTAAGGTAAGGAGTATATTGATCTTTTGAATGCCAAAAGTACAAAAGAAGGAGAACCTGGTACTGCAAACCTACACTTACACCCATCAAGAGTTAAGTGAAAGAGTACCATGGTTCTCAGTTGCTAAAGCGCATAAACAAGAATACTTACAAGTAATCAAAATACATCAAGAGATAGAGATAAGAACAACACAATTACAAGAAGATAGAATCGTCTAGTCCCCAATTGTGTTGCAATCTTCTATTTTTGGATGTGTCAATGACATTCTTCTGTGTCTTGGCAAAATCCTTGACAAGTTTCACGAGTCGCATCTTCATTGCGGGAAAGAATCTATCACGATTCCTAAATAATATATTATTCCTAGTCTTCCAGATGATATGGCACATCGCTCCTAAAGCAAACCTCGCAATCCTTTGGGAGAATTAGTTGTCGGATATATGATTTGTCGCCCAAGTAAGGGTGTGATGCCAGTCACCATTATGCCAATCAAGTAAGCAATTTCGCGACCAAAAAAGGGCCAGCTGATTAGTGATCGAGCACCCAAAGAAAAGATGGTCTATCGAGTCCGACCTTAATTGACAAAATGCACAAGTAGCATTGGTAATTCTACCACAAGATAAAAGAAAAACCTGAGTAGGGAGCCGCTTTTTAGTCACAAGCCATAATAGAAATTGATGTCTTAGGAGTGATGGATTTGTCCCAAATGAACTTGGACCAAGGAACCAAAGGGCTCCTCGGTCTCACAGCTTCCCAAGCCGAGGAAGATGAAAAATTCCGAGAAGTAGAACCCATCCATAGAAGCCGATCCTGAAGATTATTGAGAACCGGGAGATCACCACCCCATTGAAGTAAAGTTTCCACGAGGATAGAGCTAGGATCCTGATTATGTAGGAAGTCGGCAAGCAAAGCATCTCTTGGGTAACCAGACAAATAAATTTGCCGATTACTAAATAGCAAGTTTAGAGGGCCATTAGAATGCCACGCATCAAACCACAAAGAAATAGATAGGCCATCTCCCACACGCCAACAAAACATATACCTGAATTCTTTACCCAAATTAATGATCTTCTTCCAAGACCAAGAACAGAAGGTAGGTCTACATACCTCCCAAAAACTTCGGTTCTTGAGGAAATTAGAATGTATCCAAACGCACTAAAGAGATTCTTTGTCAGAGAAGAGAGCCCAAATATGTTTGAGCATGGATGCTTTGTTGCTTTGTTTAAGGCGCTTAATACCAAGCCCCCCCTCCTCCTTGGGGAGGCAAACATCCTACCACGAAACTTTTGCCCCTCTGGAGCCTAGACTCGGGCCCTTCCACAAAAATTGCCTAAGGAGTTTTTCAATGCAATCAAGTACCGAAGCAAGTAAGATAAATATGTTGGACCAATAAACCTGAATCGCATGAAGAACATATTTAACCAATTGGAGACGATCGACAAATGATAGAAATCGTTGTGACCAGGATTGAGCTCTCTTGGTAATGGAGTTCACCAAAGAGAGACAATCAACTTTGCCCAGTCTAGCTGCTACCACGGGTACTCCAACGTATCGAAATGGTAAAGAACCCAATCTGAAGTTTAGAAGATTAACAATATCATGTGAAGTAGTAGGATTGCCGGAGATATAAACTTCACTCTTAGAAGGACTCGGGGACAGCCCCGACCACTCCGAGAATGTGCATATCGTGGACTTCAAACAAGAGACGGGGGCAATATTAGCTTGGCAGAACAGCAGCACATCATCAGCAAAGAATAGGTGGGACAACTTAGTGGACTTGCATCTCCAAAAGTGATTGAAGTTAGGACATGTAGTTCCAGTCAAGATTAGACCGAAGAACACTTCCATGATCAAAGTAAACAAATAGGGGGAAAGAGGATCGCCTTGCCTTAGACCCCTAGAACTTGAGAAAAATCCATGCAATTCCCCATTGATGGATATAGAAAATTTAGGAGTTTGAACACATACCATGATCAACTTAATGAGTTAAGTCGGGAAGCCAAAGGCAATGAGTGTCGTCTCCAAGAAAGCACAATCCACAGTATCATAAGCTTTTCTAAAATCAACATTTATTGCACATTTTGGAGAGTAGGTATCGTGATGGAAACCCGCAAAGAGTTCTTGTGCTAGTAAGATATTGTCTGAAATTTTCCTCCCTTTAACAAAAGCCGCTTGAGAACCACCGATCAGCGAGGGAAGCACCTTAGCAACTCGATTTGCCAAGATTTTGGTGATACATTTGTAGATAGTATTGTAGCACGCAATAGGCCTAAAATCACTCACTGAAGAAGCATTTAGGCACTTGAGACTAATGCAATGATAGTAGTAATAAGTTGGCGCAGCATGTTACCCGAATTGAGGAAGTCCAAAATAGCAAAGGTGACCAAACAACCAACAATATCCCAAGTTTCCTTGAAGAAGTCAACATTAAAACCATCGGGTCCCGGAGCCTTACCCGATGCCAAGGAAAACAAAGTAGATCACACTTCCTGTTCAGTGTAAGGAGATGTCAGACTACACACTTGAGAATCAGTCAACTTACTTCGGAGGTGAACAGCCACATCCTGGGGGGAAGGTCGAGCCAAAAGTTCGAGGAGACTCTGAAAGAGGTGCTTATAGTAATTGATAAATGCCTCAATTACTTCAGGTGCCGAAGAGAGAAGAGAACCAGAGTCATCAAGGACCGAAATGATCCTGTTGTTAAGTTGCCTCTTCTTAACAGAGTAGTGAAAAAATTTCGTGTTACGGTCACCCTCTTCCAACTAACGGATTCTAGACCTCTACTTCTAAAAGAGTTCTTCTTGTAAGCGCATTTTATAAAAGGAATCACTAGCCAACTTCTCCTCTTGAGCAAGAAGGGAGTTATTTGGGTCCTGCAAAGAGAAAATTGGATGTTCTGCAGGTTTTGTCTTGCCAAAAGGGTGCGCTTTGAAATGACCGAGAAGGACTGCCGGTTGAACAATTTTAGCTTGGCCTTCAGAAGCTTCAGCTTAGTGCACAATTGGAACATAGGAGATCCCATAATATCAAGTTCCCTACTTTTATACGTTTATGACTCTTTATCCCCAAAAGATTTGGATTTGTGTCACAATGGGCAATTTACTTATACAATTTTTTTTTTGGTTATTTATGTCATAGTAAACATAGTTTTGAGTTTTTGGCAATATTAACTTTATTTTAATTTGATTTTTTTATTCATTTTATGCCCCCACAATGGGCAATTTAGTTACACATTTTTTGGGTTATTTATGTCATAGTAAACATAGTTTTGAGTTTTTGGCGATATTAACCTTATTTTAATTTAATTTTTCTGTTCATTTTTTCTCACTATGTCTATGATGCAACAAATAAATTTTCTTAAGCTCCTTTTCTTATCAAAATAAATGATTTGAAAAATATTATCTAGAAAGTATGATTTCCTTAATTGCTTACAATAATGGAAATGAAAAAAATATTTTTTCCATACTTGATAATATTCAAATATAAATTGTTGTTGATAATAAAAATATTTCTGATCGATTAATTATCTCAAGCTATAGAAGCAATCATTTTTAAAAAAAATATTTTTCAAATTATTCATTTTTCACAACACATATAGATGTTTAAGATCGTGTAGGCATGGATCTT
Source organism: Melaleuca alternifolia (assembly GCA_019926035.1). Taxonomy (NCBI): domain Eukaryota; kingdom Viridiplantae; phylum Streptophyta; class Magnoliopsida; order Myrtales; family Myrtaceae; genus Melaleuca; species Melaleuca alternifolia. The sequence continues at coordinate 3,602,988 of JAGKPW010002416.1, read as the reverse complement.
GCCGAGTCGAGTTCAACATGAGCTCAACCATGCCAAGCTCAACAAGTTCACGCGTTCAATTTAGCTTATATAATTTTTATCCAAAAATCTAGTCGTTTTAGAAACAGCCGTAAAAACTCTTCCGTTTGACGTGGCATTCTAATTTATTATACTTGATATCGAGCTTGTGTTTTCACCTGAAAATTGATTGTAATTGAGTCGCAAAAGTTTCGCCATACCTTTTGTATATCGAACTTTAGAAATACTCTAGTTTTTATTTTTTGCATGAAAATCCCAAATAACACTAATACAAAAATGAAAAAGAAGTAGAAAATGTGTAGCAATATATATCTGCGCACCAAGTAAAAGCTCTCAAAATGCTTGAAATTCATGCACATTGATACGAACGGCGACAGGAAGGCTGAGCCACCACACAATGGCGTCGTCACCTTTGTTCTTGTCACCACCACCTTTGGCTCACTACCATAAATTGACCTTGGCAACTTGATCCTATCAATAGTTTGTTTGTAAAGCAAATAAAGATGTGCCTTATCTCACAATGAAAAGATAAAAGTGTATACAAGGCTACTAGCCTTAGAGTTAAAAATCATAAGTTAAATGGACTAGACCCTACGGTATTCGCGTGTGAGTGCGCAATAATTAAGCACACTTAGAACTTTGAGCCCTTGCGCACTCGTGAATCGGGATTGACATTAATCAACGTTCATTTAAAAAAAACGAATCAATAGCTTTAAACAAGTGAAAATACGAATCCTTTTGAACCAATGCACTTTCAAAAGGATGCAAAGTTTCGGAGGGCTATAGACTTTGTAAGATTGTTTCTGTTCAAACATAATTTGTCAATATTATAAATTAAATATTGCTGGTTCAATAATTTTCTTTTTTAAAATACAACTTTTGTTCTACAATTGTTTCATAGAGTCTTAGAGAAATACCCAAATTGCTATCTGGTTTCCTCGTTTTAAAACTTCATTATATCTTGAAGAATATTTGCTGGCAACAATTAGCAACATTACGGGATAAAAATTTACACGCCTCAAATTTTGATTTCATAATTCCTCATTATTTTTTATCTAATAGTTTTATTAAATTATTTCTGCAACAATAGAGTCAGAGTCAATAAAACTTATGAATCAAAACATGACGAAATTGGACCATTTTGATGGCAAAAATTTTGCTCATTGGAGACAAGATAATTTCTTTCTTTCTTGATTCCAATACGATGCCTATAGAAGATCCAAAGCCTACCATTGAAGGACAACAACCAAGTGTATAAGCCACTGGAAGGGTGAAAAATGAGAAGAAAAAAACATGATTATGTGGCCATGATTTTTAAATTAATGTTAGTTCTATCAAATCTAGTCGGTGGTTAGATTTTGATGCCACAATCCATGTGTGTAAGGACCAATCAATGTTTTGTATTTTGAAGAGACTGTTGACATGAATGCTTAAGAGGTCAAGATGAGAAATAACTCACTTGCGAAAGTTGTTGACATAGGCAAAAACATCTTTTTAATGGGTTGTTTGTACTCAAAATTAGGAATAACTTAGTTTTTGTTGATCTTTTTTGGTAAAAGAGGGATTTTGGATTTAGTTATTTAGTTTAGATCGATAAGGTTATCCTGCCAAAGAATGGACTATTTATTGAAAATGATTATGTTAGTAAAGGCATATGTCAACTAAACAACAACAATAACAATAACAATGACAGTAATAATAACAATAACAACAATAAATAATAATAACCATATCTTTTGCTATATTGTTGAGTTCCTTTTCTATGACATATTAGATTAGCATATTTAAATTTTTGTTATTAAAAGAATATGAAATAGTTAGACTTGATTAACTATAATGGCAACTTTGATAAATAAGAAATCTTTGCACAATATAAATTTACGAAGAAACCATTTCCTATTTTTAAAAGAAATTTGAATTTATTACACTTGGTGCATATTGACATAACTAAATTTAGAGGCCTGGCCCTTTGGTACCGTCCGAGCACGGGAAGCTCGTGGTGGAGTAATCGGTTACAAAAAAAAAAGACATAACTAAATTTAGTGGCATGTTAACTTGTGATGATAAAAGGTATTTCATTTTTTTTAATGATAGAAGTATTTATTTACATTTTTACCTCCATGATTAAAAGATGAAGCATTTACTATGTTTAAGAAATATAAGGTTGAAGGAAAAATCAATCAGAAAAGAAAATTAAATTCTACATACAGATAAATGTGGATGATTTTTTTAGATAAATTTTCATCTTTTTTTTTCTAAATAACGTGGTATAATTCATCAAGTTTCAATACCATACATTCCACAATAAAGTGGTTTGGTTGGAAGAAAGAATAGGTCTCCAAGAGAAATAATTAATTGTATGAAGGGAGAGGCATTGGTTACTATATGTTACATTCATATTAGGATATCGTCCAAGAGAGATAATATCAACCATCATGAATTGTGAAAAGATAGAAAACTAAACTTATCATATCTTAAAGCGTGGAGTCTTTAATATGTTGCAAAGTATCAAATCCTAAGAAAACACAACTTGGTTCTAGAGCTACCAAAAGTTTATTTCTTGGATTTGCTGAAAATAGTAAAACTTATAAGTTTCTTGATTTAGAGTCCAATGTTATTGAAAAATTCTAAAAATATTAGATTCTTTGAGAATAAACATTCTACAAGTTGAAATTATAGAAAATAGTGTTCAAATATAAGATACAAATAATTCAAAGCGTATAAAAATACAAGTCGTTTTTCATCAAAAAGATAGTTTTAAAGATTTGACGGAATCTATAAGAAGCACTAGAGCAAGAAAATTGAAAGGTTAACTCTAGATTCTACTACTCATATTTCCTTGTTGAGGGACAAAAACAAAAATCTGATAAAATATATATCCTTTGGTATTAAATTGAGAACATGGTCCTAAAAGTTTTTAAGGATATTATATCTTTCAAAAATTCTTTTAGGAAGGAAGCCATAAATAATAAATACAACTCAACTACGTCCAATAATACTTAAGTGTCAACAGATTTAACAAAACTATCTAAATTATCTGGGTCAAACAAGTTTTCAAAATAAAATATAATTCTAATTGTTCTACTCAAGATTTTAATACTAGATTAGTGGCCGAGGGGTATAAACCAAAAAAATGAACAGATTATTTTGATATTATATGATCTTGTAGCACGCATGACATCTATTCAAATTCATTTTGCATTGGCATCCATTTATCATCTTTGCATTCATCAAATAGATGTCAAAATTGTATTCTTATATGAAAATTTAAATGAGAAAATTTACATAAAACATTCAGAGATATTGTGCTTCCTAGAAATGAAAGAAAAGTATTTGAATTGGTTAAATCTTTTTATGGGCTTAAACAAGCACTGATAGCATGAAATATTTGATTCCGTTATATTGTCTCATAGTTTTAAACATAATAGTGATAGTAAGTATATTTATTCTAAATTCATTAAAGATTATGGTGCTTTAGTGTGCTTATATGTTGAAACTATGCTTAATTTTAGAACTAATATAAATTAGGTCAATGAGATCAAGAAATATCTAACTATCATATTCAAAATAAAATATTTAGGTGAAGTAAATATTATCTTTGGTATCAAGGGTTAAAAAAATATGTAGTGAAGGTTATTCTTTGAGCCAAAGTCATTATGTTGAAAAATTGCTTAATAAATTTAAGCATCTTAGTTTCAAAGAAGTGAATACTCCATTTGATTTCAATATTAGATTAATTATATTATCAATAGGGCAATAGCATAACTTAAGTATGTCAGTGCTATATAATTTTAAATAGTAGTGTACTAGAACTAATATTGCTTATTTTGTGTGTAGATTTAGTGGATGTACTATTAATCCATTTATAGAAAGTTGATATGTTATTTACCAAAGATTTTGTTATCTTAATAGAACTAAATTTTTTGGATTGTTCAATAATGATTATCTATGTCAGAAGAATACACCGATGCTTGTTAGATTACAAGTGTGGAAGAAAATCAATCCACTTTTGGATGGCTTTCACATTAAATGAATGTGTTGTATCTTTAATAAGCAAGAAAAAATTTGTATAACTTACTCAACAATGGTATTTAAATTCATTGCTCTAGCATAAATCGAAAAATATGATGAATGAGTTAGATAATTGTTGTTTAGTCCCCTACACCATATGCACTATGCACTATGCATTCTATTTGTATTCATTGTAATAATCAGGCTACTTTGACAAAAACTTATATTAGTACTTATAATTTTGAGTCTAGACATATCAATCTAAGACATTAATATGTGAGACAATTGATTTTGAATGGTGCCCTAGCAATTTTTTTATGTAAGGTCAGTAAAAATCTAGCCAATTTCTTTACAGAGGCTCTACCAAGAGAAGTAGGAAAGATGACCTCAAAGAAGTGTGTTGAAATCTTTTGACTTAAATCACTAGTAACAGTAATCCAACCAAATACTTGTATCTTGCTAGTTATAAGGTCTAATGGGTAAAATCAAGTTTCTTAAAGTGATTGTTTAATACCGACATTAGCCCCGACATTAGAAGCCCGTACTGTCCGTTGCAATTTTTTTGGCCGAGTTTTCTTCTTAATGAAGTATAATACAAATTAATAATATATTTATTGATAACAATAAAACATGATAGATACTTTATCTATACGAGCTTAGAAGTGGTATCGCTTTTTACTAAAGTTAAGGCTACTTTCTAGATAGCTCATAAAATGAGAACAAGCACATTGCCATAATAGTTCTAAGTAAATTATAGAACTTCTTCTTGGAACAAGACAATAATGTGTGTGTGTATATATATATATATATATATATATATATATATATATATATATATGATATGCAATACATCTGATTCTATTATTAAAGTAACAAGTTTAAAGCTATAGCTACTTATAAGTTTTATAAAATTTTAAGATAAGTGCAAGATCTTCATGAATGTATATTAATCTTATTAAATTTTTGGTTGTATAATTTTAAAATTTTATCTTTGTAAATTTTTTTACAAACAAAGTGAGGGATTGTTGATAGTTTTTCGTGTAAAACAAACAAAAAGGTACCTTGTCCCACTACAAAAAAAAATATGAATGTGTGGATCAATAAATAAGTGAAAGGCTTCTAACCTTACAATCGAATATCATGAGCTATGTAAACTAGACTTGGCAATACTCACCCGCATGCATGCGATTATCAAGTGCACTTAGCATGCTGCACGCTCGTGGACAAGAATTGGCCCTAATCAATGGTCATTTAAAAAAATATATCAAATTTGCAGTTCTTTTCTAAAATATGAAAATGTTGAATCCTTTTAAAAGAGTATGACTATTCACAATGTACTTTCAATAGGATACAACGTTTTAGAGGGACATGTTGTATCTGTTCAAGTATAACGTTTCAATATCACAAATTACTATTGCAAACTCAACGTTTTTTATTCAATAATTTTCACTTTTCAATTCTAATTTTTTACTTAAAACACATCTTTCATTATCCTATTATTTTCTAAGTCCTTGAAGAAATACAAGAACTGTTACATGGTATTCTCTTAAATTGTTATATACTATTCTCATTTTGAGACTTTATTGTATTTTAAAAGATTTTTGCCAATAACCATTAGCAATATTATGAGGCAAATAATTCTTTAGAAACAGTGTACTTACGCCTCAAAGTATCATTCAATTTTTTTCTTTTTTTTAGAGAGAGAGATTATTTGCACGATCTTTAAGCAAGGGAACTATCGTTTGAAACCTTACTACTCTCAATTGGTGTTCTGCTTGGTCTATGTACTTTTTAAAAAAAAATTTGCTAAATTTGAAAGATTTCTATGTACCTCTTATGTATTATTTTAAGAAATAAATGAAATCTTTCTTTCCACCAAAAACAAAAAACAAAAAAAAAAATGGTGAAAGAAATGCTAAATTTGTCTGTATTCCATTGGTCTTCATGCTGTTCTCTTGTTTGTCATCTTCTTGATCTGCTGTATCAAATGTTGTACCGACTGCGAGAATTAATATTGTCATTTTGTTGAGAGCTTCTGAGAACACTTTCCTGGGATCTTATTTTGCTACGTTTGGTCATAGAAGAATTTATCACTCTGCTATCAGTGTCACCAATATCAATTTAATAACTGTTTTGCATTTTTTTTCTGCGTATATATCATGTTGTTTTCACAAAAACATATGATTTTAGTGTTGATATACCAGGCTTTGTCCTCATTTCTTCTCCCATCAAAATATGATAGTTGATCGGATGACTTGTGTTAAAAGATTGGTACAATGTAGGAATAACACAAGGGATTCACGTCCCCTGATGTGGGTTTTGACCGGTGGGGCCTGTCGTTCGCCGACTTGTGAAATTCGATTGGGTTTAATCTGGTCCACCACGAGCTTAGGTGTCTGACTTTTTCTCATCCGAACAGATATATTCTGCAGACGGCCATTAGGATGAGACATTTTGCTGAATATCATAGAGAAGTGGTAAATGGTACTTCATTGGTTCACTTGCAATGAGTAGCTCAATTTCAAGTCGAGATTTACTTAAATCACATGGATCTTACAAGTAGAAACATCACAACTATGATATCTATTTCTAGGGCCTCCTGCTTTCTTGGACATAATATGCAGATCAGAATCTGCTACCCTTCATCTTAAAGCTTCAGCCGAGCTCCCTAGACTTCACTGAACCTGTTGGTGTAAAGCAACAAAAAAGATTTGTTCCCAGTGCATTTAAAAGCAAAAGAAAGAAATCTTATGTACTGGAAATTAGTGAAGCAGCCAAAAATCCAGATGGGTATGAGAAATACCTGGTCTTTTGTCTCTAAATGGAAACAAAAAGTAGAAAAGCAATAAAGTTCAGAGGAATAGGGATTTGGAAACTTGGATTCACATAATAAAGAAATTAATTGGCTGTGCTGGAGAATCCTCACAGAAATCAAAAAGAAAAGGAACTCCTTTCGTTTTCTTATGTATTGTCCTCACACGCAAGCTCTTTGCGCTAGCAAGCATAGGACCATTAAAACATTATCCACAGAAAACAGGCGGATCAGATGATTCAGCTCTCATGTGGGAATTTTTTCTTCTCTCTTTTGAGTGAGAGACAGGATAAGAAGATTTGCATCTGCGACGTGGTCATACACTGCTTCAGGCATTGCTTTTACATGTGATATAATGTGTTGCTATCGTGAATAGTTGGCAAATGGGACAAAGGCCAAATGATAAGAGAGAAGCAAAATTGAGGGAGGACCAGTCAAGATTGCAACTTGTGGGATTTTAAGTTTCCCAAGTTTCTTCTCTACTGGTTCATCTTATGGCCCCCACAAGAATAGTATTCTCACCTGTTCATTGTGGAAAAGATTATTAGGTATTCCAATCTGACTCAGGCTGATTAATCTTAAAAAGGCAGAAAAGGTGGGAATCTTTATTTTTTCTGTGAAGTTCAGTGACATTCAACAGCTTCTCAAAGAGTCGGATAACAAGTCAGTTAGACTCGGGTTTGAGTGAGTCGAGGGAGTTGATTAAGCAGGGTTTTGGCAAGTGCCAATTGCACTCGGTTTTGGCGAGAACGATCTCATATGTTTGTGCACAACCAGGCAGTCAAAGTTGTTCGAATGATTTAGCTCCACACAAAAGATGAGCACGCCAATAAACTATTCTTAGTTTTACCACTCAGATGGAGCAAATAATTATTTATTTCCAAAGAGAACATTAACAGAACCTTGCCTTCGATGTGAAGGCATCAATGCCACAGCATTCGAGATGGCCTCTGGTTTGGGGACTAATGCAAGCAACCACTAAACGAAACTTAAGAGAAGCCACAGTCCATCCATGAGCGTATGTTACCTTTAGCCACTATTGTTGCTCGACCTGTAATTTGGAAAAGGGACTCTGCCGGACTCAATGTGCTTGAGGTCCTCGATTAAAATTTCGTAGTGCCTCTTCACTTCTTCTGCTGATTTCCCACCCACGGCCTTGGCGATCTTCTGCCACCTGTCAGGTGTGTCCTTGTCATATAGAGCCAATGCCTTCTCAAACATCTTGTTCTGCTTTGGCGTCCAGGATGAAGAAGTCAGAGAATTTGACGCCATTTACTGAAAAACGGATCCCTCAAAATGCTAAAGAGAAAGATATAATTGAACAGCTTGAAGGAAGATGGTAGGAGAGTAGCTCCTTATAAGAAGGGAGGAAAAGGAAAATGTGTGGGGTTGAGCTAGTTGAGAGGGAATATATCTTTGAAAGGGGAAGAATATGGAATGACCCGTTTGATTAGCAACCACAAGAAGATGCAGGATAAAGGAACACAGCTTGCGAAAGAGAGGGAAAATAAGTATCAAAAGGACAGTATCGTTGTATTTTATTTTTGGTTTTTTTTAAGCGAAATTCCCACCAAGTTGGACAACTAGATTCAAGTACTGACGGGGATGGTACACGAAGTCACATTGTGTTGTCTTCTGGCAATAGCATCTTGTGGAGCTGCTAAAGCAGTGGCTTACTTGATAATTGACAAGATTAACTGTCTCTTCAATTCAAGACGACATGAGATGATAGTATGTGCTTCGGACGGGGTCCATGGCGTTACCGTCATGACCTGTAGGTGTCTGGTTGATGATGATATATCACCTATGCTCTGTACCTGGCAGAGTACAAGTAGTCCTGCGACGACTTTACAGTAATTTGCCGGATTCTGTCCAGGCGGAGTTTTTGTTTTGGGTTAATTCCTCACGTACTTACAACTCAAACATATATCTTGGAATGTTGAACTCGCCAACATTCATTTTCTTCTCAACCGGTGCATGATTAGACTAAAGCACCATGATTGACTAAGTAAAGGCAAGTTATGTCATCCAGCTGCACTTCTGGATAAGGAGGTGGTGGCTCTCCTCATCAAGGACGTGTCTATTTTCTCATATTTGCTGACCTTTTAATGGACGAGATGACAGTGTACTCCTCAACGCATTAATTCGGTGTGACTCTTAATTTGCTCTTAAATAGATTCCTTAGGCAGTTGCTTTGGCTAGAATTGGAAAGTGACAGCAAAATTTGGGCTGGAGTCAAATTCGTCATGTTCTTCATTTTAGGATGAGCAGCTTCCACAATTTGAAAGTAGTCTACTAGTCGTTCTTAATTCAAAGGGGAGGTGAGGATCAAATTACCAAATTGATTGTCCTTCTCCATATTGCCCTCGAAAATTTCTCTAGATTCTGGGATAGTGGAGGATAATAACCCATCTGCAGAACCTTCAAGGAACTCATATTTTCCGAACTGATATGTTTCTCAACTAGCTCAGATACTTGGCTTGTTTACCTCTGGATAATTTCTTATTCAGCTGTTCAGGTTCTCAAAAGAAAAGGGCAAACATTCTTCACATCAATACTTAGAATTTGCTGTGCAGATTTTTTCAAGGGTCTTTCTTTATTTTTTGTTTGTTTCTTTTCCATCACTGCTTCCAGCTATGCAGAGATTGATCTTACTCCCACCTGTTAAATAAGTTTTACATTATGTCATGGCCTTGCTCTTTGCTTAAGTCAATGGGAAAAAAGACTTTTTGTTAAACCAGTCTAAACAGCCCAAGAATAGGGTAATACGTGGAATACCACACAGATTCCATCTGTGCTGTATGCACAATTGTATCTCTTTGTTCCAAGACTTTAGGATTGCTAATCTTCCGCTCATGCAGCAGTTTTCAGCTCATTCATCATGTGACAGCACACATTCCTCAAATTAGGCCAGTTCCTAGTCAAATCATTCAAGCAGCTTCTGAGATATCCATGTTAATCATGGGTTTTTAACTTGTCTTTCTCTTGCATGCATTATGGGACAGGTGTAGTACGTCGCATATGCGCACAGTGATATCTTTAACTTCCAAGACTCTCCGATTGCTGATCTCCTGATTACAATGCGGTTTTCAGCTCAGTCATCACGTGACAGCAGACATTGCTCAAATAAGGTCAGTTCCCAGTCCGATAATCATTGGCTGTTCAGACCTGAGAGCATTCTGAGATCTCCTTGCTAATCATTGGCATTTGACTTGTCTCTCTTTTTCTCTTACATGCAATTCAAGTCATCTACCTATTTCACTATCCAGCACTAGTTAATGCTCTCAGGTCTGAACAGCCTAAGAAGACCAGATTCTTGACATCAAGTTGATAGACACTAAGCCATGCCATACGACTACTATTTCAAAAGAAATTAGCTTGAGCATCATTTTTGGAGCAAGTTGGCTATTCTGGGAAGCTTAGAACCAGAAAGGAGGATTAGGCAACAAGAATCTGACCTTTTTGGCAAGTGGAATGGCTCATAGATACAATTTTTCTACATCCAGAATCAAGGCATTGCTTTATGATCACATTGCTATCAACTTTGCTCCTTTTCCAAACCGCTTGATCTGATATTGTCTTTCAGACATTAGATATGGGTTGGTTGGCAGTGATGCAAGCACAAGTGCGGCTCCTAATCACGAACACAAGTCCTTGCCCCTTGTGCTTTAACATGCGTAGCTCATCTTCACTAAACAGATTAAGCAACTGAGCGAAAAGCCAAGTTGATATATCACTCGTTTCGTTCTGCATCAATCTATCCAAAGGAAGACAAGTTTTACTAGCCCGCTCACATGAGCCCAACTAGATCCACCGTACTATACCCATTTATCCACCGTACTAGACTCCGCACCGACCTTTACCAGTTAGATGATGACGTATTACACATATCACAGTGGCAATCAGCATCCTGGTTGAAGGGCATAAAGTTTATTCTCTCTTGTTGACATGATCTTCGGACAAAACCGGGTATCGGAATGGCTTGAAAAGCACGACGTTCATTATCTGGGACGGTGCTAAAAGTACGGGAGATACGAATCAGTTGTGTTGACATCGTTCGCACCAATCATATGACAAAGCGGATGCGCATACATCAATTATTGAACTGTTCTGTAAGTTGTATGAGAATCAAGGTCTAAAGAATGCGTGTGGACAGAATTTGCTGATGTTCGGAATCCTTATCATTTTCCCATCGTTTTCGGTGAAAACGGCGTAAGAATTCTCGGAATGGGCCACAGCACACCACAGATAATGGGCGATGCTGTCCCAGAAATCTGCACATTCGCCCGTAAACATCACACCTAGAAAAAATTGACTTCAATGGTCAAAGCTTCGCTTGGTCATCTTTTGAAGTTGCTTCCCCCAGCCCGGCCTATGCACAATCTGTACGCTACAAACCGCGTACTCTGTTTCTACCGGCACGTGTAGCTTCGTCATGTAACTTCACGCATGCTTCGGTTGTTGATTGTGTTTTGCCTGCCTACATCTTTCTCCCCAAGAACACAGACACAGGGCGTGATGACCTTTGAAACCAGCGTTATATGTAGAGTTCGTGTTATAGTGGACGAATTCTATGTTTCCGGAGAAATTGGCACAAATGATCTCGAAACTTTAGTTCAATGTATAATGTAGTTCATAAACTTTTAGTTTGTTTTATGTAATCTCTAAATTATTAATAGATATTCTATTTAGTTCCTAAATTACATAAGATGTTTAATTTCATCCTAAATTCAAGTTAATGAATCTGCTATAGATGTAGCTTCCAACCCATTATGCATAAATGAGGGACAACCAAAAAAAAAGTTACATTTGGATTATCCAAGTAAGATTTTCATAAAAGAATCAAAATATTATGATCCACGTTTTCATATAATGATGGACACATTATTGCCCTATTCCGTTACCCTTTTCAAAGATCAAATATAAAGATAGACTTATTCATCATTTTTAATACTCTAACTCAGCATATAACAATCCACATCACAAAGAAAAAGATTCAATTTTCCTTTTGAGTAAACAAAATGACTACATTAGACATTTAGCAATAGTTGAGGGATAATATTAAAAATGACACAAATGATCCATGAACTTTGGTTTAATGCAATTTGATCCCTAAATTTTCAATTTTTTCAATGTGGTTTCTAATATTTCTGTACATGTTCAAACTAGTCTCCAAACCCAATGAAAATATTCAACGTGGTCCCTAAAGTTAAATTAATAGAATGACCATATTAAATACTTTCATATAGTCCAAAAACTAATTTGAACAGATACTAATAGCTGAGAAACCACATTGAACAAGTTGAAAGTTGATGGACCAAATTGCATATTAGGATAAAGTTCAGGGATCATATTATACAAATTGAAAATTCAAGAACTACATTGTATAGTGGGCTAAACTTTAGAGACAACTTATGTCATTATCCCTTGAATATAATAAAGTAGATTAGTCTCGTTATTTTAGGATGGTAATCTTTAAAAAGAGTGTGAAAATATAACAAGTTGCTAACCAAGACAAAATTAAAATCGGTAACATATAAAATGGTTAAATATAGGGAAAATACCACAAAAAATCACAAACAATACCCTATGTGACACATATATCCTAGACTTTTTTGGTAACACCAAAAATCCCAAACTTGTCTTATTATGAGACATTTACCTTAAAATTCTTTTGTGACATTAAAAAACCATGAAATTGTGTTTCTATGACTCATTTATCCTACATTTTTTCTTCTTCTTTTCTTTATTTTTTTTTTTGAATACCCACTTTGACTAGCAAGTTGAGGTCAACGAGGACTGTTGAATCTCGCCAGCCACTAAGCAAGGGTTGCAAAGCCCTCACCAACCAAATTAGATTCCAAAAATAAAGAAAAGAAGAATAAGAAAAAATATCTAAGATAAATGTGTCACAACAATACAAGTTCTAAGTTTTTAACATCATAAAAAATTTTAAGATAAATGTGTCACAATAAAATAAGTTCGAGATTTTTTATGTTGTAGAAAAAGTTTGGACACAAGTACAAGTTTGGAGTTTTTGATGTCACAAAAAAAATTATAATAAATGTATCATAGAGAGTATAGTTTGGGATTTTTGGTGGTATTTTCCCTTAAATATAAGCAAATTACTAAATCGAGAGTTGGCAACCCAAAATAAATTAGCAATTTAATTTGACCAAACTGGAAAATCACTTATTTTGGGTTGTTTAGCTTCATATAAGAATTACTAATTTTGAAGCGTTGGTAAGTGGTCTAAATAAAGGTTTTGAACAAAATTTGGTAATCTGCAAGCTCTAAAGGTAAATTTATTGAAGTGTCGCCAAGTTACCTAGCAAAAAGTCACCATAAAATTATGTTACAGCTGTTTTATGACGTTTATAAACGGTTATTGGAATTTTATGAATACGTAGATGAAATCAATATTCTCTGGTGCTGAACAATAGATTTCATCATAATGGTCATTTTCAATTGGTGAATCGTTGTTGTTGGCGTCAATCTAACTACTTAGTTTAACTAATACTTATATCAGAACTTATATATTCCATCACTAACATCAAGAGAAAAACGTAAGAAAAATGTTTTTATTATCAACATAAATAGTAGACATAGATTGTTGTTGATAGCAAAAATATTTCTCGTTGAATTATTTTACTAAGCGATACAAATAGTTATTTTTAAGAATATATTTTGATTTTATTCAATTCTAGCGAAACATTTCGAATCTCGCAATGATACTACTTGAAAGCAAGAATCCAATAAGATTTGAGAAGTCAAGACTCAAGAACCATTCAATTGAGGTGCGGTAAGGAAGACAAGACTACTCAACCCCTCATTATAAAGATTCGAAACGACCCAACCAAGAAATTTGGGTGCCGGATTCTATCCATAACTTTCGCCCATGAATTGACAATCGAGTTAAGACGTGTCTCAAATTACACATTGTCTTGTGTACTCTATACAGCTCTTGAGTATAGATTCGGGCCATAGCAAACAAGCTCCTGGCCCGCAGAATATGAGTCAATTTGTCTAACGCGGTTCTTGAATCGGTATGGTAATAAAAAGGAAATGAAAATGAAGCATTACGAGAATAACTTTCTGTTTTTATCTATATCTTTTGTTTTTTGGAAATGGTACCGCTACCATAGTACCAAAGGGGGGTTTTACCTTACCGTTGCTAGATTTGATTCCAATCGACGTGGATTTGAGAAAGTAGTGAAAGGGTCTTTTCGATGATTTGGTTCCTATCGAGAAAGATTTTTGGAGGGAGATTCTTGCATCAACCAATTGGAAATTGGACAGAGCATTTGTTTTATTTGTTTTTTATATCATGATGAGGAGCTAAAAAGGTGAGAGAAAAAGAAAAAAAAAAGGTTAGGAACAAAGTAAAGGGGGAGGCTAATGTGATATTAGGCTTGTGGCTTGAATTTCAATAGAAGGACGTGGCTTGAGAAAAGGGAAACTTGATAAGTTATACCTTGAGCCAAAAATTGAGGTTTCGTTTATTTTGCGTCTAAAAATCATCATTTATATCGCTGATATTGATGAAAGAAAGAATTATATTTACATAATCTACGGAATTATTTATACATAAACTATTATCGATAATTGAAACAATTTTTATTGATTTAATTATTTCAAGTGATGAAAATAGTCATTTTTAAGAAAATATTTTTAAACCATTCATTCTTTTGTGAAATAAACAGACCTAAAAAAGAAATGATGGCTCATCTAACATTCTTTTAATGTTTTTTAAATAATTTACTTTTTACGAAACAGACGCAACTTAAGGTGCGTTTGGTAACGCTTCTGCTCCGGAGAATAGTTTCTTTTGAGAAACATTTCTTTTCTATTTGTACTCCCTTGAATAATTTTTGAGTAAAATAGGTGTTTAGTAACTATATAAAATTTATATTCTTGAAATTATAAAATAATATAAATACGTTTGGTACGATTCGCAAATTTTTTGTTCATTTCGTTTTCTTCTTGCTCACAAAAGACCAACCGCCGCCGCCCGACCATTGCCGCCCCACCATCCACTGTCGCCAACCGTTGGCCAGCCATCCGCCGGAGACAGCAGTTGGGCGGCGGCAGCGGCGGCGACGGTCAGCTGTGGTTCCGAGAGGCCGGAGGTTGCCGTAGCAAGAGAGATGAACAAAAGAAAAATAAAAAGTGTTAAAGAACAAGAAACAAGTTTTTTTTACTTCCTATTTCTGTTTCAAATTTGTTCCCGAGAACAAAATTGTAAACAAATGCCTTTCTGATCTTTTTTTGTCCCCCACAACAAAAGAACATAATTTTTTGTTCTCGGGAACATAAACACTTTTTACCAAATAAGCCCTTAAATACTATCACTATTCTCCATTTTTGTTAATTAGTGCTTTGACAACCTTAGAAGGCGAGGCTTGGCAGCCCATATAGTCCAGGCCCGTGATGCATTGAACTTAACATAAACGTGCAGTGATGTGGCTAGAGCAACCGATTGCATGTCCCAATTGATCGTCACCATCCTCGTTGTCGCGAAAGTCGAGTAATTCCACACACAAGAAAAACATGTGCAATCCATGTTCCTAACTTGTACTGTTCTTGTGCATCCATGTTTTCTATTTTTTCAGTATCAAGAGTGAGCGGGAGCGACCAAACCGCCGTACAAACGATCGGATCGCAGCACATCGGCAAGCCTTTTTAGCGGCTCCTCCGAGTCTAAGAACACCGTAAGACAATACGCGGTGCCCGGCGGTCTCCTCGGACCCCTCCGACTCTTTTTTAGTCCAATTGATAATTGATAATCGGACTAAATGAAGACTACGAATCGGAAAATACTACAAGCAAATAGCTTTCCCTCGACGTTGGAACTCTCAAGGTCATCATTCGCAAGCCATTAGATTGGATATTCCGTTCGCTCTTCAGAATATGATGAAACTTTTGTCGAGCCTTGGTAAAAAGCATGTAGTTTTCTTAGGATAAACGTGATGAACAAATGTATCTTAAGTTTCTTTTCAGTATTATAATTAGTTGTTTCATTGATGCAGACTCAGTTTGTGTACATATATATCATAATCAAGATAGTTGTCAAAAAAGTTTTTAATTTATCATACAACAATCAATTTAGTTCTAAACTTTTTGATAATTTGTTATTTTGTTAATATAATCTTGCCGACCAATTCGTACTGGAAATCACTAAAGTGGATGTCCAATATCAACACTGATTTTAGCAGTTTTGCAATTTTGTTACATTGTTCTAATTTTTCCTTTTTACCTTTTCTTTTCTTTCTATTTCCCTCCGCTAGGCATCATGACCTCAGCCAAAGTCTTATGATCTACAAGTATTTTGATTCGATGAATGATTGATTTGGATGGCAAAAAATGCATGCTTTAAGAACACCTAAACATCTCTCGACATGTCCAACTCAAGAAAAGGTTCAGACGATATCTAATCGTAGATGTACAAGGGAAAAGATTGGTCTATCTAATGAGGTTCTAGTACCAATGTAAAAATCGTTTTATGTATTAAAGTCGGGCTAACTACCATCTAGTGCCATTATCTTACATGAATTAACACGTTCTAACACGATTACCCAACAAACACGAACAATCCCGCGAGTGCACACAAATCTAATTTGTCGGCCCTACTGTCATTCAAGTTTTCGACATGTCTTTGTTAGACTGCCTTGATGCTTTACAACGAAATGAGCCCTTTTGAAATTTGAGGGCATAGACCTCATGATAATCAAGTTCACGCAGATAGAGTGTCCTTAGATACATGAACCAACTCGGGAGTTTGCTTAGTTAATAGAAAACTTATTATCGATAATAATTTATATTTAAATACTTTTGTAAATAATAGAAATATTTTTCATTCGTTTATTTTATATAAATGATATAAGATATTATTTTTGAAACATTATTATCTAAATTATGTGTTTTTTTGGCAAAATAAACTCGTGTTAAGGCCTTTCTTTCGGGCAAACCTTAATCGAGTTTACTAAGAAGGCCGAGTCGCACTCACGCGTGACCATTTGTCGACAGGGATTATCATAGGACCGATGATGTTCTCCATAAACACTCTCAGAAAGAATTCCCCCCTGGTGCTCGTTGGAAAGCAATCTAGGCCCCGTTTGGCAATGTTTATAAATAAGGGTGTTTCTATTTTTTTATTCCGAAAAATTTTTTAAAAAAAAAGAACAGAAACATGTTCTTTTACACTTTTATTTTTGGGAAAAAAAATTATGTTTTTTTTTGTTCCTGGGAACACATTTGGAACAAAAACAAGAAAAACTTGTTTCTTGTTTTTGAACACTTTGTAAAAAAAAACACTATTTCTTTTTTTTCTCTCTCTTGGCACTTGCAACCTTCGGTCGCCAGTTGCCGGCCGCCACCGATCGCCGGCCGCCGCCGCTGATCGTCGACCTGCGTCGCCGCCGGCCGCCGATCGTCTATGAACAAGAAGAAAAAACAAAAAAATAAAAAATTTGTCAATTGTACCAAACGCGTTTTTATTCTTTTTCTATTTCAAGAACACTTTTACCAAACACTCTATTAAAATTGTTCCATGGAGTATAAATACAAAAAAAAATATTTTTGTTTAAAAATTATTCTCTAGAATAGAAATGTTGCCAAACGCGCCCCTAGTTTCCAATGATTACGAGGTGGTTTTGAGGGGGCATGTGGCATTAGAGAGCGCGCTTCTCTAAATAAGGGCGATGCTCTTCCATTTTGATTTTAGTGCTTTGAGAGCCTCGTAAGCCGAAGGGTCGGAAGCCCATATGGTCCATGCCAGCCAGAGGCACATCACACTAAATGCGAAGTATAGTGACATCGCTAGAGCATATGCCTGTCTCCCTCCTCTATTAAGTGGATGTCAATTCGATCGTAGACTCTTCGTTTTTATCGATGTTGTTTCAAATCTCAACACGGAATTTCTACAAAGGCCTTCCAATCAATTATTTTCACAAATCGTTGATGCAACAATCAAGCGGGACATCTTCTCAAGTAAAGTTGTCCACTTCAACATGCCATGTAGGATGGCTTGCCGATTGGACATCATGTCAGTAGAATATTAATTAGCCAAAATGACTATGCTGACATTTTGTGCAAAATTTAAAAAATTATATTGATAAAATTGAAAAGTTTATAATATAATTGTCATTCATGCAATAGATTTCGAATTGATAAATTGTATCATAGTACATCTATCGAATCAAAATATGTTGATAAGGCTATTTTTGGTTCCTCAGTGTTTAAAAACACCATAAGTTCATACCCCATGCTAATGGTTTTTGATGAGCGCATTGACCCCTTCCGGTCCAAGATTGTTCTTCACGAATAAAATTGTTACAAAAATTAGATTGTTGATGAAGATATGAACAACATTTTATAATTCTTTGATGCGTAATGACGATCACTCTCATTAGATTATTATTTTGTCCCCACTATTGTTGTCGTCTAATTCAAACAAATATATCTCCAAATTATGCATCAAAGTCAAAGAGAAATGAGTTCGGCAGTTGATCGAGTTCCCTCTTGAAATTTCTCTTAGAATTTGTTGTGAAACTTGTGTAAAAAATAAGAATAAAAGATAATGTTTAGAAGAAGAGAGACATAAGAAGAATAAAAAGTCATCGTTTTTGTTTTGAACAGTTGTAATGAATGATGTATGATTTGATCATGTTTACATATAATCAATCAATAGATCTCTTCAGAGTAGGTACTTTATCGGAACAATTGCCATATTTCATGATCAATCATAACTTCTCATCATGTTAACAATTACTTCTTTTCATATCCAACGATTGCTTCTTTTCACGATAACAAAATTTCAATAATCCCTCATGTATTTTGTTACCTGCAGTAATTTTCATAAATTCATACATACAAGAAGACATCAATTAAGATTTGAACCTTCTATTAGTGTAAACAATTATATTAACGAAATTACTGATAAATAAAATTTTAAATCGTGATTCTATTTGTTAATTGAATTACCCCACATATGAATTTACACTTTTTCCATTAGAAATTTCCTACGATGTATCATATTTATGACCTTGTGCCTTCCCCTTATTCGTGAACATTAACAAAAGTACATTGAATTTTTGTTAAGAGTAACAAAAGTTCTTACGTTCATCATATATGTGAAATTCCTAACTTACTACCTTAGCCTAATCTTGCTTAAACTCGAACTTCATTGAGAGTGTTTTTGTTACACTTATCCTCCTAACTTTCCATGATTACAAGCCTTTTGTCCTAGTACCCAAGAGCTATCAAGATATTGTAACTTTGTTACCTATTAAACTTTGACAATTTCATTAGAAATTATAAAGTTGGGTTTTCGTTATGCATGACTATTGTGAAAACCCATTCCTTAGGCAATACTGCTAACTAATAATACTCTCAAGAGTCTCTTAGAGTGCATTTGGTAACGTTTTCATTCCAAGAAAAAAAAATTATATAAATACGTCTTTTGAGAAACACTCCCTGAAACAATTTCTGAGTAAATAAAGTGTTTGGTAACTACACAAAATTTCTGTTCTTGGAATAGAAAAAGAATAGAAATGCATTTGGTATGATTTCTAAATTTTTTGTTGAGACACTAAATTTAAATATATTTTTTAAGAAACGGAGGTGCCACCGTCAACAGAAAAAATGAAAAATATAAACTAAATTACATTTTAATAAAAAAAAGTTTAATTTTTTTTAAAAAGGAGATAATGTTTAAATTTTAAATTTTAATTTTAATTTTTTTGAAAATTTGAAAATGAAATTAACTTAAATTTGAAAAATAATAAAATTTAATTAATTTATAATTTAATTTTCTATAAAAAATTAAATTTTAATTTTTTAAAAGAACTAAAAACTAAAAATTTAATTTTTTAACATTTAAAATTTAAAAAAAACGTCTTAAAGGATATATTAAAAAATGGATTAGGTAAAATTTTTAAAATGTAATTTAATTTATTGTTTAAATTTTAATTTAAAAAATTAATTTAAAAATTTTAAAAATAAAATGTTAAAATTTCTAAAAAATTCAAAATTAAATTATTTTAAATTATTTTAAAAAAAAATCAATTAAATTAAAATTTTGAGCAATTTCTTATTAAAGTATTTTAAAATTTTAAAATTTATTTTTTATAAAAAAGTGTAATTTAAAACAATATTTTTAATTTAAGAGTGTTCACAGGAGGTGGCTGTGGCAATAAATTTTTTTTTGGTGTTTTTGTTCTTTTTGTTTCTCAAAAGTGTTCCGAAAATAGAAAAATAAGTTTTTTTTACTTCTTGTTTTTGTTCCAAATTTGTTCCCAAGAACAAAAAAACAGATTTAGAACAAAAATGTAACCAAACGCGTTTATGTTCTTTTTTTGTTCCCTAGAACAAAAAAACATAAATTTTTGTTCCAGGGAACAGAAACAAGTTTTACCAAACAGGCTTTTAGTGAATTGATCAACCAAATTATTATTTGTTCGAACATAAATTACTGAAATAATTCCATTAGAAATTAATTATTTAACATATTTATGTCACAAACTACTATGCCTAGATTTTCCATTACATATTTTACCGTTTGCCTCATACATATTTGTTTCACTAAAGCAATATAAGGATATGGTTACTGGTGGTTACAGCTACAACTGTTTATCAAATAGCAAAACCCGTAGCTATTCAGCCTCTTTACAATTAGCCAATAATGCTATAAATTCATCTTCATCTATTGAATAAGTTATACATATTTGCATCTTTGATGCACAAGATACTGCAACATTCACAATCTTGAAAACCCATGCAGATGTCAACTTGTTATCAGTTGTGTTAATTGCTGGTACTTGAAAAACCTTCTAGTATTGATGGTTGTCTTCCATAAAATAAATCATAATTTATTTTTCTTAACTAACCAAAAATTATACTTATGGCCTTCTAATACAGAAGAATAGGATTACTTGTAAATCTTGACAATTTAGGCACAATAAAAACTATATCCGGTCTAATGCAATGGATAACATGCATTAGGCTTCCAATTTGCACCAGCATATTCTAATTGTCCTAAAGGTTGTCAAGTATCTTCCTTCATTTTAATTGACATATCATATGGTATGTTTGATTCTTTAATTAACAAATGCTGATGTATTTCAATAATCTTCTCCACATAACGGCTTTACTTTGATATCTCAAATTATATATACTCCTCCCACAACTTTCACTTTAAACTGAGAAAATGAATACTTTTTAGTTTTTTTATGCATATCATCTACGTATAAGTAAATCAAAATTCTATACTCTTTATAAACTTTGAATAAAGACACTTATCATCATTTGCTTGAATCATAACGTTAATACAACCAAATCAAATTTTTCATGCAATTGTCTTAGTGTTTTCTTCAAACCATGGAATGATTTGTCTATTTTTTTGACCTTATTCTCATTGTCAAGCTAAATAAAACATTCAGGATGTTCCTTATACACCTTATTTTCTAGTTTACCATTTAGAAAAGCTATTTTAATATACATTTGACCGTGTAATTTGTAAGTTGATAGCAAAACTAACATAATGCTAATGGATATTATACGGACAACAGTGCATATGTATCAAAATATTTCAAAGCAGTAAATCTATCAGTACCTCATTTATCAGTATTTTTTTTGTCTCCAAGACATTCCAAACATCTCTGGAATTGGTGTAAATTGAAAAAATTCATATAGACGATCCAACATAAGCATTGAAAATTCTTTCTTAGTAGTTCTTCCACTATTAATTGCTTCTTTCCAACATGATGTATCTCTAGATGCCATTGCCCATTGAACGATCTTGGATCTTCACATAAATAAAATGACATGGGTAGTTTATTCACAACCTTTCTCTAAGCTCCTTGTACCAGGACAGTTTAAGAATCAAAACTGAAATCAAAAATGACATGGAGAGTCAAACATTTTTTCTTTTACTTGATGAAGGATCACTTGCGTCAATTGTTGTTAGGGAATATTCTGAGGTATCACTTGAATTTTTTTAACAAATTTGTGTTCAAGAAATTCAACATATCTTGATTACACAATAATATTAGATTCAACATGTATTAATCAATAATGAGCTTTAGAATTTTCAGCATATCCAACAAAGACGCTTCTTAACGCCTTTTGTCCTAATTTGGTTTGCTTAGGATCAAGAGTTTCTATAAGGCATCCCAATACTTTCGAGTTATGTATATTCGGTTGTCTTCCTTTTGTTGCGAACCTGACATGCAGTAAGGAGTATTTCTCCCCACAAATAAATTGGAAATTTCGCTTGTAAGATCATGGAACTAACCATACTTATCAAAATTCAATTCTTTCTTTCTACCAATCCATTTTGTTGTGGTGTATAAAGTGCACTGGCTTGATGCACAAATCATTTTCTTCCCAAAACTTAGAAAAATCTAATGAGAAGTATTTTGTCACTTTTCCAAACTTTGATTTTTTTTCAATTGTTTGATTTTCAACTATAGCCTTATATACCTTAAACACATCAAAACCTTGATCTTTTGATGTTATAAGTAACATGAGCATATTTGGAGTAATCATCAATCAATGCAATAAAATAACGAATTCCACCTCTAGTTACCATGCCATTTAATTCACAAATTTCAAAATTATCCAATAGTTTGGTAGATATTTTTACACTTAAGAACCATTTCTTAATACTTATCTGTCAAGATTGTCCACCTTCATGAAATAATACCTTAAGATTGTTGCCAAAATTTGAATGATGATGAAGATATAAATGATAGTTTATGGTTATTTGACGCGTGATGATGGTCATTGTCCTTGAGTTATTATTTAAGGTCATTGTCATTGCTAACATGTTTAAATATATATTTATACACACCTTAAGAATATACATCAAAACTACAAAAGAAAATTTGCCTTTTATTTCTCAATTTTCCTCTTGAAATTTTACCTTATATATGTTGTCAAAACTTGTGCAAGAAATAAGAATAAGAGAGAAAGTCATTGTTGTTTAGAAAAATTATGATGAGTAATGTTTGATTTGGTTCCATTAACAGATAACCAGTAAGTATAAATTTTTGGAATATGCACCTTATTGAAACAATCACTATTTTTCCTGATTAGTCATCACCTCTTTTCATGTTAACAATCATCTCGCTTCATCTTCAATAATTGCATATTTTCATGTCCAATAATTTCTTCTTCTTTTTTCATAACAAAAAAAGTATTTAAGTTATCTCCCGTTATTTGTTTATAAAATTTATTCTTCCGTAACGTCTCGCTGTTAAAGGGCTTGGTCAAAGACAACATTTTAGGTAGGTATTTTTGTGGATTTTGAGAGCACTATCAACATCAACTATTGCATCCAAAGGCAGCTCGAAATCGATGGCATCACATCACTGTCGACTCGTTTGTATCCACAAGACGGATTATTCCATCCAGTGTGAATGCAGGAAGAAAACGACTTTCGAATGGACGCTTCTTGGGCTGAGCCCTTTTAGAACTCTAAGCCCTTTAGGTCACTGGTCATTGGTCAACGCCTCCCCCACGTCCAAACAATAATCGGATCAATGACAATTACAAGGGAGAATATTACAACCCAAATAATTTCCAGCCCTCAATGTTGACAAAAAAAAATTGCAAATATCACCGTTTATGAATTGTTGGATGAGATTTTTCGTTCGCTCTTTAAAATAAATTGAGACATATACATCAAGTCATAGTAAAATGCATGTAATTTTTTGGGGATAAGTGCGACATGTTATTGTAATTTAAGTTTTTATTTAACATTATAATTAGTTGTTGTATTATTGTGGGCACGAGTCAACTTCGTAACAAAAGAAAGGAGGAATATCGGTTTAAACAAGGGAAAAGGGGGGGGGGAGGATAGAGGAGAGAAATGGGATGGTTCTTGTGCGAGCAGCAATAGCTATCAATGAGCTGCTAAAAATATCTGAATCACCATTCAAGGAGAAGATATTTAGCATTACACTACAAAAAAACTGTCATTTCGCGACGGATTTCACTACGGATATATGAGGAAAATCCGTCGCTATTTCATCTTGCGACGGATTTGGCGACGGAAAAAAAACCGTCACAACCATTGCGTCGCTAAACTTTTGTGACAGAAAACTCCATATCCGTAGCTAAACAGCGACGGAAACAACCGTCACTAAAACCGTCGCTAAATTGCGACGGACAACAAAACGCCCGTAGCTGAAGTTTGCTGTTAGTTAGCGACGAACTTGAAGATATCCGTAGCGGAATTGCGACGTTATGTTGGCAACGTTTTAACGTCCGTGACTGTTTAGCGACGGTCATGTTCCGTAGCTAAAATCTGTAGCTATTTTGCTTCGGAGATAGGACGATCCGTCGCTGAATTACGCTGATAGTTAGCCACGGACCTACAAATTCCGTCGCCGATAGTCCGTTGCTAGTTGGCCACGATTGTTTCATCCGTCGCTATTTGGCGGCGAAATCTTCCGTCGCTAAATTCCGTCGCAACTGTTCGCTGATCGTTTTCCAATGATGAACAGAAATCCGTCGCTGAAGGCCGTCGCAAAATTGCGACCCACACTTCCATCGCCAAATTCGTAGCCGATGACAGACGGCTTCGTCGTATAATTCCGTCGCTAAATATGATTTTTTGCGATGACAGATTCTTTTCGTGGCTAATTCCGTAGCCAATTGTGGATGGGCAAATTTTTCCCCAGCTGTATTGGTAGCCGGTTTGCATTTTGTTACCGCTAAAAACCTGTTTAAAAATTGTCCATTGCCATGAATTCAAGCAGAACCGAACAACATAAACATATTAAATGTAAGTCAATTGTGCCAAACAACAAAAAGAAAGAACTACATTTAAACCAACTATCCATTTGCAACATCCTCCGAACCCAACCATGGTACCATAAAAAAAAAAACAACCTGCTAAATATTCTTAACCAAACTACAACAGATTAATATGTTTATCTATTCTTAACCACCACCACCATGAAGCTAGTTCTCTCTACTCTGAAGCCTGCAAGAATTAATTGACAATTAACATTCAATATTGCGGTGTAATCTAGGAAAAATGTTTATCAGGCAATTAAAAAAGATAAAGTATCTCACCAAGGTGTCATCTTGCACTACCATGTTGAAGGGCCGAATATATTGTCTTCAACACCTGAAAATATTTCAACTCAGAATTGGAACCGCCAAAATGGCAATGTTTTTCCTTTAATCCTTGAAAGCGGTAAATGTCATTATAGAAGACAGAACTCATGCCAATATTCAGACAACTTTCGACAATCAAATTTTGCTAATAATTAAGAAAAAAACAGATTTATAGATTACGATAAACCTCGTCATCATGGATAAAACTTGAAGTCTCACATTCTATTCATCATCAGCAGCATCAGCATCATCATGCGCATCGCCTAGATCAGTAGTGGGAGGTATAGGAGGAACCTCATTGTTTTCGATGTTCAGGTGTTGCAAGATGAGTTGAATTTTTTGTTTGACCCCTCTCATTTCTTCATCTTTCTCTGCAAGTTGTCTCTTGAGTTGGCTCATTTCTCGCTCCATTTGTTCTTCATGTTGTGTCCTCCTTGAACCACACACACTAGATGATGCCGTTCCAGGTGTCTTTGGTGCATATTCCCTGGCCAATGAGCCCAACCCAAATATTCTTCCTTTTTTCACCCCCCCCGATGCCTCCACCCATAAGGCCATGCTATCCACTGATTCTTCAGACAGAATACAACCATCACCACCACTACCGACATTCATGGACAGTTCATCGTATTTTTCCTACACCAACAATATTGCCGGATATAAATTACTATATATATATATATATATATATGTCTTAAAGCATTACAATTTACAGCAAACAAAGTGATTCATGTTACAAACCTTAATAGCTCGAGCTCGATCGCTAGTCCAAGTCTTATCTTTTCTCTGAAATGCACATTCAAATGTCGCAGTATATGTCGGTTCCCTGCCTATTTCTGCTGCCTACAAAATATATAAATAAATGATTCAATGAAATTAATTAAATTACAACTCGTGTATCAACCTTACCATTCTCTTTTTGTGCTCCCCAACACTGATAGAGCCACCAGCATATGTGGCCGAGCCTTCGGTTGAATTGGACGCTCGATTCAGCTTATTTTGTTCACTTATTTGCTGATGCTTGTCCGTTTCCCAATTTTTCTTAATTTCTGTCCAATGTTCATTTGGAATATAATGTGGCTTCTTCCTACTCTTCTTCGCTTTGTTCATCACATTTCGCATGTGATCACCACACTTCTTCTTAAATATTCTGGAAACTTCATAATCATCAGCATTTTCCCACCTAAATTGCCGCTGCAATCCATAGAAAAACATCTACCTTTATGTAAACATTTTTTTAGCATGTTGAGATAATAATGTGATAAAACTTACCTTGAACTCGTTCCACCACACCTCCTTGGCTGCATCTGGAGCACTGCTATACGTAGTATGGGGCCCCCACCAAAAACCATTGATGATTGTATTAAGTTGCCTCACAATAGAAGAATCTGAGAATCTGCAAAAAAAAAAAAAGGGCAGCATTTGTTTAATTGACACGTACCATGTCTAAACCCCATAAATCTTAACTCTACTTAGTAAAAAAATATAGTACTTACGAATCTCCATAGGGGTATATGGTAACTCGAGTATCCTCTTCTGTTTCTGTGTTTATATAAGAACTACGAGACTGTAGAGGGTCATTTGATATGCCAATGTGGCCATGTTGGCCAGAGACGTTGGAGGTTCCAACGCCTGCATGATGTCCAGCAGCAGTTTGTGGTCGTTGTGGGTTAGATGACAGTGCTGGGGAAGATGAAAGGTTAGGGGATGAGGCAGTAGAATGAGGGGAAGGGGAAGGAAAAGGTAACTTTGCTAGTCGGACTCCCCCGCCTATAGAAGGAGGGGAAGGTAACGTTACATCGGCAAGTCGGACTCCCCCGCCTATGGAAGGAGGGGAAGGGGAAGGTACATCTGCGGCTCGGACTCCCCCGCCTATGGAAGGAGGGGAAGGGGAAGGTACATCTGCGGCTCGGACTCCCCCGTCTATAGAAGGAGGGGGAGGGGAAGAGTAATCTACTATTCGGACTCCCCCGCCTATACGCCGACCTCCACGGCGTTTATACTGACAATGTACACAAGTTAGACAACTATCTTTACAAATATGAAAATGTATTAGGGACACATAATCAAATATGGCTCATGACGCTTACCATTTGTTCCAGAGTACTTGATAATATAAAATAAACTTGCTGTCGCCTCCTCCTATACGGTGATTCAAGATGTTCCAAGTACCTGTACATTTATGCACTCAATATTACCAACCATCTAATAATTATGTTAAATATATATAATTTTTCAATCTCAAGTGTACATTGAGTTCATGGTATGACGCAAACATTTTAATTAGATAGAAGCATAATAACTATTATGCTAAAAACTGAGGCGGAAGTAGAAAATTCTAAAAAAAAAAAAGAGGTCAGAGGCAAAGGAGTTCCTTAATAATAGTGGGACTCACAGTAAAAGTGAACAACTAAGTGCCGTGAGAGGAAACTTTAAGGCAAAAGAGTTCCTTTTTCATCAAACCAACCAAAAAATTTAGTCTTCCCATTTATTAATCTCGCATCAAAGAGCTCTTGCTCCATTTTTTCAGACAGATCAACATAAATCTCAGCAGGGACAGTGTTGTCAATGATGTTAGTGTCCTATAAATCTGAACAGACTTAATCTGGGAATGCATGCCACCACTTGAATTCTCCATCCAAACATCAACTGATTTATTTATAATCGTAATGTCGACGTCATGGAGTCTTCAAGCATCCCACCAACCCTCCATATTGGTTATATCAGAATCGTTTTTTATTCAACAGATAATTTTAAGTAAAACTTTTTTTCCCTTCTTTAATATTTTGACCAATCTTCAAGATAACTTCCATGTCAAGATATTTAATACCTAGTGATTGAACATAGTCATGGATTCCATAATCATATGAGGAGGCCAAGTGCAAAAGAGATATGTATAGGTGGCAAAATTTCTAACTAGAAAATCGATTCAAGATGACCAATCTTCAAGATGACTTCCATTACAAGATATTTCATATCTAGTGAATGAACATTGTCACGGATTCAATAATCATATTATGGAGGCCAAGTGCAAAAAAAAGATATGACTAGGTGGCAAACATTCTAACTAGAAAATCGATTCAACACATCATATGAGATAAGTAACATAGCTTCTAATACAAGAATCTGGACATAAGAACACTCCCAATATTTCTGGTCCTTTTGGTTAGCCATTTAGATAATATATTATTGCTAATGCTTAAGGAATTATTAGCATGGAACAACCAAAGTGAGGTAGACATTGTGGAAATGGTCAATAAGCCATTGCGTATGTTGTTAATTTGAAAATGACCACACAAATATTGGTAATTGACTAGCAATATGATATAAGATATCGTAAGTTAAGAGAAGACTGTAGGTTTTGCAAATACAAGTTGACAAGTAGTTACAAATGGTAATCTCAAACAACCAAACACCTTCCCTAGAACGACCTATCATAACGCGTGTGATGATCCGTCGGCCATTAATCTCTCTAGTGAGTGGCTAATGATCCACTCAGTACAACCAAATCAAACTTCGATAGGCAGTGACCTCAAATCGAGCATCCCAGGCAGCGCGAGCTCTTCAAATCTAGGACTTGTTACTCTACTTATCTAACCGACGAGTATATTCAAGCACCCAAACAAAAGTATGAAAACAAAAGATCGAAATATTAGGGTTTGGCCGAAACCCTAACCTTGCCTCACGCTAATGAATTGGCGAAAGAGGGCTTCCCACGGCGAGATAATGATGTTTGGCACGCAATTTGTCGCCGACGATCAGCAGCTCCTCATCTACCCATACAAAGGGTGGGTTCGTCGCGCTCGATCAGAGAGTCGACCACGGGGTGATAGCTCGAGCAGCACAGGCGGAGCTTGACGATAGATGATATATCAACTTGAAGGAGCGAGGACAAAGCAATTGGGATGTAGGTCGGACAAAGATCGAGGAAAGTGAGGGAAAATCAGAGATTGGAACCCGATTATCGACGGGTTTGCGATTAGGGTTTCAAACACTTACACCCGCTGGAAAAGAGGAAAAAAAGCGATTAGGGTTTAGAACGGGAAAATTGATATATATATATATATATATCGAACCAATTTAGCGACGGAAAAATACTTCCGTCGCTAATTCCGTCGCTAAATATCACGGACTCGGCGACGAACAATAAAGTCTGTCGCTAAATATGTGTAAGCGTGGCGACGGAAAGAGCGACGGATTTAATATCCGTAGCCAATTAGAACATATTAATTTCGTTAGTTATCTTGATAATGATTAAAAATTCATTATTTAATAAATTAATTACAGCCAATATATTTACATAAATAACATGATTGATTAACGTTATTTTATTAAGACTAGTCAATATTATATATACCAAACAATTTAACTGAAAATAATAGTAATTGTTCATTAAACTTGTTTGTCGTTCGTCAATAGTCCATGATACCATGCCCATTCCATCTTTCTTTTCTTGATTAATTTGAAAACTCCAAACTTCCCCTCCGATCCGTAAATCTAAAGTCGAGGTTATCATGTTTTATATCCTAAAGTACGAGGAGTTGTCTAATCCACTTTGAGCGATTCACTTTATCAACATCAAATTTTCGAGTGATTTTCAATTGAGTTAACTATGAAGTGATGTACTTATGTCTCGAGATACAAAGGCTTGGGAAGTGGACACTACTCTCATAGGACACATGAATAACGTGTCTTGTGTTATGTTCCATGCAAAGCAAGACATCATTGTCTCCAATTCGGAAGACAAAAGTATCCGCGTTTGAGATGCTACAAAGAGAACTGGAATTCAAACTTTTCGAGTGATTTTCATGACCGTTTCTGGGTTCTTGCTTCTCATCCTGAAATGAATCTTTTCGCAGCGGGTCATGATAGTGGCATGATAGGTTTTAAGTTGGAGAGAGAGCGACCTGCCTTTACTGTGAGCAATGATACTCTTTTTTACATCAAAGAGCGTTTCTTGCTCTCATCAGTGATTCATTTCATTTTAAAGTTAATCCACTTTGAGCGATTCATTTTATTTTTAATTTTGTAAGTATATTCAAACTCGACAATCACTTTATTACCCACTTCATGAAATAATCAATTTCATAGTCATCTGTCTGATGTGTGAATTTGATGGTTCAAATTCAAAGCTACTGTCCGCTACGCTAGGTGTAGCTACTAATTAGCTACGGAAACGACATTCCGTCACTAATTAGCGACGGAAAGTGCGACGGAAATGAACAACGTAGCTGATTAGCTACGTAAGAAATATTTCGTCGATAAATAGCGACGGATACAGCCACGGAAATACATTCCGTAGCGGATTAGCTACGCAAACTACATTCCGTCGCTAAATCGCAACGGACGGTGCCACGGAGTTATACAATGTAGCTGATTAGCTACGGAAGTGATATTCCGTCGCTGAATATCGATGGACCGTGCAATGGAGACATAGAACGCAGCTGATTAGCTACGGATGATTTATTCCGTCGCTAATTTTAGCGACAGAAAGAGGTATCCGTAGCTGATTAGCTACGGATGATTTATTTCGTAGCTGATTAGCTACGGATGATATATTCCGTCGCTAATTTTAGCGACAGAAAGAGGTATCCGTAGCTGATTAGCTACGGATAGTTTATTCCGTCGCTAATTTTAGCGACAGAATGAGGTATCCGTAGCTGGTTAGCTACGGATGATTTATTCCGTAGTTGATTAGCTACGGATGATTTATTCCGTCGCTAATTTTAGCGACAGAAAGAGGCATCCGTAGCTGATTAGCTACGGATGATTTATTCCGTCGCTCATTTTAGCGACAGAATGAGGTATCCGTAGCTGGTTAGCTACGGATGATTTATTCCGTAGCTGATTGCTACGGATGATTTATTCCGTAGCTGATTAGCTACGGATGATTTGTTCTGTCGCTAATTTTAGCGACAGAAAGAGGCATCCGTAGCTGATTAGCTACGGATGATTTATTCTGTCGCTAATTTTAGCGACAGAATGAGGTATCCGTAGCTGGTTAGCTACGGATGATTTATTCCGTCGCTAATGTTAGCGACAGGATGAGGTATCCGTAGCTAATCACTGATTAGCTACGGAAGTGATACTTCGTAGCTGATTAGCTACGGAATCGTTTTCCGTCGCTATATCAGCGATACTTAGTGCCCATCAGTTAGTTTCGTAGCGAATTATCTACGGATGTGATTTTCCGTAGCTAATCAGTGACGGACGTAAACAACGGAACGTAGCTACTAATTAAGGATGACTGAACGGAACCATGTGGCGTAGGTAATATTTACAACAAATAATGAAAACAACATCAAAACTAATTTTACATCGATCTTCACAATAAAATCCAGATTCACAAAAGAAAAGTTTACTCTTCGTCTTCGTCTTTGTCTTCGGCTTCGTCTTCATCTTCATCTTCTTCTTCGTCTTCGTCTGTTTCTTGATATTCGCCTTCATCTGTATCTTCGTGCTCGTCTTGATCATCATCTGCATCCTCTATCTCAACATCAAAGTTTTCTACCCGTCGCAAATTGAATGGATGAATTTCACGTGGATCAACATCAATCATTGCTCCATATGGATCTCGCAAACCATGGATGTTATATTTCTCAATGTGAACCGTGTTACAAACTTCGTCTTGTTGATATGCTACGTCCATCCAGTGTGCTTCAATTTTTTTTCGTGCTTTGATTTTACATATAACCCACCAGTCAGCTTTGTCACGTTTCGAAGACGGATATGAGGCGTAACAAACTTGAATTGCTTGTTGTGCCAAAACAAACGGTTCATATTTCATATACCTTTTCTTGTGATTTATTTCAACCAAATTAAATTTCGGATGCACCTTCATTCCTATGACGGGGTCGAACCAATTGCACTTAAATAACACAACCCGCATAATTCCTCCAAATGGGTACTCTACCTCTATAATTTCATCCAATAAGCCATAAAAATCATCTTTTGAACTACCGCTTAAAGATGACTGCACACACACCCCACTATTCATTGTGGCTTTTCCCAATCCATATTGTTCAGTGTGAAAATTATACCCATTAACGAAATAAACTGGCCAAGTACGTACTCTTGATTTTGGACCCAATGATAGATGATATAACAATCCATGCTCTTCAAATTGATCATGATTATTGTGAAACTACGATGACATACACAAAGTCAATATTGACATTACAAAATAATGCAAATCCTAGCAAATATGGCTAATGTAAAATATATTAACAAACTTGGATTTTGTTCATAAGCAACTTACATAAGTTTGGAACCATGCTGCAAATTTGTCATCGCACAAACGGTCAAACTCATTTGGCGGTAGTCCATACATTGAAGATTTGAAAATCCTGTTAAAAAAAATAACGATACAACATTATTCAAATCAGTGACTGACAATATTGACTATAATTACAAAGGTACACTTACTCGAAATATGGCTCCACTTCTGGACAGTTCAGTAAAATATATGTATGCGCTGCCTTATATTCTTCGCATGTTAAGTAACGACACTTACATACGCCGCTTGGTCGACCTAGATAATTGAAAATTGAGAATGATTTGCAATTGGGATCAATGGGGCCCTCATCGTTCCTTCCTGCTCTCCGCCTCTTGCAATGTACGTGTTGCTCAAAATAATATGACGCAAATGTACTCACTTCTTCCACAATGTATGCATTACAAATTGAAGCTTCAACACATGCCTTGTTCTTCACTTTTTTCTTCAAATGATATAAAAATCTATGTACATTCGAAAAAAGTTCATCATCATATAATATATGATCAAATAACTTACAATTGGAATATAGAAAATAGTTCACCTTTCAAATGGATACATCCATCGATATTGGACCGGACCAACAACTTTAGCCTCGTAAGGCAAGTGAACCAAGAGATGCTCCATTGAATCAAACATCGAAGGAGGAAATATTCTTTCCAAGTTGCAAATAATAATTGGAAGATCTTTCTCTAACTTCTCCATGTGTGATGCCTTTAACATTGTTGAGCAAATATCATGAAGGAAAATACTTAACTCTGTAATGACGCCCCATACGAAGTGTGGTAGAAATTCTTTAAAAGCTATTGGAATTAGCCGTTCCATAAATATGTGACAATCATGACTCTTTAAACCCGTCAATTTACATTCATTTAAATCAACACATCTCCCGATATTCGAAGCATATCCATCAGGAAACCGAATAGATTTCAACCATTGACAAACAACACATCGATGCGCTTTGTCTAATATATAAACTGATTTTGGTTTGGGTCCCATGCTGCTTGCATCCACATCCAGTGTTGGCCGATCACAAATATCTCTCATATCCTTTCTTGCATTCAAGTTGTCTTTAGTTTTTCCAGTGACATCCATCAACGTATTGATGACGTTATCGAAAACATTCTTTTCTATGTGCATGACATCCAGATTATGATGAATAAGATGGGTCTTCCAATATAGTAGCTCCCAAAATATGCTTCGTTTAGTCCACTTATGCGTACGTCCGTACCCATATGTTGTGCCATTAGGATTTTCAATAACAGTTGGAAACCCGTGTACTCGCTCCCAAATTTGTTCACCGGTCAACCTCAATGGTGGAGGTGTTCTTTCAATCATATTCTTGGTGAACTCTTTCTTATTCCTTCTGAATGTATGATTCATCGATAAAAATTGTCTGTGACAATCAAAATAGCTGGCCTTCTTACCATGTTTTAGTCTGAATGACTTTGATCTCTCCATACATATTGGACATCCTAATATCCCAGCTGTACTCCATCCAGATAACATTCCATAAGCGGGAAAGTCATTTATCGTCCAAAGAAGGGCAGCCTTCATTAGAAATGTTTGATTAGTACAAACATCATACGTAGGGACACCGTCATCCCATAGACATTGTAACTCTTCAATCAGTGGTTGCATATAAACATCTATCAACTTTTTTGGATTCTGCGGACCAGGCACAATCAATGTCAAAAACATATAAGGGGTCTTCATGCACATACCAGGTGGAAGATTGTATGGAGTTAAGATGACTGGCCAACATGAATAATTTTTCCCCGATTTCCCAAACGGGGCAAATCCATCAGCACATAGACCTAACCTGATATTTCGAGGCTCCAATGCAAACTCAGGGTACGTTCTATCAAAATGTTTCCAAGCCTCTGCATCTGAAGGATGACAGATCAAATCCTCTTCTGTTTGATGATTTGCATGCCAAGTCATGCGTTCAGCAGTGGCTTGAGACGCATAAAGCCTTTGCAATCTGGAGATTAATGGCAAATAAAACATTTGCTTTTGAGGTCTACGTTTCTATTGACGACCCTGCCTCCTGCTAATCTTGTACCTTGGTTCGCCACAGAATTTGCAAAATTCTGCATTTTCGTCATATCTCCAATATAACATACAACCGCTACTGCATATATCAATCCTTATAACAGGAAGGCCTAAGTCATCGATTAGCTTCTTCATATCATAAAAATTACTTGGCATTACGTTATCACGCGGCATTTTTTCTCGCATTAATTCAACAAAAGAGTCGAAACAATTCTCTGAAACATTATGCTCTGCCTTGATATTTAACAGTCTCGATGTAACCGATAACTTAGTGTGGTTGTCACAACCTGCCCACAAAGGTTCATCTGCTGCTCTCAACACTTCCCGGAACTGATTAGATGGTGATGCATCATTATACGCTTTCTCATCAAATCGTGTCACTCCAATCTCTTCCAAATTTGGGGCATGACTAGAACGAACATCTTCACGTGTAGGAGTAAAACTAGTACTTGCATGGTTCGAATCAATAACAATATTATGACCGGCTGCATCAATCACCATCCTCTGGTATGGATTCAATCGGTCATAATAGCTACACTCTTCCCTAACTAAAGCTTGACCACTTCTTTCATATACTTGATCTGATATAAATGGTTCACCATGGCTAGTCCAATTATAGTAGTTCGGAGTAAATCCAAATCTACAAAGATGTTCTCTAACTTTATCAACCACATGAAATTTACAATTCTTGCACTTCTTGCACGGACACCTTAACGCATTTCCATCCATGAACTCAAATTTGCTACTAGCAAATTCCAAAAATAGTTCCAACCCAATACGAAATTCTTCGGTCAACCCTTTACGTCTAGGTAAGTTCTTATTATACATCCAAGACCTCTCTCTTTGCATTGTGTCTGTAATAACAATTACAAAATCCCACGTGAAGATAAATATAATATCTTTTCATTAATATTCTTAATGAAAATAATAAAATTTTCATAAAATTCTGTTGAGTATAAAATTTTGTTTTTACCAGACAAATACTCTGTGTATAAAAAATTAAAAAATTACCATGTCAAGAAGACTTACCAAGTATTTCACTAAAATCTTTGTAGTCTTCAAGTTGTCAAATTGACAATAATTGCAATATCCAATTAGATTGCGAGACCTTCAAATGGACACGTACCTAAAGAAAGAATATTTGATGATATAGATATTCAACTTAGTAAGAGAAATGCAACGAAACATCAAAATGTATAAAATAGTTGAGATTGTCACTAAAATAATACCATAATACTTAAGTAAATGGGGGTAAGCATGACTAAAACTTCACTAGTATGGGATTGGACTTTCAGTTTAATTCTTCAAAATGATGATATGTTAAACAACAAGCAACAAATTTAGTAATAAGCTAAAAAGTCGAGTCTAACTAAACACCCATAAAGAATCAAGGACAATATTCCATTCCAAAGAACTTGATTCATCAACAATGACAATGAGATTGAAGATCGCCAAACTCAAAAACCCATGTTTGCAGAAAATCGAATATCCTATATAGACATCGATGTCCTCCAAGGGGGTCGAGTAGTGGCGGCCAATTAGGCGAGGGCGAGGAGCTCGATCTCCCCCATATCTTTGCAAGATGGTCGCGCAGTTGCCCAAATCTGGGAGAGGTGCGGCGGCCTCTCCTTGGCAGCGGCGTGAACTCGCCGTACGTAGCCCAAATGCGTTTGTATAACTGGAAAGAAAAAGAAAAAAACATAAATAAATCACATACCTAAGAAATCACGAACGCGTAAATGAGAGCAAGAGAGCTAAAGGGGGTTTGGGAACTTAGAAAGTATTAGGGTTTTTAGGTCGAGAGAAGAAGGAAGACAAGGGGGGGTTTTCGGGCTCTCGAAATGACTGATAGAAAGATTCTGTGAGTATTATATATACGACACTTAGCGACGGAATCAGCCACGGATTAAATCCGTCGCTAATTAGCGACGCCTTTGGCCACGGAATAAAATTGGACGCTAATGAGTGACGGAAATAGCGACGGATAAATATTCGTCGCTAGACTGCGACGGCTTTAGCCACGGATCCTAGACCGTCGCTAATGAGCTACGAATGTGTTAGGTCCGTCGCCAAACAGCGACGGAATAGGCGACAGAACATGACCCGTGACTAACGTTAGCGACGGCGTTGGCGACGAAACTTCGTCTGCAACAAATTAGCTACGGAAATTTTGGACCCGTCGCTGGTTAGCGACTAAATCGACCACCAAGTCCAATCCGTCGCAATCTTTCGACGGATATGTAACTTCCGTCGCTAGTCAGTGACGGAATTTGTGACGGACTTATGTTCGTCGCAGATTTGCGACGGACTTTATGGTGGTCGCTCTTTCCGTCACTGTCAGGGACAGATTTTGTCCGTCGCTGATTTTGCGACGGAATTTTTGTTCCGTCGCTAAATCTGTGGCTATTGGTTACGGTTTTTTTTTCGTAGCTAAATTTCCGTAGCCAATTTCCAATTTTTTTGTAGTGTTATCATCTCTGTCGAAGCATCAACCAAGAGCGTGAGCAATGTGGTGGAGAAGCTGAGCATCAAGATTGAGAGGAACCCTCTTCCTCTTGAGTGCGGTGAGGCTTCAGCAGAGAAAACTAAGAAGAGGATGTGCAATGAGGTCGCGGAAGGAAGAAGGAGGTAAAACAAAAGGAAGAAAAGAAAGCAAAAGGTGAAAATAATGTAAAGAGAGAGCAAAGAAGAAGAAGAAAAAGAAAAATGCTGTTGGACAAAAGTGCTTCCGATCATATTAAGATGTGGCTAGTCGATGATGTTGAGGCCTTATTTTAGATTAAATTTGTTATTTCATGTTCTTATGTCCACCATGACCACTGGTCTCTCACGTTCGAATTCGTGGGCTGAGCCGGTGCGTCACAGGAGAGAGAAAACTGAATCGAAACTTCTCACACGCAGAGGGAGAGAATTTGCATCGTCAATGTGTGAAGAAGAGAGAGAGCGTCAAAGATGCTCCGCGAACAAGGAAAATGAGCGACGAAATCTGCAGCGACAACGGAGAGAGCACGAGGCGCCAGGGGAACCCGAAGTGCTCGCGATTCTTCCGCGCGAGGTGTCTGATCGGGCTTTGCTTTGCAGAGTTGCGGACGAGCTCAGCCTCAAATGCGTCCTCTTCTTGGTCTTAGGTCTTGCTTGGTTCGGCTCTTAATGTTACTCGAAATTGCATTGGTCCAAACGAGGGTTTGAAGAGGAGCGAAAATGGCTTGATTTGTTCGAATTCAATTCGGGACAAACTTCTTTAACGGCATTGTTTACTATTTATGCTGATTTTAAGGGTCGATGCACTTTATAAATAAAAAAAAAGTTAATTCATATATGATTTACAGCGTCCCAAATTAATGACGATACTTAAGTGATTATTTTTGTTTTCCTTTTATTATCAACGTGACAGCGAAAAGAATTGGCACCGAAGTAAACTTCAGCATTCATAATATCATTTTCCTCATAGTATGATATTTTGATGCTAACCCATGAATCATAAAGATATGTATTACTTATCGACATGAATAATTAGTTGATGTCATGACCTTCGATTCGCATGTAATATTCTTTGACGTTTGCATGTAATATTCTTTGACGTCCAAGCGGGGTTGGCTCTGCATTAAAGAAGAATGTGTTGGAGTGGGATGATCAAAATTCAATTAATTCCAAAGGTTTGAGACTAAGAGGATTGAACAAGCACACGCTTTGACATGACGAATAGACATCTTCTATTAGAAAAAAGAAAAATAATATATCAATTGCGGGAGAATCTATGATTCTGTAAAACTAGATGTTGACTTGCCCGACGTGTGGAAAAAAGTACACATAAGCATGGAAACTGCTTGACCATAGAATTGTCGTAAAAGTCAATATATATGGGTTTGGGTAATTCCACGAAACACAAATAAGTTCGAAAATTTTTTGATATAAATGATTAATAAAATATTTTTATTATAAATACAAATTTATATCTATATATTTTTTTATGAATAATGAAAATACTTTTTTATTTATATGCTTTCATAAATTCGAATTTAAGAAAAATATCTTTTAAATTATTTATCTTTTACGAAGCAAATGAAGCCATAAGTACGTAGGCATGCATAGATGTTTCCATGACCATGCAATTATCCTAAGACTCGTAGGTACAAGCTTATTTGGGAGAACACCTCATGAGATTGAGTGAAATGATTAAACAAATACTAGATTTGCAGTTCTCTAAAAAAAAGTGCTGAAATGAAAGAAAAAAATTGGAATCGGGTATAAATTGAATTCACCAAAATTATAGACTTTGTTGAAAAGAGTATTTTGTCATGTTGAAAAGAGAAATTGCATAGATAAATTTCGGGTGAATGTGCACAATTCAGGTTTTCTATATCCTTCCCCGTTGAAATTCTACAAAAAGTATGCATCAAATAGTATTTTGTGGCATATCGGGAAAATGGTATTTCGATATACTTTTTTCTAGAGAAATTAAATTTACCCGGATACTTTCTTACATCGTCCATTTGTAATTTACACTATTATAGAAAATATTAAATACGTTCAAAATTTTCGCCACCTTATACGTAACGTTTTTAGTATGTCTATTATTAACCAACTATATATTTGTTTCCCACTAACACAACTCGTTTGCATGGTAAATTTGGTGCCTTCTCACTCTTGGGCGCAACAATGGTGATTGTCATAGGTACGGTCTCGGAGGAGATCAGCTCCATAAACGTCCAACCCTGCTCGTCGTTCATTGGAAATCTATCTACAGAAATGAAAACATGTAAATTTAAAGGCTGAAGGCTCGAAAGCAACAAGAGTATTCTTACGGTTTTCTGAAATTTTCTAAAGTGACTTCTATTTTATTAAAAACTTTTTTGACCCGTTTCAATCCCGACCCTTTCCCAAGCTCCCTGTCCATTGTTGGACGAAAGAGATGATGCGACGTCAAGTGCAGGACGGGAGATCATTCATCGTCATCAAATACCGTCAAGAATCCGATCCCCCGTAACGATTTCGTCGCGCAAAAATTCACATCACAGTAAAAGGACCTGGAACTTTCAGTAATTCATTCAAGAAAATTTTATGAAATTCGCGATCAAACTGGTGAGATCACATACAACTAGTTTCTTTGGAAACTTAGCTAATATGTGAACGTTTTGAATGTGGGGGATAAAGTTTGAACGGGAAAGCAAAGGCAGATGGATAATCAGAAGCTGACGTTTCTTGTCTGTCAAGGTTGTTGTCTGCTTCTATACAGTGCAGCCCTGACCCAAGAAAATGAAAATCTTCACGTTGAGGGTTTTGCGAAATGGGATGGACAGATTCCCAGAAGCAGCCTCTGAGTTCGTTGCCTCTCATGGTTTTGTCTTCAAGTGAACGACTTTGACCGGCCAAGTCAACTGCGAGCTTCCAAAAAAGATTTAACCATCTCTCTCTCGTTTCTACTTTGTTGTACGAGTCCTTCCAGATGCGGACTGTTCTACCAAGCAAGAGGACTTTTATATTAGTTGGCTGAGGTGGTTAGTTTGTCCTAATTCGATGCAACCGCGTACCTCTTTATTTTAATTTCCGTGTCATACGTGGGACATGAGTTTTTTTCTAAATTCAACTTTCGGTATCATATTTCAAGAGCAAGAAGGCTCGTTACAATGTCATTATTTTGGAAATTCCAAATATAATCATCTTTATCAATAAGAAAATCATTTGCTTCTATTTTAGATGATTGAATATGCCCGAATTGGCTTTTCGCGTTTGATCCACCAGTGAAAAAGTAATTCGCTTTATCATATGAGATAAGAGAGATGCGCTAATCTTGGACACTGCGTTACTTAAATTGAAGCATTACTCTGACCAACACTCTATATAAATCCATCCACATAGATGTGTTGGGCTAGGTGAGAGATGATGTAAAAACATATTGGATGCCGTGTTCTTTTGTCGATTTGGTTAGTTGAATTTAATAACTTTCTTGACTCGCGGTTCTAGCTTTTCTATCCCATACGCCAAGAAGAGCCACGAGTTTTCTGTTCGTGTGATCTAGGAATTTGACCAGGAATCCCTCGGGTCAGCTCGTTGAAATATCAGCCGCCCCGACGACGACCCTCTTCAATGTACCATAGCATCACCAGTAAAAAATGGGATTTGGAGCTACCACTTCTCATAAACAAAAAACGCTGCTGAAATAACCTCTCTCTCTCTCTCTCTCTGTGAATATTCTGGGAACTTGAAAAGAGCTCTCTTCTTTGACCAGCACTCGAAATGAGCTCTCCTCTTTGACGTAGTCCCTTTGTCAGTACTTGAATGAGCTCTCTTCTTTGACGTTCTCCGTTTGTCTCTCTCTTGTGCAGACACTCTTGCTTGTCCCGAGCAGGATTTTTCACTTGGAAAACTACAAAAAGGTTGTTGTCCTGGTTCTCTGGGTAGAAAATTCTGTTTTGTTGCTTTTTTTCCCTGAGGACCCACACTGGCAGAAAAAGAATAGTGGTCTTGGTTCTTGCTACAAGCAGAGCATGTACTCTTCTCTTGGGGAGCTGTTCTCGAACTTCTCTTCTGGCTGTGTGCTTCTACACTTCTGAAAAGGAGGGCTGTTGCTAACATTATCTGGTAAGTCTCGGACTTCTTTAGATCAGTGTATCTTTGGAAGGTTCTTCAGGGATTTTGTGCGTGAGGTATGGCGGATTGCTGTTCATTTATAAGGTTTTTCTCTGGTGATAGAATCAGAAACTGTCTGTTGAATAGCAAGAAAGATGTCTTTAGGGCTTATTTCTTATGAGATTCGCTGTGACGGTCTTCTGTGAATTGGCTATTTCTGGAAATTGTTATTTATTTGCTTAGGGACGAAAAAAGAGTGAAGGAAAAGCTAGTCTCTGTATATGTAGTAGTAAGAGCCATATTGGTAGGGATAAGTTTAGTTGACGTCTATTTTCTTCCCAAGAAGCAGAGATGGAAGTATCATTGCTATTCTTGGATGATAAAATTAAGGCATTTGCTTTGCTTGCAAAGGTTAAACTCTTTGAGAACGGTGTTTTTTGAGTATCACATACACAGACTCGTAGATGCTTGGAGATTGAAAGAATTAATGAGACCATTAATTGTGTTTAAGCGTCAGAATGCCAAGAACTGGACTCAGGAATTAGCTTGTTAAAAACGACGGCACAGATAGTTATTCTGACCGGTTGCTTACAATTTCCGGACATCACCCATATGAAAAATTAACAGAATACGAATATGGGATTACATTGTTTGAAACCATCAATGAGAAGGGCGTCCGCAGGAAGTTTCCTCCAACCTTTGGAGGAAAACATAGCCCATAATTGCCAGCGCATAGGGCAATTCACTGCACGGAATGGAAACCTATATGTCGTCGTAATAAAGTTCAATGTCAATCTGGCAGAAGGTTACATTCTTTGCCTAGTTTCTATGTGACAATCGTCCTTTGCTCAAACAGGAAACTCTGGATTCATCAAAACTCAGAACTATAATTCTTTGATGAAGATGTCCTCCTCTTCGTATATTAGAGATCTAAAGGATTCATTTCCTTGTGGTGAAAAGGTCCGTATGAAACCATTTCATGAAATTTAATCTATATAAATGGTACGTTTCATGAGAAAAGGCTAATTTGTTAAAAGCGCTAGTTAATGGCACTGGACAAGTGAAACCGAAATAACATATAGCTTCTAAAGTTCGTAAAACGCGTCAAACACCGATTCACGCAAAAGAAAGTGGTAGCACTTTTGCTATAATATTCGGTGGTTGTCAGGGTAGAGATTCTCGATGTTGATGAAGCAGAGGCTCAATATAGCAATGGTGTGTCCTGCTTGTTTAGAATCTTTGTTTCTGGTTAATTAGCCATTCTTTAATTTCCTGTAGAAAAGCTGTGTTCTCTATCCTTTATTCCGGAAATGTCAGACTCGAGCTTAAGTGCTGCCAATTTCATCGGTCTATGCTTTTGGAGTAATGCAGTGCTTGTGCTAAGACTCAATTTTTTTCATGTTAAACCTATAGGCAGGCAAGAATAAAATTCAACCTCTGCTGGTGCTTATGTCCCTTGAATCCTCCATCCATAGTTTTTGCCCCGGTGAAATCTCATATCTGCTGCATTTTCAGACTAATGATCGGTTGCAATTAGGCAATGTAATTGATATCTCAACATAGTATTTGAGTGTCTTGTGATTGGGTCGTGTGTTGGATTTGCAAAAAACACATCTTAGTAATCTTTTCTTGTCAATACTTCAGCATCTGCAGATCAAGGAAAAATCAGTCCCTTTGAATGGGGAGTGGTCTTACTGTGGTCGGGGAGACACTATCTAATTCTTACTGTTTCAAGGTAAAAAAATTTCAGGACTTGAAATTTCTATTTATATGCATGAGATTAATCATTAAATGTCTTAATGTGCTGTCCGGTAAACGTGTTCAATACCAGTTATTTAG
This sequence comes from Melaleuca alternifolia, assembly GCA_019926035.1. NCBI lineage: Eukaryota > Viridiplantae > Streptophyta > Magnoliopsida > Myrtales > Myrtaceae > Melaleuca > Melaleuca alternifolia. The sequence goes on along the minus strand of JAGKPW010002416.1, from coordinate 3,560,284 downwards.
GCTGGTGTACAGTGTTAATTATGATAATTGGAGCTGCATTCCAGCTTAAATATCTTGAACAAGAAGAGTTTCTGATTTTTGGTGCCTTTGGCTTCCAAATCGGCAAGGTGATATCCGACAAAGTCACTAGCATTGATGAAGATGATTACTAAGTTGTTTCGGTTTAAAGTGAACTTAGGACCACACATCAAAAAAAGTGAGCCTGGATTAATGTTTATTTGGAAGCATATGGGCAATTCACGATACATTTCTTAAAACTTTGTATTGATTGGTTTTTGAAGTTGTCTATCTTTATCGATCTGTCCTGTTTATACTTCTTCTTTCTGATTTCGTATAATGTGATGAGTGTAGCTAATGATTACAGGTCCACAATGAAATGTGCACAGAACTTATGAAGTTGGTTGATAAAGTATCAAGTGTTATTCCACAAATAGAGGCTGCTCGACCTCGCTCATCTGGAATGCTTGCACTTTCCTCTTTAATTTGTGAAGTTGATAAAGCCGAACAATTCCTCCGCTCCTGCAGTGAAAGTAGCAAACTCTACCTGGTGGGTACCTATGAGGTTTAAAAAATATAGACACTGATTTGTCAAGTAAACTTGATCACATCCCTTGTAAGAGCAACACAGTTCAAATTAGAAAAGAAATCGTTAGGGAAGAAGAATAAGCAAAAAAGTTGGATAAAGATGTTTTGGTGCGTCATCAGTGGGGGGAATTTGATATGCTGTATTTACTGAACATTTGATAGTCTTTCCCCTGTATGTCTCGTTATCTACTCAGTCCTTGGAATTACTCCTTAAAATCTACATTAGGTCTGTTCCCAAAGTACGTAGGTAGATTACTTATCAAGTTCACATATTTGTTGGCTTCACCAGGCATTAACGAGTGATGCAATAGTGAGGAGATGTCAAAGATCAAGGGAGATATTGGAGCGCAGTTTAGACCTAGTTCGTAATTTGGTTCCTGTCTTGTTGGCTATAAAGGTCGGTTGCTTCTATACGTTATGTAGAGATTTCACACATTCTATGTTCTTGAAATAAATGAACCTAGTGGGCATATTTCTGGGGCCAATATGGAAAGGACAGGCTCCTTCGCAGCTTCTGTTAATGATCTGAGGCAACACTTTGTCCTATGCCTTCTATCAGCCAGAAGAAGCAAAGTGCTTATCCTTGCTTCCCCGATGTAGTTTTCATCTTCTCTACATTAATTCTTTTTGTAAATGCTTCTCCTGCATGACTAGAATTTGTTGCAGTTTCCTGACCCACCCTAGCTTTCAATTTATGTGATTCCCTTCTTTCAGTGATTGCATGGACTTCTTCTTCTTCCGCTGCCTCTCCCCTCTCCTTCCTTACCTGAGCCCTAGCTAATTCCACATCTTGTCAAAAAAACTGCCTATGCATCTTTGCAGCTCTCCTGGAGTGGGCATTTTCTTCGTAGATAGGTTTAGCAGTGGATGCAGTAAATTTTATTGGACATGCATTCTTCTTACTGCTCATGAGATGGATGTTTCTAATTGTGTATCAGGAGGTCAAACCTGATTTCTTTCCTTTCTTGAAATTCTTTGTTTGCTTGATGCGTCTGCAGATATGTCATATAAACGATGAGCTTAGAAATGCAAAGTTTGCTCTGGATCCTTCTGAAATGGAGGCAGGAAAGGTCCTTCGTGAATATTTAAGGCCACAATTATCCATAGCTGATCCGACAGAGACGGTGGATATTGGAATGGTCAAATTTGCTGCTTCAAAGCTTCATATCATGTCTCGAAGAGATGTCGTTACAGAGGAAAGATCAATCAAGAATCTTCTCGGTAAAGTTGGTGACAGAAACCTGGCAAAGAAAAAGACGTTGAAATCCTTATTGTATCTTTTGGATAAGTACGGAAACTCCATTGTGGCAGAGCAACAAGAGAATGCTATCATTCTTGGTGACAAAACAAATGACTTTCAAACCTCCAGATCCAGCAATGATGCTAAAGCGGATGTTCTAAGGGACCCTGTCCCTCCTATTGAATTCATTTGCCCCTTGTCTCTAAGATTGATGTACGATCCCGTCATCATTGCTTCTGGAGTGACATTTGAAAGGATGTGGATCCAGAGGTGGTTAGATGAGGGTTACGATACTTGTCCCAAAACAAAGGAAAAGCTTTCACATCAGTCATTGGCACCGAACAGTTTCCTGAAACACGAGATATCGAAGTGGTGTATAGAATATGGAATTAAAAATATTGACCCTAGCATGCAAGTAGAAACTCTTTGCTCATTGGAAGCTTCTTCAATATCCATCGATAGCCTTGGCAGTCTTGCTCATAAATATGTAGATTCCATCTACAATCCTCACCCTTCGAATGGTAAAGCTCCAGATGACCTAAGTGCAACCTCTATTCAGAGTGATGACAGTGATCAAAGATTAGAGACTTCTACACTGAGGACCTTGAGATCTTTAGCATTACTGCCTAAACTCAAAGAGCTTCAATGGGAGTCGCAATGTGATGTTGTCGAAGATGTCAAAAACTATTTGGATCGTGATGATCAAGCTCTTGGGTCAGCCCCATTTGAGACTTTGCTTATGCTGCTTGTACAGTTTCTAGTAGATGCCCATGACCAAGGTGACATAAAAGCTCAAAGGACGGGGTCCCAATTGTTACTGACATTTATCACAAAAAATAGGTATATCATTCTTTATAATCCGCTAAAACCCATAAATACTAGTCATGGTATCATTCCTTTTCGGGACGATGTGATGTCAACACCACTAGATCAGGATGAGAAGATTGCTTGACCTTGCTAAAAAAAATTCCTGGTCAGCACCTTAATGATGTTTCAAGTATCTAAGCGTGATCTTTTTTTATGCATGGGGGTTGCGTCATACTTCATGAATCAGATACGGAAGTGTGTTAGATCTATCCTTAAGAAGGCAAGTGTCATTTGATCAGTAACGGTATCATTTCCTTTTGTGCTTGCTGTCGCTTCTTTTCCTCCCATATGGAATAATTTATAGTTCATCTAAAATGCTCCCAAACTTCTGCAGATTCTTATTTTTTATTTGCTTCATGTAGATATGAAGTGACATGTATCCGGAAAGGTGCCTTCTCTCTCTTGATCTCATTACTTGATTCAGAAGTATCTGAACAAGTTCTTGCCACGCTAGAAGCCTTGTCCGCTCATGAAAACTGCAGACCCGAGATTGCGGCATCGGGTGTTCTTGCCCCCATCTTTGAAATCCTTGGCTCTCAGAGCAGAGTTCTTCAGGAATCTGCACTTAGGATCCTCAACAATCTGTCGTATGATTGTTATGTCTGTCATCATCTTATACATTTAGGATGCATCCAGAAGATGGTTCCTTTTCTTGAAAATTGCCACTTTACAAAGCTTGCGCTGATGATCCTGAAAAATTTGTGCAATAGCGAAGAGGCAAGCACTTCCATTGCAGAGACTGAAAAATGCATTGCTTCGGTTGCTGAATGTCTAGAGTCTGCAAGTAGTGAAGACCAAGAATGCGCAGTGGCCATTCTACACTCAGTATGCCACGAACAGATTCGATTCTGTAGGTTGGTCCTGGAAGAATGTTTCACAGTTTATCCTGCTCTAATCAACATAAAGACGAACGGGAGTGACAAAGCAAAGGCGAGTGCTTCCAAGCTGCTAAGGCTCTTCCAAGACATCGAACGCAATGGATTGTGATCTGAGGCATGCTATGCCTCCTTCTCGAAGGAAGTTAAAGTCACTTTGAAGACTTAATTTCTCGAGCAACCGAGGTGAAATTTAAAGGTGCATCCTGAGGACTCTGCTCTTTGACCGTGCAGTGGTAGATAATCTCCATCAACATAAGATAGCATAGAATCTTCTCGACGAAAGAATTCTCATCCCGGCAAAATTCCACATCACTAGAGATGGATTCTTTTGCAAATTTTGCTTAGATCAAGTTCTAACGGTAGGTTTCGTTTTTCGTCTTTCTTCCTGGGTTTTAAGCCATGTTGATAGTGTCTATATACATAGGAATTAACAGTGTCTCTGCTTCAGTTTTCTCGAGCCATGTATTCAGTCGCGTTTGTACAGTTTGGAGTCGTTATTGGCCTTGAAGCATAAAGCAATCATTTGATGCTGAACTTGTCCCGGTGCCTGCAACTAAAATGTCCTTGGTTCTTCCTACTAGAAAGTACAACAACTTATTTGCAGCATCGTGAAATCCTTGTCAAAATGGACAGAAATATAAGCTTGCACAAGCGAGATACGTTTGCAAGGCTAACTCTGTTTGATGGTTAGTTCACATGCCTCGGATTACTAATCCGTTCGTCTTTCTCAGGATAAGCCCTGAAGAGCTACCTCGGCGCACTAATCTCTTCCTAATCTTATCCGACTAACCCAGGATGGTAGATAATAAACTAGGATGATTGCTCTTCAGAACTTGCACACACAAGATGCGGAACATACGTCGATCGCACACGACATGACTTCAAACCCGAGGCCGGCTGACATTTCCGTACTCGAGTTTAACACGTTGAGAAACTGTCATGTCGATATGCTTCGACATTCAACTGTCTTGTCCTCTCAAGCAGCAAATTCGTCTCAGATATTCACAAGTTTCGCAGTTTTGCGGCGGATTCCCGCAAGTTCACGATGAACGGGCCAATCTAAAGCAAAAGATCTGGGACCTCCATGGGGTGACCACTAAGCACAATTCAAGAACTGAAGGGAAATTCCTGTTTGGAGATATCTTGAACCAAAGAGATGGGAGAAACCTCGTGACGACATGTTGCAAACGAGGCGAGAAAGAAATTACAACATTGAATTGCGACTTCTTGAAAAATAATTATATTGAGATTGGGGTAATACGTTTGTAAACCAGCTGGAGTAGCTCAGTTGGTTAGAGCGTGTGGCTGTTAACCACAAGGTCGAAGGTTCAACCCCTTCCTCTAGCGCCCTCTTCTTTCCCCCATTTTCATTATCAGATCTTCTCTCCCTTTTTATTGTGTCCATTCTTAGACGAAATTGCAATGAAGTCTGATAAACATGTTTTGTCAACGAATGATGAGAACAAAAATTAGTCACTATTTTTGCGGCTTTTTCATTTTCAATTTTTATCATCTTCTTTTTATCTATTTTCATCATCGAAAAAAATTCCTTTTATATTTTTCCGAGTGATTGGAGACTAATTAAAATGATAATAGCAACTTGCAAAATTTACATAAAAGCATCGGACTATTTTTTTTCCTTCTTATGTTATTGTTTTGTCGTTCTAGTTGTAATTGCTTTTAATTCTCATAGCTCCGAACCTTCTAATTTGTTAATATAGTTCATGGACTTTTGTTCACGTTTAATTTAGTTCTTAAATTATATGAAAATGTTCAATGTTATTTTTTCATTAATTTAAGTTTACGAATAATATCGAATATTTTTATATCATTCGGGGACGGGGTTGAATACATATTAAAATTTCATGGACTACACATGATAAACTGAACAATATACACTGTACATTGAAGTTAAGTTCATAAACTATATATATCATTTTCGTATTAGTTTTCTAAACTTTCTCTTGTAAAAAAAATGATAAATCGAATAATAACAATTTATGGTCAAAGAAAATATGCCCGCTTAATTTCAAGAAAATGTTCGATAAAAAAAAATTCAAGAAAATGAATTCCCTAGCGATGAAAAGGTTAGATGATACTTTTGTACACGGTTTTTATGTGGCCTTTTCTTTTTCAAACAGCGAAAGCTCGAGTCAGAGAGATACTGTCGAACCTCTCCGGTGGTGACGATGGCGACGGAATCGTCGGAAGGGGAAGAAGAAGGGAAGATCACTGGAGGGAACCCCGTGCTCGCCGTGGAGGACGACCTCCGTGAGATGGGTAAAAAAGCCGTCTGGAGCGTCAGCTCCTGCAAGCCCGGCAATGGCGTCTCCTCCCTTCGCGACGACAACCTCGACACTTACTGGCAGTACTCTCTCTCTCTCTCTCTCTCTCTCTCTCTCTCTCTCTCTCTCTCTCTCTCTCTCTCTCTCTCTCTCTCTCTCTCTAAGTTCTCTGTTGCGGCAAGAAGTTCGAGAATTCATCGTTAGGTTTGTCTTATGGTGGTTTTCTTGGGAGGGCTCAGATCCGACGGTGCGCAGCCTCATTTGGTGAACGTCCAGTTCCAGAAGAAAGTGAAGCTCCAGGTTTGATTCTTTCATTGATTCCTGATTTTAGTTTCCCAAAATTTTCTTCCTTGTCTCTTTTTTTCATCGGTGATACGATGCTTTTCAAAGTTAGAAGTTTAAATTTTGCTCTTTGGGGAATTGTTGTTTGAAGATGGTGGCTCTGTACGTGGATTTTAAGCTTGATGAGAGTTATACGCCCAGTAAGATCTCGATTCGCGCTGGGGACGGATTCCACAATCTGAAGGTTGGGTTTTTTTTTTCTTTTTCCGGGGGATCCGGAGAGGCTTTTGAGCTTGTCATAATTGATCATGTGTAGTTTCTTCAATGACATTTTGATTGCTTATGTGATTTTGCTGGTAAATATTTTTGATTCAGGAGATAAAGACGGTTGAACTTGTGAAGCCAGGTGGGTGGATTCCTATATCTCTATCTGGAAATGATCCTCGGTGAGTTCTGAAAGCAAATGCTGAAGTTTTGCAATGCTAGATAGTTCACTGCTTTCTATGGTGATTTAACATTAATACGACATCACACGAAAGACAGAAGCATTTTCAGAGAGATTTTAGCTAGAAAGATAGGGTGTTGTGTCCTGGAAACTTTCTGCTGATGGTTGCTGGTGCCAATCAATGTCGTGTTTACCTCGTATAACGGCTCGGGTCAATCTAGGATTGTCTCTTTTCCTGTTATGTGATGGAAGCTGGTTTATGTGTATGATCATATAATGGAGAAATATCGGTTGATATGTCCAGTACTTTTAAGACAGAAAATTGTTGAACTTGCAGATTTTCTTCTTGGACATGAAAATGATTTTTGCTTTAAGGATTGTGTGTTTTGTATCTTTCGAGTGTGTTATTGGCCCTTGATAGTTCTTTTGGCACTGTTAGACCCATAAGGTAATTAAGTAAATAGCATATGCATTTTCCTGCATACTTAGTTTGTTGAAATGGGGTTGGTGGGTAACATGTATTCTAAGAACCAGAAACCATGTGTAATGTCATGTGATTCTCAGTTTTAAATGTCCCTACGTCTGTAGAGAGCACCTGAGACATCATTTTACCTCTTCACTTGCGTTTTATATTTGAAGTATCATTCTTGCAGACTTAAAAGTTTTGTTAAGTATTATATATCACTTCTCTGTGAGTTTTCCCTTTTTCGCTCAAGTTATAAGAAAAGTGTTTGGACAGGGAAACTTTTGTCAACACTTTTATGTTGCAAATAGCCGTGTTGTCAAACCATCTAAACGGACGAGACACACATGTGCGGCAGATCAAAGTTTATGGTCCTCGACCGTGAGTTTGTCATCCTTAAACTTATAATTGTTCACCTTTTGATTTTCATCATTGCAACAGGGACGATGGGCTACTCGAGGAAGAGCCATACTCTCATCTCTACTACCTCTAGTTTTTGGCTATAGTGGCTTCCTGTGCATTTCCAGGATTTTAACTTCTCTTTTTCGTTGCTGCATCACAGGAATCCATTTCCACATCAGCCTTTCCAATTTACATCAACAGAGTTCATTACTTACTCCTGTGTGAGATGAGAAACGAGAATGTTCAGAATGAAAGTGGATGAGAAGTGTACTATCTTGTATTTCAAGGGCCCTTGAAGAGTTTCTTTTGGGAATGCGGTGAGTTTTATGGCTTTCCTCTCTACCTCTACACCATTCCGATGTCTTCCTATGTACCTGGGCGAGACTTCAATTGCACAAGGGATCCAGTGCTGGGGCAGTGTCCATCCACAAGCTTACAGATTAATCAGAGAGTGGGCAGGAAAGAGAGACATTAACGATATTCTCAGTTTCTTCTAATCATTGCTTAAGCACTCTTTGAAATTGAAATTACATGTTAATGCTCTGGCAACCCTCATTTATTGATGCTTATTGATTTGGCCTCCAAGTTCATTGTCGTTAAATTATTTTAAACCACCTTCTTTCTAGTGCGTGCTGCCTTGTCATCATCTGTTCTGCTTAAAAGCTAAGCCCCGGTTGCTGGAACTGTCGTTTCTCTTTCTATGGTCCAAAGCTGGCTTGTTCAGATTCTCTAGTTGGTTTCAATTTCAAAGGCCATTTGATGTATTGCACCTCTCATTCTAGAGCCTAGAGGTCATCGGTTGGAGTCTCCTCGTAAGCTACGTGGAGAAGAGTGTTTAGCCCAAAGAAGAAGCAAAATTTACAGATGAATTCACATGTTCAATGGTCAATGCCCCTTGAGTAGGTGCACGTCTGTTTCTCCCCGTTGATCCTCATAATCCTGCTGTACGGCAGGGTTTTGGAGTCCTTGTGCAAAAACTCCCCATAAATCAGCTAGATCGAGAAGTACAACTAATTTAATGTAAGTCGTCATAGGTTCATCATCTCATAAATGAAAAAGAATAGTTGCCTGACGAGTTGGATTAGAGACTACCTGGGCAGATCAAAACGGAAAGAAAGAAAGCAGAGAGCAGGAAGGTTAGAGGAGGCCAGTGATTCCTGGGTCCGCAGCAGGGTAAGAAGCTGCAGTTGCGAAGAGAGCACCGAAGGGCCAACGGGGCCACACCACTCTCCGGGGCATCATCTCATTAACTCTATCACAAAAATTGCTTTTTGGGCAATCATATACCATACTTGGAAGGAGCGAAATGTGCGGATTTTCAAGCATAGGCAAAAAGACCAGCATCAGATTTATCTACTTCTGTTCATCAGATTTTTCACGCTTCTATAGCAGCAGGAAAGGAAGGGAGCCCTACTGCCTCTTGTCACAGGTCAAATTAGAGTACTTCAACATGGAACCCGTAATCCTACCTAGTACTTAATCAGAACCCTATTTCCATTAAAGATGGAGATCCGGCCGGTGATAATATGGGGCAAGAATTGACAGCCCTATTTCCATGTGCCGCTGGAACACTAACTAGGATGTTATCAGAAGCTCAGAGGTTCCGAGAGTTTAGATAATCAAGATTCAAACTAGCCGGCTAATAAACATACATCCAAAGTGTGCTAGATATAAGGAGACCTGATTACGGCAATGCCATACAAACATAACATACAAGTTGTCTTTCAGTTTCACAATCCCCAGATTCAATAGAGTGGCTATGGATGCTCAGCCAAGATTCTCCGCTGTTTCATTTGCCAGACGAACTTCCACGTGTTATGGTAATGCTTGAGCGTTCGTCTGAGTTAAATAGTAAACATGTCCATGATGTCCAGCTGAAGCAAGTGTCATGTCATTCGCATGCTGGCTTAGTGTCAAAGCTACTCAAGCAGATTGCAAAGGCTTGCAAAGCAGAAAGTGGGTAGCGGTAATCCATGGTAAAGATGTCCTTTCCAATCTTTCCAAATTGCAGGATTACCTTCTCTTGTTCTGCGGCTGAAATTTTATGGGAGGGATCAACAGCCGCCACCAACTGAAAGTTCTTAACAGACGCAACTGTAACACGTCCCCGGAAATTCAAACACCAGCACTGAAGCTGCTCGTGCCACCTAGGCGCCTTGTTCTTGAGAACCAGCGGATCACCTGACCCCAGAACAGGAACTGGAATATCTAAAAGACTTGTGGAGCTAAATTCCGTGATCTTGTCTTTTCCTTTTGAAGCAGGCGACAGAGAAGATGGTTCATCGAAGGAATGAGTGAACAAGCTTGGTGTTGGGACGCTACCGCCCTCTTGAAGGCAAGAGATAGGAATGGAGTCCATGACACAATGCATCCTCCTCGGCCCTCTAGTGCGAAGGACATTCAATTCATAAGAGATGGTGCCTACACTGTAGTTACACGCGGATACTCTTGGAGACACCTGCTTAGAATTGAACCTTCTATTCAACCGATTGCTTGATAGAATAGCTGCTTCACATGGAGGTTGGGTGTCGAATATGGTAAACTTGGTTCCCAGAAAATTAGACCTAAGAGATCAATCCCAAGAGGTTGGTATATATAGCAAATACGATAGGTGGATAGAGTAAAGTACATGTTACTTGAAACTTGCCTCAATTTTCCTACATATGTACTGCTGGCCCGAGAAAAATCATCTGCAACCAGAGATATTATAAACTCCGTGCATGTGGCCCTCCGAATCTTTCTGGCAGCTAACAACATTTTATCTCTCTCATCCTCAGCTGTCATTATGAAGAAAGTGAATGAGATAATCTGAGCAGCTTAAGGAATCAATAAATTTGTAAGCAAGAAAGGCCGGTGCTTCAGTGTTCATGAAAATAGCAAGTAGAAAAGGAAGGAGGCAGAATCTCAACGTTGGTTACAAATGGATATTCCCAGTCACAACATTCTCTTCACAGCTATCTTTAATGAACTCCATCAGGTTCAGCTGTTAAAAAGCAATCTCACCACACTTATCTATTTTTCACATATTCAAATGACCTCAATCATTAGCAAGTTTTCTCCTAGAAATCATTTACCTCTTTACAAACCAGTTCCACACTTGGCAATTAGCATCTATTGGGATAGCTTCAATGCACTGGACATGGAGAGTACCTTCAGTTGTGTAGGCTAAACTATAGTACGTATCTACTAAAAGAGTTCAGCTTGGTGTGGAAGGACCAACATTGCAATTTCCTAAGACAGCTAAACTGTATTTTGGGTTATGTAGTAAGCAAGGCATGACTAACATCTAGATTCAGGGTCAAGGAATATAGCTTGGAGTTAACTTCATCATCCACTGCACTGCTTCCGTGGCCTGTACTTAAGAATGTGAACAAGGTAAAGAACCTATGCAAGTCTGTAACTGCTCAATACTATATAAGCCAAGAGTAGTCAAAGCTTCTAGGGGTTAGACTATGCAAATTCTCTCTGCCGGATCTACTATACCAATCTCCTTTTTGCTTTGGCCTTTTCTCATCTATCACTTGTTGTTTCTTATACAAACAGGAGTACTAAAATGCCAATAAGTTCCAGCTTAACCAAAAGGAAGGAAGGGGACCAATCCATTTTGAGTTATATGGTTATAGCTAGAGAAATCTTTACCCTTGTAAGCCAGAGTTCCCCATATCAGAGAATACAATGAACCATAATGGCAAACTAAAACTCATGTGATAAAATCCTTATCTTCATTTCTATTGATTCTCTAAAGATTTCAAATATTTTAAGATGCACAGACCTGGAACTTTCTAAAGGAGAATGACAAGAAAGAATCGGACTTACAAGGAACCAAACCAAAGTACAACAAATAAGTAGAAGTAGCTCTGTCCCTTTTGATAAAGCACTGGATTGGAGATTCGCGAGGTCCCGGCTGTTTGTTAAGCAATCAAATGTTAGAAAAAAAGATGTGAAAGAATGCGAAGAAAATAAAAAAAGTAGAATCCATTATACGATAAATTAACATGGACTATTACCTGCTTTAAGGATATAGGAAAGGTTAGCTTTCCACACTGCTCAGGAGTTTTAACAATCTCCTTGGTGATCTCTCTCCACGACTTGCAAACCGATGCACAAGATACCACCACAGCACGAGAAGGCCATGATGTCTCGCTCTCTTCAACTCTCTGAATGATGTCAAGAAGCAACTCAGGTGGTAGGTTCGCCCACTGCCCTTGTTCAACTGATGTTGAAGGTGGTGCTGCATGATCCGGGGCTATGTGTGACCGCGTACGGCTGCGCCAACGCCTCCCTTCCGATCCCCGCCTTGATACATTACCAATTCCTTCCTTCATCTCTTTCAGCTCACGGACAATGCTTTTGAAGGACATTTTAATTTGATCGCGCCAAACCCAACCCTCCCAGATGTACTGCTACCCTGGAGCAAAAACTCAAAGGGTGATCGATACGCCAATAACCCTATACAGTTAAAGAAAATGCTTTCCCTCTAACACAGAAAGCGAGTTTGGGTGTTGGGTGTCGAAATTAATCAAAATGCAGGATGTGATTCAGACATCCCCAGATTTTCGCATGCCTCGGGCCTCCAATCGGCACCACTGAACTCAGATCGTGTCAATTAAGCTCATAAGCTACTCCAAATTAACAAACTAAAAGAAGTTAAATCATTATCTCTCGTGCGAACCGCACTAATCCAAGATTTTCTCGCACGAGTCCGGCGAACAGTCCCTACCACGACTCACGCTTAAACATCGCAGATTTGCCAAACGGAATCAAACTTCCAAAATATAACAGCTACTCAGAAAACAGGTTCCAAATAAAAATCAAGCTACTCTTCCCGTGATACAGAGCCATCAATGCTCGGAACGACAAAACAGCACAAAGCAATCCACCGATTCACTGGCATTGTTCGAGTACTAACCTGCTCTCGAAGCGGACAGATCCAGCCCGCACCCGTTCCGGAACCAGCTCAGAAAACCAGCTACATTCGTAGAGCCTCCCTACGAAAGAGCTCCGAAACAACGCGGAACCTTCCTCGTTCGAGAGTGAGACAGAGAGTGAGATCAGATCGAGGAGAGCCCCGAGCGAAACTTCCCACGCGCCGATTCTCGCGACTGCCTGCGCTAGAGAGGAGCCACTTGACCAACAACACCCCCTCCCAGCTCTTCACCGCCGCGACATCATCTCCACCGCCACCGGAACGCCCCCGCCGCCGAAGATCTCGAGAACACGCAGTCCGCCTCTCTCTCTCTCTCTCTCTCTCTCTCTCTTAAAACGGATCCGAGGCTCCTCCTCTGTTTTTCGGTTGTCGCAATAAAGTTGATTAAATAATGATATTTGGTTTAAAAAAAGGTCATAAATCACGGAAACATTGATATGAGCGAACAATGTCGCGTTTCCTTTGGTCCATTTCGAAACCAAAAAAAAAAAAGATTTTGAATGCTTTTTAAAACTACTTCCTTTAAGAATTATTATTTATATAATTTAAATAATTAATCAATAAAAAATATCGCTCAGACATTCACGTAGAATACAAAAATATTTTCGATTCTTTTTATGTGTATAAATCTTTCGTACCATCAATTTAGGACGAGTTCCACCCAAATTTGTCGCATCAAAGTAATCGAGAGTCGATATCTGAGTATTACAGTTTTGCGATCACACTTAGATTTCGAAGATCTCAATCACACAATATAAAAAAAGAAACCTTTCGATGGAAGATAAAAGAGAAAAGGAAACGGTTGTGTTGAGAGAAAATTAACGGGAATTATTTTCTCATTAGTTTTTGCAGATGTTCTTGCCTTGCTACAGAAAATGAGAACTTTTCTCAACTCACATTATGTAGCTCATTGTATATATGTGTAAGCCAATATGTCATCTATTTATTTTCAATTTTAACCTGTATATATAAGGAATGAGCAATACAAACTATTCGAATAGGGAATTATCCAAATCGTTCAAGGTGGTTTCCGACGACATCATGTCGGTTCCTCATTTTGTAAAATTGTAACAAGTGATTTTTCGGTCATGCTCTCGATCTTAAGGGAGAATCAATGATTTTTTTTTATTTTTTGACTTCTCAATCAAATTTCTCTTTCCTTTTATTGTTCTCTTATGTAATTTTTTTATATTTTGATTCATAGATTCATTCGAACCATCTCAGAGTCAATCTAATTTTGGATTTTAGAGAACAGAGAATCCGTCTCGTCAAATTGATTTCCGATTTCGCAAGAGAATGGAATAGCATGAGGTCACTCCTAGCACATAGTCAATACTCTTATGGTAGGCAGTTTAACTATAAAAGGTGAAAAAGGTTGGAATTAGTTGAAGAAAAAGTACCCAAAAGAAAATTAAAAACTATTGATGTTCTTAAGAAGCCGCACTTTGCGAAATTTCTCAATTATCCTTATGCGATAATTAAATTTTATCCTTATGTCTTATGTGACGAAATTTAATATGCTTTTATTTTATTTTGAACTCTATGAATTTCACACGCTCGCTTTTCGAGCCTCCAAAAACTACATTTGGTTCTGTTTCGAAAATCGGTTTTGGATAAATACTCAAAATTAACAAATTTTGCCTCCAATTTTCAATATTTTCAAAATCAATTTTTCACCTAAAAACTTTTTAAAAAAAATTACCAAAGTCTTCATATTTTCTCTAGAACCAAATGGAGCCCGAGTCTCTCGATCATGTGTCGATATCCCGAAAGTGGCATGTCCACATACAGGGAAGGTTCTGATCCTATCCCCTAAGGCTTCTAAAAACAAATCGACGTGGCATCACATAAATTGAACACGTCCGACCACATCTTAGAAAACAAACCGTGAGGAACACAGGGCATCTAATTTAGGAAATACAAAATTTTTCTAAAACAGAACCTCGAGCAAAATAAAATCGAGTTTTCAGCCTGAAAAAGGCGCGTTGGGATATTTTGAATTAAAGGAAATTCCATTTATATATATATATATTTTTTTTCATTTTGAGATTATTTTGAGAGTGGGTATAAATATCTTGACGACCCCTGTGCCACCGAAAGGCCGGTATAAAAGACTAGCACAGGACGTTAATAATTATGGATTTCGAACTCTCGACCTCTTCTCGATCACCACAGCTTTCACGGAAGGGTGTGGATCTATTAATGTCTGTGCAATCAAATGCATTGATTATGTACTTACTTCTTCTTCTTCTTCTTTTTTGTGGAGGACCAAATGACGATAAGAAGAAGAGGAGGCAGTGACATTGAGTGGTGGGGTCACGACACGGCACGTGGGCAGTCGAGTGGCTCGGTCCAATTCGCGCTTGATTTGGTGCGGTAGGTCTGCACTGCAACCTGGAATTCGCCAAATGATTGATCGAAGTGACGTGAGTGGAATAGAAGGAAAATATCCAACGCAGGCACAGCCGCACACCCAAAAAAAAAAAATCTCAATTCACATTATCTATAATGTGATTTTACAAAAAGGAAAGGAGTCGGGAAACGCTTAGGATTTGCATTATAGTCATTGATTTCTATTCCAAATCTGTTGCGAAACTCATTTTGAAACATAAATTTATTTGATAGGAAATTTTTCTATTCAATTTTTGGAACAATAATTTGGGTAAGAAATGAAAAATGAAAAATTTGTGATTTATTTTTCAGAATGAGAAATATTAAATTGTTTCTCCCTCAGCATAACTCTCCCAAAGTTCGCCACCGTCGATTGCCACCACTCCTAGTTGTCGCCGCCATCGGTTGATCGTCGATCACCGTCGCCTCCAGTAGGCCCGTCTCCGTTGCTGCCCACGACGCCACCGCCACCAACCGATCTTCATCACCATTGTCGCCGCCGATTGTCGACCATCGCCAATCGCTGCTGCCGTCTCCTTTGGTCATTGTTGCCCATGGTCACCACCGTTGGCTAAACACCTCTGTCTTTCATCATGATGGTCGGCTGGTCACCATCACTACCATCGATCACCGGTTGGCCGATCACAACCAATACCGCTGAAACCCATCGGTTGCCAGTGGTCGCCACTGACCGACCGGTCACCATTACCGTGTAAAAGGAAAAATCCATTTTAAGAAATAGACTTTTTTTTTCGTTATTAAACAAATTTTTATTTTCGAAATATAAATTGTTTATCTTATCAAACGTATTTTTTTTATCATTTCTCATTTTGGAATACAAATACCCATAAATCAATTTCTGGCTAGAAATTGAATCATGTAGACCCTTACTTGACACTTAAACTTGGACTTAATGTATTTCACGGAATATGAATGATTCATAAAATATTTTTCCAAAAAATCGATTGCTTCAATTGCTTATCGAAATAAATAAGCAAAAAGAAAAATCTCCCTCATCCACAAAAAAAAAATATTTAAACACCAATTATCGAAGAATCTCAATCGTCCATAAATATCAAATGAAAGAAGATCAATCGAATTATAAGATTTTTTTTTTTTTACTAAATCGACAAAAGTACGACGGACCAACAGTCTTTTGTTTAAGGAATTTTCTGCGGGGATGGGAAGAGAATCGTCAAGTGAAGAGAGAGGAAAAGCGATCGACTTTATCAAAAGGGCCTACGAACCCGGTTTTGACTTCTCTTTCAGCACGGCCTCCCTTTTTCTTTTTCGCTCGGATTCTTTCGCCAAAGCACGTTCTTTTGGTCAGCAACCCTGACTTTTTCCGGGCGCGCCGCGCACTTCTTTTTTTCCCGATCTGACTTTCGGACCAGGGACTTAACTCGGGCGAACGATCGAAAAGCATCTCCTAAAGCGCCGAGCATCGGGCGCATCCCACGTCTTTTCTGTCCGTATGCTTTTGCTTTTGTGAGTGAAAGGCGAGAGCAACGTCGACGTGATAAAGGATGAATGAATGAATGTGAACGAGACGAAGGGACGGAGCGATCGGGAACGAAGATAGTTTCTTGGTGAATAGGATTAACGAGTGTTCTCGGAGCACGCGGGCAGAGACCGACCGTTGCGTGCCGACGACCGTCATCTGTCTTTATGTGGCGAATGACTTAACGTGTGCACAAGAGGTGTTTGACGAATGATACCCGGAGTCCAAATCCAGAAGATACTTAGTTTTGCTCATCTTTGTTAGCAAAAGATTCGACCATGTCAATCATTTCGTCCTCTGCAATAAACCCACGAGACTCCATTACCTTCATCGGTGCATCTTCTGGTCTATGCCTTGAACTCGAGCCAATGATCTCATTAAGTTATAATACAATTGAAAACAACCGTAGTCGTAGCACAAAATAAACCCCCCCTTAGGATTGGGGCAATTGACTGGATTGGCGAAACATATCTAATTCGAGAACTGGATATCGCTTATCTAAATCGCATCAACTACATGCGAAATGCTTTGAATCGGACTCCATCCAATCCTAGACTTAATTGGTGCATGGGGCTTATCAAGATGCTCCATCGATTTTCAATTTGCCGGACTTTTGAGCTCGTATCTCAAGATAAGAAGAAGAAGAAGAAGATCACAAGTAAGGGCTCAACCCACTTTAAGCAAGGTTTCTCGAAAACTAGACATCGCTTGTCCGAATCGCATCAACTACATGCGAAATGCTCTGAGTTGAGCCTCATCCAAGACTAGACTTAATTGGCTCATGGGGCTGATCAGAATGCTTGATCAATCTTCAATCCGTCGGACCTCCGTGCTTGTCTATCGAGATAAAAAGAAAAAGAAAAAGAAGGATCACGAGCAAGGGCTCAACCCACATTAAGCAAAGTCTTGAAACATCAACTCGTATCGAAAGAGAAGAACGGCCTTGTTGGTAGTAACCGATGAAGGGTTTTTTTTACCCTTTATGGGTACGACCATTCGATCGATCGAGTGTCTTACAATAGGCACAATACTGCCCCCGAAAGTTCATTCTCGTTCTATGAATTCCAATCCAACTCTGTCGCAATTTGTCTTTCTTCCCACGTATGTGTAGGGCTGGGGAAAGCGAGACATGGTTGGCTATAATAAAGCAGCTTAAATCAAAACCAAGATAAGATCACTTTTCAGAATCAGAAGGTACGGTGTGCATGTTAGAATGGAATCGATCATGATGAGATGCACGTTGGAGGTCGGGTGCGGAGAGTCATCATTGTCCAACGTTTCCTCTCCCCCCATAAAATCCTAAGTGTGGATGTGAAGTCCATTCGTCGCGAGCGTGAGGAAGTATTAACATATCTAAAATGATAAATCACTGCTTTTATCTAAGAACGGTGTATTCATAAAATCTCACAATCCCCCTTTTTCACGTCGTGGCTCAATTTCATTCCCGTTCTCTTACTCTATGCTGTAATATTGTGTCCCTTCTGTCATTTCCTTTTCTTCTCTTTATTTATAAGTTGGTGTGGTGGGTGAGAGACGGTTCGCACGCTGTCCTACCAAGCTAATCATGCATTCTTATTTTCTCCCCTGACACGGCACGTCGGTCGTCATCAAACTTCTCAGTTAGAAGAACTGAAGACGTTCGAAAAGATTGTGTTCGGAGTCGAGATTGCTGATGTGACAAGATTAAGAGATTCAAAACATCTGCATGCTCGAGGTAAGTTGCTGAAAATCGACAATGCTTTCCCACCATTTCTTAATCGGGCCATCATGCGCGATCGGACTCAATTGGAAATCAATGCCGGCGACGTCCATACCCACGATTCACGACGAAGGATCGGTCGAAAGACCGTCCTTTCGATCAGAGAGGAGAGTAATGCAATCACTCGAGAGGTCATGTGGTACGTCCATGACAAGTGGGTTGGTTGGGTAGGTTCAAAGCACCACCTCACGGTGGTGCGGGTAGAACGTTAAGTTGGAGCAGGAGGAGGAGGTGGAGGTGGGAGGGTTAAGGGCGATGAGGACAGGAGAGGTAAGCAGCGGACGGAAGTTTGCAGAGAGGTTGGCATGTCGTACCCTCGAGGACGATCAGGTCTAGAGATGCCACCGCCAGCCAACCTCTTGGGCCAGCTAATTTCCTCCCGATCGACAAGCACACCACGCACAGCCATCGCACGCTCGTCGATTCATCGTTCGTCATCGATTCGTCATCGTTCGCTCGCACGCTGAATGGCCAGGCTCGCCGGGCCATGTCTAGGAACCGATGGGACCTCTCCCACGATCGTATGCTTTCGTTTTTCCTTCCTTTTTCTTCTTGACCTTTTCGTGCGGCAGGAACCCGTGCTCGTGGGGGATTGATTTGTCCATGGTGTCACGTCGTACCGTGCCACAAAGACCTCCGGCCATTGGATTATGCGAGGAAGAAGGAAGTATTGAAAATAGACCAGGTTTAATAAAAAAAAGGGAGAAATATTTCTTTTCTTTTTAAAAAAAGAAAAAGAAAAACCCGCTTGGCCTAGGCGAGGGCCTCCACACTCTTGCCAACCACATGTGAGCGCGTCGAGCCCTTGCCACCCTGGGGAGGGCCAATGCCCTTGCTTGGTGTAGATGAGAGTAGCCATGTCCTCACCCAGACTGGGGGAGGGTCGACCTATGACTTCGGCAATTGAGAGAGAGAAAAAAAAATTATAATGTTTTTAAAAAAATTAATAATTTATCCGTTGCTTGCTGTGATGGTCGCGTCACATCACATAAGATGACTGTCATTAACATAATCAATTGCTAGCTAAAATTGTTAAGATAAACTCAACTGACAAAATGTGAAAATGTTCAAAATCCAATTGGCACAATTAAAAGATATATTACATAATTGACAAATGTATAATAAATTTAAATTTTTTTTATAATTTTCCCAACAAAGAGCCACTTGAACTTATCATATTGGTCCTATGGACCTCCACCACTGGTTTTCCCTAGTACAATATAAATCTTTTGTCTGAAAAAAAAAGGAGAAGAAAAAGACACGGAATTTGAGACATGTTGGAGGGGGAATAAGGCTATAGCGCGGGCAGCGGCACCCTCCCATTACCGATCAGGGTCGCAGCGGCTCCTGTCACCAGCAAGAATATGTAAGGAGAGAATTGGTTTATGGCTCAGTCGAGCACAATCCAATGAGTCTAATTGATCTGTTTGTCGAAATGTTTGGACTCTATCCAATTAGATTGACATGATCATATGTATGAACCGGCTCGATTTGGGCGGGCCAGCCTCATTAGAGAGCCTTCAAATGAAACCCAATAATGATTATTTGTAAGCATAACATCGTCACAAATCACAATCATCGTTTGGAGATCGTCCAAAGCAAACAATTTCTTAATAATAAATAGATAAATAACTTGGCGCATTGAAGTCTGTGTGTGCAATTGGCGTATGATTGGCCTTGATGTGATAATGCTGTGATCATGTCAATGACAATCCTCCCAACTGGAAAAAAAAATGACTTTTCGAGAATACTTGATGTGCCCAATGTATCAGCCGTGTATTTCTACAGAAGTATCTTCCTAGATACTTTTAAAAAATACTGAAGTGGTCAATCTGTCAGCCACACACTACTTAGAAATTTCCTTATAAGAAAATATCTAGATATCCAAGAAGTGGCCTAGAAACATCTCCAATTCTTAAAGAAGAGAGGAGGTGCAACATATTCTTCGCATCAGCCTCCACAATGCCTACTTTCTTTCATCGTTTTGTATAAACATGCAGGACAAAGAAAGAGATAGATTAAGGTTATCCACCAGAAAGCTCGCCAGGCCAAAGTCTATGGTCCCAAGCTCCTTTTGATGAACATGATACATTGATCCGAATCTCGTCGACCTATTAGTCGGGATGGGTCGACTTGTTTTATCTCACAAGACCGCAATATGCTCAAAACGACCGGATGGTTAGGATGCAGGCAAGGCCATGTCGAAAGGGCCACGACGACGAAAGCTCGTTTTGCACTAGTCCGAGAAAGCCTAAGGCCGTCTCAGGTTCGAACCAGGATAATATTTTCAGGTCTGTCGTACCCATACAAAGGAACTTTACGGGTTATCACTCGAACCCTCTTTCCCGACTAAGCTTTGAGGAGTCGATTCAGTCCAAAAAACCTGCGAAATGTCGTCTGCTAAGTTGTTTGTTTTTTGTTTTTTAATCATTGGATCATCATTTCAATGTCTGGCGATCTCGACAGTTCAAATAACATGGTTACCGATGCGCTATAGAGGAAGAGCTACCAACCAGATAAAACAGAAGTATGTGTTATGTTGCTGTCGTAAGTATCATGTGTCGCCTATTGAAAATGGCTGAAACTGGTATCTGAGAGCACAATAGACATGCAAGAACAGATCAACAACGTCAAATTGCTTGAGGAAGAAGGCTTCCAGCTTCCAAGAAGAAGCATTAGGTTCAGATTATGTTGGCCTAAATGAGTGGACCAAAACAAATCATGCTGTGCAGAAACAAATGCCCCACCCTTGAACGGGGAAAGAGGAATCCTACGAATCCGACTGATCACTTTCAAGAATCTCAATAACTTCAACTTTCAAGACGCCAACAAGGAAACAAGGCATACGAGCAGTATGATCACCACCACAGCCCAGACCCACGTCACCCACTGCCCACTCTTCCTCTTCATCTGATTTGCGTAGAACAGATTGCTCGTCCCGCCGCTCACGAACGTGTTCGCGCTGGCCACATTCTCCTCGATATCACCCAACCTCTCGCCCTGCGTCTCCACGAAGACTGCCATGTCCAGGAACACCTGGTGGAGCTTGTCCAGGCTCTTCTGCAGGTCTCGCACCGCCTCATGCCTCTCCGGGCTTCCTAGGCTCAGTTTGGTCTTCCCTCCGAACAGCTCAATCTTCCCGCCCGTTGAGACAATCTTCTCGATGACCTCCTCGCTTGCAACCTCCCCGGTTGCGTTGAAGTACCTCCTCTTGAGATCCTCCTTGTGATCGGCCACAATCTTGTCCCTCAGAAGCTGGAACTCATTCATCGTCTCCCTGAGCTTGGTCCTCAGGCCACTCGTTACCGAAATCCTCGTCCTGTCCACCGAGCTTCCCTCTTGGAAATTCACTGACAGCCCACGATTCGTCAGGTTCGACCGGTCCAGGGACTCAAGCAGTGCTTTCACAGATTTAGCCTTACGGAGGACTGAGATCATGTCCGAGTCCATTCGGTCCCGGAGGCCACGAAGGGCTTTCGTGCTGTAAGTGGACTTTGACTCCTCGTTTAGGTTCTGTAGGTCGAGCAAGAGATTGGTTATCTCCTCCATTTCGGACTTGACTGCGTCGACTTCGTGGAAGAATTCCGAGAGGTTTTGCTCCTCCGCCGCATTGAGTTGGTGGCCCATTTCAATGTCGAGCTCGGCTTCGAGGTCCTTCTGGGCCTGTTTCTTCAACTCCACATAATTTAAGAACGACTCTGTCATGAGATCGTTCATTTTCGCGGATTCACTCGCAAGCTTTCGCCTGCAAACGCAAGAAAAGCCTTCTTTTAATTTCAACACAAACATCTGAAGCAAGAAAAAGGGCTAAGGAATTAAGAACTCCGTATAGTAAGCAATAGATCGACTTTAACCTCAGAACAGAACGGAAAGATTTGGGCTATCTTCCCGAAAATCGGCGGTTATCGGTTCTCACTCCAATGTCGTCCTCCAAGCAATCTGAAACAAACAGAGTAGGAATGGCGAAAGTGAAAGAACTCGCAGAAGAAACAAGAAAGCAAGATGAATCGTGATGAATCACACAGCGCGAGAATTGAAGAAATCAGATCATCGATATGAAAAGGGACAATTGACGATTCGATTCCAAGACAGGAATTCCAAAAAACAAAAGTACAACCGACTACGAAGTCGAAACAAAATTAACAAAGAAAACATGTGCAAAATCGCGTCCATTCGAAGTCTACTAAACAAAGCAAAAAGGATCGATTCCGTGAGACGAACAAAGATGATCATCGAACGTTGCCGAAGATAACTCGGTTCAGAAGCAGAACCTTGGACTGCAACGAGGCCAATGATCTCTCTCTCTCTCTCGTGGGATGATTGCAGAGAACAGAAAAATTAGGGATGTGGAGATGAAGAGTGACATTTGTTTGCTGATAATACGATTGCGAGCGTTTTAATGATTTCGAATTTCAAAATTCGGTTTGATGGTGGCCGTTACAAGTCCAAGCATTGGCGGTTATACTTTTATTAAAACGACGTCGTCTTTTGGGTGAAACGGGGCTCGTCAAATCACCCCATGACCCTCGTCTCTATCTTCACAATTTACATGAGAACAAATTGCTCTAATTTCTTATCAATTCATGGTCAAATAAATTCTTGGCCCAAAAAAAAAGGGAACTTTAAAATTTTCAATCTGAAATTTACAATGTATGTGTTTCCTGTGCGATGCAATCTCTCTCTCTTTTTAGATTAGTAATGATAACAGAGAATTCCAAAATCATCTTTTCGTTGATAAGTCTTTACTGTTTATTCGGGCTACAGTTACTCGCCTAATTTCTTGATATGATAGCATGGATTCTCTGTGGAGCCGACACTGTGCATATCACGAATTAAAGTGATTCGCGGGTATAAACATTCTATTTCATAACATGCGCGACAAGATTGGGGACGTAGCGATCAAGTTCACGATTGGCAACATGAGATCAGTGACGGATAGAAGTGGTTCGCATAAGCAATTTCTATCATCTGACAATACAAGACTCTTCACCCAACACTTAAGGGAAATGAAAGGATCAATTCCAAGAATTATTCATTAATTTTGGTAATGACTATATCCTTATTAAGTTACAAAGCGATTGCGCCGTCCACAAAATCCTTTCCCCTTTGATCACAAACTTGTGGCAAAGGACAAAAGGAGGATAGCCTAGTGTATGGTCTCCACATACTCAACAGTACAAATTTAAATAAGACAGGTTAAAAATGACTCAATACATTGCAGTGGCAGGAAAAGGTAACAAAATTATCCCTGTAAATTATCTTTCAAAAGCAAGAACTAGCTTCCTGGCTGTTATGGTTTGAATTTCCTTGAAGCCGCTATTTTGAGTTGTCGGATTTTGAGGGGCCAGGATTTGTCGAGGCTGGTTGCTGATTAGAAGCCCTTTTCTCCGCCTCAAGCCTTCGCAATGTTGTCGAGCTCAGCTTGTCTCCACTTGAACCTTCAGAAACTAAATCTACAACTTCGATCTACACGATAATCATACATTCATTCAGCCATGTTTGTATAGCTAGTAATCTACAAGAGGCAGAGGAATGGCTCTGAAAAGGTGCATGACTAAAAATGATGTACAGAAGACTGATATATCGCACCTTCAACTGTGAAAGACCTCTCTCCATTCTTTTTTTGTTCACGGAGATTCCACCAGGTAACGTCTCCTTGCTGTCACCGACAAATGATTAAGGAAGAAGAATGCATTAGCTAGAAGGCATTTCTATGCCATTTCTGAGATAATTGAGTCTTTAGCCGGTGCAAAACTGATTGATTTTGCAATGGTGAGAACATGCCAAAAGGGACAAATACTATAGTAATAGAAACAAACCTGACAACAATAGCCTCCAATTCTGCATCCACAATGGAAGGCCCGTAGGGATCAGTAATTGGTTCAGCTTGGACCGTCAAATGAGGTTTAACTGACTGGCAAATATCCGTTGAAGGGAGAGAGCATTAGAAGATGAAATTTAATTATAATAAGCTAATGAGTTCCAGACGAAACATACACTTTGCATATGAGATAAATAATAATACTCCACAGTTTTAGCACCTAATTGTACCACAAGAGTTTCTGAGTAACAGATATACCCCTTTTATGCAAACATATAGTTTCTGTATGCTTCTATAATGATAGACATCCGTCTTTACACGGTACAATGATATGAAGCTTGTAACAAGCCACGTTAATTTGATAGAGTATCGCAAGGAATGTACTGTGTTGACCCAACATAATTCTGGATATGGCACAACAATGGTCCATAGCACCAAGTGCATTATTTGCAATTAAATTCTATTTCTTCAAAAGCTACTTCTATCAATTTGCAGAAATAGACAAAAAGGTAAAACATAAGGGTTTCTTTTGAGATAAAATTATAGGGATCAGAAAACATTAGCAGAAGATTACCTTGATGTAGTTCTCAACATTTTGCATTCTCTCCTTGATTGGCTGTATTAGATCAGCAAACTGCAAAGAAATAATCTGGCCATCACTCTGGAGTGAACAAACCAAGGAGAATGAAAGGGCAAGAGCCCCACAAGACTATCTATTATCACCAAACCAAATATTTGAACACAGGAAATGGCAACAGCTCACACTTCCACAACCACCTTGGATAGCAATTTTTATTTATTACTATAACATTGAAAAGAAAAGTCAGTAGCAGGACAAGTTTTGTAGTTATACCAAATACTAAATCGTAATTTTCATGTTGATAGAACACCAAGCTTTCTTTCAATCACTAGCAGCTTAACATCCTTCTTTCAAACAGCCTATTCCAATAGTCCCATGGCCATCTATCTTTTGTTCCTCTCCTCAAATAGTAACTCCCTTCCTCTCCAATATAAGATTTTAGAAAGCCAAAAGTATAAACCAGCTGGTACCTCCTCTCGTAAAAAATATCTCACAGCCTACTAAACTCTACCAAAAAACTTATCCACCGCCATTTCAAGCAAATTGCTGTAAAGACACCCCCAAGAAAAGGCTGTATACTTTATTTAAAAGAAATGACTTGAGCTGAAACAATTAAATTGGGGGTTTTTTTACTCCAGTTCTAGGAATGGGCAGAGCTGAGACCAGATGTTGTTGAGTGGCAGCAAATGAGAAAGACAAATACTTTGATAGACGAGACTTTAAGGAGATTTTGTTGAGATGAGGACTTGCAAAAGTCAATAGTTGCAGAAGTAAGGTCTTAGACACGCAGAAGAAAGTATCTCGAGGTTTCGCCGCTAATAAAAAGAAATTCTAATGAATTGAATCTCTTCTTAAGGGATTTCTCTTTTTGAAGATGGTTAAATGAGTGAATGGACAATCAAATCTTACCCTTTAGACAGCCAAAAGTTCCAAGATATCCCAAAAACAAACTAAAAGTACTCAATCAGAGCAGATTGAATACGATTTCAGAGGAACGAATGTAGAAAACAAAAATAATCACAGCCCCAGTAATAATAGAAGATAAATAAAGTCTGCCGAAGGATTATTCTACAGCTTGACCAATGCCCAAGGGCAATGATTTTATATTCAACGTTAAGAAGAGGCTTGCCACTGTAAGGGGGGCATTATTAATTAGGAAGTGCATTCAAAAGATGTTTCTATCTCAGACCAAAGTAAAAGATTTTACTAGCAATTAGCTCTGTCTGCTCACAGCTTTACTTCCCTGAATACTCTCAAGTAGTAAGTGAACAAATTACCAACTTATATGGAAAAAAACATAAGGACTGTATCAGGCACAGAAAGTCATTGGATCCCTAGCTTCAACTTAGTAATGCTACTATCTTTAAATAAATGATATAACTAAGGCCTGCAACTGCATATAATGAAGACCTTCATATGTATATACATAACGTAGGAAATGAAAACAGTTAAAATATTCCTAGTTGCCGATTGAGCAAATTTCTACAGACAAACAGCAAAGGCTTGCACAGTCTGCAGAAACACAATCTGTTCTGGACTGCACTAGAAAAGATGCAAAAACTACATAGCTCACTAATAATCATCAGAAAAGCACCTGCTTTTTGGCCAGCATTGGACCGTCACATACGCCCACCACGATGCGTTCTTTTGCCAGCTCCGCTGATGCCTAAATTTTGTCTTTGCCCATCAGATAAGTTCAATCATAAGAACTGTCACATTCACCGAGCTACCACCACATTACCAAGATAAGCATGACAATAAGAACGACTTTCCCAACTAGCCGAGCAGAGATAAGCACGCGTAACTATGCATACAGAGTGGGGAACAAGCACCGACCTTAAGAAAAAGGCGATGCCCATCGTGTAGGCGATCGAAAGTCCCGCCGAGGACAACCGCGTTATATGAATCGGGCGGTGAAATAGTCGGGCCCACCGGTACATTCTCCGAAACCGCCATGACTCACCAAGCAGGTCAAACGGAACAAGAGCCCAGACCTACGCAAAAAGGCACGGATTACCAATTCTGTATTATCCTCGGTCAAGCAACACTTATAAAGGCTCAAACGCAGGGATCAAAAGGGAAATCCAAAATCGGGGCGGAGATGTCAAAGTACATTGAATCTGGACACAATTCCGACTCGTCCTAATAGAAACAAGGGGGCAAGCAAGCTAGATGAAGCGTACCAGAGTGGGGCCAAGCCGCGAAATTACGCAAGCTGCCGAAAGAAGGGTACCGCCCGAATGAATTTAACACAAAAAGTTGACTGAATCAGCGTGGCGTCATGACCGTAACGGCACGGAACCGACCATGGGCGTTTGAAGGTGGCATTCCATCGAACACCTCGAGCGCGATGGGGCGAGCAAAAGGAGGCGACGTGAAGTGATCCCCCCCCACACTGCATGGAAAAGAACGACGTCAGCGCGAGAGCTGGGCAGTCGATGCGATGCGAGAAGCTGGGAGAGGCCGATGTGCAGGAGGGAATGCGGAGGAATAGACCTTCGTCTCGTTCGATGTTCGGGTCGGAGTTGCGTTCGGGTTGGTTGGAGGGGCTGTGTGGGAGCCGCCGAAGTATTTAAACACGCAGAGAGAGAGAGAGAGAGAGAGAGAGAGAGAGGTTTGGTGTATGGTGTGGAACAGTGTAGAGCGAGAGGGAGACGGCGCGGCGACTAATGCCGCGGTAGTTAAGCGGGGAAGATTCCTGCGATGGCGGGCGCACGGTGCGCGGATCAATTGAGAACTCCCACGTGTCAATTGTTCCTCCGCCGGTACAACAGGGAAAAATTTAGGTGGTGCGCACCCGCGCCACGTGCCCGAACCACCTAAAATCCGTGCGGGTATGTTGACTAAGATTTTGGCAGATGCCACAAATGTCTCAACCTTCCATAGCCTCAACTTCTTCTTCTTTTTTTTTTTTAATAACTGAAATGTCCGGGCCAGCTTGCGTGCATCGGGGGAAACTAACACAGCAACCTACCGCCATGGCCCCCCACTTAAATCACAGGCGCTTTCCCGAGAAATTGAACCCAAGACCTCAACGAAACCCGAATTTGCCCTAATCAGTTAGGCTATGGATAGGTATATTCTTTTCTTTTTAATTACAAAGAATCCAAATTTATATATAAGTGATATATATATAATAATTATTTTAGTTTCATTCGGTAAATATTTACAAGCTGATAGAATGATAAAAAAAAAAGATATAGGACATATATGTCATGATGGGCAAGTCTGTTATTTTGGATGACACAAAGAAATTTGAATATGAAAGGAAATTCGGAATATTAGTGTCATAGTCAACATAATTTGAGACTTTTAAGACGACGGACGAATCATTGATAAAAATCAAAATAGGAACAAAGAAAGAAAGGTTTTGTAACTGAAAATTAATAAAGTTTCGTGCGACGGGAAATATAAAAAATTCCAATACTGACGTATCATAAATAATATTATGACGTTATGCATTCCTTCGTGCGAATAACATTTATGAAGTACCTTCGGACAGACAATATTCATAAAGTAAGTAATTAAGGATATTCATCAAGAAAGAAATCACTGAATTTTCTCTTAAAAAGTAGGAGGTTCTCTTTACTTTATATAACGATATAAATTATCGTATAATCATATCATCAAAATTTGATAATGACCACCTTACCCTAATTATACATATATTTTCACTTTTCCTTTTCATGTTTCATTAATCAAAGATTTCAGAAAGATATCTCTTAGCATACTTTTTGCGCGATAAGTCTGTTTTATACATTTTCGACTTATTGAAGAGGTCTTGCTGTTCTCGTATTTTGACTCACTGTACGCGAAATCCCTCGCACCTTTTGAATAACACTGGCCTGTGTTTGCCACAGCAGTCTTGGCGACAGAAAGTCTCGACCTTTTAGTAATTGCCATGGCGGTCTTCGACCGGCCCCCGTGAAATCACAGCCAAGATTGCTATGGCCATTTGTGTAGTCTGAGAACGGCGACTGATGCCGTCCATCGTTTCACCGAGAGGAACAGCACGACGGGATGATGCAGCATAAGCGAAAGACTGCCTCGATCCCAGCAAATTGTGGCATTTCCACCTGATTGATTCTCATTGTATGCACTTATTTCGCTCTCTTTGTCAGCTCTCTAAGAACTTCAGATTGAATTCGACCGACTGATCCTTCATGAAACACAGCTGCTGCGAGGAAGAAGGGCTGCTCCAGTCTGTCTGCATGGGTTGATGATCCCATTCACTAGCAGAAGCACATTCAAAATCAATCATAGTCAACAAGATGAAATTATGGCTCCGCACGTGTCAATGGATTAATTGATGCATCCATACACATTCCACATTGGATTTTCAGTAATCCAAGTCATCAGCGAACGGAAAATAAGGAAAGTTTCCAGGTTGTTGAACCCAGTTTGTCCTTTCGACCAAAACAAAACATAGAAACAAGTTTATCCTTTGTCGCCGACCACCACTACTCAAGAAAAGAAAGATGTGTATTGCAGTTTGCTAAAGTGCAGAACATCGACTGACCAGTAATAGAACTAGCAACAGAGATGAATTGGTTAGTTTACCAGCATGAAGAGTGAGAAGATCGATCAATGTGATAGGTCTCACCCTCTTTTGCAGGATTCACTTACAGGAGCAAAACATTCTTTTATGAAATTATCAAGCTGCGACATGTATAGATCAGGAAATGCCCTATAATGGTCCACGTGAGGAGATGATCCAAAGTTGAAAGATGACACTTTTCTTCCCATCCTCCTCTGAGTTTCCATAAACGACTCCACGGATTGATATGGTATCACCTTATCGGCTGTACTGTAGAGGTAGAGTTGTGGACAAGATGGCTGCGCCTCGGAGAGGATAGAGACAATTTTTGTAAGCCTCCTACAAAAGCAGAAGTATATAAACATTACATTTGATCATTCCAGAGAACATTCTAATCTCTTTATAACAAATGGATGGCAAAGCTCGTATCACAATTACCTCTCCACATCAGGCAACTTCAGAACAACAGAGAACAACCATTCCATAGCTGAAAGTACCGCTGTTTCAACTATCCCCTCATCTTCTTGTTTGTTCGATCCTTCACTATTTGACGCTTGTTTATCTTTTCCCTCAACTGAAGAGCTACTTTTTCTTATGAGAGCAGTGGAGAATCCGGCAGCCCAAACCTGCCAAGAGTGAAAGAAGTCCAACTATAAAATCCTAGCTTAATCACCAGCAACAGATCTAGAAAATTTCTTTATAGGTGGAAGAAATAGATGAATAATTACAAGCGCATTTGTTTAAGTAAGAGGTACTATTTTAAAGCTTAAGAGTCTGATAAAAATTAAATATGGTGCAGCTTGTAATTCTAAAGCAAGTACATATCCATAATATACAGAATTGTTTATTGAGTTTGGTTTATTTGTGAGCGCAATATTTAATCTTTGCTCTCCTATAAAAATTTTAAAGGCAAGTAATTGGGGCAAAGCTTCTTTTTGCTGCCTAAAGTTATTTAGCATTACATAAAGATCCTTAACTAATTCAACATTTATTGAGCAGGGCAAAAGCCCCTATTATGGTACATATAGTTCTGTCCCTATTAACAAGGAGGTTAAATTGACTCATTGAAGAGTTGATGTTGTTCAAAGTCAAATGCAAGACAATGCTTATTATATCATCCAACCATGTCAGGTAGTAAGAGGCTAATGTCCTCAGCTTTGTCAGCATGCCCAACTTTCCTCTAGGAAAATTTTGAGATCATGATCAACAATAACCGTACATTCTCCTGTCAAAGTAGCGCTTAGGTCTGATTCTCATATACCTGATGGCCAAGTCATTGATACACTGCTATGCAGCATGACAGCATCAGTCAGTCAGTAAACAAGGTTTAGAGGCATTCTAGTCTACATAAAGCTCGCTATGCCATGGAGATCAACATCATTACATAACATTGACTCCTAAGGTAGCTATGCTCAAAATCAAATAAATTCATGATTCTGTACATGCGTCATACCATTTTTAACTGCAAAGGCCATTTTCTATCAGTGCACAAACGTCCTTCAGGACTCACTAGACGCCATCATTCACTACCAGTTACATAATATGTTTCCCTCGACTTAGATTTAGGTAAATGATTCTCGTCAACCTAAATACTGAGTCATACAAAAGTTCACTGGTATGGCTTTTTTCCAGAAGTAGCTGCTTACTTTGGCTTTTGACGATGAATTGTCTTGGAGAAGCAGCTTTGCCAAGTCTAAATCTTGCTCCTCCTCTAATACAAGGAAAGTATCAAAGCCATTATGTTCAAGGATCCGAGAAGTAATCCTTTCGTCTCAAGTTCTTTTGGCTTTGCAACCAAATGCATTTTTGATAGTCATGCCCATTAAAGATCTGATTTTCCCCAGAGAATAGTTATTGTCGATAACTTTGACAAGCAAAGTGTTTCAACAAAATGTGTCAATAAAGTAAACTTGAAGGTTGTGTTACTTAAATGGGCTAGAGAATTCGAAACTAGAACCTGAACTTCGCTACCAAAGAAGCATAAATATCTGCCTTTCTTTAAACTGCTGTTGTTTGTGGCATTATCCAATATTGAACAATTAGAGTTTCAAAACGAGTAAGGATATAAGACTTGCATGCAAACACAAAACTACCTCAGAACACTTCACTTGAACAATTTCACTCGGTAGTAATCCCCAAAACAACTACGCACTGAATATGCTATGAAT
The DNA here is from genome assembly GCA_019926035.1 of Melaleuca alternifolia. Taxonomy (NCBI): domain Eukaryota; kingdom Viridiplantae; phylum Streptophyta; class Magnoliopsida; order Myrtales; family Myrtaceae; genus Melaleuca; species Melaleuca alternifolia. The sequence continues at coordinate 3,529,153 of JAGKPW010002416.1, read as the reverse complement.
TCCATCATAAAATAGCATCAATGAATAACCAACACAGAAACAGAAACCAAGTAAAGAGCTAAACAGCACACCCTCACGTGAACCAGACCAAAGATTTTGCACTTATCCTTCAAATGTGGATTTATATTCAACAGAGAAGACATAGCAAATGAGAGTGCAGGACATTACTTAACTCACCTTTGGATTAAACGGTTCAGCCCCTCCAGAATCAACAACACAGCCTTTGATTTTCTCAAGCAAGTCCTGCCTACAACGCATCCTCTCCAATATCGCACCATACCTGACCAATACAAGATTCTAACAAATAATTCAACCCATCAAGACATTCTTAATCCTCAAGATCAACAGCTCAGGAAAATCAATCCACCGGTTAATGGAATTAACTAAAATCGATCAACCTACCCGAGCCACCCGGTGTTGCTGAAGATGTGGAAGAGCAAACAACGCTCTCGACCGTCCTCCTCCCCCTCCGAAACCCAAGAGATCAGTTCACTCGCCAACTCGTCGATCCGGTCCTCGACCCCGCGACCCAAATCGAGCGAAAGCATCTCCCTGACGCCGACGAGGAACGTGACCGCGTGGAACCCCTTGGAGTTGTACCACTCCACGTACCTCCTCAAGTGCTTCCGCTTCGCTCCGAGCCAGCCCAACAAAACCACGGTCACTTCCCGGTCCCCGTCGCCGGGGGCCCCGCCCCTCGCGCCCCCGGAGGTAGCCGGGGCTCGGCTCCAGGCGAAGGAGGAACTGTCGCGCGCGTTCGTGAATGGCCCGCCTCCCGTGCTCGGAGGCACGGGATTGGACGAGAGGTGAAGCGGCGAGAGAGGTGAAGGGAGGCCGAGGGGGTTCGAGCCCAGCGAGGGAGACCGAGGATGAGAATGGACGCAAGCGACGGAGAAGGAGCGGCTTCGGCCGGCGACGGCGCGGGGGCGTAGGGGGAACAAGAGTGGTGGGCGGATCGGCTGCAGGGATTGGCGGAGGAGGTGGCGATGGATGGCGGAAGAAGCCAATTTCCTGACGGGAGCTTCCATCTGAGGGAAATGTGGTCGAAGAGCTCGAGAAATGCGAGAGCTTCACGAGGATTTCCGATCGTCGGAGCGGCGAAGGTCAACGACGTCGAAAACCGAGAGTCAGCTCTTCACTCCTCCCATTTTCACGTGGAAGGAGAGGAGAAACTACTCCCTCCCCCTCTTTTTAGGGAAGTTATAGTAAAAAAAAGAAGTCATGGCACAATTCCCCTTATTCAATATAAAGTCAAGAAATAGGATGATTTTCTTAAAATAAAGCATAAAGTGGACTAAGTAGCTAAGTCAGTCTCAAATAAATATGAACTCACTGGCTAACTAAGTGTGAAAATTATTCAACTCGCAATACAATTACTTTTCACATGAGTGAGCTCTTGAATCTCATTCCTAAATTCGATATTTGACTCTCATGATTCCTTCCAAGCACTAGGTACTAAGTCGAGGGGAGCAGACCAATGTCAAGGTGACGAGTTTAATTTTTCAAATTCCTGGGTTTGATCTCAGAGTGTCAAGTTCAAAGACAAGATCTCGTGTCTAGATCAAGAGCTCTTGTATCCAATGTCTTCCATTTGGCCCTTGGCATCTTGGGTTGAGTGTCAAAGCCTTGAGTCTTGCCTAAAAATTGGATCTCACAATATGAATATTCAGCTTTTAAAGAAGCAGAAAACATGTCTTAGAAAATTTAAGTGTAGATTTTTGTGTACACAAATTGCTTTCCATCCACTCATAGGAGGAAAATTTTCTCCACTAATTGGTTTTTCATAAACGGAGCCTACTTAATATAATTTTGTTAGAAAGCAAAATCAAAATTTACATTGAAAATCTCCAATCTTACATACAATATACAATTCATTTTTAAACATTTCAATTAGTACGATAACAAGTTTTAGTGACTCGTAACATGACTTGCTTTTAATTTTTCAATGCGGTCATTTCACTCGAAATTTACAAACATATCATGCTTCTTAAATATGATTTTTAAAAACTTCGATTCCACTTATGATTTCAATACTTGGTGTATCAAGATTTGAAAATCTTGTTTTCTTTTTACTTTTCATTGTAATTAAGATTTAAAGCTTCTCCCATTGCACAAGTTCAGTAATCTCTGAATCACTGGAGAAATTATCACGTCACTTGCCGCGCTGCATACTTTCTGGTCGGAAGAAACTCCAAACGATCATCAAATGGCTCCGAATCGGCCACAACTCCAGGAGCTACAGTCACCACACGCCCGGACCCTCTCCCAAGGCCACAATCCAAGGGAGAAAAGATCCAGATGGCTTCGGTTCTTCTTCTCCAAGCAATGCCAAGCTCGAAAACGCATCAGCTGCTCGACGTGATAGAACTTCTTTAGTCCCCAGCTGCGCCTGAAGCCATCCCCGCTTTCGGGTCTCGCAGTCGTACAGAAAGATCCCATGTCTTCTTCCTGTGCTGTGCTACCTTCTACGAGAACCGACTTCGCAGACCCGTGTCGTCGAGGATCGTTCGTGCCCTCGAGAGTTCGCGAGCGAAGTAAGCTTGGGTCCTGCTCGGGATCTGCGGTGAATTTGAGTTCGCAAGAGGTTTAGCTTTGCGTCGTGCTTGGGTCTTACGTATCTGGGTTTCCCTTTTTTCTGTTCTCGCTTGAAGGAGGCACATGTCACTTGGGTAGGAGGAGTCTTACGTTCAGAGGAATCGTGGCGTCGGGTGTTGCGATGGCTGGGTCGTCCCTAGTGACTGAACCCGTCAAAGGTCAGTGATTTTGGCTACATGTCATTGAGTTAATAAAGATTGTTTAGCTTAGTTTAGAAATAACTAAATACATGTGACTACTCTGGCGAAGCCCACTTCTAATGCTTAAGATGTTTGGAGCGTAGTCTTGCGGATTCCCAGAAGTTCTCAGGTAGATAAGTTTTAATGTGTTAACTTTTGGTGAATTTGCGAGCTCCGTATGAGAACCTGCTTCTGTTCTTGCCAAGAAGAGCTCCAAGGGAGAAATTTATGTCATTGTTATTTGGATTTTTCCTTTTAGTTGGTGCATTTTGGAATATCAGTAAGATTGTGCTCAGAGTTGATTGCATTGTTTATTTATTCTGTAGGAGCGGATAGGTTACCTTTTAAGCGGGAAGGGTACAACTACTGGACTTGGCGAGGTCGTAAAATACATTACGTGGTGCAGGGGGAGGGGTTTCCGGTTGTTCTGATTCATGGGTTTGGTGCGTCAGCATATCATTGGAGGTTTGTTGTCATACAATTCTATCTTCTGTGATCCACCAGTTTTAGCATGGCCGCATGAATTTACGTTGCCCAAGGAAATGGGAGATACTGGTTGATAGTTAGCTCCCGTAGAGCTTCTTTTTTTTTTTTTTTGTGTGAAGTAGTGTTTGTTATGGCCGCTGCTGAGAAAGGAAAAGCGCTGGCAACATCAAAAAGATTGGAGGAACTGGCGTTTCTTAAATACAATGTTAACCCCTGAGTCATTCTAGAGAACTGGGTGAAGGAAGTCTGATAGGATGGAGTTTGTAGCTAGTGAAATAGAAATAATGATCGTTAGGGAACTCTTTGAACATATTTCCTTGGTTTGTGCTGTTTGAATCTCCTGCAAAGAATCAGGTATATCTCCAATGAACGAGATTTTTGTTAGGATTTTAAGAGATAACTTGTCAAAGAAGTGTCGAGGAAGAAAATTAGTTTCAATCTTGCTGGGTGTGATGTGTTGTGCTTAGATTCTCCTTTTCACATTGTTTCAGAGTGGACCAGGATAATTATGCACCAGACAAGAAAGGTCACATAACCATTTGCACGGCCTTGCTTAAGCCTTTTCTTCTGTTGTCAAAAGTGTCCATCAACCCACTTTGGTACTCTCAGAGTACCAAGCTTGTCTAAAAGATTTCCTCTGTTTTTAACATAATAAAATTAGAGTATATTCTGCTGAGTCACTGTCCAATATCACGATACCTAAAAAATTTGGCTTTACAATGATCACAACATTTGCTCTTAATTGGCTATTTCTATTGCTATATTAGGACTAAAGCGTTCACTCACTCATTTAAGAATCCACCAATTTTCTGCCTTCATATGTGCAGGTATAACATTCCTGAATTGGCTAAAAGCTACAAAGTGTATGCCGTAGACTTACTGGGATTTGGTTGGAGTGAGAAAGCACTCGTTGAATACGACGCAATGATATGGAAGGATCAAGTTGTTGATTTCTTAAAGGAGATAGTGAGGGAGCCTGCAGTACTAATTGGCAACAGGTATTAAGACTGCAGTAATTGAATCTCCTCTGTTTTTGGCCAAAGGAACATTTGAATTTGGATAATATTAGAGTTTGCTGGTCTGTCGCTTTTCCTGAGCAGATAATTAATGTTGTTACGGAGGATAATTTGATTTGTATATTCTCCTGCTAAGTATGGTGTTTGTTACCTCTGGATGTTGGTATCAATGGCAATAATATGAATGAACTGCTATGATGCATTGAAACTCAAGTCTACTGTACATAAATATGAGGTAAAAGGATTATATTGTCGAATATGGACAGGATCACTACCAGAAGTCAGCCTTACCTTTCTGGGGTATTCCAGAATAAAATGAAGGGTTAATACCATGAAAAACTCCAAACTATAACCCCCTGTGACACATTTACCCTAAACTTTTTTTGTGACACAAAAAACCCCAAACTATATCATTAATGACACATCTACCCCATAATTTTTTTTTATCTTTTTCTCCTCTTTTTTTTTTTTTTTCTAAAACAAATACTTTGGCCGGTGAGTTGGCTGCTGGCCGTCGGAGCTCCCCGCCGTATGGCCGGCCTCCCCTAGACCTGGGTGGGGCTGCCTCCCCCATGGCCGCGAAGGTTTGGGCGATGACCTTTGCAACCGCGGTCGAAGGCGGCTGGGGAGGCCCTCGTCGCCTTCGCCCACAGCCGGCGAACTCCGGCGGCCAGCTCGCTGACCAAAGTATATTTTTTTAGGGAAAAAAAAAGAGAAGATAAAAAGAAAAAAAATTATGGGGTAGATGTGTCACTGATAATACAGTTTGGAGTTTTTAGTGTCACAAAAAGTTTAGGGTAAATGTGTTAGAGGGTATATAGTTCGGGATTTTTGGTGTCACAAAAAAAAAGTTTAAGATAAATGTGTCACAGGGATATAGTTTAGGGTTTTCGTGGTATTAACCCTAAAATGAATGACTTGCCTTGTTTCTTAGTTTTCTGAAAATTATAATGGTTTCCTTGAATGCTTGAAAGTTATAAAAGATAGATTTTTGCATGCCTCAACTGAGATGGATTTGGAATGAGGAGAAAATTTCCTGTTTTCTTGATCTGTTGATCTTCAACCATAATTATAGGGCCAAAGAGGAGCCATTGCTATAAAGAAAGCTTTGCGAAAAGATATAAAAAATGTGCAGATTGAAAATGGTGTACTGAACCTGTTTCTAGAAATTGACATAATCGATTATCAAAGTTGGTATACATTGAAATATTCAAAAAATTAGTTGAGACATCAATGGCATTGTCTTTTAATTGTAGATGATGTTCTTTGTTGGCTTCATAATCATGAATACTGCATCCTTTCTTTTTACATAATTTATGGAGTCATTATCTGTGTATGCAGATTAGTTGTTTTTTAACACTGAACATGCTAACTTCTTTTTGAGGTTCCGCAAGAACTTGTCTTTCTACATAATTGTGAATTTTTGTGTATGCACAGCCTTGGAGGGTTCACTGCTTTGGTATCTGCTGGGGAATTGCCTGAGCAAGTTGCTGGAGTAGTACTGCTCAACTCTGCCGGACAGTTTGGAGACCCCAATGCTAAAGTCGAGAAGTCTGAAGAAAGTGTCTTGCAGAAGGTTGTTGTGAAGCCACTGAAGGAAATTTTTCAACGGATATTCCTTGGGTTTCTGTTCTGGCAAGCAAAGCAGCCGGCTCGTATTAAATCTGTCTTAAAGAGTGTATGTTTCTCTCTTGCTCAATCTCCACTCTCACAAAGATTTGAATGGCTTAGGACCATATACATGAGAGGCAGCATTACATCCTAGCAAAGATAAATGCGAGATCTAGACTTGATAATTAGATGGCTTTGGGTATCTAAATTTCGAATGAAAAATAAATGGAGAGTAGGAAAAAAATTTGAAATGAGCTAATTGTTTTAGGCAAGTTAATGTCACGAATTCCAGTTTCAGGTTCTGCTCAGGCCGCAGAAGCCAGTAAAGCAAAGTACTAGAATAAAGCTAACAAAATCTCCATGCCTTCATTTCATAATCTTGATTAATCAATAAGGACTTCCTTATGTTATCTTTCATCTTCAGTTATGCAATTTGTAAATACATGGTCTTGTTAACGATTCTTGAGACTTGTTATGCATGCTTATAAAGGGAAGTTTCAATTTCAAAACCACTGATTACTCGTAATACAAAAATATTAATGGGTTAAAAAATGTTTGCTTTCATCATTTAAATCGCTTAACAAGTCATCTTGTGCACTTTTAACAGAATCCATTAGAACAACTCACAGGCTGAACTTGACCGGTGCATTCTAATTATTTATGGGGGGCTACTTCAGTTATGTTGCCATATTGTAATTTTGGTTGAAGTACCTCAGGATTTTGACATTCAAGCTAAAGAGTGCCGATTGGTTGGTGCCTCCAAATCCTGAAAGGAGCAGAATGGGATTGCTCCTGGTCATGTCAGGCCTCTTTACCGAGACCGTGATAATTGACTAAAACTCCATAAAGGACATTAAAATGTTTTAGCCAAGTGAACCGGAATGAGGATCAGCTGTCTAGACTTACTGAGTTTCAAAATTCCCTTAATGGTTCAGCCACCCTGCCTCGACCAGATGAGCAAATATTAGGTCTTACCCTGCTGAGCCAGGCTTATGCAACAACAGGGTCAAGGCCTCTGATCGTGTCTACAAAGACTCCAGCTCTTCATGTCAAATAATTAGTGATATTTTTCGCTCCTAGACTCGATGTGTGCAACGCCAATTACAATGTGGCCACCACATGACCCTGTTTTCTGCTTCTCCAGGTTTACGTAAATTCTTCGAACGTAGATGACTATCTTATCGAGTCAATAACTATGCCAGCAGCGGACCCCAATTCTGGAGAAGTTTACTACAGGTACAAATCAATGTTCTCTTCATTAATGTGATCTACAATTACATGAGGTAGTCACATGTTCATGAATTCTTCGACTTACTCCATATGATCCCTTCAACTCGATCAGATCTATGATTTATGCTGTTATCCCAGTTCTCCTTTTTCTTAAAGGTATTTTCCGTTTATGCTGGAAGTGAAGAAATATATATGGGTGCAGATTAATGTCACGGTTCATGATGAACCAGAGCAGATATACCCTGGACAGCATATTGAGCAAACTCTCGTGCCCGCTGCTGTTAGTTTGGGGCGATCTAGACCCATGGGTCGGTCCCACCAAGGCCATTCGTATCAAGGAGTTCTACCCAAACACATCCTTGGTCAACCTTCAGGCGGGCCACTGCCCTCATGATGAAGTCCCTGAACTCGTCAACAAGGCGCTGCTCGAGTGGTTGCCAAAGATAGCTGCGAAAACCTCCCTTCATCAATTGTAAATACTGATGTGGGATTTGTCTTCCAGCGCTGCTGCCCCTGCTTTATGTTATAGGATTCAACCACTACAGTGTAAATTCTATTTGAATGATTAATCAAAGTCTTGGCAGGTTAGGTTGGGAAGTCCTTCTCATTGACTGTCATCAGTCACCTGTTAATCTCTGAGAAATTAGTTGCCTAATGGTTAGCTTGTGCATGTGTACATCTCAACTACCAGCTTGTTTGACCCACGATGTGGTCTAATATGTAGAATCAATACATCTAACCACTTCATGTAGGGGTGCAAACGAGTGAAGTTACTTGTCCTCGGCTCGGATGGCGACGGGATATATAGAATGCCTGCCCCGTCCACGGGTTATGCAATTGGTTTCAGATTTTATTTACAATAATACTATAGAACATGGGATGGGTTTCGAATTTTTATGCTGGTAAGCCGGAACCTGAACTCAAGACCTACCTTACTGACGTGCTTTCACTCTTCTAGAAGAAATGAGGCCGCTTATGTAACTGCATACGCTCGAAATAGAATTCAAGATACTCAATTCACTTCTGTTTTGGAATGCATCGTTTCTACGTGCTTTTTATGATTTATAGCATACACACAAGAATCTAAAATTTATGCGGTTGCGTGATCTGGATTTCTATGACAGTGAATGTGAAACCGCTATTTATTTCGTGTAAGACAACGTTATAAAGTTTTCAGTGATGAAAATAATAACCATAGGGATTTCGAGTATTTAAGTCGGACGGGTTTGCGACAAGATAAGCTGTCCCTAACCCGTCTAGCTGCCATCCCTATGCTCAGGTAATCAACTGCTTGAGGCCGGCTTGACTTTTTCAAGCTCGAGTCGAGTCGAATTCGGGTCTAAAGATACTTAGCTTCGACTTGGCAGCCTAATTTAGTACCTCAAATTTGTGAATATAGATTCCGTTTTCAGTTCGGGTGACAGATAATAGTAAATACACTTAGTATTATTGCTTTCTAACGCTGACGAGAAGGATAAAGTGATTATTTTGAGTCAAGTTGAGTCGAGCTTCAGTACATCGAATATTGTTCCATATTTGAGTATATGATTCGCATCAAGCTTGAGCCTAGCACTGTGTGAGCTCAACTTGACTCGATTGCAGTTCCATCACGTCAGCACCAGACGAGCAATCAGAGGGATAAACGTATATAATTCGCAGTTATTCTTGCCCAATAAATCGAGACCATGTTACTGCAACAACCTTGGGTCGACACTTTCAAAACAGTGACATTCAAACAGCCTTCTATCTCGATTCTTCTTGTGATAAATTGAAGAGACAGGGGGATTCAATTCTAGAGGAGAGCAGATTCTTGTGGGATCGAACCAAAACCTGGGCTGATGGAATGTTTTCTCTGCATCATCGCATGGAAATTATAGAGAATACATAATCTTGACGCAAGAGATGTGTTATTCAATTAAAGGGGATCGCAACTTTTTTTCTTTTTCAAGGATTGCGTCCATTGATTTGCCAATAAAGAAAGATTTAGGCATGGTCAACACTTAAAATTCCAGGAGCCTGACAATAGAATATGCAAATGCAGAAGTGCAGGACTGATGTGCTATATTCTGTTGCTGAAACATATAAGAGAAAACGGAGAGTATTAAAAGTTTGGACAGGGTTAGATGCATTGGCAAAGTCATCGCATCGGATTCCTTTTGCCATGGGCACACAAACTGAGATTGGTTGGTCTATCGATTCTTTTCCTTATTTCTTTTGTCAGGATACGAGGATCTGTCGGTCTGAGGGACATAGAGATGCTATCTAATGTGGTCTGTGGATTTGACTGCAGTACATAGGGATGCTAACTGGATCCTGCATTTGATGGATAGGACAAAAAGCAAATCAGGTGACTTGAACCATTTCCATGCTAACTACCGTCAGGTGGAGTAGTTTACAACTGTAGCATCGACCTCTGACATCTCGGAGTAGCTGGCTGGGGAAGTGATCTGCAACACATGATAATCAAGTTGCCTCAATAAATTATCAAGCAACGAGTAATAATGTCAACTTTCCTTATTTAAGCTCCACTCATTCTGATCCATTAGCCTGTATCTCCGGGAAGAAAAGCCAAGCCCGCAAGGTCAAGTTTTCGTCTTCATATTTGCCTTAAGAAAGTGTGACAAAAATGGCAGAGAAGAGCAAGATCCTGGTCATTGGAGGGACTGGATACATTGGCAAGCACCTGGTGGAGGCAAGTGCAAAAGCGGGTCACCCCACTTATGCATTGGTTCGAGAGAGCACGGCTTCTGATGCTGAGAAGTCGAAGCTTATCGCAGGCTTCAAGAGCTTGGGGGTTTCGCTAGTTTATGTATGACATCTAAAACATTTTTAGAAAGCGATGCTTCTTACTGTATTTCAACCACCTGGTGGCAGTCTCACATTAGATTTGCGTTCTGTTCGATTTTGCAGGGAGATATCAATGATCGTGAGAGCTTAGTGACAGCAATCAAGCAAGTTGATGTGGTGATCTCGGCAGTGGGAGGCATGCAGCTCGCTGATCAGTTAAAGATCATTGCAGTGATCAAAGAAGCTGGAAATATTAAGGCAAGTGACGATAGTCGGTAGTTTTTTGAAAAATATTGTCATTGAGAAAAATGGAACTGCTGTTTACCTTCTTGTATTACAGATGGTGTTGTAATGCTGCAAGTTTTGGAAATTCATATTCGCTATATAAACGATTCATTTTGTCACAAATTTTCCAAGAATCATTCGTAGTGGGTTCATTTTGATGGATGCACTAAAAAAAAGCTTCTGACAGTACAATTTTATAGCTGCACGACTACTCTCCAAAATTGATCCGGATATATTTTCCCTTTTCTCGGGATAATGTCATTACATTAGCTTGTGTTCCCTTGTTTGGAACTCTTTACAGAGATGTCCATGAATTCTGTAGAGGTTCCTTCCTTCTGAATTCGGTGCCGATGTGGACCGTACCAATGCGGTTGAGCCAGCAGCGAACCTTTTCGGCATCAAAGCTAAGATCAGGAGAGCAATTGAGGCCGAAGGTATCCCTTTCACTTATGTTGCATCGAATGGTTTCGCGGGATACTTTCTCCCAACCTTGGGACAGATGGGTGCGAAAGCTCCTCCAAGGGACAAAATCACAATCATAGGTGATGGAAATCCAAAAGGTAATTGGTTTTGAAGGCCAACTTTTTGTTTTATTCTTGGAATTGTGATGAAGTACATTCACGATGCCAGAAGATGCCAACGATCAGCAGGCATAACCGTCTGCCATCTTATGCATGTCGAAACTAATCTGAACTTGGGTCGGAATCATGAGCAACTTAGATCTAGCAGATTTCAGAGAGATGTTTAATAGACTCGACCTGTGATAATTTAGAATGCACATTAGATGTTATCTGTATTGTGAAAATTATTCTCCTCCCAAATTCTTTTGTGAAGTGATTGGGTGATGTATCGTGTGGATTATAAGAAAGGGCATCAGACGAAGAAGGAAACTATTTTGGTAGCCTGTCTCACCTAAGCTCTATGATTCGTCTTTCATTCAATCACTGCAGACTGTTATAGCTGACCAGAGGTGCCTGATTAATCTCTTTTCCCTGTTCTATGTGTCAGTTGTTTTTGTCAAGGAGGAAGATATTGCCACATACACTATCAAGGCGGTGGATGACCCGAGAACTCTGAACAAGATCCTCTACCTAAGGCCGCCAGCCAATGTTCTGAGCTTCAGTGAGATTGTTTCCATCTGGGAGAAGAAGATCGGGACGACCCTCGAGAAGACATACCTCTTGGAAGATGAGCTTCTCAAGAAGATCCAAGGTTAGTCCATACCTGCACGCAAGTAAACAGAAAAGACACAAACATATCAGCTTTCCATTTGATGGTTTCTTGGTTAAAGCCCAATGTTTACTACTCCTTTTTACCCCTAATTGCAGAGTCTCCAATGCCCATCAACATCATTTTGGCCATAAGCCACTCAACCTTTGTGAAGGGAGATACCACAAATTTTGAGATAGACGCTTCGTTCGGAGCAGAGGCTTCGGAGCTCTATCCGGAAGTGAAATACACAACCGTGGATGAATACCTCAGTTTCTTTGCCTAGTCCCCTTTTGTTATTGTCGTTTGGCATGTGTATCACAAACCAGTCTCAGCTTATGTGTGCCGAATAACTTCTCATGCACTCTGATATTGACTTCGTGCATCAATGTACCTGAACTATTCCGTGTGTTCCATCAGATATATAAATCAATACTAGAAGCACCACCAGGGTTTTGGCCATTAAAAGTACCGCAGAACGAGTGAACTAACAACTTCAGTATGCTCGGCATTTGAATGGTGAGGAAACCATCAGAAGCCTTGCTCTGCTCTTGCTGATCTTTTTAGCAATGTTTGAGTTCGACGATTCGCAACACTCAAGTTGTCCCGAACAAAGCATCGATCGGGCATCAACAAGACCTATTGCAGTATATGCAAATGAAAGTCGTTGTGAGATCAGCGACATAGAAAAGTGCTTATGCAGTTCGTCTTCCGCATTAAATCAGTCTTGGCTATTACCAAGACATCGTGCTCTCGCCTAACTAAGATGAAACCAAAACGCAAAGAGAAAAACAGGTTGCCTGTTTTCATGGAGGGGGCAAGGTTATACCAAAAGAGGGTTACTGCAAACTTTCATCCGAAGGTCACCCAACTAAATTAGGAAGATGATCATGACAACTAAGTCATTGGTTCGGATAATTATTGTCCTGCAATTTTTAACGAGATAATTGTCACAAAAGTCATCAACTTATTGTACAACAGTCAATTTAATCCAAAACATAGCGATCATCAAATTATTCAAATGTACTAATTTTCTCTTAAATATTATAACGGTTGAGTCTAAAACCTTTTAACAATTTGCCAATGTAGTCTTTATGGCTAATTTGATAGGAAATCACTAATATGATGGTTCATTCAGTATCGACTATCACATATGTCGCAATCGACGCTGATGTGGACGATTTTAGTAATTTTTTAAAAAAATGTCAACATTTTATTTGATATTTTTCTTTCTTTTTTCCTTCTTTTACATTGGGCAAGCGACCTCCGCTAGCCACTAGACAAAGGGCTAGTGACCCTCGTAGGTCTTGTGCTACGGCAGCAAAGCCCTCACAAGCCATGGGGGAGGTTCATAGCCTTCGCCTAGGGGTTGCGAGCTCTCGATCCTAGCCAGCACTATGTAAAAAGAAAGGAGGAAAAATGAAAGAAAATTTTAGAAAAATTATAAAAGTTGTCTATGTCAACGTCGGTCATGCCAAATAGAATAGTCGGCATTGGCTAGGTTATCTGTGAGTAGTTTTCAGTCAAAATTACTCGAAATAATTACATTGTAATTTGTTGTAATGTTGATAACTAAATCAATAAGCTGTCAAAATATTTACAACTAAATTAGCATAATTAAAAGACTTAAATTGAGTTTGCCACTATGCGATAGGTTCGTATTAAATTGGCACAAGCGAAAGGTTTAAGACTGAATCGTTCTCTGTGCAATAAGTTTATGACTTTTTTTTTTTGACAATTTCGCGGTTCTTAGTCAATTAATCATGTAAAAATATCATAAGGCATTCCATAAATATATTTGATAGCGTTAAATTGTGTCCCTAGCTTGACACCGTGTACGAAATCCGACCCGATTGGAGAACATATATAGACCGATCTATATCGCAGGGACCATCCGACCAGGGATTGAAGAAAAGTCCAACTTTGGCCGGGAAAATTCATATAATATACATAACGCGCAAGGCTTCTCTTTGCCCACAGAAGAATACCTTCTCGTTGGCCATACAGTGGTGACGTCTCTTCTTGCTCGTGACTCGTGAGTGGTTGGTCAACAAGATGTGTTAAAGTAGTAGAGTTCATACCTTGACCTCCTGAAGCAGCATAAATGGAAATTAAAGGGCCCTCTACAGTAAAGAAATCTCTAACTTTAACTCCAATCTCAATCCTTCCTTAAATTTCTTTTTGTCTATAATATATACATCAAACTTTGCCCGAACGACTTACTATCAACATGCATGCTTTGTAATGCCGCATTTATGGCCTCATCGGCTTTGACATGCATGGTAACGTAATGATCATAATATAGCCTACTTTTAGGAATCAGACGTTTCATTCCGCGAGCAGTAAGCTGGGTAGGTGATCCCGACAAGTCGCTATCGAGCTGATTTCTGAAGTCCATCATACAACACACGAGTCGGAGAAATCTATGAACACGGTATGATACGGCTAGCAAACATTTCGAGATTTCCTCATTTGGGCCTCGCGAGTTCTAGTTCATCATCTTTTCTTCTCTCGAGTCATGAGGAGGTGGTAACATGGCAGAGAAAAGCCAAGATTCTGATCATCGGAGGGAGCAGATACGTCAGGAGAGTATCGACCTATAATAAACATCGACATCAAGAGAAAACGAAGAGTATATAAGTTTGAGCTGGGTCAATTGCATGGCATATGTATTGCGTCTGATTCCTTTTGCAATGCGCATCCACTCAGATCGGTTGTTCTACCAACTCTTTTCCTTCTTTCTTTTCTCCTGATACAAGAATCTGTTGATATTACTGATACCCTTTTGGTACGATACAGCAAGGGACATAGAGATGCTAACTAATTTGGTCTGTGGATTTAATTGCAGTAACTCAAAGATGCTAACTAATGTCGGAGGAGTTACAACTGTAGCAATTTGACCTCTGAAATCTTTGAGTAACAGGCTGGGAAAGTGATCTGAAGCACATGATAATCAAGTTGCCTCAATAGATTATAATGCAACAAAGAATAATGCCAAATATTCCTTATTTAAGCTTCACTCAACCTGGTTTATTGGCCTATGTCTCCAGGATAAAAGCCAAGCCTGCAAGGTGAAGTTTTCATCTTATGTGCCTTGAGTAAGTGTGACAAAATGGCAGAGAAGAGCAAGATTTTGGTCATTGGAGGGACTGGATACATTGGGAAGCACCTGGTGGAGGCAAGCGCAAAAGCGGGTCACATCCCAATTATGCATTGGTTAGGGAGAGCATGGCTTCTGATGTCAAGAAGTCGAAGCTCATGGAAAGCTTCAAGAGCTCGGGAGTTTGGTAGTTTATGTATGACACGGAAAACATTTTTGGAAAGTAATACTTCTTGATGTACTTGTTGGGGACTTAGTGTCCCTAGAGTTGTGAATGAGAAGTGGTCGGTCGTGTCCGTTTGTTGAAGAGACGGTCGGTTGGTCGTGTCCGGTCGTCCAAGAGGTGCCATTCATCATGTATATTTGGACAGAAACCGAATTCATTTTAGTATGGTCAAGGAGTCATTCATTCTTGTTGGTTTTGCATGTGTGCAGTATCATTCAACTACACGGTTGACTTCTCGAAGGTCTTTCCTTAAAGTACCGTGAGAGAGAGACGAGGTTCGTTCTATCCTAGGAGACGGCTTGCCCAGTTGCTTCGGTACTGGAATAAGCGGGCAAAAATTGTCTTAAGGACACGACGTGAATTCGTCGGGCTCGAACCAAAAAATGAATTTATGCTCAAGCATTCGGAGAATCAACCAACGATCTATCCAGGTTTTGCTTATCTATTTGTTGTCTGAGAACACTGTTCTTTTGCTATTGTCTCTTAATGCTACTGTGTTTATTTACTTATTTCCGAACACTGCCTTCATAACTATAACAGTACTTCAGTCACCTGGTGGCATATTTGTGTTCTATTGGACTTTGCAGGGAGATATTTATGATCACGAGAGCTTAGTGACGGCATTCAAGCAAGTTGATGTGGTGGTCTCGGCAGTGGGAGGAGTGCACATCGCGGGTCAGGTTAAGATCATTTCAGCAATCAAAGAAGCCAGAATTAGTAAGGCAAGTGACAGGAGTAGATGGTTTTTGAGAATATTGTCGTTGAAAAAAATGGAATTGCTGTTTACCTTCTTGTATTATAGAAGGTGTCGTTTATAACGCTCTTCAGTTTACGAAATTCATATTTTGTGTACTAACTATTCATTTTGTCACAATTTTTCCCGTGAATCATTCCTAACGGATTCATTTTGCACTGTAAACATGTCGAACAATGGAGACGGATGCACTAAATACAATTTTATAGTTGCACGACTACTATCCAAAATTGATATGGATATTCTTTTCCCTTTTCCTCGCGATAATGTCATTACATTAGTCTGTGTTCCCTCATTTGGAAATCGGATGTTCATGAATTCTGTGGAGGTTCCTTCCTTCTGAATTGCGTATCGAGGTGGACCGTAACAATGTGTCCAGCTGGCAGCTACCCTTCTCAGCATCAAAGCTAAGATTAAGAGAGCAATGGAGGCCGAAGGAATTCCTTTTTCTTATGCTGCATCGAATGGCTTCGCTGGATACTTTCTTCCAACCTTGGGACAGACGGACGCTAAATCTCCTCCAGGGCACAAAATCACAATCATTGGTGACGGAAATCTGAAAGCTGATTGGTTTTGAAGCCGGGCTTTTTGTTCTGTTCTTTGATTGCAGTGATTAAGTACATTCACAATCCCAGAAGATACTAACGATCCTCAGGCATATTCATCTGCCGTCTTATGCATATTGAAAATACTCTGAACTTGCGCTGGTTTCATGAGCAATTTACACTAGCAGATTTCGGAGACGTTTGCCTGAAACCCGTGATAGTTTACAGTGCACTTTAGAAGTTATCTGTAGCGTGAAAATGCAACTCCTCCCAAACTTTCTTGTGAAGTGGCTGGGAGTGATTGTATGGTGTCGACTATAAGAAATGTCCTCAGACGAACAGGGAAACTATTTTGTTAGCCTTGTCTCATCTAAGCTCTATGATCGATCTATCAAAATTTCGATGAAGTCAGACATGTTATAGTTGACTTTCAAACATGCCTGGTAAATCTGTGTCCTGGTTCAATTCGTCAGTTGTTTTTGTCAGGGAGGAGGATATTGCCGCATACACTATCAAGGCCGTGGATGACTTGAGAACTCTGAACTAGATCCTCTACCTGAGACCGCTGACGAATGTTCTGAGCTTCAGCGAGATTGTTTCCCTCAGGGAGAAGATCAGCTTGTTTCCCTCTGGGAGAAGAAGATTGGGGTGACCCTCGAGAAGACATGTCTCTTAAAAGATGAGCTTCTCAAGAAGATCCAAGGTTAGTGGATACTTGGAAGTAATTTAACCAGGAAACACACGTGAAAATATCAACTTTTCATTTGATGGTTTCTTGGTTAAAGCCCAATGTTAACCTTTTTTCCGCTATTTTTAACTGTTGCAGAGTCTCCATGGGCAATCAACATCCTTTTGGCTATAACCCACTCAGCCTTTGTGAAGGGAGATTATACAAACTACGAGAGAGATGCTTAGCTTGCAGCAGAGGCTTTGGAGCTTTATCCGGAAGTGAGATACACAACTGTGGATGGGTACCTCAGTTTCTTTGCCTAGTCCCTTGTGTAATTGTCACTCGGTATGTGTGTCAGAAACCAGTCTCAACTTATGTGTGCTGGATAACTTTTCGTGCACTTTAATATTAACTTCGTGCATCAATGTACTAGAACCAATACTAGCAGGTCCTCCTTTTCTGCTCCTTTAACTTTTCATGTGTGTTCCACCAAATATATGAAACGATACTAGCAGGTCCTCCTTTTCTGCTCGTTCAATGTCACTTGATAATAAGATAAAGTACCTTGAAAGTTTGGCCAGAGTACTGCAGAATGAGTGAACTAACATTTCAGTATGCTCGACTTTTGAATGGTGAAAAACCATCAGAAGGTTGTTCTGCTGTCGCTGATCTTTTGAAGCAATGTAAAAGTTCAATAGATCAGCAAGATTGGTGGTAGTGATAATGACATGGGGTTATCAACAATACCTATTGCAGGCATAAATTATATGTTTATGAGTAAATGAATTGTCAGGATCAGCGACATAGAAGGATGCTTCTACAGTTCATCTTCCACATTGATAGGACTATGTTACATCAACCATCTTGAGTTGACACTTTTTTGAGCCCTCCCTTATCATTGAATTGGTTTTTTATAGTTCTAAGACATAGTGCTCTTGCCTTACTTCGATGAGGGAGGAAACACTATGCGGGGGTCATGGTAATAACAAAAGAGGGTTTCTGCAAAATTTAATACAATAATCACACAACCGGATTAGGAAGCTAAGAAAACTAAGAAAGTCACCAATTCAAAAAATTATCATGCACCACGATTCTTACTCGATGGATCGTGAAAAAGAGGCATCAGAAGTTCCAAGGAATCCCCAAAATTTCATACATAAGTTGTCAGGTTTAGAGTGGTACTTGCCAGAAAGTAAAACCATAAAGCATATGGAGCATCATACGACTCACCAGCGATGTTCATACACGGAGCTTGGCTATACTATCAAACGTTCTGTCTGTGCACTGGTACATGTAAATATGCATTTTCAACCTCTAAATATCTTCGTTCTGATATGACATGTGTGATTGACCTAGAGCCGCCAACAGAAGTAAAGATTTTATTGCAGATTAAATAATAAACCGTTTATGGCTTGATCTGCCTTGACATGGATGCTTACCTAATGTTCATAAAGTTGCTTATCTTAGTACTCAATTAGTAGCATCGAACATTTCTCCTGCAAGCGAGTAATCTGGGCAGGTGATCCCCAACAGTCGTTATTAAGCTGATTGCTTAAGTGTATAATATAACATACAAATTAAATAATTTTATAAAGATGGTATGATATAGACAATAACATTTCGACCACTTTCTATTTTTGAGCCTTGCAACTTCGAGTTCTTGAGTCTTGAGCATGCGATAAGATGGCAGAGAAAAGGGAGATTCTGGTCATTGGAGGGAATGGATACATCGGAAAGAACCTGGTGGAGGCAAGTGTGAAAACCGGATACCCCACTTATGCATTGGTCAGGGAGAGCACGGCTTCTAATCCCGAAAAGTCGAAGCTGATAAGAGGGCTTCAAGAGCTCAGGAGTTCAACTGATCTATGTATCTGTCAACTAGGGTAACCAACAAATCATCACATGCTCGAATTTTTTTCCACATGGAGCTCGTTCTGTTCAACTTTGCAGGGAGACATCGATAACCACGAGATTTTGATCTGGGCAATCAAGCAAGTTGATGTGGTGATCTCTGCCGTTGGACCAGGACAGCTATCTGATCAGTTTAAGATCATCACAGCAATCAAAGAAGCTGGAAATATCAAGGTGAGTATGCGGCAGTAGCTGAAACTATGGAAATTCTTGCGTGAAAAAAATTGCTCCGTTTCACCTCCCACTGCATAGCCTTAGTAGATGACAGAAACTATTTTCTCTGCGATGCATACTTAGCCCACGTTGTTGTCTACTACTCTGATCTTATTAAATTCATGAGCGATGTAGAGGCTCCTCATCCGAATTTGGAGTCGATGTGTACAGAACTAAAGCAGTTGAACCAGCTGCGAGCCTTTTCAGGATCAAAGCCAAGGTCAGGCGAGCAATCGAGGCCCAGGGAATCCCTTTCACTTATGTGGTGTCCCACAGTTTCGCCGGCCACTATCTTTCCAACCTCGGCCAGCTGAGCGCTAAAGCCCCTCCGAGGGACAAAATTACCATCTTAGGTGATGGCATCCAAAAGGTAACCTGAGCAAGGTCTAAACATGATGTCAGAGCTCATTTGTTTCCAGCTTTTCTTTAGTGATTAGCGCACACGGTTGTGAACCGCCTGACTCATTCTTAGGCTCATGTTTGTCAGACATAACATGTTTGATCTCAGTTTGATTTACTTTTACGTGATTGCAGACGCCATCATAGTTCAATTTCAGTAACAGCAGCTAGTCCTTCTATTTCTACAGTCATTATTCTCAAGGAAGAAGGTATAGCCACGTACACTATCCGAGCAGTGGATGATGCAAGGACACTGAACCAGATACTCTGCATGAGGCCGCCTGCGAAAATCCTGAGCTTCAATGAGATCAGGTCCCTCTGGGAGAGGAAGATAGGGACCACTCTCGAGAAGACTTACATTCCGGAAGACAAGCTTCCTAAGAATATCCAAGGTAAGTAAAAAATCGAAACACGCCTGTTCACCAGACCAATGCATGCCATTTTGATAATTATGGGGTTAAATCAGCTTTAGGCTTTGATAGTTTCTTGACAAATACTCGGTTGTTTTTTCGATGTTTCGTTCTACAGAGTCTCCATTTCCAATTGACATCATTTTGTCGGTTGGCCACTCGGCATTTGTGAAGGGGGATCATCAGCAAATTACCGAGATTGACGCTTCGATTGGAGCCGAAGCTTCAGAGCTCTATTTAAAAGGGAGATACACTACTGTGGACGAATACCTGAATCTCTGTGTAGTTAAGGATTAAGAACTTCATTAGACTTTGCTCTACAAATGTCAAGAACAATCTCTGGGGTGTTAAGAATAATTTCTCAATGGATTCGCCTATAAATTTACAAAAGCCACGGTTCGGCTTCAATTAAGCATGCTGGTCTGGATCGTAATATGATAATCAATCTAGGAACGTCTGAATTAGATTGACAATCTCATGAAAGATCGATATTGTGTTCTTGCAGTTTGTTTTATCGAAAATGTAGCCCAGTGAATAGGCAAGAACCAAGATATTTTCACCGAAAACATCCATTGGTCGACATTACTTGTTGCAGGTCGGTTGCATCTACACTCTGCAGCCACATTTGCACTATGAACATCTTTTTCACAACCCCTCGAATTGCCGTTAGTTGTGTTAGAACTTCGCGCAGTTGGCAAATGTGCCGCTGTTCGATGAGCCCGGCCGGTCATTGCCTATGGCTTGCATCAGTAGCTCCATCAAATAAAGACATGAATTCAGTCGCAACAATCGGTAACATTGAAAATCCAGTGGTTGAACTTTTAGAGTAACTCGAGAAGTTGGACACCAAGATCGAAGCCTTATTCACAATCAGCATCGTAGACGCTTGTTCTCCGGTGAAACCGCTCGTGCGAACTGCACTTGAACCCCGGCGAGGCGACGGATCCGTGTTCTGAATCTCACGGTAAACAACGTGCCAAGACAGAATGCATGCTCATCACCAAATTGGACTTACAGAGACCAGTTATTGCGTCGAATCAGCACCGAGACTCTTCTTTCTTTGGCCCAGCCTCTTTACAGCAGAAGCGACATCAAATCTTCCCCAGCAAAGGAGCTGCTTTTCTGTCCGGACGGTTCGATTCTGACATGACACGAGAGAAACGAGACCAGTTAGATGAGTTTGTCGTATCAATGCCTTTCCTAGTGCTAGACTTTAAGCCTATTATTAGCACTTGGTAACCCAAAATTGCTAGCCTTACTAGCAGACCAATGACATACTAAGCCACTCAAATTCTTTGTCCTTGAGGTCATCGTAATTCGATTGCACTTATGAGAAGTAACTTTCCATGATGGATGGTAAGTTCTCTATAAACTTCACCAGTCGAGGATGTTGTCATTTACCAATCATCTAACAACAACGTGATTTTCCTCGACATGCAGTCTCGCAACTCATGGTTCTTGTTCTCATCGGTCTTATCTTTAATGATTGCAATTTACTCAAAATCACAAAAAAAAAAAATGAGCCGTATTTAGAGTATGTTTATTTCACTGAAAACCCATGATTTGAAAATTAATCTTTTTAAGAAAAAAATAGTCTTTATTACTTATAAAAATGAACGGACGAGAAATATTTTCATCATCCATAAAATTATTCAAATTAAGATTTTTGGCAATGGTAACAATAATTTTCATTGACTATTTTTTAAAGGGATATAATCAATCATTTAAAAAAAATTCCCAAATCATTTTTTTCCACAAAATAAACGGATCCTATAATTCGTGTTTTCTTATAAACATAGTGATATAACTTCAAAGTGACCATGTTAATTCCAAGTAAGTAAGAGGTGGTGTCACAAGTTAGCTAAAATTCTTATGAAAATGGATCAGTTGACCTGCTGAAAAAGCAGGTCAGCTGACCGGCTTTTTGGGACCGTCCGATTGCAAATTTAGGTCACCTGACCTACTTTTTCAGCAGATAAGGTGATCCGTATCCTATCCGTATCCAATTCTTACGAGGGAAAAGCATGACGTCACACTTTGACTTTTCAAAACAATTAGACAAAAGAACGATGATTTTTTCCGACAGAATGGCATCGGAAAAAGATAATTCCCGGCATATCCTCCATCCGCTTATCCTCTACGCCACCGTCCACTTTCCTGCGGAATCGCACGCCCAACTTCCTCCCCAAATTACGAATCTCAGCCTTTTCTTTTGAGTATTATTCAATTCCTCCTCCTTTTATTTTTATTTAAAGTTCAGTTCATTTCACAGAAAAAATAATATTTTTCAAAAATATTTTTCAAAAAATCACTTCTCTAAAAAATAATAATATTTTCTGGTGTTAGTCTGTCAAAATTCGCCAGCCTTGAGCGAAGTCGAGGCACGATGTTAGAAGCCACGATATTTAAAGATAAATAAAGAAGAAGAAAAAAAAATTCCATTTAAAAAAACGGAAAACACTTTTTCCCATTTTTGAAAAACTAAAATATTTTCTTTTGACTATTTTATTTTCTATAAAACGAACACCAGAAAAATTAGGAAAATATTTCCAGAAAGTTATTTCCGTAAAATGAACGAAGCATGATACCCGTTTCATTTTTCTTTTCTCAAAATTCATCGATAACGTGTTCCAAATATTTCGATCGAGATGTATCGTCTTGCTAGTCGATCTCGAATAAATGATTATGATTCAGTCCGAACATTCGTTCTTTTTATTAATTACCTAATGAGAATGCGGTCGAAATTTATTGAGAATTTCTGTTTCTGATTATCTATTGCACCAAAAGAAAAATTATCGGACATTTACTTCGTTGTCGAAATTTGTTTAAATATTTACGCTCATGATTTTAAATGGATTCCGAATTCAATTTATGATTCATAAAATGAGTCAGGATAATTATTTTCCCCCGGGAAAAAGGAGCTGCGGTTCTCAAGGCCGCATGGAGTCTCGACACCTGGTCCCGCGTCATCCACCGTCCGATGGCAATCGTTCGCGCATCCGGCGGTCAGCATCCGGCGAAGACCGGCAGCTGAAGACGCTTTGACGGGAGTGAGAGAGAGAGAGAATCGTCCTTCTTCAACCTTCCGTTACGCGAGCTATTTACTCTTATCACACACAGTCTCTCTCCCTCTTGCATGCTTGCTGGCGACACGCTCTTCAATCGGAGAATCTCTATCGCCGCCGCCGCCGCCCCGTGTAAGTTGGCCTCATCGTTCTCCAGAGCGCCGGTTGTTTCCGTCTGTCTGTCTGTCGTTAGCGATCGATTCCTTCGTGCGGACTCCATTGGCCCGCCAGCTTTTCTCCGGGCGCTCTTTTGTGTGTGTTCTTTCGTACGGACGCCGGTTGCGAGCTTGCATGTGTATGTATGGGTGTTCTCTTTGGCTCGCTAAGTTACTGTGCATGGGATGAACTTGTCTCTGCACGTGTTTTTAGATGCTCTGCGAGTGAGTGCTTGGAGTGGAGCCGAAGGGAGGCAAAGCACTTGATTTGGGTTTTATTTTGTTTTCGTAGTTTCGTTAATCTCGATCGTGGTTTATTGGAGGCGGTTCTGCTGCCTTCCTCATGTTGGTTCTACTTCGAAGAATCTGTACGTGATATTGTTTTTTGTTCTTACTCTGAGTAACCGGCTTGCGCAAGTTTCTAAATATGTTGAAGATATCTGCATCGGCTTCTTGCATTTCCTAGCTTTTGGAGCAATCGGTTGGCTGGTAAGCGTGTGGCTGATTTTGATGAATCGTCTTATATGGGGAAGCTTTTGGCTTTGCGATTACCCGCGAAATTGCTTTGTGTGTTTTTGCTAACTGAATGAACCGATTAACAGAGTCGCAAAGTATCTGCAAGGTCCATATCTCATCTATTCTATTCGGTTCTTCTACATTGGCTTCTCACGAAATGTACGATCCATAAAATGTATAAGATCGATTATTTTCTATAGAATAGATGTTCCTTTGGTTGTCTGCAATTTTATTAATCGGTCATAGTGAATATAATGTGAGTTTTGAGGAATTCTTTGTGCTTTGGAAGCATGTCAATGTACCTGATTTTTGTTTGATGTTTCTTCAAGCTCTTTTAAAAGCCAAGGTATGGCCAACTCTGGGGGAGGATCAAGTGGGAGGAATCCAGGATTCCCTGGTGTTGCCCTGAATGAAAGGATTCTTAACTCAATGACTCGACGATCTGTGGCTGCTCACCCATGGCATGACCTAGAAATTGGTACTCATCTGAGGCTTTGTTCCTTTTCTATATTGCGAACCACTTATCAGTTGCTGACATCCAAATTCTTGCGAAGTTTTGTCATTTGCCCGAATTAATCATTTTAATTCTTTTTTAAAGTCCTGATGTTACAGTCCATCAACGTTCACTATTTCACTTGCAGGACCAGGTGCTCCAGCAGTTTTTAATTGTGTAAGTCTGGAGGAACCATCTCTCTCATGTGGATTGTAGCCATCATTTGCTAAATCATGTGAATCTCAAGAGCTCTGTCGTTGTGCAGAATATATGGAATACTGACGGTGTACCTTTGTAAATTGTAATCCGCATATGATTATCTGTCTGAGCATTACATCTGCTATCTTGCTTTCTTCTTTCACTGTATACATGTTGCACCCTTTGTACAGGTCGTTGAGATTAGCAAAGGTAGCAAGGTGAAGTACGAGCTTGACAAAACCAGTGGTCTTATAAAGGTCCTTCCACGTCACTGTTTATTCCATTTGTTATAGTTTGCTGTTAGGCTTAGCAAATTTGCGTATCATGTTGCTTAGGAGTTGTACTCTATGTAATTTGCCTGATAAGTTCATTGGGTACAATATGTGGTGACATTTCTTCATTAGGACCAGAAGATCTGTCAAAATAGATGGTGGAAGTTCTTCGCTTAAATGATGGTGATTATCTAATTTGTCAATGAAAACTAGATGTTCAATTGAGGATTGAAGGCTCTCCTTTAGTCATGCGGTCCTTAAAATAAAGTTGCATATGATGTGATTGTCACATTTGGTGATATAGTTGGCTATGGATGTCTTACGAGTAGAAAAAAGTTGTTCTTGATCTTTCATTCTATCAATGTTGATAGTTAATTAGCAAGCTCTAATGAGTGAAGAGAAATCTCTCTGAATCGAGGTCATTTTATTTTTTTGGTAAGTGAGGTCATTTTATTTATATTTAGAGAGTCAAACAATATTTGTTGGAGATATCCTCTATCCTACCTACACTTGGCTGTAAGGCCACCTTGTAGATGTAGAATTTGGCCCACTTGGGTGCAGATATGTGTTATGTTTCCTGTTGACACAGAAGAGCAGAGTAACTGATGCTCAAGTAATGACAGGTTGATCGTGTTCTCTACTCATCAGTGGTTTACCCACACAACTATGGTTTCATCCCACGTACAATTTGTGAAGATAGTGATCCCATGGACGTATTGATACTGATGCAGGCAGATTATCTTTGAACACAATGTTCTAATCACTTTCAAAGCTTTCTACTTTAGCTTCTTTAGTCATTATAAGGATTTTCGATGCTTCTCCCTACAGGAGCCCATCTTACCCGGTTCATTCCTCCGTGCTCGGGCTATCGGATTGATGCCAATGATCGATCAGGTAATGGCTTAGTTTTAGATATGTTCTGTTGCTGATGCAGTATGCAATTACAAAAGCTGGAGAAAACAAGAGAGAAAAATTATAAGTTCCATCTCTATGATAGTGAGACCACTGAACTGTATCCTTTTGGCAATTATTTTGAGATCTGATACATTGCGGTCTGATTATTGTTGCAGGGTGAGAAGGATGACAAGATAATTGCTGTCTGTGCTGATGATCCTGAGTTTCGCCATTACAAGGACATTAAGCAGCTTGCTCCTCATCGCCTTGCTGAGATCCGGCGCTTTTTTGAGGACTGTATCCTCTAATGACAATTCAGTTCTTGAACTTTGCTTAATAGGAAGTTATAATAGATAATAAAATCTACGAGGTTACCTGCAGTCTATTAGCTTGCTCAGTCACACAAAACAACTTAGTGAACCAAAGTTATGCGGTGTTGGTGAAGATGCTATTGCTATATCTACTATTTCTTTAAAAAATCACTGTCCAGACTAATACCTTGCTGAGAGCTATACGATTCCTTTACTAGTTGTGGTTGACAGACAAGAAGAATGAGAACAAGGTGGTTAACGTAGAGGACTTTCTGCCAGCTGAGGCTGCCATTGATGCCATCAAGTACTCCATGTGAGTTTTCTCTTTAAGTGGTTGCAAATGAGTTTCTCAGATATACTTGGGTTCAGTTTGAGAAAAGTCTTTTAGTCTATTTAGGAACTAAACTGATTTTTCTTTACCTTATCTCTTCAGATTACGGTTCCCACAAATTGACTGATCATGTCACATCTTTCTATAAATTGTAGTCATTTATATTGATTTCCTTATTTGCAGGGACTTGTACGCATCTTACATTGTTGAAAGCTTGAGGCAGTGAGGAAGATCAGACGAGTTGATCTACATTGTAAAGGGCAGTTATGGTTGACGCCAATAGACTCCTTGCTGACTGCCCTTCTTGGCAAGTTTTAGCATTTTGAGCAAAGTTAGTCTTCTTCTTTTGAGCAGTCGTTATGCTGCAGTTTCAGCCTTGCTATCTACTTCCTGTGATCAAATGTCTGTCTCTGAATTCACAAGTAAAGAATCATGAGAACGACAAAGTAAATTGTTCATAACCCCTTGAACGAGTATCTATCCATACCTATAATTGCGATATAGCAGAGTTTCATTATATCAGTAGAGATGATTTTTATCGTCGCGAATTGTGCCTATTTCGCTGCTCCAATTTGCTTCAAGTAGCTACAGCCTCGCTGTTTTTGCCATAGTTCTTTGCCATGTTCTCCCAAGGACAAATCACACTTGCTTGTCAATCTTTTTCTTTCCTTTGCGTGTGTAGGATAATTGTTCTGGCCGAAACAGAGGGTGGGTAGTTTGAACTAGGAAATTACTGAAATCTTTTCGATTCTTACAAGGGCTATTTGACCGAGTGGAGGTGTCGTTACCGTAATTATAAGGGCTGGCGCTTGGATCTTACGTACGGGAAGGCGTGATCTAGATACCATCATCTAACTCTTATGTCAAGCACAACTTTACACGTCCCCAAATGAATTTAGGACGATAATCCCCCTGTTTCTCTCTCTATGTCCACTCCTACTACAAAAGACCCTCGAAGTGAATTTCTCATCGATGAACTCTGTCTGGAGCTTTGTCCTGGAGACTGAAAATTCGTCAGTCTCTCAAGTAAATTACCCGCAGGGACAACATTAGGTCTCCAGCTTTTGTCCCTCTGGACCCGGATGGATGGCCAAACAGAGCACAAATGGAGCACCGAAATGGCAAAGCAGAGCCTCCAACAAAGTTTCCGTTTGGGTAGTACGAGATGGGGGAGGCTGTCTGGCCAGGGCACTTTCGCTGATGTTCTCTGAAGTCAACTTTTGCTCTATGTATTCAAACTCTTGCGAATGCAATTTATCTAGACTAATTTTTTTAGCTGTATTATGTATTCGAAAGAGCAGTAACAAAATAATTTACTCGCGGACCAATCTAGAAATAGATGACGAAATATACTATGTAATTTTGCTGTCGAATCCCACGGCGCTTGTGGAGTAGTTGTTTTCATACCCTCGAACTAAAATTTCCAACTTGTCTTGCCCTGGATCTTTCGCTTTTTCTTGACTTGATTGGTGTACACTAACCACCATGGACAATTTGTACGAGACTTCGAGTAAATTTTGCATGCTAAGTATGGAGGGAGCAATACTAGATTTATTTTTGGTAAGTGGAGCAATACTAAATTTATGACTACTAATGTGTGAATTAATTCCTTAATTGATGAGTTAGATTTCAACTTCAATCTTAAATAAGTGGGTCGTGTTTAACAACTAATAGCAGCTCGATATATTATTGGGTATCATTTTGTGGAAATCAACATTAAATCTAGCCTTTAAAAAACAGAGGAAAAAAAGAAGAGGGTCTCGCTGTAATAGTAAGTTGGGATGATTAAGCGTACAAGCAGGACATCATCTTTCCTTCTTGTATTCACGGGATGTAGAAAAATGTACTTTTCTCTAAAGAGGTGGAAAGGAGTCGATGAACACCAACAACACCTCAAGATTATTATAAGGACTTCAGGTTCGTAGTGAGAGCATTCCATTTGAGCTATAATTCTTATTAATTATGAGCAAATCCATCATCACTACATTGCCAAATGCATCACAAGCTCGATCCATGAACCGGCTCCTTGTCATAGACGGATCGGGATTTTCTGATTGAGGGAGCGACTAAGGTAATCAGACTCGTATTTGACGGACCTTATCTAACTTGACCAGCTGCCTCTACTAAAATAGAGAAAATATGAGCATCTTACCGTCACCACCGAGCTGACACGTGGCTTATGAGGATAGGCTGTCTCCGCAGAAACATGACAGAATTTATGCATCGTCAGCGAGGCCGTGCCACTGGACTTAGTTAGCTCAGTTTGCTACGGGAGGGACCGGTTCTCTCTCTCTCGCAGTCGCTGCTGAAAACGCCATTGACGCAAACCACCGTCGCTTAACAATCCTCAATCGGAGGTTGCGCGAAGAAGATGGGCACGTTAGGAAAAGCGATCTACACCGTCGGGTTCTGGATCCGGGAGACCGGCCAAGCCCTCGATCGCCTCGGCTGCCGTTTGCAAGGGAGCTATTACTTCCAAGAACAATGTACGCCTCTCTGCCAATTCGTTTGCGCGGCTTTCTTTTGTCATTGCGTTCGAAAATTAGCTTTGTTCAGTGTGGGGGGGCGATCGAAACGAGGGCGGTCGGTGGAGGAATTGGTGATCCGGTGTGCTTTTAGTTGCAATGGAATGATGATTCCTTTGGTGCTTTTTCGGCGGCGAGTGATTAATTGAGGTTTTATGAGAGTGATATCGCCACTGGTTCCGAGGGTGGGAGGTGTAAAGATGAGATTGTAGTTGGATCCCACTCCCAAACTGTCTGTTCAGGAAGTCGAGCGATGGAGGCTGGTGTAGGGTTCTGTAAATTGTTGGAAGTATCGGATGTGCCTGTATATTCTTTCGGCCTTGAGTTGAGTTGGACCTTAATTGCCTACTGAAATTTACCGCAAGGCACGAGGCATCAAATGGTGTACTATAACACCGAGCATCCATGATAGTAATTTTCTTTGTGAATCAGCATCGTATTGGTCTTCTATATGCCACAAAACAATGAGAATTACTGCAAAATCAGTTGTGTAACGGTTGTTGTACATCTCTCTCTCTCTCTCTCTCTCTCTCTGCAATAGGTTTTGCTTAATTGGCTTGAAGGCACAACATTTCTCTTCTGAACATGAATGGAAGTAGTATTATGTCCAAAACAACCTGACTGCCTCAAAGTGGAAAATCTCTCTTCTGAGTGATTGAAATTGCTGATTGACATTAGACGTGTTTTAGTTAGAGAAACTACAGAGAGTTTAATTTTTGGAACCTTGAAGAAGCATGTTTTGGGTAATTTTAGTTAGCTATGGAGCGAAACTTGCCATTTTGTTCCATAGCCCCTCAAGGATATGTTTGAAAAATCTGTAGGTACCTTGTATTCCTATTCTCTGCAAGGCGACAACCTCTTTTTGCTCACGATAACGTTTCTATGAGCAATTTAATCAAGAAAAAAGCGGCTTTACTCGGTTGATCTTAGTTCAAATTTTGAGGAGAGTGGCTCATCGCTTGTTGACTTCTTGTCTTCTACTGTTATTAAAGCTAAACAAAATGACATTTCCTCATGTTTTGCAGTCAAATTTTGTTTGCAGCTGATATTCCATCCTTTGTTGAGTTTTAATCTGCAGATTCTCTTCTGGTTGTGTTAATAGCTTAGTATAGACTGCCCTCAATGCATTTTCTGTTACTGTATCATGTCATGCTTCAAATTTTAACTTTCAGTTCGTCATGTGACAAATTCCAAAGTGCATGTGTGTGTTAAAGAAAGGAGGGAAAAGTCGGGTTGTGGGTTTGGATGCACATGTCATCAAAAGGGTTGATCAACATAGAAATATTACTTTTAGATATTTCCGGTTCTGGTTGAATTAGTTCTTGAGTGCTAACTGAAACTACAGCAAAAGATTTGTGAAACTCAGAAGTCTTAGTTGAAAATAAACTTCTTCCAAAAGGTAAAAGAAGGTACCATGACTAGGAAAGACTGCATGATGTTGTTAAAAATCTTTGGATGAGACAACAATCTTTTCAATGAATTGTTAGTGTCATTGATATGTTGAGATTTTTAAATTGAACAACTCCACAGGGAAGTATCTGGTATTGTCAGTTTGAATTGCTTGTTTGAAATATGTGGGAATATGTCAACTATTCCAGGTTGCCTTCCTATGTAATGTGGCTAGCAACATTGGCTAATTTCTTGATGCAAACCAATGTTTTTATAAAAGAGGGGAAGATATGTTAGGCATGTTCTTGGTATGATGGTAGTGAGGGAGGTTTTTAAATAGCCTAGCATATGTTACCTTGTAAAATGTGCACCTTTAGAGGCAAAATAACTGTGAGGGCACTGAAATGCATAGTTCATGGTGGTGCATTCTTTCTGTTCTTAAATTGTTTATATCTACTTTCACATTTATGCTTCTGTTTTTTTTTTTTTTCCCACTCTTGCTGGGGCATTCTACAATACCCTTTAAACTGTTTTGGTCCTGGAAATTAACAATTGATCTTTAGTGAAAACATAGATTGTAATAAAAGTAAATAGATAAACATTTGGATCCAAGTGGTTGCTATATTATCTTTGTATTTCATATGTTGGCTGTATAAGAATTGGACTTCAGTCTTATGCATTTATAAAGGTGAAAGGTCTGAGAGGACATTCTGTTCTTCTCTTATCCTTCTTTTCCTCTTGTTCTTTTTTGCAATCACATAAAAGGTTTTGTATAAATTATATCAACTGGTGCAAAAAGGCCTTCTTGCTGCTATTATTGCCTTGTTCTTGTTTTCAATTTTCATTCTCTGAAGAAACCGGTATTATAGTGCACGTTAGTTTGCATAACGTAAAACTTTCTTTCTTGATCTGAAGTGCCTAGGCCCAAGCTGATAGTCCGGATGAGGGCCAGAATAGGATATGTGTTTGGTAGCATACTTTGGACTGGATTAGGTCATATAAATCCAGAATAAACTATCCTGGGTTTAGGGGTGGATGAAATTGTCACACCTAGATTGGATGACAATTTAAAAGAAAAAGCAAAAAAAGAAGGGTAATCAAATTAAGGGACCAACGGCAGTGCCACCATGGGGTCACTGCTATGCAATGGCCACCTGAGATTCTCTCTCTTTCTCATGGTAGATTTGGGTTTTTCCCCCTTTTAAAGTTTTTAATATGATTTTCTTTATTATTTGTCGGATACTTACCTAGCTTTACTGAATACTGTATTATGTTTAGTTGCCCACCAAACAAGATATAGGATATAGCAATTTTTTTTCATATTTCTGATGTTATCCTATCTTATCATGATTTCTGTCCTGACAACCGAACACAAATTTAGTAGTTTATTTATGGTATGACAACAGAAAAATTATAGGTGAATTTTTTTTAATTAATCTATCTGCTTTGTACAGTATCAAGGCATCGGACGCTCATGAACATATTTGACAAAGCTCCTGCAATTGACAAAGATGTATTTGTGGCCCCAAGCGCATCTATCATTGGTGACGTTCAGGTTGGCAGAGGTTCCTCCATTTGGTATGGGTGTGTTTTGAGGGGTAAGCTGTGCCGTATTGAATTTGATGACCCGTATCAAAACGTTTTATACTAGATGCAACTGCAATGAGAGATGCTCTTTCTTCCATGAATGCAATTAGGAAGTATGAATAGCTAATGAATACGCTGGTAGTGTTTCAAACTTTCTACTACGTATTAACCAAAAAATTACACATGATATGTGTTTGTTTGCATCTTGTCCGTATCTTCCTTTGTGCTTATCCATGAGTGTATCAATGTGCAATAGTGTCATTATGAGTGAGATCAATTCCATGAGATCCAAGACAGATTCTGAGTTCCGTATAGATTTGTTCTTTATATCTTATTTGTTTGCGTCTTGTTTGTTTGTATCTGCATTTGGGCTTATCTCTAAGTTTTAATTTCATGATGGTGAAGTGATAATGGTTGAGCCATTAGGTCCAACACTTGAAGTTTGGCATAGATTCGTTATCATTACTTTTAAGCTATGTACTAATTAGGATTCAGAGCATGACATCCAGATTATTGGAATATGATCTCTATATAATCTGAAGAAAGCTAGGAAGCTCAACTGTGTGAAATAATGTAAAGCTGCTAATGCAGTTAGCCCAAAAAGGTTTTGGTTGAGGATGTGGTGGCATCTGAGGTAATTGTTCTTCCAGTGAAGAATCTATCTTGTGCTAAGTCTTGACGGTCAAGACCTTCTGTTTTTGCTTTTGCTTCCCTTGGCCTTGCTGCTGGAAGGAAGAGCAATACTATATCTAGATGATGCCCGATTTTCTACAAGAACGAAGTATTGTTTGTATATATATCATCTCTTAATGTGTCTTGTCACACAAATTTCGAATTGTCAAGGAACTTGAACCTTGCAACCTGTTCTGATATTGAAAGATCTGATTTACGTGCTGACATTTCTGTGTCTGTAGGTGACGTAAACAACATTAGCATTGGATCAGGGACTAATATACAAGACAACTCTCTTGTTCATGTGGCAAAATCTAACTTAAGTGGCAAGGTTTTGCCAACTATTATCGGAGATAATGTTACTGTAGGTGTGTTACCATTTGTTTATTCCAAACTGTAAAATTGAATATAATTGCATTATGTATATTTCATTCTGGTGATACACTTTGTCTTTATCAGGTCACAGTGCTGTTTTACATGGATGTACTGTTGAGGATGAGGCATTTGTTGGCATGGGTGCGACTCTTCTTGATGGAGTATATGTTGAGAAGCATGCCATGGTTGCTGCCGGAGCCCTTGTAAGGCAAAATACAAAAGTTCCTTGTGGAGAGGTTTGTAATACAAAACCTGCTGATTTTCCCTCAAAATTAGAAATCTCCTGATTTGATTATAATTTTGAAATCCTTGTTCTGCCCTATGTGTTGATGTTTGCTGAATTATTCTCCTCATCATTATCCTCCTTATATTTTGGTGCACCATTTTCATTATTACTGTTGTTCGCTAAGATTTGGATCTTTCATCCGTTTTGAGTACTATAATTTGATCGACAATGCAGTTTTGGTTTATAGCCGGATTTTAATCTCTCAATATGGTCAACCTCTGCATGGTAATCTCCAAGGCTGACTGTGATTTTACTTTGCACGGTTCACATTTTACCCAAAAGAAACATTGAGAAAAAAGAAAAAAAGAAGAAGAAGAAGAAGAAGAGGAAAACGGATGGTGTATGAGATATAGATATTGAATCGACAAGCTGATGAACAATGCTTTTGGTGAGGTCAATTGCATCTGGCTGGTCTGCACCTGGCTGAAGGGAAATTGAATAATCTGAAATGACTTGTTTGTGATTTTCCAACTTCTCTTTTGTAGCTCACTGCCTGCCTTTCTCTATGTTGTCACTCGACTCTTAACTGCTATACACTTTTCATATAAAACAACCGAATCACAGGTGTGGGGAGGGAATCCAGCCAAGTTCCTGAGGAAGCTCACGGAAGAAGAGATGGCTTTCATATCACAGTCAGCTGTAAATTACTCTAACTTGGCTCAGGTCCATGCTGCTGAAAATGCAAAGAGCTTCGATGAGATTGAGTTTGAGAAGGTGCTCCGCAAAAAGTTTGCTCGCCGTGATGAGGAGTATGACTCTATGCTGGGTGTTGTTCGTGAGACACCTCCAGAGCTTATCCTTCCAGATAATATTTTGCAAGATAAATTGCAGAAGGCAACTTGATTTACCCTTGAGCTGAAGGTAGTTATCTCCAGTTGAAATTTGATTTTGGAGGTATGCTGTCATCTGAAGATTAAGCGTCTACACAATTGATATCCAATAATATTTGAGGCTGGATAAGAATTCGAGGCACGATGCCTACCTGGCATCTGGTCCTGCTCAATTTTTGTGGTCAAGTGGGCACTCTTTTAACATTGACTTGGAGTGACTGTTCCTCTGATTACACATTCAGGTATTCCACCAGACATTGTTTTCTAAATCTGTGTCAGACTCCATATGTTCTTTTATTAATAAAGAAGGTGCTATTCTTCCATGAAACCAACAAGTTCTAGGTAGTCGGTCATCATACTTTGCCACACTGATTGAATGTCGATATTTAGGTTATAAATTCAGGAAGCATCTGAGATCATCCTTGCATTGGTTTAGTTTAATTCCTCCAAAATGTCGAACCTCCCTAAAAACCAAAGTACTTGTCCCAAAACACTCCTGAAGACCGAGTTAGAAGTGACTGACCCAATTGAGATAGATTAATGGACTAGTCTTTGGTTACTCTAGTGGTTTTTGCAATGTCGTGGAGCGGATGTTGGGAGGAACTCAGATGTCTGGCCACTACTAGCCCAACATATGTTGTGGGTATTCGTAACTGGTTAAGTCACTGAGAACTAGTGCAGAGAAGTTGAAGTTCAGGAGATGCAGTTTGGGTTGGTCACGAATTTTCCATCATCCACATTAGATTTCCCTGTAATCAGCTCCTGAACTGAATTTTGCTTTGTCAAATTTCCTAGCAGAATAGGGAATCTAATTTAAGTAATGGAGGATGGTACCATACACCAGAGAAGAAGATATTTGCAATCTTCCATCAAGTATCATCAGTCTCCACGAATGGTTCTCCTGTATTTCACTTTGATTTCACCTGATCTAACGGTTCTCCAGAATCTCTCGATCTATTCATGGCTTGAGCAAAAGGCATATATATGGCTTCTTTTCTCGTGATGCTTATTAGCTTGTAAAGAATGGTGTCCTGGATCGATGGGCATGGCAACCAAATTGCAGATATAGTCTCATTCATCAGGATGTGACATCATGAGGCACGATGCAATTGCTAGCCGCACACTTAGAATTGATTAAATGAACTGCTCGAGGCAGAAAAATGTGGGCACCAATTGGGTGGGACATGAAAGCATCAGTTCTACCTTTTCAAGGGTTTGCCCTCATGAACTCATTGTGATCGAAGAACTGGCATGGCCGTGTCGAGACATTTGCTCTGCCTCGACAAAATGAGAATCGAATCCTAGAATCTTGGAAAAATGGAAGTTTCTGTTGCTTGAAAATTTGTTTTGAAAGATTAGAAACTTGAATGGAGAACTCATCAGTCACGACTCTGCAGACTGAGGATGTAATTATCGGGCCAAAAAGTAGAGATGAAATACATTCCATGCATTTATAGAGAGAAGATAGATTGCCCCTTTTTTCCACAATAAGTCGACGGCTTAATAATGAAAATTCAAACATATGAAGGAAAAC
Source organism: Melaleuca alternifolia (assembly GCA_019926035.1). Taxonomy (NCBI): domain Eukaryota; kingdom Viridiplantae; phylum Streptophyta; class Magnoliopsida; order Myrtales; family Myrtaceae; genus Melaleuca; species Melaleuca alternifolia. Next base: position 3,494,094 of record JAGKPW010002416.1, on the reverse strand, counting down.
TATTAACACGGTGGAATTCTACCACGATTCAATCAGTACTGCAGTTTTATCCACTTGAGATAAACCTCCATATAAACTTTAGAGGAGAATGGGTCGATGGGAATATTCACTTTGCTATGATTTTTCTCGCGAAAGTCCATTTCAACAACAACCTTCGGAGTAATAAAAACAAATGTGGTTTTAGAGCCATGTGGCGCAGATGCATCTTGCTAGTGAAGACACACAAGCAAAGGATTTCCAAGCGAATGCACGGCGTATCATGTTTGTCTGTGGTTCATGTCTGACTCATTTAATCTCTTCGTGAGCAATTCACATTTTGTGATTTTCGCTAGTCTGATGAGCTATTGAGATTTTTTATTGTGGATGAAACCGTGCTCCACACCGTAGGACTCGAGTTTCACAAGTAATCTGCTTGCACAATTCTGCAAGTTTTGTCTTCTGATCTGTAGCTCCATTGCCCTTTTCTTCTTGTATTCTTTTGAGTGCAGCATCTACTCACTTGGGGACCTCAAGATTTATTGCTCATGAGAAACATCATGAAGTCACTGTCCCTATCAGCCACTAATTAACATGCAAATCAAGATGCCGTTAACACGTTAAATAGAAACTCCGCGCCGAGTATCGCGTGGATGAACAGGTTATCGAACATACCTAATGATGTTTCGTGCCGATAGTTGCACGAACTGAAGTGGACTGAGAACACGGTGCAATGAAATAGCCGCCCTATACAAAAGCTTGATCCGACACGGGCATTAGTTTAACAGAGGCCTGCAAAGGCATATTGATAATCACGAAACTGTTGTCCATATGGTCCGACTTCTGAGTGTGATGACTCTAGCTTCAGAAGAATTCTTCAAGATGGTTAGGTTCACTAAGCGAAACGGTCAGAAGACTAAACAAATTGCGTCTCCGTTTGATTCGTTCAAGAAAGAAGGCGTGCTAAGCTTGAGAATGTTTCTTGGCTGACAGATTTAACAAAATACAAATTGAAAACCACAAATTTCCGTACCAAACGCTCACTATTTTTATCCAGCAAACATCACGTTTCTTCCCCAATCCACCGAAAGTATCGTTCCATGTTCACATCTGTCATCTAACCTTCCCCTTCTCCTCTATATATTAGCAGGTCTGTGTCTGAATCTATTGAATCCGGACCACTGTAGCAAAACCAGCAATCAAATTGAGCCATGTTTAGAGCTTTCAGCACCAGAAGAGGCCACGGCAGATACGAGAAGTTAGGCCATGAGCCTGCAATACCTCCATTGGAAGCTGGAAAGCTGAAAAGGTCTACAAGTTTGCCTGCTGGAGTGCTTGGTTCATCTTCGAACCCGGTACCGGAGGAGACCTTCCCGTCCGTCTCCCAGGGGAAGCCTCCAAGAAAAGTCAACAAGAGCCACCCCCTGTTCAGTCTCTTCGACGGTCGCCGCAAGAAGAAGACCACAGCGAGGCCCGAGCTAGCCAGGTATCTTGAATATGTGAAGGAAGGCGGGTTGTGGAATGAAGACTCGAATAAGCCCGTAATACATTACAGCTGAAAGGGGTCATGCGTTACCCCTTTTGCTTTTATGTGCAGCACATTGATTGCCAATAGAAGTTCTGTAGATTTGAGCATCTAGGAGAGACTTCATTGAAGAACAAGCTCCTTTCCTTTCCTTTCCTTTTTTTTCCTTCTTTTTAAGAGTAATTCAATGTGAATAATCTTGTTAATTCCCACAACTAAATGGGCTCACAAAGCCAAAAGAAACATGGCATTGCGCATGCACTCTTCTGTTTTCCGGGGCAACACACATAGGCAGCATCTGTTCTTGCTCGGCTAAACACCGTCAAGTTTTACGGATTCGCATTAATTTGAGCTTCATGAATCACCTATCTTGATACTTTACATCTTAGGAATGTGGAAGTCATCTTACGTGTGGATCGTGATTCTTCTGTTATCTCTTCATTTTTTGTTCATGTATCCCTAACCTCATGGTCTGGGGCTCGGCCACGAGCTTTAAGGTCCTGGGTTTGGGAGCCGAGGTGTCCAACCGGGCACCGCGGTTTCGAGCTGGGCCTTTGGCGCCAGGAACTTAGCCCTCGAGGTCCCGGGCGCCGCCCTAGGGTGTCGAACCCCGCTCCCACTCGGGCCGGCCCGCTCAGGGTCATATGTCGATCCCCGAGTGCCCTGGGTTCGGGCGGCCACCACCGGGGTCCAGGGCTGTGGCAAGTGATAGGACGAAGGATGGCAATTGAGGGTTGTTTAACGGAACAACACATTCTTGCTTGGACGAATGGCATTATTTCTCCGCCTTGGTCCAGCAACTAGAGCCAGAATTCAGACCCAAATGCCCGAATTCGCAAATCAATCCTTCTTCACACCCTAATTTTCCAGGAAGGCCTATTCCCGAGTAACGGCGACGTCGGAATTCACGAAGAAAAGATCAGCCAAGTCGTCGCAATCAATGGCCGCGATCCCTCCGATCGACGCCGGATTTGTTTATTTTCTTTGGTCATTGTGGCCTGAAATTTCCTCTAGAAACAATGAGGGCAGAAAGGAGAATCCGGGGGAAGGAGATGCCATGGCTACCGAGACATCATGCCCAAGTGTTATGAGAACGATTTTTGCTTGAATTTACTGAGGCCACGTCTTTAACCGTTCAAAAAGTCAACTTTAGATCATGAATCGTCGATGTTGATCCGACGTTTCAGAAGTCCTCTAGCCTCTTCGTTGACATTGGCAGGCTCGTCGTCATTAAATTTGGATGTCTGTAAGGGTCCACACTTCATGATCGTCTGATGAAGAAAAGAGAGTAAATCTCGGCCATCAATTGCGAAACCCTTAATTTTCTTGTGTTTACGATATTTAATATTAGAATGATGAAAAAAAAAACATATAAAAAGTTTCAACCCGCTACGATCTGAAGACCGAAAAAATTGTCCAAAAAATCCTAAACCTATTGTATTTTTCGATTCAATTCTAAACCTTTTTATTTGGCCAATTTAATCTTAAACATTTTCGGCGACTTTGTCTCGAAAAATACTTACGCAGATGTCTAGTCAGTAACATCTATATTACGTGATCGGATATTCACGTAGATATTTTCCCAAATAAAGTCGCCCGACTGAATTGGCATAGGTTTATGAAAAAATTTAAAATTAAATTGATAGATATACAATAAATTTAAGTTTTTTTAGACAATTGTCTCTCCGAAGATCCCTACCGTCCCGTTAAATATACGGGCAACGTCCAAGTGTACACCATTTACGTCATCAGAAATTTCCTTTTTGACTGTTTCTTCCCACCCAAAAAGTCGTACCTTCAACCCTTTTGTTTTTCCCCCTCGAAGATTATCGTGTGAACGGAGTTATGAACTTGTTTATTTCCGTCATCCCCCACGCACTTTTGATTCGCATTCGAATTACGTAAGTCCACTCTAATCACGTGTCGGTCCATTTCATTGAGTTTGACCAGATGAATTGGACCTTAACACTGAAAAATATCAAAAAAAGGTTTAGTCGAAGGGTCAACCGAAGGCATGTGCCAAGTGTTGAATTTGCAAGCATGCATCTGACTTTTTCGTACCTCACGATCGGAAGTTGAAACGAAAAGGAAAAATGATAAAAATAAGTTTCTGAATTTTGACGTAATACTTAATATTATCTATAAAATTTTAATTCATTCAATATAATTTGTGAACTTTTAGTTTTCTTTCACAATCCATTTGAACACTTTTTTGCTTGAGTGTGGATGGAAATTAATGTTAATTGCTATCCAATCGTCTTTATTAGAAGTGAGCAATACGGATTGGAATTCCCCAATAGATTGGACTGGATTGCTGATCCTAAGCGCAGGGGAGTGCTTCTATTTAGTTCTTGCTTTTTTAACATTGGAACTTCTGACTTTTGATTTGATCATTGATCCTAAAGGGGAAGCGAACTGACTAAACTAGACTGATGATTTTTTTATTATTTCCCGCAAAAATTTCTTTCCTTTCCTTTCTCACATGTCCTACTCTTCCCTCTCCCTCCCCCTCTTACCTCACAAGCCTCCTCAAGGGAATTTACTTTGTTCTTATTAGATTCACTAACTCTATTAAATCACTGAGGTACTATAGCGGACCAGTCGATGTGGTTTCAAGATCAGTCAGTTCGATTCTTGACTCTAAAAATATAGGGAATTGGTCAGCTCGATTTAAGCATCGGTTGGTTCTAATTCTAGAGAGCATGGATCCGGTCTCATATATTGGGTTCCCAATTTCAAGGGAAAATCGAATCGCTTGATAAACCAATCACTTGTAGTCTCTAACATCTCATCTGACGCGCGGCGCACAAATTGATTTTGTTCATCAATACAATGACAAAAGATTAATAAGATATATATGAGATTAAAGTTAAACCATGGAAAACAAGGAATCTTACATAAGTCACACACGAATTCCATCAAATTTAACAATCTAATCCCAAAAAAGAATGTTCTATGACCCAAAAAAAGAAGAAGCATTGATCCTGAAGAGAACTAGACCGTCGACCATGAATTCTCTCGTTGCTTGATAGAAATTAAAAAATATAGCAACACAATAATTTCAAACACATGAGGCAAACACTTAGGATGTAAAGTCTCTCAATCAACAATGGGCAAAACTACAAGAACATGCCGAATTAAATTAGGGACGAGAGAGCAATTACTGAAAAGGGAAAGGACAAGACATCAATTATTATCCGGTCTCAAATTAAGTAATTCAAATTTAAAACTTCGATTCAAGTATAAATCGCGATTTTGAACTAAACTAAATTAGTATTGGAAAAAAAGAAGAAGTAAACACCGCATTATATATAAACTAAGTACCACGTTATGTTTTCTGGTGCGAAACCCTAGCCGCCGCCGCCGCCACTGCCGCGCTGCTGACTGATCCGTCGTCGTCGCCGCCGCCGTCTTCGGTTCTGGAAAACAAAAAGGTGGGGCAAAGAATAATGTAAAAAGGAAACACGCAAGGGCCGTGGAGAACCCGCCAGCAAAGCGTCCAGGTGGGGCCCAGCTACGGTCGCCTCGAAACTTCTTGAGGTGTGGGGGGAGGAGGAAAGATTCTCCTCCTTTGACCGAGGCCCAGAAAGAATGGCCGTATCAAAACCAGCCGATTCTGGAATCACCGAAACGACGTCGTTTTGGTAAATTCCCTCCCCTCCACCCCGACGACACCCTTCGCCAAGCTGCAGAACCGCTTTTTGGTTTTTGCTACTTCCACGCGCGCCTCTCGTCGAGGCGAGTGGTTTTCCCATATTGCCCCCCCACGCCCTCCTCGACCGCCCCCGCGCGCGCTCGCGCTTCGAATTGTCCATATCGGCCCCCCCCCCTCCCCTCGCCGAAATTTTTTGCACTTGCTTTTGAAGAACGATGGTATGCATCGGTCTGTATCTAACGAATTACTCATATATTACTAAAGAGGGGAACATACAGCTTGAATTTTTTTTTTTGGCCGGGCTAGAGTAACTCGGAATGGATACGAGCTTGATAAGATAATTAGAGCTAATATTATAAAAAATCTCAAACTAATATACTTATGACAAGTTTACTCTAAATTAATTTTTGGGTCATAAAAAATTACAAACTAATCCAAACTAAAATTTAGGATCATAAAAAATCTCCAATTAATACGCTCGTCACATGTTGACTCTCTATTAGCTTCCGTCAACTTTTATAACGAAATTGCTGAATTTGATGACTTATGACAATAACTTAATTGGCATGATAAATCGATGAGAGAGAAAATTCATATCATTTTGAATAAACATTTCATAAGCGTGCTTTAAAAAGATTTGGGGGCTTTTTGGTAACAAAAAAGTCAACTTGGGTAAAATTTGTAACATGTATACTGGTTTGTGTTTTTTGGTGACCCAACAATTGATTTTGGGGTAAATTTGTTACAAAGGTATCAATTTGGATATTTTCGTGGTATTAATCTAAATAATTATGAGTTGGCACCTAAAATAGAATAAAGTCACTCGAGATGACGATTTAGGAGGTGTCGACTGGCTTTATTCCCCGATCAAGCTATTATTACAATAAATATGAATAGCAGACTTCAACAAATGCCTTCTGAATCTTCATCGGCAAAAATTACTTTTTGGTTGAGAATGGAATCAGACATGATTATAACCTCGATCAATGAAATCTAAAGATTCACGATAAAGCACTTCCTTCTCTGTCAACCCAATTCGAAGAGAAACCCGGGGGGGGCAGTCTCGACATTTCGTCGAGCGGGCGCGATAAAATTGGAAAGACGAATGGGGTGGCGACGGGGGTGGAGCAGCAGCAATTCAGCTGGTGATGTGAAAAACAATAAATAAAAGAGAGAGAGAGAGAGAGAGAGAGAGAGAGAGATAATAATTTTGAAAAAAAAAAGAAAGAAAGAAAGGAAAAATCGCGTGGCGTTTGAATCGCTTTGCGTGGGGAAAGAGGAAGACGAGGAAAGTGGGAGGGAGGCGGTCATCGCGAGAGAGGGAGAGAGAGAGACTTGAGGAAGGGGGTTGTGGTGGTGGTGTTGGTGGTGGCGAGAGGATATATTTTCCTTTTCGTGGGGGAATCCGCAGCAGACGTGAATGGAAATGGATTCGTCCTCCTGCGTTCGTGCTCCGCCTCTCCGTCGCCTCTGAGCTCTGAACCCTTACCTCCCCCATCCCCTCCCCCTCCCCTCCCTTCCGTCCCGCTTCCCCTTCCGTCGCCGGCTAGGGTTTCTCCGAGATCGCCGGCCTCCAGGTTAGGATTCCAGCGCCGCCTCCGCGCATCTCGGTTTGGTGCCTTTTGTGTGTTGTTGTTGTGGTCGCCGTTGTCGTTGCTCGGATTCGAGATGTTGCGTGTCGATGCAGCTCGCGCCGTAAGGACAGATGCGTCTCGGGCTCGGGCGCGTTTCGGCCGAGGAGCTCGGAGGTGGTGGGGTGAAACGTTCGCTCGCTTCCTGGATCGAGAATGGACGTTTTTTCGTTTCGTTTTTTTTTTTTTTTTTTGTGGGGGTCTCTTCTCCCTCGGGCGAACTGACGTGCGCGCCGTCGTCTGTCGCGCTTTCGGTTGCTGGCTTTGAGTTGCTCGTTGAAAGAGAGCCAAAAAAATAAAAAAAGAAATGCCCTTCTTTTGGGTTGATGGGGTTTTGTGTCGGAAGCCAGTCGGAGTTTGATTGGGTTCGTTTGCGGCCGTTAATCTTTTGCTTTTTTTTCGTTTGCTTGAATCAAGCGGGTTTCCCGTGTTCTTGACGTGTTGATGTGGCTTGTCTTGTTGAAGTGTTGGGGTGGATTCATTTATTCATATGCCTTAGTGGCTTGAAAATCTGTAATTCTTACTTAGTTGATTGGTTTACGCAAGCACGGGGCTTGATTTTTTTTTCTTTTTTTGGGCGAATCATTGGAGAATCTTTTAGAATGGATAAATAGACGTGTAGGTTTTTTCCTTTGGAATAAGATGTGATGGGAAATTAAGGAAATGCTTGAATGCATCCTAAGAGGAAGGTTTCTTGGTTTTTCTATTTGATCTTTCATATGCGCAGTGCTTTTTGATTCTTTTGTGTGTTTTGCACTCTCTAAAACAATTCATTGTCATGTGTTGTTTGGCAGAGCCATGCCAACCTTTACTGCAATAGCTTTGGATAGGCTATTAGAACCCGGAACGTCCAGATCGGTTGATAAATCTGTGAATAACCCCATGCCTGTTCCTAAGTCGAAGCCTCCTAAGCCTGAGCCAGTGCCGAATGAAAAGCTACAGAGGAGGAGAAGTACCTCAGTCATGGAGAGGAAAGTTCAGCGGCCTCAAATGACTCCGGCACTTTATGCAACTCCAGAGACTACGCCTGTTCCGGATTCACCGTCCTCGTTCCCTCCTTCCCCGTACATCATCAATCACAAGAGACGTGGTCCGCGTCTCGTGAAGAGTTTATCTGAGGATGATGTTTCCTCTAGAAAGGAGACCACGTATGAAGCAAATGCCAATTCAACTGTAACAGAAGCAAAAAGTGAGGAGGTTGCTTCTGTGGGGGATGTACCTGTTACATTTACGATATCTAATACTGTCAAAGATGAACATGTGAATGGTATGGATGGCTGTGAGATCAGAAGCAGTGACAGATCTGTGAATAGTGTTCAGGAAGTTGGGACTAGCAATTTGAATAATGGCGTTGTGGGAGAAACTGATAAACCTGTTCCTGTTCCATTGACTCCTGAAAGAGAGGTTGATAGTGAAGATTTTTATGATCCTCAGGAATCAATGAGTTATACGAGTAACACTGAGGGAGAGGACAACAGCACAGCGGAACGTTCTGTGAAGTTCACCACGCCAATGGGAGAGTTCTTTGATGCATGGGAAGGTATTTAAGATCCTGTGTTTTCCTATAGCATGTTTCATTTAACTTCTGGAATCTTGTTCTTGTTGTTTGGATGTTTTTGACAAGCATCTTGGTTTTAACTATAGCAAATGAGTAATTTGACTGTGATGATGTGGTATTGGTCTTTTATGGGTACATGAGAATGTCTACAATCTCTGTCTGTCTGTCTGTCTGTCTGTCTGTCTGTCTGTCTCTCTCTGTCTCTCTCTCTCTCCCCCCACCTCCAGAGAGAAAAAGGAAAGAAATAGGGGAAAGAAGAGAAAAAAGAAAGGGGGGGGGGAATGTTGCGGAGAGAGAGAGAGGGATGGTTTTACATATTATGTAGATGTTTAAGAAGCAGATCAGTAACTATAGCATTACTAAATTGTGGGTCCCTCTATAATGATTATTTGCACGGTGATAATATTTGAAAATCCTCATTTCCCAAAATTTACATTGGTTAAGAAAGGCTTATGTTCATTCAACAGAATTATCCTCCGAGGGTGGGGCACAGTCTTCTCTGCGTAATCTTGAAGAGGAACTGCGAGAGATCAGATTGAGTTTATTAATGGAGATTGAAAAGAGGAAGCAAGCAGAAGAAACCCTGAGCAATATGCGAAGCCATTGGCAGAGGATACGGGAACAGCTATCACTAGCTGGCCTTACCCTCCCTGCAGATCTGACTTTGGAGTCTGACCAATTGAATACGGAGGCTGCAGAACAGCTGAATCAGCAAGTTCAACTTGCTCGTTTTGTTGCTGAAGCAATTGGAAGGGGGATGGCCAAGGCTGAAGCAGAGACGGAAATGGAAGCACACCTTGAGGCTAAGAACTTTGAGATTGCTCGATTATTGGATCGACTGCACTATTATGAGGCTGTCAATCATGAGATGTCTCAGAGGAACCAAGAAGCTGTTGGTGAGTTTCTTAACCCATCCCTCTTGTAGCTGTGTTTGGAACCTGCAGGATACATATTTAATATGACACCTCTATTTCTAGCATTCCTCATATGCTGTAGCATTTCTCATTTTCAGTATATTTGCTATTCGATTTATCTTTATACAGTTTTCTATTCCTCCCCTGCTCATTGTGGTAGAATACTGGATTTGCTTTGTTTGCCTTAGTGTACATGTTGGATATTGGATTAAGCTGGGACTTGGCACTCCTATACATTTTGTTGGGAGAAAAAAAGATGCTGACGAATTTGGTTGAGTGAATCCATGGTTGGGCTCTGGAGTGTGATAAAGTCCAGTGGCAGAAGCATAGTCATTACCAATTGGGTAGAGACTTAATGTTGAAACCGCGATTAACGTAATCGAAGTCTGGAAGAATAATGGTTTATAATCTGTAGCTTTAGAACAAAATTAATTGGTAGTTTTATAAGAAAAGGCGATATTAAGAGCTCTGATTAGTACTAGGGAATGACTTGATTACTTTGGAAAATCACGATAGTTGTTGCTTGACCCAGACTGGTCTAATCTGGTTCAATCTGAAACATCTGGCCAGTATGGCCAGTACCTAGTTGCTCTGGTTGAACCGCCTGGTCCTTCTTTTGAAAATTGGTTAGTTTCTGTCATCTTCTCCTGATTACAGCATTCAGATCTTTTCTGAGGATTTGCTTTTCTCATAGACAAAAAATCTACAGATTTTTGTCACACTGCGTGCTAGTTTCACCTTGAACAGTGGCTGTATTTGGTTGCATATACAATAATAGGTGGTCTGTCAATATGTGTAAAGTATACCTCCCTCGTACTTGGTGGCAAATGTTTTTTTATTTTTTATTTTTTCCGGTGCCCTTGTCTGGCCATTTTGCCACAGTAACTAAAACCTTTCCGTGCTGGACAACATTCTTGACAAGATTCTACGGTATCTCGGCCACTCAGATGGGATTATCCCTCTGTGTTAACCTGGTAAATATTTGGTCTTTGGATTGTTGCTGTTGTCCACCAATTGGATTGTTCAGTCAATGGGTATATGGAACTGTACAACAAAGATTAAATTTAGTCTCTCTTTTGAAGGTACTTAGTCTTTGGACCATTCGTCAGGGTCATCATAAAATTATCCAATTAAAATTACAGACCGTTGCAGATGTTTGGTAAATGAAAGCAAATCCAGAAGCAGTCTTTCAAGTTTAACTTTTGCTATTGTTTTGTCTTTGCAGAGACTGGTAGACGACTAAGGCAGCAGAGGAAGAGGAGGCAGAGATGGGTGTGGGGTTCAATAGCTGTTGCCTTATCACTCGGTGCTTCAGCATTAGCATGGTCATACCTCCAGCCGAGCGACGTATCGTGCAGCGATGATAATCAGGCAAGTGGGAGCAGCAACGATGCCGAGTGAGGCGTTCTTCCTCCAGAGTCTACGAAGATGGGCTCTGTCATTGGAGGAAGAGAATAAGAAGGGCCAGTGCTGCCTTGTTAAAATTGCAGTGTTCTCCTTGTAAGTGTGCGAGGCACGCGGTGCAAAATTATTTCTGGCAAAAATAATATGCCCAGCTGCGATGTTGCAGCTAATCCAGAGGTTGATATACCGAGTTTGTATATTTGTTGGAAATGCATGATTGTTTTGCTTTAGCTCTTCCCGGCCTCTGGTGGCTGGTCTGCGAGATATTTTCTGCGAGGTTCCAAGTCCGGATTCAAGGAGCCCAAAAGAGTTTTTTTTAGCCTTTATGGATGGTGATTTTGTAGGAGGCGACATCCTAGGTTAAGTTGTTTCGACGAGTTTTATGAATAGAATGATGTTTTTTGTGTTGAGCAGAATGTAAGTTCTGAACGTGGGGTGTGATGCTGCAAAATAGTACACGTTTTGTACTATACTAACCATTTCGACAGGGATGTCATGAAACTATTATGCACGGGTTACATCATTTCTTGCGAACTAATTTTCTTATTAAGAATTCCAAATTGATATAATTGTATCATGTAAACGAATTGTGATATATTGTGGCACGCAGTTTTAAGTAAATTTGGTATGGATTAATCCATTTGGAATTTTTTGTGATACAAAAATTGATTAGGGGCAATGCGATACCAATATATCAATTTGGGATTTTGTAAGACTAGTCCATTATAAAAATCTGTTTGTCTTAATAATCGAGTCTCTGATTTATTTTAGTATCTAAAAAATATTAATGATGCATTTTTATCGTTTAAATTTTCTTGTCAATTAATATTGCTAAAAAATTTCTTAATAGAGCATAAGTGCATTATTACATAAATTATTTCTGAATTTAGCCTAATGTGCAACACGATCTTTTAACTTTTATTTTATTTAACATGTTCTTTGACCTTTATTATAATGTAATATCGTCTCTGAAATTTTAATTTATTCAATGTGATCAATTGAATTTTTGAGCTATATCAAATTATTCAATAATACTGTTGAATTTGATTATTAGAAGGACAATCATGAATAAATTTAATATAGTCTGAGGATTTAATTGGTTATTTTTCAAAATTCAATAAATTAAAGATTCAAAGAAATTATTATATATTAAGATGAAGTTCATAAATTATATTGAATAAATTAAAAAAAAAGTTTAGGGCCTGCATTGTAAATTAAGATAAATTTCAGGGACCTGTGTATAAGGAAATAAGAAAGGTTGCCCCATGTGCGGGCACATTATCCAGACGGAACAGAAACTCCGCAAGAGAGGAGTATAGTTACTCGGAAAATGAGTATACTGACGCGCGACTAGCACTGGCCGGAGCTCCGGCGATGGAGCTGTCTCTGCACCGTCTCTCTAACGCGACTGTCTCTCCTTACTCCAGCTTCGCCTCCGTCGGCAACTCTCTCTTTCCTCTTCGCAGGAGCACCTCCGCCATTCCGCGGACCGGATGCCGGTTCCGGACCGGGCAAACCGCCGACGCCGGGGGAGGGAACAGCCAGCGCGTCGCTCTGGAGAGGCGGCGGCGGCGGCGGGAGTTCTGGATTGACGAACGAGGGGACGGCGGAGAGGAAGGCGGGGGAGAATCGAGCTCCTACGCTTCGAATGACGATGATGAGGCTCTGTATCTGTCGTTGAGCGAGAAGCCGGACCGTAGCACGGCGTTGCTCGATGATTACGAGATGGAGGAGCTCGATTATGCTTCTAACCCGGATCATAGAAGCGGTATGCGTCTTGTTTATTCATTCGAAATAGCCAACGGCTAGTTCTAGGGGGTGTTAAATTGTAAGTTGCATTAGTTTATGGATGAATGGTTGAATTTCAGCTTGCGTGGTTATTATTTATCTTTTTCGTTGGTTAGTATGATTAAATTTGATCATGCGGACTATATAATCGTGTCCTGATGGAAGTTCTCCAGAAATGTGTCCTCTGTCCTGAAAATGCCTTGCAAACTAGTCTTCTGGCGTTGGCGTTATGAGTTGTTGCTTAGGCGTGGAGAGAAATAGATGTGGGTTTGATTAATTTCTGGAATTTCTCGTAGTATCAAACTGTGGAGCATTAGTGGAGAAAAGAACCTGGCAATGGTGAATGATCCCCTGCTTCTTACAGTGCTCCTGAGAAAGTATAGTACATAGAGGAGCAAAAGTGGTCACATTTTATGAAAGCAATTGGATGACATGATCATTGTTATTTGTTCCCCTGCCACGAAAAATTGACGTGTGCTGGACCTTGACTCTCTGCTATAATGTCTCCTTGGCCTTTCCCTGGTGCTACTTAGTTGTTCTCAAACGATGAGCTATCAACTGCAGGATACGTGGCTGTTCTAGGAAAGCCTAATGTTGGGAAGAGTACACTTGCGAATCAAATGATAGGCCAGAAGTTGTCAATAGTTACAGATAAGCCGCAAACCACGAGGCATCGTGTTCTTGGTATATGTTCAGGTCCAGAGTATCAGGTATGAAGAGCATTGTCTTTTGAGTAATATTTTGTTAGTTATGATCTTAATGGATAGGACTGAAGCAGTAAGTAGTTGTGCTAAGAGTCAACACTATAGACAGAAGGCATAAAGGGAAAACCCTAGTATTTTCCAATACAATGGACTATCTACAATGGGACTTTTATGGTTGAATTATAGCTTGACAATGTCTGTAGATTCACAGAGTGACCTTGGTATGCACATTGATTTGCGATCCCTTCATTTGAGCATTCCCTTCCTCTTAATCTCCCATTTATCTTGCTTGAGTGATTACAATCCTTCATTCACTAGAGATGAGATTGTCAGTAATAGGTTTGTATTCCTCTATTTTTATTTCTTGCTTTTGGACATTATACAATTACTTAAGCTCATTTTCCAGAGACTTTTAGAGCGAGCATTTTCTGCTTCCTTGGGGACACTCATATGGGTATAATTTTTTATGTCCAGCCAGACCATGCTTAAGAAAATGTACAAAATTTTATAAGCAACCTTATGATAGTACTCTGAATCTGAGAGATTTCATGTCGAAAGACATTTGATGTTAATACGGTAATTTGTTCTAGATCATATTTTTGAGCTAATGGAACTGATCAGTATCTCCACAACAAGCGTCTCTCCTTACTCCTAATCTTCAACTATTCTTGCAGATGATACTTTATGATACTCCTGGTGTAATTGAGAAGAAGATGCACAAATTGGACTCCATGATGATGAGTAATGTTCGAAGTGCTGCTATCAATGCGGATTGTGTAGTAGTTCTTGTGGATGCATGTAAAGTACCTGAGAAAGTATGCATATGTTCTAGAGAATGACTTGCATATATTGGTTTCCCTCATGAGATTTATGTGAATTTTGCTTATGTAGATTGACGAAGTATTAGAGGAAGGTATCCGGGACCTGAAAAATAAGGTGCCAACTCTGCTAGTGATGAATAAGAAGGATCTGATCAAACCTGGTGAAATTGCAAAGAAGCTCCAGGTTGGAATTTCTTACTGTTACGGGCATGATCGAGTAGGCCTGCATTAGATCAGACTCCTGCTGTCACTGTGAAAAGCATTTAAGAAAGTAGATAGGGCGACTGATTACTTTGCCAAATGTGATTGTGCAACTTGTGCTTTCCTTTTTCTTTTAATTTGTTGGGGATTTGGATTTTGTCCATGAGCGCGGGAAGCTCTTATACCTCACTTGGAATATCAGTTTTCAACAGTCATCTACTGGGGATTGTGATTGCATTCATGAGGTTATATTCCCACATATACATGTCATTTCATGCTGAGTCAGTCTCAAGGCCAATTTTTCTGTATCTATTTAATATCTCCTAGATATCATGTGTTGTATTCCCTGATTTGTCTCCCTAAGATTATTAACCATACTTGCAGTGGTATGAGAAAATTACAGACGTTGACGATGTTATACCGGTGAGCGCGAAATATGGTCATGGTGTGGAAGATGTCAAGGACTGGATTTTATCCAAACTTCCTCTGGGGCCAGCTTATTATCCTAAGGCACGTACTGGGCTTCTTCTTCCTTACATTTTGCTGTTCCAGACTGCTACTGATAGTATATATCTATGTTAATGCAAGATGTATCATTTGCTAAAAGCATTTCATGCAAATAGGAATCTTGAAATAGTTTATGGTAAACTAGAAACCAGAATGAAGTGAAGAGGCTTCATTTTCTAATGTCTTTTCTTGTCATCTCTTATGCTATATAGAGTAAAAAAAATATTAAATTGTTGGAGTATTCAAACTTCACACCTGAATCATAGTGGTTCTCATAAGATGCTTCTATCGGAGATCTGTGAGCAAATATCCTCAATCAATCTGAGTTCGACTGAAACTCTTAAAATAAAGTAGTTGAAGGATTGGCCAGGAGCTGTAGCTAGGTCCATCCGGTAGTTACTTCATTTCTTGTTTATATGGTTGAGTGAGCAATTGCTGGCAGGAAATACTACTTTATGCAGTTTTGCTCTATTGTGCCATGTCTATAGAGAGATTCTAATAGACAAGATTTTCATGACTTATATCCAATAGTTATCAGTGGCGGAATGGCAACTTATGATTCATGATAGGAGGTCCAGACATGGTGTATGTGTTTTGGCAGTTCCTCTTCTTAAGGAGAATAACATTGTGAAGCTCAGAGCTTTACAAGTTTATCTATTATTGAAACTTCTTATCCTGGTCCTATTCGATAGAATGACTCACTTCCTTTCTAATTGCCATCTTGCAGCACTATTGTTATTCTAAATGAAATAGTCATGTTGGGGCTTTAGGAAAATGTTGCTTCTTGCTGACGAGGAGTTTAACTGTGTTTTCCATGATTCTTTCAGGACATTGTCAGTGAGCATCCAGAAAGATTCTTTGTGGCTGAAATAGTTAGAGAGAAGATTTTCATGCAATACCGCAACGAAGTTCCTTATGCCAGTCAGGTTTTCATATGCAATCTTGACCTTATCTCCTGCTTTCTGTTTCTGTCTTCCCTCAAGTGTTTGGATTTGCATAATAATTAATTCTTCCGTTTTAACTTTTGACTACTCAAGGTGAATGTGGTGAGCTACAAAACCAGGCCAAATGCTAAAGATTTTATACAAGTGGAGATTGTCGTAGAGAGGAACTCACAGAAAATCATCGTGATAGGAAAAGTAAGCTCTGGATCTTGCCTATGTAAGAGAAAAAATAAGAAAAAATGGAGAAAAGAAGAAAATAAAGATCTTTTTTTCATCTATATATCAACCGTTTCTGCATAGCTTATAGACTGCACCATGAGTGTCTGTTTCTGTCAACTGGAGCTACATTGGCGTGCTTTCTAGGGTGAGATAGCTTCATGCTTTGTTAAGATAGGGCTACTAACTGGGCATGGACAAGCATAGAAAAGAGAAGAGTAGGATGCGCCTTAGCAAGAGCAATTGTGGCTTTTTGAGTCTTAGGAGGCTCCAAAGTCCGACATAAATGATTAAGTTGAAAAAATAGGGCCTTTGCACTGCAGGAGGGCTCATGATTATGATTATTTTATCCCTGAGATTTGCATGAACAGCATCTGCATGCATGTCTTTTAAAGCTTTCGTTATATCTGTACTTGTTTATATCTTTGGTTATGGAAAGTGTGGAGGGGCTACTCAAGTTTTTGCTTCCAATTTCATAAACAGTTGCATATTTCAATCCTTCATTCTTCATTCCAATATGATTACCTAGACACTCAATGCTTAATCTGACTGATTGAAGTTGTGATGTTAATCATCAACAACTACTTGGGGACATATTACAACCTCGTTGGTCTCGTCTGCCTCCTTGAGCAGATGCTTTGACTTTCCTGTCATATTTGACAAACTACGCTTTCAATTCTGTATCGTCACACCATCATGTGGCATGCTGTAGGTTGGCTTTGTTTCTTGTTATTTCAAGAAAAATTGTTACCCATGTTTCTGTTAACCCTTGCTACACATAGTTTTGCCTGCCTTTCTGTTTTTTTTTTTTTTTTTTGGGTTTTGCATAAGTCTATAAATTGGTTCATGTAGTTTTACATATATTTTGCAGGAAGGGAGGGCTCTCAAGCTACTTGCTACTGCTGCTCGGCTTGATATTGAAGATTTCTTGCAGAAGAAAGTATATCTTGAGGTGCTAAATTACTCTCTACATTTTCTCTAGCCCTACATTTTCTAGTCAAAAGAATCATTTATATATTTAAAAGACTTGTCTACTTTGTCCGATACAATAACTCTTTCTAATCAACAACAGATAAGTTAGGCTATTCTGGGTTTCGTATGATTGGTAGTTACCTTCAGAACACACATTTACTCATCCCCATTTAGCAAGTGAGAACATGCTTTGAGCCTAACTGTATGACAGGTGGACGTGAAGGTGAAGGAGAATTGGCGGCAAGATGAAGGACTTCTCAAGTACTATGGTTATGGGGGACAGATTCGAGCACTGTGATATAAATCTCTTCACCATTTTTCTCGGCCCAACATGCTATTCTAGAGGTCGTGTCATGGGAAGGCTCACCAGCTGATGACAAGGTTGGATGAAGCTGATTCTCAGCTTGTCCTTTGTGGGTAAACCGAATGACCATCTCCATCTTCTCGGTAGCTGAAAGTTTCTCCATCTTCTCAGTAGCTGAAAGTTGGTGCCGATGTTTGTTGATTTTCTTAGCAAATTTTGTTTTCAATGTCCAAACTCCCCTAAAATGTGTGTCTTGGTTTGCCTGCCTTCTTTAGAAAAGGGTGCATCGTCTTCCTCATAGTAAAGTTGAGGATTGATTTGTCTACATAGATTTATTCGGTTTCTTCTTAGAAAAGCTTGTGGTTGACTGACTTATTTTCATTCGTGCACTTCCTCTTGGAAGAGCTAGGATGCATGGAAGGAGCATTTCAGTATTGACCGGGTAGATTTTCCCTTCAAATCAAGAATTTCACACTAATTCTGTTCATTTGCAGAGGATTTTTGGGTTCATTTCTTCCTAAATGCTTCTTTGCTTTAAAAATAGGCGATTGATTCATTGATCTTGTCCTTTCCAAATGATATCACTCAATGCCATTCCAATTTATTAGGACGAAACATCAAGTTAAGATTCAGCATTTGGTATTGCAACGAATGCTTATAAAGTTATACATATATAACCAATTGCCAATTGACTTTTGCTTTCTTCAAAAAGAAAGAAAAAGAGAAAAGAGGCGCAATTTGATCAGTAATTTTAGGCGTGATTCGTCACTTGGCCACTCTGGTGTGTTGATATTGGAGTATTTTTCTTTTTCTTCACATTCTTTTGGCCTTTCCGCCGTAATGAAGAGTAATATATGTGGACATATCATGTCGAAAAGATGACCTGATGGAGTCGAGATCAATCATCATTTTTTGGTATGCTGTGAATCTCATTCCTTGTGATGCTGTTGTGTATTCTAGTCTCACTTCTTTTTGTTAACCTGTTACAACGTGATTGTCACATAAAATACATTCTCGTAATAGAGGGTCTAGTGCGGTACGACTCGCAACTCCCTAGGTTTAACAAAAAATTATCATGTTATGAACCGACAAAGTGAATCGACTCAATCCTAGTGATATTTCGCGAATTGTTCCGACACAGTGGATTTAAGAAAATTCAACACAACTAGATAGCGATCCAACAAAGGAGGAAGCGTCGCTCTTGAGCGAACGTAACATCGGGGCAGGTATGTGAGTTAGGGGGCAGAGACACATGCTTTTGTCGCACGAAGGATCTTAGAAGAAATTCGTGGGGGCATCCCCATCATCAATTCAGAGAGGACATGGGCGCATGTGGAGTTTGTAGGGCACCTTCGCTTTTTGGATGCTTCTACTTTCCTCTCCTACCGTGGATGGCATCGGGAGGAGTTTTGCCCTTATCACATCCACAAACGAAGTGCCGCTCAGTGGTGAAGACACACACAAAGGAAGAAGGACCAAAGAAAAAGGGTAAAAAAGTGTAAAGGGAAAGGGAAATGAATAGTGCGTTTTCACTTTAGTGCAAGTAATGCTTCCGTGAATCGGATAGGCATGAGCCCGGCGCCTAATGGCCGTTGGAGCACGTGAGTCCTCACGTGAGGTCCACACGATTCAGCGGGCTCCGATCCCCTGAGCTCGTAAACGTACGGACCCATACGGCAACTTCTCCTTTTGTGCTGCTCTCTTTTCATGCAAGTGAATCATGATGACCTTGGCCCATGAGGAGCAAAAGCGTGCGGCTGTTCATCGAGTAGTGAAACACGATTGTGATCGTCTGCCTCACAAAGTGCCAATCACAGGGAGCCAATTTCGTTCAGTATGCTTTAGTCTCGACATGAATGATACTTTTGACTGGATTGTATGAGATGAGCATAGTTTGATATGGATCGTGATCCGGAATAGCACTTGGGCACTCCAAGAAAAAGAGAATTACTAGGTGGGGTTTACGCTCACGCAACGACAAAGCCTTGGGACTGTTGAATTCTCGAACTCCAAAGCTCCAAATGAAACTACAGCTCCACTACTAGTCGCTTGGTTACTCTGTCGCTCCTGCAGCTAGTCGGTTTACAGTAGCCGGTGTCCCCATACTGGCTTAATGGACATGAGGCATCCTGAATCACCATAGATTTGCACCCCATCTGCAGCAGAAATAAAAAGACAAAACCTCTCTCAACCAGAATTTAATGCAATAAAGTAACGGCAGTTCCTTTAAAAACTCTTCAACCATCCTCAACTGCATTCTCTGCTTTTTTCAAATACCCCCACTGTTTTCTGTTCCCTTCTCTGCTTCACCATTCTCCATCACTTGCATGAGCTTCAGAGAGTGAGAGAAGGCCAAAAGAGAAGAATATGAAGCATTTTGCATTGCCTCTTCTCATTGCCATTGTCACCTACCAAGCTTGTTTCCATGCCCAACAAGTGGAAGCTGGTGATGGGTTTGTGAGGGCCAGGGGGATACACTTCATGCTGAATGGAAGCCCTTACTATGCCAATGGTTTCAATGCTTACTGGCTGATGTACATGGCCTCTGACCCTTCTCAGAGACACAGGGTCTCGGGAGCATTCAGAGAGGCTTCGCGCCACGGCCTCACTGTCGCCAGGACTTGGGCCTTCAGTGATGGAGGCTACAGGCCTCTTCAGTATTCCCCTGGTTCCTACAATGAACAGATGTTTCAGGTGATTTAATTAGTTCTCACGAGAATTCTTCATGAAATTTTGATCTGAGTCTTCAAATGTTTAAAATTATGTAAGCGAAAGATACTGTGCTTCTATCTTCATGAAGAAGGCAAAGCCAAGAGCTTTCTTGGTATGAGAAAGATACTAATGTCTGGGCTCTCTCTCTCTCTCTCTCTCTCAAGGGGTTGGATTTTGTGATAGCTGAAGCCAGAAGGTATGGGATCAAGCTGATACTGAGCTTCGTGAACGACTATGAGAACTTTGGAGGGAAGAAGCAGTATGTCAATTGGGCAGGGAGTCGAGGGCAGTACTTGACATCTGATGACGACTTCTTCAGGAACCCTGTCGTCAAAGGTTTTTACAAGAATCATGTCAAGGTAAAGCAAAGGATGCATCAATCTGTTTTTTTTTTTTTTCTCATTTTGTCTCAGATCTTTCCTTGTGAAATCATGGTTATGGAATTGTGAAAATAAAATGTTGCTGTTCGTTCTAATTCAAGCAATCTTGCTTCTGCAGACTGTTCTTTATAGATACAACAGGTTCACTGGAGTGCACTACAAGGATGATCCAACTATCATGGCTTGGGAGCTCATGAATGAGCCTAGGTGCACATCAGATACTTCAGGAAGAACCATTCAGGTTACAAAAGAAATGTGGTTTAACTAGATCTTAAATAGTCCTTGAAGCAAATGTAACTATTCTAATCATATAAATGGATTTGGATATAGATCTCCTGAAAATGTATCAGAAACTTATTCGCGGAGTTTAGGTCATTTTTTCTCTCATTATCATCTTTAATCAACCTCCAATGAATTTCTCCTCACGTGCAGGCATTCATTGAATTCACATGAATTTGTACATGCTTGTTCTGCATCAACAGCGACTTCATTTCAAAAGCAAGTACTCACATGACATTGCCAGTTCAGAAACTTAAAGTTCATATGTTAACTTGCCATTATCTACTTTTGTGCAACCACCATCATGAGTCGACCCTTGCATGAATGATACTATTGATCCTTAATAGAAAAGAAAAGGAGAGATTCTTTAATGTACTTATTGAGAAATGATTGTCAAGCCTTCTTGGTTTTCCCTGCAAAAAACATCTGGAGCTGATACCTAATTGTTGGTGCTTGGCTAACAGGCTTGGATTATGGAAATGTCTTCTTTTGTGAAGTCAATAGACCGGAATCACTTACTCGAAGTAGGTCTGGAAGGATTTTATGGACAATCAACTCCTCAGAGGAAGAGACTTAATCCTGGCTTTGATATCGGGACTGACTTCATTGCAAACAACCGAATTCTGGGGATTGACTTTGCCACTGTTCATTCATACCCCGATCAATGGTAACTCTTCTTTCCACTGTGAAAGGTCTCCCTTTTGATATATGAGTACAATGTATTGCTAAAATTAGCTCAGATCTGCTGTTCTTAAACTGGGAAGAAGAAGATTGTAGACTAGGAACTTCTACAAGCCTTAGGATCTTGAATTTTGTCAGTATTCACCAGTCTGGAAGAACAATTTGCCTAGAGTCTGCTAATTGAAGGCGGCATACAACTTATGAAATGACATGGTTGCTTTGATCGAAACCTGCTTTGGTACAATATCGCTCCTTATAGATGACTTTGATCCTCATTTCCGGTACAGATGTGAAAATTGAGCATCCTTAAGATTTTCATGATGCTACCACTTCTGGCCTAAGAGACCTCTTTTACAAATCGATGTAAAAAAGCGGGAGAGCGAGATTCAAATTATATTAAGCTCAAACATCATTTTACAAGTTTCATGAACACGAAATCATTTTACCCATAATTTCAATGGCAGAATTTGCTTAACACTTGGTTATCTCCTTGTGATATGAGCAGGGTATCGAGTTCGAATGATCAGTACCAGCTTTCCTTCTTGAACAATTGGCTCAACAGCCACATCCAAGATGCTCAGTACATCCTCAGGAAGCCATTACTCCTGACTGAGTTCGGGAAATCATGGAAAGACCCTGGTTTCAGCACTCAACAGAGAGACCAGCTCTTCAACATGGTCTACTACAAGGTGTATGCGTCAGCTAAAAGAGGTGGGGCGGCCGCAGGAAGCCTGTTCTGGCAGCTTCTAACTGAAGGCATGGACTCTTTCCGAGATGGTTACGAAGTGGTCCTCAGCCAGAGCCCCTCTACTGCCAACGTCATTGCATATCAGTCCCACAAGTTGTATCAGATTCGCAAGATCTTCGCCAGGATGAGAAACGTCGACAGGTGGAATAGAGCACGGCCTGGGTATAACAGGGGAAGGCCAAATGGGAACTGAGAACGCAGATTTTAGTAAAACACCAGTCATGTTTGGTGGAAATATTAAGAGTTATGGATTGCGATGATGTTATGCTCCGGAAGGGCAATCTCTCTTAGTGACGAGTTGGCTTTTTGTCCAGGAGGGTAAGCTCAGACGAGGCATAAAAATGTGTGATCTTTATATGTTTCTGCTCCTGTTAAGGGCCTCATTCCCCATCCAAGAAGCTGTTGTATGGAATCTTAAGCTGTAACGGAGATTTAAAATGGTATCAGATCAGTTCGTTACCACATCACGTGTTATGATTTCCATGTTACTTCAAGATTACTTACCCGTATGTCGTAAATAAACTTGTGATTGAGAGAATTGGTTTTCTTCTGTTTATGGTGATCAGGGGATTATCATTAGGCAAGAATTAACATTTGATCATGAATGCTGCTGCAGATAAAAGTTAGCCGCCACGTAAATATAAACACTTCTTTGAAAACCAGTCCTAAAGCTGATGCCAATCAAGCAACTCAACCTTCAATTACCGAATCTTTTGATCATCCATGAAACCTATGCAAGTTAAGTGGAATCTTGATGTCCGTGTCGGAAGCCATACCGGCGACGTCCAGCTAATGTAGGATAATGTAGGATGTGATGACCGGCGAAAGAGATAGAAGCCGTGCTCAAAAGCCTAAGGAAAAGCATGAGAAACTGATTATTTCGGAGGATATTCCTACCAGTATCTATGATCTCTCGAGAGATTGATCCATCATCCTAAAAAAGTATTCCATTTCAAAGCGTTTTTCATGCCTTGGAAGGTATTCCAAAGATTTTCAAGAAAGACAAAGTTTTTTTCTTTAGGTGTGATCTTACGATCACTAATCCTCCAAAAGCTGGATCCTTGGAGATACCCTGTTGTCAATGAACGCAATCCCTTTGACCGAAAGCGTCGAGCGTGGCACGGTATCCTTCAAAAAGGGTATCGAGACCTAAGCTTCCATTTCATCGCTCAGCCTTTTTCTGATATCACTGACTCGAACCACGTCTGCGATTCATAATGGCTTTGCTAGTTTGCGATCTTTCCTCATCATGCCGACCAGTCGTCGAACATCGACCAATGGCGTCGAGAGCGAGATCTCCTGTCGGACTGTGGCCGTGAATAGCTTTCATGGGCCTGATTTGCTTGGGCTGTGCCTCGGCCTCTCAGCTTTTCCTTCCTTGTAAGCAGGCAAACACAGGTCTTGTATGATGAAGGGCCTACTACTTTCAGTCGTTGTTCGTCCGTGACGTTACGTATTGTCACTGTTTTCTGGACTCCATGCAAGAGCTCCATGGCTTGAGTAAACATGGGGCGCCCCTTGCAACTTCATTCTTAGGAGCCAGTAAAAAGAAGGGAAGAAAAACTTCCACTCAATGGAGCCACGTGGCTGTATATTTGTAGGACGATGAACTCGCTAGGCAGGCCTCGTCTTTGGAGGCTATTTTCGAGCTCGAGCGTGCCGTGCGCTGATCACGGACATGTTCTGTTTCGAGAGACGATATCATATCACTTTGCCACTGAGTCCAATGTGGCAGGTCGTCCGAATGTGCCGGAGGCAAACTCGCGACTGAAAGAGCTGGTAAAACTCGGTCAGTTAAGCAATGCTCGCAGCATGTTCGACAATATGCCTCACCGGGACGTGATCTCGTGGACCACTATGATTTCCGGATATGTTGCCGCCATGAACGCCGGCGAGGCTCTGGGCTTGTTCTTGAATATGTGGGCTGTGCCGGGACTCAAAATGGACCCTTTCATCCTCAGTCTTGCGCTCAAGGCCTGTGGACTCGATGTGAATCTTAATCTTGGCGAGTCACTACATGGGCATGCTGTAAAAACGGGTCTGGTGAACTCTGTTTTTGTGGGAAGTACCCTCTTGGACATGTATACGAAAACGGGCAGAATTGAGCTTGGTTGTTGGGTCTTCGATGAGATGCCACTGAGAAATGTCGTTTCTTGGACCGCCATCATCACCGGACTAGTTCGTAGTGGTCATTGTAGGGAGGGGTTGTCGTACTTCTCCAAAATGTGGAGATCAAAGGTCCAATGTGATACATATACGTTTGCTATTGCGCTGAAGGCATGTGCTGATTTGGGTGCTTTGGACCATGGGAGGGAGATACACACTCACACAGTTAAGAAGGGATTTGATGAAACCTCCTTTGTTGCCAATACCCTTGCAACAATGTATAACAAGTGTGGAAAGTTGGATTATGGATTGCGATTGTTTGAAAGGATGCCAAAGCAAGATGTGGTTTCTTGGACCACAATAATTACTACATACATTCAGATGGGTCAGGAGGAATCTGCCATCAGAGCTTTTCTTAAGATGCGAGAATCGGATGCTAGTCCCAACGAATACACATTTGCTGCAGTTATATCTGGTTGTGCCAATCTTACCAGAATTGACTGGGGCGAACAATTGCATGCCCATGTTCTATGCATAGGTCTTTTCAGTTCTCTATCAGTGGCAAACTCCGTTATGACTATGTACTCTAAGTGCGGGCAGTTGACTTTGGCTTCGACTGTTTTTAATGAAATGACAATGAGGGATGTGGTTTCATGGAGCACATTGATCGCCGGGTATTCAAATGGAGGATGTGGTGAGGAAACTTTTGAGCTTCTATCACTAATGAGAAGGGAAGGACCAAAGCCAACTGAATTTGCTCTTGCAAGCATCCTGAGTGTTTGTGGAAATATGGCCATCCTTGATTCAGGAAAGCAGCTGCATGCTCATGTCCTGTTGATCGGTTTAGAACATACGCCTATGATACAAAGTGCTCTAATTAACATGTATGGTAAATGCGGGAGTGTGAAAGAAGCATCGCAAATCTTTGATGTGGCAACAAACAATGATATCGTGTCTTGGACGGCAATGATAAATGGATATGCTGAACATGGATACAGCCATGAAGCAATTGTTTTATTTGAGAAGCTGCCTGCAGTGGGCTTGAGACCGGACCCTGTCACCTACATTGGAGTTCTCACAGCCTGTAGCCATGCTGGGCTGGTTGATCTTGCATTTCGTTATTTTGATACAATGAGTGTGAAGCACCAGATTATCCCTACTAAGGAACACTATGGCTGCATGATAGATCTCCTTTGTCGCGCTGGTCGCCTAAGTGAGGCAGAGAACATTATTAAAACCATGCCATTCAAACGAGATGATGTTGTTTGGTCAATTTTGTTGAGAGCGTGCAGAGTCCATGGTGATGTTGACTGTGGAAGGCATGCTGCCGAGCAAATTCTTGAGTTAGATCCGCATTGTGCTGGAACTCACATTACGTTGGCTAACATATATTCTTCCCAAGGGAGATGGAGGGAAGCAGCAAATATAAGGAAGACGATGAAGTCTAAGGGAGTGATTAAGGAGCCTGGATGGTCTTGGATCAAGGTGAAAGATCGTGTAACTACATTTGTTGCTGGTGACCAGACTCATCTAGAGTGTGAAGAAATATACAACACTTTGGTTTTCATGGGTCTAGACGAAATTGATGTCAATGATATGGATATATTTGCGGATGATATTGGAGGTTGAAGAAGCAATGGTTCATCTTTC
This sequence comes from Melaleuca alternifolia, assembly GCA_019926035.1. NCBI lineage: Eukaryota > Viridiplantae > Streptophyta > Magnoliopsida > Myrtales > Myrtaceae > Melaleuca > Melaleuca alternifolia. The sequence continues at coordinate 3,468,418 of JAGKPW010002416.1, read as the reverse complement.
ATTACAGTCGAAGTTAGCTCCATTTATTTCGACTGGCCATGTCAAGACACAGATCTGTGGGGAAGCCATTACGGGTCATGAGCAACAATTCCAACGGTGTGGAGTATGCTAGTTGTTCTTTGTGAAAGAATCATTTTGGAGACTATCTCAATGTTCGAAGCAGTATGAAATCATCAAATCATCCACTACTCCAACGCATACTGCGGAGCTTCTGGTTTTCAGGAGGGGATTGCTTTCTCAAAGGGGAGCCACTGCAATGTGAGAAGATCACGCTTCTACCCTTTGTTGTGTACTAATTATGCTGGATATTGTCACGTAGCATTCTGGTATCCACATTGGTCATCGGACGGTTAGAGTTTTTGCACATTGACAATTCATAGGTTACTTAACGCTGAGATTGTGATCTTTGTTCAAGGACGCCTTTCAGTGAACTAAGATTTATTAGAAGTTTGAAGCAGAATGATTGTCTTTCAGACTAAAGGGCATAAAGGAAATTTTTTTCCCCTCAAGTTGGTTGATTCTAATAAATGAAATTCACATAGGATCAGCTTTTCTGAGGAAGTTCATGATAATGAGTGATTGAGACACTATTAATTTAGTGATTTTTCTTCCAATTGAGTTAAAGAATAACTTTGTGAAGGTTGGCTGTAGAAGGTATGGATATTTTGTAGTTTTAAGGAGGCACTTTTTCTTTCTTTTTGATATTCGGATGTTTTGATTATAGAAAGCTCAAAAGGCTTATTTGTTCTTTTACTAGATCGTTGTAAGAATGTCTGTATTGTTGTTCACTTTCCAGTTTGGATCAGTTTCTGCATTATTTTCACCTTTGAACTCTATGGGACTTTTATTTGGTATACAACTGGTCGGAAACAAAAAGTTTGCAAAAGATGTGGTCGAACTTGATGCTTTTGGATTATGGTGAAGCACTGTCTGTCCATTTGTGGCTGGTGACAGGTCTCATTTACGGAGTGAAGAACCATGCCATGTTCTGAACTTTCTTTGCTTGGGAGAAACTACTCTCGAGGATGCGGTCTCCCTCATCTTTGATGTTGAGGAATGAAACGGAGCATTCTTTCACCGTTCCATTTTAAATGTATTCTTCATCAGTCTTGTTAGTTAGCAGAATTGGCGGCAGAAAAGGCGTGACAGGAAAAAGCTGATGTTGCCCAGTATTGGTCTCAAGCAACAGGTATGTGGAGGGTGTATTTTGTATGGTTTCCTTGTTCCTGGAAGAATGGATGCTGATTGATTTTGCCCAAACCACATAGATCCATTCAAAATAGATATGAGTCAAAGGTGCATCATGCGTGGTTGTCATCTTCCAGAAAAATGCACGATATTCGACAGATGACGTTGTTAAGCTGCATGGCTCCAATCAAACTGCAGCTTGAAAAATCTGTTAAGTCACTCCAGGTAGGCGGTTTTCCCATCTGTGTCCCATACTGGCTTAATAGACTTTGTGTCAAATTCTCCATACATTTGCTTTCTGTTTGGAGCGGTAGAAATATGGATAAATTCACCATCATCGTTTAAAGTAAAGACAGTTCCTATAAAATCTTTAACCATTGTCCAGCTCAACTGCATTTGCTGAGTTAAAATACAATCATGTTTTTCTCCTCTCCTTTACTATCTCCAGCATTTAGTAGCGATAGGTCTTCAGACGGAATTTAAACAATGAAGCATTTTGCTTTGCCTCTCCTATTTGCTGTTTTTATACGTCAGGCTTGTTTACTTGTACAGGTCGAAGCAGGTGGTGGTTTTGTAGGAACCAGAGATATTAATTTGATGCCAAATGAAACCACTGCTTCTGCCAGTGGCTTCAATGCCTATTGGTTCATGTACCCAGCTTCTTACTGACCCTTCAGGCATATGAAGATTCAGCTGCATTCCTGAAGCTTCAAACCATGGCCTTGCTGTTGCTAGAACATGGGCTTTCACTGATGGTGGTTACAGACGTTTACAGCACTCTTCCGTTTCCTAATGAATAGATGCTTTCAGGTAATTCGCCGTTTCAAAATTTCGTGAGTAAATTTTAATTCTTTGAATCACTTAGAATAATTCTAAGTACAGGATACTGATTATATCCTCCATGTTCAGAAGGATTGCATGAAAAATGAAATAATATTAAGAAAAGATAAAAACTTCTGTACCTTTTTGAACTAAGTTCGCTCGAGTTCGATTGAATGTAGTATATGGTGAGAATGGTAAAATAAACAACTCTGCGATTTTCATGGATTTTTAGGAAATCCTGATTTTTTGGGTGTTTCTAGTCAAGGAAGCAACCTCTCTGAAAAATTAGGGTAAGGGTGCATACACCAACCTCTCCTGACTTCCCAAAAACCTATGCACCGGGCTGTGCCAAGCAGTCTTATGATGGCAGAGTTCTGCTGTGTTTCTGTTTGCCGATTATTTCACTCTTGAATACTGGCTCGACACACATTTTCAAGATGCCTCATACATCCTCAGGAAGCCATCAGACCTAAGTCCTGACCAAGTTTAGTCAATCGTAGAGGGAACCTGGTTTCAGCACACACCCAAGACATCAGCTCTCAACATAGTACACTACCAATTGTAGTTGGGCTACAATTGGCAGAGCGGCTGCAGGAAGCTCACTCTGTCAATTTTTAATTGAATGCCTTATGTCTACCTGAAACGGTTATGTAATGAACCTGAGCCAAAATCCCTCAAGTGCAATTTTCATTATACATTAGTCCCACTAGGCGTATCAGATTTGTAACATTTGGGCTAGGATGAGAAATATTAAGGGCTTGAGGAGAGCTCAGGCTGCATGTAGCACAAGAAGGCGCACTGGGAGCTGAAAACACTGGGTTTGAGTGGGAAATTACAGGGTTTCAGGTAAATATGAAGAGTTAACGCCATGTAGAGGTAACCACTCTCTGGTGAGCTGTATCTTGTCCATTAGGGTTACTGAATATAGTATAAATAAATGATGTTCATGAGTTTCTTCTCTTGTCAACGTTTCCAAAATCTGTAAGCTGTTTGCAGTTTCACATTGGTTTATTGCTGTACAAGACCAACTTTAAAATGTTGCTTGTTCGGATGAACCGGAGCTTTATGATGTCATGGCTACAGGACGATCATTCCAGTCCCAGCGACCACTGGGTTTTCATTAAACAACAATTGCAGGGTTGTTCATTGTGCATGTTGTTTTCCCCTTCTGTGAACGGGAAACGGTTGAGAAGGGGAGGGGATGGCGAAGGTATACCGTTCGAACCCTCATTTCAACAAATCTTGTCAGAGGGAAAAAAGGGGAAAGGCTCCAAAAGTTGCTTTTCGACTTCATCCTATTCATTCCTTGTAAAACTCTAATGTTCACGCCATTCTATATGAATCGTGTACTTAGTCTGTACATATGGAACGCAATGTTCTTTAATTTCAACTGTCATTCGAAACTCTGAAGCATTTGCAGGGCCTCGCGGTAAGATAAAAGGTCTTAATTGAAAAGGGAATCTACGTCACAAATGGGTGGATGTAATTTGAAACAAAGGGCATCTGAGCTATATATGCCATTATATATCTAGCTAGTGATCTGTTCTAAAGAACACATGATGTGGGAAATGCCGATTTGATTCTCTTGAGTTCTTTTTCTCAGCGAGCTAAAAAGCTACTATTGTTTAAAAGACCCCATCACAAACAGAGGCATCGAACTTTCCTTCAAAAGCTCCACCGTGCTATTTGGTGCACAACTTTTTCCCCCAATCCTCTTCCGGTCTATTTGCTCCTGCATCCAGGATGGATAAACGCACGAGACGTCAGTCTGACCTTTAAGCCAAGTGAACCAGCACCACGTAATCAAATGACTTTTAAGATTAGGAAAAACACAGACTAAGATTCGATGATAGTCACACAAATCAATTCTCTCTACCGTACCCTCACGAGCTTTCCCATGTATTCTCTCTACTGTCTTTACAGGCAAGAAAGCGGGCACTCGCGTTATCTCCTTTCGAGAAAGACCGCTGCTTCGAATCAGCAAATCACTCTCTCGAAAAGAGTCGTTGAGCTGCAGATCAAGCAAATCGGTTTTCTTCTCCGTCATTGCTTGAATCAAGGGGCAACTTTCTTTATTTTTCTTTCTTCCCCTCACTGTGTTTAGGATTCCATAGCTGCAATCTTTTCCACCACTAGAGTCTGTTCCCTTTTTTAACCCTTTTTGCCTCAGTGTTGCTTTGCTTTTCTCCTCCCCTCTCCTCCCTCAAGCTTTTGAGATAAGTTAATCTATGCGAGGCATGCGAATGCAAAGTACTCCTTTGAAACAATTCACCTGAAAGAGAGAGGGGGAATAAAGCAGAAAGATGCAGAATTCATGGGGAGGGAATGGAGCCCATGGACACATCTTTTTCCCGTCCTAGTGGGAACTTGGGAGAGAATTTGTGCACTACACGCCCTCGTTTGCAAAGTGGATAATGGATGGTTCTCGAATGCTTTGCCTCTCTTTGCAACAAGGGTTCTTTTTTGGGGCTCTTCATGTTCTTTTCTCTCCTTTTTGGTCCCATGAGGTGGACGAGGATGCGACTTGAACTCCCATGTGAGAGGTGGAAGCTCGTGGAGCGTCCGCGATCTCGCCGACGAAAGACGGACGTGTGCATCATGGAGTCAGTATTGATTCTGTGTTGGGTGGAGTTTTGAGTTTCAGTCGAGAAATATGAGACTAAAACCCGAGAATGATGAGAGACGCCTAACTCACAACTCTCGATAATGAACAAGTGCAGAAGTTGATGGGGAAAGTTAACTTCGCCAATATCACGATGCTTGGGCCTCGTGCCGGTTGATTTTTTTTGTGATTTGATGATCGTGATGGTTCATCCGATAGCTCTCGAAAAACTCCTCACAATGCGCATGATACATGTGAGTCTAACAAATGCATTCACTCGATTATATATTCGTTTGAGCGCACGTAAAAAACAAGGATGATAAAAAATACAGAAGGAGATAAACTTTATAAAATTTGATATAAATGATCGTCGAATTTTCGCTCGATGTACAATATGATCTTGGAATTTTTAATTTATTCAATGTGATTTTTAATTTAATGTGCAATGTATTCCGTGAATATTTAATTTACTTAACATACTATAAAAATATTTAATTTAAATAAACTATATGTTCATGGATCGCATTGCATATTGAGTTAAATGTGCGATATGCTCTATGAATATTTAATTAATTCATTATATTACAAGAAGATATTCAACACACATTCAAGAAATTCATTGAATAAACAAAATGCTTATTGATCGCATTGCATATCGAATTAAAGTTCAAAATTAATGTGTGATTTTGCCATAAATACTAGATAATACCATGTAAGTCTTCCAAGCGCCTATAAAAGAGCATCTCCTTGTCTCGCCGGGACAAAAAAGGCCAAAAGGCTTCGCTTCCAAGCTTCTTCACCTTATTTCTCTCTCTCTCTCTCTCTCTCTCTCTCTCTCTCTCTCTCTCTATTCCATGGAGACTGCCGGGTCCGACCGCAAGCCGGAGATGCAGAAGACCGCGTTCTCCAGCTACTTCCGCTTCAATGTGGTGTTGACGGCCTTTCGATTGCTCGAGCTCGGGTTGGCCGTCTTCTTCCTCGTCCGCGTCTCCGCTCGCGTCCCGTTCGCCGTGAGGCTCTCCCGTGAGTACTCCTCCCGCCTCCTCGGCTTCGTCGTGCGGCCGCTGTTCGTCTTCGTTCTCTGCAACGGCATCATTGTCGCCCTCCTGGCCAAGCCAGGCAGGTTCTGGGCCCACAGGCCGTCTGCCGACAACGGCGCGGTCGAGGGGCTGTACGAGGAGATCGTCAAGATGGGCGAGGACAGGGCCAAGACCGTGCTTCCTCCGGCTCGCGAAGCGGAGGAGGTCGTGTACGAGGACAAGGAGATGATAGTCAGCACGGCCGGCCGAGCTCGAGGAGGAGGCGTCGTCGTCGTCGGTTTCGAGGGAGAGGCCGCGGCGGAGGAGAACAACGAGGAGTGCCGCGGCGGTCTATGGCGGCCGGAGGGCGAGAAGCGGCCGAGGAAGCCGAGTTGCGGCGGGTACTCGCGGGAGAGCTGGTGCGGCGGCGACGACGAGGACGAGGAGCTGAGCAACGAGGAGTTCCAGCGGGCGATCGAGGCATTCATAGCGAAGCAGCTGAGGTTCCGGCGGGAGGAGACGTTGGCCATCGTGCTCCCGGAGCCACACTGATCGAGCGCCAAAACCCGATTTCAAATCCCGTTGCACAGTGTAGAGAGAGAGAGAGAGAGAGAGAGAGAGAGACAGAGAGAGGGGGCTAGCTCAGAGGAAGTCTCTGTCGATGGCGAATCGGCCATTCTCGTAGTCTCAGTTAATGCGGGTGTACAGCTTTTGATGAGTTTTTGAGATTTGCTCACTTCACTTCCCTCCTCCTCCTCCTCCTCCTCCTCCGTCATTTCCTTCATTTACTTTTTACTGGAAGCATACGTCTCTCTCTCTCTCTCTCTCTTTCTTTTTTGGGGGATGAGTAAATCTTTGTACGAGACTACGGTTGAATTCCAAAGCTGGTGCAATCGATCATTAAAAACTCTGAGAAAGAACCCAAAAAACAAATACGAAAATTCATCAAGCTTACGCAATTAAATCTTTTTTATCCACCCCGTGTCGATGAATTCGAAGATTCGATTACAATTTTCGACCACTTTTCCTTATAAATTTGGAGACTCAACTGGATTTTTGTGATAAATTCACGATGAATTTATACTACTTTTGATTCGCTTTCTCTTTATCTTTTTTGTTTTTCCTTTCCGACAGAGACCGAATTAAAATAATCTATCTCCAATTCAAGTAGAGGGGGAAGCTTTGCAGAGGTAGGCAGGGCCGTCGAATCAGCCGGGGCATCCGGCGCTGAAATCATGGGAGTCTCCCTCTGAATAGAAAGCGTGAAGCAGGAGAAGAAACATAAAGGGAGTCGGTCATTTTCGTCCGTCAGACCAAATAATTCACGAGGCACTTCTAATATATACTTTCCTCAGCCTCGACGGCCCCCCCATTATTGCCCCCTTCCTTCTTCTATTCCAGCAGCGGGAATTTAGAGAAAAAACGCAACGTCTTTTGAAGATTCCCTAGTGGCTCCTCATAATTTTCCGGGTTCATGAAAATGAGATTGCGAGTATTGTGACTTTATGTGTGATATGTGATTTTTTTTTATATTTGATTTCGTATCTATGGTTTTGCCATCGATCGTTTGAGTGTCGTGATTCTTAAATAACGTTTGTTTCGGCATTGTGACTTTTCAATCAATCTCCCGATTGACTCAAAAGAAGAAGAAGAGCCTATCGTAAGTGTCCTAAGCTGTGATGAATGATTTGGTTGAAGAAAATTATGACATGAAAATAAACGTATTAAAGTTGCGTTATTCGAGTGTTCATTGGAAAACAATGGTACCAAAAAGAGCTGTCTATACGAAAGTGAAAGACGCGATATTGTTTTCCCAGTAGAACGAGTCTAGTGTACAGCCGTTGATCTGACTATCAAATTATTTGCATTCCGATGATATGAAGAGCCTTTTATATTATACTTCTTTTCTTTCTTTCTTTTATGGGATTTCACCCTAAACCCTCTATAGGTCATAGCGAATGCAAGCAAGCTTCGTTCCTACAATTAATTCCTAGTGGGTCGTTGTGGACGCAAACCGATTTGTCAGCATGCAATTGCTACATTGAGCAACAATTATTTTGTCAGTCTAACATCTAGCCATCCCTAGCTCTGTCTTGTCTCTTCACCATGTATAACTCTCTCATTAGTCATGACCAATCCTTTCATTGTATTGAACACCATATTTCTTGAAAAAATCTCGAATTACTTACACAAAAACGAGAGCCCTTTTCCACATTACCCCCACCATACCGTCTACATCGAGCTCATCATCATATCATCAATCATTCGGCTGAACCTTAGTTAAATTAGACATTAATTACTTGCCGAGACGTACTTAACAAGCATGCAGTACAAATGGAAGTTTCCTCTGATGGTGCACACCCAGGGAAGCATCATTAGCTTTGTCCTTGGGCTTAGGCCTCCTTTCCAATGATTAGGACTAAGATCGAGATCTCATCTTTTGGGGTTAGGGGCAAAGGATGTGATCCAAAGTCTAAGGAAACCACACCTATGTCTCTTAGTCTTAGTCTCTCATTTACGGTGTGCCCTAGAGAAAACAGCACTGGAAACAACGCCCCATGAATTTTTGCATAGACATTAGACCACTTTGAATTTACTTTATTTTTGTCACTAATGGGAACTTTGGTCTGTCCTCAGCTGAAAGCAAACTCGAACAAAAAGTCACTTTTGCTCTCTTTCTTTCATATTCTTTTTCCCCCTTCTGACGGAGCAGATTCTTCAAGAAATTTGTTTTGTTTTGTTAGAATGTATTGATTATTGAAGGGTGCTAAGCTTCTTTAGCATGTTAAACGGCACTTTTCGCTGCTCTTTTGTCACCAACATTGGGGTGTAATCATTACTTCCACCATAGATTATTGCGGGTCGGCCCTATTATTGTATTCAATGCGGGATTCTTATATATGTATCATTTTTTTTTCTTCCCCACTTGCTTCTTCTTTCTTTATTTTATTTTTTATTACACGTGTTTATTTATTTTTCATTTTGCAGCTACAGGGAGAGAAATGTAATATCTTGCTCGGAATTCAAAATGGTCCATTTGTAACTTTTTGTGAAAAAAAAAGGATCCATTCATGCACTTGTTCGAAAGTTTACCTCGCTAATTTGGATTACTCTCCAGAAAGTGCATCTGAACATATTCCGTTCATCCTCCTCCTAGAGTTCGAGTTCAAATTTTGCTTCTTGGATAATCAACTGCTTTGAGGGTGCAATGATAGGTTAAGGGTTCGAATCTCCCCTCGCTCAATTCGATCTTTTGAAATTTTGGGTTGCGCATAATTCTGTTGAAGTCGACATCGGTTTGAACGGCTTGACGGTCGAGCCAGGTCAAAACCGAGTTGTATCCCATTCGATGTTAATTATAGAGGTAAAATAATCTGAATCGCATTGGTTAACCAACGGGTAGCTAATCGGTCGGACTTGGTCAACCCTAGGTCGATTTCTTTGATCCCGAAGATGCATCATTGGGCATCCAATCCGTTTTTCTTTTTTACCTCGAATGAGTCCAGGCCGTCGCTTAGGCCTAAAAAGCTCCGACTAGCTTGATGTGCTTTTGAAAATTCTTAATTAAAGCAATCAAAAGATTATATGGTGATAATATGGGTGGAATTCGAATGACTTGGGTGAAAATTTCGAGTTTTAAACGGATAGTGTTACCTCATGATGCTGTTTATTGGATATTTGGCTCGGAATCTCATGACCAATACATTTTTGAAATAACCTAGGCCCGAATCAGCCTAGACTAGACCAACTTAGTTTAACCAATCTCTAATGAAATGGGTTGGGTCTGAAAACTCTAAGCGAGATCAATTCGAATCGAAACCTGGGGTTAGTTTAACTCTAACCAATCTCCAATTAGATCTTATGCATTAGGAAGGTATGTGTGTTGGGCCTCTTATACGCATGGTGAACTTATTCCGCGTTTAGTGACACATACAGTTATTGAATTTTAGCTTAGTGTAGTATCATCCTTAAACTTTTAATATGTTTGATGTGGTTCTCAAACTATCAATCAATGTTCAGTATTATTTTCCATTAAATGACAAACCAAACTTTATATGGTAACATGGATCATCATATATGATTTTAGATGAATATGTTACTTGGAGAGTATGCGCGTATATATATATATATATATATATATATATATATATATATATTGTGTTCACCATTCAAACATAACATATTGAAGTCACATGAGTAGATTCTACTGACTTCAATTAAAAAAGCCACATTTAATATTTTCATATAGTTTAGAGACTAAATTGAACATTTACTAATAATTCAGTAGATTATATTGAACTAAAGTTTAGAGGCTATTCATATCATTTTCTCTACCTTATATCTATCTAGATTAAATAGAGTATGTTAGTTTCCCACTATCACCTATTCAACTATGTAGAAAATCAAAAGTTGTTACACAATCAAGAGGAAAATGAAGTTTCAAACCCTAATCCACAAAGTTTGCAAAATACAATCATTACTATTTAATTAATTTATTTCATTGGGATCATATTTAGGGCGTGTTTGTTTAAAAGAAAATTTTATGAGAAAGTAAAAGGCTTTTTGAGAAAACATTTTTAAGGAAGATGTTTAGTTTTCTTTATTTGATGAATGTGTTTGAAAATCGTTTATGGTATTTGGATCTCATTTAGAAAATAATTTAATCTCATGACTTTATCTCAAGCCAAAAAAAATATTTTATTTTTATTCATTTTATTTTTTGTTCTTCCTTCATAAATTGATAGGCTTGACGGCTTGGCGATGGTCGACAATTATCTATAGGTGCCGGTTGGTGAGGGCCAACCTTGAGCGAGGTCGGGCAAAATCGACATTGCTCAAAGCTAGCTTGTTGTGGTAAGGTCAGCAAGGTCAACGTCACCCAACGCTAGCCTTACTAGATCTCGAGACTTGTCAGCCTTGGGTGAGCATGACCTCGTTTCGGTGAGCTCCATCTAGGCTTGAGCTTAGTTGGGAGGGACAATGCGGCGGTGGCAGCGGTGTAGAGGAGGAAGGAGCAATTGTTGAAGTGGAGAGGTAGATGGGAGGAAGAAAAGAAGAAAAATTAAAAAAATTCGAGAGAAGCAATTCTGAAAAAGTTTTTTTACATCTTTAAATTTAGGAATCAACTTCTTTAATTTTATGCATGAGTATTTTCGTTAATTGGAAAGTAATTTTGGTTGACTAGTTATTTTTCGGCCAACCAAGTGGGTGAAAGTCTGGAAAATTAACTCCTGAAAAACACTTCCACTCATACAAAGAAGAAGACGATAGATCATGTGAAGAAGTTAATCGATGCTCTCGGCAAGGAGTTTTAAACGTGGTTCCTTATGTTTAGCTTATAAATTAATCATGCAATAATTAACATTAGGTTAGCAATGCTCTCTTATAAAAATAAAAGTTACCTATAAAGTTAATTGCTCCGGATAATTTGAATGGTAAAAGCACAAATTAAATGCAGAATATACAGAATAATCTTTGAAACGACAAAAAAAAAATCATATCACCATTCTAAATTTTATAGAGCAAACATGTCAACGCGGGGATCTTTAAGGAAAACGCCCAATTTGAAAACTCTTATTCATGATCATAAGTTGTTCTATTCAGGATCTTACTTACCTATTGCAAGACATTTCTTGAAAAAACTACAAATAGAAAAACTTATTTACGCGACACAAATAGTCAATGAACTCTAATTCTATATGCAATGTAACTTTTGAACTTTCAATAAGTTCATGGACTAAATTGAATATATTAAAATTTTAAGGACCGCATTACTATTTATCATGTTTCCAAGTTAAGTCATAGAAGTTAGAAACAGATACTTGTGGAAATAGGTGTTACTTTATTGTGCATGTGGTTGGAACTCAACCGGGTGTTGTTTGATTGCAGAAGTCGCTGGACTTGAATCGGCATTACTTCTCTGATTCCACAATTAGTGCACGATAATTCCATTGCCTTCTCAAACATTTCATTTCAATTATTAGCAGAAGACTATGTCAGCAGAAGGCTGATCGAGTGTGGAAAATGCTGATTGATTTTCGTGATTTGTCATTTGTTCTTGAACTGCATCTGTAATTCGACTGAACCCTTGCGACGCCGGAGAAGAAGTTTGTACCGTGTTGACTGCTCGGCTGATGAAATCTTCATAGAGAGAGAGAGAGAGAGAGAATTGAAAAGAGCTGTAGGAAAATAGAGAGTGAGACTTCATGCAAACGCAATTGGATCTTCAAGAGATTTTTATTCCTGATGCAAGAGTACAGAGAAGTGAGAACAGCACAGAGCAAAAACTTGCTACTGGATTCTGGGTGTCTTATGCTTCCTGACAATTCCTTGATCCCGGTCGACTGAACTAAATGCTCTCACAGATGACGGATTCTATTGGAACCGTATGATCAACGGCTGTGATGGACTCGTTCCCCTCCGTACCACAAGGCAGTCATAATTTTGTGAGAACCAAAAGGAAAGTGACCGGCCTAATCTCTTCCCTGGCTGCTTCTTCATCTAAAACTCTTGCATAATTCTCAAACAGGCCATCCACAATTCCTGCACCGAAGTGGTGAGAGATCATGGACTCTTGGATGGCCCTGACGGTGGTTGCCACCGCCTTTCCGTAGCTCTCCCCGTCTTTCTCGTCCTTCCTGAGTTCAAACGTCTCAAAGCGGTCCACTCGGAATGACCCCTCTCTCTCGATCTCGTGCTCCATTTCATCCTTGGAAGGCGCATAGAAGTGCACATCATAGGAATCCAGCTTCTCCTCTTCCACTTCTCCCTGAAAGAATCAAGAAACAACTGAACTCGTCGAAACACATGCATTACTCCTCTTCAAAATCACAACCGACTGCAGTTTTCAATTATAGACATACTTACTTTTCTTTAAACATTTGACAATTAGAAACCGGGCAAAAGTATTTGTATACATAGTGGTCAGGATAAATCGTTTATCGCTCATGACAACACAGGATGGGGACGTAAGCAGGTCATACAGACAACTTTCGAACTTGTAACTTGTGTTTTGACACCATGTTAGGCTAAACCATTTTTTCCAAGAGGGTTAGGTCATTACGGAATGGGCGAATAATATATATTTATACCGTATTACTCGACAATAAAATGAAACAGAGCTTGAAGATGCCTAAGGAATTGAGGTTACCTTTGCAACTAACACGGAGAGGCTTCTTGAGAGAAGCTCCCAGAAGAAAGAGTTGCCTCTATCAACATGGTGTGGGCTCCTTCTGCCGAGCAAGATCAGCACCATTCTGCCACCAGACACCAGCTCTTCAGATCTCAAGTGGAGGAATGATCTGAAATCCTCTTGGAACTGCCGCAAGTACGCCTCGGCTACACAGGGAGGGCTGGACTCAGAGATGTAGATACTGCCCTTGTTGATTGGTCCTCTGTTCTCGTCACAAATTGCAGGAGGGACCTGAGAAAAAGACATGGGAGTAGCAGTCTGTGAGGTTGAGTGCATGGATAGGTCATTTTCGACATGCCTCGTATTGATCTGATGATATGATGTTTTATCATCATTTGCTGATAGTTCAAGTACACCATCCCTTTGTTATCCTGATAATGTCATTTAGGAGCAGTGAAAGATGCAGTTTGGGCTACCAAACCATAAGTGTGTCCTTTTCTTTCTGGGTGGTCCTTTTCATCCTTTTATATGGTGTAATTCTTCCACTGACTGGTACAAGAACGGGTCTCAGCTCAATCAAGATGTTATGCTATAAAATTTAAGATTCTCCTTGAAGTAGCATCAAGATGGGTGTTGTGACGAGCCAGGCTCTCACCAGTGACCCAAACAGGGTAAAAAAGTTATGGAGGGATAGAATCTTGTTACCCTTGAGAGCCAGTGCAAACTGTAGGATGAATAGACAAAGTGCAAGCATTTGTTGGGAAAAAGCCTCCCATAAAAGGACCCAGGATGAGCTGCCATGTAGAGAGGAGGATGATAAAGCCCACCCTCTTTCCTTCTTGCCTCCCTGAGCTCTCTGTGGAAATCTGGCAAGGCTTTGAAGATGGAGTTGAAGTCATTCGTGGGAAGGTCATTGAGGTAGACCCTGAACTCTGGGGTTGGACTCATGACCCTTTGGCTTGTTCCCTCCACTACCTCAATCACATCTCTGATGATGGACAGGGTGTTGGGTCCAGAGGAACACCCCAAGTCAGCTATTCCAATGCTCTCTGGCATGAGACTTAGGTACACCTGTTGTAGTGCCTCCATGGTTATGCTTTTCACCATATCAGATGCCTTCTTCTGTGGAGAGAGAAGGAGAGAAAGGGAGTTACGGGCGAGAGTAAAATCAAATCGTGAGGCATGAAACCAAAGGTCATATTTTTAGAGAGAGAGAGAGAGAGAGAGACCTGAAGCGAAGAGTTCTTGGCATAGCTAGTGTTGCCAACACCTCCTGTCATGTGAAAGACCTTCCCTACATCCATGATCTGTTTGGGCAACAAAACAAAGGAAAAGTTCCCTCTCTTTGATTATCTGAAGAGGGCCTGAAGAATATATGGTGTCTTGTGCTCTCTCTGTCTTTACAGAGATAGAGAGAGTAGTCACGATTTCGCTTTTTATTTTTCAAATAAATTTATTTGGTTATCATGGTAGTTCAAGATGCATTTAAACTCTCGTGTCATGATGATTGTCGATGATGGCAATAACTCTGTGGCAGGGGACCTTGAATGAGCCCTCTCTCTGATTCTTAAGAATGGACCCTCTAAAATTAATGCTTCATTAGCGGGCAGCTCAAAACACATCTGTGACCATGGTTAATGGATGACTTTGCTTTCGTGGGCTTCTTTTTTGAGTTGTCAGTTTCGTTCGAGAAAGTAGAAACTCTGTTTTAGTGAAGATCCTAAGAGATTCTAAAAGCTTGGGGGAACATGTCGGCTGGCTTCATGGACAAAGTCGTCATCTTCAGCTTTGATTACTGTGTTTGTCTGTGAGGATTCCATGTTTCTCCTCTGTCACAGGAATACACTTAAACTCAAGAGCATCGCCAAAGTGTTGGACTAGAAATTCAAATGAGTAGAGTTCACGAGAGTCCATGAAAGGTCGATTTGATTGTTTTGGCGCGTGCGTGGAGATTTTGGGTGCTGGAAACCTGTGGTGTCCGAATTTGTCACATACTCGAATGAGGGGAAGAAAGAAGCGACATAATTTGGAGGGTCTAATCCAAAAGCAGAGCACGAAGCTAGCGCATGCAGAAAACTAGTGCATTAACGCCCATTATCTTCCTTTTTGACCTAATCGCCAAGACTCCGTGGCGTCTGAACAGTGCCATTCACTACCGGGCAGAACATGGTACGGCTGAACTCTGTCCCATCTTCCTCCTTTTGACCCGAGACCATTGGCCAAAAGAGGTGGTGGTGGTGTGTTCAATTAGTCCCGAAGCAAATGGTTCCTGTCTTGTACTGAAATAGGGGTCCTCATCATTGTTCCCACTTAGCGTAGGGAATGCTATTTTTTTTGAATCCATCAAATCAGGGGCTTCTTTGGCATTGGGTAAAGAATCTAACTCGGATGAGGACGAGTGACGTGCTTTGGCACCAAAAATAAATAAATTATAAACCGTTGTTTACAATCGACGAATCACAAATTTAATTCAAAATAATGGAGATTCGTGAATAACTAAAGTTATCGATGAAAAAGAGTAGTGACAATTTGAAGAGCATCGACGTCTCTGCAATAAAGTCATTGATCATCGACACTAAAATATAACTACTAGGCACGAATACTTATTGTCGCTATATTAAGATTTTATAACTTTTTATGGATGAATATTATTGTAAATTTTTGTAACTACAAATAGAATTAGGATAAGATAGGATTATGAATCATCTTCTCAAATTCGATATCCACTTGTAAGCATTGATCGTAAATTATATAATTAATCATCATTGTGCTCTTTGTAAAAACTCCCTAGTTAATAATTGAAGCCAAAATTTTTTGCAAATTTATTTTTTCTTTGCTTTTTCATAATTTAAATGGCTGATTGTGCCTCTAATTTTCGTATTATTAAATTCTCATTTTATTTACTTTTCCTATTCAAAATCAATAAAGGACCGTTCATATCCTTTGTCATATCTTTTATCGATTCATTGACCAATTCGTCGATACTTTGGAAGATATTGCATCAGCTCCTTTCGGATAAACATTTTTTTAGCACCCTTAATGAGCCGCATTTCGTTGATTCGAGGAGATTATGATGACAAGAACCATAATTCAACAAGAGTCTGACAATGTTGCCGACAACAAAAATTTAGTGCTAGAAGCTGGAGTGTAAGTTGCCGTACAATCCAACTCTTTAGTCGTCAATTGAGCGGTAGAAGGACAATGTGAGGGGGAGACCTTCCCCAATTTCTCACAATAGAGAAGTCAAGAGAAGTTGCACCAAATTTTCGTATGTTAGCCGCCATGAAGAGGTTATTCGAGGAGCAATAGGATGATATGACCCAATTACAATGTGGGTTACATATCAAATGTAATCAAATTGATTGTCATAATGTTGTCAATGATGCTCTTTCGAGACTAGGAATGTCGAATCAACCGCCACTATTCAATCCAGTGGTAGTAGGGGAATGTTCCTAATCCCTATCCATTTATTGATGCTAATAGGCGTGGTCAAACAACCAAATTAGTGACAATAATTTAGAAAATCAAACTAGTCGATAGGTTCGTCTATTTCCAAATGTTTAACATGCAAGGGCAATGGCTCCATTGGAACCATTGAATGTGGATATTCCTATTAGGCTAACATGTTGAATAACGTAGATAATCTGGCAAGAGCAATGTCATCACAACCCAGTACAATTTGTCGAAGAAGGTTGTCAACTGTTAGGATTAGACAGTGGTTTATTAAACCTTTTTATAGTTGAGTGCTTCTTGAATGGGTTGACAATCACCCTTTTCCAAGAGATTTCAATATGCTTGACTTTGCCAGTTATATTGGCAAAGATGAATTATTGACCATTGAAAACACTGTAGGATTTATAGCCTAGTGTGGGCACGCCAGGGGAAAATGACTTTTCTAAAACTTAGATTATCTCCCTTGACTTTGTCAAAATTTGCTTTTACTTGATACACTAATTTACCCACCTGATTTAGTTTGTAATTGGACAAAGATGGAAAGACAACTCTGTTCTCGATTTTACAAAACGATATGTAAAGTATCGATTATCAATACTGTATGAGTTGGTCGATCAATTTATCGGTCAATTTAAGAAAGCTATAAATAAATGCTTTACTTCATTCTTAGAAAAAAAAAAGAGTTCACAAGCTTAGCTTTTGATAGATTGAAATTCAATCTGAGGGAATAATTCAAAGTCCATGACTTTGCTGGTTAATTTCAAATAACAGTAGGAGTATCTAAGTATGAGCAACTTCTTGAAGACATATATAAATGGCCATTTAATAAAATTTGCACGGAACATGGTTTCAATGAAAAATTATGATTCAGAGTATGAAGCTAACTTGAGAACATTAAAATAAATTGGGCAAAAATGATGTTCGACAAGCCTTGCGATTCGCGATCTTTAAAGCTGGCCAGAATAAACGAAAACATATGGCTAAGGTTAAGCACATTGAACTTTACTCTGTTGAATTTATAATTGGGACCAAATCTTCA
Organism: Melaleuca alternifolia; assembly: GCA_019926035.1. Lineage (NCBI taxonomy): Eukaryota > Viridiplantae > Streptophyta > Magnoliopsida > Myrtales > Myrtaceae > Melaleuca > Melaleuca alternifolia. The sequence goes on along the minus strand of JAGKPW010002416.1, from coordinate 3,451,163 downwards.
ATTCACTCTTAAAGATTGGGGTGATAAAATTACAAATGTCAAATCATCCTAAGTAAAGAACATTTAGTAAACACAAAAGTTGCAAGTGGCATTATACGTGGAGTTATAACAAAGTTAAATTGTATTGTTCAGCAAAGTGAAATTAAACTTGTCAATAAGGGCATATGATGATCCCTAATTATTTGATATAAAAAAATCAAATGATCGCGAATCATTCAATTATATTAAAAGAGGCATATGTTGAAACAAAAAAGATCAACTTTTATTTATCATTGACAATTGCTAGACTTGGTTGATAATAACGGAGTTTGGTTAACAACAAAAAGCATTGAGGAAAAGGACAGTCAACAAACTTAAAGAACATCTATACGACTTACCACGGGAGTCATCGACGATGGATAATCAACGTAAAAAGGTAATCAATATTGGATAGTTATTATATATAATATCTTAGGATTTTTTTTTAACTTCAGATAATTGCAATTTGTTTTGAAGACAATATTATGAAGTTATTTTTGCAAGTATAATTCCCACTCATAACCATCTATTATGGGTTATAAATAGCCACGTTGTACTCTATGTAAAAACCCTAAATTGTAAATTCATCTTTATTTTGACTTTTCCCGTGATTGCCTCCATTTTTTGTATTTTTTGTGATTAACTTCCTAGTCCAAAATCAATGATGAACCATTCATATCCTTTGCTGGTTCACTCATTAATACTTGGGACAGATACTTGATTGACATCTTTAAGTGAAACACCCGTGTAATTATCTTCCTTAGAAGCATAACAGGAACTCTATAGCCTACCGCAAAAATGTTTAGCTCACGGATCTCGCGAGTGAGTTGTCGCAAGCTTCTTGTGACTCTGTATCAAAGTCGAAAAATGATCTTCTAAGAAGTGCTCCTGGGATGAATCTGTCCGTCATCGCCCATAACGTGTCAATTAATCAAGAATTTATTTATAACATCATGAAAACAAGTAATTAACTAATTGAAACATATTGAGATGCCTATCTTTTTTTTTGTTTGGTCAAAAGATATATCCATTCAAATGATAATGAAGGAATTCATAAGAATTCTGAAAAGTTACTATAATAAGGCAAGCTCATAGAGCTCCAAAACAAACCGAAAGTAAGATATTTAGGCATATGATTTGAGCATGGTTGATAGAAAGAATCGCATGCTTATCATTCAAGAACATATTTACAGCTGCATTCAAGCGGAGAGATTGATGATTGATCATCAAATCATATATCATTATCAATGATGAGCACGTGTTGAGATCTTCATATGTAGTTGCAAATTTTTTTATTTTCGGCGGTGTGTGCTTAAGTGGAGTGTCCCCAACACCATCGCTGTACAAGCTTAGATCCCACACTTGTGAGAGCAAGTTCTTTAACAAGTGTGAGACGCCAAAGCTTATAATAAAAACACTCCGAATGAGCATCGGTCTGTAAAAACTGTTGTGGATATTGTTGATGGAGATGGAATATTTCTTCGTTACAACTCCAAAATCTAGAATTGGATCGGATGGAAAAGCTTCCACATCTAAAATCAGATGAGCAAAACTCTCGAATTTAAAATTAGACAGGGAGAGCAAAGCAAAAAAGAAAAAAAGTAAAAGCGATTACGGAGGGGAGCCCCCTCCCTTCAAGAAGTTGGAAGAGAAGATGAAAGGCTGAAGCTCACAGTAGGAGAGAGAGGGAGCGAGAAAGTAGAGAAAAAGACAGTCTTGTTACATCATGCAGGCTTCAAAGGTCCTTTCAAGTCACTGTTATCGATAACATGCATTTGGCCGTAATTTCTACACAAGATATCGTCCATGCATATACTTAAAAAAGTTTTCAAAGAATGACTACAGTCCATTTTTGTTGTTGTTAATGGTAAAAATAGCCCCCATGAATGGTTCCTCCTTCAGGAGGTTCTAGATGTGAGAGAGCACTGTAAAAACAGCTCTAGATTTTGTATTGAAGCAACTGGCTAGCTGCTCCAGAGTCTAGACTTCTGAAAGATAGGATTTGGATTCAAAGAGCTTTAGAAAAAATCATCATAGATGGAAACGTGAACCAGATTAGTCTAAAACCACCAAGTGTGGTAGGATCCATGCTCCCACCCAGATAGAAAGATTACATTACACAGATCCATCATCTCCCCACTTGCACCAAAAAATTCCAACCAAAAAGAAAAAAAAAAGATGCAATGTTGTTCGACACGTGTCAGCTGAGGGATGACTGACGGTTTGACCATTTTTCCTTTCGGTGTTTTCCTTTTATGTGTTGAGGCGTGAACGGAGGGGCCGGCTTAGGGGGTGCATGAAGGGGCCATTTTTTCGTTTAACATGCATGAATCAGGTGTGGAACCTTTGGTCCCCCTTGAGTTTGGATAGACAGTGTCATTTAGTGGACTTTGAAACGACTATCCATCAAGCTTATGCCTATTTGAGCATGCTTGTCAAGAAAGAGGGTGGGGTGTAGGGAAGATAAAAAGAGTTTCACTTTTTTTGTAAATGATTTGAGACTTATCCGATTCGATTCAGAGCCGATAAAGTCGTCCATTTCTCCAATTATTAGGCCTTCTTGTTGAGTTTGGTCATGATGTGGTAGATCCGATGGCGATTTTGGTTGGCCTCTTAGTCGATTCGAGTCACTGTAGACTCGAGATTGCACGCGGGCACTATTCCTATGTGAGCATGCTTGTCGAGAAAAAAAGGGGCGAGATGTGAGAAGATAAAAGTTTCACTTTTCTAATAAGTGATTTGAGACTCGTCCAATTCGATCTCAAGCCAATAAAACAATCAATTTCTCCAATTATCGGGTTTTCCTACTAGAACGGGTCGTGATACGGCTGATTCAACAGGCGATTTTAGTCGATTCAAGTCATAGTAAACCCTGGATTACATGTGGGCACTTTCTCACCCTCCATGTACTTGTTATGCACAACGGGGTCGGAGAGGGATTGGCAGAGGTTGTTGCTCCCCTTGCGACGTTGCGCAACAAGGGTTAAGGGTTACTCTAATTGCGACGTCGTTTCTTCGATAAAAGCACTAAGATGGCACGTCACTGTTGCAGCAATCGTAGGGATTACTTCTTTTAAAAAGAAAAAAAAAGTCACGTTTGTATTTCTTATTACATGAATAAGTGGTGAATCAAAATCATTCATTATCAAGGAGAACTTGTTCTTTGGATGCTTATATACCGCTCCTACTGGTCTTTGCCCTCTTCACAAAAAGAAGGTGCGATGACAAAAAAAAGGGCTAAAAAAGAGGCATAAGTAAAATCGACTCTTTGAAACGCATGATGTTGGTGAAAGCAATCAATAGGGAAGAACCAAATTGGAATTTGAGACAAGAAAATACATCACCTCTGAAAAATTACATGCCCCACAATGTTGTTAAGGATCGTCGGTAAAGATCCTCCAAGATACAATAAAATCTTGAATGAGAATATTAGATAATTATTCTAATTTTTTCCAAGAATAAAACAATGCCAATGTTTCTCCTTTGGAAAGAAATAGAAATGGAAGAAAAAGATTATGATTGTTTTTTATTTTAATAGACATGCTCAGTAATCAATAGCAGGAAAAATATACATAAATGGCTTTTTTGAGTTAAACCTTTATTTGGTGCAAGATATCAAAATTTCATAAAAGTGACAAGTAGTTATGACTTTAAACTTGCACTTTAATAACATAATTGGACATACCGTGCATATACTAACATCCTAATTCAACAAGAAGTAAGTTCTACAATTTACTCAACACTATTGTGACTCTGTGCTTCTACCTATTTCATAAGCTCTCTAGAAAGTAACTATAATTTTTGTTAAGTGTTTTATTTATTAATGACCACGTTACTAATTTGTAACATAATTCAGCCTACAAAACGTAACAAACAATTATTTTCAGTAATTTGTTTTTATCCATTAAATCTTTTATCTAGTGATATACTAGTATTATGTTTAGTTGCTACTACCGTTGGTTTTAGTCAAAGGGTTTCAACCCCATTTCTTGGTAAGACCTTTGTCAATGGATGAACCAACTCCTTGTTTGACTTCTCTTACACAATTGTTATATCACCATCTTGAACCAATTATCTCACATATTCATATCTAAGATTGATATATGGGTGGCATTGGACTAGGTCATAATTTAATCTTCAATAATAAATTTCTAATCCATTTAGTTTCTTTTTCAGTTGCTTCTGAAGAATTCATATTCCATTATTGACAGTGTTACATATGTTTGTTTCTCACTCACTCAGTATACAACACATCCACCTAGTGAAAATCCTTCCAAAAGTTAACTTATGATCTAATTAGCATCAATTTCGACAAAAAAAAATCTAATTAGCATCGATCTATTCTTCTTATACAATCAAATTATCATTATAGAACAATTTCAGTTTTTTAATTTTTTGAAGATAACCAAAAAATTCTGGTAATAGCATTCAAATGTTTTAAACTTTAAATACTAGTATATCTATTCAACTAACACATAAAAAAAAGTAATATCAGCTCGGTTACAATACATTGCATACATTAAAAATCCTATAGCACAAGCACATTCAACTTGTGTTACTATTCTATCAGTAGTAGACCTTAATTTAATATTATAATCTAATCGAGTACTTATTTCTATAAAACCAAGATGCTTATATATCTTTTCAACGAATCACTTCAATTTTAAAAATATCCCCCATTATATATATTATTTTAAATTTAATGCCGATGATAGTACCTATTTCATCCAAATCTTTCATTTTTAAAATGAAAATTAGATACTTTTAGTCTTTATGACTCTAGCCGTGTTGGTTTAAAAACATAAGCATATTATCGATGCAGATACGACAGTGCTAAAAAGGTCATCCACTAACTCATCTATCGTGCCACATTTCAGTTTCGTTCACTTGGACCATCATGTCAACAAGACCTTCCCTGCCGTGGATTCTGAGTATGGAAAAACTATAAGCTATTGGCCAGTAAACCACGATGTCGATGCTACTAAAAAGTTCAAACACCTCCACAATTGCCTCAAGAGCAATTGCATCATATCCACTCCTCTCTCTCTCTCTCTCTCTCTCTCTCTCTCTCTCTCTCTCTCAGCCAGCAGAAAAATGCACTAAAAATCAAATCCAAAATCATAACCCCATAAAGATAGCATCCACTCCCAAACTGCACTCTAAATACAGAATAAGTGCACACCAGCTTTTTCCTTCCAAAGCAACTGAGTCATGCCAAGCGAGGCTTCACAAACCAACTTAGTTTATCGAGTACATTGACGTGTTCTTTCGACGCCCACCAAGTAAAAAGTGATAGAATGTAGTAGGCGACTCTTTTTCAAGTAGTAGTATCTGCATGCCCACTCGTCAGGGAAGAAGTATCTGCAAGTGACTCTGGATTCTATGCACATGTCCAAGAATTCAGAAAAATATTAAGCTTTGACCAAACTCTACAGTAACTTTTCAGCAAAATATACTTTTGTTTTTTCTAATCTTGCATACTCGCAAGGCCTATTTCCCCGTCAAAGAATAATCCCACCATTCTTTGATATAAATATGGTGCAGGAGTTGAACTCAGACAACATAAAAAAGAGAAACTGTGCTCGCGTAGAACTCCAAAATCGCAAGTGAAAGATTCTCACAAATACCAATTCGCTTAGCAAATCAGTGCATCGACAAGAAGCCAAGTCTCTCGTCCCTATTTCCAGTTTTTGCACTTTCAAGCTCACTTCTACACATAAACAATGCTCTAGACGAGAAATCAACATCAATGCACGGTCCCTACTTTTCCACTCAACCGATTGTAACACGAAAGGAAGGTCAGAAGAGAGAACCTGAGAGGCACGTCGCGATGGGAAAGAGAAGAGGAAGATGCGGGATCCACGGACCACATCTCAGGGACCGCCCAATTAATCGTGAGCCACCATAGGCCAGTACTTCCTCCAGCTCTGACTCCATTGTTGCACAGATATTTCCTTAAAATTATTGCTAGTTGACAAGGAAGAATGGAATCAAACTTTGAGGTATGAAATAAAATTGAAAAAATTATTTGCCCCACAATGTTGTTAAGGATTACCGGCAAAATTTCTTTAAGATATAACAAATTTTCGAATGAGAATATTAGATAGCAATGTTAATATTTCTCCAGGAACTCTTAAAGGGAAATAATTGGAAGCAATATCTCTTTTATCTCTTTTAGAAAGAAACAAAATGGAAGAAGAAGATTATGATGATTTTGTTTTGACAGACACTTTCAGTAGTTAATAGCAAGACATATATGTATGAAAGGACACGACCTATCAAAGGTTAAGAAGTTATATCCCAACAGTGACCTCCCAAAGATTGTAAAAGCGCATAATAACCCTTAGGCAGAAAAGCAAAATATAAAATTAAATAATAAAAAATAACTTTGACTCTATTGTAAATGGTCACACGATTTGAACATGACATAACAGTTATTTTATAACTATAAATCCGAGTTTTCTCAAATAAAAAATGTTAATCATTGATTAATGCCGAATCGCATTTTTTCAACATGAGACATAGCAACTCTTAGTTTGTTTAAACAAATTACCATCACGTAATAAGTTCGTACAAACATCTCTAATTTGTATTTCGATAAAGGCAATCGACTTTGATGTCTCGATACAGAGAAGAATAATAACGCCATCCTTTGTGTTAAGCTTATGTCTACTTCATATGATGAGGTCCTAAATAAAGTTGACATTTTTTTTTTTAACTCCAAGTTGTCATGGGAGTAGAGATGAGGGTGGGAATGGAACTAATGATGCTGATCGAGCCTTGAGTGGGGCTTTGGACAATTTTCAGTGTCCACTAAAGGTTTTAAGGCAGGGGCACCGCAAATTGCAACATATAAACAAGTATTTTGTACGGGGGAGAAAGCAGAACCGTTGAAGAGGTTCCTCGTGTCATATATATAATATATATTAAAGAATGGAAATACTTGAATGAACTTGACCACATGGCACATCACTTGAGTCGTGCTTGCAATTTGGGCAGACAATCTGATCAAAGGCTCTCTCTTTGGAAACCCTTCGATTTTCATCTTAAACACCTTCCGAGAGAAAATTGTTCAATCGATTCTCAATTTAATATGCGGGTTTTATTCAGTCCTCAATTTTCCTGTTTCACTAAAGCCCTAAACATTTACGTAGAATCCTAATGTAATCCTTATGATTTCAAGATTGCTGACGTAACGTAGGACGGTTAGTGATGACTTGGACCGCTAAGCTGGCGATTTTAAGTCAAAATTGACGGGAATGATTATATTAAAATTTTGTGCAAAAGTTTAAGACTAAATTGATAAAATTGAAAAATTTAGTGCTAAATTGGCATCTACATAAAAGGCTTATGACTAATTGGGTAATTTGTCCCAACATTAGACAAGGACGATTTTGTTGTGTCGTTAAAAAAAAAAAGCATGTCATTCCTTCTTTATGGAGATAGAATTCTATTTACTAATTCCAAAGCTATCAAATAAGTTTTGGTAATCTTATAACAGTTTTAGTTACTTACTGATTTTTCCGACATTTACCAACACTTATAAATATATAGTAGTACGGAATATAAGTTCGTACTTCTACACCCGAAATAATTATATCTTCATCTAAGTGTTAATACGGTTTTTCAATTCCCTTCACGCATTAGAACATGAAAAGGAAAATTTCCGGCAATAATGAACGTCTTGAAATTGGAAAACGATAATATCAACTATAATATTTCAAATCATCCCGAAATTTCTAGCCGAATGGCGAACATCCATATGAGCGATTTTGGTTTGGCCAATAAGCCACGATAAAGACATTTTCATGCCTCTAGATCGTCACATGTCAGTGTCAAGTAAAGAAGATATCCCACCAAAGGAAGAACATTCAAAATGCGCACATGAAATAAGTTGAGACGATGACAGATCGGACGTTGCGTCGATCCATGGTGCTATGTCCGTCGTGCAGCCGATGCGTAAGATATTTTCTCTGGCCAAACGGGAGCGATTGCGGCAACTCACTAAGCAAGCTGAAGATCCGCACGCAAATAAACCTCGAGAGTTTCTTCATGGAGTAATACAAGGGATCTTTTCTTTTTCGGGTGCTTTGGCGACCATTGATGATCTCATAAGTGGGTGATTGTTGACCCAAACAATCCAATTTCTTCTCCTTGGCGTTCGAACTCAAACATGGGAGTCATAATGATAACTAATTTAGCCTTTAGGTGTGCTTTTACAGTTATGAAAGGAGAGAGAGACAGAGAATATGTCAATTCCCTCGTATCTGAAATGTTGACATTCATTCCCTATTTGCTAGGGTTGGTGCAACTTCCCCACCTTTTCCGGGTAAAAAAAAATTGTGATCTAAATCAAATCTGACTCCGTTTGAGGAATTCTTTCTACCTAATTAGCATACAAAATCGCATCCGGTCCATAGATATTGATCACCAGTGATCATGGTGGGAATTTTATTAGGGGAAAATCGTCCAATTAGCATTAAATTTATTGTATAAATGCCAATTCAATCTAACTTTTCTAATTTACTAATTTAGCCCTCAACCATTGCATGAGAACTCCAATCTAGTCCTTTCGGCCAATTTTTGTTGGAAGTTGCTGATATGGCAATCTAATCATTGCCGGTTATCTTATGTGACGCGTCACCACATCAGCCATTTTCGATGAAAAATGGTTAGATGGACTTCATTGCAATTTCATGTAGAAGTTGAGGATTATAAATTGACAAAATTAGAAATATTATAATTGAATTAACATCCGTATAATAAGTTAATGACCGTTTGGATGATTTTTTCGACTTATGATTGATTAATGCGGAGATAATCAATGTCTCACATAAAATTCTGCATGGGGTCTTTGTGAACTCTTTGCATGCAGCAGTGCCACTCTTAGAACTAAACGCCAATTCAACAGGTGGTGAATCCGTTTGGTGGTTGACCAGGCTCCCAATCGATCCAAGCACAAAAATCCAACTTCATCACATCGGGGAAGATGTCAACATGGATGAAGACAAGAGGGTTGAAATCCCAAGGCTTTGTGGGGGCAAGAGATGATTACAAAATTAGGCATTATGTGACGAATTGACAAAGGAGTTGAACCACTCTGAATTTAGATCCTCAAAACCCTCATGCCGGTCCTTCGATTCTGTCCATAAAACCGTCCCCAGCTGATGCCGGGTTCGAGATCTCAGAGATTAAGATTAAAGTGAGAGAGGGAGGGAGGGAGGGAGGGAGGGAACATCATCTCAGTTCCTTAATTATGGTGAAGAAGACGGTCTTGAAGGTTAGCATCCCATGCCAGAAATGCAAGAAGAAGCTCCTCAAAGCAGTCTCTGCGTTACAAGGTGAGTTATAAGCTCCCCATTTCATGTACCCTCTTGCCCTAATTTCTTTTTTCTGCGTCTTTAATCTCAGAACAGTTTCTCTTCCATTGCATTTTGGAATTTGGACGTATGTTAAAGTCGAGCGAAATGCTCACTCTTTTCTCGTTAATATTCGCACCCCGTCTCCACAGTACTATACTCCAGAAACATGAAGGACTTCATTGAATTTCAACCCTAAGAAACAGAATGTCAATTTGTGAACGCAGGGGTAGATAAAATCGAAGTGGACTCTTCCAAGGGAACGTTGACGGTGACGGGGGACGTGGACCCTTACGATGTCATACTCCAGGCGAGAAAAGCCAGCAACTACGCCGAGGTCGTGAGCATCGGGCCTCCTCCTCCGCCGCCCAAGCAGGACGGGCAGAAGAAGCCAGAAGAGAAAAAGACCGAAGAGAAGAAGAAGCCCGCGGACAAGAAGCCCGAGGCGAAGCCGGCCCCGATCTGCACGCCCCACGATTGCCAGGTCTGCCGGCAAATGGCGATCGTCCACATGTCGGAATGGGAAGAGCCCGATCCGTCCTGCTCCATCATGTGACATCCCATCTGCGTTAGGGTATCAGTCAAGATCTGCGATTTGGTAGATGGGAGATGGGAGCCATTTAGCCCCGTTGTTCTTCGCAACTTGCGCTTTTCTTCTACGTGATCATAGAACTGGAATCCAGTCAAATTCAGTTTGAGATGACCCCCGACCTTACATCGAAAATGGAATAGATTGTAAAATAATGAAGTAAAGAATTAAGGATCCTCATGGTTGCAGTTCAGCTATGCTTCAGCTCACGAGTCGGATGATACAAAAATCGATTTGAGTTGGCGCATAAGAGATGAATTTCGTACTTCACATCTAATTACCCACCCAATTTGCGTTGTTCATATAAAATTAAGGTGGTCGTGTCTTGTTACGTCCAATTTGGGTTTCTTCTAACTTGAGAGAGCTTGAGTGATAAATTCACTCATTCGATAAGTACTCACGCATACCTTTTTTTTTTTTTCACAGAAAAAGCAAGACCAATTTTTCAATTCCTTTTAAATGCGTGTTTGGTAGACCTGTATAAAAGGAGTCATAAAACTCATGTGATCAAATTGTTAACGTGTTTGGTAATCCACAATATTCTTCAGTTGAAAATGATATCGCAAATGCACATGAAATTTTATTAGAAACTTCTATCACTCTCGCCTCTCCACTCAATTCAAGAGATAGCACTTTTACACCAGCTCCTCTTCAACATTTAGGTCGTACAACACGACCACCAACATGGACAACTGATTACAATTGTCCCACCCTGGAATCTTTTGGTATAACTATCCTATCTCTTCCTATGTTAGCTTTGTTCATCTCTTGCCCAAACATAAGTATTGTATTGGTAGAATCTCTGCAAAATAGGAGCCTGGTTCATATGACAATACCTCTAAGGATCCTTGTTGGCAACAAGCGATGAAGGAGGAATTAGAAGCCCTAATGAAAAAAACAATTGGGATCTTATTCATCTTCCCTCCAACTGAAAACCCATCAGTTGCAAATGAGTATACAATATTAAATATAAGGTAGATAGTTCAATTGGGTGAATAATGTCATGTTGGTAGCAAAGGGATTTACATAATGAGAATGTTTTGATTATACAGAGACTTTCTCACCAATGGTAAAGGAAGTCACTGTTCGGTCTTTTTCTTTCTATTGTGGCTTTTCATGACTGACCTCTCCATCAAATGGATGTCCATAATGCATTTCTTCATGGCGATCTTGACAAGGAACTTTACATGGAACTTCCACCCGACTTTGCAAACAGGGAGAGAATACGCATAAGTCGTTTCCAAAAGTTTCTTTATGGATTCAAACAGGCTTCTTGTCAATGGTATGCTGCTAAGTTCACTACCACACATACATCAACGATATTCCAGCAATCCATATATGATTATGCTCTATTTACATGGAGAAAAGGTAGATCATCAATCTTTACATATTTTGATGATATACTCAAATTGGGAAATGATGCATTGGCTATTGAGAAGTTTAAGAAGTATATTCCACTTTTCGCATTAAGAATTTGAGATCCCCAAATACTTTCTTGGGATAGAAATTACACGATCAAGTAAGGGAATTTGTCTTAGCCAATGCAAATTTGTGCGAGAAATCATATCTGAAGTAGGACTTTCAAGATTCAAGCCAGCTGTCATTCCAATAGAACAAAATATTAAATTGACATCAACATAATATGAGAAAAGATTGTCACCCATGAACAAAGATCCATTGCTTAAAGATCATTTTGCTTATCAAAAACTTATTGGGAAACTTATTTATCCGACCATGACTAGATTTGACATATGTTATGATGTACAAGAAATCAACCAGTTTATGCATGCCCCCAAAACAATCTCACATGAATGCAACATTGAAGGTCGTAAAGTACTTGAGGGGATGTCCAAGCTTGGGAATACTACTATCTCAAGATAGCAAATTAGAGATGATAAGTTATTGCGATACGAATTATGCTACTTGTTCTATAAGTAGAAAATCTATTATGAGATTTTGTGTAAAATTGGGAAAATTACGTTCATGGAAGACAAAGAAGCAAACGACTGTTTTTCTTTCATATGTTGAAGCGGAATACTGAGCAACAACAAAAGCCAGTTGTGAAAAAATTTGGATAAGAGACCTGCTCCGAGATCTCGGTCTATGAGTAAGAGAACCAACCACATTATTTTGCTTCAATAATGTAGCTCTCAAACTCATTGTGAACCTAGTCCTTCCATGAGAGGGAAAATCACATAGAAGTCGATTGTCAAACTTCAAAATGGAGCGATTAAAAAAAAGAGGAATAAGAACAAATTCACCAAGGCCTTATGTCAAAGGCAACATGCGTAGCAAGCTAAGCGTTCTTGATGTGTACAGACCGCTAGCTTGAGAGGGAGTGTTAAAAATACTGTTGCCATTGATTGATATTGTTCGATCTTAATTGATCATATCAACCATTGACCGATATCTTTTGCATATTTTTAGAAGATCATTTAAACGGTATATTTTCCTTATTCTATATATTTACTTTCAAAGTTATCTAGATTTCTTATAGGGGCTGTAATTGCTTGACACAAGCATGAACGAAAAATACATCTAATTCCAATTCTGACATATTTTCCTTTATTCTGAATATTTCCTTCTAAAGTTCTCTAGATTTCTTACCATAAATAGGGGCTATAATTGAATGAAAAATACATCTTATTCTAATTCCGACATATTCTACCGGAATTTCATTCTCGGATTGCTTGGCCGTTTCTCCAACCACCCGACTCCCGCAACACAGTCAACCGCCAACCCACCTGCCTCCTTCCTCTCATCCCTCCTCACTCGCTGGTCGAGCTCGATCGGAGAAGAGAATGGCGGCTCCGCAGCAAGCTCGGCGAGTCTTCTGCGTCGGGACCGCCGATACGAAGCTCGAGGAGCTCCGCTTCCTCGCCGGCTCCGTCGAATCGCACGTCGCCTCCTTCGCCGCTAACTCTGGCTTTAAGGTGCATTCGCTTTCCCCGTCCGATGGTCATGGCTACCTGCGTGAACAAGCGGCATTCGCGTCGTTTAGTGAACTGAGATCGGGCTTTTGCTTCGGATAAATGCGACTTGATCCAGCGAAACTTAAATATCTTCCTTTTGGGATGATGCTTTTGCATACCATTGTGAATAGCCTTGTGAGTTTAATTCTGGCTTTTGAGTGTTGCAATTGTGTGAAACGACAGGTAGAAGTAGCTGTTGTCGATGTATCAGCCGGTCAGGACGAGATTCAAAGTGTTGAAGGCCTAATGTTTACCTCTCGAAAGGAGCTGCTCTCTCAGTACTTCGAATTCAATAACCAAAAGCCAACAAAAATTCCGGACGACAGAGGTGAGGCGGTCTTGTTAATGAGCAAAGCGCTGGAGATCTACCTGAAAAGAGCTAGCGAGGATCAGATTCTAGCTGGAGCCATCGGACTTGGAGGAAGCGGAGGCACCTCTCTGATATCATCTGCATTTAGAGCTCTTCCACTAGGTTTGCCCAAGGTAATTGTATCGACCGTGGCTAGTGGACAAACGGAGCCTTACATTGGATCGACAGATTTGGTGCTATTTCCTTCTGTAGTGGACGTCTGTGGGATTAACAGTGTGAGTAGGGTGGTGTTTTCCAATGCTGCGGCTGCTTTTGCTGGAATGGTGACTGGGAGGATTGATAGGTGCAGGGAGGAAAATAAGGCAGATGCGAAGTCAACTGTGGGTATTACCATGTTTGGGCTCACGACTCCTTGTGTGAATGCTGTGGTAGAAAGGTTAAGTAAGAATGGTTACGAGACTTTGGTTTTCCATGCCACAGGCGTTGGAGGTAGGGCCATGGAATCTTTGGTTAGAGAAGGATTCATACAGGTATGTTCTGCTGCAACTTTCCTGCATTCTAATTATTATATCCCGCGTTTAAATGAAGAAACATCAGGGCACATAGTTATGCTAAGGGGAGAAAAGTTATTGGCTCCAATGAGTCCATTTGCATGGACTAGATCTGATATTTGGCTCGACTTATTATGTCATTCAGGGTGTTTTGGACATCACGACAACTGAGGTTGCTGATCATATTGTTGGAGGTGTTATGGCTTGTGACAGTTCCCGTTTTGATGCTATCATAGAAAAGAAGGTTCCTCTAGTCCTCAGTGTGGGTGCCCTAGACATGGTGAATTTTGGAGCTAGAGATACCATACCTTCTAGTTTTCAGCAAAGGAAGATCCTTGAACATAATAAACAGGTAATGAGACTTGAATCTTTTTCCCCCTTCATTAATACCTGGCATCATGTCATTCTGCTCATCGTTTTTCTTCTTTTTCTGATGCCTTAGTTTGTACTTGAATTTCATTTTTCAACACAATGTTATATGATTATATTATGAGGGAGAGGGACCTTTTTGTTCATTCATGTCACAACAGACAAGATGAGGTGCCTCTACCTAATACTGGAGTATAGAGCAAGATCTCATAAAAGAATGAAATTTGTCAGGTTTCACTTATGCGAACTACAGCCGAGGAGAACAAGAAATTTGCTGACTTCATAGCGAACAAGTTAAACAGGTCATCGTCAAAAGTTTGCATTTGTCTTCCAGAGAAGGGTGTTTCTGGTCTGGATGCACCAGGAAAGCCATTTCATGACCCTGATGCTACCGCTGCTCTTGTAAACGAAATACAGAGACTTATTGACACAAACGATGACAGAAAGGTATTTGGTTGCTTAAAAAATATCATCAATTGAAATTTGATGCAGTCGTATTTGCTCTCCTACTGTAGAGACACAGTGTATCTATTATTGAATTGACTTTATAGTACCCTGTTGTAATTCAACACAGATCAAAGTGTATCCTTACCATATCAATGATGTGGAGTTTGCAAATGCAATTGTTGGCTCCTTTTTGGAGATTAATAGGAAAAATGGAAAAGGATTCAGACCTCAAACTCCTGTAGCTGTATCTAATGAAGATTCCAATGTGGAAGCAGTAGCAGCGATGGGTTATTCAAGCTTCAAGGCCACTATTTACTCTCCAAGTGATTTCCCAGATGCCCATCCAGGTGATAATTTGATCACTTTACTGTTTTGTCAGAAGAGCAGTGTGATTAGATTAACCTTAACATATTGCTGGAAATTTTTTTTGGGTGTGTATTAATTTTATGCTTACTGGTAGATCAGTAAATAGTGATAGACAAGAAGAGCAAAACTTTCAGGTGCATTTACCTTTTGTTCCATGATTATATAAGGATATGCAGCTACACGCCAAGAAACTTTTGCGAACAACACTAACAACTTCAAGGAGTTAAAGAAGTTTGACAGGGATTGTAAAACCAATTTGACACTGCAAATTGTTTCAGATGTTCAGCAAGTTTGAGTCAACAGGAAATTTTAAAAAAAGATGGGATGCAACAAAAAGAATGCATGCTTGAGGTTTGTGACAGCCTTAGTGTAGTGTTCCAGATTTCAGTGGCGGGTTGGGTTGCTGAAGCTTATTTATCCATGCTTCACATTCATTTGAAAAGATGGAACAGTTGAGGCGGAGTTTCACATTTCTTCCAATTAGTCATGTAGGCATGTAAAATAGTGTGATTCTAAATGTTATTTGGCTAACAACTGGTACCACAGTTATCCACATGGTAGTTCATCTTTAACTTCTGTTGTTATAGTTAATTTATTGCAGCTGCCAAGCAACTATATATTACTAAGCATCGTGCATCTTTTCCTGCTATACAAGACTAGAACTGTATGTGGTTCTAATCCCAAAATGTGATCTTTAACTGTTTAAGTAGGTTCTTTGTTCAATGGCACTGATACTTATGTAAGCAATTGATTGCAGAAACTTTGCAAAGAACACAAGCTATATTGCACCAGCTGCAAGATCAAATAAATAGAGGGATTCCAATAATAGGGGCTGGTGCAGGGACTGGCATCTCTGCGAAATTTGAAGAAGCAGGTGGTGTTGATCTAATAGTTTTATACAACTCCGGACGCTTTCGCATGGCAGGAAGAGGTTCTTTGGCAGGGTTGTTACCTTATGCTGATGCCAATGCGGTTGTGCTAGATATGGCTAATGAGGTTCTGCCTGTAAGTCTTCTTTCCACTGCCATGAATTAGATAGAATCATCTGGATTCCCAAATTTTTCAATGAGCATAATATGGTACCATGTAATTTTTTCACTTTTCTATCATTGCCTTCTAAAACTGCACTAACCTTGAAGACATTTTTAAAAATAGAAAAAAAGTTAATTGGAGAATGCAATTAAGATATGGCACTCGGTGTATTCTTTTACCGTGACCTTTCTTGTATTCACATCGCTAAACAGAAAATAATAGGAGACAGAACTGGTACCAAACAGTGGATGGTTCCATTTCTTCACCCTATCTGGTGAAAGAGTGGAGATTTTGATGAAGATCTCACTGGAAAACAAAATCATGTTGAATGAAGATAAGCACATCTATTGTCTTGTGCGATCATAGAATGCCTTGTCTAAGATGGCAATGGGATGAGGATGCATAGTGCATGAGGTTGAATGGTTAAGCACCAGCGTGCGTACAAAATGACCAGGGGAGATGAAAATTTTACATTGTGTTTGGCACTCGGAAAAAATAGGATGCAAGATGGATGTGTCTAAATGGTGGAATTGCAATGGAGAACAAGATGAGAGAATCTGCTTGAGGTGGTTTGTATGTGTAAAATGGTCATTGGATGTTTTGTTGAGAATATATGACTCTCTTACTGAGATGCACATCAAAAGGAATGGGAAGATCTCAATAAAATGTGGGAAGAGATTATGATGAAAATGTGACTCTTTAGTATCTGAATCTTCCTATAAACTCAATGGGAAGCAGAGTTTAACAGTGTAAGAGGATCTACCAAGTTGGCCACACTTTGTGGGATAAGCTTGGTGGTTGTTGTTGTTTCTCCTATTCACAACTTGTGTAATGTCTCGTCTAAGCCACTGAGCAAGAAGGGGGGAATGCAGATGTATATAAGGTGTTAGAGAACCTTGGCTGCATGGTAGGCAAAGTGGAAAAGGTGGACTCTTTGCATCTCACTTGGGGTATTTTATTTTGGTTACAAAAGATTTAGATGGATGAGTGAAATCTATCAAGGTGGATTGGTTAGGATAAAACTTCATATGCTCACAGAGTTTACTTGTGAAGCCACAATCTAGGACAGTGCTAGATATGACTGCCTTACTTGGAGAATTTTCAAAATTTTGCTTATTTAATATTTATCCATGCCTGTGCTATCTGAAAATATCTAATTTATCCCCTGTTATATTAAGATTGGAAAAGTGTGTTCCTCCATGGTCATATTTTCTTTTCTTCTGCATAATATGCTTGAATGAATTAATGGATGCTTCACCTTTAAATTTAGTTTTTCATTACCATCATGAATGGGGTATATATTCGCGTAGGTTGTGAAGGCAGTACCTGTTCTTGCTGGAGTATGTGGAACCGACCCGTTTCGTCGAATGGAGTACTTCCTAAGGCAAGTGGAGTCCATTGGATTTTTTGGGGTGCAAAATTTTCCGACGGTGGGGCTTTTTGACGGCAATTTCAGACAGAATCTGGAAGAAACAGGAATGGGATATGGGTAGGTTTTCCCAGGTAGTGTCTCTTAGTCCTTGAACTTGATCCCTTAATGGCTTAATGATCAGCTTCTCTCTCTGATTTTTGTAGCTTGGAAGTTGAGATGATAGCAAAAGCTCACAAAATGGGTCTATTAACAACTCCTTATGCTTTCAACGAAGATGAAGCTGCAGAAATGGCAAAAGCTGGAGCTGATATTATAGTGGCTCATATGGGCCTCACAACTTCTGGCTCGATAGGTGCAAAGACTGCTTTCACATTGGAGGAAAGTGTAGGTCGTGTACAAGCTATTGCAAATGCCGCACATAGGATCAATTCCCATGCTATTGTGTTATGCCATGGAGGTATATTGTGAAAGCATCTTTTACATCGTTTCTGTGCTGAGTTCCTTCATCACCTCTGATTGCATCTCTTTGGAGAATGATCGACTGGCATTTTCTTTACTCTGTTACTGCCCAACTTGTTGTGGTTGAACCATTATCCAAATCATTCCAGGCTCCTCAGAGTAATTTTCGTTCAGCATGACTGGAGAGATGTGTGCCATTAGTCTGTTCTCTTTTCTAGGTGTAATTGATTCTTCCTGCATTGTCCTTGTTTCTTCCTTTGAGTTTTCTTGTTCTTCCACTCGTTTTGGTTGAGTTCTTTTTTCAGCTCCTTTTTTCTATGTGTGCCATTATTCACTTTTCTTGCTTCAGTTTTGGGACACTGTCCTACTTTGCTTATTTTGCCTCAAACAGACTGTGATTCTGATACTACACCTTGTGTGAGAAGTCATATGAGTGGGTTCTATTGTCTCTGATCATCCAATAGTCCTGGACATTGTGGAAAAGTGAATGAATTATGTTTTAAATGTGCAGGTCCTATATCTGGTCCAAAAGAGGCAGAATTCATACTGAAGAGTACCGAGGGAGTTCATGGGTTTTATGGTGCATCAAGCATGGAGAGGCTCCCCGTTGAACAAGCAATTAAAAGCACAATTCAAGAATACAAATTGATATCCCTGAAGTGAGGTTCGGTGTATCACTCTGTATACTAAGATATTAATTGCAAGTCTATACTTCCCCACATTTGACTACAATGATTTTAACGATAAATTAGTGGGCAAATTTTTTTTTTTTTTGGGGGTGGTTGAATAATAAATAATGACCCTCTCTCTCAAGATGGGTAGTTTTTGTTTTTTTGTTCTTTTAAAGGAAGACACCGACTGCTACTTTATAATAATCATCATTATCTGAAGGCTAGTAAGTGTTCTATGTTTTCTTCCATTCCGATCGAAAATGAATATTACTCTAGCATTTTCGTTTCCCCGCTTACCTGAAGTTCCTTTCTAAGCTGGTTCTGGGTCATCAACTGTCCACTTGTAAGGAGAGCAAATAATAGTTAGACAATAAGGAGAGGGATTTTCCTAATGTTAATTTATATACTTGCTCTCTTGCTATTTGAATAGAAATAGTATTATCGAGATCTGTTATGAATGATACGGTAGAGAAAACCGATTATACTGAAGGATACATACAGAGACACTTTCTTCTGATCGAATATTTCGGAATGAGTTTAGCAATGAATTTTTGGCACGATGCATTTCATAGCAGAGCAGCGGATGACTTTCCTATATCCACTCGTTAGCCGGTGCAAGAAGGTCAATATGATAACTTTTGCCATACATAAACCCATGTGACATGGACCGACTGCTTGTTCTTCCAGCCGTTCATCCAACTCGCGCCTAGCGCTTGATCCATGAATGGTCAAGGACATATGATCCCAGTGGTACACTGACCGGGCGGGGGATGGGCGACGGCCAAGCGAGTAACAATCAGCTAGGGCGTAGGCTCGGATAGATGACACTATAATCCGAAACAGGTGGAACGGTCGGCTAGGGATTAACAAATGACCTCTAGTGGTCGGTGTTTGCATATAAGGGAACCATTCCCCTCCATTTGTATATTTGGCTTTTGATTGAATGAAATTCTAAACTGTCTAGACCCTTTCCCCTCTCTCTCGTACTCTTCAAACCAAAAGAAAGGCTGATTGGGAAGTTATTTTCCTGAAGTCGCGCGGATTGAGAACGTGAGATGGGCACACTTGTGACAAGTGATATCATAGCACCGTTCGATCAAAGAGTGATGGATCTTTCTTTCGAATAGTATGTGGCAAGCAAGTTGCCGAGAACGAGGGAGGACAGTCAAAAGGCCTCCCAAGGCCAAGAGAAGCCATGCTGCCTCTTGTTCTGAGGACACCATGGGCGACTTGGAGTGCGAAGTGATGAAGATGGAATTCGCCCTGGCGGACGTCCAAAGCGTGATTGATGAGCTATCCACAAGAATTGATAGAGACGTGATTGGAACGGAGGAGTTGCAAGTGAAAGTGTTTGAACACAAAGCCGGCATGGGAGAGCTCCGAGAAGAAATGTTGGGCACACTAAGGGAATTCATCGCATCATCCAAAGAACTGATGCAACGGAACGAGGTCTTGGAGACCTTGGTAGAGGCCATGTGGATGAAGATGGCCGAGCTTAGGATGGAGGAAGGCCAAGGTGAAGGCCGCGTTAGTAAGCAGCTTGATCCCCGTGCAACCACCTTCTAGAGTGGATCCCCAAAGCTTAAGGAGTTCCATGGCTAATGGGTTGTCAAGAACGTTGACAACTTCTTGTGATATTTGAAACAATACTTCCACGCCATGGAAATCATTGAGGTCGTGTTGCGGGTGATCACCTCAGCCATATAACTAACCAACAATCCTGCTAGGGTGGAGGCGCGGGTAGGATGATCGGAGTGATACACCGATCATGACTTGGAAAACGTTCGTCGAAGAGTTTCAACGACAATATTACCCAACATATGCCTAAGAAGAAGCTCGAAAGGAGCTTCGCCACCTAAAACAAAAGAGGCGAGTTCTGGAATATATGAAGAAGTTCTCGGAATTACTTTTACAAATCCCCTCCATAAACATTATTGAAGTTTTTTATCGGTTCGTGGGTAGATTTAAAATGTGGGTGAAACAAGAGTCTCAAGAAGTGTAACACTAAGGGTCTTGCCACGACATTGTCAGTGGCCGAGTATAAGGTGCCATTTGGAGCCAAGGCCGAGAGCACGATCGAGATAAGGTCATTGGTGAGGGAGACCGTGACCATTCTAGTGGGAACAACAAACCACTAACGGCCCTTCCCTGGCGCTAGATAGAATCAAGTGAAGAGAGTACGAGGAAGCATCGGTTCCCCACGAAATACTTAATTGTGTGATGGAGCACATATGGCCCACGATTATCCCACACAAGATAAGTTAACAGCCCTCGTTCGAGCCCAAGAGGATGAAGGAGGAGAGGAAGCCCGGCTGGGATCATTGCGCATCCTAAGCACGATCTGGACCAAGAAGGGGTACAAGCCAGCCATGGGGACTCATGCTTGCAGACGTAATGGTTAGAGGAAGAGTGTCATTGTAAAAACTACAGCATCTAACCTCTTCATTTCAGAAGAGGCCCCGAGGAAACTCGATCTCCGAGTTGAGAAGGGAACCGGATGGATCAAGATAGTGAACTCCAATCAATTCCCCACCCTCGGCTTGGTAAGAGATGTGGAAATCCAGCTTGGACAGTAGACGAGCAACGAAATGATTGAAGTGATTCCGCTCAACGATTATGACTTTGATATTGGCCTTGACTTCCTAGCTTGTATTGATGCCTTGGTCGTTCCCTTTGCAAATTGCTTGTGCATCCTCGACCTGCAATACCAATGTGTTGTCCTTGTGAGCCATGATCCAAATTGAAATCACAAGGTGATCTCGGCCATGCAAGTCTCCAAGGAAATGAGTCAAGGAAAAAAGATGTTCCTAGCCATGCTAAGGGCCGGGGACCCACAAGGAAGAGAAGGCCTTAAGTGAGATAATCAAAGTTTTTAACACCTTTAAAGACGTGATGCTCCCAAAGTTATCAAAGAAATTGCTCCCTAAAAGGGAGGTGAACCATTGAATCGAGCTACAGTCGAATGCTCGGCCGCCTGCCATGGCACCATCCCAATGGCCCCTCTCGAACTAGCAGAGCTATAGAAGCAGTTGAAGGAGTTGCTCAATGCCGGGTATATCCAGCCCTCCAAATCCCCATTCGACGCCCTTGTCTTCTTTCAAAAGAAGCATGATGGTTTTTTTTTCTCATGTGCATAGACTATCGAGCGCTGGACAAGCTGACTATCAAGAATAAGGACATAATCTTGCTCATCACCAACTTGTTCAATTAGCTCGAAGAAGTGCGCCAGTTTGCCAAGCTCAATATTTAATTGAAATTCTATCAAGTTCGGATCGTTGAAGACAACAAACCAAAAATCGTTTGTGTGATGTGGTATGAATCCTATGAGTTCTTGATGATGTTCACTGACTTGACCAATGCCTCGTCACCTTCTGCACCCTAAGGAACAAGATACTCCTTCAATTCCTCGATCGATTTGTTGTGGTTTACTTAGATAACATTGTGGTATATACCCGGATCCTTAATGATCATGTCTAACACCTACGAGAAGTGTTTCGGGTCCTATGAGACAATGACATCTATGTCAAGTGGGAGAAGTATGCCTTTGCTAATAGGGAAGTCTCCCTCCTCAGGCACATTATCAGGGGTAGACGAGTACGAATGGTTCCTGCCAAGGTCTAAGCTGTCGAGGAATAGGATTGACCAAATGAAATGATGAACTTGATATTGTTCCTCGATCTCACAAATTCTACCGCGGATTCATCTAGAGTTACTCTGCCATTACCGCGCCTTCAAAGGCTTGCTCAAGAAAGAAAGGCCGTGGGAATGGACAGAGAAATGTCAAGAGGCGAGACGGTTGAAACAGGCCATGGTTGAGGAACTCATGCTCGTGCTACCCGACCATGCCAAAACCCTATAAGGTAAAGATGGATGCTTTCGACCATGCCATCGGTGGAGTCCTCATGCAAAACGGACATTCAATGACCTATGAATCCCGAAAGTTGAATGAGATTGAGAACCGATACATGGTCCAATAGAATGAAATGACCGTGTAGCGCATTGCTTTCATTTATTAAGGCACTATCTCTTGAAATCCTGATTTGTCATAAGGACAAATAATATTGCCACGAGCTAATTCCAAACCCGAAAAAGTTTGAGTCTCAAGCAAGCTCGATCGTAAGATTTCCTAACGAAATTCGATGACTAGTTGGAGTATAAGCCCAAGAAAGCCAACTCATTGGCCGACGCTCTCAATCGAAAGACAATGCTGACTTCCATTAGTCGGCCGGAGTGCTTGTGGCTAGGATGGATCAAGGAAGGCCTAAACATGATCTCATCGCTAAGTCCTTTCACGAACATGCCCGAGAAGGCAAGACATGGTAATCTTAATATGAAGACAACATCCTCTATACCAATGGCCGGCATATACACCTCCCTCTTCATAGCAAGTTGCGAAGGGAAATCCTATATGAATATTACGATTCTAAATGGACTGGTCACGTCGAAATCCACTGCACCATGACCCTCGTTGAGGATCGGTATTTCTGACTACATATGCACGACGATATAGAAGCATACATGCATATGTGTCTCGTATGCCAGCAAGATAAGCTGGAACGGAAGTCTTTAGCCGACCTCCTAGAGTTGGTTTCAATCCTCGAGTGTCCGTGGGAAAGTATTTCCATGGACTTAATTGTGAACCTATTCAAGGGATGCCGAACCCTTATATTCGTGGTCGATCAATTCCTTAAGTATACGACTTTCATATTGGCAATAAAGGATTGTCCGGCCAAGGAAGTGACCAAATTGTTCACTAGGCATATGGTCAAGTATTGGGGACTGCGCCACACGATTGTGACCGACCTTGACCCCCGGTTCATGGGACGATACTAGATGAAACTCTTTAAACTACTAGGGACGAGCATCAACTTGTCAACGAGCCGGCACTCATAAGCACATGGATAGATGGGGTGGGTGAATACGCTCCTTGAGTTATTCCTCCACAATTATGTGAGCACAACTTAGGAGAACTAGGCTCGGTTGGTTGATCTTACCCAGTTCTCCTATTACTTGTGGTGGAGCGAGACGATGAGCAGGAGCCCTTTCGAGACGATGAGCAGGAGCCCTTTCGAGACAATGACTGAGCAACAGTTCTTCACTCTAGGCGTGATCGCCATTGGATACCGCAGGATCAACCCCTCCGCATACAAATTTGCTAAGGATTGGCAAAAGTAGGCCTACCTAACCTGGGTGTGCCTACACAAAGGTGCCAAGCACGGACCTAGTGATGATCAAGTCACATGCAGTCTTCAATATAGGATGTTCACAAGACCTTGATTCGTTGATACTAGGGATGGTTCCAAATAGTACGAGTAAAGAGATCTACTTACAAGCTAGACCTCTTGCCGAAATTGAAGGTGTATCGCATGTTCTATGTGAGCATGCTCAAACCCTTTCACTGAGACAATAAGGACCCGAGATGAGGCGAGTCTCAACGGGCACAGCTTGGGAAAAAAAACCTCAATATGACTGTGACATTGACTACATCAGGGGTAATAACGTGATATGGAAGAAATACCACACGCTCAAATGAAAATGCTTAATTTGATGGTATGGCCTCCAAGAGAGCAAAGCAAGTTCGGAGCCCGAAAAAGCACTTTGGCAATTCAAGGTGCAACTTGACACGTTCCATGCTGAAAGCACACAAGGGCGTCACCCGAATAGGTGGCGGAGATTGACATGGATCGAGCGCCCAATCATCTTGTTGCTCCTCCAATGTTCACCTTGTCACGCCCCGCACTCGAGTACATGACAGTCTCGAAGACATCCACAAAGGTCGATAAGTTTTCGATAATCCCAGGTGTTATCGACGACCAAATAAATTAACTTCTAATAGATTTAATACACGAAGAAATGCAGCGGAAAATGCTAAATAAACCCCGATCAAAATCCTGAGGTATTTATTACAATAATATCAATAAACTGATCAAATAACTAAATAGGGTTCACAAATTATCAACCTTATTTATTCGTTCAACTAAAAGGATAAATACGGAAAATAATTTCCTCACAATTAAATAAAATCTCCTAATCAAAATTAAATCAACTATGATCATCTCGCTGCGCCTCCAGCTTCACCTGGTCCTCGAGGGGGAGCTGCAATATTAGGACCTGAACCAAATAATTTTAAGATGAGATAAACTCATCGAGTTTGCCCCCTACTTCTTAATTAGGTTGATATTCACTCTAAGGTTCCTACCCGTAAAATTAATTTAATCCTCACTTCTCACAACCCATGATCTGTCTCTAAACCCTTTTGATAGATTGTTCTCCAAGTAATTCGATATAAACATCACAATATCAATTATATTGAGATAATCTAACATCAAATCAATTATAATGAGCACCAAGAATTAAATAAATAAATCACATTATGAAACAATCAATATCCAAATGCAATTGATAAATCAATCTCAACCAATCGATCAATCAAAAGTATTAAATAAACATCCACAACGAAGCCATATACAAAATGAGGTAATTTCTCAAAGTAACCAAAATTGACTGCCTGGACCTACCAATTAGGGATTTACCCGGGTCCCTAAGTCGAATCCCAAGTGTTCGATTCGATCAACTACGGGTGACATCACCTTAATTAGCAGCCACTTAGCCAATCACGCAATTTCTGGAATTAATTCCAAAATATTGCAAATTACCTAAAATCATGTAATTAAATCCTAATTAAACAAAATAGAGTAATTACTCATAATTATCCGAATATAAATTCCATCCATCACTAATAATCATTCGGTACCATTACAGCCAATAATTCTCACATCTTTCACTAAATTGTCAAATTTACACTTTTGCCCTTAAAATTCCCAAAATTACATTTTTACCCCTAAAAACCCAAATTAGGCTATAATATGACATAATCAACCTATCTTTCACAATATAATGCGAATATCATATTTTCTACCGCCACTAACTGATGGTTTATCACAACTAAATTAATTAGCAATTAATCTCTCCGCTAATTAAATTTATAAATTACTCATAAGTCCCTAATTGGACCAAACTTAATATCTTTACAATTTTGCACCACCTTAACCAACAATCACATTTCTAAATATATCAATTTACTAATTAACCCTCCAATTATACAATTTCACAACTCCACTCCTAAAATTGAATTTACAATATTACCCCTATTTCAATAAGTATTTCTAAACGAGTTCTAATCTCCAATTTAACCAACCACTAAGTCCAATCATCACAATTTAAAGCTACTAGAGCAATTAACAGCCCTAATTAGGAGTTAGGGAGCAAACTCACCTAATTCCAAGCTTTGAAGTCCAATTTAATGGCGGTAAACGTTCCTCCAGTGAAATTCCGCCGAAACAACACCGAATCGGGCGAATCCAGCAATCTGGCGAGGGTCCAATGGCTGACTGGTTTGCTCGCGAAGGGGCCGGACCTTTGGATTGGGCTGGATTGACTGGGCCAAGGCCCACCGTGGCCTACTCGGCCCACAGAACTGTTCACAGCTTCTGTTCTTTTCGAATCTGAGCAGAATGAAGCTCAGGTGAGCTGTGGGTTCTTTGGTGATACGGGTGTGAGTTGAGGACGGCCTGAGCTGAGGGTAGATCGGGCGACGATGCGGCGGCTGAGCGAGCTGAGGTGTGTCGACGGCGTGGCGACTGACGTCGAGTTGATGCGGGGACGAACAGGGGCTGGTCGGTTGATGCAGAGGCGTACAAGGTCAATCTGAGGCAAGCTGAAGTTTGCTAGAGACTGTGGACCGAGCGAGTGTACGGATCGAACGTCGGAAGGAATGAACAGCTGAACCTCGGGCCACCCGAGCTATCACTGACCGAGAGGAAGAGCTGGCGACCGTGACCAAGGCCGAGCAGTGAACGTGCGAGGGACGAGCAAGCCGAGCGGACGTCGTGGATCAGTGGCTGCGGTTCCGTGGCTCTGATTGCAGTTCCATGACCAAGATGAGCCAGGATCCGAAGCCGAGAGGAAGCTAGGTCGCGTCCGAGAGCGTCCCGAGCATATGCAAGTCCAAACAAGGTCACAGCTTGTCCATGACCCAAATAGATCAGTAATGAAAACAGGGGAGTCGGCCGCGATTTCAATGGAAGTGGGTGTCAGCCAAAACTCGAGTTTCAGACTTCCAAGTGACTTGAACGGCGTTGAGGAACGTGTTTAAGGTGATTAATCGCGTCGATGGGTCGAGGTAACGCGATTATTCCTCAGATTTTTCTCCCCCCTCGCGGCTAGGGTTTCTCTGAAAGATATAGATGAATTCCACGCGAAGAAGACGCTCGATCGGTTGGGGAAGGTGATCGTGGGTTGACGCGTGGCTAGCCGTTGTCGTCATCGCGGCTTTCTCGCATTGAATCGCGCGGCGTGGCGGCTAGGGTTGCAGAGGAGGAAGATGCGTGAAGAAGATGATGAACAGGAGGGAAACGGGAAATGGGCCGAGCTTGAGCCCACGCGTGCTAGGTCATGCGCACGCTAAGAAGGAGATGGGCCGAAAGAAATGGAGATAAGAGGGAAAATAGAAATAAGGGAAGGAAGAAATTGTGGGAAAATTCAGAATAATTTTATTATTTTCTCAAATAAAACCCAAAAATTTTGGCTGTTACAATTCTCCCCCCCTTAGGACATTTCGTCCTCGAAATTTACATCACTAGTTCCTTCAAACAGATAAGGGTATTGGCTCCTCATAGCTTCTTCACTTTCCCAGGTCGCACCTTCCGTATCGTGATGTTGCCAAACTACCTTGACCAGAGAGATCACTTTATTCCTCAAACGATGTTCTCGGTGATCTTCAATTCTAATTGGTCGCTCCACATACGACACTTTGTCATCGACTTCTATCTCGTCGAAACTCAGTACATGCGACGGGTCAGGCTCATACTTCCTCAGCATCGAAACATGAAAGACATTGTGAATATGAACCAAATTCGGTGGCAAGGCCAGACGGTATGCTGCAGCTCCAATCCGCTCTAGAACTTCAAATGGTCCTACGTATCTTGGACTCAACTTGCCTTTCTTGCCAAAACGTGACAATCCTCTTTTAGGTGATACCTTTAAAAATACGTGGTCACCCTCCTGGAATTCTAATGGCCTACGTCTCTTGTCAGCATAGCTCTTCTGACGGCTCTGAGCTATCTTCATTCTATCTCTGATGACCTTGACTGCTTCCACAGACTGCTGTACTAGTTCTGGACCTGTGATTTTTCGCTCTCCAACCTCATCCCAACATACTGGAGTTCGGCAGGCACGACCATATAATGCCTCATAGGGAGCCATTCCAATACTCTGCTGGAAACTATTATTGTAAGCAAACTCCACTAAATGCAATTGATCCTCCCAGCTTCCCTTGAAATCTAAGACACATGCTCGCAGCATGTCTTCTAGAGTCTGAATGGTCCTTTCAGACTGTCCATCTGTCTGTGGATGGTAAGCAGTGCTGTACTGCAACTTCGTTCCTAAAGCAGTCTGTAAGCTCTTCCAGAATGCGGCTGTGAACCTCGGATCACGATCAGATGTGACCGTCACTGGTACTCCGTGGAGTTTAACAATCTGTCGAACATACAACTCAGCCAATCGGTCCAATGCGAAATCCTTACGTACCGCAATGAAATGGGCAGACTTGGTCAGTCTATCCACTATGACCCATATCGCGTCGTGGCCTCGCTGAGTTCTAGGTAACCCTGTCACGAAATCCATCGTGATGTGCTCCCACTTCCATTCCGGGATCTCCAATGGTTTTAATAAGCCTCCTGGTTTGCAGTGCTGCGCCTTCACTTGTTGACACGTCAGACACTTAGCCACATGTCTCGCCACATCAAGTTTCATGCCATTCCACCAATAATGTGGTTTCAAATTCTGATACATCTTAGTACTCCCAGGATGAATGCTGTAGTTGCTCCTGTGAGCTTCCGCCAACAAATCTTCCTTAAGTACAGCATCATCAGGGACACATAGCCTTCCTCTGAACTTTAATATCCCATCTTCGGAGATCTGGAAGTCCGGTTTCCTCTGATCCTCACTTCCTTGGATAATCTTCTGAAGAGTTGGGTCCAGTGGCTGTAAAGACTTAATTCTTGTCTGAATCTGCGGTTCTATTCGTAAGGTGGCCATTAGACACGCGAGATGACTTACCTCGAACTTAAAGTCAAAGTCTCTCGCCTCTTCTAGAAGATGCCACTCCTTCGCCATCAAGTGTGCTATCGACGATTTACGACTGAGGGCGTCGGCTACCTTATTGGCCTTTCCTGGATGGTACAATATATCGCAGTCATAGTCCTTCAGCAACTCCATCCAGCGACGTTGTCTCATGTTCAACTCCTTCTGAGAAAACAGGTACTTAAGACTTTGATGATCCGTGTAAATCGGGAACTTCTCTCCACATAAGTAATGTCTCCAGATCTTGAGAGCGAAGATGATTGCAGCCAATTCTAGATCATGTGTCGGATAATTCTTTTCGTGAGGCCTCAACTGCCTCGATGCATATGCCACAACTCGTCCATGCTGCATCAAAACACACCCCAATCCTTGATAAGATGCATCGCTATAAATTTCATAACCACCTAGACCTGATGGAATCGTCAATATTGGTGCAGTGGTCAATCTCCTCTTCAGCTCTTGGAAGCTTCTCTCACACCTATCTGTCCATTCAAACTTTGTTTCCTTCTTCAGAAGGTTAGTTAATGGTGCTGCTATACTCGAGAACTTCTCCACGAAACGTCGGTAGTATCCGGCCAAGCCTAAGAAACTCCTAACCTCAGTCACCGTTGTAGGCCTTGGCCAGTCCGACACTGCTTCAATCTTAGCTGGGTCCACTGAAATTCCTTCGCCTGAGATCACATGGCCCAAGAAAGCTACACGACCTAACCAGAATTCACACTTGCTGAACTTGGCGTACAATGCGTGTTGTCGAAGAGCCGTCAGTACAATCCTCAAGTGTTGTTCATGCTCCTCTGAACTCTTCGAGTACACCAGGATGTCGTCAATGAAGACTATGACAAACCGGTCCAGATACTCCTTGAAAGTTCGATTCATCATATCCATAAAAGCAGCAGGAGCGTTTGTCAACCCAAACGGCATCACCGTGAACTCATAATGACCATATCGCGTACGAAATGCGGTCTTCGGGACATCCTCCTTTCTAATCCTCAGCTGGTGATAGCCAGTCCTCAGATCGATCTTAGAGAATACTGAGGCTCCTTGCAACTGATCAAACAAGTCATCAATCCTCGGTAGAGGATACTTGTTCTTAACCGTCACCTGATTCAGTTGCCTATAATCAATACACAATCGCATTGATCCATCCTTCTTCTTCACGAACAGTACTGGTGCACCCCACGGTGACGCGCTAGGACGAATGAATCCTTTGTCTAACAACTCCTGCATCTGAACTTTCAGCTCCTTTAATTCTGACAACGACATCCGATAGGGAGGTTTGGAAATAGGTTCTGTACCAGGAGCCAGTTCGATTACGAACTCAATTTCCCTCTCCGGGGGTAATCCTGGTAGTTCCTTAGGAAATACATCCGCAAACTCACGCACTACGGCGATTTCGTCAATTGTCGGTCCTTCGACCGACATATCTACTACCGTGGCCAAGAAACTTTGGCATCCATCCTCGAGTAGCTTCACTGCCTCGAGAGATGAGATCAATGGTACTGAAGGGCCTCCTCTACTTCCCAAGAATTCATAACTAGGACGGTCCAACGGCTGGAACTGAATCATCTGATTATAACAGTCCACCGTGGCTCTTTGTTCTCGCAACCAATCCATCCCAATAATTACATCAAAATCATGCATACCCAGAACAACCAAATCAATAACCCCTTTCACACTACTGATTACTATATCACATCCCTTACACCCCTCAACTGACAATATCCTATCTTTCATAGGGGTGGTCACACTAAGGATGGTACCTAATGGCTCCAATTTCATTTCGGCTAACTTAGCAAATTGGGCAGCTACAAACGAATGAGTGGCTCCAGTATCAAACAAAGCATAAGCTGCATGCTGGTGAAGGGAGACAGTACCTGTGATAACTCCACTCGCATTCTGAGCCTCCGCACGGTTCACAGCATATACTCTCCCTTGAGCTGGTGGTCGCTCCGTGTTGCCCTGAGCGATGTTTCTAGCTGGCGGTCCCATACGGTGCGGTGGTTGTGCCCCAGCTGGGCGACGCGGACAATCTCTCTGCTGATGGCCAAGTTGGCCACATCCATAACAAGCTCCGGTAGTGCGAGGACAAGCACCAGGTCTATGATACCTGCCACAATTATAGCACCTGTTGGCTGGCGGAGGTGCAGGTCGTTTGAAATTCCTCCTATTGGGCGGTATCGGATACTTATTTCCAGTCATGGGCCTCTTCCCTGACCTTCGATCGTCTCTACTGGGGACGAAACGTGACCCCGATGCAGCAGCTCTATCGGCTATGTCCCTCTCCACAGTAAGGGCCTTACTCAGTACTTCATCATAGCTGCGCAACTCCAGAGGCGCCAAGCTACTCTTAATGTCAGGCCTCAATCCTTCTCGAAACTTGACGGCTCTGTCCTCCGGATCCTCCACAATCCTCCGACTATACCGGGATAACTCAGCAAATTTGGCCTCGTACTCTGTCACCGACATATGATCCTGACGAAGTCCCAAGAATTCCGCCATCTTCTGATCCTTTGCAGCATTCGAAAAGTATTTGTGGTTAAAAACTTCCACAAATGCGCCCCAGGTCGGCGCTACTCCTACAGGAAACACATTATTCTTGATGGCGTCCCACCAATGGCTAGCATTGCCTTCCAGCTGATACACTGCTAAAACCACCTTATCAGCATCTGAGCATCTTAGTACTGAGAACACCTTCTCGATACTCCTAAGCCACGAAGTAGCGGCCTCCGAGTCACCTCCCCCATTGAATTTTGGGGGCTTCAGTTTCAGGAATTGCTCCACTTGCTTCTGGATTCTTCTTTCTTCATTCCCGCCATCAGCGTCGGGAACGGCAACTGGGACAGGAACAGCTATCTCTCCAACATTCGCCACCCCATCATGTACACGGGTGGCGACACCATCAGTAGGAGGAGCGGCGTTAGCATTCAACATAGCAGCGACAGTAGCATCTACCGCAGCAGTAACAGAAGCTGCGATAGTGGCCTCCTGATTTTGTGCAGTATTCGCTGCAGCGGCAGCGGCAGCTGCATTAGCAGCCTCCTGATGCTGGGCCTGCTGATCCATTCTGTCCCTAAGATCACTTAGGGACTGCATAAGGACGTCGATCCTCGGATCAGTGGGAGTCTCAACTCCTACTCCAAAACGACCCAAAGTCGCTTTTCTTCTCGGCGGTCTTCCGTCCCCGCTCATTTTTACAGCCTAATCAATTTTTAAGTTAGTAAATAAAATACATCAATTTCATAATGAAGCGTGCGATAACACAGCGACGCTGGCGTGCGATAACACAGCGACGCCTCCATGGACATGCGATAACACAGCAATGTCAGATAAAGCGTGCGATAACACAGCAACGCTAGCGTGCGATCACACAGCAACGCCTCAAAAAGCACGCGATCACACAGCAGTGCTACTAACATCTTTAATTAGTGTTATTATGTAACCAATCACAAACAGGGTCAAATGTCTGGCTTTGCTGCACACGTCCCATACCGTGTCAACTCAGTTAAACATAAGACCACAACACCCAATCAGACAAATACAAGGTCAAACATCCGGCCTTGCTGCACATGTCCGGATCATGCCAACTTGGCTAAACATAAGACTATGCATTTTTCTGATACACATTCATGTCTTAATTATACACGTCCCATACCGTATATAATTAAGGCATGCATGCAACATCTAAGCATTTTAAATAGCACATTAGTTATAACAATTATATTAATTAGTAATTTTTACCCCAGGAATAACTACCCTAACCTTATCACTCCAATTTAACCCCGCTCTGATACCAAATCAACAAAAAGCTGTCACGCCCCGCACTCGAGTACATGACAGTCTCGAAG
Organism: Melaleuca alternifolia; assembly: GCA_019926035.1. Lineage (NCBI taxonomy): Eukaryota > Viridiplantae > Streptophyta > Magnoliopsida > Myrtales > Myrtaceae > Melaleuca > Melaleuca alternifolia. The sequence continues at coordinate 3,418,660 of JAGKPW010002416.1, read as the reverse complement.
ACATCCACAAAGGTCGATAAGTTTTCGATAATCCCAGGTGTTATCGACGACCAAATAAATTAACTTCTAATAGATTTAATACACGAAGAAATGCAGCGGAAAATGCTAAATAAACCCCGATCAAAATCCTGAGGTAATTATTACAATAATATCAGTAAACTGATCAAATAACTAAATAGGGTTCACAAATTATCAACCTTATTTATTCGTTCAACTAAAAGGATAAATACGGAAAATAATTTCCTCACAATTAAATAAAATCTCCTAATCAAAATTAAATCAACTATGATCATCTCGCTGCGCCTCCAGCTTCACCTGGTCCTCGAGGGGGAGCTGCAATAATAGGACCTGAACCAAATAATTTTAAGATGAGATAAACTCATCGAGTTTGCCCCCTACTTCTTAATTAGGTTGATATTCACTCTAAGGTTCCTACCCGTAAAATTAATTTAATCCTCACTTCTCACAACCCATGATCTGTCTCTAAACCCTTTTGATAGATTGTTCTCCAAGTAATTCGATATAAACATCACAATATCAATTATATTGAGATAATCTAACATCAAATCAATTATAATGAGCACCAAGAATTAAATAAATAAATCACATTATGAAACAATCAATATCCAAATGCAATTGATAAATCAATCTCAACCAATCGATCAATCAAAAGTATTAAATAAACATCCACAACGAAGTCATATACAAAATGAGGTAATTTCTCAAAGTAACCAAAATTGACTGCCTGGACCTACCAATTAGGGATTTACCCGGGTCCTTAAGTCGAATCCCAAGTGTTCGATTCGATCAACTACGGGTGACATCACCTTAATTAGCAGCCACTTAGCCAATCACGCAATTTCTGGAATTAATTCCAAAATATTGCAAATTACCTAAAATTATGTAATTAAATCCTAATTAAACAAAATAGAGTAATTACTCATAATTATCCGAATATAAATCCCATCCATCACTAATAATCATTCGGTACCATTACAGCCAATAATTCTCACATCTTTCACTAAATTGTCAAATTTACACTTTTGCCCTTAAAATTCCCAAAATTACATTTTTACCCCTAAAAACCCAAATTAGGCTATAATATGACATAATCAACCTATCTTTCACAATATAATGCGAATATCATATTTTCTACCGCCACTAACTGATGGTTTATCACAACTAAATTAATTAGCAATTAATCTCTCCGCTAATTAAATTTATAAATTACTCATAAGTCCCTAATTGGACCAAACTTAATATCTTTACAATTTTGCACCACCTTAACCAACAATTCACATTTCTAAATATATCAATTTACTAATTAACCCTCCAATTATACAATTTCACAACTCCACTCCTAAAATTGAATTTACAATATTACCCCTATTTCAATAAGTATTTCTAAACGAGCTCTAATCTCCAATTTAACCAACCACTAAGTCCAATCATCACAATTTAAAGCTACTAGAGCAATTAACAGCCCTAATTAGGAGTTAGGGAGCAAACTCACCTAATTCCAAGCTTTGAAGTCCAATTTAATGGCGGTAAACGTTCCTCCAGTGAAATTCCGCCGAAACAACACCGAATCGGGCGAATCCAGCAATCTGGCGAGGGTCCAATGGCTGACTGGTTTGCTCGCGAAGGGGCCGGACCTTTGGATTGGGCTGGACTGACTGGGCCAAGGCCCACCGTGGCCTACTCGGCCCACAGAACTGTTCACAGCTTCTGTTCTTTTCGAATCTGAGCAGAATGAAGCTCAGGTGAGCTGTGGGTTCTTTGGTGATACGGGTGTGAGTTGAGGACGACCTGAGCTGAGGGTAGATCGGGCGACGATGCGGCGGCTGAGCGAGCTGAGGTGTGTCGACGGCGTGGCGACTGACGTCGAGTTGATGCGGGGACGAACAGGGGCTGGTCGGTTGATGCAGAGGCGTACAAGGTCAATCTGAGGCAAGCTGAAGTTTGCTAGAGACTGTGGACCGAGCGAGTGTACGGATCGAACGTCGGAAGGAATGAACAGCTGAACCTCGGGCCACCCGAGCTATCACTGACCGAGAGGAAGAGCTGGCAACCGTGACCAAGGCCGAGCAGTGAACGTGCGAGGGACGAGCAAGCCGAGCGGACGTCGTGGATCAGTGGCTGCGGTTCCGTGGCTCTGATTGCAGTTCCATGACCAAGATGAGCCAGGATCCGAAGCCGAGAGGAAGCTAGGTCGCGTCCGAGAGCGTCCCGAGCATATGCAAGTCCAAACAAGGTCACAGCTTGTCCATGACCCAAATAGATCAGTAATGAAAACAGGGGAGTCGGCCGCGATTTCAATGGAAGTGGGTGTCAGCCAAAACTCGAGTTTCAGACTTCCAAGTGACTTGAACGGCGTTGAGGAACGTGTTTAAGGTGATTAATCGCGTCGATGGGTCGAGGTAACGCGATTATTCCTCAGATTTTTCTCCCCCCTCGCGGCTAGGGTTGCTCTGAAAGATATAGATGAATTCCACGCGAAGAAGACGCTCGATCGGTTGGGGAAGGTGATCGTGGGTTGACGCGTGGCTAGCCGTTGTCGTCATCGCGGCTTTCTCGCATTGAATCGCGCGGCGTGGCGGCTAGGGTTGCAGAGGAGGAAGATGCGTGAAGAAGATGATGAACAGGAGGGAAACGGGAAATGGGCCGAGCCTGAGCCCACGCGTGCTAGGTCATGCGCACGCTAAGAAGGAGATGGGCCGAAAGAAATGGAGATAAGAGGGAAAATAGAAATAAGGGAAGGAAGAAATTGTGGGAAAATTCAGAATAATTTTATTATTTTCTCAAATAAAACCCAAAAATTTTGGCTGTTACACACCTAGCGCCTGATCCATGAATGGTCCAGGACATGATCCCAGAAAACTTAGGATATGCTTGTACACTACCAATCCTAACTGTACATTGAACGAGCAAGGGGATGGGCGATGGCCAAGCAAGTAACGGTCGGCTAAAGCGTAGGCCTGGATAGATAACCCTAAAATTCGGAACGGGTTGAACAGTTGGCTAGTGACTAGGAGGAACGGGTGATTTTTCTAGTGGTCATAGTGGTCAGTGTTTGTATATAAGGGAACATTTCCCCTCCATTTATATGTTTAGCTTTTGATTAAATGGAATCCTAAATTCTCTAGAACCTTTCGCCTCTCTCGACCATACTCTTTGAACCAAAGTAAAAGCTGATTTGAAAAGCTATTTTCCTAAGACTGCATGGGTTGAGAACATGAGAGAATCACGCCCATGACACATGGATGTCCTCAATCCTGATCCAAAAGGTATGGAACCTTTGGTTTTTGCATTTCCTGAAGATTTGTAGCGTCTGAAACTATGATCGGGGCTTTAAAATGCTCATTAGTCACATAGAGATCAGAGCTTGCTTTGGATGCTTCATCAGGATTATTCTGATCACGTAGGCCGCGTTGTTCACGGACAGGAAGAAGGGGAAAAAGAAGATGAAGATCTGAGCACATGCATGTCATGGGGAGTTTCTCACCTTTGGCTTTGAGCCATATGACATGCTACTGAGATCTTCAAGAGTGAGAGCAACCCCTTGTGGTTTCTTTGGCAGAATAGCCAACTGCTCTTCCTGAAATTTCATCTTCATGTTAGTGGGGTTTGCGACTCGAAAGGAGTATTCAGATCAATAGACAAGATGTGATTGGAGTTATATAGCTTTGGCCACGCTAAACTACAAAAGATGTACTCAACAGGTGGCTTCTTCTTCTATGGGAGTTTCCTGGCAACTTCGACCGGGCAAGACGCGGATCTATTTGAGACGCCTTTCGAAAAATTCAAGCATGAAAGTTTGATAAGGGACCATAAATATACCATAAACCTGTCAAATTACCCTGATATATCATGTGATTTATCTTTGTCTAAGTAAAATGTATATGCCATATAATCATTGCATTTGGGATGTACGGGTCACATTTTTTTTTGTCACAGTCGTAGGTCACATTATTATGAAAAATTACTAAAAAATTATAAATCTATTATATTTTTGCTAGTTTAGTCCCCACTTTTTAATTGTATCAATTGAGTCATTAACAGTTTTGCCAATTTAGTTTATCCGGCCAACTTTGGCTCGAAATTGTAGATGTGGGCATGGACATGGGCAGTCCTAATGGCATAATCGACACCAAGACGAATAAATTTTTTATTTTTAAGAAAATTCTGAATTTTCACTATTTTTTTCTTTTCTATTTTTTTTAACCCTTGGCTAGTGACCCTCACCTAGTTTGGCCAAGGACAAGGTTGCCCTTGCCAGCCATTGGTGAGGGCCGAGACCCATCAACACCCTCGCCAATCACAAGTAAGGGCCCACACGTAGTTTGGCAAGGGCTTCTTGGCCCTTGCCTTGCCTAGGCCAAGAGAGGGTCGTGGCCTTGCCATGGCTGGCCAAGGCAGCAACACCCTCGTTATGGTAGCTAAGCTTAAAATTAGAAAAAGAGAACAAAAAAAAAAGAATACAACTTTAATAATAAATTGAAAAAATATATATCATTAAAACTTCTTCAAACAATGCCAGCCGTGTCACATAGGATAATTGATGTTTACGTCAATAATTTTCAACAGAAATTGATGGAATGGATTTAAGAAGCTTAACATGAAAATGTTTAAAAAAACTCAATTGACAGAATTAAAAAGTTGAGCACTCAATTGGTAAAAGCGCAATAAATTTAGAAATTCTTTTGATAATTTTCCCAACATTATCAGGGTTCCTCAATTTCATCGACAAGCTCTAGTCTAGCTAAGGGAACAAGTGGGTCATAATCTTCACCATGAACCACAAAGAAAAGCTCGACTCATCGCTTCTCCGATGGGGTCTTGTGGATGTCCATGTTCACATGTCTTATTGCACCCAGTATAGGTTTGGGCTCTGGCGTCAAACTACATCGAGATCAAAGATCACATGCTCTTTGGAGAGATCTAGGACTTGGTCCGCACCGCCGAAGTCACTCCGGCTGAAGTCGCAAAGCAGATAATTAAGAGGGAGAGGCCTGAAGATGCATTGAAGGACATGATTGAGTTCCTCAAGGTGAAGATTAAGGAAAATGAGGAGCTCAAAGTCAAGAAGGTGGAGCAAAGAATTGATAAGAGAGAAAGAGGGGAAGATATTGGAGGTGGAACGAGGACAGAATGTCATTGAAGAGGAGGATGAAAATAGCGATCATAAACATGGGCGATGATAGGAATAAGGTATTTATTTAAAAATATGTGTTGATTGATTGTCTATAAATACAACTAGATCATATACTGTTCAACAAGTGTATTTATGAATAGCAACCTTCTCTTCTTCAAAATATTGTCTATTATTTTTCTCTTTTCACACACAAGTTTGACAGCACGTCCAATGTGACATTCCAATAGAGAAATATAGTAATTGTTAAATTCATGTCTCTATAGCTTTGGTGTATATTCTGGAGATATAACTGTCATAAACCACACAGTATCAATAGTGGAGGCAAATACTACTTTAAGGATAGTGATCGTCATCACACATTGAAGTATAAAAAAACTACAAACCATTGATTTATCTTGATCGACGATCAAATTTCCCCACCACGAATTAGATGAGAAAGAGAAAAGAGGGTGGGTGGTTGGCAGATGAAGTCTCATAAGTCCACGAGGCACGACCCAGAGAAGCGCAATTTAGCTAAGTAGATCTTAGGCAGATCGACTTGGGTATCTAAAAAGGATGTCATAGCCTAACAAGCATGCAGAGGCGCACACAGAGATAATGATACCGCGCCACTAAATACAAAAGGTTTCACGATAAGTTCTCTATAGAAGTCGGGAGAATTACTCCAAACAAGCCAGATGAACCAAAATAGTCCACAATACTTAGGTGGAGTATTTCTAATTTGTGGTCGCGGGTCACTCGCATGAGATGCATACTACAATTTGACTCGCGGGGACATCGAACGGGAATCCGGCTGATCTGAAGATCGGAATGCGCTGGGCCTTATGATTAGGGCAGAGGAAGGCCATCCAAACCCGCCGTCGGCGAGCCCGCTAGCTGATCAGATAAACCCCGGACGCCGAGTCAAGGTTCGGTTCCGAGAATCGTGGGTGTTCTTGGTTTACTTTCTAGGGTCTTAGTCGACGCGGATTAGAAGGCTAGGGAGCGTGGGGAGAAGGAGTCTATCGAAGCTTCTAACTTCTCGGACATTTCCTCTGGTAAACAGAAAAGTCCAGGACACTTTTCCACGTGAGATAAAAAAAAAAAAAAACTATGTGGTTTCTCTTGCTCGCCCGTGTTGACAAATTTATTCGAAGTTGGACACTGTTTGTCTTTCTTCCCCCTTTCTTCATTTGGTCAGTAAGTTGGAAAAAATGTCGGAACTGTAAGTGTTTCTTGGCCACTAATCAAGCATGCTGGAATCACATAAAACGACCAAAGGAAGACCTAGAAGTTTCATTGCTAACAAAGAGGCATGTTATGAAAAAGAAAGAAAAAAGATGCCTCCTCGCGAGAAAATGGTACACATAGTCCTAAACCTATTGTATTGTATGTTTGTTAATTCAGTCATAAACTTAATTTTAAGTTTTGTCCGTTTAGTCCTAAACCTTTTAAAATCTTGTCAATTCAGTTCTTCAACAAATTTGTCTCATAGAATGTTTATGCTTACGTATCCGAGATAAATTAACCAGAAGGACTGAATTGACAAGGTTTTAAAAGGTGTAGGACTGAATTGACAAAATTTAAAGTTTTATGATTAAATTGAAAAAAGTACTATAAGTTTAGAACTTTTCGGATAATTTTCCTCATAAAACACCATGCATAGTACTTGTGGTCATTTGAGGTAGGTAGCTTGCACCATGGTTGAGGTGAGAAAAATACTTAGTGGTCGTAAAACGCCCTTGTCAATTGCCCATTTTCTTTTTGGATTTTGGCCGTCTTCCATGGCCGTTGGTGTTGGGAAGAACCGAGCAACAATTCACCAATAAATATACCAAATACACGATCAATTTCTTCCTAAAACTAAACCGATCGAAATCAACTTAACCCTAGCAACAAGCAGCTAATACAATCTCGTCATAAGTAAAGAGAATACCAAATGATAAAGCAATAAAGTCAATAGACAACATCAAGATTTTATATGGAAAATCCAATGAGGGACAAAACCCCGAACCATCCAAAAAAACTTCTACTAATCATCAATAATAGTCAGATACGCAAAAAATTCTTCTATAGCCACACACTAGAGGCTCAACATCACAAATACAATAGTATTTTTCTCACCACAAAATGTGGATTAATACAAATGGAGCAAGAATACCCTCACCGCAATTGGAGATTTCGAACGAGATTCTCAATAAACAAGATCGATCAACTTATAGTCCTCGATCTTACGAACAACATATTGAAATTTGAATCAATTCTATCAAAAGTTTGCCCAGAACCGCAATTGCGCCCATTTTCTTCCTCTAACTCTCTATCTATATATCATCAGTGGTTTTTTCTCTCTTCCGTAAGACCAGCCCCTCTTCTTTTCTTTTGTCTTTTGACTTTTTGACTAATCCTTTTTTTTTTCTTTTTTTCATAAGTTAGCTGAGCCCCGCAAATGATGTTGACCCAGTCAACCGTTGGTGCCACAGTCAATAGTCTATTGAACCGGCTCTTGAATTCTACCCGTCCGCGGTCGCTCGCGAATCTGCTGGGAGTTCGGCCAGCTTTGTCGAATGGTTGCAATGAACCGCCGATGCAGAGGATTGTGAGGGAGAGAGACGGAGTGAGAAGAAGGTAATGCCAATGACAGAGCTGATGAGAGAGACGGTGATGGTGGTAGAGTGGAATTATAGGAGAAAGAGGTCTTAAGAGAGAGCCCCTGTCTTCGTGTTTTTGGGACGAACTGGAGATGTATTAACAGCGAGTTCTTCCAACATTTGGACATGGAGCAGCTCTTCATGGCAATGGAGCTCTTCGATGGGACGCCGGAGCCCGGCGGCGGCGAGTTCCACGAGGCCAAATCTCGATCTGGTGAGAGCAAGAAGATGGACATACCATGGGCGGTACTCTGGGATGGGATGGAGGACGAAGAAGGGAGAGTTTATTGAATTTTTTTTTATGTTTTTATTCCAACTCAGCAAGCACGTGTCATCTTGTTATAGGACATTGGTAAAGAAGGCACGCCGCGTCAGCAATTGATGCCGCGCGTTCTCATCACCGAACATTGGCTCGGAGTTGAGAATCTGATTCTGTGTCTTTGCTCTTGTAATCGTCTATGACTTTGTTTCAGCTTTTTTTGAGGTACTTCGAAGAAACACAAAGATTATTCGATAAGTCGTGTTTTGTGCACTATCTTTGAAAGAAATGCTCTTTGACTTGAACACATTGAAAAGTCTTTTGGGAAACCAATTTAAGCTTTTAATATTTTAATTCATTTAAAATTAAAAAATAATAATAACGGTAATTTATACAATTTGGAGTCTCGGATATTAACAAATTCATGAATATAAGAAAATCATATTTCTTGCGCTTTTCAGAAATGCCAAAATATCATAGCAGGTCCTCAATTGCCTTAGATATTCGGCTTTGCCAAATCGAATAGTTGACAGCATTTGGCCAAATGCCGATCTAAAAGTCAAACCAAATGTCTCTTTTTTTTTCTTTTTTTTCTTTAAGAGGTTTTGAAGGCTGAACGCCCTATGGAAGAAGCCGCATGGTATCACACAACAAATTAAGTGATGCAATGAAGATTATAATTACGCTCGAGTTAATCAAGAACCTTCCATGTTTCTTAGCTGCCAATTATTCTTAATCTTTCGAATGAATTCACATATTTTATAGACTTCAAAATACTCCTCTTTTCTTTAGGATGTAATTCACGGACACGCCATTATTATGGCCAAAAGCTCATATTCTATTGGGCTCAACCTCAATATATTCATATTGTTAAGGCCAAAAGCTCAACTTTAAAAAAAAAAAAAACATCTCCAACTAGAAAATTTATTTGAATTACAAAAATTCCATGTCGGGTCTCAAATTTGAGATATTTCATTTACGAATTCAACTTCGAGTTATATTTCCATCGGTAGCGCTTAGAATAAAGCAGGTCGACCCCATATTATACAAGGCTTCTGATGAATCTTTGGAAGTTACCTATACCTGACTTGGATGGTGAGAGGGAATCGGACAGGAAAGTCAACAACAAAACAAAGCCACGATGTTTCCTTAATTTGGAGGTTCATTGGAAAGCTATTCGAACGTGATGGCCAAGGAATCGAGACACAGTGAGTTTATATATACACAAACGATACCCGCACTCGGACCAGAAAGAGAAATTTTGCGTCCTCCAGTTTAACCCGAGAAAGAAGAAAGATATTCGATGGATTCAGCTTCATCGTCCGAGTCCAAGATCGCCACGGCCAAGGCGGTGTTCTCAGCCGCCGCATCCGTCACGGCCACGGTGATGCTGGCCCGCTCCATCACCCAGGATCTGCTCCCTGACGACCTCCAGTACTACCTCTCCTCCACCGTCCGCGGCTTCCTCGCCCGCTTCTCCTCTGAGCTCACTCTCGTCATCGAGGAATATGACGGCCTCGTCAGCAACCAAATCTACGAAGCCGCGCAGATCTACCTGTCCGCCAAGATCTCCCCCACCACTCGCCGTCTGCGGGTCGCCAAGCCCGAAGGCGAGGACAACCTGAAACTTTCGATGGAACCGCGCGAGGAGGTCGTGGACACGTTTGACGGTGCCAAGCTCAGATGGGTCATGGCCTCGAGAAGAGTCGAGGCAGGTCTTGGAGCCGGCCGAGGGAGGTGGAGGACGATGGGCCCGGTTGCCACGGAGTCCGAGGCCCGCTTCTTCGAGCTTAGCTTCCACAAGAGGCACAAGGATATGGTAATGAGCAGGTACCTACCCCACGTGGTGGAGGAGGCCAAGTCGATGAGGCAGGACAAGAAGACGCTGAAGCTGTTCACGCCGTCCTTCGAGAACCTGTACAGCGGCTGCCTCTCCGACGCGTGGACCCCAGTTAACCTCGACCACCCCGCGACCTTCGCGACGCTCGCGATGGAGGCGGCGACCAAGGAGTTCATCATGGAGGACTTGAAGAGGTTTGTCAGGAGGAGAGAGTACTATAGGAAAGTGGGCAAGGCGTGGAAGAGGGGGTACTTGCTGTACGGTCCGCCGGGTACGGGGAAGTCGAGCCTGATCGCGGCGATGGCGAATTACTTGAAGTTCGACATCTACGACCTCGAGCTGATAGAGCTGAACCAGAACTCGGAGTTGAGGAAGCTGCTGGTGGCAACGGCGAACCGGTCGATCCTAGTGGTGGAGTTAATCGACTGCACCGTTGAGTTCCACGACCGCATGGCTGAGGCCCGCGCGGCAAGCTCCTCGGCCGGCGGCGAACTGGAGAACCGGGTTTGTGTCTTCATACTTCGATTACTCAAGTCTTTAATTTATTAGTAAGTGACTAAATAAATACGCTCGCCTCGCGATCTTTAGTTGACTGAAAATAGATTAGATCAGGTAGCACATGCATAGAGGCTCACTCAGAGATAGATGCAGGCAGAATGCGAGGGTTAATAATAGTTACTAGGTTTTCAAAGGGCATAAATCCTCACAATTTACATAGATCTATGTGATTTAATCTCTTCATATCAATGTCATCCTTTTTTTATTATTTAACTCTCTCTTAATTTAATGAATTACAAATCAAAAGTCAGCTAGGAAATCAGAGATAAAAACGCATGATTAGGAGAAATTGAGCACGTGACATGAATAGACGTGAGCGTCAACCCCGTCACTTGGGGTTTAAGCTATGCATTGGATAATTTTTACTTGTTCGCGACAGACACTCTCAAAATTTTCAATTAGTTGAACTAATCAGTCAAGATGTATTAGATTAGTCAACTTTGGCCAAAATAGAATATATTTCATCAGAGTACAAGACACGTAGCTCCTTTTTTCTTTTGGCGTTTCTTGGAAACTTCATCATTGGCCTCCACACACGCACCAATATCAATTCTAAATTTTAAGATTACACAAATTACAATTCAAAAGTTACGACTTCCAAACAACAAATCTAATAGCACATTTCATCCGTGTAAACCACACGCATGCAATTCGAAGTCACGGCTAAGGCTAGAGATCAAAAGAAAAAGGGGGCAAAAAACAAAAAACACAGACCATAATTGAGTCAAAAGCATGTTTGTAGTCAAAACCACAATGATCATTTTGCCCTTTGGGATGCCGCAGGTCACATTATCAGGCTTCCTCAACTTCATCGACGGGCTCTGGTCGAGCTGCGGCGACGAGCGGATCATAATCTTCACTACCAACCACAAAGAAAAGCTCGACCCGGCACTTCTCCGGCCGGGTCGCATGGACGTCCATGTTCACATGTCTTATTGCACCCCCTGTGGGTTCAGGCTCCTGGCTTCGAACTATCTCGGCGTCGAGGATCACGCGTTCTTTGGAGAGATTGAGGATTTGATCTGCACCGCCGAAGTTACTCCGGCCGAAGTCGCGGAGCAGATGATAAAGAGCGAGAAGCCCGAAGATGCATTGAAGGACATGATTGAGTTCCTCAAGATGAAGATCAAGGAACAAGAGGAGCTCAAAGCCCAGAAGGTTGAGCAAGAATCGCAAGCAGAGAAATAGGGGGTAAAGGAGGTGCAAGAGGTACAAAATGTGAACGTGAAGGAAAAGACTAAACAAGCCGATGATGACGAAAATTAGGAATATTTACAAGACTTCTTGTACCGTAATTATTTTACAGATTAAAGTACTAATCATTGTTTAGAGGATGGAAAAGGGGTTTACCAATAAATTTTACGCAACCCCAAATTATTTTCTGATTTCTTGAACATATTTGATTTATAAAGAAACTTCACATCTATTGTAATCAAGGAATTTTCATAAATAACCACGTCTCTTAAGGATATGATAAATGTAACTATACATCCTTTAACCAGCTACAAAATCAATGTGCATAAAAGCCTACCAAATCAATGTGCATAAAAGCCTATCGGGGGAACATTTCTTACACTGATGACGGATGCCTTAGAAATTCGTATCGCCTTTCCACTAATAACTATAAATCGCGCAAGCGCCACACCATGGCCATTGCAATCAAGGCCTTTGATCACCGATTTATTTGCAACGTTGCTAGCAAACTTCATCATCACTATGGCATCGCCTCAATCACCATCATCGCCGCCTGCAGTAATTCATAGTTTTACCATTACTGATCTTGATCGAAGGATTGAGACCGCAATCCCATCAATGCATATCACGTAACTCTTAACTTAAATAATTTGTGTTTTCATTTTCGCTTATATCGGTCAATTAAGAGCTGTGTAGCTAAAGATTACGGATGGTAATGAAAACTCTGGAAAGTCATCAAATAAAAATAGTAGGAGAGTCTAAATCCAAAATGTGCAAATTCACAATGACGTGAACCGCTTATTGGGCCTGGCCCATCCATGCACCAAAGCCTTGCAAACTCGAAATTGACGTGACTGGAAATTCGGGCCTCTAAAACGGGCCTGGTTGTTCCGATCCGAACCGCCTCCATTTCCCCCTTCCTCCCGTCCTCCGGTTCTTACCAGTCCGTTCGCCGTGGTTTTCCGCTCTTCTTTCTCGTTGCGCGCAAGGTCTTCAAATTTCGTAATCTCCTCTTGCCTCTGCCTTCGATCTCGAAACGGGTCGCGCAAACGAGCCATCAGGATTCAAGCCGATCCAGCCTCGAGGTATTGGAGAGCCCGATCCACCTCCATTCGCGGGGCTTCGAATGATCCTGCTCTCTAGATTTGTTCTCGCTCTTCCGTAACTTCTCTTTTCCCGTTCGTTTGATCAGTGTCGATCGACTCAGGGGTTTCAGAGAGACGAGAGAGGCCAGAAAGATACGAGATGGACCCAGATTCAGTTAAATCCACTCTCTCCAATTTAGCATTTGGGAATGTAATGGCTGCCGCTGCTCGCGATTATCAGAAGGTGTGTCCTTTGAATGTTTTTAGCATCTGGGTCCATCTTGTTTTGCTCTCCTGTTCGTCTAATTTTCTGGGAATTTTGAGATTTTCAGTTCTTTGTTTCGAATTGTTGGAAAGCTGGGAAATTTGCAATGACTGCCTCTTGCTGTTGCCATTGCTCCTTTTGATACACTGACTGTTGAGATTGGATCCGATTGCAGCAACTCATATTATGAGCTAGATTGGATTAATCTTTCTTATCCGTCTTTTTTCATTCCCACTGTTTTTGTGAAAGGCTTTGGAAGGTGAAGTGTAAGCTCTAGCATACATTCTTTTTTCTCCATATTGGGCTTGACCATCTACCGATTTTCACAGGAGATACTAGCCCATCAAAAAGCTCAAACTTCCACTTCTACCAACCTGGAGGTTGATCTTGATGAGTTGATGGACGTAAGTCGGTATCTTCTATTGTGATCCTTTACATGTTAATTCTTGAGCATGTGCTTGGACCGTTGTTTCTACCATGTACTCTCGTGTCGCATTATGATGACAGGATCCTGAACTGGAAAAATTGCATGCTGATCGGATTGCGGCCCTCAAGGTGAGACACTTTCCTATTTGTGAGTTGTAAATATGAAATATCGGCAGTAGATTTGTCAGTTTCGTTGTCCTTTTTTCTGTTCTGTTTAAACAGAAAGAAGCTGAGAAGCGCCAAGCATTGAAGCGGCAGGGACATGGCGAATACAGGGAGATAACCGAGGGTGATTTCTTGGGCGAAGTCACTGGGAGTGAAAAAGTGATCTGTCACTTTTATCACCGAGAGTTTTACCGTTGCAAGTAATGTCATTAGAATATTCTTCCTCACTTGAGATGTTTTTCAGTCTTGCTGTTTGCTTGGTGCTCAATTGTGTACGTGTCTATACTTGGGTAATGCCTTCACAGGATAATGGATAAGCATCTGAAGACACTTGCTTCAAAACATTTGGATACTAAGTTCATCAAGCTCGATGCAGAGGTTAGTTGAATATTTACCCTTTAGATTGTTTGGCTGGAACTCTGCCATGGAAGTTTCAGCTAAAGCAATGAAATGAGAGTGCTAATTGCTGCTGTTAGCTGTGATGCAGAATGCGCCCTTTTTCGTGGCGAAACTGGGAGTCAAAACATTGCCCTGTGTAATACTTTTCAGGTCAGGGCTTAGTAATATATCTCTAAAATGTATGCATGCAGTTGTTATCTGTTTGTGCAACTTGTTTGCCTCACTGTTAATTAGTCTGTCAGAGGCCAGTGACATCGAAGCTTGAGGCAATCCAGAGTGACTCTGTTCATGAAGAATTTCCCCTTAAAATCAAATGTTAAGCTTGGATTTTCTTTCATTCTCATTTCAGGAAAGGGATCGCAGTAGAGAGACTAGTGGGGTTTCAAGATCTTGGAGGGAAAGATGATTTTTCTACAAGGGCACTGGAGGCTCTTCTGATAACAAAAGGTCTCTCTCTCTCTCTCTCTCTCTCTCTCTCTTCACACATGTGTGAGCGCACAGGCACGCACACGAGTTTGATGCTAAATGTTTGTTGACATACAGGCATAGTAAGTGAGAAGAAAGATGATGAAGACGATAAAGATAGCGAATATCTGGAGAATAGACACAGATCTGTGAGATCTTCTGTGGATCCAGATTCCGATTCTGACTAAAAAATGGAAGCAAAATGCCAGCTCTTTTCTCGAAGATTTTGTAGCTTTGACCATGGCATGTTGTTCTCATGCTTTTGTTTGCTATCATGTTTTCACCATTTAAATGCAGTCTGTCATGAATTTCCTGAAAGATTGAACTTGATTGTATCTGGCTAGAAAAAAAGAAAACCCAATGCAGCTTTTTCTCAAAATTTTTGTAGCTTACATGCCACGTGTTTGTATAACTATGTCACATATGTTATGTTTTGGTCATGCAATTGCCATCACCTGCCAATGTTGCTCTAGTTTTTGGATCGCATAACTTATGTGCCTTGGACACCTTCAATCAAGAGTCATGACTAAGGATATGAGACTTGAACAAATTTTGCATCTCTAACTTAGCTGAGAAATGTACTTATATAACTTGCATCGTTGTTGGCTTGTGCTTTCCTTGGTTATGCTTCCACCATAATTCAAGATATGACTCGATTTGAGAATGAAAGACAAAATTAGCAAAACCGACATCCTTTTTTTCTAAAGAGAAAGTGTCCAAAGAAAAACGTTTTTCTCACTTCTTTTAGTGCTAGATATAAGATTATCAAAGAATGCACAGTGAATAGAATGGAGAACGTGGGTCCTCGTTCAAGAATAATGGACTTCTTACCAAGTTGGGTTCTTTTAATAAGGAAATTGACCAGGTAGCGTGCTGGCTTTTCTCTCCTTCCATATAAGTAATTCTGATTCTTTTGTTCGAAATTTCTTCGTTCTTACCGAACCGCTAGCAGAATCTAATCCTGTTCCACAAGATTCTTTATCAGCTATACATCCACCTTGCATTTATGCAGGAGACATCCCTGATGCCACGTATGTTGATAAAAAAAACATTATATGCAAGTTTAGTAATCCATCATATCTTGAGACTTATGTTTGGCCGGCATAAAAGAGTTGAGAAAGGGTTTAATCTTCACAATCGGTTCTCCTTGAAGAGTCCCACGAAACCAAAGCAATACTACTGCAAGAAATGAGGAAAGTTGCAGGGTGTTTGAATCTAAGTGGAGTCAAAGTCAACGCTCAAAAGAGATGGAGGGAAAGAATTTTCCCGGGAAAGTTGGAAAAGGCGTTGATGGAGTCGTTCAGGCTTCTATACGATGTCGAATACGTGTTGAACGGACTGGCCTTCGAATTCGCATGACACTGCGCGAACTTGGAGAGTCTCCATGTTTCTGTTTGTTGAAACACACGTCATGTCCGAAAACCGCTCTGCTCCACTGGAAAATTGTGAGGCCATGCTCTCTCTTTCTTCCTCAAAACCCTCTGCCTCTCCAAGAGCACCACCCCTCCAAAAAAAGAGCAAAAAGAGAAAAAAAAAATCATAACACATTCTTCACCTGCTCTCAATTCCTACCCTTTTCGATTAGGTAGGCGTTCTTCAGCTTTGAATTTCATTTGGTTCATTTGTGTTTTTGGCTTAGATGATCGATTTTGTGTTTCATGTCGCGATTCGGATTTGGGTGGCTTCGAGCTAGGATTTTCGTTGCATGTAGAGCTGACAACTCGTGTTGGCGGTGACGCGTTTGTGAATATTATCCAACGCAATTGCCATTGGTATCCGAATCCCGCATTACCCGAGGAATGTCTTGTTGTGGTGGAAGTTGATTGTGTTCTTTCCTGTTTCGGGAAGTTGTCTCGCCCTTGCAGATTTGTTTTCCCTTCGTAACTTGATTCTTTGGGACGTAGCAGATAATTATTTAGGCATTCAAGGTCCTGGCATCGGCATTCATCGGTGCGAACTAGAAACGAGCGGTACCATGTCGGGACCACTATCTCCCAAACCAGGTAATACTTCCTTCTACGATTCACGACTTTATTAATTTGGGGTAGCATTAATGCGTTGGCATTCAAGATTCAAGGGATTAGTATGGCCTGTAATATTCCAACATATACAAGATTTGCTAGCATATTGATCCATAGCTAAAAAGAAAAGAAAGTGCTGAAAGCTAATTAAAGTACTGTTGCCATCACAACTCACCGCATGAAATCTTGGTGAAACCTTGGGCAGCTACATCTCGCATATTGCGGGAAACATTCTGTCCGTTCTCACGGATTCAGAATAATTTTTCTGATGGTTTTCTACTCCTATTGTTATCACTATGCAGCTGATGAGAAACATGATGTTGAACATCATGAGAAGAACAAGATTGCATCTTTCAAGAAGAAAGCTATCAATGCCTCCAACAAGTTCAGGCATTCTTTGACCAAGAAGGGTAGGAGGAGCAGCAAAGTCATGTCCATTGACATCGAGGATGAGCACGATGCCGAAGAGTTGCAAGCCGTCGATGCTTTCCGTCAAGCTCTGATACTGGAGGAACTCCTACCGGCAAAGCATGACGATTACCACATGATGCTCCGGTACCTGATCTTCAGTTCAGCTTATGAATACATAAGTTACTGACTTAGCTGTCACGGAAGGAGCAAAAACATGAGTTTGTTTCAACTAATATTATGTGTTGTGGGGTGTATGCACGATATATGATGACATGTATAACATATGTACCTTATTAGGGATGTCTTTTTTTTACACTGTTGCCTATGCCAAAAGTACATATGATTGTGCTGACCGGTCACTGCACCTGGTTTGCTGAGATATCAGCACTGTGGTTCAGTGCATCTTTGAGTTCTAAATGTTGGTTACTTGACAGAGGTCCCTGTGAGCTATTAGTACCAAGTCGTCAGCACGCAAACTCATAGATACATGTAGACATATTCGAAGAGCAGAAGTGATTTTCCTATTTTCCTAAATCACACGTAGAACATGGCTAAATATATGGAGAAATGTGCTTTACCTAACAATTTAGACCCTGATATTGTAGGTTCTTGAAGGCCAGGAAGTTTGACATTGAGAAATCGAAGCAAATGTGGGCCAATATGATCCAGTGGAGGGAAGAATTCAGTGCTGACACCATCATAGAGGTACTTGTCGCAGGAACTGTTGTTGAAGATAAAGAGTTTATCAGTGATGCCTCAAGACATAAACCCACACTCATTTTTTTCACGAGTCTGGCTTCCTGTCATAAGAGTCAGCATGTCCTCGAGTTGCAATTTATGCTACCTCCCATTATCAGGACTTTGAATTCGAAGAGATTAATGAAGTCCTCAAGTACTACCCCCAAGGGCATCATGGTGTAGATAAGGAAGGCCGGCCCGTGTATATTGAGAGACTCGGTCAAGTAGATGCCACAAAGCTGATGCAAGTCACGACCATGGAGCGTTATGTGAAATACCATGTTCGGGAGTTCGAGAGGATCTTTGCTGTGAAATTCCCAGCTTGTTCCATAGCAGCGAAGAAGCACATTGATCAAAGCACTACAATCTTGGATGTGCAGGGAGTGGTAAGCCAAAAAGCGATGATAAACAAAGGTTTTCGTGTTATTGATTTGAAAAGAAAATCAGTTGCTTGTCACAAGTACAAATGGTACAAGTTCAAGCAAGATTAGGGCCTTCTCTTAGAATTAGTTAACTTTGCAGGGGCTTAAAAACTTCAATAAAGCCGCCAGGGACCTTGTCACTCGCCTTCAGAAGATTGACGGTGACAATTACCCCGAGGTGCTACATCTCTCTTACCTTATCTCAAGGCGCTTGCTATCAAGTGTCAGTTGTCAGTCTTTACTAGCTATCGGTCCTTTAACTTCTCATGATGTGAAAACATGTTTTCTCTCTACTGTAGACCTTGAACCGGATGTTCATTATCAATGCGGGTTCCGGCTTTAGAATGTTGTGGAACACTGTTAAGTCTTTCCTTGATCCGAAGACCACAGCTAAGATTCATGTGAGTGCTAGCAATGTGCATCATGTATGTTTGAGCTATTAGACGTAGACTTGAATTAACAAGAATATATGCTCATGCCAGGTCCTCGGTAACAAGTACCAGAGCAAGTTGCTTGAAATAATTGACGCAAGGTAAGCCTATAATTGTGCTTTTACTTTTTGTTTTGCCACATATTATCCTAATTTCTGGGGTCCTGATTATTTTTCGTCACTCATTCGGCAGTGAGTTGCCAGAATTCTTGGGAGGCACTTGTACTTGTTCTGACCAGGGTGGCTGTATGCTTTCTGATAAAGGCCCGTGGAAGGACCAAGAGATAATGAAGGTCCCCCAGAACAACTCCGAGTCTTTGTTGTCCATTAGTGCCGGTCTGTTGAATTCTTTAGTTTCGTTCTTCGACTAAATCTCACTTATTTGCAAGCTTTGCAGATGGTTCAAAATGGCGACCACATGTGCCGAAAGAAATCAACAACTGGTTCTGATGAGAAGACGATTTCTGAGGATGAGATGGGTAATGCCAAGGTTTGCCTTCTTTCTTAATCTCATTATTTTGCTTTGTCTAACCTTGTATGTGCATGGCATGGTATTGTCAGGTCATTTTTTGCAGTCTTTACCTTCTTTCATTTGTTTCCTTGATGAGATTTGTTGCTAACTTCTATAGGGATGTGATCACCCCAATTCCGATCCCTTGGAAATGCGACCTCAACCCCCCCATCTTTCTCCTATTGTTGAAGAAGTACGTACAGCTAGCTTCTTAATTTGTAGAATGAATAGTTTTATGAGTAGAAGGCACACGAGAGTATTATCATAGCTTAGCAACCACTTTCTTGCTTACGGCTGTGCTCTTGTTTCAGTCCATTCATAAAGAAAGAAACTATGGTGGCCTGCATGATGTTTCAAAGTCTTTTTCGACTCAACACGCTTCGTTTGTTTAGACAAAAAGCTTAAGGAAGCATGTACTTTTTCTATTTCTGTATGTTCACTCCCCTTACGTACACAAATTAGCCTGGCAAGGCTATCTATATTCACTTCCTTGCCTCCAAATAGTCCTGCCAGTGGTCTCTTTTAGCTGGAAAATTGTTCGTTCTATTCCTCTTCATTTTCCCCATCCATCCACATTTATCAGATTTTGTTTGCTTCCTGCAATCTTAAACATGAGTTTTTGCAGGTTTTCAGAAGCCAAAATTGCAAGAAATCTCTCAAGCGTGAGGATTTTATCCCAGTGGTTGATAAAAGTGTCGTCACGACTTGGGAAAAGTTTGCGCATGATGATAAATTGGCGCTTCCAAAAGGTACAGTTTATCCTCTTTTCTTCGACTGCCTCTTTATCAAAGACAGGTGTTAAATAGTTACTTAACTGACAATTGATCAAAGATGAGTCTCTAATAGTTCGTTTATAGATCCCTCCAATTTCTGTCCTACTTGTTAGGCAAAGTATGCTGCACCAATGAATCTTCCCAGCTGTTCGAGAAATGAAGTGACCCATATAGTAGTCCCCTGATCCGTGTTTTTTTCATGCTGCATCAGGAAATCACTTTGCCATGACTGATCCTCACAAGGCCCCTCAACCTGAAGGCTTTAGCTCTCATCTTTTCTCAGGCCTGATGACCGTGGTCATGGGTGTTGCCACCGTCATTAGAATGACTCGCAACATGCCCAAGAAGGTCACTGATGCCACCTTGTACTCTAGCGCCGAATACTATACCGACAATGTGGTTAAGAGCCAGCTGCCCTACTCTGAGTTTGCTCAGTCCCCTGTCTCTTCTTCCGAGTACTTCACAATGCTGAAGCGCATGGCCGAGTTGGAGGAGAAGGTCAGTGTGCTGAACATGAAGCCCGCTGCCATGCCACTGGAGAAGCAAGAAATGTTGGATGCTGCAATAAGCAGGGTTAGCACTTTGGAGCAGGAGCTTACGGCAACCAAGAAGGTTAGCAAATTTGACGCGGTGGCCGATCGGTCAATACAACACTATATCAGAACAGTTTTAACTTGACATCTCCCATGCACAATGATTGGAAGCGTGAATAGTTTGAACTTGAAAATGAAGTTTCGGCGATTTGATGTATTAACATCCATCCAATTGTATCTGTCTAAGCATCCTGGCTGTGCCCCCCAAGTAAGAAATCTTCAAAAAAGAGATTCCTTTTGAAATGTTCAGGGTCGTAATTAGCTGCAAGGATTTTGCAATGTATCTCTGTTGAAGCATCCTGGCTTTGCCCCTGATTTATATTTCCATAGCTGGATGGGCACTTTTAATTGTAAGTTGTCAAAAGAACCACGTTTTTTTGCTTGCCCAGGCTCTGGATGATGCCATTGGCCGACAGCAGGAGCTCCTGGACTACATTGAGAAAAAGAAAAAGAAGAAGTCGCTGGTAAGACCAACCGCTACTTTTTCTCTTCCTCCATTTTTTGTGTAATCAAGTCCAACCGAGTGAAGATGCTTCACAATCTGAACTCTTCTCTGATGCAGTTTGGCTGGTAAGGGAGAGACACTGAATGCCCCCAAGGGAGATTGCTGGTGACTCCAAAAGTGGTGGTTGGGTTATGTTCAGAGTTTTCAAGGCCATCCTGAAATTCCCAGTCTTTTTCCTGAAACAGTTACCTATAATTGTTCTACAAACTATTAAACATTGCAAGGGCTTTCACTATCTGGTGTATATATGATGTGGAAGATCTGTTTGCGCTTGTTTTCCCGGCAACAGACTGCTCCTACTCCGCGGTTATTTTATCGGATACTAAACAATCTCCGCCTTTGTTGTGCTAGGGAGAGATTCGAGAGAGCAAGAGTGATGAATTGAGCTAGGAACTTTTTCATTGCCACAAGGAGATCGTGCATCTTGAGGCTGTGTTTACCTGTATATAAGCGAAGTGAGGGAGGAAATAAATAGGTTGCAAATAGGAGAAATGAAGGGAAACGGTTTCTCCTGAGACATTGTCGACTACCAGTTGAAGGAAACTTTTTCGTCTAGCCATGATCTCCCTTAATTTGATTTTTAACCCAAATTACAAGAAGAAGGCTATGTTCGTCCGTCGGCTAATGTACATCAGAAGTATCCGTGCTTGGTTTCTCAACGGGTCAAGTCAAGCAACCAAGAAGTTTTGGGCAACATATTTTCTTGTTTACCTTAGTTTGGAAAACTTATATTCTCTTATCACGTTTGTCAGGCATTTCTTAGTGATTTCACTAATCAAGTACCAATCTCACTAGAAAAACTTTAAACTTGTCACAAATTGACATTATCAACATGCATGGAACTAATGGTACGTTCTATCTGGCCTAAAACAATATCTCGTGCAAGGACATGGCTGAAAAAAATCTCTCACTCACTGTTGGAGAAAACTAAGAAGACAAACTGCATCAGTTTCTTCAAGATATGAAGTGATGCGAATCATATGATTGAACTTAATTAATTAAAGGTCAATAAACTCTGGGCACAAACAGTGGCTGTAGTTTAGTGGTTAGAATTCCACGTTGTGGCCGTGGAGACCTGGGCTCGAATCCCAGCAGCCACATCTCCTTTTCTTCTTTTGGGTGTTTTCTCAAATCCATTTTCGCTTCTATCAACACTTTTTATTTTATTCTTTTGCCAGCGGGTATTTCTGCAGTTGTTTAGAGAGGAGAGAGTTGTTGAGTTTATGGAGAATATGGAGAATATGTAATAGTCAATTTGTACATACATCAGCTCCTTTCTTTAGTATTTTCTACCAAGCTTTAGGGGTATACATATCCATATGAAATCATCGAATTGTAGTTGCAATTCTATGATAATTGAGTTCATCTTATTTTGTTCATTTTCTGTTGGATCGAATACTTCAATGGATATTAGATTCTTCGATTTAAATTCTTTGCACTCCTCTCAATGAATGTTCTACTTTGTCGATATTTGTTTACCTTAAACTTATATCCTTCAACTCTACATGTGGTAATAGTCGTGTCTAATCATTTCTTATGCTATTCACATGGATGAGGATGTTGCAAATCCCGCATCGCTTTAAAAGTGGGTTTTGAACATGCTAAATTCTGGATTAAATCTCTTGTTGATCTTGTATCATGCTCAGGAGGTCGTTCATTCTCCCAAGATCATGTGCACCCTGTGATTTAAAAGAGGGCAGATTGAATAAGCTTGATCTCTTTTTTCCAATAGGAGGGACAGTACCCTCCCATCAGATAGTTCATTTGCACTGCCCTGGAGGGTTGTCGTATACTCAATATCGGACATGATCATGCAAGTGGCAGCCTCTTGCCCTGCATTTTGCGAGCGATGAAAGATGGAAAGTGGCTTGAGCACTCCAGAATCTGCTCTTTGAAGTTACTGGCCAATTCCCCACTTTCAATTAGTGGGGCACAAGGAGAAAATATCCAAATTAACAGGGATGGTGACTCCAGTGAAGTGGCTGCGTCAAGCAGTCGCCAATGTGTATCCAAATATGCTTGCCTATGTGAAAAGTCAAAGAAGGTGGATTGCTAATCTGCACTTGCATTTATCCGAAGTTGACTATAACGCAGAGCTCTTCGTCGTTTGAATCTCGATTGTTCCCATATTTGCAGATGTAATAACATGTCATGAAACAGTACATATGGTGTCTCCAAAGCCATATCACTGACCGCTTATGCAAGACGAGGAAAGAATAAGCGATATCACGACTGCTTATGCAAGTTATCGCCGAATCGAACCATATAATCTCGGGATTATTAGACAGCTAGCCACACAAAAAGGGTTCAAGACAGAACTTGCGGAAGACCTTTGTTCGAGAAAACATCGACCCAAATCGCCCATGTCCGATCCCAGTAACATCTCAATCAGTAACCTCGAAGCTATTTGACGAAACATACGCTCACCCCTTCTGCGGTGTAATCTAAAGGGAAAGAAACCCGGGGGGGTGAATAATGTTTCGAGGGTTTTAGATTGCTTATCAGCTGAGTCCATCGATTTTGAAGACCCACTTTGAATTAATTGCGTGTTTTAGTAGCTCTTTTCCTACTAATAAATCCACTGAGCTGGTCCTCTGCTCTGTAAGATCAGCATCATTTTCTTTTTCCATCTTTTCCTAAAGAAAAGAAGAAGAGAAAATTGTCTTTTCTTCACTTGTAGGATACGGAAGATAATGAGAAAGGAAGAAAGAAAGAGAGTCCTGTCCGAGGGGTGGCTGGCATTTTCCTCATCCTTCTGTGAAGACCAATCAGTGGGCTTCAATCATCATCCTGAAGCCGACATCTTGCAGACAAACCGTGGTGTTTTATACGCATTTATCAAAGATGCAGTCCGTGCATGCACCTCTACCCAAGAACTATGATGACAGGATTTGATTTTTTTTTGTTTCCTTTTGTATCCAACCTTTCAGAAGAATTGGTTTCTCTGTATACAGTGATATATACAACTACCCGTTTACCCTATACAGTTATCTTGAAATGAGATTATGTGATTTGTGCAGTTAATAGCAAATGAAGGGTGAAACATTCCATGTTAATCATGATTCGGAGCAATGTTGATCGCTTGTATCATATATCATATAAAAGCCAAAATCCAAGTAACACTCATCATAATCGACAGTTGTGATCATGTCGATTTATCAAGATTTGAATAGAAATTGTATGAAAGAAATGAGGGTTGGGACTTCACAGAAGCTTCCTAAAACAACTCCTTTCCAATTAGATAAATAGAGAATCAGCAGTCAAGTACTAGACAACTGATATAAGATCGTGGCACAGGGAAGTATACCGATTATAAGCACATGTTCATATCACTGACTCACAACTTTAGCTATTACTTTAGTTCTTTACCGCACATGGCATTTGTCGCCGAGGTTATTGAATGAACCAATGAACCATTTTCTGTTCTTCCTTTGTTCTGAAGCCATTTTATGTTCAATGGGAGATGTATTCAAGACTTTGACCCTCTTAATATATATTTGATTGAATTAAAGATACCAACTTTAACTCTTTAGCCAATAAAAGGGGGGGAAAGGGAATTAAAAAGCTTAAAGTTGTAATTGAGCACGTGCTAGTGATTTGACTTTCTGTGCTGTAAATTCGCACCTTTAGGCAAGGAAGGGTCCATGTGAAGGAACAAGACCGTAAAGTCGAGAAAAGGATTCAATTCAGTTCATTTCAATTCAACCCCAGTGGGCTGCTTTACAATCGCTTTTCGATGGCTGGATGAATGAGATGGGATTCAATTCAAAGTCGTTTTCTTTATAGCGTTTGCAACCGAGCTAAGGCACCGCGAGGAAGTGCCTTAGGCACTATGATCTTGACATCATATGTTGCATTGATGTCGAGATGTGTTCTTTTGTACCTGCGTGAGGTCCATTATCAAATAGGTTGTCTCGCCTGCTTGGTCATGCACTGATATCAACATAACCAATTATCAATAATGGTGACGGACCCGTCCATGATAGACTAACGCTAGGCGTGCAATGTTTCCTCCAGCTTTTTCTTTCTTGTTCTTTGAAAAAAGGACAAGTGATGTAGTAGAAGGTGGTCTTACCTAATTAATAAATTATATCACATTAGTATCCATATTAAAGTCGTTATCAACTATCAGACTACCGCTTCATACATAGATAGAGTTATGGTGCATTCTCATTCTTGCTTTATTTGTCCATTTACGATTGAACATCGAGTTACGATATATATATCAAGAGAGTTTTATCCGATGTATCTACGATGTCTTGGCCCTCAATACATGTTTGTTCAAACAAAACAAAAAACCAGCATCAATAGGCATGGCATAAGGAATCGTGGATAAGATATCATAGAGTATATTCTCTCCAATCTATCTATTGTTAGATTGGACACAGGAAAGATCAAAGATGATTTGCTCCCATAAAGAAAAGATGACAAGAAAAAGGGGGAAAGAGCACGAAACCCTGCACCAGTTCCCTTCTTTCTCATTCGTTTTGTAAAGTACGCAAGTGGCTTTCTTGATGGACCTTCCATCATCCACTTTTTATTGTGAACCCAATTCGGGTTTTAGGGTCTTCATCTATTGCCTTGGCTGTAAAACCCCAAAATAAGGTCTCTTTCGAGGAGTCGTGCTGGACTTTGCGTTCCCTTATGTGCTTCTTCTCCTACCTAATTTCGACTTCAACTGTATAAAAATAGGCCGAATCATCTTGTTAACCGTAGTCACTAACGAGATTGCTCAACCCGAGGGTCGGCATACCTGGTTGGAGTCGTCGAAGGATTTCCAACGTGTGAATTGGAGTCATCTAACCCAATCCCGTCAAATGCTAGCTAACAGATCTGTATTGGACCACTATTACAAGCCAAAGATCAAGAATTAACCGATTCAGATGACTTGAAGGGTATTCCCTGAATCTCCTGATTATCGGATCTTGACGGTTGTTTTTCTAAACGATCGAAATACAGAAACTATAGTGCGATTGTCCTAGAGCGTCAGACAACCTAACCTTGCAGAAAAAAGCTCGTAGTCAATACTCACAGTGGCCTACGTAAGCCACAAAAACCAAAGGGGCAGGGAGTTTTAGAATGTGCTTGTCGACGTAAATTGGTTGGCTTTCTAGTTCTTTTAATCTTGCATTGGTCGGAGGTGATATTTCTTTACAAGCGTTTGATATTCATGCGTCATAACAATTTTTTTTATCAATAATTTACATTGTAATTGGCGTAAGCTTCTACTCATTCCCGATTACAAATACGACTTGTGCTTTCTTTTAGGTTTTAGATGAGTTTTTTAAGTGGGCATATTGTGCTTTATGATTCTTCTGCTATGCAATATTCTCTTTGTGGAAATTTTGCCACTTAAAACTTCTTGCTTTAGGAGAAGTCAAGAGAGACCTAATCAGATAGCTTGATTCTTCATAATTTATGGTAATTTCGTGTCTGTCATGAGACTTGTCACAAAAAGTTGCGCAAAATCAAGGCATCGAAAACCTTAATGGAAGAAAATGGCCAACGAAAAAAAAAACAGAGAAATAGATTATTTCACTGATTTTTGGAAAGAAAAAGGAAAGGGCAAACCCATCATCTGGAAAGATGACCAGAGGCCATGTTAACAAAGCACATCGAAATGCTTGGAGCACTACAGCACACTTAACACGTCCCTTTCATGACGTTGGGACTCTAGGAAGTGGTAGAATTCATATTCTGCCACTTGTGTCGACAGAGTTACATACGCAAGAGCTCCAATTACAGTATTAAAACACTCCACTTCGCTTGTTTGCAGCGTTTTAACCCGCTTTACGTTCACTTAGTGCGCGTCTTCATTCGTCACTTTAAACTTTCGGATCGATATTGGTGACAAAAGAAAAGTTATCAAACACTATTTAACAAATATATGTCATACCAGAAAAATATTTTTTGTTAAATTATTTGAAAATTTTGAGACGATTGGATCATTATCGAGTTCATGTCCTCCTTTTTTTTCCTTCAATTTAGTGGTACAAATCCTTTTTTTTCCCTTAGGAGTGCAGGTGCAGCGAAAAAGTATGAACCGGAATTAGAAAGAAGCATATTAAAGTGTCACCCTGATGTTCTTCATCATGATAAAAGGTGGGTGAGATTATTGAAGAAAAATCTCGAGAGTGCAAACTGAGTACAAAGGGTGAAAGAATGATCAAGATCCAACACTTATGTAAAAAGGGAATTTCGTAACTCGATGATAAGGCAAAGTATAATTGATAGAAATCATAAAACTAATTTTTTTCGCTATCCTCTATTCTATAAACAAATATATCCAGCCATGTCAAAAAAATTAATTTTTAAAATTTTGAAAGACTTGATTGAGTAGACAAAGTTATGCCATCTTGACAAATGCAATGCAGATATGATCGGTTATGAAGTGTCGTTCCATAAATAGAGCACACACAATAATGGCTTATATGTGCCATTGGATTTGACGGATCATAATCCTACGGATGTAACACATCCAAGTGCTACATGAACACAATTTATACGGAAATTATATTCTCCATGTTCCACACACAAACTTTATTTTTTTGCATAAGTTCGAGGTCGAAGTGATCGCACATTATAGTCATTAAATTATATAGCATCCATATGGTATCCATGATTATGAACAATCGCGATTGATCTGATGTCCAAATGATCATAATTAAAGGTATAAATTACCATTATAAGAGCTACCCTCTCGTGGAAAATAGAATAAATAATTGGAAAAGAGCAATGATAATAAAAACCTCAATCGAATCCAAGTCCATGCTTCAAAATTCACGATAAATATCACAAAAAATCATAAACTATATTTATTATATATAATTATTTCATTTTTTTCGTGTTAACAAATATCTTGAATTTATTAGTTACTATATAAATACCTTAAATTTTTTTGTGGCATAAAAAATTAAATTTTATAAACTTATACAAGTATAACATATATACGATATATTTCAATCCCCTACCATGGGTATATTTGTCATACAATGATTTTGGGTTATCTATATAAAACTTGATGAATTTAAGATTATATCACAATGAATATTATCCGAATTTTTTTAATGAACGGCCCGGATCGAATCCGGGCAACATTGCCCGGCCTCGGTCAGTACGGTACTGGCGTGGCACTGACGGGGGCCCACTGCACAGAGCAACCCGACACCACGCACGTGCTCTCGTACGGTGAAAGATTTGTACCGTAGATTCTCATGCGCTGCTCCCCCATCGCGAGTATTTATAAAATGCATTTCAACTTCTTCCATTGGACCCCGCTCCCGCGCAAGCCAACCGGATCTCGCCACGTGGAACCACGCAACCAGTATTTCCGTTTTTGCCCCTCCCCACTCTCCTCCGGTGAAACGCGCGGTTAACTGCCCAAACGGTAATTCCGCTCAGGCCCGTCCGGCAGTTAAAAAGACATGAAGGGGCGAGTCGCCACGCGCCGCGTGCACCGGGCACGCAAAGATGTGCCGCGAAGGTAGAGACTCTCGCCGGTCTACACTTTCTTTTGTATGAAAAATCATCTTGCCAACACTGTCTATTTTTCATCCAAAAAATTCTTGAAAAAGGAGAAAAAGTATTTTGAATTTCTGAAAAACTATCAAACAATTAATTACAACTTTACACTCCAGCGATTACACATTTTAAAAACTTCAAAGCCGTCCGCATTATTCTAACAAATAATTTAGGTGAATCGCATGATTTCATAAAACGATTGAAATAAATTTATAAAATTCACATGTAGCCCGCTTAATTTGCATTCGAACAATTCATGCCACAATCAATAACGCTATTCCTCAAATTACGAAAAGTTTATCTATTGAATTATTTTCCTCATAACATTCTTTTCTCTTAGATGCTTGACGAAAATGCATTTGAAAGTTTTTTTTAAAGTGAAGATGACTCACAGCGACACCAGTTTAATGGTGAAAAAAATTCGAACGATGTAGCCGGGCATGATTTTTTTTTTTTGTGGGTTTCGTGGGTTTGAAGTGAATTTGGGAAATGTTTTATGACGGCAAAAATAGAATAAAACAAGAAAACAATTTCTCCAGCAAAACAGGGCCTCCCGTTCTCGACTCAATGATACATGGGCGCCCAACTTTTTCCTCAGCCCTCCCTTAAACAATAATTTTATTTGTTAAAATAGAAATAATGATAAAGATTCCTACTGAACTTTCAGCTTTTTCATTTGTTTATCATTCCTCTATTCAGCAGCCAACAAGATTTCTCCGTCATACTTCCACCATCTCCTCTTATAAATTCCACCACCCACTCCTTCAGAAAACCTCTTCTCCTTCTCCGTCCAACTTCTTCCCCGGTTTTGGGTTTCTCCTTCTTCCTCTTCTTCCTGTTCTTCCTTCTTCTTCCTCTGCTCCATTTTTGTAACTCTGTTCATGCGCTGCTAGCCTTTCTCCTTTCCCAGTTCCTTGCCCTTACAGAAATCGGAGCTTCCTTCAAAAACTCTGCCCCTTCATCCTGTTTTCATGCTTACCCACGAGGCGCTACGGTTCTTGATGCTCCGAGGCTCATGACGTCTCCAGTGCTGAGCGAGATCTTGCTCTTGGGTTTTATGGTCAACTCCACCCTCCGCCGCAGGACCCACCTTGTTCAATCCTTCTCCGTCTTCTTCCTCTACTGGTTCTACGATCTCTCATGAACACCCTCCCTCCTCCACTCCTCTTCCTACCCTTGTGTTTGATGAAAATCCCCTTGTAGTGTGACCGTGTTTTTTCCGATTTTCTGGGCTGTAGTTCTTTCCTTTCCTTTTTCCTGGTTGCCAGTGTTGCGGTGTCTGTGTTGTAGTCATGGCTTCTTCTAGTACGGGAGCATCTTCGGGGTCGTCCTCCTTCGCGCTCCAGAACTCGGGCTCCGAAGGGTGCCTGCAGGAGCAGAACCAGATCATGGACCAGCGCAAGCGGAAGCGGATGATATCCAACCGCGAGTCCGCCCGCCGCTCGCGGATGCGTAAGCAGAAGCACCTGGACGACCTGATGGCCCAGGTGGGGCAGCTCAGGGGCGAGAACGCCCAGATCCTGCACAGCATCAACGTGACGACCCAGCTCTACCTGAACATCGAGGCCGAGAACTCTGTCCTCAGCGCCCAGGCGGCGGAGCTGAGCAACAGACTGCAGTCGCTCGACGAGATCATCAGTTACGCCAATTCCTCCAGCTGGCTCTTCGAGAGCGACGACCAAGCGCAGGCGCTTGGCGGGGATAATGGGTTCATGAACTCGTGGAACGTCTCGGCGTGGATGAACCCGTCCGCCATGGCTCCGGCCGATATTTTAATGTACTGATGGAAAATGGGTGTGGACTCTTCGAGCTTGCTCGGCTGGCTGGAGTCAAAGATTGGGTTCGAGAGACGAAGATTAAGAGATATTTTAGTTCTTGGACGGTTCCTTTTCTTGCCCTTTTTTTCTTTCTTCTGATAATTGGCTCCTGGGAACATTTTAGGGCTGTAAGATGTATCATTATTAAGTTGATCATGTGTCATTAGCGTGATGTCAGTGGTCCCCGCTGTATTTCCGTGTTGGTTGAATGAAAATAAGTTCTATTATATTTAGTAGGGTGTTTCTCTCATTCTCTTTGCCCATTAAATAATCGTCATTACGAAAGATAGACCTACATCAAATCGACTGCGAGTTCATAATCACCTGTGGCTCTTCTCTATACATAAGATTCCATACTCGAGATCTTAAGAGAATTCGCTCATGAGGTGTTTCGTGTTGCTAATGTAGTTCTCCCACTAAGATTCTGGCATAGAAATTGAATGATATAAGCGGTCAAGAGAACCCTAAGGTCGTCCAGCTCCTTACAAGACTGAAGAATGTACAGTCAATGATTGCTAGAGCTCAGGTCAATCATCACTCGAGATCAACTTATTTGAATTTGACTCGAGCTCGAGCTACTTGACATATGATCGAGTAGGGTGTGAACTCATTAAATTTTCGCCTGATGGCTTACGAGCATAATCTAGCCCGGTCCAATTGGGAAATTAGTTTGACCCTACTTCGATAAATATCAGTCGTTGAGCAAATAGATTGTCCAAATCGGTTGTTCCTCTTTTCTATTTTTCACATTTTTCACTCCTTTTATCCGTATTTTCCTCGTCCCATTTTGCCATTGCTCTCAAACACCAATGGCTAATATCCTTAAAAAAAATTTGTTCTTGTCTCGTCCGCTTCCCTCTTTCCTTTCTCCTCTGTCTTCTTCTTCATTCTTCAATCATGGAGAAGGTTTAGCTAGTATCACCCTCCCCTTCCTCTCTTGTTGATTTTGTTTGTACATTTTGTTTGTTCTTTTCTTTTTTGTTCTTCTCTGGCAATCTAAATTTGGGAGCTCCATTCTCTCAATCTAGTTTTAGATTTGAAAGTTTGAACTCTTCTGAACTAGTTTTACATTTGGGACATATATTCTCCTGATCTAGGTCTGAGTATTTAATAAATATGCATTCGAAAATTGATAGCCCCAGTGCTATGTACGTGGATAAGTCATCTGTCTCTAACTTCAATGGTGATTATAAAAGTTATGGCGTCTTGTTAAATCATGAAAATACACTCTTCCAAATGTTCAATCTACGTTTGTTCAACCTATTTTGGGTGTCTTCGAACAAAGATGGGGTAGAGGAAATCGAACAAGGCACACAATGTCAACTAGTGATACTGTAGTTATTGGAGAATGAATTTTTAGTGTGTGCTCATTATTGATGAATATGTGAGATCTAGTGATTGCCCATTGGCTAATTTGCTTGACAAACCCGTTCTTGTGGAATGATTATGTTCTTAACCCTATCGATACTCTATTAATCCTCCTCGTTTTTTGGATTTGGCTTTATTTTGTAGTATTTTGCGATTTATTTTGCTTTGCTACGAAGCATGTGTACTTCTCATGTAAGATTTTGAGTAAATAATGCAATACTCTTTCGGCAAAAAGAAATACCATAAAAAAAACTCAAATTAGTATTCTCATGAAACAAGTACCGCAACCTAATTTTCGTCTTACAAAATATTCCAAACTTGTATCTCCCGACGTATGTATCTCAAACTAATTTTTTTGCAATTAAAAATCCAAACCTCACTTTCATCTACCAATTGTTAAAACGCATAGTTTCAGGACATGTATGCCACGTGTATTGGCACACATATGTTTTAACGAGATATTAAATAGACAATTAACAAAGAGTAGATTTCGGTTAGGGGTGGTTTGTCTTTTTTCTTTTTCTTTTTTGTTTTTGCTAAGATGAAATTTAGTTCAAGATAAATGTTTCATGAGGTACCATATTGATATTCTTAACGCTATTAACCCAAAACAAGTCACAATTGCTTCTGGCCTCTATTCGAAAATGTAGCATACCCTATCCTTGACCTTTGCCGTTCATATTTGGTTTAATAATTATCTAGACCTAAATAGTTGAATGTATATAGTTCACATCGGAATCGACAAAACCCAAAAAAATCACACGCTTTGTCAAATGCCTTTGGCCATGTGGAAAACCTTAGAGAGAAGAGAAAACAAAAGAAAAAAGAAAGAGACTAATGAGATCGCTAACCACGTTCTCCAGCCTTTTTTTAAGCTTTAATTGCAAGTTATTAGATCGAGATTAGATGTGAATTGAACAAGATTATGCAAGCATGTGGCCAACCATGAACGCCAAGGTTAAGCAATTATAAAATCGATGGTGGGGTCCAAATGTCAAAGCAATGCATTGGTCAAGTAGTGGAATCACGAGGGTTTTCTTCTTCATGTGGGATAGAACAAAGCTGTGCCCATGATGTCAGCAATGAAAAGTATATTAGGTATATAAAACACCCACTTCACAATTTTA
Source organism: Melaleuca alternifolia (assembly GCA_019926035.1). NCBI lineage: Eukaryota > Viridiplantae > Streptophyta > Magnoliopsida > Myrtales > Myrtaceae > Melaleuca > Melaleuca alternifolia. The sequence continues at coordinate 3,385,985 of JAGKPW010002416.1, read as the reverse complement.
ATGACCTATCTAAATGGAATTTGATTATATTATCTAGCTTCGTTAGGCAATTGAACCCTATTGATTGCGTCATCTCAACACCCATTATTGAGTGAACATTATTTTTCCTTGCCGATGGTGTGGACAGGAAGGAGGACTGATCACCACGGAAACATAATTAATTCAATTTTCTCCTCATTTTAATTCATTTCCCGTACCAAACATTTACATTTTTTTCTTGTCATAATTTAGAAAGATATATATTTGGGTTATTTTCTAAATTATGACCTAACAGAGCCAGAAAAATCATGGATGGCAGCACGTTCAAACATCGACAAAAAGTCCGAAAGCGATGCGATTAGTAGCAATCTAGGAATGTAGAAATTGACTACAAATTAACTAATGGATAATATTAGGGTTATGCTTTCATATGGTCGCGGCACGAACACGATCTTTCCGTTAATACAAGGGATAATCGCGTGCGTAATCATGCATTACAGGATTCTCGACTGATCTTGAGTGGCCTACTTCAACTTTTTTTCTCCACCTGTTTTTCCCCCTTTATTTTTGAACGAAGAGAGGATTGAAGATTAAGATAGAGGCATTTTCTACTGTCAAAACTTCTTCTTTTTCTTTTTTTAGATCTAAAGACACAGCGTTGCCTTCGAGTCAAAGAAATGCCGTAGCTGGTTAGATACGTCTGCCATGCACCTTTACTAACCTTCTTTCTTCCGTTTGCTTTAGGGAAAATAATAGTTTTATCTTCCTTTTTTATTTTTTTCGGCTCTTTTCTTCTCTATATATGAAGCATAAGACTCAGAAAAAATGGTGTGGCGAGGCACTCAGAACTATTTTTGCATTTAGGGTTTCTGGAGGCTTTTGCCTTCTGTTTAGTTTCATTCAACGTAAGAACTGAGAATCTCCGATGGAAGCGCATGAAGGTTGAACTTTTGCATTTGCTACAGTAGCGTTGCATCATATGAATTTGTTGAATTATACAAATGATAAGGCTTTTGACAAAAAATAAAGAAATTTTCTTAATTAAATGCCCTCGTTTCACCTCGTCACTTTCCATGGCGTCATCGAAATCACCCTTTTGATTGATGAGGATATGATGCAACAAAGTAGTTCGAGCAGTATGAAATTTGGGGACGAATTTCGCTCAGATACTTAATGTATTTGTAGTGGGAGACACCATCTAATGAAATCGAATTTCATTTGGGTCTTGAAGGTACCCTCCAAGAATCGGACGTGGTGCCCAGTGGTGGGGGCTGAATGTTTAATTAATCTCGTTCGGACGCCACGCGGATGAAGAACTCCTCCGATGGTTTTTCTGACTGATATTCTCGGATGCTCAAATCAGTTTCTATTTATGGAAACGTGGAATTGACATTATTTGACTTCGCGAACGAGATTGCCGTGACTGAAATGAGTTCTATTAATAATTAACCTTCCAAATGCGGAACAAATCAAGAACACGATATTTTGGACACTCAGGCATTAGCCACCATTACATATGGTTCTTTTAGTGGGATGTTTTGGGAGTACCATCGTTCTCCGAGCTTCCTGGCGAGCAAGCCCTGACAAGACGATGGCTCCGGGCCTTCGAATGAGGCCAGACTTTCCGAATGGGCTTGGGACTCAAATGGGTTGGACGATTGATTTTTGTCTTCATCTTGTTGGGCTCATTCACGTGAAATTGTTGTATTACACCATGCATGATCCTAGGTCCGGTCCACATCACTACCGTAAATCTAGGATTAATCGGGTAGTGTTAAGAGACATAAGTTCCTCGTCATGAAAAACGACAAAAGAATGGATTGTCGGTCAGCTGATGACTAGATGTTGATGTAGACATTGATTTTGGACAAATAGTTTGGTGAGGTGGGGTTTTTCCCCGGAGGCCTCACCAAAGTGCTCTCGCGTTACCCAATGCAATGAACATCGCTTTTCATTCGATTTACTCTTTCTGCATTGAATCTTTTACAGTATTCTTCAACAAGATTCTTATGTGTAGGAGGAACGTGAGATTGAGGATATGAATTCTGCAACTAAGTCAAATGGATTCAATGTTCACTAAACTTTTAGTCAAGTCAATGCATAGTTATTCTTGCATCCTCTCCTCAATGATCATGTGGTGGTTCTATGAGGAACTTAATTGACCATTTTCGTTGGGCCATGCAGAGAGTTGATATCCGAGTTACGTCTCTCGCCCTTTCTAATAGAGCAGTTGTAACTTTCACGAAGCTGATATGTCATAAGTAGCTAGATGTGCTCCGAGAGCTTGCCATCAAGTCTGTAAACCGGGGGAATCCAATTCTAAAGAGCAATTTGAGTTTCTTGGAAAGAAGAAAGAAGAGAGTCCTCTTCTAAGATTCTAACGATGAGTATGGAATAAAAGCAACTCCTTTCTTTGCTGGAATAAAACAACTAGATGATGAAAATAGAACCCAGTGTGGATCAACCAACTTGACCAATCTAATATCGATATGGCAGTCGCTAGACTCACTAAGACCGGTTTACAGAATTAGTTTACCGAGTGATGTGTCGGGGTTGTTATTGATTCTAGAATATGGCCCATTTGTCTACAAGTCTACGAGCCTACTCACTGTCTGACACAACACTTCATAAACCGGATATGCTTGGCCGTTTAGTGAGTCTAGCATTGCTCGATCGATAGGAACCGGATCGCCTGCAGTAGTGCAGTACTACTGCAGGCAATATTGGCCCTTCATTGGGAGGGCCATCAATGGGGGGCCCATCAATGAAGGGCCAAGATTGCCTGTAATAGTGTAGTATCAAAAGCAAAGTTTCCTTGGGCTTTTACTTAAATCACCAGGTCAAGCATTGCTTAGTACCGATCAGGTCTTATTCTGAAATTGGATCATTTAGTAGCTAAGATGGGCCATCTGGACAGGATCAGTCAGCAGCTAGGTTCTAATTTGACGTTTGACAAATTCAATTTCCATTTGAGGCCCAGCTATTGAAAGGGAATTGATATTGAGCCCAGATCTCTCGTTTATATATTCTATGAACTATGTGTAAATGCTATTTAAAGATGCCCATTATGCATTTGAATTCGTCAAAAGAAAAGAGAAAGAAGTGGATCGCGATTTCCCAATACACGAGTGATGTGTCGGGGTTGTTATTGATTCTAGAATATGGCCTATTTGTCTACAAGCCTATGAGCCTACTCATTGTCTAACACAACACTTAATAAACCGGATATGCTTGGCCATTTAGTGAGTCTAGCATTGCTCAATCAATAGGAACCAGAACGCTTGCAGCAGTGCAGTAGTGCAGTATTAAAAGCAAAGTTTCATTGGGCTTTTACTTAAATCACCAGGTCAAGCATTGCTTAGTACCGATCAGGTCTTATTCTGAAATTGGATCATTTAGTGGCTAAGATGGGCCATCTGGACAGGATCAGTCAGCAGCCAGGTTCTAATTTGACGTTTGACAAATTCAACTTCCATTTGAGGCCCAGTTATTGAAAGGGTATTGATATTGAGCTCAGATCTCTCGTTTATCTATTCCATGAACTATGTGTAAATGCTATTAAAAGGATGCCCACGATGTATTTGAATTCGTCAAAAGAAAGGAGAAAGAAGTGGATCGTGATTTCCTAAACACGAAGGACATTTCGCTTGATATTTATTCTTCACGTGGTCAATGAATGAGTCACGGTCAAGATCAAGATCGCTACGAGCCCGGTCAGATGAATCCTATCCTCTTCCACGGACCTCCGTCCACGTAGCTCAACCGTTCCTTCTTGTCCATTTTCCAACAACCCAAGTCATGCTGCGTAGAGCCTTTCCTTTTTCCTTTTGCTTTCTCTTTTTCTGTGGTAGAGCCGGGTCTCATCTCGATTTATTCACCTCCGATGCGACGGGAACTAAGACGACGTTAAGGCAACACTCCTTACATATCTCTAGTACATTTAGGATTCAATTTCCTAAATATATTGGATCGTGTGGATCTCACATGAGTCCCACATCATCTAATAAGACTCACGTGAAGTGGAATCATCACATAATTTTTCCCTATCTTCATCCCCTTAAATGAAACTAAGCTAGATTTAAGGAGATCGATTAGTCAAATTAAAGAATTAACTAATCCAATGTCATCTAAGCCGGTATGTGTATAAGTAGGCTTGGATTTATCCAGATGTTGGTACATCCCTTCCGACATGCTGAGAAGACATATCTTGCATAGATAAGAAAAAAAAGTGCTCTATAAGGCATGGGTTTCATTGTTATGTAAGTTGATAATCTATACAGGAACCTATTCACATATGACATGTGCTAATAGGTAGAGTAGTTCTGTGACGGGATTTTGTTAAAGTAACAGTTTTTGGCCCGCTATAAGAGAAACGGCATGTTATAAACCATAATTCTTAAGTAGGTGAACTCCACAAAGAGTTTGAATTATTTATCTCTTGTTTTTTTTCCTAGAACAGGTCGTTAATCTCGTAGTGAATTAAGGACAATCACATAAACAATTTGTGTATTGTGGTTCACCGAAAAGTCCTCTCCATTTCCCTGATTACGCGGCGAAGTGTCACCGTGGCCTTTAGAGCTCTTCCGGCGGAGCTGAGCGACAAACCAGCCGCATGCAGGTGCGGCATGCACGTGTCCCTTTGCCGAGTTATGCACGTGGAGGCTCGCACAGTCTACCCCAACCTTATGGCTCCCTATAAAACCACACTCGGGTTGAGATCCGAACATCATCGATCTGAAAAGAGAAGAGAGACGTTCATTGTGAGGAGCGCGATTCTTGATCCTTGGTTATCTGAAGGGTTTCCCTTCGCTTGGAGACTTTTGAGAGGAAGAGAGAAAATGGCGAACTACGGGGGGCAACGTGGTGACTCCGACATTCGTCGCCCGAACGACGAGTACGGCAACATGATCCGCCAGACGGACGAGTTCGGAAACCCGGTGCAGCAGACCGGATACGGAACTGGTGGTTACGGCGCCGGAACTGGCTCTGCAGCTGGGGCGACCGGCGGCCTTGGTTATGGAAGAGACCAGCAGCAGCTCATGAGAGAGGAACGTCGTGGAGGTGGCCTTGACTCCGACATGCGTCTCCAGAGCGACGATTACGGCAACACGATCCGCCGGGACGAGTTTGGAGACCCAGCCCCGCAGACTGGATACGGAAGGGGTGGTTACGGCAGCGGAACCAGGGAGAAGATTCCGGGGATGGGTCGCGAGGATGACAGGGAGCAGCGGGGAGGGTCGTACCCGACGTCCACTGCCGCGAGCGGAGGCTACGGGGCGGAGATGGGGCAGCAACAGGAGAAAGGGCTGATGGACAAGATCATGGAGAAGCTCCCCGGACATAATTAGATATAACATATATTGCATTGGTCCCTTTATCAGCACCAGAGATCTGAGTTGGGGGTACATACCTCTCTTCTTGTCTCTCTCGATGATAGGGACTCGAGTTTTGTTTTCCAAATAAGTGCAAGAAGACCCCTACTTGTCGACTTCCCCTCGGGAAGCTTTGCACCTGAAAGTTGTTCTTTTGTTTGTGTACTGAGAATTTTTCCATTCTAATTATATAAGTGGAGTTTTCGTATTCTTGATGTACTTTGGATATCGCAAGTCATCATTTAAATAAGCGGGTCTTAGTAAATCAATCTCGCAAACTAAGTTTTACGATGAAAGCATCGCCGCCTAACGGCGGCAAGCCAGCCGGGCCTCATAGGGACCATTGTTCCTGATGGCCTTTTATTGCATCCTAGGGTTCGTGCTGCCAAGGTTTTTCCCCGTCGCACAGCCCGAAAGCCGAGGGCAGCAATAGCTGCGTGGATATTTGGAAGGATAGGAGAGAATATTCTTCTCTTCCGATGTCTCCATCTATGATTTTCGTAAAGTGCGCTTTTGTGTTTGAGAGGTGAAACGCATTCATTGTGATAATACCCAGCCAGTCATGATTGGGGTTAAAGAGGAAAAATGATCGAGAGGCTTGGAAAATGGATTTTCATCTTCATCTCGTTGGGCTCATTCGTGTGCGATTGTCGTCTTTCACAATGCATGACCCTAGGCCCGGTCCACATCACTAACATAACCAGGGATCGATCGAGTGCTGGAAGAGACGTGAGTACCTCGTCATGACTAAGGAAAAAAGAGCGGATTGATCGGTCAGCTAATGACCAGATGTAAATGTTGATTTTGCACAAATTGCGTGGTGAAGTTTTTTCCTCAAGACCTCACTAAAGTGCACTTGCCTTACCCGAAACAACGAACGTCTCTTTTGGTTTGATTTACTCTTGATTGTATTGAATCATTAGAATAATGTTCAAGAAGATCCTTATGTATAGGAGGAATACGAGATTGAGGATAAGAATTTTGAGACTATAGTCAAACAGGCGGTCACTATACTTTTAGCCAAGTTAATGCATAATCATTCTTATAACCTCCTCAAAGATCATGCAGTGGTTCTATGAAGAAGTTAATTGATCTTTTTTTATCGGGCCATGGAGAAAGTTGACAGTCTAGTTAACTCTATCGCCCCTTTAATAAAGGAGTTATAACTTACAAGAAGCTGATACGATAAAAGTAAATTTGCTCCAAGAGCTTGCGAACTCTCTAAATTGAGAGGATCCAAATCTAAAGAGCAATTTGAGGGTCTTGGAAAGAAGAAATAGGAGAGTCCTATTCTAAGATTCTAACAAATAGTGTGGAATGAAAGCAACTCCTCCCGTTGCCGGAATAGAACTACTAAATGAAGAAAAGAAACCAATGCGGATCAACCAACCAAACCAATCTAATACCGATATAGCATTCTTGGACTTATTAAAATTGGTTTAACTAGTGATATATCGAACTTGTTATTGGTTCCGGAGTAGGGTCCACTTGTATAAAGGCCCGCTTACAATCTGTCGCATCACTCAATAAACTAAATATGCTACATAAGTCTAGCATTCCTGAATTGACATAAAACAATCCTTATCGGGAGCAAAGTTTCTATAGCCCTTACTTAAATCCCTAGCCAGAGCGTAGATTTGTCCCGATCGGGTTACCCTAAAATCGGATCCTTTAGTGACTAAGATGGACCTTTTTGACTGGATCGATCAGCACCCGTGTTCGAACTTGAAGTTTGAAACCTGAAAGGAACCAAATTTCAATTTCGCTTTGAGACCAGCTATTGAGAGGGAATTGACATTGAGTCCAGAACGTGAGAAAACTTAAAAGCCGTCGGAGGCTTCTTTTTATCAGTTCCACAAACTCTATGCAATGCTTCTTAAGATGCTCATGATGTATATGAATCCGTCAAAAGAAACGAGAAACAAGTGGTCGTGATTTTCAAAAGATGCGAGTGATCGGTTCACTTGGTCGATGAATGAATCACGGATACTTCCAAATACCCCACGCGTATCTCATCCCAAACTCCCCGCCCCCAGCGCACGTCGTTACTTGCCTGACCAACATCAAGATCGTTACGGACCAGTTCAGACGAAATATTATCTTCTTTCTCGACCATCCACCTCGGCACTCGACCGTTCCTTTTTGTCTATTCCCAACAGACAAGTCATCATAACACAGCATAGAGCCGGATCTCATCTCGATGTGTTCGCCTCCTCATGCGATGTCACGAGCACAGACGATGTTAAGGAGACACGGCTTATCTCAGTCTATAATTTATTTCTAGATATGTCGGATAATGCGGGCCTTACTTAATCCTACATCATCCAACAAGGCTGACATGAATTGAGATTATCCAGCAAATTTTTTTCCTTTTCCCGTACCAAGAAATGAAGCCAAGCTAGATTTAACAAGATCGATTAGTCAAATTAGTATATCAACTGGTCCGATATCGTAGTAGCTGGTATATGAATGAATAAGCTGTATTTATCTAGTTAAGGGATCGCCTCATCATTAAGTACATCATTTCCGATATGCTGAGAAGACTGTCATATTATATAAGTATAAGAAATAGCACTCCATAAGGCATGAATTTCATTGGTTATGTAACTTGGAAATCTATAAGGAACCTATTCACATATGACGTGTTTAGTAATAGGTGGAGCGGTTCTGTGATTCACCAACAACTCCACTCCATTTCCCTGATTACGCGGTCAAGTGTCACGGTGGCCTTTAAAGCTCTTCCGGCGGAGCTCAGCGACAACCCAGCCGACCCTTGTCCACACGCCGCCCGAAACTACGGGACACCTCGCCCTCCTGCTACAGGACAGATGTCTTCACGCAGTAGGAGGGCATGGCATGCACGTGTCCCGTCGCCAAACCATGCACGTGGAGGCTCTCAGAGTCTCCAACCACCTTACAGCTCCCTATAAAACCCCACTCGGATTGAGATCCGATCGATCATCGATTCCAAAGAGAAGAGAGACATTCTAGTGTGAAGAGAGCGATCCTTGTTCCTTGGTTATCTGCAGAGTTTCCCTTTGCTTAGAGACTTTTCAAAGGAAGAGTGAAAATGGCGCACCACGGGAGGCAATATGGTGACTCCGACATGCGTCGCCCGAACGACGAGTACGGCAACATGATCCGCCAGATGGACGAGTTCGGAAACCCAGTCCCGCAGACCGGACACGGAACTGGTGGTTATGGCACCGGAGCAGGAGTGACCGGCGGCCTTGGTTCTGGCGGAGACCAGCAGCAGCACCTGAGAGACGAACGTCGTGGAGGTGGTGGTGTCGGAGTGCTCCAGCGATCCGGAAGCTCCAGTTCTAGCTCCGTCTGTCTTTAACCCTACTTCATTTTCTTTTCCTTTTTCCCTTTTGGTAATCCGGACTTTCACCTTCATATAATTTCACAAATGCACGTAAATGATTTGTCAGTTGTCCACGCATTTTGTAAAATTGTCTTTTCTCAATCCTAATGATATAAGATGATCCTAATTGATACGTAAGGTCAAAGCTTTGAGAATGTAAAGGCACGTGCTTCATTTTATAGAAAAACCATGCAAGTGAATATCGATTGTTTTTTGCAAAACAATTTTTCTGTTATGTGGTGCAGTCGGAAGATGATGGTCAAGGCGGGAGGAGGAAGAAGGGGATCAAGGACAAGATAAAGCAGAAGATTCCAGGAATGGGTGGCAAGGACGACCAGCAGCAGCAGTCAGGGTCGTATCCGACCTCCACCGCCGTGAGCGGAAGCTACGGGGGGGAGGTGGGGCACCAGCAGGAGAAGAAGGGAATGATGGACAAGATCATGGATAAGCTTCCCGGACATCACTAGATATTATATATATTGCATCAGTCCCTTGACAAGTACTAGATATCCAAGCGGAGGTACACACCTCTTCTTGTCTCTCCGTACGAAAGGGACTTGAGTTTGGGAGTTCCAAATAAGTGCAAGAAGACCACTACCTGTCTACTTCCCCTTAGGAAGCTTTGCACCTGAAAGTTGGTTCTTTTGCTTGTGTACTGAGATCTTTTGAACTCTAGATGTATAACTGGAGTTTTTGTGTTCACTTTGAACATTGCGAATGATCATTTAAATAGGCGGGTCTTGGTAAATCAATCTCACAAACCGGTTTTGTGGCGATCGCGGTGCTGCCTGGTGGCGGCGAACCGGCCGGGCCCCTAGGGACCATAGCTCCTAATGGCCTTTTCTTGCATCCTTGGATTCGCGCAACCAAGGTTTGTTCCCCGTTACACAACCTAAAAGCCGAGGACAGCAACAGGAGCTGCGCCAATTTGTGGAAGGAGAGAGAGAGAGTATTCTTCTGCTCTAATGTTTCTATTTATGTTTTTCATGAGTACTTTTGAGCTTGAGAGGTGACGAATGATAATACTCAGCTAGTAACGATTGTGTTCAAATCCAAAGCGATTAACTTGAGCCTCTCCCACAGCCACACACTTCACCATGGAGACAAAGTTATCGACCCGATGGAGAACATCTATAACGTGCGGGGTTCCGATTTTCGAAAAATGTATTCATTTTAACTCGTGTTGTAATTTTGGAGATTTTTTTCTTATAAAAGAACTAATTTTAAGTCAATTCTGAATCTTAGTCTTAATATTTATTTTTCCAACAAAACGAGCTAATGTTTTGTCGATATCCAGATGTAACTCCCATCAAGTTCTCGTCCAATCATTGAGTAAACATGGAATAAACATGCCGCATCTTCAACATCATTAGATGAAAACTTGACAGGGTTCATATTTTGATAATGACTGAAATTGGTGCATTATTTATGACACAATACAAAAAATAAGTAAAATTACACCCGACCTAAAGTTTGTGCTTTTTTATAAGGTGAAAATAATTTGGATCCTAATTGAAATTCGACCTAAAGTTTGCACTTGTAAGGGAATTAGACCTACTTTGCTGAATTAACATAAGAAATAGGCATTTGAAAACTCTAAATTCTTGAATGTATTATTGACAATGAATAATTGCACATATGGTCTCTAAACTTTGATTCCACGTGGAATGTTATTTTTGAACTTTTTATTTATTTAATATAATCAATGAACTTTTGATACATGTTCAATATTTTTATCCCTAAACTTCATTCGACATTACCTCTTATTATTTTATACTTAGTTAATCTAATCTATGAACTATATGAAAGTGTTCAATATTGTCTTTGAACTTGAATTAATGGAAAGATTATATTAAATATATTCATATAGCCAAAGGAACTGATTGAATACTTACTAAAAGTTTAAGAACAGTATTATACATTGAGCTAAAATTCAGGTACTGCATCAAACAAATTAAAAGTTCTAGGATGACATTACACATTAAGCAAAGTTTGAAGACCATTTGTGTTATTTTACTTATTTTCAGTGGAAGTTTTCCAACAAAGAGGATCATATATTATATTATCCAAACATCAAAAGTTTAGAAACCTTTCCTCAACTCCTTGATTTCTTGCTAGAAAGTGTACATGGGGTACCATTAAAAGCACTATTCGTCTTAGATTCTGTCTATTACATGGAAAATGAATGATTTGAAAAAAAAAATCTAAAATGATAACTTGTATTGTTTGTAAAAATAAATGAACGGAAAAAAAATTCATTGTTCGTGAAAATGTATAGACATAAATTATCATTGATTATGAGAACGTATTCAATGATTAATTATTTCAAGTGATTTAGACAATCATTTTTTAAGTATATTTTTAATTATTTATTTTTCACGAAATAAAAAAAGCATTAACAAACATTGTCATGAATGGAGTTATGATGTCCTAAAATAAGTGGGGATTATCTGTACAGTGCAGGACTCAAGTCAAATGGGGACCTTTGGGAACACTAAGAGGCTTTGTGAACGATACAAAATGCGTAATTGTAAACCTCTAGAGAGTTGTGGAAAAAAAAAAAGGCAGAACTAAGTCGATATGAGGATATAACTTTTCAAATGTAATAGTATTTACCCCTCAGTTTTGGAATCCTTTACCACTTCCATAGTTTAATTTTCGTGTGCAAATCAAGAAGAGAATAAATTAGTATAGGGTTTATAGACCAAACATATCAAAATCATATAAATCATTAAACAAGTGGTTCCACCCCCACATGATTGGATAAATGTTAATCACCCATGGTAAGTCTTTTTATACATCGAACCTTAGAGACATCTATACCTTTTATTTGATTCTCCAATTAAAAGATTAATATACAATCTATTTAATTAAGGTGCGAAACTTGATTAGGCTTAAATTGACTCGGAATGGCCCGTGAAAACGAGTAGTAGTTATTCACTTCAAACGCCTCCCTATCGAAATAGCATGTCCTGGATGTAATCTTGCTCAGTTCTGAACTGAGTTTTGGTACGGGCGAAGTGAACGTCCATATCTTGAATTCTCCTATTTCAAATGCTTGGCTCGTTGTCGAATCAACTATCAAACTAGCCTCCCGCGCTTAAAGTCGACAATTGGGAGTTGTCCACTGCTTTATAATCCGATCCAGGTGGTCTCCCATGGAGGTAAGTAGCATTGGATGAAATTCCTTCTCGCCTTCGAGCAGTATATGATAAGAGATGCCCTTAGAGTTTTCGTTGATTATGTAAGTTGATATTCTATATAGGAACTTATCCACTTACGACGTGTGTACTGCCAGGTGGAGCACTTCTGTGATTCACCCACGAGTACTTTACATTTCCGACACAGACTTTAAAAGCTCTGGTTACGCGGTGAAGTGTCGCGGTCACCGTTAAAGCTCTTCCGGCGGAGCTCAACGACTACCCAGCCGACCTTATCCACACGCAGCCGACACTACGGGACACCTCCCCCTCCCGCCACCGGATACGTGTCCTCATCCGGTATGTGGGAGCGGCATGCACGTGTCTTGTCACCGAGCCATGCACGTCGAGGCTCGCATAGTCTCCCACCACCTTGCAGCTTCCCACAGAACCCCACTCGGACTCGGATCCGGCTCCCCTGACCAGATTGCAGGCTGGTCAAGGGGGGATCCAAGGGGGTGTGGGAGTTTCCCCCCATTTTATAGAGGGGGAGTTTTAATGGGCGGTGGATGGGCAGGGCAGGCGATCCCATCCCCTCGTAGTTCATCCGTATCCAAACGGAAATAGACATTCTCAGTGGGAAGAGCGCTCGGAGTCCTCGCTTATCTGTGGAGCTTGCTTAGAGATGTTCGAGAGGAAGAGAGAAGATGGCGCAATACGGGGGCCAATATGGTGACTCTCATCCGTCACCAGAACAGCGAGTACGGCAACGCGATCCTCCAGACGGACGAGTTCGGAAACCCGGTCGAGCAGACCGGATACGGAGCTGGTGTTTACAGCACTGGAACTGGATGTGCAGCATGGGCGACCAGCGGCCTTGGTTATGGCGGAGACCAGCAGCAGCAGCTGAGAGATGAACGTCGTGGCGGCGGCGGCAGCAGAGTGCTCCGGTTCTAGCTCCGTAAGTCTTTAGCCCTACTTCATTTTCCTTTTTTCTTACAATCCGAAATTTCAGCCACATTTAGTTTCACGAATGCACGTAAATTACTTCATACTTCTCAGTTTTCTACACAATTTGTCAAAGCTTTGAGACGAGCTTCAATGTATAGGAAAAACCATGCAAGTGAATTTCAACATTTTTTATATTATAAAAAAACATTCTTCTGTTATCTTTGCAGTCGAAAGATGTTGGTCAAGGCGGGAGGAGGAACGGGGGGATCAAGGAGAAGATTCCGTGGATGGACGGCAAGGACGAGGAGCAGCAGCAGCAGCCGGGGTCGTGCCCGACGTCCACTGCCACGAGCCGAGGCTACGGGGCGGAACTGGGGCAGCAGCAAGAGAAGAAGGGGATGATGGACAAGATCAAGGAGAAGCTGCCCGGACATCTTTAGATAAAGCATCTATTGCTTCAGTCCCTTGATCAGCACTAGATATCTAAGTGGGGTTACATATCTGTCTTCTTGTATCTCTGTATGAAAGGGACTTTGAAGTTTGGGTGTTGCAACCCTCCCCCCTGTTATAGGGGGGAAGCCCCCCTCCACCGTTGATCTCCCCCTGACCAGAAAAAATCTGGTCAGGGGAGCCGGGTCCGCAAATAAGTGCAAGAAGGTCGCTACTTGTTTACTTCCCCTTGGGAAGCTTGTACCTGAAAGTTGTTCTTGTGTGTGCTGAGATCCTTCGCAGTCTAAATATAAAAGTGGAGCTTTAGTATTTCTTTGTTATCCGATATGTCGGATCGGATCACGACCGAATTATTTTTTTCTAATTGAATTGGTCTGATGTATTATTTAGTAAACCAATTTCGTACGTCGGTTTTACATCGCAATGTGAGTAATTTATGTCGAAATGCAAGGAGATTGAGTGTTGCCTAGAGGGGGGCAAAACAGGCCGGGCCACCATGGACAAGCCCTCGATGGCCTCTCTTCCTTTGCATCCTAGGATTCGTGCGACCAAGGTTTTGCTCCCAGTTGTACAAACCTAAAGGCCCATTACAACAACAACAAGAGCTGAGTAATTCCTAAAAGGCAAACCTAAAAGCCCAACAACATTGTTTAGATTCTTTAGAATATTTAGAATGTCGTCAACAATGTCCAACAAACAACAAGAGCTGAGTAGATTCCTAAAAGGGAAGAGAATATGCTTCTGTCAGGATATTTATATTGATATGTTTCGTGGAGTGGTTTGAGTTTGAGAGGCGAAGTCTTTAACTATGGTATGCTCGGCTCGCCAATGATTGTGGTCAAAGAGAGTAGAAGAAACTGGAAGGTCTTGACTTGAGCCTCTCCTACAGCCACACACTTGGCTTGGATACAAGTAATTAACTTGAAATTGGGGAAAAAAAAAACAACGTTAAATGGAATAAAAATGACAGGAGTACGGAACATCGATTCTCAAATTTTTATTTGTAAGGCTAAATGGGTCAAGATCATTCAAATCGTTGGCTATGTAGATTTATTGTAAGTCTCATACCATCACATCGGTCTCAATCCCGTATGCGTGAGCTTTATTTATATGTCGAACCTCGGGGAGTTCTCTTTTATAATCATCCACTCAAGCAATTAATATACAATGTATGAAGTTAAGGTGCAGAACTTGATTTGGTTTAGGTTGACTCGGAAGGAACTGTGAAAAAGAGTTCTGTTTCCAACTCAAACGCCTATCCAAACAGCACTTTCCTAGATGCAACCGTGCTCAGTTCTGAACTGAGTTAGGAGACGAGTGACCACTAACTCTCCATATATCTCAAAAGAGTTCTAGGTGATGAGCAGGCATTTTCTCCCGAACCAGCACTTAGCCGTCGGGAGGATAGCAGTGATGTTCTCTGTTATCGTTTTGCCATTTGCATTTTCTATGCTACCTCAGTTTGCCGCGAGAGGAGATCTTGAGATATAGCATTGTTTCCAGACAAAATGAAGCAGTCTTTTCAGTGGATGAACTACGTGCTTGAGCAAGTTCCAATATCAAGAAGAAATATGAAACCAAACAACCTGCGGCGACAAAGAGCGCTCTCATCCCTTGAAGTTTTCAATAGCGCGATGCAACTGAATGATCTCTCTTTTCACCGGCCGTTTGATTTCGTGTCCCTTAGCTTTGTCTTGCTCTCCCTCTATTTTTATTTTCTGGACTCTAATAGATTCATTCTTAAGGCGGATTATGATAATCAATGTTTTGAAAAGATGGCGATTTTTTTATTAAAAAAAATTGATTGCTTTTTAATTGTCCGAAGACCCTCTGCGTAAAAAATCATCCTAGAAGTTGAGCCATCCATTTCAACTCCTCTCACCAGTCAACGATGTAGAGGTCACCCTTGTCGTTAGTACCCCGTCATAACAAAGAGAAAAAGAATGGATTGTCGGTCAGCTGAGCTAATGACTAGATGTAGACGTCGAATTGGACAAATTGCATGGTCTGTTTATTCTTATCCCCCAGGACCTCACTAAAGGGCACCTGCTTCACCTGATAAAATGAGCATCTCCCTTCATTTGATTTTTTTTTTGTATGAACCGTTACAGTTTGAGAAATATTTATATGGCTGTCCTTATTTGTGACTTTAGCATGCTAAAACTCTTATACTGCTTTAAAGACTATTATGCTAGTAAAGCCTCTACAATATCGTTCAAGAAGATTCTTATGTCTAGGAGGAATACGAGATTGAAGATATGAATTATGTCATTGAGTCGAACGGATTCCGTGGTCATTGCACTTTCATGAGTCGAGTCGATGCATAATCATTCTTGTATTTTCCTCAAAGATCATGTGGTGCTCGTGTCAAGAAGTTGATTGACCTTTTCTATTTGGGTCATGGGAAAAGTTGAAATGCAAGTTACCTCTCTGACCCTTTAATAGAGGAGTTATAACCCACACGAAATTGATATGTTTATAAGTAAATGTGCTCCGAGAGCTCGCGATGAACTCTCTAAATTGAGAGAATCCAAATCCAAAGAGCAATTTAAGCTTCTTGGAAAGAAGAAAGAAGAGAGTTCGTTCCCAGATTCTAACAATGAATATGGAATAAGAAGAACTCCTTTCTTCGCCGGAATAGAACAATTAAATGAAGAAAATGGTGTGGATCAACCAACAGACCAATCTCCCGTCGATACGGGACTCGCTAAACTAATGAATAATGGTTTACAAAATTTATTTTTTGAGTGATATGTCAGGCTTGTTATTCGTTTCGGTATATGGCCTACATGCTTAAAGGGCCACTCACAATCTGGCACATAAATGACTTTCTTATTCCTGTCTTTTGTAGGTCTTGCATTGCTCCATCGATATGGAAAATCCTTGTTGAAAGAAAAGTTTCCTGAGTCGTGGGCAGTATCCGGCCAAACATTTTGTGCCAGCTACCCATGGTTTTCCATACAACCTAGCCCGAGCATGGCTCGGTACCGATCGGGTCTAATTCTCGAATTTGATCGTTTAGCCGCTAGATCAACCTTTTGGACAGAGTCAGTCATCACCTGGGTTCCAATTCAAAGTTTTGAGTACCCAAAAGGAACGTGGGTGTTGTTAAGAAGGAAGCGAATTTCATTTTTGCGATAGAAAATTAGGGAGATAGGTGGGAAATTATGATTGTATTAATCCATAATCGATTGTACATCTACACAAGTGTACCTATATAGTAGAAGAAGGGAAAAGAGATAGAGGAAATAATCATATATGATGAAGTTTTCTAATTCTATTGTCTGAAAATCCAATCTCGTGGATTAATCGAATTAATTAATCCAAAATTTGTGAGATTAGAATCAGATCAGTGATCAAATCGGACAAGATCAAATCCTTTCTCCAACTTTTTACGTATAGGCCAAGCTATTGAAAGACAATTTCTATTGGGCTAAGAAAGTAATAGAACTTATAGAAACTTTTCATATGCTTTCGGTGCAACCCTCTTTTAGATGCTCCTAATGTATTTGAATTGGTCAAAAAGAAAGGATAAGAGTGAATGGTTCACTTGATGTTGAGTGATTAGTTCACTTGATATTTTTTCTTCACGTGGTCCATGAATGAATTACGTAAACTTCCAACAGCCCGCGCGTATCTCATCCCGGGCCCCCCCACGCACAATGTTATTGAACCGAACAAGATCAAGACTGTTTCGGACCGGTTCAGATGAAATCTTATCCTCTTCCTCGACCATCAATCCCCGCAGCTCGACCATACCCTTCCTCAAAGTCAGGTCTCATCTCGATTAGGGCGCTCCTTATAACTATCCGAAATTTATATTCAAAGTATCCTAATAAAACTCAAAACATATTATATCATGTAAGTCCCATGCAAATTCTATATTATCCAATTGGACTCACATGAACTAATGTCTTCTTACAATCTTTCTCGATTTTCATCCATAGAAATGAAAGCTAAGTTAGATTTGACAAAATCGATTAGCCAAATCAATTTGTTGGCTTGTCTGACATCCTATGAGTCAGCATGCGGATGAGTAAAAGCTTGTATCTAGTCGTGTAAGAAATCGCCTCACTAATTTGGATCAGGTGACCTGCTAATTAAATGAGGAGAAATTTTTTGCTTTTTATTTTTTTGTGTTTTTTTTAAAGGTGTTTTTTTCCCTAAAACAGTACGGCCTTAAATAGGACGGTTGGGAGTAAAATAAGATGACCCGACCTGCATTTAAAGCAGGTCAGGTGATCCTGATACATAACTTCCCTCATCTATCCATGTCGGCAAGCTGAGAAGACATCATTTACGGATAGAGAAAAGGCACTCCCTGAGGCATTCATTCCATCGATTGGGTAAGTTGATAATCTATTTAGAAACCTGCTCACATACGACGCGTGTACTGACACGTGGAGCAGTTTCTGTGATTCACCAACGAGTCCTATCCATTGCCGACATGAGCTCCCAAAGCTCTGATTACGCGGCGAGGCGCCACTGTGACCGTTAAAAGCTCTTCCGACGGAGCTCAGCGACAACCCAGCCGACCCTTATCCACGCGCAGCCGACACTACGGGACAGCTCCCCCTCCTGGAGGGGACACGTGTCTTCATCCTGTACGTGGGCCTGGCGTGCACATGTACAGTTGATGAGCCATGCACGTGGAGGCTGGCATGGCCTCCCACTGCCTCCTTACAGCTCCCTATAAAACCCCACTCGAATTGACGTTCGATCGATCATCGATCCCCAAACAGAACAAGAGACATTCAGGGTGAAGAGCGCGATTCTTGGTACTTGGTTATCTGCACACTTTCACTTTGCGTAGAGACATTTGAGGGGAAGAGAGGAAATGGCGGAATACGGGGGGCAATATGGTGGCTCTGACATGCGTCGCCAGAACGACGAGTACGGCAACACGATCCGCCAGACGGACGAGTTCGGAAACCCGGTCCAGCAGACCGGACACGGGGGGCAATATGGTGGCTCTGACATGCGTCGCCAGAACGACGAGTACGGCAACAAGATCCGCCAGACGGACGAGTTCGGAAACCCGGTCCAGCAGACCGGATACGGAACTGGTGTTTACAGCGCCGGAACCGGCGGTCAAGCTGGGATGACTGGCGGCCTCGGTTATGGCGGAGACCAGCAGCAGCAGCTAAGGGACGAACTTCGTGGAGGTGGCGGTGACGGAGTGCTCCAGCGCTCCGGTTCTAGCTCCGTAAGTCTTTAACCCTACTTCATTTTTCTTTTTTCTTACAATCCGAACTTTCGGCCACATGTAGTTTCACGAATGCACGTAAAGTACTTGTCAGTTGTCCACACATTCTGTCGAGGAAAAATTTTGAGCATGTCACACCCCCACCCAAGCTTCAATTCATAAAAAAGCTACGCAAGTGAATCTTAAACAACAAACAAAAAAACTTGTCGCCTTATGTGGTACAGTCGGAAGATGATGATCAAGGCGGGAGGAGGAAGAAGGGGATCAAGGAGAAGATAAAGGAGAAGATTCCGGGGATGGGCAGCAAGGACGAGCAGCAGCAGCAGCAGCAGCAGCAGCAGGAAGGGTCGTACCCGACGTCCACCGCTCACGGAGGCTACGGGGCGGAGCCGGGGCAGCATCAGGAGAAGAAGGGGATGATGGAAAAGATCATGGACAAGCTGCCGGGACATCATTAGATATAATACAGTCCCTTGATCAGTACTAGATATCTGAGTCGGGGTACATATGTCTTCTTGTGTCTCTGTAGGAAAGGGACTTGAGTTTGGGTTTTTTAAATAAGTGCAAGAAAATCACTACCTGTCTACTTCCCTTGGGAAGCTTGCACCTGAAAGTTGTTCTTTAGTATGTGTTCTAAGATCCTTTGCGGTCAGAATATATATGTGGTGTTGTTGTATTCACATGTTGAAAATTGATTGCTAAGCGGGTCTTGGTGAATGAGTCTCGCAAACTGGTTTTCCGACCAATGGGACTTGGTTTTCTATTTTGTCCTTTTGTGAATGAGAAGTGTGGAAAAGACTCTCACATAGAATAAATGTAGGGGAAAGTAAGGGTATATTAGTGGGAGTCTTCCAAGTGAGGTTGTGCCACAAGGGGTACCCCACTTTTGTGGAAGGGAGAGGACCTACTCTTGCCGCCGGTGACCACCACGCGCGCGCCACCGGCTCGGATCGGGCCGGGCCGGGCCCGAATAAATATTATATTTTTATAATATAATTATTTTATTATATTATTCCTTTCTTTTTAGGCAATAGTGACTCTTCAGACTTGGTGACGATTTACCAAAAGGCGTCACTTCATTCGCATCACTACACACGACATACTTGTTCATCAAGAGGCGCCACTACATGATTTTAGTTCGGGAAAAACCGACCCGAGTGACACTAGTTCATAACATCACTTCATTCTGTGCGATTAAGTCAGATACACGTTGCGTTCGTCGAGTCTCTCCTCGAAGTACCGCGAGAGAGAGTCAGAGATTCGTTCTATCCTGGGAGGCAATTGTCTGGCGGCCTAGGTACGTATTAAAGCGGGCAAATTTGTCTTAAGAACACGGCATTGAATTGTCGGGCTCGAATCGAATTTGCTCTTCCGATCTTCCTTCCAACTCCGAAGTCAGGTTCCTTTATTTGCTTCCTCCACTCTTGTGTTGGTTGTTGTTTTTTGATAACCTTTTTTTTTTTTTTTTGATAACCTTGGTTGTTGTTCATCTTCTCTGATTTGTAAGTTGTACACGCTGAATTCCTTGGTTTGCGAACACTGTCCACCGCCTATATACTTTTATGTTATTCAGACAACAGTGGTGCCTAATGGAGGCAAACTCGCCGGGCCTCTGGGGACCACTGTTCCTGATGTCCTTCTCTTGCATCCTATGAACCGTGCGACCAAGGTCTGTTCGCCGTTCCGCAACCTACGAGCCCTGGACAGCAACGGGAGCTGAGCAAACGTCTCTGAGAGAGACAGTATATCCTTCTGTTCCAATATTTCTATACACATTTTTCCTAAGGGTGCTTTTGAGTTTTGAGAGAGTGAAGACTTCCGCGTGATATACTCAGCTAGTCGTGATTGTTGGTCAAAGAGGAGAAATGATAGAAAGGGTCCAAGTTGAGCCTCTCCCACAGTGACACACTTCAATTTGAAGGCAAGTAATTAACCCAACGGAAAGCATATTCAATTAAACATATTTTGTTAGGCCCGAATTTTCATAAAAAGCACTCTATTAATCTTGTATTTTAATTTTGGCTCAAACTTTTCTTTTCTCATAAAAAGTACCAATCTTGAGTTGGATCTGAATTTTAGTCAAAGTCTCTTGTTGTCTCATAAAGAAAAGGCACTAATTTTTAATATGCATCCATATCTAACTTACCTCAACTTTTTGCTCAATTACAGAGTAAATGTCGAACAACATGTTGCATCTCCTTTAAGATTAGATGGAAACTTAACAGGAGCCAGATTTTGGTACAGGTTGAAAATTAGTGCCATTTGTGTAGGACAATAAAAATTCTAGACTGGAAATTGGTATACAATATGTTTTTATGAGGTGAAAATAGATAGGACCTGAATAGAGATCTGACCTAAAATTTGCACTTCAAAGGGAACCATGCCTATTTCATTAAATTGGCATAAAAAAGCATTTGGAATTTCAATTCTAAATTCTCGAGTGTTATTAACAAGGGATAATCATACAAATGTTTCAGTATATGTTGTTCATATAATTCTAATTTATTCAAATATAATTCATGAATTTTTTATACGAGTTCAATATCATTCCTAAACTTTTAATTTGTTCGTTGTCATCCTTAGATTTATGTTCAATGTTGAGGGAAGTACATATTTCATATAGTTTAGATATTAAGTTAAATATATACTCATTACCAAAAAAAAGTTATATATACACAAAAAAAAGTCAAGGATTACAATGAATAATTAAAAGTTCATGGACAAAATTATACATAGTGTTAAATTTTATGGATCGTATTAAATAAATTAATAGTTCAATGACAACATCACACATTAGGTGAAAAATTCGAATATGATTTTTCATATTAATTATATAAATTTTTTCAACAAAGAGAATCGAATGTTATATTTTTTCCACATCAAGTTTAGAAACCTTTGCAGTCCTTAGCTCCAAGATTCCTTGTTAGCGTGTGTACATGGGTTTACCAGAAAAACACTATATGTCTTAGCAAGAATTTCCATTTGAAGCCTTTTCTGAGTTGAGTTATGATGCCCTAAAATAAGTGGAAAACGTGTCCGATACTATTCAATTAATAGGTGATTTCTGATTTGCACATGTAGCCGTAATTACCAATTTGACAAAGTCCAAGGTAGTTTCATGCTCCTTTTCTTTTTATATTGACAACTAGGTTGGAATGACATTGATATTTCGTGCTCCTCCTTCTAACCTCAACGACGTAGGCTATAAATGACAAAAATTATTCCACTATTCAATAATAATTTGCCAACTTTGAGATGGACCTTGTTAAAATTAGCTATATGCTAGGTGTCAAAATTGTCAGAGATTTCAATGAGTTTCTTGGTTTGTCTCAAGGGATTTAGATCAAGAAGCTGTTTGAATGATATTAAATGTGTGGTTGTAAACCTATAGAGAGATGTGTTGAAAAGAATGCAAGACTAGCCAATAAAGGGTATGACTTTCCAAATGTCTCGGTATTTAGCCTATCAATTTTGGAATCTTTCACCGCTTCCATAGTTTATTTTCATGGCAAAGCAAGAAGAGAAGAAGTTATTATGGGTTTATGAGAAAATTACTAAGATAGTCATAAACTCGTTGCAATTATGTCAATTCAGTCTTAAATATTTTTTTTTTCCAATTGAGTCATAAACCTTTTTATATTTATGGTAATTTATTCCATCAGGCCAATTTTAGCCCAAAATTGCTGACATAAATGCTAGCTATTCCACTTGACATGGCTGGCAAAGACGTGGAAAATTTTTACAAATTTTTTTAAATTTTTCTTTTCTTCTCTTTTCCTATACATAGGAGCGGCTCAAAAAATTATTCAAATGTTATTAAAAAATGGACACATCAACATCAATCGTACCATGTAGAATAGCCAACATCCATATCAACATTTTCGAATCAAAATTGTCCCAATGGACTGAAATGACACAAATGAAAAAGATTTAGGACTTACTTAATTAGCCAAAAAAAAAAATAGGACAGAATTAAGGCAATTGCATAGGTTTATGACCTTTTTGACAATTTTGCCCACAGTTTGTAAACTAAACAAGTAGAAATCTTTTTAATAATTAATCACATGGGTCCATAGTAGACCCCATTCGATCTAATAAATGTTAATCCCCCATCGTACGTCTCTTTGTACATCAGACTTTAGAGATATCTATAACTTTTATTGGATTCTCCAATTAAGTGACTAATATACAATTTACTAAACTAGGATGCTAAACTATATTTAGCTTGAGTTGACTTGTTACCAATCGTAAAAAAGAGTATAGTTTTTCGATTCAAACGCCTATTCAAAAAGCATTTTCCTTAGATGTAGCCGTGCCAAGTTGTGAACTGAGTTATGGTAAGAGTGAGGTGACTGTCAACATTTTGTATTCTCCTGTTTCAACTGCTCAACTCATTCTCGAATCAACTACTAAATCAGCCTCTCCCGGTTGAAGTTGATGATTGGGAGTAGCCCACTGTTTTGTAATACGATCTACGTGGTCCCGCTCCAAGGAAAGTAACATTGGATGAAACTTCTTCTCGCCTTCGACCAGCGTATGACATAAGATACCCCTTAGAGTTTTCGTGATGAGCAATTATCTTTTACGCAAATCGGTATAAGGGTCAGGAAGGAATCAAAATATGATTAACTGCCAAGACATGTCTGTCGTTCTCTTTGCATTTGCATATTCCTTGCTCTCTTATCTTTGGTTAGAGGAAATATTGAGATGCGGCATTGCTTTCTGAAAATTAAATTATTCTTTTGGATTGATGAACTATGTTTGAGCAAGCTTCAAAATCAAAAAGCAAATATAATGATGAACCGCCTCGTGGCAAGAAAGAGTTGTCAATTGAATGATCTTTTATTTCACTGACCTTCGGATTCCGTGTCACTTAGCTCTCTCTCTCTCTCTCTCTCTCTCTCTCTCTCTCTCTCTCTCTAACTTAGATTCCTAACAAAGATTATGCTGATCAGTGGTCCAAAAAAGAGGAATAATTTTATTCGATTGCTTATTAACTAACTCACCCTTTGTAGGAAATCCCCCTAGAAGTTCAAACTTTAACTTTTTAGCTCGAATAGATTGCTAAAGAAGATTATGTTAATCAGTGCTATGAAGGATGGGAATCTTTCTATTTGATTGCTCATTAATCAATCCACCCTGTGTAGAAAAGCCTCCTAGAAGTTCAAATTATCGAGACCCATCCAGTGCATCCCCTTTCGCCCGTCAATGATTGAGAGGACATCCGGGCTTCGTCAACAGAGCAGTTGAGCCTTCCTGCAAATAAGAAATGCCTTCTTTTGTTGTTCCCTATGTGACGTGCTCTTTCGGTCTCAATCCTATCTGCTGCATGTTGTCCTGATCCGATTGACCAAAGTAAATGTGTCCAGTTGTTTGAATGATAAAGACGCAAAAAGGTTGTGGTAGAGCGCGGTGGATGCTGATTAGTCCACGGCAACTAAACTGGTCAAGGAGACTAGGAGGGATCTGTTTAATGCATGCATTGACCGTCCCTAGTCCGGAGAGCTTTTGAGCTATACTCAGTCAATGATCTCTTTTCATTAGCACAACCTAAAAGCAGCAAAAAACAAAGAAAATGCATAAGAGGGTCCATTTTCTATGCGTAGAACATGAAATGGTGACATTGGTGAGGCTTGGACTGGTAGAGTGGGCTAACAACTCCATTATATTCAGAATAACCTGTTAGCAGTAGCTAGTAAAGCCAGCAGCCAACTGCTGCTTTCTGTTCCGTGGCCGACCCATCTTTCTCAGAGAGTTGTTCGCTAGAAAACTCTATATAAACCCCCGCCAAAGCACCCCATTTTCCTCATCACAAACACGCAACGTTCTCTCCACACTTCGAAGGCTCTTCTTTAGAGACCGTTCCCCAAAGAAACAAAGCGAAAATGAGTCGATCCAAGGACTTTCTCATCATTCTCTGTGTTCTTGCTCTGGCTCCACCTTGTCTCTGTGGCAAGGCGGGTTATGGAGGTTACCTTTATCCACAATACTATGACCATTCTTGCCCCAAGGCTCAAGAGATAGTGAGGTCGGTGGTGGCCAAGGCCCTCGCCAAAGATCCTCGCATGGGCGCTTCGCTCCTCCGCCTCCATTTCCATGATTGCTTCGTTAAGGTCAGCGGCCAAGCAATTACTTGGAGTAATTTCCATTTCTAAACTTCAGTTTCAAAGAATTGCATGCTAGTACAATCGCAGTGCCATTCTCCATATGTATAAAATAGTTTCTTCTCCATGTACTCTAAGTCAGCACTAAATGCAAAAATCACACATGCTCATCGATCTTTTTTCCTAGTTTAGAAGCGTCTCGATGTTTTGATGCATCGACTGCTCATCATTGAAAAACTGTGCATTTCTTATCGCCACAGTCGGGAGTAATTCCTACTTCCATTTTGCTGCCTATTACAGCACGTAAATAATATGCTGTGTGTAAGTACCAACGTTGTCGATATTGTGACAGGGCTGCGACGCATCGATATTGCTGGACAGCAGTGGAACTATAACCAGTGAGAAGAGGTCCAACCCTAACAGGAACTCAGCCAGAGGCTTCGAAGTACTTGACGAGATCAAATCTGCACTGGAGAAGGAGTGCCCTCTCACAGTGTCTTGTGCCGATATGTTGGCCTTAGCTGCCAGAGACTCCACTGTTCTTGTAAGCATAAATAGATATAGTCCACAACTACTATAGAAAAGAATTACGATTTTTCAGCCAAGAAAAAACCCAGAAAAAAAGAAGAAGAAAAAAATTGCCTTTCTTTTTCAATCTGAAATGCCTAACGAGTATAAATTAATGCTTGAATGGGTAAACAGACCGGTGGACCTAGCTGGGAAGTGCCGCTCGGAAGGAGGGACTCAAGAGTGGCAAGCCTGAGTGGCTCTAACAACAACATTCCTGCTCCAAACAACACTTTCCAGACCATTCTCACCAAGTTCAAGGTTCAAGGACTTGACATTGTTGATCTTGTTGCCCTCTCTGGTAAATATTCTGACGTATCTCAAAACTTGGTTCGGGGATCATAACGTTTAAGTGTCCCCAAGTCCCCGCTTTACTCCTCTTTATCCAGGGACAGTAAAAGACTAAATTTGGACCCCTGTTACGATCGAATGTATATGTCTTGGGTGAATTTGCTTCTTGAATGTATTGTGAAACCAAGTCATTTTTGGCGTGATCTATTAAACAGGAAGCCACACGATTGGAAATTCAAGATGCGCCAGCTTCAGGCAGAGGCTCTACAACCAGAACGGCAACGGGCAGCCCGACTTCACCCTCGACCAATCGTATGCCGCTCAACTCCGCACCCGCTGCCCACAGTCCGGGGGCGACCAGAACCTCTTTTTCTTGGACTTTGTCAGCCCGATAAAGTTCGACAACAACTACTTCAAGAACCTGCTGGTGTACAAGGGGCTCCTGAGCTCTGACGAAGTCCTCGTGACGAAGAACCAAGCTTCGCTGCAGCTGGTGAAGCAGTACGCGGAGAACCAAGAGCTCTTCTTTGAGCAGTTCGCCAAGTCCATGGTCAAGATGGGCAACATCTCGCCATTGACGGGGTCCAGGGGAGAGATCAGGAAGCATTGCAGGAAGGTCAATAAGTACTAGTGGGGAAGAAAAATTTCCAATCTAGTTATTTGGTTTTACTTTTTTCCATTTCGGGAATAAATCAATTTGAGTGTTTGTTTCAATTGTCCGACTCTGTCATCCCTGTTCTGTACTGGACTTGCCATGTCGCGATTTGCTGTTTCGTTTGAATGAAGTCAAAACTATTCATTTATGATGTCTTGTTTTCTTCTCTTTCCATGAATCAATTCCATTTCGAACCGGGCTGGGCTTGGATTTATCAAATTTTACGAATGTATCAACCGACAGAAAAGTAGAGTACTTCATCAATTGGATGTCTCTAATTCCACCGAGGTCATCCTCCAACTCCAGCGTGAATTTTTCTCAAGAACCATTAATCCAGTTGAAGAAAGGAAATGGAATCCGAATTGAGCAAACTGAGTTCTCTAGACCCAAATAGATTGATTGCAAATCACAAGCTATGCACGAATCAATGCGAGAGATACGAACATTCAAACGAAATCAAGCATTTGAATTTCCTTATTCTTCTCTGTATCTTCTCGTTCGAATGCGAACACAATACTAAATACAAATAACAATTTGTTGCAGTAGCAAAACCTCCCGAAAACGGCATATGAACTGGCACCAGAACTGCTGAAAAATCCATTAGGGGCTCCTAACATCAACCTTGCAATGATTGTTTCAAAGAATGCTGCAATGTTACAAAGGATACACCTCACAAACAGTGGAAACAAGCCACCAAGCATGTGATTAAGCAATAAGGTCGGCAAGCTAGATCCCTCATCTACGTTGTCCTACAGAGGTTAATGGGCATGAAAAAAATCAACAGAGGTCGAATATCTGCTTTTCCAAGTCTCATAAAAAATTAAGCAGTTTGAACAAGGACTGCTCAATGTTATGAGAAAATCACAGAAGTCTCAATGCTTGGCAAAATTCTCCCCCGATGGTATCATTCAACATCACTCGTGCCAAATATCTTCTCGCTTCCACTGCTAGTGCTTTTCACTTGCTTTAGTAAATCTGAAGAAGAACGAAACTTTGGATGAGTGGTTCCCAGAAAAAAAAGAGCAGAAATATGGTGAAAGCATATAATAGAACATATTTGCCCCATCAGCTGTTAAATTCTCTGGCAAAATTCGAGCAGTGTGCTCTATGACTTGACAAATAAAGCTGCAAATAGCCAATGAGCTTGCAAAGGGAACATAAAAACAAGACCTAAATACATCTTCCTGAGAATGATACATGATGCTCCCAACCAAAAACATACTTTTCAACCACAGATGAACCAGCCATCTTACCAAATGAATTACATCACAGGACAAGCAAAGAGCTAAATTCATCATCCCAAATACTAATAAAACAAAATATGAAGATTTGACATTGCTTCAAAGCCTGTCGTACATGCAGATATTAATTGGTTGGCCTCATCCCTACTAACCTTTACCATGAAATTCTATCAGCTCTTGTCCCATCTCTCTCACACAAACAAAAAATGCAAGGTCCACGTGCTCCAGAAGGACACAATCTTAACGATCTCATTTGGGTAAGTCTTCTTGCCTTTACGTATTGAATCCGGCATGCTCCAGAAGGACACAACCTTCCAGTCTCAGTTGGTTTGGTCTTCTTTCTTAACATTTGAATCTTAGGAGAAGCGGTAACTTTAGGTATCAGATGTCATTAAAAGCATCAGCCTTGGTCTTGGTCTTGGTCTATTGCCCAGGATAATTATCATATATAACCTTACTTTACCTAAAGTGTAAAAAATAACAGCAAATGTTCATTTAAAGTAGAAGAAAAGCTCAAATTTTATAGAAAACGCAATCACTTCAAAACTTCTTCACTTAATCCTGCTACAATTAGTCAACAAAAAATTCAATGAAGAAAATTATTTGCAATCGATAAAAGGAGGATATAAGCAACAAGTAATCTGTAGGTTTCAAATTAAATCATTTTTTAGTCCAGTAAAAGCTCTAAACTGAAGTCCCATCGCACTTCCTCTATGTTCTCCTATAAAAGTCCCCAAAGTAAAACATAAAAAATGAAGATAGGAAGACGATAAGCTGCAATTACAGGGAGTCATAATGAAAGATGCACACCCTTCTTCCAATCCGTATGCACCTTCCAATCTGTAAAAATGGCACAACACAACAACTGGCCCAACTCCTTTCTTGCAATGAAGAGATAGATACATTCATGTATCACCGCATTTTTAAGATCCTTCAAATTGTTGGGCTCAGACAGGATGATCCTAGAGAACCCGGCTGGAGGGGTAAAGACAAAAGAAAAAAAGAGAACAGCAGAAACGAGCTGCAATTCTATTATCGATTGTTTAAAATGATGAAGCAAAATATGCTCCGTAGGTTATGAATTAGAACAAAGAGGAAAGCCAGTCTCTTAACCACGGCAAAGAACTCGCAGCCTGTAAAAAGGAAAGAACTTGTGGTTATACCATTTATCCGAGTGTGCTTCGCCAAGTTTCCAAACACAACATCCACTAAAACCTCCATAACTTTCCCTAGCACTTGTCTAAGATCAAATTGTGCCCAACCAATCCATGCACGTAATCTATCTACTGCAACTTCGGAGACATTACCACCAATGATTGGATATAGACGATGTTTATCTTGTGAATGTTTGGACTTTATGATGAAAGCAGGAAGTATAATCCAACACAAGATATCAAGCAAACCACTTGATTCAATACTCGGCCAAAAGAATCATTTACATCAATGGAGACACGAAACTGGCGCACGAAATGCAAATACAGAAATCCTACAAAAGCAAATGAACGCTGATTCATTACCTCACTCCATGGTGACTTTGGCACCAACTTCCTTCATCTTCTCCATGATCTTCTCCGCCTCTTCCTTCGCCACGCCCTTCTTCAACAGCGTCGGGGCCTTCTCCACCAGGTCCTTGGCCTCCTTCAGCCCCAAGTCTGTGCACGCCCGCACTTCCTTGATGACCTTGATCTTCGCGGCCGCGTCGAAGCCCTCCAGCTTCAGGTCGAACGCCGTCTTCTCCACCTTCTTCTCCTCCGCCTTCCCGGCGGCCCCGGCTCCGGCCCTCCCGGGGCCCCGCACCGCGAAGCCCATCCCGGGCATCATGACCGCCATGGTCGGCATCTCCTCGACGCCCATCTTCTTGCGCAGCTCCTCGGTGAGGTCGGAGACCTCGAGGAGCGTGAGGACGGAGATCTCATCGACGAGGGTGGAGACGCGGTCGGAGGGTGGGGCACGCCCCGACTGCTCCGGCGAGGACGCGGAGAACCGGCGTATGGAGGAGAGGGGCGGGAGGGAACGGCGGATGCGGGTGAAGTGAGGGGAAATCGATCGGAGAAGCCTCATTTTGCGAATGCTATGCAAGCAAGAAGAGCATCAGAGAGGGGGAGACTTCAATGGAGAGGAATGAAAGCGGGAAGGAGATGAATCTGCATCATCATCGTCTTCTTCGTCGCGATGCGCTGGGCATAAACCCTACGAGGAAGGAGGCTTTGCAAGCAACACGGGTCGAGTTCGGGTTCAAGTTATTCAGATCCGGGTTCATACGAGTCTGACTCCGAATCGATCGGGACCCTTTTGGATGCACAATTACAATAGAATCTTGTAGACGGATTTTGGCGCGTTTATTTGACAAAAACTGAATAATCAAAAAAAAATCTGAAGATAATTACTTGTGGCTACCACAGTATACGAAGAAAATAAATAAGTATTTAGATATAAATGATGTTATTTTGTATTTATCAATTATTTCAAATAATATAAGTAATAATTTTAAAAAAACTGAATTATTCATTTTTTAGGTCGAGATTCGCCTAATATATAAGTCAACCTAATTAAAATGGGTTGACCCTTTTTTACCCATTTTTCAATAAGTAAAAAATGTTAGGGGCACTGATCACTATAATTTCTTAATTTAGTCTCAATAGTAATTCCATTAGCACATCAAAAATCAAAATTTAGGAGTATAAGAACTTTTTAGGGGGATCGATTTCCCAGACAGTCCGATTCTCTCCCCTCGAAATCAAGAATTGGACTTGTAAAACCGATTTCTTAGTCTCTAGGAACTTTAATCAAACCAACTATTCTTGGGACGGACTAGGCCAATTCCCAATCAGTTAAATGAAAGAATGAAAATTCTTTAAAAAAAATTGAATTTATACCCTTTTTATTTTATTTTATTAAAGTTGGTAAAATCTCATAAATTTAAATAGGATTCTTTTCATTTTGTTATTTTTTTTGGTAAGATTTTTTTTTATAAAATTAAAAATATATATAAATAATTTAATCGGTCCGGTCTGACCCTCCTAAGATCAAGAACCGAACAACCCAAATACTGGTTCCACTTTTGAGAACCGGGGATCAAATAAACACATCTAAAAATCAAACCAAACCAGCTAGTCTGGACGGTTCCTAATTCCGTCGATCCAATTTGCTCAGCCCTAAAACTTTTTCCATTGTTGCGATTGTTTCTAATCTTTTAAATAAATCTCGATACATCGGGTAATTGTACACTTTGCCCATTTCAGCCCAGGACATTGTATAAATTAACCCATGTCATGTCCAATAATACTAAAGAACTGAAAAGATACAACAACAAAAAACATCTTTCACTTTTCACCGAGTCAATATCCCAACCACCCAACGAATTATAGAGCTATCTGAATTTATGATATCGAAATCGACTGTCCCCATTTGGTGATTTTTTACTCGATTGCAAAGTCGTAGCAAGGCAATTCGACTCGACTCTTACGCAACACACAAATTTGAGATGCGTTCTTGTTTTCGCATGACGATTGACAACAAAGGGATAACAGCATTGTTTAGGAAAGAACGTCATCATTTCCTCCCGATGTCTTTCCTTCCGCGTCACATACTTTCCCACCGTTCATCCGTCGCCTCACTCGCCTGCGCATCACCGACTTGCGAGCATGGCTAATACCTCTCCCATCCATGCGACACGGAAGCCTAAGGATGCAAATGCGTGCTGCCTACTCGAGCTTGACGAGCCAAATACCGTCCCAAGTAATTCTAGTTCATTGTCGCCCCAGCTCATTCCCCATCGATGGCAAGCGCAGTCGGCTTGGCCAACTCGTAGGTCCTGAGCAGTCGACACTGCGAATGGTACAATTTTACCCATAAGACAACTGTTTTATTGTCCTGCTGGCCTTGCGGTTGGCATTCGAGAGTGGAGACTCCGACCAACTTGATTGAGATGATCCAGCTTTAGCCGTACCGATCTCAAAACAGAGCACTCATTCCAGCGCGATTGAATGTAAAGACCTCACTCGATTGTATTTCATGCAACAAAGATATCTTAAGGTAGCAACGGTGCTCGACTCAAGAAAGCACGGCCTTTGTATTACAAGCTCAAACTCGAGCATGATCATATGACGGGTCGTGGCAAAGGATCATTAAATCAGAATGATAAGATACAGAGATAACATCTAGCTAAATTAAGGAGAATTTAATTAGCAATTGGCACATTATACAGGTTGAACCTGAAGAAAGCATCCCAGCATTTTCAAAGAAGCTGTCATTCATTAATATAACCGGTTCAAATTTGTGCATGGAAACTGCACCAACCATTCCTTCGGAGAATTGCAAAGATCTCAGTTTGTTCTGCACACAGTTAAGCAACAAATCTTCCTCTTCCTTTACAAATGCCAGACATTGCCACTTTACAGTAGGGTGGTTATTAAGCATTTGACCCAATCACCAGTCTTTTTCCCAGGATTCTC
The DNA here is from genome assembly GCA_019926035.1 of Melaleuca alternifolia. Taxonomy (NCBI): domain Eukaryota; kingdom Viridiplantae; phylum Streptophyta; class Magnoliopsida; order Myrtales; family Myrtaceae; genus Melaleuca; species Melaleuca alternifolia. The sequence goes on along the minus strand of JAGKPW010002416.1, from coordinate 3,354,208 downwards.
TTTCTTTTTTCCCCTTTCATTTTTCTTTTGAAGAGATGCCTTCTACCCTAGTACTTTAGCAACTACTAGAGGAAGATACCTTCATTGTTATACTTTATCATCATGAAACCACCACCTGGTCTCTTTAGGAGACCTCCCATTCCGACAGTTCTTCACATAACGATCGTTATCTTCCGGGCGTTGCTGCAAAGGATGTCAACAGACTGTCAGATCAATTAAGAACAAAATGGAAGAACTACTCCCTCCAATTTAACAATAGGGGGACACAAATAATTTAAACAACGACTAGTTTGAAGTTCGCCATTCAACCAAAAGTACAGTCTAATCAAGATAAATTACTTAGTATGGCAACAGTTGGTGATCATACTCAGTGCTGCAGTGAGTGCAATAACAACATTCAGTAACTGCAGTAGAACTCAAGAGATACAAAGACAAACCTTAACAGTTGAGCTAGAAAGCATGGACAGAATGCTGATACAGACGGAACTGACAGTCATGGCAGGCGACCAAGAATCGTACAATATATCTAGCAATAATAAAACAGAGATACATATCAATCCTACTGTCAGTGTAGCAAATGTCAAGTGAAACAGACATTGATATTCACTCAAGATAAATAATAACCATGATAAACATGGAAATGAGAAGCAAAACAATGATCTACGAAATGCCAAAAATATCTAATTTATCTTTAAAAAAAAATCCAAGCAGATCTCGTGCGCGCGCATGTGTGCGTGCGTGCGTGTGTGTGTCTGAGAGAGAGAGAGAGAGAGAGAGAGAGTCTCAGCACCTGTTCCACACAACTTGACAAATTATACAAATTTCAAATTGTAAGTACCATTCTCTATCGAACTCCATGACTTGGAAGAATTTATCATTTTGACTTTCACAGCTTTTAGCAAACACAGTTGATGTTGTGTCTATTGTATTGTTAGGACTAGCATCCCAATAACAAACAGAAACCATCTTAACCATGTGTGGCAAGACTATCTTTTATAAGCAATAATTTTCTAGCTGATATGAATTGTGGAAGGAGGATGTAAAAATGCCAGTCTAATGGTTCGCCTTTATTATCTGTCTATACAAGCAGCAGATCACAGAAAGGATAGACCTATGATGAATAATGACATCACCTTTCTGAAGTTGCAGTTCAAGTTTGGCATGAGGAGAAGATTAGCAGATATTTCACCCACAAGTAATAAAGAAACAGTGAAGACAAGTCTCAGAGTCATGTAAATAAACAGTTTGGTTAAATAGCTATGGATCCAACAAATTGGCTACATTGACCTCATCCTGTGGAGAGATAGACAATAGACACTATCACTATTCTCAGAAATCATGCTGAAGATGCATACTAGCTTTGATTAATTGAAAGTGAAGCAGTTTGTCAAACAGATGTGATGCTTATTTCAACAAAGTGCAGTGCATGCTTAACCGACAAGCCTTACATAGAAGAAAACTTTCCAGTGAAATTAACCTCACTTTTCAGGTAAGACTTTGGATCGAAGCTGGTATTATCCATAACTCTATAACGTACTTACAAATCAAACATCATGATGAACTTAAAAATACGTTAACGTTAAAGATACCGACATAAAAATGTAGTTTGTGCATGATCTGCTTAGTAGTGCTCTTAAGCTACTTAGTATCAGGAGATTAATCTTGTCCAAAACAATTGCTCTAGTGATATAATCTGGTGCAGATGGGTCTTTTGGAAAATATTGCATTCATAAATCTCAGAAGGCTAGACTAGTGCTAACAGAATTTATCTAAAGCAAGGCAACTCTATTAAGATGAATAGAAGAGAGAAACTTCTCAAGAGGGATGGCCCACTATGAGAGCTGTTGCAAAGATGGTATATGCAGGCTCACTACATAAAAGGAAAGCAGCAATTGCAAGCTATGTCAGTGGAGCTGGTTGTCTAATGTAGACTCAGAAGACGCTTACGAAAGATGGCTCTATATCAAATATGGTAAATACAAAGTGGAACTTATAGGCTTCCCATTACGAAGACTTCTTGGAAGATATGATTCTCCAAATATAAAATCCATTATAAGCAATTTCAAACCATCAGAAGAACATTGAGACCCCAATTCACAGACGCCAAGCTGGAAACCAGCAGAAACACATTGATAAGCTGAAGCCGAAGACACAAGCAAGCAGGAGGGACTCTGGTTATAGCAGAACTCGTGGCATGTTGCGAGTAAGATGTTAATAGTTTACTCCATCGAAAAAGGATTACTTACACAATTTAGCCTTATAAAGTTGCCAATAGACACAATAATATACGGAAACAAAAGTCCCAGGCAAATACATCTTAATGTCTCGATCCTTGACAAGATGGACAGATGCGTCACGAAAATCCAATTTAAGACTCGCACGATAATGTGCTTCTTGAGGAAGCCTGAAATGAAATCATCTCCTTTGAGTTGAACAAAATTTTTTAGTGCACCTGATTCTCACAGAAGAGAAAGAGAATGCAAGCTTCTAATATCCACTCTCCAACGCCATAGTTTGGAGCTACCGAGTAAAGCATACATGCATTTCTCAAGAAAAGATGAACGAAGTCTTCAAACCTTCGATACTAACCATGCAGGACATATTATCTCCTCAAGAATATAACCAACTTCCACCACAAAGCAAACGAAGTAAAAACAGCTGACGCAAAGGAGCACAAAAAAAAAAAAAAAATTGATGATGCCCAGATACAGCTTCGAAGCAATCCGCGTGAATTACCTAAACAAATATGGCCGTTGCTGTATATATGAGGATGAAGAGGAGCCGGAGGCAGAAAAATGACCTGTCAGCGGCATACCCATGTTGAACAAAGAATCAGAATCATATTTAAACCCTAACCACAAACTCAAATAACTAATTCCGCATCCGCAAAGCCAACACCATACATAAAGTCATTTGACAGAACCCCGACAAGAAAAAGACGCCAGCTTTAGTGAAATTACCTGGGGGGCTTCCATGGGGTAATGCTCAGGGAAGTCCACCTGAAGCTGGTAAGTCTCATTAGCGTACAGAGTTCCTGGAGCTCCATTAACTTCAATCACCCACCTGTATTTTGCCCCAAACCATCACATAAGGAAAACAAAAATCACACTCAGCAACACCAACACTCATCTTCAGCCCCAAACCAAAAAAAAGAATCGAAATTTGTTCCGGAACCCTAGGGAGAAATTAACGGTACCTCTGGAGATTGTCGGTGACTTTGTGCTTGAAACCCACGGGAGGATTGACCTGCCACTCCACCAGCTCCTTCTGGAGGCGGTTCGAGGCAATCTTGCTGAGAGCCTGCACCGATTGGGACCAAAAAAAATTAAGAAACGGATAAAGAAAAAATCGAATCGCTTCCGAATCTCCCCAGAAACGACGGACAATCAAATGCACAGAAATGCCAAAAAAAGCTTTCACGGCGGCGCGTGTTGGGGGAAATCACAGAGAGAAAGATAAGAGAGGGGAGGCGGCGGCGGAGGGGAGACCTTGCGGGAGGTGGCGGAGGAGCTGGTCATAGCTATTGGCCCTGCAATTGGCGGAGAGTTTCAGAGAGAGAGGGAGTGATGGATTGATGGCGTTGACGAAAAGAGAGAGAGAAGAGAGAGAGAGGAAAGAGGGAGGTCGCGGGAGTTTATGACCCACCAGTACTGCCACCACCACCACATCTCTCCTCCCTCTTTATTTCTCTCTCTCTCTCTCTTCTCTCGATAAACTTCGAATTGGGTGCTTTGGTCATCTTTTCTTGCTTGGCCATGTCCAATTCGTGTAAAATGGGGAAATTATGATCATGGTTACGAAAGATTTGATCCTTTTGGAACACTGTAGATTCTGTGAGGAGTGTATTATTTCTTTTCCTAGGAAAATCATTTTAAAAAGTTCAATTCAAATACAATTCATTCGTATCGTATATCTGATTTGACGCTCATTAAAATTATAGAAAGAGATGTTCTACTTATAGGACCACCTCTTGATGGGGCAATCACCGATGATCATCGTATGTTTAAGTGGGATCTAGCTCAACACGACTGAAGAATGCATGAGCTCTTTGCTCGAGTCATGTCGATCAAGGGGGAAGGGAGACTTTTCCTTAACGTCGCCTCATTTAATGTCATCTCATCCTCAATGTCTCGCTTTTTCCCTCCTTTCTGTTTGGCTTCCTCACAAATATTCGAGTAATTTGTCGATGCAAGAAGTGTTATGATCGCGTAACATAACCTTATCTCATGGAACTTCCTTCACGCTATAAATACAGTCATCAAAACCGATAGTCAAATCGTCAGAGTCCATTGTAACATAATCTCAGCATTAAAATCGGCTTCCTTCAGCACGTGGCTTCTTCTTCCTTTTTTGTTTTCCTCAAGTGTTTCGCGATAAATCTATCTAGCACAGTAGATTAATTTAATCACCCGTCGAAGCCCGTTACGATGTAATATTAATATTAAAATTAAAATCAGTTTTCCTTCGTGCGCGGTCTTGTTTAGTGTTACCAAAGCAGATTTAAGTTACTGGCCCAACATGACCAAAAGAAGCATATCGTTGCCGTGACAAAATTTGGTGGATTTGGGAGTTGTGGCACCTCTCTTTTCCGACAGTTCCTTGTACCCAAGTTTACATTTCTTAAGAGTTAAGGCAAAAATTTAAAAACAACTGGAAAAAAATAATAATAACGACTGGCGACGACAACAAGAGCAACCTATCAACCTAGGCAGCTCCTTGACTTCTTACTCTTTGCAATGTGAATATGTATATGCTCAATGTCGTGGTCGGTCGAGTTCATCTCCATTGGCAACTCTTCCTCCGTTTGAATGCACTTTGAATTGGGCAGTTGCTTTCCTGCCCAAAAGCACCTAACAGTGGCTCCCTTAAGGGCACCAAGAACCCAAAAAGAAGGTGGATGATTCGCGTGCTCCGTGGAAGAACAAGGAAGAAGAGTCCATGCGAGTACTACTGCAAGTTTTATCCATCTCCACCCCATGAGTCCTCCCGAGATTTGAGCCAAATCGACGCCTGGAGAACCCTTTGATGCTCTTTCGAAGGCATTTTGAATCGAGACAAAAGACAGATATAGGAGTACCGCCGCCTAAATATGCCCGAGATCTACTATATAGATAAAGAGTATGGGAAAAATGAAACAAATGGTCCTCGAACTTTGGCTAAATGGGTAATGTGGTTTTTGTTTAATGTGATTTCCGAACTTTAACCCAATATGTAATGCTCTCCTTGAACTTTTAATATGTTTAGTGTAATTCCGGAGCTTTCTGTACATGTTCAAATTAGTCTCTGAACCATGTGAAAATATTTAATGTGATCATCGAACTTGAATTAATGGAAGAACAATAACATTCGCATATAGCTCAATGATTAGTTGATCATGTATCAATAGTTCGGGGACAATATTGAACGAATCAAAAGTTCATGGATTATATTGCGCACTACATTAAAGTTTAAGGACCATATTAAATAAATTAAAAATCCGATGCTCAAACATTACATATTGGATTAAGATTTATAGATGACTTTGTGTGATTTCTTGAGGTGGGTCAGCAAATTTGCATCTCCCCCTTTAATTTAAAGGACAATTAATTTTATCTTTTGGCCATAGAAAATGGAAGAACATTTCACAAGTGGGTTAGTGGCAAAAGGCAAGCACAAGACAAGTCATTGGTCAAACTTTGGAGGCAGCATATGGGGACGGAATCATGGTGGAAAGAGGGGAGGAACCTTTCTCATTGGCCTTTGCTTTGATCTCGCAATTGTTCTAATTCCCTCATATCTAGCACGGAATAAAGGCAAGCTGCAAATATACAAGGCGAAAGGCGGAAAGAGAGGGTTCATATGCAATCTCGATTTGCCTTTTCTTTAAGTTATATGAGGAAGGTACATGCCTGTCTTTTGACTAAATTTCCTAACGTGTATTCTCCCACTTGATTGAAACAATAAACAAGATAAAAGCAAAAGAGGGCCACGGTGAATGTGCGCCGATATCGGCACCAATCCACGCCCGAAAATAATTTGATTCGACGCGACTTATCTCAGCTCGTGCCGAGGAGGACTCGCATGTCTATCTTGTCCATGATACAAAAGGAGTTTGGTCGAGCTCTCTTCCTTGGGGACATCCTTGTCCTCTCCCCATTTTCGAAACTTCTCACAATAAAAGAACGTCCGACCCATCCTCGTCCACCGTCGGCCCCTCCTTATTACCTCTCTAAATGGCGCAAAGTCACCACGAGGCATTCTTAACGCGGACGAGCCGTGATCTTGAGTCTCGACCCTTTCGGAATTGCCTGCCCGTGGCCTTGTGACAGTCTTGTGTGAGAACAACCAATATGTCGGCAACGGATCGTTGGTGGCAAAATTTACTAAAAACGTCTTGAACATATTTTAACAGTATCAATTCAGTATTAAATCTTTGAGTTGCGCCAATTGAGTCACAAACCTTTTAATGATATGTCAATATAATCATTCCGACTAATTTTGGTAAGAAACCCGTCAAAATGAACGTTGACCTTCCTACGACCAGCGCGACCAGCGTTATTCTTTTGATAATCCAAATTCCGTGAGGCGTGCAATGGAGCCATTCGGAGAGGGAATTCAGCACCGTCCTAAGGAAATTAGGAATGATAGCCCTTGCAAAGCGGGATTAGAATATGCCAGCCCTCCTTAGTGGAATTTGCAATGCGACTTGCGTAGAATCTTGTAGAAGGGACAGGCGAGACAAGCGACCCAAGTCGTGGGGCCAAAATCTTGGCCGCATCCCGTCCGCGTGGACCGGATGCGCATCCAATTTATTACCGTCCTTGACCTTGGAACTCTGACGTTTCATTCATCCAACCTAACCACTTTCTTTCGCTGTTTTGTTCTCCCTTCCCTTCGCGCCATCCAACCTCGAATGTTCCAAGAAACACAGGCGTTGGTCAAAAAATCAATCCTAGAAAACGCCCCGCGGCTTGTCTTCTTCCTCCTTTGTGCGTCTGATTTGTCAATCTTCGGATGAAAAGTAGGCAGTAACTCTTTTCTTTTTTTCTTTTTTGGGTCTATCTTCTGCAATGCACAGTTGTGACTTCACACAGATCCTGAAAGATAGCTGTAGCCACAAGCAGAGAATCTCCCCCTTGCTTTAAGAATGTTTGCGGCCACAGCAACCAGCACGTATCTTCCATCTAAACAGCAGCAGCAAGCAGCAGCAATCTTCTTTGTTCATCCCTCGCTTCTTTTTCACCTTTTGAATGCCGAAATTTAATGGGAAGTTAGGGAAAATATTCCGCGTTGGAAAATATCCAGTGTCAAGAATCCAGTTTCATCGGCCCGGCAAATAGCTTGTAGTCTGATCAAGATCTTAGAATACCTTTACGGATATAGAGACGTTGGAAGTTATCATAAGAAGCAATACACCGTTCCAACAACAAATTTTTACAAGATTATCCCGTCACAGGCGACGAACATGACCTCTTTTATTGCATGCGGCATTTATATCGCAGAGATAAGATACATTATTACATCTCCCAAAGATCAGAGCCAATGTTCTGATTGATATCTACACGGTGAACCCCTCCACTTTCTCACATGAGCATTACTCTTCATCAATGAGTTTATGCTCGATTAGTTCCTGCAGTTGCTGTAACAATGTCTTCGTTAAAACTATAAGGCCTCCGTTAAGAACTGAGAAGCAGACGAAAAATTAAGTGTATAGAACTTCCAACCTTGTCATGGAGAACTCATAGACTGGGGAAGAACTTTGTACGGGTTAAGTATGTGATTGGGGTCCAGCACGTTCTTGACAGAAGCCATCAATTGCACCTATACAGGCAAAGAGTATCATTCAACTCGTACAATTAGAGAAAAGAAGTATACAACCTTGACTAGAGATGATCATAAAATTAATGAGGGAATTTTGACGAGAGGGGCGGGCAGGCATTCTCATGTATGAACTTTGCCCATGGCCGCCCATTTCCCTATCATGCCTGCGTGGTGGAGCAGGGTTGATCACTTCTACCCTTGAGACATCTAAAGCATATACTTTCTCGATAATTTTTAGATTGCCTAATTGGAAATGAGTGAAAAAAAAGTCCACATTGCTACCAACAAAATCTCTATCTAATATAGATAATGGATCATGCTATGAGTATGTTATGAATTGCTGGGAAAAATGGCGAATATCCATTATGGGCACCACTCCAGACAGCATGAACTTTAGGGAATAATGGTCGTACAACACAGAATAGAGCGCAGGTCAAGGTCCAAAACCTTACACTCATCTTACTATGTTAGTTTTCCGTTATCGTGGTCTAGTCTCTAGCTATAGCCTTGATGTGCTCATGTCCAGCTACTGCGTTTCACACGTCTCGCCTATCTGAGGGAGGGATATTTAACAAATATGCTGGATTTACCCCGGACCCATTTCTAGACAGCTTAAACTTTTGGGGCAGAAAATGGCTGTTCAACATGAGCGATAAATTAGAAAACCATTTTAGCGTAGACCTTAAATTATGTGAGACACAACACCTCCCAGCAACTAAGTTTTAAGGGAAGTTATAAAAATCCGAGGCTCCCAGCTCTAGGCCATTTTCCATTGATAGCCTTCGCCACATCCACTTTGTGTGGGATAGAGATTAGTGCCATATACAAGTATTGCCCACGCCACTTTCTTTCACAAAAGACCATTCCTAGACACGGTACAGTCATTATCATATGCACATAAGTTAAGCTTTGGATGAACCTTAAATTCTCAACTAGATCTCCCCGTTTCTTAAATGGTAGACCATGTCAAACCAAGGATCACCATTTTTTCTCCTTACCCTAATATGCTGCAAAGAAGCTTCTAATTTTACCTATCTTTAACTATCTAATCATGCTGCTTTGTCTTCACCCTGCTATATCATGTCATAGTTTACTCCTTAAGCCAAGTGCCTCTTAGCTAAAATGCCTCTCTGGTCATTGCTTTCCAACAGGTTTTGATTTGCAATCATCAAAAATATCGACAGTAAAGGAATGTGACAAATACTTAAATGTGCAATTCCAGGTAATAAAGCCCCAAATTTATGCGCCAGAACTGCCACAAGAAGCTCAACTTACAGCTGCAGGTGTCTTGTTATAGAAAATCTTATCAGCTTTCATCAGTCCCAAGCCATGCTCCGCACTAATACTTCCACGATTCTTAGAAGTCCATTCATAGACAAAAGGTTCAATCTGTGCTAATACCTGCAACGCACCCCTTCTTATAAGATTGTATGCAAACACATAAATTTTCTAAAGAAAGACCAAGGAGATTACAGCATCATCATATTGAGGACATGAAATATTGAGATGCAGGTTCCCATCTCCAAGGTGCCCATACGCCACAACCGTTGCCAAGTGACCTAGAAATTTGAAATCGAGCAAAAAGTTTATTATTGACTGATTATTCATACTCTGGTGTCCTTGGAAGACTATGACAAGTAACTAAATGCTGGTAAGATTCATGTAAAAAGCAACTCAATTCCTTCATTCCTATTTGTCCATCACACTATAGATGTCAATCTCAAAATTAATAGCCATAAACATTTTTCACCCTTAAAAGTTCACCTTCAGGTTCATAATCCATGACCTCCTAAACATTTAATGCACACCAGGAATGTTAAGATGTATGATTGAGGTGAAATTAGACAATGGACCGACTTAGGATTCTAAAACAGAACATCTTTTAGCCAAATAGAACACTTGCTAAGACACTAAAACCCAGTGGTTCACATTAATCACTCCTTTCATCCCATGTCAAGATTATAGACCTAAAAAAAGAATATCATGTTATACAAGTGATGAATAAGTATCAGCAATAAGTTCTCTCACCAAGTTTGTTTCGCATTTCCTCCACAATATCATAAATCCTGTCAACAGGTATTGATAAATCATATTTGTAGACAGCCCCTGCTTTCATCAATGCCTCTGGTAGACCCTGTGATATGCCATAGACAAGTGGCAATTTGAGCATGCAACATCAGTTACGAATATCAACAATCATCTTCTTGCATGCATAATTATTTCCACCGTAGCAGCTCTTTTGTTGTGATAATTAATGAATTTTCTGCCCAGACTTCTTCGACATAATTTTCAATCCAACTGTAAGTTCACGTCTATTCTTAAAGAGTCTTGACATGAATTATCGATCATGAAACCTGGAAATTCATCTTAATCTACTAAAGGTGAGACAATGTTCAGCCTGTTATAAGCTTCAAATACAACCCATATAAATTTTTCTCCCAATAGTATGCCTATTATCGAATATTTCTATGTATCTTCAAAAGAGAGAGCAATTGAGAAGACAACATTCCAACAGGGTTTGTTGTATTTAAGCAGCAATTATTGCATTTTTTATGGTTATATCCTTCAATTTTTCAATTACAGGGTATTGCAGATTCAGATGCAAACACAAGAAAGAGATCTTTCAATTCAGAAAGAGGGAAAGAAGAGCCCGTTGGTAGACCAAAATAACATATGGGACTATAAATGCTTCTCATAGAGTTGACAAGAGACAGACAGAAAGTAAAATCCCCCATAGAGGGAAAATCTTAATGAGTATATTTTCATGATATAACAAAGCCCAAAGGCCTCTTTTCCTAGTAAAAGATCGAGAAACAATTTGTAAATTATGTCTTAAAATTATGAATCGCAAACCAAATCAAATTGAAAGATTTAGTGAAGTGATTAAGATTAGCTTTTTTACGTAGTACCACATGATTTGTGCACATTAGTATCACATCTAAGGATCAATATAGAAAGTGTGCGTACCATATGTTCGACGAGTAGATTAAAAAATAATAATTTCAGCTCATATTATCGTGAACCATTAAAAATATAAGATATGCCATGGAATATACCCAAAAAAAAAAACTATACCATGTGATGCATAAATTAACAAATTGTGAATTAGTAGCATCATTAAACTTATATAATGTTGCTAAATTCGCTGATGTTACAATGGACATCTGTGTGGTACAAAAATATATATGAATTCATCTGATAAACTCAAATATGTGATGCCTTACTCTACTTGTATCAAAGTGACATACGAATGTAGAATTGATGGATTGTGGTATATATGGCTATTGCTACTACCAATGTATGAAAGCAGGAACTTGACAATAATAAGAAATCACAGAGAACTGGAAACCTCGCGAATATTCCAAACTGACGATGCCTGCTGTATGTCTTGGGCAACAACACCATCTGAAATCAAGCCTCCTTCCATGGAATGAACAAGGAAAGCTTCAAGCTTTTCTCTGAAATTATCGAAATTGAATATTACGTAACAAGGTGATGAAAGAACAATAACCTTTTCTTTCGCTATAGCAGAACCAAACTGTGCATGGCACTATCAAGTTACCACCAAATTGCAAACACAAAGCATCCAGCACACACATGCTATTGCCATCTCATATGCTTAGTTGAGAAAAAAAGTTCAGTAACGCAGAAAGCCAAAATGGAAAAGGTGAACTGGTTGCTTCTTGACAGTAAGCTTCCATATTGATTGCAAGTTCAAGAATTCCAATTGAAAGTAGGTCAGGCACTATATTGTAGATATATTGTGCAATCTCAAAGGGAAATTTAAGCAGAGCAGCAGAATAACAAAGGGATGAAATTTCATTATAAGTTTGAGAGATCTGATTGCATGCTACTTTAAAACCCAGGAATGAATATCTTCCACTCTGTTTTGATAGGTGCAGCAAGGATTCGGTTTGTCCTAAGCTTAGGATCCCTGTTGAATCTAGATTCTATTTTTCTTTTTTTCTCTCCTCATCAAAGTATTAGCAGCTCTCCACTAACAATGAAGGATATTCACAGGTAAACTTGCCATCCTGGTAAATTATGAAAAAAATTGTGCAGTGAGCAAGGAGAGGAGCTTAATTTTCCAGAAGATGCAAGTTATAGTGCATCAGAGCTTCATGTGGACTTAAATGCAACAACTCAAATCTGCGTAGTAAACAGAAGAGATTTACTTGTCAGAACGTTCATCACTGCCTGTCGTCTCTATCAGAACATAAAACTTGTGCAGTGCAGGAGGTAAGGGATTTCGGACTCCTTCTAAATGGTTTAGTGCCTGCCACGAATGGTGAAATAACTTGGCTTAAAAATATTATAAAGATCTACTCTTTTTTTCCTCAAGAGTTGCTTCATATTTACAAATAGAATGTCAAGCAAAAAGAGGTTAAGTTAGACACAGTTAATCTCTAACAGTCAAGACATGTGCTTCACCGTCATAAAATAGCATGCCACGAAGAAAAACTTTTAACATTAAGAAGCACACATCTATAACAGGAAATGAAGAGACAGTCATAAACCCAACATCTTCTATACCTAGCACTGGAACAAACTACTGAAAATTACTTATTGACATGTAGTGCACTGTAATGGAAAATGGATGAGCTAAAAGTGAGAAATATTATGATAGGAAAGTGGAAGTCAGAACGGAAAACTGTTAGATACAAATGGCATATAGATGGCAGCTCTGGCAGCCACATTCAATCCTGATGCAGCTTACAACTCTATTCCAAGACAGTCAATGTATCAAAGTTCAAAAGAAAAGATAGTTATGTTACTTATGTACAAAATGCCGACGTAAAACTTATAATGTTAAAAGTGCAGAAAGCTTACAAGATCCATTGCCTGTTCATCCAAGAACTCAAATGCAGAGAGAACTTCTCCAAGTTTCCTCCTTGCTGCCAACAAAAGTTTCTGATGCGCAAGATAAAAAATGGTAATGACTTTTGCACAATTAAAATAAGCTTTAAGACCATAGGACATAGTATGCCTGGATTATAAGGTTAAGGTCTAGATCAACATGGTGTCATTGTGGAATATGTAAGTCAATCTGGAGAAGAAAGTAATTGTACCTGGCAGCTTAAATAGTCTGTACACGCAAGAAAAGCTACATTAACTGACGATAGCTTTGGAGGAGTCAGAATTGACACCTTTGTAACAATTCCCAGGGAACCCTCACTGCCTACAACATCAAATAGAACCATTGTTTGGTGGCATCATATGCTATTAATCATATGGGTTGTACCATTAATTTATCAGTTGAACTGGTTCATTTATTGATAGTACCTATGAACAGATGCTTCAGATCATACCCAGTATTATCTTTGCGTAAAGTACCAAGCATGTCAAGCACATCTCCGTTAGCTAAAACTGCTTCAAGACCTGTAACACAGACCTCAACTAATAGTCCAGAAACAAACAAAAACCTGGCAATGTCTTCAAATAAGTTAAATCAGACACTATATTGCAGCATATGAACTTGGGGATAAAAGCGAAACGGCAGTTAGTTAGTTAAGTCCTAAATGTTCTATCGTAGTCAATTGAGTCCTAAACCTTTTGAAGGATGTGCAACCGTTTGGTTTTTATCACAAATCAATCATGCTTTCAACCATAATCAAGGAAATATAACATGGGCCTTATCAACAATTGAACAGATAACTGAATTTATGAACCAATTGAATAATAAAACCAGAATGCCATATAAATCAAGGAAAATTCATAATAATGAAATTTGGATTTTCCTCCCTGTTTACATAAAATTTGAAATTTTTTTTCAATTGATTTAATTATCATTTTCGCCACTTTGTGATTTAGAAAACTCTGGTAACCAAATTAGACCGATGATGAGATCAAGCCTTGATTGCATTTCTTTTAAAAGGTACAAGACTCAGTTAACCAAAAGAAAAAGATTAGGACACAACCAACGAACAACGAAAACATTTATGTATCTTGTTGCACTTTCCTCCTAGAACTTCACGGAAGCTTGATTAGGAACTTGCATGGATGCATAATTACAGATTAAGTTTTATAATCCACGTAAATTAAAACCTTTGAGAAATTAACTACACATCCACCACCATCATCATTGATAGAGATTGTACTTATTAAGATCTACTTACCAAGTACGTTAGCATGAAGTGAGCCATATCGGAGAAGGCGCAGCCCCCCAGCATTTGTGGAAACATTTCCTCCAATTTGGCAGCTTCCCTTTGCACCTAAGTCCAGTGGCATAATAAATCTGAATGGAAGCATGAAGTACTTAAAGACAAAGTTGATGAAGGTCTGCCATTTTCATAGCATTTGTCTCTTTTTTGCTTCCAATGAATAAATCATATGCAGGAATTCCTAATTACAACCTGTAGCAGATTATCAGGAAATCGATTTCCATGAAGACAAATTTAAGCATATAATGATACATTTAGCTTATATTTAGATTGGCGAAAATAGCAAAGTTCATAATTGACACATAGACAATCTGCCATTCCATTCCAGGAAAATTATGTCTATGCAAATATTTTGTCTTTTGTTTCTGTTATTGGCATTAAACACAAAACCTCTCATTCCCTGAGATACACCATCCCCTGTGAACTCTGAAAACATAAAGATGCTAATAGGCACACACCCTTTGTTGTCTAGAAAATTCCCCAAGCTTTCCAGAATGCACCCTGCTTCAGAAACCAGTATACCACTAACCTGTAAAGCAATAATAAAAGACTTTAAATAAATGGAAGCACATATCTTCTATGACTTCAGCATATAAAACTGGTGAATAACAAAGCTCAAAGAGATATCAAAATCCAAAGCAGGAGATGAAGTATCAGGTGAAAAAAGAGTGCACCTCAAAGGATAATTTTAGGGTGAATACTTTTTTGAACTGAGAAGGGTGATGCTTAAAAGATTCAACAATGAAGTCTCACAAGCATACATAGAGAATTCAGATCCTTGACAGAAACAGAATGTCCTATTTGGAAAAGAACCAGCATAAAAAGACAATTCCATGGTGCTGTATAACGTACCTCATCAAAAGATATAACTTTATTCATTGAACCTAAGTTCACTATCACCTGCGGAATAAAAAACCAAAAGCCATTCAGATTGCAGGCAATCAAGCTAAACACAAGGCATACTTTCAAAATGACTAGGCTGATTAAATTTAGTGTTGAAGACACTTATGATTTCTAATCAAGATTGTCCACTTTTAGTGCTCAAACTTCACTTTGCGACATTTACAATATTTAAAATTCTATTATAATGCAGCTGTAGGACAATTCCCCAAATTTTCGCCAACAATGCATGATAAGGCCATGGTTCAATAGTTGTTCACCTTCGGGATCAACAATAGGCAGCATGAACCATTATTATGCAAATCTCTATGAGAAAATCAGGATGCAACTTGGGTTCCACTAGCCGAATCTCTCTGTCTCAGCTTTCACAAATTCAAACTATCCTCGCTTTGACAATCAATCTACAGAGAGATTTGATTACTATACGCTTCAGTTTGGTAAACAACAGTTGATTGTGTGATTTTGATTTTCTCTCGTCACAGAACTCTAGGATTGACCTACATCCAACAAATTATAAATTAATAAATTACAAAAAAGAACCCTCAAAACTCAGGGGTCATAAGTGTACTTAACCGGCACATTTTTATGCCAGCACGCTCTTGAAGGCCATCTGGCTATATGGTGTTTTCTATCTGCCAGTCATTCATGTCAAGACCCATCAACAGAAAGCACAAGTAGAAGTTCATAGTAATTTCTACAACAAATTTTCATTAGGAAGTTGCAACATCCTCGAAATAGAAAATAACATTACATCCGTACATTATAAACATTTGTCTACTCTCTAGGACCACTGAAAAACATTAATATCGTCTCAAGTCTCAATAGTCATTATCTTCAGCTACTAACAGATATTCAGAATGGAGATAACTGTAAAACAATGAGAAAAGGAAATCATTAACACTCTCACATGCTTTTTGCAGGATGAAAGGAAAGAAGTATGAGGTGGTTTGCTGTGAGAAAATTTCAATATGTGAAAGTTAGAGATCTTGGTTCTGAATGCTCATTTTTCAGATATACGAAGGACATTTTAATAGACAAAACTGATGTTTTGTAAAACAAGAAAATAAGTGCGAATGATGTGATGGTGTCAAATAATTTCAGCATGCGCCCTCCCTTCCTAGTGCCATCTGGCATTTTGACTAACTGGTTTTTCTCACTGATTAAGGAAAAATCTCTGTTTTTAACAGAACCAGCATTCGTAATTATATGGCAGTAAGTTGAAATATAATAAAGAGACCCAAAGGAGACTCGTAAGTGCGTGCACAAGCACACTTGCAATGAATTCCATTAAAAAAGAGAAAATCAGACCAATAACAGGTGTACCTCATCAAAAACAGGCACACTTCCTCCAACAAGACCAGTGTTCCCACCCTGAGGAACGACACCCAAGCATCTGGAGTTACAATATTTGAGAATTTGAGAGACCTGGGACAGAAAATTTTCACAAGCATTCAATCGGTCATATGACAGCATGAACAAAGCAGCAGACTGAATGAGCGTGTACATAAGGCAGAGTGAACCTCGCGCATGTGAGCAATGCGCATGATCAAATGTACCGCAATGCTATAAGAACTCAAGACTGTGATAGTGTGCTTACATATGTGCGGGTTAACATGTAGGACACATGGACTCGCATGCACATTTACCCACACGAGAGACAGAGAGAGAGAGACAGAGAGAGAGAGCAACTGTCTTGTACTTGAGACTTGAGTCATATGAACAGATGTAACCAAGCACAACGTAGTATGCAACTTACAAAATATTTCAAAGAAAAAGTATATCTATTATTGAATTGAAATTTCGGAGTCGGATGCAGGGATGTTTTATCATCGATAGATAACCAAATATATCAAGAAGAAGAAAGAAATGGACCTCTTCAGTGCTCCGAGGCAGAAGCAGAAGCTTACTTGAACCTTTGTACTTCCGCATCCAATCCGTATTTGCGGTCAGGAGAGTGTCTTCATCCTGTATGACATTTTTCTCCCCCAGCAAGTCCCTAAAGTACCTTATGTCATCCGAATTAACTGTAGCGAACTTGGGGTTCCTCTGAATTTTTGTGGCCATGGAAGCGAAGCATCTACTTTGGATTAAGCCTCCTCCCGAAGCAAATTCTCTCTCTTGCGAACGCATGGAAAGAGGCTGCTTTTGTCCAAAATAACATTGAGCTCCTCGACCAGATCCACCAGAGCAATACAGTGAGCCTGTATTCAGAACAATGCCATCAGGATTTGTTTATGATCCATGACGTCCATTTAACCTATTCGACGATCAAATTACAAGCAAATGGTAGCAATAATGCAGTTATTTAGTGTTCTTGCGTGAGACCAGCTTGGGACTTCAGTGCATGGACAGTAAATGATTGTTTACTGATTTATCTTGCTTCCGACATGCCACTCAGATTGCTCTCAAATTAGCTTGTCCAATCTCCATCCGTGGAATGACATGACAATTGGGACGAGACAAACAACATGTTAAGGTGCATCAGGTGGTTGCATCTCACCACGTCATCTGCCCCGATGAGCAATCCACAATACCCAATCACATGTCATCATATGATCGAGTATCGGAGGGAAAGACTCGACACTCAGCAACCACGTTATTGCAGTCTACAAGTTGCCACCGATCGCCACACGGCGCGTTAGCTGATTAGACGCGCAAAGGCCCCAATATTTTCTCACGGTGTACATGACAAATAGAAGCACAAAAGAATCGTGTTTCCAGTAATTCTCGGAGCGGATTCCACGTACGAACACAATCGTTCCGCAATGAAACCGACAAAACAGTGTCCAGAACAACAGAATCAAAGCGAACGACAGCATGATTCTCCGGCAATATAATTTCAGTCGACGTGAGCGAGCTTCGGAAGCCCGACCCCGCTAAGAAACTTCCCACCGGAACGCCAAAACGACGCTCGAAACAACGGAAAAACTTAGGCATAGCTCGGTGCTGCTCACCCGAAGCGACCACGCCGTAACGAGCTGGATTGCTGCGATTGGCGGTGAATCGAGAAGCGGGACCGGGACGCGAAGCGAGCTCAAGGACGCGACGAGCCCGAGCCGAAGCTCTCCACCTGTCCATCTTCATCGTCTTCCTCAGGCCTCTCGTCGGGACTTGCAGAGCGCGAGCTTTTTGGCCGTCGATCCTACTGCTGGGTGGGAATTGTCGGACGGCAGAATGAAATGACCGCAACGCCCTTTTCATTTTGATTATACGCAAAGCCGGGAAAAAAACAAGGGGAAAATTTCAAAAACACGACCCAAAGTGGAACACATTTTTCAAAAGAGGACATAAAGTGAGTCTTGTATTAAATAAGGACCCAAAATGACTAAATGAGTCTCAAATAAAGACCTCATCTCGCCGGCCGGCTAAATGTTGGCCGGCCTGCGAGGGTGTGAAATTTCCGGCGATCGAAATATGGGCAATTTTGTCCAAATTTTTTTTATATAACCTAAAAACCCTAAACCAAAAAAACCTTAAACCTTTTTCTGTTTTCTTTTATCTTCTTCTACCTCCTCCTTCTTCTTCTACGTTTATTTCAACCATTCCCTTTCACGAACGAAAAAAAGCAAGAAGCCCTCCTGTTGAAAGCAAAGCAGAGGAGACCGCCCCCAAGTTCGGCAAAAATTTCCTCTCCATCTTTCCTTTGGGCCATCCATTTTTCTAGGTTCATTATATGCTTCGATCTACATTCACTTTCAATCGAGGTCGATTTTGTTCAAATTGATGTGATTGATCCTTCGTCCATTCAAGAGAAAGCAATTGTAACTTGTTGAAACAACATGTCGACAAGGTGGGGACATGTGGTGGAACTCCACACAGATGGCAGCGAGGACAGTGATGGTAGGAGGGATATTTTTGTTTTATAGTGCGCTTTTGCTTGATTTGTCGAATTTCTGAATAAATGTCTCTTTTTGTGCCAACCACTATAAATTTTTTTACTTAGATAATGTGGCCTTACATGCTGTGATAGTGGTGGTCCCTGTTTTGCAATTTTTTAATGCTCTCCTTTTGCCTTTTTTTCTGGTGCGTATTTTGTCGTTAACAATAAGAACTTGTGGCATGCCTTGAAATTAATATTGCAATTCTTTTAATATTTTTGCTTTGTTTTTTTTCCTGATGTTTGTTTTGCATTGAAAATTTATTAACGTCATTTTTGCTTCCATTTTGCACCAGTTGAAGGATGTGAAGAAGTGAACTATTCCATGTATGGTAGTAAGTATGACAAGGCTGCCGAGCGAGCTGAAGAAGATGAGTTTGCCTATGTTGATGGTTATGGTTTAGCAAAGAGGGATATGGAGATTGAAGACATCAGTTTATATGTTGATGTGTTAGCTGGTAATGTAGATTTCTTAGATATAAATAGAGAATATGAGTATACACATCCCGAGTTCAATGCTGAGGTTGATATGGAAAATCCTGTTTTTAAGTTAGGGATGTGCTTTGGTAATGCTAAGGAGTTTAGAGAGGTTGTTAGAAATCATGCCATAAAAAATGGGAGAAAGGTGAGGTTTGTTAAGAATACACCTAATAAGTTGAGGGCAGTGTGTTCTGAGGGTTGTAATTGGCTTATATATGCTTCAAAAGTGCAAAAGGAGCATACTTTGCAAGTTAAAACCTCCAATCCCGTGCATACATGTAATAGAGCTCTACATGTTCCTCAAATAAGCACTAAATGGTTAGCAAACAAGTATTGTGATAGGTTGAGAAACAATCCTACATGGCCAGGTGTTTCGATGAAAAAAACAATGGAGTCTGAGAATGCTTTGAAGTTGTCAAAGATAATGGTTTATAGGGCTAGAGCAACGGCAATGAGTATGATGATGGGGAATGAAGAGGAACAATTTCGGATGCTTAGGAGCTATTGCCAAGCACTTCTTGACACCAACCTGGGATCCACGTGCATAATCAAGACCAAGCAATGTCATCATCAATTCAAGTTCAAGGGAGTATACATATGTTTGGATGCATTAAGGAGGGGCTTTGTAGATGGATGTAGGCGTTTTGTGGGGTTTGATGGTTGCCATTTGTCATCAGGCTACAAAGATGTACTTCTAGCAGCAGTGGGCATAGATGGCAACAATCAGATGTATCCCTTTGCATGGGTAGTTGTCGGACAAGAAACACATAAGACATGGCATTGGTTTATTACTTTGATTGCAGAAGACCTGGGGATTACGGATCCGAAAAATTCAAAGTATTGGACTTTTATGTGTGACAAACAGAAGGGATTGGTGCAAGCATTAGCAAATATAATGCCTGAAACTGAACATAGATTTTGTTTAAGGCATCTCTATGAAAACTTTAAATTGCACCATAAAAGAGTAGAACTTAAAAAGCTTTTTGGAAGGCTGCCATGGCAACAAGGATATGTGATTTTGACTTGGCAATGAATGAGCTAAAGACAATTGATGAGAAAGCTTATGATTGGTTGTCCCAGAGGCCTCCAATGCAATGGAGCAAGTCCTACTTTAGAACAAGCTCAAAATGTGATATTTCTTTGAACAACTGGTGTAAAGTTTCAACAAAAGCATCATTAATGCTAGGGACAAGCCTATCATCACAATGCATAAAGCTATAAGAGCGCAGTTCATGGAGAGGATTCACAAGCAAAGGGATGGGATGGCTAAGTACACTGGTGTGATATGTCATAATATCCAGAAGATATTAGAGCTTCAAAAACAGTTTTCAGCATTGTGGATTCCTACATGGAATGGGGAGGATGAATTTGAACTGAATGGGCCTTATGGAGACAAAAGAGTTGTTAACATTAGACATAGATCTTGTAGTTGTAGAAGATGGGACATCAGTGGAGTCCCTTGTTGTCATGTTGTGGTAGCTCTTATTTACCTGAAGGAAGAGCCTGAAAAATGGGTTCATACAAGTTTTAGTAAAGAAACATTCTTGCAGACTTATAGCCATGTTGTGCATGCTGTAGATTCTAAGGACACATGGCCAACTAAAGAGCCATTACTCCCACCAGATGTTCCCAAGCAAGTTGGCAGAAAGAAGAAACAAAGAATAAAGTCAGTAAATGAAACAACTGATAAGAATGTGAAGAAAAGAGAGAAGAAAGTTATACAAGAACCAGTGGGAACAAAGTTGAAGAGACAAAATACAACAATCACTTGTGGGAAATGTGGCGGGTTAGGCCACAATAGGTATCATTGCAGCAATTCAGAAGTAACATCAGCAACAGCAGCAGTAGCATCAGCATCTTCAGCCCCTGCAACTTATATGTCAACCTCTTATTCACAGGATGCAATGCAAAGTACTCCCTTGGGCCCATTAGAATCAGAACATGAAATAATTGTACCATTTGATACAATTTTTGACGACATCTCAAGCTCGTTGTCATCTATGGGAAAGATGAAGATGCAGGTTTGCATATGTCCTTGACTTTGTCTTAGAGGTGTTCTTACTTGCACTTTACTTTATATTGACTAATTGATCTATTTTCTGAATTTATTGTAGGTAAAGAGGAGGATAGAATGAAAGTGGTGGAAGACAAGTGTTTTTTGGCTAAATGCAAGACCTACAAAATGAGGGGTTAAGCAAGGAAGATGAATTGCTTCAGCAGTAGATGTCACCAGCTGTGGTGTTGTTTTCTCTCATTTATTAAACGAGACAAATGCGAAATGTCAATATTATTGCAATATCAATGATTAAGTTGATGATTATGGTGAACTTGTGAGCGGAACTTTTGTTGTTTCTTGGCTGGCTAAATGGTCACTTCTTTGATTAGTACCGATTGTTATGCTATGATCTTTGCATGAGATGGATGAGATAGATTGTGACATGTTCTGTATAGTTGGATTTTTATATATTGCGTGAAAGAACTTAGCTTATTGTATATCTTTGGGACCCTGCTAGTTTGATTATTTGACCATGCAATATCACTACTAAAGTAAAAAAGGCCTTTGATATTCACCAATCGAAGCATGTTACTTGTTGGCGTTAAGAAGCATTTATCACCAATAATAGAGGACAATCATGGAAACATGTGATCGACCAAAAAAAAATCATGGAAACATGTTGGATGATAAAATACTCAGTCACATATGAAGTAAATAGATGGTATTTCTAAATACAGACAAATTGGTGACACTGTTTCTGCTGCTATCCGATTACATTCTCATAGGACAAGGTAAAAACGAGGTTGATGAAGTGAAGTACAATGGACAGCCAAAGGCATCTTCATGGCAAAAACATCGGCGTGATATTTTGCTCCACACTGAATGATGGAACCTCAATCCGCAAAACAGCACCTAAATTTTAAAGTAAGCACTTGAAACGGGTGTCTTGGCAAAATAGCACCTCAATCCGCAAAACAGCACCTAAATTTTGAAGTAAGCACTTGAAATAGGTGTCTTGGCAAAACAGCACCTCAATCCGCAAAACAACACCTCAATATTTAGGAGTAAGCACTTGAAATAGGTGTCTTGGCAAAACAGCACCTCAATCTGCAAAACAGCACCTCAATCCACACTGAATGCTAGCCTCTTTCCCTATACTCTGTATCTCCACTAACCAAGCAAGTGCAGTTTCATGGCATTCAGAAATAACAGATGCAGTGACGTTGTGTTTCAAGAAATTAAATCTCTGACTTCCATGCTGTCCAAGATACTTATAGAGTGCATTTTGCACACACATGTCGCTCTACAAGCCTTTCTTTATAACATGCGCGTGAATGCTCTCCTTGACGATAAGCTAATAAGATAAGCTGTCAAAAACTCCACAACCATTTTCAATCTGCCCACAATTGCAGAACATGTCAACCAAGGAATTGCCCACAAAAAAATTCCCAATCAAGCTATGATTCCTCAAGGCACAAGCATAAATTTCACTACATGCATTCAACATCTACAATTAAGCACATGTAGGAAGAACACTAACTATTGTCTTATAATGGTGTTCCACATAATCATATCACAATCGATTCAAACAAAGCCTTTGTGCCGCCCACCCTTCCCAACTTTGCATACATAGCCATCAAAGAGTTATTAGTAAACATTTTCCGATCCCCTTTCCTCAAACTATAAGCGTGAACCTGCTTCCCAAACTTTAAGCCATCGCCTTAGGCCAAGTTTGAGCACGCTAGTGCCAGACTCACCAAAGTGAAGGAGCTGGGCTCCAAATTCTTCGACTCCATGAAACGAAAACAATCAGCCCACTCCTCGTCCCGGCAGAGTGCAGCAAGCATAGAGTTCCATGAAACTTGGTTCCTCTCAGGTATTCTGTCGAACAGCTCAAAGACAGTTTCCGATTTCCCTGCACTTGTCATACATGGTTGGTAGGGTATTGGACAGTAACGGAAGATTGCTCATACCCAAGTTTAACAGCATTCCCGTGAATCTGCTTTCTAACATTGAGGTCCTGGAGGCTCGCAGCGGCCTTGAGGACAGCAGGGAAAGTGAATTGGTCGGGAGGGATACCGGCAAGAGCCATGACTACGTAGGTGGAAATGGCTTCTCGAAAAAGATTAGATTTGGCTTGGAGCGGAGGGAATCGATCCATGAAGAGCGGGGAGGGGTCGAAAGTGATGGGTGCGACGGAGGAGGAGGAGGAGGAGCAGTAGAGGAGATGATGAAGATGTTGGTGGGCACTGGCGAAGGGGAGACGCGGGAAGGGTGGTGGGGTGGGACGATGGAGGAGGAGGCAGAGAGGGGGCAAGGAGAAACGGGAGCAGCAATGGAGGACATTGGGGGCGGTCTCATCTGCTTTGCTTTCAACAGGAGGGCTTCTTGTTTTTTTTTTTTTTCGTGAAAGGAAATGGCAGAAAGAAACGTAGAAGAAGAAGGAGGAGGTAGAAGAAAATAAAAGAAAACATAAAAAGGTTTAAGGTTTTTTGGTTATATAAAAAAATTTTGGACAAAATTGCCCATATTTCGGTCGCCAGAAATTTCACACCCACGTCGGCCGGCCAACATTTAGCCGGCTGGCGAGGTGAGGTCCTTATTTGAGACTCATTTAATCACTTTGGGTCCTTATTT
Source organism: Melaleuca alternifolia (assembly GCA_019926035.1). Taxonomy (NCBI): domain Eukaryota; kingdom Viridiplantae; phylum Streptophyta; class Magnoliopsida; order Myrtales; family Myrtaceae; genus Melaleuca; species Melaleuca alternifolia. Next base: position 3,330,357 of record JAGKPW010002416.1, on the reverse strand, counting down.
GATACAAGACTCACTTTAGGTCCTCTTTTGAAAAAGGTGTTCCACTTTGGGTCCTTTTTTGAAATTTTCCCAAAAACAAGAGTAGTACATCATTTTCAGATTTTTTTTAATGGCCGAGGAATTCACCTCAGGCACTTCATCCATTGGCGGATGGCTCCAAAGGGCAGAGCCTTTATATTTAAAAAAAGACTAACACAGGACCTTAACATCATAATCCCTACACCATGAGTTTCGAACCCTCAACCTCGGCAATAAAGGAGAAGCTCTCAATCAGTACAGTTACGCATCATTGAATATCATCTTGGGTATTTTATACTCGCTTTTTTTTCTATTTTGATAATCTATAGAGAGAGAGAAAGCCGACGTGGAATTCATATCATTTAAAATTTGTTGCTAATTTTTTATGTGTCAACAAGTCCATGTTGCATTAGTTTGACAAAAGAAGAAGAATATTGTATAGTTGATAAGTCATCATTAATATGATAATTTAAAAAATCAAACTTTTCAAGAAACATATTGGATTTGTGAGAATTAAGTAAATAAACTTAATTAGCTAATCATGATTTGGAGCTTGTTCCATCTTCAAAAATCCCAAGATGCTTATAGCTTAAAGATAAAGGCTGGTGTTTTTTTGTTGGTCTCATTGTCATGACAATAAGGTTGTAATGTAATTGACCTAGACAAAGTTGAAACTTTTTTTTTTTTTGACGAAACATTCAAATGCAGCGATAAATCGAAAGCCTTTTGCAAGTTACTGGAAAAAGCACGAAAAGATGAGCCAAATCTCTTACCAATAGTATCAATTCTAGATACAACAGAATTTCCATAGAACATATAAAGAAACGAATGAGATTAACCATGTTACATACACCTAATGTATTGCAATAGTAGCAAAGTGTATGTGCAATTTAACAAAAAAAAATATTGTCCATTCGGCTACTTGACTCCATTCGAGAAACTCCTCTGTGCTTATATATCATCTCCATGAATTCCAATGGTCCTCGAATGATCGTTTGATATGAGATCATTGCTTTTTGACGTAAACGTCCAACTATCATGTCATGACCCTTACAAGTATCACATCTCTTCTCATTTTCAATAATCTCAAATGGCGATGGATCATATTCTGTAGAAGTTGATTCTCCTTTGGTTTTTGAACTAGAAGAACGATCTTTACGAAATGTAATTAGGGCTCATATAAGATAACATCACTTGGTCGAATAAAATGCTCAATCTTCTTTCAAACAACTTCTTTTTGGTAAAGCGAAAGTATGGAAGAAGAAGAAGAAGGTGGAGCTATACTTCAAATTGCAATTGAATGATTGAGGACAATTGTGGTTTTTGAATAAAAATGGGGTGGATTTAATCATATATGGAGCGAAAATAGGACCAGCTTGATAGAAATTTCATCCTATTTATATCTAATTATCCAAGGTTCCATCAAACTATTAATCATATCGCTTTCTTTGTATATACTTAAAAAATAACACAAGTAGTTCATAAATTTTTATTAAATGTATTATGTGGTTCATAAATTTTCAACTTATTCAATACAATACTTGAACATTTTGTATATATTCAAACTAGCCCATAAGCTATATAAACATATTTAATGTGACCCCTGCATTTAAATTAATATAAGAACAATATTGACAATTTTTATATAATTTAGGAACTAGTTTGAACATTTACAAAAAATCAGGGAACATATTGAATAAATTGAAAGTTTAAGAAACATATTGTGTATTATGTGAAAGTTTAGGAGCCACGTTGAAAAAGTTAAAAATTCACTAATCATATTGCGCATTTTATCAAAATTCAATGATTGTTTAAGTCGTTATCTCTATAAATTTGGATCATTTATTATTTTATTGCAAATTTTCCAATTCAAGTTAACCGAATTTCCGCTTAAAAATCCTGAAAAATATTAAAATGGATCGTTCTACAATTGACTTTATTACCCCTGCTACCAATTGCTCATCTCTCAGCTCCGCCGCAGGTCCGCCCCAATCCCTCACCATCCCCCGTCTATCTCTCTCTCTCTCTCTCTCTCTCTCTCTCCGCGACTGCAATGGCGTCTCCCCTGACGTCGCTCTCCTCCATCAAAATCCCCAGGCGCTGTTGTCGCTTCGCCCTCAGGCATCTCTCCTTCACGTCGCCGCTGGCGCGCCCCTTGCGCTCTTCGCCTTCGGGCTGCTGCGCGACTCCGCCGCCGCGCGGGTCCTCTTTTTCTCTCAGCTTCTCGAGGAAACTGTCTCGGTCTTCCTTCTCCAGCAGCAACAAGAGCTCCGAGATCCCGAGCCTGAAGGAATTCATGGTCGCGCACTCCGCAGCGTCTCTCTCCGCCTCTGAAATCCAGCCCGAGTGAGTTTCACTGGACGTACTTTTTGCTTGCCGCCAAATGCTCATTCAGAGATGCAGATGTATTGTAGAGCTACGTAGTATTGTATAGTGTCTGACTTGAGCGTCTAGCTAGATTCTTCGCGTTTACGATTGCTGGTGTTCTCGGCAACTGCTCTCCTCTGTGTAAAATCCTGGTTGTGTGCCTCCAATTGTATAGCTTTTTTATGTGTAAGGGATGTTTCGTATAGTTCAATGCTATGAAGTGCAGTAGTTGGTGATGTGAATCCGTGAACTGATACCTAACTGGATGTCATGAATGATGTGCTTCAGCAGAACCGGAAGGTGATCCCTGCTAATGACTCGCAAGTACTAGAAAATTTGGAATTCTTACACGTTCATTCAACAGTGGCTATCATGGTATTTACTCAAATAGTTTTCTGTTTCTGGTTGGGCAATGCTGGTTTCACTAGATATTGGTCTCATGGAAACTTGATTGTTGACACCGGCCCTTTTGTAATTGTCCAAAGCAAACTTCCAAACCTGTGTTTATTTGAGTCTGGTCCAATGTGGTACTTTGCAAGCTGTACCTCAGCGTGGCGTTGACATCAAGGCACAATAAAACAAGAAGCTTCACTGACAGGTCTACTGGAAAGTATGAAAGTTCACAATCATTCTAGTCAGAACATTATAGGCAGGATTATAGGAATATGAAGTGGTTCAGTACTGCATTATGAACTTCCTGTGGGTTGAATGTCGGCATTAGCTCTAGAAAACTATTTAACATCTTACTGCTTTCTGAAGACAGAAGTTCCCTCTTTTTTGCCTGGCAAAATATGCAGAAAGCCATTTTCAAGGAGAAATTTGAAAAGCTCAGCCTCTTCTTTTTATTTTTCATTTTCCTATTCTTCAATAGAAGTGATTCTCAAACTCATAGAAGCTTTCTTGCTTTTCTTGAATCCATAGTCTTGTACCAGCTGCTGAAGGTCTTTCAAAAGGTCGGATCTATCAAGAGACTTATGGTTGTCAGATGAACATCAACGATATGGAGATAGTGCTCTCAATCATGAAGAATGCAGGATATAGTGAAGTTGTGGATGTCGCTGAAAGTGCTGAGATCATCTTTATTAACACCTGTGCTATAAGGGACAATGCAGAGCAGAAGGTCTGGCAAAGACTTAACTACTTTTGGTTCCTCAAGAGACAATGGAAGAGCAATGTCAAAATTGGTAGGTCACAGTCATTGCGTCCTCCAAAGGTAGTTGTGTTAGGATGTATGGCAGAGAGGTTAAAAGAGAAGATACTAGATGCTGATAAGATGGTTGATGTGGTTTGCGGACCAGATGCTTACAGAGATTTGCCTCGACTGTTGGAAGAGGTTGACTATGGTCAGAAAGGAATCAATACTCTCCTCTCACTTGAAGAAACTTACGCTGATATCAGCCCAGTCAGAATCTCTAAGAACTCCGTTACTGCTTTTGTCTCAATAATGAGGGGTTGCAACAACATGTGCTCATTTTGCATTGTGCCTTTCACTAGAGGTAGAGAACGGTCACGCCCAGTTGAATCGATTGTAAAGGAGGTGGAAGATTTGTCAAAAGAAGGCGTGAAGGAGGTGACGCTACTTGGCCAGAATGTTAATAGCTACAATGACACGTCTGGATTTGAAAAAGACGTTGAACCTGGCAGAAATTGGAAATTGAGTGAAGGATTTTCGAGCATGAGCAAGGTGAAAGAAAAAGGTCTGCGTTTTGCGGATCTTCTAGACAGACTTTCCGCAGAGTTTCCAGAAATGCGGTTCAGATACACGTCCCCTCACCCTAAGGACTTTCCTGATGAGTTGCTGTACCTAATGAGAGACAGGCATAATATCTGCAAATACATTCATTTACCAGCACAAACAGGGAGTTCTACAGTGCTTGAGAGAATGCGTCGTGGCTATACCCGTGAGGCATACCTAGACCTTGTGCAAAAGATAAGGGAAATTGTTCCTCAAATGGGGATAAGTAGCGACTTTATTTGTGGTAAGAGATGCCATAACACTCTGATCTGATTATGTTGATCTCAAATTTGCAGTCCTGTGCCCACTATAATCATCTGGGAATCTTATGGCTATGAAGTTTAGTGTAAAGATGATATTGGAATCATGAGGGACTAAGATTTTATTAATGTTCACATGCCTTAGCTCAATCCTCCCTTCTGATGATGTCTTCAATTATAATATCATCTGGCAGAGATTTCCTTCCTTGCTTCACACTGCACGTGGAAATTGATTGACAACGGGTTATTCCCCGTCAGGTTTCACATCTGTTCTGGTTTCAAGTGTGATCCGCCAACTTTGCATGTGTGGCTTCAGTTGATCATTTTTTTTTTGTGTGCCTGTCTCTTTATAAATATGGTTGCTATTATCTCCTCATGTTGACTTAATGTTATTTGTTCTGTTTGCTTTCTGCTGATGCTAATTTAGTTTTTGTTGTTTATTGTTCCACGTTGCATTCTGTCACCTCTGTAACTGGTGACCTTTTATAGGGTGCATGTTGCTCAAACATAATCCAACCTGACACGAAAGAACTTTAATATAGCAAAAAGGTCGGAATAAACCACAGATGCAATTGTACCAAGGGTATCGTGTGCTATTTACATTGTGCCACTTTCACCTAAAATTTGAGATAGCTTAAGAAAGACACCAAATGACATGGTACAAATAGAAGAAACACAAGCCATTAAGGTTTTTCAATGAGTCCATATGTTTGATAATGGCATTATGGATGGCCAATGGGCCATTCCATTGCTAAAACCTACAATTTATGTTTTTCTTCTTAAATATTTCTTCCAACAAGGCTCTCTGATTCTGTTCTATCCCCTCATTTTTTTGGCTGGCAGGTTTTTGCGGAGAGACTGAAGAGGAGCATGAAGACACACTTAGCCTTGTACGAGCAGTTGGTTATGACATGGCATACATGTTTGCTTATAGCATGAGAGAGAAAACACATGCTAATAGAAACTATGATGATGATGTTCCGGAAGAAGTCAAGCAAAGGAGGCTGAATGAACTTATTGAGGCTTTCCGTGAGAGTACAGGTCGGTGTTATGATTCCCAAATTGGAAGCATCCAACTTGTATTGGTTGAAGGGCCCAACAAGAGAGCTCCAGACACTGAACTCATTGGGAAGAGTGATAGAGGCCACCGAGTGTCTTTTGCAAAACTCCCGGTCATTGATCATGCTGATAATTCTTCTAGCAAGAGAAATCCTTCCGTCGGTGACTATGTAGAAGTCCACATAACAAAATCTACACGAGCCTCGCTCTTTGGTGAAGCTCTTGCCATAACCAAATTGAGTTTATTCCATAGTGTCCGGGATGAGGAGCTGGTTGCCTGTGAAAGCAGTGCTTAGAGAATGCTCATGTACCAATGTGCATAATGAGTTAAATTACATCTCTGAAATGCCATAAGCTGCTTGAGGATGGCTCGGCTGTTTTTCGTTGTCAATGTGGAATGTGCCAGCCGATGATAAACTCAAATCGAGATGATGCGCGGTATGAAATTCTTCAATTGCAGATGCTGAGCAAATCAGATTTCTGTACAAAGGAGAATTGAATGAGATCTGCGCTCGTCTGCACTCTTATCTTAGAACTGATATTGTGCCGATGGTACACCTGAGAGAGCAATTATTTTGAGCGAGTATTGCCCGCCACGAGTGCACGTGAGTCAACCTCACATGTGCCGTTAGTTCAGGACCGCCTCATACAATAGAGCATGTGCCCTTGGAGCAGGTAGGTTTCTTCAATCCTTTTGGGCTATCGTCGCACTAATGTGTACTTGTTTCATATGTTCCTTTGTGCTCTTACCTCTGAACTGTTGGGCAAAGAGCAATCTTGTTGAAGACCATTGGATTATGTTAAAATGTCAGCTCAGCATATCATTCCTATTGGGATGGTGATTGGGATATAATAAATATTGATTTTTTTTGGAGAATGTTAAAGTATTTAAATAGTAAATCACACATCTATCCAACAATTTATACTTTTAGAATGGTTGGCAGAAATTTTTTCAAAATCTCACATGAGGGAGTTTCAACATACTTAAATACTAGGGAAAACAATATTGACGATTCATGAATTTTGGTTATATGATTCAATGTGGTAATATGGTCCCTAAACTTTAATCAATGTACAAAGTGGTTCTTAAACTCTTTGTATATGTGTTCAAATTAATTCATATACTGTATGAAAATATTTAATGTGGTATCACATTAAAAAAAATTATATAGTTCAGGGACTAAATTTGTATCAAAAGTTCATGGATTATATTGAACAAATCAAAAGTTTAGAGATCACATTGCGCATTTGCGCATTTGACCAAAGTTCAAAGACAACTTATTTCATCATCCCTAAATGCTAAATCACATCTTGATCTAGAATAATGGTCCAAGAAATTAAGCCCTACGCGGAATAGCATCAGGCTCGGGGCTAAACTATAGCATGATCAAGTTAAAAAAAAAAATCAAATGAGAATAAGCCAACTTCCTTCCCCACCCTCTGCACTCTGGGTTATATTGAGTATCAGCTGCAAGCTTTTCCCCTCCTCCTCCCCCCAATACCATTGTACCGAGTCAATTATCATTGCAGATTAAGATCTATGGGATCTCATTGAAGAGACACGAGCATTCTCTCATAGTTGTTTATGCCGTGATCATCAATTTGTACATCAGATCACCAATAAGGTCGGTCTACCCAAGACCGTTGTCGAGTGCAAAATGAGTGGACCATCCATCGGATTGCGAGGGACCGTCTCATCTCCAAATCCAAAACGGCTGGAAAGAGCAGTAGACAGAGCCTTTGCTTTTGTATCAATCTCGAGAGAGTCCCGGGTAAAGACTCGATAATGGACCACAAGCGCATGCTCAACTCACATAAGCAAAGCTTTGTCCAGCCACATCCGCGAGCCCACGACGAAAGTCGCTCTTCATCACTGCCACAGCATCAGTACACATGTCGCTCGAGCGAGTAAAAGCAGGTCCGCCATGATTCAAAAGGCACGGGCTCCCCTAATGATTTGCCCCCACTCTCTTTGCTTAGGTTTCGGGACTTCGCCACAGTACGTACACATGGGTGTATCTACGTATGCGGTCGCCCATCATTGTGTCACTGCTGCTTTTCACGTACGAGGAAACGAGACATCATGAGCGATGGTCGAGCCGGCCCTCTGCTTCATTAAGCCATTTGCTGCCGATCTTAATCATGTTGTCCGTCGCCATCGTCTTTTCTCATGTCTCTTCCCCCAACAACTCCGATAATTGCTTGTGAGCCCTCCTTGTCTGAATACGGACGGGCTTATAATATCCGAGAGGCCAAGCGTCATTCGACAGCACGCCATTGAGAAGCTTAAGAGGGGGTCCGTACCATGCAAAGTTATATAATCTCTCCGTTCTCCACTATGAAGTATGATAAGGCTCCTTCGAAGAATATTTTCTTGTTTAGACAATTAAGGCTCTTCCCAACTCGAACATGCTTCATGACATCATAATCACGTCACCCCACCATCATAAGGCCACAGCATTTGCATGTGCTTTGGCGCCAAAGGGCGCAAAAGTCCCATGAATGGTGTTTACTTGAGAAGTTCATTGACCCCGACGAAGAAACACAAGAAAGAAAGGAAACCCTAGCGCATCTATTACCCTTTTCGTTCCCAATTCCTAATTTCAAGACCTAACTTATTTAGTCTAGACTAAGAACGCATATATAGACCGTTGAGTATATCGGATCCGCACCATGCAACGACAAGTCTCGATCGCCTTACTTTGTTCGTTGGGCTTGGCTTTTCATAGAGGAAAGTGTAGATAAATGTTCGAGTGTACGAAAAGGACTCAAAATTCATGCTTTATGACCCCGCCGACCCAAAGAGAAAAGCGAAAAGGGCGTGGGAGAATCCAAATCCACTTTCTTTTCGCGTACCCACAGTCATGCTGAAGGAACATAAAGGGATTACTCTTGATGATGATATGAGAAGAAAACTTATGGAAAAGGGCATGGGGTTGTGCCATGAAGGAACCCTAGGAACCCCAAAAGCTAGAAACACTCAGGCCCCAAAAGGAGAAAGAGAGAGAGGGGAACATTAGTGTCGTATGGACAATGATTTGGCCCAAAAGGAGTGAATCTTGCAAACGAAGGAAACGTAGCCCTAATCAAGGGCATGCGAGACCCTGATGAACTGAAATATTTCCTCCCTTCTGTGGAGATCCTTAATGGAGTTAGGTAACACACTCTCGTCTCTGATTGCCCTAATCAAGGAACTGATTTTCCTACTTTCGCAACTTGCGGTTGTAATGGCGGTTTTAGTCAAGTCGCGTCAAACCGATACATCACCACACTCGAGCTCGAATCAACTTGCATATGCAATTCTAGAAACTCGGCTTCTGATCGGTTAAATTTCCACTCAACATCTATATATTAGAGCTCAACAGATTGACTGGACTTGACTAAAATCAATTTATAGAGCTCGATCATAAGAAGCTCAAAAAAGGATTAGATTTTTTGCATACTTTTTCATTACTATGATATATTTTTAAAGGAAAAAATGACAAAAACCAGGTTAGACTCAATAAAATTCGTGAGCCCATTGAGTTATGTATCTATAAGTAGCTCCACTTGACATGAAACTCGAATAAGTAATTTGAGCTCGAGCTCCCCTTGTGGTACCTTAAGAGTGTTAAAAAAACATCACGCATTTTATTGTTGGCATTGAAAAACAAGCTGTGCACATCTCCAAAAGGAAAATTGTCAGAAAATTCATAAACTTATTATAATTGCTTATTCGATTATAAATAGTTTTTGACCGAAAATCACTGACATAGATGCTAAATGTCTTAACTGGCATTGTCGGTGCTAACATAGACAAAATTTAATATTTTATATGGATCTTTTTTTTTTAAATTTGTTAGTTTTTCTTTTCTTTTTTTCACTTTTCCTTCCATCTTTCTTTTCGTTCCCCCACCCTAGCCCGTGAGGATTGCCGGCCACTAGGCTAGGCCTTTGTGGCAAGCAAGGCCATGGTCGCCTTCGCTTGTAGCTGTGCCTGCCACAAACGACACCTTGGCCGATAAGAGCTTCATGGCCCTTGCACAATGATCGGCAAGCATCGCCAATCCTTTGGGGGGAGGGGGTGAAAAAAATAAGAATGGAAAAGAGGAATAAAAAATTACTAAAAATGCAAATATATATATATATATCTCAAATTGTTATTAAAAACCGTCCACTCAGCCACATAGAACGACCAACGTCAATATCAACAATTTTCTAACCAGATGAATTGAATTGGTATTAATATAAGAGATTCAGCCATTCGATTGATAAAAAAATTTAGAACCGAATTGGCACAATTATAATGAATTTAATACTTCTTATATAATTTTCTCCATCGATAAAAGATGCCAAGACTATGCGTCAATAATGTAGAATTTGTAAATGAACTATTTATTCATTTGATCATCTATTGACCGTCATCCTCTTCTCTTTTGCTTAATATCGACCGACTTAGGATGAGAATCAAAAGAGTAAAAGTTCAGCACAAATCGATCGATGCAGACAATTTTGTGTTTGAGCCATGCAACAGGGTTTTGACTCATGAGTTCTTGATCCATGAAATGAGTTGGGTACGATGTCATAGTCCCAGATCCTGTCTATCTCTAAGATCGGCTCCGATCCTTCGCGGTTGATAAGAAAGGCAAATAAAAGGCGGAAAGCGGAAATCGAAACCCTTAAACCTCTTACAAAGATAACCATAATCTTAAGCTTGTAAACATTGACAAAAGTACGTTCATTTCACGAAAAATTCAATACTTTAAAAATGCTTTTTCGAGAAATGATCGTTTGCATTACTTATAAAAATAATTTAATGGAAAAATATTTTCATTACTTATGAAAACAATTGAATACATCTTTCACTGGTTAATTTAGTTAAGCAATACGAACAATCACTTTTCAAAAAAAAATATTTTTTACATTTTTCATAAAAGAAACGCACCCTAAGGCTTCGTTCGTTTCACGAAAATAACTTTCGTGAAAATATTTTCCAAATTTTCCGACATTCGTTACACAGAAAATAAAATAGTCAAGGAAAATATTTTTCACCAATGGAAAAAGTGCATTCAAAAGTGGAGAAAATATCTTATGTTTTTTTTTAAGTGGAAAGTATTTTCCGTCCTCTTTATTTACCTTTAAATATTGCAACATTTAACAGCGTATCTTGATCCCGCTCGAGGTCGGCGAGCAGGCAGCTTTTAACAAACGAACATCCGAAAATATTATCATTTTTTTCAGAAAAATAATTTCTCGAAAAATATTTTATATCTTTTTCGTGAAACGAATGAAACATAAATGTAAAAGAAATACGCCGTAAATGCCATTTCAAGAATTCCAAAGCAAATATTGGTTTAGTCGGAGCATTGGCGAGTCACGAGGGCAGTTTATAACCGGCTGTGACCTCAGTTGGAAAAAAGCTCGTAGGGATTGAATACTGGGTTCACACCATGTGCAGCGTTCAAAGGTCAACACCAAAAGGACAAAAGTTAAAAGAATAAAGTCAAAGGTCCCCATGTTCCGCCACGTGGTCTAATATATCACCTTAGGCCATGACATTCAACTCTCCCTTCTTCTTTTTTTCTCGGCCATTGGACAGATGACACCTTCAATTCGCTGTTCGAAATTTAATGCACATCTCACGTTTTACTGCACGTGGACACCAACATCCCACTCGGACAAAGAGATGCTCTTGGGAGACCACCGTCATTATCTTTTTTTTTTTCTCTTTCTTCTCGAAGATCGCGAAAAAAACTCTGACGACTAATTATCACGATCGACCCGAACTATACGAATCCATGCGTTCACTACTAATAAAGCATTAGCAAAAAACTCGAAACTAACCCAAGTCAACGCATCAGAAGAGAGGGTTGTCGCGCACTAATGATATTTTTTGAGCGAGATAATACATAAGATCTCGAAATTTCATATACAAAGAGAGAAATCTTATTAAGTGATTCATAAGAAGACAACAATCTCCGAGCGATCACCACTTTTTTCGGTTGGTACTTAAGCACCCCTTAGTTACCGGGTTCGTACACAATGCTTAGGTCTTCTTGCTTGGTTTGTGAATGAATTAGGCCTGCACTTAGACCGTTAGATGGAGGGTGCTCTTTGATGAATAATCATGCTCGTGACCTGAAAAATGACCGTCGGTGATGTTGATGTTTATGGACGTGTATTTCCTCGCGTTTAAGGTAGGATAAACATGTCCTAAAAGATGCTTCGGAAGCAAGCACGAAGACGGACGCGGGACCGGACCCCGCCGTCGGCGCCTGCCGGAAACCCCAGCTGATAGCGAGCCAATGGGGCCAACACGACAGAGGTCGGGAGGAAAGAAGGAATGGCGCGGCAGGGGCAAAACGGTCAAGGAAGGGAAACACAGCGCCGTCGCCGTTTCCACCGACGTTAACGGGGCGGGGGGAGAATCCCGAGGATATATGATGAGACGACGGCGGTCAACGGCGTCGATCATGTTGGGCACGTGCACCGACGCCTTCTCCTTGCGTGGGTGCGTGTGTGGGCCCGCTTCTCCTCTCCACCGCAGATCCGGGTGCACGGGGGAGAAGGATAGAGCACGGGGCATGACAGGATAGCTTCACGTGTACCGTCACCCTCTCCGGCCAATCACGTGTCGCCCATTGACGCGTGTAGCTTTCAGTGTCTCTCGGAGGTCGACCGAGAACACCAATAATAAATGAATGGACAAATTACCAATAAAATATTTAAATTATGTTTACTCTAACATAAATATTTTAATTTTCATTACAATAAAATCGACACTAGCAAACTGTGATAAAAATAGTCTCGACTTTTTTTTAATGAAAAAATCTAAATTTACACTTGTATGACATACGTATCTTCTATTTTAGCTCTATGGAGATTGTATTTATCACATTGGAATTAGTTCGAGATTTTTTCATCGTACAAAACAAAATTTCCGTGTATTTTTTTTTATCACAGTGGGCAAATTTACAATTTTCAGAGACATAGAAAAAGATTGAAGGGTCATGGTGGTGGTTACTGTGCTAGTCTCTCCCGAGAAATAGTCAAGATGCACGCAAGCTGGCCTGGACACCTCGGTTACAAAAAAAAAAAAAAAGATTGAAGATATTGTAGTTTTAGGTTTATTTTTGTATTCCCAGATGAAAACATGGTATTTCTAATGAAAATAATATTTTTTGAGTTTAGAGGCGTGATTTCCTCCTTATCAAAAGGGGAAATCATTTTCTCCCGATATAAACTTAGTTGTGTTTTTGGTCCATGTTATCCACAAGCCAATCAGTTTTCCACCGATTTCGTGAAAATCACTTTTCCTTCAACAAAACGAGGCCCCCGAGGTGATAGAGATATTTATAGTATTTCGTCGATTCTCCATGTCTCTAGAGATTATATGTGTCTCTTCTATGATTGTGCATATCTCTGATCGACTATAGCCGACAGCGTATGATCTCGTTATCTGAAATCGCCATCGGTTCATGAACTCTTTCATTGTACATTCAGGGATTCCTCAAATTCTATTGTTCTTAGAATACATCTAAAAAGATCAAGAGATGGTGCGGCGGTTGGGTACGGCGTGGGGGAGAGGTGAAGGGCAAAAGACACCCATGCGGTGCCAAGTGGAGACCACGCCATGTAGCGAAGACAAAAAGTTCCCCCCGCCCCATAATCCCAATCCCAATATTTAAAGGAAAAAACCATCAATCTTTTTTAAATCACATTAAATATGACGTATTTATCTTAAACTTAAATTATTACAATATATTTATCTTTTTTTTACAACATTAAAAATTCCGAACTTATATTTTCTTGACACATTTACTCTAATTACGACATATTTACTCTAAACTTTTTTCATAACACTAAAATTTTTTAACTTGTATTAAAAGCGGTTTTGTTTGTACCAATCTACTTGGTATGCAACTTCACTCGACATTCCGACCGGCTGATCTCGAATTTGTTGTCCCCATATGCTAAAGCCGGTCTACAGATCTTGATGGTCAATTTGCAATTAAAAGTAATAACACGCACAATACCTTAAAAAAGTGTCAAGGCACTTCGCTCGATTGCTCAATCGAATCGATACACTAATATGCGTATTCTTCTAAGGCGACCCTAGAAGTATAATTATGCGTATCTCCAGGAGTTCACCAATGTGTCATGGAATAAAGAATTAACCCTTAGAGATTATCCGGACGTTTAGAAAAGTACCCGACACTCCATATATGTGGGAAAAAAAAATGTAGACGTATGTGTGGATTCGACTTGCAGTAAATACGCAATTTCCTAATCGACTTCCATGATTATTCGACCTCAATCGGACCAATCTTCGATTCTTTCTTCCGTCTCGATGACGAGGGCATGCTCATGCGCAGGGACGAACATGTAAGACGACGAGACCTACATGTACTAATGGGTATTAAATGACACTTTCATAGGTATCAGTTGCTCCTTCACTCCGACGCAATAAATTCCTCAAGGGACCAAAGTCGAGGGCGGAATAATGAAGACGCTCTTGGTTGGAGAAGATGGTCCTCAACATCTGCCGACAAGCTCGAACGGCCACGGCCACGGCGTCGCCGGTCACCATCGGGTCATTTTCTCGATGCAACTCGTGGCGGTGGTAGGATCCGAGCATTAATCCGTGACGGGTACGATTTCCCACCACGCAGGCCCGTTGCTCCGCTTCTCTTTAACCCGCTATCGGTTCCGTTCTCAGCTAAGCGTCTCTGTATCGTTCTTTTACATGGGTGATTGTGATACCCGTTTCCATGCCGAATCTAACTGTTACCGACCGTTGGATCGAAATCATGAGGTGGAACGTGATCATGCCGGGAGGGATCCCACCATGCATGAGCACTGCCCCTAATCATGGTTCGCTAACGGTTTAACTCGCGATAATGACTCTCCCCGAACGGGGAGAAGTAGACTGAAAAGAGAGGTCGGACTGACCCATGATGAAGGCGACCGTTGTAAGCAAACTATAGTGTCGGTGAAATAATTTTATATCAGTTGTCAATTGATGGGTAGTAGAGACGACATGATGGTGTCAATTAGTGTTGTCAACTGGTTATGCTGGAGTGGGGGCAAAAGGCGCCCGCATCTGGGGGGCCAGCTTGGAGAGAAGTTTACATCCACTTCGCCACAAATCCGATGAAAAAAGATGACCAGAACGAGAAGATTAGTTTAGTTTTTCATGGGAGAATTCGTCCCTTCTTCCAAAATTTTGCCTTTTGATGTATTTTAGTTCCTTCGATTTGATCCGAGGCCTGATACGGTTCATATAAAATCGGTCGATAATGAAATCGAAACTTTCACAAATGATCTTTACACATTCACCACCATCGATGCATAATGGATTGAGGTTGATGGGCAGGTTTCCATACGCACGGAACTATGTTTTCACTATTAAGTTGGAAAGGGATAAATATCCACGCAATACAAGAAAAATATCTTATTTTTTAGTTCGTTTTGCTAGAAAAGAGCAGAGTTAATTACACGAAAAATCCCAAACCTTCATGCACATTGTGGTACCGATACCTAAATTCAACCCTATATTATATTTATTGTGACACGGATATCTCAATTTTTCTTTCGTTACATGTGACATACGCATAAATTTAGAATATTGATGACACGCCGAGCAAAATTATAAGGTTTGTGGTGATAAATGATTCTTCCTATCACATCTGTACAAATTTGAGAGTTTTGATACTATCTAAAAAGAACTTCCAGGCGTTACTATGACAATAGACAAAATCTAATGCTTCTTTATGATATTTTCCCAAAAAAGAAGAAGAAAGTATTCGCTGCGTGGCCGTATATACGGCAATACGGCATGCACTTCAATTTAGAAAGTGGGTGAGGAAGAGCACAAAAAGATATCAAAAATAAAAAATATATATAATAACTCAAGTGGGTATGAAAAATGATAAATAATTTAATTTATTTTATTTTATTTTGAGCAAAAAAGAAAAAGGAAAAATCCTCAATCAGCGGCGGTGAGGAGTGGGTGGGTGGGTGGCCAGTGGCCAGATTAGGCGGAGGCCCCACCGGCCTAATCACTCCACCTCCGCCCTTCCCGCCGCTGAACCCCAGTCATAAATAAAAATCATCAAGAAAAAAGAAAGTACCAAATAAAGTCAAGAAAAAGAAAATAAAAGAAAATAAAAGGGGGGAGAGAGAGAGAGAAAAAAAAAAAGCAAGGGGGCAACGACCGAGGACGAAAATCCGACCAAACTTTCACTCGCTCACTTGACTCACTGAGTCGCTGGGGGCGTGGGGACAGCTGAGTCAAAACCGTTGACTGTTCTTCCTCTTCTGACTCGCGCTCAGGGATTCATCCATCTCCCCTCCCCCCCCCCATGTGCGGCGTCCTTTCGCGGGTAAGAGAACCGAGTCACGAAGGGAGCGCGCCACATGCAGGTCGGCCCGCCACCTTCGGACCGGGCAGGAACGCTGTTCTGCTCTCGGGTTGGACCGGTCCAATTCCGGATTTTAGAAATTTCTTTGTTCAAGTGGCACGATCCCTTGACCTCCCGTGCAGAACAGAAAGAGCAAATCTCGATCTTTTTAACCCGTCCCGTCTTTCGAATTACGCGCTCCCCCGATTCATAACTCGCGCGGCCGTATCCTTCGATTCAAGAAGGCCTTCTTTTCTAATCGAGCCAGTCGGTTTCCGGTTTCGACGGATAGCCCAAAAGATTCGTCGACCCGCTTCATCATACTTCGATATTTACGGCTGCCGTCGGCCTATTGCTGTTCGGTTGCTCCGGATTCACTCCGCATCGGGCTTTAATTTTCTTTTCTTCTATTAAATATTTAGGAAAACTATAATAGAAAAAGGAGGATTAATCGAAATGAAAAACATAATTAATGCCATAATGATGAAAAAGCCAGGAGGAGGATTCAGGCGGGGCAAAAGCAGCTTCTTCACAATCCCCGGGGAGAAAAGGAAGGGAATATGCAATTTTTATATATTATTTTTCTGGATTGCCCCGCCAGAAAAAAAAATAGAAAAAAAAAGATTTCTTTCTGCTTTTTTCAAGGAGTGGAGAAAACTGACACAGCCTTACCGTGGGGTTGGTTTCAGTTTGACCAGATTCTCCAGTTCTTCTAAACCTCCATGATTCTCGGATTGCAGTTTACCCCAAAGGCCAAATGAAGATATAGACGAATGAAGGGAAGAAAACACAAGAGAAAAGCCAGTGTCTGATGCGTCAGTTCTCGATAATTTGCTTTGATCTAAGTCTCCTTGAATGGTTGCCCCGTTACCCGGATAGAATATGATATGCGTGAGAGGGTTACGACAAGAAATGAGTTGTATTCGCTTTGTTTATGCGAACATCAATTTGATTGATAAAAGTTCTCGATGTGGATTTTTAATATGCGATAGCCGTGCGAGGTGGGGATCACTAAGATGCCAAAGCCTTTGGAGAAGCAGTTCCTTGATGTTGAAACGTAATAGAAATTTGGCTAAACACGGATTAAGAATTGATAGAATAACAAATCATTCTTTCAAGTGTGAGTATCGAAAAAAGTTTGCCTTTTCGAAACCCTATGACACCCTTTTATATGGTGTTAAAATAAGATACCTAATTACATAAGGAAACACAATTATAATAAGAAACATAATTACGATAGAAAACCCGATTTTAATAGGAAATGTCATAAAATATAAACCTAATTATAATGAAAATGCTATTAGAATAACAAAAACCACTCCAAAGTCCATGCAAATGATTCCAAAACGCGAAAATATGATGTCGATCGCGGCATGATGGTGAATTTTGATTAACAGCCCGTTTTCACGCGACTTGCCAAAATTCAGCTCATTTCGAGTTTACTATTCTTGAGCGCATCACTCCTAAATTATGAAACCACACAGCGAGTCGAAGCCAGGACTTCGAGCTCCAATCCAAAGTTGAGATTGAATGAGCGCCCGTTTTTCTCCCGAGTGCTTATATCAATTAGAATGTTTTCGGTATATCACAACAGGGTTATTGAATTTAATTTGTCACTCGATGCAAAGAAATTCTATCTTGCATTTCTATCGACTCAAATGAATATACACGACCAACATGCATGTACAGATTGGTCGAATCTGTAGCTTGATCGGGCGTAGCCAAGCCCAAGCAAGACACCGAGGCAGTCCGTCAGTTGATCGACTCTACATACTAAGTAACGTACGATAACACATATAAAGTTATGGTTTTAAGGTTGTTTAACAAAAAACAGTGGAAACACAGCGATTCAAATCCAAATTGCAGACAAACGCATTCAATGCTCTGAGCGACCACGCAATGCTTTGGTTGTCATACATGCCGATGTCTATACATGTGATAACCAGATCAAATTCCCGAATATTCTCACGGGTTCATTATCTAAAATGGGCGGAGATCGATTTTCTTTTTTTATAATCATTTCATCACATCGATGATGGAATCTTTGTAAGTTATTTTATTTTGAGTCGAGCGCGATGTGTACAACACAATGGATACTTTAATTAGGATCGAGAAACGCGACGAGATTGTGATTTGACATTAATTTTATGGAGTCAATCGATGACCCGACATCTAATGTTGCTTCCAAGTCAAGGTGAGCTATTGAATACAAACTATCCAGCAGTGATATGTGCACAGCCTAAGGTGTAGATGTGCATTTAAGAATCGATTTTTTTAGCTCCGAGAATTGAATTACGTCGACACGAAGCCTTCCGCCAGCGCGAGAGACAGAAAAGGTGCGTTTTGTGTCGATCGGAAGCAACTCGCGACAGAATTAAAAGAAAGAAGGAGGAGGGGAGGGGGGGGGGATGGAAAAAAAGGATATTGAAATGACGTAATTGCCCTTGAGTGAAATAAATAAAGAAAAAAACCCTAAAGCTATGTTCTCCGCGACACATTTACTCTCACCTGGCTCTTTGGGCGAGAGCAGCCCCGCCGGTGAGTGCCAAATTCAGTGGAAAAAAAAGAAAATTTTTTTTAGGGTAGATGTGTCACAACAATATAAGTTCAAGATTTTTGGTGTCATAAAAAAGTTTACGGCAAATGTATTATACGAATACAAGTTCGAGGTTAGGGTAAATGTCTCACACGACCGTAAATTTAGGATTTTTTGACGACATAAAAAGAGACCGTCACATATGATATAATTTAGGGGTTTTATGGTAATTGGAGAGCAAGTGGAAGTGGAAGGAGGGGGACGCCTTCCTTCATGGCGTCGCGGTCGCGGGGTCAATGCCACCGGCACTTTCTCTCTACTTCGGTTGGCTCCGTGGGACAGATGTTGCAGTTAAGGAAGCTTCCACTTCCCCCCATTTTTTTAATAGAAACCGCAATTATAGAAATATAATCACTCACCTTCAAAAAGAAAAAAAAAAGGGTATTGTTAGGTAGGACTTCCTTCTGTTAAAACTTAATGACTCGAAATAATGTTTTTGTAAAACGATCGGCCACATCGCCTATTACCGTTTGGACACGAATAGTTGTTAATAACGATTATGATTAAGTATTCAAAGCGATACAATCGATCGTCTTCGAAGAAAATATCTTTTTAACTATTTATTTTTCGCGTAACAAATTGAATTCTTATAATATATGCGGAGTGAATTTTCGCGTCCTTCTTAAAATACTCATTTCCCGTTATATTGGCTCGAGAGAAGAATCGTGCCGCGCTATGAGAATTGGGATAATGCTAAGTATGTCGAAATAGCAAATCATATTCGACGCTTGATACGAGTCCGTCGGATCTCTGCAAGGAATTATTTGATTCATGATTTTCTTGCTCTTAGCATTATTCATAGAGAGAGAGAGAGAGAGAGAGGGAGAGAGAGAAGAATATCTGTGGGAGAGAATGCGATTATCTCGCCATGTGGGACTCGATAAAGATCCAAAATACTCAGGGCCAGAGAATTGGGGGGAAAAAGAAGACAAAATACTCTGGCAGTGGCAGCTGCAGAAATAACTGGAAAAATGAGTGTACCTTTACATTAAAAAAGGAGGGGACGAAAAGAGAAAAATGGTGAACATCCCGGAAGATTCCGTTGGCGCTGATGAACACCCGCCAACGCTAATCTCACTCAGGACTGTAAAAAAGCTTCCTTGATTGACCATTTCTTGTTCCTCTGTTTTTTCTTTTCTTTTCTTTCAGTCTTTCCCTTTTGTTGTTGTTGTTGGTGGTGTTGGCTCTCCCAGTTTTTCAGGCGCGGGTTTGCTTTTGCTCGCTCACCCTTTTTCTTCTTTTTCTTTTTTTGCTCTTTCTTGGCCACGCAATGGGGAGTTTTCGTGGCACTTGTGATCCCCACCTGTTATATATAGTCACACTCTCCTCTTGACTCACATTGCTCAGTGCTCGGTGCCGCCCTCTTCCCCTGCTTTCACACCTGTGAACCCGTGTCTGTGTCCCGAGGAGGCCAAATGGACTCTGCTGCTCCACCTCCTCAGCAACACTAGCAGTTGCCGAGCGCCAAGCATTAAGTTCTGGCCTTTTCCATTCTCAAGACTCGACAAAGATCTCTCCTTTTTCCGGGCTATTTCTCCTTCTCTTTCCTTTCCTTGTCTCTCTCACGGCATTGGGTGACTGAAAGAGGAGAGAGCTTTTGGGAAGCAGAGATGGCAATGGCGAGGAACTCGGTGTCCAAGGTGGTTTGGGTCGTTGGGCTTGTTTGGGTGCTGGGTCTTGAGCTGATCCACTGCAGTGTGAGCTATGACAGGAAGGCACTTGTGATTGATGGGCAGAGGAGGATTCTCTTCTCTGGTTCTATACATTACCCCAGAAGCACTCCTGATGTATGGAGTTTCTGCTTCCACCTTTCTCTGATTTATCGTCTCTTGAGTGAAATATTTCGTGCTTTTCTCTTATGTTTTTCTTTGGCCTCCTTTGTGTGGGTGTAGATGTGGGAAGATCTCATACAGAAGGCTAAAGATGGAGGCTTAGATGTGGTCGAAACATATGTCTTCTGGAATGTCCACGAGCCGTCTCCTGGCAATGTATGTTATTCTGAGCACTCTTTTCCTCTCGTTTTTGCCATTCACTCATTTTTTCTTCCTGTAAGCTGTTGTTCCTATTGATGTAGTTTTTTCTTCTAATTGTCGGTGCATGGGCGTGTTACAGTATAACTTTGAAGGAAGATACGATCTGGTGAGGTTCATAAAGACTATTCAGAAAGCAGGGCTCTATGCTCATCTGAGGATTGGGCCTTACGTTTGTGCAGAATGGAATTTTGGGTATTTGCTTTCTCAGTTTTTTCCTTCATTTTCTGGATCTAGACCGCTTTCACTTTGCTTGCAATCACCATGAATGCCAAATTTATTCCTGTCTTGATTTGTGTCTCTGTACATTTCCGTCGAGAAATATCTAAACAATAATGAGAAGTGAGACCTTAATGTGAGCACAATCTGTGTACAGTGGGTTTCCTGTTTGGCTCAAGTATGTGCCTGGAATCAGCTTCAGAACAGACAACGACAAGTCTGTTCAGTTACTTCAACTACGATTTCAGAGTCATTTATGTTATCGTCAGCGACTCTTCAAGCAAGCGGCAAACAGCTGATTTTGCCAAACTAAATTTTGACTGGACGTTTGCAGAGGGCAATGCACGGGTTCACTGCGAAGATTGTCAACTTGATGAAGAGCGAAAACCTGTTTGAGTCACAGGGTGGCCCCATCATTCTCAATCAGGTATTTGTTGAAGATCTTTTGGTCTAAATCTCCTGACACATGTTCTTCTTAAAGGGTCAGAGAATTCATGAAAAGGTTAAATGGCATGATGCTCAATCAAATTCCTATCATAATACGATGAAAAACACTACTAACTAAGTTTATCCTACCAAGTCGGGTCAATTATATAAGCCGTTTTTTGCCAATAGGCTTTATTCTGCTTGGAGTCTTCTCTAAGATCTAAGATCTAATTTTTGGTCATAGCAGAAGCCAATTTATCTGACTTCAGTCGAGGTACAGAGTTGAGGAGTATGAGTTTATTCTCTTATTCTTGCTGCTATAGATTGAGAACGAGTATGGAGCGCAGAGCAAATTGCTTGGGGCTGCTGGTCACAACTATGTAACTTGGGCTGCCGATATGGCCATCCGATTGGGAACCGGTGTGCCGTGGGTCATGTGCAAGGAAGAAGATGCCCCAGATCCAGTGGTGAGATATTATTCTCTCTAACCTCCAGATCTTGGTTTAGTCTCCAGACATTTTGTTTGGGTGTTTCTTTCATGTTTCAATCGAATTACTTTAGCGTTTTTCTTCATTCCTTCATTCCTTCGTTCTATTTCTTGAGCTTACTTGATAGAATAACATTGATTTGCCCGAATTAGTATAACTATGGTATAAAGTATGTGTCAAATCTATAACCGAGACCCCTGTTTGGATAGAAGTCTTCTCTGCTTCGTGCATATACTTAGACCTGTTTATTGATACTGGACGCAGATAAACACATGCAATGGCTTTTACTGTGATGCATTTACTCCAAATAAGGACTATAAACCCACAATCTGGACAGAGGCTTGGAGTGGCTGGTAAGTGAATCACTCCCAGATCGTAAGTTGACTTTCGGTAAGGTATACGTGCTCACTTGTCCCAAAAACAAATGCAGGTTTACAGAATTTGGAGGCCCACTTCATGAGCGGCCAGTTCAGGACTTGGCATTTGCCGTTGCTCGGTTCATCCAAAAAGGAGGATCCTTCGTTAATTATTACATGGTTTGCCTCTTTCAAGTCAACTACATTTCCATGTTTTGGCAATTATTACTAATCCAATTTATGCATTCCATGAAACAAACAGTATCATGGAGGCACAAACTTTGGGCGCACTGCTGGAGGCCCTTTCATCACGACCAGCTACGACTACGATGCTCCAATAGATGAATATGGTGAGTTTTAGCAACATTTTAGCTTTTGATGCTGAAGATCACTGTTTAAATGTTTTTCCAGAGTTTTCTGAGAAGCTTACATTTCTGAGTTAGCAGTCCAGGCTAATTGCCTTTGTGCTTTTTATTGGCAGGTCTAGTTAGGCAACCAAAGTATGGTCACCTCAAAGAGCTACATAGGGCTGTTAAGATGTGTGAACGGGCATTAGTGTCTGCTGATCCAATGATTACATCTCTAGGAACCTATCAACAGGTACTGTGTAAACCTTTTCCTGGAAGATGTGCCGTTAATTTACCTCTCCTGATCTATTTTTGCTGTTTCTAGGCTCACGTATACACAACAGAATCTGGAGATTGTGCTGCATTTCTAGCAAATTATGATACAAAATCTTCAGCCAGAGTGTTGTTCAACAACATGCATTACAATTTGCCTCCTTGGTCCATCAGCATTCTTCCTGATTGCAGGAATGTCGTTTTCAATACCGCAAAGGTATGAAATTGTGCAAGTTCTTTATCATGCTCCTAAAATTATTGGGAAAAGGGATGTTATGTTAGTTGGTATTTGTTCTTTCTCACTACGACAAGGCTAGATGCTCTAAAGATGACAGCTTGGTATGGTTCTGATTTTAGGTTGGTGTTCAAACCTCACAAATGGAAATGCTACCAGTTAATGGTGAGATGCTTGCCTGGGAGAGTTATGATGAGGATATCTCCTCCCTTGATGACAGTTCAACCTTCACAACTCACGGCCTCCTGGAGCAGATCAATGTAACCAGGGATGCTAGTGATTACTTGTGGTACATAACTAGGTGAGCTTGAGTTACTTTAGTGCCTCAGTACTACTTCTCCAATGAGCTCTCTCTCTCTCTCTCTCCGTGAGTCTGTCTCTGCTCAGATGGCTGTATGTGGTTTGTACCCCTGTTCCAGTTTCCCTGTGTGTGAGTGAATATGTTATGTAGGTTGGCACAATTTTTTTTGTGTTTTCCATCTGCTTTTCTTGGACATGCCAAGTAGTGAACTTTGCCACCTTTGCCATCAACAGTGTTGACATCGGTTCTTCTGAGTCCTTCCTACGAGGAGGAGAACTCCCCACTCTTATTGTTCAATCAACAGGCCATGCTGTGCACGTCTTTATCAATGGTCAGCTTTCAGGTGCGTGTGTAAATTCTCATCACTATTTTTTATTTGAATGTCCGCTTGGGGAAAAAATGATGAGTGATTATGTTTAACAGGTTCTGCTTTTGGGACAAGGGAAAATAGGAGATTCACATACATTGGCAAGATTAATCTACGTGCAGGCACGAACAGAATAGCACTCTTGAGTGTTGCCGTTGGATTACCAGTAAGTTCCTCTTTCATGACCCATTCTCCCTTCCTGCCAACACAAAACAATGACCTGATGATGTTACAAAGTAACATAAACAGTGTCTCCTTAGCTCCACCGACCGTAATAAACTTATTCCAGTTAGATGAGCACATCGAAGGCATGCTCATAGGAAATTATTATTCCTTGGTCAGGTCATCATAATCAGAAACATTGCAATATAATTTTTTCATGGTCTAATAAACAAACTCCAATCCAACTAACTGGAGAAGATAAGTGACACTCTTGTCAGGACGGCGGAAACTTAGTGTACAAGCCGAAGAACTCTGATCAGACAATCTTTCAGAACTCTTAATGTTGGAGCATGCTAAATCTGCTTGCATGAACTACCAAATTTAATGAAAAATGCCTTCATTTGGTTGATGATATCACTCTGACTTGTGACCTGATGATTCAAATTTCTGTTTATTGGTTTAGAATGTTGGTGGACACTATGAAACATGGAACACTGGCATCCTTGGACCAGTTGCGTTACATGGACTTGATCAAGGAAAATGGGACTTGTCTTGGCAGAAATGGACCTATCAGGTTGAACACCCTTCTGTCATTCTCATTCTTTGGTTTGGTTTAGAAATTTCCTTGATCCTGCCTCTGTGAACAGGTCGGGCTTAAAGGAGAGGCTATGAGCCTTAACTCTCCCAACAGCATCTCCTCAGTTGATTGGATGGATGCATCACTAATCGCACAAAGACAGCAGCCACTGACCTGGCATAAGGTATATTGTGTAGAGAAGAAGATTACTGAATTAAATCAGTTACAGATCACTTTAGTCTCT
Source organism: Melaleuca alternifolia (assembly GCA_019926035.1). NCBI lineage: Eukaryota > Viridiplantae > Streptophyta > Magnoliopsida > Myrtales > Myrtaceae > Melaleuca > Melaleuca alternifolia. The sequence continues at coordinate 3,305,915 of JAGKPW010002416.1, read as the reverse complement.
GATGACATTTTAATTGCAGGCTTATTTCAATGCCCCAGAAGGTGATGAGCCATTGGCCATAGACATGAGTGGTATGGGGAAAGGTCAAATATGGATTAATGGACAGAGCATTGGAAGATATTGGACTGCGTATGCCAGCGGTGATTGTAATGGATGTAGTTATGCTGGCACTTTTAGGCCGCCAAAATGTCAGCTTGGCTGTGGGCAACCAACCCAGCGATGGTAAAGTCCTTTCTTCATAACATCACATTAGAGTTACAAAAGAAAGAAATGTCGTATCAAGCAGAGAAAAAGCAATATGAAATCGACCTCTGTCACTCATGGGATTTTAATTCTTCAGGTACCATGTGCCACGATTTTGGTTGAAGCCAACGCGGAATCTCTTAGTTATCTTTGAGGAACTTGGAGGTAATCCATCCAAGATTTCTCTGGTGAAGAGATCGATGACCAGTGCCTGTGCGGACGTGACTGAATTCCACCCAACTATTAAGAATTGGCACATTGAGAGCTACGGAAAATCCGAAGAGTTCCACAACCCAAAAGTTCACCTGCAGTGCAGTCCAGGTCAATCAATAAGTTCAATCAAGTTTGCGAGCTATGGTACTCCACTTGGAACTTGTGGCAGCTACCAGCAAGGAACTTGCCATGCTCCGAGCTCATATGACATCCTAGAGAAGGTACTAATATATAGGGAGCGGTAAATTTGCAGATGTTCTAGTAACATACGACCAACAAGGACCATGCAAGTTTAACCCTCGCAATGACATGGCCTGCTGCATAGTAGAAGGGCCAGTCACTGCATTAATACAGTTAAACAAATCTCTGACATTCACAAGAACTCAAAGCATGAACATGCACCATAGAATGCGATATGACCTTGTTGAACTGTGTCCAAAAACCAATATTACCTTTTTCACATGTTAATTCAAGTTCCTCTATATTATTGCAGAAGTGCATTGGGAAGGAGAGATGCTGGGTGGCGATATCTAACAGCAACTTCGGGCGAGACCCATGTCCGAATGTGTTGAAGAGATTGTCCGTTGAAGCCGTTTGCACTCCCACTTTTTCCACGACCGCCCAACCCGAATGGAGGGGTTAATTAGATACCCAAGACAGAACCAACCTCTCCCCACTTAACCATACGCCGCCAGCAAGACAAACAAGAAAAAATAATAAAATGGGTGCCGGAGTCCGTTGTAGGCCTAAGTTATATGAGGTAAATTAAACATGAACTAGTGTGTAAATTAGTGATTGGTAGAAGATGATATAGGTCAGACTGCGAGTTCCTCGGGGTTCTGCAATTAGGGGCCCTTTAGGTGAATTCTTTCCTGGTCCCGGGCTTTTAACCGGATCTGCCACTGGGAAAAATGAGTTCATTTGTAGTTATGCGAGTCCATTTTGTTTTCTGTATTTGGCTGGGGCCGCAAAAATGAGGACCCAGTTAAAAGGTCCATGTCGGGAGTGGATCCTGGTGTGACCATTCGCTGTTGTTACCCTTGTGTAGTTCCTGATGAATTGTTAGTGTTCGGCATTCTGAGTTCTTGGCTTCAACATGCTTTGTGCATTTAGCACCAGGCCTCCGCTTCGTCATGTCACCAAATTGCTCATCGGTATAGGATGCGCGCGACCTAAATGGCTACCCAATTACCGAGTAAAGCAGCAGGTTCGAACCTAGCACGGTCACGGAATAATATTTCCTCTTTCTGTTGATAATGAGAACCATCAGGAAGCCGTCCATTCATGAAGCAGATATTATTGTATGATCTGCCAAATGTAATTGGAGGGACTTGCTTCTTTTCTTTTCTCCCTCTTGTTTTCTAAGGAAGATGCCATAATTGAGGTCCAAAAGGAACGATTCGCATGGATTATAATGTCTTCGGAACTCATTCAGGTCCTATCAACACAAATCCCAGAGAATCCAGCAATATGTCGTAGACGCTCCATCTATGGTTAAAACACTAGCTTAATGAGACTCGCAATACATTATTTGCTCATCCTAAAGACTCCCAATACATTATTTGCTCATCCTAAAGACTCCCAAAGTAGCATGATATGCAATATGGTCACTTGGAAATCACAACTCTACGGAGATGGAATGAGACATTTGACGAGGGTGAATGTAGAAAAGCATGTCTAGTGATAACCAGACTCAAAGCAATCTGATTACATCAAAGAGACATTGTGTCTAACCTCTTCAAAGAAAGAAAGATAGTATGTAGCATGGTCGACAGCATTTACATGATGATTAAGCGGAAGCAGTCGCCATGTGCTTAGCTAAAGTCGTCTGCAGCTGATCTTTCTGGGCTCCTACCACCTTGTCAACAATCTTTCCTCCCTTCACAAACATGAAAGTCGGCATCGCCTCCACGGCCCACTCTTGAGCGACCGTCTACAAAAAGAACCGTGAGTCATTGCTCAACGAATTTGACAACACTTGCAAAGTAGAACGTAGACAGCTGGGTTGTCATCTATTGAGACAAATTTCCATCATTCATGTAGGCCCTAGAAAAGTCGTCCTGGGTTTATTTTACCTTCAGTTCATCAACATCAACTTTCAGAAATAGAACACTGGGAAATTTCTTGGCCAGCTCTCCCAGGAATGGTGCAATGAAACGGCAAGGTGGGCACCATGAAGCAGTGAAATCAACAACCACCTGTTTCAGACGAAAAAAAAGGAACTCGCTGAACATTATATGCATTTGAATTCTGACCAGCTAGAGCTAGTGGCGCTCTAAAATAAGATGCCACAGCAGAAACATCCTGGGAAATTTAATCGGCAGTTCAATGGCTCCTGAACAGGAAGAGCTTAGCGAGCTATTGTGACCCACTTGTACATTCTTCGACAAAATTACACTAAAGAGAAAAATACCCGTACTATCACCCAAATAGAGTCACCTGCTATTAAGAGTTGACTAGCAGACTGCTGATATTGACATGAAAAATCAGAGTATTTACCTTCGAAAACCATACTACAATACTAATCATGAATTACGACTCGCCGGCCCCTCTTTAAAATTATAGAAGAAGCATAAACAGCAATATATCTATATACTTTCTTGATGAAAAAATAGGGTTCAAAAGAAAAAGAGAGTGATATGAACTACGCCTTAATTTCATAAGAGAGTGAAACCATGACTAAGTATGATTCTATCTAACACAAAGAATCACTTTTCTAGCAAGATTTGATTGAACTATAAGCAAAAGGTGAGATAGTTACAAAGGAGAACAATCGACCAAGCATCGTAATCAACATGGGCGAACTATATACCGAGTATTCTTCCCCTCCTATGCTCAGCGAGTTGGCCAAACATAGCACCGCATTATAAACTCAAATGATGCTATATCAAGACCCATTCACAACTTTGTCATAACAAGTGCTGTGACAGACTGTTTGTGGCATTTTAGACAAGTGATTCGCTAATTCAGTTTTAAATTTCAATCGTCCAATTCAGTCAAAAAACTTTTGACTGCCGATGTAGTCATTTCGGCCAGTTATCAAAACAATACATCGAGCACTAAATTGGCAAAATTTCAAAAAGTTTAGGACCGTATTGATAAAGTTGAAAGGTCTTGGACTAAATTGGCATATCATCATAAGGCTAAGGACTAATCAGCACAATTGAAAGACTTCGGTTATTAATTGGCCGCCCTACAATAGATTAGATTGGATTTAGGAATTTTTGGACATTATTCCGGGGGATAAAAGAAAGGCCTTATCAAAACATCTCTCTGTCCGAAAAGTGGAAGTCGATAGTATTTTTTCCATTTCGGCGAAAGAATACGATGACGGGTCTCTTTGAAAAGCATTGCTCATCTTCCATTGGCTTAACTACTCTAATTGCTACGTTCCTTCCGATCAACTTTTCTTTTCCGTTCGATCGATCAGGTTTTCTCGTTCGTCCAGGAAAAAATTAAGGGAAATAATAACGAACAGCAAACGAATCGCAACTGATACAGACGAACCAGAGACAAACCACCGCTCCAGAAGCCAACTCAAAATTACATCTCCATCAGTCAGCCACGCCCCCCCATCTGCTGCTATTTCACATGCAGAGAAAGCAAAAACTAAACAACAAAGCGTTGCATCGACCACACCAGATTCATCTACGCGACACACATATCTCGACGATCACGATAAAATTTTAAAAAAAAGGGGGATAAAAATCCAAGATTTACCAGCTTGTCGGGCTCGTTGCTCTTGCCGATTTGCTCGCTCCACGACTCGGCGCTGTGGCAGCTGATCACCTGTCCCTCTTCCGCCATCTCGCTGTCTCTCTCACTGTCTCTCTCTCAACCACGCAGACGCGTTCACAAAAAAGAAGAAGGAAGGAAGGAAGGGAGGTGGCTGCGCGCAATTTAGGAACAAGGCCTCGTGCACTGTCTGCTGGCGACTCCCTTTTAAAACGTACGGTGCCGACTCGTGTATTTGATCCTGTCGGTGTCCGTAAATTGCACCTTTGCCACCACTGGATAATGACCCGCCGACGTCGATTTTTGCAAGACAATTGCCCAAATAATTTCTAAATCTTTTGCAACTTTACCAATTAAATCATTCCAATAGATTTTGGCCGAAAAATACTTACGTGAGGATGACGTGATGTGACGGACCTTGCTGGTGATAACGTGGCGATGACGGGACCTGAAAAAAAAAATTCTCTATTTTTTTTTCTCTTGGCCAGTGACTCGCTAGCCAATCTAGTAAGGTGGTGAAGCCCTCATCGGCCGCGGGCAAGGGCGGCGGCGACCCATCGGCAAAATAGTAAAAGATTTAGGACTAAATTGACAATTGTTCCCGATTTTTGTTAAGGGTGAACTCGTGTGCATTTCGGTGCGTCGAGTCGATGCTTCAGAAAAAAAAAGTTTTGTACAAAAAAAAAATAAAAGAAAAACTTTTGTACAAATCAATTTGACTGCTGATCACAAAAACATTCGTAGATGCCCTTATAAGAAGCGCATGTTTGGTGCATTAGAGCCAAAATTGTCAAACGATGTCATTTTCCATTTTTTCTTTGGGAAAAAAAATTTATATTATGACCTTAATCGAAAAATAATTTACCTGATACAAATGTGCTCGGAGTAGTCCAATAAAGTACCAATAAAACTCATTTGTCTAAGTTAGGGTCTTGTCCATCTCGCCATTGAATGATTTGAAAAATATTTTTTTTAAAAATGATTTGTGTATCGCTTGAAATAATCATTTAATCAAAAGTATATTTACAATTGACAATAATTTATATTCAAACAAATTTCGTGAACGATAATCATTCCTTCTTTTTGTGAATGACATTGCGAAACAAACGCATCTTCAGGCAAAATCTCCCGCCACCTCCGGCAATGAGCAGAACGGACGCTACCAACCACAGTACAAACTCGAGACAGGAAACCAGAAGAATGCTGCAGTATATACATTGTGCACTAAGAATTACATCTCGCGCAAGTGTGATCAGAAATCGGTAGGGAGGTGTTCTTACATACCGCTACAGGGACAGCACTACAATTGGATCACATCCGGAAAACAGTATGTCCCGAGGAAAAACCACCCAACGAGGATGAAAGTCAATGACGCCCAGATGGTCAGGAAGGTCGAGCCTCCGAGTATGAGCCCGAGAGGGAAGACGATCACAAATGGCAAGACGGATCTCAAGATCGCTGCCTTGTTCACCCAGCGGCCCTCGAGAAGGAACAAGATAGCCAGGTTCACCACATTCCATCCACCGAATCGGAAGCCCAACCTGTTAAGGTTGTTGGCCACGAAGGAGTGGCAGTTGCAAGTGAAGAGGTTGTAGTGATGGTGCTGAAACTCCTGCGTACTCTTTCTCAGTGCTTCGTCCCAAGTCAACATGTCTCTTCCAAATTCATCTTCTTGGTTTTGATTCTCGTTGTTGTCGTCGGATGGACATGGCAATAAAGAACACTGTGGAGAACATATGAACAGATAGCACAAAGTCTGGCATGATTCATACTTTAGAAAAACACTAGCACATGGTTCAGTGCAAAACTGCACGATATTTAGGAAGTGGTGCTATCTCATCTTAAAGTCTGTTAAAGAGTTCAATAGCTGAAGTCATGATTGTTCAAAAAAGGTTCACCTTCGCAAATGAAACTTGAGCCTACCTTCTCTTTGCTTATCTGTAGGTAACGAGTTGCTGCTCCGAATGTAAAATTATCTACACACACAAAATTGGGCCCTGCAAAGTCCAAGATGACTCCATCCTCTCGGCATATTCCAACATGCCCGATGAAAGGGATAAACCACGAGATGACGGGAAGGGGTGACCAGACAATGCAGTATGGGAAGCGCGCTCTTCTTGGATCAATTTGAATGCTTTTAGGAGAACTTTCTTCCATCGTTATGTGGTGTTCCAAGTCCCTGTTTGATTCCATTTGAAAAGACTAAGCACAGTCACCTGCATTGAGTGATCATTGAGGCATGAGAACATCCATGAAGCGAACAGCAAAAGAGTTGAAAGATAGTGCAAGGCTAGATAATTCACAGTTACTATAACAAAATAAGGGAGCTCGTTTTCTCATTGTCTTCCCAGGTGTATGAGTGTCTATGAGACAACACTTTTAACTGTAAACTTCCTCTGATAAAGCACAACAAACTGAATAGTGGATTGCAATGCGACATGCTCTATCAAATCATCAATATAATTCAGTGGAGGAGCATTAATAATCAGAAAGCTACCTCTGGAGAAGTGCTGCATCAATCACACAATTAATTGGAAAGATCATCTGCAATCCAAATGTACAATAGATTGTCTAAAGTAGGGGCGACTATGTGGCACCATTTTCTGGGGATAAACAAGATATCCTTCAGTTCTCTATTTCTTAGGGAAATCTAAAGCAGCCCTATAACTAAAGTCTAGAACCAACTTTCATGTATAGAGATCTTACAAATCTAAAGGAACTGCCAACAATGGGTTTACCAACTTGAGAGCACATTTGACGCCCGTAGTAATTATTCAAGTTGCAGCCCGGAATTAATACATAATGCCAACCACTTGCTTTGGTAGTGGTAACATCAACTATCGACATAGTAATCCAAAATCATTACTGCAGATAAAAACAAAAGAGGCAACGCTCCAAATTACACTCCTGTACATGGTGCCCAGTTTAACAAATAGTGTACTTTCTTAACAACTATCTCACTCCTCAAATCCAGTGTAGCACCCCCAAAGGCACTTCTTCCATATCCAAAACGAGAAGCTCCATTGCTCAGACCTTTCCTCCATTAAAGTCTCCTCACAAATAGTCATATTGCATTGTGTCAGCCGAAAAACTTGATTTAGCTCAGATGAACAAACATCTCCATCACTGAACATCGATAGCAACTCATCATGCTCACCCGATTCTCATAACTGAGAGAATAAACTTTGACGCTGAACACATCACATGTCTCAATGCAACCAAATCAAGTTTATCAAGCTACGGAACGACAGGATCACACCTATTCCGACCAAAGAGAAGCGAACAAAAGTCTCCATCACCGAATATCGACAGCAACTCATCACGCTCATCTGAATTCTCATAAATCAGCGAATCAACTACGATGCATAACACATTGCGCACCTCGATACGACCAAAACACGTTCATCAACCTATGAAATGACAGGATCGAACCTATTCCGACTAAAAAGGAAGCGCGCACGCCCTGCACAAGTGGCGATCCATTCCCATTGGCAATCGACATTGCTAACGAAAGACAGCATGAAAACCTACCTAGAGCGCTCGCCTCCGGTATTGCAAGAACCATAAAAACCGCACCAATGCAAAAAGAAGCGAGAAAAATCAGAAACAAAACAACCTCGCGTCGAAATCGCTCCCTTTCCGAATTCGATCCAATGAGCATTGCCTGAGGATCGAAGAAACAAAACCTAGCTTCCGGATCGAGAGATTCAACCACTCGTCAATCTCCGACAAGAGCTAGAGAGAGAGGGAGAGAGAGAGAGAGAGAAAGAGAGTTACCTCGCGCGAAGGAGGAGAAAGAGAGACAGCATAGGCGAAGAACGAAGCTCTCTGTTTCCCAGTCCGGCAGAAGACGAGAGTGGACCTTGGGAGGGGGCAAGAGATGGCGCTTCTCTATCCCAGGTTGCGCGCCCAGGGCCCGACCCGAATGAACAATCGGGTCGGGTCAGGGGCAGCAAAATTCCCCCCCCGGTCCTCTCCAAATTTCAAGGTATGATCCGATATTCACATCTCGCCTTAGGAAAAAAATGAATAAAAAAACAAATTAAATTTCAAACGTGCTTTAAAAATTTAATCTGAAAACATGGACTTCGTGTAATTTGCTAATTTGTAATGCTTTAAATTATTACTCCTCATCCATTGTCATAAGTAGGCATGATTATAAATGCTCATAAATGTACTTAGTAAGTTTCTCGTTTTTTTACTTCATATTTTTTAGTACATAGTTCGATATATGAATTATGAGTCAGTATGTCGAAAATAAATATATAGGAATAAATTAAGATTTATGCTATCCATCATCATCGTTATGTTTAATTAGGGTGATCGGAAAGGAGAATGATGGATTCGAATAATTGCAAGAGAAATTATTTAATAAGATTAATTTATAGCGTAGTTTGGATGCTAGAGGGGAAAAGAAGAAAAAATAATTTATGATATAAATATCATATGTACATTTAGAATAATTTAATAAAGTTAAAAAGAATAATTCTTTTAATTAATACACAATATATGTTTACGAGATTTGAGTGACTAAAATAACTAACTTAAATAAAATGATGTTTTACTTCTTCTTCCTCAATAAGGTATTCAATGAAAAACTTATGATTTAAAAAAATATTTTTTTGAAAAATGATCTGTTATATCATTGGGGAAAAGTAGTTTGTATATTATATTTTCTTTATTGATAATAATTAATATTTAATAATTTTCTTGAATGAAGACAATATTGTTTATTTATTTATTTTTGTAAGTAATATAAAATAATATTATTTTGAGATTTTTTTTAAATCTTGAATTTTTTAGTGTAAGTAATATGAATAATATTATTTTGAGAAAATGTTTTTCAAATCTTGAATTTTTTATTAAATCATAAAATTACGATTCCAATCGTTGCGTAGCAGAAAATTACTGAAATACCATTTTGCAAGGCTCGTTTCCTTCTTCACTCCGTTCGCTCGCCTGCTACTCACAGTTCGCGATCACCGCTCGTTCTCCGTCTCCGTTCTCCGCCCCGCAGGCATGGCGGTCGATCTCTTTCACTTGCCGTAGTCCTCGATCAGTGACGGCCAACGTAGGGACCTGGCCTTGCTCGTCGGTTCATTGCTCAGAAGCTCGCGCACATTTGCTTACGTCGCGCGGCAGAAGTTTCTGTTTTTCGCCCGAAATTCATCGTTTGGCCGTCGCTGGTTGGAAGCAGAAGCCCCGACCGCGGCAGCATCGTGATAAGCGGTTCCTGGAATGCCGCCCAAGAAGGAAACGCCGGACGTGGTCGACATCGGGAGCAGCGACGACGAAGGCTCCGTAGAACTATTAGAGGGGGTTGACAATGACCGTAAATCGGCGGTCAACGCGGCAATTCTTGCTGGAGCACAGGTCGCCGGGACTGCTCCGCCGGCGACAGCCGCCGACCACGACCTAGAGTCTCGAAGCTTCTGGAAAGCCGGGAATTATGCGGTGGCGCCCAATATGAAGCTAGCTTCTGATGCAGGTCTGTTCGTTTGCCTCTTGGCTTGTGCCAGCTAGGTTTGTGTGTGCTTGATGTGATTTCTTTTGATTTGCAGGCCTGCTGGAACATGCTCGTGTCCATCCCAGGTTTCTTCACTCGAACGCAACTTCTCACAAATGGGCATTTGGAGGTGAATTTTTTTTCATTCCGTAGTAAATTATTCGTTATTCATTTGCGTTTTCAACCGGAAATGGCATGTAGAACATACAATGCTGGTGTAAATTTTCAGTATTGCTAGTCAGGAGCTTAGTTGGAGATTTTTATATAGTTTTTGGAGCATTTGATGTTTATTAGGTAATGGTTATTGTGTTTTGCTTATCAAGAGCATCCAATGTTTCGGATTCATTGGCCTTATCTATTAGCAGAGAAGCTCATCGTACCTGCTGCTGGGGAAGAGAGGACATGAGATTATCCAGAACTGCTGCATCTTGCTCCCTATATTGCTTTTATGCAGTGAGAGGGCATGGAAATGTCTCTTCGTTCTCATAGATGGGCATTTGCGAGTCAATTTTAAGTAAATCAAAGAAGATTAACTTTAATGAATGTTTATGTAGTGGTTGAGCTTGGTTGCTTCCTCGTGTGGTCAGTCAATATTTGTGACCTGAGTTAACTTGATGGTGCTTATGCAATTCGTTGTATGTTGGTGACTGAATTCACGAGGTTGAGGATGGACGTTTGCTCCTTCTGACTTAGTCTCATTTGTTGGCTAAAATGACCAACTCTTGTAGAAGGGCTTTAATTGTAATGATTTCTTGGGGTTGAAGATACATGTCCCTAAAACTTTTTATTCCCATCTCGAGGCCGATTTTATGAGGTGATTGTGAGATTGTATCTCTTTTTTGTTTCTCTCAGCATCATGTGGAGGCAATCTTCTTTTGCAGAAAAATCACATGGTCTAAATGTATTGCATTTTTTCTTGTTTAGAGTTATGCCAGACATACATGTCTTTCATATCATAGCACAGGACGTGAGTTCGAATTTGGAAAATATTTCTTACTTTTATTTTATCTATTACTCTCTGTTGTTGCGTCTGATTTCTTGTTTCACGATTGTGGATGTGGTTACGTTCACATAAGGCCCTGCTTACACGTGAGTTAGGGTGTTAGGAATTATGTTATATATACATTTTCAGTCTATTTCCTGGTAGTTTAAATTTTTATAAGAAAGGGTATGTCAAACAAATAGCAAAACCACGAGCATTCTTTGCGGATTCCTTTTGGTTCTCACCTTTATATGATAATTGGTTGCTTAGGGGACGAAGGGTTGATGACTTTGTGATTTGCCTTTTTGGCGTATAGAGTCTATTGCTATGCATATGTGGTAGGTGCATAATCTATTTTAAGATGTTTGGCAATTCAATCTATTAGGCAAATGAAAGAAGCCAAAAGAAACGAAATTGCTGTTTCGGTTGAGATTCTATTTGAGGCTTGAAGCAAAAGTGAGGGTTTACAATCAAGAGTTTATGTTGGAAGTATTTCACAGTGGGAAGACATAAAGTGGGTGGCAAGAGAAGTTCATTTATTCAATTTCCATCCATTTCCTTCATCTTTATTAGCAAAACAAGGAAATATTTCCGTCTGTCATTATTTTTATACAGTTCCTTTACATCCATTGATTCAAACATGGGAAAAGTTTTGACTACTAGATATTGTAGCTTTAATGTGTCAGTATTTCAAACACTAAATATTGAGCGTTTTTCCTCTCTCCTAGAAAAATTGAGGACCTTTCAGGGAAAAGTTCATGCAAGTTAAACCAGCTTACAGAAGCAGTCAGAAAACTTGTGTCTTATCTCAAAAGATGTGATTACATCCCTATTTGAGACCTGCTATAACTTATAGGATTGATTGGGTAAAATATGGCACGAGTACATATAAGTGTTATTACAGCAATGTAATTTTCTTATTCATTCGTGAGGATTCATTTTACAGTTGCCAAACAGGTTTTACTTGTTTGCATTTTCAATGAGTTTGTATATGAAGTTCGAGAGATTGATCTTGAGGGGGAAAAGATTTTTTGTTAGTTGTCCGTTACCGAGTGTAGATGAAAATCTTAATTTCTTTGTAGTCTTCATCGGTTTACCTTCTCTTCCCTCCTTTCTGCAGCAATTGCCGAGCTCCTGGACAATGCTGTAGATGAGGTATGCGAAAGAGTTATTCCTTTGAAATTCTCACATAGGAACAGTTTGTAGATTTTTCTTATGTGTTTGATGTGTCACATAATGAGCTAAATATAAATCCCTTGATAGTGAAAAAGTTGTAGAAGAGGGAAAACTTTGGTTTGTTATTTACCAAAAAAAAGACGAAAACGTTGGTTTGTTCTTTTGGTTATATGCATATCTGAAACTGCAGAATTTTAAAAATATCATTTAAGTATGAAATTGAAATTGCATATGCACATGGTTGAAGCAATTTAGGCTTTCAAACATTGGTTGATTAAAATCAAAGTATACATAGGCAGCTTTTCTTTTATTGATGGGTGTGTTTTTAATTTACCCGAGATGCCGGTGCTGTTCTGGTGAGTTTATGACCAGAATAAATAGGGATTACATGACAAGAGCTGCACTAAAATGTGTTAGTACATTTGTCATTGTTGCTACAATGCGGAGGCTATTGCCACAATGCTTATTCACATCACAAGTGGACAAAACATTCATTTGTGCATTCCAAATGAAGCCAAAAGGTAAAAAAAATCAGTTCAAGTAGATAGCCAGGGGAGAGAGGGAGAGAGCGTATGCGCTAAAACTGGAAATCATGAAGAAGCAATGGATTGACCGTTGCCTTGATCTTTTGACTCACATCCACTTGAAGGACTTTCAATCCCTTGCTGAGTGATTTGGTACCTTGTTGCTATGAAATAATTTGTTGATTCTTGATTAATAAGCTTTGGTAGTTAACCAGCAAGTTTTTAATTTCACTGATTTTTTTTTTGGGGGTCAAAAGGAATCTATATGCTTCCAGAAATCCTTATTTTCGTTTATCTTGAATGTGCTTTTCTAGTCTTTTTCTTTGTGGTTGGCCCAATGTTATTTTCTACTTGACTTAAGATGTTCTTCAATGTAGGGCTAATAAGCTTAGTCTGAAGATGCTTTTTCTGGTTTCGAATTGGATGCTGTTTTTACCTATTGGCTCTAATCCAATAGTCAGCCTACCTTTTTGATTGAAAGCATGTATGCCTTTTTCTGTGCATCTTGTCTGTGCTTTTTGAGTCCCTTTCTTTGTGGTTGGGATCGGGTTTTTTATTTTTATTTTCTAGTTGACTTTGCTGTTCTAAAATATAGTGTCCATAGGCTTTGTCTGACTATGCTTATTCCGGTTTTGATACTACTACTTTTACCTACTGGCTATATTGCAAAGTCTCATTCTTTTTTACTGATTTGAAGGGTGGCCCTCTGATTAGTTATTTCAATGATACAGTGATATCCGATCTTGTTGATTCTGATTCTGTTCTGTGCAGGATCATTGCTTGAATATCATGAGAAGAAAAAAATGTTCTGAAATATGAATCATTGAAGAATTAGTGTAATTATCTAACATCAAGAATCGAAATGAAGGTTCCGACAGATCAGGACCATTTAATATTCTATATTTTTGATCAATGTTGACTCTCCCAGTGCTCTGTCTTTTAGATGTCAATAATGTTAGCGGTTACATCTTAAGTGTCTTTCTTTGGTAGCAGATTCTTTCTTGAAGTCAATTTTTGAAATTTTGTATGTGGCATTCACTGGATCATAATGATTAATTTAATTTTGATTCGCATGCTAGTAGATATAATCAAGGAGAGTGGTGTTAGAAAGAATTGTGCATTTCAAATATGAGATTTGTTTTTCCAAATAATGGTTGGACTGATTGATTGTTCCCCAAATCATCCTTAGATACGTAATGGGGCGACGGTCGTGAAAATTGATAAAATTGATACCCTCAAGGACAACTCCCCAGCATTGCTGATTCAAGGTATGGGAATTCATGCTTCACTCTTCAAATGGCGGTCTATTCATTTCAGATTCGTTTGAGTTATCATTTTGCCATAACTGTGCAGATGACGGAGGTGGAATGGATCCAGATGGTATCAGGAAATGCATGAGCTTGGGGTATTCTTCAAAGAAGTCAAACACAACGATAGGACAATGTAACTGACATTAAGTGTTTTCACCTTTTGACCGGCCGGTGATCTAATTGAAGAGTTTGTCTTTTGCTTCAGTTGTAATTTCATTATGCCTCAAGCTTATTCAGCTCTTAGTCCTTTTGCACTCAAGTTTTTTTTTTTTTTTTCCTTCTGGATCAAGTATGGAAGCAACATTGAGGTTCACTCATTGGCTGTTCTAACCTAGTTATATGAGTGAAATGCTCCCATATGTCCAGTCTAAGGTAGACACCGATATTTAAATCTAGGAAAGTGAATGACATGTCTTTAGCTCCTAATGTCAGTCATGTTGAGATCTATGGATTACTCTTAAGCTTCCTTTGTGATGATCTCTAGATCCCGTCGCGCCTCTGCCCTTGTTTCTTTAAGGGCATAGGAAACTGTGCTTGTAAAGTAAACAGGTATTGTCATGGGCTGAGATTACTGCGCTATTGATGGCAAAAGCAATGGCCTTCATTTTCATCGTAGAATGTAGGAAGAGGCAATGGGTATTAATGTGTATGAGCATTCATCACTAACAATGTGCATGAAAGAATAAAACTGACACTCTCCTCTCATTTTGCATCCTTTTGATTCCTTTGAAGTGTCCCATGACTTGTTCTATGATAATTCTGATTTCCTTTTAGAGTCTTGCAATTTCTGTCATACTGTTTGCCTTTTGGTTTGCTTTGATGATATATTTGAACTTGGTTGTGTCCTCACTCATGGTCATGAGGATGTATTTCCAGATGGAAATGGATTCAAGACAAGTACAATGAGACTAGGTGCTGATGCAATTGTTTTTACTCGTGCTATTCGTGATGGGTAATGGACGCTCTTTTACTTTTACTGCATCCTTTGCATGCTTATTTTCTTAATAGCAGGTGTTGTTTCTAAAGACTTTAGAGTTCATTTACGGTGGTCATTTGGTACTAAGTTATGCTTGTCTTTGCTATATATTTTTCCATTTTGGTAAGTTATTGGTGCCATGTGATTTCTTTTTTATCAAGTACATCTATGTTTTCATTACTTTAATTGCTGCCAATGTCTAGATTGATACGTTACTTAGTAGATTCAAATTTTTGATCATTCATAGTAATATGTTATATGCATGAGTGGATAATGTATGTTTGTAATTCTATTCTATTCTAGCTAATTCCTTTCTTATGTCAGATGACATGACATATAAGCACTGCAACATGGCTTGAGTGACTTTAATTGGTATTAATAACTTGGGAACTGTAATAGGGCAATTCCTCTGAAGGTTGTTATCACATATTTAACCATATTGGATCTGGTTTGTTGTCTTGTTATCTGACTTCAAAGTGGTGGTTTGATAAAAAAAGTCTAATCTCACTCCTCTTGTGGCCTCATTCAAAACCTTTTTTCCCTCTTGCATCAAGTCTTTTGCTAAGTTGAGTGAGGGCCAACTTCTTCAAAAGTTTGAGCTCATGCATTATGCCACCACTTTTATTTTCTATAATACCACTCTTCCTGAGTCATAAGCTGATTAATGGAATCTTGGCATTTGCAAACTATAGGTACAATTTTAAAACAAACATACCTGATTCCAGTTTATGATTTAATCTCACCTCTCCTTAATGGAGGCTGCTTGCTTGCAACATAATCTCCTTTTCTTTGCAAATTGACATGCTTCTTTGAACAATCAGTGGGTTCAGCTTATTAAAGTACATTATAATTGTGAGATTTTGTGATACCACTGCCAACTGCTCCAAAAGCTTAAACTGTTAAATGAATGCGTTGATTAATATTTAATTACTCTTAACACTTCCTCTCACGCTTAGTCTAGTCTTTTCGCCTAGTACTAAGGTGTGAGGAGGCAAATAGGGGCTTAGAAAGATTGAAACTCGGGACCTCCTGCTTTGATACCACGTGAGATTTTGTGAGACCACTGCCAACTGCTCCAAAAGCTTAAGCTGTTAGATGAAGGCGTGGATTAATATTTAATTACTCTAACAATAACTAAATCGAATTGCTAAGCAGTAGCTTGACTTGGAAAAATACTTCTAGAATCAACTCTTTTTTCCTTTTTCCTCTACGATGCATTGGAATCTAAGTTGTGGTAGCATAATATTAGGAACTTATGCTGTTGAGCATTTGTGTGCATTTTACTTCATGTATGAAGAATATGTCTTGAGTCTTGAATCATAGATGAAGTTGGTCTCAGTTAGGTTTCATAAAAGGTGACATTTTTTGAATTCATTTTGAGGCATAGATTAGTTTGTTCTTATTTTTATGATCAACTTCTTCTCTCTACTTGCTCACTTCATGGTGTGAAGTCTACTATTACTTTGTATTAGAACCTGATATTTTTTTTCAATGTTCTTATAGCCGAGCAACCCAAAGCATTGGGCTTCTCTCGTACACCTTTTTGAGGACAACTGGGCAGGATGATGTCATTGTCCCGATGGTGATTCCTCAAGCTCTACATTAATTTTGCACTCTGAGAATTTACTTATTCATCCTTGTTAGTCCTATCTTGTCCCCACGCCATCTGCGTTGCTCTCTTGGCACTTTGTCTCGATCTGTGTAGCAGAAATGTTGGGATTTTGATGATGAATATAGGGGTTTACCCTCTATATGTTTAACAAAATTTTGGAAAGTTTTAAAGCGTGTCTAGACTTCTATTTTTTGCTTAATCTTGATCTTGTTGCGGGTTTTCTTAGTTTAAAACACCTGAAAGTTTCATGAGATACAAAAGTTGACACGTAGATTTGCAAATAACTTTTTCATGATTTTTTTAAATTGTGATAATATGTTAAATTCTGGCGGGAAAGCAAAAAGGAAAAAAAAATGCCTTTTGCTTTTAAAAAGCATAAACAAGCAGGCTTGTTATCAACCAGTGTCATGCAGCATAGGTAACTATGATTGTCCTAAAGATGATTATCATTGCCGTAACTCTCATCATTATCACCTGCCTTCATTATAGTCAGTAATCGATTGTGTTATTTTTGATTCAGTTCTGGTTTTACTTATCTTGTAGATAGATTTTGATATCTCTGGTCACTGGACTGAACCAATAATCTATGGCTCAAAGGATGATTGGTCTACCAATTTGCAAACTATCCTCCAATGGTCTCCCTTTCCTTCGAGGGAGGACCTAATGCAACAGGTTTATCTTTTGTTTTAGCTTTCTGTTTCATTCCTTTCTTCCGATGCTATACGTTTGCAATTTTACCTGCTATCTGCTCTTCCTTCATTAAGGCAAGAATTTTAGTTGTTTAATTGCTTAGTCTCATTTAAGGCTGTAAAATTATCTAAGCCAGCTTCATGACAATCAATTGTATTGCCAGAATTGGAGCTCAAACTCTGAGTGATAACAATCTGATAGAGAATAAAATGTTACGGTTCCTTCCTGTGTAGGAAAACAGTTTTCTTTTAAATCATATTAAAGGATCCACTGCTCTTCTAGGTTTATGAGTTGCTGGAGTTAAGTGTTATGAAGGTTGACATTGAGTCATTGACTATAGTGAAGCTACTAGAACTTGGTAGCGAACAATTTACAACTCAAGTGGCTTTCAGGCAATGAATAGCTTGCAAGTAGCTAGACCAAGCTTGCAGTTGCACTTTTTAATCTTATTACTTTTGGTTGGCAATAGCTTTATATGGTTATAATTCTCAATATGGGTTGTTCGTCTTCTTTGCTTGATCACAAAGGTTATGGAGGTAGGATATGGTGTCTTAGTACTTTTCTGACTAATAAGTATTTGGCCAAAGAGTAGGGAAAAAAAAGGCTTGTAATGACGTTCTCTGATGTATTTTAATGACGGGGAGGTCTTACATGCCTCATTTCCGGGACCACATATATTTTGAGTGTCAAAGCATTTCCTATATAGTATGCAGCACCAAGTGAGGGGAGATAAGATAATATCTAATTACTGAATGTCTGACGGTGGGATTAAGATTCTTTAGAAGTTTAACATTGGGAGCCTATATTATGAAGTGCGGTTTGCAATATATATTTGGACATGTCCTATGCAGCTGGTAAGTTTTGACCCCTTGTACCTTAAAATTCCTCGAGAGGAGAATTTCGTTAATTTTGAGTTAAGCTGTTTTTCTTGTGAAAGCTAATTTGCTGCAACTAATCTCTGGTTGTTCCTGAATATTAAATCTTCTTTTCCCAGTTCGAGGATATTGGGTCACATGGAACCAAAGTCCTTGTTTACAATTTGTGGCTGAACGATGAAGGCATATATGAATTAAGTTTTGACGACGACGACGAGGTATATTGCATGTGGGAAATATGTTTTCCACGTAGTATCTTTGAGTGTTCCATATCCATACTGTCAATTACAAATCCGTTGGGCCTACTTTTGTTGGAATGAAATTTTGGGAATTTTCAATTTTGCAAATCCATCTGATGGAATCATCATGCTCTTTCTCTGTACCTCTGACCACCCAGTGATGATTTATTTATTTTATATCTTTTTGGTGCTGGATATATTGTAGCACTTATAGATCTCCATATTACTATATATTTCAAGAGCACCCTTGTGCCTATTTTGATTCGATGGTGAACTTTTAAAAGCTTCCATTTTGAAATGAGCATTTTTAAAGGGAAGTTTGACCGTTGGTACCTTTCCCGTGGCATGCACTGTCAAATTGCGATGGGCATTAAGTGTGGTAGCTACAAAGACCAAGTTTTCTAGAAAAAAAGAACCGCTTCTCTAGGGTAAATAAGATCAAACTACAAATACATTACACTGCAATAACTTTCTGCTGTTCCTATAGCTTCTCCAAATCCAAAAAATGTACAGTACAAAGAAAGAAACTCCAAAGCTGGCCTGCATAGCCTGTTACTTTTTTTGAACCTTGGTAGTGCTAATTTGGCCTGTTTACTGTGAGAGTGTAGAGATACATTCAATGTATTCTTTTCTCAACTTTTCCTTGTTTCTTTTCGCAATAATGCTTGAATTTATGAATAATTAACAATCTTCAAATAGGATATCATGCTGAGAGATGAAGCTAATCAGGGAAGCATGACAAGATTAAACAAAAAGACAGCTGCACTGCAAGCACATATATCTTACCGGTTGCGCTATTCATTGAGGGTTGGTAATTGAGTTTCTAAGTTCTTTATCTTGTTTAGAATGTGGTATTTGTTCTCATGTCACATTTATATTATACATAATAACTAGCTCTTCTTCTTAGGCATATGCCTCCATACTATATCTCAGAAAATTTACAAACTTCAAGATTTTATTGAGGGGGAAACCAGTTGATCAGTATGACATTGCGGATGACTTGAAATACTCGAAGGTAGTAACATATAAACCCCAAGGCGCCGCAGCATCAAAAGAGGTGAGATGCAGAACTTTTGCCTTTTATTTCTTGTTAACTCATGTTTTTAGCATGTGAAATTTGACTTAAAGGACACTGTACCTCTTTCCATAAATGTCTTGACATGAAGGTAATTTGAAATCAAGGGAAATCTTTTCATAATTTCAACAAATAATCGTTTTCCCTTCTGGTTGAAAATCATCTTTTTGCAGAAAAAGTAGAATAAGTAATTATTATAAGTAGAGCGTAATGCTGACTTAAATTCTTTCCCAGAAGTGGCTTAAAAATCAATATGAGCCCAATGGCTGTATCTTTATTTCTACTCTGGTTGTGCAAGAGTTTGCTGCCACACTGCATAAGAGCTCCTTCTGACAACAGCATGTGGGTCACCAATTTCTTTGCACTAGCTCAAGTCAATTTATTTCGGTAGAAGTGAATAAAAAGCTTTTTTAAGATTGAGATGCTGTTTTCTGTCCTACTATATGTTGAGTGTCGAAAGGAAATATCTAGAGGAAGGCCTCTTCGCAGAGTTGCTGGAATCACTTATACATAATTGTTGTCACTGTTTTACTTAGCATAGAGGAGATATATGAGAAAATCATTTGACGTTATTTGGTTGAAGAATTTCCTTGCCAATTGTCTCTGTGTTTTGTTATTTCAGCAGTGTGTTTGCTCATACACTGCTGTGATTTTCTGCACCTTGTAGTTTCATCTTTTGTGTCTGATTCATATCATGTTATCACTTGATTGTTTTGACTAGTCGTAGACCTGTCATCATTGCACATAGTGTTCAGGTATGTATCAATGATCATAGAGCGGTGTTTCATTGATTTGACGTCAAATTTATAATTCCATGGATTCTACCCCATTAGCCTCTTGTTTCTTCCACTTTGACATACTTACGATGCTTTTAGTTGTTCTTGTGATCACAACAAACTAGCAAAGATGTTTGTCATTCATTTCTTAATCCTTATATGCACCTCCTTTGCTTTGTACCCTTCACCTGGATATTTTTTGGGTGCTTTTCTTGGTCAATCACTGTCAATTAGTTTGATGATTATAACTAATTGAACCTCTGACATAGCAAGTCTTTGGAACATATGGTTTCTCATAATATACTCTGTTCTCTCGGTTCCATATGTCGGAGTGCAAATAGGATAAAATTTCTACCTGTGTTAAGGCAATTTTTTCCCAGCAAAAATTTGTGGATGTTCTCAAGTGGTTTTGAGAGGGATTTTTATAAGTTTTAGCATAATTCGTTTTAGTATACTAAGATTTTAAGGAGGGATTGTACTTTAATGCCTTTTTTTCCTTGGTTTAGGTTGCTGTGGAAACAACCATTGGCTTTATAAAAGAGGTTGATAATATTGGAATTTCTGGATATAATGTGTACCATAAGAATCGCCTGATCCGGGTATGCTTTTTCAATTAATTGATCAACACATGTGCACTTGGATATCCTGGGTTTTAGTGCCTGCTGCAATGCAAATTAAAGTGGAACTGCACTTGATCAATATGGGGATGTTTTTACAGTTTCAAAAGTAACTGAACATTACCACAAAGTTAACACTACAAATCTCACGAGTCTTCATTTCCAGCTTCAGAAAATTGTGGTTTCATAATTAGGGAAGATATTGAATTTTTTTTAATTTCATTATGATTTGTCCTTATGGTCACTGTTCTAACTGGGTTTAAATACTTTATTCAGCCTTTCTGGAAAGTCACCAGTGATGGGTCTTCAAAAGGATACGGTGTTGTCGGTATTGTGCTCAGCATCTATATATATAAATATATATCCAAGTATCTTGCTGGGATATTTATTATATACCACATTCTTTACATACATTTTAGGAGTTTTAGAGGCAAATTTTATAGAGCCTGCACATGACAAGCAAGATTTCGAGAGGTCATCACTATACATACGGCTGGAAGCCAAGCTGAAGCAGATACTTTCGGAATACTGGTTTGTTATTCTTCTTGTAGTCACTTCGAATCTACAATTGCATGTTGATAATGTTTCTTAATTATTTGAGTGAATGATAAATGTAATCTCACAAAGTAGTGGATAAGAAGGGCACGTTGGCTATCACTTGCCAATTTGTGTTCTTAAGCATATTTCTGGAATTACTTTTTTCTAATTCTCAATAAATCTCTGATGATGGTTAAACATTTTGCCACGGAGTGACTGCTTTAAAATTCTAGCTCTATTTCTCCACTTCTTGGGTTATAGAAACCTCTGGAGAATTCTTGCCTATCCTGTCTACTACCTGCGGTAGTTCGGACAACATTTGTTTCATTTATTTATTTTGGCCGCTCTACCTAAACATCAATGTGATAAGGAAACTTTAGCTGTCTCTCATTAGGGAATAAAAGGTCGTTATGAAGCTGAATCAAAGAAAATTTGTGGTAATGTATAATAGGATTAACATTCATAAATCTGTATCTGTAAATGACTTTCTTCTTTTCCCCATGTAGGGTAGTCATTACTTCATACTATCTATGCCTGTTGGCTTTGGCATTGTGCTTGTGGTGGTTTTTGGCATTAATATCTTTATTTATTGTCTATATATCATGCTATTGTGGCTATTGTTTTCTTTCGACAAGCTAATGTCAGTAGTGCTCATGTTGTTTGACCTGGTGGAGTTTGTTCTGAGACAGGAAAGACCACTGTCACCTTATTGGTTATCAGCCTCCTGGTTTTAAGACGCAGAAGGTGCAAAAGGGAGGGGTAAGTCCCATAGAGGTGGAAACAAATGTGCAGAAACATGTGAGAGAAAGTCGTCACTCGGCCAGTGTCTATGAAGGAGTGCAACTAAATCCACCAACTGTTAGCCTTCCTGCTAATGTCAGGCAGGGTTTCATTGATGGGCAATCTAGTAATCGCAAAGTATTACCTGTTAATCAGCCCATTGCTGGATTTGCAGCGGTAAGTGGGGTAAAGATGTATGTTCACTTAAATAAGATACGTCATAATTGTGTGAATTTTTTAAAAGAACTCAACTGTGTGCTAGTTAATATGGAATAGGTGTAAGTAAATTCCATGGATTTCTTGTCTGATACCTGCATAAAAGCTGTTTGGCAGTGTCTTGATTTCCTTATCTGTTGTATCACTCTATAATAAGTCATTAGAACTTGAATTAGTAATGGATTGGTGGGTTGAAATTTATTTTGCATATATTGAGGAAATTAATATAGGCATGGTGGTTAGCTTCTTTTTCTGCTTTCAATGCATAATGTGGGTACTGCATTTACACACTTATCCATTCTCAAAATGGGGTTGGATTCGCAATTGAAGTTTAATTGCCAACTTCTTGTGGAAGAACTCCTTGTTATCTTTCTTGCTAAATGTTTGATTTGCTTTCAGCTAAATGCCACTCAATTCACCTTCTGGCTCTATTGCTGTTGTATTTGTTCAATTCTTTAAAATGCTAGAAGATTTATTATTAATTATAGTATCCACAGCAGGGTTAAGCACCCTTCAATTGCACGAGGGCGATTGGTGATGAATTTAGATTGCTTCTGTAGGTTGAGGAGCGTAATTTCCTTAAGCATTTGTGTTCATACTTACATTAGTTCATGTGCTTCCCTTTGTAATCAAAGTTACTCTGCAATTGGTCATTCCAATCTTTACTTTGCTTATCTAAGTTTAGCTAGACAGACGAGTAGATTTTCACTCTCGTCGCTGTGAATATCATGATGGACGTATTGCTTTCATCTTGAAGTCACTCAACTGTATCTTCTTGATGGTCTAATATGCATATTGCAGGGTTCAAAAGATGCATCGGCCAACAATATTGAGTCGATGTCCTTAGATCAGATCTGCGACGAGAATTTACAACTCTTTATGAGGTAAAGTTGCCATGTTTAACTTGAGTTTAGAAATTGGGTGGAAGTTTGTGTTGGTGAAGAACATTAGAATTTGTCCCATTGCGAGTATCCACATGCAGAATCAGTACCGGCAGACATCTGTTTGATGCTATGGAGTAGATCAAGTGAGGTTTAGATGAAGATTTTGACCACTAATGCAAAATTAATCCCTTTCTTGTCTTGATTGCGTAAATTACTCTGGACTGGGAAGTATATAATGAGATGAGATTTTTGTTTTGTATATCTTGCTTGGTAAATGACAGTAATAACATGGGACATAAACATCTATTGTCCAGAGTGTTTGATGCGCTTGGATAGGACCTTTGGAAAATCAGATTATATTATGAGACACAATCATCGAGGTTCTCTCTTAAGAAAGTTGACCCCTAGGGATGGTTGCAGAATGGGTTTGGAACAAAGGTTTCGGACGACTTACCCTGTCCCATATCCACAACAATAATTCTTGATTATCTTCCAACCCCGTGAAGGGTTTTGATGTAAAATCCTGAACCTACCTCCCTAAAGTAATCGGATACCCATAGAACACCAATAATCCCACCAGAGTATTTTCGTAGAAACCAATTTTCTTACAATAAATATGTAATGAACCACCTCAGATTGGCAATCCCATTTGTTTGTTCAAAACCTATGTGCTATAGATCTCTGATTACAAAATCTACTGTCTCGAGTTTCAGATCATAAAAATTTAAGATGAAACGATCTTATACTCTACAGTCTAGCAATGCGATAATAAGAAGTTAAAAGACTTTAAATGTGGTTTTTATAGGAGAAATGCTATTTGGGCTTATCCCCCAAACCAGTTACTTTATTGGGCTACCAAAGTATATATCGTTAGGAGACATCAGCAGACCCAGGTAGAAGAAGTAGGTCCTACTGGGGCTATTTATGCAGGCAACCAATTGTAGCCTCTTTATACTAAGTTCACCACTAAATGATTATAAAACTGTAACGAAGATCTTGTCGCATTTGTTTCAGTGTGTCCATAAATTTTCCTTTATTCCGTCCTACCTCTAGGCTTGAAAGTAAAGTCAGATAATTCCTCCAGCAGTTTTGATAGTTACTTTCTTAATATAATTGCTTGTATGCAGGTGTCAGGGACACAAGCAGAAAGAGACCGAGCTGAAAGAGACGGTAGATCTTTTTTTTGTTTTTTTGGGTGGCATCTATATTATGCTTATGCAGTGTGACTAAGTAGTTGGAAAAAATCCTATTGCTGTCAATACGCAATTTATACTCATCTGTGTTCACTTGGAGTAGATCCGGGAGGTGGAGAAAGAGCTGGAGGAAACTCGGAGGAAATGTGCCTCTCTTTCTTCATATATAGAGACTCAAAGGAAACAAAAGCTATTGCAACAGCATGCTCGAAAAGTCTAGGTATTGGGAGTGCTCCAAACGGAGTTGGCTGGCATGTTTGGTTCTCAGAAAATCGGTGCTATAGATTTGCCAATTCCCAAGTGTAAAAGTTGGCTAGACTTCGAACCTCACATGTGGGAGGCCATTGTCGTGAATCTCAATGATTTTCCACTCCTTGCTTTTCTATTTTAATGGGGGTGTCCTTGCTCTCTTGCGTAAGTAGTCTTTCCTTGGGTAGTTCCATTTCTTGTGCGTAGCATGTGCACGTAGATGTGTATAGACGAGCGCATGCTTGTGTGTGTTCTTCCCCCAAGTTCGTTGAATATATATCTGCATATGTGTCGGTGTTTTGCTTTCGTGGACACTATAGGCGCATTGGGGTCACAATCTGTAACATCCGTGCTTAGGGTGGAACATTCTTCTGCGACATAATTAGCCAACCATGCTGCCTCTGCCTATGTTTTTTCTCCCCCTAATCACAAATAAGGAACCAGAAGATGCTGCTGCTTCTTGTTATTGGACATTTGTTGCAGCACCCTTTGTTTTTGTATTTGTTTTTCTGGGCAATTGCAGCAGTATAGTCTTTTCGATTTTGTTTTTCGAATGATGAAGTGAGATTGCCGCCGCACATCCAGCGTCACATGTTCTAGAGGATTTTGTGGGATTTAGTCGACTTCCAGTGGAGTTTCCCATCTCTCTTTATTTCTCTCGAGTGTCCTGATTTTTAACATCTTCGGTTTCGGCACAATTGCTGGAAAGAAAAGGTTTGAAAAGAACATACGTTCACACTATATTCCTTCAGTTTGCTGCCAAAAGGATAGGTTTGGAGCGGACGTGCACAACTAATTCTAACGAGGAATCACTGACCCACGTTAATTCATCCGAAGAGAACTGCATCGTCGGCCTACCGAGTCTTGTGTTTCGGATGAACGGACTGGTCGGCGTCGTCCGTAGGACTCATCCGGAAGCAGATTAGATTGTTGCTGCGACTTCAGAAGGGAAGCATTACTTCTTGGAGCAACTGTACGGACAATGTTCTCCGAGGGGAAAAGAAAAGAGGAGAGTGAGTGTGGCCAAAAAGCCAATAGTGGATTAGGTCGTCTTGCGCACATGCAAAGGTCGTCAAGTTGAGTACAGACAGTGGACAACGTTCTTCCATTCGATGCCGGACGTCCTTACATTAAACAACAGCAACGTTCGATCCTCGATGGTTAAATTAAGATTTCGTTTTCGTCATTTCTTGATCTGTCTTTAGATCTGCCGAGATCTTGCGCTTGATTCAAGATTTGACGAGGGGAGAATTCTTCCTCCCGTCGGGATTCCAACTCCCAGAATAATTAATGAGAGAGATTAGCGGGGGGTGGTGGATTTAGCGCTCCCAAGAAAATAAAAAGTCGTAATCTTGAGAAACGTAAATTCGTCTTTTTGACCACTAGTTGGCGAAACGGGAGCATTATCCATGCGTCATTTACCCGGTGCCCTTTCATTGGATTCTGGACCAAAGATTCGGAGACCACCAAAGGCCTTTTGCTCAATTTCTTCCCCCCCTTTATCCTATTCCAGTTTCTGGCACGCGCTTCTCCCTGGATGAAGTCTTTTTGTTTTTTTAACTTTATCCTATTGCACGTCCATTGACTAGCTCCGTATGATATGATCGGGGACCGGGACCGGGAAGGCGTGCGATGGTTCGAGCTCGTGACTTGGCTCTAATATGAGGTTGCGAACCGTAAGAGAGTGGACGGTATCTTTCCGATAAAAATGCTTAATAGATTAGACATGCGTCCCATTGGAACATGATCAAAAGCTTCAGTAGTAGATATGTTGTAGTACTCCATCGCTTGATATATGAATTGGCGCCACGCTCTCTCAACAAATTAGGTCTCGACAAGAACTCTGACCTTGACCCGACAGGACATTGAGCGAAAGAGCTAGATAATCTCAACAAATATCAAAGTTCTCGATCTAATAGAAGCGAGGAAGTACCAAGTCTTCCTAGAATAGTATAGTGGGTGAATTTTAGGGCAATCACTATTTGTGAATCTCGGAACAGGGAAGCAGATGGATCCGCACATGAATTTAAATTGAGAGGTTGTGCTCTTGTGAGTGCTCGTGCGACGTGCTCAGAAAGTGTACTCTGAGCCATGAGAACCTGGAAATTTTCCTCCTAGAGGATATCACCACGTAGCCACTTATGTATACATGGCAGGCGTTGTACCGATGACGTAGGGTTTCACTTTTCACTGCTCTGAAGAACACTGTAAACGGTGACAGCTTGGGCAACGCAGGTGCATCACCAAATACACAAATCCTAAGAGCATCGCCCCCCACCCTCTCGGTCAGGGACAGTTGACCCGACCGTGAAGAAAGACGATGATGAACAAAGGGTTCTTTCTTGGAGACATGTCAACAGGCACACATCCTCACGCAGATACACACACAGAAAAGAAGTATGGTACAAGCTTTGCAGTCTCTCCAGAATGATGCAGTCTGCCATTCCTAGGACAAGGAATTTACAGACGACGCCCGTTTGCATCCACACAGACAAGGGCCTTCTTCGTTCTCTTCTTCTTTCTGCTCGGGCATCCCAAGAACAAGAAGAAGAGATCTGAAGCCTGCTTATCCTTCAGGCAGCAGCTGGCTCGAGCATATCGGGACCACAGAAACAAACACGCACAAAAGAAAAAGATAAAAGAGGAATTAACTGCATTATTATCCACGGGGGGTGGTGGTGCTGAAGATACCTATACTACAACTGCATTATTGGCCTCACCCTACTGCCTTAAGCTGAAGATGCCATGCTTTCTCTGTTCCCGTCATTATACAAACCTCATAATACAAAAAACCCTAGAGCCACTAGCTACATTATTAGTTCTCACATATAAGCTTTCTGGCGCTCATAGAATTTAATTGCAATTTTATTAGAACTTAACCGTCTTATGTTTTATGGAGTGCTATCTCGAGCTTTTTAGACCGACTGTAACCGAATCAGATGGAAGCGCATGGAACCGGAAGCTGAAAGCCTTAGCGGGATCGACCCTTTTGATTGGACCTCCACTAGGTCAATATGGGAAATACTTCAATTTACAAGACCATACGTCATGGACCATGGACCAATGCGCTCACAACTATCGAATTTTGTAGGACCCACGTGGAATTTACATGATCAACTTGGTCTACCTTAGAATGGGATGTCAAGTATTTATCTAAGGCTAGATGCCTAAAACGATTGATGCCAGAAGAAAGAAACAAAGAAATAAGTGCGTCGACCCAAATTATGCACCCGCTCAAGGCGCAGATTCGCAATGCATGGTTGGCCAGCTCTGTATTTCCTGGATAAAAAGTTCACATGAGTTTTTAGTGTCGATCCATGTATACTCAAGTCTTATTAGAAAACAACAGTGTTCTGTCTCCATTGGAAGGTCGAAAATATGAGATCAACAGTCATATCCATCTGGAAACTCCTTGTGGTATTGTAAATCTATGTGAGCTTTGTGGAACTCTATTTCTTCTACGGAAAATGCTAATCAATGCAAGAGAGGCGTAATCAGGGCTTGGATGAGAGTAAGGATGTGTTCCATTTATCTATTACTGAAAGTTAAAATAGCTTTCAATTGCCATGTTGATTTCTCAGCACTCCTCTTTTCCTTTTTCCAATTTTACTTCTTCTGGTTCTTTTGCTGCATGTGAAGAAAGGGACTCGCAGGAATGGGCAGGTATAGGCACTGCGCAATGGCCACTGCGAGGATTACTATAATTGTTCACACGACCCATAAAGAAGATTGAGACTGCGCACATCTATGTCCATAATCAGAACAAAAACAATAGAGCAGAAGTTCATCAGCACGAACAAAAGTTCTCAAATCTTGTCCTCTCTTTTCTTGTCCATCTCTAGCTAGGATCATGTCTAATCTTTTGATCTCCTACGCTCTTCATCTCGGCAACCATGGATGAACGGAATGAAGCAGCCACACAAGACCAAGCGTGTAGCCAATTGAGTTCACGCCCTCTTTTCGGAATTTGCTACTCATTCAAGCAATCATCAGGTATTATATATATATGCATGCGTTGCATGTGTATACCTAATCCAAGCAAAGCAAGTATTTGCATAGTAAATATACACATTTTAGCAGAACTTGGGATGGTGGGTTTGGAAACGTCAAAGGGCTCTCGAGAAACTTGAACAATTAGCTGCTCGATGTTATTATTGGGATATGCCAGCTTTAATGGTTAAAGCAATGACCCCACTCTAACCCTAGCCCTAATCCTAATTCCCAACCCATGCCCTAACCCTGCTTAAAGTTTTATTACGCAACAATTATATCACGTGATATATTGAAATGAAAATATTCTCGTCCAACCGACCAAATTGAGATTTTTTAACTTATAGACACACACTAAAAATAAGCTAGCCTAAATAATATCACACCAAGTTCTGTACAAGAAAGAATAATATCACAATAAGTAAGACAGCAACCATTTATACATAAGAGGGCTACGTTTACTCTAATCTATAAATAAAATTTATTTTTTCAATAATCGGTAGAAATTTTTTTTTTAACAAAAGGCAATGCTAGCTTATTGCGTTGTATTTTTGCTACTCTTTGCAAATTTTTTTTGGCATATCTCCAGTAGAAAATGCAATGTAATAAATAAAATACAGTAGTTGATTTCGGATACACTCAATGACAGTGTCCACTAAAAGTAATCTCCAGTAATATTTAATTTCTTCTTACTGCCGGAGAAAAAAATACAAGCCCCGTAAATAATCTTACGGCTTATCAATTCATTAAAACAATTCAATAGACACACTACGCATATTTAACGACCAAGTACTTCGAGAGAAGCTGTATTTCACACAATTTTCTTTTTTCCCATTCTTTCATTAGTACATGTGTAATTCTACATTGTACATACTGAGCCTAGAAACATCAACTCGATTCGAAATAAATGTGGAAGGTCTTTGGTGATCTTGTTCACGTGAAACTAATACATTAAAATTCTTTATCATAACGGTGAATTCACTATGAGGCCTCCATGATCCGAGGTTCGAAATACATTGGCTTACATGCACGGCACGGCCCCAGGACTATCTCTGCGAGTGGTTTCGTTGTCGCCGGTGCACATCAACATCGTATGGGCGACAATTCAAATAGCTTTTACTACTTGTCTTGGAAATAGGAGGCAGCGACGAGCACTCACGGATTATATTCTTTTTGTTGGACAATTGAAGTAATCTGTACAATTGTTGCAGTGTCCTTGACGATGACTATTATGCATTATTAAAAATAAATAAATCATACTTATGGGACGCGATTCATTTTCATGTATAATAAGACATTGAAACACATGATGTTTTCATTTCAAAGTTTCAAAAATAATATATCAGATATAACTCTCTAGTACTCAAATGCTATGATAATTGGTCAAATAGGACTGCTCAAAAAAACATCATGAAACTTATCAAACAATCAAAATTTTTGTATTAATGAAGCGAGATGGAACACCAAAACCAACTTTGCATTGAGCAAGGAGCTTTAAGATATAATTATATCTCAATGCTACTATAAGGGACTTATAGATCTACCAAACATTAAAGTGAACAAATTCTTAATCATTTATGAGTGTCATGTTCTCGAGATTTCCTCCTAGATAGGTCCTCACTGTTCAGACTGCCCATACTTGGATATATCTGGGTAGATCCAAACCGATCTCGGCGGTGACGGCCAAGATTCACGAAGGCCCCAAATTTGGACAAGGGCCGTGACCGATCGATGATTGCCTTGCCCAAATCCCGGATCGACGAGGGAATCCGCTGGGATTGATGCCACACAGAAAGGGAGTGATAAAGAGAGGCGATTCTTGTGCGGAGGAAGAGAGATAGGCATTAACATTAAGAAGCCAATCTAGCGGGGCCAAGCCGTCGGGAATTTACGGGCAAAGGGCGATGCTGCAGATGGGAGAAGTAGAGAGGAGTGGAGAGAGTGGGAAGATAGAGGGAGAGTGGCTTAATGATGATGGTTGTCATGGCTAGGGTTTTCTCTGGGGTTCTACTTTTAAAAAAAAAGGTAAACTCACATTTAGATGTTAGTGTGATGATTATAACCAATCGAGAGTCATATTGGAGTAGAACATAACTCTATATTAAATTAGTAAAAATAAATTAATTGCTCAGAGGCTAGTTTATTGGTTGCAGATATTGATGAAACTAATATAAGAATTCTCTTACACTTTTCAATATCCTCAATTGATTGCCACGAGTAAACTTGGACAATCATTGTCGATTAAACATTGTCATGCTGGTCTACACATTGCAGCTATATTCCAATTTGTCAATAGAAGTTGCTCTTTTTACGTGTAACTGGCCAGGTGGGTTTTATTGAAAGAGGTGTATATAGATCCACATAGTTCTCAATTCGACCATCGTGATTGTTTGAGTGAGCATTGATAAGATCGATCCTCAAACTCAATCCACTTGACCTCATTGGACTTGTAATGTCATGATATGAATCAAATGGCGAGGATTTGTTTTTAGGTGGACTACGAGCTGCCACTCACCTTGACGAACAATTTCTCATTGTTATGTTTAATTATCTTCCCATACCCTGATTAAATTTGTGGAAACAATGTCTTAGGACTAACTAAGACCAAAAGACCAAAAAAAAAAAAAACCCAAAAAGTCCTAAACTGATTTTACGTTCAGTTCTGAATTTTTAATCAAGGTCATGGAACGGTGGAGTGAAATAAGGAAGGAAGAAAAATGGAAAATGAAAAAGAGAGAAGAACCGTATGGAAAAATGAAAAAAATTGTTTGCGTTAATGCTGATCATACCACAAATGATGGTTGGTATCCGCATTGACGATTTTTAATGAAAATTAACTAAAATGATTATTTTGATAAATCATCAAAAAATTTAAAACTAAATTGACTAAATTGAAAAGTTTAGAATTTAATAGACATTCGTATTATGCATTTAGATTTTTTTTTTGATAATGATCCCTTAGAGGACAACTTCCTATTTTTAGACTCTATTGATCGTGCTACTTTAAGCTTATCTATTATGACAAAACTAGTAAAACACGATTTTCAAAAGATATCGAGCCCCCAAAAGGGTTATGAATTGGAGTCATATCAAAGCTGCACTACGTTGGATCAATTGAAGCATGAATCCAAATCTAACTAAGCAAGAGCAGCTCTCCATCTCGCTAAATATCATATCTATACCTTCCTCCCAAGCACCATTCCCCTCTATATTTAAAGAAGAAGAAGAAGCAAAACTAAACAAAATCAATCTCTGCAATTCAATAGATAACAGCAGAACGTAGGACCGTACATACGAAACCGGTCGATCTCTCTCTCTCTCTCTCTGTGTCAGAAATCTATGATAGTTTGTACGTAATAAACTCAAATAGTTCATTGCTAGAAAGTCTACTGGTGGTGAAGTGCGGTGGCTATAAAGCATAGAGGAGACATTTATCGATCGTAGGGACCTTCGCGACGAGCCCTGCATAATTGCGCACAAATTATCGAGCTCCATCCAACCTATATCGATAGGCGGTCCTTCAATGAAATATCGACAGACTATTTCTCAGTCAAGAGCCATAAACCTACCAAACTTCTGGATTGGTCTCGACGAGAATTATTTGAACTCATGGCTATGTACTGTCACATCAAAAACATTATCCTCCAAGGTACACCCTAGTTACACTAGATAGGCATGAGAGACTTCCACATGGTGACACCTATATTCCACGAATTCATCGGTCAAAGAAACCTTTATCAGTCTAATATGTCAATTGTTCACAACGTTTTGATATCTTACGAAGAAACGCGAAACGTTTGATTTGAGAAATTTTTTTCATTTTCTTTAGTTTTTATTTCCAATATCGAGATTACCATTTCAACTTCCATTTTCAGTTTTTTTAAAGCATGTTTAGTATGTGAAAACAAAGTATTGCTCCAAGTGAGCACACCACATAAAATAAAGGAAGAATATGGAAGAGGAAACCCTAGCGGCATCACCCAGAGACAACACCGGAAACGAATTTTTATCATGCTTTTAACATTTTTGTAAAGCTCGTGCAATTACATTTATGTCTTTGGGATATTGGTTTTGTTCCCTCCGTCAAGATAAACTTTGAACAATATGGTGGCTAAGAATGTCATTTTATGAGATTAAGTCAATTTAGCCTAATGCAATCTTTTGATTCATCATTCACGATGCTTTCCCTTACCATGGAATTGTAAATGTGCGGCTAAAAACTACTCGTTATCAAGCTAAAAAAACAATGCACGTCGACATCAGAACCTTAGGGTTGTAGCTCTTGTACAATAAACTTCACAAATTTACTGCTTCCGTTAAGACAAGTACTTAAGTAATCCCTGAATCACCTAACTTTTAAGTTTCGCCTAGCCACCTAATGCAAGGGAGTTTGGAAAATCTTATCGACATGGCAATTTGTTTTGAGGTACGAAAACTATGAAGTGGTGGTTTGGTTTCTCATGGTCAACGACATTTCAGAAAGATACATGATAGGATGATACTAGTAAGGGAGAGAGAGGGCAGCGATAGAGAGATGACGGAAGACAGAGGAAGGGCGATATGCCCTCCAAAGACAATTATAGAGAAAGGCGGGAGGGAAAATGTCTATAGTAGGAGAATGATGCCGGCGTCATTACCCGAGTTGTCGACATTTTTGTGAGAGACGTTGATGAGGCGATAAACGATGGCCATGCCGATGGGTGCTTCTCTCTGCAATCCTCTCTCCTCAAGCCCTAGCCCTCGCATTTTTCATTTTCTTTACCTTTCTAATCTAATTTTCTAAAAAGAAAGAGCCCAATTATTTGTTGCACCCTATCCTTTCTGCAAGACCACCCTAATAATCGGATAGGGTACAAAACATCTTTCTCGATCCATGCCAAGCTTATCCTCTATAAGACTTATACATTGAGATGCACCCCGACCCAACATATGCAACTGAACCATTCCCGAGTAAGGACAAAATACGGATATTTCTAATTCGCAAAATGAAGATGATGTTACATCGCTCTAAAAATAGAACCTCGTTAACTAATGTTGTAGAGACACTTATTAAATAATTGATCAAAGACAAGATATTCAACATTGGACTGCTCTCGATTACATGTAATTAATAGCTTAAAAATGAATTACTCTAATTTAAGCATGCTTAATTAATACCCTAAGCTGAAAAAATTCAAATGTCCTAAGATCACCCCATGACGCGATCCTCGAGAGTACAAATGGGTGTTTGACATCAATTTCAAACGACATATACCGTGATCTCGTTTTCTTTTCCCGGCCAGCAAATCCCCTTATCTTAATAGGTGAATAGAGTCAATTACAAGAATCCATATATAATTCCCAAGTAGGCTTAATTAAGGCTCGTACAATAGCAATAATGAGAAAAGACATATAAAACAATTGGAGGAGTAACTCGAGGTGTCAGTATTCATGAAGCCCTAGTATTAAGGCAAATCAAATCATCAAAAGGAGAGAGTGTGTGTGTACGTACTAAAAACAATAAACTAACGATTTAATACATTGTTTAAGTTTTTACCCCCCTCCCCACTCTCTCCCCTAGGGATTGCGAAATCAGAACCTGGTACGAGTGCTTGATCCAGCATTCGTGTTGGACAACAGTTCATACATCGAATTGTGCAATTTCATCTGGTCTTTTCCTAATTTCCTTTGCGAAGGGAAGCTGCTACTATAATTGCAGATTATGTCAAACTCTTTGTTCCGTGCCAACTTAGTACCATACAAAACCTGCCCATTTTATATTGGTGCATCGAGAATCCAAGTGAGCAATGACCAACATGCATGAACCGGCAATATCTATCCATGGCCAAACATAACTAAGACCATCGACAAGGTGAAAAAACAAAAAGAGAAAAAGAAAACACACAATGGAATAACAAAGAATTGGTCTTGAGAATGGCTTGGAATTTTTGCTAGATATTGTAAGAAGTTAATGCATTTAATTCTTTTTTGAATTTAGGGGGATACATGAGAGTCACTTGGAATAAAGATCCATCACATTCATTCGAGACCAACAACATGCAACTAATGTCTTGGGACAACCCATACCCCCCACAATGACAAAAAAAGATGTTCTTTCCCCATGTGAGATCGACAACCATACCGGTGAACGAGGGGAAGAAAGGCGCATGCAAAGAGTTCCGAACTTCAAGAACCAACCCATAGCATATAATCAAGATCGACCCAAGAATGGAAAGGCCACAAAATCCAAAGCAAATACAACCAAAAAAAATGTCGTACACAGATTCAATGATTCCCAAGAAGGAGAAGAAAAACAAAATATTGTAACTAAAACCTATGTCTTCCACATTCTCTCTCTCTCTCCCTCCCCATTTTTTCTTTCAAATGGATTTGTCAAATGATAAGCTCCCATACTACCACTACTACTACCACGACAGCAATGACATTCTCTCGAACATTTTGCCTCCTTCCATATTAAGGGAGAGCGAGCGAGCGAGAGAGAGAGAGAGAGAGAGAGAGAGAGAGAGAGTGAAAGAAGAGAAGAAAGGGTTATGACTAGGAGTTAAAATGCAACGAATGTGATGTTTGTGTCAAGATCTTGGGTGTGGGAAGAATTGCGTACCAGCCATGTATGTGCTGAGCGGAGGCGGGTACAAAGAAGACGTGTCGAAGAACGGTGCCGTCGCGGGTGACACGTGCACAGTCTCGGCATTGGTGATGGGGGACGCGGCCGCGGTGGCTGCCGCAGCTATGAGGTCGAGTGGCTGAACTAGTCCGCCACCACCACCGGAAGAAGAGTCTCCGGCAGCTACATTAGTATAGGCGGGGTGATCGGGTCCATGATCGTAGAGAATCCCTTTGAAGACGTGACCTCCTATGTTCACAGCTGTCTGGTACGCGAACTGCTCGTCCGGGTCGTCGATGGAGCTCACTTTCACACACCGGAACACCGCCGGCGAGCTCACCTCGGGTGGGAAGTTGCCGACTAACTCCAACCCTAGAGACCAGAACAAAGAAAAGATCAACGGTAGGTCAGCGCATATATACGACACAATATATATTGTTTATATCTTTATCATACGCTAAAAAAATTCATGATCTTTGTTTTGACAAAAGAATCCCGACTTTCTGCTTCTGCAATGGAATTTAACTACAAAATCTTTTGTGACGGACAT
Organism: Melaleuca alternifolia; assembly: GCA_019926035.1. Lineage (NCBI taxonomy): Eukaryota > Viridiplantae > Streptophyta > Magnoliopsida > Myrtales > Myrtaceae > Melaleuca > Melaleuca alternifolia. The sequence continues at coordinate 3,270,363 of JAGKPW010002416.1, read as the reverse complement.
GAAAAATCGCATGATGAAGAATACACGCATAGACTAGGGACAAACTTATAAATCAACACAGACACTCACCCAGAGAGAGAGAGAGAGAGAGAGAGAGAGAGAGCTTTCCTTTCTGTCAAACCAATCGTCAGGAATACTAAATAACAGTATGTTGGAAAAGGGGAACAGATAAGGCAAGAAAACCAAGAAAAGAGAATAATTGGGTTTTCAGATTTCTCATGGAGGTCGATCACCGCACACGCAAATGATACGATCCTAGCTCGTTGGATACTGAAAATAATAATAATACCTAAAAACATGTTCTTTATCTCAACTCAAAGCCCGCCAAATCTGACTCTCTACATCTCTCTCTCTTTATGCAGGGAGTGATCTTGAAAGCGAAAACAGTTGACTAATTCTCTTGCCCAGAGTTACACGAGAAGAAGCACCCACACAAAAACAGGCATTTGCATATATATATATACCTGAAGTGTTAGGCCTCTCATGATCATCCCTCTGCCGTTTCGAGGTCTCGCCTCGAAGCTGCAGCCGCTGCTCCTGGTGGTGGTGGTGGTGATGATGGTGCTCCTTCAGGGCGGCAAGCTGCTGCTGCCGCTCCCGCCGCTTCGCCGCAGGGACCCAAGTGCTCTTCACGTGGGTCGAGCACTCAAACCCGCGGCTCTTGCAGCAGGTCCGGCAACGAAGGTGCGGGCAGTCCTTCTTGGCCTGGTTGCCGCAGTCCTGGCAGCTGATTCCCCCTCTCATCCCCCCGCCTGTTGTCGCCGCCGAGGTCGACGTCGTGAATCCTCCTCCCGATCTCGAGCTCTCGTCGGAGAACACGTTGATCGAGGCCCTACCGCTGCCGCCTCCGCCTCCGCTGGGCCCCACCCCGAGGACCGCGGCCGACGCGTAGAGATCCTGCTGCTGCTGCGAGAAGAAATGTAGCTGTTGTTGGGTTTGCGGTTGGTTTTGATGCCATAGCTCCAAACCCTTGTAAGCCGAAGACGTTCCGACGTCGTCGGGGTTGCTTCTTGAGTACCAGAACCAGGGAATCTCGGCAGCAGCCGTGGCTTGTGGGTGGTTGATCTGCTGATCTCCTCCTCCTTCTCCTGCTGCTGCTGATCTAGGAGCTCCTCCTCCTCCTCCTAATGGAATGAACCCAGCCATTTCGCGACGATTGACCGGGCAAATCTCGATTCCGACTGGGAATTCAAATCCATATCAGAGCACACGATCCTCCAATCTTCCTTCTTCCTCTTGTAGAAGTTGAAAACCCTAGAAGATGAAGAATTCAAGCATAATTTAAATGGGTGTTGTGTGTGCGAGTGAGGTTTAATGGATTATAATGGTAAGAGGGAGTTGGGTGCGCGTAATTGCTGATGGGTTCTCTTGTGAGACAAACGTCGGACGATTCTGTGGCACAGCCTTCAATTCATTTCACCTTTCTCCCTTATTTTCTGCTCTCTCTCTACTCTTCGCATTAAAGGGCCATGGAATTTACAGCTCTTTTTCGCTCTGCGACGCCGCCATGGGTCTTCCCTCTCCCTCCCTCTCTCTTTCTCTCTCTCTCTCTCTCTCTCTCTCTCTCTCTCTCTCTCAGCTTCTGCAATCTCCTGCTACCTCCATTTAAGTCTCGACATATCCATCAAACGCATACACACACAACACACACTCTCTCTCACTCTAACTCTCTCTCTCTCCTCTGTGTCTTCTGGTTTTGTTGCAGGTGATTTCGAGCTTTTTGGGGTAAGGGAGAGCAAGTTTGAGAGAGCCAAAACCCGTCCGTGTCTCTCTCTCTCTCTCTAACTCTCTTTCGCGGTGGCTGTGGATTTCATGTTTCTAATCTCTACCGAAGAATTCAGACGACACTCTCATTCCAATCCGATGGACGGTTTAGCGCCACGTGTCGATCCGCCAGCCTTTTGCATCTTTGCACCGGAAAAACCGCTACTTTTTTTGGGGTGACCCCTGAAAAAAAAATTATTACTTGCCTATATTTTCGTCAGCAATTTAGTGAGCAAAAATGCCACCAAGGCATTTACTTTGTGATCAATGAAATAATTTGTGATTTGTCAAAGGCACTTATTCTTTCTCGTGGTGTGTATGATTCATAGTATTTTGAATATCCAATAATTTCTCGTTAGATACGATTAATCCAGAATTTTGGACATTTATTACCTTTTTATAAAACGAGCTTAACTTGTTCATCTAATTGTTGCATTTTTAATTAGCCAAATACCTTAAATATTTGTAGGTACCAATTCATTTTCTTTACGTGCTTCTTCTATCAAGGTATGCTTGCCGCCCATCTTACCTCATTCGGCGTGGATAAACAGAAAGCTCAACTTTTTGTCCAGAAAGTAATTTGCGACGACTTCCCTATACAACCATAATTCTTTGCGTGGTTTTGAGCCAATACTACATAACTTACAACCACTTTTAAGAAGTTGCTCTAATCAAAGTTCGTGTTATTGCAACATTAAAAACACATTGCGAATATAAAGCACGAACATCCATCAACAGTACTTACGCAAAGAAAAATCAAGGACTAGGAATTCATTAGAAGCTGTTTTACTTAATGACGGAAGGTACTTCAGCTCACCATGTGCTTGCAAATTGAAGGCAAAGAGGGTTTACGTCATTTGGTTATGTCAATAGCATCAGTTCCTTAATGTTTGCCAATGAAGATGTAGAGGGAGGGACGTCCCCAGGTTGCTGCTAAAATTCTCTCTGGTCTCTCAACGAAAATGACCCCCATCTTCTTCTTCTTTTTTCCTTTTTTGTGCTGTTCGTGCTTTGTGTGTATTTTGAATATGGTTTCTTCTTTTCATGCATGTTCAATTACTGAGGTACAGAGAGAGAGAGAGAGAGAGAGAGAGATTTGGGCAGCGAAAAAGAGGCGCATTTTCATGGGACATGTGAACAACGATCTGGGGCGTATTATGTGTTGTGGTCGGGGAGGGGAACATAGCGCCACCTTCTCCCCCCGCTTTTGTTTGTCTTTCCTTTTTATTGGGGTAAAGTAATACTTTGTTGTCGCCCGGTTTTCTCATTCTTTGGTTGGTTTACAAAATCGAACTGTCGTCAATAGCAGTGCTTGACGAGACCATTTGAGTCACCTGTTCAAGTGTACTTTGTCAGAGTACCAGGGGAATGAGGCCCGCATTTGGAACCGTTGGGGAGCTTGACATCGGAAAAGAGTCTTTAGGGTTTGAATTTCCTTACACGTGGTTCTCAACCAACTTTTACTCAAAAGTTTAGAGAGTTGAGATATTAGCAACTAGATTGGATTCATTAACTGCTTCATCTCCCATATCGACTATTCGATTCGGGATTTCATATATCCTCCGATATTATTATATGTGCATTTTAACGATTAACAGTGTGTGGAATAATAATTTCATAATAGTCGAGACGTCTCTACCATTGTGGGGATTCATAATCTCTCTCTCGAATACACATAGTGCCTCCATTACCACTCAAATTTGACTCAATCATTGAATCATCTTTATTGCTCCGTGCAGCTTGAGGCTGCCATAATTGGTTGCCCGATCTTACTAAGGGGAGGCATTGGAAAGGCTGGCAATTGTATCATGTGGCTCAAATGGAGGCCGGTGGAGTGGAGGCGATGGTGAGGAAATGACGGAGGAGGTGCATATGCTGTGGTGAGATTTTGTCGCGTGAAAATAGAAGCATCAAATAGTAAAGAAGAGAGGAGAAAAAAAGGGAAAGTTTCATTTAGAGTCGTCTAAATGGCACATGTGATGATGTGTAACATCTCAAGCCCTAACTTTGGAGGCCCAATCCGAGCAATCAATATCTTGGTTGGTTTTTAACTCAATTATTGGAACTTTTAAAGGGAAGGTAAGTTCCAAGATACATTTGATCAGATGAGTTCAAATTTAAATTTCTTTCAGGTAATGTCTTCATCATGAAGTATTGAGATTTGTCAAGGATGAGCCTTGCCACTGTTGGATCTAGCGAGGTCAACCCTTGCCGGCCACTGCCAAGGCTCGACAACCATCAAAGGAAGAAAGAAAAAGATAAATAAAAGAAAAAAGAAGAAGGAAAAAAATTATTAACAATTCAGAATAGTAAAAAAGTACAAAAAATTTATTCATGTTAGTATCGTCCGTGTCAAATAAAACTCATGGTGTCCACTTTGTGATTTTTGACCAAATTAGTTAGAAGGACAAATATCGGTAAACCGTCAAAAGGTTCGTGACTAAATTAGTCAAATTGAAAATTTTATGATTGAATTGACGTTCGTACAATAAGCTTATTTTTGAGAATTTGCCATTGAAATTCTACCACACTTACCTAACAAGACCATACAAATGCAACTTTGATTCTGTCTAATGAAACTTTTGATATGCATGATATATTAATCTTGTATGATCAAGTGCCATGATATATATCCCCAAGGGATTCCTCATTGGTAATATATAATATGGCGATATTTTGCTAATAAAGCACGAATTATATTCTTATAGGCTTTTTTACTCCTAGACATATGAGCGATGCATTCTTTTAGTGAACTTCAACGACACGTTAAGGGCATTTCTTTATCATAATCGAGAATGCATTCTCGATTATGACAGGTTAAGCTCTTGTAATTAAGCCCAAATTAGATGGGAAAACAATCAAGAACAGAGACAAAGCAACAAAGGAATCAAGCCGTGGGAGGATGAAGGGCAGGGATCAGTGCCGTTGGCAACTCAGCCGACCTGCAATTCCGGCTGGCTGAGAATTAGGTCCCTCAGCAGAATCATAGGCGTGCACAATTCCAAGTTGGCTTTTTACTAAGTTAAGCATCTTATTAGTTGCTTTTGTGTTTTGATTACTTTCTTCTTACCAAAAAAATGTTTTGGACGATAAAGTCACCATAATTTCGATCGCCGTCAGTTTTTGTAATAATGGGTCCGCGGCACGATGGTTAGGTAGTTTACCTGTCGACTTTTCTGTGTGGAGGGATTTTTTCTTTCCTTTTTTGAATTCGAAACGTAGGTATGGAGATGCAAATATCCAGAAAATCTTTCAAATGCCATGCAAGTCTATGAATTTAGACCCTTGATTTGTGTAGGTGGCCCTGACCCAATAGGTTGCGTAATTGATAGGTTTTGAATGAACGACCTCTAATTCTCAAATTTGAAATCTCCCCACGTTTCAATCAACTATTTTTATCTCAATGAAAAGTGAGAGATGGCCGATCACTTAGTTCTCCGGTGAGGTATTCACTATATCTTTCTTCTCGAAAAGCTGCCGATTATTTTTTTTTCTTCTTTTTCTCTTCGAGAATAACCAAACTGGGAGATCCCATCTTCTTGCTATTTATTGTCTTTAACACCTGAAATTGCTACTTTTCTCCACACACGCGCATATATTTTAAAAAAAATATTTTTTTCTTTTTTCTTTCCTAAATACCGCTATCGGAGTTCATTGAATTGGATATAAATGGGGCTAAGCAAGTTAATTTTTCCAAACATTATGGTCAATATCACGTATAACTCTATCCCAATTGACTTTTCTCAAGAACTGTGAAATATTCCTTCAAATGAAAACCGTAATGGTGGCGCACAAATTTGCAATAATTACCCAAATCCAAAACAACTTTCGATCTCTAATTTCCATAGGAATAATCACTATATATATATATATATGTCTGTTGTGTATATGATGATAACTATACCCTTGTAAACGTGGATAAAATAATTCAACGGGGCAAATAACAATTTTCCATCCCATAAAGCAAAGTACTTCGTAGAGCATAAACTTCTATCGAATCATCTTTAGTCCTATGAAAAATCTAGTTTCATTTCATAAAAATAATGTCGATCAGATCACACTTTGTCCACGAAGGAGATCTTATATGCCATATCATGTAGGGCCAAGTCGATTGGAAGAAATTTAAGCATCAAGATCATTTCTACGTAATGCACTTTATGGAGCTATAACTTTATGGTACCCCCTTTGTTAATTATAATTTTGACCACATATTTGTTGGGACTTGGTTCCCTATTTTGTCCTTTGTGAATGAGAAGTGTGGAAAGGACTCCCACATAGAACAAATGTGGGGGAAAGTAAGAGTATATTAGTGGGAGCCTTCCAAGTGAGGTTAGGCCCCAAGGGGTACCCCACTTTTGTGGAAGGGAGAGGACCTACTCTTGCCGCCGGTGACCACCCCGCGCGCCGCCCGCCCGTCCGGCCGGCTCGGATCGGGCCGGGCCCGGGTCCGGGTCCGGGTCCGAAAGGCAATAGTGACTCTTCAAACTTGGTGACGATTTACCAAGAGGCGTCACTTCATTCGCATAACTACACACGACATACTTGTTCATGAAGAGGCGCCACTACATGATATTTGTTCGGGAAAAACCGACCCGAGAGACATAAGTTCATAACATCACTTCATTCTGTGCGATTAAGTCAAATACACGTTGCGTTCGCCGAGTCTCTCCTCGAAGTACCGCGAGAGAGAGTCAGAGATTCGTTCTATCCTGGGAGGCAATTGTTCGGCGGCCTAGGTACGTATTAAGGCGGGCAAATTTGTCTTAAGGACACGGCATTAAATTGTCGGGCTCGAATCGAATTTGCTCTTCCGATCTTCCTTCCAACTCCGAAGTCAGGTTCCTTTATTTGCTTCCTCCACTCTTGTGATCGGTTGTTGTTCGTCTTCTCTGATTTGTAAGTTGTACACGCTGTTTGCGAACACTGTCCACCGCCTATACTTCTATGTTAATAAGACAACAATATTTACACCTCAAAAAATAAATTTTCACATCTATATATTTTTGCAAAAACCTTGTATTTTATGAGTTTTACATGTATTTGTGAGTTTCCTCGTCCTTGCTCGACTCGAAGCTTTTATAGCGCACCAGCATATACGCGATTCACAAGCATTCTGATCTCATGTCAGATAGCCCTTCTTCTTCTTCTTTTTCTCTCCCGGGACAACTCTTTTCCTCTCAAATTTCTTGCCTTTACTAATGTTCAATTTCAGAAATTATCTCGAGCACGAGATGAAGGGAATTATCACGAGATTCCAGTAACACTGGGGATGTTGCCACCAGCTAGAAATCGGAGGAAAACGGTGTAGGACGACGGGCGGACCACCCTATACATGCATGGTTCTGCAATGGTCCTCCATTGTGGGGTGCAGCTTCGTGTCACCTCTTGCCCGTGCTTGCAAAATGCACGCTATAACACAAGAGGACGTACTGATGCCTCACTTGATGTCACGTAGCGATTCGTGTTCCTTTTCTGGCATTCGCGATCATAAAATATTTTCGGCCGACGGCTTCCACACGGCAGACGACTTCACTTTCTCAATCCAGTCAGAGGCAGATCATACGCTCCAGGGCTAAGAACATTCGACGTAAACGAGCTTTTCTTTTCGTGACCTGACGCAAGTGGCTTGACGCCGATCAGGAACCGAACGCGAAACTCATGCTCCTTCGATTGTAATGGGGGTTCCGATCACCTTCGACGATGTGCAAAAACCACTGCGTTTCTCCTATTTATATCATGTTTTGGAGCAACTAGTCTTTTCATCGTTTGTGAATCAAGCTATGGGATAGTTTTATGTGTCTCGACCATTGAGACTAATCACAACCCTTAAAAAGTTCAAACTTTTTTTAGCAAATAGAAAAAAACTTGTGCACAAGAGTTCTCGTATACATCCACCATAAGATGTCTAGACCCTTTGTTATACTAACAGACAAGATCGTAAGCTCAATGATGCATATGCGCATGTCGATTCATTCTACAAACTAGAGAATTCCAGTTTGCGGTAGACTTAAATTTACGTAAATTGTAGCAGATTACGTGGAGATCACCACATATCTTAAACTAGTCCACCCATACAATATCCACGGTCCTGCACATGTTTTATCCATGTAAAAGCAATTTACCACACCCAAAACAATATTAACTTAAAAGGAAAAAAAGGTAAAAAGAAACAAAAGATTTACGAATTGCGGGTCGGGTGCCGTTTCGGGGGACCGAATCAAGCCACGCCCCACCAAGATCAAGTCATGGCCCATCGTCGGGTTATAACTCTTTGTCTTAACTTGTCATTTTCAACTTTTTCTTCCTGCGACAGCTGTATTAAACTATTTGCAACTTCAATTTAGCCGACCAATTTCTTTTGCTTTTTTGGCCCCCTACCTTTCTTTTCTTTTTGTTGTCATTTGCGGATTTATTTTCAACCCTTTTTAATTCCGGAATCGAGAAACATCCCCCCCCCCCTCGAAATCTTTGAGTGTTTTGACGGCATGTTTATGTATCCTTTTATAGCAAATTTAACTTGGGTCGTATTTTTCCGTTTACGGACCATTTTCTCGACGGACCGATGTGTACCCGGATCAGGTCACTATTCGGCTGACCAACCTCTTTGCCTCTCGAGCCTCTCAACCCGCGATGTATCCCACCGCAAATTTTAGAAGGAACCCTAACACATAAATCAACGGTTAAGAGCATCAAGACATCGTGCAAGAACGGGGATGCGAAGGATGGATTTCTCGAAACCAATACTTTTGACCTTGTATGTCTGAACTTCTTGCCTCAAATCTTATGTCAAGAACATGCGCGAGGGTCCCGTGGACGATAACCTTAATTAAGCGGGCCCAAAAGTTGACAGCTCCTAGAATTGGCTAAACGAGCAACGCGAGTTTTCTTGGTTTTCTAGAGAGAGAGAGAGAGAGAGAGAGAGAGAGAGAGAGAGAGAGAGAGAGAGAGATTCCCGATTATTGTATTTTACTCTCATTTTCGAGCCCTGTGTTTGGTCGCAGTTGACTCTAGCTATCTCGGCAACTTTCTGGTGTTCAAACAAAAGAAAACGACTTGACGACCCAGAGATGAAAAGAAGAAAAGAAAACTGCGGGAAAAAGACTTGAGATAGATAGAGATCGTGACCTAGCCGAGAAATGCTCAAGGCAAAAAATAAGGACTATATTTTTCCCATCTGCCATCAGTTTGAATCGAATAAATCTTATGTGAAGTGAAGCGGATGTTATATGATTAAATTAGGTCGCAAATATCTGCATGATGGGATTTGCTTTCAAATAATGAAGAATTTAATCTCCAAGGAGCTCTCTTTTTAACATCTCGTATCATTATCAGGGGGTATGATTGTTGAAACCATCAAAATTTCAGCCCATTTTTAGCAGATTTGCAGGGATTGCACTGTTAAGTGCGCACTAGAGGCAATTGTAGCCGGGCGGTCGCATAGGAAATTTTTTACCACAAGATTAACTGCTATAGCCGACCTAATATCAAGAAAAATTTCCTCGATCGGTCATGCATCGCGCGGGATTCTGTGTGCCATCCTAGGGTTTTGATTAGATACAAAAGGACGAGTGCATGTAATGAAAGGTTGGTGTCTTCGTGTCAACACAACGAACGGAAGGAAGAATCACTTTATTTTCACACCTCACATTTTGACCGTCACTCAGTCTCCATGTCTTTTGGTGTCCCGACACGGACCGATTTAGACCGTTCGGGGTTCTCTTTTTCCTTGAGGCTGTAAAACTATGTATTATTTTCCTTGTCCTGTAGGATCTATGGTAGTCTAGCTTGTGATAATGATATGATGAATGTCGTTGAACGACTTTCAGGAGGACTGTTTCGACTCGAATTCGATGGTCGAAAACGAAGCAAAGTACAAGAGCGCTGAGCCTCCACTATTCAACAGTCATCATTCAGCAGAATCATCTGGCAAGCACATGCCAACACATGCAAAATTGTTAGGGTTTGGCTTGGATTGTTCAGCGAGTCACGTCTATTGGTGACTGATTACCTTAGTGGACGAAAATCACGGAGTTTGAAGTCGGGGTTCGTATTGATTAGAAGCAGACTGCAGGGGGACATGTTTGGTCATCTACATTTTTGGACGATGTTGTTTGAACTGGTTCGCGCATCTCCCTTTATTGGTGAAAGATATACATATTCCTTTTGACCATGGTGTGTGATGCTTGACTACATGTACATACCAGATATACTTAAAAGATCGTATTTGGAGCCATCTCTAATGACAGAAGTTCTTGTGCTCATTTTCTCGACAACTTATTGTTCACTAAGATGCAAAATCTGCTAGGTTACGGATCTTACAAGTATATTAAAAAAAGAAGAAGGATTCGCACCATCTTACATCGAGGACAAAAATAGAGATGATTAATTGTACTATATGGTCTTCTTTTCGAGATTATGACTTGCATTTTCATTTTTTCAAACGAAGATTCCTTGTTGTTGCATTGTGCTCTCATCAATATCTCTACCAATATTTCATCCGTAATATATGTACACAAGTGCACATTGGATACCGAAGTACATTAAGACACCCATGAGGGCACTGTCGATACGGAATCCTCATCTCCATTATCGTTGAGAATGAGGCAAAAAAATTGCAATAATTTTAATCACAATTTATATTAGGTTTTGTGAACTATTGCAAATAGTTGAATAATATTACGGCAAGCGTTAATTAGTGAGTTTTTTACCATGTCTTGTCGAAAAGAACATTCACCCTAAATCCTTTTTTGAATGAAAATCGGCGCTATTACTCATTACAGCAATTAAATAAATGCATGCCATACAATATCGAGATGCACGTTTCTTTTTCTAAAGGTCAAATGTCAGGCAACGGATTTGGGTATGATGATCACAGGCAGGTGCAATGGAAGAGACAAGAGCAAAGAAAAATGTGCAGAAGATATGGTCCAATCCAACTTTCAAAATTCCTTCGATAACCTTTTTTATTTACCATACAAACGTTGAATCCTTTAAAAGAAAAAACCCTTTTAAATACATAGTTACTAGATTGAAAATAAAATATTTCTCGACAAGCATGTCTATAAAATGTACGCTTGCCTTAAATTTTTTTTCCCCTCTCCATGACTCTTTCTAGATATAAATTATAGAACAACAAAAAACACAAATTTTTTTTGATCGGTCATTAGAGTATTGATAGCGATCGAGATTGCTGATGTTGATCGACTCTCTTCGTCTTATTAATATATAACAAAGGGCATTGGGCGTGTACTATATATATAATATGATTATATATTTTTTAGGGCCCGAGGTGTTGGGATCCTGTCTCCGAGGGTTGACGTGGGGTCGCACATCATGATTTTCAGTACTGTCACGCGGAAACATCTGCATGCTTGGGAAGGGGAGCTGATAGAACGCAGGCATCCTTGTCGTATGTACGACGAGAGAAGGCTTCATTCGAGCGTCAAGAGATCATCGCACTGGATTTTTGAATGGTGCCCAGATAAACTTGGCCAAAATTGGCAAAAACCATGTTTCAAAGCCCGACCAGCATCGGATTAGAGACCGGTTGGTCAGTTACGGGCTTATAGCCCCTGCAAATCATTCTATGAACCAACAAGTCGGATTAAATTGCCAAAGCGGGATAGGTTAGTGTAAGTTATGTCTGCAGCTACTACTCTCTATGACATTTTATGGGCGTTGCGAGTCAATTGATGAAATAGTATCTTCCTAGAAAGGACGTCTTAACTCCATGGAATTGGTTTGGTGGTTAATGAGCACATCTGCTTTTGTAAATTAGGCGCTAGACAAATTGTTCAATTCCCCGTGCCATCAAGTGCAAATAATTCCATATTTCATCAATCGACTCAGCCTTTAACTTGCGTTGATTTGGCTCTGAGGATAGTGGGCCTTTATATATAATCATAAAACCCCCCAAACTAAGTTCATTATGATACATTTACCTTAAATTTTTTACTGTGACAAAATATTCCAAACTTATATATGTGTAACACATTTACCTTTTATTAAGGTTTTTATCAAATGAATTTTCAATCAAAATGATGTTTTTATTTCATGTAAGTCAAATGGCGCTGGGGTAAAACCATTTGCCTTCTGTTGTTTATGTAGGCAACTTTTTGATGGTGTTCATTGACGGAGAAGAGGATAAATGTGTTACACAGGTACATATTTGAGATTTTTGGTGTTACAATAAAAAGTTTAGAGTAAATGTGTCATGATGGATATAATTTGTGCATTTTTGTATGTTTTTTCCCCTTTTCTAATGTACAACCATGATTTTCACTACAACTATAAAAGAGGACTTGATGAAATTGCAACCTAAACTAGCTAGCTAAAATATCATTGAGAGTGCGCAAGTATATAAGTGAATAAAGCAAGAGTAAGTGTAGCAAATGTTATAAGTTATCTTTTTCTTCTTTGTTGGATAGATTAATTAACTCTTTATATATAATTGAGGGACATCGATATGAGGACCCAACTATATGAAGGTATAAGCTACAAAAACAACATCTCAAAATTACCATAGTAATAATTTAGAACACAACAATGGAGAAAAGGAATTTGAGCACCTAATTTGGAATCCATCATTCTTGACGCAGTATAGCGACGACTCAAAACTCAAGTGCCTTTTCTCTATGACCCTATATATTACTGGTTTGATGATATTACCCTTTACTTATCCTTATGTGAAGTTATTTGTGCATCAGGATTAGATAAAAGACTAGAACTAATAGTTTTAGAGTTTTTAATCATAGATTCTATCATCACAAGCTGGGCTTTACTTTACCCGCACAAGCCAATCCCATTTAAGACTAATTAATAATATTTCTATCAAATCTTATTAGATCAATCCCATAAAATGATAAATTACAATCTCAATTAATTTGACACTCATTAGAAAAACTCTCAGACAAGGTCCGCGAAACATGCTGTAAACACCATAAACCGATCAAATTCAAACCTTTGGCTTGTGTAGGTACTTTGAACTATAAGAGTTTGCACGCGGTTTCTCGAATTTGAATAAATGATCTGTAATTCAGAGAGAGAGAGAGATATGCTATCAGAACCCTCCAATCAAAGGAGAGAGAGAGAGAGAGAGAGAGAGAGAGAGAGAGAGAGAGAGAGAGAGAGAGAGAGAGAGAGAGAGAGAGAGAGAGAGAGAGAGAGAGAGAGAGAGAGAGAGATATGCTATCAGAACCCTCCAATCAAAGGAGATTAGAACGCTTGTGTGAAATATTGTTCACGCCTGCCATGTATGCTATAATTTTCTTAAAAAACAGCAGCCACTAGTGTGCAACGCGGTATTGTTGCTCCAACTAACTGGACCACTCTATCATGCCATAAGGAACGAGAAAGAGATGCTCGTTCATAGAGGCTAGACATTTAACTATATATTTTCCGTTCAATCATACGCGGGGACACTTAGATCTTGCATGAATTAAATAATTCCAGCTGATCTTTATCTTATTTTTGTTTATTTAGACTTATATTTCGCCTGAGTTAAATAATTCCTCGATAGGCCGTCTGTTCCTGCTAATCTTGTATATATAATTAGCCATGCAATATAGACACCAGCTGTTCCATCATACATAAACTAAAAACCAAAATCTTGCTCTTGAAAGAAACAACTAACATGTAAACATGTGTGGTACGAATATACCTCGTAGTATTTTTTTAATAACTATTTCATATATTAACATCAAACCAATAAGAGCATCGCCCCATTGATGAATACGTCCACATTTTGCTGTGAGCTCTTGAGGTCTTCATCGATTGCTCGCAAAATGCCTCTAATTCCACTGAATCCAGAAAGGAACAGCTAATTGGTTATTTTCACCCCACTAAACATATAATTTGTTGACTAATTGGAAATGGAATTGTCGGTCCATTTAGCATTTTTTCTTATATCTCGATAGTGACTATTGTTGGATCCATTCAAACATCGATTGCGTTGATAATATATAGCTACAGGTATTAAAATAGGATAATCATTGCGTACTCTCTCATAGGAAGAAAAACCACTCGACTAGAGTTGTACGAGAAAGTATTTTATGCAATAATGACATCGAGCATCATGTTAGCGTGTCATCTTCTCTAGGGATAATAATCTTGAATTCAAAAGTTAGGTCATTATTAAGAGAAGTTTTATCAATAGATTGGAAGAATGTGATTAGCAGGGTGATAACGCGAGATCTTAGCATGTGATGCAAAATGCCAACTTCTCCGAGTACGGTAGTGATTTCCATCCCTCTATTCTCCTTTGAATAAAAAAACGACTTGCGTGGGAAAATAACGGCAAAGGTATGTGATTATGACAGCTTGGGTTTTTTTTTGTCTAGGTATCTAGATTATAGGAAAATTCCATTGGTCTTGTCCAAATTTGTCTAACTTGTGTTTTCCCGGACAGAGTTATAGAAATTTGACTAGTTCAACTTTAGAATTTAGCTATAGCCAAGAAAGAGGGAAAAAGAGAACAAATTCACAATTTTGTTGCTTTAAGATTATAAGAGGACTTTAATACCAAGACTAGATGTATTGTTTCGTGAAAAACGAATCATTTGAAAAATATTTTAAGAAAATCACTTGAATCATTTATAGAAATGAATGAATGAAAATTATTATTTTTATCATCCACGAAATTATTTACACACAAATTGTTGTCCATAATGAGTTTTTTCATTGGCTAATTATTTTAAGCGACACAAATAATCATTTTTTTAGAAAATATTTTAAATAATTTATTTGTCACAAAACAAATGGAGCTTAGGATGCTAACAATTTTTTTTTGTTATATAACAAGCTTTCTATGACATTAAAATAGGGGAAATCACCTCATTCTTGTGGTGCTTTTTGCAATCATGAATTCATTAATTTGTTTTGAAGATAATAATGTTTTAAATATGAATTGTTAGAGTTATTTTGTCTGAATTATAAGTGATTTTGATGGAAGTCCAGACCTAATTACAACTTCTTCTCACTTAAAATTCGTATTTATTGATAGACCTTTTTTTTTTAATGAGGAAATGATTCAAAAGCAAAGTTCTAATCTTCTTCATGGTTGAACAGTAGAAAGTTTAGTCTTAGTTTTGATCTTGATCTTTCCTTTCTTTTCCTTTCTCTTTTCATGTCTTTACGTCCAAGATTGGAAGGAACATACAAATTAATACGCCGAATCGAGTTTCTAGTTGATTAGACAGTCGGGTTTTGCTTTTGCTATTTTGAAGGATAAAATAACTTGTCAAGTAAGAATGAAAATAGAAAAACTTAAATTAAACTGAGATAGCAAACTAGCAACTGATAGATTATTAATTTGCTGAAAAAAAGATGTCAGTAAATATTAATACATGCTCAATAAAGTGGAAGGCTAATGATCAATTTAAAAATGGTGTCTTTTCTTTCACAAAGGGCATGAAATGAGCGTGGTCCTTAACATCTCTTCTTCATTTTGTAATAAGTGACGCATTCAATACCTAGTTAAGTATCATGGTCAAAACATCACATTTTGGGCTCTCGCCCAAGTGGTATTTATTGGCGTATGAAGCCAAATATTTTTTCAAGTTTGTTGTTGTTTTTTTTTTTTTTACTTTTCTCTTCTCTTTAGATTTAGATTAAAAGCTATACTTTCTATGTTAGATAAAGGTAAGCAACGGTTTCAGCATAGAAAAGAAAAGAAAATTAGAAAAAAAGTGAGCTTTCTTCGATCTTAAGAGAAGATTGCTACTGTGTCCATGCTTTCTTCGAAATCTAGTTGATTCACAAAATATCTCTGTGGGGAGACAAAGCCCATATTCAGATAAATTCGATAACAAGTTATGTGGTGTATTTTTTCTGTTGCTTGAAAATATGGTTTGCTTGTATTATTTTTCTAAAATTTGATGTGCGATTCCTAACAGTATCTATGATCGTGAAAGCTTTGGCACCGGCGCACGAAGCCCCCGTCAGACGTCGAATCAATCTTCCAAGGATGAAGTATCGGTCGCCAAAAATAATTCAAGATTTTGACTTGCTGGCTCATGGGTGGCTCCAAGCTTTTTCTTTAATAGCCCTAACCCTATAAAGTCATGCCATGTTGACCCAACGAGGGTTCTGCCTAATTTCACCGGGCCCCCACCACAATTAATTACTTGTATTTACGTGGGGGCAAGTAGATGAAATTAGATCCAACACATGCATGGTTGATTTGAACAGGACTTCGGCTTGATTAGAACAATTCGGGGCAAGTCAAATTGCACAACAGGATTCGGTTTGATTGCAACCATTCATTGTAGTGTTGAATCGTATAGGGACCACACGACGAGAAGCCCTTTGGATGGTGTAGAAGTCTTCGATCCGGTTCTTTGCAATTACTTTGCCACTTAAAGAAGACTACTAATTTCCATAGATAGAAGTGGTGGGAAATGAGGAATGGATCTTAACAAATGATATTAGTTTGCTTTTGCTTTGCGTCGTCAGGATCTTTAAGTGATCTTCTGAGGGACCAATTTAGCTTCATTATATATTTCCTCGTAATAGCTATATCAAACGTCAATGTCTAACTCACAAAAGCATAGAAGTTTTTCTATAAACCGTCGAGATCTTTGATCAGATGCTATCTATCTATGCGAGAAATGTTTCCACAAGAAATTATAGTACTCTCTTCCATTGTCTTGCTCAGGTTTTGGAAGTTTAGGTGAAGTGATATCCGCGTGATTGGTATTCAGTACTTTGCCCATACCATGATTTAGCACAATGTTTAGCTTTCCGATATATTTTGCTTTCGGGGTGTGTTACCATTATTCGGGTCCTCACCTTGGGGATTATACTAGAGGATTAAAACGATCACAAGTATTTGTTTATAGCTGAGCTCCTGAAAAAAAAAAACTTCATCGTTTCGAATATTACGTCTCTGGGGAAAGGAGAAACATCGCAATACACAAATTATCTCCCCTGCATTCATCATTAATCAAAGACCAAAGAGATAAACTGCTTTTACTATGGAAATGGAAGTAATATACAGACTGCAACCAAACTCTAAAGGCATCGCAATTCAAACTGGGGAACACGATAAGTTTAAAAGACGATAATAAATAAACTAAGACATTATTATAAACCACCTAATATATAGGATTGCGTATCACAAACCTTTTAGGTTATTAATGTGTTGTTTTTAAACCTATTTTACGAGATTTCTGACGAAGAATATCAGTATAATATGCAATCCAATAAAAGTATTGTGGAGGGACGAAGTAAATGCATGCCAAAGAAGGATGCGAAAACAAAAAGACAGAAAGAAAGAAGAAGTGAAATCCGAGAAGACTTTGTTGAGAGGACTTTATTGAAATTGCTGTTGATGAATTCACATTTTACGTTTTTTTCACGGACACCGTTCAGATTAAGCACATGAGAACCAAAAAGAAAAAGAAAAAGAAAAAGAAAAAAAAAGGACCAACAAGCAGCTTTTAGATTGACACGCCAACTTCTCTATTTACCCAACGACCACGACAGAAAATTGCGAAGCGAGGATTGGAGAAATACATGCGTTGCTTTGCTTTTTTGAGTTAGATATAGATGGTACAACAATTATAAAATTGATGAGTACTACTAATTTTCGTGATTCGGTCACCAAATTACATCCATAGGCTCGTGAGGGAAAAAGAATCGCGATACCTTTGTTGGCTTAGAGTATGCAAAGATTTGCAAGATATCTTTGGGAGGAACTTAGTTCATGCATACAACTTGTGAAGGTGGGTGTGTGAGGGAGTTGGTGAAAGAAATCTTACATCCAAATATGATGTTGACCGGTTTATGTATTATTGTCGGTCTATGACTTATGATTTAAATTTTTGGATAGAGGTAGGTCTAATTAAATATATTAATGGGCTTAGACTTGCACTCCCTCTTAACGATCTCATCAAATGAAGATGTCGAATTTCTGCTATGTCGACCCAACAAGTGATATCAAAATCGATTTTTGATTGGTGGCCCATTTCCTATTTTTATTGTGGTCTAAAAAATATCTCAAGGAAGCAATGTCTCGAATGTGACTCATTATTCGAGGTGGCAAATGGCTTCCCCCGGATTCTCTTCATGCTTGGTTGGACCAAGACAATTGAGCTGGAGTCCGCAGGATGGATATTGTCATCACAAACATCTGTTAAACCTGGCCGGGCCAAGGTTTTTGAGTTGGGATAATATTGAAGCAGAATAATACCCAGATTAAGGGGGAGGGGGCATAATGCAAGTTAGCTTTCGTATGAGGGAGAGATTTATCAAGGTGCATGCGTGAGGGATTAGGCGAAAGAAATCGTTCATATGGATGAAATGTTGAGGATATATATTAATTGATCCATAATTCATAAGTTTAAATTCTTTATTTCATATAATCTAACTGGATATGCTAATAGGAATGGACTCTATCTTGGTGATCTCTCCATACGAAGATATCACACTTTTGTTGCGTCGATCCAACATAACTTTCATAGCAATATTAATTCAAGTTCCTCAATTTCACAATTTAGTGAATAGGGTTTTTGAGAAGAAGAAGAAGAAGAAAAAGAAGAAGAAGAAGATAATAGGGTCAAAAATCGAAGTGGACTAGATGGAAAAAAGATTCAAGTCGCAATCGAACACAGCATAATCATTCTTTTCAGATTTGGAATTGCATTATGCCCCTGAATCTCCTCCCCATTTCTTCGAAAAGTACATCCGGCTTGATGATGTTTTGGAAAATTATTGACAACCTAAAGTGCTAAGCAATGATTAACCCCAAGATACTTAGGTAGCTAGCTGGTAGAATGTCACCGAGAACGGAGAGCACAAAGATTTTCTAACATGAATTAAGTGATGCAACAATTGGATCCATTGTCCTGATAGCAACTGTGCCAGTCCTTTCATGCTAGAAATATTATAACCTTGCAGCTGAAATAACAACGAAATTTAGAAATAGTTAACAAGCAGTCGCTAAAGGATATACATCGGGTCGGACACATGATCAAGCATATGACCTTGCAAAATCTAAATTTGCTTAGAGTGGGCGACCCAAATTTTGTGGTTCAAGTTTTATTATGTCCTTTCAGAATCAACATAAACACAGTTATAAGTAAATTAGACTCTAAATCCCACAAGATCAAGTACTTGACCAAAAAGAAATCAACCAGAGATACGAGTACATGTTACTATCTCTAATTTTAATAGAAACACAACGTAGCTCAACATCATCAACCTGTTAGGCATGGCAGTTTTAATATCCGGTATCAATAAAAAATAGATGCACAGATAATAATTCCAAGCTTTCAACATTTGGTTTTGAAATATCCAATGAGAGACTCCTTCCATCTTCATATACCTCGTATGCATGCCCTCTAAAGCAAACTAAATCTCCTCGCATATGACCTTGCTTGGCTCAGCCAGTTATTCCAGAATGTCCTCATTTGTCAATCAATTGCTAAGTGCTCTACACAGCAGAAACCAATCACCTCACCCTATCTTTGACAACAATCTCTTTATTCGACTGTGATGAACAAGCCAAACTCCAGAATAGAGCGACCGTCACATCTCTCCTCTAGAATTTGAATAATATGAATGAACTTTTTAGGTGCGACCCATCCATATATCAATCAAGTGGATGACACCCATGATTATTCCAACCGAAGTTTAGGGAAGAATAAAATCTGCACTCCTTTCTTCGCATCGTGGAAGTCTCTTTCTCAGATTCTCATGAAGTCACCGTTGGACTGGACGAGCAGAGACTCCGGGAGGTGGATTGAACAGCCACCGATAAGGCCGTGTTCCTGGTGCGATGTGAAAAGTGATCCACCGCCCAAAATAGTAACATGGCACATCGCCCTTTTTCTTTCTCATTAGTATATTATAAGGTCTTTATAATGCTAGAGCAAATGCCCAAAAGCCATTTTTCTCGCACGTAGTGCAAGTTGGTTTATGCCCGTCCGTGTCCGTCCACCTCGACTCGCATGATGACTTCCTCTTGGGAAGCATACTGCTTCATGGTCTCTGTTAACATGAGCTGTCAATTAGAGCCTCAATAGAAGAGTTTTTCTATTTAAGGTCTTTGTCTATTATCTTCTGATTTATAGGAGATTTTCTTATTTCTAGGAGATTCTAGGGTGCCTTCTCATTTGGGTGCGTGGCGTATGTCCATCTCCATAAGAACCGACAGACAAAACTTGATTCGTGTGCGGTAAAGTGTTATTTCATTGATTATGGCACTCATAAAAAAGGATACCGTTGTTACAATCATGCTATCGGGAAAACCCGTATCACAATGGACGTCACCTTCGTCGAGTCTGAATTATTTTTTCTCATACCTAATTGTACCTTTCAGGGGGAGATTACTTCTAGTGAAAGGACAAATTAGTGGGAAGGTGGTGTGATGGCAGGGGTTGCGGCTAATTTTGTTTTGTTTTTTTTTAAATGACCCCTCGGTGCCAACCCAAGCTAAGGCGCAAGTTGACAAGCGGGTTCACATGATGCAGCAGGTAGCGTTGGCCAGCAATGGTGTGGTCATGGATCATGGTGGGACACTGGAAAATGAACATAAATACATTAAGGAATCTGGTCATCAGGTTGATTTGGTGCAAGAGACACATGAACAACCTCAAGAACAGCTCCCTCCACTTCAAAATACCCCCTCTTTAATACCTGACAATTCTCCTGAGGATACTCCTAAGATAAGTTCTCCCCAGTTGTGATGTAGTTGTTCGTTATAAATTTCCCGATAGACATAATCACGACAAGGCTCCCAATAGGTACTCACCAGATGTGGAAAAACGAAGGTCAAAGTATCCCATCAACAATTATGTTTCGACGAAGCAGTTGTCAAGACATTTAAAGGCATTTGTCTTCAATGTCTCTACAAGTAAAGTTCTTAGTGGAGTACATGGAGTGTTGAGGGATCCCAAGTGGGTTCAAGCATGCAAGAAGAGATGGAGGCTTTGTACAAAAATAAGACTTGGAGACTTGTTGAGTTACTGAAGGGAAATAAGGCAGTATGATGCAAATGAGTCTTCACCATCAAATATAAAGCGTATGGTTTTGTTGAGGGGTACAATGCATGTCTGGTAGCACAGGGATATACCCAAACCTATGGCGTGGATTACCAAGAAACATTCTCTCCAGTTGTAAAATTGAACATTGTGCGAGTATTGTTATCACTTGTAGCAAATTTGGACTGGCCCTTACATCAATTTGATGTAAAGAATGCGTTTTTACATGGATATATGGAATAAGAAATATACATGGAAATCCTACCAGGATATGCGTGTGCTGATGAATTGAAAGGGGTATGTAAACTTGAGCGGCCATTGTACATATTAAAGCAATCACCACGGGCTTGGTTTGGTCGTTTTAGCTCTACAATGAAAAGGTATGGGTACACTCAAAGTAATTCGGACCATACATTGTTCTTGAAACGGCAGCATGACAAAGTGACGGCATTGATTATATATGTAGATAACATGATCATCACATGGGATAACTTTGAGGAGATCACAAAAATTAAGAGGAAACTGGCAAATGAGTTCAAGATGAAGAACTTGGGGGGCCTGAAATATTTTTTGGGTATTGAAGTGGCCAGATCAAAGGAGGGTATATTCCTATTTCAACAAAAGCATGTGTTGGACTTGTTGGCTAAGTTGGGGATGTTGGATTGCAAACCTGCCAATACCCCTATAATACAAAATCATAAACTTGGAGTTTTTCCTAATCGGGTATCAACCAATAAAGGCCGATATCAAAGGTTGGTAGGGAGAATAATTTATCTATTGCACACTCGGCCTGACATTGCATATGTTGTAGGAGTGGTAAGTCAATTTATGCACACTCCTAGTGAAGATCATATGAATGTTGCAGTTTGGATTTTACGCTACTTGAATTCAGCACTAGGGAAAGGCCTATTCTTTGCAAAGAATAATCACCATGAAGTGGAAGGATTTACGGATGCTGATTGGGTTGGCGATATATCAGATAGGAGATCGGCATCAGGCTACTTCACACTTGTGGGAGGAAATTTGGTTACATGGAGGAGCAAGAAACATAAAGTACTAGCTTTGTCAAGTGCTGAAGCCGAGTTTGGAGGGACGAGTAAAGGACTATATGAGCTTTTGTGGCTAAAAAGGTTGTTGACAGAACTTGGTTTTCCACCTAAGTCAGGAATGCAACTATTTTGTGATAATAAGGCTGCGATTCAGATTTCCTACAACCCGATTCAACATGATTTGCACTAAACATGTTGAAGTTGATAGTCACTTTATCAAGCAAAATCTAGATGATAGATGATAGGGTAGTGAGTTTTTCATTTATCAAATCTGAAGACCAGTTGGTGGACATACTTACAAAGGCTGTATCTAGTCGAGCATTCCGCGGCTCACTTGTCAAGTTGGTATGAAAGACATTTTCTCATCAACTTGAGGAGGAGTGTTAACATGGGGACAATTACCAAATGAGTCATAAACCTTTTGCTATTTTTCCGATTGAGTCCTAAACCTTTTTTTTATGCCATATAAATCCTAAACATTTTGCAACTTTGCCGATTAAGTCCTTTCGGCGGATTTTGGCTGGAAAATGCTTATGTTACGACGATGTGGCGCGCCGACGATGATGTGGCGACGAAGTGGCAATATATATTTCCTATTTTATTTTTATTTCTCTTTTTTTCCTTAAAAGCACTTGGCCGGCGAGCTCCGGTGGCCAACGGAACTCGCCGGCCATTCCGGAGGGTCGTCGGCCATGGGCGAAGGCCGTGGGGCCTGGGGAGGCCTTCGCCGCCCTTGCCCGCGGCCGATGAGGGCCGCGGGGCCTAGGGACCCCCTACGGCCCTCGCTTGTGGCTGGCGACCCTCCGAAGTGGCCGGCGAGCTTTGGCGGCCGGCGGAGTTTGCCGGCCAAGTGCTTTTAAGGAAAAAAAGAAAAGAAAAAAAAGAAAAAGAAAAGAGGAAAAAAAAGAAAAAATATATATTGCCATGTCGTCGCTACATAAGCATTTCCGGCCAAAATCCGCCGAAAGAACTTAATCGGCAAAGTTGCAAAAGGTTTATGACTTATTTGGCATAAAAAAAGGTTTAGGACTTCGTTGAAGTCTTGGGTTCGATTCCCCGGGGAAGCGCCTGTGATTTAAGTGGGGGGCCATGGCGGTAGGTTGCTGTGCTAGTCTCCCTCGAGAAATAGTCGAGGTGCGCGCAAGCTGGCCCGGACATCTCGGTTATAAAAAAAAAAGGTTTAGGACTCAATCGGCAAAGTTGCAAAATGTTTAAGATTTTAAATGGCAATTCTCCCGTTAACATGAGCTGTCAATTAGGGCCTCAATAGGAGAGTTTTTCTATTTAAGGTCTTTGTATATTATCATATGATTTATAGGAGATTTCCTTATTTGTAGGAGATTCTAGGGTGGCTTACATCGGTGTATATATGTGTGGTTATATTCTTATAAAAGATAAGAATACAGAAAGAAGAAATATTGTTTTACTGTTCAACAGTCTCTTGTGGGGATATGCATGCATGTGAGAGAATATATGTATTTTGGAAATGAAAATGTCATGGAGTACCTCATGGGTATTCTTTATAGGGTCGTAATTTCTGCCGTCTCCAATTAACTGAGACATCCTCCAACCGGTGTTTTGATTAATGGGTTACAAATACGGATATTATATTTATGTGAATTTGTATGTATAATGAGATCAGTTTATAAATATGTTTCTATTGGTACCATGAACGTAATTAAGCACTTTCAGAAGTACATATTATGCCATCCCAGTTGGGATTAAACCATCATAAACACTATGTCGTTATATTTTCTCGTACTCTAAAATCAATATGACGTTAGATCAGAAAAACATATCAAATTCTTCAACATCTATACCCTAAATCAACATTTTGTTTTCTCCTATTTTATGTTTGACATATATATGTTGATTTGTCCTTTTCGTGTCCGCTAAAACTTGTCACTGATTAGAATGTCATCGTGGTGGTCAACCCTCTTATTCCACTGGGGTCGAGACAGATCAGTTCGTTTGTAGTTTGATCAATTTGACCCTCACCATCGAGATTTTTCATGAAAATCACAATTTTGGACACCTTAGTAGATTTGGCTCACTCTAGGATGACATGCTATTGATCACTGCGTGGCCAAGGAAATTGAACTAAAACTTGAATTGCAAAATGCCGTCAAGAAACTGGAACAGTCCACATCTAACTATCTTTAACATCTAAAATTGCAGATTTTCTCATCGCCATTAGTTGCTCCGTCTCCGACAAGTAGTGATTCAAGCCTTCAACAGGCTCCCGTCCAAGTATGATCCCTCTGTCACCATGGTCACCAAAAACTCTACAATTCTTTTCTTTAGTGGTTCGTGATTACTCCTCATCTAAGAAGAACTTCTCTGAAAATCAAATGCCTTACCTTCATCTGAAATTCATCATGCTTTGATTGGCCATGTACTTCACTTACTCCCCGTTTCGAGGGTCA
The DNA here is from genome assembly GCA_019926035.1 of Melaleuca alternifolia. Lineage (NCBI taxonomy): Eukaryota > Viridiplantae > Streptophyta > Magnoliopsida > Myrtales > Myrtaceae > Melaleuca > Melaleuca alternifolia. Next base: position 3,246,144 of record JAGKPW010002416.1, on the reverse strand, counting down.
TGAGGTGGACGTAATTCTAGGGGCCAAAATCTAGTTGGGGACATGGTGGACTGTTCTTGTGTGATCGATCGGGCTTGCAATCTATCTATGATCGGTTCAGTTCGCAATCATTATCAACCTCTTAAGCCGATTACTTCTCTGCCTCTTTTGGTCGGCCTCATAGTGTTTTGAGGGGGCCTATGTTCCTCCATTCACCTAGGGAGGCATCTCGGATCTATGCTTTGTTTTTTGTTTTTTGTTTGGTTAGATTCGTGACGTTTCCGAGCACACCGCTTTATGATGGCAACAACGATTCAACCATGTCATCACCCCCAACGATCTCCTGGATTCCTTCTCATCTGTCTCGGGTGGCGAGACTTCTATCTTGACAATAGGTTGTCGGCACACATGATTAGTGACGTTGATAAAATCTTAAACCATAGACCGTTTTACAACTTGACAAAAATCTACAACTTGACAAAAATCACAATGGTTGATGATCGTTAATTGCCGGGACAATTGTCGATTAAGTTCTAAACCTTTACCTACTTTGCCGATTGAGTCATAAACCTTTTTTTATGCCAAATAAGTCCTAAACCTTTTGCAACTTCCGGCGGATTTTGGCCGGAAAATGCTTACGTGGCGACGACGTGGAGCGACGGAGCTCGCAGGTGATGACGTGGTGATGACCGGATTTTCTCTTCTTTTTCTTCAAAAAATTACGTGGCCGGTGAGCTCCGCCGGCCACTCTAGAAGGAGGCGAAGCCCTCGCCGGCCGTGGGCGAGGGCGGCGGCGGCTGGAAAGGGTGCCGCCATCCTCGCCCGTGGCCGGCGAGCTGCTGCGATCGAGGCGAGCTGCTGCGATCTGGGCGAGCTGCTCGCCGATGAGGGCCGAGGGCTAAGGGGGCGGGGGAGGCCCCCGCCGCCCTCGCCCCTCGCTGGCAAGGGCTCGCCTCGCCGGCCGCGGGAGAGGACGGCCGGTGCGCCATCCTCGCCCGCGGCCGGCGGAGCTCGCCGGCCACGTAATTTTTTGAAGAAAAAGAAGAAAAAAAAATAGAAGATTTTTTTTGTCCGGTCATCGCCACGTCGCTGCCACGTCATCACCGACGAGCTCCGTCGCGCTACGTCGTCGCCATGTAAGCATTTTCCGGCCAAAATCCGCCGAAAGGACTTATTCGGCAAAGTTGTAAAAGGTTTATGACTTATTTGGCATAAAAAAAGGTTTATGACTCAATCGGCAAAGTAGGTAAAGATTGAGGACTTAATCGATAATTATCCTGTTAATTGCCTATTAAGCAAGTCAGTAAATTTGTCGCCTAATGATTCTCGATCTTTACAAGCTCTACCGCTTACCTATTCAGCTTTGCCAACTCCTCCACTAACTTTTCTTTTTCTATGGGACCCTTCGGTTCTGGAAATAGACCTTCACCTGCCTCGTGTTGAGCCCGAGGTCCGAGGCTCGCTGGCACTTCATTCTTGTTAATTATTGATATACACTATGCAGAAGTTGTTTGTTATGCAAACACAGAGAATTGTGTTTATTTCAAAGGGTATGACAAAGGGATTTGCGAATCCACTATGGCATCAGTGAAGGGTGTGAACTCTAGTACTATCGCGGGGTATCGGCAAAAAGAAAGGGTTGATTTTGGGACATGGCCTCAATAGAGGAACTGGTTTTCAGAAAATAAATAACATGAAAATCTAGTTCTGCGCCGAAGGATATGTAATACTTGTTGATATCGATGGCTAATGGTCGGATTGGGCTACTAAAGATGGGAGAGTGAAGTGGGAAAAAGGTAAGCCGAACTTCTATGAATCTCGTCTTGATATTATATATCTCTATCTTCTTTATTATTGGGTGTACTTGCATAAGTTGCTTTGAACATTGCGCTCAAATAAATTTGCAAGAGTCTCAAAATCTATGGGTCGTAGAAATTTCAAAATTTGCACTTGCACGAAAAGAGCTTGTATAATGTCTCCTTGATTACGTTTCCATCAATTCAGCCCCTATTGGTTGCTATATCTGAACCTAGCATGCCCTATTGTTTTGACCCGCCATTAGATACTTAAAGATATGGTACCATTTGCACGTGTTGCGCCCGTAAATGAAGGAGCTTTTCAAAGTGGATTGGCAACTGGATTTTATTGAATAAATTATATGTTGTAATATCTTTGAAATAGTATAAGTTAATATTCACTGTAGGTTAATTTTCTATTATATGAGGAGGCATCGAATTGATGAGCGAAATGACCATAAGATGAACGCAAGTGAAGCGAAGTAGTACAAGGAAAAGTAAGGACAATTTGAGTTTATTGATAGTGTTTTAGCAAGATTTAGCTAAGTTTGTTTCAAGCAATTGTCTTAAATTTGTTTTGTTGCAAGATCGATTCAAGAGAGTTAAAATTTATATAACATGTGCTGAGAAGTGAAAGTTGAAAGATTTTAGATGAGATGTCTTTAAAATAGAACTGATAATCTATATAACTTTTCATTATGCTGAGGATAGAATAGGAAGCTGAAAAGTTTTAAATTAAAATGTGTTCAGGGTAAAAATGGAAATGTAAAAGATCTATAAATGTTTTGTCTTTTTACTTGTATAGATGATAGATTAATGAGTTAAGTTTGCATGTGAATGCGCCTATATTTGTAAACCACCCATCGAAAGCCTAATTGGAAGCAACCAATGGAAAACATAACCCTTCTTAATGGAATAAGTCTATGTTTATGAACTCGTGTGGGAATTATCGCACAATCATACACTTTGGATAATCGAAAGGCATATATTTACGCTAATCTTTTTTAACGAAACCAATCTTCTCAATGGTCAGTTACATATATGAATATCATCCCCATTAATTTAAAGTTAAGTTTATTTGTGGTTGATGTTCATATTTGTAACTTACCAACTACAAACTTCCTGCAAGCAGGGAAGACAAATGCAATCCTGAATAGATATGAAGGAGAGGTGAAGGGATGACTTTCTACGGTCTCGGACCACATCTCGTAACAGTATAGCTCAAGCGTAGAGCACAACCTAAAACGCCTAACAAGATGTCTAAAACATGTTCCTTGCGGTGCTCATAATATAGGGTGCTAACAAAATTTTCTAAATCAATGTCAAATCAAATAGATTGATGATCTTGACTATTGCCTTTCCAAACTTCTATACTACGGAGATGGAATGGGGAAATTGTTTAAAAAGTCTTAGATTTATTATGCGGATGTCAATTTAGTCGTAAATCTTTCAATTATGTCAATTTAATCCTAAACCTTCTAATGGTGCCAATTTAGCCATAAGCATGCTGATAAGTTGCCAATTTAGTTCTAAGTTTTTTAACGATTTGCTGATCTACTCCTTCTGGCCAAATATCAAAATGATAAGTTTAGGACTAAATTGAAAAATCTTCAACAAGTTTAGAACATACTGGCACAACTAAAAAGTTTAGGACCAAATTGGTTTCCGCATTGATAGGTCTATGACTTTTTAGATAATAATCTTGAGATGGAACTGAGTATAATTTTGAGTTATAAAAATGTATGAAATTAGATGAAAGGATAATTTTGAGGGTAATATATTTGGATGTACAAAATTGGCTATTGAAAATGATAATGTGGTAATTTTTTAAAATTATTTTTGCTCTCCTAATGGCATCTTTTAAAATCATTTTCTTCTCCAAATCTTATTTATATTAAATTAAAAATAAAAAGATTTGAAAATTTGAAAAAAAAGAATGGTTCTCACTGGTGGGGTATCGCCTTTTCCCATCATAAGAAGGGCTAACAGAGGTTACTAGCCCTAGGTGAGGTTGGTTGGCCCTCGCTCATGCCTAGGGATGGCAAGCCAGCCATCCTTGCCAAGGGTCGACGACCTTTGCTAGCCCCTTTGGGATGAGCAATGGCGGCAGCTCAATCGGTGAGGGCCCTTGCCTTTTTTTTTTTGGTTTTTAAAATAAATTTTAGCCTTTATAATTTTTAAATCTAAGTTAAATAAGATTTGAAGAAGAAACTTTTTAAAAAATGCCTTGAAGGAGAGAGAAAATAAATTAAAAATACCGTGTCAGTACTTCCCATTAGCCAAATTGGCAGTATTAACAAAAACAATTTATTGTATAAATTTAATAAGTCTTAGAACTCGATTTTACTTTTTGAAAGTTTGAATACATAATTACACTTTTGCGATAAGTTTTATGATTTCAGTATACTTATCCCCATAAAAATCAATGAATTTTATCAAAAGAGGACAACTTTCCGCAACAAAATGCAAGCATTTCCGCTATTGATAAATTAGCAACAATGATAAATATCATTGTGTAATGAACTCTATGCTCTCTATATTTTTCTTTCATTCTATCAGTATACTGAAATTCTATAATTACTTGATAATGCATTTTAGTGCTCGCGGGTCTGTGCTATAGTCTCTTTTTGCAAGACAGAAAGTGAATGAATTGAAACCGTTGCGCATGGTACTGAAATAGGAGCATCGACTCCCAAAAAGTTAAGACAAACCCAGTATTACCCAACAGTTCTCACGCCAAGTTTCACTGAAGTAAACCCCGTACTTAATCCAAGGATAAAAGGGCACATTGGTCCAACGCGTAAGAACATCATCCCATGGCATATGGATCAACAAGTTGCCTGATCCCGCAGGATGCCTGATTACTTGATTATGTCTAAACCTTCACCAAGCATGAAGTCTCACGTTGATATCTCACGTTGGTCGGTCCTCTCATGCTCGTGTCTCGATATATAGTTCCTCGCAAACTTCCTCATGTTGGTGTTGGTCGGATCAAAGGTGTAGATTTAACGCAGGAATTCAGAATTTGACCCGATCTTAGAAAGTCAGAACAAGCCCAGAGGAATATCATTATCTTTGACATCGCCCTATCTACTAATTACCTAAGAGAGACATTCATACAATAACTGATGCCTAGAGTTCATTATCAGTTTTCTGTCTCTAACAAACTATTACTAGCGGCCCGGCCCGATCCGACCTGAGACCACATCATGTCATCTCGCTCACTGTGAAGGGGCCTTGAGTGAAAATTTGATGGGCTACTTGACGGGCAGCCCAATCCAGGGGGAGCTCATTCAACCGGTCATCATAAGCACTTCCCAAATGCAGAACTTTGTTGGCTACAGCCAGGGAACGAACATTTCACGTACGCAACTGGTGGATCTATAAAAAAAAACGTGTAGAGAGCAGGAGTTTAATAGTTGTCCGATCGGATGATGACCACACATCGTCGTCTCTTGACAATTTGAGCGTCAATGGCCCAGACACCGAACTGAGGTCAAGTCCCAGAAAATCAAGATCGACCCTCATTCAGCGGGTTCGAAACTTTCCACGGGTTCAAGTTAGATGAAGCAAAATACAAGAAAAAAATGAAAGAATGAAACGAAATCGACTTAGTGTGTCGTTGCCGAATTCACGTAGTGGGGAAACAAAAAGAAAGTTTCAGATACTTTGCTAGGTTGTTTGCTTGCATTGAGGAGGTTTGCTCCGACGTCCCCGAGCCCTGAGGAAGGATTAGCGTCTCGCAGCAGTTACACTGTAGACGAGGTGAAGTAGAAAGGGCATGAGAGGAGGAGCGTTTCAATTCTAATGGATCCAGATGTCAAAGTGGCAGGCAAAGAGTGTGAAATCATCGCTTGTGGAGGGTTTTTCAATGGTTCGCTATTGAAATCCCCCAAAGTTTGGAAAATCGTGGTTAGTACAAATCTCGAAGTCCAAATTTTCTGAACACAATAGCCAAAAAGTCCCCAAATGGATCGATCAATAGGTAAGGTAACGAACATAATTGGTTAATAAGATCATAACACGAGACAATTCTGATGTGAGGAACCCAATGTAGACAAGTCATCATATGCCAAAGAGACACAGGCCAATAGTGGATTTTCATATGTTAGGTAGACATAAGCCGACACTGAGCCCATTGAAAGACTAACGGAATAGACCGAGTCATCCTTAACGAATGTCATTCTAAGCCCATCAAGGCAAAACTTTCTAAAACACTTCATAATAATGACTCAAGATCTTACCGCCTATCTTAAGTTATTTTTGCGCGGAACAATGTTCCTATAAGTTGAGCCTGCAATTAATAGCTAACGGGGGTTTCTATTGGGAAATTATATTAGAAGATAATTTACTCACTCTTCACGAATAAAAAATGACAAAATTATGGATCTAAATTTTGCCTCCTGCACTACAAAGCTGTAAGACATGCAAAAAAGAGCGTCGTGCCTAGAGAAGAATCATGCTTGCGCAAAACTATTGATGTAAGAATGATCAGTGTAGATCTTTTCATCCAGTAAGATTTGGTAGGAAAACCCTAAGCGTGTCAATGCCCGTCGCACTTGCCGCTGGCGCGCAGCTTCTGCTGCTTAGAGCTTAGGGCTTGCGCTTCCCGCTAAGCGCTTGGTGCCTGGCCCCTAGCCCTTGCGCCCTGGCCCGAGCACAGCTAGGGCGTGCATCCCGCTGAGCGCACTCGTGCTTGCGCTCGAAGCCTAGTGTGCAGCGCTTGCCGCTATGCTCTGAGCACGCTGCCCCCGGTGCTTGCGCAGTGCCCTACGCGCAACTGAGGACAAACATGTTTTGTAGTAATAAGCAAAGTTTGCTAATGAATTTGCAATCCCATAGCGCGGGAGAGGGTTCAGAGTAGGCATCCGTGACGTCTCATGGCGATGCCTTTAAGGAGAAAAATTTGCTTGTTCATAGGAGAAATGTCATCCCCTTAGTGCCGGATGAAGCCATTTTGAAAGCAACGCCACCCATCGGACTCTATATAGAAGAGAATTACTCGAAGTGTCCCATCCAATCCCGTGGGAGGCAAGCATCATTCTTCTTGTTTCCAAAGACAGGCTCGAAGACAGAAAGGTTATCCCAGGGAGGTCAGCTCTGCGATACGAGGTGAAAAAGGGGAACTTCTACCTTCTCACACTAGTTTTGGATGTCCCAGCCGCACTAAGATTTAATATGCAACAAATGTGACGAATGTGTCAAGATCTTGGGTGGGGGAAGAATTGCGTACCAGCCGTGTATGTGCTGAGCGGAGGTGAGTATAAAGAAGAAGCGTCAAAGAACGGTGCCGTAGCGGATGACACATGCACACTTGCTGCATTCGTGACGGGGGATGCGGCCGCAGTGGCTTCAGCAGCTATGAGCTCAAGAGGCTGAACTAGTCCTCCACCACCACCACCAGAGGAGTCATCTCCGGTAACCACATCGGTGTCGGTGGGATGATCGGGCCCATGATCATAGAGAATCCCTCTGAAGAGATGACCTCCAATATTCACGGCTGTCTGATAAGCGAACTGCTCGTTGGAGTCGTCGATGGAGCTGACTTTCACGCACTGGAACACTGCCGGAGAGCTCACGTCGGTTGGGAAGTTGCCGACTAAATCCAACCCTAGAGACCGAGACAAAGAAAAGATTAATGGTGCGGCTATCACATACATATGATTAAATGTACAAGAATGTATTTTTATAGTACCTGAAAAAAGTTATGAACTGTATTTTTAGTCAAATATGCAATGTAGTTCCTAAACTTTTAATCTAAACTTTTAATATGTTCAATATATTTTCTGAACTTTTAGTGCATGCTCAAATTAGTCTATGAATTATAAAAAATTTAAAAGTTCAGTAATTACATAAAAATTTTAGTGTATATTTAAACTAATCATCTAAAAATTCATAAATCAAATTCAATAAATTAAAATTTCAAGGATTACATTGCATGTTAGATTAAAGTTTATAAATTAATTGACATAGAATCCCCGTAGACAAAAAGAAAACCACAACTTGCTGCTTTTGCAATGGAATTTACCTAGAAAATCTTTCGCCACAGATATGAAAAATGGCATTGGACGCATAGACTAGCGGACAAACATATAAATCACCAGACACCCCCACAGAGAGGGAGAGAGGAGAGAGAGAGAGAGAGTTCCTTTCTGTCAAACCAATCGTCAGGAATACAAAATAACAGTATGTTGGAGAAGGGAAACAGATGAGGCAAGAAAACCAAGAAAAGACAATAATGGGGTTTTCAGATTTCTCATGGAGGTCGATCACCGCACACGCAAATGATCCGATCCTAGCACGCTGGGTACTGAAAGTGATGACATTAACTAAAGGAATGTTCTTTTATCTGAACTCCCCACCAAATCTCTGACTCTCTATCTCTCTCTCTCTCTCTCTCTCTCTCTCTCTCTGCAGAGAACGATCCCGAAAGCCGAAACAGCTGACTAATTCTCTTGCCCAGAACCACACAAGAACAAGCGAACACACATTTACCTGATGTATCAGGCCTCGCGTGATCCTCCCTCGCCCGTTTCGGGGACTCGCCTCGGAGCTGCAGCCTCTGCTCCTGCCGGTGGTGGTGATGGTGCTCCTTCAGGGCGGAGTGCTGCTGCTGCTGTCGCTCCCGCCGCTTTGCCGCGGGGACCCACGTGCTCTTCACGTGGTTCGCGCACTCAAACCCGCGGCTCTTGCAGCACGTCCGGCAGCGCAGGTGCGGGCAGTCCTTCTTGGCCTGGTTGCCGCAGTCCTGGCAGCTGATCCCCCCTCTCACCCCCCCGCCCGTTGTCGCCGCCAAGGTCAACGTCGTGAAGCCTCGTCCTGATCTCGAGCTCTCGTCTGAGAACACGTTGATCGAGCCCCTACCGCTGCCGCCGCCCACTCTGCGGTGCCCCATCCCGAGGCCCGCGGCCGATGCGTAGAGATCCTGCTGCTGCTGCGAGAAGAAGTGCAGCTGCTCTTGGGTTTGCGTGTGGTTTTGTTGCCACAGCTCCAAACCCTTGATAGCCGAAGACGCCCCGACGTCGTCCCCATTGCTTCTCGAGTACCAGAACCAAGGAATTTCGGCGGCGGCCGAGGCTTGTGGGTAGTTGATCTGCTGATCTCCTCCTCCTCCTTCTCCTCCTGCTGATCTAGCAGCTCCTCCTAATGGAATGAACCCGGCCATTTTGCCACAATTGACTGGGCAAATCTCGATTGGACTGGCAATTCAAATCATATTAGAGAACACAATCCCTCCTATCTTCCTTCTTCCTCCTATTCTAGCAGTTGAAAACCCTAGAAAATGGAAAACTCAAACAGAGTAGAATTGAGTGTTGAGTGTGAGCGAGCTTTAATGGATTATAATGGCAAGTGGGAGTTGGGTGTGCGTAATTGCTGATGGGTTCTTTTGTGAGACGCACGTCGGGCGACCCTGCGGCAGAGCCTTCAAATTCATTTCACCTTTCTCCCTTTTTATCTGCTCTCTCTCTACTCTTTGCATTAAAGGCCAAGGAATTTACAGCTCTCTCTCTGCGACGCCGCCATGGGTCGGCCCTCTCTCTCTCTCGGTATCTGCAATCTCCGGCTACCTCCAATTAAGTCTCGACATATCCATCAAACACACACACACACACTCTCTCTCTCTCTGTCTCCTGGTTTTGCTGCAGGTGAAAGCTTTTTGGGGTGAAAAGCGAGCAAGTTTGAGAGAGCCAAAATCACACACACTCTCTCTCTCTCTCCCTCTTTCTCTATGGATTTCAGGTTTCTAATCTGCAAGGAAGATTTCAGACGACACTCTCATTCCGATCTGACGGATGCTTTTGCGCCACGTGTCGATGCAGCAGCTTTTCGCTCACCGGAAAACCCGCTACCTTTTTTTTTTTTCGGTGACCCCTAAACGTGCACAGAAGGAAAATCTTCCGATGCGGCTTGTCTCATCAGTCATCACCTCCTTCGCCAGGATGAATTATTGCTTGCCTATGTTGTGAGCAAAAACGTCCGAGCAAAAACGTCCCTAAGACAACCATGTTATGATCAATACTATTATTTATAATTTCTCAAGATAATTAGGCTGAGTTTGGTTCAGTTTTGAAAATAGAAATTGAGAAAATGCTGAAAACTGATATAGAACTTATTTTCAGCTTTCAGTATTTTTAAAACCAATTTTTCATTTCAAATCTCTTTCAGAATGATTATCAAACATTTAATATTTTTTCAAATGAGCTTTGGAGACTCGAACCCCTAAGGAAAACTGAACAAAATGCACTATTATTCTTTCTCATGATGCATATGATTAATAGTATCTTGGAGATTTGGTAATTTCTTAATCTTGGACATTTGTTCATGTGCCCCTTCTATTGAAATGAGTTTAATTTGTTCATGTAATTTTAGCATATCTACCTAGCCAAAAGATACATGCATTTATAAGTACTAATCTATTTTCTAGATGAGTTTCTCCTGTCAAGGGTTTGTTGGCCACCCATTTTACCTCTTTGGATGTAGATAAAAAAACTGCGCAATGTTTGGTTGGTGAGAACTTTCTCATTATGTCCCTCGTGATCTTTTGCAAGGTGTTTTGCAAATATCGGACAAGAAGTATAGAGTGGCCTAACGCAATATAAAATTGTATGGTGCTCTGACTAACAAAACTACCAGTTACCCATCGAACATCCAGAAGGAAGAGGGAAGGTGAGTGATCCAATCAATTTTTATTAAATCGATAACCTAGGGTGCCTGTGACAACGCATGTGTCCTAAGACTAGCATCCAATACATTTAACAAGTTGTTTCACTCGGGTTCATGAAATTGCAAAATCAAAACATGTTAGTGAATATGAAGTTATAAACACGCATCGACAATTGCACCGTCTCACTACACAATACTATACGAAGAAAATCAAGTGTTAATAGTTCATAAGAGGCTATTTTCTCCAATGAGGAAGCGGGTTCAGTTCGCCATATGCTTGCAAACTAAAGACGAAGGGTTTACGTCATTAGCTTATATCAGTAGTATCAGTTTCTAATTGTTTGCCAATGAAGATGTAGAGGTCCTAGGTTGCTAGAATTCTCTTTCGTTTCTCAATGAAAAGGACCCCATCTTCTTCTTTCTCTGAATAGGGTTTCTTCTTTTAATGCATATTTAATTGACGAGAGAGAGAGAGAGAGAGAGAGAGAGAGAGAGAGATTTGGGCTGCGAAAAGGAGGCGCATTTTCGTGGGACATGTGAAAACAATCATCTGGGCGTATTATGTATTGGGTTGTGGTCAGGGAGGGGAACATAGCGCCACCTCTCCCCACTTTTGTTGCCTTTCCCGTTCTTTTCTTTCTTTGGTTGTCGGTCGGGGTTTAGAAAATCGAACGATCCCAATTACAAGATTTGGGCAGACCAGTTGTCACACCGTTCGGGTGTACTTGCGAGCGTATCGGCAGAATGAGGCAGGGGAACTTGACAACATAAAAGAGTCTTCAAGGTTTGAGTTAATTGATACGTAGCTTGACCAACTTTTGTTCAAAACTTAAGGAAGTTGACGTACTAGCCAACTAGATCAGATTCATTGACCACATCATCTCTCTTATTTACCATCAAATGCGAGATTATATGAGTCACCGATAGTGCCATATATGTACTTCAGTCAGTATGGAGTGGTTTAGGAGGAGGTAATATCATGCTGCAATAATCCCCGCATAAAAAATGTCCCCATTGTTTTAGGGATTTACCCATGAACATAGACCCAACCCTAATCTCTCTCTCTCTCTCTCTTCATCTTTTACTACTATTACGCCCGCATCGTGCCTTCGTTACTGCTCAAACCCCGCAATCGTCAAATCGTCCCTACTGCTATGGGCATCTCTCTCTCTCTCTCAAAATGAAGACAGAGAGAGCTTGAGGTGGCCACCAGTGGTAGCCTAACCTTATTTAGGAATACTCGAATCTAGCTTAGGTCCGAGGCGGCGGTGTCGCGGAGAGAGAGAGAGATGGTAAGGCGCGGGCAACACTGGTGTTTGTATCGTGTGACTCAATTGGAGACTGGTGGAGTGGAGCCGATGGTGAGGAAACGACAGGGGAAGTGCATGTGTGCTGCTATAGGGGTTTTCTGTCTCGCACAGGAAGCGCGAAAGACGAAAGAAGAAAAGGATAAAAAGGGAGAACAGATTTAGGTCGTCACGCGTATTGGCATGCGACATCTCAAGCCCTGAGCCCGATCCCAGCACTCAATATCCTAGATCGGTTGATAACTCCACTAGAGCTTTTAAAGTGGAGGCAAGTTCTATTGGATATGCTTGAATAGGTGGGTTCGAATATAAACGTCCTCAAGGTGATGCTTCCAGAACGAAGTGGCAAGATTCTACCCGCTTTTATCGAACAAGACCATACAAGCGCAACAATTGAATCATTAAAAAACTTATAAGACAAAGCAAAAAAAATTCCACAATATGCTTGAACTTTTGATTCTATCTAATGAACTTTGATTTGGCAAGATGTACTGGTCTTGCATGATCAAGTGTCGTGATGGATACTAAACGGAACCCTCATTGGTATTATAATGTGGCAATATTCTCTGATAAAGTGTAGATTATATTCTTTTAGTCTTTTTTCTCCTAGATATGCGACTGATAAAATGGAAATTTAATTGAAGTAACCTGGAAGTTACATTCTTTTGGTGTACTTCAAGGACACGGCGCAGTGAGGAAAAGTAGTTTTCCTGATTTACCTCCCTCTTCTTGCTTATGATAAGTTAAGCTCCTGTAATTGAGCCCCAACTAAAGAAAAAAAAAACGAGGATACAAACAAGGCAAGAAATGAATCGAGCTCTTGCTTTGACATTGATGTCACCACAACATCAATCACCATCTGTTGGGTAATAATGGGCTCAGCAGTGCAATTGTTAGGCAGTTTTCCTATCAACTTTCTCTGAATAGTGTTTTCATAATTAAGATCATACGATTGACGATTCATATATCAAAAAAACTATAAAATACCTTACAAATCACATAAACCTGATAAGTTCATACCTTTTATTTACACAGATAGTCTCAACCCACAAGTTGTGCAATTAATGGATTTCAAATGAATAACCTTCCATTTTCGAGTTAAGAATCCGCTAGTGCCTCAATCAACCATGCCAATCAAAGGGTCTTTTCCACAAAAGTTCCTACTTATTTATACTTATTTCCATTTAACTATTTTTTATAAATATTTTCTCCTCGAGAATAGAAGAATTAGGATAAACCATCCTCTTGTTATTTTTTATCTTTAACACTAATTAATGATTTTCTCTCTATCTATTTTTCTTAGAATTATTTCCGCTTTCTTCTTTCCCAAACACCGCCATAAAAGTTTATTGAGTTATATAGAAAAGGGGATAAGCATGTTAATTATCCTAAACATCATATAAAACTTTCCCCTATATAATTTTTCTCAAGAATTGTAAAATATTACTTAAATAAAAATTATATTTTTTTTGGGTAATCGAGACTCCATCATGTGCCCCCCGTGCCTAGACGGTATCAAAGGGCCGAGCTCTTATACCTCGGGGGAGACTAGCACATGATCCCAACACCATGGCCTCCCACTTAAGACGCTAGAAATTGTGGGTTTCGAACCATCGACCTCGGCGATGAGGCAGAAGCTCTCAACCAATACAGTTACCCACCATTGGATTAAATAAAAATACTATTTGTGGCACACAAATCTAATAACAATATAAAATAATCCAAAGCAACTTCAAAATCAAATTTTCATAAGAATCTCTCTCTCTCTCTATATATATATATATATATATATATATACATGCTGCCTATATAAGATGATAACTATACACTATTAAATGTGGATAATATAATTTAAGAGGGTAAACACCACAATTATCTATCCCATAAAATGAAATATTTCATAGTGTAGTTTACATAGAATTATCATTATCCTCTGAAAAATCAAATTTCTTTGCTAAAAATAATACAGATCAGATGACATCTTTCTTTATGGAGGGGGTCTTGTAACGCCCTCCGCCTCGTCATCGACAATATCGTCTGCTTTGGGCCTCACTGGCCCTTACGGCTTTGTTTTTTCTCGAGAAAACGCGTTGTCGGTGGGTCAATGGCAGCTTATCTAAAGCTCTCTCAAGACTTCCTCCCTAGGCGATGTGGGACATGAATATCACATACTCCCCCCCTTAATGACACAGCGTCCTCGCTGGTGCCCTGTGTCCTCAACTGCACCAACGAGCTCCCACTGTGGTCACCACATGCAGTTGGGAGTTGGGTCTGATACCACTTTGTAAAGCCTTCCGCCTCGTCATCGACAATATTGTTCGTTTTGGGCCTCACTAGCCCTCACAGCTTTGTTTTTTCTCGATAAAACACGTTGTCAGTGGGTCAAGGGCAGCTTATCTCATATAAGCTCTCATAGGACTCCCTCCCTAGGCGATGTGGGACATGAATGTCACAGATCTTATTTGCCAAATCAAATAGGCAACTCGAGTGGAAGAAATTCTTGAAAATATTGTAGATCAAATCACGCATGTGCTACATCTTCCTCTTAAATCTGAAAGAACTCTTCATTCGGCTCCAGGCAGACAAGTTCCTGCACTTGTGATCCTGAATTATAAAAATAATGAAGGAAAAAAAAACCAGAAGAGCCAAATATGTGCTCTAACATATGTTGCAAGATCGACTTCTTCGCACACTTTGTATTAAGTAGCTAGCATGCTAAATACTCTCTCATTTTTTTCGTTTTGCCATTTTCCTTTCTTTTCCTCATTTTTTTCCAGGCTCAAATCAAGCTCCTATCAAGACCAACGTTATATTTGGTAGGTCCACAAAAATAAAAGGAAAGAGAAAGGAAAAATATTAAATAAAAAGAGAATTTTTTTATAGGATATCTACACAAAGTAGGAAACCTCCTCGCATTAAGAAACCCGTTTGGGTTGATTTTCTTTACCGATTCAAACTCCACACATATTCTCAATATATTCAATCACAAAAATAAGAAAGGTGATGAGAGTAATAGATTTCCTGAAATGATACCTTTATCCTTGTATCTTTTGAAGTTGTCGGTCAAATTTTTTGTCAAGAATATATGTGAGGGTTGCGTAGTTAATAACCTTAATTAAGCGGGTCCAAAGTTAACGCAAGTTAACGCTCTTAGATTGGCTAAACAAGTCAGTGATTTTTTCTTAATTAGAGAGAGAGAGAGAGAGAGAGAGAGAGAGAGAGAGAGAGATTCCCCATTATAAGTAAAATAATTCCCCATTATTGTATATTACTATCTCTCATTTTCGAGCCCAGTGTTTGGTCGTAGCTGACCCTAGCTACCTCGGCAACTTTCCGGTCTTCAAACAAAAGTAAAACAAAAAACAAAACAAAACAAAATACTTGACGACCCCAAAAACGAAAGGAGAAGAAATGTAGGAAAAGGACTTGAGATAGATAGAGACCATGGCCTAGCCGAGAAATACTCAAGGCATAAAATACGGATTACATTTTTCGTACTTATCATTAGCTTGAAACAAATAAATTTTCACATAAAATGCACGCTATGATGGGTACATTTTGAAGTCTATTCACCAAGAATAACAGAAAAAGAATTTCCCATATGATTATATTAGATCAAGACGCGCGCATGACGGGATTTGATTTAAATGATGGAGTACTTATTATCCAATGGGCTCTTTTTTCGAAATTACATGTCATGATCATGTGATAATGATTGTTAAAGTAAATATATTTTTAATTTTCCGTGAGTAAAATTTTAAAATTGAGTTTTTCACTCCCAATATTTGCAAACTTGAGGGACATTGCGCCGTTAAATGAGAATGAAAAGCAATTGTAACCAGCAGTTTGTCAGGGAAATTTCTTTTGCAAGATCAACGGCTATAATGAACTCGATTAAAATAAAATTTGGCCTATTGGTCATGCTGGCGGAGAATGTCATCTAGCGTTTGTAGGGTTTTACTTAGATATAAGAGGACGACGACATATGATGAATGGTTGGTGTCTACATATCAACATAATGACTGGAAGAAATGCATCATGTTGTTTTCACACCTTCCATTTTGACCATCTCTCAGGCTCATGTCCCTTTGATTTCCCGACATGGACCGATTAGACCTTTCGGGGTCTTTTTTTTTTCGCTCGAGGCCGTAAAACTATGCATTATTTTCTTGTCTTGTAGGATCCATGGTGGTCCAGCTGTGATGATGGTATCGTCAATGTTGATGAACGACTTTTAGGAGGGTTGTTTCGACTCGAATCCGACGGTGGAAAACAAAGCAAAGTACGAGAGCCAAGGCCATTAATGGTTTAACAGTTATCACGCAACTGAAGCAACAGGCTATACATGCCGACACATGCGAAATTGTTAGGGTTTGGCTTGGATTAGTCAGCGAGTCATGTCCAGTGATGACTGATGACCTTAGTGGACGAAAATCACGGAGTTTGAAGTCGGTCCGTATTGATTAGAAGCAGATTGCGGGGGGACATGTTTGGTCATCCACATAGTAGGAAAAGATGTTGCTTCGACTGATTCATGCATCTCTTTGTTGGTGAAGGAGATATATCCTTCTTTTGACCATGGAGTGGAGATGATTGATTATTCCATACATTCTTCTTTTGGAGACGACGCTCATATATTCATTCTTCAGATGAAGATACTTTCTCCCGTACCATGCTCTCATTAGTTTCTGAACCAATTTTCCGCCATTAATATCAATCAATGAAGCATGCATCGAACAATAGAGTGTGTTGAGGTATCCATGAGAGTATCACCGATATAGGATCCTCGACTCCATCGTCGTTCAAGGTACAATCTGGACAGATGATAGTCACTGATGAGCAGCGTGAACTACGCTAACGCCAAGAGTTTTGATGTGCAGTTAGAAGCGTCAATAGAATAAGTGTAAACTAACATGTAAGCAATCAACCGGATACAAAAAATCTCAATTAAGGAGTGAACTGAAAAAAAAATGCGATATCGTATATTAAGAGAGCTTGGACGCTGTATCTCATCTAAAACATATGCCGTAATTCTTTTTCGAGTAATAATTAATGATGTTGCTCATTCCAGCAATAAATTCAGTGCATATTATGCAATATCGAGAGGCCCGTTGCCCTTCTAGGGGTTAGAGTCGTGCAACTAACGTCGCTATGATGGTCACAGGCAGGTGAAAGGTGGAGACAATAGTAAAATATTATCTGCAGAAGTTATGGCTGCCTCCTTGTGAGTGTCCAACTTATGAAATTCCATACATTACCTTATTTCTTGCATATAAATTCCAATTTTGTAAAAGGAAAAATTCTTTCGAAACAGTCAAATAAGTAATAATAATAATTTCAACGTGCTGATCATTCTCGCGACGTACAAAAGCAAGCATGCTCACAACAAGTGCCAAGGCTGCTCGCTAACAAGGCCTTAAAAACTTTTCCCTCTCCCTAACTCTATCTACATGGAAATTGTAGAACGCCATGAGAAACACAATCATGGCGTGGTCTGTAACGCTCTCCGCCCCGCCTCGCCACCGCCAATATTATCCGCTTTGGGCCCCATTGGCCCTCACGGCTTTGTTTCCCCTCGAGAAAACGCGTTGTCGGTGGGTCAATGACAGCTTATCACATATAAGCTCTCCCAAGACTCTTTTCGTAGGCGATGTGGGACAATAATGTCACATACTCCCCCTCAATGGCACATCGTCCCCGCTATGCCCTCAGCTGCACCATCGAGTGCCCACTGTGGTCACCACATGCGGTCGGGAGTCAGCTCTGATACCACTTTGTCACTCCCTCCGCCTCGCCACTGCCAATATTGTCTGCTTTGAGCCCCAATGGCCCTCACGACTTTGTTTCTCCTCGAGAAAACACGTTGTCGGTTGGTCAATGGCAGCTCATCACATATAAGATCTCCTAGGACTCCCTCCTTAGGCGATGTGGGACAGGGATGTCACATGCTCGGCCCAACCTTCTAATTCCTCAGCTCGCGCATGGGCCTGGCTCGGCCCATCTCTCCCTTTTCTTCCCTGTACATCATCTTCTTCCTCTGTTCACGCGAGGAAACCCTAGTTGCCACCCACACCGGTCAACGCGAGAAGACCGTTTTGATACTAATGGCCAGCCCCACGATCCCCTTTCCACAATGAAATCAGCAGATTTCTCGCGCGAACTCCTCTAGAAAACCCTAGCCACAGCCTTCCTCGTCTCCCATGAGTTTCAATCGTGTAAAAGAATGCAAAATCAAAGCTTCAAGCTCCTCTGTTTCTGCTATTGTTGCCACCCAGACCTCTCCAGCCGCCGCCATTGCTCGAGAAGCTCCTTAAGGGCTCCTTGATCCATGCCCAGCAACTCACTGCTTCCATTTTGGCGTGGGTGGTCTCGAATTGCCTCGGATTTCCAGCTCGGCTCGGGTTGAGACCCGTGAATCCGAGAAGCTGAGGCCCTCCTTCTCATCGTCATCGCGTCGTTCGCCGTCCTCCACGCCGTCTCCGCCATCTCCAGCTTGTCCAGCCGCCTTGCCATCGTTCAGCCTCGCCCTCAGCTCTAGTCAACTGAACTAGCCGCTAGATCTCCAGCTTGGCTTGGGTAGAACTAGAGAACCTGAGGTCCTCTTCTCGCCGTCGTTGAGCCACGCCATCGATGCTGGCTTCAGCTCACCTAGCCGCCACGCCCAGCCCCCATGCCATCGCCTTGTTCCTCCCTCAGCTTGCCGAAGAGGAACCCATAGCTTGCTTGTGCCTTCCCCTACTCAGACCCTACGAATAGAAGCTGCGAACAGCTTTTGTGGGCTAGATTCAAGCCACAGTGGGCCTTGATCCAGCACGTTCAGCTCATCCGAAAGCCCGGCCCACTCACTAGCAGTCCAGTCAACCCATCGGACCCTCGTCGGACTCGCCGAAATTATCGCCGGAAGAGCCGTCGTTGTTGTTTAATTTGATAAAAAGCTTGGACTTAGTGTGAGTCTATTCCCTAATTTTCTAATTAGGTGGTTATTCACCCTAGTAGATGTGTATTTGATTTATTTGATTTGTGTTGATTTTGGATTTAGTGATTATGGTGGATTAGATGGATTTTAGCTAAATTAGGGGCGAATTGGTGATTTTGACCAATTAAGGGTAGATTAGTGAAATTGAGTTTTTGATGGGTCGATTAATAATTGGTTGGGTTTAAATATTTGAAAGATTAGTTGTTGAGGGTTAAGCTAGTAATTATGAGAATTAGTGGAAAATTTATTAATTTAAACCGATTAGGGCTAAATTAGGGTTTTAGGATAAATTGGGTGAACTTAATGGATTATGGATGAAATTACTAATTTAATTAGCTCCAATAAATTATTCAATTAGAGGCTTAAATTGGAAAATTGGAAGATTTGGAAGTGATTTATTAAATTTTTGTCCAAATAGAGTTTTAGGGGCAAAATTGTAATTTTAAAAAATTGAGGGGCAAAAAT
The DNA here is from genome assembly GCA_019926035.1 of Melaleuca alternifolia. Taxonomy (NCBI): domain Eukaryota; kingdom Viridiplantae; phylum Streptophyta; class Magnoliopsida; order Myrtales; family Myrtaceae; genus Melaleuca; species Melaleuca alternifolia. The sequence goes on along the minus strand of JAGKPW010002416.1, from coordinate 3,226,957 downwards.
GTAAATTTGGGAAGTTAGAGCCAAAATTGAGAGTTGTTGACCGTGGTTCATTTGATTATGTGAGAAGTGATTGGATTGGTAAATTGTATGATTATGAGTAATTATTTAGCCTTTACTGAGTTAGGGGTAAAGTATATAATTTTAGGTAATTGCAACATTTTGGAATAAATTTTAGAAATTACGTGGTTGGCCAAATGGCTGCCAATAAAGGTGATGGATCCTGTAGTTGTCGAATGGAAAATTCTCGATTTGACTTAGGATCTCGGGTGAATCCCTAATTGGTGAGTCCAGACGGTCTATTTTTAGAAATTCTAGAAAATTGCCCAAATGTGAATTATGTCCTATTGCGAATAGTTAACTGATGTTATTAGATGTGCAATTGATCATTAATGGTTTATAATTGTGATTGGAGGATGGTTATTTTTATGATTGAAGCTTGTTGATTATTATATGAATGAATGTTATTAATTGATTGTTGGTGTTGATATAGTTGACAATTGACTGGATATTATTTATCATTTATTGTTGTGCCAATTGAAATTGATTAATTGATAATTGGTTTGGAGAGAGGGTTAAGGACTTGACAAGGTAATAGGCATGAGGCGCAAGAATGAGATTAATATGGTGGATAGGGACCCTAGGGTGAATGTCATCTTAATTGAGAATTAAGGGGTAGACTCGATGATTTATCTCATCTGAAATTATTTTTATAGGTCATAACCTTGCAGCTCCTCCTCAAGGATTAGGTGAAGCAGGAGGCGCACCCAGATGATATTAATCGATTTAATTTATATTTGATTAGGAGATTTTTAATTGTGAGGAAATTATTTTCTGCGTTATCCTTTTAGTTTGAACAAATAAATAAGGTTGACCTTTTGTGGATCCTTTTTAGATGTTGATTTAGTTTATTGGAGTCGTTGGAATTTTTATAATACCTCAGGATTTGGTCAGGATTTTATTTAATAAATTCCGTTGCATTTCTTTATGTATTAATTTTGTAATTTTTAGTTAATTTAATTGGTCATCGATAACACTTGGGATTATCGAATATTTTATGGACCGGTGAGGACCATCTTCGGAGACTGTCATGTGCTCAGGTACGGGGCGTGACATGGTCTACCTTAAAACATGCTTATCCTTGTTTATCAACATATTGACAGGAGAATCGCCGACCTTAACCATCTCTTCCCACTTATATATCAATAAAAGAGGACATAAATAGAGTGATTTGTCCTTCTTTTTTCCTATTTTTGTATTTTTTTAGGGCACAGGGTGTTTACCCTTCATGATTTTCAGTACTAATATGCGGAAGCCTCTGCATGCTTATGAAAAAGAGTTGATAAAACGTAACCTAGCCAACTCCTCGACCTTGACGGCTGCTCAAAGCCTCAATTGTCTATACGATGAAAAGGCTCCGTCAGGCCTCACGTGTAAATTACCTTATTTTAGAAGTTGTACAATAGATAATTGAACTGGATTTTTTACTGGTGCCCAAATAAACCAATTAAACTTTGCCAAAATTGGAAGAAACCATGTGAAAAGCTGGAATAGTATCCGATTAGAGACCGACTGGTTAGGTTCAATTTTATAACTCTAGCGAATCATTCTATGAACTAACAAATCGGATCGAATTGCAAAAGGGGTGGACTAATATAAGTTAGGACTCTCCAGAAAATTATTTACTGCTTGTGATTTGATGGGTGAAATAGAATCGTCCAACAAGGATGTCTCAACTTTGTGGGATTAGTTTAGTGATTAAAGAGCAAACTTCTTTGTGTGGATTAGAATTTCTACACATGCTTAATTCCCGACGCCACCGAGTTCATATTATTTCATGTTTGGACCACCGACTTTGTGTTTAGCTCGCATTTACTTAGTTAAGAGATTACTCATTATATTTATATATAACGACAAAATTAGAAAGGGCGTCTCTCTTTCTCTAATAAAAAAATCATGATTTTCACAAATTGATGAAACCCAATTTCATGAAATTTTAATTTAAACTAGCTAGTTATAGTATCGTGGAGAGTGCACAAGTATATATCTTCCTCCTTAACAAAAATTGCTACGTCTATATGCATAGCAAGAACGTGGTTTTCAAATTGGATAAAAATCAAAGATTATTTTTGTGAAGTGAATAAAACACGAATAAATATAATTGACACTATTGTATTGACATACTTTTGCACAATTTATCTTCTTCACCTTTGAATTGATGGTTAGTGAGACGGCGGGTCATTTACTTTTTATTTTGATAATTCATGGACAAAGACATGAGGAGCCAATTACTTGGAGGCTCGTGGTGCACCTGGCAAGCACTATAAATCTATTGAATTTATACGTTTGGCCTTTGCAGGTGGCCCTGACTTAGAAGATTGTGTACATAATTGGTGACATTTGCATTGAAATAGGTGACATTTCGAAATGTGGATCAATGTGGAAATTGACAAATGATGTGAGAGATTCCTTGACTCTTGGACAGGAAACACAACTTGACGAGAAAATCAAAAGTACTATGACAAAAAGGCAATTCGGGCCAACCATGTAAAAATTTACTAAAATATATAGAGAATAGGAAGATGAAATTGAACAATTGATATTCATTGATTGATGGCGGTCCTTTGCTCGAAATACAAACCTGATAAATATAGCTCTTCCAACGTTTGAAAATGGTTATAAAAGAAACAAACACATCCGACGTGACTCCTAACATTCAATAATACGTATGTACAAGCAGTTATAAGACAAAACTACTATACGATATTGTGCACAAAATCGATAGTTACTCCTGCAGGTCTACTTCGTGATAGTTACAATTGCCCATAATTCTCAGCCACCACAGTTAATAGCTTTCAAGATCTGCAGCTCCATGATCTGATGATTGTGTTAATCTTGCAACTGCGTTCCTCTTCATGGCTGCTCTCAAGATTGCCGACTCGGCGAATTGGATAACTGTCTTGTATCTAATCCATTTGCAAATTGCTTTTTTCTTGACTCTCTTGTTGACTAAACCGAGTCTCTTTTAGCTACACTTATGTCTCGTGACTTAGTAATTTTTAGGGGTGATATCCAAGATGGGCCAATTAGCACATTGGAACTTCAAGCTGGAACAAAATGGTCGTTTCTCCTTTTTGTGGAATCTGAAACTGGATCGGACTAGATAATCCTTCTTTCTTTTTCTTATTCCCCGCAAGACTACAATTCAAGCCGCACAAACAAACGAGAGCCCTAAAGTAAAGTGAACAAGCTACAGAACAAACAAGCGAACCCATAGCGGGCGTCTTGGTCTAGAGGCTAGATCTAGGTGAGCCTCACAAGTGCAAAACTCATTGAGAGAGTCACGATGATCACATATATCATACGTGGATTTGTATGACGAACGGCTAAAAACGGAGCATCTGAGTATTGACCTTCTTGACAAGATGAGATTGCTGTCACGTTAAGCTGTTGAACTGGTGAGAAGAGGCAAGAGCAAGAGAGGGTGGCGAGAGTTGAGACTCGATATGAGACCGTGAGAGGGAGTTGTCGAGCGCGACGGACGCGACTCAGGCTAGAGGGACTGAGAGAGGGAGTTGAGCGAGAGGGGGGCAACTCAGGTGAGACGGACGGAGGCGTCAAGCGGAGACGTGCACATGAGAGGCGTAGGCAGTCAGGCCATTAGAGTTTGCAGATTTTCCACAGAAATGTCTCTCCCTGGAATTTCTATACAAGATATTTTGTCCTCTGCTTCTTTCAGTCACCACTCAACTTTGAAGAAATATTTTTTGATAATAAAAATTGCAAAAGTTTTTATCAGTCCATTCCAAGTGATTTGGTCCACACTTAGAAACTGAAAATCAGACCTACTATCATCGGTTCCAAATTTTAGAAACTGGGAACCGGTCCTAAAATTTGCTATTGTTTAATCCGATTTTCTTTCTCACCCTTTATAATTTTCCTTTGCATTTGTTATCGGTAAACACTAATTATCTCGTCAACTATCCATAGTCGCCGACGAAGATCTTCCAACAGTCAGCGAGTTTTGTCTATGCTTTGTCTAACTCTGTCTTTCTTAGCCCGAGAGTCGACAATTGAGCATCTTGGGCATTTTTGGTGTCAACAAAAACGATAGCCACTGACATGCAAGCGGCATTTTCTTGCTCCACTAGCTGGACCAACCTATCATGCCATAAGGTAAAATAAAGAAATGCTTGTTTTAGAGGTAGACATTTAACTACATATTTTCTGTTTAACCATACGGGGGGACAATTAGATTTTGCATGAACTAAATTATTACTACTGACTTTATTTTTTGCTTATTTAGAATCAAAGTTTTCCTGGGTTAAATAATTCAGGATAGACCACCTGCTCCTACAAATCTTGTTTTTGCTTATTTAGCTATGCTATAGAGACACTACCTGGTTTTTCGTCATGTATAAACTAAACGCCAAAATGTCGCCCTAAGAAAAACATCAACACATAAACATGTGAGGTAGGAATATACCTTTTTATTTCTTTATATCATATGTCGAAATTAAATTAGTTAGAGTGCACATGCCACATTCATCGGTTGAAAGATGCTTCTCTCTGTTGACATTCCACTAAATAAATAATATGTTGACAAATTGGAACTAGAATTATTGGTTCATCGACGGTTTTCTCTATTATCACGACCGGGACTATTATTGGATCCGTTTGAAATTTAACTTTGATAATAAAAATTACTAGTTTAATCATTGCATACTTTCTCATAGGAAGAAAAAAAAACCCTCATGAGAATACTGAGAGAAAGTATGTTTGGGCAATAATGATATGAAATGTCATGTTAACGTGTTGTTTGTCTGAACTAATTTCTGACTAAGTAGCGGTTCCTTTCCTAGGTTCCACATTAAATAAAAATAGCGACTTGCATGGGAAAATAGCCTGAAAGATATATGATTATGACAACTTTATTTTAAATATATAAAAAAACCTTGTCTGGGTATCTAGATTATTTGGGAAAATTCCGTTGGTCTTGCCCAAATTTGACTACGTTGTCTTTCCCCGCACATAGTGTAAATTTGACTGGTTATCATCCAGAGTTTTGCTATTGCCAGAAAAGAGGACAATAAAATGGATCAAACTTCAAAATCTTGTTGCTGAAGATCATAAGATGACTTCAATAGCGAGAAGTTAGGATGCTAATGAGATTCTTTTTGTTGGACAGCAAGCTTTCCACGACATAAAAAGAGGGAAAAACTTCTCATTTCTGGGGGGACTTCTTATGATCATGAAGTCATTAATTTGTTGAGCACAATAATGTTGTTCTTTTCATCTAAATTTAAGTGATTTTGATGAAAGTCCATGTTTGATTTTACAACTTCTTCGCTTTTGAATTTATAATCATTGATAGCAATAAATTTCGAGGACATGGTTTGCGAGCAATGTTATAAATTGATGGTTGAACAGTAAAAGAAGTTTAGTCTTAATCTTTCCATGTTCTTTCCTTTCCTTTCAATTTTCTCGTCCAACCTTGGAAGGAACAAACAAATCAAAATCCTATATTGAGTTTTTAGTTGAATAGACCGTAGGGTTTTTTGCTCTTTGTATTTTCAAGGGAACAAGAAATTGTTTTCTTCAAGCTAAGGTTCAAATAAGAATGAAAAAGGAGTAGCCCAGAATAGGGTGTTAGCAAATATTGGCACATGCTTAACAAAGTTGAAAGGTAATCTGATCAATTCACTTTTTCCAAAAGAAAAAAAAAGACTTGAAAATAGTGCACCCATTTTTATTTTTTTGTAATTCCAGACTAATATCGAACGCTATTAAAAAAAATATAATCAAACATCACATTTTGTGCTCTCGCCCGAGTGGTACCACCGCACGATCCACCTACAAACATCAAATCAATAAGTATCCGTCGCAAAAGATAACTCAAGATTCCGACTTGCTGGCTCATGAGTGGGGAAACAGATCGCCTGCAGTAGTGCATCATGCGATCTTGACCCTCCATTAATGGCCCCTAGTAAAAGGGGAAGCCCTCCCTCCAATGCACGGCTATGATTGCCTGCAGTAGTACTGCACTACTGCTGGCGATCCGGATCCCATGAGTGGCTCCAAGCTTTTTCTTTAATAGCCCTAACCCTATAAAGTCATTCCACGTTGGCCAAACAATAGTTCTGCCTAATTTCAGTGGACCCTCACCGTAATTAATTACTTGTATTAACGTGTGCTTTTTTTTGGGGGGGGGGGGGTGGGAGGTGGGGTTGGGCAATTAGATGAAATTAGATCCAACAAATGCATGGGTCGATTTGAATAGGACTTTGGTTTGATTAGAACCATTCGGGGCAAGTCAAACTGCATAACAGGATTCGGTTTGATTACAACCATTCATAGTAATGTTGAAACATAAAGGATCACAGGAGTAATTTTCATATGGTCTAGAAGTTTTCGATCCGGTTCTCTTCAATTACTTTACCTTTATGATAGTCTGATAAACCAATTCATCTTCATAATACGAGTCTTTAAAACACCTTTTGTCTTAATTTCTATATAAGATATTAACAACGCAATACGTAGATGTTCAAAAATGGTTCCTCAAAGGACCACAGTGATCTTTTCAATCGTCTCATCAGGGTTTTGGAAGTTTGGATAAAATGATGGTCGAATATAATTCTCTTCATTCTTGATTAAGCATACTGTTTTGGCTTTCAGATATATTGCTTTTGGCGCGTGTTAACATTATTCGAGTCCTCATCTTGGGGATTATAGAAGAGGATTAAGACAATTACGAAGATTTGTTTATATGTATGAACATTGTTGGATTGGAATAAGGTTGCTGATGATAGTAAGGTGGAAAGTCATTTTCGTTCATGGTCCGTCAAAAACCTCCTTTAATAGTATCTGCGAAAAACCTTCTGCGTTTTGAATATTGAGTGTTATTAGGGGAAAGGAGAAACATTGTTATCTATACTTTCATTATTAATCAGAGAGATAAGCTGTTTTTACTATGGAAATCGGACGAATACATAGAATACAAACAAACCCTAAAAAATTATAATTCAAATTAAGAAACAAGGCAAGTACAAAAAAAAGAAATTAGATCATATAGGATATTCCGATGGTCTTACACACTTTTTCTAGCTTATTATATGTGGTTCTTTCACCCAATTTACCAGATTTCTCACATAGAATATAGATGTGATATGAGTCCAAGAATGATATTGTGGACAGTTAAAGTAAAACATGACAATCAAGGAAGTGAAAAAACATAAAAGAAAAGAAGAAGACTCTGTTGATAATTTCCCGTTTCATGTTGTCTCTCCCAAGCACTACTCAAATTAAGCACTTATATAATGAAAAAGAACAACCAACAAATAGCTTTCGGAATCACACGTTCTCTTATAATAACGTTTCTGTTTCTTTATCTTTCTATTCTTTTATTTTGATGAATAGAAAAATAATATAAATCTGTTTATATATGTTAATTAATTTTTATATTCCTTAGAATAGAAAGTAGCCGGGGATTTGATTTGAAACAAAAATTATAATTAAAATTGTTGTTACTTCTTATTCCCAAGAACAATTTCTTGGAAGAAGTTTTTTTTTATTTTATTTCATCTTTTCCTTCTTTCTTTCTCATATTCTTTCTCTAACCGGTCATTGAGCTTCGGTGATAATTGACAATTGGCCAGCCAGCTACTAGCTAGGACTCAAGCTGATGAGGTTGACTTCACTAGCCTCAGGCTCATTTGGCCAGCTCTCGGCCAAGCTCGAGCTTATTGTGGCTAGGCGAGATCAAGCCTCGACTTGCCACAAGCTAGGCTTGACCTCACTTGATGGCCACAAGGTTGAGCCTCGCTAGGAACTGGCAAGGTCGACTTTGTCGGTCAAGTATTTGGCCAATTGTCGGTGGCTAGCGATTGGGTGGAGGAAGGGAAAAAAAACAAGGAAACAAAGAAAAGGAAAAAGGAAAAAGGAAAAAGGAAAAATTAAAATATATATTAGGCAATTAATTATAAATTGAACACATTTCTGTTCATTTTCTATTTTGAAATAGCAGTTACGAAATCTATTTTTTTTTTCAAATAAAACTAGTCCATAAAATAGAAATAGAAAAAAACTATTTCTGAAAAAATTGTTACCGGGGATAGAAGCGTTGCTAAGCGCGCCCTAATCTACTTACCAATGACCACAACATGTAATTTTCCCAACGAGGGTTTGAGAAATACTTGCCCAGCTTGCTTTTGTGAGTAGGGCAAAAATGAAATCGGACAATAATTAAGAGTGTCTTTGTTTCATGAGAAATGTGACATTTCTAGAAAATAGTTTCTATGAAGTTATTTTCCATACCGAAAGGTTAACATAACTAAAATTCACAATAAAGTTGCACTATATGGAAAAACAAAATAAAGTAGCCACCTCCTAATTCCTTTCAAAACTAGAGTCCCTAGAAGCTAATAACAATTTCGAATTTCAGTAGAATAGAATCTACTCATATTCTTTCTTCGTCCACCTCCCAAAATCTGTCTCTAGATAAAGGGAAAAAGACAGACATTTCAACTTGGAGTTGTAGAAGACATTAAAACCACCTCAAACCCATTCCGTCTCTTCATCCACCTCCAACTGAAAACTATAGCATCATAAGTACTCCATTGTAACTAGAGCCATAGCATTCTACTAGTTTTGTAAAAACCTCCCATTCTGAGCTAAAGTCAAAGGAAAAGAACTGCATAATTATCTGCCTTCACTCGCAAAAACAAAAAGAATCCTCAATCAAGCAAAATCCAAAATACTTCTTATTTAATCACAAGATCTGATTTCAAATCCAACTCTAGCATTTGCAAGAACAATTTTTTGCCATATAAAGCAGTGGAAAAATTACCGTCACATATTGATCAAATTTCTTTTTCCCAATTATGGCCATCTTCAACTTGTTATTTCAATTGAATCCACACTTGCCCTTAAAATTGAATCCATCTTCTAGTTGCTTTTAATTGTTTTTAAATGATTTTCAATGTGGTCGGACTCACATCAACACCAAACTTTTCATTTATTGTATGGTATAATGACATAGATAATTCATGAATTTTAGGCAAATGTGCACTTGAGTCTCTAAACTTTTAAGTTGACACAAATGAATCCTAAACTTTAGCCCAATGTGCAATCTGGTCTATTAACTTTTAATTTATTTGATGTGGTTCATGAACTTTTATACATATTCAAACCAATCATTGAACTATTTAAAAATGTCCAATATGATCCATGAACTTAAATTTTCATGAAATGATCACATTGAACATTTTCATATAATCCAATGAATATTTTGAATATTTTTTGAAAACTCATAGATCACAATGAATAAATTAAAATTTCAAGGACTAGATTGCACATCGGGCTAAAAATTAGGAACAATTTATAGCAAATTGAAATTTGATGAACCAAATTGTACATCCGAAATTCAAGAACTATTTGTGCCATTTTTCCTTATCGTATTGATAACTCGAGCAAATAAAGAGGGTTTGAATGTGCTCAAAAGTTTGTTTCCTTCAATAGCTTCATCAGCAAGAATTTTAAGTAGAACATTTCCATTGTTGTAGTCCATATAAATCGCTTGAACTTCTAATTATTTCCCTTGCTTTCACCATCACAGTAACCGCGTAATAACTTTAAAAAGCAAAATAGCAAAAAGATATGACATAGAGCGATGTGTAGTAAATATTTAAAGATGATTAACATTAACGGCATAATCATATGTTCTAAATGAAGCACTCAAAGAAACAAAAGAAAATTATCGGCTTCTTCTAATATTCTGATAATAAATTCACATAGCATGTACACTCATCTACCTTTCTGATGCCCATATTCTATTTTCCTCATTTTTCTCTTTTGAAGAAAGTTGGATTCTTGGGTTTTCCCTTTAAAATTCCATTTGTCTATTCATCTTTTATGCGAAGGAGTTATTGGGGGTAAAAACCCATGATGAATTGTGACTAATATAGCAAGCTAAGACAACAAGAACTTGTGTTCCAAATGACCAAGAAGGTTCAAAATCCAATACTCAAAAGCACCTCTTTAAGACTCCAAATTCTCTTTCAATAGTAGTTTTTGGAGATGACTGGCGCAAATTGAATAGTTCGTTATTATTTTTAGGTGGTTGATCATGTTGGGTTTTTTGGTTTCTTACACGCAGTGGAAAAACGAAACACAAATAGGATTTATGTGTATATTGAAATCGAAGTGAATTTTCTAGACATACCTTTTGCTGCATGCAGACAAATTTGCGCTTGGTTGTGTCTGGATTAGCGTCCCAAGTGTTGCGTTTCTACCGGTATCCACACACACGAACTGAGATCTCCAAATCCAAGTGCTAGCTTGCAAATTGTGGAGTTCCTTTTGCTTGATCACTTGTAATCCACGAGACTGTCTCGTGGATCAATGAGTACAGACGCCTCTGTATGTTTTCTCCTTGATATGTGACTTTTCACGAAAAACCTTTAGGGTTTCTTCCACAAAAGGAGTATATATATTATCAAGTAAAAGGGCGAGACTCACTTAAGTCTTTGGGTAATTGTCCATCGAATAATATAAATCAGTTTGATATATTGTGTGCGACCCTATAGGTTCACTAGCTATTAGCAGCGTGCTCAAACTCTTTTAGCCCACAAATCATAAGCGGTCTCTAGCAAGACATTATGACTACCTAAGTATAGTGAATGTCAATATTGCCGACACAACCTAAATCACAATTATTGTTAGAGTATAATTATTAATTGGTTCATAGGGCAAACCATTAACAATCTCCCACTTGCACTAGAACCAATCATACAAACTAAATCCCTTTGTCACTTGATGTCCAAGTGAAGCATAAGGCATGATAAGTGCAACCTTATATAGCTCAAACTCATTTTCTCGATACTGCAGTTGGATTATCAAACCAAGTAGTTGACTCTTCAATCTACTTGAAATGGCCATTTTTTCACAATCTCAACTCTACGGAAGGCCAGGATATCATACTCTCATTATATGAGATGGACAAATCCCATCTTGTCTACACATATCCCTCAGCACGATTCATGACATGCCCAATCAAAACCTTTATAGTCACTTGTTACAGCTGACGTTTGGTAATGTTAAAGCATTACAATTCACATCTAGGAAATCATGGCAGACTTAGGTCAAATGACTATACTCTATAGTTGTAATGAGAAATACTGATGACTTTATAGCGGGTCTGTCCAATACAATGTTCTCCAACATGTATTCCATGTGATCAACTTTATATCTTTATATTCATGACCCGTGAAACTTGGTCATCAGTTGACTCACATGCTAGTCTTAAACGCCATTGACATCCCAATGCACAATGATAATTGACTAGGGACATTAAGAATATTAATATCCATTCTATTAATAGAATTTCACGATCAAATCACGCATTTGATTATTTATTATGGATATTCAATATTCAAGTGATTAATATTTCGTATTTAATCACATAAATAAATCGAAATTAAATATAACATATATTCCATCAATGAATAACGAAAACATATATTACATATGCTTCCACTCATATCAAGACCACTCACTAATGTGTCTAAGACCTAAAGCGTTACAATGACGCTCATGCTTAAGCTGTGGAAGAGCCTTTGTCAACGGATCAGCAACATTCAACTCAGTTGCAACTTTGCATATCTTGATATCATCTCTCTCAATGAATTCTCGAATGAGGTGAAATTTCCTGAGTATAGCCAAAGATATAGCCAAATTGCTATCACAATAAAGATTCATCGGATTCATACTAGTGGGAATGATTCCCAGTTCTTGTATGAACTTTCGAATCCAAACAGCTTCCTTTGATGCTTCTGAAGCAGCAATATACTCAACTTCTGTTGTAGAATCTGCAACAGCGTTTTGTTTGAAACTTTTCCAGCACACTGCTCCACCATTTACGCAAAAAACAAATCTTAACTGCAATCGAAGGTTATATTTGTCGGTTTGGAAACTAGAATCTGTGTAACCACTTATATTGATCTATTCTTCACCTCCATAGACTAAGAATAGATCCTTAGTTCTTCTTAAGTACTTAAGGATATTTTTAGCAGCTATCCAGTGAGGTTCTCTTGGATCTGATTGGTATCTGCTTTTCATGCTCAAAGCACAAGTAACATCAAGACGAGTGCACAACATCGCATACATGATAAATCCTACAGCTGATGCATAAGGAATCCTACTCATGGGGTCTCGCTCATCTTGTGAGGAAGGACATTGAGTCTTGCTAAGACTTATGCCATGTGTCATCGGGAGAAAACCTTTCTTGGAATCTTGCATGTTAAACCTATTGATGACTTTGTTAATATATGTACTTTGACTCAGTCCAGTAAGTCTCTTTAATCTATCTCTATAGATCCTGATTCCCTAGATGTAGTTTGTATCTCTCATGTCTTTCATGGAGAAACATTTTCCTAGCCATGTCTTAACTGACTGAAGTATAGGAATGTCATTTCCAATGAGTAGTACGTCATCCATATACAACACTAGAAATGCAATTGCGCTCCCACAAAATTTCTTGTAAACACAAGAATCTTCTTTGTTTCTGATGAAGCCAAATTTTTTGACAGTTTCATCGAAACGAATATTCCAGCTCCGCGATGCTTACTTCAATCCATAAAAACAACGTTGAAGCTTGCATATCTTCCTAGCATTATCAAGTGATGTAAAGCTTTCAGGTTGTGTCAATACACATTCTTCTCTAGGTTTCCGTTTAGGAAAGTCGTCTTTACATCCATTTGCCATATCTCATAATCATAATATGCAGCAAATGCTAGGATAATCCGAATGGACTTAAGTATAGCAACTGGCAAATAGGTCTCGTCATAGTCAATACCATGAGTTTGTTTAAAACCTTTAGCGACCAGCCTTGCTTTATTGATGTGAACGTTTCCATTCATATCAGTTTTCTTCTTGAAAACCCACTTGCACCCTATAGGTTTGACACATTCGGGTGGATCAACCAAAGTCCAAACTTAGTTTTTTTTCATTGAATCCATTTCGGATTTCATGGCCTGAAGCCATATATCGGAGTCTAGGCCCATCATAACTTTTGTATAAGTCGTAAGCTCGTCATTTTCTATTAACAAAAGATGATGATATTCGGTCACATGAAAGCCATATCTCATAGGCTCACAATGTGTTCTTTCAGACCTACGAACTATAGGTGTTATTGGAGTAGATTCTACAACTCTTTGTAGATTTAATCGAGGTCTTTCGTGAACCGGAACATCCTCTTGTGGCACAATAACTTTTTCGAGATTTACCTTACTCCTACTGGTTCTTTTAGTAAGAATCTCTTTCTTTAAAAAGACACCGTTTCGAGTAACAAACACTTTGATCTCTGATGGGTTATAAAATTAATATCATTTTGTTTCCTTATGATATTCTACAAAGAAGCATTTATCAGATTTGGGTCCAAACTTATCAAAAATTAAACGCTTGACATAAGTTTCGCAACGTCAAATCTTTAGAAAAGACATACTAGGAACCTTTTCTGTCCACATCTCATATGGTGTCTTTTCTACAGCTTTTGATGGACTTCTATTTAGTGTGAAAGCAGCTGTCTCAAGCGCATATCCCCAAAAAGATAATGAAAGATCTGAATGACTCATCATAGATCGAACCATGTCTAATAAAGTTCGATATCTCCTTTCAGAAACACCATTTCATTTGGTGTTCTAGGTGGAGTAAGCTATGAAACAATTCCACATTCTTTGAGATGGTCATTGAATTCTTAGATTAAATATTTTCTTCCTCGATCTGATCAAAGAGTCTTGATATTCTTGCCAATTTGATTTTGTACTTCATTCTAAAATTCCTTGAACTTTTCAAAGGACTCGAATTTGTGTTTCATCAAATAAACATAACCGTATCTACTGAAATAATCAGTAAATATAATGAAGTATTGATAACCTCCTTTGGCAGTAGAACTTAATGGTTCACACACATCAATATGTATAAGGGCCAATAACTCTTTTGCCCTTTCACTTTGGTTAGTAATAAGAGATTTTGTCATCTTGCCAATTAAACAAGATTCACATTTATCAAACGATTCAAAATCAAATGAATTTAATAGCCCATCACTATGGAGCTTGTGAATTCGTTTCTCGTTTATGTGACCTATTCGACAATGTCATAAGTAGATTAGATTTGAATCATTAGATTTGAACCTTTTTGTATTCATGTTATAAATTGGCACATCAAGATTCAAAACATATATCCCATCCACAATATAGGTGCTACCATAAAACAATCCATTAAGATAAATCGAATAATTATTGTTCTTTATATCAAAACAAAAACTATCATTGTCCAAACAAGAAATAGAAATAATATTCATGCGTATGACAGGTACATAGTAGTAATTATTTAATTCTAAAATCATGCCAAAAGGTAAAGCTACATCATATGTTCCTATAGCTAATGCAGCAATTTTTGCTCCATTTCCAACATGCAGCTCCACTTCACCTTTTGCAATTGTTCTACTCTGTTTTAATCCCTGCACATTTATACAAATGTGAGCACCACAACCGGTATCTAATACCCATAAAGTAGAATTAGTAGTAACATTTACTTCTACAACATAAATACCTGAAGCAGAAGTCTCACTTCCCTTCTTCTTCTTTAGATCCTCAAAATATTTCTTGCAATTTCTCTTTCAGTGTCCTTTGCCACCACAATGGAAGCAGACAGCATCAGCAGCTGGACTTGGCTTGGTCTTGGATTGAGGCTTAGGCTTAAAACCTTTTCCTTTTTCCTTAACCTTACCAGTTGGCTTCTTAAAGCCTTTCCCATTTTGAACCATGAGGACATTAGGGGTGGGGTCATTCTTAATATTCTGCTCAGCAGTTTTGAGCATCCCATGCAGTTCAGTCAAAGATTTATTCAGATTATGCATGTTATAGTTCATAACAAACGTGTCATAATCATGAGGTAAAGACTGAAGAATAATATTAGTAGCCAACTCTTGGCTAATTGGAGAGCCTAGCCGCTCCAGGTTTTCAATGAAACCAATCATCTTTATGACATGTGAGCTGACTAAGCTCCCACTAGCTAACTTGCACTCAATTAAGGCCTTTAATATTTGGTACCTTTCAGTGCGTGCCTGCTCCTAAAATAAACTTTTCAGGCTCGTGGTCATATCATAGGCATCCACGTTCTCAAACTGCTTTTGAAGGTCTGGGTTCATGGTAACTAGCATTAAACAAGATGCATCCAATGCATCATCTTTATGCTTTTGGTAAGCATTCCTTTTAGCATGGGAGGCATTGGAAGCAGGTGTCACCTTGGGGAGTAGTTTCTCCAGGACATATTCCTTTTTCTCTTGCTTAAGAACAATTCTCAAGCTTCTATACCAGTCCAGGAAGTTTGAACCTTTCAATTTTTCCTTCTCAAGAACAGATCGTAGTGAAAAATTCGATGCAAGATTACTTGCCATTATAATTGTTCATTAATGATATTTACCATAAAATTTCACTATATTTCTGTAAAATATGTCCCTATCAGTATAGTGGACCATGATCCATATTTCATAGAAACTCAAGTAAACTTTGGCTTATCGCTCAAGTTTCAGTTATTTAGGTAGACAACTCTTTGTCAATTGTATCAAATACAACTCTTGATTATTGGGTTTAACATCTTATGTCTTATCCCAAACTCTATGCCTCAAGATCCAAAACTATTTTGATAGTCTAGTTAAGTAAATTAATCTTAACAAATTGATAACCGTTATCAATTCCATCTTACTCAAATAGTTAAATACACCCTGCTTTGGCAAACCCATCTTTTGACAATTCAAGTCATGATAGGTGTATGATTGGAAATGCATCAATATATCACTTAATTTTATAAGGGGCTTTTTAGTGTTTTTATCAAGTGATGAATGTATGAATAACACAAACATGAACAAAATATCACTTTATCAAAATAGGTGCATCATTCATATTTAAAATAATAACAAGCGTACGAATAATTCTATGCAGGGGTCAAGGGGGCGCGCGCCCCCTTGCAGGGTCGAGGGACAGCGCCCCCGAAACCTAAACAGAATTCATAATTATGTTTCTTAGGAAATTACATCATCCGAAGCCCGTCGCTGCTTAGAATTCATAATTCTGGTTTTCACAGACGAGCCATAAACAGAATTCAAAATTATACTTTCTTTGGCCGTCAATGATTTGAAACCAAATCCCCATACATAATTCGTAATTCTATTTTCTTATTGGATCATATCACTGCAGGAATTCAAATTCGTTAAAATATTCAAATTGATCACATCAATCTATATTCCAAATTCGCTAACCCTAATTTCCTTTTATAGATACAGAATGATATCACATAATCGTTTTACACATACATCATATGTCTAAAATATTAGGGTTTTGCTAATCAATCTAATCTAATCAAATTGAACAATTCAATTTCAATATATCACATGATTGGCTCTGATACCACTGTTGGATTTCTTGGTTTCTTAAACGCAGCGGAAAAACAAAATCCAAATAAGATTCATGTGTATATTAAAATCGAAGTGAGTTTTCTAGACATACCTTTTGCTGCATGCAAACAAATTCGCGCTTGGTTGTGTCTGGATTAGCGCCTCAAGTGTTGTGCCTCTATCGGTATCCACATACACGAATTGAGATCTCCAAATCCAAGTGATAGCTTGCAAATTATGGAGTTCATTCTGCTCGATCGCCTGTAATCCTCGAGACTGTCTCGCAAATCAATGAGTACAGATTCCTCTGTATGTTTTCTCCTTGATATGTGACTTTTCACAAAAAACCTCTAAAGTTTCTTCCACAAAATGAGTATATATTATCAAGCAAAAGGGCGGGACCCACTTAAGTCTTTGGGTCATTATCCACTGAATAATATAAATCAGTTTGATATATTGTGTGCGACCTTGGAAGTTCACTAGACATTAGCAGCGTGCTCATACTCTTTTAGCCACAAATCATAAGCAGTCTCTAGCAATACATTATAACTACCTAAGTATAACGAATGACACAATCTAAACCACAATTATTGTTAGAGTATCATTATTAATTGGTTCCTAGGGCAGACCACTAATATATCACTCCACTTCTCCAAATGGTATCTAACACCACAAGAGGGAGAGATGATGCCATTTTGGATTCCATAACTATCATTGATGAGATAATATTTTCCTCCAAGTTATGAATGAGTTGATTATTAAAATACTAAGCTCAATTAAAGCATTGTGTATATATTGCATCTTCTTACCTCTAGGAATGTTCAATACATCCGGCTTTGGAACCCAATCATGGGTAGTTGTGTTGGTTGAGAATCTTTCCCTCATCGCCGAGGTCAAGAGTTCGAAATTAGCAGTTGTTAACGTTGTAAGTGGGGGGCCATGATATTTGGGTCATGTGCTAGTATTCCATGGTGTATAGGGGTCGGCCTTTCGGTGTCATCCGGGCGCGGAGGAGCCGTGATGTAGTCCTCGGTTGTCCAAAAAAAAAATACATCCGACTTTGAATGTGTATCAGATAAAATAGGTGAATCATGTGCAATTCTCTCCTAACTAGCATCAAGTCAAATGTAACAACGGCTAATACACTTTACTTTGCGCTATTTGACCATGAGTCTTCCTTGAAGTTCAAGAGAAAATGATACACGTATATGAGTTGCATCTATTGCTCCAATACAATCCTAACATAATCAATATAATTACTAACCAAATATTAATGAGACTTCTCGATAAATATATATTTTTTCAAATTTCATATATTAAAATATGGACAAAATCTTCAACCATCACTTATTACAGGAGAAGTGGAGTTGTTTAGTTCTTTCACTATATGTTTACATAATTTCAAAATCGCTTGCAAGACGATTTTAAAATATTTGTGCATGCTTTTTCTGACCTGTGGAATCTTACTTCAATGACTCTAAAGCTCACATTATGTTCAATGGTATAGAAAAATACCCAAACTTGCTCCCTAGTAGAAACATTTACTGTAGAACACAATAAGTTACTTGTACTAAGTGCTGCAGAAAGTTCTAAAAAAGCATTTAGCATCATTTATGTTTGATTTATAAATTGTGTAACACAAGATTTATATACAACTTTCTCTCATAATCTCAATTTGTATGGGGCTCTCTTAGTACATGGTTCTCATAATAATTATAATTATTCGTAGCTAGTGTGATAATTGTCATGATTGCCCCATCTGTTATTGCCACTTGGATTTTGTTATTTACCATACATATTGGAGAACATTGATCATGAAACACAAAATTTACGTGAAATACTAAAAAGGCAATATACTAGCTACCTAGCTTTTCTTCTTCATCCACAGTTATAAACAATATAAACCAATAATCACCCAAAAATGTAAAACATTTCATGGCAAATTAGAAGCTGAAACAATATCCAAACCCTAGTCCCTATTTGTATGAATTTTGTACCTGTATACAATATATTCTATTAAGCACTCATGTTGCATAAGCTTTTATACGAAACAGAAAAAGGGTCATCATATTCCCCTCAAGTGGACTACCTTGGCAAGCATCCAAATAGGTGACAATCTCAATCCACGGATCCACCAATGAACTTTCTGGAAATCGGCACTTAACGCCTTCACTACAATATATTTACTGTGCATTTTATGCACTGTACATTCATCTCATTAGTTTCAGGAGCCGAATTTTCAAAGATGATATTCTTAGTGATGAGATGTTCGTCTTCCACAAGCGTGCTCTCATACCCAAACTTTCTAGTCCTGATGCCTAAAGAAGATGACGTCAAATTTTAAATATTTAGTTGGAGAAGCACTCTAAAATTCATATTTAACCCTAATCTGGAGCAACAAAGAGAAAGGCCTCGGATGATGGAATTGAGTGAGATAGAGGCGGGATCAAGGAGCCATTCGAGCTTATCACTGGAGGAAGCGGGTGGAAACCAAATGAGACTGGCCTTGTGAGATAGACTAGCCTCTCTACTCCACTCGCCCTCATGGCTGGAAGAGAAGCCCAAAGGCAACAACAGAGGACAAGGAGTAAGAGCTTTGGAGGTGAAGAGAGATGAGCGAGACGGCGCAGAGGAGGAATAGAGAGGCGGCTAGAAGAGAAGCACAAGGCAACAAAGGAGGAGGAGGAGGAGCTCTGGAGGTGAAGAGAGATGATTGAGAAGGTAGATAGAGGGAAAAGCTTAAACAAATGAGCAATGATATTTGTGATTTGATCACTGAGTCATATCTTGGGTCCACACAGCAAAGGCTGAAAACTTTCATCAAGGAGATCGCTAAAAGAGAGCCTAAATCCAAATCTGTAAATATATCATGTTGGATCAATATTCATTTAAAAGTTTAAACAAATGAGTAATTGGCCAATCAAAATATATTAACTACTCTATATTATATCCCGAAATTAGATATCTTTCACCTAACACCCTCAAACATGTACCTAAACAAATCTCCCATTCACGTGTGAGCCACCTGCATTATGCTCGCTCCGTCTTAATCTGGGTATAGGGAAGCTAAAGGACACCATTAGTCACCTCGATAAGGAGTCATGTTCGAAATTTGTCTTTCTTGAGACATTCATCAAACACATATACAAATTGGAAATGGATAATAGACCAATCATCAGTTTTGATATCACTTGTTGGGTCGACACTATATAAGCCTTATACCTTCACCAGGGGAAGTTACTAAGATAGAATATAAGTCTGAACCAATCAATATATCTTGTTAAATCAACTTTCATTTAAAAGTTTAAGCCAATGGATAATACTTCAATTATAATACATTAATTGTTTATTCTAATGTGGGACTTCTTTTGCCTAACAACCTCTTACTTGTACCTTAAAATCATTTTCTTAAGTGCGAGTGGAGAAAATATCAAGATGCCTTTGTTGTCTTGGATAACACGAAAAAATTCTCTAAAATTCCTAGTGATTAACTATAACCAATACATTATGCAGGCGATGTGAAGAAAAAAATGATGATGCATAGCAAAATGTCCGTGTGAGAAACTTTAGTTCATGAATATAACATTTAAAGCATTGTCAACTCAACTTGCTTAATTCACAATTTTATTGAAAAAGGTCACAAATCAAAATGAACTAGAAGGAAAAAAAAGTCAAGTCGCAATCGAGCATGGCATAATCATTGTTTTTAGATTTGGAGTTGCATTATGCACTAAACCACCTCCCCTTTTCTCTGAAAGGTACGTCCGGGTTGATGATCTTTTGGAAAATAATTAATAATCTAAAGTTGTTAAGCAATGATTAACCCCAAAACACCTAGATAGATAGGTTGCAGCTTACCATCGAAAACGGACAGCACATAGATTTTCTAACATGAATTAAGTCATGCAACAAGGGATCGAGAAATAGTAAACAAGCAATTGCAAGAGAATTTACCCTTTGCCGGGCACTTGAACCTACTTCCACAACAGAGAACAAAACAAATTTTACCAAGGAATTTAACGGGAGATACAAGTATATGTTACGGTTTCTGCATTTTGAATAGAAACACAATACGGTTCAACGTCGTTGGTATTGTTGGTGTTGCTAGGCACCACAGTATAAGTCGACCAAGTATTTAGTAGGAGGTGATAAACAAGGAAATTAGGGTTTTGCTAGTGTGTAACGTACCCTATAAATGTAGCCATTGATATACGCTTTTGTATTAAGCTATGGAGAAAAGACATTCCACTCTCGAGAAGACAAAGAATAAATTTACAAAAAGAGATGCGCCGATGATGATTCCAAACTTCAAACGGTTTGCCTGAACATATTCAATGAGAGGCTCCTTCGATTTTCATACACCTCATGAACATGCGCTCTAGGGAAAATGGAATCTCCTCACCTAAGATCTTGCTCGGCTAGGCCACCTTTCCTTCAATAGGGATCCAGTTATTCCGTAGCCCTCATTTGTGAATCAATTGCTAAGTGATTTACATGGCAGATATCAACCATCTTAGCCCTTTTCTTTTACAACAACTCCACTACTAGACTGCTGTGAACAAACCAAACTCGAGAACATACCGAACATCATATATCTCCCTTTTGAATTTGGATAACATGAATGAACTCTTTAGTGTAACTCATCCATGCATCAAGTGGATGACACCAGTAATTATTCCAACGGAAGTTTAGGGAAGAATAAATCTGCACTCCTTTCTTCGCATCGTGGACGTCCCTTTCTCAGATTTTGATGAAGTCGCCATTGGATTGACCGAGCATAGACTCCTAGGAGGTGGAATGAATACTAACCGATAAGGTCACGTTTCTTGGTGTAAGGGATCCACCGCCCAAAAATAGTAACATGGCCCATCACACTTTTTCTTTCTCATTAGTTTATTATAAGGTCTTTATAATGCCGGTGAAAATGACCGAAAGCCAATTTTTCCGCACGTTAGTGCAAGTTGATTTATGCTCGTCCGTTTCTGTCCACTTCGACTCATATGATGATTTCCTCTCGAGAAGCACACTACTTCATGGTCTCTTTGGGAAATATGCATGCTTGGGAGAGAAGTTATGTGCTTTGAAAACGAGAATGTCATGGAGCATCTTATGGGGTTTCTTTAGAAGGTCATATTTCCTGCTGTTTCTGATTGATTGAAACTTCCTCCGACCGGTTTCTTGATTAGTGAGTTACAAGTACGGATATTGATCATTATCATTCCGATCATATTTTTTTGAAGATAAAATTTAAAAGTTAGAAAAATCTACAAACATGATGATATATCAATAAATAGAGAATAGAATTGGAAGTTAAAAAGCTTGACGTTCATTGCGTTTAGTGTAAAATTCGAAATTTAAAAGGACCAGAAATATGCCGATTCTTCGAAAATTAGTAGGTGGTAGATTAATCGGTCATTTTCGCATAATTATGATCTATGTATTTATGAACCACCAATCATAAGCCTGGTCAAGAGCAAACGAGGGAATCGTTTACCATATAGATGAGTATTTATGAACTTCCGTGGGAATTGGTGCACAAATTATATATGTTGAATAAACGAAAGGGATGTATTTCCCCAATCCTCAGTTAAGGAAACCAATCTACTCAACACATATCACCTATATGTATTTCTTAATTAAGTTTAGCCACCAATTATGAGCTTCTTTTAACTAGGGACGAAACAATCCTAATTAAAAATGAAGTGGAGGTGAAGATAATATAGGCCCAAAATGGGCCGGACAAGCCTAAAGGCACCATGTAAAGACGTCAGATTTGGACAGCTCAATAGCTTCATAAGATGTACAAAAAAACGTTCCTCGTGGTGCTCCCAACATATGGTGTTAGAAGAAGCTTTCTGAATTGTTTTTTTGTGATTTTTGCAATTGGACTTAAACTAAAAATAGACTCACGATTTGGAGTATTGCTTTCCCAAACTCCTATCTTTGCAAAATCAAAGATCCTCATATAAATGCGTATTATCATATCTTTAAGATCCATAAAATCTCTGAAAATAGATGAAACGAGGTTTCTGAAGCAGGTATAGGAGGGAGAATAGGGACACCATGGACTTTGATTTTTCTTACTCCTCCTCATTTTCCAATTTAATTCTTTCTAATGTATTCTTACAAAATATTGCTTATGTAATTTTCACTTTCTCGAGTTTTTCTTTCAATCTTTCATGTGCTCTTATGATATTGGTCTAATGTATCCATCATAATTGTTTTTACTTTAATCTGTTTTTACTTTTCTTTTTCTTTTCTTACTTTTATTTTTACTTTTCAAATATGCAAGTACGTTACATACAAAGATAAGTTCCACTTGAATCCAATCAAATTGTATCATATCTTTATTATTTAGTCGAACTATTTATTTGTGATCTAGAATTTAATTTTCTTTAAGAATTTTTTGAATTTCATTAGATTTTTCTTGTTCATTTACAATTTAGATGTAGTAAAAAGAAATAATTTAGCTTAAAGTAATTTATTTTTCCATAGTTAACCGATGACTATCAAATTTTACAAAAAAAAAAATATGAGGCTGGTGCGCTAGATTTTGCAAGGAAGACTATTCTTCCATTAATGGGTTTGCACGAAAGTCTCCCTACATACCATACAATATCTAGCGGTTATTATCTAATCGTCCATGATAGAAGCGAGACTATTATAATAACACCTAATGAGACTCTTATAATAAGTCACCTCTTCCCTTTCTTTTCATGCATAAAGCAAGCACATGTACCGTCTAATTCGAAGCAATTATCAAATGACTCACGTCACTTTGTTTCTCAAATTACAATTATGCTATTCTCAATATATATTTTTTTGGAAAAATAACCTAAAATTAACAATCCACGAATTTTATCAGAAAATTGACATGTTTTTCCTGACGCAAGGCGAGCATACTCCTAGTATCTATGAATTTTTAACAATGACAGGTGATATGGTATAATGAACTCTATGTTCTCTGTACTTTTCTATCTTTTTATCAGCATACAGAAATTTTATAATTACTGAACAATTCATTTTTGTGCTCGCAGATTTGTGCTCTAGTGTCTCTTGAAAAATAAAAAGTGAACGCATCGAAACCATAGTGCATGACAATTGTCGCGACCTCCCCGCAGGTGCACCACCTAAGGGTTAGGCTAATGGATTGCTAGGTCTAGCATAGCTCGAGCTCTCCCAAACTCATACCAATTCGCGACTTAGGTTTCAATTCTTGGCATGCAAAGTTGATTTCAATTGGAGTCACCACTAATCTATTTATGGTGGGTCGATTAGAAACCCATGTAAAATACGGGGAGTCGTATTTTACCCCTACGATCCAGAGATTATAAATTCGGGGACTTGAGGACCTATTTCTTCTATTTCAAGAGAAATTGTTTGAAAGACAGTTTGAATTGATTTTAAGCTCATTCCCTAACATGCACGGTGATCATGCGGATGCACAGACATTAATGAAGATGCTAAATAAAAAAATGGACAATGACGACCTAATGAAACAAATAAACAAAAAAAGACATCTTTTTTGGGTTTTTGTTTTTTTTATGAATGATACATGTAACGACAAACTTAATCCTATATGCAAATATCCTAATGCAAGTCTAAATGCAGAATTATGACTTACCTAATGAATCTAATTATCCAATAGCTAAATAACATTTAATTTAGACTAGGAAATAAATTAATCCCTAATTTAAATTAAACACTATTTAAACTATGAATAATGTTTAATTAAACTAATATGTGAATGCATGAAATCTAATCCTAATGACATGACTTATCCTAGACTACATGGCATGCGAATCCTAAATTAACCTAAACTACATGACATGCAATTTTGACTAAATGAATTAAAAAAAGGAATTTTTTTTGTATTTTCTTATTTATTTAATTAAAATTGGAAATTAACTAAATGCATGAATTAAACATGTGACTATTCTAATGCAAATATGCAAATTAAACATGCTATGCAATACTATCTAAATGCAATGCAATTTAATGAAAAATGCAATTCTATCTAATATGCATTCTAACATGGGATGCAAATTTTTTTGTACTTTTATGAATTAATTAAAGAAATACACTTAAGTCGACGGATCGTATCTCGGGCATGAGATCGGATCGGCTGACTAATGCACATGCAAATGGAATTAATAATACCTAACTAATGAAACCTATTATCTAAAAATGCATGAACAAATTAAACATGATGCAAACACATGCAAGAACAAACTTAACAAAATGCTTTTTTTTGTTTGTGTTTTTTTTGCTTTTTTTATTTATTAAAAGAAACTAAATAAATAAAAAATTAAAAGGGAAATAAAAGGGAATCCGGTCAAGGCACCGAGCCGGGTTTGACTCGGGCCCTTACCCGCGCACGGCTCAACCCGCGTGCTGAGGATGGGCCGGGTTGGGCCTGTGACGGGCCCGGCCCATCTTCTTTCCTCTTTTTTTCTGTTCCTTTCTTTTTTCCATGCGCAGATGGGCCTGATCCTTCCGGCCCGACTCTCTTCTGTCTCGGCCCGAACCCTTTCTCCTGCGAATGAACGGGCTCGGCCCGTCCTCTCTCCCTTCACGTGGGCCCGTCCAGTCTCGGCCCAACCTGCAAACAAAAGCAACCCTGTTCTTTTCTGCGCGTGGGCTGCTGGCCTTGCGCAGCCGCACGGACCATCCAGCTCCTCCAGGCCCACTCCAGTTTCTCCTCCACACAAGGCCCATCTCCTGTGGACCCATCACTGTGGATCGTCTTCCTCGCCGAACGTTTCCACCATGGGAGACCTGCAAGTAGAAACGGAAGCAGCTCGCCGGCGTTCTTCTTCTCTGCCTCAATCTATCGCGACCGGCGAGACAACCCACTCGCCAACGAGCCTCCTGCTCCAACTTATCTCCAACCAGCAAACCCACACGCAGCAAAAAGTATATAGAAAGGAAGAGAAACCCGCGAAGAGCAATCGAGAAGAGAGTAGAGGGGTTCAATCGCGAGGGTTAAAAGCAAAGGGAGACTAACCCTAAAATGCAGCAAATCAATCACAAGAACAAAGAGGATTAAAATCACGGCGACGTTGAAATCAACTGAGGTGACAAAACTCTGATTCCGTGAGAGAAAAACCCGGACCTACCTTCAAACAGAGAGAAAATCCAAGCAAGAGGAGAGACGGACGAAGCTTCCTCACCTTGCCTCGCGACTTCTCTCGGCCTCTCTCGATCTCTCTCTCAGTCTCCTTCAGCGAAGAATCCAGAAGCTCCTCTGCCTCTTGGTCTTCTCACGCGTGTATGGGTGTATCTGTGTGTGAAGGATTTTTTTTGCTTTTTCTCTCTTTTTTCCAGAAATAGTGTTTTGCTCGGTTAAGGCTTCGGTGAATGCCCTGCTCGGTCCAAGCTTGATTTGATTGTGTAATTGCTTCCTCTTTTATAGGCTGAATAAAGATATCTTGGTCAAATCTCATAGAGATTTGACCCAAAATTTCTTTCCTATTTTGTTTATTTCCCTTCCCTTGTTCTTTTATTTCTTTCCTAAAATGCAAGATGCCTAATTCCTATTTCTAAAATGCAATCTATATGCCTAAACCTAAAATTAGGTGTCAACAGCTGCCCCTCTTTGAAGGTGAGCTCGCAGAGGTTGCATTCAAAGACCAATTGAAACCTA
The DNA here is from genome assembly GCA_019926035.1 of Melaleuca alternifolia. Classification (NCBI taxonomy): domain Eukaryota; kingdom Viridiplantae; phylum Streptophyta; class Magnoliopsida; order Myrtales; family Myrtaceae; genus Melaleuca; species Melaleuca alternifolia. The sequence continues at coordinate 3,200,864 of JAGKPW010002416.1, read as the reverse complement.
ATTCCGACTATGCAGATGCTATGCATGATATTTTTGTTGAGATTAACTCTCATTTTCCAATGTGATTATGACATGATAAATGCAAATGAATGAAGGAAGATAGAAACATACCTGAAATTACTTACCTGATTGTCATGGCGGATCAAGGTATGTATTAACTTTGAAACTTGTCCTCTTAGGCCCGAGCACCTGCTTCGGTCGCCACAGAGGCAAAACGGTGAAAGACCTGGATTGCTTGAGGCCCGCGCACCTACGTCGGTCACCACAGAGGCAAAACGGTGAAAGACCTGGATCGCTTGAGGTCCGAGCACCTGCTTCGGTCACCACAGAGGCGAAACGGTGAAAGACCTAGATTGCTTGAGGCCCGCACACCTGCGTCGGTCGCCACAGAGGCAAAACGGTGAAAGACCTAGATTGCTTGAGGCCCGAGCACCTGCTTCGGTCGCCATAGAAGCAAAACGGTGAAAGATTCCTGATTAAACTCGAGTTGTTCAAAATGAACTTAAGCTGAGAGACCTGTACATCACCACAGGCTCTCGAAATCAACATCGATACATCACCATCGGTACCTGCACATAGACATAGGCACTTAGGTTGAAGTATACGTATTTAGAATTCTTGATCCCTGAAGGGATAACCACATCATCAAATCATCTGCATCATCATAAAATGCAATTCATATTTTGAGAAATTCTTCGAGACAAGAGACATTCAGTTAGAAATGACTTATCACTCACTCTCATCCAGAAGGGTTTTTGTCCCAATGAGGGAATAGCTGAAACACTTAGTCTCACTATCATCATGCCAACAAAGGTCCAAGTACTCTTGCAAGTGGTACAATCTTACCAATCAGGGAGGTCTTTAACAGGACCGTAATTTGGGCTTGGTCAATGGTTAAGCAAAGGGGACTCCTTGAGTCAAGGTTAAGAAAGAAAGTCTTCAACAAATATCGCCAGGTTTACAAGTCAAGAACCCTGCAAATGCAATAGAAACAGTCTTGCTCGCACTTCTTCGAGCTAAGCTTAACACAATAAGAATCTCACATTAATTCAAATGCCATATCAGAAGAGACTTTGTAGGCTTGGCTTTAAAGTGTGTATGGGATGAAAAACACTGGAAATTTTTCTTCAGACTCAACTTTCGAAACTCAAACTTTGATTCACTGGGAATGATATGATGTCAAATTCACTGGGGACTATTGACAAGATCGTCCCTTTCAACATTTAAAATCTGGACCATTGAAGGTCAACTTTTGCAGACTCGAGCCTTCGGCTTGATTTCTATGGGCATCGGCCTTGCTTTTATCATGCACACTGCTTTTTCTTGCCCCTATTTGCATCTTTTCTTTCCTTTTTTTTTATCTATCAATTGAATTGGATAAGTGTGATGACACTCTGGGATAACATTCCATGATGTGATGCTTGTACTCTGCTAATTATGATGACCTTGATTTTTGCATGCCCCGGTGTGAGAGATTATCACCAATGTGGATTCAATTTGAAACGAAATCACCGGTTTAAAATGGCTTACAAAGGATAAAAGTGTTTAGGATATATACGAATGCTCTTCATCATCCTAAGGCATTTGATTTAATATTCGATTCCACATGTAAAAGCAATACTCAAAGATTGATGCAAGTGAAAGCAAGGAAGTTTCTATTCATTTTCTCCTTTTTACATCAACGATGCAAGTGTTCCTCCAGTTTGCCCCGATGTGGGGTGGTTCTTGACAAGGGTAATATCAAATGAAACTCCTCAAGTGTTTAGGCTCAAAGTGGGAAATCAATGGATCATCTTAGTGTTTGTCATTTCGGTCATTGTACCTATCGCGAGAGAACTCTTTGCTTTGCAGACACGGAATTTCATACGCTCATCTCACAATTGTATAAATAAGGGACTGTGTGTGGATAGGGCTTGCCTTTCGTCATCCTGATACGTCTTGCTGAGCATTCTCAATCAAGCAGAAACCTCTTTTTTTTTTGCCAATGTGAGCAATAATAATTCATCTAACTCAAAAATATCATGTACCAAATGCAAAAGAGTTATCAGAAATGAAGGTTCATTGATTGTTCCTGGGAATGATCACGACTTATCATCATGGAATTCGATGTCTCATTTTTCTGCGCCCTGCACCAAAAGAAAACGTGCATGAACATGACTCTAAATAATATCTTAAAGATTTGTATCACTTATCAATGCAATGTCTCCTCCAGATTGGGGAAATGCCCCGCAGTTCTGCATGTTAACCTCCGCAAATTCAGAAGTGTTACCTCTTGATCAGAAAAGAAGAGTTAGGCTCTGACACATGAAGCAAAAAGGTCAGAAGAAATAACAAGGTTCCTGCATCTTTTTTCTTTTTCTTTTTTTCTTTTTTTTTAAAAATCATTGGTTTAAGTTTAACTAAATAACTAAATAAAATAGATAGACTTTTCTCTTCGTCTCAGGTCGATGGATATCAGAAAATCGTACTTTTCTCTATTCTTTCGTTTCGTAGCCGGAATTTTTTATGAAGAACAAATGGGCTATATCATTTCATGGTGGATCGGAGTTTGAAGAAGGGGAAGGAGAAGGAGTCCTCGACCCGCAACAGATAGAGGAGGACTTATTCAATCATGTAACGAAGGGGATTCTTATTTGTACAAATGGTACTTCGAACTTGGAACGAGCATGAAGAAATTAACAATACTTCTTTATCTTTTGAGTTGTTCTGCCGGATCCCGAAGGGTTAGGACCACTTTTTACAGGTCAGTGGAATCTTTATGCACAAAACCCCGATTCAAGTAGTCATTTATTTGGTACCTCCCAAGGATCAGGAACTGCCATTCTAACCATGATTTTTTTTGGTTTTGTTTTTTTTTTAAATTGAATTTTTTTTAAAACAAAAACAAGGAAACATGAAGAAGCCCAACCCTCGAAATTCTCCTTGGATGATTCTTTTCAGTTGTTGGATGTCGTCACCGAGTTGGTTTGGTGTACCTCATCATGCCTCCAAAAATGATGGTTTTATTGAATAATCCAAAATGAATTACACTTATTGAAAAGAAATTGCAGAATTCAAATGAAAGATCAAAAAATCCTAGGAAAGCAATAAATGAAAGGAATTCCCTCGCAGGGGAGAAAAGGCAGAAACAAATCACTCATGCATGCTTGCACCCAGCTCAAAAATTGCATTGACGCCCTCCTCGTGCTCCGAAAGAGGATTCTTCTCAACGTTCGGTCGAGCAACATTGAAGGTGAACACCTTTGTGTCTAAAAGATCTTGGCTTTTGTGTTTAAGGGTGATGCACTCATCAGTAGAATGCCCCACTTCACCCATGTGGTAATCACACTTCTTTGAAGCGTCGAAGTTGTGAAATTTCTCAGGATTTGGACGCTTCGGATCCTAAGAGAGCAAACCCCTCTTTTGCAAAACAGGTAAAACTTTAGACAAGAGTCCTGGAAGGGGAGTGAATTGCCTTCTGTTGAACTGCCAAGGCGCAAATGATCGCCCTCCGACCTGCCGATTTGTAGAGGCATGAACATGTGAAGGTCCACTAGAACTTGGTTGGGAGTACGCCAAGTTTATCTCCTCATCTTGCTCTCTATCTTTCCTCGGAGTAAACCTCTTAGCTGGTTCATTAAACAATCCATCTTTTATCGCAATCTCGATCTGTTCCCCAACTGGAATAAGCTGATTAAAAGTATCAGCAGTGGTGGCTATCATTCGAGTGCGGTACTCATAAGGAAGAGTTTTGATGAACATCTTCCTCAGCTCCATATCAAAAGGTTCAGGATTAACCTGAGCAGCCAGATTCCTCCATCGGATCGCATATTGCTTGAACGACTCGCTCCTCTTTTTCTCGGCACGCTCGAGATCATCACGGGAAGGAGTGATGTATGTTATAAATTGATAGTGTTTCAGGAAAGCCTGGCAAACTTCCTCCCAGGTCTGGCAGAGATTTATCCCCTTCAAAATGTACCACTTTAGAGCAAGACCTGTCAAACTCGCCTGGAATGACTGGATCATTAGCGGAGCATTATCAGCATATTGAGTCATCCTCACTAGGTACATCTACAGATGGGCCCTTGGGCAGGTCATGCCGTCGTACTTTTCAAACTCCGGCATTTTGAACTTTTTAGGCATTTTCACCTTGGAATAGACGGAGAGATCCGTCGGGGACATGTCTTGAAAGCCTTGCAGTTGCTTTAGTTTTTCCTCGAGCTTCTCGATGAGCTTCTCCTGCTCAGATTTGTCATCAGGAATGGTCTTTTTCCCATAAACAGCAATGGGATCTTCTTCCAAATGAGGCATTTCTTCCTCTAAATCCACCACGATATCCTCTTTCAACCTCGGCAAAGGTGCAGGGGTTGGGCTTAGTCGAGCAGCCTTAAACTCTGCAGTCATTTCTTGCATAGCAGCGAGAAATTGCTTCATTTGATCCTCTATATTAGCGACACGATCACGGAGTTCATTTTGATCGGCCATTTTAGCTCGAGATCGCGTGCGGATGGGAGATCGAGAATTAGCCGTGATCACCTGAGGTGAACAAAAAGGACGGATAAGGATAACTTGTAGAAAAGGAAAGACACGATCCATGACAATGACCTAAAGACCCACTTTTTATTCGTTTATGAAATTGACCTTGCATGAACTAATGAAATTATTCTTATATGGAACCAATTGAAGACTCAATAACCCCTAAACAATAATGCTAGAAATGAAAACAAAAGACTCAAGCTACTTCATCTAGCTTGATCTATATAAACATGGGAAATGACTTTCTTTCGCAACTGCTCATTTGCTCGAGCAAGCTTCAACGAAATTGCGACCAGTCTAGTCCAACTTATCCCACCACGTGCTTAGCTCGGCTTTAGGAGCAGAAACGAGCCGAATGTCATGCTTTCCCATGATATATAAATCAAGCCTGACGTGCAACCTAATGTCATAGACCAACAAAAAATGTAAATAAATTGCAAGGTAAGAGTTTAGAAAACTTACTGCACGAGTATATGGGAAGCAATCACAAACACATGCGCATGAAAAGTGAAGCTCGATTTCTACTCTAAAAGGCTTAGCAAAGTGGAGCCACAAGGATGATCGGACTAGACGCAGGCACGCGTACTAAGTCGGGTCCTCATGACTCCGGCACGGTCAAAAAGTCGACCCGGGTCGCAAGCTCGCAGACCGGGGTGGATACTCTTGACACCAAGAAAGAAATTTCGGGGTTGAGATGGGCGACTCGTACCGTGGGCATGCGGTCGGAGTGGTATCTATCTCAACATCATCCTAGGTGATCCTATGCGGCCAAGGTCCGGCGGCGGGTTTTGTGTGCTAAGTGTAGTGCTAAAACAATGAAAACATGCACAACAATTGATATCAAGCAACACTTCTATCAAAGCATGTAAGCATTCATTCCAAATCATCCTGCAAAACATTCAACTCATGTTAGGGACATACCTGGAATCCTTACTGCCAAACAAAAACATTTCTTGAAAAGAAGAAAAACGGCCTAAGTCCACTAAAGTTCTTTGAACCACATCCCCAGTGGAGTCGCCAAGCTGTCGCGACCTCCCCGCAGGTGCACCACCTAAGAGTTAGGCTAATGGATTGCTAGGTCTAGCCTAACTCGAGCTCTCCAAAGCTCATACCAATTCGCGACTTAGGTTTCAATTCTTGGCATGCAAAGTTGATTTCAATTGGAGTCGCCACTAATCTATTTATGGTGGGTCGATTAGAAACCCATGTAAAATACGGGGAGTCGTATTTTACCCCTACGATCCAGAGATTATAAATTCGGGGACTTGAGGACCTATTTCTTCTATTTCAAGAGAAATTATTTGAAAGGCAGTTTGAATTGATTTTAAGCTCATTCCCTAACATGCATGGTGATCATGCGGATGCACAGACATTAATGAAGATGCTAAATAAAAAAAATGGACAATGATGACCTAATGAAACAAATAAACCAAAAAAAAGACATCTTTTTTGGGTTTTTGGATTTTTTATGAATGATACATGTAATGACAAACTTAATCCTATATGCAAATATCCTAATGCAAGTCTAAATGCATAATTATGACTTACCTAATGAATCTAATTATCCAATAGCTAAATAATATTTAATTTAGACTAGGAAATAAATTAATCCCTAATTTAAATTAAACACTATTTAAACTATGAATAATGTTTAATTAAACTAATATGTGAATGCATGAAATCTAATCCTAATGACATGACTTATCCTAGACTACATGGCATGCGAATCCTAAATTAACCTAAACTACATGACATGCAATTTTGACTAAATGAATTAAAAAAAGGAATTTTTTTTGTATTTTCTTATTTATTTAATTAAAATTGGAAATTAACTAAATGCATGAATTAAACATGTGACTATTCTAATGCAAATATGCAAATTAAACATGCTATGCAATATTATCTAAATGCAATGCAATTTAATGAACAATGCAATTCTATCTAATATGCATTCTAACATGGGATGCAAATTTTTTTGTACTTTTATGAATTAATTAAAGAAATGCAATTAAGTCGACGGATCGTATCTCGGGCATGAGATCGGATCGGCTGACTAATGCACATGCAAATGGAATTAATAATACCTAACTAATGAAACCTATTATCTAAAAATGCATGAACAAATTAAACATGATGCAAAAACATGAAAGAACAAACTTAACAAAATGCTTTTTTTTTGTTTGTGTTTTTTCTGTTTTTTTTATTTATTAAAAGAAACTAAATAAATAAAAAAATTAAAAGGGAAATAAAAGGGAACCGGGTCAGGGCACCGAGCCGGGTTGGGCCCGGGCCCTGACCCGCGCACAGCTCAGCCCACGTGCTGAGGATGGGCTGGGTTGGGCCTGCGACGGGCCCGGCCCATCTTCTTTCCTCTTTTTTTTTTCTGTTTCTTTCTTTTTTCTGTGCGCAGATGGGCCTGATCCTTCCGACCCGACTCTCTTCTGTCTCGGCTCGAACCCTTTCTCCTGCGAATGAACGGACTCGGCCCGTCCTCTCTCCCTTCACGTGGGCCCGTCCAGTCTCGACCCAACCTGCAAACAAAAGCAACCCTGTTCTTTTCTGCGCGTGGGCTGCTGGCCTTGCGCAGCCGCACGGGCCATCCAGCTCCTCCAGGCCCACTCCAGTTTCTCCTCCACACGAGGCCCATCTCCTGTGGACCCCATCACTGTGGATCGTCTTCCTCGCCGAACGTTTCCACCATGGGAGACCTGCAAGTAGAAACGGAAGCAGCTCGCCGGCATTCTTCTTCTCTGCCTCAATCTATCGCGACCGGCGAGACAACCCACTCGCCAACGAGCCTCCTACTCCAACTTATCTCCAACCAGCAAACCCACACGCAGCAAAAAGTATATAGAAAGGAAGAGAAACCCGCGAAGAGCAATCGAGAAGAGAGTAGAGGGGTTCAATCGCGAGGGTTAAAAGCAAAGGGAAACTAACCCTAAAATGCAGCAAATCAATCACAAGAACAAAGAGGATTAAAATCACGGCGACGTTGAAATCAACTGAGGCGACAAAACTCTGATTCCGTGTGAGAAAACCCGGGACCTACCTTCAAACAGAGAGAAAATCCAATCAAGAGGAGAGACGGACGAAGCTTCCTCACCTTGCCTCGCGACTTCTCTCGGCCTCTCTCGATCTCTCTCTCAGTCTCCTTCAACGAAGAATCCAGAAGCTCCTCTGCCTCTTGGTCTTCTCACACGTGTATGGGTGTATCTGTGTGTGAAGGATTTTTTTTTGCTTTTTCTCTCTTTTTTCCAGAAATAGTGTTTTGCTCGGTTAAGGCTTCGGTGAATGCCCTGCTCGGTCCAAGCTTGATTTGATTGTGTAATTGCTTACTCTTTTATAGGCTGAATAAAGATATCTTGGTCAAATCTCATAGAGATTTGACCCAAAATTTCTTTCCTATTTTGTTTATTTCCCTTCCCTTGTTCTTTTATTTCTTTCCTAAAATGCAAGATACCTAATTCCTATTTCTAAAATGCAATCTATATGCCGAAACCTAAAATTAGGTGTCAACAACAATGTAGTAGGTATTAATTGCCAAAAAGTCAAAGACGAACTAGAGTTTCTATAGCTAATGAAAACCGGTATTACTCCGTTTATTAACGGAAAATATTGAATGCTTTGAAAAATTCTCTACTAAAAATGATAATTTGCATCACTTATGAAAATAAAGGAATGACAAAATTTCATTCTTTATGAAAATCTTTAGATAAATTGTTATCAATTATGTAAATATTTTTCATTGACTAATTATTTCAAGCGGTGCAAATGATTTATTTTAGGAAAATATTGTCAAATCTTTCATTTTTTCGTAAAAAAAAAATGGAGCATTGATTTGAGGGTAAAAGGGCAAAAAAAAAAACCCCTTTCTTTATCAGATTGGAATCGATGACTTAAGCTTATTAAGGCGTTTAAAGAGCGTGACTCTACCACTTAGTTCAAAGGGCCCATTTGATTCAATTAATGAATCAATCTATGAGTTTACTGCATTTATATATAGTCTATATATAGTATATACTCGTGTCTCTGTTACAACACGGCGAAACGAAATGGTTCGAATGAAATCCAATAAAATAATTTCTATGTTGGAGCATGAGAAGTTTCAGTTTTATTTTCCCTATCTCGTTCAAGCGCAGCTGCTGCTCCCTGCTGAAAGTTTTCAGATCTTAATGCAAGCGTGATGTATTGTTGAACCTGTCTTTTTTGCCACATCGTGTATAACGGGAATCGAACCCCCTCTTGTTGCTGGCAGGCGGATGGAGAATGTCCTACTTCGATCCAGCAACTTGTTAGGAGTTGATAGGTTGTTGGTAGGCTTTCAATTGTTCCAATTTCATTTTCTTCTTCTGAGCCCTTCTTAGCTTATAAAGCACTCACTGAGTTACTTACGGAATCTCAAATCTCTTCTCTCAATGCCTGACCTAGCCTTCTTCTTTTTTTTACAGCAAGAAGGTGTAGATGAAGTGAATCATAAGCATCGACTTTGAGGGAATGGTCTCTTGCAAGACTAAGGGCTTTAAAAGAATAAGGTAATAGCGCTATTGACCTGGCTTTCTCCAATTACCAAAAATGTTAGACTACAATAATGATGATACCCACCCATGGGTAGCTCAGCTGGTTAGGGCAAACTTGGACTTTGTTGAGATCTTGGGTTCGATTTCCCAGGGAAGCGCCTGTAATTTAAGTGGAGGGCCATGGCGGTGAGTTGCTGTGCTAGTCTCTCCTGAGGAATAATCCAGATGTGCGAAAGCTGACCTGGACACCTCGGTTACCAAAAAAAAAATATGATGATACATTCATAGGCAAAACGTTTGATGAAGCACCATGCCTAATTACTTAATTATGTCTAAACCTTCAATGAGTACGAAAGTCTCACGTTCAAATCTGTATGCTGATCATTCATCGCATACTCCCGGGTCTCCATATGTAATTCCTCACCTACTTCCTGGCGTTGGTGTTGGTCGGATCTTCGCTGTAGATTCAACACAGGAAGATGAAATTTTGATCTTATCTCATAAAGTCAGAACTATCCCAAGTCTTCAGGAATATCATTAGCTTTGACAATGTCCTATGCAATGATTACTTGACGAGAGGTGTTCATCTGTCACCGATGCCTGGAAACCATCATTTCTCCTCTCTCTCTCTCTCTCTCTCTCTCTCTGTGATAAAACTGTTAATGGGTGACCCGACCCGAGACTGACAATGTCATCTGCTGAGATTGATGGGCCTTGAGTCGAAATTTAATGGGCTACTATTCAGGCAGCCCAAATCCCAAACGTGGCCTTGCAGTTATATCACGGGAGTGCTCGTTCATCCGACAATCAGAAGCACTTCCCACATGCAGAAGCTTTGCTGGCTATAGTCAGGAAAACAAAAAGTTCATATACGCGAGTCAACTCTAAGAACATCGAAATCGACCTTCACTTCTGGTTTCAAAAAGGCGAATGGGTTTAAGTTAGACGGAGCAAAATATCCTGAGAAAACAGAATTCGACCCGAAACTTTATTTGTTGCTGTCAAATTTGCATACATACTGCGGGGAAAACAAAAGAAAATTTACAATGCACGATGAGGTAAGAAGCTTGTCTGTTGTTAGCTTGTGTTAAAGAAGTCCCCGAGCCTCGAGGAAGGGTTAGTGCTGTGCAGCATCTACACTGGAGACGAGACGAAGTATAGATGGCTTCCGGTGGATTTGGATGCCAGGTGATGAGTAAAGAATATCGAATCACCTGTGGTGGAGGGTTTCGCGATGGTTCGCCACAGAATTTCCCAAAGTTCGGAGATGCCAAGGTTGCTAGAAGCGTTGAAGCCCGAGCCTTCAGATAAACTAAAGAGCCAATGACCAAAAAGTTCCCCAAGTGAGTGAATTGACGAGGCATTTGTGGAGAGACAACCAAGACGAATGGTTGACATGATCACGCCTTGTGGCAATTCTAGTTATGGAATCAGTAGATAAGTTGTCTCATGTTAGGAAGACACCGGCTAATAATGAGTTATCATGTATTGAGGGGATATGCGCCAACATTAAGCCCACTAGAAAGGGAAAGGAAAAGGGAATATGTTGGGTCATATTTAACGAGTTACTGTTCGAGCCCATCAAGCCAAAAGTTTCTAAGGCACTCAATCTGTATAAGAATAACTTGAGATCTTAACAATTATCCTACAGCGCCAGCATGAAGTAAGCCTATAACAACTAACTGTCAAGGGCATATTTATTACTAAATTTAGGAAATTATACTAAGAAATAATATGTCTGTTTAGCATAAATATGATACAACAAACTTTAGTATTTAACATTTTGCCCCACGCATGAGAAATCTTTTTGAGACATGCAGAATGGAGCGTTGTCATATATAAAGAAGATTCATGCTTGCGCAGTAGTATTCGAGTAAGAATGATAAGTGTAGAATTTCTTCGTGCAATAAGCTTCGGTAGGACGAGGCGAAGTGCTGCGCAGCGTGCTTGCACTTACAGTGCACAGCATCTTCCGCACAGTTCTTACGGCCCGTGCTTGGCTCCTAGTGCACGGCGCTTGCCGGTAAGCGCTTAATGCGCTGCCCCTAGCACCTAGCTCTTGCGCACAGCCCCGTGCGCTCTCGGGGCGTCCATTCCGTTCAGCGCACAAGAACTTGCGCCATGCTCAGCTGGAGGCACGAGTCTTTCGATTCGTTTCGTTGGTAGCTTAACGAGTTGACGATCACATAGCATGTGTAGAAGGGGTCTCCAAGGAGGCAGCCAGGTGATGCTTTGAAGGAGGAAAATTCTGCTTGCACATAAGAAATATGCTCTACCCCCAAGTACAGAAGGAAGCCACTTGGAAAAGCAAGATCTCCTCGTGTTGTTTCCGAACAGAGGCCTGGAGATCAGCTCTCCGCTTCAGGGTGCATGGGGAGATCCATCTCTGGCAGTTCAGATGTCACGCTAGTTTTTGGAAGCCCTTCTCTGATGGGTGGAAAGGTTTAAGTGAAGCATGGAAAAGGCAGAAGCAACGGATCAGGTCGCCATCAGTCGGCATGGGCTTCCTGCCGGGCTGGGCGAGATCACACCGACACTCAGAGGAAGTGCGAAAAAGCGCTTCTTCGCGTGCCTTGCTGTGGAGCAAAGAGCATGAGAAGCGTATCCCCTCGTGTTAAGAAGGGTTTGGAAGTCGATCCAGTCTCATCCACTTGTTCGAACATTCCATCCGATCCCTCGAACGGAAACGGATAATCTATTGAGAACAAGTTACGTATGCCGAGCGAACTTTGAGAACTAACAGTATATTCTTTTGTTGATTTCCGTAAGTTTCTCGCCCGTCGAAAATTGACTTCAACTTAGTGAGAATGGAGCCTTCAGGAGTCTTGAAATCAAGGCACGCGTGCATTTCCATATGGAGGAACCAAACATACACACTGTCCGTCGAGAAAGTATTAAAAAAAATGATAAACCAACTACATTAGTATCAATTCAATCATAATCGTTTCGATTGAACCAATTAAGTATCAAATTTAACATTTGAATCAATTCAGTCGATTGAGTCGATTTTATCTAGAAATTACTAATATCGACATCAGTCGTCTTACATGATACGATCGATATTAACATGGATAAAAATTGAAATTTTTAAAAAATTCTAAATTTATTACCTTTTTCTTCTTCTTTTTCCTTCCACCCGCCAACCATCGCCAAACGCCTTGCCCAAATCTAAACGAGGGCTGGATGCCCTTGTCCAAACTAGGTGATGTTCGACTGGCAACCTAGGCAGCCCATAATTGGGGAAAGAAAATAAGGAAGGAAAGCACAAAAAAAGAAAAAAGAAAAAAAAGTAATAAATTTTCAGGAAATTAAAAAAAAAAATCGTCCACATTAGCGTCGTGCATGCCACGTAAGAAGAAGTTCAACATCCATATTAGCAGTACTTAGATCGAAATTGACCGAATAAACTCAATTGACACAAATACATAAATTTGAAGGTTAAATTGATTCAATTATAAGGTTTGGAACTTTTTCAATACTTTTTCCTCGCTTCCCCACCATCAGCACAAGATATAAAAATCTAAAATCTTATGACACAAGAACATATGGACTTAACTTTATTATAGTCTTTCTGTTTTGAGTACTCGTGCGTACCTTTTATCACTAATTTCTAACTTGTTGGGATAATTATATAACAAAAACATGTTTGGTTTTGGTTTGGATTATTTATTTATTTTGGCGTTTCAAAACGGAGTCCTTGATCTAAGGACAAATTCCCTCTTCCTACGCTTTTGGATCTCTCTACCTTTCCTCCTAATAACCTGCTGCATCTTCATCTCCCTCCACAAACTCACTCAACCCACTCCTCTTCCTCCTCCTCCTCCTCCCACCATTTCCCATCTGATTCACCTCTCTCTCTCTCTCTCTCTCTCTCTCTCTCTCTCTGTGAAATGGCTCTCGGAAGATCGTCGCGCAACAACAAGCGCTCTTCTTACACCTCCTACACATCAACCATCACGACCATCGTCTTCGTCACGCTATGCGTCGTCGGCGTCTGGATGCTCACCTCTGATTCCTTCATATCTCCACAAACCACCACCAAACGATCCTCCTCCTCCACTGCTGCCGCCACCGCCACCACTGCCACCACCAATGATGATTTCTCCTCCTCCTCCTCCGTCAAAGCCAATGACAAGAAAGATACCCCTTCGTACGAAGACAATCCTGGCGACCTCCCTGACGATGCCATCAAATCCGATGACTCTCATCAATCCGATGGCAACGACAGCAACAATAATGCCAACGACAACAATGAGGCCGCGAATGGGAGTTCTCAGGAGAATCAAACTAATGAAACTGATGCCGATAAAGGCGCTAGTTCCACCGATGATAAGAAGGGATTGCAAGATCAAGAAAACGGCGGCAACGACGTCAAAAACGACGAGGTGAAATCAGAAAACAACAATGAAGACGCTGCGGAAGTGAGCACACAAGGTCTGCATGGGAAAGAATCCGGCGAAGAGCATGAAAAGCAGAACGAAAACGAGAACCAAATGTCTGAAGAGAGCACGATGACACAGAACCAACAAACTGAAAAGAACAACGAACAGAGCAACGATGAACAGAAGCAGCAGCAGCAACAGAGCAATGAAGACATAAGCGGGAATCAAGAGCAAGAATTGGCTGCAAGCTCTCAAAATGGACGCAACTCACAAGAAGGCGAGAATAAATATACAGACGAGGATCAACAACAACAACAACAGCAAAAACAAGAAAATCAAGTCGAGAGCAATGACAGCTCGCAAGGGCAATCGTATGAAGGAAATGAAAGCGCATCCAGCGCCAATAATAAAGACTCGCAAAGTGACGCGAACGAAGATCAAAAGCCGCAGCAAGAGAACGACACCGCAGCACAGGAGCCTCAAAAACCAATATTGGACGTGGATCGCCAAAAGCGAATAGAAGAGCAACAGCGACTTCGAGAGGAAGACGAGACGACATCGCAATCGCAGAAACAATCTCAAGAAGATGCCCAGAGACAGGAAGAAACAACGAACGGGAGGCACGAGCGCGTGGAAGCAACAAGCCCGGCCCAGCAAGAACACGACGAGATGAAAGTCCAAAACGACACACACCAAGATGCCCAACAAAACGAAGAGCCGCATGGAACGGATGGGTCGTTCCCGACTGGGGAAAACTCAGGGATCCCAAAGGAATCGAAGGAGTCAAAGAGGTCGTGGTCGACGCAGGCAACGCAGTCGGAGAATCAGAAGGAGAGGAGGGGGCAGGGGGTGACGGGCGGTGGCGACGATAGCATATACGGCTACACATGGCAGTTCTGCAACGTGACTGCGGGTCCGGACTATATACCATGTTTGGACAACGAGAAGGCGCTAAAGAAGTTGCGCAGCACCAAGCACTTCGAGCATCGGGAGAGGCATTGCCCTGAGGACGCGCCGACATGTTTGATCCCAGTCCCAGAGGGATATAAGAGGTCCATTGAGTGGCCCAAGAGCAGAGAGAAGGTAATTCGAGCCAGATTGCATATGCCATTCGTCATGTTACTTCTGGCCTAGCTCGAGCTAGCAATAACATCTCAATGATCTAACTGGTGTTCATCTGAACTAAAACACATATTCGAGCACGTTCAAATCGGAAATGTGGACTCGGAATTTTCAAGCTGAATTGTACTTGAGGATTACATCATGCCTCTGCTCAACTCCATTAAACTTTCAATCTACAGTCAAAGAAAAATCTTATGGGGCAATTTTACTGTTGAAGCAGAACAAATATCTGGTCACATCACTGCAGGATTGCGTGCAGCTTATGCATTTGTTTCCATCTAAATCTACTTGATTAATCCGGTAGATTAAGACCAAAGACATTTTCATGTAACATAATTGCTGGGTCTGGCAGATATGGTACCATAATGTTCCACACAAGATGCTGGCGGACGTGAAGGGTCACCAGAACTGGGTTAAGGTGACTGGCGAATTTCTAACTTTTCCGGGCGGAGGCACGCAGTTTATACATGGCGCACTCCATTACATCGATTTTCTTCAGACTGTAAGCATCCAGAGAAATGTATTGCTTTGTGCATAATCATCTATTGGCATAGTAATCTATCCTTCTGCATATGTTAGCTCAACTAGCCTAATCTCTTTTCTTTCTTTCTTTATTTCTTTTTTTCAAACAAGTCTTATTCTACACTGATTTTTTTCTTAGTACTCATCCTCATTCAAGTTCCCAAGCCTAAGAGTTACTTGTCATCTTGCGCAGTCAGTACCCAATATCAAATGGGGAAAGCACACAAGAGTCGTACTAGATGTTGGATGCGGAGTTGCGAGCTTTGGGGGTTACCTTTTCGAGAGAGATGTTCTAACAATGTCGTTCGCTCCCAAAGACGAACACGAGGCTCAGGTTCAGTTTGCCCTGGAAAGAGGAATACCAGCTATTTCTGCAGTTATGGGGTCTCAGCGCCTGCCATTCCCGAGCAGAGTCTTCGATCTTGTGCACTGTGCACGGTGTCGAGTCCCTTGGCATGCTGAAGGTTCTCTATCACTATTTCTTCACCTTTTTCTTCTGAGTGAATTTCAAATTTGCTCCTTTCCTCTGTTCATGGTTGCTAATGAATGATGAATGATGAGTTATGATTTGTGGTTCACCTTGAAGGCGGGCTGCTTCTGCTGGAACTGAACCGTGTTCTTAGACCCGGAGGTTTCTTTGTTTGGTCAGCTACTCCTGTGTACCAGACACTTGAAGAAGATGTTCAAATCTGGAAAGGTAACATGAGATAGAGCCAAATAGTCAATTACTCAATTTAAGTGGCTGCAGCGATCAATGACTGTTTTTCTTTGTCAATGCAGAAATGTCTTCTCTGACAGCAAATATGTGTTGGGAGCTGGTGACCATCCAGAAGGACAAGCTAAATTCAATTGGAGCAGCCATCTATCGGAAACCGAGATCAAATGACTGTTACGAGCAAAGAAAGCATAACAGCCCTCCAATGTGTAAAAATGACGATGATCCAAATGCTGCCTGGTAAATAATCGAATATAATTCTGAAGAAAACCTTATTTACAAGAGCTATTTACAAGAGCAGATTACTACTAAAGAGTCTTATCCATGCTAGTCAAGGACAAGAAAATGGCGATGTATAGAGGATGTAACATCTGGCTCCAAACATTGCCGATGTACAATCTCATTGTTGGTGCAATGTATGCATATGGACGTGCTTCATCTAGACTTACACCTGACAGTTGCATAGCCAAGTTCAAGAACATGACTATCGTTGCAATCTCAGGTATGTCCCCCTCCAGGCATGCATGCACCGGATCCCAGTTAATGAGGCTGAGAGAGGGACCCAATGGCCGGTGGTCTGGCCACGCAGAATGCGGATGCCACCTTACTGGCTGAACAGCTCCCAGGTTGGAATTTATGGGAAACCAGCCCCACAAGATTTCTCTGCAGATTACGAACACTGGAAGCGAGTAGTGAGTGGCTTGTACATGTCGGGGCTTGGAATTAGTTGGTCCGGTGTGAGAAACGTTATGGACATGAGAGCTGTCTATGGAGGGTATGATTGGCTTTTACTTTAATCTTCTTTAAGGTAAAAGATCAGATGAATATCTCACGAGAATTTTCTCCCGCTTCCTTGCAGATTTGCTGCTGCGCTGAAGGATCTCCAAATGTGGGTGCTGAACGTGGTAAATGTTGACTCGCCAGATACGCTTCCCATAATATATGAGAGGGGACTTTTCGGAATATATCATGATTGGTGCGAGTCTTTCAGCACGTATCCTAGAACCTATGACCTGTTGCATGCAGATCATCTCTTTTCCAAGCTTAGGAAGAGGTATGCAACTGGATCCAATAGACCCCATACTCTCTGTCACTCTCTGTCTCTCTCGTGGTCCTCCTAAAACTCTACTTGGATTTGTCTATTGAAGGTGCAAGCTTCCTCCAGTAATGGCAGAAGTCGATCGAATTGTCAGACCTGGAGGTAAGATAATAGTCCGTGATGAGTCCAATGCAATAGGGGAGATCGAGAACTTACTTAAATCACTGCATTGGGAGGTCCACTTAACATTCTCCAAAGACCAAGAAGGGATTCTCAGTGCACAGAAGGGTGATTGGCGGCCAAGCACATACACAGCTACTTCCTGACTATGAAGGCAATTTCCCTTGATTTTGAGTTGCAAGCAGCAATAGGTACACTTTAACTATCCGCATGGTAGACTTCATAGGCGCATGCTATGTAACAGCATATATTCATTAATTTTCAAGTGGACGAAAGTAAAATTTTGAATGGATTGCAATCCAAGAGTTGCCATTTACCGGCTTATTCAGCCAACTTTTGGGCCTCACTCTTTTATTATGCAGTTTGTACCTTCTAATGTTCAGAGGGAGCTTTGGTATGAACCATACTTTTCCTCCCATTATAAAATAGTATTGCAGTCAGCCATATTGAGAAATGCGGAGGAATGCTCACGGCGCGTATGCCAGTAACCTAGTGACATAGTATTCTACCATGACAAAAGAGAGCTCATAGTTTTATCTCCTGACCCCTCCGTTCGATAGGAGTGCTCAAGGATATCCACATGTCAAAAATTTTCACCCAAGTATATATAATGCTCGTGGATGGTGAAGCTTGAAAATTTCCAAAGAGTGGTGAAATCAATCCACGTCACTGTCGGACCGGTTCAGCTGTTTCGCTTGTGCAGAGATCGTTCAAATCAACTACACCTCCTTAATAATCATCCAAGGGCAACAAAGGCGGGTAGTTGAGACGCTGGGTCAATCATGTGGAACCTAATGTTCAGTTGAAGATGTTAGAAGTCGTAAATGCACTTCACCAACATGATAGTGATGTTCAGCTTCATCAATTCGAATTCTAGCTCAAACAGCAATGGCCCAGTACCTCCCTCGACGAAACGGAGATAGTCCCTAATCATGTAAAAGAGCAGTTTCTCTCTGCACAGATCCATTAATCTAAAACCAGATAACAGTAACTAAAACATTTCGAAACATGGGACAGAGGACCAAGAAATAACGCGGGCATGTGCCCTTCTAAAACATGAATTTTTCGACCCAAAGATTTATTCACCTGAAAATCAAACTGCGCAAAGCTACAAACTTTTACATCAAAGTCAATCGCAGAAGCTAAACCCGTCTCAATTGAGACGTCTCAAGCCAGAAACGTCTCAGGCAAATCGAATCTGACATCGTATTGAAGATCAAAAGAATTCGCGAGTTCCTCACCGAAAGAATCCGCAAATGAATCGGCGGCCGCACGGGTCATGATGACTTTGAGGGACCGGAGCTGGGGCCGTCGATCTTGTACAGCTTGTCGTAAGCCTCGAGCTCGTCGTAGTAGATGTCCCACACGCACCTGACGCATCCGCTCCCACAGCAATCGTCGGGCAGCGGCTTCTCCGGCGGCGGAGGTGGCGGCGATCGCTTCGGCCGATCGTCCCCCTCGCCGTCCTTCGCGGCGGTTGCGTTTGGCAGTTGGAATGATGTAGCTCCTTCGGTCGACATCAGTCTTCAGAGACAACGTCGCAGGAGGAGGAGGTGTCTCTCCGAATTCGCTCGAGATTGTAGGGACGATTCTTCTTCTTCTTCTTCTTCTTATTCTTCTTACGAGCTTCTTTGATTGATCGTGCGCTTTCCACGGTAAGTTTAGAATCGGGAAACTAATAAGAATGGTCTGGAGTTTTCGCATATATATAAGGTGTTATTTAAATTTTTAATTTATTTAATATCGACCTTTGATTATAACATAATGTGTAATAAAGTTCTTGAGTTTTATTTATTTATTTAATATGATCATAGATTTTTAATGCATGTTCAATTTAATTTTTAAATAATATAAAATTATTTAATATTGTCTATAAATTTAAAATTATTGAATATTTTCATATAAATCAAGGATTAAGTTAAATTTGCATTGAAATTTTATAAAAATTTAGGGATGCCATTGCACATTTGCTAAAATTTAAGTACAAAACTTAACAAATTAAATATTTATGGATCATATTATGCATTAGGTCAAAATCTAATGACCAATTATGTCATTATCTTACGTTGTGTAATCAAAGTTATAAGTTGATTTGCTGTAAGATAAACACATATACAATCAAACTACATATATTTAAGTTAGCATATAAACTAAGCATATTATGTCTTGTCACATTCCAATTATCTTCTTCATTTTTCTATTGATCCTATTACGACTCGATTATCCGATATCAGTAGCCATTTTATTGGTTGTGATTAGCTTGATTACTGATAAATTGGATTTAGATAAAATTTCAAGCAAAAGAGATCATCCATTGTTACCATCGAGCATGGCAGTCCAATGTTAAATGGGTCACGTTATCTTCACAAGTTCATGTCATGCTTTCATTTACTTTGACTAGTTTGTGCCTTTGACTTTTTTTTATCTCATGTAAAGAAATGTATTGATTTTTGTGGTGCCAAGGAGGCTGGTAAAACGGGATCATATCCATTGCTGAGTAATTAAGGCTTACATCGAAAATTTTGTGATGAGTGTGGACTGTTATGGTTACACCTAGTGAGAGTAGTGTTGATTCTCTATCTCCACCCTTTTACCCACTGAAAAACAACAAGAGATAATTCATTATGTACAAACAAGACCAAGAACTATCCGATCTACATTTATTCTTCAATAGTTACGGTTTATCCGATTGGCAGTGGATGCTTAGGTTCAATGTTCTCAACACGTTACTACACAGAGACATCAAGAACAAATTGAACAAGCTCCGAAATCTAGATCTAGACGATGAGAGATCAGATGAGCATAGAAATGCCTTTAAGAGCTCCCAAATCTAATCTAAATTGGGAGAGAAGAGAGTTGTCACATCTATATGTAGATTGGAAGATAAGAGCTTGCAATACAGCATGAACTCACCGTATTCATCCTTTAAACTTTTTGGTTTGAAGGATTTGAAGTAGCGGGTTGATTCCTAATGATGGAAGTGAAAGATACACCCAATAAACAAACAAGCGCATCGGCAGCAAGCAAAGAACAAACAAACAAAATACGAGATAATGTAATAAAATACTCTCAAATCAAATCGTGAGTAACCTCCATTTGAATCGATCGAGGAGATTGGGCTTCACTTGACTAAGAGTTATTTCTCAGTTGAGCGAGCTTGGAGTGGAAGAGGAAAAACGAATAAGAGAGAGAGAGAGAGAGAGAGAGAGAGAGAGAGAGAGAGGGAAATTCTATGATTTTACAGAAAAATGACTAATTAGTCTTGCTCCTAATTTGAGTCTTTATTATAAGAAAACAAATTTCGACCCTCAAGTTTGTTCAAAATTATCAGTAAGTTACCTTCTTTCGAGGGAAGTTATTGATCAAAGACAAATAGCCATCGATAAGTTCCATCAATTTGTGAAATTGCAAAGATATGTTATGATCAATAAGGCAAATTATCGAAGATAAAAATAAAATAGAGGGATTCAAGATAAATTCAGTGTTACTTAGGATGTCTCATATCGCTAATGCCCTGACATTTAACCTCGCAAGAGTTCGATGTAACTGAATATATTTGAAGGCAGTTTATTGACTGTCAATTGTAAGAGCTCAAAGGAAAAAATTACCATTGTTGAAAACAGTTGCTAAGTAAAGATACCATAATTTACCATAATCTGAAGGAATCTATCTCGTTGACAGCGAAAAATTTCTTTCATGTTTCGAACTCCATAGCAGAAGTACTGCGCAAAAGGAAGCTAATAATTATAGATGCAGTCGAGACTATCTCGAACTTGAGGTAACTTTGAGGACTTGTAATCGATTTTCATCTTCACACGGGTTATCATATCTCTTTTGGCAAACCGAACCGATCAGGACAGGCAAGTTGGGTCCAGTCCATAGAGGTGTGTGTACAATCATCGGTTCCCAAAAGTAGATTAGATGTTCGTGGGGTCCAATTCTCGGTTCCTAGGAGGGCAAACTATACTGATTAAATTTTTCATAATTTTTTTTTCAATTTACTAAAGATAAAGATATAAAATAAGTGAGAAGAACTTAACATAAATCTCTGAAATTTCAATTTTTACCCAACTTTAACAAATAAAATAAAAAAAGTAAGTAAATTCAACTTTTTTTTTAGAATTTTCACGGTCCCATTGAACCACCTGGGAATCGGCCCAGACTGAGGGGTTAGGTTTGGTCCAATCCCAAGACTAGTCGATCTGGTTCCCGGTACTAGAGACATCAATCCGGTTCCCGATTCAAGGGAGAACCGGACCGCCCGGGGAAACGTTCACTCTTATGTTCCAAGAAATATTGGGAGATTGATCCCTTCACTATGGAATTTGGAGGCCTTGGCATAAGAACTTGTCGGGTCTTGTTTGTTCGATGAAAACCCATTTCTGAAAATTTACTTTGGCATTTTGAATGTCCATACGATAGAAAAAGTATTATGATTGAAAACAATAAGTTTATATTTAGGAATAGGATTTCTCCTTTCGTTTAGAAGAAAATTGTTCCTCTTTTTTTTTCGATTTCTTGTTGCAGGATCAAGTGAGAAAACATGGTATCGCAAAACTTTTCGAGGCAGTGACCTTTTAACAAAATAAATAAAAACGGTGGCAAAAAGAAAAACATTTTCTTTAGATTTTAGCTTCTGGCTGGAAACATGGTTTTGCCAAATTTTTATTTAATACAATTTAGACGATTAATTTAGTATGGAAAGCTTATTAAGAGTCAAAACCTTTTAAAATTGTCCATTTAGGTCAGGTTGACAGGTTTTTATTGTAAAAGTTTAGGCCTTGTCAAGTTTTCACTTTTCAAAATCTTTCAATTTGATGAGTTTTTTACTTAAAATTATGCCATGTCAAATTTTTCGACATTGGAATCCCGAAAAAAGAACTATGAAACTTTATTAATCATTCCAAAAGATTTGACATTAAATAGACATTCTACAATAAATTTGGCTATGATATTATTATCCCTTTAATCCCAATAGGTGATCGAGCAACAGCATACAACAGTCCCAACGCGAATACAGAATCACGTTTTTCACTCTACATTATTAGCACGTTCAACATAAGATCTCACTAGAAGGACAGGAAATTTTATTTTTTTTTTGGTAAAGATGGAAGGACAGGAAATTTATGCCTGCCTTCACGAAAATTGATGATCATGAACAAGAGTGTTATTACAGATAGAAATTCAAAGCGAAAAGTCGACGCAAAACCATTCACTGCGTTGATATCCAAGTGCATTTTGCGGAGTTGAGGATAGGCATTCCGCTTCTCTACCTTTTCAATCCCAGCAGCAGAAGCAGCAGGCCTAAGTAGTCGTAATCGTAAGCGCGCCTGATGAACTGCAGCTTGAAGCGGTTCCACGGAGGATACCTCGGTTCAATCTCGGGGAAGAATCCTCTTGTCATGACGGCTTTTTCGTGGCTGAATGTGTCGAAAGAGTACTTCCCATGGTACCTTCCGAAGCCGCTCTGACCGACGCCCCCGAAAGGCAGATCATCACATAGGAACTGCAATTCAGAATGGAATATAAGATAACTTTCTGGGCTGATAATACTCTTTTGGATAAATTTCATGGACACTGCACGGACACTCACTTTACTTTCCAGATTTTCCTATGCATACCCATATGAAAGGCTATTAATTATTTACCATATCCACCGGAAATATAGGCTATTAATAGAAGTGCGTGTGATGCGGATCTAACTCCACTACCTGAACCATGGTATCGTTGAATGTGACGCTTCCGGAAGATGTTTCCGATACTATCTGCCTTTTGAACGACTCGTCCTTCGTGAAGGCATATATGACAAGAGGCTTGGGCCTGGAGTTTATAAATTCGATGCTTTCTTGAATGTTGTTTAACTGCGTATGGGAGAGTTATGTGCATTGAGAGCAGTGCACTTTTGAGAAATTTGGCAGAACAAAACTGATAGAACTTTCTTACTGTGATTATTGGAAGCAGCGGCCCGAAGATTTCTTCCGTCATTATGTCAGCATCAAGAGGAGGATCCAGCAGAACTGATGGCCCAACGAACCTGAAAATGTCGAAGTTGGAGCGATACCAAAGTTAAGGTAAACTTGGAGACTCGGTGTTTGAACCAATGGTTTAACTCTCTGGTATCAGAAAACCGATGTTTCATTACACTACTTATACAAGCTGCAATATCTTGAGAACCGAGTCCATGACACTTGAGCCGTCACAAACTTACAGCTGTTTTTCATGCAACGAACCGCCATGGACGATGGAAGCCGCAACAGCAGGGTCTTCAAGCAGATTGCGCAGTCTCTGGAAATGGTGTTTATTGATGATTTTGCACATGTTTTTTGAGTTATGAGGTTCTTCGCCATAGAACTTCTTGATTGTCAGCTTCAGCAAGTCGACCTGAACCACCATTTACCAGTCAGTGCACCTAAATGTCTATGTCCACTATGGAGTGCATCACTCAGAGAATTTAATCTGTACATAGGCAGATTATGCCTGCATTACCAGAGTCGAAGCAAACTTCCTCTCGACTAGCACGTAATCTATGCCTATACATGCTTGTCCGCTGCACGGACCCCACTTTCCCCCAACTATTCTCTTGACAGCTATCTTGAGAAGCCACCAGAAACGACAATACAGGGAATTTGAGCCTCGTCAGTGTGTGTTAAGACTAGGGTGTAACAAATTTGAAAATTTTCAGAGCACCTACCTGTATTTCCGAGGGACTGGAGAGAGTATCCAGAATGGTGGGGCATTTTCCACCGAGCTCAAGAGTAACTGGTGTTAGATGCCTTGCAGCGGCCGACATGACAATGCGTCCCACTCTAGGACTCCCTGAGGATGCATCAGTTAATGAAATTTCAGGAGATTTCTACCAAAAACACCACTAATTGTCATGATGCAAATTTATGGGTTAGTCGCTGCTTTATTTTAATTAATACCGCATAATATATCGCGTTTAAATGAATGAGAGACGAAGGAATACCTGTGAAGAATATCTTGTCCCACTTCTGCTGAAGCAATCGCTCACCGATATCTGCACCGCCACTGATGACCTTAATGGTCCTGCGATCTAAGTAGCGAGGAATGGTGTCGGCGAGAAACGAGGAGCAAGCTGGTGCTAGCTCTGAGGGTTTCAGAACCGCTGTGTTTCCAGCGGATATAGCCCCAATTAGTGGGTCCAACGCAAGTGCTACATCCAAAGATGGACAATTATTTTCACAAACCAGCCTAAGTTACAAAATTGATATGTCATTCAAGCAACAAAATCTGTTTTTTCATGAAGAGAGAATGCTGTCTCATTTCAAGTCAACCAAAGCAGGCCGTAATAGGATACTTGGACAAAAGATGGATTTAGAATTATGATGTCAGAAGAATCATAAGTTCATCGAGCTGTGTCGGATTAGGATTCTGTAATAGCCAAGAAACTCATGAGTTCCTTCTATTTTTTTGTCGCTACAGTACAATTGCTCAACGATGATCAGAACATACCAAGAGGGAAGTTCCACGATGCAAATATGAGAACTACACCGAGCGGCTGAGGCTCTACTTTTCCACTTCTCGGGGAAAGGAGCAATGGTAAGTGACCCTGCCACGGCACACACCGACGAGTTAATATATAGCGGCATCATTCTCAAGATGATTAAAACTTTGCATCCGGCACATCTCCGTTGTACAAATTGATTTCAAGAATCCATCTGGTGTGGAATGTTAAAGCAAGGCTTATCATTTATCTCTGGTTTTGAACACCAGATAATTCTTTCAGCACACCCTCTGCTTGCATATTTGATCTTTCAAGCGAATCATACAATTTCCCTGTCCTGATAAATTTACCCAGTGAAACAGAATAGTTGTCTGGAATTAGCATCGGAGACTGGCCATTACTACTGCTCACGCCTGTTGCCTCATCAAATTCAATTGACCGCAAGCCGCAAATGTGATTCTTGAAAACATTAAGAGACATGAGGGTAAGCGATATTTAAGAAATACAAAGAAGCGTGGTGGTACCTACTCTATGAAGTTGAACGAGCTCAGCTTTTAAAAGTCTCAAATGGCTTTCCGCAACTATGACGATAGACTCTTCGAAATTTACTTCACATTATCACGCCTATGTTTTGGCCTAGGAACAGATAATTGGACCTCACCTTCTTCGGAGCCATCCATTTCTCCACGTGGCTTAAAGAATATTTGGCTGATTTCAGTACCACTCCTACCTACAAGACAGCAATAATCACTGCTTAGCCAGATGCTTAATGTACACCATCGGCGCATTTCTCGACAGATTAAGTTACAGAAAAAAGCGGTTGTAAGACATGGCTTCGTAGCCCTCCTATCGCCCTTTAGCTGCTTGATCCTGCCAAGACTCATACCATATGCTCGTTGGATTAAAAGCCAAAAGTGTTAAATGAGCTAAACCACAACCACAAAGCTAATTAAAACCAGCTAGTACGCAGAAATGTACTATACATCAGCTAATCCATAATCACATATCGATTCGTTATACATAATCAAGACAACCCTTTTGAAAGAGATGTATATTGAGCGGCCCCTCTTTTACACCGAAAAGCTAGTGAAACAGATTCTAGAGAAATCCTTGTTTCTTTTCTTGCTTCATAACTTTTCCACATAAAAATTAGCAGCTGAATTATCAGAAAACTGCAAGATGCTGTGGGGTTCACCATTCACGCACCTCATCGCGATAACACTCAACTGGGTGCTTTCCAAGATCCTGATAAAGAGCTTTGAATATGTCCTCTTCGTTGTCCTGAATGAATTTGATGATGGCTCTGAGTTGGCTTTTCCTCCAAGAGACGCTTCTTGTTCTGCCACTTTTGAACGCTTGCCTCAGCTCCACCAAGCTCTCTTCCACTTCACTCATTCTTTCCCCAGGAAAAAGAAAAACAGAGGGAAAAGGGGGACGATAGAAAGATTCTTTGAGGCTTAATTTTTTATCTTTGTGAGCGGTGCGGTGGTGATCCTGATACACCCGGTCGCCGAAGCGCGAGGACTTCGAGTCCCTGATAAAGAGAGCGACCTGTTACTTAGTGCTGCCGGCGGAAATAAATGCCGTTCAACTACCTCCACGCCAACTGCAAAAGCACAGTCCCATTATAGTCACTGTTGAATCCTTCGGGATGGGAGGTTGCACCATCGATCGCAATCGTGTCATGCCTTATAGAGCTAATTGAACCAAGGGACAAACTTTTTTCCGCTTCCTGGCGTCATAAAGCCCTCACCGAGATGTTAGATGAGAGTACAAACTCCCATCCGTATCCATCAAAATAAAATATGTACCTATATCACAGGTTTTATAGAATTAACTCGTACCTCTCAACATAGAATGAATTAAGTAGATTTCATAAGAGATGTTTCGATTTTCATCAAGTTACTGGATAATATGAATAATGACAAGTTTTCACAAAGTTATAGGTAATGCAATTTTCTCTTGTATGACGACCCTCTTGATTTGCTTACATGGTTTTCCACATGTTTGTAGGTTTTATATCCAAAGGCGGAAAAGTGTTTCGGCAAACATTTTTGCACCCATAAATGAGAATAAGGTAGTTGACCTAATGAGTTCCCCCCAAACTCATTAATTTTGCAATTCAATATCTACATCTGTTTCTCGTGCCATTTGAAAACTTTCTCTAGCTACGTTAAATCTCACCGGTTTGATTTCATTTAATAATTTTTCCTAGTTCGATGAAGAGGTCTTGACAACTAAGGTGGTCCAGGCAGTATGATGGAACTTGATAGGGGTAAATAAATTGTTAGATTTTTCTCTATGGGGCAAGAATTAATCTACGATATGCCTTTTTGTTGTAGTTCTCCCATTCTCGTGTGCTTATCATGTGCTATTTTTTTTTTTCCAAAGTGACTTTGTCAATATCTAGAGTTCCCAACTTTTTATTTTATTATCGATAAACATTAGAATTAGTTGATAAGAGTGTAATTTGATCGCAGTGAACAATATAATCGTCAATAACTCACTAAGGAAGTCATCCACAACATTAGTTATTGACGATAGCCCTTATCAAGACTTGAGAAGTTGCTCGACAAGATCATTGATAGCAGGTAATTGAGGTAATAGGAATTTCTTGTAACCACCAATAAGAAGTTTTTTGTCATTTGAAGTCCTAAATTATAATTCATATATGTAACCGTCGGTTGTGGGTTACCAATTGCCATATGACAGTATTTGTAAGCTCCCTCAATCAATGTAAAAACTCAACACTTTCATAAATTTATCTTTACATTTAATTTTTCACAAATTATTGAATCCGTAATTAAAATGCCTTTTAATTTTGATACTTTAGTCACGATTTCAGATATATTATCATCGATTAAATATTAACTTTGTATCTTTGTCTTCACACTTTGTCATCAATTAATTCCAGCCAAGATTTTTGTGTTGTTGGACTTCATTGTTAATTAAATTCTATTGAAGTGTAACTCTTCCTTGTGTTACATTCATATGTTTTCTGTCCAGAATAGCCACAGAGCCTGTTTGCTCTTAATGGAAATCCAAAACCAAATGTCGGCGAAAGATATTTCGTCAATCCAATTTCGGCGAAACGGACTTCAATTCAATCTTTAAAGTGAAAAATGATGCCAATTCTAAATTAAATTACAGGATAACTTGAGAATCGTAAAGCAGCCCAAATTGCAATCTCAACTCCATTGAATAAAGAAAGCGAGGGTATTGTAATATTGTGGCCACATAAAACATCAGTGGTAACCTCATGTTCAGATTTTTTCATTTTGGTCGAGATGTTGATGTATCACAATCGAAGGTTTTCTCAAGGGCGATCTCTTTAGGAGCGGTACGTATTTCTTCGCGAGACTCTGAAGTCTGTGCAAGGACCAAATTCCAAGGGTAAAAGGGCTTCGCCAAACGAGAAGACGACAAAATCTTGTGCGAATGACAATGGGCAAAAATCTATCGCATCCAAAAAGAGTCAAAGGATTGTGTGATTTTCTTTATAAATCGACTATGAGCCTCGTAAATTCCTTAAACACAATTGATTTGGTCTAATAGAACATGTCAATGTAAAATTATTCTCTCTTTTTTTGTGGGAAGATAATTTTCCATCATTTTATTGAGGCAGAAGTTGAAAAATTTATATAAAAAATACTTCAAAATATAATAAATCACGTATGACTTGTGGGTAATAGTTATTCTAGAACAGTTATTCTAGAACGACGCTCTCTCTCGGAACTATTCAAAGAATGTTAATAACAGGTCCAAATTAAATAAATCGTCCCATGAAATCATTCAATCAAACTATACAAATCCCTCTTATCCAAACCCGCGCCTTGTTGGAAGAACAGCGGTTGCTTTAACCAAAGTCAAAGATCTGGAGGGCAATTCACTCAGGGCAGAGACTCGCCCAAATACCAAAAGAACAAAGTCCTGGAGCTTCGGATGGTTTGAGGTTGGCTTTGTCCTTCAGACCAGAAAGAGGTCGTTTTACCGTTCATCGAGCCACCGACCGTCGACAGTGGAAGCGGCGACAACGTCCACAAACCAAGAAAAGCCAATGCTTCATTTAATAAACCTTCCAAAGGTTCTTCGAGAGCATGTTTCATCTATTCTATGTTCTTCAATTTCTAATGAAAAGCGATATTCTAAACCCTTCACGCCATCACAGGTGAAATCAATTCAGTAATTGAGTGCAAAAGCACAAAGGATATGGCCCTTTTGGTGCCGCAGCTGTGCCTCTAGAGGAGCTAACTAATTTGCCAGGGTCACACCAACTTTCAAATGATAACATACTTCTTTGAGATTGAAAGTCGAGGCAACTTTGCTTGCAATGTTGAAAGTTAGGTAGGAGACATGAAAATGGGATGATTCCTCTGTCCCCCGTCATGTTTTTCTTCGGTGTTTCGACATCTCTCAATCTTTCATGAATACCTCGTTTGTGAAGTCGATGATGGGGAGTTATTGAGACACCACGATAGCATTCCAAAGGTAGGAGATCTGCTTCCCTAAAGGAGTAATAATCTTAGCTCTCCACGAATGTCACCGACAATAACTGGTAATTATGCGCGACCAAAATGTTTAGACTAGCATCTACAAAGTAAAGTTGTTGTATCGCTCTATATATGTTCCTTGGACACTCTAGATAGATCACGTTTTATAGTTAGAAATTCAAGTTCAGGCGGAGATTTTGCTTTTTCACAGCCGATTAGCTAAATATAAGATCTAAAGAAATCGTGAAATCAATCTCACAGTGAAGATGGAGATGGAGAAGTCTACAAGATCGATGAAGAAATTTTCCTCTAGGTAGGGGGAAGTCATACATCACTGGAGCACGCATGTGTAAAGTTGTGCGTAGCCCGGTTCCATGGTCCGGTTGAAGTATTCGTTCGGAACCGGCCGTGCCAAGTTGATTAGAAGGTAAGTACCCTTTGACCCCTCCAAATTATGAACTCCTGCATCAGCGATTATTATGTCGAAGTACTTGAGATCTGATGATTATTTGATAGCTTCAGATTTCGAAAACAAGAACCCACCTTCGAAAGCAGAAATCTTCAAGAAGTAAGTTATGCATCGGAGGCAAGAACAATATGGCTCTATTCTCTTACAAGGACCAGAAGCAATCGGTATCTCCTGCAAACCCTAGGAAAACCTCCATACCTCTCCTTTATCACAAACTTTGACACTAAATAATCAAGTTCAGCTTTAGGCAAAGTAACATCAGATCGGTAAAAGCGAGTGATTTCCCGTGAGAAAAGGTGGCTCGAATATGAGGTAAAAGAGAGTAGACCGACGGCATTCACTTCCGGATCTTGTCATGGTCAAAAAGGCAGCAGACATGGCTACGTTTTCCTATCGAATCTCTATGATCTACTCCTCCCCACTCACGAGCCCTCCTTCCGCTGATGCAGCAGACGTTCCCGGCTACACAACAACCGCTCTTTTCACCCCTCCCTCTGCTTCTAATGGCAAATTTCTCTTCGATCTTTCGTTCTCCTTTCTCTCGCTTTCTGAGAAAATACTCAAAATGAGATCGGAACACACCAAAAAAGTTATTGAAACAAAAGCCACTAAACGAGCGTTATGTTTGGTGCGCCTGGCAAAGGAAAAGAAAGAGCTTATCATCGATTGCGAACCGATATCAGGAGATGTTATGATCTCATAATGAGCTTTTGATTACTCAATGGACTTTAGATATTCAACCCAAAAATTTGAATCAAACATCTTGTCCCCGGGAATTCTTCATAAACCTTCGGCTTGTTCTGAATTCTAATAAATTGGCATAATTACGACGCTGCAGGTGAAAGTTCCATTATGATTGTCGGACCATTCTGGGTAGTTGGATTTAAGGCTGCTTGTCCAATGGACAGGATTGTATGTGAAAAAGAAAAGTGGAAGTCTTGAGCAACATATTGAATGTACTTATCATTCATAGACAGAATTGACGGACGATGACGATCACTAAACATGACATGTGCGAGAATTCTCCTGACCAAGACCCTAAGCAAACACCATTATTGTCGAAATATTCATGGGGACGTCTAATAGCGAGATCCACTTATTGTGTCATAAATGATTCACGCATTATCTTTCCAAAATCGGGAAGAGTTACAGGACCATAATAATATTCTGAAAAGTTCGTTCAAATTTTTATACTGCAATCATACAAAGGAACCCCTTTGCAGAATGCATCGCTGGAAAATTGCCAAAAAAAAAAATTCTAAACCTATTATAATTACAGTAATTTAATTCGAAACATTTTTTCTATTTTATCAATTGAGTTCATCCGATTAATGTTAATTGAAAACCGTTGACATGTATGCCAATCATCTTAAGTGGCATGATCAATATTGATGTTGAAATTTTTATTACTTTTAAATAATTTTTGAATTTTATTTTTCCTTTTTTCAAATTTTCTTTAATTTTCTTTAATATTTTTCCCTAGACTTACCTCTTGCCTTATCTGGCCATCCGAGGACCGTGACGGCCTCACCCAGTGCTAGCAAGGACATATCGATCCTTGCTGACCAAAGTCCAGGGCAAAAAAAAAGACATAAAATTGAAAACTAAAAATATCAAAAAATTCCAAAATTATTCAAATGCCCTTGCTTTACA
This sequence comes from Melaleuca alternifolia, assembly GCA_019926035.1. Classification (NCBI taxonomy): domain Eukaryota; kingdom Viridiplantae; phylum Streptophyta; class Magnoliopsida; order Myrtales; family Myrtaceae; genus Melaleuca; species Melaleuca alternifolia. Next base: position 3,169,795 of record JAGKPW010002416.1, on the reverse strand, counting down.
CCACGTAAGACAGCTATTATTGACATCAATGATTTTTAGACAAAATGAACGATATGGATTTAATTAGCAAAACCTCAAACGTTCAAACTTAAATTGACACAATTGTTAGAACCTTTTTAGTAATTTTCTCATCACTTTTTGCTCTCACAATCCACCTTTAGGCAAGTTTTGCAACTATTAATTGTAGGGCTTTGCGAGCATAAGAATCTTTGGGCCACTAGGAGAACATATTGTGAGTCACAAATTTTTAAAGAAGTGGATCTCACAATAGTTTTAAATTAATTTTTTTTCCCAAAACAGGATGTGTTAATCTCGTAATGGATTAAAAACAATCACATGAGTAATTTTTTGGACCCATTTTTGGCCCATTAGTTAATTCTTAGTTTTTCTCTTTTAGCTAATTTGTTAAGGTCTAATTTCACATTAATTTAGGTTAAAGCATTTTTATTCAATTTGTTAAGAATAAACACTGAGTCGCCTCTTTTTGGTGATCGGTACACGGAGAGTTTCTTCAGTTGCATTTCATTCGCATTGCACCTTCCTGCGCAGTGCAATTTGCACTTGTGTGGACCCCGTTTCCACGACGTCGTATTCGTGTTATTTCTTGATATGTGATTTAGCATAATTCATCGGATGCGACCTTCGATGATGTCTTGAATTATGGAAGACATCTTCTTCAGGGAACTAAAGTCAGCATCACTTGTGATTGGCTATTCTTCTGTCAAAGTATTACAGGTCCTTCTCCTCCTCCCTTTCTTCTTTATTTACTTTAATAGCCCTATTCACACATGACCCTCATTCTTGAAAAAGATGAGAGACCATCTTCCTTTAGCTTGAGAGCTTGAGAGAGAGAGAGAGAGAGAGAGAGAGAGAGATTGATCCAGATCGAGCAAGAGGAGGAGTAGGCGGAGATGGGTAGAGGGAAGATAGAGATACAGAAGATAGAGAACGACACGAACAGGCAAGTGACCTACTCGAAGCGAAGGAATGGCATCTTCAAGAAAGCCCACGAGCTCACCGTCCTCTGCGACGCTAGGGTTTCCATCCTCATGCTCTCCGGCAACAAGAAGCTCCACGAGTACATCAGCCCCACCACCACGTAATTGACATCCTCGCGAATTTTTTACTTTCTGTTTATTCATATTCTCATCTCCCTTGTTCGTTCTCGACAGCGCAACGTGCATGTGTTGTGTGTGTGTGAATTCAAGATCGATGGATCGATTTTTTCTCTCTTTCTTGGTCCCCCTTTTTTTTTTTGCGTGTCGATTCTTCTTTGTTCTTTGTAAGCTCTGGCTTATTTTTGCTGCTTGTTTAGGACAAAAAGGATGATTGATGATTACCAGAAGGCTCTTGGGATCGATCTGTGGACTACGCACTACGATGTTTACCCTCTCTCTCTCTCTCTCTCATATTTTGTTCAAACACAGTCTTCTTGATTTTCCTTGATATATAAAAGATAATGCTATTGGGGTTTTATGCATACAGAGAATGCAAGAGGAGTTGAGGAAACTAAATGAGGTCAACAACAATCTCCGGAAGGAGATAAGGCAAGTTTATAGTTGAGCTGGGAACATCATTCAGCTAATAGAAAATGAAAAGCCCAAAAGACTCAACTGCTTGTGTTCTTTTCACAAAATCTATACTTAGAATGTCAAGATTCGATGGGGAAAACGTTTATTATTCGGTTTGCAGGCAGATATTGGGCCATGAGTTGAATGACCTGAGCTTCGCGGAGCTGAGCGGTCTTGAGCAAACCATCGAGTCTTCCGTCCATTCGGTGCGGCAAAGAAAGGTCACATCTTTTGTACTCGTACCACACTACCATTGCATTGCTATATCGCTTGCTAGGAAGATCAGTCAGACAAAGCAATGGAGGTTGCATTGAAGAATTACTAAAATAGATAGCACTAATTATGGGATTACACCCCAGCTCGTGTCTCCAGATTAGATGTCTTCTCTGGTGGATCGGCAAAACGATGGGGATCCACCAAAAACTATCATTTCTGGTTTTTCTTTCTCCTTTAAAATGCAATAAAGCGCATGGCCTTGAAACTTGTTCAGTTTAAACTTCTGAGGTTCTGGAAAACCTAGCTGCGTGAAGCCAGTCTAAACAGTTCCGACTGCTTGCACGCCCCAAGAAACTTTCAAGCGTTAAGCAAGTTTGTCCCTGACACGCATAAAGTTCCTGTTGAAACAGCCCCTTTCGGTTCACTCACATCTTCTCAATTGTATCAACATGTGTGCATTCTCTTTTTCGAATATCTCTTCAAACATACATCCACATTTACCTTAGACTTGGTCCCCAACAAAAAAATCATAGATAGAGCGGCGACTATGACCCTTACATAGATGTCTGGTCCAGGACCTGAATTTGTTGGTAGTAGTGTTTGGACCTCACTTTTTGTTTGTAAAATTATGATTCTAGAGCGGTCTATCAGCATGATTACAGGCGGCGATTACTTTTAGGAGCTTCCATTATTTCTAGATAAGTTGTCGCAAAAAATAGATACTTCAAGTCTTCTGCATTTCTCTCGTGCTAATGTTCGGAAGTCTTGCTCGTAAGATATGCAAGTCAACACACATCCTCGAAGCTTTACTACTACGTAGTCGGCCTTCTTTCTTCAAGTATTATTTCAAATAACAAGAAACGAGGTTTGCCCATCTTCTTAAGGCTAAAAAGCTGTCTCAGCGACTATGATGGCAAGAGATACTATCATGTTTCATGGACCAAAGAGTAGATATGTGTGTTTTCAACATGGACATGTCTATGTGAGCTTATATGGAACAAATGCCCCCATATAAACTTGATTGTATTATTGATCAACCAAACTAGAAAGTCACAACTTATTTAAGCTAACTATTCCATTCTCAACCTTCATTTTCTCAGTACCATGTCCTCAAGACTCAAACTGATACTCACAAGAAGAAGGTGGGCAAACTAACGTTGTACATAATTATTGATTCTTCTTTCTGCAATTTCGTCAGCTAGCTAGCCTAGTTGTCTTTCTTGTCATCCTCATGCCAATTTTTTTTGTTCTTTTTGTTCATTTTCAGGTGAAAGCCTTAGAGCACAGATATGCAAACCTCCTTCTAGAATCCGTAAGCTTGTTTTAAATCAGACCGTTCTTTTATGTACATTTCCTCCTCTCTTTTTTTAATGTTTGACTTTCGACAATGCTAAAAACTGATCTGTCACTATTTGCCTTTGTGTCTCCCCTCATCTTACATGATTTGGCCGACGATGAAAAATTTACCTCCTCTCTTTTTTTAATGTTTGACTGATCATCGACAATGCTAAAAACTGATCTGTCACTATTTGCCTTTGTGTCTCCCCGTCATCTTACATGATTTGGCCGACGATGAAAAATTAAGGGAGCTACATATGAGGATCTGCAATATGGACTCGGTGAAGATATTGAGGGAGATTATGAATCTGCCATCACCAACTTGTCAAACCACAAGGGAGCATCAGCCATGTATGCTCTTCGGCTTCATCCAAGCGACCATGATCTCTCCAGTGAAGGACACTTTCTGCCCGACTTGAGCCTTAATTGAAGTACACTGTTTCCTGTTGCTACTGTGGATGTTTTATGTTTCTTTTTCTTATGAACTTTTTCGATGTTCCATCTAATCTCATGTCGGTATTCTTCTGGGGATGTCAATAAGTTCGACAAGAAAAGAGACGAGGACCAGGAGGCCGGAACTTAATTAAAGTGTGTTTCTTCTCGCAATTACTGTTAGTATGTTGGACAAGCTGTCGCCTAATCTCTTGCTTGCAATAAGTAAACTTTATCAGCACCTGCGAAAATAATAACAGCAGCTCATTTGTGCATGAAATAGCGCGAGTGGCCAGTCTCTTGCGACGACATCATATCCAATTCCCTGGTCTCTATATAACAATAGTTTTGGTTTGCTAAGAATGTCTTTATGCATCCAACATTGAGTTTATATGCAGATGACAATGCTCTGTTCTTTTTTTTTTATTTTTCCTCAAATCCTGGGAAAGTTGTGGTGTATGCGAGTATGGAAGCCTTGTCTGGATGGCCAAGCGATGCTTTTTCCTTGGAGAAACTGCTTACTGTTGTTCATTTCTCATAACCTGAACTTGTGGTAATGTAATTATATATATATATATATATGTTTCTCTCAATAATGAGAGCATAATGCTGGCCCAAAAGGAAATTTAGACATATGAGAGCACATTTGGATTATGTATCGGAGCTGGCGTTGCAATAGCTAATTGGCCTACTTGAAAGACTATGTATGGCAATTGCTTCTGTTTTAGAAAACCACAACATTAAATGGGATTTTTCTTTCTCGGAAAAATGAATAATTTGGAGATCATCCTCCTAAAAAAAGATTGTCTGTATCGTTTGAATTTATGAGCAGTTATTTTTACAAAAATTCAAGCAATATAAGCAGTAATTTTTACGAAAAAAAAAAATCAATCGCTTTTATAGGAAAAATGAATAATTTGGAGATCATCCTCCTAAAAGTGATTGTTTGTATCGTTTGAAATAATAAGTAGTTGTTTTTACAAAAATTCAAGCAATATAAGTAGTAATTTTTACAAAAAAAAAATTCAATCTCTTTTATAGGAAAAATGAATAATTTGGAGGTCATCCTCCTAAAAATGATTGTTTGTATCATTTGAAATTATAAGCAGTTATTTTTACAAAACTTCAAGCAATATAAGCAGCAGTTTTTACCCAAAATACAATCAATCACTTTTATAGGAAAAATGAATAATTTGGAGATCATCCTCCTAAAAGCGATTGTTTGTATCATTTGAAATTATAAGCAGTTATTTTTACAAAAATTCAAGCAATATAATCAATCATTTTTTTTCAACGAAATAAAAGAAGTCTTAGAAAACCAATCCATGCAAACAAAGAATAAATGTAACATTCAAATGATTGATAGAATCTATTTTGGTTAAGTCAAACAAAAAAATATATATTATTTGCGCATGGAATTTTCCATAAAAATAAAATTTACTTCACTTTTTCATTAATTCGAAAGAACATGTGATTTCATACCTATTAAAACTTCTTAATCTTCTATACTAAAAATAGAGAAAAAGCAACCAATGAACTTTATATTATACCAATTGTAACACATTTATCTTAAGCATTTGTGTTATATTAAGAACTCAAAACTATGTTCATTGTGATATATTTATCATTTATCGAGATTTCGCTAAATGATTACTCAGTCAAAATAATGTTGTTTTTATTTCACTTAAGTCATATGAGCGCCATACCAATATCTTTTGCTTTACATTGTATATGTAAGAATATTCTTAACGATATTCATTGACGGAATTTTTACTGCAAGATAAATGTATCACATGGATACAATTTAAGAATTTTTGCATAGCGAAAAAAATTTAGGAAAAATGCGTCACAACGGTTATTAAATTTAAGAATCATAATTTATTGGTGTCATAAACAATCTTATAACCTATACAATCCGATACGAAAGAGGAAAGAGAATGTTGATTCGCTTTTGAGCAATGCTACAAAAAACAACATCAACTCAGCCGAAATTCGATGGGCTAATTATGTAACTCGTGATTTTGTAACCAGTAACACAATTAATCCGTCATATCATAGAGTTTTATAAGAGTCAAGCGCAATTAATATTAATTAGTTTAATTTTGAGAATATCGATTATAAAGAACACGAGAAAACCAACGGTGGGTAGCTATGTTGTTAAGAGCTTATCATTTATTATTGAGGTCAAAGGTTCGAAACCCGCAGTTACTAACGTCTTAAGTGGGGGACCATGGTGTTGGGGTCATGTATTAGTCTCCTCCGAGATATAGGGTTCCGGCCTTTTGGTGCCGTTTGGGCACAAGGACACATGGTGGAATTCTCGGTTATATTAATATATAAAAAAAAAAGAGAGCGCGAGAAGAAATCAGTATATTGAAAATCGCGAAATTTATTTATATTCTCTTTCAAAACGCTGTCGTTTTACCCTTCCCGGTAAAACTGAAAATGTTCCTACTGGTTGCGCGCTGCTTGCATCGCAACAACCTTCTCTCTCTCTCTCTCTCTCTCTCTCTCTCTTCCAGTTCGATCCTGATTTAGAAGTTTGAGGCAGAGAGTTCTGCTAGAGATGGCGCCGCTCGCTTCACAACCTCCTCACTCGATAGAATTTCCAGGTACGCTGCTCCACTCATCTTCTCCGATGGCCGCCGGAATTAGCGTGTCGTTCTCTGTCGCCCTCCGCCGATCGAAATGGAAGTTGCGTTCGGTTCATCTGCGACGTCATTGGCAGGTTCAGATACGGCGGCGATTAGAAATGATGTCTGAGCCGTCGTCAAGAATAGCTGAACGGCGACGCTGCTTCGCGGTTAAACTTAGTGCTATAATCGGCTTCTGCTGATTTGTCGCCAGATACGTGTTTGATAGTTGATTCCTCCCGTGTTAAAGTTCTCGGAGGTGTTTGCTCAATGCACCTGTAAGGCTTTAAGCCAATTGCTGTTAAGAAACTAGAGCTTCACCGAGTTATGCTTCAACTTTGGCTTGATGCAATGGCAACGTGTGTGTACATTTGCGGATGCGTATGTTTACTTGTGTTGATCTTGTGTTGTGTTATAGGTGCAAGCTAGTGTTGCTTCGCCAAGAGCATCAAGTGAGCTCTAGAGAAGCACTCTGCTTCTAATTGAAACTTTTGTTGGAGCGATCAATTCAGTCCACAATCAATCCCCCCCTTGGCCGTGTAATGTCAGCTGAAACTGAAACTTCTGCCAAAATTGACTTCGAACTCTCCGGCTTGAGATTTGGGGGATGCAATGAAACTGTAGATGTTAGAGCTAAACAAAGATCTGAAAGTGCCTGGAGATTTTGTTATGCAAGGAGGAAGCAAGTGCACAGCCAAAATAGCAGTCCTCATATTTCTTGTTCATCCAAAGCTAATGGTATGGTTTCTGAAGGTTCTGTCTATCAACACCCTATCAGGAGCTATCGAGTAGTTGAGAAAATCAAGAAGGACATCCAGCATCACAGACGGGAAAATTCTGATCCAGCCGAAGCTTCTCCGATAGGAACTGAGTTTGAACTCTTTGGTGTGAGATCTGGGGGATGCAAAGAAAACACAGACATTCGGGCAAAAAGAAAATCTCAAAATGCCTGTCGGTTTTATTATGTCAGGAGTAAGCGAATGCATAGCCAAAATAATCCTCCTCATTTTACTTATTTTTTCAAAGATAAGTCTCACATGGGTTCTAAAGATTTTGTTTATGACCACCTTATTAGGAGCCATAACCTAGTTCAGGATATAAAGATGGGCATCCAGCACCACAGAAATGGTCTGTATCCAGATATAACTGAAGCAAGTGAGCAAAATGATTCTATCAAGAATGATTACTATATTAGTCATCCTGGAGAATTTCCACTCATCTCTGTCAAGCAATCAGGAAAAAGTAATGGTGATCATGCTTTTGAGCAGGATAATTCTCATGATCACTCTACTGTATGTGAAGATTGTGCTGACTTCAGGAATTGCTTTATCCCTGGTATATCAGGTGCACCAACTGCACGCCCAGAGAGTAACTCCTCCCACAACTTGTCAAGGAAAGCTAAGGAAATTTTAGCTCAAGAGCTGTTGAGTGCAAGTCCAGGTGAAAAAAGGAATGCACTTCATAATAAATTGGATAGTCTGAACATAAGTTCATCAAACCATGATAAAATTGCAATTCTAGGACGGTTATTGCCAGACAAGGTTGCCCATGGTCAAGTTCATGCATCTGTTGCTACGTCAGCAAATGACCATATTGATCTCTCAAATTGTGTATTAAATATGGCGGGTGAAATGGATTCAGATGAAGGTGAAGGTTATTGTAGTAGCCTGTACAGGCATGAAATGTACCATCATGACAATGGACACAAAGTAGATGTTTTTCTTTTAGCTCAAGATCCAAAATTGAATAGAGAGATGTGTCTTCGAAGTCAGGATTTCATTTCAGTAACTGCTGTTGTCTCTGACATGTCAGAGCCTGCTCAATGCATAGACTACAGTTTCAATTCTTTAGGAGTTCATGAATCATCTATTCATGTTCTTGGAGAAATTGCAGATGAAATAGAAGTATGCTTATTGAACAGAGAGGACCCACACATTCCATGGGATGATGATTTAGCTTCATGCACAGGACCTTTTTCTTCAGCAATATGTCAAAGCCACATAGACTCCAAGAGTGGTGCTTCCTCACCTGATATGCAAGAAATAAGCCTCCTCAAGACAGAAGAAAATCTTCCCAATACTTCCATAAATTATCAATCAGTGGACCAACACAACCTGCCAGATGAAGGTTCAAACAAGCTCACTGCTAGTTGTGGCGTCCAAACTGTGTTTCCCAATCTTGAAAGTGCTATTGTGGTTTCCAGAGAGGAAATTGATGCTCCTTCAGAGACAGGTCCCTTACATAAAGAACCTGAAGATCAAAATTTTACAGAGCGATTACTTATGGCCGAGTCCCTCAAAGAATGTAATCCAATGGACGATTTATTAGATGGTGAATGTTCAAGTTTATCTGTTTTTCATGAATTAGACAGTAGTCTGTCAAGACTCGATGATGAAGATTGCAAAAGTGATTATGATGATTCTAAGCTTACCGAGATTTGGGAAATGGTATTTTCCGATGATTGTACTTTTGAATCTCTCTCTCTCTCTCTCTCTCTCTCTCTCTCTCTCTCTCTCTCTCTCACACACACACACACACACACACACACACACAAAAACAAAATGAGTGCAAGAGCGTGGACAGAGTGCATGCTAACATGTGGCCCTGCATTCCTCCTTGAGCATTATTGCCTTCTCTCATGTCTGCATAATTGCACATATATGTTCCACCTCTTTTAATTGTTTGATATTTCATCTCAGATACATAGCATGGATTTGTATCCAGGTGATCAAGATTCTTATGTTAATGGAAAAGGTAACACAGCTGGATTTGGGTATAACATAGTTCTGTTGCATTTGGCTTCCCTTGGGACTTCCTTTTACACATTCATTCCATTGTTGCATAGTACACATCCTAATTTCATTATTAGTATTCATCAATGCTTTTATTAGTCAAAGGATTTGGCAATTGTAGAAGTTACTAATTGGAATATGATCAGGTTTTATCACAAAAGTCACTGATTATTGAAGCTTTCTTTTGCCTATCGTAGGATAAGGAAACCGTGCTGTACAACATAAACTCAGTTATTTCTTTTTGTTTAAGTCTTCAGTCTTCAGGTATCGACATGACAATAAAAGGGGGTCCAGCATTAGATTGGAACGATGTGCTCAATCTTCCATACAAAAAGTAATTGCTTCAGGAGGTCCACTTGCAATTTTATATGGCCAGAATTCAAAGCATTATATCAGGAAGGATGAGGTGATCTTTATTTGCATATAGTCTAACTCAAGGGCTTGTAAGCATTAGATGGAGCTCCTTCCTTTTCTTAAAACCATTTTGTCCTGCGATGGCAAATTACATATTAACTGGAGCCTATGCGTTTATATCACGTCCATTGGGAATAGGATAATCTTCATTTGTATGAATACTTAAGATTGTTCTGCACGTTCAAACTTGCAACCTTTGATTTGAGTTATAAGTTTTGTTATTTGCTACCTGGAATATTCTCTACATTTATTTCTTTGAGCATAATGATGCACTGGGAAACATGCAAAACTTAAGATTGTTTTGCACATTCAATCTGATCTGAATGAGTCTATTTCATTGGTAATTTATTTGATCTTCATATGCACTGTGATTTGAAGAAACTCGAGGAAAGCATAGTGCAAGATGGAGCACTCTAGGTTTGTTAGGCAAACAAAACAGTCCCTGTGCACATTGTACAGGAAACTTTATCTAGCAATGAATTGTGTTGCTCGTTGAAGTAACCCTGTCCCATCTGTGGTTTTCTTTAGTGTACCCATGCATGACATTGGAACTGTAAGCTTTTTGATGAAGTTGTTATTTGTTGGAAGCAGTCAAATGTTTCATAGTATATGTGATAGTGTAATATTTATGGCAAGACAGACCTTCCTCATAGTACCGATAAAGTTTCTTATGCATATTAACAGTTCAACCTCTACTATTGCCTTTTTATTTTATATGATGTTTTTGTTAGGTGCCAGATGGACTTGTTTGAACTTATACCTTTCGACGGTTATAAGCTTGGAAAAAACTATATAAATGGGGGGATGTTAACTGTGGTGTTCTATGGTTCTAATAAATACTAGGTTGTATTAGTTGCGAAGCATTCTTATTCGCCGTAATGGCAATATTCACCTGATTGGTATACTCGATACAACTCCTTATTGACCTATTGACTGTCATTTTGCTTTGCTTCCGATTGAGAAGTGCTCCTGGTTCTCAGGTGGTACTCGGCAGGGAAACCGAGGATTTTCAGGTTGATATTGATTTGGGAAGAGAAGGAGGAACTAAGAAAATATCTAGACAGCAGGTTGAGTAGTTTGGTCTATCTGATGCTTTTATAACACCTTTTTTCACAATTTTTCTAGCTTGATTATGCTCGTGGCACTTTTAAGCATGAAAAGACATTGTTTTTCTGATCAATGTATGTGGTTGTTTTGTGTGATAATAGCTACTGGCTCATCTCTTACTCAGTCTTTACAGTTCACTATTTTGAACATTTTTCTCTCAACTCTCTCTTCAATGACAATCTGGTTGTTCCAATTGTTTGCCCTTTGTGCTCTGTGACAGATGCTTGATTTCCACATAGGGAGGTGGGAATTTTTTTTTTTGGGCAAACAGCAACTTCGCTTATAAAATGCTAGACTACCTGACATTCTTGGCTGCTCAACTGCATGATGGTTTACAGAGTGAAAGATTGAATTCCCTGTCTTCTTCTATTTCATAGGCCCATGGGCTCTTAAACGTCTCTTTTCTCTTTAAGTTGTATCTGGAAGTTCGGATGACTGCAATTTTCATTTTACTCAGGCACTTATCAAGCTGGAGAGAGATGGTACTTTCTTTTTGAAGAATCTTGGAAGGAGTTCGGTATTTGTGAATGGTACGGCAGTTTCTGGTGGAAATGTAGTACAGCTTACTACAAACTGCTTGATTGAGGTACCATCATCCTCGAAATATGTTTTGGACTGCTTGACCTCATATTTGTAGCTCCGCTGTTGCAAGTGGACGCACTGCCCAAGTATCGAGTGCCAGCTTTCGCAAGTTTCACTGAAAAATGTGCTTCCAATGCTAATTAACAGGTGAAAGGGATAAAACTAACATTTGAAATAAACGAGAGATCTGTGAGGCACCACTTGTTGAAGCTCGCCAAAGAAAGCGGAGGAGCAAATCGCAACTTTGAGTGGTCACCAGAGGGGTCCCCAAGCAATATTTTTTGATAGGTAAGTTCATCTTCTTGTAACCTTCTTTGATGAGAATAGGATATTTACTCTTTATTCTATTCTTCCATCGACAAGATGCCAAGGTAACAGATGAATCTAGATCCCCTGCCTTGAATGTGTAGTCATTTCAAAACCAAAAGAGTGGCAAAGAGAAATGGTCAAGGAACATTTCTTATCCGATGGGAATTGTCATCTTTTTTTGTGATCGGACAATGATACTCAGGTAAACCTCTCTTTTCTTATGCATATGGGATATCTCTATTGAATTATTGGTCCATCATTGAGTTCATTCTTATAGATTAACGGAGGTTCTTTTGTTCTCTAGATTTTGCCTACATCACTGCTCATATGACGACCAAGCATAGGATTTTCATGGATGAACTTTATTATACCACGATATTAGCAAGCGATTCATAAGTCTTCTTAACATCTCGATCTGACCTCGGTTTAGAGAACGCTTTCCATCCGACCTCTCGAGACCATGACGCCTAATCAAAAGACAAAACATCTGAACCGTGTAGCAATGTGTTGAATGCAATTCTTAGGTACTGGGAGAGTAGCAAAAGTCATTCTCTCCTTTACTTTCCATTCCAGCCTAAAAAGACTCATTTACTCTCATGCACCCTCAAAATGTGCACGCGAATCCTCTTCCCCCTACCCTTTCTCTCTCCTCACATGGCACGGCACAATATCGAGCCAACCACCCCCAACAAGAACGATCCACCGCCCAACACCTTCCTCGCCTCAGCCACCCGACCCTGTCATCTACGAATTCGGCCCCCACCCCTCTCCGAGCGCCTCCTCTACCCATGCGAGCTCGCTTGAGGCTGGCGGCAGCTTGGCCATGCGAGTTTTTGGCTCACAGTCGCCGAAGCCATGTGTGCTCGTCCTCGAGCCTCTGCTAGTGACCAATTCAAGGTTGCGCGACCTCAATCTAGCCTCGAGTCAGGGTGGCGACTGTCATTCATGAAATCGGCCATGGTCGCAACGGCCCTTGTTGGAGCAATGGCAGCGCACCCGGTTGTGAAGCGGTATTGGACCTACGAGCGTGATCTTGTTGAGCGGGAGAAGGACCAAGAGCGAATGGGTGGGTAAATATATCTTATGGTTGGGGGTCATTTGGGCAAAATGGGTGGGACATGCAATCAAATAATTCAATATAAAAGTGGGGATGCTAATTATAAAAAGTGACGGCCTACTTGATTGGGGGGAGTAAAACCGACCGCGCTCTTCGTGATTTCCGCCTCGGTATTGGCAGTGCGCCAAATCGGAAGTTTAGAGCAGAGTCAAGGAAAAGCAGGGTACGCTACAAAACATAGACACAATGTATCGTAGAAGGGGTAGTTCCCCTAATGATAATTTGTCTAGGTAGCAATGCCACGCATGGACATCCAATAGACCTACAGCCAAGAACAGCTGTGGATGGGGACGCATCATATTTGGCACCAGAGCCCCTTTTGTGATAAGTATACAAAGTGAAGAAAGAATAAAAAAAAAAAGAGGCACTTCGTTATAATTCTAATTCCAATTATTGGAAGTCTCAATGATAAGCCTTCCTTTTTGTGTCCTTGCAGTTTCCGGAGGGTAGGTATTGGAATCAGGACTTGTATAACTTGGAGGATCTTTGAGAAGTGGCTCAATTATATGACAACCCCACTCGATATCACTTAGCCTATTTCCCCATTTCCATTGGTCTCAGCCACCGGAAGAAGAAACGCTTTATGAGCGACGTACCTTGCGGTTGGAAAAGCGATGATTTTTGCTTACAGCAAAAGCTGCCTCTAAAGCCAACTTTTCTTCAAACACGCCATTTCTTGCAATCTAGGGAGATGATAGCGTTGCTGGTATGCCTCAATCGGTGATTGGAGGTTGCAAACTTTCTGGACAATATCGGTTCAGCATGTGATGCGTGTCCTAATCGATGATTATTGCGGGCTTGTTTGAAGGAGCATCACATGCCGGAGTGCAATGAGAACTTGAAAAATGAACGGGTGGATCCAAAACGAGGATTTAAACACGTTAGGATTCAGTTGAATTTGGCATGGGAAACTTGCAATTGGCACTTCCACTAGTGCTCAGTCCTCGTTTGGTGTTCAATTCATCTACAGCATAGCGTCAAGAGATCCCCCATCATGAATTTCAGGAGGTTGGATTTAAAATGCCATATGATTTTCAATCGAGAAGAGAACAAGCTCAAGCATCCTAACCCTACCGACAGTTAAAAGTGGCATGACCAAAATTTCTCCTAACTCATCATCACCTTTGGCATTTCCTCTCTTGTTTCTTTGAGTTTCTACTCGGGGAGTTGCTATTCTCACATGATGTTCCAGGCCTCGAACGAGCGACGCATCGTGGGCCCAGCGGATAGCGTAGTCTCGGATCGTTTTCAATGAGGAATTTAAGGTGGTTACTAACTACCCTCTGGACAGCTCGAGCACAACCTTTTCTTCTCTTTTCCTTGTCCGAACTTTGAACCTCCATACACGACCAGTCCCCTATGCGACCAACGCCCCGGTGTTTCAATTGTTCTTCATCTCCTTTCCTCCTCGCTACAAGACACGCACATAAGGTCCACTCTCCATGGCAATTTGAGCTTAAGGGCTAGAGAGAGAGAGAGGGCTCTGACAGACTTCCCCGTGAGTCCACTCACATAAAAAGGTCACTGAGTTCAAGACATCTCTCTCTCTCTGTGCCTCTGCCTTTGCCTTTGCCATTGCCAATGCTGTTCCCCCACTTTGCAGTTTGTACTCTTCCTCTCACCACCCATTAAATTCCCCCTCCCCACTGCATCCTCCTCAATCGGACGGTCCCGATCATCTCTCTCTCTCTCTCTCTCTCTCTTTGTGCTGTAAAAGCAGAGCAGACTCTTTGCCTTTTTCTCTTATCTCCTTCCTCGCGGAGCCTCGTGGCTGATCGTCTTCAATTGCCCAGATTCGTTCCGAAGGGAATGGGTACGCCGCATTTGTCTCGATCTTCCGTGATCTTGCTCTTCCTGTCGACCCAGCTGTCGCTCTTGCTCGGAGCAAGCGCAGGGACCTACTGGGGAGACACGGAGGTCCTGAAGCAGCTCAAGAACGCGCTGGACCCCAGCTCGGTGAGCCCCGGCTCGTGCGTCGCCTCCTGGGACTTCGCCGCCGCCGACCCCTGCGACGCCCTCTTCAGCGACAAGTTCACCTGCGGCTTCCGCTGCGACGCCGTCGACGACTCGGGGGCGAGCCGGCTCACCGAACTGGCCCTCGATCAGGCCGGCTACTCGGGCCCTCTCGCCTCTGTCTCCTGGGACCTCCCTTTCCTCCAGACCCTCGACCTCTCGAGCAACTACTTCACCGGACCCATCCCCGGCTCTCTCTCCAACCTGACCCGGCTGAGCCGACTCGGCCTGTCCCGCAACACGCTCTCCGGCCGGATCCCCGACTCAGTCGCCTCCCTCCCCAACCTCGGAGAGCTCTACTTGGACGGCAACGGGCTCGAGGGCTCGATCCCCGCGAGCCTCTGTGCCCTCTCGAGCCTGACCCGGCTCGAGGTCCAGTCCAACAAGCTCGGGGGCGAGTTGCCGGCGGCTCTGAGCTCGCTCGGCAGCCTGCTCTACCTGGACGCGAGCGACAACGCAATCTCCGGCGAAATCCCCCGATCACTCCCACCATCCCTCGTCCAACTCACCATGAGAAACAACGCCCTGGAGGGACAACTAGCCCCCGAGACTCTCCAGCTGGCGAGCTCGCTCCAAGTCCTCGACCTGAGCCACAACAAGCTCGCCGGCCCGGTCCCCTCCGCCATCTTCACACACCCGTCGCTCCAGCAACTCACGCTCTCATCCAACGGCTTCGACTCCATACAGTCTCCGATCTCTCCGTTCCCCCAGAGCGAGCTCATCGCAGTGGACCTGAGCGACAACCGGATCAGGGGGCTCCTTCCCGCCTTCATGGCGGCCATGCCGAGGCTGTCGGCGCTGGCGCTGGAGAACAACGAGTTCTCGGGCGTGATACCGACCGAGTACGCGCTGAGGGCGGTGGTGCCGGCGCAGGGAGCGGCACGGCTGGAGAGGCTGCTGCTGGGCGGGAACTACCTGATGGGGCCGATACCGGCGCCCCTGCTGGGGCTGATCGGCGGCGGCGGGGAGGAGGAGGAGGTGAGGGTGAGCTTGGCGGGGAACTGCCTGTACAGATGCCCGGCCCGGTTCTTCTTCTGTCAGGGAGGTGATCAGAGGTCGGTGACCGAGTGCAAGAGCTTCGGCCCTGTAATTCCTTGAGCAGCTCCGTGTTACGTGTACGTGGTGGTGGTGGTGGTGGTGGTGGCGGTGGAGATGATGTATAATAATCTTCTTTTTTTCTATTTCATCATTTTTGTCTTTATCTCTCTCTTTTAGTAGGCGAGTGTAAAAATTTATACACACTAATGGACCGTTGATCCGGGCCGAATTGGAGATAGGTAGAGAAAATTAGGCAAACATTGTAGATGGAGATGGAAATAATTGTACTGAAAATCCTAAAATTTATCGTAGAAGTATAATTAAGTTTTGAAATCATAATAAGAAAATATAATCATGTCTTAAAGTTTGTTGCGTAAATGCAATTGATCGCTCACATGTCAAAAAATTTTAAAAAAATTAAAATATATTATAAAGTACAGTCAAAGTTTTATAAAATGAGCACTTAAGGAAACGATTTAATAAGAATAATTTGATAAGTTTAGGAAATGATTTAATTAGAATAATTTGATAAGTTTTGAGATTAATTATATTTTTAAAATAAGTTTAAGGACTTAATTGAATTTATTGAAAATTTTAAGATTCAATTCTATTTCGAAAAAAAACTTGTTAGGAATTACAATCACTTAATCCCAAAATTAAACGTAATTGCGGTTAAAATTAGATCGGTTACGAAGATTGGTGGTGGTAAATAGTGAAATACTGGTGGCGCAATCATGAAAAGCAGAGAGGAGGCGCTTCTCTTCGTCTCGCTTTCGTCATTCCTGACACGGAGATGGGAGGGGGAGTTTCACTCTCTCGCACGCTCCTGGGCGCGTCGGAGCACGCGCGGTACGGGCCTCTCTCCGTCCCTGTTCGTATCCTGGACCCACCCTCGGCCCATCGGGCCTCTGTCATGCTCGTATCCTGGACCACGCTCGGCCCATCGGGATCGATCCGCAGGCCCCGATGGTCGGAGGCCCGCCCCCACAACATCCACGGGCTTGGGCCTGACCGTCCTGAAAGTTGAACGGAGGACGATCAAAGCCCATGTGCTTGGTGGATCAATCTCATAATCAGAAACCATCATCCCCACTTGTCGTCATTGGTCAAGGGGAGAGGTAGGGTGGTGAGTATTATAAACCGCCCGGAACTGCCAAGATCGGTCAGTTCCAGACAGTTCTAAGAAGCAATAGTCTAGTTCTCGGTTCCGGGGGTGGAACCACCTATCTGAACCAGACCAAATTATTTTTAATTATTAAAAATAAAATAAATTATGAAAAATTATATTCCATTTTTTTAACTTTTTTGTTGATCGGCTCACTTAAGACTTAACCCTCCACGATTCCACCCCTTTCCTTTTCTCCACCTTCCTCTCCACTCTCTAGAAAACGAAATCGAAACCGAACCGGACTGCCCAGTCCGGTCCGATCCGATTCCCAGTTCCAAATAACAGGAAACCGAGAACCGATCACCCATAGGAACAGGGTATGCAAAATCAAATCACGCGAGGCCGAAAAGTTGGAAAGGCGCGGCTTGCGTTGAAAATTTTGCAAAATGGTGAGTATATGTCCGGCCGACGAGATCCGCTCATTCCCCAAAAGTCACGGCAATCACTCTTGTTTTCGCAATAATTGGGGACCGACCCTGGAGTACGGACTAAGCGACCTCGCCCGTGACCAATTCCTTGTTCAAGGGGCATCGACCACGTTGACAAGCAACCCCCAAAAAGACCTAAGCTTCATCTCGCCAAGTTGGGGGGGAAACAGGGGAGGGTGGAGGAAATATTCCAAATAAAGGTTTAGAATACTATTAATTTCTCGAATGAGCGCGTAAAGTGAAATTTGTTTCGGAAAAAAAGGGATTAAAGTGCATAACAATATGAAGTTAAACTTTATTTCAGATGAAAATTTGAAGTGACTACGTCAGTATCAAATAAAAGCTTGACTTGACCATTTGGCCCAAGGTAATTGTGTCTTTTACTTATTAGTTTCTTCTTTTTTTTCCTTTGAAAAAAGAGAAAAATGAAAACTAGGTTTTTTTTATTGAGAAAATTAGGTTCACTTTAGGAAGAATTGAAGACATTTCAAGTCGTTCTTTGAAATAAAACTCTTTTCATATTGTTATCAAGAAAATGATGGTACTTCAAGTTTTCATTTGAAATTTCTTCGGAAAAAAAAAATGCTCGAAGATGATCCACTTGATCGTGTAGACAATGATCATCTTCTTCTTTCAACAAGTCCACCTCGTTGCGACGAGTACCCGAATCTTTTCTCTCCCTCTCCATGAGAACACGAGGGACAAGGAAACCGACTTTTCTCTTAAACGATGCTGGCTAAGTTCTGCACCCTTTTGCACCAGCAAATTAAGCAGTCGAGGTTTACTCCTCCCAGAGAAGTCCCTGTCATTGAGCTCAAGATCCTCGTGAGATTGCTTGGGCAAAATAGTAATGTTGCCACCTAATAATTTCATTCACGAAGTCAAGCCTAGTTCCTGGAAAACCTGAGGAAGACCCACATCCAAAGCGGACGGAAACTAATGTCATTTACTATTCGAAAGGTTTTTTGTTCTTCCTCCATTGTTCGTCTTTAGCAAGGGAATTATTCTTCTTCTTCCAAGTCATACCTAATACTCATGCTTTAGCCTGAAAGATATGTTATTTTAGTACAACCACGGAAGTGACCTCGTGATTCTTGGTCCGAGCAAAAAACAATGCCACACTTGCTGAACGCACTAACCAATGTCACATGACACACCCGAGCTGTTTCTTCACCCCCCTTGTTTCACTGTTAACGAAGGACACATCCTCTTCGAAACACCTCCAGATCTCCCTCGAGGATGCATACTTCAACCAATGACCACAAAACAGCGTCGCTGTCGCTCCTTTTCTCAGTTTCAGCAACCTTATTGTGTGCACTGATCACTGTCGAATCATGTCACTCTGTGGACCAAGAAGCATTGCTTCACTTCAAGTCCTGGATTATATCAGACCCTTCCGGTCTCCTCCATTCATGGACTCCGGCGTCCGACTGCTGCGCCTCCTGGGCTGGCATCGCTTGCGACCCTTCCACTGGCCGAGTTGTGAACGTCTCGAGCCCGGGCCTGGCCTCGGGTGACGACTTCCTAGTGGACACATACATGTCCGGTTCACTGTCCCCGTACTTGGGGAACTTGACCTTCCTCCAGCTTCTCGATCTCAGCAATCTCAAGGACTTGCAAGGCCCGATCCCACCGGAGCTCGGGAGGCTCTCATGCCTTGCCCATCTCTTCCTCAACTCCAACAAGCTTACAGGGCCGATCCCAGGGACTTTTCGATACCTTTATAGGTTGAGCAAGCTGTATTTGAGCAATAACCGTATTTCAGGATCTGTTCCTCGGACTGTCCTTGGATCTCTGAGGTCCCTCATCGAATTAGGCCTATCTGGGAACAGGTTGTCTGGGAAAATCCCGTCTTCCATGGGGAAATTGGGAATGCTGATCAAGCTTGATCTTCATGAGAACAGATTCTCTGGTCGTATTCCTTCTGAGGTTGGCAACCTCAAGAATCTTAAATATCTGGACTTATCTGAAAACCAAATAACTGGGCGAATTCCTCATTCTATCAGCGAGCTTTCATCGCTGGTATTGCTTTTCCTTAACCGTAACAAGATACATGGAAGCATCCCGTCTTCCATTTCAGGACTCGAGTCTTTAGTGTTCTGCCAATTATCAGAAAACAAGTTGACAGGAAGAATACCAGCTTCCATTGGCAACCTTACCAAGATTCAACGGCTGATCCTAGAGAACAACATGCTCGGTGGCAACTTGCCTTACACGATCGGCAACCTGACGACCCTCACCGACATTTTCTTCTCAAACAACTTTTTCATGGGACGAATACCATCGAGCTTTGGGTACCTACAGAACCTCCAGAGCCTTGATCTATCGAGAAATCAAATCTCCGGTCCGATCCCGACCGAGCTATCAAAATTGAAGAACTTGCAGAGCTTAGACCTTTCTAACAATCCACTAAGATTAGTGACCTTACCGAGATGGTTTCAAGAAATGAAGCTCTTCAGCCTCCTTCTGGCAAAGACTGGGATCGAGGGCCCACTTCCGAGGTGGCTATCGTCCTCATCTCTGTCCACACTGGATTTATCAAGCAATGCATTGACCGGGAAGCTGCCGCGATGGGTCGGAAACATGAGCAACCTTTCTTTTCTCAACTTATCAAACAACGGCTTCCACTCACCGATTCCAAGTGAGTTGAAGAATCTATCCCTCCTAATGGATCTCGATCTCCATTCAAACATGTTCACTGGCCCCCTTAACTCCGTGTTCCTGAAACGAGTCCAGGACCCTCTGGGGCGCTTCAACTCCATCAATCTCTCAAACAACATGTTCCAAGGCCCAATTGATGAGAATGTTGGGGAGATGGACGCAATGACCGCCATCGAATCGTTGATTTTGTCCGACAACATCCTAGGAGGATCTATACCAGAGTCGATTGGGAAGTTGAGCCAGCTACAGACATTGGAGCTTGTGAATGACGGGATATCAGGCAAAATACCAGAGGAACTCGACAATGCCACTGCATTGAGAACAGTTCGGCTCTCACGAAATAAGTTGAGGGGTGGGATCCCTAAAGAGGTGCTGAACTTGAAGGGACTTCAGGAGTTTGATGTTTCGGACAATTTGTTAGGTGGGAGGATTCCACCTCATAAGGCTAATATTCCTGCATCCGCTTTTTGGGGGAATCCAGGACTCTGCGGCGCCCCTCTTCCTCCTTGTAATCATCAATAGTTCATCCATAGGAACGTCTTTTTTTCTCGCTCTTTCAATAACGACAGTCTGAGTGAAGCTCACAGAAAAGGTTCCCCACCAATTGCTTTTAGAAGAGCTTGCTGAAATACACGAGAATGTATTAATTGAGGCTGTAGTTATTCCTTTGGTTTCCTAAGATTGTACTAGTTCATTCTTTTGCATGATACCAGAACTTGCAGATATTGCTTTTGATTCGAATAATTCATACTGATGCTGATTCGGGTTATCGACTAAACCAGAATGGACATAGAGGCAAAGCATTTTCAAATCTCAACAAACTGAGCACAAGGCGAAGGAGCACACAACATAACCAGCTAGACAAGTCATAATCAACGTTTTCATTTCACCAGAAAATTTAAAAAAAAAAAAAGTACCGAAAGATTACTGTTGTAGTTTGAGGGGTTATGGCCGACCCGTTTTTATCTCGATTTCCATCTGCTTTTAGCTTCCTGTATTGCTCTTCATGTGAAGAATGTCATTTAGCTGTTTGTTTTTCTTGCTAAGGCAGAGCCGAAGTCATTGAATTTACAAAGTGCCAGTTTAGTCACTCCACAAACCACTTGCAGTAGATTTTAAAACCAAATAAAAAGCAGTAACAGAGATTCCTGGTTTCTTTAATCTCTCAGGATGCTTTTGGAGATTGAATCCAAAGCACATACTTCCACAGGAGCAAACATACACCAGAAGTTCTCACTACCATCCCATGCATTATTCCTCTGAGGAGTCCCTAATCAAGCAAAAAATAAAATAAAATTTGAGAAAGAGGCTGCAATCAACATGCTGAAGCATGATCTTCACTTCACGACTGAGCGAAGGCATGGACTCGGCTCGTGCCAAGGAAATATATATCTGGAAAATGTCGAAAGTCAAGACGTGCTTTACTTCCCGTGACAGGCTCATCATTACTTTCTATAAAAGATACTTTAAAACTTATCATCAACAGCACCAGTGGTCTAGTGGTAGAATAGTACCCTGCCACGGTACAGACCCGGGTTCGATTCCCGGCTGGTGCAATTCCACTTTTGCGCTCCTTTTTTCATACCAATATTCACTTTTTCATTCTTGGCCTAAAGTATTATAAAAAAAAAACCCAACTTCTTTAAACTTATACTGGCTTGCTTTGCTTTACGCGCTCGTTTCCTAATGATCTTTCATCTTTTCTTGGAGCATAATTGAACATATTTTTACTTTTTTGCATCTACAAATGAATGTCGCAATGTACAATTCGTGCGCAAAAACATTATTAGCATTGCCCGTTCGATGTTCATCTTACTGTATCGCTGTCCATATCGACGGGTCTCATCAATATTAATGAATGAAAGGACAACGCTGAACATTTGAAAAACAACTTGATGACCCAAACCTAACTGATAAAAAGTTCAAGAAAGACTTAGAAGCTTTGAATAAATATTCGCGAATTAATTTATGTCAATGAAAAACTAAAAAAATTGGGATTATGATTACACGGCCAAAGAAAATGAAAGTATAGGTAACGCTCTTTATACCAATGTTTGATGGGAATAGACCGTTCTTTTTGAAATGTCGGCAAATTAATAAAGATAATTTTAGGCAATTTTTCATCATTCTTTGTTTTTCCCTCCATGCCCCCAATGCCTCACTTTTTAATTGAAAAAAATTTCATTCATTTCTCAGAATAAATGAGAGATACACATAAATCTTTCAAATCTAGAAAACCTACACATAATAAATCATAATCTGTAACGAGCATACTCTTATCTCTCAAAAGCAGATATGTTAATATAAATTTTTAACAGCCAATCATTATACTCTACTTCCATTTGCAATGGTTTGCGGTGTGCGTTTAGGTTCAACGCTCTCAGCTCCATCACCATATTTTAATATCAACATCAAAAGATGATTAAAACACAGATCAAGTACTTGTAAGATACTCTTAAATATATATCGGGAGAGTAAAACTCCGGAATTTAGATCAAAATCCAAATCGGGATAAAGAACGGTTGAATCTTGAAGAGATTGTGAATCCACATCATGATTATCCTCGACTCGTATCAAATCCGATTTCTCAACATTGGAAAGTTCTTTGGTAAAAATCGAAAAAAAAAAAACAAGATAAGAACAAAGGACTCCTAGAAGAAAAGAAGGTTCGAAAAAGACCCAAGTCACCTAGTGGAGATCGACCTCCGATCGCGACGCGGCACGTGGGCAAGCGGCTCGTGGGGCGGCTGAGGTTTGACTTTTCCCCGGAGCCGGCTCTTCCTAAAGCTCGCCTTCGGTCCATCCGTTTCAAAAGCCGTCGGCTATGAGTATCTGAGGTGCTTAGCCGCCCCCTCCTAAGATTTAGTTGCTTTTCTCTGTTTTCTCCTAAAATCATAGTAAATTAAAGTATATGGCCGTACCTATAAATTATTTTTTACGAGAATAAGAAAACAAAGATGAACATAATCACAAATTTCATTTCGATATATCAAAGCACATGATGTATAATAAATTTAAATTTGTTAATATAAGCTGCAGTTTATAACGGTTAAAATGGATTTTCGATTTTTACTCGACAAAAGAACGTTCGAGAGTTTCCTAATCGTGGGCAGGAGCGGTTGATCTCGGACAAGATTGGGCAGGAAAAATTAGGGCGATGCACGGAATCTGATTGGGGTATTGCCTGATTGCGATGCTAGAAAGGACAGAAGAACAAGTAGGGCACGTCGATCCGGCGTAGACACGGGGCTGCTCCTCGTCATATTTCCCTCGACGCGAGCAATACAATTCAAGATCGGGGCAGTCAACGCTTAGCTCCATAGATAGGTTGCACTTCGGGCAGAACTCATGCACACTAGGTTGAACCATATACCGAAACCCCTAAGCATCTTTCATCAGCGACGGGACACAGCAAGAGTACCCGTTCTCCTTCTGTCGCGCATGCATAAGGGGCGACGCACGCGACGCACGAAACGCGCGTCGTGCGAGAATATCGACATTAGGTCCGGCAAACTAGCCATTGGAATCATCGTAACTCGAATGATGTCTCTCTTCCTGGTGGTGGGAGGGAGGGAGGGAGGGAGAGGGATGGGTGAATCATTCGAGCCGGGACGTTTGGCGACAAGAAAGTGCTGGCTTTTGACCTCCGCCTGCATTGCTCCTTCATGCTGTCAAAGAGGATGTGTGCATGCCCCTAATCATTATTATCATTATTATTGCCATGTTGCCTGCTTTTGATAAGCGCCTGTCAGGTTTTCGAGCCATGGAAGATGTTGAGAGGAGGAGTGGGTGGTGGTTGGGCGCTTGTTTTATCTTATGAAACATGTTTTTGAAAATTTAACTTATTACTTTAAGTAAGCAGCCTTACCAAAATGCAGAGCCTTTGCACTTATTTTGTCTTATGAAACATGCTTTTGAAAATTTAACTTATTACTTTAAGTAAGCAGCCTTACCAAAATGCAGAGCCCTTCCATTTTCAACTAGTCTTCAAATGCGATTATTTTCTCTTCGTAATCAACTCAAGCAGGGTCTTGAGAGTGCTTGCTAACGGGACCTTTTTAATAATGCTATTTTTCGGGATAGTGCTCCCATTCTTCTTTTTTCTTTTGGTAACCGAGGACTTCACCGCAGGCCCCACATGCTCCCGTTCTTTTCGGACTTCTCTGACAAAAAAAAAAAATGGTGTGTTAGTTGAGTATTTTTCAGTCCATATTAATCATCCTTAGGCTCCATTTGTTTTATGGAAAATGAATTATTGAAAAATATCTTTTCTAAAAACGGTCATTTGTATTACATCAAATAATAGCCTATGAAGCATTATTTCATTATTGATATTCTATAGATGATGAAAATATTTCTCATTCATTCATTTTTAGGACTATGTTAGCCAAATCATTTATTTTTTATGAAACAAACGAAACATTTCATTTTTAAATTGCGCATTGATTGCATGTAACACGAGAAAGAATTGCATTCGAAATGATGAATCTTTTTAATTAAGGTGCTTAAGCACTTGTTAACCAAAAAAAAACCATTGGAGGTTTTCTATTTTCCTTTGCAAAGGCGACTTTTGGTATCAAAATAAACATCAATTATCATTGTTAGTAACAATTGCATATGTAAAGATAGTCTATTGTGAGGTAAAAATTCACTAAGCTGACCATGTCTACGGAAGTTAGATTTTTTCTTTTTTGTCTTTTCTTGTTATGATAAAGTCAAATAATTCGGTAAAGGGCATTTACACTGTAGACATTTACTTTGCCAGCAGGCCAGCACGAGCTCAAAATTAAAAGTTTCAAAAAGCAACTGAAGTAGGAGTTCTCAAAGATGGAAGAATAGTTGCAATATATTAAAAGCAGGAACTGGGGCGGTCTACCCACTAGTTGGGGCCCGACACAAATTAAGATGAGCTGATTTTTGACGTAGTAGCAATTAAATTAAGAAGGAAAAAGTAATATAGTACACTATGAGCAAATATTAGCATCCACGAGAAAAAGTAACAAATATTAGGTCAATTTGTTTCGTGATTTTTTTAACAAGAAAACCTTTCCTCATTACCCGGCGTTGAAATCGCTTAGAAAAATAAGTGAATAAAAAGCATAATATTCAAATTCAAGAAAATGAATTAAAAACCATCTTTTCACAATATGATTATATATTAGGCATTTAGTTTAGAAAATCTATATTTGGACATGGGAACCCCAACAATCAATCATAGATCATTGGTAGTGAGCCCAACAATTCGATTCCCTTGCCTGAGTCCTCGGTATCCGCGCTTCGATCCATAGAGGTTTGAGCTTAAGTGTGGAATACCCTCCAGGTTTTAGGGCCAACCTCAATGAAAGCCTGCGACTTGAGCGACACTAGGAATCTAGGCATATGCATTAGTGTTGTAAATCAATGCGGAAACTAACCAGAATCTTGCAAATATGTCAACGCGTAAAGCACAGAGAAATAACAAGGAATAATAAGGACATCGAAAACTTACGTGGTTCGATCCGAATGTCGATACCTACATCCAATGGGAGAGCCAACAAGAAAAATCCACTATAATCGGAGAATCAGAGTTTATAATTACTCAGACACTCTAATGTTTCCCACGCATAGATTTAACCAAAAACCCAAAGTGTTTATGAATAAACTACTTACTTGAAAATCACCACGCGTTCAAGCTCAAAATAAAAACACTTTACGTACACCATAATCAAGAACTCCAGTGTTCGTCTTTGGTTCATGTACGTAAATCTTCACATTTCTTCTTTAGGCTTCGCGAGACTTCAAGGACTTCAGTTTCAGAAAAAAAAAATCCTGGATTATGGACTTGTATCAAGAAGCAAAACTTTTGTAGCCTTTTTTATAATGTGTGCACGCAATAGTAAAGTCTTGACTTTGGACAGCTTCCTAAAATAAAGATATAATCTTTATTTCCTCTTTTGATTTATTTCTTCTTTTGTGTAGCTCTAAGGAGTCCAAGAAAGGATAGACTTCTTCATCCAAATTAGGAATCTTCTTGGAAAATCTTTATCAACAAAATTTGATTTAACAAATCGTTATCTCAATTCAAACTCGAGACATAATTCAACAATTAGGGACCTGAATCTAGTCTCTATGGACCCAAGCTTGACCTTTATAGGCTCGAGCCTAGCCTATGTAGTCTTGAGCCCAATCTCCGTACTCTTAAGCTTGGCCTCCGTGGATAAGGATTTAGGCCTCGCTTAAATGGATATGAGCGCGGACATTGGGGGATCCAAGCATGAGCATGAGAATCCTTAGCTTAGCCTCAATTGACTCAAGTCCAACCTCCATGGACTCCCGCTTAAGCACTGAGGATTTAGGCACGGGCATCAAGGCCACAAGACTTTCAGAGATCTAGGCTTGCCTCAATGAATATGGCCAAGGCACCACGGTCCAAAGTCTAGCCTTTATGACCCCGAGTCTTGCCTCTATATACTTCGGGTTCACGCGCCAAGATTCAGGAATAGGCCTTAGGGTTTCGAGCCTGAACTTTTATGAATTTGGGCCTTGCCTCGATGGACAAAAGCCCAAGTGTCAAGATCCTTGATGGACCTGATGCCTAGTCCTATGTCTAACAAGGCTAGGCCCATGTACACAAGACTAGGTGCGGGACCCCATACCTAGCTTCCCAGCTTCTAGTGTTCAAGTCACTAGCACTCGAACAATGCATGTTTATTTAAGAATATAAAAGTATGTTTTCCTTTCCACAGGGTAGAGAATAAATTTCAATTCTTTTACAGATTTTAACCAAACACCAGAATATATACATTTTTCTAAAAAATTACTTCTTGGAAAATATTTTATAGGAATGTCAACTTTTCTACGAGACAAATGGAGCCTTAGTGAGTAGACATCTGCATTCTCACATTAGTCATAGACTCATAGGCTATTTAGACCTCACCTCAAAATCATTTGTGAGTATTATTTAAGCATATAGCTTGATTGGAAATGACTCACTTAGTATTTTCTACAAAATGAAAAATGTTCATGGGGCCGGTCTCCTTGAATCAAACCATCATTATTATGGTCGAAACAATCCTTTTTTTCTTCAAAACTAAGATCGTTAATAAATACGTTAACAATGCGTGCAATATTATTCAGTACAAACTTTTCCATGAAAAAGTCGTGTAACGCCCGAGAAAAACTAGAAGACAAACGAAGAAGATGAGAAAGAATCTGTAACTCCTCCTTCATTCATCTGAAAACCTCAAGAACAAACTCAAACACGAATGAGCTTTTATATGTGGAGCTCTCGTTCTGTTTTCCAGCTAAGAGATAAACAGAGAAACTGAAAATATCTACTTGTACCCCAACTACTAGTGGACAACTTAGCTAATCTTTATCATTGGTGACTACTGTATTTGTATTCAGGTCTGTAGATAATACATCAAATCTATTGTACAACAATACATCTTGATTGACTACGTTATTGGAACACACTTTAATCAATTCTCCTCTTCTTCCAGTCAATCCTCTGCCTCTTTTGTCTTGATCAGTTTCTGCAGCCCAATGTTGACTCTGATTAGGCACGATAGTCTTAACATCCCCCCGCAAACTGGGTGATGGTGGAACACCTTCGTCTCGCCACCGATAATATTGTCCGCTTTAGACCCCATTGGCCTTCACGGCTTTGTTTTTCCTCAGTCCAGGAAAACGCGTTATTAGTGAGTCTAAGGCAACTTATCCCATATAAGCTCTTACGGGACTTCCTCCCTAAGCGATGTGAGACAAGGATGTCACAAGCCGATAGCCTTATGCATGAAATTAGAAGATGTGAACATGGCTATATCAAACGAGCAACGGGTGATCCAATAATATTAGGTAGGATAAAAGGAGAACTACACAAATAAGAATAAGTGTTAGGATTCAAATGTTCGGGAAATATAACACATTTCTAAGCTCTCATAACCGTTTTGGGGATAACTTAGATCAAAAGAAAAGAAAAAGAAACCGATTGACAAAGGGCTCATCACGAATGATGGCTTACATGTCTAACCAATGCATCATTCTTCTTCTCCTTTTGACTGTTTTTGTAGGGTTTAATCACAGACTTTCATAAACTGAACAGATTGAGCGGGAAAGACGCGCAGTGGACTTCGGCAATCGGTGGCGAAGATTGCGGTATTTACGTGGGGGAGAATCACTCAGGAGGAGTCAAAAGCGATGGCCCAAAAATTTCCCGAAAGAAGAAAAGTAAAAGAGATACAGAGGAGAAACCGATAAAGGGTGGCTGCTCCCTTGGGATATTCACCACATTATCTTTCGTGGCTTGTGAAATGCCATTCCTTGTCCAACTTTAAAAATGAGAAAACTTTGATGAGAATCTCCTTTGTTTGTTTTGTATAAAATGAATATTTCCAAAATTTTATTTTCTTAAAACAGTCGCTTATATTGCTTGAAAAAGTTGATCGGTGAAATACATTTTCATTATCGACGATATTTTATGTTCAAACATTTTCATTAATAATGAAAATATTCTTCATTCGTTTGTTTTTGGAAACAATAGGAGCAGATTATCATTGATAAGATCAGAGACTAGAGAGGCTTGATAAAGACATGGCCTTTTATATTAGTCCTATGTGTCTTGCATGCAAAGGGTTGAGTTTTAATTTATGGGAAAATCAATAGGTGACATAAGAAGGTATCAACCCTTTGATCATATTCACGAGGTTTGTTTTGGTGAGACTGTCCTTTTTATTTTAATTTGATGCGGAACACCCGAGAACCTTTCAAATAAAATCTATAGAGCATTTTAAGATTCAAAAGTATTTTGTTGAACTTTTCAAATTCTAGAGAGAGACAATTTGAATAGAAGGAAAAATCTTCGCAATCAAGTAATTAGTCAATAAAGTTAGTAACTTCCCCAAATGTACAAATTCAATAACTTGTCGCTTAAATACGTCGAATCCGATCGAACGAGTGAATACGAAATACAAAGACACGTGAAAAAATGAATAAAAACATCTACATCATTTCTCCAAACAGGCCGTGAACAAGTGACTTGCATATGCATTTGCTTGGTAAATTTCGGGAAAAGTGGCCATCGCCAAGTATGGAAAATAGATCAAACTTTGATCTTTCTTCCCGCAAGCAAAAGCAGAGTCGCTTCTAAGAATCTTCTCCGCAACGAATTCCCGAAACGAAAGCAACCCACCACTCTCTTTTCAAATATTCAAACGCTTTCAAATTTTAAAAACAGGAAAAAAGGAGAGAAGAAAAAGGGAGCAAACCTCGTAATTTCAGAAGGTGAAGAAGATCTGCGAGCATTTAAGGAGGAGACCCGTTATCCATGATCCAACGTATGAATGTACGAATCTAACCACTATACAAAGTGCAAACAGTGGGGGCGGGGAGGCGCAGGGGTTGAAAAAGTAAAACTTCGAGAGAAATTATTTGAGCCTGGACGGACTCTTTTCATCCCTTCCAATCAATGCTTCACCCAACTCACCACCCATCTCTCTCCCCACCCATTCCTCCCCTCTCTCTCTCTCTCTCTCTCTCTCTCTCTTATCTTCGTCTCCGTCTCCGTTCGAGGTAGCCAAAAGGAAAAGATTCCATCTTGACTCCTCTGTTTCCTGACCTCTCAATTGCATGCGAGTGTGCGGAGACCGGAGGAAAGTTTTGTTTTTTGACCGGTTCTGAATCGTGGGTGTTTTGGGTTTTCGAGTGTGCATCCAGGTTGAGGGGGAAATGGAGTGCGTTGAAGCCGCTCTGAAGACGAGTTTCATGAGGGAAATGGCCGCGAGGCCGTTCGTTCCGGATGAGATTGTCTGGCCCGCGGCCAATGATTCGCTGAACGCCTCGTCGTCCGACGACTTCCTCGTGGATGAACTCCTCGACTTCTCGAACGATGAAGACTTAGTCCAAGCACAAGAACAAGAAGGAGAAAAGCGAAACCCAAAAGAAGAAGAAGGAGAAGGAGAAGGAGAAGGGGGAAAAGGAGGAGGAGAAGGAGCAGCGAAGTTAGTTTCCTCTGCTTCTTGCTCAGCTGAAGCGAGGTTTTCAGCCAAAAAAGACGATTTTGGGCCTTTGCCCGCCAGTGAACTCAGCGTTCCGGTAACAATCGTAATCCTCTGTCATTGTCTGAAAATGGGTTTCTCGTTCTTGCTTTTACTGTTGGTTAGATTTTTCTTCGTTTTTCTCCGAAGTGACCAATGGTTAATGAGCCAAAGTCGTGATCTTTTTGCAGGATGATGATTTGGCAGACCTTGAATGGTTGTCCCATATCGTAGACGATTCCTTCTCCGAATTCTCCTCTCCGTTTTCCGCCGTGTTCCCGGCGGAGAAGCCTCGAAATACGCAAATTCACCAGAACCGGTCGGGACCGGAAGCTCCGGGTGCGGGCAAACCTCATTTCGCGACTCCCGCGCAGGCCAAATCCAGGAGAAGCAAGCGCGCGAGGACCGGCGGCCGAATCTGGTCCCTCCGGTCGCCATCCCTGACGGACACTTCCTCGAGCAGCTGCTCGTCCTCGTCGAGCTCCAATTCGCCGGCGAGTAACTGGCTCGTTTGCACGACCAACTCGGCTCAGGGCTTGGAACCGCTCGAGAATGTGACCTACTTGGAGTCGGAACCGCCAGCGAAGAAGCAGAAGAGGCCGGCCCAGCCGGTGTCTGGCCCCACCCAGCCGACGCGGCGGTGCAGCCACTGCGGCGTGCAGAAGACCCCGCAGTGGAGAGCCGGCCCGCTCGGCGCGAAGACCCTCTGCAACGCCTGCGGAGTCCGGTTCAAGTCGGGCCGGCTGTTCCCAGAGTACAGGCCCGCCTGTAGCCCGACCTTCTCGAGCGAGATGCACTCGAACCACCACCGTAAAGTGCTGGAGATGCGGCGGAAGAAGGAGGCGCTGGGTCAGACCGGCTCCGCTCAGGCAGTCCCCAGCTTTTGAAAGATTCCCCCTTGCACCGCTCGGGTCAATTACTTGAACGGACCGGGTCGGTCCGGTCCGCTAGCGCCCCCGGCCCGGGGGAGAGAGTTAGGTCCCTTGGTATTTACGAGAATACATTAATTTCCGTGGACGAATGCGTTAGGTTAGGTCTAGGCCATGAAGGGAGAGTGACTCATTAGTGTACTCTTTTGTTTTCTTTTTCTTTCACAAATTTTCAGATTAACAAGTTTTTAATTTGATTTGTCCTCTTTTCCGCCATCAATTTGATTGTCCTTTTATGTCCTCAAAGTCCTCAAAACTATCAGTTAAGCTTGCATATCTATACATAGGCGACATTATTGGACTTCTTGTCCCCAACAATTGTATCGAGCACTAGCCCAAGTACTGTTGAGCGGTCGATAGATCGATGAAACCATCGATGCGTCGATAAATACCCGACTCGTCATACTCATGAAAAAAAAAAGTACTGTTGTGTATTGGACGCAACCGCGGCCACGGCCTGGTTAAACCCCTTGATGTTCATCACTAATAACGGGGCACATTAGGGTAAGTATGAAAACTAGGGGTGGAAGTGAAGTTTACTAGGCGTGGGGATGAACCGATTGATGATTGGTATGAAATAATGAGGGGTTGAGTGTTCGAGGTCGAATGCTTTGAGGGAAAGGAAAGGTGGTGATGGGAGGGAGGCGGATATCTTGGTGGTTTTGCGAAAAATATCTCGATGGGGACAATGCATCGATCACGGTTGCTCTTGTGAAGGGGGAGGTGGACCACCCGCTCTCTTGTCCTAATTTGGGCGTTGGGTTGTCAAATTTTTGAATTAAATCACCTTCAATGGGTATGATCATATGGTGGGGGAATCATGGAACTTGTCCGTGAAGATAGCGGGAAATTAGTAGTATTCAATTGAGGTAGTCGAGTGTCAATCATCAAGAATTTTACTTCTTTTTTCCTTTTTCCTTTTTTTTTGATTCTAGAGAATAGATGCACGCTATTTCAATTTCTCTAGAGAAAGATCATCGCATGTATCTCTCAATAAATCATTTATTGTTCACTCAAACGAGACGAATTCTTATCAGATGTTGATTTGAGTAGATGGGTTTGTAATGATTTGAGATTATTCCCGATACAATGTGATATGAAATTCATTATAAAATGTAATGTTTGGTGATCAAGATGCATGCGTGTATTTTTTTGATGCATTACTCCCTAATCGAAACATAATCACCAAGGGTTGAACATGATCGAGATATTCTTAGAAGAAAGTATGAGAACTTATGCACTTGCTTAAATGATGTATCTTGCTTTGGGAAATCAAGAAAATGCGCTTCTTATGGTGAGGTTGATAATGGGAAAGTTACACCGACGTTTGTAATAATGTCCTAAACATATGAATTATGCGAAACAGGTCTCCAATAGTTCACTTTAATTCTCTTGACAAACTCTCTAGGCCCATATCAATGACATGGCAAGGCAAAATCCAACATCGATTCTTGATGTTGCGGAGCCTTGTGGGCAACATAGGAGCGGTGCCAGTCTCAAATTCTCAAGCACAAACTTGACTTGCCGGCGGTCTCTCTCGAACTTTGATTATGTTTCTCTTTGGGGAAAATCATCAAAAAAGTGTTGAGCATATTGTGTTTATGTCAATTCGGTCATAATACTTTTAATTTGACCGTTTTAGTTCTAAACCTTTTAACGATTTGTCAATTGAGTCCCTTAACATTTCAATCGTGTCATTTTAGTTATAAACACCTCTTGAAGATGCCAATTTTAGTTCTAAACCTTTTGAAGATTTGTCAATTTAGTCATTTCGATAAATTTTTGTTGGAAATCAATAATGTGGCAATCTAGTCAATATTGGTCATCCTACATAGAATAGCTGGTATTCCGAAAGGATTAAAAATTGTCAATGTTAGTGATTTTCCGCTAAAATTGGCCGGGATGATTAAATTGAAGGAAATTATTAAATTACCAAATTGTTTATAATTGAAAGTCTTAAAACTAAACTAGCAAGTCATTAAAAATTGTAACATTAAATTGACGAAATTGAAAAGTTTATAATTGAATTGGTATAACTACAATAGGTTTAGGACTTTTTTAATATTTTTTTCTTGGCTTTTTCCGTTTTTCTCCAATTTTGCGTTCTTGTTCTTTTTTTTTTTGTTTTTCTTGAACTTTTTTTTTTATTTTTTAACCTTTGACTTTTTCAAACATGGCCCCGTAACACCATGTCAATGCAAATTATGCTACAAGAATTTTTCCGTGAGCCCACCGGGAGGACTAAATTGCCCCCGATACAAAACGTTTTAAGACTTGATTTAAGACTTGATTATACAAATTTAAAATTATAAAATTTGATTGCACGTTGAGCCAAATGTTGATCTGATTTTACCTTTTTTTTTAACAATCAACAACTATGGTTAGAAAGGTTGCTTAAAGCCTTTCAAGTTTAATGGGCGGTTCGAACATCGCATTTCGAGATGGGTGGATAAGATTTTCTTCATGAAAGTTTGGTGTACTGTCCATAACTTTTTTTTCAATTAGAAAAAGAACTCCTCCTTTAGGATGTTTACTATGTGTACAATACACGCATTCTCCGTGTAGGGTGCTTTTCAGAATTCAGAAGAAAACGATAATGGAATATCAATTAAGTAAATTAAAATTTTAAGACTCTTTTACATTCGATAAACTACGTAGATTTTCGCTTTAAACCACATTCATCCTAATCACAGTCCACACACTCATACACTAGAAAGAGAACCAGCAGGACTTTTTGATCCTAGAACAGCACATCTTGCGGCAAGAAAACGACCGAGGCACCCCGAAATCCTGGATGACATGATTAAGAATCGATGGTTGATGTAGGCCGATGGTAATCAAAAGAGATATGAACCACGACATGAGCCTGGCGGTTGCATTGTTGAAATCGAAATCTATAGATTGTACGACGGCGGCCTCTTCGACGAAATTCAGAGACAATTTGTGGTGAATTTCCCTTGTTCTCTTCGTGTACTGCAAAGGCCACCACTAATGTCAGCTATCAGTTCACTGCTCATTCCTTTGTATCGGGACAACATATCCATTTGAATCGATATGCTACAACCAAATTGCCCGAGCCACTCGAGTTCGTGGCATTACCTTATGTCGGCCTCATGTGTTGCCTCATCCTCCACACATGAACAGTCGTCGGTCCCTAATTTCCCGGAACAAAAGGAGATCTCGAACCGTCTTAGCCCTCGATGCTGAAATACATGTCGAGATCATGTCTCCAGTTTGTACCCGTTGGATAAAACCCTACCCTGACTTAGATTGGATGGAAGCCCGGCAATGGAAATAGAGAATTATATTTAGGGAGTCGGTTTCTCATATGCACGCCAAGCAAAGGTCTGGAAAGATTTGATCAGCCACACTTGCTTGTTTCGTGTTATTGAAATATGGTTGTTCGAGAATGGGATATTATGTGTTTTTTTTATGCACTTTCAGTCTCCCTCCATCAATCGACTTAAGCTCTTAAGTTAAAAAATTTATAGCATGGTACCAGAGTAGGGGGTCTTGCCCCTCTTGCACGTCCGTGTCCGCCCTCGTTAGTCAAATGTCCATATCGGACATTGCTTGTTAATAGCAATTATATGCTTTTTTTTTTAATATATGCACGCGATCTCCCCGCACCTTTCGATCCAGATTGAGGGTCACCGACATTGATCGTCGAAATCGAGGGATGACGTGGGAAAAGGGCCGGGCGGTTGCTCGCAAGACTTGGCTTTACTGGATACATCAGGTCTCAACCAACTTCGAGCTACCCAACAAGTATGTATTTAATAAATAAGGGAAAGAAAACGCATACGAACTTCACGAGGGCACGTAAAAAACAATTCCCATTCGAAACTATCCCTCAGTAAAAAAGAAGGAAGAAACAAGGGAAGAGAAGGAGGAAAAGCTCGTTTCGTAGCAACCACGTGACGGCTGTATTTCACCCGCCCCAACCACTTTCGATGTCGTCTTCGTAGCTCCCTCGAGAAATTTCGCACGTCGTGAAACCGATTTGGGTCAGGAGCTTAGGTTGTCATCAAGCTGAATTCACTGTGTTATGTTTTAAATATGTGCATCTTGATGTGGATGGTCTATCATCCGATGAATGCCGCATGATAAATTGAATAGCACTCCGCATTGTGATTTGGAGGGCGTTAGATGGGTTGAAACTCGCGATTGGGAATTTGATGTCATATCAGGCGACGGGCGTATTCGCGATGAATGTCGGCCTTGGTACAATACTTTCCATCGAGTAAAACGTATCGGGCACTTCGTCGTAGGAAAAAAAGAGCTCGAATCCAGTTCAAAGTGGAGGGATACGGCGTCACTAGAAATTTAACTACAAATGAGAGAGATATATGAAAATCCTAGTTAAGGAAAAGGAGACTACAAGTAAGTAAGTAAGGTCTGTTTTTTGATATTATATATAACCTATGCGACATGACCCACGTATGACCGATCATGAACAAGCGGATTCGCCATGCTACTTCTCAAAACTCGTTCGATGATTTCACTAAGGAATGTTAGGTCTCAAGTATGTGAGTTTAAATTGACTTTTTGCATTGGATTCATTGCTTTCTTTTCTTGTATCTTTCGAAATTTAATAGTTTCGTAAATGGCGAATGTCTAAAAATCTTTCAAAGCTTTTAAATAACGCAATACTAAATACCTATTTTTCATGGTTTTAGAGGACTCAAAATGTGATTTCTTTGGTTTCGAACAGAAAAAAAGAAGGGGTTCTCTCCTTTTAAGATAGAAAAAATAGATCGTCCTTCCCTTTTGAACTTCACTAAGGGGGACACCTCCTTGTCTTTCTCATTTTAGTGTTTCGACACCCCCCGGGCAATTCCAAGCGACATGACCCATGTATGATTGATCATGAACATGTGGATTCGCCATGCTACTCCTGCAAACTCGCTCGATGATTTCACTAGGGAAAGTTTTAGGTCTCAAATACGTGAGTTTGAATTGACTTTTTGCCTCGAATTCATTGCTTTCTTTTCTTCTCTTTTTTTATATCTTTCGAATTTGACAATTTCATAAATGGTGAATATCTAAAAATCTTTCAAAGCTTTTGAATAACGCGATACTAAATACCTATTTTCCATGATTTTGGAGGACTCAAAATGTGATTTCTTTTGTTTCGAAGAGGAAAAACGAAGGGGTTCTCCTTTTTAGGCATGAGAAATAGATCCTCCTTCCCTTTTTACCTTCACCAAGGAGGACACCTCCTTGTCTTTCTCATTTTAGTGTTTCGACACCCCCCGGGCAATTCCAAGCGACATGACCCATGTATGATTGATCATGAACATGTGGATTCGCCATGCTACTCCTGCAAACTCGCTCGATGATTTCACTAGGGAAAGTTTTAGGTCTCAAATACATGAGTTTGAATTGACGAACTCATTGCTTTCTTTTCTTCTTTTTTCTTATATCTTTCGAAATTTGACAGTTTCATAAATGGTGAATATCTAATAATCTTTCAAAGTTTTTGAATAACGCGATACTAAATACCTATTTTCCATGGTTTTGGAGGACTCAAAATGTGATTTCTTTTATTTTGAACAAAAAAAACGAAGGGATTCTCCTTTTAAGACAGGATAAATATATCCTCCTTCCCTTTTGACCATCACCAAGGGGGACACCTCCTTGTCCTTCTCATTTTAGTGTTTTGACCCCCTCCCCTCGAGAAAATTCCAATCGACATGAACCACGTATGATCGATCATAAACATGTAAATTCACCATGCTACTCCTGCGAACTCGCTCGATGATTTCACTAGGGAAAGTTTTAGGTCTCAAATACGTGAGTTTGAATTGACTTTTTGCCTCGAATTCATTGCTTTCTTTTCTTCTTTTTTCTTATATCTTTCGAAATTTGACAGTTTCATAAATGATGAATATCTAAAAATCTTTCAAAGCTTTTAAATAATGCAATACTAAATACCTATTTTCCATGGTTTTGGAGAACTAAAAAAAAATTTCTTTTGTTTTGAAGAGAAAAAACGAAGGGATTCTCCTTTTAAGACAGGAGAAATAGATCATCTTTCCCTTTTGACCTTCACCAAGGGGGACACCTCCTTGTCTTTTTCATTTTAGTGTTTTGAACCCCCCCCCTCCCCGGCGCCAATTCCAAGTGACATGACCCATGTATAATCGATCATGAATATGTGGATTCACCATGCTACTCCTGCAAACTTGCTCGATGATTTCAATAGGGAAAGTTTTATGTCTCAAATACGTGACTTTGAATTGACTTTTTACCTCGGATTCATTGCTTTCTTTTCTTCTCTTTTGTTATATCTTTCGAAATTTGACAGTTTCATAAATAGTGAATATCTAAAAATCTTTCAAAGCTTTTGAATATCGAGATACTAAATACCTATTTTTCATGATTTTGGAAGACTCAAAATCCGATTCCTCTTCCCCTTTTGCCCTTCACCAAGGGGACACCTCCTTGTCTTTCTCATTTTAGTGTTTCGACCCCCCCCCTCGGGGCAATTTCCTCAAATTGCTAAAACCTCCCCCCACAAATAACGACGCGACGGCGGCTAATTGTAAAGTGAAGCCTGACATCTTGAGCGTCTGGAGAACACCAGACGCGGTAGCTCTCTATACTTACGCACGAACGAGTCATTCTAGAGATCCATTTTTTCCCATTCAACGATTTCTTCGTAATTAGGGTTGCATCGCCTTTATTCGTGTTAGGCGCGAGAAAGATGAACATGCTCATGAAAAGCTTTCGATTTTCCCTCCTCCTTGACCACGCGACGTACGTGTTGCCTACGGAGCGTCCACCATTGAGCGGGGGTGCCGAACTCCACCTAAATTAACTTACCTAAAATAAACATCCCTTTCAAATTTTTCTAATAGAAACTT
The DNA here is from genome assembly GCA_019926035.1 of Melaleuca alternifolia. Lineage (NCBI taxonomy): Eukaryota > Viridiplantae > Streptophyta > Magnoliopsida > Myrtales > Myrtaceae > Melaleuca > Melaleuca alternifolia. Next base: position 3,132,165 of record JAGKPW010002416.1, on the reverse strand, counting down.
TCATATGATGAAATAACCTATTTTTGACTTTTGGGGGGGTGCAGACTGACTCATGAGTCATCATAATGTGCCTTTGCCTTTACGCCTCTTCTTTTTCGGCATGCCACCGATTTTGTGGGCCACCTTTCTGTTTTGGTCTTGGGCTCGAACGTTGATGGGGGAGGACAAGATAAGAGCGATTGCCTTTTGGGTTTTCAATCTCTTTTCTTTTTCTTCTTCATGGAACACATTGGACACTTCTGAAGAATTGATTCATTCGACTTTAGCTTAGTCAGCATGAATTATCACGCTTGGCGGCTCAAATAGACTTTAGTCACTGATAAACTTGGATCTAATCCAAAACGCGGTTACAATTAGAGACCGATTATTGAATATACCGTATCTGGGATTTCCAGAAAATTATTTAGAAGTGAGACGACTTTGCTATTCCTGGAATTGCTAAAACTCGGGCTCGCTCTTTGCTTTGTGATATTTCGAAAGAGAGCCACGAAGATCGACGGCCACTCTGACTGGATTTGGGATGACCAAAAAGTTCGTAGAAGTAACGGCTAATTGCATCGTAAGTTTTGAAACCTATTGCGAAAGTATGATCAAACCCTTAAAGTTTTCCAACTGCGCCAATTAGTGTCGTCAAGGATTTTTATTAGTTCCGTCCAATTGATGCCATGAAAAATGCTGACCTGCACTTGCTAACACTGTCGAGGACATGTGGTGCTAATGCGACATCAGGTGGGCTCTGCCTTTGGCAAATTGCCGACCCGATATGTCGAAGAAGCCAAGAATAGAGAGGAGAGAAACTGAACCCGGAGACAGAGAGGGATACATGGTGATTGCTGTTGGCGCTTGTTCATAGTGCGTGGATTGAGCTTGTTTTCAACTATCGCTTGGTAATTTCTTCCGATTAGATAGGGAGACAACTCCCCCTTTCGTGCCCGTGAACGCACCGCGAAATCATGTAAATTCTTATGCCGTAATTTTGCACTTTATCGCGCGTTAGATTTCTCAACTCTTCTAATTCATCTGTGATTGCGCGCACCGTGCTACCCCCAAATGTAGCTTAATGTTGGAGCGATGTAATGTCATAGAGATTACAACAATGCAGTTAGAAATCACGATTCACAAAACACAACCTGACCCCTGCCAAGTTATTGGGAAAATTAGGTATCATCTAGTTGAGTACCGGCACGAGCTACTAACGGGAAATCGATACCATGTGAGTCATCATATAAGGTAGAAGACGACTGACGGTATTGTCCTCATTTGTCTTTTTGAGCAAAGAGATGTTGCACTTAATTATCAAAATATAGGCCAGTTTGATGCGAAATTAAAATTCATAACAATGACTTTTATTGATGGATGAGTAGTAATTTATAAAGAGAGATTAATTCACTCGGTATTCAAAAAATGAAATGACTTATGACACACTTTTTCAAAGCCTGTTTATTGTCCCACGACAACAAGGAAAACCCAAACTTTGTTATAATAAGAAAGCTTTAAAATGCAATATTATTAGTGTATAAACCGTATGAAGGTCGACGAGATCAAATAAATCTCAAAGTTTGTATCCACTTTGCCTTCTCTCGATGGCCATGCTCACTCGTAGTTGGAGTTCTTGCTCTTCCTTCACCTGGTTATCCATGCCCTCCACAGCCCGGCCACATCCAGCAGCCGCGGCCCTTTCCGCTGCCTCCTCCTCCACCCCAACCCCATCCTCCTCCCTGTCCGCCTCCCCCACCACCCCCGCCACTACCGCCGCCGCCTCCCCCGCCTCCCCCTCCCCACTCCCACCACCTCCCCCTCCTCCTCCTCCCCCACCACTGCCTTTGCCCCATCCGGAGCCTTTACCACTTCCTCCTCCTCTGCCACCACCGCCACCTCCACCACCACCACCCGCTCCTGCGCCTGAGCCACCCCCGGTTCCACCGCTCCCGCCTCTTCTCTTTTTTCTTTTGTGCTTCTCACTTTGTTTCTTGGCACCTCCTGGACCACCCCGTCCTTCGCCTCCGCCACCGCCACCTCCGCCTCCGCCGCCTCCGCCGCCGCCGCCGCTACCATTAGTCACGGTTTCCACTGAATCCTGCCACGCCGGACTCTTGTCCTTTGCCTTGGCATTGTCAACGGATGCCCCATGACTTCCAATCGGAGTCTCGCGAATGGAAGTCGCGTTAACTTCTGCTTCGCCTTCTCTTACCTCGGCGACATGGAACCCTTCGGTCACGCTTGGAAAACTCAGCGACCCTGCAGCTAGTATCAACGTAAACAGAGCTCCGACGAAGCTCGAGATCTCCATATAGATACGCACTAGTTGAACGTGTCACTGCCAAAAATCGACCCGCGCCTTGCTCTTTTATACACTTGTGCCTGGACCGAGCCATCCCCCATAAGGGTACTGACACTGACAGCTATTTTGCAGAGAACCGTACCACCACCACCAAACCCTAAAAGTTTCTTCCCTCACAAAAAAGCTGCGAAAGAACAAGCACAGTCAGTAATCATGGTGGGGTCCTTGGCTTGTAGCTTGTTGTACGCTAGGATCATGTAAACACAAAGTTGCATCTATCGTTAGATTAGGTGGATCCGACGCAAAGCCGATCTCATCTAAGGACGCATATAAAATCAAGCTCATATGCATCAAGTGCACTTAAAAGTTTCTCATATTAATATGCCTCATCTATAGACTCTGTCCCCACCTATGTCCGTCTCTTCACAGTCGAGGAAAAGTGAATAGTGCGAGGGAAGGAACGAGCACCAACCATGACCACCCTCAATAATTCCTTCTTCTCCCAGCTACGCACACAGACGACTCCCGACTTATTCGATTGGAGCTTCTTTTTCATTACTTTTCTCTTGGACGGAATGGAAAGGATGATATATTTGGTATCAATGCGTGATTATCTTTTCAAAAGATCAACTTCAGAATTCAATTGTTTCGGATCCGTTCTCTGAACTTAGCCCCATTATTAACTGGTTAACATGCATGTTCGGCACCACTTCGCAGTCTATTATCTATCTCCGGTATCTTCTTTTTCAGTAAAACACAGCATTAGAGCTAGATACAATCTTAAAAGAGCCCGGGATATATTCAAATGGTTCTCTGTGGTGGCGTGCCTTTCACTTGAAGACTGAAACATGCTCCGAGAGAAGAGACCCATATGTGACCAATGGGTCATTGTGCATGTGAGAAACGATCTGTGCAGACTAGAGGGAGTTGACAGGCCCAGGTCCGTATAGATCAAAGACATTATGGAGGGTATATGCATGATGGGTTTATATCATTACTTCTCCATGTGATACAACGGGTTGTCACGTTCCCCAAAATCATGTCATCATCTATATCGTTCCTTGCGACTCACTGATCTCATTCTTTTTCTCTGGTCGACACCTCCAACGGGCAGGGATACAGACCCGAAACTCATTTCTTACTTATTACCTAGTATTGGTGAATCTGTAAAATTGCTCAGTACACTCCTGCAGAGATCGTAATATCCCACAAGAGGAGTCTTTTCGGACTTGTCGAAGGGTTGCTTCTCTTGCAATAACTTATGTTACCAAAAAGATTAGTCATTTATCTATAAAATGAGAAAAACATTGTTCCTCTCACATTGTCTTTATCGTAAAGAAGATAAAGAATTGATTCGGTAAAGCATACTTTTTATTGATACGTTGTACAACTAATTATGGTGGAAGATAAAGATAGATAAAACACTTTGATCTATATGGAAATAAAATAAAATAAATAAGATAAAATCTACAAATGATCAACTCATGGATACTTTGCTTGATATGCGTCTTCATACGGATTTGTAGAAGATACTCTGCTTGATGTGTTATCATCATATGCTGATTTGTAGAAGATTCTATATTGTAACCATTCTGATTTTTCCCTTTTTTATTTGTTAATTCATTACGTAGTTCTGGGGAATTACATGCTAGCCATTGTGTCTCACTTAACATGTAACCCTAAATGTAATCCGCTATTTCCTAACGATATATGCCGAAAACATAATTAAACTTGAGTTATATGCACCAAGTACGCATATAGTTATATATAAGCTGGTCGATAACTTTGGACCCAGAACTCTTCTTTTCTTTTTACTAACTGGGTGTCCTAAGTCGGATTCCCATTATTGGACTAAACCAACCTTCTTAATCGAGTCTAAGGAATTCACATGCAATTACTATTTCTTGTGATCTCACCCTTGGTAGTTGTAGCAAGTAGGAATTGGATTTAAGGTCTCACGGTTTCGGATATGCGAGATTTGAGTCGTTTCACAGCTCAAACAAGTACCCTGTTGGGGTTCAAAAGCTCGTTTCTATTCGAACAAATCAATCGTCTTCAACTTACTTATTCTTTAGAACTATCACTATTTAATCAATTTGCAAATCTTTTAGATCAATCATGAATAATCCCAATAAATCGAACGGATTAATTCCACAAATTATACAAATTAATAACCTATTCTTCCACCTACTGTATTCGTTCTTCAGAATTTTCGTGTCACTGGATCATCCTCAAGTTCTACCATCAACATCGACTAGTTCCATTTGGCAGAGCAGATGGAAATGAGCTACGTATGACTCCCACGGGAATGTAGGTTTCGGGGTGCTTTATAGGTATGATTTCCATGATTTTGGAATTTATGACCTATCCTATAGGGTCTTGGAATCACCTTGAAATTTGAAAACCGTCAATTCACAAGTTTTGGGGTATCCTATATTATCCCATACTTTTTTTTTCTAAATTTTTGCTAATATTTCTAATTATGCACACGTTTGACATTAAATCTAAGAACGTAAGGTGAATTCATAATTATGTATATGTTTACGAGATAATAAAATAATCTTAATACATAATAACACCAAAAATAATACCAAAAAAAAGTACATGTACTTCCTCCCTTCGGATTACACATTTAAAACCAAAAATTTGTGAAGGAAATAGAAAACTAACGAATAGTTTATCTTATATGTGTTCATTTGAATATCATGAAAGGTATCATGGATCTTTCTATAGTAAAACAAGCATCGAATACATGGTCTAGGGATATAAAGTGTGTGTATGATCCCAAATGTCGGAACCTACCTAGTGATTTCTAATATCCGCCCAAAAATCTATCCGGTCACGTTGGTTCCACAAGTTCCGCGAGTTATCTTACACATGCAAATAGCTCCATTTCCTGCATCCGTTGCTCTACAAAACACGCGCGTGCATTTTTTTTCTTCTTCTTTTGGAATTTGTGTATGTTGAGGTCAGGTGGTATAATGGATTAGTATTCATCCACAGTGCTAAATTTGCTGCCTAAGTCAGTGAATACTATGTCTATATGTTAGGACTGTTGACGTATAGCAATTTCTTGCATTCTTACTTGGTTTTTCCGACCAAGGAAAGGTATTTGGTTTCTAAAGCGTGTGCCCTTCTATAATTTTAAAAAAGAAAGACCGATTGGACAACTCAAAGAGGCCATGCTAGAACTGAATCCAAGTGTCGAAATATGAGCCTGAGTTGGTAAAGCTAAATGCTTATCGGGAAATCCTTGGGTAAAATTGGTGTACGTGAATTCAACCGGTGTAACTTCCTGACGTTACCCACAGTATGGATATTGTCCGCTTTGAACACCGAGTCCTCACGATTTTGTTCTTCTCGATTTATCCAAAAAAACACGTCCATACTATTAAGGGGGTCCAATGCCTTATAAGTTGGTCATAGGTCTCCCCCCTAAACTATGTGAGACAATAGAAGTGCCCCCCTTTTGCACACGTCCAGGGACCGAGGCGCGGGCGCACCGCCATCCCTCCTCCCTGCGCACCGCCGCTTGGGTCCTTACACTCTCCCCCTTAGGAGCACAACGTCATCGCTATGGGCCCACATGCTGTCGGGAGTTAGCTATGATACCATTTGTAATGTCTCGGCGTTACCCACAATATGGATATTGTCCGTTTTGGACACCGAGTCTTCACGATTTTGTTTTTCTCGGTCTATCCGATAAAACACGTTCATACTATTAAGGAGGTCCAATGCCTTATAAATTGGCCCCAGGTCCCCCCTAGGCAATGTGGGACAAGAGAAGTGCTCCCCTTTGCGCGCGTCCAGGGACCGGGGTGCGGACGCACTGCCATCCCTCCTCCCCGCGCACCGCCGCTTGGGTCGTTACATATGGTATCTATCGAATGAGATGGTCCATATGGGACCAGCCTAATTTAATGGGTTCTCATGCACTAGGTTAACCGGAGGATTACTAGTGTGTCCATTACCATCGTAATGTCGCAGTGCCCATGAATTGATTAACCATGATACGTGAGGAGATGTGAATTGTCGACTTTTGTCATTTGATTGGAAACTAGCGAATGTAGGGTTGGCCATCTTTCATATGATCTATTTACATAATTCGTAAGTAAATATATTGAGTACAGCTTAACTGTGTCCATATCCTCAACCCGTTCATATGCATACCATAAACTTATCATTCATCCCTCTCTCAAAACATACCAAGACATATTTTGTCAAATAGGTCGATATATGTTGTGTCAACACAATGTGATTAGATACATCTCCATAGTATATGAATACACATACATATATTTTGTAACGATCTTACACGCTTCTATAAGAGATTATATCTTTCACGTTTCTTATTGTCTAGGCCTGCTCGATAAACGTGTTGTGGTTGGGTTTTGATAACATGACACAATCATCGAACATGTTGGATTCAGTGTCTACATAATTGTTGAGGTTGTCTCACATTGGTTGTAAAATACATTGATGGACGATTTATAAGTATGAGGAAAAGCATTATCCTTTGAATTGACTTTTGGGGTGAGAGAGGCCCAAAACCACCGCAACATTGGTATCGCCCAGGTTGCCAATAAGTCTGGGAAAGACTATCCTTTAAGCTAGCTTTTGGGGTAAGAGAACCCTCAAGACTACCCCAATGATGATCATGACACGATAAAAAACATTACTGTCAGCCCCAAGTGGATGCAACTCGTGCGAAGTACGGGAAACAAGGTATGCGATGTGCATGAATGCTACGAAAAGGTTATTCATGGATGAGTTGAGAAGAAACAAGTTCTAATGGTAATGGTATCTTATTTTCTTAAGTGAAAAACATATCGATGCGGTCACCAAGTAGGACCTTAAACGATGTTGCGTTGTAAGTCCATGAACTGTTTTTCTTTTTCTTTTTTGGGTCAGAAACTCCATAGATTGCTTATGACACGGATTGCAATTACAAACCAGCAATTTCTTCGGCTTCCTTGGGACCTTTTCGGTTTTCCTAGACCCAAAACTTTGCTCGAACCCACCACTATTCCTTTTCCATACACAATTTTGGATTCGGGCTTCGAACTTATTGGTTTCTGATCTGCAAAGCACCCAAGAGCACTCAAGCAAATCTCCTTTGTTTTGTTAACTTCTCGCGGCCTCGTTTTCTTCCAAATCTCGTAATGCATTGCAAACGAGATATTATAGGAACCGAATTCGTAGGAGCACATAACTTGCTCCAATAGGTAGAAAAACTCTTCGAATCAGAATAATTTAATCAATTTTTTACTGGCTCAACATGGTACTTAGACAAAGCATTCACTTTATGGCTTAAACCTTTAAAATAGTCGCTTGCGATTTCATAAAATTTTACATAATATCATATCAGAAGATCTCGAGTTCAAGTTTTTCCCCGCCACTATTTAGCTCCCTAGTTATGTAGTTCCACGTTTTAATCAAGGGCAAGGCCAAAATTCATCTTAACTCTAATGATTTAAGAGAGAATGCATTTGTAATCCAATACAACTATAGAGTTATTAACCCTAAGAGCTTGCTCGAGCGGTGAGCAAATTCACTTTTCTTGCTTAGTGTTTTTATCCAAATCACAGCTCTCGTGCATTTTTTTGGAGTCACCTAGCAGCACGAACATTTTTCTGTTCAGCAATTATCCTGCGTATTTTGAAATGGAAGGACTGTTATGGCCAATCAAAGTTAATCGGTCAGGTGCTCAAATCTCCCAACACTCTGTCGTTACAACATCAGCGAACTGTACTATAAATCGCTAGAATTCACTAAAATGACTTGGAAACTGCTGTGTGTGTCCGTAGCTTAGTAATGCATACCACGTCCTTTTCTTACCCCGATATTAATAGTTTCTCGCATTCGTAACGATGAAGCTGGTGTTGCCTTATCCTGCCAGCTTTTCAATCTTCAAAGTCCTCGACCAATAAAAAAACATCTTCGAGTCAACTCTGACGTCTTCCTTTTTTGGGTGCCTTCTGGATGCGTAGAAAGGGCAACTGAGTACCTCGGAAGTCGAACTTCGCCGGATAAACTCTCTCTTCAGAACGGCAACGAAACCGGCAATGAAATTAATTAAGAAGCTGTAGCTTATCCTTTAGGGAATGAATCCTCTCTGAAGTCAACGCATTGGGAAAAACAGATGGATTGAATTGATTGGGTCCCACAGGGTCATTATCTTCACCAAACTCTGATGATCCCCGCGACTGTTGTTTATCTTCGGTCTGACCCGATCAAAAGATGGCAGGGTATTATTCAATATTGATTGCTGACTCTTTGATCAGATCGCAGTCCCCTTCAGGAGAGGAAAAGTTTAAATGCCGCGGCACTGTCGGCATGATCTTTTATGCGACTTCGAGTTCGACAGGATGTATTATTGAATTGGAAACGCGACTTATGATTCAGGTGTTCGTGAAGGATGAGGTTTGTGTTGGTCTTGCTTGCTGGGCTTTGGGCTTTCCTTGTTAGGTGGAGAAGGGGACTCACGTTGTTATGGTAAATCGTCAGCTTGGTTGAAGGAAGAGACGGCAGTTCACACTATCTTTCCATCATTATAAGGACTTTCCAATGTTATTATGAGGATTCGTGAGTTTGAGTGTAGAAGTGCTTCTGAGTCCTAAATCTTATCAATGGACTAATAATTGATAAAAGTTTTCCAAATTATTCCATGGTTTAGGTGCGCAAAATCATATCGATAAGGAAGAAGCATATACGAAATGATAAACTAATGAAACGAGGAAAGGCTATCTTCCAAAATGTTACAGCTGTATATTTTGCTCCATTAGAAAATTGCTCCAACCCTGTCCATGCCCCTCAAATTGGTATGGATGATTTCGATTCCGTGGTCCAGAGTCGAGGATATAAAATCTATCAAGTTAAAGACCCATTTTAGATTTTTAGAAGCAGGAATCGAGTAGGATGCCCTTTGGATTGGTTTGGAACTGCATCGGCTAGTTTCAACTCGGTTCCACTATATAGTGGCCTGCATGGTAATGTTGTTATTTCTTTCGATATTTGTTCTTTTGTTTTTTGGAACAAAAAATAACATAAATCAATCTGGTAACGCCAACTTATTTTTCTGTTCCTTATAGTAGAAAGTTAGCCCGGTAATAGTTTTGGAATAGGGAATAGAAATAGAAAAAAAATTATTTCTGGAAAGAAATAGTTCCTTGGAATAGAAATGTCACCATGTGCAGAAGTGAGCGAGTTGCAAGTCTCTTATTCTTCTTCTTTTTTTTCCATTTTAATGATGTTTTAAACTTATTTTTAATGTTAGCTTCCGTTGGCAAAATGGTTGAAGCATTTCAAGACTTCCGAAGTCACCGAAGTTTGAAACTCCTTTAGTACAACTTCTATATATTAATTTAAATGAGATTAAAGATAGGCCAAAAGCCGGTTCACCCCTACTTATTGGTAGATTGTAAGTTAGGGACATCCACTCCATACAAATACAACTATGCATAAATCCAGTCGATACCCATGTTTATAATCTACCAAATGAAGAACGGCTAGAGTAAGTTTAGAATTTAATTTGGTTAATTTAATGGAATCCATTATCGAGGAGCAAACTTATAAGGATGGATTAAATACACAGCAAACGTCTAATTTCATATAATACTAATCTCTAATAACATTATTTGTGCTCTGTTCATTGAATTTATAACTTGCATATTGCAGGTTTAATGTGAGTATCGAAGTGTTACGCAATGAAAAATTGCATTAGAGTGGAAATTACCTATTAAAGATCGATTTTCTCCTAAAGAAAGAGTAGGGCTTTGGCCGTGGAAAAGGATTTTATACAGTTTTGTTGCGCTCTTTAAAAAAAACATATTAAAAGGATTCAAACTAAATTAACAACAAAGAGTTCTTAGTTAATAGCCTAAACAATTTCTTATATTTTCCCGTACATGACATCTTAAATTTGGCCTTTTATCTAGAGATTGCGTGCTTCAACCCAAGCCGGCCAGAGAATTATTTATTTATTCCTAAAATAAGTAAAACAAGGGGAATATTATAAAAAGCTCATATAACAGTATGAAGATAAGGAAGGATTTTTTTTAAGAGATCTTAATCGAGCTTATCTTTTTAAGTCATATGTGAAAGGGAAACTTAGGAGAAGAACAAGAAACACGAGTTGGCTACTTACAAATATTACATCGCCCCTCATAAAATTAATTTTGTGATTTAACTTTGAAATATAAACCGCCATGTCAAAAGATCTTTTGAATGATCTCTAATGATATATGCACTTCAAAATTAGTTATCAATAGTTTATCGAATTATAGATTCTCGAATAATAACTTGGTTTGAAAAATAAATCTCTTCCATGCTTTCATATTTAATAGGAGAGAGAGAGAGAGAGACTAAAATCTTCCTTTACATAAAAGAAAATTTTCTTTTCTGGCCTTAGTGCAAGTTGGATGGTCTGAAAATGCTCACACGTTCTCCCACTAGTATAAATTTTTTCCTTAGGCCCATCGCCTGTTCAATCTCAGCACATGAATGAAAAGGATGTTGCAGATCAGCTCAATTGCTTCCACTTGTGGTTGTGGTACCGACGCAAGCAAATGAAATTAACAATCACTAAAAGGATGTGAGGTCACGGTGACCTTACTCGTGATGCTATTTAGGTACATCGACTTAGGACATTTATGTCCATACCCGTTGGTCTGCCGTGCAATTCAATAAGTATGACGACCCCAATCTCAAAAAAGTCGCCGTCGATTTCCAGAGCCACACGGGTGCGAACGAGCTATAATATGAATGGATGTTATCTTGCTGAGGAGGACCCAGGTGGGGTTTGCTTGCTGTGATATCAAAATCGGGTGGGGATTTCGGCCGCTCGGATTTGGACTCGTGTTAGTAGATAGTGAGTCTTGCGTGACTTCAAACTAGCACGCTGCATATTAAAGTCGAGCCTGCACGAGCGAGCTACGATCAAACTAGATAACATCGTGACATCGATGAGCTTTGGTGGATCGCACTCAATATACATGCGAGACATCTGTATAACAGCCTGGGCGGTCATGATTATGATATGGTCGAAAGTACCAATTCAAAGACACGAATTGAGAATGGCCACTCTCTTGTGTTTCCTAAGAAATGGGGTTTCCCTCGTGAATTAGCAAGCATTATTAACTAAAGGACGATCTAATTGGACCCTGTCGTTTTCACCAAGATGAAGATTATGTCAGCTGGAAAGGGTCGGCCCATCGAAACAAAGTGATCCTTGAGGCGCTGATTAAGATATTTTTTTGAGATGGACGGATCACCAAATCTATCAGGAGAAGTGTTTACCAAATTGCTTTCGCTTTCCCAATTTGCTTAGAATAAAATGGGATAAATTGAAAGCCAATCATCACCAACCATGGTCGAATACGTTCATCTTATTTTAAGAATCTTGTAAACTTATGACTGTCGAGAGTTCTTGTGTTATCCCCTAGTAAGCGTGATACATGTTTGACTTTTCCTTTGATCCACCAATGCACGAGCACAAACATAAATTTGGTAGCTGGCATGTACATTTGGCTAGACGGCGAACCGCCCAATGCGGAATAGAATGAAAATAAGAAATTTTTTTCATAATATTCGAGATTATTATATCTCAACATTATAATGCAAGTGATCAACCAAAGTTAGATGTTTTAGACGTACTTATCCAATAAAATTATGTATAGACTACTTGAAACAAAGTTTGTCTAAATCCATTAATGCATATTGTCATGTTGAATCAATAAAAGCATAGATGACGAGTCGTGGATTTAAAATAATTCAAAACTGAACTCGGAACAAAGTAGAAAATAGAATCACTCTCAGCAGCACGATCCATCAAGTACATTTCTTTCATAAATCTCACACTCAATAGCATTTGGAAAATCCATAAGTATTAGAGAGAAATAATTAAGAGATAGTAAGATCTAAATCATTGACTCTTCTGCGGTTGAAAATACTTGATGGAAAACTTCTCTAACTGTTTAAGCAACAACCCACTTTGTGCAGAATGCAGCAGAGCTGATTCTTGCAACGAGGAGGAGAAGGCATCGGCATCTCTAGTTAACTAGAGTACTTGACTGTCGAGTTTCGTTCGATGGGTATTGCACGAGAATTCTTATAGTTAATCTCTTTCCTTATAATTTGAAATGATGACAACGAGCCTGTTTCGGGCCCTATCTCCTTTGATATCTTCCTTTTGATCTAACTTGCTGCTACGCATCACTTATTAAAAACGAAGTGCAGTTTAGACTTGAAAATCTAACCCAGCTGATAGAGACCATTTCCTTGTAGTCAACACTTCAGAGATTCATGGGAATATACCATCATGAATTCATGATCAATCCTTTCCAACATCCTTACTCGAATTTGAAACGCGTAATTTCACTCTCTCACGTCATCTTCCATTAGTTAAGTGATTGATTTCGGACAAAAGATAGTGAGTTTGGCGAGCGCTTCTAGAGCACTTGCTAGTCAGCTTAATAAAGAATTTTTCTTTTCATTTTCAGTGTAATTTCCATTTTATAATATGAAAATAACAGTGTTTTGAAAATGAAAAATGTCGTTTTATTAGGGTGTAACAACAAGTATAAAGGGATTGTCGTTGAGGTCGCATCGGCAGCTTTTAAACCGCTTGAGACTAGATACAAGCATCACGGCAATGACGGACCATGAATCGACCAATTTAGCCGTGAGAGGGAGGGATCATAGAAAGGTTTCGTTTTCATTATAATTTATTATATTTCTTTTCTTATTAGAGTTGAGTTAGTAAAGATTTAAGTATTGGCTACATATAATTATGGAGAGAATGACACGAGGAGTACTAAAAGTTATATATAGCCCTCATTTTAGCGTTAAAAATTTTCGCCAGCTTACTTAACAGTTTAAATACTAACTAGACATTCCGGTAAGTGATGTCGGCTCAAAATATTAATAAGAAATGCAATATTAGAATTCCGGCCAAACAAATCGGAGTTAGCACTTAAGAAATTATTTTTCAAAAATATGACACTTAAGTAATAATAAATAAACTTTTGACATTAAAGTGAGCGTCGTATACAACTTTTGATACTTTTAGTATTCTTCTCCCTATAACTATGTAACACACTAATAAATTTCCTCACACATGAGTTGAAAGAAAACACAACCCACATGTATTTCGAATCAGAACACGTTTCATTCATTGTTTCCCAAACAATTAAAGAGAGTAAAAAGCATTGATTTTGTCGGAACTCAACTTCATGAAGAAATATCTTTCACCGAAAATCCTTTGGTTAGTTTTTGTTAGAGAAGATAGGTCATGTAAAGATTCCGAACAGAAAATATCACAAGTAAATAAGATAATGGATAACTTTACTTCGAATAGAAATGAACATGCACAAAGTACGTTAGAATTTAATTGACAACCAAACCTAGAAAATTAGTCACTTCAAATGGAACTGAACACATGCAAACTATGCTGGAATTTAGTCGAAGGTAAAATCTAAGAACCCAAAGATGCAACGTCAGGTTTAATCGATGACGAGGCACTTGGGACATGTGGTAAAGATACTCCAGAAATTTAATCGGCAATGCGAATATGAAAACTACAGCTAAGAGGCATGCCGGACTTTAATATGAGTCCTGCTGCTAGCCGTTACTCGATTTTTTATTTGACTTTCAGAATAACCACAAGAGCAAACTTTCTCGGAGATTGTTGGAACAATTGTCAAATAAGTCCTAAACTTTTTGCAACTTTGTCGATTCAATCATTCCTGAGGATTTTGGCCGGAAAATACTTACTTGGCGACAATGTGGTTCCACCGGCCGTCTCCGACGACGACGTGGCAAAAACAACGTCGTTTTGGCTAAACATTTGTTTTCTCCCGACACTGTTCATCGTCTTCCTCCTTCCCCCTTTATGCGAGCCGCCGTTCAAAGACTTGACAGCCACGGCGGAGGCGGCCAAGGTAGAGAAAGAGAGGTCTCGCCGGCCGCGAGTGAGGGCGACGAGGGCTGGGGAGGCTGCCACAGCCTTGCCCACGGCGGGCGAGGAGCTCCCCCGCCCAAATCTAGGCGGAGCTCCTCGACTCTACCCAGATTTGGGCAAGGCCAGCCCTTGCCCGCCGTTGGCAAGGGCTGCAACAGCCTCCCCAGCCCCCACCGCTCTCACCCGCGGCCGACAAGGGCTTCGACGCCCTTTGGAGTGGTCGGCGAGCTCCGCAAGATCCACAAAAAAGACGGGGGGAGCTTTTTTTTAAGAAAAAGAAGAGAGAAAAAGAAAAAAGATGGAATAAAAGCTTGTCATCACGTCATCGCCACGTCGTCGTCAGCGATAGCCGGTAGCGCCACATCGTCGTCACCTAAGTATTTTTCGGCCAAAATCCGTCGAAATAACTTAATCGGCAAAGTTGCAAAAATGTTTAAGACTTATTTGGCATAAAAAAAGGTTTAGGACTGAATCAACAAAGTTACAAAAGATTCAGGACTTATTTGGCAATTGTCCTGAGATTGCTTGAGTGGTTGAAACCCATTTTAAATCAACAACTTATGTTCGCCAAAGCAAAACGATTCTTATACTTCCTGAGTGATTCTACCAACTGCATTCTAAAAGTCTTCATCTAATAAGACACTAATACATATTGGTTGATGGTGTTGTTCGTTACCGATATTAATCTCCATTAGTGGCTCCGAAGCCTCTACCACCTTAGCGTCTTCCTTAATGGCGATTCTTCAAAATCTATTACACAATCAGCAGCTTCAATTGATTGTTCTGTCTATACAACCAGGTAATATACATCTTATCAAGATCTACTAATGATTAATGATCTTGAAATTGTTGCTAGCATGAGTTCGAATTTCTTAGACTTTATTCATTTCACGGAAAATATTTTCTGAAAATTGTGATGTTCGGGGGGCAGAAAATAACTTACCAAGGAAAATATTTTCCAATCAAGGAAAACTATCCTTCTGTTTTCCTCTTTTGAAAGGAAGAAAGGAAGGAAAACATTTTCTAGCCCTTGAGATATGCTCCTAATAACCTCATTCTCTCTTTTTTTTCTCTCTCTCCTCTCTCCTCTCTTTCCCCTCCCCAGCCGAACTCCTCTCTATCCCTCTCCCTTTTCCCTTCCCAATGTACTGACATTTCTCTCTCTTTCCCTCTCTTTTTCCTTCCCAATATTTTCTCTACCGACCAGCGAAAAATATTTTCTGGTTCATTTTTAAGTTTCAAGCGAACACCGGAAAATATTGTCATTTTCCGGGAAGATAATATCCTGGAAAATATTTCCGAAGATATTGTATTTTCCGCGAAACGAACATAGCATTAGTCTTGAAAGATTTTGACTTCTTTTCCTCCCCACTCGTTTGAACAGAGCATTCTTTTTCAGACCAGATTTTTAGCTTTAAATTTCTTCAATTTGGGAGTTGGCATGAGAGTTGGAATAAATTGGCTAAAATGAACCTCATTGGCTGTTGCAGTTCAGATATCTTCTTCTTTCTTTGCATTTTCTCTTTTGGTTCGCGAATATGCTGCCCGTGATCCTTGTGTCTTGCCGACTTTGAACCATTGACTTTCTAGAGGATTGTGATGCACTTTCAAGATTCGTCAACGAGAGGGTGTTGGCCAATCAGTGTCTTCGGGGAGTAGATCTCCAAACTCTTCCCCCATCCAGTAAGGCAACATTCTAAGTGAAATAGTTCTAGGAGACATAACTAGTCAAACTTTCCACTCGATCCGAATGCATTGATAGTGGGATCTCCATCTCTGTACCTCTGCTTGACTGACTCTTTCTTCATGAATTGCCCTTTAGGAAACACAACTCGATCAAATACATTATAGTAATTTCTTTAGCCAACATAATTAGGAATACGATGTAATTTGGGCAGCGATTATATCCTGGGCCCCGACTTTGAAAATCCTCCTCATTGTGCCTTCTCCTTAGGCCAAGCATAGGAGCTTTGATCAATATCCTGCTTACATTGAGCACATAAGTTTTGTTGCCGTGGCTTCTTTCCTTTCACTTTTACAGGCACAATCCCAGTCATTAGAGGAATGGGTCGGCACCTATCTTCATGGATTTTTATTCCCTTTTTCATTGGTCAACTCAATTGTCCCTTGACGAATAGACTCCTGTCTCCCCCCTCCCCGCCCGCGAAAACAGTACAATCAGCAGTATTATGTCTCCATGAACTGTGCCATTTACAGTACTTTTTTCATTCGCCGGCTCTCTTTTGCTCGGTAAGTTTGGCCTTCGGTCGCTTTTTTCAGGCCATCTTCTAGAAGCGGGTCGCATATCTCATATTTTTCGTTTAAAGAAACTGTCATGGCTTGTTGATGGTAGCCGCCCCTATCTCAGCACATTCTCCCCGGTCTAAATCATCCTCAGCCCCGTAGCTCTCGACATATGTCACACCGTGCTTATCATCATTGCTTGAATCATTATCTTTTATCTTTAATAGGATTTCGTGCGTGATTGCCTTTGTTGTTAGTGGGAACAGGTCGTTACATGGCCGGCCTGCCAAATTTTATCTCTGGACAACTTTCAGGCTGCTGAAAGCTGTCTCAGCAAAAGATATCTCTAGCAGTGGTATAAGATATCCATTCCTTGACCTAATGGAGCCAAGCTATAAACTTGTTCACCGTTTCATCGTTCTATTGCTTAATGCCAACAAAATCCGCAATAGACACATCAGGGATGGACTACAGAATTAGAAGTGAAATTACATTACCATTTGCTCCTAGATATGAACCAAATAAAAGCACTTTTGGATAGTAATAAAAGGAACAACGTCACATTGCTCAATAAATCGACTACCCTGTTCAATTGTTAACTAATCGCTTTCCCCCGAGCACAGGTTACAATTAGGCATCTTGAAACCTATGGGGTAAGGTACTTCAACAATCCAATCTGCATATTGTTTTTAGTACATAGGTCTCATGCCCACATCATACCTTAAGCGTTGTAATCCTCTTTTTTTTTTGATAACCGAGATGTTCGGGCCAGCTTGCGTGCACCTCGACTATTTTTCGGGGGAGACTAGCACAGCAACCCACCGCCATGGCCCCCCACTTTAATCACATGCGCTTCCTTGGGGAATCGAACCCAAGACCTCAACGAAGTCCGAGCTCGCCCTAACCAGCTGGGCTACCCATGGGTGGGTTGTAATCCTTAACCACTAGCAACTGGAGATTTTGGGAATCTTGATCAGGGATTGCTTGACCAGACTTCCCCTAGGCAAGGGTAATTGTCTAACCTGATTATCAACTACCACAATATGCCTTTGCGGAATATATAGAGGATTAGACAAAACCATTGTTTTCCCTGATGGAGATAATGGTCTGATGGAGATAATGGTCTAACCAGATGTATAGACTACTGTGCAGGAATTGATCTCTGGGTAATTGTCTAACCTGATGTATAGACTATTGTGCAGGAATTGAAAGATAATATATCGGCATGCTTGTGCACTAGAGTGGGGCTGCACTAGACAAAATATGGTATTCGTAGTGTTTATGCCACAACTGTGTGGCAGCAGTTCTTCTATAGTCATAGCCGTGCCTTCACATTTTTGAGAATTTCTTACCCATGCTATCACGATACCATGATCTCATCTTCAAGTGATTGCTCCTTTAAAATCATTTTTTATCCTTCGTGTCCATCTATTGCCATGTCCATCCTTACTCAACGGTTTCTTGGATTTTGTTGTTTTATCCACTAGTATTTTCAAATTCAAAATTCCGTGAATGCATCCAAACACCCTCTAGATATCCATCCTTCTCTTGGTGCTTCATTAGGTAATTTATCACTCATTTTAACTGACATTTTTGTCAACAATCACCAATCATACAGAGTCATATATCAACAATTGATTAATGGTAATTAATGTACATTAATATCGATGACGTTACAGATGATCGTCGACAATGACTCACATGTATAATTTGTACTTTAGTCACACACCTGTCTATATCACGACAGGGTTAATTTTTTGTGCAAACAGTATTAAATGCAAACCGCATTAGTCCAAAGAAATAACACATGGGTGAATGTCCTTGTTGCTCTAATATATAAAATCAGAAAGCTGCCAAATTTGTATTGCTGTAAAGCATGTATAACGTGGGCAATGAAATTTGATGGTGAATAAAATAGTTTTAAAACATGTTGTCATCTAATTAAAGCTCAAATTTTTACAGCTGTAAAACATGTGGAGGGTAGGCAATGAAACTTGGTGATGAATAAGACAGCTTAAAAGCAAGTTATCATATGAAGCTCAACTTTTTTATAGCTGCAAAGCATGTGCAAGCTAAGCAATGAGATTTGCAAATGAATAAGATAGCTTAAAAACATGTCATCATCCGGAGATCCTGCCCTAAAAAACTTATGCTAAAACGTGCTTCAACCCGACACACACATTGTTTAGATACAAAGAACAGAAAACAAAACAAAGTGGCAGTTGCTCATAAGTTTCCCCCGTGAGAGTGAAAACCTCAGCAGCAGCATACTTACAAAAGTACTGATCAGACAGAGCACTTTACAGATGATGGCGCGACTTTTGAGGGAAAATAGCTTGTAAAATCACACGAGAATAGAAATAATAGTTTTTTCTTTTTGTTTGGGGCGGGGGGTGTGTCGTGGTATCGAGATATTTAATAATCTCTAACCCAATGGAAACTCAATGTGAAAGTAACATTGAGTTTGCAAATGATGGATTCGAATAATTTGGACGGGTGAAAATTCAAAAAAAAGAAATGAAAAAAGTAATAGATACCAGAGCAATGGAAATAAAATACAAACGCTCCCACTTAGTGCGTAAGGTGGCCAATACACAAAATAGATGCAAGCATTATAATCTCAAATATAATATTGAGCTATTATTGTAGAGTCTGCTCTTTTAGTAATTTGTCGCCCAAAAGATGTAGCCCGTGCCACCACGTCTCTCACCAACAAGCAGTAATCGGCAAGTTCCACAATGTTCACTCAGCTAAGAAGATTAACTAATTTCAGGCTCATCGGTCTTATTGACAAGTATATAACAAACAAGACTCTCGTCATTGACTTTGTTATTTCCCATGAATTGGTTATATTCTGTTTTCATAGTCTAGTTTTATTAGCTCACAGTTCCTAGACTTGATTTGAGTAGTGGAAAATATTTTGTTTTTATTTGGTCATAGTTCCTAGGACTAATTTGAGTCTTTTCATTAACTTCTATTATGTTTTAAAAGTCAATCATTATTATGTAGAAAGTAGACTTAATTTGATGAATGAAATTATTTTAGGCATTCTCTTGAATCTCGAAGAATTAATACTCTTAAAAATCTAAAATAGTTTTCACTCCATACTTATAGAGTCAAAGCTTTTTAAATTATGTATCCTTGAAGAGTTGTAGCCATCAATCTAGAAGAAATATTGTCCCACCAACTTTATTGGAAGTCTAGAAGAGCAACTGTTCAAGTCTATTCTCGTTTTTACATTCTAATCAGTTTCGTTCTGCTCACTTCTTCCCCAACTCAAAATATTGAAGCTGTAGATCTAGGAGACCTTGTTTGTTTACAATTAGAATCACTCCATTCCGACTTACTAATCGAGAGATACATCCATTTTTTGACGATACAAGGAACTTACATATCCGCTTGAATTTCCACAAGTCATCTTCTCAATTCCCTTTTTTTTTTGGCTTAATCGCCCAGCTTTTGGTTACATTACTAGAACATACCATTACTCTCACGATGGAGTAAGGACTATTATGCTAGTCAGACTCGTTCGTGTTTGTTTACTAGTACTAATCTTTATTTATTTTTCCTTCTTTGGACATTCGCAACCATGTCACTAAAAACTCACCACTCAGTCACACCGTGCAATGTACTTTCAAGGTTTTCTTTTTTTTCTTTCACACTTGATGTACTTTTGTCGGGATTCGACCAATTCTCGAATAAGCTGCTGACGAGGCGAACACGTTGGCCAATCTTCTGCACACGTCACCATTTCCCTATGGCCCCCTTGTTGGCATTTAGTCCAAGCTTTTAAGGTGCATCAATCGAAAAAGAAACTGGGTGTCGTAATTGCAAACTTCACTAAAACCTCCTAGTCACTACGAGTGAAATGGAAGTAACCCTAGTACCTTGTCCCCAAGCTGCTAGCCAATCTCACCAAGTCTCCATATTTTATGTCGACGGAATCATTAGCGACAAAATCAGCCGCTTTGGCATTGGCTGTGCGATCTCTGTCTACTACATGGCCCACGTGTGACATCAACTTCACCCCTCTTGAGATAGATGTAATCGACGAAGACGTGGGTTAAATCTAACGCGTCCCCTAAAGTCGTGACCGCCGACGATCCGCCACCCGGAGTTTGAATCGGTCAACGTTGATTTCAGCGGTGGACAACAACGTCGAGGGACTTTGGCTTGGGAGTTGTTCATTAATTTATTGAGATGATAGAAAACTTTATAAACAAGCATTCTCGACGCACGACATATCTTTGGAGCTTTCTTAATATCCTTAATAAAAGTTCGTTTGTTTTACTGAAAATCTCATGGTAAAAAAAATTTCACAAAAATCATATAGTTAATTTTAATGTATTTAGTAGTTTAGGAAAAGTGATTTACCTTCGTTTCAAAAGAGGAAGTGGATTTCTCCCAATCTAACTTCATTATTTGCAGTTCATAAAAAAAATACTTTTCGTGTATCGATTAATCATTCATCATCCAAATCCTATAAAGTCGGAAGATTATTTCTCAAAGATAATCTTTCTTAAGAAAACGCTTTTCGTGTATCAAGTAATCATTCGTCATCCAAATCTTATAAAGTCAGAAAATTATCTTTCAAAAATAATCTTTCTTCAAATAAATGGATCCAAATTGGCTTTTGTCTTCCCAAATGTGAAAGCCAATATAGACCACAAGCCAGCCTGAGTGCAACACGCTTGTCCACAAGGCTATCGAGGCCGCAACAGCTATGAGAAAACCTCACGACAACGTATTGTCCTGTGCACACTTCTTAAAATATATTTCTTTCACCATAGAACAAGTCTTCATACCCACTGTATTGAGGCAATGCCCGCACGAACAAATGTGTTAGGTAGTGCCTCAAGTTGACTGTTCCCAAAGATTATGGGCGTAATTTGAGGAGAGTCCCTCCAGGAAGTCGGTAGGGAAGCACACTTTGAAGAGAGTAGATGAAGTTTGTCAAAGAATCTAATATCGCTTTTTCACGGGTTTTATATGTTTCTTATATTCACACGATATCCTTCCACCTATCAATTTAAGCTGTTAGATTGATCATGGACTGAAACCGTGTTTCGGTCTGATTTTCTTTACGTGTGCAGCCCAAATTTCACATGCCATTCGTAATCCTGCTTGTATATGAGATGAGATGTAAGTAACCCACACAACTTGTTTTCGATATTTATATGTTTTAATCTATACCCATCGTTCCCTTCCATTTATCAATTTAATTTTTTGAATTAGATTGTCTAATCCTCCATGCCCTTCTTTTATATTGTATTTTTATTTTACCCTTTTTGCAAGTTAATGCCCACCAGTGGTGTTGAATTTGTCGTGTGAAAAGATGATAGGTTAATCTTGTCGGCCAATTTTCACCATGACTTCTCACCCTCTTCCATTTATTTAAACGCACAAGTCTCATCTGCTTTCGCATGTAATCTCATCACTATGACCAAATGGCAAGAGAGATTAGATACACCAAATCGTGTGATGGTAAATATATGCATACAGTAATTGCTCGAAAGAGGAGGATTAATGTGCTTGAGGTGGTCAATTTGTCCTATAAAGACCGGGTCTTATGACTAACTACATGAAACAATCAGTTAGTGAACCTGACACAAAGCAAAGTTAGAATATTTAGATATTAAATCACACATTTATCAAACGGCTTAATTTATTCACAGCCGGTAGCAGTCCTACAAACACGAGTTGAAATTTTTTCCAAACTTTGTTTTTTTTATATGACCGAGGAACCACCACGGGCCCTCCGTGCCCTGACGATTTCCAAACTCTTTGTTTATCTCACTCATTATACACTTCTGCTCCTAGTCTTAGGTCAAAGTTCAAACTTAAGAGTGAGGAGGAATGTTAGACGATTCAAATATCAAACTACTCTTTCTTCTAAAAATCAAACTTTTAGAATAATTTGTAGTGATCCTATAAAAAAATTCAAGAAAATATAATTAAGATCGTGTTATTCACGAAACAAATATAAGTAGAATATTTCTAGTTATAATAGAGCTTACTAATGATGGTTTTTTTTCTTAAAATGACTCTTCATATTTGACATACTCTATGATGTCATCATCAGGTTTACTTTGACCTTTTGGACTCACCTACTTCTTATTGGCTCAGCAACACAGGCTTCAATTTCTTGGTCAAAGATTTTGAGCTACCAAAAGTGTAGATAATTTTTGTTGTTTTTCCTTTTCTTTCTTCTTCTCTTCTCACGAATCTTATTCATCCATCAGTGTTGTTCCTTCGATCTAACAAAAGGATCGCCCTTCAATTAGTTGTAAATAGGTGGATGGAGTGACTCGCTTGTTGTGTTGATCATCTTTTTTTACTCTTTTATCTATAAAATAAAGTTTATATCACAACACTTGCTCTGATAAAGTCTCTATCTATTTCACCAAGCTCAACATTACACGACCTTTGATCGAAATAACACCCCTTTTTTCTAATTCGTAAAGATCACGAAACTGATAATTATGTAACTTTCAAAGGTGTCAAGTGAGGGTTCTTATCTTTCTTTCTAGGATTACGGCATTCTTACCGACCAAACTTTGCTCAAAGTCAAAGATTGACTTGTCAGTTTGTAGCAAAAGTTGAAGATTTTTTAAAATCTTCAATAAATTAACCTTTCTTCGATAAAAAATTATCAAGATTTATCAAGATACAAATTAACCAATCATCGTGGGTAAAAAATACAGATGCTTTTCTCCCGCTCTATTTACAAATGGCACGATCGTTCTAGTGCCATCCTACATTGCGATGTTGGATCCCAAGCTATTTTCCATTAGTGAAAGATGACTATGTTCATTATTTCTCAATTCGTGTTTGTTAGCAATGATAATCGCCGAAAGATGCTGATTTGGCATGACGCCATAGTGACGACTGATATTACGCCATCTCGCCTCCTTTAATGCTTACTCTATTTTTCAGACAACGATGTCCAGACGCAATAATTGACTGCCGATTGAGTTTTGGGAACGAAAGGAAAAGGTGAACCGACGCATTGGGCTTTGTTCTCTGCAAGTGAAAGCGACCCAGACAAGGTAGAACGATCCCAAGTCAATTTAAGGCTTACGTTCTGATCATGAAATGTCGCAAGCGTTTGCACGAGATGATTACTAGAAATTGCAATATTAGATAGCCTAGGTCTACATCAGAGGGGATTGACTTGATTTTTTTTTGATAAATTAAGCATAATATTAACTTTTACCAAAGTTACAGAGTGTTATCCGACACTACAAAACTTACACTCATCGAGGGATTGACTTGATTATAATGTGCGAAAATTAAAAAAAAAAATCCCCACGTCACATCTTACCTTATTTTTGTGTTTTCCATGACCTTATAAGTGAGCACCTAATTAGAAAATCGAGGAGTGAATTCAGGTAACATCAATCCAGACTGTTCCAAGCACGTCATTGCTTGCTTTAGGAGCGGTTCATCTTTTGATTATAAAAATTGAAAGTTCTTCTTGGTGGAATGGGACATCTAATCATTGGCACCTTTCAAGGAATAACTATGCTCGATCCATTTTCAATCAAATGAAGAAATAACTGTATCATCGGAAAAAAAATATATCGGAGAGAGAATAACTACTCCTACAAATAAAATGAGTAGCTCATCCTTCAATCTCTTAATCCACACAAGATCAACATCCAATCAGCTAATGATTAACGAGCACCTCTCACATTACCATCATGTAGATTTATGGCTTGGTAATTAACCTCAAGTTATTGTTCACGAGACTTATCAGGCAGAATCAGGAATTGCTATGACTCATTCATATTATAAATTTGAAAGTATGGATGGTATGAATTATCTAAATAAGAATTTTTAAACAGAAAATAAGCATAGTTATTACTCGCTATGTCAAAAAAATTCCCTTAACGAAAGACATAAATCCATTGAAAAATAAAAAATACCAATGTACTCAAGAATTTGCCAGAAGAACGGACGAGTGTGCCTTAAGGAACCACACATGGCACGTTCTCCTCGGACGAGGCTCGATGTCCTATGCCAATCGGACCCATCTTAGTGTCGTCTACACTCATCGTATGATATAGAGTACATTCCAACTATAATACATGAGATAAACCGGAGGGAGGACATTCTTTAAGGATGTAGTTTGTCCAACATAACTAAAAGCACGCATATGTGCCGGCGACATGTGACGAAAAGAAAGTTACAAGCTTCAGGAATATGAATTATCTATAAGATATTTTTTTTAAAATGATAGTTGTATCGATCATAAAAACGAGTAAACGAAATATATTTTTATTTTCTGAAAAGCATTTAGATATAAATTATATTAATAATGAAAATATTTTTTATCAATTAAGTATATTAAATAAGATGCGTTGTTATTATTTTTTTTTCATTTTTTACGAAATAAATAAAATTTAGAAAAACTTTACCTATGTTTATTTAAGTAGGAATTATATCACAGATCAATGAATTCTTTTCATTTCATTTAACATAGTGGTTAAATTTTTTAAAAATTAATTCCGTCTCATACTTTCACTAGGATCAGTGTCAGATCCAGGGGCTCAAAGAATGACAATCGCCACGTCATTTCTTAATAAATGCCGTCTCTTCTTTATCCCTTTTAACTTTTTTCCTTTTTCTTCGTTGCTGCGGCCACCGTCTGCCTCCACCACCCGCGCCGTTGTCGTCAACCGGCCGTCCACCACCACCTTGGGCCGTCCAGCAGGCCTCTCTTTCTAGCCTGCCCATTAGCCGCGGATCCGAACCCGCACCTCAAATGGAGAAGGCAGCGGCAGCGCGGCCTATTCGAGGCACTGCAGCCTCAGATTTGAGGCGTCGCGGCCACTACCCTTAAAGTTGCCACCATCGCCTTTGCTCACACTGTCATCACCAATCTCTCTCTCTCTCTCTCTCTCTCTCTCTCTCTCTCTCTCATGCATGCTCGATTATGTCAACATCAAGTTGGAGGACTCTCGAGGCTACAACCTTCGTCTTTCTCTGTCGTTGAGATCGGCGATGTAGGCCTGCATGTGTGCGTATGCGTGTCCGGGAGAGAGAGACCAGCATCGCCTAGTGGCAGGACCAGTGATGGCAGAGGCGATGATCAGTGGTGCATGGCGGAGACATGTTAGATTTTTTTTTTTTCCCTTTTATGTCTCATATTTCTCTCTCTTACTCGGCCTTTTTGCCACAGCCATTGAATTCCATAACTAAAAACTAAACGTTTCCAACCCTCCAAGTCCCTTGCTACTGGACCGCCCGCCTAGTTGCCAGGCAAGTCAAACTTCGAAAGCAACATCCAAAGGTGATGTCCAGAGTTATGAGTTGGTGGCTGCTTCTTTATGAATGAATGGTGTAAGATTTGGTCTACTTGCTCATGCAAATCTGTACTAAAATGCAAAGTGATAGCTCCAAAGATACAAGTGGTAAAATGAAAAGTACGTGCATAGCGTGAGGAGTGTCTTTCCGGTGGAACTTATGATGACTCATTAGATTTCAAGACTTAAGTGCCACCTTTGTTCCTCAATGTCTCCGTAGATTTATTTATGAGCAAATTGTCTTATCAGTTCTAATCTTATTGTACATACGTTAATTCAATCATAGATTTATCAATTTTGCCAACTTACTAGATCATCATGTTAGCGGTTTCGAGCAAAAACTATCCAAAAAAAACTAAATTGAGATTTTACGCAAAAGGGTTGGATTAAATTACCAAAATTAAAAATTTACGATTGAATCAATATTGTTATAGTAGGTTTAGTATCGACTTGGGCTCATTTTCTTATCGATTTTGTCTACTGTGACACCCTTTTCCTTTTCCCCTATTTGTTCTATCAAGAAGCTCTTCCAACATTTACCAATGTATGCATTCAGGATAGATGGAAGAATTAATATAAATCAATGCTACCTAAATGGCCAAACAAACAATATCCTCTTAAGATTTCAGATAATGGTTTGAAATGTCATCATTTTCTCCAATAAGAATGTGAAGTGAACATTATTTTTAAAAAAGAACATGAACTGTATTTATTTTCTCATATAAGGGCTTGAAATGCCATGGTAGTATATTTTTTAAGAAACGGAGGCGCCACCGTCAATAGAAAAAATGAAAAATATAAACTAACTTACATTTTAATAAAAAAAAGTTTAATTTTTTTTAAAAAGGAGATAATGCATAAATTTTAAATTTTAAAATTTAAATTTTTTTGAAAATTCTAAAATTAAATTAACTTAAATTAGAAAATTTAATTAATTTAATTAATTTAGAAAAATTAAAATTTAATTTTTTAAAGAACTAAAAACTAAAAATTTAATTTTTTAAAATTTAAAAATTAAAAATACATCTTAAAGGATATATTAAAAAAATGGATTAGGTAAAAATTTTAACAATGTAAATTTAAAATTAAAATGTAAATTAATTTATTGTTTAAATTTTAATTTAAATAATTAATTAAATTTTTTAAAAAAATGTTAAATTTTCTAAAAATTTCAAAATTAAATTTATTTAAATTATTTTAAAAAATTCAATTAAATCAAAATTTTAATCAATTTCTTATTTAAGTATTTTAAAAATTTTAAATTTAGTTTTTCTAAAAACGTTTAATTTAAAACAATATTTTTAATTTAATAGTGTTCACAGGAGGTGACTGCGGCAAGAATTTTTTTTATAGTTTTTGTTCTTTTTGTTTCTCAAAAGTGTTCCGAAAACAGAAAAATAAGTTTTTTTTTTACTTCTTGTTTCTGTTCCAAATCTGTTCCCAGGAACAAAAAAATAAATTTGGAACAAAAATGTAACCAAACGCGTTTCTATTCTTTTTTTGTTCCCCGGAACAAAAAAAATAGAAATTTTTGTTCTAGGGAACAAAAACAAGTTTTACCAAACAAGCCCTTAGCCTCTCCAGTTGGTTAAAGGCATTTTTGCCTTTTTATTATTTTTTTATTTTTTCCTCTTTTCCTTTTTCCTTTATTTTTTCTATTATTTTTCTTTCCTTTTTGTCGATAGGTAGCCACCGGCAATACCTGAAGAAGGTAAGCAAGGCCACCCTAGATAAATGTAGGTGAGGGTTGGCCTTGCTTAGGCCACCTATGCTTGCCACAAGCAAGGTCGACCCTCACCAAATTTGAGTGAGGCGACCTATGGCTCATGAGTACTTGAGCGAGGCAACCTATGTGACATTAAGGTTAACTAAAGAACCAAACTAAAATCATTTTTTTATCCGAATCCTAATTTCTGCACACAAGCTTAATTAACTTAGGTTAAAAAAAATTAAAAAAATCATAAGAGAGACATAGAAAAAAAAATGCTAAAACTTAGAAAAGAAAACACATACGCACATAGAACCCTGACCCTTCAACCATGGCCACTAACCCATCGCCGATGGAGTGTTGGCAATAGTCGGCAGCCATAGGTGGAAGGGTTAGACCTAGCCCACCCTCTCACCTGCATTTTTCATTTTTAACAAAGTTTTTGCTTTCTTAATTTTAAATTTATGTTAAAATTATCTTCGACCAAAATGTCCTTGATCGTTTGATATTTTTAGTTGATCAATGTAGTCAAACTCTTATTTGAAACTTTTGTGACTACTTTAGGCCTTTTTAGAAAAATAAGATTTATTTCAGACTCTTATTTGAAAATTTTCCTTTAACGTGAGCTTGAGGCCCCTTTGTTTGGTCAATAAGACCAGGTAGGAGCTCGAATTTTATGAAGGGAACAACAATTTCTTGAAATTAAGACTTCGTTCGTTTCACGGAAAATATTTTTCGTGAAATTGTGATGTTCGGGGGCGGAAAATTATTTCTTAAAGAAAATGTTTTCCCATCAATGAAAAACTTCCTTCTAAAAATGAGGAAAATGTTTTCCTTTCTGAAAGAAAAGAAAACATTTTCCAACCCAATGCTCGTTAGGGTTCTCACGCTTCCGCCTCGTCTTTCCAACATCTTCCCTCATATCTCTCCTCCCTCTCTAAGCTCCGAACCCTTTCCCTCCTGAAGAACTCCCTCTCCGGCGCAATCCCTTCCTTCTCCGGCCTCACCTCCCTCCAGACCATTTACCTATGTCCCCTCCGGCGCCGTCCCTTCCTTCTCCGGCCTTGCCTCCTTCTAGACCATTTACCTCCATCCCCTCCGGCGCCGTCCCTTCCTTCTCCGACCTTGCCTCCTTCTAGACCATTTACCTCTGCCTTCAAGGGCCCCACCAGCCTCTGCCGTGCTCTCATAGCCGGTTGTTGTCCAGCTCTCAAGGCCGTCTCTCTGCTCCACGGTGTGAAGATCCGATCCAAGGTGGAGTCAATTACAGTCCGATACATTCATGGGTGACTCCATCGTCGGATTTTGTCACTACCGAGCACCTGTCGGCTCTTCACGTAACTCTTTCTCTCCCTCTCTCCATTGTTCTGTGCTGTCTGAACTTGAAGTCCATTTAGTTGTTGTGGTTTGTGTGCTCAATGATTGTTCTTTCAGATATTGGATTGAGTGCGAATAATATATAGCCAAATTAAGGCAATTTTGTGGGAGAAATTTGTTGTTTCTTTCAAATGTAAGATTGGGTGTGAATAATTGATAGCCAAATTAAGGTAATTTTGTGGGAGGTATTCGTTGTATCTACGGCTTCCTGTGGAGATCGAAATGCTTTTGCTCCTTGCATAATGCTAGAGATAAGATCTTTGAGGGCTTGTTGACTAATGGCGATGGAATTGTTCATTCGCTCATTATGTGGTTCTTGTGGAGCATGGTGCTCTCTGGATTCCTTTTGAGCTGAATTTTTTTTGAATGAAATGTTTTTTTTTAAGAGGGTTTGTTTTAAAATCGTCCCTATTTCGATGCTTGATCCTGTACAGGGAGTCACTGCACGCTTAGTTAGGATTCCATTCTAAACTCTATGAGTAAACTGGAAGACGTGACTTTGTCATTGGCCATGGATGATAAGATTATAATGCCTATTAAATCGAATTGTTGATATTGCAAATTAATAGAACATCTATATGTTCTGTGAACTGTTGATTGTGCTGTTTATCTTTTTGATACCAGCCATTAGCTATTGGAACTCGACATATGGTAAGCAAATGAAATTGGACCACCCTCCAAGCTTGTTTCATGTTCTAGACAAACTTTCTAGAAGTGGCAGAATATATCTTTAGAAGAGAAGCCTACATTGCTCGAAAGGTGTAATGCTTTAGCAAAGCCTCCACAACAATACGAGGTGACGTCAACACATAACGGGACCACAAAGAGAGTCAAGCTAGTAAAGGTCCCCAATAATCAGCTTGAGCACATGAATGAACCATCGTCAAAGGTCAAAAGAAAATGGTCAGAACTAACCGAGCATCAAAAAGAGGTAAGGTAAGCACAACGAGGAAGAGAATGGGATGGTGGGATGCATGGCCTTGGAGTAAGGACTTGCACCAGTGTTGATTTTTCGCAAGGCAATGATGATTCACAGGAGAGTGACATTCGAAATCAATAGTCCATCCTAGATGTGCTCCGAAGAGCTTATTGATTCATTGGTAGAAGGGATACATGTTACTGTAAAGAAACGGTCATTCCTGCTATAACTATGATATGCTAGATTATGACATGTAAAATTAAACACTTGTCTAGGCAAAGGAGAGTGATACATTTTATTGAGCTTCGCCTGCACCAGGTGTCACCTGTGCAAGTTTCAGACGAGACAAAAGAGTTTCGGATGAGTCCTTTGCAATGTGAATGTTATATTCAGATTTCCAAAAGGGTGACGAATGTTTGCCTTTATTTCTGATGGATACTTCTGGAAAAATAAATAATATATGTTCTGCTAATAAATGCAACGAAACACTTGTTAGCGCAATCAAATAAGAAAATATCGGTGGGTGGAAAAATTCTAATTATTTTAATAATTATGGGTCTTGCCAAGCTTGAGGCATAAAAGGAACAAGTGGTAAAGTTAGAAAATATTTTCTCTACTGAACAGCGAAAAATATTTTGCGATCCATTTTTAAGTTTCAAGCGAACACTGGAAAATATTGTCATTTTTCAGGAAAATGACTTCCTGAAAAATATTTTCCAAAAATACTATATTTTCCATGAAACGAACGGAGCATAAAATAAAAACTCCAATCACACATTAAGCAAAGCATATGCTCTACTTTACCCAATGCACTTTGGGAAAGAAAGAAGCACATTGTTCGAATTATCTTGTGAGCCTGTTTTTTTTTAAAAAGAAATTCCGACAAAAGCAAGACTAACTCAAAGGATTTGGCAAATATTACAAAGAAATTCAAGACCTCCTAGAGAAAACCTAATTAGAAAAAGTCAACCACTTTGAAGTTGCCCCGCTTTCTTTGTCAATAAAAGTGTTGAACTAGAAAGATGATTCCCTAGATTAGTTATCAATTAAACAAAGCATTATAATGGATAAAATATCCCAACAAAGAAAAAAAACAGATCTCTTAAATGGACTTCGTGTAAAAAATTGAAATTTAATATAAAATCGGGATTTTAGTAAATCTAAATTGAAGTCATCAAGATTGTTACAAAACGGTATTCATTATATCATTTAGGCAATATGAACAGAACATCACGTCATTTGGTCTTTAAAATGGTCTTGCTGAATTCCAGAGAACTATGAATAACATTTTCAATCCGCATTTTGAATTCAGTTGTTCATATAGACAAGATTATTGTATTTTCCTCGAATATTGACAAACATTTTAAACATGTATTTATTTTCATAAAAACAGTCAAGAAAAATAGACAAATAGTCTCCCCCACTACAATATCACTTTCCGAAACAAAAATCAAATTCATTGGTCATTATATTCTTATCGTCCCTATTGAACGATCAATTTTTTCTAGCAAAAATATTTCCAAATGAAATGAAAGACAAAACTTGATTACAGTGATATTTGGAAAGTCTTAATTGTACCCAGATTTCTTCTCGAACATCAACATGCTTTGCAGGCCTTCACATCAAAGGTTACAGAAAAATCCTCCACCATAGTCGTATGCTCATACGAATATTGTTAAACAAATCGAAACTTATGTCTAAAAAATTCCTTGTCTTCATCCACCTGCTTTTGAAATTGGAGAAAAATATGGATCGAATATAGGATAAGGAGTAATCTTAAAATAGGTTTAAAAAAAAAGAGAGAAAGAACATATCATTCAATTTATCTCCAAACACCGGAATCAACGATCGGCAAAATTATTCCGCAAATGAAAAGGAAATTTTTGCAATTTGACATATGCAGACATGCATAAATTATCTATGAATTTTGACTTAACATATAATGACGTCTCAAAACTTCAAGTATATTCAATATGATTCTCGATCTTTAATCCGACGTATAATGTGATCTCTTAACTTGTAATTTGTTAAAATCTGAAATTTAATTTGTTGTAAGTGAGTAGAGTCCGGTTTGTAATGCACGTTTTGCTGGCAGAAACCTTTGTATATTCCTTCAAAAGGACAACCCACATTCCCTTTTTGTTTTTCCACGAATGTGGCAATTTTTAGATTCTCAACATGTCATTCTTGGAAGTTTTACTTAATAAAGCATATCTACTAATTTTCCCAATGCGGACTCTCACGTGGCGGATATGAAAAAGAAAAGGCATAAAATCCTCTCATAGATTTGTCGTTCGTCTATAATCGATAAGATTGCGACCTCCTGTGACACAAGTGATCGTTGCGAGCATGAAGGGAAACGAAATCTCTAATGCCGGTAAACCATTCATTTGTTCTGAATGATTTAAAAACATTTTTCAAAAATTATCGTTTGTATCGCCTATGAAAATTAATAAAATCCAACGGTAGGTAATTATGTTGGTTGAGAGCTTCTCGCTCATCGTCGAGATCGAGGGTTCGAAACCCGTAGTTACTAGCGTCTTAAGTAGGAGGACACGATGTTAGGGTCTTGTTTTAGTCTCCCCCGAGGTATAGGAGCCCAGCCCTTTGGTGCCGTCCGAGAACGGGGACACATGGTGGAGTCCTTAGTTACAAAAAAAAAATTACTAAAGAATGCACCCTTTCATCGTTGATGAAAATGTCTAGATATAAATTATTTTAATAATAAAAATATTTTTCAACGATTGACTATTACAAGTATTCTAAACACATAAAAAAATATTTTTCAAATAGTTCATTTTTTGCAAAATAAATAAAGCCTAAAAATCAATCAATTCCCTTTGCATTACCTACACAACAAGAAGCTTATCTCACCCCTCCTCCTCTCTCTCTCTATATATATACATACATATATATATATGTATATATATTATCGTATTTTGTCGTTAATTGTATTCATGCATATCATTTGAGAACCCTTCTACTTTTCACACAAAGATAAGATGTCATAAATTCATCGTGTGTTAGTAAAATCAATCGCGCATAATATTATAAGCAACGCCCATGGAAAACGTACTCTGTAAACTCATTAAAAACCATTGAAAACCTGTATACTACCCCCAAAATGAGCGTAATCCTCAGTTCTTTCTTACAGAAATAGTAGACAAGTCGGAAGAACTTATACGGCGTTTACGGGCCCATCACTGTATGACAAATTTTTATTTTTGTAATCCGTTGATCGAAAACCTCGAAAAAGCATGGATCCTAGTGAGGATAAACATGAATATTTCATTGCCTTC
This sequence comes from Melaleuca alternifolia, assembly GCA_019926035.1. NCBI lineage: Eukaryota > Viridiplantae > Streptophyta > Magnoliopsida > Myrtales > Myrtaceae > Melaleuca > Melaleuca alternifolia. Next base: position 3,099,070 of record JAGKPW010002416.1, on the reverse strand, counting down.
CTCTTAGTCAAAGTGTTAAAAGCTAATCGAAACGGCTCCATGCTCGCTCGCGGTGAGGATCATGAAAATTACCAAACGTTACAAAATGAAAAAAAAAATGAAAATTGTGAATAGGAATCTCACCAAACCCCATTCCAACTGTTTCTTTATTATACAAATAAGAAATAGATATCTCTCTCCAAAAAAAAAAAATTTCCTGTATATATAACCCCCGTAACGCCACCCCCAAGAACAGCAACCCTTCTCTCTTTGCTGCATCGCTCAATGACCGCCCACTTACACAAAGAAGGGATACAGATTGGGGAAGCCATGGACTCTCTGCTACAAGCTCTGCAAAACCAGCCTCTCCCCACGACCGCCCTTGTCTCCGCCGCCGCCACCCTCCTCCTTCTCCTCCTCGGCCTCGCCCTCCGCTCCCGCCGCCGCCTCCCCTACCCACCCGGCCCCCGTGGCCTACCGGTCATCGGCAACATGCTGATGCTGGACCAGATGACCCACCGCGGCCTGGCGAAGCTCGCCCACAAGTACGGCGGCCTCTTCCACCTCCGGATGGGGTTCCGCCACATGGTCGCCGTGTCGTCGCCCGAGCACGCCCGCCAGGTCCTCCAGGTCCAGGACAACATCTTCTCGAACCGGCCGGCCACGATCGCCATAAGCTACCTCACGTACGACCGGGCGGACATGGCCTTCGCCCACTACGGCCCGTTCTGGCGGCAGATGCGCAAGATCTGCGTCATGCGGGTGTTCAGCCGCAAGAGGGCCGAGTCATGGAGGTCGGTGCGTGACGAGGTCGACGCGACGGTGCGGACTGTCGCCGGCAGAATCGGCACCGCCGTGAACGTCGGCGAGCTGGTATTCGCGCTCACCCGGGACATCACGTACAGGTAGGCTTTCGAATAAAACGACCGAGTGCATAACAAAAGTTGACACTGAACCAGTGACTTTGGTCACTTTACTGTTCTAAAGGTTTTCCTCGGTTGGAGCAAAACCTCGTTCACTCGAGCCTCCCCCTGCTTATGCACGACCATGTTATCTTAACTTCATGGACAAATTCTTTTTATTCCTCAAATGGTATCTAAAAACGGTGATTCTTTGAATAAATGAGAATAGGGTACATGCAACCCAATCTATGTAGATTCGATCAAGCTCACCAGATTGAATGCTCCAGATATGCATGGTTTTCAAAATCGGACCATGTAATGATTTTCTTGGCGACTAAGGTCTCATGCTCTAATTATCTTGAAATAAAAGTGGGTACTCTTTGCTAGAAGCTTAAGTACAGTCAAAATGAATGATTGCACGCTTGTATCACATCAAGAGTCTCACGAGTGGAGCAACCCAATAGATAGGGAAAGGGGAAGGAAAAAAGAAACTGTCCATCTGAATAAATTATTGCATGGTCTATAAATCATGTGGACTATTTATAGCCATGAATTATATAAAGCTTATTATGAGACGCATCAAATGAACCTCTAATATATGCTAGTTTGACATGATAACGCATCAGAAAGGTTTACTAACCTATTAATACGTGCAAGCATGGATTTCCTCTCAAGTATCAGATAAGACGAAATTAGAGAGAAAGAGAGAGAGAGAGACACACACACACACACTTGTACATTGAGTTCTGTTTTTATTTATTTAGTGGTTCGATCTGATAATTGTTTCTTCAATTTCATAAGTGAGATCTGTTGCTTTATTCATTCAAGAACCGAATTATGCTATAGAGAAAATTTGTAAATTATTTAGCAATTTTCCTATGGATAGTGCTGAAAAAAATTCAGTTTTCGTATTGGTTCGTAAATAATATTGCGAAATTTAATCTGATGGTTACAATTTACCGTGTCCCTTATGTTATTTATTTTCTGGACTAATACCTAGAGCAATGCTATTTTTAACGCTAGGAATAGTTTTATATACACAGGCTTCATAAATTATTTTGCATTGTTTACATTTTTCATCGTTGACTATATCCAGTTATTAAAAAATGGAAATTTCATAGACGTAGTTGTCCACTCCTGACAAGCCGCGATAGCATCGTGTGAATTGAGAATTGAGAACATGAAAACCGCCGAGTGCTAAACGTGAAACTGTCTTCAAACCCACAGGGCTGCGTTCGGAGCGAGCGCGACTGAAGGGCAAGACGAGTTCATCGGGATATTGCAAGAGTTTTCGAAGCTGTTTGGGGCTTTTAACCTCGCGGATTTCATCCCGTATCTCGGCCGGATGGATCCGCAGGGGATCAATGAGAGGCTCGTCAAGGCTCGCGGGTCGCTCGACGGGTTCATAGACAAGATCATGGACGACCACATGGAGAAGAAGAAGAACAAGGGCGTCCTCAGCGATGAGGAGGAGACGGATATGGTGGATGACTTGCTCGCCTTCTACAGCGAAGAGGCGGGAGTCAATGAGTCGGAGGATCTCCAGAACTCGATCAAGCTCACCAAGGACAACATCAAAGCCATAATCATGGTAAGACCGAAGGCGATTTGTCTTGACATTTTTTCGTCATGGATTTCAAGTTGCGGACAATCATTTGAGACAAACGTAAAGGGGGTCTTAGGATAGCATTTGGCGAGAAGAAAAGTCTAGTACCGAATTAATATTAGGATAAGTGCCGATTACATATATTGAAATTTACCATGGCATAAGAACTAACGACTTTAAAAATGAATGGGCAGATACAATCTCTGAATATGACATAAGAACTAATCTCAAAATGTTATCCGATGAAGATGTGGGTCTTATTACTTCTTGACATGACCCATAGGAGAATTTTAAAACTTGAGTAAGATTCCAGGTGCACAAAGATGGGGAGTAAGAAAGACAAAATCAACTACGAAAAAGAGTTTGATTTTTATCCGCAATGATGTAAGCGAAACAACGTTTCTATTACAAAATTCGCAATCAATGAACATTACATGACATAAGTGTTTAGACTATTGACATGTGCATGACCTGATAAATGTTGGTAAGTCTTGTAGGATGTTATGTTTGGCGGGACTGAGACGGTTGCGTCCGCAATCGAATGGGCGATGGCGGAGCTGATGCGGAGCCCTGAGGACCTCAAGAAGGTCCAGAAAGAGCTCGCCGATGTGGTGGGCCTTGACCGCCGGGTTGAAGAGTCCGACTTCGAAAACTTGACCTACCTAAAATGTGCACTTAAGGAAACGCTCCGCCTCCACCCGCCGATTCCCCTCCTCCTCCATGAGACGGCGGAGGACGCAGAGGTCTGTGGCTACTTCATCCCTGCCAAGACCCGTGTCATGATCAACGCATGGGCCATCGGGCGGGACCGGAGCTCGTGGGAGGACCCGGACACCTTCAAGCCCTCCAGGTTCTTGAATGAAGGCGCCCCGGACTTCAAGGGGAGCAACTTTGAATTCATCCCGTTCGGGTCGGGCCGAAGGTCTTGCCCGGGCATGCAGCTCGGGCTCTACGGGCTTGACTACGCAGTGGCCAACCTCCTTCACTGCTTCACGTGGGAGTTGCCCGACGGGATGAAGCCTAGTGAGATGGACATGAGCGACGTGTTCGGGCTCACCGCGCCGAGGGCTCAACGCCTTGTGGCAATCCCGAGCCCGAGATTGTTGTGTCCCTTGTATTGAGACGAGGCATCAGACTGAGGGCGTGTGTGAGATGTGTTGAGATGGCTGACTTTGCATGGTGTTTCATTTCTTCTGATACAATCCTTTTCTTACAGATCGATTCATATGATTGTCACAGTACAGTCAAAAGATGAAGTCTTATACAAACTAAAAGGAAAGCTTTTAATTTTGGGCAAAGGAAACAATTCTGTACTGCTTGTTAAAATGAAAATAAGAATAATGAAAGAATTATCTAATGTCTAGTCTTTCCGTATCATCATGTTTTCTATATATTATACTTGATTTATTATTTAGCGTTTGTTACTCAATCAAGACATGGTGGGCCAATGAAATCCTTTGCTGCGGCATTCAATCCAAGCAATGCATATACTTCAAAACATCATGCAATCGCGCATGTTTAGCCATTCCTGGAAGGCAGCTCTAATGTGCAACGGAAGCTAAACTCATGGAACACGTGAAAGGAAAAGGACAAGACGTGTTCGCTTTCTTCACTACAAGAAACATTAAAGAACACGGGAGTTGTATGGCCGAAGGAGAGTACGCACAGCAGGCGATCTGTTTCCCAATAATCAAACCTCAGGTGGGGGAAGGGAAGTGACATCTGCAGTGCATGCCCGTCGACGTTGCGTGCAGCTTGTTCTACCAACTGCGTTATGTGGACATCGAGGCGTTGACGACCAATGCATCCTCGAGGAACGCCAGCTCTGATTTGATGTGGCCATAACATAACATTGAATGCCCATTGGGTCGGCAGGGCAAAGCGTGGAGGTTGAAATGTGGTTTTAAAGAAGCAAAGGATAAGGATGATGAACTTTCGTTGGAATTCCCGTCATCGCCTACGCTGGCCGTAGCCTCTCCGGTGGTCGCCACCAACCCATCGCTCTAGGCCGACCATTTTCCACATCTCGTGCCAAAGCTCCACCAGGCGGTGTTATCTGCCGGCGATCTCTCACAATCGAGTACCTCCACCTATCTAGTGTTTAGCCACGCTTAGGTCCTAACATCCTCAACCGGCGGCTGTGCTACAATATTTATATATAAATGATATATTAGATCTAATGACAGGAAAATTACAAAAAAAAATCATAAATGTATTGTAATTGTATTAATTTAGTTCTAAATGTTATCCTTTTACTAATAATCATAAATATTTTATATTTTGATTAATTTTGACCAACCGATATTGACGTGGATAATTTTAAATAATATTTTACTGATTCTCTTCCTTCTTTTGTTCTTTTTTCTCTTCATTGGTGAGTTGTGGTCGGCGAGAGTCGTCGGACCTTGCCAGCCATTGGAGGAGGGCCACAAAGCCCTCGCTGGCCGTCGGTGGTTGTTCGTGGGCATGGCAACCTCACCTAGATATAGGCGAGAGGAGCCTCGTTGACCACGACAAAGGTGGCCTTGTTCACGGCCGATGAGGTCATAACCGCCTTCCCCTGCAGCCACGCATTGCGATGCTGGCAATACACGGCTATGGGCAAGGGCCCCCTCACCCAGATCTAGACAAGGCCCAGACGAGGTTGCCTCACCCAATCTAGGCACGGGTTGCAAGTGTTGGTCAGTTGCCGACGAGGGCTTCATGGCCCTAGCCTAGTGGCCTGCGAGCTCCCCCTCGTTGGCCATAGCTCATCAACCAAAGTCAGGGGAAAAAAGAAAGAAGGCAAAAAGAAAAAATTAAAAATCTAATAGAAATTAAAAAAATATTATTAAAAACCATCCATGTCATCGCCAGCACATCAAAATTGGTCAAGTGGACTAAATTGACACAATTACAAAATATTTATAACTAAATTGAAAAAAAAGTTGTAGAATTGAATTGACACAATTGCAATTATGATTTTTTTGGTAATTATCTTCCTAATAACTTAAATTTTTAGAATACTTGGTAATTATTTCCATTGAATCTTACATAATATCGGAATATGAGGTCATAAGTTCGAATCTTTATAGCCCTTATAAACCTCCCCAATCTAATATTTTTGCATTTATAGAACATTTAAATATTAAGCAACGTCTTTATCTAATAGATTTGTTTGCCTAACCTTTTTTAGCATGTGTCGCAAGTGTGAGGGAAAGCAAATGGGAAAATGACATGAATGATCTTTGAACTTTGACCCCATATGTAGTGTGATATATGAACATTTAAATTATTTAATAAGGTCCATGTACTTATCCTAATACACAATGTGGTTTCTGAACTTTTAATTTATTCAATACGCTCCACGAATGTTTCCTACATGTTCAATCTAGTTTTTGGACTATAATAAAATGTTTAATGTTGTTGTTGAATTCAAATTAATGGAGGGATAATATTAAACATTTTCATATAGTTCGGAGACTAATTTGAACGTGTACCAAAAGTCTTATAACCACATTAAATAAATTAAAAGATCATAAATAATATTGTATAATGAGTTAAGGTTTAGGAATCACATTGAACAATATAAAACGTAGAGATTACATTACACATTGAGTCTAAATTAAAAAATCATTTGTGCCGTTATCCCAAAGCAAATAGAGCAAACTCACAAGGTTCACCCAATCCCTGAAATTTTTTCATCTTCCCAAAGAGTTTGTCTCTCGGATCTTCCCTCAAACCTTCATGTTTTTCAAGGGGATCTAATAGTCCCTATGATTTTTGGCTGTAATAGGCTTAAATTGTTAGAATGTTTACTTATCAAACTAAAGAGACGAAGAAGATAAAATTCGAGAATTTGGTTTATCGCAACTCAACGAAAATGAAGATTGGGTAAGGATACTTTACTAAGACCTGAGGAAGGTGTCGGTTCTCTTCCTTTTTAAAAAAAAAAATCTGTACAAATATATATATATATATATATATATATATATATTGATATTTTTTAACACTGACTAGCAATTTTTAATTGACATGGCAATAGCACCCTCAAAACTTTGTTAATATATAATACGGATTAAGAATTCCACCTTTATTTTGCTCAAAAGAAGAGATATCATACGAAGTACGATACAGTCTACTTAAAATTTATGGTAACATGTATATTTCAGTTCTACACAAACAAGACATGTAAACGTATCGTAGGGCCGCCTAATATACAGGAGAGACTTGGGTGTTTCCTGCTTTTCTTGTAGAATGCAGCTTTGAAAATCCCAAGCCATACTTTCTCATTGGGCATTCAAAGCAATCCCTACATCAAGATCCGGATGGTGGCGAGACCAACAGCAGAAACGGACACGAGAGTGCCAATGCAGTAATTGATCAGATCGTACTTTGCTGCCTCCAACTCTGCCCTCAAGGCATGAATTTCCTGTGGCCTAAATCGAATTAACATTGAGTAATTCGCGCAGGAAAAGAAAAACAGGGGACAAGTTTAGGCCGATATACTAACCCTATCGAGCTTGTTGGTGAGGTTAGTAGTTTCGGCGTTCAGACTCGCTAGATCCTCCCTTATGTGCCTACATCATATCGAATCAAAGTGAGTATGCAATGATCATCGCATTAGCATCACGAAATCTACCAAGATCGGCGAGGATCGACAGATGTTGAAGTTCCGTACCCCCTTTCGTGATTCAAATCCAACCGCTGCCCAGCTGTGATTTTGTCAATTTCGTACCTACGCAGTAAACATCAATTCTTTAGAGAAAAAGGGTATGATCGGCGACAAACATATGTCTGAAAGAGATCCTGTTGATTGTACCTCAACTCACTCCGCAATTTGTCTATGTCGCTGCGTAGTTTCTCGGACTCATGTTGCAGCGAGGCAAAATGGTGTCCCTGCACACTCAGTCGATGAGGATCTGAGGACATTGTATTCACAGAACCAAGAAAGATAAAAGTGCCGACCCCAGCAACGGCCACGAGGTCAGAAGGGAAATCGAAAAGGCTTAAGGAAGCCATGTACAAGCAAATAGAAACCAATGACTAAACTTTTCCGGCGATCAAAATCTTCCCGCACGAACGCTTTTTCGATATGTGCATACCTGTGAACTCTGGACCTCTGACTTGAATTTGGACATGTTGGATTCTTGAGCGATTTCAACCTGCGGTGGTTTAAGGCACATCCAAGTCAGTGTAGTAGACTAAGAGAATGGAAATCTGTAATTAAAGCTAGAGCAAGAACTCTGCGCAAATTTCACATTAGACAAGACGCGACCTGCATCAATATTGTAACGGTTCTCAGCACACGAAAACTGAACCCATTTCGAATGTCCATTAATAGTCCAAGCAAGGACCTTTACCTTCTGCATCTCCTCTCTCGAAACAAAGTAGCATGACCCGTTTTGCATGCTCTCATGCGACACGTCGGTTATTGCCAACGTTACCACCTCAGCTTGTTTGGTCGGTATGCCTTCTTCCTCTAGCCTCCGAACCTAACCATGAACCGGTAGGATGAAACAATTAACGTTGTCAAGTCGCACAAACTAAGTTCTGCTTTGCCTCCAAAAATGCAAATGCAATGCATAGAGCGAAGAGGGATCTTCTGTGGCTGCATTTTCATCACAGTGAAAGCAACACACCGCAAAACCAACAACATTTTTACCCCCTCGTTCTCTAGGCTTACAGCGGAAAATAGTTTAGAACATCAGCAAATTTGTATTAAAAGATCAAGATAGGAGTAATTACCAAGGCCAGTGTGTAAACGAGCAGCAACCGCTTTCCATCAACGAGGTGAGAAAACTGTCTACATCGCAAAACCAGGCCTGAGTAATTGGACCATCGAAATGCGCCCAATCTCGAGAACCCGGAACCGGAAATGCCCCCGAATCGCCATGCCAGCTTGCAAGCTGCGAGAGCGGCCATTCCAACTCCTCCTCAACAATGCCGGATCCAAAAACCCAAAAGCCTGACCAGAACAGTTGGAGGTAACAATTAACTTCATCCGGTGGCGAGTGTAACTAAGAGGCCAGGAGACCTCGATCCACAAGAGCAAGATGCTCGTTCATGTCGGTACATGCATATATCTATGCTTCTCAACAACTACATGGTCAAATCAGCGTATGGCAAGAGATGAACCTTTCTGAAATCCAGTAGCGAGATCAAGATGAGGCAAACCAAGATAAGATTGTCTTTGTTCCTAATGTTAGCAACAACGTTAGCCACTTAATTGTCGGACTTGATGTTCTTTAGGGACACAACTAATTTATGAGTTTATGGTTGTGCTTGTCTCTCTCTCTCTCTCTCTCTCTCTGATGTTTGTTGATCGCAATTTACTACAAAGGAATGAGGCTTCACTCGTTTGATTTCTCTTTCCGTCTTCAATATGAAAAGGAAAGCGGAAAAAAACAACTAACTACTGCCGAAAACTTTGTTATTAGCCTTCATTAGTTTCTATTTGGATAGCCAAGAATCGATTAGTTAATGAGAGTGCCTAGTAATAACTTTCCGAAAAGGTCCCGTCTTCCTTCGCTCATATTGATTTGTGGGTCACGATCATGAACATCATCCATATCTATGTTCATATAAATTTTATCACTTGATGCCGATGACTTGTGATGGTGATCTTCCCTCCTACCCGGGGCAAAAGGAAAATATAATCAACCCCCACATACAAGTCTGTCCGGGTTGCTCAGGCCCACTTATATTTGGTGGGCCCTAGAAGTTTAAGAGTCTGTGGACGGGCCCAGAACCCCTCCCACCGAGATCATGGGCCCATCCCATTTGTGGGATCTTGGGCCCGTTGATAATGGGCGAGCCCTCCACAAAAAATGGTGCGGCTGCCTATCATTCAAGAAATTTTGTTTTTGGTCATAATGTCGTCAGAGAATCTGTGTGCAAAGCCATCTATCCATTCCATTTCAAACATAAGACCCTTAAAGACACACTATTCTTTTAGAAAATTTAACACAAATGACCTTTGAATTTTGATTCAATATATAATATCGTCCCTGAATATTTAATCCATTTAACATGACTAATGAATTTTAATTTAATGTGTAATTACATCCCTAAATTTTTAGTACATATTCAATTTAATACATCGGTTATACAAAAATGTTTGACGTTGTCTTATTTTGAACATTATATTTCCATTAATCGAAGTTCAAGAATAACATTTAAATATTATTCAGAGATTAAATTGAGCATATACTAAAAGTTTCAAAATCATTTGTGCAATTATTCTATTTTTTTCACTACATTTTATATATAAAAAAAACTCCATATATGAGAATATCGTATTATTATTATTATTATTACTATTGTTATTATTATTATTATTATTATTATTATTATTATTATTATAACCAAAGCACTGTTTTGACTTTTCAGTCGTTCGAACAATCAGACTGCTGCAGAGGCTCATCTGCTGTCGTTAGGACTTCTTCTACGGCACGGGGTCCGACCCGGTTTCGGTTGACCCGCATCCCCCCAAGATCCATTTCCGTGCACCGGAAGCGATCGCCAGAATTCCCACCGGCTGCACGCATTCCTTCCAATTCGTCAAACCTTCGAAAACGCCTCCCGACCTCGCTTTCTTCCCCTTCCCTTACCCTCGATCTCCGAAGGACCGACCCGATCCAGGACCCGACCGATGTTGCCGAGACCCAGACGTCGCTGCGAGGGCACCGCCATGGGCGCCATCGTCCTCGACCTCCGCCCCGGCCTCGGGATCGGACCTTTCTCCCTCGGTAACGTCTTGGCTCGACCTCGAATCCGATTGCCGAGTTTGATTGCTTCTTTGATGGGGGAGGTGGTTGTCGCGGTTGCCGGTTGGCGGTTTGAGTCGTCTTCCTCGTCTCGTTCTCTGTCTAACTTGGTTTATGGGAAATTTTAGTTGATCGTCGGTAGTAATCGCGATTTCTGCCCTGTGATTATATTTCTGTCGACTGTACTTTGTTGTTCATTTCGATATTTGATGATAGTGAGCTTACCCGATGCTTAAGTACAATGGCGGCGAAGCCAAGTGTTTGTATTTTCGTGTCCGCTAATTCGTGGGACTATTACTTAGGTGAATGGCATGGTTTCCCTTTGGGCTTGTTAAAAATTGCTGTCTGATGGTGGGGTGCATGTATTTTAACCGATGTAGGGATGCCGATATGTGAAGCGTTTGCGCAGATTGAGCAGCAACCCAACATCTACGATGTTGTCCATGTCAAGTATTATGACGAGGTCAATGTTCTGAATTTGCTATTCTTTCTCTTTCTTTGCCTTCTAATTCAAGTGATCGTGAGCACTCCTACAGTACGCTCGATGAATGGAACGACTTTACCACATTGGACGCTTCATTGTGATCAAATTTAAAGCTTCATTGCTGTGCAGTACTTTGGTGTATCCTAGAAATTTCCAATTCCACTGGAGTTTGCAGTTTGCATGAGTGGACTGTTTAGAAGATGTTGCTTGTAACATTGGGCTGTATTCTTGATAGTGATTATCAATTGAAAAGAGCAATTATGTGCAGGATCCACTAAAGCTGGATATTGTTATCAGTTTTCCAGATCATGGTTTTCATCTCCGTTTCGATCCTTGGTCACAGGTTCGTTCTCAATTTGAATCATTTTTATCTGTGTTGGGCATGAACTTAACTAAGGTGGTTCACTTGGCTGGTGCTTGTGAGCCGGCAACCTATTTTCGTCTTTTACTCTGCAGAATGTGTTTATGGTTGATAGCTGATTTGGAATTCCGTTTTGAGTTTGGAACTAGAGGAGTGTGGTTTTTGCCTATTAACTTTTCAAGAGAAACAAAGTTTTCATACACTTGAACCATGGTGCTCTTTGTTGGGACATGGTAATGGGGTTGGTGTTTGTATTTCATGCTTCTTATGCCAAGACCACTCTGCTATGCGAACAACCTATTGCATTTTCAAGTGAGGGGAGACTCGTTTCATAAACATTGTGCGGAAGCCTTACTTTTTACCCTATCTGTAGACGGCATCCTTTTCAAAAGGAGTCTTCTTGTCTGAAAGACGGTTGTTATAGGTATGAAAATTTTGATTCACCCTGGTTATCTCATCTTGCATACTCTCACATTTTTATATTCAAACTTTTTGAACAGGCCTCATGCAATGTCTATGTTTTCACCTCAACCTAATTGAACCGGCATGTGCATTTATAATATACGAACAGGAGCTTCACACAGTTTAATAATCCGACAACTTAGGAATCATCTGATTGCATTGTTTTATATTTGTTTTAATTAACATATACTTTATGAAATATTGGTTGTCATTCTATGGTGTGGTCAAGTTTCTTAGTTCTGTCCTTGAACTTGGTTTCAGAGGTTACGTCTTGTTGAGATTTTTGACGTCAAGAGGCTTCAGATGCGCTACTCCAATTCTCTCATTGGGTTGGTTATGATCTTTCTTTTAGTTATATTGCTTTTTTTGGAAATGACTGTGGACCTTAACCCATTTAATACTTTAACTTTAGTGGACCATCGACTCTTGCCACATTTGTAGCTGTGTACGCACTTTTTGGACCAACTTTTCCTGGAATCTACGATAAAGATAGAGGTGTCTACACTCTTTTCTACCCAGTATGTATATCAGAAACCTAGTATTTCCTTCTCAACTCTTTTAAGAATGTTCTCGGTCTATGGAGCATCTCGTTTAAAGCCTGCTATTTTTTGTTAGGGGCTATCGTTTGCTTTTCCTATTCCAAGCCAATATACAGATTGCTGCCATGACAGAGAAGGTATTTTGTGGTTCAGTTGATATTATACTATTTAAGTGTCATGAGATATATTGCTGTTGATGTTTGATTCACCCTTTTCCTTTGAAAAAAGCGGAACTGCCACTAGAGTTTCCCGATGGCACCACTCCAGTCACATGTCGCGTGTCTATATATGATAGCTCCACAGACAAGAAAGTTGGTGTAGGATCTTTAATGGATAAAGCTTCTGTTCCTCCCTTAATTCCTGGTAGTCTCTACATGGAGGAAGTTCATGTTAAGGTTTGATATCACTCTCTTTTAACTGTTATTATGATTTGGATCCCATCGTGACTACTATTGGAACGCATGTCTATGTGTGATGTTGTGTTTTGAATGTTCATTACTCTTCTATGCTCATGCTTGCCACTAACCTTTGTTGAGCAAATATGGTGCATACAAGAATATTGATAGGGAAGGTCCTTCTCTATAAATAGATCAAGTTTGGTTGTCTGGTTTGCTTCTATTTGTGATGTCTCTTTATGGGGAAACATCACTTTAAGCTGGTGTGTCTTGGTTTATCAGCTTGGAGAGGAATTGCATTTCACCGTTGGTGGACAGCGTATACCTTTTGGTGCATCACCTCAGGTAAATTTGCAGTGTTGCACATAGTATTTGGGTTTTTTCTGCTAAATACCCTATACGTTATTGTACTGGTCAACATATTATTTACTTTATGCTTCCATTAATATATTTGATTAAAGAACTAATTGCTGTGGTTTAAGGAGTTGTGATTGCTTTGATTGTTGTCTGATATTAAGTTGTTGAACTGCTGATGGATAAAATCGATAGTTTCTGATGTTGAGTCTACGAATGTTATTTTAATCTGTTGTTATCCTGGTATGTGCTCTAAGATTTCATGATTTTATGCAGGATGTGTGGACCGAATTAGGTCGTCCATGTGGGATTCATCAAAAACAGGTCAAAAGATTGTCCATATCTATTCTTTCAAAAATTTCAGTTGCCGGCAAGAATGATTCTTTTGTTTATTTTTAATTGTCAGTATTATGTTAAGCTGAAAACAAAGCTATATTTCAACTAGAAAGACATCTGCGCAGATCACTGCATACTTGTTTGTGTCTGTTTGTTTGGGAGGCCTGCAGGTTGGGAGATGTTAGATTGCATTAAGGGTAATTAGCAGTTGAAGCAACAATTTGAGGATTTGGTTGTAAATTTGCAATAGGAAATAGCTGTGTAAAAGGGCTAATGGGGCCTGGCTGGGGTGTCAGATCTTCAAGTCTCATATAGCTGTGAGATATGACCCATGAGGGCTATATTTTGCTTCCATCAACTCTTAGATGATTAGAATTGTTTATTTATATGCAGATAATCTGCTATACCGGGTGTTTGTCAGTTATGATCATGGTCATCATCGTTAATCTGCTTTCCTCGTTGGAGAATTACAAAGTTTCTTTTACTTGTAAAGTTAGGTAACACGCTCGCTAGGAATTCAATACTTTTGTTAAATACTTTCTGTTGACTTAACAGGTTGATCAAATGGTAATACACTCTGCCTCAGATCCGCGTCCGAGGACAACTCTCTGTGGGGATTATTTCTACAATTATTTCACTCGGGGCTTAGATATCTTATTTGATGGCCAGGTCTGTATATATGTTCCTGTTGTCTTGATTCTTGCCATTTCCAAGTTATACACCTTTCTCATGTAGCTTTTATAAATTTGCAGACTCACAAAATCAAAAAGTTTGTATTGCATACAAACTATCCAGGGCATGCGGATTTCAATTCGTATATAAAATGCAACTTTATTGTCTATGGTTCCAATCGTAAGTTCTTTCCCTCTTCTCAGCTGTTGAAACAGAGCGATCTCTACTCCTATAACCAGAAAATGAGATTTGGTCCTTCTTTTGGCTATTTCCAGCTTTGCCTCTTAGCAAAACTTCCTTAAGAGACAACCAAATGCATTAAAGTACATTTCTACTAATTTCACATGCTAAACTTTAAATTGCCATTGTGGGCTTCTGCATTCTTAATATTTGTAAGAGTAATCAAACATTTGAAATTTGGAAAACTACAAATACGAATCATGCCCTCTCCTCTCATTTTAAAATACGATGTTCATTGCTCTTGTTATATAATAGATACATTTTCTCCTCAAAGCTCCAGTTCTCATGCATGCTTCCATGGGCATTTTTTCTGCTGTAAATTCTCTTGGGAGACAGACCAGCACATAAGGGACTGTAAAGTGTCTCTTTCTTTAACTAATATGTTCCTTGCTTTGTCTAAGCTCTATATAATTGTCAAGTTACCTATTTCTTTTGTGAGAAACTTCGCATTACATAATTTTTGCACACTGATTTAATCCGTGTAGTGCTTAGTACCAGTTAAATAATTTTAAACAATATTGCCATATTCCTTTGCATAGATTGAATTTACCATTTCTACTGGCCATGCCGCGTCTGCTGAAAGTCTAGTTAAGTTAAAGGAAACAAGGGGAAGTGAGAGGAGTAGACAGTTTTCTTCTATTGGTGAGAGAGGAATAGACAATTTACTTGTGCTTAAACAGATGATACCTTGTGATGTGCTGACTAACAGTTTACCTTGTGCTTAAACAGAGGATGCTTTTTCCTGGACTGATGTTCTTCTCTCTGCTTGCAGTTGGTGGTTGCTTTCAGGAAGTGAATGGTCCTCAAAACAGGATTACTCCAGGCACAAAATGGGAGCAAGTAAAGGTCTAATTCTTGTCAGAACGCAAACTTGAAGAAAATCCTGTTAGATTGAGGAAATCATAGTTTGTCTTCTCTTGTCCTGTGGACATTGCAGCATTGAGATAGTTAATTGCACAAGGGCTCATTTCTCTTAAGAGGTCATCTTAAAAAAAAAAAAAAGAACAAAAAGCCTAGTTTTTCTCGACTAATTTTTGGATACTTCTTAGTTTCGTTGTTTGTCATTTCCTGTAAAGTGTATTAGGTCTTCATGTGTTCATTTAAACTTGGAAGTTCATCATCATATACTGCTATCCTTACATGCTGTTTCAGTTGGCTTCTGAATTGTTTTTTTCTCTATATTTCTCTCTTTTTCATTGTCATTCTGAAGGGCACCTAACTAAACAATGTAAACCCATCTGTAGGAGATCCTTGGAGACTGTGGTCGAGCTGCTATACAAACTCAGGGTTCTACTAGCAATCCATTTGGATCTACTTTCGTATATGGTTATCAGAATGTTGCTTTTGAGGTGAGTATGAGCTACAGGGATACTTTGTTTTATCAACTATGAGAGGAAGAGCTCGTTTGTAGGGGACTTTCTGAGCATGCTTCTTTGACATTAGAGAGAGATTTATTTATCTCAAGCAAAAAAAGAGTGACTGCTAAAGATTTCTTCTGAATAAGCAGGTGATGAAGAATGGCTATATAGCAACCGTGACTCTCTTCCAGTCATGATGACTGTTGTAAGGTACTTCTGCTCTCCCTTTTAAATGTCTTTGCTTACTAAAGATGTGCTTACTCTATGGGGAATTATGGCTTAATTTGATGATTTCTGAGTCGATTAGTACTGCCAAAATTAGTTTCTTCTGAGTGGTTGTTGATTTCCTCTTAGATCACAATATTTTGTGGTTCCAGTTATGCAGGCACTTTGCTCAAACTGGGGTGTATATGTACAGTGGGCTTCGGTAATCAGCCAATAATTGGAAGAATAGCTGGATGCTTGGATGAAAAAATTGTACAGCTCTGTATCAATGTCCATAGTTGATTCATTCTACCATCTTTCTGCTTTTACCCGTAATGTAGTCAAATTCTATCATCATTGACATCTTTGACATTTTCCTAAACCCTGCTATCAATTCCGTTTCTCATTCTATTTTGCCAACGGGTTTTGTTTTGAAATGTTTAGACCACGAGAATCATGTGTTAAAAGAAGTTTCACAATCCACATCCGCCAACATTTAGAGTGATGAATTCCCCATCAGACTAGACATTTCTGCGGTGTGGTTTTAATTGGCATGGCTTCCCACTGAATTCTTGACGAAGGGTTGATAGGCGGGTAATATGTAAAATGTTAGCTATAAAGTTTCCAAGTACTATAGAAAACCGTGATCATACCTGTCTCTCGGCAGTTGGTTTGATAATCTGTCTTGTCACGCAAAACAGGCCTTTGGTCCAAAATTAATTTCTCATCAGCGAAGGTATTTGTTCCTCGATTAGTCAAAGGTATTTGTTCTTTGATGATCAATCTTGCTTAGAAACAGAAGCACCATTAATTTGCGAATGTTTACCTGGTGTTGAATTGGTCCCTTGAGCCTTCGTTGCATTGAGGGTGGGGAGAGGGAGAGAGAGGAAGCAATTTTGGAGGTGAATCTCGATGATGGTCGCCATCTCTCACTAATCACCACGGAACCAAATGCACAACCCTTTGTCGGGCATAACGCTTACAGAAAGGTGAAATTGTAGCTTATATTTGGGATGGGCAGCTCCTCTTCATCTTGTTTGTTTTTTTTAATCCTTTTCTAATATGTTCCAAGCTAATTGAAATTCCAAACCCGTTATTGTTCTAACGTGATCTCTCGATTGAGTAACCATAAATTCATAATCGATGTGGATTACATTTTCTTGGCCAATATTATTACCTGAATATAGAGACAACGAAGAAAATTTTCTTAGATTATATAGGTTTCAGATGATGGATCTATTTCCGATACAACAAAGCTTCACATACAACCAGTCTAATCAAAGATTATACTCCATTTTATCTCACAAGTTTATTTGAACACGATAGCATATCCTAGAACTTACTAATCAACAAACGAAGATTGAGATTTGCCTCAAAATAATAGCCAAGTGTACTAAATTAGTGACATGTCGAAGGATACATGCTGCACATGACCGACTAACTTGATATTCAACATCTTACCACTAACTATTTCAAACGTTTCATGACGGAGTACATAAAATCATCTTTACATTTAACCAAAAATCAACAGTGGATTGCTATGTTAGATGAATAATACTGAAAATATCTAATTTTTCCTCATTTGTATTTACTTATGATAATTCAGTTACCTATGAGAAGAACGGGAAAAAGATTTAGTCACAAGAATCGCACAAGCTTTAATAGGCTATAGAAGCGTCGCATGCGTAAATGTTTTTGATAACATATGATTTGCCAAGCTTTGTCGCAACCGTGCATGGCACGGGTAAATCTTCTAGTTACATGCAATTACCCGCAGCGACTTGACGTCCCTCGGTTTGCCCCCAAAAAGAGGAAACAATTGACCTTCTGGTCTGGACAAAGACCAACTGAGACCATGACATTATGGCCGAAACACATGATTCACGTGTCTCCAGGAACTTTCACCAAGAGAAAGGTTAAGGAGAAGATGAAAAATCAGCCACAGCATATAGGACGGATCAACTACCGCGACTTCTCGCATCGTAGTTCGAGGTTTCCACCGAACCCACTTCGCCAGGGTTGTGATTATTGTCATTGCTGCCAAAACAAAATCCTCGGGGGCTTAGGAATCAGGAACCATACATGAGAATCACAAGCAGAAACACCAAATTCCACTAGATTGACACTCGAACCATGTAAAGTGGGTTGACATCTCGGAAGAATGGAAATCTAGTATTTAAGCCTTTCTTTTCTGGTATTGCAAGCAGGGTGTGTGATCATGTACACCAATTCTCAAAGGCCAAGAACATGACAGTGCTATGATATGAATATGATTGTCATGTCCACACTACACCATTTTATCATGAGATATTTTCAAGTTGCATTGGGTAGCTATAAGAAAAAAAGGAAGATTCAAGCACCACAAACTAAATGCTGTTAGTCGAATAAAAGTTCTCGATAATATTGAAACAAGAAGTCACACTGACGGCTTGAATCTTCATGTTGAGCTTTTTTCTATAGCAAACCCCACAATGTAATTGGTATCAACTGGGCCTACCAAAGCAATACAAAATCTCTGGGCCTAGCGCACTAAATTGAACTAGCAGAACTGAGTGAAGATTTGACTAATTTGTTCCTATCAGCTTGCGTTTCCAAAACAAGAAACTTTAGTCACATTGCCAGTTTTTTAGTCTGTAGTATAGATGGCCCACACATTTTAACGAGCACCCTTCGAGTGAGAACTAAGACCAAATAAGCATTCATCCTTCTGACTAGCGTTGCCATTTTCAGATCTTCAGAATACAGGTCCATGAAAAACTAGAATGTCCTGGATGTTTTTCTCAGAAAGGCAACTCTTATCTGAAAATGAGTAGCATTATTGGGGAAAAGCCCCGGATGTTCTCCTAAAGTGAATCTGATGCGCAGATGAGAAGTAAAAATGAACGTGTCGATAAGGTCAGATTCGCGAAGTCTTTTACTTGTCACTTCATACCAGAAACAAGGACCCAGGTAAGTATTTCGCCTTCATAATAAATTTAAGAGAAATCAACTTACAGCCATTGACTGCTCTTCACAAAACAAAAGAAAACTTATAGCCATTGACTGCTTCCGCAACACCCTCTTGCTTTGCATAAGACCTCCAATGCGTTACTTGTGTCCAATGCTTGTGCCTGTCCCCTTGCAAACACTTTATTTAACTACCCGTACCCCCAACAAAAGATGGACCAAACATCACACGAATGTGCAGTCGTCAAAGCTCTAACTATAGGTATCACAACTAATCTTCCAACTATTACCAACACCAATATGACTGGACTTTTCATGAGACAACATATCACAGATTTGGGCCAGGACCTCCCCCTTTTGTTACAGTTACGCACTTGCAAGATGTTAAAAAGGCCAATCACAGGGACTATTAACAAAGATTAATAAGCAAAATCCAATATCACATCCGAGAAATGCATATTCATAATTACTTGCTAACCTCATTATAGGAAGCTTGGTCGTGCATTCTTTGGGGCTTCATATTCAGATCGATCATCTTTGAATCCATCTTGGCGTGCCCATCGGCATCAGCATCAGGCACCTGAACACTGGATGATCTATAGTTTTGATGATTCTCCCCTGATATAACTATAGGGCCCTGATTTTGCACTCTTTTCTCGTTTTGATCCACTAAAGGCAAAGCCTGGTCGTCGCTGTGTGCAGAATTATCCCCTGGAAACTACAAGAAAAGATGATGCCTTGGACATTAATAGATGGACAAGAGATTGATGCTGATACAGGCAACTAAAAGTGAGACCAACCTCAACTCTCTGCCTTAGTAGAAGGTATCTTCCATGTTTTCTTTTGCCTCCAACATGAACAATCATATCACATTGCAGACAAAGTGAGGTTCCATCTACCTCGCAATAAAAGAAAGCTATACAAACGGTTCAATAAGAACGTCATAGGATTGAATGTCTTGAGCAGAAAACAATGGGGCATATACACAACTAAACTCAAAGGAAAGAGTACCAGGAGCATTTTCACATATGTCACAGCGAGGAACATCGCTGGGAGTCGCAAGGCCAACCCTGACATGCCGACTAGCTAGCTTATTACACATGTGCACCTGCGGTCCATTACCAGCTATTAATGGTTTAAAGTTCATAAACAGAAGTTCTAGAAAGCGTGGAAAAAGCAAGAAGCTTTCTTCTATCAAACTTTGAGAGAGATTGATGCCAGATCGCAGTGAAACCATCCAAGCCAAAGTTTACTCCAACAATCATTCTCACACTGATATTGGTAAAAGGATGTGGAAAGAAACACATCTGAAAGTAAGCACGAGGAAAAATCAAGGTTTAGTTTCCTAAAAATCATGGGCTTATTTTGATCTCCAACCGCGAAAAGAGCTTAGCAGGGAGGTCAGTCTGGACGCAACAGATCATATATGCAAGGCACAGCCTAGCCAGTTGGGCCAGACTGACCCCGATGTAACAGTAGGGCCACGCCCATCACCGTGTTGATGGAGCATTTCAAGATGCAAGTGGACAAGGCATTTCACGCGCATCCTTGCTTGGATACTGATGTTATCCGGGGAGATGGCTTAGGGAAGGCTTATGTCAGAAAAAACTTCCTAACCACCATCATCTGCGTACCCAACAGACAAGATTCTCAATCATCCCGGTCGAGCACTTGAACAAACGAATTCACACTTAATCGGGCTTATTAACTCTTCAAGAATAATCAACTGAGAAATTCATTTGGAGATAAATTACAGCAATGTCTGAGAGATGATTGATTTATTGAGCCAAACCCCATGATCATCTCTAAGCTCGTAAACCATCAAGAGTCAACGCTTGCAGATCGATTCTACATGCAAAACCCCACCAGTCCTAGAGATGACATGGACATCTAAATACATCATCCCAATTCACGAACCCAAAAGAAGAATAGCACAAGAGGAGATAATTGGGAAAAAAAAAAAAAAGAGCGAGAGACCTTGTCGTCGCAGGCACTGCAAAGGGCCGCCTCGTCGGCGGCGCAGAAGACGACGGCGGCGGCGCTCTCGCAAGCGTCACAAAGGGTCCGCATGCCTACTGTTGTCACCACCACCCTTCACTCTCATTTCTCCAGAAAAGAAATCAATAACAACAGTAAGCCAAGAAAACGAGAATGCTCGCACTCAAACTCAAGTGGGGGGAAATCCCAGAAAAGGAGAGAACTTCAAGAGAATCACCAGATGAGGTTCTCTTCCCTTTTGATGGGTCGAAAAAAGGGGATTATTATATGGCGTTGGTTGGAGACTGAGGAATACAGGGACGAAAGCCAGCCTCGAATGGAGTCTGGGAAGTGGGGGAAGAGGTAGAAGGGAGGGTTTGGCCACACCAAAAGAGGCAACAACAACCAAAAAAAGGCGCAGATTCCAGAACCAAAAGGTCGTGTGTGTTTATTATAATGATTTGGTTGGTCACAGACACACACACACAGGGGTAGAGAGATGAAGAGAAAGGGGGGTTGGAGTTTTCTTTCGTTTTTGTCAGTCAAAATCAAAACTAGGTTAAGTGAAAAGAGTTGGTGCTGGCCGGGGGAGTTTTCAGCCACAAAGCTTCAGCAGCAGTGGGGTTTGACAATGGCCTCCGGAGCATCCTCGCCCACCACTTCCATATCTGGGCCCTGGTCCCACCTTCCCTCCCCTTCCCTCCTTCTCCTTCTCCCTCTCCCTCACCACATTCTCATCTCTCCACGCGTTGGCTGTATGATAATCCCGTGCTCGCGCACGACAGAGGATATCCAGGGCTGAAGACAAGAAGGATCACCGTCTCGTAAAGGCCGGCCACGCGTCACGGGCCGTGTCGTCGGGTGCTCGAACTTCTAGAAGGCCATCGTCTTTACTTCCGATACACGATACGTTCAGTACTTTGTTCTGTGGATAAAGTATCTTCATCCGATGCTCGAGGACCTGGTCTGAAAATTCAATGGAGCGATCCTTCGTTACGATTATCATTTTCAGTCTTCTGCATGAATCGTGCTGATGAGCGGAATGAATAGGAGAACATGCAGAGAAGGGTGGTTCTCCTTCCTGGTAATGCTCCATTGCCGAGTGGGTCGAACGATGAAATGTGAAACTCCCAAAATCAATGGCGATAGATGTTTTCTTGATAGACGTATGGCTAATATGTCTGAGTAAGTAAGATCTTGAGGTATAATAATTCCGACATGACGAATAGTATGATAGCACGTCATACTAGGTTCCAACCTATTTAAGCTTTTCAGACGTCATAATGACATCAACTAGCATCAAGCCGATAATGGCTTGACTCTCGTATTTTAGAGGGTTCTCGCTCTAAGCTCGTTAAGTCAAAAGCTCTCTAAAATATCTTGAGAAGATGGAGATAATCAAGATCCAATCGATAGTCACGAACTAACCCTACATGGATTAAGCAAGAGTCCGACTGCACAAAGTACACCCGCAATAATTTTCAGGCACGTATCCTTTAGAGTGAGTATGAAATAGGGAAGAATAAAATACACGGTTTTTGAACTTTAATCTAATTTACAATGTATGATGATATCTAAATTTTGGTTCAATATATAAAATTATCTATGAAATTTTAATTTGTTCAATATGATCCATGAATTCTGGTGCAATGTTTTATGTGATCCCTGATCTGCTAATAGTTCCGCGACTATCGACATTGCAAGTGGGGTGAAAATTCAAGAACCGAGTTGTGCAAATTAAAAGTTCAGAAATGATATTTTATATCAGATTAAAATTTACGGACCGCCTATTCTATTATCCTTATCAAATATAAGTCATGATTCATACACAGGTACACATCTGACATGATACGAAATAAAAAATGAGCAAAAACTGGGGACGCGCGGGCCCGACGGTACAAAATTTATGCAAAAACTCAAAGCAACAAGTAGGTCCACCACGACTTGTGTCCACGAATATACACAAATGTGGTTCGCATCGACCTCCATAATCCACATTGTACAGCAGCATAGGATCCACAGATGTATGCACGCACTAGAAACGATGAACACGAAGATATAGAAAAGACATCTAGAGAAGTCTATTCATCTTGGCCCTCTTGATGCTTATCATCTTCGTACCAGATCACTATCTAATTTGGTGATGAGGATGCGAGTCTTTTAATGATTGTCCTAAAAATTTTAAACTCATCGTATGATTATAAATTCAATCAATTTTTTCAATTTGGTCAATTTACTAACACTTTAAAGATTTGACAATGAAATCACTCCGACTATTTTTGTTCAAAAAAAATGTGAACTTCGATTGTTTTACATATCAATGATATGATAAACAAGTTTTGCAATTTTCTAACTTTTTTTTCTTCCTTCTTTTCTTATTTCCCTTTCGCTGAGGCCTCCTGAGCGACTGTGAAAGCTGCAACTTGCTCTGTGGCTGGGAGGGAGCAAAAGAAATCATTTGAACCGGATCGAATAGACTAATTCTGAGCAGACCAAGGTCGCCAGTCCGGCTCCCAATTTCAATACAATTCAATCCAATTAAGTTTGAGCCAGTTTCTGAATTTCAGGAGTCGGATTGTTCACCTTGGGTTCAACCAATTTTTTTTTTTTTAAATGTTCATACAAGTATGTGAAATAGTAAAAAAGTAAAAACTAGGCCCTAACCTCTCACTACAAGTTTTGGACTCTCTCGCCCGAGCTGATGGCATCCCTCTCGCTTGACGCCACCCTCTCTCCTTGTTTCGGCCGATCAATTGCATCGCATTAGGTGACTTAAAGTCACCCGATTTGGGATCCGTGACCGTCCAATTTTATATCGGACGGCCACCCATTATTTGAGAAGTTAGGTTTTCAAGTTGCTTTTTGTTGCATCTGTCCAATCTACATTTGACGGATGAGGCGAAAAGCAAATCTCTGTTTCCTCGCATCTGAGGCAAAATGTCCAGTGCTCTGTTTTTCGTTATGGTAGAGAAGTAGAGAACGTGTTTCAAAGCAGCGATTCGGGGGAGCGTTGGAGCTAGTATTCAATTCCCTCTCGGCTCCTCTTGGTAGCGAACAATGAGGCTGCTAAGAATGCATTAAACTCACAAAAGAGAATTAAGGCTGACAAAAAATGACCATGGAGCTGCCACCAGTGCTGTTTACGCATTCGGGAACCGGATCGTACGGTCCGGTCCGATTTCTGGACATGATGGTCGGGTTTCCAAATAGGAACCGGACCGCACAAGAACCAATCACTCCTGATTGTGGCCGGCAACTGAGCTTTGGACCAACAAGAGGAAATAGGACAAAGAGAAAAAAAATTGGAAGAAAAAAATAAAAATAACTAAACAAACATTTCTCAAAAAAATGCAAAAAATCGTGGACATCAACTATCTCCGACTATATTTGGCCTAAAGGATGACATTTGATAAAATCAATGTTTAGAACTAAATTGATCAAATGAAAAAATTTAGAATCGATCCCCTTACCACTCGTCTCCCCCGACCTCGACGGCGGCGGCGCTGCCGCGCACCCAGCATTTTCGCCAGTGGAGAACCCCAATTCCGACCACAATTGCTGCCAAAACCCCACTGCTTGCCGTCTCTTCCGCCGGTTTGAGCACCTCCGACGCCTCCGCATACAACTCCGCCTGATCCTCCGATCGGGAGCTCGTGGATGGCTCTGTCTGTGAGTATGTTTTCTAGATTTCTCAATGTTTAAAACTTGAAAATGGTAATTCAACTTAAAAGTACTTTCGGTCACAGAAAATATATACGCTTAATATACTTCCAGTTTATGATTTCCCTCCGTAAACCTTCACAAAAGATGTTTGTTATAATGTCAAAGTAGATTTGGATTTACCACTTCACATCTTTCCAACGTTGTCTTTGAAAATGAGAGAAAAAGTATGGAAAGCATAGTATGACATCATGTATGCTTATGTTTATAATTACTAGACTTTACAACTTCTTTTTTTTACCTTTCCATTAATCGTACATTGTATTTCATCGATTGATCATTTTTAGTAAAATTGAAACTTGTGAAAGTCTAGAAAACTTATCCATGAAAAATTCTCTCACTCAACCAAACACATCTACGCTTTATTCGTTTTGCTTAAAAACTTTTTCATAGGGACATGTTTTTCTCATTTTTTTGGTGTTTGAATCGCTTAGGGAAGGGAGTCGACAAAAAACCCATGCTTAAATTCGAAAAAATAATTTCCTCTTTAAAATAACAAATCAATTTTCAAAATATGATTACATATCAACTAGAGTTTTTGCAATTGGACAATGAAATCCAAACATCCATTCCAAGATCCTTCGCAGCAAGCCCAAGTCTAGAGGCAAGGGAAGTTCCAAAGAGGTCAAAGCCGATGGACCCCGATGCTTGTGCTCGATTTTCTAGTTATTTGTGCCCAAGTTACTAATGCCCGAACAATGCTTGTCTATTTAGGGAATAAAAACAGGTTTTCCTCCTCCAAACAATTTTCAATTCATTTTCAAACTTCATCCAAACACCCCAAAAAAATTGTCATTTTTCTGGAAAATGAATTGTTGAAAATATTTTCCAAAAATCTCGGATTTTCCGCGAAACAAAAAATCCTTTAATAGAAAAAACACGCACATAGGCTCGGTTTGTTTCATATACAATTTGGCATCAATATAAACTATTCTCCAAGAAATCATTTTTTAAGAAAATGGAAATATGATCTTAATTATCTTTGACTGATATCTAGGAATGAACTCCAAATTATTTGCCATTGCCAACGCTTTAAAAGAAACCATTATTGGACCCGTTTGTAGTACAATGTGGTTCTTCGAATTTCAGGCCGCTTTAGGCCCAACGGGCCGGACATTTTGGAGCAGCAACCTCTCTCGCTCGCAGGAGAAACACCTCAAAGCCCATGTTCCCCGGACGAACCCGACCCGACCCGACACATCCAAATCCAAATTGGTTTGTTAAAAGCTATCGAGCTGTCCGAGCGACGATGGACGGGCAAAAGCCCATCGGACCTGACCCAGAACTCAACATTCAGCTTAGATGGATGATACCCAGGAAAGTGTCGGCATAACACGAAGGCTAAACGGGCAAAGATCATGTCACCTCAAGTAGCACGAATCGAATGGAGTCGGTCAATGGGGCATCACGTAGCAAAGATTCATCCTTGCCATGAGCAATTTCGTCGACCCCCGTGGAAGCACCTTCCCATTCGATCGGCAAATTCTCAGTTCCCTCTGGAAAGGACGGTGTTCGGCTTCACCGGAGCCACATCGAGTTCACATCGACTCTGTTTGTTTTTCGACGTCCATGCAAACCGCCACGTGGGGTTTTTAATAGCCGGTGAAATTGTGACTAATGACATACTTGTCACGCTGGCATAGATTGAGATTTCTCATGACATCGAGATAAAAAAGAGCGCGTGGCTATCCATATCTTTATTGGATATAATTTTGGGTGTTTGGAGATATCCAATTATTAATGCCAAAGCTTCATAGTTCATATTTTACAGAGAATATGTGAACACGAAACAACCTAACATACTTTAGTGGCCTTGAGTGGTTCTAAGGGTGCGTCTGGTTCAACATTCAGGAAAAGTTATTGGAAAAATGCAAAAGTCTTTAAGCCTAAAAGATTTGGTGATATACAAATACTGTTTGGTAAAATACAATTGAAAAGTGTTTTAATATGCAATTTTGAAGAAATATTGTTTAATAAACATATATTTCGAAAGCTTTTTCGTTTAACCAATTTAAAGTTCTTTTCATGTCAGATGCGGGGTCGGAGGGGAGGAGGCGATGGAGGCGGCGGTTGCCCGAGGGGGGGGGGAGTTGCCGGAGGTGGGTGAGAGGTGGTAGTTGCAGGGGGAGTCAAGAGTCGTTAGAAGGCGACGGGGGGGCGGGGGGGGGAGGTAGCAAAAGGTGAGGAAGTAGTATTCCGAAAATGCTACTTCTCAAAGCACCTCTAAGGTTGCATTATTATAAAGGCATTTAGAGAGTTTTGAAGATGCAATTACATATCCTCAAAAGCCCTCAAAAAATGAACCAAACATCATACCAAGAGACTTTAGAGCCCCAAAATCAATTTCAAATACTGAACCAAAAGCACCCTAAATATGCCTGTCTCCTTGTGCCCCTGGCATCGACTAAAGCCAAGTGATCATGGCAATCTCGGACTTCTGACTTGTTTATTACGATACTCGAAAGGTATGAGTTAGGAGTTTGCGGCAAGAGCTCTTACACAACTTTAGTTTGATGATTAAGGACAATAAACTCATCTTATCGGAGCTACATCAAGCATTCATGATTCATTCTTGGACTCTCTCTGTCTCTCTGGGCTCGTCCATTCAGGGGAGCGTTTGATTAGGTCAATGCTCCCCCCAAAACGGGGGATTTTGTCTCCTGTCTGCACCAGAAACTTCATATCTTTTGCGCTCAATGCCCGATTTCAGGTCTGGTCTACAGGGCCCTAATACGTGGGCCTTGCTTTGGATCCAACCAGAAACATCCACTAAGTTGCCTCATGATACTCCCTTCGTCCTTCGTTTTGGTTTTTGTCCTTTCTTCCCCCCCCCCCCCCCTACTTTATGGGTTCGTGCTCCCTAGTTTAGCTTTCTCCGTTGCCTTTTGTTTTATATGACCAAAGTGATGGTTTGCCCCTGCTCCAGTTGACTCCAATTGGTCCTCTGTATTGACATGGGGGCAACGCTCGGTCCAGTGATATCCTTTCCGGACGGGGAGTCTCATCCTCACAATGCTAATGCGCAGAGCATTCAACCGAAGATAGCGAGGCGAAGAGTCAAATTTCGACTCTGCAAAGCCGGGGGGGTTCAAGCCGGTCCTGCAATCATGTGCTCTGCGCATGCAAGGACCGTGCACATGAGAGTTAAATATATACATGAAGGATCTGCGTAGAGTCATATCAGCAATGCCTGGGCAATAATTTCTATAGCTGTCACGGCATGCCGAAAAGGAAGCATCACCAGCATGACCTCAGTAATGGAGTGAAGCACGTTCTCGCTGCTCCTCCTTTTATGACTCTCTCTCATATCTCGGGATGGTTATCCAGCATACTAGTTCACTCGACCACCCTTCGCAATCACCCTCTTACCTAAGCAGCGTGTTGACCCACTGGGATTGAGATTGAATGGCATGCCACACCGGATGAGACTATTACATGACAATCCTGCCATTGCTCGAGGGTCTTCTCTTAGTCGAAGTAGTCGATCGGGTTCGGGTTCGGCTTCTTCAAGAAGCGAGACCCGGAATCAAGTCCAGGCGACCAGCGATCTCGTGATTCGAAACGATCTCCGGCCCCCAGCCAAATTCACCTTCCCACCAAGGGATCTTCCTGCCTTCGAAATGGCAAAAAACAAATCAAACTCCCTTTTTACTGTTCCCGTACTTGCCTCCATGGCTCTTAAGTGTCGATCGCCTTTAAGTAAAGGGCGGAATGATGGTGCTCTTTACGGGATTTCCTCCTCACCTTTACTCAACCTATCCCTTCCCCCTTCCTCCTCCTCCGTAGCAATCTTTGACCAATCACTCGGGGGCAAAGATGCAGGGGATGCGGTTTTCGGTTGTTAAAAAAAAGGGGGCCATCCCCGGTCAAACGACAGCGCAAAAGCACCGACGAGGAGGAGACGCGAAAAAACACCACACCCACAAGAAAGTCAAAAGGAGGACAGCAGCAACAGCAACAGGGAGGCTTAATGAGAAGAGAGGGAAGTTTTACGTGGATTGGGACAGCAATTCCCCCCCTCTCCTCCTCCTCCTCGTCAATCATGAATGATGATGGAGGGAAGAAGGCTTTTTGTCAGCCATCTTCTTTTGATGCCAATTAACTCATGCGGGTTGTTTTCATTGGGCACAGGATTGTTTATGGGTAGAACTGAGGAGGAACATGAGGTTAAAGCAAAATTTGGGGGGTGGAGGGACAAGTGCAGCATCCTTTTTGGACTTTAAACTGTCGAAATTCCAATAATTGAAGGGCCGGGGGAAATATACAGATGATTTAGTTTTTACCCAATGCGACAAAAGAGTGGATTACTCTTGACCCTTCCAATCTTCGCGCCTATAATTTGTCCAAAATTTTTGTGTTCGGGAGGTCAAATCTTGATCAAAAACGTAATTTTCTTTTGGGTTTTCATTCGCTGGAGGAAGGAGAGAGGCCATTTTCTTCTTCTTCTTCTTCTTATTATTATTTTTCATTAATAAATGGTTGGGAAAGGGCTACTAGTGCCAGCAGCCATCGACGCAACCGCGAGCGTGACCCCGCCTTTTACAGGACGCACAGTCTGAGACATAATTACTCGACACCACCCGCGACTCCGGTGCCCGAGTTCATAAGTCCATCACTACAATCAAGGGGGTAAAAAAAAAAGCGGCACTCCCCAATAAGAACGACGCGCGAACCAAACTCGTGGACGCGCCAAAGACGACAGCTCTTTTCTTATCACCAGGCATTAAAAAAAAAAAAACAGTTCGCGGCCGAGCAAGTCGCGCGGCTTGCAATCTCTACGTAGATGTATCGACTTTACTTGTAAAAGGAATTCACAAAATACATCATTCTATCTAAATTTTGGGTAACGAAGATAAAGAGTCTGTAACGACGGGACTGAACGCTTTCCAATTGTGGACACCGCGGCCACAAATCTCGCCGTTTCGCGCTACTCGCCCCCGGGGCTTCCCTAAAATAAGTCCCCCAAATTGATTGATGAGTGGCGCCAGTCGGTTTAGCGATTTTAATTCCCTCTCTAATGAAGGCATCATTAGCGGGAGGGCGGGGGGCTGCCATGAGATGACAACCCCCCCGGGGCTCAATGATTCAGCCCGCATCTTGTCATATTGGGTCCCCCAAATTATAAAAATAATTTAAATTAATGAACATCATAAAATAATATCTATTTATATCCCACATGATATAAAAATCGCGAATTTATTATCCTTGTCATTGTGATTTTCGAATTTAGATATGAGTACAATGAATATATTTTGGATGGAACTGTTTACAAGTCACATATGCAAGTGTTTGAATTTTTTCGCAGCGCGAAAAGGAAAAAAGGGTTTATATGTGTTGCATAAGTTAAGAATTTTGGATATTTATGTTGTAGTAGTAGATATAATTTGGATTTTTTTTTTTGCGGTGTTATTATTATTATTATTATTTAAAAAAAACGATTGACCCGACCCGACCCCACCACCGGAAGAGCCCTTTTCGAGTTTTGAAAAGAGAAAGAGAAACAAAACAAGAAAACCCACAGTAGCGAACAACTCTCTCTCCCTCTCCCTCCCTCTCTCTGTCTTTTCTCTCTCTGCTTTGCTCTCTGCAGCATTGCCCTCGCTCTCTTCAGCTTCAGAAATGGCGACGGCGACGGCTACACCGACCAAGCGTCTCTCTCCGCTCGCTCCGCGACGCGTCCCCTAGCCGTTTCTGAGCCTCCTCCTCCGCCCGTTTCGCTCTTGCCTTCCTCCAGCGTCTCGCGATGGCTGCTGCCGCTCCTCCTCCTTCTCCTTCCCCCCTACTCGTCCTCCTCCTCGTCCTCGTCGCGGTGGCGCTTTGCTTGCCGCCTCTGACGCGCGCCGCCTCGAGCGCCGTGGCGGTCGCCGAAATCGAGTCGCTCACTTCCTTCAAGCTCAACCTCCACGACCCGCTTGGCGCGCTGGACGGCTGGGATCCGTCCACGCCGTCGGTCCCCTGCGACTGGCGTGGCGTCACCTGCACCAGCGGCCGGGTCACCGAGCTCCGTCTCCCCCGGCTGCAGCTCGCCGGCCGGCTCACGGACCGCATTTCCGGCCTCGCCATGCTGAGCAAGCTCAGCCTCCGGTCAAACTACTTCAACGGGAGCATCCCCGCCTCCCTCGCGAAATGCAGTCGCCTGACTGCCGTCTTCCTGCAGTACAACTCGTTCTCCGGCGACCTCCCGCCGGAAATAGCTAATCTCACGGATCTCCGCGTCCTGAACCTGGCGCAGAACCGCCTCTCGGGCGAGATCGCCGGCGGCCTCCCTCTCGACCTCCGGTATCTCGATCTCTCGTCCAACTCCTTCTCTGGTAACATTCCTCGAAGCCTATCCAACTTGTCTCGCTTAAAGCTCATCAATCTCTCCTATAACAACTTCACCGGTGAGATTCCTGCGCTGTTCGGTGAGCTTCAGGAGTTGGAGTATCTCTGGCTCGATTACAATCTACTAGATGGGACTCTACCCTCCGCGATTGCTAATGCGCTTTGGAGTGATACCTTCGGCGATTGGCGCCCTCCAGAAGCTCCAGGTGGTCGCTCTTTCACGGAATAAGTTCTCCGGTTCAGTGCCGGCTTCGCTGTTCTGCAACGTGTCAGGTAACTCGCCGTCTCTTAGAATCGTTCAACTGGGCTTTAATGGGCTCACGGACATTGTTGGTCCTAGGACCACAGCGTGTTTCGGCGTCTTGCAAGTTTTGGATCTCCAGGAGAACTTAATAACCGGCACGTTTCCTTCATGGTTAACCAGCGTATCCACTTTGACGGCATTAGATTTTTCGAGGAACTTGCTTTCTGGTCCACTTCCTGGTGAGATTGGAAATTTGTTTAGATTGGAGGACCTGAGGATGGGGAATAACTCCTTTAGTGGAGCCATTCCTGAAGAGATCCGAAACTGTAGTTCTTTGCAGGTGCTCGATCTCGAAGGGAATAGACTGACCGGGGAGATTCCCGGATTTTTGGGTGAATTCAAAGGTTTGAGGGTTTTGTCTCTTGGAGTCAATCTGTTCTCAGGTTTAGTTCCTGCGAGTCTCAGGAATCTCACGGGGCTTGAAACTTTGAATTTAAGGTGCAATGGCTTCGCGGGTACTTTACCGGAGCAAATAATGGGGATGAGCAACTTGACTATATTGGACCTGAGTGGAAATAAGTTCTCAGGTCAGTTGCCTGTGAGTATCGGGAACTTGAGCAGATTAACGGTCTTGAACGTGAGTGACAATGATCTTTCAGGTTTGATTCCAGCTGGTCTGGGCAGTCTTTTTAAGCTCGCTACCCTTGATTTGAGCTGGCAGAATTTGTCTGGCGAGTTACCACTTGAGCTTGCAGGTTTGCCGAGTTTGCAAGTCGTTGCTCTACAGGAGAACCAGTTATCTGGTGATGTTCCTGAAGGGTTTAGTAGTTTGGTGGGTTTGCGTTACTTGAACCTCAGTTCCAATTTCTTTTCTGGTCAGCTGCCTTTGACGTTTGGGTTCCTTCGGTCACTGGCGGTTCTCTCATTGTCGAGGAATCAGATTTCCGGTCTGATCCCTCTGGAGCTAGGAAATTGTTCTGACCTTGAAGTTCTTGAGCTCAGATCAAATTCTTTTTCTGGTCATATTCCCTCTGATCTCTCTCGGTTGTCGCATCTGAAGATACTTGATTTAGGGAGAAACAATCTGTCTGGAGAAATCTCAAAAGAGATCTCAAAGTGCTCATCGTTGATTTCTTTGTCTCTGGACTCAAACCATCTTTCCGGCAGCATTCCCGACTCATTGACAGAGCTATCAAATCTGAAAAGATTGGATCTCTCCACCAACAACTTGGATGGGAAAATCCCTGCCAATTTTACACAGATTTCTGGCTTGGCAAGTTTCAACGTGTCGAGGAATAATCTCGAAGGTGAGATTCCCACGATGCTTGGTTCTCGATTCAACAATTCTTCAGCATTTGCCAATAACCAGAACTTGTGTGGTAAGCCGCTTCAAAAGAAATGCCAGGATTCAACTGAGAGGAATAGGAGGAAGAGGTTGATTCTGCTAATTGCTGTGATCGCATCTGGCGCTTGCCTTCTGACCTTATTTTGCTGCTTCTACATCTACAGCCTCTTGAGATGGCGCAAGAGGCTGAAAGAAAAGGCAGCCGGAGAGAAAAAAACCAGTCCAGGCAGAGCAAGTTCTAGATCCAGCGGAGGACGTGGAAGCACTGATAATGGAGCTCCGAAGCTCGTCATGTTTAACAACAAAATCACCCTCGCCGAAACAATTGAAGCTACTAGGCAGTTTGACGAAGAGAATGTATTAGCCAGGACACGGTACGGATTGGTTTTTAAGGCCTGCTTCAATGATGGAATGGTGCTCTCAATCCGAAGACTGCCTGATGGATCGCTTGATGAGAACATGTTCAGAAAAGAAGCTGAAGCACTTGGCAGAGTGAAGCACAGGAACTTGACAGTTCTTCGTGGCTACTATGCAGGGGCACCCGACTTGAGGCTTCTGGTCTACGACTATATGCCCAATGGAAACCTGGCCACACTCCTCCAAGAAGCATCCCACCAAGACGGCCACGTCCTCAATTGGCCAATGCGCCATCTGATCGCCCTGGGGATTGCCCGTGGATTAGCGTTTCTCCACTCTTGCTCGACGGTTCACGGCGATGTGAAGCCCCAGAGTGTGCTCTTTGATGCCGATTTCGAAGCCCATCTCTCAGATTTTGGCCTTGATCGGCTAACGGTTGCGAACCCCACCGAAACCTCCACTTCTACCGCAGTCGGCACACTGGGTTATGTATCGCCAGAAGCAGTACTTACTGGGGAAATAACTAAGGAATCCGACGTCTACAGCTTCGGCATAGTGCTGCTCGAGCTGCTGACGGGAAAGAGGCCAGTGATGTTCACACAAGATGAAGACATTGTGAAGTGGGTCAAGAAACAGCTCCAGAAGGGTCAAATCACGGAGCTGCTCGAGCCGGGCCTGCTGGAGCTTGACCCGGAATCGTCCGAGTGGGAGGAGTTCTTGCTGGGAGTGAAGGTCGGACTTCTTTGCACGACGCCGGACCCAGTCGGCCGGCCCACCATGTCCGATGTCGTTTTCATGCTTGAAGGCTGCCGAGTCGGACCCGACATCCCTTCGTCGGCCGACCCAACGTCCCAGCACTCGCCGGCGTGAGATGAGATCATCCATTAACATCACATTTTCTGTCTCATTTTTTTTAGAATGTAACAGTAACGGTAGCTGTTTTTTCTTTTTTTTTTGCTTTTTCTTTCTCCCTTGTTTTTTTTTTTTTTTTGCTTCCTCGAAAATTATCCCACGGGGTTTTCTGTTGCCTTTTTGTTATTTGACGCTTTTGCCCTCTCGCGCTCGTTTCGCTCCACTGGGGCGATTCTGGCGCCGGCCTCGGAGTTCGTGGGTGTTGGGGGTGGTCCCACCCGGAAGGGACGAAGTCAGCATTTTGCCCGGTCAAACTGGCGACGGTGGGCCCCCCACGTGGCAGCAGGCCTCCCGCCAAGTGCTGAGAGGGGCTCCGTCACGTGGCTCGAGCCCCCCGGGCTCCAGAGGGAGGGAAATGTAGCCGTTACTGTGGTGGGCCCCGACGCGAAATTAAAAGGAGCTGTCTCTTTCCTTACAAAAGGGACAGCCGCTGGCGTCTCGGACTCTGGTGGTGGGGCGGTTGGTACGAGCTGGACGGACCTCCCCGGCCCATCTCTCTCCGGCCGCCACGCGGCGCCTCCGTTAGCCGCGACCGACGGCGATGGAGATGTGGGCCCCTAAAGGGCAATGGGCCCAGGACTTTCGGGCCCCCCTCTGGGCCCAACAGCGGTGCGAAAACGGAGCAAGGGGGAGCTACATGTTGGCAGGAGACGGTAGACGACGAAGCGCCCCCACCCCATCAAATCCATTTCGAAACTTTTTCTCTGTGTTGTTGGGGGCGGGGCCTCCCCAATCATCTCATTTTCTTGTTTATTCTTTGGTTTACGGAATTGGGTTGTCTTGGTTGAAAATCGCCTCTACTCTTATCTCTCTCTTTTCATTTCTACGTCCATTTGGCCCACTGAGGTTCCTAAGCTTCTCCCGCAATGCATGCATTGACTCTACAAAAAATAGATCACGAAGGCCAAGAGATTCCCTCCGTGCCGTGATTGTTAATGTAATGATGGGGGAGGACAAGCGACGTCCTATCCGATGAAGTGACCGTTGAGCTGTCTTCTGTCTGCCCAGTGCAGTCCGCCCTCAGATAAATTAATCCCGGTAGCCTATCGCCGGGCGAAGATAATTTTGTTGCGCGGATGCTCAAGGCACACTTAATTAGTAGGGCGTCTCCGTACCTTAGGCTATATTATCCCCTTAGTTTTGATTAGCTGTTGTGGGGGTGGACCTTTGACCGAGACAAGTCGCCGACTTCCGATCGCGTGCACCGCACCGCTTAAAGGAAAACTAATTCTTAACGCAACAGCTGTCGGGGCGCGCTCGATGTCGTTATTTTGAGGGCCTACTGTCGACGTTGTCTGAAAGTTGAAGCCCTTTTACTCGTGAAGCATGGCTTAATCCTAAAAATAGAAAACATTAATTTTAGGTCGAGCACAGTTCTAACTCTAATTTTCTTTTTGTCTTATCATCAATTTTTTTATTTAAACATCAAAACCAGCTCTCTTTTGATCTAAAACTATTGATCGTCCAACTTGACTATTTTATCTAACTCGATGAATTGATATAAAGCGTTGTCATTATCTTCTTATTTTTGACTCATAGCTTGACAATCATGAATTTTTTTCTTTTTAGATTTGAATCTCTCTGACTAGACTCCACCAGTTTGTCGTAATATGAAATTATGGAGCAATATATATATCGAGAGACACCATGTAGAAAATTCCGCCAAGCTCATGGCTAGAACTTTTATTCTGAAACAAATGGTGATTTTGGATAGAGAATCAACGACCCAATCAATGTACCCCTACTGATAGTGTTCTTCATCAGACCCTTTGCAATCAAAGAGGGGAGAAATACTTTTTTTTTATTATTATCTCGATCTCGTCCTGATCGTCGCACGACCTCAGATCAGCAAGAAGCAAAAATAAACACCCACTTCTTCGAGATGAAGCCAAACCCAAGACGCGATTTCCCTCGAAGAGCTCAATCCTACTGAAATGACGGTGAGCCCCCCCTTTGATCCTGTGCATTGGAGTCTTGCGTATCTTAACTTCGTCGAGAAACATCAAGTTGCAACCCTTTCTTTCGTTGCTTTCTTAATCGTTTCCAATTCTCACCGACGCAGCCAAGCGCCCGAAGCCAAAAACGTCTCTTTCTTCCACGTCTCTCCGACCTCCCTTTTTTACGCAGGAGCCCTCACAACGTGTGATGCCTTCGCATCAACCAATGATGGTTATATTGAAATCCATTGCACGAAGCCTAAAAACTTCCCCCGCCCCCCTCCCATCTCTCAACTCAGCATGAAAGTATAAATCACGTGTCTTCTTTTCCCCCCCACTTTGCCATCGTAGGTACCACAAGATCGCCACGATCAAGGCACATCATTACAAAGCGTCGTCAGTCACAACAATCTCGACAGAATATGGTACGGGGGAGACTTGTGAAGACTGCTTCTAAGTCATTTAAGAAAATTGAACTCTCAAATGAAGACGCAAATTAACGTTCAAACATCTTAGCAGTAATCTAATGAGACCTAATTTAGAGGGTGCGATATAAAGAGTCGGTAGGAATTTGGAAAACAAGGCACTCTCATTTTTCGGTTCGTGTGACGTCTTCTCAAGAGCATCAAGCATCGAATGGAGATCTTAATATTTCGCTTCCAATGTTCTTGAGCTGTTAACAGTGGCCAAAGAGATTGTACCATAAATTGGGACCAATGGGACAAAACATAAATGATGACCAAGGCGTGAACGGTGAAAAGGTAAAAGCGGGGTGGTTGGAATGGTGCTTTGTCTTGACCCTCCTCTCGATTGACCAAATCAATCTTTTTCGCCTAAAGTTTTCCATCATAAATGTATGTCATCCGAGGCAGGTACTACTTCCAATGGGTCTGAATGGTAGATGCGGTGACTCTAGCAACATCAATTTTTTAGGATAGACACTTACCTACCTCTCCACCTGTGAACTTCACCTCAACTTGGAACTCGTTGGTGCTAAATTTCCATGGAATAATCTAATAAGAAGCTCTTGAATTTGTTCTCGCTCGACATAAATATCCCAAACTTTTTATCGTCTCACCAATGCCCCCAAGCTTGCCCCAATTACCAAAAACTACCCTCCTCCATATGGTCGTTAAAAATCCGATGTGACATTATGCATACCTAATTTAAACTCTGATATGTCAGCATTGTCACGAATGCTGTCACGTTGAATTTCTAAAGGCCATTACTAATTAAAGCCTGACGGAAAGTACTTTTACGTCATCGATACAAATTTAGGAGTACCAGTGAAAGGAAGGAAAGTTGAGGACATTGATGTCCCGTGGCCAAGTTTAAAAGACTTTTGATGGGATTATCTCAAACTCTAATCATGCTCATCTGAGCGGAACTCTCTACATTGGTTGCGCGCGCAGATGTTCCTCTCGAAGGTCCATTTCGTTTTATCTTGTCCTGAACTCACTACTGGCCAACCGGTGGTCAAAGAATAAGATCCACAAGATGCTCATGCATTTTCAATGGCTTGCGATTACATATATTGTAGGTTCCACAATGTTCTTTTATTCCAGAGATTGTCCTCAACTACCTAACTTCATGAAAGGAATCACTTTCGATGACCATTTGTCATTGAGATTGGGTCATCCTGATAGCTAAATTATTATGGAGTACGCTTGTCACTTATCATTGAATAAAGGAAGAACGTGGAAGACTCGATCAACCGATGACGTGAGTCGGCCTTAAACTCTCAGGGATCGATCGCATCGGTTGAGATTTGACACCAAATTATGCCTTCGGAAGTCTTGTCATGGCCACAATTCGGAGTGATAGCAGTCCCTCGGGTCGAGCCCCTTCTCTGATACGTAATTACTCAATTGCATTGCGACGGAGTGACTTTCATGTCAAACCAATTTTTTTAACCTCTAAAAAGTCGTGATATCGAATATACAATTTCCATCCGATGCAATGCATTTTCCCAATCCTTTAGTACAGATGATCTGCCTCTGATCGGCTCGAGGAGATGGAACGGACCATACTATCAACAGCTAAATTCTTCTCCCTAACTTGGAGAGCGAAACTGAGTCAACGCGGGATGAGCATGTAACAGCTAAATTCTACACAAAATAATCCAATCACATGTACAGGAATTTCCCTAGAATGAGCAACAAATGCATGTTACATAAATTTACATACATATGTTTCTTAATTTTAGGCATGATAGAATCGCTTGAAAGACAACTTAGAGAAGACACAAGGCAATCAGCCATTCCCTAACGCCGCCATCAACCTGCAGTATCCTTGCCATTCATGCCTGCACAAGAGGACCGAAGAGCAGAGACTTGAACCGTAGATTGTTTTTTTGTTCATAGGAATCAACTAGGTAATGGAATCTTTTGTCTTAGGTTTATCAAGGAGATTATAACGATTTGATTTTGGGGTTTAAGTTATCGCCGAGGTCAATGACTCTCGATCTCACCTCATGCATTTCGTTCATTGCGTTTGCCCCTTGGCGTTTCGCGCATCTCGCCGTGTCATGGCCCGGGCTGTTTTCCATTAGCCCTAGGACTGCCGGGCACTTCATTTGGGCACCCGATTGAGGTTTACTCTTTGATCGGTCCCGGTCGAATAAGGACACTTAGAGAAAACTCATTGACCAACGATAGTCCGTGGTCGCACGACACGACACCAGCAAGTCTCAGTGCCATCTGCAGCTCCCGCACCAGAATCTGACCCTAAGAACTGGAAATGAAAGGCCATAATCAAGTTTAGTGCAGGATAATACAAATGGTTATCATTTTTTGACATTTGCACAAGACCGCTTGGAGGCAAGATGGCTGGGCTTCACGGATATTTGCATGTTGGGCCGATCTTGGGCCCAGGAGCATGTAAGCAAGATGCTTAACTCTGAACCACATTTAGTGTACTTTTGCTAACGCAACAAATAATCAGCCCCAAATATATAGTTTAGACTAACCAACCCAGCTAAACTTTAAGTCTACAATCTTATCTCAAAGTATGCATAAGTGGGTTTTGGCCATAATCCATGTATAATCAATGAATTAAAATCTAATTTTAGATAAACTAACCCATTATGCTTTATATAAATTTGAGTTTTTCTTTTTTACGGTGTTTTAAAATATTATGTTGGGGTTTATAAATAGAGGACCTTACCAATACGTGAAAATGTTTAAGGTCAACTTCTTCTCCCCCCCCACCCCCCTCCTTTCTTTTTTCCTTCGATAGGATGAAATGAAAGGGAAGGACTGAATCCAATGGATCTTATCATTTAATGATAACTAAGTGAATCATACATCATGGGTAGTCACTGTTTCAAAGTATCCATTTGAACATGTGATAAACGCCTCACTAGCTTTTCCTGGAAAGATGGCAAGTTTTGGATCATTGCTACGTTTCCTTCCGAAGAGTTTTGTGTTGTTTATATTCCAATCCCAGACTCTAAGTGAAAATTACATCACCAAAGCATTGAAGAGTTAATAACGCAAGCTTTCATCCACACTCTAAAACAACTATGGTTTCATGTCTTTTATTTCTAGATTTGCTAGGATTTCAAGTGTCATGCGACCATTTTTTTTTTCCAGCGAGGCAGAATTGATCCGCTGAAATAGCATAAGACCGGAAGTTAAATCTTTGTGTAAGCATAAGAAATCCCATGTCAACGAAACATGATTAACTTATATTTCCTGCAAAATGGTAGTGAATTCAGCCTTTGAATAAACCCATGAAAGGTTCGGGCAGATCAGCTAATGTGTAACATAATTTGTAGTGTTCGATTGAGCATAGCACCATCTAATTAAATAAATGACGCCAAAGTCTTCTCCAAATTGTCTGTAAAGTCAAAACATACGACAATTTATAAATGATCGATTGTTCTTATAAGGAGTTATAAAAAAAAGTCCTAATTGGTGCTAATTCAATTCTAAAACTTTCTATTGTGCCAATTCAACTCTAACTCTCTTGACAATTTGATAATATAGTTGTTTCGGTTGATTTTAGCCTAAATCGCTTACATGGATGCTGGCATCCTACATGGCACGGTTGGCGGTGATGTAAACAATTTTTTGTTTTTACTTTTTTTCTTTTCTTTTCTTTTCCTTGTCGGTCCTCACTTAAGGCTAATAGTTAACGACCTCCATTGGCCATTGATGAGGCTTGGCGGAGGGAAAAAGAAAAACAGAAAGGAAAAAAGCAAAGAAGGAAAAGAGAAGAAAATAAAAAAAAGGAAAAAAAATCAACATTAGAGCTAGCCATTCCAAGCCGGTCATGTCATGTAGGATGGCCGGCTTAATTTTCGGTAAGTGATTTTTATTTATGCTTAGTTAGATGGATTATATTGACAAGACCTAATTTGGCACAATTAAAAAAATTACGATTGAATTGGTAAAAATGTAATAAATTTAAGATTCATTTAATAATTTTCCCAAGATTAGTGGACTCTCTTCACATCAAAATATTCGAAACTCCTCAATTTGTTAAAAGTTATACTGTCTAACTATATCTATCACTAGAATGGATAGGCTTTCTTCAAGTCAAATCAATTCACTGGTAGGACCCATGCTTGGTTTGGCCGGGGCCGATACCTGCCAATCGAACATTTACAAGCTAGTTTTTATCCCCTTTTTGCTTTGTCGTGTCCTACAAAACAAAAGCAAAAGGGAAGTAAAAGTAAGTAAGAAAGCAAGAAACATAAGCAGCAACAACT
Source organism: Melaleuca alternifolia (assembly GCA_019926035.1). Taxonomy (NCBI): domain Eukaryota; kingdom Viridiplantae; phylum Streptophyta; class Magnoliopsida; order Myrtales; family Myrtaceae; genus Melaleuca; species Melaleuca alternifolia. Next base: position 3,058,954 of record JAGKPW010002416.1, on the reverse strand, counting down.
CCTATGATTGATTGATTTCACAAGAGACGTGTCAAATCTTCAGATCCCAACGATACACATAAATCAAGTTTGTGATGAAGGATATGATACGTCACACGCATGAGTTCTTGCTTTCTTGAATGTACTTAGCGAGAATTCGTATTGCATGCCCAAATTCATCATGTCAGTGGCAAACTAAAGGTTAGCTTTTGATCAGTTTCTTCATGGTAAGTGCATTCAATCATATGAAACCATGAGAGATCACAGATCTTCTTGGAAGGCCACTGAACTTTGCCAAAAGGAGGTGTTGAGACGGAGATACACGTTCAATATGATTGTCATTCACTCAAGGCTTGAAGAAGAAGAGGGGACTGGGATTGATGGAAGCAACGCAAGGTTAAATGAGTATGAAGTGTCTGCGTGGACATGGCAACTAGAAGTATAATCATTTTACGTGGCTTCGTCGATATATTGCGAATAAAATCCACTTTTTCTTTTGTCGAGGTGCACGAGTGAGGATGTTAGACGAAAGAAACCTCATGCAAAATGTGGTATGAAGAAATCAATATACTTTAACTGGCCATAACTCTTGGCTTGGATTTTTGAATGAAAGTGAATCCAATTGGATATGTAAAAGGGCTCATACTGGGCATCTCTCTAGCGACCTTTTGAAATGAATGTATCGGGTTTCTATTGTGCTTCGCAAAAGTTTTTCCCACAAAAATAAGATATCTACCACTAATATAAATTAGTTTGTTTATGAATTCGGGCCAATATACTAGTTTGAATAATCATAATTGAAAAATAAGGGGATAATTGTATCAATAGTCCCAAATGTTTTGCGCAATGTGTAATTAAGTCCTAATATGTGTGAAAATATCCCAAATGATTCTAATCCGCTGCAATCAAGTTCTTCCGACGGTCACTGAGTCAACTTTGCCAATATGACATATAAAAATCTAAATTGATATATGTTAATACTTTTTAGCATATGTGACACTAACGTGACATTAATACAACGTCACATCAAATAAGTTAAAACAAAAAGAAGCATAGAATACATAAAAAGAGAGAGTAAATAATGTCCAAAGTTCAAGGCCGTGAACAGTGATACTTCATCTTGAAAAATGATGTTATTTCCCGTGTGTGCTTTCGTCGTGATTACTGACGGGTAAGGAATCAAATAATGAAGAATCTTGACGAAATAAATACAGAAAGGAAGGGGGAGATAAAGCGTTAGGGCATCGAGGAAAACACAACCTTTTTGTCAAATTAGCACAGACATCATTCCTCATCAAACCCAAAAGAGAAGAGTCTCTAGAAACTAAAGAGGCTTGTCGAGCAGCGCAAGCAAACAGATATAATTAACTTGTCAATTTCCCAATGTCACAAACATGATTTTGCAATTGGACCCCCCCAAGCGAAAGCTTCAGCCATGGCGCAAATGAACACGAGGCGGAGTCGAGACCAACCACCGTCTCCGTCATCATCATTGTCACCATCATTTGTCGTCTCCCCATTCGATACAGATCGCCATCGAGGCTTGCATAATTTCAATAAATTTTCTCAATCAGTTCAGTTGGGTCATATCTTTTTGCTTTCACTCTTTCTTGCCTACTGCTAGAGAGTTCCTGTTGAAGTGAATCACGTATCCACCGAATCATTTCGGCATCTCTCTTTTCTCTCTACCTTCCATCTCCAAAGTCACACTCACGGAGATGAACAGGGATGGACATCGCACAGTTATTTTCAAAGGGAGAAGGTACGTATCAGTGGGGTGCTATCATGGTTCATGTCCCCCTGAAAGAAGCTTGTGTTTCACAACTCTTGGCGTGGACGGAGAGAGAGAGAGAGAGAGAGAGAGAGAGAGAGAGGAGTGATGTTGAAGAGTTTGGTTAAAGCCATCGATTTGTCCTTTTACAATAATAAGAAAATTCAGGGCCATTTGTCTTCGACCACCTAGATCAACCATAAACTCAAGAATTGCAGCTAACTGAAAGGAATAATGAAGGTTAAGGGGTTCTTGGAGAGAGAGAGAGAAAGAGAGAGAGAGAGAGAGAGAGGGTTTGAGGGTTTGGAGGAGGGTCGATGTCAAAAAGGTTTAGCGATCCCCATTGGACCCGCCAAGATCTCCTTTAGCTGTTTACGCTAACTCTTCGATCTCCTTTCCCAAGAATGAAAAATGTGATAAAAAGCCTATTAGGTTATACAAACCAAGATGAAATAAGGCCACTCACTTTATCATAAAGTACATCCAGATTATAGAAATTTGAATTTTCTGACTCAATTAATCTACATGGTATACACAAATTGTCTACGTGTATATATATCGGAATACACTGCATCTACTAGATGAAATGAGCAATTTCTAAAATCATTCAAAACTAGAAATATCATAATTTTAACACGGAAAAGATTTTTGCCCTCCCTATCAATCTCTTGAACTTTACTTTCCCTTGTCCCATGCTTATTAGTTTTGTAGGAAAAGAACGTTTCTTTGCGGACATGTTGAAATTTGAAGCACCACTTTTTAGGGTTTGAGAGAGAGAGAGAGTCAGTCTTGAAGTTGAGCTCTCACCGCCCCAGCTTAAAAATGAGAGGTGTGGAAATGGTGGGTGGGGACCCCGGGGAGTCTCATGACTACAATGATGCGGTCCGCCGCATGATTGGCGTGTCCACGGCCGACAACCACCGCCTGCGTGGACTCACCGTCCACATCCCTTTGTGTAGCCTGTATTATATATGACCCTAGGTCTAATTAGTTGCCTTTTCCTTGCCACCCTAGCTTACGCCATGTAATCTTGATAAGTTTCACCCACTTAAAGCTGGAAAGCATATGAGCTCTCTATTCTAAATACTACTATGCGCCTTTGTGTTGATCCCCAAGTGATTATTCATTATAGTTAGACTAATCGGTACTTTTGCAATCCCCGTCAATCATACGGTCTCAAGCTCGAGCTCGGGCTCAACCTCCATTCTTTCTCAACATAACCTCTTACTACTGTCAGATAATGAGAAAGCTATCCGTCACAAAACTTGTATCATCAAAATGCATGAAAGGTTCGCCTTTGGCCTTCAACACAAGGAGCAAATGGATTCGACATAGTTTGCCAAAGTTGACCTCATGCTAATATGTCCACGATAAGATGTAACTCGCTAGCATTGTCTCTCAAAGTCATGTCTTCCCAATTTAACTTAAAAAACCTAATAATCTCCTAATCAAAGTCCATAATCATATGAATGCGCAGAGGTCACTAAATGGCAAGTACTGTTTGGTACTCTTCTAAAGGAAAGATATGCCGCTTCGTTTGGGGAAGCCAAGGTTTTTTACCAGCTTCTTTATTTAGAATTGAACCGGTTTTATGCATGTTATCATACTAAATCAGAACCCTAGAATAAATCTTGGCCTTATTCTAAGTAATTTGCAAATATGTGGGCACGAACTCTCAGGTAAGATTGACATGGTAATTAGTAAACTCGTCGCATTTAGTTCTCACGTCCAAATAGAAAATTGTGCCAAAGGAAAAGAAAAGACGAGAGAAGAGATTGTCCATCTCCTATCTTTGTCCTCAACTCATCACTTTTCATCATTGCTATTTGATATTTTCTGATCCAAACAATCATCTCGGGTCACCGTAGTGAACAAGGATCCTTTCACTATATCGAGATTCTACCAAATTGGCTATCGATGATTATTGCCTATATCATATATGGAGGAAGATGTCCTTCGCATTGTCACCACGGGGCTGCATCCATGATGGCCTGTGCTATATTGGCCTCTGAATGCTTGTTTCATCATAACAGGAACATAGTAAGCATTTTATAGAATTTTCTTGATTTCGTATCGTTGTTTCAAATTGTTCCCACCACATTAATGCTCGAACTTTCAGTCATTCCTCTACTCAGTGACATTCATGATTCATGTGGCATTCAAGCTATTTGCAATGACCAACTCGATCCTCTTTCCTAGAGGTCTCAAATGAGGAAACCCTAAGGGAGCCACCACCATCAACTATAATTCATATACGATCCTATAGTTCCGACTTGTCTTTAGTTACTCTTCTAGATTGGATATACTATAATTTAGAAGGTTGATGTTTGGGTTATGATACCTTTTTTTTTATCCCTCAAGGAAAATAAACTATGCTTAAAGGTTCTGATTAATGCAGCTACAGGCAAAATCTCAATTGCTAAATTTTACATCCAAGACAGGGGAAAGAACAAAGAAACACCGTAAAAGAAGAAGAGAGCCTTAACTTCTTTCCAACCGAAATGAAATGTCCAAACACGTGGGTACCTTGTTTCCATGATTATCAATCATTTGCATAACAAAGTAAAAAAAAAAAAAACTACATACCAAAGCCTTCTAGACCTACGCGGCATCTGATGATCATGAGGCCGCTTGCGGTGCCCAGATCATCAATTTGCGCTTTGCCTATTCAGTATGCATGTCCCGTTATGCATTTGCATTTGCAAAATCACTCCAAAAAAAAAATGATATGATTGTAATTAGCTGGCTAATTGGACGGAATGGCCATCTCCGATAAATTCTGAGTTCTCCAGGGAGGGATCAGATTCACGACCATCGATTTTAGAATGGGAACGCCCTTACCACTGAATTAGTCTTGGCAAGAAGTGATTTCGATTGCTATAGAATGGTGCCTGGGGCTTCCTGCTGCTCCCTTTCCTTGTGTGTACACATGCTTTAAATAATTATCGAAAATGTGACATTTTATTCAGTATGAATTGCTTTAAGTTCTCCAATTGTTTTACGAAATTAACAATCTTTTTTTTTGCGGCTCACTAATATTTTTTTTCAATTAAGTTAGGAATTAGTTTATGTCACCAATTCTCGTTTGAGATTCTTACCGACTATTCGATTAAGTTACCACATCCAAATATATTATTTGCTAACCCTTTTAAAAATTAAATTAACAACTAATTTTGCATTTTTTTAGCTTTTATGTGAGTCAGTTACTAATCTTAATCTGACAAAAAATTTGGCAACTTCTCTTAATTCTGACAAAAAATTTATCCTATCTCGTAGCCAACTATTTGTTTGGTTTTTTTCTTTTACTAATGTCTAATTTAATATGAAATTATCAACTTTTGTTTGAGTGATTTACCAATTTCGTCCCTGATTAAATAAGCCAATAGAAAAGTTGGTAAAGTAAAAGGAAAAACAAATGACCCTGGGTAACTAACTCAAGTAAGACTTGGTGACTCAAAATTAGTCGATAACTTAATTGGAGAAAACACTGAGAATTCGCTTAAATTAAGATAGGAGCTTCATGTAAGAGTCGGTGTAAGAATAAGGTGTACTTAAGAAGGGTAAACAAAAGTTGCTTAAAAGTTATGAAAGGTTTGTAATCAAAAGAAAATTATGGTTTTAAAGTAAAAATTACATGGTAACTTAACGAGCGAGGAGTTAGCAAGTCGCTTTTATTAAGGTTGGTAATTTGTAAGATAAAGTTAGTAAATTTAAAAGGTTATAAAGAATTGTAAATGATAGTTTATACATGTCAGGACAATTTGGAAAAATAAAACAATCAATTGAATGTCGATAGGTAATTCAAATCTAACACTTAATTGGAGAAAATTATTGACCCATACTAATTTAGGTCACTTTTTTTAAAATAAAAAGATAGTTGATATAAGGGTTGTTAACCAAGGCAAATTAAAGTTGGTGGCCAAAGATAAAAAGTTGATAAAACTAAAAAGTAACAAATGAACATTAGCAGGTAAATCAAGTGAAAGTTGGTAATTTAAACAGTCGGTTATCTGATATAACTAAAGTTCTTAATCCAATCTAATTTCGGTTAGAATCTCGCAAAATGTTTGATAATTCGAAGCATTAGTAACTTATGCAAAGAGAAGTTGGTAAGTTAACTTCAAAATTGCTAATTTGCAAATGGTGAAAAGAAAAATCGTAAGTTGTCGATATTCATTGACACTTACTAAAATTTATCAGCACATTGAAATTGTTAGCCCTGGCGATGAATCAAATGTAAGGAGTGATTTCTTCTGCAGTGCTGGGAACATACGGTTGGCATCCCCTTATTGATGCAGCATATTACTCTCATTAAATATCCTCTCAAACTATATCTTGAGTAAGTATACACACACATATATATATTCAATGAAATAAAATACAGCAAAGGGAGGTGGAAGTGGGGGTCCTCATGATCATAGTCGGCCTTACAGAACGCCAGAATACATCGTCCCTCTCCTTGCTTTGTTTATCTTCTACGTAAAGTACTGCGATCCATCCGCCAGTCTCCATCTCCCACGACCGCACGCCTTTTCCGTCATCCCTTTTCTTTCCTACTCATGCCAGGTTCCTTCTAGCGGATACTTGTCAGGCCTAAGATCGGTTTTGCAGAACGCGCGTTTGATACGGTTAGGTCTTCACATTGACCAGACCAGACCAGACCAACCTCTTTCGAAAGTGATGTTAAAGTCTTTATGCTCTTTCCAATGCCTGCCTTTAGCTTGGGAATTCAGCTCATGACTTATGTTACTACGGCAATCTGATCGACGGACGCAGAATCTTCAAGCTACAGAAAGAAGCAGCATAGGCTGTGATTACACAGAGTCCATTCTATACTACCATGGTTGCACTGCCTGTTATGTTGTGCCGTCACTTGTGAATATAGTGACGTAGGTTCTAGAGTTGCGATGCTTTTAAACTGGATGCAAACGTACTTCTTAATAGATGACACAAGCTACTCATCTCCTAAACCGTTTGAGAAGAAGTGAGATGGGGTGGAACTATATGTTAAACCGCAAGAACGGCCTCTACGGATCCTACTTGCCTAATGAGGTCCATCGACCGCCATTGATTGAGAACTATATTATTTAAGGGGGGAAATTTGTGAGTTTCCACAATCCATGTCTAGGTTGAAATTTCCAAATGACAAGACAACACGACTCAAATCACAACGAATTTGGATTCATGCGAATTACGTCGACATCATAATCGTATCAGCCCATTTGACATGAATTTTTAATTACACATGTTTGATTTGAACCTATGTAACTCAAAATCGATCATTTTCTACCCAATCAAAGTAAATGGATTGCGTGGCTGAGTTCTACTAGAGCGACTGAAAGCAAGATTTTTCTGCCCTTCACAAACAATGCTGAGTGAATATTGATCCGTATAAGTTTTATTTACTTTTTTATATTTTCTTTTTCGAAAATCATATGAAGCACTTCAGGAATGAAGACCATGCATACAAAAACCCTGTCTTATAACAAAACCACTTGAGTACGTGCGCATTATGTTCAAGGTGGATTGACTTGATCTGACCTATTTGTTTACATAAGTTATGCGGGTAGTGTGGGAATTACCTATGTATTTAGGTGGGGTCATTATGGATTTCATTATTGATTAAAGAAGTTCAACAACATATCTTTAACTTGAACATGAAAATTTGAAATATATATCCTTACCGCATCGGATATGGAGAGTCCGTGAAGTGATTCACAAAACACAGTCATGTATCTTGTATTATTACCTTTTTGAATTCTCGTTTTCGGCTCGGTCTCGATGGATTAGGTTCTCTAACTTTTGAACATTTAGGCGCTGTTCATCTTTCATAAAATAAATTATTTTTTAAAATTATTTTTCAAAAAAATGGCCGTTTATATTACTTACAAAAATGAATTAACGAAAAATAATTTCATCGTTTACAAAAATAATTATACATAAAATTGTTATGAATATCGAAAACGTTTCTTATTAACTAATTATTCTAAGAGATACATGAGATTATTTTTATTAAAATATATATTTTTAGATCATTCATTTTGAACGAAATAAACGGTGGCTTAAATGATGAATTATGCATTTTCAATTACAAGAAAAAGAAAATATAGATGGTCCGCACAATTCAGTCCGACGTCGTTGAGGGGCAACGTGGTAAATAGACGAGAGAATTGGAGGGCGGAAGCCGCCAGGTGGGATGAGCCATCGGCCATGTGGGCTCTACGCACAGTTTCAGTCTCGTGCATTGGTTGGGCGGTTCCTTTGGCGGCAACACGTGGCATCAGGACGGCTCTTGTCGTGCCAGAGTGGCAGTTAATTCAGAAGTCAATACCTTGGCATCTCGCGATCGTTGGACGATTAATTAGAGAAGTGCGACAATGGGATCGACCCTTGTCGAGCAAATTTATCATGACCATAAGTTTTCTTTTTCTATTGACAGGTTAGAGATGATGAGATCACCATGTGCAAATTTAATTAATTAAACATAATTCATATCTATACTCTGATTTACATATAAAAAAAATCGAAGGAGAACGTCGATCGTGACAAATAAAAGCGTAACACCTTTAAAAACCTCTAACTTTATGTCTAGTCGTAATTTTATCTTAAACTTTTTTTTCCTTCTGTTAAAAAACTTCTAACTTGAGGGGTAGTCCCAATTTCATCTTAAATATTTTTCATCCCATAAAAAATATTAACTTAAATTCCAGTCATAATTATATCCTAAAATTTTTTACTTGAGTCTCAATTCCGCCCCCAATGACCCTCCATTCAAAATTTCTCTTGACAATCAAGAGACAAAAAACTCCCCAATGAATTATTTGACCGTCTAGAGTCGAGTCTCTTGAGCGCAATGTCTTTGACCATGAGAAATGGAAGACGCCCGAGCACAAGAGATTGAAGACATAGCACAAAATTGAACATCTCTAACTCAGATTGGAAGAAGACTCTCTTCAGAGTGAGAGCGAATAAAGTATCCAATCCTAATCTCTTTAGTTTTTACACATATTTCAAATCTAATAAGATCTTGTTTGAATTGACATAAAAATTTAACTCCATAGGACATTTTCTTGAGCATAAAACTTGGGATAAACATAAATCTGATGACGTGAAAATGACATATAACTAAAAGTGATGTATACATAGGGTTAACAGGGATAGATTTGGGACTTAAGTAATAGTTTATCACAGAATTGGGACTAGGCATACAATTTTGTGTTTTTTCATAAGACAAAAAAAACTTTAGGATGGAATTGAGTGGACCAAAAGTTAGAGATTTTTTATGAGATTATAAAATTTGAATGTAGAATCACGATTTGGAGATAAAATTTGAGTTTTCTTTTTTGAAGGTATTAGGCTGACAAATAAGTATATATCTGCTTTTATTTTTGAAGTTAAAGTTCATCATTGACTTTTCTCATGAAATTTAAAAGATTTCGACTTAAGAAAATGGGAAAATCTTTATATGATTGTCAAAAGTCTTGAAATTTACAAAATATATGTAGGTTCGAAAGATCGGTATGTTTTATCATCACATGGTATTATTTTCTTAGGTGAAAAGCTTTAATATTGTACCAATTCTACATTGAATTATATGCTTTTTGCATGAACGCGATTTCATGCAAGGACATGTTTTAATGCAAATCCCTCACTTGAAACCCTAACTATTTTCTTTCCCTCTCACAATCTTCTTTCTTTTTCTCCCTCAATTTTCCGGCCTTACGGCCAATTTTAAGTGGGGAAAATTAATCCTCCGGGATGGAAAATCTCCCTTGGGATAAGCTGAGAAAGGTCACGTTTCAGAGAGTAATTGAAAATGAAAGAAAAGCGCATCGAACGGGGTCGTTTGTAACTTTCCGTTCCAAGAATAATTGGATCCCAAGGAAGGAAACCTAGAAAGTTTTGCGCCAAGTCATTTAACGATGGACAACCAAAGTATCTTGACGAGCCAAGAAAAAAACAGAGGAGAGAAGGGGGGGACCCAGGCTTTCGGAGGAGAGGAGAGCTTGTACAGGGCAGGACAAGAAGGTAGAGGAGGGATGACGTGAGCAGCTTGGGGGGACAACCAACCATAATACCACCCATGCGCAATCGAGCGGTCCTCTCTTCCTTCTTTTTTATATTCTCTCCATCGACTCTCCTTCCTCCTCCATCTCTCTCTCTCTCACTCTCTCTCTCTCTCTCTCTCTCTCTCTCTCTCTCTCTCTCTGTGTCGCCCTCCTTTGTCTTCTTCTTCTTTAAGAGCTTCTGTCTGCAGCTAGTAATTGCACCGAGTCTGCAAGTAGATCTTTTCTTCTGAAGTTTGTCCAAGGTGAGGGAACGGATGGGATTAATTGGTCTTAAATTTCTCAGCTTCTTCGTTTATTTTTATTTTTTTTTGTCATGGTTGTTACGTCTTCTTGAGTCTGAGGTTGTTCAGTTCTTCATCCGATTCCATCCTGGCTTCAACTCATTTGCTCGCAGCTGAATTCTTCCTCATTAAGGATTAGGGTTTCCTGACTTCCTCAGTCTCAGCTCCGCTTTTGATGCAGCTTCCAGCTTTTTAGAATTGGTGCTCTTTGATTTCTTCTTTATCCTCTTCGTCTTCTTATTTCACTCTATCTCTCTCGCTCTCTCGCTCTCTCTCTCTCTCTCTCTCTCTCTCTCTCTCTCTCTCTCTCTCTCTAACTCTCGATGAAACCACATTAGTTATGCCATACACAGCTCGAGTATCTACACCCTTCTCTCTCTTTCTCTTCTGGCCAGTGACAGATGATTGTCAGAAAGAATTCAGTCGTGATGCGTTACTTCTGACGAATCACTCACCCCCTAGACTTTCGCTCTCTCTTGCAGTGTAAACACAGAGATAGAGATAGGTCAGATGCTGTGCAAGCCAAATTATCGACAAACAGACAGGACCATGGGAAGCTATCTACATGATTTCTCAGAAAGCCCCTTTTACGCTCTCTCTCTCTCTCTCTCTCTCTCTCGCATCCCTTGATGACCTTTTTGCTTTCACAAGGAACAACGCGTGCTAACCAGTACTGACGTCATCCTCGTCTTCCTCTCTCGTCCCGTCCGAAACATAATAAAACTTTTCTTATGGAGGAGCTTGGGTTATCTCCTCCTTTTACTGTATATTGATATAATAGAAGTTCTTCCAGATAAAGTAACTATTTGTTTTTGTTAGCTAGCCTTCTGGAATGTTTATTACTATGTTTGATACTCATTAAAGTTTCTAGATGCATTCATTTCATTGCCGTTGATTCTTAATTTTTTGCATTATTTTAGTAAAGGCTCCGTTCTTGATGAATCATTCCCACCATTTACCAACACAAGACAACATCATTAGCACAAACCACTAGCTTGTAACACCTGCTCAAAAAACATACCAAGTGACCACCCTTGGTAACCTCCCCACTTAGCCTCATTGTTTTCATCAGAAAAACCAAACTCTTATGAATGATGATTGCATACTCTCTCTACCTTTTTCCGCACCTTTCTTTCTTTTCATCCCTAGCAAGACACATATCACTGTGAATAAAAATGATGGGTGTGGTTCTATTTTTCAACAACCTGCTAATAGCTAGGCTCTTATCATTTCTCTTACTGCGTGGTAACAAATGGCTGAACATTGCTCACCACCAAATGAGCTATGATTCTATACATATTCCTATAGCAATCGCCACCTTTCTCTAAAAGGGTCATCATTCCTTTTTAGTTGTTCGTCCTATTTTCTTCACCTTCTAAGTTCTATCTCTATTGTCTAGTTTTGTTTAATCTTGTTTATCTCCTCCTCTCTTCAAGTTAGATCAAATCGGTCATGATCTGAGAGTCACTGAAGGATAACAAGTGTTTTATGCCATGGTGGTGGATTTGATGCAGTGTGTTAGCAAAATAATTTAAGTTGCTATGGAGTCGATGGAGTCATGTGTACCGCCGGGGTTTCGTTTCCATCCAACCGATGAGGAGCTTGTAGGCTACTATCTGAGGAAGAAGGTCGCCTCACAGAAGATTGACCTTGACGTTATTAGAGACATCGATCTGTACAGAATCGAACCATGGGATCTCCAAGGTAGTAGCAATCTTAATGCTCTCCTAGGATATATATAGATTATCTAAATCTAGCAAGCTCATGATCTGGTGTGTACAAAGATCAGTCAGCTTCTTCTTGAGGTAGATCGCTAATTATGTGAGTATGTTGCTTCTTTAAATCGAGAAAGATCCAATTCAAGAACACTCGTGATTGTGGGCTCCTTATTTGAATGCAAAAGAAGAAAGTTCTTCGATAAAACCTAGCTCTAGAATGGCTAGATCTAATTACGATCACCAATAAAACTACACATAGTTAACCTCTTCACTCGTAACCCTACTTTGCATATATTTTTCCCGTTAGACTTCTTTTAACTCATTTCTTGGTGGTGATCGATGGACAGAGAGATGTAGGATTGGGTATGAAGAGCAAAATGAGTGGTACTTCTTTAGTCATAAAGACAAGAAGTACCCAACAGGAACGAGGACCAACAGAGCCACCATTGCTGGGTTTTGGAAAGCAACTGGGAGAGACAAGGCCGTTTACGATAAGGCCAAGTTGATCGGCATGAGGAAGACCCTGGTTTTCTACCGAGGAAGGGCTCCGAATGGTCAGAAGACCGACTGGATCATGCATGAGTATCGGCTCGAATCTGATGAGAATGGACCTCCTCAGGCAAGTATTGTATACCTCTCTCTCTCTCTCTCTCTCTCTCTCTCTCTCTCTCTCTCTCCAGTAACTTTCATACCCCGAGAGAGGGAATGCTAAGTCGACATCATACCATCAATAAAAGAGATTTGCATTCTTAATCTCTTTCGGACATACTGACGAATGACTTCATTCGAAAACGGACGATATCACACCAATGAATTGCCCATTGTTCCACACAAGCTTTTTCTTTCTCCTCTTTCTCATGAACACATACAACACATTTCCATTGAGCATGCGAATCCGAGTGGATAAGAGGGAATACTCATCATTGTCTCGAGCATGATCTTTTAAAACAGTGCCTTTGACCTAGCATGCGTCGAGAAAATAACTCTCTCTCTCTCTCTCTCTCTCTCTCTCTCTCTCTCTCTCTCGGAAGACGATAGCCTCTCACAAGAAATCTTCTTCTATCTCCAAGTTTTAAACGATGCTCTTCTTTTGGTTTAAGAAAATCGAACGAAGTTAGATGTACTAATTAAGACTGTTTTGCTAAATTGATACGCTAAATCCGTGTTTCACTTAACATATAAATCTAATAGAGTAGACCGGTAGATAGCTTCGATCTGCTCAAGTTACTGGTTTGTTTTTAATGTAGATCGGCCACCACCATGACAAAGTCAAAAGGTTCTGTGTTAAAAGCAAAATGCATGCACGACTTTGTCTTCGATTCCCTTTCCCAGTATGCACTTTGTACTCAATGTGTTTGTGGAAAAGGAAATATTCCGTTTCCTCTCTTAGGAGACTCACTCTCTCTCGCCATTGACTATCTCCTCCTTCACTTTATCAAGCGAAAAGGAAGCTCACTAAAGTGTACAAATCGAGAAGTATATGATGCTAAAAAGGGACAGCTAGAGAAAAAGCTCAGTTTTCTTGGTCCTTCTATCACCTTTTATATGTTAGGCATGATTTGCGCATTGCTTGCTAGCTCGCCTAGACATCTCGGCGTTTTGTCCGGATCTTTGTCAACATAATGTGCAAATTGATTGCACTTTTTACCATGGGGATGAATAAATTATTAGGCAGAAAAAAAATCGTAACTTTGTGAGACTCTTAAATGTCTTTTGCGTAATTGATTGTATCTCTACATGGATGCACAGATCCAGTCTTTACTTGTTCCATGTGCTTCACAAATGAGCATATCAAAACTCCCCACAATGTTCAATAGTTGAATCAACCATCGACTTTTATCGCCAAATAATTATATTGCACAAATCCTACAGTATTAAAAGGCATCTTGCATAGGACACTGAGTTGAATTCTTCCTGTACTTCTCTTCTCTCTGTTATACAGATTCTTCTTGCTTTTAATTTGGTCTACATCTATGCTTGCCTCTTCGCAAATATCATGCAATCTGGTAATGCCTCATTCTCCATAAGGCGATTGGCTCAAGAGTCGCATTATATCTAGTATGACGCACGAGTTTCTTGTGTAGTGGATTTCCTTATCTCATACAATAGGGGATTTTTTCTCAGGAAGAAGGATGGGTGGTTTGTCGAGCCTTCAAGAAACGGACCAATGGACTAACCAAGAGTACCCTCGAAGGCTGGGACACGAGCTACTTCTATGACGAGCAAAGCGGCACGAGCTCGGTCGTCGACCAGGCTGAGGGCATCTCGAGGCCAGTCCTCAGCTACATGCCCAATTCGAGCTTTGTGTGCAAGCAAGAGATAGAAGTGGCGGAGAACCTGAAGCTCATCAACCCAGACGACAACTACTTCCTCCAGCTTCCTCAGCTAGAAAGCCCATCTCTTCCCTTTATGAAGAGGCCGATGAGCTCCGTGTCGCTAATGTCAGAAGTCAATAACAATAACCGCAACCGTAACAATGACGAGAACTTAGAGGAACATAATGACGATGATTCCAACAAGAGAGTGACTGATTGGAGGGCCCTTGACAAGTTCGTTGCTTCTCAGTTGAGTCAAGAGGAAAGGTATGAGGGCGATGCAATAACCGCAAGCTTTGATCAGCATGATAGCTCGGACATGGCTTTGATGTTGCTAGAGAGCGCTCGAGAATGCGAAGCAAACAAGTTGAACGGTTTCTTGACTTCGGCCGGTGAATTCGACACTGGCATATGTTTGTTTGATAAACTATGAACTTGTATGAAGAGAAAGGATTTATATATGATAAGAGCATATATGGTCCTCTGACCTTGAATGATGAAGAGTGGATATTATTTCTGTTGAACAAAATGGGTTGGGAATGTTTCAATCTCTCTCTCTCTCTCTCTCTCTCTCTCTCTCTCTCAGTTATAAGCATTTAAACAAATTACTTAAAAAACCAACTACCTCTATCCATTTTGGCGATGTCCTCATCTTTGGAACTCGAAAATTGTTGAAATACTTCCAATGAGTCGAAATTGTTCATACTTTTGGGAAGGAAATTTGTACGCAGATTGGTTGGCAAATTAGATGATTCGGTCATGCAATGTAAATGCCACTCCGCCATTGGACAGACCAGCTATAGTTTTAATTCTCCTATTGATGAGAGATCAGTCTAGCTTAAGTTTCGTAAGATAAGTGTTGACGTAATAATCGGGGTTTGTCCCTTTCCTTTATAAAAAGTAAAAAGTTGAGTCATATTAGATATTTTACTTGAGTCAACGCTACGAAAGTTCTGTTATAGAGTCTAGACAATTTTTCACCCCACTCCAAGCCTAATCCATACTTAGACATTCATCGGGACAATTGCAAAATTTCATAATCGATTTTATACTCCTAGAATTCATAAGCAATTATCCATCCCTCATTTTCACAACAAAATTAGGCATGCCTAGAATTAGAAAGACCTCTGGCATCAACAAGCGAAAATAAGGATCGGCGACGAGTGATGCTAGTAGAAAGAAGAAAGTTCATATGAAATAAATTTCATGAAAAATCTCAAGAAATCGCAAGGAAGTAGGTAGATGACATGAGGCCACAAGGATGCGAGCCTAAGGAATAATATGAATAACATACTTATTATCCTAGGAAATTTCAAACTTTTCGTTATCTCATAAAAATCCATCAACTTTTCCTTGAGTCCCGGATCTATCTTGTAAACCCTCTATCAAAATTTACCGTTAACAACCAAGAGATGAAAAACCCTCGAACGCAAGATATTCGAGCATCCCGAGTAGAGCATTCCGAGTATGAGCTCTCTAACCGCAAGAGGTGGAAGACTTGAGCACAAAATTGAAGATCTCCGAGCAAGATGGAAGGAAGACTTTCTTAAAAGTAAGAGCAATTGAAATAGAAATCATTCTCAATTGCTGCTAATTTTTTACGTAAATTTCATATCTAATAATACATCGTTTGGGTCAACGTGGAAATTCATCTCCAAAAGATGTCTGTTTGGATCTGAAATTTGAAGAATGCTGGAGCAATTGCATGAAAATACCATGAAGAATCACTATGCGCAATTTTGGATGGCGGGTTAACAGGGCAAACATGGGACTCAATTAAAGGTCAATGATTTTTATGAGATAAAAAAAGTTGGTGATAAAATTGAGACTGAATCTAAAATTTGAGGTTTTTTTATAACACTAGAAAAAATAAGGATAAAATTGAGACCGAAGTTAAAATTAAAACTCTTTTAGTGTATTAGTCCGTAAATAACAACCGTCAAATTTCAAAGTCAATTGTCTCGTTATATTATGCTCTCACGGTGTTAACTTGAGAAAGCTTAAATCAGTTGAAGAGCAATCCTAAAATGTCAAATAAGGTATTATAAAAGAACGTGCCAAACCTCCATGGTAGTCACATAAATAATTTTAATGCCAACTAAAAATATATAGGAACAAGGGAAGGGACCAAACTCAACTCAAAATCAAAAAGGCATGCAGAAATTGCTGGTGGCGTGGCAGGCAAGAAACAAAAAGTATAAAAGCACGATTATGACTCAAGATACCACACTCACTCAACCAATTCACAAGATTTTACATATCTCGTATAAGCTCTTGCGGAAAACTGCCCAAAAAATGATGAACTTATTATAGGGAGGTCAATTTAGTCCTGACCATTTTAATTGTATCAGTTTATTCCTAAACCTTTTAACGGTTTGCGAATTTGGTCATAATTTTTTCAATTGTACTAATTTAGTACTGAATCTTTTGATAATTTGTCAATTTAATCTTTCTAACCAAATATCAAAGTAATAGATTTATGACAAAAGGTCTAGGACTAGATTAACATAAATAAATATTCATGACAAAATTAGCACAACTAATCATTTTATGATTGAATTGGATTGTACAATAGATTTACGAGTTTGTTTTACCGAACTTTCGCTCTTATGAGTTCGTTCTAAAGCTTGTGTTGCCAGGCATTAGCTTTGAGCACCCATAAACTTAATTAGCCTTCCTTTCTAAGCTCTAGTTCATACAACGCGCTTTTCATATTTGTCAATCTCAAGTTTGGCCTTCGTCGGGGAGTTTGGTTTGGCATTCATATGGATAACTTTGGTTAAAACACATTTTGGCATGCCCAATTGGACAAAAGCGAAGAGCTGATAACTTGTATGCACTTTTACTTATGAATTTTAGGAGTAAGAATGTGCTTTCTATGTGACAACATACAAGAGCAATCGCAGTAGAGAGGATAATGTGAGGTGGGTAGTGCAGAAAATGAGTTAGGCTAATCCATAGGGCTCTAATGTAAATGTTGGCATATGTGGATGTGAAAATAGAGGCAAGAAATGGATTATAGTTTACATGATATGCAAGATGTCATGCTTAAAACCATGGGGTGAAGTGTTTCAATAAGGTAACCCTTTAGAACATGGTTTGGTAATAAGCCAGGTAGAGCTTGTTAAGATTAGCTCACACACCCAAGTTGGAAATGTCTAATTTGTACGGAAACAAGTGATTGGCCTGAGCACTTTAAGTAAGTCAAAATACAGCGAAGGCTTATAACCAACTCTTGTTCGAGTTGCTTTTCATAAGATTATCTTTCATTATTAATCTTCTTATCAAGTTACTACATTTATTCGTCTTGCATACTAAGCTTGATTTTATGATTAAGTTACCATCTAATTATGTGTTACTAGTTCATGTGGGAGTTGGTTACGAAGATCATTTGATTTTTTTTTAATGACCAACTTTGCTTTTATCTCTAACCAAAAAAACAAACTTATATTATCTTCAATTATTTTTATTTGCGTTTCTTACAGATGCCTTAACTAAACCACTTACTAAATGAAAGTACCAACCTTTTTATTTCATTTTTCAGCAGCTTAAAAATTTCGAAATTTTTTATATAAATAAAACAAAAATATATATGGAGGGAAAGGCGACCGATATGATCATTCCTTCTGAACATCGCTAAGAAATGTCCGGTGCGAACCATCTAAGTTAAAGTTATTTAGTTGCGTCGAAATCACCATCCTTTAGCAAGTTCAAAACTTACTATAGTGTCGGCAGCAAATATAGGTGCTACAAACAGAAAGGCAAACGTAAACAGGAAACTCCAAACGCTAGAGCTAGGTCAAATGATCAAGCAAGTAGGATGCACATCCGACGTCTGAGAGATTCTTCCCTATCCTACGAACTCATGAGCTTGTCCCATAAGCATAGTTATATACACATGCTTGCCCCGCCCCATCGGGGGAACAGAGTTATAGAAAGTTGGTACGTTGTTTCTTGTGCACTCAGTTCTTGTTTCTTCAGCTTCGTCTGCCCTTTTCTTGCCCCCACCCTTTTATCCTGCTTTTCGCCCTGCCCGAGAACAACAGAACGAGAGCGTGAGAAAGGAACAGATTGGAGCCGGGAGGCGTGTGGGGTCGAGAGGTGGGGCCGATGGCTGTCCGGCATGCGCGGAACCAATTGGTGGCTCCGGCCGGGCATGCTCGCTCGTGTCGTGTGCCCTTGTTCCACATGTCCCCTCGGACCCGGACCTGTGCACAGGCCACCACTGAGAAAAGTTTCGAGATAAGCCTCCCGGCATGCTGCAGTTCCCTCCACTTTTGGGGGGAGAGAGAGAGAGAGAGAGAGAGACATTGGCCTTCCCTCGTTGATGTTATTTAGCAGCAAATTACCGGTGTTGCTGCGCGGAGGGAGGTTTCAAGAGAAGTGGAGAGTATTGGAGTTGGCGAAGCCCCTCGAGAGTTGCGTAGCTCCACCTGCCTGGAAGGAGCGGAGAGTCTCGAGCCGAATTTACGTCGACGGATGCGTTTGAAGCGCTCCGACGAAAGAGTTGAATGGCCATAAGCACTGGAGATAGTGTATCGCCGTGTCTCAAGTATGTACTATACGGTCCAAGGTGAGTCGCAACAAGCACGGTCATTGGATGATTAGAACAGTACTCTATGAAATCGAGTTGATATTAGAAAAAAATATCAATAAGATCCTTAAGTGATATCGAACTCTAGATAACTATTTATATGGATTAAATCGAGATTTCTTAAAGTTTTTTTATAAGTCTAAGTTCTTTTTATCATGACAAGAAAATAATGGACGAATTAAATAATTATTTGAGGCGAGACATAGATCATATCACCATAGCAATTAAGGAAATCATGAATCTACCCTTTTTTTTTGCCTCGATTAAAGAGGACTACACTGCCGCGCACAACAAGCTTCTTCCCAAGTGACAGATGAAAAACCATGAATTCATCGTGCTTAACTATTGTCGTTTTCGGAACACATTGCATACGTATGCCGCAACTTTTAGACCGAGATATTTCATGCTCTAATATGATTGATTGATCACGAGTCAAACTTAAATCATCACATCATTTATACAAACACCTTATCTCAACATTAGCTCGTCTCAAATGCATCGCGTGACAAAATCACGTGACACGCGCAGCTAATGGTACGTGCTAGACCTAAATAAACGAGCCTAGGCAAAAATGTTTATCGTGATTCGTGGTTCTTTTTCGCCTAACGCACGCCCCTGTGGCTCGTCAATGACGAAATCGTACAGGAACTCAAAAGACTCGTTCGAACCTGTCGGTAGACGATATGAAGGAATGGGCTGAGCTAAGGTTTGTGGGCCTTGCGAAATTTCAAGTGCTTAGCACAAAATTTGGGAGCGGGGACGGCCCAAGGTTAGAGGCTTCAATGGATCATGCCCGAGCCCCGCCATGACAAGGACGGATTAGTGCTCGAGCAAGGCTGAATCGGCCGATCATCCTTTAAGAGGTCCAAGGAGTGCAGTTGAATCTAAAGGAAAGCCACTCGTCCAAAGCCCTCCCCAACTTCATTCTCTTACCTCCTAGGGAAAGGTCTAAAGACCGGACTGAGCACACACCGATATGAAAGCTAGATCGCTAGAGCGGATGAGATTCACGTGGGATCCATCAATTATCTACTCTAGGGCTATGCACCAAATCTGTTCTACCGGAGAATCGGACTAGTTTGCCTTCAAAAATGGATCAGTTCCCGATTCCGACTGGAGAACCACTCGAGAACTACACTAAATTTAGAAGCAATTTCATTAAACCTAAAAATCCCAAGTTTTCTCTTGACATCTTTTTCTTCTGTTCTTTCCAATCTCTCTCTCTCTCTCTCTCTCTCTCTCTCTCTCTCTCTCTCTCTCTCTCTCTCTCTCTCATGCGCTCACGACTCATCCTCATCCTCACTCGCTCCGGCTCCTTCTTGCTCTTTCTTGATTCAGGCTAGTTCCAGATCTCGAAACCGATCCACTCTAGAACCGAAC
Organism: Melaleuca alternifolia; assembly: GCA_019926035.1. Taxonomy (NCBI): domain Eukaryota; kingdom Viridiplantae; phylum Streptophyta; class Magnoliopsida; order Myrtales; family Myrtaceae; genus Melaleuca; species Melaleuca alternifolia. The sequence continues at coordinate 3,038,847 of JAGKPW010002416.1, read as the reverse complement.
CTATCCACTCTAGAACCGATCATCAAATCCACACGCAAAGCTCATTGAACAAGTTCTTTCAAATTCAACTTTCAGACACGTTGGACTAATTGTAATGCAAGTTCAGAATTGTCCAAGAAATTTGCTGGTGATAAAATTACGACTTCCCACTGAACCTCTTTTTGAATCCACGGTTTTTGACCTTTTTTGGGATGAATAGAGTTTCTATATATCATGCGGATGTCGTGATGGGGTCCCCGTGATTAGAAATGCAATTTCCAGGCAAGGCACAGGACATGAATTGAACATGGCATGGGGTTAAGTGGCTCGGTTTTCATCTAGAAGGTGCTATTTGGTTTGCACCATCGCTTGGAGATTGAAGTGACCCTACCTGATTCATTTAATGAAACATTCGGGTCGGGTTCGAATTACTAATCTAATCAAAGATCATGGATAAGTCGAGCTTTTCCTACACGATCAATAAAAGGATAGATCCCAATCAACTTGTCAATCGGTATATATTTGGACAAACATTGCACGAACTAGACTTTGGAACATAAACTATTGCTCTGTACACAATTAACGATCCAATGGGCTTCGTAGATATGACTTGCACTCGTGCGATATTTTCAATTTTGTCAATATTTATTTTTTTTTTAGAGAAGGAAATAAGGTTAAAGTAATTTCAAGATTCTCATTTGAACTAAAAAAGACTCCTCCAACTCTTTTTTATGGCTACCATGAAATAGAAGGAGTCAAGATAACCTCTGTTTCAGATCAGAGTTATCCCAATCTATAGAAATGAAATATATGAAAAAAATAATATAAGTAATCGTCGAATTTTAATATAATATGTAATGCGACATTTAAATTTATAATTAATTCGATATAACTCATTAAATTTATATATATATTCAGATTAATTCTTGAAATATATGAAATTTTTAATATCACCCCAGAATTTAAATTAATAAAAATGATGACATTTAATATTTTTATATAATTTAAAATTGATTTTAACATTTATAAAAAAAATATAATAATAATATTAAATAAATTAAAAGTTCATATACAATCTTATATGCTACATGAAAGTTTATACTTGCTTTCGTTTTCTTTGATGGAAACGCCTGCCACACTTGCCGTTGCACTTGCTTTCAGACACGACCGAACGAAAATTCCTCTTTTGTTTTTTCATACCTCTTCCTCTTCATCTCTGGACCCGACACCAATGCATCCTCGTAGACTTGTCGGACAATACCGCGTGCGCCATCCCATAACGAAGCACTGGAACCATGAAACTAAAGAGTCCGTGGAGCACCAATAAATTTGACCTTAAAGGCGTTGTCTGTAGCCTGAGATCGTTAAAGAGCCTTGTCGGCATTCGGCAGAAGAGTCGCAACCATAATCTCCCGGCCAGTAATTGCGCAAGCTGAGCATCCAGCAAAACCATTCGCCACGACGGGCGAAGCTTTTCCCGTCGCGACACCGTAGACCAAGGCAGAATTGCTTCAGAAGCTAAGGTCGGGAATGATCTTGATGAATCCATTCTCGAGATGACGGTTTAAGCGTTGGTGTGATATCAGAAACGTAAATCGAATGGCCAATTAACCTCATTTGTCTTTCGTCTTGACGTCCTATAATCCAGTCTTTTCAGAGGCAAAAACAAGATCACATTCGTACTGCAATCTTACCCCGACAGGAATACGTGACCAATAGATAGCAAATGCTATCGAATCCTTTCAGGGAAGAAAAACCGAGTCGATGAAGCGATGTGGAGAGAGACGAAAGATCAAAGCGAGGGATTAAGCCTTAGCTATTGGCATTCGGTTCCATCAGACACTCCCTAGTTACAACCATCTTCTTCATCAACCCATCTTATTGACGGAAGAAGAAAACTAGCAGACGCAGCGACTTCCCATCCCATATTCACATTCACGTCCCCACACCAAAAAAACCAAAGGCAAAAAACTACATTACACCCTCTTTTCCCCGACACTCCTCACTCAAGCAGCAGCTACCTTCTTAGCCCTCTTCGCAGCAGGAGACTTGATGGATTTGGGCTGCTTCGGCTTCGCAGGGGCCTTCTTCACCGGCTTCTTCGCTGTCTTCTTCACCGGCTTGGTCGTCTCCGGCTTCCTCGTCCGCTTGGCCCTCGGAACAGGGGCCACCTGGACCTTGGCAGCCTCCTTCGGCTTCTTAGCGGCATCCACCTTCCTCGACGGTTTCGACGAGGGCCTGGCGCTCTCCTTCTTGCCCGCCTCGGAGAGCTTGTACGAGGCCTTGACCTTGATCAGCTTCCCCTTGGAGGCAGAGTTCTTCAGCTGGAGCGTTAGAATCTTCCTGAAGTTGGACGGCAGCACGGCCTTGTGCTTGTCCTCCATGTACTTGGCGATCGCGTACGGGCTCGATCCGCTCTTCTCGTTCAGCGCCAGGATCGCCTCCTTAATCATCTGTTCAAAGACCAGCATCCATTACATAGTGTTCACAGCACTGGCGAATCGAACGTTCTGCAGATACTAATCAATGAGCCGCGCGATCGTTTGTAAGATCAATCCAAAATCAATACCTGGAAGTAGGGAGGATGCGAGGCGGTCTTCGGCTGCCTCGGCTTCTTCTCCCTCGGAGCCCGAGGCTTCTTCTCCTTCACCGGCTTCTTCGCCTCCTCCTCCTCCTTCGGCTTCTCGTCCTCCGCCGCCGGCGCGGGTGCCTCCACGGGCGGCTGCTCGACGACCGGAGCTTCGCCTTCTGCGTTGGTCGACATGGACTCGCAAGTAGCAGTAGTAACGCTAGAAACTTCGAAAGTCTTGTCCGTGCAAGAAACGCGATGACGACCCTCGAACTGACCTCCGTGCTATTTATACCGAGGGAAGGATCTCCGACGAAATCGAACGTGGAGTCTGATTGGTCCGTTTCGGCTCTCGCGGATCGCCAGGTGGGAGGAGGAGATATCTGGGCCGACCACGCGGGGATGGATCGGCCGTTGGTTTTTTGTGGGTTTCTCGCCTCGATGGGAATTTTCAAGTGTCGGGGAGGGATAGGGATTTGGGGAAAAGAGGACGTGGATAGGATTTTTGCCGTGACGTGGAGTTGGTCTTTGGAGATAGAGAGAGAGGGGCACGAGAACCGTTAAGGCTAAAAAGCTGGGGGGTTGTGTTTTCTTGCTGGATTTGGGGCCAAATTTGATTGCTTCTCCTTTGATTCAGGCGATGGAATTCACTAGTGATGGTCGGCCGGAAAGTGTAGGTCTCAATGTGATTCGACCGATCGAAAATGGTTAGGGTTCGGGCACTGTGGCAAGGTGCGAAATGCAAATGGTTTCGCTTCGATTGCTTTTTCTCTTTTTGTTCGTGTGCACCTCGAGAGTTTACCTCCAATTCTCATAAAATTTACGTGTAACTACATCCCCGTGAATTTAGTCTAATTTGTTTAGAGTGATACATGAACTTTAATTCAATGCATAGTTAGTAATTATGCAATGTCACTTCAGAACTTTTGATACATATTTGATTTGGCTTATGAAATGATACATTTGAACGGTGGACAGACAAAAAATATTGCACGTAAATTAGATTGTCCAAGTAAGAAAAATGATCCCTTTATTTTTTTTTTCAAATTTGTTCCATTTGGAAAAATAATTATCCATGTTATTTGATGATGTGAATTATTACATCTTAATTTTAGTTGAATATATACATGCATAATTCAAATAAGCTTACCGGGTTGTAAGTCAAATAAGCAAATTTCATTGACTTGAGATAATGAAAAAATAGAATTGAATATTTTCAAATTATTTAGGAGATACAATCAACATTTATCAAATGTTCAGAAGTCATATTAAATGAATTAAAAATTTACAAAACCACAGCCAAAATTTATAAGTTATTTGTATGATTATCCCTCGGCATTATAAAATTTATAAGTTATTTGATGATGGATATATAAAATGTGCTGTACTCCTCATCATCGACATAACATGACTTTAAACTAATAAGAGTCGTCGTAATTTCAGTCCAACCTTTTTTTAAAGTGGCAATGAATTTATTTTTTCCAAAAACGGAAATAAACTCAACGCGCTAGTACAGCATCACATTTAATTCAGTTAATTACGTGAACTGACACTGTTATTCTTAGTTTAGGGTTATTCAGCTTATTTGGCGCTTGCTTAGGTATTTTGCTAATCATTCACAATCCAAGAAACACTCAAATGAACAAGAGAAATTCGAATGACATGAAAGGTAATAAACTGTCTGAGATATCAACAGAAAATACTATGTGAAAATTACAAAATTCTCAATTTCAAGCAAAAATAACAATATGATACGTTTGTTCAAAGAAAATTGTCTCCGAAAAATTATTCTCTAACTTGGTATTCAGATGACGGAAAAATTATCGATTTATGAATGATATTTTCTATAGACTGAAAAAAAAAAACAAGTTTAAGAGGGGAAAAATGACTTACCTTTAGATGGCCACTTTCCCTAAAACAACCAAACAGATAAAAAAAATCAATTATTTTCCTTAAAAGTGATTTTCATGAAAGATATATTCATTTATCATGAGCGAAGCAAACACACTCTTAGTGGCATGATAATCTTATTACTATTTAAGAATGTGTACAAAGTTCAATTAATATATAAAAGGAAATACTGAGAAACTGAGTTATATATCGAAAAAGGAAAACTGAGTACTTACCTTTAGAATGGTGCAAGTAAGCTAAGAACTACAAAACAATAGGTAAGTTTTTCCTTTTTCGAAAGGAGATACTAATGAACGAGTTAGTATTCCCTTTTTCAAAGCAAGTTTTTCAATAACAAAAAAACTTACTTCGGTCATTTTCGGAATTTAATGGAAACTGAAATTTATCTTTTCCATACAGAAAATGGATTTGCATTTAAGGAACTTAACACTAAACATTCGATAAATTTCAATCAATGCCCATATTTGAAAATTCCACAGGCTTGTCCTCTACGCATAACTCAAGAGATTTCAAAAAGTATCTGCTACAAACACTAGATTTTATGAAGACATTCTGCTGAAAGTAAGTGCTGGTTGTCCGGCCACACCAAAATAGATTAGAAGGAAATAAGCAATAACCAAGCATCTAGCAAGAACCAATTTAATTAGACATGCATCGAAACGGCCGCCAGATCTTACTCTTGTTAAGACCATAGTGTAATCTCATAAGAACGACAACAGCACCAACTATCTATCGTGAAAAAGGGAGAACCCAATGCTAGATGAGAAGCAAATTAGTCCGAGACCTTAAGATCCTAAATGGGGTCTTCCATTCTCAATTGTCCAGTCCATGAAATATGCACTGGATCTATGCCAAAGCAAGAATCAAGATGGCAAGAACACGGAAGTCCATCGCCCAACAAGCTGCACTACGAATTCGCCTTATTTCAAACAGCTGAGGAGACAGTTGCCACATAAGACATAAGTATAAACCCTCGAAGAGTGGAAACGACGGATTCCAACCATTTATAAAGGTTTCTTTTTTCTTTTTTTAACAAGTTGCAATATAAATTGCAGAAACTCTTTCCCATGCGAATTCCAACTTTTTATCAAAATTTAAGTATGCTAAAACATGATCTTTATCCTCATCTATCCAACAAAAGTACACGTATACCACCCACAGACTCGAGACATTTCCGAAACACATGCAGTGAAAGCAACAGCAAAATAAAGAGTCCCCTCGGTATAGTGAGGTTCTTTCATCAATTTAATTCTGCTTGGTGGAAAATTCTCTCACCCTACACTATGCATGTCCAATGTCTACAAGACCTCACTAGATAGTAGTCAACTAGCCAAACACATTATTCACGATAACCAAAGATTCAGCTAGCACTAACACCAAATATGAAATAATTATAATAATAACTTCAGGAGATAAAGAGGGGAATTCTCATACGAACAATGTGCCAACTTACAAAATTGATTCACTTAATAATGCAACAAATTACATGTGGCCATTTCAATGCCACCCAAGAACCTGCCATGCCAGCTTGCAAACAAGTCTTAATAATCTTAGGACTATCCTTATCAGGTTTCACTCCAACTAGTATGCACAATAGTTAATGGAAAACACTAGGCATACTAAGAAATCTAATGAAAGTGTCTTACTAGTAAAAACAACAGTTGATGCCTGCCGAAGAAGTGAGACAACAGCATGTGGACACAGCTAAAAGAAAGAACATATGAAAACCAACAATACAAACACGGCTCATCTGTTGCCTGCGGATGGCAGTCTCACTACGATTAACTCGCCAAGGAATTACAACTTTACCACCAGATCTAGAAGCATAAAGCTAAAAGGTACCCCTAACTTACTACAGTCGGCCAGACGTCATAGCCGATGTACTTACAATAGAATTGGATGAAAATCACGAGTCTCGAAGGAACAACGGTTCCATAAGTGAACTGCATCTTATTCCTTCAGAAAATCCTTTTTCCACAAGTGATCAAGGCATTAAAAAACGCAAATTCTGAAATTGGATCTTTACGGGAAAAAGAAGAAGCTTCTGAACGAAAAAGATGCAGATTTTGAATGATACATGAGCAAATCATTTAAAAAGGAAAGAGAGGCCAACAAAAAAGTAGCAACTTCAATGCAAAAGAAGCATAGAAACTCTGTCTACACTCAATGAAGAAAAAGAACAGCAAAGATTGTGAAGGCCAATTAAACTACAATGCCAATTGAAGATCCCAAAATCGCCTCAGTAAATGAAAGACAAGAATGCCTAAAGTCAACTCAATACCCAGTCAAATAAAGTTTACCAAATATTTAAGTTTCCAAAACCCACTTACAACCAGATATTCCACCATGTGCCCAAGATTATGATGCCCCATATTACAACAAATACACTAAGAACTCTTTATAATTCTCCCTGATGTGCCTAACCACAATGGCCATAAGGAGTATATATGGTAAGTCTAGTGAGAGCATACTTAAGAGAGAAACTACAGGTACTGTTGTCCTCAAAAGTCACCAAGTCGACTCTCTGAACTTCATCACCAATGGCCTAACTAACCACAGAGATTATTCACATCAAAATCATCATGACCACAAAGATGAGCATTCTTAAGCTAGCACAAACACTTCTATCCTATAGGAAAACCCAAACCCAAACTACTTCCACATAAGTGCCATCCATATTATAATGAGCATCTGGAATTTCTTGTATAGAGGACATTTACATCAATAAAAGTATCATAAATGACAGCCAACTTCAAAGTTTGCAGAAGTTTGCAGAGTCATTACAAGTGACCTCCGAATCTTTTACCTTATAGATGAACAATCACACATGAAAGAACTTTAAACTTGCATGAGTTTTACTTACTTTCTGCGTGGTTCTAAAAATATATGCTCAGAAAGAAGGTTGACATAACCAACAACAATAACATTGGAGACAAACATGATCGATCGCTATGCAGATCATGATCACCCTGATCCAAATAAAGAAACCTTTCAACCTGTGTCAACTGTCTGCAGATCATGATCACCCTGATCCAAATAAAGAAACCTATCAACCTGTGTCAACTGTCTGCAAATTCAGGGCATTTGATACCACTATTACCATAATGCTTAGAAATTTCTCCAAATTCTTGATGCCCTTAATTCTTCCCAATTCCCACATTGAATGGTTGAAACGAGGAATTCTCAAAATCTCCAACTACTTTAAATCCCAATGAATGAGCCATAAGCATGGTTGACTTTCATAGCTACTAAAATCTAAGGCACCCAAGCAGACTTTTCCATCTATAGGAATAATTAAATCCTACTAAGGATATCTACTCACAAAGATAGCCACCAAGTATGGTAAAAAAGGTAACATACAGATGTAACTGGAATAACAGACTACCAAATCCGATTACTATTCTGCTTATAGAGAACATCCATGGATCAAAATCTATGGGCTTAGGAATCTGTATCCACGTAAACACTCATGCAATTAACCATGTCAAATGGCAAAGCATTCAGAAACCATAAGAAGTTTGGATACATTACTTGACATGATTCTGAGCTATACACTGCAAAGTACACCAACTACCTTTTGAAGCACCATCGCCTATAGAGTAAATTTCCAAAGTTCCTGCTTTAACCTGCCCATCTTTAAAATACTTTTACCATAGGCAACAGCTAGAAATCACATCATCCCCTGAAGCTGATGGAGGAAGTCACCTCAAGCAAGAAATCCTTCACACATTCATTCATAGTAGCAGAAAACCTCTGATGATTGCCCACAATTAGAGCCTACTTGAGCTCTCTTAAAAGAAGCTAATATGGTCTCTAGATGAGTCTCCACCAAAGTCATTAACTTTAAAATCAGCTCTCCATCAATTAAAGTAAACTGAACTCCCAAAACTTTGCACTACCAAAAAGTTCACTCGATTTATTTCTTTAGACGAAAACATTAAAAATGACCAGCTGCACATGATATCCATGACGCATAGTACGACATCTGCACTTCAAGTGGTAGAAAACCTCGAACTTGTCATACACAGTGCAAATGCAGGATGCACTCCCACTTCACACAAAACGATATCACTTATTTGGTCCCATCCTCAACCCACCTTATCTAAAAGACTCTAAGATCTTCATCATAGCCTAACAACTATAGGGAATCCAAGAACTGATGCAATGCGGGATATATATGAGAAGAGGTTAGATAGTAGATGTTATGTAAAAGACTAAAGCAAAATATCCTAGAGGAGAAAGGTAATCAAACTTAGATGTTCTTGCACTAGGAAGCCTTTCCCCATTACTATTGAAGCATTTCCTGCATTTCCAAACTTACCTGAATACAATAAATCGAACGGTTCAATAACCAAATTAGCATAATTTACATTCAGATACAAAAAAAATGGCATCTTAACATAATGGGTTACCTTAGAATTTGAATCTAATAGTAGTAACCACCTCCACAGGAGCGATCATCCCCATAATAAGATGGATGTGGACCTCCGCCATACTGCAGCATTTTGTAGATGTCAGCATAGCATATCATACAATACTAAGTCGGGAAGCGATGGTTTGCTTACATCAAAGCCATAATAATCATGTGGATAGGGCCCACTTCCAACTCCAAAAGCATCTGAAGCAGAAAAAAGCCAGTAAGTAATGAGAAGAAAAAAGCAACATATCAGAGAGAATTGGATAGATATTGATGCTGCTAGCAGATAACATACCACCATGTAATGGTAATGAAGAATCTGTATAATCAAAACGAGACTGTACTCTACGTGGCTCCATGTAATCAGCATTTTGATCCTGCAAATGCAAGGAGAGAAAAATTTGTTGAATACAATAGAAGAACTCAGATAAAGATGATACTTACAGTAGAAGACATCAGATGAACATGATGATATGATAGAAGAAGAGTTTTAATAAAGAGAAAAAAGGGGAACAACAGTGGAGATACTTACTATCATAGGAAAGGGACGCTTTGAACCATAAGCACCACTATCATAGAAGTATGGGTCATCAAACTGCCTGCCCTCAAAATGTCCGTTGTATTGTTCTTCAGGAGAGTAAGGTAACCGCCGAGAAGGCAAATGCATGCCAGGGCCTCTGTCCAGATAACCACGCCATGGTCTATCAATAGGTGGTCTTGAAGATGTGCCCACAGAGACATGACGACCAGACATATAATGTCCAGCTCGTGATATGCCCCGTCTGCCCCCTGCAGTAACTCAGGACATCAAACCAACAACACTAGACGTATAGAAGTTACTGACAGAAGAAAGCCAAATCAACAACCTCGTCCAGAAGATTGCCTCCAATGAAAATTGGGGTATGGATTATCAAACTCGTGGTCATAACTAATACGCATACTGCTGCTTTGACCATGTTCACGTTGATGAATACCATGGTTATGGTAATTCCCTCTGTTATGTGAATGTCCTCCCCACCTAAATCCCCTTCCTGTTGATAAAAGAGCCTAAGTCAGATGGAGATGGGATAAAAAAAAAATATGAAGCAGCAGATTTAACAGGTACCATGTCTTGGAAAAGTGCCGACGCCACTGCGACCAATTCGAAATCCACCAGACATCCCACCCTTCACTGCCTGAGTTTTAGGCTTTGGATTGGAAAGCCTTGCTCTAACATTAACCTACGATGTCCATATAAACAACATTTTTAGAATTCCACTCGAGCAATTGTTAAAAGAGTCACTAACTTGCATGCATTCTGCATCTTTTTTGTCATAAACAATAAACATGGAGGATAGAAGCAGTAAATAAGGGACAAAACTTAAGGAGATTAATCAACAGTATTTGAATACATTCACCTAGCTTAGTGCCCAAAGGGGGGAAATGGCTCACAATTTTCTTAAAATCTCTTCTTTTCAAGTAAACACGTCTCTTCCATATATTCAGTAGACAAAGAAGTACTAAAAGGCGGTTAAGAATAAACACGAGGAATTACCTTTGTGTGTCCATCACCTAACTCTGAAGTATTGATCCCATCAACACAAGCAACAGCTGCCTCATGGCTAGAAAAATCGATAAACCCAAAATCTTTCCTCTTAGCAGTCGACATGTTACGAGCAAGGACTATACGTACAATCTCTCCGAAAGTTTTAAATTGTTCTCTTACATGCTCCTCATCCCAGTAAGCAGGAAGCCCATCAATAAAGACAGATTTCACTTGAGCCATGACTTCTGGGTCAGGGTCACGTAGTGGTTCGGCAAAAGCAACTTTAGCTGTTCTCTCTGAATGACCAAAGACAGCATCAGGCTTTTGAAGCCTCTTATATGCTAGCATTGCATCAGCATGGCAAGAAAACTCGAGAAATGCAAAACCACGACTCAACCCTTCACGTTGAGCATCTGGAACAAGAGTTATGCTTTCTACCCCTTCAACACCATACTCCTTCAACTTCTGTTTTATCTGCCATTACACAACAAATGAACAACCGGAAGCTGAACTCAAGAGCTATTGCTAACAATTCAACACTTACAGCTTCCTTTGTCCATGTGTTGCAGATATTTCCTAGGAACAATATGTGATTGTCCTCACTAGGTGCAGTGCCACATCTCTTTCCATGTATCTACATGTCAAAACAAGTGAAAGGCGCCCTAAGTCTGTAATTGACATAAATAGTTTTTTGGAAAATAACGTGTAGAAAGCCTAATTGCACTGGTAAATAAAACAAGATAAAATAGTATTAACAGTCTCTTACAACAGGATTCTTCATCTCTACCAGGGCCCGCTTTGCATGGTCCTTGTTTGCATACTTAACAAAGGCATATCCCTTATTCTTATTGGTTGAAAAATCTTTGTGCAACCTAATCTCAACTATCTCACCAATCCTCTCAAACACCCTCCTCACATCCTCTTCTACAGCATCGCGGTCAAGACCGCCAACAAAAATTTCATGCTTTTTCTTAATCATTTGTTCCTTTGCGATAGCTGATAGTTCCTTATGCTCCTCTTCTAAAGTGCCCGCTTCAGCAGGTTCATCTCCATAATCCTCACCAATGTCTTCCTCTCCAGGTTCTCCAAAGTCCAACCGATCACCATACTCCTCCACTCCCTCATCATCGTCCCCATAGTCATCATTTCTAGTCTGTAAAAAATCTTCTTGAGACTTCTCCTGGACAACCTCCTTCATATTCTGGGATATCTCTCGCCTTCCTGCATTATTTCCGACCAGTACGTCTCTTTTTTCAATAACTTTTTCTCCCTGCTTCATTTCAAAGACTTCACAATTTTCTGACGGCTTTGAAGTTACTTCAGCGTTTATCTCTTCCTTAAGCGAATCCTCACCACCTGGAGGAGGAGCTACTTCAACTTCCACTTGCATTTGCTCTTTATCCTCAAATACTGTAATATTGGGAAGTGGAGATTTTACATTGTCCACTAGATGCCCACCATCTTCAATAGCAGATTTTTCCACTTGTAACAAATCCTCTTCCTTGTCCACTTGTCTAAGGACATCTTCAACGGGTTCAACCATTGCCAAATCAGATTTTTCCTCTCCTAAGGGTTTTTCAACGCACTTAGGCACGCATTCAACTTCTGTGTAATCATCTTCACCGCGGGTGTCACCTAATACCACCATCTCGTCCAGAGTCTCCTCTACACGAACTTCGACAAATTCAAGCGACTTGGGCATCTGTGAGGATAAAGCTTTTGTCGAAGCAGGAGACTTAGTACGTCCTGCTGTTTTCCTTCCTGTTGATGTCAGAGTTGTCCCAACTTTTGTCACCGGTGTCACTTCAGCAGCAGCATCTGCCGATGCTTCTACTTCTTCAGCTGTAACAAAATTTTGAAAACCAAAGATGACAACATCCATATGACTGCAATCAAACAATTAAACGCATAAAGAGAGAAATATGCCATGTATGGCAATGGCGACACACAATTTACTCTAAATTGATAACCCAAAAATTAAATACGCAAAGACCACCTTTGCTTCACTGCCATTGCACACTTCATGCAGCTTAGCAAGCATAAGAGACGGATTACCAAAATAAAATATCCTTACTGAAACGTGCAGAACCTTTGATGTGAGATAGCACAATCCCAACGCAAGGATATATACAAACAGCCAGAGGCCAACGAAATGAAACAAATAAACTTCCAGCACTATTCATCAGAGCAGCAGCTAAGAAAGTTCCCGACAACCATCTCCAACATCGTCCTAGTAACTCTAGCAGCTACGCCAGACTAATCCCTAATCATAGGAAAAGCCACAAGCAATTATCATGATCATACCTTGCGAAGGTCCGGCTGTGAGGTCCGAGTTCTCACTCCTAGCCAGCGCGGAGGCGGTTTTCCTCGCTTGCCTCGCCCGCATGGCGGAGACACGCTTCGTCTCGACGACTCGGGGCGTCGCCGAGCCCGCCGCTGCGTCGTTCGGGTCAGAGCTCGGACCCGGGCCGGCCTCGCCGACCGATTTCCTCGCCCGCGGCGTCGTCCTTCTAGGGGCGGCCGGCTTGGACGCGCCGGCGTTTCTCGTCCTCATGTCGAGGGACGCGCGAAGATGGAAACTGAATTAGGCAGAGACTGAAGGCTCGGAGGTGCTGCTATGGTCATTCGGTTGACAGGAGAGAGAGAGATGTTGACGTCGCTCGGGAGCTCGGCAGTTTATCCACGAGCAGAAGTTGGGCACGACGTCGTTCTGAGTCGTGACTATTGAGATAATTCATGACCATATCTTTCGTTTTTGTGGGCCACTTTGACGACTCGCAATTTCGATTGTCTTGATCAACGAGGAAAACAGCACGTTCAAATGAGTGTGGACTTTGGAAGGGAAAAGCATTGATCCAGAGTAAAATCGAAAATCGGATCCAACCAACTGTAGAAACAAGTTCCGTCATGGGTAATAGCAAAAGTAAAATTAAAATTGTAAAGTTCGATTCTCAATTTTTACTCAGAATCGAGAATCAATAAACTGTAATTACGTGTTTTGAACTTTTTATTGCTTGTTTTGTTTTATGTGTTCATTTTTTAGAAATTGTCACGATTGACAAAATGGAATTTTTTTTATCTTCATCACTTTTATTTGATTTACTAAAACTGTAACAAAAAAAAAATGATGAGTTCCCAAGTAAATCCTGAAATTGACCCTGTAATCAATTGACGAGTTACTTCTATGTGAGCCGGGTTCCGCATTTAGAAGATTAGAGAATCAATTATGAAATGATAAATTTTGAATAGTACTTAGAGTGATCTTAGAAATTCAAACCTAGACTTGGAATCGAAATGGAAATGTCGACTATGAAAAAATTCTAGTTGTGATCAAATCAAAGTCTTTAAAATCTTACACATGATAATTTTATTTTTATTTAATAAAAAAATCGACCTTTATTTTCATGATTTTTCTTCAATTAAATAATACATATTCCTATGTAATTTGTCATGTCTAATTCATATATTTTACATATTATGTTTATTTATTCCTATGAATCCATCATTCTTTTATCATATCTACCTTTATATTTAAGAAAAATGACAAAAATAATTTTCGAACTTTAGCTAAACGTGTGCAATGTAACCATTGAACTTATAATTTGTTTTGAATTGTAGCTTAATGTACAATATGATCTAATTCATTCAATGTGGCTCTAAACTTTCTGTATGTCAAATTTAGTACCTATCCAATTTCAATTCCTCGAAATGTTAAATGTTGTCACTAAATTTAAATCAAATAAATGATAATATTGAACATTTTTGTATAATTTAATGACTAAATTGAGCACGTAACAAAATTCTAGATATTACATTGAAAAAGTTATAAGTTCATAAATCATATTGCATATTGAATTAAAGTTCAGGAAGAGCGTTGAACAGATTAAAAGTTTAGAAATCACATTGCATAAGAAGTGAATGGTCGTGTATGTTACTATTTTTTAATAATTAATGCCACCGAAACAATCTTCCTCGGATAATGAGTGTTAAATTTGAAATTACTTTTTGCATTCATTTACTTATTCGAAATTTTATTAATAATATTCTTTCTTAAGTGAAACATGGGGAATTTTGCCACCTTGAATTTTTCCCACTTGACTCACCGATCAGTTCACAATGTGCAAATGTCGAGTGAGATTCCTTTCACATAAAGGTGCTTAGACCCACTCTGCACGTTATACCATCTCGTTTTTTTTTTCTCTTTTCGTCTTTTCCCTCCTCTCAAAATCCCTAAAGCTAAACCTTTAAAAGAGAAAATTCCATCCGAGACCAATGGTTCACTGGTCATTGCCGTCACGGCGACGGTAATCACAGCATGTCAGCTATTTCCAAATCTTCTCAATAGCGAAATAAAGCTGATCGTGTCGCTATCGTCGTTTTGTCATTCATAAGTCGCCGTTTTGCGTCCGCACCTATCTCAAGTCATCGCTTATGCCTCTATTCATTCACTTCGGTGTTCAAAAGAATAAAACCCGATCTCATAAATCATAGCTATAGTCATCCTAAATAGCCCGTTCGCGCCCATCGGCAATCTGCCGTTCAAGCCGCCGTCCGGGGCAACGTGTGGCGGAGGGGCGCGTTTACAACTCAAACAGAAAAAAAACATAGATGAAATAAAAAAAGGAGCTGAGTAACGTTTTCTCACCGGTCGGCCACCGGAGCAAACCCTTAGCCATCGGCCGGAGAAAGAGAAAAAGGGCCGAAAGCAGAAAAGACCAGCTGTCGCTCGCCACCCTCCCCCGTAAAAAGAAGGGCAAAACCAGCGTAATCCAAATCATTTACTTCTCTCAGCAGCAAAAAAATCCCCTCCGTCGACGCCAACGACGGCAGCCTCTTCATTGCCCTTCCTCCTCTTCCCTCCAACAGCTCCAACAGCCGCGTTGCTTCATCATCTTCCCAAAACGAGTCCTCCTCGCCTTCCGCTCTAGGGTTTTCGCTGCTGCGCTCGCGTGCGTGTGTGTGTCTATATATATGCTCGGGCTTCATGAATCGGCCCGATCCGCTTCCCGCTTCGAATCGCCGTCGGCAGAGCGCGGGGAACAGGGTGAGCAGCGGCAACGGAGAGCGCCCGCTCGGCGACTCCCGAGGCGTTGAGAAGAGATGAAGCGGAGCAGGACCGGGAAGTCGAAGTGCGTGACGTGGGCTTCGGATGATAAGCTTTGTCAGGTACCGCGACGGCATCGATCGCTTTGTGTCTCTGGAGTTCGATTCTGAGCTTGTCCCGTGCGGGCTCGGTTTCGCCTCTCCGCAAGGGGAAGGAAGAAAACAACGTGCAATGTTAATCTCGTTATGCTTGAAGAGCTTTTTGCATTTTAGATAATTGCTTGTTGAAAGTGCTTGCTTGGATAGTTTGAAACAATGCATTGCTGCATGCGTTTAACAGGGCATTCCGAAGTCTCTGCTTATTGGACGGGGTTTTAGTTAGCCGATGGTGATCTGATTTCACTCCTGTTCATTTGGAGCTTTGGAAAGATCACCTGCTTGTGCTTGGGTAAATGGTGGCAGATTGTTGCTGTCCTCTTTGGAACTATTTTTCTGGTTAGAGGGCGGATATTTTGGTCGGTGAGATGATCGCAAGTTAATTTGCCATGTTCGATAATCCAAGGCTTGACTTTAAATGAGCTTAAAGCCACAATATGATGTTGATCTCAACTTAAGTGGAGTGTACTTACATAAGACTATTCTGATAAGACTTGCCAGCTTTGTAGGTTTAGCGTGGTGACGTGCCAATTAAATCTCATTTTATCAGACATTTCAAGCATTCCGAGTGACCTATGAGCAAAAATCATATTCTCTGAAAATGGAGGTTGTATATTATTCGTGGGTATACAGTCAGCTTTTTTGAAACAATAACTTAAGCTATTTTTACAGCTCCAGTTAGCATGCATTGCCATAATTTTATGTGGGATGTCTTTGCCATATTTGCAAATGGTGATCAGATTTTCAATTTTCAGGGGCTCCACAGGTCATTCATGGAGAGATTACTCAATATGGTACAATGATATGGAAACTCATTCCTTTTTTTAATTGATTTAGTACCAATTAAAAAGATTAAATACTTTATGAAAAAGAAAGTCTGCCAGAATGTCAAAAGTAAGTGCCAAAATACGTATAGGAGAGTTTTTACAAGCCGTTTAAAAGCTTGAGGTGCAGGGAAAGGATCTCACAATCTTGTTAGTATTTGCTGAATTGTATGACATAAAAAAGTTGATTGTAGCTATCCCCAGACAACTGCGTGACTTAGATGAAGCTGCAGTGGTGTAATTCTTTAGTCTAGAGAAAGACTTTAGATTGTAAATTCATGTTAAGGGTGTAGTTTTGTGTTACAAACCTTAAGCTTCTCTAAACAGTGTTTTTTCAAGACTTGCATATGCTTTGTCATCAATGCAGTATCCATTATCTTGTTTAACCTTTTTGGGGAACTAATTATTTACTGTGATTTAGTGTGCCTTATGTGCACCTATGGAGCATTTTATGTGTTACTCAGTGAAAGATTCAGTCGTCACGACCAATACACAGGCAGCTTGTGAAATTTGTCTCTGCCAGGCTGTGTTTTAGGATAACAATCCCTATATCAATCCAGCGGGTCAACTTGTTATACTAGAGATAATCTTTTGTGGGTTGAAAAAAATAAGCTTTCTTGATTCTGGAATATAACTTTGCCATCCTATATTAAACTGCTGTAGCTTCTGTGTTTTTATCTGCTTGGTATGGTGGTTGGTAAAATTGTTAACTGGAGTAGCTTGCATGAACAGTTAAATGAAGTACATAAATAGCTTAATGAGCTAAACTTGAGGACAATTGTCACACATTGTACTGCATGGTCACGATCGAGTCATGGTGTTCTCCATGATGCTTTTTTAGTCTGGAGGCCTTGACTCTAAAACTGCCTTTCATGTATAATAAATCTTTTGTGAGTAACTTTTTCCATATTCTTGACGACTAGCAATGACGGGGTTACAAATCAACTTTTGGACTTGCAAGTAATATGACAGTGTGTGTGTGTGTGTGTGTGTGTACTTTCAGTGTACAATTCTAATACATTTAGGCCTTTAAATAGCAATTAAGTGGAAAAACTTGATGATTCTCTGCATTGTTCCTTGCATGTTCAATGATCTACTTTGTTAAGGGTTCTTCAGGATTATTAAGCACAGTTTAGAATATGGATTAAGCAAGTGATAAGCATTTCCCTATTTAGGTTCGTTGGCTAAGTGCGAAGATATTGTGAGGATACTAAAGGGATTTATAAGATTTGCAAATCGTGATGTATAGCAGATGATGAACTTGTTATTGCGGATTTTGACAAACCATGAGAAGTTTATGCATTGCTGAGTATGTATTTTACAAAAGATAGCAGAAAAGAAACTAGTTAGAAGCTTCCTCTAAAGGACTATTAATCTGCGACAAAGATTTGGGAGTTTAAGGATTTTCCAAGTATGCATTTACTAAGGATTCATGAAAAGTTCTTAAAAGAAGGTTTCCCTTTTTCCAACAGCATCCAAACGTCTTTTGGAGGAGTATCTTCCTAAGATGATAAACATTGCTCATCTAATTAACAAGTGTCAATTTAACTTCAGCCTCCCAACATATTTACCATGGTAAATTATGTGTCATTCTCAATCGACTAAGTATTTACGAGGTAATACTGTTAATGAACTGATTTTCTTCTACTGGTATGGAGAATATGAGACATTGTCATTTGTAAGTGGTTATTATCATGTCAAACTTGAGTACCATGGAAGACCTTTCCATGTAGTTTGTGCAGTCCTTGTCGAGGGATTTTCCTTCACAAGTGGTACCAAAAGCTAAGCATAATTTTCTGGCAAGTCGCTGCAGATATCGGGTTTGAATGGTGCGAAAAAAGATGCTGTGCCACTGGGATATGGAGGCAGCTATCCAGCAAAACAATCAAGAGAGCATATTCAGGTCCCTTGCATTCGTTGGACCTGCCCTCCCAAAGTAAGATTCTCCATCCTTAGACATCTTCACCTCATGATAGCTTCATATCTTTTCTCTGGCATTAATTATGGTCTGTAGCTAGTTAATGTTTTATCTGAATGCATTCGTTACCCTTGTTAAAACTAAATTTAGAGTCCTGGTGTCTCCTTTTGAAAAAATTTTGTAGTTTGCTGTGAGTAGCAACTGGCTTGTTGCTGCTGGTGAAGAAAGTGAAGAGGCAGGAGCTGAGGATAACAGAGAGTTAAAAATGCTCGAGGCGTTTTACCCACGCCCAATGTACATACCATCTAGGTAAATATAACTCATCTCTTCTGAACGCTCAGTTTTATGGATTACGTGATTCTGCTTTTTCATTCTTCTCTTCTTTTTCTCTCTTTATTGGTAGCCCATTTGTATCCTCTGCTGTAGCGTGTGAAGACTATGATGATACCCTCACACCAATCATTCCCATCATTGGCATTGAAGAGACGGACACCAGTGAGTCTGCTTCTGACTTGGAAACACTCAGCATTAACTTTTCTTCCTCAAATTCGATACCTTATTTCCAACTCCTTTCAGTTTCTGAAACTCCTTTTTTGGAACCACTGGTAGGTAAATGTGAAAATAAAACTTCCTTCGAAGAGAAGCAGATGGAAAGTTCAGGGATTGAAACTATATCTGTTGGAGATGCAGAGTTAGCTGCTGCTGCAGCAGCCATGTTTTTCACTGTCCTCGTCAGGAGCAGTGAACAGGGAAATATGGTTGACTTTGGCATGCTTGTCAAATTCCTTCATGACCCTCAAATGATTGGAAAGTTCTTGAAGAATGAAAGTCCATCTCCCGAATCAAGGCAAGCTAGTCCCCAAATTTCTCAGTCAAGCCCCCCACTTTCTGTACCAGAGTCAAAGCAGACAACTCCACTTCCCATGTCAAGCCCAGAACTTCCCCCGACTGAGCCAAAGCTAATTGATCTGCCAACCCCTCTGTCAAGGCCCGAAGTTTTGCCATCGGAGTCGAGACAGATGTGTCCACCAAATCTTCTGTTGAGCTCAGAAACTTCGGTAACCAAGTCAAGGCTATTTCACCCACCAATTCCCCTGTCAAGTCCAAAACGTTTTGTACCTGTACCAGAGGAAAAAAGTTCACCAGCTCCTCCATCAAGCCCCAATTTGTTGCACCCTGATTCGAAAAAAACTCAATCACCGACTCCCCCAGCAAGCCCCGAAATTGTGCTACCTGAGTCTCAACATATTGGTCCACCAATTCCTCTGTCAAGCCCTGAAGCTTCCCAATCTGTTACCAAACAAATAAGTCCGTCGATTCCTATTTCAATCCCCAAACACTCGCTAATCGAATCAAAGCAAGAAACTCCAATTCCTTTATCAAGCCCTGAGCTTTCGCTACCTCAACCCAAGCAAACAAGTCCATTAAAACCTGTGTCAAGCTATGAGCTGCTGTCATTTGAACCCAAGCGGATAACTCCCCCGATTCGTCCTTCTCCGAAAGTCCCACCGCCAACCCCTGCTAATACAATCTCTTTTGCACAAAACCAGATGCAACCTCCATTCAGGGCACCACAAGCTCGGCCAGTTGTCGTTCCATTGCCTGGGTTAGGTGGATTGAATGCTCAGAGTTCTACTTTCCCCATTCGAGTTGCTGGTCCTCCATCAGCAACTTCATGCACTGTGCCAGATCGACCAACTTTGATGTATAGAGCGAGTGGTCTACCAAG
This sequence comes from Melaleuca alternifolia, assembly GCA_019926035.1. NCBI lineage: Eukaryota > Viridiplantae > Streptophyta > Magnoliopsida > Myrtales > Myrtaceae > Melaleuca > Melaleuca alternifolia. Next base: position 3,018,776 of record JAGKPW010002416.1, on the reverse strand, counting down.
ACCCACTCCAGTCCCGACTATGGCGACAGAAAGAGCACGTCCTCTGAGTGTACTACCGAATGCGCTGATTACGACTTCCTGCACCATGCCGAATTGGCCAACTTTCACTCCCAATGTGAGTAATCTACTGGGTCCCACTTTTGTCCCGACTATGTGGGCATCAACAGCACGTCCTGGGAGTGCGTTACTGTCTCAGCCAAGACCACCTTCCAGCACTACACCAGCTCAGCCATCATTCACTTATAATGTGAGTGCTCTAACGACTCCTAATCTTGTCCCAAGTATGGAGGCAGTGAGACCGCACGTTGTGAAAGATGCTAACTACTTTAAGAATTTGGTAAGAACACACGGAGGAGAAAAGCCGGAAAACCTGGTTCACGTTGTATCAAATGGGGTGAATCAGAATCAACTGCAAAATCTGAAAATGGACCAAAATCTAGGACCTAAAGAAGCGACGACACTCAAGAATGAGAAGAAGATTTGCATGTTCTTTAATACTGCAAAGGGTTGCCGAAACGGGTCCAATTGCTCGTATCTTCATGAAATGCCTTCTCAGCAAGGGAGTGACAATCCAATTGAAGAACAAAGTGCAAAAAGGATAAAAATGGGTGGTTAAATTCTTGGGAGGTGATGGATTTCATGAATAAATCGCAATGGAGTAGGTATTTTCTTTGTTGGATCATAGAAGGATTAATCAATAGGAAGCATAGGGAGGACAAATTTTATTACCTAGTTATAAATTATTTCACGACCAGATCTGACTCTGATTCTTTGCAATTCATTTGAAGGAAACTATTTTTGGGATTACATTTAAAGTTATTTAACTGATTCCCTCCCAACGAATTGGCCTTGCAAGTACGATTCCTTAGTAAATTATGTTGGAGCAGTGTTGGAAGTCATGCGTCCAGGAATAATCTGCACCCAGACCATTGGATCGGTAAAAATCTACTTCGATTTAGCTCGTCGGTCGACAATCTTTTTTCACATAGGATAATTTCCCGGATAGCAAAGTCTTTTCGCAGGTATAAGCAAAGTGACATCCGATTTTAATTTGAGTAAGTCATTTTTCTCTTCTTTTTATATGAACTAGAGTTTTTCCACGCACTGAACCAAGCAAATTAATGAAAACATTTTCCCGAATGTCAGCTTAAATACAGATATACTTAATCCAATCAAGTGTTTATTACTTTTTAAACAAGATTGAAAAACTAAGAACAAATTAAATTAATTGAAAATATTTCGATAAAAATAAAACCCGGAGATGAGAACTCCTATGTTGCGGCCACCACGGTCACCATTACAGTGGTGGTGGCCGCAATAGAAGAAGGCAAACCACCCACCTCGGTGGCCTCTGCAAGGCCGTTGTCATGGTACGTCAGTGGTCCAGCGCGAGGAAATCAGAGTAACCGAGGGCAAGGGGGAAAAGAGAAAGAGAGGTCGAGAGATGGCGATTATTTGATCCATGAATATAAAGATTGAGGAATGTCGTCCGCAAGAACGTTGCTTGTAGAGTTACGACTCAAATCCATTGATCCGGGGTTGCAGAGGTAACCACAAGCGTCGCTTGTACAGGACCGCTTGACAGTCTTCGTCACGCAGAGGTCTTCATGGAGGAGTTGCGGAGGCCTTCGCCTTCGTCTAGGTTTTGTGAAGGTCTTCGTTGAAGCCTGAGGACTCTGCATCTGTCATGCAGAGATCTTCATCTAGATACGAGGTCTTCGTTTCCACCGTGTTGCCATCATGCGATGATGCGCCAATTCTGTTTTTAATTTTCGCTGTCCAATTGGCTTTACCCTTTGTTCCGAGTTTCTTCCTAGCGATTTATCCGAACATATTCGGTCCAAATAGACATGCCCAAATGCAGGATAGGATTATCTTATCCGGACTCAAATCCTATAGACACAGGATAAATGACCACTAACTACGCATATCATGAGCATGTACTCTCATCAACCAGAACTATAGTATTTCAATCAAGGATAGGATCTTTCTCATCCTATAGCACCACTACGCATATCATGAGCATGTATTCAACCAGAACTATAGTATTTCAATCAAATAAAGGACTTTCCATCAAGCACCAACCTTATAATTCCGTTGGAGTTGCGAGAATGTCCCCTTCCCTAACGATAATATTTTGATGGAGACCGACCGTGGCTCCATTGCCATTTATAGCACTGTAATGGAATCACAGCCTCCACCATCCATCACCAAACGCCGCAGTGGACGTCCACACCCTTAAAGCCCTCCGTTGGGCTTCTCCGCCCACCATCCATCACCATTTCTCTCTCCTGATATGGCCAGCAGCAACCAAACCAAGTCCCGATTCATAGAACAGTCGAAACCATCTAATGACAGCCTAACCCGCTTTTGACCCCAAAACAAAACCGTCAAAGGTACGCCACACCAATCCACCACATCCAAGCCGTTGCAGCTCTGGGAGTCAGGTCAAACGTTCGAACAAATTTCCCCAAACAGAGACAAAGGAAGAGTAGGAAATAAAAGCAATTGTTATTCAGCTTATCACATAATAAAAGCTCCCAAGCAACACAAACAATCATATATAAAATGACCATGGCTCTCGCAGTTGTCAAAACTTCGTCTACTTGTGGCACCAACTAATCTTTGGAAGTGAAACTACAAAAAGGTCCCCAACAAGACAATCCCCAAAGAAAGAAAAATAAGAGAAAAAAGAATAGCAATGCTCTTTAAGTGGTCTTATCGGATTTGGCTGCAGTAGCCGCAGCTTGACCTCTGAGCCTACCAGTCCTCCTCGCAGCAATGAGACCGACCTTCTGGCCAGGTGGAGCATCACGCCTGACTGTGCTCGCATGCCCAATGTGTTGGTGGTTACCTCCTCCGTGAGGATGCTCGACGGGGTTCATTGCCACACCACGTACCTTAGGCCAGCAGTTCCTCTTGACTCTGAATTTGTGGTAAGCATTGCCAGCCTTGAGGAGAGGCTTCTCAGTCCTCCCTCCACCAGCAACCTGCCCAATCATTGCTCGGCACCCACTTGGAACAATCTTCTTAGAACCGGAAGGAAGCTTGATTCTGCCATCCGATGCAAACAATGTGAGCTCGAAGTTTATTCAGTGAGCTTCACTTATTGGGAGTGGGAATATGATATCACAAGCAAATCAAGATCTGATAATCCAATTTCTAACCATGATTGCACACCATGTCATCACAATACGAACACTCGATATGTCAAACATCACCTCAAAACACATCATGTCATCACCTTCCCTGGTTATGGAAACACTTTCTCACCATGTAGACTCTTTAACTTAAATGTCAAAGCACAATTCCAAGTTCCAAGATTTCCCTTGTTCTTAGAAACATCACTGCTGCATTTATGTATGTAAAAAGATCAGCTAATCTCTTCACTTTATCGACTATACTACAGTGACCCCTTCCAATTGGCTCCCATCTCCTTCGAAGTAAATGACTTGACATACAAAGCCAAGAAAACATGCAAGGAGCGACCCCCAGTACACAAAAATAGCAAACGATTTACTTGATAGAAAAATGAATAGTGGCATAGTGCCTAAGCATTGCAGTGGGCTAAAAGTCCACCAACTCCCACAGTGTAGTCAAATAAGCAAACTATCGACCATCCACAAATTGAACAAGAGTGAAACTCCCCAACAGTTACACCCCATTTTTCTTATCTCTGGCATCCAAAATTAATTGTATGTGCCCATGATATAATCAGTTGTCTCATCAATGACATTTTTCCAATAGAATCCACCATACATACTGATAAATTTACCGGAAAACAAAGTTACAAACAAGCAAACGTATTAAGTTCTCTCCATTGGATGTGAGAGCCTCGGATTAAGAGCTTAAACATTTTATGCAGAAACCCATAAAATGAACATAAACAAGTTTATAACTTGACAAGCATGACATTTTTCTTTCTGGGCCTTGCGGAAATACACCAACAAACACAATAGCAAATCTAGAGTAATCCGGCAATCAAGACAATCATCAGGTGTTGCCTTAAGTAAAGATATCACGCCGCTTTTCAGTCCTTACAAGCAAATGCTCAATTTCAGTGCACACAACCGAGCTTACATTGGGCCAAAGAATAATACATCTTCCTAAAGGATTAGCCATTTCAAATCATAGAAGCAACAAAAAAAAAAACGAACTCTAAAGAAAATCCCAAAATGTCGCAACCAGAATTTGCCAATCGGCCCAAGGTTTCTTCATAATCAAATCAACCACAGGCAAGAGCAACCCCACACTCCATCATGACACAGGCGATCACAACTCATATCTGCTAAACGCTCTGTTCACCACCGCCACCTCATTCCCTCAGCTCAAACACACTAAATAAACACCTAAACCTATCCAATCCAAAAAAAAAGCAAACAAAATGCACGCACCTGGTGGTGTCGTTATCCGGATTGTGACTGATCACGATGGCGTAGTCCCCTGAGGCCCGGGCGAAGACGCCGCGGTCGCCGACGTGGTGCTCGACGTTGCAGACGACGGCACCCTCGGGAATGGACCTCACCGGCAGGACGTTGCCCACGACAAGGTTGGCCTTCTTGCCGCAGTAGACGAACTGGCCGGTGTACATGCCCTCGGCGGCGACGAACAGCTCCTTCTGCTTCTTGTAGCGAAAGGGGTGGCGGAAAGCGACGCGAGCGAGGGGCGCGCCGCGGCCGGGGTCGTGGACGATCTCGGTGACGACGCCCTTCAGGTAGCCGTTCCGCTCGCCGAAGTCAAGGCTGCGGAAACGGGCGGGGCCCTTGCGGTGGTGGGTGTGGGACTTGAAGACGGACCCGGCTCCCTTCCTCTGCGCCCGGATGACGCGACCCATTCTCGCGGCGGCGAAAGGGAGGCGTTCGTGCCTGTGTGCGAGTGTCGGGGATGAAGAAGGTGGTGAAGGATTGATAGGGTTTGTGTGAGAGCTTTATATATAGCAGCGGAGTGAAAGAGCTGAGGACTTGTCCTATGGGCTTGAGTTGAGTGACTTGGGCCTCCTTTGTTTGAGGTTTTGGGCTAAATGGGCCCTCCCGAGGGTTATCCAGGTATATATAAATTATATATATTCCTGGATTTTTCTCTTATCTATGTTGGTTTTGATAATTTATGGTCCGAGGAAGAGCCGAATAGCTGAGATCTCGTATGATTTTATGTTAGAGATGACTAATTTCAAGGTGAGTAGGTTCCCCAACTCCGATGACTTGATTCAAAAATATCAAAATTGTAGATTAAATTCATCAGTTTTCAAATCGGTAGGTTATATAATATAATTCCCAATTCAATCAGGATATCAATGCATTGGATAAAATTGAATGCGACGGCCTTTTTTCATTTGAATCTCCTTCAAGCAAGTAAAAGTTAGCGGTCGTAGGGTAAGTCCAAGCCCAATTTCTAGTGGCACACCCCCCAAACAAGCACCACTCGATGAAGGGGGACGGGAAAATCGAAATATTTTCTAGTTAAGTGATTGTCATTTCTTTTAAATTTTCAAATCCTAATGGGTGCAAAAGTTTTTTATTTATTTTTTCTTGGTGAAAGAGATTTCAATATCGGTCAAACTTGAAAACTGGACTAATTGTATCAATTTCCGAATTGAAATTACAATGCCACTTTTGAACCAACGCTAGATTTGTGAAACGGGGAATTGAATTGATCCTCCTTAAAGCTAGTCTTAAATCCGTTGGTTCAAGTCCGTTCGCTCACATTCCTTCATATTTGCTTCAAATTTTTAAGGAATCGCCTCCGATTGGCGTTCTTAAATCTTTTCTAGCTTGACGTTGGCATTTTGTCCCGGATTCAGTGTCTGTGAAGATACTAAAAGTGTAGGATTGTTTCATGGTACGAAGGAATTAAAAGCTTCAAATTCAAATTTTGAATGCTATTCAGCTACGACAAACTTGCCCGAAAAGGAACCGATCCGAGCACCCCCCCGAAGTCCCGCCCCGGGCGTTGACTATTTACTCCAAAGGAGTTAGGCCCCACCTCCTCTGCAAGGGCAAAACGGTGATTAGGGAGCCGCGGGCCCCGCCTTCTGCTGACGTGGCGTTGCCGCTTTCCGCTGCGAGGAGCGTCTTCTGATTAGACGTCGCACGCAACTTCCCCTTTTTTGAAAGCTCCCTCTTATTTCTCCCCTCGTCTTCTTCTCACACTTCCCTCACTCTCGTCCCGCCCAAGCTCGCTTCACTCGCAGAGACACTGCAACGCTCGTCGGTGCTCGATCGACCTCGCCGAGCTCAGAACCGTCGCCGCTTCTTCCGGTAAGCTCGGTTCGAGAGAAGTAGCGGCCTTTTTCTGTGCTCCTCGCCTCCCACATCTCTCTCTCTCTCTCTCTCTCTCTCTCTCTCTATATATATATATATATATATATATATATATATATATGTTCCTCCAGTTTTTCTGATGGATGTTACTGCGAAGCGCAAGCTCTCTGTCTGTAAACAGGAGCGAGTGAAGTAGATTCGGCCATCGATCCTGCTGCTTCGTTTTGCGTTTTGAGTGGTTTCAGTGGAGGATTGGACTGTGACCATTTAAATTTACCGCACGGCGATCGTTTTTCATTCTGTTGTATTTTTATTTTTTGGTGGCTAGTTAGCTCTGTTCTTTGTAAGTTTTCTTTTTCCCTCTGTTTAGACAACGCGGTTGGTTAGCTCTATTTCTTTAGTTTTTTTTATGTTTTTTTTTTGAGTGGCTGGTTTAGAGTTGCATTAACTACAAGCCATTTAGCATTTTTGAAATGGATGTTTGGCTGATTCTGTTCTTGGCAAATATTGGTCCTTGACATGAGTGAGAATTTTGAGCCATTGCGAAAAATTGTTCTGAGGTTGTGTGATTACTTAGTAATTAATGCCCGAGACTGGAGAGAATCAATTTTTTTGCGAGAGGTTTTGATAAATTTGGCAACAAATGATCACGCTCTCATGTCTATTTCAATATCAATGTGACTTTGAGATGATCAGCATCCTCAAAATTCAAACTAGTTCCTGGTAAAGTTTACATTTTCTTTATTCTCACAGGTCATCTGTTCAATGCCCTCTGTTTAGTCGTCTTTTTCCTCATTATCGTTGTTCACTCCATGCCCCCTACCGGGGAGACTGGATAGGTAATTGAAACCAATTATGTGTTATGAATTTAGGAAGCTATATTCTGAAATGGACCGTCGTGGCTGGCTGTGGAAGAAGAAATCATTGGGCAAGAACCAGTCTGACAAAGCGGTTGCCCCATCTGATCCTGCAATGACCTTGTCCAAAGCAGCATCTTTAGGACGAGAGGTATGTTCATTTAACTTGCAGTAGAAGGCATAATTTGGTGGGCATAAGAAAGGAGTCCATATCTGCATATTAGTCGAACTGCTTATATTTAAATTCATTCATCGTTGTCAATTTCACTTATGCCAGGGATCGAGGGAGTAGGCTTTTTTTTTTTGTTTTATTTTATTTTTAGCAAATCATCTTGTGCTCTTGGTCGAATAAATCCTGCCTAAATTTCCCTGTTTTCGTGGCCAGGACAATGTAAAGGTAAACTATGTTCAGATATCCTTAGATTCATATAAGCATTTGAGTGGATTGGAAGATCATGTCACTACACTGGAATACCAACTAGCTACTTTGGAGTCTCAAGTTAAGGACTTGAATGAAAAGCTATCTGCAGCTTATTTGGAGATAAGTTCAAAGGAGGATCTGGTCAAGCAACATGCCAAAGTTGCTGAAGAAGCTGTTTCAGGTTGAATCCCTAATAGTCAGCTTAGCTCTCTAAGTAGTTTAAATAGTTTCTCTTTCTCTCTCTATCTCCACCCAATCATGCAGATAAGAGCAATTAATAGCACTTCCACTGTCAGATTTGTCAATGACTTTTTGAAATGTTCACTTAGATTGCCTCAGTGAACATATGAATATGATAAAATGCTAGTTGTCCTCACCTCTCCTTGAAATTTTCAAAGACGTGATCATATGCTTAACTGATGTGGGGTCCAAAGGTGCATTAAGCAATACAGTTCTCTTGCCCCTGGGAGGTTGGAAATGTTTAAAATTGTGGAGACGCTAAACAGGTTAAAGAACTTTACCTCATTTTTCTCAGGATGGGAGAAGGCAGATGCCGAAGCTCTTGCACTGAGACAGCAACTTGAATCTACTATGCTGCTGAAGCTCACTGCTGAGGACCGGGCATCCCACTTGGATGGTGCTCTGAAGGAGTGCATGAGGCAGATAAGAAATTTAAAAGAGGAAGGTGAGAAAAACTTGCAAGAAGTAATTCGTACCCAAGCCAAGCAATGGGATGAAATGAAACTTGGGCTTGAGGCACAGGTAGCTGAACTAGATTGTCAACTTCTTCAGGCAACCGCAGAAAATGCTGCACTTTCCAGGTCATTGCAGGATCACTACGATACAATTTTAAGTGTCAATGAAGAAAAATCTCAAGCTAATTTGGAGATGGAAATTCTTAAACGGGATATCAATCTATACGAGAAGGACATGAAATCACTGAAATATGAGCTGCACATGGTTTCTAAAGAACTTGATATAAGAAATCAGGAGAAGAATATGAGCATGAAGTCAGCAGAAGCTTTAAACCACCAGCATTTGGAGGATGTCAAAAAAATCTCGAAACTGGAAGCAGAATGTCAAAGACTACGTGGCCTCGTTCGCAAGAAATTGCCTGGTCCAGCCGCATTAGCTCAAATGAAGATGGAAGTTGGGAGCTCAGGCCAAATCTCCTATGAACCTCGGCTAAGGAAGAACACAGCTAGAAATCCTAGTTCTAGGTTGCGTTGTGAGCCTGAAATCTCCTTCGATCGCCCTCAGCAATATTACAAAGAATCTGATTTTCTCAGTAAATGTTTGCTGGAAACGGAAGAAGAATCAAAGATGTTGAAAGAAACTTTGGCTGCTCGCAACTCGGAATTGCAGGCTCTGAAAAACATACGTGCCCAAACTGTTGGTAGGCTTAAGAGATTGGAAGCTCAGATTCAGGCCGGTGAACTGAAACAGTCTCCTGAGTCCAAAATGGGTTTGGATATTGAATATTTCTCAAGTCAAATTGCAAGCACCCCGCCAAGTGCGAGTTCTACTTGTGAAGATGGAATTGAAGAAGAAGGAAGCTCCTCTGAATCTTGGGGTCGGCATGTCTGCAGCATGTCTCAGTTAAAGAGTGCTAAGAGCATAGACAAATTTGATGAGCGGTCACATGAGAGTGATAGAGAACTCATGAATGACTTTCTTGAAATGGAGAAATTGGCCTGTTCATCTGACGATATATGTGTAAGCAGTTCTGTTATTAGAAGTACAGGTTCTGCTGACAAAGCAAATATAGAACGTGTGGTACAAGCAGATATTACAAATTCCAAGGATGTGAATCTCCTTCCTAAACAGGATCCTGGCATAAATTCATTAGAGAATCTGGATGTGCTGTACCCTAGTCATCCAACCAGACAGCTCAAGCCCCATGTTGAGGATCTGCAATCGCTCAATCTGCTGTCAAAAATCGGTATGATAATCGAGTCTCATGCTCCAGATGTTGACGTAGGAAAAATTTTGCTAGATATAGAACATGCTGTACAGATCCCAGATTCTCCATTACTTCATTCTACCGGTCCTATCTCAGAGGAAGTTCATTCAGGTGACAAATATGGTCAGCATCATCCTGATGAAGATACAGTAAAAACTGCAGAGAGTGTGATATCAGTCATTACTGCTTGCCCTAAGACTGACAACATAAATATCAGAAAGCAAAACCTTGAAAAGGCAGTTTCTCAGATACACAAGTTTGTATTTTCTCTAGGCAAGGAAGCAGCCTCATGCCAGGATTTTTCCAGTTGTGGGCATGTGTTGGTAGAGATGATACAATCTTTCTCCACCTCTGTTGAGAACCTTGCACGCAACAACTTAACCTTGGCTGACTTTGTTATTGAACTTTCAGATATTGTTGGTAAAGCTAGTGAACTAAAATCTGGCATCATTAGCTACACAGGTCTTGAAGGAGATACTAATGATGGAGAATGCATAGACAAGGTTGCTTTGCTGGAGAGTAAGGTCGTCAAAGAAAAGCTGTCAGGAAATACAGATACAGATGAATGGGGCAATCTCCCTTCTACTTCTAATATTGAGGATTGCCGTGGGGGATTTCGAGAAGAAAACATGGGCTCCCAGATTGGGCCAAAGGTTGCGTCGTACAAAAATTCAAAGGAGGACGTGAACCTGTTCAAGTCAGATAAAGAGGATGATGTATCAGGCATAGCTAGGTGCACTGATCTTGAGACTACAAAGCTTCAGCTGCTGGAGAAAGAGAAGCTTCTTACAGGACTGAAATTGCAGTTACAATCATGTCAAAACTCACACAGCTTAGCAGAGGTTCAACTAAAATGCATGACAGAGTCTTACAAATCATTAGAAGTGCGAGCACATGATTTGGAAGCTGAAGTGAAGCTTTTACCTGACGAGATTGAGAAGTTAGAGGAGGAACTTGCTCAAGAAAAGCACCATCATCAGGAAACTCAAGCTAGGTATGGGGATCTTCAGCAGAAAATCAAAAGGTCTTGCCTCATCTCAATATGTAGGATATTACAGTCGGTTAAGATTAACTTGTCCTGGGGTGTGAGCTTACAAATTAAAAGCTAACCATCATTCATTTCAAATATAGCCTTTTTGAATGGAGGTGGTCCCCCATTTTTTTAGGGCTTGAGGTCAGACAGGACCCACATTTAGACCCAGGACTTGTGGTATGCTGTTTTCTCCTTCTCGTGCCTTATAACCACAGGAAAATTGGCTAGGTCATTAGAGTTCCTTCAAGGTTGAAAAAATCTTTGAGGAATGTCTTGCAATTTTTTAGTTGGAGATCGCCCTCAGATCGGAACCAATAAAATTCATGCCTATATGTCCAGAAATAAATGTCACGCTTATGCAATTTCAAATGTTATACTTTAATGTTGGTTGCCTTTCATCGCTTCTGAATAATTGCTATTCAGGCTACTAATTTCACACAGGCAGGATAACCTGTTTTTCATCTCGACTTATTTTTTGAGCTTGATGTCCAAAGTATATCTCACATGTCATCTTATCTCTTTTCAAAGGAAGAAGAACTGCACAACACGCTCATCATCTGCAGAAGATCTTCACATCAAGAGCAAACAGGTGCGGTAGATTTACCTAATCTTAAGTGGCTATAGTCTTCCTTAGAGTTGCTGCTTATCTTCAGGAAGTTAAAATGGAAAGAGTCATTAGTAGACGCATGCACATCATCACAAGGAGAGTGATATGCGGAGGCATTTGTGAGTTGCTCTCGAAGCACCACACATCTTTGATGTACACATACATTTAGGATCATGAGGAATACGACCGCAATTTTGTCATTATCTACTAGTGGTTGCTCATCTGCTCTTGTTGTTTCATATTGTGTTCGTGGACTATCGATCAAATGCCTCATTATTAAATATGTCAGTGAAATGGATATTGATAGGACAATCTCCTCCGTGTCCTTAGATTGTAGTCAACATTAGAAAAATTGCTGTTTTCAACCGTGCTAACAAAATAGATCAGCTTCATATTCAAGTGCGGACTGCTAAGCATTGAGGTTCTAAAGATGCATTTATGTTGATCTCCAGTTATCATTTTAGTCCCAATACTATTCAATGACTACATCCAGAGATGTAAATAATTGATTTCGTGATTGAAAGGTGTGAATGCATGGGTTCTGGTCTGTCGTCAACTTCCTTTAATGATCTCTAATACTCTGGCAGGAGAAGGAGGTAGCTGCAGCAGGACAGATGCTTGAAGACTGCCAAGAGACCATTTATCTTCTAAGCAAGTAACTGACGGCCCTGCGACCTCAGCCAGAAAGCAAGGACTCTCAGTTTTATGAGAAGCAAAAGGAGGAAAGCTTGTAGAGGCTAAAAGCTGAGACGGCATCATTTTGATCGGAAACGAAAAAATGCTGCCTCAACAGATTAGATGAATATGATCAAAGCTGAACTCTTTACTGTGTAGTGTTGATTTCAGTGAGTGGCGAGCATCGATCGAAGAGCCCTCCTGATTTCCGTACCTCTCTCTAGTTTCCGCACTCTGGAAATGCAGGACTCTTACGGGTTAGTTTGGTTCCATCTTTGAGTGTTCGACCAGTGTTTACCACACTAAGTTGAAGAATGCAATGTAGTTTGCCTTTTTACCACGAATCGAGTTGGAGCTAACATGCTTGTCCCTGGATGGCCAAATGAACATGCTAATTCACATCATCCGGAGCCTCGATAGCACGGCATGGATGAAAGTTTGACAGACTTCTATCGTAGTCCATTGTCATAGCACCTTGCTCCGACTTTAGCTTACCATAAGAACCGTGGAATCATACCTGACGATTTACAATTTAGAATTTCCGCTCGATGCATTCAAGATATTAACACGCTCGTCGATCGATCTCTGTGTTTCATTAATCGGGATGAGCTATGATCACTGATCTTGTGAGTTATCGTTTAACTGGGGGTCCTGTTATTGCTTGCTCAGTGAAATCTTGTTATATAATTTTAGGTAACATACGTATTTTTCATCTTTTTTTTTTTTCCAGGAATCTACCCTTAGAAAGCGAAGCTTTAACTAATTCTTTCTCGGGTGTTTAGATATTGAAAGTCGGCCTTAGTAAATCTGAACGCGCCGAGTGAAAGGGCCATCGCGCGACGAATAGAAGTTCATCTAGGAAAATAGACTGATCTTCCTCAAGAGTTAACATCGACCGGAACGTTTGGCATTTCACCGTCTGCTCTTTGCCTTTTGGGCCACGATGTCTTTTAAGAGTCAAGAGGTTCGCCGATTAACAGTAGGCGAGCAGGGTTCAAAGCATTACTGCCATGACACCGATCGGTCCATATTTCAGCGTGGGTGTTTAGACTATGGAGAAGACATTTCGTCGGTGCAAAACGGACCGGAAGCGCACCTCACGGCGACTCACATTGGACACACTTCGACGCAATCAAGAAAGGTCTTCGCATTACGTAATTAATGAAGGTGTTGTGCAGTTTATACTTAGATTCCGAGATTAACTCCTTAAGTCGTCGATCTTAGATCTGTCCCTCTAGCGGAGAAGTCCAGACTTACCAAGCGAAGAGACGAGGTACCCTTTGTGTATCCATAGCTTAGGGGTGATACGGTGGATAGAACCTTTCAGTACAGAGAAGTCTACGGTTGATATGAGTTCTAGAGTGGGAGATATACACATCACACATAAACGTTGCAATGACGAACTTGTAGGGGGGCCCGGTGGGGGCTACCTCCGGTAAGTAGATTGGTGTATTTTTTTGAAGTAATTTTGTACTATTACGCCCAAAACCTTTAAACTCGACTAATCTTCCTAAATTTATATAAATCGCCACTCATCGATGGTATTTACAACAGGCCCTAGCCCCATGTATCATGACCATGCAACGACTGCTTAAGATTCCTTGAGGGAAAACTACCAAAAAGAGTCCTAAATCCATTTTAAACTTTTCGATTTAATCGATTTAATCATAGATTTTTTGATAATTTGTCGAATTAATACTTTCGGTCAATTTTGGCTGGAAATTCCTGATGTGGCATAACCGACATTGATGTGGATAATTTTTTGAATTTTTATATATTTTTTAGTTTACTTTTTTTTTTTCATTTTGGCTTTCTTTTCCGTGACTTTCGCCAGCGGTTGGCAATGGCTTCCAGAGATTTGCACTCTTGCTTGGTCACATTTAAAACGGAAAATAACAATAATAAAATTATAAATTCCAAAAAAAGGATTGAAAATTTATAAAAATCGTTTATGTCAATATTAGCCATGTCACGCAAAACGCTATTCTCGTCAGTGATTTCCTAAAAAAATTGGCTGGAAGAGTTAAACTGAAAAATTGTCAAATTTTTTAAGATTAAACTGATCAAATTAAAAGTTTAGAACTAAATTGACATATTTATAACAGATTTATAACCTTTTCAGATACTTTGATGTACCGTACCACTTGCAGAAGAACAAAAGCCTCAGAAGACATAACGAGACGCAGCTGATGTATACTGGGAGACAATGTGTTCGGTACACGTTCGCAGTCCGACTTGGCAAGTTGTGAAGATTTCCAGAGTCGGGCTTCGAATTGTGTGGCGAGCAGAGTTTGAGAAGTCAAGCGAACGAGACGGAGGAGGCAAACCCTCGACATTATCCTTTCTCGCAGTGTCTGAGCCCAACATGCCTGTCCTCCCCAACTCGTCTCACCCAACTCGCTCCTCCAAACATTGCCACACACAGAGACAGAGAGAGACAGAGACAGAGAGAGAGCAATAAATCTGCATAAAGAAGATGCAGTGAATCGATGGTGAATGATTTTCCGCCATTAAAAATGATATATAGAAGGAAACCTGACTTTTGCAGATTCACAGACATATTCAAAGATGTTGAGGCCACCAGCATCTCAAGATTCACAGAAATCGATTTAAACTATAAGGGAAAGATAACTATAGTCTTCCGTAATATGCCTCCCCATTTCGTTACATTACACAATCTTCTGGTGTCTTGATAGCAGATTAAGAATGACCTGTTTTGATGGTAAGGGTCATTCGCCCATTTGTGTTCTATTTGCGAAAATCATGCATATTACCATCACCCTTTTATTGATCTTAAGAAAAGTCAAAGCTCGCCGCGATTATCAAGAAGGTTTTACACAAGCGAATTCATCCACCATCATTTTCAGGACGTCGATTACTTACTCTCTCGCGAACCATCACATTTTGGATGGATAAGACCGCTTGTGGGAAAAAAAAATAATGATGGTGTATGCTATAATCACGCTTATTTAAAATTTATAAAATTCGACATATGGGATGTTCAAACATGTTTAAGTTTTTGAATAGATCCATTTGCTTGATTAACGATTAGTTGGTACAAAATTTTGTAAAAGCCTTACGCTCTTTCAATTGATAGAGGTGTTATGTTATTAGGCACTAAAGTAGTTGCTAAGTTAGAATGTTAAACAAGGAAAAATGCCACAAAAAACTTTAAACTATACCATCTGTGATATATCTACCCCAACACTTTTTTGTGATATTTAAAATTCCGAATTTGTGCTCGTGTGACATATTTACATACTTTTTTTACAAGACTAAAAATCTCAAATTTGTGCTCGTGTGACACATTCACCTCATTTTTTTTTGTGACTCTAAAAATCATGAACTTGTATCATCACTTGATGACTGATTAGGGCTTACAAACTTGCTTGGCCTCTCTTAGAACTAGGCGAGAGATGAATGTGTCATAAGGATATAAATTTAGAGTTTTTAGTGCTACAAAAAAAAGTTTGAGGTAACTATGTCAGAAATGGTATAATTTAGGCTTTTTGGTGGCATTATCCTATTAAATAAAGCATATTGAACACCAGATTGTATGTATGCATTAACAAATATTATTAGGCACTAATTTTGTTGCTAATTTAGTATGTTAAATAAATCATATTGAACATTGGATTACACACATCAATAAAATGTAAATGCTTCAAAATACGAATTTTCCTTATTTAATTGTGTAATGAGCACTCTAAAACATTTGTTTACAGTATATTTGATGAAGAATTGAAAATGACCCAAAAAATCTTAAACTTATTGTATGGTAGACACTTCATACTTAAACTTTTCAAATTGTCAATTTAGTCTTAAACATTTTGATCATTAGCAAATGTAATCATTCCAATCAATTTTGATTAGAAATTTGTTGAGGCGGATGTTGATATTTTACATGGCATAGATGGTATTGATGTAAAACGGTTTTTCCAATTTTTTTTAAAAATATTCCTACTTATTTTTATTTCTTTTTTTTTCCTTCATTGGATTTCCAACTAACAGGGTTGGCCAACGACAATTGACTCCACCACAAGCGGTGGTTGCCCTTGCTAACCATAGCCCTTGCTAGTGGCCAAGAAGGGTATTGTGATCCTTGCTAGTGGTCGGTAACTAGAAGAGGGAAAAGGAAAAAAAATCTAGAAAATATCGAAAAAAAAATAAAAATCGTCAACGTCAGTGATTTCTAATCAAAATGGATCGAAATGATTATATTGATAAATTGTCAAAAGGTTTATGACTGAATTGTAATTCATATAATAGACTTATGTCCTTTTTTGTCCTTATCTTGTGCTAGAATACTATGACTTAGTTGAGTTGGTTAAAAACTTATCATTCATTACCGATATTAAAGATTCGAAACCCGCAGTTAGTAGCGTCTTAAGTAGGAGACCATGGTGTTGGGGTCCTATGCTAGTCTCCTCCGAAATATAGGGACCTAGCCCTTCGATGTCGTCCGGGCACGGGAACACGTGGTGGAGTCCTTTGTCATAAAAAAAAAGAATACTAAGAATATCAACACTTGATGCAATCCAACGGCCCCATGCACAAAAAGAAAAAGACTTTTGCTAGCATAAGGACTGTATCTGCAGTCAAGTTCAAAAAGCAGGAGAGATTGGATGAATGGTAATGCATGAAACATGAACGCATTATTGTCACCGGATCCCACGTTAATGCTTGTCCTCTCGACGACCCCAATAAGAAAAGCTAATTGGATCACGCAAGTGTCGATTTAGCCAAAAGTGTAGGCTGCATGTGGTAAGACGACATTGATATCGATTCACACCAAGCATGCAGGGACCCAAGAGCAAACTGGAGGGTTCTAGCGTATTTATTGGAGTGAGAAGCAATAACACGATTTTAGCGAAAGGAGGATGACTTTCAGATGAGAAAGATCGTGGCCTTTCAGCCATAATTCGAGGGTCGCCATGTGGGATTTGTCTCTCATATCACAAGTTAGGAACCTCATCAAGCAACCGAGCTCTTTGATAGGGATCTCTTCGGTCAAATCAATTACTTAACATCAAACATTGGGACCTAACATTTTCTTAAACATCGGACCGTTTACTACTATGGAGAGGCTTACTTTTAAGGTGGGGACGCCGTATGTTTTCCCTGACTGGAGTAAAATTCCTTGGTCTAATATAAGTTTATACGAGGTGATGGTCCACCAATCAAAAACTAGATTAGAAGAAGTTTTCTTCAATCGGTGATAAAGGAAAATAAACCTGCTTTCAAAGGTTGCGTCGTTCTCCGATCCTGATAAGAGAAAACTCCCTTGACCCTAGTTTTTGATGAACGCGCTTCTATGTAACCTTTATGCAAAACCTAACATAACGGAACACATAAAAAAGTTCAAAATCCTAACTCTAACGCTCGTGCATCAACTCATGCCTTCTCTCTCTCTCTCTCTTTCCTGAAAGAATCCATCAATACTCAGAGCATGATGCAATTGTCAATAAGTCTATCAAAGTAAGACAAGCATCATCTTAGCGTGCAAGTATAGTATAATGGATCTAGAGAGTCCATTTTTATATTGGAAACATCAATCGTGAGTATATAAATGGAAAGTCGCTTACGGCACAAACGAGTTTAAACTCGACCAAGCAATGTAGTGACATCCCGGGTGCATGTCGAAAGTGGGAAAATCACGTGAGAGCAACGGACAGAAAATGCCTTAAGCACTCCTTTCAGACTGTAATTGTACCTCCACAACTTATAGCAAACCACTGGTAGAAGCAAAGCTCGCGGCTGAAGACTTGCTCTTGGCATGTCTGAGTCATTTGCCTGAAATGAAGTCATGCGCTTCGAGTCACTTTTCTCTCTTTAAACAAACTCTTTTCTCTTGCCTTTGTTCCTTAGCTGAGATTGATTTAGCTTAAATGACGAACTGGATGAACTGGAATTGCCTTCTACATATGTTTGCCCATCCCTTGCCGTTGAAACTGCCGGGTCCAAACCATGTGACGCTTCTTTCAGGCCTTTCGCTTCTCCACGTGGCGGAAGACTGATGCTTTGACTGCAAATGTCTCTGCCCAACCTTAAACGATCGAATTTTCCTAGCCGACTCACCATTTTGTAATGTGAACACGAGAAATCCAGTAAAAGATATCGACAGAAAAAAACAAACAATTCTAATACTGGCTGTTGTTATCTCTGACTGATTTATGCGTGGTTCTCTTGGTTTGTAATGCCGAATGGTAGAAATGCATGGGACGTATATTTGGCTTACAATAGGGTAACTGACGGCATGCATGTTCTGTAATGCATACCTCTCTCGATTTCTCTGACCACCAAATAATGTTCTATTTCACTAGGACAGCGAAAAGTAGGGAAAAAAGATTAGTCTGTCACGTCACTGAGCATATTATATTATAGACCAGTTTCAGTCGAACTAGCGTCACTCTTTGCGGCATTGTTGTCTCTGCCTTGAATTGCAGAAAAGAGTACTCCATGTCCTTGTATTGTTCCCTTCTGTCTGGACATTATTGATCATCAAGAAGGATGCGATTAGGATTATGATCGACGGGAAGGACAATGAAGAGCACGAGGGACACTGCTCTTTAGTAATGTCAAGCTCTTCTTGACCCATTTAATTCATACAAGTAACATGCAAACTATGAACACGATTCTACAAATATCCATAGCAAAGCGGTCAGAACCAACCAAGAACCCCCTAGAAAGACTAGACGAGTTATTTGTCATATGTCCGGAAACCAACTCTCTATAAATGCAAATCGAATCTTCCCAAAGAGCATCTCTCTCTCTCTCTCTCTCTCTCTCTCTCTCTCTCTCTCTCTCTCTCTGTATATACGTACACACACATATTTTGTCTTATCATCTGATAATGGAAGCTAGAGACTGGAACACCACTTCTTCACAAGGGATAGTGATTCCCATGTCATGGTCGAACCCGTACTCTTCTTCAGCTCTCTGAAGCAGGCTCTGGAACTTGGGGTGAGATAACCAGGAGATCGGGACGATGTATCTGCTCCTGTT
Organism: Melaleuca alternifolia; assembly: GCA_019926035.1. Classification (NCBI taxonomy): domain Eukaryota; kingdom Viridiplantae; phylum Streptophyta; class Magnoliopsida; order Myrtales; family Myrtaceae; genus Melaleuca; species Melaleuca alternifolia. Next base: position 2,999,955 of record JAGKPW010002416.1, on the reverse strand, counting down.
CTCTCCCACGTACACAGCAAAGTGACCCTTTGGCACATCCACAGGCAGGCCAGCTTCCTCATTGTTGCTATACCCATTTGAGGATCTCTTGCCTAAGCTCGAGCATTTCTTGAGGATTTGTTTGATTGCTGCTGTTTGAGGCAGCTTGTTTGACTTCCTCATTGTCATATAGTTGGTCCAAGTGTTTGTTTGATCTTGGGGAGATGGAGAGAGATTATTGGGTTTCTCTGTGGGGGTTTCTTTGGGAAGAGTCAAGAGGATTTGGAGAGGAGTTCTTGAGGGGAGGTGGTCGTGAGGGAAGGAGTGAAGAGATGCACAGGTATATATAGGGAGATCTCTCTCTCTCTCTCTCTCTCTCTCTCTCGATAGGGATAGGGATAAGAGATATGGGAGGTACCGATATGAAAAATAGTCATGTGACATTCGAAGGTTTAAAAAAAAAAGGAAAGATGGGGAGAGGCCATATTGTAATTTAGCCTATGCTTAGTTAGGTTTTGATGGTCTTGGCTCAACATGTTGGCTAGCTGAATTGTGTTTCACAAGCATTGGGTTCTTAGGATAGTGGCTTGTAAGCTGTATGGGAAGCACATTTCGTGAATCCGAACTTGGATAACGAAGACTCCTGAGAGAAAGAAGACGACAGAAACGATAGAAAGGAGAAAGGAGCAAAAAGAATATGCACCTTTTGATCTCGGCTCTCCTGTTCACTACCCAGTTGTTTCAATGAGGTCGCTTGTCCAAATGAGTTGGCAAAAGGTTTCAATAATACAAAGGACTGGCACCGAAGGACGACAGAGACTGATTTGTTATCCTCTCCATTCTTACTTCCCATTTCCTAACCTTTTATGGAAAGTATCATTTTCTAGTGGCCTAGGAAAGGGTCGAAGATGGAGATCCCCTGTCATCCTCAACCATTATGCTTTTATAACACTTGACTGTCTACTCGGTTGAGTACTAGAACAATTGTCTGAGCTACATTGCAGTCCCATGAGCCATGTATGTCACCAAGCAGGAACTTATTTAGGTTCGGAACAATAACACCATGCCAATACAGTTCCGTTGCATGATCAACATAAACAGTAACAATTTTTTACTTCATAGGAATTCGTCTACTGTCATTAACCTTTAAAGCTGGTGACCTCTTTGTTCACTGAGCTCTTCGTCATGAATCCCTCTTAGGTAACTCTGAACTCGAGAGATGAAATTAGACAATTGAGACTGAAGATTGGCAAGGAATTAGTGTTTATAGCATATTGGTGTCAAATTAAATATCAAAACTCGGAGTTATTGTGAGTACAGCTTCTGTTGTCGTCATTTGCTTTCTGCTTAGTCTTTAAATCTGCTTTAGCTTTTTTGACAAAATGTCACGCCTGTGTTCTCCAATTTTCTCACAGGACAGTCTGTTGATGCTACCCTCAAGCCTCAAGCTTGCGCATTATAAATGAAGATGTCCCTTGACTTTGCCCTTTGGGGACTCGAGCAACGAGTTACTTTATAGAGACAACATTCCTCTATTTGTACTCCTCCACAGCTATAAACATGAGAGGAAGAGTAGACGGATCCAGCCACTGGACCACATATTCCCGCATCTGACTCAATGCTTCCGGAGTAAATTTACCTAAGAAGCTGCATAGCTCGTCTGCGTATCCCTACAAACATCCCAGGTCAATGCAGTCGATTTCAATCTGGTTGTAGATGGTTTGAAAATCGTCTCAAGTGCTCAAAATTAGCACACTCGCTCTTGAAATTGATTAGTGCCAATCATCCAAATCAGTAGTTGGCTTGAAGAATATAAGTGATAAAAGAGATGGATACCTACCATACAGTACGAATTGGGGTCCGATAGAGGTCAGTCCATTGCTAAATACTGTGCCTGGACAAGGCAAAACGTTAAGGAGTGTCCAAACAAAGTCCTCGGAACTTTTTCAACCTTGTTCTTTTGAAGGTACTGTTTTGCCAACAGATTGACCCACCTTATTTCTCGCCAGTTGTCCTTCAGGCTCCACCTGACCTTAAAGGACGCTGCCTCCAAGGTTCCCCACCAAGAACCACGGTAAGACCGTAAGAGTCCTTTTCAAGAGCTTTAGGGTATAGGTCCCCGATATCAAAATCTCATAAAAGCAAGAAATTTACCTCATAAAATGTTCGTCTCAGTATAGCAAAGGAAAGAATCAAGCATCAGATACATATAAAATCCCCAGATACAATTAACTTCATCTTGAAAGGACGGAAGGACAAAAAAACTACCCTCGAGCACTAATCGTACATGGAAAAGCTAAAAATGCTTCCATCCGACGAAAATACAAGTCCACAAGATGTTGAAACAAAAGAAAACAACCAGGAGGAAGCTCATCATCTCAGGAGGACCCACAGCCACAGGCAACAAGGTACAAAAGGGCATGATGCATTGATTGAATATTGGGAGTATTCAGATACAAATGCAGCACGATTTTTTGACAATTGTTTCTGCATTAAAGATGTATCCATCCACATGGTCCTGCCAAATTCCCAGCCACAACAATCACAAAATATAGGACTTTCCTGATAAAATCAAGCACCACGTAAACTCAATGGACAATATGTGAGAGGCAAAGAGAGTTTTTTTTTTCTTTTCATGAGAAAGCAAGTTAGCGAAAACCGAACCAAGAACACTATCCACGTTCCAAATTTTGGACATAACTAGTTAACTACCAACTCCTTGAAGAACCTGCCAAATCAACTCAAACATCAAGGTTTCACACAGTCGTGATGCTAATACAAACTTTTTGAGAAACAAACATAAAATCAAGCCAAACATTATGAGGACATTCTAAGCTAGCAGATTGTTGTCTGCAGAGGCAACTGCCCATGTTCTATTAAGGAAAATAAGGTAATGTAATCAAGGACAGAATGTACAGGACAACCTATCCTTGTCCTTTAGGGGATGAAACATCTCCTAATTAACCATTCAATGTTCCCAAAGAGATGGCGAGACTGTTGAACCGAAACATGTGCTGAGCATGTTACTCTTGTCTTCTAAATTCTTTAAAAAGACAAAACTTTAGGCCATGTCTTCTTACAATTCATCTGGAAGAATCAAACTCATGTATCTTGCTTCCACCGACTTATCCCCGTGGATAAGCTAAATACAGGATACTGAAAAATCAAAATAAATAATAAACATGATATCGTCAACAATATAGACACGTTAATGGCTGCCAATACAGAGCCATAAGTCACCCAAATAACTCCGGTTTTAACAGGATTACTAATATAAGAGTTTGAAACAGCCTTTTTTAGTGTCTACAACAAGTTGGAATTATTGTAGGAAACATGAAAGGGAAACAGCACTATTAGTCTCTTAACCAAATGTACCATATCATCCTTCTACTTTTAGAGGTATTAAACTACTCTTAGATGTTCAACTAGTCCCTAAAGCTTCAAATTGTTCAATCAGATCTTTCAACTTTCCATAGAAAGTCAAATCCATCATTTAATACTATTCACAAACTTTTTGTATTGACATTACTGCCCATTTCTAAGAAAATATTTTCATTTCAATTTGCCTAAACTAACAAAAATGGTGAAACCTTTATATTACCTTTTCACCTTTCTGGTCCTTATGAATATCACGATAGCTCCATTTAGGTAAGTGCTTATGATCACCATAACAGCAAAGTAAAAACTTATTTATAGTTGCATCAGATTGATATTCCTACTATTTTAAGTCTAAGTATTTTGATAAAGATATCTAGAAACAATTTAAATTTATATACTGCTACCGTACTTACATTAATATGAATCTTTTTCCATATTTTTAGACTATTTTTTTAGATTGATAAAGTTTCCAATTTTTGGTGTTTCATTTTTCTAATTTACAGAAAGAAATTCCAATTGAAAAAGTTTTCATTTTTGGCGTTTTATGTTCTAAAAAAAAAGATTTAGATATAATGACGAATATTTATTATATAAATTAATATCATCTCCAAATACCCTTATAATAACACTTAGGCATCAAATAGCAGAATACCTAATACAACCCTAAATGAGGTGTTACTTTTACTTATATATAGATCATAAGTTAAAAGTATGCTTAAATGGAATTATACTGAAACAGTAAAAAGGCAATAAAATTATGGCATATTTTTATTTTTATGTAGGAAAAGAATTTTTAAATAAAGAGATATTCTAAGATCTAGGTAATAACATAATTATAAAATCTTATGAATAGTACCGAATGACTGATTTGAGTTTGCTGAAAAGTTGATAAACTAGATTGAACAAATTAATAACTTAGAGACTATGTTAACCATTTAGGAATAGTTTAAGGACCATACAGAATAGGTTAAAAGTCCAAGAATGACATTAGAACATTGGACCAAAGTTTAGGATCTATTAGAGTCAATTTCCAAAATGCGAACATTAGATTCCTAAATTGTCCTATGGCCACATAACAACGAACATCAATTATATTCGAAAATAATTATATATGGTGATTACCAACTTGAAAACTAGATTACATTTAGAAGACAAACTACAAGTAATCACCAGTTATTATAACAACAGTTGTCCAAAGATATCTACCACCATATCTATTTGCACAATTTCTTGCTCTCCATAACAACCATATACAAAAATACTAGATGGAATGAAGCAGCAGAATTCTAGCATATCTATCACATTGGGACATGTAAATCTTCTAAACAACACAGAATTAAGCTGGCAGTATTTTCTAGTAACAGATAAGAGTTTTGTGACACCATTGTCAGCTATTTTAGAAGTTGACACTGTTAGAAGAAGAAGTAGTTCTAAATATAAATGCTACGCCACTTCTTCTCACACATAGGCTTGGATTTGGCCGAAGACTAAGGTGTGTGGATATATGACAAGGGAGGCAAATAAGAGGTTAGTAAAGACTTTTGAACTTAGATCTTTCTACTCTGAAACCATGTAAATTTCCAACTCAGAAGGTTAAACTGATAGTGAAAGTATGGCTTATGCTCTAACAAATGGGTTTTGGACATGTTGAAAGTCGCATCAGATAAATCCAAGTTAAAGACATGAACACTAAACTACAATTTCCTCACAATTGTAAAACTACTTGGGATAGGAAGTAGAACACACAACCACCCAAGAATTACTCTAATGGAGAAGAACTTAAGCATCCTTTGAGAAGATTTCTATGTGCCAAGAGGAGATAAATAAAAAGGATCCCATAAGGAGGAAAATCCGGAATCCTCAAAGAAGAATGGCATGCATTCTGAAAGTATCTGAAACAAAACTGCCGATGGCTAATGTATTTTGCGACAATTGTATGTTGCAAACTTATATGAAGCATATAATGCCAAAGTTGAACAAATGGACAAAAGCAAGCCATCTTAGTACTAAGACATAACTATGGAGATAGCATGAAGCTAAGAAGTCATCATTCCCACAACCAAAAAACTAGTAAAGACAACAGATGAACAATTCACATGCAAAACTGAATATATAAAAGCCTTACCATTAGGGAAAAATCTTCTTCCTCCAAGAACTCCTGGTAAAGACGAGCTCCATATATTTCCCTAGCTCATCTCCATAAATGGCTATCGACTTTTTGGAACAACACGGCATCCCAAGAAACTAAAAGATGCGAAATCCATAAAAGCATTCATTTCAATAAATTAAGGAGGCTTCATGTATGTTTCAGAACTTGAGGAATAGTAATTCTGATTTACAACTGACTATTTCTCATCAAGATTATAGGCCGATAACAAAGAAGCCATGCCCATAGGTCATCACACTTTTTATACTATCATTCCATGAAGCATAGCATATGATAAATTACTTATGCATAGGGAAAAGGCACGATTAGGACAGAAGCACCATAATATCATTGCCAATAATAATCCAGATTTTTTTATTCCCAGAGACCAAGGAGTCATAATTATGTTTCCCTGACTAAAGTTAGTAATACTAAGCATTTAACTTGGTCGTCCTAAACATTGTTTAAGCATTTAACTGGTCGTCTTAAACATTGTTTGGTAAGTTCAATGAACTCCAGATAATCGACTCATTTGTAACCCTGAGGAATAATATTTACTTACCTATAAGCATGAGTAAGGTACAATACCAGACAAGGCAAAGTGGTATTTGTACTCTGCATTAAATTCCACATTGCGGGCATTATCAAACAGCTGTAAATGGAGATAGATATTAAGCTTCCAACCAGTCACTTTCTTCTGGTCAGTGTATCCCCGATTGACATGCACTTGGAAGAAGTATAAAAGGGAATAAATATAGCGGCAAGTTAATTCTTTTTTCCTCATTCAATCAGACTCTTCACTAAGATTGGGTTTGACCCATTTCCTTCAGATTCTCAAATTCTAAATACAACTAAAAAAACTCTTGCAGGAGTAACTAGTCATCAGAAGAATAATGTTTGACAATATTACGTCAGTCCACTATCAGATATGTCATCTATCAGTTCCTGCATGAGAAAGCTGAAGAAGAAACTTCAGAAGTCTCACATGACATATTTACTCATAAGCAGAGGCTGGCTTTGACAGTTGAGGCATTCCATCCATCACACTAAGTTGTCTTCTCAGCTTGACGATGTGAGCTTGCACCTAAATGCAAATCATGTTTGGACAATGTTAATTCTTAACACAACTCCCAGACTTTAAACCTCTTTCCCAAACAAAGATGAAGTAGGGACGTATTTTGAGAACAAAGAACGTGAGTATTTCCAAATTCCAACTGTCAAGATTCCAGTTTTGACAAATGCATGAGTAAAAAAGATTATTATCCAGTGGTGCACAGTAGAACTGAGACTTAGATTTTCGTGGGTATGGGAGTGGAAGGAGGGAAGAGGAAAAGAGAGAAGGAGGGAAGAAACTAATGGTGGCAGCAGCCCCACCCTTGCCAGGTGCTTGTTCAAATATACTAACGATATTTATCATCAAACTCTCATCCCTTCAATTTTTGTTCAAGATTTCTAGACTCAACACCACCCACCACACTTTATCACAGGAATACAATATACATGTAAGCCAACATGTAAAAGCTCCAAAGGTCAATCCTAATACCTATATATCACAATCAAATTGCTTGTGGATGCCTATGCCCAAAAAATTAAAAAAAAGCATGAGAAAGTTAAGTTTGGATGACAAACAAGAACAAGATAAAGCCACTCTGACCTGCTGGCGAGCTGCAGCAAGCTTCAGTAGCTCATCTGCCTCCGAGAAATTCATGTACCATTGACTAAGAGGATGATCTTTAGTATCGCCTCTCTCCCGTTCATTGGTGTTTTCTGGGGGTACTGCAGGGTCTATAGAATAAACAAAACATCCAAAGGGCAAGCATAGATAATCAGAAGACAGAAGAATAAAGGTCTACCAGGAGCAGAAATGTTAAATCCAGCAGGCATCCGTGGAACTATAACAGCTGGATGATTCTGAACCCGGGCATAGAAGGCCTCTGAAGGATCGGGAAAGACAATCTCATCATAAGATTCAACAACAACTGGCTTCTTGGTTGATTGAGGACCAGACTCATCTTCAGGGTACAGCTTCAAATGGTGATAACTGCAAGTAAAACAACAGGTAAATAAAACTGCCTCCCACAAGGAGAAATTGATGAAGTAACGACAAAACAACTCACAGATCCAACTGCTTGTCACAAACATCGGGATGAAAGAAAAGGGAAATAGCGATCTCGAATTCACCCCAACCGCATTCTGACAACTCGAAAGGTGGAGCCTCGACCACCCTTGTAGGATTGTTGAAACTGGGATGCAATTGGAACACAACTCGTTTGATCACCGCCCCAAGATCTTCATTAGTTGCCCCGCGGACATACACCGTCCACTTATGCGATTGGGACCTTATCAAGGCATGAGGGGAACTTGATATAGCCAACATCAAGCCACCAACAATACAAGCAAAAAAATGGGAAGATCGATACTTACTCACTGGCCTTCCTACCGAGATAGAATGCAATGGTCCCGTACACGATTGGCAAGCTCATTTCAGCATCCTTGAGCCTCCGGCTTAAGCCCTAGACGCGAAACCCAGGAGCAACAACAACATCTAGAGCAAATTAAAAGCTGAAACACCTTCACTAACCGACCCATCACTTCGCTCTGTCGCCGGCGAATGCAAACGACTTCCTCACACGAGAACACAAACCTACTGATTTGATATTCTAGCAACAGGAGACTAGACTGCGGAGGACGGTGATCTAGGCCGCGAAAGAGAGGGAGGGACGGGGGAAAAACGGCACCTTCTTCTCGGGATCTTCGGAAGATTTTGTGATCTTGATGCGCTTGACGCCGGTGCCGCCATCTTCAGGCTGGTTGTCGCCCTGTTTCCTCGAAGACATTGTTCTCTCTGATCCTGAACCGAAAGTCGGATTGCACTGAAGAATTCGACGAACCGGCAATTCTAGCTCGAGCGGGAATTGGGAATTAGGGTTTTAGCTTGGCTTAATTCCTCCCAGTTTTGGCGGTTGCGTTTGCTTTCTTTTTTCTTTTTTTCCTTTTCTTTTATCTCTTTTTTGGTCGAATTTTCCCTCTTCTTTTTTTTTTTTCGGAATGAACAACTAATAAATTAATTCTAAAATTTCAATTTAATAATCGGAAATTAACAAATCTCCTTGTCAACTTTACTTCTTAATGGGTATGTTCTTTTCTTCGTATTTTTTTGAGAAAAATCGGACAATATATCAAGCTACTTTTCATATATCTGATTACGTCTCTGATTTTACCTTATAAAAATCATCTATCCAATAATTTTAGTTACCAATAATAATTAAACCAATCTTCCAAAAATATCGGAATAGTCGAGATGTGCGCAAGTTGGCCCGAAAACCTTGATTACCAAAAAAATCCAATCTTCTAGAATATCATAAATCGAAATTCTGGATTTGATTAAAACTTTAGTCAAATCTATTTTTGAAAATCTTGTTGTACTCATTAGGAAAAGTCATATACTTAAAAATTATAGTCAACATCCCTTATTTTCCTATTCGTTCAAATAATATCAGCATCGGTGTTCATTAGCTAGACCAGAGCATCTTTCAAAGTATTGATCGGATCTCAGTGTATTTATAAATATTCAGTCTTGATATTAACTATATATTAAGCGTCACGAAGACGATTGAATATTGAAAAGTGATGAACTATGCATCAAACGAGCCAATGAAAGCAATCTGAAACTTCGCAAAGATTTGATGCATCCTGAAACTTACCCATTTCAGTCAAGAAGAGACTCTTCACCCACGATTCAAATGGGTACAGATGTCCAGATGTTCAGACGTTCAACAGTAGCGCAACAAATTGGAAAAAGCCTAGAGTCTTATGTCAAGAGAAGCTGGTAAAAGCTTGTCGCTCCTGCATAGTGCTAGGGGATAACCCCTAGCCTCCTATCTGAAAGGCAGTTCCTAACGAGTAGGAGGACATGGACGCATCCGTGATTCGCCGAAGGAGACGATACCCGATATTTGTACAAGAATTTGCTACCCCTAGAGGAAGGATTTCGCTACTGACGAGCTCGTGACCAAACCCGAGAGGAGACCGACTATGAGCGCGCTATTGTAAGTGCTCGGCTCGCCTTGCATCGAGTTGTTACGAGAGTCACTGTACGTCTCGTTCTGGAAAGGCCCGCCGACAAGCGCTCCGACCGCTATGTTCGGGTTGGGAGCGGAAGAGTTGAGCCACTTAAACCCGTCTTTGCACCCAGTAGTCGCACCGACTGGAATGGAAGACCCTCTGTGGTGGACATACAGAGGGTAGTTTTCGCCAAACCCGACTAGATAGCTCAGCTTCATCGGGTTTTCACCCAAGACGTAATCCACCTGAGAATATTTGAACAAGGAATAGTAAAAATGAGCATGATTCGTGCTGAAATGGTTCTTTTCCCAAAGCAATCTAATTTTATATTGAATAGAAGTGTTTTCTTTGTCGACATTGACCCAGTTTGTGAAGAAGCTATCCGGAAATAGGCAAAGAAACCATGCGAATGTCGAACTGAGCCCTTCATGGATTTCAAGATGAAGGTCTTTGACCAAAATAGAGAACGTTAGATGGGTTGAAATTGCAAAACTGAGAGCCGGATTAAGAACTGAGGACGATAATCCTGGAAATCAATGTCGACATGAGACAAGTCCTAGCCTACCATCAAAAGAATGCACTTTTCAGGCATCAAAGTGTACCTGTGAAATCGCAAACTCACGAAGATCGCCTGGTCTATAGGATTTGCTGCTGCAATACAAGGCCTTGGTACCAGAAGTGAGCATGTAATCGCTGTAAAGGACGGCTAGAAATGCAGCGCCTACGGGATGCAGCAGTGAGTTCCATTCTGTCACCCAAATCAGCCCACCTGGATCACAGGACAATCTTACTCCCCACATTAAAGATAACAAAAGACAGTAGCAATCTAAATTCTGTTCGGGCGCTTACTTTCTGTTCTGCTTGATGAGGCAGTTGGTGAATCAGGCAGAAGGCTACACATCATCATCTCAGCGGTTTCCCTGTACATCTGGAGCGCGAGATTCTCAGCAATTGGAACTTCACTCCCTCCAAAGAAATCTACGCGCGATAGTAACACCTGCTTGAGGATCACCAAGTGTCATGTCTTGTTTTCCATACGGCAAAAAATCATCTCTTTTAAGTTTTGAAATTCTGGCTTGACAAACAGTTAGCCAGTTCCATGAGGTAAAAGGCAAAAGAGGATCGGGACATTTACCTGAACTCCTGGAAGTTTGTCATTCCAACTAATCCAGCTTGGTCGTCTCCAATTACCAAATTCCTGTCCGTGGTCAATTGTTACATATCTTAGGTATGATCTGTCGGCAGATGCAAGGTAAAGCCAGCTGGCTGCCCAAAGCAGTTCATCGCCATAGCCTGAAGAATTGTAGAATCTTTGCTCGCTGGGGACCGCAACGCTGTAGGAACCCCGATAGGTATCAGCAAAAGCAAACAGCTGTTGTGCATGCATCAGCAGCGACTTCGAATAAGTGGAGTTAATCTTCTTGAAGACCAAAGAAGCCGATGCCATTGCAGCAGCAGTTTCTGCTGCAACCTCTGTTCCTGGAAACGACGTGTTCACTTGAGCAAGAGGTCTTTGCAAGTTCATGGATTCAGGCCTTTGCCAACACTCATGGTCCAAGTCAGGATCACCCACCTTCAAGAGCGGCACAAGATATAAAAATTCAAGCAAATAAAGGAAGAATCAAAATCGTAAATAAGCAGCCGCTTCCTCTTCAAATGCTCGTATTAGACTGGCCAATTAGGTAGCTGAGAATGAACGTCCCAGTGATACTGAAATGAGAATCTCGGTTCCTATTGACAATTCAGACTGGCTTATTGATCATGTCTACAATCGCCTGCAACAACTTCATGTTGCAGCCCAAAAATGGGTAGAAAACAGAAAAAGGGAAAGGAAGCAAGATAGGCATTGTAGTTTGATAGAAGGTAATCGATGACAGAAATTGACGACCACATCATGATCCGCTTGATTTTCTCAGAAAATCATCTGAGTATTCGTGAAATGGAAGCACAAGTACTCCTTAAGCAAAATCCAAAGAAGCTATAATGTCTATTATAACGTTATAACTTTAGCATAGGGTCAAGAACTAGGCTTTGCCTGAATATAGAGCACGTTTGGTGAAGGATGGGCGTTAATGAGATAATCAGTGATCCATCTGAGCGAGTCCTGTGCAAGTGTCAACTGCTTCACCGCATTCATCTGATCTCCATACTCGAGAATCGCCCACGATAACATTGTCGCGGTAAAAGCCATGGGGAAACCGAACTTCATTGAGTCCCCGGCATCATACATTCCTTTCGATAAATCTAAGCCTTTTTCGCTGCCATCCGTAAGCCCTGAATCGCCCCTCCAAGAAATCCTGTTATTCACCAACTTACCCGCTGCAGGAACATATTGCACTAGTAAGTCATAATTTCTCGTAAGTCTGAACTCAGAAAAACCAATATGAAGAGGAAATTCACAGGCAAGAATTACTAATCTCCTTTTTCAACATTTTGCGAACTGTTGGTCACAGATGATTATTATCAGGAGAGGATGAAAAGCAGGTTATGATTGCTTGAACATTTACAACCGTATGTTAGAATTCATGCCAAGCACATCATCCATCCGCATCGACACCATTGACAATGAATTACATCTACTATTTTTGTTTTTCTAGAAGGGCACGTGGACGGACATTTTTGAACATCAAAGAACTGCATAGCAATTCTGAGAGCGTCTGCATATTTCTGCACGACCGGACCATGGCGGCTGCGGACTTTCGGCCCCTTGGAATGGAAATCCCGCAGAATGGTGAGTGCTGCCGCCGCAATCACAAGAACTCCGATGACAGTCACCAAAACCCACCAGAACCATCCCTTGGACTTTTTCCCATCGCCACCAGCCATCTTAGTCTCCATCTCCAATCCTCAGAACTCATTCTGCTTCAAAGAACACGACAAACGGAGAGGGGGGAACCATTTTTCGTTTTTCAGGTGCTCAGTCCTTATATCTTAATCGAGTGCTACTCGTTCTTCCCATCAGGGTATTTAACTTACTGCGGCTCGTTGCATTGTGAACTCACGACGTAACCAAGAACCAGATGATACTGGTGGGCTTTCAGCTGATTACAGAATGGCAGAGAAGACACCAACTGTGACAGTAAAACTTTGGATCGGTATCTTTCCTCCTTAGTACCAATGTCTATGTTGTAGATTCGCCCATTCATCGTTACCTACATTTGGAATGTGTTGGACCGTTGGATTGTCTCCGGGGGAAGGAGGGTCGTGATCTTGCCGAAGAGGGATCCCACCATGGAATCGGAGACAAGTGCTATGGCTGCAGATCAAGACAGAAGAACGGCAGCGGCAGGGTTCTCTGCTTCATTTTTCATGTTGGAAGAAGCTGATGGCAGTGATTGCTGAGAAAAATCACAATTAGGCCGAGTCCCACGTAGACTCCCAAATTTTTTTAACAGTATTAAGACATAATTCCATCTATGATAACGTCACATATCGAGCTAACAATTTTTTTCAATTATAATTTTAGAAACTCATTGATCATCGTGTCGCTAAAATGGTGCAGTGTGATTAATTTGATAATACCATGTCAATGAAAATAATTCGAGGTACAATTGGATTGATCAATTATGTGTATATGCATAATAAAACAAATCTTCACTAACCAAGAGAAAAATAGAAAAAGATATAACAGTTATTGTGCATTGGACATATGTATCGCTTTTATCTCTGGCTTTTGGTATGTCCGAGAGTGTTGATTCCTCCATAACGTTTGTTCGTCTGTCTAAGAGCAAGAGGTTTGAAGTTGAGATTGACCGAAGTCGAGGGTAAAATGGGAAAATGCTAAATATAGGACTTGTTGTGGCCAATTAGCCAATAGAAAGAAAGTAAAAATAACAACGATTTACCTTCTTAAAAAGAAACTGTATACATATATGTGTATCGAAAACAAAGATTCAAGATTCGAACTTTTTTTAGAAAGATTGATATAAGATAGAAATAATTCAAATTCTGAAATATTATCGGGAATTCAAAATTACATGGACCATTAACCAATTCAAAAGATCGTACAGGATATACTATTCTCGATCATGAGTAGCATGCCGGCCGACTCAAGCATGCAAAACCTCAATTCTAAGGCGAATGCACAGTTTGCAGGATCGATTTCTAAGAAAGCAAAAAATAAAATTGGGTCGTGAAAAATTAATCTGCAGTCGTCTATGGATAATGCGCATTGGACAAGCCCGGATCAAGGCACGCAAAGGACTTGTGACTGCAGTCATGAATCATGACATGACTAATGCCGAATACCCAGAGAATGGCCGAGTCAAAAGATGAAGTTAAGTCGAATGCGGATGCATTATCTGAGTATATCGATGCTTTCTCAGCAGATTGTGGGCTTTGCATCATCGAAGAAACTGAAGGAATAGATGGCCGTCTCTATGGGGTAGCAGTATATTCGTGTCGTGTAGGGAAGACGACCGGTTGTCATGGCTGAAGGCATGCTCCCATGAAACAATGATAAGCAGCAACAAAAATCTTTGAACTGGTTTTCACATTTTCGGGCACAGGCATAGTATAAGCAGCCACCGACTCCAGTTTATGTGGGCAGAGGAAGAAGAGTATTTCGTGCCGGTGTTGTAGCCATTGCTTTTGTTTGCAATGCTCAAATGATCGATTCTATCTAACCAAGCAACCCCATCAATAGATAGATTCTGCACAGGAGGGTATTTCTCTTAGTGGGAATTGGCAAATATAGTAGGAATCCATGGTCTCATCAGATTGTTCTTGAAGATTAGGCTGATCCAGTCTTTAATGAAGCCAGTGCCATTCTGCTAGAGTCTTCAGTGAAGCTTTTTGGTGACATGGATTCGCAAATTCAGTTGATTCATCTACTTAATACTGTCAAAGTTACACAATTTGATCCACAGTTACGGTAATTGCTAGGGATTAACCGAGTTCTCAAGCCGCCTTGATGCGGTACCGGTTTCGGGTCAATGCATTTGGCGCAAGTATGAGCTGATATCAATCTTTACTTAGGACCTTCATCCAAGTGCACACAAGAATTTGGCATTCTGCAGCTATAAACATCTCAACTCTAGACCAACTAGTGCCGAACTGGAAACACCAAAGAAGGGAGAGCAAGAGAGAGAAAGACATCGAATCTGTTTCCCTTCAGGAGCAGAAACCAGTGGTGAAGTTTGGATACAATCAGTCAGCCCTTGAAAATGGACGTCGGCGCCAGAGGAGGAGTGTCCAGCTGGTACAGATTAAGCGAAGGCCCGACGAACCTGAACAGGATCCAAGCTCCGATAATGATGAAGATCGAAGCGTAGGCAAACTTGTTGAGCCAGAACAGCAGCCCCTTCTCCCCCACGTATAGCTCCACCGCCTTCTCCGCCACGCTCATCTCCTCCCACCTCTTCGGCGTCGCCGCCGGCCTCTCCTTCGTCGCCACCGCCGCCGCTCCGTCCTCCCTCGTTTGCCTCCTCCTCCTCCACCCCCTTCGGAACCGTATCTCCACTGCGTCTGGCGGGGTCATTGGCGGCGTGGGGGTACTCACCTCGTCGTCCCCGGAGCCTCCGGACACGCTGGCCGTGACAGTGGCAAGGGGACGCCGGCGCCGGGGGAGGAGGAGCCTAGGAGACGTGATGGCGGTGGCGGTGGCGGTGGCGGTTGAGGAGGCGAAGATGGACGGTGACGGTGGTTTCGGACTAGGAACGAGGGAATGAAGGATGCCAGCCTCCATGATTTCTCGAGGGAGGGAAAATGAGTGGATGGACTTGATGCTTTATCCTTCTAACTATGAAGGTTCTTATTTATCCTTCGAATTTCCCTCTGACTTTGTGAGTTCGAGCCCAATAATTACAGGACGCTGCTGAAAATACATTAATTTTCGCAAAATCTATAGATGTACCATCCTAACAAATTGGATTAGAATATCTCACGATTTAATTCATAAATTCTTTTAGGATACCTGTCAAATCATTAAATAAGAAAATAGTTCCATCTTAAAAGAAACGACTATTCTCTAATATGTACAAGACTCCCGAGAGAATCAATGCCTCTGTTGCTTCAAATTTCGATGAATCGTGCATCCCAGAACATGATATAAAGTTATGGAGCTGGACTTATACCGATCCCGTAGAGACGCCATACCTTACACTGATCGTGATGGGAAGTTTTGCCGGTCTATGTCTGCATTGTAAGGTTCTTTTGCTTCCCTGAAGCTCTATATGCAGCACGGCTGAGCAAGCGGGTTGAGCTCTTCTATTTTTCATTTTTTTGCGGATGTACACCGGTCTCGCCCCCTTTTTAACTTCTTTCACGTCTGTTTTAGCTTTTCTTGGAAAGTCTCATTTTACCAATTTTGTATTGAGTCAATGTAAGGAACTAAAGCTTGCCCCATGCCTGACATAGGACACAATAAGAAATTGCAAGCTTCGGCGATGATTATACGCTTCTACTTGCAATAAGATACGGAGGACGATTCTACTAAACTATCACATTTTTCGACACCGTTTGGAAAGTTACAAAGGCACCACAGTGACAGTCACCAACACAAAACCTTCAACACAGTTGAAAATCTACTATGACAAGTTACACCTTTAGAATTCTGCTGATACAGAACATCGGATATGGATACTCGAAAGAAGACCATGACCCATATAAGCTCCAAAGGTGTTCAGAAGACGATGAAGAACGGTTTCCAAAGAAATTAAAATTCTCAAAAATTCATATTGAAAAAGTCAGAAAAACTTATGATAACAGACTTGTTAACTGGAAGAGGAGATCCAATTCCAGCTCCCTATCATACAAGTGACGACCTAACTATCTAACTATTTACAGAGCAGTGAAGTGAAGGCACAACTTCCAAAATAACCCTCACATTGGGAATGTCTACAACACCTGTACAGTTGTCTCTCTGTTGTTTATGAGTATAAACAACCTTTTCCTGGATAAGTCAGCAACTTAAACTCTTTCCAATTAAGAGGCAGTGGGAATAGTAGGCTTGCATCTGCATCGCATCTGAGCAATGATGATCCTGACAATCACCCTTCTACTTCCTTCCAACATAAGCTCCCAATTTAGAGAGATCAGGAATCCAGAATGATAATTCCGACGATCCTGTTGCGAACATGAGGCTTCCTGGGGCCCATTTTATGACTGGAGGCTCAGTGTCTGTACTTACCCAGCTTGCAACCTATATGTTGAAAATCAGAATCAGATTTTCTAGTTAGCAGCAGAAGTTGGTTACGTTGTTCCAGTTTTGCATATTTTGTTTGTTAGCTGTTTAGGAGTTTGTTTCCTACTTTTTAGGGTGCTGTTATTTTTTTGTTACAACCATCAGATACTAACCAATGCAAATAATCAGCTGAACAGCAGCTATAAAAGGCTAAATGCCTCATGTAATATGTATTCTCTGGTGAATAAAAAACTCAGAGTAATCTCTCCTAAATTTCTTCACTATACAAAGGGAAACTCAGTTCACAGGGCCCATCAACATTATCGCACAAAATATCGTTCACAGATATGCTGATGAAGACATGCCATGCGGTACTATCTTAGTGGAGCAAGTATTCAAACTTTAAGCAACTACATGTTTCCTTCAAAGAGTCGCTGGTCAAAGGAATTAATGACACCATAAGACGATATAAAGCAAATGTCATGTTAAGGGAACAGAACATCATGAACATGGCACTAGGAAACCATGCATACTAAGCATCCAACAGCTAGAGACCAGAACTAAAATCCCTCATGTCCACGAGTAATGATCCCAACAAAAGTACAATTCAAATATCCAACAGAACCGGCACCAAGAAATACCTCTTTCCCGCTCCTTACACTCCATGCATAGACACTCCCATCTCCAGAACCTGCCAATTGAGCAGTCATTTCAATGTATGCAAGGCAACATGAATTTATACGGAAGTGATGGGACAGAAAGAGCAAGGCTGCTATTTATATACAAGACAAGTCACCCAAAGAAGTAGCAAACAGTAGTTAAGTAAGAACAAGAAAAACAGAGGCTCCTCATGCAATTCTTTCCATTTTAATGAGTTATCCCAACTGTCAATGGACCGGCTTATGATCTAGGCTCCCTAGAAGTTAATCCGGGATTCAACTGCTATGCTAATAAAGGTAAAATCATTCATATTACTAAACCAAATATGACAAGGGTTAAAACTGGCAAAAATTCATGAGTCTAAAGAAAAGTAACTAGCATTAGAGTTCAGTATGGAAATGATTCCTGGGGATAATCTCAAATAACCAGGATTCAGTATTGGAACCACCACAATACTCAAAAGGTGACCCTAGCAAAGATGAACAGTTTACCAGAAATGACAAACATTCCTTCAGGGCTAAAAGATGCCTCCAAGGTGGACTTGCTTGATGTAGGCTTGACATTGAAAGTGGATAACTGTTCAAAATTAACAAAATGAGGACAGATATAAACAAACTTTAATGAACAAGAAAATAAATTAGTCTTATAATTTGAGAAAACTCTAACCAGTGTGCCTCGGAATGAGTCAAGCACATAAATATGCCCATCCATGGTAGTCAAAAGCATAAGCCTTCCATCATTGCTAAACTTAATAACGTTTGCATCGGACACATCTCCCCCAACAGAAAAGATGTCGAAAGGACCCTAATTATTCAAATATCACCACAATCAATTACCGTGGCAGTTAAGGCACCATGGAAGATTAATTTCCATCATTCTGGCAGAATACTTACTTTTTCATACTTGCGAGCATCAAACATTCTAATGCATCCTCCGAAAGCAATTGCAAACACCAGGCCGGGATCATCATAAGCTGTGGCAGGCCTTCCTTGTACACGTAAAAGACCCTATAAGTGCAGATAGCATTTCAGCAATTGAGTCCATTTGAAGAGGAAGAAATTTAGAAGTAACACAGTAAATCCACCTGACACTTCTCAGCTCGTTGATCCCATAGTAAAACAGTGCGATCCAGAGAACCAGAGATAAAGCATTCATTCCGCGGGCACAAGCTAAGGGAGACAACCCTGAATAAGAAGATGACAACACTGCTCTTACACATAGCATTTGCAGAAGCAGTCACTTTCTATAAGAACCAGTAGTCTCATAATCAAACCTGTCATGGTGACCTTTAAAGTAGCGCAGGTACTTGTTGTCATGCAAGGATAATAGCCTTAGTGATTCTGTGAAGATGGAAATGTCAGTATGCGATTCTGGAACAAGTATAGCATTCCTATTGTTCCGAGGACATACCATCCCAACCATTCTTTGAGGAGTATATAACAGTCGTTGGATGAGAAGTGAATGAGACCAGATCAACCCCATACTTTTTGCTATTGATTGTCTTCAGACATCTGGAGATGACAACATTACTCCAGTTTAAGAGGTTACTCTATTTAAGAGTTTGATATGTTACAATACTAAAATGCACGAGAATCAGTCTCGGACAAGAAAAATAGACAGCATCATTGCTTCTAAATGCCCAATACACAACAGTCAGAAAGCTGAATGGTACTTGCACATGAATATTACAGTAGGTTGGTGTGAAGAGAAATGCAACTAGATATATCTTAATTTCTTCTCCAACTCTAAATAGTCTTAGCCTACTCTTCAAAGCCCTGACATAATCTTAATCCTCCAGACAAAAATTGAGCAAGCGTGTACTTGTGCTGAGTGCTGCACAAGCACAGAAGCAATCTGAAGTTTGCAATGACAGATAACCCAAAACAACCTCGCTAGACCGAAATGCAATAAAAAAACATGATAGTAGAAACATTGAGCAGCTCTTGTGTTGAGATTTCATTGTAGACGAACCAACTCAAAGACCAAACATAATTCTGATTAAGACTTACGTTGCGCTGGCCACATCATAAAGGCGAATAGACTCATCGTCGCTGGCTGTCACCAGATAGCTCGTCGCCCGGTGAAAATCCATGGAACTGATTCTACCACTCTGCACAGGGCAATTACATCAAGAGCGAAACCATTAGTAATCCAAGAAAGCAGCATCCGCGAGCATAAGACCATGCTGACAAACATTCAAACTAGGGCTTCAAACTCAGAACGAAGTCACCAAGGAGGGTTCAAAATTCCCAATTTTCCACATGAAAGCACGTAGAAGAAAACCTCTGTCTTTGTTTCGAAAAATATGCAACCCCACCCAATGATAATTCCACAACAAAGTTGCCCCATTTCGAGGTGACTAGCTTCTCGGCGGCGATAACGAAGCGGGTATCCGTGCAATTCAACTAAATCACTAGAAGCGATGTACAAATTTTGATCGGTACAAAAGCCGAAGCTAGACAGGACTGAAATAAGAGCAAGCTCACATAGTCTCTGAACGTCATGCCGACTTCCATGCTCTGGAGGATCTCCTCGGTGAGCTCCAGAGAGACCTTGTCCTTCTCTTCTCTCTCGGCTTGCACGCCTGCAAGAAGAACCGGGAACTGAGCGAGAGAGAGGGAGACGCAAAACAAATCCGATCGAAACAGCCTCTGAAAACGGAAACAGAAGAAGAAGAAGAAAAGGGGCAAGGTAAGACTCTTCGGGCAAGCGCTGATTGCAACGTACCGCCCATGTCGATTATCGCAGGGTGATTTCCGGCGGAGAGATCCGATGGTTCTGCTGCGCAGGGCGGAGGCTTTGGAAAGAATCGCCGGAGAAGTCGGCGAAGAGCGAAATTCATGTTCATGTCCAGAACGGGCGGGCCGGGCCAATAGTAATATTCTCTCATCCCTCTAAAAGCGGGTTGACCCAACGGCTCACGGTCCAATTCATGTAATCAGCTGAAGTTTGATTTCTTTTAATTCACTGTACTCCGGTTTACCAACAATTTTTTCTCGAAATTCTTCCAATACATCGTTTCTGGATCCAATAAAATTCTCAGATTTAGAAAGAAGCAGTCGAGTAGAGATTTTTCTCTTTCAACCATATTTCGATCTTTGTTCAGCCCTATCCAGTTACGACTTTATCTAGATGATTACATAATCCCGTGCCGATCGAAAATTACCCGATTAGGAATTTCGCTTTTTTAAAACGCGGCCTCCTCTGTCGCCAGGTTCCTCGAACTTCCGGGCACTTTGCAGGCGTGGACCCTGTGCATGGTCTGAAGGCTTTTATAGGTTCGAAGGGGTCTGCAGTTTGCAGGCCTCATGTCAAACGCGACATGGATGCATTTGCACAGACAGTCGAAGTAGGAAAGCGGCTGATGAGCTATCGTCACTCCAAGCAGCTATCGCTCTTCTTAGATTATGTTTGCTGATATGATCTGCGTATTCAAATGCAAGATACAAATGCCGGGGGCTCGAATCAAACACCGAATCGAAGTCCGTATCCTAATCTGATGAAAGTACGCTTTCCGTAAGAAATCCCAGGAGCCAGCTTTGGCACCGAGGCAGAGCAACGCTCTGTCCACCTTCGATCATTTACAGGCATGGAGAACGTACAGACATATCACCGGACGAATAACTTGAAACTAACCCCCTCGGACAATCCACGTAAAACATGTCCGGAGTCGTTGTCGAAACAAAACGGGTCAACAACGTAAAAAAGCCGAGATTTTTTTTCACACCCGAATCAATGTACACTGCAGAAACTATGTCCGGATCACATGACCGGCACCGGCATGACCATCTCGGCCGAAGCGTCTAAGGGCCCACCGGAGACGGCGGCGGCTTCATCGCAGCCCCCGTCAGCGTCTGAAGACTTCTTCTTCCTGTTGATGAACTCGATGCAGTCCGCGACGGCCTCGCTGTGGTGCGGGTCGTTCACTGGGTAGTACGGGCGTTGGTGCGGCGGCGGGGGCGGCGACGGCTTGGAGAGGGCGGACAGCATCATGAGGCGGAACACCGCCTCGCGGAAGCGCTCGAGCAGGGACGAGGGGGCAAACCTGTGGCTCCTGGCGGAGCAGGAGGAGGAGTTGGCCACGGGGGCTCTCAGGCGGGGGATGCACTGGGCCTTCAATCTTCTTGGGCTGCATTGTTCTTCTTCTCTCAGCTGTTTCTCCATTTCTTTTTCTCTTCGGCCTGCCTTCTCCCTTCTTCCTTCTCCTTTGTCTTCTTGGTTGCGTGGTGCGGTGCTGTGCTGTCTGCTGTGCTGCAAGTGCTGGTGCGAATCAATCAATCATCTGTTTGGGTATTTATGCAAGAATCTTTTGAGACAGACAAGGTAATTCATGATATTGAGTAGATATTGACTATATTGGGTTCGCAATGTGAGAGTTGACCTCGGCTGGTTGGCTACAAGCTTAGCTGATGGGCCGAGCTTATTGAAGCACTCAAATCCACCCCCAAAAAAAAAATTACAGAGAGAGAGAAAGAGAGAGTTGAGATGAATACGTGAATTACGCCCTACATTTTTCTTGCCTTTTTTAATTATCTTATTTTGGTATTTATGGCTAGAATATATTAGGCAGGACCAATAGGCTGGCGAGACCGGCAACGGGCTTGAAAAACCTCACCGAAGACCTCGATACCGTAAAAGAAGACTAAAACTTTCTATTAAATAGGTCTGGTTCAAACAGACCAACGTGTCAGATCGAGCTCGAGAAGGGAATTACTTTCTACACTCAGCTCGGTTTGCCTTTCATGTTGATCCGACCTCAACAGCCCTGCCCGTCCATTACTCAAGTCTAGATCTATCGTATGAATATCTCGGGATGTGTTCATCACAAAGGAGCGAAGTTATATTTGACGGGTGCAAGTGGGAGCATAATATTAAAGGGGAGTAAGAAAAAGAAAGTGGGTATGAAACATTAAGAGACAAAAATGACATTTTCGTGACAAGGAAGTCGTGAGAGAAAAACTCTTCCTCCATATCTTCTCCAAACGGCGAACTGATCATATAATTTAAAAACGTTCGATCCGTTTCCCCAATAAGTCTCGTGCGACGTTTTTATACGTGTCGAGTAGGAAGACAATTTGCACCCGGAATTCCTTTGTGCGAGATTTCATCAACTTTCACGAGAAAATCAAATTCTTTTCCCGGAAACGTAGTTCGAAATTCTTGATCCCTGGAGATGAGGACGTGTTCGGTACCTTTACTCCGCAGATTTCGGGGAAGGAAGCATTCCTCGTCGAGAGCAGCAAATTGGAATGCGGCATACCGGGATAGTCCAGAAATGCCGCAGCATTTCCCGATCTGTTTCCCCTCATCGACTGCCCCGCACCCCTTGTCACGACTCGCAGCCAAAGTTTCATCTCATGTGCAAAAACCACGCATACTTCTCTTCTTAAAGGAAGAAAACATTTTCAATTTTTAGTTCAATCTCGATTTTGTAATCCCGAAATTTTCAGAGTATAAAAACTTATGACTTTAAGTTTAGTCTCACATCAGACTCGAACTTTTTTTATTGTCTTAAAAGAAAAATCATCGACTTTAAATCTAGCCCTAAGTCTCCGAAACTTCATAATTTTTTTTTTGTTTAAAACAAATCTCCAATTTTTTATTTAGTATCGAATATGGTCTTGTTAACCTCCCATCCAGAAAAACGTTGTTAATTGTTTGATGTAGCATCTCCACGTCAATGACATCTCATTGGAAGCAACGCAGAAATCTATTTCCAAACCACAAAATCGTTATTTGATATGAGGATTAAGAAAGTATGACTAACAGCGATTTTCGGACGAAAGAATAATGGGGAACATATTTAGGAGTAGGATTAAAGTTTGTTTTCAAGACAAAAGGAAAGTGCAAGGCATATTTGGAATTAGATCTAAAATGAGAGTTTTTGTAGAGAATTAAGCCATACAAATTATGTTGTGAGATGTCATTTTTGCTTCTCTTTCACAACTCAAACATAGAGATGTAGAGATCGAGTTATACTGGGTCTATGGAACGCTCTACAAATAGGACCAAACAATTGTCGATACTATCCGTTTGCACGACGCGGCACACGATTAACACATGTTAGGATTTAGAATAAACAGGGTTCATGTCACGGCACAACAAAAAATCGTGCCCTTACACGAGTCGGACCCTATTTAACTCATTTAGCTACCACGCCGGCATACTTAGATTACTGAGTTAACTCGTCATTTGCCTTCAATATCAGAAATGTTAAGACACTATCGACTCATTTATACTCATATTCCTAAGACTTTTTTTTCTCATCTTACAAAGTTTATGATAAATAACACTCAAATAATTTTTACTCCGGCCCAAAAAATATGAGAAGAGGACGGCCTCCGACACGGCTGGCTTTTGGCTTGGGGGCCGTAGCCGAGCCAAAGGGCGGCGCAAAGCCGCGCGAGATTTCTGTCTGTACTTGGCAGGGCTTCACATGGTAACATGTGCGGGGCTTCATTGTTTTTTTTTTCTCTATTCATCCCATCACGCCTTCACCACGACGACCCCGATGAGATTTAAAGTCGGCCGACTTACCGACCATGATTGAACTCCCTTCGCTCGTGCATGAACGCGACGCCGAAATTTGATTCGCCCAGATCTCCAAGAATTTATATTTTACCCGTTTCCCATTTCGCTAAAATACTCGAGCCGATGACCCCATCTCATGTGCTTTTCAATCGTTCTGAATCCGAACATACGGGAATGACGTGTTTTTCCAGAATATCCATATAACACTGATAATGCCGAGATGATATATGAATGTTGAGGATTTTCTCATATCAACTATGAAATTGGTCGATGATCAGTTTATAAGAAAGCTCTATCCTCTAAATCAATTTTTGAGTGAAAGAGGCTTGGGATGACCCACCATTAACCATAGCCTATGAGGAAATAAAATCAAACTGTCCGAAGCATGCAAGCATTATAAGGCTCAAATTTCTATCCTTTCAAGTTACGGGAACAATGTCATGTGTATGACCCAAAAGAGAGAGAAAGGAAAATGCTCTTTTTTTATTTGAAGTATATCATCGAATTGTGATTTTCAAATAAATTTTATATTTAAACGAAGGAGTAGTTGGTTAAGAGCCGTTAAGAATTAATTAGTAATTAAAGATGACCATTATATAGCCGTTGCAAAATAATATGAGATTTATGAAGAAATAAAAGACCATTAGGAAACCATTATGGCCATTGCAAAACTGTTAATGATGGCTTTTATGATAGTTATAAATTCTGTAGAATAATTCAAAAATATTGAAATATCTAACAATTCCTCACATATTTCGAAAAGATTTGGAAAAGACATGAAAGAAACATGGTAGTATAATGCATAGGAACGGATGCTTATTAGGATATGAACTAGCACTAGAAAGAGTGAAATATAATCCATCATATTATTGATGAAGTTTGAAATTTCTATTAATCAATAATTTCTTTTTGTGAATTATTATATTCGTCAATCATATAACACTCTCACAATGTTTGTTGTTCAACGCGGTATTGCGCTAACAAGCCATACACTTGCTTGGTTTTATTCATGAGTGTTATAGAGATTATCGTCAATAATTCTCATAGGAGCGGCCTGACTACACACTTATATAGGTGATTCCATCAAATATATAGTACATCTTACTATACCACTAATAAAAGGCCATGGAATTCATTAAGAGTCTAGCTTGACCTCTTTTTCCTTGCAGTTTTGCACTATTCTCACCTAAGGAGGAACATAAATATACAATAGGGCACCACTAAATCAACAGGTGACTTGTGATTACCCATAAGAACCTATCTCATGGGATCACCAATATCGGTTGGGTTACCATTACTGTCGAATTTCTTCAATTGGCTTGTCCCATACCCCTCAATGTACAGTCAAAGGGTCGGCAAAATCCATTTTCGACTTTATGCAATCAAAGAAAATATTACATCTTTAAGCAATTGCTTTGCCACATCGCATTTCAATCGAATGTGTTAACTTTCATTAGTGAAAGCTTTATTCTTTGCAATGCTTTATTCACGTTGTCAAGAAGGCAAGAATCCGCCACCCTTTCAATGCTAGAGAATTTCAATATTTTTCCGCGTGCTTTGTAATGATTAGAAAACATTTATTTCCACAGGGCATATACACGATAGTAAGTGTAAAAAGCAACCACAAATAGAATTTACTATTACGTAGCTTCAAATATTTTACTGAGAAAAACAACCGCGGGACAATATATCGTGTTTCGGGCAAGTCTCATCGGTCGATACATCTGTGAATAAGAATAGACAATATGTGTAAACCGAAAATATACACACATAAAGTTAAATTTAAAGCAAAAGCTATTCTAACTATTACAAATATGTAACATACATAAAAGTAAGGAATACGTGAGCCTATTTATAGATTTCACATGTTGACTATTTATAGTAGTAAATCATAAAGATACTATAAATATCCATAATATCATTAAGGATATCCATAATATTTTAAATGTATATCTAACACGTAAGATTACTAATATCAAAAGAACGAAATGTTGAACTTAACTTATTTGTTGGAGATAAATCTTTAAGAGACAGGCATGTTCTACAGTGCCTATTTGAGCACCATCTAACTCCACAAGACAAAATTACTAGTTGTTCTCTTAGACAATTCATCGAAAATTTTCAGGGTCCTCGTTCAATTCCAACGTCAATGATGGCAGCAACAACGGTGGTAGTGGTGATAGTTTCAACTTTGCAATCCATAGGCATTATCCTTAAGATTGTTGGAAAATTGGTTAGATAACGTGAATAAATAGTAAGTGCTGAAAAATAGTTGATAGTTGTGAGGAAATGAAATCAAATTGTTTGAGGAGTCCAAGCAATGAGGATAATTCTGCCCCTTGCAGTACGGAATTCAGTGTGTAAAACTCTAGTAGCTATCCTCTAAGGGTACAACATACTTTCTTTCATACTCCGCGCTGAATAATAGAAGGAACAACAATAACATTATGTGTACAACCCATACAAGAAGAAAAAGAGAGAAAGAGAAATTTTTTTTTTATTCAGAGTATATTCTTGAATTGTGGTTTCCAAATTTTATATTTAAACGAAAGAGCCGTTAAGAAAAAACAGTTGGTAAATAGTCATTAAGAATTGATTAGTAATTAGAGATGACCATCATATAACCATTCCAAAATAATAGGATGTTTATGAATATAAATCGATGTTATATGGTCATTAGAAAACCATTACACGGTTGTTGTAAAATCATTACAAAATGATGGCTCATATAACAGTTATAAATTCTATAAACTATTTCATAACTACTGAAATATCCAACACGAGCTTCAGACCAATCGTGGGCAAGCAATAATGTGATCATTCCTATCAAATAGAATTATTTAAGGAACTTATTTCGTGTTTGTGTAAAACTTGTTGTTCTTTTGACACTCAGTATGAAAGTCTCGGTTGACATAGTTAAATCTGAACAATGAGGTTTTTACACACCAATGCTCTATTGTGGTGGTTGTGTGCTGGTGTGCTGGTGTGCAGGTCTCCTGTCAGTCGATTTTCCACGCGATGAGCCCATTCCGCGGGATCCATGCACCGCAAAGAGATGTGAGTCCTCCCAATTTTTGCTGTGGGAGAACCTTCCTATGTTTTAAGTTAGAAAAATGAAGAATTTGAGAGAAATGTAAAGTGATCTCATGTTCTTAGGCATATCTTTCGATAGGCTTTTAGTTATGCATCCTTCATACATCATGGGGTGGCGAGTAAGGTCCATCGGCTTTAATCTGGAGGACTTACATGAACTCCTTGAAATCAGTCGATGAGAAAAAGCGTCTCCATCGCGAGCATGGCCTCACCGATCCAGAGGGAGCTTGATGCGGTGTCAGGCTTCACCATTGTTGGCGGCCGCGAAGCACGGCCACGGTGTTAGAGAGAGAGAGAGAGAGAGAGAGAGAGAGAGAGAGAGAGAGAGAGAGATTGTTATCGAGCGCTTCTGTACTAATGGCACGGTTCGAAAGCCCGGGCGGCGGTGGCGGCCGGGTTACTGGGTTAGAAGGTAGAGAGAGAAGACAGAGGAAGAGGGGGAAAGGGGTGACTGGTGAGATTGAGACGAAAGCGATTTATTCGAGAGTGGTGGATGTAAATATTGATCGTACAAGGTATAAAACCTTACTGCCTACGGACATCACGTCATCTGGAAAAATGAAAGACGCTCCTTGTGGTTAATCTCTCATGCTCAGACACATGCATGACGAGAACTTGACGATCAGCTAAATGACCTTAACAGCGCAGGTTCCTTCTGAAGAGGAAACACGGACGAACTAATAATCCTCTTCGTGATGCTCAGGTCCGCTCTTCTTCCTTGCAAATAGCCACCCCACAATGGGAGCGAGAGCCTTCTTGTTCTTCGTCTTCTTCATCGACGGCGGCCTCTCCAGCGTGGTTCCGCTCTCTTCTCTGCTCACGATCACTCGTGTCAGCGACGGAGGGCTCGCGAACTTCACGTACCTCGTCTTCCTATGGAACTCGAACTCTCTTTCATCGTCGTCGTCGTCGTCATCTTCCTCTTCGTTAGTTAGTGCTAACTTCTTCTTGGCTCTGCCCACTTTGGTGACGTTCTCGATGAACTTGACGTCCTCGATCTCGGGATTGAGAGAGTGTTCCGGAGATGTCGCTGCTTTCAATTGCTTTACCTCTCTCCTGGCGTTCTCGAGCTCCTCTTTTAGGGTTTTGACGGTGTTGGCCAACCGGTTATTGTCTTCCCTGGCTTTCATGAGGGTTAGCTTCGTTTCCTCCAGCTCGGTCGTTAGGGCTGCGATTCGGGAGTGAGCCGCTTGGGCTGTTCCATTTGCTCCGGCTCGCATCTGGCACGTAGAATTACAAGCACAGATATATACAGCGAGCGTCGGATGTCATGTAAAATTCGAGTTATTGTCCGAATAATGCAAGAAGGCTATTAAACTATGCAGGAAAGTTGATATATGCATCGGACGCATGAAGCTGAGCACCATGAAGCTAAGCACATATGAACTAACTCTTTCCAGGGAGATTTCTTAGAAGGAGCAAGCAATAGGACCTCTTTGAGCTTATGGGCGATGATCTCCCCTGCGAGAACCCGCTCCCCGAACAACGCGACCGCCTCTTTCACCGACTTGAATGGCGGCCTTGTGTCGATCTCCGCTCGCCCGACGACCACCACCCCCCTGCTGCCGCTGCCGCCTCCTTCTTTATCCTCCATCCTCCTCCGACCCTTCTCCAAGAAGCGCTTGTGGAGAGACAAGGAAACAGACTAATCTAATGTCAATTGTCTCATCGAGTCGTCTTTAAGTACAATGTTTCCAAGGCATGTGTGGATAAGATGCAGTGGGGACACAAAGGGAGCTCATGATGAGGTCGTTACTAATGGCAATGCTAAGGCTGGTTGATGATCTTATTGGGAGTCGATTCATGGTAGAGAGAGAGAGGTTAATTTTCTTTGCGTCCACTACACACTGGAGTTTTGTCAAAAAAAGATGATAAAGAATATGGTGGTTGGACCATCCTGTGAGGTCTGATACGTTAGTTCCGATCGGACCCGTCTTGATTAGGACCTTTCTCCTTCTCTAAGTGCCGTTCGAGTAGCAAGCTCTGGCTTCCTTTTTTCTTCCTATCCGACATGGCCCAAGCAGTCTGATAAACTGCAAAGTGATTAATTAGATTAGTAGGCCCGCTTCAGATTCAAGCGGTAATTCGTCCCTCTCTAGTTCGTAAATCAATTTCCAGGTGGAGGCAGATACGAGGGGGTCCGAAAAACGCTTCACATGTTGATCGATTGAGTCTCGAGTGTTTAGTTTTGTTCAATTAATTCCCGGATGCTTAAAGAACGTGCAATTGGGTCCTTTATGTATTCGCCGGTCGACGCTTGTCGATATTATAACAAGCCACGTTGGACCGATTATGAGTTGAAGACTTGATTGTACCGTCTTTTTTTTAAAAGACTTTTAGCACTCTATTAGCCCATGTATGACGAGATTTGATTAACTAAGGGACGAAACGTTTTGAATGTCTTTTTGCTTATCCCAAATTAAATGTATACTAGTACATTGCTGGTACGTTGCCATTGAAGAACCTATTATCATATGTTATAAACCAAAATACGTGGAATGTTCATCGGTTTATTTTTAATTTCAAACCCATGTACACCATTTAAATGGTAACATGCAAAACTTACAATGACAAAAGAAGCTAAGAGTAAAAGGCGAAAACAAGAAGAAGAGAAAAGGTAATTGCTTGGCCAACATGACTGGCGTCAAATGTCAATGGTGCCGGGGGCACTCCATTCTCGTGGCTTTTTAAAAAAACGAGATTGTGTAGTCCTTCAAGCTGGGCCTTTATGTTGTGCTGATATTGGTGGGTTTCAGGACAGCGGGTCCCATGTTGGGCCTTACCAGACATTTTTGGGCCTTAATCATAAGCCCGTCAAATGGCTGGGGTTGGGTCGGGTATGGGTCATACTCGACTAGGCCAGATCCATGTCCGACCCAGCTTAACCCGGGCTTCTACGCTGGATGGTTTTTCTTCTCCCAAATCCAGCCTCAGAACAACGCCCAACCATCCAAATCCTCGAGCACCACCGAGTCCTCCTCCACCGTATCTTGGCGTCTTCAACTTCCTTCAACTTAAATAAACTTCAGCTTCACCTCTAATTCGTCCCGTCTCTCGGCCTGACACCATTCCCCGTCCAAGCTCAGGCAATTCTTGCCCGAGACCCCCCTCAAAAACAGCCTCTTCTAACTCTGCCTCGCCATGAACAACTTGTTAGAACATAATAAAGGTTTATTGAATCATAAATCATAACCTAATTTGGATCATACATGCTGAATCATTAAGAATTATAAATCGATTAATGGATGCATACCTGAATCCATAACTTTTAGGCGATTTGTGAAATCGTGATTTGCCCTTCCAGATCTACGCGTTCTCTCTTGCTAAAACCCTTTAATGTTTCGTCAGGGATCTCTCTTTCACTAGTGATGGGATGCCAAAGAAAGCAAACGTATGTCTTCCTAAAGTCTTTACACATTAAAGGTCACACCCTATTGATACATTAATGACGAATTATCTTATTAGATCACTTTCACGGACATAAATCCATATAACTGTCCGCAACGCATAATTATTCCGCATATAAGCCCAACGTTGAATTAAGGATCCAACACAACTTCCTCTTTGGCCGCCTCTCCTCCTTCCGGCACCGCGCCACTCGTCACCAGGAGGATGCTCGCTTTCTTGCGTTGCCTCATGTGACCCCTCGATTTATCCCTGCTCGGCCGTGACCTCTCTGCCATCGCCAGGAGTCAGCACAACAGCATAATGAAAGCTCCCGAGCGGCTCAATCTCCGGCAAATTCATCTACTTGGTCCACAAGTTCGTTCGCAACAACGTTAACAGGTCGAGGCATTATTATCGTGGGGCCATCCACTTAACGCTGGGAATTGCCACTTTGGGACCGCACTGTGAGCAGCTCCAATCCCAAAGGCAGCAAAAAGTTTGACACGACAAGCAAAGTGGAGTGCACAGCGCATGACAATGCTTTACGCGTTGAAAGTGGGTTTTATTTAGAATAATTACATAATTGCCATCGGACTTTAACATACCGTCCAATATAGATTGTAAATTTTTAATTGTTCAATGTGACCATTGAACTTTTAACTCAATTTGTAATGTGATTGTCGATTTTTTAATTTGTTTAAGCGGTCTCTGAACTTTTAGTGAATGTTCAATCCAACCCTCAAACTATATAAAAATATCCAATGGCATTCTTCTATTCTTTTAAATTTAAGAATAATATTGAATATTCTCATATAATTTATGGACTAAATTAAATATGTATAAAAAATCGAAAGACTATGTTGAATATGTTAAAATTTCAAGAACGATATTAGACATTAAATCGGAAGTCATGGATTGCATAAAATAAAGTAAAGAATAATAGATTACATTGCATATTAAGTCAAAAGTTATGGATATTCATTCCATTTTCCTTTTTATTACTGTAATGAAAATGAGCTTAAAATGTACGTGCTCCCAACTTATTTAAACCCATGTATATTTAGTCATTTTCCTCTTGGACCCATTTAAACCCTTTTTGTAATATTCTATCTAACCCGTATATGACTTGGGCCATCGAAAGTTTTAGACCCAGCTCAACATCTTTACCTAAATCATGAATTGACTTGGTTTTCATTCACCCATAAGCCAATTGAGGAGTTTTTTTTATTCATTTGCTTTTTTTTTTATAGAAGAGAGCAAGGGAATCTTATTTATTATTGATCAAACCTAACTATAATTGGGCATGAGTAATTGGGCTAATCAACTAAAAAATCGAATCGAATCAAATCGGTCATAGATGGCTGATTCGAGGTAGGTACACACTCAAAACCATTATGGTTCTTGTGTAAAGAATTTGGAAAGTGGACTTGATCAAATTGTCTCTATATTGGAAATCGTATGGCCCACTCATGTTAATTTTGCAATCAATGAATTTGGTTTCAGGCCAATTTTAAGGTCAATTAGGTTGGTTCCCGCTTCCACAAAATCGAGAACTGACTCTTATAAATTGAACACCCAAATTTCTAGTTAAGAATTACCGACTTTGAAATTGAGCGCCCTTAACTGCAATCGCCGACTGTCCAAAATATATGATTTTGAATCCGATCAAACGAAAGAAAGTGAGATTTTTGGTTGTACTTTAATCGTTTAGGGCTTGGTTGACCCGACTCCCATGACCAGATTTTTTTTGGTCGGGAGAAATCAACGGTGGAGCGGGGCTTTCCCCCTATTATAAAGGGGAAGTTTAATGAAGGGTTTGGATCACCTACCCACCCTGCAGTCTCGGCTGGTGATTCAGACGCCAACGGCGATGCCTTAGGCCCATCAAATCCCGGTCGCTCGCAGTTCGAATCCGGTCCAACCGAACCGAATCGAACCGGTCCGGAATCCATCGACCTCGGCAGTCCCGACTCACGAACCAGAGCCCATAAAAGGCGACGATTTCCTCACGAGCTGGCAGGCATGATGAAACCCACCCGAGAATTCCCGAAGTCCTCAGGGGACCCGAGGATCGCATTCGCCGAGAGGTAGAAGAGCGAAGCGAGAATTCCAGACGCAGCAAGGAGGAGATCGCTGAGATTTGCTCGGCTTCGGAACGCAAACCCCAAAACCTTCCAAAAGATTCAACATAAACCCTAGCTTCTTCCTCACTGACGAGACCGAGCT
Source organism: Melaleuca alternifolia (assembly GCA_019926035.1). NCBI lineage: Eukaryota > Viridiplantae > Streptophyta > Magnoliopsida > Myrtales > Myrtaceae > Melaleuca > Melaleuca alternifolia. The sequence continues at coordinate 2,967,367 of JAGKPW010002416.1, read as the reverse complement.
CATTCCCAGGCACAGCGGTGCACCCGCTTCTTCTTGTATATAGGCTGACTTATAGGCTTCGAGCTCGGACGGAAGCACTCGCTGCTCTGGGCGGATAATCTTGGGTCGTTGCGCGAGGTAGCGTAGCCGTTGTTGCTGTCCGGTGCTGCTTCGCTTCGGAAGAGCTGCGCTGCTTGGCGAATTATCGTAAAAATGAGTCCAGTTCAGAATTTCGAGCAGCATTCTCGCCATTTAGTGGACCCTGATCTACGTACTCCTCTCTCTCTCTCTCTCTCTCTCTCACACAAACACACACACACACGCACGCACGCACACACTCACTCACTCACCCACGAGCATGACGACATGAGGTGGGAGAAGGATCATAGAGTGTGTTATAAGCACGAAGGGCTGTTCCTTGCTGATGAAGAGTGTTGGGGTTTAAGCTTAGGGTGCGAGAACTCGTTCTATGTCTGAAAGGGAAAATTGATAAATTACAGTCGTCGTAATATGGTCAGATGATTCTGTGGGTGCAATATTTCTATCGTGGTTTGAACTTTATACATCTAATTGTTCCATGGGTTATCTCTTCTTAAGTAGAGGGTCTTCTCTGTATTAAAAAAGAAGAAGCAGTTTTATCAATTTCCTTTCACCTGCCATGTTTTGGAATGAGTATCTGCCGATATGAACATGAGGTTTTTGTTGTTTTGAAAACAGCCATTCAGACAAGGCTAGTGATGGCTGTGGAGGTACGCGACAGTTTGGAGATAGCCCATACTGCAGAATATTTAAATTTCCTGAAATGCTACTTCAGGGCATTTTCTGTAATTTTACTGCAAATTACGAAGCCTCAGTTTACTGATAACCCGGAGCACAAGCTTCGAAACATCATCGTGGAAATTCTGAACCGCCTACCTCATAGTGAAGTCCTACGCCCATTTGTTCAGGACCTACTGAGGGTCGCCATGAAAGTTCTCACCACAGATAATGAAGAGAATGGCCTAATTTGCATACGCATTATATTTGACTTGTTAAGAAACTTCAGACCAACATTGGAGAACGAGGTGCAACCATTTCTCGACTTCGTATGCAAGATTTACCAGAACTTTGGATCTACTGTCAACCATTTTTTTGAAAATGGAGCAATAGGCGGTGAAGATGTCAAGCCTGTGGAGACTAGCTCTTCAGATCAGGGCATTTCTACAGGTGCATATGGGGGGACTGGGCAGCTCAATCCGAGTACTAGGTCATTCAAGATAGTGACGGAAAGTCCACTTGTGGTCATGTTTCTGTTCCAGCTGTACAGTCGGCTTGTTCAAACGAACATTCCTCACTTGCTGCCTTTGATGGTAGCTGCCATATCTGTTCCTGGACCGGAAAAGGTTCCCCCCCATTTGAAAACTCAGTTCATTGAGCTGAAGGGTGCTCAGGTTAAGGTTGGTAATATCTTCATTGTGCAGGATTTATTCTTTTACTGAAATTTTTAAACTTTTTAAATCATCAGTTCCCTAAATGGTGGGAAGTCATCTAGAATATGAATCAGTTCGGTACAGTTCCAAGCAGATACAATTGTGAAAAGGTTGCTTCAGCTTTTATGAGAGTTTTGGCAAACTCTTCACAATTGCAACAGCTTTCTGGAAGCTGTCTCACAGCTATACCAAAGAGACATTATCAATGTAGGCCTAGAATCAAGTCGATGCTCCATGAAGTTTTGTCGAAAGTTTAAGTGAATGATGCCAGTTATTAAAATGTAGAGTCTCTTTTCTGGTTTTATCATGGAATAGTCAGTCATACTTCATATAACAGTTATCAGGATGGAGCAATAAGACGTCTAAATTTCCATGGTTGTTGTCACATACTTGATCTTTCATAGTTGTATCGCTTACAAGATCACTGAACCCTTTAAGCAGGCTGCTAGAGCAATATTCTTTCTTGAACTGAGAGGAAGAGAAGCAGTTATCAGAACTTGGAATCACCTCTTATTTTGTTTAAATCTGCATGCTAGTTTTGATTTATGGCATGAGGATTAGCTGAAATAGATGTTTTGATTATTAATTTTAGATCATTTAAAGTGATTTTGTCCTCCCTCACTGCCTCTTTGTTGAATTGTATTTTGAGTTGGAAAGAGTAACCATTTGGCAAATTACCGAATTGTAATTAGTATGAGAAGAAAAGGAATCAATTGACCTGCTTTCTTTCTCGTTTAATAACGTGGCTAATGCTTCCAATCGGTTTTACTAAATTCTCTGGTTTGTCATACTTGCTTAGCTGGGCCACTATTTTCATTCAAGTTTCTGTTGTCTATTATTGTTTCTTAGTAGTGAATGACAATCTAAGACAAACACAAACGAAATGGAGTCGAAAATTGTGTTTCCTCTCCTTCATATTATATCTTAAATTTTATCAATTGTGTAATGCTTCTGATATCTTATGGATTTTAAAGAGGCTTGGGAGGATTTATACTCAGCTGAGCTGAGTAAAGCTTTGAGATCGATTCATATACTAAGTTTCCTTGTTCACGTGAAATTTAGCTTATACACTCATACATTCTGTTTAGCTTTTGTGGTGTGCATGGTATTTCTTGTCTCTTCATCTAAATTTTGTAACTTTGCTGTTTTTTTTTTTAATTGTAGAAAGTGAGATGTTGGGAGCTATAATTGACTGCGCTAGAAGTTTATCTCATGCTTTAGTCTTAATATTAGGTTAAGTTCTTGACAAAGAAAACTATCTTCTATTGAGGTCACAAACCCATTCTGATGGTTCCAATTTTGCTATCCCAAAATAATATTTTTTTTGAATGATTGGTGACAAAGACGGGATCGTAATATGCAAGTATATGCTTTGGTCTCTATTAAATGGTCATAATCTATGTTATTAGTGGAACATAATAAGCCCATTCAGAATTTCTAAATCATAGATAGCACCTTTTTGGCTTTGCAAATAGAGCTATCAGCTTACTTTTCACTCTGTATCTGTTTGTTAATAGTTCACATCGCTTGTCTATGGAGTTTCAATGGGCTGTATATGCATGTACAATTTTTCCCTCCACCTGTCAGTTTAAACTTTTGGGTTGGAGTTTCTAACATTGTATTGGGTCTAGATTGTGCTCCAGTTTATTTTATGTGTGCTCTCCTCCATTCATTAATTTCATGTCATTTCTAATTTGTCTTGCACAATAATGGAGGTGCTAAAAGTATTTTACATTGCTTGTCTGTGGGGTTTCAATGTGCCTTGTGTTCATGTAAGTAGTCTCCCTCCACCTATGAGGCTGGACTTTGTCACACTGGTGAAGCCTCTTCGCCAAATCTTGGAAATGGGAAATGCCATTTTAGTTCTAGAAAAAGTATAATGTCACAGGCTTACAAAGTGGGATAACCTTCAGTACCAAAACTTGTCGATACCTTTTATGCTGCTGTTTTTGGCTTTACATGTGGATTCTAATTCTTTTCTTTCCTTAAAATTTTGCAGACAGTCTCTTTCTTGACTTATTTGTTAAAGAGTTGCACTGATTACATCAGGCCCCATGAAGAAAGCATTTGTAGAAGTATAGTCAATCTGCTGGTTACCTGCTCTGATTCTGTAACCATTAGAAGGGTGGGAACTCCATACTTGTCCCTCTTCTGTCTCTTTGCATTTCTAGATTTCTGTCCAAATAAAAAGTTGATCTAAATTTTTTGGATACAGGAATTGTTGGTGGCACTAAAGCATGTATTGGGAACAGATTTCAAGCGGGGATTATTTCCTTTGATTGACACATTACTGGATGAAAGGTAGAGGATATACTTTTGATAACCATTGCATTGGTAGGGTCATAATTTGATTATGGGATATGTAAGCTGCAGTTAGATTGGGTGAAATAAAGTAATAGGAAACGTTCTTGTTTATAAGCAGTATATATTGACAGAAGTGCATGGATGGATACAAAATTTTCTTTTTGGCAAGATAAGATTTTATTGATAAAGAAGCTGTCCTTTGCATTAGCGTATACAAGAACAGATGGGAAGACGACAAAACACTGGTTCATAGTATGATTAGAGCATGAAACTGATAAGCGCCTGAAATCAACAAAAAAAGAACCAGATGAAGATTAAGTTCCTTCCAAAAATCTCTTGTTTAGTTCCTTTGGAATGTTATGCATCAGAGAAAGTGGAGCTATGCCTGAAGCCTTTTGGACAGGTGAGAGCAGGAAGAAAAGCTCTAGCGTTGACTAAATTTGCATAACCAACATATATGAGAAGAATTGAAAATGAAATGTCAGAATTACTGAATAAACAATGATGACGGAGCAAATGATCTCTGGATTGTCCAGACACTTCACAACAGTAACACCAATACACCAAAATAGAATCTGTTTCCTAAGTTTTTTAAAGTGATAACAAGCTACCTAACAATAGAAGGAAATATTGAGTGGAGCATTAGGAAACCCTATAACAATGGCTAGAACTAGCTAGATTGATTGAAGTTGAAGCTACCACAACTCTATGAAAAGGTTGACGAGAAGACTTTGCTTTTAGAGAAATTCCATTTCCCTCTGAATTGCCAAAATTGAGTGTGGAAGTTAAAGAAGGAAGCCAGCACCATAATAAAGTGGCCAACCATTGAAGTCTCCAATGGTACTAGCGTTGAGTAATTTAAATATTAATCCACGCTTTCATCTAATTGCTTAAGCTTTTATAACAGTTGGCAATTTTCCAAAATCTCATTTTGGTATTAGAGCATGTGGTCTTGAATTCGAATCTTTCTGGGTCCCTATTTGCTTCTCCAATTATATATTTCCATGCTTAGTACTAGGTGAAAAGACCAAACTAAGCGTGAGGGGAAGTGTTAAAATAATTATATACTAATCGACAAAGCTTAAGCGTTTAGAACAGTTGGTAGTGGTTTCACAAAATCTCACAAATAGGAATGTCGATATAAAACCAACCTACCAAAAGTCAAGAGATTATAACTTTTTCATCTTTAGAAGTGAGAAGGGAATCTGGATTTAAGATAAGTGCTGCACCAAAATCTGTGTAGACAAGAACTTTATATATGGCATTAATCTCATATCTTGTCCAATGATTAAAGATATCTCATTCTGATTTTTCCAAAAGATCGACAATATGGACAATGCATCAACCACCAGGAAGTAAGCTGTATTTGGCGATAATCACACTTAACCCAATGAGAATTTCCATTCGGGAGAACCTCTAAAGCATTTAATAAGAGGAGCTTCACTGAAAAGAGTCTACTCTCCCAAGCCAAGACCTCTTGAGGAATGATGAAAGCAGATTGTTCTAATCAACTGAATAAATCTTTCACTCATTGCATAAACTGCCGTGCAAAAAGCCCCTTTGAAACTTCTCAGCTCAAGATTTTGCTAAAGCTGGTTTAGGTTTGACACCCTTGGAGAAATTTCAAAGTAGACTAGTAAGGTGGACAAATCAATGGTTTCGTGTGTGATGCTCACTCTTATGAGGAGCACTTTGTGTAATCTCCTTGTTTCATGTCTATCTTCCCATTGCTTGCCTTATCATGGACAAACAAGAGGATATACAAAAAAGATTCTTATTTAAGTGTCATTTGGTGATGCGGCGTATAATGAAGCTTGAATTATGTCGAATGGATTTGCTTATCGATTCATATACTTGCAAAATGCATAGAGATTCATGCCGGAAAAATTATTTGTTGAATGATCATGCAGAAAAAGAATATATTATGTGAAAAGTAGCTATTGCTAAATATAGGTATGATAGGTCAAGAAAATTGAGTCAAGCCTATTCCCATTGCTGATGGCAATGAGGGCATTTAGTTGTCCAGTGATATTTACAATGTAAAGGTACTCTGCCAATGGATAGTTTTCCAAATTTAGTTTCTAGATTTCAGGGTGTATTGGTGAATTCCTTTATTTAAGTTGTGGGAGTATAATTGAAATGTGCAGTTCCACTGAAATACACATGAGGCAGTGCTTGAATACCTTCTTGTTTTGTTCAAATGTATTTACAGGACCAATGATGATAATCCTAAATGGTTGGTTGGAAGAGAATTACTGCCACATTTTCTTATAGAAACAAGCAAAATATCAGTCATTATATGGGATACAAAATTCCATTTAAAGGCTTTTCTCAAATAGAGACGCCGACAAAATTCTAACCATGTATGGTTTTCTAGGTGTAGGTGGGTCATTCTCACTAGTTACTCCACTGAGGTGGTTTATTTTGTGATGGTAACTCAGGTGAAAGGGGTAAGGTGAAGACCTAAAATGATATGCAAAAAGATAAGACTTAGTTTTTTGTTTTTGCTGCTGCTGCTGCTGCTGCTGCTGTATATAGAGTGTCGTGTTCTCTGCAAATAGAAAAAGAAGGGACTGTAAATCTCTAAATTGAAGAGTACTATTACTACTATGTGTATATGCCTGAACTGTGCTTTATTCGCCTTTTCAATTCTACCCTAACTTGGAGAACTTTCAAATCCAACCATGAGCTTCAATGTCAGTTCAGTTATATCTTAGGTGCAGTAATTCTCTAGGATAATTCTGAACTGATGATTCGGTTGTTCACGAGGATCAATCGTGATGCTAATGTAGACAGATGTTTTGAAGTGGATAACTACATAATGTCTGCCATGTGGCTAAAAGTATGGTCTCAAGCTTTGAAAATCTATCCTATAGGTTTGGCGGTACTAAATCCTAGTTAACCTGTTGAAATTTGTGGCATTTAATAGCACGTGCTTGTATGTGTGCGCACAATGGTGTCGAATTGACAATAACTGTTAAGATTTTGGCCAGAATTGGAAAGACATTTAAATCCATAGTTGATTTAGCCAAATATGAGGAAGATTGATGGTGCGTCAATGGATTTTAAAGATTGGCGCCTACTCATTTTTTGTGATGTTCACCAATCATAGCTGTAACTTATTGATGTAATCCTAACTTATCTTTAACGTTTTACACATCAAGGAATTTTATATCAACTCTATATGCTGTCTCCTTTACTGCAAATGTCAATTCAATTCTCCCTGTTTATTTTAAGATATTAATTGTTGTTGCTGAGCTGATCGCGATTAACTTATGTGAATTGGTTTTACTGCTTTCAATTTTCTGAAGTAACCTTTTACTCTGGAAATAAGAAAAGAGATGCCAGTGGTTGCTTTAGTTGCCACCAGTACATTTCTGGAGCTCCTTGTGTCGGCACTAGTGCAACTGTTTGTTGTTTTAATGGTGTCTACTTTATGATAGTATATGCAACTCGAACTAAAATTTTCCCCCTGCATTCCTTAAGAAGAATGTGGAATGGCCTTTGGCTTTTCTCAGCTGCATTTTCCATTTTAAAACTAAAAGAATAATCTTACTTGTTCTCTTGCTGAATACTTGGTTGATCCTTTTTCTCTCCTAAACGGTCAGTGTGCTAGTAGGACCTGGTCGGGCATGCTTTGAGACCTTGAGGCCATTGGCGTACAGTCTATTAGCAGAGATAGTACATCATGTTCGGTCGGATCTTTCTTTGAGGCAGGTGAGCATTTAGTGCTATAAGGATTTATTGTGTTCTTGAGTTGTTGGATAATCTGGAGCATGCTATTGCTATGACCTGAGCTTGTGCATATTTGTGTTCTTGATTTTCTATCTTGTTGTTTTTGCTTAAGTGCTAAAAGTTGCTAGTTCTTTTTCAAGGATATGCTTTGCGGAAGAATCCAGCATAATGTCTGGAGTCTGTTTCTTGGATTTGCAAAATTCGATTTGCTTGATTTCTAAGATGCTTTTGAGGATTCTTCTTCTATGCAGTCTGATACCACAGTCAGTTTGTTTGTCTTGTTCTTGTTTCTTTTTACTACTTGAGCTCCTCGTGATAGGTATTACTATCTTCTCAAGGATTTCAGGCTATTATTCTGTTTTATTTCCCTGACAGCTTTTTATATTTCATGTTTTAACCTATGTTCACCAATGATTGTTTATTCTTTTGTAATGCAGTTATCAAGGATTATATACTTATTCTCAAGCAACATGCACGATGCTTCACTGTCGCTTAACATCCACATGACTTGCGCTCGCTTGATGTTGAATCTGGTGCCTATGCTATTCCGTGCCAATTCTTGCATTTTTAAATCCTCTTGTGGCATATAGTGGTCTATAATTCACAATTTGGTACATTGTGCATGTTTTGTTGACTTTTTTACTTAAATGATTTCATGGGAACAAGGTGGAGCCCATCTTTGAGAAAGGTGTTGATCAGCCATCTATGGATGAAGCCCGGAATTTGCTGGTCTCAGCTTCTTTACTTCCTCTTAATTTGCTTTAAGATATGTGTTTTAGTGGGGAAATGGTTTTATTTATTACTTTTTACAGGGTCGCATTTTGGACGCTTTTGTTGGGAAGTTTAGCACTTTCAAGCGTACCATTCCACAGGTAATTTTGATCATGCTTGCACTTGCAGAGTAATTTTTGATTGGTTGTGACTCGTGGGTAATGATCATATTGCAGCAGACTTTCTCCCTCCAGTGGAATCAAAATTTTCTTTTGGAGGGCCGAATGGTCACAATTTTGTTTTTTTTTTTTTTGGGATTGCACGTTTGTGGATCTCGAAATGTCTGTTTTTTTAACCAATTTATAGCATGCTTGATTGAGAGCTTACGGCATTCTCCTGTCAATTGCCTTTTCCCAGGATTGGCATTTTGACTCTGCTGAAACTATATATTTTACTTAATCATCTTGTGCTCTGATTGGTTACCATTACACTTTCTTTAGACAATAGATCTCAATCACTTGCAAACAATTTGTTTTCACTTTCCACCTGTCCACTGAATATGTTAGTGTGTAATGACTTACTGAGAAGTAGTCTTTGTTATCCATTGGTTTCTATTTTATTGCTTAATTTTCCTAGTTGTTTAGATTCTTTATTCTTTGTGTTCTATAGCTGTTGGAGGAAGGAGAAGATGGAAAGGAGCGAGCTACTTTGAGGGCAAAACTTGAACTTCCAGTGCAGGTTGTTTCACAGCTGTACATTTTCTTCCGTCCCTGGGTTTGCTATCCATAAATACATTAAAGTAGCTTATTTTATCTGGGAGACAATCTGGATTATTAGATAAGCTTAGTGCATGGGCTGACATTTTGAGCGCAATGCTTATCAAATACCCTCTCTCAAACCTAGTTTTGGGTGATTCTCATGTAAATTTACTGTTTGAGAGTAAATTGCTTCTAAAGGGAGGGGGAGTAAATTACTCCTAAATTGCGGGGATCCTGGCAGGTAGTGTGAGCATGGTCATAAATTTACTCCTAAAGCGTGGGGATCCTAGGGACACTGTTCATTTCTTGAGATGATTCAATAGACTACTTAACTGTACTGGATAAGCTTATAAAGTAGATGCTTATGTAGGATTGCGGGACACTGGTCATTTCTCATTGAATATGTCCCCTTTGTGGTAGACCTGTTACTTTCTTTTTTTATAGTTTATTTTGGGTGGGCTTTGACTGTCTTCAAGTTCTGATGTTTTGGCTTTAGGCACTGCATTTAAAAAATAAATGTTAGGAAAGTGGAAACACATTTACTTGAGAATCCTGGTAGACCAGGTGTCAGACACCTATAATTGACGTCTGACATGTGCACAGATGTATTTTGATGATTGCAAATGTATCCTTGCAAAACAGTTATAGTTTGCATATGATGTGAGCAAGTTAATAGGAAATATATTCTCGAAACCAACAAATTGGTTCTATTTGTCTCTTCATTTTCATGACATATTATGCATTTGCAGGCAGTTTTGAACACGCAGGTACCCCTGGAACATGCTAAAGAAGTCAATGATTGTAAGCATCTGATGAAGACATTGGTTACGGGTAATAAAGCTTTTTATGTTGATGACGTGCATTCTTTTAGTGGTTATATTGTCTTAGCTTGTGGTGAAACCCCAGTGTTCCCTTTTTCTTTTTGGTGGCTGAATCTAATATATGTGCAATTGATGCTACTGACAGGAATGAAGACAATCATTTGGAGTATCACACATGCACACATCCCCCGTTCACAGGTTTTTCATTGTCTGATTTGACAATCAAATTATAGTTCTCATTTTTTCTTACGCAATTTAGGTTTTTTATCACATACAAAAATTGATAATGAGGTTTTCTATTGTATACATGGAGCACATGAACAGACCGTTGGCTCAGCTTCATCTAGTTTAACTGCACCTCAAGTTTTTAAAGGGATGCGAGAGGATGAGGTACAGAAAAGATGATTGCAGAGGCTCTTTCTTTTGGGTATTTAGGTTTGGTCATTTGGCTTAACTACACTTTTTGATAGGTTTGCAAAGCTGCGGGTGTTCTGAAGAGTGGTGTTCATTGCTTAGCCCTCTTCAAAGAGAAGGAGGAGGAAGACATGATGCATCAGTTCTCTCACATTTTGGCAATCATGGAACCACGGGATCTCATGGACATGTTCTCTTTATGCATGCCAGAGCTTTTTGACTCCATGATTTCAAACACTCAATTAGTTCGTATCTTTTCTACCTTTCTGCAAGCCGTTAAAGTATATAAACCATTTGCGGACATGCTCATTAATTTTCTTGTGAGTAGCAAACTTGACATCTTGAAGCATCCAGAATCTCTGGTGGCGAAGCTGGTGCTGCAGCTCTTTGGGTTTATATTTGATGCTGTTACCAGATCTCCTTTAGATTTTGAAAGAATTTTGCAGCCTCATGTCCCTGTTATAATGGAAATATGCATGAAAAATTCTACTGAAGTTGAAAAGCCTCTTGGTTACTTGAAACTTCTTCAAATGATGTTTCGAGCACTTTCTGTATGCAAATTTGAGCTCCTACTTCGAGAGTTGATTCCTATGTTGCTCCCCTGCCTAAGCATGCTTTTAACCATGCTTGAGGGTCCAACTGGAGAAGACATGAGGGAGCTATTGCTGGAGTTGTGCCTATCATTGCCTGCACGTTTAAGCTCATTATTGCCTCACTTGCCCCTTCTCATGAAGCCTCTTGTCTTTTGTCTGAGGGGAAGTAATGAACTAGTGAGTTTAGGTCTGAGAACACTAGAGTTCTGGGTTGATAGTTTAAATCCAGATTTCCTGGAACCAAGTATGGCTAATGTCATGTCGGAGGTGATTTTAGCCTTATGGGGCCACTTGAGACCTGCGCCATATCCGTTTGGTGGAAAATCTTTGCAACTTCTTGGCAAGTTAGGTGGTCGCAACAGGCGCTTTCTGAAAGAGCCTCTGGCACTTGACTGCAAGGAGAACCCTGAACATGGGCTTCGCTTGATACTTACATTTGAGCCCTCAACCCCATTTCTGGTGCCTTTGGATCGATTCATAAATCTTGCTATAGCAGCTGTAATGCACAAAAATAGTGGCATCGATTCTTTCTACCGGAAACAGGCACTGAGGTTCCTTCGTGTTTGCTTATTATCTCAACTTAATTTGCCGGGAAATGTTATGGACGAAGGATATACACCCAAGCAGCTGTCCACTATATTAGTTTCGAATGTCGATGCTTCTTGGCGACGGTCCGAGTCCTTAGATGTCAAGGTTAGTGTGGTGGTAATATTTTCTTTGCATGTTTGACTCCTAAGTCCTCTGTCTTCATTCTCATATTGAACTAGCTGGACTATTAGTATTATAATCAATTCTGACCCATGTTTTATTTTATATATTTTGTATGTTTTGGACATGCCATTCAATTTGAATGAATTTATTAAGTCAACTCAAATGTCGGCTATATTGGATCACTAGGTCAAGCTGTTGTTATTCCTGTCTTGCTCTGATTTTTTATGTGATCATTTACTACCTGAAGATTTCATGGACAAGAGGTGACTGGGTCCTTCAACTAAGGAAATGGGCCAAGATAGCCTTGAGCTGGCCTTGTGAAGTATGTAATCGAGAATCTTATCGTATCTAGAGTTTTCTAGGAGATTCGAGAATATTCATGTGGGGAATAAGAGTTTTTGTGCACTTATAATTTATAGCTTCCCATTGATTTTTCCAGTTAGATTGGTTTGAAAATTTCAATTGTAAAGAGAGAAGCTTATGAATCTATAGGGGTACCTCTTCTTCATCTGGGACCACACAAGTATTTAAGCAATACAAATGTCTTTGAGAGTGTCTCTCTCAAGGATTTTATTCCTTGAGTGTGAGAGTGCGAGTGAGAGCAAGGCTTGCTTAGGCCAAACAAGACAAGTCGAGGTCTAAGTGCTGCACATAGCATGATCTAAAGTATCAGCCCGTGATATAGAAATGCTAATGGTGAGGGCTTTTGCATTTAATGGTGGTTGTGGATAGTTGAAACAGAAGTTAGTATTGCTTGATTATTAGACAGACTTTTGCATGCCACACTACATGCAGGTATACTGCTAGTTGCACACTTAACTTATTCGCATGGTCTCTCAGAAGACAACGGTCTCTCAGAAGACAACCACCTTGCAATGGACTGACAGTACCCGATTGTTTGGGCTTACCATCAGACTTTTTGGTAAATGGTAAAGGACAATGCTCAATGGTGTAAACAATCTATATGGGGTTCCCTACTAAGTTGCAAGAGGCTTGGGGGTTGAGGTGGTGGTTCTTACGATCAAATATCAACTCCCCTAATATATAAGTACTTTCTTTTTCAATTCCTAGTGGTCCATTTCCCCATTAATCAAAAATAGTTTATAGTCTTAAAAATGGCCTTAGAGAACAAATAAAAGGCAAACGAGTTAAAAAGGTGAATGTTGATATATCCCAAGGCAATCCTACTTTAATGATAGGGTAGCTTAATGCTTCGCATAGTCATTTAAAAACAAGCGGACTCCCATTTTCTAATATATGAAGGTCCCGTCATCTAAAACACCAACTGAGAAATTGACATAATGATAAAAATATCTTTGCCATGAAATCCGTATTCTAAGAAAGTTGAATCACATCTCAGACTGATATACTCCTAAGGGAGGTTAGATGTCCCATTATTGGAGTCTTTGAGTCTGCAAATTGAGTCTAGTGATTTGCATCATTCTCTGTGTCCAAACTTTTCCTCTGGGCAGGGAGTTGTATTCCTTTTTAATGCTGACTCTGATCTCCATCTTCAGAGTTTGCTTGTTGTGTTTGTTTTTCAAGTAATTCAGTTCTTATCTTGATATACCTATCACCTTTCCTATGCTTATATTCTATTGAATGTTTTACAAACTTTCATACTTTTTGGCGTGTAGTTTGTTAATGTGCTGTGGATCAGTATCAGAGCTGTGGGCTAAGAGAGACCTAAAAAAAGATTCAATTCGAGCTAATGTTGAATGGCTACAATTTGATACCCTACTATTGAGAAAAGCTACTGCTGCTTAACCTATATAACTGATTTGTGCAGGCAGATTTAGGTGTGAAGACAAAGACTCAACTCATGGCTGAAAAATCTGTTTTCAAGGTGCTGCTAATGACTGTTATTGCAGCTAGTGCGGAACCGGACCTCATTGAGCCAAAGGATGATTTCATCGTTAATATATGTCATCATTTTGCAATGATCTTTCATATCGAAAATTCATCAGGCAACACCTCTAATGCAACTCCTGCTGTTGGTGGCCCTATTCTTTCATCAAGCGCCAATGTCAGTGGAAGGTCAAAAAATAGAAGTTCCAATTTGAAAGAATTGGACCCTTTAATATTTTTGGACGCCTTAGTTGATGTGCTTGCAGATGAGAATAGGTTTCATGCAAAAGCTGCCCTTGGCACCTTAAATGTATTTGCTGAAATACTTCTTTTCCTTGCTCGCTCCAAACATTCTGATGCATTGATATCAAGGGGTGGCCCCAGCACACCTATGATTGTCTCTAGTCCCTCCATGAATCCTGTATATTCACCGCCACCAAGTGTTAGGGTCCCTGTATTTGAGCAACTTCTGCCCCGTCTTTTGCACTGTTGTTATGGAAATACGTGGCAAGCACAAATGGGAGGTGTGATGGGCCTCGGTGCTCTAGTTGGTAAGGTCACCGTTGAGACATTGTGTTTTTTCCAAGTGAAAATTGTAAGGGGCCTGGTGTATGTTCTTAAAAGACTTCCTGCTTATGCTACCAAAGAGCAGGAAGAGACAAGTCAAGTGCTTACACAGGTTCTTCGTGTGGTAAATAACGTTGATGAAGCAAACAGTGAAACACGCAAGCAAAGTTTTCAAGGGGTTGTCGAATTTCTTGCTTCAGAGTTGTTTAATTCTAATGCATCTATTACGGTGAGGAAAAATGTGCAGACATGCTTAGCGCTTTTGGCGAGTCGAACAGGTAGTGAGGTGTCTGAGCTGCTTGAGCCACTATACCAACCTTTGCTTCAACCTCTGATAATGCGACCACTTCGATCAAAGACCATTGATCAACAGGTAAGGAATGTTTTATGGGTTAGAGTTGTCATATATGCTTAGTACTTACTTCCCTGTTGCCCTATAGGTTGGCACGGTCACTGCTTTGACGTTCTGCCTAGCCTTGAGGCCTCCGCTCCTTAAGCTGACTCCAGAACTAGTCAATTTTCTTCAAGAAGCTCTACAAACTGCTGAGGCTGATGAAAATGTGTGGGCTGTGAAGTACATGAACCCAAAAATTGCTACATCATTGAACAAACTAAGAACTGCTTGCATTGAGCTACTCTGTACTACAATGGCCTGGGCAGATTTTAAAACTCCAATTCATTCAGAGCTGCGTGCTAAGATCATATCAATGTTCTTCAAATCCTTGACATGCAGAACTCCTGAGATTGTCGCAGTTGCAAAGGAAGGTCTTCGACAGGTTTTATCACAATGCCTCTTAATAAGTCATTTGCTTTACTGTAGTTTGTAGCCTTCAGATGGGGCCTCTTTAGCTGTAAAATCAATGAACCAGATAAAATTGTTTGAAACAGTGGTCTGTAGCTTCATCACTTCGCAAATAAAAAAATTGTGATGGAGAGAATCCGTAACCTCCAGTTCACTAACTCCAACTGTTATAAGGATACAACTGCTAGAAAACAACATATTATCCTAACACAAAAGGACTAGAAGACATATCTCTGTCTTCTTTACTTGATTTGATAAATTCAATCGTGCTTAAGTGATTGTAAATTTTGGAATGGGCTTGAGGATGTGGAAACTATTTCATGTGCTAGTTACTTGCTAGGAACATTCCTGATCCTAATCCTAATCCTCTTATTTTGGTTGTGTCAAATTAAGTTCATGACGTTTTGGATTTAGGAGTTCATATGTCTCTTGTAATCACTCTTTTAGGTTATAAATCAGCAAAGGATGCCCAAAGAACTTCTTCAAAGCAGCCTCAGGCCTATATTAGTCAATTTGGCGCATACCAAGAATCTTAGCATGCCTCTTTTGCAAGGTTTGGCCCGGCTTCTTGAGCTCTTATCCAACTGGTTCAATGTAACTTTGGGTGGCAAGTTGTTAGAGCACCTAAAGAAATGGCTGGAACCTGAAAAACTCGCACAAAGCCAGAAATCATGGAAGGCAGGTGAAGAACCAAAAATTGCTTCAGGTAAAGCATCTATCTAACTGAAAAAGTTTATGATTCCACAGTATCTGCGCTGCTAATGTGCACCGTAGATATCATCTTATATCATATTTTGTTTATCTGCAGCGATAATTGAACTTTTTCATCTGCTTCCCAATGCTGCTGCAAAGTTCCTTGATGAACTTGTGACCTTGACGATTGAGTTGGAGGGTGCTCTTCCTTTGGGACAAGTTTATAGTGAAATCAATAGTCCATATCGCCTTCCACTGACAAAATTTCTGAATAAATATGCAACGCAAGCTGTGGACTATTTTCTTGCTCGATTAAGTCAACCCAAATACTTCAGGCGGTAAGAATATGGGCATAAAAGGGTACTCTTAAATTACATTCTGAACTATGTACTGATTGAGGTTCTCATCCAGGTTTATGTACATCATTCGATCAGATGCTGGCCAGCCATTAAGAGACGAACTTGCTAAGTCGCCACATAAAATACTTATCAGTGCTTTTCCTGAATTTATGCCCAAACCTGAAGCTACTGTGACTGCTGGATCTTCAACTGCTACTTCTGTGTCTTTGAGTGATGAAGGCCTTTCTTCTATCCCTCCACCTGATAGTTCTAGCTTGCCTTCATCCAACTCTGCTGCAACTTCAGATGGGTACTTTCAGGGCCTTGCTCTTGTAAAAACAATGGTTAAGTTGATACCTGGCTGGCTGCAGAGTAACACTATTGTCTTTGAGACTCTTGTACTTTTATGGAAATCACCTGCAAGAATAACTCGATTGCGTAATGAACAGGAACTGGACTTGGTGCAAGTAAGTTTTATGCAGACTTCTCTCTCTTTAGGTTGTGTGTAGATTTCTTCGATTGTATGTATGAAATAAATTTTTAATGTCTCCGTGCTTCAAACTTCAGACTTGTGCAGCTTAGGCATTTCTATACTGCCTAATTTCATCATGCATTCTCATGATACTTTTTCCTCATTCTTCAGCTACTAAATGGATGTTTAAATCTTGACAGTGTTTGCTTCTTGTAGACATTTTAAAAACATTTTTGTCCTGTCGGCTTTATATAATTCGTCGATAATGGATTTTGTGATTTTTGCTGCTTGATTGATTTGGCTTTGCTGCTTGACTAAGATGCTTGTGCTACTTGTTTTATGATCGTTCTTGATTAGTTTGAGAGAAAAAGTTGTATTGTTTATTCAGCAAAGTTAAATATATATACACAAAATAAACCCCAAGAATCCTAAAGACTGTTTTACCCTTTATAGGTCTTAACACTCCCCCTCAAGCTGGAGCATAGATATTAATCATGTCCAGCTTGTTACAAATATATTTTATCCTCAAGTTGATTAGTAGTTTGAGTGTGGCTGGGAAGGATCACTCCCCTTTGTAACTTCTCGAATAAAATGACAATCAATATCAATGTGTTCTGTTTGTTCATGAAAGACAGGGTTTGAAGTGACATGTATTGCAGCTTTGTTATCACACCATAGTGTCATGGGAACTGAAGCTTTGAAGCCTAACTCAGTTAATAATTGCTGAATTCACACTAATTCACATGTCACTTGTGCCATGGCTCTATCATAGCATACTCTATGCATTGTTGTCTTGCTATCCAAGAAACAACCATATACTTGCTTCATGTGAAGCTCATGATTTTGATGTTTCCAATGTCAGTTCTAGATGTCTGAACTTTAGCCCATGAAGTTGAATAAGTGTGCTATTACATTTAAAGCTATGTCTTGCTCTTTAACTTTTAGTCATGTATCAATGTACAATGTTGCGTATTCTATTTAATGAGGATTTGTATGCAGGTGAAAGAAAGCAAATGGCTTGTCAAGTGCTTTCTAAATTACTTACGGCATGGTAAACCCGAATTAACTGTTCTCTTTGATATCCTCACCATCTTCTTATACCATAGTCGTATAGACTACACTTTCTTGAAGGAATTTTACATTATGGAGGTATCTCTATTTTACCAGCTCCCCTATTGTCTGTTCCCTCGTTTTTAACCTCATTTCAAGTGATCAAAACTAAGATATCCATCTCTCCTTCCAGGTTGCAGAAGGTTACCAACCCAGCATGAAAAAGTCAATTCTCTTGCATTTTCTCAACCTTTTTCAATCTAAGCAGCTTAATCATGATCATTTGGTGATTGTGATGCAAATGCTTATTCTACCCATGCTTGCTCATGCTTTTCAAAATGATAAGAGTTGGGAAGTAGTTGATCAAGCCATCATAAAGACCATTGTCGACAAGCTTCTTGATCCTCCAGAGGAGGTGATAGTTTGTGCCTTTTTGGTTTTACGTTCACTTTGATCTTGTGATACAATCTTCACAGCAGTTTCTGGTTTACGAAGCCTGAAGTCAGGTGATGATTGTTTTTGAGTTGTATTTCTAATACTTTGCTTTATAGGTTTCTGCTGAATATGATGAGCCGTTAAGGATAGAGCTTCTGCAACTTGCCACTTTACTTCTTAAATATCTCCAGAGTGATCTGGTCCAGCACAGGAAAGAGCTTATCAAGTTTGGTTGGAATCATCTAAAACGTGAAGATAGTGCCAGTAAGCAGTGGGCATTTGTCAATGTTTGCCATTTCTTGGAGGCGTATCAGGCCCCAGAAAAAATAATACTCCAGGTACTTTGGTGTCTGGATTTTCTGTCAAAGTAGACTATAGTATGTTCAATTCTCTGAAGTTTGAGCTCTCTGGCTCTTCTGAACATGTTCAGAATGTTTTTTTGTCAAGAAGGCAGTATATTCTTTAGCGATATATTAATAAGTTTGTCTATGTGTCAACTAGGTTGAAGTGTCTGAGATGTATGGTTATGAAATGCAGGTTTTTGTTGCACTTCTTAGAACATGCCAGCCAGAAAACAAGATGTTGGTCAAGCAGGCACTTGATATTTTGATGCCTGCATTGCCGCGGAGGTTGCCCCTTGGGGATTCGCGTATGCCAATTTGGATAAGATACACAAAAAAGATTCTTGTAGAGGAAGGTCACTCCGTCCCTAACCTAATTCATATCTTTCAACTCATTGTACGCCATTCAGATCTCTTTTACAGCTGCAGAGCGCAATTTGTGCCTCAAATGGTAAACTCTCTCAGTCGACTTGGATTACCATACAATACCACAGCTGAAAACAGACGTCTAGCCATTGAACTTGCTGGATTGGTGGTTGGTTGGGAGAGGCAAAGGCAAAATGAAATGAAAGCAGTTGCTGATGCTGATGTCCCTGGTCAAAACTCTGATGGCTTTGGTACTATGTCTGCTGGGGCTGATCCCAAACGCTCCGTTGATGGGTCTACTTTTGCTGAAGACCCTAGTAAGCGAGTTAAAGTTGAGCCCGGTCTGCAGTCACTTTGTGTCATGTCACCAGGGGGTGCCTCGTCGATCCCTAATATCGAAACTCCGGGGTCAGGTGGCCAGCCTGATGAAGAATTTAAGCCTAATGCTGCTATGGAAGAAATGATAATCAATTTTCTCATACGGGTGAGTTCTATCTGGCTTGCAATTTCATCATGCTGTTTGTTGAGAATGCTGAGCTGCTTTTAAATTTTCCTATGTAAACACAAGATTTCCTTATCACTTTCTTCAGCTGTCAGATATTAATTGGTGTTTGAATTCCTTTATGATGTTGTATTGTTCTTTTTTTTTTTTGGGAGGGGGTTTGGAGGGGAGGGTTTTTGACTTAATAAACTCTAATTGGTGTTCATATGATGTTGTATAGTTCAGTATATGAACTATCCATCTTCTGATTTTATGACCTATCATGAGTATACTGTGTGCTTTATCAGGTTTGGCTGGTGCACAGTTTGCTTCATGATTCTGTTACTTAACTCACAATGACCATTTGACCAGTGTCTCATAAGCCTTAGAGTTGCTGTCACTCTTTCTTGTGGTTGTCTAGTTGATATTGAGTGTCGCTGTCCACAGATTAGATCTAGTTCTGATTGTGGCACTGCAAAATGTATTGCACATCCATATTGCATATGATTGCATCCTGATGCTTTGCTTCTTCAATGTAGGTTTTTCATCTAATCAAATCTTATTGGTTGCCCTTGATATGTTGCCATATGGCATTTAACATATGAACTATCCATCTTACTGATTTCATGATCTATCATAGGTAAACTGTGTCCTTTTGACTGCTCATAAGGTATGGCTGGCACGCAATTTGCTTTATGACGTCATTAGTTACCCCACAATGACCGGTTGGACAATGTATCATAAGCCTTAGATTTGCTGTCACTCTTTCCTGCGGTTGTCTAGTTGATATTGAGAGTGTCACTGTCTAGATTAGATCTAATTCTAACTGTGGCACTGCAAAATGTACTGCACATCCATATTGTATGTGACTGCATTTTGACGGTTTACATCTTCAATGTAGGTTGCTTTAGTCATAGAGCCCAAGGACAAGGAAGCAAGCAGTATGTACAAACAAGCTTTAGATCTCCTTTCACAAGCTTTGGAAGTGTGGCCAAATGCCAATGTTAAATTTAACTATTTGGAGAAGCTACTGAGCAGTATTCAACCTTCCCAGTCAAAAGATCCTTCCACTGCTCTGGCTCAAGGCTTGGACGTCATGAACAAGGTCTTGGAGAAGCAGCCCCATTTATTCATCAGAAATAACATCAATCAAATTTCCCAAGTATGTCTTGAAGCTTAGTTCTTCTATGCTATTTTTCTATAAATGGATTATAGAGGTCGAGTGTGACATACTTTTATGTATTGAGTGCTTAAATGTTTTCATTTCTTGTTTCTTTTTTCCATTTTTCAGATTCTTGAGCCGTGTTTCAAGTACAAAATGTTGGACGCAGGGAAGTCATTATGCAATCTATTCAAGATGGTCTCTATTGCATTTCCATTAGATGCAGCTACAACACCCCCAGATGTGAAGATGTTATACCAGAAGGTTGATGAACTGATACAGAAGCACATTAATGCCGTCACTTCTCCCCAGGCATCTGTTGAAGATGGCTCTGCAAATACTATCAGCTTTGTGTTACTCGTCGTTAAAACATTAACTGAAGTGCACAAAAACTTTGTTGATCCCCTTATCTTAGTTCGTATTTTGCAAAAATTGGCACGGGATATGGGTTCATCTGTAGGGTCTTATTTAAGACAGGTATGCCCCTTACAGTTTTCTGTTTACTTTAATAGGTTTCTGTACACATTTCTAGATATCAGGTTCTGCATTGAAGAACTTCTTGTTTTTCCTTCCTGCTGATAATCGTCTTGCGGTGTCATGGCTTCTCTTTATCTTTAATGATTTCTCATTGAATTTCTGTGAGTTACTCCTGATGTTCAGCTGAGATATTTGCTGGGTGTCAAATTGGGGTTAGGTTCTCATCTTCCTCTTAAAAATCCAAAGCCTAAATTTACTTTATGGGGATGAATTTTTCGTTGTACGGAATAAATACTCTAAGGTTGAAGATTCCACCAAGGTGGTAAAGTCTTCGAGTGGTTGTTGCAGGGCCTGATCATTGTCTTGCTTTTATGAATGCCAACTGTTTGAAGGTTCTTTATTAAATAGGTGGTAGTCTTTAAGAGGTTGTCCTGGAGCCGTAAAATTATATCTTTACCTATGTTAGTTTTGGAGTTTTCAATTTTAAATATTTGAGAGAGCTATTCCTCTTTTATAGATGAAAGGGCACCATAGTTTTTAGGCTCGTTTTGCTGATATTGCTGCTATTGTTTTCATCCTTGTACGATGTTTAAAAGTTGGCTCCCTGTTCCTGATTTAGGATTTGTTGTTTGGTGGTAACTCTCTCTCTCTCTCTCTCTCTCTCTCTCTCTCAATGTGCAGTCAGATTCTCTGATTTTGCACGAGGAAAATTCCTTTGCTGGTTTGGGTTTTGGGTTTTTCCTTTGTTTTGATCTTTTCAGAGTCATGTCTCTTAACATCTTTTTCTTTACAGGGTCAGAGGAATGATGCGGATTCTGCCGTTACTTCTTCACACCAAGGTGCTGATGTTGGGGCTGTTGTGACAAATCTGCAGTCTGTTTTGAAACTTATTAATGAAAAAGTCATGCTTGTTCCCGAGTGCAAACGATCTATAATTCAGACATTGAATGCCTTGCTGTCAGAGAAAGGCGCTGATCCTAGTGTGCTACTTGGTATACTTGACATGATCAAAGGGTGGATTGAGGATGACTTCACCAAGCCTGGTGCAACTTCTTTGTCATGTGCTTTTCTCTCCCCTAAAGAAATAGTTAATTTCCTTCAGAAGCTCTCTCAGGTTGATAAGCAGAACTTTCCCCACAGTGCCTTAGAAGAGTGGGATCGTAAATATCTCCAACTTCTTTATGGAATCTGCTCTGATGAGACAAAGTAAGTTGCATATTTGGTGTTCAGTTGGAATTTTCTTTGTTCGGCATCTAACTTGGCAGATATTTATTTATTGCAGATTTCCACTCACCCTACGGCAGGAGGTGTTTCAGAAGGTAGAAAGACAGTACATGCTTGGCCTAAGAGCAACAGATCCTGAAATGAGGAATAAGTTCTTTTCCCTTTATAATGCCTCTCTCCCTAAAACATTGTTTGCAAGGTTGCAATACATTATCCAGGTGCAGGATTGGGAAGCTTTGGGTGATGTCTTCTGGCTCAAACAAGGGCTTGATCTTCTTTTGGCAGTATTAGTAGTAGATAAGCCTATTACGCTCGCTTCAAATTCTGCCAGGGTGCCAGCACTTGTGTCTTCGGGTTCTTCTGATGGTTCACATCCACAGGCACAGGTTATTGATCTGCCAGAGGGCCCTGAGGAAGCTCCTTTAACATTTGAAGGCCTTGTTCTCAAGCATGCAAAATTTCTCAATGATATGAGCAAACTTCAGGTTCTTATTTCATTGTGTCTTTATGAATAAAAGTTCTTGCCATGGAGCTACTTACTTTGATTTACTGCTTCTAAAATCATATATTCTTGCTGAAGACATTTCAAGGGTATAATGTACCTAAGCAGTTGAGTTCACTTTGTAATGTTTTTTTCCCACTATGCCTGGTTATTCAATTTCTGTGGTTTTATTGACTGCAGCATCACCGTCATGAGAGTGGTTCTATGCACTTATAACTTCAATTCTAGATACTGTGTTGGCAAGTCTTCTTGAAGCATCTATTTGTATTTGCAGAAAAGTTAGTTAGAATATTTCTTGCAACATCACTTTGGAAATTTTGCTTTATTTGGCATTCTTCTGTTCTGTTTATTGTAATTTACAATCACTATCTGAACAAGAATGATGATGTATAGGTCAACACTATCGGTATTTCTTAAACATTGTACCTTAAGGTTATTTTTTCCATTTTCGCAGGTAGCTGATCTGCTTGTGCCTCTTAGAGAGCTAGCCCACACTGATGCCAATGTTGCGTATCATTTGTGGGTGCTGGTGTTTCCGATTGTCTGGGTCACCTTGCTCAAGGATGAACAGATACAACTGGCTAAACCAATGATTACTCTACTATCGAAGGATTATCATAAAAAGCAGCAAGCAAACAGACCAAATGTTGTGCAAGCACTTTTGGAGGGTCTTCAGTTAAGCCACCCTCAACCTCGCATGCCTAGTGAGCTAATCAAATATATTGGAAAAACATATAATGCATGGCATATTGCATTGGCTCTGCTTGAAAGTCATGTTGTGCTGTTCATGAATGAGACAAAATGCTCTGAATCTTTGGCGGAGCTTTATCGATTGCTCAATGAGGAAGATATGCGGTGTGGTTTGTGGAAGAAAAAGTCGGTCACTGCAGAAACCAAGGCAGGGCTATCACTTGTTCAGCATGGATATTGGCAACGTGCTCAAAGCCTATTTTATCAAGCAATGGTTAAGGCTACTCAAGGTACTTATAATAACACAGTACCAAAGGCAGAAATGTGTCTCTGGGAGGAGCAATGGATTTACTGTGCTACCCAGCTTAGTCAGTGGGATGCATTGGTGGATTTTGGCAAGAGTGTTGAGAATTATGACATACTTCTTGACAGTCTTTGGAAGTTACCCGATTGGGTATACTTGAAGGATCAGGTAATTCCTAAAGCACAGGTTGAGGAAACTCCAAAACTTCGTCTAATTCAAGCATTTTTTGCTCTTCATGAGAAAAATACAAATGGTGTGCAAGATGCTGAAAACATTATGGGGAAGGGAGTTGATCTTGCATTGGAACAGTGGTGGCAGTTGCCTGAAATGTCTGTTCATGCAAGGATTCCTCTTCTTCAGCAATTTCAGCAGCTAGTTGAAGTTCAGGAGTCTGCCAGAATTTATGTGGACATTGCTAATGGAAGCAAGCTTTCTGGAAATTCTGTTGTTGGAGCACATGGTAATATGTATGCGGATTTGAAAGATATATTGGAGACCTGGAGATTACGAACACCGAATGAATGGGATAACATGTCTATTTGGTATGACCTACTCCAGTGGAGAAATGAAATGTATAATGTCGTAATAGATGCATTTAAGGATTTGGTTACCACGAATTCTCAACTCCATCACCTTGGCTATCGTGACAAAGCATGGAATGTCAATAAACTTGCTCACATAGCTCGTAAGCAAGGACTTTATGATGTTTGCGTCACAGTACTTGAAAAGATGTATGGCCATTCAACCATGGAAGTTCAGGTTCGTACCAGTCTCATGAAGTAACAAACAAATTGCCTTTTTGCCTCTCTTTCAGTGATAGTAACTTGTATCTCGGAATTTTGTAGCTGTTGGCACTTGAAACATTTTTGTAATCTTTATCCAGCAGCTAGATCAATAATTTTATACTCTTTTCTAATGTATAAAGAGCAGCACACGCATGTGTACAATTGTATATTGTGAGCTGGTCATTCTCTGCAGTCTCAATGGGCATCATACAGAATCTCCTTTGCTGCTTCTGTCCGCACTGTTGAAATGAAGCTAACAGATAGTCTATGGTAAATGTTATATTTTCAGGAGGCATTTGTTAAGATAAGAGAACAGGCAAAAGCTTATCTGGAGATGAAGGGAGAGCTCACAAGTGGTCTTAGTTTGATAAACAGTACGAATCTGGAGTATTTTTCTGCAAAGCATAAAGCTGAAATCTTTCGTCTCAAGGGGGATTTTCTGTTAAAGCTAAATGATTCTGAAAATGCTAATGTTGCTTATTCCAATGCCATCACCCTCTTCAAGACTCTGCCAAAAGGATGGATAAGCTGGGGAAATTACTGTGACATGGTATTAATCCTTCTGTTTCTTTTTCATGCCCTATTTTGCTCACAGCTTGGAACTGTGGTGACCTAGCACCTGCTTTTACAGGCTTACAAAGAGACTCATGAGGAGATCTGGCTTGAGTATGCAGTCAGTTGCTTTCTTCAGGGTATCAGGTTTGGTGTGTCCAACTCTCGAAGTCACTTGGCTCGTGTTTTATTCCTCCTTAGTTTTGACACTCCCAATGAGCCTGTCGGTAGGGCGTTTGATAAGTATTTGGACCAAATTCCCCACTGGGTCTGGCTTTCATGGATTCCACAGCTGCTACTGTCCTTGCAGAGGACAGAAGCACCTCATTGCAAACTTGTCCTGCTAAAGATTGCCACAATGTATCCACAGGTCGATATTGCTTTTAATATGGACGTGGGATGGACTGTTTTAGGTCATTGTTAACCTTGTTTTTTTATCTCAGGCTCTTTACTACTGGCTTCGCACATATTTACTGGAGAGGCGAGATGTGGCCAATAAATCTGAACTGAGCCGGATGGCAATTGCTCAACAAAGAATGCAGCAAAATGCCTCTGGGGCTAATGCTGGTTCTCTTGGCTTGGTTGATGGACATGCTCGAGTTCAGAGCCATGGTGGGAGTACCTTAGCCATGGAAAATCAAGTCCATCAAGGTCCTCAATCTAGTGGGGTTGGACCTCATGAAGGTGGAAATCATCCACAAGAATCTGAAAGATCTGCGGTAACTGAAGGCAGCATTCACATGGGAAACGACCAACCTATGCACCAAGGTTCTTCAAACATAAATGATGGTAGTCAGACTGCTTTTAGGCGTAACACTGCTTTGGGTTTGGTAGCTTCTGCTGCCAGTGCATTTGATGCTGCAAAAGATATAATGGAGGCGCTTAGAAGCAAGCACACTAATCTTGCCAGCGAGCTTGAGGTGATACCTTTTATTGACATATATATGTCTCTGTTACGTGCTAGAATGCATATGTTGAATCTTATGGCGCTTGAGCTGGAAATCGGACTTAGATTAGTATTACAGTTTCTCAGCTAAGTCCATTTTAAAGTAAAAGATTGCCCTAGCCTGTATGATGAGGTTGCCGTTATTACTGGTTTATTGTACAATAGTTGGTGTATATTGACTTCACATTTAGAAGGCAGTGGGTTGCTTTCTGAAAAGGTTTGTCTTTGGGTACAGATTCTGCTTACAGAGATTGGTTCAAGGTTCGTTACTTTGCCTGAAGAGAGACTACTTGCTGTGGTTAATGCACTACTTCATCGCTGCTACAAGTATCCGACCGCTACTACCGCTGAGGTTCCCCAGTCTCTCAAGAAGGAGCTTGCTGGAGTATGCAGGGCCTGCTTTTCAGCTGATGCTGTGAATAAGCATGTTGAATTTGTGAGAGAGTACAAGCAAGAATTTGAGCGGGACCTTGATCCAGAAAGCACAGCTACTTTCCCATCGTCCCTTGCGGAATTGACTGAGCGTCTGAAACATTGGAAAAACGTTCTCCAGAGCAATGTCGAGGACAGGTTTCCAGCTGTCTTGAAATTGGAAGAAGAAAGCAGGGTCTTGCGCGATTTCCATGTCGTTGATGTTGAGGTTCCAGGGCAGTATTTCAGTGATCAGGTAAATCCAATATGTGTCGGCTTGGCATATACTAATCTCAAACGAGAACAGCATTCCATTGTACAAGCTCACCTATTAGAATGATCTCTATTCATGATCCTTAATGCTTGATTGTCTGTCTCCACCATTTTTAAGGTGTCCTAAGCTCTTGAAAATCTGCATTGCAGGAAATTGCGCCCGATCACACCATCAAATTAGACAGAGTTGGAGCTGATATTCCGACTGTGCGAAGGCATGGAAGCAGTTTCCGGCGTTTGACTTTGATTGGATCTGATGGCTCGCAAAGGCATTTTATTGTTCAGACATCTTTGACTCCTAATGCTAGAAGTGATGAGCGCATTCTTCAGCTTTTCCGCGTGATGAACCAGATGTTTGATAAGCATAAGCAGTCAAGAAGACGCCACATATACATTCACACGCCGATCATCATTCCTGTTTGGTCCCAGGTGAGCAGACTACTCTCCGGGGACATCGCTTATTTGTTCTTTTTCATTCCCTTGTGCATGTCATGCAGAAAGGATATTTTAGCATGCCCTCGATTTTCACCATGGTATCCTAATATATCCTGGAATTTTATTTCATCCACCTCCTACAGCTAAAACTTACTTTTCAGTTTCTCTTTCTGTCACGGTGGTTCAGTACTTGTCCACATACACTAGTAGAAATATTGATTCTGACCGATTAACTGCCTGAACAGGTTCGAATGGTAGAAGATGATTTGATGTATAACACTTTTCTTGAGGTTTATGAGAACCATTGTGCAAGGAATGACCGAGAGGCTGATCTTCCTATTACCTATTTCAAAGAGCAGTTAAACCAAGCCATATCTGGCCAAGTATCTCCAGAAGCTGTTGTGGACCTGCGGCTTCAAGCTTATAATGATATAATGAAAAATGTTGTAAATGACAACATCTTTTCTCAGTATATGTACAAAACTCTGCTGAATGGCAATCATATGTGGGCATTCAAAAAGCAATTTGCGGTCCAGCTGGCCCTTTCAAGTTTCATGTCCTTCATGCTACAAATTGGGGGAAGGTCTCCTAATAAGATTTTGTTTGCTAAAAACACGGGGAAAATATTTCAGACTGATTTTCATCCAGCCTATGATGCAAACGGGATGATCGAGTTCAGTGAGCCTGTTCCTTTTCGTTTGACGAGGAATATGCAGGCCTTCTTCTCCAATTTTGGTGTTGAAGGTCTCATCGTTTCAGCAATGTGCGCTGCAGCTCAGGCTGTGATATCACCTAAGGTGAGTTTTAATTAAATAGTGCATGGTGATATATGCTGGAGGCACCATGGTTGACTTAGCCATGTCACATTTTGCAGCAAAATCAGCACTTGTGGCATCAATTAGCAATGTTCTTCCGCGATGAGCTGCTGTCTTGGTCTTGGAGAAGACCACTGGGCATGCCTATGGCATCATCGCTTGCTGCTGGTGGTAGCTTGAACCCAACTGAATTCAAAATTAAGGTCACTACCAATGTTGAAAATGTTATTAGCCGGATCAACGGTATTGCGCCTCAGTCATACTCAGAAGAGGTAACTAATTGGCCTCCCAACGTAAAGTAAAGATGTATATGTATCTTTCGGCTGATCATTTAATTTGAATTCGGCATCTACAACATTCCATCAATGGGCATGACCTGCTTCCTTCGTGTTCCACTTTCAGGATGAGAATCCAATGGAACCACCGCAATCGGTGCAAAGGGGCGTCACCGAACTGGTCGAAGCTGCTTTGACTCCGAGGAACTTGTGTATGATGGATCCAACGTGGCATCCGTGGTTTTGAGTTGTAGCTAACATACTGGAGAAACTAAGACTGTATGTCACCCCATGGGGGCAGGCGATTAGGTATTTAGGCTGTAAATTATGCTGTACAGATAGCGGTGTTCAGTTTGCACATTCCTTGTAGCTGAGGTTCGGATGTTAAACGTAGACACTATTGTGAGCTCATATTTGATAGATCAAAGTGGCGGACGTGTGAACTTTTTCGGTTAATGCTTATTTTAGTGGTATGACATTTCGTTCGATCTTTTCTATTGTCACTTTTGTGAGAAGAAGCGACCGTTTACGTACCATTATCGATTTGGGATATCGGAAAATTTGACATGACGATATTTATCATTTTTTTTCCGGACCAACATGGCTCGCTGTTTGTCGAGTCAGCATAAATGCCCTGGACAGTGTTGTTCAACGTGTTTTTCCCAAATCTGGAAGAGAAATACTGAACTTGCTTGGTCCTCAATCGTCGACAACCTTTGTAACTTTATGGTATATCTATGGATTGATTAGTTCCTATTTGAAAGGATGCAACTTCTTCACCTGTGCAGTTTCTATTCCTGCTAGTAGTTTTGCACATTCTTTGCTCTTAATATGGGGTCCTCAAACACAAGGAGATTTGTCTCGTTGGTGTCAATTAGGCGGTTTGTGGACTTTTGTGGTTCTCCACGGTGATTTCAGACTAATAGGTCTCATGTTATGTCAATTTGAACTTGCTCGATCTATTTAATTGTGGCCTTATAATGCAATCACATTCTCTAGATCAATTGCTGTTTTTGTTTTTGTATTCTTGTTGATCCACTAGGTCGGTTTGGTTCGGTCTTTGTGCCTAGTTTTGGTGTAGCAGTTATTTCATTGCATCCATTTTTGCAAGGCTTTCGTAATTGAATATTGAACCCATTTCATATGGTGGGAGTTGCCGGTGTCTTTGGCGTTGCTATCTTATGTGCTATTTATGGTGTTACCATAAAAAGACTTTATTTAAAAACGTTGATGGTGCAATTACATTCCGTGCTTTTAATCCAACTCAATCTGAAAAAAACTTATTTAATCATCAATGCTAATCACTTTTGGTCCCAAATTTTTGGGCTTGCTTTTTTTCAATAAACGTTGGCTAGAATTTTTTATGATATTTGTATTAGTGCTTGGCTCGGGCTCCCTATCCCCGCTCACTATCCATCATCTTAAATAGTTTGATTATGTACGCATATTTTAGTGTCTTAATATTTGCAATTTGCAGCAATGGTTCAAACGGTCAAGGAGACGCTGATTAAGCAATAGAAGCGGTCTTTGGGTGGTCTGCTACTGCTACATCCACTCCATTGGCTAGGCATGTTGAATAAATTTCTAATATAGTGGGGAAGGCTTCTCTCGACTCTATATCGGAAGCCAGTGCATCAGTTGATAGCTTCGAGGGAAGGTTTAGTAAGCTAGTTAGTTGGCAGACCTATCCTATCATATTAGGATAGTCCAGTGCAGCTCCTTTGGAATTAGATGTGGAGATTGATTACTCTTCGTAATTTGCTCTTACTTTCTTTGAAGCGGTATAAAATCCCTTAATTTAATGTTAATAAGGGGAGCACAAAACAACACTTAAAGGCTCAAGTGGAGGTAGGGCTAGGGTTGCTTTCTCTGTTAGTTAAATTTGCCACTAGGTGGAATCAGATCTTCGATTCTCGATTGCTGTTTGATTACCTAGGTTGCTTGCCTTAAGCTTTCTTTTTGCCACGTTCAGTTCTGCACCAAATCGTAGTAAAGCATAGATGCGGTAGCCATTTTTGAAAGTTGCCCGTTAGCTAAGTAGCCGCAAGAACTGTCAAGTTCTGCTCTTTCCACTTGATCCTGCAAACCTATAGTAAAATAGCTAACGAGATAAACGACTCTCCAAGTCTTTTGGTAATGGGGGACAGAAGAATGCAGACTCAATTGAGTTGTAGTCTTGTTTGGAGCCCTTCTCAACTCAGATTTTTTCAATTTTTTGAAGAGATTTTGATTATAATAACACATACTGTTTTTTTTTTTCCTGTATTCTCTCTTGAAATGAAAGAAAATCAAAGAACTTTCTCGGAGGCTGGTATACTCCCTGATGTACTAACTACCGTCAAAACTTATATCAATATGACAAGAGCCCTTGTATGTGGTGGAAATAAGTCATGTCTACCGGACCCTCTCTCTTCACTCGGCCCCAATCTTTGGTACAGAAATGGTACAAACATTGGAATTTTTAGGAAACGTAGTACACGCTTGGCTTGGGGAGTCTAACCTTCATATCTGATTTGGTGCATGCAAACACTTGCCACCTTCCCATTTGAAGTCAATCCAAGAGTCATTAGACAGAGACATTAAGGAAGGTAGATTACCAAATCTAGTTCAATTCAACCTTCCATCTACAACCTTGAACTTCATGCAATCGGAACAAGAAATAAAGCTAATCGGACTTAAGAAGCTCCTCTAGCCAGCCCCGGGCCAAGTAGTAGTTTAAGGAGGTCCAGTCTCCTCACCTGTGGATACAGAAACATAATAACTCGAGGGTGCAGTGGATCCCCCATACATTCCTCTTGATGAAGAGGGGTAGAATAAGGAGTGATTGAATAGGGAGAGTGCTTTTTGAAGCTAGTCCGTAAAGAGATAGCCCCATAAGAACCTTGACAAAACAATAAACAAGACGAGTCCAATGAGACAAAAAATTTCTTTTGGGACTTTTTTCACCGATGGAGAGAGAGAGTAAAAAATGAAGGAGAATTTCAGTAGACCAACTAAGACCAATATAGAAAGTAGCAACTATATAATGTAGCATGATACCTTTTTCACTATTTTTTAACTCCTTGGATGGAGTGGCATACCAAAAAGAAAAAGAAAAAAGAAAAAGCCTACTAATCAAGCCAACCATTATTGACTAGTTGGAACACCAGGAGCTCCTCTGAACACCAAGCCAGGCCTATGTTCAACTCCAGCACCCATTGATTTTGTGTAATTAGGCGTGACATCATGCTATCTGCTTCTATTAGTAGAATAAGAAAGACAGATCTATATTCACTAGAGCGGAGATCTAGCAGCGCATTTTAGGTACAGATCATTGGTATTAAATGTATCGTTAGGTTGAGCCGAGTCAAATCTGTTTTTTTCCGTTGCAGAAAAGAGATCCTCTTCCCCCACAACAAAAGATAGTGAATATGAAGTCCGGAAGGCTGCAAGTACTATGAATCCTCCGACTTCCAATCGGGTTGCCTTCCCAGGTCTTGCCGGCGTTGCCTGTAGGTCTTGTTCAACGTGTCTTTTCCCAAATCTGGAAGAGAAATCCTGAACTTGCTTGGTCCCTCTCAATCATAAGGGAGCAGAACGGTTATTCGAATTCCGAGAGATAAGATGAAACCCAAAGAGTAAAGGAGCATTCGAAAAAGGTCTCGCCCTCATCCTTTCACTTGGATTTTTCCATAGGAAAGCCACACGACTTTTTATCAGGTTTCTTTTGTTTAGAGCACTTAAAAGTAGTTGTTTTATTTTCAATCGAAATTTCAGCTTTGGATTTCAATTTTTATTTTGGTAATCAATCTTGCAGGAAATTTGATTAGATTGCGGAACGTTGGTTAAAAGACAAGAAACATCTTGAACAGATCATCGTTCGAAAGGAAAAACAGCAAAATTTCGATTGACTTATTGGAAGAAACAATAGTTTCTGGATATCACCCCGCATATTCTTCTCAAACTTTCATCTACTTGATGAAATAACCAGCAACAGGATCCCACCATTCTTTACCAAGAAAAAGAAAACTAGTAAACACCAAAAGGGTGCGTGGGCTTTCACCCTCTAGAGATCCATTCACCAATCTATCAATCTGCATTTCCTTCCTCAGCAAAACGCATGTGCTTTCCTCTTGGTGTAGGCAGTCCCTTCAACCTCACAACACTCGGCGAAAGATTGCCCTTACCACCAGTCTCCTCTTCTTCTTGTCCGACGACTTCATCGTCGCTGTCGTAAACAAATCGGGTGTGGCTTCCTGCAAAGTCTGGCATTTTCTTCTCGCTCTTCACCCACATATCGCTCATTCCTCGACACAGTTCGTCCACTAGAGATCCGTCCTTCTCTTCATATTCATCTTCCTCCTCGGCTTCCTCGTTTTCTTCTTCTTCGATGAATGCATCCTCGACATCTTCATCTTCACCATGGGCACTTGCATTGACCTGAATGGACCAAACGGAGGCATTGTCATCGTCTGTGGTCGATGACTTCTCTTGGGACCCACTCTCTCCTCCTGGTCCTCCCATGCAGGTGAGCACAGACGAACATTCAGATGAGTCAGAGAGCTCAGATTTCTCCGAGAAATCCAACAGCAGAGACCTTGTTATGATGCTCTTTTGTGACTCAAGATTCTCTTGCTCCTTTCCATCAAAGATGTCGCTTACCACCTGTTGAATACCACAGTAAGGAACACAATAAGCCAAGTGTGAACTAAACCAAATTATTTAAAAAAAGAACTTCCACACGTTCAACTAATTCGAAATGATGATAGAGTCAAGACCTTAATACTCCAAGAATATAAATACTAAATGATATATATCTGCAGTAGTTAATCAGACCTCAGAAATTAGTTGTTCTTCAACATTGACCGGAGCAGTTGAGGAAACCAAGCCATTGTTCAGGCTTCCATCATCAGATAGATTCAGCACCTGCGGCGTGTTGGCCGGAGTTGGCGCAAGAAGCCCCATTGGAGAGTTAACCAAGCCTTGAAGGCGAAGCAAAGGCCTGTTTTCCAAAGAAACCCTCGAAAGCACGGCCTCCTCCTCTACTTTTTGCAGTAGAATCTTAACTTGACCTCTTAAGAGTGCCTCCCCGGATCCAGGAGTGCTCTTGGCTCTGTTACTTCTCTTATTCGCAATCGATGAAGATGGGGTCCGCAAGCTGTTCCCAGCCGCAATCCCAACAATCGGAGAATCATTGGTTATGTCGACCAGGGCAGACCTTTCCTGCTGCTGCTGCTTCCCGTTCGTCCTTTGCTTCAAATCCGAATCTTCCAACTTCCCTGGAATTTCATCGAACACCTTATCATCATAACCCGTTCCAAAAGACTAAACCGATGCAAGAAACAAACAGGGGCAGAACACCCACAAGCGTATTTTCCTTTCACAGAAGAAGTTATGTCTTTAAATGTCTAATAACCTTGTACCCAAAACGATAACTTCACACAAGATACTGTATGTTTCGATCTTGAAGAAGCCGAGAGAGAGAGAGAGAGAGAGAGAGAGAGAGAGAGAGAGAGAGAGAGAGAGAGGACTCACTCGAGATCGGAAGGTTTTTGCTGTTACTAGCGGCGGTTTGAGACCTCGTGACTCTCCTGTTTGACGAAGGGGTCTCCATTGAAGTCGTGCGAAGAAGCTCCTAGAGAGAGAGAGAGAGAGAGAGAGAGAGAGAGAGAGAGAGAGAGAGATGATGAGATGTGAAGAGAGCGAAAGGTGGGGAGGGTTTTAAAAAGAAGGGTGTGGAACGGCGTTTTCAGAAGGTATTAAGGTGACCGTTAGAGCGCACGCCCACTACTGCAAAAACTAGCCGTTGGGCTTTCCATCTTTTTTGAATACATCCTCCCGAGGGCATGTAGCCAATGGAATCCCGCCACGTATTCTCTCCCATGCTAAACATGGATAGCCAGAAAATAATACAAGAGGAGAAATACAAGGCGTCGGTGGATTAAGATGATTCTATGGATTTATATTATCACAAACATTGGCTTGATCTTTTTGAAAAAAAAATTACGCGAAATTCTTATCTACAAATTCCATTGTGCGTCATACATTTGATGGCTTGATCACCTCAAATGATGACGTGATAATCTTTTCCTATCGATAGAATATACGATACAATTTTCAGCACCAAAAGTATTTGGTCTATTCCATCCTTTTCTTTTCCTTGTCGATGTTTGTTTTTATTTTTTAATGAAGAATGTCGACTATAACGTTGGACGATTAAATTATCATCGTCTCTCGAGTCATGTGAAGACGATAGACAATGATGTGACCAACGTATTAGTTGAAACCTTTGTCATATGATGGAATTTTAAGACATAACTTGCGCCATCACATCTTCTCAATGGTTTGGGCTTTCGATCGGAACTCAGAGGTCCTCCATGAAAGAGGAAAACTCATATGATGAATCCTTAGAATCATAATGGACAATAAGATTAAATAAAAAAACATCACGGCTAGAATTTTGTGGAATTTTGTCATAATTTCAATATAAATCTCCCGTTAAAAAAGAAAAAGAAAGAAAACGAGATATATGAATGTAAATTTTAGGCATACCTATACATGGTAACTCCTATTACAAGACTAATGAACTGATGGAAATTACAGTTTGCCATAAATTAGCATCATAAGCTCGGGAATTCTTGGAAGGGAGAAACATAACACATTCATGAATTTTAAGAGAAAAACCCTTGGGACACTTTAAGTTTTATTATACATGTTTTGGAAATTTCAAAATTCACTATTTGAAGTAAAGTGTAAGTGACTTTCCCAAATTCTGAAATTCTTCCATCTTTCCAACATGTCTAGGAAATTGTTACTCCTACTTTGAATTGACTTAACTATTGTTAATGAGACATTTGTCAACTGTGAATATACGAACATCTCAAATCAATTATCGTCTGGAGTAAAAACCCTAATAAACCGAACAAGATCGGTAGAAAAGGGATTGGCTAGAACAAAATCGTCGTTGTTGGTGTGATTTAATTCAACTTTAGTAATCATTTTGCTTGTTCACGCTCCTCATGCGGGTCTATGGATCAGTTTTGCAATCGACGATCGATTGTTATAAATCCGATCTGTGTGAATATTCTAAGGTCAGGCCAGTAATTTGTTCAGCCACGACTTATACTAGCCTTTCCAAAGGACCTATGAAAGGCCAGCACATGCTGAGGTGGCGTTGACCAATGGACAGCTCAGATTCACTTGACCAAGTTTCAATACTCAGATTTGGGTACGACTTCCATTTTCCAATGAATAAATTGCTTGATTCCCCAACC
Source organism: Melaleuca alternifolia (assembly GCA_019926035.1). Taxonomy (NCBI): domain Eukaryota; kingdom Viridiplantae; phylum Streptophyta; class Magnoliopsida; order Myrtales; family Myrtaceae; genus Melaleuca; species Melaleuca alternifolia. Next base: position 2,932,375 of record JAGKPW010002416.1, on the reverse strand, counting down.
ACCCTACTTATTTTAGGTAGAACCATTGAGCATTGTCGCACAATCTTACTCGGAAGATCTAAATAAAAAAATTATCTACTGTTGACGCATATTGTGCTGATTTCTTTTGAATTCATTCAATATAATTAGTCAAATTAACCATATATCAACGTACGGATTTGTTTATATGGGTGAAACAATGCAAATTTCTTGGCCCAATAGACATCTTTTGTTCATTGGAGCCGAATTTATTGATGAAATCTGACGGTCATTAATAATCATTACGAGAAAAACCCCACAAGAGAAATCGACACGACTTTGTTAGGAAACAGCAAGACGAACGAAACATCAGAAATCGACGAATTGATGGAACGGATATATTTGATTTTCAAGGGCATTTGTGGACGAAGTTGCGGGTGGTGAGATTCGCGTAGCAAGGGCAGGTTTCCCGGTTCCCTGCCGTGCCGGGGGGAACGCAGTTGCACTTGGCGCAGCAACTCCCGCACGCTCTCTTGCACAGGTTCGGCCTCGACGACAGCTTGCACCTCTCTCCGCAAGCCGCCCCGCAATCTATGGGCTGGAGTGAAGGAGCGGGTGCTCCAGTTCTATCCATCTGCAAGCGACAAACATTCAACAGTTGACCATCAGTAGATCTAAGCGAACAATTGTTGTCTCATAATTATGGTGCTGAACATCGAAATATCGAATCATATTCGTCTTAATGTATGCGATGACAAATGCTTGTCATTACCATCTTCTGAGCTTCTACCACATGGAGGAGTAAAAGCGAGAGCAGAATCAGCAAGGCGACGGGAGACTTCCTGAAGTCCATGGCGAGGATCGACGAGAAGAAGCTAACTAGATCAAGTAAACAACGAGTAATTTTATCGAAAGGGGTAGTAGTTTGACAAGAGTTTTGCTAAAGCAGCTGAGAGAGAGAGAGAGAGAGAGAGAGCCGTAAGCAGTGATGAATTGCAAGAGTGAGTGTTAGCTCTGAGGCAGTTCTTATAGTGAAGTAAAGAAAGGATGGTGACGGTGGGAGTGGCTGGTGAAGGCGCATTCGCCCGACAAGGAGTATCTGAGTTGTGCATGCACTCATTGATTACTATGAAAAGAGTATTCATATTGAGAAGCACACAGCTAAGCTTCACAATGCCAGATCGATCCAGCGCACATGAAGCTCAATTTGCACTGGGAAAGCTTATGTGTCTGTTCTCGTAAAAATACTTTCCTAGAAAATGCTTTCCAAAATTTATGACCTTTGGGGCGCGGAAAACCGAGCTGTTAAGAAAAACATATTCGGTCAACAGAATATAGTCTTCTAAAACTGGGGAAAATCTTTCTTAGCAACCTGGGGCTTTCTTCATCTGGTCCCTCGTCTCCAGAGATGCTCATTTTCCCCATCTTTATCGCACAACCTGGGGCTTCTTCCCCCAACATATATACAAGCTCGATAGGGTAAAGCATAGTATTAATATAGATAGGTTCTAGTTACATCAAATAGTGCAGTGCAATACTTCTATCAGATTTTTAATGAATATGAACAGATAAATAGAGAACAGTGCACATTCGGTGTTTATAGTGATTCAGTTTAGTGTAAGCCTATGTCCATTATCTTGCACTAATAGCCTACTAGTTGAATTTAAGCTCTTGTCTATTGGTTGGATTTCACTAGTAAATCAATGAGAAGTTATAGAAGTAAGTGTTGCTTATATTCAATCACTTCTCCTCAATACTAGTGTTGCTTATATAACACTACAAAAAAACTGGAATTTCGCTACGGCTAATTAGCTACGAAAAATTAGCAGTCGCTAATAGCGACAAACATAGTGACAAAATAATAACAACGTCGCTAATTGGCGATGCCAATTCAAACTTCGTCGCTAATTAGCAACTATCTACTGATCGTCGCTTATAGCGTCGCCAATTAGCGACGTTTTCATTTCCGTAGCAAAATACGTTGCCACTTTGCGACGAAATTTTAAGTCGTTGCTATATTGCGACAATATTCGCTGCGAAACAAAACAACGTTGCTAATCAGCGACGCTTTTAACGTCCGTCGCAACATCCGTAACAAATTGGCGACGAAATACCAATCTGTCACCGTTTGGCGACTAATTATGCGACGACTTAAATTCCGTCACTATTTTCCGATGGCTAAAACTTGTTGTAGCCAATTCCGTCGTTAATCAGCTACGACATTTTGTTTCGTCACAAATATCGTCGCTAATTTGCGACGACTTGGTTGGCCGTCACAAAATCCGTAACTAATTCTCGACTATAAAGCTGCATCAGCAGCTCGCATTCAGCAGTAGTTCGTCTCTCCCGAAAGCTTCCTCCCTTCCTCCGCCGCCACAAGCAAAGCCTAACTCTCGGTATGTGCATTTCTCTCTTTTTAGGCTCTATTTCTTTTTTATTTACACTATATACGATTATACTTCCTCGTATATGCATGGGGTCGTGTGGGCTCGGCATTTCGATTGTACAACTAGGTAGAGAGCTTTGGCTTGGCCGTGTCGTTTGGCCAACGGCGAATAAGTTGAGCTACGTACGGCGGACTCGACTCCGCTTGACCTCCCCCATATGTTCGCGCTCGATTTCTAAACAAGGTCAAGGCGAGTCCGCGAGTTCTCTCTAGATATGGCCGAGTTCGGCCTTCATGGCCAAAGATAATTAGCTTAATTGGGTTTGCGAGACCATGGGGGTAAATATTTAAAAGAAAACAAATGTACAACTTTTTAAGGAATTTATTAATGTTTTGCTTCATGTATTCATCTGTTATATTATCATACAATGTGCCAGTGTGATAAACTAATTGTATTCATTATCTTATTTTTTTTTACTATTTAATGATGTTTACATGTTCCAAATTTATTGTCTTTGGTTTATGTAGATTATATGTCTCCATCTTATATCTTACAAAGTTTGCTAACGATAGCAACAACTATTCTTTTTTACGACTAGGTACGTACTACTCTATGTGCTTGGCATCCGATGTCCAATTGACCAAACATTAGACATCACATTCCATCAATTTACACTGCAAATATTTTCGTCATATAATTCTTCCTTATGTTGCCTTTGGCTTTTCCCCCAACTTCAAAGTAATTGTACATTGTACGTGAGCTGATGCTAGTATAATTAATAACACCATATTGCGGAGACCCTTTTGTTTAATTCCAATATGAAACAATATTTCATTTTCCAAATATTTTCATAATTTCATGATAATTAATTTGTATCATATATAGATACAATGGACAGAGAAAGGTCTTGGATGTATAATAAAAACTTGCCTAATCGACGTGGATTGACCAATGAGTTTCGTGCCGGGTTGACACTATTTTTGGACTTTGCTAGTAGCAAAGTTGAGTTCATGGATGGTAATAAGATAAGGTGCCCTTGCAGAAAGTGCAGAAATGGTAAATTTCATTTAGTTGATACAGTTGGTGAGCATCTTTGTAGATTTGGTTTTACTCCGAACTACTATAATTGGACTTGCCATGGTGAACCATTTATAGCTGATGAACCTGTTGAAAGCCGAGACCAATTTGTACTTAGGGAACAATGTGCCTATGATCACCAATTGAATTCATACCATACGATGGTGATGAATGCAGCTAGTCAGAACATTGGATGGGAATCAAATAACCATGCAAGTTCGAGTTTTACTCCTACATTTGAAGAATGCGGATCTAGTCATGGTGCGGGAGGAACAAGATTTGAGGAGAATGTCTGTAATCAATTCCAAGAAGTGTTGAGAGCAGCTGATGAACCTTTATGGGCTGGTTGTGAGAACCGCACTAAATTATCAGTGACGACAAGAATGTTAAATATCAAGGCAGAGTATAATGTGTCGGAGAATTGCTTCAACTCTTTTGTGGAAGTAATGCGGGAAACATTGCCCCGTGATAACATTATGCCTAGTGATTTTTATGATATGAAGAAGCTAGTGCATAACTTAGGTCTTCCATTAGTGAGGATTGACGTGTGTATCAATGGTTGTATGTTATATTGGCGAGATGATGAAAATGCAGAGTATTGCAAATTTTGTGGTGAACCTAGGTACAAAGTTAATAAGAGGCATAGTCGTAATCAGAAACGTAGACCACGTAAGGAATTGTTTCATCTGCCAATAATCCCCAGGTTGCAACGGCTTTATGCGTCTCAAGCGACTGCTGAATACATGACTTGGCATGCAAATCATCATACTGAAGAAGATGTAATGTGTCATCCTTCCGATGCAGCTGCATGGAAACATTTTGACAGAGCATATCCTGAGTTTTCGATTGAGCCTCGAAACATTAGGCTAGGTCTCTATACCGATGGCTTTGCCCCGTTTGGAAAAACGGGGAAAAGTTATTCATGTTGGTCAGTTATATTAACACCGTACAATCTTTCACCTGGAATGTGCATGAAGACACCTTACATGTTTTTGACATTGATCATCCCTAGGCTACAAAATCCGAAAAAGTTGATTGACGTTTATATGCAACCATTGATTGAAGAGTTACAACTGCTATGGAATGAAGGTGTCCTTATGTATGATATTTGTACAGATCAAAGATTTGTGATGAAGGTTGCCTTTCTTTGGACGATAAATGACTTCCCAGCGTATGGAATGTTATCCGGGTGGAGTACAGCTAGGCTCTTAGGATGTCCAATATGTATGGAGAGATCAAAGTCATTCAGATTAAAACATGGTAAGAAGGCGAGCTATTTTGATTGTCACCAACAATTTTTGCCGATAAATCATACATTCAGAAGGAATAAGAAAGAGTTCGTCAAGAATAGGATCGAACGAACACCTCCACCAGTAAGGTTGACCGGTTATCAAATTTTTGAGCGAGTGCATTACTTTTCAACTGTTGTTGAAAACCCTCATGGCACAACTTATGCGTATGGAAGTACGCATAAGTGGACTAAACGCAGTACACTTTGGGATCTATCATATTGGAAGGCCCATCTTATTCATCATAATCTTGACGTCATGCACATAGAGAAGAATGTTTTCGATAATGTCATCAATACGGTGATGGATGTCCCTGGAAAAACAAAAGACAACTTGAATGCAATGAAAGATATGAGAGATATTTGTGATCGGTCAACATTAGATGTGGATTCAACTAGCAGGGGACCAAAACCGAAAGCAGTTTATACATTGACCAAGGAACAAAGACGTGTTGTTTGTCAATGGTTGAAATCTGTGCGCTTCCCTGATGGCTATGCTTCAAATATCGGAAGATGTGTCGATATGAATGAATGTAAGTTGACAGGTCTGAAAAGTCATGATTGTCACATATTGATGGAGCGACTGCTTCCCATAGAGACGAAAGAATTTCAACCAAACTTCGTATGGGGCGCCATTACAGATTTGAGTAATTTATTCCGTGATATTTGCTCGACTACATTAAAAGTTTCACACATGGAGAAGCTAGAGCGAGATATTCTAATTATCCTTTGCAACTTGGAAAAGATATTTCCTCCGTCTTTTTTTGATTCGATGGAGCATCTTTTAGTTCACTTGCCTTATGAGGCCAAAGTTGCCGGTCCCGTTCAATTTTGATGGATGTATCCATTTGAGAGGTGAAATAATTTTTTCGTACTTAACTTTCAAACTAGCTTTAATTTGTTCAATAGCTTGCTGACCATAATATTCTTTGTATCATTACTAGGTTCTTATTTCATTTGAAGAAGAAAGTAAAGAACAAAGCATGCGTTGAAGCTTCAATTTGTAATGCATATATTGTGGAAGAAGTGACTACATTTGCAAGTTATTATTTTGAGCCACACGTGCAGTGCAAGAGGCGGAGAGCCGGTCGAAACAATGAGGGCCCCATTGATCCCAATAACAAGTCATTCCCTATTTTAAATTATCTCGGTCGACCAAGTGGCGTTAGTCGGTATCGTTACTTAACAGGTGAAGAATGGCATGCAGCGCATACATACACTTTATTGAATTGTCCAGACGTGGATCCATACTTCCAGTAAGTGTACATTCCCAAATATTCATCTTTGAACGTACGTGTTGTTTATAGCCTTGGTTTTATATCGTTTGCTAATGTGTACATTGTACATTGCTAATTAGGATTTTCCAAACTTCGATTTCTGGCTTACCGCCAAATGAGATTGATTGTGTAATAAATCAATCTTTTGCTTCATGGTTCAAATCATATGTAAGTTGTCTAAATTAGTTAGCAAAATTCGAGGTTATATAAATTACAAACCTGTACTGCTATGATTTGATATACGATTGACTTTTCGTTTACTTTCTTTAGGTTCATAGTAATAAGGAGCAAGGTGCAGAGCACGAAATGCTATATCATTTGTCAATGGGTCCAAAATCCAGAGCACGAAGTTGGCCAGCATATTTTATAAACGGGTATAATTTTCATGCTAAAGACCACGGAATCGGAAAAGCAACAATGAATAGTGGCCTGTGTGTGCAATCATCCAATGATGCTAGTTTGAGCGATGATTTTTATGGCTTGTTGGATGAAATCTTAGAGATAGAGTACCCTGGACCATCACTGCGCATTGTGTTATTTAAGTGCACGTGGTTCGACCCCGTCAAAGGTATGAGGGTGTATCAGAAGTTTAATTTGGTTGAAATAAATCATAAGAAAAAGTATATGAAATATGAACCATTTGTCTTAGCCCAACAAGCAATTCAAGTATATTATGTATCATATCCTAGTTTGAAACGAGACAAAGCTGATTGGTGGATTGTATGTAAAATTAAAGCTCGTCGAAAAATTGAGGAACAATGGAAGGACACAGCATACCAACAAGATGAAGTTGGTAATACCATTGATACTGAGGAATATAACATATCCTATTTGAGAGATCCAAGTGGAGCAATGATAGATGTGGAAGATACTGAAATTCACGCGTCAATGCTAGAAAGTGTTGAAGATGAACAATTTGAGACAGATGAAGAAGATGATTATGAAGACGAAGATGATTCGGAAGATGAAGACGAATATGAAGATCAAGTCGACGAAGATGAAGACGAAGATGAAGATCAACATAGAGAAGATGAAGACGAAGATGAATATTTTTGATACATGCTGTCGATCGAACTTGTGATTATCGCCAATTTGTTTTACCAATGTTATGGGTTTAATTTGTCTTATGTTTTATTGTTGTTATTATTTCACTAGCAATTATTGATATTTTATATTATTTCTAACAAGACGTAACAATTATAAAGGGATTTGTGAAGGGGATGTACGTTAGCGACGGACCAACAAATACCATTGCTGATTTACGATGTAATCAGCGACAATAAGCTTCGATGCACGTCGTTAGTTAGTGACTGATGAATGTGGATGTAGCTACTTAGCTACAAACATCACTATGCCGTCGCTACTCAGCGACGGTATTATCGGAAACCGTCACCAGCTAGCCACAGCTTGTAAACCGTGGCAAATTAGCGACGGACTAAGGATAATCCGTCGCAAAAGAGCTACGACATCGTAATCGTAGCTTATTGCAATGACTACGATGTATCATCGCAAATTGGCGACAGATTGAAATTGTTTGTCGCCAATTAGCGACAAATGGTTCAATCGTCGTAGCTAATCAGCTACGGATAACCGCGAGTCCGTCGCCGATTAGCAAGAGTCTTTTTCAGTGACAATATTATCTCAAATTAGCGACGGACATTGTTTAGGGTGTCGCTAAATGGCGACAAACGGAACCTATCGTCGCTGATTAGCGATAACAGCTAGGTTAGGTTCGTAGCTGTCTAGCTACGGACAACCAACGACCGTCGCGGATTAGCGAGAGCTCCGACGTGTTGTTCGTCGCCAAACATGGTCGCTGATTAGCGACGTTGGTTGAGTTTCGTCGCTGATTAGCGATAACAGCAACGCTTGTAGCTGAATAGCTACAGACAAAAATGGCCATCGCTACTTAGCGACGACAGTTCTAGTTTGTGACCAACCAATGACGGTTGTCTTGTGTGAGTAGCTATTTGATGACGAACTAGTGTGTATGTCGTAGCTAACTAGTAGCGACGGATCGTGTTAGTCCGTCTCTAATTGGCGACGGCAAACACGTGTCGTCGCTGATTAGCAATAACAGTTCAGCCCGTAGCTGATTAGTTACAAATAAACTAAGACTGTCGCAGTTTAGCGACAACAGATGTTATACGTCGCCGATCAGGGACGGACATTCTGCTCGTGAGTCGCTAATTGGCGACTGTTTAGTAATTTTGTCGTAGCTAAGGTGCTAGTTTTTTTATACTAGATTGTACAATCTCTGCAGTTAGCGACGGACAGTGCTTGTCCATCGCGGATTGGCAACGACGATCGTTGTCCGTCGCTGTCTAGTGACGTCGGACGTTGTCCGTCGCTGACTAGCGATAACGTAGATGTTTGTGGCTGATCTGCTACTGACAATCAACAGCGTTACTAATTAGCGACGTAAACGGCTGTTCGTCGTCAATCAGGGACGAATGTTTTCTGTGAGTCACTAATTCGCGATGGTACAATTTGTATGTCGAAGCTAATTAGCCACAGACAAGCATCTTCCATCGCTAATTATCAAGTTTCATTGCAAGAGTAGAGGCCCTCTGAAATTAGCGACTAACGTGAAATTTCTGTGGCGACTTAGCGATGACGGTAGCTTGTCCGTCGATACTCAGCGACAGCCTGAACGTCTGTAGCTGATTTGCGACGGAGTCATTGTCAGTCGGCAATTAGCGATGGACGTCAGTTGTCGTCACTAGTTGGCGACTACTGTTTATTTGCCGTGGCTAATTAGGGACGATCGTTTATGGTCATCGCTGATTAGTGATGTAATCAATGTGTGTAGTCGCTAATTGGCGACGAACGGTGATCTTGTCTGTCGGTGATTAGCGACGAACTATGCTTGTCCGTCGCTAAAATCCGTAATTTGAAAGTCCGATCGGTTCTCTCTCTCTTCATTCCGACTATTATCTTTCTGTTTCGTTGTCCAATAGGGCTTAGGCAATTCCCTTGCTCCCCTCCGCCGCTCCTCCTCCGCCGCTCCTGCCTCTATTACCCTCCGCCACTCCTCATCTACCATAATCGACACAGCATACCATCCTCGGCTCCTCCTCCGTATTGGTTGGTCCGCTAGAGGGAAACCCTAGATTGGCTTAGGCCATCCGCAAACACGTATCATCCGCCGCTCCTCCTCTACCAGCCTTGGCTCCTCCTACAACATTGGGTTCGCAAACACGTATCTCCTTTTGCTCCTAGATTGGCCAAGACTACGTAGCTTGGTCTCCGTAGGCGTTGGGTTTGCAAATTTCCGGACGAGGACCCAACTGTCCAATTCGGCCGACGCCCATGCATCAGGTAAATATTGCGATTGACCTTGAACCAGCTGATTGGTAGACTAAGCTGACTAATCTCGTGACTCTAGACATGGATTCCACGGTGTTCAGGGGTGGCATGAACAAATTGGCTATCAATTATATTATCAACGGGTGAGCTCATACTTGACGAGCTCTGGATATGTTCTTGGTGGTTTGTTATCGGGTGTGTTGTATTGGCCTTCATTGCACTGACTTTCACCATTATACCTTATGGTCAAACCCAATACACGGTCTGAATTTTAGTTAGTGTTGTCTCATTGCTGTTGAGGGGGTTTAGCCTTAATTGCTTACAGTATATGCTTGATACAGATGGTATATGATTCTTTATGATTTTCATTGTCAACTTGTGGAAGTTTCTTCATTAGATTATCTGCCAGATTTATAGAATATTTAGAATGACAGTTGTCATTGTCTGTAGCCTATCTTCTTCTTTTTTAATATGATTTATGAAGAGTGGAACTTTAGTTAGTTGTCTTTGAAATTGACCAACCTGTATTATGGAAGTCCGGATAGATGTGTAATTTATATATTTTTTGCCTGTTTAATGACATTTTAGAGTAGCTTTGGCCAATCAGCTACGGTCATCCTGCTGTGTCTTTTTCAGGTGCTATATGTTGGTGTTGTCAGTTGTTGACACCTAAATTTTACCGATTCGGCAAGTCAACTTTCGTTAAATCGAGATTAATTTTATTTTATAAATAAAAAATCATAAGAATCATTAATTAAATAAAAACTAAAATTAAAATTACAAAAAATGAAAAAGAAGAAGAAGAAGAGATATGACTTAGACTAGACATGAGAAGGGAGGAGACGTAGAGTAGGGGAGGAGTCTGCCAAAAGTGAGAAAAATAGGGAAGATGACAAAAATCTTGGGAAGGAAGAAAAGAAGCAAAAGTGGAGCAGGGGAAGCACTGAAATGGCACCTGCATGCAAAGGGAAGAAGGTGAAGTAAAAAGCAAAAACGTGAAAAAAAGAAAAAGACAGAAGAAAGGAACAGGCTTTGGGGTTTAAAAAGGAGGGAGGGGGGGTCTCTCTCGCTCCCTTTCTGGTTGGAGTTCGACCGCCCGCTCCTAGCTCGTGGCCCACGCCCCCTCAGCTCGCAGCTCTCCTCCGGCTCAGTTCGTCCTCGCCCGTCGCTGCCCGCCGTCCATTGCCTCGGCTCCTTCTCTCCGTCGGTGAAAACCTCCAGCTCGCAACTCGCCTTCCACCCCTCAGCTCGCAGCTCGCCCGCACCCCGCAGCTCCGCCGTCCCTCAGCTCCGCAGGTCTCTTTCAGCTCGCACGCCTCGGCCTCTCGTCGTGGCTCTCTCCCCCTTCTCTCTCTTGGCGTGGGTAAGCATCGATCCTTTTCTTTTCATTTTGTTCATGAGGTCGCTGCTCGTGACTTTGTTTTCTTGAGTTTGGATGGTTTGTTGTTTAGATAGAAGCTGTTTTGGGTTAGTTTTAGGTATCAAAACTTGCTGATCAATGTGCTTTATATTTTTTATAAAACGCCAAATTGAAATTTGAATATTTTTCGTTGATTTCTTAGTTTAGTTGAAAAAGGGGGAGCTGAATTAAACAAATAGAAATGGGCTGAATTAAACAAATAGAGGAAATGGGCTGGAAGATAAATGGGCCGCGAAATTGAAGGTAAAATGGGCTGAAAATTGGGTTGGGCTTAAAGGAAGAGATTAGATAGAAATTTAGAATAACTGGGCCAAATTCGAAATAAATGATATGGGCCGAAATAAAAAAGAGGAAAAAAGTAGTGGGCCAGATTTTTGATAAAAATTTGTTCTTTTAAAAATAAAAAATGGGTTGCGCCCTACGCCCAGCCCATTCGCGTTTGACCCGGACCATTAAGGTCCGGGTCGTTTCGAGCCGAGTTGTTATAACCCGGTCCGAAATCCTTTTATAAAGAAAAACTAAAAAATTGAAAAATAAAAAAAAATCGGAAAAATCATTATAAAATTAAAGAAAAATCAGAAAATCATAGAAAATTAGAAAATCCTTAGAAAATGATAAAAAAATTTACAAAGTCACTAAAAAATCATTAAAAAATCATTAAAAAATCAGAAAATGATTAAAAAGCCAATAAAAAATATAAAGACAAAAATAAAATAAAAAAGATAGAAAGATTTCTAAAATGAATCCAACTGAATAAGCTCTTAGAGTTTGGTATCACTACACTAGTGACTTAGTCCTTTAGGTAATGTAAGCCTGCATGAAAACATTTAGGTTAATCAAACAATCAATTTTAGGTACCGAAAGGGCATTAGCTAATTAGTTAAGGTAATCAAGTCCCCGTACTCTAGGAATCTCTGGTTACGTAAGAATCAAGATGATACTCCCGCGTCTTGATTGATTTCTAGTCGACCTTAATAGGCTAGTGGCGACTCCTTTTAAAACAAAGTTATTTTTTAGACTACTAAAGAGATTTACCATTAAAAACGCCTAAATGTCACGCGAGGTATGGATTTGGGAGAATCCAAGCTCGAGATTGAGGAGTCGAGAGCAAGTATCTCTAAACCTATCTTTCTCCCCCTAAAGGATGGAATATAGGTCGTGACATCAGTTCTATCTTGCTCTGCTGCGTTCTTCTTTTTCTTTTATTCATTGTGGGCATCGTGTTACTAGATGTCATTAATTGCAACCATCAGATTATGTATCGTTACAACAGCTTTGACTGTGGCTGTAGACTTTGTTCTCAAGCCACTATGTGTTTTTTTCCCTGAAGAAGCACATATGAAAAGAAGCATTACACTAAGCTGAAATTGGAGTTGCCTGTGAAATTGAAGGGCTGGGTCTTGGCTGGTCGATCTTTTCTCTCAAAGTACAAAGCTGAAAATGGTAAGCTTATACCTTATGTAGATTAATACATGGGTGTGAGTTTTCAATGTTATTCGTCTAACCTTCAACCATTGATTGCAGCGACGTGGAGGCCGTCGTGGAGGATTTGGGGTACGTCGTATGGGAGGCGGAGTAAGAATAGCCGATTCCCCTTCCCCTTCAACGGGCTCGTCCCTGACCCTTTGGACGTCTCCGGCAATTTTTTCAGCTAGTCACCCGGAAAGACATGATGCTGGACCTCCTGGACACATGGAGACAACCGCCCATACACCTCAACCAGAAAGACATGATGCTGGACAGCATGGACACATTCACACACCCTCTCATACACCTCCACTAGAAAACATTGGCATCTTGGTCGACCCTATGCCCAATATGGCTGGACAAGTTTATCAAAGACGACATGAAATGACTGCACAACCACCTTCGTCAGCGGGGGAAACGACATTACCACCTGAATCAACGGAACCATCTGTCAATGATGAAAACATGGTTGAAGATTCAGAAGGACGCAAATTCATAGGACCATATAGCGATTCGTAAGTACCTTATTTTTTATAGTATATGTGATCAAATTTATTACAGTTTCATATATGGGACCAAAACTAAACACGTGGCATAATTTTTGCAGATTCACAAATGCCGCATATGTTGTGAGGGAACTTAATAGAATCATCAACGATCATTGGAGGGGGGCTTATCTTACATATTCCAGCGCTCCAGAGACCGACAAGAATCTGTGGTGGAATGAATTCAAGGTAAGTTTTGATATATTATTTCATCACGAACTTTAACATTGGAATGTGCTGAATTTCATCAAGTTACTTGACTTTTCTGGTACATTGCAGCGGCATTTTTGTTGGGAGGAATCCGTCAACAATGAAGTTAGACGAATTTTTAATAAGAAGGCCGGTGATCACATGAGAAATGTGATGAACAAAGCGAAGTCCAAACAAGCCAAGCCACAATGGATTTCAAGTGAAAATTGGACAGAAATGCTGACAACTTGGGGAACTGATAAGCATAGACTTGCCAGTGAACGAAATAAAGTCAATCGAGCCTCCACCTCTACTGAAGGCTCAGCCACATATGCTGGGGGTCAATCAACATCGGAGAACACAAAAAAAGATTGATCAGTACATTTAATTATAGTGTAAGTTAATGAAAACTGATACTAATTTATGTTTATATTTTGTAGGCCAAGGAATTGGGGATGGAACCGACACCTCTTCAGACATTTGAACGGACATTCCAGAAAAAAGATAAGACATGGACTAGCGATCGAGCACGAGCTGTAAAGGTTGGCCACGTTGCTATTTATACGACTAGTTCGTTAACTAAAATGGTTTGAATAAATTATAAATTGTTTTGGCTGAAGTTAGTTAATGTTTGTTAATATTGTTAATGTAGGAAAAGTTTGATGAACTTTGCTCTACTCGAACTAGTGTTACTGGTGATGGTGTCAGCGCGTCTGGGAATGAAGAAGTTGATCAGACGGCATTATGGGTGGAGGCATCCGGTGGGGTAAAAAGAGGGAAAGTATTTGGGTTGGGATCATTGTTAAGGGAGGCTGCAAGAAAGGTAGGTGCAACATCATCTTTAGGTGCATCCAGTTCAAGGAGGGGTCGACATGAAGTGCAAATGGCAGCTGAAATGAAGGAGTTGAAAGATTTACTTGTGCAAAAGGAAGCCAAAATCGTTAAGCTTGAAAGGAAAATGGAACGTATCTTGCGACACCTGGACATTGAGGACGATGAGGATGATGAGGTTCCTCCCTCTAACCCCGATGGTGAAGAGGACAATGGTGATGAGAGAATGGATAATGATGCTGAGCTGGGTGATGATGGGAATGACGGCACCTCATAAGACAATTTGATGAGGTTCATGACTAAATTTTACCTATTTATGATGTATGTATATACTGCTATAAAGTAAGGGCGATCACGTTGATACACTTTCCTGCAAATCATACAAAAATCAGGGTTTTTTGGGAATAAGTTGAGCAACTTGGCTGTTTGAAGGCTGCAACACGTGTACATCAAATTAATTGCCGGTAACATGGATCTCCATTGGTAATATATATTGTTTTGTGCATTGTAGATGAAACATACTTGAAGTTGTTGAGTTCTATTTTCATTTTAGATAGTAATTTAATGCCAACATTGGCGACACGAGTTCAGCAACCACAAAAAGTTTGGTCATCGATATTCCAGGTATTATGGTGTGTTCAAATTTCTTGATAGTGATTCTATGATTATGAATGTCGCTAATTGTTCTACTTATGATATAATGTATCTGATTCAGTAAACAACATATTGCGTGGACAAGATGGTGCAACATGGAAGATGAGGATGCTGTGGAAGAGAGGACTGCTTGTAGTTTTTTTTTTAGTCTTAAGTTTCTGTTCAAATGTTGGAAGAATATAACTTGGGGAGATAGTAGTTGCGGTTGTGCTGCACTAACTGTGCCTGGCTGAATACTATTATTGCTGGGTTGGATAGTGTACAACAGATACAATGTATATCATTTGATGTTATCATATATGGAGGAATTGTGCAATTCATTGGGTTGTTCAGTAGTTTTAATAACCAAATGGCTTCATATTTCGTCGCCTGAAAAAAAAATTGGAACAAAATTCGTATTGAATTCGTCCAAAACCGAATTCGGTAAACAAAACGAAATGCAAAATAGCGACGGACATGTGCATAACAGTAGCTAAGTAGCGATGAATTACTTTATCCGTCACCAATTAGCTACGGAGGAAAGACTTTCTCTGTCACCAATTAGCTACGAAGTCATCGATGTCGTCGCAATTTAGCGACGGCATACAATAAGTTGTCGCTAATTAACGACGGAAATAATAAAAACAAGTGGCTAATTAGCGACGGACATCTACGTCCGTCGCTTGTGCGATAGGTATGCCCTAACTAATCAATTTAATTATTTCGACTAATATCGTGACGAATTTGGCGACGACACTTTCAGCGTTGCGATGATTTTGTTTCAACAATATTAGCTACGGCCCTAGAGTTGTGGCAAATGAGCGACGGAACAATGGCGAACTTTGCGACGTACATCTCATCCGTCGCTAACACTAGCGACGCATTCGTTCGTCGCCAATTATGGACATGACAATACCCAGTGTTCGACGATTGAATATAGTGACGAATTAGGAGTTTAAGTCGTCGCAAACTAGCGACGGGATTAGCGACGGATAATGGATGTCACTAATGGCGACAACTTTTGCGACGACATATTGGGCGACGATATTTTCGACGATTTTTTACCGTAGCAGATTTGCGACGAAGAACCATATTGTCCGTCGCTAATTTTAGCGACGATGCAGTAGCGACGACCCGTTGTACGTCGGTAGTTTCGTCGCAAAAGCGTTTTAGTGACGACTTTTTCCGATAGTTTCGTCGCAAAATCCGTAGCGAAAATGCAGTTTTTTTGTAGTGTAAGTTGATAGATCTCATTATCTCATGCTCAAGCACAAACTTTTACATTGCCAACCTTTTTCTGCATATTAATGCTCACAAAATACCATTGAAAAGAATGTAACATTCTCTCAAAATTTGGAATTATGAACTCTTGATCAATTTGCTTCTTCGGTGCTTTGGTCTTCTTTTTACTCGTCAACACCCAAACTGCCCATTGGGCTATGTTTAAGAGCATCAATCTCTAAGCTAATTGTTAGACAATTATGGAGAATATTAAGGTAGCCATTGAGGTTAATCAATCATAATTCTTGTAGGTTTGATTGCCCATATGATCACATGTTAGTCTCCAAAAGCGGACTCCTTCAACTACGAAAAGTATATTGCTTTCGCGATGATCGCTAATCAATCAAGATATTTCATGTGATTGGATATTTCTTGGTAAATCAAAATTTTATAAATAAGGATCCACAGTACATCACAAGCTATCAATGAATAGGGGTAAAATATCTCAAAATAATAATGTTAAAGTTCTTTAATAGATTATTGTCGTAAGTAGGGTAAGTGTTTCTCTTATATCCGCAATCCCAATTATATTAAGCTTTCTAGTCGTTTGGTGATATCAAATTTTCGCCAGGCTTCTACTTATATTTGACTATTTCACAGTACCATGTTATAATCCAGGTCACGCAGGCTTTTGATATACAACTCATGTTGGCTTTTGATATTCAGCTTACGCAACTTTTTGCTAATATTTAATTGTTCTTCTCATGACAATTAACTACTATAGTGGTGTACATTTTGTAGACTTAACATCCTGAGATCTCCAAATCCACATACTCTCCACATAGATTCTTCTAGTCAATCAAAATCTTTTCATTGATCATATTAAAGTTTCTTTTAATGCAGACATAACCTAAAGACAAACAACTTGTGCATTTATTAAGATCACTATATATTATGGATAGTTTTGTCAACTTCAAAAACAAGGCATTGGTGGGGGTTGTTTTGAAGTGGCTAAAACAGTAATGAGAAGCTAATGTTATTGATATAAATATAAGGGAAAATGACATAAGTAGTCATTAAACTTTAAATCAATGTGCAATGTCATCTTTTAATTTTTAATTTATTTAATATGATCTATGAATTTTTATTACATGAACTATGTGAAAATGTTCAATATTGTTATTCAATTATTTCAACTTTAGGGGCAATATTAAATATTTTCATATAGTTCGAGAACTAAAATAAATATGTAATAAAAGCCTCGAGACCATATTGAATAGATTAAAAGTTTATGAGCGACATTTTGTGTTAAGATAAAATTTATAGACCACATTGAACAAATTAAATATTTAGGGACTACGTTGAACTAATTAAAATTTTATGGACTGCATTACATGTTGAGTTAAAATTCAAGGATCGTTTATGTCATTTTATCTAAATAGAACACCAGTGGAAAGTTCAGGAGGACCAGGTTGCCTGAGAGTGTGAAGATAAATCAGGTCAAGGCCTCAATGGAGAAGGAAAGTTTTCAGAGTCATTGCTCCAAAGGTGGAGGAGAAGAAGCCTAAGGTCAAGATCATTGAGATCTTCGTTTGAGAGTTGGTGAATCGACGGACCTCGTTGCAACTTGTGTCTGTATATAAACTGAGTATTTATGTGTGTATGATTTGTTATGTGTGGGTTTCGTGTGCCGTGAGTAAGGAGTCTCAATATTCTTATGTCTGCTATGGTCATATGTATTGCGACCGTTGTGAGTCCCTGCCCGTAATGAGATTCGACATTATGATTTTCTGACTTCTGTTTTATGTGATATTGGATCATGAAATTGTTGCTTTTCCCCTTTTTGCTATGAATTGAGATGAGCTGATAACTTCTGGGATTAAATCAGGCTGGAAACCATGGTTCTCCTTCTGAGCTCAGCACGAGATGCAGGGTTCCTTCTGCTTCAATTTATCAAATTTATCAGATAACAAGACCAGATATACCAACAAGTTTTCTAATAACGAAGGCAGAGAATTTATCAGGTACTCACCTCCCGTGCCTCAGTTACCGACGTGGGAACCCGAGTCTATCGAGGCCGAGTCCATGTACTTGATACTTGTGCTCAAGTTCCTAGTGGCTGGGTACCCAGCATTTGCAACTAAGACTCCGGTGCTTGGGCTTGGGAACCCGGCGGACGGCTCCATGTTTGAAGCCCAAAGCTCGAGCCAGGATCCTTGACCCTCAGAATATGATTTGATGGTATATAACGTGTGTCACTTCTATCACTCTTTGTGTCACATCAAGAAAATAAAAGCAGTTTCCCTTACCAAACGATGAAAAATATTTTTCAATTTATTTTCAGGCTGCATCGAAACACTGAAAAATATTCCATCTTCTGAAAAATAACTTCTCGAATAACTTTTTTATTATATTCTTGGTGAAACAAATGGATACTTATAATATTGGAGTAATGCACTGAAGATGCGACACAATCTTTCTCAACCTGTATATACAGATTGGACAAGACGGGTTCTGTTTGATGGTCTCTCTAGGGCTAAATTGCATATGGGAGAGTTATTATGCTGTGCTTGTGGATCGGGATGAATACCCACCCGCCCTCTCATGCAAAACTGTGGATTTCATGGTCCTGGCCCCTCGGGATCGCAGAGCGTGTCGCGAATTGAATGCGGGTATTGCTTGGGGATTAAGGTGACACCAGATAGCCCAAAGGCTTAAATGGAATAGTAAGTACGTAATGTTTTCGGAAGCGGAGGGAATTTACGAGATCAGCTCATGTCCTAACGTCGACGTGAAAACAGATGTGGAGAAACCGGTTTTCAAAGTCACTTATTTTACTGGTTTATGCTTAGGTTGACATGGTTGTCACCACAGGCTTAGTGCATTTTCTTTCTTCAAGGCGAGTGTGGGAGAGGATGGAGATGGGATCTTTTCAATTCGGCCAAAAGGTTTCTCGGCAAGTGATCTCTCAATCCTATCACACTGTCTCCCGCTCTCTTCTGATAAATGAGAAGACTGATATCACTACTTGACCTCTTCGATCGTACCTGAGGAAACGAAATAACGGCTCTTGAGTCGCAGCTGGCATTCACCAACTACACGAACCCCGACGTGCCTGTTTTCGTAGGGAGTATCAAGTTCCTGCATCCATGCCGAATACCTGTTTTGGCATTTCATCAAATAGCCAAGTGTGCAATTCATTCCCATATATGGATCGAGCCCCTTTATTCCTACTGAAACAGGAGGTATAAGAACTTTTTGCAAATGGCTTCTATCATGCCATGGATTCCCACAGGCTAGTGAATGGAAGCATTCATTGGAGGTGGGTATACTTTTATGAGATTAATATTATTGTACTGATGAAAAGGTGGAATCACATCAAGAAATTTGCTTGGCCCTTCAGATGGAGAATCAGTCCATCCAGTTTTTGCCCCTCTTTATCCTCAAGAGAATGTCAAGTTCATAAGTCAAAGCACATGTTGGTGCTGCTTCCGGCGGCCCCGTGCTATATGCTCGTAGTAAAACAAAACCACTCGAAAGCGGTAGCATTTGTCGGGACAGCGAAATATGCAATACGTTGAATAAAACCGAGAATGAGAATAAAGCTGATTTGGCAATCCCGCACTTGAAATTCGATATGATTTTACAATCAGCCAAAGGAGAGATCTCTCTCTATATATATGCCGATCGTCTAGGGCTTTGTAGCTGTGAAGTGAAATGGCGAAGTCTTCAATGTCCCTTTATGACTTCCGATATTCCAACAGATGGTTTGAAAGATATAGATTGGAAACATATCAGGATGCCGATGTCGGGACCTTGAAGGCTTTACGCCATTTCTGAAGAAGGATGGAACCCTCGAGTGAAATGGTGAAGTTCTCGATACCCCTCAAAGGCTTCCAATGTTCCATCTGTATAAGCTGGAATATTGGTTGCCGATGAGGGATATTGAAGGCTTACTCCATGTAGATGAGGATCGTATCGCGCTGGCTTTGGTGCATCATGTTCATGACAGAACGCAGAGCAACTGAACCCTCTCTGAGGAGCTGATAAGCAAGGTATGCTAGGCCTCAATTCTAGTGGCATTGCTGCAAGCACATTCTCCTTCATCATTGCCATGCAGAGCATTATTCTCTCGAGGATTCGAGCATGTTCCACGATGACTCGAAATATACAACTTGGATGGCACTGGAAGCACGAGATAGCCGTGCTGAAGTTTGAATAAGTTCTTTCATCTCTTGAAGTAACCCACATTCTCTTTTTAAACGAAACTTAACACCACTTTATCTTATTCCAAAGTTGGCGTTGAACTTGCCAGGCTAAAGAAGCTGGCCAAGGAGCAGCAATCGAATGACCTGGACAAAGCAAAGCTGGATTATGAGCCTATGGAGAAGCTCCTGGCTTGAGTCTGAAGGTTTTAGATACTTCGTTCGGGACGTGGTTTTGTATCGTTTTTCTGGTGTTCTGAACCAGGTCGGAGACGAGCTGATTTAGTTACTCTCTGAAACTAGATAATCCTCAATTCCTAACTCTTCCTCTGTAATAATTCCGTTAGGTTGGATTACGAGGAAAGGAATGTCAATTACTGAAATATTGTCACCAGTATACTTTCATGTCACAGCATGTTCATCATACTAGAACTAATATACAACTCTGTTTTTTCCCCCCTTCTTTACTTTTCTTTTTCTTTTTTCTTATTGTCCTCCACCGGTCCACGGCCTCAGTGAGGTCCGCAACACCTTCGCTTGGCCCAGATCTGGGGAGGGCCTGGGCGAGGTTTTCCTAGCCCTTACTTGTGGTTGGCACCAGATACCAATTAAACTACTCATGAAGCTCTTTGATCATTAATTCTGAAGCTGGTTTCCTTGCAGTATCCTAGCAATGGGAGGTTCAAGAGTGCAGACCACCAAATGGCGATGGACTCCAACCGCAGCCGGTTGTCCATAGCTACATTCCATCACCCAGCACCCGAAGCCGTCATGTACCCACTCTGTGACCCGGGAGGGAGGGAAACCTGTGCTGGATGAGCCTATTACCTTTACAGAGATGTACAGGAACAAAATGCACAAGGACATTGAACTTCCCAAGCTGAAGAAGCCGGCCAAGGAGCAGCAGTTGAAACGACATGAACAAAGCAGTGTCGGAACATGAGCCTCTGGAGAAGCTCCTGGCATGAGTCCACTAAGGGTTCGAAATACGGTTTTAAATCGCGCTAACTGCGTGTTGAACTCGGTCGGGGACAATCTAAGTCAGATACTCCAGTAAACTAGACGAACATCGGTGCATGAGCGATGCGGTCAAGAATGTGTTAGGTTGGAGTAAAGAGGAAGGGAATGAGCACTAATGAAATACGACGCAGCTCTTTTTTTTCCATGTGGAACGATAATCAGTGATACTACACGGACTGTCTTCCCAAATTGATACAGTTGCCCAACTCGTGTAGGATAAGCATATGGATCGGCCTTGAATCGGGCGCAATCCGGACTCTGCGAACCCTGACTCCTTCCAATTTAATTCCGACCAACATTCCTCAAACGCAAAGTACATGTGCCTGAGCTTAACGTCAAAATACCAGCGACTTTGATGATCGACCGGCTTCCAAAAGTTAGGTCAAGTCGGATGATCCCATTCCCTTAGTCAAGGAATGAATCTCTTGATAGGATCAAGTTGTATCAATTGCATTAGGGAGCTTCAGCAAGTAGCCAAGAAAGAGGAAGAGGCCTCGTTAATCGACCCCATATGATGCCGCCCCACTTGCCCGGTCATAATCAGGACACGCTCTTATCCGCAAGGCTATCTTTATGCGTGGGGAGGGAAATAGAAAATGGAGAGAAAATCGCCAATTAGACCTTTTAAATTAATACTTCAATCATTTATTTTATATACAAGTTTATGTTAGTTATGCTGCTGAAGTATCAGCTCAAAGAATTATATTATACATACTAAAAAATAAAGATAAAATGGGCTAATACGTAGAAAAATCCCAAACTAGTACATTTCGTGACAAATTTACCCAAAAGTAATATTTGGGTCACTAAAAATCCTAAACTAGTAAGCCTATGACAAATCGATCCAAAAATGTCAAACCGGTGCACTCATAACATATTTATCCTTCATGGAAGTCGGGCATCATTTGTCATTTTACATGACATGATCGGTACTAACGTAAATAACTTTTAATAATTTTTATTTTTAGTTTTAGTAAATAATTCTTCTGTCTTCTTCTTTTCCTCATAATTGCCCACGACGCCTTGCCGGCCACTTGGCGAAGGCCACGAAGTGTCTGCGGCCCGACCTCACTGGCCGCAAGTGAAGGTTATCTCTGGACATGAAGAGGGAACATAATTTGGAGAGAAAATTGCCAGAAAGAACTTTTAAATTTATACTTCACTAAATTACCTTATTCTCAAAATTGTGTTAGTTATAATAATATGTTTGAAGTATCAACTCAAGGTATTATAATATAAATAAAAAAAATTCGCCTGTAGAATTATTTGTGTGAAACTATTTTTCTATTGCAAAATTCAAAGGGCCACTTCTAGAAAGAAAGGACCTGCATCCTTAGATGACTAATAATCCCTAGACATTGTCTAAAAGATACTGCCGCAAAACACGTGAAGAGGCTAATGGGGTCACTTCCGATGTTTCTGGTAGCAAGACCTGCTTCCAACAGTTACTAAACTCCTCAATCTCTGGTCTGCCGCCGCCGCCGCCGCCGCAATCTATTGACTGTGACTACGTCCACCCGCTCAACCCCCCTCCACCGCCGGTCGACCGCCACGATAACATCCAGATTTTCTCGAGGAGTTCCGCCGCCGCCAAGCTCTCTTGCTAGTTCTCCTCGCCGCTGCCGACGAAAACCCTCTCCGCCCACGATCGGAAGAGGGATTTCTTAGGCGAATTCCGGTTGAGTACACGCGAAATCCCTTTGCTCCACTCGGGAGATTTCTTGGTTTTCCAATAGACGTCTTCTAGTGTGGAAAGCGAAAGGACCGGACCAACCCTCGGTCTCGAACGGTCGTTTTGGACCAAAGAAATCTTCAATTCGTACGGGCTTGCGTCGGGACCGACCCCACGCGACTGAATGAGGCCCTCTTTTGAACAAGTCCAAGTCAAAAGGAAGGGCCAGGTCAACTCTCCAGAAAAGCTCGATGCCGACCGCTGCGGAAACAGCGATCCGATCTTCGCCCCGGCAACGACTTGACGTTTTAAACGGCAGGGATCGACGCAAAGTCTTCCCTTATCCAATGAGATGACCCCGCGGTCGGTGGGGCACATTCCCACGTGGCAAAATCAATTTTTTTTTTTTTGTGATTGTTGGATGACAATGACCTCTAACACATTTCATAATTTCTCCGGACCGACCAAATATAGATCTATTGGATATTTGATTTCATCAATTTAATTTTAAATTTTCGTGCATAATTCTATCGTAGTCCTTTAAATAAGTTTTTTTTTATATAAATTGCCGACTCGGTAAAAAATAAATTGTTATTGATTTTTATATGGATTAAGCATAAACTAGTATGAGGGAGTTGAAATTAGGCTAACAGAATGGTGACGGTCCAATAGATCCATCATTTGGGGGAGGAGCGTGTCTGCGCGTGTGAAGGTGTAGAAACGAAACTACTTGAACTATGAACATGTCGTGTCGTGCCAATGATGATCATGACGATGGTGATGATCTTGAGCATCTACACAATTGGGTCAAAAAGTTCATTTTGGTCCAATCGATTGAAAATTTTTAATGAACCAATAAATTAGGAATTCAAATATAAACTCGAATAGAAAGATCAAAAGGTACGTAATGATTATACTTCAATCAAAGTAAAAAGGCGAATTTATGCTTTTATTATGACTAAATGAGTCGAAACCGTGTATAGTGAAAGTTCCAGTATTACAAGTTAAAGAAAAGATCGAAATGCCCTTGTCGTAAGAATTAAATTAAGTATAAAAAAAAGTCATGAGACATATATCTTAGTGAAGGCTGGATGTTTTCATGCACTGGTGGCCTTTTGGAATTACTTAATTTCGTCACACCATCCTCATGACATACAATAAATAAATAGGAGACAATGTATAGAAATTGACCTTCCTCTCCTCCTTCTCCTTCTCCTTCTTCTTCTTCATCTCCTTCTTCTTCCTCCTCCTCATGTCCTGTTCATAATTCCTCAATTTGTCTATTTTAAAAGCTTCTTCTGTTTGACCACCACCCTCTCCCTCTCCCTCTCCCTCTCCCTCTCCTTCCTCCCTCCTTCCTCTTCGCTGCTACCGCCTTTCCCTCCTCCTCGCCAATTCGCCTTGTAGCGTACATTATTTAGAGCCCGCCCGCCATTGCTCTTGATCTGTCACAGCTTGTCGATATCGAGAGGGAAAGCATGGGAATTTGCTTCTCCACCACCAAGGTCGGCGGCTCCGGCGCCAAGGACGGGTCCGGCGGGCCGAAGGCCGCGGTCCGGCAGGGATCGACGCGTCGGAACGGGAACCGGCGGCGGGAGCGGGATCAGGACGGGGCGGCGAGCGAGGCGAATCAGAAGCAGAAGGACGATGGGCGGCCGAAAGACGACAGGGGGAAGCAGGGCGGCGTGGTTCCCTGCGGGAAGCGTACGGACTTCGGGTACGCCAAGGACTTCGAGGAGCGGTACTCGTTGGGGAAGTTGCTTGGGCATGGGCAATTCGGTTACACGTACGTCGCGGTCGACAAGGACAATGGCGACCGAGTCGCGGTTAAGAGGATTGAGAAGAAGAAGGTGATGGCTCTAGTTTTTTCGCTTAAATTTGAGGATTGGCTTTCGTGTTTGTTGGGCGAGTTGTGAGGATCTTGGGGCCTTTAGGGCCTGTTTAAGATAATGCTGCTAGATTTTCTGAGGTAAGGTTGCGTGTTTATGGTGAAATTTGTTGTTTCTGGGTGACTGGGACTTCTCTCGTGTGTCTCCAGGTGAATGTTTCCGATTCATTGTAGTCGCCGTAATGCGTCTCACGAATTTTTCTTTGAATGATCTTAATCGAGTGATGTTTTTGACCAGTTACTAATTATTAATGCAGATTTTTTGGGTTAGGATCGAGTCTCGAAACTCTATGTTGACATTCTAATTCCAAGAATGATTCTTCAATTCCAGTAACTTTGGTGCTATTACTTCAAAGAGTCCTTTTCTCGTTTTTCAGTTTCTTTGATCTTTACATGGACAACTCTTATTGGACACCCCTTACCAAAAAAAAAAAAACTCTTATTGGACATCAATCAAGAGGATCATGCTGTTGTATAATAGCTGTGCTCAAATGATTCATTTCTCCCAGTTGCACGTTGTAGACTAATGTTCAAGAATCGGTAGAGTGTTCAGTGCAGTTTATGCAGTTTTTAATGCTTGAAATTGGGGCGTGCTAATGAGGTTGTGAGACTGGATGAATTGCCCTGCTTTAGGAATTATTCAACTGTTTCAATTCTTTGGTACACTTGGGGCTATGCCTAGCAGAAGTCAGGACCATGTCCATGCACATTGTCATACTTCGTTACCTGAAGCTGTCTAAACAGTATTGCAGATCCCTTGGTTTGTGCTTCCAGGATGGAGTCTGAAAGAAAAGCAAAGTTTCAAGCTTCCTTATATTTCCCTGCTAAGTGTCATGCTTTTAATTGCTTTGATATTCATCGTGGATGAATTTCATCTGTTTTATTTAATCAAAAAGAATATTCTCCCACAAATGATTAACCTGCTGCAGTTTGTACAAGGTTTTTTTTTTTTTTTTTGGGGGGGGGGGTGGTATTTGGCATGTTAATGTGTCTTATTTTGTAATTAACCTTCTATTTCAGTGACTATTTCAGTGACTAAGCTTGTTTCTTCCTTGTCTCATAAAATCCTAGGACAGTAGACTATGTGAACGTGTACTTTGAAGATGGGATTCTCTCTTCCTATCATGTACTTATTGCAATATCTCAAATCAGATCATTGGATAATGGTGACAGATGGTTCTTCCCATAGCGGTTGAAGATGTCAAACGAGAGGTCAAGATTTTGAGAGCCTTAACAGGCCATGAGAATGTCGTTCAGTTTCATGATGCATTTGAGGACGACTCTTATGTTTACATAGCCATGGAGTAAGTTCTGTTCCTTGAACTTTTCCTACGTGAGCTTGGAGAATTTTAGTTAGAACATGCTTTGGTTCATTTATTCTAACTATAACTGGCTTTTAGTTTCATCCTCAATTGTGAACAGTTTTATGTTTAATTCCTCATCAATTGATATGGCTCTTGTCTTCTTGAAATATCACTTTCAGATACTGTGAAGGTGGTGAACTGCTGGACAGGATACTAGCCAAGTAAGAAACTTCAATGCTTGTCTCCGCCACTTGTTTCCAAGTATAACTAATTTTCACTTTGACACATCTTCATGGCTTCTCTTTGATCAGGAAGGATAGCCGCTACACTGAGAAAGATGCAGCAGTTGTTGTGAGGCAGATGCTCAAGGTCGCAGCAGAGTGTCATTTGCATGGTTTGGTGCACCGTGACATGAAGCCGGAGGTAGATTCTCCCTTTTTTATTAATTATCATTAATGTCAAGTAATGGCACTAAAAATTTTCTGAAATATGTATCTGGTTGTAGAACTTTCTTTTTAAATCAACCAAAGAGGATTCTCCCTTGAAGGCTACAGATTTTGGCTTGTCTGACTTCATAAAGCCTGGTGAGTGAAATTATCCAGTGCAAGTTCACCTCCAGATGTCTTTTTACCTTTTCCTTTTTGTTTCAATGGAATAGAGTGCCAAAAAGATTAATACGAACCTGTGTAGTACTTAATATTTTTTAGAGTGATAATTAGAACGTTGGAGGTTTCCGGGGACTTTTTTTCTTTATTAGTTGATTGCTTAAATAACTCCTTACTTTTTATCCAAATGTATTTAGGGAAAAGGTTTCAAGATATCGTTGGCAGTGCCTACTATGTTGCTCCTGAAGTTCTGAAACGCAAGTCAGGGCCAGAATCAGACGTATGGAGTATTGGTGTTATTACCTATATTCTTCTCTGTGGAAGACGTCCTTTCTGGGATAGAACTGAAGATGGTATTTTCAAGGAGGTGCCTTATCTGACTCTCCTCTTTCCCTCCTTTTTCCTTGTTCGAGGTGCTGCCATTTTATTGCCATATCAATGTGGTAAAAATGGCTCTTTCTCATGCAGTGTCTTTATCCTCATCTGCCCCAATTCTAGACATGTTCTAGAAAAGCTACTGTATAAGATGGAACTTTCAGTTCCAACTCTCATCATTTTCTTTCCTGGTATAGTTTATATTATAGTTTTCTCACCTTTTGTTGAAGCTGATGGCTATGCCTGCCAAATGATATCTGATCATTATTGGATTCCTTCACCAAATATTGTCTTTTAGCAAACTTTTTCCATTTTCCTGTGGCCACTTCTTATTGACATTTTGCTTGTGATGCAGGTTCTAAAGAAGAAACCTGATTTTCATCGCAAACCATGGCCGACAATAAGCAACAGTGCTAAAGATTTTGTGAAAAAGCTACTGGTGAAGGATCCCAGGGCAAGACTTACTGCTGCCCAAGCCCTCTGTAAGTTTTCAATTGGTGTTTGACATGAAAGCTGATTGATATGCCATGAGGGAATTCCAATGAAAAGTAGGTCTAGAATTATTGTGATCTGGAAATGCTTTTCTTGGCTATTTCTTTGCATTCTCTTGCTATGCTAGATTCTAGCCAAGAGAAAGAGGGAATTGTTAGATTAATTGTTATTCATGGTTTTCACTTTCTTTGGAACTAAGGATTTTCTGTTTCCTCTTAGCATTGATTTCTATTAATTGCTGCATTTTCAGCGCATCCATGGGTCAGAGAAGGAGGAAGTGCATCAGATATCCCTATTGATATATCTGTTTTGAATAATATGAGACAATTTGTGAAGTACAGTCGACTGAAACAATTTGCTTTACGGGTAACAAAAATGCTCTGTGTAATGCCTTTAAGAAGGGAAGGATGTTACATCATGTCATTGTCTAACAATTATTCCTTGCAGGCACTGGCAAGCACACTTGACGAAGAGGAAATTGCTGACCTCAAGGATCAATTTGCTGCGATTGATGTAGATAAAAATGGATCTATTAGTCTTGAAGAAATGAGACAGGTATCTATTTCCTTCTAGTTCCACATTCATTCTGATGAATAGTTTAGTTATGTCGTGATCATGAGTGTTGTTTGCATGCAGGCCCTTGCTAAGGATCTTCCCTGGAAGCTGAAGGAACCACGTGTCTTAGAGATCCTTCAAGCGGTAACTTTGAGTTTTACCTTTGTCATGTCCTTGTTTTCTCCTTGTGTATTAGCAATTGAAATTTGGTTTACTTTTATTTTTACCTTTGTTATGTCCTTGTTTTCTCCTTGTGTATTAGCAATTGAAATTTGGTTTACTTTTATTTTTACCTTTGTTATGTCCTTGTTTTCTCCTTGTGTATTAGCAATTGAAATTTGGGTTTCTGGTGGAATTGTGAAATAGCATTTCTGTCACTCTCACTTTGTTCTTTCCTTGTTTTGGCGATTCTCTTTTGTTCATCTTTGATTCCTAAAGCTTTCATTTAGTTCTTGCTTCAGCTTTCATTGTACGAATACTTGCTTTTGTGTTGTTAACCATGCAATATAGAATTGATTTTTTTTCGTTCATATTGATGAGCTGCTGCCTAGCTTGCAGATTTTTCACAAACATGTTGAATCCTGAATGGTGCCTAAGAATCTTGTTGAATCCTGAATGGTGCCTAAGAATCTCTTTTGTTTTTCCTTCATGTAGATTGATAGCAACACGGATGGGCTAGTGGATTTTACTGAGTTCGTTGCAGCAACTCTTCATGTGCATCAGATGGAGGAACATGACTCGGAGAAGTGGCAGCTGCGGTCACAGGCTGCTTTTGAGAAATTTGACATTGATAGAGATGGCTACATAACCCCAGATGAACTTAGACAGGTAAGTTTGACTATCTTCATTTCATTCATTCCTTCCCCGTTCATTTGCCCTTAGTTCTCATTTGTGTCACTATGATGTGGATAGAATGAAAATTGAAGTTCTTAGACAGTGGAAATGTCTTTGTTTTGATTTGTAACTGGATTTGGATCCTGTCTCCTAGAAGCTTGAGGTTCGTTACTTGCAAAATTACCCAAAAGCTCAGAAAAGTTGGTCTGCGTTATCTGACAATGCAGCCAAATAACTCGGCCATCTTTTTGCGTATTTGGCATAGAATACTAGCATAGCTCCATTCTATTGCAGCGAAGCTTGTCATCATTTTACGTTGATAAATGTGGTTATTGTCTCATTTGAAAATTCTAGCCGATTTTATTCCCCTTTCTTGTATATTTGCCGCAAAGTGGTGGCACAGGTCTTTTACGTTGCTTGGTGCGAGAAATGGTTCAGCATTTTAACGCATGACCTTGATATGATGCTCCCGTGCTTTTGTCAGCAGACAGGTTTGAAAGGCTCCCTTGATCCTCTACTAGAGGAAGCCGACATTGACAAAGATGGGAAAATAAGTTTATCGGAGTTCAGAAGGCTGTTAAGAAATGCAAGCATGGGCTCTCGAAACTTGCCGAGCCCTTCTGGTTATCGGAATTCAAAGAAGCTATAGATCCCTTCTGGAGCTTCTGGGTGTTAAAAAGAGAAAGAGGGAGAACGGGATGTGTTACGCATTTTGGTTACTCTTAACTATAGCGAGCCAATCGTGATGACCACCACCTCTGTGCTTCACTCCATTGCCGGTGGAAAGCCCTGTACGGAAGTTAGATACTCAGTCGAGGGATTTTGCCCGGCACCCCAAGTTAGACGAAAGTGTGTGGAGATGAAGGTTTGGAGAGATTGCCGGCTGTGTTCGATAACTTGGTGAGAGGGAAGGGCTGGACGGGTGAACGTCTTGTAACGAGTGTGGGATGTGTGGGCTGTGTCTGTATGATAGACGCCCTCGAGGCGGAGGGCCTATTCCATTACGGAACATGCAATGCTTTTTACTTGTAAGGCCTTCTCTTTTCGCAATTTTTTTCGCATCGCAAATAACCAAAGTGCCGCATTTTCAGTCTCTTGGAGATGAGCAATGCACCTGTTTTTTCTGTGATGTATTTAGAGATGCATGCTGAACAACCATTAAGGCAAATAAATTGATCTTTTTCTGGTTAAGGCTACTTTGTGGGCGATACTTAGTTTCAAGAGCCATTCGTCGTCATATCGAATCATGGCCAAAAAGAAAGGAAATTGTAGGAGGTGATGCGCGGAACACAAAGAATGGCTTCGATGCAAAATCTGAGCTCGAATAAATTATTTTCAACCTTTAAAGAGTGCAATGAATGAGCCATCCTTGAAGTCTGACTATACTACAAAAATTCCCTGTATTAACAAGTTAAAGCAAAGCAAGATAATATACAGAAACTACAAAAAGGACTAGAAGATGAGTTAGGCTCTCTAACAGGAAAAGGAAATTGTGGCATTCCTAAATAAGTTTAACCAGCAATCTTCCACGTCCTCAAGAACCAGACAAACCGTTTTTCTTTTAAAGAAAAAATGTAGTCAGCAAGCTCTGTTTCCCGTTATTTCCTCTAAGATCGTGACTACCTGCACATCGAATTTTCTCGAGCTAGAAAAACTACGACCCTGACGTCAGATATAAGATACAAGCTACATAAGTTAGCGTTAGTGTTGGTTTAACAGATAACAAGGAATTAACTCTTCATCTACTGGACTTTGGGTTGTCACTAACACTATTAGAGGAACTATCTGGAAAAACTTGAGATGAAGAAAACTTGCTCGACGAGCTGCCATCAGTAATACCCATCTCCTTTGTCTGGGTCTGCTTGCCCTTCTTTTCTCCGGATGTCAAGTCCTGCATAAATTATACTGTTATGCATATTGTGCCAATTCACAGAGCAGATCTAGCTTTGGCTCAGAATTATGAAAGAACAACCTGCTGTGATGATGTTCCTGGCATCTTAAGTTCAAGGTCTGTTGCCACGTCATTTGAATCGTCACGTTGTTCTGCATTGCTGCCCTTTTGATGATCTGAAGACCTGCTTTTGGAGTCTTGTTTATTTGACATATGGGAACTGGAAGCATATTGAGTTGACTGCTGTTCAATTGTGGGATTGGCAGGCATTGAATATGGGATAAAGGTAGAACATGGAGCAGGAATAGCACTTGCATTCTGATTCCCAAAGAAAGGGTAAGGCTGAAGTTGTGAGTGCATGGGTATTGGACCTGGAGGGACAGGTATTGGAACTGGATATGAGTAGGCTGGGCCCATGATGACAGATGGATCCATGGCAGGCCAAGGGTAGATAACCCTCATCCTTTGCTGGTACTGGACATTTAGATTTTCAATTTCAGATTTTAAAGACGATCTCTCTTCTCTGAGCTCATTCTTCTCCTGCATCAGCTGGATGTAATGCAAAGTTAATATTAGCATCAAGGCAAACAATGGACACCTTAGGATACTGGATGAA
Source organism: Melaleuca alternifolia (assembly GCA_019926035.1). Lineage (NCBI taxonomy): Eukaryota > Viridiplantae > Streptophyta > Magnoliopsida > Myrtales > Myrtaceae > Melaleuca > Melaleuca alternifolia. The sequence continues at coordinate 2,901,316 of JAGKPW010002416.1, read as the reverse complement.
GAGAAAATCACCTCTCGAGATTCCTCAGTAAGTGTTGCACATTCAGCTTTCAATCTGTTAACTTCTGCAGTTAAATCCTTCAGTACCTGGACTGTGTCCGTGAGAATGGTTGCCTTGTCATTCTTAGGTCTATCAGGATCTGGAGATAATATAGGTAAGGAAAAGCAGCTGTCGTAAGTCTAGCATAACCAAATTGGAACTTTAACAACAGAGAAACAGGACATGCTTGATAAGATAATCCAGTGCATGGCAACCACTATAATGAGAAAAAGCAAGAAAGTCTTACCCTATCCAATATCCAAGAGATTCTAAATAAGTAAAATAAAAGCATAAGCATCAAATCATGCCTTTGTTTATGCTTAAAAAAAAGTCAATTAATCATCTTTGCGAATTGGTCAGTCTCAATAACCCATTGCTTACTTTTATCTCCAGTACCCTGTCTGTCAAATTCAACTAAACACAAGGAACTTGCAACTTTCAGTGGTTCTCTTGCACAGCAAACAGAGAGATAAGCTTCTGGTTCTATGCTTGTAAGGATATTCCACCACATCTCTCTTTGGCACATGAACCTTAAAGACAAAATAAGTGGTAATTGTTGGTTACAAGAGCCCAAGCTGCAATGAATTTTCCTAAATGAACTATCTATTTTTTATGGATCAGTGACCAAGAATGGTCGATCTTAGGTGGAGAGATTTTGACCTTATCCTTGACAACTGAGTTACAAGTTTGGAATTGCAATGCCAATGGAAATTCAGAAGCAGAAAAGGATCGAATTCTCAAACAGACATGGGATTTTGGAGGAAAATAATAGCACGGTTCCAACTGACTTATGGGATCACAATGCCATCATTCTGACTTCCTGAAAGTGTTCTATTTGCTAATAGAGGAATGAAAGTATCGAGAAAATAAAAGTTTAATTACCCTCAAAGCTTTTCTCGAGGTACAATGAAAGTAACTCTAAATGCCGATGTCAGTTCTGTTGAGTTTATTATTTTAGGAAAGTAGCAAGTTGGGTATATTTGGGTATATTTGGGTATATTTTGGTATATTGTATTAGGCTTATTCTAAGCCTATATATACTTCTTTTTATCTTTGAAGTAATACTAAGTTACTCTTTACCAAATTACATGGTATCAAACAATTTGTAAAGCAGCTTGCCAATGACTAGTACGAGGAGGACTCCAGTGGGTTCGTATGTTGTTAACTGAGATTGGACTACCTATGACTGGACCATCTCTTCTGTGCTGTGATAATCAATCTGCTATCCATATTGCCAGCAATCCCGTGTTTCATGAGCGAACCAAGCATATAGAAGTGGATTGTCATTTTGTTCGAGAAAAGGTGAACTGTCAAGACATACGGCTGGTGCACACGCCTTCTGAAGAGCAACTAGCAGACATTTTCACAAAGCCTCTTCGAGGCGTACGAGTTTCTTATATTTGTCATAAGTTAGGACTTTTTGATATCTATACTCCAACTTGAGGGGGAGTGTTGAGTTTATTATTTTAGGAAAGTAGCAAGTTGGGTATATTTGGGTATATTTTGGTATATTTTGGTATATTGTATTAGGCTTAATGTAAGCCTATATATACTTCTTTTTATCTTTGAAATAATACTAAGTTACTCTTTACCAAATTACAAGTTCATTCTGTCCACTCCTAACCGGAAACCTGTTGCATATTCACATATATACACATTCACATGTATTTTGGGGCCAAACAAGCACTTCTCTAGTCTATGGAAAATTAAGAGTTCAACATGAAGTCGTGAACTTTTATGACCTTCACAAACGTTAGCAGAGCCATGCCTACTGGCAGTTGAAGCCTCAGAGTAGTTATTTCACTGTTTCCCTACTTACTACTTGGATGCCACACATTAATGAACAGTAATGAACACGAAATGCAGCACTCTCATTTGCTTTTTCCCTGGAAAACTACCTCATCATCTAAGAGGCCGAAAAACACTAAGCCCGCAACTTATCAAGGCCGATGAAACAGGCATTATGTTACGAGATGCATTATGTACCTAGCGTACTCCCCAGTTCAAGGAAATGCTCATTTAGACGATCCCTCCTCAACTTTTCACGGTCGGCTTTTTGGACTTTCCTTGCAGCCACAGGATCCTTGGCTTCCAAATCCTCCCTGGAACCCACAGCAGAAAACCGTGAGAACATACTTTTCAGGGGCATTAACTTTAGCATTCGGGAAAATTCAACTTCCGTTTATAAATAAAAAAAAATGCGCAAGCTTTTTTCGGCCGGGGAATCCGTTAGTGAAGCAGCCATATATCCAAAATCGAAACATAGCATCGCAACAACCGATCACGAAGTCACCCCGCTTCTATGTTTCTTTTTCTTAACCAAATCGCACCGGAGAAACAAGTTTCATACAATCTCACTAGCATGAAAATTTATGCCGATCTGACGACTCCGAAAAGTCCGAACGCGGTCGAGAAGCACGACGAGAGAAGGAACTGAAAGCGCGAGAACCTGGAGGATTCGTCATGCGAGCCGCGCAGCCCGTTGGGCGGGTGTTGGACGGAGGTCGACGCTCCCAAGTCCGTCCGCCAGTGATCCATCTCGCTCTCCTCCTCCTCCTCCTCCTCCTTCTTGCTTCGCTGATTGAGACCTAGCTCACGAAATGGAGAGAGAGAGAGAGAGAGAGAGGTGGAAGCACCTGCAACAACCTGTGCTCTCCACGAGCCACGACGATTGTTGAAGCAAAACTGGAATCCTTTTGATAAATTAGCAAGGGGCAACTATCTGGTGACGCGCAGGTGGAGGTGGTGCATGGATGAATGGTATCACGACCGTTGATCTTTCCCGACATCGGGCCAATTAGAAACAAGAGTTTCGGAAAGAAGAGAGATGATAAAAGAAATAATTCCACAACTTAGGCCAAAGATAAATATATAACATCGTCTTTGAATTTTTAATTTATTAATACAAATTATGAATTTTATTTCAATATATTATGTTGTCCTTTAATTTTTACTTTATTTAATATGATTTATAAAAAATTTTATTTATATTCAATCTAATAACAACATTAAATATATTTATGTAATTAGAAAATGATGATATTGGGCGTTTTTATACAGTTAAAAAATTAAATTGAATATGTTCAACAAAAATTATATGATCACATTAAATGAGTTTAAATTTGGAGGCGATATTACATATTACGTTAAATTTTAAAATTAAATTAAATAAATTATAAATGTAAAAGTAATAATATATATGATCTAAAATTTAGATATTATTTGTGAGGTTTTCTTTTCCAAATTGAAAGCGGCAATTGGTTGAAGTGTACAGCAGACTCGATATGATCGGTTGCAGAGGATATTTTCTCTGGAGCAAGAGGTGCGGACACTCAAGCACATACGTAGGACTTGGACCTTCGGCGCCACGCTCGCTTGTCATTTTCAGTTCGACCGGTCAAATCAGAATTCGGAAGGTAGATGCCACAGCATGTCCTCCGATTCGCCGGAGGACGACGGCGGGAGGCCGATGAAGATGGTGACCTACAACGTCAACGGCCTGAGGCAGCGGATCTCCCAGTTCGGTTCCCTCCTCAGATTGCTTGATTCCTTCGACGCCGACATCATTTGCTTTCAGGTCCTCTCGCCTGCGTACGATTTCGGGCTTGATCGATTGAGTTGGCTTCTTTCTTTTTGCCTTTATGGGGCTGAATCCGCTTGTTCGTCTTGCGCTTTGGGGACTGTCGATAGGAGACGAAACTGAGGAGGCAGGAGCTTACGGCGGATGTGGTGATGGCCGAGGGGTACGAGTCCTTCTTCTCGTGCACGCGCACGTCGGATAAAGGCCGCACTGGGTATGCAGGTAAGCTGTTTGGCACAATAGTTTTCTGGGAAATTTTAGTATTTTGTTCCACTTTGAGTTGGGGGTCATTTGAATATGCGCTTTCATGTTAATAAAAGATTGAGCTTGATGGCTATAATTGGTCACTTACGGTGAAGAAAAGTTCCAAGTGGAAATTGGTCTGTCACCTATGATACTTAGACATTGGTTTCTACTGCATCATTTTTCTTTTCCTTGTTTGAATAACGGTGTTTTTGGATCTAATTCGGGGCCTGTGATGACTATGCTTCTTAAATATGGCCTTGTGGTTTAACCTCAATCCAGGTGTGGCAACATTTTGCCGAGTGAAGTCTGCATTTTCAAGCAGTGAAGTAGCATTGCCTGTTGCGGCGGAGGAAGGCTTCACAGGTCTCCTTCGAAACAGTAGAAATGATGAAAATCATGCTAGTGTAGCCAGAGGCCTTGAGGAGTTTGAGAAGGATGATCTTCTTCAAGTTGATATTGAGGGCCGTTGTGTCATCACGGATCATGGCCACTTTGGTGGGTTTCTTTTCCAACTACTTACATCTTAAAGAGGAGACACAGTAAAATGCTCGCGTCAATACTAAAGTACTGAGCCTTGATGCTCTTATACTATAGAATGAATGCTATAGGATTTTGGAACTCAACATCTAACATCAAGTGGTTGTTTGCATCATGTCTTTTGCCAGCTCTATGAGATGTTAACATTATTAATTATGCAGTTCTTTTCAATATTTATGGGCCTCGAGCGAACTCTGATGATGCTGAAAGGACCGAGTTCAAGCTCAAGTTTTTCAAGATATTACAGGTAAATTCATTATGTTTCTGGAAACCTTAGAATTTGGTTTGTCTACACAATCTCAGAGGACAGATTATCAGAAGGACATATAAATAGAAAGATTAAAGAGTTCTGTTTTCTCCTTCTGTAATAGGCTTTTTCACTTTTCTTTTCACACTGCTTTTCTTGGTACAGTGAGATGTCTAGATCGACCTCTCTGTTTTCATAGTAAAGCAATTGTAAGGATATGATCAGATGAGATTCAAAAGTTTGGAAGCCTCAGAATTTATAGTGTAGGCGGGCTTCTTTTTGTAATAACACTTTTAGGACCAAAGGCTCTAGTTTTGTCATCTATCTTCTATAGTATCTCTCCGTGGGTGGCTTCTTGCTATTCCTGGATTTACAGATTAATCACATGAAGGATACATGTGGATCACAGCTTGCTTATTATGTTATTGGTAATGGCATTTGACTGGTTGTGGATTTGACTTTGATTTTTTTTTTATAGCAATTGTCTTCTAGTACAGTTATTGCATCCGCAATATGGTTCGAAGTGGTTTTCTGGTTTGCATCTGCTTTGCTTCTTTGAATTCTCAATCTGAGCTGAAGGCACTTTTTCATATCTATTATATATAATATTTTTTTCTGCTAACATGCTTAACTACTGTTCTAGAGAAGATGGGAGTATCTTTTGGAGCAAGGGAAAAGATTATTTGTTGTAGGCGATTTGAACATAGCCCCTGCTGCTATAGATCGGTGTGAGGCAGGTCCAGACTTTGAGAAGAATGAGTAAATTCTTGACCTTTCATTGGTTTTCTCTCCTATATGTCTAATGTCGGATGGATATGCTTTCATAACTCTCGCTTGCTCTGTGAATATGGCTTTTTTACTTGAAGCTAATATGGAAGTCATTGAGTTCATTCGCCTTGCAGGTTTAGAAAATGGCTCAGGTCTATGTTGGTAGAAAATGGAGGTCCTTTCTTTGACATTTTCAGAGCCAAACATCCTGATAGGTGTGACATTTCTGTAAAATCTGGCTACTGGTTATAGCATATTACAATTTTCTTACTCATTTTCAAATTTGTAACATTTTACTCTGTATTTTCCTGGTTCATCCTAGTCACCAAATCATGAACATGGTGATTATTTTAAGTCCCTAGTACCTTATTTCCAACATCATCTTCCATTTTCAGGAAAGATGCATATACATGCTGGCCTTCAAATACTGGTGCTGAACAATTTAATTTTGGATCGAGAATCGACCATATCCTCTGCGCTGGATCCTGCTTGCATGAAGACTCTGATCCACAAGGTCATAACCTCATATCTTGCCATGTCAATGATTGTGACATACTAACAAGATACAAACGGTGGAAACCTGGGAATACCCCAAGGTAAAGTCACATATGACTTTACTTGCACTCTATAACTACGAAGCAAGACATTGTAGTAGCAAGACATCAAATGCTAAATTCTGTATGTTCTGAATGTGTGGCTCTCTTCCTTGGCACCTTTTTCAGTTTTACTTGATGGAATTCTGAGTAAATGGTGGCATGCATGCCTGTAAAGTTCCTACTGCTCATAAATTTTCACTTGATGGAATTCTGAGTAAATGGTGGCCTGCATGCCTGTAAAGCTCCTACTGCCCAACTTTCTCTTCTGTTTAATGTGTAGGTGGAAAGGAGGATGGAGTACAAAACTGGAAGGTTCTGATCACGTTCCTGTCTTTGTGTGTTTAGAGGGAATCGTTGACGTACCTCAACACGACACTCCATCAATATCTGCTAGATATTTTCCTACAATTCGTGGCATCCAGCAAACAATTGGTAATGGGACTTTGCTTCCAAAAGTCATGTTTTGGAATGAAAGCACAAGGTTTTAATTCTCAGATTGCATCTTTCCTCAGTCTAGAAATCTATGTCCATTAAAGTGGAATGCAGTGTCTTCTTTCTTTTCCTTTTCCTCAACTCCATTGCATGCAGTGCAAGAAAGCAACATTATCAGCATCCCTGAGAAAAGATCTATTTAGAAAATGCTTGTTTGAACTGTGGATTGTTTGTTTTAGAAGATCTGGGGACATTACTCCTATGAAGAGCATGTCTGTACTTAGGTGATTATCACGATTTATATCTCATGCTACATCTTCTTGCTTATTAGAAAATTCTGACAAGACGTTGCTATTTTTTTTTTTTTTTTGGGGTCTATAATGTTGCTATGTAATTGAGTGTCCCAAATATGTGACTATTTAGACAGACTATGGCGATGTTATCTGATAATTTAAGTTAAATATAATTATTGTACGTGTGTGTTCTTATTTTTTAAGCCATTGATTTCTGCCTGTTCTCTGGAAAGCAAAGTTCAATCATCTTATTGACCAGAAAAAGTACAATCATCTTAGGCTTCGTTTGCTAGCCTAGAAAGGAGCTTGGATAGGATAACAAATTATTCTATCAGTGTTTGGTGACCTCTTTAGGATGGGATAACCCCATATATTTCTGCAGCTTAGATTAAGGGTTTTTCTTTTCTTTTTCCCGGCCTTTTTCGTAAATTTAATTTTTTTTTTTTTTGTGCTATACTAAGTCCACAAAACATTTGATAGAATTATACCAGTCCATATCTAGAATCTGGGGTATTCTTATTCCACTTTATTCTATCCTATCGCAATTCTTGTCATGACGACTAAACGCAACTTTAATGTAATTTTGTGGTGCAGTTTTGTCTTTCCCTTGTAACTGTTTGTTCCAAATTCCTGTCGCTAAGTTTAATAAGCACTTAATCTGTGCAGTGTCAGTGCTAATGAAGAGACAAGTTTCCGAGCAAGTGGAAATGCCAACTTCGTGTTTAGAGGGAGATGTCACAATAAGGAGTTGTAGTAGGGGAACAAAGTGTTCCTCTGGCGACTCTGGTCCATCCGGGTCACTCTCCAGCGAATCTTGTGCTTTTTCAAACCAAAAGTCTGGTTCTGTAAACATGGAAGCACATGAACAGTCTCAAAATTTCACTGCTGTTTGTACATCCAATACTGCAGTTGGTAATCAATATAGTGAAGTTAAGAAAAAAGCTAAGAAAGGTCAAGGGTCTCAACTATCATTGAGGTCTTTCTTCCGGAGAAACTTAGACAGTTGCAACAAGGATGAGAAGTCTAGTGGAAGCTCTTCACTCAATGCGGTACATATACAAAAGTCTGATGATCAGACGTACTGTAACTTTGCAAAGTCTGAGGATAGCAGAAGCCTCCAGCTGAATGATTTGAACACAAGTGCTTCTGCTCTTGATCAATCGTCTTTGGGGAAAGAAAAAACTAATGCAGCTTTACTGCAGTGGCAAAGAATACAGCAGGTGATGCAGAATAGCATCCCTCTTTGCAAGGGCCATGGTGAACCTTGTGTCTCTCGTGTTGTAAAGAAGGCAGGTCCTAATTTTGGTCGCAGATTTTACACGTGCCCTCGTGCTGAGGTAACTGATCCTTTTTTGGGTGGAACTTTATAGTTCTGTGTCATTAGATATCTGGCAAAAACCTACAGCACAGGGAATAATATCTACCTTAGGAGGTTCACCAGTAAATAAAGGAAACAGCAGAAAAAACGACACATATTATTTTATGCTCTTGACTTGTCTCAAGTGACTTTTAATGAGCGGATGATGATGCATGTAATGTTACCTTAAATTGTTCCTGACTAAAAAATCCATGACCAATTTCTCCCTTTATAACAGTAATGGTTTGTTTTGATATTCATATGTTCCAGATAGATTGATCTTAGAGAATTCACCTAGTTATTGTGATTCAGGAACGAATCTGCATAATTACGATGTTGAAGTATCTTTCATTTTCCATTTACCTCTTTCAGGGGCCTGCCTCCAATCCTGAAGCAAATTGCGGTTTCTTCAGATGGGCTTCGTCAAAATCTAAGCAGTAAATAGTGAGGATGATGCCGACTAACCACCATTTTTACTGACGACTTTTTGACTGCTTCGTTTCTAGCTGTAGTTTTCCTGGCTTGTGTTGTAATTTTTTTCCATTATGCACCCGGTTCCACATTTAGAAATCTGAACCGGGGTGTGGGAGTAGAATAGGTGGCATTATGCTGAGTTTAACTGTTGTGTATGCAGACGAAGACAATGCTATTTGCAAATTGTATGGGAAGCGTAAGGCAATGTGACATGCTTTTTAACGGTAATCCTCCTGCTTTGTGTAGTAAAAAAACTTGCTGCCTCTGTGCCTGTACCATGTATGTTAGCGCCCTGTACCATGTCACCATCGTCATGAGCGAACGAATTCCGGGTGAAACGCCATGTTTAAATGTTTCTTGATTTGTGACAGAGCCGACTGTACTTGTCAGCACTCTATGCTGGTATTGTGGCAGCTTGCTTTCACATGCGTCTCTCTCTCTCTCTCTCTCTCTCTCGGTCCAGGTTATCTTTCTAAGGCCCCGTCTTTAGGCTCATCAAATGGTAGATTTCGGGGTAGCCGTGCTTTGTCAATTTGGAGCTGGACAGCTTAAGGAAGGCCCGGCTTAAGGCCCGTCATAGTCCAATCTGGCTTGTGTGTATTAGTTTTGGTTATATTTGTTTATGGGATAAATTCCAAAACTTTGTCCGAATGTCTATTGTTGTCTTGAGCTTTAACTTGTTCAATTTAATCAGTAAACTTTATCTTATTATATAATGCCGTCCATGAGTTTTTAATTTATTAAATGCAATCCCTAAATTTGTGGTGTATGTTCAATATAGTTGTAGACTATGTGAAAATGTTCAATATTATACCTCAAGTTCGACTAATAAAAGGAAAATATTGAACACTTTCATATAGTTTAGAGATTAAATTGAACATGTATCAAAAGTGCAGGTATCACATTGAGCAAATTAGAAGTTTGGAGATGACATTGTTTGTTGAGCAAAAGTTCAATGACCACATTGAATTAGTTAAAAGTTCATGAATGACATTATCGTTTCTATCATTTTTCCCTTTTTTTAAATCAGAAAGAAAGCAAAAACATTCTTGTAGTAATCTCGCACCCACGGCCACAAGCTAGGGCGAGCCAGCTCAATTACCCGATCGTGATATTGAGCACTCTTTTGGAGATGGCTTATCTTTTTGGGCTTTGCCAGGTTTAGCATGGATTGGTTGTTTCTCATGGGATTGTCCATGTTTACTTGTTCGTGTCTGATGAAAAAAGGAAGTTTTCCTTCCTCAGGACCGATGGCGAGGAAATTCATGTTTATGTAAGAGAAACTTGTGCCCATAAAATGCAACACTAATATCGCAAATTAGGTGTGATATAAGCTAAAGTCAATATAAGTGGCCTAAACATCTCTAGGTAAAAATATTACATGACCATGGTATTTTACGAGAATAGTCTAGTATAGATTAGAGCCGTTGAATTTGAAGTCAGGATCGGATTGATTTTGAGAAGGTGTCACTTGTCACCTGTAAAGCGGTAGACTACCAATATTCGAGGACAGTTACTAATCATGAAATTATAAATTAAACAATTGATTAAGAAATATTACGATAGCCAAGGATAATTTCCCAGAAAATAGGTTTTACTAATTGACGAACTTGAAAAGGATGATAGTTAAAGTAATTTCATTGAGAATGGGGAAATAAACTGACAATAAATTTACTCACACATGCTTGCGCTGGTGGAAACGTTCATTTTCTACAACCGGATTCAGAGTTTGAATCCCAAGTGTGGCTCCGTGATGTAAGTGGAGGGTCTTGGCGGTAGGTTGCTGAGCCAGTTTTTCTCGAGGTATTAATTCACCAATATGTAAGTCCGAAAGTCTAGCGAAAAGTGGGGATCCTCGATCATAAAAAATTAATAAAAATTTGAGGTTGCTTACTATTTGTTAAGGGAAGTCAGAATCGTTAAGACCTTCCAACTTAGGTGAACTAGTGTGATTGAACATCTATAAAAACGCATTTTTGGGTATCATTTACATAAACTTAGAGGTAATTTACGAATGATGAGGTTAGTTATAAATATATGTTGTGTGTCTTACAACAATTTGAGGTAAGTTACTATGATATGGGTTAATGACTAAGGGATAAGCATTCTCATGTTATAGCTTTTATGGCTAAATTACGGGAAAATGATACTAGAGATGCAATAACTTTTGTACGGTGCTCATTTGATTGTTAAAACTATTCAATTGATTACATGAGTGCTACATTACAGAAAAAACAATCATGGACTTTTTTAAATAAAATGTTAATTTATTGTGACTTTTATGTAAAAATGGGAAGTCTAACGAGGACAATGAGCTGGCTCTTCTTCACAAAACAAAGGCACTCACTTCAAAACATCAATCTCTGTCTAGTTTCTCCATCATTTGTTGGGAGTATAAATGGTCTGTGAACTTTAATCCAATATAAAATATTATTTTTGAAATTTTAATTTGAGCAACATGCTCCCTAGGCTTTGGTATAATGTTCAATGTCATCTCTAAAATTTTAATATGTTGAATGTGGTTCCTAAACTATTGATAATGTTCAATATAATTCCTAGGCTATGTAAATGTATTTAAAAGTTTAACAATCACATTGAATATTGAGACAAAGTTCATGGACCATTTATGTTATTTTCTCAAATTAGTTTAATTCCAACAAATTTAATACATCCAAAGAGCAAAAATGAGAGAGTACTCATGGCATTATTGATTTGAGAGTTTTAGAGAAATAATGATATAAATGGTCCTTGAATTTACATCTAATATGTAATGTGGTCCACATACTTTCAATTTATTTAATATGACTTCTGAAATTTATATCAATGAGCAATATAGTTAATAAATTTTCAATTTATTCAATGTGATTCCTGAAATTTTGATACATGTCAAACTATTCTCTAGATTATGAAAATGTCCAATTTTGTTCTTCAATTAATTTAAGCTTAAGAATCACATTTTTGTATAGTTCAAAAACTAGATTAAACACTTATAAAAATTTCAATGACCACATTGCACATTAGATTAAAGTTCAGAGACTACATTGAATAATTCAAAAGTTCATGAACTATATTGCACATAATTTCTCATTTCCCACATTGCACATTATATCATTTCCCATTGACGAGCTCGAGCTCTCCCAATGCCGATGAGCTTGAGTCTTGCTAGATTGATGAGGCTTATGCTTCACTTGGGTGAGTTCAAGCTCACAAGAGTCACTTGTGATCAGTCATCAACAATCACTATGGTCAGCCACTAGTTGAAAAAAAAGGAAAAAAAATTAAAAATTCATATTTCTAAAAAAAGGAAAAGTAAAGAAGGAGGAGGAGGAGGAGAATTGTTTGATCTAAATGAAAGAAAGAGATGTTTTCCTCTTTTCACAAAGTGGTAAACATTTTTCCCATTTTTGAAAATATTTTTTTTTCATTGGTGGAAAATGTTTTCCTCGATTAGTTTTTTTATTTTTGTGAAACAAAGTTAAATAGTTCGAAAAATATTTTCCTAAAAGTTATTTTTCCTGAAACGAATGGATCCTAAGAAATCAACGGTAATGAGACCTGATTGGTGTTGTGGTTGCCTTTGATAGCTTTGATCCATGGATTGGGCTCTTGTGACTTAGTGGGTATAGAGGCAGAGTGTCAGAATGGAGAATTCAGTAATAGAGTTCGGAGACAATAGCAATAATATTCAGTATGTCCAAGATGTTCTTGTTAGACATAATAATAATAATAATAATAATAATAATAATAATAATAATAATAATAATAATATTAATAATATTAATATTAATATTCACATTCATTTTTGCTTAGTTGATTGGATCTTGAACCGCTTAACTTGCTCCTGCTTTCAGTTGCAAGTCTCGACCACTAATTTTGCCCCAAATGCCTTGGTCTAAAGTTAGGAATGAACTTACCAAAGTAGTCTTAAACCTATTGGAATTGTACATTTTAGTTCTAAACTTTTTTTTTTGCTAATTGAGTTTTAAACCTTTTACATTTGTAGCAATTCTACTAATTCGGCCAACTTTGGCCGAAAATAGACATTGGCCAACTTCGACGTCGATTGTCCTATGTGGTGCGCCTAGCGCTAACATGAACAAATTTTAATAATATTTCATTGCTTTTGAATTATTTATTTCCTTTTCATTTTTTTCTCATTTTTTGCCTTTCTTTTTGTTCCTTTCCTTTCTTCCTCTTGCCAATAGGTGGCCGACTGGAGGTGAAGGCCAATGAGGTTGACCTTGTCGGCCATTAGCAAGATTGCCCCCATAGGCCACTAGCAAGGGTGAGGTCGGCCTCACCATGACTGGGCAAGGCTCTAACTCCAGGCTTGCAGATCTGCCATTTACTGTTTGTTTACCTTTGCTCCTTTGCGTTCTCACCTCAAACAAGTTTTATGGTCCCTGTCTGTTTTTGTATTCTCAATCTCATGTCTTGTCTCCACAAAGTTCATCCCAAATCATTACAAAGCAATTGTTCTAGAGCTCACCCTTACTAGTGCCCAGCGGGGTGAGCTTCACTAGAGGCTGGAGAGATTACTCTTGCCGACCGCACCATGTAGAACGGCCAATGTTCTTATTAGCGACTATTGGTCAAAGTTAACTGGAAAATTTGAATTGACATAAATATAAAAATGTTTATAACTCAATTGGCTAAAAATGATTTAGAACTAAATTGGTATAACTGTAATGGGTATAGAAATATTTTGAGAATTTTGCAATAGGTTACTAATGATTTAGAGTTGAAAAGGGAGATATGGCAAGAAGTGCATAGAATTGATTCTTAGTTCATGCGGAGAACTAAAAATGTAAAGGGATTTGAGCAAGTACAGTTGGTAGATATCAAATGAGGAATCATACTGTACAATTTGTTAATTGATGTCATATTTGTCAGTAAGTAGTAGACATTGAGCATTAACAACCGATGTGTAATTACAATCTTTTCAAGATACCTAAATGAAACTAAGAGCATATTATAATGAATTTTGTTGTTGATTTACCAAGAATGACAAGTGGTGTGAATGCTATATTGAAAAAAGGCCACTTGATTAATTGAAGAAGAGACAAGAAGTAAATATCCTCGCTTAGTTGACAATTGAGATAGATTTAAATTTCAAGAACAAGATCTTTTAAGGGGATGCAATGCAATATATGTGCCTTTTGTCTGGTCAAAAAATTAATTAGTAGAGAGAGAGAGAGAGAGAGAAGTGGACGATGGTGTGACGTCCCAAGGCGGCGGTGCGCGGGGAGGAGGGATGGCGGTGCGTCCGCGCCTCGGTCCCCGGACGCGCGCAAAGGGAGGCACTTCTCTTGTCCCACATCGCCTAGGGAGGAGTCTTGGGGCCAACTTTTAAGGCAATGGGCTTTATTGTGTAGACGCGTTTTCTCGGGTAGTATGGGATGCCTTGAGAAGAACAAAACCGTGAGGACTTAGTGTCCAAAGCGAACAATATCTATACAATGGAGGCCCAGGGTGTTACAAGTGGTATCAGAGCCGACTCCCGACCGCGTGTGGGGCCACAGCGAGGACGCTGTGCTCCTAAGGGGGGGAGAGTGTGACGTCCCAAGGCGGCGGTAGGGATCGGTAGTCCCACAGCCTAGGGAGAGTCTTGGGGCCAACTTATAAGGCAATGGGCTTTCCAATTGTGTAGACGCGTTTTCTCGGGTAGTATGGGATGCCTTGAGAAGAACAAAACCGTGAGGACTTAGTGTCCAAAGCGGACAATATCTATACAATGGAGGCTCAGGGTGTTACAAGAAAGAGACATCTGATAAAATTGGAACGATACAGAGAAGATTAGCATGCCCCCTGCGCAAGGACGTCACAGATGGTCTCTAAAAGAAAGGGGGAAGGCGTGAAACAAAGAAATGGAAAGAAAAGTAGGAAGAAAGCAAAGGAAACGAAGGGGAAAGAAGAAGAAGAGGAGAACGGAAAGTCCTCTTTTCCGTTCTCTTCTCATATATATGTTTTTTTTTTTGGGTGGAGTGACAGCCCCGTCAGCATCCTATTCTTATAAGATTTAAGGTGTGACAACATCACCAATTATCTTATGACAATTGACATGTCGTTTAGCTTGGCTATACAACATCGACATCATAGTTTGTGCTAAGCTCCAACTCAATGCTTTTCACTTGCCAATTGCCCATTTCAAAGGACCTCATGCCGGCTTGTGTTTGCTAGTCCTACATCAACGGCCCTAGTTTCTATGGACACAAGGCAAGCTTGTTGCCATGACTGTCGAGGCGTCCAACATTGATGGCGACCACAAAGGCTTATACTAAAGCCGAGGTCGAGGCCCGGCCTTATGCGACTCTAGATCTAAGGTCCCCTGAGGCCAATAAATTCGAAACTAAGGTTGCGCGCCAATCTTCAATAGTGAAAGCTCGCGCATGATACTTTGTTGAATCCTTATCCAATGAGGATGTATTCCACCTACTAAATGTGATTTCTTTTTTAATCTGGGTTATATTTTAGGAAATTACCGATGCGATTTTTAAATTATTGCGTTGTAGCTAATTCAGTCTTAAACATTCTCATTTAAGCAATTTAATCCTAAATTGTTTCACTATTTGCAAATATAATCTTTTTGGCCTCTTTTGTTGTTGAAAATCACTGACGTGGACATTATTTATTTTATGTGACACTACTTGTGTTAACATGGACAACTTTTTTTTTATAAAGATTTGCTGATTTTTTTTCCTTTTCTTCTTTTTTTTTTTCTTTTTTTTTTCTTTCTTTCATTGAATTTTTGGCTGCCAAAGCCTTGGTGATTGCCGAGAATGCTCTTCCCCAACAATAACCGAGAGCGTCGATCCTTGCCAAGATCCAGGTGAGGGTGACACGGCTCTTACTTGCCGGAAATCAAAAGGAAAATAAGATAAAGAAAGAAAACAGATGTTAAAATTTCAGAAAATTTATTACATATATTAAAAAATCATTCACATTTTTCTGGCTGTACCGCATAAGATGATCAAAACTTATTGGACTAACACGTCACCGATTTCTAGTCAAAATTAATCAAAAAAATTATATTAAAAAATCATCAAAAGATTCAGCATAAAATTAAAATGTTTATAACCGAATTGATTGGCATACAATAGATTTATGAAGTTATATCCGGTCCACTAAACGTGGCACGAGATAAAAGTTTGGAAATTGTTCGAATGACGGAAAGTAGGCTACACTTTATTAGCTAGAAGCAACTCTTAGGAGCATTCCAAATCACAAATTAATCGATGCTTTCGTCTTGGTGAAAGCTCATGCACCTTATCTTATATTAAGAAAGTAATAAAGAACGGCAGCGTAATTATGCCGACCCACTAATCTAATCGTATGGACCAAAACCGATGCCATTTGCTGCAAAATCAAGAAGTTAGTAGTGGGAAAAAATACAAAATTGAATGACCATTGAGCAAAGGACGGGTAGTGATTGGTTTACCAAGGCATGATGTGGCTGGTGAATTTTGTCGGGCGGATTAGTTATAGTTTAATGGTAGGTCGACGTCGGATCCGCCTATTTTAGGACAAAGGTCATCCTCATCGTGGATGAATGTAGGCGCCAAAGGTTTTTTATAATGTGCTTGCACAATTTATGGCCACCGGAGATGTTCCGAACTAGTTAATTCGTCTGCGTCATGCGATATCGGCCGACCAATACGGAAGCGACTCATGAGCTCTCTCTTGCGTTGAGAAAAATTTATCTCTAAAAAATAATGTCGTGTTTGACTTTAGAAGAAGGCCAACCTAATTTGATCTATGCATATTTCTAATGCTAATTGAATCCTTTTGATTTCGGACGAGATTTGAATAAGGCGAGCCGGTCTTATGTTCATTTCTTGTTCATTAACGCTGGCGGAATTACTAGAAGTTTATGGAGGATCGGAGTAAACTTTGCCGGCAGCAATTGCCTATGAAAATAAGATTCGTTCTTGGTCTAAATTGAAAAACGTCCCAACACTTTGAATTGTTGCGGGGGTTTAAAAAAATAGAAGGAAGTGCCCCAACAAAATTTTGGAGGAAGAATTTAGGGCGAGGCATATCTAGTAATATCGTCTTAAAAGCCGATCGCTTCTAATACTACGTAGCTGAATAGTGTGAAAACCTAGCTCCCAACATATAATGTCAAGACTCTGTAATCTTCCGATCTTAACCTGCCTAGCCAAAAAGAAAAAAACGGAACCGAACTTATATAATCGCCAATGAATTTCTTTGTACTTCTCCAAACCTTTTAGCAAATAACACTGAATTCGCGAAAAAGAGAGAGGTTTCAATAAAATTGCCGATATTTTATATCGAAACCACTTGTCCTCGAATTGAAATGATTGGTTTATGATATACAATTGAGAAGATAAAACAAATGGTTTCTATATCTTCCGAATTTTAATTTATTCAATGTGGTATATAAACTTTAGTGCAATGTACAATGTCATCCCCGAATTCCTAATTTATTAAATGTGGTCTTTGAATTGTTTTGTCCATGTTCAATTTAGACCCTAAGCTATATAAAAATATTGAATTTTGTTCCTGAACTTGAATCAATAAGAAAATAACATTGGATATTTTTAGGAAAAACATTGAATAAGTGAAGTATTGTTCATGAATGATATTGCACATTGGGTTCGAATTCATATATCACATTGAATAAATAAAAAATTTAGGACGACATTATACATTGGGCTCTAAAGTTTAGGTTTTATTCATGTTATGTCTCTATACAATTATGCACCACATCTCAATGTTGCTCATTATGATTTCTCTCGTGAAATGGTGATTCGTCATGTCATTGACCTATAAATGTATATATACAAACACAAACACGATTGCGGGCCGGCATACAAAGCACTTGGAATATACGAAGGATCATCAGCAAGTCAACAAGAAGAACCAATAGAGAAAGTCCATAGCTGACTTTTGGCATGTCTCCTGTCGTGCCTGCTGCTGTCTTCCGTTGTTCACAACAGCAGAGGATGTTCATTAAGATTGGATGAACTCAGTGTCCCGACGCTGCATATTCTATTATGCACAGACGTCAACCATGTGGCGTGACCATCGGATGCGTGGAGTTAGGGTTTGTTTATGAGTTTTCCCCCTTCTCTTCAGCGGGACTGGAGTCGGATCTTCTAGAAGCCCGAGTGGCTAACGTCGGGTGACCCGAATCCAACGCCAGGCAGTTGCAACGGAGAGCACGGTCGGGTATGTTCTTGATCTTTGGAAGAGAGGTGAGCGACGCCCTCCTTTCTTTTGCTGGTCGAGATGAGATAGTTCCGCGAGGATGATTTGTATGAAGTTACGTGGGTTGATTTGATGGTGTTGGGGAAGAACATGGACTTTGCCCTCACTTGTTGGAGGTGGTGAATATTTCGGAGACTCATGCTGGGTACACCCACACGAGATTAGGGTAACCAAAATATGAACCAACCCTGACAGGGTTTCCGCTCGTTGGTGGCATAAAGGCAGTGCCCTCGAAGCAAAAATCAATTTCAGAATTATATTTAGTGGGTCCGTTTATTGTGAGATAAAAAGGGTTATAATGGGTTTAGGGTTTGTGCCAATTTATAAGTGTTATATATTCTGCTTGTATGAGATATTATTGTACGATTGAGCCGCCGCTTGCAGGATCTAACCCAATTTTAGAGTAAATCTAGATAAACTTTTGCGTTGTTTTATTTCTCTTTCTCCGTGATATTTCTGATTCAATTTGCGATAAATCCCTTTACCCCCTTTCCTCAAATTCGGCTGGTCTATGTTGGGATATGCTCCTTACATGTTTGGTAGCACCGATAAGGCGCACTGGATGCGAGGAAGTTCTGCCATATCCGGGTGTTTGGATACCCACATCGGGCCAGAATAAGAGTTTGAAAGCATTCGAAAATGCGTTTTGAATAGGGAATCGAACTGCTAGAGACCTCGGAACGTGTTAGCAAGTGTAAAGAGGAATTGAAGTCAACTGAAGAGAATTCAAATGATCGGGAATTGAGGTGCGGGGAACGTGACTCATAAGGAAACGAACGTAATTGGAATTGAAGGTAGGAAAAAAAGGGTTCGGGAGGTATTTTTGGGAAATTGGAAAGTGTTTATGGACGATTAACGAAAACACTAAGGGATGCACGAGATTAATATTCACAAACCACATTGCAAAATGAGAGTTTAAACATACGATGGGACGGTCTCTGAAAAGCCTATATATGACACGAGATGTAAATGGACACTCTTGCAAAGAAAAGTAAAAGCAGTTGAAAATCAGGTAGGGTCTTTAAATAGATTGAGCGTGTCTACTTCTTCTTTGTTTTGTACATTTACACTCTACTCGTTTACGGTTTCTTCTTTGTCAAACAGCTTCCACAAATAGGATAATTATAAAAAAATCATAAATCCGTTGTATTTATGTATGTAAATTTACTCATAAACCTTTTAATTTATCAAATTTGGCCCTAAACCTCTTGACGATTTGCAATATAGTCTATCCAATCAATTTTGGAAAGAGACTGCGGACATGGACACTGATTATCCTATGCGGAACTATCAGTGTTGATATGAATAATTTTTTAAAATTTTATTTATTCTATTCATTCTTTTTTCTTTTCTTTCTTCTTGACTTCTCTAATCCCTCCCCTTTCTTTTCACCTTCACTACGGCGGCAAACACCGACGAGGGTTGCTAGCCATTGGACTAGGGCTTGGCCAAGGCCATGAAGCCCTCGCCCAGTGCTAACACCCAAATTTGGGCAAGGTGGCCTTACCTTTGACCTCAATGCTTTGAGCAAGGCCTTGCCAGTTGTGGGCTAGATCACCAACGCTCGCGGCCACAATGGCCTCGCCCAGATTTAAGTGGGGTCAAGCAAGGGTTGTAACCCTCCTCAGAGCTCATTGGTGACAATTTAAAAAATAAAAAATAAATAGAGAGAGAGTGACACAAGAAAAGGACATAAAAGAGAAGAAAAGGAAAAGGAAAATAAAAATTCAAAAAATTACTCACATTAGTACTGGTCGTGCCACATAGATCAACTAATTGTCACATCATGGATTTTAGCCAAAATTCGCTGGATGGAGCAAATTGCCTAAACGTCCTAAGGTTAAATACTAAATTGATCATGTTAAGAGGCTTATAAATGAATTGACACAAGTATAATAGATTTATAACTTTTTTATGATTTTCCTTCCACAAACTCCTCCATGTGTCGTGTTAACCGATGTCATGATCTCTTCACATCACCAAACACTTATGGATTCACACGAGGAAAGTTTCCTTTAATCGTATCTTCGGTCGGCAAGTGACAAATAATAAATTCATCTCTATGTGATGATGTTCATGTCTATAACATCTCAATTCGAAGCATGATTGGAAGATGTTTCTTTGCCCCTTTTTATTATGCTATGATAAACCTCATAAATATTTCACGGCAAGTATAGTGAAAATCCTAAAACTTATCACGAAAGTGTAATCAAATCATAAAGTTTCCAAAAAGTATAATGAAATCCCAAAATTTATTACGGAATTACAATCAAATCCTAAATTTTTTTTTAAAATCAAATTAATGACTTGATTAGATCAATTTAACAAGTTTTAGAATTCGATTGTGTTTTTTTGAAAAAGAAAATTAAGGTTTAATTATATCTTTTGAAAATTTTATGGTTCGATTGATATGTCGTGAGAAACTTTATTTTAGAATTTTTTAAAATTTTCTTCTTATTATATTTTTTCGCCACCACCCCCGCCCCAAAAGTCTCCCACCCACTCCGCTTTATTTATACCCAAACCCTCCCCGTCTCTGTCCGTCGTTCGCGCACTGTTTACTCCGCATACACAGAACGCACCCCCCACCATGCTCTCTCTCTGCTCTCCGGTTCTCGTCCCTCCTTTTGCCGCCACCGCTTGCGTCAGATCCCGGCGACCGTCCGCCATCTCCGCCGTGGCCTTTGCATCCTCCACCACCTCGAAATCGCAGCAGCAGCAGCAGCAACAGCACCAGCACCACCCGTGGCTCCACCGGTCGCTGCCTTCCGCTACACCGTACGAGATCCTCGGGATCCCCGCCGGCGCCACGAGCAAGGAGATCAAGGTGGCCTACCGACGGCTTGCCAGGGTCCTGCACCCCGACGCGGCCGCGGCCGCGGCGGTCGCCATGGGAGCAAAGGACTCCTCGGCCGACGACCGGTTCATCAGGCTCCATGATGCGTACTCGACTCTGCTGGACCCCGAGAAGAGAGCGGTCTACGATCGGAGGGTTCTGCTGGCGAGGAAGAGGAAGAGGCCAGTTACGGTCGTCGCCGGCGTCTCCGCGTACGGCGGGCGGAACTGGGAGACGGATCAGTGTTGGTAGCTAGCGAGTTTTGCGACTCGCCGGATCGACCTATTCAGCTTTCCGACGTAGAAGCTACCGAGGAGGATCCACAGTGTAAAGACGATAAATTAATTTAGACAGAGAAGTTTCCTCGTGAACTAGCACCGGCGCGATGACCACAGACTTGAGCTTGACGATGAAGTGTTTGCCGTGACCTGATCGTCGTTGACTGATTGACTAAACGATGCCCTTTACGAGCCCTGGTTGATTGTACAAATTTTGGAGCTCACGCCTTTTGTTTTGTAGAACTTAACGTGAATTTGCAGTCCTGATGTTGTGGAAACCTGTCTTGGATTTCTCGTGTCTGAGAATGGTGTACTTTTCTTGGTTGGTTAAGTGAGAACTTTCTGGCCTAGTCTTTGTACTTTGGACAAAGTCATGGTAATGGGAGATCTTTGTCAACTTCCAAGAATATGCGAATTTTAAATCTTTCCTTTTTTTTGCTTCAGTATCTTGAAATTCAACTAAGTCGACGATGAACTCTAATGCTCAATGCTCTACATCACCAAATCATAATTGACTGTAAAGCTCACTGTGGGAAGAAACTTTCCGATCTTTGATCAGTTTAAAATTACACTAGGCCTACTAAGACGGGAAAGGAGGGTCTCAACCCCGCGATTCCTATGCCGATCTCCTTGCCGTCGCTTACTGGATTACCGGATGTGCAGCTTTCTGTCAATTTTTAACCATCCAAAGGAAAAGAAGCTCTAGATGGCCCCCCGGCATCCTCCTCCTCTTTCTCTTTCTCTTTCTCTTTCTCTTTCTCCGCCTTGCATGACTCCCCAGTGCTGCTACGCCATGTCACCGCCCGTGGCGAAGCTGCAGCGATGATGAAGACTACTACTACAATTACTATGACCACTCTCTCTGTGAGATCGGATATAGAAAACCATCGGAGACCGACGATATTATAGGTGACGGTGACCTCCAACGATGGCCTCAAGCATGGCGGGTTTGGCCGTCAAGGCGAGTGTAGCGATGGAGAAGTCGTTGAAGAAGGGAAGGAGGAGGTAGATCGTTAGTGGCATTTTTCCCAAAAATAAAATAATAAAGAGTTAACATTTATGCATGACGTGGGTAAAAACAGGTGTGTTGGGTTGGTGGAGAGGATAAAATAGTTCGTATGATGGATACATTGGCGATGATACAGTGTAACCGACCAATCATCGTGGATCGCATGTTATGAATGTCATCCTACTTGGCAAAATAAGTGTATGCATCAAACTTTTTTAACCGGTTTGACGCACCATTTGTTATTATCATGTCGTGTATCTGTTACATAAAATACCCTTTTGTAAGAAACGGAAGAATATTATGAGCATTAGTTCCCCAACTCCTCTAAAATTAAACTTATAAAGTTAGTGTACAAAGTAATTCAGTATACTCTTATTGGATGTTGAATATGATCCGCTTTGTTAGGTACAACTTGTAAGCTTTAGATACCTTGCGGTCCTTGATTGACTAACTCACTTTAATCGGAGACCCATGCGGTAAGCTGACCAACAAAGTGATGATCTTCTAGCTAAATCTCGTAAGCTAAAAAATAATTAAAATCTATCGAGAGAATTTCATATCATAAGCGCTACAAGATCAAGATGGGTGTGGAGCAGTGTGAATGGATAACGATTTAGACTCCCATTTCTTGTTCATTCCGGTCATGACATTGTATTTTGTTCCATTTAATCTCATATCTTCTGCAAAAATTCTCGACTCCACCAGAACAACTGCATTTGCTCAAATCGAGTATGATCCTTTTCGTTGCGCTACCAATTTTTTTGCCAGCAGCCCGCTCGATCGTGTCGGGTAGGGGTTGGTTTAGGGCGCTCTTGCGGTCGCAACCAAACGAAAAAGGACAAAAACAATACGATGTAGAATTAAGGTGGAAGAACTTCAAGACATGTTTCCTCACTTGGTTTAAATGCAGAATGGCGACGCCGAGAATCTAAGACATTATTTAGCGACGACCAATCACATGTTAAGTAGAATCTTGGTATCATATATGGCCTTGTCATGTTCTCATTGATCGGTTGGCTCCGACGTGGACGTCTTAATCGCCAGCAGAGGAATCATTTAGGTGCCGTTTCAAGAGAGGTTCGAGGGACGATCGGTTGGGTCTTGCGCTCGTGGAAGACAATTCTCGTGTCCTTGATAATGTCCGACGAATTGTTTGCACTTAGATTGGTCGATCACTTACCCTCGAAGAGAATCTTTTCTTTTCGACTAATCATTTCCGGTTTTGAACGAGTACCTGAACCTTGCAACTCGATCAATCATCATGTATGGCCCTCCGAACTCAATATAAGTGGACGACTCTGTGACTTAAAAATAAGATCCACTAGATTCAAATTAAACGTTTGATCACTCAATCAATTCCTTAGAGGATTATTGTTAATCTTTCTATTATGTCATCTGGTTGGCTTTAGTGCGATTGCCGAAAACCCGTCTTTGTTCACTTATGATCTAGAAGCTCTTTGTGAAAAAGAGATCCTTGTAGGAAACTTTGTCCACGTCAATCTAGGTTTTAATATCTTCTCAATTGCACCCTCACATGACAGGAATGACATCAGGTACCACCAACTCAGTTATCTTTTGCTTTTCTTTATCGTTCATCTTTGTCGATCCCCAAGTTTAATGCATATTTATAAACTTGATGTCGACTATTTGCATGACTTTCTCTACCGTTGTTGCTTTGGCAAGACGCGCGATGCAATCCCTAGAGAGAATATAAACTTAGATCAAAAATCGCTTAAAATGATTATCGAGTGATGAAAAGTCACGCCTTAAAAAAATTGTAAACATTGAGGACTATAGAGTACCTCAAGTTCACAGGCACGATTCGCACAATTGTCGTCCACTGTCATTCGCTCATTAAGAACATCCTCAAGTTGGAGTATTGCACATTTTCAAGTGCACATAACTTGGGAATAACTATTCAAAACTGCAAAGTTCTCTCAAAAACAGCGACGCTCCATCGACGAATCCCCACAAAAGAATCTAAGTTGGAGGATGATTGATTGTGTATTTATTTATCTTTGGGATGCGACAACTTTTAAATTTCTTGATTGGTGCATATACGTACGCCACATATGTGTGTATGCTTAGAACTGCACCAGATAACAGCTGCGAGATATGATGCATTATGGGCCGTGCCATGTGCATCTACCTAACCTAACCCTAGAAGAAAAATAAAATTAAAGTAGACATGGATGACGATGCTCGTAGACATTGCTGCACAATGGATAAAATTAGAGGGGGCCGCTCGATGCAGCGAAGAGGCGGGGGGAGCGAAATGCATAGAGAAATGAGCGAATTCCGGGACGTGATTGCAAGAATATTTATACTTGCGCACGATTATTCAAATTTTATTGGAAAAAAGTCAAGACCCGGCCGCATGCCCGGCTTTTCTCACGAGTCGTGGCAAGACTACATGCACTCACCCTAAGTTCAAGTTTAAATTTATCGTTCGTCATTCCAACACATTAAAGGAGTCGGGTCCTGTTCTAATATTTATCTCACAAGTCATGACAAGACCCTACACATTCATCCCAAATTTCGAGCTCAAATTTATTGTCCGTCGTTCCAACATGTTATAAGAGTCGGATTCTGTTCCAGTTTGTTTCTCGAGTGTGGACCCTCGTTCGTCAATATCTACTAACCATTCTCGATCCAACTTAGCCATGATTGGAAGAGTTCAAATGCCCCACATAGTGTAGGCATCTACATGCTCATTTGGTGAATTTAATTCCCTTCCATGTATTAGCTTAAGATCTTATTTGGACATTCTAATGCATAATAACGATAAAATCCGTGAAACTGGAGAATAAAATAGGCCGCGCATAACACACCAAGATGCATGTATTAAGGAGTCCAAGCCATCCTAGCCAGACTCCTCTGCCTTTGTTTTGTTTTGTTTTGTTTATTTTTTGTTCCTTGAGTTAGTTGACTTTTTTTTTCCTGTCGTAAGTTTAAAGATGGAGGTCGTCTGCAAACTCTCATTTCTATACTACGCAAGAATTAGCGTGCATAGAACGATATTAAGTGTGGCTCTACGTGTTCCGCGAGAAATAAATTATTTTAAAAATAATTTTCTAAATAAATCAATTGCATTACTCGAAATAATTAGCTAACGAAAAATTCTCATTATTAACAATTAGTTATGTCTGAATATTTTGATGAATGATGAGAAAATTTTGTTTAGTTATTTTTGTAAGTGATAAAATTGATCATTAAAAAAAAATTCCAAATCATTCATTTTCCGTTAAATCAATAGAGCTTGTATCGTGATTGCACTATGGTTTAAGGAGTGTAAATAAGTCATCTCGAATCAATGGATTCATTGTAAAATCCCTCTATAATAGAATGCATTTTTATTACAATTTTTTTGGCTGATAAAGGGATAACCTTCTTTGGATTTGCCAAAAATTTTTGGAATTCATTTATTTCTTTCAGGGGTGGCTTGCTTTGGGTTTGGCGCCTTTCATGTAACAGGATTGTATGGTCCTGGAATATGGGTGTCCGATCCTTAATGCTGCTCTATTCTCCAAGGGCCCCACCCAGATCTGTCGGTAGTCTGGTATGTGTAAGTTATACCAGCCTGAGAAGTAAATGTCAAATCTTGATGAAAAAGAACTTAAGGACCAGCTTCAAGTCTAAACCTTGCAAGGTGATTTCCTATCGATTCAACATTGGAGCACCACAAAAGTCCTTGAAAAGAGCGATGCTAAGATTACATGTGTTGGTATGGTAATTTCGATCAATTCATGATGTGAACGGTATGCAATCCGTGGGTAGTGCTCTACTCATGGATACTTATACTTTAGATCAACACGGTGGGGGGTCATCTCACCATGATGGGTATCGATATTCTTTCATACGCCGGTGCGAGCTTAACTTCAAAATCCAATATAATCAGCCTTCCTTCATATGTTGGACTTACCCATACGAAATTGTGTTAGCTTCGAATAAATTGTAGCCATTGTGTTTTTTTTTTCTCGAGTTATGATCTCAATTACATTCTTTCATGGAATAAAAATAAAGACAAAAGAAAACCACCACCTTTGAATATATTATACCATCCAATTCTGTAGATACATCTCCCGCAAGCGAACATGATGAACATAACTCGTTACCTATTCAATTGATTGGGGTGGCGGATAAGCAATCATTCAAATATTCGAATAGGATAAGCAATTATCACTTTGACTCCTGCCATGCCAGATTACAGATAAACCTTCTAGAACATGCAGCCAAGCTCGTGACCAATTCTAACCTCTGACGTTACCAACAAAGACCATCTCCACGGCATTATAGTATGATCACCTTCCAGAACCTCACATGTCCGAGAATCCACGCCAACCACCAACTGCCTTTCTTTTTCCCAGAAATGTTCCTGCGAATCCCAACCGCCGGTGAGCTGCCGCTGCGTCACCATTCGGCGGTTGAAAGCCTGGTATCGGAAGCGCTGCTGCCGGTGAGCTGTCGCTGCGTCACCATTCGGCGGTTGAAAGCCTGGCATCGGAAGCGCCGCCGCCGCTTGGCGTAATGAGATTGGACGAAGATCTAGCGCCACCCGCCACAAATTACAATATAATAGGCACTCGTTTATTCTAATTAAATGCGCTTTGGAAAGTTAAAATTCACTTATTGAAGCAAGTGACTTTATTAAGAAGCGGAATTCTTTTGTTTTAAAGGTGTCTTGCATATTGTTAATTTGTAATTCCCATCCCACTTTTAGTTTACTATTGTGTATAGGCTTTTATTGACAAGACCCTTAACAGAACAAGGTTGTTCGACAACTTAATTCCATTAACACACCGAAGAAGAATTCGACTATACATCTTGAAAGCAAGAGGATTGGAGAGGTTAAATTTTGGGGTAAAATTATCAAAAAAAAATATGTTGTTAATCTATTATACAATAGATAATTCAATTCTTAATGTTTTATTTAACCCATCTAGCCATAAATCTTTTGACAATTGAACAATATAATCATATCTATCAATTTTCGTTGGAAATCACTTACGTAAATGCCAGCCGTCTTATGTGGCACGTCCTGCATTGACATGAATAACCTTTATAATAAAAGAAATCATAATTTTTCATATAGTTCTTTAATATTTTATTTTATTTTTTCTTGACTCTTTTATTAATTTTTTTGGCAGTGGAAAAAAAAACTAAAGACTACAACAAAAGAATTTATAAATTTATGAAAATTTTGAAAAGTTTGTAAAAAGTGTCTATGTTAACATCAATCATGTCACATAAGATGACCAATACTCACATTAGTAAGTTCCAGCAAAATTGACCGGAATGACTATATTGACAAATTGGTAAAAGATTTAGGGCTAAATTGGCCGAATTAAAAGATTTATGATTTTTTTTTTGGGGGGTCAGATAATATGGAATTTCATTACTAGAGAAAAGTTCGCGGAAACAGTTCAATCGCTTCAGAACAAAGAAGCACCCACGATTCAATTTTTGAGGTAATCTATCCATACTCTTTCAAGTTTTTAAAGCACCCCATTCAACTACTCTATTGGATTCTCTATTTATATGGGCCAAGCTAATTTGCGTATAGGGCCTCAAAAGCAAACGGGCTTCGCTGATAAGTACGGCCCACTTCCCAACTAATCCGCGCGTCGACCTGGACAGAGCTTATCAAATCAGAACGAACTGCTTCTAGCTGACGGAGGAGCTTCTACCGGGACTCGAAGTACTTCAGGGCTTCTGCCAGGGCAGTCGTGTCCGCCTATGCCGTCGAAGGCCGCCTTAATCCGCCAACAGAAGTCGCCGATCGGTCTCCCAAAGCTATCTCGGCGGATTCCGATCGCTGCGTCTTCATGGGTTCCTCCTAAGGAAAGCTCAGTTGACATTTATTTTTTAGGATTGAACTGCCATTTGTGCAATATGTTTAACTTTTGGTCGATTGTCTTATATCAGTAGGTGTGCGGGATTCCATGAAGTACCTAACTTATTCCCATTGGATGCAACGGTTCTCTCATTCACCCATTAATTAAGTTAGATATAAAACAAAAGAGAGGAATTTATGTATGTTCTATATATTACATATATGTACATACATAAAAGTAAGAAATGCGTAAGCCTATTTATAGACTGTACATGCTAACTATCTATAGTAATAAATCATAAAAATACTCAAGAATATCATAAATATTTATAATATCATTAATGATATCCAGATTATTCTAAATATATATCTAACATCCCCTCAAACTCGAGTTAACATTGAAGGAGTCACCTAGAGCTTGAAGAAAAGATCTTGGAAACGCCTGGATGGATGTGCCATCATAAAAATATTAATAGTCTGATTAGTTGATGAAGTGGAAACAAGTCGTACACTGTCATGAAGCACGTGATATCCATGGTGACGGTATCCAATGATGAGCTTGGAAATATCGACGATTTTCCGAAACAAGCAGCAGTAGAAACTTGGCAAAGAAAACAAGAAAAAGAAGCGTATGCGGCTAGTGTCGTGACAACTGCGTGGAACGAACACGACCTATTCGGCTGGTGTCGTGACAACTGCGCAGAATGAACGCGACCTATTCCGCTAGTGTCGTGACAACTACGAGGAACAAACACAGACTATTCGCCTGTTGTCGTGACAATTGCGTGGAGCGAATGCGGCAAATTCGGCTGGAGTCGAAAAATCTTAATATGAAAAAAAAGCCTCTCAAGAAAGTTGACTCGACTCTGACACCAAGTTAAAAAAAACAAAAACAAAAAGATGTACATACATAAAAGTAAGGAGTACGTGAGCCTATTTATATGCTTAATATGTTGACTATCGATAACAATAAATCATAAAAATACTCAAGAATATCATAAGATATTTATTATATTGTTAATGATATCCAAAATATTCTAAATGTATATCTAAGAAATTATTTAAAGAAATATAAGTCTACGCTAAGGTTCAGTTCAATGAGTCCTTAACCGGCCTCTGCCAGTCAAATTTCAAGGGCCACATGACTCGATTGACAAAGATCAAAGATACGCAATAACAACAAAAGAGTGTTTGTTTTTTTTTTTTTGTAAAGAATAAAAGAGTGTTTGTTTTGTTTTTTTTTTGGTGAAGAACAAAAGAGTGTTTGTTAATATGCAATAACAAGAAAAAAAAAGATAGCAAAAAATGTAAGAACGTGATTGTATCTGATTATCATCAAGCAGACGTCGAAGGTCGATTTATAGTCAGATCGAGCTAAAATATTTTCACTGTGCCCGTGACACATTATTTTTGTAATCTAATCAGTTAGATTTTCATTTGAAGCTCCCTATATCAGGTTTTCGTGGACCGAGCCAAACCTACTTTTTTTGTGAGATTTATCTTTGATCTCTTGTGAAATCCGTGTGTATTGACAAGAATGTCATTCTTTATGTTTATTTGCTGCTATATAGCTCTAGTATTAACTAGAGAAAGAACATTGTTTACATGATTTTGTGGATAGTCAAGGTTTTTGTCGACAGTCGCATGATTTTTTTTTATTTATATCTCTTCACACAAATGAGGTTTGTCATGTAAAAGATTTCATTTTTCTTGGGGTAGGCTTGCACAAGGATAGAGACTACTTTGTTCCGGTTTGCTAATCCGATACTGTTCGGGTCGCGACAATTTTGTTAATCATATCCTTTCCAAGAACTAAGAAACTCGTCGCGTAAACGGGCCAGAGGAAAGTTAGGTTAGTAATGGGTGGACCAGAAAGTGCAACGAGCCCATTGTACAAAGCAAGCAGGCACATAAATTAGGCTCGATCATGTACGATACTATTCAGGACCAGCCCTTCCCTTGGTCCCCGAATCAAGGTCATCAATGAAACACTGTTGTACGCCCCTTCCTCATTCAATTTTTCGTCCGTTTGCTCATCGTGCGCCCGAAAAAGTTTTTATCATTTAGGCTAAGTTCGTTTCATGAAAAATAACTTTCGAAAATATATTTTTTGAATTGTCCGACATTCGTTTCACAAAAAATAAAATAGTCAAATAAAATATTTTTCACTAATGGAAAAAATACCTTCAAAAGTGGGAAAAATATTTTCAACTTTTTTGAAAGTGGTAACCATGTTCTGTCTTCTTTGTTTACCTTTAAATATCGTGGCCTCTAACAGTGTGTCTCTACCTCACCCG
Organism: Melaleuca alternifolia; assembly: GCA_019926035.1. Lineage (NCBI taxonomy): Eukaryota > Viridiplantae > Streptophyta > Magnoliopsida > Myrtales > Myrtaceae > Melaleuca > Melaleuca alternifolia. The sequence continues at coordinate 2,871,263 of JAGKPW010002416.1, read as the reverse complement.
AGGTCAGTGAACCGGCGACCTTTAATGATGAGCTCATAGTCTCTAGAAGCGAGCTCAAGGCTAGCTTGCCTTGTCTCTGGTGGCAAGCCAAGAGCTCGTGAGAGCGTAACGAGACTTGTGGCGGACGACATGTCAATATATAACAAAAAAAGGGCAAAAATTGAAAATATATATTTTTATAATTTTCCTTAAGTTTCAAATGAACACCCGAAAATATTATTATTTTTTAGGAAAATGATTTCTTGAAAAATATTTTTTAGAAATGTTAAATTTTCCTTGAAATGAATAGAGCCTTAGTCCCATGAGGAGACTTCACGAAGTATAAACATCAATAGCGAGGCCATCTAGCTACCAACAATTCCTCAAAGAAAGCAAACAACTGAACAAGAATAGCTCAAAAGACTACTTGAAGATCAAATGCCCTGGAGAAAAAGATTGTGTTTGCGACCATTGCAGACACAGAAAAGAGAAGAAGCACTTCGACAAATATCATCTTCAAGATGATAGATTCCAGCATAAACGCTTCAGAAAAAGAAGATTCCTCCGAAGGAAAAGAAAATCCTTCAACCCCTCTGGGAAAAGAAGGTCCTCCAAGTCCAACCGTTGCTTCATTTGCAACAAAAAGGGGCACTTTGCAAAAAACTGTCCACAGGCAAAGCGCAAAAACATCAACATCATCATGCAAGTAGAACAACAAACTGGCATATCTCTTGACGATGATGACCTGGAATCAATCTTCTCCATTGATGAGGAACCATCAGATGAGACACTATGTCACATTCCGTACATTCCAGAAATCTGAATACATCATATTCGCTAACTATGGAGGCCTACTTCTGAAATCTGATGGACTCCATCCGGACTACCCAGTCATCCATCCGCTCACTTGGGATCCAGATCAGGATTTCCCTGAAGAATTAAAATGGATGTTTTGGTACTTGTTTAACCTGCACATTGTAGCCGTTCAGTTTCCTACTGAGCAAATCTGGCGAGCTCTAACAGAAACACTCAGAGCACAGGATCATCGATGCCACAGGTTAAAACATTTATTTTCATTGTTAAATTGGTTTATGCCACTCAGCGCTTGGCGCCAAACATTCGGTGCAGAAAACCAACGTGGTCGACCAGAACCTAAAAGGCACACCATTGTCCTTTTCCATCGACCATGGACATTCATTCACCCAACAGGAGATCATTGGAAAAGACCATCATATGTAGGAACAAGTTCCTATAGACCGCATCATCATTTACAGAAACATTCTGTATGCAGAACTTTCCCGAGTTGTATCTCATCCAACCCACAGGCTTACAGAGAACTCCAAAGAATTCTTTGCCAAGAAAATCATGTAATACCCCTTGAAGCCTGGCCATTACATTCTGATAATGTCTCATGGGATTCCAATAAGTCCAAAGAATCAGTCCGAGAAGCTCTGGAAATCTACCGACTAGAGCATCCTGAAGACATTTCATCATCATCCAACACACAACCAAATCCATATGCTTCCAGCATGTTCCAAGATTCACAAGACCCATGGGCTGCTTATGGTCCATTTGCTGACCCATTCAATGCAATTTCCACAAGACCACCTCACTTGGTGGAAGAAGAACTCGAGGCCCTCATCAGAGATTTCAAGAGACAGAAAGACGGCCCAGCCTTCTATTTTGGTGAATCCTCCTCTACACAAGTGGAAGAAACTGATCTCTCTCTTTCACAGATCAATACAGATTTGCAACCTTATCTTAATCCGCAAAATTGGCCCCAGCCAACAATGCCGCGTGAAGAGACCCCACCGTTAGACTCCCCAGCACATCTTTCCTACTGGGAACCGATCCTAAGCACCAGTACTCCCACTCATCAGATAAGGCAAGAAGAACCCGAAAACTCAGATGACTCCGGCTCCAATGATAACACTGAAGAACCTATCTACCATGAGTATCGAGACTAGTCTATTGACAATGTAATTATTAGTGTGTATTGGACAGAGTGTCCAATCGTCCGAATTAAGTGTGCGTGTTTACTATGCAGTCACGGATTGCACTGTAGATCACTGTAGATCACTGTAGCAGTCACGGAGTGTAATGCTATTTAGCACTGTGCGAACAGTAAAAGTACTGTAGAAAGCACTGTAGCACTGTAGCAACAGTGACTTGTAATCGTCTATATAAGGCGAAGTGTGTTGCGTGAAGAATAAGATCAGGAGATCCGAGTTTGTCAGAATCCTCTCTGAAACCATGTTTCCCTAAACACTTTCCTTTCTTCTTCCTAGTCTGGTAAAATCCTCTAGGAGATGCCGCTTTCTCTGATTCTAACGTGGGGCTAAAGTTCTTGGTTTCCGCTGGTTAAGATCCTGTTCAGTTTCCTAAAAGGCAGACACTTGAGGCTTGAGCGCGGAAGCTCGCCGTGTGGGTAGCATACCTGGGAAGAACGATGCCTTATCCCTAGTTGATTAGACGATTACAAGTCACTGTTGCTACAGTGCTACAGTGCTTTCTACAGTACTTTTATTGTTCGCACGGTGCTAAACAGCATTACACTCCGTGACTGCTATAGTGATGGACTCCATCCGGACTACCCATTCATCCATATGCTCACTTGGGATCCAGATCAGGATTTCACTGAAGAATTAAAATGGATGTTTTGGTACTTGTTTAACCTGCACACTGTAGCTATTCAGTTTCCTACTGAGCAAATCTGGCGAGCTCTAACAAAAACACTCAGAGCACAAGATCATCGACGCCACAGGTTAAAACATTTATTTTCATTGTTAAATTGGTTTATGCCACTCAGCGCTTGGCGCCAAACATTCGCTGCAGAAAACCAACGTGGTCGACCAGAACCTAAAAGACACACCATTGTCCTTTTCCATTGACCATGGACATTCATTCACCCAACAGGAGATCATGGGAAAAGACCATCATTTGTAGGAACAAGTTCCTATAGACCGCAACATCATTTACAGAAACATTATGTATACACAACTTTCCCGAGTTGTATCTCATCCAACCCACAGGCTTACAGAGAACTCCAAAGATTCAAGGCCAAAAATGGAAAAGCTCAAAAGACAAATTACGTTCTTACGAGAGGGACGCACACCTTCAAAGCCAAAACCGGGGTTTCCATTCATTTTTGACACGCCAAAGGTATCTCGAAATATACCTTTTGATTCATTTCTTGTGACCTCTGAACCTGATCGTTCTGATCCCACAAGACTCAGAAACATTATTCGAGATATAGAAAAAAGAAAAGCCATCAAAATGGGGAAAACAAAAATGGAAGACTCATCTTCCAACCCAGACCAGACTGTAGAAAGCACTGTAGCACTATAGCAACAATGACTTGTAATCGTCTATAAAAGGCGAAGTGTGTTGCGTGAAGAATAAGATCGGGAGATCCGAGTTTGTGAGAATCCTCTCTGAAACTATGTTTCCCTAAACACTCTCCCCTCTTCTTCCTAGCCTGGTAAAAGCCTCTAGGAGATGCCACTTCTTCTGGTTCTAACGTGGGGTGTCCGATACACACTGATAATTCCATTTCACCAATAGACTAGTCTCGATACTCATGGAAGATAGGTTCTTCGGTGTTATCATTGGAGCCGGAGTCATCTGAGTCTTTGGGTTCTTCTTGTCTCATCTTCGTATAATACAGCTGCCCAGTATTCGTCACTGGCATCTGTCTGGAGGATTCTTTTCCCTGTTGAGGGAATCTGAATAGGAGGAAAATCTTGCATGATTTCCTTAAATTTGGCAAGTGCTTCAGTTTGGTCCTTTCCCCAAGGAGGAGCCTCTTTTTTCAGCATTTTTTGAAGAGGTATAAGGATCTTAGACAGTCGAGGAGAATAGGTTATTCGAGCGACTTCCCGACTTTCTCCAATCCAGCGAATACAGCATATTCGCAAATTATGGAGGTCTACTTCTGAAACCTGATGGACTCCATCCGGACTGCCCATTCATCCATCCGCTTACCTGGGATCCAGATCAGGATTTTCCTGAAGAATTAAAATGAATGTTTTGGTATTTCTTTAACCTGCACACTGTAGCTGTTCAGTTTCCTTCTGAGCAAATCTGGCGAGCTCTAACAGAAACACTCAGAGCACAGGATCATCGACGCCACAGGTTAAAGCATTTATTTTCATTATTAAATTGGTTTATGCCACTCAACGCTTGGCGCCAAACATTTGGTGCAGAAAACCAACGTGGTCGACCAGAACCTAAAAGACACACCATTGTCCTTTTCCATCGACCATGGACATTCATTCATCCAACAGGAGATCATGGAAAAAGACCATCATCTGTAGGAACAAGTTCCTATAGACCACAACATCATTTACAGAAACATTCTATATACAGAACTTTCCCAAGATGTATCTCATCCAACCCACAGGCTTACAGAGAACTCCAAAGAATTTTTTGCCAAGAAAATCATGTAATACCCCCTGAAGCCTGGCCACTACATTCTGATAATGTCTCATGGGATTCCAATAATTCCAAAGAATCAATCCGAGAAGCTCTGGAAATCTACCGACTAGAGCATCCTGAAAACATTCCATCATCATCCAACACAGAACCAAACCCATATGCTTCCAGTATGTTCCAAGACTCACAAGACCCATGGGCTGCTTATGGTCCATTTGCTGACCCATTCAATGCAAGTTCCACAAGACCACCTCACTTGGTGGAAGAAGAACTCGAGGCCCTCATCAGAGATTTCAAAAGACAGAAAGACGGCCCAGCTTTCTATTTCGGTGAATCCTCCTCTACACAAGTGGAAGAAGCTGATCTCTCTCTCTCCCAGATCAACACAGATCTGCAACCTTATCTTGATTCGCAAAATTGGCCCCAGCCAACAATACCACGTGAAGAGACCCCACCGTTAGACTCCCCAGCACATCTTTCCTACTAGGAACGGATCCTAAGCACCGCTACTCCCACTCATCAGATGAGATAAGAAGAACCCGAAGACTCAGATGACTCCGGCTCCAATGATAACACCGAAGAACCTATCTGCCATGAGTATCGAGACTAGTCTATTGGTGAAATGTAATTATTAGTGTGTATCGGACAGAGTGCCCAACCGTCTGAATTAAATGTGCGTGTTTACTATTCAGTCACGGATTGCACTGTAGATCACAGTAGATCACTGTAGCAGTCACGGAGTATAATACTGTTTAGCACTGTGCAAACAGTAAAAGTACTGTAGAAAGCACTGTAGCACTGTAGCAACAGTGACTTGTAATCGTCTATAAAAGGCGAAGTGTGTTGCGTGAAGAATAAGATCGGGAGATCCGAGTTTGTCAGAATCCTCTCTGAAACTATGTTTCCCTAAACACTCTCCCCTCTTCTTCCTAGCCTGGTTAAAGCCTCTAGGAGATGCCGCTTCTTCTGGTTCTAACGTGGGGCTAAAGTTCTTGGTTTCCACTGGCTAAGGTCTTGTTCAGTTCCCTAAAAGGCAGACCTTTGAGGCTTGAGCGCGGAAGCTCGCCGTGTGGGTAGCATACCTAGGAAGAATGGTGCCTTATCCCTATTGGTATCAGAGCCTTACCTCACGTTTGAATGCAAATGATTCATGCGCCTAGTAGGTGTTCCTAGTTGGAACTATCTAGTGCGACGATGAAGATGATCCACAATATGAGTGATTCTCCGACAGTTCTCAATGCACCTGTTTCCCTTACTCATTCACCTTCATCTTCATCCATTTCTGAGTTCCGCATCTCTAATGCTTCAAAGATTGACTTCCTAAATGAAGTCACTCAGACAGAAGACACCCGAATCTCAAAAACACAGTTACCTCCCATGAACCCATACTCTGCTTTTGCGAAACCATCTTCATCCTTTTCTCCTATCCACTCCATCAAACAGCTCATCCGACATACTCCCCCGCAAGTTAAGGAATATGTCCAGTCATCCAAGTTCGACCAACACCCCATTCCTGCCACAGACAAGGAATACTTTGTTACCCTTCAAATACCTCCTGAGTTCCCTCGACAGTGGGCACAGCAAGGTTACACCCATATGCACTACGGTGCAGTTCGTCTTGCTCTTACCTTCCACGGAAGGAAGGGTCTTCCTGTAGTTGCCAGAATGGCACTTTTGGATACAAGGTTCCTAGAATACCAACATGCTTGCATAGGGACAGTGCAAACTACCCTAAATGCCGGCACGGTTTTTGTTACTCTGTATCAAAATTTTAATGTTGCCCTTACAGATTCGCAGCTCCTCTCTTTCCTAAAGGTTCAGCTCCAGCTTACAAGAGCCCCACAGACTGCAGACTCTGTTGCAGCAACCCTCCACTACCAGATGGTGTATCGTGTGCAGAACCATGCACTAGATCTAAACTTCCACGGCAATGAGGACGCCTTGTTCATCTCTCTCGAGAATGACCAAGCTTCCTGCATCCATGTTCCACGACAGATTCCCAAAGAAAAGTTAGCCAAGCTTCTACCTGAAACTTGGATAACGAATTATGAACAGCTCCACCAAAGCAACAAGCCTGTTCATTCTGTTGATTCCAAATTTATTCGAAAGAAAGATGGCCTGGTCCAAGTCAAGTTCAACAAAGGAAAGAAAGAGGCACCGCCAATCTTCCCAACTCTTTTCCTAATTGAACCATGTGTTCCAGATCCGGTACTAGAAGACGATGATCCGAAGAAGCTTGTTGAGTTCTTCAAGTCAGACGGACATCCTGTCCACCATTACAAAGATTCCCATGGCCACTGCTTTTGGGACCCATGGTGCCAATGTTTGTACTGCCTCAACTCTCCTGATGAAGTTGATCCAACGGCTAGAACCAAGCCTCGGAAGAACAACAAAATAAAGGACCCACTCTACCAAAGGTATTTTGAAAAAGATCCCACGGTAGGTCCCCTCGGTGATGAAAAGGGATACTAGTATCTGGTATCTTATTCTCCTTCTACTCCACTTTCTTTCAATACACAGGAGTCAACCACTTTACCTCAAACACCACCGTCTTCACCACCACCCAGACCACCACCATCCAAAAAATCAGCCAAACATGTTGTTTCACCCTTTTACAAGCCAATCCAAAAATGGGTAAAGAAACATTCTTTCCCACTAAACCTCCCAACTGCTTTAGATGAGATCAAGAAGGACTGCTAGTCCTCTTCATCTTCACCACCTGCTCTTCCGGAAATATGCATGTTCAATGATAAAGATTTCCCTCCTCTACCAAAAGGGAATATCCGTCTTAACTTTCCTGAGACCCAGGAATTTATAGACACAGATCGCAGACATCACCATATGCCTAAGATAAACATGCCCAAGGAAGTAGATGAACACGGAAGACCCAGGAAAACCAGCGCCGCTGAAGCAGTCCTAAATTGGCAATCCAAAACTCTTTTGGCGCAAAATGAAGCACTCATAACCATTAACACAAAGGTTGATGGTGTCCATCATAGCCTCAAACATCACCATGATGTTACCCAGAGGATGCTTCAAGATTTTCGGAAAAGATTGTCCGATTTAGAAGAAGGAAGAATTTATTCTTCCTACCAAGAAGATTCAAGGCCAGAAATGGAAAATCTCAAAAGACAAATTGCGTTCTTACAAGAGGGACGCATACCATCAAAGCCACAACCGGAGTTTCCATTTATTTTTGAAACACCAAAGGTATCTCGAAATATACCTTCTGATTCATTTCCTGTAACCTCTGAACCTGATCGTTCTGATCCCACAAGACTCAGAAATATTGTTTGAGATATGGAAAAAAGGAAAGCCATCAAAATGGGGAAAACAAAAATGGAAGACTCGTCTTCCAACCCAGTCCAATCCAAACAGCTGATGGTGTTAAATCCCTTAGAAACATATCTAGAGGACCTGACTTCTCAGCCCTCAGTCACACAAACCTTCCCCACTATAGCAACCATTGATCCTCCAGAAGAACTTGCTTCTGAGGACGATATCCTAGAAGAATTCTCATCATCATCCTCATCCAGTGATTCTAAAGTAGATTCTATCTACATGGCTGATCCTCCAACGGAGACAATTAATAAGGATACCACAGAACCTGAAGTTGTGCATCCAAGAGACCCAACCCAACCAACTTCATCCCAATCAGGGTTCTTTCCCCTTGATGATATCCCCTATTCTAAATGGCCAGACCGACTCCAAGAATTTCATACATGGCTTATTACCCAAAAATTGACCCGAGACAGCAACTATGATATCCTTATGGAATTTGTTTACAAATTCACCGGCACCCTGAAAAGCTGGTGGCAATGTGTTTCTAAAACATACCAAGTTCAGTTCTTGGTATCAACAAATTTCAAAGAAAATATTGCTTCTCTCCACAGCAACTTTTGCGGAGAAATGGCTGATGTCCAGCAAATCTAGAAGCGAGAAGTTTTTGAAAGAAAATGCTGTTCTCTTTGGCTAAAAGATCTAGACCGCCACTTTCAAGAAATGATCAAGCTCTTCTATGCCTTGGGAGCAGATTCAAATCTGAAGCAAGTCTTTTTGAACTCCATCCCAAAGGAGATCTCGCAGGTAGTCGAAAAATCCCTCCTTGCAAAGGATTTGAAGATTGCATATGTTCCTTTTGGTCATTTCCAGCAGGAAATCCATAAGGGACTTGAAGATTTGTGTTCCAGGAAAAATGATTTCCAACAATTTCTCAAGGAGAGCAAACAGCTGAACAAGAATTGCTCAAAAGACTACTTGAAGATCAAATGCCCTGGAGAAAAAGATTGTGTTTGCGACCATTGCAGACACAGAAAAAAGAAGAAGCACTCGACAAATATCATCTTCAAGATGATAGATTCCAGCATAGGCGCTTCAGAAAAAGAAGATTCCTTTGAAGGAAAAGAAAATCCTTCAACCCCTCTGGAAAAAGAAGGTCCTCCAAGCCCAACTGTTGCTTCATTTGCAACAAAAAGGGGCACTTTGCCAAAAACTGTCCATAGGCAAAGCGAAACAACATCAACATCATCATGCAAGTAAAACAACAGACTGGCATATCTCTTGACGATAATGATCTGGAATCAATCTTCTCCATTGATGAGGAACCATCAGATGAGACACTATGTCCCATTCCGTACATTCCAGACGAAGAAGATTATGGTGAGAAAGACATCTTTCATTTTACCCCACAAATTCTTTCTCAAGATACACATTATCTTCCACCATACTTTCCTGTCAAAATCTTCCTCTCAAAATATTCCAAACCCATTACTGTCATAGCCATGATTGACACTGGGGCACACGCCTCTTTGTTTGATCCAAAAATCCTCCCAGATGAATATTGGACACCTTATGTTCGATATTTCACTTCAGCATCTGGAGACACTTTTTCAGCCAGTGTCCGATCAAAACCCATTACCATCCAATTTTTCCCTCAGTGTTCTATCACTACAAAAGTCATTGGATGTCCTTTACCAAACAAGGATTTCATCATTGGTTGGAATATTGTATCTCAACTACCCAAGCTCAGAATCATCAGTGGAAAAGGTCTGAAATTCAATGGTATTTTTCAGGAATTTACCAGCATCCAGAGATTCTTTTCCATTGACATAAATATCCTTGATCCCATTATGCAAAGTCTTTTAGACTCTTGTGCGAATAATCACTTAGAGTTCTTGCAAAAATGCCAACATCCATTGTGACAAAACTCTCAGTTTTTCATTCACCTTCCATTCAAACAGAATGAGTATATCAACCCGACAAAAGCCAGTCATACGGATATGAATCCTGAACATCTTGCTCTTGCTCAAAAGGAGTGCTCTGAACTCCTACAACAAGGACTCATTGAAACTTCTGATTCTCAGTGGGCTTGTGAAGCTTTCTATGTTAACAAAAGAGCAGAGCAGAATAGAGGAAAATTATGTTTGGTCATCAACTACCAACCTCTAAACACTTTTCTCAGAGATGACAAATTTCCTCTACCATCCCGAAAATCCCTTTTTGCTAGCCTATCCAAAGCTAAGATATATTCCAAGTTCGATCTCAAAGCAGGATTTTGGCAACTTGGAATCCATCCTAATGACAGATCCAAAACTGGATTTTGCATCCCAAATCAGCACTACCAGTGGAAAGTGCTGCCATTCGGGCTCAAAACGGCTCCATCCCTTTTTCAAAAAGTTATGTGCCAAATCTTTGGTCCAATCTTGGACAGTGCTGCCATCTACATAGATGATATTTTGCTCTACAGTCCTGATGAGCAATCTCATGCCGAACTCCTTCAGAAATTCTTCCAAATTGTCCAAAAGCATGGTATTATGCTATCCCATAAGAAGATGATCATTGCGCAGAAAATGATTGAGTTTCTTGGAATGAATCTTGACCAAGGAACATACCAACCAGGTCCACATATTGCAAAGGAATTACTTAAATTCCCAGAAAAGGAACTCACAGTTAAACAGGTTCAAACATTTCTTGGTATAGTCAATTATATCCGAGATTTTGTTCCTCAACTGTCTAAGCTCCTTATACCTCTTCAAAAAATGCTGAAAAAAGAGGCCCCTCCTTGGGGAAAGGACCAAACTGAAGCGCTTACCAAACTTAAGGAGATCATGCAAGATCTTCCTCCTCTTCAGATTCCTTCAACAGGGAAAAGAATCCTCCAGACAGATGCCAGTGACGAATACTGGGCAGCTATATTATACGAAGAAGTTGATGGCAAGCGATACACCTGTGTATACAAAAGTGGTAAGTTCTCTCCAGCTGAAACTCATTACCACTCCACTTTCAAGGAAATATTGGCAGTTAAGAATGGACTTAAAAAGTTCAAGTTCCATCTTATTGGCCATCATATCCTAGTGGAAATGGATATGGCTTCATTCCCCCAAATGGTAAAATTTAAACAGAAGCAAATCCCTCATCCACAGCTTTTAAGGTGGGCAGAATGGTTTTCAAAATACTCCATTGAAACCAAACACATCGCAGGAAAGAAAAATGTTCTTGCTGATTTTCTTTCTAGACCCAAGGCCCCTTTGGAAATTAACATGTATGTAAAGAAACACCACTATGGTGAAACATATAGGGTCCAAGACATGCATGACAGACCCAGAATCGAATATCCTCTTGAGACCCGAGTTTGTGAGAATTCTCTCTGAAACTATGTTTCCCTAAACACTCTCCCCTCTTCTTCCTAGCCTGATAAAAGCCTCTAGAAGATGCCGCTTCTTCTGGTTCTAACGTGGGGCTAAAGTTCTTGGTTTCCGCTGGCTAAGGTCCTGTTCAGTTCCCTAAAAGGCAAACCCTTGAGGCTTGAGCGCGGAAGCTCGCTGTGTGGGTAGCATACCTGGGAAGAACGGTGCCTTATCCCTATTGTAGCAACAGTGCTTTCTACAGTACTTTTACTGTTTGCACAGTGCTAAACAGTATTATACTCCGTGACTGCTACAGTGATCTACAGTGCAATCCGTGACTGAATAGTAAACACGCACATTTAATTCGGACGGTTGGGCACTCTGTCCGATACACACTAATAATTACATTTCACCAGTAGACTAGTCTCGATACACATGGCCAATAGGTTCTTCGGTGTTATCATTGGAGCCGGAGTCATCTGAGTCTTTGGGTTCTAAAAGACTTTGCATAGTGGGATCAATGATATTTATGTCAATGGAAAAGAATCTCTGGATGCTGGTAAATTCTTGGAAAATACCATTGAATTTCAGACCTTTTCCATTGATGAAGATTTTGACAGGAAAGTATGGTGGAAGATAATGTGTATCTTGAGAAAGAATTTGTGGGGTAAAATGAAAGGTGTCTTTCTCACCATAATCTTCTTCGTCTAGAATGTACGCGTCACGGATTGCACTGTAGATCACTGTAGCAGTCACGGAGTATAATACTATTTAGCACTGTGCAAATAGTAAAAGTACTGTAGAAAGCACTGTAGCACTGTAGTAACAGTGACTTGTAATCGTCTATAAAAGGCGAAGTGTGTTACGTGAAGAATAAGATCGGGAGATCCGAGTTTGTGTATCGGACAGAGTGCCCAACCGTCCAAATTAAATGTGCGTGTTTACTATTCAGTCACGGATTGCACTGTAGATCACTATAGATCATTGTTGCAGTCACGGAGTATGACACTGTTTAGCACTGTGCAAACAGTAAAAATATTGTAGAAAGCACTGTAGCACTGTAGCAACAGTGACTTGTAATCATCTATAAAAGGCGAAGTGTGTTGCGTCCGAATTAAATGTGTGTGTTTACTATTCAGTCACGGATTGCACTGTAGATCATTATAGATCACTGTAGCAGTCACGGAGTATAATACTGTTTAGTACTGTGCAAACAGTAAAAGTACTGTAGAAAGCACCCATCAAACAGCTCATCCGACATACTCCCCCGCAAGTTAAGGAATATGTCTAGTCATCCAAGTTCGACGAACACCCCATTCCTGCCACAGACAAGGAATACTTTGTTACCCTTCAGATACCTCCTGAGTTCCCTCGACAGTGGGCACAGCAAGGTTACACCCATATGCATTACGGTGCAGTTCGTAAATTTTACCATTTAGGGGAATGAAGCCATATCCATTTCCACTAGAAAGTGATGGCCAATAAGATGGAACTTGAAGAACTCAACAAGCTTCTTCGGATCATCGTCTTCTGGTACTGGATCTAGAACACATGGTTCAATTAGGAAAAGAGTTGGGAAGATTGGCGGTGCCTCTTCCTTTCCTTTGTTGAACTTGACTTAGAGCTGCGGATCTGTAAGGGCAACATTAAAATTTGGATACAAGTAACAAAAACCGTGCCGGCATTTAGGGTAGTTTGCACTGTCCCTATGCAAGCATGTTGGTATTCTAGGATTTTCCTGAAGAATTAAAATGGATGTTTTGGTATTTGTTTAACCTGCACACTATAGCTGCTCAGTTCCCTTCAGATACCTCCTGAGTTCCCTTGACAGTGGGCACAACAAGGTTACACCCATATGCACTACGGTGCAGTTCGTCTTGCTCTTACCTTCCATGGAAGGAAGGGTCTTAACTGCCAATATTTCCTTGAAAGTGGAGTGGTAATGAGTTTCGACTGGAGAGAACTTACCATTTTTGTATCCACAGATGTATCGCTTGCCATCAACTTCTTCGTATAATACAACTGCCCTCTTTTGTTAACATGGAAAGCTTCACAAGCCCACTGAGAATCAGAAATTTCAATGAGTCCTTGTTGTAGGAGTTCAGAGCACTCCTTTTCAGCAAGAGCAAGATGTTCAGGATTCATACCCGTATGGCTGGCTTTTGTCGGGCACCCGAATCTCAAAAACCCAGTTACCTCTCATGAACCCATACTCTGCTTTTGCGAAACCATCTTCATCCTTTTCTCCTATCCGCTCAATCAAACATCTCATCCGACATACTCCCCCGCAAGTTAAGGAATATGTCCAGTCATCCAAAAATTGACCCAAGACAGCAACTATGATATCCTTATGGAATTTGTTTCCAAATTCACCGGCACCCTGAAAAGCTGGTGGCAATGTGTTTCTGAAACATACCAAGTTCAGTTCTTAGGGAACTGAACAGGACCTTAGCCAGCAGAAACCAAGAACTTTAGCCCCACGTTAGAACCAGAAGAAGCGGCATCTCCTAGAGGCATTTACCAGACTAGGAAGAAGAGGGGAGAGTGTTTAGGGAAACATAGTTTCAGAGAGGATTCTCACAAACTCGGATCTCATCATGAAAGTAGAACAACAGACTGGCATATCTCTTGACGATGGTGGAGCTATTCATAATTCGTTATCCAAGTTTCAGGTAGAAGCTTGGCTAACTTTTCTTTGGGAATCTGTCGTGGAACATGGATGTCAAATCCCTTAGAAACATATCTAAAGGACCTGACTTCTCAGCCCTTAGTCACACAAACTTTCCCCACCATAGCAACCATTGATCCTTCAGAAGAACTTGCTTCTGAGGACGATATCCCAGAAGAATTTCATCATCATCCAACACACAACCAAATCCATATGCTTCCAGCATGTTCCAAGATTCACAAGACCCATGGGCTGCTTATGGTCCATTTGCTGACCCATTCAATGCAAGTTCCACAAGACCACCTCACTTGGTGGAAGAAGAACTCGAGGCCCTCATCAAAGATTTCAAGAGACAGAAAGAATGCCCAGCCTTCTATTTTGGTGAATCCTCCTCTACACAAGTGGAAGAAGCTGATCTATCTCTTTCACTTATCAATACAGATTTGCAACCTTATCTTAATCCGCAAAATTGGCCCCAGCCAACAATGCCGCGTGAAGAGACCCCACAGTTAGACTCCCCAGCACATCTTTCCTATTGGGAACGGATCCTAAGCACCAATACTCCCACTCATCAGATAAGGCAAGAAGAACCCGAAGACTCAGATGACTCCGGCTCCAATGCTAACACTGAAAAACCTATCTACCATGAGTATCGAGACTAGTCTATTGACAATGTAATTATTAGTGTGTATTGGACAGAGTGTCCAACCGTCCGAATTAAGTGTGCGTGTTTACTATGCAGTCACGGATTGCACTGTAGATCACTGTAGATCACTGTAGCAGTCACGGAGTGTAATGCTGTTTAGCACTGTGCGAACAGTAAAAGTACTATAGAAAGCACTGTAGCACTGTAGCAACAGTGACTTGTAATCGTCTATATAAGGCGAAGTGTGTTGCGTGAAGTTTAAGATCAGGAGATCCGAGTTTGTGAGAATCCTCTCTAATACCATTCAGGGTCTTAGCCTCAAAACTACAGTTTTGAGGTGAGGGGGGCCTGCAGTGTTAAGAATAAGTCAGAGGGCTTCTCACAAAGCGATGTGGGACTTCCTTCTGCAGGAGCTTAACACACACTCGGATCCACCTTAACCTGGCTCTGATACCAACTAGGGTTAAGGCACCGTTCTTGCCAGGTATGCTACCCACACGGCGAGCTTCCGCAATCAAGCCTCAAGGGTCTGCCTTTTAGGGAACTGAATAGGACCTTAGCCAGCGGAAACCAAGAACTTTAGCCCCATGTTAGAACCAGAGGAAGCGGCATCTCCTAGAGGCTTTTAACAGGCTAGGAAGAAGAAAGGAAAGTGTTTAGGGAAACATGGTTTCAGAAAGGATTCTCACAAACTCGGATCTCCTGATCTTATTCTTCACGCAACACATTTCACCTTATATAGACGATTACAAGTCACTATTGCTACAGTGCTACAGTGCTTTCTACAGTACTTTTACTGTTCGCACAGTGCTAAACAACATTACACTTCGTGATTGCTATAGTGATCTACAGTGCAATCCGTGACTGCATAGTAAACACGCACACTTAATTCGGACGGTTGGACACTCTGTCCAATACACACTAATAATTACATTGTCAATAGACTAGTCTCGATACTCATGGCAGATAGGTTCTTCAGTATTAGCATTAGAGCCGGAGTCATCTGAGTCTTTGGGTTCTTCTTGCCTTATCTGATGAGTGGGAGTACTGGTGCTTAGGATCCGTTCCCAATAGGAAAGATGTGTTGGGGAGTCTAACGGTGGGGTCTCTTCAAGCGGCATTGTTGGCTGGGGCCAATTTTGCGGATTAAGATAAGGTTGCAAATCTGTATTGATCTGTGAAAGAGAGAGATCAGCTTCTTCCACTTGTGTAGAGAAGGATTCACCAAAATAGAAGGCTGGGCCGTCTTTCTGTCTCTTGAAATCTCTGATGAGGGCCTCGAGTTCTTCTTCCGCCAAGTGAGGAGGTCTTGTCGAACTTGCATTGAATGGGTCAGCAAATGGACCATAAGCAGCCCATGGGTCTTGTGAATCTTGGAACATGCTGGAAGCATATGGATTTGGTTGTGTGTTGGATGATGATGAGATTCTTCTGGGATATCGTCCTTAGAAGCAAGTTCTTCTGGAGGATCAATGGTTGCTATGGTGGGGAAAGTTTGTGTGACTGAGGGCTAAGAAGTCAGGTCATTTAGATATGTTTCTAAGGGATTTGACACCATCAGCTGTTTGGACTGGTCTGGGTTGGAAGATGAGTCTTCCATTTTTGTTTTCCCCATTTTGATGGCTTTTCTTTTTTCTATATCTCGAATAATGTTTCTGAGTCTTGTGGGATCAGAACGATCGGGTTTAGAGGTCACAAGAAATGAATCAGAAGGTATATTTCGAGATACCTTTGGTGTTTCAAAAATGAATGGAAACTCCAGTTGTGGCTTTGAAGGTGTGCTTCCCTCTTGTAAGAACGCAATTTTTCTTTTGAGCTTTTCCATTTCTGGCCTTGAATCTTTGGAGTTCTCTATAAGCCTGTGGGTTGGATGAGATACAACTCGAGAAAGTTATGTATACAGAATGTTTCTGTAAATGATGCTACGGTCTATAGGAACTTGTTCCTACAAATGATGGTCTTCTCCCATGATCTCCTATTGGGTGAATGAATGTCCATGGTCGATGGAAAAGGACAATGGTGTGTCTTTTAGGTTATGGTCGACCACGTTGGTTTTCTACACCGAATGTTTGGCGCCAAGTGCTGAGTGGCATAAACCAATTTAATAATGAAAATAAATGTTTAAACCTGTGGCGTCGATGATCCTGTGCTCTGAGTGTTTCTGTTAGAGCTCGCCAGATTTGCTCAGTAGGAAAATGAATAGCTACAGTGTGCAGGTTAAACAAGTACCAAAACATCCATTTTAATTCTTCAGGAAAATCCTGATCTGGATCCCAAGTGAGCGGATGGATGAATGGGTAGTCCGGATGGAGTCCATCACCGTAGCAGTCACGGAGTGTAATGTTGTTTAGCACTGTGCAAACAATAAAAGTACTGTAGAAAGCAATGTAGCACTGTAGCAACAGTGACTTGTAATCGTCTAATCAACTAGGGATAAGGCACCGTTCTTGCCAGGTATGCTACCCACACGGCGAGCTTCCGCGCTCAAGCCTCAAGGGTCTGCCTTTTAGGGAACTGAACAGGACCTTAGCCAGCGGAAACCAAGAACTTTAGCCCCACGTTAGAATCAGAGGAAGCGGCATCTCCTAGAGGCTTTTACTAGGCAAGGAAGAAGAAAGGAAAGTGTTTAGGGAAACATGGTTTCAGAGAGGATTCTCACAAATTCGGATCTCCTGATCTTATTCTTCACGCAACACACTTCGCCTTATATAGACGATTACAAGTCACTGTTGCTACAGTGCTACAGTGCTTTCTACAGTACTTTTACTGTTCGCACAGTGCTAAATAGCATTACACTCCGTGACTGCTATAGTGATCTACAGTGATCTACAGTGCAATCCGTGACTGCATAGTAAACACGCACACTTAATTCGGACGGTTGGACACTCTGTCCAATACACACTAATAATTACATTGTCAATAGACTAGTCTCGATACTCATGGCAGATAGGTTCTTCAGTGTTATCATTGAAGCCGGAGTCATCTAAGTCTTCGGGTTCTTCTTGCCTTATCTGATGAGTGGGAGTACTGGTGCTTAGGATCCATTCCCAGTAGGAAAGATGTGCTGGGGAGTCTAACAGTGGGGTCTCTTCACGCGGCATTGTTGGCTGGGGCCAATTTTGCGGATTAAGATAAGGTTGCAAATCTGTATTGATCTATGAAAGAGAGAGATCAGCTTCTTCCACTTGTGTAGAAGAGGATTCACCAAAATAGAAGGCTGGGCCGTCTTTCTATCTCTTGAAATCTCTGATGAGGGCCTCGAGTTCTTCTTCCACCAAGTGAGGTGGTCTTGTGGAACTTGCATTGAATGGGTCAACAAATGGACCATAAGCAGCCCATGGGTCTTGTGAATCTTGGAACATGCTGGAAGCACATGGATTTGGTTGTGTGTTGGATAATGATGAAATGTCTTCAGGATGCTCTAGTCGGTAGATTTCCAGAGCTTATCGGACTGATTCTTTGGAATTATTGGAATCCCATGAGACATTATCAGAATGTAATGGCCAGGATCAGGGGGTATTACATGATTTTCTTGGCAAAGAATTCTTTGAAGTTCTCTGTAAGCCTGTGGGTTAGATGAGATACAACTCGGGAAAGTTCTGTATACAGAATGTTTCTGTAAATGATGCTGCGGTCTATGGGAACTTGTTCCTACAAATGATGGTCTTTTCCCATGATCTCCTATTGGGTGAATGAATGTCCATGGTCGATGGAAAAGGACAATAGTGTGTCTTTTAGGTTCTGGTCGACCACGTTGGTTTTTTTGCACCGAATGTTTGGCGCCAAGCGCTGAGTGGCATAAACCAATTTAACAATGAAAATAAATGTTTTAACCTGTGGCGTCGATGATCTTGTGCTCTGAGTGTTTCTGTTAGAGCTCGCCAGATTTGCTCAGTAGGAAACTGAACAGCTACAGTGTGCAAGTTAAACAAGCACCGAAACATCCATTTTAATTCTTTAGGGAAATCCTGATCTAGATCCCAAGTGAGCGGATGGATGAATGGGTTGTCCGGATGGAGTCCATCAGATTTCAGAAGTAGGCCTCCATAGTTAGCGAATATGCTGTATTCGCTGGACTGGAGAAAGTCAGGAAGTCGCTCGAATAACCTATTCTCCTCAATGGCTGCTCGGTCTCAGGAGGATATTCGATTCTGGGTCTGTCATGCATGTCTTGGACCCTGTATGTTTCACCATGGTGGTGTTTCTTTACATACATGTTAATTTCCAAGGGGGCCTTGGGTCTAGAAAGAAAATCAGTAAGAACATTTTTCTTTCCTGCGATGTGTTTGGTTTCAAAGGAATATTTTGAAAACCATTCTACCCACCTTAAAAGCTGTAGATGAGGGATTTGCTTCTGTTTAAATTTTACCATTTGGGGGAATGAAGCCATATCCATTTCCACTAGGAAGTGATGGCCAATAAGATGGAACTCGAACTTTTTAATTCCATTCTTAACTACCAATATTTCCTTGAAAGTGGAGTGGTAATGAGTTTCGGCTGGAGAGAACTTACCACTTTTGTATCCACAGATGTATCGATTGCCATTAACTTCTTCGTATAATACAGCTGCCCAGTATTCATCACTAGCATCTATCTGGAGAATTCTTTTCCCTGTTGAAGGAATCTGAATGAAGAGGAGGAAGATCTTGCATGATCTCCTTAAGTTTGGCAAGTGCTTCAGTCTTGTCCTTTCCCCAAGGAGGGGCCTCTTTTTTTAACAATTTTTGAAGAGGTATAAGGAGCTTAGACAGTTGAGGAACAAAATCTCGGATATAATTGACTATACCAAGAAATGTTTGAACATGTTTAACTGTGAGTTCCTTTTCTGGGAATTTGAGTAATTCCTTTGCAATATGTGGACATGGCTGGTATGTTCCTTGGTCAAGGTTCATTCCAAGAAACTCAATCCTTTGCTGCGCAATGATCATCTTTTTCTGGGATAGCATGATACCATGCTTTTGGACAATTTGGATGAATTTTTGAAGGAGTTCGGCATGGGATTGCTCATCAGGGCTGTAGAGCAAAATATCATCTATGTATATGGCAGCACTGTCCAAGATTGGACCAAAGATTTGGCACATAGCCTTTTGGAAAAGGAATGGAGCCGTTTTGAGCCCGAATGGCAGCACTTTCCACTGGTAGTGCTGATTTGGAATGCAGAATCCGGTTTTGGATCTGTCATCAGGATAGATTCCAAGTTGCCAAAATCCTACTTTGAGATCGAACTTGGAATATATTTTAGCTTTGGACAAGCTAGCAAAAAGGGATTTTCGGGATGGTAGAGGAAATTTGTCATCTCTGAGAAAAGTGTTTAGAGGTTGGTAGTTGATGACCAAACGTAATTTTTCTCTATTCTGCTCTGCTCTTTTGTTAACATAGAAGGCTTCACAAGCCCGCTGAGAGTCAGAAATCTCAATGAGTCATTGTTGTAGAAGTTCAGAACACTCCTTTTGAGCAAGAGCAAGATGTTCAGGATTCATACCCGTATGACTTGCCTTTGTTGGGTTGATATCCTCATTCTGTTTGAATGGAAGGCGAATGAAAAACTGAGAGTTTTGCCATAATGGATGTTGGCATTTTTGCAAGAACTCTAAGTGATTATCCGCACAAGAGTCTAAAAGACTTTGCATAATGGGATCAAGGATATTTATGTCAATGGAAAAGAATCTCAGGATACTGGTAAATTCCTGGAAAATACCATTGAATTTCAGACCTTTTCCACTGATGATTCTGAGCTTGGGTAATTGCAATAAAATATCCCAACCAATGATGAAATCCTTGTTTGGTAAGGGTCATCCAATGACCTTCATAGTGATAGAGCACTGAGGAAAGAATTGGATGGTGATGGGTTTAGATCTGACACTAGCCGAAAAAGTGTCTCCAGATGCTGAAGTGACGTATTGAACATAAGGTATCCAATATTCATCTAGGAGGATTTTTGGGTCAAACAAAGAGGCATGTGCCCCAGTGTCAATCATGGCTAGACAGTAATGGGTTTGGAGTATTTTGAGAGGAAGATTTTTACAGGAAAATATGGTGGAAGATAATGTGCATCTTGAGAAAGAATTTGTGGGGTAAAATGAAAGATATCTTTCCCACCATAATCTTCTTCGTCTGGAATGTACGGAATGGGACATAGTGTCTCATCTGATGGTTCCTCATTAATGGAGAAGATTGATTCTAGGTCATCATCGTCAAGAGATATGCCAGTTTGTTGTTCTACTTGCATGATGATGTTGATGTTGTTGTGCTTTGCTTGTGGACAGTTTTTTGCAAAGTGCCCCTTTTTGTTGCAAATGAAGCAACGATTGGACTTGGAGGACCTTCTTTTCCCAGAGGGGTTGAAGGATTTTCTTTTCCTTCGGAGGAATCTTCTTTTTCTGAAGCGTTTATGCTGGAATCTATCATCTTGAAGATGATATTTGTCGAAGTGCTTCTTCTCTTTTCTGTGTCTGCAATGGTCGCAAACACAATCTTTTTCTCCAGGGCATTTGATCTTCAAGTAGTCTTTTGAGCAATTCTTGTTCAGCTGTTTGCTTTCTTTGAGGAATTATTGGAAAGCATTTTTCCTGGAACACAATTCTTCAAGTCCCTTATGGATTTCCTGCTGGAAATGACCAAAGGGAACATCTGCAATCTTCAAATCCTTTGCAAGAAGGGATTTTTCGACTACCTGTGAGATTTCCTTTGGAATGGAGTTTATAAAGACTTGCTTCAGATTTGAATCTGCTCCCAAGGCATAGAAGAGCTTGATCATTTCTTGAAAGTGGCGGTCTAAATCTTTTCGCCAAAGAGAACAGCATTTTCTTTCAAAAAATTCTCGATTCTGGATTTGCTGGACATCAACCATTTTTCCGCAAAAGTTGTTGTGGAGAGAAGCAATATTTTCTTTGAAATTTGTTGATACCAAGAACTGAACTTGGTATGTTTCAGAAACACATTGCCATCAGCTTTTTAAGGTGCCGGTGAATTTGGAAACAAATTCCATAAAAATGTCATAGTTGCTGTCTCGGGTCAATTTTTGGGTAATAAGCCATGTATGAAATTCTTGGAGTCGGTTTGGCCATTTGGAATAAGGGATGTCATCAAGGGTAAAGAACCCTGAATTTGAATGGGATGAAGTTGGTTGGGTTGGGTCCCTTGGATGCACAACTTCGGGTTCTGTGGTATCCTCATTCATTGTCTCCGTTGGAGGATCAGCCATGTAGATAGAATCTACTTTAGAATCACTGGATGAGGATGATGATGAGAATTCTTCTAGGATATCGTCCTCAGAAGCAAGTTCTTCTGGAGGATCAATGGTTGCTATGGTGGGGAAAGTTTGTGTGACTGAGGGCTGAGAAGTCAGGTCCTTTAGATATGTTTCTAAGGGATTTGACACCATCAACCTTTGTGTTAATGGTTCCGAGTGCTACATTTTGCACCAAAAGGGTTTCAGATTGCCAATTTAGGACTGCTTCAGCGTCGCTGGTTTTCCTGGGTCTTTCGTGTTCATCCACTTCTTTGGGCATGTTTATCTTAGGCATATGGTGATGCCTGCGATATGTGTCTATAAATTCCTAGGTCTCAGGAAAGTTAAGACGGATATTCCCTTTTGGTAGAGGAGGGAAATCTTTATCATTGAACATGCATATTTCCAGAAGAGCAGGTGGTGAAGATGAAGAGGACTGACAGTCCTTCTTGATCTCATCGAAAGCAGTTGGAAGGTTTAGTGGGAAAGAATGTTTCTTTACCCATTTTTGGATTGGCTTGTAAAAAGGTGAAACAACCTGTCTGGCTGATTTTTTGGATGGTGGTGGTTTCGCAAAAGGAGAGTATGGACTCATGAGAGGTAACTGGGTTTTTGAGATTCGGGTGTCTTCTGTCTGAGTGACTTCATACAGGAAGTCAATCTTTGAAGCATTAGAGATGCGGAACTCAGAAAGGGATGAAGATGAAGGTGAATGAGTAAGAGAAACAGGTGCATTGAGAACTGTTGGTGCATTTAGATCGGTACGCTCTAACTCTTTCAATCGAATTTTTATGAGGTGATATCATGTGTGGTTTTTTTATTCAAAAATTTAGGCATGCGACGTCGACTAGATCGGGTATCAGGGTGGCTGAGGGTGATCGGCATTTTTGTTTTCTCATTCCAAGGTCAGGTATAGGTACCGTGATAACTTGCTGGAGTTGGCTTTGTGAGAAAATCATGTTTCTCATGCTCATTACCAGCGATTTTGATTGACAGCCCAATTTCAGCCACAATGCCACGGTTTGCACTATCCAGGAACGTCTCATTCAGGGGGTTTACGCATGTGGAGAGCAGGAATAGGGTAGATAGATATGACCGGTCCGACTTAAATAGACCAATGCAAATACATTTCTAGGAAAAAATTGGATCTTTCATACAAGTAATCTCCACATAAACGAGCAGACTTACCAAAAACGAATAATGTACATAAATAGACATCGCAAGAATGATGTATCAATCTGTCTAATTGCCAAAAAAGGCCATGAAGCAGCGGACGAATAGGGAGAGAGATGCAGATGGGTTGAGACTGGGTGAACTGAGAATTCATATGACATCCATACTCTCTCTCTTTTTTTCCGATTTTTTCGTTTTAAACTCATCTATGATCCAATTATTGATTATAATTAACATGTATAATGATTCAAATGAGTTAAGAAAACGAAAATAATGGAAGACCTTTTGATAAGCTATCTAGTCTTGGCCTGTTGCAGAGGGTGCGCGCTGCTGTCTGAGTGATATGCCGTGGTGTGTATCCTCCCACGAAAGCAACACGAAACCCTCCAATGGATTTTTCTGCGGCATTTCCTTTTTTTGGTTTTTGTTTTTCTCTTTATGCCTTATTCTGAGGCAATGCGTCCAAGACAGGCTCGTACTGTCTTAGAATTTCCCCTGAAGATGCCTCCTTTGACGTTTGTAGGAGAAGAACCAGCGGTTGCTCAGAGCGGAAGGAAGTACGACAGTGTTAAGTGCTGAATCTGCATAGAGAGAGAGAGAGAGAGAGAGAGAGAGAGAGATGTCTGCATTGTTTCAGAGTACGGTCTTTGCCTTTTGAAAGCACGGGCGTCATTCCCCCGAATCATTGAGTCACGCCCAGGCTTCAGGCCAGAAGAGAGATAACGTCACTGCGAGTAACTTGACAGATTGAGAATGAACTTGCATCGCGAGGGAAGGAACGCTTTAAGCGAGATTACGAAAAGATAAGTAATCCTTTGCTGCGTTTCGCCCGCGTAACCTTCGTCTCGACCTTCATGAAAAAGCTTTGCGCATACAGTTTCCGTCCATGAAACTTTCCTGTATTACTTCGCCGCAGATGCAGAAGGAAGTCGATGTTTAGCTCAAATGGCAAGCCATTTGACACGTGTCGAGCCCCGCTTCAATCACGCAAAGGGCTCGACCGCTTCAATCACACAAGTGACACGTCTGAGAATATTTAATGAATTTTTCACCTCCTCATCGTTGTTGGGAAATTTCCCAAGGTACCTTCCGCAATATGCCAACGCGCAGACGATACACACGTGTACTTGCTTTATCATAGTCAGCTTGGCAGGATCAATCGAAACAAATTACCTTCGTACACTATGCACAAACATTACCCACATGTGACAGATAATTTTTTAATTGTTTGCATGCTGAAACCATGCGAAGAACGATTCGACAATTTGTTGCCATCGTGTCTTTCTACTCTGGATATGATATGTTCTTTCCCGCCGCTTGTTAAAGAAAATCATGTATCACCATTATCGACGGTTATATTTTAATCAAGTTTCGACGGGTGTAGTTCCTTATCTATAACCCGCCAATCAAGAATGCTAGGACCAAACTTCTTCCGACCAGGGATAGATGAAAAGATGGGGGAGATAAATGCACTTCCATCGCCATAACTCTCCTTGGGTCCGGCATTCAGGACATGTCCGCGGAACCCGTTTGGTGTCGACTCTGCATTGACAAAACCAGGTGTATATCTAGCTATCATGGCGAGAAGTGAATCATTATGTGCGTACGACAATGTAATGCAGGAAAAGACGAACGTCCATTTGCATGCATGGATGGCAACACGGGATTTTGCTCCGATTGGGGAATATGAGAATGATCTTACCTGAAGCATGCATAGATCATGTTCGTTCTTCACCTACGCCAGCCTTTGGCCCCCATCGATTTCTTATGAGTGATCTTTATAGGTTAAAATTTTACAAGATGTTGGGTGCTAACTAGTGTGATTTAAGCCACGTTAGCTCAAGCATATTTTCTTCCGAAGTTTGGCTTAATGCTTAAAAAAAAAAACCCTTTAACTCTGATGTCAATTTGATCACAAATTTTTTTGTCTCGTAAAAGACCCTCAACTTTAGATCAAGTTCTAATTATACTCTAATTTTTTTATCTCATAAAAATACCCCAACTTTAGGTCTAGTGCCAATTTTACCCTAAAATTTATTTTGTCTCATTTTAAAACACTCTAGTACTTGAATCCCAAATATGCCCCCATTAATCCTCCATCCAAATTGGCCTTCGTGAATTTAACGTGATGTTCGCATGTCACTACTCTAGTTTTCACCCAAATTTCAGATTCGAGAAAACATAATTTGGAGAGGAATTTCGATATTAGCCCAAATGTCGTCTTTTTGGATCTAAAATTTGGATAAAAATTAGAACAACTAGGGTTTGGACTTTATCTATTGCTCTTAATCTTAAAGAGTCAACCTTCCATCTCATTTGGGCGAACTTTGATTTTGTGCTTGATTTTCAATCTCTCATGCTTAAGAGTGTTTGATCTTTCATGGCGGGAGAGCTAACGCCTTGGACAATCAACTCGGAACACTCAAAAAAACTCATGTTTGAGAATTTTTCATCTCCCAGTTATCAATGAGAAATTTTGAAAGAAGGATTAACGAGCGTATATTTATGACTCAAGTAAACATTTGTGATTTTTTCAAAGACTGACAAAGTTTTAGGGTAAAATAGAGATTATATGGTAGAATTGTGACATGAATTAAAAAGTTTGAAGTTTTTTACAAGAATAAAATAATTCATGGTGGAGTTGAGATCAGATTTAAGTTGGATGATTTTTTATGAAAAAAAAAATTAAATTAAAATTGAGACCCGTCCCAAACTTGGGTGTTTTAAGGGTATCAGGGCTTTGAAATTACTAGTGCGAATGAGCGTGACATTTCAATTGTACTCCTCTCTGTCTGCGCTTGGCTTTCTCGTGTTGAGTGAAAAGGGGGAAAGAAAAAAAGTTATGAGACTGCCATGAATCACGACATACTTTAGGTAACATATAGAAAGAGAACGAAAGAAAGAAGAAAACAAGATGTGAAGGGGGAGGGAGAGAGAGAGGAGAGAGAGATGAGGACTATTTACTTTATATCGGCCATTTAGCTAAAACGTAAATCCATTATTGGTGCCATGGGCTTCGGAACAGGAGAGGGTGACTGAAACATCCCAATCCGCCTCTGTTCTCTTGTTGCATTGTCTTCTGGGATCTAAGTGATTTCATGTCAGCCGTTTGGGAAATCTCAGTGGGACCAAATATATTGCAAAGAGGGTTCGGGACATTCTTTAGTGTTCTCGAGACGTCAGGCTTAGGTTTACTTGTCTCTATAAGGCTTGGAAGTATCCATGAAACTTCAGAAGGACACACCGAGACTCCCTCTATGATCCACGGCGAGATACTTATGCGTCACTTTCCTGAAAAGATTCGGACGGATGTCGTGCATTTTCGCATGGCGATGACAGGGTTGCTGTCAAGACGTTTTCTCCTCGTGAAGAAGAATCTTGAAAAAGAGGCTCGGTCGTGGAGTTCCTGCAGAGACGGCCTCACTGAACATCACAGGCAAAGCACACGATATCTTCACATGGGCTGGTTTGTGCATGTCTTTTTGGGGGTTTTGCCATAACGCCAAGGGGACAAAATCTAGAGCAAAGAGCTCAAAAAAGGGTTGGGAAATATCAGATGGAGTTTGGACATCAAGAGTCATTTTTCTGTCCTCTTCTCCTTAAAAGGCATTGATTAGGGTTAGAAAGTTTCCCTGAAATGCCATTGAGTGAGGTTTAAATTCATCTTCTAATCATTGGGCCTCTCTAGTATATTGTCCAAGAAGTCCTAAATCTCTTGTATGGAAGCAATTCAATCATAAGACCTTTTAATTCTTCCAAATTAATTTTAAATATTTTGACAATTTGTCAATTTAGCCATAAATCTTTATTATTTGTTTGGCAATTTAGTGAAACTGACTTCCTTCTTACCAAAAAAGGAAAGTCGTTTTTTCAAATCTAAACTAATTGTTTTAGTCCGTGAACAATGTTTTCATCGCTCGGTTAATTTTCCGTCATGCAAAGTTGGAAAATAAGCTTTTAGAAAATAGTTTTCCCTCTCATAAAAAGACCTTAAATTGGAAAGCCTAGAGTTACGGGTATATGAGACGGCGCGAGCTTCTAAACACGCCAAATGAAGTCGAACGTGATTATGACCAGGATCATTCCGTGCGTAGGTCCTTCTCCATCCACGCTAGCTAATAACTACGGGTCACCCAAGAAAAGTTCTTCGTTTGCACGTGAAGGATGGATCCACCCATGGAGATATCATTTCTTGATCAAGGGCCGGTGCGAACCTGCGTCATGGTGAAGAGAGACCAGACTAGGGCGCTAAAGACCAAGATCTGACCTGTCGGCAACCGCACATCAACCGGAGCAAACACTCAAATCGTCAAATCTCAATCAGCTTTTTTCCCCTCCTCCCGCAATCAAAGAACCGCACGCGAATCGACGCCATGAAAGGCGCTTTTCCCCCTCGCCCACGAGTTCCACCTTTCGCCTTGTACTCATTCCCTCCACGGATCGATTCCAATGTCCAATTGTCCATCATGGGTTTGCGTGAGAATATCAGCTGAAACTCTGCGCCCTGGCTTTTTCCATGTCCCTGTCGAATCGTGGAGCCAAAAGGCAGCCACGCAGTCGGAGCATCGCTCCAAAACGGCGTCGCTGATTTGATTGGCATCTTCCGGGGGGATCGTCCTGAAAGCAGCTATGGACTTGCAGAGAGTATCGTCTTTTAATTCGAAAGAATTGGGTTAATGGCTGATCGAGCTTTTCCTCATCAGCTGATTCTTTGGAGATTCTTCGGGACTTGATAGTTGGAGGACAATAAAGTTCCATGAACCCCCGCCGTTCAAATTTTCAGGAGAAAGAATAAATGCATGTTATATTAAATGATAGCTAGATAGATACACTAATTACGAGCGCAGATGGAAATTAAAGTAAATCTACATCAAACCTTGAAGATAAAGTAGACGTGAGTCATCGATCTAATTGGTATACTTCGAATGTCACTCTGTCTCGGTTATTTGGTTTTTAGGGGAGTTAGAGAGAATCTTTATTTTCAATTGAAAGAATTAGGTTGACTATTGATGATTTTTGCTTATCAACTGCTTCTTTGAAGATTTTTCAGGACCCAACAGTTAAAGGATATTAATGTCTCATTAGCTCCTACTAATCAGATTATCAAAATTAAATATAAAATGTCTACTTATTTTGTGATAGATAGAAACACTAATTATGAGCATAGATGAATATTAACATTAATCCACATCAAGTCCTGAAAAATAAAGTAAATGGATTATTCAGTCCTTAGATCGAATACAATGCTTGTAGAAATGAGTTTATCTTTTTCTTGATCTATCGGACTTCTCATTTCCAACGCGTTCAAAATCAATTTTTCCCATGAAGGAAAGACAGAAATCTACATAGATAAGAAAGAATTGTTTGCCATGTCATAAGTCACGTATAACTGTGCATGTTTTCGCATTGAACTTGCGCACTTATTCCGATAAGCCTCGATGGTGTCCCCACGATAATCATTCCTAAACTCGTGGGCAAAAAACAATCCCACCATTCGATGTTTGGGCACGACAACATTCAAGGTTATGTTAGTCTTGGATGAACTTTTGTTGGGGGTAAAATGCCTTCGCGGCCATGTTGGCTGCATACGTGGAAAGCTGGACCCATGTTCCATGACGAGGATTCTGAGGATTCAGCAACGATTCGTCTTCTCATGGTCGGCCCAAGAAGAACAGAAGTCCAGCAGCAGAACCGCTTCCTCCTTGCCAGTGCGGATCGTGTTTGATTCTCAGTGAAATCGCGAATTCAATCCTCGAAGGAGGAAAGCACTTAGTGCAAGGAATAGAAATTGAGGGCCGAACTGCCAAATTTGGGCAATGTCCAAGCTAACTCGTTGTAAAATTTGACAGGGGATTGAAGGCAATGAAGAAACTTGAATTATTATAAAATGTTCGATTGAATCATTCAAATTACTTTTTGTGCAATTGGGTCCATATATTATGTAATTTTTAGTTCATGATCATCGCCCCAATTGAATAAATAAAAGGAAGAATTCATGTGGAGTATCACATAAGCGCCATATCAACGCTGATTATATTGGTTAGGGTCTTCGAGTAGATATTCTTCTCCAAAATGCTAACGTAGATTGGAGGAGAGGAAAACTCGAAAAAGATAAAACAAAATAAAACAAAAAAATCCTAAACGAGACAGAGGGAGGAGTTGGCCCGGGCCGACCCAATGCCGGATGCGGCGGCGGCGGCAATTGTCGCACAGCCGCATGCCGCACTCCTCCACCTCTGCGTCTATAAGGACACGGGAAGTTGTTCTCAGCTCACAAACCCTTTTGGCACTTCCTCATTGATGTATCTTCTTGTTCTTTTTCGAAAGCAAAAAGAGAGAACGAGGTTAGGAACAGATGCTCCATTTTCGTTTGGTCTGTCGGACAAAGGTCAGATACAGGTACAAAGAGGAGCAGCGCCTTTTCTTGAATGCTAGCTAAGGCCAGGGTGAATGCGATGGCAAAACCGGAATTCGATTCTCCTCCCCTTTTTTTAGAGCATCGACATCATGTTAGCGAATCCAAACGTCAAGCTCACGATAAAGCGTCGAATTTCAATTATTCGGGCAAAACGCCTCCTCCTCTCTTATGATCGGACGGTCGCGAGCCATTCGAAAAGATCCCCCTTGAAATTCGTAGTTCCATGAATAATTGGTGGTACGATATACAACCGACTCAACTTGGTATCATCAAAAAGACGATATTTGATTTCGATTGAAATGGAAGGGAGATATACCGTCGATTAGTTCATAATAAGCACGAGATCAATTCTCAACAACACTCAGGTACTAAAATGACAAGTAACTTGCGATTTGAGGAACGCCAGTGGCCCCAAAGGTCGGGAGAGATCCACAAAGAAGGAGACGAACCGGGTCATTAATCCGAGAGAACCCGTCCTTTTCACCCGATCCCTTCTTCTCTTGAATATCCTTTTCTTTCAATAATGGGAATTTATTCTTGAGGAATAAATAAATCACTTTTAAAAGTACAATCAGCCAAAGGAAATATAAATATTGGATTTTAGTTAAACCTCATTCAAAAGTGACGCACTCCCTGTTTTAGTTTCATTTTACTCTATCTATCCACTAAAATAAATTAAAGAGAAATGAGAACGTATTACGCACAGGTCGTATGCGATAATCATCAATTACATTATGTTTGGCAAAGCCGTTGCATTCTATAATCATCACTTGACCATCGTCCTAAAATTACTGTTAGTAAAAAGTATATGATTAACACGTCGCTCGCCACTACTCGCTCCATCTGTTCTCGAACCCGACTATTCATTTTCTTCTTTCGCAATCGCCTGATTGAGCACGGTGCGCGTGCCTGAGTGCTAATACAATAATAGGTTAGAGATATTGCTTGTGCAATCGCGTTTGAGGTGATGTAGCATGATTGAAGAATGAAAATCGATACTGCTAATTTAATGCCTAAAAGTCCACTCATGTCCTTTGGCCGAGAGGCTCCGGACCCTTCGGCCGTCGACGTCGCGTGACATGTTTTCGTAATTGGCCTCCGGCATGAAAACGAGAGCCTAACACTCGGAGCTTATCTTGAAATTATAATCAATCTTTTGTAGAAATGAACGTTGATCGCCATGGCAAAACCCGAATTCGATTCTCTATACTTTGGAGTATCGATACAATGCGAATCAAAACGTTAAAGCTCGTGATAAGGGTGGAACATGAATTATTCAAGCGAAATCCCTCCTTTCTTACAATCGGATGGTGGCAAGTCATTCGAAAAGGTAAATGAATTTTCAAGTTTATGAATAATCGGTGGTACAATGTACAATGGACTCAAATTGGTATTATATAAGAGTGAACAGCTTCAGATTCTTTGTATATTCTATCTATAACTTAAAATCTATCTGCCGGAATAGATTTTCTATTTTTTGGAACCCGAAATTTAAAACCTACATTGCATACTCTAGAACTTAGAACTGACCCCTAGAACTTAGAATTGACTCCTATCCTGTCACAAGTTCTAGGATTGATTCTAAAGTTTAATAAGTTGTATTTGCAATTTTAATAATATTACATTGAGTCATCACCATTTATGATAGCCATTTGCTATTACAATCTATTGACCATGACTCATCTTGAAACACACAAAAGATGTGCAACATCAACGAACAAAAAAAAAAAAAAGCTCAGCTAAGCATATGGTAGGAAATGAAAGTTCGAACTAGTGATTCGATATATCACTTATCACTAGATACCATGGAGTACTACAAGATAAAACAAAAACATAAAGCAAGAAAAGCAATTCTAAATTCCGAGTTCCAAGTCCATGAATCTGGAATCTATCTGTCAGAACAAATTTTCCAAATTATGGAACTCAGAACCTACCTATCATACCTTGAAACTTGGAACTAGACCCATTCTTATGGGTTTGACTCTTAGGTTTTTCATTTCACCCTAAAATTATGCTCATCCCTATTATTACATATGTAATTTATGATGGTTCTTGGAAAGTCTCTACATCAATATTATCCTATTTATGTCGAAATCAATGGATGAACTGCGACATTTGATTTCGATTGAAAGAGAAGGGAAAAGCACCATTGATTAGTTCTTAAACATTAGTTAATTATCAGTAAGGGCGTCAAATGGGTGGATCGGGTCGGGTTGGTGTTGGGTCAAAAGTTGATCGATCCATATTAATCCATTTGACCTGTTATCATACAGTATAATTTTAGCGACTCATACTCGATCTGATCCATATTATTAAAATACTTTCATATTTACTTAAATTTAGGAAAATTTGCTTCATGATTTTTTAAAATGTATTGGTAAAATAACTTTATGCAATACATTTTAGTTGATAATTTTTTAAATTTTTAGTCAAAATTTAATTCAGTTTTAATTTTTTAAGATCTTTTTTTTTTTTTTGCTTTTCCTCTGCCAGTCGCTGGCGAGGCTACGGCTTGCTAAATTTCGATGAGCTCAATCTCGCCGACCTTAGGCAATACTTGAAACCTGTCAAGGCGAGGTTGAGATCGTCCGAATCCAACAAGTCTCGAGCTGGGCGACCTCAGGCAAGCGCGACCATGCCAAATTTGGCGAGTCTCGACCTCAATGCCTCGAGCATGCTCGACCTTGCCATGAGATGCCAACTCACCAGATCCAACAAGATCAAGTTGGCATCTCGCATATTATGACCTGACCTCTCGAGCTTGCTCGAGGCAAGAATCGAGCCTCGCTAACCTCAACGAAGCCCAAGCTCGCCAATTTGGCGACCTCCTCGGGGTCTAGTGAGCTCATCACTCTCCTCATGGCCAGTGACCAGCTGAGAAAGTGGGAAAAGAGAGACAAAAAAGGAAATCAAATTTTTATTTTTAAAAAGATTAAAAATAATTAGAATATCAGAAATTTTCATAGTCTAAAAATGACTTATTAATGACACTTAAACTAATTAGGTAACCCATTTATGACCAAATTAGACATCACTTAAGACTCATTAAATTATTAATTAACCTATTTAAAATTTATTTAATCTTTTAAGTTAACTCATTTATGATTCACATTATCAAATACGAGTTAAAATATGAATTTTTTTACCAATTTTGTCACCTGTAATTCTTAGCGGGGGGGGCGCTAAAATGACAAGTAAGGTACGAACAAGGAATCCACCAATTCCTTGAGATCTGGGGAACCCGAGTGACTCCAAATCTTAGGATAGATCCGCGAAGAAGGAGACGAACCGGGTCATTAATCCGAAAGCCCCGTCCTTTTCACCCGATCCCTTCTTTCTCTTGACTACTATTTTCTTTTAAATAATTGCAATCATTCTTGAGGAACAAATAAATCACTTTAAAAAAGAAATTTATCAACGCAATCCTATGATTTCGCCCAAAGATAATATAACCTCGATTTTTTTTGTATTAACCCTTAATAATGTCCTCATTCATAAGTGACACGATCTCTATTTCACTTTCATTTCGCTCTATCTATCCACTAAATTATATAAAATAGAAATGAGAACGTATTACGTACAGGTCGTTTGCAATAATCATCATTTCATTATGCTCGTCGAACCCGGCGCACTCCATAATCATCACCTGACCACCGTCCTAAATTACCCTGATGTCAAGTAGTGCAAAAATATATAATTGACCCCTCATCTCTCGTGATAACCAATCCATCTGTTTGCACACTCGATCACTCGTGATCGCCCCATTGCGCACGCTGTGCATGTCTAGTGTGATGTCAGTAATTAAATTATCGAAATATCGTCTGCTTTGACTTTTCCCATTTCGAATCTTATGATTGTGTCCATTGGCATCTATGTAGCCACCTTCTCGAGGAGGTCGCTCATTCTCGAAGCGCTCCCACTCGAGCAAGCTTAAGCATTGCCCCTCGTTACATCAAAGGCACCCCTAAATATACTTCAGTTTTCACACATATATAGCGAAATCATAATCGCTCTTTCTTTGTTCCGTATACAGTTAGAGTTAATTCATATTCATCTTGCCATCCTGGAAGTATATGAGGAGCGGCTCTTCGTCCCCACTCTTTAGTTCTAGCGATCACTTCCCGCTCTCATCGGACTGGATTATCAGGCACAGACGTCAGTAAAGTAATAAGTTAGATATTCGTTGGTGACGA
The DNA here is from genome assembly GCA_019926035.1 of Melaleuca alternifolia. Taxonomy (NCBI): domain Eukaryota; kingdom Viridiplantae; phylum Streptophyta; class Magnoliopsida; order Myrtales; family Myrtaceae; genus Melaleuca; species Melaleuca alternifolia. The sequence continues at coordinate 2,837,895 of JAGKPW010002416.1, read as the reverse complement.
TTGCACTCCTGGTGATGTACCATGATTCGGAAGGTCGAATTCGACACCATTACTATAATGCTTAGAAGTCCACTCGGGACCCTTCGGCCGGCGACATCACATGACATGTCTTCGTAACCGGCCATGATCACGAAAACGAGAGCCTTAACGCCCGGAGTTTGTTTTCGAAGATATAATTGAAATCCTTTCATGGAAATTAACATTGATCCCCACGAATACAATACGTGAGGACAAGTAAGCTCATTGTTCAATGAGTTTTGAATCGGTTGACCTCATCAACCACGTGGATGCACACGTGGTGTGGCGGCGATGATTCGCCAGCTCGTTTACGGATTATTCTAATCAAATTTCATGAAATTAATTAAAGCAATTAATTTTTTTGTGAAATATCTTGCAACTTTAGACGGAGACCATGTACATTGGATGCGACTAAGCCCCAAATTTGTTTATGCATAAAACAAATATGCATATGTGATTTCTTATTTTAATGTTTTGTAGTCCTTTTTGTTTGTTTATATTTTCGCTGAAGTTGCCAGCTTGCCTTTGTAATCTCCTGGGGCTACAAAAAGCAACATGCATTCACACTTGTTCATACACACATGACGAATCTAAACTACTTCTTCTTTTTCTCTAGAGCTGTCTCTCCTTAGCATTGTGTCGGAATTTAGGGCTGCCACGTCGCGAACGGATAGGAATGTATAAATTGGGATGCATTTGTTTCACTAAGAATTTTATTGTAAAAAAATTATTTTTTAAAGATCATTTATTTTATGGTTTCAGAATATTTAAATATTAAATCGAGCATTCACCTGACAAATTTAGATTAGCATCTATATAGTCAACATAACATGTTGTGACAACCAAATAGGAGGAGTTCGTTTGATTAGTACAATCCGGAATATTATGAATGGTGGAGTTTAATTGGGGGAAGTTTTTCTGTTCCGATTGGTTGGACGAATTTTCCGGCGTTTCTTGAAAGAAAAATAACGAATCCTTTTTCTCCATATTGAAAATTCTAAAATGCCGATGAGCGTCGATGTGCTAATTTAAGAGGAGGAAAATAATAAGTTGAGTTAATTTAGTACGGTAATTTCTTAAAAGAGTTACTAAGTGCAAGGGGTTACTAATCGAGACAAATAAAAAGTTGTCACTCAGAGAAAAAATCTGTCATTTAGGGAAAAAAATAGATGTAAACGTTAATAAGTAACTCAAGTTGAGACTTGATAGTCAAACTTTGGTTGATAAATTGATTGGACAAATTTGATAAGTTGCTCTGATTTAACTTAGTAATCTTACATAAGAATCAGTAATTCGAAGGTCAATTAGCCATGCAAATAAAAGTAGGTAAGTTAAGATAGAAATTGGCAATCTACAAACTATATACAAAAAGCCTATGATTTCATAGAAGTGTCGTTAGTTTACCAATAAATTCTCTGGAAAAAAAATCTCCGATCATATAACTTTTTTATCAATAATTTTTTTTATACTCATTAATACTAAGTAAAACTTACCAGTCCAACACAAAAAACTCTAATTTTCGGCACGGATCAATGGAGTTACTGCCATTAGATCTTTTCCGCAGGCACATGTCTAGGTGCACGGGGTGCGATCGAACGCAAGTTTAAAGCAAGGATCTCGCTTGTAACGCGATCTTCTTATTACATCGATATCTTGGGATCTCGAGACACCCGACCAAACTAAGGTCAAACTCTTTTTTGTTCTTGTGAATCCGCGTGCCAAACCCAGGGCAAAACACTCGGATCCAATCCAAGAACGACCGATGAATCGGTTGGCTTCGCCAATCGTTCGGTAGATCGCAGCCTCCCCGTTCACACCGCGAATGCACGTGCGGCAATTGGCCGTCGTTCCCCATCGATCGGCTGATGCGCCAACTGTTCAACGACCCCCAAGAATTGAACTTTTCAAAGCCCCGCGTGAAGAAATCCTAAGGAAATACTTTGATATTCTTTCTTCTCGGTGCACGTTGGGCGTGACGCATGGGGAACATGACCACCTGATCAATCACGGATTGTTTAAGCCGTATTTTAAATAAATACAGAAAGTTTGAGGTTATTGAAAAACAAGCGAAACCTCAGTTATACAGGAAATGCATGAGGTGTCCCCCTTTGAATAAATGAATTGTAGTTGTCCATGAACAATTTTTATTTATCTCCGTTTATTTTTATGAAAAAAAAAATATTTCATGAAATTGATTGCTACCATCGTTTGAAAAAAAAAATTAGTCAATGGAAAGCATACTTAATTATCCGTAACAGTTGATGTCTAAAAATTTTCATGAACGATTTGAAAGCATTTTTCATTCATTCATGTTGATAAATAAGATAAGTGATACATTTTTATTAAAATTATTTTTTAAAATATTCATTTTCAGCGAAAGCACATCCAATGTGTACTAAACCAACAAAAATGGGCTTTATGTGAGGAGTCTCCATCCAGCCTCCTCCGCTTCTATAATTTCCCATGTTGTGCAACCTTTTCGACTTTCTAGCCAACAATTTTTTTTGTTCGAAAAATAAAAGGTTTCAGAAGAATAGATTTAATTTTCTTAGAGTACATATATTATATACATGTGTTATTCGGTAATATCGTATTTTCCTATTTATTTCGAAATCAATCAACAAATTATGGTATTTGATTTATATGAAACAAAGGTAAAAGGACACTAAGAAGAGGTCGAATGCGACGTGTCTGGAAAAATTAATCTATTTCCATAATGGAGGCCATAATAAAAAAATGAAAAATCACAAAATAAAAATAAATACGTTTAATTCGGAAGAGGTCAGCCAAGAAGACGAACCGGGTTATCTACCGGGGAAGTGAGGATCCGAAACCCGGTCCTTTTCACCCGAATATCATCTTCTCCGGAATGTTCTCTTTTTCTATTCTTTCCAATGAACGGCAATTTATTCTCGTGACGCGAATAAATTCATACGCAACCCTATGATTTCAGCCCAAAGGAAAAAATAATAAGTATCGATTTCTTTTTTTTCTTCAATAATTCAGAGTGACACAATCACTATTTGACTTTCACTTTAATAAGAATAAAAGAAAGCTATTTGGTCGAGAGCCGTACGATTCCGCCGTGCCGAAACTCTTAAGTAATTTGTCCTGTTTTCCATGGATCTTTTCGATTTCGGATCCAAACATGCCCGCCCGGATTAGCCAAACCCGGACAAAAGCTGAGCTATCGACAATCGACGTGTTTAAGGAGAGGTAGTATTATACTACAGAAGGTTAACTTATTCGTGGAAAATATCGTGCATCGATCGCTCAACTTAATGTTAAGATATTCAGTTATGATGGTTGTTGAGAGCATCAAAATCGAACAATATAACCGATTTGAAAACATGGACTTGACTTGAAATTTAGGATATTTTTTCGGATCGGATGATGACTTGAATTCTTGAACACTATGATGTTTTCTAGTTGCGTCGTGTTTCGGGTTCATTCAAAAAAGTATATGATGTATTAATTGTATTCTCCGTAGAAAAAGAAACGCGTACATAAATACGATCGAGATTGATTAAGCCCAGTTCGAATATTCATGTCGTGTTCTTATAGCGTTTCGAGTAGAGCCACGTTTTAAATAATTTTTCTTATCGGATATCATGAAAATCCGACCCGAACCGTGCCTCATAATGGTCGTATTACAGGTGTCGTGTCGTAGCGTAGCGTCTGTGTACCCAAATGAAATGCGACGATGTCTTGCACGCGAGTAAGTCAGGAACTCACCGGCGACAGTCACGTTTCTGGCGACGTGCCGTGATCTCGAAGATTGGAGCCGCCTCCCCGGCCCTTTCGATCGGTGGGCGTCGCGCCACGTGTCTTCCTAGACGGCCCTCGAGAACTAAACCGGGGGTCAACGCCGGGAATACATTAAGAAGTAATTAAAATTGATATCTCTGTGAAATTGGACATCGGGATCTGTACTAAATAAACGTGATGACAGATAAGCTCATAGGTTAGCTATAAAAGAAAAAAAGTTTTGAGTCGATTGACACCATAATGCAACGTGGATGGCGACGAGGATTTGCCAGCTCATCACTTATTATTTATTTCAAATTTTGTGAATTTTTAAGAAATTAATTACGTGAATTATGTAATAAGGAGTAGCCTCCACGTCGCAACTTTAGAAGAAGAACGTTTTTTTGCTAGATTTGCCAGCTTCCGTTTGTAATCTCTATAAACTCCAAAAACATTAAGGCATTAACACTTATTTGTCCACTAATTAAGAAATTAGATGTCCACGACACATTGTATGGAGACCTCGTCGCCACGTGGCAAGGGACAGCCTTTTTTTCTCGAAAGGAAAACACAGTCGAGAAGTACAATGTGGGAATTGTAATAATTCGAGCTCCGTCTATTTAATGAAAAATGAAAGATTTGGAAGATATTTTCTTAAAGATAACCGCATTTGTTGCTTGAAACTGTTAATCAAGAGAAAATATTTTTATTATCATAGATAATTTATATCTAAATATTCTCGAAAGCGATGAAAATATTTATCATTCATTCATTTTTATGGGCGATACAATCAGTTATTCTAAAGAAAATATTTTTGTCTAAATTGTTCCTTTTTTAAGAAATAAATAAGAGCTTTCTTTTAATATGTCGAACCCAATTTCATACTCTCTTTCAAAAGCAAGTTGGCGAAGAGATAACCAATGGCACGAGCGATTTAGTTACATGTTCAATCCTTATCAGAATTGATCGAGATTTATCGATAAGGAATTTAATCCGCCTCTTTCAAGCACTGACCGATAAAGTCCAGTCACATGATATAGAAACCTCATGTCTAGACGCGCGGGGTGCGATCGAATGCAATTTCATAGAAAGATTTAGCTCGTCACATAATCTTTTTTAGATCGATTGGTATCTTGAACTAAACTGAGGTCGAGTTGGTTTTTTCTCTTGTGAATGGCATGCAAGCAATTGCATCTTCTTTGTTCATTTCTCTAGGGTTTCGCTCAAATTCGCACATACCCGAAAGGAACATTGGAAAACGAGAAAAAGGAGGCGCGAGCTCGATCGATGGATGATTTTCAGACCAGTTGACTTTTGCCAAACTTCCGTTGAAAGCGCAATTACAAAGGTGGGAGTTGGCTGTCATCGAATTGGATTGAATGTGAAAAGAGGGGAAAAGGACGAACGGCGACAGTTGCGGAGAAATGATTTTGTTCATCGCTACTTCCATACATGAATTTTTGTGATGATTGCATCCTGCGGTCCGACTCAGAACATTTGATTGATGTTTTCATTTAAAAGTGTTGATAAAAAAATATTTCGAAATAAAAAAAAATGAATCGATATAAGTCGACAAAGTTACATGAAAATGATTTTGTTTATCACTACTTCCATGTAAGATAATTTTGTGATGATTGCGTTGTGCGATTCGACTCGAGACAATTGATTGACATTATTTTTGAAAGTGTCGATGAAATACCTTTTGAGATAAAGATGAATTGGTTCAAATTGACGAAGTTACAAATGGTCCTTTATGGATTTTGAATTTCTAGAGTTTCTCTTCTCTCCCTCTCATCTTCACATGGCCATATTCTTTGGCCGATCTCTCCCTCGCTTCCCTTTCTCTTTTTCTTTGGCCGATTTGGTTCTCTTTTTTTCTTTTTCTTACTCTCCCTCTCGTTTTGAGGAGCTCTTCTTTTCTGATCTACACTAGATTTAGATGCTTTTCTCCCCCAATTCAGGGAGGTTTCTACCATAATACAGTCTAGATTTGGGGATTTTCGCTTGCGTGGTTTCATAGTTTTGCTTCCCTTGAATTTTATTGGTGTACAAGTCCAATTTTGAAAAAGATTGGAGGAGCGTCGTGAAAGTTTTGCTCTCACATGTGTCAGATTTATGATTGTTCAACCTTGGTACCATAGGCCTACCGGAACCACCTTTTAAACCCTTCCTCTTCCTCTTCTCTCCATTCGTCCTCCAACAACGCCTTTTCTTTTGAAGCTCTCCTGTGGGCTCTCAGTTTCATATTTTAAAACTAAGAGCCTACTTAACCTTTGATTTTCTCCTTTTACTATTTTAACTCTATTTTCTTTTATCTCCTAATATGATTTGGAAGTTTGTATGTCTAAATAAATTTTTGTGACTGATCTAAGATGCTCGTGGAGTCCAATTCAATTTTTCATCGAGTTAATAGCTATCAAGAAGGATAATTATAATGTGTTTCCGCAACCTCTTCAAGATTAAGCCACTATCTTCTCCTGATTTAGATTTAGATCTTGATCGCCCTCCCGAATTATATATGAATATAGCTATGTGTGTTCCTTATATGTACTTGATCTATATACTTATAACATATTGGTGTTGGTGTTTTTGCACAATGATGGTGATAAGGGCGTTGGGCACAAACCCGCACCTCAAGCTGTTGGAACTAGAGGGAGAAATTTAGGCATATGCTCATCACTGAGTCTAATGATTGACTTTCAAAAGTATACATTGGTATATCTGTTCTTGAAAGATAAGAGTACGCTAACTTACTGTATTTTTTTATTTGTATTTTTTTATTTCATATTTGTTAGACTTAAAATATTTCTATGTATCTCTCAAGTAATATTCTCAAAAATAAATGAAATCTTTCTTTCGAAAAAAATACCCCTCTGAACAACAATAGTATTTAGGGCGCTGAAAAGCAAAGCCATAGTAACAATTCGAGAACTTGGAGTCTATCCATTACTAAAGAAGGACTTAGTGATTGGCTGCGTTTAAAGAAGTCACGACTCTTTGAGCGTGTGACCCTTAATCTTATTATGATGATTCATTTTGTTATCGAGAGCTTATTTACCTTGAAATTGTGTGGGATTGTCTTGGTTCATGGTTGCATTGCATTATTTCTCTTGTGTATTTCTATGGAAATGAGTGAAATATTTCTTTGACAAAAAAAATGTATCAAAGGTAAAGATAAAAGTTAAATTACAAAAGAATGTTGTATTGTGTAACTAATTGAATAGTTTACAAAGAGTACGCTCGGGATATTTAAAACCCTATATTGATGGTTACATAAGACAATTACGAGCAACAATTACCGAAACTAAATTAAAAAAAAAAAACTTCATTTATAAGAAGTTACACTATCTCTTATTATCTAGCAACCTTTAACCCATAAGAAATTATGAAAAAACCATAGACTAGTGGCAATAGAGATAACTAACCGACGATTATAATTTATGTTGATTGCTTGCTGTTAATATATAACTCTGTCGATTAACATTAAAGCTGCATTGGGTTCGGTTTTGAAAATGAATTTTGGGGAAAACTTGTCTTCAACTTTCAGCCTTCCCAAAACCAGTTTTCCACCTCAAAACTCTTTTAGAATGATTGCCAAATACCTAATATTTTCCCCAATGTGTTTTGGAGGCTCAAAACTCCTTAGGAAAACTAAACCAAACGGATCCTAAGTCTTGATGAAGGCTCTCATCAATAAGTTTCATGATATTGTTGATGACTTTTTTGAGGAGTTGTTGATCTCTTCAAGTTGTTGATTGTTTTGTTCATTGCTGATCAAACTCTATTCTCATCGACTACTTTTGATACTTATGAATAACAACAAAATATTTTATCATTTTTGGATGTCAACATATGTCCTCTTATAAAAAAAATTAAATGATTCATTAAAAAATTGATTATTTTAATTTACACAATCGAGTGTCATCATATGCCTCCATGTCATCAACAAATTTGGTTTTTCCCTATCAAGTTGCTTCCCGGATTGTTTTTTTTAAAACCAATATAATCAATTGTGCTATGACCCCATGAATGGTCTCCCTTGCAATATATCTGCTCAATAAATCTCCTTTGCTTGGAAATTACATAGTCTTAGCCAACTTTATCATGCCAACTTCGTCCAACTTATTGATGTCTAAAGAGTAAACTTGTGTTTCTTTAACCCTAGCCATTTATGTTTTTTCTACTTCGGCAAGCTTTAAGGATTAAAAAACATAGATTGCCACATTTTATTTAAATGTTTTCATTCGGGCTAAGTTCATACTATGACCATAATCTTCCTTTAAAGCCACATTTCTTACAAGGCATTCACGTGGTAATTGGCAATTGCTCATATTTAGACACTCTCATCGCCAATTAAAAAAAATTCAGCCAAATCTTGGCATTTGATTTTTTTTTAAATATTGAATTTCAATCTATTAAACACCAATTCATGAATCTTTTTCCAAAAGCCAAGGGACACATTTATTTCCAGCCTTCTTAATTCTTACCCCGTTGGGCTACGGTAATGGTCTTGTCGAAATATTTACATTAATCGACATGTTAGGCTCGTCAGGAATTTTCACATTGGGCAATACCAATAGAGCTATTGGCCTTACAATTTCAACATATGGCAATTGATCATCCTCTCAGCTAGATTGACTTGCTAGATTATTGTTAGTAATTTGGTTCTTTTGACCAACGGTACCCTAATTATCCATATTATCGTGACACTTATAGGAACGTTTGGGCCTTTGCATAATTCTTACAAAGGGTTCGCTACTCCGACTAACATTTTTAGCATTGATAAATCGAGAAGACTAGGTACGTATTCATTAAACGATCTTTGGCCTCGAGGGGCGTCATTCACAACATTGATGCCATTCGGTTTGGTCATGTCGGGTATATGACTCGCACTGTAATTAATCGCATATCTCTACTGTTCTTCGAATATTGTTTTCATAATTGACACCATATTAGGATTCGACGCAACCTCCCTCAATTGTTCATAAGTGTGATGCATTGGAAGATCAACTTTCTCACGTATTTTCTTTTGCCACTCTTCTAATGGCCAAAGTCCTAGAATGTGTTGCAACCTCGTCACTAGTTTCCGGCATTGGATTGCTATTGCCACTAGCATTGTCAAACTCTTATCGATTCTTAGTTATTGCCATTGCAGTTTGCTCAAATCAACAAAATGTGTCCCACTAGATATACCAAAAACATGTTTTAGTGAACAGCGTCGATGAAATGCCTTTCAAAATATGGACGGATGGATATGGATGGACAAAAGTTGTGAATGGTCCTTTATTGACTTTGGACATGAAAGTAAATATTAAGATATTTAAAGGTACGAGAGATTGAAGGTGATCACAGAGCATGAAAGTAAAGATAAAAGACAAATTTGCAAGAGAATGTTGGATCATGTGTTTGATAGGATAGTTTACAAAAAGTATTCTCGGATATTTAAAACCCTTTACCAAGAGTTATATACGACGGTTAATCTTATCGGTGGTTACAAGAAGTTATACAATTTCATATTATTTGGCAACACTTGTCCACAAAAAGTTATAAAAACATCTAAAATCAGTGGCGATAGATGTAATCACCCAACGATTATAATTCATGTCAAATGCTCATTGTCGATGACTTTGTCCATCGACCTCAGGTCTTGATGAAGATTCTCGTTGAATAGCTTTTAGGATGTTGGCGACGACTCCTCTGGCAGATTTTTCAATGTGTTTTATTTCACATTAACTGAAGTTTATTCTTTTCGACTAAGTCTAATACTTGTCGATGATAATCAAAAGTGGGTCATTTTTTTGGGTGTCAACAACACTTCGGTTATATCACATTCGCACGCACCATATGATAATACAACGATGCAAAAACATAGTGCAGAGATTTAGTGGTTGAGATAACGACACAAATTCATGTGTAATATGATCAATAAAATTTTAATTTGTTCAATGTGGTTCATGAATTTTAGCTCAATGTATTATCCGGTTCATGAACTTTTCATTTGTTCGATGTGGTCCATGAATTTTTTGTTTAAGTTCGAATTGATCCCTGAACTATATGAAAATGTTCAACACGTTCTTTCGCATTGTATATTCGAGTAAAGTTTCATAGTCAATTATTCCTTAAAATTCTTGGGCACAATGGGTACCACGTATAGGGGGACGTGACCACCAAATCAGCCCCAAATTTTTATGCCGAGGTTGCGTTTGAACCAACCCAATTTCATCAGTGGACCCTTCTCCTCACCCTGGTGGGGGCTACAAACGTTCTTTTCCTCCCTAAAAGGAAAAAATGAAGGCAAATTAGGGTTTATATGATGAAGAAGATGGTTGATGTAGATCCATCTTGACCGTTCATTATGTGTTTGGGGTCTTGTCATTAGCTTTATGAAGACACGGTAGCATACAACATATGCAACAATCACAAGCTAACAGTAGAGTTGTCCACGTCTACTAAACTCCATTAATGTTTTTATCGAATGCGAAATTGAGTCGAATTTGAAGAGTTTAGGTACTTAATTACAAAAGAAAGATAGATATATGTGGAAAACGGAGAAAAACTTCAGTTACTTGCGGTGTTTGCACCCGTATAATTTAAGTTGCTGAACGCATTTTAGAATCGAACCGATTGTATGTAGATGACGATGATTGTTTGGCATAATGTCCGCAAAATGAAATCATCAAAATGACATATGTAATGCAAATTGGTTGTCATACTCGTGGAGATTCGAATTTATGGGACATCCTAGAGATCATAAATGACACGATAATGTCCAGTTTTGTTGAAGAGCGCTATACGGACATTGGTTAAGCAATCAAATATAGAAATTTTATAGCATTCCAATGCAATGCTTTTCTCGTCTTACTTGTAATTAGATCTTCAAAGATCAAAGCATTCGTCATCATTCCTAACCAATGACAAATACGTGCCCAAATTATATATTTTGTTTGACTATCTAGTAGAGCCATGTTGTTAGGATTCGACAATAAGTATATGCCGAGACGGTAATCTTGCTAGCATCAACTATGAAATGGACGGTTACGCATCGGCTTATGCGTGTATTGAATATTCTTTCTTTCCTGTCGAATATATATCGCATTATTCCTTCTCCGTTAATAACATATCAATACCGCCATCATAGAAGGGGAAGATTTTAATAGCACGATACTTTTCGCATGCCACTCGCTTTAGTATCATAATTCTTCAATCGATTATTCAAATATCATAATTTGATAAAAATAAATAAATAAACTCACTTGAGGAAATCTAGCAACATATTTCCTAGGAAAGAATTCTTAATAGATTTATTTTCCTACGATGGAATATCCAACCTGGCTTTTCGTAAATTATGACCAAACCACGTGGTGAACCAGCTCTAAAAGGCGACACATTAAAGATGAACTGATTGAGGCTCGGTTCGTAAATTACTCTCTCTCTCTCTCTCTCTCTCTCTCTCTCTCTCTCTCTCTCTTCCCCTACGTACAAAGATTGAAGACAAAGGAAGAAAGACCACCACTATAAAGGAAGCCAAAGGAGACGCAAAAAGAAAAGTCGAGATCGAGATTGAGAGAGAAGCGCGTCTTTTGACCTAGTAAACCCCGTCCACCACCTCCTCCTCCTCCTCCTCCTCCTCCTTCTTGTTCTTGTTCTTCTTCTTCATCGGCCACCATTACCGTTCACTGCGATCTGTGTGGTGAAGGGGGAAAGAAAGATTAAAGAAAACAGTTGAAGAACACCCACCCTCAAGATTCATCTCAAGATCCCCCAATCACCGTCTCTCTGTCTCTCTCTTTATTTCTACCCGGAGCACGCATCCCCACATGCATCGCTCTCTCATTTAACTCCCATCCAGCTAATCCCTTCTCTCTCTCTCTCTCTTCTCCGTCTTTCGATCCCTGACTGTCTCTCTCTGTCTCTGCTCCAGTCTCAGTTGTCGATCCGTTTCTTGCTTCTTGGGATTCGAATTGCTCGAAAGCGACTACCTTTCCGGAGCAATCGGGTTATAGCACCCCTTGAGGAGTCCGCCAGCCGATTGGGGATGGCGGACTTGGTGAAGCAGATCCTGGCCAAGCCGATCCAGCTGGCTGACCACGTGGCCAAGGCGGCCGACGAGGCCAGCTCCTGCAAGCAGGAGTGCGCCGAGCTCAAGGCCAAGACGGAGCGCCTCGTTGGCCTCCTCCGCCAGGCCGCACGGTTCGGGTCCGACCTCTACGAGCGGCCCACCCGCCGTATCGTCGACGACACCGAGCAGGCCCTCGGCAAGGCCCTCGCCCTCGTCCTCAAGTGCCGCGCCAACGGCGTCGTGAAGCGCGTCTTCACCATCATCCCCGCCGCCGCCTTCCGCAAGACCTCCTCCCTCCTCGAGAACTCCATCGGCGACGTCTCCTGGCTCCTCCGCGTCTCTGCCCCGGCCGACGACCGCGCCGACGACGCCTACCTCGGTCTCCCCCCCATCGCCGCCAACGAGCCCATCCTCTGCCTCATCTGGGAGCAAATCGCCATCCTCCACAACGGCGGCTCCTCCGACGAGCGCTCCGACGCCGCCGCCTCCCTCGTCTCCCTCGCCAGGGACAACGACCGCTACGGCAAGCTCATCCTTGAGGAGGGTGGCGTCGGCCCCCTCCTACGGCTCCTCAAGGAGGGCAAGCCCGAGGGCCAGGAGAACGCTGCCCGCGCCATCGGTCTCCTCGGCCGCGACGCCGAGAGCGTCGAGCACATGGTGCACGCCGGTGTCTGTCAGGTGTTCTCCAAAATCCTCAAGGAGGGGCCCATGAAGGTCCAGGCCATCACTGCCTGGGCCGTCTCCGAGCTCGCCGCCCACGACCCCAAGTGCCAGGACCTCTTCGCCCAGCACAACATCATTCGCCTCCTTGTCAGCCACCTCGCCTTCGAGACCGTCCAGGAGCACAGCAAGTACACCATCGCCACACTCAAGGCCAATTCCCTCCATGCCGTTGTCCTTGCCAGCAGCAACCACGCAGGGGCGGCTGTGGACGGGCCGCATAGGGCGACAGCAGCGGCGATGGGCTTGTTGGAGGACAAGGAGGGCGCTAGCCCGATCTCCCATCCGCTTGGCAACAACCAATCGAGCAAGATGCTCAATGTGGTCGCTCACACGATGGCGATGAATGCCGTCGCAAAGCAGGCGGAGATCAATCACGTCGCCAATGGGAAGCAGAATTACCAGGCGCTCCCGCCACTGCAGCACCGGCACCACCAGCACAGCCACTCGGTGTCCGGGGCCAACTTGAAGGGCAGGGAATCCGAGGACCCGGCCACCAAGGCCCACATGAAGGCCATGGCCGCACGGGCCCTATGGCAGCTCGCCAAGGGGAACGCTGGGATCTGCCGCAGCATCACCGAGTCGAGGGCGCTCCTCTGCTTCGCGGTGCTTCTCGAGAAAGGGCCCGAGGACGTCCGGTTCAACTCCTCTATGGCCCTGATGGAGATCACTGGCGTGGCCGAGCGGGACACAGACTTGCGGCGATCCGCGTTCAAGCCGAATTCGCCCGCCTGCAAGGCTGTGGTTGACCAGCTCCTCAAGGTCATCGATAAAGCCGACTCAGAGCTCCTTATCCCTTGCATCAAGGCTATCGGGAACCTGGCGCGGACCTTCCGGGCCACGGAGACCCGGATGATCGCCCCACTGGTGCGCCTGCTTGATGATGAGCGGGAGGCCGAGGTGTCGCGGGAGGCCTGCATCGCCCTCGCCAAGTTCGCGGGCACGGAGAACTACCTGCACCTCGACCATTCCAAGGCCATCATAGATGCGGGCGGGGCGAAGCACTTGATCCAGCTGGTCTACTTCGGCGAGCAGGCGATGCAGCTCGATGCGCTGGTCCTCCTCTGCTACATCGCGAAGCACGTCCCGGACAGTGAGGAGCTTGCGAAGGCCGAGGTGCTTACTGTGCTCGAATGGGCATCCAAGCAGTCCCACATGAATCAGGATGAGAAAATCGAGGCATTGCTGCAGGATGCCAAGAGCAGGTTGGAGCTTTACCAGTCTAGAGGGTCAAGGTTAGCATACCATTGAATTGACCCCCATAAATGGGTAGATGTTTGATCATTGTCCAAAAGAACCCAGAAAATTTTTAAAAAAATGGTTAACCTTATTTTCTTTTTCCTTTATATCTTCTTGTTCTGTTGTCCAAGATTAATGTACATAAAGAGTCTGATTTTTCTATAATTGATTAGAAGAATCTCTAAAGCCATTGGCAGCATTTGCCTGCAACTGCTAATTAGGCAGAGTCCTCTGTTCTGCTCTTTTCTTTCGTTGACATTCTTCTCTGCTGCCGGCGTTGTCGATTCACTTCTGGAAAAATAGAGGTTTTGGTCGTGCTCTTTGGTGGGTGCATGCTCATAAATCAAGCCCATGAACTTTGTTTTCTCTTTTCGTGGTCTCTGTTTCTATTACCCGAAAAAGCTGAAGAAAGTCCTGTCTCTCTCTCTTTTGAGTTTGACCACATTCAAAAGGGGTCACCGAGAGAGAGAGAGAGAGAGAGAGAGAGAGAGAGAGAGAGAAGGGAAAACAGCGGACTTGTGATTCGATTTCACAGCATGGTTTTCAGAAATTTCAAGAGCAAGTACACCTGGCGACTGATCCAGTCATCCGTTTCGTCTTCCACATCATTGGTTCTCAGCAGATGTTTGTTGCAATAATCTTGTAAAGCGATGACACGGAAAGGTCACGGGTTAGAACTCTTCTACCTGTTTCAGTCGATACAGGCCGAGACGAGCTCCGCTAGTAGTATTCTATGTCCCGACTTTCTCGTCAGAGGAATCTCGGAGATGCAGGATCGGAGCTCGACTGCGTGTTTCTCGACCATGTATCCGGCGCAATTCCAGATCGTTAAAATGTAGATAGGTGAATTCAAAACTCCAGGCAAGTAAATGTACATGGAAAAACACTGGAGATGGATGATGGATGGTCGCCCAAACAAAACCCGACGACCGCTTCTGTGACGGTCCAGCTACCTCCAGATGGATGGTTGCTCAGCCATCTTTTCATCAGACAGCTGGTCAAACGATAATGCCCTCAACCTGCCGTCGGACAAAGATTGTATGTTCAGAACAATGCGGATAAGGAAGTTCGCCGACAAATCCTTTCGCTCTGTTTTGCGCTTGCAAAAGGTGGCGACAAGTCTCTTGCTTCGATCCTTGACCCGAACTTCGAAAGGTCGACCGAGAGAGAAGGTGGATTGAACCTTGGGTCTTGTCGTTCGGTTCGGTCCTCCCTTACGGTCGTCGCATTTCAAGTATCCAATCACAACCACCCTTTGTTGTTGTTTTTGGGCTCCTTGACTTGGAATTTTTGACTTCTACGATGTGTGATGTCATCGGTCAACTCCACGAAAAAAATCGAGCATCCCGTCAAAAAAACGTGCTCGAAACTATGGTGTCAAGAAAATCGGAGTTCGGGTTAGTCCTGTTCGGAGAAAGTCAAACTCAAAGAAAGCTCCAACCCTCGTCAGAAGTAGGTTGAACTCCGATGATGCTCATGTCCTATCGACGCTACGAAGGATACGTCTGGTACGAGGCAACCAAAAACCAACTCCTCGGAAGCATCGCATGGCTAATTGGCTTATGTTTCTCGATCAATCAATCATATCGATCGTTAAAAGAATGGAGTACCCGATCGAGCAGCCGTCCTTTTAGATTTTTGGTTTCATCGTTCTCCGAATTCTCGCGCGCTGTATAATTACGTGCGAACCAATCGAAGTCGATAAACATTTCCATACGTCTTTCACCGAATTTATGCCTATCTTTACTTGGTCAAAATAGGCGTCCGATTCGACCGCATGCTTTGACTAGTCTTGGTCCTACTGGCTCATCGTGAAGTTCGACGTGAGGCGAGTTTGCGATTCGAGATTACAATTCCGTCGTCGTCTTCCACATGTGGGAGGACTCATTCCATATTATGGGAGATTTCAAGGATGACTTACTTTGAAGTCAAAATAAATTAATAATCATATGTATATTTTCAACCGGTATAAATTCTTTTACAATACACACACATGAAGACAAATACTTTTGAATCCAAGGCCCTAGAGATGTGATTATTTTCGAATCCGGGCTTAGGACTAAAGTTATTTGCAGTCATGCCCTCGAACGAGGAAGAGAAGAAGTTAATCTTTGGGAGCCGCCGATCAAGTGGGCTGGACTTGAGTCGTTGGGTTGGGCTATGGGCTCAAGAGGAGGACAACCGAACCTACAAGAAAAAAATGAATGGCGTGAGGAATCCGGGTCGATACCGTTTGCTTCCTACTCCTATTATGAATGGCATGAGTAAACCACCGCTTGGTGAGTTGTACAAATCTGTTTTTAAGCAAATTGATCATCCAAATGCACGATCATAAATATTACTAGAAACATATTCATCAAAACTCCAGTATATGATATACGTATGAGATGAAAGATGAGGTACATCTCTTTGAAATAACTTTAATACGTACCGGAAGTACTCATTCAAGCGACGATACCAAAGCAAAAATGAATGGATCCATTGATCAATCTAGTACTCAATGCCAAATCATGGCTATAAGGCCTACCAAGTTTCCTCTCAAAATTGCGAGTATCTGCTTATATTAGCTGGTGACTCGATCAAAGAATGGCGTCTCGAGAATAGTATGCATACTCACGACTCCTTAATGAATTCAAATCTCAGCGGCCAGAGCATAAATACAACAATACCTTCTTCCACAACAACAACCATTTCGGAAAACCATATTCGTGTCTAAAACATATGTTCTCCTTTAAATATCCTTCCCTCAAAGCTAAAGTAACCCATAAAACGTTTCACAAATAGCTAAAGCCATTCATAATCCTTTTAAAAAACAATAAGGCAAATCATTTCGCGAAAGCCCCAAATTGTCATCTTAACTAATTAAAATGGTAGTGGGTGCCTTGTCCAATCTGAACAAATAATATTCTTAAAAACATAACTTAAAAGACGAAATTGCCTACGATCCAAAATATAATTGGAAACCAGTGTAAACCAGCGCTACAAACATATGCTTAAATATTTGTCCAATAGTGTAGAACCAACTTCATAGTTCGGCATCGGTCGAACTGTAACCAAAACTTCAAAACTTCTATAACATACTGCGATTCCATGAAATCCTAATGTTTCTTATTCAATTGATTTTTGGACTCTTCCCTCTCTCTTAGTTCTTTTCCTCTTCTCTACATTTAGCAACAGCTGCAAAAACGTTGATATTGGGATATTGGGCTAAGGCTGCCGTTTCATGGGCTCAAGTGAGATAATGGGATTGAGTCTTTTGGGCCCAATTATACATATACTTTATAAAAAAGGGGCCCATTAATTACACATGGAACGTCAATGACATACAGCTGGAGATAGATAGTGGATTGAATATAACAAATTCTCTTTTATTTGGGTGTTAACAGGATCCACATATAAGAGGCTAAATTTACCCATCTCCAGCACAATTTTGCCAAAATAAGTGGGTTTCACTCAATGGAACAGTTGCTCATCATATTTCAAACGGTACACTTTAAGATAAATTTTCTTCTTTCATGATATGGGATATTGAAAACTTCAAATTGAATGATTCCAGTCTTGTCCATAGCAGAATTAATTTTCTTGACTAACCCACTTTCTCCATCATATCTCCCTCTATAAATACCATTTTCTTCTTCTTCTTTTTCCTTCTTCTACTTATGTGCACACTGCACAGGCTTCGCAACGACGTCATTAAAAAAAAGACTCTGTTTCTGGTAACTAACTATGGTGATTCCACAAATAATTGCAAACCTGGAAAGAAAAACTTCACTTAAATCCTCTTTAACTGACCATAGGACTGGACTAAGGCTAAGGCTTCATATTTTACGGCAAACAGACAAAGATCTTTTGCGCATATGCATATGAAAAGTGAATAGAAGTTGGTAAACACCCGTTTTGCGGTTTTATTCCGTATAGCAATTAAGGAAGAGAGAGAGTGAGAGAGAAGGAACGAGCTTAGTGATGAATTTGGAGACTCGGTGACTTTAGTCTCTTGACCCCAAGTGAGGTGACATCGTGGTCATGCGACCTTGGGCTGCCTAGACAAGGCAACATCGAGGTTGCATGATCTCAAGTGATGGCTATAGGTACCAGATTTGATGTGGGGTTAGTAAATTCGAGCTTATACCGTTATTGTGTGATGAGATTCAGATTCGCATAAGAAAGAAGGTGAGAGTAAAATTAGAATTCGAATGATTTAGTGAGGTTAAAATTGGAAGGAAATAAGTCATTAAATATCATTTCGAACATGTTATCATACAAAATGACAAGTAAGGAATTTTAAAGATTTCATCATTGATTTATGAAAATGTTCAACTAAATGCATCCTTTAATCTCCTGAACTGGCAAAATTGCCACAAACTTCTTGACCTCCTTTTAAATTTTATATTTTGGGGGTAATCCTCTCGGGGGGCCGTTCACCCTGTCCATGAATCAAAATATCCAAGCAGGAGTAAGGACGAAGGAAAAAGTAGCAGTGGCCACCAAAAGGCTTCAAGTACAGTAGAGGGTGAGAGCCATACATTCAATTCAACACTTCCATGGACTTATCCACACCTCTGCCACTGCATTGGCCTCAAATTCTCCTCCACCCAATCCACAATCCACTCTGCCCCCAAAAACTTTTCCTTTTTTTGATCCTGTTCTCCCATTCTTCACCTCTCACTCCTTGACCTACACCCCCATAAATTAATCTCTCATTTCTGGGAGGTTTTTTCTCCCCACTTCTGTATCTTCTTCTTGCTGTTGTTCTTGATCAGCTCTGCAACAATGGCTGCTGCAATAACTGCTTCGGTCTCTCTCCCTTCCTCCTCCAAGTCCACTTCTCTCCCTGCCAGCAGAACCTCCATCATCTCCACTGAAAGGATCAACTTCAAGAAGGTGAGCCCAAAATGAATTCTCTCTTCTAGACGAAATCAACTGCCCTTTTTCTTTTAACAAAGAATTGAAATTTCCGTCTGGGTGACGTTTTTTCCCACTTCTTGTTTCTGTCTGTAGGTCCCTGTGCATTACAGAGATGTGTGTGGTGGTGGGAGGATGGTCTCTGCCATTAGAGCACAGGTCACCACAGAGGCTCCAGCTAAGGTTGAAAAGGAGTCCAAGAAGATGGAGGAGGGTGTGGTTGTGAACAAGTTCAAGCCCAAGAACCCTTACATTGGAAGGTGCCTCCTCAACACCAAGATCACTGGTGATGATGCTCCTGGAGAGACCTGGCATATGGTCTTCAGCACCGAGGGTATGTCTGTGCATTGACATAAGATAATCAGATCACGCATAGGTTGATTGTTTATTTAATTGGGCACAAGGACACACCATTTTGGGTTTTTTAACAAAAGACTTAATTGGTGTCGCTCGGTTGAGAGTGCAACTTCTTGGCGGATTTTATGGTGTGTTAGTGTCGTTTTCTTGAGACTGGTGAAATGGGTGTTACTTAGGTGAGGTGCCATACAGAGAAGGGCAATCAATTGGGGTCATTCCAGACGGTATTGACAAGAATGGGAAGCCACACAAGCTGAGACTGTACTCAATTGCCAGCAGTGCCCTTGGTGATTTCGGAGACTCCAAGACTGTAAGTTTCTACCAGTGAAATATAATCTAGTAATAGCTAAGATTGTTTCATTACTTGGATCATTCGATAAAGTTATTGATCATAAATCTAACTACTCCATCGGGAAATTGATGTAAGGTTTTGAGAACTAAGAATAAGTGGTTTCTGCAAATAGGTTTCTCTGTGCGTGAAACGGCTTGTTTACACCAACGAAAACGGAGAACTCGTGAAAGGAGTATGCTCAAATTTCTTGTGTAAGCAGTGCAAATACCGATAGTCCAAACTTAAGAATTTTCTTGCATTGACTGGATTCAAAGTGCTCGAATTTTTCCTGATTCAGGTGACTTGAAACCCGGGGCAGAAGTGACGGTCACCGGACCTGTTGGAAAAGAAATGCTCATGCCAAAGGATCCTAATGCCACCGTCATTATGGTTTATTCCTCTCTTTATACTGATATAGCATGCTTATGTGACATAGAGACTTCGTTAACATGATTGCTTGAATTCTTTGCTGCAGCTTGCCACCGGTACTGGAATTGCTCCATTTAGGTCTTTCTTGTGGAAAATGTTCTTCGAGAAGCATGATGACTACAAGGTTACACACAAAGATAAAATGCTCTCTACATTTTCATCCGATCTGATTTGGACATTATATTAGCTTTAGTACAAAATTTGCCGAGACTTTAAATGTTAAAAGTTGATTCGGGTCCTTTTTGGTTAGCAGAATCTAAATTTTCTCGTGAATTTTACTGATTTCGCCTTTTGGCGCCATGCATGAGTGCTAGACAAAATGTTCCTGGTAAAGAATGATATTTGCGTGTCGTACTCCTTCAATCGTTTCAATGTCTAATACATGATACTTCTTTTAGTTTTGTATTTAGATTATGCCGCGAACTGCCTCATCCTTCAGTATCTTCGTTTAGATGTTGTGGCTGCTCATATGGTCTATAAGCATCTGGTTTTCTATTTGTTTTACGACCATGAAGAGAACCTTAAGAAGACATTCAGTCTCTGTCCAGTCCTTTTCCTTGATAATTGTTTGACAAAGGTTTGAACTTGATATGTAGTTCAACGGCTTGGCCTGGCTATTCTTGGGTGTACCCACAAGCAGCTCTCTGCTCTACAAGGAGGTGAGAAATATTCATTCCGAGCGCAATGTCTGTTGCTAATTTCTCTAGGACCCATTTTGCATTCCGTCAAATGCAAGTTTTGTGACTCTGTTTCACGGTTCAGGAGTTTGAGAAAATGAAGGAGAAGCACCCAGATAACTTCAAGGTCGATTTTGCGGTGAGCCGAGAGCAAACGAACGAGAAGGGCGAGAAGATGTACATCCAGACCCGGATGGCGCAATACGCCGAACAACTGTGGGAGTTGCTCAAGAAGGACAACACGTTCGTCTACATGTGCGGTCTCAAGGGAATGGAGAAGGGAATCGACGACATCATGGTCTCGTTGGCTGCTAAAGATGGTGAACATTTGCATCTCGTTTACGAATTCAATGGATGTTAACAACTGGCCCAAAGGATCCTGAACTTTGTCCTCTTCATCGTCTTGACTTTCTTTTGCTGTGTTTTCCAGGGATTGACTGGCTGGAGTACAAGAGGCAGTTGAAGAAGTCTGAGCAATGGAACGTGGAAGTCTACTAGATCCATCTCTCCTTTTTTTCTCACATCAAAAGTCCTTGTGTAGATAGGCAAAGTTTACCGTAATATTCTTTTTTCCCCCTTTTTTCTCTTTGCATATTTCTACTTCAACACAAGCAGAATATGTCTGCCTTGGCCTCTACAAAGGATTGTACTATTGAGATCCCCGTGTATCATAACTTCATTTATATGGATGCCAACTTCGACATACTTGCATGGCCTCTCTCTCTCTCTCTCTCTCTCTCTCTCTCCCTAAGGTTCTGAATCTGCCCTTACATTTGCTGATTGCGATGGAAGCTCTGGATCATGCCCTTTTCTATTGATTTTGTTTTTTCAATTGTTGCATCATATGGGATGTCTTGATGCAAGAACAATCATGGAATGATGGAGTTCTCATCAACGAAATGCGAGCTCACTGCCGAGTCTAGGCCCGTCATCGAATTCTCCCAACATGCATCAGCACCATGGTCAAGAGAGAATCCGGTCTGTCGGCGTGCCAAGAAAGGAATCAACGAAGAACCGAAGATGCCCGAGGCGATCCGAACTGCAGACGATTGAACACACGCTCGAGCACAAAGTGATCGACTGGGGCTTCGACGGAGTGGAAACGTGACGTTAAACTAAGTGTAAGGAAATGTGAATCAGCTTGCAATTGAAGTTACATGGAGTCAGAAAGTACGTCTGGACAAAAATTCACAGCAGGAACTGAAATTTACACGGTACAACTTCTTCCGGATTGTGTCACTTGTCCTGCTTGTTGCCCCGATGAGTTTTACTTCATGTCCTAGAATCTCTCCTCTCTCTTGGAGTGCACATACTTGACTTCAACTGCAATAACTTTTTCACGTGACACCATTTTCCTTCTAAGTAACATTTGCCAATCACCTATATAAATTTAAGTCGAAATTGAGTTATATCTCACTTTTAGGACCCTTCCAAATTTACGCTTAAATAAAAATTTTAGTGGGTGATTTCTCTTAAGTACTTTCTTTTGAGATATTGAGTAGGGGTACATTGATGTGCTTTTTCGAAATTTTAATTTTATCAAATTACATGTTTGTGAGCGCAAAATGTAAGATATGCTAGTATTCTAGGATTTTTTTTTTGTCGAAAGAAATATTTCATTCATTTTTCAGAATAATGCATAAGAGGTATAGAAATCTTTCAAGTCTAGCAAATCAACACATAACAAACCATAATTTGTAGCGAGCACACTCTTATCCCTCAAGAATAGACTGCTAGTATAAACTTTTGGCGGCCAATCACTATACTCAGTGATGAGCACACGCCAAGATCTCCACTTTCACTTGCAATGGTCTGCGGCGTGCGTTTAGGTTTAACGCTCTCATCACCAACACCATGCTGGAATAATAACATCAAAAGATGATAGGAACACAGATCAGGTACATGGAAGGAACTCCCACATATAGATTGGGAGAGCAAAACTCCTAAATTTAGATCGAAATCTAAATCAGAAGAGAAGAGCAGCCGAATCTTGAAGAGATTGTGGAACCACATCATGATCATCCTCCTCGATAAGGATTGAATTGGACTCCACAGTCACCCAAGATCCGCTACAGAAATTTATTCAGACAAACAAACTCTCAAAACAGATCGGGAGAGAAAAGAAAAGACAAACAAAAAGGAGAAATCAAAAGAGGAGAGTGTTTCCAATGCCAATAAAAAGTAACCCACCCAATGGTATTTAACATCAAGAAAACTGCCAAATAAAATGGTTTCCAAGCGGAAATATCACAAGTACTGCCTCGTCCTGGACCATCGCAAGGAAAACTATAACCGAAATCCTTTTTATCGGGCATTAACTTTGAACCACGTGCATCTAAAGCACCTTTTACTAAGATCAATGTAGTTGTATGTAAACCTAGAACAATCGCATGATGAACTAAGAAGTCTCCAGGACCAATTGTTAAGAATAGTGAATTACTATTCTCATTAATAGCATTAACCAGCCGGGCAGCCATAAGCCGAGAGCCTACGGAAGAACTGCAGAAATGAAGAGTTTTTGGAAGATGAATGGTTTGCTATGAGAGAGAGAGAAGAGGAAGGGTTGTGTGTATGCCATTCTAGGAAAACTTCAGTGGTTGCAATTGCACTGACAATTAAGCATATGCACGCAATCTGGCACTGTTTGCGAAAATCGTCTCTTTCACTAGAGAGAGTGATTTGAGAGAAGAAAGGCCCAAAAAAACGAAAAAGATCACTCTTGACAAATTGAGCTTGGGTCGACCAAGGAGCAAAAGGCAAGCATCGTTAATACGTATGCATTTGGACTTGGTCCGCAATATTATAGCACTCCAGAGGTCTAAAACGGTGCTTTATGAAACTCATATCCTATTGACTATCTTAGGAAAGTATTCTTAAGCTAAGCTGAAGTTTGATTACATACAAACAAAATCCCGCGATAAATTAAGAAGTCACACGAGAAATCGATTGATTTAACCCACGGATTAAGGGCGCAACGGTTTCGGTGTGTTGCAAAATTCCTAATAAACACGTATGCTTATGTAGCTACCAACATCGCACCTTTAATTGTATGTTATTAGTACATTATTTGATAGATAAAAGGAGGGCCACAGAAAAAAAAAACAAAACAAAAAAAAACCATTCTCTAGTCAAATGAGCCACTCATCACTTTGTACAAGTCTCTAAGAAACCAAGCAAGAGTTAGTAAAAATAAAGAAATGGGTCATCAAGGAAAACGGCTTTTGATCATGCCTGAAAATCAAAGATGGCCAAAACCAAAATGCCTCTTCAGCTACTCAGGAAATGGTTTCTTCACAACATGCGATCTTCATTCTTTTGCTCATATGATTCTTTCTTTTTTATAATCGCGTTTTGCCAATCAGTAGCTAACCAAGTTGCTTTCTTGTGTAAGCGGAAAAATAGCTATGCAAAAACATGGTTGGCGAACAAACTGAGAAGTCCTCTAAGTTCAATGTATACGATATTAAACAGATTAATCAGCATTGAAAGGACATTTAAGTGGGCTAATCTTGACGATGGGATGATGAGACGCGTGATCTGACTCTGACCCCATTGGGCTCAAGTCATTTTCCAGCTTACGTGGGTCGCAGCAAAATCTAATCTCAGATTGAACGACAAATCAGAGTGTCGGGAGAGACCAGGTGGATTCCAATCGATGTTGGTCTACGTTTGCGGGGCAGATTCTCGAGGGGATTAACGACCGCGGTACGATCAAAACCACTTTTTTCCCACCTAAATATTTGATTAGAAAGTGTTCGGCAGTGCTGAGTAGACGTTTGTTTGAGGAATGCTTTCGGTTGATGGAAAGTATGGGGGAGAAGAAAAGAGTTGAGTGCATAAAGAATAACCCCACCGGCGGCAATATGTTTTGGGTCCATGGAAGTCGTCTTGAAATTCCTGCCCACTTTTTTTTGTCCGTCATGTGGTCCGCGAGCTGATTTCTAAGGTCAAGTATTTCTCGTGCAAAAAGTGCAAAAGTCAAACAGTGATGATGAGCTAAAGATTTAAAACAAGATTGGAGGCAAGGGGTTTTTATCAACATTATAATATTTAAATATTAAATCACATTTTTATCTAATAATGATCTCTCAAAATCTCATACAATATTACTTCGCAACTCACGAAAAGTGAAGGGGGCATCGAATAAGGTGATCTGACTCCCGACAACAAGCTTCATCTCATGATCCACCGGCCGATGAGGCGGGAATTCCTTCGGGAGTTTTTCTTGCTCCGCCGTGACACATCCCTGAGCTTCGCTGGAGTAGTATCAAGCCACATCCTCCTTTGCGGTCAGGAAAGTACAGTGCGTGAGTTCTCAGCGCTTCATCCATGTGCTCCGAGTTGAAGTCCCGACATGTCATCGTGGGGTTGCTTATCTTGCTGGGGTCACTGCCATCTCTTGACCTACGCCCTTGGGTGAGCAAAATGCATGGTCGATCCCCCATGAAAGCGAAGAATCCACGAGCGGCATCGCCAATGCAAGTCCATGTTGCTTGGCTTCGAGCACATCCACGAAGTTATGGGTTGAAACCTGAATCATTCACAGACCAGGCGTTCTGCCATTAATCCTACAGCTCCATAGACATCGGCTTCTTTCTTGGCAATCACTTTTGCCCTGGCCTCAACTGCATGAAGCAGGTGTGAGGCCCCCCACCCCCCATCCCCTCTCCTGGGGCCATCTCCTCCATGGCTCCCCCTCAGCGTACAATAGGTATAGAACATTTTGGATGATTTTTTCAACAGATAGTCAAAGAAGTCGAGTTTCCATCGAGTACTTGTGCTCCGTAATGATATTATGTAATAACCATAACCCCATGTCAAACGCAACTTCAAATTTACAGAAGCAAGTATGGAATCAAAGCTCCACGCATTGTAAATCTCCTGTTAGAAAACTACAAACTCCAAAGCACAAGATGGAAATAATTCGAGATCAGTTAAAATTTCGAAGCATACGAGGATTACCCTCTGTTCTTGCCGCACTTGCATGGCTCAACTCCATTTCCCTTTCTTCCATCTTCGATTCACAGCAGACAAACTATAACCCTCAGGAGTTTGATTGACGAAACAATCGAAAAACCAAGCGACAGATTTCATGATGAACTCATCCCACAATGACTTTTTAGCCAGTTCTTGATTGTTGTTCTGCCCCTTGAAGTCGTCAAGATCTCCGATTCTCGCAGCCACTTCCCTGATATTCCCCAGACAGCCCACTCATCGATGCAAAGCGATCAGCGCGCGCTTTTGACCTTTAAAGACATGCCTGATTCTCTCAATTCTCCGTCGTCTCATTTATGATGAATCAGGGGGGTGAATATCCGCGAGTTAAAAGTGCAACGCCAATGCTAAAGACTTCTCTCCCAAGAGCACCAGTAGACGCGAGATTTTCATTTTTTTTTTTTAAGATTAGTTTAGAGGATGATTGCATTGAAAGTCTTAAAACTTATCGTGATAGGATAATCGATAATTAAAATTTTCAAAAAGTGCGATCAAACCTTAAAATTTATTACGAAAAATGCAATCGAGTCTAAATAAAGGACTTTATCATACTAGTTTGACATGTTGTAGAATTCAATTGCATTTTTGTAACAAAGTTTAGGTATCAACTGTACTTTTTTAAAATTTTGTAATTCAATGGCACTTATCGTATACGGCTGGGCTGCCCTGATTCTGGCCTTTGGTAGCGATTTTCCACGTGAAACAAAAGAGCTGACTGGGCTCCCTCGTGGCTGCGCCTGCGCGTGCTGTTGTACATTGGATCCTTGGGCCCGCTTTTCGAGCGAGCATCCCACGTCAGGTGGAGCGCGAGTCCATGCACAATGCAAGAGTGGAACGAGTCAGCCCAAAAATAGATTGTATGCAGTAGTGCAGTAACAACTGCAGTCACCCCACCTTTCTCTATAAATTCACCTGCCCTCCGATGCTGGCGCTTCCAAATCTCCCCTGACCCCAACAAATTCAACCTTTCACGGGAGGGAGAGAGGGACAGACATTACTCTCGTACAGAAGAAATTCTCTGGCGCGGTCACTCTCTTCTTTGCTCTTGGGTTAATTAAGCCAATGTCTGAAGTCGGAGGCGTTGCTTCCCTTCTTCTGCTCCTCTTCCATGTCGTGTTCTCAGGTGAGGAGTTATCCGACTCGAGATTGTTCTGTTCAGTGCTCGCCGTCACAATGTTAACCCGTGCTCCGTTCTAACGTTTCTCTCGATTGAATTTTGCAGGAGTGGATTCCGCAACGTTCACGATCCTCAACAAATGCGCCTACCCCGTCTGGCCCGGCATCCTCTCCAGCGCCGGCATCCCGCAGCTCTCCACCACCGGGTTCGCCCTCCAGCCCAGCCAATCCAAGGATATCCCCGTGCCCGCGTCCTGGTCCGGCCGCCTGTGGGGCCGCACCCTTTGCGCCCAGAACGCCACAGAAGGCCGGTTCGCCTGCGTCACGGGCGACTGCGGCTCCCCCACCGTGGAGTGCTCGGGGTCGGGCGCGGTGCCTCCGGCCACGCTGGCGGAGTTCACCCTCGACGGCGCAGGCGGGCTCGACTTCTACGACGTCAGCCTCGTCGATGGCTACAACCTCCCCATGTCCGTGGTGCCGCGGGGTGGGAAGGGCGGGAACTGCACGTCGACGGGCTGCGCCGCCGACCTGAATGCCGGGTGCCCCAAGGAGCTCCAGTTGGACGTCGACGGTGGCGGGAGCGTGGCTTGCAAGAGCGCCTGCTACGCGTTCGGGGACCCGAAGTACTGCTGCAGCGGGGCCTACTCGGCGCCGGACACGTGTAAGCCAAGCCTATACTCGGAGTTCTTCAAGACGAAGTGCCCGAGAGCTTACAGCTACGCGTACGACGATGGGACGAGCACCTTCACTTGTGCCTCCGCTGATTACGTCGTCACTTTCTGCCCTTCGCCATCGACAAGGTAAATTCTTCTTCACCATCCATTATACTGTCAGTTGACATGTTCGTACGTAACTGTCATGAATTTCAGTGGAATCTCTTTAAGAGAAGTGCAATTTCTATATATGAAAGACATCCGTAGAACTTAGTTTAGACCAAATTATCTGACTACCCCATCGACCGGTCGTCGGTGGCCGGCACCTGCAGTGTGAAGACGGCCGGCGATCAGTACGCGGAGGCGGCGTCTGACTCATCATCGGGCCCCACGGGATTGAGCGCATCTCAGACCTCTGCATCCGACCACACGCGATGGAGACCCACGCCCCTCGTCGCCCCGGTCGTCTTGGCGGCAGTTTGGCAGTTGTTGCAACTGCTCTCTCCCTGATCACTGCTCACGACGGCGACCTTCGGCCGGCCGCCTCCTCCAGCTTCTTAATTTCCCGGTGGGCCCTCCCACTCGTAGGCCCGCAACATTTTTCGTGGGGACCGTACGAGTTATTTAAATGGGCGGCCCAACTCCGGAAGACAAAAACAGCATCGTCGTCGAAATCGTCATCTTCCTTCTTAATTTTGGTTTTATTCGATTCCGGCAACCTAAATGGCCGGTGAAATTTGGTTCTATGTGATTTCTATTATTAGGGTTTGGTTAGATAGTTGTAATTTTTCTCAGGGGAATGATCTTCCATGGGGCTTTCCCCGGTGGAAGATAGTGGTGGTGGATGGCCTCGTGCGCACGTAAATCGTACGTCATCGGTCACGCCTTCTCTTCACGAGAAGGGGACGCCTCGGACTCGTGCTGCGATCAATTCTTGGCCTCTTTAATTTATTATAGTGTTGGTTTAGAAGAGTAGAGCGAGCAGCAACAATCATTAGGTCGAGTTGTTATATTCAAATATCGGTTGTTTACTTTCTAATGTTGTCAACATTGAGTAGCTTTGTGGATTTTTTTTCATCAATTCAAAGTTCCCTCCGCCGGCAGTGGCGGTGGCACTAGCATTCGGTAGACGCAACGATGCTGTGGTTGCCGGGGCTGGGAACCGTGGTGGTTCTTGCTTGTGTTGAGTAGAAGAGCAGATGAGTCGGACACGAGATGAACATTTGAGAAGGAGAAGGCAATAGGAATAAAAAGAATATATATATATATATATATATATATATATATATATCTTAGCGTTTCGAAAGCATTAATGTAAATGTGACAATCAAATGGTGCAAGTAAGAATATGATGTAAAATTCCCGTGAAATTTGTAGGACTCCCATATGTTAGGATTGCGCACACAATCACAAGATAATAAAAAATAAAAGTGATAAAGTAAATTAGACACCCAAAGTTTTGTCCCGATTACTTCCCTCAATTACTTCTATTACTCTCCTCAATTACAAGAGAAAGTGATTATATATTCAGCAGTTATTCATCGGTTTAAACCTAAACTATCAATAAAAATATATGCTCAAAATGTGAAAATTCATTTGCGGCTTGGGGGCATTGCCCCATGCCCACTTGTTGCTGGGACAAATTTTCCGCTAACTTATCATCTAGACACCAAAGCTACACACCAGAGGTAAATTTTTTCGGCTTTGATTTCACACGAGAAAACCCAAAGTAAAAGCTCGAGTCATTAGGTGGAGAGAGCTTAACAGTAGACAAGGCTATTATGAATCTCGAATGTCTTTAGACTCTCAAGTCATGTGGATTTTTTCTTTTATAAAGAAAAACAACTTTTATATGTATCTTATACTTGAACTATAGTGTCATTTTTATGTCGTTATCGGGGTCCATTCTTGATGAAATTTTCTGTCGAAACTCATTCTCAGCTTGGTGGTTTACACGAAGCTTCGCCTCCTTCGTCCTCTTGATCTGGAGAATGGATAAGAGAGGGCGGCGTGCGATGAATGAACACGATACTGTCTTGATCCCAATTTATATGTCAGAATCTAGAAGAAGATCGAGACGTGAGAATAATTTTTACCATCGTGTTGAGCTCAAACGACTCGATGAAGAAATTTGAGTGTCAAATGACTTTGACTACCACGAATCATATAACGAAGAGATTCCTTGTTTCGACGTCCCTTCATGATGAGAACCCATTGACGGTGCTCGATAACCTCGGACGCGGTCGTCGCTACGATGTCTCCCATCATTTGTTCTCTGGAAAAGGAAGACCCCGTCTTCCAATCACAATCTACCATCCAACTTGTCTCTTGGCTTGCCTCAAATTGCAGATTTGATATGTCTTGGGGTTTGGCCAAGAAACATCCTGACCCCTTCCCTTTCGTGTCGAAATGGAGTATGCCCAGATTTCAAAAATGGCATGATAATGGCTAAAAAATTGTGATGGTGATGATGGACAAGGGTCCCTGCTTATCGGAAACCAACTGCCAGGAAAGTGCACAAGTCTTTTAGCTGTGATCCATAGTCTATTTTATATCAAGGAATTAAAAATATAGTAATCGTCAAGATCAACACTGCATCACAGACTGCATACATGACAAAGAAGAAAGAGATGTATAACTTCAAGAGGTAGTGGGGCATGGGAGGCTAGCCATAAGAAAGGATACAAAGCCAAAGCGATAGCTAAAGGAAAGCCAACGAAGACCCATCTTAGATCCTTAGTTACGCTGTTCGGATATCTTGTGTCCTGTTTTATATTGCGTTACCATTTTCTATGTGACTCGGCATATCATGAGCTGGTCGAGTTATTCTGTCCTCTTGGTTCACGGCCAACATACGACATGCCCGATCGAAAAGATCTGCGAGAGATAACTCGACTCAAGGCATTACGCGTCACCATCTCAAGCCTCTACTTGGTCGGACCATGGTCCAGACATTGCGATTTTTCCAATTGCCTCCACAGCACGAGAGTCCATATTCTAATTCCGTTTTGACCAACCAAGCCCCGTAATGCCCAGGCCACACTCCCTCGGAGAGAGGAGGATTATAACCAAAACTCCAAAATGAGCACTCTATATGATCTATATAGGTGAGTTCTTTTCTTACATATAGTTTCTCACAATTATGTTGTTTTTTTTATTGATTATTTTGTTTACTTTTTTTTTATTATCAGGGCCGGCAAAAGACCAATGACCCCCATCGGCCATTTCGCGACATATAGGCAACCCTTGCTAGTAGTTGGGTGGGGGCTTGTGGCCCTTACTCACAGCTAGATGAGGCAGCGAGGGTCGCGGTCCTCACTTGGTGGTTCGCAAGCCTTGTGAGCCCTCACCCAGTGGGTAGTGGGGTCACTGCTCGAAAAGCCTTATCAGTAGCAGGTGAGGGCTTGTAGGCCATTTACAATGAAAAAAATTAAAAAGACGAAAAATGAAAGAAAAAATTTCAAAAGAATGAATTGTGCTACATAAGAAGGTAAGCGTTTACATCATCAATTTCCAGTTAAAATTAATCGGATATATTATATTGATGAATTTTTGACATTTTTGGGACTTATTATCCAAATAGAAATGTTAAAAACTGCCTTAGTATAAGTGCGACATGTTTAAAACTTTTTTTTTGATAATTTCCTTCAAGAAAAAAATGTGATAGAACAAGAAGTTGCCATACACATTCATGTTTTGAGCAACTCCATAAAATTAAGCCATCGAGATAATTCAATTGGAAATCCCTTTACGTTTTTTGCCAAATCCATTTCGAATATGATTGTGTTTGAGATACGAAAACCAGTTTAAAAAGTGATTCCGTAGATTCAAACGGGCTGCAATGACATCGCCTTACATGTGACTCAGTCGACTTTTGTAACTCGGTTGATATAATCAGACATTGGTACATCGAAAGTGTCACATTGCATGACATCATAAGGCAAATGGGATGATGTGAAGCACCAACTAATCGTTGTTTTAAATGTGGGCTGATGTTCAAGGATGGTCGCACCTGGATTAAGAAGGATTCGAGATGGGCCGCGCTACATTCAGAAAAGCCCACTGGCCCTTTTTGGGGGAGAGGGTCGTTTAGCAATTGACCAGACCGCGTTTGATTACCTCAATTAACTGCTGACATAAAAAGATTCAGCTCTGATTGAGGTGAGTTTGCTCGATAACTCTTAGCATCGACTTAAAGGATTCAAATAAGTTCGAAAGTAACCTAATCTGGTAAGTAAGGAAATATTAGGGAAAGAGACAATTGAAGTGTTATAATTTTTTTTTACTATTCTCACTTTAGTAATAAAACTTTTTGAATCATCATTTAAATATCACGTCGGTAAAAAAGCGACGACTAATTAAGTACCTCTCATTATTTGTGTTCTGTAGCATTTTTATTAGAACTTTTATTGATACATGGGCTTTCTTATTAAAAGGAAGTCTAACGTAAAGAATTCTTCTTCCAGCATCGTAATAAGAACAAATTTCTCTCTCTCTCTCTCTCTCTCTCTCTCTGAGAAACTCTCTTGCACAGGAGAAAATATTCAGTGGTTTGAAACCACCACGTCATTGACCTACGTGGCATATGTAATTTAAGTTGGCTCCATTCAGGTATCGACACATGGCTCCTGACGTGGAGGGAAGAGTTGAAATCCGAAACTCAACTTTTCTCTCTCTTCTGGTGTAGGCGGCTGACACAAGCAAGCATTTATTACCCCTATTAATTGCTCGGTCTCTCTCTCCACCGCTTGAAACGCTCGGTCTTTCTCTTTACCGCTTGAACCAAGACTCCTCCTTCACCTTTTTCATGTTTGGACGTTCCTCTGCAACTTTTCTCACTTCTCCCTTAAGCCTTCGCCCCCTCCATTTTTTCTTCATCCACGCCGTGGTCATCGCCAGCGGAGTTCGCGCAGCGCTCGATCACTTCGCCCGAGATTTTGAAGCGGAAGTGGAGGAGGCCCGCGAGGCTGGGTATGCCAGTGGCGCCCTTACCGTCTCCGCCTCCCCCACGAGCCCTACCGGTCCCAACCACAGGGCCCGAGTCCCCTCCGCCTCCAGCACGTGGCCTCCTCGGGGCGATATACGACCGTTGGGAGGGTTTTTGTTCTGCTTCTCATTTCAAGCCTCGAGTCCTTGAGCAAACCTTGGGCTTCAGGAGGAGACGACGCCTCGTCATTGATGGAAACTCTCCCTCGCTAATGGCGGGCTGCAGCTTTTGGGTTTGAAGATCGAAGCGATCATAATCGCCATAGCACGTTCACGCAGGCAGGAGGCTGTCGCGGAGAAGATAACGCGACGAGGTGGGCAGGAGGCTGTCGCGGCGAAGATGACGTGACGAGGCTACTGGCAACGCCCTCTCTAGGCTGCAGGTAAACGTGCTCTCGACCAAGTTCACGAGCTTCGGCTTGCTATTTTGAAATGAGGTTAGCACGCACTGTGTTGTCAAGTCCTGCATTGGCGTTGTTGTAAAAGCTCTGGATTGGGGAAGAGTGGATGGGTCAAATAAAATTTACTTATGATGTTACGTGGGCTTGAAGTTGGAGGAAATAAAGTTAGTTTTGGCTGCAAAAATTAAGAGCGAGAACAGAATTAGGACCGGTATGCATATACATAGTATGGCATTTTCTGTTGTGATTGAGTATGTGCACTTCACAATTTTTTTAGTTACTAACTTTGTACAAATTCTTAACAGATTATAACGAGTACTCTCTTGCTAGCTGGATTGGTTCGCGGGATAAATGGGTATGACTCATCTTTGTAGAATTAATTTTTTTTTCACTTTATGTTCCTTCTTAATATGATTAAATTTATTATTTTGAAAATTTGTAGAGGCTGCTGAGAATAATTTCATCTTGCACAATGTTGATAAAGAATTTCAATTTAAAATTGGTATGACATTTGTTAATGAGGATGAAGCTTACAAGACATACAATTCATATGCGATTTCCAAGGGATTTGGAGTGAGAAGAGGACAAAAGGGAAACAATAGTAAAGGAATATTGCGAACATGCATATTTCTTTGTAACTGTGAAGGACATTCTCCAGTAATTCCACCTCATGAACAAAGAGATGTTTATAGGACGATGAAGAGAACTGGATGTCAAGCCTGTATAAAATTCAAAATTGAAAGTGGAGTTTGGATAGTTGACAAGTTTAATGATGTCCATAATCATCCTTTCATTGATGATAAACAACGACACTTGATAAGATCATACCGGCACATGACAGATACTAATAAAAGTATATTGACTTCTATGGCTGGAGCTGGTATAAGAGTTACAAAAGCATATTCTTATCTTAGTGGTGAAGCTGGGGGACAAGAGAATGTTGGCTTTACTTTACGTGATTGTCATAATTTCTTACAATCAAAGAGAAGGAACATGATTAGCGCGGGTGATTGTCAAAGTCTCATTAATCACTTTAGCTGCTTACAATCAAATGGAAGCAATTTTTCTTATACATTTCAGCTGGATGAGGAACAAAGATTAACCAATTTTTTTTGGTCAGATGGTGTATCCAAGTTGGATTATGAAAGTTTTGGAGATGTAGTTGTATTTGATACAACTTACCGTACAAATAAGTACAATATGATATGTGCACCTTTCGTTGGCTTGAATCATCATTGGAAGAATGTTCTCTTTGGCTGTGCATTTTTATTGGATGAAACTATTGCTTCTTTTGTTTGGGCATTTCATTCCTTTTTAGAGGCAATGGGTAATAAAGCACCCAAGACCATTTTCACTGATCAAGATCATGCAATGGCGAATGCCATCAAGACTGTCCTTCCAAATACGAATCATCGTTTATGTGTATGGCACATTGCAAAAAATGCTACGCATCATATTGGGCATCTTCTTGGAAAACCAGGTTTTCGTGATAGATATTGGAATAAGCTTTTATACCATTGTGAGTATGAATTTGAGATGGAGAATATTTGGAAAGGTATGTGTGAAGAATGGAGCCTAGGGGACCACAAGTGGTTGGATAACATGTTTCAGCTGCGTCATAAATGGTCTCCTACATTCGGTCGGGATATTTTTTCTGCGGGAATCAGATCCACACAAAGAAGTGAGAGCACAAATAATGTCTTCCAAGATATGGCATGTAAAACTATGACTTTGTCTGAATTTGTCAATCATTATGAGAAGCAAGCAGAAAAAATGCGCAACTCTGAACTTGTTGCTGATTTTGAATGTGCTCAAGGAAAACCACATGTTATGGTTGAATCTAGTGGAATTTTGAAACATGCTGTAAATGTATACACTCATGTCATTTTTAGGAAATTCCAGGCTGAGTTTGTGCACGTTTTGTCAGTGGTTGTTTGTAGGTCTGAAACTGATGGACCATTGCACACTTACATCGTGGCAACTGAAAATAGTGAAAGAAGGCATGTTGTTTGTTTTAGTCCAACTGATTTAACCATTATTTGTAGCTGCAAGTTATTTGAAGTGCAAGGATGGTTGTGTAGGCATGCTTTATGCATTTTGATACATGTAAATGTTACAAGAATTCCTTCACAATACATTCTAAAGAGGTGGACAAAAGCTGCAAAGCAAGGGACTTATTGTGATGTCGGACAGAGTTCGCATGCTACGGTAAAGTCAAAAACATTACGCTTGAAGAGGTTGATGCAATTGGCTTTCAATGTTATGAATATTAGTGCAAACCATGATGTTACCGAGGAGCTTGCAACTACAACCTTGTTGCGCCTTCGCTCTCATATCTCTGAAAAAATTCAGTCTTTGGTGGTTAAAGATCATATTAGTTTGTTGGTGGAAAGTGATGAATCTGAAGATTTAGAAAACTGTGAAGTTCGAATACTCGATCCGCTTCGAAGAAGGCCAAAAGGAGTACCAAATACTCGATTGAAGGGCGCTAGTGAAAAGCGAAAGAAAAAAGCGTCTTCACACACATGAGGTACCTCATACAAGGTATGATACTTGTATAATTTGATAGAATGATTTCATTAATGAAAGGCACTGAGTTATTTTAATACAAATGAGTAATTAATGAAATATGATATACTCATTCTTATGCAGGATTGATGTTGCGCGGTTGTTACTGTTTCATCTTCCTTCATCAAGCAAGTCAAATCTGGAAATCGTTGATGCATCATAGGATTTGTTTTGGATAAGAAAGCATTTTTTTGTTACTCATATGTTCATTAGTGGTTTCGAAGGAGATAATGAGCTTGACTCTTTACTTATTTGATAGTATTTGGAGATAGTGTTAATTTTTGCGTTCGTTGATGGAACTTTCTTAGCTTATTTGCTGATTTATGGAGCAAAAGGTGATGCGGGTAGTACAGCTGCAGCAAGATAGGGCAGAAGCACACATCACCAGCTTCTACTTAATTGTTATAATTGTTTTGGGTCATTATCATGTTGAACCAAAGAATTTAGTTATTAATATTCAAATGTAGGGAACTTTTGCCACATCATTATATTTTTCTGCATCTACTGTGGCGGTATTTACAATTTTTGAATGAGCATTAGCTACTTATTCTTAGTTATATTTTTAATCTCTTGTCATGTGAGTGAATTGCTAAATCATATTATGGCAATCCCCCCTATGAGGTCGTGCTCTCAGGATAAGTAATAAGTTCATTTTTGGAGTTGCTTTGAGGGCGTAAGTTTGACCACATTTATCTTGTACACTTTCATATCTTGCATTTAGCCCTCATTTTTCCTTTGTCAAGTAGGCAAGTAAAGTGATCTAACTAGTCATTTTTTTTTTCAATTTATGGAGTTATGGCAGAGAACTTCTTCCCTCCTCATGACCTCAAAATGTATTCAATAATAAATCCAAGCTTGTCATATAAGTGCCGGCCTATATATATATATATATATATATATATATATATATATATATATATATATATATATATATATATATATATATACAGTTTTGGCTTCAGCTGCTGCTATTACTCTTTGAGCCTTTTAGATGTTTTGTTGAGTCGAGAGAGAAGAGCACATCTTTCCTATCTTTTATGAAAGCAAGTAAACCAATTTCAATACACAGCTTATGATCAGTAAATCGGGACATCAAACTACATCTTTATACATGAGAAAAAATAAACAAATTGTTTGTCCTTTAACTTGGACAGTGTAGTACAAAGCAAGTTTATCATTAGAAATTTTTTGTCCTTTAACTTGACTGGAATGAAGTTCCACATCAGACGCAAATTGATGGATTCATCTCTTGAAATGGTTGTTCCATTAATTCGAGATCAGCATGTGAACAGCATGCTTGCTCCAAGCCTTAGAGATCCCCGCTTCTTATCTTTGAAAAACATCAGCGGCACCTTCCTTGATGAGGCTAGACTTGGCAAATGTCTAGTCAGCCATCGGGGGCCAATAGAACAACCTGCATATGAATGTCATTTGAAACTCCCTCAGTCTTGATCACATCGAAAGACATATAAATAGACATCCTTCAAGACATACGAAAGACAATGCAAGTTTTTGAAGTATGATTTTCCAGCTTTTAGACATCACTAAAATAGGCGTTTGCCACAAATATTTATTTACCCCAGGAGGGACGAGTCAATAAATTAATGATTTGGAAGACATCAAAACCAATTGAAAGTCCGGCACGTATACAACAATAACTAGAGATTGTAGTCTGCTAGATTGATTGATGCAAGCATTGATGAGAAATAACTCCGCGTCAAAAACATAGAACCCGAATTATCCATGTCAGTTTAGGCGGCTTCCCTCTTTAGACATGATAAGTAAATGCAGGTCTCCCTTAACAGCAATTCTTACCCTGCAATGATGATCAAACCCTTCTACACACTTGTTGCAAGTCCTGCCGCGCTTGCTATGCTTCTTTACCTTCAACTGATTTGGAGAGCTCTCCATGTCAATTTGAAGATTAAGACGAAACCAAACTATGTACATGAAAGGCTACGTAGGCATGCATTATACATGGGTTAAGGATGTAGTCGTAAACAATAGGGAAATTTGGAAAAAGCCATCAATTCCCATAAATATGACAAGAAAAGCAATTAATTTCATGGCACAAGTAAACAATAGGAAGTTACTACAAAATAGAAGATTGTTGTCATAGTGATTTCAGCAGCTCTGCTCCCAAGCAACAATCTCGAGAACGCGTAGAAATCCACAGCTAGAAAACTGAACACTGCCATTCTAACTATCTGCAATTGCTACATAAGTGTCAACAGATTGATTTGATCCTAAACTTTAAATGCGATTGATAATCCACATCATGTCTGGCACATCCACGCATCCCCAATCCAAAACTTTTACAACAATGCCAATACAGGAATTGACAACACAATATGCGCTAGCCTCAGTTCAAAACAGCAAGCCGAAGCTCGTGAACTTGGTTGAGAGCACGTTTACCTGCAGCCTAGAGAGGGCGTTGCCAGCAGCCTTGCCGCCTTCGCCATCTTCGCCACAATAGCCTCCTGCCTGCGTGGACGTGCTATGGCGATTATGATCACTTCGATCTTCAAACCCAAAAACTGCAGCCCGCCATTAGCAAGGGAGAGTTTCAATCGATGACGAGGCGTCGTCTCTTCCTGAAGCTCAAGGTTTGCTCGAGGACTCGGGGCTTGAAATGAGAAGCAGAACAAAAACCCTCCCAACGGTCGTATATCGCCCCGA
The DNA here is from genome assembly GCA_019926035.1 of Melaleuca alternifolia. NCBI lineage: Eukaryota > Viridiplantae > Streptophyta > Magnoliopsida > Myrtales > Myrtaceae > Melaleuca > Melaleuca alternifolia. Next base: position 2,800,018 of record JAGKPW010002416.1, on the reverse strand, counting down.
GGAGGCCACATGCTGGAGGCGGAGGGGATTCGGGCCCTATGGTTGGGACCGGTAGGGCTCGTGGGGGAGGCAGAGACGGTAAGGGCGCCACTGGCATACCCAGCCTCGCGGGCCTCCTCCACTTCCGCTTCAAAATCTCGGGCGAAGTGATCGAGCGCTGCGTGAACTCTGCTGGCGATGACCACGGCGTGGATGAAGAAAAAATGGAGGGGGCGAAGGCTTAAGGGAGAAGTGAGAAAAGTTGCAGAGGAACGTCCAAACATGAAAAAGGTGAAGGAAGAGTCTTGGTTCAAGCGGTAAAGAGAAAGACCGAGCGTTTCAAGCGGTGGAGAGAGAGACCGAGCAATTAATAGGGGTAATAAATGCTTGCTTGTGTCAGCCGCCTACACCAGAAGAGAGAGAAAAGTTGAGTTTCGGATTTCAACTCTTCCCTCCACGTCAGGAGCCATGTGTCGATACCTGAATGGAGCCAACTTAAATTACATATGCCACGTAGGTCAATGACGTGGTGGTTTCAAACCACTGAATATTTTCTCCTTGCACAGAGCAACTTTTAGGGTTTTTTGCGCTAGTTTTCATCTTCAAGACACAAACAAGCTTGATGTGCATACAATCAACTGGAGTTTCTCAGCTCAACCAAGTCATCCATTGAAGTAAAACCGAAGCTCCACATCCCAAGCTCATCGAATCCTAATCCTCCGCTTCAACTGTCTTCCAACGCCAGCGAGTATCTCGATTTCAGTCCGGCGCTCTCCGTTTCAGCGGTTCTGTAGTTGTCTTGGTCGTACTTCTTAGTTGGTTTTCCTCCTCCATCGCTTTCGCTGTGACTGGATCCCCATAACCGATGTTGACGAGCTTCTCTTCCACTAGAACTACTAGCCGCAGGCGCCGCCTCCTTTGCCACCACGTCCATCGTTTGTTTCAAGCACCTATTCCTTAATTGGGGATAAACAGATCTCTAAACGACGTTTAAATTTTCCTTTACTAACTTCATCTTGCTCACGAGTCACGTTTGTTATTCCAAATCACCCATGAAGTAGTCGGTTTTTTGAAAGTAATATCTAAGTGATTACTTGAAAAAATTTGGAGCTGATACGAGCGTAGTATAAAATTATGATATTTCTACTATCATTTTCCTAAAATATTACTATTTTTTACCTCTTGATCCATCCTTAAGGTCCGATTCGAAGCAATGCATTGATGTAACATTACATTGTAAAATTGTTTCTCGTGATAGTACTTCTTAAAGTTCAAGGTTAAGTTGCTAGTGAACGACACAATTGAGATTCGTTCAGTATATTTACACTCTTGCCGTGAATGACTTGAGGGAAATCCAAAAATGGGGGAGAGGGGTACAAAAAATCAGATTCGCCATCTCTTTTAAAAGCTTAACCTACAAGAAGATGGGGCCAGTTCATTTTCTATCTAAACGATATTCTCATGAGCAACAAATTACTTCAGTCAAATGCAACCGAAGTAAATCATACACTTGACAGTTCTCCTAATATCTTTTTCCATTGAAATGGCAACGACTGTCATGGAGCTAACTAGAAATCATGAAATTCCAAGACTAGCTAGTCTTTCAATAATGAAGAAGATCAGGTTTCCAAAGGTGAATAAATCAACCAGACAAAAGGTACTTTAGAGAAACGATCTTCGATTGGGCTTTGCCAAAGATGCATTTTGTACTTTCGTTCATTTCCACATCATCAATTGTTTCTGGCCATCAACTTTTGCAATTTCTTCCACATGTTGCCCCACTTGCTTCGTCATCCTCCAACTATACAAACCACATTTTGTCTCCTCTAATATGTCAAACCTTCAATTTTCAATGTGGATAACCATACTTATCCAAGCTCTCTGCCCAACTCCGGTTGAGGAAGCAAGAACTGTTTGTGGAAACAAAAGGGATTGGGCAAGATGCTTTCTCATAACTATCGAAATAAACCATAGTGGTTGAAGTTAGTGCTTTATTGGATAAAGAGAGAATGCTGGAGATTTATAATAAGAAAAGGAAACAAAGAAAAAGAAAAAAAAGAGGGTATGATTCTCATAGAAAAGGAAAAAGCAAGGGCCAAAAAGGGGAAGAAACATTATCCATCGATGCTTTACACCTCATTGATGGGATCGATGGAGGAACCCATACTATGTCCATGATGGAAGGGAAGTTGCATTACTTTTATAAATTTCGAAGTTGATGAGAAATTTGGTTGGGGAAAATGAAATCTTATCTCTATGTATGGTCTTCTTCGCTTATCTATATCTGAGTGTCTTTTTAATTGGGGCTTATTAGCAATTGCATTTTTTCCAGAAAGTATATGCACCCATCACTATGTAACTAATATGTTGTATTATGAGCATCGCCATCTAATATACAAGTGGAAAATAAGATTTCCTTATTGATAGTGAAAGTGTGATGAAACCCTAATTCCAAACAGAGAAGAAGATTAGCATGATATAGTTAATTTATTATTATTATTGGAAAAGGCAAGAGGAAAGCATGTTAACATGGACATATATTTATTTATGTATGTGTAAAGGTGATGATGCATAATTATTCGGTCGGTTAGCAGTTGAGAATTGGACCTATGCTTAAAGATGTTGTGTGGCTTTGATTCCTTGCCATTTAGAATGTTCTTGATGACAAAGCATTCATGTCAAATTTAATCCCTATCAAGTCATTTTTTTGGTACCTAGCATACATTATCCTCTCTCATTACAAACTTTGTTTCTTTTCATAAGTCTCTCATTGGAAGCTTAGAAAGCCATCAATCATCAATTCTCATGTCGGGATACCCTTTTCCAAATATATATGAGAAGCTTCTTTGGACATACAAGCACGTAAATGTTAGATCTTTCTTCTGTCTACGACCGGTTGAAAGTGCCACTCATACCAAAAAAGAAAAAAAGAAAAAAAATGCTAGGGTTTCAACAAGTATATGTGCAGTTGAGATGAGTGCATGCTTGTTGGCATCTTGAAAAAATTGAAATAATTACCAAATAAGTCATAAACCTTTTGCACTTTGCCGATTAAGTCCTTCCAACGGATTTTGGCTGGAAAATGCCTACGTGGCGACGACGTGGCGTTACCGGCCGTTGCCGGCGACGACGTGGCCACAAATTTTTATTTTAATTCTTTTTATTTTCTTTTCTCTTCTTTAAAAAAAACTACATGGCCGACCCGGCCCTCGCTGGCCGTGGGCGAGGGCAGGAGAGGCCGCCGCCACCCTCGCCCGTGGTCGACGAGGGCCGGGCGAGCTCACTCGCAAATCTGTGCAAGGGAGCTGCGAGGGAGAAGCCGCACATGGAGCACTCCCTCGCATAGGAGGGAGTCTCCCTCGCTCAGATCTGCGAGGGAGCTTGCCCAAGGGGGTTCCCTCACCCAAGAGCCCCGCTTAGATTTGGGCGAGGCTGGGTGGAGCCGGCTGGGGCTTGGCTGCCTCCGCCGTGGCCGTCAATTCTCCAAGTGGCAGCTAGGGTTTGTGGAGGCTTACATGAAGGGGGAAGGAGGAAGACGATGAATAGTACCGGGAGAAACAAATTTTTAGCCAAAACGATATCGTTTTTGCCACGTCATCGCCACGTTGTCGCCGGCAACGGCCGGTCGCGCTACGTAGGCATTTTCCAACCAAAATCCATCGGAATGACTTAATTGGCAAAGTTACAAAAGGTTTAGGACTTATTTGGCATAAAAAAAGTTTATGACTGAATCGGCAAAGTAGCAAAAGGTTTAGGACTCATTTGGCAATTGTCCCCAAAAAAATTACGCTTGCTTCTCAATGATGGATAGAATGAAAATTTGTGAAGTCATGATAAATATAATCTTAAATTTGTTACCATGATATCATCCAATTAATAAAGCGTCGCTTTTTTTTACATGTGCAAATTTGTTATGGTTCCTTGCGCAATGAAAATGATAGTGATTGGAGAGAGTAATGTCTAATCTGCAATGAGAGAGGGTGCCCTCACTAAGAAGCAAGATAAAGAGAAAAATAGAAGCAGAGAGTCAAAAGGGCAACCAATCAGTAACTTTGAATGGGTGGCTGTGGACTGCATTGACAAATCCTTTGCCTAAAAGCTTTTGCTTTTAAACACGTCTAGAGACGTTTCCTTCTGTCCTAATGCAATTCAGACATCACCCATGTGGGAATCTTGCAACCTTTAACGTAATTTTCCACAGAAAAGCAAAAAAAAGTGCAACATAAGTTTTCACATGTCCTATATTTATTTTTATCCTAAAAGGGTAAGGGAGAAAAAAAAAGTACATGTAGTTTGACATACATGGGTCATGCACGATGAACCAACAGGATGTCCTGAGCTAAAGATAATCGAGTAGCTTCGCAAGCAATCTCACTATCTTTATTCATTGCTACAGTTCATCGGCATTTTTAACTTAGGACAGCAAAGAGAAAATCGCTTATTTTGCATATGACATTGTCCTATTGTCGTAAAATCCATGAAGAACGCACTAAAAGATCATGTCATTTACGTATTTTTAAGGTGACGAACTAGATTGAAAGATCGAACCCAATGAACATTGTTCATTCATAATATATGGCAAGATTTTTTTTTCCATTTTGGGCCAAGAAAATTAGTTGAAGGTACTTGCAAGAGGGGCATTGACAACTTCCTTCTCCAGCTGAGATCGATTCTCTATAATTGCATATCATCACCACACGTTACAACATACCTTCCTTTTGAAGCCAATGTAGATTGAATGCCGGGTCTTAATTTCACCTATGTGTTTTATTTTCGAAAAAGGTAAGAAGAAGAAAAGGCTACAGGGAACATTGCTTCATACTTTATATGATTTAGTGTTGACCTCGGTCAACCATGGTCCTCAATCCAACTTTTCAAAGAAGCACAACTGTCCCAGTTCAAAAGATGGCCAATGGTCGTGTGGCCGGTGCTGGACTTCCCCGCTGTCCAAAAAGCATGGAGAGTTGTATCGCGCAGGTCACTCTTGTACATGACCAAGATGACCTTGTCACGCGTTCGGCTTGAACAAGCACTTATGAAATCAAAAGAAAGACCCCCGACAAGTTTCCTTTTATTCAGATTGTGACCTTTAGAACAGCCTCATATAAAGGTTGAGAGAAGGCGAGAAGGAAGATTGCTATTACTAGTCAGGGTACGGATGGATCCCTGACCCTAAAAGGAGGGTTTGCTGATCGATAACAATAGAGTGTAAGTGATTCGACCGGCCAACTTATGAGAAAATGGTGACCGTGTACAAACCATCTAACGGCCCCTTCTCTCTATTTAATGGACGGTCCCGATGCAATTCGGATCCGGTCACCTAACACGCTATCAGGTGATCCGGATCCGACTTATGACCCAAGATGAGTTCGAAAAAAAAGAACTCTCAAAACTATTGCTTTTTTAGTGTGAAAAAGGTGGAATCAAATCTAGGTAAGATAGAATGATTGGTTGATGCATACCCAACGACACCTTTCATTTCTTTGCTTCACAAATACAAATTACATAAAAATGGCGTTTGAGTTCACCAATGGTGCTGCACTTTTTTTGTAGCCCTTTCCTCATTAAATGGGGGGAAATTGCGTAGCCAAAGACGGAGGAAAAAAAAGAAAAGGAAATGGCAGACCGTTGGTAGGTAGCAAATTGTTTTTTTTTTCCTATCATTATTGCCCAATCTTACTAACATGTAAGCTTGCAATTATTGACTATACTTTTCATACATAAAAATAGAGCATATAGAATGAAAAGTGGATTCACGTGGATTACTTTCTTAATAACTTCATTGAAGAACAAAGCACTATGCGTAGGGCAGCTGATCGATTGAGAATCTTGGCATTGATTGGTCTGTTCTCAACCTTTATCAACTTTATGAACTTTTTTTTCATCTACAAAAGGGGTCGAAATGCAGCGGATTTGGATTCCCCCGGCAAATTCTCACTTTAGCCCCCGCCTTCCAAACTTGCATGCACTCCTCTCCTCCTACTCCAACGCCTTGCCTCCCGTTCAACCTGGCCAACCCTCTGAAAGAAAATCCCTCTGAGTTGCTCCTATTGTATAGAGAAATTGATGGTTTTTTCTCATCGTACTGCACTTTGGTCCATTCCAGGGATATTCGAATTTTCCGTGGAACTGTAATTTCGAACAATCGTTTCTACGTATTGAACGCTCTCACTGCTTTAAGTATGGCTGTCGTCTCTTCTTGCTGCTTCCACTTACATGCTCTCTTCTTGGGCCTCTCTCTCGTCTCCACCTTCAGAGGTAAATAAATAGATCCCAAATTTTCGTGGTAAGGAAAATGTGGAAGTTGGGCAATGTTTATTTCTTGCTCAAATTCATCGGCCAACATAAGAATAATGAATATTTTGAAGAACCATCTGCAATGAGCGTACGTTCATATGTAAATGTGATCTAATTGATCTTCTGGCAATGCCTTTCTCAGGTGCATCGAGTGCTACCTTCACTTTTGTGAACAAATGCAACTTCCCAGTGTGGCCCGGGATCCTATCCGGCTCAGGCAGCCCCCCACTGGAAACCACGGGCTTCGAGCTCGCCAAGGGAGGGTCCCGCACGGTAGTGGCGCCGAGCGGATGGTCGGGGCGGTTCTGGGGTCGGAGCGGGTGCTCCTTCGACAGCTTGGGCCGGGGCTCATGCACCACTGCTGATTGTGGCTCGGGCAAAGTTGAGTGCAACGGAGGTGGTGCAGCCCCTCCAGCCACCCTGGCGGAGTTCACTCTAGGAGGGTCAGGGTCTCAAGATTTCTATGATGTTAGTCTTGTGGATGGTTACAATTTGCCCATGGTCATCGATGGCACTGGCGGTTCAGGTAATGCAAAAAATCAATTGCCCCTAAACCATTTTGTTCTTGGAGTTGAGGGTGCATAATTCTTATCTCATTGCTGGCACGACGCAGTGAGAGGACAGTAGTACATTAATCCTTCATGCACAGCTCAAGTTTTTATGTGCACTTCACAGATAATAAGTTCTAATTCAGCCGAGTCAATTATTTTCGCCAGGTAAATGTGCATCCACGGGGTGCGTGACAGACCTCAACAGCCAGTGCCCGGCAGAGCTGAGGGCCGGTGGCGGCATGGCATGTAAGAGCGCCTGTGAGGCCTTCGGGAGCCCCGAGTACTGCTGCAGCGGCACATACGACTCACCTTCCGCTTGCAAGCCATCTCTCTATTCCCAAATCTTCAAGACAGCTTGTCCCAGATCATATAGCTATGCCTATGACGATGCGACCAGTACTTTCACCTGTTCCGGGGCGGACTATACCATCACATTCTGCTCTACTTCACGAAGGTATATCGTCATCTCTCGACAATTCTTTGTTTCTTTAGATGACTTTTTTGATTGATTAATATAATTATTCACCTTAGTTGTAATCTTTTCAGCTCTGATTATAATACAGGGGCATTATATGGATACATTCAGAACAAAACGTCACAGATTTGTATGGGCGGCTTATGTTTGTCTCTTTTCTGACATCATGACCGAACTTTAGATGTTATTTTTCGGTGTCACATGACATGGACAAAAACAAAAGACAGCAAATCCGCTTTGTCACCAGCTCAGCAATTAGAGGAAGATTTGCTTCCGTAATAGTTTATATCTTCGAATAGAATGTACACCTTAGCACCAACACATAATTGATATCTACTTAAAAGGGAATATTTCATGCGCTCGAGATTATTCCCACAAGATGGCATCAGTATTCATGAATGAACTTGTCATTTCATTACGTACTCTGACGTGGAAACATGTAATGGTAACATATATCAACTAAAAGGTCATAGTAGGCTTGTAAATGCTATAATTTGGAGAAGTCATTGCAATTGACAGTTGATTCAAATACTGTGCTTCTTCAGCAGCATCAAATCTGCAACGACCTCCTCCCCCAAAAGCGCACAAGCTACAGATAACTCGGCAACATCCGGGCCTGGATCAGGGTTGGACACGACATTTACCAATTCATGGCTAGCCAACTTGGCCACAGGCGATTCGCTGCGCTGTTCTCCTTCCTCAATTATTGGGTTCATGCTCACTCTAGCCATCGCTTTCTCCCTCGTGCAATTTTTGTAGTCGGACAGGAGTACACAGAAGAGACCAAAGTGAGCTGGCTAATTGCCTTTTCATGAAGAGAAAGTTGCTGAATCCAGATTGTAAACTACCCACTGCCCAGTTATGCACAACCGATGATTATAGCTTTACATTTCATCATGTCTTAAATTATGCAAAGCATTTTGTTTGGATGTGAGAATGAACAGGACTCTGCTCTTATAAGACTTTCATATACAGTTTGCCCATCTGTGAAACAATTGATTTTCACTGACCTGTGATGGGTGTTTGAATATATTACCGTGAAGACTACACTCCGCATCGATATCTACTCTTTCAAAATGAATGTGAACGAGTCACATGGTAAGCGCCAAAGCCAAGCCGATAGGCAACTCAAAGATGCATTTGATTCTACAGAATTTCTTTTTCCCACCATAAAAATTTACCACAAACGCTTTCTTGTTTCTGGCGACATTAAACTTATAATAATACATCAAATAGAATAGCAAATGGAATATTCCCAACTCACGACAGAATCACATTCGCTCGTCCATATCCTGAAAGTGATCTACATTGACATCAATTCGGTAAAATATTGTCGCTACCCTAGAAAATGAGAAGCTTTTTAGAATGCTTAAATATTAATAAAAAGATCTTTCTTCCTTCACCCAAAAAAAATAAAAAGATCTTTCTTCCAATTTCTTGAAAGGTTTGTGGGATACTTAGGATATACTATGTAAAAGTTAACTAGTGATGCTTTGGTTTAATCAGCCAAGCATATCTAAGGATCTGCAGAGAAGCGGCAAAACTAATCAATAAACTATCCGCAAGACCAATACTCATGAATCTCTCCACAGATCACTCAATGAACAGTAGTTTCTATGACTTGGTGAAGACAAAAGGATGAGAGGACAATGAAAAGGGGTCCAGAGGTTCATGGCATAATTCTGACAAGCAATGGATAGCAATGATCCTTCTCATAGCCAGGCCAGGAGTCATCACCATTGACAAAGCCCTGATGACGTTTCCAAATTTCTGAGTTGTAGTTTTCTGTAACGCTGCAGCGAAGACCTTCTTTAGCTATTACGTCTAGAAACTTGTCCAGCGAGTCTCCTCTTTTTGGACTGAGGACTATGGACTCTGATGGCCCAGGTTGCTTCAATAGGGATTTGATCATCCGAGCAAGGTCAGAGTGGAATTCCTTGAAAAAGGTGCTGTGCCAATGTGATGCAATACGTCAACGATTTTAAAAGGAGATAACCTTGGCACAAAAATGAAAAGAGCAAGCTTCTTTGCATTTTGCAAAAGAACCAATGTATGTAGTTCATTTAGGAAATTGCTCACAAATACAGACATCACCAGGTCATTAAGCATGTAACACTATTGAAAGCGTGAGCAAGTATATCAACTCTGATATAGGAGAAGGTCGCAAAAAATGTCAGGATGTGGAGCAACTCAAGCAGGATTCAGACAAGCAACCATCTTTACCCAAAATGAAGAAATACAATCACATTTGTATAAAGATTTAAACTCGTCATCACATTGGCATAGTGGAAGGATAGAACACGTACAAAATTAGTATTTTGTGGCATTAATCAGAATCACAAACTATTGTTATATTTATAACCAACCAAATATACCAAGAAAGATGATAGAAAATACCAGTCGCTAGCAATAATAATGTCGTAATGGTTGGTGAATTCAGAAACCCCCATCTGATTCCAGTGCAACATCATAGGCATCACTTTTGTTCCACCAAATATTTTCAAGTTGGCATCAATGTTCCATTTGATATCTGGATGATAAGGACCAACACCAACAGTGAAAAACAGAATGCAGAGACAATAAAAGTCAACTATTGAATTCAGGGAACTAAGAAGATGACAATGATGAATCATATAGAGGAGTGAGACTTTCGGTCTTGTTTGAATCTACCATATCAGTGGCAACCACACTTTCAACCAACAAGTAATTGTCATTAGTACAACTTCTCATGCAATATAAAGCATCATAAGATTAATTAAATCTCCTTTTTCCTTCTACCCTCATTTAGAAGTTCACCAATCCTTGCTATTAATGGTACTGATAAAACTAACAAACTTACGTTGATCCATCATCTGTGTACTACTTCCATTCTAAATTGAATCTCATTAAATGATAGAACACGTTACAATTGTAAGCACTACTAGAAATAAAAATGAACAAGCAGGTATAGGTGCTTGTCAAGTGCTCCCAATTAGTTCTGGTCCAGTGAAGTACAGAAGTCATTGTTCTGCTCTCAATAGACTGACAAAAATTCAAAACACTAAATACATTACTGTTTCATTCTAGAGCATCATCAGCGAAGAAGGATACAATCAACTACTTGAGGGTTCCCATCAGATATTACCACTTCTGATGCTTCAGTGGCTGCTGCAATGACTAACCCAGCTAAGCCATAGCCTGAACCAAGCTCAATAACTTTTTTACACCTAGAGAATTTCATAGGAAGACACTTCAAAATCAGTTCCCAGATAAATTCACAGAAGCAAGCAGTTTCAGCAAAGTGGTTTGCTGGCACAGAGGATTACCAACCGGAACATGTCTGCATGTGACAGACAAAAATAAGCGAGTACTTCTTCAGATGGCCAAGGACCTAACATTGATGAGGAAATGGAAGATATCATCAGCATAGCCATAAAATGCTAAAAAAATCATGATTCCAGGGGAGTCTATCACTCCCCAGCGCAACTATCAAATACAGTTGCAGTGCATAAGTTTATGTGAGAGGGACGGAGGAAGTATTCAACAGAAAACAGAAACAGGAACGAGTTTGTGAATTTTCGATCCTCAGATAAATATAACACTCTTACAGCCACGAGCAAAAAGAAAGAGGAAAATGGTTAATTAAATGAAATCTGACTTGTGGAACCTCTTATCTGAAGACTCATCAACTTCTTTTTTCTCCTTATTAATGACAAGAAACCATACTTTGGTGTGTAAACCTCGGGCCCAATTATGTCCCATTGATTTCACAGAACATGAATTCAAACTTATGAGGGTAGCCTAAACATATAGTTGTTTGCATTTGTAGTAATGCCACTAAAGCAAATCCTACAGGTTGGAAATTACAATATCAAGGGATAAACAGTACCTCTAAAAAAATTTATACTTTATAATATGCCAGATATTTGCACCATTTCCCTCAGACTATGGACCCAGAGCTATGTGCTTCCTATGACCACCTACCTTCAATGGACTAATCACTCAAATTGCCACACAAAGCTTTTGATGCAGTCAACACAACATAATACAGTATTATCCAAAACATTTTGCCCACACCACAGCATTCAAATATAGATGGTTTGAAAACAATTAACTTTTCAACCAGTTTACAATAAGTCTTCAATGCATCAGAGTTCTTGGTAACAAAACTAAACTGTAGAAGAAAGCCGCTCAGAAGAAATAAAATAAGCATTCTGCAGTTAATGGAGGAGAAAGAACTCACAGACAAGCCCAGTATTGTCAATATTATACTTATTGCAGATCTCAAAATCATGAAGATCAGCTTGGTTTTCCAGTCTCTGGCTGCATGCAAAACAGAACCTAGAAACATCAGCTTGCAAACTACTCCTGATCCTTACTGACAAAGATATAGCTCCACCAAACTCAATCTTAAGAAGGTTTCACCCTCTAACTTAACCCCACAAGCACCATCTTTCAGTAGAGGTGTCATTAATAAGTCGAACTCGACACGTCCTAAACACCGCATTCTGGAGAAGAACCAGAAAAGGTACACAGTTCGACGAATCATCATATGATTTGCAGTCAAATTAGGCAAAATAAGATTTTCTGAATTGCAGTACCGGGAATGGTACATTCATCTGCTAACTATTCTTGTTAGTGCTGTCGCAATGAGATTGTTCTGGAGAAGAACCAGAAAAGGTACACAGTTCAACGAATCATCATATGATTTGCAGTCAAATTAGGCAAAAGAAGATTTTCTGAATTGCAGTACCGGGAATGGTACATTCATCTGCTAACTATTCTTGTTAGTGCTGTCGCAATGAGATTGTTCTGAAAATCAAGAGAACTATTCAGAGTATTAAAGTGCCCTGAAGTTGCTACGCAAATTTCATCAGACAAATACAGGGCCTTGTGTTGTAACTGGGGCGCCATTGAAGTGCAATTCTTTGCAGTATTGCTCCTATGTTTTTGTGATGCTAAAATCTCTCTTATCGGAGAAAAAAAATCGTCAAGGAACCCAGATGAACATGAAGAGCTATCAGCTCTCTAGCAGGGGTAAAACAAATTGCGATCGAGAGGCAAAAATCCAATTTTTAACGTCACCACGTAGAGACAGCCTCAAGCAACCAGACTTTCTCTGCATCATCAATCATAAAGAAAGAACGGAAGTTTACGAGGGGAAAAATGAGATGAGGAACTCCGAGAACTCACGAAAGCAGCAGTCTGGGAGAACCGTCGACGGGCAACGTGTAGCGAACAACGGCATGTCTCGCTTCCGCTTTCGAGGAAGGAGCTGGATCGCCTTGTTGGGTTACTGCTTCAAAGGGTATCAAGTTGAAGCCGCGGCTGTTCTTCCTCGAAATGTGATTCATGTCAGCTCGAGACTGCTCATCTGAATGGAAACAAGAAGAAAGGAACAGGGAAGAATTTGTCAGTCGTTTGAGCGGACCGTGTTGCGAAACCTGTGGGGATCACGGAACATACCATCCCGGGAGACACGGTGGGGGAGGAGAGCTCGTCGCAGGATTCCCCATCTCAGAGAAGGAGAAGCAGCTCTCCTGGTTTCCTCCATGGGACAGAACCAAACTCTCCTTCACCCGTCTCCTACTTTCTGCCCGGCTGGTCGTGAAGATCACCGTTGACTCTCGTCAAAGAAAACTGCTTCGTCCTCCTGGACGTCACATCCAATTGACATGACAATTTGGGTGGAAAAATGAAAACTTTTTGAAGAATTAATGAGAATGGGAAGATGGAGATCAAGATTTATGATTTTCTTCGTGGTTTCCATTCCTTCCCCGTTTCTTTCATGTACCCATATCGAGAAGATCAGCGCCAATGTACAGGATATGAATGCATAATATCGATCCGAAATCGATGCTAATCACCGAAATCCACAAATGATAGCATGCAGGAATTCTCCCCCACACGATATGCCAGTCTCATCAAGAACGCAGTCCAAATTATTTAGAAATTCGCCCACAATGTGAACCGAAGTTGTGACCTTAATAATTATCTAAGATATTCACGGAGCTTAAGTGTATTCTTCTAAATAATGAATGGGCTTCATAAAGAGAAAATGCCGCAAGCCAATCACCCAATTGTTGGCCCTATCCCAGCTTCATCTCTTCCACTTCAGAAAAGACCATCGTCGATCTCACCGGGCGAAGTCAAAATGAAATAGCCCTATGCGAAGTCATGGAACTGACTATTTAAGTACGAATTTCAAAGATTGTTTTATCGAGCATCAAGCATAGAAAAAGTTCCACCAATCTGCATCATGACTTTAACAAAAAAGACGAAATTTCTGTGCTCTCAGCTCATGGGAACTTCAAATCACCGGGTATGATAATGTGCTGATCCATCGCCACTACAGTGATGAGCACTACGGTACAGGAATCATAAATAAACTCGAGTCGAGTTCTCTCCTAGTCACAAGCCAACTTTTGTAAACTTCGCCACAAAAAGTCCGCTAGTTTGAGATGTTGAAGGATCGAAGCGCAAGGTCTTGGGTATCCTCCCGCTCTTGCAGGGCCAACTCGCTGCAGCATCAATCTCCTGCAGCACTGCCAATGGAAGAAGAGCTGAACTGCTGAAAGAGTAAAGGTTTGCCTTCCAGTATAATGTCATTAATTGAAAGTACTCATCATAAAAAGAAAACATGTCATCGATATTCATTGACTTTCCCCCCTTATACTTTTGACTTCAGCGCAGAAGGGACTCACCAGCAGACAAGTTTTCCTTGAGGAATCGTTCTACCACATCTTCATTTTGAGCAACCGTCAAACTGAGAGCAATAACCAAAACAATTAAGTGGTAAGTGTGTTTGCATTATAGGTAAAAGACCTGCCAATGTGAAAAACCTGCAAGTGCTGTAGACGAGTGTCCCACCAACTTTCAGCAACCTGAAGCCGTTGATTAAGAGCTTTAACTGCAAAAGAAGGATCGTGTGCCAACGATGGATCTCAACACTTTATAATTGCTTGCAAAATATCAACAAAGCCCAACTAGCCAGAATTCCACAATTGGAACTTACAAATGTCTATAAAGACGCCCAAAATGACAGCAAGCAACAAAGCACCAGAACTAGATTTTTTAAGAAGTTACTCTTTCACTCTATCGTAACCTCAGACATACCATCAGAAGAAAAATCCAATATATTAGTGCTGTTTTTGTATCCAATAACCAATATATGTAATCCTTCTAATCTTTCCAAAGAGAAATACAGCTTTAAGGTGTGAAAAGAAAGAAAAGAAGGAGACACCTACCCTAGCACCAAAGCTAGCAAGAGATCTTTATCAAATTACCTGGAGCAATGTCAGGTTATCTGTTCTCTCCGCATTCAGTACACGTTGTTGAAGAGTTTCCCATCCCCACTGCTCAAACTTCTGAACATGCCTTATCGAACCATCATGAGTGCATTCTGCATCAACAAGAACCTAAAAACAAGTTGAACCAATTGGTTGCATTAACTAACATTTCACTATAGAGCTCTTGCGAAGATAAGGAAAAGAAGATGGAATTAGCTGGATCGAAGAGGAAAAGAAGGGATGTCAACATGCTTTTAACCTTGTTGTAGCCGCAGTTCAAAAGCTCATCGTCGCACACGGTCCGATACAGGTCATCTTTGGTGAGGCCAACAACTCCAGAATGCTTCCCATAGAATATAATCTCAGGATATTGAAATCCTAGGTGAGACTTGGAAGTAGCACTTTGTCGAGCCCTTGCTACTCTTTTCCTCTCTTTATATGGCCTCCTAGAAGTCCATTCTTGAAATGTTGGAACCTTTTCATTGGTTGTGGACTCACCTGCATAACACTAGACAGAATAGTACATCAAATATGTCCTATGGCAAGTATGCACTACATGTTCAGGATGTCTTTAAGGTGGATTACATGATTTGAAGTAACGAACCCTAACAGGAATCACAGAAAACATCGTTCCATCAGCAACAAACAATCGGCATCGATCGCCTAGCGCATACTTCTGCAGCATTGTTCTACAAGCCGCCAGACGGTGTTCAGAAACATCAACACCAGTGACGGACCCCGAATCACCGAGAGCATCCAGCATCATGCAAAGTTTAGCACCTGAAAATACAAGGTGAGTCATTGATCAAAACCAAGTGAGATCATGCCACCCAACTGAGATCAGCTAGTCCACGGAACTATAGTCAAAGCCCAAAAGCACGAGGATGAGCCGGAGGAAGTTTCATCTACAAGCAAGTGCTCATACGCAGCGACCCAAAATAATCATTGTAAGCCATAAGAAGACATTTTCACTGCTTTCTCCTTCGAATTAGGCGCGCGGCCGTATTTATCGAGCATACAAATTGATTGAGACGAATAGAAGAGAAATGCTCACCAGGAGCAGCGCAAAGGTCTAGCACGTGATCTCCCTCGGCGATGCTCAAAGCCGAAACAGCAGCTCCAGAGGCAGCGTCAATACCATAAAGCTACATCACCAGATCACACCCAAACCATCAATCGCTAGAACCTAATCCTCCCATACAATTATCACCAAAACCATAGATTGAACCCGCCAGTTTCTTACTTTGCCTTCACGGTACGCTTTCGTACCAGCAATCTGAACCCGCGGAGGAAGCGAATAAAAACCAGGCAACCAATCGACTCTCTCCGGCTCACACGCAAGCTCACCTTCGAGCTCTCGTAGACACGACTCGCTGCCAGGTTTGACCCTAAACCCAAAACGCAACGCGAATTTGCCCAAATGCGTGAGCAACTACTTACAGTGAAGGTCGAAGCAGCAACAGCGGCCGGTTACTCACCTTACGTAACGAGGGACGGAGTCGCCGGAGGTGTAGATCGAAGGGTCGAGGCCGTTCTCGCCAAGGAAGTCCAGGAACTCGCGCGGCAAGAGCGCGCCCGGAGCTCTGTCCATCGGAATCGCGAGGCGGCGCAACCAACTGCGAGGGGACGAAGTCACCGCCAAAGAGCGGTTGAAGCGTTTGTTTTGTAAATGGACCGGGCCGCTCCGGGACTGGCCCGGCCCGGGCTAGAATGTACTGTACTAACACAACTTGCGCAACAAACTCTCCTATTCTCTTGCTAGTTTACATCTCGTCAACTTTACCACCGACCCATTCCCTACATTACTTACAGAAACTCCCCATGAATGCAAAACCTGTTTGACTATCTCATGCTTGAGAACTCATTTGTAATATTCAAGCATGAACCACGAACGTAATGCCAGCATTCTTGATCTGCCATGATGCAATGATGATCCGTCTTTGCACAAGGATTCGGTTTCGACTTGTTATTGTCGGTCTATGTGCAAGGCGAATCCGTGTTCGTGGATAGAGCTTGAATATCAGTATGGAGGAAGAGGGAGGCGCATCGCTTGCCAAAACACCGACCTATGCGGTCGCTATAGTGATCAGCATCATGGTTGCGCTCGGCGCCTTCTTTCAGAGTTCATTGGAATGGTCTGCAAAGGTAAGTATTTATTACCATGTACTTCTTCTGTCTTCTTTGTTCTTTTTTATTTCCTGACTTCTGATCATTTTTCTTGTATATCCAAGGAAGAAGCGTGTTTGTCCTAATCTTTCCCTTGATTTGATGTCAATAACCATTTGCTTGTACTCAGTGGCTGGAAAAGAACAAGAGGAAAGCTCTTGTTCCTGCTCTAGAGAAGATCAAGGATGGTATAGCCCACCAAAACAATCGCAATTTCTCTTTCTTTTCCTTTTCATTTTTGGTGGAATGTGTGCTCCTAGAGAAGTTCTTGTGATTCCCCCACTGCAAAACAGAGCTTATGCTTTTCGGGCTTCTCTCGCTGCTGATGGGTCACTGGATCGTGTACGTCGCGAAGATTTGCATCAAATCTTCGACCTCAAGCAGCCGGTACTATCCTTGTGTGAGAGAAGATGTTATCAAGGCGTTGGAGAATGCCATCTTCCCAAGTTTGAAGAAGTTAAATAAATCAGGTTATAGCATCGAATTGGTCATAGGGAGGCAGAATCATTGTCCTAAGGTCAGTCATATTGCCACATCCATTGGGTTATATTATTTATAATCTGTGCATAACTATGCTGTTTTATTCAACACGTTTTTGCTCTCCGTATTACTGATTCTTGAAAGCCCTGGTACGGCTACCGATGCACTGCTCAAATCGAAATTACATTTTCAATGTTCTAAATACCATGTTATTTTGCCTTCTGGAGCCATTGCAAGCTGCAGGTACCTGAGACCAAACATCGTACTAGTCTTTATGACTTTAAGAGGTGGCGACAGAATTTCCCTTGTGTGATGTCTTGTAATCTACTCGCTCTTTGTGTCTATGCCTATGAGACCGATTCAGAAAAAAAATGTTCTTCTTCAGGGGCACGAGCCTTTCGTTTCATATGAAAGTCTTGAGCAGCTTCACCGCTTACTCTTCGCCCTTGTCATTATTCATGTATCTTACAGCTTCGCGGCCATTGCCCTGGCAATTACTAAGGTAATGAATGTTGTCAAGAGGATAACTTCTTGTCAAATCCCACGTTTTTTCTCAGTTTTTTGTCTAAGAGTTCTTTATCTCTACCTTCTCCTTTTGGCCAAATCTATTTTCACTGCAAAGATATATAGTTGGCGAACATGGGAAAATCACGCCAAGAGAATGACCATTAAGGAAGGTATACGTGCTCTGATTTTCCCTCAGAAGCAGTTAATCTTCTGATATAATGTTTCAGGTGATGTTTACACGCTGAGGCATTTTCTTCATAAATGTTTCAGGTTCTCCAAGCAAGATGAGGATGATGACATTATCCACCTTCGTTTTACACCACACCTTGCATCCATGGAGCAAGGACAGAGTTCTCGTTTGGCTGGTATCAAGACAAATAACTGATCTTTCGCACATACAGCAGCACATACGGCATGTGAATGTGCATAACACAAGCTTTATTTTTCTTTTGGGTTTGAAATGTCTTCTTTAGTTATTAAAGGCATGTCTTATTCTTATGCTACTGCCAAACAACTTTCATCTGCTATGTCTTTGCTCCAAATATTTCATTTGGTGGTCATACTTTGTTTGTAGCTTTGCTTCTGCCGCCAATTCTGGAGTTCTATTAACCAAGTGGACTACGTGGCTTTACGCATAGGCTTTATTACTGTAAGTGCTTTTATAAGCAGAGGTGAAAGTCTCTTGCTAATTTGACTAGACAGAGTGGTTGAGTGCTTATCTTGTAGCTCTTGTGCGGATTGACTTCAAACCAAAGCTCATCTCCTGCTCTTGCTCACCTCCATTAATTTCTGATGGTTTGTCTGAATTTGTTTTGCACAAGTTTGGCTATTGTTTGGGTAAAGCAAAAGAATGCATTTTACTGTAGATCATGATAACCTTAAGGATATGCAGTTGGATATCTGCTGTTTTTCCCCCCTTCTTTTGGGAAAGAAACTTGCTTCTAATTGGAGTTGTCGAATACATTCTCATTACTGAAAATACAGAAGCTAAAGGTATTGGGTAGAATACATTTGCCACACTGAAGACTTAAGAGAGGCTTGAAGGTGTCAATTAGATGCTTGCATTTTGACGCTGCTTTTTCTTGAATTGTAGACTCATAAGCTTCCTCTATCTTATGATTTCCATAACTATATGGTCCGGAGTATGGAGGAGGAATTCCGCGATATTGTCGGCATTAGGTAACGTATTTCTCTCTGCTTGAGGTTTGTACTGACTTACTGCTATGACTTCAGTCCGTGTGAAACTCTTACTTGATTTATCTATTTGACCATATGGAAACACTGCTAGATTCTAATTAGTCTACGCAAGGCTACAAAACATACTCTCTCCATGCTCAAAATGCTCAATTTTGTTCTCTGATCATCAAGCTTAAGCTTAAGGATGTGGGGTGTGAAAAAAAGTAGTTTCTATTTGCCTTGACCGCATTGAGATTTTAACTATTAGTAGACGTAAATTGCAGTTCTTCAAATGCTATTCAAACATGAGACCAAGAGATACCCAGGATAAAATATTTGAGTCATCGAATTTCAATTAGCAAAGTTGTTACCTACATCAGATCTCTATAGCTGTAGCAGTTTACTATAGTCGAAAATAACACTAGACATTATCCACGAGTCTCGATTACAGCTAGATAGAACTCAATTGATTGTGTATAAGGAGTTCAACCAAATAGCATAACGCACTGCAGAACTGGAGAGCGAAAAGAAAAACATGGTCGATTGGGACCAGTTCTCAGACATGTAATAATACAATTCCAGAGAACCTCATGCGAAAGGGTGTGTCAAAATACAGATACGTGGCAGTTGTAGAAGGTACTTGGGATTGACTCTTTGATGATGAAATTCATAGGCCTAGTTTATTAGGGGGTTAATGCACTCCCACTTTCTCTTCAGTGCAGCTTTACATTTTGCAGATTTATTCATCTCTTAGGAGTAGCTGCAGCGAGTCTTATTGCCTGAGCTAATGGGAGCCGTCTTTTGGATTTTTATGCAGTTTTCCCTTCTGGATATACGCGATATGCTGCATACTCTTAAATTTTCATGGTAATCGTCTCCTGATCAGCTCACATATCTTTGGAGGCTTTACAATGCTTGTAGATATACAACGAATTCAGTCTCGCTTTTCAGACGTCGACTTCACTTTTTTTTTCATTCACCAAAAGCTTTATGTACCAACAAGTCTGAAGTATCTATACAAGGAAGACTTTTGTTTCTCTGTAATAAGTTTTTGCTGAGGAGAATTTAGGTAGCCTTGTCAATTTTTGCCTTTCTCAATTTTTCATGGGAATAACCTAATCTTAATGCAGTCCACTACTCTTGATAGAAGGCTATCAATAGCCGAACCAATTAATGAGATAAGGCTCAGTTCAGTGTTTTTGTTGCTTGTTAAGCTGGTATGAGACGTGTTATTTTTCACTTGATGTAATTTTTCAGGAACCAACATCTACTTCTGGCTTTCCTTCCTTCCAGCAGTTGTAATGTCCCAAACCTAACAGGGTCTCTGCTTTGAATGTACTGATCGACTGCATGGAACTTGCTCTTTTTGCCAATTCCTTTTCTTTTGTTTGGGGACAGGACAGCTGATCCTTCTAGTTGGCACCAAGCTACATCGTGTGGTGGCAAAGTTGGCAGTCGAGATCATGGACTCCTACCCAGCCACAGGAAATCATTATCTTAATCTGAGGGACGGGCTCTTTTGGTTCGGCAAACCAAAGCTTCTCTTGTGGTTGGTGCAGTTCATAACCTTTCAGGTGAATATCATCCAGAGAACTTATCTGTTACCTCGAAACTAAAGACTACTCTTAAATGGAAGCTCAAATCCTGCTTGTCCTCTTTAACTGACAGAATGCGTTTGAGATGGCAACTTTTATTTGGTCCCTGGTAAGAGCAGCAAACTTTCAAGACTTCTATCTATGAAAAAATCGCTACTTGTTCTTTTATCGATCAGCTGGGCACACCTTTTCCACATCTCTAGAAGTCAGTTTTCTGTTCATTAGCAGTACAGAAGTATACTTGGTGCTGTACTAGCTTTTGGAATGAACTGTCTTGCCTCGATTTTGTTTTGGCGTCAGAGCCGTATAGAGTTTGATTCCTCACTACAATTAGCGCGCTGCATCGTGAAAAGCCGTGCCGCTGCCTTGGTAGATGCACACCCAGATACAGCTCTTGCAAAATTAATAGTTAGTGAGAAGGATATACAAGGAGTTACAATCACTGTGGGATCCCAAATTGTCCATCTTGCAGCCTAGCAAAAAAACCAAAAGCAATTCATTTTTTCTAGAGAACATATTGGCTTTAAAGGTTCCTTTACTATGTTTCAGTGGGAAATTCAGGGTGCTTCTTGCTTCATGGACAACAAGAGATTCCTGGTGATCCGGTTAATATTCGGGTATATCCACTGCTTTAATTTTCCACGCTTCCCATCTTCAGAAACCGCACATAATAGCATGACAGTTGTTTTTTGGCTTGATTCAGACTCATCACATACCTTCGTTCTTTGAAACTTATTACAGGGTTGTTTCCCAATTCTGGTGCAGCTTCATTACTTTCCCTCTTTACGTCTTGGTCACACAGGTTTGCTCTCTCTCTCTCTCTCTCAACACACACACCCACAATAGCCATTGTCATCATCGGTATCAAGTGCACACAGGAAACTACTTCCACGACAACTTCCATATACTTAGCCAGACATGGTTCCCACAAAATTCACCAGATTAACAAAGGCAGACGGAGGGGCTTAGCATGATCACTGCATGATCATCGGATTGACCCATACCGCAACCCCATCAGGTTCACTTAAATTCCCGCATTGACCTGCATCACGACCCATCAATATCACTGCAATTCCAAAATGAAACTTGCAGTTTTCAGAACATGCTTTACCCCTTGCCAAATCTAGGCTATCCAGCTTGAATCAAAGGCAGACCCTGGTTCATGTTAGAAAGTGCAATCTGACAGTTTAAGCTACTGAGTGGAGGGAGATCGCGTGTACATATATTCGTTGTCTTGTGAGTTTGGATATCTCAACATCTAAGAATTCTGCAATTCTTTGTCGCTGCAGATGGGCTCAAATTTCAAGCAGGCCCTGATCTCTGAGAACACGAGGAGATCGCTCAGCATGTGGAAACAGCGGGCTGGCTCCAGGAGGAGTTGTACATCATCCAGCCAGTCGCTCCTCCTCGAGACCTCGGCCACGTCGACGGACTGCTTGCTGGACGAGCGGGCCAGGACCTCCAATTTCTTGAGGAGCAGGTCGGAAGGAGGCGGCTCTTCAGGGCCCAACCCCCCGTGCCATGAGGCCGCTCTATCCGACCAGGGCAGTCACAAAACCCTGGAAGAGCTTATTTCGGAAGATCCATACGATCACATTCCTAGTTCGGATAACTACAGCAGCGACGAGTAGGAGCTTGATTACGGTTGTAGTCAATCTCAAGAGTTCTTGTTCATCTATCCTTTGTCGCCATTAGAGAGTAAAACGAGTTCATGAATCTATCTTTTCTACACGCAATCCATCTTGTACGGACCTTTTAATCATTGATTAGTGGTTCAAGTCCAAACCTTTCAAGTATTAAAAGTCCTAAGATACCATCACGGATTAACTCTGACCTGGACTGCAGTTTTCGGGTCAAACCAGCGCATGTAAATCCTTAACAAATCCGAAAGTCAACCCATTTTTGTCTGGATCACTGCGGTCTGATTCTCAAAAACTGTCGTGAAATTGACAGATTATCAGTGCTCCATCTTCTGCATTTTGAATCTTATGTCCAATGATTCAAGGATAGATGTCGCGATGCCTTGCTGCCTTGTCTTTTCTAATATCTACAGTGAAGCATCTTTTCACCCACCCCCCCACCCAAAAAAATAAAATAAAAAGAAAAAGAAAGAAATTAGAGACAAGCGGGGAAAAGGAAAACCAAGGGTTTAGTGAGAAGAGAATAGTTATGTAAATCATCCGTTAATATTGTTCAACGTGGTCCCTGATTTTTATCTCTTATTCAATATGATCCATAAATTTTCTGTTTATATTCAATCTAGTCTTTGGACACCATCGAACATTAAATTAAAAATTTAAGAAGTACTTGAATTATATTGAACGAATTAAATTTTCGTAAGTGTTATTTTTCCATCGGAAATTATACTGGCCGATTCTCAAGTGCCATGTGAGCCTCGTCTAATCCATTGAGTGGCCGCCACGTTTCCAAGCCCCTTGGGGGGAGGGAGGGAGCTTTTGCAGAGTTTTCGAATGCCGTCCTTTCTTTAAATTTAATTAATTAACTGATTAATTAATCAATAAAAGTTCCCCGGTAAACGCGCGGGAAGCTACCGAGACGAGACAGTTGCTTTTAACCACCGACCCTGTCTCTCTCGGACGCGGTCTGTCCGCGTTCTTCGACGCTGTCTTACCATCTTCATCTTCATCTTCTTCCCCATCTTCATCTTCTTCACCTTCTCTCTCTCTCTCTCTCTCTCTCTCTCTACTTTTTCTTCACTGTGAATCCTTCGCTTGAAACCTCCCGTTTCTGTTCAATCCGTCGAATCGACGACGGCCCAAAAGGAGCCGCCATGTCCTCTCCTCACGCCTCCAAGCCCTCCCTCTACCCAGAAATCCCTCGATCCAACCCCGAATCCTCTTCCCCCTTCGTCTCTAACCCTAACCCCGACCCCCACCATCCCTCCTCCTCCTCCTCCAACCTCTACCCATCCCTCGACATGAAGGACCTCGTCGACAACCTCTTCCCCGACTCCTACAACTACGACCCCTCCTCCCACCCCCACGGGGACGATCCACCGCGGTCCCCGTCCGCGCCTCCCGACTCCACCGAGGAGGTCCTCATTTGGGTCCCCGGCGCGATCCTCCACCTCATCGACAGGGAGTACAGCGTCGAGCTCGGGTGCGGGGACTTCTCCGTCGTTGCCCTTCGCCAGGGCGAGAACGCCGTCGCGGTGCTCGCGCGCGTCGGGGACGAGGCTCAGTGGCCCCTTACCAAGGACGAGGCCACGGTGAAGGTGGATGACTCGCATTATTTCTTCTCGCTCCGCGCGGTGGACAAGACGAGATCTGGGTCCGATTCGAGCGATGATGAGGGTAAGAAGGGAAGCGGGGCGTCAGATGATTCGCTTAATTACGGTCTGACCTTCGCGTCGAAGGGGCAGGAGGGGCTGTTGAGAGAGTTGGATGCAATTTTGGAGAAGTACAGTGCGTTCTCGATACAGAAGGTATCTCAAACGGCGCAAAAAGGAGAGGCTTTGGATGTTACCGTGGCGAAGGAGACCTCGCCCGCAGAATTGCAATCAGGCGGGAAGAAGAAGGAGATCATGGAGGATAGGTGTAGGGCATATTGGACGACATTGGCGCCAAATGTTGAGGATTACAGTGGGACTGCCGCAAAGCTCGTTGCAGCGGGATCAGGACAGCTAATTAAAGGTATTTTATGGTGCGGAGATGTGACTGTGGATAGATTGAATTGGGGGAATGAGGTA
This sequence comes from Melaleuca alternifolia, assembly GCA_019926035.1. Classification (NCBI taxonomy): domain Eukaryota; kingdom Viridiplantae; phylum Streptophyta; class Magnoliopsida; order Myrtales; family Myrtaceae; genus Melaleuca; species Melaleuca alternifolia. The sequence continues at coordinate 2,775,815 of JAGKPW010002416.1, read as the reverse complement.
ATGAAGAAGAGGATGGCTCCTGGAGAGAAGGCCAAGATCGATAAGAAAACACTGAAGAGATTAAAAAGGTATGAAATTTGCATTAGCGTTTGAGCAATCATACTTGTGGCTTCGCTGCATCAGATTTGTACGCTAACAATTTTATAGTATTGCTTTTATTGGTGGATTATAAGCTGGGACCGCTTCAACACACTCTTACACGTTAGTTAAGAGGCTTCTGGAATAGTACTTCCTTGATGAATACCAATGGATTATTTGTAGTAACGTGGCCTCATATTCCTTTTAGGGCGAAGAAGATGACAAGGATGACCGAGAAAGTAGCGACAGGTGTTCTATCTGGGGTTGTTAGAGTCTCCGGATTAGTCACAAGTTCAGTTGCAAATTCTACAGTGGGCAAGAAATTTTTTGGCCTACTGCCGGGGGAAATAGTGCTGGCTTCACTTGACGGATTTAGTAAGTGAATGTGCTCAAACTGCTCGTGATTTAAGCAGATACTCTGCTAGCATCTATTCCTATCTGTTAGTTATTTCAGTTTCTATTACCCCTTTTAGCCCATCTTTTCTATCTTTCGCTATTCACTCTGACAACTAATCACCTAGTCAGTCTCATTGAAGATCTAGAAGGGTTAAATCCATTTGCTCACGTCAGAAAATGCTTCAAGCCTTCAACAGCATTATATTCTTACATACGTATTACTAATTTTCTTTGTTATTAATCTTGAATATCAACAATTTCAATTTTGCTTTGATGCAGACAAGGTGTGTGATGCAGTTGAAGTGGCTGGAAGGAATGTCATGGCTACATCCTCAACTGTGACAACTGGACTTGTATCCCATAGGTAAACTGTTGTTAGATAATTTCTTTTGAAGAATGGTTAGTTTGAATATCAAGGGATAGGATCCATAAGCACATAGTCAGCTGTAGAAAGCCAAGTAAGCTACTAATCAAGAGACGGGTTGTGGAATGCAATGTAGGTTGTGGTGAATTTTATTGTTTACCTGTGTTCTCTAACCTCATTATGGATGGCGTACATCATGGTCAATGTATTGGAAATGTGGAACTCAGTATGTTCTATCTCCATTGGCCTATCATCAAAATTTTGACTATGTAAAATCCCATGATGGTAGCATACATTGTAAAGTAAGGAAGATTAGTAGTTTCTTATTACCATATTTCTTTTGTGGGGTAAAATTATTGTCTTGTGATTTTCTTTTTTTTGGGGGAGATGGGGGAGGGGGGGTGTGTCGGGGTTAGGTGCATCTCATCAATACAAACCACAACACTAGGGAGATTAACCTTGCTACGAGCCCAATCATTCTGTAATTGCGTTGCTTTGTTTTAGTAAACTTTGTATTTTAATTTTGCGAGTTGTCCACATTGCAGGTATGGAGAAGAAGCTGGCAGTGCAACACATGAAGGGCTTCATGCGGCAGGGCATGCCATGGGGACAGCGTGGGCTGTATTTAAGATCAGAAAGGCATTTAACCCTAAGAGTGTTCTTAAACCTTCTACTATTGCCAAGTCTGCAGCTAAAGCTGCCGCTGCTGAGGCGAAAGCTAAAAGCAAGAAATCTAAGTAATTCCATTATGGAGAGTTTGAATTGGCGATAGGTTAGATGCACCTTCGCAGGGTTGCATTGCCTTCTTCTTTTCTGGGATCAAAATTAAGATTCAAACAAATTGTCATGCACCCTGATTTTGTTAATAGGTGACTCATGATTGGTTTTGTAGGTAATTTTAATTTTCCCCTTACCAGTTTTATTGGTCTTAAGTTGATATGGGAACCATAGAGAAATTCCTAGACGTGATGGATTTTAGGGATAATAACTGAAATTTCTTGATGTCCGTTGAATTCTGTTGTATATGGGATATTGGCATTAAATTATCCTCACGAAATGATTTTCAGGCATTTGATGGTTTTGATGTGTTTGAAAACAGACACAGTAAAGAGAATGGCTCTAGATAAAGTGCTTTTATAGTGCCCTCTGGTCTATCTATAATGTTCAAAAAGAAAAAGAGAGCTATAAGTTAGAGCATATTCCGCCAGCTGAGTTTTAAGCAAGGAAACCTGTTCTGAACTCTTTGGTTGGTGAAAAGCTTCTGAAGCTTTATGACTCGCAGGATTTTGAATCTGTATACCTGCTGGTTGGTCGAGGAAGAGGCTTTTGCAATGTTGTGCTCACTTTTATTTTCTCAGTCCATCTGCCCCAGTTCTTAGGCGTCTTAATATTCACTGTTTGAAGATGAGCAAACATCTGCAAGGAATTGTCTATTTTATAGATGCCCCATCTGGTTTTATCATTAACGACATATCAGCCGAGAAGCACCGCATATATATCAGGGTATCAAGGTCACTTGTGCAAAAGCATGTTGCTAATGTTGGCGTCTCTGTACATCATTTATCAATGCATCGGAGGATGTGGATTATGGACAGTTGACTGGTCGAGTTTGCTTGTGTTATATTGGAAATGCTTTAAATATAGGTGACCGATAAGAGCGCCGGGTGTCGATGTGAGCAAAGATTGCGGAGCTGGTTTTATCTAAAACCAGGTTAGAGAGTTGAGTGTTTCATTCTTGATTAGTCCATGGTAATTGGCGTAGCGCCTATGGTTTTGTTTCGGTACATTTGCTCTGCCATGGCTGAACTGACACGAGGAGAAACAAAAATATCCACCCACATTGCAGGGAACATCATCACCGTCTTCCGCAATCGATCCTAGCTATAGGCATGAAGGAAGATTCAAGAACTGATGTTTGCATTGTGCATCCCATCATTGGTCAACAGACATCACTCTCTCCGCCACCGATCTTCGTATCCAAGAATGGTTTTGCCCTTCTTCAGATGGACTTCCATCGCCATCAAGACCACCTACTTGGGTGACCGTACGTGATTAACGTGTCTTCTACCACAGAGTTCCTTTTAGCAGTGGATTTAATTTTTGGCTCCACCCGGCTCTCGCCATGAATGGAGCTTCCACTCTCCCTCTCAAACGAACACTATCTGCCCCACTAATGGGAAGCCATGTCCAATCGCGTGAGAGATTTGTATAGGGAAGGTGAATAAGTGGGAGTGGAGTGTCATGCAATGCCCTCTGTCTTGAAAAATGACCTGTGCATTTCTCCACTTTGAGATGGTGTGTATCTACGTGCACAAGTCTAGTCGCGACGTGAAATCTCGTGACTCACCACATTTCTTTTTAAATATAAGAAAAATAGGATTAGACTCTTATCTAATACGTGTCAGTACTCATCGCATGAATCAAATTGAAACAAGAGTGTATGGATTATGGTTTTAGCTCAAATCGATTCCATCCATTTTTGGAACATCAAAAACCACGGTGATGATCCCATTATTCCTAGAGAGTGTTCAGTCCATTGTTCGACCCACTTGTAAATGATGCTCCAGCCACCAACATCGTACGGTACGGAAAAATTGTGGAACGTGGGTCTGTCTTGTTCCCTTAATTTGCTCCACTAGCTCTCGTTCTCCATGGCTCAAACTTTCCTATTTTTTTCTCTTTTTGAGTTCGGGAGGCTTCTTTGCCCCAGCGAATCAAATCTTGCTTTTGAGTTGATTTTGTTCAGCACACAGCATCTGTAGTCGATTTGCTTTATCTGATATTGATAAGGATGAGCTGATCTCGGAAGATACGTCAAGGGGGGAGCCTTGATCTTGAATTTGGTGGATTTGACTCCGAGCGAACTTTTTGGAGGTTCTTGTACTCTGATCATGTCTAGACAAAGTCTAGTTGGGAGCACGAAACCGAAAGCACCGGGTGGAGGAATCGCCCTCATTCATTTAATCTCATGATAAAGTTAATAGAGAGAGATCCAGAAGCCCCGATTTTGGGTCCCTGTACGTTGATTAAATGCATCCCTTGACAAAGATCACTGCCGTTCTTGTGCCCTTCAAAGTCCCAAAGCTTTTGCCATGAGATGGAAAAACAAGAGCCATGCCAGCCACCCCACACGACGCCCACGGAGATTAATCAAGTCGAAAGTATTGAATACCTAACTTTATAGTGTCGAAATTTCCGTCACTAGCAACAATGTTCTTTTTCTTACTATGCACTAAGTTGGCATGCTTATCATTACAGAGACATGTGTGGTCTCTCCATCTTGCTTACGTTAATTAGCAGCCTTTGTCCTAAAATGTAGCCTCTTGGCATTCTATCATAAGAAAGTTGTTCTTCGAGAAAGTCCGTCTTACCCACCCACCAATCGAATACTAAATTACAGGTTGCCACTTGACTTTTAGAAAACAAATTATCCGGCGAGTTCATCTTTACATACCAAGACAGAAGTACATTACACGTGAATGGACGCTCTTCCTTGTTGGGTTTCCTCCTTCCACTAGAGCCAATGAAAGAGAGCACGAGGGTAACACAGCTAATGTAAGCCTCAAAGGCAAATTAAGACAAACTAAAGTCCCAAGTGCCCTGCCGACAGATGTAGTGATGACTGTTGATTCAAGCAATTGAGCTAACTCACGAATTGGGTCTTGGTTCTGTGGTTTGTGATGTGGAGTCACAAGACTTGCATCCTAGAGGGTGAAACGTGCCGAGTCAGGGCATATTAAAGAATGGCCACAAGGGCCGTAATCTCTCTTGAGAGATCCTTATTCAATATTGTCAAGCCGCCCTGGTCATTATTCTTCAGATATTTGGATCGCCATGAATTTAACCACCCACTCACCCAATCTTTGTAAGCCTTCTTTTCGTTATCTTTACTATTATTTCTGGGTTTTTGTCTGAAACTTAGGTGCTTCTTTTCGGTGATTGAATGTAATCTATTCATAAGATTTTTCTTGATACCAACTTTTCAATCGTTGTCGCCTTTTACTTTCCAGTACAACGACCAACCCAAGTTGCACCATGCGCACTTTATAGATTATTCCTCGACGAAGTCACCATCTTTCTGCATGCACTTGATCTAATAGTCGGTGTTAATTGTTAGCTAGTTGGCAAGAATTCATGTGGCCGAGGACAAATATAGCTGTTTCTTAACGCTCCATACGGACCATGTCTAGTGTGACTCGCTAAAAAGAACAGACATGTCCTCATGCTAAAGTCTTTCCAGAGACGTTGAACTGAAGCAAAATTTGAAAGGAATTGGTTTTTTTGACTTGCCAATTCCCATCTATTGCCAAAGTATGACACCTGAGACCCGTTAAAATGAAGCATCTACTTGAAAATTCTTCATCTGATGCAGAATGCCTTTTGACTGCTTATTCTTTTTGGACAACAATGAGTCTTGAGTTTGCAGTGGAAGAAGGTTTTCATCCATGGTGAAAAACTGGTTGAACTTCTGCGAAAGAATGTCCAGTTAGATCTCTAACATTTCTCTCTATCACTGCTTGTTGTAATTACGTTGACATCCCGCATCCCATGCATAAGTTCCGATTTACACATAATGAGGTATATGATGAAAAGTATTTTCAATATCTATTGGATGCACATCTCTTGCTAGTTTAAACTTTTTGGGGGAAAAACAGTCAAGTCGACAACGTAAAAATGTAGTTTTGGTGTCTTTAACAGAAAAAGAGAAGGTTGTTCGAGATTGGATCTAAATGTGACTTCTACTAGTTCAGATAGCTTGAAGGGGCCTGCAAGTGCAAGTTCGATTAAAACCAGATATAATTGGGCACATTGGTTCTCATATGGATTCTATATCAAGATAAGGTTCCAACTTTCCTTTTAGTGTTTTTATTGTTCTGTCTTTGATTTTCTTCAATTATCATTTCTTTCCCTCTTTCCCCATAGGAAGACACAGATTTCAGACCAAGTTTCTTCCCGAATCTAGTCCTTCTTTTTCAAAAGGGCAATGGCTTTCGACTTTTGACTCCATGAATTGACTCCTGTTCTCAGGAAACAAAAATTTTGACCCACACTCTCTTTTTCAGGTGTAATATTGATACTCTCTAGTAACTAGGCAAGGTGAAAACTGTTGGGGCAAAGCAAGGTGGTTCTGCCCGAGATCATAACAGATAACATTCTCTGCTATGCATTTGTTTTTAAAGTTCATCAACCATTTCGATCAATTTCGGCAAATAATAAATTCGACATGCCCAGAAAGTGTTCTGATCCAAACATTCTGATGTCGAATTTCAAAATCAGAATGAAGAGAAATCTAGACACAACGACTTTCTCTCAGTTGAGTTCGGGTATTCCCAAGAGCGACATGGTAAAATCTTTTTTAGCTGTCGGAGCTGAAAGAGACTTGGCGAAAGAAGCATGGCACTATTTTGGTCACCAAGAGGAAGCTAGTTACCTTGCCTTGTTTGAGTCATGGTCATAAACAATGCTGCTGATGAAACTTCTGCTGCACTGCACCTCCGACTCTACTCCAGCGGTCGAATTTGCCGAGCGGAATAGGAGAAAAGACGCGCACCAATAGAGACATGAAGTAAAGGAGGTTTGTGGGTGGATAAGGAATATAATATCACACCCGTCCCTCCACATTTTGAAAAAAATTGCACCATCAAGATGTGCCTTGCCTTCAAAAAGTGGGAAATGACACAAGAAGCAGTATCCTCACAACACCACACAACTCTCTCTCTCTCTCTCTCTCTCTCTCTCTCTCACACCCACACACACACCCACACACACACCCACACACCCACACACACCCACCCACCCCGCCACACCCACATACGCATGCACGGATACACATCGAGCTAAAGCTTTCTCTTTCTCTGGAAATGCATACTTAATAAGACTCGGGCGAGTGAGCCACCATGGCAGAGAGTTTTGGTGCTGCAACACCAACGACCATCTGCTCTGATTGCTCGACCCCGCCTGTCACACCGATGGGGACGCCTTTAAGGAAGGTGTTCAAGAGGATTTCAGGCCTTGCGTATCCTTGGAGACGAGGGACGGCGCTGCAGGGACGACGTCAGGTTTTTCATAGAGATGTTCAGCAAGATGAGTTTCAGTATGCGAGTGCTCATTGCCTGTCATCGTACTACAGCGTGTTCATGGCTCGCTTGGCCATCATGGTCAGTAAAATTTTTAATTGCATGGTCTGTTCAATGGTGTGATGAAGTAGTGATCATGTGTTTTGACAAAAAGGTGATTGATTTTCGATGAAAAGAGTGACGTTGTAGTATGATATTAGTCGTTGTCCGTGTGATATGCATTGTGATCATAGTGAGTCATAGCAAGTAAATGGAGAATTGCTAGTGAGCATGGTCATTTGGTTGGTAAAATCAACGAGGATGACAAATAGTTAAAGAAAATGCCCAATTCTCAGCTACATGAACTCTGTAAGTACTCCTCTTTTGCCTCGATTCTGGATATGTGCTGCGACAAAAGTTCTTCGAAAGCACAGAAATTGGTCAAAGTTGGCATTGGTACCCCAGATTCATTAAATTGTATGCTGCTTGTATCGAATCGACTAGTTGATCATGCCAATGAATTTCATCACTACACATTGGAAAACGATGGCTGCAAAAGGGCCTTTTACCATTTGATGTGAACGAACAAAGAATATAATTGATATAGTTCTATTATCTACTTCCGGGAACTAAAAAATTGTCTGAGATCTCCAAGTGTTTTGATGTTAAGGATTCAAAGGTAAAATTTTATTTGGCATAGTAACTCCTCTGTTCTCAATCGATTTCAGAGATTCTAGTGGTGCTACTGGTACATATCGTTTCTTCTGTCTTCATCAGCAGCGACTTTTAGTCCCGTTAGACAGCCTCATGTTTCGCTTTGAATGCCAACAGAAAGAAAATGCATGCGCTTAGCTATCAATTAAACGGATTGACGCATTTTCGCAGGTTATGCTGGCCATTCTAATTGGGTTGCTCACGATACTGACATGGCATATCACCAGAAACTATACGACAAAGTCTCTGAACAGCTTAGCATATGGACTGCGTCACGAGCTCTTACAGCGTCCTGTATTACGAATGTGGAACATCCTTAATTCCACCATGGAAATAACAACCGCTCAGGTTAAGCTCTCAGAATATGTGATCCGGCGGTACAACAAACCTGCCACTCAGGCCGAACAAGTCCAGGTTTGTCTTTGACGACTTTTGGTTGTTATGAGCAGCCATCGAAAAAACTTTTGAGGCTCTCTTAGTGGTATGATACCTTTGTCAATAACTAGTCCATTCTTGGGCAGCTGTACGAGGCAATGAGAGATGTCACGTGGGCCATGTTTGTGAGCCGTAAAGCGCTCAATGCGATAACAATCAATTACCGGAACGGCTTTGTCCAGGCTTTCCATAGAGATCACAGGAGCAACAACACATTTTACATATACTCCAACCTGATGAACTACTCAATCAGCCCCAGCGGGTCTTCCAGCCTCAATACGCTTTCGTCGCTCGAGGGATGGGATGATCAAACGATCCAGGGCAACATGTCCGCAACTTGGTACCGTGTACCTCTCAACCCCATCACAGGCGAGAAGATAGGCAAAGCAAGGGCAATACTGCCTGATGATCTCATCAACATTGCTGGGCTTTCTCAAGTCCCTGATGGGGTAGCATCTTGGCATGTGGCCGTGAGCAAATACTCAGACTCACCGCTGCTTTCGGCAGCATTGCCCGTGTGGGATCCTTCCAATGAGAGCATAGTCGCAGTCGTGGGTGTGACCACAGCGCTTTATAGCGTTGGCCAGCTAATGAAGGAGCTTGTTGAGTTTCACAGTGGGCACATTTATTTAACATCTCAAGAAGGTTACTTGCTTGCCACTTCTAGCAATACTCCTCTATTGATCAATTCGACAAAAGGGCCAAAGCTTATGATGGCCGTCCATTCTCAAGATCAAGTCATACAGTTGGGAGCCGAGTGGCTGCAGAGGACATACGGAAACAATTTTCCGTCAGCTCATGAAGTTCATGTAGAAAATGCCAAACTCGACCGCCAGCACTATTACATTGATTCCTTCTTTCTGAATTTAAAAAGACTTCCTATGGTAAGCTCAAAGATAGATGTACGTGCATAATACACTGTACACTTGACAAATATAAGATCAGTGGAGACCAGATTGCAGGGACTTTGTGAATATTGTGCTTTCCTTTCCCACAGAATTTGTCCAAATGCACGCCCATCACTTTGAACATTTCAATAGAGAATGAACCGAGCAACAACTTTTGCAGGTGGGAGTGATCATCATACCAAGAAAATATATACTGGGAAAGGTGGACGAAAGAGCCTTTAAAACATTGGTCATACTCATATCTGCTTCGCTCTGTACCTTGGTGATTGGATGCCTCTGCATTTTTATACTGACAAACGGAGTGTCAAAGGAAATGAAACTGAGAGCAGAACTGATAAGCCACCTTGATGCAAGGAGGCGAGCTGAGGCATCAAGCAACTACAAAAGTCAATTTCTGGCAAATATGAGGTGAACCTCCATCTTCCTCTTCAGAAAGTTGTAATTATCATCCATTTGGGCATCAATGGTTATGGGAAAAGGGAGAATATAGGAAACTTAAGTTAACATATACTAGGCCGTTCTACTATTTAATAAATGCGGTCACTGTGGAAATGGATATCTCAAGTTCTATGGACTGTTAGCAATGATAGGAGTTATAGGACCATTAAGGTCATGATCACATACTTAAATCTACCTTCTGAGTTCTGATTCATCTATCTTGTGTTACAGTCATGAATTGCGGACGCCTATGGCTGCAGTAATCGGATTGCTGGACATTCTGGTTTGTGATGATTGCCTAACGAATGAACAATACTCAACGGTCACCCAAATTCGAAAATGCTCAACCGCTCTGCTTAGGCTGCTGAATAATATTTTGGATCTTAGCAAGGTCAGATATGATAAAAGAGCTAAATCTTGCCTTTAGTATCTGCAGCAGTGCAAAAAAGTGTGCGCTGTTATGAAAAAATATAAGAAATGTTTGTGCGGGAATGCACGAGCGCACACATGTAGATAATAGTGTAAGTTGCAGATGAAGCACATACATTTCACTTTTTGACTAATTGTCTTCTCTATGTTATCAGGTGGAGTCAGGAAAACTAGTGCTGGAGGAGGCGGAGTTCAATTTAGCACGAGAACTTGAAGGACTTGTCGACATGTTCTCAGTGCAGTGCATTAATCACAACGTGGAGACTATCTTAGATCTTTCTGGTATGACGTTTAAGCATGAACTCTACCATCAGCAAATAGTAACCTCAAAAATCCTCATTTAGCAGGCCTCATCAAAAAAAATTTCCTTGCAGACGATATGCCAGAGATAGTTCGAGGGGACTCTGCTAGGGTTGTCCAAATATTCGCGAATCTTATCAGCAATTCAATCAAATTTACTACGAGTGAGTATCTCTAATCTCACAAGGCCTGATTGCATGCTGGAGTTTAGTACAACATCGAGCAAACAGCAAGTGGTAATCTATACTTAGGATTTCAGGATACTAGAATTTGAGAATTGTTCAGAAGAATTTACTTGAGTTTGCAAAACAGCATAAAGAACACCTAACTTTCTGCATCAAGAGTAATTTACCATCTGCGGTGATTGACAGTGGGTCATATCGTCATAAGAGGATGGTGCGGAAACTCGAAGACCTTAAGTGACTATGTAAAGCTTCCTCTTGAGCATAAAATATCCATTTCTTCACTTAAGGCAAAGTTGAAGCAACACGGTAGTCACGCCAGAAGGGCATCCAAGAAAGACAACAAAGTGACTCTCTGGTTCGAAGTTGATGACACTGGCTGCGGTAAGGTCTCTAAGTTTCTTCATCCATACTGCACAGGATTCGTTTCCTTTTTTCTTTTCTTCTTTTTCTTTTTGGCTCAGGACATCCATTGAGCATCTTTTGCTTGTTGTAGGCATTGATCCAAGCAAATGGGAATCTGTTTTTGAAAGCTTTGAGCAGGCCGATCCATCAACAACTCGATTGTGAGCACCTCAAATGTCAAGAATAGTAAATTCAATGAGGGTTCTCAGCTAAATGTTCGAGTCAGTTTATGTGTGGCAGATTAGTCAAGGAAATGCTTATGTAGGAGAGAAATCATTTATATAGATCTTTTCCAAAATCTTACTCTTCTTCTTTGCATATGTTCAGACATGGCGGCACTGGTCTTGGCCTATGCATCGTACGAACCTTGGTGAGTTGATTTCTTATCAATCTCCATCATGTGCAGAAAAAAGATGGGGAGGCGTAAAAGAGAATGTCTGCGTTTACAAGAAAGATCACAAGAAGAAAAACCAAAGTTGAAAATCAGAATAAATGACAATTACTCAACCAACTGCACCCTAACACATTCGGCATTTCAAATGAGCTTGTTTTAGTATCTCACCTTACAACGACGTGTTTATAGGTCAACAAGATGGGTGGAGAAATCAAAGTCATCAAGAAAAATGGCCCAGGAACTCTCATGAGACTGTACTTACTTCTCAATGCACCTGTTGATGGCATGGAACATAACTGCCCGGTAGATTATGCCAAGCACAGCATAACAGTACGTACTGTTCTTTCCAAAATTCTCTACTAGAGCAACAGTAACTGACTTTCCAATCCTCGTATGCTATAATTATTACAGAGGCTCAAGTGCTTCAAACTAAGAACTAAGATGTCGATGACACAAAATACAAACAACTCTCATAAATGATATTGGTCCATAATTTGGATGCAGGTGCTACTTGCACTACATGGAAGCACGGGTAGATTTATAATGTCCAGGTGGTTGCGCAGAAATGGAGTTTTCACTCTGGAAGCATCTGCATGGAATGAATTGACCCAAATTCTTCAGGGACTATTCCAAGGTATAAATTCAGGTGGTCCACGTAGGACCATCAATATGGAACCCGCACAGGAGCTGCCAAGATCAGAAGTGACAAATTTCGAATATATTCGAAGTAAAGTCCTTATCATAGTCGTGGACATTGGGCTACTTGACCTAAACACAGACATATGGAAGGAACAGCTCAATTTCCTAGACAAGTACCATGGGAAGGTGAAGTTCGCGTGGATGCTAAACCATGACACATCCAACGCCGTTAAGGTGGAGCTCCGAAGGGAAGGACACATATTGATGGTCAACAAGCCGCTATACAAGACCAAGATGGCTCAAATTCTGGATGCTGCCATAAAGGAGAGGAACTTTGAACTCCTGAAGAGGAGCTCCAATTCTTCAAAAAGTGTGAATAAAGAAGAGGACTTGCACGAGTGTCTAGAAATCAACTCTGAGCACTATGAGGGAGCAAGCTCTGAGGAGTTGGACGCAGTTGAAACATCACGTTCCGGTTGTATCGATGCATTTCCTAGTGAACAAAAGCAACAGGAAGGGATCGAAACTCCTCTACAATACAGGACATCAAACTATCACTCATTCGATTCTACTCAGCTGTCTTCCAGCCATAACAATTTGGGGAACGAAGAAGAAGCATGTCAAAGTAGTCCCCCATTGACCCACCCAAACAATGCCAAAGAGAGATTCAAGTGCACGAGGAGCATGCTTTCTTCAAAAGAAATAGAACATGAAAATTCAGACGTGCAGGAACAACTGCTGATCAGCAAGCGTCCTCAAGCCAAAGGTGACTTGTGTTCCAGTAAAGAAGCGGACCAGAAAAGGTCTCTGGAAGGCCTGCGTATACTCCTTGCTGAAGATACGCCGGTGCTTCAGAGAGTCGCCACAATTATGCTGGAAAAGTTGGGGGCAAAGGTGATTGCTGTCGGAGATGGCTTGCAGGCAGTGAATACCCTGAACTGCAGAATAGGGATAGACGAGGAAGACCTCAGGACGGCATCGCATTTGCAAGATGAGAACAGGATATTTCCAGCAGGAACACGGAGTTGGCAATCTTATGACCTGATCCTTATGGACTGTCAGGTAAGAGATGACTGCTTTATGACTCTTTCTTTAGGTCATGTACCATATTTCTTAGTGTGTTATCTCCAAACTTGTGAGCTTTCACTGAAGGAACCATCCAAGCATGCCAAAAATGAATTAATGATCTGTCTCCAAAACGACAGCAAACAAGCTCTGAGTCTCGAAAGATTCTTTACAGAAAAGGGTACTTTTGTTGTTCTTTGTGTCTACCTGAGACAATTTCTTGAATCTGTTTCATATCCTTTGCTTGTACATACTCTCTCTTCTTAGCCATGCACTGCCCCTTGACCATTTATTGATCCTAGATCTGTTTCCTGCAAACAACAGATGCCCAAGATGGATGGGTACGAAGCGACGAAAGCAATCAGGAGATCGGAGGCTGGAAGTGGCCTGCACATTCCAATTGTCGCACTGACAGCACACGCCATGTCATCGGACGAAGCCAAGTGCTTGGAGGTGGGAATGGACGCTTACTTGACAAAGCCGATCGACTATAAGCTAATGGTGTCCACAATTCTGTCACTCACCAAGGCAGTGAACTAAAAGAGCTTGATAAAACAACCAAAAGAGAACCAAGAAAACCAGATGTTAGAGCTTAAGACAGTTTTTGCTTGTGAATTGTAAAAAAATTCGGTATGGTTAACAAGTAACCAATCACGACCCAAGAACTGGGTAAGTGCACCAGTGACCCCATCTACAATCTGTAAAGATATCTGAGTTTCTCTGGCTTATTCCTGAGCATCTTTAGGACATCAATTCCCAGGAACAGTGACCATTTGATTCTGTCGAACTCAACATATCACAGCAACGAAGCAAAGTACTAGAAACACAGCATCAAGATCCCCAAGAATGCCAAACTGACCTTGCAGACTTTTCTAAAGTAGAGGTCAAGTAGCTATTGGGGAAGCAATTAAAAAGACTGAAACTTCATCGCGAGCTTCACTCTAAAGAGCTGCCGATCTAGTTTCCACCTTCAGCTTTTTATTTTTTGAAACAAAGACATCCATAGAAAATTTCAAGATCTTGCATAAATTATTCACTCATGGGTCATGAACGTTGGACCTATGATGTATCTTGCCAAACTTCTTCAAATGCGTGAATCATGCGCACCATGGACACAACGATAAAACACATCACTATAACGCTTAGAAACTGGAACGCCACAAGTTGTGTTACATTTAAAAGCGGAGAATAGGAATTTATCAGTGCTGGCGAAAATAGGAGAAATTGCAATTTTGGTCCTTGTAGCTCGGAGGAATTTTTTTTTTTTTTTGGTCTTCATACTTTGTTTGGTTATAATTATAGTCATTGTACTGTATTCCTTCCATGAAATTTCTATTCAAAATATATCGAAATTTGTCAAGTCGGCACCGAAAACTGACACGTGGCGCTGGTGCCTATGTGTATAAGCTTCTAAAACTAATTACAGTCTTTTATTTTTTTGGTGAAGAAAACTAATTACAGTCTTGATCGTTGCTCTTTTTGAAAGTGTCCAAAATGAGTCATTGTATTTTGTTTTTGCAACTATACTCGTGCCATTCACTTTTGATTGACGACATTTTAAGTGAAATATTTCACATTTCCAATCCAGATAAGATTTAAACAACAAGATTTGCGCGTTACGTGTTTACTATTGTTCGCGTTGATTGTTTTATTAGTAATAATTGAAGGAAATTCTTTTGAAATCAAGACTGAATTATTAATTCCGATAAACTTGATAAAGTATCTCACCTATCGGATAGTGAGTTAAAATCGTGGCTAGAATATCGGAAAGTTATTTAAGTTTTTTCTAAAAATTATCCCATATACATCTATATAGATCCGAACTGCAATTGAGGATGTCATGATTGAATACAATGAAATTAATCTTAATGGGACCACCATCAAATTAACCATATTTGCTTGCTAGGATTCACCAATTCATAGCTGGTTTTGATTTGACATTTTCATAAGATTTTGGACGGATTTAATTAAGTTATTGTCGAAAAATAGTAGCAAATCTCCATTTTGTGAATTAAAAAAAGCAGGGAGATAAATTGATCATTCCTCAAAATAAGGGTTCAAAAGTATAATTATGATATGGAAGCAGGCACACAGAGGCAGCGGGGGTCAATAGCCGGTGCTATTCCGTCGAATTGGGAACGAAATATTTGACAGAAGGGCTAATTCTGTCGCTGGAGAATTATAATAGGGATTAGAATAATCAAATAAAGTGTAAGGACTAAAAGTGATATTTCCAAGTGTATTGGGGCCAAAGTTAAATTTTCTAGAAGTGTTGGGTCAAAAGTGAAATTTCCAAAACTGTAAGCATCCAAACCGAAAAAAGGCCTGTTGTACATTTCTTGATGCCTAAGCCTAAGTCACTCTGTACAAGAGAGACTGACGCAGGAGCAAGTCGCAGACGACGAGCGCTCAGAGATCGAGAGTCGAAAGAGAGATCGAGACGAGTAAAACTCCGAAGCTAAAAAGCTCGAAGCGAAAGCAATGGCGAGATACGACAGGGCCATCACCGTGTTCTCGCCCGACGGTCACCTCTTCCAGGTGGAATACGCGCTCGAGGCCGTCCGCAAGGGCAACGCCGCCGTCGGAGTCCGCGGCACCGACACCATCGTCCTCGGCGTCGAGAAAAAATCCACCGCGAAGCTCCAGGACTCGAGGTACTCCTATCCGCGCTGTCGTTGCGTGTTTGCTCATGCGATTGGCTATTTTGATTTCGGATTGATCTGGTTTTGGAGAATGCGAATGGCTAGGGTTCACCTGTCTCGTATTGTTCCCGAATGTTGTACGATGAAACCCTGGGATTGGTTAAGATGATTAGTCAATTAGGGCTCTTAGGTCTGGGGAAGCGGGGATTGACAGGTTCATTTTTAGCTGGGATCAGATCATTTGGAAGTTACGCTTTGTGGATTCTCCGGTTGCAACATGATTGTCGTGCATTTGACCAGAGTACGAGGTGGGTTTGGTCGGATAACTTAAGGTATTTTCTTAGAGAGAGAGAGAGAGAGAGAGAGAGAGAGAGAGAGAGAGAGTCGCTTTCTTTGGTTTCGGGGTAGGAAGGTTTAGAGGAGGAGGAATGGAGTAAGAAGAAAATTGTATATTCAGGTCTCAACAAGAAAGTACTGAATTTTGCCGTCAAGATTTTGGAGTTTGAGCTTTGCTTGGACTGGTGAAACTTTATGCCATGACTTAAGACATCTTGGGGCTGAACTGAAGCCTAAAATCCAAATAAACTAGAAGCTCAAAGTCGTGGTTATATCTTCTTATGAAAGGGCAATTTTACTAAACCTATCGTATAGGCTGTGGGATTACTCAATTTATGGGGTAAAGTCAGTTATCAATGATTTCATGTATCTTTTAAGATTACGACCTTGAAGACGATATAATGGTTGACATTATCTTTTAGTTGCCTGCAACTTCATAACTGTTTTTTTTTTACACGTGTCAAGGCCTTGAGGGTAAAATCCAGTTGAATTTGAGAGGATTCACATGCTTAGTAGTTGGTGCTTGAATATTGGCGGATATTAATTTATTGAGCTTATAGGTTAGGGTTGTTAGTTAGGTGATATACACAATTGGCGAACCCCTTCAAATGCTGACAATCTAATATGATTTGATTTACTAAGGAAGCTTTTGCTAGATTGATTTATGTTGGTCACCATGATTTCTTGGCATCTCATTGACCTAATGATAATATGTTACCATATGGATTGGTGGTGCACATGAGATTAGTCGACATGAACCTTTGCTGACAAGTGGTTGAAATTGTATTAAGGCAACTGAATTTAAGTGCGTAAATGGATGTTTCTGCCAGAATCTAAGCAGTTATAAATTTTGAAGATCCTGATGACACATAAGCTTATAAATCTTCTTTACAGCTGAAAATTGTGACTAACACTTTTGATATTGCTCTTTCTGTTTCTTTTGCTGGTTGAACTATGTTTTTTGACTTGCATGCTTCCTCTGTATGCAGATCGGTGAGGAAGATTGTTAACTTGGATCAACACATCGCATTGGCCTGTGCTGGCCTTAAAGCAGATGCTCGTGTATTAATAAACAGGGCACGAATTGAATGCCAGAGTCACAGGCTTACAGTTGAAGATCCAGTGACCGTCGAGTATATAACACGTTACATTGCTGGTCTTCAGCAAAAGTACACACAAAGTGGGGGCGTGCGACCATTTGGTCTTTCAACTTTGATTATTGGTTTTGATCCCTACACTGGTGCACCATCACTGTATCAGACAGATCCATCTGGGACATTTTCAGCCTGGAAAGCTAATGCCACTGGCAGAAATTCTAATTCCATAAGGGAATTCCTGGAGAAAAACTACAAAGAAACCTCAGGGCAGGAAACTGTTAAACTTGCTATTCGTGCATTACTTGAGGTAAGTTTCTTTTCCTTATTTCAGAGATGTGTTTACCCCGCAGATTCGTTTGTACATTTGGTTGAATTCTAGAGTGCTTAAAATAATTTTAGTATCTGGCTGGTGACAGTTGCTTTTTATCTTTCCAGCTTTTTTGCTCTTGGGTGTTAGTTTTATGTCCCCTAACTTGAACCCACCTGTTTTTCAACTCATACATACGCCCGGACGGACTTTCCTCTTATCTATGTCACCCTCGGCCTCAGTCACTATCCTTGGAAGCTTGTACTTCTATAGCAGTTTTTGCCATTTGCCTTTTGCCTTCTGCTTTGCAGTTACTTTGCATCCTCGCAATAGTTATGGAGATGTTATCCTTAGCAACCCAGCTTACTGTTCAGCACTGTGGCAGATCAAGTTTTGGATGAATAGATGATCCATATGTATTGACTATGGCTTACAAAGACAATGCCTTATATAATGTTTGTTTTTGTCTCTAATGCTTCTTAGAGTTATTTAAGTCAATATGTGAGTGCATGGGCCTTACTGGTAAATGGCCGATAAAAATCTAATGAACTTGTCTCTGTGGGCATTGTTATTCTGAAAGCTACTCTTTTTCAGTCTTTTAATTTTCCTAAGCTATAAATGAGTTTGGCCCCCGATATGGTGCTTTACGTTTGCTACAGTTGCACCATCAAATAGTTACTCAATAAAATCCGAAATTATTTTCAGGTTGTTGAGAGTGGAGGGAAGAACATAGAGATTGCTGTGATGACAAAAGATCAAGGCCTGCGACAGCTCGAAGAAGCTGAAATTGATGCCATTGTTGCTGAAATCGAGGCTGAGAAAGCAGCTGCAGAGGCTGCAAAGAAGGCCCCTCTCAAGGAAACTTGATTGTCTGCCATTTCTTCCTGGCCCGCGACGTTCCAATACTTTTTTCCGTCTTCATTAATCTTCTGTTGCTAGATGCAAACTGAGGATATGCTTTCGTAGCTTTTGACGTCCCGAAACATGTCAGCTTCTGGTTTATAGTTGTGTTAAGGACTCGTGTTCGTGTGTGGGGAAGCCGGTTTTCACTGGTCCCTGAAATGTAGCTCTTATCCGCATGATGCCATGAAATTTTCTATTGGAGAACTCCGTTCCGGTGAAGGTTTGATTAGGCTAAGCCTGGTCGGCTTCTGCTTCTTTTGGAACGCGTTGCAACGAGGATGCCCCCACGTTCGCTGATAGTTCTGCAACGAGGAAGCTAATATTCTCGAGACGAAAAGCATTGTCGAATTAAATTTTAATTGAAATCTTTGCTCACCAAAGCAATTAATATGTAATGTATCTCTATAACCGGAGCATTTTGATGTGACTCATAAATCCACATGGCGATGCATTCTTGGTGGATTTTGCCACCTCATGATTCATGCGCACAGGTGTCCTTTTGCCACGCAATTGCATATCTTCGTGAGCTCTTCTACTATGATATTCATTAGATAAATAACAGTAGGCCCATGAAAGAGGTAAGACACACTGAAAGAGGCAAGACCCACCGAAAAAAGAAAGGACAATGGTAGATTCCAAAAAGAGAGGTTTGGCCCATGCAGGTCTCGAACCTGCGACCTTCGCGTTATTAGCACGACGCTCTAACCAACTGAGCTAATAGGCCTTGGCGCTAGGTCAAGCTAGTTAATCAGCTAAACAAAAACGTATATTCTCGGACATCTCCTCACACACTAATCATCCGATCGACTTACTGCGTCTTGGCCGCGCGCTTTTTCTTCTTATCCAGGTATGTAATTTTCTCCTGAAGGTGATTCGACTGATGAATCGTTTGGTTTTCCTTTATGCCTCGATACATAGTACGGGCCTGCCTTCAACTATAGCAGTATTAAGCTCGAAATAGTGCAGCGGACAACATATGCTGAATACCGGCTTTGTCGCAGAAGGCTGCAGAGTGATTTTGGCAAAGCATTACCAATGCATGCACAGCATTACCAATGCATGCACAGCAAAGCATGTCGAGAGAGGGGAGGAGCCTGTCGAGAGGGGAGGGGCGAGAAGGGTTTCTAATTATTGCTCCTCTCGATCAACGGTGAATTGGCAATCACCCCGTCTCTGCTCGAGACATGGCTAATGAGACAGCCCCAAGATCATTCGTTTACTGCTAATCTTGCCTTTTCCCGTGTTATTTTCCCACACATGAAGTATCGACACAACTGTCTGAACAGAAACGCGGGCAACGCATGAGTATCTTTTTACATAAGGGTGACGAGGAGACAGTACGTCTGATCATCAGTTGTAAACAAAATGATGCACATTTCATATCTTGCTAGGAAACTGCAGCAAGCGGATTTCTCCGGCATTATGCAGCTGTATTACGTTTAACAGATGGCTCAAGAAAGTATTTTAGTTCATCCACTCATAACCAGTGGAGATTGAAAGGAACCTACGATTTGATTTTCCCTTCTCGTTTTGCTCAGCATACAATTAAATTTTCCATCAAGAAGCGAAGAACGAAGTACACAAAAACAGGGGGAAAAAATCTCCAAAATTTTACTCGACCTAATGCTATACAAGGAACTCTTTATATTGGTCTACTTGGCGAGGCAATATAGCTCAGTTGGTAGAGCTCTACTCTTCCAATTGGGTTGACTACGAGTAGAATGCCTTAATGAAGCAGTAATACGCATACAGACCCATAGTGAGATACTGTACATATTGGGGAAGCAAACCACAGCTCTTGCATATCATAGCGACCAGACTAGACTCCAACTCACCACTCCTCGATCTCATCATCAGATGTCTCCAATTCTCGGTCATCTAAATTCATCCCATCTTCAATCTCAGTGCTCAGCATCATCACTTCATGAGCTTGGTGTTCTTTAGGAAACCTATGCTGAAGCCATTTACACACAGGCATGTATTCGGTAGCTATTACTGATGTCTCACTTGCACTAACTTCATTATAAACCATGAATCTCCGTCTTAATATCTCATCCTGCAGCCAAACCGTGACAAGAATTCAAAGTATAAATTTTGCATGGCCAGAAAACTAATGGTGAAAAATTCATCCATTCTATGCCAGCCAGGAAGGCACAGTGACATCGGTGGATATTGTAGAGCGATATGAGTGGCAGCGATCCTTACAAAAATAGTAGTTACGGCTATTCAGAAAACAACAATAATAAAGCATTGCCAGCTTCAAAGGTCCACGGTTTGTTTATAGAACAGCAATAGGAAATTCAGTTATTGCACCATGCAAACAGTGGGGAATTACTTGTGACTTATTTAAGGAAGTTCAAATGACAAGCAGAAAGAAGACATTGCAAAGTCTAACAACTATAGGACAAATAACTGCAGTTGCAGATGGAAGCTGGCAGTATGAACAGGCTCAGCAAACTTGGATTGTTTTCTTGATAATACAAAAACTGAACGTAACAGTTCAATAAGCTTTATAAGGGGGCAAAGGACAAGCCGCAAGCATGCCAAAGGAGTCATGATATGTGAAAATAACAAGCTTAGCAAGATGAACATTCACTTAAAGGACACATTTGCTTAAAGGTCATGCTTCAACTGACTTTGAGATTTTCACCTTCAGAGTAGAGAGATCCATGATAAAACGAACAGAAGATGCAAAGGACTAATGCCAAGCATACCTTATTGTGCAAAGACAATTTCTCACTCTGCCAGAGTTTTGGCTTACGAATGGCATGCCACCTTCACCTCATAAGAAATTGGCAGATAGCTCAAGTAAACATTTGAAATTACTCAAAAAGAAAACATAGAGAGAGAGAGAGAGAGAGAGAGAGGGAGAGAGAGAGAAAGACGAACATAAATAGCATGCTTAAAGGGGAAACCTGGGGGGCAATGGATGAGAGTTTCCAAAAAGCGCCCCTCGGACAGCAATTGAAGCAGCAGCAGACTGTACAACACCCTCTGCCTCATAATTTCTAGCCATTGCTCCACGAAAACTGTGCAAGAGCACATCAGCGTCACCCAAATAAGAAAGTACAGCTGAGGCATCATCCACAGCCTCCTCATGAAGGAAGTCTAGAACTGCAATAGGAGTTACATAAAGAGTCCATCAGTGGTCATATGGTCGTTGCTAGTAATCTCGTGTCTTTGCTTTTCAAGAGAGTATAGCTATGTTGGAAAGGGAGAAGTACCATTTTCATGCAGAAAATCAGCAATTGGTCTTGCTTGCCCGTGTGCCTGAGAAAGAACCTTTTCCGGAGCATCCATATTTAAGGGTAATCTCATAAATTTCTCTTGCATGGGAAGTGCATCTTTCCCTACAAAACGGAAAAAAGCTGGCACACAGGTAATCACACAGAAACATGACATGCAGTAACATTAAACTTGCTTACAATCTACGAAGTCACATGCAGACAGCACAAGCACATGCAAACATGTCTCCCATCAAGATATTCTAATTACCAAAATTGTCAGTGCAGCAACTGGAGAAGACAATGCCATCATGGGGCCGAAGCTAGATACATCCAAAGGAAATCACAATAAATCTTAAGCGTTCACCAAAACTTACCTGATGAAGAGGCACTCTCTCTTTTGTTATGCAGAAACTTTCCCAGGGCATGGAAGAGAGAGATCGTCTCATCTCTGCCAAAATGAAGATCATGTATCGTCATTGGACTTGACAAGGATAAGGATGGCCAGTCCGCCTTAAGACAGAAAAATTGTAAGGATGTGATCGCATGTCGGATGTCACCTCCACTTGCCCTCGCTATTAAATCAATCTGTTCAGAAGTCACACTGCACTGCTCCTGGCTGCAGATTTTGGAAAGTATCCTCTTAATGGCATTACTGGTGATAGGATTAAATGCAATCTGAGAATTTCAAGGAGATAGGCTACACGTCAGGCACGCATGAGCAAAATATGTATATTATCCAAGGATAAGTGTACAAGTAGTTCAAGAAGCTGACTTTACGAGCTCCAGCACTTTCAAGGGACAAATGGAGTTCCTCTAAGAATCGTGCTTCCCTGTCAGCTGAATCCACTCGACCATAATCAGTTATTAGAATAGCTGTCGGTATATGAGTAGATTGTACGAGAAGATGTAGACAGTTCTGCAGTCTTCTACGTGCAACATTCCCATGCGTAACAGGTAGATCATCAATGAGGAGTACTGCCGACGATTTTGACTCTCCAGCAGACGATTGAGAAATCAGTCCACACTTTCGTGTTCTCTCAACAAAAGCTTCAAACTCATCCAACTTAGAAACATACTGCCCTGACAGTGCATCAAAATAACTCATAAAAAAAGAAAGCAATTTCACAATCTTAATTGCCAGTTTGACAACAGTGTCCACATACTATTACCCTTATGCAGGAGCAAAATCGCCGCCTGTTCAGAAGTGTTTCTGAACAGGAGAGAATCAAGCCAAAGAAGAGGGAGGGACATGTGTTCACGGACAGAACTTAACCATAAGAGATTCGAAAAACCAGATGATGTTGATATACCTCTGCTACTGTTATGGACATATTCCTTCCAGACCGTTGGAGTAGGTGTATTCCACTCACACATTGTAGCTCCAAGTTGAGATGCAACAACATAAATAGTAGCCTGCACAACAGATATCTAATTCCAACATTGCAATGCTTGGACTTATAGGTGCCAACACTAAGTGCAGAAGTCATGAGATAATAGTCCACTCAGGTGACAAATAAAAGAGCATCTTTTCCTTTATCAGATACCAGAAGGTTAGAAGAATCAAATGAAAAAAAGGGGGGGCAGGGGGAGGCAAAAAGTATCATTATCCACTATGCAAATGTTGGTTGCATGGCCCAAAATACACTTTTCCTCAGATTCAAGGAAATATAGGAAATCCCAAGAAAGCACATATACTCAACAGAAGGCTGCAGACCAGTTTAACTCAAAAATTTAAACACTGCACTATGAACTACAAACCCAGATTCAGAAAACGTTAGTGACAAGTCCACCTCAATCATATGGAAATTTAGCAATTATAATTTTCTGCCCTTCCTGTCCATGCTATCAGGTAAAGGTCCAATCATAGGGAGATGTAAAGGCTTGTTGATTTAGAATTAAGTTCAATTAGAAAGTACATTTTGGCTTTCTCCCCAGAATTTTAAAAAATTTGCAAGTTTCAAAAGACTGCGAAATAAATTAATACGAATCAATGTGTCAATATTTGTATATCATGAAATTTTCAGGTGTTTTTTTTTGGTAGTGCTAAAAAAAAGTCAAAAGTACATCTGCCGCCAGATTCAGATTAAGCAAAAGTAAAAGCCTATCCAAAAAGAACTTAAAGCTAGGCACGATAAAATAGTCAAAGTGGTTTCTGCATAAACTCACTGAGAGATTAAAGAGAGATTAGTTTCCATGGGCACATCCAGTTTCGGAAAGCAAAAACTTCCGAGGCTTGGACGAACTTCACATTAGAGTAAAAATATACCACAAACAAGCCAGTCAAATCTAACAATGTTTGTGGTCTGAAACTAATGTCTCCAAGTTCAACTCCGTATCTATACCACTCCAGGCGCAAGAATGCTGAACTGAAAATGCATCAATATATTCACTCAATATAGTTTCAATAAATATGCTTAAACTGGAGATATGACTAAAGCTCCCATCTTCATTAAGATATTTGTTTAAAATAAGAGAAAGAAAGACATACAGATTTCCCTACACCAGCTGCCCCAGTAATAATAAGAACATGATCACCAAGATTACCCTGCAATTTAAGAATGCAGAGCATTAGTTTCCACAAGGGAGAGGAGAAATAATTTTCGACAATTTGTCCTCGTACTGATTATTCTTATTGCAAAAGGGAACAAAACCTTGGTGCCGAAACATCCCTGATCTTTGGAGATATAAATCATTCTTTGGAATGAATACCACTATCTAATATTTCACAGAAGACACCAGAACCACATGGAACTTAACAATCATTACTATTACCACCACTGTCGCCATCATCATTTAAAGAAGCTTCAGTTTATGTGCACATGACTTTTGTACCCACATTGGTAGTCAAACATTTTTATAATAAGCAAAAAGTGAAAAGTCCAAACAGCTTAGATTGTATTATGCACACTGTTATGACCATCCATCACTTAGTTCAACAGCAGCAGAATCATCCATCAATCTTAAAAAACCCCACATGCAAAGACAGCACAAGATCACAACAATTCATAAACCTTTGTCAAAAGTATTGATCAGAAGACGTGTCCTGAACAAGTTTACAACTAAGTGTGTTGTTTTAGAGGGTGGACACGTCATATTGGTAGCTCTCATGAATAACGGAGGTACCTTTGAATTAATCAATCTTTCCTCAAACCATGATCTGACTTCTTCAACCTACAAGCAAAGAATAATCAATCCCGTGACCTTCAGTCTCATACACGAAAAAAATGAGCAAGCTGGATCGACCTTTTTTTTGTGTACTGCAAGCTCTTCAAAAGTACGTGGTTTATACTTATCAACCCATGACTCCTTGGCAGTGCTCCCACCAAAACCTGCTCCATGTACCATTTTGGAACAACTAAGGGCTACTAGATAAGGGAAACAATAGAAAACACACCACAACAAACAAAAGCAGATTTGTGAATCAAAATACAGTCTGAAGCCTTAGAGAATAAAAGATACCAATATCATTTGAACACCTGAACTATGATATAAAGAAAAATTAAAGACTGTAAAGCTTTTGTTTAGGATTCTTCTAGATGACAGTACTAAATTTTCTCTCTTTGCAAGATCGTAATCCTTTCTTGGTGTTTTAAAAAACTCGCTTCTAAGATTGCACTTTTGCCCTTCAAGGCTCACACTTCATCAAGTCTTGCTCGAAAGACCAGCTAAGGATGTAACAACTGGCATAAAATGTTGCATCGCTTTGGATCACAATTCACTTGGGCAGTTTACATCCCACTCCAGCCTTCCCCAATTACTAGATGTCACCGAAATATAATAAGCAAGCGACAGCTAATGCTTCCCAAGCAACAACATAGTGGATATTAAAACTAGGGCATGATAAATAAATAAAAACAAGGGCATACCCGTTGTTACCTTGGCACCAGTGAATTCTTCATTGAAGTCTTCCTTTAAAAACTGAAACTGCAGTAGGTTAAACCCAAAAATTCAGAAAGTCCATTAGCAGGATCAATTTCAATATTTCTTTTATTTTCATCTCACGAACTACTTCTATTGCGGCCATTCCTTATTCAGACTAAAAATGACATTATCACTCCATTTTTGTCGGTAAAGCAAGTGCGTTGAAGAAGCGGTGCTAAAAGCAGGTAATTATCCAAGTAGCTTAAGTCTCCCTACTTACCACAGACCAGTGAACATAAATCTCCAGAACCACAAACCAAAAGAAAGACGCACACTAAGATGAAGCATCCATACTAAGTTCAAATGCAACAAATAAAAAGGAGGTAGAGCCTTCTCCTAATTGGAACGATCACGAAGAAACAGAATGACATCGGAGAAACTATACCTCGTCCACGATAGAGGACCGTCTACACGATGAGCGAGACCGAGAGCCCGAAACCCGGGGCTTCTTCGCTCTTCTCGGCTCCGACGGAGTAACGAGCGATTTCACTGCCGGCTTCGAACAGCTCCGATGCGAGCTCAACACGCCTTCGCCTTCGCCTTCATCACCCCCGTCGTCCGACGACAAAACAACAACCGCGTCTCTTTTCCCCATCACCAAACCGGCAAGATTCCGACGATCGCTGAAGACCTAGCTCCTCACGACATCGCGGACGCCTCGCGAGGTTCTGGCCGTGGGAACAGCGCGAAGCCTCTCCCGTCAGGTCGCGTCGCCGCCGAAGCAGAAACCGGTCGAAGCACGACGGGGAACGAGGGGGAGAGAGAAAGAAGGGGTCGCAGAGAGAGGCTGAAAATGGCTGGATCGGCTGGGCGGAGCGAGTGAGAAGCGAATGGCGACTGCAGAGGATGGAAAATGGCGGGATTGGAGAGAAAGAGAGGCGCGGGTTTTCCAGAGGCGTACGTGACAAGCCGATTAGGGAGGGCTGTGTTCGGGTGTGCGACGGGAGTACCGTTGAGCATATGGACCCGAATCAAACCATAATCCTATTTATAACTTGACTTACCAGAATGATTCTCAAAATACTTTTCCATGAAAAAATCATTTTTAAATAAAAATAATCATCATTTATTTATTTAATAATGTAGAGGTAGTGATTTCTTTCCTACTAGAATGGAAAGCCGTATTCCCTCAAGACGAGCCCGTTGTTTTCAATTCATTCAAAAACGTTTGTAAATCGGTTGTTTTTCCTTATCCAAATATCCAAAAGTCAAAAAATAATTCTCCTAAACAATTATCCCTGAAAAGATAGCAAACTTATGATTATGACAAATTAATATGAATTGCCATTTTAGGTGATTCTCATGTCGTACGTAATTCATACTTATAGAGTCATAGGTATTGTTTATGAGGTGCTTCGAGGCACTAATTCAACAAGACCCAAATCAATATTTCTGAATTTTACAAAATTTTCGACGTGGTTTATAACTGTAATGTTTGAGTTGCCTGACATTATAATCGAATATAAAAAAATATCACAAACCAGGAACTAATTCCTAAAGGTCCTGCGTCCAGTCCTGTTTTTTACGAGTCTCTGCCTTCTCCGGTTCTGCTCGGCGAACTCTTTCCGTGGCCGCAGCGCACCTGGATGGCCAGCGCTTTCAGAACGTCAGGGCACAAATTGCCCGCCTTGTCGAAATTCCTTCGCTCCACTGTCACTGAACACTTGCTTCTTCCCAGGCAGCGCTGCTCGAGTACACAATGCACGAACTAGAGTTAAGGGCATAAGCAGTTTCTTGGCTCTAAAGTAGTATAGATGTTCTTCTGTCAAGCGTGTTTATGCATGCCGAGAGAGGGCAAGCAGGCAGGCAGGCAGACTAGGACGAGAAGCACATAGACCTAAAGAGAGTGAGCTAACTACAGCGCAGGATAAGTCGGAAACGTAGTTTCTCTGTCTGCCGCACGAGATGTCGATATGGGAAATACTTGAGCAGTAATTTATTGGTTGTGATGGTGATAAATGAGCGCGCACCACGAGTGTATGTGCGTGCTTGTGTGAGAGAGAGATAGATAGAGAAACCTGTTCAACAACTATCTGGCTCTTAGCTGCCGAACAATTGCCAAGGCTGTAACTTCCACAAGTGCCAAACGGGTTGCCGTAGCTTGCGAACTCAACCTCGATAATCTTCTTGTCCTCCGCGCACTGCAAATGAGCCCTCGGCTTCACATCGTCCGCAACAGTTCGAATCAGACCACCATTCGTTTTCCATGATTTCACGGTCGCTGGATCGCTCTCACTGATGAAGCTACAGATGACATCTCGATTCACTGTCAAAATTTGAACACCTTCAGGATTTCCTCCAATTTCCTCCAACAGAACGAGAAGGTTATCTGTCGGCTTCAGGAACGCTCTCGGAACATGGTATCTGCAAAAAAGAAGTCATCTATTTCCAGTTTTTTTCTTTTATTTCTGCAAATTATGATTGAATCGGAGAAATACTTACACATCCTGGGAAGGCTTTCCTAGAGGAGACAGGTAAGACGACCAGTATCTGCCAATGCTCTTGCCATTGACCCAAGCCATGCCTTTTGACATCGTTCCAAGTTGCATCGCAACAGGATCGTTTCCTTCGGGAGCATCGAAATATGCCTATGAATCGGCTAAAATCCATCAGCACATTTTCTCATTTGTTCTACTTCTTCATATAGCAATAAATGGGAAATTTGGTCTCCGATGTACCTTGTACCAGGTGAGAGAGTTTCCAAATCCTTCAGCTTTCACCCACCGTACCCTGTGAGAGCCTCCTTGTGTGTGGACATGGAGTTTTTCACCGTCCAAGCCTACCTGCAGCATCAAAACTGAGCTTGGGATCGTGTTTGTGTCCCAAGATTTTCATGTGAAAAAATAGCAGTGATTTGATTACCTTATGCGCCCATCCATTAAGCGACAGATCGAGGGTTCCAGTGTTGAGGCCTTTGAGTGTCACTTCATGGACTCCAGCAAACCGGTGCTCCAAATAGGCTCCGCTATCCTGAAGCATAATGAAGTTTGGGAAGGACAACAAGTCACTTATGTGGTGTAAAGGAGAAAAAGGCACCAAGACAGTAGAAGGATTCGACTGTATTATTACTGGCAAACCAACTGTCGCCCCCAGCAGAGATATGTTATTGAGTCCGGGCTTTAGTTCGATTGCTTTCTGTAAGACGAAGCTCTTCTCTATGTTGCTTCCATGGCCGGACCCTGTGAAGCAGTTGAAATGCACTTGTGAGAAGTTTAGTGTTCTTGCATCCTCCTTCTCCAGGACTGTACCAAATGTCCAGAGAATGTCTGGACAAGTAGCCCTTTTGCTGACAATCCGTTGAAACAAGTAGACTATGTATAAATTGCAGTACCTATATACTCTCCATTGACAAAGGCATGCATCAAGTGGCCGAGATTCGCCACTTGAAGGACTGGAATGATGTCCTCCCTAGAGGGTAAGTCAGTGTGATACAATTCAATGCTGTCATGCGACAAGCAAGAAGTATTGAAGTTCTACTCAGTAGTAAGGTAACTTAGGATACACTTTAGCTTCACAATATTTACTTGTTTGAGTAATGCTTAGTTGCTTACCAGGTGGCATACCAAAGATAATCTGTCGAGTCTTTTGTCGTGCTCATCAATTCTAGAGGACTCTTCGACTTAATAGGAGCATCACCAGCTGTTGGTATATTCTCGCGCCACATTTCCCACTGCAGATTCTTGTTAGCTATCTCTGATAGATGATAGTTTCTTGAACTGTGCTGTGCAACAACCTGATAATACGTAGACACAATACAACTCATACAGATCTCACCAAAATTCGTTCAAGTGAAAGAAACAATGTCTCGTCTCCAGTGGTACCATTCCCGTGTTATAGACTACGGTCTTGCAATCAGCCAGGATGCTAATAGATCGCTGAGGTAGGTAATACTCCATGCCCTTGAACATCATCAGTCTGGGAAGCCAAGTATTACTGTTGCATAGAAAGGCGGCGCAGATGCTAGTTCCTGGTTTCTCATAGACTCGGGCCTGCAATGTAAAATTCGCTCAGTTTTTTTGCATCCCCACTTGAGTAAGCTGAATCTACTGAATATATCTGGTTTCAGGTTTGGCTCGCACTTTCAGTTCCTATTTCTATACCTCGAGTCCTTCTCCCAAATTTTGGACCGAGGGAGTCCCCCAAAGCAGGGCCTTCTTACACAACCTCAAAGCTGAATGCAAGTCTCTCAAGTGACCCCATTTCGGCTCCCTCAACAGACCTACATATAGTAAATCACTGCTTCAGTAGTTCAGTGGCAGCTTATTCAATAATTCAACCGAGTCATATACTAAAGAAAATAAATCACCATAGCTGGCAAGCTTTGTGAATTTTCTCGATGACTAGTCAGTGGAAAAAGCAATCTTTTTGAGGCAGAACCGTTTAGTCCAGAAAAAAGGAATGGCATAATGGTAAGATGGACAAACAGAGATGCGATTGAACAAAGAATCAGGAAGACCTACCATATTCATCAATAGGAGCTTCATCGTAATAACGAGTTGTTACAAAAGAGGAAGCCGTTCTGCCGAAATTTGTTCCACCATAGTACTGCCAGACAACGATCCCAGTGGTCCGCCATACACAAAGAGTCATAAACCATATCGACCTACTAAAGTCAATTCTGTGGAGATGGGCTCAACATACCATGTAATAGTTTGTCAGAGTGCCATTTTTGGAGAAGAAACGAGCAACAGAGTATGCGAGATCTTCAGCAGACCTTTGAGATGGGGGGTCACCGAACACTCTGTATCTGTTATTTAGCCATTGCCTTGGTTAATGCTTATGTTGGGCATGTCTAAACAGATCTTACTTAGTCAGTACGGAACTTATGCGTCGTAAAAGAGCGGCATCTATGTCGCAACAAACTTTATCTGCTCAGGCAGTGGAACATACATGGAGGAGAAAAATCTGATGCTTTTAGATACTTACTGAGCAGTCCAGTTCTCGGTCCACAATGTAGGTTTATCGGGACTGTTCGGGCCAGTGAAGGTATCCCCACAGTTTCTGCCGTTGCAGGTGTTGATCTGCGGTTTGTGTTTTTTCCCTTGGATGTTACAAATTGCTTAGGCATACGCCGTCAATAGATGACACATCAGGAACAAACAAAAATGCCGTACCACAGGATCGGGAGCGTCTTTTTGCATGCACATAACCCATGGAACTCCCGTTTTGAGCCCCACGGCCATCGTTCCCGCCCACTGGATATATCGAGTTCCTAGTGCTTTGTAAGCCAGCTGAATGTTGTTGTACTCGTTCTCAATCTGCACTCCTCAACAAAGAATATTGAATTTTCTTGATCTAGCATAAGATCTACTGGATTATTTTTTTAAGTGCGACACTGCCTTTTTTGGGGGGGTCAATTGAAAGTAAAGCTCGACCTGAGATAAGATAATGGGGCCGCCTTGAGAAGCGAACAACTTCTCATCCTTCATCTTCTTTATAGTGACTTCGGTGAACTTTTTCATGTGGTACTGCAAATCGGAAGAAACTCTTAACCTGGTTAGGCATGTCCACTCCCTTATAAGAGAAGTATGTAAAGCATAATGTACCTTGAAGGATGCATTGTCAGTCCGGAACGTGATGTTTGGTACCTCTCTCAACCAATACGGGAAGCCTCTGCACAGAACACCATTGCAAGACATGATAGCTGAAAATCCTAAAGAGGAAAATGGGTAGCGAGATCAGATCATACCCGAAATTCCATTCAGCTTCTATGAACGGACCGACCCTTAGCGTTGCATACATTCCTAGCTCGCCGATCAATTTGACGAATTTGACCAGATCATAGTTCCCATTGAAATTGTACTGCAGGATTAGCTCAAATCGCGTAACTTCTTAAATCCTAAAAACAGCTCATGAAATAGTAAAACCAGCGAAGCTGAAGTGTTACCTGACCCTGCACTGGTTCATGGATGTTCCAAAAGACGTAAGTCTGGATCACATTGAGACCGCCCTTTTTCGCCTTCTGTAGAATGTCTCCCCACATCTGGTAGGAGAAAAGAACGGCATCTGTCAGTTCAAAACCGAAGCCAAACAACCTTGAGTAAACAAAAACAAACACGTGAACTCTACTTCGGCGGTGCTACGTGGGTAATGGACTGAACCCGAGAAGAGAAGCTCTCTGCTTCCATTGATGATAATAGACCTCCCATCATAAGTCACTCCTTTATCTTCGTCAGCCACTGCAGGGAGCGCCAAGACGGAGGCCAGGAGTGCCACAAGAAACACTCGGCCTAGTTTCCACATTTTCCGTTCTTCCCTCCCAGGAATAAATCTACTAAATCTTGCTTGGAATGTCTGCTGCCTCTCTTTCCTAAGTTGTGCTGTTGCTGGCGGGAAAGATCGAGACTTTCGCGCAGAATCAGATGAAGATGCGACAGTATGGACCAACCCGGGAAACCGTCGTCTGAAAGGTCATTTTCTGAAATTATGAGGATGCTGAAAACAGAGGAAAGGAGGCAATGCGGTGATGCAGAAGAAAAAAGAAGACAGCTTAAAGAGGCGTGCGGGAGGGCATCAGTCACTTCAAGCGATTCTTCTTCATCCTCTTCCTCGTCCAAGCGTCTGTTCTCTCTCTCTCCCTCGCACTAAATTTGGGAGATGACCAGGTCGAGCAGCGATCCGAACTTGTGGAGGCTTACTAGCTCCTATGAAATAGTGGAGAGAAATACCATACGTTGGAAGAACACACCTATTAAGTAAATTCCCCTGTGACAAAACATTCTCTGATCAAATCAGTTGTCTCCTACCATGGATAAGACTCTATTATTTCGTGTCCAAAATACAGATTTTTTTTCCTGTGTCGATTAAATTGCAATGAGCATCGGTTAAGTGTCGTAAATTTATTTATTTTTTTAAATTACGATTGGCAATCTTTTTTTAGGTTATTTGTTGGCAATTCACTGAATCTTTTTATTGTATTACCAATTGTTTTTTTATGGTCCGCAAATTAGAAATTTTTGTACTTATTTGCCAAATTTTGTTTTTCATAGCTTGCTGATTGCTTCAAATTGTACTTACTTTTTGCATGAATTGGCAACCCAAATGAATAAGACTTGCCAGCTTTTAACAGATTAGATTACCTGAAGTATGCCTAATTAGCTTACATATCTAATATATGCATACTAAGTTCACAACATCTTTTTCGGCTTGGGATATGTTAAATGAAGGTAACGTTAAGAAAAATGTTGCCGTTATAAAATTTAGAATATTAAGCATCAGGTACAAAAGTAAATTTAGTCTCGGCAAATTTAATCTTTATTCATTACCTTATTTTAAATTATAGAAATAGTTTTATTTAAATTTGATGAACTATATTGTTTAAACAAGAAATTAAACGAAATTTTAAATATGTTTGAGAAACTGCTATCAAAATAGAGTATGTCATATAAGAATATAGTTGAAGAGATTTGAAACTCTAGATTGTTTTTCTGTTGAATGGTATGAAGTCTCTATTGTCAATTTCATTTCTCTCTATCCTTTAATCTAAAACTAATTGACTTTATTCTCATCGATGCACCATCTAAAATTATATAATGTGATGAATCAATAGAACAATATTATGTAACTTTTGTACTATTTAATTTACAAAATGTTATTATTCATGTAATGAAATAATAAATATATTTCAAGATAACCTTTTATTCACTTTATGAATTTTAAAGTTAATGAGATATAATAGTGGAAAGAGTGTTTCGGAATGGTAAAAAGCAATTTATTTCAAGATATTTTCTAATTATCTATTTTTATAAGAAATGAGTCAAAAGAGATAAAGTTTCAGAAATAATAAATCAATACTCTACGATTTATTGGTGAATCAGGCCCTATGTGACAAATAATGTATTTTAAGATATTTTACATCTTTTAATCATTAAAGATGAAATTCGAAAGAGATGAAAACAATTGGAGAATATATATCCAAGATTATTTCTATTTATCCCGTTTTTATATATAAAACCAGTGAAAAGTAAAAATTGGGGGATTGCAAATCAATTGTCAAATGTGTTGTCTGGCAAAACTATGTCATGTGCCAGCCACATAGTAATCATAAAGGCAAAATGAAATGTCAATTATTATTTACAAAAGATTATACTAACAAGCGTCTCGAAAGCATGCTCAATATGAGCAATTTTCAGCTTGTGACGAACTCCAATTTGCTCATCTCTTTTTATTAAGTGAGAAAGAAATAACTTCCATGCTCACCATGCATGGAATTTTTTTGTTAATTAAGTAGGTAATATAATTTTATTGCTCCTATCTATTATTTTATCAAAGATAATATTGAAAAGTGTTACGCAAAGTTGTCAAATCTACCGAATAAGAAATTTTACATGAAAATTATTTAAAAAGCCATAAACTTATTACATTCGTGTCAACTCAATCTTAAAATTTTCAATTTAACAAATTCAATCCTAAACATTTTAATATTTTACCAATTTAGTCATTTTTGTTAATTTTGACAGAATATTGTTAATGTGGACATTGATTGTTCTATATGACAAAGCGAACACTAACATAAATAATTCTTTTGGATTTTTTAATTTTGTTTTTGTTTTCTATATACCTTCTTTTCCTTTATTTTTTTACTGTGATTACTGGCCATTGGGCGACTATGGCCACAATGGTCTAGGCGAGGCCATTGGAAAAAATTACATACAACAGTGTTGGTCAATATCATATAAGATAATCGGTGGCCATGTCATCATTTCCTGACTTAATTGATCATATAGATTATACTAGTAAATCAACAAAAGATTTAAAATTAAATTGGACAATGGAAAAGATTTACAAGTGACTTAGCACGAATTAAGACTTTTTTTATTATTGGTTCGAAATTGCTTGAATCTCCACTATAAATTTTTTAAAAAAAAAAACCAACATGCCATGACACATTAGATAATGGTGGCCATGTCATTAACTTCTAGCCTAATTGATGAGACGGATTACTTTCGCAAATAATCAAAAAGTTTATGATTAGATTAGTTAAATTTTAAAAAGTAAAATTTAAGTAGGTCAAACTAAGACTTTTTTTTTATTGTTGCATGGTGCTCAAAAAGTCAAACGGTCAAAGTAAAAAAAAAAAAACCAAAGAGGATTTTCCAAAAAAAAAAAGGGGGAAAGGGGAAAATGACAGATGAAAGACAGAGGAGAAGCAGCGGGTGGATTTGTTGGCGTCGATTGGTTCGCTCAACGAACGCTTCAACTGCATCTTTTTCCGCACCAACGAACCTCTCCCCTTCTCTCTCTGTCTCTCTCTCCACTTCCAAAATCTCTGAAATTCCCCCATTTCTCTCTCTCTCTCTCTCCTCTCTCTCTCTCTCTCTCTCTCTCGCCGCGCTCTTCAGGGCAACTCGATTCCGCCCGCATTGCCCTCTCTCTCTCTCTTTCTTTGCATTTCGAGCGTCTCGGGTTCGGCTAGGGTTCCCCGCCTGGAGCTCGCTCGGTTCTTGCGTCTTGCCCCGTCGTGTCGTTTCTTGTGGATGTGGCGGAGGCGGAGGAGAGGAGGAAGTGGAAGAGGAAGAGGAGAGGAGGAGGCGTTGTTTCTGTGGAGAGGAGGAGCTCGGCTTTCTGCGCGAATCTGAGCGGGGTCTTCTAGCTCGTCGGAAGGAAGATCTGAGAGGGTTATCTCCTGGGTTGGAAAGATGAGCGCGTCGAGGTTTATAAAGTGCGTGACGGTCGGCGACGGGGCGGTCGGAAAAACTTGCTTGCTGATCTCTTACACCAGCAACACCTTCCCCACGGTGAGACCCTCATTTTGGCCAATTTTCTTGGGATTGGATCTTTAAATGTTCTCTTTTTGAGATTCTTGGGAATGCAGGTGACGTTTGTTGTTATTTTCTACTCTTTATGGCTTGTGGAATTGAATGAACAAAGCAAAAAGAGCACATTTTCTTTCTTTTGGTGTGCTCTCTTTTTTTTTTCCCTTTTTTTCATATTTTTGTTTGAAGATTTTGGCTTTCACTTTGTGCCCTTTATCTTTTTGTCTTCTTTTGTAAATTTGAGCTGTGGGTTAGATTGTTTGGATGTTGTCGGATGAACTCTGAAAGTTATATTTGATACCGGCGCATATGGGTCACGGCAGATTTTTTTCGTAGCAGCTTCTTTTGTTTTGGTTGATGGCAGCATTATCCCAAACGTACTATTTCGCGGGCTGCATCTTCGCCTGATTTAGATGCTTCTCTTTCCCGTGACAGTTCTATAAAGAGTAGCGGTTGAAAGTAAAGAAATATGGTGAATTTTGGAAATCGGTCTTGGTGCATCGGTTGCTTCCGCATTGTTATTATATTCTTTTGGGCCTTTGGATACACCCGCTGCTGTGCATGCCTTCTCTCTCTCTCTCTCTCTCTCTCTCTCTCTCTCTCTCTCTCTCTCTCTCTCTCTCTCTGTGCACGCACCATATAATCAAGTCATGGACTCATGGTTCTATATGGTTGAATTTGTATGGTGTCGTCGGATGAGTTTATCGTAGAGTACAGTCTTGTTTTTCCTTCAACACATGACCTTTAGCATCTTCTTACTGGATTTTTTGTTGACAAACAGGATTATGTGCCCACCGTCTTCGACAACTTTAGTGCTAATGTGGTTGTCAATGGAAGCACTGTGAACCTGGGACTGTGGGATACTGCAGGTCATTATTTTTGACTGACCCCGTGTCTTCTTTGTTAGCTTAGATATTTTGCTTTTGCCTCCTGGATTAATTCTTCTTTTGTGTGGTACAGGACAGGAGGATTACAACAGACTAAGACCTTTGAGTTATCGTGGGGCAGATGTTTTCATCCTAGCATTCTCTCTCATTAGCAAGGCCAGCTATGAAAATGTCTCTAAGAAGGTCAGACAAATGAAATTCTCTCTCTCTCTCTCTCTCTCTCTCTCTCCATTGCTGATAAATCTGTCTGTTTCTTTGGTTTCATTACCAGTGGATTCCAGAGTTGAAGCATTACGCACCTGGTGTCCCAATTGTTCTTGTTGGGACAAAGCTTGGTAAGACCACCTCTCATTACCAAGGGGTAGCTTTTCTCCTTTCATGCTGCTTATTACATGTCTCCATCTTTTTCTATACACTGCAGCAATGCTATGCAGCACTTGCTTTACATTTCTTTCATTTTCCTTCATGAAGTGTTTCTGAGGTTAATTGATGTAATAGCAATGAAGTTGCAACAAGCCCACAAGCTTTATTGTGGATTTGATGGTTTGAACTGTACGATGAGATGTTTGGGTTTCCAATTCTGCATCATTGACCTTTGTTTTGTCATGCTTTGAGTTCATGCATTTTATTTGTCTTTCACATTTTCTAGAATTTAGGTTGTGAACTTAGGACATTCGCTCAAGAATGGACAGCGCATCAATTGGCATTATTTGGTCAGAACATGGCAAAAGCATTCCTTCCGTCGCATCATTTGGAATTCTTACTTTCATACTTTGAAGCAGTTAATAGGTTATGGTGTTACTTATATTCCGATTGTGTCATATCTAGAGGCCATTGATCTCATTTCATGGTTTTGAATATGATTGATCATGGTAAGACTGTTTGCCAATGTAGAAGACACCTAACGCCTCAGCCGGTAGCAAATTTTTTAGTGACTCTCACCTAAACGGTTGGACTGATGGTTCCAGGATCCTGGCGGTACCTGTCATGAAGTCGCTGCTCTCCATTTATGCACATAACTTGGTAGAAAATGTCAAAATTTGCATAAATTACTTTCCTAATTGTCAATATGACAAAGGCAAAATAGTTTTGAGGACTTTCAGATTCTTGAATAGGTTGGTAGCATGGAATGCTGATGAAACTGATTTACTTGTCTTAATGCAACCTTACATTTTTCCATAGTGATGTCTTTGCTCTCGCATGTTTGTGATTTGAATACTGCAAATAGTTTTTGGTTGTGGGAAGATGACACTGTTCTATTTATGGCAAATGTTATACCTCCCTGCCTGTGACAGCATTTTTCACTTGGTGATTGAGGATAACTTTGAGCTTAGTTTTAGTCTAGAAATTTCAGCAATTGTTGAAACTCTGTGGCGGCTCTGTTAATTGTAAATAAGTTGGTTGTTTTGGCTGTTGAATGAAATCTTACCAGATCTTCGAGATGATAAGCAGTTTTTTATAGATCATCCTGGTGCAGTGCCAATTACTACAGCTCAGGTACTTGCTACTGCTGGAGATTTTCTCACAAGTGACCTCTCTTTCCAACTTTTGTCCCCTTTTTGAGTCTAATCATTGATTTAATCTTTCCTCAAGGGAGAGGAGTTGAGAAAGCTGATAGGTTCACCTGCATATATTGAGTGCAGCTCGAAGACACAGCAGGTACTTGTGCATGTGAAGTAAAACTTAATTTCTTCTTTTGCAATGCCTCCGTTGGTCTTGTTTTGACATGGCCGCACTTTGTGACTGCAGAATGTGAAGGCAGTGTTTGATCAAGCCATAAGAGTTGTGCTCCAACCACCCAAACAAAAGAAAAAGAAGAGCAAAGCCCAAAAAGCCTGCTCCATATTGTGATTGATCATAGCTTGAAGAGAGAACAGCCGGTTGCTCTGCACGTATCTCCTCCGTTCGTTTTAGAAGAAGATGCTGTTGCTGATTTGCTGTGTCAAGTGGCGAGACGGTTTTTTTTTTAAGCATCAGACTGTCCAGTACCGCTCAGTTGGCGTCATGATGATCTAATTTTTGTGTTTGTCCACGTGTCATCTGCAATTCTTGACTTTGCTAATTCTATGTATTAATGAACCGCATTTAATGAGAGAAAAAAACCTTTCTGGCATCGATCACGTCTATGCTTTTCTATCATTACAGCTCGTGATCACTTTATGATGACAAATTGGTGGATTTTATAGCAGCATCCATTGACCATCCCTTTTCTTTTAGATCAGAAAATGATTCTCTCTCTCTCTCTCTCTCTCTCTCTCTCTCTCTCTCTCTCTCTCTGGGTCTGCTTTTATTCCCTGAGATATGGTTGAAATGTAGGCCTGAGGATAAATATACGGTGGTCAACATACATCCATGGTATCTGAAAGGAGCAAAGTTGATGAGATCAGACGCCCATAATGAACGTCGCTTTCAAAATTGTTCCGGTCGCACTCTTGTTTCTTTTCTAGTCCTTTAGGGAAAAATACATATGTTCTTTTGGAGCGTTACATGTTGGTGCTCACGTATCAATTATTCAGCTCTGTTCCTGTCACAATCTAGCTACATTACTCTGTTCAGTTGGGAAACTTGTATTTTGTTTGTGCACTACTCACTAATGTGAATTCCTGGGATGTCGAATAACTGCTATCCACAGATTTTTTTCTGGTCGATGAGTTTATGGTAATAAACAGTGCAACTCGTCCATGATTTGTTCGCTTGTTGGTAGTCTCACGGCCTAGTGCGACTCGCCTTCCTTTTAGCCTGATTAGTAATGAACTGAAATCGTTCCTGGTGATGGAACGAGAGCCTCACGGATTGTGCACGTTGATGAGAGGGCTCTGTGCAAGGATACTCACACTTTATTGTCAACTTCATATGCGATAGGTTCATTGAATCTATTTGCGGGTAGGAATTCTTGATAAAAATCTTAAAGGAATATTTAAAGTGATCTGACTTTGGCCATTTGCACCCTGTCCTGAGCCGAAGCTTCTGTCTAAGTATTGGAGTTCCACTTGGAAAAGACAGTTGAGTTAAACCCTTTTCACTACTTTAACATCAATAAAGATTTCTTCCTTTATTTCGCCAGTTCTGACCCCAGACAGTTTGATGATCGACCAATATGAATCGTATTAGGCCTTCTATCTTACCATGTGTGGGACATACATGGCTCATCTCATGACCAAAAGCTAATGATTCTTCAACCCGATGAACATTATAATAACTAAGTGTAGTACCTGATCAAACGCCTCCTAGAACCAATCTTTTTCCACCGACAGTCATCTTGATGAAAATCCTATTAATCAATGTCGACAAATTAAGAAATATAAAGCGCAAAGGCAAAAGGTGGTCATTGAGAACGGTGGAGAACTTACCATAATACTCCATTTTTTTCCTAAAGAAATATAACTGTGGAAAGAAAAAGAAAAGGCCGTCTTTGATTCTTGTTCTGCTGCTTCCTTTGGAATTTATACCCTCTCTAGGTATGCCTGCAATTTCTGGGCTCATTCATTCTATATAATTTCCACTGGACCACACAGCCACTCACTCTTCATATATAAAGCTATAAAAACCCAGGTTCATTGTGAGTCGCAGGTCTGTCTTCAAGGAAAACATTTGCCGCGCGTCCCATTGAATTAGAGAATCGTGTTCCTAGCGTCCACGAAAAAGTTTCCTCGCGATGGCGTCGAAGAGAATCCTCAAAGAGCTCCGGGACTTGCAAAGAGATCCTCCAACTTCATGCAGCGCAGGTGCTCCTAGTTCCTGTCAACATTATCAGATACTCCTGCACATTGTTCTCTTTTTGAAATTTCCTCATCCTTTAACATGGACAGTGTCTTCATCCTACTTGCATGTGATCCTAGCACTCCTAAAAATCAATGATACTGATGCGTGACGGTGCAAGAGCCTCTTGTCATTCTCTTTTCCATGAATGGCTCTGCTCGTGGAATTAGTGGAGTGAAAGGAATTAACGGCAAAATGTCATATTGAGATGTATAGTACCTAACTTTCATGGAGGCTTTGTTTATGTTTTCCGGGACTCATTTTGATGGTGTTGGACTTAGGCCCTGTGGCTGAGGATATGTTCCATTGGCAAGCGACCATCATCGGTCCGAACGAAAGTCCCTATTCCGGCGGA
This sequence comes from Melaleuca alternifolia, assembly GCA_019926035.1. Lineage (NCBI taxonomy): Eukaryota > Viridiplantae > Streptophyta > Magnoliopsida > Myrtales > Myrtaceae > Melaleuca > Melaleuca alternifolia. The sequence goes on along the minus strand of JAGKPW010002416.1, from coordinate 2,735,823 downwards.
GTTTTTCTGGTGACGATTCATTTTCCACCGGACTACCCTTTCAAGCCTCCAAAGGTGAATGCTTTTTCTTTTGGGATAACACTAAATGTGAAACTTAAGCGAGTTTTTTTTTTTTCTGAAACAATATAAACGTGAAATTAATTTTTTTCCCTTTCTAAGAAGCAGGTTGCTTTGAAGACAAAAGTGTTCCATCCAAACATTAACAGCAATGGAAACATATGCTTGGACATTCTGAAGGAGCAATGGAGTCCTGCCCTCACTATATCCAAGGTGATACCCTCTTCATAAAGTTCCTCTTTTCATTTCTGAATCTTCGTAAGGCTCTGGAAAAAGTCCAGAGAACAGATTGTTTGTAATCTTGTTTCACTAAATTAGATAAATCACACATTGGAAATGTCGCAAGAGTCCTAGATTCGATAACGACCAGTTCCTGCAAATGTATGATAATAAACATGAAGGAGAAGTTTCAAGTTTACTTAGTATTACCAACCGAGCCATATCCATCGGGTGGCTCGATAAGGCAGATCAACATGAGTCTGACAAGATGTCCGTAGCCCTAATTTGAAGTCTGCGTACTCACACTTCTCATGTCATAAATTACCCAACATTCTCTATGTCAACATAAGCTGCGCGTCCTTTGCTAGTGTGAACATGAATCCCATTTAACATGCAGGTATTACTATCCATATGTTCTTTGCTCACTGATCCGAACCCGGACGACCCGCTTGTGCCAGAAATCGCTCACATGTACAAGAGCGACAGACCCAAATACGAAGCCATGGCCCGGAGCTGGACTCAGAAGTATGCCATGGGCTGAAGGTCATGATCAAACAAACGATCAGAGCAGCAAATAGATGGGAAGTCGTTCAGCTAAAATAAGTTTTACTTTGGATTTGGAAGGCCTCTTCAAATTCGATTCTCAAGTGTCATTTCTGGGGTCTTGATTTTGTCTTGTGAGCTCCCAATAAGATGATGAAAATTGACTCTCTTTTCCGCTCGAATCACTGGAAACTTGGTTTGCTCCTTCGCTTTTCTTTCCATGAACAAATAGACACATTCATCTGGCTCGATCAGGTATTCAAGACTACCTAATATCAAAAACTTGGCAAAAGTCGTAGCTAGAAAGCCAGAAAGCAGAACAGATAAGCCAGAAGAGCAATTAGAAATCGCAGCAAGATTTGCCATTGCAACGATCCTCTTCCTTGAGCTGTAAGCTCGTTCACCTTCATTGCTCCGAATTTAGATTCGCACCACCACAGTTGACATTCCATGAGAGTACCATTCCTGGCGAGGGAGCCCCCGACAACCCTCTCATAGAAAAAGGAAAAAGAACGTCTTTTCTAGGCCGGTTAATTCCATGGTTTGCAGCCATAAACGAATGTGCAAGATGGAATCTGGATCACTGGGTTGCAAGCGCGTTTCAACAGAGAATGCATGGCGCCTTGTTATTAATGAAAATAAGTAACGAACCTGGGAAAAAATAATCAGACGCTAAACGCCGAGGGCGTGAAATGTACACTAGGCTTCAGCAATCAAAAAGAGCTAAGAATTTGGAATTCTCTCAGAATTTCAACTATCAAAGAAAAGAAAACTAACGTCAGCACAACAGCAGTATTCACAGTGGGGGAATATCCTTGCCACGACCCCTCTTATCTGCTTCGTAGAAATGGGGTGACTCTGGCTCACAAAAGAAGGTGGGATTACTCTCTTAAGTCCCTGGCTGCACGAAAGGGTCAGCATTGGGTTTTCCTATCACAAAATCTATTTACGCCTGGTTAACCAGCAACCCATGCTGTGTAGCAGACAACTCAAGCAGTGACATGGAGCAAAACATTGACTGTAGCGTGTCGGCGAGTGGATCAACTTATCAAGAATCTGACACCTTGATGGTCCCATACTTCTCGCTAATGGCACCTCCTTTCTGTTTCTGGAACTGTATATAACGCAATGTGCCGGCAAAGAAAGCATCGGCAGCTGGATCTTGGGTGGAAGTGTCGCTTTGCATCTCAGTGGTAATTAATTCCATCAGGCTTTGAATTGAAGCAACGGTGATCTGCGGGTTCCCCTTCTCAAAGAAATATATATACCTGCCAAGAATGACACGTGGCCCAACTCACAGAATTAATATAGATGTAAACAAGACAAGTAAGATACCATGAAATGTGCGATGACTGTAAATATTACTTATTTAAAATCTCAACAAATAGCATCACTGAACCAGTGCTCCCTCTTGTAGCATTGGACATCTGTTGGACAGCATTTGCAATTCTCAATGCACGTTTTAGGCACAGCAAGACCCTGAAAGAAACAAAGTGAATGAAGATAGAATAGGAAACATAAAGCCAACACTGATCTATATGACGCCCCTGTACCCATCTTTCATTATTTAAACAAATTGAAGAGTTGGTCAACTAGGTCTTCTATTTTGGCATTGATCAAAAGACAACACACACATTCAAAAACTTATCCTCTTCCTTGTCTTCATACTTCCCCTTTTGGTGAAGGGTTTCATTGGAAATGCAGAATTTCTAATTTCTGTTGTAATGCAACATTATACAACATAACTGAAAACACTCCACGCATGCATATTTCGTCCTTCGAAAAAAGGTCCAACAGCTTTAAATGGGCCTCTTTTGTTCTACCTTTGCAACAGACGAGGAGGAGCATTTGGTCAAATTGATAGGACACTCAAGAAAGCTTTTAGAACACGCACAGATTAGCATCACGACAATAAAGAAGAGGAAAGGGAAAAATTGGCACGAGAGAATGTACAAACTGGTGACTCTTGAACATGAGGATAAGCACATGGCTCCACATCTTAGTACAAGTTTCCAGGAAAAAGCACAATAAAAATGCAGAGAGCAAACAATGACAAACCTTTCTCCATCTTTCATATTGTCTTGATCATCCACCCAAAACAGATGAGAACACGCATATACAGCTCTGCATTGATCAGGCTTCTTCAATAGCTTAGCAGAGTACTGCCCACAAAAAAAGGATTATGTCATGATACACCAAACATAAGGTAGGGAGCTTTATAACTAAACCAAAAACTTGCTAACTACCCCAGTAGCTTTGTGCGTCAAAGTATCTCTGTTCTCAACACCAAAAACATGCATTCTCTGAAGAGTTCCTATTATAAGATGAATTGCAGTCACCTGCGCTCTGGAGTCCTATCAACAAAGCAGAAGTAGAAATTCTCAAGTCACGAGCTTAGTTGGAAAATTAAGTTTCCCCAAGGGGAAGGAGATCAAAATCATTCCAAGGGTTGCTGTCAACTTACAGAAATTTCCTCCTCATATATAATATATGCCTGAGTAAAAAATTCATACGCAACTGGCTCCAAGTCACAGTCATTTGCAGCCTGAGAGGATGCCAATATAGTGAGAGATGGATCTTGCAAAACCCTCATTATTAGTACATTATGATTGGGATACCTCAGCACATTGCAAGTACAACCGCAATGCCAGATCAGGTGCTGGAATGCTGGACAATGCCTCAACAATCTGAGCGAAATTTAAGGAAGCTTGGTAAGTATACAAAGCTACAAGATGCACGACATCAAAGCCTTCACCACACCATCTGTCGAAACTAAGCATGATGAGAAAATGTAACGCAGGCTAAAAAGATCCCTGGGGAGGACTGGAGGACTCCTTATCCTAACAAGTGTACATGCTCGATTATTGAATAATGTGAAACATCTTTCCAATTCTCTTGCATGAACAAGTTGTTAAGGATTTCACGAAAAACAAAAACATCGTACTTATAGCTGATATTTACCTGATTCAAGAGCTGAAAAATTTTTTTGGTTGAAGTTGACTCCTCATCTCCAAAAGGGTTCTCATCTTGGCCTTGCAATTGTCTGACCAACTGGACACCTCAGAAAGTGTAGCATCAATAAGGGTCCTTGTTTGTAACAGCTCTCACAGTTTTCTTCTTCTTTTTTTAATTCTAATCAATCCTAATATTTTTAAGAAAATGATAATTGTCCAGAAAGATACACCCGCATAAATAGAGACAGAAATGGCAAGACATGCAAAACAGCCGACCACACGCATGGGACTGGAGTGAGTGGTACGTATACTGACAATGCAAATGTGAATATCCAAACGTAAGGAAAATAATTTAAAATTTTCATCGCTTTGGCTAAAATCTCATCTCTTTGACTAGAAAGATTTCAGCAGAACACAACTTAGACATGGAAGAAACAAACCTTAAGAGAGGAAAAAACAAGTGGAGGAACAGTGAAGGACAGGCGTTTTGGCCCTCCAGTCAAGATATGCTTCTTCACGACACATATAATCTGCCAGAGAGAGAAGAATATGAATTTGAAAGGAGCATAGTTTTGTCACTGATGATTTATAGTATTTGTAGAAAGTGAAAAATACTAGCAATATTTTACCACAAAAAAAAATACTAGCAATACTGCAATGAAGATTAACATACCAAGATCAAGTACATTAAATGATAGTACTGTATGGGACATGGTAAGCAAAGTAATCCACTTTGAGATCCTCCATGTCATTCAAAGATATGCCAATATTGTGCTGTTAGACAATTGTGACCAACAAATACAGTTTTCTTTTTTCTTTTTTCTTTTTTCTTTTTTGGGTAAAAGTGGAAGTGGGCGACCAATACATAAAAGAATAGGCGCTTTAACAGAATTACGATCTTCTGATTCACTACAAGTCATGGCATGTTCCTTCCTTTGTGGACATTTTAGTAATTGTAAGGCTAAACCTCAGCCAACTGAAACAAAAAAAAAGCTTAAATCCAAGAACAACATATTAATTATGCACAAAATCCCCCTCTTTTTGAGAAATCCCCTTTTTCTTTATCTTGAGATGCAACAGTTGGCCTGTCACACTATCATCAATTTTGTAACAATCTGTCTGCTGTTGCCAAAGAACCATTGCAGAAAGTACAGTTTATGTTGTAGAAAGCTAAAGAAAATTATTGTCTCAATGAGTAGTAGCGGACTGATTTGCATCAGGAATTATTTTTTCTTTGTATTCGCATGGATGTGCAGTGTCAATTACTCTCCATTAATCTCTCTATATATCTTTAGCTTTGGTTACTTACGTATATATTTTTGTAATGCTGATCAAAACTACTTAGTTGAGCACAGAAAGATTTTTTGCCTTCAAATAAAAAGTTTCAAGTCTCTCTCCAATAAAGTTACTAAAGCAGTGTTCGTCACATTATGCAGAGTCTTCTTAAAAACAATCATACCTATCCAAAAATGGATAAAATTGGATCACCGAATTTTTTTAGTACAAGCAACTACCAGGAACTGACGAGATAGCAGTAAAGATATCAAAGAAGAAACTACTCACATGCTTCAAATAAAAGATTAGAGACAGGTCCCGAAATTGCCTTTTTCTCTTGATATATAACAACCAGAAATAGTCTCTTTTACCTCACTGACTTCTTAAAAGTAGCTTGTCAAATTATCATTAACTGGCAGAAGGCAAAAAGAGCAGCAGGGAGGCCACAGGCACGTACAGCAGAGAAAAATGTCATGTTGAAGACCACTAGAGCCATTAAAAAATAAATTTTCCATATTTATGAGTGGGCTCAAATTGGACAATGAAAAGGTCGAGAAAAGCAAATGTTGCTTAAATGAAGAGGGTACACTAAGCAAATAAAAATTCAACGATTGAAAAGAAAAGAAAAGAATACCTTAAACATCTCTTCTGGATCTTCATTCTGCAGCATCTGAATAAGACGTGCAACGGAATTTTGTTCCTCCTTGAAATCATCTTCATCGACCTAAGAGGTAATATTGCTTTAGCAAGACTACATACTGCCTTAGTTTTAGTAGTTTGATAAGTCCAAGCATAAATATGATAAGAGCGCACTACCAAACTACAAAAAATATGCAGACAGTGATTTACACCATAAGCTCAAAAGAAGAATATGGGTGCACACCTCATCATGAAGAGTTTCATCCAAATCCTTGATAAGTCCCTTTATTAGTTCGAACAATGCCTCCACCTACACAACAAGCAATCTGTGTCAGATCTCATAAAATCCACATAGCCAACCATAACAAATACAAAGACATACCTTGTCAGCAGTTGAAATGCATGTATTGTTCTTCATAATGCTTTGAATTATAACAGTTGCCATTACTTTATTTGTTTCATTGTCAAGGTACTCCATAACACGGGGATAGTTCGAAAGCTTCAAGGCAGTAACCACATTATTATATTTCTCAAGTGGAGCACTTAAAAGAGCAACAATCTGTTTTGTCGCTTTGCTGTCTTCAATCTTCCCCTTTCCTGAGAGCTGCTTGACACATGATCCCTGAAGGAGAACATTTGAATAGAACCATATCATTAGTCCCATATTAGGCCTCTAGCAAAAACTGACTGCACAATCCTATACAACTTGAACCACATCGATTTACAGCGCACAAACTAGAATACATATCTGCTATAATAAAGGTAAACTATTGAAATACTACCATTCCCATAAACATTAATACATACTATCAAGCCGATTCTCCAGTTCAAGAAGATCAACACCAGAAAGAACGAGAAAGAAAAAACTGGCACTCAGGGACTCATCCTATGGGGGTGCAAGTACAAAATAAGAGCTTCTGTACTGCAATATAGTTTAACCAAATAAATATATTTATTCTGGGGAAAGAGATCTTGGATAAAAATATTTTGTTAGCTTCAGCTAATGGTATTCTCCGCTTAAAAATGCTGAAATCTACCCAAACCTGCCCCATCTTCGTACTATTATTTACTTAATTTCATAATGGGAGGTTGCTTGTCCTCCCCCAACACTTGAGCTTCTTCCTTAAACAATGTAGATAGCATTTCGGCAAAAGAAAAGTGAACAGCAGAAAAGGGACAAGAAGGATGCTAACAAGCTTACTTAATGAGCAAAATACATGAAAAGGGATGGAGGACAAAGCAAACTGATGCATAAAGTTCATTTTCGGTAGATCATACCAAGACTTGATCTGCATAATCAAGTCGATCGGGATGAACATGGAGAGAAAACTTAAGAAGAGATGAATATAAGGTTACAGCTCCAACAACCGGCATATCAGGCTGTGCTTCTATCACCTGTACAAACAACAGGAGCACACTTTAAATTGCTTAAAGAAAAGGGGCAACTGACCAAAATAATCAAGAAAAGAGATAGAAGCAGGTAGAAAACTATTCAAGTATATAAAAAGCACTTTGCTCAGATAAACACCTGATCTGCACAGCAGAACAAAGACAACCAGCCAAATTTATGAGAAGAAATGCAATATTTGCAAAACAGCTTTTGCTACAGCTGCGGTGGGTCCCCTTAACTAAGCCAGTCCTATGAGTCACCAGCTCATTCTTCAATAGGCACCCAGTCAGGGCCCCAACAGTCTCCTCCCACTGCTAGGGAGCAGCTAATACATTGAATTTCTCATGGTGATTTAAAAAGATCTGACTACTTTGCCTTAAGCCCCTTGTTTTAGAGCACTAATCAAATTTTTGAAATTTGATCCCATACTAGTCCATATCATTATTGATGTCTAGCCCAGTGACTTCATAGAGGAACTTTTCTTTTTCCACCAAACACTGTGTGGAGGGGTGATCCAATTGACAACTCTCCCTCACCACAATGGTGCATCACCCATCTAAGACTACTAAAAATCAAATAGGCTTTAACCACTTTATTTGCACTTTGCACTGCCAAAGCTTCACGAAAGATACATGAACCTAATTAAGCCATAGCAAAGCACAATCCAAGTGCCTAAAAGTATCCAGCCTCATGTGCAAGACAAATAGGAGTTTGCCCAGCTATTGCTTAAATTTCACTGCCCCTACGCTTTGAGCTCCACTTTAAACTATCAATATCAGGCCCACAGTACATCGCTTGGGAACTCACGAAACCCTAATTTCTTTTGAACCAGTGACTAACAAAACCCTAGCCTAATCACAAAAACGTGCAACTTGATCCTCCATGGGATCACTGAAGTCTTCTCTAATCCAAGAATCATTTGGATGAGCTAAAAGCCTAAAACAAGATGGAGGTGATTATATCCATAATATCATCAAAACTAGATTTTATCTATCCATGCCATCGCTATAGGAACAAGCTCACTGATAAGTGGCAACATCTGCTGAAACCTAGCATAGGAAGATAATCCTTCCTAATTTCTGAAATGTTCGGTTATATTATGCTACAAAAATGAAATAGCTTCAATCATACAAGCCCAATAGACAAGATTTAAGCTTCAATCCTACAAGCCTGATAGACAAAATTTACCTTCCCAATCGCACTATTCAACTTTGAGAAAGCCTCAACCTGCAAGAACTCAGGCAACACTTCAGAACTTAAAGCAGCATAACTCGCAAGCCTTTCCATTAACTGGGATAACACCGTCTTGATGTCGACGGAAGCCTGAAAAAGAAAACCAAATAAAAGAGAGAATGTGAGATAGAAAATTCAGAGTAGAGCTCAAAAGGGTACATAAGAATGTGACTACTTTAGTGTAATTACCAATATTGTTCATAGTAACCACAATGCGAAAAAAATTAATGAACATTTTAAAAAAGAAAATAAGGAGAAAGGGAAAATAGAAAAGAAAAAAGGAAAAGGCAAAAAAGGGGGGGGGGGGGGCGAGGTCCTACTAAAGATTTGTTACCTGGAGCTGGGGAAATGCACCCAACAAGACCTCAAGTGTCTGCAAGTGATACTCATCAGGAAATACTTGAATAACGCAATCCATCAAGTAATACTGCGCAATCTCATCTTTACAGTTGACAACCTATATTTGGCATAGAAAATAGCATATTGGTAAACAAGCATGACTCACATGTTATGCATCATAAGAGAAATGAAATTAACAATCAGAGATATACCTGCTCCAGGATTCTAGGAAGCACAGTATCTTTGTACATGTCAAGGTCAATACCCTCTATTTGACTAAGGACGTGCAAGTTTTTCCCAACCTGAAAAGAGCAGGGGCCAGAAAAGCATATTCAATGAGCACATACTCAATTTCAGCTGTCAAAATCACCAATCACAGGTCACTGATTTTACAAGATCACGCAGCTCGCTTCTTTCCTTTTCCCGCCTATCCTTTTCCCGAGCAGGTCCCTGCAGACGAGAAAGCCCGACACCAAGCCTCAACTCAGGATCACCAAGAGTATGAATCATACATAAGCACTACAACACCTGCATGACCAGAAATCATGCCCTCATGATACCATATTACCCTTCCTGTCATGCAAACACATCGACTCTAAGCATGTCCAAACATGTAACAATCAGCAAGTAGTTCTACCAACCTGATGCTGCATCCGCACCCAAAGTTTGTTCATCTCAGTGAAGTTTTGGAGTACAAAATCCACTGCGTCTGTAATTGTATCAGCATCTCTGCAGAATTCGAGAAAGCCAGTACAGAAAGGTTTAATTTTTTTTAGCATGTACAGGCAGATACATCAGCAAGCCAGCAAACAGAATAGCATCCAAGATGATACGAAATTGGAAGGTTACAAAATTCGGATGCCTAGCTGTGTCTGTTTTCGACATATACATGTACATACAGATAAATAGATAAATGTGCAGGAATTTTTTGAATAAAAACATGGCTCTAAGCACTCTGCAAAATTCGTTTTTTATGTGAATTTCTAGCAAAATCCATGTGCAATGGAAGAAGCTGCATAATTATCCAATTACAAAGCCAGATTGGCATTGCAACTGACTTTCCCAGAATAAGAATGGGAAAAGGTGCATTATCTCTGGACAACCCAGGACCTCTGGAAGATGCCAGTGAATTCAATGAACTTAGTAAAACAACTTCATATCTAACAGTACTTCCGTTTAATTCCCTTACCCTTCATACTCAGAACCAATATCAGGTAGTTTATCCCTACTAAGTTGAGAGAGGTAGCTCCTCAAGAAGAGTCCACGTAAAGGATGCTGGATACCTCGGCACATTTCCACTAGATCTTTTAGAATATCCTTGGCAGGAGCCTCTTTAGATTTAATGTAAACAGATCCTACAGTGCAGAGAAGGTACCTGACAAAACCAGAAATGAGATATTCACAGCTAAACTAGAAACCACTTACACATGAGAGTTAAATAAAGATTTACATTATTCAATGCTTCTTAACAATAAAAACCAAAGAATCCCTCACAGAAATCATGAAGACATATCAGACTAGGCATATGCCAACATGTGCTACCGTCTGTATATTATTGGTGGGCACAAATGCATAGCTACCTCTCTTAATTTGTCACAGTGTTCAAGACAAAAACTCATAACCTAACTCGACAGTTCACTAAATCTGTCATCAACTTATGAAAGTCAAGTCTCCTACACCCAAAATCCTTAGATGACAGAACATGCATTTTGATAAGATGAAATAAGAAAACTTTATAATCGCAGAAAAATGTACCACGATAAAGTATGACTATGATACACTTATAAAGCAGGAAAACATAATGATTTCTATTAATGCATATGTTTAGATTTTTAGATAGCACATAGTAAATCATCTAAAGCTCCTCTTCAGGGAATCTTTCAGATCTTTGAGTGCTTGACTTTCTGATCTTTATTCAGCTAAATCTCATTTTTCTGTGCAATGCTTTCAGCTGAAGTGTTTAAACTATTTTGCTACTTTTCCTCCTCCTTTTTCTCTACAGCTCCTAAGGACTTCTAAGTACCTTTCGACATGCAAAGTCCACATCCAGTAATAACAATGAGAAGATCAGTTTGAATATTCAAGCAATCCATCTCCATCAAATTGATCAATCTACTAAAAATGAATCGCATTTCCAACAGTCGTTACTGAATGCGATTTAATTAATCCGCTAACTCTCACGTCATGGCTTACTATCCCCACTATCTCTACTTTCTACCCTTTTACCACGAAAATGCCCTCCCTTTTGAGTTGGGGTTCCAAATCTTCCTATATCTATGCTTATATTTCAAACTTACAGTCACTCGCTCCCCTCAAGCAGGGGAAAAAGACAATCCTCCCATTGTTCAGCATCAACTTAAATTCTTCCTACCCAAGGATCAGCATGTGGCTGCTACACTCCTTACACCATCATTTCTCTAACAGCACATATCTGCTTAAGCCATTAATATCACACTGCCTAGGCAACCTAATACTTGAAATGCTTCCCAATTAAACTTTCAAATTACGAAACGACATCCATGTGCACAGACCAAAATGCCCATAGAAATTTAAAAACCAATTAACTACAGCCGGGAAAACAAATTGTACTTTTCTAAGTCCAGCAAAAACAATTATACGGACCATGTAGCCAAACTCGCACTTACAATCTAGGCAAAATATTGCCTGCGTGCTGCACGAGCTCATAGAGATCCACAATGGAGCAACCCCGCCTCGTCTCCTCCTTGAAGAACATCTCCAGCTTCCTCAACTCATCGAAAGCCCTCATATCTGACGCGATAAATCAAGCAAACCAGGAACACAAAATCCATAAACAACATGCATTGTGCCCCGACAATAAAAAAAAACCATGGGATCAGAAGCGATCGCCCAGACCAACAGGACCCAAAAACAATCAGATCGGAGAACCGGCACTTACAAAGCTCGTAGTACTTGTGAGGGGACAGCTTCGAGGTGCGGAGCTCGGAGAGCATCTGCGCCGAGTACTTGAGAGCGTCCCGGAGGTTGTTCGTGTCCTGATGCAATAGCGATCGAGGTTAGGGTTCAATCAAGCGGGGCGAACGGCCTTTCAACCGCCGAATTGAAGAGAAATCGGGGCGACCGAGGGAGGGAGGGAGCGAGCTCCAACGTTGTTACCATGGCGCGATGCATGTAGAAGGCGTTCTGCTGGAGGCCGGCGATGCCCGCCGCGAGCCATTTGTCTTCGTCTTCGGCCACTCCGGTCATCATTGTGGCTTCTCCCTCGCTCTCTCTCTCTCTCTCTCTCTACGTGAAAAGAAATATCGAAGTTCGCGTTTTGACTTGCGTCCTCTTTCCGGGCTTTTTTGTTCTTCGGTTCGGGTCTGTTTCGCCTTCAACGATGTGTCGCAGCAAAGTGGGCGGGATCGAGCGGAACGGGGCACACCTCCTTATGATGGGCCAGCGTTGCCCATGACGGCCAATTTGACGCTCGTCGGGTTCGTATCGTTGGATGGTCCGCCTCCTCCCTTTGTTTGTATTTGACCAGTTTCGCTTTTCATCCTGAGCTAAATACTTTTTTCTACAATCACACAAATACTCCTTTTAACTTTAACCAGATATACGATATAATCTTTAAATTTTTAATTTATTTAATACGATCCCTAAATTTTATCATGATATATAATATAATACCTAAAATTTTAATATGTTCAATATTGCCCTCGAATTTTATATAAATATTCAATTTAAGTTATCGACTAAATGAAAATATTTAATGTTATCATTCAATAGAGTCATGTTTAAGGATAATATTGAAAATTTTATATAATTTAAAGATCAAATTTAACATATATCAAAAGTTCATACACAAAATTAAACAAGTTAAAAGTGCATAAGCAATATTGCACATTTAACCAAATTTAAGAGATTATTTATGCAATTTATCCTCTTTTTTCAATGAAATCTTGAACTCGTATATTATTGAAGTAACTATTTTGAAGTTGAAAAATATCTTAACAAGTTATTGGCTCCAAATCTAAGTAACCAAAGTTGAACCCAACCTGCCATCATTGTCAACCAAAAATTTCATGTGGAAGAATTCGTGCACTGAAAATTAAAGTAGTGATATAGAAAAATGCTTAAAGGAGCACAAAAATTTTCGATTGAGCATTATAAATCAATTGGGCCGATTTGTCGAATTTACCACAAAAATTTCACTCAAACATCAAAATGAGTCGGCGACATTTCGCCATTGAACGAATTTCGCGTAATTCTTTGCAAGGCCAAGAAGCAAGCACGCACCCTCATGGTAAGTAATCGCTTAAAAACAATTAAGTTCCTATTACTAGCTTTTCGAACGGTCATTTTTTCTTTTGCTATTCTCTATTATGTTTGAAAGTTCGATTTAATTTAAAAGCGCACTACATTTTGTGTTCATCAGTTTTAAGCGTAATCATAAAAATGAAGCCATCTAAACAACATCTACTATACATTTCAGATCGCATAGATGACACGATTTTGAACATAAACACAGAAATGAAATATGAGATCTATGGAAAACTTCCCAACCCTGGCCGCAAATTCAAGATATAAAATCAAACATATATAATCAGGAGAGTGGATGATTGAATCTCTTTAAACTACTTATTCACTAGCCATATACTCGTTCAGTAATTGTAGGATCATACAGTGAGGAGAGAGAGTAATTGCAATTGGCAGTGCATGAAACATGTTGCAATACATGTCTTTAAGTGAAGTCATGAGACCAATCCAGCATCTTTTGCAGATGCAGAACAAATACAAATATACAGCATTCAATCTCACCATCGGAAGTAAAATAGCAACGACAGAAAAAGGAGGATACGCACAGCACTGTGAAAAGAGTGGGAGAGAGAGCTAAAGATCTAACGCCGAGTGACTGAGAACCTAAAAGCTATGAGTAAGTTTACCATCACTATTATGGGGGAAAACCCAATCCATGTGGAGTCATTAGTCATTACAATTAGAAAAAACTCCACCCTCCGCTCGCAGCCTGTCTCACGGTTTCCTTTCTATCATAAGAAACCCTCGTGCAAAATCGCCACCCTCCAACTACCATTAGAATTGCTTTAAAGATCAAACAGGTAAAATCGCAAGAAACGGTTACATCCAAAGAGAACCATTTCCTCCATTCCTATAACCTAGTTGATACCCGGTTGCTCATCTTACTTCCCATGGAAATTTAGTAGGGCACCGTGTATGGTAGAGCATATATATCAACCTCTGGCAAGTAATGCATCTGTGGCCACAGGTTTGGGCTCCCATATGTCAAGCCATCGCAATCGACTTTACATTCTCCAGCATCACAACTGAGCTGCTTCCTATTGAAGAGCCATTCCTGATCATCAGAATCTGCACATCCACTGAGGATTGACGGTGGCACCCAATTTTCTATCAGATTTCTGTATTTTATTTCTGATGGAGAGAGGCCACGGTCATCTAAGCTCTGTGAAGACGAAGTCCCATTCTTTTGCAAAGATGTTTCAGCTACTCCAGAAGAGGGATGCTGCTCTGTTGAGCCAAGCTTCGAGGCAGAACCTTTGCCTGAACTCGAAGAAGTTGAGCAGATAAGCTCTCTCCGATCTGTGCTAGATCTAGGAGCATGTTCATGCATCTCACGACCCAAGACATCCGTCCTTACTGGGGCAGAGCAAGGCTGCTCCCTGCTGGGCAGCATTTCTGGATCTTTGTGCCTTTGTAGAGGCAACCGGATCCGAATAATGCTTGCTTCACATTAATAAGAAGAATTTGAATTACGCGTATCAATGACCATGTGAAGTGCAGAAACCCAACAAGTGAACAGCCTGCCCCCAGTTAAGGAATAAAAGTGAACACACTCACCAGGGTTATGCCCCCCATCTAGAGGCAAGATTTGCTTTTGCTTTCTACCGCTGTTCATTGTGCTGTCCGTAGAATTCAGGGAATTGACAGGTTTCCCGTGTTCTTCAGTAAGGTTGCTCTTCTCATAGTTTTCGGTATCGTGTTTTCTTTTCTTGCGATGATCTCCTGCCTTTTGGTCATCTTGGGCCCTCTCGTCCTCATTCCTTCTATCATGACTCCGCTTTCTGTCTTTCGTACCTCCATTTTCTACAGACTTCTTCTTTTCTTTCTTTTCCAGTTTTCTCTCTTTTCTCCTTTCTTTCTTCGCCTTCTCTACTTCTCTCTAAACCAACATAGAACCAGGATAGCCATCAATTTAAGCACAAGCTAAACATTAAGAACAGACAGGACAAGCAAGAACATAAGTACAGAGAAACACGAGCATGTCCTGCAGGGACTAACTCAACAAAAGACTAGCCTAACCGAGACTAAGGGTATCTTAATGGAGCAACAGTATAGTGACAAGCACCGTGATGACAAGCCAAATGTCAAGAACAGATTTGGGAGTCTGGTGCAAGAATTAGCTCATATCAAGTCAACCCTTTTCAAGAAGGGTGCTAACTAGTTTTTGGATCCCTGAATTTATAGAAGATCATTGGTTATAGTATCCCCATAGTTACATTACAGTAGAGTAAAATATATCCAAACGAGATACTTCAAGGAAAACAAGTTGCCCATAAACCTTTTTTTCTCATGCTACAACATAACATTGCTACATGCTTTGATTTCCTATGCATAACTAAACTGTATAGGCAAGACAGCAGACAGTGGCACTCTATTAGCAAAAATATCGTAATGCACCATTTGTTCACAAACTCCTAGGAAACCAACTTCCTTACAATAACTAGGAAGTTATAACACTCCAATCCTTGTGATGCTTGACCTATTAAGAGAATCTTTATGATGCAAAACAGCATTAAATTGTCACGAAACCACACTGAAGTAAAAGATCTCTTTCATTTTGTCAATGACCAATCCTCACCAATAAACAGCATGAAACTCAAAACTAGACTACCACCATGTCTGTCATCTGCCCAAAATGTCTCATGGTACTTAAAGAGTCTACATAGCACGTAGATTGAGTTCTCAGATTTTAGTAAAACAATACTTTATCAGGAAGTTATAAAGGGAAAGGCAAGCCCAAATCCACAAATTTCACTTCCACCGAAGTCATAGCACGGCAAAAACCAAATCATCCAACACTCTATCAGTCATATCAAATGCTTCTGCTGTTTAAACAATGGCTGAATTCAGTCAGCCATCTATTGCTTTCAGAATTTAGGTATCAGAAAAAGTCCTCTAGTTTATTTGATTTATGAACTAGGGAATTTATCCATCCTATCAAGCATTTCAAAAGTCATTCATTGAGTTCGACACAGAATTCTCTCTCCCAAGGATTTCACCTAGTGTTTTGTACATCATCCAACATCATTTTAGCATGTTCAATTAGTTCTATAAATATGACATTGCCTAAATTGTTGCAACTGGGGAAAAGCAACATAACAAAGTGATGCATATCTGGCAACTAGACGGTTCCAAGCAACCACATCCCCACTAAAGCTAGGAACAAATAATGATCAAATGTGTGGTCAGAACATGAAATGAACAGACACAAGAACTCAAGCGAGCAAATGCAGCTTTCGTGTTACAACTACTACTTGGTGGATTTGAAGAACTCTTTACTTGATTGACTCAATATATTAAATATCCATGCATCTCAGTGTCACAATTTTACGAAGGCAGGCCTTTATTATATTCCTTTTAAAACCATCAGCCAGCTATTCAAAAAAACATTGAAAGAGGCACCATTTCCTCTGAACCTTGTGGCCATTACTTGCTCCAAAAACATACACATTGTCCACTTTCAACAGGAAACCTCTTATTACACACGTTAGCGCTTCACACAAGCCCACACCCGTGGCCACCCATGTTTTGTCCATATCAGATTGCCACAACACATCATTGCATCTTCATTAATTTCCCAGTTAGTTCCATCCTTCTTCGTTGGCCCCAAAGGGTCAAACACGAGTTTAATCACAGCTTATCTCCCCCCCCCCCTTTTTTGGTCCAATCTACCCTCGTCCGTTCACCAATAAAAACACAACAGTCGCACGTCACGCATGTACCACAAAGACATAAACCAGCCGAGCTTCTGGCGAAGCCGAAACACGGTCAGCCAGGCACAAGCACAAGCTAACCACCACCGAATGCCGAACGAACCTTAATCGATTCGATCAGCGCCTCGTCGCGGACACCATTCCTCGCGTACCCAGGAGGAGGGTACGGGAAGCACCGAGACATCCTAGAAAGCACACAGGCTATTGTCAAGAAACCTCCCGATGGGGAGAGATCACAACAGCGATCGGACGCAAACCCTAGCCCAACCCCCGAGGGGTGATCGAGCAGGGGACTGAAATTGCGATCCGGAACAATGGGGAAGCGCGGATCCGTCCCGCGCGAATTCCCGATTCGAACGAGGCACAGAGGCCACGCACAGAGAAAGAGAGAGAGCAAGAGAGAGGGGGAAGGAGGGAGGGGATTCAGAGCTCGCGAGGAAGAAAGACCTGAGATCCGAAACGAACCCGAAGGCAAGGGCTCGAGGGGGTTTATATAGCGCGAGATCCGGGAACTGGCGTGTTTGGAGACGAGAACACTTGGATCTTCCTGCTTGGACAAGGGATCCCTCATGTTGGAGTGTTTGGGAAGCTGAATTGTGGTGTGCCCGTTGAAGGACAAAGGTCGGGTGAGCCGCGACGCGACTCCCGGTCTCGGTTCCGTTCGGCCTCGTCGATTGAAATCTATAGTCTTCCTCTTCTTTATCTCATTCCGAGAAATTAGTAATATTTTATTTGATAAACGGGTGCGACAATTTTATAATGTTGATAGAGACCGAAACACGAGATCATAAAAATATGTAAACATCGATTTATGTTGCTATAACAGATGCCCTACTTCGGAGAGTCGTCGAAATTTCTTCTTCACCAAATTTTATTCCTCGTTCATTTTATGAGTATTTTATATCATGTTTTCATATTTAAAATCGACAGGAGGTCAAATCATCACTCTAAAAATGTGTTAATTTAGTTCATTTTGCCATGTCTCTCGTACAAAATAATATTCTATCTCACAAACACTTCGAAGTACTTTCAACAAATTGTTAATGCATGACTGAAAAATCAAATGATCACGAGTACTAATTTATAATATAAATTATAAAAATGTCACGTGTCAAAAATATATCTTTAGAATCGACAAATCAATACATTCATGGCTCTAATAACTTAAAATACATGTAAACATTCTCTACCACAAAAGTCTCATCGAATTTCGAGCCACTTTCCTTTCATCAGTCAAATTTCGTGGCGTGCGAACCTCGGGTTGGACCGTGTCCTCCGAGGAAATTTCAGTGAAGCTTCTGTGAAGTCAAAGGAGAAGAATGATGATGAAAGCCTTTTCGTTCAGAAAAGAGTTGGTATATGAGGATGCTGATGGGCCGAGGGCGACGTGATTTGCATCTTGGCAGAAAGACCACCGCCCGAACAAGAAGGCCCAATCCCAATCCTCAGTCACGGCCCAACTGGGTAAGAAGAAGTCTCAAACGTTTTGAGTCTTCTGTGGATTGATCGCTAACCGTTCGATTTCGGCTAGCAAGGTCGTGAAAGTCATTAAGGCACGACTTGTATCTTGTCCGGCATGGACTATAGTAATGCCAACGGCAAGTGCAATAAGGATTCGATTGAACATTTTCAGAAACTAGACCCGATTATCTAAAATTAACTTCATTGACTATTAAGCGACTTAATTATATATCGTATGCCAAACATTTTAGTTGTATTTTTATTTGTAAAAGGTAATCTGTATTTCCTAAAAATCTACGAGAGATTAGATCACCTGTTACTTTTAAGCTAACTTCTGCTTGGAATCCTAAATCATGGATCAGGTTCTAGCAGGATCTAAATTGTCAAGTCCCCGTGCGGGATCAAGCCCAGCTTATGTTTGCGAAAGAGCCACGAGCCCAACGTTTTCTTTTTTACTATTGCAAACTTCCTGAACCCGAGAATCGCATCACAGACCAGACTTCACGCCAAGACAAGAACCAAAGATCCAGCCCCTTCATGGGCCGAACTCTGCGAGAGACCGTCCTTTTCCAGAAGATGGGAAACTGTCGAGCAATGATTGGCACGGCCTACAGAAGCCGCAAATTCTCCTTTACAAATCTAGAATGATCATTACAGTTTTCATTTTCCTTAACTAATCAACCTTTGACCCCACAAACTTCAGAACCCAGAATCTTCCGGGTTCATGACTCAGTCCCAACACTCGCCCAAATCCAAATAGTAGCACAAACCCTGCACATAACAGCGATATATACACACACACACACGAAGCTCCTCTCCTGCTGTCTACATGACTACACAGGCGTTAGGGTTGTCGTCGCTGAAGGCGGTGGTGTACTTGACCTCGGCGGAGCTGGCCCGGGCGAGGGCCGAGGCCTGCGGGTCCTGGAGCACATTCCGGACGTACCCCGGCGGGGCCTTCTTGTCGTAGGCGCCCGGGGCGTAGGGGTGGTCCACGACGTCGTAGGGCACGTAGGGCCAGAAGTCGCAGACCTTGCCAGTGCGGTGCCGGACCCGATGGAGCACCTTCTTCGGGTCGACGTAGCCGATCACGGTCAGCTTGCTCTGCTTGGGCTCGACCTCCACTTGATTCACCCCCTTCATGCCTTGCACCGACTTCCGCACCCTCCTCACGCACCCCTCGCAGTCCATCTTTATCTTTATCTCCACCGTCTGAACAAAATAGAGAAAGAGCATCTCAGCTAACTAGTAATACAAAAGAGGCAAGCAAAGCCAAAACAGATCGAAACCTTGGAGTACCTGGAGCTGCTTGCGCTTCTTGAGCTTCTTCTTGTCGCTGCGAGGCACGTAGCAAATATCAGCGACGTAATCCAAGAACCCCATCACCCCTAAACGATTACAGTTCCTTTCGTAAGCCTGTTGGGGATAAAAGCAACCGCCACGCACTCTTCTCGATCTCTGGTCTTGATGAGAGAAGAAGGAAAAGGATCAGTGAAGCAGGAACCAAATCGAGCTCTCTGAGTAGCTAAACAACCGGCTACATCCCATATAAATAAGCCAGCGCACAGGCTGCTGCACCGTGCCACGTGTGCTGATCGTTCACCGACACGTGTCGCCTCGACACGTGGCCCATTCACGGGAGCCCATGTCATAGTAATGAGGGAGGGAGGGAGAGTGGGAGGATGTGGGGGTCCCTGGTGGCCGACTTTTCACTGCATGGGGGGGAACTGGAATCAGTAAAGAGGGCAGCGGGAGAGCAAAACTGCAGAGAGGCAAATGTCGGCTCCAGCTGATTGACCGAGTCAAGACGAGACCGACCGGCGAAACCGACCACGGCCTCTCTTATCGCTTCCAGACATGGGCCGTTTCACACTTCCCCGTCCGAGGACGCTTCCCTTTGTGCCCCGGAATCATGGAAACCTAGCCTTGGGGACCCATGAATGACCGATCCGGTCTTTTTCATATACGTGTGGAGCCGCTTGCTAGCATCTTTTATTCAGATGGAACTTCATAACTTCTTGCGTTTTTCATGCTTACTCGTTTCACAAGAACAGGTCACGAAGGATGTGCGTTCGTTTTTAGATGTATTAAACGCTTGTTTGAACATGAGATAGTATAATCGTCTATGATATCAAAGTTGATCACTTCACGCCCAATCGCTTGCCCACAAAACTAAGCATGTTCTATCTAGTAAAAACTCTCGACTTTGATTAGTAGCATATCGCATGCAAAGTCACGGAGATCTCAAAAGGAAATTTGGGTTTTGTGTTAGGTGGAAACAATAGCTTTATCATATAATTATTGAGAAACATCAAACTTCCATAGATAAACCGGTAATAGTTTTGTAGTTTAAGCATTGTATCGGTCTGCCATACTTATGTGACCTTAAAAGAATACAATAAACTACAAAACTATGACCAGTTTATCAACAGAAGTTCTATATTCCACGCAATATAGTTGTTTGATAAGTCGATGTCCTATGTGCAAAGACAATATTATTTCCATTAGGAAGTTCAATATTCATTGTGAATATACATCAACGTACGTATGCGGTAGACCCCTTGACCACCCGCCCCCCAAAAATAAACGACTATTCTGTTTGGTTCTCTTATGTCTTGAGATCTTTGCTATTCTAAATAAAAATTATTTCAAGACCATGAAATAATCCAATATATTGTGGGGAAGAGAAAAGAACAAAGAGATGAGCCGTAAGCTTTAATTCTTTCAAGGTTTTGATGAAAGAGAGTGAGAATTCCACGTCCTTTTCATCATCAACGAACAGGAAGTGATTATAATGTGCGACCCTTCATGCAATCGCATCAAGAAAATCAGAATACATAGGAGTGCCTTTGTTTTTATAATTGAAATATAAGAGTATATTTATTTGATTGAAAACATTTTCCGCGAGTTAATTTTCTAAGCTTTCGCACGTTTGAATTGGTGAAAATAATTAGTCAATTGAATTCAATTTAAGGGAAAACGTTCTTCACAAACTTAAAATTAATTGTTTTCCTAAATGATTTTTTTTATTATGAAATTTTCAATGAAACAGACCTATTCCTTAGATCAGATATCGAATGATGACTTTCGATGTCGGATTGCACACGTGGGAGTCGTTTTTGTTGAACCTTAATTGGGTCGGCTAATTTCATGGTCCTCATGATGAGGAAGCTTGAAATGTGTGGATGGGCTCGATTATCCGGCCAGGGGGGGGAAAGCACGAATGGTCTTCGGACAGGCGGATTGCGTGCAAACTCACGTTTAAAAATGTCCGAAGAGGATCTGATAAACGTTGCTTGGCCAAACGGGACAGATGGAGCTTGAATTTTTGCTTAGAGGCGGCCAGCACATGCTCCAGAAGGCAAGCTATTCCAGGGAAGAATGGTAGGTTTTAGAAGATATGGGTTTGGCGGGTGCCGCACCGGCCACGTACGAAACGTTGTGCTCGATCACAATAATGACTATTACGTCGCGAGAATATTACAGGTTGACTCGTTACATAAACCCGAGCTGCAATGGCTATTCCAGAAATGCCCGCTTCTTGTTTTTTTTTTCCCTGTTCACTTCGTCAAATGTCAGATTAGTGATAATAACTAAAATTAGTATGGGATTGTGGCAACATTCGTTTATGCAATGGCTATTCCCAAAAGAGGATTGGTTAAGCACTCCACTTTGTTCCTAGCAGAAGGCCCGGTCCATTGAGCTTGATGGGCTGGTGTCGTGGATGGTCTAATTAGGCACCGCCTCGTTGAAGTTTGTCTCGATGGATTTCACTTTTTAGACCCATCCATCCAATTATACTTGGTCCTTCCCTTTCTTTGGCCAGAGATTATACTCAAATCTTCTTATTAGAGGACGAGAATTGCGACCCGACTTCTGAAAAATTAGAAGATACGTCTTTTTGTCACGTACGAACCGATGGGTCAATTCTAAAAAGCTATGGCTCTTGCATTTGCATGATTTTTAGGTTGAAAAACTATAGCTCTTGGAAGCAGACCAACATGACTTCTCATATACGAAAGACGATGAACTTCCGATGATGAAGATCGCGACTCCGGAATACGAAGGTTAATCCCGACAACTGCTTAGTGTCGGGACCGATAGTGATTCGACAGTAGTTTGAAAAATGCGATGAAGGTCGCGTCGGATCAAAAAAGTCAGGGAACACGAGCCCTTTTTCCTGTTTCCGTGTTGGAAATCGGCACATGGATAGAGCAAAAGCTTTTAGGCTCCCGCTGCAACATTGATTCATGAAGTTGACTCCCGATGGCTCCATGCACGCTCTTAACAGTGCTGTAATCCGGGGGCGGCGCAATGCGGTCTCATCCTCAATCAACATCGCCAGCTTATCCATACGTTCCCTCTGAGATTTTCACCTAATTAAAAAAAGATTATGAATTACCAACATGGTTAGGCTGCTGAAATTAACTTTGAGAAAATGTTGAAAATTAATAGAATTTACCTTCACTTTCGGTTCTTTCAAAATCAATTTTGCACCTCAAAACCCTTTAAGAACGATTCCCAAACACTTCATCCTTAATGTCTATTAAAAAAAATTGAATCAAACACATCCTTAATCATAAACTCTTTTAAGAAGAGTAAATCAAAAGTCAAAGCAAAAAGCCCATGGGGCCCAATTGGCCATCCCGGTTCACATGATTGATCTCTCTCTTTCTATATCTGACTATTGTTTATTTATCTATTTATTTTCATGTAAGTAAGTGCATGGAGAATCCAGCACACCCACACAACTCGACATGTCCCACGGCCACGACCACCCTCTCTTAAATTCTCTCCTCGTTCCCAAGCAAAACAGTAACAACATAAGACCTCTCTTCCTCCCTCGAGTTCAATCCCTTCCTCCCTCTTCTCCAATGAGCTCCATCTCCCGCGGATTCGGCTCCCTGCGCTCGCCGTTCGATCCCAAGGCCTTGCTCGCCGCCGTTTGGGCTCTAGTGCTTATCTCTCTGCGCTGCGGGACCGCCCAGGCCGCCCCGTCGGTAGCGTCGCCGCGCAAGGCGAAGACGGTGCCGGCAGTCTTCGCGTTCGGAGACTCCATCGTGGACCCGGGGAACAACAATGACATGGCGACCGTGGCCAAGTGCAACTTCCCGCCCTACGGTCGGGATCTCGACCCCGGCGTACCGATCGGGCGGTTCAGCAACGGCCGAGTCCCTTCAGACATCTTGGGTACACTCCCCTCTCTCTCTCTCTCTCTCTCTCTCTTTCTCTCTCTCTCTCTGTAGTCCTTATTTGCATATGGTGGTGGGAATGCGGACATCAGACAAGACGACATTAGCTGTTAACCTACCCCACCGCAAAGCATGATTGGGTTCGGATGGATCGCCGGCCCCGATCCGGGTGGTGGAGCGACAGTCGTCTCGCTGTTTTTCTCAACTTTGCATACAATCCACGAAGTCGATTTGCGCCCAATCATTTGCCCATTTCCTCTTTTACGCGCGTCCCCATTTTCTGTGTCTCCGTGCTTCCTGTCTCCCCCTTCATCATCTCATCCCTGGACCATCTTCCTCCTCCGTGCACCCCACGAGGGAAAAAGTCATTCATTCTCTAAAAATATCAAGTGATCGTACCTCGTCGGTCACGCCTTTCTTATGGAAACAAGCCAAAGATGTCTAATCACTTGGTGGCAGTCTGCTCGGATTTCAGCTTGAGAATCATGTGGCTTTCGGAATCGTAAGGTGTAGAATGTACACTTCGACTGTTCTTGCTCGCGCCCGTGTTTCAGCAGTTGTACATTTCATTCGACTGATGGACTTTTATACACTTTAGTCCTAATTCTTTATCCGATAATTTAGCACATAAGCTATAGTCTCAATTACCCTTCGATGAATTCTTTACTCGAGAATCCAACATTTAATTTAATTTAATTTTTTTGGTAGCTGAAAGATTGGGCGTTAAGAAGTTCGTGCCTGCTTATCTGGATCCAAATCTGGAGATCCAAGACCTCCTCACCGGCGTCAGCTTTGCCTCCGGCGCTAACGGATATGATCCTCTCTCCGCCAAATTAGCCGTAATCAATCTCTCTCTCTCCCTAATTAAAGTTACGAATTATAAGACTCAAGTCAAATTGAGATGAGCAATTAAATATCGAAATTATTTACATTCGATTACATAGGGAACTCTTTAATTTGATATGCACATTCAGTCCTCGATCGCTAGTACGACGGGCTGCTAAAGAGTCGCCAGTGCAATCCAAATCAAAACTTCGAGCTAACCCCTCAAATCCCTTCTTGATGTCCCCTTAAATTTGTCCGTGTTTAACTTGTCTGCAGCTGGTACTGTCCTTGTCGGATCAATTAGATCTCTACTCCGAATGCATGGAGACCATACGTTCGGAGGTCGGCGAGGAGAGAGCATCGGCGATCGCCTCCGAGAGCGTCTACATAGTCTGCACCGGCGCCAACGACATAACCAACACTTACTTCATAACGCCATGGAGAAGTTCGGAGTACAATATCTCGGCCTACACCGATCTCATGGTCAGCTCGGCTTCCAGTTTCCTTCAGGTAATAACATTTGCGGATGACTTCAAAGCTTCGTGGAGAATATGGAGGAATGTCTAAAGCTGTGAACTTCACACCTTCACTGTCATTCAGGAAAACTTAGTCTATAACTAATCATATTATTAAATTAGGCTAAGTGGGCCAAATTGGTCTGATTTTGCAACTTCTTGTCATGTCTGATGACATTCACCAACTTGTATGGCGGGCAGGATCTGTACGGACGGGGAGCGAGGAGAATTGGGGTGCTGAGCCTGCCGCCGGT
This sequence comes from Melaleuca alternifolia, assembly GCA_019926035.1. Lineage (NCBI taxonomy): Eukaryota > Viridiplantae > Streptophyta > Magnoliopsida > Myrtales > Myrtaceae > Melaleuca > Melaleuca alternifolia. Next base: position 2,710,933 of record JAGKPW010002416.1, on the reverse strand, counting down.
AGGGTGCCTCCCGTCGCAGAGGACTCTACACGGAGGCCCCGAGAGGGAGTGCTTCGATGAGGCCAACGAAGCGGCCGCCCTCTTCAACTCCAAACTCTGCGCCGAGATCGGCTCCCTCGACGAGGACCTCCCCGGCGCTAGGCTCGTTTACATCGACATCTACTACCCTCTGCTTGCCATCATCCAAGACCCTGCTCGATTCGGTAACTAATTCTCTCCCATTCTGCGCTAATTAGTCCTCTGATCTCTTTGCCCATCTCCTTCTCCGGCGAGGGAAGACCCCTTTTTGGTGTCCGGATGTTGGCACGGGCACATTCACTATGCATTTGCCGGAGCTGTTTGAGCTGGCCCAGGAGGACTAATTTGGCAGCGTTCTTCCCTAAATCTGGGCTATGTAGGATTCGAAGTCTCGACGAAAGGGTGCTGCGGCACGGGGGACATTGAAGTGAGCTATCTCTGCAACCGTCTCGACCACCCCGACACGTGCGACGACGACACCAAGTACGTGTTCTGGGACAGCTTCCATCCCACCGAGGCCGCCTACCGGACCATCACCGAGCAGATGTTCAGCAAGTACGTTCGCGAGTTGCTCTGAGATCAATCAATGCCAATCGTGTTGGTTCGCCTAAAGGGAAGGAGTGGCCTGGCATTGGCCTCTTTTTTGGCTCAACGGTGCATTCCTATCTTTCCCCCCCACCACAAAATTTGGAATCGCTCTCTTTCCTCTTGCTGTAATTACGTGGTTTTCAATTCAATTTTCAATCTCGCATTCTTTCATTCCACTTCGCGAACCGAGGAAGATTAACACGACATAATGGTGCGTTCTTTTCGCAAAAATACATTTCCAAAATGATCGCTCGTATACTTACAAAAATAAATGAACAAAAAATATCTCCGCTTCGCCCATTAAAATATCTAGACTAAGGGCATGCAAAAGAACCGGAAACCGAACAGGACAGGCCCGAAACCAGAACCGGCTGTTCTTGTGGGACCGGGTGTGGAACCGTCCATCCGAATTTTTAAGTTAAAAATTTCCAAAATCCTAACACCTTCCCAGTCCCAAAGGCTCTCTTCTCCTCTCATGTCTCAACTCTATTCTTACAAAAGAATATCCTCCTCCATATTCTTATTGAATTCGTCTCAGGGTACTTTGGGTGAATGCACGTCGATTTCAACCCAACGATGTGACCATTGGCTGCATTCCATTTTTCCTCCACGCGCGATTCCATCTCCTTCCTTCGTCTAGAGCACGGCTTTCGCTTGCATGCTCTACCCATGGCATCGAAACGGGACAAAGAATAAGAAGAACTGTCTTCCTCCGATTGGGGCGATGCCTTTCGACCAGTTTCCTCCGCCCGTCGATCGCGACCTCGGGTTAAGCCACCACCGTAATGCGGAGGAGTTAAACCCCGCGTCCTCATTGTTGGGTCTTCCCAGTTGACATTCAATTTATCTGCCTGTCGATGGGGTTGTGCAGTCCGGTCCGGTTCCGAGAGGGTTAATGAAACCGACGGGCAGTTCCTGATTCCAAGTTTTTAAAATGCACTGTTGGCGAGATTAATGTCCATGGGCCTTGAGACGGCACACTCAGCTAATACTTGATCAACGATGGGTCGAACCATTATTGCTCAAAGCAAGTCCTTCGTTCGTTTGCACGCAGTCGTTCTCGGGTCATGCATGACGAATGCAAAAAAAATGGATGTAGTCAAGAACTACAAATGAGTTCGACGAAAAAAGAAGAGAATTGGTTGTGAGGTTATTACATTTGATAACACTAAACGGTTCTCCACGACGAGAGATCGATAGGAAAAAATCTATGTAACGTTCTAAATAAGGAGCAGGTTACTCAACTCATTCGGACGAAATAACCCCATCCATATTGCTAAAATCCGATAGCCGTGTCCCGTGACCAGCGCGTTCGGGATGCCAAATGCATAAGTACTTTCCAGTCATCGACAAACTTTCCCTATTCGCCGTTCGTGTTATCGAACAAATTCTGAAGGGTCATGCCAGGACGGATGCATGATCTTGGAAGAAAGGTTTTGACCTTGTGAAGATGGAATGGAATGAAGTTTTGATGGTCCTGGCTTTCATCGCGCGTGGCTACGCTCTTTGTCCTCGCCCGCTAATCCAAGCTAGAACCCTTCACGCGTGACGGCGCGCTTCGAAGTCAAATCTTGCCGAGAATTCGTTGACCGACCCAATGGGCCACGTTGACAAAAACGGAGATATTTACGATGGGCTAACGAGTGAATTTCGATTTTATAAAAAAAAATCGAATAGCCGGGTACTAACTATCGCAACGATATTTAAAGCCAGATGAAGTGTCGAATATGTAGAAAAGTATAAAAAAAGTATGATCGTGCTAATTTAGTACTGAACATTATTACGCTTTCATAATTGAATCCATTTAGCTAATTTAGGGGCATAAATTGATAATACGGACTTATATCATCCTATGTAACATGGCTGACATTGGTGTTGATACTTTCTTGCCGCTTTCTTTTTGTCAATGGCCAGGGCTATCAAGTGCTAGCCTCATTGTAAGCGGTGGCAACATACACTCTCGCCGGAGCCAAGAAAGTCTTGTCGGGCGTGTCACGTAAGATTGTCGATATCCACGTCGGTAATTTTCTATTTAAATCGGTCTTAATAAACTTAATTGTTATAATATGAAAATATACGTATTTAAATTGATATAATTAAAAGGCTTATCATAAATGCGATGAATTTTAAGATTTTTTTTATCCTATAAAAACCAATATGATAATAATTGAAGTGGGGAAAAGAGAAAAGGCAAAAAGGTAGGTCAGTAGTCGCTAAAGGTGGGGTGAGGTGATATTGATAATTGCTGAGATGCAATGGTGGCTTCACGAAAGCCACTTTTCGAGGTCACGTCTCGCCGATAAAACTAAAGAAATGATTGAATCGACTTCCTGAACTTGCGCAACGACACGAGACCAAGAGCGTGGACCCCTGGCGACAGCGCTGGTAAAAAGACAAGTCCCCGTTAGAAGGCTGGAACGATGATCACTAGCGACGGCACGGAAGCGTCCGTTTGAAGAGTCATTGTGGCAAGACGATGTGGATGTTAGATTTCGATTAGCATTGCACCCGAAGGTTGCTTGTGATCTTAATCCCCGGGGCTAGTATCGGTCTACAACGCGCAATCTCGTCTTAACTCCGAGGGATTAAATGAAGTCGGTAAGATTAAGACGTGTCGTGTCTCTCGGGATAACGTCTAGTTTCAAAGAAAGCAAAGAAGAGCATGCTTAGATCGGGCATGTTCGTTAGTGGAGACCGTCGGAATGTCATTAGATAAATAAATAAATAAGAAGAAGATAATCATGAAGGATTGGACCTTTTTGTACACAAAAATTCATGTGGATCTCCGAGGGTTTAAACAATCGCTGGAAGGCCAAGTGCTCTTTTTGTTCCTTAGCGAGAGCACTAAACCCACCCCCCCACATCCCCCTTAATTTTTCCCCACATTCGAGTGGGTCCAAGAAATGACAAATTGGGTGGGATTCCAAAGCGATCCACTTCCAGTTTCTCTCTTTTGCTCGGCAGAATTTAGCTGTCGTTGGTGGGACTTATCACCCGACCCACATGGGTCACATTAATCACCGACCCGAAAGGAGGGGGGGTGATGCGCACGTCCTTGCACCTTATAAAATTCGATTAAGGCGGATTGGCCCACCCTCTATTCGGGCTGTTTGGGTTCGTTCACGTACCTAACAATCTGGCATTAGTAGACACCCGTCAGGACAAATGAGTTGGATATTTAATTAAGAAATGATCCGACTCTAATTGACCTATCTCGATGCAATGAGGATTTAGTAATCCATACTGAATAACCTAATTTAAGAAAATTCATGTCTATACTGATCCGTGACACGTGGAGCGAGCTAGCACGAAACCGAGTGCATATGAGAGAGTCGGATAGTGGATTGTATTTAAGTAAGCTATGAGCTCATTTAGCACGCATACTATTTTGGATTTTACCATTGTAAATCTACTTATAGTTCATTTATTAAATTAAACACAACAACCCAGTACATCAAATGTGGATTAAGAAACGGGTCTATGACGTATTTTGAGACGTTTAAGTATTGTACCTCGTGAGAATTTATCGACACTAGCGAGAGTCTGCGATGATCATACCATGCTTTTGCGACCAAATATCACGGTTATGTACACTTGGTTTTTCTATGAGAGAATCGCGACACTAGTAGCCTAACCACTCGCCGCATTCTATTAAAGTATCATCTCGCATCACTTGACAATGGGTTTTATTATAGTCTTTCTCCGCCAATGATTTATATATTCTTCATATTCACGTGATCTCTCTTCACTTATTAATTTATATTCTTTTCTTACATCTTGGCTAGGTCGAACCGCGCGATGATTGGGGTGAGCCGGTGATCTAATTCGAGCAATGGAACTAGTTAAAACTTTGCTAAGAGGTTCGGCCAACTTCCCTCTTTCATCAACGAGGTGTACCGTTCATGTTCGAGAATGATGTGCATAGTTTATTCTTGGAAAAGTCGTAGGCACGTTCCGTCCATCACGAAGTAATCCCCCGACAAATTGGTACGATGGAATCGAAGGCACGACCCGCGTACCAATCCTCGAACTTAACGATTATTGACCAGTGAACCAATCAGCCTATCTGTATACCTAAATTATAGGCTTAATTTCCTTTAAAAAAATCTCAAATTTTGAATCTAATTTCAATTAATTTCAAACTTTCGATTCAGTTTTAAATTTGCTTCAATCTTTTTTCTTAAAAAATCACTAATTTTAACTCTAATCTCTTGTCCATTCCTATTAGCCTTCCGTCAAGAAATCGCTTTGAGTTACTTTTAATTTTCTTGATTTTTATATTAAAAGAATATTTCGTTTTAGAAAGAATTTCTAACATCATTTTGCTAATGTGGATTTGTTATTGACCCGAGAATAGTCACGTGAAACCACTAACGACACATTTCGCGCGGAGGGTAAACAGGAGGGATTCGAAATTAGACCGGAAAGCTGTGATTCTTTTCGAGCTAAAAAGAAAGTTTCCCTAACTTTTCGTATTAAAGATCGTCTTCCTTTCGGAGATAATTTTTAACTTCACCTTACGGAAATGCTACGTCAAACAACCAATGGTGATTTTTTGGACTAGGGTTAGCGTGGGTAGATTCGATGCTAGATTCAGAGTTAAACAATTTTTTTTTTAAAAACCATAACCGGACATAAAGTTAATTAAAAAAATCATAAACAATCTTTATGTCTTCTTTGTAATATATATTATTAATATTGCATGTGTACGTCAAGTTGCGGAATCTAGAGTCACAGGTCTCCACGGGACCCCCCCGTGACGTTAATCATTGACCCTTCTTTCTTTTTCCTTTTCAATATGGAGTTCCACGAGACTCTGATTATGATACTTAACCTCGAAATTAATCAGTAATCGATTGATTAATTACAAAGAATGAACCCCGCAAGACGACAAGCGAAGGACGAGGACACGGACTGAGGAACATCCGTCGGGTGGAAGGTCGGTCGAAGTGGCGATCGTGCCTCGCGACAGAAGACGACAACGATGACAGGCGATCGTGTAATGCTTATAAAAAAAACAATCATAATAGATATAACAAATATAAATCACCCAAAATCCTAAATTATATTTATCATAATTTATAACACATTTACTCGACTTTTCTAAGCAACATAAAAAACTCCAAATTTTATACTCATCGCAAACTTATATCAACGTGACATTTTTATCCGAAATTTTTTGTTGATATAAAAAAACAATTTATCTCAAAATTGGGAGTAAACAAATCAAATGAGTACACATTTTGAATAATTTGGGATATTACGTTACATGAGTATAAATTCAAAATTTTTAGTGTATTGAAATAAAAATGTTTTTTTTGTGTCGCAAAAAAAAAACTAAATGTTGTGGTAATTATAATTTATGATTTTTCGTTGCCTTCTCCTTAAAAAAATAATGATGGTTGATTAAGAGCAGAAGGTTTTCTTGAGTTGCAGTCGAAAGGGACTGAAATTCAGACAGGGAAAGCCATGTGGAAACAACCGACTAACAGCAACTCCCGACGGTTAATAACCACCAACGATCTCAAGGAAAAAAATAAATAAATAACAAAAAAAAAATTGCTGGTAATTAAGTAACATTAAAAACTACATAGATTCGGAAGTTTTTGGAGAGTATGTATGACAACATATCGTAAATAATCGTCATCAAACGGCTCGGAATTTGTCAACAAGTTGATGCGAATCTTGAGCAACATAGCATATGCATATTATTGGCCATTTCCAACGAATTGTCTTGATATCGAAAGATCGCGACTCTTGATTTTGAAAATCGATCATAATCGTTATATCCAACACGGATCATGAGCTTCGCGGTTCGTGGCCAAGTCCGGCCGGTCCATTGCGAGTTTCAGCAAGTCCGACCGGACCCAAACGACCGCACATCAACATAAGCCCGTCTCGCGAGAGATGGAATTAAGATGGCACGCGAAAGTCATGACGTACGTCGCTCTTCCCTTTTCACGTAATCGCTTCATCTTAAATCTAATCCTACGACGAGACAAAGTAAACTTTTGTCACATGGAAGACTCCTATGGCAGAAAACACCAAAAAAAGAAAAGTTATATTACTAATCTAACGGAAGTAATAAATAAAAGGGAAGAGAAATTACAAAGTTGGTGGACAAACAAACGACTCTCATGTCAGAAAAAGGACATGCCCCCGGCGAATTGGCAAATTGAGGTTCGATAGTGAAATCAGGAATCGCATCGAGAAAGTCCCAAACAAAGTATAAAACCGACAGCTTGTGTGATCTCCAACCTACGTGAACCCACGACTTGTACTTGTTTAAACGCTGGACGTAATTGGGATTTGGTCCCTCCTCGTTCTTTTCCTCCCAGAAAGACCAGAAGAGAAAAAAAATATGTTTAGTAATCACGGAGTTTTTGGATTATTCTAATCGCGATTAGTGTGAAAAGTATTAAGTAAATTTCGGGAGAAACGAAGAGAAGGGGGAGGTTATATCTGGGGCAGGTTTGGAAGAGAAGGATCTTTTTCCTATTTCTTTTTCCTAGGTCGAGGTGGAAAAATATTATTGTATTCTTTTTTACTACGAGGATTCGCCTTTATTTATTGTATTTTTGGAGAAGGACTGCGTTTCGGATTGCTAATTGTCGCCGGCGGCGGATTGGTGGCTCATCGGGATTTTTTTTTCCGGTCGATTCCTTAGATCGAGTCACCTCCCCCTCGAGAAAATCGATCGTTGGCTGAAATCTAATTTAACGAGTAATTCGATAGTGGGCACATTCCGATAACAATACCGATCGTCCGTCTGTTCGAGCAATGAAATAGAGAATATGCGATAGCCTATTCTATTTCATTCCTTTCCTATTCTACAACAGTCGTTTTCAGCATATCGATCACAGAGTCGTTTCTTTCACTCTGCCATTTTCTATCTCTCTTTTTTCACTATGAATCTCTTTTGTCGCCCTTATGGGCAGCACTATCCCCCATCGACCAACACCGGAAATGCTTACGTAAGAGGACTGATGCCTAAATGTCCGTCGAAGTGATTGTTAAGAGCTCTAGTATGACTCCAGTTGCAAACAAGGGAAACAGAGGATACAGGATGCGTGAGCTTGATGAGGCCAAAGATGCCGACACACGTGAGACTAGAGAACGAGATGTTAATGAAATCAAAGATAAAGCACAATAGTTCGGGTTCAAGACTGGTGATCACATACGACTAAAAGAGAAAGGATGAGTCTTCAGCTTAGCTATCAAAAGTCAGTTAATCAGTTGAATAGCCGTTGAGTCTGTTGTACTCATAACAAATATACTAATGAACTTGCATTACATATAGATGTGTGTGGCTTCATTCTACGCTATGCTCTCAGATGTAAAGTTTTGCAATTCTTGAAATACAGAAAGAAGAGAAGTTCCCTTCTCTATTCTTCGTCTTCATCTCCATTCAAGTCTTTTTCTTTCATTCTATTCATAAAACTTCTTCAACGACGATAGTCGGCCAACGTATCTACATAGCTATACACAAAAATGATTTCATCATTCCTTCTTTCGCTCGCTCTCGTTATATCTCCGGTCTTACATTAAGTTAAAAAGAAGATCGATTTTTGTCATATACTCGATAATTTTATGAGCCTCGCATTGTAAACGATTCTGAACTTTCCTTGCCCGTGCAGGATGGGAATCTGGTCGGACCCGCCCATGGTCGTTGGGTTATCAATTTTTCGTGTTGGCTTGTATCGCAGGGGACGGATTGATTGAGAGGGACTAAGGGGCTCGATGGACGGGACAGGATTTGGACCACGTGGCGCGCGATTGGATTGCTAAGTCCCCACTCCGTGTCGTGCTGGTCCCCCCGACCAGCTTATCCGCCCCCCGCTTCTGTCATCGGGGCTCAGGACGATGACCTCGAAATCAAAGCCAGCCTGTTACATCGTACGGGTTCGTTTCGTCTCTCGTGCGACACTGAGGTAAATTGTCTGAAAAATCTCAAAATCTATTGTTTAATCTTTAATCTTTTAACTAAGATTTAATTTTGTACCTATTAGATGACAGCCAATTGAATTCTAAGGGTGCGCATGATACAAATTCTATCCAGAATTCTAATTCTGGATAGAATTAGAATTTTCTGATTCTCTTCCAGAATGAGTTTCAGAAGAAATGCGTTTGATACGGTTAAATAATTTCTATTCCAGAATGAGAAATCTGTTTGATATGATAAAAAAAATTTTGTTTTCTATTTCTGATTCTGTTTTTGTTTCATTTAAAGAAAATTTTTAATTTTTTATATTGCAAGATATCTATTCAATTAAAAATCAAATACTTATTATTTAGCCCAAAAAATTGATGAATTTTTTCACATTTTCTATTATAATTGAACTCCGAATTCACTTTTGTTGTATAAATAATAATATATAATAATTCCCAAAGAACTAGGAGAGATGAGAATGTCCAATATTGAGGTAAGGCATTTTTCCTGTGGGTTTTGCTTGGCCAATCCACGAACATATTGGGCAGAGTTAAATTGGAAAATTGATGATATTTATTAGTATTTTTCTAATGTTAGAAATTTAATTTTCCAAGAAAATATGAGATTTCCAAATAAAACTTTAATTTTTTTTAATTTTTTTAGTTTTTAATAGAAACTATGTTTTATTTTATTTTTGAATTTTTAATACTTTTTAAATAGAAAATAAGTTTTAATTTAATTTTTAATTTTTAATACATTTTGTGAATTTTTTTATAATTTCTGAATTAGGTTGGATTTTTTTTAGAATTCTTTTTTAAAAAAATTATTATTTATTATTTTTTTTATTTTTTATTTTTTATTCGAAAAAGGACTTCGGATTGGGTCGGGGCACATTCGAATGAGAGGAGGGCGAGAGCAATTTGATTAGGGCAAAAAATGAAGAAAGATTTTTAAAAGAGAATGGATTCTCAAATAGTGCCCGAGAATGAGAAATCAAAAAAATTTCATTTCTTATTCTTGCCCTAAAATCAATTCTGGATGAGAAATCTAGTCTAGAATTGATTCTGGGACATTTTTCAATCAAACGGAATTCTCATCCGGAATGGATTCTTTTACCCAAGAATCCATTCCGGACGAGAAACAAGTGCGTATCATGCGCAACCTAAACGTCTGGATCGTGCTAATTTAGTCACGACCTTTATGAAAATTTATTAATCGAGTAGCTCTGAATAATTTCTATGAAATTGATAAATTGTTAAAAATTTTAGGACTAAATCGACACAATTTGAATGTTCATGACTATATTGGCCTCTATAAAATATATCGAAGACTCAATTGGCAAAATTAAATGGCATAAAATTGAACTGACGGTAGCATAGTGAATTTATTATTTTTTGAACAATTTTTTCCTAGAAAGTTTGATTCAATATCCTGTTATCGATTGCCTCACCTATTATTCCATTTAATTTTCGGCAGATTTGTTGTGTGGTCTGCCCTAAGAACCAATCAATATTGATACTCTAACATTAGTTGGGGTTTAGGTTGTGTCGAAATTTTCGACATTTGCTAAATTTAGGTATTCATAATATTTTGGTAGAGACCGCTTATGATTTGTGGGCCAAAAGTGTTTGAGCACGCTGCTAATGTTTAGTGAACTTACATGGTCGCAGACAATTACAAGCTGATTTTATACTTCTCGTGTATCGTGGCCCAAAGATTTAACTGGGTTCGACCTATTTGCTTGATCTGATTACCTCTATATTATATACTCTTTTTCGGTTGAGACTCTAGAGGTTTTTCGTCAGAGTCGCACATAGATGAGAGAATACATACAGAGGTTTTGTAATCATAGATCCGCGAGGCGAGAATTACATGCAATCAAATAGAAGGAACTCCAAAATCTGCACGCTAGCATTTATATTTTGGATATTTCAATTCGTGTGTATAGATACCGATGAAGGTATAATACTTGGGGCGCTAATCTAGGCACAACCGATTGTCAATTTGTCTTCGAATTGATAAAGGTACATCCGAAAATCCTGCTTCAATTTTAATATACTTATGGGTCCTATTTAGGGTTTTATTTCCGCTCCGTTTGAGAAACCATGAAACCAATCACTAAACCTGCCGAGTAAATGTGGATAAAAACTAATTTGGGAGGGAGATAATCATCTAAGAACATATTGAACGTGCCGGTCGATGATGGGGTCTGACTTTTCAAACGCCATGGTTTCAAAGTCAGACTTCTTTTCTCTTTGACGCGGAGGCCTAGGGCATGGCAACGTTCATTATTCGCCTAGGCAACGAAATTATTTCCCTTTTCACGTTGAATTCGTGGGAGTAATCATGCTTCCCAACGACTATTGTTACAGTTTTATCCACGGAAAAACCAATCGACCCAACCGCCAAAGGCCCAATACTTTAAGTCTAGTTTATTTAGTGAAAAATAATCGATAAAATGTTATTATTTTTTTTCACTTGTAGCCCTTAAAATAATGAACTAATGAAAAAGTGTCTCCAGTGCCGATAATAATTTATATTTAAATATATTTCCTAGATGATCAAAATATATTTTCTTTGTTTCATTTATAGAAGTAATAAGGGTACGTTTGGTGACGGTTCTGGTTCTTAATTTTTCATATCCGGACGAGTTTGGGACGAGAAACCTGTTTGGCAAATGCCTTTATAATTTTTGTTCACAGGATGAAAAAAAAGGTTGGAATGAGTTTTGGATGAGAAAACAGAACAAAACAATTTTGATTTTCTGTTTCTCGGACGAAAATGCACAGTACGAGAAAAGAAAAAACCGATTTCTTCCTTAATCTTTACTCTCGTCCGAAACGACAAAGAGAAAATTGATTTTACCAAACACGTTTCTCTTCACAAAAACTCATTCGAGAACCATTTCTCAAAAAAACTCATTTAAAAAAATTGTTTCTGGGACGAGAATGGTTACTAAACGCACTATAAGAGTAATTATTTTTAGGAAAATATTTTATCAATTATACATTATTCACAGAACAAACAAAGTGTTAATCTAAATTTCGTCACGCATAATTAAAGCTGAAATTAAGAGAAATATAAGCTCCTTGGCTTTCCATGTAACACTTGATTTTACTTCCTTGATTGTCTCGGTACATAACTGCGTTGCATGGCTAATATCGGACGCATTGAAGAGGATTTCAAATTTGCGAGCTCTTCTTTTCATATCCTGCTAAATCTAGAGGTTATACTATGTTCTTTTATACGGTATCTCCTACACTCGATGCATCTCACTCTCAGATCATTCGGTTGTGCGATGGACGGGTAAATACCCTCGAAACTTCAATTGATCGTGTACTAACTTGATCGGTCTTAATCATGGCTAATTGTTCATCACCATAAGCCTAATGGAAAACCCTATTTTTTTTCATTGTTATAGAGGGAAGTCATAATCTGATTTATTGACCAGATCGGTGCACAGACCGTGATTCTTCCCCGTGCTTTTTTGCCAGACGGATTTCGCTTTAATGCCGGGGGAGGGATCACGTGACCAAGCGACCCGTCACACGTGCGCTCGACGGGGCAAGGCCGGCACGTGTGTCTTTGGCTCGCCGCCTTCTCACGAGCAGCACTCACTCGCCAGCTGTGTCTGCCCCCCTCCTCAATTACAAACTACATTTCTCTTCGCTTTGACCACTTAATTTTTATTTATTTTTGTTTGTTTTATTACGGCTCGTAACATTAAATCAAAATTAAAGTTAAAATCCAGTTTCATTTCAACGCCCGTGTTTAGTGCGTCGTCCTGGTCCTCACCTTTTTTTCACCGGGATGGCAGTCGCCGTGATAACGGCGACCTACCGGGGGCACGGCGGTAAATCGCGGGACCACCGTCAGCAACTGAAAACTAGTGTCGTCTTCGGTGCATGTGGAGTGCGGATCGGCACCTGCACTGCACTTGCATTTGCAGCCAGTGGTGGTGTAGAGAGAGAGAGAGAGGAACGACGCCGATACTCTGAGCCATTGGAGATCAGACGACGTTTTCGAGGTCTACTCTCTCTTCTCTTCTCGCATGCTCCTAAATTGCACATCTTTGACAGGTGAAGAAGAAGAAGAGGAAGAATCGCCAGTGGATCAGGAAGGTCTCCTTTTACGCAAAGCAATGTCTGCGTCGCTCTCGCGCTCCAATACTCTCTGCTCTGCTCTGCTCTCTTCTTTCTCTCTGTCTGCCCTTTTCTTTTTCTTTCTTTTTCGCATGGAGGTGTGATTTGCCTGAAAGCCCACCTGAAAAAAGCTCACAGAAAGATTCACTTATCAAATGGAAAAGTGAGAAATTTTCTCGGAGCCCGCGAAGCTTTTCTGTACAAACGAGAGAGAGAGAGAGAGAGAGAGAGAGAGAGAGAGAGAGAGAGAGAGGTGGTTTTTCTATGCGCATTTCGCCGGAGCCGTCCTTCGCTTCGATTAGCTCAAGAAGTTTTGGATGAGCGACGACTTTGTGTGCATTTCGCCGGAGGCAGCAAGCGTCGCCTGTTTTGATCTTGTGACTGATTTTTCACACGACCGCCGTTTTCCGTGCAGGTCTTGAAGCTCTGGACCGAAGAGCGAGGGTCGTGGCTATTGATGCCCGTGATAATTCGCGGGTCCGTTTCTCTGGAACGATATCGCTTTGCCTCGAAGAGGCTGAGCGAAGCAATTCATTGCTTTCTCAGTAGAAACGCTTTGCTGCTCCGCTGAGAAGCTGGTCAACAAGCGTAACGCACAATCGCATTCTGTTGGATACAGCTTTTCTCAGTTCGCTCAATTTCCGGAGCACTCGCGGGTTCGACTCCAGAAAAATCGTGCATTTTGCGACGCCGTTCGTCTGAAGATCTCGCAGAGTAGCTTTTCATCCGACTCTGTAATGTTATCGGCTTAACAGAAACGACGTGATTTTCAAAGCGCTTTGTAATTTTGGCAGGGGTGACGGGACCAAAAGGGTCGTTTGAAGCGTCAATTCGGCTTTGCATGAGGTGGATTGGGAGCGGAATTGCTGTCTCTGAGGGTGGACTCTGATCTGGCCACCACGCAACTATCAGCACCTCTTCGACTTCTTTCAGTGGAGAGTTTAGCGAGTACATTGAATCACATACCCCATGGCGGGCTTGTAGAATTCTTTGTTGGTGTTTAGCTGAGTCAATTCTTTGTGCCGAGTGGTCAACATGGCTAGTTGGGACGCTTTGGGAGATGTTGCGACTGTCGTCCAACTCACCGGCCTCGATGCCGTACGGCTCATCGGGATGATTGTGAAGGCCGCCAACACGGCGCGGATGCACAAGAAGAATTGCAGGCAGTTTGCTCAGCATCTGAAGCTGATCGGCAACTTGCTGGAACAGCTCAAGATCTCTGAGCTCAAGAAGTACCCGGAGACGAGGGAGCCTATTGAGCAGCTCGAGGACGCGTTGCGGAGGTCTTACGTCTTGGTCCACAGTTGCCAGGACCGGAGTTACCTCTATCTGTTGGCCATGGGGTGGAACATCGTGTATCAGTTCAGGAGGGCTCAGAACGAGATCGACCGATACTTGAAGCTGGTCCCTCTCATTACTCTCGTGGACAATGCTCGAGTTCGGGTAAGGATTTTCTTTTTGCTCTGGTCGTCGTCGTTGTGGATATTGCGATTGTAAGACCATTTCGTGGGGCTGGGACGGATGGCGTATTGGAGATGAGGATCGCATATGTTGGTAAAAAAATTCCCTATCCTTAATCAAAGGGTCGTTTCCAGTGATGCTGATGATATGCGTCATCAACAAGGTTACAAAATTTTCTCAATAGCATTTTGAGTGATGACTTGGTTGCAATGAAGTTTAAATCAGGTCAACTGATGATGGATCTTGGACCTTTTTTTTTTTTTTTTTGACTTTGGTTAGCTTACCAGGTACAAGTCCAGTGGAGTGGAGTTCATCGTACTTTATAGATATTAAAGTACGTAGCCGGTCAAAAACTTGTGCACGGTTTCAGTTGTTTTGTAGTTGTAGAAGTACCTTTATAGATGGAAGTTGATTTTTAATCCTTGAATACGTTGTTCTGGAATGCAAGCTAGAGAGATTGCATTGCGCCTTGCAATCACTGGCATGCATTATCTCCCTTGATTCTGGGAGGGAAAACTTGGTAATTGGAAGGAAAACCCGGGTGGTTCATATGAAAATTTATATGTCAGAGTCTTGTCTGTAAATCCTCCAAGGATCTTGCTTTATCTATGAGTTCTTATTGGGAAAAAATCAGTTTGCTTGACATGGTGGACTTTTCCTTTTATACTGAGAAGCATATTAAAGTCGCGAGCACTGAGGGCTTTACTTCTTTTGTTTATTAATTTACAGGAAAGGTTAGAAGTAATTGAGAGGGATCAACGAGAATACACATTGGACGATGAGGATCAGAAGGTGCAAAGTGTAATCTTAGCGCACGAGCCTTCAAAAAATGAAACCATGATATTGAAGAAAACTCTGTCTTGTTCCTATCCAAACCTCTGTTTCAATGAGGCTCTGAAGAAGGAGAGCGAGAAGCTTCAAATGGAACTTCAACGGTCACAAGCAAACTTGGATATGAGTCAGTGTGAAGTTATTCAGCGCTTACTTGAAGTCACAGAAACTGTTGCCTCAGATTCACTCCTTGATGGTTCATCTGTCAAACAATCCAAGAAAAAGGAGAAAAATACGTCTGATGCTGATAGTGATGGCGAAAATTCTGCTGGTGAAACATATCCTAAGAAAAGTTCTACTAGCAAAAATTCAAGGTCAGTCTTCTTTCAAGTTAAGCTCCTGTATGTATCTCCATCACCACTGTTGCAGTAATCAGCACTTTCCTAATCTTCCCTTGACTCCTGTCTGGCTATTGGACTTGAGGCTGTTAAGATTGAGAATGATCACTTGCAATCATCGAAATGACGTCGCTTGGGAATATTATGCTTCTTCCTCATATCACTTCATCAACTTATATTTTGATAAATCACCCAGTTTTGATTCTCTTTAACTGCTTTTATTGTTAAAGTGCCCTAGTGCTTGAGGCATTCCTACTAATACGCTTCATGTATTTCATTGCACTGTGTCCTGCTGGAGGAGTTTGAAAGGCCTTTGAAAATTTGTTTGAATATTTGTTTCTTCTTTTCCTGGACAGAAGTACATCATCAGTCTCCTTGGACCACGATCTGCTCCCATCTAGTAGTTCATATGGACATTATGAATGGCACACTGATTTACTGGGCTGTTGCTCAGAACCACTTCTATGTAAGTTCCCTCCTGGAAAATCTAATGACCTGCTATGCAAGCTCTTTTGAGAGAACCATAAAGTTCGACATCTCTACTTTTAGCTGCAAGAAATTAGTAAACTTCAGTGAGTTCAACCCAATGATACGTAATCTCCCTGTCATTGGACTCCCCAAGTCATTTGTCCTTATTCCTTTCTGCCTAGTGCCCCTTTATATCACAAATCCTATGAGTTCTGTGTTTATGATATTAGCTCCATTATCACCACCTTTCACATGATACTAATGGCATAAGAAGCTCACTACCTCTATCCACAGTATTATTCCCTTTTTCCTTTAGTAAAGTATTAAAGCCGGGGGGGGGGGGGGGGTTTGGTTTAGAAAGACTATCAATTTCCCCTCCCTTGGAGTGCTTTAGCGTTCCTCACACAGTGGTCCTTTATTGTGTATGACTACATACATGCAGAAAACAATCGTTCTATTTAAGAGCCAATGGTTAGCTATCTATAGCAATACTGACATGTTACTGTTGAGCGTGTGTTCTCATTTATGCGTGATATGCCCTGCATTTTGACAACTTATCTTGATGTGCAGGCATAAAAACATTCTTCTGCCCTTGCGATACATTGTCAAAAATTGCTACTGTGGCAACTAGGAGGCATATGAGTAAGCACATGTCATGCCATTTTCTTATTTCGATTTCATTATATATGATAACCTTAATTATATGGCTGATTGTATGTTTGATGTCTGTATTCTCTATGAATTATCATGCAATCATTTAGCATTAGATTGCATAGACTTTCAACGCCCCCCACTCCCCACTGAATAAAGAAGCAGAAAAAATAAGTGTTGGAAAAAGAGAAATTGAGAATAGTTGGGATAAGTGGCCCATATGCCAACTCCCTGGTTAGATTATATTAGATCTGTCTACCACAGGAAAAATCTTTCATATGTACTCCTATGCTTGTGCTTCCAAAGTTAAGCATCCTTCTGTGCTCCCACCTTTTGTTGTTGATTTTAGCTTGATTGGCCTAAATATATTTTTTAAGTTGGTCACTATGCTGCAGTGAGTTAACTACAATATCACAGCTTTACCTCTTCTCTGTTTTTCATGAACCGTTTGGCAATTTTCATGATTTCCTGAACTTGACCAACAGTGAACTATCAAAGATGCTTCATTTTTCGTATCTGCTCGATGAATTTTCTGAAGAAAAAAAAAAAAACACTTGTTCATGAACATGTAGAATAGGTGCATGTGAAAAAATTCCTTTACGATGTTGAAACTTTAAATTTGGAGTACAACTTTTCATGCGTTTGCGGAGGTCAGAAAGTGTATGCACTTGCGGATCCATGAATAGTAATACATGAGTGTATGCTCTATGCCGGTTATTTGTCTGAATGTGAAAATGGGGAATCACATGATTGTGTTTAAGCATGTAGATGTATGACATTGCTTTCCTCTCCAAATTTGATATTGACAACTTTGCAGAATTTTAAGAACTCTGTGCTTCCTTATCTTTCATGAATGCTACTGAAGATATTTTTATATATTCACCAGGTCCAGGAGAAGCATGCAATGACTTGTTGGCATATTCATTGATACTGTCATGCTGTTGCTACACATGCTGTGTCCGAAGGAAACTCCGCAAGATGCTGAACATAACGGTAATTCTTGTAGCAGACATCAAAACGTGTCATATTAGCTGAACCAAGCGATGGCAAAACTGAATGAATTATCTTTCCACTTGATCCTCTTCCTCTCCATGAAATGATCTTGAAATCTTTGGGATCTTTTCAAACTGTCCTGTCTCCTCAAAACCTCCATTTTGATTCTATAGAATTTTGGGCTTCAATACTTCCAATTTGTGATATTGATGCGCTAATTTTCATTGAGTCATTTGCCTTGGATGGTAGAATGGATCCCAAGAGAGAAAAAAGAAGAGAATTACTCTTGTTGTATTCTTCACTTCTGTTGATCTAATTTTGGCAGGGAGGTTGGTTTGATGATTTCCTCTCGCATTTGATGTGCTGCTGCTGTGCCCTTGTCCAAGAATGGAGAGAAGTGGAGATCCGAGGGCTCTCTGGTAATTCCTTCAACTTCCCTTGTCAGCATAATCTCATATCTTGTTATAGCAGCGACGGTGTTCAAGATGATAGCCGGAATTTATCTTTGAAAGGAACTCTATATGGCAATACCCTTTCTCTTTACTCTCTTTTTGTCGCATCCACACGCATGTATGCCGACAAATGCGGTCTTGAGTTCCTTGATCGCTATGAGGCTGAGCCATTATTCCGACTCAAGGCGTTTTTTTTCTTCTTTTCGAATCTTTACGGCTTGTTGAAACTGAATATAAGACGTACATTAACGTACCGACTTGCAGGTCCTGAGAAGACGAAAACAAGCCCTCCTCCCTCACAATACATGGAATCTTAAGCAGCAATTGCTAGCGAAGCGCGTCCTCCAGAAAGGATCGGATGCCTCAGGAACATTACCATAGAGGCGATATCTAGTCTCCTCCAGGAACTTCTCCGGCGTGTAATGTATAAATACACATTGTAAAGCAGTTCCTTTTAAGTCTCTCGGAACTCGATAGCTGTTTTTTCATAGAACGATCCTCGGTGTTGGCCTGCTGTTCTCTTGATTTAGTTCTGGCGTCTGTTCATACCAAAAGTTTGTGACTTCGCAGTGTGAATGAGATACTTCAATTATGTTATTTGTGCGCTTCTGGGTCTAAATTACCTTTCTTGCCATCAACTTGCGCAACAATGTGACAGCCCTCGACGGCTGGAGAGGAGAGTCCTGCTTTTTCAAATGTGTACTGTAATTATTGATGCTGATTTGATCTAAACATAATGCAAATGATAATCACGTGTGCAACCTCCGGTCGCTTTCAAGGAACTTTATCTTTAAAATAATCAAAAATTACCAAACAATTCAAATTATATCATTGTGATATATTTATCTAAAAAAAAATTTATGACATAAAAAATCTCGAACTTATATTCATATAACATAGTTATCATAATTTTTCTCGTGATAGAAAAATCTAGATTTATACTCATGTGATTGTTTCATTCAAATCTATTATTTGTGATATTAAAAATCTTAAGTTTAAGTTCTCGCTACGTATTTATCTTCTTTCAAGATTTTTATCATTTTGTCTCCTTTCCTTCCTTCTTCATCTTCGCCGTTGTGCTCGTTAGTGCCATGGCCTCCTTACCGTCGCCGAATCAAAGAAGAAATAAAAAAAGGTGGGAGTTTAAGACAAGAATAATAAAAAATAAATAAATAATGAGTCGTCATATCTTTACAACGCGTCACATTAAAATTATTTACTTTTTCTCACATCAAGATTTTTAGCAACACTTGTCGGCAACGGGTAAATGCTCAAAGAAGTATAAAATTGAGATTAAGCATATCACAACGAGCATAAGTTTATAATTTTTCGTACCGTTTTACATAAACAAGAGAGAATGCCGCAGTAGATATCATACGTGGGTTGCAGAATTTGGTTTGATTTAG
This sequence comes from Melaleuca alternifolia, assembly GCA_019926035.1. Taxonomy (NCBI): domain Eukaryota; kingdom Viridiplantae; phylum Streptophyta; class Magnoliopsida; order Myrtales; family Myrtaceae; genus Melaleuca; species Melaleuca alternifolia. The sequence continues at coordinate 2,691,655 of JAGKPW010002416.1, read as the reverse complement.
ATTCTGTTTTGAAATTTTTTTCTGGAATTAGAAGAAATTTACTGAATTGGAAAGAAGAAGAAGAAGAAGAAGACAAAGGAAATTACGCAAAGATCATCGGTAAATAAAAGGCAATCTAAATTCTATCACAAAGAAAAGTGCCTTATCGGCAACTTTCCAAAAGTCTCCAAACCAAATCGAATTTGGATTTCCGGATATACCCCTTTTCGTGTCGCCGACGTATGATACGGTCCAGGAAAAGAAGGGAGCGGAGGAGCGTCCCACAAGTGTCGGCGCCTCACTGGCTTCATCGAGGCCATTACCGTGATGCGCGCAACACCCGATCACGAAGGCTTCCTCCTTATATACGCGATCTGCCCCCGCATCTCACACCGTACGCTATTTGATTTGCGAAAGCGACGAGGCACGAGCAAAAGCCATTGCAGATTCTCGGCGCAGAGAGAGAGAGAGAGAGAGAGGGAGGGAGACGATCTTCGCTGCCGCGAGCCTTGTGAAAGCCGATGGCGTCGTTGAGGAAGATAACGCTGAGGAGCTCCGACGGGGAGTCGTTCGAGGTGGAGGAGTCGGTGGCGGTGGAGTCGCAGACGATCAGGCACATGATCGAGGACGACTGCGCCGACAACGCGATCCCGCTCCCGAACGTTACTAGCAAGATCCTGGCCAAGGTGATCGAGTACTGCAAGAAGCACGTCGAGGCCTCCAGGGCCGAGGATCGCGTCAACGAGGAGGATCTCAAGGCCTGGGACGCGGAGTTCGTCAAGGTCGATCAGGCCACACTGTTTGATCTCATCCTGGTCGGTGATTCTTCTCTTTCTTTCTGTTTTTTTGGGCCATTCTGTTGGCAGGAGATGGGTGTGTTGGTCTCGAATTAGGTTTTGTAGGCCTTTTTTTTAAAGGGGATTTGCTTGAGGCTAGGTTTTGGAAATCAGAAACTAGGGTTACGCTTGTTCTGTTGCATCGGTTTTTTTTTGCTGAAAAACTGGATTTCATGTATGAGATTGGGAAGTTAGTGGCAGGTCATAATGAGGGATTAGGGGTTCTCCGTTAAATTTGTTGAATGTCGGTGGTTGAAGAAGACTGGGGATGGAATTCCAGTTTGAACTTGTCCCCGGTGTGCGACCTGTGTTTGTGTGAAGTTTGATCTATTGATAGAGATGCGTGTCATGTGCTGTTGTTCTCTTTCGTTTTTCCTCTCCCCCCTCATTTTCTTTTCTTTCTTCTTTTGTGCTTGGCAAATAGGATCAGAACGTTATGCTAAAGGGATTGAGCGGTATACAAGGGCTGGAATTGGATACATTTTTTTAATTCTTATGCATCACGTTATGTGCATTCATAGTAGCCTTTGTATGTAAATTTACATAGATCGGCCTATTTACGATAGGAACCCCTTTGAATTTTGTGAAGATGAGTTGAATTGACTATAAAGTTGGATTCTTTGCGCAGATTTTGCTTATATATCTTATTGTATTATTTGTGGGTCTTAATGGCTCTTTTGGTATGCAATTTACATTCAATTATGTCCATGTTTCTTTGAATTCTTACTTTGTTAATCCGTGTTATGGCTCATGTAATATAGAAAGTAAGCTTGTTTTATTGCTTTCTTGAAGTGGGTTGGAAATTCACTGGTGAGAGGATCTATATACTCTTATATAGATCCTCTTTTTGCCTTCCTTTATTAAAATACTTCTACTTTTGAACCTACAATATATTTTACTTTCCAGTGAATAAGCTACTAGGAGCACTGCATCCACTATTAAGGGCCGTTCACAGTAAAGTTGCGTCGTTGATATGAAGTGCCTTTCTAGGTGTGAATTTGTTAGTTTTTTCTCACATTGAATTTAGGGATTGGGTAGTTATCCATAAATTTGGCATCAGGTGTTGGCGATGCATTTGTCATGCCTTACCTGCACCTTGTGCTTAGTATTACTGATTTTTCTGTTGGTTCTTAAGCCTTTGAAGCCGGAGTATGAGAAATCTTTTGTGTAATCAAACATCATATAATTTGATGTTCCTGCATACTCTAGAACCATGTTATTGAGTCATAAATCATTAAAAGTGAATGGGAAAAGGAAACATGTTCAATCTTTTTTTCAGTGAGGAATGAATGGGTAAATTTCACATTTAGCATAGAAATAGGAAATTAGTACTTGTCCCGCACCCATGTGATTCCACAACTTTGTGTGGGAGTGACTAGCAGGGTGATGGCTTCCACCTTGAAGCTGATTGTGGCATTCCCAGCCTGGATGGGGTCTCGACTATGGACAAATCTAAATGTTCTTGATTTTAGATAACAAATGACAAGCTTGATGCACATGCCAATTTTTGCTGGTACTCAGTCTGACGTATGTACGATCACCTGTTTAATCAGGCCGCAAACTATCTGAACATCAAGACCTTGTTGGACCTGACATGCCAGACAGTGGCTGACATGATCAAAGGCAAGACACCTGAGGAGATACGCAAGACCTTCAACATCAAGAATGACTTCACACCAGAGGAGGAGGAAGAGGTGCGGCGGGAGAACCAGTGGGCGTTTGAATGATGTCTTTAAGTCTCCTCTTGAAACTATGGAGATGATTTGTGTCTATTTTTCCGTGTCAGTCTTTTAGTTGTCGAAATATCCAGTATGACTTTCTATGCTCCTGAATGTAGATAATGTTTCGTTAAGGTGGCATTATTGGTTGGTGGGAGCCTGGTTTTGGACTCTAGTTCTTTTTCAATGTTTACTAAAATTGTCCAGTCTTGTCGCCTGAATGATTCAATTATTGTAATGTGTATGCATTTGAACCTTGAATCGGTCCATTGGGGTTGTCCGTATTGCCTGTGTGTTGAATGAGCCACGCCGGGACGGGACATGATAAAACGAATCAGGACATGGATCCTATACCATCCATGAAGTTTCAGGGATTGGCGTCAACCCTCAGCGTCCTACTAACAGGGGTGGGAGTACTAGCTGCTGTCCGCCAGGCATTTCATTTTCACATAGGTGTCATGCATAACTTATAGATTAATGCAGATTTAAGCAGTTGATTGAGTTGTAAATATTGACTAAAATGAGAGAGAGAGGACCCTGAAGCGTGAGAGAGTGCGAGAGTTGAAACGGGAAAGTTTTCTTCTATGTTCCAATCAAACTCGCAAGTGAAAATCTTGCATCGTCCTTTTCTTAAGTGCTGCAACGATGATGGGCCGAATGTTGGTATTGCGATCGTATAAGAGGTCGCTTCACGCAGGAAGACGTTTGACATTGACATGATCTTCGAACGACGACGTAACTGAAAATCTGAGGAAAATTGGGGGACAAAAAAAGTAACAAATTAAAAATTGTTAAAAAAACAAATTCCGTTGCCGGGAATCGAACCCGGGTCTCCTGGGTGAAAGCCAGATATCCTAACCGCTGGACGACAACGGATTTAATGTGAGCAGCTATTGCAATAATATATATAAGTATTACAACAGACGGCGTGGGCTTGTCCCTCCTTTACCATGCCAGTCCACGATCTTTTTGTTGATTGGACAATCATCTAAGGATAATTTCCATCTTAGCTAAAACTTTCTTAGGCGAGGGAGATTTTTAGCTGTTGTTAACAGTGGCATGCAGGGCAATCCAACCAGCTAATCACCAAATATCAAAGTAATCCCTGTACTTTCGCATGGAAATTGGAGATTGTTCATGAATTTCCATAGAATCAAGAACGTTTTAGATAGAAGTGTCAACATGTGCTCCTTTTTTTTTCCTTTTGAATTGTCAATTTTGAAATATCATTCTCGATAATATTTTATGTCTTATCCTATTCTGTTTTAGTATCAAGTTTTTTCAAAACGTAATGTACTCTTTCTGCATTTGTTGGATTTGATGCGAAGTAGTACTTCTCAATTATTCAATGTTTTTCTTTTTATTTCTCCTTCCATATATTCTTCATATTTCGGGGAAAAAAAACATAGAAGCTTTCTCCTTTAGACATAGGAAAGAATCAGAGTGTCTTGATTGGCTTGATAGACAGATTCAAATTATCTGAATTGTCTAATTTTAGTCCAGAAGAGACTTCCAACATATAATTTTAGTTCACAGCCTATCGAAGAATAACAAAAAAGAAGAAGAATAATTAGCTCTAAAATGCTCTAAACTAGCCTGGTCGTACTTGCTTAACTAATTTAAGCCTGCCATAAGGTTGAATCCTAGTTCAATCTGTATCTCGCATGAAGATATGGTTTATTTGTTTTGAGCTATGTTCTCAGATAAAACGTACAGAAATTTAAGCCGACGAAGGGAAAGAGAAAGGACAGACTCGATGGGAAGAGGACAAGCCTGCGGTTTTTGCATAAGTGGTCATCAGGAAAAGCAGTTCAACAAGACTATTAATCTCATCCTTTATAGCCTCACTTACTGCAAAAACAATGCGTTCACGGGACACCTTCTTCCAAGGCCGACTCTAACTAAAAGAAAGTGTTACATCTACCTAAATAATGCGTAAAATGGCAAAAAGTCAAAGTGCTGTGTATTTAGTAAACTTAAAATGAAGTTTAAGTAAAATTCAGAATCTCCGTGGTTAGTACACTAGCCTCGACGAAGCTTTCCCAGCCCTAAAGCATCACGTACTAGCGGAGTCATCACCCAACAAGGCAACCATCCAGTATCTGGAAATTTGGTACTTCTTAAGGATAAAAACAGGATCTCACCATTTCACCGCCTGTTCGCAACCAGAGAGCCACGTGTCGAAGGATTTTTCGCATGTTTTATTCGACAGTTTAAATGGTCGAATCCCTCTACATGAGATCGCTATTTAAGAATCATGAACTCGTGAACTCATGAACCCGACACCACGGGCTGCTGCACCTCGGGCAACTTTGGAATGGATCGACAAATCCGATGACGAAGCTACTCAAAGCAGGGACAAGAAAGAGTTCTTGACGATAAGACCAATCCCCATATTTTCTCCATCGTCTGGGGAACGCTGCCCGCTGTCCTGCTCGCAATTTCATGAGAACACAATTCTAACTATTGTCATCACAAAAGTCAAGAAAAGCTGCGTCTTCATTCATTCTTGGGGCGAAGAAGTACAAATCACGAGAAATTTCTCAGATAACAATTGATCTTTCAGACTCTTCCTAAGGAAGAAAAACATTCAAATGAGAGTAGAGAGGGGGCGACAAAGAGAACAGAGATGCCTCGAAATAAGACTGATTGAAGGACCCCGCCTTCTCCCAATAGTAAGGTATGCTCAAGCACTCTACACAAGGCAAAAAATGTGCTGCCAACAAAATGGCGGGGCTTTTCTCCTCGGAATTCATAGATCTCCGAGACAATCAATGAAGAAAAAGGCCATGTAGCTTCATACGTAAATAAGAATGTGCAAATGCTAAACCAAAAAGGGGTCCATGTCTCTCTTTTTTGGGTAATCAAAAAGGAGCCTGTCAGTTGCTTCCCCAATGAAGAGTACAAATAAAACATTCACAACTGATTACAGGAAAAAAGAATAGTTTCTTGAGTTTCTGCTCTCCCATGCACATACCACCGAAAGCATTAGATCGGATGAGTAACTTCCAGCAATATCATCCACACGCAGAGGCACAAAAAAAAAAAAAAAATCTTCGAGGTCCCGAGAAAAAGTGCTTTAAAAAAATGGTCATATGTAACAAATGAGATGAGCACTCCAACTTCGAAAGTTGCGTGTGATAAAGTACCGAGACTTTCGGCACACCACCTGCAACCGGTATGCCAACCCTCCCTCCACCGTTGCCGCATGCAATATGTGTCATCTGTCGGTAACTTCCCGCCATCAGAATCGGCCTTCACACCGAAAGAAAATGTAATCTGACCCCAAAGATTAAAAAAAATGGACTAAGGGGCAGCAAAGGGATACGCAACAAAAATCCCCTGATGCTGTCATCAGCATTTAGACCATAATTATCTATAGAAAAATCCCACAAAACCTCATGTATAAACCAGTATACTCGTGCTATCAGCTCAACTCAAGGACTTCAATTGCACGCTCTTCTACCCTTTGGTAATATTGTATATTCTGCTCCTTGTCTTTCTTTTACTCGGGATTTGTAAGCCACGGTGAGACAACTAAGCAAGCATAACATTAGTCATAGCAAATTCTCCATGATCCCTTCTTGGTAGAACATACAAAAGCATGTCCTTCATGTGCTTGTTCCTGTCGCTGCAGTGCTAGTCTGGCCTGTTTCGCCAATACAATTGAGCTCCTCTAACCTCCTTGATATAGCAGTATGAGCATCAGCATGACCGACCAAATTGTCAAATCTTGTATCCCTGACATTGAGAGAGACCGATTCAATTCCAGATGCAAGAGTCTCGTGACTCAAGTCGGGGAACTGAGGGCTTGTGACGCCTGAAGAATGAGCAGAAGTTGACAAGACCCATCTCATCCAATCGGCCCGCTTCCTGACTTTCTCGTCCTGTGGCTCATAACATAAGGGACAAGAATGATCATAAGTCAAGGGAAGAAGAGAATCGAATCTGGACATCCAAATTATAAAAAACGTTCATTAGCTCCACTCTAACAGACAAGTGAAGTGCGATCTACTGAACTGCTTGAAAAAGATACCTGCACTTCCACAACAGCTGAAGTTCGCACAGCGTCCAATATGAGCTGTACATCAGTAGTCAACTCCATGACCTGGGTCCAAAACCAAATTTGCAGTGAGCACTTAGGTTTACGACAAATAAACAAATAACAAGAAGGAATCGCATCCAATATAAGCTGCAATGTCTTTGCCTTGCACGACACATGTAAACCTAGCAAAAAGACTCTACATGATAGAAGACCCCGCGATAAATAGCATAATTTCCTAATCAGCTGATTTCATTCATCCCAAAAAGCAGGTGCACATCAAAGCTTGAGGTGTCACTAAATACCAAAAGATGCCAACAAAAGTAAATGATTATAGGTGAAGTACTCAGCCACCGGTACAGAAATGTCAAAAAAAAATCACAAAGGTGCATGCAAAGCTATTAAATAAAAAAAAAAAGCAACAAATAAAGTAAGAAAATCTTTTGATTAACCTTTTTCAGCAAACAAGCAATCACACAGTAAAAGGCAGAGTCTACATCTTCCGTCAGAAAAGGTTTTTGGGGGAAGGGGAGTCGTGCCTTTTGAACAAAAATTATATAATAGCAGGTAACTATGTGAACCGGCCAATGTTGGTCCGAAATCATATGATTTGTTCAATTCATCTTTCAAAAGATTCGACCAACAGTTCCTGCCTCCAACTCCGGCCATCGTGCCTCTGTGGACTGTTGAATTGAACATGCATGCCCTCTGAGAGGCTCAGCTTCTCAACACTTCTGACTTAGGCTCTACAGTCCTCTGGCCCTCCCCTATTCGGCACCTCTGAACTAACACTTTAGCATTTTTAAACCGCAAGCATAGACAAAGTCACGGCTTCTGTGTGCCTCAGCTTCTCAACACTTCTGACATGGGCTCTACAGTCCTCTGACCCTCCTCTATTCTGCAACTCTGACCTACCACTTTAGCTTGTCTAAACCACAAGCATGGACAAAGTCACAGCTTGAGTGTGGAAGAATAGTGTTGTCTCTTTATCACGCTTTAGTGGAAAGCAATACCAATGTGAGTTAAAATAGTGATTTGGCTTGTAAGATAGTAACGAGCCAAATCATGGTAATTAAGTTAACTCGCTGCAAAATCTAGTACAGAGTGAAGTCAGAAATTAATTGAGAGTTGAATCGGCAAAATTGCCAAAAGCGTGAGTCAACTAGGCGAGAATCATTGGGCTGACTTTTCTAGACCAAGCCCACTTTTCTTGGGAAATGTGGGCTTCTATTTGGCCCAACAGAAAATAAAACAATGCGGGCATATTGACATTTTAATGAAATGGTTCGTTTCATCAGCTCAAATCGAAAAAGAAAAGAAAATAACTAAACAAAATAAAGAAAAATAATTAACTTCATGCCCGATTAACAACAGTGCAGTGGGCTTTCTCTTGATTCAATAAAGCGGCCACAAATATCTCCTTTACCACGAAGCAACCATCAAAAGCCTTCATCACCACCCCATCACTTTAAGCATTCAGCAACAAAAATTAACAAAGCTTTGAAGTTTTTTGTTGTATGGATATTTTTTCTTAAGCAATCCCATATCGTATCTATATATGTATATTTCATGTAGTCCCTATAATGTATTTGATCAATTATGGATTATTTTGTTATAATATGTACCAACCTTTTATGTACTTTGGGTTATTTTACATGCTTTGTAAAGCCTTGCCATTTTATGATTCGACCTTACACTACTATTTTGTGGAGGCCTCTTCAATATCCTAGAAAAAAATGATTTTAACTAGCTTGGCAAATGGTTTCCGTTGTTTTTGTGTATATATGGTTCTTGTTGAAGTGTCGTGAAGTTTCTTCTATGCATTCTAGGCCTTTTTTTTCCCTACAATATTAGAAGTTACAAGTTGAGTTGGCTATAAACCAAATAGAGTAGCGCCAGTTTTGAGTCTGACTTCCTGACTGGATAGAGTTTCCCAAAGAAATGCACATTGAAGTTTAAACCATGTCAACGGCATCTCAAAACGAAAGAGCTAAATTTTCTCAACAATATTTAACCATATCATGCTTTTTCATGTGCTTTTGCAACTTATTGCTGCGTTGTAGGAGGAAATGCCAGTCCCTTTTACCAAACCCATTCAAAAAATGAGATTTACAATTCACGACTGGAACCTCGATTAAACAACACTGCAATCACCTACAATCCATATTAAATATATCTAAGTGTCCAATTAGTAAGTCATAACTTGACACCAGAGTCAACTTCTAGTTTACCTGGTACAAATTTCCCATTTGAAATAAAACAGATCAAGGCACGGTAACATGGTCACCAAGGAAAAGGATACCACAAGATTATTCAAATCATTTCTGGTAGGTGTTAATCATCTATCATGATATCAAAACAAGACATGTCGATTGATGTATTGAAAATATGGGAGAGCATAATTTGCAAATCAATTTGAAATTATAAGCACTACCAGAGGTTTTCATCAGTATTAAAATTAAGGTGGCTAATTTCACTGATGGTCACTGAACTTTGGTGCACTTCGCAATCAAATTAGTGAACTTTCATTCTATCGCCGAATATACTAGACCTCTGTATCTTGGCAACTTACGCAGTCTAACCGAAATCCAAGCAATTTTGAGCTTGATGCTAACGTGCCCTTGCCACTTGCTTATATAGCATGGAGATCAGTTGCACGCTTATGACAGCAGCAAGTAATGATAGTTAGTAAGATTAGACAATAAAAAAGTCAAAATAACAAAGCAATAAAATGACCCTTCTGCACCCTCCGTGGAGGGTCGTAGAGCATCAATAGTCAGAAAGGACAGTACAGCACTCTGCCACGATCAAAGAGGGTCAGTTCCCCACATTATTGGTGGCAGAAGGCTTGCAACCCTCACTGAGGATGCACGAGGGGTTTCCCTTTTTCTTTTCGTTCTCGATTTAAATTATTTTAGTATTTAAAAGAAAATGTACTCAAGTATGACACTGTCCAACTGACTTCATAGACCCATAGCACTATATTAGTACTTTGCCAAAAACTTGTTCAAATTCCAATCAAGATACGACAATTTCAAATGAAATGAATGTCTGACCTATTTGGCGATTTGAATCACAGCCCATTAATCTATCGCAAATAGAACCCAAATTTAGTGATACAGATGAAATTTACCCACTTAAAGTGATATGGAAAAACCATGATTTGGGGAAAAAGAATATTGCTAGCACAGTCACACCATCTTCAAAACTACATGTGTGGAAGTTGAAAGATTGGAGGAGCCAATCTTTGCCATAACAGAAAAACCGTCCAGAAATGAAAGAGGACCTCCATCTCCAATGCATTTGCAACCACATTCATTTAGGCAGAAAACATATAACTTATCAAAAGCAATGTCGGATGGTTGACTTCCAAAACTTGAAATGCCTGGTCTTTACAAGTGGTATATTATAACATAATATATACAATGGAGTAATCTGTTACTGCAATTTTAACAAAATACACCAACTTTATTCAAAATAACACCACCCAAATGCATAGCGAAAGTCGCAGGAGACCCCACCCCAATGTTAAAGATATCTGTCTATAATTAAGCTCAAGACAAAAAGAATCATGAATTTCAAAGCCAAATAAGAACTAAATCAATCACAAAACTCAAACGCATTCCCTGTAACGCAATCAATCAATTGTAGCTGGATAGAACTCATGCCAATAGAACTCACCAAGAAGACAATGAGAAAATAATTAGCTAAATTATAAGCACAGACTAGGAATCCAACTCTTTTGAGGCCAACATACCATCAATTGTCAGCTGCTAAGGTTTGACATGTTCATTTTAAGAAGTAATGCATCAAAAGAAGAAAAGTAGGAACGGAGTTCAACTGTTTCCAAGTAGAGTAGAAAGTAGCACCCCAGATATCCTCTTCTGGAAGAATGATACAACAGAATTAACATCATTCTGAATCCGAATGAGATTATATCTCTAAGCAATCAGCCACAAAAGCATGACTTGATACTAGAAGAAACTAGAAGGTAAAACCAAAGCGTTACGAACGTTCCTGTATTGCACAAGATAATACTAAATTAACTCCAAGAGTGCAAACTACTGCTATATTCAAGGAAAACTTACCCTTTTAAACCCGGCAATAACAGCTATAGAAACCCATCCCTGTTTATCCATTTGTCGCCGCAAATATATATCCTTCACAAGATTCTCATTACTGCACCAGCCAAATATGGAGGACGATTCAAGTCAACTTATGAAACCTCGCAACATATTTGAGAAACAAATAGTGATTTTTTTTAAAGGGTGGAAAACAGCAAAAGTACCTGAAATAATAGTCTATCTGTCTAACTATCTGAGCATGCAAGAGTTGATTAGGAGGTGGATAATAAACCATATGAGGCTGTATTGTCTGATAATAAGGAACATTCCGTAAATCCAGGGACGGATATGGGAAATAATACACTGGAGTCTCTGAAAAAAAATAAAGGACATCAAAGCAAATCTTTCAGATGATAAATTTCAACAGTTAACATAGTATGCCTTACCAGGAAAAACTACAGCGCCACCAAAAGGCCGAACTGGAGTAGGTCCAATATATGTAGCAGCAGCAGCAGGCGAGATAGGTGGCGGTGCTGCGGGCCTGGCAAACCTTGGTAAAGCTCTTTGCTGCGGCATGTGAGAATCTCTATTATTGTTAAAATTTCTGTGACCACTTAGTTCTTGATTTCCACGTTCCTGATCACGCCTAGCCCCATAGCTGTGCTGGAAAGAACCATCCCCACGTGCATAATTACCCCCATTTCGATACCTGAAGGAGCTTCGCTGCTGTTGAGGGTGCTCATTGCCATGTTGGGAATGAGAAACAGGTCCACTCCTGTGGTTATGGTCCCTGGCAGAAGGATTATTTGATCTCAGGTCAACTGGAGGGGTTACTATTGCTGATGTCTGAGCGACTCCGCCACTAGAAGACATAGATCCACTTTGCTTCTTCGATCTCGGTCGTACAGGCGTGGAGGAGCTTGTTGCTAAATTTGCATCCTTATTATCAGTGAGTTGCTTCTGCGGAACAGATGAGGCATTTCCGTTTCCCTTCAACATGTATAATTCAAGGGTCAGAGCATTATGTATGCAATGTAAGAATGAAATGACACAGCTTGATGCACAGTCCTCAAGTTACAAAATGCTAAAAGAATCTCTTTCACTAGCGACACCCAGCAAAACGTATTTGCCAAACTGATCAATTGATGGGGCACAAAGACAAGTTTCCACTTCTACTCAAAACAGAGCCACTCATTTTGTTAAGAGGATTTGCTGGTTCTACTTGCATCTGAGTATTGTGCCAAGTGCTCATAATTGTCATAGGTATGTTTTTTTTTTAAAGTCCATCTTCAATCTCTAAAGGAAACTCCACTTGAAGAAGCTATATATGTTGTTGACATACTGTAAAGGCAACGCTCATTCCTCTAGATATAATTTCCACAGGCAGCTAGCTGGTGAGAGAACAAAAAAATTACACAAAGTACTAAACTAGAAGGCTTAATTCCAAAGCTCTGTAGCTTGACTGAGGCCATATCCTAAAAAGCACAGACTTAGACCCCTCAGAAAGAAAGCCCTAAAGGCAGAAGAGGCCTTGCTTTTGTTTACATTTTCAGCTAATGAACCCTGGGAAACATGAAAATGTCATTTATAAGGATATTTTCCCAGTTGTTGGGTTAAAAAAAATTCTTAATCGACCAGGCTATTGTAACACACTTCGCACAAGTCCTTTGAAGATATAGTACAGCATCTAGATGATATTCCTCTGGGACAAAGCCTTGCAGTTACTCATCAAACATCCAAAAAAGGTTGAACTCCTCTCTAAGAGCTAATAATTCAGCCAATTCAGCTATGCTCTGGCACTCTGATTCTATAAACCACTAGTAAATGTAACTTTCTTGTGCATTTCAGAATCTCTAAGAAGTCCTATCACATGGAACAAGAAACAGCCTGAAAGCATAACCACTTATCTTAGATTCCAATATCTCTTCTCATATGATCAAATAAGCAAAAGCAAATAGCCCAAACTATCTTTTCTCTGCTCTCTGCACTTGATCCACAATCAAACCAGGCCAAAACCACAAGAAAAATATATAGCCGTGCATTCTTACAAAAACAACATCCAAAAAGCAAAAAACCGCTACCTCCGTCACAGCAACAGATGATGATCCATCAGATAAACCTTTCACAGGCACAAAGGCTGATTTCGTTGATGATCTAGTTGTCTCGGACAAAGCAGGCCACGAATCAGCCCCCATGACAGGGCCGAACTCAGAAGCAGTGGGCCCGGGGCTTTCCGAGGGCATCTTCCATGCAGTCTTCTTGCCTACATTGCCGTTCTCGGAGCCCCCCTCCTCCGCAATCGAAGAGAGAGACGAAGAAGATGAAGATGGAACAACCTCTGGAGCGACTGCAGTGGTCTGCTTGCTCAACAAATCAACAGACTCATTGACATCCGATTCTCCACGGACGATCTCATTCCACTGTGGCGAGACCGTTGCCCTCGTCACTCTGCCTAATCGAGGACTATTAACAGCACCAGCAGAATTGCGAGGAGAGTGAATATTAGCTTCTATGGAGTTAGCGTTAGTCGTATCCGTAACGATAGCCATCAGAGAGACAGAGAGAAATAGATTATGGTTATCTTCTCAGGTAAAACCGCTTTGGCCGATGAGGATAGACAAGGAAAAAGGAGTGGAATTAGACAAAAAGATGACGAAAAATAGATGAAACAGAGTGCCGATCGATCGCCAAATGAACTAGGGTTTGATTTCGGACACTTCCTGTAATCAGCTCGTCGACGAGGAATCGAAGCCAAAAAAAAAAACAACGGAAGACGAGAAAAATTGCGGAAACAGGAGAGCGCCTGATCGATAGATTAGGGTTTCGAACCTGCCTTCAAAGTGCGAGCGTGTGCTTCTCGGGGAAAATTTGTCGATCGGCCGATCAACAACGAAGCGAAATCGAAAAGAAAATCAACGGATAGCCGATGATCGCCCGAACGGGGAGCGACCGATTGGTGTACTTAGGGCTCGATCCTTCCTCCGCAGTGCGGTGCCTCTTGGGGAAAATTCGTCGAACGGATTATCGACGAGGAAGCGAGGGACGACTGATCGGAAACCGAGGTGATCGGAGAGACTTAGAGTTCCGATCGTCCACCACGGAGCAAAATCCGAGCTGCGGTGGTCGCCGAATCGAGCTTCACTCGTCTCCAACTCACTGAGTCTGAGGTCTGGTGAGTCTGGTGTTTTTCGCCCCTTCCTCGTCTCTCCGCTCTGGCTGTGGAGCTTCGCTTCAGCTATAAGAAATTCTTCGGCGAGAAGGTTTTGTTCGACGGGGACGGGATGCGTATTTACAAGATTGCCACCCTGCATCAGAGCCCTCGCAGGGGTAATTTGGATAAATATTTTTTACTCCTATCTCAGCTCCATTTATTTCACACAAAAAAATTTGAATAATATTTCTTATTTATACCGCTTAAGAAATCAAATGAACAAAAAATAATAATATATTTTCTTGAATTAATTTGTATGAAATAATTAATTTTAAAAATAATTTTTTTTTCAAATTATTCGTTTTCCACCAAATAAGCACAACCTTTTTATCTCTCATTTTTATTTAATTCAACCAACAAAAAATCTCTCATTTTTATTTATAATTAATCAAACTTGTAATTTTCTTTTAAAAAATCATGAAATCGAGGAAAAAAAGGCTTATCCCTATTATGAGATGAATACTAAGATAAATTGCCAAACGGTTGGTAAAATGGAATTTTTTTTTAATGACGTTCGATATTTCTTCATTATCATGATTTCAATGGTTGTGTAAGAAAAGAAAAAATCTATGAAATAATAAAATAAGGTAAATGACACATTGATCATTTACCGATCATCTCGATTTCAAATAACAATTTCATTCATCTATATTGTGTATCGTCATGTGTTATTCTAATGTAGCACAAATCCTTCGCAAAATGCTTTTGTATTGTCAAAGTGCCTATTGGGTTTATTCGATCAAGGACATGAATTTATATGATAAAAACAAGTGAATGGAGTTATAATAAAATGGTCAAGATAATCGGTTAATCAAACTAATAAGTATATTACCTTTCGAAATTAAATGCAAAGTTCCACATCTTTCGATTATTCAAAATGCACTCACGCAGACCATTGTAATATAAGCAATCAACATTAGTCAAACTAATTTTATAAGTATCTTAGCTTTCGAAAAAACAATGATTTAAATCTTTTTTGTCTTAGCCATTACTCTGAGTTTCTTTCCGAAATATAAATGAATTTATAATATTTTCTATTTGCAAGCACATTAACCTTATTAACCTTTTTTTTTTTATTTTTAGGTCGTACGCATGCACGTGTCCTCTTTTTAGATCCTACTATGTGTGGCTACATTGAACATGGCCAACTTGCCGTTACAATATATGGTCATTTAAGTTTTATTTGTTTTATGAAAAATGAATAATTTGAAATATATTTTCATAAAAACAATCGATCGTATTATTTGAAATAATTAATCGATAAGAATATTTTAATTATCTATAATAATTTATTTGTAAGCATTTTAGTATTTATTATTATCAACAATATCATTTTTAATAAAATATTTTCAAGATCATTATTTTTTCCATAAAATAAATGCACCTTTGATTTTGGTGCCCCACCCAAAGAAACAATATATTTTTTGTCATTTGTCTAAAAAAACCAAAAAAAAAATTGTACGGTCGGGTATGTGCTTGCCCTTGTGTTAGTTCCATGCTCCATAGGGAACACTTTAAGCTTGGCATACCTACAAAAATCACTTAAATTTGATGTCATGCTCCAAAAAACAGCACAAACATTGTTATCTGAAGAAATTCAAGAACACTCCATATTATCTTTAAAGACCGAATGAAATAATAGGATATTTTATTTCGTTATTTTAATATAAATTCAATAAGATAACTATCAGCTGTTATAAAAACTTAAATTGTTGAAGGCACGATTTGATATCATTTCGACGATCGCTTTTTAAACTTAAACACATGTACTTGGATCATTCAAAATTCCATATGCACTCTAGAATATGTGTACATATATAATCTATTTCCGATAAGAAAACACTAGCTTATCTGGTAAATTCCTCATAAATTAGAAGTAAAATCACTCCCATAAACTATAAATTAATGAACTTTTTTTTCCTGCATTCATATGCACATTGTAAACATGGTTAATTATGACAATGGCAATTTATATATGTATAACATCCCCCCCCCTCCCCCCCGCAAAAAAAAAAAAAAAAATCACTGGTCGTCGAGCGATAAAAAAGAGGGGATGCAAAATGCCCACTTGGACAAAAGATCTCTACGGCAGGCGATTTTGGTGTGCTAGTGAATAACATCTATTGGGATAAGCCGTTCTTTTCACCTCGACCTTCTTTGGAAAGCATATGGTGTTGGTGTGTACATACTTGACGTTGTTAACGTTCATCAACCCGTTCACTTAGCCAAATCGCGATTCGATGGATTCGGCTCGGCGGTTTTCGACTGTTGTGTCGGCACCGAACATAAAGAAGGTAATTTGGTAGACAAATTTGCACGAAATAGTCGTCTTTGTAGACCTCAATTCCGTACGTTTAGGAGCACAACCACAAAGCATCGAGCAAAGTCCATGTCTTTCTTGTGAAGCGTCACGGCAAAGCTGACAAGTTGATCATCTTCCTGTAGCTCTTTTAATTTTAATAATTTGTGGCCGACGACACATCTGTTAATTTTTTACTAGCATCATTAACTTTATTCGACCAATTTCTAATGGTAAAGTCAAGTCGTAGACGTAGAACCCACGTCCCCAAGTCTGGAGTCCAAGTTCTGGCAGAGGAACAGAGTGGGAGTTTCGGAATCTTATTAGTCCAAAAAGCAAGACGTTCAACATGGAAATGCAGAGCCCCCTTCACAAATGGTTCTATGGCTTTAAATCAAAATGATTTACCCAGAAAACGCACAAAGTCAACATGAATTTATGGGTACAGCAGGTCTGTAATAAAGGAGGAAGTGTCAAATGGCCCGACAGAGTTAGTCTTTTCACGTATCATCAACATGAAAACCATGTGCGGAGAGCGGAGAGCGGCGATGTGCAACCTCCGGAACACGCGAGAAACCGTCTTGTGCACTTCGAATCTCTTCATTTGACCCTTTTCTCAGCTCCTGTTTTCGTTTGTATATAGGATTGAGGAAGCGGGTGAGCGTGAATTCTTCCAAGCTGCATTTCCGCATTACATCTTCTAGAAATGCAACGCCCCATCTCAATACCATGGACCACCTCATAGTGGAGAGCGAAGACAAAGGGCCATCCTATTCAACCTTTTACAAGTCCTTCAAAATAGTCTCATCTTAGCAAGGAATGCATCGCGACAGTACACTACCAATGCCCAGAGACAAGCGGCCGGGGACACCATTGTCTGTACACGAGTTCTGCCATTAACTTAGCCAATTAATAATTATTCTCTGGCTTTAATAAAACGATCGTTCACATACATGGAGCTCCAAGGAAACGGACCATCCCCCAACCCAAAATTCCCAGTTCAACCTAAAATGCCAGTCTGCTCTAGGGGGGAAATGGTGTAATTCACCAATTCTAACATCAGAACAATTAGCCATATACTCAGGAAAATTCACAGCAAAAAGGGCTAATAGTGGAGGAAAGACAATAAACCTTTAACAATCTAAAGAGTAGAAGCAAAATCATTGGAGAAACCCCTCATCTGATCAAAGTTCTCGTTTGAGGATAAAGTTACACTCTCTCCCTGTTCTTTGCGAAGGGACATTTACAAAGGTAAAAGAATAACAGGACATGGAATAAATTCAGCTAACAAGTTTGCATCCACGTGCTTAGAATGGATGGCTTCCATGCTGAGAATGACCAAATCCAAATTTAGATCATCAGCAACCTCACCAATAATAGCTGTAGGTTTGCTCCCTTCTCCAAGACGTTCTAACAACTTATAGTCTTGGAACCCACCTGTAAATGCTCATGGATGATGAGGAACGATCATCAACAAAGTGAAAACAAGACATTTTATATTGGTGGATGTCGGAACTTCATAAAGGTCACCACTTCCAGAATTCCAAAGACATTAAAAGTTTCTTCCGTTGGGATTGAAAATTGAGTGTCCATGAACTTCTAGCCCCTCACCTGGGCTTCTTAATGAGTGAGACACAGAAAAACTCAATTCGTCATTCCAAGCTCGACCATTCACTACCTTCAATTGTCCTCTCATTCTCTCAATCTTTGCTCCCTTTCATGGTACCAAGTTGACAAAAACTTTCTTGGATCTACAAGTCTTATATCCAGGTGATATAATGAACTGGGCAGACAAACAAGGACAAAATTTGCATTGCATAATCCTCAAATAAACTTTATTGCATCTCAATTCCTTCTACATTCATTCAAACCTAAAGAAGGCCTTGCATGCTACAAGTCCAATTTTTTTATATTTCTTTCCAAGACATTATAACATCAATCCCGAATTACTAATATCCAGGAATTAGAATGATGCAGCCACATACAACTTAAACCATACAAAATCTAATTTAAAAAAAGCAGGCAGATGCACACCTTCCGACAGATGCCAACGGATGCTAGATAGTTGGGTCTCATGCTCTGGCAATGTCTCCTTCTGCTTTGCATCGATAACTGCACAATAAAGTCTAAATTTCTTCAACTGTGCACTAGAAGCACAATTGTGGAACCAAAACCCATTGGTACGGTGTTAGAAGAAGAATGAAGAGCAAGTCCCCGTACCCACAACAGTGATATCAGCTCCATATTTCTTAGCCAAAGCTGCAGTAGTTGCTACAGCCTGTCAATTAAGAGCAAGGATGAATATTCACATGAATTGGAATGCAGGGCACAGTGGTACAAGTCATAAGGACACATAAAAAGGAGTCAACACAATGCCACTGAAGATCTTTCCCTCCCTAAAAAATTCAAATCTTGGGCCACCCACGTGAATTAATGCTTCACACATTATAGAAATTTCAGAAAACGCGAAACAAGGCACCACGAGCAGTTCCAGGATTCATTAACTTTGATTCCCATGGAGAAATTCCATCATGCAAAATCAATCATGTATTTCAGTCGCATGAAATTTTACCAACTCCATATATAACATGGCTTCAACAGGAGCAACACTCGCCTCGATTGATTCTCAACAGGCAAACACCCATATAAAAGAGATAACTAAGTGAAGTTGCATTAAGTAGGTGCCTTGAAGTATGGTCACCTGTCTTGTTCCTTCAGAAAGGTAAGGATTTCGATCCGTGATTGGCAGAAGTAGGTGCTTGAAGTTGTTGAAGGCTTCTGCAGCTGTATTAACTTCAGATCCTTGAGGCTTGGCCTTAACTGATATCGATGCAAAATTCAAATCAGGTTACTTCACACACTCATCGGTCAATGCATCGAAGCAACCTAACCATGCCTGAATTGCGAAAAAGCAATGAGAACTTGTTGCACTGTAATATATCCCAGCTAAGTAGATTCATATCACAGCATGTTATGGCTCGTGCAAACTGGCCCAAATGCAACACTCCTCTAGTGAAATAACTGGTTTATGAATGGCAGATTAATTTAGTTCCGATATTTCAGATGCAGTACTATTCCAAGCGTTCATTTGGATCATCAATCATGTACAGCTATCATATTGGTTAATACTAATTATCGTTTTGCTAATCATGAAGAATGCGATATTTATCTAGAGGAGATATAATGGCCTCAATAAGTCATGTTACATTTTCCATACACAAGTCGTACCAAGGGACATAAGTAATTCAATGCATTCGTCTCAATTGCGAGAAAAAAGAAGAGTGGCTGCCGCAGAGAAAACCGCATGAATTCAAAGAAACTCCATTGCCACCACAGATAGCCCAAGTGATGCAACATCAAATCCCACGAGCAAATTAAAGAGAAGTCCTCGAAACTAACTCTATGTTGCTGGTGCATTATTTCGCGTCTCCGACTGCCCAAAAATAAATCACTCAGGCAGGCAGTTCTTGAAACACCCCAAACCCATCATCCTACGTCTTTCAGAATGCAATGTCACTGCACCGTCAACTTGTAAACGAAGGGCTAGAGAGATTTATTGCCAAGGCGGCGGCAGAAAACTTTTTACCATGACATGCCCAATCCATCAATCCACTAGCAGAATAATAACAATAGTAGATAACAAACGGATAGAATGCATGGTACTTCAAGGAGAACCCAGTAATTTACCTATGTGTTCGACTCTGTGAAGTCTGGAGCTTCTGCACAGAGGAATCCTCCACTTCATCGGAGAAATGGGAGCGGACGACATGGAATAGGCATACGAACAAGAAGGAGACTGAGAGGGCACCGTAAACCTTGGGAGAAACGAGTTTTCGGCGGGAGCTGCGAGGAAGTAATTGGCGAGGGCCATGGGTAGGCGGGACGGATTCAGGGTAAGATTTAGCTGAGCTTCAAGAGAGCGAGCTTTAATGGAGGAGGCGTTCGTCTCGAGAGAGTTCAAGAGAAATCACAGAGAGAATCGGCAACGAACTGGCGAACCAGTGGGCCCTCCAAAAAGGACAAGTGATGGCGATTGCCATGGGCTCGGTCTAGGCAGGGGCCCACTGGGTTTCGCACCGTGGACGGTTGATCGCTGTCCGGTGAGAGCTGGTCATCTCTTGCTCGTACACGTGCCAGATGAAGAGTGAAGACGAATCCAGGCGATCATTATATTAGTCCCTTATCCGATAGGGAAGAGAGGGGGCCAAGCGGCAAAAGTAAAAATTCACCGCGATGTCAACTTGTATAAGAATTAATTTGAATATATATAAACTTTTCACAAATTATGTTAAATAAATAAAAATCAAAGGATAACATAAATATAAGAATTATATTAAATAAATTGAAAGTTCATGAAGTACATTGAACATTGAGTCAAAGTTCAAAAATTATTTGTATAATTTTTCCTTTGAAAATCTATTATATGTGTTACAAAACAAGTTAGTACATTAATAATTGTATTGTTTTCTCATTTAGTCGCTAAAAATGTTTCCAAATACTCTTCAACAAAATCCTTAATCATTTTTCTAATTCTAAATATTGGCACGTCGAGTCATTTAATTTTCCTATGAAATCACTGAAAAATAAGGACTTAAAGAAAGAGTGGTTTCTTACTAGTTTAAAACAAATGAATTTCTGTATCATTCTTAAAACTTTTTTGGTGTTATTTCATTCATTTACAACGAAAATGAAAGACTTTGAAATTGTGTTCCATGTCAAATCAATCCACATTTTCATTGCCCATTGAACATTTATTATGTTTTCTAGGCTAATTTCATCGAACCAAATTTGGAATTTAATGAATTGGCATATTATATCACAAGTAATTAAAGGAAAATCAAAAGAAATATGAAAAGACGAAGGATGCTATTTTTTTTTTATAAAGTAAGTAGTTGTATTGATCTTTAACCATGCAAGATATACAAGGCATCAAGACTTGGTACCACAAAACTAACACTCGTTACTGCAAAAAAGGGTGTGAGTGTAAGGGCACCGATGATCTAATGAGAGAACCAAAAGAAGGAAGCTTAAAAAAGCCAACTAACATGTAAAAATGCCTAAACAATGGCAACCAAAAGTCTAGGTAAAAGCTACCGAAGAAAAAGAAAAGGCCAAAACAATGGCCAAATTAGGAGTACCAAAATACATCAATAGAAGATGGAGGAATCAATACCCCAATTTTGTCGGACCCTCCTATTCCTAGGAGAATCAACTACCTGTTGGAATGTTCTAGCTTTATCCTTGACTATCATAATCAGCTTCGTCTTCATCGTAGGGACAAAAACATCACAATTGCGGAATAATGCATTATTCCGCATCTTCCAAATAATATGACATAAAGCACCCAATGCAAGTCTAGCAATGCATTGATGGAAGTGATTTCTAGCAATATATTTGGTCGCCCAATCTAAAGTATCAGACCATGATCCATTCCTCCAAGTTAAATAACAATTCCCAACCCAAAAAGATGCAAGTTCTGAGGTGACTTGACAACCAAAATAAAAGTGATCTATGGAATCAGGCCTAGTATGACAGAAGACACGTGAAACATCTTCTATTCTACCATAAGATAACAGGAATACTTAGGTAGGTAATATGAACCGCATCATCAGCCAGAGATGGAATTGATGCATGGGAATAATAATTTTATTCCATATGAAAGACTTCCATGCTACCATTTGGCCCTTAGGCCGAACAATACTCCAAGCCAAGGCCACTGAAAAAGTACCAAAAGGATCACCCATCCATCTAAATGAGTTCGGCATATCATTCAAAGGAGGGAGTGTCTCTCCCTTAGGATCCAATGGTTCTAGAAGAGTAGACTGTTGTCCTCTGACCATAATAAGATCATGTAGCTTGGCTTCTCTGGATAAGCCTAATCTGTAGATTTCGCAGTTGGAGAATAAAAAATTCAACGGACCGCGAGTATGCCAATGATTGAACCATAAAGATATCGACTGCCCATCTCCAATACGCCATTGGAACAAATGTCGAAACTCCTGTCCAAGCTCTAGAATCTTCTTCCAAGCCCATGAACAATAAGACGATTTCTTTGCCACCCAGAAACTTCGCCTACTTAAAAAAGTAAAATGAATCCACTTGCATCACAAGGATTCTTTATCAGTGAAAAGAACTCAAATATGCTTCAGCATGGCTGCCTTGTTACTCTCTCTAAGTCGTCGAATACCAAGACCCCCTTCTTCCTTAGGGAGGTAGATATCAGTCCAAGACACTTTGGCACTACCCACCCCAAGTTCCGGGCCCTTCCATAGGAATTGCTTGAGTATATACTCAATTTTATCTATGACTAAGCTAGGCAATATAAACAGACTAGACCAATAAACTCGAATGGCATGGAGAGCTGACCTGATAAGTTGTAAATGCCCCGCAAAAGAGAGGAAATGTTGGATCCAAGATTGGGCTCGCTTAGTGATCCTGTTAACTAGGGATACAAAATCCACTTTCCCCAATCTTCTTGCTGTCACAGGAATCCCCAAGTACCGGAACGGGAGTGAGCCAATCCTGAAACAAAGCAAATCGATAGGGGAAGCTCGTAGATCCTCCTCACCTCCAGAGATATAAACTTCACTCTTGTCATAGTTAGGTTGCAAACCTGACCATTCCGCAAATGTAGTAAATGATGTCTTCATAAGAGCGATAGACGTCACATTAGCTTCATTGAATAGCAATACATCGTCAGCAAAGAATAAGTGAGTCAATCGTGGGGCTTGCATCTCCAATAAAATTTGAAACCCGGTTGGCTGGTTTGCCTATCAATTATGCCAGAAAAGACCTCCATGATTAGGGTGAATAGATACGGGGAAATAGGGTCTCCCTGCCTCAAACCCCCGGAGCTAGCGAAAAACCCTGCAATTCCCCATTAATAGAGATAAAGAACTTGGAAGTTCGCACACAAGCCATGATCAACATAATCAACTTGGACGGGAACCCAAAAGCACATAGAGTAGACTCCAAAAAATCTCATTCAACGGTGTCATAAGCCTTTCGAAAGTCAACTTTCACTACACACTTAGGAGTAGGGGTGAGCATGAAAGACCGTTCAACCCGGGAACCACCCGGACCGGACTGGGCGAGTTGGTTCGGTTCTTCAAACTAGTGGTCCGGTTTACGGTTCCAAAAAATGGAACCAGTTCCCGGGCGGTCCGGTTCCCGGTTCCGGGGTGGAACCGGACCGGACCGGACCACCCGGACTAGAAAAGAAGAACCGGCCCAGCCCTTTTACTTTAGTCCGTCCTTTACTTAATCCTGCAATATTTTTTTCTTGAAGAGGAGGTGACGATGGAGTGCAGGAGAGAGACGAAGGTGTTGACAAACAGAAGGAGGAAAGTCAAAGAGAGGACTTGAGGAGGAGGTGGTGATGGAGTGCAGGAGAGAGACGAAGATGTTGACGAACAGAAGATCGCGTGCGCGTAGGACCGAATGACCCAACTGGCAGTTTGGTAGAAGCAGTACCTCGTGAGGATGAAGAGCAGCTCTCTCCTACCGTTGAAGGCCATCTCAAACAAAACTAAGACCAGCCACAGGAGCAGCGTTGCGAGGAAGAAAGACCCAGCTTTGTTCTCGCTCCCCTCGTGGCTTGCCCTCGCCATTCTTTCGCACTTCCCTTCCTTCCCTCGCTCGCTACATACCAGCAACAGCAAAAGCGGGAGGAAGAAATGTCTTTCGGCGTGGTCACAGCAGGTGCTTCGTCTTCTTGCGGTGCCCCCATCGCGCGCAAGATCACCCCCCACTCTTCTCCGAAGCCCTTCCTCACTTCTCATCATTGCCAGGTTTAGTTGCTTTTGTGGTTCCTTCGTTTATGATCTCATGGACGGTCTCCATTCGCTCATAATTGCTTGAAAGTCTTCATTTCTTTGGTTTGGCGCATACTAATGGCAGTGAATTTTTAGATCCTGGTCCCATTGAACCGCTCGAGAATCGGACCGGACCAACCGGTCCGGTCCAGTCCGGTCCTATATTTAGTTGGTCCGGTCCCCGATCCTAAAAACCGAGGACCAGTCCCTTCGGTCCAGTTCCCGGTTCCGGGAGGAAACCGGACCGCCCGGGGAACCGATTACCCCTACTTAGGAGTATAAGACTCGTGATGAAATCCACAAAATAACTCATGAGCTAGCATGGTGTTTACTGATACGCCGGCCTTTAACAAAGGCATTCTGTGATGTATTAATAATCGATGGAAGGACCGACGCCACCCGATTAGCTAGCAATTTAGTAATGCACTTATAAATGATGTTGCAGCAAGCAATTGGTCTATAATCATTCACTAAAGAAGCATTGGGAACTTTAGGGATCAATGCTATAATGGTGGTATTCAACTGACAAAACATATTCCCAGAATTTAGAAAATCCATTATAGCCGTAGTCACTAACGGGCTTACTATATCCCAAGACTGCTTAAAGAAATCGACGCTAAACCCATTTGGCCCGGGGGCTTTCCCCGGTGCTAAAGAGAAGATGGTATTATGGATTTCCAAATCAATAAAAGGAGTAGCTAAGCGTCGTACTTGGCTATCATCCAAAGTGTGCTTAAGGGTAGCCCGTATCTCCTGAATAGAAGATGATCTCCTCCTGTGAGAGGTAAAGAGGTCTTCATAATGAGAGACAAAAACATCTTTGATTTCTTCTGGCGAAGTCACCCGATTACCCAAGTCATCCACCACCGAGATAATTCTGTTGTTGAGCTGTCTATTCTTTACGGATTGATGGAAGAACTTTGTATTTAAATCTCCATCCTTAAGCCATTGTATCCTTGACTTTTGTCTGTAGAAACCCTCCTCTTGTAACCTGAGGCTAGAGAAAGCCTCCATAGCATCCTTCTCATCCTGAGCTAGCACTATATTAAATGGGTCCTGCAGCAGGGACTCCTGAGCCATACATAGCCTCTGTCTAGCCTCTCTTGTACAACTAGAGATATCCGAAAAGGACTCCCTATTGAACTGTTTCAACCGAGTCTTAAGTAATTTAAGCTTAGTGCACAGTTGAAGTATTGGCATACCTTCGATACTACTCTCCTAAACTTGAGAGACCATCGACATAAAGTCTGGACGTGTCATCCAGAAGTTGAAGAACTTGAAGGGTCTTCGTGTCTGTATCAAAGGCATAATACGTACTATCATTGGAGAGTGATCAGAAATACCTAGTGTGAGAAAATTCGCTTCTAAGAAGGAGAAAATCGAACTCCAATAAGTATTAACCAAAACCCTATCAATCTTTCTCTGTTTTCTGTTTACCCCCTGAGATGCGGATCAAGTAAATATGCACCCCACATATCTCAGATCATCTAGCTCCGCCTCGAGCAAACAATTGTGAAAATCGTCAAAGGATGGAATCCAGCCATTAGACCATTCAACTCTCTCAGAAGCATGCCGAATGGCATTAAAGTCACTAGCAACTAGCCATGGTGTTTCCAAATAAGAGCGACTATTTTGTATAAGATCAGACCACAACGGCCTCCTAGAAACAAATGTGTGAGCTGCATACACAAAAGATATAGCAAAAGAAGTGTTGGATGATACACTCCTAAGAACACCATGAATGACTTTACGAGACTTATCAGCGACTTGAAAAACTACAACCTTCGGGTCCCATCCTACTCATATCCTCCCATGTTCAGAATGCTCATAATTAGCACACCAAGACCAACCTGGAATTAGATTGGTACAAATATCCAAGAAAGTGGACTCCGAGGCCTTAGCCTCCAAATTGCCAAAGCAACACAATTTGTTACTTCTAACCAAGTGCCTTCCTTCAGCTTGCCCGATTGGATTAACTATTCTTATAATGTTCCAAGCTCCTATATACATATGTACAATCGAGGAGAGATGGTTACCGTTTCTTGGCCTGACGGCCTTTCCTCTTCGAGTTCACTCTAATAGTGGAAGGAGCGGGAGGAGAAGGCAGTGGAGGCGGAGCTTGGACTGAAGAATCTTCGCCACCAGAAGAAGAGCCAACCTTAACCGACAAGGCTTCATCTTCATCTTCATAACTCTTATCCATTTCGGACCTAAATACCTCTTCTGAAACAGAGGACCGAACCGCCAAAACAGGGGTGGAAGTCTCACCTTGAATATTCAAACTAGGGGAACGAGTTATCACCTAGGAGGGAATCGCCTTCTTGGCTGACTTCGGCAGCTTCTTTCTAGATTGGACTTTCTTCCAAGAGTCACATGTTGGATCAACATCAGCATCAAGTTCACCAAAGAATATGTCCACCTGTCCTGCATCACCAACGATTGAGAACGACCGATTCAGTGAAGATCTAAGGCTTGCTTGAGGCAAGATAGGAGCCGGATCAGTTGACACATGGAAGGTCCTTCCTAGAATGGAGTCTGCACTCAGAGTAGCATAGTGCATAGGTGAAAGCGTAATATCTGGTGTCTCATGATTCCCAACCCGAGTAGCCCGAGAAGCACCAGTAGAAGCAAAACTGTGTGTCACTGCCTGAACTGATCGAGGGACTTAAGGAGGATCTTGAGCAATCGGCTCCTTATATTTGTGGCTAAAGGTGCCACATGAGTTGCAAATAATCGGCTTCCATTCATATTCCACAGGGATATTTATAGACATTCCCTTCATATTAATAGAAAGAGAAGTCTTCAATGGCTTCTTCGCACTTACTTCTACACAAACTCTAATAAAAGAAATCATCTTCAACTTCTCCGTCTGGCTATCCACATATAGTGGTTTGCCCAATTTACTAGCAATAGGACCTATGCTCGATGGTGACCAAAGAGCATAAGGAATGTTCCTCAACTTCACCCCTACTGGAACGGTATCATGTTGACCTTTTTTGAGTTATAGAAGTGGATGCCATTGTTGAAGAATGAGAGGTACCTTGGCAACAATGATATGTCATCCATCAATGATCTGCCTCCTAAAATCAGGATCAGGAATATGGAAGAAATAAAACCCATCATCATTAGCCATAACTTCAGACAAATGACCTCCCCATGTTTTCTTAAGGATCGCCTCTGTAAGTTTAAATGGGAGCTTCTTCCCCACATAATAACCAACTAAGCATTCCTTCCATTTAGGATCACAAGCATCAATCATATCATCAGTGATAACCAATTCACTATCATCCTCAGTCAAGGTTGGAAAATGTGTAAGAGAATACCCTTTTGTGGCCGCTCGAGATCACGCTTGCCCATGATCGAGCTTGTTGGATTGGTCGTGCAATTATCGGTCCATGACTCGGCCCCTTCCACAGACTATCTCCTCGAAGAGCCCTATTTTCCAATGGAACAACCTTTGGTGCAGTTGGATCAGCAACCATAGCGCTTGTGCCGAAGGACTTGGGACCAACAGGAGGACGTCCCTGGCTCCTGGACCGACCTTATCATCTAGCACCTCCAGCAGCTTGCGATCTAGGATTGAAGTGAACTCGGCTCCTCAATCGGGACTTTTGTCGATCACTTGGTGCACTAGCATCATTGCCTACAATCTGTCTAGCACCTGGCAAAACGCCTAGCCAACTGGCTAAGAAGGGGCATTCAATCGAGCATCCTGGGGGCAATCAAATGTCTTACTCCTAGAAGGAGCCAAAGGCTTAGCCTCTCCAAGCTCCTTGTGCATGTGAGAAAAATCAGATTGTATTCCATCTTCCACTGTATAAGACACCTTGAGACGAACAAGAACTGGTCTGATCAGGGGGGCAGTAGTTGCAGCTTCCTGTCTAGCTAGGGGAAGTGACCCACCAACACCGTCATTCTTATTCATGCTTCTACCTCTAATTCCTTCCAGATCGCCAAGAGTCTCTCCAATAGCAAGCTCAGTCAAACCAGCAGCTCCAGTGCGTTCATGATGCTTAGCCGACGGTAAAGGACCAGCTTTTGGTCCCAAAACCTCATTTATTCTTAGGGTCTGTTTGGTAACCATTCTGATTCTTGGTTTCTCGTCCCCAGACGAGTTTGGGACGAGAAACCTGTTTGGCAAATGCACTTAAAATTTCTGTTCCCGGGATGAAAAGAAGGCTGGGGATGGGTTTGGGACGAGAAATCAGAACCAATTTTTTTTTGGTTTTCTATTTCTCGGACAAGAACGAACGGTAACAAAAAGAGAACCGATTTCATCTGCTCCTCTCCACTCGCACAAAACAGAAGGAAGAGCACGATGACAGAAGAAACCCACGATCTGCTCCTTTTCCATTCCACCTCCTCCGCTCGCACCGGTCCGGCCTCCTCCTCCTTCTCCGCCGTAGCTAGGGTTTCGCGACTCACAATCGCGGCCTCCTCCTCCTCCTCCCTCCGCCTTCTCTCCCTTTCGCTTCCCTGAGGCCCGGCCCCGTCCAGCTCGCAACCCGGAGCGGTCACCGCGGAGGCGGCATCTCAGAACCGATTTCTTCCTCAATCCCGAAGAAAACCCTAAGGTATGTTCTTCGGGGAAGTGTAAGCGTTATGAGTTGAAATTGGTATGAAAGAAAACCGATTTATTACGGTTGCTGCTCTGTTTTCGCCCTTGTGAGTGTTTCCACTTTTCTGTGTTCCTATTAGTGGGTTGTTCAAATTCTATCCTTGCCTGAGCTTCTATAGTTCTTCAATCCTGGTTTCTGGGGTCTTTTCTTCGGCTAATCTTAGACACTAATCTGGGTAGCTTTCCTTTATGAAGAAACTATGGTGAGAAGGTGCGCACCCTCTGTTTTGAGGCGGATTCTTTAGTCGGCCTTCTGTTTTGAAGTTCTTCACTTATTTCATGTTGAACTCTGTGAGGCCTCACATTTAGTGTTTCTGGGTTGATACTGATCTTTGCGTGTAGTTACCCAGCTAATAGCTTTGAGTGCTTTGATTGGAATGATAACTGGGGTCTTGCAACATACTCGCACGAGAAGTTGTGATAAATCTGTTTGCTGGTCGTGGATAGAGTCGTTGATGGTTCTATGAAGCAAGAGACAGATGATTTGTGAGTGAGGTTCGATGGGGAACTCAGTTCCGGAGAGTAGTACTTGTGGACTACCTTTGTAAACATAGAGCATTATGGCTTTTGTAGCCCCCTTCCCTTTTTCTCTTTCTTTTTTCTTGTTCGGCTGTGTCGGAGGGCGAGAGGGTGGGGCATGATGGGGTGTTTGGCTGAAGCATGTTTAGTGACTCAGTCCTTTCTTTGATGTTTGAAGTTTATATATTGATTGAACTTTCCTTTGAAACCATGCCATGATTGAAATTTATATTGCTAGATTGTAAAAGGGAGAGCAATACGTGCATGATATTATCTATTGGTTCCAGAGATTATAAAATTTTCTGTTATCAAATGAATATTCATTCAAGTTTGTCGAACTTCTAAAAATACCTTAAAAACTATGTGCATCAATGACAATCCTGCAGCTTCAACTATTCTCTCAGTAAAGCAGCACTTTAATGAGAATTTCTTCACTACCTAAGCCCCCAACGCCATCACCTCCACCTCCGGGCAAAAACCCAACCCAAAAAAAAAACCTCATATATTAGATGTTCTGGCAATGGTACGGAAAGCTCAAGAGAGGATAATGAGAAACGAAGAAGCTTACCCATAGGCCCAGGATGATCTTTCCTTTTGCTATACTTTACTTTTTGGATTTTTTTCTTGAAATCAACTTGATAAGTTTAGCTCTTATGAAAACGTGGTGAGATGCTTACATCTTTCCCATTTTTGTGTACAGGATGATCTAACGCATCAATTGTCAATGATTATAAGACATAATGAGAATCTAAGGCAACAGGAGAGGAATGGTGCACCAGCACATATCATATCAGAGTTTGCACAGTTGTTGCAATTCCACATTGCTACATACTTTGACAATGAGCTGCCTGGACAGCCAAGTGTCTGCTGACTTTTTTAAGCCATTTGTAGAATTTGTAGATGGAAATAATTTTGTCTTTTATCCGGTATCACGTCTCCAATGTCTTTTTTAAGCCTGTCATGTTTTGGTGGTTATGGTCTTTTTAAGTTCTTTCTTTGACATTGCAGGTGTATGTTTTATATGACAATCAAATTTTCATTTGATCAAGTTGATTGCATCTCTTTTTTTTACTAAATGATTTCCCTTATATATTATGTTTATACCCATGACAAATTTGCCACGTGCGATGTTTTACGATGTCTCTCTAAATGTTCATTTACGTCCATCATTCTTGAAAATAACGAAAAAAAAATGCTTAGCTCTCAAGTCTCAACTTTTGAAAAGCTAAAACGTAGAGTGACCAGTTATTGCTCTATAAATGCAACTTGTGTTCAAGTAAAAATAATTTCTATAGAAAAACCAGTTTTGAATGTCACGTAGAACTCAATTAAACAGAAAAAGTAATGTGCAGATTCTTTTTTTTACTCCTAATCGTCTACCTAGCAAATCGTCCACCTAATAATTTTTTTTTGTGAAGGCATGGATTCACTTTGCAAAAATTATTTTCTTGGATAATACAAAAGTGTTTCATAAATCAAGCTATTGTCTTCACTAATATTTTTTCAATTAAATGAAAAAAAAATCCAGGGACAGAAATTTTGTACAGTTACCAAACGCGTTTCTCTTCCCAAAAACTCATCCAAGAACCATTTCTAAAAAAAACTCATTCTAAAAAAAACTTATTTCTGGGACGAGAATGGTTACCAAACGCGTCCTTAGTGATTCACTTCCATGAAGCTCATTCGTGGCCACACTAGCCATTCAACATCACAAGTGGCCAAATACAGCTCAAGAAAAAATCAAAAATTGATAGCCTTCAATGTACAGTGCAAATCAAGAATGCATACGAGAAATCGACGAGGGATGCTATTTGACCTTAACATTATTCATTTAAATGGTGATGATAAGTCTAACTTCGTTTGGCATGGTATAGAGTTTTACAGTGAAAGTGGTCTGAGAAGAAAATAGATAATTATACTTTTACATGAAAAAAAGTGAGAGACATGTGAACTTATTTGTTAATAGTATCTTTTTAAATTTTAATTATTTTATTAGAATTTAATTTTGATCAAGTATATAAATTTTTCCAGTTATATTAGGTAGGCACAAACAAAATTTCCACTTATCAAACACATTTGTAAAGAAAAAGAAGAGAATTACAAAAAAAAAAAAAAACGAAGAACTCCTTTAATTTGAAAACTTACTCTGAAATTGGCTCGGTGGGCTCTCTTCATTGGTCGGGTCCGGGTCGGATTAAACCGGTGGAGTCAGGCCCAGTCCTCCTGTAGGCAAATACGCCGCGCTTCGTCGGTTCACCCGCAAGAGCTTTTGCTCATTCTTTGCAGCTGAAGGGAGGGTCTCCGGACTCGCGGGATCGACATGGCGGAGAGCGACGGCGACGGCGAGCCGGTGGGCAAAACCACATCTATGACGACCATTTCCCGGCATTTCTTCGGCGACGGACCTGACGAATCGGCCTTCTCCCTCTCGATTATCGAGGTTCCCCCACTGTCTCACCCGTTCGACAGAGAACTGAATCGGAAATAAACACGCTCAGGCCTGTCACTCATGTTCTTCTTCTTCTTCTTCTTTGCTGATTGTATTAGAACTTGAAAGAAGAGTACGGACTATTCATATGGCCGTGCAGTCTCGTTCTCGCCGAGTACGTCTGGCAGCAGAGATCGCGATTCGTTGGAGCCAACGTTGTCGAGGTACGCTTCCGTACTCATTTGTTTTGTTTTAATTGTTCTTCTTCCCCGTCGAAGCATTTGCCTGTGTCTGAGTGGACGATGCTCGATTAATCTCGACTGGGAAATGTGGAATGCGGACTAATTACTCTGTGTCTGTTGTCTTGTTTCTGCGATTCCTGTTCTTTAGCTTGGTGCTGGAACTTCTCTTCCTGGGTTGGTTGCTGCAAGATTGGGTTGCGATGTTACACTTACCGATGATGCTAGCAGATTGGAGGTAACACGCATGAGTAGCTACTGTTTTTGTTGTTCCATGTGTCATTTTCTCATTGATTTATATTTTTCCGTGGTAATGTTCAGTGGCTGTATTATGCAATACTAGACCAAATTAATCAAGTGTCTAGGAAATTAATAATTGTGACTGTATCCACAGATGTTTGTAACGAAAAAGAATTTCCTCCGCCGAGAATAATCAGAACTTGTCAGGAAATTGGGAAGACATGACATTACTAAACTGGTCCCACCTACTCTTTTCCCTTCGGAAAAGATAAAAGTAACTTGTTTTGAATGAGTGGAACTGGGGTGAGATTCTCAAACAAGGTAAATCCCCCAATCAGTTTGAAGATTGAGGTAGAGCTGTTGAGGTGAAAATCTCATCCACATACCCCGAGTTCTGCCAGATAATAGATGGACCTGCCTTTTTTTGATATGATTGATTTCATATATCACATGCTTTTCAGATTTGTCTACATTAGATTGTCGCAATCGTCGCAACTCCCCCTTTGCTCTCAACCATGCTGCCCGCATGCACACAGGCAGCATTTTTCTGTAGGATGGAGGTCCTTACAAGGATTACTCTCAACTGAAGTCTTGGTGATATGTCAAAGCAAACAAAACTAGAAAATGTTAATTGGTAGCTTCATCATTTAACAAATCGGGTATCTTCAAGATGCTGGTGTGAAAAAGGAATGTTAAATTTGTGAACTTTGTTGCCAAACACAGGAAAATATGTTCACGAAATGGTATTCTGTGAGGTATAAGTTGCATTAGAATGCCTCATGAATCATGGGTTTATCCCAATCTATTTTGCATCTTATCTTTCCTTTAAGCATTGGAGATTCTTGACTTGCTGCACAAGATAGCTTACTGTCGGTTAGATAATAGTTCAGTGGCTTATCATCTGTTGTTTTATTCTTTAAACTTTCAGGTGCTGGATAACATGAAACGAGTGTCTCAATTGAATAACTTAAGCTGTAAAGTAAGTTCCTGCCAACCCTTAGTGCTGTTCAAGAAGCAAGGACTTAGTTTATGGTTGGCTTGAATGCTTAGGTGTGATTATGAGTAGCTTTTTTTGTGCATCTCTTGTTAGTATGAAGTTTAAGTCCTGCAGCAGTTTACCTCTTAGTTCCATCTCAATAAGTTTTAGGTAGTTTTATATCTTCTGCAGGTGGTGGGGCTCCGTTGGGGGGTTTGGGATGAATCCATCTTCAGTTTATTCCCTCAGTTTATACTTGGAGCAGATGTTTTGTATGAGACAAGGGGTAGGTACTGGTACTTTGATCAACTTTCATCTTATTTATTTTCTAATAGAATAGACAAGGCAATTAACACTTTTGTTGTCTGCTTTTTATTTTTTGTCTATGTGTATTATTTTTCCTGAAGCTTTTGATGATCTCTTTGGTACGGTGTCGTTCCTTCTCCAAAATTCTCCAGGATCGGTCTTCATTACTACGTACCATAATCGGAGGTACTAATCCCTTCAATCATGCTCTCTTATCCGGTTCACTGACTTTTACAAACCCACCCCCCCCCCCCCCCCCCCAAAAAAAAAAAAATATGGTAAATGAAGGAAAAATAATGTCTCTGTTTCCATGATCTTCAGTGGGCATCATCTCATTGAGTTCTTGATGGTGAAGTGGGGCTTGAAGTGCAGAAAACTTATTGATGGCTTTTCAATCATGCCATCCAGCAAGGCATCTAAAATAAGCGGCAACATCCAGTTGGCAGAGATAGTGTTGAAGGTTGATAAGGCTTAGGCAAAATGATTCTTGGCATAGACTGGAGGATCAGCAGAATGAGTTTGCTGACGGCATCTCATGTGTAACTGGATTTAATTACGTAGAGCTGCTCTGCCTTCCATCTTCAAGGGCCACTCTGGCTTCCATCCTCTCTTCCAACATGACCATGGCAGGAGCTATTGTGCTCTAGATTGGTCGACTTCTTGCCACAAGATATCGCTTCTCATTCCCCAGAAAAATCTTGTAAGCCATTGATTCTAGCAAAGACGTTATAGGCATTATGATTGGAGTGTGTTCAGTAGCCATGTGAAATTCTTTCCTTCATGTCATCTTTCTCTCTAATGGATGAAAAGAGTAAGTGAGAAGACATGGAGCTTGACGTGGTATCTAAGAGGAGAGATTTAAAATGCAACTTTCAGGAAAGTGCATCCAGCAGTAAAGAAGGATCGAGAAAGTCCCACAGTTGTTCTATTGGCTCAATGTGCTATCAAGGTGGAGAGATCTCATGTCGTGGCAGAGACTGGTGTGCCACATTGGCAAAATTGGGTGAGCGGTTGCCGAAAGGACTTGATCACACCAATTTCAAATGATTTAGGACATAATTGCACAATTGCACATTGGTCCAAATGTTTAGTGGGACAATGGGTGCAATACTCCCTAGATTTTATAATCCTTTTCCTGGAGTTAGCTCTCTTAAGCATTAGTTTCTCTTCTGTTTAAGGTATATCTTTTCCCCCTATCCTGCTATCTGGTTTTAGGCTAACTTGCAGTTTTTTTTTTCTTTTCTTATAATGAAAACCAACCCCAGTCTGTGCTGGGCTCTTGGTTTCCAGACCATGGCCTTATATTTTATCTATCATAAACTGT
The DNA here is from genome assembly GCA_019926035.1 of Melaleuca alternifolia. Taxonomy (NCBI): domain Eukaryota; kingdom Viridiplantae; phylum Streptophyta; class Magnoliopsida; order Myrtales; family Myrtaceae; genus Melaleuca; species Melaleuca alternifolia. The sequence continues at coordinate 2,657,042 of JAGKPW010002416.1, read as the reverse complement.
TTCCTTTTTGTTGAGACTTGATTAGGGCTTATTCGTAAAACCATTTGACCGTTTAAAATTTCATCGTTCTTGAGACACAGCCATTAAAACTGTAATTGCAGAGAGCCTCCTTTGACATCAGATGCTGCAGAAAGTGGAGGCATGAACTTCAAGATATTTGTCCTTAAATGTCGGAGAAGTTCTTTTATCTTGTTGGGACTCTGGAGCATCATCATGTTCTGATAGTAAATTGCTATCATCATATTCTGATGGTGAATCACGCAAACCTGATTGGTGTGAAGTTCCCAACAGACCAAAAAACGGCACAGGCGGCTTCTTCAGCGTGATCTCCTGGAATGATTGATCGGAGTTCAACTTTTCATCTGCAAAGACTTGTGTAGTGAAGGCGCCGTGAGGTCGAAGACCAAAGCATGGAATGAACGCTGTGTTTTCTCTGCTAGGCACTTTGACTTTGCGGGGCCGTTGTGCTTCTTTTGTTTGGAATGCTCTGTGAAGGGACAACGGGCTCCATGATTTTCTCATCCTATCTGCTTCTCAGACAGCATATGATGCTGCCTTTTCCTAGAATTTTGTCACTGCAATAGGCATATATGATCTTGTAATAAAAAATTGATTGGCAGATCGAGCTAATTTCTTGCATTATTTTTTAGTGGAAAAAAAACTGTAGATAAGTAGACCAGAAAAAATATGTGCTTGTAATCATTTTTCGTCTCAATAATCTTAATATGCAAATTTAACAATAAAATTCTTTTCTTATACGTGAAAAGATAATTTAAAGCTAAGCACCTTTCATTGATTACGTTGTGTTGAAAAACGAAAATAATGTGAATATTGGAAATTATGTAAAAACTTTTAAAGTAAAATTGTGTTTTGACGCATGAACATTCTTAAAAAGGAAGTGCTTCGCGTTAAAAGAGGAAATGACCATTGAGGCCAACAAAAACTATAAATCGCAGGAGTCAAAGATGCAAAAAAAAAAAAAAATTACTTCTTTGCAAATTGCGATTTGCAATGACGTCTCGGTCGTCTCTTTCTTAAATCCTCGCCAGCTCGCCGCTCATAAACCCTAGTACAGTCTTTTACGTCCTCTCCGCTCCTCCTGAGCTGCGTCCTCTCCAGAAGGAAAAGAAAATGGGCTCCAGAAGCAAGAACAAGCACAACAAGCAGAAGTCGAAGCCCTCGAATCTCCCATCGAAGGATGACGTCCATGAATCCGGCGGCGGCGGCGGCGCCAAAATCATCACCGACCCGAGGTTCGCTTCCGTGCACTCGGACCCAAGGTTTCAGAGAGTCCCGAAGCATAAAGCCAAGGTCGCTATCGACTCGCGGTTCAACCGCATGTTCTCCGACAAGAGCTTCTCCTCGTCCGCCGCGCTGTTGGATAAGAGAGGCAGGCCTAAGAAGCAGAGTATCCAGAGCTCGCTGCGCCATTACTATCGGATCGAGGAAGACGGGGAGAGAGGAGAGGAGACTGAGGTAGAGGAAGCGGGGGAAGAGGAGGAGGTGGAGGAGCAGAGAGAGAGCGTGGTGAAGAGAGCTGCGTTGAGTGAACAGTCGGAGGAGTCGGATTCGGAGGATGAGTCGGAATCGGGATCAGAGACTGAGCTGGAGGGTGGTGATGAGTCGGAGTCGACTACTGATACTGATGAAGAAGGAGATGAGGAGGCTTATGAGGAAGAAGGCCTTCAAGTGCAGGTAGCGTCGTGTTCTTCCTTGCTAGTTGAATTTTGAATAGCTTCGTTCTTGTACACGTTCTGGGATTCTCCTTCTACGCCAATACGAAGCTCTTTGAAATCATTGGGATAGCGATGCTGATGGTGTCGAGAGGTTGCAGTGGCAAGGAAATGGAGCTCACGATGAAATTTATAACTCCAAGATTGCAACTTCCGGAAATCCATTTTCTTGAATGTACTGTTAACTGATGCGGCTAGTTTATCTAGTGAATAAATGAGAAAAGCTAGGGAATAGTGCTATTTTCTTGGAGAGGAGACTATTTCTGATGGTGCTTGTTGTCCAACCTAGGACAACTGATTTATTTTCATTTCAGATCATGAAGAACTTTAGAGTCTATTGTATGCCTCTTTCATTTTTCATTTCCTAAACTTTTGAGGTTGATGTCTTATACAATGAGAATGAGATTGATATAGAATTTTATATAGTATAATCTACTCGAGCAGACAGTAGAAGGAAAGGAAAACTGAGCTTTGAAAATCTAAAATTAACTATGAGCTAAAAACAAACAGTTGTTTTCACTGCTGTGTAAAATAGTGGGTTTACTGCCAAGAGAGAGAAATGAAGAATTAGCTTATTTGGGATCCCCAATGGAATTACAGATAGTAATGTGCAAAAGTTAATCCTTCTCTGCGCTACATCCTCAATTGTTTTATGATTTCTCTGTGGACTATCTTTTTATATCTAAGTGTGATCCTTCTGTGGAGCAGGAGGAAAACATACCATCTATTGACAAGGAAACTCGGAGGCTTGCTGTTCTTAATATGGACTGGAGGCATGTCAAGGTATTGTGTTTGAGTTTTGTATTCTCCATTCAGTGACACCTTATCATACTTTTCTATTTTTAAATGATAAAAGATTGTTTCAGTCATATTTTACCCTTTTGAACATCTAATTCATGAATGAGAGCTATCTTTTTTATAAAGAGGGAGAAATTTACCTCTGTAATGGAATGCTTGTCTCAGACAATTTTTACCCTTTTGAAGTGCTTGATTCACATATGAGAACTATCTTTGAGTAGAAAAGAGAAGGTTACTTATGTAATGGAATGATTGTTTCACACAATTTTGACCCTTTTGAATTGCTTGAGTGAAAAATGAAGAACTGCCCATGTTAAAAATGGGAGCAGGGTACATCTGTACCAATTGAATATTGTGGCTTATAAGAGTTGAATTTCCTACATATGGAAATTAATATATCCTTTCTATTGGTTTGACAGCGAGAGCAATGGCCTGACAATCGAAGTTTGGTCATTTTTGTCCTTAAATAGTTGGATTAGTTTGGGTACTTTTGGTAACAGTCATTCACACGTCTTTGCAATGCCCTGGTTTGCCTTTATATTATGTGATTTTTCTCCACTGCAGGCTGTCGACTTGTTTGTCCTTCTAAGATCTTTCCTTCCAAATGGTGGTCAAATTTTGTCGGTGGCTGTCTACCCATCTGAGTTTGGGATCCAGCGCATGAAAGAGGAAGAAATTCATGGCCCTGTTGGGCTTTTTGACGACGATGATGATAGGAGTGATGATGATGATAATGATCGTGAGATTGATGATGACAAACTGCGTGCATATGAGAAAAGTAGACTGAGGTGATAAATTTATTGTACTGTGCAGTTCTTTCCTATCTTTTCTTTGCTCCTTGTATTGACACTGATCTCATTCATGCCATGTGTCTTGTTCTTTGGTTGCCCACAACTTGGGTAACGTGTCGCAATGGACAATCATCCATGGTCATAGGAAATGATATTTGAATAGTCAAGCATGTTTCTCTAGAAAGAGGAGTGGTTCTCTTAATTGCATAATGTTGTTCCACTTGTTACTTGATGAATTAGTATGGCAGCCTCTCCTTTTAGACTCTTCAGAGTATGCTGATGTGAAATTTTTTTGTCAGTAAAAGTTCATTATGAGGATTTGACAGTCCTTAATTTCCTAGCTTCTGATTTATAGTTCTCTTGTAGTCATTGGAATGATCTCATCTGAAAGGCAATAGGGTAAGTTGTAGAAAGAAAAGAATTGGCACACTTGATATTTGGTGACATGCCACTGTATCAACGGGGCCAACAAGTCTGTCATGATTCCGATTCATTCAATGGTTTTTGGTTTCTTCCTGTCTTTGTCATTCTGGATATCTAATACACCAATTTTCACTGTAAATGGTACTCGAGGTGAGAGCAGACAAGAGAGGCGCCTAAAATGGCATTGTCCAGTTTGATTGCCTCAGGTCTAGTTAGCTTGTATATCTAACCTTTAGTATATAAAGACGATTCTCTGATCATCTCAATCGCAGGAATTAATCTGCATGACCCTTTTTCCATTTGCAGTGATCGGTTGTTTAAGAAGTGACCTTACTGTCAGATTTTCCTGCCTTCTCTCTTTTTGCTACCATGTTAACATGTTTCCTTGTATCCCTACTTGTACGAATGTCAAATAAACTGAGCTGTCTATTGAGCTCTTTTCATTCTCCCTTACTGGATGCTGATTAATTATTGTCTATTCAGGTACTATTATGGAGTAGTGGAATGTGATTCAAGTGCTACAGCAGATTACCTTTACAATGCTTGTGATGGGCTTGAAGTTGAAAGATCATCGAATGTGCTTGATTTGAGATTCATTCCTGACTCAATGGAGTTTAAGCATCCACCTCGTGATGTTGCATCAGAGGTGTGCTCCTCAGTCATGTTGTGGTTACTAAAGAATCTGACAATTAAATAGGAACCAGATAAGGTTATTGCTTTCCATCAAGCAAGCTATAGAATTAGGAAGTGATTGATTAATATTATTCCGTGACTGATAATAATTCTTTTCCCAACAATTAGAGGTACTAGACTAGTTAGGTGAGCATCTGATCTGCTGTGGCCTAAACTCTAAACTAGCATGTTTCACTCAGGCACCTGTAAACTATGAGGCTGTAGATTTCCAAACTCGAGCTCTGCAGCAAAGTAAAATCCATCTAACATGGGATGAAGATGAGCCTGATCGTGTAAAGACCCTGAAACGAAAGTTCAATGCTGATCAGGTACATATGCCTTGCTATCTAGTGTGTTGTGCATGGAATTTATCTTTTCCCTCGCAATTTTCTTTTGGCCTTTGATGATGGATGAGGCATTTCTGTGAATGGGCATGTTCTTTTCCGTAGCTTGTGTTAAAGGGAAAAACTTATAAGCAGGATCCATTGCCTACTTGAACATTCTATTTCTTTAACTTTTAAGCTTTTGAACTGAAGGAGTGTAAAGCCATTTTCAACAGAAGAATTCCTTGTCTCATTGTGCATCAAATTAGTACAGACTGTGCAGGGAGATGATTATTGTGAGATTTTTTCTCTTGTTGTTCATAAATCTGATTGTACATCCAACAGATATGCTTGTTACATTCTATGTGGATGTAGATTTGCTCATGAACAGGTTGTCGGTTAATATGTGTGTGTGCATGCATTTTGGGAATAAATAATTTTGAAGCAGAGTTAAAAATTCGCATAACAGTGATGGCATACGTACAGAGAGTCAACACTGGTGCTTGTCATTGGATGAAAACCTAGCTGTCCATGCACATATACGGGTGTGCTTTTAGTTTTGTTGGTACTCCATTGTTCCTGCCTATGTAATTATGTGTTCCCCTTAGTTTTTAAAACATTTTCTGTTCTTGGATATTTCAGAGTGATTATTGTTGCATGTGAATATAATCCTTGCATTTCCATTTTTTTCTGTTTCATATAGCTAGCTGATCTGGAATTGAAAGAGTTTTTGGCTTCCGATGAGAGTGAATCTGATGACGGTTGGGGGGAGGGTGTTTTGGATGACCAACCCGATCAGAAGGGGAGAAAGCGTGAGATGTACCGTGCTTTACTTGAGGGAGGTGATGGCTCTGATGGAGATGGGGAGGACGATAACAAGGATATGGAAATTACTTTTAATACTGGCTTGGAAGATTTAAGCAAACGCATTTTAGAGAAGAAAGATAAGAAATCTGAAACAGTTTGGGAGGCACGTCTCAGAAAAGCACGTGAGAAGAAGGCCGCTAGGAAGAACAGGGCCAAGAATTCATCAGATGATGAGAGCAGCGACACCCATGAGGACGGAGTGGAACAACAGGATGACTTTTTTGTTGAAGAGCCTGCAGTTAAGAGAAGTAAATGGGGAACTCATGGGAAGAATAATAAAGCAGAGAACGAGCGCCAAGATGCCGATGGGGAAGGAGAAGCGAGCAGAGCTGAGCTCGAGCTGTTGCTTGCCGATGAGAATGGGCCCGACACTGGACCCAAGGGGTATAAAATCAAAACTAGAAAGGCCAAAAGGAAGAAGGGCAATCAAATGCCAGATGAAGATAAAATACCGACTGTTGATTATAGTGATTCGCGGTTTTCTGCTCTTTTCACGTCACCGCTCTTTGCTTTGGACCCCACTGATCCACAATTCAAGAGGTATCTCCCTCATGAACTAAAGATTACGTGAATGGTAGTCAGTTGTGTAGAAGGCAAGGATAGCTTATTTAGCAGTCAGATCTTTCTGAAACAGGCAGCTGTTCTATTGTTGTACCTTGGGGATAGTGAATTTATGCAGGCAGGACTATTCATAATCAACATAGTTACATTGATGATTGTGCAGTTCTTAGATGTAATCTTAGCAAGTGATAGTTGTAGAAAACAGAACTTCAACTGGTATGGGCGGCTTGATTCATTAATAGCTTCTCTAGGTGTTCATAGTTTCTGTTTTGCTTGTTGCAGGAGCGCGGCTTATGCTCGGCAGGCAGCACAGAGACAGCAGAAGGGCGATCATCCAGAGTCTGTGAAGAAAGACGCGGCCACCATCGACCTACCACCTGATGACATGCACAGTGAGAAAGGGGAGCTTCCAAAGTCGGATGTGTTGCCCGCAAGAAAAGAAAAGCACGAGTTGTCTTCATTAGTGAGATCACTCAAGATGAAATCCAAGCAAGTGCCGTTGCCTTCCAACGGCAAGTCTTTGAAGAAAGTAGACAAAGTTCGGTCTAGAAGAAAGTGAAAAGAGCAGTCAACATAGGAAAATGAGTTTCTGACGGAAACTGGACTTAGAAAGACAATTTTTAGAACGACAGTCTGCAGCAACCTCCGCCGCATAGAAACATAGTTCTACGCGGCGCTTCTCGAGGTTCAGAGAAATTTCCGATAATGTTGCAGGTAAATGTGCAGCAAGATTAAAAAAAAGGGGGCTTGTGTTATTTATGGCTTCAAAGTCGTCTTTGGCCACACATTCATGTATCATTCTCAGCTTCGTCGCCACCTCCTCAAGTCAAGCATTGCAGGGTAATTTCTTTTCTTGTTTTTCATTTTGCCGGAGAAGAGGGGTCATCATTGAAATGAAGTTGTATTCCTTAGTGTCGTGTTCCAAAGTTGTTCCTTCTTCTGTCTTTGTTTTTTAGACCCCTGACAATACCCTATTTATTAATAAGAGAATCAGCCTCAGCAGTTTTGATTTGATTGCAGGACATCATCTCCCTAACTTTTACTTTCTAGGGTCCTTTTATTTGAAGAAAATTCTTTTTTTTTACTTTTCGATGTTTAGCTAATGGAAAGTTAATTGATTTATGAAATTTTATTTTCATGAATTAAAACAACAAGTTTAGTTTTCCGTTTGCTAGATTGCGCATCTTATTTTAATGAAAATTTATAAAATTATTGAGATGTACTTGCTTTTATGTGTAAAAATATAAGGAAGTCAGTCGTATTCCTCGTTCAAATCTACTAATTTTCCATCAGATACTGGCCACGTTATAATGGCTTGTAATATTTTAATGTGGTTAGTAACATTATTAAAAGGAATAACGACTTTCGATTTGGAATTAGTCAATCATTTCTTCACATGTGATGCGTATTAAAAAATTATATATTCTAGTATTATATTAGGTAGCATCCTCCTTTGGTCGGGTTGGCGGTTAGATGATATTTGAGTTGGCTTTCGTGCGTTCCAAACTATCAACCTCACTTTCGTGCAATTTTAAAGGTGCGCTTCTCTTATTTATCTCGTACATTGAGAGTTTTGCTGGCATAGCGCTCCGAATCAATCACGAAAGCCCCGAATCGGCTGGTTCAGACCGTTGGACCAGGAATTGGACTACGGTCCTACCTGAGTTTTCTCAAAAGCCTGGACTGCTCAAGAACTGTTCAAATTAGACGTTGATCTTGTCCAACTGGTCGGCCCTGTGAAACCGGTCATCAGCTTTGACGAGGCCATTAGGAGAACTTCGAAAATCATCTTCACATATACATGTAGCAATTTGCATCCCCCCCGTTTCATAAACTCCAACTTGCTTCTCCCCACGGAACAGCCGTTTAAAGTAACCGAAAAAACGACCGAAACGCGGGACTCGTTTTTTAACCCTTCTCTTCCGAAATGCCTAAAATCCGAGGCCATTTCTGTCAGCGTGATTGGCTTGAGCTCTTGTTCTCGAGTTTTCGCAAGCAAACAGGCTCGTTTATATACTCTGCCAAATAACCAAACTAACCTAGCAAAATCGAGCAAAAAGGGTTGCTAAAACAAATCAAAACATAATCAAAGTGTGTGTAGACGACATTTCCCAGGGAACTATTGTGATTTACAGTGGCCTGTTATGAGAAAATATGACATAAGGCCATTGTCCGGATAAAAATGTCATTTCGGCAATTTTCACAACCATAACAATCTTAAGTCAGCCCAACTTCAATTAATAGCACATGCATCTTGAAGTTTGGGGAGTGAAACTCGAGATACAGACGGTAAGTTTTGGAAGCGAGGATGTAAACTGATATAGAAACTTTCACTTCAGGAGATCCAAAGAGGAGAGAAAGGGTCACTATGTCGTGTATTTTGTTCGTAAATTGTTGAACTCTCTAACCCAATGGTGACCAGGAACCAGAGGCCAAGCGGGTTCAATGCTCGATCCAAGTCTAGAAGCATTATACCTAGCAACACGAACCCAAAAACAGAAGGAGATGAGCAAGCCAGCTCCCTTGCCATCCAACTGAAACTTCTTGGAGTACCATATGGCATTATTTTTACTGAGATTATAAACATTCCGCATCATAAATAAGTTCTTTTCATTAGTTAGTAATTTTGTCGCGAGATTAAAGACTTCTCCTGAAGAAAATAGAGCTCTTCAAGCAGTTAGCAATTCATGCGACTCTAAGGCTTTACAGAACAAAGGAGTCTGAGAAATGAGCAAACCATCGTCTACGGCGAGTGAACTGGGCCTCGGATCCGTGCGGTTTTAAGCCACAACAGCATAGGATGACCCAGAAAACCATGTCTCAGTAACATTTCTGAGTTATCACATCATTTAGATAATGAGACACCTCCTCACCCAGAAACGTGAATCAACAGCAATCCTCAATCGCAAAACGCTGTTTCAATCTCATCTTGCTCATAACTGAATACTATGTATATATACACACGAGCTCCGCTATCGGATCCTAGAAGTGGGAGTTAATATAGTTTACCCAAATTGTTGTTTCTATCTAACAGATGCCTCTGAATAGGTGATCCTCTGGGAATCGAGTAAGGCCTCAGCATGGAAAAGAATCAAAAAATGGCCAAAAATGGATAAATAAGAGAGATTAATACCCACGCAGGAGGACGCAAATGCCACGAATGACTTAACACAGGCGGTGACACTGCCGAATCACGATTATTGTCGCCGCTACTTGAAGTGGCTTCTGGATTGAAGGCAATAGAAGGAGGAATTGCGCTGGTGTTTCTCGGGTTGACAGGCAGCGTGGATGCGTCATTCACATCGTAGCCTGGAAACAAAATGGTCAACTCCAAATTGTCGACAAGATGCAAGATTTAATGTTTTCCTAAGGTCAAGCAGAGTTACTCACAGTTGGAGGGCTTCCAACCAAGTACCATCCTTTCACGATCAAAAACTACACGATAGCCGGTCATGAAGTTTTCTGAGAAGTAAACAGAATTGTCAGTGCCAGAGCTGCTCGAAGTGGAAATGCCAATCTCATGATTCAGCTATTAAAAAGCATCGCAGCTGCAAGTATAAAGCTGGCATCATTAATAGATAAGAGTTCAAGCACAAGTGTCGTGGCTTAACCCGAGATGCACGGAAAGGTAGTCTATGTGCATGCACACAGGCTGCTTAATTACTTGTTCATCCAGGAAATATCTGAGTAAAATTTCCATTAAACTTGTCATCCATATAGGTCCATTGTGTACCTGATGCTCACAGTAGATATTTTACTATCACATCCTTGCTTTCCCACAATCTTACAATGCATTCGGATTAAATTCTGACATGGTCAAATTTCCAACCGTATGGGAAAGATAAAAAGACTGAGGTTCATGGTTATACAGTACGCAACAAACAAATGAAGCTAAAAACTGTCTTGAACTTCACTCTATATCCATCAAGTACTAAGTCTCAAAAACAAGACTAGATTCCTGAGAGATTAATCAGCATTTGGTATAATGTCATCTTCATGTATGTTTCAAAATAACAATGACATAGCCTATGTCAATAACCAGAAGAGTGGCCTACTCATACATGCAAAATTTTCCTTATATGGCAATAAATCTCCAGAACTTTAGGCCGTTAATAAATCATGAAAAATATAGCTGACGGAAAATGCTAATAAAACGTCAGTAAATGCAGCTTCCCTAAATAGCAGTATCAGTACTATTTTTGTCATGAATACTCACGTCCAATTATATTAACATTGCCACTTTTCACCACAGCCAGGCAATAGACATATCCACCCTGCAAAACAGGACATTATTAGCATCATACCGCTGCCAAACGGGCAATGACGAGAAGTCTTACCAGCACAGGGATCAACTCTACTGGTTCAGTAACATGAAACCTATGTCCACCTTTCATGGTCAGGTTCAACACAGGAATACGAGCGAGGCTTCGATTTGTGCTGTATACATACAATATATAACAAATATCAGCACATTTAAGAAAATAAATTGAAAAAACCATAATCTGATGGAGGATGTAGAGGTCTCCTTGTTTGATGTCTCTGTAACAAAAGTTTGTGGTTTATCTAAAGAGAACTGGAAAACTTCAACTTTAAGCTCATGGAGAGGATAACCTTAGGTCGTAACAATATTCAAAAGGAATACTCGGATCTGAAGAATGCCTTTTGTCTTGGACATTGGAGTCAAACTGCAGATAATCTCAAGCATTAAGGCAAAGAAAATAGATTTTTGAATAAAACATCAGATATATCCCCCTCAACTTACAGTCTTGGTTATGAGGGTGTAAGCCGGGTCATTCAAGTATGTAAATGAGGTTCCGGAGTCAAAAATAGCACTAAATTCAAGATCATGAGTTTCTTCTCCCACGATGACTTGTGTGACAGTAATATTGTAAGCTGGACTGGCAAAACATAGAAGCAAAATCTTTAGAGTCCAAGCCAAGAAAACAGAATACATAAACTCCCCTGCAAAATGTAGCAATTGTACCACTAGCTTTACACAGTGAAAAGCACGATTCTTACTGTGACTGACTAACAATAAATGGTGTTTCTTCTTGCTTTGAGCTGCCTTTGTCTCCAAAGCTAATTCTCCCAATGCCGTCATGCCCAAAGCACATAGAAAATGAATTTGCTGCAAGCCCATCTTTAGCCAAGATGCTAGGAACTGATATGTTGTTCATGCCAAGACCAAATAGACCATTGGGTGCCCCACCTTCCAAAAAGGAACCAGTTTGAATTCGACCGCATCTACAAGGGACGGCCTTACTTGATCAGCAACGCTGTATAGAATATAACCAGGCAAAGAACTTCGGACACACACATGCACAAAAAGTCCGAAGAAAGAGATAGAAGGCCATTTGAAAAGTAAATATAATAAGATCAAGTTGCTACTGCTTTCAGAAACAGTATTAGCACTAAGAAACCAGCAACTACTCATCTTTTCATCTCTCATTTTCACTAAAAAGTTCAGGCTACCTTGTTTATATGAAAAGTCCGAATAGCAAATTAGGTAACTGAGACTTTACTCTTAACCTTCAAATGTGGATATTGCGTGCTTAAGTTCTAAAGGACTGCAATGTTATACCAAAGAGGTTGCAAGTACCTACCCAAACGTTATCTGAGCAGTAACTACTTTTGATTGATTGTCGTCTATGGTCATGTGCAATACATCTTCAACCAAAATCCCGGTAGATGAAGTACCATTAGAGACATAAACAACTTGATAAGGACATTGGTTGTGAGTGGCAGCACATTTGAATCCTTGCCTGCAAAGACCACCACTGCAGGGAACTAACGTGCTTGATGATGATGAATCAGGGCTGTAGATATTGAAATCTATTACCTGCTTGACAAAAAATTATATCGTAAACAAATCTAGCTCAAAACAACACATTAGTACCTCCGGCAAAATTTTACTTCATACATCATATGAATACCTCCTTTAGCATGATTTTTGGCATAATGATCAGCCAGGGAAGATTAGTTATACATAATTGTTTGATAAGCAAAATCAAGAATGCCAATCTTTCGAAAGACCGTATACAACAAATTGATGCGAACAGCAAAATGAGAGCAAATTTGAAAAATATTAGAAGCCAAAATGATCATCCTAAAAGACAGCAAGAACCGCTTTTTCACAAAGGAAGAGGGAAACAAACTTCCAACAGAAATATGAAGCGACAAAATGAACAGGACCTAACAGAATTACCTGTCCATTTGATAACTTCAATCCCCGCACGCAGCTCATACAATCACAAGGTATCCAGAACAGATCACTCCCAGTGTCTAGTGCCACCAAAAATGATAAACTTGGGGTTCCAACAGAGACATTTGCATAGTGCAAACTGAAAATGTAGAAAGCACCGTAAGTAACAATTCTCAGCTAACATCCAAAACTCAAAAGAATTTAAACATTGGCACCCCTCTTAGGCAGGTAGCTATAAAAACAAAACAAGGAAAACCTCCTCGAAGATAAATCGGGAAAATTCCACTATAGAAGGCAAGGGGAAAATCTCAAAAAAAAAAAAAATCCCTCGCATTTTGCAGAAATAAAAGGAAAGGACATATGTTTAACCGAAAAAGCATTCATAATTTTGCTCCGTCCACATCTAAAAGGCAATTCATTTGGAGAGAGAAAACTTTAAGCTGATTATCAAGTGTATGATCCAATTTCCCACAGTTAAACTCGACGGCAAAACACCCAGAGAAAGAGAAGGTAATCTCCACCCCTTCCTTCTTCCCTTGGGATTACTTATCATCAGCAACCAATCTAAGCATAAAATTCCAGACCATGGTCATCATCCACGAATCCCCAAGAAGAACTCGCTTGATATAAAAGAAAATTCTCGTCAGCGCCGTTCATTTCAGTAGCCACAAAGCCACGCACTCAACTGATAGCTTGAGATGGAAGACAGGTAATGGTGACTGATTGCCACGAAAACAAGCTACAAAGGTAAAAGAAAAGCAAAAGACTAAAAATCCCACCATACTTTTGTCTTACGGTTCGAAGTTAAAAAAGAAACGGTTGCGCACTCAGTTCATCAGCTAGAATCTTACCGCTTCACTCACATACGACAGAGCTACAAAGTATTGCAGAGCCAAACGACAACACCAAAAAGAAAAATTAAGAATAGGAAGGAAGTAACGAAGGCACGTACTAGCCGAACGCTTTGAACCGGTAAGTCTCGTTCCCACCGTCGAAGGTGATCGCCTCCCGATCGCCGTCCGCCAGCGCGAGGCGACTGCCGTGGACCAGCCGGTCGCGATGGGCCATGGCGGCGTAGTACTCCGGGCTCCCCCTCTCAGGCAGCCCGTCCTCACCTGCGCCGCCGAGCATCGCCTTGACCGGATCGGAGGTTCGGTGGTGGATATCGAAGCCGAAGGTCCCGGCCCCGGCGCCGTCACAGCTGTTGACGCACAGGCAGGCCGCGATGAGGTAACAGGAGATCAAGTCGGCGAAGGATGGGGAGGAGGAGGAGATGCGGCCACGGCCGCGAGCGGGACGAGCCATCATGAGATTCCGAGCTACGAGGCGGCGACACGGAGAGACGGAGAGCGAGAGCAGAGAATCTGCGGAACTCGTCAGGCGGAGGAGAGATGGGTGGAGAAGAGAGTGGAAGGGCTAAGTGAAAGTGAACGCTCGAGCCATGGCGAAATGACGCGTTTTCTTTCCATTGTAGAGAGAGAAAATAAAGAAAGAGAGAGAGAGAAAGATCGATCATGACGCAGACGACGAGCGTTTTTGGGCACATTGACAGTTTCTGGTGAGAGAGAGCGAGAGGGAGGTCAAAGTCAATTCGTGCAAGGTCGTGTTTTCTCTGTCGGTTTCTCATTCGCGAGGAACGAGAGAGCAGGTGGGAGGCACTTTGGTCCTACAAATTTCAATTTTATTGAATGCGATTGCTAAATTTTTCGTATATGTTCAATTTAGTCTCTAAATTACACGAGAGTATTCAATAGCGTCCCTGATTTCGTATTAATAAAAGGGCGACATTGAACATATACATAAAATTTAGGGACTGTACGACTATGTACCAAAATATCATTATAATATGTTAAGTCAAATTTTATGAACCGCGGTAAATACATTAAAATTTTATGGACTATTGATGTCACCATTAAGAGATTAAATAAGTTATAATCATCATCCGGCTATTTCCACTTAACCATCACTTCATTCTTGAGGAGGGTAATAAGAGATCGAACATGAGGGTGGCCTGGATGTATGGAATTTGTAAACTCATATTTTGCTTATCTTGGATGTTATAGAACTTTATTATATGCTATTGGTGGAAAGGCGGTTGTTTATATATCATTTTATTAACTACCGTGAAAGGGAAAAGATGTGTGTTCCATAATATATCATTTTATCGACTAAATATAATCTAGCTTAAGATCATGTGATACGTATCTGCTAGCCTAACAGGCGATAAATAAACAATATCATATCATAGACGGATTAGAAATTCCAATAACCCTGCATAGGCTCTGATAAATTCAAAGGCAACCTCATTCTGATTATAACAACACAAAGATCGCCCATTTTAATCGCAATTCATTTGCAACTGCGCTGTTTTTAAGAGCGACGTGTGAATTTAGAGTCGCTCAAAACTTCTCGATCGACATAATAGCCTATAGTTTTAGTTAATGCAAGATGGGAGAAGCATCTGATGATCTAGGGATGTCTCGTGGTTTGCAAAACTATAGAAGATTCTGTGCCCACTTGGTCAAGCTGAGAATTGACATTAATGATTAACCATTTGCCATAGCGCAATCTCCGGAAGAAACATGGGAAAAAGGCCTCAGCATTTTTATTTACTAAATTATTGATCGAACTTTTAAAGTCAAAAAAGGAAAAGAAAAGTAGAAAAGCAGCTATGCCGATTCACTTTCTCCCGATTAAAGGAGCATGCTTTATTGGTGAAGAGAAACCCGAATAGAAATTATAGACGCGTGTTACGAAATGAATGGTCGCAATTTACGTGTGTATCACGTGTATCAAAACGTGTATCGTAATTTTGTAATAAGATATTTATCGAATGTCGCGTCGTTTCATAAGATTTTCTTGATCAAATCTTAGTGCGTAGCCATTACTCGTGGGATATTCCACCTTTACTCTCACCACAAAGGGGGGGAATGAAAAGAAAGACAAGAAAATTGGTCAAATGACAATTAATAAAGAAGAGAGTAAGTTCACTGACCTTTTACTAATCCAAAAGACATTCTCTTCGAGGCAGGCCCTTTCCCCGAAAGCTATTAGCATTGAGTGCCGTCGGCCCGTCTCATTGAACTGCTTTTGAAATTATAATAAGAAGTTCTCGAGTAAATAAATGTTTAAATTCAAGAGATACTCTATCGACCTTACCGACTAATAATACCCTTTAATCGATGTATGATGATCAGTAATCGATGGTAGCTGGACCTTATAACCTACGCCACGCCCAAGTTTGTCGCTCGATCATGAAGAATTATTGCGCCGAGCATTCGTTTAGTTCTTTACCATCTCCAGCTCTGTAAGGATGACATTGCGGAACGACTCTCCTTCTAAATTCGAGGTGAATTCACGCTCTCTCTCTCTATCCAAAGAAAGAATACAATGCACCGAAAACCGAAGAATCGGCATGAGGAACTTTATGCCATAGCCCCGAACGATCGAGCATGTAAAATTGGAATTCGACAAGATGGTCCTTCCTCCCGGAATCTACCATGCCGATGTATATGTACTGTTTACTCTTACTCGATGGTTTTAAATTTTCGCACAGGCATCTCAAAAGAGATGGTACATGTCTAGGGTCGACAAGGTCAAACTAGGGTTATCGAGACTTAATCGCGAAGATAGTGTCTTTGGAAATACCAACATTGGATTCTTGGGGCAAGAAGGTCGTTCATTGAAGAAGAATCGAGCCAAGTCAACAGGCAAATTTGCAACTCCGCGAAACGTGCGGGTCAAATCACCAAGAGAGTTTAGGCAATCCATTTGGTGGGCTTTGTCGATTGTGCTTTTCATGTTTTCATGGACGATGAGCTCATCAAACATTCCATAGATGGGTTTCGTCGATTGGGCCCATACTTTAGGCCCACAAGGCCCAAATCGAGATCATTTGCTCATGCATCTCCATATATTTACAAAAGAAAAAGAGGGCCGAAAGGAAAAAATCTCTATGAATTTTCCAAAGCAATAACAATAACAATACGTTGGAGTCTCAAACTGGGGAGGCGGAGGGAAAATTGAATTGGTCGGAGAGCTTGGCGGGTCCGCACGGCGAGAGAAGCTCCATCTGGCGAATGAAGCGGACGTCGTGAACCAGCGGATTATCGGTCCTCATGGGCGGCGACCCCGCGTCGCATGGCGGCGAGCACCTGAAACCTGGGCTGCTTTCATCCTCGTCGCCCGCCTGGATAACGAGGCCGACGTCGTCTACAATCAGGTTCCCCGTTGCATTTCTTCCATCGCCATTCTGCTGGCTGCAGGCAAAAACAAGAATCGAAGAAGGGCAAAATGTGGGCGGTTGCATCTGAATGGTGAAATCAACCCTTCATGAACTTCTTCACGTCCTAGAGAAAAGTACAAGGAAGCCGAACCAGTGTTTGCCGCATCTAAGGGACTTGAGGAGGTCCGGGGTCGCTGACTGGAGCCGGCGGGGCTTCGGACATATCGGCCACTTCGTATTCTCACGCTCGCAAGCCTTTGTCTCCATTGTGGGATCGACCAGACCAACCTCCAATGCTAAATGGTGCATCGTCGTCTCGAAATCGAACTCGGAACCGAATTTGCATTAGGACTAGTGGGTGTGTGGATGGAGATTAGAACTTTGCTCCTATTTATTGATATTAATCACATGTTACAAACACATGAGAGAGACAGAGATTGTGGTAAAGCCACATTGGCCGATAGACCTAGTTCAAGTAAAGAAGAGAGCCAGTATGCTTGGCTAAGAGCCAACATAGGGATTTGGTAATTTTCACTTTTGACCCAGTTGAAAGTGAGATCCTACAAGTTCTCTTCGCCTCGTGTTTGCCTCCTTTCAATTTGGTCTTTAGCAATTCTTATGCTCCCAGCGTGACACGAGAGCAAATTTGAAGGAAGTTCAGGTGAACAGAAATGTGCACAGCCCTTTTGCTTTTTTTGCTTCCAAAAGAAAAATAGAAAGTAAACTTTTTGCATGGAAACATAATTTAAAGAAAACTCTTTTAAAAGCAGAAAAATCTTTAATTTACGTAATTCGAAGAAGTGTCTATGGTAACCTGCTATCGATAGAGAGAAACTGTAGAGCCAGACTCTTCTGTTTAAGAAGATGCTCATCGTCTTGCTTCACCGCAGACTAACAAGAGCTGTCGTCAGCGCTTAGAACTTCTGTGCGGGGCTAAATTGCAAATTCAGGGCGAATGTATTTCAGTACTGTCTGTAGATACTTGTTGTATCATGAGATAAGAGTTGTCAGACCGTCGAAAATTTTGTGAAGAACGAAATCGCAAATTGTTTAGCAGCTGCAAATCGTTACCACTCATAGCAACATCTCTGATATTTTCAATCATAAAAGGAAAGCACAACGTGAATTGCTTGTTCCCTTACACGAAGACGATGATCGATTCCAGACCAGACTAGTCTTGATCAAACAGTCAGAGATGGTTTACCTTGAGAACTAGGAATCACAAGTAATGTACCACCATGCATGCAGTTTACTCCTACCCTTTTTTTGGGTGACAATACTACTCCTACCCTTTACTTGCCATATAAAACCACTCTTAATGATTTAAAAGAACCAGACAGGTAGGCCACTCCCATCCAAATGATAACATACATTCCAGATAACTTAGTAGCAAAATAATGGATCAGGGAAGAAACCTTAGATGAGATCAACAAGATGTCAAGAGACAAGTGAAATCTGGGACCAAGCAATGCAGCAAAAACAGCAAGTTAGCAATTGAGAGAAGGGAGCACGCAAACAAGTTAATGAGCTAATAAACAGCATTGGAGAGTGGCATTATCTATAATAAGTATCCCAATCAAATTTGGGACGTGAGAACACCTCATAATCGATAGGCCCATCTATGACACTGTCAATAGATTGTATGCCTTCCAACAGAGCTGGCTGAAATTTCTCGCCATCGGATGGCAACAGCTTATACATCACTAACAGTCCAAGCGTAAATATGGCCTGCAATTTTGTTGAGTCGCCTTGGACAGAAAAGTACAAGAGCATTGAAAGGAGAAAGAGATCGACACAAAAACGCATGATGCTCAACACAGAGTCCATTAACCTCCCATCGTTGCCAGCAGGAAACCCCCGAACTCTATAAACAAATAGAAAGTTGTACTTGTCGACCACATATCTGTACCCAAAATAGACTGCACCGACAGGGACCACAAGAGGAGCAAATGAGGAGTATATCATGGTCAGGGCAAATATCGTCAAATTAAATGCATAATACTGAGCAAAGTCGAACGTCTGCTTTGGCACAGGTGAGGCTCGGTTGGTTGGATATTCAGTAAGATCCTGGCCAGGTAGGTCTATAACGCTGAATCTAGAGGTGTCATAAACAGTTTCAGAGATCAGGGGTCTCCGAAGACTATTTGTTTCCTGCGGTTCGAGGGGACGATCTTCGCTTTGCTCAGGAACCAGCTGAAGCATGTCATTCTTCCGAAGCTTCTGAATCTTCTTTTTGATCCAAGGGATAGGAGCCAATAAATCATAAGATATTCCCAAGAATGTGCAGGTGATAAGAAATGCTAGAGAGGATAGGCATGATCTTGATAAAAAAGATGCGCTAAGGTACTGCTCTATCCTCTTACAATCTTCTCCGTCCAAATAGCACCTGCCCATGCGAAGGAGGGCACTTTCTAGTGACGACTCCACCAGACCCCTCAAGAGGATGAGATTAACGAGGAAGAAACACACCATCTTCAGAAGGGCTGCTTTCTGCTCTCCAGACATGGTAAGATGCCTCTCAAACTTGGAGAGATGAGAAAGTACAGATGGTATAATTATGTACATACTCACAAAGATGATGACATTTGGCAAGAACTGAAAAACAACTGAAGCAAGCCAGCTCGAGCTCTGCACCCAGGCCAACCATGACTGAGCATTATCCATGGCTTCCGCATTGATGATTCGCCCAGCACTGTTTATGGCACTGATAACAGCTAGAGGAGAACTGAAGAACACTAGCATCAAGAGCAAGCACGTATTTACAAGTACCCTCCGCAGCCTCATAGAGAACTTTGTCAACCCCAAGTGATTCCAATATATGTCAGTAGCCAACGGTGCTCGCTCAACTTTCCACTGGTTTCTCTGGAGGCGCAACTCCATGACTGAAAAGAACTTCCCAATTCTCCTCTTCTTCTCGCTTCTGAAATCCTGAACAGCCTTGTTTGCTGTGTACACATCCTTAAACATCACAAATGCAACGCCAGCACCGGGTGCACGCCCTTCTTTATAAGCTGCAAGTTCAGTCTCCAGTTCAGCTCTCAATTCCTGCAACCTTCTCAACTTATCCTCGTCAGTGTAACCTAATCTATCAGCCACTTGATGCCCAACATTCTTTACTTGCTTCCACATACAAACAGCACTAATCCTCATTCTCTCCAAGAAATCACCCCCATGCTCCAACTCTTCACCATCTCCGGGTAAAAGCCTCGAGTCCATCCTCGCAACCAACCAAGAAATCTCATCCCTAACTCTAACCAGTTCAAAGGCCAAATCATCCAATGCACACAAATCCATAGGTAAAATCACTTTATAAAGTTTCCCCGGATACTTGTGCTGAAAATATTCCTGCAATTCTCTGCTATCGACCCCCAGGGTCTTTGGCAAACCTTGCACCATAACAGTAAATATCGCAGTTGAACTCGTGCCTGGATAACTCGGGTTCCCATTTCCATCCCTAAATCTAGTAACCCTCAATCTTCCCTCTATTGCATTAATACCGAAATGCACCAAAACAACAACAATGACCACAAATAGGAAATGCACCCAAAGCAATGCTGAACCTTTCGTGATGTGGCTGATCGTCGTCTTTGAGAACTGATCATTCAACACCGCGTCTCCGCAGTAGAGATTAATCGGCAAAAGTACAAAGACCGACAGTACGCCGATTAACAGCAGCAGGCTGCAGCTCCCGCCTTCGATGATCAGGAATTGCGCCGCGTCGGCCCCGCAGTGCCGCGCGATCTCGCGACCCGTGGCGTGCCACACGGCAAGGAGCTTCGAGGCCAGCGCGGCGGGGCCGGGCATGCGGCGGTGGTCGCTGCGGAGCTTGACGAAGAGGAAGATGAACACGCAGCAGAAGGCACCGATGGCGGAGATATTGAGCAGGTACTGGATGTTCCCGTACCAGGCGTCCGCCCCCTCGCCGTCGCCGGAGGCGGAGGGAGACGGCGGAGGAGGCAGCGCATTGCCCGGGGACTGCATCGGTGGGCGTCGCCGGCGGGAGGGAAGGCGGGGCCGGCGAGTTCCTCAAGAATTAGGGCTCGGAGCGGGAGGCGAGTCTGGCAAGCCTAGGGCTTTCTCGGTGGGAGCAGAGATGGCGAGGTATTCGAATCATGTGATGGACTGAGGGAGCTGAATATGGATTGGGATGGGAAATTCAAGGAGAAGACAGGAGAGAAGCTTCTGACGAGCGAAATGGAGAGCTGTAGCGTTGGCCTGCGCGACAAGGAAGACGAGGGAGAGGAAGGAACCCGTCGGGAAGATTCGGATACTTTTTACACATTCGAGGACGGAGTTCGAAGAAAGTTTTCATTTACACCCCCGGCCTCGGGCGCATTTGATGGCGGCGGCGGCGTCGTATCGTATCGTGCACGATGGGATCGAACGAGTTAAATTGCAAGTTAGATGCCCGAACGAATTCGTTTCGGGGTTCAATTTTTATCCAGTGTCGGCGCCGTGGTTGTCGGATAGCGTAAGGCATTTACGAGTTTATTCCCCAGCACCTTAGCCACCAGCAGAAGCATTACAATTGGTGGGCTCGGCTATTGAATTTGGATCCTTTTCGGCTAATGGAACGACGAGAAATCACTCAGTAAAGACCAAATAGGAGTTTGCCCCTCTAAAAAACGAAATGGCGTGGATATCGTTTCAACCGATATGGGCAATGCTATGGTCAAGTCACAAGGAATTAATCCTCTTATCTCAACATGCATGGTCTTCCTCAATCAGATCTAAGAGACTTGACTTAGCTTGGTACGGGAAACTATTGCAAAACACCACTGTAGCAACTAATTTTCAATCAAACATTCACAGCTCGAGCCTCACTAAAGCAGTCCGAGAGCGGCTTAGCCCACGAGGTTGTCGACCCCCAAGAGAGAACGTCGGCCTCCAGAAGGCTCGGCCGACGAGACTTGAATGGGGGGGCCTAGACGCGCACAAACCCGGCCTCGAAGTTTTGGGAGGCTAGACCCCTGCTCGGTGTGTGTGGACCGGCTCGATCCGCCCACCAAGCGCACTTCAATCCTCCAAAGACCAACAAGAGGTTAAAAGGAGTATGGTCATTTACCTAAAAGGTCAGAAAACTTCTCCCCCGATGCATTTTTTTTCCAAGAAGGATTCTTTCTCCCCAAGTCAATCTCTCCGTCCCTCTTTCATTAGAGGCCCCCTTCAGTCCTCCGGAGGCCCAAGCTCAAGAGTCTTCTTCCTTTGCTTTGCGGGCTGCAGTTAGGCCCAATCCTTCATACGTTCACCAACCCGACCGGACCCAAGAAACCTCGCGTCGACAACCACCGATCCCATGTGCAGAGAAAATAAAATTGGAAAGAATTCCCGACCAAAATTGACAAAGAGGGGGGGCTCCATCGCCATCGTTGCTCCCTGAAAGAAGCTAAACCAAATCTTTCGAGCATCTTTTGCTGAGGTCACCGACTCATTGTTGACCCTTTCGTGGTGATAAAACTTCGTGGTTAAGCAAAATTTAAATACAGATCCAAACTTCTTTTTCCGTCCAGTTATTCTTCAACGAACCTGCTCTGCTCTTCGTGCACCACGACTCGACAGCGCGAACAAGACCATCGATCCATCCGCCCCGCAGCTTTCGTCGCATGTCTCTCTTCTTCGAAATTTCCTTTACGCGCGATCCATGGGCCTTTGCTGATGCACGAACTTACCCTCCTCCCTTAACACTTGCACACTAAGCAAACGCCAATGCCCAGGAAACTTTGGCAGGGATGGTATAATTAACTATGGAAACGAGTTGACGGATCACCAGTGCCCACTTTGAGCCTGGGAAATTTCAGAAAAGAATGTGACCAATCGGGACTTCTTCTTTTCCTTTCTCTCCCACATCATCGGCGATGTAAGTCTGCATAATTGTCGGACTTGGAAACGATAAAGCAGAGGAGAGAACTTAGAATTTGTGTATATTTCATTCTTATATTAAGGAGAAAAATATGATATAAAGTCAGCGAGGTTCAATTAAGGGAAATGCATGGACTCACATAATATCCTTATATATCTCTAAGGATAATTGTCCAAAAAATCCTTATGACCGCCGCCTAATGTGTTTATGACGGAGTAAGCTTATGAATCTTTGGACGTTCCTTGGCTGGAGCCCTGCTGCTCATCGTAGCAACCTTTCTCAGGCACATGCTGTAATTTGCAAGTACCAAATACCATAATTTGTCATGTTACCGTGGCGGTTAGAGAGTGTTCTGTTCGAGTCATATTTGTTGCCCGATGACTCGTCGGAGTCTGAGAGTGGCAGATTGCCGAAGGAAAAAGAAGAAGAAGGTGAAAGTGTTGGGTGTTTGAGTGCCTAATTATCACGTGTCCACGTACTTATAGAAGAGTCAACGCGTTTTGACTTTCTTGTTTCTACCTTATGGAGCATGTTTGTTGACGAGGAAATAAATTGGAAGAGATAGTCGCCAAAAAGCACCTATGCCATCTCATGCTCGAGAGTCCAATTTATTTGGCTATGCCGAAATTTTTGAAAAATTTTCATTATTCCGTACAATGCGTATGATCCGAACATTCGACCCCTTGCTGAATACGGTGGAGGAAAAGTGTTCTTAATTGACCCAAAAAAGAAAGAAAGAAAAAGAAATTAATTCATATGGTGTCGTGTGACTATAACAAGACATGGACAAGAAATGTGATGCTTTGATATAGGGGTGAGCAACTTAGAACGTCCGAATTCGGAGCCACCCAGACCGACCGAGAACATGTTCGGACCGGAAATCTCAATTCCCAAAAGCGGAACCGATGTATTTGCGATCTAGTTACCGGTTTCTAGGAGAGCCGGATCGAAAATATAATTTTTTTCATATTTTAGTAAAATAAATATGTAAATAAAGTATAAAGAACTCAATTTAGATTTCTAAAATTTTAATCTTTATCCAACTTTACAAAAAAAAATCAAAAAAGTAAAAAAACTCAATTTTTTTGAGAAATTTCTCAATTTTCAACCGGTCTCATTAGAATTCTCTGGAATCGGGCCGGATCAACGGGTTCGGTCCGATCCGGTCCAAGACTAAGCAATATGGTCCCCAATTCTAGAGATTAGAAACGGTCCTATCAGTTCGGTTCCTGATTCAAAGGAGGAATCGGGTCGCCTTTGATCATGAATACCTCTACATCGATAATTCATCATGCAAGCGACCAAAGAAATTCAAAATTACACTCTCTTTTTCTATAAATAATGAATAAAATAAATAAAAATTACGTACACATGCAAATTTGACCTTCCCAAGAGAAGGGTAGGCGATATGGACGCAGTGCTCGACTTTGAAAAACATCTGTTAAGAAAATAAATAAAAAATTCAGGGGAAACTTTTTTTATTTTCCTTTTCAAATTGGTCTTCTAGCGAGTTTCACACGTAAGCCGAATGGTGTTGGTACGAGATCGACACGTGGCGAAGGCACGAGGGTTCTTCTTCCTCCGCTGGCTGGCCGAGGAATTTAAAAAGGGAAGGCCGGCCGCAGCCGCCGCCACCACCACCACCACCACCCTCCACCCTCTTCAGTCTTAATGCAGATTAAAACCCAACCTCAACGCAATTTAAAAATTTATTCAGTCATCGTGTTCATTCATGCGTCTTGGTTACCAAGGCTCATGCTTTCCACCTATGAGTTCTTGGTTCACTAGCAAGCAAAATTTGATTCTTGCGCCTCTTTCGAGTTAGGATGCTGTTTGTTAATACGAAAGGCCAGCAAGACTTCCAGATTTTGACATGTTGTAGAGAGAAAGGTCAAATTCGCAAACTTTGCGAGCTTGATGTTCGATTTCGGAAGAATGAAAGAGAGAGAAAAAAAAAGATTATTCGAACTATATCGGATCAAATCAGACTACCGTTTTCGTTTTCGACTTTATTTCAGTTAGCGTGTACGAGGCGACTCTTCTAAACGGATGACAATTGTTGCGATTGTATTCGATGTGTTATACTTTTCCTTTTCATTTCTTAAGTGACATCATAATCTATCGATATATATAGACAAAAGAGACTTGCAGTTGCCGGTATTTTTACCGGATTAGGAGTTTAAAGGGTGTAGTTGGTCCACGAGATAAGGACCGTGCGAAGAACATTGTTTACGTTGGTTTACCGTGAGGATTTACAACTAGCCAGAGTTTAACCTTTTTTTATCCTTTTACCTTTCGCCGATTTTACCTTTCTTTTTTCTTAATAAATTACTATATCGTTTTGTTTTTGTTTTTATTTTGTGACGTCATGGGGAACAATATCTTCATTAATTTCAATTTGAATATATCCCCTAGGGCAGGAGACTGTGACCATGCTAGAAATCGCTGTCACACGTGGGTCACGAAATTTTTGCAGCGTTCGATCAGACACGCGCCAGATCCACAGCCTTGTCGCCACTTGATTAAAGTGGCGCGCCGACACGTGTCGGCTGGGCTATCGGAATTGACCCACCTACGTGTCACGTTTATTTGATCCCTCCCCATCTCCTCCTATTCAAATTAGGTGGCAGCCATAAAAATAAGAAATAAGAAATAATTTAAATAAATGAAGGGTGGAGGTTTAATCCCTGATTTAGCACGCAATCTGTCGAGAAATCGTGATTTTACCCCGCGGCCCTTTTCGTTTTTAGTCAACGGGAGGATAAGAGAAGAGACGTGCCTTTCTCGTCCACGTGCAATTGACACCGTCATGAAATCGAACAAGACTGAATTGGACGGAATGAAACTTCCTCTCGAATTGGAGATTGCGATCTCTACACGTAAAAACAAACGTAGGATCAAAAAATAAGTAATGCCTTCGATGGGGTTTGATAAACCTAAAATGGGAATCGGTCCTCTGGGTTACAAAATAGATGAACAATTTGACGCTTGGCCGAAAGAGTAACGCTGATCTTGCGTGGTAAATGTGATATTGCATCGATTGATCGTGGATGGCGTTCGACGAACTAGTGCTATTTTATGTGCTTTCATTTGAAGTTTCTTGTTCGACCTAAAATTGAGTGACGTTGTCTCGTTCCTGATGCCCAATACTATTTTTCATGGATTCATTTTTTGAAAAATTACAATACCCTTTTAATGTTTTTGCCATTGTTGATACATCTTGTGATTTTCAAAAAGTATACTTGTAAACTTATCATGAATTCACTGCCCTTGGAACCGCCTCAATCACCCGATTTTGAGGTGCTCTATATCTTCAATGTGTATCGTCAAGGGTGCGGATTACAACGCTTTTCCAGTACATTCACAATGCGACACAACTACAACTATACCAAGCAGTTGACTCCCGAATTGATTTGGGTGGTCCAGACGCAAACCGTCCTAGACAAATTAAGACGGCTCGAATCAAATTGATCATTAAAAAAAAAATCGAATCAAATCCCTCCCTTTGTCCCCCATGAAATAATTGTCACATCACGATGTTTCTCTTTTCAACTCACTTTCAAGTTCCATTCCCGACCGAGCTAGAACAACGCGACGGCATCCAATCGAGAAGGAGAAGGACGTCCCGGAATCAAGAGGAGATCTCCCACAAATACAGGCAACATCAATTGCGCACGCAACATCCGGAGTGGCATTGACCTGAGTAGTGGCAGCATCTTTCTGCCTTTAGCCAAAATAAATAAGCACAATAAAAAGTATGACACGCCTTAAGCTTGGCTACTCTAAATTGAATTACTCGTTCGTGTGAGAGAGCAGCGACATTAGTGTACGAATTGTTATGATCACCATGAAAAGGTAAGGGAAATGGTACCTTTTCGTTAATAATGATTTTATGAAATTGATCTTATTTAAGTGACGCGTCATGTAACTGTTGATAATCAAACGTGACCCACAAAGGCGGTCCAACTCCTCGCTAAGTAGGCCAACCATAGAAGCCGTTCTTAGAGGCCTATAACATTGCATGTACAGTAGCATCTCATTCGACGGATGGAGATATGCTGGAGGAGCCGATAATTATTTGGGACAAATATGGACCATTATGGGAAAAGTTGGATTGAGCACCGAAATTAAATGCTGAATACTACGACGAGTTTAGATAAAAAGAGCCTATCATGAATAATTATAGACATTTTATCAACGCATTTTGCTCCGACCGTCATATGCTTACATTATCTCTTTAAGATGATGATTAAGTGAAGACAAGATCTTGATTGTTAGCCACGAGTGACATACCGTCGATGGTGATCGGTCGTCGAGGCGCACCAACTAATGCATGATCTCATAAGCTACGGCTAATTTGGAAGAAACACGTGCTCTCAAAATAATTGTACTATACATTTGATAACATTGCATCGTTCGCTCTTGAATCAGATTGTATTTTCGTTTTCTATTTCAGGCTCATCAAATGGCTCATCTTACAACGATCGCAGACATTCCGTCGGGAAAATATCGAGCGTGTTCTGCATTGAAGTATCCTCGCGTCGCTTGCTTACGAAATTCATAGGCTCTTCATATTTACGTGGTGTTTCTTCGTTTATCAACTTATAATTTTCGTATTGAAGAAGCAAGTCGTAAGCGGCATGAATGGATAGAAAGTCCGGCCCCAATAATACAGTCGTAAAAAATCTCGTTATTATTATTATTATTATTATTTCTCCGCCATTTCCATTTTCTTTTTCCTCAAGGAAGGATGTTTTATTTATTTATTTTATGTTGTTATTATTACGCCATGGGCCCCACCGCTGCCCATGTTGCATTGCTGGCCTTTCCCCGTCGCTTTTGTTCGGTTTTTTTTTCTTTATAGTCGAGGAAGAGGCCTTTGTTGTCTGCTCAGACAAGCACACCTTCGACCTCTAGAGAGAGAAACAAGAGAGACCGAGAGAGAGAGAGAGAGAGAGAGAGAGAGAGAGAGAGCTTCATCAGTTGGTTCAATCGCACTGCTTGAGAAACAACACCCTCCCCTCTTCTTCCGCCCCAAAGAAGGCAAAAGGGTCCTCTTCGTTTTCTTGTTCAACCCCTTTATCTTCCTCTTCTTCTTCTTCTTCCGTCGTCAGCCGCCGCCGTTGTGGCCGCCGTCCGTGATAAGAGAAGGACCGGCGGAGAAGAGAAGTGAATTTTTCCAGGAGGAGGAGGGGGGCGATCGAATTCGCTAAGCAGAAGGTGATTGCGCTTCGATTCGGTGGATCTGCGGATCTAGCAACTGTGGCCAGCGGTCGCCCACTTGCTCTGTCCCCTCTCCGCTTTTTTTTAGATCTCCGTCCCTTTCGTCCGGTGCGATTCGGCCGCAAACCTAGATTGTACTGTGAATTGTTCCTTCTCTCTATCTTCTACCTCTCCGTTTCGTCGTTTGGTCTCGTGTCGTCGTGATTTGAGCGATCGTTCTTCTTCTTGGAGCTGTCATTTTTGTGGTCTTTGTATAGCTGCTTGACTTTTCTGGTGGTCTAGTTACTGAATTTTCTGGTGGACCGCCAAATTGCTTTGCTTGAGGATTAGAATGTGGGCGGTTGGATTGACCGATTAGTTGAGATGCGTTTCGCTTGTGTGTTTCGTTATCTTTTAGGATGTCGGTCTCTGTTTCGTGGGGCTCTTCCTGGGTTCTCTCCGTTTGGGCTGCAACTGTTATTGGTTTTACACGGTAGACCTAAAACTGTCCTATAAAGTATTGATTGATATTTGTAGGTAGAGTAGACATCCTTTGACTCTAGACTACTATAAACAAAACTGCAGGATGAATTAACTCAATGGTTCTTGGTATTTGATTTTGAGTCTGTGAAGCTGTGGATTTGACTTGTAAATAATTATGCAGTTTGCAGGTGAGTGGAGGTTATCAGTTTTGGGGTTGGGGTTGGGGTTGGAGGTGGTGGTGCATCCGAATTGGATGTGGAGCCAGACTTGGAGGCTCACTTAGGTGAGATGAGGGATGTTATCGAGGTTGATAAATTTTCTGAGGGCTTGCTGGCGGCCGTCCTCGGACCGTTACGTGCACACGAGCTCGGATTTAGGGGGTCGGCAAGATGGACTTCTTTGGTACAAAGACACTGGGCAGCACTTGAATGGGGACTTCTCAATGGCGGTTGTTCAGGCCAATAATTTGCTCGAAGATCAGAGTCAGATCGAGTCTGGCTCCTTGAGTTTTCTTGACTCAGGTCCTTATGGCACCTTCATTGGAGTGTATGATGGCCACGGTGGACCTGAGACATCACGTTTCATTAATGATCACCTCTTCCAGAATCTGAAGAGTAAGATAATAAACGGATTTTTTCTATTCAGTCTTAGTAGCATCTTCCAATAAGGTCTAGTCTGTTCTGGATTATCTTGATTGCTGTTTCTTTCTTGAAGATCATCATGTCCTTTTGTGCTGAATTCAGACAATGTTCTTTATCCATCATTAATCTGTTGCCTTGTCTACAATTTGCAGGGTTTGCAACTGAGCAACAATCTATGTCGGTAGATGTTATTAGGAAGGCTTATCAAGCAACTGAAGAGGGATTCTTCTCTCTTGTTACTAAACAATGGCCTATGAAACCCCAGATTGCTGCTGTTGGATCGTGCTGCCTGGTTGGTGTTATTTCTGGTGGGACACTCTATATTGCCAACTTGGGCGATTCTCGGGCTGTTCTGGGTAGGGCTGTGAAGGCGACTGGCGAGGTCCTTGCCATCCAGCTTTCGTCGGAGCATAATGTGGGTATAGAGTCTGTTCGGCAGGAGATGCATTCTTTGCATCCAGATGACTCTCATATTGTGGTATTAAAGCATAATGTATGGCGTGTAAAGGGCCTCATACAGGTATGTCTATTGACAGCAAATTGGTCTTTCATTTTTGCCTTTCCCGTTTCTGGATTTTTTTTTGTTTTAAATTTCTGGATAAGGTGCTGTATGGGGCACAAAGTTCTTAGGTTAGTGCAGTTGGGATACAGGGATGGTCAACAGGAAAGATGAGTTAGGTGTGAACAGAAATCTAAGCTCTGTGGGATGGGAGCAAGGGCTTCCATTTAAATTTGCATCTATACTGTCCAATTGGTGAGCTGCTTGACGCAACTGAAATTGAGTAATGGTTAAAGTGAATACCTGCTGATTCATGAAGACATATCTGAATAATTTTACTTCCAATGAATGTAAATTTTTATCTTTTGCTTTACCTCAAGAGCTGTAATTAGTTACTGTGAAGATTGTCATGAAAGAGAATTTATGTTTGTGCTACATTCCTTGCTTAGGAGGGAACATAAAAGCTGAAAGCCACAAATGGAGCTATTAGCGAGAGAGACTTTAAAATTTCTGTCAAAGCGTTAACGTCTTAACTCTTAAGTAGTACCTTTGAAATGGGAACCAGGAAAACGCTGTAACAGTGGCATCAGGAGCATGAAACATGAAGAATAATTGTTTCATCAGGAGCATGAAACATGAACGATAATTGTTTCATCTGTACTCTGTTGTAAACTCTAGAGCTCTTTGTGGAGGTTCATCATTTTGTTTTTTTTCCCTATTCTCCTAGTCAACACTAAGTGAAAGAAAAAATGTGGACAAGCTCTTGATTTAAGAGCGTACTTGGTCGGTATTTTAGAAAGATATCTTACCATAAGGGATTCATGAGATGGGTAAGCTAGGTGGTACAGTAATCGGACATTCTAAGCAAGTGCCTTGGACCTATTTCAACTTTGTGATCTTTCTACTTGAATCATGATAAAAAATTTAATCTGTTTTTCTTTCAAGCTGGTTTGCTTAAGCAATGAAAGTTCCACTGCACCAAAATTTACTGTCAAAAATTAAATTGTTTTTGTCCCTTTTTTTTCTCTCTCGAAAGATAGTCTTGTTTTTAGGTTGACAAACCGTTTTCTGCAGGTTTCTAGGTCCATTGGTGATGTGTATCTGAAGAAGGCTGAGTTCAACAGGGAGCCTTTATATACCAAGTTTCGCCTCCGTGAACCTTTTAGAAGGCCAATTTTAAGTTCTGATCCATCTATATCAGTTCATGATCTCCAACCTCATGATCAGTTTGTGATATTTGCTTCTGATGGACTGTGGGAGCACCTTAGCAACCAAGAAGCAGTTGATATAGTTCAAAATCATCCTCGTAATGTAAGATTTATCTACAGAGACTTTGTTGTTTTTAAGTGAGATTCCCAGTTCTGCTCATTTCGTGTCTCTCTTTCATTTTCAGTAACTAGTAAGAGCTTCATGCCTTTCTCCTATCTGCTTCAGACAATGTCACAAGAGAGTTACCTTTTATTGCTATTTGATAAAATGATTTGGCCGTTTTCATTCAGATGTTTTAGTGTGTGAATATTCACATCAATATTGTTGATTTTTACTTTTCTAGTCTTATGCATTCATATATCGTGTGAACAAGCCTGTGAGCTTTTTATCGTTCTTTTTCTATATCTGTGGGAATTGAGATCATTGAATTGCTAAGTTTGAAGCTTAAGTTTTCATTGTGCATGCTATTTTTGGTGTCGATAATTTCCATGCCTATGCATCTTCTCAATGTTTTGACTTCGAGACTGATAGGTGTGGTGTGATCGTGGATGTAGAAAACTTATTTGATGTCTTGGAGAGTATTTACTATTTTGATACCTGAGTATTGCATGATTTAACCAGTAGGACTTGCTCCAACATTGAAATGCTATAGATCTAATGTGATAGTTTTCCACTTGCTTACATCCAGGGAAGTGCTCGGAGGCTTGTGAAAACTGCCCTGCAGGAAGCAGCAAAGAAAAGAGAAATGAGGTACTCTGACTTGAAGAAAATTGACCGTGGGGTCCGGCGACATTTCCACGACGACATCACAGTCATTGTTGTATTTCTCGACTCGAATTTAGTCAGCAGAGCCAGCTCAACCAAAGGGCCCACTGTGTCCTTGAGAGGGGGAGGCATTGCCCTTCCTGCAAAAACTCTGGCCCCCTGTGCAACACCAGTGGAAGTTTAGTGCTGCCTAATAAATCTGCTAAACTGGTGCTGTTAGGATATACTGTAACAATCAGCTTGTCGAATCTGAGAGATTGAGAAGGTGCGGCTCATTATTAATTCTTTAATGTAGAATGTAACGTTTTACCCTGGACTTGTATGTTATGTCAGCTCACTTGATCACGATGATGGGAAGAATCGTGGGCGGAAAGCTTCAATAGTGACAGTAGAGATTCTTGTGGGCAACTCTTTTTAGTTGCATCTGTTTTCCCCTTTATTGATCTAACTTTTGCATTCTGAAATCACGTTAAGTCTACCCTTAATCCAAGTTCTTTCAGAGTAGTTTACAGTAAAGAACAGCATAAAGATTGGTATATAAACTTTGATCATGAATGAAGTTATGCTTGTCGGGGTGCAAAAGAAAAGGCATCTCTAGCTATTATGTTTGTTGTGAATTTTTGTTAGGTATTTGGTGAGCTCTGCAGTGCAGATGCCAAGAGTTCTATTGGGACGTAAACTATGAATTCTGCTGACGTCTCAGTATTTTCCTGGGAAATTTTTGTCGCATGAACAGGGTCTTATGTATTTACACTAACATAATCATCGAATGGCATTAGGATCCATCACAGTCGGACCTTTTGGTTCAGCCGGTCATGGGGGATTGGTTCAACGCAGGAAAATGTCACTTGCATGGCATCTGATGTACGTAATTTCCAGCTTACTCATTGGCCTGGACCTTGCTCTTTTGAAGTTGAGGGTGATATAAGGAGTCCAGTTTGGCAAAATTTCCTTGAAGCCGATGGCTACGTATAACCCGTGTTGACATCGGTTACCTTGGCAAGCCAATTGCCAATCTGCTTGTCTAATTAATGCTGTTTTGAGTGAAGGTGGGAAGTTTGGAAGGGATGTTGAATGATGAACAAGTTTCCGAGGCTACATATATTTCCCACTCGGTGCCACCTACATTAGATCTGTTACTGTAGAAAAATCTGGTGACTTTGAACTCGGGAGGCTAGAGGTCCTCAAAATTGCGCAACCGGGAACTACTTTTCCTCTTCCACTCCTCTTAAACTGTTTTCATCGAAGTCAACGCCGAGACTGTTTGCATCCAAACACCTCAAGCTTGCGGACTGAAACGAGAGGCCGTCCATTTCCACATGGAATCTCTGATACCCGACTCCATCGATGCTGAAGCTCTGAGAAGTCTCACGGTCCATTGATCTGTGCGGTCCGCTGCTGGCTGTCGGCCTAAGAGAGTTGCCATCGGCCAAGCAAAGTGCTTCTAGTTCTTGCCACACTTGAGTCATCGTAGGGCGCTGTTTTGGCGATTTCACCACGCACTTCAGAGCAAGCTGACCCATCTTCAGCATCACGTCCATGTTGCATGGTTGTGAGAGGAGATGGGCATCCAATATCTCTGTCACGTCTTGTCTTTCTAAACTCGGTCTAGCCTGCACTCAAATGACGACACGGCATATATTTTTAATATTCCCACTATCTTGGAATTGCATTAGGCAAAGGGCATGATATGTTCGTATATTCCAGAGTTGCTGGTTTTCGAAACCATGTTGATTGCGAAGTGTACAATTTGTAAAATATTCAATTACCAACTTTTAGACACGCTAAATTAAAATGTATTCAGCAGCTTGAATGGCAGGGTATGAAACTCCGAGAATCACTTCAAGCCTTGTCAAAGATGTTCTACTGCTCGATCTATATATTCAGGAGCGAGGCTTGCACACATCCAAAAGACTAATCAATCATGATGGAAGCACAATATCCGAATAGCCGATCTGGCTACACAGATGTGCATAGACACATTCTGGTTTGGGATGCTGAGCAACTAATGACTTGTGACTCTCTTTGTTACCATGGGTATTTAGGCTCGCTGAATAGGAGACCTCAATGTCGTACATTTATGACAACAGAATATGAAGAGTCGTTTCTTACCCAGTCTACGATATGATACCTACGGTTGTTCCTTCCAGTATCAACAGCAGGCCGGGCAGCCACCAGTTGCAGAAGTATCACTCCGAAACTGTAAACATCGCTAAACGGAGTCAAATGAAAGCTGGAACAATATGCAGGGTCAAGGTATCCCGGCGTCCCTTTGATCTGACTACTGACATGCGACTGATCCTCGACCGGCCCTGATTTGACGAGCCCGAAATCTGAAACCTTGGCTTCAAACCCTTCTCCTATGAGAATGTTGCTAGGTTTCAGATCTCGATGGATGATGCTCGGGCTGACCTCTTCATGCAAATGAGCAATGCCTGAAAAATTGCAGCATATCAGTAATAGAACCTTTATTTCATCGCATGCCTTGGTTTATCTAAGTGAAAAATGATTGAGCAGAAGCTACCTTTAGCTGCTCCAATGGCTAGGTTAACCCTCTGCCTCCATGTTAAGACCCTCCCTCTTCTCCCTTTTTATGGTTAAAAAAGAAAGGAGAAGATTCTCAGTTCTCTCATTTTCATTTATTATATATCCCAAGTTATATAGAGGAAGAAAAGAATGATAGAACAGCAGTTCAAACTTACCCATAATGTACTCAAGCAATGAACCATTGGGGACATACTCATAAACCAGTATTTTAGCACCTCTTGCTCCTGTACAATCACATATTCAATTAGATTTTCCACTTCTGAGGCTTATGCCTGATTGAAACATCAAATTCAAAAGCTGATCATTTTCATGTAGCAATTATCTTTTGTCTTAACTTTTTGTTGAAAAGTTCAATCCGAAAAAACTTGACCACGTGTATATAAAAAGCATATAAACTTAATTGTCAAGCGACGTGGGATGTTTCAAAATTTCTCTTTAAAATCGAAAATTTCAGACTTTGATTTATTACACCAGCAAAAATGTAGTGCAGTCCTCCAGTTAAGGAGTTAAAAAATGGAAGACTTGACGCCATGTTCTTACCTGGTTCTTCACAAAAACCCATTAAGCTGACAAGGTTCCTGTGCTTAACTTTACAAAGAAGTCTCACTTCTGTTCAAGAAAATACTGCAGAATAATCAGCCACCTGAAGCTATAATCCTCAACTTGGACCTCAAGGACAAAACATATAGCTTCTATATAAACGCAGCACAATACATCAGAAGCCTAGATTACCATTCCTAAATTCTTCAACGCTCTGGTAGGAGTCGGCATGAGGTTTCTTGATGGCTAGCATTCCTTCGCCGTGGAACGTCCCTCTATAGACATTGCCAAAAGCTCCGGATCCGACCAAGCACTCCTCGCTGAAGTTGTCGGTTGCCCTCGTGAGCTCCTCGAGTTGGAACCTTCTCAGCAATATTTTCTCGTCTTCCAAATTATTTCCAGCTGCAATATATTGTCATTCAAAGCTCAAACCTTTTTATTGATCAAAAGGATATTACGAACAAGAAAAGAAGTACCCTGAAGCGCAATGATTTCTTGTATCGATGAACTTTTGGGAGTTTCAGCTTTCCGAATCACGAATAGGCTCTTGTCATTTGATTTGTAAAAATCGCGGTCCCATTAACTCATTTAACGGGAGAAGTTGTAGATGAAGTACAATTCGATAGTTCATGCTAAGCTTTCAAAGCCAAAGACTAAACTTCTGGCTTTAGGATTCATGTAGTCTCAGTGTCACAACATCATGAGCACTTCAAGATGTTCTCCTGTTTTCATTTTCTAGCTTGAAGCACGCATGTGTTGGGAATAGACTTACAAATGAACGTTATAAGACTAATATGAATGCATGTTTTGACTGACGTCGGAGCAAAACGAGACATAAACACGATGCGACGCAGTTTAAGCCTTCAAGCATCATGCTTAGAGACGTCAGTAAATCAGAGTACCAATTCATTTTTCAATGCCCTTCATTATCGTTCTTCATTTTTACTGTTTACTCTGTCGCCTTTTTCCTTTTCTAGGAATGTTTGCGGCTCACTGTACGGAATCACTGACCTTTGCTCCTTATCTGGCGGTGGCGGCGCCGCATGATTGCGGGGAGCAGCTTCCTCCTGAAGAAGAAATAAAAGGTGACGCCCGTCAACAGAATGGACATGGCTATGATCACCACTCCCAGCACATTCATCCGATGGCTCACCCTGGACGTGTCCTGAACCGGCACGGGGGCCGATGCAGGAGCTGGTGATCCGCCCATCCAAACCCAGTCGCACTGCCAGTTCCGCTCTTTCCTCGGATTCAAATTATACTTCTCGAAACTGAAACCGAGAGCTCGTAGTTTGGCTTGAGGGTGGGATTTTAAATGGATTGCCGGCAGGGAGAGACCGCAACATAGTCAAAACGAGGTTGCAAGCGTCTAGCGTTGTGGATAGTCTTTGCTGTCCCGTTATCCCATTATATCATCATCAGAGCAGGCGTGTGGGCGACCTGGTCTTTGTCTTTGGACGGCAAACAGGCCAAACAAACACACGTTATCATAATCAGGAACCACTTTTTCCGTCGAGGCGAGACGTTGTCCCATGTCTTGATAAGGATCTGCAATGCTCAACGTACGTAGATTTCGACAGCATCTAGTAATGTATACGTTGACTAAGTATACATGCCCCGACAATTCTTCTTATGATATTTCAAATGGGTATCCAATGAGTATTGTCGTTTGCATCATGAACGGGCTCCACGGACGTGTTCATCGATTAAAAAAAGGGTAGAAA
The DNA here is from genome assembly GCA_019926035.1 of Melaleuca alternifolia. NCBI lineage: Eukaryota > Viridiplantae > Streptophyta > Magnoliopsida > Myrtales > Myrtaceae > Melaleuca > Melaleuca alternifolia. Next base: position 2,620,977 of record JAGKPW010002416.1, on the reverse strand, counting down.
AGAGAATTAATTTGGGGAGTAGCCATCTGCAGCTTGATATTTAGGATCTGGGTTCAGGCGTTCTGTCGTGTTTTTGGATGTTTCATGTGGATTGTCTTTGCTTGGAAGATTCTCCGAAGTAATTGGGGGACAAGATATGGAGGAATCAATCTTATATTACGAGTTTTGCAGCCGGAGGGGCAAAAAAGGAAAGAAAGGATGGTTATATTAAGACAGCTTGGTCCAAACAAAAGCTAACCAATAATTTCAAATAAAATAAAATTTAGTCCCGTCAAATGACAAAAAAAATATTGATCTTTCAATGTATTTGGATGATACATAATGCTAATGAAGACACTAATGAGGAAACAAGGGACGTCTGATTTGTTTAATTTGTGAGTTACGATAAAGTAATTTCAACTGACTAATCGAATTACAAAATCATCCCAAATTTTTGGAAAGCGATTTAGAATGAAATCGAGGGATTTGCAAAGACTAATTTTGCATCGGCGTGATCGTTAGTATATTTGAATACTAATGACATTTATCTAACGGTTTACATTTCAAGATAGTTAATAGTAATCCTATAAAATAGGAAATTAAGTCAAGGTGCCATCTCAATTTATTACACGTGTGGGAATTGTATATGAAACTCTACATATCGTTCCCAATCAAGTTTGCACTTGAAAAAGAGTGTTAAAATATCTCACATTACTTCTCTATAAAGCTTTTTAGGTTAAGTATTTAAAATAATTGGTGATGATCCCGCATGATTTCACGCATTATGCGAGGAGTCAATCTCGAGTTCAATTTACTTGTTAAGCCAAATCCTGATCTACGTGCGAAGTCTGTTTTCAAATATAATTGACAGTAGTGTTACAAAGTTTTTTTAGCAATCTCCATTGAATTATACACTGAATACTTTTTGTAAGCTTTTGTAGTTGTCCATCCCCAATAAATTAGAAAGTACAGTCCGGATCGAATTCTCGAGAAAAGAAATGAAGGAAGATAATTGCCACAAACTGAAAGAGAAAAAGTGATGATGGTGAGAGGATCACATGACTCGTGCTTCTTCCTTCTTTCGAATGACGAAACCTCAGTTCTTGTGGGCACACGGAGTCAACCGTCGCCATCAAGACGAACAAGTCTGAACAAGTTGAGAAACTGGGAGATTTATTCAGGTGTCAAAATCTCCACGGCTCCCCTGAATCTCTGGCTTTGTAGTTTCTCTGGGTAATTTCAGATAATTACGAAAGGGTGAAAAGGAAAGAGGCGAAAGTGATTCTTTGTTGATGAGATTTTTTTTGTTTGTTTGGAATCTTCAAGGAACTTCCTGATCGTCCTGGAGTGGTTGGACATGCAATCTTTTTACAGAGCAAATTCAATGCAGTTTATTTTTCTTCTGAAATATCATCTTTGGGAGTGTGATTTTAGCAGCAGCAAGGTCTGATATGAGGAAAGAGTCATTGCCCTGGCAAATTGCAGATTCTGGTGGCTGAGAGCAGCGACGGATGAGAGTATTTATTGAGAGAGCTAGATTGGCAGGCCCGGAGCATTCATCACTGCATGTTGGAGCAGAGGGCGCCCCCATTTTACCCTTGAGATTTAGCATCAATTTGTCTGGTCCTGGCCGGCCCCAGAGCCCCATTTCGAACCCAGTGTTGTCATCAACTCCTGAAGTCCATCGATCTCTAATCAGCTGTAGTCCAAACCTGCAATGCAGCTTGTGGTTTGGTGAAAATTGGGCACGCACCGATGCCGGTCTTTGCCGTCTCGCTGTGATTAAGAATTATTTGTCTGTGATTAAGAGTTATTTGTCTGAGAAACCGCTTGGATTTTCCTCGGCCGTTTCGGCAAAAGAGAGGACCAACGACGACGCGTCAAAAACAGGGCGTTTTCCTTTCCATTTTGAAGCTGTGTGCTCTGCTTCTGGCACCAGTCCAAAACACTTGCTCAGATGATTAATCATATTATCAAGGAGAGAGATCACCTCGTACTTTAACCGATAATAGTCTGATTTACGCACCTACTCTGCTTCATCGGTCTCTGTTAATGAACTCTACTTGACAACGCAATTAAGTTGATCTATTGCCAAACCCCATAACCACCAAACTTCCTACTTCTTACCTATCCAGTCTTCTCCTACTCCTTGTCTCTCTTCTTTATGGTTTTAAGTTAAGATATTTTCCCATCTCCTGCCAAACTCTCTGGAGATATTTCCACCCTCTGAATGAATTACGGTGAGATTGCACATGCATATTTATTACAGGTCCATGTAGAAACCGCTTTTGTTCCTAAAAAAAAATAAGTAGAATTCATTAAACTCAGCTGGTCAGACTCTTTACCTATGGGGGCCCATGCATGCAGTGGACGATCCCATAAGAGAACTGAAACGCCATTATTGTACAGCTGACGATCAAGAATTCAAGGTTCAACTGCACAGTTTGCAGACTAAATTTTCATAATCTACACCGGAGACTCTGAAAAGACCCCGGGAAAATGAAAAGAAGCACGATTGGATGGCCTCGGCTCTTTCCATTTCCCAAGTGATCATTAGTTAACAGAAGTTTGTTGGAGTAAGTTTGGTTAGGAAAGACAAGAAGATGCGATGGAGAGAGAGAAGTGCCTAACTCTTTCTTCACTCAAAACTTTTGTACAAACACTGATCCATCTCGGGGAACAGGGGGGGTTTACTAAGAACTACAGAAAGAAAATGTATCAGAGTCTACAGCAAATCCTGTATAAGAGAAGAGCCTCCCCAAAAGTGACCGCCTCTGTAAATATTAAAAGAAGAAACCTCGAATTTTCCACCATGATCTGTTTTATACAAGGATTACAGATCCCTTCTGCATAACGGGCAAGACGCGTGCCGTGAGAGCCACTTATCAATGCACGGGAGATGGAACATGTGATTGCAGTGAGGCAAGCTCCGCACTGTCTCTCCGAGCTGAAAGTCCTGAATGCACAAAACAGAAGGTGTTTTGACTCAGTTTTCTGCTATCACCAGAGATTGATCAAAGATCAATGACTTCTGTGACAGGTGAGTTAAGGGGACCAAGGAAGCGACATTCATACCTGAAGACACACTGAACAAGAGACTCTTTCTCCAGAAGCATCCATATCATTGCTAGTGATGGTTATTTTTGGGATCTTTTCGACGGAATCTCCAGGCAAGCCCTTAGCACTGCCTGTGTCAAAGATGTTGTGAACCTCCTCATAACTCGGTTCGACAGCACCCATCTAATAAAAAGCATCACTGTCGTAAGCAACTGACTGATCACGAGTGAGGCCAATCATAATACATTTAGGGGCATCGTTTTGCGTTCTAATCAGAGGGACAGTACCTGACTTTGCACTGCACTTAGCATTGCTGGCCCGATCCGTTCACGAACAAGTCTCCCACTCAGGAGGCTGACGATGACATCAATCTGCAGTTTTGGGGGGAAATCGTCGATTAGGAGAAATCAGCATTACAATTCTTGGCCAGAGAGCTTAGGATCAGATCCACAACGAAACCATGGCCATTAAGCAACCATATATCTGCGAAATTCCATACATCTACTTTGCTAGAAACAAATGCGATGGAAACATTCCAGCCCCATTGATCAATAAAGGGTGGTTAAAAATTTTGAATTCTGCGACAAACTCACCAAGTAAAGAAGACAGCCGATCCCCGATTCATCCGAACGCCAGAGAACGAGCGACGACTCGAAGACTTCGATCGAGAAGACCGCCCCTGAAATCGCTCCAACGGCGGCCCCTCGAACGAACCCGCTCTCGGTCTCTTGGCCAATCAAAGCGCCCGTCATGGCTCCTAACAGAGTACCAACTGCAGAACCAAAGACGCCTAAAATTAAACACTTTCACCATACGAACAGAGGATACCTGTCCATAAAACAAAATTCCCAAAATCTCATCTTGCGAAAAGATCGCGCCATTCAGGCATGTGCCTGAACAGCTCTGAGAAAATCGAGTAATCAAGATCATGAGCAGAATCTGCAGAACCCCAACACACGACACGTCGTTTCCCAAGACATTTCCCCTCTCCGCGCACGAACGTGGAATTAGAAGCGGCATTGACGGTCCAAATCGAATCAAACCAAAAACCCAAGCGACCACCCACCAACAAGCATCCTCTAAACCGCATGAAAACGCACGCAATCGCGACAAGCAAGGAAAAGGGAAACGAACCCAAAGCGAAGAAGAAGGTGAAGATGGCAGAGAAGACGTTGCCCACGACGGCGGAGACGGCGGCGCCGCACATTCGCCTGGCCCTCTCCAGGGAGCCGCCGATGACGGAGGCGAGAGGCGCGCGAAACCCAGAAGGACACGCGTAGAACTCCATCGCTCACTTTCGTCACCAAGTTATTACGATCTTCCTTCTCAGAGAGAGAAAGAGAGAGAGAGAGAGAGATTCAAAAGCCTGAATTAAATTACAGGATTCTTGGAGACCCAGGATTACATACATACATATATATATATATATAGAGAGAGAGATTGTATATTGGGGAAGGTGAAAGCTAATGCTTAGTACTTAAGAGAAAACGAAAAGCGACCGCATCGACCTACTCGCATTTAAGACCCCTTCCCCTCCCCTTCTCTTTTTCTTCTTCCCCTCCATTTCGCCTCATGAAACCTCTCTCTCTCCCTTGTTTTTCTTGGAAGGAAGGTCTTGTCTTCGTTTTTCGTTTTCAGATTTGTAATAACGTTCGCCGTCAACGTTCTCCAATTTGGAATAACGTTCGCCGTCAAAGACTCGAGACAGAGAAGAAGAGAGAGAAGAAGCAGAAGCTTCTGCTGTTTTGACAGCCTTCGACGTGGAGTTCCGACCAACTCTCTCTCTCTCTCTCTCTCTCTCGACGTGGAGTTCCGACCAATTCTCTCTCTCTCTCTCTATGTCTAAGGGGTTGCAAGGAAAATATCTTCTGCGGAGCTGCTCAGCGAGGGGCCCCACTGACCCGAACCGAGCTAAACACAGCGGTGAGAACCGAGAAATTCCGAAAAAAGACAAAATGACACAACTCTGTCTTTAAATTCAACACCACCCTCTACATTAATTCGATACATAACATTGTTCATGAATTTTTAAATTGCTCAATATGATCTGAACACATTAAAAAAATATTCATATCGCTCTTAAGATTCAAAATAGTTCATATCAATCTAAAATTTCACGTAATAATATAAAAATATTCAATATCGTCTGTATAAAACTGAACATACATTAAGAATTAGTTAATCATGATGTGAATAGGAATTCACGGTCATAATTCCATTTGAAAAATAGAGAAATGAATGAATGCGAAAAAAAAAGGAGAAGTGAGAGAATACTTGTTGCGTTCGAGCTCGGCCGGTGTATTTATACGTTCTTGTTGCGGTTGGACCCATTTTTTCCTGTAGAATGGTTGCGGACACTTCAATTGGACCAATTTATTGCCATTTCCTGTTTTGGGTCAGGCGTGGAGTGGATGAAATGTGCCTCCAGCTTGAGATAGGATCCATTTTGTTAGATGAAAAAGAAAATTTTATTAAAAAACAATTTTCAGAATCAGGAAAAAAAATATATGTATATATATGTATGTATGTATAAAAAGTGCACATATATATGTATGTATGTATGTTTGTATCGGAGCAAATATAACAAAAAATTCTAAACTATACCCACTACAGCAGAAATATCTGTTTTTTTTTTTTTGCGTCACAAGAAATATCCATATATATACCATCTGCTTCAATTCCAACTATAATTTATATATCATACTAGCATAAGTTCATATTTTTTTCATAACATGAAAACACTTTGGAGCCTTTGCGTAGTACTAGTCAAGTTTAGGGTTTTAAACGACGCAGAAAAAAGTTCGAGATATTTATGCGATGATAAACATATTTTAAGATTTTTTTATGTTGTCGAACTTATATATGACTGGAATCCCGTCAGAATATTTGCATTATCTTTTTTTTTTTAATTTAGGATTTTGGAACTTAAATAGCATTACAAAAAAAAAATTGAAATCAGTAGGGGGGTTAGTAGGGCACCATCAACTAAGTGAAAATCAGGGGGGAAGAAGTTGAAGTCCAACACGTATTTGTAAACGTGCATGTTGCGTCCAAGCAAGGCAACATGTTCATATTCAACGTAACTTCTTCAGTGCCATAATCCATGCAAAAACACATTTATGAATTCATTAATTACGAGTTCTTGAGTCGCTGTGGCTGGAGAGTTCGAGCATCCCATCACTTCATTATGTGTCGCGTCTTGCCTTCAATGATAATGAAAATAGTAAGAGAAAAGCTGATGAAACCGGTCTCCGTCTCTATTAGTTTTGCACATTTGCCCCTTTCCCTCATCCTAATCTTAAGAACTACCACTTTGCATCTCAAAAAACATATGCAAAAAGATCAAATTGCCCTTGCTTTCTAAGGATTCACGCGATGTTTATTAACTATCTGATCACACGAAAACTATAAAACCTAAAAAAATACTTTCAATGACTATAATTGCTCAGTATCGCATTTATCGACTCACATAAGTTATTGAGATTCTTAGAAGATAAATAAGATGTCATATTCATTGGATTAAGAATCCAATTCCAATTGCTCATCTCAAATATATTCCGGAGAGAAATATTCCAAAATATATTCATCTTAGTGAAAGAAAGATATTGGAAAGTAATGTTGATGAAATCTTTCAGTATTACGAAGCGTATGTTGTTAATGTGTGCGGGTGTAATGCAGATGGAGTGGAAGAAGGGAGGAGATTCTCAAATGAGGAAAATGACCCAATGACTTTGAAAGAATTGAACGAGAAGGCGTATGAAGTGAAAATCTCATGTACGGTTCAGTTCTGTATAGTGGCAATAAGGGTGATTTGTCTGTCAACTTTTCCATTATCACCTCAAAAAAAAAACCCGACATCTAACCTCTCCGCCCTGCTAGCCTCTCTCTCTCTCTCTACACTCGTGCGTCATTGCACAATACTACTCACTTGAAGCTCGCGTTTTGGTCTGTTGTGCTAAGCTGCAATCTGCAAAGATCGAGGTCATGGCCTTAGGGCATGGGTATTTTGGATCATAATGAAAATCTTGTGAATAAAAAGCAAATATAAATTGACGTGAAAATGTGATTTTGGTGACAAAATTTTAACACTTGTGCTTCTTAAGAAAGAAGAAAGAAAGTGGCGAGAGGGTTTTTTTTTTAATCTCTTTAGTTAATACTAATGACAACGAGAATGATGATTTTTACTCGTCGAGTCTGAAACGAATTTCCGGCAACTTTAATTTTTCTCTTTTCTCTCTATTGTGTTCTTCTACCCCTCATTTTTTTTTATTATTTAGAATTAGAAAGATTGTATTTGAGCCTTCCTAATAGGTCATACGAGACTTTACATGTCGTGCCGGAATCAACTTTCACATCTTGCATGATATTGCGTTGTTCATATCATTTCGGTTTAATCTACACGTTTGGAGGTGCGTTATGATGTCATTTCACGTTTTTCATTTTCTTCCACCTAATGATTATTTAATAAAGCTCTTAAAACCGGCGTTTTCTATTATAATTTTCCCAATACAAGAGGAAATACCTCCCATGGCCAAATCAAAGCAAGGGCCGGGCTGAGTAGACGTCTTCAATTGCGACATGGGAATGTACAAAGTTTCTTGAGAAATTTGAGACAAGATGCGATGATGACCTAAGCCAGTCTTCTCTCCAAAGTGCTAGAAGCACGAGACAAATCTCTTGCATAACGATCAAAAGATTTTGCTTCGATCTCCTGTCCAATCGCCTCCTTCTTTCTGGCTAGTTCTTGGCCTGTCGGGAACTCTAGATCATTCACTGGATTTCTGCTCCTGTCATCTGGTGGGTGGGGCTCATATGTCCATGAACGGGAAGAAGAGTCCTTCAAGTTCGAAGATGGGAACGATGTTCTTGTCAAATGAGTCAACCAAAAAACATTTATGAGCTCGATAAGTATAAGTTCACGGGTTACAGTGGATGGAGAGTTCGAGCATCCTATCGCTTCGTGTAAGTCGCACTTTCCCTTTGAATGATAATGAAGATAATGAAGGAAAACCGATGAGACACCAGCCTCCATTAGTATTGCATCTTTACCACTTCCTCTCCTCTAATTTCAAGACCATCACTTTGCATCTTACGAAACATAAGCAGGAAAGACCGCAGCGCCCTTCCTTTCAAAAGTTCCGCACAAACTCTCTAATCACACAAAATCCTTGATTGTTTTTTACTTTCTCTGTTGCATTCTAAGAAGGGAGTGTTGGAGCGTCATTTCACATTTTGTAGAATTCGAGATCTCGACGTAGATAGTTTTTTCTTCCACATCCAGTGGCTATTTTATAATGCTGCCGGTGCCGATGTTTTCTCCTCTAATTTTCCCTTTGCAAGTGGTAAGGTCTCCTGCATGACCAAATCCGAAGCAAGGGGCCGGTTTTCAATTGCAGCATGGAATATATGCATGGTTCGCCCGATGATGGAGGCAACTAATCATATGGTGATTACGTATGGATCTTGTCTTCTTCTCCCCAAAGAGCCAGAAGCAAAGGCAAAGGCAAATCTCTTGCCAAAACAAGGAGAAGGTTTGCTCTTATCTCCGGGCTAATCGAGCCCTCCCCTCCGGCTGGTCATTGGCCTTCCCAGACAATATGAAATCATTGGCATTTGACTTGATTTTTTTTTCCCTCCTTCTTCTATTCTTCTTGTGTCCCCATTGTTGTTGGTGGGTGAGCTAATATGAATGGCCTGAAAGAGTCAATCAAGTTGGAGACATGGATGATGTTGCCGCTCGATAAGTCAACCGAATTGGGTCCTGTTGGGGAAGCCTCAAGAAATTTGTGGAGCAAACAAGAAATGACCAAACTTTGGAGATTTGGACCGCCTTGATAAGATATGATCCGAATCCATTTTCAAGGGGCCTAACTCATGCACGAAAAGGTCTCGTGGCTCGTTCGCGCACACAATTTATTTTCGGACTTTTGTGGAAGCCGATTGTTACTGCATAAGCAAGCGAAAGAATCCGTCTCGATCCAACTTGACATGAGACCTCGCGTTCGTCTCGACAAGGATCCTTTACCTTTCTCGATTCTCGTGGCTCGTTCACGCACACAATTTATTTTTGGGATTTTGCGGAAGCCGATTGCTACTACATAAGCAAGCGAAAGAATCCATCTAGATTCAACGTGACACGAGACCCCGTGTTCCTCTTGACAAGGATCCTCTACCTTTCTCGATTTTGGCGTATCGGCAAATCTCAATTCTTAGTCAATGAGTTAAGTAATCCGTGATTGCATCCATCGTGTGATTAGCAGTTCGAAATCTGAATGGGCGAGAGGCCGAAGGAGGATAGAGATGAGCATACAGAATTTGCACGGTGATTGCGTAGTTTTGTTATTGTGAAATTTTTGAGACTGCTACCCCAAGTTGGCTGGGCTTCGGGCCAAAATTAATGTAGGGAAATGCATAACAACGAGGGAAACAATGGGCGTATAAGAAATTAATTCAATACCGTATATTTTGATATTATGTGAAAATTTGAGCCACACCATGGACAGCAATGCAGTATACTACTTGTTGCAAAATGTTTTATGGTAGAATTATTGTTCCGTACGATTGTGCTTTGTTGTAATTAAATCTAAAATGCCGTAAAATAGCTACTTTTATTTCGATTTTATGACGTTCCGTCATGATCGCGTGCGGAGAGTCGATCTCCTGCGGTACACCATTAGCGCTTGCTTATCTTGTGGTCGACGTAACGCAACTTCGAGAGGTGAATCGAGAAGAGCGAGAGAGATACAGATCCGTATACTGTACACGAGGGCCGATGAAGGTAGAATCCGGTTGGACCGGACGGTCCATGTGCTTACCAAATTACCGTTGCCGGCCAAGGTCAAATCGTTTATTGTACCTTGAAAATCCAAACCGAATGATGAAACGAGCCCAGGCCTAGGATTGTACGGTCTCAACTAGATTTCGCGGTTCCTCTTAAAATTTTCCATAAATTAATTTTTTTGGCTTTTCCGTATTTACTTTGCTGAAAATAATCAATATACGGAAGCCCATTTTATGGTCAAAGAAAATATACGCGCTTAAAGTTAAGAAAATGAATTCCCTGACATGAAAAGAGAAAATTAATTTTTTTTGAAAAATGATTCTATAGAAAGTATTTCATTTTATTATGAATTTTTCCTCGAAATGAACATATTCCAGATCTTAATAGATTTTCCTTTTAGCTCCAATCGAATGTATCGCTAATATATGTGACATCTATTATGTGGTTCGAGATATGGACAAATAAAATGTATCGCCATTTTTTTTCTTAAAAGTGGACCAAGATTGTTTGCATTACTCCCCATGAATCCTACAATGATTTTAATGTGATTTCACACCAATAGATATCACCAAATTTTATCGTTGGTCCTTTTACTTTCACGCTTTTTTTAATCAAGTCTCCGTACTTTTAATTGATCTAATCAAGTCATTCTATCTTTGCGGATTTTCTAATCAAGCCCCTTCGACATTAAATAGGGCCAAATTCAACTGACGTGGTAAATCCCACACAACCTCAAGTGAAAGATTATTCTTCTTTTCGGGTACGTAACGGAAAGACCAAATCTATGTTTAGTCATACTTCTCTCCATTGCTTCGGCGAAGTGGGGTCAAAACGTCATCCGAATCTTCAAACTCATCAAAGTTTTAATATTTGAAACCACGGAGTAGATGGGACTGCATGACAAGTGCCCACGTTTAGGTAATCTAAAAGAGAATCTTAGGTCCAAATCCATTCTTTGCGTAATTGATTTATTTCTAATTCGTGATTTCGTGTGAATCTATCATACGCCCGTTTTCTAAGTTATGTTTAGTGTGTGTGTTTTTTGTTTGGGGTGGGTCCTCAAAAAATAGCAAAACGTAACGTAAGTTTAGATTTTCATCTATCCCCGCAAGACGGTCTTTCTTTTCATGTCAAACCATTGACTCAGTAAACGGATAATGACATAAATGATCTCTAAATTTTGGTCAAATGTATAATGTGATCCATCAACTTTCAATTTGTTCAATATAGTTCATGAACTTTATATATATATTTAAACTAAACTCCAAAATATGTGAAAATATTCAACATAGTTCATAAAATGAGATATTTGCCAATTCAGTCATAAACATTTTCATTTTCAATATAGTTAATAAAAAAGGGGTAATTGTCCAAAAAGTCCTAAACCTATGGCAAATTTTCAAAAAGGTTTAGGACTGAATTAGCTAAATAAAAATCTTTAGAATTGAATTGACAAAAATGCAATAGGTTTATGACTTTTTGGACAACTACGCCTTCATAAAATATCATTATTCCGCCGATACAAATGTCTGGTTAACAAAAATTGACAAAAACCTAGTTAGTCCTACTAGTATAGAAAGATCCTCTATATTTTTGGAGAAAATTAAAAAAAAATTGGGACAAAAACTAAAATAAGCCAGAATAGAAAAACAAAATAAAAGTAAGAAAAAGAGCCGCCGCCCCGGGGATGGGCACGGGGCCATCCTAGTCCGGCCGGGGGAATTTCTAGCCCGGCCACCGCCTCGTGTTCCCCGCGTGCGACGGAGCGAGCCGGCGGAGCAAAGACAAAACGGCCTTGGTCTTAAGCTGTGAAAGGATGAATCGGTCTCCCCTTGTGGAGTTCTATGGGGTTGAGTATGGTCCCAACATCCGCAGGTTAGTCAACACAGGACAAAGTGACGAGGAACACACGTAAAAACAATAATCGTCCCACGATTTGTTTCTCTTAGGAAGCCGGACCTGTGACTCGCGGGCGTGTGCGAGAATAGAAGTCTGAGCTCCCCCGTCGGTTGAGAAACAAATCGGTAATCAATCTCATCTTTCAAACGACGGAAAGACCGTGAGCCAACGCTTGACGTGTTTCCAATTCCAGTAGAATCGGTGAAGTGCGGGAAATTGGTGCGAGAATAGATTCAGTCTAAGAGTTCCCTTCCGATGGTCGGTTACGAGAAACAACACGATCGGGAATCGGTTAATCTCCACATCTTTCAAACGACAAGGAGAAGACTTCCCAGCTGTATTCGTCGCAGCCAACGCTCTGACGTGTTTCCAGATTCACGTAGTAGAATCGGTGTAAACGTGTACAGACAATCGGCAAAGGAAATTAGGGTATCAACAATCATAAATCTAATGCACGTTTGTCAATTTAATTCTAAATCTTTTAAGTTTTGTCAATTCAGTCCTAGATTTTTTTATATATTACAAATTCAGTCGTTCGTTTACGAGACAAATTTGTTGGAAGGACTGACTGAAATGACAAGATTTTAAAAAAACTTAAAAGTGAATTGGCAAAATTTAAAAAAATTTAAAATTGAATTGGCAAAAGTACAATATGTTAGGACTTTTTGGACATTTATTATATAATAATAACAATCCAAGACTCTATTCGTTTCAAGGAAAATATAGTATTTCTGAAAAATGATTATATTTCGGTTGTTCGTTTGAAACTTAAGGATAATTATAATTTTTTTTTCTTTTTGTTGTTGTTATACATTGACATGTCACCTATCATAAGTCTTGTCAGGCTCCTACAATCCAAGGTAAGCCTCGAGCTCACTTCTAGAGGCTACGAGCTCACTATCAAAGATCGTCAGCTCGCCGGCCTCGGGTGAAGTCGAAGGGAGATGCTGCGATATTTAAATGTAAACAAAAAGAAAAAAAATGTAATATACTATCAAAACAACGGAAAATATGTTCCTCACTTTTGAAAGAGTTTTTTTTTAATTAGTTAAAAATATTTTCCTTTACTATCTTGTTTTCTGTGAAATAAACGTCGAAAAATTCAGAAAATATTTTTATGAAAGTTATTTTTCGTGAAATGAACAGAGTCTAAATTATATTAAGCTTTTCAACAAAAAATATATGTAAAACACCATCCTTGCCCCCCTTCCTAGCCTTTTGCCCCACAACTCAAGCACACCCACAATGAGGGTAATGGAGTCACGGGGAACCAATTTAGAATTTTTGATGACATAAAAAAGTTCAGGGTACTTGTGTTAGGAGCGAGCAGAACAAACTGATTGAATCGGGAAACACTCGAATTAGACTAGTCTAACCAATGCGGCCTTGTTTCTTGACGTGTCTTTCTGATTCTCGATTCAAGAGGAGAATCGTACCACCTGGGTCAAACCGAAATACAATCCTCAAACTAAAAATGCATCAAGCGCGGATTTGAATAATGTGTTGAAGGTCACATATGGATAATGGTCCTCGATATTGAAATCGATTCAATACGACTAGTGACGTGATATTGAGGGAACATCCAATCCAAGTAATCATTAGTTCATTTCGATATCGGAAACGACGAAGAATCAATGAAAATCTTGACTACCACTGGCATCAACAGATCGGTAGTGAACCCTCGACTACAAAAAATTTCTTCCACACGGTCGTCTAAGTCCTCCAAGCCTTCCTCCATGGGGAATCTCCGAGAAAACCTCATAGCCATATATGATCTTCGACCACGATTGGTACGGTCGTCGCCATTGGCCGTATCGTCATTGCGTTCGCCGTGCTTGCAACAATCATCTCTCTGCATTCCTCTTTCCCTGACCACTTGATAATGACCCCTATGTCCATTTCCAAGTATCACTACCTCAGGTCTCAGGTTTGAAATCTACGTCGGATTAGAGACAAGCATGCCGACTCAATAAGTAAAGTGTATAGGTATAGAAAAAGAAAGAAATTGCAGATACGCTTGGCCTCCCTAGCTTCTAGGGGCGATCAGTTCCTGATCCAATCCTATCCAATGTAGAAACGTCAAACTGCATTGGAAGGATCAATTCCTAATTTTGGAAACCAAGGATTGGATCCCCCACTCCTGGGACTAGATCAGATTGGTTCGGTCCGATTTTTGGCCGTTCTAATTATGTCGATGATGTGCTGCGATATATCATCGACTTTTTAATGATTGCTAGAGCTAGTCTCGTTCGAGGTTCGAGAAATGGAGAGAGTTGAGTGGAGGGATTCAAGATCTTTTCATTCCCCTGTTTTCGCTGTCTCGAGGCGAACTTTGCCAGCCCTCTCTCTTTTTCTCTTTTCTCTCTTAACAGATCGCCTTCTGCTTTTAATAAACACGCTGCAAGTGCAAGCAGATGTGGATTCCGAGTCCTGACTCAACTCAGTATTCCCATTAAGCTGGCTGTCTGTCTCTCGGGTTTGTCTCCACATTACAGCGTTCTTGATTCTCTTTTTCCTTCTTTTCTCATTTATCCATAGACAATGGAAAACAACCTCCCTCGTGCTCTTGCTGGTAAAGCCCGTCAGTTTCAAAAAAAAAAAAAAATTCCGGCACAAAGGTGTAATGGAGTGGAAAAAACTTTTCGCTGCTCGTTTGGCGAAAAGCAGCGTCAGGCTGTGTACTCATTGCGTTTTGCCACAAAAAAATTTGTGTGCGTTGGATGCTCCAATTCGTGGAGATTTCCTTATGAAAAAATGGGAATGGGACCGAATCGATTCAAGCAATTCCTAGTTTGGTCCGTCCTCCGTTCTACTCATTGTTAGTAGCTTCTACTCTCTTTACCATGAATTGTCTCCTCTCTCCGTTGCTCTCTGTGGCGCAAATTGCCTTCTTTCTCCTCCATATCATTAGAGGCGTGAGGGGAAGAATAGGGGGAAAGAGTCTCGAAAGAACAAAGAATTGCTTAAGAATTTGATTGATTGGTCCGATTTCGGTGCCTGAAAAGAAATCGGACTGTTTGGATAATCGATCACTCTAAACTTGTGTCTTGAACATTTTCTTTCGGCATCCGTCCGGGGAGGGAGGAAAAGGGAGGGAAGGGAAGAATCCAAAACTCGGCATTATGCCATTATCGAGAGGAACCTTAAAACGGGTGACCTCAGCGTCGGCCGTGGCGACGTCACCATCTTTTGGCGACGCGGGTCCCCCGTTCTTCTCTCGAAAGATGCAGACAAAAGAACGCGCCCCCCACGGCGCAACAACGTTCATTGCACCTCGCCCATGTCCGAACGACCGCCCCCACACTCCCTCTCTCTCTCTCTCTAATCCTCGGAAATCTCCAGATATTTTTTAATAAACCCTACCCTACCCACCCTCTCTCTCTCTTAGTCTCTCTCTGTGATTTGGATCTCTGTCTAGTCTCGAAGTGCCTGCGTCTCGCCATCAGCTCGAGCAGTTCTCTTGACCGATCTTCGCCATGGGTAAGCCCGCTCTCGCCGTCTCCCTTTCCTGTTTCGATCGATGCCTGTTGCCCTGTTGAAACCGGCGGTTTAGGAGCGATCGAACTTCTTCTCTCTAACCCCGATCGTCCATCGCCAGCTTGCGAGAATCCTTTCCAGCGCATCCTGAAGACGCTCGAGCGGCCCGGCGGTGGCGAATTCGGCAAATACTTCTCTCTTCCGGCACTCGGCGACTCTCGGATTGGTCAGTGTGTTTTTTTTTCTTTTTCTCTCCTTCTTGTCGCTGTCGTTCCTTTTCTTCTTTGAGGCTGTAGGGGGCTTAAATTGAATGTTCGGTATCGATTCAGTATCGGTATGTGTTTTGTATGAGAAATGATGAGTTGATGGCCCTTCGAAGTGGATTAGCTTGGTGTTTGGCGTGAATGCGCGGTTCATTCTCGGAGTTTTGAGCTTTTCGAGTGCACGAGTGTTGCTGCGCTCGCGGTTCATTCTCGGTAGTTTTGAGCTTTTCCAGTGTGCACGAGATAAGAGTGGCAAGTGCTGCGCTCTGTTAGAATTCTAGCAGGCACTGCCCATTGAATTCAATCTGCCTTGTTTATACTTCAGATAGGCTGCCGTACTCTATTAGAATTCTTCTAGAGTCGGCTATTCGAAACTGCGACGAGTTCCAGGTCAAAAGCAAGGATGTTGAGAAGATCATTGACTGGGAAAATACTTCTCCTAGACAGGTTGAGATCCCATTTAAACCAGCTAGAGTGCTGCTGCAGGTATATAGAGCTGTACATGATGCTAATTGAGGTTTTAAAGAGTTGCGATGTTTGAATTTTGATGATGTGTTGTCATTCGTGTCAGGATTTTACTGGGGTACCTGCTGTTGTTGATCTTGCTTGCATGCGTGATGCGATGAATAGCCTTGGGGGAGATCCAAATAAAATCAACCCACTGGTGAGCCTTATATGTCTGCATGTCACTTGTTCCTGCACTCCAGCTTGACCTTGTAACTCTTTAGGTCATTTTGCTACCCATTGGTGGTGAAGGAAGTTTATTTTTATGCATACACGTAGTTAAACCATCATTTGTGAACATGTGAATCATCATGCAGGTTCCAGTGGATCTTGTTATCGACCACTCAGTTCAGGTTGATGTGGCAAGGTCAGAAAATGCTGTCCAGGCAAATATGGAACTTGAGTTTCATCGGAACAAGGAAAGATTTGGCTTTCTCAAGTGGGGTTCAACTGCGTTTCATAACATGCTTGTTGTTCCCCCTGGGTCAGGGATCGTCCACCAGGTAGTACAAGTACATGCTGGAGGATTGTCAAATTTTACTGATTATATGGATGACTTTTACCATAAGAGTTGGAGAAATCTGTACATAACCCTGGTGGAACTATTACATACTCTGTTCTATAAGAATGTGCAATTTTCTTGCTTTACCAGGATTTTGGCCTGCGTCATTGAGTCGACAAACTGAGCTGGAATCTATTTGCAGGTTAATCTAGAATATCTTGGCAGAGTGGTCTTCAACACAAACGGCATGCTTTACCCTGATAGTGTTGTTGGTACCGATTCACACACAACTATGATAGATGGATTGGGAGTTGCTGGTTGGGGGGTTGGAGGAATAGAAGCAGAAGCTGCAATGCTCGGCCAGGTAAAAGAATTCAATATCTGAATTTTTTTCTTCTGAGGGTGGCTGATAAAGTAGTGTTGCTTGACACTAAAATGTCCTTTTCAGGATGTTTCTGAAGCATGATCATACATCCTTTAGTTTTTTCAGTCATTTCTTAGCATTTTCATTTTTGGCTCTTATTGTGATGCAGCCGATGAGCATGGTCCTTCCTGGTGTGGTTGGGTTTAAATTAACAGGGAAGCTGAGAGATGGGGTAACAGCAACCGACCTGGTCTTGACCGTAACGCAAATGCTGAGGAAGCATGGTGTTGTTGGCAAATTCGTGGAGTTTTATGGTACACCTTCTGATTCTCCTACATTGTCACTCTTTTCTGTTTAAGATATTCCATAGCCACTGAGTCCTTCTTGTTACTACTGTTTTAAATGTTGTGTCGCTTATGCAGGGGAAGGAATGAGTGAACTGTCATTGGCAGATCGTGCCACCATTGCTAACATGTCACCTGAATATGGTGCTACTATGGGCTTTTTCCCTGTTGATCATGTCACTCTGCAGTATCTGAAATTGACAGGCAGGAGTGATGAAACTGTAAGTAATCACAGGGATCATCATGATAATTTGTACTGACTACTGACTACTGACTACTTACTCTTATTAACTTAAGCAAATTCGTAGGTTACCATGATAGAATCTTATTTGCGGGCAAATAAGATGTTTGTGGATTACAATGAGGTGAGTTTAACGAATGTTTTTTTTACTCTTTAAGAGTACATCATTATTTCTTGCTAAAGATCTTTGTGCTGGAAGCAGCCCCAAGTGGAGAGAACATACTCCTCATATCTGGAACTGGATCTTAAGGATGTGGAACCATGTATATCGGGTCCCAAAAGGTAAACCACTGTGGATACAATTCTATCACCATGAAGTAGGCTTAGTTTTCCCCCCTCACCCTTCTGTTGGCTAAGAATCGACGCTTTCCAGGCCACATGATCGAGTTCCTCTGAAAGAAATGAAAGCTGATTGGCATGCATGCTTGGATAATAGGGTTGGATTTAAGGTGAGGCTTCCTGCAATCTTGTATACTTCTTATAATGATCATGGGTGTGTATGGTCATGGGGCTCTTTGTGGGTTCCAAAATTTAGAAAGCAAATGACTCTCCTCGTGTAGTGCTTGTACTCTGGTAAATAATCTAGAGCAAAATAGGAAACTAACTATGTCTGTGGTGACTTGTGCTTACTACTAGCATTGATTCTACCGTGCTTTTTTTTTTTTTTTTGGCCTTGTGCTGTATAGAAGTTGAATGCAGAGCAACTTTATTTGTTAAGATCTTTATGCAGGCTTGTCATACTTACATTGAAATTTTTAACTATGGTGTCAAAGGAGCTTAGGAGCCTTTAGATGGGCAAAATGGCATGCTTGATGGAATATTATTGATATTGTTCTTTTTTCTTCTGCTTCTTACTTTGGGTTTGATTAATTTTCTTACTTGGCTTTGCAGGGTTTTGCCGTACCTAAGGAATCACAGGGAAAGGTTGCAGAGTTCACATTTCATGGGACCCCTGCTCAGCTTCGGCATGGGGATGTTGTTATAGCAGCTATCACTAGCTGCACAAATACTTCAAATCCCAGTGTGATGCTTGGTGCGGCTTTGGTAGCAAAGAAGGCTTGTGAATTAGGATTGGAGGTTGGCTGACAAAAACTCTTCTTCTGACATAGTAGAGTATATTAGGCAATCAAACAATATGGTTGATCTTCATATGGGATTTCTACACCTATCACCTGATAGTATTGGCTCATTGCAACTGCATACACCTCTTCAATGTCCACTGAATTGATTTTTCACTCATGTATGATTTCTCTGAGCTTTATACAGTTGCAGCTGGAAGCCACGCAGCATGTTTTGAAATTTTTAACAGAAAATTTTGATGAATTGCTACATTTGATTGCAGATGAGTTAGTTCTTTTACCTGAACAAAATGAATCTCATGTAGGTAAAACCATGGATTAAGACGAGTCTTGCTCCGGGCTCTGGGGTTGTGACCAAATATTTGCAGAAAAGGTTCCTTAAATAGACCCAGGTATACCTTCAATTAGCAACCGTGGATCTTCATGCTGAGCTAGAGGTGTTGTTTTTGCAGTGGCTTGCAGACACATCTGAACCAGTTAGGATTCCATATTGTTGGCTATGGATGCACTACATGCATTGGGAACTCAGGTGATATTGATGGATCAGTTGCATCAGCTATTACTGAAAATGGTAGACATTTATTCGTTATCCTGCATAATATCATCAAGAAAATGTTATAAGCTCACTTAAGTGTCAAATTTGCACACAATTTCAGATCTTGTAGCTGCGGCTGTATTATCTGGAAACAGAAACTTTGAAGGTCGTGTTCACCCCCTAACTAGGGCTAACTATCTGGCTTCTCCTCCTCTTGTGGTTGCCTATGCTCTCGCTGGCACAGTATGTAACATATAGTTATATTTTCAGTTGTTACTTCTTTATTAGCGATCTACTCTCAACTTAGTATTGTACTCGGAGTTTGCCTTTCTTTGTTATTGCTAATCTAGTTTTCGGAATATTCCTCATGGGAGACAATTTTTGCAGGTCAATATTGATTTTGAAACCGAACCCGTTGGGGAAGGAAAAGATGGAAGAAAAGTATTCTTGAGAGACATTTGGCCATCAAATGAAGAAGTGGCAACCGTAAGCCAATCAATTTGCTTGGACCTTATAGAAATCTTTATTTTGACAAATAATTAGAGATATTATTGGTGATTGTGGGTTTTTTTTTTTGGGTATAAAACCTGCCTTCAGGTTGTCCAATCGAATGTGCTTCCAGATATGTTCATGGCTACATATGAAGCTATCACTAAAGGAAATCCTATGTGGAATCAGTTATCTACACCTTCTAGCACTCTCTATGCTTGGGACCCAACATCAACATACATTCATGATCCACCATATTTCAAGGGCATGACGATGTCTCCTCCTGGCCCACATGGTGTGAAAGATGCTTACTGCTTGCTGAACTTTGGGGACAGCATTACGACTGACCATATATCTCCAGCTGGTAGCATTCACAAGGATAGCCCTGCCGCAAGGTATCTAATGGAACGTGGGGTTGATAGGAGAGACTTCAACTCTTACGGAAGTCGCCGAGGGAATGATGAAATTATGGCTAGAGGAACTTTTGCTAACATTCGCATTGTCAACAAGTTGCTGAAAGGAGAAGTTGGACCTAAAACAATCCACATCCCAAGTGGGGAGAAACTATCTGTTTATGATGTTGCCATGGTAATTTCTCCACTCTGTAGATCCATTACAGACACTACATCACAGACGATAATGTCGTGCATGATGGGGCCTCGTCGTTCATGGTTGTTGGTTTGATAAGTCATTCTAATTAATGGCCCTTGAGAATAAAGCAATCTATCATGTCTTCTACTACTTTTTGTCTGCAAATTCTTGGCAAAATCTGAAAGAAGCTGAATTTTTTGTTCTGTCCATCAATGCTTGCTAGACCAGCCTCCTAGCAACATCCTTCAGGATCATCCCACTGTTAGTTGAGATTCATTTGTCGGGTGCATGAGATATTATCTTAATTGGGAAATTTTTTTAAAGAAAATCAGCTGATTGTAGCTGTCCACCTGTTGGTTATCTGATTTACTGGTGCCATATGGCTCATGCTAGTTTTTTCACTTGTATGGCAGAGGTACAAGAGTGAGGGGCATGCCACCATTATTTTGGCTGGTGCTGAGTATGGAAGTGGAAGTTCTCGTGATTGGGCTGCCAAGGGTCCAATGCTGTTGGTGAGCAATTTTAATGCTTTCCCAATTCAATTTTCTTCCAATTTTTTACCTTGGGTTGCACCCTAAGCTGTGACCCATATCAGGGTGTGAAAGCTGTCATAGCAAAGAGCTTTGAGCGGATTCACAGAAGTAACCTAGTGGGAATGGGTATCGTTCCTCTATGTTTCAAGCCTGGGGAGGATGCAGAAATGCTCGGACTGACTGGCCATGAACGCTACACCATTAACCTTCCGAATAGCGTGAGCGAAATAAGGCCTGGTCAGGACATCACGGTGGTGACAGACAATGGCAAGTCATTTGTGTGCACGCTACGGTTTGACACAGAGGTAACGACATTAATCTGTCACTTCTCTATATCCTTGGAAGATCATTATATTCTCGTCTCCTTGCTAAGTTTCTGTCGCTTCCATATGAAGGTTGAACTGGCTTATTTCGATCATGGGGGCATCCTGCAGTATGTCATCAGGAACTTGATCAGAGCTAACCATTGAGCAACTAGGCAAGTTCACAAGCCGACTCTTCTCGGTGTTCCTGGAATTTTCTATCCCATCCTGGTCAACATGGCTTGAGTAATCTCCACTTTGGAGAGTCCTCCTTCAGCTGTAATAGGAATAAATCGGGGGAATAAATGGGGCGATTTCTGGATTCTTGGATGATTTTGGTTCCGACTCATGGGTGGGAGATAAATTAGACATTACGAGGTCAGTGTCGGTGTTCATGATATGTCAACAATCCACAATTGGCCTCTCATTTTGTTCCAAAAGCTTTGGTTTCGTTCTTTTATTGGACAAATGATTTTGGATTTTACAAACCTACAAGAATCTTTCAACTGGTTTGGGGAATGTATTTACTCGTGCAGTTTGCTTCCTTCTGATGTAAGATGATGGTGTTAGAATCCGGGCCTCTTTCAATACTATAAAAACTAACACATTGAGAGAAAGAGAGAGAGTTCATTTTTGAGGTGGTGGAGATTTATGTATATTGGAATGGCTATTTGAATGCGAGCTGATACCGGCGCATGCTACAGTTGAGGTTGCATCTTGGCGAGAACAGCAAATAACTATTCATAACTTATGTGATGATATTAGACTCAGCTCGTAATCTTTGGGTTTCGGAGTTCATAATTATAGCATTCATCGGCATCCTCATGTTCTAATGCTCATTCCATTCCCAAATAGAAGGGAAAGAACAGTCCTCGTGTTCTAATGCTCATACCATTCCCAAAAAGAAGGGAAAGAACAGAGAGAGAACGAGAACTGCTGTACAGCTGATTATTCTGTAATACACTTGAACTACGTAAGGCACTGCAAAATTGCGAGTGGCCGCATGCTGGTTGCTGACGGGAAAGGCGGACATGACACCCGAGAGACGGGACCTTCACCCGAGAATTCACACATGTTACAACAGTAGGGAGTCTACAAACTTTTGGACCTGCAAACGAAGCACCTATCAGCGGTTGCAAGATGGGAGTAGCTACACGCAATATTCGGTACTGATACTTAAAATCTAGGTTTATTCAGGAAGGAAAACCGAGAGGATGGTAATTCGGTTTTACTTAGGGTGATACATGCACCGAACTGAAAGAGTAGTATCTAAGCAGGCAATCTTTCCTTCTCTGTAGCATGAGGTGAATGAACCTATCCAGCCAACGCTTTCCCAAATCCTTTCTAAACATTACAAAATGTACGAGAGCAGCCTCAGCAAAATATACACCTTTCAGACAGCAAGTGTTTTGGATTCATTCGACATAGAACTGAACATACATCTGCTATAAACTGACGTAACCTGAATGTGTCTTCGTTTCACAAAGTCGCGCATGTATAAAATAGCCTAAAATAGACCAGAAATATTTAATCCATCATGCAATTAACAGATTGTTAGAACTTAATAGTAATGAAATTTCTATTACCCTACTAACGTACAGGACGAGATACTTTAGAAACTATCAATATATCATGTACTGTTTACAATCTCTACTGCAAGGAAACACCATCATAACCCACGTCATGTCGTATATGATACCTGTACTGAATCACACAGCATTTATATCCTAATCATATGCTCCCAGCAGGAAAAAAAATTTACCTTCTGCTCAGCATCTCAAACTTTGTACTCATGCACACGCAACCACTTAGTAGATGACCATTTGTTCCCCTTAATAACAGGGCAACCACCTGACATGAATCAGAATGGCCAAGTGAATGGTGATAGAAGCTGGAGAGTAAATTCGATAACTCATTTATAAGATCAACAAATAGATTTTAGTAAATTGTTGACGTGCCATCATTTTGCAAAATCTAGGCATGACCAAGACCACATGACAGCCAAATAGAGAGCAAAACTAACCATGCAAACTGGATTCATCCAGAGCACCATCAGGTTTCATACTCCAAAAAAGAAGTGCATCACCCATTTTCGGTTTAACCGAAAGTCCTTCTTTACCGCAATCAGAAAGCTCGTTCCACCAAGGTACTGTACTAAAGTTAGCCTTGGCTGCAGGGAAAACTGTCTCACCTCCCTCTTCAACATCAGAGCTGTAATGTTTTGCAGATGGAGAAGTCACAAAAGGAACATAGACGGACAACGCAGTCTGAACTAATTCACTATACAAAAAAGCTGAAAGGCCATTTTACTCACAGGTACATGAGAATAGTAGCTATTCGTTGACCGCCATTCTTAGTGCTGTACTCATCCATGAAGTAGTCATAGTGAGGTTCATACTTCTGCCCAACTTCATAGTGGAGAATTTGTAGTCCCTCTCCATGCTCTACAATTTACTAAGTTTGTTAAATACATGAAAATTGTAATCAGCGTCGCTACAAGAATGTGGTCGATGCTTGGGCGAAAAGACTTATCCCTGTGAAAATGGCTGTGTATCCACCAATGTAAGGACATTCCATTAGACAGATTTTGGAAGAGAATAAATATATTAATTTGATAGTTGCAGTTGCAGTATTTCAATGCTAATCATAAATCATTATCCAAGGTGTAGATTATGATGATGGTTAAGGAATGTTCCACTGCATACCTACGGGTATGAAGGTGAAATCTGCTATCCTTTTCTCAATATTCCTAATTATCTTATCACGCCCTCTAGGTAGAAACGTCCCTGAGCTTGTCCGTACCCTGCATACAATAAGATTACAATGGAGTACGCTATTGACCAGATAATTCATGAAGTGGCATGAAAAAGAGGCGTGTTAAAAAGCTCGATGTTTGACTTTAGGAAAATAAATAGTAATTGAACCTGCTATCTTTACTCTTGCCAGTAGCCCTATCTACAACTGTTGACTTATGCATATGGGGCTTGGCAAGATCAATTAGGTATTTACACTCGTCTTCAGACTGCACAAAAAAGGCTTGGCAATGTTATAGGCTATAAAATCCAAGAGCAAGACCATAAGAAATATGCTAATGTAAATTTAAAATCATACAGCCCAACACCTTCAACTTATCATATGTTAGGCTAAGGGATGGGGTTCTACTTAAGAAATTGCTGTCAAGCCCTATTGAGATTACGGGTAGCCTTGGTCCATGAGGTTGGTGAGGTGTTTAATGACCAGGTTTCACCTCCTTAGGCAGGTTTCCTCGTCAATTAAAAGAAAATTATGGCGAAGCATACATCAAGAAGGTCCTTGCCTAATAAGGATGACCTATTCAATCTATTACTGAGTCGGTAATTCAATTTATTCAATTGATTCATTACATCTTGCTGGATACTGAAGAAGTATCAGCTAGAGGACATGACCATGCACCGTTTAGATTGCCACCTTGACAGGATTTTCGCAATCAGGTCCAAAAACTAGCAACCCGTATACTGTCAGTATTTCGAATTTCTTTCACTACACAATTTCTTTGAAGTCCATGTAGTGTCGAAGCTACAAAAATCCACTGGCGAGCCAGTATCATAACTGATGATGGAGACGCATTCAAAGATCAGTGAAAACAGAAGTAAGATGACTGACTAATAACGAGAATGGCAAATTATACCCCAACGAGTCAATTATTGAGTTCAGCACGTGAAATGCACGTCATAAACGAGGCAGATTATAAAAACAAACAATTTAGTAAGACCAAAATCCAACAGCCGGAAATAGCATTTCCAGTATAATTTGCAGTATAACTCTCGCAGTTCTAATCTGCTTACCAAGAAATTATGATATACAAAGGCTCTAGGTTCCCACGAGATCAACTCAACCCACTGCTCGCCCCGCTCTTCATCTCTTCCAAGTCCACTCCTGCATCAACATTAGAGAACACCAATTTACTCGTCAACTAATTGCCACATCGCCAATTCAGCGGCAACATTCAGATTGGATAGTCTGCAGCAAGTCCATTTACACAACATAATGAACTATTCATCAAATCCATATTTCGAGTCAATTTAGACGGTACGCACTTTGCATTTCATCTAGAACACACAAACAGTCGCCAATACCTCCTTCATCTATGAGCGAGTCAAGTAAATTCTCAGTCAAACTTGACCAGGAAAATTTGAATTTCCCTTCGGCTGCGAAAATTGAACCGACGCTTTCAAACTTAGCGGCCAAACTGCAGCTAACCAGCAACACTAGCAATCCGAAGCCACATTACCTACCTCTCCGCGCTCTTCCTCAGAATCGAGCTCAGATCGTTCGCCTTAGAGGAGCCGCCGGAGCTGCTCGGGAACGAGAACACGCCGAGCACGAGGAGGACCAGCACGACGAAGCCGAACATCAGGAGCGCGGCGGGGAGCAGCCGCGCGGTCGTCGGCTTCCGCTGCGGTAGGCGCGGGTGCCTCGGTTTCGCCATCTGCGGACGATCGGAGGCCGGTCAGGCGAGATCGGAGGGCCGAAGGCGGAAGCGAGATCGAGAAGGACGACGAGAAGAGAGAGCTCCGGGTGGCAAGAGAACTTGCTTTGGGCTTCTCTTCGTCGCCGCGTAAGAAGAATCACGCTTGAGAAAGAGGTGAAGTGCTCGCATCTATTCTCAAAATGCAATAAAGTCTTTGGTCCGTGAATTTTGATACATGTTTAGACTACTTTGGACTGTATTAAATTAAGTATAGGAATTGCATTGAATATTTTTGTATAATTCGAAATTCAGTTTTGAACAAATTAAAAATTTAAATGTGATATTATATTATAAGGTTAAAATTTAAGAATCACGTTAAACAAATTACAAATTCAATGACTTCATCACAAGTTCATAAATCACCTATATCATTTTTTTTATATATAAACGTACGGACTACAAATTAGCCTGAAAAATTACCGGCCAATAAATGAGATTATAAAAAGCTTATATTTTTTAGGGTATCTTTGTTTTGGAAAAAACGAATAGCTTGAGAAATGTTCTCCTGAAAGATAATTAATTCATGTCACTTATGATAATGAATGGCGAAAAATGTTTTCAACATCTAATAAAATAATGTGATATAAATTGTTGTGGAGTTCTTATCCGTAACAATGCGATAATGTCAAACCTGAAATGTTGGTCCAATTAAAGAAGCACCGCAATTGAAGGGAAGGGTTTTAATGCGGTGCTTCGGCAGTGGACTTGCAAGTTTACACCAGCACCTCTCAAGCGCTGCCACGTGTCTCGTCCTTTTTCCTTCGCTCGACGCCGTTTTAATGCGGTTCGTTCTATTGGTTCGAAATGGAGGAGTCCAAATTGTATCTATCAGTATTATTATTATTGTTATCTATGTTGCTAGGCAGGACATAGTCAAGGTAGATTTTGATTCTCTTTTCTATTTTCTAAGTTCCCACTTTGCGCTTTGCGATTAATCGGTTGGTCACTGCGATGAATCGCCTAAAATTGATCAACTATAACCCCAAAAATAGAGGGACAAGTTCACGATCGCTTTCGTGTCACGCAATAAAACACACGACTTTCCTTAAACAGATTTCCATGGCTTCGATGTATTTGGCATTGGCGATTTGGGATTATGTGAAGTTGAGATGAATATGATCGTCATCATTTTCCTTCAGATTAGCAACTCACCCACCCTCCTGCAGATCTGCGTTATGTAAAGGGCAAATTCACAGTTTAGTTCGTAGCTTCTCGAATGGGGACTCTGGTTTCAGGCCTAACAGAAGCGCAGCTTGCGCTTTATTAAGATGCAAGAATGGTTTTGGCACGGAGGGACATTCGACTTCCACATCGTCCGGAGGACTGGTATGCCGAACGGAACCCTTGACACCTTTGTCGTTCTGCCTTTTCGGCGTAAATTGCATTCTCGATAAGCCATCATAGTTGAATTGGACTGCGACACCCGTGTTAGGCTTTCAAGTTCACTGATCTGCCCTTTTTATTTGCTTTGTGAAGCTTTAAAATCTGCTCACCACTAGCACTTCGGTCACGATGCCAGTCCATGTATGAACGGGTATTCATCATTAATCAAGCTCAAACTTTCTTGCATATCATAGCTTGAGCAGATTTATTAGTCTCTCGCAAACCACCAAAGGGATATTTCTAGGACACACACAAGTGAATGTATACACAAATGGAGATCAAATCGAAGATAATTTGCAGATGCTGGAGCTAATCGACACAATGCAAATCTAAGCAATTTGCAGATGCTGGAGCTAATCCACACAACGCAAATCCGCAAGCACTCGACCTGGAGCCGAAACAGCACGACTCAAATGAATTTCAGGCAATAAAACCAGCCAAACCGACGGGCTCCATGGATGCTAAAACACTCCGAGAGAAGTAGGATACAGTGGAAGAGGCTTATACGAGAAACAGTTCGGAGTGTAAGAGGAAGTTCTTCTGGGGCGATCCATTGACTCGAGGGCCGGTTGGTTCAAGTATGCATACTTGCTCTTTGTCCACCTGCGGGTATAAGATGCACGAAACGCATCAATAACAACTCGTGGCCTGTAGATCCATTGATCCACCAGCATTCATGAAGTAACAAAAGCCAAGTCCTAATATTCTGAAGCAAACCCCGCATATGGGAAGAAGCCAATTCAAAACCTTACCAATCTTTTATTCCGATGCGCACTTCTGTCTCCTCTTCGGCGTGGTTCTGCTTGTTGTTGGAAGCAGCCGCGGTGTTCTCCTTGGCACCGTCGTTTACATCTTCTAAAGACTCTAGGAACCGCTTGTAGTCATCCTCCTGAATGCAACATGTCTTAATGAGTCCTGAACGTGAGAAACTATGTACCTGCGAAATTTGTATTAACACACAGCCAAATGTTTTCGGGGTGTCCATAAAATGGAGGAAGCGGCAGCGGCGCACCGTATGCCACTTCACATCAACTTTTGAGTACTATTCGAAGATTGTAGAATGATGACTTTATCAATCTACCCGGTGGCCGCCTCACGTTATTGTACACAAGATGAAAACACCTCTCAAAGGTCTGTAATTTGAACAGCTACAGAGGCAGCTAATGAACTGAGCTTTGTGGGATCACAAGATTACGGCATAATACGAAGATAAAGATATCTGCATTGGCTCTGTTTTTGCGTGCTCAGATTTCAGGTCAGAGAATATAATACGCCGAATGTTAGACTTGGCCAATTTGTGTTCGATAGGCCAAGTCCAACAATCTTGACGAAATTGGTTGGATGGGTTTAAACTTCATCCAGAACCGTTTAAGGTCAACCAGTGAAAGATCAAATAGAATTTTCTTGCTTCGCACGCCGAAATTCGAGAGTTTTCCCAGTAAGCTATGCTATACTATATAGAGGTGGAGCTACATTCATTCTATATAGACCCTGATCATGTTTGCAGTTGATGGTTTTGATCTCACCGAGAGCTTTCGCGCCCTGACACGTGCCGCGGCCTTGATGGCCGCCAAGAGGTGATCTTCCTCCTCGATGCGCTTCTGCCTCCAGAACCTGGCAATCTCCCTGTTCGTTACGCTCGTCTCAGTGACCACTCTCCTGGCCCGGAAGTTGGGGAGCGGCGGCGGAGGAGGAGGAGGCCGCACCGTCCCTTCTTCCCTCGCAGCCCAACTGTTTCGAGCCTCCGCTTTGGCGTGCTTCATCCTCCTCCGAGAGAGAACAGAAGAACCCTTGAACGATGGTCCGCAACTCTTGCTTATCTTCTGGTGCACACCAGCTGCGCGTCGATTTATCTGAGAACAACGCAGCAGAAATGAGATCATTGAGGAAGGCAAGTGAAGGTCATAGCTGCTGCTGTACCAACTCTTGTCCATGGCTACCAATCCAACCTAACTTTCAGCACTGACCCATGACACGAATTCATTTTCCGCCGTCAAAACCAGGAATTTCTGTTCCTTCTTTCCTGGCTCTGCTTCGGTGAAATGGGAGTGGCGTTTGCAGTGGTCAACTCTGAAGAAATTGTCATCTTGGCCTGTGGTCTCTTGGCGTGAAAGAGCACGGAACGGTTTGACTGGTAGACGGCAACTTCATAGTTAGATTCACCACACTAAGTGGATGCTCCAAAGTTGGAGATTCTAGGGACTTCCTACGTGGAGAATGAACGTCGACGGATGACACATGGTCTCTGTGGTCGGTGGTGGTCCGTTGGATTGCGATGCATAAAGATTGACTCGAAATTTAAAAGGATTGACGCCACAAATTTTACAGTACTATATATGTGACTCGGATAAAGCTTGGTTTGCTAAGATTAGCTTACAAAACAACCTCATCAAATGCGAGCGATCAATTGGACAAGTGAATTGTATAATCACTAGCAAGAGCATGTCATGTCGAACCAATTTGTTTTTGGTAGACTGTTCTTCAACGTGCTAGTATTTGTTGCCGTTGGATCCTCAGCGACGACTTCCCTATTGATCAATGATGGGCCGGCCATGACTCTGTTCACGCTTTAGGCCCATTTAAACGGCCCAAGTTTCACTCTGTCAATGCCCAGATCGGACCTATTATTCGGAGCGCCATATCAAGAGTTTATTCTGTAAGACATTTTTTTTGGTAAGGATTTATATTCTTTTTTAACTTTTTCATTGGGGTCAATTGAATAAAGGCACAACCTATGTTCATGTATAGACAACGAGTGCGCTGTACAAACCAACCCTCAAATATGAGCAAAACTATCAATGAAAACATATATGAGAAGTATTATACATCTATGCTAAAATACTAACTTTTACGAGTCTAGAGAAAATTATCTAAAAAAATCATAAATCTATATTATCGGTTCGATACTAAACATTTTAGTTGTGCTGATTGAATAGTTAAGTTTTTTTCAAATTTGCCAATTGAAACCGTCTAATTTATTTTGGCCGAAAATCACTGACATGAACGCCAGTCGTCTTACATACTACATAGCATGATCGATACTAACACGGATCATTTTAAATAATATTTAAATATATATATTTAAAATATTGATTAAATTTTAGCTTTCTTTTCTTTTTTTCTTCTCTCTCCCTTTTCTTTTTTTTTTTAGTTTCCCTTTCTCTCTATCAACCATCGCTGAGCCTCATCGATGGCCGATGAATATCTCTGGCTATTGATGGTTGTTGACCTCAAGCGAGGGCCACCTTGCCAACCTCAAGCAAGGGTAGTCCTTCCCAGCCAAGGTCTAGGCATTCCTTACGTGAGGTTAACGAGGGTGTTCCTCGCCTAGTGGAGCGTGAAAGAGAAAAAGAAAAAAAAAGGAAACAAACTAAAGAAGGAAAGGAAAAATTTGAAAAATATTAGATTATTATTACAAATTATTAACGTCAATAGTCGTGCCACAAACTTTACAAAAAAAAAACATAGTCGTGCCACAAAAAGATGCTTGTGATCCATGTTAATTATTTTCGACAAATTTTGACCGAATAGATTTAATTGGCAAGATGTAAAAATATTTATGACTCAATTGAAATAATTATCAAGTTAATAACTTAATTGGCAAAAGCGCATTAAATTTATGACATTTTGGACAAATTTTTCATGAGTAAAAGTTTCTAAAGTATAACAAAAACAGTAGTAAAAGTCATAGGAATTCTTTCTTCATTGAGTGCAACGTCATCTTATAAGTTTCTTTTCTTATGCTTGCACGCATGCGTTACAGACAGATACTTGACATTGCAATTGTGTGACATTTAAACTCTATTTTTCTCTTTACCACTTACTTGATTAGCCTAATCTCAACATTCTTGTGTTTAAATTGTTTGCTTGCTCACTTACTCCACCTGAACTATTAGGGCTATGTCTATTCGTTTGAATTTCTAGTTAGGATAGGACAAGATATGAACTTTAGTTGTTTTGTTTTATCGAGTTTCCTGTTTGATGAAAGTAGTAATAAAGTTTGACATTTTTCATATTTTATCATGCACGCTATTTAGTATAACAACATACTAGTGTAAATGAAACAAAAAAATGCACAAATAAAGATGATAAGAATCTCTCACAATCCACTCTTAAACAAAGTGCAAATCAACAAATGTAAATAATTTTCATAAATAAATCCACTATTATTATACCATCTAGATCTTAAACAAACTCATTGCAGCATCAACAAAGGCACATGATCGAAATGTAATTGGGTTAGAACAGCATCGACAAGATAGATCAGCCAATGAATGTCAAATCTAGTAAGAGAGAATTACATGAGTGTTCACTTTTACAATCCCGGACCGCGTAATGCTTTAATGTTCTAGCATGCTTCACTTATGATTACTTATTTCTTTTATTATATTCCCTCTCTTTCTTAATTTATTTTATATTTTATTCCCTTAGATCATTCCTCAGTAAAAATATATTAAATATTTAAACTATACTAATGTATCTGAATTTTAAGAGCAGTGCCAAACAGGCTCGATCTCCGGTTGCGTAAACCCAAGTGCCAAACAGACCTGATCTGGGGTTGCATAAGGTCGGCATTCCACCGGGACAGGGATTGCGTAAACCGAAGTACCAAACGGACCCATCCCCGGTGGCTAGGGCGGCTTCGTGGAAGCCGAGGCCTCATCTTTCTCTATAAATACCTCCGCAGCCCCTCTCGTATCGGTTTCTTCCTAGAGTCTCTCTGTAAGGGGAGTTTCATCAAAGGGAGATCTGAGCACCCTCGGCCTTTTCCTCTTCTTCTTCTTCTTCTGCTAACTGCAACCGCCAAAAATTTGAAAAGAAAAGGGGAAAAGATCAACCAAGAACGATATAATTGAAACTCGAATTGTATCAGATCCTCCATTTTTTCGGTTCAGATTCTTAGGACGACCGTAAAACCCTAGGGCCCGGAGTTCCGCCGGCCATGGATATTCGGTTCCCTTTCTCTCCGGCGGAGGTCGCCAAGGTCCGGACGGTGCAGTTCGGCATCCTCAGCCCCGACGAGATCGTAATTTCCCTCTCCCTCCAACTTTTTCTGCGGTTTTTTTTTTTTTTTGCATTTGTTTTCCCGGGGGGGCGGGGGGAATGGGAATCTTTAGCTCGGAAGACAGCGCCGTTAGTGACTGAGTAATGATTGAGCTAGTGATTTCGAGGTTGTGGTTTCTTTTCTCTTGTTGTTGAGCTCGGAAATTGGAGTGGGGACTGCGGTTCTATGTGCTCCGACCGCGTTTCGAGTGCGTGTGTGCTGACCGGGCTGCTGTTGCTTAGAATTGGAGTTGCTCGGAATTGATGCGATTTGACTTGTTTTTGAGGTTCTGATATCCGCGGGTATGGTTTTGGGGTTTCTGTTCGTGCTCTGATTTTGCTGTTGGTTCTGTTTGGTTGTGCAGAGGCAAATGTCTGTAGTGCAGATTGAGCATGGCGAGACAACAGAGAGGGGCAAGCCGAAGATTGGTGGGCTGAGTGATCCTCGTCTTGGCACGATAGATAGGAAATTGAAGTGCGAGACGTGCACAGCAAACATGGCTGAGTGCCCTGGGCACTTTGGTCACCTGGAGCTGGCGAAGCCAATGTTTCATATTGGTTTCTTGAAGACCGTGTTGAGTATCATGCGCTGCGTTTGCTTCAATTGCTCCAAAATACTCGCAGATGAGGTACTTGGGAGACTTATTGAGCGCACGATCTTTTTACCAAACATCTGTAGATCTAATCACAATTGGTGGAATACTAGGCAATCCAAAACTTGCTTTGATTTTTCTTGAGAGTTCTAGGGATTGGACTTGCAAGTGGAAATATTATAGTTCTCTAAGCTTTAATGCCGAAAATCAAATTGCAATGTGTTCCTTTTTGTCCCAATTGGTCTGTTGTTTTTTTTTGTTTCCGGGAAGAGGCGGCCGGTTGGAAACTATTTATTGACGTGGAAATAACTATATTTGTAATTAGCTGGGGAGCTTTCTTGATGTAGAACTCTCAGTCTGGTTCTATTGCTTAGACTGCATAATTTTAATCGAAGGCCTAAGTGGACATAGGGGACTCTGACATCACAAAGATGAGGTGGCAGTACATTGTTTCTTTCGAGTGTTAAATTTGACTCCTTCCTTATTTGATCTGGTGCAAAACCTATTCTTGTAAATTTGATCTGGCTGCAGTATTGTCAATTTTTTTGGGAGAGTTTTGAACAAATTAGGGTTGAATGGAGTTATATTTATAGATGAATGTTGCTTTTATACCACTCCTGATGCCAATTTAGTGTTGTTTAAAACATATGAACCTGTAGAAAATGCAAGCTTATGTCATGGTAATGGGTACTTACTGTATGGACTTCTTGCAGGAAGATCACAAGTTCAAACAGGCCCTTCGAATAAAAAATCCTAAAAATAGGCTTAAGAAGATACTAGATGCGTGTAAAAACAAGTCAAAATGTGAAGGTGGAGACGAGATTGATGTACAAGGTCAAGGCTCAGAAGAGCCGGTGAAAAAGAGTCGTGGGGGCTGTGGTGCTCAGCAGCCAAAGCTTACCATTGAAGGAATGAAAATGATAGCAGAGTATAAGGCTCAGCGGAAGAAAAATGACGATCAGGATCAGCTTCCTGAACCGGTGGAAAGGAAACAGACACTTTCTGCTGAAAGGGTAATTTTTTCATTTGCATGAACAGAACTAATTTTTTCTCTTACTTTGACGAGCTTTAAAGACTGTTACTATGAAAATTAGGTACTCAGTGTTCTCAAGAGAATAAGTGATGAAGACTGTCAGCTGTTAGGCTTGAACCCAAAGTATGCTCGTCCCGATTGGATGATCTTGCAAGTTCTACCTATTCCTCCACCTCCTGTGAGGCCCTCTGTGATGATGGACACCTCTTCCAGGAGTGAGGCAAGCATTTCTTTTTCGTCTTTCTGGCTTTCATATATATAATTATCTAATATTTTGCTTTCTTTCTTTTTTGGATTTTTTCTTGAAATCAACTTGATCAGTTTTGTTCTTATGAAACGTGGTGAGATGCTTACATTTTTCCCATTTTTGTGTACAGGATGATCTGACGCATCAATTGGCAATGATTATAAGACATAATGAGAATCTAAGGCAACAGGAGAGAAATGGTGCACCGGCACATATCATATCGGAGTTTGCACAGTTGTTGCAATTCCACATTGCTACATACTTTGACAACGAGTTGCCTGGACAGCCTAGGGTCTGCTGACTTTTTTAAGCCATTTGTAGAATTTGTAGATGGAAATAATTTTGTCTTTTATCTGGTATCACGTCTCAAGAGTCAAAGGTACTTACTAATGCTGTCTCCTATTACTTCTCAGGCTACCCAAAGGTCTGGGAGACCTATCAAGTCTATCTGCAGCAGGCTTAAGGCAAAGGAAGGCCGGATTAGAGGGAATCTCATGGGAAAAAGAGTTGACTTTTCTGCTCGAACAGTCATTACACCTGATCCAACTATCAATATTGATGAACTAGGCGTCCCTTGGAGTATTGCCTTGAATCTTACATATCCAGAAACCGTGACTCCTTATAACATTGAGAGGTTCATAAACTTAGTTGTTCCTCTTCTTCTTCTTCTTCTTCTTCTATATTGACTTTTCATCTTAAACAGGTTAAAGGAGCTTGTTGAATATGGGCCTCATCCGCCACCTGGTAAAACTGGGGCTAAATATATTATAAGGGATGATGGACAGAGACTTGATCTCCGCTATTTGAAGAAAAGTAGCGATCATCATTTGGAACTAGGCTACAAGGTATCCTCCCTTTCCTTGTTTTTCTTCATGGTTTTTGTTTTAGATACCTAAGAAGGATTTTGCAATCTAAACGGCTTAAATTTAACTTGAAATACTCTTTTGCAGGTAGAGCGACACCTGAATGATGGAGACTTTGTGCTGTTCAATCGACAGCCCAGTCTTCATAAAATGTCTATAATGGGTCACAGAATTAAGATCATGCCATACTCAACTTTTCGTCTAAACTTATCTGTAACTTCACCATACAATGCTGATTTTGATGGAGATGAAATGAACATGCATGTGCCTCAGTCTTTTGAAACCAGAGCAGAAGTTTTGGAGCTTATGATGGTGCCTAAGTGTATTGTTTCGCCTCAATCTAATAGACCAGTGATGGGAATTGTCCAGGATACACTCCTAGGTTGCCGTAAAATCACAAAGAGGGATACTTTTATTGAGAAGGTGATTCTGCAGAATGCCTCATCATAGTTTTGCAGATTTATGAGGATTGTTTTTTTTTATGTTTGAGTTTTGACCTTGGAACTCCTTGGCCTTTTTTTTTTTTTCTGCTCACAGGATGTTTTTATGAACACCTTGATGTGGTGGGAGGATTTTGATGGGAAAGTTCCCACGCCTGCTATTCTGAAGCCTAGGCCTCTTTGGACAGGAAAGCAAGTGTTCAATCTCATCATACCCAAGCAGATCAATCTCTTGAGAAATTCTGCATGGCACTCAGAGACTGAAACAGGATTTATAACTCCAGGAGATACCCAAGTTCGAATTGAGAAGGGGGAGTTACTTGCAGGAACTCTTTGCAAGAAGACACTTGGGACATCTACGGGGAGTCTCATACATGTCATCTGGTACAAACTCTCAACTTTTGTTTCGGCTGGATGATTTGTTGGCAGATGAATTCTCTTTAAAATTTCTACCTGCGCAAAATATTTTGGAACTTGGATTTGCTATAACATTTGTGTTCAGGATACTCAAATTCCTTCTTCCTGTCCATGGTAGAACTTCAATGTAGACTTGACTGGCTATTTTTTTTTGTATTCTTTGCAATATATTTCTGTACAGGGAAGAGGTTGGCCCAGATGCAGCCCGGAAATTCTTGGGACATACTCAGTGGCTTGTCAACTATTGGCTTTTGCAGAATGGCTTCAGCATTGGTATTGGAGACACAATTGCTGATGCAGCGACAATGGAAAAAATTAACGAGACCATTTCTTCGGCTAAAGATGAAGTGAAAAGGCTTATAAAAGATGCTCAGGAGAAAAAGTTAGAGCCTGAACCTGGACGAACAATGATGGAATCCTTCGAAAATAAAGTGAATCAGGTCTGCATATTTTTCTCCCAACCACATTCTTCTCTTTTTAGGCTCTATAAGTCAAAAAATTACATACTTGTGATCTTTCAGGTGTTGAACAAGGCTCGTGATGATGCTGGAAGTAGTGCCCAAAAGAGTTTATCTGAGAGTAACAATCTCAAAGCAATGGTTACTGCTGGATCTAAGGGAAGTTTCATCAATATTTCTCAGATGACTGCTTGTGTTGGTCAGCAGAATGTTGAGGGTAAGCGGATACCATTTGGATTCATAGATCGAACTCTGCCCCATTTCACAAAAGATGATTATGGCCCAGAAAGTCGTGGATTTGTCGAGAACTCGTATCTTCGTGGTTTGACTCCCCAGGAGTTCTTTTTCCATGCTATGGGTGGTAGAGAAGGTCTGATTGATACTGCTGTCAAGACTTCTGAGACTGGATATATCCAAAGGCGATTAGTGAAGGCTATGGAGGATATTATGGTCAAATATGATGGAACAGTTAGGAACTCTTTGGGAGATGTTATACAGTTTTTGTATGGTGAAGATGGTATGGATTCTGTTTGGATTGAATCACAGAAACTGGATTCTTTGAAAATGAAGAAGTCAGAATTTGATAGAGTTTTCAGATATGAGATAGATGATGAGAATTGGAACCCTGATTACATGTTGCCTGAAAATGCCGAGGATCTGAGATCAATCGGAGAATTGAGAGATGTCTTTGATGCTGAAGTTCAAAAACTTGAAGCTGATAGATACCAGCTTGGAACAGAGATTGCAACTACAGGTGATAATACTTGGCCATTACCCGTTAACCTCAAGAGGCTTATCTGGAATGCCCAGAAGACTTTTAAAATCGACTTAAGGAGGCCTTCGGATATTCATCCCGTGGAGGTTGTTGAGGCTATTGATAAGCTTCAAGAGAGGCTTAAGGTTGTTCCTGGTGAGGATCCATTGAGCGTTGAAGCTCAAAAGAATGCAACCCTCTTTTTCAATATCTTACTTCGCAGCACTTTTGCTAGCAAGAGAGTGTTGAAGGAGTATAGGCTTAGTCGTGAGGCTTTTGACTGGGTGATTGGTGAGATTGAATCACGTTTCTTGCAATCATTGGTGGCTCCAGGGGAAATGATTGGTTGTGTTGCTGCACAATCTATTGGTGAGCCTGCCACCCAGATGACTCTCAATACCTTCCACTATGCTGGTGTGAGTGCGAAGAACGTCACTCTTGGTGTTCCTAGGTTGAGAGAAATCATTAATGTCGCCAAAAAAATTAAGACGCCCTCCCTCTCTGTTTATCTGAAACCCGAGGTAAGCAAGACAAAGGAAAGTGCCAAGAGCGTTCAATGTGCCTTGGAGTACACTACTCTCCGCAGTGTAACTCAGGCCACTGAAGTATGGTATGATCCAGACCCTACAAGCACGATAATTGATGAGGATGTTGATTTTGTCAAATCTTACTATGAAATGCCGGATGAAGAGATTGCCCCTGAAAAGATTTCTCCTTGGTTGCTTCGCATAGAGTTGAATCGGGAAATGATGGTGGATAAGAAGCTTAGCATGGCCGATATTGCAGGAAAGATCAATCTGGAATTTGATGATGATTTGAACTGCATATTCAATGATGACAATGCTGATAAGCTCATCCTTCGCATTCGTATTATGAATGATGAAGCTCCGAAAGGGGAGCTCAATGATGAATCTGCAGAAGATGATGTCTTCTTGAAAAAGATTGAGAGCAACATGCTCACAGAAATGGCTCTTCGAGGGATCCCAGATATTAACAAGGTGTTCATCAAGAATGGCAAAGTAAACAAATTCAATGAGAATGATGGCTTCAAGCCGGAAACTGAGTGGATGTTAGATACTGAAGGTGTTAACCTGTTAGCTGTCATGTGTCATGAAGGAGTTGATGCCACAAGGACAACGAGCAATCATCTGATAGAAATCATTGAAGTTCTTGGTATTGAGGCAGTTCGTCGCTCCTTACTGGATGAATTGCGTGTTGTCATATCATTTGATGGATCTTATGTGAACTATCGGCATTTGGCCATTTTGTGCGATACCATGACATATCGAGGCCACTTGATGGCCATTACACGTCATGGCATCAATAGAAATGATACTGGGCCGCTGATGAGATGCTCATTTGAAGAAACTGTGGACATTCTTCTTGACGCTGCTGTGTATGCCGAATCAGATCATCTGAGGGGTGTTACAGAGAATATTATGTTGGGTCAGCTTGCACCCATTGGCACAGGAGACTGTGCATTGTACCTCAATGATGAGATGTTGAAGCATGCCATCGAACTTCAGCTACCTAGTTATATGGATGGTCTTGATTTTGGCATGACGCCTGCACGTTCACCAATGTCTGGGACTCCTTATCATGAGGGTATGATGTCTCCAAGTTATCTACTGAGCCCAAACCTCCGGCTCTCTCCAACTACAGATGCTCAGTTTTCTCCCTACGTTGGTGGTATGGCCTTCTCGCCTGCTTCATCTCCAGGGTATAGCCCTTCTTCTCCTGGATACAGTCCCTCATCCCCAGGATACAGCCCGACTTCACCTGGTTACAGCCCTACGTCACCTGGGTACAGCCCCACATCTCCTGGATACAGCCCCACATCTCCAACATACAGTCCCAGTTCTCCTGGTTATAGCCCAACAAGTCCTGCGTATTCTCCTACAAGCCCTTCATATTCACCCACTTCTCCCAGCTATAGCCCCACTTCCCCATCTTATAGCCCTACTTCTCCTTCTTACAGCCCTACATCGCCCAGCTACAGCCCCACTTCGCCAAGTTACAGCCCTACGTCACCTAGTTATAGTCCAACCTCTCCTGTTTATAGTCCCACATCACCTGCGTATAGTCCCACCTCCCCTGCATACAGCCCCACTTCACCTTCATACAGCCCAACATCTCCTTCGTACAGCCCAACATCGCCATCCTACAGCCCAACTTCACCCTCTTACAGTCCTACATCTCCTTCCTATAGCCCAACTTCACCAGCTTATAGCCCCACATCTCCTGGTTACAGCCCGACTTCACCGAGCTACAGCCCAACTTCACCAAGCTACAGCCCTACCTCTCCGAGTTACAACCCCCAGTCGGCAAAATACAGCCCTTCTCTAGCGTACTCGCCAAGCAGTCCAAGATTGTCACCATCCAGTCCTTACAGTCCTACGTCACCGAACTACAGGTAAACTATGTCGGCACACATGCCAGAGAAGCTTTCCTCTGATTTCATTAGTTTTTGCATGTTCTTCACATATTATCATTGTGCCTGAAGTGCTATTGGTCATGCTATTCTTTGTTCAGGCAGGATTTATGTGTAGTATGATTGAATATGTTTGTCTTCTTGCAGCCCCACATCGCCATCGTACTCACCGACATCTCCGTCGTATTCTCCATCGAGCCCAACATACAGTCCTAGCAGGTAATGGTGTATCTTCAGTTTTTGGGACATAATTAATTAGTAATATCTGGACATGCATTGTCTGCTTTCAATGTGAAAGTCAAATTGTCCGATGTTGTGTACTCCTGCCGAAAATAAAATGCTATTTGGTCTAATTAAATGATCTGCCATGCTTATTTGATGCTATCGTTGAGTACTCTTTTCCAAAAGAATTTGGTTGAGTAGGCACATGCATAGTTCATGCACCATTTTCTAATGTGTCAACTGTTTTTTATTTTTTCTTCAGCCCATACAATCCTGGTGTCAGCCCAGATTACAGCCCAAGTTCTCCTCAGTACAGGTGAGTTTATTAGCGTAGGGTGTTGGCTTAGGAGCTTTTATGAAAAAGGAAAAAAGAAAAAAAAAATTTCAGATTTCTTGGGTGTTGCAAAATACGGATAGCACATGGTTCCTAATTATATTAATCTTTGACTAATATGCAGCCCAAGTGCTGGATATTCTCCTAGTGCACCTGGATACTCACCGGCTTCTACCAGCCAGTACACTCCGAGCAACAAGGATGACAGGAGTAAGAAGGATGACAGGAGCAGTCGCTGATGCAAACTTTTGCTAGGAAGCTCAAAAAAAGGTGATGTTTATTTCCTTAGTACGTATGAGCATTGCAAGGATTTTACATGGATGACAATTGTCATATGCAGTGACTTTTAGTTCCCTTCTCGTAACGTACTTGTGGAAGTTAATAAGCTGGCATATACATTTGCAAAATGCTATCTTCAAAAGAGTTCAAAGAAACGATTTATCAATAGGTACTTGTTCTGCAGGTGGTCTGAACCTTCGCGGGAGAAAGCATCTGATTGTCGAATTTTGACGACGAAGTGGATACTGTTGACAGCAAAAACTGTTTTGGTTCCATCAGCTATATATTGCGGCAATATGTGTGTATAGTTGCATGTATTGTCAGTCAAAGAGAATAGGACGTTTGTCGAAATGGACAATACTATTTGGCTGCCCGCGAGACTCTTTTACTATCAAGAGTTTGTAGTACAGAAACAGACTGGTACCGAATTCAGGACTAGTGTATGGTCGTTGTATTGAATGACAGAATGTCTTCTTGCAATCTTGATTGCGCCAAGCGATCATTGTATTGACTCGGTTTATGTCGTATTCGCGGTTCTGTTTTTGAACTTAAGAACCTGGTAATCAAAGGGAAATCGCGTCTTCTGGCATTAGTATTTGTTTAGAAAGAGCCAGCTTGCTTTTAGCAGGGAATAATAAGCTTTAGGTCTTTGGTTGGAATCATCACTTTATGACTTTTGAAAAGAATTTTGTCAATTTAGCTGCGACGGGGGTAACTCGGGGATCTACTGAAAGAAGCCTAATGAAATGGGATTATTTTTTCAAAAGATCTAAAGCGGGTGTTTGTTTTAAGTGAGAATTCAAAATAAGAGTTGAAAATTGCTTTTATTTTTTCAAATTAGGATTTGAATTGGACTTTTTATCAAGTGAGAACATTGAGTGATTATAACATCATTACAATTTCAAGTAAGATATCTAAAGTAATCATGACGCTATGACCTTTGTCGGCTAGCTGAATCTGAATATTCTAGCCACTTGAAGATATTTTCTTCTAAAGATAATTTTAACATAAAATTTAGTTAAAATGAACCAAAAATCGAGAAAGTTTTTCTCAAAACGAAAAAGGAAAAGAACGATAACAGCCCTCTCTGCTTTCGGTCGATGAGAGCCATCGGCTCTCATTCCGCAACTACCCCTATCGAATTATTTGGTCCCACCTATTATCAATGGGATTAGGGATACTTCCAGCAAGCAATATGTCGAAGAGTTGGTGCTGGGCATAGATGAATCATGCATCTATCTGTATATATAAATAGATTCACACCTAACACCTTTCTTTAGATAGTAATGATATTAACTCATATGACCATGCTTTATTGGTGGAATAACAATATAATAAAAATCATATTTCGGAGAGATGGCCAAGTGGTTGATGGCTTCGGTCTTGAAAACTGTTATAGTTCGTAACAAAAAAGCCATTGGAGGGCCTAGGTTTTTCTTTTCTATTTTTAGCCTTTTCTTTGAGTTTGTCTCTTTTATAGAATATTTTTTTGGATTTTTCAAACTAATTTAATCTTGTGTAAAAATAAAAAAAAATAAAAAAAGGAATGTCGGGCCTTTTTGTTAAATTGATATGATCACTTTAGGCATTTATTAGAAATAAAATCTACTTTTATTTGAAAAAATAGTGACATTTCAGGTCTTTATTTGAATCAACCTCATCTTTGGTTGATGGGGGTTGTCGATCCTCATTGAGAGGTAAGCAACTCCATCGACCATCTCCAACGCCCCACTACTGATGGGGTAGCGCCCATTGGAGAGTCTGTGTTTTCCTTTTCTTTTTTCCAATTTTAAAATTTAGTCCTTTTTTTTGTCTTTCTAGAGTTTGTCTTTTTTGTAGATTTTTTTTGGATTTAAAACTAATTTAATTAAGGTTTTCTGCAAAATAGAAAAAGGCAAAAAAG
Organism: Melaleuca alternifolia; assembly: GCA_019926035.1. NCBI lineage: Eukaryota > Viridiplantae > Streptophyta > Magnoliopsida > Myrtales > Myrtaceae > Melaleuca > Melaleuca alternifolia. The sequence goes on along the minus strand of JAGKPW010002416.1, from coordinate 2,579,127 downwards.
AAAGAAAAAAGGAAAAAGAAAATAAATGATGAAAGGCCATTGCTAAGCTAATAAGGTAAAGTCTTTTTGTTAAACTAACACGGTCACTTCAGAAATTTATTTGAGAAAATATTAACTTCAAGTCTTTATATAAAAGAAAACGATAATTCATGTCCTTATTTGAATTAAGATTAACTTCAAATCTTTATTTGAGAAAATAACAGCACCCCAAGTCCTTATTTAAAATTTTCTGCTGTTTTAAAGTAATCTTTATGCCATGGGTCAATGTCTCAATTGGCACTTATTATATTAATTTGCCTTATGTGATGCTCAATGCTCAAACGCTTGGATGATACAAATGAGGATGACGACATTCTTATCATATCTATCTTTTTCTTAACGACGACCACATGCCTGACACGTGTCATTATTCGCATTATGGGTAGCATAAGATTTTATGGGATCATTATAATTTGTTTTAACAGTTTAAATTATTAAATTAATGCATGGTTTGATATTGAAACATGCTAAAAGTTGTGAATGCATGGTTGAAGTTCCATTTGTTTTACGGAAAATAACTTACAAGAAAATATTTTTCAAATTTTTCGGCGTTCGTTTCACAAAAAATAAAATAGTTAAGGAAAATATTTTCCACAAATAGAAAAAACACCTTCAAAAGTGGAGAAAATGCTTTCCGCTTCTTTGAAAATGGAAAACATTTTCCGTCTTTATTTACCAAAAAAAAAAAGAAAAAAATTTTCATTTTTTTTTACCTTTAAATATTGCAGCCTCGATCTCGCTCGAGGTAGGCAAGCTGGCGGCTTTTGACAAACGTACACTCAGAAATATTATCATATTCTAGGAAAATAATTACCTGAAAATATTTTCTAAAAAGGCTATATTTTTCGTGAAACGAACGAAACTTTATTATAGGAATGTTCTAAAAATTCCTCAAGACCTAAGCGTAAAGCGCGAAAATTTGTAATCGAGAAAGCAAATAGAGGCATTGGAAGATTTAAAATCAGGGCATCTTGTTATAGTAATATAGGAGATTTTGTGAAATCGCCGTCAATTAAATGAGGACATGGTTTGTTATTTAAGTATCACAGTACTCTCCATCTCATTCCAGATGTACTTACTGAATTTAAGCCGGCGGCAATTGATGCTGGAAATTGTTGATTCGTTATAAAGTTTGAGAATTTAATCGTACATCTTCAAAGTTTTTGATTCCCGTAAAGGTGGGTCCTTAAAGGAGGGGGGGGGGGGGGGGTCTCGGTACGACATTGGGGTTCGAGAGTTCAGAAGAAAAGAGAGGGTCCCCACCCCGCAATTTCCAAAAGAACTGGGGCTAAAGAGTTTTGTGGAAAAAGACTGTCTTCTCCTTCTCATCCGTGATACGGTTCGTCGATCGGCGGGGCCATAAGCGTCAGCCTCTCCGTCGCGACGGTGTCCGGCCGCCGCTCGTGGCGGGCCCCGCCACCACAACTTGGCCCCCCGCAATCTTCCCCTCCGCGCACCGTGAACGGGCGCATGGCCCCTTTCCAGCTGGTGCCTTCCTTATCCAACTGCCCCCAAAAGTAAAAACCGCCTCCGGATCCGGATACATTCAATTAGCAGAACGGATAACGAACGCGGAACAGGAAAAGGGAAATTAGAGGCCGTCGATTCGATATCCGATTGCTCCGCCGGCCCTCCCTGCGGTCCTTCTACCGAGCGCCGTCGACCGGCGGCGAGGTCTCGGCACCGGGCTTTAGAGACCGGAATGCCGAGAAACCCGTGTCGGGAAACACGGATCGGAGTCGGACAATGTCACGCGCGGCGGGCGCATTCGTTCCCAGTCGCGGCTCCATGCTCAAAGTGTGACAAAGCAGCACTGAGTCTCTCGGACTACGGCCGGGACCGACGACGTGACGTGATCGGCTAACCACCGTCTGTTCAACTTCCCCTTTTTCACTGGAAAAGTGAAAACCCGGGGTTGATAAACCGTTCCCCTCTGTAATTTTTCAGACGCGGAATCAAGTGCTCCATTCACCCACCACCTTCGTCCCACGCACGATTTCTCTCTCTCTCTCTGAGCATTCACGCATCGTGGATTCATCACCATCGCTCTCTCTCTGTGTCTCTTTCTCTCTTTATATGGACAATACCTTCCCCTTCCCTCTCAATCTCCGCCGCACTGGCATCCACGGGCGAAATGCCTTGCTCTCTCGTCTTCCTCAAGTAACGCACTTCTTCATTCTCTCTGTCTCTCTCCGCCCGACCGACGTCTTCCCTCTATATTAACCCACCTTCTCTGTCTCTCTCCCCCTGCGCATCTACTGTACCATTCCTGTCATCTTCCCAATCTCTCTGCCATGGCGGGTTCGCCTCCAGATCAGCTCGTCTACCTCCACGGCGACCTCGACCTCCACATCATCTCCGCCTCCAACCTACCCAACATGGATGTCGTCTCCGAGCGCCTCCGCCTCTGCTTCGGCGCCTGCGCCAGGGGATCCCCCTCCGCCGACCCCGACTCCCCTCCCCACCGCGGCCGCCACCGCGACAAGGGCGGCGGAGGGTCCGCCGGCCACGACGGCCGCCACCACGGGAGGATCATAACCTCGGACCCCTACGTCACCGTCCGCGTCCCCCAGGCCACCGTCGCCCGCACTCGCGTCCTCCACAACTCGCAGAACCCCAAGTGGGACCAGCGGTTCCGCATCGACCTGGCTCACCCCGTCGTCGACTTGGAGTTCCGGGTGAAGGACGACGACGTCTTCGGCGCGCAGGTGATTGGCGTTGTTAAGATCCCGGCGCGGGATATCGAGGCCCGCGGGTCCATCTCCGGTTCGTTCCCGCTGATTGGACCCTCGGTGAAGCCGGATTCCAGCCTCGAGCTGGCGCTGAAGTACACGCCCGTGGAGAAGAACCCAGTGTACCAGTGCGGTATTGCCGGCGATCCCAATCATCAGGGAGTGAGGCAGACGTATTTCCCCTTAAGAAAAGGGTGTGGCGTCACGCTGTATCAGGACGCCCACGTGGTCGATGGGTTGTTGCCTGAGATAGGGTTGGATAGCGATGCTGGAGGCATTTACAGGCAAGAAAAGTGTTGGGAGGATATTTGCCACGCCATATCTGAGGCTCACCATATGATATACATTGTTGGGTGGTCGGTTTTTCATAAGATTAGGCTCATTCGAGAGCCTACCCGGCCATTGCCGCGAGGCGGGGACTTGACGCTGGGTGAACTGCTCAAGTATAAGTCAGAGGAGGGGGTGCGCGTTTTATTGTTGGTTTGGGATGATAAGACTTCGCACGACCTTATTAACACGGTGAGAAGTTGTTTTATTTTAATTGGATCTCACCACTTTCTTCCGTCTGCTTATATTAGTTAATTGAGGTGGCAAATGGCCCACGGCTTAGTATATTGTTGTTGGCTCTGTTGCCCCGACTCTTACAGTGGTTGCTGGATGAGTCGCGAGGACCCCTTTTCTAGTGGGAATTAGGAGATAGTGTTTCTCTCTTTGCTCGCAATACTCGTCTCTACCAAATTACCAATGAATAAGGGTGCACGGGTGGCTTTTCTTGCAGGCAGGGGTGATGCAGACACATGATGAAGAGACTCGAAAGTTTTTCAAGCATTCATCTGTGAACTGCGTGCTGGCCCCGCGTTATGCTAGCAGTAAGCTTGGCTATATAAAACAGCAGGTATGCTTTTCCTCGAATTCTTGCAGTTTTGCCACAGGGACCAATAATCAGAATCTAGAGATTAGCACTAGCATTGGACAGCAACGGTCTGTTTGCCCATATTGTCATGACATTTCTCGAATATATGAGCTACTTGGCATTAGGACTTACTGTTCCTGCCTTATGTCTAGGCAATTAGCTGCCTAGCATATTTGTAGTTGGAGATGCTTTTTGTTGTTGAATGTTCTATGAAGTTGCTAGGGTGATTTGTCGTGAAGGACGAATATTCTTTATAAAGTTACTATGGATTCTTTATGGCTCTTTCACTTAGCCCATTCATAAAGCAATGTTCCTTTTTATGTATGTAAATGTGGACGTTTGGTTCCCTGCATTTGTGGGCTATCATCAAGATAATCTACGTTCTAAGGAAGATTCTACGCATTACATAATCCTGATTCGTTAAACTTGGGATGATTATCTTAAAAGGCAAGGTTTGCTTTTCTATATTCATTTTATTTAAGCATGGCTGCATGATTCTGGCGAATCATCTTGGAAGAAAGGATGGACCTTACCCTCTTGCTTGCTGAGTTCCTTATGTGATGTCGTGGATAAATAATCTAAATAATTCTTATGAGTTTGGACAATCATACTTTTCTCCAGGTTGTTGGAACCATGTTCACACACCATCAAAAATGCGTCCTGGTGGACACCCAGGCGCCGGGTAATTACCGAAAAGTAACTGCATTTATAGGAGGACTTGATCTCTGCGATGGTCGATATGATACACCTGAGCATCGGCTATTTCGCGATCTTGACACTGTTTTCAAGGATGACTTCCACAATCCTACATTTCCTGTGAGTGATTAGTCTATATAACATACACTTGCTAGTTAAAGTGTTTACTTTCTTATAATGTTGATCAAATTTTGGACTTTGGGTGATAGAAGTCTTTTGAGCCTGATTCTTTCAACTTTAAACTTTGAGACTGATATACCATCTCCATCATAACAGTCCCTCTCTTTCTGGTTAAGTCAATTAGATAAATTATGATAATAACTGTGATGGCAGCAGCATTCTAGAAAATTTGGTGATAATTGTTATCAACATTCTGGTTAAATCCCTCTCTTTCTGGACGCTTTACTGTTTCTTATGGGAATCCATGAGAACTGGTCCAGTTGATAAGCAAGATACAATGAGGATGAGTTGATAACCCAATATGCAAACTTGAAAGGGGTGATTTTCTTGTTTCAGAATCTACTGCCACGGTTACACATTGGAAGCGGACTGGATGTTATTAAGATTATGGGAAAATTCATGCCTATGTTTAATGACTTGCCTTAAATTCTGGATTATTGAAGTGGCTGCATATTCTAGTCTAATTGTCAGATTTGTCATGACAAGTGATTTTTATATCATTTCATTCTTAATCTGTTGAATGGAAGAAGTTTAAAGTGACCTATATATATGTTCAGCTTAAGTACGTTTTTTTACGTATTGAGCCAAGCCGTTGATTTTTTTTAAGCTAGAAAGGTTGTGCTTATTTTGAGGTTCTGAAGGCCCATCTATATTCTGTGCTATTTTCTTTCAGTTTTATGTCTTGTGAAACATAGGATCTTGGACTTTGGTGCCTGTTACCATGCACCGGTAGTTGCTGCACAACTTGGTATTATCTCTTGATTTCCTTCCAGTGAGTGTCTTTACAATGTATCTGTCAGACTGGAATGAAAGCTCCAAGACAACCATGGCATGACTTGCACTGCCGGATTGAAGGGCCTGCTGCATATGATGTACTGATAAACTTTGAGCAACGTTGGAGGAAAGCAACAAGATGGAAAGAATTCAGTCTCTTTTTCAAAGGAAAAAAACACTGGCATGATGATTCCTTAATTAAAATAGGCCGTATCTCTTGGATACTGAGTCCCCCATCGACTGATTCATATGACACCATCACATCTCTTTCAAATGATGACCCTGGTGAGCGTATCACAAAATTGCCTGAGGACAGCCCCAGTCTCTATGTCTCTAAAGAAGATAATCCTAACAACTGGCATGTACAGGTTGGAAATGCAAGTTACGTGTCATTATTGCATGTTCAAGTCACTTTTTTTTTTTTTAATCTAGCCCTTTTGCTTTGTGTTTGCTTGTGCAGATTTTCCGGTCTATTGACTCTGGATCGGTCAAAGGTTTTCCCACAAAAAGGAAAGATGTTGCTGAAAAGCAGGTCTACACATGAGATCCATGATTCTTTCTTCAATTCTTATCCTTCTTCCCCTTTTGCTTTTGTTTAGTTGAATGAAAGGCAAAAAAGGAAAAAGATACCTTACCAAAAAAAAAAAAAAAAGAAGGAAAAAGATCATATAAATGGACGTGGGCTGGACTAGGAATCTTTGTCGTGTTAAAACATAAACTAGTTTCTACCTTTCTAATTGACATCTTGTGCAGGAAATTGTTCTTTTTTATTTATTTATGAATATCTGCATCCTCTTTATTATTGGCATTTTTTGATGCAGAATCTTTTAGTTACAAAAGACGTAGTGGTAGACAGAAGCATTCAAACAGCTTACATTCAGGCAATCAGGTCTGCTCAACATTTTGTATATATTGAAAATCAGTATTTTCTGGGATCATCATATGCATGGCCATCGTATAAGGATGCAGGTGAATATCATGTTCTCTTTGATGTTGCCAGTATGCATTTCATACCTATACACGAGATATTCCATTGGACTAAATATGCCTCATGTAATCACAATCATGTGCTTATACGCGTATTTGACATACAGTGTTGGTAAAATTGAGTATGGCTCATCTCACTCAAAAAGTGTTGGTAAAATCTTTTGTTTGTGCGTCAATTGACCATTTTCATCACTTCATTTGTTACAATTAGGAGCTAAGACTTTGACTAGTACTGTGTGCCACAAAAATTCAGTTTAGTAATTACTAGACTTCTTGTGGTTAGTTTAATCCACGAACCACTCTCAGCTGTTTGTAGCATGGTCTGAGCAGGAGCCGATAACCTTATTCCAATGGAGCTGGCCTTGAAGATTGCTAGCAAAATTAGAGCTAATGAGAGATTTGCTGTATATATTGTCATACCGATGTGGCCTGAAGGTGATCCCAAGTCAGCTACAGTTCAAGAGATTCTCTTTTGGCAGGTAGGTTGGTACGTGAAGGTGTTTTTGCATATCTATGTAGAGTTTGGTGCTTTTGTTTGATAGGTAAGTTGGCGAGAGGGAAGATATAGAGTATGGCAGACAAGGATGCTCTTTACATGATGGTGGACAGAAATTACAACAGACTATATAGTACCAAATACTAAGGATTTGATACCATTTAGCTGTTCAGCCAATTAGAGAATATGCTTTCTCACTGGTTCTCAATTTCTACGGTTAATGCTGTGCAGAGTATTCTCTTATACCATGTTCTACTCCTCACACATCATATGAGCTATAAAATAGTGACAATTCTCTTGAACTGCAATCTGACATCTTTTGGGTACTTTTGCCTTTTTTCTTTTCCAGAACCAGACAATGCAAATGATGTATCAAGTAGTTGCACGTGAACTCAGGCAAATGCAACTCACAGATTCTCATCCTCAGGACTACCTTAATTTTTACTGCCTTGGCAAGACGGAAGACATTTCTGGTCAACCTTCTCCAGCTAATGGGGTAATGCTTTTCGCAGTATGCTTTCGACTCGTGTTAAGGTTTTTGAAAGTTGAATTCTGACTACTTGCCAATGGTCTATTTCCCTAATCATTGAGTTTCCACGCTCAAGACCCCGGTCAGCAGTCCATGAATGCATGGACAAGCAAGCATGATTCATAGGGAGGCGAGTGGTAACCAAGCTGAGCTGAGTTGAATTTGATAATGCGCCAAGCTTGAGCTCGACTTGACTTGCATACTATTGCCTCATAACTTGGTCCAAGCTCAATTGTATAAAAAAATCTAGGCTCGCATTTGACTTGTCTTGACTCGATTATAATAGAGTTATTAATGAACATGGGCTCGAGTCCGTTTATTTTGGATATTTTGTTCGAGGGTTTATATGTAATTTTAATGATTTTTGCGTCTTTTTAATAACTAAAAAAAAAAAAATACTTTGCAAAGAACAAAAGAAGATTAATGAGGCTCAGATGTTTGTCGAGCTGAGTATGGACAAGCTCGAACTTGAGTTGATGAGATATTTGAGTAGCTCGAGCTCAAGCTCGACTGTAAACAAGTTGAGTCTATCTCAAGTAATCATCGAGTGGAGCCTCATTTGAAATTGGCATGTGGTCAGTCAGCTTTTCTCATCATATAATTTGAAGAACCTTGGATCTGATGTTTTCTAGAATGTTATGGTAGGTCTCGGAAGCATACAAGTCCCACCGATTTATGATATATGTCCATGCTAAAGGAATGGTTGTGGATGATGAGTACGTTCTGTTGGGATCGGCAAATATTAACCAAAGATCATTGGCTGGTACCAAAGATACTGAGATTGCCATGGGTGCATATCAGCCGCATCATGCTTGGGCACGAAAGAAGAGGCATCCGCGTGGTCAGGTTTGTTGTCTCGTGGCTTCTTTGCATAAGCCTGATTTCAGATTTTAGGATGTTTGCGCTGGCTTTTTCAAGCAAATATTCACTGAATCTTTGGAATACAAATCACTTCACATGTGCGGAACTGATTATAACAGCGAAGAACACCGATTTTCAGTCAGATATATTACGAAGTCATTAGAACTCATGATTTTTTTCTCCAACAATCTAATATATCGAAAAGAATTTGAAACAGTTCTGCTTCTGGTATTTTTTTTTTTGACGCGTTGAATGCAGTTGCATCTAAAATAGGCCGCCGTTACTCCAGTAACGGGCTCTCAGAGATATATGCATTTTTGCATCAAGATACATAGTTTTGGGTATCATTCTTGTGTGTTCTCACCCATCTGCGCAGGTATATGGATACAGAATGTCCCTGTGGGCAGAGCATCTTGGGGGAGTGGAACTATGCTTTGATGAGCCTGGCAGTTTAGAATGTGTGGAGAAGGTGAATGAGATAGCTAAAAATAACTGGAACAAATACCAGGCCAAAGCTTTATTGCGGGGCCACCTTCTCCAGTATCCCATTCAGGTGGGCATAGATGGGGAGGTTGGGCCATTGGAAGGATCCGAGGAGTTCCCTGATGTTGGCGGTAAAGTTGTCGGTGCTCATTCCAATACACTCCCTGATGTCCTGACAACGTAGTCCTGTCCGACTCCATGTCCATCCAGTTCCAGGAGCTGCAAAGATGTTTCCTAGGCTGTTGCTTCATTTTCGACGTGTACGAGTTGTATGATCTCCATCTGATTGTTTTCGAGCGATGCCGTCATTCAGGTAATCCTTTCATTTTTTTTTTCTGTGGCTATCTGAATCTTTCATGGTCCCCTGCATATTGTGGATCCTTGGCGGTGATCCCGTCCATGGTGTGAATATCGTATTGGATCGGTTCGGCATCTCTGCGACTTTGGTGTCCGAAGTTTCTGTGGTTACAATCTGGGAGCATCTGTTCTTGTGTTTTTTAGAGAATAGGGATGAAATTTGGAAATTGTTGTACAAATGTAGTTGAAAGCAGCTTCGCTCTCTATGAAGTATTTCATTACTTTCAGTTTGAAATGAATAAATTTCAGATATGCGGGAATCATCTCATGAGAAAATTCTTGCTCATTTTCATTCTGTCCCTACAATTTTTTTTTTCTGAGGTGACTTTCGGGAAGTTTTATGGCATTCAAAAGTTACTTTTATTTCCCGGAAAACAGTTGATATTTCTTTTTAAAGAAAGACGATATAAGGGGAATTTGAAATTGAGTAGGACATTTAGGCTCCATTTGTTTTACGGAAAACGTAACATTTTTAGAAAATATTTTCGCTAAGTTTCAAACGAACATCGAAAAGGGTGTCCATAAGGATTTGTAATTCTTGTAATAGCAATGTTGAGTTTTTGGTTTACACAATTGACAATATTTTCAGGTGTTCGTTTGAAATTTAAGGAAAACTAAAACATTTTTTGTTTTGTTTTATATTGGTTTATTGTTGGTCACAAGCGTCGGTTTCAATGAGCTTTCGACTTGCCACCACCATAGTCTTGAGCTTGTCTCTAGAGGTTGTGAGCTTGCAATCGGAGGCTGCTCCTCATTGCTAGAGGCAGCATCAAGCGAGATTGAGACATGTTGTCAGCGGCTACAATATTTAAGAATAAACAAAAAAAATGTTTTACACTCTAAAAAGCGGAATACATTTTATTCACTTTCAAAGGTGTTTTTCCATCGATAAAAAATATTTTTTTGATTATTCTATTTAGCGTGAAACGAACGACGGAAAATTTAAACAATATTTTTTTAAAAGTTATTTTCTGTGAAATGAACAAAGCCTTAAATTGCTTTTTATGGTACATGCACTAAAAATCTTAATATCTGTCATGAAAATAGCTATTGTGAAAACAATGATTTTTTTTATATATACAAATATTCTCTATTTTATAAGTGGCGTTGATATTACTGAATCATGAAATATAAGATTAAAATGACCCTTTCTAACTTTTGTAACCTAAGTTGTAATTAAATTATACTGAAAATATAAAGTATGCTAATTTCTTAAAAAAAAGGGACATAAAAACAGAAAGTTGAAGAAGAAGAAGAAGAAGAAGACACGTGAGGGCCAACGCCTACCGTTTGCCGAAAAGGGCCGGCAGGGCCTCCATGGTCGGAGGTGGTTGCTGGAGCCTCGACAATCATCGGTGACCCTTGCCGAGGAAGGGAGCAGGGGGACCTGCTTGGTTTATAGAGCTTGCTGACGATTGAATTCGTCCGTGAAGGAATTGCTGACGCAGTCCGTGAGGAGGAGGAGGAAGAAGAAGAAGAAGAAGAAGAAGCTTCTTCTATCTCCATGCCAACCAGCATCTTGACCTTGTCCCGCGCTCGATTCGTCTTCTCCATCTTTTCGTTTTCTCTCAGGATCTGCGAGCCTAATCCACTTCGATCTTTAATCTTATTACTATTCGAATCGGATCGAAGCTCAGCTCTCAGTGACGCTTAATTCCGACCTCTGGTGACGGCAGCCATCTCCCAAAAAAGTTTTTTTTTTGGCAAAAAATTATAATAGCAGTTGCAATTATAGTTTCTAAAGTATTTTGTCCATTTAGTCAATCCAATATTGAATCTGACAATTGCGTTAGATATATTCTCAATATAGAATCTACGCACGATTTCTTAGATGTAACGATACGAACAAAATGGCGATTTCCCATGTCGAGATGATAAATGCATTTACTAGCTTCTTACGAATTTATTCAACTTCTTTTGACAAAGTTTGTTGATACTCATATACCCAAAACAAAATGACAGCTCTTATTGACGAGCACCAGGAATGAAGTCTTGCTAAAATGTAGGAAGTCATCGGTCCACAAAATGAGCTTGTCGGACAGTAAACGATGTTGGCAACACATAGTGATCTCCGCCCTTTCGATTCGTCTGTGCTATCGCGACCGACTTGAGTTTTTCCGTACAATTTTGATGGTGATTGCCGAGGCCAGCTCATTGCAGACGACGGCTGTTGTTTTGGGATCAGATTTAAGGACTTGAAGAAAGAAGAAGAAAGAGGAGGAGGAGATAGCGAGGAGGGCAGAGGAGAGAGAAGGGGGAGAGCGCGCGCGAACAGGAGAAAGTTCGAAAGTTTCCGAGGAAGTCGGGTGGGAGGGACCCAATCAGCGTGCAACACGTGTCTAATGCTTGAACGGATACGAGGTGGTGGTGGTGGTGGTGGCGCTGCTCGAGAAACACCCCGGGCCAGTAGGCCACCACCTTCGTACCCTGTCTCTGTCTCTGTCGCGCATCCGCTCGAATTCCACCATTGCACGTTTTCGCGGGCTCCTCCAGAAACGCTGGAACCTTTGCACCATTGTCTTCTCTCTCTCTCTCTGCGCATACCACCTTCGTACCCTGTCTCTGTCTCTGTCGCGCATCCGCTCGAATTCCACCATTGCACGAATTCCACCATTGCACGTTTTCGCGGGCTCCTCCAGAAACGCTGGAACCTTTGCACCATTGCCTTCTCTCTCTCTCTCTGCGCATACCACCTTCGTACCCTGTCTCTGTCTCTGTCGCGCATCCGCTCGAATTCCACCATTGCACGTTTTCGCGGGCTCCTCCAGAAACGCTGGAACCTTTGCACCATTGCCTTCTCTCTCTCTCACTGCGCATCTATTCCTTTGCTCTGCATTCTTTCCTCAAGCAAAGGCATTTCCTCCCTTCCCCTCTCTCTCTCTCTCTCCGTCCCCGACCAGCATTCCTTCCTATATAATCCACCATGTCTTCCTCTCACTCCACGCAACTGCTCCGCCTTCCGAGTTATCCCCATGGCGGATTTGCCTCCGGATCGGGTCGTCTACCTCCACGGCGACCTCGACCTCCACATCATCTCCGCCTCCAACCTCCCCAACATGGACATTGTCTCCGGGCGCCTCCGCCGGTGCCTCTCCGCTTGCGCCGGGCCTCCCCACTCCCCCGGCCATGCCTCCCCTCCCCGCGACCACCGCTCCCCCGACGGCGGCGGCGGCGGCGGCGAGGTCTCCGCTGACCACGACGCCCACCGCCACAGGAAGATCATCACCTCCGACCCCTACGTCACCGTCCGCGTCCCCCAGGCCACCATCGCCCGCACTCGCGTCCTCCACAACACGCAGAACCCTGAGTGGGACCAGCGGTTCTGCATCCCCCTGGCTCACCCCGTCGACGACCTGGAGTTCAGCGTAAAGGATGACGACCTTTTTGGCTCGCAGCTGATCGGCATTGTTAAGATTTCGGCGCGGGAAATCGAAGTTGGCGAGGAAATCTCCGATTCTTTCCCGCTGACTGGACCCTTGGTGAAGCCGGATTCCACCCTCAAGCTGGCGCTGAAGTACACGCCCGTGGAGAAGAACCCAGTGTACCAGTGCAGTATTGCCGGTGATCCGAATCATCAGGGAGTGAGGCAGACTTATTTCCCCTTGAGAAAAGGGTGTGGCGTCACGCTGTATCAGGACGCCCATGTGGTCGATGGGTTGTTGCCTAATATCAAGTTGGATAGCGATGCTGGAGACGTTTATAAGCACGAGAAGTGTTGGGAGGATATTTGTTATGCCATATCTGAGGCTCACCATTTGATATACATTGTTGGTTGGTCGTTTTATCATAAAATTAAGCTCATTAGAGAGCCTACCCGGCCATTGCCGCGAGGTGGGGAGTTGACACTTGGTGAATTGCTCAAGCATAAGTCAGAAGAGGGGGTGCGCGTTCTGTTGTTGATTTGGGATGATAGGACTTCGTACGGCAGATCTTTTATTAATACGGTGAGAAGCTGTTTTATTTTAGTTCGATTGCCCTTGATCATATGCTTCCATCTGCTTATTTTAGTAAATGAAGGTGACATCTTTTCATGCCGCCCATTGCTGTATTGCTGTTGGTTCTGCTGCGCAGACTATTATAATGGTTAATGTATTTGCTACGAGGACCATTGGTCTAGTGAAGAATTAGGTGATAGCGTCCCTCTCTTTGCTCCCAATATTGTCCCCACTAATAAATAAGGGTGCACGGCGGCATTTCTTGCAGGGAGGGTTGATGCAGACACCCAACGAAGAAACTCAAAAGTTTTTCAAGCATTCATCGGTGAACTGCGTTCTGGCCCCGCGTTATTCCAGCAGTAAGCTTGGCTATATTAAACAGCTGGTATGCTTTTCCTTGAATTCTTGCAGTTTCGCCACATGAACCTTTTATCAGTATCTAGAGATTAGCACTAGCATTGGACAGCCAGGGTCTCTTTGTCATTTGCCATTGCCTGATGTCTAGGCAATGATCGATATGTTTTTTGGTTTCACAGTTATGATCTACATGGCATTGTGATGTTTCGTTCCCGCCTCATGTCTAGGCAACTAGCTGCCTAGCAAATCTGTAGTTGGGGATGCGTTATGTTGTAGAATGTCCTATGATGTTGAGGTGACTTGGAATTGGAGATTAATGTTCTTTATAAATTGACTGATGGACTCTTTCGGGCTCTTTCGCTCAGCCCATTCATCCAGCTGAGGCGCCTTTTCGTACATCTAAAGATGATCTCTTGTTTATGAAGTTTCCTTGCATTTTTGGGTTATCATAAAGGTACCCTACTTTCTAAGGAAGATTCTGTGCTAGACATAGTCCTCGTTCGTCAATTTGGAATGATAATCTTAAGGGATAAGGTTTGCTTTGTAATGTACATTCATTTTACTTAAGCATGGCTGCATACATCTTGACAGAATGGATGGCCTTTATCCTCTTTCTTTCCTGAGTTCCTTGTGTTGAGGTAATTCTGATAACCTAAACAATTCTTACAAGGTTGGATTACGTTGTACTTTTCTCCAGGTTGTTGGCTCCATGTTCACACACCATCAGAAATGCGTCCTGGTGGACACCAAGGCGTGGGGTAATTATCGAAAAATAACTGCATTTATTGGAGGAATTGATCTCTGTGACGGTCGATATGATACACCTGAGCATCGGCTATTTGACGATCTTCATACTAAAGTTTTTGAGGATGACTTTCGCAATCCTACATTTCCCGTGAGTTGTTTGTCTATAATTGATATACATTAGTGCTTTTGCCTGGAAGTTCTTTTTTTCTGTCAAATACTCCCGTGTGTACTGTTTTATAATGAAAGTCAATTTTGGAGTCTGGAGTGATAGAAGTCTTTTGAGTTTTTTATTTTCCTTTCAACTTTCCTTCAGGAGTGCCTTGATACTTGCACTCAAGAACTGATGAACCATCACTGTAACAACAATCTTCCTATTTCTGATTAGATTTGCTCTGTCACATCAGATGAATTAAAATCATCAGTGTTGTGGTAGCATTAAAGATTTAAGACTTAAAAGGTGCAAATCCATGAAGAAATAGGCAGGTGGATAAGCAAGATGCAATGAGGATGAATTGACAAAATCAAAATCTGCAAATTTGAATGGTGTGATTTCCTTTTTTTTTTCTTTTAAAGAATTTATTGCAGTGTCTGCACATCAGAAGTGGATTGAATGTCATTAAGATCGAAGGAGGATTCATGCCTCTGTTTAAGACTTTCTTGAAAAGATTTTTAAAGAAAGGATATAGTGAAGTTAACGTTTGACAGCCTTGCCAAAGGCACAAAAGCATTTTTAGACTTGGATTATGGAAGTGGCTGCAAGTTCTAGTCTACTTCTGAGATTTGTCATGATACAAGTGAGTTCTTTGTATCAGTTCAATCTTAATTTGTTGCATGAAGAAGTATAAATTGACCGAGATATATTCGAGTAAAGTAAGTTTTTGTACTTGTTGAGCCAAGCCATTAGATTTTCTATAAGCTAGAAAGGCTGTGCGTATATTGAGGTTTCTCGACAAATGCTTATCTATATCTGTGGGTACATCTAAAGTTTGCGAGTCTAATAGAAACTGAAAAGGGGGGTGAAAGGAACAATTTCTTGCTATTTTCTTTTAGTTTTGAGTCTTCTAACCAGTAAGATCTCGGACTTGGTACCATGCAATGGTAGTTGCTGCACAACTTGATATCGTCTCTTGATTTTCTTCCAGTGAGTTACTTTTCTTTCTATCTGCTAGGCTGGAGTGAATGCTCCAAGACAACCATGGCATGACTTGCACTGCCGGATTGAAGGGCCTGCTGCATATGATGTACTAATAAACTTTGAGCAACGTTGGAGGAAAGCAACAAGATGGAAAGAATTCAGTCTCTTTGTCAAAGGAAAAAAGCATTGGCGTGATGATTACTTAATTAAAATAGGCCGTATCTCTTGGATATTGAGCCCTACATCGACTGAGTCACATGATAGCACTACATCTCTTTCAAAGGACGACCATTTTGAGAAAATTACGAAAGTGCCCGAGGACGATCCTGGTGTCTATGTCTCTAAAGAAGATGATCCTAACAACTGGCATGTTCAGGTTGGAAATGCAACCTTCATAATTATGGTACCTGGTGGATGTTGCTATTGCATATGAAGGTTACCTTTTGTTTCTTTAGCCCTTCTGCGTTGTGTTTGCTTGTGCAGATTTTCCGGTCTATAGACTCTGGATCAGTGAAAGGATTTCCCAAGAAAAGGACTGATCTTGCTGAATGGCAGGTCTACATGAGATCTATAAAATTTTCTTCTCCTTTTGCTTTCATGTATTTGGAAGAATAAAAGATCTAACTTTTGCAGATTTTTTCATTTTGCAATTCAATCTGATCCATTAGTTCATAGGGCTATTTACTTGATTGCAGACATTTCTTGAACATGTGAAAAAGGAGAAAATTATCATATGAATGGACTTGGGCTGAAGTAGTAATCTCCATCTTATTAAAGCTAATAAACTAGCTTCTACCTTTCAAATTCACTGCATTGTACTGATTTTTTTTTTTATGTCATCTGTGTCCTCTTCATTATTGGCATTTTCTGGTGCAGAATCTTACAGTTGCAAAAAATTTATTAGTAGACAGAAGCATTCAGACTGCTTACATTCAGGCCATTAGATCTGCTCAACATTTCATATATATTGAAAATCAGTATTTTGTGGGATCATCGTATGCCTGGCCATCGTATAACAATGCAGGTGAATATCAGGAATCTTTTCATGTTATATGTTGTTCCTATCTAGACTCGAGATATTCCATTGCTGGACATAGTATTGAGTATGGCTTATATAAATAGAATATGTGCTTATACGCATTCTAAGCATATAGAGTGAATTTACCTACCACAAAAATATTGAGGATGTCTCATTTCATCCTAAAATATTGATTTTGTTTGTGTCAATTGACCATTCCCATTACTTTTTGGTATGTTTAGGAGCTAAGTCTTAAATTAACACTGTTTGCCACGTTAATGAAGTCTTAATGAGCAATAGACTTCTAGTTATTTTGGTACACATACCATCTGAACTGTTGGTAGCATGGTCTGGGCAGGAGCTGACAACCTCATTCCAATGGAATTGGCTTTGAAGATCGCTAGCAAGATTAGAGCTACTGAGAGATTTGCTGTATATATAGTCATGCCGATGTGGCCTGAAGGAGATCCAATGTCACCTACAGTCCAAGAGATTCTCTTTTGGCAGGTAGGTCGGTCCGTGAATGTGTTTTTGCAGATTTATGTAGACTTTGGTGCTTTTGTTCGATAGCTAAGGCGGTGCGAGGGAAGATACGAAATTGAACCAAGGACTCTCGGTTCTTGGTGGGTCAGCATTATGCCAAGCCCTTTTTCCTATAAAGCAAAGATTTCTAATTTGGATGTTAAACTTTGGTATCATGTTAACAGTAAACATGGCTGATGGACAAATGGATCTGCACACACGCTTTCGGAAGTTGCAATGATGTTTTTGTGGCCAATGTTTTTTGTTGTATTGCAGCGTGACTTGTACAAACAAGACTATTGTTCTCAATGCCTTAAGTGGACAAGGACGTCCTATAGAGTACCAACATCTAAGTGATTGATTCCATTTAGGTCTTGGAATGGAGTACGTCAGGTGTCCAGCTGATTAGTAAATATGCTTTCTCACTAGTTCCCGATGTCTGTTTAATGCTGTAAAAAAAATTCTTCGATATCATCTCCTGCTCCTGACACATCATATTGGTCGTAAGACTAAATTGAATAATATGATAATTTTTTAGGACAAGATTTCACGTGTTTCCAAGTTTTTGGAGTCTCCTACTTTTGCCTTGTTTCTTTTCCAGAACCAGACCATGCAAATGATGTATCAAGTTGTTGCACGTGAGCTCAAGCGAATGCAGCTTGTACATTCTCATCCTCGGCACTATCTTAATTTTTACTGCCTTGGCAAAAGGGAAGACGAATGTGGTCAACCTTCTCCAGATAATGAGGTAATGCTTTTTGCAGTATGCTTTTTGACTTGTTTTCAGGTCCTTGAAAGTCGAATTATGACTACATGCAAATGATCTGTTCCACTGATCATTGAGTTTGCGAGCTCAAGAACCTATGCGGCAGTGCATGGACGTGTCAAGCAAGCATGGTTCATAGGGTGGTAATCGAGCCGGGTCAAGTCAACTCGATACTATGCCAAGCTCGAGCTCGAGCTTGACTTGACTCGCATACTTGGGGCACAAAACTTGGCTCAAGCTCAATCGAGTTCTAAAAGTTTGGGCTCACGTTTGACTTGATCTTGACTTGATTATACTAGGAAAGATCGAATATTTTACTCGCATATTTATGTATGGGGTTAATATGTTATTTTCACAATTGTGTGTCTTTTTTCTTCTTCTTTGTAAGTAATAATCACTTTTGAAGAGAATAATTGAAGGTTGATTAGGCTCGGGAGCTTGTCAAGCTGAACTTGACTCGACAAGACACTCGAGTAGCTCGAGCTCAAGTTCAGCTAGAAATAAGGCGAGTCGATCTCAACTAGATCGAGCGGAGCCCGAGTTAAAAACAACAGATGGTTAATCATCTTTTCTCATCATATACGTCGATGCATGGTCAAATCAGCTTTCCTCATGATATAATCT
Organism: Melaleuca alternifolia; assembly: GCA_019926035.1. Classification (NCBI taxonomy): domain Eukaryota; kingdom Viridiplantae; phylum Streptophyta; class Magnoliopsida; order Myrtales; family Myrtaceae; genus Melaleuca; species Melaleuca alternifolia. The sequence goes on along the minus strand of JAGKPW010002416.1, from coordinate 2,560,976 downwards.
GATGTTACTTGCATCTGATGTTTCCTGACATGTTATAGCAGGTCTCAGAATCGCACGAGTCCCAGCGATTTATGATATATGTTCATGCTAAAGGAATGATAGTGGATGACGAGTACCTTTTATTGGGATCAGCAAATATTAACCAAAGATCATTAGCTGGTACCAAAGATACTGAGATTGCCATGGGTGCATATCAGCCGCATCACACTTGGGCAGAAAAGAAGAGGCATCCACGTGGTCAGGTTGTTGTCTTTGTGGCTTCCTTGCATGAGCCTAATTTCTGATATTAGGATGTTTGCGCTGGCTTGATTAAGCAAAATATTCAGTGAATCTTCTGGAGTACAAATCAGGTCACCCTTGCTGTAACTGGTTGGAGCAATGCCAAGAGCACCATTTCCAGTCAGATAGCCTTTGCATATTTTCTCAACAACCTAATTATCCATTCTAACTATGCACAGAAAAGAATCCGAAACAGTTTCGACTCTGGTATTTGTTTTGGCACGCGGGAATGCCGTCAAACCTACAATAGGTCCCTATGACTTGTGAATGAAGCAATTGAGACATACTTTTGGGTATGATTCTTGTGTGTTTGCACTTTTGCTCCTCTGTGCAGGTATATGGATATAGAATGTCTCTGTGGGCAGAGCATCTTGGGAATGTGAGCGAACTCTTCGATGACCCTGGCAGTTTAGAATGTGTGCAGAAGGTGAATGAGATAGCTGATAGTAACTGGCATAACTACGAGGCTCGAGGCTCATTGGAGGGTCACCTTCTCCGGTATCCCATACAGGTGGACCAAGACGGGACGGTTGGGCCATTGCCAGGATCCGAGGAGTTTCCCGATGTCGGCGGCAAAGTTGTCGGTGCTCATTCCAATGCATTCCCCGATGTTCTGACGACTTAGGTTCTGTCCGACTCCATGCCCATGCAGTCTGGGGAGCCGCAAACATGTTTCCCGGGCTGTTGCTTCATTCTTGATGTGTACTAGTTATATGTTGCTTCATTCTGTGGCTATCTGGATTGTTCCCAGACCCCTGCACAATGAGGATGCGCGGCGGTGATCGTGGCCTCGGTGTGAATAATGTAATCGAGCAGCTCGGTATCTCCTTCCACCTCGGTTGAAGGTTGCTGCCATTACTATCTGGGAGCGTCTGTGCTCGCGTTTTAGAGGATGAATGTGTGATTGGGAAATTGTTGTACAAAAAGCTATAATGTAGTCGAACGCAGCTTGGCTATTTATGAAGTGATTGATGCCTTGAGGTTTGAAATGAGGTAAGTCTCAGGGACGCGAGATATCATCTCCCAAGGGGAAGTTCTTGCGCAGGTTGATTCATATCCCCGCCATGTTCATTTGGGGCGACTTTTCGGCTAACGTTGTTGCTCTCAAATTCGACTTTCATTTCGCAGGGAATACTCAAAACATTTCGAAATTATCTTTGTCGGTAGATCCCATTGTGTCTCATCCAAAATAAAACTTGCGAGCTCATCAAATTTATACAAAACTACATTGTTTCAGATAGAGGCGTCAATGGATTAGGTCTATGATATAAGCGATTGACTTAATTTGAAATATTATAAGAATGTGACTTTGGGCCATGTCGGTTTTGATTATGTTTATATGTATATTTTTTTGATAAAGATTAGAGATGAACATGTGTATACTTTTTCGGGTTGGCCCGAACACGACCCAACCTGACCGGAGAATATTATGGCACTCCATGACTTAGTCGATCACCCGACTCGAAAAATACCCGAAATTTTCGGTCGGGTCGTATTCCGGCGTGACCAAGTTATTCGATTCTGCCACATACTATTAATCAAAAGCATTTGGGCCGTTAGATGAAGTGCAGTTCTAGGCGGGGCCCGACCTTCGTCTCTCTCTCTCTCTGCGAGTGCGTGAATATCTTCATCAGGTACTCCCTCTCTCTCTCCCTCTCTCTCTCTCTTTGCGCGGGCGTACAGCCTCTCTCCTGCAATTGCAGCCGCGACCATCAATCTCTTCTCTTGCTATCCAGATGCAAAGCTCCAATGGTACTCTCTCTCTCTCTCTCTCTCTCTCGCACGCACCTATTGTTGTTCATCGAACGTATGATACTGCGGCGAAGGTCGCGAGGCCAACCTCCTCATCTGCTCGTGTGTGCGCTGGACGTGCTTGCGGAAGTGTCCAAACTAAACCCCGACCGCGAACAACCTCCCCCAACTCTCGGAAATGCTATTGGCTCTCGCCGCATAGCTGCCCGGGTTCGGCTACTCTCCACGTGGCCTCGGAATATCGCTTTCGAGCGCAGTTGAGCCTATTGCGAAACCGTACCGAGTTTCTGGGAGAGGACGGGTGGAAGAACGGTGTTGATTGTGGGGCCGTGGTATTGGCTAATAGGGTGTTGGTCCCGAAGGGGCTTGTGTGCTTAACCGAGTCGGTGAACTCGTTCGGTTCGTATTCGAGGGAATGGTGTGATTTTGTGCGTGGTTTTATTGTTGAAGAGACCAGTATAGGAGACGATGAACCTGCCGGCATGATGTCCATTATTTAGGCTCAAAGTCAACCTTTTATGTAGTATGGGTCAGGATCCATGAGGCCAACTTTTGTGATCGAATCTGAAATGTGCATTATGCGCTTTATCGGTCTAAAATGTATAAGTTCTTTCAAGAAAGATGCATGATCAGAACAGTGCGAAGTTAAATTGATTTAGTGTTTTGGTCAGCACTAAGGCTTCCAATGAACAATTCAAATAGCTCAAAGGATTTCGAAATCTATTGCGCTGAAAGTCGATGTCATGCGATGGCGATGTTAACTTTTCTTTTTGAAATATATTATTATCTTTTACCAGTGCGATATGTTCATATCTTGAGGGCTATTGAAGCATGTGCTGACCTCAAACTTCTAATAGCTCTAGAAAGCAACTAATTTAAAAGATTTTTTCAATGCTACAGAATCAATGATTATATATTTTCCCTTTCCATTATGTCGCTAGCTATAGTCTTTCATGATTTGATGAAAACATGAGTTCAATTGCAGCTGAGTGCTGATTAAATTAAGAACAGGATAGCAGATGCGGAGTATCTGTTGCTTGAAATTGCCTCTTCTTTGTGATCTTGATTTCTTTTTGTGGAGTTGAGGTTGCATATTATTACTTTATAACTCACGTTACATTCCTTACATAGTATGTAGTTTTTATTTTGTAAGTTACATCTGCTTTTTGTAAGTTCTATGATGCCTAATCTAGCTTTTGTTTGTAAAATGGTCCATAGTTCATTCTATAAAATGGTCCATACTTCATTCTAATGTCATTCTAGTGGAAACGTTTTTTTCATTTTAATGATGGATGTATTATCATCATGTAGGTGAATGGTGATCTTCCCCTGTGACAACAGTATGAGCTGATTTGGATGCCATTGATCTGGTAACAAAATTAGAGCTAGCCATGTCAGTTCCAAATCTCCAGAAGCATCAGTTTCTGAGACCTTTCTCTTCAGTTCCATCCTGTCCTTTATCCTCGATAACCTACCTCCAGTTGCCATTCTCTCAAAGTATTCGATTCCCAAAAAAGCTGAATTGTCTTTCGCCTTCTTCTGGATCCTCATTGGCATGGCAAAAGGACATCATTGAGGAAGAACATATAATTGGTGACTGTGTTGTATTTGAAGATGGTATTTTCGAAGACCCATACCTCCAAGGTGAAACCAATCATGGCAACTTTATTCCACATAAACACAGAGGCAAAAAGAGGTTAAATGAAGTTGAGACTGAAAACTTAGTGCCGGAAAATTGGAGAGAGGTGCAAGCAGAGATTAATATTACAAAGAAAGATAGGCGCAAGATTGCACAGGAATTAGAGTTTGGTCGCAGAGTGGAGATGAGGAAACAAGGTTATGTGCCTTTAAGGACTGTGAATTTAGAGGAATATAAAGCTTACAAAGAGGCAAAGATGGCACAGTTGAAACCAGTGGTTCTTGACAGTCCTTCTAGTTTTCCAGTGAAAGGAGAGGATACGGAGGCTAATTCAGGTGCAGAAAAAGAGTTGCAAAGTGAACGAGCAGCGCCACGGAATCCAAGATGGGAAGTTTATGGGAGAGGTTTGGAGGATGTTACCGAATTTTTCAATAGTGGAAACTATGAACCTGGTAAAAAAGCTGCAGGTAAACCTGCTATTTATGCATCGCATAAGTCTTGTGTATGGGTTTGGTTGTCTTGAATTAATTGGTTGCCTCAAATTTTATGTTTATTAGTGTGAAATACATTGACACAGTTTTGCTGCATTCAATTGGATGATGTACTGATCCGTTTTTTCCTCCTCTGCATATATTTAGTCCTTTTAGTTCTAGTTTCTAGTGTTTAAGGTGCAGTTGACTGTGATTTTATTCTGGTCTTCCAGATGGTAGAAATGTATAGCTCGAATGATTAGTTCAGAATTTGATTGTTTAAATTGTGGAGATTGGATAGTAACTTCAAAGCATGAAATTAGGTCCGCGCAAGCTGTTTACTACGGAAGAAAAGGTTCTGCTGAACAGACGGGTTCCTAACCTGGCTGCTGCCACATCTGTAAGTTCTCTGTGTTCTAGTTCAGCATTTAGTTACCTTTTTTATGCAAGTACTCTTCTTGCTATATTTTAAGTGATTAGTGATGTATTACCTGTCTATTTGGCTAAAAAAAAATACTATATAGAAGATTTACGGAGTTATAGGTGTCTAATTATCTTATTGGATGAGAAGAAGATCAGAAGCAAGGACTTGGCTACTCCTGTGTGATGTCATTTTCTTTTTAGCAACAGAATTTTAGGATTCTGTCTTTTTTGGCTCTGATGAAAGCTGCCGCAGGACAAATGGCTCCCCCTGCACACATTGGCTGCATCGGGAGAGTTTTACCTTATGAATGCTTTGCTGAAACACGATGTTGATATCAATGCTGTAGATAAGGTATGATTGCCTGATTATTAGATGATTAATCATTGAGAAAATTTCTCAGTATTGAACACTCGGTGTGAACTTGTGATGTTAATTTTGGCGTATGCGTCCTTTCTAGGATGGTTTGAGTGCACTCCACAAAGCAATTATAGGCAAGAAGCAGGCAATTATGAACTATCTCTTGAGAGAATCTGCTAATCCATTCATTTGCGATAAGGTATGGATACGCAAGTGCTGCATGGCTTGTTTCTTGTTCATTGACATGATATGCATGCCATTTGATGGTCCGTGTGTTTCACTTCCTCGGAATAGCAGTAAATGATACCGATGACTGAAATATGAGGGTATTAGTGCTCATGTTCTGTTAGATTAGTGGCCATTGTGGCTATAGATGAATTTTCTTCACTATCTTGTTTTGGCTAGACTTTGGCCTGTATAGGTCTTTGAGAATTGCTCTCCATATAACTCGTGGAAAACTCGGCTTCTCTTGTATTGGGCTTATCTTAGTCCTATTAGTCTGGATCTGTATTCTCACATTTGCGTGTTCTATATAGGAAGGGGCTACATTGATGCACTATGCTGTCCAAACAGCATCAAGTCAGGCAATAAAGATTCTTCTATTGTATAACGTTGACATAAACCTCCAGGATAATGTAAGGACTCTAAATGTCGATGGGCACTCTTAAATTTTTTTGGTGTCAGGCCCGTGGCTTTGTAACTGAGGATCTTGTCTATATTCTTCAGGATGGATGGACACCATTGCATCTTGCTGTCCAATCTCAACGAACTGATGTAGTGAGACTTTTATTAATCAAGGGGGCTGATAAGACGATAAAGAACCAGGTAGACCCATATGGATCTGTTATACTGCACCGAATTTTCAGGGAATTTATTTGCTTCCAGTTTATTTGGTATTGCAAGTGGCAATCTAAATGTTTCTTTAATCTCGAGGCTGTTCTTAGGCAGGTGTGTTTCATGGTTGAGCTCATGATAAAAAACTAAAAATTTCGCACTGTTCTCCGAGGTTAATGTTTTTGTAGTCCCCTGCTCCCTTATAAACCATGTAATTACCAAGATTTTCCTCAAGAGAATGCACTATGTGCTATGATAGGTCTGTGCTCCACATATCAGACAATTACTGAGCGCACAGACCTGCGTTCCTGAGGATGGCCTCGGGAATTGCAAGTGGTGTTTGCCCTTAAAAATCTAGCGAGGAAGGGTTCATGCTGCGGACACGCTCATCTTTAATAGATAGTTGAACAACTAGCGGTTGAAATGACATTCCATGGCCTACGTATCTAAAATATCATCCTGTTTCACAATATTCACACATTTTGCTTGGTCCGTATTCTTTTTTGATACGTGACTTATTCCTTACTTATATTAGCTTCAATGGTGTAGAAAATATCCGTGTTTTTTTGGCTGGAAGCATGTTGTTGACAGTCTGATGCGCTCTTTGTTTCAATTCTCTGTGATGTGCAATTATCCTTTTTCATTCAGCCAAAATGAGAAGCATTTCCATTTTCAGGATGGTATGACTCCACTTGACATTTGTCTGCATTCTGGTCGAGACTTGAGGACTTACGAGCTCATCAAGTTACTGAAGCGGCTTCCCAAGTCAAGCCAATCATGCCGTGATAGTGACTGAAGCTCTTGGTCTTGAGGGCGGTCCTTGAAGGATGTCTACCTCAGGAAAGAGGAGAAATGTAGAAAATGAACATATGTTGTGGGCCACAAGTACAGGACTGGAACAAGGCAAACGCAGCTTGCTCCGCTAAAGCGAAGTGACGCGTCGCACAGCTAGTTTCAGCCGATAACCGTCGGGCAAATGTTCCCAGAAGACCTCTATGCTGGTGCAGGAGCCAGGACGGTGGCAACCATCGCTCCACATCGAGCAGACAAGTCAAAGAGAGAAGAACTCTTCTTCTTGATACTTGGTGAGAAGCTGTCCGAGAGTAAAATTTCATCGGTCGTCAACTTAAGATGACCTCTTATATCTAAATGTATTTGTTCTTAGCATTTGAGCACCAACGTGCATCTCGGGCATTTAAAGAGTGGAGATAAAACTAATCCGACATGTCGGATTGTGAGGAGCTGTCTATCTTATCCACTCTATAATCGAACAGTAGTCCGTCATACGCTGTCGTCCACTCTGTCGTTTTCAAGAGTCACCCTGGTGGCTCGCCCAGTGACGGAATAAACACCCGACAGATGATCCTTCCCTTTATAAATTCGGTGAAGATTTCATTCTCCGAAATCTGGACATTAAGAATTGTCACCGTCAATTGCGCGATATCTTCCCACGTGATTTAATAAAATAGTTAAAGCGTGTTAGGCTCTGCCTCGATAATTAAGGCCCCGCTGCCCGAATCGTCGGTCCCGGGTGGGGACAAATTCGCTGATAGATCACTAATGGATCGTGGGTTTGGGATATCAAAGTGAAGTATTGAACATTGTAACGCGAAATCTTTTGTACGAGCAATAAGGGAAAAGGCAGAGAAGGATGGGAAATTAGAGCTGTGCAATGTAAATTTTAGCGTATTATCAAGATGTTTGCTACATGATGTGAACATTGCAATGATGAATGGTAAACAGTGCATTCATTTCATGTAACAAATGGATAAACAAGAAATAAAGTGAAGGGCAATTCAACTTCTTCTTCTTCATTTTTGTGTATTATGAGAAATTTAAATTTGTGCAAGTGTGATATTTATATTTTCAATTTAGTTCTATTAGATGTGTATTTGTTACACGCTTATAGAAATTTTGAACTGTTTTTTAGTTGTGTCGTAGTGGACAAGTTTAGAATTGTTTGTAATAAAAAAAAGTTCCTGGTATTTGTACGGCCATGATAATAATTTAGGATTTTTTAGTATTAATCTTAAAACAAAAATAACAATGTATCTTTTCCTTAAGAAAATTTAGAAATCCATATTCGAAGAAAGGGAGAAAAAATTAGGACGACGGAAAAACGGGGAAACAGTGCTGCGATATGCGTGTCTCCATCTCCAACCCGGAGTCCCTTTCTTGTTGCCTCCATCCGGCATCACCTACTTCCGTCACCAGCACTCTCCCTCCCTCTCTCTCTCTCTCTCTCTACAATGCTCGCGGCTCATCTGTGCGTCCCCGCGATCTCCGGCCACGGCGTGGCCGAGCCATCGCGCGCCAGCCGGTTGATCGCGGCGCCACGCTCTTCCTCCTCCCTCCGCGCGTCGGTCGGGCTGTGTGGAGGGAGGAGGCGGTGCCCCGGCGTCAAGTCCCCTCCCGTCTCGTGCAAGTCGCCCCGCGGGAGCCTCGGTGGCGGATCGAGAGGCCCCGACGACGGCGGAGGTGGCGGTGGCGACGGCGACTATCTCCAAGCCTCTCTCCTCCTCGCAGGTATCGTCTCTGCGTCCGTAATGGTGCTTGCGCCTTGCATGGGGGAATTCGGCGTAGCTCGTGATTTTGAGTCACGTGCATTTATGTAGATAGCAGTGTCCTTGATTGGAATACTTGCGTCTTGCGTGAAAAGAATTGGCAAATGCCCTGATCGTGCTGAGTATCTCGTTGGCTACGAGTCTTGATCATTTTGAACTGTTGTATGCGTGTGTCATCTCAGATTGAGCTCAATTCGACTTTGTCATTTTTCCGGGAGTCTGATTGGGAACAGTCCGTGATTGGGGCTGGGAGTGCCGAGACGATGTTACGACATTGGTTGCACGAGAGATAACTATGTATTAAAGGCTCTAGGATTACGCTTTTTTATTTACTTCAGATTTACTGAACACTACTTCTCGTAACTTGTAAGAATGTGGTTATGATTTTCTCTTTACTTCTTCTGATGATGGAAATTATTATAAAACACAAGTTATCCGTATACAATATACTTTGGACTAGCTGCTTTTGGAATTTGGGTAACTTTCTTCTTGGGGCTTTTACTCTTTATCTGGTTTCAGAACCCATGTCATGACTGATCTAAGATTTTGTGTCGATAAAGCTTTATATGTGTTGGTTGATGCTGAATACTATTGGGGCAGAAACCATTTCTCACTACCGTATGCGGAGGAGAGGGTATCAAGTAGATGTAAGGAGTCAATTATCAAGCCAATTGCATCCATTTGCAATTAAAGCGAGGGGTCCTACTGTAGATCAAGGATTCCTTCACCGGTTTCGCAGTCCTACAATTTTTCTTAAGATTGCTTGTGATGGAGATTTCCTGCTACCTATTGTTGTAGGTATACAAACGGTTTCCTGCACACTTTTGTCCTGTCCTTTCCCTAGTTTCCAGGGCTTCTGGACTAATGTATTGGTAATTTCTTTTGTCTCCTTAGGAGAGTATGCCATTGAAAAGTTAATTGATGCCCTTCACAGCGGTGAAAATGGGGTAAGTGATTTTTTGTGGCTTTCTGTGAATGTTATATTTCTCTCTTTAATCTGAATCTATGATGGTCTTGTGCAGGATTGTACAGATCAATTTGACTTTGTGAAGGATCTTACAGACAAATTTGGTTTTGAAGTATGTATATAAGTTTCACTTCTGTAAGCACTGCATATCATTTGGGTGTTTTAAGATTTTTGATGGGGTACGCAGAATGATACATTTAGATTTACTGAAAGCTGAGACACCGTACTCAGCTGTTTTATTTAACTCCTTTTTATATTATTGACTGGAAACACGGTGGTTTACTATATTGTTATGATAATAAAATTCATCAAGTGGCTTTTGCCTCAGGCATATCTCCTTTTTAATCTTATTAGTTTAGACTGCTTGCTTTGACATATCAAATTAAGGGACCATCAATAACTGAGCCTTAAAAATGTAACATATATCCTCAAATAGTCCCATCATTACTTTGCTGCAAATTGTATCTGCTTGACCTTGTTGCTGTTATTGGGGCATGATGTATGAACAAAACTCGATTTTTTAAGTTGTTCAAGTTATTAATCTAGTGCCGTGCTCTATAGCATCAATCCCGAAGTGTGTTGTTTGGAAGATTGGTTCTGAAATGAAAGTATGATTGGTCTCCGTGGAATTAAGGCATAGGACACATTGATCCGAGTTTGGGTAAGTGAGGTGTTTAAAAAATTCACTCGAACAATGGAAGAAATCTTGATTATAAACTTTGAATTAGCTTTAGAGTTATGAGTGAACACTAAATATGTTGCGAAACCTTTCTGTTACTCCTCTCACATCTGTGTTTCTGGCATTGGCTGCTTTCTGTTGCAAATTGACTTATTCAACTTTACTCATCAAGAGATGTAGTTAAAGGTTATAACAGATGAATTTTGTTTCCTTTTTTGCAGATAAAGATGGTAAGGATCACACAGAGAGTGGCAAATACTTACTTTGCCAGATTGTATTTCATTAAGGTAACTAAGCTTGTTGCTTGTATACATGCTTCATCAGCCTTATTGTTTTTTTACTTATTGGTACTACAAAGTGCTTCCTCTTCTACAGTCAGGGAAAGATGATTTACTAAGTGTAGACCTTCGTCCATCAGATGCCATAAATGTGGCTTATAGGTGCAAGGTTTGTACCATGTGTCTCTCCTGCTTGCAAGTGTCTATTTGTTCTGCAAATAATGGATAAGAGAAACCCCCCGAAAACCTGACATCTGAAGTTTTGTGGATTCATGCTTGTACCACTAAGTCTGGTTAGACTCGATTTCCTTTTAATTGTAAAATGAGCAAATGCGAATGGGGAAACTGCCAATAGATCATTCTCATATAGATTTCTGGTGTTGATGCAATTCGCCAATATATTCTGGAATAATCAACTGAGTTTTTTGTTTTTGTTTTTTTGGTCTTTGCTATCATAAAGGACCTTTTCCTTTAGTTTCTGGTTGATTATGTGGTCTAAATCATTGGAGGATGGATATCCATCATCGCCTACCACATTTTGCCTCTTCTAGGTTCAGACCATGTTTACCTTTATCTGGATTTAAATGAGTAGATGTGGAAGTGGTGGAGGTGCCTGGTGTACCAATAAATTTGTGCCTCTTTTGCCTAGTGGGCCTGGCAGTTTCTTTTTTTTTTGGGGGGACTTTGTTCCTGATAGGAAGTTGTGTTCTGCAGGTGCCTATATATGTAAATAAGCAAATTATCATCAGAGATGCTATCAGATTTGGTCATGGAACAGAGAGAATGCGTGACAGAAAACCAGTCTATGACGTCTTACTTGACAGGTATGATAAGTACATGCGAAATTTTGTATGGTGATGTAGAAAACTCAAAGTATGATAAGTACATGCGAAATTTCTTCAACTAAGCATGACTTACATCTTATTCAGTGCTTCAGACAGTCCAGACATGCTGGCTGAAGAACTTGATTTAGTCAGAAACATGAATCTAGCTATCAAAGAGGAACGATACAATGATGCAGGTACATTTGGAGGCAGTTTGTTTCTGTCCTTATCTCTCACAAAACTTTTCTTCATAGAGCATGATTTTCCTGGTTTTATAGTAATTCATGATCAAGTTCACAGATAGTTCTTCCTGGGTTTCTTGAACTCAACCGTTTTTGCAGCCTTGTGGAGAGATAAACTAATGGAGCTTCGTAGATCAAAGTCATAAGAATTAGGCAAATTCAAAGGTACTTCCTCTTTCAATGAATTGTTATCTCTACTTCTTGTGACAATCGAGGAATGAAAAGTTAATGGTTTATCCGACTCCTTCTGAAATCAAAGCACATTTTTAGAATCTAAGTGGGTGTTTGGGGTGGTTTTTGTTTCTAGAATTTTTTTTAAGAGCCTTTGACTGTTATTTAATGCACTGGACATCAGAAACATACACAGTATTGACATTTCGATTCATTTTCATTTTTTCATAAATTTTTAATATACTAAATAAATACATTTTAGCTGGAAAAAAATTGATTTTTCGAAGCCCGACTCATACGCACTAAAATTTTCAATTTTGATTATTAAATTCAACTTATTGGAGACCCAAATAGTATGAATTTGTGAAATCTATATATATATTAACTATACCTAACCATCTATACACTTCAGATTAGTTGACATTTAAAGAAACTAGGGTCATCTATTCTAAAACATAGCAAAAATTTAAGTCTTGACTTTTTCTTTAAACTACTCTTTGCTAATGAAAAGATTCTTAGAAAGAGAAAAACATGAAGCAACCTCTTATAAATTGAGCTGAATTAAAAAAAATATAACTGAAAGGATGAAAGAGCAATTGTAACACGCATAACATATGTTAAGTAAAACGCAAAACTAAGCTTTGTTTAGAAAAGTAAAGAAAAAACTAGACCATCTAGAAAACATAAACAAAAGAATATGAATAATGGAAAGTTAACCCTCATTCTGGAATTTCTAAACCTAATCACTTACTTAAATATGTATATACACCATGTGTTGCAAGCCCATGTATAACATGCATGGCTGTGCCACTGTTGCAATTTATAAAGCATGGCTTGCTCGAGACCTTTTTTTTCTCCTCTTTTTACCAAACTGATATATTTCAAGTGCTTCCCGTCAAAAGTAAAAGGAATCCATTAAGTGGGATGATAGTTCTACCACAATATAAGCTATTGTGCCATTAACTTTTTTATGATTATTGTGTGATCGGAGCAAATACAAATGATATAACTAGTTTGAGTCTGTATGTAGCATTATTTTCTAGAATATGATATTAGGTGTGAGTGGCTTTCTTCCTTGTCATTATCATGAAATCACCTTTTTTTGGCTCATGCGGAGGAAATCCATTCCCTTGAGGGCCTGCGGGTCTTTAAAACCTCTTCGGAGTTCCCCATCCCCTGTCCCCATACGCCTTGGTGACAGTAAAGATTGCAAAGGTGTAGGGGCGACAAGTCAAAACTTGCCTGTTTAATTGTCAAGTCAAGCCCTTGGTGCTGCGGCATAACCCTGGGTTTTTGTGGCATTAAATCACTTTACATCACTCAAATCATGTTAGTTTGCAACAGACTTAATTTTAATACTTATCTGTGTTACCAGACCTTGAAAATTGGACATGATTGTGATTTTTGAAGTGATATCTTGATTTTCAAATAGTATCTCAATTTGGGTAAATATTTTCAGCGATCACTTAACTTTGGTCCATTTTTCAATTGGATCAATTAAATTGTGATTTTAATCTTTACACGTACAATTGATTGAGTTCGCCTGGATTTCGTTGGGGGGGGGGGGGGGGGGAGGGGGGGGATAGGGGATAGAGAGGAAGGGGTTGGGGTGGGGGATGTGGCCGCTGGACCTTGCTATCTCTCATGCAAGGATTAGTGACCCTTACCCAATCAATGGCAAGGGTCAGGACTCAGGTCACAATTTCTGTGGAATGGTTGGGGGTCTTGCATCTCTCGCAAAAGTTAGCCTTCCTCGCCTTTTACCACTCCCTTCCTCTGTCCCCCTTTTGTTTTTATGACAGCATGTGTGCACTGGTAAAGTCACATTAGCATTTGGCTGATACTAAGATCCGACATCAGCGTAGCCAGAGTATATCGATTGTAAAGAAATTAATTTTGGTCCATTGAAGTTCAGTTGATTGATGACCTGATAGCAAATGAACTAAAATACAGTGATCAAGAATAAGATCTAAACTCAATACCAGAACAATGGCACAATAATGTATTGCAGCCTCTCTCTCTCTCTCTCTCTCTCTCTCTCTCTCGCTCGCTCGCTCTTGGTTAAATAATTTGTGAGAGAAGTTTGGGCAGGTCTGTAGGTTAGTGGCTTCCACATGTTCTGCTGTAGCAGGCATCCTTCATTATGCTTTTATCTTTTATTCTTTAACTAAGGCACATTTGGTGGTACTTGACATTATTCTCCTTGTAACTTTCCTTCTAGGATTCTCTCGTTCAAAAGAAAGTGTCTACCATTTGCAATTACTCGGTCATGAGGGGCGGCGGCATGTTTCCAGACTTCACTCGGGTGACTCCGAATATTGACTGGGGGGAAAAGGTAGGAGGGATCAAATGCAGGCCAAAGGGCGGCTAAAGTTAGTTTCTGAGTTATTCTAGAAAATCGAGGCAGCTCCGAAATGTACAGCTTTGGGATAGATAGATGGGTTGCTGCCTCTAACTTGACTCCGCGATCATAAAGGCCTGCCTCCTTTTATACTACAGAGCACCATCATTACTCGAGTGGATCGCATAGTTAAACTCGTATTGTTGCTAAATACGACCGATATGTTATACTACATATCAAGTTGAATGCTAATCTCTGTGAGTATATTTGTACATGCTCTATTTATATGGCAAAGTGTTGGATAGGCCAAGGAAGTGTGGCTTTCGAAGCTTGGACTCTGCTTTAAGGAATTTCAAATATGTTGGCTTCCGCCTTTTTCTACCCAGCAGATTGTTAGAGAGTGTCGCATTATTATAAATTAATAAAATTACGTTAGGTTTATTATGTTTTGTGGAAAATGAATGATTTGAAAGGCATATTTCTAAAAACTATCACTTGTATCGCTTACAAAATATGAATAAACGAAAAAATTTTCATTGTCTATGAAAATAGTTAAATATAGATTTTTGTTGATAATGAAAATATTGTGAATTTACTAATGATTTTAAGTAAAACAAGTGATTATTTTAAGAAAAATATATTTTTAAATAAATTTTTTCTCGTGAAACAGATTGAACTTAGTATGCCGAATGCGAAATTGGGGAGATGCACTCAATTTCCCACAAGAAATACTGGATATGGACCTTTTTCTTCTGGCATAGGTCAGTGTTGGCCCTCACCAAGGGTAAACAGATTCGCTCAGTTCATGTAATTTTCTGCACTTGTGAGTACTGCTTTCCTTGTTATGCAACAATAATTAAACTTTTATGAGATACGAAATAGAGTCGAGTAAGGATATATTCGAAAAGGATTTGCTTTGCATAATATCTGATCGATAGAAATATATATTGTAATTGTGTCATTCAGTTTTCCACCTTAACGACAGAAAAAAGGATTGATCAAATTCTATTGAGTTTGACTCATAGTGATCATTTATCAAAGAATGACTCTGGTTATCAAATGATTGAACAACCGGGAGCATCCGTTGACAAAAGGATCACCCTAAGATGATCATCTCATGGCTATTGAATCAAATCAGATGGTACTGACTTGCTCCTACGGAACCAAGGTCGAAAAGATTGAAAAAAAATCAGTCATTCACAACCACTGATGAAGGATTCCTCGAAAAATTGTACAGAATTATCTGGGACTGTCTGTACAATCATCGACTACGTATTCCATAAAGCCAGAAGTCGCAAAAGAAACACATCCAAACCGGAGAAAATGCAGGAGTGACGAGCATTACTGCCTCGATACGAGCTGAAGTATCTCAGAGCAATTTCAGCTAAAAAGCATCACCGACCAGCGATACTAAAAAAAAATCAAAGCAGGCGCCGCCAGATGGAGGGGATTCTCGGAGGCATGCGAAGTTGCAGGGGCTTCGGCATTTTCTCCCCATCTCCCCAGACCGCATATGCCTCCTCCCCGTGTGCGGCGTTGTCGCCTACTTCCAGTTCATCTTCCGCCATCCTCAGGTTGACAACTCTGGCTATGAGGAGGCAAATGAAACTCGTGACGACCACGTTCCATACCGTGATGAAAGCTGCGCCGACGAGTTGGTACAACATCTGCCGGAGTCCTTGGCTGGTCCTCCCGTCAATAATGCTGTATAACAAGCCTGTATAATCATGTGTGTCATAAAACAAGCTCAGGAGATCAGGCTTGGCAAACAGTCCCGAGAGGACGCCCCCCAGAACTCCGGCCACCGCGTGCGTGTGGAAGACACCCAACGTGTCGTCCACTTTCTGGAAGAAAGCCGATCTTCTGTGGAGTACCATCATGGTGTACCATGGTACTGAACCGGACACGGCTCCCATCAACGCTGCTGCCCAAGGGTCCACGACTCCTGCAGTTGCGATCGGTTTAAATTATGCAGTGAGGCAGCCAGTTCAATCACTGGAAATTGTACCTTGCGACTCGCGTGCTTTAAGTGAGTGATTGGTTTAGTGAATGGAATGCGGCTGTAAATTACGTTTATAGCGCGTGCAAGTTGATGATGAGATTGGTGACCAAGTAGATAGTTCGGTGAATGATGTGGACGTCGACCCCTAGACAAGGTGTACAATGCTTGAAAAACCGTACTCGGCAGCTAGTCCAGGAAACTGCTAGCCGTACTTGGTACGGTCCAAAGTCCAAACATGTTGAAATTTCGTGACAGTTCGCAAAACGAAAATGGAGTGCTTTAACATTATGAAAATGAAAACTAGGAGATTCATAAAACTCGGAAGAGGGTCAAACCTGCCCCTGGTGTAATGCAAACAAGGCCAGTGATCATTCCCTGCACGGCACCAATGACGGAGCTTTTCCTGTAGAAGATCATGTCCAGCGAAACCCAGACAATGAGGCTTGTGGAGGTGCAGAGATGGGTGTTGAGGATGGCCAGAGAAGCGATACTACTAACGACGAATGGCGAACCGCCGTTGAAACCGGTCCAACCCAGCCACAGGAACCCTGCACCTCCCAACATGTGTATTATGTTGTTCGGCGGGAAGTTTTGCCTGTCGTGCGACTGCCTCGGTCCAACCTACACACATGAAAATCGCCCACCAAAATGAAAAGTAATGGAACCAGAAAGCATGATGCGTGTACAGACAAGTGCACTACATTCATCGGAAGATCCGACCCAGAACAAGAACGAGAGAGATTCCTAGGAAAACCGACGCAGCAATCAAAGGTGATCCCCAGATTTGTTAATGGTCCATACATAATTGTTTACGCAAAATTCTTATGAAACCCATTATTCTCCTTAATGTCTATGTTAGAGAAAGATATTGAAGCTTCATCCTCCTTTGTATCTCAGAGATAGCCACAAAGAGAGTATATCTATATCGACTTCGTATCTGTCTTAAATAACGAAACAATACAGAATTAAGGGAAACATGTCGTAGTAACTTAGTGACGATGCAATTCAGATCAGTTTTTTTGCTAGAGAATGTTACTATCTGTTCCAAGAGACATTGATCACGGCATTTGCTCGTTTAAGCATCTGGCATACGTACGAGGGCCGATAGAACTATGCTAGGTCGAACTCAACTCAGGAAAAAGCATGTGCGATGGACTTTTAGTCTTTGTTGTGATTATCGTTCGTTAGACGATCGTGTTTATTACCCAGTGAGCAGCAGTGAAGCCGGCCACACCAGAAGAGAGATGGATCACGAAACCCCCCGCGTAATCAATGGTCCTAATCCCATCCCGTTGGTGCAAAAAACCGTCTCCCCATATACTAAACGCGCCAATCGTGTAGCTAAACGTCAGCCACAGCGGCACGAACATCATCCAGGCGTAGAAATTCATCCTCCCGAGCAACGACCCGGCCAGCAAGATCACTGTGATCGCCGCGAACGCGAACTGGAAGTAGACGTAATCCGCCATCGGCATCAACCCGGATTTCGATCTCCCCAGGAGGATGCCCTGGGAGAGCATCGGTCGGGGCGTCCCCATCAGTGGGCAGAGGCGGTCCCCCAACGCCATGGAGTGGGCCCAGAGGACCCAGCAGACGAGGACGGCGGCGAAGGCGTAGAGGGCCATGAAGGCCGAGTTCACGGCCCACTTCTTCTTGACAATGCTCCCGTACAAGATCACGAGGCCTGGAACACTCTGCATGCCCACCAGCGTCGCCGCCGTCAGCTGCCATGCGTTGTCGGCCTTGTTGTTCCACCCAGGGGACGCCCTGTCCGGCGCGAGGTTCTCTGGCAAATATACCGGGCTGCCGCCGGCGTAACTCATCGATCCTAAGAAATAAATGCGTGAGAGGGTGAGATGGAGATGGAATTGAAATTATGGGATCGGAGCAATGATGAGAGTAATAAAGAAGAGTTGAGTTTTGGAGGTATGCATGGGGGGGTCACCTTGTTATAATCTATGGTTTTTTTGGCTGGTGTCAGGATCCTCTAACATTCTTTGCTGTCTATAGCTCCAAGATTCAATTTTCGATACTTCTTAACAATCATCAACATCGACTTTAGACAAATTCTATATTCGGCCAGTAATAACATATAACTTCTTTCGGCCCACGGTTGTCTCGAGTTAGACCTCTACACTTCTTGAAAGTATGGTTGATAGAAACTAAAGGGATGGTGTCTTTGTGGGGACTAGGAAGCAATATCAAGTTTAACTTATGGTAGTCGTTCCCAAACGAAATCCAAAACCAAGCCAACAAGAAAACAAAGGAAAAACGATATAAATGATCTCTGAACTTTGACATAATAATGTGCATTGTTAATCTCAAAATTTTAGCCCAACACGTAACATTCTTCATGAACTTTTAACTTGTTCGACGGAGTCCCTCAATATTTGATATTTGATCAATTGGTCCTTAGATTATAGAAAAATTCAACATCGTCTTCCATTAATTTAAGTTAACGGATTGTTTTTTCAAACAAAACTGTTCCATGAAAAGTGCTCTTTTACTTGGTTACGTGGGGATGAAAAGATCTGACCGTGGGCGAATCAATTTGAATGATTGACTTTAAATTCCATGAAAACTTTAAATTCCATGAATAATTAGGGTTTGAACTTTGGCAACTTTATATGGAAAGACAACTTATTATGGTCGGTACATGTTTGGACTTTATTGTTGCTTATATTCGTGGAAGATTGACAACCACAATCCCTAAGCATAAGTAATCTGCTTTCTCATCGATCCATTCCCATTAAACAAACGAGACCTCAACCCTTTCTCATTTACTAGTCCAAAATTTTCATCATCTAGGTTTGTGTTTATAAATAGTGGCAATTGTCCCATGAAAACTCACTTTCGCTTACGCATGAACCGCTTTGGTCCCCAGGTCCGATCTCAAAGTCCTAGGTTAAGGGTGCTAGGGTCCTTGGTCCGACCCTAAGGCCGCATAGAAGAGGAGGAGATTTGGGATCTTAAAAATACTGCTTTAGCCACGAGAGTACTCCAAATGTAATAAAGCTAGTTTTGTATTGTAATAAATTAGATGATTTGTTATTGAAGAACAGAAGGTAATCGATGACCAAATATGAGATTACAGAAGCTGTGGGGCAAAAGTTTACTCTAAAATGAAACTTCACATGAAATGTGATCCGAAAACGACGAATATTTAGCTAGTGAAATAATGGAAAGTCATGACCTAATTACCGCGAATGGGAAATGGACGAGAGAAAAACAGATCCGGGGTCCCCCATGAAGCTCTCTCATCCTTCCACTGGCTCGAGGCTAGACTTCACACTTGCAATGGAGTGAAAGCTTATTAGATAGAATAATCTGTACATCGCTCTGTTCTTCATTAAATAGAGCGGTTCTTGACATCGCCAAAACTAATTAGTTGGAATGAATGGACCCCATGGGGTCGTCAAGATTCATTTGCTACTTTGGATGGACAGCGGGCAGATTGTCTAGGTTCTTGGGATAGCCGAGCTCTCATAGACCGCGCATAGTTTGTAGACATAGCAAATAGGCGAACGCGTTGCATGATGCAAAAAGGGAAAAGAAAGAAATCGGCTCATGCAAGTATGTTGGCATAGGAACTGAAATGAAAGACGAGTTGTAGGTGTACATTCTAATGTACTGTTGATGGGGTGTATCGTAAATCGAATTAAAAGATCACACAAAGAAAAAGAAGATGATGCAAAGATTTATCCAAATTCACTCAAAATAGGGTTATGTCATGCAAATAATTTTTATTATGTTTTGCGGTGGCTCAAAATGTTACAATGATATCTCATACAACACACATCGGGAGCAAAACTCCCGTTATTCTATGTGAATCGTCGGTTCGTACTTTGAATTTCTTAAATTCATGTGAGGGTGCTCGAAATGGAAATAAAATATTCGCCAACTTCAACAACTATTTACGTTGAATCCCATGATGTCTTTAGTCGGCTATGATTATCTCATTTGTTATTAGACATAAGATTCTCACTTGTATTTATATGTGGGCAGAGCTGTCTCACAAGACAAGAATTCGCTCCGTAGTGCTCTTACAAGTCATACTTGTGGGCATTTTTTTTCTTCAAAAAGACGTAATTTTCATTCGACAAAAGGAGATTGGAAGGAAGAAATGATAGAATTATGTTGTCGGGTGAAAATCGGGTGCATCGAAATAATTTGAAGAAAGAAGGGGGAAAAAGGGATAGTAATGTCATGTTAATTCTCGGACTTTCCACTGGAAAAGTTGAAGGGAGAAAGAGAAACTCTACCAATGGGTTAATTATGCTTCTTTCATAACTCATAAATTTGTGAGTAACGTGATTGACTCGATGATACTACATCAGTACCATGTTTAACCAATGCAAAAAATGAAAAAAAAAAACTTTCTTGGGCGCGACATTGTCTTGCAAACAAGGTGGACAGAAGAATTGAAGTAGTGCCAAGATCATTTGGTATTGTTCCGTGTTCATGGAATGTCACCTCACATTCTTTCCCTGCTTCATGCTAATTATCTCGATCCAATCTCCATGGATGACACTGGTTGACCGCCAAAAGAACAAAGAAGAAGAAGGTCGATTGTGCCAATATTATCCGGCATGTCTCCAGCATACCAAGTGTCTCGTACATATTCTGATTATATGCTGAAAACCATATCGGGTTTAAGTACGATGCGACGCGGCAAAAGATAACATTTTTCGATCATGCATAGGTCTCAATTAAGCGCATTGCTCTTGGAAGCATCGGCCTTATACAGACACACGTCTGTTGATGAGGACTTTGTTAGGGTTAATTAATGTTTGAAGCCACGTTTGTTTGTGGGCCACCATGCTAATCAACTTCTTGTACCTCACCAGATGATGTCCTCGACCACATTGTATGTCCGGTTCACATCGACCCGAATGTATTTGGATCACTTCATGTGATATGATCCATGTGCATGCTAGATTTGTTATATTCAATGGCCCAGATTAGCTGCAGGGTGTGTGTGTGAATGACGTGTCTCATAATTTGTCGTACTTGATTGTGGTTCCGATTAAATCCGATTACGTTATTCATTATCATTAATAAAAAAGATAGATCATATAAAAGTTGGTTAAAGATGAGATAAGTTCATTGTAAAAAAAAAAATTGATGATTATTTCAAATGAGAGTTGGTATCCTAAAACTAGTTATCCCATAGATTTACACCGTACACTTATGCTCCGAATATGTACAAAAGTCATTTAATACATCAAGACCCAAAAGTGATTCTATTCCAAGAGAAGTTGAGTGGGGGAATATGGGATGTGCTGTGATCAGCCAACAGTCCACTGCCTGATCTATTGGAACTACTTCTCCAAGATGCTTCTGCGCTCATGTGGGGGTGGACATCTGTATAATTGGTACCTCAATTGGAAACAAGATGAATACAAATTGGACCCAATTATTTAATTATGATCGTCCTCTTGGTATTGATGCTGAATTTATGTGCTTAAAAATAAACTATAGTATCACATTATGGGGAACGGAACTCTATTTTAGTCAAGAAAACTTACAAACTGGTAAATCAAGTCGATGCATACCCTTTTTTCTAGCTCTTTGTTAGGGTCTTATCATTGCTGACATACACTAATTACATGTTTAGGAAATTCAATTGTACCTTGACAACATATGCTCCATTCAATTAGTAATACTCACAGACCAATCAAATTGAGAATGTTAATGGATCTTCATTAACTGACTTAGTGTTGGTTTTTAGATATTCGTGAGATGCAATTTTCAAATAGAGGTTTGTCACATTAATATGGATGTGCAGTTGTACTCAAACCACCTCGTGAAACGGGAGGAAGATGCATAATCACATGTCGTTCTAATTGATTGATAATCTCAGAAAAGAGTTGCTAATAATTAATTTGTTGTTAAGAAAGACAAATAAAAGTTCGCAAATGATAAAGGCAAGTCGGCAAATTAAAGAGAAAAAAAAGTCAATAACTTCACTGAAGAACACAACATCAGAAAGAAAGGATGGAAGAGAAGGAAGAGCAAAAGAAAAATGTATGATCAAACGAACAAGATGATACATGACGGGACCAAATTACTTGCATTAATGTTCTAGGTCACCAGCAATAAAGACAAGGTTTTGCCTGCACAACGCCTACCGAACAGCGTGAATTTATATCACCACACACCTCATCTCTATTTAAACAGTTCTTTCATATGATCAAAAATCATTTAGTACGGTTTGCTTCCTTCGTTCTGAATAATTTCTTATGACAATTAACCCTACTTCTGGGGTTTGACCCATCATACATCCAACCGATTCGGCTGGTCAGGGGGAGATCAATGGTGGAGGGGGGCTTTCCTCCCTTGTACTAGGGGGGGCAGAGTTTTAATGGACGGTGGAGATGGGCAGGTCTCGTCAGACGATCTGCGCCCCCATACATCCGGGCTGCAGAATCATAACCAATTCCTCCATTTGTACATGTGACATTGTTTTAGCACTCGGTTTTAAATTCTGAAACACAGTATGCTTTTATTCAACCCAGAGAGAGAGAGAGAGAGAGAGAGAGAGAGAGATCAGAATCTATATGATGAACATGGCTGGGAGACAAAGTCTAACAGGGATCCACCAGTACTGGAGGATACACTGCCATAAATTAAAAGAATAAATGAAACAGGGATATCTGGAGAAGGAACCAAGAAAATAAATGAAATGAAATTATGGGCGTCAACACTTGCCGTATTTGTGCCAACAGAGCAGCATCACGATGCATCTCCTAACAATGTAGAACCTGCATCTCCGTTCCCTCACCACCGCCCAACACCCATCCCTTCCTGGACCGCCGGAGGATGAGCCACCGCCCCTGCCGTGCCGCCACCACCCGCCATCTATCGACACCGGCCGAGAGGTGCATTGACCCATTTTATCTTCGCATGGCAATGAAGCTTATCGCCGTCTTGGCCCAAGAAATCATGAACCAGAACCAGGAATCACATCCATGCTGTATACAGCAGAGGAATCCAAAATTTCTTCGATAAAACCCCACGCTTAGATGATAAGCACTCAACCCTGGAAATCAAGATTAATCTTCTACGTCACCGACTCCTCATATTCATATCGGCTTTGTACGCGTGAATTCATCCGCTCATTTCCCAGAAGCAAAGCCTCGCCAGCTTTCATCTCTCGGAAAGCAAGGGTGGGGGCCCATCAATGTACGGCTGTGATTCGATCGGGACAGTTATCAATAGCGTGGGTCATCGCGTATTTATGCTCATATATGAAGAAGGCAGTCATGGGGACGAAGGAGGACGACTTCGATGTTTTACCACATACGTGAACAACTGAACATAACCTCGGACAGTACAGCTGGAGTTAAATGATTTTTTTTTTGTGCTTTTCGTTTTTTTTTAATGAAACTCTAATTGAGGTTAGAAGGATAATATATAGATAAATTGTGTTCGTTGCGAGATCGAATTCATTTGAAAATGATCGTTTTGTTTGAATGTTAAGGTTTGGTTTCATAATGCAAAACTTTCAACTAGAGAATGAGGTTGAACCGACCTACTTATAGAACCGATTCCTAAATAAAATCAAGAATCAGACTGAAATCGCCCGATCCAATAGTTGACAAGTTTCATGACCGGTTGATCAATTGGAGGGTCACATGGTCAGTTCCGGATTCTAGACTCGAAATTGACCACAGCTATTCTCAGCCTCGCTCTGCGCCCCGAACATCTTGCCCCTCGCGTGACGGGACGATGTAGATCTCATTCTCTTTGACGCCATTGCCCTCCGCAAAACTGTTACATCATCATGGCCTCAAATGTTATAA
This sequence comes from Melaleuca alternifolia, assembly GCA_019926035.1. Lineage (NCBI taxonomy): Eukaryota > Viridiplantae > Streptophyta > Magnoliopsida > Myrtales > Myrtaceae > Melaleuca > Melaleuca alternifolia. The sequence goes on along the minus strand of JAGKPW010002416.1, from coordinate 2,537,348 downwards.
TCTAGTAACACCTTCAGAGAAATTCTTAAGTAGTAAGAACCACATAAAATTCGAAAACATGGATTTTTGATGGAGGCAAATAAGGGATACATATCAAATTTAGGGAGAATAAATAAAGTATGTAAACGATATCGATTGAAAGCAAGAAAGAAAGATATAGCCTTGGTGAGGCAAGGGCTGACTGTTCACCAGACGGGGCAGAGATCGTAGCAATATTGGCGTCCCCGTTTTTGGGCGTGAAGATCCGGCGGACTTAAGGAAACAAAAGGAAATAATTTTTTTTTTCCCATCACATAACCCTCGGTGAAATTCGAATGCATGATGATATCCACGTCCTGAGTTAGAAATCTATCAATGCTCCAATCAACCGCGTCAATCTCGTGAATCGGCACAACATATGTAACAAGGAAGAACCTTACAATACATGAAAACTCGTTCGTCGTATCCTCTGATATGGAACGGCATTGTGCTTTGGCGAATCTCGTGTTGCAAAAGATATGATCTATGAAGGACTTTGGATATGAAAATTGGCACGTGATAGGCTTTCGGAGTACTTAAATGCGATCTGGGTATCCGAGGCTTTAATTACCGATTGCCGAATCCTTTCCTAGAGTAAACTTATGCTGGCCTATATATTCCTAACACTTTCTCTTTATCGATGTAGCCGACATGGTAGTTTTTTTCCCACGCACAATTGAATGGTTTGATTAGATGCATTAATTGGTCATGTGACTTGCTATGGATGCTAGCTTCGGACAAAGTTGCACGTACAATCCCATGTCGAAGCAATGGGGGACATGAAGTTCGAGATTAGGTGAGAAGGTAAAGGTTTTGCTCAATCTTACTTTGCAAGATCTTTAGGGAGGACAGGCCGTACGTGAATTCGAGAGAGGTAATGTTGGATCTACTTTTCTTTCCCTCACCAAACATTGTGAACGTTTCGAGCACACCACGTGCGAAGATGAATGGTCTCCTGTTTTGGCTTCCAAACAAGCTATCAACTTTAGTCCACTTCCTGCGGATTCACTTGGTGGGAGCCCCTTCAAAAATAGCAGAAGGATCGTTCTTGGTATATCTTTATCTGGCGATGACTCTCTCCATGGTTGTCACAAATGGAACTGATCAATGGGCTGATTACGCCAGGACCGATGCCGGGTCTGAAGGATCTTGTCCAAAGTCCACCCATGGTTCCATGAAATGCTACACGTTTTGATGTAAATGGCCGGATCGGGTTTTCAGGTAGTTAGGCCTCCGTTCAAATGACCTTGGGACATGAAAAAAAAAAAAAATGAGCATACCAAGAATTGCTTGAGCAGGTCTAAGCGGGTGGGCGCCGCCAGGCCAAGGAGGAAATCGCTTGCCTAAGTCCGTCGAGTTCATGCTTTCGACCTTCTGCGGATGCCTTCATTAGTTTTAGCCCATTTAACTGAAGGCCACACTCGATAAGTGTCATGGTCCAGGCAGTTGGTTCGCTTCAATGGACCGTGCCGCGTAGACGATCCTTGGTCTGGAATAGTATACCGGCCGGTTCGAGCGTGTAACCGCCATTGCTAAGGCATATGCACGGTTCTTATCAAGTGAGACATTTATTAAGATCAATGACGTCTATAAGTGACTTGCAAGAGTCTCATCTGACTTTGAAAGCCTTTGACCAAAGAAATTAAACGGCATTGAAATTATCATGGGATTTACATGGGATGAGTGCATGAGATTCTCCTACAAGGTATGCGTTGGAAGGTCAAATATCACAACCTACTTGCTCCCAAAGAACTGGCACAAATCAAGGAAGGAGAAACAGAAATTAAACGGCATTGAAATTATCAACATGGGATGAGTGCATGAGATTCTCCTACAAGGTATGCGTTGGAAGGTCAAATATCACAACCTACTTCTCCCAAAGAACTCACAAGGAGAAACGGTCAACTTGCCGATTCTGCTACGGTAGCTTCTACGTACACCCTGAACAACCTGTCTATATTTGAACCACCTTCCAGGCTGAGGTTTTAATAAAGTTTTACTTATTGACGCTCCGGATGTTATCGTGCGAAATTAAGGCAATGTGTGCAAGATAAATGGGTCATGCATGCTTCGTACATCGAACCCTACCTAGTTAAAAGGGTAGGATTTTAAAGAAGTGCTTTGCCTTTACTGAAAGATTTGGCTCAAGAAATTTAAGATGAATATCTAAAATGATATATTCAATGTGGCTACACTTGAAGGAAGGTAAGTACATCAATGTAAATGCGTTGCTCTTTTTCCTAGATGACCACTATGAATTCAACAGTATTTTGCTGGGAAACCTCATTGGATTCTCTTAACCTTTGTTCATCTGGATAAAATCTCTTTAACCTAACTTATGCGTCTTTCCATTGACATAACAAAATATATATGGCAATTTAAGTAGATTGGATGAATCTGAAATCTGGCCTCGACTTCATAAAAAAACTATATCACAATCAAGAAGATACAATCATCAATTAATTCGAAGGCCATTCGGTCAATGTAACTTACCCCAGTTGATGTGATTTCGAAATTGAAACGCTGTCTGGCTGCCTCTCTCTCTCTCTCTCTCTCTCTCAATAAATTCGAGGGTTTTGATGCTGCTGTCGCTTTAAGGGGAAGACCAGTACAAGTGTACCGAACATATACGCATGTGGGGGGATGCAAAGTAGCTTTTACTGGGCACCGCCATAACTTTGCATGGTTCAGTAAAAACAAACAATCCGACTCACAGAGAGCCTCAAGAAAAAGAAGAAGAAAATTTCGGAGGCGCCCTTCGTCTAAAAACAAAATGAAAAAACCCTAATCTTGACTCTGTCTTTTTGTTTTCATTGCCATTTGTAATCTGTTTGCAAGAACCCATTTCAAGTTAAGTGACGAGCCGACGAATTCTCTCTCATACGATGTTCCCTTTTCATTACTGAATCAAGGCTTCAAGTATCCTTATCAAGAAACGACCTAAGTTTGGCAGGATCTGCCTCTTCTTAGGGCTAACGCCAAAGATGTCACATGTTGCATTTTTATGAAGTCAACCACTGCTTTTCATTTTCTAATTAAGCTAAGTAGCTTTATATAATCGGCCGTTTATATGATTGACGACGACGACGACGAAGGTCAACTGAGTTTTCTTCCCTTCCTTCACTTGAAAGAGAAAAGTCCAAAAAAGGAGTCGATACGGTTAAATTAGGGTTCATAAAGAGAGATCTGAAAAGAGGAACATGGGTCATGGGCACCTTGCTTATTAATGCCTTCTTTCATTTTTTCTTTTTTCTGCAGTGACTGTGCCTTGCAGAGAGAGATTCTTTCTCATTAAAAGCGAGAGTTGTTCTTCTTCCTTCTCCCCTCTGATCATTGTTCATACGGTTGATCCCTTTGTTGGGCATCTCAGGATTCTCTGTTCTTTAGGCTTTTTCCTTAGCTCTCCTTTATCGTAAAAACTTCTTGCAAACCCCATGAATCAAGAACTTATTTTGATTTAAAAAGACAGTTCCATTTTTTTTCGGTGTGAAATATGTTATTTCAAACTCAGGCCCAATTGATTCATGTCGATTAAGAACTAGATATTTTTCATTACAATATTTTTGTGCCGATCCTTCACCATGATTTATAGACTTTTCTTTTTATAACATGACTTATAAAGTTCATCATCAGTTGATAGAAATGCCAAACCATGTCTTTTTCCCATGATTTTGATGGAATTCTCCATTGTATGATATAAAGATGTTGGACTTACACCATTTTCACTTGACAAGCTCTAGCAAATATAAAAGCCTCCAATATGTCAATGGTGTGTTTGGTGGATGGGATACACAATAATTTGCAATTCTTGCATAACTAAGTGTGCCTTTTTTTTGTTTGCTTACCCTGGTGACCTAAGTACTAGAAGTTTGAATTTCTACGGAATTGGACAATTATTCACTGATTTCTTTGATATAATAATTCTAGAAAAGTACTATCGACTCTTTCAATTGATAAGTATTACCTTGAAAGTGACGCCTCTCCAAAACCAACTTTTGGAAAACATGCCTTGATTTCGGGAGTGTTATAAATCTCATTAAAGCACCTATATTTTTATATAATTCTGAAAAAAATAATTTAATAATTTATGACGTCTTCTTAATTCTTTTGCTATAACTCTATAATCCACTCTTTTTCTTTACATGGACGGTCAATGTACTCTCTCTTAACATGGCTTATGAGGTTGATTTCCTTCATAACAAAACTAGGGTTTTTAGAATCACCCAAGGTGGCGTGGATAAATGAAGTCTAGAGGGGAAAAAACAAGTAGAGAAAATAATTTAGAGAGAGAGAATCACGCAAACATACACAGGGTGGGGTTTAAATGCACTGGCCCAAATTTCTGCTTTGGTAGTCGCGGGTTTTAAATGCTCTCACTCCTCTTTGCGTCTTCTTAAATCCCGCTCCCCTCAGACATTCTCACCGCTCCTCCCTTCTCCCCTACACTCCCCCCACGCTCTCTCTCTCTCTCTCTCTCTCTCTCTCTCTCTCTCTCTCTCTCTCTCTCTAAGCTCTTTCTTCTCTCTGTTTGTTTGCTGTTCGAGCTCAGAGAGAGAGAGAGAGAGAGAGATCATGATCTCTTTCATATCCTCATCCATGCAATAATAGAGAACTGTCTTCTTCTCTGTCTCTCTCGCCATCTCTCTGCTAGGATTGTGTACATGGAACAGTTCACTTGGATATTGGCCTGGTTCACTCAGACACCACCTTAAAGATGTAACTCTTTTGGCAGCAAAAGACTCGATGAGAGTGGGTTTTGCTTTCTCTGTTTCTTGGTCTTTGATTGAGCCGTGCCAATATCTCAGTGCTCTTCCAATTCTCTGCGCCCTTCCTTTTCCACGGCGAGGGTTCGCCGAAGCCCAAAAATCTTCTTAGGTCCTCTCGGAGCATGACCCAAAGCGACATCGAGGGTAAGTTTGTTATTAGGTCTTGGCAGCAACAAAAGGTAATAATTTGTCTTTGTTCCTCTTTCTGGTCTGAAGAAACCCTAGCTCGATGGACATGGTTTATATAAGGTATGTGTTTGTGCGCGTGTAAGGCTTTGACAGGTCGTGATCCTATTAAGGAAGATAAGAGTTTCATAGTCAGACCAATGATGTCCTTTGTTGTTTAACCACTGATGTTATTGGCTTAAGTTAGATTAATCTCGTTTCAAGATACTCGTTACATCTATCGTCACATAAAGAACATTTATGATGCGAAACAACAATAAAGTCGATCTCGTGTTCGTGAGAAATGTCACGGGAGTTGTCACTGGATTTGGGTATTTAGATGTAAAATTTTCTATAATTAGGAGCATAATAAATGCGCAAAAAAAAATCAGGAGCATAATAAATGCGCAAAAAAAAAGAAAAAAAAAGAAATTTTTTTTTCTCCCGACGTGGTTTGAGTGGTGTGGCGGATGTATAAGTTTAGGTGATTATGATCCTCTAGATGTCCTTGATTTTACGTCCTTTGTGAACAATAATAGAGTATCTTAATGTTGAGAAGATGCTGCCGTCCACAAATTTAATGAATTAAGGAATGCTGCAAGTGCATTTTGCATATGTGTACTTTGTTTATCTAGTACTTGGAGGGAACCCAGCTGGAGATTTCTGAATGTTTATTTAGATTATCAACTATATTTTGTTAGTTTCTCACCACTTTTGGCTAGCATTGGCTGGCAAATCATTTCTATGCTAAAGGATAATTGTTTCACGGGATATCCCACATGTTTTTTCTGCTGACAGTCTATAAAATTTGGAAGAAATCTGGTAAGCAGTTCCTTTGGTTTAGCATTATCTTCTTCAATCGATCTAAAATCACGAGAAAGTATCTTACGTAACGGATGTAGTGTGCGTCATCAATCACAACTTCGTGATAGTGAAAACGACTGACACATTTTGAACATCCAGTGTTGGCAAAGCCGGTTTTGTTGATGTGACTGGTTTGGTTGTTATGATATTGTGCAATTGGTGTACCAAATGAAAATTTAGAACAAGATAAGTACAGCCCTGCTGCACGTACTGTAAAAATTTCTTATTTCCGAAATTGCCTTTTCAAATTCTTTTTGCAGGAATAAGAAATGAACTCAAGAAAAGTCGATTTTTCCATTTTCCGAGCAATCACGAATTTCTCTATCCGTCGGATCTGATGGCGTTGGATCAGCCGACTGGACCCCGATAGACTTAACGGTGCAAATGTATTTGAGAGTATGCAATAAGATCTAGCGTCTCATAATCTAGATTTTGTTAACAAGTGCCCATCAAGATTGAGCAATCAAATAACGATATTTTGTATTTTATGGTGCATGATTTTTCTTTTCTCATATTATGTAGAATTGGCACTTTGAAATATTACATCGTTCCACGTCAAATGTACTTAATAAGTGTTCCCAAGAATGTCAACAAGTATGTCCCGAGAATTAACAACTTGGTTATTGTTCATAATTCCTTATTCGAGTACCAAGAACGATCGCCGATACGAAGTGCTTCCGTTAGATGATTGGGTTAAGATCTATATCGCCAAATCTTTGACATCATTTTGCTTCCAAGTTTTCCACGTCGATTTGCACGCTTCCAACCCAATTCAAGTGCCAATCTACACGTCGAAATTGCACTTATTCAATGAGATAAATTCCAAATGTACATAACTGTAATTAAGTAAATTGGTGGTTATGCTCGACAAAGAGGGACCCGGGGGGGGGGGGGGGGGAGTAGATCATGATTTCACCAAAAATCTACCACATTTAAGGAGGTCATTTTCCCGGCCTTCTTCCATTTTCACAATCATTGACATGCTTGACTTAACTTGACTCGATTATTTTGTTATGTGATTAGGATGTGAGCTCGAATCGAAACTAATTGACCACCAAAACACATGAATGACCCCGGTAATTTATTCACCTAAGATAGAAACTTCTAATCGCCAAAAGAAGCACATAAGCAAAAACACGCCATCTACGGTCCCTGTCCTAAGAAGCAGCCGTTCATGCTTAGGATACATAAATCACGCACAAATTGATCAATCGATCGACCCATTGGACTCGCCACAAAACCAAACAGAATGTTACTAAAGCCGACCGGCCAGCCGGCCGCTCGAGACTGAAGCGCCGGAGAGTAGCTCGGACTCATTCACAGTAACATCGAGCTTTTTCAAAAGATACCCATGAATCTTTGGTCCGAAAAAAGGTGAGCGCTCATAGTTCCAAAGTGTACACAGATACTAAGCATTAATGTAACATAGACCGGCTTCGCTCCTCGTTGAAGCCCACCTAACTGTTTGGGGGGGGGAAGCTGCCATTTAATCTCCGGACGTGACCATTCAGAAGACCCATCACACACCTCTCCAAATTGATTTTATTTAATTTTCTGCAGTGGAATGTCATCTCTTTCATGTGATACTTTTCAACGACACGGGATCCTCCGGAATTTAATGGCTTTTGCTTCGCCTGCCCCTCCAACCCTGTCCTATCAAGCCTTCCCCCAGTGCGCATGTTTCTTCCAGGAAATTAATGTATTGGTCCGGTCGCTCACCATGCGCGAAAGACATATATATATATATATATATATATGTCTGGTTTTTACCTTTTCTTTCTTTCGTTGAAGCTTGGAAGGTTTAGGATGAATTATGCGCTTTGAATGCCCTCGAAGCAATATGCAAATCTCTCATCACTCTGCTTTTTTTTTTTAATGTGAGAAATTGGATTAGTGGGACCAAAAATTATAGTGATTACTATCCCATGTTTCTTTCACACATACAAAAATCACAGAACGAGAATTTTGCCGCTTGATGTTTAGGGTCTTACAGATTAGTAGAAAAAGTACCCAAAACAACCTTAAGTTTATCATAATTGAACAAATTTAGTTATAAATATTTCGGATTTATTAATATAGTCTCAAAAAATTTCGCAATTTACTAATTTTGATTAATTTTTTTTAAATTACATTATTTTATCTTTTTTCTTTAATTTTGGCTGGAGATAGTCACGCTATTCACCAGATCTGGGCTAGGCAAACCTGGCCTGCAGTTGGTGGGCCAGTGGGCGAGGTTTGCGACCCTTGCCAACAATTGGCGAAAACTTGCTAGACCTTGCATGGCTAGAATGAAAGGGGGAAAAAAGAAATAAAGACAATAAACATATTTAAAAAGGAATGGGCATTGAACACAAATTCAAAATGTATTAAAAATATTAATAAAAAACTATTCATGTTAGTTTTGATTGAGTCATGCGGGATGTCCGACATTACATCAGTCATTGCTTATTTGAACTTCGTCAGACAGATTCAGTTAATAAAATGTGAAATGTTTAAGATTAAATATGCACAATTAAAATATTTAGGCTGAATTTGAATGATTGCAATAGTTTTAAGACTTTTTTTTAATAACTTTTCCCGTATTAATCAGTGTTGTTTCCTGGCTTGATTTTCCCTCCGATTCATTCTAGGACAGTTCTCATCCTAGAAGCGTAGAACAAGTCATATCTTATTTTCTTGAGGCGATTCTGCTTTGATAACATTTGAAACGATCCCACCTATTTTCTTATGGGTAGAATCCTAAAAAAGAATAATTAGATGGGATCATCTTAAGGTGTGACCATTGGGGAGGTAGCCTCATTTATTCATTGCTACGGAAGGTCTCTTTCCATTAGGCGTGGGACTAGGGACATCACGCTTTGAGAGCGAGGCTTCTTCATAAATCACCTGAACGGACTTTGTCTAAACTTATCCACAAAGACGTGCGCTCGGCCGTCGAACCCGTGATCGGGCTTGCTTTCCTCAAGTGCGACAACTCAAGATCCCGGTCGTTTAGAGATAAGTATTGCCTATGGATCAACACGGAGATCTCTCATCCGAGATGGTACTTGAAATGTCGAGAGTGAGGCTATTTGGGGAACTCGTTTCTATGCTCACCCGTCATTCAAGGTGGCACTCATTTCGGATTCGAAGAGAGTGCGTCGTGTCCCGTGATCCTCGCGGTCCAAACCGTGGCTTGCCGATTGAGCCACGAGGCACGTTCCTCTCTTTATCCGGGCTCGTACCCAACCATCGGACATAAATTATTGAATCGAAATTTCATGTCGGCCACTCGAGAAGATGCGGAGAGAAAGATTGCGACCCCAATCAATTCAAAGGGAGGTTTAACCCGTCCGGCTCCCCCGAGATCACGGCGCATCAAAGATCAAAACCTCAAATTTCCCATGTGATTTGAAGCTGTAGTTTCATTCGTGGACATGCTTAGGATGCCTCGCCACCTAAAATCCAAAGTTTAACCATGACGGAAATGAACATAAGTGCCGAAAATTCCGGACCCCACTCCATCAGACTCAAGACCCTCGATCTCGACGTACTTGATCGATAGATCCCATGCAATCTCAAGCTAACACGACATGCTATAACTCAGAACCTTCAATCCTAACGACGGGATCGCTCACTCATCCTCAAGTCTTTTTGTGCGTAGTTTCTTGTCGAGGAATATAAAAAGGAAGAGAGAGAGAGAGAGAGAGAGGGGCAATATCGAAGCATCTTCCTCTTTAAGCAGTCTGTGATTCAGATAAGGTTACGGATGATTAAACAAATGATTAGCGCCGCGGTTCCAGCTTGCCGCGTATGGGAACAGCGTTGTCCCTGGTCACCTTCATCTCTTTACAGCTTTCAAAGGTCGTCGCCTTATAAAGGAAAAACAAAAAAAGGTGAAGGAAAAAAGTTGACTTTCTGCAGGTAGGGCATTCTTCATGCGTGGCTCTTGCGCGCGACGCAGACGATTATTATTTTACAATACTTTTGTAAATTATCATCTTTTTTCGAAACAAATGAAGCCTACGAGATAAGATGCTTTACTTCAACACAAGAAAACAAGTTAAAGGAGCATTGATCTTCACTTTTAATCCCTCGAAAGATATGCAAATTAGAGTCGATAACCCTTTTGTGGTATCGAGATACATGCCGATGAAAGTCGTGCAACACGATAATAACGTCGCTTGAGTGGTGATTCATTTAGTGGCCTCTGTTGTCAAATTTGGTGCGGTCCTATTATCGACATTGGCACATACATTGGGGCGGGCGCACTCGAATCTTTTCTGAGTTAGATTTGTTCTCAGCACGAACGTACATTCATGATTGGCTCTAATTCCATCTTAATCATTGTTTGTCAACGTTAAAGTTAATAAAAAAATAGTTACTCAATTAACAAGCGATCGTAGATTTCGGTAATCCCTTGACCAATGAATCGATGATGAGTATTTTGACTAGCGTCATAACTTTTTCCTTTGCGACATCCTCGATCTATTGCGCCGAAACAATTTGTAGAACTAATAAGAAAATGCCCAATTTTTTAAAAATTTATTGTAATGTTTGGTAAGAATTTAGTAACGTGAAGTAAAGTGTAGGATTGATGGGGGGCATGTACTCATGTTGTTATTATTTTTCATTTTTTTAGTAACCTCTTGCTATTTTCATCACTTAATTAAAAAGAGCTGAGCTATTTAAAAAGCGAAAATTGAGCAATTGGAAGTTGCATCGAATCTTCAGAGACTGAGAAGAAGCAAAAAAATAAAATAAAAATAAAGGGCGACTACCATTTTCATAATTCTTTAATCTCTTAGGACACGTCATCTATTTCATCATAATACTATAAAATTCATGCCCGACTTGAACCGGTCAAGTCGAGTCTTGAACTTGCATCGAACATCTCGTTTCCTAAACAAATGATTGACTCGGTGTGACTTCCACGTTCAATCTATAGCTTCTAAACCAATGCTTCTATCGAGGAATTAATTAAGATGGATCTGGTTTTGACTACAATTTATTAAGTAACAGACTTAAATTCATCAACGGAACTCAATTTCACGTCTTAAATTCAGAATTACGACGAAATGATCCGAAGATGATTCGAGTTAAAAGCTATAACAATCCCGATCTAGCCACTGAAAAAATGATGGAGTGGCGAGATAATTGAGTTCACGCCTTAAGAGACTCGACGCCTCGCATCTATCTTGCAACATTGGCGATCCGCTTTTTATTTATTTGTCCTATAATTAACGATGGAGTAGTTATTTTAGAGGGTGTGATTTGGGAATCACTGAATTTACAAAAGACATGTTGTGCTGCTGGTGGAAGATGATTCTCATTGTTAATCTTTTCCACGACCTGTCGGCTTATTGGAAATAATCGAGCTTGCTCTTATCTACTTAAGAATTTTTCTTCCCAATTTGCCCTTCTTTTAAGAGGGCCCCGCACCCCCGGGCGCCCATACGTCGAATTTGCCAATTTGAGAAAGTCAGAACTGTGGTCGGCGGGGGGGCCCACCGTGGCTGACGTGGCGATCACCTATCCTACTCGCCTTCGGCCGACGACATAACCAAAGTCTCTCTCTCCTCGTCGCAGCTGCAAAGAAATTCACACAGCACAGCACATCAAAGCCAAAACCCCAAAGCAGCATCTTCTCTCTCTCTCTCTCTCTGATTCCTCCGTACTTTAATCCACTTCTCTTTTGGCGCTCCTCCGCGATCGTTCGCCTCTCTCTCCTGCCTCTATCTCGGATCGGGCTTGAACGTCGCGTCCGTTTGTTCCTCCGGGGACCTCCGATGGCCGTGGAAGACGACGTCGAGAGCTGCGCGAGCAGGGCCGCGGACCCGTCGGCGGTGGCGCAGCCTCGGGATCACAGGCAGAAGCTCGAGGCTTACAACGAGGTGCTCCGCCGCCTGCAGGCGTCGGATTGCGACGAGGCGCACGTCGCTGGGTTCGACGACCAGCTCTGGCTCCACTTCAATCGCTTGCCTGCGCGGTACCGATGACCTTGATCCTGACGCATTTTCTTCGTTTATTGGGGGGTTTTTATTTTTCCCCGTTTAGTCTGTGATCTTGTGTTCAGTCGTTGCTCAGTTCGTGCTTAGAGGGGAGTGGTGGAATTACGGAATACCGTTCGCTGTCGGGGTTATCGACTTGATTTTCTCGAAGGTTTGACCGCCAGCAATAGGAAACCGATCGAAAGTCAAACATGCAGAGGAAAAAGTCGTACTGATCGGGGTTGACCCTTTGCGCTTCTCTGATTCTTAACCTTCTTGTTCGGCAGCGGGAAAAGTTGTAATGGATTAAAAGTCAAGCAGGTTACTAAGTACAGAAGGAAAGAATGATTTCTTTGCGTTTTGTGTCCGATATTCCCTCTGTAATTAGGGAGATTCGGTGGCCCCACACTTTTTTCTTTGCTTCTGACGGATTAGTCCTGTCTGCCAGGAGCTACTTCTTTCAACTGAGTCCCCAGACTCTAGTTCCATACCAGGACGTGATATCTCTCTGTCTCTCTGTCTCTCTTGTCTCTCTCTCATGCGCGCGCAAGCACACTGTTTTGTGTAATGATCTTTCTGCTACTTGGCAGATATGCCCTGGATGTGAATGTGGAGAGAGCAGAAGATGTGCTCTCGCATAAGAGACTACTCAAATTGGCTGAAGATCCGGCTAATCGGCCTGTGTTTGATATTCGACCTGTCCAAGTAATTGCTGACATGATCTTAATACTACTCTTCTTCTCTAGCACTCCATGAATTTCTGCTGGGTTTGGTGTTGGTAGTCTTAGTGTCCCTACACTCCCCGGGTAATTGTAGGTCCATACTTGTCGTTCCCCTCAGAAAGCATTGATTTTAAATAAAACCTCGAGGAAAGGAAACACGTCTACCACTCGGGTATTTACTAGGTTGATCAGAATGCTGCTATATCCATGGCTACGATAGGCTTTTTCACTGCTTACCTATTTTGTAAATACATGAGTGGTGAGGACTGGATATAAACCCTATGTAAATCAAGTAAAATATACAGCATATGACTTGATTGTTACAGATCATATTATTTGGTTTTTTTGTATGTATATCTAGGAAACTGAGATTTGATTAATAAATATTGCAAATTCGGGTTTTGCAATGTGGAATGAATGCTTTGGAGATACTCTCAATCAAACAAAGGGGAAAAGCACTAATTCGATAATGCCATGTTCCGGGGAAACAAAAGGCAATGTTAATAATATTACAACTCGTTATGTCATCTGCAGATTTTTTATGAGTTTCAATTTTGAAGAAACCATCTTCACTTGATTTGACTCAATGTGGCTTTTCTATACCTTTATGTTGTTGAAGATGCGTTCATGATATTGACGAGCCTTTGTGATTTATGTTTTTATTTCCCTGTATAGTGTATATGGCACTATTAATGGCTTTAGATGTTCCTAGAGTAACAGTTGCTATAAAAAAATGAGGTAAGGAGCCAATATATGATAAATACACTCCAAATAAGTCTGCATATATAGATCTTTCTTGAGGAATTTCTCTTGCAATGTAGGTTTATCCCCTTGTTCATGGGAATCACGATGAATCTGTTGATTCAGATTCTGCCATGGCTGATGATGCTCAAAGTGGTCTATATCATGCTGGTAGAACAGGGTATGTTTGACCATATTATTTGTGGAGTTCTTCATTGTACCTTCTGAATTTTCACCTCTAAACTGTCTGACAGATATCTCTTTTAACTCTTTCTTCTCTGTGTCCTCCTGTTTAGAATTCATCTACCTCCAACATTTGGTTCATCGACTAATCTTGAAGGACTCAATTATCAAGCAAATAGATACAACATTGAGGATGGAGACAGTGTAGTGAAGTCAGATGGACAAGTTTCTCGGTAACCTGGACAACACTTTCAACTATTGGTTTATTTGTCTTCTCTTTTTTTCTTTATTTTTTTTCTATAAACAAATAGAACTCTATATCAAATGGGATGTTTGCCTTTTGAATGTTTCTCATAAATAATAATTCGATTTAATAAGGGTTCTTGGAATACCCTTCTTTACACGATATGTCTATTGTCAAGTCCCTGCTTATCTCGACTAATTGCTATTGAAAGAATAGCTGTGAGATATAACTTTCTGTGTTTAATTGTCAATGATCTGATTTGACGCGTATGCCCAATTCTATCATCACACCTGATGCTGCATCTATTAGTCTATTATAAGCTCAATTTGAGTGTCCTAGATTTTAGCATGCTAGAAAGCACACATCAATTGAGCTAGAAAATCAAATAACAAAGGTGATTTGACTATGTTTGTGATGTCCACATGAGTTGGCTTCTCTATGCATGCTTGGTTGTTCCCCAATGTTGCATACATGACAGCACTGACCTACCCTCCCTCTGCTCTGCTATCGTGGTTGCTCTCTATGTGTAGTTTGCCACTTCGGGTCATAAAACAGGTGTTTTATGGTCAAGTTGCATTTTTTGTTTGTCTGATTTAGATAATATCAACTTTGTTATTGTTGTTATGCAGCTTGTTGAATAGTCATTTAGGTGAGCAATTCTGATCTCGATCAGTTCATGTCAACTCGTGTCTTGTAGGCCTATGCATGAAATTACCTTCTCCACTCTTGACAAGCGAAAGCTATTAAGTGAGGTAAATTGACAGATAATTCTACCTTTGTGGGTGCTGCATATATTTGTTCTTTCTTGTTGATCAACATATATTTTTATCTGTGAAAGGAATACAACCAAGGCTCTGTTCCACTCTAGAATTGCTATTTGTAGGAACTAAAGTTAAGCAGTTGAACTGGAAATAAGTAACAAGAAAATGAAATAGGAGAAAGCACAGTGTATGTGACGTGAGTACATGATCCAGGAGCATTATTGTCTTTCTGCTACTTTAATGCCGTCATACTTGTTAGAATGACATCGAGACTTGGAAAGTGCTCAGTGTGGTGATAGCTAACCACTGCCGATTGGGTATACATTTTTCATCTGCTTGGGGAAATGATTTTTTTGGCTGATAATAATTTTAGTGTGAAATGATATTAATTCGTATGAAGAGTCTTTATGTCTAGCTATTTGTTCTTGGAATATCCCCTTTAGTAGCCCATACGTACAATGGTTATCGAGTTAAAATGCTCATTGTTAGGAAGATGATCTTGATCTGAACAATGGGAGTGCTTATCCCTATGGACAAAGAGATAATTGATTGTGTTGACAGAAAGATTTTATCTTTTAGCGTGTTTCCTTTGACCTGCAAATTGTATGAATTACATGCTTAGGTATACTTTGAAGAGTCACCAATTGTTGCAGCTGATTCGCCTTTCTAGTTCACAGTATCTTTCTGTAGTTTTTACTTTTATTTGGGTCTCTTTGCCAAGTACACTTACTTCTCTGCTTCATAAGAAACATTCACTATGTCTTAATGACATATTCTGTTTTGTTTGTCATGATATGCATTCTTGGAGAAAGGTCAACTAACAGGTGAACTTAGAAAGAAAATGGAATAGTTGCCTGTATGTGGTTTCATGCTTGCATCATGAAGGTGACTGCTGTTGTTCTTTGTCTCTGGCTCTCTAAGGAGAAAAAACATCGCATGAACATATTGTTTCTCTTGTTTCCATCAATTGCTTAACTATTGGATGGTGAACTAGACTTTAAAGATATAATTGTTGAAGCTTAGCTTCTCCGACGAACATGCAGAGTTCCTTCTTCATAAATAGGAAATCAATGAAACTTTTCTTTCCTGCCAAGGGTGAGTTACAACATAAAGAGGCAGAATTTAATATCTAATTTGCTTCAATATGTCTCTTTTAAGCAGATGCACTGATTATAGTCTGATGCATACAATTTAGGTTTTTTTATTACATTAAGTAAATTAACATTTGAAACAATGCGAGACAAGTACGATCCTCATGTTGTCTCTCTCTCTCTCTCTCTCTACGTATGTACATGTATGAATGTATCGAAATAATTAGTTTCAATTGGATCCAGCTCACTGCCTTGCTTGCTGAGATTGGACTTAACATCCAAGAAGCTCATGCCTTCTCTACTGTTGATGGGTTCTCTCTTGATGTATTTGTAGTTGATGGTTGGCACTTTGAGGTATGTATTTATCATTCATGGCATTTAGATTTATTTTTGGACTTAAAGTTTTAGTTTGATATATGCTGGATCTCTCAAAATGTTGCAAGATGCTACTTGAAAGCCTTCGTTCTTGACTATCACAGACTGCATGTTACATCTTAACAACACATAATTAGCATCCATTGGCATCGAAGGCGTCACTTCTGGCATCTATAGGAATTTTAGTCTGTCTCTATTCCTCTACTGTTGTACAGTTGTCTCATAGAAGATGTCTTTGTTGCATTTGATGGAGCAATCTGTAGCTTGCCTGCTTAATTTTCTAAGAACTGACCCAATTATGCTCTAAACTGTCAGTTGCATTATTTTCTTTGCAATTCCATTACTATTTTTTCAGCAATCATCTCTTATCTTTGTCAAGTAGGCCGAGGATTTAATTGCTTTTTCCTCCATGCATAGGCCAGATAGCTTGTTCTGTAGAATAATATGCTTTTCTCTCTGAATGCCAATATCTGTCGGTCTTTCTGAGTAGGATTTTTGTTGGCATGACCTTAACAACTTTTGCTGTCTGGTGTGTATTTAATCATGTTCTGGGTCAGCCAATTTCCTGTCTTTGTGTAGTAGGTTTCAACCCTTTTCATGACTGAAAAAACCTGTTTATGCACTTTTCGCCATCTGGTGTATATAAAATCAGAAAGTAACATCCTATTTTGGGTGAGCAAATTTCCTGTCATTATTTAATGGGTTTTTTAATCCTTGTCATGATTGAAGAAACCTGTTTAACTTTTTGTTGCTTAAGAAAGATCACAGCCAAACTTCTATCGTTTTGTTTCACATATTTATGTTATTGTCACTTATTTTTGGGAATTTTCAGGAGGAGGAACTTAGGAAAGAAGTAGAGAAAGGAATCCTAAAATTGAAGGTAAATGTGTTTCTATTGACTTGAGCATCTTCATTTCTTTTTGGGATTTTGGAGGTGGTTTTATGAGTTATGCGGTTAATGTGGTTGAGTCACTGGGAGTCATCCATACCTATAGGTTCAGTTAGCAAGCACTTGATGAGAATTGTAGAGCCACTAATAATTCTACTTATGCCTAGAAGCTTGTTATTGTAATTATTATTTTTTAAGTTGGTAGCGGTTCCACTATTTCTATTTAGCATCAGAGCAAGATGTCGTCCGGTTGAATCTCTTAAGCCCCTCATTTTCCTCTCTGTTTAAACTAAATATCCATGCCATTTTCTCTCCGGCTTAATCTTGGCCTATAAGTGAGAAAGATTGTTAAAGCTTTTAAATATCGGATTCACATCTAACTAGTTAAGCTTTTAGATAAGTTGATAGTGGTTGCATATTTTATGAAAGAACCAAGCATATTGAGAATAGAGAATTTCTTAAAATGAAAAGGAAAAAAGGGTGATTGTAACAGACTTCAGCTTGCAATGATACTATGGAGTGTGAATGCTGATTCTGACGTTCACAAGATTTTGACAAACCTCATATCATATTAGTATTATTGCAATGTAATTGCTGCCATTTAGATCTAGGCTCTAGCTACTTCCTGAAAACTGTCACTAGCTTATGGGCTTCCCTTTTCTGAGACGAAATTGAAGTTTGCAAGCTCATCTTATGTGTTGTTGCTTGGTTTTAAACTAAAGATGCCATCACTTACAGTCTTAGCAGAAGTTGTCCCTTTCTGGTTATTAGTCCATGACCCATTCCAATTCCATCTCCACTTCTTCTGTTTGAGTTGAAAATTGTAATACTTTTTATGCAGTGCTGATTGGCTTGTACTTTCCTTATCTTTTAAATCATTATCAAGTCGATTAGTATGGATAAACCATTTAACCTCCTCAGCAGGAGCAGGTTTGGCCAAAACAGGAGCAGGTTTGGCCAAAAAATCATTCTATACCTGCCCCAGGTGAGCACAACCAGAATGGCACTGAATGTCTTCCAGAATGTGTTGAAATTCCCACAGATGGGACTGATGTATGGGAAATAGATCTGAGGCAGCTAGATACTGGAGTTAAAGTTGCATCTGGATCATTTGGTGATTTGTAAGTTTTATTTTATTTTATTTTATTTGGGAGGCTTGTTTGACATATGCTTGGGATGCAGTACTTCATGTCGTTTCACTTCTTCAGGTATAGAGGTACATTTTGTGGTCAAGAAGTGGCTATCAAGATCCTAAAGCCTGGACGTGCCAACGTTGCCATACTGAGAGACTTTGCTCAGGAAATTTATATTATGAGGTTTGTGCTGATATGTTTCTTTTTACGCTAGTGTTGTCTTTTTGTGTTGACCAACATACTTCTAAAGTTTGCGGGCTGCTTGAGATGGAGCATTTTGACTTGACTTTCATCAACATGTCACCTAGCTCTGAGGAATAGCATACTGGTTTTGTTACTATTTGGAGAAATTTGTAATTCACCTGCTTGTTTGTACCTTTTTAAGTTCATCTAGGATGCAGCCCATTGCCTACATGCGTGTAGTGAAGTTCTGGATTTCATGTGACTCACAAAACCTTTCCTCGAACAGCAAGATGACAATATTCTTTCTTTGGTGCTAAAAGGAAAGCTAGAAAGATATCTGGAAAGTCATCTCTCATTCGCATCCTTTGAAAATATATAAATCTCATCAGTACTGTCAAACTAACAAGAAAAACACTTGCCATGAGGTCCTTATTTTAACTGTAGACTTTCTTGCAGAAAGTATAATGCCTAAACTTAAATTGATTTAAAGTGATTCACCCTAGGAATATGCTGGATTTAGTGCAAATTCCAGCAGCTCTCTGTTACCTGTCCTTACCCAGGAATCTCGTGTGAATTTGCTAGACAGTTCTGCATTATGAAGGTCCCCTCTTTAGCTTTCTTTTTAGGAATGCGTGAATGCTTCCATTTTTTTTTTGGAAATAGTCCTTTTATTTTAAACTGCCTTTTTCATATTCAGTCTACCCCAAGCCAACATATTCCTGAAATTTGTGTTTTTCCTTTTAATGTTTTCCAGGAAAATCCGACACAAGAATGTTGTGCAATTTATAGGTGCATGTACGCACCCACCAAACCTATGCATTGTGACGGGTTAGTCTTCTGAGTGCTTTTTAAGTGAGTGGATGTAATGTTTTCAATATTAGGATAGAATTTTGATCTGTGTCAGACTCTAGGTATACGTGATGTTGTATGATAGGGTAATATTGTCATGGAGACCATTGCTAGATTTGAAGAAGATACTATTGAGGACGTTTCCTGCTTTATAAGTTTACTTAATGTTCTTGTAAAAGTTCATAAACAGAAAGGTGCGTATGTGATGGACATATATCTTTCTCTTTTGAAGTTCACTGCAATTTGTACTGGAAGATGAAGCTTTAATCCTTTTAATTCAGCTGACAGGTTTTTCTTTTGTTCTCTTTTTCAAATTTTGATTGTGCATTGCTTTGTCAGAATTCATGTCGAAAGGAAGCATATACGACTTTCTACATAAACAAAATGGTGCGTTTAAGCTTCCTTCTCTACTTAAAGTGGCTATTGATGTCTCCAAGGGGATGAATTATTTGCACCAGAACAATATAATTCACCGGGATTTGAAGACTGCCAATCTTCTGATGGATGAAAACGAGGTAATTATCTGCTTAGAAATTTATACTTCTGTGTTTATCGTGAGAGTGCGATCAGATGAGGGAAACAAGAGTTTGACGCTTTTGAAGAACTAAATTTGGAATTTCCTTCTATAGTACATAATATTTATCATTCGATTATAAGTATTGAATCAGCATGGAGAAGCTGTTACAGTTTGATCAGGATCCTATTTTTTCTGTTGCTGTTGGCTCATCGAAATATGACAGAAAGAAAAGAAAAGATTGTAATGCTGGTTCTACTGTTGATCCTTTCGCCAATCAGTAGGAATAGATGTAGCAATTTACAGATGAAATCATGTTAAATAAGGGGCTGTAGAATGTAAGAGAATGCGGAGCAAGTACTACTGTCTAAGTAGCTTATCAGGTTCAGGAGAACAAGGAAACAGAGCACTTCTTTTGGGTTAAGATACCGATGCACAAAGTTCATGTATGGCTAAGAATTAGTAGTCTTGGATCAAGATAATATAACTATATTGTGATTATCTACTTCCCGAAGAGATATGAGAGATTAAGACTTGCTGCTCTAAGGTCTCTCTCTATTTCTGACAGGTGGTTAAAGTGGCAGATTTTGGGGTTGCCAGGGTGCAGGCTGAAACTGGAGTAATGACAGCTGAAACTGGAACATACCGCTGGATGGCCCCAGAGGTGTGTCTCTTTCTGGAGATCAATGCCAACATTATTATCTGCAAGGCTGTGCTGATCAGGGATCATGTTACATTATATGTACCTGCCATGATCTTCTGTGTCGCCTTATCTGACCATCTTGGCGTTTCATGGATAAGAGTGTTTGTTGTTTCTGAACACCTAGGCTTTTTGCTACAGATGCTGTAGCTGCTCTATCCTATTGAAGTACTCCAAAGTACCAATTGTTGTATTCAGTCTCCTACGCTGCTCAACTCACTCTTATTATCTGTTTGAGTTGGTTAGCATGGAGCTTCTATTTGATTGCGGGCTTATATATGCTTACCATATTGGGGCATTTTCCTTTTTCTGGGGGTTCTGGGGTTCAATTTTGGCTTCAGCTAGTAGTCTATCATGAAATATTGTGCTGGAAATCCAATAGATGATAGTTACCATGGATGAGGCATGCTAAAGATATTTTCTGAGTCTTTTCTTTAATCAGTTGGGCCAAATGCAAGTCATCACAATTTTTTGTTGTTGTTTAGGTTGTACTCATTTTCCCATCGTTACTGTAAATGGCCATTACTTATGTCGGCTTTGCTAAACATAGGTGATTGAACACAGACAGTATGACAACAAAGCAGATATTTTTAGCTTTGGCATAGTATTGTGGGAGCTTCTGACTGGGGAAGTAAGTCCCTCTTCTTCTTCACATTGTCTTCCTTCCATATAATAAATGCCATCAAAGTTAATTTATTTATGCAACTGAAATGCCAGCTTCCTTACACCTACTTGACCCCTCTTCAAGCAGCCATTGGAGTAGTACAAAAGGTTGGAATTGTCACTTTTGGCTTTATATGCTTCATTATTCAGCTGTTCGGTCTATTTTTAGAACTGACAATTTGTCTTGAATGGATCATAGGGTCTCCGCCCTTCCATTCCGAAAGGCACTAACCCATTGCTGGTAGAACTACTTCAAAGATGCTGGCAGCGAGACCCCAAGAGAAGGCCCAACTTCTCTGAAATCTTGGTGGTCCTTCAGCAGATAGCAAAGGAGGTAATCTGTTGCTCATAATTAATTCTTCGTTCCTAGCAAATGAATCAATAATATGCATCATTTCATGCAGGTTGGAGAGGAAGGAGAGGATAAGCGCAAGGACAAATCATCGGGCGGATTCTTTTCGGCATTCAAAAAGAGCCATCACTGAGGTTGAATGGAAAGAGTCTGTATATATTCTACCATCTAATCGTATAGTGCGATGCTGATGACAACAGGGTAGCTGCATCCTGTACAGAATTTGCCTGGGTGTTTAACCGAACTCAGTAATGATTGTTTGCCTCTTCTTTTGGGAGCTTAAGTTATTGCCATATTTTCTTTTTTGCCCCCCAAAAAAAGGAAGGGAATGGAAAATAGCTCCTCGTCCACAAAATTTACCTCGTCTTGTACTTTAGCCCCAGAATTAGAATCTTTTCTGACGTATTTTGGTCCTCCGTCCTCATTTTAGGCGAATGTTGGGCGTGTTTCTTGCTTGTAACACATACAAGTGTGTAGTTGAAGAAAATTTAGGGAAACTTCCTTGCAACTTTTTAGTCGAGGGATTTTGCTAACGTGACCAAAATTTGTCTAAAATGGGGCTTTTGAGGGCTTATTTAGATCGATTGAATACTTCAGAGACTGTCGAGCAAAAGAAGAGCTCTCCCTTTAACATTTAGAATGCGAGCCTTTAAATTCTAGGAGATGAAGTGCAAAACTCTGTAAGTTTAGGGAAACCGTAGCTATTTCCCTTCCAAAGAAAAAAAAAGTGTACAATTTTTCCATTTGCTTATAATTCCTCATTCTGCCCTTTGTACTCTTCTCCTAATTCCTCTGCCGTCGTTTGTCAATTTTCTGATGGATGATGAACGATGTCGTCTTCTCCAAGTCTCGCCGGTGTCATGAATGTTATGTATGACTATTGCAGCCCCCGTCAATAAGTCCATCACAATTGTATCTTCTCTGTTGTGAGGTAGAATCAATGTCGTCGATTCGCACTGTCATATTTCTAAGGGCTTTGCATCTGACGTAAATAAATCTACCATTAGCCTAATCCCCTTCTCTCCCTAATGATCAGCAGTCGCGGCATGACTGGGTCGGAACAAGTGGACTTGCTCAATTATATTCAGCCGTGCTTCCCGGTACCGTCCAAGCTCGACCGATCTGCTGTTATCTATTCTTCCTAAATGAAGTTTGCCTAATCGAATACCTGACTTGAGTCGTTCGCAAGTAATTTCAAGCGAGTGTTCTCGGGCTCGGATATGAAGGGTGTGCACTTACGCTAGTCTAAGTTTAAACAGGATAAGTAAGGTCCGATCAAGCTCAATCTCTGTCTAGCTAGTTCGTAAAGTAACTGACTGAACTAAAAGTTAAATTTAAGTTGCGAGATTGACTCGACTCGACCCTGCTGTCATTCTTTCCTACTGGCATATGTAGGCCAAATCTGTGGATTCGAGATGACTTCAGCACATGCCGATGAACGTGCTTGTCTCCTGTTGACAAGGAATCAGAATTGCTAAAAATGGGCATCGACACGATCAAACTATCAAAAAAGAAGTCTCATCTGTTAACAAGCTATGCATCCTGGAGAAAAATTGCTGGTCAGGAATCCGAATTACTGAACGTGAACATCAACATGATCAAACAACTATTCAGGAAAGAAAGGAAAAAAAAAAGTTGCTCAATGTCGCGCCCTTTCGAAACAAATGCGTAAATAGGCATTAGGATTTCGGTTAGGATCAGGGTGGCCGACTAAAAACTAAGTGTCGAAGCCTCTGCATTTTCCACAATGTCAGGCAGCATCCTTTGTTATAACAATTGTCCCGTAGCCTGAGTGAATTTCGTATACTGTTCATTCATCAGAACAGATTCCGAGCAGCTGCCGCGTGCGAACCCGGACCTGCAACCGCACGAGCGCGTGCATGCACCGCAGCGCTATTTGCGCCTGGCTCCTCACGTACGTGCCCCGAGCCAATGCTTGCAGCTTCACGAGGCTCCTCAGCGCTCTAAATGCCCGTCTCGCCTATGTTCCGTGACCGGTTAGTTTCCAAGTCGATACCGTCATATATAGCTATAGGTGATAACAACAATTCAAATTGAAGAAGAAGCAGACATAATTAGAGTCTAACATACAAGATGGCCCCTGAAATAAGATTGGATCTTGATGGCCGCGAGCTCTTCTTCCGTGAAATGTCGCCGCGACGGCGTCGACATTGATGAGATGGGTTCATCTAGTAGGATGGCTCGTTGGTCCAGCAAGTCATCGCTGGCTCGATCCGCTATCAATGCTTCTCCTGCAGGACCGTGGTCGCTATCGCTACGGATGAGGATGTTCCTACGAGACGATCCGCGGAACTTCTTGCCGATTGACTTCAACCACTTCCGCGATAATCCCATCTCTCTCTCTCTCTCTCTCTCTGCGTGTTCAACCTCGGACCTCTGTTTCTGTTCTTCAAGTACAAACACCAGAATAGGAAACAAAAAGCAGCGACAAAGGAGGTTGGAGTTAGGGGCATGATAGATGTGCGCACCATGTTTTGCTTTAGTGGGAAGTCTGACAGGAGTTGGTTCAGTCAGCTGCCAAACATCAACTGTCTCTGAAGCCCAACAACGTGGCGGGATGATTTCCTATATCATATGTTATGTGAGTTTGAAGCAATTGAACATCAAGAAAAGGGTGTTCCAAACATTTTTTTTTTCTTTTAATACGGGTCCCAAGTTCCAAAGTTTCCTCTATTGTTTTCCGCGTGATTTTGATTGTCGAAAGAGTACAGTGAACTACACTTCTTTGTTAAATTTGGAAGAATTCATGAAGGGACGCGTAAATAAACTAGCATTCACAAAAGGTTACGGCTCGAGATTTTTTCATGTTGTTCCGGTTAAAATCATATCGGCTCACCCATAATCCTAGCATTAAAATGCTGTAATCTTATTCAACTTGAGATGTTATCGAAACCTCTAAGTTTGATCTCTAAGGAGGACATGGGAGGATACTTCTTTTTCCAGTGAACTTTTGGAAAAATTGACGCGAGATCTCTCTAAGCTCAATACTGTGATAGCAAGTGTACTTAGCGTTGAAAGATTACTTGCGGCCACCAGCCTAATGCCTCATGTCAGCTCCATCTCTGGCTTAATTATTTGAAATCTATCTGCTCATACACAGAGAGATAGAGATAGAGAGAGAGAGAGAGAGAGAGAGAGAGAGAGAGAGAGAGAGAGTTGATGTAAAGGGCCATCTGTTGAAAACTTGCACACCAACCATATCAATAGTCTCTTATAGTCCAAGAGTTATTCCTGTAAAATGTGAACTCAAAGCTAGCATTATTCATCGCA
The DNA here is from genome assembly GCA_019926035.1 of Melaleuca alternifolia. NCBI lineage: Eukaryota > Viridiplantae > Streptophyta > Magnoliopsida > Myrtales > Myrtaceae > Melaleuca > Melaleuca alternifolia. The sequence goes on along the minus strand of JAGKPW010002416.1, from coordinate 2,512,875 downwards.
CATGCTTATGAGTGTGTGCTTCGACATCGGAATGTGCGATATCTCTAGCACATCGACGATGCGTGTGGCATCTTTTGCCGTTGATGAGATCAAAGTTAATGCAGAGCGTACTCTGCTTCTTCCATGGCGAAATCCAATTGCCCTCGTGCCTCATCCCTACGAAGATCCGAGTGCATTCACAGGTTTGTGGGGAGTCCGTTTTGTGTCCAAGCGGCGTAGCCACCGGCTATGTCTGTGACGGCGCTAAAACCCTGCAAAACACAAATGAGTTCAGGGTAAACTAGGGATGTTTTGGAGAACCCGTGTACCCCGACACACTCCACTTTTGAAAGCATGACTCCTAGAGCGAGTCGGCGACAATCTTTCCACGCAATTGTCACCCTTAATAAGCTCATTGCTCAGCAGCTAAACGGAATCGAACAATACGCCTGCAATTATCATCAATTCATTGAAGTATCTACAGATTGATATGGCTGACGCTAGGAATCACCAGCACTAAACGCCAGTTCTTCCTAATGCTGCCGAACTTCCGTTTCTTGTTAATGTGACCTTTGTCGTGGCAACAGCAGAACTTTTACTTGAAACCACCACCCTAAGCGTTATTAAGCATTTCGAGAGAGATGTCTCGCTTACCGCAGCTAGCAGATCTTTTGCAGCCATCATCGATCGTTTCCCACTCTGGCATCCCTGTAAAACGCGATACCTTCAATCACCCAAACAGAGTAGAGAAGATAGAACAACATAGCTCAAAAGGAAAAAAAAAGAATATAGAAACGTGATCCCGAGAGTCATCAGTGACGATTACAGTTACAATCAAGTCCGGTGACATACTATGATAATTTCGTCGTCCTTTCTGAACTGCTTCGACACTTCCTCAACAAATTTGTCGTTCTTTGTCATCCCTACAGGATCAAGTAGAAATCATGACAAACAGAGTAGAGGTTTCAATGCAAAAAGATGAGAAACATCAGCCAAATCCAGTCTTGATAATTCGACCTCAAATTCAGGAATACAACAATGCAACATCATTCTTTCTACATAAACTACTGAAAAACTCTAGTAGTCTGCGTGATCAACTAGTAACAGCAGGTCATGAAAGTCTCTCAAACACATGAGAACAAATTCGGTTTCTTTTCAGCAAATAAAGTTGAAAACCTGATGCAACTCTGTACATGTAAGGGATGTTAATAGCTCCGGATGCATGACCGGCGTCGAATTCTTCAGGAGTCCTGCAGTACACATCCCCAACCCCAGAATAAGCTAGAAATCTTTTATGCTATCAACATATTCTACCAAAAAGCAACAGTAAATTAAAGCTAAATACGATTCAAGAAGATTGTAGTCACGAGCGCACACCTGACATCTAAATAATGGTGTCCGGCTTGAAGGAGCTCATGCGCTACGCGCACTGGCACTGAAGCCGGAATTCCAGCTGCTTCCGACTCACTCCTCAAGGCTGCCTTCGGACTGAATCATTGAATTCGACAAGATGATTTACAATACAACCAAATCACATATGCACGCGCAATCAATCAACTTTAGCCTAAAGGGCTCACTCTAGGTAACGTGAAATGATGCATCAGCCAAACAAATAGATCAAAATTCATGGCCATTGTATTAATTTGCATTCCCGAGGCTTCACGCGCATGCGGACCGATAGAATGATGAAAACCCGAGAACCCATAACTATTGCGCCATGCACACGAATAAATAAACATCACACTGAAAATCTCAACCTAGGAAAAGAATCAACTCAAGAGAAAGCAGGATGAAAACAGATTAAACTACAAAATACCGTTAAAAGTTCTGATGAGAAATCTTTTAGTTCAGCTCACAGTGCACATCCAAAGTGAGAGAGATATCAAGATCGATTCTATTCTCATGGTGGCGTACCGAGTGGTGTTTGAACTCTGGGTGTTGAAGCCATCCATCCGACTCTGCCGATTCGTGATCGAAACCAACACCAAAGGACGTCTGCAAGAAAAGGCACAACCAAAAGTAAAACAGCATAAGCACATATATATTCCGGACATGAAGAGAGACTTGTAAGGGAATTGATCAGACGACAAAACCAAGGACCTTGAGACCAGATGTTCCGAGAAAATCAACGGAGAGAACGAGGTGGGGGTTGCGAAACAAGAAGAGGAAGAAGGAGCAAACGAGGTCACTTTCATCTCGGGGTTTCTTGGACTATGTTTCCAACTTTATCCGTCCTATTGGTCTTGTGCGAATTGCGTCGGCAATGGGGTGCAGTGAAGGCGAACGTATATTTATGGCCTCTCTGTGCTGTGAGAACGAGTGCTATGGATAGACCTGGTGACATGTCGGCAGGCGGAGCCAAAAGTTCTTGCTCTTCTCTCACGAACAACGTCGTATTAAGACAAGAGGGAGAGGCCATGTGAAGATATTCCCTCTCCTAGCCGCTGGAAGTTCAGCTGCCCCTGAGGGTCAACTCGACTTATCCATTACTCGAGCTCGATCAAGTAGCTGACATTTCTGCCCGAGCTTTAGCTGAATAGAAAATCGAGGTACTCGATCTCATCTCATCTCATCTCGGTCCAAATGAAGAAGAGCTCGAGCTTCATAAAATCATCAGATATACCTTTCTTGCATTTTCTGATACGTGGACATATTGGGTCATATGATTAGCCATCGATTATTCTCATGGCTAAGAAGAAAAGGAGTTCAATGCGGAATGATTAGCTCGCAAGATCGTCGCCCCGAGTTCTAAAGAACTCGAGCTCAACTCAACAAGCTATACGAGAGAATTCTAGTTACTAGAAATTATCGAGCCAGATTTAAATTATATTAGCGTGTTGACTATGAAAGGATTGGACCCAGTTCGAATGGAACCAGATGATGACGAAGCGCCTTTTCCAGACCACCCACGTGGATTTCTCCCATTTAGGCAATGGATAAGTTTCAACAGGGAAAGTTGCCACCGCCGCGGCTGTCCTCAGTCATAGACTCAGAAGTCTTTGGCTTATCTCGTTCACCCTATGGATATGAAACCTGCAGTATCGTATTGATTGCTGTCAGTCATGTTTCATGAACGCCATTTAGTCTCTTGATTTATTGGACTAAGATGGTTTTATCTAGTCCTCTTAACTTATTCTTTTTTTTTTTTTGATAACCGAGATGTCCGGGTCAGCTTGCGCGCACCTCGACTATTTCTCGGGGGAGACTAGCACAGCAACCTACCGCCATGGCCCCCCACTTAAATCACAGGCGCTTTCCCGGGGAATCGAACCCAAGACCTCAACGAAGCCCGAGTTCGCCCTAACCAGCTGGGCTACCCATGGGTAAGTTTATTCTTTTATTATTCCCCCTCCTCTCTTCCTATCCTAAGGGGACTCGCTCAAACTCTTGATTTAGTACGTTCTTGATGGATTAAATATTAAAAAAAATTACTAAACATATTATATGGAGATTGATTTAGTCATAAATTTTTTAAAATTATATCTATTAAGTCAAGAACTTGTTGATTGACGAGGGCGTTGGGCCCTTTGCCCAGATCCAAGTGAGGGCTACGGCTCTTGCTTGTTGGCCAATGAGGGCCTATGGATCTTGGTGAGGGTCAAAGCACTTGCCTGTGGTTGGTGCGGGTTCGAAGGCTCTTGCTCGTGGTCGATGAAAGTTGTGGCACCCTCATCTAGACTAGGCAAGGGCCCGCTAGGGACCTTCTTGGCTCTAGAGTTGGAAAAAAAAAGAATAAAAAATTTAAACAATTAAAAAGGTTAAAATATCATCCATGTTAGCTGTGTTAGATTACCATGTTAGCTATTTTCAATTGATGGCTAGATTAATTAAATTAATCAATTATGTAAAGATTCATGATTAAATTGACAAATTATTCAAATACTTAGAATTAAATTGGTTACTGTACAATAAGCTTATGACTTTTAGGGCATTTTAACTAGAGTGCATGCAACTGAATTAAGAGTTTGTGCAAGTCCCATCTAGATAGGAAGATAGCAGGGGAATAATAAAAAGTTGGCACAATTTTCAACAAAAAAGAAAAGAAGAAAGACTTAAGATCATACCGACAAATTATTAAATATTTTAAAATTAAATTAATATAATTAAAAGATTTATAATTAAATTGAACATTACGCGTGTGAATTTGTGGATAATTTTCTCCATTCTCAACAATAGATTTATTGCTTTGCTTTTATTAAGGCTTCATCTGTATCCCTGAATAGAGGTTTGTCATTCTCATTTTGCATGGGATCAGCGAGATTAGTCGCTAAAATATCAAGATCATATCGAAAGAGTGGGCCCCACATTGATGGCCCCCAATGAAGGGTCAAGATCACCTAGGTTCGGCTTTTGCGATGGTTGTGTACGGCTGCATCCAATCCCGGGATTCGGCCATGTTCATTCGCCGGAAAAGGGCTAAGGCTCCGAAGTAAGAATTCACAGAAAAGTTAAATTGTTTTTGGGACCAAGAGAAAAGACGAGAGCGTCGCGCACCGGCCCGGGCACGCTGGCTGAAGTTCATCGGCGTTGCCAAACTCAGGTCCCCGGTGAACTAGTGAGATCGGCTCTCCGGGCCGCGTGCTGGGTAGGGTGGAACATGTCCCAGAACAAGTATTCGCTGCGATTCGGGCACGGGTTGGGGTTGTCATTGGGGAAGCGTGGCTTCTCTGCAGTCAGTGTCCCACTTCCGCAGCATGCTGCTTCTATGTTGCTGATGCCTAATTGCACCTAAGAGTTAAAGATGGAAATCAGAGGAAACTGGTTAATCAAGACACACAAAAGAAGCGGAAGAAGAAGTAGAGGAAGAAGAAGGAATAAGAAGAAATGGTTGAAAATGGATAGTAATTGTATGCTCACCAACGACATGAGGATCGTCCATAAACGGGTGGAGGTCATAGCGTTTGCATCTCCAAGCGAGCACACCATGCCTTGGAGCTGTGAGCTCAGATTTTGTGATAAAAGCCAAGATCCTGGAATAGAAGGACTGAGCATAATCATTCAGCTCCGTCAAACAGCCCAACCCGCTCGCCGTCAAGTTCTGAAGCTGTGCGAATGGGCGGCACCCGATCGGCGGGACGCTCACGATCCCGAATTTCCGAGCTCTCAAGTTGTACAAAGCCTGGCATTCCCATTCCCTGTCGACGCAAAGACGTCAGAGAGTAATTAAAACTACGTTGACTTATGCAGTCGAACAAAATTAAAAGACTAGCTCCTGCTTAATAATAACTCCCAAAATAATTCTCGACATTCCTTTTACCCAGGCAAGTCGGAGTCATTTATAAGTGAATGATCCCAAAATTTTAAGGTTCAAAATCCACAGGAAGGTCGGTCTAAGCTTTTCTCAGACGATGAGAAACTGAATATCGAGTTGATATCTACCATCAGTTGGGCTAACGGTGGCCATCAGCTCTGTCTGGGACATGGTGGTCTCGTCGTAACGGTAGTGATCTAAGATGTTGTTGCTTTCGACGCTGATGAAGAAGAACGATTTGGCAAAGAACGCGGCACTCACAATTTGACTTGGTAGCTGTGAGATAACGCTCTGAGCCACCGCAAATTGTTGCACTTGTTGTGCCATTCATAGTCAAACCTCTGACTACTCAAACTTGGATTTATCTATGTACGAGAAAGCTCCTTGCTAATGCTTGACTTGGGCTTGGCTCGCTCGAGCATGATGATGATGGGCTACTTGAGTATTGGATGGCCTTTCTCATCCAAAAGCTAGCTCCAATAACGAGGTTTTTCTTCACACTTTTAAATCGTCCATCATCGTCTCCTTCAACGAATGTGAGACAACCTCAGTAATCTCTCAAAATGGTGAAAATACACCATTGTCCAACGGTTTTTGATGGAGTTGGCACTGTTATGGAAATCAATCAGGTTATAAAGGGAAGTCAGGTACATATGTCTTTGATCTTTATGAAAACCTTTTGAATCAAGTATTGTAGTAATTCAAAAGGTTCTCGACAGCCTACATGAAGTCGGAAGTTTTTTTTTTCTTATCTTCTATTCTTACTTATTTTTCTATTTCTATATAGGCTTGTTCTATGTTTGGATTTGTCGGGATTTTTTTTAATTTAATTAGATCTTAATATAAATTAAATGAACAATAACTATGTAATCTTATTCCTAATAAATTGATCCCAAAATAGCATATCCAAATTATAAGAAAGTCGATAGACTTGTTCCGGGATGTATGTAATCGTTAGTCCCCACTTTAAATGCAGAGTCTCCAAATATAATGACGGGAGGTACGTCGTCCGCCAAAGCCGAGACGAGCATCATGACGGTGGCCCAAAAAATAGCCCAAGTTCCTGTTACTGTGAGAAGACGGTGAAGACAGACATGTCTGCCATGGTTGTAGGAAGTGAACTCTTCTGAGTTTCCCTACTCTTGAGAGATATAAGTAATGATGATGGTATGTGCGGTTTCATCTGCATTATGGCAGAGAAGGGTTTAGGAAGGGAACAAGCGGATAAAGACAAAACATATTTATACAAACGACCATTATTTCGGCGGAGGGCCAGAGTTTTTCACCCAATGTATCACACTGAGGAACAAAACATGATCATTCGAAGGATGTAGCAGATGCCCTTTCTTTGGTTTTACCGAGAGAAATGACAGCTGGCGATAAAGTTTAACATGTTCTTCGACTTTAGTGGACGGAATTTTCAGCCACGTGTTTGTTTGTTGACTTTGAATTTGAAAGTGAACGGTTAAAAAATAAAATAAAGATTGAAAAAAAATGAAAGTACTGATATTAACGATTGCAAGAAAGGTAAATGGTACGCGAGATAAAGCATACCAAAAATGTTACTTTGCAGGAAATTTAAAGGGAAATCACTTTATTTATGTCAATTTAGTCCATAATCTTTTACAAATTTGTTAATATAGTCATAAGCATTTTGATCATTTGTCATTTTAGTCATATTGACCGATTTTAGTCAGAAATCACTAATATAAATACCATGGTATCGTCATTGCTAATGTGGAAACTTTTTGCATTTTTTTTAAACTTCCCTTTTTTCTTCATTTTCTTTTCCTTTGGCATGTGGCCGGTACTAGCCATGGCTGGCGAAGGCTTGATCCTTGTAGCCTGGGTTGGCAAGGGGCACCCTCACTTATGGTCGGTCACTGGCCATGGCTGAGTATTGGCAACATGTCAAAGGAAAGAAAAGGGAGAAAAAAAAGGAAGGAAAAAAAAGGAAAAAATTAAAAATTATCTACACTGACATTGGCCACGTCAAGTATTTGATCGATATCTACGTCAATGATATTTTGTCAAATTTGGATGGAAAAACTAAATTGGTAGGTCGTCAACAATTTTAAGACCAAATAAGTAAATCTTAATTAAAATACTTAATATTAAATTAACACTTATGAAATGTGTAAACTAAATTAAATTATTATCAAAATATTTACCACTAAATCGACACAATTTAAATGTTTAGAACTGAATTGACTGCATTACAATAGATTTACGACTTTTTGACACTTTCCCCCAAGATTTTATACGGTAATCGATCCTATCTATACCTTCATGAGTTATTGGCTTAAAAGATTTAATATTTACTTAAGTTGACCATTCATTATTCCACTTTGTGCTTCTCTTAGCTCTCCTCTTATCAACGTTGGACTCGCCTACGAGAAAATATTATCGAGAGGTTTCTCATTGTCGCTTTCAAGGGAATCGGCTGAGATATCGAGATCGTCTAGAAAATCGACATTGAAGAGGGAAAGAGAATTTATTTGTGCGTCCACAAGAATAAAGCTTCTGCATGTAAAAATAAGTGTGGTCCACATGACATTATTAATGGTTTAATATTAATTTATATGCTGAAATATTTAGTGGCTACGAGAAGACACAACTCTTCATAAGTAACGTTATAATGAAATGGTGCAATTATGAAAATGAAGTGCTATGATGGAAGGCACCTATTGAAAAGGCACCTTAAAGTATAGAAGGGAAATCTGGTCCTCTCTCCACCCATACGAAATAATAGAAGCGTTTATCCTCCATCAAATAATCGTGTTAAGGTTAAGTGGGTTAAGGGAGAGAAATTGGATTCCGTTGTTTCTTCCGAAGATAAAAGAAGTGCTACTACGCAATGGAGAAAGGTATGTCATCAACCATCTTATAGTTTGTGAAAACCATGAAGATCTAAGATTCGTTTGATGATCTATTTCCGCATTAAAGTTTATGATCATCGCTTACAGTTGGTATCAGAGCATGGTTTATGATCTCATGTTTTTCCGTTTAATGAAATATGGATGGTTTATGGGTTTATTTTCATTGAGCAACTACTGTATGAATATATGTTTGATAATTTCGTGAGATTTTTGAATGAATTAAATTCGGATGGTTTTGGGCATTTTGGGGGCAAAAGAAGATTGGCGATTCCGGTCAAATTCCGGCGACCCACCGGCCGGCTTCCGACCAGTAAGGTCATACCACCATGGACAACGAAAGCCCTAACATGATTTGGCATTATGATGGTTGTCGGTGGCTAATTGAGTGGCGGAAGTTTAAAAAAAAATTAAGGTTAGGGTTCATAGAAAGTTTGCTTGATTTCGGTTAATTTCTTGGCCGTTTTCGCAATTACTTGAACCTGTGAAGTTGTATAAGTGTTCTCTACAAATCCCTTGATTTTATTTGATCGGAAATGGTCTGTGGAAAGAGAATTAGGCGGTGGAACACGCGGTGGAGGAAGAAAATCGCGAACCGGCGCGAAGAAAAGAAGAAGAGAAGGGGGCGCGTGCAAGGCACACGCCCGCGTGTGGTCCCCACGCGCCTGGCATGTGCCGCGCGTGGGATCCACGCGCCTGACACACGCTCCGCGTGGTTTTACTGTTTTGCCCTTACCACGTGAATTACCTCTTATGCCATTAACAGTTTATTTACGTTTTTGCCCTTACTTTATGTGATTGCACATAAATTATTATTTAGGCATTATTATATCTTTATGATAATTTGATTATGAATGTTTAAAATAATCAAATTATGAATAATAATTATTGTACGTTATAATTTTAGAAATTCAATTAAGAAAGGTTTGTTAGTCACCAAAGTGGCCAAACCTGAACGTATGAATTTTAAAAAATTATAATATTTTATTCAATTATCCATAATTAATTGATGCTATGAATGAAATGATATGTCACATATATCATTAGTAAAGTCACGGATACATTGAAGTTCATTTGTTATAAGAATTTAGGGATTCACCCAAAGGTTAATCAATTTCTTATAATTTTCATGAACGTAATAGTTGGTAATTGATATGTCTCGTTAACTTTTGTTTGTATATCCAAAGATAGCAAATAAATTTTAATGAGGTACATATATAATTGCCAAATAAAAGTTATTAGCATCATTATAGTTGAATGTATGTTTGTATTTCATAGGATCACCCAAAGGAGAACTATGATATACATATTATGTTTGATTTGAATCTGATTACGTGATATTTTCAAAGCACTAAAATGTGAGTATCTTCTTGTAAATTTGCAGTATCTGTACCGGTTTCTCTGCATTCGCATGCTTCGTCTGTTCCATTATTTAATGAAATGAATTTCTCTGATTGGTGTGAACAAGTCCAGTTTCACTTAGGTGTCCTGGATCTTGATTTAGCACTTCAAGTTGAGAAACCAGCTGCTATTACTGATGAAAGTAGCGATAATGAAAAATCATTCCATAAAGCTTGGGAAAGATCAAACAGACTGAGCTTGATGTTTATGCGAATGACAGTTGCAAACAACTTAAAGACTACTCTTCCCACAACTGAAAGTGCTAAGGAATTTATGAAATTTGTGGAAGAGCGCTCTCAAACTGCTGATAAGTCACTTGCTGGTACATTGATGAGTACATTGACCACCATGAAATATGATGGTTCACGTACCATGCATGAGCATGTACTTGAAATGACAAACCTAGCAGCAAAATTAAGGACTTTGGGAATGAACGTAGATGAGTATTTTTTAGTACAATTCATACTCAATTCCTTGCCTCATGAACAATATGGGCCATTTCAAATGAATTACAACACTATTAAGGATAAGTGGAATGTAAATGAATTGGCTAGTATGCTTGTTCAAGAGGAAACGAGGATAAAGAATCAAAAGACTCATTCTGTCCATTTCTCAAGTCATCAAGAAGCTGGAAAGAATTATAAAAGGAAAGGTGGAAAAAGCAAGAAGAAAGGTCTACATAGCCTGAATGATTCTTCTAAAGCAATCCACAAGAAGGAACACAATCTTATGAAGTGTCACTTTTGTAGTAAAGTTGGACACTTGAAGAAAGATTGCTTGAAGCGTAAAGCTTGGTTTGAAAAGAAAGGTAAGCCATGTGCTTTAGTATGTTTTGAATCAAACTTTACTGAAGTTCCTTATAATACTTGGTGGATTGATTCTGGCGCCACCACTCATGTTTCCAATACGATGCAGGGATTTCTTACGATCTAAACCATAAAGCCAAATGAAAACTATGTGTTTACGGGGAATAGAAACAAAGCTCCAGTTGAAGGCATTGGCACTTATAGATTGATCCTAGATACTGGACATTATTTGGATTTGTTTCAAACCCTTTATGTACCTACATTTTCCTGCAATTTAGTTTCTTTGCCAAAACTTGATGTCGCGGGATTTTCTTTCAAGTTTGGCTGTGGATCTTTTAGTTTCTTTAAGAATAACAAGCTTATTGGAACTGGATGTTTATGTGATGGTCTCTACAAGTTAAAACTTGATAGTGTTTTTGTTGAGACTTTAATGACCTTGCATCATAATGTTGGCACTAAACGCAGTTTAGTTGATGAGAATTCTGCTTACTTGTGGCATAAACGTTTAGGTCACATATCCAAAGAAAGAATGCAAATATTAGTGAAAAATGAAATTCTTCCGAATTTGGATTTTACAGACCTTGGAGTGTGTATTGGCTGTATTAAAGGCAAACAAACGAAACACACTAAGAAAGGTGCCACAAGAAGTACAAAGCTTCTTGAAATTATACACACTGATATATGTGGTCCTTTTGATGTTCCATCTTTTGGTGGAGAAAGTTATTTCATCACCTTTATTGATGATTTTTCACGTTATGGCTATGTTTATCTATTGCATGACAAATCTCAATCTGTCGATGCACTTGAGGTGTATATTAAAGAAGTTGAGAGGCAATTAGATAAAAAGGTGAAAATCATAAGATCAGATAGAGGTGGTGAATATTATGGAAAGTATAATGAATCGGGACAATGTCCAGGTCCATTTGCTAAATTCCTTGAAAAGTATGGTATTTGTGCTCAATACACAATGCCGGGTACACCACAACAAAATAGTGTTGCAGAAAGGCGTAATCGTACGTTAATGGAAATGGTTAGGAGTATGATGAGTTATTCATCTTTACCCTTATCTTTGTGGATGTATGCATTAAAGACTTCTATGTACCTATTAAATAGAGTTCCTAGTAAGGCAGTTTCAAAGACTCCATTTGAACTGTGGATGGGAAGGAAACCTAGTTTAAGACACCTGCATGTTTGGGGTTGTCTTGCAGAAGTAAGAATTTACAATCCACATGAAAAGAAATTGGATTTTAAAACGATCAGTGGTTACTTCATTGGTTATGTAGAAAAATCCAAAGGGTACAGATTTTATTGTCTTAATCATAGTACAAGAATTGTTGAATCTGGAAATGCTAGGTTCATTGAGAATGGTGACATTAGTGGGAGTGAAGGAATGCGTAATGTTTGCATTCAAGAAGTTAGGATGGAATATCCCATACCTAAAACTTCTAAAGTTGTTGTTTCTGATGTTGTAGTTCCACCTAATAATTATCAAGAACAACAAATAAATGATTTCTGAAAATGTCAATAATGAACCTAGCGTAGTTGAGTCACAAGAAATGACATTAAGAAGAACTGTGATGATTAATCAAGAACTCCAAATCAATAATATCAAGAACAACAAATAAATGATTAAACACTCTATAATGAAAATGTCAATAATGAACCTAGCGTAGTTGAGTCACAAGAAATGACATTAAGAAGAACTCAAAGAGAAAAGAGACCAGCCATTTCTGATGATTATGTGGTTTATCTACAAGAGTCTGACTCTGAGTATGAAATTGACTTAGGAATTGATAATGATCCAGATTCATTTTTGCAAGCCATGGACTGTGATGATTCTAGTGAATGGTTCAATGCTATGAAAGAAGAGTTAAAATCTATGGATGAGAATCAAGTCTGGGATCTTGTTGAATTGCCTAAAGGGTGTAAAAGAGTCGGGTGTAAATGGGTCTTTAAGACCAAGCGTGACTCAAAAGGCAATCTTGAACGATATAAGGCCAGACTTGTTGCTAAAGGTTTTACTCAAAAGGAAGGCATTGATTATAAGGAGACCTTTTCACCAGTTTCCTAGAAAGACTCACTTAGAATCATTATGGCTTTGGTGGCTCATTATGATTTAGAGCTGCATCAAATGGATGTTAAAACTGCTTTTCTTAATGGGAATTTAGAGGAAGAAGTTTATATGGACCAGCCCGAAGGCTTTTCAGTTAAAGGAAAGGAACACATGGTGTGCAAATTAAAGAAATCAATATATGGACTTAAACAAGCTTCCCAACAATGGTATCTTAAGTTTAATGATACCATAACTTCCTTTGGATTTAAGGAAAACACTGTTGATCGGTGTATATATATGAAGGTTAGTGGGAGTAAGTTTATTTTTCTAGTTCTATATGTTGATGACATTTTGCTTGCTACTAATGATCTTGGTTTGTTACACGAAACCAAGAAATTCTCTCTACCAATTTTGAAATGAAGGATATGGGAGAGGCAACATATGTGATAGGAATAGAAATATTCCGTGATCGATCACAAGGATTGTTAGGATTGTCTCAGAAAGCCTATATTGATAAAATTCTAGAGAGGTTCAACATGAATAGATGTTCAGCAGGAATTGTTCCAATTCAGAAAGGGGATAAATTTGGACTAATGCAATGTCTGAAAAATAAATTGGAACGAGAGCAAATGAAGAATATTCCTTACGCATCTGCTGTTGGGAGCTTAATGTATGCCCAAACTTGCACTAGACCAGACATTAGTTTTGCTGTTGGAATGTTGGGTCGGTATCAAAGTAATCCAGGATTAGATCACTGGAAAGCCGTAAAGAAAGTTCTCAGATATTTGCAAGGAATGAAGAATCACATGCTCACATATAAAAGGACTGATCATCTTGAAGTAATTGGATATTCAGATTCAGATTGGGGTGGATGTGTTGATACGAGGAAATCAACGTCCAGTTATTTATTCCTTTTGGCTGAAGGGGCAATTTCATGGAAAAGTGCGAAACAGTCAAATATGACTACATCCACTATGGAGGCTGAATTTGTGGCATGCTTTGATGCCACTGTTCATGGATTATGGCTGCGAAATTTTATTTCAGGGCTTGCGATTGTCGACAGTATTGCCAGGCCGCTGAAAATTTATTGTGATAATGCTGCAGCAGTTTTCTTCTCTAAGAACGACAAGTATTCCCAAGGTGCTAAACATATGGAAATTAAATACTTGTCTGTTAAGGAAGAAGTTCAGAAACAAAGAGTGTCAATTGAACACATTAGCAACAATGTTATGATTGCAGATCCTTTGACAAAAGGACTGCCGCCCAAAGCATTTAGTGAACATGTTGAAAGGATGGGCATTATTGGACGTCATTAAGGATATTGTATTATGATTACATTATGTTTATTCATTTGACACTCGGAGCTCTTTTACGTGTTTCTGACATATCTTGTTTTCTATTGAGTATACATTATGGAAAATAGATTAATGTTTAACAGGATAGTCCTTAAAAGGACATTATTGTTGGACCGTTATTATACTTCTCATTTATGAATCATGTTAAGCGAAGAACTATAGTTGTAGTACATGGAAGGGACTATGTCGATTAGGTGATATACAACCGCCATGACTCGCATTAGTTTTCTTAGCTTAATTGTGATTATTATGATGATAGCCAATTCAAGAAAAGTTTCAGCATTAAATTTTGTGCACATTATGGTCTTTATTAAACCATGAAAGGAATGTCACATGGACCAAGTGGGAGAATGTAAAAATAAGTGTGGTCCACATGACATTATTAATGGTTTAATATTAATTTATATGCTGAAATATTTAGTGGCTACGAGAAGACACGACTCTTCATAAGTAACGTTATAATGAAATGGTGCAATTATGAAAATGAAGTGCTATGATGGAAGGCACCTATTGAAAAGACACCTTAAAGTATAGAAGGGAATCTGGTCCTCTCTCCACCCATACGAAATAATAGAAGCGTTTATCCTCCATCAAATAATCGTGTTAAGGTTAAGTGGGTTAAGGGAGAGAAATTGGATTCCGTTGTTTCTTCCGAAGATAAAAGAAGTGTTACTACGCAATGGAGAAAGGTATGTCATCAACCATCTTATAGTTTGTGAAAACCATGAAGATCTAATATTCGTTTGATGATCTATTTCCGCATTAAAGTTTATGATTCATCGCTTACACTGCACTCGCAGACTACAGCTCATCCCATCCCGGGACGTGAGATTCATTCCCGGAGACGGGCTATAGAGAGTGCTTATTACTGGCAGATGAATTAACAACGCAAGGATAAGTAAATCATTCCGGAGTGAAGAGCGAAGATGAGAGCTTCGCGTATGTCGATCTCACACGCTGGCCTGGGCCAACCGGCTGAAGTTCATCGGCGCTACGAACCTCAGCTCCCCGGTGACCAGAGTGATGGCCGCTTTCCGTGCTGCGTACTGGGTCGGGTGGAACTTGTCCCAGAACAAGTATTTACGGCGGTTCGGGCACAGGTTGGAGCTGTTCGTGATATTGCATATAAACTGTGCATTCAGTGGTCCACTTCCGCAGCATGCTTCTTGTATGTTCTGGATGCCTGATTGCACATAAGACGAAAGACGAAATCAGGGGAAATTGGTTGATAAAAAGAAAGAAGAATTGGTAAGAAATGGATGGTCATGATATGCTCACCAACGGCGTCATGAGCGTCCATAAGTGTATAGGTCATGGTAAACGCATCTCCAAGTGAGTATATCATGCCCTGGAGCTGAGAGCTCAGAGTTTGCAATAACCCCGAGATCATCGAATAGAAGGACTGTGCATAATCATTCAGTTCCGTCACACAGCCTGAACCGCTCGCCGTCAAGTTCTGGAGCCGCGCGACTGGGCAGCACCCGATCGGAGGGACGCTCACGATCCCAAATTTCCGAGCTCCGATGTTGTACAAAGCCTGGCATTCCCATTCCGTCAATACGCAAAGTCGTCCAGAAAAACTAGAACCGCGTTAACACATGCAATTGAACCAAATTGAACGGCTGGCTATTGCTTAAGAACTCACTAAACTATTCTAAACATTTGTTCGCCAGGCAACTCGGAGTTATGCTAAATGCGAATATTCAGAAATTAAAATTTTGAGATTTGCTGGAGGATCGGTCTAGGAGTTTCTCAGGCAAGGAGACATTGTCCCCAACAGTTACAGTATCGTGTCGATATCTACCGTCAGTTGGGCTGTGTAGTTAGACTGAATTGCGGCCATCAGCTCTGGCTGGGTCACGGTGGTATCGTTGGAAAAGTAGTACTCGAGCAAGTCATTGCTTCCGACACTGATCAAGAAGAGCGAGCTGGCAAAGAACTCGGCAGTTTCATTTTGACCCAATAGCCCTGTGATATTGGTCTGAACTGTTGCAAACTGTTGCACTTGTTGCGCCATCGGTATCACGCGACCCTGCACATCAGCAAGATCCGGAGTTTAATTCTTTGAATACTTGAAATAGGATTTATCCGAGTATGCAGTAGCGTAGATCAGAGCTCCCTGTCGAAGCTGGACTCAGGTTTGGCACGCCGAGCTCTCCAGCAGCTACTCAAGCTCAGCTTTAATTGATCAAAACTAATATTTCATATAGTGGAGCACGCGATACTCGTAGCTTCGAGTACATGGACTGCTGAATTTTGTCAAGCTCCAGCTATAACACTTCATGTTTGATCGAAGTTTTAGGGGGAAATGGTCGAACTTTTCAGACAAGTCGAGCGCTCTAGGATAGAACTAGTGCAACTCGATTTGGCTCGATGATGCTCCTTACGAGGGGAAGAGATTCAAAGGGCACGCGTAGCTAAAAAAATGGAGTAAAAGAGTTTCACATGACTTCACATAGGCTTGAAAACGCACCCAGGCCACCTTTCCAGTTGCATCAAAGATTCCAGCACCGCCCGAGGCAAAGTTAACACCTCGGAGTAGATTCCTTTGGAAGGTTGATGGCTTTTTGAGAAGAGCCAGAAAAGGTGGTGGACTTCGCTTGTAACCCAACAGTTTCACTAGTAATATGAATGCACAGTTATCAATTGTGGACCGTCGCATGGTAAAATTCAAATGAAAAGAGGGATTTCCACTTTAATTAATGGAACAAACAAATGAAATTGATTGTGGTGGAGCTGGGAAGACATAATTTACCTATATGGTCGGCACTGTTGTATCCATTACTGAATCTCCCCGTCGGTTTTGAGTAGGGGAAATCGATCCCGTAATAGCGGAAGTCGGCTCTTGCCCTGGAATTTATGAAATTGTTAGTCCCCACGTCAAACGTTGAGTCCCCAAATATATAGACGGGAGGCACATCTTCTGCGAAAGCCGAGACGAGCATCAAGCCAATAGCACAAAAAAGAAGCAAGTTCCTATTATGGCGAGAAGACAGTGAAGATAAAAACTCTTCAGCCATGTTTCTAGGATGCTAACTCTTGAGATTCTAGACTCTCGAGAGTTCAAGTGACGTTGGGTTTTATTTCGCGATTCCCCGCAGTATTATATAAGTGGGATTAGGAAGTGAACAAACAAAGAAAACTCCAAATCCAGCCTTGTTGAAACTACTCTTCGGCGGAGAGCCCAAGTTTCAAACTGAGTATGACGCACATAGGAACAAAAAGTGATCTCTCGAAGAATCTAGGGTATGCCCTATGTGAAATGAATCAACATTTAGGCACCGTTTGTTTCACGAAAATTATAATATTTTTAGAAAATATTTTTTCAGAAGTTATTTTCCTGAAAAATGATAATATTTTCGAATGTTTATTTGAAACTTAAGAAATATTACAAAAGAATTGATTTTTATTAATTTTTTTTGTTTTACATTGCCTGGTCGCCTCACCAGGCCCCAACGAGCTTCTGGCTTGCTACCATAAGCCACGAACTCGCTAATCTAATGCAAGCCTCGAGCTTGCCTTTAGAGGCCGCGAGCTTACCGCAAGAGGCCGTTGGCTTATTGCTAGAGGCCGTTGGCTTGCTAGCCTCGGGCGATGTTGAAGCACTCTGCTAGAGGCCACGATATTTAAAGATAAACAAAGAAAATGAAAAATATTTTTCCCTTTTGAAAAAACGGAAAATATTTTCCTCACTTTTGAAGGTGTTTTCTATTGATGTAAAATATTTTTCTTGACTATTTTATTTTCCGTGAAATGAACAACAGAAAATCTGAAAATTATTTTCCTGAAAATTATTTTTCGTGAAATGAACGGAGCCTTAAGAAGTGCATTCGAAGGTAAATTCACCAAAATTTGAATCGCTCATCGTATCATCGAACTTTAGGATAAGATAACTCTTCCTTCTCCTGGTCTCGGAACTTTCTATGATATGTTCTTTTGTCTGTCGTTGCTCCATTTTGGATATTGCCGACAGAGATGACAACTGGCCACAAAAATATAGTAATACCTTAATGAAGAACCCAATGAAGATGACATAGATTTAAATATTACAACCTGCGGATATTCGTCGCGTTTTAGTTATAATCACAACCTTACTGTCAATCCAATGTCTAAGTATGTTGTTTAACTTTTGCGGATGGAATTACAAGGACATAATCTGAGTACCTTCACATGATTTGAATTTGTATACATTCGTGAAAAATTCCAAAAGCAAAAGACCATGCATTTTCCTTTTTCTCGAAGGGACTTTGGTGGCATAACAACTAGGGTTTCTTGCCATGGGCATTTTTTAATCCGCTTTCATCTATTCTCGTACGAGGATTCATATTTGTCTCAGGGCTGCTTGCAAACCCTAGATTTGCTCTTGCCATGGGAACAATCAAGGCGAGGTTGGTCTTGGTCAGTTCAGGGACTCGAAGCTAGTGCTGCGTCGAAACTTGATGGTCGTGGACATTGCTCCAGCTTCCTACGAGGAATCCGAGGATGATTGGTTTCTTTCTTCCTGTCGTCGAATGACAAAATTCTTTACTATGAGCTCGATAGTTCTATGCACGTGTCAGAGCACAATGACTCAGCCTTTAAGAAGTCGTGGAGATTGTTCTTGATGCCATAGGAAGTACCGAAACTGATTTGTAATTTACGTCCTCATGTCGGTTTCCGAGCTCGATTGCCTTTTAGCATTTTATTAGTTCATATCGCTTCACTTTCTCCCTTCGTATCGCCGTGGGACTCACACAAATTCATAAGCAGAAATATCTCATTGCCATTTTTCATGGACATCGGCCGCAATTGGAGATATTTATAAGTAATTTCTAAATCTATTATACTTGTACTAGTTCAATTTAAATCCTTTCAATTATTGTCAATTGAGTTTTAAATCCTTTTACATTTTCCCAAATGAGCGCATCTAATCACTTTTCATTGAAAAATTCACTAACATAGATGTCGGTCATTCTACATGGTCATAAAGGTCGTATTAATAAAATTTATTTTTTTATATAATTTTTATTTTTTTCTTTTTTGGATTACAGGCTGACAAGGGTTGCTAGTACTGGGCAAGGGGGTGACACCTTAGTTGGCCCAAGCAATGGTGTGCTACTCTTCACCCAGATCCGCGAGGTCCACAACACCATTGCCAAATTTGGGCCAAGCGAGAGCGTTGTCACTTTTGCCGGCCCTTAGTCCATAAAAAGAAGTAAAGAAGAGAAAACAAATTGAAATATTATTAAAAATATCAAAGTTAATTGTAGCTGTGTCACATAGATAATCAGTATCTATATCAATACTTTCTAATCAAAGTTTACTGGATGAACTCAATTGATAAAATGAAACTCAATTGTTACATTTGAAAAAGTTTAAAATTGCATTGACATAAATATAACAAAGTTAGAACCTTTTGATAATTTCCCAGATCTTTGTACAGGGAGCAAACTAAGATGAGTATGATGGGGAACTTTTTGGTGTGTCCACATGGACAATGCTTATGCAATAGCAGTTATAGGTCATCGGATATCGGGATCAGGCGAGCTTCATCATCGGAAACAAGTTAAAAAAGGGATGATATTATCGGCAGCCGAAATAAAAATCCACGGAAAGAACAAAGCCAAATTGTTTCAGAAAGAAGAGAGGAGATGAGAACATCGAATTTGTCGATTGCATACACTGGCCCGGGCCAACTGGCTGAAGCTCATCGGGTCCCCGGTGAACAGAGTGACGGCGGCTAGGCGGGCCGCGTTCTGAGTCGGTTGGTACAAGTCCCAGAAGAAGTATTCACCGCGATTCGGGCACAGGTTAGGGCTGTCCTCGATGTAGCACGGCTTCTCTGCATCCAGTGGCCCACTTCCGCAGCATGCTGCTTCTACGTTCTCCATGCCCAATGGCAACATAAGATCGAAGAGGAACTCAGAACAAATTGGTTAATCAAAAGATAAACGAACCAAAAAACAAGAAGAATTGTATAAAAAGGGATTTGATTATGATGCTCGCCAAAGGCCGAAGGTTCCTTCATAACGGTAGAGGTCATGGTATATGCATGCCCAAGTGAGTATGTCATGCCTTGGAGCTGGGAGCTCAGATTTTGTAATAAAGCCGAGACAGTCGAATAGAAGGCGAGAGCATAACCATTCAGCTCCATCAAACTGCTCAACCCACTTGCTGTTAAGTACTGGAGCCGCGCATAGGGGCAGCAGCCCTGATCGGAGGGATGCTCAAGATCGCGAATTTCTGAGCTCCCAAGTTATACAAAGCCTGGGATTCCCATCCCTTTAATATGCAACGTTATTAACATATGCAGTTGAACAAATCAAATGGCTAGCTTCTGCTCAATAACTCACTAAAATATTGGGAGCATCATTTTCCAGGCCACTCGGAGTCATTCTATATGCGAATGTTGCGAGATTCAAGTATCAAAATTCGCAGAATGTCGGTCTAGGCTTTTCACAGACGAGAAATTGTCTCCATTGGTAAAGGTATGGAGTCCATATTTACCGTCAGTTGGGCTGCGTAGTTGGATGGAATGGCAGCCATTAGGTCTGGCTGGGACACGGTGGTCTCGTTGTAACCGCAGTGACCACAGATGTTGCTTCCAATGCTGACGACAGAAAGTTTCTTGGCGATGAACTCGGCGCTTTCATTTTGACCCAAAATCTGCGTGAGATTGCCTTGAACCGTTGCAAACTGTTGTACTTGTGGCGCCATCGTTATCACGTCACCCTGTGCATTAGGAAGACCCATTATGGATTCAGACTACTTGAACTAGGATCTATCTGAGCACGACATAGCGCTTACTAAAGCTTCCTGTTAATGCTTGACTCGGCCTCGGCTCACTTGAGTATGATGATTGAGTAGCTACTCGAGCTCGGCTTTGATTAATTGAAACTAATATTTTGAATAGTGGAGCACTTGACACGCGCAGCTGCGAGTACGCGGGCCACTTTATCCAGTCCGGCTTCAGCTATAAAAACTTCAAGTTTGATCGACTAGGCCAAATCATGCTTCTTACTTAATGAAGAAATTAAATGGCATGGAAGAGCTTAAGAAAATGGAGTGACAGAATTTGACATCACATTACAAAGGTTTGAAATCCAGTTGCATCAAGAATTCCAGCACCGGCCGAGGCAAAGTTAGCACCTTGAAGTAGATTGCTTTGGAAGGTTGATGGGCCTCGGAGAAGAGCCAGAAAAAGTGGCGGACTTTGCTTGTGACCCAACTGCTTCGCTCGTAACAGGAATGCACATATATCAGTTGTTGCCCATTGCATGGTAAACTTCAAAAGAGAAAGGATATCCAGTTGCTTTTGAGGAACAAGGAGTTTGTCATTTACCTATTTCGTTGGCATCATTATATCCATTACCGAATCTTCCCGTTGCGCGGGAGTAGGGGAAATCAATCTTGTTACAAGGGAAGTTAGCTCTTGCCGCAGAAGCTTTGTTAGTTAGTTCCAACGTCAATCGTTGAATCTCCAAATACAAAGACGGGAGGGTCCGGCAGGGTCGAGACGAGCATCATTCTGGCAACCCAAAAAAGAAACAAGTTCCTGCTAATGTGGGAAGCAGTGAAGACCACAGTGAGGAAGACACGTCAGCCATGTCTTTAGGAGGTCAACTCTTTTGAGTTTCTTGGCTCTTGAGAGATTTAAGTGATGATGTGTTTTGTTCATGAACTTAACACTCTGCATCATTATATAAGACGGGTTAGGGAGTGAAGGAGCAGATATATCGGCGGACAGCCCTAGTCTTTAAACCAATATAACACACTTTGGAACAAAGAATGATCTTTCTAAGGTTCTGGCATATGCTCCTCTGTAAAATCAACCGTACTGTAAAATGCATTGGCAGATAGATACCCTCTAATCTAATCCCCCATCGGAGACCATCATGATCGGATAATCTTTCCTTTTCACGGTTTCGTAATTTTTATGCTGTGTTTTTCAATTTACGTAGTCTTGGGATATTTGGATGTATATTCGCATTTATGCGCGTGATCAAATATGTTCCCTCTCAACTTTTTTTTTGTCATTTTTGTTTGATGTGATATTTTATAGCTCGCTTAATGTACCTTTCAAAGTCTTGGGATACTTTGATGTTTAATTTAATGTTGAGAAACACATTATATGTACCATTCTTTAGAGGGGACTTAGTTTCTATATTATGTCTAGATATATGTGGCTAATCATTTGAAACAAGGAGCAATATTATTTCTATGTTCTTTAATTCATGTTAGGTTGAGAGCCGCAATATGTCAAATGAATTGTACTATGTTTAACTCCCAATAACATATAAGTCGCTTATACAATTGAAAATTTTATTTTTAAAAGACATTTACCTAAGGAATAGTCTTATGTATTGTGGCATAAATGGCTTGATCCCATCTTTAGGGAAGAGTAAAAAAGGTTGATAAAATGTTGACATCCCACTTGCACTTACAAATAATATAAGGACTTGTGAAGACTGTTATAGAGGTAATACGATCAAGAAAAAGAAGAAAAATTTGCAGTTCATAATTCTAACCTATTGAAGGTTATTCATATTGATTTTAGTAGACTCTATACCATAGATGTGTATAAATTTTAATATCATCACATTTATTGACGAGTACTCCTAATATAATTTTTTGTACTTGATTAAGAAAAAATCTAAAACCATTCAAGAAATCTAAAATCATTTGAAGTTAGGCAACAATTAAAAAAGTCATGAAGGTTGCCAAATTTGATCGGAGTAGTAAGTACATTGGTAGGCATAGCGATGCTAGACAAATTTAAAGGTCATCTGCCAAATACCTAAATGATTCTAGTATAGTAACTCAATTTTCTATGCCTACAAGTCCTAAACAAAATGGTGCGATGGACATGCACAATATAATACAGTTTCTATTAATATAACCAAAATAAGATAATTTTAAATTTTTCTAATTAACTGAGAATGTAATGTACCGTTTTTTTAGATTTGATCCAATAATTTTAAATATAAAGATTTTTTAATTAGTCTAATATGTGACTAGCTTGTATGAGCTGCTGAGTAAAGCCTAGCTTATAATAAGAGGGTTTGTAGCTAAAACTCTGAAAATAATACACAAGTCTCTTTTTTTAACATTGATACACAAATAACTTCACATGACGATACGTGAAGGGTAGTCTATTGAGCCAACGATACCGAGAGCAATATAGGACAAGTATTTGAGCTTTGAATTGTCGCTATTTCCCATTAAGAACTATGGATTCCAAATAGGATGTGCAAATCCATTATTCTTCATTCTTGTGTTTTAGATTCTTATTATGATGACAATGGGATGCCCTTTTCACGGCTTATAGTTTAATACGATTACATGTAAACCAAGACATTATATTGTATAATTAGCCATACAACAATTGGGAACTTAGATGAAAATTAAGTTGCGATAATTTAAGTTCATGTATCATATTTCCTTTATCGGCCCATGTGCAGTTTTCCTATCTCTCACGTCCTCTGCAGTCCAATGAGGTTGAGAGATTTTTAGTTTATTATGTTTTGAAGTTGTACCTGCAAAAACACAACGAGAGGAAAGATCAGTGAGGAGTTCAGAACTTTGGCCTTTCATTAGTTGATATTGCTTCACTTTGCCTAACAAATCTCTTGATTCAGTTCTATGTGACTTAGTAGAAGCTTCCTCTGTGCTTTTGTTAGACTCCACATCACTAACCAGAAGTCTCCCGTTCTCGTTGATTCTCATGGGAATCGACAACATGAGGCGTCCGAAAGCAAGATCATCTGGAATTGATAACAATGACGATGACAATGATAACAAAGAAGCGGCGGAAAAAATGAAAAGAAAAGAAGAGCTGCTGCTGAATACACAAGTACAAGTTTATTGCTGGTGCAGAGTTTCGGCAAATTTGATCCTGGAAACGCCCTAAGTTGGGAAGTGTTCATTATTGGCAAGCGAAGTTGTGGAAGTGAATTGGACGACCTTGTTTGGGAAGTGTCGGTCCGTTTTTTTTTTCATATGTTATACAAAATTTAGGATAACCCAATTATTGATAGCTGTATTAGTTGAGAGCTTCTCCCTTATCGCCGAAGTCGAAAATTCAAAACCCGTAGTGGAGAGCTATGGTGTTGGGATCCTGTGCTAATCTCTTCCAAGATATAGGGGCCCGGCCCTTTGGTGCCGTTCTGGCATGTGGAGTACATGGTGGAGTCATTGTTTAGAAAAAAAAACTTAGGATTAATTTTTTTTTATAGATTATGTAGTTTAGGGATGCGAGAATATTTATTTCCATAATCTCATTGTTTTTTTATTTGGCAATTCGATAATATTTTACATTCTTTAAACAACCTATCATCTCTTTTGGCAACCCTCCTCTCTCTCTCACTCTCTAAAATCACAATCAAATTCTGAAATATTAATCGAATTAAGTATGCGTGATTTAGAAACATCATTAGTTTTAGTTTCAGATTTTGCAACAAAGTTCGTGTTAACTCTATAAAGAAATTGCTGAGTTTGGGAAAGCAAGAGATTTGTGAATTAATTTGATAATTGTCGTCCCTAATTTGACTAATGAATTTATCGATTTTGTACCAGTATTTAATCATGGGTTACGATTTTTGTTTTAGTAGTGATCACGTGCGAACAAAAAGTCATTGGAGAATTATTCAAGAGTGAGCAACTTGAACCGCCCGGACTAACTCGGATTGGTCGAGAAGTGTTGGTCTGGTCCCCGGTTCCTAATTCCTAGGAGGGCCAGATCAAACCGAATTGATAATTTTTTATTAAAAAAATACTATAAAAAAGTAAAAAGTTCTAAATTTTTAATTTGTACCAAACTTTACCAAAATAATTTAAAAAACAGATAAAAAAACTCAATTCTTCTTAAGAAATTTCCTAATTCCCAATTGGTCCCATTAGATTTTATAGGAACCGGACCGGATTCTTCTAGGCTGTCCGAGACTGGGGATCGGTTCCATCAGTCCAGTTTCCAATATCGGAGAGGAACCAGACCGCCTCAATTATGCGCATCTCTAATTATTACCCTTTTTATATTTATATATGAATAAACTTGGGCCGACCAAAAGAATTATTGGGCGACTGCTCGACACCAATCCCGTCTTCTTCTTCTTCTCCTTCTCCTCCCTTTCTCAATAATAAATAAAATAAAGAAACAAAAATAAGAAACAAACGGCGAAGAAAACCAGACACCTGTCGTCGTCTTCCGCCTCCATCTCCATCGTTCCGTTTTCTTGCTCGAACCCTCTACTCCCTCCACCAATCCTCGTCAGACAGCTCCTGCTCCTGCTCCTGCTCCCGTGAGACCTCGCGGGCTCGATCGCATGCGAGATTCTTCCGGTAAAGGAGGAGCCCGCTCCGGTTTCCTGGACGAAAAGAGAGACGGACAGCTCCCCCGCGGGAGCCGCCGCCCGACCGGACCCCGATCGGCGCTCGCATGCGAATTCCCCGCCGGGCCTTCTTGAATGTCGACCGGCGGAACGTGCGCGCCCGTCCGGGAATTGTGCGATCGGGGGCTGGACCGATGCTCCCGCTGCTTCCCCTGCCTCGCCGATCCTGGTGAGTTCTTCTTCCCTCGCCACCATCGTTTCTGTTGTTACCGGGGAGTTTTTTTTTTTTTTTTTCCCGCCAGGGTTCGAGGGGGCTTTTACTTTCTCGCGGTATAATTTGACGAGGTTGGAGTCCTGTGGCTTTCCTAGCGTTTGGCTTTCGTGCCTGTTTGATTTACTGTCGTGTTGGACTCGTGATGGTGTGACTTTGCAGCTCTGAGATCTTCATTGGCGTTGAAGGCGTCTCTGGTGGCGCTGCATCTTGTTTATGCGGGCTTTCTATTTTTGTTTGACCAAGACTTAATCGATAAGACGAGAAGGGAACCGTGGTACGCTAATTACCTCTGCTTTGTTGTTACCTTCATGTTGGATAAATGTTATAATTGAGTTTTTGGAGTGTGTCGCGCTTTTGAGTTAACATGAGATTTGTTGAGCGGAGGCACCATAGTGGGGAAAGGATAGAACTTTACAGCTCTAATTTTGGCACTGAAATAACATTCGAGCAGTAAATGCAGACGCAAATGATACTTCTTGGGACTGCCTTTAAATTGAATTTGGCAGTTATAGCGTTCAGTCGAATTCGTCTGGAAAAGTTTGCTTTTACCTGTTAGAGAGTCGCTCAAGGG
Organism: Melaleuca alternifolia; assembly: GCA_019926035.1. Classification (NCBI taxonomy): domain Eukaryota; kingdom Viridiplantae; phylum Streptophyta; class Magnoliopsida; order Myrtales; family Myrtaceae; genus Melaleuca; species Melaleuca alternifolia. The sequence goes on along the minus strand of JAGKPW010002416.1, from coordinate 2,487,003 downwards.
AAGTTTGATTCAGTTTCTTCGGGGACTGAGGGCTTGTCTGACAGCTTATATTAATGTTTCAAAAAGCTTAAATCACTTAATAAATCAAGTTTGGTTAAGTTGAGGATATTTGAGATTGTTAAAGGCTACGTGACACAAGTCTTACAAATGCTCAGATAAACCATGAGCTTAAAACACCACTCAAGTGAAAAGACCATAGTCAAAAGCCAGAAACCTGCAACCATCCCAAACGTTCCTTGATTCATTGGTATAGTTTTTTGATCCAAATTGGGAAATTATAATAAAATGTTGTGGATTTGGCTTAGTAGTTAAGGAACATATTATATGTATGGATCACTGAGCATTTTGGTCCCCATACTGCCAGGTGTAAACAATTTCATGATTAGGCCATTCACATCGACTTTAGCTTGCCTAAATGGCCCATGAGATAAGGGTATTGTAGGAACTCAAGGTGGGTTTCTTATCTTAAAAAAATGGTTGTAGATGCCACGCCTCCTTTGAGTTGTTTTGGATGAGAACATTCCTGTATGAAGCTCAAATTTCATAACCATAGTTGCTGTGATAAATTCTGCTCAGGCAATAAGATGGTCATTTTTTTTAAACTTGCCATATCTGGAAGGTGTCTACCCATTCACTGTCCTAAAAATTCATTGAATATTGCTTGACAATGAGTGGTGAGCCATAAATGTTTATTAATTATTTATCTGTGAATGAGACTTAAAAAAAAATCAGTTTCTTCATCTTGCTATTTTTTGTTTCTTATATTGTCAGGTACATTGCCTTGTATTTGCTGCTTTTTGTTGCTGCATTAATCCAATACTTTGCCACAGCTGGATCTTCTCCAGGGTAGATGTCCAAACTGAAAATCTATGTGTCGAACGACTTGGAGTAAATGATTTACCCAGTTTTCTTTATACCTGATGTACTTTCTTCTTCTGGGCGTTTAGATATGTCCTTGATGCTATGAAAACTTACGATGAAGCAAACTCACTGTTTAAGAGGAGTCCAACAGCTTCAAAGTAAGGACTTAGTTCTTCTTCTGGATTTTGTTATTAAACACAAAATTCAAAATTATGTATTTCATCTCATTTTGCTGCCTGGATATCTTTACTATGTTTAAGTGAAGACATACTACTTCAAGCAAAAATGGTAGCTTGATTGGGACTGTGGATGATAGTCCATCTGGAAGAAGCTCTCTTGGAAGTAGTTCTTGGTCAAAGGTGGTGATGGAATTATATCCCCCTGGAACTTCCATAAGGTAGGATGTCATTTATATGTACACTTACTGAAGAATATGCTGCCACTTTTCATGTCAAGATCTTCCAGTGTAGTCATTCTTCTTTGGCTTGCAGTAGTATGATTTTGTATACTTGAATTCCTCCTAGTTGTTCTACAATTAGCTTTTATAAAGAGGATCTCTCTTCCTTTCAGACAATTTTTTTTATAACTACTTTATCATGATTCTGCAGAATTTTGACATGCTCGTACTGTAATATTGAGCAGGTAACTGTCTCTTCCTTTTATGAGTTAGGCTACTGTATATCTGCATATAATCTGGGCATGCTTCCATTAGTGCTCTTTGACAATTGCAACCAAACAGGAGTTCCTGTGTTTTTTATAAAAGTTAATAGCATGAACAAATTCTCCATTCCTTGTGATACTTAATAGGGGTGATGTCTTACTGGCAAGAAAGGACTGATTTATACTTTTTTGGTATGGACAAATGAAACCCTTATAATTGCAAAGTTGTATTTCTCTGGACATCCTTTACTTAGGTAAACGGGCTGAATTGATTAATCAACCACTGACTTTTAGATTACTATTTGGTTGGTCAACCCCTGCAGTGGTCCAGTTGTATCTGCTCCCTGTGATGTTATGAGCAACCTGGAAACCAAAATTCAACACTTACAAACTTCATCATTACATGTTTAAATACTCAGCTCAGCATGTTGTAGATTCTTGAGGGAATATATCTGCATGCAGTTGCACTGGCTGTAGTTGGAGAAGCTGGGAGAGTACATTGTGTTGATAATATTTTGAGCTTTCCTGCTCCTACATCCAATTTTTACCTTGATATGCTATCATCTTTTGTCCTTGTGAGTTAAAACTGCAATAATATTATATTCTTCAATTATTAGATAACTTTATCTCTTCTGATGTGGCACTAGATTTTGCTGTCCTTTAGATGAGTAATCCGTGGTTTAACTTCACTGAATCCAAATTGCAGCCTCCAAGAGCAAAGCATTGTCATGATTGTGATAAATGTGTTCTTCAATTTGATCACCATTGTGTTTGGCTTGGAACATGCATTGGCCAGGGTAATCACTGTCGTTTTTGGTGAGTTTACATCTCTTGCTGGCAGTAGCTAGCCCTGCAAATAGACATTTCCTGAGCTAGCACATTATTTATCATTAGCTAGCACATTTTTAATTTTGGAGCTTTGATCATGGAACAACTGAGGCACTGGGGGTATCTGGAAATGGTTCTGTAATATCTTGTGAATTATGATTACAGTGGAAATCAATTATGGCATCAAACAACCGATAGCCTAGCAATGATACAGTGGTAGTGCCCCCTCTGCAGAATTCATCTCCATCCACGTGGTGTCAATTTTGTAGACCTTTTTTGTTTTTTTTTTTTGAAATTCTTACCTTCCGAATTTTATGTTTTTTAAGACTCGCTGAAGCATGCTAAGTAACAAACTGTTCTTTTTGCTTAATTAACGCACAAAGCACTAGTGCAAGGAGATACAAGCAAAACCCTAACTGTACCATTACCTCAAGTAACAAATAATGAATACTAACGATATATTTTCTTCATTAATGACTAATCTTTTCTACTGAGCGGTTGTGCTTCATCTTCCCAGGTGGTATATATTTGAAGAGACTGCACTGTGCTTGTGGACTGGCATCTTGTACATTACATACCTGAAGACTAGCATGTCTGGGGCTTGGTATGTGTTTTCTCTTAAACGATGTTTTACTTCATATGGGACGTAAGGGAATTTACCAAATTCAATTGGTACCAAGGGAGTGCCGCCGTACATAGAATCATCTGTAAGAGGGAGAATCTGAGGGGGAATATGGAAATGTTGTCAAGGATTGATATTTTCCCTTATGCAAAAAGTGTACCAACTGTAATCACCTACTCCTTGCAACCTTGCAACCAAGATCCCTGGTTTCCAAAAGATGTAAAGATTCGCAAGCTCAAAGTGCTTGGTATCTTTCTTTGCTTACCCTGCATTAGTCATTAGGCATGTTAAGTAGCTGATATCAGGACCTCCGCGATGGGAGTATTTTTTTTTATTGCTAATTACTGTACAGACCCTCGGAAGGAGAGTGAATTGGTTTGTGACAGTAGTTCTTTGATCCAGTGTAAGTTGTCTTTTTTATTAGTATATGTTATCTATTTGTGTCTGAGGTCCTTGTTGATTGTGTTGACAGGTGGAAGGATCTGATAATGATACTGCTATTAATATCTCTGGTGATTTTATTCATCTTTCTTCTCCTGCTACTGCTTTTTCATAGGTACGACAGTCTTAAAAAGAATTTACTAATCCAAGTTTTGCTTTCTTCCTTTATTATCTTTAGTATGGTCTCTGGTTTCTTTCCTATGCATGGTCACATGTCCACATTTTTATTGTTGGCTGTCAGGTTATTTGAGTTGATGACCTGAATGCAAAAATATTATCCGTCATTGAGTTGTTAATGGATAGAAATCCTTCTGACCCTCTTATTGTTTTGTCATATTATAGCAAATTCTTTCTCCAGGTTGACATATGCTTCAGGAAACTGACTTGTAGGATGAGCTGGATAAACTTCACCTACATTTCGATCCTTCATACTCTGTTGTTATTATTGGTCTGACTGGTCATGGAAGTTTGTGAAGTCTCATTCCATATAAGCAGCTAAATGACCTGCATGTTTTCTTTCAGATGTTCTTCATATATCATGTGGATTCATACCTGTTAATCCTCACCTTCTGTACAGCTACCTTGTGCTGACGAATCAGACCACCTATGAACTTGTCAGACGTAGACGCATCCCATACCTTAGGTAAGTTGTTCACTGCTACAGTGTTTGGGGTTGTTTACTAAATCCCCATTCAATGGTTAGAGTAATTGGCTAAGAGGCTTGTTTACAATTCATTTCACTGAGCAACACCTATCTTTTACTCTTGATCAATATGTTGTTTTTTCTTTTCATCAAATCTACTCTGGTTAAGTTGTAAACAAGTGATGCTTGTCATAAGGTTTGTCTGGTAAAGATAGTGTATAATCAAAGATTTATGCGAAGAAAATTTTCAAGGACATGTACAGTAGCCAATTTCTGTTCTTAATGTAAACAAAGCATAAAATGATGAGTATTTGCTTGCGTTCATGTAAGTTGCTAAAAACTCTCTTTGACAAGACCATTTTCATACAGAGTAGAGCTTGGACTAGCTAATCATTATTGCCCAAATTTGTAAGGTGCCCTAATGATGATTTTAGAGCTGTCTTACCTAGATCCTCTTGTGAACTTGCAGAGCAATTCCTGAAGGACTGTTCCCATTTAGTAAAGGTGTATGCAGAAACTTGTACAGATTCTGTTGTGCTCAAAGCGTTTACGATATGGAAAGGCTGCCCACGGCTCTTGAACTTGAAGAGAAGTCAAGACCATACACTTGCTTGGATGCTCTAACATGCCGTTGCTGCTAAGATTTCACGTATTTGCAATTCAACTCGGACTATTTTTCTCTGTGCATATTGTATAGTTCGGATGCTCGCATTTTGAATGTCAAATTGCTTACACGAGCTTGTTTGTTGTTCTTTAGATGGTATTTAGAAAATACTTTGCAGGGGGGTATTTGGCTCTTCCTTCATTTGGCCTTGTACTATTCTCTTATAGTGTCTCACCAAAGTTCTCCAAGAGTATGGGCATTCAGGATAGTTCATTACAACATAAGATTATCTTGAAAATCAATCCATTCACATATCAGTCCTGAAGAAACACAATACAACCACTGTTGTGGTTTTCCACCAAACGTGGCTTCTTGAACTAAAGGCAGCAAACCGCAGTACCTGCACACTTAAAAGTAGCTTGCTATATCGTAGCACTCTTGAGGCTTTCTAGTGAGGCTTGAAGAAGCTCACTTCAACGCCAGTGTCTATCACGACATAGACCCCGGCGACAATCAGCAAAACGCTCAGTAGCATCCCTAGGGTCCCCAAGACCCAGTTGAGCCACCACATTGAACTGTGTTTCTTTGGTTTCTTCATCTTCAACCACATGAAGCACGGATATGCCAAGGTAACGGGCAGCGCAACCCCTCCAATCAACCCAGCCATACTCCCCAGAAACGGGATTGCCACTGCCACGAAGAAGCAACCGAACCCGAACATGGCCCGGAACAGCGACCTGAGCCACCATGGGCATGGCTGCTTCATCCTGCTGGTGTACTTCGACTCCATGTCATCGAACATGGGCATGCCGTAGATTTGGAACGAGCTCAAAGCATTGATTATCACGAAGAAGCTAGTCATTCCCAGCACGGATCGCGAGACGTCACGGTAGTGGAAATGGTAAAGGGCTGTGAGCATCCCACCGTCTGCAGGTATCTGTTGAAAGAATACCCTTTTTACTCACGTTTAACAGTGATCGATTGAGTGCAATCCAAATGAGGTCATTCTGCGGTTGAAAACCCCAACATGCGAGCTTACCAGGTGGCCATAAGCCCAGTAACCACCAATTGCTAGGGGGAACAAGCACATTGCGATGAGTGTATACGAAGCCCTCACTCCTTTCCACATTGGTACATGTGCAGGTAGCTTCTCACTTGATGGCATAGTTGCCTGGATAATGGAGAGATTCATGCCTTAAGGTAAGATAAATTATCCGTTTTCCTTCGTCAATCGAAAGAAATGGAAGGAACAAATTAGCCCTCAAATGGTTAGAGCTAGTTTGATATCAGTCAATGAGTCTTCACCAAAGCAAAGCTTTCCAAGAAGTTTAGTACATTGATTATAGTAATATAGGGGCTGACCTGAATCTCAAGTATGAGGTTGTGGCCTCTGAAAGCAAAAGAAATAATCCCAAGTGCATTAAGTACACTGTTCACATTGTGAAAACGAGACCCAGTTTTGACTGGATTGTAGGACACTCCCGGAAGCCTGCCCTCCGCCACGGACACCACCCATATGGACGTACAGTACCCGATGGCCGTTATCGCTCCAATCAGGGAGACTCCGGCGATTGAGTTCAAGTTGGGCAGCTGCGAAAGCAACACTGCCCCGCAGGTAAATACCAAATACCACTCCACTGTCGTCAGCGGCGTCTTCGCGGCGCACGCGGTGGTCCCACAGACGATCTGGTAGAAGAGCTTGGATGTGGATCCGCCGATGATGATCAGTGCCACACAAGTGCCACCTACAGTTAGGCGACGACATGTGCACAACAGTTATGGTCGATCCTACATGTGCAGTACATGCCTAGTGAGATCCAAGACCACATCCCTGAGGAAGCGATCAATCACTGTGCATTGAACATGAAGGATTGGCGAGATAATGGTATATCAAGTTACTTTCATATGCGACCAATCCCTAAACCGTTACCTGATAAGTACATGATTGGAAATAAGCCAAGCCATTTTCCAAGCCTCTCACCTGTGACAGCGAAAAGAACAAAAGAAAGAAACAAGGAACGAGATCATCCTCAAGTATAACGAAGCAAGTTATTCGATCAAAGGCGATTAAGAAGAGTGAAATATAAAAGTATCGAAGCACGAACCGAAAGCAGCGGTGCAAAGCTGGATGTATCTGTTGTACCGCATCCCAGTTTCCGGGGATTCATGAAGTTGGACTAACAACCACAGTGTATAGAGCTGCCATGTAAATGCCAAAGTCAAGCCTATTATTCCCCATGTCCTGGAAACGCAGATCGTTCGTCAGCACCAGATAAGCCGCGCGAACCAAAAAGCATATGCATAGATGAAAATCAACTAAGCTCATGAGGTTATGAGCGTGAAATAGAATTCTGTCGATGAGAAATCAAATAAGCTCACGAGGTATGCTCTTAAGATGGAATAAGAATTTGAGACTCAATTGGTGCTAACAATATTGCAAGAAAGAGTAAATCAAGGTAATGATATGCGCTGATACTGCCATGACTACATCGTATGTATGCGGCGTAATTTTCACAGTATAGGCTAGTGAGCTGCACGAGTCGAGCACGATGATGCGGTCGAGCTCGACTTGGACCCAACTCAGACGGTCAATAACCATCGAGTTACTCTCAAAGTAAACAAACTAGCAGCTTGAACTCATTAACTCAACATTGATCTGACTTCAAAATCTCATAGTTTTGGTGTGAGTGAATATTTACCAGCCAAGTATAGTGAAAGCCACTGGGAGAACCAGAGCTTGAATGCCAATCCCAGAGCAGAGAGTGTGAAAAGCAGCATAATATTTGTTGCCATTCCTTGACTCGGTTATGGGAAGCCAAGCGTCTTGTGGGTCGAGCTTCGTGAGGCGAAGCGCCTTCCTCACGGGGCTTCCCAGAGGAGTCAGAAACCTCGGCGTGAGAGAGAGTCTTGGCGTTCTCGGTGTTTTGGGCGTTTTGCTGGAGGCTACTGCCTCTGCCTTAGGATTGGGATGGACTGTGGTAGGGTTAAACTGGGAAGGTGGGCAAGAGATCGGCGGTGGAGGTGCCGGTCTCGTCGACGGCGCCCGTGGCATGGTGGCCGGAGGAGCTGGATTAATTTCACTAGCGTCGGCCATCCTGTAATTTGGGCCTTCTGGGTGACGGTTGAGACACTTTCTCACTCAAGCAATATGGTCATGGCACTTCAATAGTTTTTATACTTGAATTTTAATTGCATGCAGGAACAGCCGTATGTGAACTTTAAGCCTTGGTGATGAAAGTGGGCGTTCCAAGAAGGTGCAAGTAGGGCTGTCAATCGGGACAGCAAGGCTGAGTACATTAAAGCTGAAGTGGAAAATTAAAACTCAAATACGAGTCATTCTCGTTACAAGTTTATTATCATATCATTTAAGAAATTTATTTTATCAATCACTCTTAGGATATTAGGCATTTCTTTGAAAGAGAAAGCACTTCTTTCAAACATATGAACTACCGACTTGAAGAAGCAAGTCAATGGGCAATTTCACCATCGATTAAATCTGATTTGGATTTTAAAAAAAGAATTCAAACTAAAATGTGATTAGATTTTTATATCAACCGTCGATGACACATGGTATAATAGGCATGCAAGATATTTTTTCGACGAATAGGCATATAAGATATCTATCTTTTCAGGAGGGAAAAAGAAAAGGAAAAAGGAAATGCCAGTGGGAGATTGATGGGCATGTGATGAGACTAGGTTCTTCTGAGGCAACCCCAGAAATAATGAAAGAGTTGGATATGGCAAGCTCTTGGATTCATCAAGGTGGGACTATCAACTTTGGCTGCTATTCTCCGTCATATTCATCATCTCATTTAATGAGCGAAGAGGCCCGCGTTTTCCTTCGGAAAGATCCACGTTAGCTATCATCATGCAAATTGCAAAGGCTAGGGTGAATTGAATAAGGAGAAGCTCCTTCTCTCATGCAATGATTGAGAACGAACTGCCGTGCAAATTGACCAAGTCTTATGGATATGGGAGCCACAGTTCACGTACAGTGATAGAAGGACGATTTGAGTGCACTTCAGGGTGTCATTTAGTCCAAGGGAATTCACGTGCCAAAGACTTTTTGCATCCGCAAAGTCCAATTTTCAGTTGGAAGTTGCATTATATTTATCCACGAAAGCTACGTAGATCATATCTGCCATGTCGTCGACATTAAAAAAATTGCAATCTTTCCTGTCCATGATGACATATTTTCTCGGGTTCGGTATAGCTTTTCCTTGGGTGCTTTTAAATAAATAGTTAATACCAAATTAGCCTCTTGTCGCTACTCATTAGTCTTGATGAACTCTCTCTTCTTTTGATTAGCTAGTGAACGAGCCAGTTTTCGCTCACCTCGACTGGTCTCGTACTCTCGAAAAGATTTGAACAACATGAAAAAGAGCTTGAGCCAACATCTTGTTGGTTCATTAAGTATTAAAACATACATGGCATCCCTCTTATGATGGTTGTATAATTGTTTGCTTTCTTCTTTATAAGGACACTAGACATGATCAGATTCCTATGCAATTATCATCTACTTATCCATTTCGTTCAATTTGCTATGGGCTTGTCTACATGGCGCTGTGCCAGGACGACCTCGTCAAACTCCAAGCCAAAAAAAAATAAAAAAATCAGGGCAGCCGACGACAGATAGCCATAAGGATGCGAGAAGAGCACTCAAGAATTGACCAAAGTCAAGCTTACTGGGTCGCTCCATGAATGGCGCTTGCGCTATCCCCGACCATAACCATATTTAATATAAGCAGCCATGCGTAGCTTTCGTACTCATCGTCCAGTTCACACTCGAAATGTCAACTCGTGCCACTCTGATTCCAGTTCATTCAACTGGATTGTAATCTAATGTGGGATTGAATCCCCAATTATGAGGCTGAAGCTCATCTTGTTGATCACCTTCTTACCATGCATGTCCATCGAATTGGAGCAGACATCATTCATCTTTTCTTTGTTGTTGTTGGTGGTGGTGGTTATCATGCTGTTTAAGAGAGGATTAGTAATACAAAACAAAACGAATAGTATGGATTAAGAGCAAACTGTATCAATTTACATCTCTCTTAGTGTCCTCGTAATAAAATTTGCAGTGTAGACAAGATAGAAAACCGTAATCGACAAAAGTGGCATGCGAACGGGGGCACTGGACTGGACTGTACTCAGATTCATCACTTCACTTCCGATACTTGAGCGCTTCAAAGCGAGCTGCGAGGTCGTCATAATCCGGCAACTTCGGATGAACACGAGGGACTGCGTCTCGTGTAACAGACGATGGTGCTAGTGGCGGAGGCTGAGCTGGCGGTGGGCGAGCTTCGCTGGAGGGATCTCCCACCTCTTCATCTTCATAGTCTGATTCGTCGAACTTTATGCCTGAACGTGTGGAGGGAGTATTGTAGCTGTGCCTACGATTCATCTTTCCGTCGCCGACGTGGGAGGAGAGAAAGTCATCGTCTCCTGAAAAACGGAACTTTTCAACACTTACTCCGTCGTCAAACTTTGGTTCTGGATGAGCTAAACTGATGCTGTTGTAGCTGTGCCTTCTATGAGCGCCTCCGGTCTCCAAATGTGGGGAATACCTTCTCTCCTCATCGTTCGCATAATTGTCATAATTAGGACGTCCAAATGTTGACTCCGGAGCCTTTGCCTGCTGATTGTAAGAAAAGCTCAGCAAATCATTTTGCACATATGAAGCAGGGGATCGGTGAAAGTGAGTCGCTTGATTTGGTTCTTTGTTTGCCAGAAAGGCGGCAGCTTGTGCTGCAGCAACTGCTTTTTGGGCAGATTCTGCAGCGGCTTCAGCGGCTGATGCAGAGTCCTCATATGGCATAGTTTCCTTGTTCTCGCCATTTGGTCTAGGGGAAAGCAGCAAAAGACCAAACATCAGAAGAGTCAAGCTTGTGAAAATATGTGAGGATGAAGAAAACTGGGATCCATTTACCTCACACTACTACGTTCATTTCGATCAACAGATTGAACACCAACGGGATTCACCGGGAAGCTAGCTGCACTAACAAACTTCTGCGGTCCTTCCTAATCAAGAAAAAACAGAAGGAAACAGGGAACATAAACAGGTTTTCGACTAAACAGTAAAGTATGAATTTAAGAGAGAGAGAGAGAGAGAGAGAGAGAAGAGCCCACTATTTTCTCCTCAGGAGGCTTTAGGAGCTCCTGTTCAGACTCTGCAGTATCCCATTCAACCTGGTACTCCTTTGCTATTTCTTTCAATACTTTCAATTTTGTTTCACCAGATGGGGTTCTAACGGAGAGCTTGTCAATTAGCTAAAAAGAATTCATTCAAGTTAGTATTTTGGACAAGATTACATGTATGATGTGCTGCAATCAACTGAACATCGATGCATCAACAGGAAATATTTTTTCTTTAACTTTATAAAGATTCAGTCTATTTGAACTTTTACCATCCGGTTAACCCCACAGTTTGGTCGCAACTCAATCGCTGCAGACACAAAATCTTTGCCATACTTCTTCTCAAAAAGTTTCCTAATTGCAGCCAATTCTGGAATCTCTGAGCACCTTGGTGACGCGAATATTAAACTTGAAATGCCTTCCTTCAGATCCGCTGGACATTCCCTGTATATATGATCCCCGCCAGGACTCAGTAATCGCAAGGCAGAAGTAAACACACAAACTTGCTTAGTTTTCCAATGATCAGGCATTTGTTTTACCTTTGCTTTGCAATGATTTGAAGTCTAGCAACAATTAACTCACAGAAGAGCTCAATGAACTCGTTTGCAGCCAGAATATTTTGTTCTCTTAGCACGTGCTCAACCTGCAAAGCGAACACATGCATACGAATTACACTTATTTCAGTGGAAAATGATGCAGCCTACAACCAGATTGCCTCGTCACCAATTTTCACCATTCACAGACTTAATCATGTACAATAATGAGAGGCATGTCAACAACTGGAGACATTCTCACCCCTCCTTGATATACACTGCACTTTCAGGAAAGGCCTTCAAAGACTAAGACTGTGAAATTGTCCTTCAGTTCACTTCCGAGAAAACTAAGCAGTTAGGTATGTTATGTGATTTGCTTAAGTCGGTCCAAGCTATGGCATTTCAGGAGGTTATCCCAGAACTCCCACGTTCTGTCTTTTTCAGTAAAACTAACCCAAGTTGCAATCGTCAGTAGTCTCTTTTTGGGAAACCACGGAGTTGGAAAATCTCATAGGCTCCATCTGTTGTACTTCCAGTGCTCATTATTGCAGTTTCATGCGGAAAGAGATATCAAACATCATCTTCCTCAATATCCTCTATACTACTAACCTCAATTGATTGTTGCATGAAACAAACAATGATAGGGACAATCCTAATATAACATGCTCATATCCAATAAGAGTATGAGACACAGAACAAATTATGTTAATACCATTGACATGACAAGATAAATAACTGAACTCTTCCAACCTAAGATGCAAGCCCAAAAACCAATGTAAATCCTCTAAACCAAGGTGAACTACGCCTAAAATTGTCTCACGCTTCACTGATGCACGCCCAAAACCCAATGTAAATCCTCTAAACCAAGGTGAACTACGCCTAGAATTGTCTCGTGCTTCACGCTTGTTCATTTCACTTCAGACAGTTTTGACTTCAGCTCAAATAGCTCACAACAGACCCCGTTGAGAGCCAATCTGCATACTTTAGCCAGGAAACTCAGCAGCTAAATGTATTTTTTCCAAACTCCATCACTGATTAACATGCCATGAAGCCATCGTGGCAACTGCATTTGCTAATGTCTAAACACTTAAAATATCCGCCAAGGGAAGAAAGACCGAAAAATTGCAGAGGTAGCCTAGCCAGACCAAAAAGTGCAACTGGGAACATTCATCACAAGACACAGACTATAGCTTCACAAGCTAAATATACACACAAACCAAAATGACTGTTTCAAGTTCATCACTTCCAAAGCATTCTAATTACAAATTAGACCAATTTTCTCAAATTGAGGGTAGCCCTCTCCAAAGACCAATTTCTCAACACAAACAGGAGTTCCGTCCAGCCAACTACTAATGCATAAACCGAAACCATGGCGCAATTAAAACCAAGACATACCCGGACACGAGCAGTGGCATCCTGACCAGACTGGAGGAGCAGCGCGATATCCCGCCTCATCTGCTTCACCACCGCCTGTCTTTTGTTCCTCAGCAGCTTTATCCTCGCCACCGTCATCTTCGCCGCCGTCTTGCTGTTCATTCCCCAAAACAAGCAACAAAGAAGTTCTCCATCAATACAATCAACAGAAACCCCTCAACCCTTATTCGCTATTCCCAGAACACAGAAAAAGGAAGCCCCAAGCATAAACCATTTTCCAGAATCGGGAGATGGCTCGCCCATTTCCTCACATGCTCTCGACGGCCAAACAGAACACTTCTTTCGGGATAACTAAAAGTCGACATTTTTAAAGCTGAAGTCGGAATCGATCTCTTCCGCGCTCGCTCTGGCGAGCAACGCAGATCCGCGGCTCACCGCAGCCATTTTGTACGAGAAGTAAACGGAGTGGGGGTGGCTGCGAGGGAGTTTACCATTTGGAAGAGTTGAAGCGTCCTCCGAAGAGCGAGATGGTGAGCCTCATGACCTTCTTCGCCTGCGAAGCGGCCAGACTCGCGACCGCCATTGCTCCTCCTCCTCGCTCTTAACACAGAAACAGAGAGAGAGAGAGAGAGAGAGAGAGAGAGGGAGAGAGGGGGGGGGGGGAGGTGGAAGGCGTGCGAGCTGTGAAGCACTGCGCGTAACGGTCGGCTCGATCGGCGGCGCGTCGTCGATCGGGCGGTGGGTGGGAGGGGGCCCACGGCGACCTGATCGGCTGAGAACGGACGGTGGTGATGTAGGGTGTTGCTCTGGCCGAATGGGGTGGCGCCGTATCTTTGGGAATCGGGAAAAAGTAGCCGTTGGGGAGCCCGAGAGAGCGTGCTCCTTTGTTATGGCATCCCACGACAGGAAGCTGTGGGGAGCCGTTACAACCTCATTCATCACGAGACACGTGTCGCGTGAGATGGCGGAGCTATTCTCGCTCGGACCCGGGCCTTGATGGATCATGACCCATCCACAAACACGGCGGAACGTTGGATTTCACATGATCAAACGGCTGCGATCGCGTTTGCTCTTTGGAATCGGCTACAGACAAAACTTCCTGCTCGTCCCTCTCTCTCTCTCTCTGTCCACGCTTTTGGTCCGGATTCATGAGCTTCCATGCTTCAATTGTTGGAGGATTTTCGGATCTCGTACCCAATGAGCAGTAGTAGCTAGTTGATTGCTGGCCGCCAAATGTCGTTCGTCTATTGGCGGTTCCCATCATCTGGTGTGTCTATTGACCATTGAATTTGCGTTACGTAATAATTCTTAAGAAGACCCGTCATTTTTATGGATATTTATCACTATAATTTCAGAGCCAACATATGATATATCTTGTCAATGCACAAAGGTGGTAGATCAGTGCATTTATTTTGAAAAAAATGAATGATTTAAAAAATCAATGCAAATTTTAGAAATGAATTGTTGTTAATAATAAAAATATTTTTTATTAACTGATATTTCAAGCAATTTCCATGAAAATATTCCCCATGTTATATTTTGCGAAATAAACGAAACTTAATTCCCTGTTTTTTTGAGAAACTAAGTCACTTAAAAAAGCAGAGAATGGTTTTTTCGGATCCAGATCACTAGACATTATGTTAGGTGACTGTAAAATCCTTGCCATCCAATTAAGATCAGATGGTTGGGATTTTATAAAAATATTATTTCTGTTGACACCTATTTTTGCCAATCCGACGCGTTTTCAACCTGGTTTTGGTTTGGTCAAAGAGATTAGAAATTTTGTTCAAAAAAGGACGAAATGAAAAGATTAGAAAATGTGCAAATTCTCATCACATTGGAAATTTTATTCTTTGTCCGAAGGAGTAAAAAGATTGAATTTTTCAGTGTATTAGATGATTAAAAAAGGAAAATTTTCAACCTTTCGAAGAACCAGTGGACGAAGCCCTTAATCTCCCTCCTTCGCGAATTGGCTGCCGACGCCGACCCCTCTCAACATCCGCACCCTCCACCCTCACGCTCAGAAGGTCATCTACACTCATTCGAAGTTCACCCGATGATCGCTGTTAGGGTTCGTCGCGGGATCATCGAACGGCTTGACCCGAGTTTGCTCGGGTGCGCCCACCGATCCCGCAACCCCTTTTAAACCGAGTAGGGTGCCTTTTTTTTTTTAAAATTCATCCAGTTTTAGAGAAAATCGTCTCGTGTGCCTTGCATTTCTCTTTCCTTTTCGTTTCCTTGTCCGTGCGAATCTCGTATGTTTTGGTGCTTTCGATTCCGTCCGCTTGCCTTGAGTCGTGAGAGATCTAACTCCCCTTAGCACTCGAACTCTTCCTCTCTTTCCTGCATGCCAAGTGTTTGTTAGAATGATTGTTGCGCCCTCTCGATGTAATCCCGCGTTTCTTCCCAATCTCTCCCTGCGTTCATGTTTCTCTTTATCTGTTTCTCGCAGGGTTTTTGGTTCTTTGGAATTGTTGTAGGTGTTGGTCGGGCGTGACAAATTCCGGCGTTGACGGTGACGGCCGTGAGCTTGGGCGGCGACGATGAGCACGGTTGAGGAAACCCTAGTTTCCCCCCTATCCTTGTCGAAGACTGAAGCATTTTAGGCCGTCCCTAGCCTCCTGAAGTCGGGCCGTCTTCGTTGGGCCGTTCTTCTCTCGTGCGGGCCTGGTCCTCAGACCAGGCCCTGACTCGTCCACACGCGGACCTGGTCTGATGACCAGGCCCGTCTCCTTTCGCGTGGGCCTGGTCCTCAGACCAGGCCCTGACTCGTCCACACGCGGGCCTGGTCATCAGACCAGGCCCGTCTCCCTTCGCGTGGGCCTGGTCCTCAGACCAGGCCCTGACTCGCAGGCCCACCATGGTCCTCAGACCAGGCCCGTCTCCCTTCGTCTGATGACCAGGCCCGCCTTTGCGTCTCCTCAGACCAGGCCCTGACTCGTCCACACGCGGGCCTGGTCTGATGACCAGGCCCGTCTCCCTTCGCTTGGGCCTAGTCCTTAGACCAGGCCCTGACTCGTCCACACGCGGGCCTGGTTTGATGACCAGGCCCGTCCCTTTCGCGTGGGCCTGGTCCGCAGATTAGGCCCTTACCCGCCTTCGCTGGGCCTGGTCCACAGATCAGGCCCTTACCCGCCTTCGTGTGGGCCTGGTCTGCCGCCTTTGCACGGACCTGGTCAGACGACTAAGGCCCGTTCCGACCCTACGTGGGCCTGGTTAGACGACCAGGCCCTGTTTGCCCTAGTATGGGCCGGGTTAACCAATCAAACTCGCCGTTCAGACCTTACGTACTTTCATCTTTTCTATCAAATCGTATGTCTAAAATAACTTCGTATATCGATACGTAGATGTATAATTAGGATTCGTTATGATTGGATGTTTAGTCAAAGGTGACTGTTAATGCTAGATTACTCTGTTATACTATTAGAATGCCCACATGGTTTTGTAGCTATAGTGTGCTCAAGTTAGGTGGCGGTAGACCGATGTCCATTCCGGTCTTGCTCTTTGTAAGGATTTATCTTATGCGCACTACAATTAGGCTAGTTTAAGTGAATGAGTAAACTCATATAAGCCTAGTTTAATATAATCTATTTAGACTTAAAATTACTCTTATTAATGATCGATGTATAGTCTAGTATAAATCACGTTTGAAGCAACTTATTAAAATTAAGTCCATATTTCTTCTTAAACAACCAGCTTCCGAGGGATCATGTCTCGAGGCTTATAACAAAGCCATGTATTTCTAATTATCCGACGAGTGGCGGGTTTTATTTGTGTTTTTATTTCTATTTTTATTTAGATAATTGCCTTTAATTACTTGATTTGTTTATTATCGCATGACATTTCAATATTTTTGATTGTTTATTTCTCGCATCGTCTTTCGATAAATTGCGCGTTAATTTCATTCCTAAATTTTCGCTCTAGTCTAGATCCGCATGAAAATGACCTTAGGGGAGTCATTGCATGAACACTTAGTAGATTTGAATGACCTTTAGGGCTTTAAAAGAAAAGCAAGAATGTGTGCTCACTTTAGATTAAACGACCAACTAGTTAGGTACCGAAAGGGCGTTAATAGATTTGTTAGCGTAAATAAGTCCCCGTACCCTAGAATCTCTGGTTGCGTAGAAAGTGAAGCATTTCTCCCATGCTTTCACTGGGTTTCTAGTCGACCCAAATAGGCTAGTGGCGACTCCTAGAAATATTTTAGGTTGTTAAATAACCTTAAAAAAATCAAAACGTCTTAATGTCACGCAAGGTATGGACTTGGGAGAGTCCGCGCTCGTAAAGATTGGACCGAATCGGATTACGATTAGACGTTGCTTTTAAGCCGTCTTTTAGGGATGTCGATTCGGACCTCTTCACGAGTAATATCTCTAAACCTACCTAGTATGTTCCCCCTCATCGGGGAGGTTCGGATAGGTCGCAACAGCTTGGCGACTCCGCTGGGGACCATAGGTTTTAGCCTTAGTGGACTTAGGCCGTAATAATTGGTTGGTTGTTATCTAATATGGTTTATTTGTAGATCGTCTGCGTGTCGAAGTCACGTGGAAAATAAGGTTAGTTCACTAACATTGTGTTAGATGTTCTCGCAGGTTGGGAGTTATAAGGGGTGGCGTGAGTGTCAACCATTTGTCTTGTAGGTGGCGTTTGGATGTATGGATTGCATGTGGGGTTTTTTTTATAGAAGTGATGGTTGATTTCAAATACGAACGCATGGACATACTCGCATCACTACACATTGCACGCACAACCTGCGGCCAAAACCCAAACCGCGTTAGGAAAACATTAGGAGGTATCAAAGGGAGGAATCCGCGTGGGGAATGACCCGTGGTAATCCCCTTTTGGTCCCGCCCATTCTTGTTAGTAATGGAAGGAACCGTCCACCGAAAGTGTGGATGGAGAAACCTTTCAAATCTAATAAGGATGGGAGCCGTGAGCCTTAGACACCATACCTTTAGATGTCATCCCCCCAAGTCCTCATGCGATTGTGCTTGTGAAATCAAAATAACCGATGTCGTGTTTTCTTTCCCCGGTTTGTAAGTGTTAATATTCGCTCTCTCATTATTATTTCAAATTTTCTAAATTTTAATATTCAAATAAATGATGCGTTGCGGTTTGATTCAAATGCCCGTATAGGTTTAGGACCAATGGGTACTCCCGAGATCCGAATCGTCCATACTCCAAGGAAGGTCCTTATTAACATGTGGGATAGTCTCGCCAGCAGTAAGCAAGCTTACGTGGAGAGAAAGATTGGATACCTCATTTCTCTCTTACATGTGGAGCCTCAAGTGGCCATGATCAAAGCGCTAGCACATTTTTGGAACCCGACAACCTCCACATTTGTATTTGGTCAAAACGAGCTAACCCCGAGTTTAGAAGAGTTTGATGTCATCGTAGGAAGGTCACCATCTTTCTGTTGGGTCAGGCCGCCATTAGGAGCGGATCCTGTTTCAAACTTGAGCGAGTTTTTAAAAGTAGGAAAGTCTGAAATTAGGGGTATTCTACGGGTAATGCAAGTGCTCTTCCCCTTTCTTATTTGGAGCAAAACCTAGCCAGTTTACCCGCTGGGCCAGACCTTCAAGACGCCAAGGTTTTCCTCTTAGCTTTCTTTGGCTTTGTCATTTTTAATCACACTAGAAAAACGTTGGACCCCCAGGTAGCTTTTGTTGTCCATTAGGTTTGTCACTCAAAGGGATTTATCAATATGATTTTGGCCGAGACATTTGTCTCCTTCTCCCGTTTCAAAGGCGGTTCCTCAAATGTTTTTAAGGGGTCCAATAGGTCTTCTACAAGTCTGGCTCCTTTCTCATCTAAAAGAATTCGGCGGTAGTATGTTTATTCTCGAAGTTGACAAATGCATGCACCCTCTTTCCAAGTATCGAGACATAGAAAAATTCATCCACTTTTGGTCTTTCCACTCATGGATGGGTTTCCTCAAAAATCTCACCCCTAGTCAAGTTTTCTGGCAAGCCGCCTGGATGAGATTCCCTAAAGCACGCCTACTAGCGGCGACGACGACTCTATTCCCCTGACGGGGCTTACGGGGTCTACATCGTACTACCCATTAAGGGTAGCTCGCCAGTATCGCATGCTTCAAGAAATCCTTCCTCCTCTAAAATTGGGTTTATATCGTTTCGACTTCCGCCCGCAGTTCATCCAAGGAGACTAAGCCTGAAAGATGGAGGAAGAAGTCAATAAGATGGAAGATGTGCTATACCATTGCCCACCAAGAGACGTAGATTGGGTTTTAGAGCTGGAAGGAGAAATGAGAGAGCACCACGCAACCAAGGAGTATGTGCTTCGCCAGCCAGAGCCCGAGCTCAAGGTGATTCTCCCTTACTTTTCTCCCAACCCAACTCGGAGGGAGGTTCAAGTTCAGAACACCATAAGGGAGAGGGATGAAGCGTTAGCCAAAGTAGAGCGCCTTACTCAAGAAAACAAGCGACTCCGCTCGTGCGCATCAAGGAGATCGGCCCAGAATGGAGCTTCAAGCACGTCCCGCTAGAGTTCGATTTCTTTGTATGAACCTTTTTGTTGTATGGACGGTGTTTAAATGATGTAATCCCTTTCTTTTATTTTAGTCGGATGTATAGGATTTTCCCCTCGTACTTTCTTTTAGTCAAATGTAAGAACACTGTCCTTTTGAGGATCTTGTTGTAATCAAAGTCTGATCGTCTTTTGGCAGAGGGCACTTAAATCGAGTAGTCAACAGGCGTTTGAATCAAGCCGACGCATCGCCCTTTTTATTTTATGAGTTATCAATATGAAACTCTGATAAGATTCTCTTTATGCGAAATCAGACTTGCACAAAAATTTTTCTTATCTCTGTTTCATTACGAGAAAAGATAAAATAAAAGGGGCTCTATTCATTTTGTTTCCTCGATACACTTTACTCACTCTTTTCTTTTCTTTTCTTTTCTTTCCTTTTTGTTTCTTCTCTTTTCTCCCAGCTGTCAACACGGCCAAGAGAAGATCCCCAATACGCACCAGGTCGAAAGCTAGAATGGAGCAGCAGGATTCAAAAGTGCGGTTCAAGGGATTGGAGGATCAATTAGCTCAAATACTCAATAAGCTGGCAGAACTGACAACTTCCACCACACATGCCACTACTGAAGCACCACCGCCTCAGCATGACGAGCGGGAGAGAACCGAGGAAACCCTCGTGACCACGCCGGTCGTTGTGCAGATTGAACCCTCGCTACCGGAGGAGAGTAAAGCATCTAAAGATGATGAGAGTGCCAAGAGGCTGTCCAGAATCGAAGAACGACTTTGCGCGCTTCAGGGATATCACATGCAAGGGATTGGGGGCGTGTCGCCCTTCGCCAAGATAAACGTCCCCGAAACTTTCAAGGAACCCGATTTTGTGAAAAAGTATGATGGCACGGGATGCCCACGAGTCATTTGAAATACTATGCAAGAAAGATGGCTCGTTATTTAGATAATGTTCCGCTCCTTATTAACACGTTCCAAGATAGCTTGGAAGGTTCGGCGCTGACCTGGTTTATCGGACTGGATGCTGAGAAATTTTCTGACTGGGAGGATCTAGCGAATGAATTCTTCCAACAATACAAGTTCAATTCTGAGATTGCCCCTACCAGGGATGGGTTAGTTCGGATTGAGAAAAAGAGAGGCGAACCTTTCAGGGCCTTTGCCCAAAGGTGGAAGGGTGTGGCAGCACAAGTGAAGCCTTCGCTGGATGAGAGAGAAATCATGGAGTTGTTCTTAAAGGCACTCCCTCGAGAGCAATCTTTTAGGCTCTATGCGTCATGTTGTCTTTCGTTCACTCACTTGGTGGAGATTGGTGAAAGAGTGGAGTGGGCGATGCAGGATGAAAGACCGCCGGAAGGAAGCAGCAGAAGATTCTCGCAAAGGAAAGACAAAGAGCCTATCAACGATGTAGCCTTCATCCAAAACCCTCATCCACCAGGCCCATTTCCGGCGCATACTCAAAGACCGGTCATCATACGGGGGGATGCGCCCCCAAGTTATAATCAGGTTAGGAGGATTCCTCATAAACAATTCTCCCAATTGCTGAGGCCCTTGTCCAAATTGCTACCGATGCTCCTCGAAAGAAGGATGGTGGCGAAGGAGGTCCCTAGGGACAATGCCCCAAAGTTCTCCGGTTTTGACATGACCCAGACATGCGATTACCATATGGGAGAGAGAGGACACCACACCGATAATTGCTTTGCGCTCAAAATAAAGGTTCAGAATTTAATTGACAAGGGCCTCTTATCTTTCAAAGAGACCGCTCCCAATGTGCAGAAAAACCCTTTGCCTCATCACCCTGCGAACGTCAACTTGGTGTCGCGCGAGCCCAACCATAAAATGCAAGCCTTCCCGGCGAATGTCATCAAATTACATGAATTGATGGAATCCATGGGGCATTGCGAGGGGGTTGTGTGTCTCACGAAGGAAGAGAAAATCAAATGCATATGCAGAGCGATCGAAATGGGCGTAATCCACCGTGTGGATAGGGGCAAGTTGGTTGCCATGATGACTCCAACGGTGATTGACCTAGGAGAGGAAGACTATGAAGAGGAGTTCGAAAGGGAAGACGCCGGGTCGGCCGCACCAAAGGAAGTGGCTAGGAGTTTCTTGTCAATGAGTATCCGAGAAGGGCGCGTCGCACCGATGGTGATTGAATTACCTCCCCTGGGTGACCATGAGCCGATAATTTTGCCAACCATGCTGGAGTTCGATACCAAGGCAGCCCCGTGGGATTATGGGACCAGCGAAGTAGATGCCGTCACAAGGTCGGGACGTTGCTACGCACCTGCGGGTGCAGTGGAGAAAAAAGCCGTGACTGACGAAGAAGCTGAACAATTTTTGGCGATTGTTAAAACAAACGAATACGACGTGGTTGACCAACTGCGGAAAATGCCGGCTCAGATTTCGCTGTTAGATTTGTTCAAATCCTCAGAAAAGCATAAAGATGCACTTCTAAAGGTCTTGAATGAAGTACACGTGCCAGAGTCGATCGAAGAGAGCCAGCTGGAGGAGTTTGTAGGATCTATTCTCTTAAAAGATCAAATTTCATTTTCAGACGAAGATTTCCCGCCGGAAGGCCGTTGCCACACCAAGGCTCTGCACATTTCAACAAAGTGTAGTGACAAAATCGTGGCGAGGGTATTGATCGATAACGGGTCCGTGTTGAATATATGTCCCCTTGCCACCCTCCATCGATTAGGAGTAGGGGTGGAGAAGCTTAGAATCGCAACGACGACCGTGCGTGCTTTTGATGGGTGAGAAAGGAAGTAGTAGGAGAGATTGAGCTAGAACTCCTTGTTGGCCCCGCCCCATTTGCTGTTGTATTCCAAGTGTTAGACATACCAAATGCCTTCAACTTCCTATTGGGAAGGCCATAGATCCACAGTGCCGGTGCCGTCCCGTTGAGCTTACACCAAAAGGTGAGATTTGTTGTTGATGGCAGGCTCATAACAGTACATGGTGAGGCAGATTTCAAAATCTACCAAGACACCGCGGTTCCATACATCGAGCCAGACTCCAAAGAAGAATCAAGCTACCACACTTTCGAGCTTGTCTCCATGATCCATGTTCCCGTGGGATTGACTATTCAGCCCCCTAGATTACCCGAACCATCCCTAATGTCCGGGAGAGTTTTGCTCGCATATGGTCACATTCCTGGTGAGGGTTTGGGTCTACATAGACAGGGCATACGAAATCCCATTAAGGCTGGCAAGAACTACAAGAGGGCAGGTTTGGGTTACAAAGAGGACCAAGAAGACCTCCTTAGCAATGTTAGACTTGAAGTGTGTGGGGGTTGCGGACGCCGAGGCCTTTTACAAGGTCACGCAAGTCGAGGAAGTCGCCAGGGGCGTGTAATCCGAGGTGCTCGTGGAGGTCGAAGGGTCGGACGAGGAAATCAAGGAGGCCGAGGTGAGGAAGAGCTTAGCGACAAAAAGGCAACAGGAGGTCAGGACCTTTTCCCTAAATTGCGGAAGGAATTCTTCGTCAAAGCCAATTACCTACTGCAAGACGAAAACGAAGCCGTTGATGGGGTCGCTAACCTGTTTAGTGAGGGGTTCATCTGTGCCACATCAACGGGTGAAGCTAGCCCATTTGAAGATGTGACGGATTCCTCAGAGTAGGGTCGTTCCTCCTTTTTTTGGTGTGGTTTCCATTTTTGTTTTTTGGAAAAATAGACACTAATCAAACTAGTGTGGTAAGGGGATTTTCGAGACTACTGTTTGTTTTGGATTAAGAGTTTGGATGTAATAATGCTTGTAATTTGATGTTGTTATCTCATAAAAATGTTTGCATGTTTTAAAGGCCCGTGGAAGTACCTCAAACTAGTCCCATGACGAACAAACATATTCCCCGAGGGTTGGGCTTCCACGCGTTCTTTCCTTTTCAAAAAATTGAAAGGATCGAAAGTATTTTATTGAATGTCAAACGTGAAAATATTTTGAAAAAAAAACTCATGCATCACTTATCATCATTTCATGCTAATTGATTACATTGCGTCTCAGGCATGACTTTGTGCATACCCTCGATAAGATTGTGCGCGACTCTGGGCCTCTCGAAGAAGATCCTTTAGATTCCGACAGTGAAGAACACGACCGAATAGAGGTCGAACACGAGTGGAGTATTCATGAAGAGGAAAAGCCGTTGACAACAGAGACAACTATTACCGTAAACCTCGGCAACTTCGAAAATGTGAAGGAGGTAAAAGTCGGGGCCAGTTTGTCCGGGCCTGAAATGGAAGTAATGGTCAACCTATTGAGAGAATATCAGGACATATTTGCATGGACTTATGCCGACATGCCGGGGCTCGATCCGAATATCGTAGAGCATGCCTTACCTACAGACCCGACTATCCCACCATGGAAGCAAAAGTAGAAGGACGAGGCCTGAATTGTCCAAAAAAATTGAAGAAGAGGTCATGAAGTTGTTAGACGTAGGGTTCATTGAAGTCTCACTATATCCCGATTGGATTGCAAACATCGTCCCCGTGATGAAGAAGGACGATCGAGTCAGGGTATGTGTGGACTATCGTGACTTAAATCGAGCCAGCTCGAAAGATGACTTCCCACTTCCCCACATCGATGTTTTAGTCGACAATACCGCAGGGTTTGATCTTTTCTCGTTTATGGATGGGTTCTCAGGGTACAACCAGATTCGGATGAAGGAGGAAGACAAGAGTAAGACTTCATTCATAACCCCGTGGGGGACATTCTGTTACAAAGTAATGCCGTTTGGCCTGAGAAATGCTGGGCAACGTATCAAAGGGCCATGGTTGCGCTATTCCATGACATGATGCACAAAGAAATTGAGGTGTATGTAGATGATATGATAGCAAAGTCCAAACCAGGCGAAGACCACGTAGCGATTTTAAGGAAGCTGTTCAATCGCTTTCGGGAATTCAAACTACGTCTTAATCCTGCCAAATGTGTGTTTGGCGCAAAGTCCGGCAAGCTTATAGGATTCGTGGTGAGCAACAAGGGAATCGAGATTGACCCGTCGAAGGTTAAAGCCATTTGCGAATTGAAGCCTCCCGCGACAGTTGAAGAAGTGCGGAGTTTACTAGGAGACTGAATTACGTGGCAAGGTTCATATCCAACCTGTCCGAAACGGCCAAACCCTTTTTCAGGCTCCTGAAGAAGGAGGCAAGGATCGAGTGGGGAGATGAGTGTCGAGAAGCTTTCGAGCAGATAAAACAATATCTTACCCACTCGCCGGTTTTAGTTCCTCCGATTCCGGGGTTTCCCTTGGTCTTGTACTTGACTATTCACGGTGAGTCACTCGGGGGCATGTTGGCTCAGAAAAGTCCCGATGACGGGAAAGAACGTGCAATATACTACCTCGGCAAAAAGTTTGCTGCCCCGGAAGTGAAATATTTAGAAGTGGAGAAGACATGTGCGGCTTTAATTTGGCTACTACGTAGATTACGCCAATACACTCTTCACCACCAGATCTTGCTCGTAACAGAAAATGATCCCATCAGGTATCTAATAGAGAAGCCAGCGTTGGTAGGCAGACTCACTAAATGGCAAGTCTTGATCTCTGAGTTCGATGTGCAAAGTCTCACCCAGAAATCTGTTAAGGGAAGAGCCATAGCCGACATGCTAGCTGAATCACCCCAAGAAGTACAAAACTCCGATGAAAGCGATGACATGGAGGAGCAGGTCCTCTCAATAGAGGACGGCAAGTGGACTATGTATTTTCACGGTGCCGTCAACTTGTCCGGGTTCGGCACTGGGGCCGTGTTTATCTCCCCAAAGGATCAACACTACCCCGTTTCTACCATATTGGTGTTTCCTTGCACTAACAACATCGCAGAATATGAAGCTTGCATCATTGGCCTCCAAACCGCCATAGACATGAAAATTCGGAGGCTGCAAGTTTGCGGCGACTCGTCTTTAATCATCCTACAAACCGAAGGTGAATGGCGTACTAGGGATTCGAAGTTAGTCCCATACCATAAATTTCTCGAAGAGCTAGTGAAAGAATTCGAAGAGATATCATTCGCCTACTTACTCAGATCGCAAAATCAGTTCGCCGATGCCTTAGCCATGTTGGCATCAATGCTACATGAAACTGGCGGCTTAGACATCAGGCCTTTGAGAATTGAGATCCTGAATGGCCCAACTTACTACATGACAGTGGAGGAAGAACCCGATGGCAAGCCATGGTATCACGACATCCTGATATACCTCCAAAAGGGGGAATTTCCGCCAGGGAGCGAGTCATACGACCGAAGATATTTGGTAAAACTAGCAAATAAGTTCTTTATTGACGGCGACGTGCTTTACAAGAGGACAGTTGATTAGATTTTTTTGAGGTGCGTTAGCGCCAAGGAGGCCAACCTCCTGATGAAGGAAATGCATGAGGGAGAATGCGGTCCTCACATGAATGGACATCTACTATCCAAGAATGTCATGAGGCTTGGTTATTTTTGGCTTACCATGGAGACTGATTGTGTGCGACATGCGCGTTCCTGTTACCAATGCCAAATCTATGCAAATAGGATTAATGCCCCGCCCAACGAACTCCATCAGATGGCCGAAGCTTGGCCGTTCTCTATGTGGGGGATCGACATCATTGGGCCAATCAATCCAAAGGCGTCTAACGGCCATCGTTTTATCTTGGTGGCAATTGACTATTTCACAAAGTGAATTGAAGCCAGCTCTTATGCTAATGTCACCGCAAAGGCGGTATCCAGATTTATCCGGCACGATATACTCGCCCGTTACGGGATCCCCGAGGCCATCATTACAGATAACTGTACGAACCTGAACAATAAGATCGTGGATGACCTACTTGGCAGGTTCAGGGTGCGTCACTTGAATTCATCTCCTTATCGACCACAAATGAACGGAGCAGTGGAAGCAGCGAACAAGAACCTGAAAAAGATCCTATCCAAAACAGCGGAGAACTATCGCAACTGGCACGAGAGGCTCCCGTACGCGTTAATGGCATATCGCACGTCAATTCGTACTTCGACAGGGGCCACACCTTTCTCACTAGTTTGCGGCATGGAAGTGGTTCTGCCTGTTGAACTAGAAGTACCTTCGTTAAGAATTCTCTCACATGCAGAGCTTCCTGAAGCCGAATGGGCTCGACTGAGGCATGAGCAATTAAACATGATTGATGAACGGAGGCTACAGGCCATATGCCATGGACAGTGTTATCAGAAGCGGGTAGCAAAGTCTTTCCAACGAAAGGTTCGTCCCAGACTATTTGAGGTCAATGATCTAGTCTTGAAAAAGACTTCATCCGCCTTGCCAGACCCTCGAGGAAAGTTTGCTCCAAACTACGAGGGACCCTATGTAGTTAAGAAGGTCTTCCCCGGAAATGCTTTAATTTTGGTCGAAATGGATGGCCGAGAACTGTCGAAACCTGTAAACGCAGACACTGTTAAGAAATATTTCCCTTGAATGAAAATTTGGCCGAAGAGCCATTTCCTCCACGATTCAGAGCATTTAGATTTTTGAGCACGCATACATAGCATTCACGCATTTTCATATTGAGCATGCCACTGGTACAGACTTAGCTCGCAGGAAGCAAAGTCAGGGCAATAATCCCCTGAGCAAACCATTGTCGCCTGCCCTACGTAGGAGAAACGTCGATATGTCTATGTCAAGCATAAGGGTAACACTGTATTGTTCACGATCCCCACCCTTAAGATCACTTACTAACATAGTGTCTCAATTGTGTCATAGGTCCGCTCAACAACCATCAAGGAGGCAGGTGAGTATCCCTTTCTCTTCACTTTGTTCATAAGAGTAGAAAAATTTGTTTGAAGCATAGAATAACTTTGTTGCCTTCCTATGTTTGTGATAAGAAAGAAACAGAAGTCAAAACGACAAGATTTGGGGCAAGTCATCAGCATCCACCCTACCCGAGAGAGGCGTCTGCGTCAAGCCCAAGGGTAGCGACATATCGTCCCAATTCCCGATTTCTAAGACTATTTATTGACGCAATGCTTTTAGTACATTGCAGGTTTGCTCGATAGCCGCCAAGGAGGCAGATGAGAATTTCATTTCCTAAAACTCTTTTCATAAGAGTAGGAGTAGAATTTGTTTGAAACGACAGATGGCTATGCGTCTTCCTAAGTTTGTAAAAAAGGGGGAAAATAAAAAATGAGACAAACTCATAGTCGTCTCCCTTAGAGGTTTAAATAACATTCTTTAATTGTCAACCAATACATTGGTACTTGCATCTTGCATCAAAACTCTCGTGGAGGACAATTTTGACCAGTGATTTTGAACATAAAAATGGGCATTAATTATGCTGGTTTGGAGTTCTGAGTACGACGAAAGGCAAGCTCCGTCCAAACACGTCCCTTATACACTATGAGGGTTGAGTGAAAAAATGATGAATGAAGGAAACCTTGTCGTAGGGGGAAGGATTTATTCGCGGTAAATACACGGATTAAAATGGCAAAAGGCATTTCTTTCTTTATCACATACACTATATGCCCCTTGCTAGCCAATTTGAGCCAGAGGATGAAATTTCTTTTAATACCCCTATCAAGAACCACCTCACACCGTGGCAATTTAGGAGGTTATAGTTGAATGATTATTTGGTGAAAAGATTTAGAAAGATCTTATTGCATCCACTTGCATCAATCTTTTTGCGGCAGCTTCAGGTGGATTCTCATGGAAGCTCGAAGCATCCCAAAGTGAAGAAGAGCATTTATTTCTCTACCTAAACACTTATATCCTTTGATTAGCCAAGTTGAGCCATAAAATTCATTTTCAAAACCCAAGCTGGTGATTACCTCCCCACACTGGGGCATGGCACGTGATTTACCAAAAAGAATAATAATGCTTGAAAGTTGTCTCGCGAGTCCTGAGAACACAAGCAAAAGCAAAATTAGGGGGCATGAAAAAGCAGTGTGCCTGGTAAAAGCAGGGCCAATGCCCGTGAAAATTGTGTCCAAAGCGAAAATGCTTACAAAAAGAAAGGATAAAAAAATTACTCTCATGCAAATGCCAAAAAAAAAAAAAAAGAGAGAGCAAAGCTCTTATATCTCAAAAATGATCAGTCAATGGATTCTCGAGACAAGTTGAAGTCAGGAGTCAAGCAAAAAAGGCAAAGCAAAAAAAAGGGAAGGGAATCTATTGAGATGGTAATGATGCCTTGGTAATCATCAACTTCCTTTTAAGCCCCTCTGAAATTATACGTAAGCCTTTCAAGCCTTACCTTGAACCGACATTACAACCTTTCTCCCGAAGCCTCTTCTGATTGGGATGTTTTCGAGTGGATGTGAAGATTTCACAAAAGAAGCTACTGCTCAAAGGAGTGGAAGCAATCATTTCTTATCTTATCTTCAAGGTTTTTGACTTGTAAACCCGGTAGAGATATAGTTGAATATTCTTTTTTGGCCTCAAAATGACTACCTTTTGTATAAGCTCATGACCTTGCCCATGATACGGTCCTTACAAAGACCTTTCTGATTGATCAAAATGTATTCATCGCGAATGTTTCCAAAGGCTTTTGACATAGGTTATGTGAGATGTTATTAATGACTGAGAATGATTACCCACATCAGTGGATGGGATGAAAAGCCATTTCGAGAAGTCGTGAGAAGACATTTCTGATTAGGGTACTCCAATTCAGCATCCTTGACATGCTTCTTCAATTAAATTGAGATCACTTCGTTTGAAAATCTCCTCTAAAGGAATTTTGAAAAATCGATGGCAGTGGCCACAGTCAATTGGCAATTACTTGAATGTCATTTAAATTCTTTAAGCGACCTTTTAGAATCTTTGACAGTGTCTAATGATGTCAAGCACTCCTATTCTTGCTTGCGATGAATAATGCTTGGTTAAGCCAAAGTGTTAATAGAAAAAGAAGAAGAAGAAGAAGAAGAACAGAAAGAAGTTCATGTGAAAGTGATGTCTGGTAATTTCAAGCGCTCCTGGTGCATGCTATTCAAAAAGTTGCATTTGAAACGGACACTTGCCTTGTGCCAGGTGTTTATGATTTGTCCTTTCTCCAAATCAGTCGAAACCCGTTTCTACCACGGTGAGACTCAGAATCGTCAAAACCCGTTCCTACCACGGTGAGACCCTCCAAATCAGTCGAAACCCATTTCTACCATGGTGAGACTCAGAATCGTCAAAACCCGTTTCTACCACGGTGAGACTCAGAACCGTGAAAATCCGTTTCTACCACGGTGAGACTCAATTGAGTTTTCCTTCGTTTAGTTAGATTTGCTCATACGCGATGATACAGGTGAGGGTCTCTGCCTTAATAAGGAGAGACTACTATCCTTTTCTCACGACGCCAAGAAAATTTGGATCATTTTTCTACACAAAAAAGATAGGGAGGAAGCCAAGGAATATAAATGAGCTGAAATCCGACCAAGATATGTGTTACCATCTTTTACTGACAAAACTTAGGCGTCTCTTATCTTTGAATGGAACCTTTTTGAGCTCTCCTTCAAAGAGGGGCAGCTGTTGACACCTATTTTTGCCAATCCGACGCATTTTCAACCTGGTTTTGGTTTGGTCAAAGAGATTAGAAATTTTGTTCAAAAAAGGACGAAATGAAAAGATTAGAAAATGTGCAAATTCTCATCACATTGGAAATTTTATTCTTTGTCCGAAGGAGTAAGAAGATTGAATTTTTCAGTGTATTAGATGATTAAAAAAGGAAAGTAAAGAAAAGAATAAAAAATGGAGAAAGGCTTTACACCAGGCCCAGACGGCCCGGTCCTCACTGTCTCGCACGGGCAAAGCCCGCGCGACTCCCCTTTTCTCCCCTTGGGCCAAGCCCACAAGACCGCAAGACCTCCCGTCTCCCAGCCCGCGACTCTCCTTTTCCCCTCCCCCACGCCTTCTAGACGTTTCGGTTCCCACTCGCTCGAAAGCAATCTGACCCGCGCCTAGGGTTTCTGCAGGAGGAGGTTGGCGACTGACACACGCCAAAGGGTTCGGCGGAGCAGAGCTGAAGGGACGGGAGTGGGCAGATGAGAGGGGATTCGGTGGAGCAGAGCTGCAGAGGCAAATGGAGGGGGATAAAAGGAAGAGGAAGGGGGCAGAGGGAGGGGATCGACGCTCCCTTTCAAAGAACCGGTGGACGAAGCCCTTAATCTCCCTCCTCCGCGAATTGGCTACCGACGCCGACCCCTTTCAACATTCGCACCCTCCTCCCTCACGCTCGGTAGGTCATCTACACTCATTCGAAGTTCACCCGATGATCGCGGTTAGGGTTCTTCGTGGGATCGTCGAACGGCTTGACCCGAGTTTGCTCGGGTGCACCTACCGATCCCGCAACCCCCTTTAAACCGAGTAGGGTGCCTTTTTTTTTTAAATTCATCCAGTTTTAGAGAAAATCGTCTCGTGTGCCTTGCATTTCTCTTTCCTTTACGTTTGCTTGTCCGTGCGAATCTCGTTTGTTTTGGTGCTTTCGATTCCGTCCGCTTGCCTTGAGTCGTGAGAGATCTAACTCCCCTTAGCACTCGAACTCTTCCTCTCTTTCCTGCATGCCAAGTGTTTGTTAGAATGATTGTTGCGCCCTCTCGATGTAATCCCGCGTTTCTTCCCAATCTCTCCCTGCGTTCATGTTTCTCTTTATCTGTTTCTCGCCGGGTTTTTGGTTCGTTGGAATCGTCGTACGTGTTGGTCGGGCGTGACAAATTCCGGCGTCGACGGTGACGGCCGTGAGCTTGGGTGGCAGCGATGAGCATGGTTGAGGAAACCCTAGTTTCCCCCCTATCCTCGTCGAAGACTGAAGCATTTTGGGCCGTCCCTGGCCTCCTGAAGTCGGGCCGTCTTCGTTGGGCCGTTCTTCTCTCGTGCGGGCCTGGTCTGATGACCAGGCCTAGTTGCCTTCGCGTGGGCCTGGTCCTCAGACCAGGCCCTGACTCGTCCACACCGGGCCTGGTCTGATGACCAGGCCCGTCTCTTTTCGCGTGGGCCTGGTCCTCAGACCAGGCCCTGACTGCCCACCAACTGGGGGCCTGGTCTGATGACCAGGCCCGTCTCCCTTCAGGATGACCAGTCCTGTCTCCCTTCGCGAGAGCCTGGTCCTCAGACCAGGCCTTGACTCGCCCACACGGGGGCCTGGTCTGATGACCAGGCCCGTCTCCCTTCGCGAGAGCCTGGTCCTCAGACCAGACCCTGACTCGCCCACACGCGGGCCTGGTCATCAGACCAGGCCCTTCTCCCTTCGCGTGGGCTTGGTCCTCAGACCAGGCCCTGACTCGTCCACATGCGGGCCTAGTCTGATGACCAGGCCCGTCTCCTTTCGCGTTGGCCTGGTCCTCAGACCAGGCCCTGACTCGTCCACACGCGGGCCTGGTCTGATGACCAAGCCCGTCTCCTTTCGCGTGGGCCTGGTCCGCAGATCAGGCCCTTACCCGCCTTCGCGTGGGCCTGGTCCACAGATCAGGCCCTTACCCGCCTTCGCGCGACCAGGCCCTGCCGCCTTTGCACGGACCTGGTCAGACGACTAAGGCCCGTTCCAACCCTACGTGGGCCTGGTTAGACGACCAGGCCCTGTTTGCCCTAGTATGGGTCGGGTTAACCAATCAAACTCGCCGTTCAGACCTCACGCACTTTCATCTTTTCAATCAAATCGTATATCTAAAATAATTTCGTATATCGATACGTAGATGTATAATTAGGATTCGTTATGATTGGATGTTTACTCAAAGGTGACTGTTAATGCTAAATTACTCTTTTATACTATTAGAATGCCCACATGGTTTTGTAGCTATAGTGTGCTCAAGTTAGGTGGCGGTAGACCGATGTCCATTCCGGTCTTGCTCTTTGTAAGGATTGATCTTATGCGCACTACAATTAGGCTAGTTTAAGTGAATGAGTAAACTCATACAAGCCTAGTTTAATAAAATCTATTTAGACTTAAAATTACTCTTATTAATGATCGATGTATAGTCTAGTATAAATCATGTTTGAAGCAACTTATTAAAATTAAGTCCATATTTCTTCTTAAACAACCAGCTTCCGAGGGATCATGTCTCGAGCCTTATAACAAGGCCATGTATTTCTAATTACCCGACGAGTGGCGGGTTTTATTTGTGTTTTTATTTCTATTTTTATTTAGATAATTGCCTTTAATTACTTGATTTGTTTATTATCGCATGACATTTCAATATTTTTGATTGTTTATTTCTCGCATCGTCTTTCGATAAATTGCGCGTTAATTTCATTCCTAAATTTTCGCTCTAGTCTAGATCCGCGTGAAAATGACCTTAGAGGAGTCATTGCTGAACACTTAGTAGATTTGAATGACCTTTAGGGCTTTAAAAGAAAAGCAAGAATGCGTGCTCACTTTAGATTAAACGACCAACTAGTTAGGTACCGAAAGGGCGTTAATAGATTTGTTAGCGTAAATAAGTCCCCGTACCCTAGAATCTCTGGTTGCGTAGAAAGTGAAGCATTTCTCCCATGCTTTCACTGGGTTTCTAGTCAACCCCAATAGGCTAGTGGCAACTCCTAAAGATATTTTAGGTTGTTAAATAACCTTAAAAAAAATCAAAACCCCTTAATGTCACGCGAGGTATGAACTTGGGAGAGTCTGCGCTCGTAAAGATTGGACCGAATCGGATTACGATTAGACGTTGCTTTTAAGTTGTCTTTTAGAGATGTCGATTCGGATCTCTTCACGAGTAATATCTCTAAACCTACTTAGTACGTTCCCCTTCATCGGGGAGGTTCGGGAGGTCGCGATAATTTCAAACAAAGCCATCCGATAACTGGAACATGCGTCAGGGGATCCATTTCCAATTTTTCTGCCCTTTTTGGATTTAAGTGATAAAGAGAGAGCACTGCACTTTGTTGTATGATTGAAAATTCCATCATCTTTGACACAACATCATCATTTGATCTCAATAACTCCTTTGCCTTTTTTGCCCCCATCGAAGGGGATATGGCCGTGATTTGAGGAAACATTTAGTTACTTCATTATCTTTTTAACGTACTCCTTACCGTGCCTAAGGTCCTTTTCATTGAATAAAATAATAAAGTGAACCGATAGTAATTAAATTATGAAGCTTCTCGAAGCAATAAAGGAGACATGGTGGAGGTTCTTGTTTGACCTCGTCCTTCTCTATTATCTGTGAATCAAGTCGCAGGTTCTTTGTCCAAAAAGAGGAAAAAATATCTCTAGAGGAAGCAAGACAAATCCGTGAAGCTTCTCTGTGAACTGAGGTGTCTTATAAGAGTCTTTGGACGACAGATCGTGGGTTCAGCAGACTAGGGTTAGGCGTCATTTAGGCTATACATGAAAGCATCTTATATCGAACATCTTGTTCTTGAAAGAGGGAATACAATTCATGCAAATTCACATGCATAAATCAATCATTCATCTCCACGTAACAACTTTCTTGATGCGCATAACCAGACTATACATGAACAAAGAACAAAGGAATATAAATTGGTGAGACTTCTTAACCGGAAAACAAATTCAGGAGACACACTCTCCTGTGGATTAGGTGCCTGAACAAGCGCTCTAGTCCGCTTTCAAGGCCTTCAATGCTGTCACTTAAAGCCCGTAACTTCAAGTTTGCTGACTCAATCCTCTCGCTCTCAATGTGCTTGCTTGAAGTCGACTCCAGCAGTTTCGTAAGTTCCATGTCCACACTCTGTAGCTCATTCCATTCCGTGCTCCCCCGACGATCATCGTCGCAAACGATCACCCGTCTGAGTGCCAACCTCGAAACCGACGACCATCTACTCAGCTTCGGTTTGGAGGCTGATGATGATAGGAATAACAGGATGGCGTGGAAGATGGAGTTGGCGATGGCATTCGCCTCTCTCAGCACGCTGGTTGCTGTGCAGAGGTTGTCATCAAGAAGTAGGGGAGTGAATGCGTCATACATGTCATGTTCCTGCTGCTTGAGCACGGCTTGAGATCTTGCAATTTCCTTCCTCATCCCTTTCCTGAAGGCAACATATGCATCGACGTCGTTCTCAACGTCGAGAATTCTGACTTTGCTTCTTCTGAGGATAGACTGAAGCTCCCGAACACTTCCTTTCAACGATGAGATCATATCTTGGATCCTGCCGCACACGTCTAGGTAGTTCATGGAGCTTCGGAGTGACCCGTCGAGCCACATCTCGTGCCGGCTTTGTCCTAGAGCTCTCCGGGTGGATGGCAAATCGAGAAAATCTGTGATGCGCGTGTACAGCTCGCCTAGCCCAAGCAGGCCTCGGAGCAATTCCTCCGCCTTAATGGAGCACGACGGTGGTGCCTCCTGCCAAGACCTGAGCTTGTCGAGCTCCTCCTCGATTTTTTGGGCACTGGGATGCGACCGAGCAGGCAAGCTTATGGAACGATTCTTGTACCGGCACTTAGCTACGGGCGAGAAAGTGGCCATCCCTGAATTTTTCATGGTGCACTAAAAGTTGTCAGCTCAAGTTGCATTAAATCAAATGCCACCATCCATCCTAATGATGTATTTATACCCGATAGAGGATCATTGAATATGTACAATCTGAATCCTTTAATCAACAAGAGATGAGCATGTGAAGACAGTGTGGGTTTCTTATGGCATTAGCTTTGTTGTCATTTCTTCCACCGGCAAGGCATTGAATATAGGTAATGTGGCAACACTATTATCTCTATTTTCATTTTCAGGTACACTATCTAGAATCGTGTCCTTCATACGAAATCAATTGATTCATATTCGAATTCGGCAATATCTTAGTTTTTTCTCTTCGCCTCACGGGCGGTCCCGTCACCGACTGCATAGAATTATCTGTGGGAGCTGGCAGGCGCATTAAAATAGTGCGTGCATTCATAATCTCAAGACAAAAGAGGAGTCTTGAGAGACTAGGAACTGGAGAGCTGGAGAGATCAAGAACCATTGTTTTTGTTAAATGTGGTACTAATTATTGCAGAAGTAGGTGGTGGATGATGAGAAGATAAAACAATTGAATAGGATAATATTGGTATAGTCGACGCACGAGTGGCATAATTAATTGGTGTTTCCTTTTGGGACAGCAACCTGCCGATCCAGGATCCCTCAGTTAGGTACGTAGATCCCATACATCCATTAAATGTACCATATCCAAGTCCTCGGATATGTCATGTCTGCTAGTAATTTTAAGAATCCACCAATCCCTTTTGTGAACCGACTAGTTTTGGCTCTAATTGAACATGCTACAGAGGGGCTCAATTGATCAGTGTTAAATGGTGATCCATCTTCAGAAAATCCTAAAACAAACTAGTCCACACTGTAACAGAGTTGACCGGCTCAACTTTTTTTTGTTTTTAACCTTGAACCTTGGTCCATTACACTCTATCTTCCTTGAAAAAAAATTCGATTCTCAAAAAATTTAGGCTTATCTCAATTATCAAACAAGTTGGGGTATTTGCATCTCACCTCCTCCTCAAGCTCTCAAGTGACTTCTCTTTTGGTGTGGTTTTGCCACTGAATTTTCATGTAGAGGATTGTACGGCATTACAACATCTAATTATTACTATCGGTGATACGAAAAGGTTGTTTTTCATAAGTCAAGTTCTCCCTCAACTTTAGTGGTGCAAAATCTAGCATATGTTCAAGGTTTCGTACATATTTCTGTAGTTCGGACAAGTGGAACACATTATAGATAGTGATGTCAATGTTAGTTTATAAGTAGTTTCACCAACCTTCTCTAAAATCTGAAATGATCCCATATATCTTGGCTCAATTTTCCACGAGTGCCAAATATCATAATGCCCTTCATTGGATAAACTTCTAGAAATACATTATCTCCTACACTAAACGCTATCTTACACTTTTTAAGATTTGCATAACTTTTTTGACAGTTTTGAAATATTTTCAAATGCTCCTGGATAAGTCTGGCTTTCTCTTCTAAATGCTGAATAAACTCAAAGCCGGTTAATCTCTTTTCGCGACACTGTCCTAGCAAAGAGGAGTTCTAACTCTTCATCTATACAAAACTATAAATGGAGCTATCTTAATACTAGAGTGTTAGTTATTATTATAAGAAAACTCTACCAAATGTAAATGTTCGTTCCATGAGCTATCAAAGTCAATGACATAGGATTTCAACATATCTTATAGTGTTTGAATAGTCCTCTCCGATTAACCACATGTCTGTGAGGTGAATTGCCATATTGCAATTAAGTTTCGTACCTAATGCTCTCTGCAAGCTTCTCCAAAAGTTAGACACTTAGCTAAGATCAATGTCCGAAACGATGCTTACCGGAACTTCACTATTTCATTAACATATCATTTCGTCATATCTTCTAGTGATAAGCCGAATCAATATGACAAAAAGTGTGTAAACTTAGCCAATCAATCGACTATCATCCATGTAGCATTTTTACCATTGGACGTTTTTGGTAAACCGACGATGTCATCTATGGTAATATATTTTCACTTCCATTTAGTATCTCAAGTTGACGTAGCTAACCACTTGGTTTTTTATGAAACATTTATCTAGAAGCTCCTACAATTATGTTTTTAATTCCTTCAGTTCAGACATCGCCATCCAATTATTTTCTGACGTCCACATGAGCATTTTTCGTTTGTCAAATTAGACGGATCGAACGAAGGGACAAGTTGACAAGTTTTTCTCGATTATATTTTTTGTAAGTTTTAGGACTCGCTTGCAATTTCGTGCCAAGTTGTAGGACTTTTAGTGAATTTATCCCTACAAATAATCTTGCTACCCAAAAGTCTTGATATGAATGCGCTCTTGTCCTATGTGCAGGTCGCTAAGGAACTTGAAAAACATATGTGATGGAGGGAGTAAGTTACAACTGCTCAGTGAGTAACACATTTCTCCTAAGCGGATCAAACGAATATTATAGATTAATTTAGAACACCAACATAATTCATCTTCACCAACATCAGAATTTAAGTAACTTCTAAAACCCAAGTAGACTGTAACGTACTGTCAACATATCATATCCGTATAAGAAAGGCTCATTTCAGTTAATAATAGAAGTAAACTCAATAGTCAAATCCATTGCTTAATTCCTAGAAACAAATTGAAAAATAATATCAAAACTAGGTAAAATAATATTATAATGAACACCTTGACTAAACTATGCCTATTTATCGATAAAAGACACCTATGACTTAATAAAATGGCTCACCCAAAAGAAAAATCATTGATATCCGTTATGTGTAACTCACACACTTAATTTATTTGAGCCATAATTTCCTCTCTCGAGCTCCAAATTTAACAAAATTACAGTAAAAAGAAAGCCTTCAATGTACTACAAAAGCCTCAACTTGGTTGACTTAAACTCAAGTTGAAAACTTACATAAATGGCCTACAAGTTACTATTTGTGTATTATTCATTGTGCGCAGAAAATTTCTAAAATCCGTTGCAAGCAAACTGAAAGCTCAAATTAAATTCCGTAAAATCCTACGGCTTCACAACACCCCCTAATGTATCGTAGACCCATAATTTTTCAGCTCAGCAACTCCTAAATTGGACTTCGTGATTTAAAGTTCACATAACTCCAATTTTGAATCATAATCTTGGAAAGTATTTTTAGAAAGTATTTTGATTAGACAAACGAGGGGCGTGAATATTTACCAAGTGTTGCAACTCGGAGTTGAATCGACTTGGTGGAGTTCTCAAGACAATAATTTCCTTCATTTTTCTCCCTTTTCTTTTTCTCTTCCTTTCATCCTCTTTTTTCCCCTTCTCTCCTTTTCTTTCCTTTTGTTTCTCGAGCATTTTGGTCCCCTTAAATCTCGAGCACATTAGCAGAGTTGACTAGGTCAATTTTTTTTTTTTGCTCTTGGACCTTGGCCCATTACACTTAGTCGGTGGAGGAGGTGGCGAAAGAAGTCTATAAATAGACCTCGAGTATTCAGCCTATACACTAGATCAATTAGAGAAGAAAAACTCGAGAAACTAAGAAAGTGGCTCCTTCACTCTACAATTTGTACCATAGTAGTTCTTCAATAAAGTTCCTTTGTGTTTAGAGTTTTCCTTTGCCATACTTCACATACACAAATACACACATTCACACACACTTTTGCAACAACCCAAAATGGTATCAAAGCCAAGTTCACGATTAGTTGATTTTGAGCATTTGTACTAACTAATCCTTTCAAAGTACCAACCAAATTTTTCCATAGCAAAACTATGGCCAATGCTACCATATCTTCATTTCTCATTCCAATTTTCGATGGCAATAACTTTGTTTGCTGGATCATCAAAATGACTACATTCTTAATAGCAGAAGACTTATGTTACATAGTCCAAAAATGACAAAAAGCTCCTAAAGAAGGTGCAAGTGTTCAAGCAACACGACTGTAGAAGGATGCACAAGCTCTGTTTGTGTTTCAGCAAGCTCTCTTGGAGATCATATTTTTGGGAATCATTGATGCGAAGATTGCAAAGAAAGCATGAAAGATATTGCAGGAAGAATATCAAGGCTCAGAGAAGGTAAGCACCATTCAATTCCAAACTGCAGAAAGTGAATTTGATAATTTTAAAATTAAAGTTTATGTGACTATTCAAGAATATTGTGATAGAATGAAAGAAATAGTAAATTAGATGAGGGCCTATGGAGATGATATTACTGATCAAGGGTTGTTGAAAAAAAAATTGGTGACACTCACTAAAAAACAAAATTCTATTGTCATCACCATAGAATCATGTAAGGATTTAAAAACCCTGTCATTGAGTGAGCTAATTGGCTCTTTAGAAGCACATGAAAAGGGATTGCAACTACAAAATGAAGATACAATTGAAAGTAAGATGAATATATAGTCTTAATTTTAAAAGTAGTGGAAGGAGCTCAAGGAAAAATGGAGAGGAGGAGAAACAACTACAAAGGGAAAATGTCCACCTTTTAGCTTTTGTAAGAGAACTAATCATTTAAAAAAAATTGTTGGTTTTGAGATATACCACAATGCCATTCTTGTAAAAGATATGGCCACATAGATAAATTTTGTTGCTCTAAAACAAATTACCTAGCGAATTATGTTGAAGAAAAGGGAAAAAAAAGGAAGAAGAAAATGCAAATTATTTATTCTTTGCATGCCACATGGCAAAAGATGAGAAGAATGATCCATGGTATACTAACAGTGGATGTACCAATTACATGACAAGAGATGAATCTATATTCATCGTTATTTATACGTTAGTGAAAACACAAGTATGCATTGGTTAATGTGAAAGGAAAATACATTATGACCGTTGAAATTAAGAAAGGCCCAAAATATATAGATGAAGTATATGTGTTTCTTAGTCTTATATAAAATTAACCTAGTGTGGGCCAAATGATCCAAAATAGATACTCTACACTTTAAAGGAGATACCTGCACCATCTATAACAAATATAAGAATTATGTTATTGCTTCTATCAAATGGGAGTATAAGAATTTTCCTATTTAATAAAATATGTCAAATATGTAGCTATGAAAGCTCAACTTAATGATTCATGGCTATGGCATCGGAAATTGGCCACTTCAACTTTTATGGGCTACATATTCTCCATAAAAAAAATATGATGAGAGACTTTCAAGCCATTAGAGAAATTTTATATGTTTGTGAAGGCTGTCTTATTTGAAAACAACAAACGTAGTCATATCCATTTGCAAGTGAGTGGAGAGCAAAAAGATCATTGGAGCTAATTCATATGGATGTATGCAATCCAATGAGGACCCTGACATCTAGCCAAAATAAGTATTTCATTCTTCTTATCGATGACTATTCCAAAATGACATGGGTTTACTTTCTTTGAAAAAGATCAAAAGTTTTCTCTATTTTCAGGATGCATTACTTTCTTAGTTTGGAAATCAATCAAAATGAAGAAATTTTATCTCATAAAAGAAATATGCAGCAAATCTCCTGAAGAAATTCAAAATGACCAATTACAAAACAGTTGCAACACCACTCGTGATAAATAAGAAACTATTGAAAGAAGATAAAGCAGAAAAGATAGAC
Organism: Melaleuca alternifolia; assembly: GCA_019926035.1. NCBI lineage: Eukaryota > Viridiplantae > Streptophyta > Magnoliopsida > Myrtales > Myrtaceae > Melaleuca > Melaleuca alternifolia. Next base: position 2,446,936 of record JAGKPW010002416.1, on the reverse strand, counting down.
ATTTTACTCTACATAAGCCTTATTGACAATCTACTATATATGATAGCCGTACAACCAGACATTATGTATGCAGCAAATCTGCTACCACCTTTCATGCAGAGTCCAAGCCGAATTCGTTTTCGGGTAACTAAACTGATTCTTAGATATTTATGAGGAACCACATATTATGGTATTCGGTACCAATCTAGTGCAACAGTTAAGCCAATTGGCTGCACAAATAATGATTGGGCATTCTCAGTTGATGATAGAAGAAGCACTATCGACTATGCATTCACTATGGGTTCTAGAATATTTTCATGGGCATCCAAAATGTAAGATTCTTTGGCACAATCTACTGTTGAAGCTGAATATATTGCAACTTCCATCACTACCTATCAAGCAATATAACTTTGAAGAATTCTGGAAGACATTGGAGAACCACGGATGGAATCAAATCCTATATTTTGTGATAACAAGTCTGCGATAGCAATCTCCAAAAATTCAGTCTTTCATAGAAGAACTCAGTATATTGACATCAAATATCACTTTCTTCATGAAGTGTAAAATAATAGAGAGATTAAGCTAAAGTATTACAAGACTAAAGATGAAATTGTGGACATATTCACTAAAGCATTACCAACAACAAAGATTGAGACACATGCTTGGAATATCACAAAAATGAATCAAGGAAGAGTGTTAAGTGGTGATCCATTTTTTAGAAAATCCGAGGCCAAACTAGTCTGCACGTGCTTAGTAATGAAGTATACTTAACTAAGAAGAGAAGAGTTGGCAATAACAACTTTTCCAAGCCGGCAACAAAGAAATGCAACAAGCAGGAGGATGGAAAGTCGGTTAATATTTGCTGAAGAGATCTTGAAGTCAATAAGTAATGTACTGCGTACTATGCAAAAGGACAGCTTGCAAGTTGAAATTTTAAGGTTAAAAATGTATTGCTTTTTGTACTATTGGTTGATAGAGAAGGCGGCGAAAGAAGTTATGAACAAACCTCAGGTCGTTAGCCTATACACTACACCAATTAGAGAAAAAAGACTGGACAGACTCAGAGATTAGCTCCTCTACTTTATAGCTTGTATCATACAAGTTCTTCAATAAAATTCCTTTGCACCTTGAGCGTTCCCTTGCCATATTTCACATTCACAATTGCACACGCTTCTACAACAACCCGACAATCAGATATGACGAAGTTCATGGTTCTCTAAATATCATACGCATGGAAAGTAGAAATCTTGTTGGTTTCAGTTGCTCTTTACTATTGCTTTCTGTCTTATTTCACTAATTATCCTGGTGACGAGACTAATTATTTGTTTTACCTGATGTTCGCACCTCGATAAGTTGAAACTGTTCTTTACCTAATGAGTACCGATTCATCTGTTGTCGCAAGTAATGTGGATAATCTTCCATACTGAAATGTTGCTAGAATAAGTTGAGCTAATGCGTTGCCCAAAGATCTATAGATGGCAGGTTCTCCGCTCGATATCAAAGACAACTTCTATTGATCGAAGAAGCACAGACAGAGAAGCAAATCTTGGCTGTGAATCATGTCTTCCAATCAGATATGATTATTTTGGAAGGTCAGGCAAATTATATAAGTGGAAACTTCACTCTAACTATAATCAAACGAGTGCCATTTACTAAAACCTTGGTGCTTGTCTCGTGGTTATTCATCCATGTAGGACTTTCTAAATTTGAGGTTAAATGAGCACCATGTCCCAAGCACTTTGTTCAAATGAATGACTGCAACTGTGTATAAACATATAGTAAGTTATAACCTCAAAAACGGACAGCATTCTATGGATGCCAAGGCAACTAGCAAGAATACGGCTTAAATTTCGCCTTCTCCAGTTAGATTGTTTTCATATCCGTCATTTTTCTTATCTTACTAAAACGTATCGACTTCAACGTTTGCTGATGCGAACATTAATGAAGTATCGAAAGCACAAATGCAAAAGCAGGTTCTCTTTCTGCCATCGTCACCCTCCTTTCTAGTAAGAGGCCATTGAACTAGAACAGAAAGGCTAAGAGTGAAGCGTACGCATGTGGCAAGCGCATCCGCACAGGCCCGACTTTCTTGAGCATTCGGCAAAGAGGTAAAAAAGAATAGATGTGCAGTAAGACACCGAGGTTTTTGTAAATTGTTATGTTTCTTTAATGTACATGTATGGATTTTGATACATATCCAAAATAAAAACTGAAAATCCCTATACCGATCCACTAAAATTGTGGAGTCTTTTCAGGATTCAATGACCAAAAACCAAGGGCCGACAGAAATCTCCCGCTATTGGGAGATTACGTTCAAAAGTGAGGCCCTTGACTTAATCAGTTGCCTGAAAATGCTTTCGAGTCCTTCATCAAGGCTTCCGAGGCTCTTCTCTAGATCCTTCAATTGCTTCTGCACAATCTGTACGTTTTCAGCACTAGGTTCATCCCCCGAAAGGTTCTTTAGTAGAACGCTTAAGGCATCATCAACATATTGTTACTCGTTCTCGCCTTCTTGCCTCTCTTCACATGTTGTCACCCCCTTATGGACCAATCTGGAGATCAGCAAACATCTCGACTCTTTAGGACTTAAAATAGGTCCTGACAATGGACTGAGGACGGACCAGAATAGGGAAATGCTGAACTCGCTGGCTTCTCTCAGAACTCTCATCACGGCCAAAAAATGGTCATCTTGATTGACGAGAGGAGCGAACCGGCTTTCCATTTGCTTCAGAATCCCGCTCAATCTTTTGGCATCCGTCTTTGCCTTCTTCCTGAAATTCATATAGATTGAGAGACAAGTTTCAATGCTCAAATCTCCCCTCCTTCGTCGGAGTGCAGATTGGAGACTTTGAATATGTTCCTTGACTTGCAAGACCAGGTCCCTGGCAAAGCTACAGACATCTAATAGCTGAACCAAGGAATCCAACAGTTCATTGATGCACTTCTCTTGCTTGTTCTGAGAGAGGACTTGTTGGGTGGATGACATGTTGAGAAGTTCATTCAAGCACCCATACACATCCTCGAGGCCCAAGAGCCCGATGCCAATCGACTCGAATGACAGAGTCGATGTTCCCTCCCACGACTTCAGCTTGTTGAGCTCCTCTTCAATTTTAAGGGTGGTCGGGTGGGATCTGGAAGGCAAGCTAATTGATCGAACTTGGTACTTGCGATTGAACATATATAAAGGACTAGCCATCTCTGATGGCCTCTTCTTTTTGTGTTTAAAGCTTCGAGTTTTTGAATGGTGAACCCAATTCCATGACACTATATATACAGAGGCAATACGAGACAGGACTTGTTCATTCCAACGTGTCACCATGTGGCCCGAAATGGCCTCTCCTATGAATTCGTCAGAGCTGTCACATCTATCACCAACATGGTTCTTAATAATTCAGCTGTTAATTTAATTAGGAAATGAGTTGTTACAGTGAATTTGTCGTTTGTTTGTATGCGTGTTTGTTGCAAAATAAGGAAAGAGTATGTCCATTCCTTGCCTCCTGCGCTGCCGCATCACCCTGCCATTGAAGTTATTATACTGGAGCTTGGCCAAGTTAAGATATTGGGTTTTTGCAGGACTGTCTTGACCTTCAACAACATTGGGTACAGCAGAACCTTCAAATAAATCAAGATCTAGATCTGATGAAGAGGTGAAGAGATAGAGTATCTAATAAATTATGGGTTGATTAACATTCCTAGAAAATACTTAAGACGTGATTCCCACAGGTAAGTTGATAGATTAGTGCGTGCACGAGTGGCTTGTTCCCCAATTGCTTCCCCTCCCGTTGATTTCTCCTCAAGCTATGCTATTGCTTTCTATCCCTTGTTCAGCTCATTGATTAATTATTTCTGGGTCAGGAAGCAGAGAAAATGTTCACTTGTTCAATAGGAAAAAATCGAAGTCATTATTGACGTACTGTCTTTCATCATGCATTCAGACTGAACCGTTAACTGATAAATTGTAGAACAAGTCTTGCGTATCAAGCAGTAACTAATGAGCCAAATCGCAGAAACTCATTGAGAACAATGTCTTGGCCACCACAGGAGAGTCTGTTAACTATAGGGACCAACTAATCTTCAGGGGACCGGTGTTCTGTTTGTGGGATCTCCATGCAAAGCCAAAAAGGCGGCCCTGTGGCTTCATCTAGACATGCACCAAAAAAGGTCTTTCTGTCACTAATGCCAAATCAAGCATTTCCAGTTGCATATTGTTATCTCACACTTAAGATTTGTAACAACAATATCAGATACTTCGAGTTTCAGTTTGTCTACTTCTAGTTCCAATCTCACCTGATTGCCTCTCTCTTCACCTTATTCTGCTGTCTTTCATTGTGAATTCTTCCCTCTCTTCTGTTTCCTTCCATTTGGGAGTCACTCATGTTGCGATTAAATATGGATCAGACAACAAAAAGAAAAGCCTCGTTCTTGCTATCCATGCTAAACAATTCATTGCAAAAGGCATTGTGGTTTTGGGGGCAAGCAAAGGCCCCAAAGTGATACATTGTACAGAAACAATGTATCGCATTTATCAAGAGAACTCAGTGCGGACCAAATTGTTTTCCTCGTCGATATGTGTGGTTTATCTTCAAAACTAAGTCTTGCAAAGATTCGTAATCTGCGGAGATTCTCTGCTTGATATCTCCTCTTTCCAGCTCTAATCCCGATGACAAATTGGAATTCAATGCATTTACTTAGCATGGACACGAGAAATCAATTGCAAGCCTGTTAAAGGACTTCCTAACCTGACTGAATAATGGATGAGCTATTGATATGGATGCGAATTTCATCATTCTGACTGTGAAGCTCCCCGAAATTCAGGAGCCAATGAATAAATGGGAAGAAACCGAAGGTGTATCATGACCTAGAACATAGGAGCCGTACCATTCACGGAAACGAAGTAACCACTAGCCTGTACAACTTAGACATCATCATGACTCGAAGAGTTTGTCGATATTTTCTCTAATCAACTGCTAGAACCTTACAGTAATTGAGCTACAGGACTAACCGGAACAATAGGTGAAAAATTACAGAGGCACACTTTGCAGGCTTCTAACTTCTTACCATTTATTTTTGTGTACTCTGATAATGTGGTGACCTGGCTTAAGAACCAACACACATAGGATACATCAGTGCAGCTACAAGTTCAGGAGACAAATGCTGTTTCGGTGGTTCCAGGATTTTCAGGTGGAATTAAGAAAATTCCTGGTGATATGAGGAACTTAGAAGTATCTCAGCATCTGTCTGAAGATAGTAAGTGGGTTTCAGGTTTATTCTTGTTGCACACGGAAAGAATTGTATTGATAATTTGGAGAAACCAAATTAAGATTAAGAGGGAAACAGAAATAGAGAGAGATTCAACTTTTTTGCATGTCATTTCTAGTTTTTGTACATGGATGTGATACGACTTCTGTACATAAACACTCGACCGCTCTTAGCAGATCCTCAGAAAAAACTGGATGCCTCAAGGGCCAAAATTGGCTAGCAAAAGAATCAGTTCCTAAGAGATGATGTTCAAAAGAGAGGCCCTAGTCTTGATCAAGTGCCTAAACAAGCACTCCATTTTATCCTCAAGGCTTCCAAGGCAGACATCTAGATTGTCCAGCTGCTTGTTTGTGATCTGCATTCTCTCAGTATCAGCTCCTCCGCGGGAGAGACTCTTGCTGAGATTGCTCAAGGCGACATCGACACATTCAAACTCGTTCCCTTCTTCTTGGTTTCCATCACAGGCAATCGTGCCCTTGTGCATTGGTTTCGTGATCAATGGCCACCAAGTCTGCTTCAGCTTTGACGTTGGTGGGGCTAGGTACGACATGAAAGATTGAAATATCAAAATGCTTGATAAATTAACTTCCCTCAGGACCCTCATAACGGCCAGCCAATGCTGATCAACAGGATTCTGACCCCAGAGCAATGAGGCACCGAAGTTTGCTTCCATTTTCTTCAATGAAGAAACCAATCTTTTTATATCCTTCTTTGTTTTCTTTCTCAAGTTGTTGTAACCAACAATCTCGGCTTCGATTCTTGAATCGCCCTTTCCCCGCCGGATTGCAGATCGGAGCGCTCGAACATTTTCCTTAATATGCAACAAAATCTCCCTGGCAGAGGCACAAATATCAATGAGCTGTACTGATCCATCCAACAGTTCATCGGTGAACCTCTCATCCTGAGTGCAAGAAAGGACTTGCCGGGTTGAGGCCATGTTGAGAAGCTCATCCATGGAAATGTACAGCTCCTCCAATCCTGAGATCCTGGCCTGGATTGACCCGGAAGACAAAGTCGAGCTAGCTTCCCACGACTTGAGCTTGTTGAGCTCGCCATCCACTTCCGCAGTGGTGGGGTGGGATCTGGAAGGCAAGCTAATGGATCTAACAGAGTACTTGGCATTGTTCTTAGCTGAGAAGGTTGCCATTTTTTTCGTGTTTTAGTTCGTGCCTCAGAAAGCTCAAGTTTGAGATGTCATAACCAATTCAAGAACCCAATATATATAGATACAAGAACATGTAAGATAAACAAGATTGTCCATGACAAGGGTGCAACCACGTGTAGCCCTGCATCGTTCTCGTTTTTTGTATTCCAATAAGAACCACAATGTAAGGTTTATTTTAGCCATGAATGTTAAAGAAATCGGTGGGAGGTGTGTCTGCCTGATCTGTCCCTAGCGTGTTTGTTGCAGAAATAAGTGAAGGAGTCAGCTCCATTCTTGCTTCCAAAGCTCGCCACGTTACCCACCCTTGAGAAATAATTAAGGACGGTGGCAGATGGGCTAGGCCATGGCTTGTCTCAAGTTTTGCAGAACCTCGAGGCATCAATAATGGTGAAGACCCATTAAAGAATTGTTAGGAAGAAATCAAAGTTTTAGATCTGCCAAGAAAGATTTGTACGGTATGAGATTCTTTATTTGAAGGGTGCTTAAGGTGTAAACACGTCATGATTGATTCGCATCTACATTTGTATTAGACAGCATTGAATATCAGGTGCACGAGTGAGTCGTTCCTCTAGCATTTCCAGGTTAATCAACTGGTTGCGGGAAAATTACTGGTCGTAAAGTAATACTGTGACTTGCATTTCACTAATAGTTCGAAGATTAACAGACACGTCGTGGGCTGCTTGACTCGATGCCTCAACATGCTGACAATTTATGAATTTATTGAATTTGAAACAAAGAACCAAGAATAAGGGGAATCCACCACCTGATTTTAGGTAATGTTCCATCCAAAATATCGGATCTTTTTTTTTTTCCGTGCTTGTAGACTTCTAATGGAGTTGATGAGTGTCAAAAAGCACAGGAGATGCCTTCTTTAGAGTGTGGCTAGTATTGATCATTGAGATTAACTAAAGTCAGAGCTGATTTAGCTTTCAATACATGCTTTTCTAATTTTAAGTTATTGTCCCGAAGATGAAAGCAGACTTTTCGCAGAGCATGTGCTTCGATTCGCCATTTCCCACCAAGTTGTCGCCGGCACCATACCCTGCCACCAGGAACACCACCCCAACACAGCACGAACTTAATCAGTCTCGCATTCTTGTTGGTCTTCTGTCTTCGGAAGAAACCAAAGTGACACCAGATCAAAGAATCTGAACATGTTTGGGTTGCCTAGAAGTAAAGCCCCAACGTGGAACGAAAATTCCAGGCCATGAATCTAGTCTTCTCTGGAGAGAATTCTTTTGATTTCATGCCAATTTGACCATCTCTTATGTATCCAAAATGGGCTATGATGAGTGATGTGGTTATGGTGACAGTACTATTGGTGTCCCTCGTTGACAAGGAGACAGTAGATTGTCAATTGTGACCGGTGATTGTTGTTAGGATCGACGCACAATCGCAATAAAGTAAAACGAGTGAAAGGGAGAGGAAATTTGAGACACGAGGTTTTATCCTGGTTCACCCTTAAACTAGGGCTACATCCAGCAGAGGATTCCACTATATCAGCACCTCACCCTCTCGTTACAACTCTCAGCGCAAGAAGCAAGAGTTAGCGCAAGAAGTAATATTCTCCGCAAGAAGTAATATTCTGCGCAAGAAGCAATATTCTGCGCAAGAAGCAAAAAGAGTATATATATGGCAGTAGCTATTCATGAGCCTAAGCCCAAACTACTAATGAATAGCAATAGCTATTCACGCAGGACCCACATACTTTCCTGTTGCAGGGGAGTATGAACCACACCCCAATATTCTCCCACTTGGTGAATACTTCACATGCTTCTTTAGACCCAATTCAGCTGTACACCATTGATATTTTTCTGCAGTCACTGCCTTGGTCAAAAAATCTGCACTATTCACCTGTGTGTCAACCTTTTCCAGCATTACAACTTTTCGTTCTATTTTTTCTCGAATGAAGTGATATTGAATGTCAATGTGCTTTGTTCTTGCATGAAAAGCAGCATTCTTAGCCAAGAATATAGCACTCTGACTATTCACTATTCATGTTGTAAAACCAAGCTCTTTACACAATCTGCTCATCCAGATTACTTCCTTAGCAACATGAGTAAGAGCCATATATTCTGCTTCAGTAGAAGATAAAGCAACCATGCTCTGTCTCTTGCTCATCCAAGACACAGCTCCGCCGAATAAGGAAATAACATAATTGCTGGTCAACCTCCGGTCAACCTCCTGCTATTAATGTCACCTCCCCAATCAGCATCAACAAAACACTTCAATTCTAATGCTTGATGTCCCTTTGAGCTTTTCATACCTTCATAGCATAACTCAAAGTCAGACGTACCGCGAAGATAACGAAGCACCCTTTTTGCAGCTATCCAGTGCTCTTTCCTGGATTAGACATATATCTACTCAATACTCCCACTGCATGGGCAATATCTGGACGAGTACATATCATGGCATACATTAAGCTCCCTACTGCACTTGCATATGGAATTGTTGCCATCTCTTCTGCTTCCTCTTCAGTCTTGGGACACTGAAGCTTTGATAATTTGGAACTTGTGGACATAAGGGTGTTCACAGGTGTACAGTCTGCCATGTTGAACTTTCTCAGCACACTGTCAACATATTTCTTCTAACTTAACCATAACCTCTCATTCTCACGTTCCCTCCTTATCTGCATGCCCAAGATGAAGTTTGTTGGGCCTAGATCTTTCATCTCAAACTGTTTCGCCAATAGTCCTTTCACGGTGCTAATCATTCTCATATTGTTCCCAACTAGCAGCATATCATCAACATATAAGGTTAAGATAAAAAAAAAATCATCATCTAACCTCTTCACATAGACACAATGATAAGCATCACAACGAACAAAACCAAGCTTCAAGGCATATGAGTCGAACTTCTGGTACCACATTCTTGGAGATTGCTTCAGGCCATACAAAGACTTGTTCAATTTGCAAACAAAATCTTCTTTTCCTTTGACCACAAACCCATCTGGTTGATTCATGTAAATATCCTCTTCCAAGTCACCATGAAGGAACGCTGTTTTTACATCAAGCTGCTCTACCTCTAGATTATATGCTGCAGCTATAGATAAAACAAGTCTTATGGAATTTAATTTAGCAACAGGAGAAAAAATCTCACCATAGTTGACTCCTTCTATCTGCAAGTACCCTTTTGCAACCAAACGAGCTTTGTATCGTTCTATATCTCCATTTGCAGTCATCTTCTTCTTGAACACCCACTTAGAACCAATTGCTTTTCAATTTGCAGGTAGTTTTACTAGACTCCATGTTTTGTTCTTATCTAATGAGTCCATCTCATCTTTCATGGCTATCTCCCACTGTTTGGCATCTTCCGCACTTCTTGCTTCTTTAACAGTATTTGGATCATCACCTGTAACAGTCAGAACATAATTTTCATTACTGGCAAATAAGGTATACCTCCGAGGTGGTCTAATCTGCCGTGTAGACCTCCTTAAGGTTGGTTCGGGTAGTGCTTCAACTTCAAATTCAGTATCAGAATCTACAATATCATCATCCACATCAGCCTCATCAGCTTCATAATCTGAATTTTCTGCTTCAACTGGTGTAGCCTCTGTCTCTCCTTGTAAACTAACATCTAACTCAACCGTCTGTGGTTCTTCGGGAGCTTGTGAAACAATCTGATTCACCGTAGATTCTCTGAACACCACATCCTTGCTGTAGACAATACGTTTAGTATCAGGATTCCATAGCTTATATCCTTTAACGCCATCCTTGTACCCAATGAAGATGCACTTTTCTGACTTGCTCTCAAGCTTATTCCTCTTTTCCTTTGGCACATGCACATATGCTTCGCAGCCAAACACTCTAACATAATGTATATTTGGCTTCTTCTCGAACAGTGCCTCAAACGGTGTCTGATCCTTTAAAGATGACGTGGGAGACATGTTCTTCAGATGACAAGCAGTAACCACTGCTTCTGCCCAAAATTCAGCTGCTAAACCTGCATCACTCAACATACTTCTCGCCTTCTCCATAAGAGACCGATTAAGTCTCTCTGCGACGCCATTTTGCTGACGTGAATAGGGCGTTGTTTTCTACCTTGCAATACCACTAGTAGCACAAACTTGATCAAATTTTGCTGAACAGAATTCTCCTCCGTTGTCAGTTCGCAAAACTTTAATTTTTCTATCAAACTGATTTTCCACCAAAGCTTTGAACTCACGAAAATTTTCAAACACATCATCTTTCCTCTGCAAGAAATATATCCAAACATATCTGGAAAAATCATCAGTAAAAGAGACATAATACCTTGATTTTCCAAAAGATGCTACAGGTTTAGGACCGAAGACGTCACTGAGGATTAAATCCAAAATTCCCTTTGCTCTCCCTCCTGCAGATTCAAAAGAAACCCGATTCTGTTTTCCATGTAAACAATGTTCACAGAATCCGAAACCCACAGAACAACTTGGAATTCCATCCACCATCTTCTTTGAAGTAAGGGTCACCAAGCCTTTTTCACCAATATGACCCAATCTTCGATGCCACAGCATCGCCTGATCTTCTTTCACCTGCTCCGTGATATAACTCTCACCACTAATCACTGTGCTTCCCAGTAATTTCCACAGTTTTCCTTCTCGTTCGCCTCTAGCAATCACCATTGATCCACGAGTTAACTTGCATGAATACTTATTGCTGGTGAAAGTAATGCCAACATCTGCCATAGTTCCGACAGAAATAAGATTTCTGGTAAGACCAGGAATATGCATCTCATCTGGAAGATTCTTGACTGTCCCATCTTTCATCTTCAGCTTCACCTTTCCTCGACCAACAATATCAAGCGTCATATCATCTCCCAACCGTACTGTACCTCATTGATATGACTCATAACAGCAGAACCAATCTCGATGAGGTGTCATGTGGAAAGACGCTCCAGTATCAATTATCCATGCATTGCAGTCAACATGAGATGAGTTACAAACGAGATACATATCTCCTGCACTACTGTCATCATCCTTCTTTATACTAGACGATGGCGCCTCATCTCGCTTCTCTGGACCCACACTCTTACTTCTGCAATCCTTCTTCAAGTGTCCAATTTTTCCGCACTTCCAACATTTAATTTCAGATCGATCTCGGCTTTTAGATCTTCCTCTGAATTTATTTCTGCCAACAAATTTGGATTTGGATTTTTCATTGTTCCTTCCTCTTACGAAAAGAGCCTCATTCGTTGTATTATCAAAACCTGCTCTCCTCATCTCCTCAGACAATAAAGCAGATACAACATTCTCAAAGGACAGCGCACTAGCACCAGTGTCAATCGAAACAATTATATGTTCCCATGAATTCGGCAGTGAACACAACAAAGTGCATGCTTTATCTTCCTCATCTAGATTAACATCAATAGATGCAAGCTGCCCACATATTGTGTTGAATTCATTTAAGTGTGCAGAAAAGGAATCACCTTCACTCATCCGAAGATTGTAAAGTCGCCTCCGCATGAATAATCTGTTCACGAGCGATTTGCTTTGATAAAGACTTACTAACTTAGTCCAGAGATCTTTCGCCGTCTTTTCAGAGGTCATGTTCACCAAGACATTATCAGCGAGACATAGCCAGATCACGCTTCGCGCCTTCCGATCACTGCTAATCCATGCCTTCAATTGATTTGATGAAGACACAACATCTTCTTCCTTCGCCTTCTCCTTGGTAATCGCCTCAGGTTTTTCTTCCTCAATCACGTACCACAGATCTCTCTATCCACGAGCAAAGCCTCCATCTTCAATTTCCATAACTAGAAACCCTTTCCTCCGAATTTCTCCACTTCAATTCGCGATTGACCAGCCGACATCTTCCAAAGATTCGATTTTTTGTTCAGATCTCTCTAAACCAAGAGAAAAAAAAAGATGAACCTCAAACCTTGGCTCTGATACCAGATGTTAGGATCGACGCACAATCGCAATAAAGTAAAACGAGTGAAAGGGAGAGGAAATTTGAGACACAAGGTTTTATCCTGGTTCACCCTTAAACTAGGGCTACATCCAGCAGAGGATTCCACTATATCAGCACCTCACCCTCTCGTTACAACTCTCAGCGCAAGAAGCAAGAGTTAGCGCAAGAAGTAATATTCTCCGCAAGAAGTAATATTCTGCGCAAGAAGCAATATTCTGCGCAAGAAGCAAAAAGAGTATATATATGGCAATAGCTATTCATGAGCCTAAGCCCAAACTACTAATGAATAGCAATAGCTATTCACGCAGGACCCACGTACTTTCTTGTTGCAGGGGAGTATGAACCACACCCCAATATTTGTGAGGAGCTTACAGTAGGACAAGAAAAATTTCGTCAACAGAGGAGAAATGGCCTAAGATTCATAGGTCCATGCGCGAATTATTCCACTTGCTCTCCGGTTAACCAGCATCCTTTTAATATAAATGGGAAGAGCTAAGTATGATTGATATTTGCACATACTGAAAAGGAGGAGACGATAAATCAGTAATTGACTTCAAAAACTGAATATAAAGACCTTATTAATTCTAACCTCAACGGCAACCCAAGCCTAACCGATCTTTAACTTATTATTCGTGAGATGTGCAAAAGAAAAACTTGTAGTTAGGTTAAACTCATGTAAATAAGCACCTTCCCTACATTCAACGGAAGAAGCTTTTGCAGTTTCACTGCAGTTTTAAGCAGTAGTGACATGGCTCTGTCACAATGAAGCGTCAATTCCACTTGAAGAGTTCAATTGGTCTTGATCCTCATAGATTTGTATCATGAATACGAAATGTCAGAATTCTATGCTAATGTCTGCATCGATTTGTTTTGATGAACGAGATTCAGTATAACGATGTAAATCAACTGAGTATGCTCTGCTGGTGCTCTTACTGGAAAGTAAGATGGCATTCTTCAGTGACTAAGAAAGGTTGATAGTATGCTCTGCTAGTGCTCGTACTGGAAAGTAAGATGGCATTCTTCTGTGACATAGAAAGGTTGACTATCATAGGGAAGAATTGAGAGCTTGTTGGCCTTTGATTCACACTATGTTCGCTCTTATCATGACAGAGGAAAAAAAGTCAAGAACATTATTCATGATATAAACCTGAACCTCATCTTGTCATTTCAGTCCTGATGCGCCTGAGGAAGCGCTGCTGAGGAGCGATTTGCAATCTTTCGTAGTTCACTTGGTCCTGAATGCATTGGCTCTTCAAATTATCAAACCGTAGTCTCTTTTCAGTGTCGATTAACCTTTATATCCATGAACAATGTGTCAGCTATGCACTTGGCATGCATCTGATATATTGTCGTGTAAATCGAACGTGAAAGAAGTAGCTGCATGAATTACTTGTAAACTGTATATATATATATATATATTCATTGTGCAGTGGGTGTTTCTTTTCAACACATGTACGAACTACCTATACGTCTCAAAATTGGGGTTTATGAATAGAGACAATAGCTCTTTTATTGGGAGATTATGTTCAGAAGAGAGGTCCTTGTTCTAATCAGTCTCCTAGAAAGACCTTCCAAGGCATTTTCAATGCCACCAATGCTCATCTCCAAAGCCCCCAACTGGTGTTGTGTGCTCTGCAACTTCTCACTATCAGCCCCATCATTGGCACCGTGTTTGCATAAAGCAAAAAGTGAGGCGGCCAAACATTCAAATTCATTCACATCTTCTCGCTTCACGTCTTCGCATGCTACCGCTCCTTTGTGCACGAACCGTGAAATCATTGACCACTTGCTACTGCTTCTTGGCACTGGCATTGCTAAGAATGACACGATAGACCTGAAGATCAAAGTACTCACAGCATCGACTTCACTTAGCACTCTCACTAATGATGAGAGTTGGTGGTCATCAACAAGAAGTGCGGAAGCTCCAAGGGAGCTTATTCCCATCATTTGCATCAACCTTCTGGCATCCTTCCTTATTTTCTTCCTGAAGTTAGCATAATCAAAGACCACTGCCTCGATGCTCGAATCGCCTTTTCTCCGCCGAAGCATGGATTGCAGCACTTGGACATGCTCTTTCATCTGCATCAGCATTTCCCTCATGGACCCGCAAACGTCTATTAGCCGGATTGATCCTTCCAACAGTCCGTCAGTGCAGCTTTGTCCTTGGATGCAAGAAAGGGCTCGCTGGGTTGTTGACATGTTGAGGAGGTCATCAAGGGAAATGTACAGCTCCTCGAGGCCTGATAGCCCCGCCCGGACTGACTCAGAAGACGGTGTCCGGTACTTCACCTCCAATGACTTGAGTTTATTGAGCTCAACATCGATTCTGCGTGTGGTTGGATGAGATCTTGAAGGGAAGCTAATTGATCTAACATTGTACTTGCGGTTGCTCTTGGCTGAGGAGGTAGCCGTTGGCATTTTGCTGCTGCTGCTTTTAATTCTTCTTCTAACTGCCGTTGCTTTCAATTTTTCTTGCTTTTAATTGAGACTGTCAGCTCTCAAAACAATGGCACGACCCTATAAATAAGACGGCCTCTGAAGAACCTCGAGACTCAAGATTGCTACATGGTAATTAGGCAATGTCGTGACCACGTGGAGCAAGAATGGGCGATCAACGTCTTCAATGCTTTTTAAAAGAAAAGGGCGTTAGGTGTCCCATGCTAATCTGTCGTTTTACAAGTTTATGCAGTGAAAAGAAATAAATTAAACATAAAAAGTGAAGAGTCAGCTTCATATCTTGCCTCTTAACTTGCCACATTACCCATCATCTATATTTCAATGATGGAGGTTGAGAAGGTGTCCCGACATGACTGTCGTTGAATCCGCAGAACAGAGCCCTTGAGGCATCGTCAATCATGGCAAAAATCCCATTAAAGAAATCCTTTTCAAGAACTCGAAAATCAATCTAAAGGATGTGATTAAGATGTTGAGGAGGCCACGATTAAGCATCCATTAGTACCAAATCCATATTGCTAATGCGCACGGGTGGGTTGTTGATCAAGGAGGTCTTGGGAGGCCAGATCATCCTGTCCCTCCAATTCCACCCTCAATAATACGAAAGATGCAAGGGAGACAGCGACACTAGATACCTCAACACGTGTACGAATGATCATGCCCTTCATGCCACGGAGACACGCGGTGCATCGAGAATGGGTTGACGTTGCGAGGTGCGTTAAGGACGAGCAGAACGCTAGAGGTAGATAGATCTAGTTGGTGAACGCACATGCCATTTGCCCATTATAAAGTGGACAGAAAGTAAAGATGACATCCTTTTCTTTTTCGTCTCGAGCCGACGCAATGGCCCTAGCAAAGCGACACGCGTTCTCCCGTTGATGATGTAGAACAATATGCAAATGCTTTTATGGAAACATTGAAGCGTCATAAGAGCGGGCGATCCCACAAATCAAAGAGGATTGCGTGATCTTCGAGATTATAAATGGATTGCAATATTTGATTCACGCGTTTCCCTTAATATTTGATTTACGTGATCTTTTAGTTATGTTTTGTTATCTTTCCCTTACCTTATAAATAGGTGTCTAAGTTATTGTATTAGGCACTTCTTGATTCGAAATAAACATTTTTATTTTGGAATTGTTTCCAAGTGCTACTTCCTTCTGCGTCTGATGTAGAACAATATGCAAATGCTTTTATGGAAACATTGGAGCGTCATAAGAGCGGGCGGTCCCACAAATCAAAGAGGATTGCGTGATCTTCGAGATTATAAATGGGTTGCAATATTTGATTCACGCGTTTCCCTTAATATTTGATTTACGTGATCTTTTAGTTATGTTTTGTTATCTTTCCCTTACCTTACAAATAGGTGTCTAAGTTATTGTATTAGGCACTTCTTGATTCGAAATAAACATTTTTATTTTGGAATTGTTTCCAAGTGCTACTTCCTTCTGCGTCATTTGGTATCAGAGCAGGTTTCTCCTATGACGATGGCTAATAACGTTAATGACAATCTCCTCGTAGCTGAAGGCCATAGAAACGAGCCTATTACACGGGATGAGTTCAACCAATTTGCGGAGCAAACCGAACGAAGGTTTCAAGAATTACTTGTCGCCATCCAGCGTTTGTCTACCAACCCCATACCTGGTAATCTTTGGGCTGAACATGCTCAGGTAGCCCGGGACCAGGAAGAAGCTATGGAACGTGGGGCAAATCACCGACAGAGGCGACAAGCCTATGTCGACGATTCTGAAGGAGAAGAAGAGTTTCCGGATCGACCTGTTCATGGAGGCCTTCGGAACAGAGGTTATCGACGAGACCCTGAGCAATATCAACTTAAGGTTGATCTTCCGACCTTTAATGGCAATTTAAATATTGAAGATTTTTTGGATTGGCTTTGGGAGGTTGAGAAATTCTTCGATGCCATGGAGATTGAAGAGGATCGTCAAGTAAAATTGGTAGCATACAAATTGAAGGGCGGCGCCTCAGCATGGTGGGAGCAAACACAACTGACCCGTCGTCGACAAGGAAAAACTCCCATCCGAACATGGAATCGGATGAAAGAAATGTTGAAGGTTCGGTTCCTCCCAACCGATTACGAACAATTATTATTTCAACAATTTCAGAATTGTAAGCAACTAAGCCGATCAGTTCAAGCTTACACGGAGGAGTTTCTCCGACTTTCTGCCCGTAACAACCTGGCCGAGTCGGAGGCACAACAGACCGCGAGGTACATTAATGGTTTACGAATTAATATTCAAGATTGTGTTTCACTACATCGTTTGTTCTCCGTTGAGGATGCTCAAGAGATGGCTCGAAAGGTCGAGATGCAGTTAGAGAGAACTAGCCCCATTAATCGGGCTAACAATTATTCTGCTCGAGGATCATCTGGTAAGGGGAGACAACTAGATGTTCCAGAATCCTCCAACCAGCAAACCAACACTATGAACCGAACTCCAGGAAGTATTGCTGGGGTACGCAAAGAACCAGTCATTGCAGACAATCGTAACGCCAATCACAATCCATATGCTAAGCCACCACCAATCAAATGCTACAAGTGTAGTGAACTGGGACATCGTTCTAGTGATTGTCCACGACGGAAGATGGCCAATGTTGTTGAGCACGATGATGACATATACGAAGATGACTGGATTGACGAGGAAGAAGTGGAGGATGAAGAGGGCGAGCATGTCAACTGCGTTGTTAGGAGATTATTGCTCACTCCACGAAAAGAAGACACGCAGCGAAATAGTCTTTTTCGTGCTCGTTGCATCATCAACGGCAAAGTTTGCGACGTCATCATTGATAGCGGAAGTTGTGAGAACATAGTGTCCAAGGCTTTGGTGGACCATCTAAAACTAAAGACAGAGTTACATCCGTCCCCTTATACAATTGGGTGGATTCGTAAAGGGGTTGAACTCAAGGTGACACAGGTATGTCATTTACCTATTTCAATTGGAAAGTCCTATAAGGACACCATAATTTGTGATGTAGTGGAGATGGATGCATGCCATGTCCTACTAGGACGACCATGGCAATACGATGTGGATATCACTCACAGGGCTCGGGAGAACACATATTCTTTTGTATGGAAGAAGACGAAGATTATTTTGAAGCCGATGATTAATACCCCCAGCCTCCAAAGAAGCAAAGTGCAGGGATTATGCTAAACGTTCTTAAACGTGAGGGCATGTATATGATTGTGGAGAAAGGCAATCGACAAGCCATTATTCCCATTCTGGCGATTCTTCAACCCTTATTGAAAGCATTCAACAATGTTATCCCGGAAGATCTACCTGTTGGACTACCCCCCTTAAGGGATATTCAACATGAGATTGACTTTCTTCCAGGAGCGAAACTCCCTAATTTGCCGCACTACCGGATGAATCCGAAAGAGAACCAGATTTTGCAAGACCAAGTGGGAGAACTTCTTCGAAAAGGCTTCTTTGTCGCGGATGCACTTAGCCGCCGTGCGGCAACACTTGTCACCACGCGTACTGACGTTGTGGGCTTTGACCACCTTTGTGCTCTTTATGCTAGTGATGAAGATTTTCAGGACATTTGGGAGAAATGTTCTACGGCAGGTTCTCATGGCGACATGATCGTTCAGGACAACTTTTTATTCTTTGGCAACAGGTTGTGCATTCCTCGCAGCTCTTTGCGGGAACAACTTATTCGAGAACTCCATGGTGGCTCCCTGGGAGGACATTGTGGGCGAGATAAAACCGTTGCCTTAGTTGAAGAGTGCTATTATTGGCCTCAATTGAAACGGGACGTTGGACGGTTTGTGAAAAAGTGCTACATTTGTCAAACTGCGAAAGGTCATTCTCAAAACACTAGACTTTACACCCCTTTACCTATACCTTCTGGACCTTGGATTGACATTTCAATGGATTTCGTGCTGGGACTTCCGCGTACTCAACGAGGTGTGGATTCTGTTTTTGTGGTAGTGGACAGATTTACAAAGATGGCACACTTTATCCCTTGCAAGAAAACTTCCGATGCTTCCCATGTAGCAAGTTTATTTTTTCGAGAAGTAGTCCATTTGCATGGTGTTCCCAAAACTATCACCTCCGATCGTGACACCAAATTCCTTAGTCATTTTTGGAGGACCCTATGGCGTTTATTTGGGACGGAGTTGCAGTATAGCAGCTCCTTTCATCCTCAGACTGATGGTCAGACTGAAGTTGTCAATCGTTCTATGGCGGATATTATTCGGTGTCTTTGTAGTAACATGCCGAAGCAATGGGATCGATATCTTGCTCCTGCTGAGTTTGCTTTTAACAACACTATCAATCGCTCCACAGGCAAGTCTCCGTTTGAGGTCATCTATGGGCGAACACCACAACATACACTGGATCTTGTGCCTTTGCCAAAAATCCCAGGATATAGTGTTGCGGCTGAAGACTTAGCAATGAAATTGCAAGAGATATAAGAGGGTGTGAAGCAACAATTAGAATCTTCTGCTACTGTTTATAAAGCTGATGCAGATAAACATCGTCGCCTCAAAGTCTTTGCTGAGGGTGACGAAGTGATGGTTTATCTCCGCAAGGAGCGCTTTCCTGTTGGTACATATAACAAGCTGAAGCAGAAGAAAGTTGGTCCTTGTCGAATTGTGAAGAAAATCAATGACAATGCCTATGTTGTTGATCTTCCTGGTGACCTCAACATTTCCCCGACATTCAATGTGGCGGACCTATTTGAGTATCATTCTCCAGATACTCCTCTTTATCCTAATCATAACTCGGGGTCGAGTTCTTTTGAAGTGGAGGAGACTGATGTAGAACAATATGCAAATGCTTTTATGGAAACATTGGAGCGTCATAAGAGCGGGCGGTCCCACAAATCAAAGAGGATTGCGTGATCTTCGAGATTATAAATGGGTTGCAATATTTGATTCACGTGTTTCCCTTAATATTTGATTTACGTGATCTTTTAGTTATGTTTTGTTATCTTTCCCTTACCTTACAAATAGGTGTCTAAGTTATTGTATTAGGCACTTCTTGATTCGAAATAAACATTTTTATTTTGGAATTGTTTCCAAGTGCTACTTCCTTCTGCGTCAGTTGAGCACGGCCGGATGATGGACCAATACCTCAGAATTCATGGGGGATATTCTTCGTTTGGCGAAGGATAGCAGAGTGAACTCACCATTACATTCCCGAGATCGCCCGGCTATCCCGCTGCTTCTTGCTTGTTGCGAATTGCGACTCGTGTTGTCTATCGTTTTCACCAGGTCAAAGCAAAACTTAAGAGTTTCCATAGAACTGACTACTAAGCAGTTGTTGGGATGTGATGTGCGTGGGTGAGTAAAGGTTTGGGGGGTCTAAATGAATTGAACTTCGGAAAGTGAATAATGGAAATCTGTAGAGTTGGTGGTGTCGAAATTTGACCATTAAATCTTCAACATATCCAGATGGCAAGCCTTCACAAGTTAAAGCGACAGTTTCGAAGTCTTGCAGTTTTATCTAAACCTAAGTTCCCGGTACGGAAAAACCCATCAAGATCCCATTGAAATATTAACTGTGCAATGTCTATGGAGACTATGTATGTATATATTCATGCCATAGATTCAATTCCATTTCAATTGTTTCTTGGTGGAGTAACATCGTCATCGTGGACTTGGTAATGGTTAATTATTATGAATCAAAGATATCAAAATGCCATGTTGGAAGAGTGAGGTGTCTATATAATATTGCTTTCTATTTTATTTTTTCACTATATATCTCAATACATAGTCGAAGGAACAAAATCATGCAATTGAAAAGATTTCCTCTATTGTGACATAATGTTCAAAAGTGAGCCCTGGTTTTAATCAAGCACCTGTACAAGCCCTCTAAATCATCCTCGCTCCTTCCAATCCCAATCTCCAAATCCTCCAATCTACATTGTGTGACTTGCAACTTCTCACCATCAATCCTTTCTCATGAAATGTGCTTGCACATTGTGGTTAGGGCACAATCCACACATTCCAACTCATTCACATCCCCCTGCTTCCCTCCTGGGTCACATGATATTGCCCCATTCGCATCATCAGCAGCTGGATTGATCCATCTAATAGCTCATCGACGAATCCCTCCTGCTGAATGCAAGAGAGGACTCGTGGGGTTGATCTCGTGTTGAGAAGATTATCCATGCAGACGTAGACTCCCTCGAGGCCCAAGAGCCTGGCGCAGACCGACCCAGATGACCTCGTCCCAAATGATAGGAGCTTGTTGATCCAATCATCAATCCTTTGAGTGGTGGGATGGGATCTTGAACTCAAGCTAATTGTCCTAACATGGCAATTGCTTCTGCATCTGGATGAAGATATAGTCATTTTTGCAATCTTCGTTTCTTTGCTGTTGCGGTCAAGTTCTGGGATGTCATCACAAGTTGAAGTTCAGCGTACTCATAGGAACACTTAAAAAGACGTGGTTGTCCGGTGTCAAACGTCGGCTCTCTCTCTCTCTCTCTCTCTCTCATTCGTTGTGCGGCCACATATGTGGCCAGCATGGTCCAAATGATTTGGTGTTCGTTTCAAAATCAATTTGAATATGGGAAATGAGTTGTCTTTGCTGGTTTGTCATATTCCCTGTGCTTCTTGGGGGAAAAGAGTGACTGAATCGCCCCCATTCCTTGCCTCCAGCATTGCCGCATGAGCCCCATCATTGAAATATTAAATTAGAGCTGAAATATATATGGATCTGCCATGGCTGTCCCAATTATCCAGACCCCGCATAAGAAAACATGTGTTAAAAGAAATCATGATCGCAGATCTTGCACAAGCCAAGAACAATTTACGGCATGAAATTCTCTATAACAGGTAATTAATTAATCGGAACATCATAATCAAATCATAATAGATCATTTGGCCTTTTTATCTATTGTGCGAGCGAGTGACGTGTTTCCTAATCGTTGTCATTCTAATCCATTTATTAATCAGAAGTTTGGTGAATTTTTTTTATTCGTTTCTTTGTTTTGTCTTAGGGGGCGCGCGTAGCTTTCTCATTTTCATTAGTGACGGCCTAAAGGAAACGAAGCGTAATTGATGATCCCTTTCTGCTTAATGACATTCAATGATCTTATTAAAGAAAAGGCTAGGGGACTTGAGAAGTTGCCGAGCCATCGCGATCCGAGACTAGCCTTGAAGTAGGCGAAAAGCAGCGCACGCTTGGCTAGGATGTGGTCTTGTTTGGTGTGGCGGAGGAGGAAGTGACGTGACGGATTACTCCCACAAAAAAAAAAAAAACCTTTGATGTGTTCATAACTCAACATAACATTTGAAAGGAAGTTGCCTGTTAATACAAAGAATAGTAGAAAATCTTTATATACAAATTCCTTTTCGTTACTTGAAAAGGTCTAAAATATGATGGGTGTGATAACAATGTATGACTCTCGACGATAGGAAGGTGGGATTGAATTGGGCAATACATTTGAATAAGAGAAGTAAAGTTGGATGGTACAAATTAGGAGTAAGCGGTTCTATGGTGGATCGGTTTCTATCTTAATAATCGAAATTGGATTAGAAGGGTTGATTCTTCGTTCCTCCAAAACTGACTGACCTAGTTCTAAAACTGAATCAGAATGGATTGACCGGTTCTATATGAAATTATATTAGAAAATTATAAGTTGAGTATTACATTATCTAAGGGATGGATCCACATCTAAAAATAAACAGATAATCATTAGTTTCAAATTTAGAAATCTTGAGTTGGATTGGTCCTCAAACTCAGTTAGATTCAATATGCTTCCCGATTCAATCTGATTTCCTACTCACCCCCAGTACGATTTAACAATGATGAGGACAACATTTTATTAGATGAGTGATTCATAACATCCCTAATCTACTGTCAATTGGAATATATCCTCTTAAGTGATTCATAACATAAAACACATTCCTAACATTGAGGGTGGCCCTCACCACCATAGGTGAGCGTCGGCCTCATCAAGAGGGGATGAGCACTGGCAAGGCAACCCTCTCCATATTTGACAAGGCTTAGGTGTTGCTTGGGCAAGCGTTGGTGTTGCCCAGCAAGGACGCCCTAGCCTAATTAAGTATCAACCTTGCTAGATTTGATGAGGCCAGCCACTGTCACCCTTGCCAGTGTGACATCTAGCCTCACTACAAGTCCAATTAGTGGCAAGGACAACCTTCGCTAAAGCGAGGCTAGCCATGGCTATTCTGACCACCAAAAAGAGGAGGAACAAAAAAAAAATAAAAAATAAAAAATTAGTAAAATAAATTCATGTCAATTTCGATAGTGTCGTATAGGAGTGTTGATATGCAAGTTCCAATTTCCTGGAAGTCTGCACCACAACCTAGTTCGGCTTGGTTTGGTTCTTTTTCTTTTTCTTTTTTGTAATATGGAGAAGAGGTTAGTGAAAAAGGGAAAGATTATGTATATTGTAATATTAAAAATAAGGGTAATTTTCAGTTCAATTTAAAAACTATCCAAACAAAAAAAAAACAGTTAATTTTTCATTATCCAAACTGAAAATGCATGAAATTTCCGTTCAATGCGGTTTTTGTCACCCCTAGTACAGTGTAGATCGACCGACATTTACATTAATAATAACCGAACAAAATTAACCGAAAGAATTGAATTGGCTATATGTCAAAAGGTTAGGATGGAATTGACATAATTAAAAGGTTTCAAACTAAATTGACACTAATAGAATAGACTTATAAATTTTCTGATACTTTTTCTTCTAGATGTGGAAATTGTATTGTCGGTCCCTCTATTGCAATTAACAATTAATATTTCTGCTTCGACTTTGTACAAAATTAGTAATTTGCAGTCGTATACTCTCTCACATATTAGTCACCAAGTCAACATTAATATATTAAGACAATAATGATATCGAAATTTGAGAATTATATTTATTGATTAATAAAGATGAGAAAACAATGTGTCCACAACCATGAAAAGCATAACAGGACACTATAAAAACAAGTCACTATTGCATGAAATCGGTGTATGCAAGTCCATAATATTATGCATCGAATCACGTCATTTTCTCATGAATAAGATCTGAGTCACAAATTTGTTTTCATTAACTCTATCGCGAAATCACTCTTATAATTAAATTGCCCAATCAAAAAGTCTATATGACTCTCGATTAAAAGCCATACGAGGAAGCACTCCACATATTATGTAGTAATTCCCCTCAACAATCTTAGAGAGACATTACACACTAAATAACATCTTTAATTACCCAATCTATCATACAGATTCTGTACGTTGAATCCGCCCTTTAAAACATGTCTGTACAAGATGATAATAACATAACTTCAAAAATCTCATATGTCTCCTCAACCGACCGACACAAGATTTATAAGAATTTAACTAACATAAAATCGAAATCCGACTAATATATAAATGGATCCGTGTCAGATAAGAAACATTCAGTATCTTTTTGGGCATTTTTTGAGAGGCCTAATTATTGAATCTTTGTTTGATATGGTACTTGATTCTGTCCTTTGGGGACAAAAAACCAACAGGACAAAATTTATTCGAATACATCAGATTTCTTTGAAAAACTACATGCAGATGAATTACAAGTCAAGCATGACGAAAAAAAATTTCTTGAAATAAATGGCTCTAATTCCATTGATCGAGGATTTGATCCTCCTTATCTCTCTTGAATTTCCGTAAATAGCTGGTAACCTATCGTTAAAATTGGCGACGTGGTCTAGTTTTACAACATGAGCACTTCATGTGGCAGAAGTTAATTACTGATAATTATTGGTAACAACAAAATTAATTCCTTAAGTGCATGCATCTAATGCAATATAACTTTAGTGATTACTTTCAAAACTATCGTGCAATGTACAAAGACCATTGAGGATTTTTATGTACATATCATAGGAATTTCCCTTGATGTAAGCTTTTGAAGACAAGTCTCAAGAAATTAGCCCTCGCCTTCCTCTCAAATCTGTAATCTCGAGATAAATAATCCATCATTGACTATTAAAGTGAACTTAATTTTGCACGTCAAGGATACAACTCAATCTTGGTATGAATTATTATACTCATGTTATTACTTGTCTATATGTAATTATTTCAGCTGGATCAATTTGATTGATGTGTGTTTAAGATATTGATAGTGAGATTTATGTTGCATCTCCTGGAAAACAAAAAAAAAATGCAACTTTTCGTTTAGCAACTGGTTTTTTTGTAATTATACACTTCATAAACCAGGTCTGTACCTTCTTTTTTACTTAATTATGGATCATGTTACAACCCGTCTCCCATACTACATAGGGTTTTATTTTGACGCCTAATGTACTCCCCCATTTAAATACTAACATCTCTACCGGTCTTTATATGTGGTGACTCGTGTTATTACATTGCTACCACGTCAAAGTAAAAATTGGACAATTCGTAGAAATCTACACGACATTGCTTGCAAAAGTTGGGATATTATGTGCATAGGTAAGTAAAAGTTTGGGGTCTATGTAAATAGAACTTATTTAATGAATAATGGCGATCTGTAATATCGGTGGTATGAAAGTGGATTCGTTAATCTTTAACATATCCAGGTGGCAACCCGTCCTTGACAAGTTAAAAGCAATAGTTTCAGAAGTCTTACACTTTGATCCAAACGCAAGTCCTTATTAGGCAAAGTTCTACCACGATCACATTGACATAGTAATAGTCCAATATCCAATGGGCACCGAACATGTGCAAAATCATGTCACAGATTCAATTCATTTCCTCTGTATTTTGTTTTGTTTGTCGATGGAGTAACATCATGGACTTGGTACTGGTTAATGACTATAAATCGGAGATATTGAAATGCCAGGTTGAAAGCATGAGCTGTCTATGAAAGTATTACTCTCTATTTTTTCCATTGTATGAATAATGTACATCTCCATACATAT
Organism: Melaleuca alternifolia; assembly: GCA_019926035.1. Classification (NCBI taxonomy): domain Eukaryota; kingdom Viridiplantae; phylum Streptophyta; class Magnoliopsida; order Myrtales; family Myrtaceae; genus Melaleuca; species Melaleuca alternifolia. Next base: position 2,421,324 of record JAGKPW010002416.1, on the reverse strand, counting down.
TACAAGGAACAAAATTGAGCAACCAAAAGAGTTTCCTCTACCGTGACATAATATTCAAAAGAGAGGCCCTGGTTCTAACCAAGCACCTGTACAATCCCTCTAAGGCATCCTCAATCCTTCCAATCCCGCTCTCCAAATCCTCCAACTTACATTGCGCGACTTGCAACTCCTGCCCATCAACCCCTTCTCTTGAAATGTGCTTGCAAATTGTGGTGAGAGCACAATCCACATATTCCAACTCGTTCACATCCTCTTGCTTATCTTTAAGATTACATGATATTGCTCCCTTCGGATTCACCAATTTGGAAACTATGGACCACCTGCTAAATTGCTTGTTAGGCCTTGACACTGGCTTTGCCAAGAATGACAACAGAGATTGGAAAGTATAAGGGCTCAACAGATGCACATTTCTCACCACTCTCAACACTGATGAGAGGGGATGGTCTTCATGCTCCACTTCACAACCTTCGAATTTGGTCACCATCTTCCTCAGTGTAGCCATTAATCTTTTGACATCCTTCTTCATCCTCTTCCTAAAGTTGGCGTATTCCGCAACACCCATCTCGATGCCCAGTTCGCCTTTTCTCCGCCGGAGAGTGGATCGGAGCGCCCGCACATGTTCCTTAAGGTGCAACATGGTTTGCCTAGAGTGGTCACAAACATCTAGCACCTGGATTGATCCATCCAATAGCGCATTGACGAATCCCTCCCGTTGGCTGCAAGAGAGGGTTTCTTGAGTCGATCTCATGTTGAGGAGATCATCCATGCAAACGTAGACTCCCTCAAGACCCGAGAGCCGAGCGCAGACCGACCCGGATGACGACGAAGTTGAGGCCACGTCCAATAATGATTGAAGCTTGTTGATCAACTCAACAGTCCTGAGAGTGGTGGGATGGGATCTTGAAGGCAAGCTAATTGACCTAACATGGTAGCTGCTTTTGCATTTCGATGAAGAAATAGCCATCTTTTCTCTTTCTTTCTTTGCTTCTGTGGTCGAGTTCTGGGATGTCATCACAAGCCGAAGTCATACTTATAGGAACACTTAAAGGAGACATGGATGTCCATGACGAAGGTCGGCTCTCTCTCTCTCTCTCTCTCTCTCTCTCTCTCTCTCTCTCTCTCTCTCTCGAATTCGTTGTGCGGTCACATATGTGGCCAATATGGTCCAAACGATTCGATCTTCATTTGAAAATCATTATTGAATGCTAGAGATGAGTTGTCCTTGCTGGCTTGTCATATTCCCAGTGCTTATTGGGGGAAAGAGTGACTGACTCACCCCCATCCCTTGCCTCTCATATTGCCACATTAACCCCATCATTGGAATAGTAAACAAAAGCTAAAATAAATATGGATCTGCCATGGCTGTCCCAATTCCCCAGACCCCCAACAAGAAAAATGCACTCTTTCCGACAAAAGAATCGTGGTCGCAGATCTGGTGCAAGCCAAGAATAATTAACGGCATGAGATGTTTCTAGAGGGTAATTAATTAATTGGAACACCGTAATTAACCCATTTTAAATTATTTAATATTTTTGTTTGTTGGGCACGAGTGACATATTTCCTAGTCATTGTCATTTTGATTCGTTTGTTCATGAGAAGTCCTGTCAATTCAATTATCTCCTGCCAGTTAATTTAATGGCCTTAGGGAACACGTGGAGCTTTCTCATTCAAGTTAGTGACGACCCGAATGAAATGAAATGCAACTAATGACTGCTTTTCGCCTAACTATCTTCAATGATCTTGTTAAAGGAAAAGCTAGCTGGCTTGGGGGCCGAGGCAGGCAGTGACGTGACGGATTACTATAAAAACTTCGGTTTGATAACGAGTTGTTTTTTCATTTGAAAGGATGTTGGACTTTAATGCATAGTAGAAACCAGTTTAAAATACGAGCTTCTTTCCATTTCTTGAAGAAAGCCTTAAAGGTGCATGGGTGACCACTCGGGCCAGCCGAAGAGGTCGGATAATGTGGGATTGTTGGCGGGCTTCTCTAGGATGACAGAGGGGCAGGAGTGAATCGATTTGCACATTTGAATACGATAAGTATCGACGAGCAATATAAGTTAACACTCATAAGGACATCATTTCTTTAAGTGGAGAAATTTGTGACAGCTCGACTCTCATATTGATTAGGAGATACCTTTATGGATAACTTACCAAATTCACATCTACCTCTAATGATCATTTTGTATAGGTATTTGGAGGAGGATCTTACTTAATTAATTCGCCTAGGTATACCGAATGAATTCCGAAGACATTTCCAACCGTATAAATTGAGAAAGAAATGAGTAAATTTAATATAGGGTTAATACCACGAAGAATCTCAAACTATACCCTGTATGACACATTTACCATAAAAAATTTTAGTGACACCAAAAACCGCAAACTATACCTCATGTGACACATTTATCATAATTTTTTTTGTGACGCTAAAAATCTTGAATTATATCATCTATGACACATTTAACCCATATTTTTTTTTCTGTTTTCGCTCGCGGGCGGCAAGCCCCGAGCAAGGCTGCCCTTGCCCAAATCTGGGTGGGGCTACCTCCCCGGCAACCATGAAGGGCTTCGCTCAGTTCTAGGGAGGTCGGCCAGAGGGCGACAAACCCTGGCCGACCGCCGGGGAAGGTATTTTTTTTTTTGGGAAAAAATGTGAAGAGAAAAGGAAAAAAAATTATAGGATAAATATGTCACAAATTATAAAGTTTTAGGTTTTTTGTGTCACAAAAAAATTAGTGTAAATGTATTACAAATAATATAGTTAGAGGTTTTTAGTGTCACAAAAAAAAAGTTTAGGGAAAATATGTCACATATGGTATAGTTTGGGGGTTTTTGGTATTACAAAAAAAGTTTAAAATAAATGTGTCGCAGGGGTATAGTTTAGGTTTGATGGTATTAACCCTTAAATATATTATGGTATTGAAATTTTTAGTATGTTGGGCTGGCAATCCTTTATCCTCTCCCCTCTCTTTCTCTATATGGAACTTCCACGTGCCCCCGCCGGCCTTGGAGCCACGCAATTTGTTGACTCATCGTGGCCTTTCCGTGTGAAGTGGCCTCATCACTGGGGATAATCAATTTTCAAGCGAGTAGGTTCAGGGCAGCGCTTTGTTGGATTTTGAGAGAAAGCTTTTTAAAAATGTAAAAAAAATTAAAAGAGTTTTTCAAAATATAGATTGTGTTTGTTAAATTGTAACTTAAAAGTTCATTGTAAAGCAACATCAAGTTAAACAGTGTTTGAAAAAATTCTTCTTATAGAAGACTTTTTTTTTTGGATTATCGAGAATCTTTATTTTCCGCCAATCCTTCGGACCTACAGACTAGCCTAATAACCTACCGCCAAGGTACCTCCTTAAATCACGGAACCATACTTGGAAGTCAAACCTCAAACCTAGTTGTAGGAAAGGAACATCTCCACCATAAAAGGACTTTTCTTTCATTGTATTAAAAATGAAAAAAAAAAATCAAATCCTTTATCAAAGGCAACAAAGGGCAAGTAGCCGCCAACGACCACCGATAAGGGTCGCATGTGGTCAAGCAACCCAAGTGAGGGCCGCTTGAGGTCATGTAACCCTGCAGAGGACTCCCTAGGGTAATGCGACCTTGTGACCCCCAAGGACTGTCGAGGTTGCACAACCCTAGGTGGCTCTCGCTTGGGTTGCACAAGCCCTTATTGAGGTCACACAGCCCCCTCACAAAGCCCATGAAGGCTATCTATGTCACGCGAGCTCAAGCTACCTTCACCTAGGTTACATGGCACTTCATGGAGGTCACGCAACCTTAGGCAATTGTTGCGTGACCCTAGGCAATGGTCACCAGGGTTGCGTGACCACGTAGGGCTCTTTCCTATCAATCACTGGTCCCTCGTAGCCATGCACGACTAGATCGACTGACCTCAGCGAAGAAGACAATGAACTGTAAAAAATAAGGACAAAATTGAAAAACCAAAAAACGGTGATGATAGTTTTGGAAGAAAAAAATTTTACTTACCCTCAAGCCTCACTTGCCAAGAAAGTTGAAACCCCAAGGCAACCTAAGACATCCCTTGAGCTTCCAAGACTATAATTTGCTGGATTTTGGTTTTTAAAATTCTTCCCACACACTCACATTTTGGCCCAAGGCCCAAAGCCTTTAGAAAAAGCCTTTGCCAAATGCAGCCTAAGACCAGAAACTGATCCTATGACTTTCAATTCCAAATTTTTGGATATGGAAATCGAACTAGTGGATTATTGAATGCCGGTTCTAATTTAGTTCCTAATTATGATTACAGGTAGAACCAGAATTGGTTTACTTCTTCTTTTGTGTGAGAATCAATTTCTTTTGCTAGAAAAATAGTTGCACCATTTCACTACAAGAAAATATGTTGATCAAGTGATTAAGTTGTAATTTATTCATATTAAAGACTTCAATTCTCAATGAGAGGTTCTAAAATGGCTTGAGATTTGGTGTCAAGATAGAATCAACAATTCCGGTCTTGGAACCGAAAACCGAAGCAAGAATTGACCTTGAACTGATTCTAGGTCTGCAGAAAACCAAATCGGCTCATTATGTGAGCATAATTGCGCACGCATCAGGATCGTGTCATGAGTTTCCCTGTGAAACAAGGTGGCAAAGTGAGCCACGTACCTTCTTCATTAATTTAATCGCACAATCACCTTATCATAAACCTGAAAATCGAACGCCCAAGCGAAAAGTCCAAATGACTCTCGACCGAACGCTATCCAAGGAAGCACTCCACATGTTTGTAGTAATTTCACTCAACGAAATTAAACACACTACACACTAAAATAATGCCTTTTGCATTACCAAATCATTGCACATATTCTGTACCTTGTATCCGTCCTTTAAAGAGATGTCCGCACAAGCTAATTATTATAATGTAACTTCAAAGATCTCATATGGCTCATCGACCGACCAACAAAATAGTTGTATGAATTTTAGATAACGCTAAATCTAACTCGGCTATAAAATGGATCTGTGTCTCATAAAAAAGATTGACTACCCTTCTGGGCATTATTAAAGGTGGGCTAGTCATTGGAATCCTCATCTAATACAGTACTTGCTTCTGTCCTTCGGGGACAAGAACCCAACAGGGCCAGTTTATTCGAATGCTTTAGAACATCTTCGACAAAACTACATGCAGATGAACGTGACCGAAATGGCTCTAATTCCATTAATCGTGAGCTTTCAATAGTAATAAAAAGAAACATTTCATTATCGTGTCCCATGATGATTTGATTCTCCTTGTCTTTCAAGAATATTCGCGAAGAGAAGAGCTCGTAATGCACGTTAAAATGGAGACATCGTCGAGTTTTATAATTCGAGCACTTCATTTAGTAGAGCACAATTATAGGTAACAGCCAGATTAATTTCGTAAGCCCACAAGCACTTATCTATCGCGATATAAACTTTAGTTATTGCTTTCGAAAATTGTGTGTATATATACGCACAATGAGGATTGAGTTCTCAGAATATATTTGAACTACTTACATCTCAGTATAACTATGGTATGTCTCATAAACGTATGTTTTAGAATTCTTTTGCGAATGAACGTTTTGATAACCTCAAAAGAATTATCTGAGTTGATAAGCTGACTAAGAACTTGTGTCTTGAAAGGGATAGAGTGTCTTAAGTTCATTTTCCCTTGATGTAAGTTTTCAAGGACTAATCTCCAGAAACTACCCCTTGGTGTTCCTCCCATATCTTTTATTTCAAAAGAATTAATCACGATTAATCATTAAAGAGAACTTAATTTCACATATTAAATTATCCGGAAATACAACCGCTTGGTATGAACTATTATACTTATGATCTTGTTTGTCAATATGTTATTATCCTACACGCAAAATTTTGTAATTGCAATTGATTCTTTTTACTAAACCCTTGATAAACCGAGCATACACATTCTTATGTCCATGTCCTCAAGCATGATTTGCTTAAGTTAATGACAATGAGTCATGTAGTGACGCAAGGGAAACATTCTTTGAATTTTTTTGGTCTATCTAGTGTCTCCTTCTGCACCATGTGACCACATGACATCCCACCTCATCATTGCCAAGTTATCGCCGAGAGTACAGGACTGCAAATAGTGACCTCATTTCACAAGAATAATGCTCAATACACAAACATCAAATACGATGCACGAGTTAATTCATGATAGGGTTAATACCACAAAAAATCCCAAACTTTACCCACTATGACACATTTACCATAAACTTTTTTTGTGACACCATAAACTTTTTTTGTGACACCAAAAATCTCAAACTATATTTTTTTGTGACACATTTACCCCATAATTTTTTTCCTAAAAAATTACTTGGCCGGCGAGCTCTGCTGGCCACCGGAGCTTGCCAATGGCTAGCTAGGGCTCACCAGCCACCAGCAAGGCTTGGGCGAGGCAGCCCTCACCCAGATCTAGGCGGGGCTGCCTCCCCCGAGCCCCACCCAGGCCTCGCCGACCGTAGGCGAGTGCAACGGCGGCCTCCCCAGCCCCTAGCACCTTCGCCCACGGCTAGCAAGGCTCGAGCGAGGCAACCCTTGCCCAAATCTGGGCGAGGTTGCCTCCCCCAACAAATCTGGGCGGGCCTCCCCGCCACTGACGACAAATCTGGGCTGGCCTCGTCTAGCCCTCACCGACTGTGGACGAGGGAGGCAACGACCTCCCTAGCCAGACGTCGCCTTTACCCGCAGCCATCGAGGCTTCGGCGAGACTACCTCGCCTAGATTTGGATGGGGCTCGGGGGAGGCAGCACCTCCCAGATCTGGGTGAGGGCTACCTCGCCGGCAACGAGCGAGGCCGGTCGACAATCGGCCAACCAGAGGGCGGCAAGCCTTGGCCGACTGCCGGTGATAGCTTCGCCGGCCAAGTATTTTTTTTTTTAGGGAAAAAAAACAGAAAAAAACTATGGGGTAGAAGTGTCACAAAAGATATAGTTTAGGGTTTTTTCTGTCACAAAAAAAGTTTAGGGTAAATGTGTCACAACTAATAAAGTTTGGGATTTTTCATGGTATTAACCCTTCATGATATGATACGACATGGATTGATACTATTACCACATATAACATGTGTGTATGAACTTACACACTTATAATTTCTTTTCTCAGTTATGGATTTTATAAACCGGGCTCATGCATGTCTGAGATTAACATCAGTCGGTGTTTCCCAAGGATTTTGTAGAAGCTTTGAAGTCTTGTGATTATTTGGGCGCTACTTGGCTTTAGTATCAGTGCTATGATGTGTTACCTTGTTTGTTAAGAACTTAAGTACAAAGCAATCGTTTATAGCGATTCAATCGATAACAATGGAATCTTTACACAAAACTGCAGTAAAAACATTACGTTCTAGACAGTCCTTTAAAATTCGGATGCCGTGAACATTAGGAGACATGAAGCTTTCCCATCCTCAAGGAGCAGTCGATGCATTGAGAAGAGACGCTCGATTTCGAATCAAGCTTTTGTAGAGTCGATCGAGTCCATCTTCAAACCCTTCTATGCAACGTTCGAGCGTCTCGAGTCTCTCTTGCGCCGCCTTTAGAGCTTGGGACCCGACGTCGGCTTTCCGAGTTACTTGTCCTTGGATGGAGCTCACGGCACAGTCCACACCCTCCACTTCATTGAAGATTTTCTTCACGCCTTTCTGGCTTGAGAGCATCAACTTGGAAACCAGTGACCAACCACCGGTCCATGTATTGGTCTTTGTTGGAGAGGCAAAGATCAAGAGGGACTTCAAGACTGAAATGGTGATGAGGTTCAATTCTTTCAAGACTTCGACCACCATGACTAGATGGTCATCTAGATTGAGGAACTTTGATGAATTATGAGGGGTTTTGCTTTCCGGGGTCTTGAATTGACCTAGATATTTTGCTATATCCCTCTTGGCTTTCTTTCTAAAACTCATGAAACCCTGAGCGTGGCTTTCAATGCTCGAATTTATTCCTCCCTTTCTTCGAATCGCGGACCGTAAGTCTTGAATTTCATCTTTCATCCTCGCCATTAAATCTCTAGCAAACCCACAAGCGTCTAACGACATAATGGACTCTTCGAGTGCCTCGTGCATGGCTCTACTATTTCGGTCTCGAAGAATAGCTCGCTGGGTGAGAGGAGAGCTGATGAGCTCTCCAACGCTAACGTAGAGCTCGGTGAGCCTTGCCATGTTCGCTCGGATGGTGTCGACTCTAAGGGGAGATGAAGAGCAATCTGAGGCTTTTAACTTGGACAGTTCGGCTACAATTTTGATAGAGGTTGAAGGTAATCTTGAGGGCAAGCTAACCGACCTAAGAGGAAGATGCACACCTTCCAAGAAAGATGAGTTTGCCATATTTTTTTCTTGGATCCTCCTTTAGTTTTTTTTTTTTTCGTGGGCTTTTTTATTGGTGAAGCTACACTGAAATCTTGGAAATGAGGTTTGAAGTGGACTGTGACTCTTCCTTCTCTTCATATATATACAGAAGACTCTGCAAACAAAAACTGGCACAAGATGAGAAAATTTTGCAGAATTTGCATGTGGTGGGAATGTGGGTCACCTTAACTATTTTAATAACCACGTAATTGTTTTGGCCAGCATAAGGCAAACACATCAACACCCTTTCCTTAAGGTTTTGTTTTACATGAGTCCCATGGTCATTCAATATGCAACGTATACCGCTTCCGTGTGACCTTTTTTTAAATTGGGAGATAGCTGTCCTAGGAGAGAGGAAAGAAACCGTAAGTATTGGGCCATGGGCTTCTTGATGCTCTCTTGCCTCCCAATCATTGATTGCGATTCGGTGTCATCTTTTACCAACGTCGTCATCAAACATATTCATCAATCTTCTGACCAGAATCTAAATCTGATCAAAAGATTAATTGAGAGGTGGTTTCTGAACAATCAATGGCTGGCACTGAATGGTTTGTCTGCCTTCAAAGGGCCGCAGGAATGGCGTTCTAGCAATATGACCCCATGTACAGAATGGAGATTGAGGAACCACTGAAGTTTTTCTATACAAAAGCATAAGGAAAATCAAATGGGGAAAAAAAGACTAGAGTGTGCAGGGAGACAGAACAAATTGTCAAGATTCTAGCTAGCTAGCTAGGCTTGCCGTTGGGAAAGCAAAATTGGTTAAATTGCCAAAACTAATAAAGGCTATAGATAGGAATGTGAATTTGACTAATATTTAATTTGTCTTTTAAAATCTGGCTAGGTTTTGTGTCTTGTCCTAGATTACCACTACAAAGGCACGATGACTTAACGGAGAAAATATAGCAATTAAGTAAACATAACAGAGTAATTGATGGTAGGAATATGAATTGTGCACAAAATTCATATGACCACAACGTTGTGATTTCATAGTTTAAAGTTCTTGACTCTAGGAATTTAAATGATTTTAAGAAGAGTTTGTGCACATGATAGGATCGTGATATCATGGTTTCACAATTTTTAAGTTTGCATATATTTTGCATACTTTGGAACTGTGAGGCAAAAGACTTGAAAGTAAAAACCAACGACAAAGACATATCTCAATTGTAAGTGGTGAATGTCACCATCGGTCTCAAGCTCAATATCAGTGTTGCCGGAACGATTTATATATATATTCTGCTTGTAGGGCAATTTTATAAATAACTTTCATCTCACTCCGTTAATTACTTATGTCGTCACTCTAATCAAAATTCTACATCCATCATTAGCAGAATCAGTATCATCTCAACTTGCCATTCATGGGCTCTCGTGTTTGAGCATTTGAATCTATGGAATAGTGACCCGATAAGGTAAGATCTAGCATGATGTATGCATAATATCCAAGAAATATTGCATAACGATTGCATGTTCATCATGAATCTCTGGCATCGAAGACGATGAATCCCATTGGACAGTTAAAGATGACGTTCGATGGCCCTATAAATATGCCCACCAGTTAAAGTTCTCATAAAGGACACGTTCATAATTTTGTGATGGGTGTTTCTCAACATCTGTTGAGCAATTAATTAAAAAAAAAAGTTAACGGATTCAACGCGTCAATTCTCGCAAAACTTTATTTCTTCTTTCTCTGCTTCCTGTCTTTTCACAGTAGTCTGACTATCAGTGACTTCAACAATGAAATCAAGGATTTCCAGCAGTAATCATGCAGAGGCACAGCAAGTGGAAAAGTTTATTACAGCCAAAAGTTTCATGGGAAAGTCGAGACAAGGGGACAGTGGATCATCATCCCATGTTTTGAATATTCAAGTGAGCCTGAAGAAACGACGACACTGGCGAGCACAAGCAGAGTGCCCTGATGGACAAATTTGTCTGCCCTTGCCGGTTGCTGCAGTGATGCCATGGCCAAAATACTCAGAAAGCACATTGCAGGGAACACCCAGAAAAAGAAAAAAAGAGAACATCTTCTTTTATTTCAATTGCTTCCACAGAATACAACTCCGAATTGATTCGGAGGCTACAATACCAGATCCGGTCAAAATGGAAAGTCCCATAACTGGACCATTTCCTTAAAAAGCCTCTAAAAGCCCAGCCCATAGTGTCATTGAATAGACATCGAAAAGAAAATTTCATGTACAAACCTCACCGAACAAGAGAGTAAAACGCGGCCAAATTGTCGTTTAATATTGATAGAAGATAAGAAGACTTTGCGGAACCACTGGCATTGAATCCCAATTGTTGGGTGCAGACAAATTATGATTTTCTTACTCTGCCGTGGCGACATCTGAAAGCATCCATTGTAGCAATTCCATGATAAGGATTGTTTGGCTTCAGAGATACTTCCAATTGTTAAATAATGCTCCAAAGTTCTGCTCACAGCCCATTCGATGTTAGCTGTGACGACTGCCAAACTTAGGAGAGCCAATCACATCGACATTCTGGAGAACTGGAACAACATACCAAGGGAAAAAAATCATTTTAAACCCAATTACCACGCAGTAACACTCAGCATCAACACAGCATTGGTTCACCTATATTCAAGTAGCAAATATTAAAGCAGATGAACTCCAATGCATAGCAGCAATACATCTTACATGCATGTCATCCTGCCCATCCCTGAACTAGGGGAGGACGAAAAGAGAGCAGAATGCAAAACAATCTATCAAGGCCAAAATGTTTAAATGATCCTAATTGTATCATATCAAGTACTATCAGAATCAAATTTCTCATCTCATACTCAGCACCACTGAAAGCGTAATTAACCAGATACCATCTCCATCATTTGATGACTTAACTAAATGGCCAGATGATAAAGCATCTCTTGTGTGACAGAGCAGAAAAAATAGTTACTTTTGAATTCCCAATTCTCATGAACAAAGTAGGCGCCAAACCATTTTAGTTCATACTAAACTAAAATCTCAAGTTTACTGAAATCTTCAGTGGCAACTATTTTGCATTAATTGAGAAATTCAAGGGAGTAGCACTTTCATTAGATAGCGTGCCTCTTACTAGCAAATATAGGTATAGTTTGGGAGAAGAAAGAAGCTGGGTGCTTTCTTGAGAGCAAGCAAAGTGCTCTTGTTACAATCTAACAAACCAATCAAGTCGTGCAGTTACACACATTTCTGTTTAACAAGCAAACAAGATAAAAAAATATAATAGATACTCAGCTACAAGCAACCAAGACAAATTCGCCAGATAAGAGAAAAATAACATACCGGTTAGACAGCAAGACCTTGTTCTCTTGCCTTCTTCAACCATTTGAGTGTACCCTCAAGAGTAGTGTAAGCAGAAACATCGGTCAAGCTCTTGCTGTCAACAGCATAATCAAAAACCTCATAAGCCTCAGCCACCCTACCGTCTCTACAGAGTGATCTCACAAATGTTGCATAAGCAGCTGTCTCAAGCTTCATATCACTGGATTTCATCATTTGATATAGTTTGATCCCTTTTTCCAATAACCTTGACTTACACAACCCATGAAGCAAAGTATTGTATGTGCAAGAATTTGGACTGCAATCCTTAGCCTCCATCTCCTCCAACAATCTTAATGCGCCAAGCGCATCCCCCTCTCTGCACATTCCATTCATTAACGACGTATATGTTACTGCGTCGGGAAAATGGCCCGCCTCCACCATTATGTCCAAGTATTTCCTAGCATCCTTTACCCTGCCCGATTTCGACAACCCAAAAATTAAAGTATTGTAGGTTACAAGATCAGGCTCCACACCTTCCTCTTTCATCTTCTTATAAACCCCTACCACCTCGCTCCCTCTGCTCAACATACAATACCCCTTCATTATGGTGTTGTAAACAAAACAGTCCGGCTTAAACCCTTCCTCGCTCAATATGCTGACCAACCGCATCGCCTCTCTTAGATTCTTAGTGTTACAGACATTATCAATCAGAATAGTGTATGTGACCAAATCAGGCTTCATACCCAAGGAATCACGCATCACGTCAATGAAATTGTACACAGTACCCAAAGCCCTGGTCTTACACAAATGCTTGACAACGAAATTGTACGTGTAACTGTCCGGAGGAGAATGCTTCGAGGACAGCTCTCGGATCAATTCGATCGCGTCATCCTCGCGGCCGGAAGAACAGAGGGAACGGATAGCAACATCGGCAGTCGCGTGGTTAGGGGTGACGCCCTTGTTGACCATCAGGTTGAGGACTTGGTGAACAGAGGAGAGCGGATTGTCCGTAGCTTTGCAGGATTGGGACAGCAAGACGTGATAGGTCGACCTGTCGGGCGAGAAAGAAGGGGATGCCTTGATCATGTGGTTGAGGAGAGAGACCGAGTCGCGGACGTTGGCGATCGCGGCGTAGGACTGGAGGAGGGAGTTGTGGAGGCAGACGTCAAGCTGCGATCTTGAGGCGGAGACGACGGAACTGAAGAGCTTCTTGGCGTCCGACAAGTCCGGGGACTTGAAGGGAGACTGCAATTGGGGAGGGGCGGACGCTGACGCGAGGGCATCCCGGTTCTGGGTTTTCCGAGAAACCTTGGCAGACTTCTTGGGAAAATGGAGGAGGGGTTTCGGAGGTACGGATGAGGAATCGATGGTGGCGAGGGAGGAGGGCTTCGTCGCCATCGGAGTGGAGATGGCCGACCTTAAAGATGGTGGAATTTTCCCCATAATCGGATTGCCTGGCTCTGCTTTCGTCGCCTCGAGCTGAGGTTTATTCTTGCAGGACTTGAGCTAGGGTTTACCCAGGGTTTTGAGCAGAGAGGTGGAGAAGAAGGTGATAGTGGAACGCAATCGAGGAATTAAACGAATAATCTAGGATTGGCCCCTCCAATTTTTGTGGTTGTGCTAATTCACCCCCTTGATAACTCAAAATTTGCAATAATGTTCGACAAATTCGATAGAATTACATTTTATCCTAATATTTTTTTTTAGATTGTTATGAATTATTCTTGATTTTCTAATTTTTTGCAATTTGACCTGAACATTTTTAATTCATGGCAATTCTCCTCTCCAACAATTATGAAATCGAAAGAATTTACTGGTAATAGCAATTAGGTATAATCCACTTCTTTTGATTCTACAAGGAATTTTGTAATTAATTTCGAAAAGAAAACTATAATATGAAGGGGCAATTCACAACAATCTAAAACATTTAGGGACAAAGGGTACTCAAATTTGCTCAACGCTTTTCCTCTTTATAATGGGAACGACCTCAGTCGCATGAAAGCATGTGATCATTGTGACAGTGAGAATGCCGCGGAAATAAACACTAGGGGCACATTGACTTAATGAGTTATGCAACTTATAAATTGCGTTCATTACATCCTAACATTCTTTATTTGGGAGAAAGTATTTTCTGAAAATTAATTTTTCAAACTTTAACTTGTTTGTCGAAAATGACTGGTTAATTGAAAAAACTTATTGGTCAACAAAAATATTCATGTAAGAGAATTGTCAATTTCTAAATTTAAAGAAATAAAAACACTCTCTAAGTTTACTCCTTTTGATTCTTTTACTAAAGAGAGGCTCGAGCTTGAGGCCTATCCAGCGAGGCCTCTAGCATGCTAGCCCGATGCCGAGGGGAATTGAGGCCGCCATAGAGGGAGGTAAGGTCATTATAGATGGCAGTGGCGGTGGTGGTGGTGGTGGATAGAAGGAAAGGTGGTGGATGAGGTGGAGAGCCAAGTGGGAGAAAGAACGAAAAATAAAAAGAAATAAAATATTATTTAAAATTTTAATTTTTTTTATCTTAGATAAAACCATAAGTTTGAAATGATTTATAAAATAGGTCAAAATATCAGAAGACATTTTTGGTCGTGTATCACCAAATAAAGAAAAACTAACCATTTTCATAAAAAATGATATCTCGGAAAGTATTATCCTTCATAATAAGATTTTCTTAGACAAAAGCACCTTCAATCAGCATTATCACTAGAGAGCTAATCCAAGATCATGCAGCACTGAAAGGACGATTTTATTTACTTAGTTCATTGAGGATACAAGGTAGCATAACACACTGATTATTTTTATGCCACATTTATTTTCCGACACAGATCATCATATGTGCCTAAACATAAGGCTTCTGGTTGTAGCAATCAAGGTTGTTGCCATATCCAACCTTCAGCATGTCATTGTATCTCTTGTAGAACCCAACCCGATCCTCGACGGCCGCGTTGGGTCCCTTCCTGCACTCCTCCTTGCCGTTGATTATGTTGGTGATGAGGCCGTAGCCCGGGACCGTCCTTTCGGCCAAGTCTGCCAGGGATATGGCCTCTAGCGGCCGATGATGACGTCGTGGGATGAGGGCTTCGACGGTTGTGGAGTCATCCAGAACCAAAAGGGCCATCTTGAATGAGAGGACCGGGCCCTTGGCCACGGCGTTGGGGTGGTTGATCAGGTCAGCATTCAGGGCATGTCCTGCTTTGTTGAAGTTGTAATTGCTGTGAGTAATGAATTGAAGGACGAAATTTTCAAATTAGGAGAAAATTACACAAATTTCAAAAAATCTTAAGATGGAGAAAATAAGATCAAATTTGAGGTGAGCATACATCCTTGTCATGTCCTACTAACATTTTTCTTTTTCTTTTATGATTTGTGCATTTGATTTGCTTAGTTTGGTCCTTCAATTTCATAAAATTGAAACGGTCCAAAATCATCCGGTCGGTCCATAGATCCAAAAGTTAGGTCAAAGTTCCTCATCCAAACCACGGAGGCAATTAATGATGCTTTGTCAAATTATCAACATTATTATTTGCATATGATTGATATCAACCGAATGATTACGTCCCACAAATGCAAAGCATCGAAATGAAAAGACTTACTGCGTGATTTGGATTGGACCTCGACCGTAATATTTTCTGCCGGGAGCACACGGCCATCCAGATTGGCGATCACAGTAATCGTTCGACCTGTTCCGCTCCTCCACGTGGCAGTATCCCCACGCGTAGGGCCCATCTGGTGCATCCCTCCCGAGACCATGCCATCCACCTGGAAAAGCCGACAAAATCAATCTCACGCAGTATTTACGTACATTCGTGGCCCTAATGCAAATTCATTGGCTCCACACCTGTGGTTTCGTGGGAAGTCTGAGCCAAGAAAGCAGCGACTTCCCTGAACCTTGTGTCCCGGGTGCCAGTGGTCGCGAACCCCGGGAAGGACCTCGCGGCGGCGAGGAAGGCGTCATAAGTGTAGAAGCCCTTCGCAGAGCAAGCGGGATCGTTGCGGTGCTTGAGGAGCTGATTGAACTGGGCTCTGCTTATGACAGAACTCACGTCACCGCCTCGTTGCGCACTGGCACCAAGAGCACCAAGGCAGAAAGCTAAGAGAGCAATCGCCCAAAACGGCCTCATCTTTGCAGGAGCGGTTGCTTTAGGAAAGGGAGAGGCTTGATCGTCAGTGGTTTGGAGATGAAGTAAGGCAGTGGGTTTACATTGAGGTGACCGAGTGAGAGCGCGAGCGCGAGTGAGAGATCGTACGTGAGTCGTTTTCATCAATGCGACGAGGAGATAAGGCTACTAAAGCAGGAAGGCGACGTGGTTTTGTAAGGTTTCGGGATTTTTAACGTAACGCGGGGAAAGGAGATGACACCATCGTGTCATGGCATCCAGAGTTGCTTCTGAAATTTCTTGGATGCATGACGGAAAAGGATCAGTGATTCAAGGGCGGTTCTCTCACGCGATAAGCGTTGAGGTTTAGCTTCTGCTATCATTATTGAGATCGGACTATTCAAAAGCTCGAATCGTGTAGGGTTTAAGTTTGAATGATTTGAACTGTTCGAGGTGGAATGTTCTCTCTCACGCGTGGAGCGCATATTCTCTCTTTCACTCTCTCTATCTCTATCCCCGTTTGCATCATTGCATGCATGCACCAGAAATAACAGAGCAGAAGCTGTAAGCAAGTATGTCTGCATGATGTCCGGGCTACTACCGGCCCTCGTGTACCCCGAACACCAAATAGGATAACTTTTATATCATACAAGCGACCAAACATTGCCCTATATAGCTTTTTCTGTATGGAACATAGGAAAGACTCGTTTATCAAAACTAGATACTTGAAAAAAAATAAAATCCTGGCTGCATATTTCATTTGGGCCTCGAAAACTAGTAGCTGGTGAGATGCCAATCATAACTTCACTAGAGACACTCGTTACCAACTTAGAGATCTAAACCGTAGGTATGTTATCTTCAGTCAATTATTCACATGGATTCATGAGTCGATTACTCAATTATCCAACTCAGGAATTTGTAATATATCGATGGCATGTGTGCTTAGAACAAATAATCTCGAAAGGCCAAAGGGAATTTATTCTTTTGGTGAAGATATCTTGTTTATGGTAGCAAGCGCATACAACAAAAGCTTAGGAAAACTCTCTTTGAACTGACTGACCAGTAGAGTTGGGCTCATGATAGTAGTTGGGCCTTATGCCATACGCCTGAGTTCATATTCTTTTTAAGGCCCCGAAGTTGAAAGTGCGTTCTAATGGTCATAGTTGGATATGAAAAAGATAGTGAGTTAGATGTATACTACAACTATTTCCAAAGCATTGTTTTCACATAAAGATTAAGCCTTTTTATTTTTTTAATCATCTAGTGGTAAGACCGTAATCAATCGGCTACCTGAAGGAGAACTAGGACGACAATGTCCTTCCATGGCCTCTCATTTAAATTTGAGTTTCACACGACGAGAATCGGATATAGAAATGTCAATTTTTTCGGCCAAAAGCATGGTAAAGCTCTTACAATTGAATCGATCTTGCAGTGGATCATAAAGGTTAGTTTGTTCTCCAACTATACCTCTTTTTAACTTCCCGGCTTAAACAAATATCCTCTCTAAACATCTCTTGCTAATGAATAGATTTAACGGAACTAAGTCGGAGATTTTCATGGCTTGTCCTTTTTAATCTTTGCCAAAAGTGAGTTGAGTTGTTTTGTACGCACGATATTTATTTCATTATTGTGAAAATTTGTTTATTTGATAACAATTTAACAAATAACAGGGTCATTTAACTTTTATGAGTTCACTGAGGTGGATTTTCAATAAAAAATCAAACGTTAATCTTCATTATGGGCGCCAGATCCATACTTCAGATTAGTCCTGCATGCAGTCTTACAGCATGAGCATGTTCCTCCTTTTTTTTTTCTTTGTCCACTGAATTCTTGAAATTAAAGTGCGCATTAGTGAGACAACATGACCCAATTGCTACCACTACAGTATTGACATGGAAGGAAAAAAAAACATGATATTACGTTCTATAATTGCATTTTTTAATGTCCACATTATTGATTGATGAAGCGCTATCATGGCAACACAACATGTGATGAAGGAAAAAAATGACATTACGTTCTATAATTGCATTTTTTAATATCCACATGATTGATTGATGAGGCGATATCACGGCAACACAACGTGTGATGATTATATATATAATTTATTTTCTCCTCGATTGAGACCACCGATGTTAGAGAGGGAATTCTAATTGGGAGCTGACCTTGATGAGTTCAAAGAATCATGATCCGAAAATCGTGGATGACTGGCACGAATTCTTGGAAGAATGGCAGATCTTACATGTGAGCTCAACCACTAAACTGAAGCTGGCAAACTGAGACCCCTTAATTAAAGAGACCTTGTCTGATGTCAAGTCAATCTTAGAAAATCTGTCGATTGAATGAGTACTTAGCGTTGGCTATACCGAAGTTTTCTTCACCTTACCAAAATGGTGTGATTGACATCTGCCGGTAATGAACTCAAAAGTCTAAAGAGATGGGCAAATATCATATTTACATTAGGAATTATATATGGGGCATGGGGCATTGGCGGTTCGAAGTTCATTATACAAGCAGGGCTCCGGGGCTAACGCGGATACAATTATTGATTTTGATAATTCCTATTAGTAAAGAAGGGACTCTAAGTCATGGCAGCTTGTTTCAAAACTAATTTACGCCGACAGTATACCTTATATAATTTCTTTACATCCATGAGAATCTTGCCAAGCTTCCAAGTCTTTTTAGGCGTGGACTAGCCAATCTTTGGATATTACCTTTGTCCAAAAAGAAATAGTATTCATTTTTCAGATTAATACATAGGAGGTATATGGAAATCTTTCAATCTCAACAAATCTAGAAAAAGTACAAAGTAAAACAAACATCAGAATGCGAATAACAAAACACAGTTTGTAGCTAGCATATTCTCAATCCTCAAGGATAGATCTGTCATCGTAAATTTTTGGCGATCTCTCACCAAATTCAGGGATGAGTATACGCCAAGGTCTCCCCCTTGTGGTTGCAACGGCTTGAGATATGTGTTTAAATTCAACGTCTATGTGTTTAAATTCAACGTCTTCATCACCATCGTCATGCGAAGATACCAACATTAATATGTTATAAAAATCGGCATGGATGTTCGCAGGAATGGACAGACCTAGCTGCCACCGCCCCTTGCCCTGTCATAGCCCCGTCGAGTATGACTTTATTTGTTTATTTATATTTTTGGTTGGTTAAATAAGGAAGCATATATAATTGATGATAACTAAACCTAACTGTGACGTTTTAGAAAGTCATGCATGATACAATATCTTTTGATAATTCTGAATCATTTAAAAATACGATTTTTTCATTATTCATCTTCTAAGAACTAATACAAGTACCAAAAGAAACAGAAGACAAACCATCAACTCGGAGTAGAAGGTAAAATCTTATCGATACTACCCCATGCTTTGGCACCCAAAAATTTGCCTATACAAAGTCACATACTAAATTACAAATGGACAACCTCGCCTATTGACATGCCATCATCACCATAGAAACCAGGGAGACCATCAAAATCCCTAATAGTCCAACTAACTCCCCCTATGTCGATCTATACAACGAAACTGCACTCAATATATGTTATCGTTGATTCAGGTACAAAGATATCTTTTGTCCGCAGTAAAAAAAAATACAGGAACTTCAAACCGCAATGGTGAAGAGTGGATCCATCCTACCAATCTAATAAATAAGAGGTGAGTTAAAGCTTTGTAAATGAAATTTTGAGGTAGAAGGTGAGAGACATCTTATCACTCAACTCAATATCAAGAGAATAGCGTGAATTCAATTCAAGGACAACATGTTTACATATGGTAATTGTAGGAGCACATGCACTACCTTCTTATCATAATATGCCAATGAAAATCACTAAACAATCGTATTTCAAATCATTCATTCCAAAGCAAGCATATGAGGAGCTTATCGATGCATGGTTACCACACAAAAAACATCTGCATATATGTGTTTATATGTGCACATATACAATTTTAGTTGTTACTTCATCTCGTCCTGTTTAGTCCTAAGGCATCTTGCCTCCTGAAATATTCTGAATACTCTCAGGGCGTCCCAACTAATAGGGCATTGTCGTCCTTAACATATGGGCAGTGGAGGAATATAACATAATAATTTTGTATTTAATCATACAATAGCAGCACACACGAAAACATTATAGTCTTAGGATCTCCCTCACATTAACAACGAAATCAACACTCATTTTAACAATGGACATCATATATATAATATCTTTTGATGCAAATCATTTCCAATATATAATAACCTTGCTCTCTTAATGATCACATATATCATGACATGCTTACCTCTTTTTATATCTCACACAAGTAATGATAACATGCTCAGAGAATCGGCAAGAACATCACAATCCAAATAATGGACAAGTGAACATCGATATTTTAAATAATCAACAACGTAAATATTGACAACTCCAATAAACAATGACGTAAACATCGACAAGTCCATAATCGATAATGTAAACATCAACAACTCAATCGATCGACAGCGTAAACATAGACAACTCAAAGGATCGGTCACGTCATTAACTAGCAACACTTAACTAGTAATTCGATAATTTATTCCAAATGTTACTTTCAAGTATAGTTGCATCATTTCCACATTCGCACTTGAAAATGTCATCAAATCTCACAGAAACAACCAAATATCCCTTTGGAAAATCAATCAAATAAATCCCAGGCATATAATAAGATTATATATCCAATTCAAACAAAACAAAGATTTCACGTACCATCATTGAAACTTATACACTTTACAACAAAAGCAAAACCAAAATTATCAACCATTAACCAACCAAATTAAGAGTACTGAGTAAATTAATCTAACTTAACCTATAGAGTTTCACTTACCTTGAACAATAGGCTTGAACAACCCAAAGCATTAAGGCGAAATTAGAAGCTTCAACCAACACAAGAGTGGTACTCTTGCTTCGTGGAAATATTGGAAGATGAAAATTTAGAGAGAAGTCAAAGAATTGAATTGTTTTTGGAATGGAATTACGTGATCAAGAGGGATGCATTTTGAAGACCACTCAAGAGTTACCAAGAGATAATATCAAATAATTAGGGTTAAAGTAATTATGACCTTGGGTTAAAAACAAGGTGCAAAAGAGAGATAAGTGCGCAAATAAAAAAGCTACAAGTGGCTTAATATTAGAGCTGTGCAATCAACCGGTTCCACCTAAGAGCCAGACCAAACTACCCTAAAAATCGATCAGGTCCCAATTTTTCAGTCTCAAATTTTTGGAATCGGTTCGCTTCAAGTTTCGAACTGAAAAACCACCCAGGAACCAGACTGAGTGAACTAAAATTGAAATTGGTCTCATAAAGCCTAAAATCCCTAATTTGTTCTCTTGCCAGTTTTTTTTCTCTATCTTCCCTTTTTTCTGTATTCTCTCCAACCTCACTCAAACATTTTATAATTCTTTCCTTCACTCGCAACACACCTCCTCTTGCTCGCTCGCGGCTCGCTCTCCTTCATTTGAACCCTCACTCAATCCTGACTTGCCTTTGTTCACTCACCCTTGTTCAGATTTTACTTTGAACAATTTTCTACTCATTATTTTGCTGCAAAAATAAAACCAAATAAAGGAACAAAAGAAAAAAAAAGTTCTTAGGTAGACTTTGGAAACGGATTGGGAAAACAGGGTAAGTTCCGAGACAAATAAGGTAGGTTTCAAGTTCGAAAAATTGGGAACCTATTCTAATATGGTAGATTCCATGTTCCAGGGTTGAACCTAGTCACCCCCAAGACTAATTACCCCTACTTAATGTGAGTATCTATAAAGATATATAGAATTGGAGAGAGAGAAAGAGAGAGAGAGAGAGAGAGAGAGCATTATTGGCCAAGTAAAAAGCATGTATGAGGACTCAAATGAAGCTAATGATTGGAGAGAGCATAAGGTCACCCAAGTAGTTGCATGAATGAGAATCATTATTTGATTTGTAATAATTCAAACTTATCAAGTGATGTCACGAATGATGTCATCTTAGGGGTATATTCAATGGCACAAATAAGAGCATGTGGGTTAAAATGCTTGGTGGAAAATGAAGAGAGGTGTTTAAGTAGAAAAGTTACAAGTGGTTAATAAAGTTGGTTACGAGAAAGGGAGAGAATCATGTGATTATTAATGCCATATGGAGAAATATGAGCCTTTTTTTTACATAACACAATGTTGCCAACATATTAGATAAAATGGAAAATCTAGGATATCACGCTAATAGTTTTAGTCGATGTATTTTGCCGTAGCCCGTGTACATCGAAGTGGGATCGATGTGTAAATAAGCAAGTGCACTGAGAGAATTACTTATAATGATCGATTTTCTTTTACCTCATAATTACGTTTTTTAACAAATTGCTCGTACCTGATTTCATGTAGCCAGATTGTTTATTATGCTTGCCCATATTCAAGATAGTGATGCTATGAATTTTCAAATTACTACAATCAAATTTTCACATATCGAGACAATTAATAAATGATAGCTATTCGAACTCTAAATAAAAACAGAAGAACAATGTCTAAGCGGACGAAATTAGAAATATTCGTCCTCGTGCCTAACCTGAAATTTGGAACCGAAGGCGACAATTAATTTGCTAAACATAACCATTTATTCATAGCTTTCGGTGCCCAACTCGAAGATCAAATCTAAAGCGACAAAATCATAGACTCGACCAATGCTGGAGCGTTTTTGTCGCCTTTGGCCGGTCTATGGCGACGGAAAAGAAAAGAGTTTTCCTTGCCCTTCAAACAAGACGATCTGAAGGCGGCAGAACATAATTGATTGCCTTAGGTACCAAAGGCCACAAAATTAAATTGCCTTATACAAAAATGAACGGACCAAAACGCAAGTCGACCAAGAAGACCCCTGTCCTTTTGTATGTGATAAAAAAAGAAAATGAAACCCGAGACTAAAAATACAATAACTCCACCAAAGCACGATCGATCGATGTTAGTGATGGGTTTGTCCATATTCCTTCTCCAACACCATAATTGATTGACTTGGTTTTCTAGTAAACGTCGGAGCAACTTCCTCTGCACGTCGCATTGGTTTCCGGGTCTTTTTTATATTTCACCAAGTCTTCTTTCTATATTTGACTAAATTGGTCAATCATCAATCAATCATCGCGACAATACTTAGGTCTGTCAGTTTATTTGTACATCGTCCAGTCTATGCTGTTTTTCTTTACGCGTTGCGGTCAATATGGGCCACGCTTGAGCTGTCCATAAAGCTTTTGTGGGGTTGCTCCTACTATATTGGCTTTTGTGAGGAGCTGCATGGAGCTCCATTTTACCATGTAATTAATCACAACACTGTCGCGACATAACGAGAGCACCATCTAAGATATGACTAATGGATTACTAAGCATAGACTTAACTCGAGCTCTCCCAAATCCATACCAATTCGCAACTTAAGTTAAAGTTATTAACATGTCAATTTTTTTTATCTAGAAGTCGCCACTAATTGATTTTTGGTGCATTGACTTGACACCTAGTAAGGTATTGGGATAATTATTTTACTTCTACAAATCGGAGATACAATGAGCTCAGAAACTTAATTATACTAGATTATTCCAACATCATTTTGGTACCATTTCATTTATTTGTGAAAATATTTATGTAGGCAACTTAAATTGATTTTAACCTAAATTATTAACATGCAGGAATGTGATCATGCGAATACGCAATAAATGAAATTAACATCCAAGAAATCAAAGTAATGAATAAAATGCAAAAGTCAGGGAAGAAATATTTACATCAAATCGGCACAAACATCTATAATATTAACTAGAAAGAAAATATTTAACCTAGATATGATTTCTAATTAACACACGATTCTGATTCTGATTCTGATTATTATTATTATTATTATTATTGGTTCCTCTTATTCAATAGAAAACTAAACTACATGCAATTAATGAATTATGAACTTAATTTAAATGCAATAACGTAGAAAAACCTTAGCTATTTTAAAATGGTGTGCAATTAATCAAATAAACCTATGATGCCAACTATATAACATGATATTTGGATTATATGTCTTAACTCTAAGGATGGGCAAAAATTGATATGTAAATATCTCTAAATGACATGCAATTTGAATGAGCCTAGGCCAGCAACTATAACTAAATGACCCTAAACATGTAATTACTAAATGATACGCATATATGAAGTGAACTAACAACATGACCTAAACCATGCGGCATGCATGTGATATTTTTTGTATTTTCATAAAAAAAAATCGGAATAAATAAGTGCTTAAATTTAAACATGTGATCTTACCTAAGAAAAGGTTCTAACCTATCCTAGGATAAAAAATTTCTGATTTTTTAATAAAATTATTAATTTAAAACAATAAAAATAAACTATATGGAATAAAATATTATCTAGTCTAAATTAGAAAACAAGCCAAATAAAATCCTAATTTAAATAAGACAATTAAACTATCACCTATGGAGGGAATTTTTTTAGAAGAAAATTCCAAAGCCGAATTCTCCTCTCTCCCTCTCTCTTTTTTATTTTTTCATGAACAAGCAATCTCTCATTTTTTTTCTCTCTTGTGGCCGTGTATTCAATTGTGAGGCCTCCTCTTAATTGTGAACCCAAATTTGCTTTTATAGGCTTTACTCTAGGGTTTTTCTTTTAAGAGCGAAATCTTTTGCTTCCAAACTTTGATACTCAACTTAGGCAATTTTCTGATTATTTCCTCTAGCTAAATATTCAAGAATAATATTAATTATCTCCCAAGTATGTTATTTAATAATTTGATAATTCAATGATTCCAACTCGCTTTATAATATGAATTTCAGCCATATAGATATTTCATTAACTTAGTTAAGTCCATCCGCTGCAAAAGCAATTCTTGAAACATGTTCTTAATAAGTATATATAAATTTAATTAATATTTTTACTTAGGGATTGAGATCAGTCCTTAATTTCTTTAAAAAAATTAAATGATCAAGTCATCAAAACTTAGGTGTCAACAAACGTTTCCTAGCTCATTAATCAAATAATATTTGCAAATTCATGCTAGTGAATGGTCACCTAAATGGATGTGAAAATCGGATCGACCGAGCAACCGGTCGCGACAAGAAATTCAATGCCTACGGCGAGGGTCGAGTGAAGATCTTCAAGAAGCGTTGTTGGTCTTCTTTTGATGTGAATCTGCCATGACGCTCTTGTGATATGTGATGTCATCGCATACGGTTAATTATATCTTGAGAAAATGGGGCCAAAATATAATTAAAAAATGTATGATGATGTTATTATTATAGGAACAATTATTTGTGTGACAAGTGAGATTGATTAAATAAAGAGCAGGGGAATTTCTGAGCTCCTTCCCCTTTGCCGACGTGCATGGGACATGACCACTTCGCTGGCATGCGCGAAGAGAATATCTGGTGATTTCAACATATGGTGCTGACTCACTTGGCGTCTAGTGAACTTTTGCCGAAGAGGTTAATTGGTAGTATGTGACAATTCAGGGTGATTTCCACTCATATAGTGACTCGGATTTCCTTTTGCTTAAGAGGTTACATTGATATTACGCAGTGTTTCGATATTGGTAGGGGTGAGCAAAAATAGGGTGGGTAGGTTCCAGACCTAGACCCTATACCCGATCCTGTTATAACTGGTTCTTTTTTTTTTTTTACCTTGTACCCTACCCTGTTTGTATTAGACCATGTACCCGACCCACCATGTTTTTTCAGTTCGGTTCCAGGGTTAATCCTGTTTTATTTTGGAATGTGTTTTGCAACCACCCATCTTATACGACTTCAAATTTTATATTAATACTCGAGTAAATAACATAATTCTTCTAATTTATATTAAAACATTAGGCATTTGTAATTAATAAGTAAATAAACTTTTTGATTAAACAAAAAAGGATCCAAAAGGCAAATTATCATAAATAAAATCATTAGACAAAGCAAAAATTGGAACATTACATATACATTAGCAACAAACATGGATCTAATATTAGTCTCATTCCCACAATATTACGTGAAACTTTTCATTTGTCTAAAATAATTGACAAATATTTGGCGCAAGCACTTCTCCGAAAGTGAAATCAACATAACTCATCTTCCAAAAGTGAAATCAGGAGAGCCAATACACGTGATACAAAATCTCTAGCAAAAACCTAATATTCATATATAAAGAAAAATCAACCAGAAATTATGCTCTAGAGACATATGCAAAAATTATAATTTAATAAAGTATGTTTACTTATAAAATCAGAAACTAAATAAAGTTATTTTTCAATGATCGGGTTCAGGGTTCAGGGTAGGTACTAGACTTGAACCCTGTACCCGACCCTGTTTGCATTGGACCCTATTCCCGACTCTGTTTTCCAAGTGGGTCAAACAGGAAATCGGGTTTATCCGGTCTGGTTGCACACCCCTAGATATTGGGTATGCTTAGATGACGAGGGGCAGAATATGATCATATCCATAGAGATCTAATTTTGTCGATTATAATAGTCATCTCACCGATCTTTCTTTATGGAGTAGGCACACTAACAAATTATGTAAATATTTTCTATCAGGTGTGGGTATACCATCGAACCACGCAAATTTTCTAAGTCAAGTTTACCTTTTTTTCATATATTTATTGCTCCAGTCATTTTGGTTTTGTCTATGCTTCCAGTTTAATGTAATAAATCGGTACCTATGTCTACAGTTACTGTTGATTAATTCAGCTTTATCTGTTAGCCCTTGTGATTATGGCTTCGAGTTGGGAAAATTTAAGGGAAGAATAGTCTTAATTTATGGCAGATTAAATACATACATTATAAGAGACACGGGGCAAGGATTCAGCGTCGGAGGGAGATGATAAACTTGATAAGATTGTGAAAGTACAAGGAAAATCCGATACTTCGAAAAGGTTTTGGAGTATTTTTATGCCAAATATGGCTGACGATGGAAGAGATGATTACAGGTGCGATTTGTGTGAAACTTGAGGTGTTGTATGTCGAATGCTCGATCCAACATTTCTTCAGGCTCGAGGGGATGGAATTTTGGTCAATCTAGGATGACCCGAATGAGTTTTAGTGAAGTCGTCGATGATCTGAATAATATTAATTAGAAGGCATCAGATGTACGGCAGGGTTACGATCCTACTTTGTTCGTTGCCCTGTTCTTATGAGCGCTTTCCCGATTTCCTTGTGAGAGGGCGTGAGGCCATGTTTGATAGTGAAGGGGGAGCCTGCGTTGCTCTCGAAGGGATGTCTGAATAAATTGCAGGGGTGACGATCAGAGAAGTGACGCCAGGAACTTCAAGAGGAGCTCTAGGGGTAGACGCTGAGTCTAGATCGAAGACTAGAACAAGGGGAAATGCTTTTGGACGCAACAACTGTTAGAAAGAGGGACAATTACCAAATAAGTCATAAACCTTTTACAACTTTACCGATTGAGTCCTAAATTTTTTTTTATGCCAAATAAGTCCTAAACCTTTTTTTATGTCAAATAAGTGCAACTTTGCCGGTTAAATCCTTCCGACGGATTTTGGCCGGAAAATGCATACGTGGCGATGACGTAGCACGCCGGACCTCGCCGGTGATGACGTGGCGATGACTGGATCCCAAAATTTTTTTCTTTTTTTTCCTTGTTTTTCTTTTAAAAACATACTTGGCCGGCGGCCGGCCACTCCAAAGGGCGGCCCCGCCCTCGCCGGCCAAGTATTTTTTTAAGAAAAACAAGGGAAAAAAATTTTGGGGTCCGGTCATCGCCACGTCGTCGCCACATCATCACCGGCGAGGTCTGGCGCACCACATTATCGCCACGTAGGCATTTGCCAACCAAAATCCGCCGGAAGGACTTAACCGGCAAAGTTACAAAAGGTTTAGGACTTATTTAGCATAAAAAAAGGTTTAGAACAGAATTGGCAAAGTAGCAAAAGGTTTAGGACTTATTTGGCAATTGTCTCGTCAGAAAGAGGGGCATATTCCATGGAAAGCAGAGAGAGATCAAAGGGCGACATGGACGTCACATGAGCCAGTAGGGAGGAGTCAAACTACTTTTTGTTTGTTTTTGTGTGTGTGTAACAATTCGACTAAAGACCAGTGCATTCATCAATTTTTTGAGGATAATTATCCAAAAAAACATATTATATGACAGTTAACTCAGTCATAAAATTTTTTATTATGTCAATTTAATCCTAAATTTTTTGAGGATTTGTGAATTTAATTATAAACATATTATTTGGATATTGATCTGAATAATTATATTGACAAATCGTCAAAAAATTAGAACTAAATAAATAAATTATCAAAAAGATCATAATTGAATTGAAAATTTTGAAATATTTAGGACTAGAATGGCAAATTGTCAAAAAGTTTATGACTAAATTGACATAATTGAAAGGTTTCAGATTATGTCATTTTCTATGCAATAGGCTTAGCACTTTCTAGACTATTTTCCTAGATTGTAGATGAGCTGAAATGGCAACTAGAGATCAGTTTGACTATATCAATGTGTGTCTACTAGTTCGATAAGAGACTAGTGAATTCTTGACAGTAACTAAGGATATGACTGATATTGATTAGTTGAAATGGAAATAAATTGTGAGTTCCAAGATAGGTATATCCTAAGTTTGTAAAATTTGGATGGAATAGGTCGGGCTTAACATGTGTAGATCGCCATTGGCCGAAGACCTCAAGGAGAGGAATCTTGGATATAACTTCCAATCGAGGTAATGGGTCATGCAGTTGTGCCGAGGCGACTGAGGATGAGTGAAGTCAAATGTTGTGTTCCTACAAATCTTGGTTGGACTTTGATAGAGATCTAAGTCGAGATAATGTCAATGCAAAAAATAAAAGAGGGGAAATTTGAAATTGTGAAAGAGTTGTGCAAAAAAAATTCCATGTCAAGGATGTGGCATAAACTATAAGTAGTTAATATATCACATTTGACTCATAAATCATTGGTTTAAATTTGCATGGTTTTAATTGGATACTTTCTTTATTAAAAGAAAGATTTCATTCATTTTTCAGAATAATACATGGGAGGTACACAGAAATCTTTCAAGTCTAGCAAACTTATAACGACCACACTCTTATCCCTCAAGAACAGATCTGTCAATATAAACTTTTGACGGCCAATCACTATACTCATTGATGAGTACATGTCAAGATCTCCACTTCCACTTGCAATGGTTTACGATTTGCGTTTAAGTTCAACGCTCTTATCATCATTGTCATCATGTTATAATATCAACATCAAAAGATGATAGGAACACAGATCAAGTATTTGTAAGGAAATCCCAAAATATAAATCGGGAGGAGAAGAACACCAGAAGTGCCAAAAGTTGCGTACGACACTCACTTTAGTGGCCAAAGTTTCAAAACGTTAACTTCAGTTCCACTTTTTCAAAAAATCGAAAATTCCAGTGCCAACTCCAATATACTTGCCGGAAATCCAATGGCCTATTGTTTATTAATTTCCAAGTCCAATGTGGCTCGCCGGAGGCCCAGTCAGCATATAAACATCAAAATGACATAGTATAGTCAATTTTCCCAAATATAAGAACACTACATTAAAAAATCAAAAAAGATAAGAAAAAAAAAAGAAAATACAGGGGGGAGGAGCCCTCCCGCCTGTGGCCATCACCCCAACGCCGATAGGACGGCGGCAGTTGCCGGCGGGCTCGCCAGCCCCTCGGCGAGGGCTGGCGGCTCTCGCCAGCATCGGGAGAGGGCTGCCACCCTCAACTTCACCCATCTGCAAGCGATCCGAAGCAAAAACCCAAATCACCACATCAAACACAATTAACAATTCTGACACCGACCTACCCCACAAAACCCCCCAAACAAGAAAAGGGTAACCGCAGGACCGGAGGAACCTACAGAGGATCGTGGTTTTCCCAGTATTGTCAAGCCCAAGCACGAGGATCCGAGCTTCCTTGTTGCTGAACAGAGACGAGAACATCTACGTTAACACAATCCCCATCTTGCTCCGACTCTAATAAAGCATGAAATGAGATCAAGAGATCAGATCTGCAAGAGACCGCCGGCCCTCGCCGAGGGGCTGGCGACCCTGTTGGCAACGGTCGCCGCCCTACTGGCGTTGGGGCGGCAGCCACAGGCAGGAGGGCTCCAGCCCTCCCCCAGTATTTTCTTCTTCTTTTTTTAAATCTCTTCTTCTTTTTTTAATTTAAGTTAATTAAAATTTAAGTTTAAACCCTAATTTGACCGATTTTCTACGTGGATTCTTATTTTGGCCAAACAATTATGACGTCAGATAATACCAATAATTATAAAAGTTACGTCAATTTTTTACCGGAATTCTCGCTGTTGGCAATTAAAAGATCATGTTTTTCCGGAATTGGCACTGAAGTGAGCGTTTTGAAACTTTTGGCACTAAAGTGAGCGCCGTACACAACTTTGGGCACTTCTGGTGTTCTTCTCCCATAGATCGGGAGAGCAAAACCCCCTAATTTAGATCGAAATTTAAATCGGGAGAAGAAGAGCGGCTGAACATTAGAGAGATTGTGGATCCACATCACGATCATCTTCCTCAATAGTTGTCTACTTGATAAAGGATTGAATTGGACTTCACAGTCATGCTGCAGAAATTTAATCAGACAAACAAACTCTCAAAACAGATCGGCAGACAAAATAAAAGACAGGCAAAATAAAAAAGAAGAAATCAAAGGTGAAGTAGGCTCTCAATTTCAGAATCTGAAACTGAGAGCCTACAGGAGTACTGTAGAAAGGAAGAGTTTTTTGGAAGATGAACGATATGCACTGAGAGAGAGAAGAGGAAGGGTAAATTTGAACTTTCCCTTCGCGATCTCTCTAATTGAAGAGTATCGAGCTTCAATTGCGCTTCCCAACCACCACGTCATAAATTTCACCTAAAAAACATCGCGGGATACTAAAATACATGACAGGGAGCATATGCGATTAGAATCGAGGGAAATATCAAATGATCTAAGCATAAGAAACTTCGACACACATAGGAAATTCGATTTGAAGGACGATGAGATGAGCGAGGCATGTTGCTATCGGAACAAGTCAGACGACTGCAGGGATCAGGAGTAGGAAATCAAGGTATCTCCTAAAAAAAATTATCGAGCAATTGCACGTATTGGGTCTCACGATGGAGAACCGAGGAAAGGGAGTGCCGAAGTCCAGCCTCAGCATCCCTCAGGCTAAAGTCAAATAGAGGAGCAGATCACGCGTTAGTAGTAAGATGCGCGGATCTGGGATCTGATTCTTAGGAAAACTAGGAAAGTTTCCCAGTCCAACTTCATTTTTTTGCCGGCTTTAGGTCAAAGAAGGAACAGAACAACGTCGGAAAACTCGAAACGAATTTTGACACTGCATCTTCTTCTTTCTATTCCGTTGACACCGCCATCTGACACCAAGGAGGAAACTCCCCCCGTTATGATTCATATTGGAGAATGATGAACTATTAGAAGTATGACTAACGTGTCGGTGCAAACCAACGAAACTATTTCAAGTAAGGACTGAATGGCGGAAATAATGTATGAACGCAGGATTTACGTGCTTGGCCAGTAACCTAACCCTTAGAAATAATGTATGAACGCAGGATTTACGTGCTTGGGCAGTAACCTAACCCTTAGAAAAGATCGATGAGATGGTTCTATTATTAATGACGAAGCGAAGATTACAATTGCTCAAAATTCTCATATTCTAGTATGTTGGCCCGACCCGAGCCCGCCCGCTTAGTCTACTTGTACAATTTGAGGTCCTAATTGAAGTTCAAATTGAACACCTCAATCTTAAAAAAATCATGTGTATTGACATTTAGTATCACGTTGATTTTTCTCGTTTATCATCTTGACGGGAATACAGAGGAATTTAGTTTTTGATACTCATGTCAAAACAAATGCACGTATAAATTGCTCATTGCCTAAACAAGAGTCAAATCACCATTCATCATTTCAATGAATGTCGTAGAAAATTTCGCTTGGAACCTCGGTACGCTGCGGATGCTACGATGACCATTCTCGAAGAAGTTTTGTCTTACGAAAGAAACCAAGCATAAACTTAACGCAACCGCGTACGACTAGAAGGAATAGAGGAGAAAATTTTTGATATCCTTTCTTCACTTTAATTCTCCTCCGAGCCGACCCAACCCAACCCATTGACATTCGCATCATGTCGACTTGTATTTTGATGGAGAATGTTATTTTCTACCCTTATTTAATTGGAGGGTGAATTAGTCACATAAGAAGTCGAAGACTCATTCTCATCTTGCTCCATCTTAAGCTATAAACAGCAAAATTACCAAAAATGAATCTTAAATATATTGTGCAAATGACAATTCAATTCCTAAATTTTTTAATTTGATCAATTTGGATAATTTATCAATGTAGTTCTTCCTACCAATTTTGGGCCAATTGCTAAAGTGAATGTTAGTTATCCTATACAACACGATTAGCGTTGATGTGAATAATTGTTTTTGAATTTTTATAATATTTTTAGTTTCATTCTTTTTTTTAGACAAATGCATTATAAATCCTACAATTTGTCACAAAAGTATAATTATCTCTTAGACTTTTAAAAGTACAATTAAGTTCCATAATTTGTTAAGTTAATGTAGTCAAGTCCTAAAATCCAGTACTATTTTCCTTTTGTCAAGTTGGACAGAGTTAATGGAAGAATTTGATTGCACTAAATTGACAAGTTTTAGAACTTGATTATATTTATTTGACAAGTTTGAGGACTTTTATACACTTATGGCGCATTTGGTAACCATTCTCATTCTCAATTTCTCGTCCCCAGACGAGTTTGGGACAAGAAACCTATTTGGCAAATTCTCATTCTCATTCTGTTCCCGGGATGAAAAAATGGTTGGGGATGGGTTTGGAACGAAAAATGAGAACCAAAAATTTTTTTGGTTTTCTATTTCTGGGACGAGAATGAACAGTGCCAGTAAATAAACTAATTTTGTTATATTTTGTTCTTATCTCTTGCCGCTCCAGCTAGTCACTGCTCGCCGCCAGTCGCCGGCTGCCTCATTTCTTTTATTTTTCTATTCCAATGACAGAAATTTTGTGCAACTACCAAATGCATTTATGTTCTTTTTCTATTCTAGAGACAGAAATTTTCTATAATTACCAAACACGTTTCTCTTCCCAAAAACTCATCCAAGAACCATTTCAAAAAAAAAAATCTGTTTCTAGGACGAGAATGGTTACCAAAAGCGCATTTATTCTACCTTTTTTCTTTTTCTTTTTCTTCTTCTTCCTCCACCGGTCACCTAGCCTTGGTGATGGTCAACTAGGGTTGTTGTCGCAAGCCTCAAGTGAGGCTCGCCCTAGCTAAATGGAGAAATTGAGCCTCACCAAAGCTTGAGGTCGACAAGGCCGACCTTCGCCAACGCTCACCTATGGGTCGACCCTCGCCAGCCCTCACCTATGGCTGGTTGCTGACCCTGGTAACTAGTAAAGGAAAAAGAAAAGAAAAGAAAAAATTATAAAAAAAGAAATAGTTTATAAATTTTGTAAAAATTTATAAAAACACATTGCCCTTCCCATGTAGAAAGGCCGGCGTCAATGTTAGCGATTGCCGGCTAAATTGACCAAAATGACTATATTGATAAATTGTTATAAGGTTTAAAACTCAGTTGACCAAATTAATAAATAGTCATATGAAATATTGGTTTATGAATTTTTTTTATAATTATCTAGCTATAAACTTATAGCATTCATGCCATGTCCTTGATTTTTAATTTACCAAACTTTTCACTACTCGATAATGGTAAAATGCCAATAGGGGAGACCTTTGACTTGTCGTGATGTCTTTTTAGTCTTTGTTTGATGTAATAGTTTGTGATTGTTCATGTCTATCGAGATCTGTTTTGAGTTATTCCATTGGAAATGGATTACCTAACATAATGTTAGGTGACTTACCCCTTTCCCCACTCTTGGATCAAAAAGCTCCCTATTACATGGGGAAGACCACCCCCTCACCCTTGGATCCCCTAACACTATGTTAGGGATCCGGATCCCTATTCTATTTCCTCACACATCGATTTAGGATCAACTAGAACAATGTGATGAAGTTTATCGAGTTACGTTGCTATAAAAAGAAAACTCCATGTTCCTTCACATTCTCGCAGCTTCTTAGCTCCTTCCCTCTCTCTCTCTCTCTCTCTCTCTCTCTCTGTGACATAAACATGCACATGTATATAGATATATGTACTTTCATCATCAAAGGGATCAGCAACTTTTATTTGCGCAAGATTTTTTGAGAGGTATCCTACACCGATCTCCCTAAAAGGCCTCGCATAATCTCTCCCTTCATTATTTTACTTGCAGTAATTCTCGCCTTTAACCCTTTTTTCCTAAATGGAGAATGGTCCATGTCAGAGATTCATTTGATCCTGCTCACTTTTCTCGCAAGCTACAGACCCCAAACACACCTATACAGAAACATCATGGAAGGATTGCTTCGGTGCTCTGCGAACTACGCGCCGTTGACTCCCATAAGCTTCTTGGAGAGAGCAGCTATCGTCTATGGCAACAAGACCTCAATTATCTACGGCAACGCGAGGTACACATGGAGACAGACCCACGAAAGGTGTTTGAAGCTCGCCTCTGCTCTGACGATGTTAAAGATCTCGCGCGGCGACGTCGTAAGTCTCTCTGTCTTCTTTGCTTCCCCTTTACTTATATCCTTGTGCTTCATGCAAATGAAAAGGGATCCTCGCTTTCTTTCTTTCTGGCTTCTATTAGCTTTTAGTTTTCTCAAAGCAAATGGTTTAGAATGCTGGGAATTAGGTCACTGATCATGGTCGTGCTGTAAGTAGCTATAAACCTAAGAAAAGTGGGAGGTTCTAGAGATAGATTGTTCTTCATGGTACAATCCTCGCCGGGTTCATGTTCATTTTGTGCACATGAAACGTTGGATCAAGCAAACATCGCACCGGATACACACGCACAAGATGCAATCTTGGGTTTCTTTTTCTTTCCTCGTCTCCTCAGATGTTGTATCAAGAGAAGGAGAACCCATGGAACCGTTTATTCTGCCAAATTAGGACAAAATGAAGGTGGTCAACACGTTTCCGCCCACCCTGAGCTCTGCTATTGTTTTTGTTACTCCATAGAATTTCATATCTGTGTGGGACAAACCATTAACGGTTGTCGACTACAACCACCACGAATACAAAACGATATTCCATGGACCAAAACTTTAAATAAATAAATAAAATTTTTTATACGAACCTGGATCATATTAGTCCTACTAAAATGAGCAGTGACTTGCCAAATTCAAGGGAAAGGATTGTTAGAAACATATTCTTCTTTGGATGAAGCGAAAGAAACGAAGTGAAGGGATTAGACAGAGGTTGGTAAAGTCAACTATGTGTACAAGGGCACGTTTTGCATTCCAAACAAAGAGCTTCTCACTTTCCCTCCAAAATTTGGAATATTATTGAAATGTTAGAAAATAATGATCAAATTACATGTGAAGTTATTTGTAGTACTTGAATGTTTTGAAAGTTCCGGGAATTTCAGATTTAGATTAAGCAAAATGCAAAAAGTACAAGCCAAGACAAGCTCAAAATACGCAAAGGATATTTATGAATTCATATATGCCCTCTCTTTTCCCTAGCTCGCATTCAAAGGACATTATAACCCAATCCCTTCAAATTCTTTCTCTTCTATTCTGTCGTAATTACCTCACAATCCCTTTTTTTCATTTCTAATCAACCCTGCCCCAACATAGTATCAAATAGCACTACAATCTCGAAATATAGGAAACCCTATTTTATACGCTAATAAATAAATAAAAAAGACTAAGACCCATTGGTGGTTGGGTTAGAACTTGAAATTCCTTTCTTAGTATGGTAATCAATTACATCTAAAGAACAAACAATACAGGACTACAGGTGAAATTAAAACCTTTTTAAGCGAAATGCTAGTATTATAGGAAATTTATTGTGTATTTAAAAAAGGATGAAATTAACTAAAAGGTGATAAAATGCTCTACTATCTAAAATTATTATTTCACTCTTGTGTATTGATCCATTATGCAATATTTTCTCTACACACAACAATAATTGTTAAATAAACCAGTTGACCACGATTGGCCCCGGCCCTCTCCGCGTTAGAATTCTAGCCTCGTCAACATTGACTTTAAGAGGACAAAAATCTCATTGGGCACTCGGAAAGGTGAACTTTCTTTTCTTTTGGTCTTGTTTTATAGTGTGAAAGCCGTAAGTTCACGCGCAAGCGAAGAGGAGTCCCACACGTTTTGAATTTTGCGTCTACAACGAACTTCGATTTTGAACCATCTTTGCTACAAAAGACAAATGCATCGATCGCCCAATCAAAAGGGTTTTCCTTACTAGAAAATAGCCTTTATTTTTTTCGCTTAAATTCCGGTTTTTTCCTCTTTTGGGTCAAAGAGGGTCCTATTCGATCTCCAAGTTTAAATTTTATATGCTTGCACATTTTCTTGGGTCAAGTAAACCAACAATGCATTTACATCGACCGGACTGGACTAGCAAGAAACACAAGTTAGTGGTCCCTAAAAGTTGCCGTAGGCCCATGTGCAACATGTTATCTAGTGAATCATGGCATGTTTTCCACCTCTAGAAAAATTGAAGTAAACGAGGCGTATGAAGCGGGGAAGAAGATGGACGTCGCATGGATTCTCCTTAGTTTACTTGTGGCGCAATTTACAAGTTAGAAGAATCGCACAATCGTCCATCACGTTGTACCCTCCCCGTGATTGAATGAGTGTAGAGTTGGGGCAGACGCCATCGTATTTTCAATAGGTTCCCTTTCTTTGACTCGAATGGGGTAGGAGGGAACGAGGTTCTTAATTACTGCCAAGCGCAATAGCCAATTGCTTCTTAGATGTTTGCAGAACCAACGGCATAAATTGAGATTATGCACTACTTTTTCATCCTCATCTCATAGGCAGTTCGTATTTTGCTTTCATCTTTTAAAGGAAAGGTTAGAGGGGAGTCTTGCAACTTATGTCGATCCGGTACTTCTTTGCAATAGATATCACAAATGATCTTGGTATGTATGATAGAATAGTGAGCCCCAATCCTCTAAGAATGCTCTCAATTGGTGCACATCAAATTATTTGCAAAGTATATATGAGATCACTGTCAATTATTCTAAAAAATTGAATTATTAGATAAATGAATGATTAAATATTTAAATACTATAACAATTCTCCTCATATGTAGGTTGGGTTTTCACTTAGGGGACAATACCATATAGAATTGAATGTGCAACCATTTACTCTAAAGAACTAATATGGGCCAATACTACATAGAATTGAGCATGCGTTTACTTGATATTAGTAAATAATTATTGCGAAAAGACTAGAAATAAATTACAAGGAAGTAAAGTGCATTGACAATTAAATCTTCTTCTTTGGATATCTCTATTTCTTCTCCTCTTAAGGTATTCTCCTTTTCTATAGTCCATGGGTGGTTGGCCTCCTGTAATAAACGAGCCTTATTCATTGAAATTCGATTTCGGCTCCATATCTAAGGGCGTAACTGTTCCCACCTCAGGAGCTCGAATGTAATTAACTCGGTTGCAGTAATTGCTTGACTACAACTGTCGGTTAAAAGTTTAAGTACTATAACTATTCCCACCGCATTTATCCTTCCAGTTGATTTGATTTCAGACCTATCTTCTTGTGTCAATAGTAATGTTTCTCGACTAAACTGACATTATTAGTCGGTGCGTGACAACTGTTCCCACCTTGGCCGCTTGACTCTACAAGCTTCTTACAATCCATGTTGGTGTTTGATCGCGACTGCATTCTATGCGTGCTGGTGGACATATTAATTATTCCTTGTTGCTACCCAACACGTTTCATTGATCAATCAATACTCGTACTCGGCCTTGACCTTGCTTAAACGAGGACTCTACTTCATCCCTCTGGCCTGACTTAAGAGACCCCCCTTTGTCTCGACGGTCTCGGCACTTTCTCATCGACAATGGCCAAAGTTATTGTCATACTCCCAGCCACTGTTGATGTACGGGCAATGCCATCATTTCTTATTAACTTTAACTGTTTGACGTGAAAGTCGTGACTTCTTTAGGGTGTCAACAGTCATATACTACACAATTAATATCTTAACGGTTTTGCAAGAAAGAAAGAGTTTTTAATGTACCCATTACACGCATGGATGACATTGACACCGAGTGCATATAGTCTTCCGTGTACTAGTCTTCCATCTAATCTATTGGCTTATCTTGATAACTTCCCTGTGTGGTACTTCGAAAAGATAACAGCAATTGTACTTTCATATTGTCGTTGTACTTACCTCGGCTGTTTTATATCTTTAACTTCTTCTAATAAAGTCTAAGATAGAAGGAGAAACATAAATAACTAAAATACTGAAGTTAAACGTTCAGATATCGATTTAATAAAGTAGATGTCTTAAACATTCGTGGAGCATTTGAATGCCCATCTTCCCATCGTTTCGATACCCTTGCTGATGTTTTGGCACTTCTTCATTTGATAAAAGACTCTTTTAGTACTCCCACATTTCCGAGCAATATAATATGAAAGAGGCGTGAATACTAATGGCTTGATAATGAAAAGCATGATGCATCCACGACCTTTTAAATAGACACCTTGGTGGTGGATGCTACGTAATCAGATGAGGCATTGAATGGGACTTATCTCTTCCTACGGTTGTGGGTAAGGATTGCAATATCTTCTTTGTCCCGTATATATTATTCTCATGAGGGAAGCTTCAGCGAAAATCGATAAACCCTAAAGAACTATACAAAGATGTCATCATGTGGGTAGTGAGAAATCTCGATGCGTTCCATGGTCATCAAGATCTTGATCTGAGTGACAGCTTGGTGGGGGTGTTCCATTACCGTAAAGTGTTCTTTCTGGAAAACATAAAGAAAGGGATGGACTGTAATGGATTGGTGCGTAGATTGTGGAAGATACGCACCTCTTCTATGTGGGGTAATGGATTGGTGCGTAGATTGTGGAAGATACGCACCTCTACTATGTGGGGTTCGATCTGAAGTCAAATGTCAAAGTTATTTTGGTGTTTTGATAAGGGCGACGACTCGCGAGGAAGTCGTCTGGGCCCAATCCTTTTCGGCAGCACGTTCAATTCATTGAGTGCAGCACCATCTGCCTTGGAAGATCGAATTGAACGGAATTTGCAGCCTGCGAAAGATATATATCAGCTCTTGATTAAATGATATGTAGTATGAGCTACGGAGAGTTTCGAAGATAGGCATCTCAGCAGTAGGAAATTCATCTCATCATTGGAGAAAAGTTCTGAAAAGGGAAGGACTGCAGACCGATTGGATACATATTCATAGTCTAGGAGAATCGCGCGGCAGCTCTTATAAGACTGGGCCACAGCAATTTTAGGATATGATCATTGATTTAGAAGCGTCGTCACATGATACTCTCCAAGTTCTTTATTTTTAATCACCCAAATGGAAATAATAGAAAAATGTAATATTATGTTTGTACACAAATGATTATTACATTAGTCTATTTATAGACTTTGCAAAATATCAATCAGAATTAATTAAAAGAGATATACAGATATATATAGATATATATATTCTCTAATATCCTCTCCTAAATTCAATGTGATTTAAAAGATGTCAATTTGAGTTTGGAGACAAAATTCCGAAAATGCATAGGTGAATGTATTTTGGTGAAGATATTAGCAATCTGTTCAGTGAAGGAAGTAGAGATAAGTCAAACAGCATCACAAAAAACATGATATCAAATGAAATCACCGTCTATTTAAATATACTTGGTTAGTTCATGGAAAACATCATTATGTGCTATTTAAATAGTATTATGTTGTTGTAATGAATGATTGCTCTGCTATGTTGACGATTCCCATGTCTTCTAGCAACCATCACAATCACGGTAACTCTAATGTCGTACCAACAAGAGTTTCATATTCTGCTCTGTATTGGAGCAAGCAACACTTGTTTCTTTCTTGCTATGTCATGAGATAAGTGCGGTGCCCAATAAGAAACAGTAACTTGTAGTGGAACGCTGATCTTGAGAATTTTCAAGCCAATCACTATCAAAATAAATTGTCAACTCCAAGATAGACTTAATAGAAAAGTGAAGACCACGAAGTAATGTATCCCTGTATAGTGAAGAGTTTAAAGAAGAGCAGCAAAATGAGCCATACGATACTCAATCATATATTAACTAACAATAGGAATAGCATAAACAATATCAGGTCAAGTAACGGTAAGATATATAAGATTATAGTTGTCACTAGAGTGCAGTATTCAAAAGAGGAGCCCCATATTTGGCCTCAAAATTGACATTTATCCCAAGAGGAGTTGTGACAACCTTATTATATGTGAGTCTGGCTCGAGAGATAAGATCAGTGGTTTGGCTTGTGAAAGATAATAACAAGAGGAATTTAAATGAACCTTCACGCCTGAAAAGTAGCTTAATCACTTAAGATTTTTCGTTTCGAACTATTGACTAAGATACTGCTTGAATTTGGAAATGCCAACATGATTATTGCCAAATGAACCTGTACCGACATTAGAAGAAGAAATAGGCAGTTATGTAAAAGAGAATTCAAAATGGGATGGAGATGTGGGATCTTCTTGGCATAAATCCACTAAAGTGTTAGTGAAGAAAGGAACACGAGGCAATGAACTTGAAGGATGAAGAGAGAAAAATGTCTTATGTTCCCAAAAGGTAACGTGACTAGCCATGCAAAGATGATTAGATGCAAGGTCCCAACATCTGTAACATTTGTGCTCAATGCCATACCCAAGAAAACAACATAAATGGGTACCAGGCTTTAACTTCATGCATTCATGTGGGAGAAGATATACAAAACAAGCACTAACAAAGATTTGGAAAATACCATCATTAGGAACACTATCATAAAGGCACTTGTGAGGAGAAATGTTACCTATTACAGGTGACAAAATACGGTTGATAGTATATACATCAGCAAGACAAACCTCTCCCGAAATTGTTTTGGACAAGAAGCATAGTTTAAAAGAGTGCGCGTAATATCCAAAATATGCATATGTTTATGTTCTGCTCAACCATTTTGCTAGGAAGTTCCTAGACAAGAATGATGAACAATAGTATATGGGAGAGAATTCTAAGAAATTTTATGCCTCAATATTTCACGACATCATCGGTATAAAAAACTCTAATATCATACGAAAATTTTGCTTTTATCATGGAAAAAAATTATGGTAGATACGACTAAATTCCAATGAAAATGGTGTAGCTTCAAGGGTTCAGAGAGATAGTTTTGTTATCCCCATGTTTTAGAGGCTCATCTTGGCCATTGGAAGGGAGACTACTTCTTAATTTCTCTCAACTCTCTCATCTAAATATTTAAGGTTCATATTTTTGGATCCATAGGTTCCGTGTAACATAGGAAGTGAAGACCATACTAAAACCACATCATCTTACCGAACTTACAACAAAACCTGTTGGGTTTCTTGGTTTCTTAAACGCAGCGGAAAAACGAAACCCAAATAGGATCCATGTGTATATTAAAATCGAAATAAGTTTTCTAGACATACCTTTTGCTGCATGCAGACAAATTCACGCTTGGTTGTGTCTGGATTAGCGCCCCAAGTGTTGCGCATCTACCGGTATCAACACACACGAACTGAGATCTCCAAACCCAAGTGCTAGCTTGCAGATTATGGAGTTCTTTCTACTTGATCACTTGTAATCCTCGAGACTGTCTCGCGGATCAATGAGCACAAACGCCTCTGTATGTTATCTCCTTAATGTGCGACTCTCACGAAAAACCTCTAGGGTTTTTTCCAC
Source organism: Melaleuca alternifolia (assembly GCA_019926035.1). Taxonomy (NCBI): domain Eukaryota; kingdom Viridiplantae; phylum Streptophyta; class Magnoliopsida; order Myrtales; family Myrtaceae; genus Melaleuca; species Melaleuca alternifolia. The sequence goes on along the minus strand of JAGKPW010002416.1, from coordinate 2,379,866 downwards.
AAAAAGGGTATATATATCATCAAACAAAAAGGGCGGGACCCACTTAAGTCTTTGGGTCATTATCCACCGAATAAAATAAATCAGTTCGATATATTGTGTACGACCCTGTAGGTTCACTAGACATTAACAGCGTGCTAAAACTCTTTTAGCCCACAAGTCATAAGCGGTCTCTAGCAAGACATTATGACTACCTAAGTATAGTGAATGTCGATATTGCCGACACAACCTAAACCACAATTATTGTTAGAGTATCATTATTAATTGGTTCCTAGGGCAGACCACTAACAAAACCCTAGTCAGATTACATCACAACAGAAGAAGACAAGGGAATTTTTAGATGACTAATACGATTTTATTTGTATAGCTCAACCCGCCCTTCAATTACACAATACATTGCCTTTTATAAGCATGGGTAGAAGAGGTACCAATAATTTGGAAACATTACTCAGGACACACATGGACAAACACACATAGACATATTATAGTTATGGACAAACGTAAAGGTAATATTCTTATGACACCCATTCTCACAGTTCTGCAAGGTCGCTCTTTGATAGACTACTCTGTGATGATGGAATCTCTCCAGCATTATATCCTTCATGATTTTGCATGTATCTTGCTTTATTTATCTGTCAAGCCATCTCTACCTTTTCAAAGTAGTCCGGAGCAACCTTTATCTTTTTCTTTTTCTTCCACCGCCTGAGAGAATTGGGACCAGGTGTACTAATATCATATTCATTTAAGCTTTATACATTCTTCTACTGTTGGTAGCTTTAAATAACATCGGAACAGAGGCTGTTCTACAATCAGGATTCCTAACATTGATACAGATGGAGTATATGTACTAGTTTGAGGCATTTGAAGCTAAGGCATTTGAGGTTGAGGCCATTAGGATCAATCCTGGAAGGTAGTGCACACCAACTATAACTCAGTAAATGAGACATATAGATCTTAAGTTAGTGGTCCACTCCACAGGTTTTGCAACATTGCAATGGCATCAACCTCACATTTATCTTCTTAAACATCATCTGCATGGCATTCTCTAAGAGCCTACCTTATTTGATGGCATACATTAGGAAATTCATGCTTAGAATTATACCATGCGGCTTTACCATGCGGCCAGATTTCAAGAGGAATTATTTTATTATGCTGGCATAGGATTATTTTGAGATATTAGAATTCTTTAGAAACCTAACGAACTCAAGCAAAGAGTGTCCTATAAATCTTATTCATGCTAGGTTGAAGCATAAATATAGAAATTCCTACTTGGGCTAAGGTTTGGTGAAATTCTCCACTATGCCTTAAGAACATCAATGACCTATGGAAACAAGATAATGGTGTGTAATTCTAGGTTAAGCCTGCATGACCTGAGTTATTCTTGGAAGTCCAATCGCCATGCTCCCAAGGATTTGAACCAATATATGAACTCTTCTAAATGTTCAAGACAATCCAGTTTTCAACGAATAATCCTGCTAATAATAATAATAGTCATTGAGAATTCTAAGGGTACCACAAGTACCAAAACAACCATTTGAGCTCTTCAGAAAATGAGTCATTAGGAGAATTTGTAATTGGTACATTACTTATATTTGGGATGTAGCCCTGGGGGTCTCAAATATAGCCCTTGATATTTGCAAGAAACCTTCCGCCAGTATCCTAGAGCAGTTCGGCCGGGCTTTTTTGAAATGTTGTCTTCAATCAAATTTGGAACTTCAAATGAATAATATCCACTTGGCCATTTAGGTGGAATCAGTTAAGCTTTAACTTTCTTCTTGGCATGGTGTGTGTGTATATATATATATATTGATGGATATTGTCATCAGGATTGATTTGTATAGAAAATCTGCAAGCACGTTCTTTTTTTTTTCCTGCAATAGTTTAAAAATCATTATGCCCACTTGAGAAATTGAGGATAGTGAATATCTTATGTATAAAACTTAAAATCTAGGGAAATTATGCATATCTATTTCTACTAAGAAATGATAACTAATGAGATAGAATTCAAAAAAAAAAACTTAAATATTTAACGATCAAAATTTCTTTAAAAATAGAAAAATACCATATCTCTATTTGAAAGAATCTTTCACTTTTGTTTATAGAGTCGTCTCTTACTATCTTCTCCTTCTAGTAAGAGAATTTTTACCCAGTATTGCATTTGTTTGAAGGTTTCTCTTGCCTTTAGAAAGAATCTGTAAATGAGGCAAGTATTGTAATTTTTTCTTGAACCGTTAAACTACCTCGGTCTAAGAGAATCCCTAGAAAGGGGGTTCTTTCTTTAGTATTTTTTGTAAATAATGCATGTACCCGGTGATAGGGGTGAGCAATGGTCTATGGTCGATCCTGGACTGGCCCTAGACTAGTCCAACTCGGCCAGTCTTGGTCGGGTTTCTAAGACAATTGAGTCAATCCTTGGTTTTGAAATCTCTAACCCGGTACTATGCGGATTGGTCCTTGGTCTTGGGATTTTTGGGTTGGTCCAGCCCAGACCAACCCGACATATACATAATATAAATGAATTTGTCGTTTTTCTCACCAAGCCCAGGAGAGAAGCCCAAGAGTAGCTTATTATTTTCGCCGAGCCTATGACCAAGAGTAGAAGCCTATCTTTTGAACTTTTTTAAGACTAACGCAGCTCAATCGCTTTATGACTATTTCATGATTTGTATCACGTATTTTAGACTTTTTATGCTTTTATTATATTTCATATCTTCTTTTTTGTGCTTTGTAGCTTCTACCAAATTGAATTTTATATTATTATCTTATATTTATGTTTGACATTCATTGGTGTTCAGAGTTTGGTTACTTAATAAATATCACACTATAGATGGATATGAAATTTGAAATAGTATGTTCGTCCTTTCGAAGAGTACAATAAATGATTATAGAAAAATAATTTAGCAGTCCCGAGTTGACCCTAGAACCGGACTACACCCAAAGGTCAATATGGTCCTCGGTCCACGGTCTTAAAAATTGAAAATCGACATTATGCGGATTGGTCCTAAAGTTAAGTACTGGACCGGCCCAACCAGAACCATGCTCAACCCTACCTGGTGATTTTAAGAACAAAATCTCTCAAGTAGCTGATGATTACAAGAAATTGTTGAATTTGTTTGTGAGGAATGTCTCATTAGGAATTCAAGCAGTTCCTTGACAATATAATCACTTGGCTGAAAGGCACTGTCTTTGAGATGCATTCCAAGGAATTCAATCTCAATCTAGGTGACTTTCATCTTCTTTTGGGATTGCATGATCACATGCCTCTTCACGGTACCAGCAAACTGAGATAGTAATAGAGTAGAATATCATCAATATAAGACAAAATATTGGGGCTAATAGGGTGGAAAATTCTACACATAGCTTTTTGGAATATTGAATGAGCTATTTTTAATCCAAATGGACCTTCCTTTGAAAGTGTTAATTTGGAATACGAAATGTTACCTTATGTCTTCTGGATGTATTCTTAAGTACCAAAACCCTACCCTCAAATCGAATTTTGAATAGATCTTAGCATCAGACAAGTTTGAGAACGAAGATTTACTACTAAGCAAAAAAAGCTCGTTGTCTTAAAGAAACTAATTTAAAGGTTGACAATTAAAGACCAACTTTCTATCACCTCAATTTTGTTTATCACGTTTGTCCATATAAAATGCCTCGCATGCCCATTAAGGGATTGTGGGCTCAATAAGATAATGCTTGAGATCTAATTGAGCTGGAGATTTGCTAGAATCATTCATATGTGGCTTGCCTTTATAGAATTTATGTCTTCATTTTTGTCGAAAGGCAAATTGACGAAGAAGTTTCCATTTTTCTATAAGGGTTGTTGACATTTGGTGTTGAACTCTGAATGATTCTCAGCACACGATTCTAGGAGAAGTTGGAGGATTAGATCAAGTTGTTATAAATTGGATCGGATAAAACCTTCTTATTTGTATAAATTTGTGAAATTAAGAACTAAATTTGAGACCATCGTGCATGATTCTAAGGGCGGGAAGCTTAGTCAGGATGTCTCATCCAATGATAAGGTCTTGGTCCGAAATAAGGATATAAGAATTCTAGTACTCATTGAGCATTGGGGAAAAAACTGAATTTTGATGGGTTTGCTACTGACTTGTGTGGTAAAGGTATTACATGATGTGGATGTGAAATATCAAATATGAGATTCTCAATACTCTTTTGAGAGACACTTGAGGTAAAAGATGGAGAAGTCTGCTCCTGTGTCTATGAAAGTGATGAGAGAAATGGATTTAGCATATTTGAAAATGAAAATTTGGAAGGTAATGTATGATTTGAAAGAGATGGATCTTTCTTTAGTCATTTGGATAGATGGAAGGGAAGAGGATAGAGAGAATATTAGTCATTCAAAGAAAGAACATACATTCTCCTATAGAACTAGAACTTCCATCTTTCCTGGTATTTGAGAATGTTTGGATAGCACAAATAATTTTCTTCGATGGCTCATCTTCAAGGGAGAAAATGGATTCAAGATCATATTTCAAAAGGAAAATGGATTCTTTGGCTTAGTCAAACATCAAAATAATTTCCAGTTTGGCGCTAAAAAAATTCTACTAGATTCATACTTCTTATTTTTCCTTGAGGGCAATTATTTGCAAAATGTCCACTTTTCCACAAATAAAATATCAGTCTTTCTTCCTTATTTTTTTACCTTTCCATTGCGTATGTTGCTACCATGCCATTTACTCTTCTAGACGAACTTCCATTTGTCTTTCTTTCTCCTTTGGACAGCATATTTTTGAAATGTTTTGTCTTTTTCGTAAGGCAATCACTAGACAACTCATTATGTCGGAACTTTATTCGTAGGCATGATTTTTTAATAGTCTTGTCGAGCATTATGTTCTTCTCTATAAATTCTTTGAATGCTTTTTTGTAGAGACATAAACTAATCTAAAATTATGTGAATAGCTTGCCAAATCTCTTCATAACTTCTTTTTAGGGGTTTGAAAGTACTTATCCACCATGCTAGAAATTTATTAGAGAATTGATGATAGAAATATTGGATTAAGTGCAGGGTCTCCTCTGATAGCTTAGTACAACTTCATCATATCTTGAAAGTGTTTATTGAGCTATTTCCTTTGATAAGAACAACATTTTGTTTCAAAGAATTCCTAAGGCCTTCTAGTCTCCCAGCAAACCAATTATGTAATATCCTGATAACATCATTGAAATATTTGGCAAAGAAAGTATTTTGATCAACTGAAGTAAGAGCTAGCCACCAATCTAATAGATTTCCTATGAACTTGCGATAAACTCAAGGCGTACATAGAACTGGTCATTGTTTGGATCAGTGACTTTAGTATTCATCTATGCATAAAATTTATGTAGCCTATTATGCCACTTGCGATGAAGAATATCATCAAGTGTAAAGGTAAGGCTACCAGAGGCATGACTATATCTCGGAGAAAATCCTTAGAAATTTTCACATGTGATTCTAGTTCCATCATGAAGATGGTCAGAACCTCATCACCTTTGCATGGTGATTCTTTATCTAATTCTTCATTTAAGGCCATTTCAGTAGAGCTATGGAGTCATCCTCAAGTCCAGTTTCAGATGAATCCATGGTTCGGTACTCTTAATCACTAGCCATGAACATACTTGACCTAACTTGTTTTCTGAGGAAAGACTCAAAAGGGTTCAAGATCATATGCGAGACTTGATAAGTAGGTAGGTCAAAATCAGAGTCTGAGATATCAAAAAATTTGGGTCATTTGAGTTTAGATCGAGCTTTTTGAGTCAAAAATCTTTCTCGAATGGCTCTTATGTTATTTTTTCAAGGATGAACAAGTTAGGATAGGCCACGTAGAAAAGAAGAAGTTAATGAGGAGCTATGACCACTTGAACGCGTCCGTGGACAATGAATTTTCAGAATCCAGCTTTTGTGAGGATGGTGCATCTAATCAGGACGTCTATTCTCCAAAATTAGCAGCAGAAGTGTCTCGAATAGTTGTAAACTTGAGGGTAAAATTGAAGTGACACGATCGACATGGCTGGTGTCATCGTTAGAAAACAATAGCTCAGTTAATACTTTGTTCATACACAAATGAACAGTACATCAATCTAATAGACTAGACAAAATATCTATAACAATCGATCTGACTCGGTTAAGGAAGATATAAAAAATCTCATAAATATTTATATATCACTTATAACACAGATTTTAATGACGTAATCATCTCTCGGTATTAATGTGCAAAGGCATACATTATTCACTTGTAACATATTGTTTTCAAGGTGCATTATATAAATCATTGTTGTTATGCACATGCAGGTTGCAGCTATGGCGCCAAACGTCCCTGCACTATACGAGCTCCACTTCGCGGTTCCAATGGCAGGCGCGATTCTTTCGGCGCTCAACGGAAGCCTTGACGAGCATGCTTTGACAATCATTCTTCACCAGTTACGACCCAAAATCATCTTTGTCGACTCCGAGTCCGCACACCTCGTCTCCAAAGTAATCAACAACAAGAACAACGGGCACCTCCAAGAAAACCACTGCGATCACAAGCCGCTCCTGGTCACAATCCACGACGTATCTTTGGATCGTCAAACCCAATGTGATCTTGAGGAGCTAGACTATGAACAAACACTAGCTACGGGAGAGAGCGACTTCCAAGCCGTCGGTCCGGCTGATGAGTGCGACCCCATCTCGGTCAACTTCACTTCGGGGTCAACGGGGATGCCCAAGGCAGTGGCGTACAGCCACCGGGCGTCGTACTTAAACTCTCTAGGGCTGATCCTTAGATATGAAATGGGGAAGTCGCCTGTGTTCCTGTGGACAGTGGACATGTTCAGGTGCAACGGCTGGTGCTTCGCATGGGCGATGGCAGCGCTGGGCGGCGTCAATGTGTGTATAAGGAACTTGTCGGCGAAGATCATCTTCGAGTCCATTCAGCTTCACAAGGTCACTCATCTCTGTGGTAATGGTCCATTTTTCTGTCCATTTTTCTTTTTCAACTTTATGTGGAGAGTCCTGTTACATCATGAGCATGACATATTGAAAGGTGTCGATCGAAGGATGCAAATGTTTTTTACATATGAAGTTGCAATATATCGTTCACATTAAAAAATAGAGTGTTGAGATAAGTCGACAGTGTGTCACTATCTTAATGTGGTACATATAAGCAAGTAATTGGGAGGATGCCTGCGCTTTTTGAAACATGCGGTATGAAGGATAATGAGCATGATATATTGAAAGGTGTCAATCGAAGGATGTAAATACTTTTTACTTATGAAGTTGTAATATATCGTTCACATTAAAAAATAGAGTGTTGATAGATAAGTCGACAATGTGTCATTATCTTAGTGTGGTAAATATAAGCAAGTAATTGGGAGGATACCTACGCTTTTTGAAACATGTGGTATGAAGGAATGGATAATGCTAGGTTCATGCAAAATCACCCATGAAGAAGTAGAATTTTCCTCTCGTTTTTTCCCCTTTCAACAGGTAAACCCAGTATCCTAAATCTGGTCGCTGAATCTCCACCGGTCGACCAAAAGCCACTGCCTACCGGGGTGGATGTAATAATCGGCGGCGCATTCCCGACGGCTCACGTCCTCAAGAGAGTCCAAGAACTTGGCTTCAACATTATTTACGGATATGGCATGACGGAAGCCCTAGGGCCCGCCCTCATCAGACCCTGGAAGTCATCGCAACACCACCACCATGACGAAGACGACGACGATGACCATGGCCATGACGATCATAACCTGAAATGTAGAGAAGGCCTCCACAACATCACGCTGGAAGCTGCCGATGTCAAGGACCCGACCACCATGCGGAGTGTTCAAAGCGACGGGGAAACGATCGGAGAAGTCATGCTCCGAGGGAACACCATCATGGCGGGCTACTTCGGCGACCCAGAGGCCACGCGGGATGCCTTTTCTGGCGGGTGGTTCAGGACCGGCGATGTCGGGGTGCGGCATGCGGACGGTTGTATAGAGATGAAGGACCGAGCGAAGGATGCCATAGGCTTCGGGAAGGAGGTGATCAGCACGTTGGACATAGAAGCCGTCTTGTTGAGCCACCCAAAAGTTGCGGAAGCCGCCGTTGTCGCTCAAAACGACGCCGTCGCGGGGCAAGTCCCATGTGCATTTGTGAAGTTGAAGGAAGGCAGGTGTTCCAACACCAAGGAGATCGTAGATTTCTGCGCGGAGCGGCTGCAAAAGGCGGCGATGGTTCCAAAAACGGTGCGTTTCGGGGACTTGCCCATGAGTTCCACAGGGAAGGTGCAGAAGTATGTGCTGAGAGAGAGAGCCAATGAAATTGGCTTTGCCCATAGAACGAGGACAGCTTCAGGAGGACCAAAATGTTAGGGGAAGTTCATGCAGAAAGGTCATAAATAAATCCTAAACTCTGACCCAGATTGTAATGTAATTCGTAAATTCTCAATTTATTTAAGATGGTTATTTAACTTGACCCCATTGTATAATATAATTTATAAAGTTTCAATTTATTTAATGTGATTTCGAACTTTTGATCAAGTTCAAATTAGTTTATGAATTATTTGAAAATGTTTAATGTGGTCCTCCCATTAAATTTAAGTTCAAAGACCACAAAAAATTATCATGTAATTCAAAAATTAGTTTGAATATGTACAAAAAATTTGGGGACCACATTGAACAAAATATAAGTTCATGGATCACGTTACATATTGTGTCAAAGTTTAAGGACTACATGGAATAAATTCAGAGTTTATGGACCGCATTATTGACCATTTGTGCCATTTTCTCAAAAGGTTTATTTGGTGATTAGAATGGAACTACTGGTACATTTCTGTGTTTTTGTCTTGCAATTGCATTATTCGGATTGTCATTAATTTCTCTTAACTATGGTGCAAGCATAGCTTTTCTTTTCTTTATTTTTCAGGTCGAACCTTCAAGCTAGGATTTTAACCATTTATTTGTAGTTACTCTATTAAAGCAAAGTTTTCAGTCTTAGATATTGTTGACACGGCCATCCCCCTACCCAAAAAAACTCGGCCTTGTATTAATAACCAACATTAACCTGTTGTCGGAATATATATAATACTTTGAGTTCTTTTATTATTTATTTTTCGGTCGATTCTGTAGACTAAAATAAGTTGAATGTCGAATATTCTCATATGAAATGGAAATGGGCCGGACAATATCTTCGCGGGTCGATACTAACGAATTCGAATTACAAATTGGCCCGGCCATTTTGTTACAATCAGATGAGGCAGTGGCAAACATAGGGAGGTTTCGAGAATGCCCGTTGGTCCTTGTTGCAAAAGAGTAAATAATCAATTGATAATGAAGTAATTACAGCATTCACGGCCAGTGTAAAATTAACTTCTTACAAGCACTTTCATCCCCCCTTAGTTTGATGATTGGCGAGACAGTGGGTGGTCAGGACCCTCGTATCGATGATGGATAAGCAAGATGTTGACCAATTTCGATCTCGATTGCTCGCTAGTTGCTGTCCATCTCCCACTATTCTTGAGGGTTAGTCCATCCTCCATTGGTGTGAGTCTCCGGAAGAGACGCTATGATTGTAATCACCTCGCATACAGAAGATACATGAGGACCTCCATCATCATTATAGGTGGATTACTAGATCGTCCCAATTCTGCTAAAATTCGAATACGGAAGTATAATTCAGCCCCATCTCGAAAGGTAGTTCATGAGCTTCGATCCCATGACTCGGATACTAGCGTACTTGTCTATAACCTCTACTTCACAAACGCGGTCGTGGTCTCACCTGATCAAGATTTCATTGTTTTCAGCAAGACAATCATCACTCGGCTAAATGATCCATCAAGTCCTTCACGTCGGCAACTCTATCTTACAATGCTTCCTTGAATCGGAAGCATCGGAACTATGATTAACGCATCTCGATGAATAGAACGCAAAGTTGAACCCGTCAAATGAGTCGATAATTGCAGGCACGTGTGCAGAAGATATTACCAAGCAGCAAGAGGAAGAGAAAGGTAAACGAATTCATCGATCGTCTACCCGGCATGCCGGATGAACTCCACCACAATGGACAGGACCACCACTGGATTGCTGTAGCGGCAGTAAGTTCTTAAGCATAGACGAACGATTCTTTGTTCAATATGATGCATCAGCAAATGGGAATTATACTGAGCCAGTGCTTATGATGTTAACACCTGCTGCTTTGGCAGGCAAAGACGGTGTACACAGAGACGGGTCTTTAATACCCTCCCATCCGAGACGTCATGGCGACGCTCGAGAAGTACTGGCGGGAAACCCCGCCTCGAGAAAAAGGGGAGTATTCATGGTGGAATCCCGTCACGTGCTATCACGGTCCTCGACTGTCATTAACCAGCAGACCTGAAGAGAGGACGCTGCTCGTGTTGCAGCTCAGCTGTACATCCCTACATCGTCCGCCTAAGATTTAAATCAGCACAGTGCACCAGCATCTGCATGAGCTAAAAAATTACACAACGAAACTGCCAAGGCAAAAAAGATTGATTTCCTCTTAGTTCAGTGAAAGGTAACAGAGATTTTTTTTGGTCGAAAGAGTTTCATTTCATATATTAATATCCGAAATAGTACGGTAGGACAAATGTCCAATTTCAGTACATAGCAAATTCATTAGGCATGGAGGGTATGAAAGCTGATAAGCGAGACACCATATTCATGTTGATGAATCCATCTGATGCATACCAGAAGAGCAATCTGATTTACCTATTCTTGGTTCCCATGTTCTGTATTCACCTTTCTAAAGGTCAAAGTAGTCACCTCCAAGAACCTTTTGTGAACCATTAACTCTAAGAAACTTTGTCAATCGTGAGACACTACGAAAGAATAGTCACATATATTACAGGGACAGACTATCAAATGCCCAGTTCATGAGAGGCTGCCCATGGTCTTTGCTTTTTCCCTCAGAATGAACTTTTGTATCTTCCCAGTCGAAGTTCTAGGCAAATCCTCGAATACGACTGTACGAGGAGACATGTAATGAGGCAAATGATCTCGACAAAATCTGATGATTTCCTGAGCATCAACGTCACATCCCTCCTTTAACTTCACAAATGCGCAAGGCGTCTGGCCCCAATGATTATCGGGACGCGCAACCACCGCAGCCTCTAGAACCGCTGGATGGCTGTAAAGAACTGTCTCTACCTCCACAGTGCTTATATTTTCTCCTCCCGAAATTATAACGTCTTTCAAACGATCTTTTACCTCGATGTAGCCATCGGGATGCTTCACGGCGAGGTCTCCACTATGAAACCATCCACCCTCGAATGCCTTGTCCGTCGCTTCCTGATTCTTATAGTACCCGCTCATGACAGTGTTTCCTCTGAACATTATCTCTCCTAGAGATTTACCATCACTAGGAACGCTTTCCATTGTGACTGGATCTCTAACGTCGACTTCCTCGAGGCCGAGATGTTGCACCCCTTGTCGAGCTTTGATGTTCGATCTTTGATCAGAGGGTAGAGAGTCCCACTCAGGCTTCCACGCGCAGTACGTCCCAGGACCATAAGTTTCTGTCAAGCCATACAAGTGTGACACGCTGAAACCGAGCTCTTCCATCTTGAATAGGATTTGTGGAGGCGGCGGCGAACCGCCGGTCATGACTTCCACCTTGCGAGGAAGAGGCCGTCGATCATCTGCCACAGAGTTAACAATCATATTCAAGACAGTCGGTGCTCCTCCCATGTGAGTCACGTTATGCATAGCAATACTATCAAATATTCCCTTCGGAGAGACTTTTCGGAGGCACACGTTGGTGCCGCCTTGTGCTGCTACTCCCCAAGTCAAGCACCATCCGTTGCAATGAAACATAGGCACTGTCCACAGGTAAACCGGCATTGACCCCATCCCATGAAGAAGAAATGTGGCGATCGAATTTAGATACGCTCCTCTATGGCTATAGACAACTCCTTTGGGCTGTGATGTTGTCCCGGAAGTATAGTTTATACTGATTGGATCCCATTCGCTGTGTGGTCGATGTGCCTCGAAATTACCGGACCCTGAGGCCACTAGTCGTTCATACTCACAAATGCCCGAAGGATGCAGAGGAATAGAACCATCCAATTCAGAAATAAGGACTAGAATCGGCGGTTCTGTTTCTGTCTGGTTGAACAAATCAATTGCGCAGCGAGCAACTTCAAGTAGTTGACAGTCCACGAAAATGATCTTGGCTCTCGAATGTTTCAAAAGTATCGACACCATGGACGGGTCGTACCGGGCATTAAGTGTGCAGAGGATCGCTCCAGCCATGGGGACGGCAAAATGCAGCTCGTACATTGCAGGGACGTTGAAAGCCAAGGTGGCTACCTGTCCAGAGATACAACACCCAAAGCTTAATCTTCTCTCATCTGTCACTGAAATCACTGCCATGAGTATGAACTAGATGAATCATTATCACGCACTAACAGAGGAGACACTTCCAGTCATTATTTCACAAAAACTTTGAAGGAGAATGGTATTAATTTGAGACATATGGAGCGAAACCCATTTTCTCACAAATCAAACCAGAATGGATCAAATTTTGGCTAGATGAAGAAACTGATACGGCAGACAAAAGAAAAGGGTACAACTCATTAAATTAAACCAGAATGTATCTACGAGTGAGCTTAATATGAAAAATTCGCCGTAACCAATCCCCAACTATTTGTGTTTCAGATGGCCAAATTTGCCAGACGATACAGACCATGACAGGGTATTGAACTCAAATCCAACTCGGACTCCGACTCACCACATCGCCCCGGGAAATTCCCAGCCGGGACAGAGCAGAGGCCACTCTACGACACCGCTCGTGAGTCTCACTCCAAGTGTACTTCGCGTCGCCGTACACTACCGAGGTGGCGTCTCTGTAGACCTTGGCCGACCGCTCCAAGAAGCTGATGGGAGTGAGAGGGACGTCGTTGGCCGAGCAACGGACGAGACCCTCAATGGATTTCCACGACTCCGGCGTGGAATCGTCACAATCGCCACCACCCCAGTGAGCGAAACCGCGAGGGCGGTCCTTGAATTTGGCGCCGGGCTGCTTGAGCCAGAGAGAGAAATGGTGGGTCAGTGAGTTCTTGAAGAACCGCTTCATTGGCGGAGAGAAAGTGGGAAGATTGTGATTGAGCAGAAAGAGAGTTCTTAAAAACTGAGATGATCGAGAAAATTTGAGGGCCTATCCTGAGTTTTCGTCCCAGTGCAGAGGAGAGGAAGACAAGTGAGAGAGGCCAAAAGGAAACAGACAAAAAAAGTCAGAGGTGGAATGACAATACGTTGGATTGCTCTCGATAGGATCATCCGAATGCAGCCAACGTGGAATCTATCCAAGTTCTGTCCCGTTTGGCCTTTTCCTTCCTTCTGCAGATTCGAAGGTTTAATCTTTTTTGCGGGGCGAAAATTGAGGTCTAGAACTTGGTAATGGCTTTAAATTTTGAGGAACGAACGAGATGGATGTGCTTCCTTGCTTCTTGGGATATGAATGGACATTCTATGATTAATTTATGGGGGATTGTAAAAGAACATGTGTGTCGGAGTTGACAATCGTGCCCACTTTGTTTAAAATTTCATGCATATGAATTACTAAAAAACATATGGGGTCATAATCCGTTGCAACACGGGGATCCATTTCCCAGTGGATCCTGCCACCCAATTCCCATTCGCTTCACTACTCCTCAAGGTCCAAAGCTACTCGTACAAACTCATCCCTATCCATTCAACTGAAGCTAAGAATTTTAGAAAAAAAAGATCTGTCAGATCTTGTCAAGGTAGACTATCGTCAATGGATCTTTAAGCCCCCCCTTCAAGCTTGAGGCCAGTAGAAAGGCTTCTTGTGAGCAGCGATTCATGATGTTTGAGAGGGTGCTTGTGTAGGTAGCAAGAGCGACCGCTATCAATCAATATACTATGGTCCTGCTTCACATGCTCCATTCTAAATCCATATCAGAAATTGCAAACCTATTGAGGTTCTGCCTCCATCAACAGCACTTGAAAAGAGGATTAAGGGCAATGTTGACTCTAGGAAGTCAGCAGGCAACTAGCAAAACAGATCAGAACTGAGCAGAAAAAATCAAACCAGGTGGTGGGAAATTGAGGTGCAATCATGAAATGAAGTCGACAAATAAAAACTGAATGAAACTTCAAATTTTCCCCGTCTAACTTGAATTCTCAAGTTTAAAGTGAGGTCTCTTTAGTCATTGGTAAAGCCAGGAGCGACATACTCATACAAGGTATACCAAAACTCGGTTAAAAAAATTGCGCCGTCTCATCTAACCAAGACCTGCTGTTGTTTTCATGTTTAACTGAGATTATTCATAAAACAAATAGGATTTAGGACTCTTAAGTCCCAAACAATATAAAAAGAAAATTTTATCAAGAATGTGGGCAATATAGATTTCCATGCCGGGTCAACAAATTTCTCCAGAAGTTTAGAGGATGAAGATATCTTGTAGATTAGTCCAAAGCTTGTATGACTGCATTAGTGATCTCTTGTGTAGTGCTGTCTCCACCTAGATCCTTCGTCCGGTACTTTCCTTCCAATATTACTCGCTTCACGGCAGTTTCTAGCCGATCAGCAAATGATGGAAATTGAAGATGCCTCAGCATCATGGCAGATGATAGAAGCAGGGCTACAGGATTCGCCCTCTTTTGTTCGACTAGCTTTTCATGACCCACATTACCTGCTGAAGCGCCTTGCTCAAAAATGGCATGATCAGCCCCCACATTACCTACAAAAATATATATATTCTGTTTATAACTTAATTTTTTAGAGATGGCAATAGGAAGGGCACTTCTTGTCTGTCCAAAGAATCAGGGCACAAGTAATATGAACAAAGGCCAGAGAGTTCCATGTAGAGTCCCACACAATTTGATTCTTCCTCTCTCTAATAGCTCCATGACACATCCTAGTTCCTACGCTTCACAAATGTACCTCACGAGAAGCAATTTTCAGTCAAATTGAATGAAAAATAGGAAGAATACTAGAATGTGTAGGAACATTAAGGTATACCTCCTGGCATGACTCCAGTTCCACCAGCTATGCCAGCTGCTGTATTTGCAACCAGATTCCCATAAAGATTGGGGGTCACCTGCAAATTTCAAACCACACTTCAGTGGAGCTCATTGCTTTAGATTAGGGTGCAATCAAATGATGCAAACACGATATATTAATCTAAGGAAGACGACCAGTAAAGTCGAGAACAAGTGACTGAACAATTATTGAAAAAGCTTCTACAGTAATGTTTCCCTCTTCATTCAGGTATTGTAGCCATTCCAATATAAATACTGTGAAGCCCTCAATAACCGAGTATACATGTTTTTATTATAGTTGTCCTAGAAGGCCTTCTATAACCAGGATGGACCATCATTACAGCATATGCTTCCATCGGCGATCCTGACATTTGTTGCTTATATCAATGACCAAGAGAACTTCAGGCTAGTCATATGTCATATCCTCAATAAGGGCTGCCCTCAAACTGTCAGAAGAAATGGGTTTAATTAACCTTTCTCCCATTCTACGCAATTCTTTCCCCTTCTTAAATAGGCTCAGCAACTTCAAACCTATAGAAGTCTGACAAACTTGATTCTTAACCATGGATGGCAAATTAACAAAAAAGATAGCATCTACAACGATAACGACTGATCTCTCTTCCATTAGCACTCTAGCTGTCTCATAACACACAGGAAGAAGCAAAACTACCATCAAGAGAATTGTTCATGAATTTCTTCCCCATGTGATGTAAATTCAGTCTGTTTGCTTTCTTCCATTCTAACCACAGAAATCAATCCCCCCCCCCCCCCAAAAAAAAAAAAAAAAAAAAAAAACTATGAAAGGTACCTTTTGGAGACATCTACTAAATTAATTCTTAGGTTGATATCAAGAGTAAAGAGTGCTAAATCATTGCTTTCATCATAACTAGCCTCCAGTCCAAAACTAATATACTGCATATCCTCAAAAGAACATGCTCTCTGCTTTCTAAACAGGTACTTTATACCCCAGTCAAAAGCATGCTATCCACGAAATCTTTGTTATATCACCACAATCAATCCTTCTGGCCCTTCTCAGACAATGCATAGCATCTATACATGGATAAACACACGTATACATAAAATAGCAAGAAAGAAACTCCAACAAGTCATAAAGAAATATTCTTTTTTCATTATACTCCAACTTTTCCTTCCAGTCAGTACTCCGTATTTTAGTTCTGTCAACTTCCATCTCTACTCTGCAACCTATTTACAAGTCCCAACCAATAAATTCGCTAGATTCGCTATCAAGATGCAGAATATATAATCTCTTAAGTAAGATAAATGCTGAAAGAGCTGAAGGAGTATTTTAACATCTCGTTACTATAAAATCAACATGTGAATGAAAATGTAAATGTTGAGAAACCATACCATCACATCGAATTGTTCAGGCCTGGCAACGAGTTGCATGCAACAATTGTCCACAATGATCTCATTATACGTGATTCCAGGGTATTTTTTGGCAACTTCTCGGCATGATTCCAGGAATAGGCCATCTGCTAGTTTCATGATGTTTGCTTTGTGGACAGCACTCACTTTTTTTCTATTGTTCAAGTAAGCATACTCGAAAGCGTACTGTGCTATACGCTCTGAACAGAACTTTGTCATCACCTAAAAGAACAGTAGTATGAGATGCTTAAAAAGACCAAACTTTGCAATGCCGTCAAAAGGAATAAACGAAGAAAAGGGACTGAGCAACAAAGTTCATTTATAATGAGATGTTTAAGCCTTAAGGAATAACAAGGTAGTTTTATCACAGAATTCACGAAAAGTGATGCTCCTGAACCAATTGAAAATCTTAGTTAAGTCAGTGATAATACATCATAGGGAGATCAGATCATATAAATTGGCATTGGTCTCAGATCTAGTGAACCTGAAGTAAGAGCCAACTAATCCATAGGTTCTTGCCAAGGCATGAGTCAAACAGAAGAGGTATCATATCACTGATCAAGCAACAGATTAAATAATTGACAAAAGAGCAAATCACTGTAGTCAATGCTAGCCCAGCATGTCAACTACTCGAAGCAATATGCTTTATTCAGCCAAAACCAATGCCTCGCCTTGGTAGCAAACTTAACTACCCAAATATAGCAGCACATCAACCAAAACTATGCAATAGAACAAGAATTTATTTGAACGTGAGTCATATGGTAACTAAAACAATGGAGACAAATTAGCAGGAACATTGGACAACCACGATGATGTTGAAAGCCACAAAGATAGCCCCTGCAAGTTGCGCCGGTAACTTTTATATTTGTCCATGACAATGTCGTGATCTCTTTTGTAAGATGACAGACACACACAAATAGGGACTGTAGTTTACAAAAAATGCACAAACTTTGGGACAAACAAGAGGCGTGCGTGCAGAATTCTAAATCCTCAGGACATTGCTTGCTACATCACTTCAGCACAGGGGAATGCCCATTAACTACGAAATTCCCCTGCAATATCATCGAACACAACAACGATACTCGAGACAACGCTTCAAGCCTTAGCTCGCACCTTAAAGCCATACATCCAATGAAAACACCACAGCAGCAACACCAAGACAAATGAAATCAGAACAACCAAGATGAACGAAACAGGAACTTGAGCGAACAATCCAATTATACCTTAAGACTTTCGACAACGCCAGGAACCACCTCGTGCTCGAGCCCCGAGTACTCCCCCTCCGTGTTCTCCCGGATCACGACGATATCCACGTTCTCGTGCCGCGTCGGAAGGCCCGGCAGGTTGAAGCAGTTGACGAGCGAGGCATACAGATCGAGATCCTTCCTCAGCTGGACGTTCAGCGAGCTCACCCCGCCGCCGACGGGCGTCTTCAGCCCGCCTTTAAGGCACACCTTGTTCTTCCTGATGGACTCGATCACCTCCTCGGGTACCCTCTTCATGTCCCCGTGGACGTCGTACTTCTCGAAGTAGACCGGCGCGTGCATCGCGGACATGACCTCCTCGACGGAGGCGGTGACGAGGGGGCCGATCCCATCGCCGGGGATGAGGGTGACGCCGCGCGGCGCTCCGTCGCCGGGGCGGGGCATGTAGGTGACGGATCGGGAGGGGACGACGCGCGGGGAGGGGCTGGATCCGGAGAGGAGGCGCCTGAGGGACGACGCGATCGAAGCCCGAGCCATTGTTCCCCGGCGAAGGCGAGAGGAGCTCTCTTCTTCCGGAGGACTAGAAGCTTCGGAGGTCTGCGTCAATGGCGGACCGTCACGCGATTTGAGAACCCATTGAAGGAGGAGGAGGAGCAACTCTTCTTATTTTGTCTTTCTATTTTTCCATAGTAAAGTTGAAAAGTAGGAGCGAAAGAATATAGCAAAAAAGGATCATATCAGAGAACATAACGTGGGGAGAGGAGGGACGGGGCGAGGCGGGGTCGTCGGGGGCTTGTGTAGGCGCCACGTGGAGGGAATCAAGCATCGAAGGGCTGTTGTGGACGAGAGCATAATAGTAAGAAACACCGCGCCGCAGAATGGAGAAATTTCGAGCGTGTCGGCCTGTCATTGGGGGCCCGGGAGGGTAAGAGTCAACGGAGGAGGAGGTTGCGAAACGTAATGCGTTGCGTTCTTGGGTCAACGAGAATTTCTTTGCAGAATTACTCTTTTCGACCACCATCAGTAACTACATTTTGAGCGCCCAAAGACAACAAAGAGGCCGATTCGAAAACAACTAGTCCCGCCTCAAGGAAAAGTTTAATCACTACCGCTCAGGACGGGAAGAAAGACTTTCATCAGTTATATCGATTTTCTCGATCGATTTACAACATGAATATTCTGTTAAATCTAAAGGAATTAAGGAGGGCAGCGTTGAATCTCTAAAATCTACAGGAACAAGAAAGCAAAACACTCTGGGTTTCTCGATGTGATTCTACTCTTCTCATGTGTATCTCTTGAAATACTAGATTCAAATTAACCCAACTGTCTCGATTGGACAGTAACTACCTTGTGTCCCGAGAAAAACCTTCCCTTCAAGTATGGGTCGTCGAAACGGGCCATGGGCCCATTATTTTAGCCCATTATCGATCAGTTGGGCCCAACACGGGTTGTCTAATATTAAAGATATAAGGTTAGGATGGACTCAATGGAATAAGGCCCGACTCATAATGAGTGATATGACAGGCCTATCCACTCTCGACTTATGAAGAACAGCGAAGACATACGCCAATTCTTCACGTTCTTCCATTTGCTCTACTACTCCCCATCGCGATTCTTCACTCGGTTGTTGTCATTTCTCTTCTTCCTCTTCATGTTCATCTTCATTTTCGCCGTCCTAAATGTTGATGAGGAGCTGCTCCAAGAGGAACTGCAGCCGTCAGACTCGGTGGTAGTCCGAGAGCTTGGTCGAGCTTGCTTCGGATTCGGGTTTAGAGGGTTCGGTTTTAACGGTTTTTGGTGCTGTGGGCTCCTTCGTTGGTCGGAGCTCCGCAAAGGGGGAGGATCGTTTTGGTCATCCGTCGCTTAGACGGCGGTGCTGTGGTGGTTGTGCGGGCTAATTTCATCTCCTGCCGCTGAGGCACAGAGAGAGAGAGAGAGAGAGAGTGGGATGGTTTGATGCGCGCGGCTAGAGAGCGAGATGAGCTTAATTTTGTTGCATGTACAGTGTTCGCCGAAATGACTATTAGAGAATCTAGCTTTGAATGCTCGCATGGCTTGACTTCAGTATGGGCCCAAGTTTTGACACATTGACCAGTTTTCCTTTCCATCCCCCAGATTCTATTTCTCCCTCCAAGACGTCTGAGTGAAACAACTCGACGACATAGCTTCGTGTGACGACGGGTAATTCTTTTAATTGGCGTGTCCGATGCTAAGTGATTGGCTGAGTGAATTCAGTTTTTTGCAATTTTCTGGTGTGATGGTGTGATCCGACCCACTTGTTTGAGTGGATCTGCCTTCAAGTTTGGAACTAATATAACAGGGGCCTCAGAACATCTCAAACAAAACGACCAAATCAGCAGTAAAGATTAACCAGAACTGGATACCCAACTGTGGCTCCATGTAATTAGCCTAATGACCCTGTCAACTTCATGATGTCTAATGGTTTGAAGGTTGGAGTCGCTGAATAAGTGAGCTGGTGAGTGATGCAAAAGTTTCAGCTTCCGTCAAGACATTCCTCCTTAGATCTAGCAAAACAGGTTTTGAGAACTCCCAAAACTATCTTTCCAAACGATGCCCATACTGAATCCTGATTCGTGTCAACAAAGTCGTAAGAGACATCAGAAGATCAAACAGGGGAGCTATGAGAAACTACGTTGTATACGCTGTTATTCAAGAATGGTCGTTCCAAAAGGCAGACTGCATTTCGACCCTGCAATGCTAGAATCAAATCAAGATCTCAGACAATGCAATCGCTTTGAGCCGAAATTTTTCTCCAATCTTCACTTTATTTCTGCAAATCTGGCAGAATCAAGTCGAAATCTCCAACAATGTAATTGCTTTCAGCCAATATTTTTCTCCGACCCTTTGTTCCTTGGCTTTATATAAGAACCAAAACATCCAAAAACTTCCCCTCCAAAACCAGGACAGAACCCAACTCTTCTCAGTTCTCACCTTCCACCTCCAATCCACAGGGAACAACAACGTGTCATCATGAACATTACAGAAAAAAAGGGGAAAATACGAATAATTGAGCACTACTTTACTCTATATGAAACGAGATTCAGATCCCAATCCATGGTATTGTGGCTTCAAATCTACGCGTGCCTTGCCTGAAAGTCTCTCATGAAAGCAACCAGCTTCTCAACACCAGCCAAAGGCATAGCGTTGTAGATTGAAGCCCTCATGCCTCCCACCGACCTGTGCCCCTTGAGCTGAACCATCTTCTCCTTCGCAGCCTCCTTGATAAACTCGGCTTCCAGCTCCGACTTCTCCAACGTGAAGGGGACGTTCATCAGCGACCTCACCGACGCCTCAACCGGGCATCTGTAAAACCCTTTGCTCTCGTCTATGGTGCGATACAGCAATTCGGCCTTCTTCTTGTTCTTCTTCTCCACCTCCTTCAGCCCGCCCTGCTCCAACAGGTCCTCAAATACGAGCCCGCACATGTAGATCCCGTAGCAGGGCGGCGTGTTGTACAGCGAGGCGTTGTCAGCGTGGATCTTGTAGTCTAGCATCACTGGGGTGATCCCCTGAGCGTTCCCTATCAGATCCTTCCTGATGATCACGATGGTTACCCCTGATGGGCCGACGTTCTTCTGTGCCCCGGCATAGATCACCCCGAATTTGGACACGTCCACGGGCTTGGAGCAGAAATTCGAGGACATATCAGCCACCAAGATCCGACCTTTGTTCTTGGGAACAGGGTAGTTCTTGAATTCGACGCCGTGGATCGTCTCGTTCGCGCAGATGTGCAAGAATTTAGCTTCCGGGTCCTGCTCGACGTCGTCGAAAGATGGGATCTTGGTGTACTTCTCCGTTTTCCCCGACCAGACCACCTTGGCCTTGCAGTACTTCTGGGCCTCTTTGAAGGCCTTGTCGCCCCAAGAGCCGGTGACGATGAAGTCGACGGGATCGTCTGGGTGGCACAGGTTGAGGGGGATGGCAGCGAACTGGGTGGTGGCGCCGCCCTGGAGGAAGAGGACGGCGTACTCGGGGGGGATCTCGAGGAGAGACCGCAGATCCGACTCCGCCTTCTGTATGATGGAGGAGAACTCCTTGCCACGGTGGCTCATCTCCATAACGCTCATGCCGGATCCGCGCCAGTTGTAGAG
The DNA here is from genome assembly GCA_019926035.1 of Melaleuca alternifolia. Taxonomy (NCBI): domain Eukaryota; kingdom Viridiplantae; phylum Streptophyta; class Magnoliopsida; order Myrtales; family Myrtaceae; genus Melaleuca; species Melaleuca alternifolia. The sequence continues at coordinate 2,358,184 of JAGKPW010002416.1, read as the reverse complement.
CTCGGACTGGGCCTTCAGGAGGACATTCTCCGGCAGGATGGCCGGGCCGGCGGCGAAGTTAAAGACCCGTTCCTGGGCCGAGGCGGGCGGCGGCGGGGGCGGCCTCGGATCTTGGATTTGGGTGGTGGCGCCGCATCTGATCGAGATGGGCTTAAGGGCAGCGGCAGGGAGGCGGGCGGAGGCGGGGAAAGCGGCTCTGGGGCTGCCGCCGGCGGCGGCCGGGACGGAGGTGGATGGTGTCTTGAGGAGGAGGGAGTGAGGGGAGGCGGCGGTTGCCATGGCGGCGGAGGGGTGGTTGGGTTGGCGGTTTGGGGTGATTTGTTGTAGGTTACTCCCTTTCGGAGAGGGGGTTGGTGGGAGGGGAAGTTCGCGAGGAGGAGAGCATTTATAGGAAGAGAATAGTGAGATGTTTCTGCAAGGAAGGAAGGAAGGGACCAATTATAGCAAAAGCTGTTCTTCATGATATCATGTTCCTCTTCCACTTGGAGTTGACAGTTTCTCAGCACACCATCCAAATGGGGGAGGAGTTGGTGAACATTGAAATCATTTCCATCCATGACTATATTTATGGTAAGTAAAATAAATCTCGAACTATATCTACCGTTAATATGATTACTTCAAATTAATCATAAACTTATCCGTCATATAACATGAATACCCTCACTATATTTTTTTGTGTCATTATAAAATCAAATTTATATATGCACGACATACCGTGCCTTCTATTTAAATTTCATGAGGATATATTTATCGTATTAGTATAATTTCGTAATATTTTTAATAATACAAAAAAAATTCTGGGATAATTGTATCTCAATGAACAAGTTTATTACTTATTTATGTTATAATGAGTATAAGTTTGAATTTTTTATTATTATACCGGCCCTAAATTCATATAATAGTTCACAAAACTACCAAGTTCAAATTAGAGAGATTATTCAATTCAGTACTCTCCGATTGAGTGATAAGTCAAAATCGAGAAGAGAAATTCTCGGTGAGCAGGAAATTACTCTACCATATTTTACGTTGATTTAAGGCAAATAGTCGTGATTATCACTTTTCTTTAGAGAGAAAATTGAACCAATAATCATAAACGTTTGGCCCCAACTTGTAATGAAGTAATAAGTCGTAAACGTAGTTGATTTTGTTGACGTGACACCCTGGGACTCAACTTGACAATTTCATACTTATGTGCACATATTATGACGTAAGCTCCGTTCGTTTCATGAAAATTATAGCAATTTTAAAAATTATTTTTTAAAAAATTATTTTCCTAAAAAATGACAATATTTTATGATGTTCGTTTGTTAAAAATCACTGGCTCACCAGCCTCAAGTGAGGTCGAGGCACGCTGTTAAAGACATCAATATTTAAAGGTAAACGAAGAATACGGGCAACGTTTTCTCCTTTTATAAGAGCGAAAAATATTTTCTCCACTTAAGATATTTTCCTTAATTATTTTATTTTTAGTTAAACGAACGTCAGAATATTCGAAAAATATTTTCCTCAAAGTTATTTCCCGTGAAACAAACGGAACCGTAGATCCACCTTATAAAAAAGTTGATTTCTCTTCTTCTTTTTTAATATAATGAAAGATCCGCCCCCTGCTTTTTCCCCAGCGTCCCCCCTCCCTCTCTATTTTTTTCATTTTTTTATCTTTTTCAAAAAAAAATCGTGGCTTTTGGTTTTTCTTTAATTCCTTCATTTTCTTTAAGGCTCTATTCATTTCGCAAAAAATATAGCATTTATGAAAAACATTTTTCATGAAATATTTTCCTAGAAATGATAATATTTTCCGTTATTCGTTTGTTAAAGGCTGTCGCATTGCCGGCCTCGAGCAAGGTCGAAGCACGCCGTTAGAGGCCGTGATATTTAAAAGTAAACAATGACCATGGATAATGTTTTCCTATTTCAAAAAAGCGGAAAACATTTTTCCCACTTTTGAATGTATATTTTCCTTAACTATGTAATTTTCCGCGAAACAAATGTCAGAAAATTTGAAAAATATTTTTCTGAAATTTATTTTTCATGAAACGAACAGAACCTAAATTTTGACTTATTCTGATGAGGCACGCAAAAAAATATAGAAATGACCACATCGAATGTCTAATGTGCTTGTCATGTCGCCACTGAAAGAGCTTGATTGTATCAATTTTGAAATGTTTGATACTCAATTCGGCACTTTTGAATGTTTAGAGCTTAATTGCACATATGATCAAATACTTAGGGCTGTCGATGTAATTTTCTTTTCGATGTTTTTCTTAATGGGAGGGTAATGATTAACTGCATAACAACTTCGCAACAGGACAACTAGTACAACTCCTGCTACAAGCTAAAATCGTACATAAAAGTGAGACGATACATTTAACAACATAATAACAAGTTCCTCCACTCATCGACAGGGTAAGCACCCTTCACTCTTTCATCAAGTGTGAGTAGTACTCTCAAAAATGGATTTTGTTAAAAAGACAACATCCAAAGGGCGTCGGATATGTAGCCGAATAAAAGAAATTACAACTTCTAATGCACTGAGTGCCCTATACACAATCGGTGCTTTCCAAATTGAACATCTTTTTGCCAAAAAAATGCATAGCAAGTGTTTCGAGATCACCCATCAACAGGACCCATTTGGTTCTTCCTGCAAACATCTCGTTGTAAAGATCTCTTATTGATAGTGGACCCATTGAAATTGAAAATGAATAAATATTTCTATAATGACCATAAGAAATAAATACCTCGCAATCACTCGTTTATAGAATAACTCTTTCTGTGGATTTTAGGTACGCACCCAAATAAAAACTGGTGACCATGTCGGGATCATTGCTCATGGAAGTGGTTTCCTTGTCAAGTTGTTGGAATCTCCTGACTTTGTTTATCGAAACTCGTTGAATTGTATGAATTAATTATCAACGCCAGGCCGATTGCAACTTGACTTTTCAGGATTACTTTTCAGCATCTCTTTTTGGTTACGCAACTCAAATCAAATTTGACATCCTTCCTAAAAGCTGTCTTCTAGCATTGCCTACTTCTAACCAATTGGTTTCTACATTTCTGCGCGCGCGCGCGAGAGAGAGAGAGCAGATTACATGAACTTATAAAAAAGACAAGAAAAGAAAAAGGTGAAATCAGAGAAAATGACAAAACTGATTACTGAACTTAAAATATATATATATATATATATATATATATGCAATATGCACCCTAAACTTTTCATTCTTTTAACGTAATCCTCAAATTACTTACAAATATTCAATATGATCCAACTTTGTTCAAGCAACAAATCAGCCATTATTTGGTCAACATTTCTATTTTCTGTCCATCTACTTTGAAATGGGAAAGGAAAAATTAGAGCGTACGTATCCATCGTCACTTAATTATATCGATTATTTCATCTTGAATTTAGATGACCATCTTACGCAAATAATCTATGTGTAACTTTTTTTTTGTCTGCCACTCAAAAGTAACTGATTCAAAGCTATAAACAGCATATTCCATTTAATTAGAATTAACAAAATGATTTTCACCAACAAGAAAACAGAGAATTATCAAAAAGACTAAATCAAATATTTTCAATATTTACGGACTAAATTGAAGATTTATCAGTACTTCAAAGGAACAAATCAAAAGTACAAGGACAATATGGTATATTAGACCTCAAGTTCACGCACTGCTTGTGTCATTTTTCTGGCTACAAATTATCGTTTCTGTCAACTTCTTGTTGCTTGATCTCACCAACATGGCCATTTCTAGCCCTCTTCTTTGTCAGACTATACCATAATGAGCTTCGCCTTAATCCACACAATCAAGTCTACACATACTTCAAAATCGGCAGTTTAGCTGACGAAAGTAGAAACTTTAAAACAACTTAACAATCATTAGCATATTTTCCTTCCCTATCGTTTCGTTACCTGTCATGATGGCCAAGAGTCTTATCAATAATCAGTAGGAGACTTCAGCAACATGAAGCAGACAACGTTTGGACTTAACGAACGGGTTGAATATTTCTCCAATCCCTCCTTCAGAAAGATGATGGAGACCACCAGCAGCAGCAAAGAACAGTGTCAAGACTAGCCCTTTTAGAAAAAACAACAGGGTGACATTTATCGCACAAACTTGCCCACTCTATTTGCTCTGTAGTTGACCTAATAAAATAAACACCAAAAGAGATGGAACTGGACGTGTTAAAAAAAAAAAAAAGAGAGAGAGAACACTAGGATGCTGTTGAAGTGAATATAAACTCAGGGCCAGCACAGTCCCGACATTATGCCGATACACACCTGCAATTAAATAGGCATAGAATATTATAAAAGCATAAAAAGGAATCGAGGAATAAGACAGATAAAAAGAGTGGAAACTAACCAGTTCTGGTCCGTAACCTACAACTACAAAATTTCTCATCTGAAGGCGTCACAAAGCATGAGCCTGGTTTTCCTTATAATTTCCTTAGAAATTGTTCTCATTTGAAAATATCAGATAGCGGGGGCCTGCCACTTTCCTCATCAACTACTATTTTTCTCTTTCTCCGCTTTGCCTCCTTTAAACCGCTTTCAATGATCAACACATTTCCCTGCTTGTTCGTGTCTTTGGAAGTCGATTCATGCTTCTCAGTTATGTCCAGCTGGTTTTTCGAGGCTGAATTTTTTGAAGAACGCCCCTTTACTGCCTTCACTTGCTGTTTAGTTCTGCCCTTTGTTTTTTTGACAATCAACACATTTTCCTGCTTGTTTACATCTTCAGAAGTCGATTCGTGCTTCTCAGTTATGTCCAGCTGGTTTTTAGATGCTGAATTTTCTGATGAACGCCGCTTTACTGCCTTCACTTGCTGTTTAGTTCTGCACTTCATCTCCGTAAGAATTTCATTAATCTTCAACCTTTCCCTCTTCATTACATTTACTTCTTTGGATGAAGATTGAAATTCCTTGACAAACTCTCGACGTTCCTTAACCATTACATTGGATATGTATGTCAAGCCGCCCCTCCTTTTCTTCGCAACAACCTTTTGTTCAAAAGAACTACATCTCTCCCCATCAAACTTCTGCTGTTCATCAACACCTTCTTCGAGCAATTCAGAACTTGACACAGGTTGACTGCTCTTATTGTCATCCTTGAACACCTCTTGAGCTATCAAATGGCTTAGAGATGACCCTTCATTCTGCTTGCTAATAATGGTGTCTTGTTGATACCTAACAGCATCCAAGAGCTTCTTACTCTCAACAGCCTTTTCTCCTTGCACTACTCCGCCACTCATAGTATTCAGAATGATTTTGCCAAAAACATGTCTCGTTTCACGAAAATAACCCTTACCAAGTAACTCATAGTTAATTTCAAAACAGTCTCTTCCATCATTGTAAGACTCAACATCATTAACCAGCACTCGAAAAATTTCTCTGACATTATTTGCGACCTGCTCTTGGATGAGCACCTAAAGGAGAACAATCAAGTGATATATGTCAGCATAGCCGCGAAGCATATTCATATAACCGATTGCAGCACGGAAAGTTTTGACATGCAATCAGATTGGGGCAGCAATGATAACTCAACTCCTCACTCATCTTAATTGGATATTAGGCACATGAACTGCAGATAAAGATTCAACTAGTGAGATCTTCAATTGGACTCTATTTTAATATGAGCTACTTAAGGTATATCGAATTTCACGTATGACTAGTCATGTAACATGTGTGAAGTGCCCAACACAGTACACAGAGATCTTTTTTATGCCAGTAACTAAAGACATCTTAAAAACTAACAGACAACGGAACTTTCTCTATGCATAACTTAGACAATTGTTTATGCTGTCTAACATCACAAATTTAGTATACTTGATTAACATGTTTATTTCTTTCCCACAAGGAAATCTTTCGTTCAAAATAATACAACACCCACATCTAATATCCATTACAGAAAAGCAATTTAAGCATGTTTTGCTCATTATCATAAATTTTTGATCCCCCTGAAGTCCGCTAAGGTTAACATGAGCTGGTATACAGTAACAATAGATATTTGAATATTGTATATTGTGGACTAATTTATTTACTTTATAATTGTATAATGTCACCATGGATGATGAAAAAATTGCATCAAAGATCAATGAGCTCTTTTCATGTGCATTGAAAATGCCAAATACATGAATCATTCATTCGGGATGCTACGTTACAATTGACTACATAGGTAGGACTTAGGAATACTTGTAATTGACCCTAAAACATTAAATGTCCAAGGATAATTCTACTGAAACTTCCACCACATTAACATATAGCTCTAGGGGCAAATTATGCAATAAGTTTAGCACAATCCCTTGACTAAACTTTCAAATGAAAAGCAGAATGTTAACTTGTTGCAATGAATTTTTCAATGTCATAAATCAGGTTTAACCTTATGTGTTTAAAACACACATAAAATTGCTTGTGAAGTAATGAACATAGAGTTCTGTATTTATGGACTCTACACTCTCGAAAATAGGCTGATTGCTTTTTCTTGCTTCATGCTTTCATGAGGTTTGGTAATATATTGCCAGTAGGGAATTTGTTATTCTATTGCACATAATTGTTTATCTTACTTAAGAGCTTAATGGGGTTTCAATTAATAAGAAGTGAAGGAACCCAGTTTTTACTTCATGTTCCATTTTATGTAAGTTAAAAAAGACTTATATGACTCCACTGTTATTAGTCTTTCCCTAAATGAATGAAATTTAAGAAACCCATATTACTGGAACCAATCAAAACAGAACTATTTAGGAAAAGTATAAAAAAGGGACTGATGTGAGGGAAATTAGAGATGTAATAAAATAAAATAAAGAATGGAACTCATGAAGAGGAGAAAACAGCAGGGTTAGGGGAGGTAATGTGGGGCCCCCCAAGAGAGGACAAAGAAGATAGGAAAAGTGAGGTGGGACCTGGAGTTATATCCTCCCCTGCTGCACAAATTACAAATTCTGAAAGAAGAATTCGGGCTCTATTGACATAAAAGGGTGACAAAGGACAGAACAGGACAAAAGAGGGAGGGCAGAATATGGGACAGACGAAGAACATGCTCCAAGTGCCTGTTATGAAATATTTTAGATATCAGCAAGGCAAAATTAAAAACAGTGCATTACAAACTCAGTGACCTTATTCTTGGTTCTAGTTGGGCAGAAACTTTATCCAATTACATAACAAAGTGAGCAACTATGTGGTGGTTTTAGATGGCCAAACCACCAGAGAGATATATAGTCATGCACACATGTATATGGAGAGAGAGAGAGAGAGAATAGAATAGAATGGCGATGCACTTGTTCTATCGTGCTTCCACAAAAAAGCAATGACATAAGAAAAGGTCGATATCACCCAACCAACATAACATTAGGCCCCTGGATTTAATCTTCCAAGCAAAGGACCAGAGTCTCAAATTGAAAGCAAAGGTGGCATATGGAAAACTATCGGTGCATGTCTCAAATCTAGTAGATAAAACGAATAGCATACTTACCAATCCAGAACAAGAGGAATGTGGATATCTGGTCATCGATTCAATTAGTCTGTCGGTATCACTTAAGATAGAAACAGATTCTTGCACCAAAGATGCTAAATTGCTAACACTTTCTGCAAGTGCTGATTCATAGCTAGATGACCCTGAGATCTCAGGTACAAAATTAATTTGCAGTTTAGCATGTTTATTTGCAAATTGAGAAGCTCCTTTCCATTTTCCATAGTAGAGAGTTGATGCAAAAGCCCAAATTACTAAAGAATCTTGAGGGTTATTCACTAATGCCAAGTGAAATGCCAATAGTCCAATCCTGTCATATTGAAGCAAGGTCAGCTGCATCTTTGGTACACATAAGATAAGAGAGTGATAAGAAGCAATTCAGCAAAACAAAATGAGCACCCACCACAAAGTGCAGTCTGCAGGCTGATTGCAGGAAACCACTTTGTCCAAATTGAAGAATAATCTCTGACAGACGAGATATCACCATTAGATGAAAGGATAGAAGATTATGCAATAATTTACTTTCTAAGATACACTATGACCAAAATAGACAACTTCCAAGAAACATTTGATATTTACAAGGAAGATGTAAAGATGCTGTCTGGAACTGCACCAGAACTTTTTGGCCTTTTAACAAAATGATTATGGCAGGACATATGCAGAAAAGACGATGGGGGACATAAGGGAGTTCCCTAATTTACTTAATTTGGAACTTATCAAGAGAAAACAACTAATACTTCCAGCTTGATGTTTCCATAAGTTAAATTGATCTTATATGATGTCTGCGCCCAAAATTAACCAGAAGGACAAGCTATGCTGATTGTAAAAGATATATTCCGTAGCAGAAGAAATCTTACAATCAACATCAAGGAGCTTTGAGCAGAGTGTCCCCTACTCTGCTGATCAAGATACGCTGCCTGCAACATGGACTGCTGTAAGAGACAACCTCATTATAAGTTAAAAACAACTTAACTTCAAAAAGAAAGAAACAGAAACAGCTGACATGAAATGGGAGAATTATCTCGAGTAGCTTAAGTCTCTGAAGCAGACAAAGAGAAGGCTCAGCAGCTCCATAGGATAGCATAGAATTCATTTCCAACATTAGCCTGTGCTGGAAAAGAATATGTAAGAGAGAGCATCAGCTAGAGGTAAAGAAAAGGTACTTCTAGCTAATGATTTCCCAATGATATGAATGGAGCAAAGTGCATGTCAACGATGAAGAACATAGATAAAATATATCATCAGTGGTCCTAACCTGATAAACAATTCCAAAAACAAAGTTATCTTCTTGAAGATCGTACTTTTATGTCAGTACCTTGTTTAAACGTGTAATGGATGACAAGAGACTACCAATTGCAATTTCAATATCCCTCGACAATGCCAAACCCAGACGAGCTGCAATTCTCACTCCACGCAGTATTCTTGCTGCATGAACAACTTATATGTGATTGTCTATCTAGTTTTAATTTGACATTTTGATAAGGATTGACCAATAATTTTGCTTAAAAATTTCACTACGGAAAGAAAGACATACCACAATCCTCTTCAAAAGACAACTGGGCAGGGATTATAGTCCTAAGCTGGGCACCAAGAAAAATACATAGTGTGAATTTCAAGTAATCAAATAGCAAAGAAACAGTAAAAATGAATACAAGCATTAATACCAAAGGAAGTAAAAGTGTAACCTTCAAAGATCTTAGATCTTCCATTGCATTGGTGTAATCATAAATTTTGTTCTCCGATGGATCAAAGAAGAAACTGCAAATGAAGGTACAGTTATGATAGCATCTATTGGAAGCAAAATGAGCTAGAAAGTTCAGTAAGAGCATCAGCAGCTGATAAAACAATCTATCTGGATAAAATGGGTTATTTTGCCTGGATGGCCATATCGAAAAAAAATTTATATGAAATTGGGGAGCACCATTAAGGCAATGAAATTTGATAGCAATTAGACCAGAAAATTTATGTGATTCATTAACCAGCCTCTTCCCACAAGGTAAGCATCTAGAGTATCTGAATGGCATAGATTACACAAAATGTGCCTGAGCACCGGCTGAAAGTGCTCCTGGTTAATTCAACCACTTTCCACGGCATTTTGGTTTTCACACTTTTCTACCGTGATAGATCAGCCCAGACCAATGCAATTCCGCATATGCAGAAAGCCCACGAGCAACTATGTAACTTGTTCAAATTAACGAAAGAGTCAGTAAAGTCTCAGTTGAAACCCCTTGAGTATTTTCTTATGGCTCGCACATCTCAGCCACAAATTCACTAAAGTAAGCAACATCCGCTCATAAAAGTAAAATTGGCCGAGGCTCATTCTAAGCTGATGTAACCCTGTTATTTCCATAGCGCATCCTTGATGCTTCCTAAAGTAGAGATTTACTAATTTGCATCTACATTTGTACACCTAGATGTATTTGACACATATTTGGCATATTGAGCTTGTATCTGTGTCTGATTGGGGTACAAATAAAGGACTTATCTGAGCTTCCACCAAAAAAAAAAAGGAGGGGGGGAGGGGGGGCTAAAGCTGACGTGAATTGAGTCATAATTTTGCCAAAATAAGATGAAAATGAAGAAAAGAATATCCTACCTGTTTATTGTGAAGTCCCTATGCACCGAGTCCCGCCAAAGGATGAAATCCCTCTTATTGCAGCCACTAGGCATGCAAGAAAAGATAACCTTCTCCTTTGCTTCTGCCCTCTTTGCCATTGTCGTAAAGCTGGAAACCTTTTCAAAACACATGCGGTAAAACATTAGCAAATGCTATATGCAAAGTAGCAGAGAAAATTAACCAAGTCAAAGCTCAAGAAGTAAACAAGAGAATATCAGCGAAGCTTTATTCACCAACTAACCTCTACAACAGAACCTTTAATCCAGACTCTACATATTGGGAATCGCTTTCCAACAATATGACAACGATGAAATTTTTCCTTCACCTGATAGGAGATGTTGAAAAACCAATTCAATGTCTGAACTTTACCAACTTGGGTGAACCCTTGAACTAACAAAAGCAGGGACAAAAAAGGAGCAACCTGCTGTAAATTAGCTGTGGTAATGACATCAAAATCTTTTGGAATTCTATTCAAAATTAGGTCTCTGACACATCCACCAACTAGATAAGAATTAAATCCTGCTTATCATCACAAATAGACAAACAACGTCATAACTACTAAGTTACAACTGCCTGCATGTCATATGCAGAAATACAATGACGCAAATGTCTTTATTCATGGTGAAGTACAATCCAGCTAAGCGCACAGATTAGTAATAGAGAATACCTCCACTCTATCAAACATCGTGATTCAACCATGAATTATATGTCTCTCCATTCATGAGAATAGAGAAACATATCCAGTAAATATACAAGCTAAGAGCAGGCCATGGAATCAAGTCATTATCGCCACGAACCATGAGTCGACAGCTCCAAAAAGAGACAGCAACAAAAAATAGACGGAGAGAAAAACAAGACAAAGCCCGTTGAACCTGCATCGCGAAGCAAAGCCAAGACGGTCCAAGGAGATTTCGGGATCGAATAACCAGTTAATCCACAGGACCTCGCATTATACGTCTTCCACGTTGACATATCGATCTGAACTGAATCACCATTAAAGTCGAACAACACAAACTTAAATCTCCCTACCGAACCAATGTAAAACGGTAAGAGAAATCCACAGAAAGCAGCGGGCTTGCATCAGTAAGTCACCGTACCAAGATGAGCAGCACCGTCGGAGCTCGCCTCAGCTTGCTCCTCACTTTGCAACTCCCCTCCAGCGAGCATGTGGTTCAATCTCTGAAAAAGGAGGGAAATGAAAATCGATGATGAAACCAGCACGCTCACCAACTGTTTGATGAATTGCCGCAACAAAGAACATCCACTCACAGACACAGAGAGAGAGAGAGAGAGAGACCGGAAGGTGGAATAGCGCCTTAAGGCGAGAGAGCACGCCATTGCCGGCTCTCAGCGACACCGCCATGACGATTCGAAGCAGGAATCACGGCATCGTCAAGCAGAAGGGAGTGTGCAGGGCGTTTGAGGGTACATGCTCGTCGTTTTGTGTCGGAAGCGGGCGACCCTCGGCGACTCCCCGGCAATTTCCAAAAAATATAGGCATTCTATATCTATATAAATGTATCATTACTGAATATAATAAGTAAAATGGTCCAAACAATCCTAAATTTATTACACTTTTATCAATTCAAATATAAATATTTTAATTTTACCAATTGAATATGAACATTTTTAAGTTTTGTATTTGAGTACATCCAGTCAATTTTAGAACCACGTGTTGAAACATCGAAAGAATACTTTTTTTTCAAGAAACAGCCATACCTAATAAATCTGCCGGTGGTCATACATTTACACTTGATGATATCCGTATGTGGATGAATAATATTATTTAAGATAGTCGATGTTGACATAGATAATTTTTTATAATTTTTAGAATAACTTGAAATTTTTTATAATTTTTTTTCAAAGAACAATATATTGCCCTAACGTTAGACCGAGTGAATTCTTTTAATCATTCATGTTATTAATAGATATTATGTCAATTTCGTACAACATAATTCGAGAGAGGTTGCAAACTTTACCAACTAAGTTATTTATCTTTTTAAATTTTGTCAATTAGGCATGTGTAGTTAATTTTAGACGAAAATGGCTAAAACGGGAATTAATATTGTCATGTAAGATGTCATCGTTGACATAGACAACTTTTGTGGTGACAGTCGTTGGCTCTTGCCTATTGTCAACAAGGGTTGATTTGCAACTCGCACGCGACTTGGCAGAAAGAAAGAAAGAGAAATAAATAATTGATAAATGATATAAAAAAACTATCCACATAGATACGGGTCTTTGCCAAATTTTTGTAAAATACAGCTTAGTGCTTACATATAATCTTTTATCCATTTTGCTGTACTTTTGGCGTTTTTATATTTTTCCTCTTAACCAAAGGCAACTTTTGCTATGGAGAACAAGTGATTTAATGTATTTACAATGTGGTCTTCACGGCGTTATTTTTATTTATGTTCCTGTACTTTTGGCATTTTATTTCTATATTTGTCCTCTTAAAAAAAGGCAATCTTCTGAAATATATAGAATAAAAAATTCACATTTATTGATAATGCAATGGGAAAAACTTTTGTGAGTGTGTGTGTGGCGAATCAAAATATCTAACTTATCAAGAGTTCTAATAAGGTAACTCCTTTGGCAACAAGAAAATTACTCCAATGAACAGGGGCCCATCACGATAAATATTGCCGAGTTACTTGCTAAACAAGTTTTGTCAAAAGTTTCAAGCACATTTGATCGTTCTTTACACAAATGCCACAAGGCTAAATGAGTGGAACATTTTTGATAATTGAACTTCTTTTCCATTTATCAAGCCCTAGCATTCTCTCCAATCACAATACTTTTTCTCACATAAGTGATTAGTATTTTAAGAACTCATAGGCGACGACTAAATCCTTACTCACTTATTATACTCCTCAGACGCCTTTATTCATATTTGTACTTTTCTTGTTGGTTTGCCTAATTAATTTTTCGTCAATTTCATTTATATTACGACTTCATTCATTTATGTATGTTTTTCTCATTTAGCCTAAGTTCAAATTATGAAAAAAAAGTTAGATAGCTTTCTGTTTTTTCTTTAATAGACTTCTTTCGTCAATTCACTTAAAAAATCCAAGTTATTCGTTTCATCTTTTCACTTATATCTTTCACTACCTAGAATTTACATTTGAAAACAAAAATGAATTGGTTGTGCTTCTTAATTACTCCCATATAAATCTCCCCTCATCCATTTTCACACAAAACTCCTTAATTAGTTTCCCGCCAAAGCAACATTTGTCCAAAGGCAGCAATGACATGAACCATCACAACCTTTTGTGCACTAACCAAATTGCATTAATCACCATTTCCGAAAAAAAAACCTTCTTTTCCGACTATATAAATGAACTCAACTTAATAATAAAAAAAAACATTGGGGACACAGTAATCGTGAAACCCTCTCCTTGAAGCTCCGTCCAACGTATCGGAGAGTGTCTCAAACCATCTTTGTCGTTCATGAGTAAACCCTATGACAAGTCGCCGGACCGGAAAAACGGCACGAACCCTCCACATGGATCCTCCTCGTCGTTCACGAACCCTCCCAACCGTCCCGGTGCAAGACGAGTCGGTGACTCGAACGATCGCGTCGTTGTGGTTCCTCGGGGCAATGATATGGTGACGGAGGTGACCAATCGGGTTCTGGGGAGTTCCGCCCTGCGTGGCGGACGAAGATTTTGGAGGCAACACAGAGAGCCGGACCCTCCGGCGGAGGTCGCGCAGGCGGCGCGGGTGCTGAGGCGGAAGATGAACCCTAAAACACCCGGACTCCCGAGGCCGTGCCGCGTATGCTCGTTGAAGTTCAACTGTTGGCGGGAGCTGTTCGCGCACATGAGGACTCACCCGGAGAAAGAGTCTAGGGGCATGCGCGAGGTCTTCCCGCCGGACTCCTCAGTGAAGGGGGAGGCTCGCGATCATGGCAGCGGCGTCCAAGGCCGGGAGCTCACCTCAACTTTACTCCATACGTCGCCGAGGGCAAGAAAGGACCGTGGGGACCGAAATGCTGCATTCTTGACGGCGGGGAGCCGGGGAAGAGACGTGGCAGCGGCAAGTCAAGGATCGAGCACAAGCGGCTCGGATGCGCGTGCTTCACCTCCAAGGCGAGGATTGGGTTTCGATCTTGATCTGAACAAGCCACCTGCAGAGGAGGAGGTCATTGACGATGACGACGGTTTGGATTTGAAAAAGCTGGCTGCTGAGGGGGAGCACCGAGGAGGACAGTGACGATACTTCATGCAAAGACGCGTGCATGGTGCTGCCAATATGAGAAAAGACGTTTGCCTATTTGCTAAGGCGAGGAAAGATTCATGGTATTGCACGAGCAGAAATTCAAAACCATTTCTTATGTAATCTCTTCGGAGTGTCATTTGCGTTCATGGAGATTTGCTCTTATCCGTCTCTTTTCGTTCATGTGATTGACAACTGTGTTTGTTAGTTTATGCGTTGGCCTTCTTACTTTGCTGCTTTCGCGCTACTTGCAAAAGCAAAGCATGTGTGCTGTAGATCAACTGTGTCTATTCAACCTGGAATTTATAATTTTATTGTCGCAGGCATTCTCTTTATTGCATGATGATATATTTCGTCTTCACAATGATTTACAGAGATTATGCAGATAGATTAACATGATAGTAAAAATGTCACGCCGGTTGTGCGTTTATGGAGGAGTTGTCTTTTTTTTTTTCTTTCAATTTCTCATTGTGTGGCCAGAGAATTATCGAGTCGAACTAAGCAAACATATAGAAGAGAATACGCAGTTTTTAAACTGCTGTAAAAAAAATGCTAAGAGATGTGGCTATTCACATAAAAAATCTCTTTATCTTGAAAGAAGTAGAGAAAAAAAAATTGATTCAGAAAAAAGAATGTCATCTGATCCACTAAAATGCGAAGAGATTGTGTCTAGCCCATTTGTGTTACTTTAAAGTGAATTATTTGTTCATCAAATTTTTGAAACATATTTAATTATTTGGCATTTATTAGATTCACTACTAATGTAATGAAAGTTTTATACACTCACCATTGAACGATTGACATGTGAATCCGATAATAATTATGTAATCGATTTCTCCTACATGATGATATTCGAGTTTTGCACAAGAAGGTGGACTCTTCCTTCCATGCAATATGTTGAGAATTTTGAATTTGTAGCCTTCTTTGAGTTCCTTATCCGCTTTTTGCACCAAAAGGAATGACATTGATACCAATTTTATCTTAGTCTTTTCTTTTAAGTTTGTCCAATTGATCTTAATTCTTCTGTGAGAAATTTCGTTGTTGACCTTTAAGTTAATTTTAGTAGAAAATTACTTACGTAACTATCCAATACTTACCGATTATCCTAATACATTGTCATGTTGGCGATCCAACTAAAAATTGACGAAAAGATTATTTTAAAATTTCAAGTAAAGCTTTAAAACTAAATTGATGAAAGCAAAAAGTTTAATATCGAATTCGCCTCCCCATAATTAGTTTAGGATTGACTGGATAATGTCCTCCACATACACAGTTCGGACTTTTTGAAGTAAGAATTCATCAGTAAAATCTATAATGAAAAAAAACTAAAAATTGACTACATGAACAAAAAGAATAAGATATATACATATATTATATTACTTCGCCTTCATCTCCAAAAAGAGTGGGTCAGAACTTCTCCGAAAATCATTTCCCACGTATCGCTGAAGATCATTCGTTCAGGTCCGACAACAACGCCAATTTTCTTGCCAGTTCGTTCATCCTTTTGTTTTTCCCATTTTTTCCCACTATACTAGAAGAATCCCATAGTTTCTTCTTCCTTTTTCCAGCACCCTGCAAGCTTTGAAAACATGGGCGGACCCCCCATGCACACGCTGTAATACCCCCATCTCTCAAAAAGTCCGAAACTTTCACGCTCCCTCTGTCGACTCCATTGGATCTCTTTAAGAAAGCTTGAAACTTTCACGTACGCGGGATCTTCGCGCAGGTAGGTCCATTTCCCGGTTAAATTCTTCCTCGTCATAAACGGAATCAGACGAAAGTTTGATTCTTGATTGCGTTTGAACGACAGGGGCGGTTGCGATTTGCTGTCACGTGAAATTTGAGTTGTGGGTTTTGTGTTTCTTTAGCTGTTTTCTCCGCAAGCGAGCTTGATTCCGAATAATGATGGAGAGGGTGGAGTCTGAGCAGAAGCTGTACACGCGTATGAGGCTCTGGGAATTCCCAGATCAGTATGTTGTTGAGCCCACTGATGGATCTTGTGGATCCTTTTTAGCGGTTAGTCGTGTTGATGGGACGATGAATCTGATAGGTGGGTTCACAATTTCAGTCCCCCCCTTTTTTTAGAAACTTTTGGAAAGAGAATTTCAGCTGGGTGATGTCGTGCTTTTTGTTCGTTTCTAACTGTTTATGCGCTGATTCTTCGCTCCAGATGAGCTTCCGGAATGTGATTCAGTGCGTGTCCCTAAAATCCAAACAATTTTTGGAGTGATAGGGATGTTGAAGCTTGTGGCAGGTGGTTTTCTGCTTGCAGTTCCTTTGGATCTTTTATTACTTAGAACTGCTTGATATGTAGGTTCATGTCTTATAACGAGGCTTATGTTCCATTCTGTGTATATGATCTTCATACATTGAAAAGAGTAATCATAATAGTCGCTGTCGCATTGTTCTTAGCGTATGGATGAGGATTTGTTCTTCTTCAATTATTCCGTGCACTGTGTTACAGAATGGTACTTGTCTTGTATAAGGAGGTGGACAAGAGACATGGTCAGTTACATTTTTGCCTAAGAATATCTTTTATTAATGGGAAAAAAGAAAACCAAGCAAATGCATTAATAATGAAATTAACAGAAATGGGATTGGAAGTAATTATAAAATGTAACGTCTTCAATTTCCATTTCCAAGCTTGTTTGGTCATTCTGGTGATCAGTATATGATATGTTAGGATCAAGTGTTTAATGCTTATATCCATCTAACTCTCATGTTTCTCAAGGGTCTTATTTGATTGTTATCACCGAACGAGAGGCTGCTGGCTCTTATTTTGGGCATTGTATCTTCAGAGTGTCATCCTTGAGGGTTTACCCTTGTGACCATTCTCTCAAACATTCCCCCATGGAGCAGGTTTGCCTCTGTGCTTCTTTTGCCTTTGCTTTTTCCCTAGTGGTATCTCTAATGATAGTCTTGCATGTTTGTAGAGGAGGTTGGAGACCGAGTTTAGCAGGCTGCTCAGCATTGCAGAGAGGACTTCTGGTCTATATTTTTCTTATGACACTAACTTAACACTAAGGTGACGTACTGCCCACTAACAACATATGTTAAATCTCCAGTTGCACATTGCAAGTGAAGAACAGGACTGTGGATATGTAAATGTGTGCATCTACAATTTAAATCATTTAAAAAAGACTGTGTTTTGTGGGCCACTCAGGTTAGAAATGACATGCATCTGGCTCAAGGAATTGGCAAGGTTAATAAATGTAGTATGTGGAATCAAGAAAACAGAGAATTAGCTCAATAGATACTTTTCAGTTGTGAGTATCAATGCTAAGACATAGTCCAAATGATATCGCTGAGGATAGGAGTCAAGATGATATTACTGAGGATAGGGGAGAAGAAAGAGCATCCATAGCAGATCAATTGAAGATGAAGTCAAATGTTGATGGCAAAGGCAATCTTGCTTACTTGTTTTTCATACCGGCAAAAAGACTTGTTTAGTTTTGGTTGTGCTATTAGTCCTCCTTAGTTGATTTGGTCCTTAAGTAACATAGGCATTGGGATACTTGACAAAGTGTGTCTTTGACGAGCCTAAGCATGGTAGCACTTTACTTTTTGAGCCCATGGATATTTATAACTGTGCATTACTCTTTAATCTAGATGAGAATAAAGCCAACTTTGAAGGAGAACGAATTGAAAATATAAGGTAAATTGTTTTGCGAGAAATGATTATTAATCCTCCATAATTTGAAGAGCTAATTAGCATGCATGGAATTTTGAATAAACAAGCAAGTAAGTTTCTTCCAATGTGAATTCCATATTTTTAGATTGTCAAAGGAAATCCTGATAGCTTGTATAGGTGATTTTATACTTGTAAGTGTGACAGTTAAAGTTCTTATGCAGAATTGTGTTGGTTAGATTCCATTTAACCTGCTGGCTATATGCTTGGGAAATAGAAGATTCCATTTAACCTGCCGGCTATATGCTTAGGAAATAGGAGTCTTTCTCTACATCTTATTTCAAACATTCAAATTGAATAGCTTGACAAGCGGTATTCCGATAGTAATTGCTCAAGTGTCTTTTCATTTTTCTTTCTAGCTTGGTAAAGTTGCATCTTGGGGTTTTGAACCTCTTACCTTGTCCACCCCTACTACTAAACCTAATGCTTGATGGTTCAACGTTCTCTTCCTCGGTCGTTATGTCCTCCTGCTTGACCAAATGGGCTTGGAAGCATGTTTAGAAGAAATGCCCTGTGATTACATAGGAAGGTGTTGCACTGACATGTACACCATATTAAATCTTAGTGGTACAGAAATCAGACTTCAGAATTGACACAATCATTTTACTGATTTATATATGCTTTCCGTTAGAATATGGACTTTCTGCTGACATTGATATATGTGGTAATATGATTGGTAACCTAAGTGATCGTCTTGGCCTTTGACTCTGCCCCTGTAAACGTCTATGCAGTGCTCAACGGTTACATGAACTGGGTGATGAGTCCAAGTTGCTTCCTCTTTGGAGACAGGCAAGTCTTCATGTTTTAGTGTCTTCTTCCCTCTATTACTACAGTTGATATGTTGAACTCGACCATAGGGAACTGCTTGGTCTTCGACTAAACTCAAGATATCTTCTACAGTTTTCTGTCTTTATGGCTGTTCATGAATTCAACTTTGCTATTCATCCGATTGCTAAGTCTTCAAAATTTTGTTCCATATTCTTTTTGCAATATAAGTTTCCCTGATGACACCAATTTTTTGCCACAGGCTGATCCTCGATTTCTCTGGAATAATTATGTGCTGGAATCTCTCATAGATAAAAAGGTTGTTACTCAGATACAAATATGTGATCCAATTTTTCCCCGTACTCTTGTATTCTCTATTTTCTTGAATCTTGATGCTGACCATTTGTGTGATTGTGCTCTTTGCAGCTTGATCGATACTTGCTGCTTGTTATTCAAGGGAATATCCTTTCAGTGTCATTTGCTTGCTGTTGCATGAAACTACACCAAGGCTTGACATACTTTCAAAGCCTTGACAAAATGCTGGATTTGCCCCTGTTTACATTTGAGCTCCTTAACTGATTATCACGCTTTCAGCATTTTCAAACAGCCATTGGGAAAGATATTGCTGATGTCACATTGATTGCTAGGAGGTGCACAAGGAGAAATGGTACTTGAAGCCTTTGATTTTGCTTCTCTTCAGTGATCCATTTTTTATTTAGACCGTCAGTATTGTGACCTTATTCATGATTGATATATTTTCCTTATAATTGTAGTCGAGTATGTAGCTAGCTCCTATAAATGCGATCATAGATGTAGACGAGTAATCCTTTCCTAGCTCAGTTGTCTGAACCTCAAGCAAATAACAAGAATGTATCACTTGAACTGGTGTATAATGAAGGTTTGAGAGTCATGGAATGAAAACAGTGGCAGAGAGTGCTGCTTTATTTGGCTGGCGGTACATGAGGGGAATGCTAAAATGGGTTGCAAGTTGGGAGAATGATTCTATCTCAACTAGTTGCAGATTGTTGCTAGGTAGTTTTTGGGTGCATGTTCAGCTAAAACTATGCTAGCAAATCTATATGGCCACCAGAAGTAGTCACTTCCTTCTTCATGATTACTATGTGTGCCTCTTAATATTGCGATTCTGTCTATCCCATCTCAGTATAACTACTGTAAGCGGTGAAAAGATGGTTCTGTATGTGCTCAAGAGAGTAGGAACAGTTGCTTTTGCCACCTGAGCTAGATGATAAGCACCAAAAGAAGGCACAATTAAATTATCAATTGAGAAGGACAGTAACTGTCATCAACTAGTGATTTTCTTTTCTTAGTCAGATTTCTCATTAGGAGTAGCTTACCTTGCACGTAGCTTGCTGTATACTGCAATATATGAGCTGAAAATGTCAACCGACTGTTTACTACGAAAGTTAAGCACCCCTTTACGCTTTTAATCATCTTCCTCAAGGAACCCGAATGTGGAGAAGGGGAGCTGACTCTGATGGTTATGTTGCCAACTTTGTGGAAAGTGAGCAAATTATGCAGATGAATGGATTCACAGCATCATTCATCCAAGTGAATCTCTCTCTCTCTCTCTCTCTCTCTCTCTCTCTCTCTCTCTCTCTCTCTCTCCATTTTGTGTTGATGTTTTCATGGAGAGTTCCTTGGCTTATTGTGAAAGGACAATCATTCATTTTATTATTATTACGTAACTTGATGGCTTAACCTTTTGGAAAAAAACTATTGACAATGTTAGAAGATAGTGAAATATGATCTTTAAGTTATCTGAGACCTTCTCATAGTGTAACCATGGAAAATCCTGTTCGCGAGCTTATAGGGCTATTGTTTCTCTTTTTGGAATGATGATTGGCTACAAACGCATTGGTATGTGCAGTATTTCCTGAAATGATTTTTTCTGTCCTTTTCCAGATACGAGGTTCTATTCCATTTCCTTGGGAGCAAATTGTTGATTTGACATATAAGCCTAAGTTTGAGATAGTGAAACCTGAGGAAACTGTGAGTGGTCTAACCTGTTTTCTGCTTTTGTTAACTGAACTGTGAAATTGAATGTGCTTCTGTTTTTTAACTGATCACATGCAGTCTCGAGTTGTCGAGCGTCACTTTCTGGACTTGAGAAAAACATATCGAGCAGTTTTGGCTGTTGATCTTGTCAATCAGGTAATTTTCTTTCTTAAGATGCTAAAAGATCTATCATTAACTGTTGATAATTAATTATCCGACTTTTTATGCTACTCTGAAAGTTAAGAGGAATTTACAGTTTAAAGAGTTACTATTTCTAATTTGCATTTTATTTTATTAGCATGGAGGTGAGGGCCGCCTATCTGAAAAATATGCAAATGCAATGCAGAAAATTGTTGGAGATGAGGTTAGGTAGGATTTCCTTTTATATTTCATCTGTCCTCTGATGTGTGCTGAATATGGCTTTTTGGCCAAACCTGGTTGAAAAATGTCTAATCTAATTCTTGATTTTATGTAATATTGCAGATATCTGCACTTTGACTTCCATCGGATATGTGGGCATGTTCACTTTGAGCGTCTCTCCATTCTTTATGACCAAATTGCAGACTTCCTTGAAAAAAATGGGTATGGTTCATTTCAGGTACTTGGATTCATAGTTTTGTTAAGGTCAGCGGTTTTAACTTGCTTAGCTGTATGAGAAAAGAATGTGATTCTGATTTTAGCCATGGCCGTCTGATAGATACTTTAATAGTGTGCAAAAGTTGGCAAAATTTATTACTCTATGCAAGTTGCAAAGAGTAAAGTTTCACTTTTCTTTAAATGGAAGATTAATATATAGGGCTATATCTGGCTGTTTAACCTAGAAAAGTTCGTTATGGAAAATTCTTCGAGGTCATGTTGAGGAAATTAATCCTGTTTTATTTGCTCTGATTCTCTCTCTCTCTCTCTCTCTCTCTCTCTCTCTCTCTCTCAGTATAATTGTATGCATGTACATTTGTTTGCATTGACCTTATTAGAACTTTCTTTTCATCAGGATGTACTGTATCGCTGCCCAGCTATATTATTTTCATTTTTTGTTTTTTTATGCAGTTACTTTTTATTGAATGAGAAGAGTGAGAAACTTAAGGAGCAACTTGGGGTTGTAAGGACAAATTGCATCGATTGCTTGGACCGTACGAATGTCACTCAGGTATCTTGATTTAATGTTAGTGCTTGCTTAAACAGTGCTAGAAGAGTCATGTTGATGTAGGATGGCGAGTCCCAAAGCGATCTGATAGAGGACTAGATGAGAAAGCACTGCAAACAATAACTTAAAAGTGAGTGAATTCCTTCGGGCTTCACACATAAAGCCTCCCCGTATACACTGGGGTTTTGGAGGCACCTAAGAGGAGTTGCTCACATATTGCAAAAGTAAAGACTTGCTGAATTTCGGTAATATTCATCAATTTTATTGAGTAGAAAGAAGTTCTAGCTTATATGTAGATTCTCATGAAAAAAATTCACTCCTATTTGAAATAGGAAATCTCAATAAAAATCTTAGATCCTGCCTAAACTTGGACTAAATAACATGATATTGTACTTCAATAGAATGTAGGAACAATATTGATGTCCTAACAAAATTCAGATATAAGACTACTAATTCAATTAAGAGACGAACCTTGATCCTATAGGACTCTTGTTTGATGTATGAATTAATAAAATGGTTCCTCTTCACCAAAACTTACTAAAAACCGTTATTTTTTCAACAAGGATCCACTCGTTTGATCTTGTGGGCCTCATCGTGTGTTTTCTTCTTGGATATAGACGTGTTCTACAGTTGTCAATCCATCTTTTGCTTAACTAATGATGTGGTGATCTTGGGCATGTAATACAGACATACTGAATCAATCATGATATAGCTCGTCAGAAATGAGCAGGCCATCCTCTTCTCTGTACAGTGTTTCATGAAATTGTCTTTCTATGAATGTAATGAGTGTAGAGCTCAAATCAGTTGTCTCACCCCTAGGGGCATTAGCACCTGTTTCTGGCCATTGTTGCCCTCCCAAGGATAGGTTCTTAGGCATTACTCACCCATTTGCCACTGGAAACCTTTTCCTGTCCAACTGTGTTAAGCATGCCGCCAGCATTTATCCTGAGCTTGGATTGAACTCTCCATGAGATTCAGTGCTAAATTGTGTCGTTATTGTCAGCTTTTCTGCATTCCTTCTCATGTTGATAATATTTGGTATATATTTTGTTCTTAATACACATTTTAAGTGAAGCATCTGCTTCTGTGGTCTATGATCTTGCATAATAATTTCAGTAATTTTTCCGCCCTTTTTTTCTCGTGACGTTTGCATGTTATGTTTTCTGATGATGGCATCTTGCAATGGCAGAGCATGATAGGTCGAAGAGTGTTAGAATGGCAGCTCAGGAGGATTGGTGTATTCAGTGCTGAAGAGAAAATTGAGGCACATCCAAATTTTGATGAAAACTTTAAGATATGTGAGTGGTTGCAGCTCACGTTGGGCTTTATATGCAGCATGATTGTGTTCTATCCTTTTCTTTTTTACTATGCTAGTTCAAGTAAAGTGGTTTGCATCCTATTCGACCATCTGTGCATGTTGTCTGATAATCTTACTTTTCTCTCTGGTTATTGTAATTTCTAGTGTGGGCTAATCATGGGGATGAAATAAGCATTCAATATTCTGGTACTCCAGCTCTGAAGGGGGACTTTGTCAGGTACTAGTGATTCTGATATATAATTTTTTTAAACTTATTTTGCATGTATAGCTTTGATTTATTAGTTTGATACTTAATTCCACCGTTTCTGTGCCCTAATGCCTCATAGATATGGGCGGCGGACAATTCAGGGGATCCTTAACGACGGAATGAATTCCCTGGTTCGCTACTATTTGAATAATTTCGTTGATGGAACGAAGCAGGTTTGATTCTTCCATTTATTTCACCATATCTATGTTTTTCTTGTGCCTATATTATTCCTGTGCATGTGCACATGCAACTACAAGTGGTTCCATCTGTTTATCCGGATTGCTTGTTCCTTGAAAATCTTATCATTGATGATATTTTCTCCGAAGGAAGTAATGCATGAATGCTTGCAATTTGATTTTCTTCCCAACTTGGGGACTTTATTTGTTCATTCACCTTTTGACTGAAATCTTTATTTTAATAGAGACAGCAAATGAATGAAGTACTTCTGATTATCCTCGTGTGAAGCGAGAGATTCATTATTTTTATCTATTGTTCAACTTCCATGCTAACTGCACTTTTTCTGTAAAATGTTTAAGGATGCAATTGATCTACTTCAAGGGCATTTTATTGTCTCGGTTAATCGTGATTTAACTGCCCCATCCATTCCATCACAGAAGACAGGCCTTGAGGCTGTAGCTGTAAGTACTAGCTTGTTGCATTTTGTAGGATGACAATATTAGTACATGCCTTTTAATTGATATTGCAATCATTCTTTTTCAATAGCTATACTGTTATGTATAAATGCCAGTGTTCATAAATTGGCAGTATTGACATGATTGGCTCATGTAGATCAACATTAAGCTTTTTTTCCTTACCCAAGCATTACTCTGTGGATGGTCCTTTGTGATACAATTAGGATTAATTTCTGTTGCACGAGTCACACGGTCAGGTTCTAAGGTGGTTAAAGATGATTATTACTCAAAGGCCTTAATGAGTTATGGACCAATATCCAGTCCAAACTAGCAATCTAATTAACATAGGTGGATAGACAATATTGAAATTTCTTTTCTTTCACTACTTGATAGAGGGGATTGAATATTGTTAAAAATGCACCTTGTGAATATATGTTACCTCCTCTTAAGGTATATGCATATGTTTGTGAAGGTGAAACGATCTTATTTTTTGACCTTTGTGCTAACAGTTGTTAGGAGTTGGTTGACCATATTGTTCTAAAGCTCATCAACTTTTCCAATCATTATAAAGATATGCTGGTGGACCATGTAATGCCGTTTATCTATGTGCATCAGCACATTCCATACTTTCATTGTCCTGTCATGAATGTTGTGTCTGCTCTGAGAGTCTCAGTAATTCAGCTTGGTGGTCCTTTCCAGATGATCATTATCTTCAGATGCCAGTCTATAACTGTCATTTATCTAAATATATTCAGTTGTTGGAGACCTAATTCACTGCCTCCTTTCAGTCATGATAGAGACTATCAATTAATAGTCAAATTGCATGGTTCTGTTGCACGTATTATTGTCCTTCTGATATTCAACTGATGCTTCTTTTCTCCATTTCAGTCATTTCCTCTGGCTTTGTCATTGGTCTTGGTTGGATTCTTTTTCGCAGCCATGTCTTTGAGACGAGGTGAGTTACTCATATTCGCATTGGTTCCATCGACTTGAAATCATTGCTTATGATGTTTTCCTAAAGTTCTCGTGGATAGACTAATCCAGCAGATGTGGCAATGTAGCCTTAGTTTTTGCCTGACAGAGAACTTTATGTCCTCGTTGCTTTATAATAGTTGGTGTGAGATAATTGCTACTAGCTTGCAATGCAACAAGTTTTATGAATGACCTCGTTTCAATTCTCTCTTTCTATGACGGTCAGGTTGTAATTGTAAATCCTGTTCTTCCTTTTGCAGCTCCTTTCCAATTCTGGCACCTGTTCTTTTCTTTTGCTTGGGCGGGAATGAGTCTTGCGATAGCAGCATTTGTTAGGGCTAATGGCCGGATTTTCTGCAATCGACCTCGTTTGCACAAGCCTCGTTGATTCTGGATGCGAAAGCCTTGTGCCACTAAACTGCTGGTTTTTGCTGCTTTTTCTCATCTCACTGCATATTGTATTTATTCTTTGACTTCTATATTGCCTAGAACCCAAATGCCATTAGATTTGCAGTAAACAGTGCTACGTCTGGGATCTATGGAAATTTGTATAATTTCTCTTGCTCTATCACAATTATGTTCAGTTCAGGTCAATATAAAGGTTTGGGGGAGATTGATTTTCTGAATGCAGCTGCAGAACTCATTTACTTCTGGATCCTATCATAATCTCGTGGGAGGCGTCAGACAAATGTTGCTAATGCTCTGCTTACATTTTCTAGTCCTCTACTCAAATCCTAATTTATGCTTATAATCCAGATTGTCTCGACCGTCTTTGTGTATAGTAGCGTGCCTTTATTTTTTCTTTAAGGCCAGACAGCTAAACTACGGAATAAAATATATCAAACTTTTGCCTGTCTACGGAAAGATTCATCTTCTCAATTTGCAAATTGGTCTCGTTTGCTTTATGTCTTCTCCGGATAATATGTCCAAACTACCATTGAACACTTATGACGGCGTTACGTAAGCAAATTGACAAGCGCAATGTCATGCACTAAGAAAGTACAATAGGATCCAATGGGATCGAGGGTCACATCTACCACAAATCAAGGCATGTGTCTGGGTTTTTACATTCGACTTTAACCTCATTAAAACCGTGATGATGCCTACCGAGGAAAAAAAAACCATCGTACGAAAGAAATGACTATCATATAATACCGCATAGGACTGACCACAGATAGATATCACATGATTTGATCCGGAGTCAAAATGGTCGAGCATGATTTGATCTCGTGCTGCAACGGATGCGAAGGAAAGTTTAATACTAAATCAGAGTTACTGATCTTTACTATGAGCGTGTCTGAAGAGTAAAGCATTTGGAAAATGAGACCTTGGCTTCTTAAACACACGGTGGCCATGAATAGGAAAGGCTGAATATAAGAGAAATTCTCGAAGCAAAAGCATGGGATTTCTCCTTCAACAATGCCACATAAATGCCCAACGGGCACATGCAGAACGAGTAGAGTAAATGCAGAAGCCCCAAAATGTTACCTCTGAACTCCAGGAAAGAATTAGTCTGTAATTGTGTCATACAGTTCCAGACCCAACGAAACAAATGAGAATCCAAGCATCATTATTTCTGAAATTTAACCATTCCATTTCTGCAACTGAGACATCCATATTTTCGTCTGAAAAAATTGATTTTCTTTCAAAGTATGCCGTTCATGTAAGTGACACCTCTTACCTAGTATTGATAAATAAAAAATTAATTATGTTACATGGATGTGCCTAAGAATAACTGGCGCTGTCCTGGCTTATTCCACCAGTGGATAATTGGATTGATACTTGATCATCAACACGGTAAGGAGCTGATCAAGTATCATGCAAGTCAACTGGTTTGAGGAGAGAAACAAGAGCAAGCGGCAGCTCCCTCCCTCCCTCCCTCCACAAGTTGCAGTCCTGTGTAAGTAAAACGCAAAATCACAGCTGAACCGTTGAAGCTCACCAGCAAATCCAACCTGTGTAACCGGGCCCCAGAGAATAGATCCAAAGCCAGAGCAAAATGTCACATGTGAGAAACTTGATCTTAAGACTGCTTCCTCTTCTTCTGCAAATACGAGTAATTTCGCTGGTAGTGCAACACCACTACCACCAAATGCCACAGCCCGATCTCTGGCCAGAGCGCAGCTGGAGAGTACAGGGGACTGTAGCCAGTCTGCCACAGCAGGAAGTTGCTCAGACGAGTCTCCCCAGAACTCCGGATTACAATGTCCGGATCAGGAGCCACTGCCATGTACATGTGCTTCTCAATGTCTACCAGATTTATGAGAGGTTTAATTTCTCGTACTTCCTCACCATCTTCACTACTTTCAATAGTGCCTTTGGATATTTGGCTTTGCATGGATTCCAGAACTTCATTCCACTTTTCTCCATGAAATCCTGGAACAGCATGATTGATGACTCCATTCTTCTTTTTACTTGCCTCCAGTTTGCTGAACCCGTTACAGCATATCTCATTTTTCCCTTGTATTACAAATTCATGCACTTCGTGTTTATGGCAGTCTTGAATTTCAATGGGAGACACACCATTCATCTTTTCACAACTGCCATTTTGCTCAATGCTATTGCGACCTGCCTTGATAGTATTTTCAGCTTGACTGTCATTCATCTTCTCTTCACACGATTCTTGAACAGCATGAACAATTTCGTCATATGAAGTATACGCCACACATATTAAAAGCACAGTCCGGCTATTGTGTGCAGTGGCCTTCATTGCCTTCTCTGCCGCGGCCCTGACCTTCTCACTTAGAAGTTTCAGGTTTCCTATGAAGTACAACCTCATCCCATACTGATCTACAATGCTTCCATCTCGAAGCAATTCATCGATTTTCTCTATCATAAGATCCATCAGATATTGGACTTCCTCAGGTTTTCTCTTGAAGTTTTCAATGCTAAAAGCATAAACCGTGATGTATTTGACCCCAAGTTCATAGCAGTAATTAAGCATAGACACGAGGGATTTATAACCAGCCCTATGGCCCTCACCTTCAACCATGTTTAGTTTCTTAGCAAACCGCCGGTTTCCATCCATAATGAAAGCAATGTGAGTCGGAATAGCTCCACATGAAAGAACACGAAACAGATATTTTCTAAAAAAATTGTTGAGAGTACTTAAACATTGACTGCCAATCCAACTGCTTTCATTCTCCATTGTATGCTCGAGGACTGAATTTAGATTGCAAATGCCATACAACCTGTTTGAAAATAATAAAAGATCATATAAAATGCATTCTCAAAGCATCTCTATCTACTGAATAGGAGCAACATAGACTGTAAAAACCAAAAAGGGTGAGTTATGAACACAGCTCATTCAAATTGACAGTTCATATCTAAAGTGCCACCTATATTTGGCGTTTAAAATGATTTTTTAAAGCCACATGTTACAAAATAGCAAAAAATCCAGCCAAACACATCATAAGTTTAAGCACAAATGGACACTCTAAATTGGGAAAAAGTAAATTCAATCCAAATCCCAAGAAGGTAGAATTAAAGAAAAACTGAACTCACAACCAGAAGCTTGTAATGAGGATGGGTGTCATAAATGCTGAGTCACTGACATAACAAAAGTAAATAATACAAGGAAAGAAAAACCAATAAGTGAGAAACTGACTAACTCAAAATCAGCAAAGCAACATCCAGAACCAGTTGGCAACAGTTTTCTAGTCCATCATTTTCCTGTTTCTTCTACCTATGTATAAACATTCCGAGAATAGTGCACCATCAATCACTTAATCCAGCCACCACAACAATTTCGCATGCTCGACATTTTGAACATGAGAATATTTCACCAGAACCTGGAGTGAAAAGAATGTCTTTCCCCTCTAAATGACAGTAATTAGAGATAAAAAAAAAGCAGATAATAATAAAGTGCCTTCTCATTGCAGCATGGAAAGAATCTTACAGTAGCAAAGGAGATAAAATAATTTTCTTGGTCTTTTCCCTTCTTCTCTCTCCAAATTCCTGCCTCTGTGTTGCTTAATTCTGTCCAAACCAGAATAAAACATTAGCCAACTATAAAGCTTTAAATTCTGGAAACCCCAAAACTGGTGAAAGATAAATTTCACTGTTTTCAGTGCCTGGAGTCTATCCAAAAAACACTCACACTCAAACAGTAATACATATGCGATAATGAAACAGGGAGATTAAACAAGGGAAAACACCAATGCTTCATACAATGGTGTATCTCATTAGACAAGGAACGACAAAAGGTATAGCTTCCCTCGAAACATAAAGATGTGTAGATCTCTTCCCTATTTACTTTGTTCTTTCAGTCGAGTGGGCGAATTATTAATTTTCTTCAAACTGGAGAAAACTGTCTTTAGTTGAGCAACACCCCTCTCAATGGGCAATTTCATCAGATGGAGTGCATGACTTTATTTCCATAACATATTCCTGTCAAAGCGCAAAAAACCATCCAAACTGCTTAAAGCTGTTGAACTCGCCCATGTACCATTATCTTGTCTCAATTTCTAATTTCCGAAAGGAAAACAAGGAATAATCTACTGCAACAGTGTCCATCTAAACATTGGACTGCTAAGGAACTAGAAAGCTTAATTTTGCCCCACAACCACTCAGCAAACAGCATCAAAGAGGATCGTTCACGTGTTGAAATGAAAGTAACAGTCAGCAATTTGCTACAGTTTCCAGTAATTGCATTCCAAAAAGACAACCTTCCAAGCTTGAATCTCCAGGCAAACACATGCATGAATCTCGACAACTGAACTCGCAAACACAACAACGATCCAAGGAAAAGTTACGCAAGTGCCAACACAGTACAACAATCAAAGAGTTAAAATAACTTCACAGAGACACCACCAGCATGATTCCTTTATTTTTCCCAAAAGACTATTTTTTTTAGGACTATAGTAATAGAAGATCGATCGAAAACGCAGAAGCAATCAATGACTAAGCTTTACCTATTCGCAAAAAGCTCCCGCTCACAACTCTGCAAGTACTCACAATGACATGCGATTGCTGGAAACACACAATCTAGACAACCTGACGATGACCCATGACCCAGAACATACCCAGCAACGGGGAAAGCATTGAACTAGGAGAAGAGGACGATAACATAGTAAAAGCGAATCCTTTAAGCAATTAAAAAAGAGCAGAAAGTGCCCGACAACAAGAGCATCTAGAAAAGAAAGCACATGAAATAAAGGTAGGACGCGAAGGAAAAGAGACAAATCACCGTTCAGCGGGTAGAAGGGTACTCGTGGTTTTTCGTGGCTGAAAGAATCTTCAAAAGGGGAGGCTTCAACAATAAAAGAATTCGTACAAACCTCTTTACACCATCATACGGGTTCACGTAACTCGTTCTATTCTGAAAGAGACTTTGGAGCTCTCTCTCTCTCTCGGTCTCGGAAAAGATCTAGAGCATACCCAGTTGCATTCAGATTCGTCCTACCACTCATGGAACGCCTCTACTGACGCTTGTTGATGGTCCCACCTTCCCCCGGAGAGAGAGAGACTTTTAACTCGTCTTCGCGTCGAAGCTTCGTTTTAAATCGAAGCTGTCTCTTCCTTTTTTAAATGCGCAGGCCGCTCCGACCCGCCGGTTATGTCCCCCC
Organism: Melaleuca alternifolia; assembly: GCA_019926035.1. NCBI lineage: Eukaryota > Viridiplantae > Streptophyta > Magnoliopsida > Myrtales > Myrtaceae > Melaleuca > Melaleuca alternifolia. Next base: position 2,327,539 of record JAGKPW010002416.1, on the reverse strand, counting down.
CTTGACCAGTAGGGACGGAGGGAAGAGCCGTCGGTGGAGTCGGAGACACAGAGATTAGTTGAGGGATTAGGGAAGACAGAAAAAGGCAATCAACAAAACAATCTAAGCGATCGAGAGATCGAGAGAGAGAGTCAAAGAAAAGGGGAAACCTTTACCCCACGTTGAATGATCTTTTATATTGTTTTCGAACAAAACCCGCGTGCCAACAGACATAGACCGTTGAATGTCTTGAAGGTTGAATAGGTTTCGGCGTTCCGGTGGATTCCATTCCACGACCGAGGCGATCCTAAACAACGACACCGAGTGATGCCCGACATGCGTTATTAGCATTACCATATCAAACATTGCCCAAAAGAGAAAGAGGTGATTTTACATCTATAATTTGATCTGGCAATTTTAATGAAACGATATGGATTAATAGAACAGAGATTTTCTTCCCTTTTTAGTTTTGGGTTTAGTTGGAAAGTTACTTGTTATCATGAAAGCTCTTTTGTATGATCCATAATGACAGTCCAATTCTGACTCAGTAAACCTTATTTGCCAACTTATTTTCACGGTTAATTCCATAACAGGCGCTAATCTTCAATGATAGCATGATTCAGGACATTGATTTCCATCGAATTGGTCGGCGCGCGAAATCATTACATTCTTCTTACAATCGATGTCTTATCGAATCTAATAACTTTTGTTCGATGCAACGGTGACGCATGATCAAATTGCAAGAGCACGACAGTCCATGACGATCGAGCCCCATGTATATGCAGCTCACTCGCTCACGTCCACAAGACGGATCCAAGGGCAGGCCGAGAGGAGGAACGGTCCCTTCAGAAAACTCAAAGAGCAGGAGCTCACCAACATACTAGATTCGAGCTTTAGTTGTCGAACTTCCCCATCGAACCTCGTTCAACCACACTGTATCGCATAGCATGGTCCTTGACATGACTTTTCTGGTTCTCAGCTGCCAAAGAAAGCCTTTCTTTTTTGACTATACTTGGAAAAGCGACTCACCCTTCATATTTGTCCACCTTATCTTATTCTCACGTACAAAAAAAAAAAAAAAAGGGTTAATACCGACAAGTCCTCCTAAGGCTACTCGAGTCCAGCTTCAGAAGGTGAACTCATTCGCGATGACTCGCGCAAACAGTGGTAATTTGTATTTTTCGCTCAAAGCGAAATCGTGGGACATTTACTTCGCTCAAAATGACAATCTCTTTGAATATTATCAGACTTGTTGTGGGGTCGAACTCTCAAGCAGCCAATTCTTTGCTTGGAAAATCGACTTGGTAGCTTCGTCTTGGTGACTCGTTTATTTCTCAAATTGGAAGTATGCTTGAATATTTTCAACAAGTCAACGATTAGGTAAATGCATGTATTAATTAGCTAGCAAATCGGGTTTTCCAGCCCAACAATGTAGGTGATGAGCTTGTATCAAATAGGCCGGCAATAGATATGCTTCCTTTGTTGTTAGGAAATCAGAAAAATGTACTTTTCGGATCCACCCTTTTTATTAGGAATTTAAGACACCACCCCCCTCCCCCTAACCCAAAAAAAGAAAAAAAGATGGCCTAATACAAAAGAAGGCATGAACTTTGACCTTAGATTGATTTTGGCTCAAGCTTTTGATCCCCTCAAAGAAAGACACAGAGTGATGTTTTTGAAATAATCTTGTCACAAACTTTGAATGTCTTAAGGATTAACAAATATTAACGCTTATACGAGTTTTGACCTCTATTACCGTTCATAAATGTGAGTTGTTGATCTATTGCTGGATGGAGTATAGATGGTGAATAAGGTAACGCCAACTTAATTATACTATGTCTTGGAGAGACTTAGCAAAGAATCCATTATCCGGTGTCTATTAAGTATTAATCCTTTTAGTTTGGTTAATTTAATCCAAAATCTTATGACAATATGTCAATATAATCATTCCGATCAATTTCGATCATATATTAATCACATGGACAATTTTTAAAATATTTTAAATATTTACTAAACTTTTTTAATCTTTCATCAGTTTTGGATGGCGGGGCCCTATTGGCTATCATTGGCCATGGTAAAATGAATCACTTGTTATTTGCAATTTTTCTGAATTTTTTCTATTACAAAAATTATTGATGTAAGTGCCGGCCATTCCATATAGAAAAGTCATATCCACATTAGCAATTTTCCGCCAAAATTGGCTGTAAAGACTATATTGACAAACTATCAAAAGGTTTAGAATCCAGTCGATCAATTGAAAAGTTTATGACAGAATTGACATACGTACAAAAGTTGAATACCAATTAGATAATTTCACTAACTTTATTACCTTAGATTGATTTTGGCCCAAAGTTTTGATCTCCTCCAAAAAAAAAAAAAAAGACACAGACTATGAGAAATTTCAGCACAAACTTTAAATGTCCTAAGCACAAAACAGTTCCTCATGCTTATAGGATAGTTTTGACCTCGATCACCTTTGTCGTCCGTAAGTGTCCTTTAGTCTTTCGTCTGAACAGACCATAGACGGCGACTAAGGAAATGTCATCTTGATTATACTCTTGCGTTGCGTCCATCAAATGCAATAGCAAGTGGGGTCGAATCATCAAAGTGAAGTTGTATCGCGCTTTGCGAATTATTCGACGAGCCACCCGATAAAACCGACTCATTGTCCGTTCTAAAAACTAGGCCATTCACGCGAAAAGCACCGTCTTTGCCAAAGTCTAAACGACATGTATGTTGTTTAACGACAATCAAGGACGACTGAGGTAACAAAGATCAAAATTTGTCCCATGAGCATTAGTATGTGGTTGATGTTGTCGGGGACATTTGGAAGTTTCCGTGCTTGCTCCTCGTTTTCTTAAGGTTGGGGGGCGTTGGAAAGTTGGGCCAAAATTGACCGGACTCATAGGGTTCGCGCGTTATATTTGCTAGTTTGGCGTATGTAGAGTACATAAAGAAAAAAGAAGAGCAATACCTCCGCAGGTGCTGTATTGGAGTAGAGTAATGCAAGTGGGATAATGATCTGGTCTAAAGTCAATTATTCTTCACATGTCAAAAGTTGGAGCAAGGTACGATAATTATAATCAAGTATTTTCTTTTGTCCTTTGTTTTTCTGAGAAAGCTGGAACGGGGAATAAGTCTAGGGTAGGTTCTTGTCGATGCTTCCCTGTTTGCAGAATAACTTCTTGCGGTGGAGGTGGTGCCCCCTCTAATGATCAAATTTCTAATGGCTAAGTAATTTCTTATTGAAATTACAATGACTTGATTATGTCTCAAGAGTTATTTCATCAATCACAAGACCGTCGCATCTTTCTCTGCTAACAATTTTATTTGCAGCAGAAACAAATTATTCCCCACAAGTTCTTCCTGTGAATATGAGAGTGCTCTATCTTCACCCACATAGACTATGTGCCAATCCGTTTGGCTTGTCTAGAAAACCAAGTAATCTGCCAATCTCAGTTCCTTCATTATCAAAAGATGCATCATGTCTCCCTTACCAGAAGCTGCGCATCATGCGCTGACGAGTTGATACAAAGAATTGACGCTACAAGTAGTGCTCAATGACGCATTGCAGATGCTGCAATTCTGCAAAGAACAGCATCTTGAGATCTCTCGTGCGAAGTGGGGCTTTCGATGTTAATTTCAACAAATCAGAAATTGGCTCATAATAGTCTATCAGAACATGCTAGCTGGTAGAGAAGTGGTATCATTAACCGTGGATTTTCCGCATGCGGTCCTCCCAGTCAGAAGCAAGTGAAGAGTCCTATGTCAGATCATCTCAGAAAGTTTGTGCCAGTAACAATACAGATTCTGGAACCCGTGAAGGCCTTTCAATTTCTTCTGCTTTACTAGAATTGCTTCCATCCAAGGTATCCATGGAACTTGTCAAACTTCAACAAGGTTGCGGTAAACAGGCCTTTGTCCAGTGTAGTATCTCATGTCGCGATGCCCTATCCCAAACCGAGAGACTCTGAATGCCATGCGATGCCAGAACTGTTGAGCTCTCTGTCTATTTACCCTTAAAGACATTAAGCCACAACTTGGTAGTTCTGTTGAGCATATGCCAACCCAATTCGATTGACAACATGAAATTCTGGTATCGGCATTGATGGAAAGACTCCACTTGCAAGCACACTTCACCCGGCTCATCCCAGACTTCAAGGACAAGTAGCAGGACTATAGAAATCCACCAGTTGCCATACTGGAAAACAGATATTCGCGATTTTATTTGTTGCCACTGTCGAGTTTGTTGCATTCAAATATTCCAAGCAAAATAAGTGCTCCATGAAAGGTAGCTCAATCCATCGTGATCAGGTGCACCATGAACATGAGACTAGATTAATCTCTAGCCTTGTTGTGCAAAGAGAAGTGACAGATATTTGCTTTTGCATTTCAAGCTTTCTACAGATAACTGATAATTAAGAGGAGGCCATAAGCTTGGAAAGACTTGCCAGGGGAAAAAATTTTGTTATTTCTCCATTCATGGTCAACTACAAAAGAATAGGTCGTACATCATATTATCCGATCACACCAGAGAAAAAGAAGAAGAAAACACTTGTACATTCTATTCATTCCACCCTCATTCAAAGACAAATGCTGTGACTAAAAGAAAAGATTGAAAACCTAAGAAGATGGTTACTAAGAATTTGACTATCGTACAACAACCAAAAAATGTGGTCTATGCACGTCTGCTGACGTTGTTGAATCATCCATTGCTTTTTTTCTTTCTATGTTGTGACAAGTTCCAAGCTAATGATACAGTTCCACTGTGTCTCTGGTAAAAAGGGGAATGACAACCTGTAGATTGATGACTTACAAACGATTACCCATGGAATGAGAACCTATTCTGAGTTGCTTTGGTTTATGCTTGATCAGTTCAATTCGTTCCAAAGCCTCCACCACCTCTGTCATGGAGGGCCGATTTCTTGGTTCAGTAGCTAGACAATTTAGAGCGAGCTGTGCAATTTGTAATGCTGCTTTAAAGGAATACTGGCCCTCCATCCGGGGATCTATAATATTCTTCAGCTTTCCTCTTTGAGATAGAATTGGCTTGGTCCAATCCACCAAATTTTGCTGCCCACTGGGACGCTTTGTGTCAAGTGCCCGCATGCCAGTCAGCAATTCTAGTAGGACCACACCAAAGCCGTACACATCACTCTTCACGTATAAATGGCCTGTGGAACAACCTTTCGTGTCAGCTGATATATGTCTTGAGAGTGTTAACAAGCAAGTCTGAAATCGCAGTTTGGTTGTCCTATGGAAAAACAAACTGTTTTCATTTCATTCTAGACCTTTAGATGTTTTTATTGCCCTTTCTGTTATTTTTGGCTGAAGAAACGAAAAGGAGAAAGCAAAACTTGGCACAATTATAAGAAAGCAAAAGTCAATTTTTTGCAGTTGAGGTATATCGTGCATCTTCTGGCATGCTATATATCTGTCTTTGAACTTTATTAAATTGCATTGTACATAGAGTTAAGAATATACAGCTACCTGTTGCTACATACTCCGGAGCGGCATAACCATACGTGCCCATAACTCTGGTCGTCACATGCGACTTGCCCGCCGAAGGTCCTAACTTTGCCAAGCCAAAATCAGCTATTTTTGCATTATAGTGCTACAAGAGACAGGTAAAAATAGGTTTATTGAACCAACTCTTAAGCATAATATTTGAAGTAAATCTTTTAAATGAACTCCCTAAAGTCACATCCACTGGTAAATTAACCGGAACAATATATTTTCTTCTATATGATGATGAAATTTACAAATGTAAAATGTGGTAGCTATGAAAAGATTAGAAATTTGAAATAACCTCTATTTCTCCTTACTTATTGGTAAGGATTGTTCATATATTTTTAAGTTATGCTAGAAAAGCAAAGAGGGTTTGTGTTATATTGCTTGCTATAAAGGTCAAGTCATTCTTTTAAGCTTCATCAATAGGCTGACCTTATTAGTCATTTATTGCAGCGGCACAGCAGTCAATGCACGAGCCTCTAAATGCACACTTATGCATAAGATACGCGCTTACCGAATCAAGCAGTATATTTGAGGCCTTAAAATCCCTGTAAATGATTTTCTTCTCTGAAGTATGCAGGAAAGACAAGCCACGAGCTGCTCCAATAGCAATTTTGAGTCGTCTATCCCAATAAAGGGGTTCAACAGCAGGATTCCCTGTGCAGTGTGAAAGAAGAATGAATTAAAATGACTTCTAAGCGAAGTAGTTCAGACTTAAAAGTTTCACATTCTTCTTTCATTTTTGTCGTTCTTCAATTCTTACTTCTGAAGAGATGATTTTCCAAACTGCCTTTCTGAATAAATTCATAGACAAGCAGCAGCTCTTTATCCTCCCAACAGTATCCCAATAATTTGACTAGATTGGGATGCGAAAGCCTTCCAAGAAAGTTCACCTCCGACTGCAGTGCACAAAGAAAAAGGAAATAAACACTGAAACACATTGGAGAACATACATCTTCAGAAGATGTAATGGCAAAGACATCTAAGATGCCAATATTCTGTCAGATTAACTTCTTAGACTCAAATGGCTGATGACAGGAATTAAGGGCGTGCAGTTTTTGTGTTGTCAGATGTTTGCATGTCCAATGAGGTCAACAGTCTTACAAAATTGAAATGTTCTATACATGTTACAATTCTCTGTTCCTTGAAATTGAATCTCCCAAATGTCATCTGACCAAATCTGTGGTAACGCTATTGACCTTATGGCAGAAATACACATTGCTAAGAAGTCACAAGTGTGTAGCGTGCATTAGGCAAGCAAGTTAAGACTTTGACAGTTTGACTTTGCGGACAAACATAAAAATTGGCATGTCTGGCAGCACTTTCAAGAACCTTCCAAGGGAATATTTTCCATCTAGTGTCTCATTTGTGCCGTTAATAGTGTCCCAAAACCTATGTTCATATAAATCTAAATATAAACTGCTCTTAGAAATGTATATTTACCATAAGAAAAGCTAGATGAAGTTTGATATAGCCGAATCCCCACTGCCTTCTAAATAAACTAATTGGATATGCAGGGAAAGTCACAAAAGGGGCCGTTAAGGAGTTATATCACTGGCTGGGAGTTGGATTACAACTTCAAAGGGAAGGTTCATCTCAAATAATGAGAGAGGCAGAATTTGTATCTTGGCTTCAACAGAACTTTGTCACGCTCTTGAAGGTGTGGATCTTAGTTGACCTTTATCAAAAAAGAGGACATAATACTCCACGATGCATTTGTAATCACTTAGAGGTAGAAAAATAGAGAGTCGCCCTCCCAAATCAACTACATCCACTATAGCATTTAAAATAAGTGGTTATTGAGTTCACTTTCTCACGATCTTAACCTTCTTATTTCGTAACAAGGGACCCCCAAGTGTGCATATGCTCAATAATGGAGTTGGGGAGTAGGAGGTAGAGACAGTCCACTAATCATGATTATAGCTAATTCCAATATCCGAAACTTTCTCGATTTCGTCTCTTTTTCCCTCCCCTATTTGCCGCTAATTCACAAGTCAACTTTCGATGTAGACTAGTTAATTGCTAATGAATGTTTTGAGTTAGAACTTACCTGCCACTCATCGAAACCTTGCACACTCTCGGGGTTCAGCTTCTTGATGGCAACAACCATTCCACTCCCCATTTTGGAAGGTGCAAGTGTCTTCTGATCAACCCAGCCCTTGAAGACCTTACCAAAACCTCCCTCGCCCAATAAATTGTCAGGCTTGAAGTTCTTAGTAGCAATTTTCATGTCAGAAAAGCTGAAGACTTTCAAGTTGGGCGTCTCCAGAATCTCCCCATTCAGATCTGCCCCGTCCGGGCTTGCGCTCGCCGCCTCTGAGAACTTGCCATTTCCGCTGCTGCTGCTTGTTGCAGAAAATCCTATGGTGTTGGAGGGGTTATTTGATGTCCCTGCTGCACATAGAGCAGCAAATGTTGCATTAAGTGGTGGACATAATGGATTGATGTGGTAAAAGAAAGAAAGTATCAGACTTCTTGAGCTGTAAATTAACTGAGACAGCAAACAGAGAAAACTAACAAATTGTTTTAAAAAAAAAAACGATTCGATTCGAAACTGAAATTTGAGCATAACCAGCCCCATGAGATGTCAAGACAACAGAGAGGGTAATCAAAGGTGGAAATTTTTCCCGGAGAATTTAAAGAAACAGACTCTAAAGGTGAAGACCCAGAATTAGCAAAGACTCGATCTGGCAAAAGAGAAAAGTAGCGGCTTCTGTGATGCACCTGATGTGGAAGTCTTGGCGTTGCCAGAATGAATGTACTCATTAGATGGGGAACCCCAGCAAATCCCCATCCTGAACTCAGCTCAGCACTTCCCCAAAATTGCTAATTGCCCGAATAGAAGCAGACGACTCTACTTCCTCTGCTGGCTAACATTAAAAGCTTGGGCGTGGCAGCTCCCAATGCTTTATAACAGCCAAGAGAATTCTGGGAAACAGCGGAAAAGGGCAAGAGCGGCTGAGTGATTAAGTAGCTTTTCACACTATTGGCAAGATGAGGTGGACTTATGAGGTGGACTTATGAGGTGGACTTCTCGTGGAAAATTATCCTCTCTATCCCTCTTTCTTGGTTTCAAATTCTCTTTCCTCGTAGGGAGTCGCCACTTACAATGAAACCACTTCGCCGTTTCGTGGGCTGTCTCTGTTTCCTAGTACCATAAACAATTCACTCGTTCGGCAATATTTACGCGGGACGACGGAGTCACCCACTGTCGGAATCAGTGAATTGAAAACGTGACGAACCAGCAAAAGTTCGTTTCTTGACGGTTTTCCCATCAAAGGTCAAATCTTTTTCGGCTGCTTCCGAAGAACTCGATGCGTTTTTAGCTTTTAGATGTCTTGGCCTCGAGACAGAGGTGGTAAATTTTCGATCTTTCCCGAGCCATCGTCAAACCCCGAGACTGGTACGAGGAGAGATGAGGACGCGATGCCAAAGGGACAAGGACGATTTGGAATACTTTGGACGGCAATAAACATTGAGATGACGACATTGATTTCTTTTTCATTTTCTATTAGTTATTTCAAGTTGTCGGCAGGCATTGAATTAAGAAAAAGTTCTCTCTTTCGCCCTCCTTTGGGTGATCAAATAATTAGGTTGCTATCTTAATCACATCATCGTATCGATACTTTCGTTGAACTTGTTTGATCATACCCTTTATAAATTATTAATTCGAGAAATGAGAATTTCTCGAGCTATACCTCCACTTTTGAAATTCAAAAAGACATCCACTTTGGCCAAGACTTCATATGATTTCTATAAGAATGACAGACTAATGATAATGATAATAATAATATTATTATTGAACATATAGAGCGCAAATAATAATCATTCTATCCATAAAAAAAAATTCTAGTAAGAAATAAATATTGACATTTCTATTCTTAGATGAATTACTGAATAAAGTGCATTGCATAATGACACAAATGATTTGTTCTTAAATGGGAATTCATTTTATCATAAGAAAAAAATTATATTTTCATCTCTACCCACCAATGGGGGGCAAGGGCTGGTGATGGGCAGCGATTGGCAACCGATGGCTGCAATAGAGGCGATGACAACCATAAGTCTAACGGTCATTGGCAAGAGGCTACAGCCAATGGTGGCCAACGAGGGATAGTGGCTAGTGAGAGGTGGTGATGGGTGGATTGGCAGTGGCCGATGGTCGACGACAATCTAGGACGGCAGGGGTTAACAGCTGGCAAGTTATGGGTTGGAAGAGAGTCAAAGGGAGTGTGAAAGAAAGAGAATGAAAAACAAGAGAAAATACTATCCTTATTTCCATTTCAGAGAATGAGAAATGAAAAATTTTTACTTTCAATTTTTGTTCTAAATTTAATTCTAGACTAAAAATCTGCTCTAGAAATAGAAAAACTATATTATATTATCAAATGGATCACTATTTAAAAAAAGAAGAAGGTTACAAAGTAGAAATAGAATGATTGTCACTTGCACCCCAATGGCGCATTTATTTGGAGGAGAACTCCATGATAAAGAAAAATACTTTCTATAAAAACTTTTGGGAAAATAATTATTTTTTTATTTGGTTATATATGTTCGGAAAATAATTTCAAGTACATGACTTTATTTAAGGAAAAAATTCAAATTTTACATATTTTACATATTTTATTGTTTTCATTTTCCTTCTTCCTTAGTCAGTGGTTAGCAATGAGCTCATCGATCTGGCAAGCCTAAGGTATTGCTAGTCTTCCTTGCCTTAGGTTGGTGAGCTCAAGCCTTATTGACCTTGGACGAGGCTCAAGCTCACTTATAGCCAAACATTGGCCAATCCAAAAGAAAAAAAGAAAAAAAGGAAAATAAAGAAAATAGAAAATATTAAAATTTTGATTATTTAAAAGTTGAATTTATAAAAATAAAAATAATTAAAATTTCGATTTTTTGCAAATATTTTTTATAAGAACAAATGTTTCATTAAATAAATACAAGCTTGAGAGCCAAGAACCCACACACAGCCTTTCATGGACCCGAGCTTTAGTGCTAAGAGCTAAAGCTCGAATGTCGGAATCCCAAACACATCGTTTATGGACTTGGGCTCAAGCACTGAGGCATCAAGCGCAGGCACCAAGGGTTTCGGCTCACCTCAATAGATCTAGACCCGACCGCGACAAACCAAAGCCTAGCTATCGATACCTCAGAGCCAACGTCAAGGTTTTATGCTCTAGCGTAATTTTTCAAGTTCAAGTGCTAATGCTTAGTCATATCTTGGAAAACGGGATAATTGTCAAATAAATACTAAACCTTTTGTTATTTTGTCGATTTAGTTCTAAACCTTTTTTTCATGCCAAATCAGTCTTAAACCTTTTGCAACTTTGCCATTTAAGTCCTTCCGGCGGATTTTGACCGAAAAATGCATACGTGGCGAACCGAACCTCAGCGACGACGTGGCGGTGACGTGGCACAAAAAATTTAAAAAAAATTCCAAAAATTCCAAAAAAAATAAAAAAAGGGAGGGTCTGGACACCAACGAGGCTAGGGGCATGGCCGCCACCCCACCGATGATGGGGCGGCGACCACAGGTGGAGGGCTCTGGCCCTCCACTTTTTTTATTTTTTTGAAATTTTTTTTGTGCCATCGCCGCCACGTCGTCGCCGACGAGGTCCGGTCTGCCACGTCGTCACCACGTATGCATTTTCTGGCCAAAATCCTCCGGAATGACTTAAATGGCAAAGTTGCAAAAGATTTAGGACTGATTTAGCATGAAAAAAAGGTTTAGGACTAAATCGGCAAAGTAGCAAAAGGTTTATGACTTATTTGGTAATTGTCCCCTTGGAAAACATTTTCCGATTTTTTCAAAATGGAAATCATTTCCTAAATTAAAGGTTCGGTAAGAAAATATTGTTTGACTCTTTCAAAATGGAAATCATTTTTTCTAAATTTAAGTTTTGGTAAGAAAACGTTTTATATTAACTCATTTTTCTGAGCATACCAAACGATAAAAATGAGAAAAATGTTTTCTCGAGAAATGTTTTTCGCGAAATAAATGTACCTTAAGTGGATAAAGAAAGAACAAACATGCCGCACATACTTTAGTTACATACCCATCAAATTTTATACGTGTGGAGAACGGAAGCGAAGACGAAAGAGGGGGACTAAGGTCCAACGTATCTTAAAAGCCAAACCGGCTTTGGGGACCTCCGAAACAACAGTGTTGATGCTGATGTTGTCATTTTGGGAACTCGTGTTGCACGAAGAAGCTGATTACGCGGTCTTCTAACTTTACGACCAAGTCCTGTTCATCGGAATGATCAGCTCTCCAAAGTCAGATGTGTGCATGGAGGTTGTTGCCTAACAACTTCCCAAATCTCTTTGCTTTGTGAGTTTTTGTGTTTGCTCCAAGGATGATGACTCAGCTCGAGTGATAAGTTAGGGATGAGCAAGTTGGCACGCCCAACTCAAGAAGCGCTCGGACTAGACCGATCGGGTTGGTTCAGTTCTTCAGACTTTCGGTCCAATCCTTGTTTCCTAAATATGGAACCGGTTACGGGCAGTCTGGTTCTCAATTCCTTGGAGGACGAGATCTGACCAAGCCAATTATATAATTTAATAATGGAACCAACTTCCCCTCTTCCATTAGCGAAAATGCAATGTCGTATTTGATATTTCTTGTGGTAAAAGTTTTGGAGTTATGCATTCATGAAGTTCCTCAAGCATTTTTGCCCGGAAGTGATACAAATCTAGGAAGGCTGATTGAATTAATTATTTTTAGCTTGAACCATTCATCTTCTAGGGCATATGTTGACTGCTGAGTTTGATTTGTAAGTTTAAGTGCCATTGATATATCATTCATCAACTTTGTTCACCAAGGACACACAAGTACTGCAAATTGTGGGATTGGATTAGGTTTATTGGTACAAATACAATTTTTTTAAATTTTTTCCGATCCCATTGGACCACCGGAAATTGGACTGGACCAGTCGTCCAGTCCGGTCTGGTCCTAAAGATTGGGAACCAGTCCCATTAGTCCAGCTCCCGATTCCGGAAGAGAATCGAACCGCTGGGAAAACCGATCATCCTTAGTCATGAGCTGATCGACAACTAATGCAGCCTTTCGATATTTACGTGTCGAGCACCAATGCATTGTGCGATATATCTCGACCAATTCCTCCGCGCTGGATTAACTCCACTGAGTCCCGGGCTACCAATATTTTCGAATTGCAAGGCGAGCAATCAAGTTTGGCGGACCTATATCGTCACAGTGCAATCTCAGTGAACCCCTGATTTGTTCAGGGAGGTCAACGCTGGATGCCCATCGCATCTCCCTTTGACCAGCTTTTGGTTACATCGATTTATACGCGAAGTCTTCCGTTGGACTAAACTGCGAGATCAAGAGATAATCTTCCGTTTGTCAATGTGACTATAATCAACGTCCATTAAGAAGATTATCGCGACTTTGTGCAAAAGCGAAAGCACGATGAAATGAGTAGGCTTATTTTAATCAAATGAATCTAATATGATCCAATCAAGAGGCAAAATCATGTATTGTTCAACGCAAGGAAGCTGAAGATGACATTTCATGGTCTGGAGAAGAGAGTCCACCTTTGGACTTTATTGAAAAAGGGCTTTCGTCAAGTGCACTACAGAGAGGAGGAGGGAAGGGAGCCATTGACCCGCAATGCATATTCATGACAATTGTAATCATTAACAAAGGGGTGCTTTCACTGTTCCAGGAAAGTTGCTTTTGAAGTGGCAATGGAGGTCTAATCAGCAACCAAAACGATACCATGGCCCATCATTGCCGAATTAAAGTTCATTTCGCGGGGACAGACGAGAGGAGTAATGGCTACTGAGAGCCTCATGGAGCAACCGCATATGCATTTCAATCAGAGTGCAAACATGGGATTTCATAAGGTAATCACTGAAGTCAGTGTCTAATGCAGTTCATGGTAGATGTACCACGTAATTTTACTAAATTTCGAATAGCATTCAAGATCATCTGTTTTCGATTATCTAATAAATCGCTTAATGAAAGTAGATTATTTTTCCATTCATTTCAAAACTTCCATAATCTCTCCCCGAACCAAAGATGAATCTTTCAATTCATTTGGCTCTCGCACTCAATTACTTGTGTAAAATTTCCATAGTTCCGAATCGAATCTCTTTAGAAATAAGATATTTCTAGTATTGTCATAATATCGACCAGTTTCATTCTTTTAACTAAATGAGAAAGAATTTGCAAATTGATAAAACCAGGTGGACGAATTTTTCACCTCCAAGGACTACTGTAGACGAGAAAGGGGAATTTTCAGCACCTCAATTGGGAAATCAAGAGAAAATAGAGATACTGAGGTGCAGAACATCATCGGTTATGTGGAGATCCGAAGCCTCACGATTGACTCGGAACGTGCAAGAAGTCTACTCGGTGCTGGTTCTGCAGATTCAAGTGGAACAAGAGAAAGGAAGGGTCGTCCAGTGATTCACACGATATAAGCCCAAAAAGTGCAAGGAACTTGGAAAAAGCGTTTTCTATTCTCTCTGTTTTGGCTCGCACATTCAAAAAGCCACAACCATACCATCCAAAGTCAACGGTTTCAACACGCCAGCCAAGGCACAAAACATACGTATGCTTCCTTCGTGGAAAGACCAGAAGGTCAAAGGTATCCCACCGATGAAGCAATGGCCAGTGAACAGTAAATTTGAAGCGAATATGGAACCCCTTCCAACTCATATAATGGTGGTATTATCTACCCTCATCATAAGGCACACCATCGTGATCGTACACCAACAAGATCATGCAAAAAAGAAAAAAAGAAAAAGACCCGAGGATCATGGACAAAAAAATGCAAGGGAGGATTTTTATCAGGGGCCACAGGTGAACCATTACATGCACCGCTTAAAAGATCTAACGAGAGTCAGAAAGAACGCAACGAGAGAAAAAAGGAATGGATTGCATCTGAAGTTTCATACAGAAAATCCACGGAAGTCTACATAGTGGTCTAAGTAACTAACCAAGAGGTCTCTCTTCGGCAGAACTCAGCATGTCCATGAAGCCACAGCACGATCACGCGCTACAGCAACCGGCCAGATGTTACAAGAACTTGTGAGTAAGGAAAGATGTTGTAAGAGTATCTATAGCAGTGAAAAAGGGTCATCCCCAGCATGTTCCTACCAACGGAGGAAATCTTAAGGTGATCAACTCCATGCATCATCTTTGATTCACCGCAACCTCAGGGTTAGGATACAAACCATTTTTTGCAACCGGAGGGTTCAGGTCCTCGTGTACCCACCAACCACACAGAACTTGTTGATTCCCAGCTCATATGAAAGATAAGATGACTTCTGACAAATTTCACTCAAGTCTCAACGCTAAGTGCCCCATCATCCTCAGGATCCTCAGCTGGTGTCTCCGGAAAGAATTGTTCATCAGGATAAATCGTCTGAAATAGCTGCCAGAAACAAAAGTAGGCCAAAAATTACATATAGAAACTGAGCATCAGCTCTATCCAAAATGAGCTAAACAGACAATGATATGCACAGGAATCCCTGCCTGAGTATTTGTGCCCACACACCCACCCACAGACGTGTGTTCAGTCTAGTTGTTCGAAAGTCGAATTGAATAAAGATCGCACTTTACACAAAAATAACTTTCATATTAAGCATTCAGTCCAATTAGAAATTCAGAGTCAGGCCAGCTCACTCTATGTTGCAGTTATTTCTTTTGGGCTAAGTATTACAATATGACTTCAGTTCAAAGATAGCAGTTACACTTATTTTAAAATATTTGAGCCTAGAAATACACAAACAAGGTTAACTTAAACTAGAAAACAACTTCCACTGGTTTTGGACAAAGTTCAATGTCAAGCCGGCTCAGAACATAAAGATAGGCAAAGCCAATGGAGTTATCTTTTCTACACTTCATCCAGATATTAATGTTATCTTTTGATAGGTATCATATGGATAAAAACAACTGTTAACCATTAATAATCATTTCATGCACTAAAATCCAAAAAAGAACTTAGAAAAGGTACTTACTATGGTAAGTTGAATAATCTCACAAGATAAACATATTGATGCCTACTCTTGGTCCTATTTGCACATTTGGATAACTACAACCATCAGACCACAGACACACTAAAGAGAAAAGATTCTAGAGCAAACCCAACAAAAAAGAGGAAGAAGAAAACCATAGAATATGAACTTCTGAGAGAAACGAAAAACTGAGAATAGAACTTAGAATGAAGAACCTAAGGCAAGTCAACTGCATGTGTACCTTAACAGTTGCATCTAGTGCATCATTGAAACCTAAACTTCCATCAGGCATAGGAGTGGAGCTCACAGTTTCAACTTGCCCCTGAAATAAAGAAGATAGTAATCAGAACATTAGAGAGAGTATCGCCCCAGAAGACTTGATCAGTGTTGCATTTAAACGACCCATATCTTCCTCAAGGTCTCTACAAAGAATACAGATAAGGGCCACTTCAGATCAATCGCTAGAACTGTGGATCAACCTTTAAGAGGTCACCTGTTCACTATGATTCTCTCTCGGCTTAGATGGGAACCCCTTCTTGACATTTCTTTTCTCTCTCACAAGCAAAATATGTATGTTGAGTTAGGAATCGACTCCACAGGAATCTTCCTCTGCCATTTTGGCATGCAAAGTACAAGTTTTTATCTGAGATTGGTGCCTCTAGAGTTGGACAACCATGAACTCCTAAACTGACTAACAGTCCGTCATTTGAATAATTTTTTCCATGAAAAAACTTGGTTTTTATTCCATTTGCTAAAATTTTCAGATTTTATTTAATTGCTCTCAAAACTTTTTTTCCTGAGACACTTTTTCAATACTTTTTATGCAGATACAACAGTATTTAACAAATTTCCTAATGTAGAAGTTTACAATACCATACATGGCAATAAAATGTTTTTCAAAGCCCCGCATGGTTGACCTTTTCTTGTTTCTCCCCAAATACTCATTTGAAGGGGAATTTGGGTTGGCAACATATGGAGAACGCATACTTCATAACAGACATAGATCAAAACTAAAACAGAGACATGAGTAGCTCCAAAGACAAAAGGTCAAGAACCACACCGTTGTCAGTTCTTGGATATACAATGCCCTCCAAAGTAGAAGAGGATCTGCTCTAGCATCCTCTGTTTGTACTGTAGAAGCAGGAGTGCTTTCAGAAACCCCGGAATTATCAAGATTGATTAGAGCATTTATGGCTCTATGCAGTAATTTCTTCCCTTGACTGGCCTCATCGCACAAAGCTGAAAGATAGAGCACGAACCTGATTGGAGACAAATATATACAAACTCTATAAGATATTCTTGAGAAGGAGATATGTCTCTTTCTTGGAAACTTTGATGTGTTCCACTTTTTGTATTCCAGAACAAAATCAACATTGTTAACATATTCTTGTAGCCATATAAACTTTAAAAGATGTGAAATCTCCGTCCAAGTCAGGAGTCAGAAGATTGCCAACCGAGCAATATAGGGAGGACTACATTAAAGAGAGCCGTAGAGGACACTTGTTCAATAATGAAATTACAAATTGCAATTTTTAATGCACTGTTCTTCTCATACTATGTGTAATCACTACTTTGAGAATTAAACCTTTTCTGATTAAGCATCTTAACAAGTGCCACGAGTGCCCAGGGCTCTCACTAACAGGACCCATATAGGAATCAACTGCATTTAGGGGGGAAAAAAATCTCTGTACAACTCTAGAAAAGTATAAACAGATACCTTCATTTACTTGGATTTTTTTGTACTCTTTAGATCAAGATAGCAACATCATGGAGGCAGACTCTATATACAATTTCAAGATAACCCCCCCCCCCA
Organism: Melaleuca alternifolia; assembly: GCA_019926035.1. Classification (NCBI taxonomy): domain Eukaryota; kingdom Viridiplantae; phylum Streptophyta; class Magnoliopsida; order Myrtales; family Myrtaceae; genus Melaleuca; species Melaleuca alternifolia. Next base: position 2,310,252 of record JAGKPW010002416.1, on the reverse strand, counting down.
AAACCCATTCTTCTTCCACTTCAAATACGCATTGTTTCTCAGTTCTTTTTTTAGTTTGTTATGCTATTATTATGCAATTTAATACTGAATTTTTCACTTTGAAATGACCATGCAAAGTAACATCCTTTAAGGAAGAATAGACCTATCACCTATCCAATCGTACCACTCGAAAAAGTAAATAAAATAGCAAGTGTAAAACTTGCAAAGCACTAAAACAGGAGCTTGTCTACATATCAGCAAATTTTAGGCTATGTTCCTAAAGCAGGTAGTTGTTACTTGCGGCACAACAACAGACTTACATGCTAGAGGGACAAACGGCTAAATTACCACCAATCTGCAGAACTCGAACTGATGTAACTTGCTCCGGATACAAAGCTAGAGGTCAAAGAAAACCCAGAAAGCAGTTAATAAACTAAGCTTATCCACCTTAAGGACATGCAAAAGAAACTGATGAGCATTCTTACATCTTGGAGGATACACAATTAAAAAGTTTGACACATCTGGTTTCAGTGAAGATGTCAGAATGCATATTCCCCTAGCCACCTTTGCTTTAACGTGTGCATTTTCCATAAGAGAATTCTGTGGTAGCGAGCCTATCGACAATTGAACTGTAAATGACGGTTCCAACACCAGCTTATGACTGAAAATGTCCTGACCAGAACCTAATCTAACACCTCTGTACTGTCCACGCTCCTGCAGAACTTCCAAGCAAAAACAGAAATTGGACTCTTATAAACAGACAAACTGATACTGGAAAAGAATGCCATAACTATGTACCTTATCCATATGCAAGGCAATCACTGGCATTCTCAAAACCTGTAGAAATAAGTTTAAGGCCAAGAAATGCACCAATTAGTAAAACAAAGTTTTCCTTTTTTATCAGCTAACATTCAGCTTAAGACCCGGTTCTTCGCGTGTCCGGAACGAACATTGTCATCACATTCTATAGAAGACCATGCACAACACATCATACAGTGTGTAGCGCCATTTTGAGCCAGTTACTTGCATACGAGTTCCAATGTAACCCAAGCATGTATATGAATAATGTTCCAGACTTCAAAATCAATTTCACAGGCAGGATAATAAGGATTGTAGTAGAATGGCAGCATAGGTGACTTTGAATGTGAGTCTTCTTCCTTAAAACCAATAAAATTGTTGACCGTAGATTGGACTATCTTGTATATTTCTGAAAAGACCTCATGCCAGCAATTTAATATATACAACTGAGGTCTGATAACAATAAAAATGACAAATCATATGTCTTGCAGCTTTAGATTTCAATACAATGTTCACTGCATCTTTTTATCCCATCAATTTGCCCATGCATGCATTGTCTGGTCATTGTGCAGGACGAAGGAGCCATTTGCCTTGTTTTGCAGGTAAAAACAGTCAAATGATTGTCACGACATGCATTAATACGCCGTACAAGGGGACAGCTAGCTGTTAACCATGGTTTTCAAGATATATCCAGGTATTATTCTTAATTGTTGGACATCCTGATCAGTTTTTTTGCTTTCCAGTGAAAAGCATGCAAGGTCAACGACATCCATAACCAGTGATGCCATAAAGCAAAAGGAATATTCATGGACCTGTTACTGGACTTACATAGATGCAACCTTTGACAGCAGCACGTCGGCAAAATGCCTGTGCAAGCTCCCCTTGACCATAGATTGGGTAAATCAAAGCCCCAACAGCATTTGGAAATCTATAAAGAAACCAGTAAAGCCATCAGAGTAGTGGCTGCTAAAATCACAACCATTATATTAGGATCTTAACAATGCCATGATGTGTAAACTAATTAATTGATGTCAGACAGAGATACAATATGCATATTCAACACTACAAAACTATGATGTCACAATCTTCCAGTTGTATTTTCAAAACAGCATTTACCATTTTTCCACACATGAGAAGCTGTCTATCCAGCATTTCATTACTTTCCAATAAAGATACAGTCTAGCCGAGTTCTGGCTGATTAACGGAACTTGCTGTCAGCAGCTCAATATATGTTTCTTTCATATTCTGGGTCTCAGATACTTTAACTTCACAACTACGCCTTTCCACCTTTCATTAAGTACTCTACCAGTCTGTCTAGTTTAAAGGTTACCATTAAAAACAGCCCAAACAGACTCTGTACCTGCTTATATCTCAATCCTATTTAAGCTTTCAGAAAAGAAGAAAAATATATATATTTGTTTCCATGCATATGCAAGCCAGAGAAATCACCCGGGCGGTATTGCCATACCGTTCAGCATAGACTCGTAAATGAGACTAGAAAAATAAGAACGAACCTGCCCACTGATGAGTGATACAGCGCTAATCGCTCGATTCCTTCTTTTGTACTGATCACGACTTTGCATGCCTCCTTATCTTCCTGATCATAGTCGGCCATAGCTATCGCATAAAGAATAACCCTAACCAACAAATGACAAGCCTTGTCAGTCCTAGCTAAACTGAAGCATTACAAAACATTTCCACCGCACACATCGGACATTGTTCAAATAAGCCATCGAATCCCATTAAAATGGAAAAGAAAGCTGTCAATAAGGAAACTCGATGGGCATGAGCTCACGACTTAATCTTCTCTGGAAAGCGCATCTTCGCCAAAAATTCAACGAAGGGACTTGCCAAGTCCTCTTCTGAAATCCTATCACTCTCCCCATCTCCACTAAAATGCTGCTGAACAAGCTTGAAGAACCTCATCAACACATTTTTCTCCACCAAGCTCAAGCTCTTATCTTTGAAGATGGCAGACCGAGAATCGGGCACATTTACCAGGTTCCCACACTTATGGTAGAAGAGGCTCGCATCGATCGACTTGAACTCCAAATACTGATTAGCCCCCGATCGTAATATCGCGTCGATGGCCTTGTCCGCGCAGAACAATACCCGAGGTCCGGAAAGATCCAAATTGAACTTCCTCGAGTGTTGCTCGAGAGTTTCTGGTGCAAAGGAGCAAATCTCCACGTTTGAGTAGAGCGACCGTAGCTCGACGCTCGTGGTGGCGAGATCGCCGCCTTCGGACGCGGCGGCGGGGTTCGGAGAGGAAGGACGGGACTCGAGGAAGCTGGAGAGGTCATCCGGAGGGAGAGACGCGAAGTGAGAACCATAGAAGGGGTTGGGGTCGAGGTGGAGGACGGATTTGCCGACGGCGGAGGCGGCGGCGGCGAGTATCGACTCCGGGAGGCCGGTGCCGACGATTATGAGGTCGAAGTTAGCCGGCTCGATCGGGGGGTAGGGCGGGAGCTCGGCCATCGCGGTGGCGCGTGAAAATGAAGGGGGCAATGGCGATTGACGAGACAAACCGTAGCGAAGAAGCCATGAATCTTCGCTGACGGTTGACGGTCGAGGAGTTCATGGGCCATCGGGCCGGGCTTAAACATGGGCTCATGGAGAGCGGTCGTTGTGGGCTTTTCCTCGTGGAGTTCCCCAGAAGACGGAAACTAGAGAGAGAGAGAGAGAGAGAGAGAGAGAGAGAGAGAGTGGGGGAGAGCGGCCATGGCAGCTCCTGGGAAGTGCTTGCTGGTTACAGGTCCTCCCGTAAGCTCCTTTCTACTGTCTCTAGCGAGCTTGTCTTTGATCTTTTCTCTTAGTGCTTGCTTCAAGGGAAGAGTTTTCGTCCCTCGCTCGCTCTTCAATGGAAACTTTCTTCGTCACAGGGCGTGGGGAAGACGACTCTGATAACGAGAGTCTTCGAGTCGCTCAAGGCCTCGAACCCTCGTTTGAAGGTCCAGGGTTTCTATACTCGTATGTACTCTCTCTCTCTCTCTCTCTCTCTCTCTCTCTCTCTCTCTCTCTCTCTCTCTTCCTGGTTCCAGTGGCGGTGGAGAATCGTTATTGATTTGGTGGTTTACTGCGTGTGATGTGGGCTAATACTGATGCAGGTGAGATCCGAGAAGGAGGAGAACGAGTTGGCTTCGAGGTGGTGACGTTGGATGGACGCACAGGTCCCCTCGCCTCTTCCACCATTTCAACGTGCTCTCTCTCTCTCTCTCTCTCTCTCTCTCTGAGTCACGTAGAGATGTAGAAGCTTCAATATCATGCTGGGGTAAATAGATCATAGTTGGAAACTTGAATGGATAGCTAAGGGATATGATCACTGAGCCAGCAATTTGTCGAGTTCTTGCATAAAATTCGATGCGGAACCTCTGAAGTAGTGCTCACTTTCTGCACATTTTCTGTTGCTGAATTGCTGTAAATCTTCAAAGAGAATAGTGCATTCTGCAGCTTGAACCAATTGCATGTCCAATCTTGTGTCCTTGATTGGATCGTTTTTTTTAGTCGTAATGATCATCAGAATGCATGACCCTATAAGGCTATGCCCTTTGCATCTATTGATTGCTTGTGCAAAGCCCCCTGCTACTAGTAATGATAGCGAGAAGCCATTGTGAGAAGCCTTGGATGTGGCAGATGTGTTTATTAGAATGGGAGAGACTGAAAAGATTGAAGAAATGCAGATAGTGACTTCACAAATATATGCTGTTTTGTTTCTTCAAGAAACTGGTTATTTTAGCGAAAGCAGTGAACTGCTGAATAGTCCCTAGCCCGCCACCCCACCTCCCCAAATAATAAAGCGCTTAGGTAGGTTGCTTATAAGTGCATCGCTTGCCCTTTGGGTGATTGCACTCTCTACATGCTAAACATCATTCTGAATCTTTGCTTCCCTTGCTGCCTGTTATGGCCTACTTAGTGTTTCGCTCTCAGCTAATGCATCTTCTGCTTGGCAGCTCAGATTCACTCAGATGGCCAACAGTTGGGAGGTACAAAGTCGATATAGCTTCGTTCGAGTCCCTTGCTTTGCCCATGTTGCAGGTGGATATTTCAAATTCAAGTTCCGATGCCTCATGCTTTGTTGTGATTGCAATATGAACATGTGTTTCCTGTTTTCTGATCCTTGTTGTGGTTGCCAATTCAGCCAATTCATTCTATTCAACACGCAGATGTATGTGTGTTTGTTGTGTTTGTATTCTTGGCATCGGGGAAGAAAATCATTACACATTATGAATTTCATACTAGGCAATCCCTGCATCAATTAGGATTTGGGTTCTTTTTTTGTTTAGCCATCTGGTCATCTTTGCTAGCAAAGTCTTTCTTGTCGTGTCCAGAATTTAATATGCCGTTCATGTTAAGTAATGGCAATTGCCAGGCCTAGCTTGATTAGGACTACCTAGCATTAATAGATCCTATAGATCCTCTAGAATCGTCAGTTTTGCCGCATACTTTTGTTGCTCTCTTGTATAGCTATTGTTTAATTGTCTGAAAGGGGCTGTTAATTGAAGCTTGAATGACAAGTTCACTTGCATCAGGTCAAGGAAGATACTGATCTCTACATTATTGATGAAGTTGGGAAGATGGAGCTATACAGTTCGGCATTCTTCCCAGCTGTCCTGAAGGTTCTCCAGTCCAATGTCCCGCTCTTGGCATCCATTCCCATTCCAAAAAATGGTCGCGATATACCCGGAGGTATGTTTTATAAAGGCAGATGATACTCACAAGTTGCTGCATCAGCACTCCAATTCTTATCGCCTATTAGGACTGTTGAGAAGAGTACCTTTATTTTGACCAAAAAAAGAGAGAGAAGAGTACCTTTCTTGTGGTAGACTGGCGATTATGAATCATAATGCGGGAGAGAAACTATACAGACATATAATATAAGGTCCTTTTAGAGGAAATTGATGCCCGAAAATCTCAAGCAGAATGAAAATGACATGTTAAAGTTGAAGTGTTAACTCTTCGGGCTCTGTTAATTGAAAATGCATCTCTGCAGTTGCACGGTTGAGGAATCATCCGGGAGCAGAAGTTTTCATTCTGAGCACAAGTAATAGAGATACTGTTAGAAATCAAATATATAACAAGCTACTCGACTTACTCCCCAAAGGGTAAGCAAGAGGTTGGTTATCCAACTCTAATCCAGATTGCCAACTTGCCTTGCATCATGCTGACGAATGACAATTGTCCGCTGGTCTCCAACTGGTTCAATTTGCATATCATCTTGAAGAAGCAGCGCATTTGTGCTGTATAAGGTAATCTACAAGACAGATATCCTCAAGAAATCTGATGGTTGGTTGAATTAGTCTATGAATGTTGGGATTTTGTCTTCTCTTAAGAACTCACAGTATTTAAGCAGTTACTTCGTTGGATGTCCTTCCCTGATGGAAATGCTAAAGTGTTTGACGTGCACTCGAGTCACCTGGAAAGTGTTTAGATGCAAATATACTATGTGGTCATAAATCTCGCTTGCATGAATTCATGCATGACTGATTTGAGAAATTGTTGGACCATGCTCCATCCTCTCACATAATTAAGGTGAGAGCGATTGTCAAGCCAGAACCTCTGTGCATTTCATTTTTCCATTTTTATTTTTTGTTCGCTTTGGATCCAACCTAGATTATTCGTGTTAACCAAGTGCAGGATGGATCTTTATGCGTTATGCAAAGATTACATCCCGAGAAGTGATAAATTGCTCTAATCCTCAGGGCAGTCAGATTTTGAGATATCAAAATCAAAGGGAGAATGAAAGAATGAGTGAATGAATGAATGGATGGAGCTCATGCTGAGGTCCTGGGAGGCAGTGGGACTTCTCTACTTCCATGACTTGCTTGAAGACATTATCAATGTACATGGGCAACTGGTTGAGTTGAGATGTGGCAGTTTTGGTCTTTTGGAGTTTCGGTTGGGTTTGGATTTGTAATTAGCAGACGAACACTGACTGATCTCTCGGCACTGAGATTGGATTTGACGCAAAGAGAACTTCAGGACTTGCTATTCAGAGGTTGGCCCACTATATGAATCGAACTTGTGACCTTGTTGGACGAGATGTGACCCTTTCACCACTAGGCCAATCACCTTGATGGCAAATGCTAACCTTTTCGATATAAAGTTTGAAGTAACTAAAAACTCGAGAGCTCCAAACATATCCTGCATAGCGTTTAAGATTGTCCGAACGCCAACTTTGCCATTCCATGCATTGATCGCTATCAAGAGTAACATGACTATTTAACAGTAATTAACCTCACCAGGAAAGAGGCATAAGCTCCAAACTAGGTCAAGCACCTAGAGCCAATCAAGATTCTTGCCTTAAGAGATCTCTTAGGAAGGCAAGCATCGCTACTAGTGAGTGCCTAGCAAAAGTGCTTAAGACTTCGCTAGCACATGAGTTATTGTGCTAAATTACAAGAAAAATTATCAAAAAAGTCAAATTCATTGTACTTGTATCAATTTAGTTTTAAATCTGTTGACTAAGTGTTAATATTTTTTTGACAATTTGTCAATTCAATTCTCCAATTGCTAATTTAGTCCTAAATTTTTGGAAGATTTACCTATTAACATTAAACTTTTTAATGGTTTGTCATATTAGAAATTGGCTAGAAATTGCTAACTTGACAATGTCGTCAGCATAGCCCATCCCATGTGGTATGATTGATGCGGAAGTGAATAATTTTTATTTTTTCTAAACTTTTTAAATATTTTTCTCTCTTTTTTCTTCTTTTTTCTTTTTTTTTCTAGCCATGGGCCTGCAAACCTCAACCAGTCTTGTTGAGGTCGGCGAGAGCATCACAACTTTTGGCTAGGTCATCCTTAGTGCTTGGTGATGATTGGCTGGCTATCTCGTAAGCCTAGGATTAAGGTGAAAAATAAAAGAAAGAAGATAAAAATAAAAATAAAATCTTACCCCCATGTCAAAGCTAGTCGTATCACATAGAATGTCTAGCCTCGACTAGACCGCAATTTCAGCAAATCCCAATTAAAATTCATTAGAAAGACTAAATCATTAAAAGATTCACGATTAATCAACAACTCGTTAAGATATTTATGATTAAATTGATATGAATTGACGTAATTATAAATTTTTAGCACCAAATTTATATATCGTGATTAGAATTGAATTGATAAGAATACGATAGGTTCGTGAACTTGTGGCAATTTTCCGCTAATTTAGGTACAGTCCGCACTACCGAATGAAAAGGCATTAGCCAATGGGATGAACTGGTCAATCAATTCGAGGCAAAAAGCCGCCACCGTTCCACCTGCCCGATTGAAGCTCCCCCCCACCCCACAAAGAAAAGAGAGACAGAGAGAGAGAGACAAAAGAGTTTTCAGAATCAAAGGAATCGCGCACCGAACCGGATACCAAATGTCGTTCCCTGATTGGTCAAGCTTGATTAGAAATGAAGATGAGGATAAAGTCGGGTGCTTAGGCTTCGTTAGGTGTATGTAATAACAAAGCCTTTCGGTCTCGGGTCTTCAAACGTTGTAATTATGTCTCGCCGAGTCACCAACTCCCAAGCGAAAGTGCCAACAAGCACGGGACACGGGGACAGCCCTTTTTTCTTCTTCTTCTTCTTTTCGGTGCGCCAGGTCGTTATTTGCAGCCGTCGATTATTGGTAGTTTTTTCTTTTTCTTTTTCTTTGAAGGAATTATTAAAATAAAATAAAATAAAAATCGTTTGTTCGTAACGGGCGGACGATCTGTCCGCGCGGATCAGGCCGCATTATTTTCACGCTCTATTTAGCTTAAACCAAATTCATTTTTCTCGCTCGACCTCAGTGAGAAATAATAAATTTCGCTTGTTCATCTTTTTTTCTGTGTGCGTGAGTATATTTTCATCGTGTTAAATGGTAAAAACTCGCATTTTATAAAATGTTGATTTCTCTTTATGCTCAAAAGCAAAGAGTCAACAAGTTGAATCAACCAATAAATTTCTTTTCCTTCTTTTTGGCCTTTTGTCTTTGCTCTCGAAATAACTATAGATAATGCCGGGAAACACCAAAAATAGAAAGAAAGGGAAAAAAAAAAAAGACTCGAAATCACACCCTCATTCAATGATCTCTCGAATTTCCCATCATTATAAGACCACTAACATGTGAACTCATCTAAGTTGAATATCAGACCCAATTGACTTGTCAAAACTATGTCTTTTACGAAATGGCGAATGTTCAAACACGAAGAACCGAAGAACCCGAGATTCACGAATAGACGAGTGAGAAGAATAAGAAGAAAAGCGGCGGATTTCTTTTTTCTTTTCAATTGAGTGCATACTCTAAGGGCGGAGGCCATTTTGGTCAAAATTTACAAAGATACGACTTTGGAAGATCTTCCAATCTGAAAATTTCAAAGGTCCTGGTGGGAATGGGCGGAGGCCCACCAGAGGAATCTCTCTCTCTCTCTCTCTCTCTCTCTCTCTTAGATAGTCTTCGCCGTGAACTTTTTCTTTTATTGATTGATTTCGGTCGAACGAAGCAATTTCTTCTGAGTGGAAAGGATTGGGAAGAGATGCATGTCGATATCGGGCATTGATTGGAGCGTTCGAGGCCAAACTCGCTCACTGTCGAACTTGGTGGCATCCAAGGAACGACCCGACCCCCCATCATCATCATCATCATGACTTCCTACTTTAAAAAGGGGGCGTCGAAAAGAAGAATCGATGGAGCCACCAAAATCGGAGAGACAAGAGGGACAGGAAGAGATTTGCCCGGTTGCATGTTGATGAAGCTACTTGGCGTTAAAGGACCAAAGACAGCTTGTGAAATCAATGTGCAAATCGATATTGCATGGAGCGATTGATAAGTAATGGATCGTGGATTTTGTGGTGAAGGTCGAGCTTCTTGTGGTGAAGGAAGGCCGTTCTTGCATCTCGGATTGAATGAACTCGACCGTGGCCTCGTGGATCGCCGCCGCCGCCGCCCCCCAGCTTAAAAGTCTCCGTCCCGTCACCAACCACTTCACCGTCTCCTCCGCTCGACACGACGGCTCTTCCTCTCTTTTGCCCAATTTCGTTTTGCGAATTTCCTTTTCATGGTTCTTCTTTTGTATCGTTTTCCCACTTTTTCTATTAAGGTCGCTGTGGTCCCAAACGGGCGCCTGCATCGGCTTTTAACGAGTCCCTTCCTATGCGGCATGTTCTGCCATAAAAACGAGTCGTGCCGTTTGTTCGTCGAGAATCGATCAAGGAAAACAGTCAACGGCACATCGATTGCAAGTAAATCAACAGTCCAGTGCAATTGAACTAGCAAAAGATTGAAGTCTAGTAACTCTGTACTCATCAAAAGAAGGACAAACGATAACAAAAGGGTCGTAATTTTCACAAGACTTTTATTCATCACCATAATTTTTTTTTCTCAATCACGTGAGCGCCACGTGGACGTAAATCAATCGCTCCGGTGCCTCTTTGACAACGTATGCTGACGATTTGCCAAACAATATTTTTGAGTCCGGCGCGGAAATTCCGGTCCAAAGTTGAAGACGAAGAGCATGGCGTGGCAAAAGAGACTAAAAACGACCACGTTTCACCTCTCTCTCTCTCTCTCTCCCTCCTTCCTTCTTATTTTATTTTATTTTATTTTAACTCCCAAGGTGATCACGTTGTACCACAAGACATCTCTGGTTCCGTTTTTGGTGCTTCTCTCTGCTACTCTGGCTAATGAAAATTAATAATAATGGCATAAATAATCTCTGAATTTTAATCAAATATGTAATGTAATTTAATTTGATTTCTGAATTTTCTGTTAATATTCAAACTGGTCTTCTAGACCATATTTGTTTGATGTGGTCCATGAATTAATTTGAATATGTACAAAAAGTTTAAAAATCATATTGAATAAATTCAAAATTAGTCAAAACATATATATAATTTATGGATCATAATCCCAAAAAACTACGAACGCTATCGACATGTTGCAAAGATTAGCACGAGATAAGTTTCGTGGAATCGAGTTATTTACACACAAAAAAAAAATCGATGGTGTGGCCTATTTAACTCCTTACATTACTGTGAGCCACTTTTCCTTCTCCTTTACGTGCTTCGAAAAGTAATTTTACCCCACTTTGAGGAATTGGGGTTAGGTTGTTTTCTAGAATGTAAGCAATTTCGTCCAAATCCACTAATCTAGAGTCATTTAAACGCCCGCTTGCTATATCAATGCGGGTGGGCGAGCGAGCCACGTTGGACAATAAATTAATAACATGTCGAATTTTTTTCCAGCCAAAAAATTGCATGCGGCCAATTCTTTTTTTTTTCTCTCGACATCGATTTTTATGGATGAACATCAAGAGATTAATTTATTTTTAAAATTAATACTTAAGTGATTGAGAAAAAAAATTATAATTTCAAAATAAGTGCCATGCGAAAGTTTACGGCGCGTGTTGCACCATCTCCTCCGTAGGAAAAAAAAAAGTATATAGTATTTATTATACACTCCCCGCTTCTTCGTATGACAAAAATTTCGGTGACGGCGCCGACCGCGAGACTCGCGCCAAGCCAACCACTACGAATGAGCAAAAGCCACGGGAGAGGCGCACGTGACGACAAAGGAAGAGCGGGTCCCACGATTCCTGTCTTGTCGGGGGGGCGGGGAATAGTAATGGGGACAAAAGAGACGACCCATGTTACCTTCGAATTTTTCCCCAATTTCACAATGCCGCGGTTTCGGTCTTTGGAGCAGGAAAAAGACGTTCGTGGCGCAATTGTCGCACTGATTGGCGGGGGGTGGGGCGTTTCTCGACGTTCGAAGGACCGCCATCTCGCGATCTTCCCCTCCCCCCGACTCGTGTGGCGGGATTTTACTTATTTCTTAGCGCACTAAATTTGGCCATTTGTTAATTAGGGGAAAAAATAGGCTCTCTGTCGAAATATTTTTGTTAGTAAGAAAATCGATATTGATAAACTTATTTTTTTGAAGGTAGGGGTGTACATGATTCAAGACGATCATGTTCCTCCCTAGAACCGGCTCTTTCCCGGAACGGGGAACCAGACAGATGAGACTGATCTCCGACCTATAGGATCCGATTCGATTCTTAAGATATCTAATAGGATTGGTTGGGAATTGAGAAAATTTCAAAAAAAAATTGAGTTTATTTACTATTTTAATAAAGTTGGGTAAATATTAAAATTTTAGAAATTTAAATTAAGTTCTTTTTACATTTTTATCTTTACTAAAATATAAATTTTTTTATCAGTTCAGTCCAATACTCCTCAATCCTCCTAGGAACCAAGAATTGGACTGTCCGGACACCATTTCTACTTTTGGAAATCGAATACCGGACCGACGCTTTCGGTCCGATCTGATTCCTGATTCGAGTGGTTTAAGTTGCTCATCCCTATTTAAAGGGCCACAATAGGTTCAAAATTTATTAGAAAAATGCATTTTACAAAATGGGTGACTGATAAGAAATAAAATGGGGGTGGGGAAAGATCTCGTATCTTCTGTGTCAATTTCTTGAAGAAGTACGTGCCACTTGTCGAGAAAACCGACAATAAGAAGCAAAAATGCACTGGACTCGCGTGGTCATGCTAACATGCACGCATGGATATAAGAATGTTTATATGGAGATGTATTAATTGATAAGAAAATCGGTTTTAATTAACTCTGTCTTTTGAACGGGATTGGTCAAAACTTAGGCTCCATTTATTTCAGAAAAATATATAATACTTTTTTCTAGAAAATTATTTTTCTGGAAAATAATAATATTTTTCAGTATTCGTTTGAAACTTAAGGAAAACTATAAAGATATATATATTTTATTATTTTTTGTTATACATTGACATATCGTCAGCCACAAGTCTCGCAAAGTCCCATAAGCTCCTGACTTGCCACTAGAGGCTCCTAAAGGCTACGAGCTCGCAGTCAAAGGCTGCTAGCTCACCAGCTTCGGACAAGATCGAGACACATTGCTGAAGGCCGTGATATTTAAAGGTGAACAAATAAGACGGAAAATGTTTTCCACATTCAAAAAAGAGGAAAACGTTTTTGTTAATTATGAAGGTGTTTTTTTTTTTACTTGTGGAAAATATTTTACTTGACTATTTTGTTTTTCGTGAAACGGATGTCGAAAAATATAAAAAAAAATTTCTGAAAGTTATTTTTCATAAAATGAATGGACCCTCCCAAGAAAAAAAATAAATTTCAAAATCTGTGAATATTAGGAAATAAAAGGAGCATGAAAAAAAGATCTAAAGGATCTTCCTTAAATAGACGATGAGAGGCTTTTCTGTTGAAGCACGTGTCACCTGGCGATAAAATCCGACGATGAAAGGCAAAAATGCGCGACGCGTGTATAACTCGTGTGGTCCTGCTAACATGCACGCATGTGGGTACGCAAATTCTTAGCACATTGTATATGGCCATTTTACAAAAAAAAAGGTATTTTTTTTTTCAAAATCGGTGCATTTTTGGAAATAAAACGGAGGGAGGAAAGATTTTAGGATCTCCTTTAAATAGAAGGCGGAACACTTTCTTGCAGAAATACGCGTCGCCTGTGGAGAAAATTGATGATGAAAAAGCAATTTGCGCATGACTTGCATAGTCCTGCTGACTTGCACCATGTGCAATGCAAGGTCTTAGCACATTGAATTTGACCTTTTCTAAATTAGGAAAAAGCAGACGATGGATAATATATATATATATATATATATATATATATCGAGACATTTTTATCGATAAAAAAAGGTTTAAATTATCTCGCTTTTCTTAAAGGGGTGTATTCATCGGGTGAATTTATATAAATAAAAAGGATGTGAGGAAAGGATGTCGAATCTTATCATCACATAAGCATGTATCGCCCGGTAAGAGAACCAATCATGAAAGGCAAAAATGTGCCAAGATGTGCACGGCTCGCGTGGTGCTATTGACGTGTACACATGGGTCGCGCGGCATGCAATGTGTCGACACCTTAAATTTAATATTTCATTAGATTGGAAAATTAAAGTTGACGAGAAATAAAAATATTTTATATTGAGATGTTTTTGCCCATAGAAAACCTGTTTTTATTTACCTAAATTCTTGAAAAAGGTACAATTGGTCGAAATTTATAATAAAAAAGGAATTCCCAAAATCGGTGAACTCATGGGAAATAAAACGGGGGTGAGGATGGATCTCGAGATCTTCTGCTCTCTAAGTGGAAGGTGGAGCGCTTTCCCGCGGAGACACGTGTCGCCCGCCGAGGGAAAACGGACCGAGGAAAAGCCAAAAATGCGCACGACTTGCGTGGCTCTCCTAACGTACGCACATGGTGAGCCGCGGGGTGCGCACTAGGCCCCACCCTTCCCCCCAGTCCCAACAAACACTCTTTAGACTTTTGTTCCACGCCTTTTCCCTTTTCCTTTCTCTCTCCGCTTTCTCTTTTATCTTCTCCGTCTCCTTCTCCTTCTCCTTGACTGATCACTGCGAAAAATACTCTCCTCCTCGACAACCAGACGCAGGCGGGCACCACCCTCGGCGCATTCCTCTCCCTCGTTCACGGCGACACACACTGCGCGCGTGCCATGAGAAGAAGGCCGTGATGGAATGGGAGAAGCAGGAACACCAGCCCCACCATCACCAGCACCAACACCAACACCAGCACCAACACCAGCACCACCAGCACCACCAGCAGCCGCAGCAAGCGAAGGAGACTCAGCAGCAGCAGCAACAGCAACAGCAGGGCGAGGGCATCGCCAACGGGACGGCGGGCGGGAACGGCGTTCTGTACGTGAAGGTGATGACGGACGACCAGCTGGAGACCCTCCGGAAGCAGATCGCCGTCTACGCCTCCATCTGCGAGCAGCTCGTCGAGATGCACAAGAACCTCACCGCTCAGCAGGATCTCGCCGGTTCTCTCTCTCTCTCTCTCTCTCTCTCTCTCTCTCGGTTTCTGTCTCTTGGTAGCTTGCAGCAATGTTGGGGGTCTCGCGCCGTTGTTGCTTCGCGATAGGACGATTATGGGTAGCTGATCGCGTGTAGTTTGGTTCGTCGTTGCACTGTTTAGGTTAAATTACAGGGACTTACATCGTCTAGTTATTTTCTGAGATCTGTATCGGCATTCGTGCCAATTGCACGCGCGGTTCCTGTGCCTGCTCGAATGGCTCGAACTGCAATTGCTCTGACATTCGTGGACGGGCCTGTCCTTGCAGATATTATTAAGAAAGGGAAGGAGCGTGACGTGTGTTCTTGTGACGGCTGGTTTGCGAATTTGTCCTGTTCATATTTATACTGTCGTTTTTAGCGGAGTTCCTCCATTTTAGCAGTGACTTTTTGTTATAGTGGAAGCAAGTGGCGCATCTGTGTCCGATCCGCTAACCTTAGTACGCTCTTGGCTTTCGATGTTACTGAGGTGGTTCGGTGCGAACGATCTCTCCAGTTGAGAGTGGTTCTCATGTGGATCCTTCTGTTCACTCAATCCTCGTACCTCAGTGCGTCATCTCTGGGCACTTTTAGTGTTTCGTGTTAATTTCACGCTTAAAACGTGGTGGGTTTTCTTCAAGAACTTGCTGGCTGTTGCAATCGGAATAGTGTGGTTTTTTCACATCCGTTGATCATTGCAAATTGAATCTTTGATTGGGGATGAACATATCAAGTAGCTGTTCTTTTACAACTTTCGGGCTTCTGGCGAGGATCTTGTCTTTTGTTGGCTTCTCTGACTTGGATAGTTGATAGTAAGATTCTTTTTCTGTGCTGCGAGTTTGATTTCAGTTTGATAGATGAGGATTGACGTTTTACCATTTGGTGGATGAGTTCTGTGAACTGGGCTCTAACTTTTCAATAATGGAAAACTAACTGAAGTCTGGGATTACTCACGGAAAACAGAATATTTAGAGTCCATCTGTGTGTGCTTGGGATTTTTGCTTAGTGTAAATCCATCTGTCGCTTCATAACCATGATGATGTCTGGAAGCATCTGTCCATAGGGTGCATGAGAAGTTCTGCTGCTCGTCTGACTTTTAGTCCATTCTTCTGCAAAAGCACATGCTCCATTACAATTTGATGAACTCAAATGCATATGCTTAAATCTTCCATAACTCTCTTCCTTTCTCTGTTTTTTTTTTTTTCCTTAGCGTGGCTTCATAATTATGAAGTGCAGGAGGCTTTTTCTCCATAGAGAGGAGGTTTATGAGAATTGTTGATTCCGCAAAAGCACATATTACATTACTATTTGTGAATGGGATGAAATCTACTAACTTTAGCCATGTAGTAGCTGCCTATTTTTTTGTTCTTTTTTCTTGGAGGCTCTAGTACTTCTGGACATGATCCCCCCAACTTTCTTGCATCACTGTAAAAATATCAGTTTGCCGAAGGTGAACATAACTTTAGCTGACGTTTTACTGGCCGCATCAGGAGTTAGGCTGGGTAATTTCTATTGTGACCCCCTGATGACAACTGCTGGTCACAAAATAACTGCCAGGCAGCGATGGACTCCAACACCTATACAACTTCAAATTCTTGAGCGCATCTTCAATGAAGGAAATGGTACTCCAAGCAAACAGAAAATCAAAGAGATTACTACTGAACTGAGCCAACATGGACAAATTTCAGAAACAAATGTCTATAACTGGTTCCAGAACCGGCGTGCACGATCAAAAAGGAAACTACAGAACACAGCTGGCAACAATACTGAATCTGAAGCTGAAGCAGAAGTCGAGTCACCAAAGGAGATTAAGACAAAACCAGAGATCTTTCAATCTCAGCAAAATCCAGTATCAAGGAATGAAGATTTGTGCTTCCAAAGCGCTGAGATTAGCTCAGATCTTCATTTTGCTGATTCACAGACCAAAGTGGAGAGCATCTTTTCTTCAGATGACAGTTTAAGATCCAGGAATAGGAACCTAGGCCAGCTGTCTTTCTATGATGCCATATTATCAAGTCAAGGTACTTACTCAGATATACACATTATTAAGGGGAGTTGTCTAGATTGGTATTAATTTCATTGGATAACCTAGAGCTTATCATTTCCAGACATGCTTTTGGTTGCTATCTACGTGAAACACAACAGATTAGTAGATTTTTAGTCGACGATATCAGCAGAGAAGTGTTTGTATGTCATGCATTTGCTGATTATCCTATCAGAGAGATTCAGAAATTGGTGTGAACAGTCTTTGTGAAGTTAATTTATTATCAACATTCTCTGTAGTAGCAACATCCACCGGTTTTTGAGTCTAATTATGCCTTATTAATATATTCTGTGGAATTTAGTTGTTCCCTGCTGTTTATATAATTGATCATACTGGGTGTCCCATTCAGATTTGGGAAGTAACACCGATGATGATAAGTGAATTGCAAATGTTCCTTAGCAGAAGCCAATTTTGCTTAAGCGCATGTGGACTTGCTAATTCCTGACATGTTCCCAGTTGGTCTCGCAGGAAATGAGCATCTGGGTGGGAAGATGGAAGTGCCAGGAGCATACGGTCTGTATCATCCTGCGGAAGACTTCGGCATGAGTGGATGATGCTGATCGGTTCTGCAGATTTCTCTCTCTCTCTCTCTCTCTCTCCTCCCCTACATATAGCACAATTTGCCTGCCATGCTAATGCTGATGTTTAGCTTTTTGTGGCTTGCGGCGTCATAGTTAGGTTGGAGCCTAGTCTTGCAGAGTTGGATGTTCGGTTTGCTTTTTGTGAAGGAACTGATTTTACTGAAGATCATACACTAGTTTGAACTAGTTTGTTTGAATTTGATGGACTAGTATCGCGCAGATTTGTTCACAGGAATGGGATGAGCGCTGTATATTCTATCCGTGTTACTCAGGCTCCTGCAAAAATTCGGGGTGCGGGCATTTAAATAGACACTTGAGTTAGGCCCCTTTTTCTTTTGTCCTAAGGTCTACCTACTGTTGAAGAAGAACCTGTGAAGCTGGTATTTCATCTAGTTATATATGTATATGCATGATGTCGTGCACCTGCTCGATCAATTGTCTTGAGCGTGCAGAATTCATTACCTTGGTGATCGACCTCGATGGAATCATGGCTCAGGAAGCAGTTCTCTCCTTTTTGCGTCGTGGGTGCGTGCGTGCGCAATGCAACTTGAGGAATCTCACCTCTATATGCCCTGTCGACTCGGACAATGCAACAAGCTCTCCTATAACCAGTGCAAAACTCAATAGAACCTTTGAAGGGCAGGTCTGGTCTAATTGTCGGACTAGTATTTATAATTTTCTCGGTGATCTGAAAACGAAAAAGGTTATACAGTAACACCAGATTGCCAAAAAAAGAACAAGAAGAAGAAGAAGAAGAAGGTTCCGATGCTCCATTATTCACAACATTTTTGAATGATTTGGCCTTCGACGATAATCGATGTCGAATATTTTGAATTAGACAATGAGTTCATCCAGATAAAAAGATATCCATTGATACAAGAAAGAGCGCGTCTCATGAGAATGGAATGAATGTATTGCACTTGGTAGGTGTCAGTTCACTTGTAGGTTGTAATTTGATTGAACGGATTCGTAACTTAGCAGCAGTGGTCCTGACACTTTTTGCACTTGTTACTGGGGAGTGGGCGTCATGACGACAATTCGTCATGGAGTCTGTAACATGAAGATGTCAACGCTTGGTGACTACCTAATAGCACAACAAGACAACTCAAATTGTCCATACTTGGTGGTGTCATTCGACAACTTATTATTGACCTTTCACAAGGAGTAATTTACTTTATAGTCTCGCACAGTTGAATGCCCCGGCGTTCGAAACTTCCATGAAAACTTTCAATGACCTAATTATATTGTGAATCTTCGATGAGCATGACATTTCTTCAGAGTTCGTAAGTTTAGTTCCATTGGCAAGTAATTGATCTCCTATGTTGTAATTTTGTTTAATCAATAGTGATAATTCTCAATCTTGCTCAGTTTGTTTCGTGAAAACATTTCAAGATTCATGGGTTAGACAACAGGATTATATTTTTCGAAGAACGATAACTTATATCACTTAAAAAAATGAACGAATGAAAAAATTTCATTACCAACGAAAATGTTGAGAAATAAATTATTATTGATAAAGAAAATATTCTTCGTCAACTAAGTATTTTAAGCAATGTAGAAGATTGTTTTTAAAAAAAATATATTTTTCAAACTATTATTTGTTTTTTCACGAGATTTATCCCTCATTAATTTTTCTCAAATATTTTGAAGTCACTATTGTTCTCCTTTATCCAAAGATACGTATTACGCATAAAGGAGCCGATCCTGTGAACTGCTTTATGGAACCATAGGGGATTGTAGCTGTTTCCCTTCATCGGACAACCCGAGCAACGATCCGTTACCAGGTCCAATCATTCAAGTCCGAGAATTGCTGACGCAGAAATCGAACGACGGATCTCGGGGCTCTGTCGAGGTTGGTTCTCTCTCTGTCTCTTTCTCTCTCTCCATCTTCAAGAAGTTCTTCGTTGATCTCGCGGATATCGTCGCAGACCAATCTCAAAATTTCCTGTGCAGGGCAGCCCTTCGTCATAATACCCCCCTCCTCCGCCTTCAACTCATCATCTCGCTGCGTCTTTGATCCGTGAGTACACCCGTTGATTGGCTTTCGTGGTTCTCGATTGTACTTGGTTTTGGCAGTTCCGATCACGCGCATCTCCTGTTTGATGAAATGCCCCCAAGCAGTTGGAGTATGATATTCCAATGAAATTTCGTACGACCCAGTTGAACCAAAATGTGTTTTTTTGTGTGTGTGGGGGGACTTAAGTGAAGGGACGACTCTGTGACGAACGAACAAGAACATTTCCCCTATGATGACAACCCGGGGGGATCTTGAGCATATTTTGGCAGATTCTTTTTGTAGTTGATTGGGAGATAAAGAGAACATGATAGGTGCTAAAAGATGCTTGGAGTTGAGTGGCATGTGGCAATGCATTCAGCAATCTATGTTCTGACACTGACTGGAGGGGAAATTGGTTAAGAAAGGTTTTGGGGGCTTATGCTGGTTTTTTGTTTAGGTTCTAAGGAACACTTCTTATTATTTTGATCAATGCAGCGGGCTTTGGCAGATCAGGTTGAAAAAACTGGGGCGGGGGGGGGGGGGGGGGCGATTGTGCTAGAATTTTAGTACCAAAGGTCAAACTTTTCTAGTGGAAGCTTATGGGATGAAAATTATGTGCCTGTCAGAATCACCACCTCTTGTTCTAGAGAATTTGGATATTTTGAGTTTCAATTTTATATGACATATCTATCAGGGCGATTGTGTGGGTCCTCATTTTCTTCATCTTTGATTTCACTTTATTTACTTGGTAGAAGTAAATAACTTGGTGCTTTTCGTTATTTGATACAGCAAAAGTGTTTTAAGCTTTTATTATCCAATTGTAGACCTCTAAGTTTACAGTGTTCTTTACTTTATTCAGGTAGAATGTGAAACCATTCGAATGGTCATGAACCCACATTAATGGGAGAAAATTCATTTGCCCATGGAAAATATATATATCTCCATGACCGGAAGTATCCCTGTGAAGCAATTGACATCCACCACATTGAGGTCCGAAGTAATGGTGCAAAGGGTCTTTATGTCTCTCTCCTTGCTGCCATCGTTGTGGGGAATGCATTGTATCTTGTCCTTGTCAAGGTACATAAGCGACAAGTCAGTATTCATTTTAATGGGTGAAATGAAGTGCCCTGGCTCTTAATGACTTCAGCCCAAATGCCTTTTTAATGCCGTAATGTTGGTTATATGTCAATTTGACTTTTTTGTCCCATTCTTTGCTTTTTTTTTTTAAGACTCTTGGGGTTTGAAATTGGACTTTCATATAATCTTGGGTAATTTAAATCTTAAAAAAAGTGTGGATAATTGCACATGAAGTTGCCTTATATGTTCTTCGACACCCCCCCCCCCCAAAAAAAATTTGTCAAATCAACCTCTTATTGAAATAATTGAAGTTTAAACTTGGAGTTGACTATTAGTATCCCATAATCGTCCAGGTCAGTCTAGTTGTGTTGATGCAGTAATCTGCTGAATATGGAACATGCAGACTCATGATGGTTGTTCTATTTTTGTATTTCTGCTTTTTGCTCATGTGACAGGCGAAAGCAGTTACTCTTCTTTTCGCAAGCTTCCTTTTGTTGGCATTTCTGAGAAAATTATTGCTCGGGAAGTCTGTTAAGAAAGGTCAGAGGAACGCAGTTACTGTCTACTCTTGGGTGTTTTTATCGTATTGGTTTGTATCTGACATCATTTCATATCATAATTCAGGATCTGTGGTGATTATGCCAACTCTTGGGGTACAGCTTGAAACTCTCTATCTCAGGTACTTCTGTTTCAAGTGTGCTAATCTGCAGTTTGATTGTCGGTACATGAAGAAATCGTTTCTATCTGATGAATTGAGCTTTCAACTTTCTTGTGTGATTGCATGGAAGTAATTTGACTCTAGATTCTTAGTGTTTATGCTAGATCATTTCAGGATTTGTGAAAATTATTCGCTACTTTAAAAGTGCATGAAATTTGATGTAGTACGATTCTAAAATGAGAGGGGTACATAGGTTTTGGTTGACTGTCAGAACTGAGACCAAGTATTAACTCTGCATTTTCTCTCCTGGAACTGAAAGTGGCAGCCAATTCTTACTTATTCGTTCTCTTTGATTATGCACACTTGTGAATCTGGGATTTGCAAAGGAGCATTGTCAGATCTGTAAATGCATTGTCAGGTCAATTTGTTAAATTGGGACATAAGTACCATTTAAATTCAATGTCGTGCCATATACTTCTGAATTCATGTTTAAAACAGTGGGCGAGTTATGCGTCAGTTTGTTCCCATCAGCAAGATTTTAAAACCTGTGCTACAAGAATGCATCACACCAGTCACTTGTTATTGGAGCCTTTCTTTGGTTTTGCGTGAGGAAGAAGAACTGATGCCCGTTTTCAAGGTAAGACTCTTAATTGAAATGCGCGAAAAGAGGTGGAGTGAAATGGTGAATTTGTTTGGGCTTAGGAATAAACATATCAAGACCTTGTCTGTGTCATTTTCAGGAACTACATCCACCATTGAAGATGCTAATCCCAGTATGGAAAGCACTTTGTGCTGCCACCGATGAAGATAGCTCACATTTATGCACAGAGGACAGCGGAGATGCTGATGAAGGAGTTCGATCCAAGATAAACACGTGACGTGATTGGACCGTCAATTTTGATATACACAGGTGATCCATAGACTTCAAGGAAGTCGTTCACAGCTTGAGATGTTCTTCAGCGCTACTACAACGTATCTGGGTGTGGCCCGCTTATATGCGTCGATTCATTTGCGTACACATGTGTGGGGATATCGAGGTCATAAACAGTAGTGTGAAAGGCCACAATCAAATCTCGCTAAAGACTCTGGATGACTCCACGGAAAACCAATTGGGAAGCTGAAGCTGGGAACTGATGAAAATTCGATCAATTCTCTCTCTCTCTCTCTCTCTTCCTCAATTTTCCTGTGCGTGGATTGAGATGTTTGGGAATGACCTGACCTGAACTCTCGGTTCAGGCCGTGGGTCAGGTCGAACTCGTTCGAACCAGTCCTCGATCCGACGAAATACAAACATCGAGAGCACGAGTCTACCCATATGCGGGTCCAGCTTTAACCACTACCAAAATTAATTTCAGCGGGTGTTGGCATGACATGTGATGGGTCATTGCGAAAACAACTGATGAACATTCAAGTAGACGGCGAGGGAGATGGGTTGCACGGGTCTGGGCCAACGTTCATCCGCAGCGACGATCTTCCAATGTCCGTAACGAGTTCGGGCCTAGTCGAATAATGTCAGCATTGCCATATGCTTCATCCATTGAAAGGAAGGAAAGAAAAAAGCGCCATTGTTTTATCCTAAAGTTCAAAAGATAAAACAAGACAAAGAGTTACGTGCGATTTCCACGCGAACCACGAGACCAGTGGGCTCCTTCTTCTCGCATAAGAAGTCCATGGAACGCCTCTGATATCATAACATTAAGCCACAGAACAGGGGAGAGTTAGAAACTCGCAGTCAATACGTTATGGATGTCTCTTATTGATCGGTTACGAGCTATGGACAGTATGAACTCCACTACATATCAATATCAATGCGGGCGACTCTCCATTTATGTGACTCATTGATTAGTTAACCGACGGGTCCAGTCAGGAATTGAGGGAGCTATGGTCCACTAGATTATGAACGCTGCACTAAAAATTAAGTGAGATGTAACCCTCCAATGTATCAGCTACTCACGGTCAACGAAATTAAAGAATCAATTGCTCGCGCGACGTGGGTCCGCGATGAATCGAAAGCGATTCGTCTTCATTGCATTCATTACGAAATGTGGCTACCGTTCGTTCGATTTTTAAATTTGGACTAATTTTCCCAATTGCTCACGATTTCCCCACGTCGAGTCTTAATTAATCCTACTGGTAGCAGAAGCACCTAACCTCCTACTAACTTGTGGGTGACACCCTCTTTTGGGGTTCCGGTGTTGTGGACCCTAATAAAATTAGGAGCATCCACCTTTTTTTTCTTATTCTTGTTCATTTTTAGTGTCCTTTTCCGTGTTCATTTACCGATTTCAGAAGGAAAATTAATCGACAACCTTTGCATTTACGAAATCAATGGGTGATGGGTGAACATATTTGATTTGGTTTTCTAGGTACCGATTGACACGAAGGCGATGGGTGGTGCATTAAGAATGGTAAAATTTTCATTAATTGATTGCTCGACAAGTTTGATAACGTCCTTCTTATAGTGAGATGCGATATAGAGATGTAATTGAGTGGATTATGAATTGGATATCTTCCTTCTTCCTCAAAAATAAAAGAAAAAAGAAAAACTCGTATAACCAAAAAAATGCTCAGTGAATCGAAACCTTATTAGAGCTTTAGAGCGTTAGATCACGAGTATGGCTCGATCTTAAGAATTCAATAAGATCATCGAAGTTTCACTCTCCGCATGGATGTACATTTTATTGGAAGATTTAGATGGATTAACTAATCTCTACTTTGGTCTGCATAATGGAATAGTTCCAAGACTGTGTCCTTGTTTGGTTTACTAGTATTGCACCAGAGATAAGTTGAGAACGATAACAGTACCCCATCTAGATGAGACATAAACAAAGTGTAATTTCTTTTCTTATCATATTGTTCAAATTCAAGTGGGAGATTATCACAATTTAATTAAAAAAATACATATGTCTTTAATTTCTACAAAGCAATTCTGCTATTATGAAGCATAATTAAGATTTATATCCCGAAATCATCGAGTAAATTAATAAGCTAAATTAAATTAAAAAAATGTTTGTCGTAGTATCATTTCCTTAATGTAATCAAATATATGATTTTGAAAATTTGTGTCTTTCAATGATTTTGTTAGATTTAATTGATAATAAATGATAAATCATCATTTGTAGAAATTATGAGTAAATCATAAGGCCTACATTAACATATAATGACGGTCTAAGAATAACTCTATATTATCGAATACTATATACTAAAACTATATATAAGCTAGACTTATAGCCATTAATTATGAGTAAATCCATGGTACAATTCAATTATGTAGTTCATTCAATTTCTACTTTTAATTAAGTAACATGATTAAAAAAACGTTTTTTAAATACTATTAGAATAATCTATCGAGAAATGCTTGGATATAAACGTATAAAGAGCGCAAATTATTATTAAATAGTTTTTATGTACCTTAAATATATTCAATTAGTAAAAATGCAAGGTTATTTCTGGAATAAAAAAGAAGGAGTTTTTCCATGCTGCATAGAACTAAACAAAATGATAAGTATATAAAGAAAATTCGCTCTTAGTTCGTATTTGCAAGAGTGATTTTTCTTATCGGAGGAACTCCTCTTAATACATTTAGACCTTATCAAACCTCGAACGTATGTGCTATCAAACAGTGTTGCGCCTGCAATGGATCATCAGTATGAGGATTTGGATCGAATAAAAAGGGTATGAAATCTTTGGATTTCTTTTATATGTATTGCGACTTACTTTATAAATCCTGCATAAGATTGGATGTAAATCAAGCTTAAGATCGGATTACAAATAAAATTGAGATTAATTTTTAAAGAATGAGGAAATCTATTTTCAGCAGCTATGAGTAGGGATGAGCATTATATACCGCTCGCCTGGAACCCCCTTGGATCGGTCGGTTCCGGGCGGTTCCAAAAAGCCAATGGTCCAGTTTCCGATTCCATATAAATGGAACCAAGAATTTTTGGTCCAGTTCTCGGTTCCAGGGTGGAACAGCCCACCGGGACAAGACCGAATTTTTTTTATTTAGAAAATAAAATATAAAAAATTATATACCATATCTTTTATTTTTTTGTTGATCGGCTCACTTAAGACTTAACTCTCCATGATTTCGTCTCTTTCTTTTTCTCCACCTTCCTCTCCAATCTTTAGAAAACGAAACCGGAACTAGACTGGACCAGGCGGGAACCAGACTGGACCTCCCAGTCTACGGAACCGGGAACCGATCACCCCTAGCTGTGAGTGCATCTGCAATGTCTTTACCATCTTTATCAAGTAGCCAGAATTGAACGCCATTAGGTATTGCGTTTTAGTTTGCTGCGGTCCAAGTTTGGTTCCCACATGATTCTATCAAGGCAATGTGAGAAAAAAGAGTATCAACTTTTGTTTGTATTTCTTCGTGCTTGTCAAATCCAGTGACGATGAGGATTACTTCAATTGTTCTCGTTTAAGGTCCGGCTTAGAGAATGATCATTACCTTAAATCTAGTTCCATGAATATGCAGCCTTGGCACAATGTGAGGTCCGACTTACATAGCGCATGGTTACAGATTTTGGAAGAAAAAACTCTTGTCCAAAAAATCCATTCTGCACAAGGCATCCGTAAAATCTCTCATAAATCGACATTCCCAAAAACAAAAACTCTCGCGCTCTTTCACACATCGATGCAAGTAAACGGCACACGATCGGTTCGAACGTTATTATAATCAGATTATGCTATTGATCAAAATGAAGAGGTATCGATACCGCTTGAATTTAAGATATTACCGGATTCGGGTTGTCGTAACGAGAACGATTTTCCTCTTTTACTTATGGTTGTCCAAATTTTTTTTAATTTTTTTTGGGGGTAAATTCCTAACAGTTAGAAATTGAAATTAGGAGTAAAGAGGAGATAAAAAGAGAGAGAGAAATACAGAAATCCAAGCAACCCAACCCCACAAAAAATTTGCATAACGCAACAAAAACGAATGGGAGGATCTCCACCTCTCCACACGACCTGGATTTCTCACACCACCTCCCCCAACAAACCCTAATTTCACCTTCCCCTTCTGCAGTATTCTCTCTGTCTCTGTCTCTGACTCTTTCTCTTCTCTCTTGAATCTCCGAAAGATATAGAATTTCATTGGTTTGGTGCGTCAAAGTCCGCGGCTTTCTGCTCTCCGCACTCTTCTGGTAGCAGATGGTCTTTTCTTCACGTGTTTCACGTGTTTGTGGATTAGATTTGCAAAGTTTTCTTGAATCGAGCTTCTGGGGTTCATCGTTAGCATTGAATTTGATCGAATTTGCTTGTTTTCGATGCGGTATGTTCGCTGTTTGAGCAATTTGTCAGCTCGCCGCCATGTGGAGCTTGTTATTCAATTTCTTTTGCTGCATGTTTGATTTGGAACTGTGCTGGCGTGTTTGACGACGATCTTATTGATTAGAGGACGGTAGGATGATGCTGGATGGAAATTGAGGTGTTTGGTTTCTGTTTTTGGGCCTGTAGTTTTTATCGAAGGTGGAATAAAAGAAGAGAGCATCAATTTAAGGAAATGCAACCTTGATCAATGCTGGGGTTGATCTGAACCGTTTTTCTGTGGAAAACTTTTGCCGATGTTCGAATATGGAAAATCAGATTTTAGGTTCTCTTTCTACATGAGATGATGGACTTAGACATGGTCTTGTTTTGCTGTTTTCCAGAGTGGATGTAGATGGATTTGCATGTTGAGCTGATTGAAGAATTGTTCTCGTTGATGATCTGGAGCATCTGATCTTAAGGGGATGATGGATGCTAATCTATGTGATGTCAATCACTTGGATACCGATGTGCTTTTGCCCCCAAGGAAGCGTCTGCTTGCGGGATTGAAGAGACAGAATTGCGAGAGCGATTGTGCTTCTCATGCCTCCTGCTTTGCCACGTCGTCGTCATCCTCATCGTCAAGTGTATTCGATGCTCATCTGAATAATTTGTTGCGTGATCATACTGGCAGTTCTGACCTTTCGCCTGAAGAAATTGTCGAGGCATCAAAATCAGCAGCTGCAGCTAAAGCTAGCGCTGCGAAGGCTGCGAGAGCTGCAGCGGAGGAGAAGGCTGCCAAGGCAGTGAAGGCAGTGGCAGCTGCGAGAAGCGCTTTGGATTTGGTTGCTTCTTTTCCAGAAGAATTAGGCAATAAGGAGAGGACTCTAAAAAGGAACAAGCTGCAGAAGCATGTTCCAGTTCACTCTCTGTACAGAAATCAGAGGGCTGTTGAAAGTTGTGGTGAAGACGAAGAGCTTGCACGAAAGCTGCATCGAGCTATAAATAGCTCTCCAAGGATTTCAAAGAATTCATCGAGCTCTGACTCTAAGGGTCAGAGGAAGAGGCCCAGAATCTTGCCTAATCTAGATGAGGCTAGGGTTCCAAATGCAGGTGTAGTACCGGGGGAGATATCACCCAAGTGCAACGGACATGCTGTAGTGAGTGAGATAGATTCTGAGGGATCTACGTATGAGGTGAATGTAATTAAGGTAAATGAAAATTGGGAATCTGGTCGGTCCAAGGAGAGAGTATGGGATGATGGGTGCATTACTGGTAAAAAGAGGGGAAGAGTGAAGTTAAAGAAGTTACCTTTGAGCATCTGTACCTCTAAAGATCAGGCAAACCCAAAGGATGAGTCGAACAATAGACGCTCCCCATCGAGTGAACAGAAGACGGCCAAGCCTGTCGCTGGCAATGTGCCTTTGTTTTCTGTAGAACCTTCTAAGGACGGTGTGAGGCCATTCGAGGCCACTTCAATCTGGAAGTGTCAGGAGTTTAAGGCTCCCGCATGTGTCAAACAAAATAAAGCCGTGCAGTCATAATGTACGAGTAAGCAAATTTTGTTTGTGGCCGTTATGATAAGAGTCGATAGCTGAAATAGGGGTCCGGAATTTCGTTTGGGAGAACGACCTTTATATGATTTTTTTGACCTTCTCTTTTGCTGCTTTCCCTTTGTTTGTAATCAATTGAACACATGCATGTATATTACTTTTTGTATGTTCTTTTGCTTGAGTCCAGGCTCTGCATTGCATATCTACTGTATTCTGCTTGAGGTTTGAAGAGGAGAAGGATGTAATGTAATGTCATTTTACACAGAATATCTTGTGCTGCCAAAGGATAAAGTTTTTGGCTGTCGTGACTTGTTCTCGTTATATTTTACCGGCGAGTATGGTATCCGTGCAGCGGGGTCGGAGCTCATACATACAGCCTCTGCCTCTACAATGAATATTGCATTCCAGGCAGTCATGACATTGTTTCTGATGAAGACTTCTTGCTAGTACTTTCATCTGGCAATTTGCGAATGGCCAGGAAGACTTCTGTCTGCGTTCTTGAATTATAGAAGTGGTTGTGAGATGGCCTGCTCCAACCAATCATTGGGTCCCTTCAATTGGCTGATGAGAATTGGTAATCTCCAAGACCAAAGCATTGCTTTAATCTGCATGGCGTTCAGAAATTTTTGCTGAATAACATCCCTTGATGATAATCTTCGGTTGGTTCACCTTTCCCTCCTTTCTTCTCTCCCTTCTCCCTTCATTTAGGTTGGACCGACCCATGTTTGCTATCGTATGCGATATGAGAACAAGTTAATTTCTGAACGAAATGCGATATGAGAGCAAGTTAATTTCTTTTAGAACGAAATGATTATTCCCTAAGGCATTTTCACTTTTAAAAGTCACTCAATCACATCTCTTTGCGCTTTCGAAGGCTCACCTAAGGCTAAGCGAGAGATCTTATTAGCTTCTGATTGTGAATATGGTTTTTGCATAAGCATTAGCAGACCTCTATGAACTAATGACACGACTAAAAAGCTAGGGGAAATATCATATGTGCTAGTTATGATTTGATGTGGCAGTAACGGGTCAATCAAATTATTCTCGTGATATGTATCTTAATTGATCTTGTGTCTGAATTTTGAGAATTATACTCACAATTCGACCGAAGAACTCGTAACTATGATGCATGGATTAGTGACTCGTGCTCCCCGAGTCCTTCTTTTATGGTATTGGGCGCATAGAAAAAGCGTGCTACTGCAACTTTCTTCTTCTCCCTCGTTGCTTGCTTGGCAGAAAAATTCGGGCTCAAAATTCCACGGCCACTCGATTATCCTCTCGGGGCAATCATCAGGCGCATGAACCTATCGCCGACAATTACCCGCTATTCGAGTGAAGAAGGTTGTCGTGTTTCGACGAGGATTAGTCAGATCCTCACAAATTCCAACGGAAGAATAGAGAGAGAAGAAAGCTCAAACGAGACAAACTGGAGGGGAACCCGCACGAGCGAGGCGACGATTTGACACATGGGGGGAGGAGTGTGAAGTCAAGTGAAGAGGAGCGTTAGGTGTCCATGTCCCTCTCTGCATTAGCTATGGAGATAAGATTTGGCCACTCGGACCAAGCGAGAAAGGGGAAAAAGGCGAGGTTGGCCTTCTGTTCAATTGCCCCCAAAACAAATCGCACTCTCCCAAGTAGATGATGACATTAGCCCACCTAATCCCTCTGGTTCTCTCACTTTCTTCTGCCCCCCTCCCCCCCAGAGCCAAAATTTTTTTCCTAAAAAACACTTGGAGTGATCTTCATTCATATAAATTAAAAGGAGTGATCTTCAAGACTCGGGATATTCCGAGCAAAAGAAAAAAATTGAAAAAAAAATAAAGAGAGAGAGAGAAGGATATCGTTGTCAATGATGACGTGGCCAAAACTGGTAGTAAGAATTTGGATTTTAATAATAGGTGGTGACCGCTGGACCCCGTCGCTTTTGGAGTGCTCTTCTCCTGAAGGGGCGGGGTCCCCCCACTCGGATGCTAAAGGATCGTCCTATGAAATGTAAAAACTAAAAGAGTGTGTCTTAATCCAGTGCTGCAGTTTTTTATTTTATTGTATTTCCTTATGATGTTTTCTTTTCTTTTCTTTTGAAAGATAGACACGCGAGCCAAATGGGCCCTGCGTCATCAGCAACAACCTTTTTGATGGGCTCAGAATATCGAATCTCGCCTTCGAGATTGATCTATTGAATAATGCACGCCCTATATAAGTGAATGCTCGATAAGAAGAAACCCATCACATCGCTCAGCATGCGACATTTGGACGTCGTTTCTTCTCCTTGAATATTCGATTAAACTGAATTATAAAATGCGCGGATCTCAGTACCTCTTCATGGTCCCGAGGATGTTTACCCCCCCATGAAGCTCTGTAGACATACAAGGGCCGCACCATACATCATAGGCTTCTTCGGGATTTGTATTAGCCACCGTCGGTATGAGAAATATAACCGACCCAGTCACCGATTAACTGTTGAAGTTCGGAGGAACTTAGTCATAGAACTACCTTCAAGCACGTTATTAACCAATGGTAAATGTGCGCGCCTTTCGCTATAACAGTGGTAAACCCAACAACTGTCCTGTTTATCCGGGTCGTGTCAGGTTCCGTTTGCCGTTTTCCGTTTATGTAGGACACGACACTCCTAGGCATCGTGGTTTGTAAGGACCGAGGCTGCTGTGCAAAACTGCAAGAAAACTCACTGGGGGCATTAAATGAAGTTACAGCGTTCGAAGCCTTCCTGTTCCCTCGACTTTACCGCGAAACGGGTGGCGAGCCAAATTTCCCTTTTCCAACTGTCAATTCAGAGCAACAAAGCACTGTAAAAAGAACCCGTTGGAGCAGTAAATACATTAATATGAATTGCAATGTCAAACAAAACAAACAACTTCTGAAAGCCAATGCATGTGTTTTGTTAAAGCCACAGCTAGTATACAAGCCATCAAAAAGGCCTATCCGCTCCTCGTCATTTCCCGGAAGGGATAAAAAAAAAAAAAATTAACTTTACACCTGTTAGCAGAAAAAGAATCTGTTTTTCGAAGAAGAAAAAACCCACCAAAATTAAATTCCAAGAAAAAGAAAACTTTCAGAGGCTTAAAAAATGCTTTAGACTTGCAGCCAGCGCTCCCAACCCTTTCATTTGCCCACCCTGATCTGAAGGTTGCTCACACCAGCTTCTAGCTTGTCGACTCTCGAGTCATTCTTCAGGCTGTTATGGGTTGAGTCTCTCAAAACAAGCCATGGATGTTGCAGGCATTGCTGAGCAGTAGGCCGCTTCTCTGGTGCAAAGTCGAGGAGAGGGCAAAGGAATTCAGAAAGCTCGAGAGCATCAGTCTCAGAAAGCTTGTACTTCTCCACGAGTAACCGATCTAACGACCAGAATTTCAATCTCCTGATCCTTTTCAGATCGCCATATCTGTCAAAGAATTCCTTGGATTGAACTCCACCTGTGGCAATCTGCTCACAAAGGGGAGAGAATATAGCACCCTTAAAGGCTGTGATAACATATATAACCAAAGAAAGACTAAGATTAATACAAGGCAAGCTTACCTTTTTTGGGATCTTCCCAAGAAGTTCCATCATCAGTGCTAGATGATCCTAACCCAACAAACAAAAATTTCAATACAACACGATTTTGATGCAGCTCAAGAAACTTCCATCTTTACAAAGTAACAATGACAAACTGCCGCATGATGGACGGTCAACTTCACAAAAATTCAACCAAGCACATATAGACTAAAAAGGATGGAAGAGATTGCAAATATCATCCATAATGAAGCATCCATCAAGAGTTCCAAACAAGTTAACAGTTAAATATATGGAGAGTCCATAACTTCAAAGCTCAACCACTAATGGGATCAAACTCAACAACAGTTAACAAATTATCGTGTCAGCCAAAGTATTTCCTTGTAGAACATCTCAAGGTGATTAGCTGGTGACGAAAGCAAGAAAGTATACCTAATAATCATCGAACAGGCAAACTGACAAATTAAGTACTCATCGTGGAAGTATGCCAACAGTGTCACTGCCACTGACCTGGAACCAGCAGTGTGCATTCACAAACAAGCACTTGAGCATGCGAATGTGCACAGAGAGAGAGAGAGAGAGAGAGAGAGAGAGAGAGAGCGAGAGGCCATTTTTGGTGCTTGAGTTTCACTTTAAAGGTTGTCAAGAAAAATCCAGAATCTTTACTCGCAAAAAAATCAAGAGAAGCTTAATGGAATAAACAAGTCAACCTTTACAGGCAAGGTGTACCAATTTCTGGCGATGTTGTTTAGTGTCAAACATTAAATGATCAGTCAGATGTTTCAACTCATGCAATTGTTAAGACAATAAAAAACATGACAAGCAAAGCGATCACCCACCTCGTCCTCACTGAAGCCTTGACCGCCTTTGGGAGCAAATAAGATGTCACCGGTAGCAAGCTCAAAGGCAGTGCAGGCAAATGACCACATATCTACAGAAAAGGAATAACCAGACTGGAGTACAACTTCGGGAGCTCTATACTGTCTCGTTTGAATATCTTCTGTGAATGGCTTATCCACCCAACATGCATTCCCAAAATCCACAATCTTACACCTTACATCAATCCCGTCCAAGCTTCTCTCGGGCTTTGTAGCTGCACCTCCCATTGATTCTCTTCTTGCTGAAAGCTTAGCAGCAGCTCTCCTTGCTCTCCTTTTCAACTTTTTCTCGATGATGCTCATAGTCATACCACCATTCAGATTGCCTTCAGGCTTTTCAAGTATAGGAGAGACACCAGATCTCACTGGGTCTTTTGCCGGATCAATAGTGGAACAAAGGAGGATATTTTCAGGCTTCAAGTCAGTATGGAGCACACCAACTTCTCTGTGTAAGTAATCCAGACCAATCAAGATGCATTTACAGATTTCTCTCACTTTGTTCAATTCAAGGCCTTTATATCGATTGTACTTGATTAGTCTAAGTAAGCTATCGCCAAGAAATTCAAGGACCATGCAGAGATGCTGCCCATTGGGGCCAGCATGCTTAAAGTGGTCAACCAGTCGCACGACACATTTTGAATTTGATGGGTCACCACTGGCAATTGCTGATAACAGTTCGATCTCGTGTAAGGCAGCTTGAGCAAATTGCGCTGCACTTTTCATGATCTTGAGAGCAACATATTTCTGGAAGCAAACGGAAAAAATTCCAAATTCAGGACGAGAGCATGGTGCACAAGAAATACTTAATAGCAACTAGGAAAGAAGAGAGCACATCGTTAAACTAATAACCATTTTGGCTTCATAGGTCCATCACAAACTCTTGACACTGAGGAGGCAGTGCACTGATCTTATTTACAGTATAACTTGCTTGAGACCATAATAGAAAATGGCGACTGTCATGATTCAATGTCAAGAAGTTAAGTAACTAAAATGATAATTTTGTGAGCATTGTCTATATTTGATGTGGAGATTCATTAGACAGTCAAATTATGAGGACGTCAGGCTTATAGGAGACCGCACCTGGAGACATACAAGGGATGCTAATCTAAGATAAGCTCTTTCTTTAAGCCATTACAGCTCAGAGTACATGACATCAGGAAAAGTTTACAATTCAACGTAGCACTCTGTATAAACCAGAGTGAAAACAAGATAACCTTAGAGAAGGAAGAATTAAGGAACATATGGCTTTAGATCAGGGACAAAGCGATCCAAAGATCATTCAGAGGAGGTGCTATCTTCATCAAGACAAAACATTTTCTTTGTCATTCTCCCCCGGAAGCAGTGATCCCAGATCATAAACCACCTTGATCAATAATAATCAAACAACAACACACCATCTGAAAGTACATAAAAAGGCACCTACATCAGAAGCGCAACGAACTTCATGATCTCCCCCCCCAAAAAAAAGGATATCACTCATCACCACCAACGATCAGAGCAAAATACATCCTTCTGAAAGTCTTATCCAACATGATTTCAACCACTGAACAGCCATCATCATTCCCTCCCCCTCCCCCCCTCCCCAAACAAAAAGAACGGCGAAATTTGAGAACATGAATCAGAGAAGTCGTCAATCGTTGAAAATCAAATTAATATAGAAAACCTTGCTCGCTCCTCAAGATTCGCATAAAACCAACAATACCAGATCAAAACCACCTTCTATGACAAAATCCAAACAACAGCAACACGCACGATCAAGAAACACCAAAACTGCGTTCGGGAGATCATCCGAGCTTCGCTAAAGGTCAAAATGAAAAAAACGATCACAGAGAGAGAGAGAGAGAGAGAGAGAGAGAGAGAGAGAGAGAGAGAGAGAGAGGTATTACAGATGATCGAGTGTCGTAAGCGAGCCAGACGGTGGAGAACTGACCCCACCCTAGCTTCCTCTGGGCGATGTACCTGCCGCCGGCGAACTGATCGCCGACCCGCACCGCGTGGTACCCACCTTTCCGGTAGTTCTCCATCCCCTCGTCGTCGCCCTCCGAGCCCGACGATGACGAAC
Organism: Melaleuca alternifolia; assembly: GCA_019926035.1. Lineage (NCBI taxonomy): Eukaryota > Viridiplantae > Streptophyta > Magnoliopsida > Myrtales > Myrtaceae > Melaleuca > Melaleuca alternifolia. The sequence goes on along the minus strand of JAGKPW010002416.1, from coordinate 2,276,042 downwards.
ACGACATGGAGATCTGATGATCCCCACCCGATTCGATCAAACCGGTATTGGCGACAGGATTCCTTCAATTACCCGCAGCAATCGAGTAATGGCGATCGCGAGCGATTGATTGACACGTCAAACGACGACGAAGAATAAGGAGAAGGAGAAGGAGAAGGAGAAGGTTCCTGCTGATCTTCGCTGTGATCTCAGAGAGGGAGAGAGAGAGAGAAAAGCAGTTTGCGTTTAGGGGATATGTGGCCTTCTCCACAAGGCTCTCTCTCCCCTTTTCTCTCCTCTCTCCCTTGTGCTGGTGGGTCTCCCTTTCATTTTCTCGATAAATAAACCGAAAAACAAAGAGAAAACTTTACTCTTTTTTTTAACTTGATTCATGAGCTTTCATTTAATTTATAATATATTTAAAATGTGATTTATAAATTTTTAATTAAATCAATAAAAACTTTAAACTCTTAACTTATTTAACATAATTTTTTGACCTTTGACACTCCGTATGGTTTTGGACACTCCATACTCTATTTCCATAACTCGAGTCCATAATATAATTCCTGAACCATATGAATATATTGAACATTTTCATATTAACTCAAGATTATATTGAACACATTATAAAAAGCTAGAGATCACATTGAATAAGTTAAAAATTAATGAGCTATATTGCGCATTGAATCAAGCCAAAATTCAAGAGCCATTTATGTTGTTGTCCCTAATTTTAGCAGCTTATTATATTAACCCTTTCTTTTCTTTTTCTTTTTTTGGGAAAGAAGTTTCCAAATTGGGGGGAAGAAATTTCATAAGTTCGGTTGCGGTTAGGTTGAGGAGAGGTATCGTATGGTGAGCAAACCATTGGTTTAATCGGAAAAAACAATAATTTCAGAATGTAAAAGATAAAAAACGTACAACCTAATAAAATAAGTGCCACAAGACACGTACTGTTCTGGATGCAATCTCTTCTCGTTTCGGAGAGGTTGATGGATGGTAGATACATTACCCAACCCACAAATGTTTTTGGTCCGACTCCGTTGCTTCATCGGATGTTTCACGTTGTTGTCCCAGATGAAGAAACGGAGAACAGAGGGTGATGTCAAGTTTGCATTTTTTTTGGGTAAAGTTCACGAACATCATTGATTGCTCGGAGCAATCAGTACAAGGGATTCACGCTATACCAAAAAGACAATCCACCAAACCCACTCATCAGCCATGGAAGGGCCTACATGATCAGTAAGGAAAGAGGAAAGCGAATCGTGCAAAAGCGTACCGTCACCGTGCACCAGGGTAAATCAAATCGTGTCCAAGGTTTGAGAGTGTACGTGATTTGAGCCTGGAAGCGTGCTCAAGTCTCGATAACTGACTGTAATGTGTTTCTGCACATGTCATCTTTCATCGACGACGACGCTTCTTGGCTGATGGAAAGAAGCAACGCGTTCCACATGGAATGATCGGGGGCGATCCCCATTTCCACCATCTGGGATAAGAGCTTGAAACCCATGTCGAGTTCTCCCTTCCTGCAAAAGTTATCGACCAGGGGTCTGTAACTCTCTGCATTTGGCCTACAACCTCTCTTGATCACGTCCTCCATGAGCTTCAAGGCGCTCCCTATCTTCCCGTGCCGGCAGAACCCGCTAATTAGGGCATTAAACGTTGACGCAACCGGGAAATATCCCCGACCGATCATCTCGTTCATTAGCTCGAATGCATCTCGCACATTCCCGTCCTGGCTCAATTCATGTATTAGGGAGCCATAAACAAGAACATTTGGGAATCCACCTTCCTCACTCATTTGATCATAGACGATCTTCGCTTCCCCTGATCTGCCCTCACGACAGAGGCCTAATATTTTCAAGCAGCTATCTACAGTCTTAGGAAATAATCTCTCCATTTTGATCATGAACTCCAATGCTTCGTTCGGGCGGTTTTCCTTGTATAGACCATATAATATGCTATTGTAAGGACTAATACGACCACCAGAGCCGCTTCTGTTCTCCTCCATGAGTTCCAAGATCTTGAAACCATCATCCGTTCTCCCTCCAGAGCATAAACCTCGAATTAGTGCATCAAATGTAGCGAAATTCCAACTAATCCCATCCGTTTTCATGTCATTAAACATATCAAGCGCTAAATCCATCATCCCAGAATCACAGAAGCCAGAGATCAGCAAATTATATGTGTCTGCATTTGGAAGGCACCCCTTTCTCTCCATCTCCTCAAGCAAGCGAAGTCCTACTTTCACTTTCCCTATTCCACAAAAACCCTTCACCAACGTATTATAAGCCACAACATCCACTGGACCCCCCTTGTTCTCAACTCTCTCCAATACGTCAACAGCTTCCATCACGCGCCCTACGCTGCAAAGTAGTTGCAAAACTTTGGTCACCGTAACAACGTCGGGGATGAACCCCAAGCCAAGGCTTTTCTCAAGTAAGACAAGAGCTTGAACTAACTTGTCCTCATTACAGTACCCTGATATCAAGATATTAAATGTCACGTCATTTGGCTCCTCAATCTCATTCATCAAGCTCCTCGCCCGCCCAACCTTGCCATTCTTGCACAGAGCATGAAGCAAAGTGTTGTATATCACAGTATTAGGCTTGACAGCACCAGCCTTCATGACTTGCAAGAGCTTAAAACAATCGGCGATCCTATTCGTCAAAGACAGACCCTTCATCAAAATCCCAAAAGTGTACTCATCCCCCTGAACGCCATTATCCATCATCTTCGCCCTATAAAACTCCCTGGCCAAATCAATATCTTCCTTTACAAGAACATCGAGGATCGAGTTATATACCTTCAAGGACGGCTCCTCGCCGAACTTGCGCACCAAGTCGAGAACTTTGATAGCCTCACGGATCCTCCGCGCACGGCCCAGGCCCCGGACGATGGTGAGGAAGATGCTTTCGTCCGGGGGCGACCCGATTGAAGTGGGCATTCCATCGAGCAGTTGCTGGGCAGTGTCGAAGTGGCGGAAAGCACAGAGCTTGTGTATGAGGGCGCGGTAGGTGGATTGAGAGTGGGTGAAATTCGGGATCTTGGAGGCCCATTCGAAGGTTTCTAGCGCTAGGGATGGTGTTTTCTGGTCTAGGATCAAATGGGCAACGTGTCGGTCAGTTGGCACTGGACTGAAGGATCTCGTGGATGAATGTGGTGATGAGGATGACGACGCCGTCGAGATGGGTTTCGGATGCGAAGTGAGAAGGAACCTTTGTTTGGGGAGTGCAGAGAAGCAGATGGAGGCTTTGGGGGAGTCGAAGAATTTGGGCATGGAGGGATCAAGTTGATGCTCCAGCAGAGCGAGAGTTAACCGTCACCGAGCAATACCGTAACCGAAAAGCTCAATGGAGGTAAATAAGGTAACTCGTGACACAGCAGATTAACAAGAAAAAGCGAGGAAATCGGACTGGGCTTTGTTCTTATAAGTACCCTCTCTGTCTCAGTAATTTGCTGCGGCCGGTTGGGTCAAGCAGCCTCCTAGTCCTACACGGCTTGGGTCGAGGTACTTGTGAGCACTCAAACTCGGATCAACGATTACTCGATAATCGCCACTTGATTTCGATGTTCGAGTGATTCCGAACTCGACGATACTTAAGAAAACTCACAGGCCTCCTCGAGCTTCTTCTGTCTTTTGGAAAACATATAACTAGTCATAAAAGAGGCTTGTAGATTCTTAAGATTGTATGATGGCCCCTCATGCAAAACACATATATTCAAGCCTCTAAAGTTCGAGCTCCAGCTTGACTTCATTTACTACTAAAACGTTCTCCAATCGAGTTCAAGTACCCTGATTTTCACTGGAGTCGAGCTCGAGTTCAGTGAAGCAATTGTTACTTTCAGGCAATTTCAATTTGTCTCAATTAACTCTTGTACTGAGGATGAACAATAATTAATGCTTTGCATAAAATTGTCAAGAGATAATGCCAACCGATATCCGACGTTCAGTGTGATCCACTTATTAAAGATCCATTTACACTCTTCCATGCAAAACGCGAAAGAGACTAAAGAAGGGATCGATGTGTTCACTCCAGCAGGCTGCAGCTTGCAGAAATTGGCCATTCACCCCACTTCTATTTGAGTTCACGCCCATTAGAGGAACTGCATCAATTGAGACCCGGATGGTTTAACGCTGAGTGATTAACGACAACTATTCCTCAAATTTACAAGACAAATGGACACATATTTTCTAGCTTTCAAAAAGGTGACGGGACGGTAACTGGGAAAAATCCCCTGCCCCCAGCAACACTAATTGATTCTAAATTTCACCTACACAAGCATTGAGGCAGTTCTTCATATACCGTTAAGCACGCCCTTGAGAACGTCCAGCCCTTCAGCAGATATGCTCCTCCTTTTATGGCATTTTGGTATTTCAATCTTAGGGGGCGGATCCGGTGAGAAACAGACCACAACTACTGTCAAATTGTCACACGTGTTGCGTTGGAGCGCCTCCTTGACGAGTGCTCTCGAGCATTTCTCAGGATTCTTGTGTTGCATGAGCTCTCTCCTAACCATGGTGACCGCACATTGACTACTCATTACATCCCAAAGCCCATCGCAACCAATTATTAGGAACTCATCTTCTTCTGTCAAGACAAGCTCCTCCAGCTCTGGCTCGGAGCTCAGAGGGCACTTTGAATCCTTTGAGCCCTTGATGTGCCAATCGCCGAGGGCACGGGCGACGGATAGTTGACCGTTGAGGTAGCCGTCATATATGACACCACCCATTTTCTCGATTCTCAATCTTTCAGAAGTACAGTTTGGTTTATGATCCTTGGACAGCTCAATTGCTCTCCCTCTTTTGCCCAGGACAGCTCTGGAGTCTCCAACATTGGCAATTAGCATATTACTGTAAAAGCAGACAATGCTTGTCAAAAACCATTGCTGTGAAATGAATGCCAGAGACATTGCAAATGCAAATGTCTACAACCCACAAAAATTGTGAATGCAAGTGAAAAGTACCCTCACCTGCCTAATATAAGGGCAGTCAGAGCAGTGGTTCCTGATGACCTATCTAAGGAGCCAGCTTCTGCAAATGCATTATCAGCTTTCGCAAAAGCACTCTTCACAGATTTTTTTAGGCCAGCCGGAAAGTTGGAGTCCTGAACAATGTACTTAAGTATGTTCTTTCTGGTGAATGATGCTGCATCAGTACCACCATGCCCATCAAACACCTGAATTGGTTCAATTCACCAAGAGAGCAACAAATAAAATACTCAGTGTGGAGAGATAAAGGCCCAATCGTCACATGGCAGAGCAATGCTTGAAATGCATATGCAGTGGGACCAGAGAAGGCAGCAAATACATGGTTTACATTTAGATAAACCAATGCTTGAAGGAGTGATAAGGTGGATAATGCCCTCGGGCAAATAAGTTCGACTGTTTCAAATAGTAAAGGAGTGTTGCAATGACTTACTGACATTTAAAGAATTAGGCATTGTAGCTTGATGGTGAGTGAAGGTTGACTATGCACAAGGAGTGCATTCCCATGTCGATATAACATCAGTTAGTGGTAATGGGTAATTGCATGAAAATTGGACCTTTAAAACATGAAGACATTTACTGCAGATGGTCCCAATCGAAAAATGTAAGACAGTAACAAATGAAAAAGATGCACACCCCATAAAATGCCCCAGGGGAGGGGACTTGCACAGCTGAATCGAAGTGCTCATAAAGACTATCCACACAAATATACTCATCCTCCATAAACTGTTTTGGTCCTTTCTCTGAGCAGCTTCCCGAGCGAAATACAGGTAAGAACCCCGATTTCTCAATTGTTGGTGACTTGAAACCAATAACTCCGAGGTCAGAGTCCTGCATGAAGGTCCATTTATTATTTAATGGAATTGATCCCGGCTCCAGGATCAGCCAGTCTAGTGGCTGACAATATATTAAAGCTACTAGGCAACCCATGCATCACCTGGGTGATGCAGAATAAATAAACATTCTAATGAACTTGAGCCAAAATGTGGCCAAAGATCAGTAGCCCCAGAATTCCGTTACATGAAGCCAAAAAAATAAAAATAAAAATTCCGAGGCCATAATTTCATATTTCTGATCTGCATCAGTATCATAATTCCTTCTCCAAAAGACTTTCAAATTGCGATGGTTGCAATTCCCCATAAGTTGCAGACCAGTGACCAGAATTTTGGCCAATGCAAGCCCAAGGTCCTTATCTTAGTTACACGCATGCCATCTAACTCAGCTCGAACAAAGCTAAGATTTTGATGGCAAAACAGCAAATACCCCATCGTAAGTAATCGACTAACATAAAAGACCAAAGCAGTGAACACATGATAACTTCATTTATTTAACAAAAGGAGCAAAAGAAAATGTGGGATGATGATGATAATGAAGATGAAAAGCAATGCTCACCAATTCAGACAGCCAAGCAGAGCTGTTACATTGGCGCATAACAGAGAGGTTCCTTGGAGGCCTCCCAATCTTGTTTGAGCTCAAGTTCTCCAACGTGTCATTGTCCTCATCCTCCATAGACGACGTATTTCCCTTGCATTGATCGTGTTCAAGGGCCAATCGGGTCATCAGACATGCAACATCGGTACCTGGAGCCATTTCAACCCACCATATGCTCACTCCATTTTCGAAAACAAAAATCCAGGCCAAGATTCCCAACGCACCTCGCCAAGATCGGTTCTTTCTCAGAGAACTTCCCACAAGCACCTCATCCGAAGATACCCACCTCGACAAATCCCACGAATTGCCTTCGCCGTAGTGCCAGCTCCAAGATCAAGGTTCACCTCATGATTGCCAAAAAAAGAAACAGGGCATCTCGAATTCCCTCCACAGTTCAACAAAATGATTACTTTTGCCAATCAGAGGTCGCAGGTTTCGCAGAGACAACGAGCATTTAGAGATTGAAGCACCAGAAATAGTATTAAGGAAGGGAGGGCCATCAAGAGGGAACAGAAGGAGGGTATCCTTTCCTTTTCCGTTAATCCTGCTGGTGTGCGAGCGAAGCAGGGACATGAAAGAGATGGCTGGGATCGCAGATTTTGCGGTCGACATTGTAGCCATTGCTGGCGCAAACGACACCTGGGACGGTTTGGGAGGAGTGATGAAAACGTAAACAAGTTTGTTTGACCAAGAATGGGCGGCTCTGTCCCGCTCGCCTGCCACCGCAACTCCACCGTTCCTCCCCGGATTGACTTCAGCGCACCCAAAACGCCACTCGGCCACACGATCTCTGAGCTGATCGAGGCGAGCGTTTGCTCCTTCGACTCGATTCATGTTATACGGGACGCGAACCATGTATCGTCCTCCTCCTCAAACGTTTGACAAAAAGATTTTCCACATTATTACCATGAAATCTTAGGACGATGGGTATCATGATTTACTATTATCACATTATAGACAAAAGAAAAGCTTATGCATCATTTTCCCAACATGATCTTGCCTTGATTCTCTTTTTAAGTGAAGAGTTAATCAATTTTGGAGCCAAAACTTAAAATATTAATCAGAATTCATTCGTCCAAACGAAACTGTCTTCGAAAAATTATTCTTTAACTTTTTGGTAACTTAGACGGCGAAAAACTTACCGATGAACATTTTTTATAGATTGTAAATAATAACTTTAAATGAAGAAAGCATGGGAATTTTCCCTAAAATCATCAATATCGAATTTTTTTTTCATATCATGAAATTTAGAGTAAAATAAACTCTGCTTAAGATTCCGTTTGTTTCACAAAAATATAGTATTTTTGAAAAATATTTTTTTTAAAAATCATTTTCTTGAAAAATGATAATATTTTTCGGGTGTTAACTTGAAAATTAAAGAAAATTATAAACTTTTTCCTTTTTTTTTGTTAAATATTGACATGTCGCCGGCCACAAGTATGGATGACTCTTCGCGTCACTATCCATTCGATTCGCAAAAGTATTCTGTGTTCCGCGGAAAGATCAAATATGAGATCTCCCAGACTGAAGAAAGCGAAAAAAAGTGGGAAACAATCGCTTTCTCAACCATGGCGATAAATTAGGGACTGTGTAATTGCAGAAGAAACAACAGCAGATCCACTCATTGGGGCTTTATGCCTATGGGCCCCCGGCCATGTCGGGAGTAGTTGAGATTGGCAAGCAAAGCGATCTTTTGGAATTCCACTAGTAAGTTCCTCGTCGTGGGATCCCTGTCACTGTCAATCTCCTGCTGTTCCTGTAGGAACTTTTGCGGTCTGTTCATACCAACATGTCCGATTTTCGCGAATGGCGAGGAAACACCATGCGGAACGCATTACATCGTTTTGAGAAAGATGCGCCGTTTGCCTAGGACGCTCCCCAAGTGGCTGCTGGAAGCTGTTCGATTCACGCGAGCGGATCGATAAGTACAGTTGGAGAACCCAAGTATGCAGAAGCAAACTCGTTCGGGGTTGGCGGACGCGGCATCATCTCCGAGTGGGAAAAAGAAGAAGGGGAGTTATCCTTATTCGAATGAGTTCGGGCTTGATTAATAACATATTTTATTGAGAGCCGCCGGGGTCAGAAGGCATAAACATATTCCAAAACCTGATAGAAATATCTACATATGAAAAAGAAGGTTCGCATGGGGTATAGATGGGTAAAAACAATATAATTATTGACAGGAATAGTTGCTGTCACGTCGATTGTCTTTTTCATACGCCGAACGTGGTTGTTAATGTGTGCTTTGGTAGCTGTATTGATGTTCCCTCGCCATATTCGATACTAGGAAAATGCCAAGTAACTAGACTTTTCAACGGCATGGGAACGTCCACCCAGCTCAGGTATGGAATCAGAACTTGATGGAGTTACTTTCACGCAGTCGTTCGACAAATTAGTAGACGGCTCTCCATGTAATTATCAGTGGGAAAGGAGTGCTCTGGAACAATTCACACAAACAACTATAGGAAAACTACAGTGGAGTGGCATGTCTGTTTTTCCCCCCTCGTGAAAGGCATTGGTAGAATAATAGTTGATGGGCGGATCACCACTGAGAGAGAGAGAGAGAGAGAGAGAGAGAGAGTGGGGCTGCTTCCACTGTTGGAGGGTTCTCCTTGTCAGCATCTTCCTTGCGTCACCCAAAATGGCGACGCACTCTCTCTCTCTCTGCCCGAAGCACCACTAGAAAATTTCTTAGTTCTCATTGCAGGGACCAGTGATAGATCATCTCATGACAACCAACCAAAAATCAAAGCAGAGGAATGCTCTCTGGCCACACACCCACTTCGTCACCCGTTGTTGTCTCAGGCGCTAGTTTATGCTGCTCCTAGGTTTTAGCCCGATTCCCAGACCTGAGGTCTACGAGCGAGAGGTCAGAGTCTTCTGAACAAGCATGGTCTCACAAGGGGTTTGTTGCTGATCTCCCAAAATAGCTGCTTTTTGTTGTTCACGTCACTTCTGTTGCTTGATTTATGCTGCATATTTGGGCCAGCTTGGTGTTACAGTTTTGAGCAGCAAAGAGTGAAAAGACAAGCCTTTTGGGAGTATGCAAACAAGCACCAACATGGTCTGGCTCGTGGTCCTTCTGGTTTTGCAAAGTGGGTTGTGCTCATTTGGAGTCGGCACAAAGGCTTCCACAAGGCCAGAGTTTGTGAACATTGGGGGCGTTTTCTCTGTTAACACCCTGATAGGCGAAGTGGCTAAAGTGGCTATTCTTGCTGCAATTGAGGATGTGAACTCTGACCCATCAGTTCTTGGTGGATCCAAGCTCAAGCTTGTAATACAGGACACCAACTACAGCGGCTTTCTGGGGATAGTTGAGGGTAAGTCGATGTTTTCTCTCGTAATGCCTATTTTATGCTAGTGTGAAATGTGTGCCGTCAGAGATTTTAGCTGAATTGAATCCTTTCTTTCAGCTTTACAGTTCATGGAGAGTGACACGGTCGCCATAATTGGACCCCAAACTTCGGTCACTGCTCATGTGATATCGCACTTCGCAAATGAATTGCAAGTCCCTTTGCTCTCATTTTCAGCGACGGACCCGACCCTGTCCTCACTCCAGTTCCCTTACTTCATAAGAACAGCACAGAGCGATCTGTTTCAGATGGCCGCGATAGCGGCAATGGTGGACTTTTACGGGTGGAGGGAAGTGACAGCCATCTATGTCGATGATGACCACGGGAGGAACGGTATTGCCGCATTAGCAGACAAGCTCGCAGAGCGCCGCTGCAAGATCTCTTACAAGGCACCAATGAGCCTCGAGGCAACTCGGGATGATATGACTGATGTGCTGGTGAAGGTGGCGTTGATGGAGTCGCGCATCATTGTTCTTCACACTTACTCCACTCCCGGACCACTGGTGCTTAAAGTGGCCGAGTATCTTGGAATGATGGGCAATGGATATGTTTGGATCACAACTAACTGGCTTTCGACAATCTTAGACACGAGGTCGCCCCTCCCTTTGGATGTGATGGAGACGTATCAGGGAGTCCTCTCGCTGCGTCCGTACACGCCAGACAGCGAGCTCAAGAGGAAATTCGTTTCCCGGTGGAGTAATTTGACGAGCACATTTTCATCTAATGGGACGTTTGGTCTGAGTAGCTACGGCCTGTATGCGTATGACACAGTTTGGATACTTGCTCGAGCAATTAACGCGTTTTTCGACCAGGGTGGAGTCATTTCGTTTTCGAATGATTCTAAGTTGACCCAGCTAAAAGGGGGAAATCTGCACCTCGATGCTATGAGCATCTTCAACGGAGGGACTTTGCTGCGCGATTCCATTCTGCAGGTCAATACGACCGGTGTAACGGGCCCTATTCAGTTCACTCCTGACAAAAACCTTATTCATCCATCATTTGATATCATCAATGTGGTGGGCACTGGATATAGGAAGATCGGTTATTGGTCTAATTACTCTGGCTTAACAGTTGTGCCTCCTGAGATGCTGTATGCGAGGCCACCAAATCATTCCAGCTCGAGCCAGCAACTCTACCCGGTTATTTGGCCGGGAGAAACAACACAGAAGCCTCGTGGTTGGGTTTTCCCAGACAATGGTAGGCACTTGAAGATTGGAGTCCCGAATAGAGTTAGCTACCGTGACTTTGTGTCACCAGTCGAAGGCATGAGTGATATGTTCAGTGGTTACTGCATCGATGTCTTCGTAGCCGCTGTGAACTTGTTGCCTTATGCTGTGCCTTATAAGTTCATTCCATTTGGGGATGGTCACAGCAACCCAAGTGAAACGGAGCTTGTTCGGTTGATAACAACCGGGGTAAGTGCTAATAAAGTTCTCTTGTGAGTTTTAATTTTTTAGCCACTCATTTCCTTGAGTGATCCATTTTTTGCCCTCTCTACAGACCTTTGATGGTGCAGTAGGAGATATTGCGATCACCACCAACAGGACTAGGATGGCGGATTTTACACAGCCTTATATCGAGTCCGGGCTAGTCGTAGTGGCCCCCGTCAGGAAATTGGACTCTAATGCGTGGGCTTTCTTCAGGCCATTTACTTGGAAGTTGTGGTGTGTGACAGCCTTCTTCTTCCTCATCGTCGGAGCGGTAGTGTGGATTCTGGAGCACAGATTGAACGATGACTTCCGTGGACCTCTTAGGAGACAAATCATCACCATGCTCTGGTGAGTGACCATAAATTTTCATAGATAGCATAAGATAACTCAAAATTGGGTTTATTAAGCAAAATTTGCCAGAGTTCAATCACTTACGTAGTGGGAGCGAATCTGTTTGATAAGCGTTTCCATGGTGAACCCATGTGACTTAGTGTACTCACTTCAGTCACTGCTATAGTACTACCCAGATTGACGGAAAATCTGGAGAAATGTCTAAATAGTCACAGCTTGAATTAATACACATGCTACTCTGTTGAGTATTGGCAAGCTTGAACACGAAAGACAGATATGACGACTCCACAATCATGATCAAGCCCTCGAGTCCTCATATGAGATTCTTGACTTTACTTGAAATCAGCTCACCATTTCCAGGTCCTACTTTGACTGGATTAGATGTTCTAGGTAGCAAGATGGAGTAAAGAATGAGAGTCAATATGAGTTCAGGTAGCAATGGGACTTTGAGAAGCTGGTTGCAAACATGACTCACTTAAACCAACCCCTCAGTGTTATCTCACAATTTTGGTTGGTCGTAATCCATGAGGATAAGTTACATTTGTAACTTAAAAGAGCTCCACCAGGCTGATTGAGGGAGCGGAAGTGCTGCCGAGGTGGATGAGGTAACCTGTAAAAAATATTTGAACAGACATAGACACTCAAAACACTTGCAGTTGCAGATGTCCAGACTTTAGTGTCCTAGAGAATGACGTCCGTAGCTACCAATTCCTACTGCATCCAAAAAAAATGAAGAACAGAAAATTGACATTTTGCGGCAAACATATGACTGCATCCACCTGATGATTCCTAATTCACTTATTCTTTCATTCTGCAGGTTTAGCTTTTCAACTTGGTTTTTTGCTCATAGTAAGTTAACATTCCCTCTCTCAGAAAGATATATATCGCCAAATTACCAAGAAAATGCTGCTCTCTTTACAACTCATTGTGCTATCTTGTTCGCAATTGAGCAGGAGAAAATACCGTGAGTATGTTGGGTCGATTTGTGCTGATCATATGGCTATTTGTGGTTCTTATCATCAACTCTAGTTACACGGCTAGTCTGACATCGATACTCACAGTCCAACAGCTTTCTTCTCCTATCAAGGGGATTGAAACGTTACTATCGAATAACGATCCCATAGGATACCAGCAGGGATCATTCGTCCGAAATTATTTGGTAGAGGAACTGAGCATTCATGAATCTAGACTTGTTCCTCTCATCATGCCAGAAGATTATGACAAGGCCTTGAAAGATGGTCCTCACAAAGGTGGAGTCGCTGCGGTGATTGATGAGCGTGCATATGTCGACCTTTTTCTCTCAACTCGTTGCGAATTCAGCATTGTGGGTCAAGAATTCACTAAAAATGGATGGGGATTTGTAAGTATCGATCTTTTTCTTCTTCTTTTGACGAAAGTATTAGACAAAAAAAATGTAGCAAGTCCATGGAAAAAGTTTAAGCACGCTTGACAGATGCATGATCTGTTGATCTTGTATCATTACAAATAAATTTGTCAATACTGTCAACGCGTGGGAGTTATTCTTCTGTGGTTTATGATTTTAACTTTGTTTTTAAATGGATTGCGATGACCAGGCATTTCCACGTGACTCACCCTTGGCAGTTGATATGTCGACGGCGATCCTGAAGCTCTCAGAAAATGGGGATCTCCAACGGATTCACGACAAATGGCTGATGAGAAGTGCCTGCACATCACAGGGGACGAAGCTCGCACTTGACCGTCTTCACCTCAAAAGCTTCTGGGGCCTCTTCGCTCTGTGCGGATTTGCTTGCTTCTTAGCCCTCTTCATATATTTCCTAATGATGGCCCGCCAGTTCAGCAAGCTCTATTCCGAGGAAGCCGAGAGCTCCACCTCAAGCTCTCGATCGAGCCGTCTACGAACGTTTCTCTCCTTCATTGACGAGAAGGAAGAGGCGGTGAAAAGCCGGTCCAAGAGGAGGCAAATGGAGCGGACCTCCAACAGGAGCACCGATGACGATGGACTGGTGAATGATTCCAAGAAAAGGCATATTGATTACTCTGGAAATGACAACTTTAATTCCGGTAACCTAGTTTAAGTAAATGTATACCCGTCCCAGAACTTTCCCCCTAAGTCACACGTAATCTTTCTGATATTGGATTTCAAACCTTGTCATACTCCATAGATATGTTTATAGTTGTTGACAATTGTAAATTGTCGCGACTCAGAAAAAATGAGTAAAGCATATGCTTTCCAGGGCAATTTTGAAATGCTCGGATATAAACATGCTCAATTCTTATTCAGTGGGCTAAATTTGCTATGTAGAGATATTCAAGCGAATGATGGCATCAGAAGAATTGGCTTTTAGTCATTGTCTAGTCTCTGTTAGAGTAGCGAGAACAGGTCCGCATACTGCATGTCGATCTTATTTATCAACATGTATCTGCAGATAGCAAATTGCATGGATTAGACTTCTTCATTTTTTAGCACAATGAGACGGTGTTGTTACCAGTTGAAAGCGAAAATCTAAGGGAAAAATATATGCTGGCTCCATGAATATTAATGGCCAAAAACTCCCAAGTTTGTTGTTGTAACGAGTATAACAAGTAAATGGTCTTGAGTTTGATTTGCCATGAAATTTTCAGATTAAATTTAGTAATTATTAATAAGATATAAATAATACAAGTTCTCCTGTCCTGACTCCTCGGATCTGCACCTTCTCCAACCCCTCTTCGTGGGGACAGAACTACTCGAGCTTGCGGAAGGTTCACCAATCAGCAGACCTGTTTTCTCCAAGTATGGCATAGTAAAACAATGAGAGAGATGAATAGGTAATTGCGTTCCCAATACCTTTTTGATAGGTTGTCTGCTCGCCTCAAATTTTTCACACCTTGTTCACGGTGTGGTTTGAGTCCAGGTTGATGGGTTCCGACCAGATTTCTGTTCCCCTTAACACAGCAGACCAACCTGGCCGTCACATACTGAGGAGTTGGAGGGCCAAGATTTTTACCAGAGTCAAAGTTCTTGGTTCGAGAAGACGGGAAGCCAGCATTTCGTCTTAGTTTTCCCGGCTTATCTTTCTTAGGGTTTTTTTTTTAAAACTATTCACCTTAATAAGAAAAAGACTATCATCCAATGCATTGTTTATCCCGTCTTACGGTCAACTGGTGCAATTGAAATCTATGAAGTATGGTTAACCGAGCTCCTCATAACAAGACCCTTTTCTTGTACTGAAGAATGAGTTGCTTTTCTCTTTAACGCTAGTTGCCTAGAAATTGGTGATGTGACAAACTCTGGGCACCCTTCAACACCACTTGATGACGAGGCTGCGCAAAGGCGCACGTCTGTTTACCTTGCCGAGCGCCACCTTAAATGCCACCAATGCCTTTTGACAGGAGGTAAAATGTCATTTAGAGCTTTAAAATCACCTCGTTGATGCTGGAGCAAAGAGACCGATTGTGTTTAATCCATAGTCCTTCCTCGATATAACTTAATGTGCAAGATCTATGTTGCAGACACATGCTCGTTGCGAGCAGGTATGGAGAGACTGGCCTTTTTTGTTATCTGGGTTTGTTCTTCTTCTTTCTTCTTTTACATTCTCTGTGCTCTGTGGATGAGGGATTTCATATTGTCTATTAGCCAACATAGCTAGACTCCACAAATGATAGTTCATGCGCCGACTAGGCATAAACTTGTTGGCCCTATGTGGTTGATCTACTCAATGAAAGGATAACGATTTCTTTTCTTAAATAGTTCACTGCCCATTTTCAGGAAATAACATCTGAAGCAGAGATGATATCCACAAGAAACACAAAAAGTGTCGCTAAATGATGTGCAGCCCTATATTAATTGAAGCTCAAACGGGGATGGACAACAGACAGTTACTATAAACTTAAGTAAATAGTGCAGATTGCTGTTAAGTAGGTTTTTCCTCTGTACATAAGAGATCTTTTCTGGTGTATGACCTGTCGTACAAAGCTTAACACATGCAAATACTAATATCTTTTAACAACCTTAGCATATACTAGCTGTATTCTTATTTTTCCTATCGATATTCATCTGGAAATACCTAGAAAAACTTCGATCTCCTCTGTTTAAATACCAAATCAAAAGCTTAAACTAATAATATAACCTGTAAATAAGTGATGTGAAGTGCAAATTGAACTGAGAACAAGTAAAATTGACGAAAGGGGGCTACAGAAACAAAATCACCTTGGGCGGAATTTGGATATGATATATGTTAGAATGCCCGATTCAAAAATTTGAACTGTTAGGTGGACAGATAATATATATATACATAACAGACTTCATGTTGTTCAATATTAGTACTTCGCAGCATCTGAATCCCTACACAACTTTTTCAACTTTCCGGCTCGGGAAATTGCAAACATCATCATGAAAAATGTGCATAAGTGGCGTGGTACTAGCGGAAAGAAATCCTTTTAATAAAGTTTGTAAACCAATTCCTGGTTGGTCCAACTCATCTGGTAGACAAGTCTGCTGTTATCAAGAGTGTGCTCAAACTTCTTTGCGGAAGTTGTGAAGATTAATGTGGTATTTGGAGTCATGCAAAGCAAATGGAATGCTTAGACAGATCCAGGAAAGTGAAACTTCAAGTGGCATTTGACCACGAGAGATACGTTGCATTTCTTCTAACTACCTTCCATTTGGCTTCATGATGCTTTTGCTAATTAACAGCTACATTTCCATATGATTTGTCCCCAGTTGGTTAAATTTTTCAAATGAACAAATATATTGGTCATGCTATATGCTGATTCAATCCAACGTCCAGACAGGTTATGAATCCCATTGCACTTCTTCAAGACTGAATAAAAATGAAAAGGAAATAAGTGAAGATGCAGACAAGTGATTTCCATGTTTCATCACTAGTTTACCTAAGGTAACACTAAGTAGCTTCCCCAACAAAGAATATGGCAAAGAATAACCGAACTATAAATGGCTTTACCCAAAACCTCTTTTCTCCCCAATTGACAAACAGGAGCAAACGATATGAATTTAGCCGCTGATTACAAGCAATAAATAGAACAAAGCCTACACCCTAAATAAACAATCGATTATATTGACCTAACAATGCATTGATGCCTGCCCGAACAATGCACTGCACCAATGGGTTGCCCCCGTGTGAGCTGAAGAATTCTCAGGATAAGATCCACATATACACAGTGGACCAGAAAGTGAGCGCTAGTGCTGCAACCAAGTATGTCCACAGGAAGAGAACTGAACACTCCTCTTGACCCACATTAAATAGCTGAGTCATAGTCCCTGCATTGCCATTCAACATTCATTTCAACCTTTTTTCACCTTATGTTGCTTGGTGAGAAATGTACTGGTTCTAGGAGATTACGAGGCTGTGGTGCAGAACATGGCTTACCAATATTCATGGCCGGTGGCAGTGTGAATTGGATCATTAGCACGAAATGGTAGAGAGGGTCTGGAGGGAGGAAGCTGAGATGGTCAGCTGCTTTGACAACCCAGATGCCTATCACTGGGAGTATCATGTACCGAACACATATTACGCCAAGGATGACCTTGGGTCTGATTTTCGAAGAGCGCAGGCCTGTATGAATGGGATCCAAGCAATTTGAGTGAGGATAATTTTTACTAGTGTCTTTTGATTAGCTCTTCGAAAGGTATTTGACAGTTTCGAAAGCTCTTTCTTACCTTGAGTGAGGTTGCCTCCAAGTATGAGGGTAATGCAAGGTATAGTTCCATCACTGCATGATTGAAAGCCATTAAGAAACTTGGAAACACAAGGAAGAGTTCTAAGTTGACCTTCCCTATTGGAGTCAACCAGTCCTGGATACTCTAAATTAATAAGGCAACAAAGAGACGCCACTTACCCCAGTAATTTGATGGAATCTTGGATCACCCGCAATGGAGCACTGTTGCCTATAATGAGCTGCCTCAGCCACGAAACGGCCCCAAAGATCAATCCCAATGTCTGAGAATATTTACAAAAGGGTAGTGCATTGTTCAGTTTTTCACCAAAACTGGAAAGATGAATTGGATCTGAGCCATTAATGTGCACAGAGAGACTCACAGCAGCGAGGGTTGGAGGTGCCAGCAATTCCTCCAAGATTGTGTGAAGAAATCCTACCAATTTGCCCCAGAACGTCGCTGATTCTTTTTCCGACTTGCTGCTTGATTCTTGAGATATAACCTGCGGTATGGCAATTGAGTGGGTGCTACATTGTCTTGTGAAAATTAAACCTGAAGAGGCTTCAGGAGATTCCATACTTAAGTTTAAGTTCATGAGAGGAAAACTTACAGCTAGGTCTTCTACATCTTCAACAGATTTTGGGGACTGCACACTTATTGCTACTGGCTCTTGATCTTCTCCTTTAAGCAGGTGCGTACTCTCATTAGAGTCCAAGTCCTTATTGGGCTGCTTAGCGAAATTGTCAGCTGCTTGAAGCTCTTTGTATTTCACCGACGAAGATCGTACCAATTGGTATGTATAAGTCCAAATGAAGAAACCTCCAAGCTGTGTTGAGTCAGAAACATAGATCAGAACTGAATTCAGAAAACAAGCTGAGGGTATGCCATATTAACGCACCTAAAGAAACAACCATGCTACCCTGCTGATCCCAAAGCAGCTTGGGAGACAGATCGTCAACGATTTCATAGAACCAAATGCCAAATTTGGAAAAAATTTACAGATTAATTATTATATATATATATTTTGCATTTCATGAGATGTTTCGGACTTTATCACATATTAGGTAATGGGACGCTTCATTACCGCCATGGAGAATGACGCGTAGGAAAGTCCAATGGAGCTGCAGACACTCCTATCCCCAAAGGGGCTGTTGTCCTCATTACAGATTGCTGGCACAATTATCAACAGAAGGTTTCCCAGATTTCCTTTATAGGAGGCAGAACAAACTGTTGTCAGACTTCATAGCCCACAGTTGTAGTCACATGGAAGGGTTCTAATTGGTTAGTTGATAAGAATCAATTACCTGATGCACAAGTAGCAATCACCAGGCCGTCTAGATGTGGCTTGGGCTTTAGTAATTTCACAACTATCCATCCAAGCATCCCCCCGAACAAGAAGGTGATGGCAATGTTCACTGGCATGAACCACCTTCATATCCGATACAACGTCATAAGCATCAGTATCTCAGGTACAGAAACAGAGTCCTCAATGCTCTCAGTAAAGGAGCTATAGACTATCAATTTTTCAAGCATAATAGACTCAAACAAACAATAGTGGAGCTCAGCAAGTCTTTCAGTTGTGAAATTGCATAAAAAAATGAAACTTAATATCATCTGACTTCTAGATGATTATATCTTTCCGAGGAATGCGAATGCCGACATCAAATTGAACCACAGAGGAAGTGAATAGCTGAAAAGATACCATGAGATAATGTCTTGGAAAGTGACGGTTTTCACCAGACTGGCAAACATCAGAGATGGAGTGAACACCATGAACACTATCTGCATCAAATAAAATTCTCTCTTCACCAAGGTATGCATTCAGGAAGAAAATGCACCACATAGAAGCTACAAGAGTTCAATTATCCCCTGAGGCAAGACAACAATTCTTTACACATATTTTACCTTGTTCAAGGACTTCCTTGCATCTGCGGTGAGAAGACTGCAATATTCAGTTGCCAAAAAAGCTCCCAACCCACTGATCAGCAGAACTTGCAAAATTGGCATGGATGCCACCTCAAACAGCGTC
Source organism: Melaleuca alternifolia (assembly GCA_019926035.1). Taxonomy (NCBI): domain Eukaryota; kingdom Viridiplantae; phylum Streptophyta; class Magnoliopsida; order Myrtales; family Myrtaceae; genus Melaleuca; species Melaleuca alternifolia. The sequence continues at coordinate 2,256,845 of JAGKPW010002416.1, read as the reverse complement.
CAAAAACCCATCTTCTTCTTCTTTTTCTTCTTCTTCTACTTCTCAAGCCAAATCTACCTACAAATCTGTCCTTTCTGCCTGTGTTTTGACTCTAGGTTTGCTTGCTTAATGCAACACAATCCTACTTCTGGCCCTGTGTACTGCTTAGCTCACAAGCTATGAGCTTGAGCCCCTTTCTTTTATATAAAGCCAAGTGAGTCTCTAATAAAAGAGAAGGAAAATCCTGGGAAAGAGCACAAAAGAAAGGTGTGTTAAGAAGAGAAGCCCAATGATCATCACCCAGACAAGTTTAAAACAAAACATCGAACAGTGAATCCCAGACCAGATTAAGGAATGACATAACCCAAAGGGGAAGACGATTGTGGAACAAGAGCACTCCATCCAACGGTCGGGAATTTGGAAGGAAGGAACCATGAAGGTACCATTAATTTGTCTGAATCTGGGGTACTGTTTTCACATTTACAAAAAACAACCCTCCAGTTTCCAGTGCTCCTCCCATTCAAATTTGTTCTTGGGACTTCAGATTCAGATCCATCTGCTATTGTTTCGAGAGAAATTCTTGTGCAACAAAAATGAAAAAACTTAAAAAGCATATGAATGTAACACAAAAGGACAATCCACTATCATCAAGTTGTTCATCATTGGATTCGCATTTGATTAACCCGAGACACTACATAATCTTTCCTTTCCTGGGTTTTCCGAATCGTCGATAGAGCATGACTTCACGCTCGAATTCAGCTAGGAAGAAATGAGATAGGAGATGCCGAACGTATTCAGGTAAGTCCTGATGAATAACAATCACCATCCTAAATTTCGAAACTTAACTAGCTGTCAGTGCAGACCAAGCATCGATAAAACATCCCATTTGCATCACGTGTATCATATCAGATTTGGCCAGATGAACTTGCTACGAAGAAGGCATGGGTGATGATGACATCTCATCAAATCAAATCGCACTTCTAAACCACTAGGTTAGGTTCAATTAACCATCTCTCGTATGGATCTGGACCGACGTCACCATGTTTATCAGCATGGAATTCAGCGGGAAACGTCCACAAAATGTTCCTGGCAATTATGGTTACACCAACTTGACCACCATGACCACTCATGCGGTTCTTGGCCCCACAACCATCGTAGTCACTTTTAAATTACTATGTTTGAATTAATAATTATCCTGAATTTGGCAAGGAGTATCGATATTATATGATAATAAAGAGCATCTGATCTTATTTTAATACATTATAAATGATTAAATTTTTGCAGACCCGATTCGCCGCCAACTCATGGAAGTAGAGACGCCACGCCAGCCTTGGTCTATAGTCAATTTGGACTGTTATTAATAATATCAACAGCCATTCTTGTTGTTTAGTTCATAATGCTTTTATTAAATTACTTATTATTTTTCAATTTACACGATGCTTGAATTAATATCATGTGTGGAGTGAGGGTCACAAGTGGCGTATCGTATACGAAGATATTTATACTTTATTTTTTACGTACGAATATACGAAATTAAAAAAGGATGGGGCCCATGGATTCCAGCCTGTAGGCGGGGCCACGGGCCAAGGAAATGATGAAAAGGAGAAGTGGCCAGTCAAAATCACTATCTTATCACATACTCCGGGAGCATATCCTTTCTAAAAGGTTGCGGAGTGGAGGATGACTGGTCAGTCTGAAAGAGGCTGCTGAACAATCGATGCAATGCAAAACTTAGAGATTGATTTTGCCAACAAAATGTAAATAACCGTGCGTCGGTAGATCAATTCTCAAGACGAACAAAACTTAGCCAAAAGAAGAAGAAGAAGCCTTTTACTCCAAGAATTATATTGAGTGACAGATCATTCAAATTAACAAACAATTTGACAGTGATCGCTGGATGTGTTTAGAATTTATCTTTTCATTAGTTTTTCATAGGCATTTTTGCTAAGGAAAATCACATCTTGTCTATGTTCTCTCTCTCCCTAACTTTTCTCTCCTCCTTGAAACCCCTAAATCCTTCTCCACCATTAGTTGTAAGATAATCAAATGATGGTTTGCAGATCACAGAGTCCGAAAATGCAAATGATCAAGTCATAGGGTTGGGTTGCCTAATCAATTTGAACTCTGCATGCTGCTCTTAGGACCTGAACAGTTGACGACGACGACTCCATCTTTGTCTCGGACGTGCGCATCGAACGCACTACCGAGTCAAAAGCAAACCCGACAAAATTATTCCTTACGTAAGACGACCGTCTACGGGATCTCAAGAGAGTCGGAAATCCACACGACGACCGCCGAACCAAGAACCTCCCATCGACGAATAAGAATAATCACAGCAAGTGGTCGACATGACCAAAATTATGATTAAAAAAGCAAAAGGCAAGCAGAGCTGGCTTTGGAAATGAAACAGACAAACCCCCATCGATACGACAATGATCTTTATGGCGGCGAAAACGACAAGATCCCAAGGTGGCTCCAGAATCGAGATCGTAACACTCGAAAGAGGCAGATCTAATTATTGAATGGTTTTGAATAATCGCTTTGCGTTCTTTAATGAGGAGTGGAACGAGATAGAATAGAAAGGGGGACCCGAAGTTCAACTCGCGTCCTCGCCGCCGCCGCCGTAATCATCGGAGAAACGGAGAGAAACGTGGGAACGAATGGTTGTCGTTAAAACTCAAAAAGGAAGCCGACTCCGAAAACAAGAAAAGGAAGGGGGAGAACGTCTAGCCGTCGGGGGATGGCCCCGTCGCCGGCCGCCCCCTCGGCCCGTCTCCGCTCCTGAACGGAGGGCTGAACGGAGACGCACACGAGTGGCTTCCCGATAAGTCCCGTGCGGGGAAGAAAAAGAAAACGAAAGATCCCAAGAAAACACCAATCGGAAGAAACAAGAACAAGAAGACGGAAGGAAGAAACACAGAGAGAGAGAGAGAGAGAGAGAGAGATAAGGACGAACCTAGAGTCGAACATGAACCGGGTCTTGAGAATCATGGGCGAGCAAGAACGAGGGCTCCAGCAAGAACACGAGGGAGCAACGAAGATGGGAGGCGCCCATGAGACTCGGCTATTCAGCTGGAGCGAGAGGTGTCGCGTATTTATTAACGACCATGTCCGAGATGGGACCTTCCATGCAAGTCGTGGTTTCCATTCCCATCTTTCTATATATGCCTCCGGGACAACGGGGACCTTTTGTCCGCACCCTAATAATTGCCCACGAGATCGAAGAGAACAAAGCCAAGTTGAAGAAGGATTGCTGCGCGTGGAATGAATCGAGCTGCACCACCCCGCCCTCCCTCCTCTTGAGCGAAGGAGGGAGCGATGCTCGGATTCCACCTCCCCGGGAAGACGACACACTTCCGCCAGTCATCGACTCGGAGAAACCGCGAGTTCGCATGAGGGGGAGGTCTAATCTCGATCAGGGACCGCCGACCCTGCGTTTTTATTGCTATAGCCGTCCGTTCTGAAGGCCACGTTGCTCGCTCCCGAAGCCATAGAACGACAAGAGAATGAAAATAAGAAAAAAGAAAAACCCTAGGCACGCTTTTATTTCTCGAAAAATTGCTTGTATCCTTCGGAAATGAATGAACGACCGGAAAAATTTCCATTGTTCATGAAAGTACTTAGATATAAATTATTATTGATGCAACACTTTTCGTTAAACTATTATCTTGATTAAACCATAATAATCGATTGTTTTTTGGAAGACATTCTCTAAACAAATAAGAGTCTAAATGTGAGAACTCGAAAATGATTATCTTGTGTGTTTAATCTTAAGCCCAATCGGCTAATTACGTTATCTCTCTGCACGTGCAATATATGATCCCTGTCGATTCATGTGCGATTCCACGTGCCCCATGTTCTTGGGGTTTTGAAGCTCTAAAAAATCTCAGACCTTTACGGGTGTCTTGCACTGTCAAACGACATAATTGCCTAGTAATATGTTGGTAAACTCTACTAATGTATTTAACCAAAAAGAGAAAATATATATATTTGGACAGGAGAATTTGCACATACATAGAACAGATAGAAAAGGGGGAATCTTCCTACTCTCATACCACGTTCAAAATAAGACTAAAACACATGCCAGTGTGTACTCATCGTCACATAGCTTTTATATATGCCTCCACGCTTTCGATTCTCTGCGTTTTATCCCGACAACTTAGAAAAATCGGCTTGCTTCGTCACGTTGAATCAACGTACCAAACATCAATAATTCCAGAGAGATGATTTCGTTTCGTTTTGTTCGAACGAGAGAGACTCGATTCCCTTGTGGGGTCTTAGGCTTCCATTTCATTAGCAAATGACAAGGGATGCGACACTTATCTCATGTTTATCATCGCAATAGTTTATCAATCACCAACGTCATTGGCGTATGGTAAATTCGATCTCACCATATCCTTATGCCTGTCAAGTTAATTACTCAATCAATCCTAACTTTATTATACGAGTGACGATTTAGTCTTAAAATCTTTTTTATTTTTATCAAATTAAGTCCTAAACTTATGCTGAAATTTCGAAGTAGTCATTTCGATCGATTTTCACAAAAAACGGCCCAATTATCGTAGGTCGTCCTATACAAAAATTGGCCAAAGGGCTATATATTATTGAAATCCCGTATAAAAGTTCATAAATTTTAAAACTGAATTGATATCTCCATAATAAATTTATACTTGATTGGACAATTCTCGCTGATAATGCACGTGGACCAATTCTTAGTCATGAACTCGCTTGGCAACTTCATCTTGATCAAGTCAAACATGGCGATTGAATAGTTGGTGACCTAATCCGAGTCTCTAACTTTTGGCCCAAAAGAGAAGTTAAACCTTATCCTCCCCGCTAGATATCGACCATCTTTTCCCCAAAAATTTAGCCAAAAAAATCTCGTCCTAATGTTTAATAGGGGAGTTTCCCAATTGCAATTGACACGCGGCTGTCGAAATTCGACCCTATAGTATTACGTGGCCCTGAGCTAGCACTTATGGACCCTATAATGAAAGTGACAGATGTAACTCCCCACCAATGTGGAAAGAAACTTTTCAAAAGAAAAAAAAACATTTGTGGCGCCCGATTCGAATCATAACATTTAATATAATATGTAAGAGGTTAATGATACTTGTGTCGTTGATCTTGTAAACACCGTGATCGATTTCATTTTATCAACTTACTCTAATGAAAAAGTTACTTTCTTAGAGGTTAATTATCTTACGCACCGTATTGATAATTAATTTATATCGCTATACGTGAATCAAAGAAAGTATGATTTCCCTACGATTATTCTCGCTCTGGAGAGGACGGCGGATTCTATTTCGCCGTCTCAAGCGGCGTGCATGTACATTTCCCGTTGGTCCGACGGAAACTAAGGAGATTGGCATAAGAACCGAAAGCGGATCGGGCCGACACGGCAGCATATTAGTTCGCGGTATTTTATTTTTATCCTAGTCGAAAATGCCACGTCGGCGATTGGACATGTGGACGAGGAGAATCGAGACTTCTCCTCCACTATTTCTTTTCTACACGGGTCGTGTTCATCGCGTTGAGCATGTGGGGGATCCGAGGGATCTCGACCATGCATGGGGTGATCATGATGTATGTCCATCCTCCATCAATGAATGATCATAATTCGCAAACAGACAAATTGGCGAACTTCGCTGAAGGTTCCAAACTTAATTAAAATAGCCCCAATTATTTTGGATCCCAAAAAACAAAGGGGAGGGCGGAACACGTGGCGCTTTTTTTTTGGTTGAATTATTTTCCTTAATGCTCCAGACCTTGCTTGTTTGTTCGCGAATTTTGCAGGTTTGCCGCCAACTGCTTCAAAAATTTAAATCGTTATGTAAATGTGTGATTTAGTAGTTATAACTTAAAACTCCTTTTTATGCGTGGACCGAATTTTTGCTAAATAGGTGTAGGAATATGTAGTAAGTAAGGCAAATAAGAAGTTCAGAAAAATTTGAATTTGTGACATTTTGCTCCAATATTATGTTAGAATTTTCGATTCAAAAGTTTGAGGCTATATGTATATAAGGAACGTATAAATCTTATAGACAAGTGATGACGATATAACTTGCAACAAGATGAATTGGACGGAGACAGGGAAGACAAGATTTACCAAACACGAAGAGGGAGAAAAGAAGAAGTTTGGAAATGCACCCTGTTTTGCTTCGATTGTTCATTGTTTATCCTAGAATTAGCCCCGCAAAATAAAATTCTAGATCATTGTGGGGGGTGCATGGTGGGATTGGCTATGGAGTCCTTTTCCTTTTGGTGGTGAAACGAATCCGTTCGTGTCAATCTCATCGTTTCGGACAAAAACCACATATAATGTATTCTGTCTTATTCTTCTTTCCTGGACAAATCGTTCGGTGGGTCGAAGTTCTACGATGCATCGTCATGCGATTTGCTACGTTAATCCGATAGTTGGCAAACTAATCACGCTAGTCCTCGGTGTCTGCATCCGGCACGTGCCGGAAATAATGCAAAACATGTCAATTAAGGCTGGCCAGATTTGTTGACCCATGATGCTGCAATTTGCATGGCAGGTTCCCCACAATTTTTGGGACCACGCTGCTCTTGCTTTGTTTTTTGGTAAACAAATATTCATTCTACTAATGTAATTTTTTTTGCTGTCAATCACCAGATTCAGTGATGAGAAGACGCCTAGATATCTCCTCCTCTAATTGCAATGGCTTGCCATGTGCGTTTAGGTTCAACATCCTTATACCCATCATTGTGTAGAAATATTAATAAGAAGTACACGTAAAGAAGCCTCAGATCTATATATTGATATAGTTTGAGATGGTAAAACCCCCATATTTCAATTTAAATCTAATCGACAGAGGAGAGCAGCCTAATTTTGAAGAGGTTGTGGAACCACGTTGAGATCATCTTTTTTGATAGCTATCAACTCGATGAAGGATCGAATTGGACTCCACAGTCACATAAGATCAGCTACAGAAATTTATTCAGACACACAAACTCCCAAAACAAATTGGAAGAGAAAAGAAAAAAACAATCAGAATCGTAAAGAAAGAAAATCAAAGGTAAGTGGGCTCTCAGCCATAGAATATGAAGTTGAAAGCCCACTTAAGAGTTTCAAAAGATTGAGAATTTTTGAAAAATGAAGGGTTTATTTTAAAAGAGAAGAGGAAGAGGAAGATTGATCCCTCTCTTCTGCTGTTTGCCAGGCTGAATATGTGTAGTTTACAAACTAGTTGCTTCGCCATCGTGCATGGCGAGCGCTAGATCCGTCTAAGGCGGCGAATCAAGATTGAATTCCCATAGTAGACTGGCTCATGTCTTAATCTAGCCTTTTATATAGATTCAGATCCTTCCAATTGCGGCCGCTCCCATGACCACCACTCCGGTATCCATGGGAGAAAGAGAGGTTAAAATTAATCCACTCCATGCAGATAAACCATAATCATGCCCCAGTCTCTATGGCCATGAATTACCAATAATACAATGAACGTAATCGGAATTCTCGAAAGATAAAGATATATAGCTGGAAAAAATTCCTTGTCAAGTTCTCATCTTGTCCTTCAACTTCACTTCAAAAATGATTCTGAAGAGATAAAGTTAGATTATTATTATTAGCAAAGAACATCGATACGAATGTCACGGTCGAAAACATATGCTCATAGTAATTTAAAAAGGAGACTGATGAGGTAACTTACCGAAGACATCGAAATCTAATTATTAGTGATGTATACGACCGTATCTTAGCTTTTCCTACATTGAGATATGAAAAGGGCGTTTGATCATATGAAAAGGGGGCTCGGAATATGAAAGTTGACTTTATATGCAGGTATAGATAAATGACCAAACATCGAATTTTGGCAGGCAAGTACGAGTCGAATCCCAAGGACTTTCCAAAGAAGGTTTTTGGACAACGGGAGATCGGTCCCTAGTTTTGTAGAAAGCTTCTTAAAAAGTTTACTTCCCTAGCTTTAACTTTTAGGCGTTTTACATTATTTGAGCAATCCTTTCTTGGTCACCTTATGAACGAGTTTCCTCTAATATTATGGTAAAGAAAAATTCTTCATTCTTCACATTTCGCGCTGTTCCTGCTTTGCCTGGAGGTGGGACTACACACTAATCAAAAGGTCGGGTTGAATCCTAAAGGATAGTAGCGTATCTACCCTATGCACTCTCCAAAAGGGCAGAAATTACCTCTAAAGATAGTCTCGGCAAGCCTCCCACGACCTCCATTTCGAATTTTCAATCGGCGGTCCTTGAAATTTTCCATGATTACCTACCTCTCAATTGGAGGCGGACGCGAAAGCGAGGCCTCGAAGCTTGGAACACAAGCGAATTCCAAAATGACTAAAAGAGCATCAAACGTCGATTTATTTATTTCACGAAAAATTTTAGATTTAGAGAATATTTTCCCAACAATAATTACTTGAAATATAAAATGCTTTATCATTTACGATAATAATTAAACATGAACTGTAGACTAATTTTTTTGAGCAATATAACCGATTATTTTTAGAAAATAATTTTCGAAACTTATCCTAAAAACTCGAGAGGTCGCTAGAAACCTAAATGTGTAAACCAAGATAGTTTCAATGAACATTATCTATTTTAACATTCTCATTTCTTCTCAATACGTTTGAAAATGACGTGATCGTGATATGAAACAACGGTTCGCTGCATCTGGCAAATTTTGAGTACTTGGTCATCTTCGTGCCCTTTCTTGCTTTAAACGTCCAAGCCATCTTCATACTCGACGTATCATCGAAAAATGGAAGAAAGATAATTTGGTTTTGAATGCCAATAATCCAGCAAGTGCACCTCCCACAAAGGGTGACCAGCTTCCTCTATCACATCAAAGGATTAGGCCCGGCCGGTCAATTTATCCGGCCAGACAAGACTGATGACCGATGTTAATCAAGTGACCGGCCGCTTTCTTTGGCCAGACAAGACTGATGTTAATGATGTTGTGTTCAATAACTCGAAACCTGTGATGTAGTAGTCCAAGAGGATCACGGCCCAATCATGCGACGATAAGATTAACAACCTCCCCAAATAATTCAAGTTTCGGAGGACCGAAGTAGTACCTGGGAACTGTGGACGATAACATGACACAGTGAAGAGTTGCATGCCCAAGAGAGCTCTCTGCACTCGGTTAGGCTTTCTCTTTTTATCTTCCATGGAATAAACACATCAAGAAAAATTTTACATCTGATCACGTAGAATGTGTATCCGTATTTACGTATGTAAAGTTTCAAACAAGTATGCCATCAAATAGAAGCTTCAATTTCATCCGAATTTACTGCAGTTCCGTTTGGAGGATCATCTGTGCGCAGCTGAGCAGACACCTCATCTATGGCGGAATTCAGCTGCTCAATCTTCTCAGCCAATATCTTGCGAGTTCTCTGCCACAAATCATGAAACAAAAGAATAAAAAAAAAAGGCTATATTTAGAGCAGAGTGCAGACAGAGCAGTTAATAATATGGCCAGATGCTTCACCCTTGGGCAATTTCCTATATGTCATGTACTCTTTATCATGTTTGTGTAGAAAAGTAAGTTCAGCACTCGTCAGAAACCAAAAGAATGGAAATCAATCACAATGAGTATTCTCATTGCTCATTTCGACACAGCAAACCATGAGGGAGTTCAAAGATTAATGCTACGAGTGGTAAGAGTGCTGAAAGAAAATTCAAAACGAAAATGTACGAAAGTCTAAATTTTTCTTCCATTCCTCATTACAAAAGTTCTAAATTTCCACTCAAACTTTGATTCCCCAAATTTTCCTTCATCTACCAAACATAGCATATTTTTATTAGAGTTCATGGCACTTGCTTTTGCAACATCATATACGTGCTCGATCTGACAGCAAAGTCTAAGAAGAAGATGATGAATATGATGAGGGTGATGAATATGAAGGAAGGATTAAATAGAGTGCATTTTGTGATCAAATTGAAATTGAAAGCTGGAGCTGCTGTTTTGCTAGGACTGTCAAGTTGCTACTTAAGTTGTGGCTCGTAGTCTGTGTCTTCCATTTCTCATTGGTTGTTCCATAGAAAAGACAATAATGAAAGCCAGCAGTGGATTCAAGTTCAGTTCCCTATTCATAGAAGTCAACTACCAAGAATACTACCCTATCTCTAAAAGTCAACGAACAACCACAAAGCAAATCCAAACATTGTTGTGCTGGGACAGATTTTTACCTCCAAAGCTTTCTCCTCATCATATATGAATTTTGGGAGTCTTCTCATTAAATCCTTTCTATCAGCTCCTGCTATGGCCTTACTTATCTGCAAAATACGAGCCACACTTTTAATTCAGTGCCTTCTTCCCTTTGAAAGCACATGTCATGAATGGAAAGCCCACATACCTACATGTATCTGGGCGCAGAGAGAGAGAGAGAGAGAGAGAGCCCAAAATAGGCATGATGTGACTCTTAAAGCAAAAAGTTTAGTGTTCCAAATGATACCTGCGGTGCATACACACAACCTAATGCTCCAACAATAAGTCCACCCAACACAAATCCACCAACAAATATACCCGCACTGCTTGGTCTGCCATCATCCCGACTACAATTGAACAAAACACAAAAATAATAAAAGTCAAAAAAAAGAAATCAAGAGATTATACTACAGTGAAGAGAACCTAAAAATTTGCAAACACATTCTGTCAAGAATTAAGTCACTAAATACACAACAAAGCCAAAGGGGAAAGAGAATGTCCAATCAGTCGACCATTCAACATTATCCTTCCTGCAATTAGACTAGGTGATATCCCACATGAATTACCCCCTTTCCCACATATTCAATCACAAGAAGCTCAAGAACTGGAAGAAATGTGAGGATGGATGTCCAGCAACTATTATTTCATGCTTAACCATTTGATGCTTTAAGAGAGATGTCTAGTGCCATATTTATTTCTTTTTAAGCATCATACTTGATTGTTGTTTAATTATGTATCGTAGGATGCATGCAACATACATCTTCTCGTTAAAAAATAATGATTAAATTCTATTTGAAAAGAAATTGTTCAAGAGAACAATCATACTGTCAATGATGATTGAGACACTTACGCTGCTCGAACAGTAAATGGATTTCTATGCATCGCAAGCTTTACTTTTCTGTGGAATCTGCTATCCAGAGAAACGTTGCCAGAGCTGAACTTCATAGGGCAGTGGTCCACTGACTTGAAACCTATACAGAACACAGCATAGCCCCACCCATGAGTAAATATTTCATAGTAGCCTCTAATGAACTGAACAATAACTTGAAGAAAACGTCTAAAATTTGCAAAGTGGGGCAGCATATATTCCAATGATGGCATAAGTTTCACAATGAGTGAGCTTACCCAATCCAAGAAAGCAAATGCCCAGTGAAGTAAACATGACAAGTTGAAGCTGACTGCATTAAAAAGAAAATACAAGCCCTTCTACTTGAGCTTCATCAGATCAGCAACTATTGTGAAAAAAAACTGTAATTGTTGCTGTCCTTGATCACCCATGATGGGTTTCTCACATGATCCTATTCATAAGAATGACAGGATCATCAACGTAAGCTATCACCAGATGTAATATACCCCACGAAAGGTTCATCATCGCACATGATTTGACCTAAAGATGCCGACCTAAAGATGTCGCAAAGTAGCACATACACCTATCACTACAAAATTAGATCTCAAGTAAAATGTCACGCTTTTCTCATCTGTCGTAAAAGCAAGACCTTTTCTCTTCATTCCTCACTCACCTCCGAGCAACAGAATCACCTAACAAAAGAAAAATCAATCCTTGATAACCTTAATCCTCTTTCTCCGGACAAATACACTTCACTTTTCCCCGTGGAAACCGGATAAATTGGACAAGGCAAAGAGAATTTGAGCTCCAATTTACGCAATTTCACCAAGAAATGGGGCTAGGGGACGCTAAATTCACCAAAAATTAATAACACGTAACCGGGGCAACAACAAACATTTCATAGGCGACAAAGGAATCGCAGAGTGCCTTCTTTACCGGGTAAGAAGCTGCCGGGTGGATTCTTGATTAATCCCGTAACGAAAGTGCTGGGAAGAGCGCTCATCTTTTCGACACAGAGAGAAGAGGAGGAGTTGGGGGTGTGGGGTTTGAGTGGAGAGCCGAGGAAGCGAAATCCGACGCTGCAGCGAGCGCCACTGAAGCAACGAGGTATGGAGGCTTCTTGATTCTTGATCTTCCACTACGATGTCAACGGAGGCAAAACGAAAGCAAGAAAAAGAGGAGAAGATCAGTCGGCAATGTGGGCTGGGCTTAGTCCTAGCCGCTGCATATCTCACTAGATGGACCGCGCTTCGTCAAAGCCCAAAGGGAAGGCAACAAGGCCGCGTCGATCAATACGATCGACCAACCACGTCAGTCATGTCGCCGACACATAAAATACATTCTCTCGAAACACAAATAGGCCTCGTGCAAAAGAAGGGTTAACAAACCCTTTTCCAATCACAGCCGCCCGATTCTGATCGGATGGCTGTGGTTTCAAACCCTTCTATTAATGAGGGTTATCCGATTCCCTTGATATGAAGTCAGGAGATCCGGATACCAAGTTGTGACCTTTCCTCACGATGGAGAGCTCTGGTGAGCATGGAAATATCCATCCGGGCAGTGAATTTTGCTTGAGCTTGATTAGCACCAGAATATCAACCCTAAAATTACATCATTAATCGAAACGACATTTATTGAAAAAATGGGCAGTTGTGTATATACGGCAATTCTGCAAATTCACTTGATTTGTTTTTGCCTAACTCTCTATCCTAGATGGCCATTAGGAATTGCAGATTACTCGAGTTTCTTGGTCAAAGGACCGTCCTCTGCTTTTCGTTGCGTGAAGTCGTCATTGGTAGTTTACAATGTCTTATGTCCTGCGTCGGATGGGAGAAAATTTGTGATGTTATTCGTATGCAAAGACCTAATCCAAATTAAAGGTTAACTCATATGAGTCGGGCAAATAGTGGCAAAAACGCATGAACAGAGCAAAGAGATTGTTCGGCAAATTCTGACAAGAGATTGCATGTACAATAATTATAAGATCAGTTATCGTGAGATATGTGAGCTTTGACTAATTCATACGTCTGTGATTATGATGACGTGTTATTCCTGGTTTTTTTTTTTTTCAGAATCATCCCAACAAATCAGAAACAAAGAATATGAAGAATTTTCCTTTATTATGAGTGAATGAAAGGGCAAACTGTTTCATTTTTAGCCGGGTCCTGCTCACCCAAAGACAAACTATGTCAACACCAGTTCCACGAAACCTAGGAATCTCTACGGAAAAACGAATGGAACAATGTGAGAGCGCCACGTGGCACGCAACCAGGACCGAAGACCCGGTCCAAGATTCTTGGTCGAGCAAAAACCGCTGGGCGGAAGAGGCTAAACAAGAGGGCTCATAGAATTAGCTGAAAGGTCCTTTGCCGGTAACATTATTCAAATGCGATGGGCTCGACAAGAACAATGTTGGCAAGAAGCGGCTGAAACACACGCTTTAATTCCTCCTGAGTTACCAATTCCGTCAATGCCCGACCGAAGCCAAAAAAGGAGTCTTCATTGCATAAGACGACCCCTTTAACTTTTTAAGACTGATTCATACTTCAACTTCACCAATCACAGTATCATGACCGCTGATCCGATTGTGATCAGCCTCGAGATTTTAGGATGAATAGTATAGAAATGCTCGCGGCATATAAAAAAACTCTGTGATTTTGGCTCTAATGGTGGCTTTGACGTGTAAGCATCAAGGGTTGTGTTTTACCTGATATAGGAACAGCGCCCAAGCCGGCAACGCTTTTGTTTGTTTTTTTGGTGAAGACAACGCTTTTGTTTGTTTATCGGTGAGCTTTACAAATATAAGTCGCTCCAAGACCAAGGATGTGCATTTCTTGCCCGAGTCTTTCTGTGGAACTCGAGAGCAGTTCTTGTTGCAGAGGTTTCTTGAACTTGGCGAATTGAGTCCTGGAGATAGGGAGTGCTGTTTTGATCAGCCATGGCTCCTAAAGCAGGGGATGAGAGGACACTGAAGGAGACACCCACTTGGGCAGTCGCCGTCGTGTCTGCCGTGTTCATTATCATTTCAATTGGAATCGAGCATGGGATACATTCTCTTGGAAAGGTGAGATCTTTGGTCAAAATGAGACGACTTATTGAGTCCATTCTTGACTGGTGGATTCTTCACGTTTTCCACGTCCTGGAAGTCCGCTACTAGGAATTGATTGGATAAAATTGACGACTTAAGTACTCGCATTCTGTGAAAACATTGGTCTGGTCACTTTTTGATATCGATTGTTTAACTGTGACAGTGGTTTCAGAAGCGTCACAAAAAAGCCATGATGGAGGCTCTAGAGAAAATTAAATCCGGTAACTAACGCATGTCGCATTCTCTATCTAAACTATGCTCTCAAGACATTTTCGAGCACTCAAGCCTGACTCTGAAGGTACAACAACTGCTCTTTTATCCTGCAGAGTTGATGCTACTGGGCTTCCTATCTCTGCTCATCACTGTGGGTACGCAACCGATCTCTATGATATGTATTGCTGAGAAATATGTGAAGATCATGCTTCCTTGTAAGAAGGAGCACACGAAGAAGCCCGACAAAGGCGAAGATCCCGATGATAGAAGAAAACTGCTGTGGTACGATGAGGATGTCTCATGGCGACGATCTCTTGCTGCTGGAGCCACCGGTGACCATTGTTCCAAACATGTAAAAGGAATACATAGATTATCTTCACAGAACAAAAGAAGTTTTTCTTCACGGTATGCAAATGATTTTTCTGACTTTGGTTAATCAATTGCTTCTTCAGGACAAGGTACCATTGATATCGGCAACAGGGTTGCACCAATTGCACATTTTCATATTCGTACTCGCCGTATTTCATGTTCTCTACAGTGTCATCACCATTTGCCTGGCAAAAGCCAAAGTACGACACCTTATCTTATCCTTAAGTACAAATTAAACTTTGAAAGTCTTTGAGTTTTTATTTGTTTGATCAATTCAGATAAACTAACATATGATTTAAATTTCGTCACTAGATGAAGAAATGGAAAGCATGGGAACAGGAGACGACTTCCCTGGAGTATCAATTCAATAATGGTAATCATCTAGAGGCCAGCTTTATCTTCTTTTTCATACTTGAAAAGGCCAGATTATTCAACCAATGGTTTTACTATCGATTATTCTTGTAGATGCTTCGAGATTCAGATTGACTCATCAAACATCTTTCGTGAGACGTCATAGTGGCCTTTCCAAAACTCCTGGCGTCAGATGGATTGTAAGATGCTATATTCTTGGACACTTCAAATGATGTTCCTGTAGCGTTGCTCATGAATTTGCTGGGCCGTCATTGGATGAACAATGCTTCCATTCTAATTTTCATCGTTGATGGCCAAGTAAGTGACTGACAGTGAACATCTGGAAATTTTGCAGGTAGCATTCTTCAGGCAGTTCTTTGCTTCAGTCTCAAAGGTTGACTATTTGACAATGAGGCTTGGATTCATCAATGTAAGTTGTATTCCATGGTTCTGTGTTTTCTTCGCAAACATTCTTTTGCGTTCAATAAGACATCTAAAAAGACTGTTCAGAGACATCTACCATGCTTTTGGCAATGATATTTATTAAGATGTGATGTTTCCTCGTGTTCGAATGTACCTTTTCTCTACTCACAAACTCGATGGATCTTTTCAGGCTCATTTAGCTCCAAACAGCAAATTCGACTTTCACAAATACATTAAGAGGTCTATGGAAGATGACTTCAAAGTGGTTGTGGGTATCAGGTCAGCTTCTTTCCTATATGATGTCGCTTCATTTACATTTCACACACTTGAGCGTATGAACAGGGCTTAACCGTTCTTGTAAGCTATTCACAATGCATGTTCTTTCTCGCAGTATACCCTTATGGATATGCTGTATCCTCTTTGAGCTCTCCAATGTCTATGGTAAGACAGTTTCATGCGAACCAACATCTCCAACCAACATCTCCAATAGGCATCCTCACGACTAATTTTGATAATTGTACTAACAGAATGATTCGCCTTGTTATTTTGCAGATTCATTTGCACTTTCAATCATCTCTTTCATACCTCTAGCAGTAAGCCATATTCTTTATGTTCCTTTGTTGAATCTGCCAATGCCTAAAGCATGGATAAATATGGTATCGATTGATAGATCCTGGAAATAAGATAAGTTCCTTGACCTTTATACATTCAACAGATACTTCTGCTAGTTGGTGCCAAACTCGAAATCGTTATAATGGAGATGGCTCAGCAAATTCAAGATAAAACGACCGTGGTGAAAGGAGCCCCAATTGTAGAGCCTAACAACAAGTATTTCTGGTTCAACCGGCCAGACTTTATATTGTTCTTGATACATTTAACTTTGTTTCAGGTAATGAAAATTTCTAATTAATGATCATTATATTTTTGTCTATCCTAAAATCCACAGCTTTGAGTAACAGTATATCTATTTGGCCAAAAACGCAACAACGTGCATGTATGCACATAACCTGAAGATCATGTGAATGAGATTCATAGATTTCTCCAACGTCATTATGTAAAGAACAATCATCCCGAAGAAGTTGAAGTTCTGTCTGGAGTCCTATATCTGACTGCACTGTTTTTGTCCTTCTACAGAATGCATTTCAGATGTCTTATTTTCTCTGGACATGGGTAATCTTTCTCTTCGATTTGCGTTCACCTATTTTCCTCTGTGAATTAAGCGCTTTCTATAATGATCTTGACTTATTTTGTGTCAATTGACCTCAACTGACCTCCAAATTGCAGTACGAGTTCGGCTTGAATTCATGCTTCCACAAGAGACTAGCCGAGATACTGATAAGGGTTTTTCTCGGCATCACCCTTCAATTTGTGTGCAGCTACATCACCTTCCCTCTCTATTCACTAGTGACCCAAGTGAGTACTCACTAGTCCTAATGCATGTCCCACTACCTAGTGTAGGGAATCGCTTCAAATGAACGAGCTAGGCATCTGATAGAAAGACTCCAGACATAAGTGTCTAATCGACTCATGGCGCAAGTATCGAGGATGAGCACAAGAGAGATGAGACGGGCTAACATGTTTCTCGGTGCAGATGGGGTCGCACATGAAGAAGGCGATATTCGAGGAGCAGACAGCAAAGGCGCTGAAGAACTGGCAGAGAGCGGCGAGGGAGAGGAAGAAACAGAGGAAGAAGGAAGGAGACCAATCAGTGTCGCAGTCGGGGTTCATGAGTCCGGACACCACGCCGAGCCACGGCTCATCACCCCTGCACTTGCTCCACAAGCAAAGGCACAACTCCTCCACCCATGACGTGGAGAGCGCGCTCAACTCTCCCAGGAGCTATATCTCTGAGACCGAGCTCTCTGATTATGAAGGCCCACCTCCAACCCATTTCACTGACCATCATCAACAAATGCCAGATCCACGAGGAGGGCAACAGAACAACAACGCCGCCCGCCAGAAGGGGGGTGACGTTCAGAGTGATTTCTCATTCTCTCATGGTTAAGGAAGATCAGATTTTCTGTCAAGTTAGTTTAATCAAAGGTGCACAAGCTTGTAAGATAAATATTTCAAGATTCTAATTGATTCAATGTGCTTTTGTTAATTGATTCTAAGAGAGATTTCCCCCGGGTTCCATGCTTTTACAGGGATATGCATCATAATTGTTCCATCATTTTATGTCTGTTCACTAAAAGCCGACCAAATATTGTTTAAAATATATGTGAATGACTTCGACAAAAGCTGTGAAAAGTCTTAGTTGCTTATGAACAAGAAAATAAATGACAAGAAAATTAAAGGCAAGAAGATTGTAAATGCAAGAAAAAATAAATTGCGGAAAAGAAAAGATGAGTTCTCTAAATGATTGGGACATGATGAGGTTATTTTAAGCCTACAGTGAGTTCATTCAAAAATTTTGCTGAATTTAAAGATAAGTTCTTAATCCTATCTTCAAAATTAACACTCCCATTTTGTCACAGGAAATTACAACAATACCTATCACAAAAAGTTTAAAAAATCATACGTAATAAATATAATCACTTAGCAATTACGTTTTTACATCAATTGCCTCTTCAAGTTGTCAAGTGTGTTTTTCTTGATGGCTTCTGCTATTCATCGAACTCTTATGTTATCGATTAAATCTATCATTTGCTAACTATAACAAAAAGTATATCATTTGTAAAGGAATGGAATGATTTATTAATGTTTCAATTCTTTTGAATTAGATAAGTAAGGGTCATCGTATACCTCCTCGTCATTGGTAAATTTGATTTATTCCTACCAAATTGCCTCTTCAATTGTTTACTTGAAAATAATACAACTATGTGTTACTTGCAATATTTTTTGTTTACAAAATCTTCTTTACCGGGGATAATTTGACGTTTCGTTCTCTTAAGAGTAACTCAAAGATTTCATCCAACTTGTTAATATCAAACAAGTAAACTTCAGTGTCTTTAGTCCTAGCCGTTTACTTAATTTTTTTTGGAAGGCATTAAGGATCGATAAACGTAAGGTTTCGCAAGCATCACACTAGCCACATTTATTTCAACTCTCCTTTCATGTGAAATTCATACTCCTACTCAATTCTCCATTAAAGTCACATTTTGCATTTTCAGGTGGCTCTTTATCTTCGAGAAGTTGCCCATACCTACGTACTTTTGTTGTCAATTGAAATGAATCGGCAAAGTCTTGGCCTTTGAATTTTTCTCTTTCACTAAATTTTAAAATGTCAAAAACCAAATTCGTGAAGTTTTTTTTTGGGAGAGTGAAATAAGGCATTTGTTCCTGGCCTCAAATTAAACCATCCGCTCATTATTGTATTGATAAAGCTTGGTCAAATCAGCACTCATACGTTAGGTATCACTTTACAAAATTAAGAATGGAATTGTCTTCAATATCTGTCCAATTACACAACAAATTAGGTGGTAAATTGATGAATCAGGTAAAAGCAATTTTTGACAAAAATAAAGGGACTAATCTCAGTTTTAGAAACTTATATGTCCCTACTTCTCCACATTAAGCTATAGATCGAACAATGAGTTCGACGGTCGACTGTTTATCTTCATTAGTAAAAAGGGCAAAGCCAAGATTCTGAAACCTCTTAGAAAAGGCTGATTATCAACCCATTCCCCCTATAAATAGCTGGGATAACACCCTATTTAACTCTCGAACTTTCTTGACAAACTATGTTGGGTTTAATTGCGGATTTGGCTGACCACCTTGCCCTCTTGTGGTAATGTTGGTCTGCTAGATTATCTCTGTTAATCGAGATGTTAGCGCTAATAGGAATATTCACATTAGTGGGTACCAATGAGGCCACCAGCCTTGCATCCTCAACATTTAACAACTAACCAACCTACCGACCGGTTTGATTTGTCAAATTATTGTCACCAATTTTATTGTTTTGACCAACACTAGTAGCATCAATAAATGGAGATGGATTGAGAACGTATCTTGTTACCACCGGATTAGCTTATGGTGGTTGCTTGGACAATCTTGGCCTCGAGAGAGTGTTATTCACAGTATTAATGACAATCGGCATGATTATGTCTGACTTGTGACTCGTACTGTATGGGCCATACTATTTCACTCATGTTTGAATAAGCTCTTCATGATGGCCAACATAGTAGGAATTGGTGTGATCTTATCTCAATAGTTTGTGGCATAGGATTATTATTGCCGATAGCATTAGCGAAATATTGTTGCTTTCTAGTTCTTACTATAGTAGTCTCTTAGAGTCAACAAAATGCATCCCGCAAAGTGTGCTAATAAGATGTTTCACCAAAAAGTCGATGGAATACCTTTTAGAATATGAATGATCGATGAATGAATCAACAACGGTTGTGAAATGTCCATGTAAGACTGCAGATTATAGTGTACAACCATGTAAGTTGTAGGAAAAATAAATTGCACAAAAAAGAAAGACAAAAATAAATGACATTGAGTTTTGTTATTGATTAGGGGTCCCTCCAAAGAGTACAGTATGACTATTTAAGGCATGTTATCGATGGTAACAAACGGTTATTCAATTTTAGAAGATACTTCCTAATCCTATCTTCAACACAAGCAACTTCCTAATTCTTTTTTCTTTTTGGGTGCAGTTACAAGAAGTTTCAGTAATACTTATCCATAAGAAGTTACAAAATTCCTAGAATAGAGGAGCCAATAAACATTATCACCCGACTATTATCATTATGGAAACAAGCGATGGACCAATAAATAGACAGAGCAAGAAAATAAATTGAATAATGAACTTACAGTATATCACAGGGTGAAAGCAGCAAAAAAATTTACTATAGATTAAGCGATACAACATATGTTACATTCATATTTGAGTTATTCAAAACTCTTGTTCTTTCAAACGTCGATTACACCCAATAATCTCACACGATATTTATGTCATAATTTCTTACAAAATAATATGTAATCTCATAGAGGAATTAACAAATCTTGCCAAAAGATCTGGCTTGAGCATTAATTCTACGACGTAATTAGCGAGAGAAGCCGCCTTGGGTTGCGCACTGCATTACCACTATGGCATTCTAACTAATGAGGAGAACATGTAATATATAGGGACAACGACATAAATAATTTTTAAACTTTAACCTCATGAGTGATGTGGTCATAAAATTTTCATATAGTTCAAGGACTAGTTTGAACATATATTAAAAGTTCAAGGACCACATTGAACAAATTGAAAGTTCTAGGATTACATTATATATTGAGTTAGAGTTCATGAATCATATTGAATAAATTGATAGTTCACGGACCACATTGTATATTGAGCCAAAATTTATAAATCATTGAAGTCATTTTCTCTAATATATATCATGGACTAATACAATAGCCAATTGCAACTGGGAATAGGAAATCCATGTGACTCGGCCAACCCGACTTTCCTCTTTTGATATATTTCTTCCCCTCCTTGGCTGGCTCCACATCCTAATAGAAATTTGCCATATCTTCCTTTGCTCAATATTTCGGACATCCACAAAACTAATCCATCTTTGGAACTCTTAAAACACCGAATAAATAATATGGATTTCCATGGCACACGTTTGAACGTCCACGATAATAATTAATCTCAAATTGGACTTCATTCGTAAATTCAAACTCAAGATAACGAATACATTTCTACGTCGATTGCCCACAGCCAATGACTTTCTTTTAGTTATCGATCCTTTTCAAGATGTCGTCCGTTGTTTTTATTGATGACTTTATTGTGCACCAAATTCTACTATCATCAATGAAGTCTGTCATTTATCAGTCATTTATCAATCATAACTAAAAGTCCGTCATTTTTTCGGTATCAAAGGTATGTACCATGATCAGGATGAACAAAAAGAAACATTAATAGGGAGTGAGTGATAAGCACTTCAACAGCGGGTAAAGGCCGTGTGGGTGACGATGTCATGCGGCTTGAGCAAAAATGGTCGGCGGCAGCGGCAGAGGACGAGCACTACACTGGTGTCTTTCTTAGGGAAGGGCAGAAGGGCAAAGGGAAAAAGAGGCAAAATAGAAGGAAGAAGAGGAAGAACGAGAAAGGAGGAGGAGGAGGAGGAGGAGGAGAGAGAGAGAGAGAGAGAGAGAGAGAAGAACAAGTATTTGAGCTGCCCCCCAATGTGCTGGGAAAGTAATTCGTCTGATATTTTCGAAAGTACAGCAACAGCAACAGCAACACGACTCTTTTCACTTTGGAGAATCCTACCCCAGATCGAACTCAGGAATTTCGTTTGTTCTCCAAATGCTGGGACAGCCTATGCGATCACATCTGCATGGCCCTATCTCGCGTGGTCAACGCCATTTGAATATATAATCTGGGCATGAACATCTGGGGATGTTTAGATGGGAACAACGACCCTTTTTATAATCCTCGCAACCATCTGCAACATCTACAACTAAAGAAATCACACGAGAATTATTTAATTGGTCCTGACAACGAAATAGTTCCACCTGCACCAATCGAGGAACTCCCCTTAGAGTCGTCGGAAAGAGACGGATATAAAAATGGAAAATCCAAAGATATAGCAAGGAGTTTCTGTCATTGGAGGGGGGATATATTACATTCTTCCCAAAATCCAACTTGAGTGGAACCAAAGAAGCAAGCACACAAAGGCAGATGACTTAAGTCGGGGACCATAGAATATTCATGAGCAACTTTTTTGGGACAATACACCTCGTTACAAGGGCAACTTAGGGCCCAAGATCGACTTCGACGCCCTCCTCGACTCAACCATGTCCGAATCATTCTCCCGGCGACAGGGCTCGATTTAGCGGAACGTGTCTAGCCGATGATCGCTCGGAATGAATTTTAGGACACTAATCCATAAACTTGCCCTCTGATATTTCTGGGTTCCCAAAGCCTGGTCTACACGTTCTCTCCTCTACTCTGAAGTTAACGCGGGACAAATGCGTGGACTTTTTGGCAGGACAGACAAAGATAAAATAACCGCCATTCACCCATTAAAAGCAGACAGGGCCACCCCAAGAACCACGCTAATATATCCTTTTCTGTTTCGAAACTCCCCTCTGTGCATGAACTGCACCGAGCTTTTGCTTCCCCTGTAAGTCCTCAACCCAGCACGCGGATAAGCTCGGTCTTCCTCCTGCAGTAATTGCAAGCTGACTAGACATTGATTTGTCAGGAACTCTGCGAAAAGCTTTTTCTGGGTCTCCCTCGGTTCTTGTTCTTGAAAAGTATAAAGAAGGCCATGGCAGGATCAGACGGCAGCAATTCAAAGACGAGAGACCTGGATCAGACCCCAACATGGGCTGTGGCGATTGTTTGTGCTGCATTCATCGTCATCTCACTCGTTTTGGAGAAGTTCCTGCACAAAGTTGGGACGGTGAGCTCAAAACAGACGAAATTCACGACTCTCTCTCCTTCTTCTCTATTATGTTTTCGTATTTTTGGTGCGTTTCTTAAGGTTGCTCGACTGTCCTTGCTTTTACGGCCCTGTTCTTGCCTCCTGAGCTGCTTCTTCTGAGGAAAACAATTAGTTCCCGTGACAAAAAAGATGACCCCTCATGATTGAAGATTTTTCATTTGAAACAAAATCGAGTTATCTAATTCATCATGGTGCGAATATCCACTTAGAATAACCCCAGGGCGACCACCACTCCGAGTTGCTTACAGGCTACCGTGTTCAGAGTCTCACTCGAATACGCACGTCGACCGGACGGTTTGTGTACATATCTGGAGATTACTCGAGTCTAAAGTTCTGATACCCGTATTATCCAAAAAGAAAAATCTTCGTAATAGTAGCTTGGCATGGAAAAAATCCGCATATTTGATTGCATATCGATTATGAAAATTATGGTCTTGTTACTCTACGATGAACTATAAGCAGTTGGTCCGGTGTTTGAGCTCTGTTCCTAACTGGACTTGCATATTCAGTGGCTCACAGAGAGGCACAAGAGAGCTTTATACGAGGCTCTGGACAAGGTCAAATCAGGTAAGACAGCAAATATCGATTCCGCCCTTCTTGTTTCTAAAATTAGATATGCTTGGACTTGGAGTTCATCCCCTTTTCTTGTGTGCAGAGCTGATGATTCTGGGCTTCATTTCGTTGCTCCTCACTTTTGGTCAGAATTATTTATCTAAAATATGCATTCCCGAAAAGGTTGCAGACACTATGTTGCCCTGCCCCAAATACAATAAATACGATGAGTCCTCAAAAGGAGGACGTCGTAAACTTCTGTGGTATGAGAGGAGATCCTTGGCTGCTGGTAGCGATGCTCCTAGTTGCACGACGGTATTGCCCGATATGAGCTTTCTACATGTTTGTTTTTTATCAGACACGTTGAACTATGATTTGAGCCTTAAAATGCAAAATGCTTACTTGCGCAGCAAGAGTAGCAAATCAGACCTTTCTTCCCCTTGTACAGATTTAACCAACTCGTTCCTTAAAATCATATTTGTACCAAATTTTTGCTGTCGTCACTCCATTTTGTCAATCGGTGTTTGTGTAGTAATCAGTCCTTTCCTTCCCCTGAAAATCGCATTGCTTTTGTAGGATCCCTGAATTTACCTCAGCATTCTTTTTTGGGTTACAGGGGCAACCGCTCATATCTGTCAACGGATTGCATCAATTACACATCCTGATATTCTTCTTGGCAGTGTTTCACGTGCTGTACAGCGCAATCACAATGATGCTCGGGCGATTGAAGGTTTGCAAAGATGTTTTGTGTACAAAGAATTGAGCATTCTGCTAGTTGTCGAGATGGATATGATTGGCAATTCTGTTTGACAGACAGATGCGATCATATTTCTTAGAACAAGATGCCGAGTGTATCTTTAAAATAATTGTTCAAATCCATGATAATCAATCTAACAGTCGAGCCAATGGCTATTGTGCTTCGTGGATTTCGCCGATAATAAAGAAGTGGATAAAACACCATGCTTCGACTTTTATTCGAAACTTCCAGATTGGCCCAATCTGTAGGTGCACCTCTATTAGCAGAAAATCAAATCAATTCTTAAATCCGATTCTCAGAATATGTGACACGAGGAGCCGTCAATAGTTTTTTGGATTTTTGGATATTTGAAACGAGATGCTGCTGACTGTCTGTACTTTGACTTGCCGGCGATGTGAATCATGGGCAGATTCGTGGCTGGAAGCAATGGGAGCAAGAAACCTCGTCCCACGACTACGAGTTCTCCAATGGTATTGTATCCCAAAAAACTGAACAGTCCCATCTCGCCACATGAAATCTTGACCCTTGTTCTTATTATTGCTAATTCACGTCTGACTTGTTGATGATGGCGCAGATCCATCCCGATTCAGGCTCACTCATGAGAACTCCTTCGTTAGAGCGCACACCAGCTTCTGGACGAGGATTCCCTTCTTCTTTTACATTGTAAGTCGTGGCTAACATCAGGCATTTTCACAATGACAAACTATTGTAGCATGACACGATTTGCATTCGATGCCTCTGATGCACCTTCGTGTGCAGGGATGCTTCTTTAGGCAGTTCTTCAAGTCTGTTGGTAAGGCAGACTACTTGACACTGCGCAACGGTTTCATCGCTGTAAGCCTTCTGCTCTGTTCAAATCCTAGGTCGTGCCAGTGCACTGCTCCTTTCTGTCGCGTAAGAATTCTTGATGCAATATATGCAGGTCCATATAGCACCGGGAAGTAAATTTAACTTCCAAAAGTATATCAAGAGGTCATTAGAAGACGACTTCAAGATCATTGTAGGAGTCAGGTAACAAGCTATAAAGTTGTTTCAATTACTAGTTTGATTGTCGCAACTCTGCATCTGAAAAAGCCTAGGATTGTGCTGACATTTGTTTCTGGAATCTCGCCAGCCCTGTGTTGTGGGCGTCATTCGTAATCTTCTTGCTTCTGAACGTTAAAGGTATGTTGCTCTTCTTGGGTCACTTTTCCATCATGAGTTAAAGTTCCTGACAATCGGTGCTTCCTTTCAGGATGGCAGGCACTGTTTTGGGCATCACTGATTCCTGTGGTCGTAAGAACGCTTCCCTCTGCGTGGTTTTCAGTAAGATTAGGAGACAAGAATGATGATAACATCACCACACAAATGTATTGCAGATAATCTTGGCCATCGGAACAAAGCTTCAAGCTATTTTAACAAAGATGGCCCTCGAAATCATTGAGAGACATGCTGTGGTCCAAGGGATTCCTCTTGTGCAGGCTTCGGATAAATACTTTTGGTTCGGTCGCCCTCAGCTAGTTCTTCAATTGATCCACTTCGCTTTGTTTCAGGTACTTCCTTTTAAGAACGTGAGCACCAGGATGGTCTTCATTTTAGGCTATACTTTGTTTAAAGTTAGGGAACGAAATTTAGTCCAACGATGGACCAAAACCTCATTAAAACAAGAGCTCGCTTCTGAAAGATCTCTGCTAATGGCAGTTTCACTTTTCCCTGTCTGATCATGCAATGTCTTTCGACAATATAACTCCGTTGGAAGATGGATGACTTGCTCTTGCTTTTGTTGTGTTCTTCTGATGTAGACTTGAGCTTTCTTATTTCTCCTGTAACAGAATGCATTCCAGATAACATACTTCCTGTGGATTTGGGTATGAAAGCTTAGCTCTATAGACCCTGCTTTCTGTGGCTTCATCATCGTCCGCATCCATCTGAAACTGCCAATTCTTTTTTCCGTGCAGTACTCATTCGGGTTGAAGTCTTGCTTCCATGCTAACTTCAAACTTGCCGTCGTCAAATTGGGTTTAGGGTAACTCTCTTCACCATCATCTCTCTCCGTATTACACAGATCATAGTCCCATAATACATTCGACGGTCTTTATACATTTCGGCTATTCTGCGACATTCCAGCCTTTTGGCACAGCCATTGTCGATCATTCCGGGATTCGATCGACAGATTGAACGTATATCTGTTTCTGAAATCTTGCAGTGTGGGCGTGTTAGTTGTCTGCAGCTACATCACTCTCCCTCTCTATGCTCTCGTGTCTCAGGTAAATTCTCGCTGGATCCCATGGCCTTTATTCATAGTAAGAATTGACGATCTGGTACTGATTAATAAGTGCAAGTGCTGATGGATCATTACATGGTCATTGAATGAACAAAAAATCCAATCAGATGGGGTCGTGCTTGAAGAAATCAATCTTTGATGAGCAAACGTCAAGGGCCCTCAAGAAGTGGCACATGGCTGCGAAGAAGAGGAGGCTAGGCAAGGGAGGGAAGTCCACCGCCACCGTGACCCTCGGCGGAAGCACTAGCCCGAGCCCCTCGCTCGCTAACCCCTCCAGTCACGCCCTCCACCGCTTCAAAACCACCGGACACTCGACCCGCTCGTATGCCTACGACGACCACGACATGTCCGACTACGACGCCGACACCTTGTCGCCGACCTCGTCGACCGCTAATCTGATCGCCAAGGCAGATCACGACGGCGACGACCACCCCATCGACATCAACAATTCCAATCGAGAGGAGGGGACCGGCGACGGGGACGACTTCTCGTTCGTCAAGCCCGTCATGCCAAGAGAGCCATGAGAACCGCCACGGCGGCCGGTTCTGCGCTATTGTATCATATCACATCGAATTGATTCATGGCCCAACCAACGTGGTTAGGCATGTATGTCATCTCCGTCGTGCGTGTAAATCACAAGCTCTAGTTTAGAGAAACACGAACAAAAAAAAGTCGTCTTTTCCCCGTCGAATCGACAAAATCGAAATACCGCGGCCGTCTCGATTGAGATCTATCCGACAGCCGGAATCCGTCGCGTCCCGCTAAGTCGTGCTAATAACGAACGCTTGCATGAATTTGGCTTAAAGGTTTCATTTGCTTTTTTGATTTTGAGGAACGTACTTTATTGCCATCATCAGCTTTGGCTTTTCATGGTGTGACCCGGCATTTGAAGCAGCCAGCATTCAAAGTCGCGGGAAAGAAACGAACGGAGCGCTCGATGCCTTCGACGTTGGGTTTAAGGTTGTTTTGGGTAAGTGCCGGCTTTATGATCGATCCACGTCACCGCGACAGGTCATACGCGACGTACTTTAATATTAAAAAAGAAAATTAAACCCCTGGTTCATCCTTACAACTTTGCCTTTGATCATCCAATGAATTGAATGTTTTTTGTTCTGTTTTGTTTTTCGGCAATCGATACAATTCAATCCGAATTGAACTAATTTTCGGATCCGGATCCCCTGATCTCAAATTAATGAGGTTAAGGGAGGGGGAGGTTTCCCAAGCATTGTGCTCGGAAATGGGTCACCTCCACTCCTGTCGTTAATGCAGGCGATCCATTTCTCCAATTCTCCGGCTGAAATGTTGAGAAGATTGGGACGGGACCTTGGCATGGACCCGATGCCAATCGGGCACCGTGTCATGACTGACAAATAAAGCCAAAAAGGAAAAATGTTAATAGCCTAGTAAAGTTGGAAAAGAGAGAGGGGCCAGATAAAAACAAAGGGAGAATGAGAAAAAGAGGATGGAGGGCCATTTCGGTCGATGGTGGTGGAGAGAGGATAAGGACATGGACAACGACGGCGGAGAACGGTTCATCCACCGCGGTCGCACATCATCATCGCCACTGCTCACGACGGCGGCTCCATGAATGCATTGACTCTCGTGTGTCCCGCGAATCTTGCCAACCATGTCGAGTCGTGATCGAAAGGCTGGCCGGAGTTCCGATCAAAGCGGTGTCAGTTGCATTAAAAACAAATTAGAAGAGAGAGAGTTGGCTGGTGAGGAGTGGAATTCACTTGAGATATTTTTCTTGTCCGGACGCCCAAAGCAAAAGGGCACATGATCCGCAATGGGCAACTGTCCTCATCACTTAGCGATTCTCCTCGTTTTCTCCACGATCATCATCCTTCGTTTACGAAGCCCATGTTCCCTTCGAAGTTTTCATTTTCCACGGCGCATGAAAGTTCGAACTTTTCCACCCGATCGAGCATCGCGGGACGAGCTCGAATCGCCCATCCACACTTATAAAATCGAGGGTCTAACCATAAAACAATAGACGTAAATTTCGAGATCGCATTTGATTTCGTGAAAGTGGTGTGCATAGTCCAAGACGGTCTGATTCCTCTTCAGAATGGAGGACGGTTTGATTCTTCTTTGAAACCGAGAACCGGACTGATGGGACTGGTCTCTGATCTCTAGAACCAGGGACTGGACCTCCTAAGGAAATCTAATGAGACCGGTTAGGAATCAAAAAAATTCTACAAAAAGTTGAGTTTTTTTTACTCTTTTTTTTTGAAAAAAAAATATATTTTGATAATGTTGGGTAAAAGTTAAAATTTCAGAAATTTAAATTGTGCATTTTTTTACTTTTTTATTTTTATGAAAATATAAAAATTATATGTCCGCTCCGGCTTTCCTAGAAATCAGGAACTTGACCGCCCGGATACCGATTCTACTTTTGGAAACCGTTGACCCAACCGACACTTCCTATTGAGGACGGTCCGAACGGTTCTCGGATCGGGCGGTTCAAATCACTCGTACTTATATCGTGATATAAAAAAGTATATAAAAAAGTATGGAGATGTGCGGCATGTAAATCAAACTCTTAGACAATCCCGATTCAAAGGAACTCGACACGCATCAAAAAAGCACGCGACGCCGCTCGGAGTAACCCCATCGAGTAAGGAAAGTGGGGGCAGAGGCACATGGAGGTTCGGCCACCACTCCCACTAGTACTACCAACTTGGGTGGGCGGAAGAGAGAAAGAGAGAAAGAGAAGGTGTACCAATACTTGTGTTTTGCATGTGACAAGTGGTGAGGTTGGGCCATTTCTGTTCACCCTCCTTAACACGTGTCTCCCAGGGATCCGAGGTCAAATGTAGATATCAAAATCCTTATTTAAGGAAAATGATACGAGTGAAACGTCGCGACTTACTCATCGTTATCTCTTAAACTTTTGCTACATATAAGAATGTTCAATATTACTTTTGGAATCGAATCGATGGAACGACGATATTGGATGTAGTCATATACTCTGAGGAACTGATCGATTTCGGACGAAAACTCGCGATCGCATCAAATGAATTAGAAAGTCCAAAAATTCGGCTTTCATACATGAAGTCAAAAATCGATCATTTGCAACCCGGTTCCTCCTGATGAAACGCCAATTACAGAATTCACAAGTGCGAAAACGGGTGGAGATAAACCCATCGTGGCAGACAAAGAAGAAATGAAAAGAAGAGGAGGGGAAAAGGCGCTCGTGTTGGGATTTGGGGTAGATTAATGTTGCTGTCACTGAGTCGGAACTATCTTATATTTTCGTGCTCTTTCTTCTTTCCTTTAACCCGGTGGCTTCCTTTGTCAAAAAGGAAAGCCTCCCCCCCCGAGAGGACCCATCATGACATTTGTCATTACCTATGATGACACTCCAAAAACCGGGTAATCCAGGTAAACCGGTAGCCCACTCAATGGAGACTCGAGCCCCAAACCCACTAAACTTCAAGTGTTGCTCCTGCCCGTGTTGTCGTTTGACGTCGGAAACGAACGGGGTTTGAGCATAGTTTCAAAAAAAGATCCCAAAAAATCGGTTGGGAATCGGGTCCAATTCTGTCCAATTTCAAGTTTTAATAGAATTCGATCCGGCTCTTAATTTAATGTATAGTTCGATTCCCAAATAGGATTCTAATCGAAACAAATCGAGAACTAAGAATCGGACCATCGATGGTAATGGTGACCGATGTGAGGCGGAGGTCGAATAAATGGGTGTTTGCAGGAGATTGGTGAGCTCTCGCGCTCTGTTTTATGCAGCGTGCATGTTTTTGATGATTATAGTATACCGTAGACTATTGAATCCGCTTGACTAAAAATGAATTAAATAAAATGGAAAACGGGCTAGCTATATGGTGGACCAATTCAAGTTTTAGGATAAATGTCAAATGAGTTCTAAGTTCCAAAAACAGTAAAATTGAAGTTGAAAGTTAATATTTTAAGTTATAAATGAAATCTAGACCGATTCTGAAACTAATTACACTGATGATTTAAGTCGAGCTGAGTTATTTGATCCATTCCATAAACGAGTCGTGCTGGAATGGATCCAAAGTTTTTTGTTGCAAAAAGCATGACGGAGAAGATCTTACAAAAATTTCATGACGTTGCGACGTGATCGTTAAGTTTTACGCGGCAAATCCCAACAAGGCAACGTGTTCATCGTATTCACGATTTGGTGCTCCTTAAAAAAATCAAAAATTGAAACCGGCACGCGCCGGTTGCATTTACATGGGGGGCACGGCATAAACATTGCACCGAAGAAGCGCTCCTCAAAAACTATCTCAGCCCTCAAGACAAGTGTACGGTTAGGACGTGGTTCACTCGCGCCACAGCCTAATGATTTTTCTCAATTTCTTTTGTCTCATTGGGTTGAATATCCAAAATTAAGAGAATAATTAGACGTATTCAATGGGTATATTGAACTATATAATTCTATTAAAATACTTACATTAACAAGCACGTTTTTTATGCTTGTTAATCGTAATCGCTAAAGAGATTTTCCGATTTCCGATCCATCTTACATGCATGATTCGAGATGGACGGAGACGATGTATAAGAAATGATAATCATCCCCTACACCGCGAATTCTCATCGACTGGATGAAAGACACTCGTCGACGGCGTCATCACGAAATCTGCTCTCGACAGCACGTTTAATACACAAGAAAAGGAATATACTAGGGGTTTCAACTCACGAGCACTCACCATTCTTTGGATCCCAACTTAAGTTGTCTTTTTTGGGAAAACTTAGTAGATTTCCCTAATCAATAGAGGCATGGTCGGATAAAGCCGTCGCGGTTGTTATAAATAAGGTCGGTCCATAAAATTAAATTACTACCTTATAAGTGAAATCGATCTTAGGAATGATTTTTAGATGAATTTACCATAACTTTAGGAAATATCAATAGGGCAGTGTGCCTCTCTCTCTCTCTCTCTCTCTCTCTCTCTCTCTCTTCTGCTCTGCTTCTTCTGCTTGACAGTCGTCGTCGTCTTCCTCTCGCTACTTATAAAGTGCGACCTCCCAGCTACTTGCAAGGAACTCTTTTCATCCCCTCAACACGTGAGCCCATCATGACCCGCTCTCTTTCACCTCCCTCCACCTCCGCCGCCGCAGCGCCCCCGCCGGAGGCAATGGACGTGGAGTCCGACTTCGTCGTCATACTCGCCGTCCTCCTCTGCGCGCTGATCTGCGTGGTCGGCCTCATCGCCGTCGCCCGCTGCGCGTGGCTCCGACGCTTCCCCGGTCGCGGCGGCGCCGGCGCCAGCGAGGGGCCCGCCTCCGCCACACCGCGGCCCCACCCGGCGGCCAACAGGGGCCTCAAGAAGAAGGCGCTGCGGTCGCTCCCCAAAATCGCGTACAGCCTCGAAGTAGCGGGCGCCGCCAGGTTCCCGGTGGAGTGCGCCATTTGCCTCGGCGAGTTCTCGGACGGGGAAGAGGTGAGGGTCTTGCCTCAGTGCGGCCACGGGTTCCACGTGGGCTGCATTGACCCGTGGCTGGGGTCCCACTCGTCGTGCCCGTCGTGCCGGCAGATCCTAGTCGTGGCGCGGTGCCAGAAGTGTGGCCAGTTCCCGGGGGTTCCCGGCGACGGGACGGAGGCTCAGCTCAAGGCGAGAGAGGACGGTGGCAACCGCAACAGTTTCTTGCCTTGACGACAAATGGGTTCCGCTTCTTCTTCTTCTCCTTCGGATCTTCTCTTCTTCCTTTCTCGGGGATGCTGATGATTGACCTCGGTCGATGAGTTTGTACATGCGATCAAAAAGTTAGGAACAGGGTTTTAATAAGGGACATATATTTAGGCGAGTACACACTCATTGACACTTGAAACAAACAAATGTTACGTCCGATCACGAATGTGTTTTTCTTCTTACAACATTGTCGATGGACCTAATGATAATCAAAGATAAATCATGACGATTCCTCGTTTGCTTAAGAGCTTAATAGTAGCCTCTCCGGTTCTTTTTCCTCTAAACCTTCATCTTACCCACCTTTGCGGCTTCAATAAGCTCAAGCTGGGTTGCTCGATAGTATAATCTTGGGGAAAATGTCATGTAAAATTGTTTCCATGTCGAAGTTAACTGGTTTTGAGATTGAGACATCATGGGTTAGTGCAAAATTAACAGGTGGACATTTATGTCCCGAATAAACCCAAATCACTGTCTGGTATCGACGTTCGTTTCTCCTTTTGGGAGTTGGGACTTAGGTGCGAGTTTTAAGGCAGTTCAAGCATTTCACCAAGCTGGGATCTTGCGAATAGGTAACGTGCAGTTGACACTTGCGGCGAACTGATCCACGCTTTGCCGTATATGGCACCAGTTCATCGTAAGCAGCGAATAAGCATCTCCTTTTTGGGTCTTTTTTTATCTCTAGGGCAACCATTCAAAGCATTAGAAAGTTCAGCATCACATGTTAGGCGAATCTCTTGCGCCCCACTTCTCATGCCGTTGGTCCTGGATGCTTGACTCGCTTTCAGCGCTAGAACTTCGAACCTTTCGTATTCAGTCGAGTCGATCGTGTTCGGACAGTCAAGTGCTCAATTAGTCTCGTCACAAAATATGGTCACATGCACAAGCACAAGCACTAAAGAATCACGATGAATGTTGCTTTGGCTGTCAATCCGGGAACTTCATCTTATCCGCAGGCGGAATCAAGTGGTAAAAAAGCAGCAATTTTAAACTAAAAGGCATCTATATGGCCGAAAAGCGAAAAAGCAAAGGCCATCTCACTAGAGACTACTTTCTCATAGTTGGCTGTGGGACCAAACTATCATCCGAGGTTATCCTTCTAGAGGAAGGGTGTGAAAATATCCTAGCACTCAAGCCGACAATGACATAATGCTCTTTATCTTAGAGGAAAAAAAGGGAACGGCACTATGTCGATTCTACAGAACTGGTATGCATGATCATGAAAGCACTAAGAGGAAAAAGACCATACTTGTCCAGGTGTTGCCCTCGGAAACGTATGCGGAATTCCGAGGAGCAAAAGAGGAATGAAAGATCCGGCCGTCGGTTGCTCTTTCTGAATAATGCCCTTTACGGATTGGAATGATTGCAATACCTAATTCCACAACAAAGCGCGCCAACTTTCTGCTTTTTTTTTTTTTTCTGGATCAATCGGCTATATCGAAAGAAGACACTTTCATTTGTGACTTCTGGCACGCATATTAAGTCCTTCTATGAGTAATGTCGTTATCAGCAACCTACCTCTTAGGTTCGAACCATCGTGTCTCGATTGTTAGGCATGATCCGCAGTAAAGAGTAGTGTAACAATGTGCAGAGCTCCACATAATGCTCTTCTATTTGCATGAATAGACAGAAAATTACAGACAAGCTCTCCATAAAAGTTCCACAAAGTAAATGAAGAGCATCATGTGTAAATAGCCATTATTCTCCAGCAGTAACAATAACTATGCCACAATAGGATTCAAAATTCCCAGCAGATTAACGGATAGGGAGAGGCTTACTTCATATCTTCACCAGCACAAATTGACAACCATCTCATGGCATAAGCAAAGGCTTGAAGGTGAGAAATATCCCCGTCTAGACTAACTGAAGCCATACAAATCAAACTGACACCTTTTCGCCATAACCTGCACAACTCCTGGAGAGATCAAATACTCTGTCTGCAGAATGCACCAGTCTGATGTTACTCCTCGTCGTCACTGCTTCCACCAAACATGCTGGCCATTTTCATGGCAACTTTCGCAGCCATCTCCCTCCTTTGAAAGTCGGGCATTAACCGCAAGTTACTGCGTATATTCCCTATCTCGGACATCAACTGTTCCAGATCCTCAAAGTCGATATGATTATCTAAATCTGGCTCTGTGAATTCATCAGGGTCTTTTGTGAGCGATGATCCAACATCATTGTTTTTGTCCACCGGGGAAGCCTCCGAGGTCGAGACCTGCCGATCTTTCCTGTCATAACTTTCTCCATTTTCATGATCACTTTCCGGAACAGAAGTATCTCGAGCTACAGTCGATCCACCAGCATTTGACGCTACTGGAGAACCACTAGCTGAGACCCATCCTTCACCAGCATCATTCA
Organism: Melaleuca alternifolia; assembly: GCA_019926035.1. Lineage (NCBI taxonomy): Eukaryota > Viridiplantae > Streptophyta > Magnoliopsida > Myrtales > Myrtaceae > Melaleuca > Melaleuca alternifolia. Next base: position 2,222,396 of record JAGKPW010002416.1, on the reverse strand, counting down.
ATGGTTCTGCTGAACCGGCTGACAGAATTTCATACTCCAATTCATAATCTGATTCTTCTTCTGATGAGTCTGTAGAAAGGGTGATAAACATAATAATTAGGATTCTAACATATATTACAAAAAAAATGAGGAAACTTTTAACTCAACAAAAGTTGCAGAGGAACCTTGTCTTTCGGGTAATGATGGTTCCCTTATCTTTTCACCAGATTTCAGTATCATTCCAGGCCACATATGAGAAGAAAGTGCAACAGATAGACGTTCAACTCCTTGTGAATCACCAGCAACTGATAAGCCTGAGAAATGTACAGTATTTTACATCTTTGAATTCAACAAGCAAGAAAGACAACAGACAGCCCAAAGATAGTCAAGGGTAATGCTGACGCCAACCCCAAAGATTAGATATAGAAAGAAACAAACTTAATAACTCATTCTTGCACTGCAATGATCCGAAAGTCATACTTTACACTGAGAGCCTTAAAACTGTTACTACGCCTTTTTGAAGATGCAAAAGACCACCCAGCAGAATACATGCATAACAAGAAACTCAAGCCTTCAAAAGCAATATATAAGCAGAATAAGAAAGTTCATGTATTTATAAAAGACCTAGCTCCTACAGTACAAATATTTAGCTTTTCATTTTATTTTATAATATCTAGATTAATTGGAAAACCAGAATATGGGACCAAATTTTCCTTCAACAGTTCATCACAACACAACAGCCATACTATTTCTAAGTTAAAAGGAAATGAGCACAAAAGCAATAACAGACAACAACAATGCATAATTGTATTACGGTAAAAAAGAGGATCTTACATTTGTCGAAGTCAGCATTGGAAGCACAAGCTTCAATATATTCGATATTTCGATCGACACACCAGTCCAGACATGATTTTCTAATTCCTAAGGTAGATTCATCACCACCCAGTAAACTACTTCCCTCAGTCTCGGAGATTCCATAGTCATTGAGTTCTGCATAATAATCAACAGAATCATCTTCAGCCTTTTGCAACCTTCTTCTGTATTCAGCATGAACTGGATGATCAGGAATGAGGTCTACTTTATTCCCAACGCACAACAATATCTCATAATTCCTAATATCATTCTTAGATACCCAGTCTTGTAGTGCAGTAAGGGATGGTGGCTGCAGATAAGGGCAAAGAGGAGGATAAGTTAATCTAGACCAGTACAGAGGCTATCATGGTAGTATAGCACTTGACTGAGAAGATCTCCAAGAGATGAAAAAATAAAAACTTTAGACTGAATTGGAACATAAATTGATCAAAGGCTGACCTTACTCAAGTCAAAAACCATCACCAAGGCATCCAACTTCCCGAGAATAGGCAGGGATTGGGTATCAAAATCATCATGGAGATGTGCCATCCATACAGAGACATCCGCACTGTAGTATTTTGTGTTTATAGTCCACCTGTTTCACTAAAACCAATTAAGCACCAGAAAGATGCACCGAAAATTGTCCAAAGGACAAAGAAAATAATCTCAACATGACAGAAAGAAGAAGTTCTGCAGATACTTTCTGACTAGAGAGAAGCTCGATGCATACATACCCATGGACAACTACGTCTGCCGATGGGTCAGGACCTTCCTCAATATCAATTGATAGCAACCCTAATATCAACAAACATTGTAAGCATTGAGTCAGCAGGATACTTCATTATTCAGAGAACACTGAATGCGGCTGAATATTTACCTCACACTAAGCAAAAGATAGAAAAACAACACAGATAAGCTGAAAAAAAGTACAGAACACCCATTACAAACCAATACAGTAATCTTCATGAGCTAGGAAGCGACTTAGAATGTCTCTTAAAACTTACATTTCACAAAACTCCAATCCTCTTTTCTGAAGTTTTGCATATTTTATGAGTGTTCAACCACCTATATCAGCGTAAGAACAATTCCTACCACAATCCCGAGAAACGTGCAGATTAAATTCCCTTGCTATTAAGTATATTAGCATCCAATCACTTGCAGGCTTCAACTACAAAAGACACGACGACCCAATACCAATAAAATCTACAGACAAAAAAAAAAAAGGACTTGCTTTGATTTGTTTCGAAATTATAAACGAAAAGGAACGCGTAAACTTGTATCGCTAGCTTAAGTCGAGAGCTGAACTAACGAGACAGAAGGGTCCGCTTGCCGGCGCCGGAGGGTCCGATCACGAAGATTCCGGGTCTCTTCTCGAGCGAATTGTCATCTTTCCCGTCGACCTGCATCTTCTTCGGATCGGAGAGATCGATTCGTGGAAGAAACCGTAGAGTCGATTGATGGGTCCGTAGGTGCCACGAGACGAGATCGAATGCTTGAAAACTGCCGGTCCCTTTAATCGTTTCTTCGAACGGAGGGAGCTGCATCAAATGACAGGCTGAACCTAACCTTAAACACTGTGCTAGTCGAATAACATATTTGCCCCCTAATCTTTACGGTTATTGCGAATTGCCCCCTTGATGTTTCAAATTCTCTTAATTTGGCCCACCTAAACTTTTGAAATCGATTATAACGTGTCCTCCAATATTTTTCTTTATTCGTTTATTTTTTAAGCGATAAATGTAATTATTTTAAGGAAAATATTATATAAATATTTCTCTTTTAGCTAAATAAACGAACCTCAAATCTCCATGCATCCTTCTATCAGTTTTCAATTATACTTTCTCCAGAACAAGGGAAATCCCAATTCTTCCCCCTTTCTCTTTCTCCATATATTCTTTTCCCACCCACTCTGCCCTTCCCAAACGAGTGGCAATGAAATCCAAGTACAAAGTTCCGAATCGAAGGGAGAAACTAGGGTTTTGGTTCCGACATAGAAATGCATTTCCATCTAACGAGTCTCCCAGTTCTAACATAAATCTTAAAATGCTCGAGAAGTAAAGCATCGATCTTTACCCGAGCCCAAAGCTGACACCTTTAAGTTACCGTTCATCTTCTATGTTGAGAAGCCGGCGTGTATTCGACATGCTCTGCACACTTTAAGGCCATTGGTGATGCCTGAAGGAGTCTCTTGAGAAAAATATGAGGCGTTTGATAGTCATTCTCAAATGATTTTGAGGTGAAAAATCTGAAAGCAAGTTCTACTAATTTTCAGCATTTCCTCAAAATTCATTTTCAAAGATGAATCAAACGCAGCGGATGTTTTTTTTGTCAAGTACAGTGGGGCTTGAAAGGGAGGTTGTTGCCCTTAAGATTTCAGGGTATGAAGTCTGTGCAATCCGTTTCTGATTTGGCAGAAAATAAGGGTTTAGGGAGACAAATGAAATAGGCTCATGGAGATTCACGTTCTTCATCAATCGTTTAAGGGGGAATTGTTCAATTAATGATAAACTAATTATGTGAATATCAATTTGATCCTACACTTTACAATTTTATCATTTTTGTCCAAACCTTGGCACGAATTTTCAATGTAGTCATCCAAAATCGTTGACGTGGTAATGTGTGTATAAGGCGGCCGATGATAACTGCACAACAACATCAATGATTTCCAGTGAAAATTGTTTGGAAAGACTATAGTGGAATTTCATAGTAAGATTCATGACAAAATTGATAAATTTTAAAAAGTTTAAAATTGAATCGACATCCATACAGAGCATATTATGAAGCCTGTCAAGATTGGAGTAACTTAAAAGTTGATTTTTTTTTCAAGAAATTTGGCCGGCCTAGTGGAAGTATCGAATTATGTTTTGTTAAGACGAGGAGCATAAACATATCAAACTCGACGGTAACATCTTTGAAGCATAACCCCTTATTTGGAGAAATGATGGTCGCATATGGGAGAATGTCTAATCCTGATGCAAGTCGTCAAGTCTAAGGCCTCGTTTGGTTCGGCTTTCGCAATGCCCATTTGGCCTTGAAAGTCCATTTGGTCAAAGTTTGGCTGTTTGGTTTAGCATTTGGAGGGCTTTTTGAAGATGCAATTGCATCTCCAATGCCCTCCAAAGGCCTTTGGGCCAAAGGAGCTCCAAAGTTGCATTCGAATATAGCATTCTTGGAATGCAACTTGGCTGCTTAATGAAAAATGACCACGCGTGACCATTTTACCCTCATTTAGTATCAATATTCCATTTTTGCTCTTAAGAAACCCTAAAGGTGCATTTATCTTCTCCTCTTCTCTGCTCTTCTCTCCTGCCCTCCTGCTCGTGCTCCTCTTCCGCCTCCTACTCCGCCTCCCTCCTCCTACACCTCCTACTCCGCCTCCTGCTCTGCCTTCCTCCTTCTCCACCTCCCGCTCCTCCTCCACCTCTTGCTCTGCTTCCCTCTTCCTCCGCCTCCCTCCTCCTCCGCCTCCTGCTCCGCCTCCCTCGGTCGTCCCTCCCTCTCGCCTGCTCCACACTCCGCCTCCCTCGGTCGTCCCTCCCTCTTACTTGCTCCGCCCTCTGCCTCCTCTCGGTCATCCCTCCCTCTCCCTCTCGCCTCCATCTCCCTCTCGGTCATCCGCTGCTCTGCCAAGTCTCGGTCGTCCCTCCCTCTCCCTCTCAGTCGTCCCTGCTTCGCCGAGTCTCCTTCTCGCCTCCCTCTCCCTCTCGGTCGTTTAGCTACATTATTTTAGTAATTTTAGTAATTTTGATCAGTCCCTTTCTAATCCCTCATAATCCATGGCCCTCTGTGTCTTCTATTCTCGCAATCTTGTCTCTCCCCTTTAGATATCTCCCCCCACAAACATAGCATTACGAGGTTAGAGTAAAAAACGAAATTAAGGATGTCTTTGTTAACGAATAATGAATAATTTAGAAAATATTTCCCTAAATAATCGATTGTACTATATGAAGTAATCGATGAATAAAAATTATTTTCATTATCGATACAATTTTTATGGTTAAACATTTCCATAAATGATAACAAGATTTATCATCTATTTAGGATGTTTGTAATATTTAAGAACAATATATTTATTTCTTTGATTTATGTGCGACTCATGTTTATTATAATGAAGTAAACTCTCTTCTTTTTAATTGAAAAGATCTACTTTAATATTAATTTTTTACTTTATAAAATACATTACTCTAAACGTGAAAATAAATATATTTATGTCATTATTTTTTTTTCATTTTCAAACAAATTAAAGTTAAGAAATTTAAAAAATTTGTTAAATCAAATAGCTTTCCAAATATATTTTTACCAAACAGCATTTCCTCAAAGTTGCATCTCAAGGCACTTTTCAGTTTTAATTTACCAAACAGTATTTGCGTTTCACCAAACCTCTTTAGGTTAAAGGCGTTTGCATTTTCTCAATGGCTTTCCCCAAAAGCCGAACCAAACGCACCCTAAATCCGATGCCTTGTTTTGGCGCGTCATGGTGGACATGTGATTATCGTTTCGTGTGCAAGAAAGACGTTCATGAAAATTGAAAACCCAAAGAAGAGACACCCGATGCCCCCGATGCATGTTAGCTCGGCTTATGTGCACAACAGATATGCGAGACCAGCCTGATTTAGCAGGGCATCGCCATCACATGCAATGGATGTTCAAAAATCTATCCCGACTCTTTAGGCTCTCGTGCGTCCATTTGCAACGCTAGGCAGCTGTTTCGAACAAACGCGAGGCACGATCGACAGCGACCTGGAAGGGCTGGGAATAAAGTCTCTCGGTCTTCAAAACGACCTGTTCTCATCAATCAACTGTCTTTCTTACATCTCTGGACATGTGCTGTCAATCTAAATGGATTGAGTGAAGCTTGATTTCCTGGCCGGCTTCAGGACATCGGGCGAGGCATGACAATTAGCAAAAGTATGTTGAGTCGCAAATCCTTGTGATTAATTCGCAAATATGAAGAAACTCTCCCTCTGTTTCTTTTGATCAATTCAATGCCAAACAGTCTGCTATGGCTGATCTATACGGATTGGACACTTCAGGTCTCACAGAAAACTAGTGCATCCACGTTACCTGAGGGTGCCTCAGGAGTGGAGAGAAAAGCTTATTTCTCGGTTCCAGGTGGTCTCTTCTAGCTATGCAGAGTAATTCTGCAATAGATGAAGACTACATTACAACAATTCAGATGATGTGTGACTACGATTATTCAAGGCTCTTCATGGTGGCATGAGGCTGTCCATACGTCTTGTGCAACACATCCTTGAGGCGAAAACAGTATGAACATAGCCACTGTTAGGACACCCACGAGTCTACGCGATGAAGATCTCTAGGACCGCATAATTCTAGCAATATTCGATTCATCAAGTACAAAAATGTAGGGTGCTGGGATATGTAATGGGACGCAAGAATGGGTGAAAAAATAAAACTGATGTGCCCCTAGGAACTCAATATGCTTGAAAAACATTTCTAGGACTTCAAGTGCATTACACACCCTTGATAGTGTGCAAGAAACCGGAACACAGTCCCATAACAACCACCTTAGCTAGCATTATCACTGGAAGCCTGCTTCGCCCCTGCAGCGAATAACTCGGAGATGACCTCCAGAGGCATGCCCTTTGTCTCAGGAACCCTCAAGAACACAAATATCCAAGATACAATGCACCCGAGAGCATATATTGAGAAAAGGCCGGCAAGGCCGATTGAGTTGAGCAACACGGGGAGTGTGTACGTGACAGTGATGTTTCCCCCCCAATACGTGAGAGCACAGATTGTTATGCACAGCCCACGGACCTTGGTAGGGAAGATTTCCGAGCACATGATATTCGGTATCACTCCGTATCCCATGACGAAGATGCTCTGATAAACCATGATGCTGGTGGTCGATATTACTGCATAGACAATGGAACTGAGATTGAACATGCTGGTGACAACCAGGATGAGGAGTGACAACGCCAGGATAGGGATGGTGGAGAGCAAGAGAGACCTGAAAAAGGAAGGATAGACTTAAAATGGCAGCGGTGAATTTAGTTTCTCGAGATGACCAGAAACTTCTCCAAGTTAGACAGTTTGTATCGAAGTAGTATTTACCTTCTTCCAGCCACATCCATTAGCTTCATGGAAAGGGTTATGCAAGGTAGCATAGTCAATGTCATGATGCTGCTTATAAGGAAGGTTGCAGAATCAGTGCTAATGCCCATGCCTGACAGAAGAACAGCAACGCCTGCTTGCTTGAGGATTTGAGGAGAATAGTAGAGGACTCCATTTATGCCGGACAGCTGCCACAACAGAGTCGTTGACATGGTCAAAGGAAATCTTCTAATTGGACATTACATTGTTGCAAGGATAATCCCATTAATTGGGGTTAACGTTTCACAAGCACATACCTGCATCAGAACTTGAAGACCAATTCCAACCACCAGTGCTCGACGCACTCCTGGTTCAGATAGATCACGCCAGATAGGCCTGCTTGGGGCATCTCTTGGTGGCTGAAGCATTGCTAGACCCGCTGGAGACCGGCCCATTGTGTTCTGAGAGAAAAGAAAAGACTGGCCAATCAAAGCAGCTGCACGACTCGATTGGCCCTCTTCATGATAATCAACACCCGAGATCGAAACAGCTGACGCATGCTGAGAACCATCAACGGTGCTGTCCTGATGCAAATAGATCCTCTTAACTCCATCTTTCACACCGTCCTTTCCTTCTCTCCCTGACCATTTCCATGCAAGCTTCCAACCACTACCGATATCCGTGCTATTGATCGGTTCCCCGGCATCCTCCTGCATTAGCTTGCTCACTAGTTGTGCGCTCATATAGCTTCCATGAGATGCCTGACTGGCATGTTCCTTGCCTATGGCACTAATCTCTGGAGAAAGAAGTGGTGTCTCCAGGCTCTCATCCTGGTCGCCATTGTCGTCCGAAGCATAGTCCTCGCAATCTCCCTGGGTCTCCAAATCCAAGTGCAAATTCTTAATATTTGTGTTATCTGCTGTGCTGAAAACGCTTCCAAAGTTTGGGAACACTGTGCTGAGCATGCTTCCTCTCTGCAAAGGCGAGTCGTTGACGCTGCCAAACATTGCGACAATTGGATCCATAAGTGGCACGCTTTGATTCATTACACTTCCCCACCGGGACACATTGTTTGGAATACTCTGCCCAGTTGGAGATTTGCCGGTCCCTGGATGGCCCATCTGGGTTTCGTATAACCTGATTTTATCTGTTTCTGCACCTTCTCGCCGGTGCGGAGTGGTCTCTTTTACTGGGAGGACTATTAACTCTTTGATAAGCGTTTCGCCTCCAACGCTTAGACCTTCGACCAGCAGAGCCATTTCACCTGTGGAAAAAATCTGAATTTGCGTCAGGATTTGAATCAAATTGGAGAGCCTATAATGAATATCGTTCAACAAAAAGCAGAAAACAAAACCCGAAACATCTTCTCTCCCATAGAGTATCTGGAGAACTTGTCTGGCCTCGTCCATCCTTCCTTTACTCACGAGCCAACGGGGAGATTCGGGCAAGAAAAACACCGTCAACGTGAAATATATTAGAGATGGCAGACTAAGCACTCCGAGCATCAATCTCCAGCTTGGTGACTCCATTAGTGACATTCCGAATACCAAGCAATAAGACAGAAACATTCCGCCAGAATTGGCAAATTGCGGAATCGTATTGAGTTGTCCTCTTATCTCAGAGGGGGCGGTCTCAGATATGTAGATCGGTATAAGCGTCGTGGCGAGGCCAATACCAAAACCGCAGAATAACCTTCCCACGAGTAGCACATGCACACTCGGAGCCCACAGCATTATTAGGCTGCTGGCAAAGTATAGCATCGAGGAGATTACCATCATTGGACGTCGTCCAAGGGAATCCGAAAGAGGTCCTGAGAAGCTCGTTATAGCGGTGCCTCCAATAAGCGACATAGCTACTATTAGTCCTTCTGTTGTCGGTAGTTCCTGCAGATCAAACTCCTTCTTGATGTAGAGAACAGCCCCTGCAGGAAAAAAGAAACGAAGCAACGTTCTTTAAGCTCTGGGAGTTTTGTGCTCCCCTTTGCCACATACGAGGCAATGAAGCCCTGTCCTTGAGACTTGAAATTCATGTCAACCAGCCATAACATGAATGTTTATATCCAAAATTCAAAGGAACCGACAATCTGACACTTTCACGTTTGATATAGATATTTGGCCTTTTAGAATTTCCTAGGCGTTGCAACAACACTAGAGTCAGTTCCCAAACAGTTTAGATAGAGGCGGGGTGCTGGAGAATTTCTATCGATCGGTCATGTATTTAGCACTAACCCATACATCCATTTGCTTCCATTGAATTCTCTGGTGGTGTATTGACTGATCGAGAGTCTTCGCTAGAAGGAATCGAGAAAAAGATGAGATCTAGTACATGTGGAAGACGGTGGTTTCTTCATCAGATCCAGAACTCGTGGAACATCGGAGACTATAAACCAATTCAACATGGATTGTTCTTCAGTGAATCAATAGGTTGTTTCTCAGAATGACTAATTATAAAAAGACCCTCGCCAGGAAAACTGCACCAAATGCATTTGGACCTCAAAGATACATCTGATAATGCACTGGTGACAAATACCTGCGATGGTCGAACTATCCCATCCTTGTAACATGTTGCCGATGGTTGCGGCGATCGCCACGAGCACCGCTCCCCTCATTGTTTTCCTCCAAGAATCCGTCCTCTAACCCAAACCGGGAGCAACAGTTCGGTTTCGGCTGCAGGGAGTTATCGAAGTCCCCACCCTTCCAAAATCTACTCGGCCCTCCAATACGTCGCGTGAAACAGTGCCCCGCTACATCAAGATCATCCGTGCACGTAACTTCATGCGCATTTCGAAGGGTGCTCCTCAGGAACCGTCATTTGCGGCGATGCAACACGATCCGAGCCTCTTAGAGTCTCAATCTCGTGAACCCACGAGGCAAAAGAACAAACCCGACAATGCGTCAGATTTGCAGAAACGACCGTACCATGTACCCAGGAATGGTAATCCGGATTGAACACAGTCAACGACAACATGGGAAGCGGGCAAGAACATTCTCCCTGTGGAGAACCGAAAGATCGCAACTGGTGACAGAAGAATCACAAGGATTGGCCGAGTGCAAAGTGGATGTCCTTAATTAACGTCCGGTTGCCAGATCTTATGGCAGACGTGGAAGTGATAAGTCCAAATCTGCTGATCTGGTTCTTGCTGTCTGATTCAAGAGAAATGGTAAGTACATAAATAGTAAACTTCCAAACAGGCGAAAGGATTTGGAGCAGAGGCTTAATTATAGTCTCCTCATATGCGTGGAAGGTCTGACGTGTGAGTGATGCATGATTCTTGAAGGGCCGTCCCTCTCGTGAGATCTTAGCAAGGTCTAAAAATTATTAATCTTTTCTTAAATGAACTTAACATTCCTATTACTTTGTATTTCAATCATTTTATTGTTCATGTTATTTTATTGTATTGCAATTACTATCTATCTCGTGCCGCTGCTCAGACCTCCTGCCGCCACTTTGACCTTCGTCCCTGCTCCGCCATTTCAGGCGACCGCTTCGTGTCCACCGTCTGTCGCCGGAATTATCTCGGCGTGCTTCAACCGAGGCTCCCCTGTTTTCGGCTCCATTCAAACTTCAACCAGCCATTTATCCGACCACGATTCACGTTCGGCCTTCCCTGTAATTTCGAGCGATCGTTCCGTGCCCCATAGACGACCGAACGTGGGCTGGAAAGGGCTGATTTCCGGCCAGAGCTCGAGAGCCCCCTCCTCTGGGCACCCCCCCACAATTTCAGAGCTCAAGATAACGTTCTTCTTGGCTTTTGGACGGGGTCAGCCTCAGCGTATCGTCTGAATCTGCAACAAATCTCACGAACAAGTGGTTCCTTCGACCTGTTTCGAGTTTTGTTGCGAAAGATTCGACCTTAAATTTTCACCATTTCTCTGCTCGCCGTGTTACCGGTGGGTCACCTGCCGCGCTTGCCCGAGCTCGGGCGTCATGCCACCGTGTCGCTTCTCTCCAACAGAGGTCGGCTCCTCATTTTTGTGGTCGCGGAAGCCCGACAGTCCATGGCCGCGATTTCAGGAAAAGACCACGGAGAGGAGGAGGAGGTGGAAGAGCACCCCGGAACATAGACAATGAGAGAAAAAAGATTGGCCGTGCGAAGCTGGACGAAAAGATGACGAGCATAACAAATGGGAAAAGGGAATGCTTCAATTCTTGGGTTCATACGAGTCTTGAAGCAAGAAATGCCTTTTGAATCTCTAGAAAAATCACGGTGTAGTAAATTAAATTAGAGAAGATTTCAAATAAGAACTCGTTTTCTTAAGAAAATAAAATCCAAAGTCGATATTACTTTAAATAAGGATGTGAAGTGACCAAATCATCTTAAATAAAAGTTTCAAATGATTAAATTGTTTTAAATAAGAGCCTGAACTTACACTCGGAAGCATGTGACTATATCAAACCTCAAAGAGGAGGTATTTTAGTCAAAGAAAATTTAGGTATATATCTTAATTTTTTTTTCTTTTCTTTTCTTTTCTTTTCATTATGTTTTCTTTTTTTGCCCCTCTATTAGGCCTCATTGATAGCCGATGAAGGTCACCAAACTCAAGTGAGGGCCGCCCTCGACAAGGATGAGGGTCACTTGAGGCGAGCAACCTCAGTCTTAGCGATGGCTAGGGGAGGGAAGAGGGGAAAATAAAAGAAAAGAAAAATTAAAAAGTATATATTTAGGCCTTTCTTTTTACTAAAATACCTATTCTTCAATAGCTAGAGTAGTCGCCTGCTCACCAATTACCCAAAATTTTTTATTTGAGATAATATTCACTCAATAACTTCTTTTGAATTTTTTTTTTTAAGAAAATGACTTCACCTCCAATTCTTATTTGAGATTTTTCCTTCAAATTTTGCGACAGACTATAAGAAAAAAGATCATTATAGAAGGTTCTTCAGACATATACAAAGCTCAAACAATGAAATGGTCATATATTTAGTTTTGAAAAAAAATAGCTATCAAGTTTAAGCATGCAATTCATGACATAAATTTAACGAATAATTACGATAGCATACATATATGACTTGTAGCTAAATGGTAATAATTGTATAAAAAGTTGCGAATTTATTATGTCAAATTAGTCGTAAACTTTTTGATAATTTGCTAATATACTTTTAAACATTTTAATAAATTTTGGCTTGAAATAGCTAGCTTGAATAACTTTAACAATTTTTTTAGACAAATTGAAAATGTTTTTCTTTTTCTCTTTTTTTTCCTTTCTGTTTTTTTTCTTCTTCTTTATATATTTCCCTTTGCTAGTCGTTGGCCATCAGCGAGAGTTGCCCTTGCCGAATCTGGTGAGGGCAACCTTGCTAGCCTCTAGCCCTCCTTTAGCAATTATTGAGGATTGACGACCAAGGAAGGGATATAGGGTAGACATAATAATAAAAAGAGAAAGTAAAGGACAAAAGAAAAGGAATAATTCTAAGAACATTTTTTAAAAAATTTACAAAAGTCGTCCATATTAGCACTTATTATGTCAAGTAAGATGCCCAATGTCCACGTTGACAATTTCCAAATAAAATTGATCGGAATAACTACATTAATAGATGGTGAATATGTTTAAGATGAAGGCTCTGTTCGTTTCACAGAAAATAATTTCCGAATTTTTCGGAGTTCGCTTCAAGGAAAATAAAATAGTCAAGGAAAATATTTTTCACCATTGGAAAAAAAACATCTTCAAAAGTGGAGAAAATATTTTTCGTTTTTTTGAATATATAACATTTTCCTTCTTCTTTGTTTACTTTTATATATCGCGGCCTCTAACAACGTGTCTCGACCTCGCTTGAGGCCGGTGAGCCAACAGCCTTTGACAAACGTACACCAGAAAAATATTTTTTAGAAGGTTATATTTTCCTTGAAACGAACAGAGCCTAAATTGATGAAAAGAAATTTTAGGACTGAATTGTTTGCCGAACAATGAATTTCGAACATTTTGGGCAAATTTTCCCAGCTAAATATGGAGGGAGTAAAACCTGATAGACTGTAATGACCAACCATGACAATCGGTTTTGTCCTCCGTGGAAGCTCTCCTTAAGGAGAGTGGTAGTTTTACATGACACTGAGGGAGTGAATTGCCAGCACCAGAAGCAAAGCCAAGTGGAGATACTGATGACTATTGACTGCAGATGCAAAACTATCATCTTGCACGACTGTTCAGTGCCTCTTCCGATATAAATGCTCCGAAGCATTTCACCCTATAACACATTCCATGAATTCATCTAATAAACGGAATAGTTGAGTTATTTTGCAGGAATCCAGTTTTAACATTCTCTCGCGTCCTAAACACATCCGATGAGTACCGGGTATACCCTTGGTATGGCACCAAGAAAGTTGTAGTCATGGGAGACTCGTACTCCTGTCCATTTCCTAAGGCGCAATCTGTCCGTGAAGTATCACCGGCTAAGCAAACCATCTTAGATTTACTCATCATGGTCAAGTAAGTGATAGCTACGGTTTTTTTTTTTTTTTCACCGCAGCCACTGTTATGGAAAGGGATGATGGAGCTTTGCAAGGTGTTAGGCAAAACCTGAGAGGCTGGACCGCCCACTGTAATACCCTAACTCCAAGGGGTTGCGTTTTTGGAACACGCTTGCCATACACAAGTTGTGACACCCCGTGTCATGGCAACGACATAAATACCTTGGTAGGAAACAGACCGTAGGACAAGGGTAAAATCCGTGTTGGCTCGATCTTCCTATCAATTAGATAGCGTGCTGCGGCATATTTTCTGCTGTTGCATTTCCCGAATATGCTGACAAAAACACCGAAGCTGTCTACTGCAACGTTTTGGTGTGTCTGCGGAACAGCACAGGAGAGCAAATTGAAACAACATGCTTTTCATGATGGAAAGAGCAATTGATGGACGAGCCATTACGGTTGTTGTTATTGGTAGCTAGAGAGAAAAAGATTGATCAACTTGACCTGACATTCCTGGGAAATTTTGAACATGTCAGCTCATCTAGTACGAGCAAGAGTTCGATTCTTTTTGCATTCCCACTGGTACACCAGGCGGACTTCCTTTTTGGTCGACAATGTCGCCATGATAATATGTTATCAGACTCCCACAAGCATTCTATTCAAATAATGGAGGCTCAAACTGATCACCCTCCAGCCAGAAACAACCCTCGAATTACACTATTCGCATCTCGCATTAGAGAAGTCTTTTAACAGAATCAAAATACAGAAACTTCACAACCCAGAAAGTTGAACTCTTCGAATCTGCAAAATTGACTAATCTTTAGTGATAGCAGCCTGTGTCACACCCGCAGCGAAGAACTCGGAGATGACTTCGAGAGGCATGCCCTTCGTTTCAGGGACCTTGAGGAAAACGAAGAACCACGATGCAATGCACACAATGGCATAAATAGCGAACACACCGGCCAGGCCAATGGAGGAGAGCATCAGGGGGAGCGAGTAAGTAACGATGATGTCACCGATCCAAAACGTGAGTGCGCAGATTGCAATGCAAATGCCACGCACTCGAGTAGGGAAAATCTCGGAGCACAGGATGTTGGGTATGGGGCCAAACCCCATGACAAAGCAGCAGAAGTAGACAATAACACTGGTAGTCGAGATCGCAGCATTCATGACGGTGCTAATGTTGATGACGCTGCTGAGGACTAAGATGAACAGCGAGACTATCAGGACCGGGATCGTGGATAAAAGTAGTGACCTGCAAACAGGATAGTGTTTTAGTTTTCTATTCAAGAATTTACTAGGAGAATGCATATCCATCATCCAGTAATTGATTGGCGTCTTCCCGAGCAGATCATTCATGTGGTTCTTGTTTAAGTTCTTGTTGTTTTAAGACCAAATTCATAAATATAGAAGCAATTTGAGGTCATAGCTTACCTTCTGCCAGAGATGTCCATTAGCCTCATAGCAACAACAATACATGGGAGCATCAACAATGTAGTGAGACCGCTTATGAGAAGAGATGCAGAAGCAGAACCGAGCCCCATATTAGACAGGAGGACTCCCACACCGGCCTGATCGAGAATCTGCGGTGTGTAGTAGAGCACTCCATTTATGCCAGAAAACTGCAGAAACAAATGAAGTTAGAGAATGTCATACGCAAAATTCAGCTCCAGCTTAGGTAACCAAAGTTCAAAGAAAGACTGTTCGAAAAAATCTGCTAATTCCCGGAGTTTTTAATATGGAAAGTACTGTACAGGACAACTGTGATTCTTGTCCCTCAGCGAATCCTTTAAATAACGCTAAGCTAGAATTTCCACCTGTTGAAGGATCTGAATTCCAATTCCAACGAACAGCGCACGCTTCACGCCCGGTTCAAACAGGTCGTACCAGCTTGGCCCTTTAGTGCCGGTTTCCTGATTCCTGTTCATGACTGCGTCAACTGGATTCTGACCCATGAATAGTCCCTCGGGACCAATCACAGACCGACTCACGAGAGCGGAAGCGTGAACCAGCTCACCTCCTTCGGGTAACACACTACCGGTAACGGAGAGCATCGAGCCATGCCTCGAGGCTGCGATACCATCCTGATGCAAATAAACTCTCTGAAGCCCTCCCTCCTTTTTCCCATTCTCGCTCGTCTTCTCCGACCACTTCCATGCTAACTGCCAACCTCCACCAATGTCAGTGCTGCTGAGTTGCTCGCCGCCTTCCACAGTGATGCTACCTTGTCTCATGCTTAAACCGTGACCACTTCCAGTGGCACCCACACCTTCCTTGTCGTCTGTGGTAGTCGCTTGGCGGGACAATAGTGGGCTTCGCAGGTTGTCGTGGGAATCTGCCACATCAGCGTCGGACGTGCTGTCTGCAGCATCCCTTTGGCTTTCCACGTCGGAATGTTCGTTCTGGTTGGCGGGATGCTCCGGCAGTCCGAACATGCTTCCCATGGTCGGGAAGAGCATGCTTCCTGTCTCGGGGAGCTTCTCGTGGACGCTGCTAAACATTGGGACGAGCGGATCCATCAGAGGAATGCTCTGGTTGACCGAGCTGGCATGGCGGGAGAGCATGCTCACGGTGCTCTGTCCAGCTACTGGTTTGGCGATCCATGATTGCTGATGTGGAGGCTTGTGCCCGTTCATTTGAGCCATGCCCAACTTATGCTTGTCGATTTCCTCATCGGCAGGGCTGATAGTGTATTCTTCAAAGGATGTGTTGGCTCCAACTCCAAGACCTTCGACTAGCAAGGCCAACTCACCTGAAATAATCGGCAGAGAACATCATACGTCAATCCAGTGGCGAAGGGTAAGGCCTTCATCGTGAATTGATCAGACCGTCGATCGTATAATCAGATATATTTTTGTCTTCGCAGAGGCACACTAAAGAATTCGTTTATCATAACTATCTGGTCTAATTTCTGAGGTTTGAGAGTATTTGGACATACCCGAGACGTCTTCCTTCCCGCGCAACCCCTGGAGGACCTGATTGGCCTCGACCATCATGCCTTTACTGACAAGCCACCGAGGAGATTCCGGCAAGAAAAATAATGTCAATCCAATATAGACTAGAGAGGGAATAGAGAGAACACCAAGCATTACCCTCCAACTTGGCGAATCCATCAACGACATTCCAAATGCCGTGCAATATGATAGGAACATTCCGATAGAACCAGCGAACTGAGGCAGGGTATTCAAGAGCCCCCTGATCTCTGGCGGGGCAGTCTCGGATATATAAACCGGAACAAGAGTGACGGCCAGACCAATCCCGAATCCATCCAGGAGCCTTGCCAGAAGCAAGACATAGACATTGGGAGCCCACAGCATCACCAAACCGCTCAGGAAGTAAAGGATCGAGGAGATGATCATCATGGGGCGCCTTCCAATCGAATCTGACACGGGCCCAGAAAACGTTGTGATTAAAGTGGCACCTATGAGCGACATAGCCACTATGAGCCCTTCAATCGTGGGTTGACTTTCCAAATCGAATTCCTTCTTGATGTAAAGAACCGCCGCTGCAAAAACCAACAATCGTAGAGTCTTCAGATTCATCTCGTTATGGAAGATTATGCATAATCCATGTTATTTTTGAAGAACTGACCAATATATGAGCCCCACAAAAAAAAAAATACGAAGAGAGGCCACCAATCCCTACCGTACCTGCGATGGTCGCATTATCCCATCCCTGCAAAAAATTACCGATGGTGGCAGCAACAGCCACGAGCACAGCTCCTCTCATCTCTCTTTATATTTGCCGGGCTCAAAGAGTCCAAATTGACCGAACGTCGAATTGCAGAGACAATCCAAAAAATGGTACGAAAGAAGCGATTTCAATCTCAGGTCACTCGACCCCTAAAGAAGAACCCTTTTCCGCAGTCATCACGATCAGTTCATCTCCCTCGATGGAAACATTCCTCTAGAATGAATTCCCTCTTGAGAAATGAAACACGTCCGGGTAACCTGCCAAACCCAGGGAAGAAAGAGAGAAAAAGAAGGGGAAAAGGAAAAAGGTAAAGCCTTTTTGAGATCTGAAGGCAATGAAACAGAGACGGATCAGAGACGGGAGAGAGTGTCTCTGGAGAGCATACTTGATGTGACACTGAATCGTGAAACTTTCTTCAGATTTATTGCCGTAGGACAAAAGATCTGCCAATCCGGAAGAATTGTCAACCGGAAAGAGCGGAGGAGTTGCAACGTTGTACAGTGTCCAAATTTGGAAGTTGGCGGGAATCTCTTCCCAAGCCTGCCTGTCAAGTTCGTTGGCAGGACATAGACCAAATCTGGAGATCCGGGCTCCTAGGAATCCGATTTGCTGACCTGTTCCTCGCTCACTTTGTACGGCTCACAAAGCACCTGGAAAAGGTCAATTCTTTTTTCTGACACTTAAACAGGAATCAAAGAAAAACAAGAAAGATGAGGAAGAAACAAGAACGCGATGAGAAGCAGGAAGGCGAAAGTAGGCGATAGGCAAGAGAGAAAGGAAACATCAAGCTGAGTCGAACGACGAAATCATCTTTTAGTTACACTAATTGAGTTGGATTTTAAGGCTGTGTTTGTTTTGGATCATAATAAAAGAAAATGGAATCCATGGAAATTATATTTAAGAACAATGTCTTCTCATTCTTTCAGATTAACGAATTCGTTTTTCCAACTTTAAATATGTTTTACTTTGAATGCATATGGTTTTTCATTGAATAATCATTTCAAGCCAACCAAACATATGAAAATTCAGAGAACTAATTCCTTAAAAATTCTTCCACTTAAAAAAAATAAATCCAAAATCAAAATGTTCATAAGGTGCTCGTCTCGATATGATTCTTATCTTGCATTGGACCCGCTCACCAAAGAAGAACGGGGGCACGCCAAATTAGGCATATTCGGATGCGCAAATCTATCATAAAATAACATTCAATGTTTATGCGTGAGGAAAGGAAAAAAGAAATAATTCTTAAACTTATATTTCCTAGTTCACTCAAAAAAGGGTTTTCTATTAAAAAAATATATATTGAAAAGGATGCTTGAAACGAAGACCACTGCACTCTTCATGGTGAAGGTCGGCCCCTCCAAGGTTTAACTCTCTAGTTAAATTCTCTATTAGCAGCAAGATGTCGACAGTTCCCGTCTACTCGGGCTAATCTACAGAGTTTAGGTCTGATGAACTTGGAATGGGTTCGTTGAAAAAGACCACACTTGATCTAGCATGTTCGGTTATTCTATCTTGTGCATCGAAAAAGCACGTCGTAGCAGCAGATTGGAATGTTAAATGAGATACTCAAATCAATCGCATTCCAATCTTTGCTAACCAATCTTATAATCACAGGCCAAAGTTTTCAAGGGACTCACCCTCGGTCCGCAATAAAACCACCGATGAAAGTCCAACAAATAGTTCATGGATAAATTGGAACATTTACCAAAAGTTCAGAAATGACATCCGACAAATTGGAAGTTCGGGGATCACAATATATATTAAACCAATTTCGTCAATGTTGTCCTAAAATACTTGCCCGAAACCCAATGTAATTCTTCTAGCTAATTCCCCTTAGAAATCGTTGACGTCATGAATCACAACGAACCACAAATTCTCCATGTTAGCGTGTCACGTGGGATAATCAGAAATGATGCCACGTTAGTTTTTTTTCCTAAATAACTAATTACGAGGACTACATTGGAATCTAGCATAATATTAACAAATTTGAAAAATTAAGTACTGGATTGGTGTGAAAGCTAAGAAAACAGTAGTCGAAGGATTTGAGAACTATGAAAGTAATAGATGAAAAAGGAGAATGATCAGAGAATGATGAAGAACTTCATTGCCATTAATTGATGAATACAAGCTCTCTATTCTCTATGTTCTCATAACCCTCAACTACTTCAACTTCTGTATATGATTCTCTATATATTTGTTACAACGCTCAATAGGAACTTCTAGAGAATATCTATGACAGAAAGCCGACTAGATCAACAACCGACTCTAGTTAACCAACTCTTGTTGACTCAGACTTCTTCTAAGCTTGCTCTATACACAGCTCCTTCTTCACTTTTCTTCAATACTATCCTTTTTCACTTTGCTTCAATACTTCAAATTTGTTATGGAGGAAATAGTTGTTATGCTGACACGTTGTAGCGTTCGTCGTTGACCTCTGGTATCATAGGCTTCATTCCTGTGGGGATCGACTTCCTTCATTGTCATCATGTTATTCTCAACAATTGGTAGAGTGAGTAATCATCTCGATAAATTTAATTCAGAGAAAGCTAACATAATAATTTTTCATGATCGGAAAAGTGATTTTGTTATGTTGGATTCTAGGTTAATGGAAGAAAACTTTGGGGCCAAAGTACTCTTCCAATTTTAATGATACACGTGTTTTCTTGATCTTCGCCACAAAGTTGATAGGAGCTGTTGGCGCTTTAGAAACACGTGTTTTCGGGTCATGGATTGTCTTTCATAGTTTCTCGTATGTAAGGGACTGATCTCTCTTTCATATGCAGAGGGGCAAGTGATAAAGACAAACCAACAAAATATACTCTCACGATCAAGAAAAACAGGGGAGATGCTGGCTTGAGAAATGCAAAGGGTGTGACAATAGCTGAAGGGTCTAGAAAGAGGTATTCAATAGTCAGTTGTGAGATATGTGGCGTTGCTTGCATTTGTAGCAACTGCAACTCAGGTCATTAGTCAGATTTTGCTCTAGGAAAGTGGAAGTAAAAACACCCTGTTTCATCTTTGATTGAGAAGAAAAGTCCATTGGAATATTCAGGTGCCAGGCTTTTTAAATGCTAGAATCATTGGGCTGCCAGTGAAGGAGGTGATCACGGATCACAAGTGGCTATAAGAGGAGTTCACTGAAAAAGGCCAGAAGGTAAGATCCAAGAGACAGATTAGTTTTATGCATTGGATAGGACAAGTATAATTAGATTTCAATTCTTTTGAGAATGTTGTATCTCACCTTGATTACTAAAGAGAAGTAGGGATTTGATCTTTAGAGAGGTGGGGTGTTGATTTAGAAGTGGGGAAGACCTTCAGCTGCATTAACTGCAGTGTCAATTGTTGATGCCATAAAAAGTCTCTTGTCACACCCACGCCTGAGTGTGATTGGTTTTCTTCAGGGTGAGTATCTCTGTCCTTAAAGTTTGTGAGTATATTTCTTTTTCTCTTTGAACTCTCTTTCAAAAAATTTTGGTGAATGTATGAAAACAATGTAAATTGTTAAGGAGCGATTACCAACAATTTCATCGCGAGTCATATTTCTTTTCGAAGATTCCTTGAATAGAATATTTCACATTGATTGGCATACTTTTCATATGTCTTAATTTCACTGCTGCGACCGGGCAATGAATGATTACATAGCATACAAACACGGGCATATGGCACTTTTACATGATCAAATAACTACAAATTTAGGAAATATTTGAGGATGTTTGTAATTTTTAAGGATGATGAATTTTTTTTGTCACGGCATATGTTACCACATTTATGTTATAATGAAAGTAATATTTTTAGATTGAATTATTTAACAATAAAAAATTTTATTATTAAATAAAATTGTTTACACGATGTCTTTTAACATTGTTACCAAAATCAAAATCTAAAATTGAGTAAGTTTTAAACATTGTTTTTTAATGTTTCGACAAATAAAAATCAAAAAGCATAAATTAATTACTCAAATGTGTTTTCTACCAAACATCATTTCTCTCAAAGTTGCTTTTCAAAGCAAAAGTTACCAAACAGTCTTTGCATTTTCCTAAAGTCCTTTACACTAAATAGCTTTGCATTTCCCCAAAGCCCATTCGCAAAGTTGAACCAAACCCACCCTAAATACAATGGAATTAGATATGTTGCTTTTGTTTCTACCTAGCTGTTACAAGTGAAAAAGAAACACAAAAAATAGACGATAAAAAGAACATTCTATTAGCATTTGGACATGAGAAATGTTGTCTAGTGCAAAAAGTGTTAATTGACTATTCACTATTTGGCGCAACCAAACTTTATCAACATTTCAATAAACTAAAAAACTTCAATGATTTTAATGTTTATGGATGGAAAAAAAATGAATCCAAATGGCAAATTCATGTCTCGCGATAAATCCTAAAATCAAGAGAACAAATCTCAATTTTTTTTGGGAAAATAAGACAATTAATTTTTAGACTTTAATTTAATGTCGTTAAACTTTTCATTTATTCAATGTAATCCTTGTACTTTGGCTCAATGTGCAATGTGGTCCTTAAACTTTTAATTTGTTTAATTTTAGCCCTTAAACTTTAGCTCAATATGCAATGCAATCCATGATATGTTATTTGCTCAATATTCTATGTGGTCCTTGGACTATATGAAGTTATTCAATGTTGTTCTTATAAATTAAAAGTCCATGGACCGCATGATGCATCGGACCAAAATTCAGGGATCACTTGTGTCATTATCCAATTTTAATTCAAACACATCATATTTAAAAACTATATGATTATGTATCCCCGCAACCAAATCAATACCGAAATCTAAATGAATCCATTTGAAATTCCACTCAATCCGAAGATTCACTATAGCTAAAATGAAAATCACGGGATGCCGATCGCGATCACACGCAGGCTACAAGACGTCGAGCTCTCAAGCGCAACTCTTTCTTTTTATCACGACCGCCGGAATTCCAACCTACGTTACGCAAAAAATAAAAAAACTGCGCAAAGCACAATTAAAACCAAAGCGAAGGGTATAAACTATAATTTCCCCGAAAGACTTAAGTCCAAATCCTGTCAAAGATTACGATTCCGACTATGTCTCCAGTCAGTTTCTCTTCTGTGATTATGAGCAATCTGAGTCCAAGCAATTGGCCACGATGATTTTGACTTCGGGCGCACCTTTGTCTCGTCTTTCCCCAAACTTTGCTTAGAAAGTTGCGATGGCCCCCGAAGATGATTCGAGCCTGATCGGCATGGGCACCACGATACGTGACGTCAACGGGCGAATCAGCTCAATTAGCCACACTTGACATGCTTAGCCCCTTAATCAGCCACTAATCATGTAATTTAATTTTAAACTAAAGCATCTCAGATGGTTAGAGAATCCGATTTTGAAAAACCGCCGCGCCACCCCAGGAATCACTATATATAGAGACACAAGGACCATCTCTTGGAAACCCTCGAGTTACCTACTAATGATCGAGGCTTCTTGGTCGCTCTATCAAGATTTGGGTTCTTGTTTCTTGTTTCGTCGTCCCTTTGGTGTGCCACATGATGATCAGTTCTTCCCAAAAGGCTATGGAGACCCTGACCCTTAGCGAATCGACCGATCATCAAGAGCGCGGAGGCCCCACGAGCCCCGAGCACTCGCCCGAGGGCCGCGACCGCGAAAATGAATGTCGCGACGTCTGGACTTTCGAAGAGAACAAGCGGTTCGAGAATGCCTTAGCTATGCTTTCCGGCCAGATCGACCTTTCCTCGTTGCGTGATTTCGTCGAGGAGATTGCTCCCGAGTTTCCCGGGAAGTCGGTCGAGCAGCTCGGGAGGCATCTCGAGGCGCTGTGGCACGATGTGGACTTGATAGAATCGGGTCAAGTCATGTTCCCGGAGCAATGGACGATGGAAGAGGAAGATGAAGGTGAAGGCGAAGATCTCGACGGTGGGCCGTCGTCGTCAACTCGCAAATCGAAAGGCAAATCGAAAGTCGAACGGAAGAGAGGGATTGCATGGACTAAAGAAGAACACGAGTATGACTGATCTTCCTTTAAAGTTGCTTATTCGAGGTTGCTCATGGCCAGTAAAAGTGACTACTCTTTCTAGGCTCTCGATAATTTTTCCTCGAAGGATAGCCAGATATGGATATTGACTTCAGTAAAGAATGGCAAATGTTTGTTTAATCGCCATGTTGACTAAGAAATCGTTATATAGATCCCTTTGTTTCTCGAATAATTAATGATTTAGAAATTCTTGTAAAGACTCTGAAATAATAATTCAATGTAGTATACTGTTCTTTGTGTTCTAGTTGTGACGTGACGACTTGATTTACTATAAGGAATCCAGATCGGGTTTTCTGATGTTTGCTATTATTGACAAATCCAGGCTATTCCTCGGAGGATTGGAGATATACGGCAAAGGGGATTGGAAGAACATCGCCAGGCTAGTCGTGCTGACCAAGACGCCGACGCAAGTAGCTAGCCATGCGCAGAAGTACTTCAATCGCAAAGACCGCACGGAGAAGCAAAAGCTTCGTCGGAGCATCAATGATACTCACAGCGTCAGCGCCATCGGTGCCATGGCTTCCGGGCTCTCGATTTCTCCATCTGATCGTTCTGCGGATCAAAAGTGAGGCTCAGGCTCCCAGCGCCTCGGCTCCGGACGGCGGATATCGCCGTGCGGCTTGTGCTCGATTGACTGCGTAAGGCCATCGTCGCGATCTTAATTCGAATCTTTCAAAATGTTTTGACATTGGATTTTTTTTTTCCTTCCTTTTTCGGGCTAGGAGAGTCATTCCTCATGGAGGAGGTTATGGAGATTGTAATCGAGTTTGAAGAGCGAGGTGCCGACTCGTTTCTGTTACTTTCATGGGATACGATGAATAAGATCTTGATGGCGATAATGTAGGCTCGGAGCGGAAGAGATATCTACATGTTTGTAAATGCACATATCTGCTGTGGATGCCTTTGTTTTATAGGAAAATGGATAAACAGAAAGGAAAGTGTTTTCCTAACAAAACTTCAATTTAAGAAAACAATCGAAAAATATTTCCCGATGCTTAAACTCGAAACATATTAGTTTCTGGATCTTGAAAAATAATCTTAATCTTTTTTTTTCTTTCCTTTTCTTCTCTTTCTTCCTTAGTCGGTGTCTAGCCATGGCAACGGTTAGCAAAAAGAACAAAGGAAAGGCAAAAGAAAATAAGGAAAATAAAAATAATTAAACAAATATGAATTTTTCATAATTTTCTCTAAGATATAGAACAGCAGAAAATACTTTCCAGATTCAACCAACCACTGATTAATAAAATCATTTTTGTGGAAAATGTTTTTCAAAAATGGTTCATTTTCCGTAAAATAAACACACCGTAAATGTGTTTTCTTATGTACATATGCTTACATAATGCAAGAGGGTAGACATGTATGTATTGCAAACCTTATTCCTGTAGGTGATTGATGCCATTGCTTGAAAGGAAAGGACTGAGAATGACAATATATTGTGAAACTTTGGATCTTTTTCTTTGATCAGCTTGCTTAAATATGGAAATGCGTTACTTGTGGAATTAGAGTGTCAGATTTAGTTACTTAGCAATCTATATAGTATTGAGATTCAAGTTCCACTTTTCTATCATTGGAAAGTTATGAAGAGAAAAAAACACCTAACTCTGTCACCTCTTGTTAGTTGTTATTAGGAGTGATCGGCTCCAAGTTTTAGGGTGAGTGGTTATCAATTTGGAACCAGCAACTGCCCACTAAGATCGAAATCCATGGAATTAGTGGGTAGATCCCGATTCCACAAGTTTAGTCTCCTTCATCGGTAACTCCATGGAATCGAGTAATATTTCAAGAAGTATGCAGCCAACGTACAGGAGCTGAAGCATTACACTTAGGGTCATAGTGAAGAGAATATCTGAAGAAGAGAAACATCCGCAACAAATCAAACTATTGGATCAACTGAAGAACAAAGTCAGCAGAAGAGTGAAAGGATTTAGGAAAATGTGCCTCGCCCATTGCATTTTTGTGAGAATTTCCTGGTTCGTGCATACCAGGGCAGGACTTATATGTCACTGACAGCCATTAAGTTCGATTAGTAAACCAATCACTTTATCAATACATCTGAAAGTGCCAGTTCTATTGATCGCCCAGAACACATCCGAGAGGTCATATAACTAGGGCACGAGAATTGAGTGAAGAAACTAGAAAAAGGGCAAGTGGTAATTAGGGTTTTGGAAATTCCCGGAGAGGGAGCAAAGAGGACGGAGGCAACTGACAGTGAGAGTGAGAGAGGGAGGCAAGGCCGTGACTGCCAGCCTGCCAGGGACAGCCAGAGGTGCGGCCTAGTTGAGACTAAGAACGAGAGATGAGAGGCAACGGAGTTGAGAGTCGAGTCCAAGAGTGAGATAAGAGGCGAGAGAGTTGAGTCTTGAGATAGAGAGCAAGATGAGGGACTACGGTTTTCATTTTGCAGACCTGGAATCGAACTAGTGCCCCTGGGAACCACCCAGGACTGGCTGATTCCTGGTACAGACATTTCTTTGTACTCAACCCTTCTTGTTATCTCTCACCTTGACTCGTGGCCGTAGAGGTGGCTACCTTCCCGATTCACTTGGACGGAGGTCGATCGCCTCTCTCACATCAGAATTGTGTTATCAAGTCTGGCAACCTAATTGAGTGCTAATCATGAGAGAGAGAGAGAGAGAGAGAGAGAGAGAGAGAGAGAGAGAGAGAGAGAGAAGCACTGTAAATGACAAGGGGAGGAGTGGCAACACTGGATGAAGGAAGTGAGACGACCAGGCCCTTGGGAGCGGTCCACGGAGCTACATCCCTAGGCCCTGTAAAAATTGATTGTAATATTAATATGCTGTAGGATTGCACTTCATCACTAAATATAATTTTTTTTTACTAATGCTTTATCACCTACGTTGGACGGGTATTGTAACAATGAAATGAGAGGTAACTTCTAATAAATGACAAAATAGAAGAGGCAAACTCAAGATACTTCCCTTAAAGAGGAATGTAGACCATTTGTTTCACCGAAAGTATAACATTTTTAAAAATTATTCTTGAGGAACCCATTTTAATATTTTTTTCAGTGGTCTAGATGAAATTTGAAATGGAACCGGCATATATTTTTTGTCATCTAGAAACGAAAATCTAATTTGATTTTTCTTAATACATATAAACTATTCGAGCACCAATGATCTACACACAGGCAGCCGGAAAACCAAGCATAGGCACTGGAATTTTAGGTCCATCAAAATTGTGCCCATGACCCTAGCAATTAGGCTTGGTTTGGCACATCTCGAGTTTGGCATCGATGGATATAGGCTCGATCATTGGAACCCAAGAATTGGCACTGGGTTCACGGGCCTAGCCTCAATTGACCCAGACATAAGAGTCAAGGATCCATGCCTAGCAACTTGGGTCTCAAGCTTAGCCTCAATGGACTTAGGTGTAGGCACTAAGACCCCAGCATAGGCTTCGGGGTCCCATGTCTCGAACAAGGCCTTTGTGAACTGAGCTTGGGTGCCAGGAACTGAGCTCGAGTGCCAACAACCCAAGCACATCCTTTGTGGACCAGGGCTCAAGTGTCGGGAATCCAAGCATGGGTATCAAGGTCCCACACTCAACCTTTGTAGACTCAGCCCAAGAGTCGAGGCTACGAGCCCGACCTTGATGGACCTGGGCACGTGCACTAGGATTGCAGGCCTAGCTTCAATTCAATAGACCCATGCCCAAGCATAAGGGTATAATGTTTCCAATCTAAGCAACAATCATTTTGAAAAATGATTGATTTTTTAAAGAAAAAATAATTTTCTTAAGTTTAAACTTAGATTTTTCATTGATTATGATAATATTTTCCGATAAATAATCTTATTAAGCAATTCAAATGTCGGAAAATGAATAAAAAAGTCTCGAAAATGTTTTCATTAAAACAGATGGAGCCTCAATACTACAAATTCTAGAAAATATGTCGGGGAAGATACTTGAATACAATGAATAAAGTGAGCACTATAAGTTTAATTGAAGCAATACCTTATATCATTGGAAACTATTTCCTTCTGTCCACAATCGAGGAAAACAAGTTTGATAAGAAAAAGAATTATTTGACCTTATTCATTATTAGATGAGTTGGATTAAGTTCACTCCGAACGTCTTCGGGTCCCTATAAAGAGTACGAAAATTTCATAAAACCAAGAATTGCGCGGGACTTCCCACTGGCATATCAAGAAAGCGGAGAGAAACGAGAGCAAACATGGCCGCCCCCACCCTTCCCTCTCTAATGGCGAAGTTTCTACTGATGACTGCGGCACTTGGTTTTCGCACCCCAATGCGGGACTTCCTCTTCTGTTTAGTTTGGGCTTTCCCACTCCTGCTGTGGATCTATTTGCGCAAGGCTATGCCAAAGGCGACCGCTCTTCCGGCTCTTCGCGGATCCGTCAATCATCAAGAACGTCGCTCGCTCGAGGATCGTGATCGTGGACATGATGGAAGCGGCGTTTGGACTTTTGAAGAGAACAAGCGGTTCGAGAATGCCTTGGCTACGTCCACCGACGGATCCCTGAATAATTTTCCCGAGGAAATCGCTCCTCAGTTTCCTGGAAAATCGGTCGAGCAGGTCCGTGAGCATTTTGAAGCGCTGTTGCGCGACTTGGAGTTGATAGAGTTGGATATGATCGCTTTCCCGGAGCAATGGACGGTGAACGATGAAGGTGGTCGTGAGCTCGGAGATAGAGATGCTGAAGATCGATGCTCATCAACGTCGTTTCATAAACCGAAAGTTCAACGGCGCAAGGAGAGATGGACCGAAGAAGAGCACGAGTATGATGACTTATCTTCCCCTACAGCTGCAACCCGCATGTTCTTTTTCCTTCTTTAGTTAGATTAGAGATAGTTAGGTTTGTGATTCGAATTCTGTTGGGTTGTTTAACTGTTTCTAAGCGCTCAAGATTTGCCCTGCTTGCTATGTAATTGATTGCATCTTCACAGGAGCGGTATCAAGAAAGTGATTCATTCGTTGAAAAGATAGCTAATTAACAATGTGTTATTTTGATTTATATGGACACGTCCAGGAGCTTTCTTGAAGGATTGCGTATCTACGGAAAAGGAAAGTGGAAGCTGATCTCTGTGAACTTCGTCCTCACGAAGAGCTCGAAGCAAGTAGCTAGTCACGCGCAGAAATTCTTCGATCGTCAAGACCGCCGGACCAATCGAAAACGCCGTCGAAGCGTACTTGAGGACAAGCCATAACTCACAGGATCGCGAGTTCACTGTCTAGCACTCGTCATGCTCATATCATCCCGACCCATCAGTACTTCTGTGTCCTCAAGTCCGCCATCTGCTCCCTCCCCTCTCGAAAGCTAATGTTCTCATGCAGCTTGTGGTTGATCGACTGCGTAAGGTCATGTTGCTATCTTTGAATTTCTTGCATGTCTTCTTCGACATTTGAATTTTTTGCTAGGAGGGTCATTCCTCCAAGAGTGGTTCTTGAAACTTGCAGTCAAGTTTTGAGCAATGAGGTGCTCAGTTAGTTCTGTTATCTTCTTGGAATACAGTCAATAAGATTTTCGTAGGCCATAGTACAGGATCTGGGCGGAAGAGATGCGCGTATTCACATGCAAACGTCAGTCATTCTTTACGAACTGACTGCGTATACTTTCGGAGGTGCATGTGTCCACGTAATACAAGAGACTAAACATCGCGACTGGTTAGGTCTTTGTAATCGATGCCGGTATCTAGAAGGAATGAACTGACGTAATGGGAAGCTCCGGATCTCCTCCTTCGATTTAGCTTTGATTAAGAGGGATCACGCTTTTGTTTGGTTACATGCGGAATGAAGTTTAATCTGGAAAACGGAACCCTCGCAGAGTTAGATTCTTTCATAAAAATTCGGATCGAGTTACCTAGCAATATCTTCTATCGAGATCCGAATTCCACTCGGAGCTTCAAGGACCACCCTTCCTCTATGCTGAATTAGAAGCGACAAAGTTAAGACGTGCTTCCAAGTGAATTAGGCATTGATTACAACATAATACAAAGGACTAGGGATCATATATATAACATCTTCAATACTATGAATAATAAAGTGAATACTTTGTGTTTCGATAAAAACTTATATCTTTAGAGATTTTCGAAATAAACCCCAAATGATTTATCGTACTAAGAAAAACAAGTTAGATAAGGATTAGTTTATTAATTTGACCTGATGAAATTATCACACCTTATTTATACAGAAACGGTACGTGTGGGAGAAAGTTCATATTTTGAATGATTTTACGTAACTTGGCAAAGCATGAAAATTTTCAACAATTTGTGACTTCCTCATATGATCGATGACCGCGCTAGGTTGTGCTTCTCTCAATTCAAAAGCCCTTCCATGATGAACGACTCGATTGCCATGGTATTTGAAATGTAGTAAGCTGCCTATTCATTAACAGCCATGCCAGTGGCTCCACCGCCCCGGTTGGCGGTCCTGGCCATCAAGGAGAGTCGGAGCAGCATCAAAGTTCGTCAAAGCCATCGATTGACACAAGGGCGGGGACCTGCTCCCACCATTTACAATAAGGTTATTGTTGACTTTTTCTTAACAAAATCACACAAGTAAATAGTCATGTCACGTCAATAGATGTGGGCATCATCGCGTTAGATTGCTAGTTAGATGCTAACGAAGATCAAATTGATGGAAGGACACGAGACTTGTGTTCGACCAAATGATTTGCCATTTGTTGTTCGGTTAAAATATTTGATCCACAGACCACGTTGATCAAATTGAAGGAAAGTAAAAGTTTGGAAATGACGTTAACGAAGCAAATCTCTTTTACTATTGTTCTGTATCAAAAGGAATGACCGGGCCACCATATTGGGCATGGCCCAATAAGCCAACAATTATTGGCCCAATGGGTCGAGTTGAGCCCTACACGAATGTGAATAGCTTCTCGAGACTGAGATTAGCAATGACACCATGAATGATATCTTCCCGACACCAAATCGACCCAGCATGACAACAAACAATGTGGTTTGGTCCCACGACTACGGCCGCCGCCGCCGCCGCCACTACGAGTGTGGAGTTGTTCTATCTGTTTGCCCGTAGATTAACCATGGAAACTAATCCTGCTAGAGACACTACGCGACATGCCGCACCTTGTGCTGTCGACAGAGGAGCAAACAAAGCGAGGTGAGCACGATTCAGAACACAACGGGAAAATCACCGGATCGAATTCAAAGGTGACACAGCAACGCGGACGCTTTTGCATTCCTTTAGCACGAGACTTTTTCATGCGAGTGACCAGTGGATGAGGCTGTTTAGAGAGTATTTACTTGACCGTAATCGCGTTTATGGGTACCAATTAAGGAGAGAACTCTTCTGCGAGGGCTGGCCGATGTAGATGTCATTTAAAGAGCATCGATGTACAGGCTACTCAGCATACACAAATGGAACGGCAAATTCATATCCATATCCATCTGAAGATGACATGACACGAGCCATTCGTTTCGAACCTAAAGCGTGTGTGATATAAAGCGTACAGATCCGCAGTTTCCTCTCTGAATTTCTGAATTAGTCTTCCGGTGGATGGAGTTCGCTATAATGCTAAATTCAAAGACTTCAGGGCTCCCCAAGATGCTCAGATCAGTGTGCTTTTGGGTTCTTTGACTTTCGCCTAAACTAGTTTGAAGATGAATCAATACACCAAATTTCGTGCCCACTCACTAATCAATCACCTCGCGATTCTTTCTAGTCAACGATTACTTCTTAAGGGTTATCGATTGTGCTTTGGAGACATAAATATCTGTATTTGAAACGAGTGAGTTTCTAATAAAATATGCTGCGAAGCGACTGTTTTTAGCAGTCTCAATTAGTCTGTTGAGGGTATTCCATCGGTAAAATCCCATATATAAAAAAAGTTCAAAGGCACAATGAACGAAGAAGATGACACTTACCGAACAAAGTATCAATTCATGCCGGACCAGCTCAGCTTTTGCTTAGTGCGGTATTAAATTAGTGTCAAATCTCAAAGGTTAAATGAATAAAATATAATAAGGAAAAGGTCATTTCAAATAAGACCGGAGCATCCTTGGATTTTGTTGTCTACCGGCACTAAGTTCTTCTTCTGTTCTTTTTTTTTAATCTTTCTTGTTTACGGCGCCGATGACACACAAGACAATAAGCTTTTCGATTCAATTAATCATGATCGTCATTTATGTCGGCAATAACTTAACGACAAACCACAGAGTCTTGGGCGCAATCGAAATCAAGATGTTAGCCAATTCTCGTTGTCCAATATCAGCATGTCAAGTCCATACTTTGTCAGCGAAATGTCAAACGAACGACTAGGAGCAGGAGGAGGAGGCCGGAGCAACACTTTAACTTAGTGCTACCGGGAAAAGTTGGGCTGAGTTCAACACTGGCACACGGGAGCAACCATCTTAAGTCTAGGTTTCTGTCAACGTCCCATGTCTCGCCATCCACATGAAGCATCCCACCAACTACGTGGTGGGATCCTCATCGTGATCGAATCCGCATAAATTCCTTCCGGAAATCATCCTAATCAATCATCGAGTCGTCTATCAGATGGCGGATTTTGATTAAGTCCGCCGTTATCGAGCTCGTAGCTACCTATTTGGCGCCGATGCCGCCGGCGCGAAGGGCAGACATGTCGTTTGGCCGTTCCAAATCGTCTTTGCTTAGTGATTGCCGTAGGATTCTCCCATTGATCAGACAAATTTTTGGTGGCCCGTAATTAGCCACACAGGCAAAAATGCAGGCGGCCAACTGCCAACCACCTCAATCTCTTTCGTCACGTACCTTTCAAGATTCCAGGTGACACTTTCTTGCATAATGTCCACGAAACCCAATTTTCTTTCACCCCTTTCGCTGGACATAAAATTAAGGTGGCGACTGTGCTTTTTACGATTCTCGCGTGCAACGTGTAATTAGTATTTCGAAAGTCATATTTTCTTTTGGGTAAGATGTGATTAGTGGATGCACTGGTGAGCTGTAAAGGGCGATTGGGAAGAAAGAAACGAGCTGCAGATAAGGGCTGAAGGATGACGACGTGCTAAAAGATGATCACGAGATGGTCCTGAGCAACAGCAGATGCGAACCTTTTTCACTATTGAATGTCAAAAGGGAGAGGGGGGGGGGGGGGGGAGTTTTGAATCTTGATTGCATCGTGCGGGATCGAGAAGATCACGGGATTCAAGCAAAAGCGGCAATGGAGCCTAATTTAAAGAGCTCGGAGATGGCGATCGGCGATAGGCCTTCCACAGTGAGCTGCGGAACGCAAGACACGTCGGCGCTCGGAGATTTTCGAGACCTTCGCTACAGACTCGAAGGCGGTGCCGTTTTACCTTTGCCGTAGAACTAGAAATATACCGTGTCGAGGTGAGAAAAGCGCAGCTAAATAGATCTAGACGAGAACCACGGCGACCGGCTCTTTACAGAAGACGGAGAGCTTCGAATCTGCCGCGAACCGTATGAATCGAAGACATCGGTTCCTTAGTTCTTTTTTTCTTTTTTTATCACTTCATGCGCGGGAAGGCGCCTAAGGCGTCAATCAATCTGTGCAGCATAACAATATTTAATCAGAAAGCGCCAACCGAGATTCATTTTCATCTTATCACTCAATGTCAGACGCTGCACGTTCCCTTCATCCTCCCCATTCTCATGCCACCCTGCTATACATTATTCAAATAGAACAAAAGTACAAAACTTTAACAAAAAGACACAGAAGCTGAGAGGGAGTTTATCATTCGACCACGCAACCTCGCCTCTCGGAAGACTTTCAGGTAAATGAGACCAACCTCTTTCAAAGATAACCTTCTTTTTCTCAATGGACGTGGATTTGGAGGGTTTCGGCATTCGGATCTCCAATTTCAGAGCCGCCACGACCCAAGACGAAGAAACGCCAAATCATCAGAGTGGTCCCACGACTTCCAACTTCGTTCGGACATACCAGTGGTGCTGATAAATTCAGGGGTCGCTGCTGAGGGTGATGTCGGGAGTGATCTCATTGGACAAAAGAAAGAGGGAGGTAAACCGAGTCTCCGTATAAACAACAACATGGTGGTCGTCTGATATGCGCCGGCTGATTGTATACACCTCATTTTTGCTAAGTCCAAGAACAAAGGATGAATACAGCTGATCCACAACGGTGGGAAAAGGAGAAAATTTGTAAATCTTTTTTAAGTCGAAAAGATTAAAAATGGGGAGGAAACTCTACAGTCTTCAGAAGGGAGTGATGCATGCAAGCCACAGTTTTAGAGGAGTCACGCTGTGTCAGGATATGGGGAGGGTTCGCTTTGCAAAGAGCGCTCTTCATGCTAAGAAATGCCGCCTTGTACCTGGTCAAACGAAGAAAATTAAAGACGGTTTCAGGGAAAGTTGACGTATCTTTGTAATAAAGAACACCGGAGTTGCAACCCACCAAAACAGTCATATTCCTGTCTAGGGAAAGACCTTCCAATTACCATATCGAGCCAGATGCCAAAAATTGGCACAACGTATAACTGAGGAGTTAATCTTCACTGAATACGTTCTTTTTTAGTAATGATTAGATTTCTGTCTTCTACCCTTTTGTTTCTCCGTCGGGTCATCTTTTACATAAGCACTCAAGACATCAAAAAAGGTCTACTCCCTTTATTCTGGTCAGAGGCGAGCCATGCCCGCCAGGAAGAATAGACATGAAAAAGGCCTGCTTCCTCTGAACCAGCTGTCATAAAATTCCACCTACCTGAAACCAAAACCATGGGCCTCGCACTCTTAGGGACACAAGTCCCAATCACTATTCCAAACTAACTGGCCCCTCAAGATTCGGTTAGATGGCACATTAAACCATGATTTATTTGTTTTTTAACACCAAGCTTAATACACCTCTCGCAGCTGATGGGGCAAGCTATCAATACCACTCCAAGAGGTTTAAAAAAATTACTTCTTCATGGCCTGACCAATAGGATATCAGGAGTAAAATCTAACTGAAAACCAATATTATTCCAAGATGCTTAGTCATTGCTCAATCACATTTTACCTAAATGGCAGAAGGAAAAAGTTTCCAGCTCGATTTGCGAAAGGAAAGTCATAGCCTCGTATATTATGCAGGATAAACTCCAACTGAAGCCTCGGTCAAAGATGCAAAGTCCTCGCATGTAACCAGCTTGCTAATTCCCAAAGTCAACTATATATGGTTCTAAATAGCAGAAGGGAAAGATTTCCATCTAAATACACAAAAGGGAAGTCACAATTTCTTTCCAGAAGAAACCCATTTCCTTTTTGTAGTTTCGAGTTCGTAATCTCCTATGTAAGACGATAACAGATGATACCATCGAAAGGATAGAAAAAGAACAGCATTTAGTGTTGTTTCAGCAGATTCCAAATGATATACTGAATACTAACCAATCATTTCATCCCTGTATGCTCGTCGAAAGTCAGGTTTTCACATAATCCGCTCCACCTCGCTTTCGTTTATTAGACCTCGAAAAAAAGCATATCTGAGCCCAGCCTTTCTTCTGCTTCACAGGTTGTGGTCGGTTCCTTTTCTCAACAAGTTCCTCCATGTATTGAACAACAGCCTGAGGAGACCCAGTTTACATTAAATCGTGTCAAAATATAATTTTAAAGCATTCAAAATACAGCAGCTGAAGAAAGAACGCAAATATACCTGTGCACCTCTTTCTGCAATATATCTTGGCGGAACCTCTAAAGGATTTTCTTCGACACGCAAGACGCGCAATCGCGTTAACAACCTAAATGATTCTGGAAGGACCCTTATTTGGTTATTGCTGATATCTAATTCTTCGAGCATCTCAAGGTTCCCAATAGACCTCGGGAGGGATCTCATATCAGCAAAATTGTTCCCTATATTCAACTTGACAAGTGTGGTAGCAAAACATAAGCTCTCAGGCACAGACTCGAGTTCATTAAAGCTTACATTGAGCTCCTTCAAATTTGATAAAGAGGCCATTGTCGTAGGCAACTGTCTGATATTATTGTATCGCACTGACAACACCTCCAAGGTACGAATCTTCCCTACTGCTTCAGGAAGAGCCTTCAGCCGGTTGTAATCTGCAAGAAGCTCCCTAAGTGAAGAACAGTGGCCAATAGTATGTGGCAGCTCCTCGATGTCATTTGTCTCCACATTCAAGATCTTCAGGCTAACAAGTGATCCCACCGACTCAGGAAGAGAAGACAGACTATTTGAACTCAAGTTAAGTTCCTGAAGCCGCACCAGTCTACCAAAGGTGGGAGGCAGGGACGCCAGTTGGTTTGCACTCAGATCTAAAGAGATTAAGTTGAGGAGATCACCAATGGATTCTGGAAGTTCAGCAATTCTGTTAGCATGCAGATCCAACTTTGTTAAAGATGAGAGGCCTCCAATAGTCGCTGGTAGGTGTAGTAATCGATTTTCCGACAGATCTATGCTGACCAAACTTGATAATTTTCCAATTGAATCGGGAAGCCATTCTATTTGGTCCATCAACTTGTTCTGGAGATTGAGTTCTCGGGTCCCTTTCTTTGCAGAAACTTCAATCAAACTGGCAAGCTTTATCAAGCTCAGTTTCTCACCATCCTGACCTGTGTGCGAAGAGACGCGAGCATTAGCAGATTTCAAAACGATGCTATTCAGAAAACCACGCAAAAAGCTCCAAAAGAAAGAGAGGCTGTAACTCATCCACACTGGACATGGCCATATGTATAGACATAGCCTATAGAAACTATATCGTTGCATCTGTCATTTTGCAGTTATGCAGACAAAAGAATTATAATGCCACAAGGCAAAAGCAAAGAAA
The DNA here is from genome assembly GCA_019926035.1 of Melaleuca alternifolia. Classification (NCBI taxonomy): domain Eukaryota; kingdom Viridiplantae; phylum Streptophyta; class Magnoliopsida; order Myrtales; family Myrtaceae; genus Melaleuca; species Melaleuca alternifolia. The sequence continues at coordinate 2,186,661 of JAGKPW010002416.1, read as the reverse complement.
AGAGAGATAAACATACCTAAAGCACTTCCGGCCTTCAACGTCGAATCCTGTATCTGTGGTGTTGATAAACCACCAGGGCCAACACCGACACCATCGACAGAGAACGAGGACTTTGCTTTCTTCACGTAACTATCATCTCTAGTGAACAAATCGCCGCTCTTCGTGGGTTCCTTCTCTGAGTAATAGAAGCTTGACGAAGTATCTGCATATGGCTTTTTCGGCACCATGGAGACAGAAGCAGCACTGGTAGCGGCGACACTCAGACCGCTGCCCGCAACCTTAGAAGCAGAACCATTCGAGTAACTCCTCTTGTAAGAATCTGACCCGGACGAGAGGCACTCGGAAGCTCTCTGGATGTACTCGTCGAACAGCGCGTGCACATTCTCGAGGTCGAGCAATTTCAAGGCCTCCCTCTTCTGCTCTTTGCTCTGGTTATAAACCAGATTCCTCTGCATCTCCTGCAGTATCATGAACAACTCCTCGGGCACGTCGAGGCCCTTGGTTTGCCTCGCGATCGCATCCAATCTAGCCTGGTCTTCCTTGTCCACATTTCGGATCAACGCTTTGGCCGCTTCGACCTCGTCGATCGAAGGCCTCGCCGGCAGAGATCTATGTATCCTCATGATCTCCGCCACCACTTCATCTACTGATCCCAAGCTCAACGTCTCCATTTCTCTCCCCCTTCACTCAAATCCCTCTGCAAAATTCAAGATTCCGCAATACCTCAGTTAGCAAATACGATCCGTAATCTCTCTATCAAAATGAAACAGCAAAGACCCAAATCCACATCAAAATAGAGACAAAAAAAAAGGGCACACGAGTCGCGTGAGAGGACGGACATACTTCTCTACAACTTTCTAGAGCAAGTCCCCAAGCGAAGCAGCAGCTGTAATCAACCAACAGTCACTGAAAGATCTCCCGCAACACGACATTTCCCATTTTCGAACACGAAGAACCCAGACATCGTCCTCGGAAACAAAGCGCAGGAAACACCCACCGCACCACCTCGGGAACCGCTACGAAATCGGGAAAGAGCGACGACGAGCGATTCCGCCTCGAGACCTCGAACGAATCCGAATGCGGGAATTGGAGACCCCGGACAGTTTCATGCGGTTTGAAAAGTCAACAGCGACATGTGGGCCGAGAACCGGAGAGCGCCCTCCGACTCCCGCGTCGCTGAAGAAATCCAGCTGTTCTTGCCATGCCGGATCCTGCTTCTCCTTCTTCGTCTTCTTCGTCGTCTTCTCCACAGATTTCTGTATTTGTATGTGAGAGAGAGAGAGAGGGACAGACAGACAGACTGTGCTATTCGTTCGTATACAGTGCCGGAATTATACATTTCTTTTGCTCCTTTGTTCGTATATAATGATGAAATTATACATTTCTCCATCGAAGCGAGTCTTTTTTTTTTAGGCTATACATAAATAAATGAGAAAATGACGTAAATAACCTCCGAACTGTTATTCGATAGATAACGTCATGTAATGTGCAATATGATCTCTAAATTTCTAATAACTTAATTATTTAAAAATTACATTAAATAATTTTATATAATACAAAAATTAAGTCGAATATGTATTAAGAGTTAAGATATCATATTAAATAAGTTGAAAGTTCAGGAACAAATTTTGTAAAATTTTACCGAATGACCTAAAAGTTTACGATTATATTAATAAAATTTATATGAAAATAAATAAGAAAATAATATAAATATTTAATATATAATGTAATCTCTAAATTATTAATTACTTCAATATGACCTCTGAAATTTTCAGTAAGTATGTTATTTTTTGTTGATTCTAATTTAAAAGTAATGCTAAATATTTTTCATATAATTCACAAATTAAGTCGAATATGTATTGAGGATTAAGAAATCATATTGAATAAATTGTAAATTTCGAAAACGTATTTTTACAGTGAGTCATGCTTTAAATACTTAGACTTAAAAGTTTATGAATATATTATATATCGAATCAAAATTTGAGTTTGCATCATTATCCTTAAATGAATGAATGAAACGAGAGGAACGGGGGAAATTCACAATTTCTGATTATGGAATAACGTGCAAATGATCATGAGCCGTCGGTTATCGAGATGATGATCTACTTACCTCCCCATTGTCTCCACCGCACGTGTCGTGATTGGCTGAAACCCCTGGCTGCTCCCCTCAAATGACGAAATTGCCACTGACCCGACCTGAGGCTAGTTTGTATCATAATCATCAGGTCGCATCGTCATGCGTCGATGAATAAAAGATCCGCCACGTGTCACCGAATGATGGTCACGTCGTGTTGTAATTACGAAAAATTAGTTCGAAATTAAAACCTGTTATAAACACCGTAGAAACAAAAATTCCCTTTTTATTTCTTCATGCAATTACAATTATTAATTATATTATTTAACTTATTAAGCTATGCTGAAAACGAAGGCTAATCGCGCGCCCGCGCCCGAGTAATACGTGCAAGGAAACTAGTTTGTCCTTGCTACAACAGAAATATCTCGTAACAATAACTTTTCCATTTAATGTGTTTAAGCATATCGGATTTCTTTTCCAAGATCTAATCAAGTTAAACCAATAAAAGAGCACAAGAAATTTTATGATTTTACCAATCAATTCGTGAGTCAAAACACAATCGAGCGTGACATCAGTGCACCTTACTTGTCGATACGACCGTTTTAATAGATCGCACCGGAAATTATCAGCCCTAGTATAATTCCTACAATGTTGCCCATGTTTTTCTTTTGCTTCTTCTTATCCCCTTCCCCCTTCTTTTTTTTGGGGCCAAGAATATTAGTTTAGTTTGACTTCTATTAATTAAGGGGATCCTTTTCTATAATGAATGATAATAATTGAGCTATTAATCAATGATCGTGACGAAAAAACGTAGTTTGCCAATTTTGATAATAGCCGCAGTCGCAAATTAAAATAACGGCAAGAGTCGAATTTGAATTTAATGAGTAATCAATTGCTGCATGATCGTTGTGTACTCGTCGCGTCTCGATCGTCCTACGATTTTTCTTATTTACTGTGAGTAATTCTAGCGAACCGCAATTGAGTGGCGCAATTGTTTGACATTAGCGTTACGACCGAGCATCCTGAAATCGCATGATCCTATGTCCAACTAGAGAAACGAGACTAGACGAATCGGTCGTTCGAACAAAGTAGGAGCTGTGTCTATCGCTGCATTGACTTGAGTAAATTGTGTGTTATACGGAACTTGCTTGTACGTCAAGAGGAATACTAAGTAAGATGTTATTTATATGTTGTTGACCTGTCCCAAACGGTTCACATTTTGGAGGAATTGTGTCCGCCTATGGTCAGGATCGACATAATTGATTTTGCCGTACGAGTTTCCCTTTCGTGATTGATCATGTTTAAGGATTATTTTTTTTTCTAGAAACTGCACTCAAAACACGTATTGGGTAAATAACTATACATATCATGCAAAAATTTCTTTTTATGAAACGAACTTTCCAATGACACAATCATCCTAAAACTCGAATAAATTCTCGGTAAGCATGCTCATCAGGTGATCTCTATTCCGATGCTGACATGACAATTTTACCATAAATTGGCTCATACGACAAGGAGAAGAGGAAATATACTAAAAAGACTTATTTGAGAAGAGATCGCAATTTCGAACATATGGTTTTTTTTTTTCGTGCCACGCGTAATTTGTATTTTGAAAATTGAAAAAATTCTCTTAGAATATCAAGGGCACGCACGGGAGACAATCTTTAGGAAATTGATGATTAAGGGAAGGTTGGGATTAGAGTTAAGAAGGGGGGGGGGGCGAAGTATTAATGATAGGGCACATGATTTGATCCATCGCACGTGCGACATGGAACCTTCGAGGTAACATGTCCATATGACCCCCTGTCTTGGGAAATCGGTTGGCCGTTGGAGGAGCTGGCTAGCAGAAAAAAAAATTGGGGAATAATAATTTTTTCATCGAAGGTAACACAATAGGCTTTTTCATTAGTTGATGTTGTATTGATAATTAGAGGCGAATTTTTGGCCAACGACGACATCGGATTAGCCACATCCCCTATGAAGGTAACGACGTCGCCATCTTCGATCGGCTCTCTATCTCTCTTTGTCTATATTGCGATGGAGCTCGAGGCCATCCGGTTTGGTTGAGATCTCAAAACTAATGGCCTTTGGACGCTATTGGAGATTAGGACGCACTACAACAGCGACGGCGACAGTGGATGACGACGGCAACCTAAGAAGAGCGACTATCGAGATGGAGAGCCGAGGATAGATATGAATGATCCCTTCTGTTCAAGAAGTCCTGAAAGCTTCGAATTCGAATTTTCGACAAGTTCTTATAAATTTTTTCACTTAGTAGCGTGCAAATCGAGTGTCATTTAGCTCCGCTTCCATTAGTATATAGTGCATGTGGATAAGTGGATCATGCGAATTCAATTATCCATTCGAATCTTTTAGGGATTAAGATGCAACGATGGATTCGAGCTTCGATTTGCATTTTTTTTAATGGGTCGAAAGGAATAAATTAAATTGATTAAAAAAAGGGAATGGAAGGAGCAGAGAAAAGAAAAAAAAAACAGAGGAGATGGACGGACAGCGGAAACATGAGAGGCAGTAAATGCGCCAGGTGTCGTAGGACACGTGTCGGGCTGTTGGCGTGTCGATAAGGGGAAGCAGAGGCCGTTCCAGCACTTGCCAGCTGTCCCCACCCAATCTGCTTACCTGGCGGGGCCCGCGACCTCGTCACGTGTTGTGTTGCGGCCTCGTGACCTGTCCCCCACCAACCATTTGTGAGATGGCGACTCGCGGTGGGGCTCTCGCATTGTTGTTGTCCGGGAAAAAAGTGACAGAGAGAAATCCTAAGTTCATCACATGCGTATCATCACATTACAATACTTTTAATTCAATCGATTTACTCATAAGTATTCTCACATTCATAATAATTTAGTCTGTTCGATCAAATTTGACTACGAAATACCGACGTAAATACTTATCATCATACATGGCGTAATCAATGCTGATGCCAATATATTTTAAAAATTCTAAAAAAAAAAGCATCACCCATGGTTGGCAATTGCTTGGGTAAGGGAACCCTTACCCCTTTGGCCATAATAAAAAGAAAGAAAAAGGAAAAGAAATAACATCAATAAGTTTGGAAAAGAATTATGAAGTATATCAATGTTGGCGCCTACATCAGTAATTTCTCTTCTAAAGAACCGAATTGATACTAATTTGAAAAGAGTTAGAGCTAAATTGATTCGATTGAAAATGATTATGACATTTGCATTTGGAGTTACGAAGGTGTGGCCGATACTATAGTTTTTCCCTTCCTTTTTTTTTTCCCGTATCGTAATGTTTAAATAAAATATCGTTTTATATGATTCACGACAATAGATGGATGAGTCAATTCCGTTCATTGTCCGGAGTACTAAATTCTCGAGAAATGAATTTTCGCATGAGGATCTAATCTCAAGCAGGAGAAACTCTCCTCCTGTACAATTCTTTTGCCAAAGTTGCACATTTATCTTCAAATCCACATTTACGTGTAAAGAACCATTCTCAAGTTCAACGACCTTTTCAATTCGCACGTCGTTCGAATGGAAATTACAAATTTACCCCAAAATCCTACACCCATCTATTTTCCTTCTCTCTGCCGCCGACGCCACATCTGCTCGACGCTCCTTCGGTGCCCCTTGACCCAATGACCCACCCTCTCACGGCTAGCTAGCCATGGGAGGTTGAGCTTGTGTACGTCGCGAACCCGACCGGAATGGGCTCGCCGGAGGCCGTGAGCCCGGCCCCACGCTAGCCTGGTGAGCTCTGTGATGGAGCTCCCATTTCTCCTATGGCCGTGACCAAGGGAGACCGAATCGGGTCCCTCGAACCTCGACCCGGACTAGATTCGAGGCGGCAACTCTCTCTAGCCTCGAGTCCAAGATAGACGACAATGCGGGACGACCAGGGGGGCGGGCGTGGAGGCGGTGGCCAGCTAGTGATGGGTAGGAGAGAGATGGTGGAGGAGGAAAGAGGTGTTTGTCAAGGTCTTGGGGGTTCCTTTTCTACTTGGGAAGTGCCGCTTGGAAAGGAAAGTAGCAATTAGCTATAATTTAAGTGGAGCTGTGAGGACTTAAGTCGACATTTGGTGCGAATCTCATAAAGGTTTTCGCAATGATCCTGAATCCTTCTCATGGCAAAAACGAACGGTAGCACGAGCGACGTGATTGCCCCCCTAGACGGTAGCCTAGGTACTTCATGTTCTATTACAAAACGTTCGCCTTTGCCACTGCTCACCGCCGGCACAGTGCGCCACCGCATCGTGAAGCTATATGACCTGAGGTCATGAGGTGGCAGCGAGAGGATTCCGAGTCGTGAGCCGACCACGGCAGTACGTGTGCCGTTAAGCGGCAGCGTCGCACCCTGGTGTCTGTCTATATTACATAGAAGACCTCTGTTCCTGTCATGACGAGCCCGCCACAACCCACCTTCGAATTTCAAGACTGTCGCATCGTACGTTCCTATTTCATCGAGAGAGGAAGAAACTGACTCACCCGTTATTGTCCGTCCGTGAGGGATGGATTTCCCCATGTCCAAGCCGAAGCAACAAATAAACCGAACATATGTGCAGAGTTCAAATTCATCTCAGAAATATGTAGCTGAAAGCTTGTAGATGGTGGACACTCCAGCAGCAGCAGCAGCAGCACAGAGAGAGAGAGAGAGAGAGAGAGAGAGAGTCGGGTTTCACTATCTAGATCACCAGACTCGGCTCAAAGTGAATGCAATTTGAGCTATGTCTTACTGCTCCGTAGGAACGGCACAAAAACCTGGAGAAAGTCATGGCAGAAAGAAACGGGTGTGCAACCTTTACCGTAATTAAACGAAATCAACTGAAATTCCCAACACGGCAAAGCATGTCCTATTATCTCTCTCCTCACTTTACTTCTTCGTCCAGAGGAGAACATCTAAAATCTTTTACCTAGAATCTTTTAAGGCAACCTGCAAGGGCAGCAGAACTGAAGAGTGTGCACTCTACATGCTTATTAACAGCTTTTATTAGATGGTGAATGTTCTGTATTACGACAGATGAAGAAAAGGCGACCTCCCGAAGTCCAGAAAGAAAGTCAAATGCACCTCCTGAGCATGACCTTCGTCGACAGCCCACCAGTCTATTTCCAGGGCACATTTACTAGGCCTTGTGAATTGTTGCAGGCTCCAGTGCTATGGCTGAGAGGACTTAGAGCAACCCCAGGTGATCCACTGACGGTTCCGCGAGATGGCGGGCTTTCACCAGTCAATGCTCCAGGCATATATCTTGACGGAGCAGGTAAAGGATCGGGTGGATTGCCTAATGGTCTAGACTCCTTCATGCCTTCTGCAGTAAAACTAGCAACAATAACCTGAGAAAAGGACAAACATCATGCCAGCTCAATTTTTGGAGTACCAGACGAAGAAAAAGAACGATGCAAACTAAAAACATGATATAACTGATGCCGCAAGCAAATATCAGTAGATGCCATCCCATCAATCTCGTCACACAGAGCTGGAGTTTACTCATTGATGATCACTTGAGTGAGAGAGTTCATGAGATTTAGAAAGGCAAATGACACAATTTCATTCAGTAAGCGGGACGTGAAAATGGTATATAATCAAAGGAAGCATTTTGAAACATCAGCAGAAGAAAATAATCCACTAAGGAGAGACACCTGAACTGAGGATGCCGCAGTTAGGAGCCCTGCCACGCCACCACCCAAAACACGGCCATCTGGACCAGCCAAAGACACACTCAAGCCCCCAGTTCTGCTGCGATGACCGCCGCTGTCTGATAGGAGGAAGGAACCCGAAAGGGAGAGAATCTCAAACCTTCCCTACATTACATTATGTGTAGACAGTTTAATTCATGGATTCATTTTGTATAATTTTGCATGAATAAGTTGTTGAAAAAACAATTCCCGGCTTTTGGAACAATAAAGATTTCACCAAGACTCATGTACCACAAAGCGGTTCAGAATCATTGATTTGAACTGAGAAGTAGGACATTCTCATTGAGGTGATATAGTTAAACAATAAGAAAATTACGGATCATCTCACTAGTTAAATTGTTTTTAATATCCTTTAGTAAACAAGATAAATCTTGCATGGTTGTGACAAAATGTAGAGACCAATTGAAGTTTATATTACTGTTCTACATCTGATGTCTAAATATCCCCTTCATAATGCACTCTCAAACTCAAGACAGACAACCTGATGCAAAAAGTCATCCCTGGCTTTTTCGACGTGAAACCCCTGATTTTAAAAATAAAATGAATTGCAAAGAACGAGGGCAAAACAAACCTCATAAGTTACAGTTCCACCAGAAGTTGCTGCTTGATATAACGTGACATTAGATATGGCTCCGTTTGCAGACAAAATGCAGACAGATTTTGGGCCATTCTGAGAGAACGACATTATTTTTGCTGATACATCCTGAGAAGCAAAACGCAATAAACACATTTCAAGTCCTTCCACAAAATAGAGTGCAGTATCACTATGATATAAACTTCACTTGAAGTCACCACTAATGTTCTAGCTCCTTGCGCGTATGAAGTAAAAAAGAATGGTTGGAGCACTTCAGAAAATCTAAGTGCAAGACATACTAACTGAAGGCAGTTAACACATGTTAAAAAGTTTAGCATGATGATCATCCATGCTAATACTGTGCGGCTTTTAATCCCCCAGTAGTTTGGCATCAAAGCAAGTAAAAAGCCAAGTACATAGAAGTTGCTCCCTTGTCATCCAAAACCTAATAGAGAATATTATTCAAGCAAAATTTTAAAAGTCACACGTAAATCCAAAAAGCTAAAATATCATGAAACAAGCGTGCTGCTGCCACTCATTGTTTCTGTTGTAGCATTATATAGCATAACCACTCATGCCAAGACCGCTCAATCAACCCTCCTTCCACTAAATATGTACTAATTAGAGCATTTAGCACATTTATTTTGTTGCATCTCATCTCACAGCTGCAAGTACTCCAATGTATCAGACCGGTCTCATCCTCTCAAACAAAATAACATGCCAGCATAAATAAAAATCACACCAAAGCAATTAAAAAACTGCCTTCAGTCATCTTGTCAAAGCCAATATGAGACAAATTAAATCTTCATATGTCTTCGCAGGATGGGATAAATAAATTTGCCTTCCGTTTCTCTTTAACTGCAAGTCACTTGCGACAGTTGAACATTTTTGGAGAAGGAAAGCTAATATAAGACCATGCATGTCGAAAGTGATTGCAATGAATGAAAGAACATCTTTTACCACGACTGCTAAAAAATTTCAAGAAGGAATCAAAAGAATATGAAGTATTCCAAGCTCACCTCTCCAGTTTTGACTGTAATGATGTGGGGTGCGAATCCAACTACTGCTGATCCTGCAAGTCAGCAAGTTTCCTCATTAAAATGATGCCGCTGAGAAAGTTCAAAAATCCATCCCATTTATTTGTATCATTAAAAGAATTTTTGAGAGAGAGGGTTTATCAAGTATCTTATTCTTGTAAACGAATTAAATCTTAATCAATAGTCACCCTTCCCCACTAAAAAGGAAAAAAGAAATAAAAAACTAATAACTTTGTCTTTGCCTCTGTTATGGTGTGGGGGGGCTTACTCAAAGCGCTATCCTCTTTTTGGTAAGTCTAGAGACTATGCCACTGAAACATTGACAAGTAGCGATGGCCATAATATCTAATCCTGAAAACCTTTTCCCCCCACAATATAATATGCTTTTCTATTTCCAGCTGACTGGCAACATGGTGGAGCATCGTGGGAGCAGTATTTCCAATAAGGCACAGATATCAAGATGGAAGATCACAAGCAGATCAACTAATCTTAGAAAGGCATGATTTTTATTCTTAACAGTTGACATAGATTGGGGAGGCCTCAAATACATAAATATCATATAAAAAGAAAAAGTTGTGGAGGTCTCTATGCCCGACTATTATAAAAAGAAAACAGTTGCCCCGTTGCCACCAATAAACTTGCATATTAAAACACAAGGACCGTTGATCAAAGAACACAGTAAAGTTCGCATGAAGACAAAACATTAGCCCAAATGAAATCATTAAAGAGTTGGTTTTTATTTACCAACTGCTGCCGTTCGGGCGTGCTTCCGGCCCGAACCCGGCGGCCGACCTCTGCCTTTCCTGCCGACCATGGGCGAGGCCATCCCAGCCGCTGGGGGAGAAGCGAACCCGCTGCCATGACCCGCCGACGGTGGCGCCACTTGCGCCGGGGAAGGCGTCGAGCCCAGGGATGCGGGGCCGCCGCCATCGGGTGCATACTTCCTGGGCCGGCCCCGCTTCCTCTTGGCGGGCTGACCAGTGAGCACGGGCCCGATTCCATCGCCGTGGACGCTACCATTACCGGGCTGATGGTAAGTCGGAGAAACGGCGGCGACGGGCTTGTAAATGGCCGTGCCGTCAGCATTGTAGTTCAAGCGCAAGTCGCCGACCACTTGCTGTTGAGAAGTGGGGCTCGGGTTGCTGGGCAAACCCGACCCATATGGCGGTTCAGCCCCCGTCATTGTTGTTAACTGAGAATCTGCGGTGAAACAGTGATGCATTTCAAGAACTCCTCTTCAAGTTCCCAGAAGAAAAAAAACAAGGTGGGTTTTAAACCCTAAACCTCCCACGTTCTTATTTATTTTCCCCAAAAGAATGTGATTGGGTACCCGATTCTGAATTAACAAATCGTGATTCAACACAAAGTTCGTAAATTTATAAAGCAACACGATTTGAACTACAAGGGGAGACGAGGGATTGCCCAGTGAAGCTGACGAACCCTAATTTCAAACAGAAAAAAGAAAAACCAAGAATTTGCCCCCCAAAAAGTTCTTTGTTTTTTTCCCTCTACCCTTTTTGGTTTTCAGCTTGGGAATCAGACGATAGCCCAGAAGAAATTGAAATTCAGGAATTTTCCCCGGTGGAAATTGGGAAAATACATAAACGAATTGGGTATAAATCGAGGGGGGAAATCAACGACGAAAAGCGAAACCCCTTTTTTGTTTTTCTGCAAAAAGAATTGGGGAGAGAAAGAAAAAGAAAAAGAAAAAGAGAGACAGAGAGAGACGGGGGCAAAGAACCCCACTGACCACGAAGTAATTCTGATCTGCAGCTTCAGCTTCACGAGAACGACATGCGATCACTGCAGACCGGAAGCCGGAGCTTTGACTGCAGAGTGCGCCAGAATTTGCAGAATTTTCCCCTAATTCTCCCAATAACCTTTTCTTATATATTTTCCTCGCCCTTTTTATTAACGTTTTAGCGTTTTAATTTTCTCTTTTTGGATTTCTGGGAGAGAGAGAGAGAGAGAGAGCAGGTAATTAAAAGCAGCACCCCTCCCCTCCCCCCCCCCCCCCCCCCCCCCTCCCCCAGCACGCTCGCTTTGTTTAGGCCACGCGAAACCGTCGCCAAATGCGAAGCACGGCTTGCAATCACATCATTCCCCCAACTCCTCCACGATAATCGTATTGTGATGGTCATTTGACTAGGCTTATTGATCCTGTCTTCGCATCACTGTGAAAGAATTGGGGCTCTCAATCAATCGTCTCGCAGCTCCGTCAAGTCAAGACGCGACAAAAGAAGTAGACAAAAAAGAAAGAAAAAAACTAAGTGCTAGGGAGCTTATCTTCCAAATTGCAGTTTTCAAGCATATGGGAATAATTCAAATTCGAGGTCACCACCTAAGGAAAAGACGACACTCTCTAGCACTTTAACAGGGTCGCGTAAGTTAGGACACCCCCCCCCCCCCCCCCCCCCCCCACAAGCATTTCAACCGAGAACATCAAAGACCTCTCCGACCAACCATCGAAAGAGACATCACTATCGATGGAGGAGAAGAAAATTCTTTTGCCTGCGCTCGCTTAGTGTATCCTCCGGAGCTTAGACATGGACCGGCTGGACGAAACCGAAACTCCCAAGTTTCGTCTTGTCATCACCTGTTTAGAGACCTGTAGCATTACCTTGAATGTCCCGTGATCTTTCTTCTTGATTTGAGTATCTTTGCACAATGAGAAAAGGGTTCTCACTTCAGCTTAACTTGAAAAAATCTATATCTATACCAGGTCTTCCCAATCGCCAGTCAAGACCCATCGCTTAATCCAACCACACCAACCCCCCCTCCACCCCAAACCCCCGGTCACACAAGAACTGCTCACGTCTTCCATATGGTAGCAATTAAGAAAAATATGTCACCCAAAAAAATGGAAAATCCCAGCTCTTCAGCTCCAAGAAATGAATCTAGCCACAAGCGAAGCTAACCAATAATCACGAGCATGTTCCAGTTTAGCCAGTGCAGCCGACATAAGTCCTCTGCAGCTAGAGGCGCATTACTTTGCTGCGACTGATTCAGTCCTACTCTCTCTCTGATCAGCCACCTTAAACTGAGGCTTTGATGGATAAACAAAGACAGTAGAAGCATCAACCGATGGTTGGAAACCAGCTGAATATCTTACTGAAGTCAGAGTAACTTTTGGCAGCTGCAGCGATCCTGAAGCCAGTGGCACTAATTTATAACTAAGGATGTGCTCAGACTTTGGAAGGACATAGACGGTACCATTATGTGACCCAGATAGAACGAAGCTTTGGGAATCTGCCAGTGAGAACTTCACCTCTTGAAGGAGCTGTGTCTGGTTATGAATTTTGATGAAGTATGTGAATGGATCCCCGAGAATGCCATAAGGAGGGCATTCCAAAGTTATTGTCAAAGGGGCTAACTCCACGTTCACATCGGGTAGCTTGTGTCTCGTCAGAACACTATCGTCTTGCATACAGCTGACCTGCGCTCCACTTCCTGGATCCCTCCTCCATCTAAGGCACACGGTTCCCATCCCAAGTGTAGAAGAGTTTACCTGAGGAATCACCATGAAAACCTTCCTAAACTCTTCTCCTGGCACCAGAAGACCAGAATCCGCAAGATCCCCACTTCCAGGTTTTATTAAACATGAGGTAGCAGCACAATCTTCATCCACTTCTACAAACAATGAGTCCACCTGCAAAGGAATGTCTGTACAATTCTTAGCACTTAAGATCAGTATACTTGTCTCATTAAGTGGTAAGGATGATAACTGGTTATTTTCAGGAGCTGGCTTCATCTTTGAGAGCAACAGGGGATCACGCCTGAATGGCAGCAAAAAATGATGGCTGATTAGAACTGGGTTCTTTCCTTCAATCTGTAAGCTCTTATGGACATGAATCTTCTGGGCATTTACTTCATTGCCATGAGGAGAATAGCCAAGTGATACATATAGCATGACGGGCTTTGGTCGGTGCCATTTGATCTCTAAATTGCAGGACCATGTGTCTCCAACTTTAAGGAATGGGATGGAAACTAATCCAAAGGACTGTTGGATATTGTTAATTTTCTCGGCTTCTCTTTGAGATTCGTCTTCCCATTCTGCTCCAGCAACACTCAGAAGCTCAACATGATGACCATCCATGGTAGATGGTTCTGTTTCCCTTGGACTGAATAAGCCACCTCCTTTTACATCAACCAAATTGATCTTCAACTCACCAGAATATATATCATGGCCCCTAGCTACAATACTAACAGGAACCATGAAGCTCTCTCCTACTAAAGCTGCACCAGAATCGCCTATATTAAGATCAACAAGAGGCTCGGCCTCTTCAACTTGGATAACCTTCTGACCAGTGATAGCAAGAGCAGGATCCTTGGTAGGATATGTCTCCATGCGGTCTTCAAATTTCCAGAGAGGTAAACCATCCATGGACGCAGGACTTTCAGCTCTGCAAAATATGGTGAAGTGCGGTCCAAGTTTTGCAATGACTGATATACATTCTAGCTTTCCACTTTGTTCTGGAAAAGACAAACATGTTATGTCTTCAGCTACACAAAAAGTAGAGATGAAGTTCCCAAGAAAAACACTATTGAATGAAATTTAGCTCAATAAAGTTATGTACAGGGAGTAATGGAGATCTACTTGACAAGCAATGAACTAGGAGACAAAGACCAAGATTTCTTCCATTGCAAGAATCAAAGGAACTAAAGAGACAGGAAAGAAAAACTAGATTCTCGTTATGTGTGTACAGTCAGATCAAACATAAGAGAGCTAAACCATATGCAACTGGCATCAGCTAACTCAAGAATGACAAAGAAACAATGAACAACTGCTGCCATTAGAGCCAGGTCCCTGAACTGTCAATAAAAAGAGACAAACCTGATTTAATATCATATGTCAGCCGGAGCCATCTGTTGGTCACAAGTGACAAAGATGGTGCAGTTTCTACTCGATTATTTTGCTTCCCACTGGTGATTCTTGAAGTTGATTGAGGTCTTTCAGCATTTATGATAGTAAAGTTACACTCTGATTGGTTGAACTGGAATTCCAAATGATCAATCTCAGTAGTGAGGGGTAATTGAGATAAAAGCGAGAGTGTCATCAATGTCGATGCACCAGGCTTTACTGTCTGTTCATGGAAAGCCACTGAAGCAAGAAGCACTGATCTAAGAGGACTGACAAGGTCAATCTCCAGATGAAGGGGGTTTCCTTCTGTCACATTTAGGTCGTTACTTTCTTCAACTGATCTAATTCCCGACTCTCCACTGACCAGTTCCAAAACCTCCTTGTGAATAAGCTCTCTCTCTGGAAGACTTGGAGGACCAGCTGGACCACATTCCTTGAATCCAAGAGACTGGATGTAATCAGAAGACACAGGTAGCGAAGCCATTTCTAGGGAGATCTCTACAAAAATTTTCACCATGCCCAGCTTCTTAGAGCACTCTCTCAAGTAACCTAAGGCCTCCCACAACAGTATGACCCAGCCCTCTTGTCTGTACAGATGGGCAAAATTGTCAAAAAACTGCTTCGCAGTTGTGAAGTCACCAACTGAAAAATATTCTTTAGCAATTTCCAATCCACAAGTGGATCCCATTCTCTGGACTTTGAGGTTACCATATGATTCATAAGATTTCTTAAACAATGCGATAATTTCATAGGAATCGTGGAACCTTTTCCCTTCCGCCAGAGTATAATGAATGTACTCCTCATCATCAATACTGCATAGTCAAACAAAAATATCAAGCATACAGAAATACAAACAAAACAAAAAAGTCCAGATTTAGCCTCATAATACTCACGGCTGGAGGGAAAGTGCATCTCCTTGCTCCAGTAGTCGAGCAAATTGCCCTATAAATGTGGAAGGTGCCACAGATTCAGCACCGCCATCCATTTCATTTGCTTTGTCCAACATTGACAAGGCAATGTCTAGAGATGATTGCTTCTTCTTCAAGTAGTCAGCTGCCGACTGAATTAGGAAGTGTAAACAGAAGATTGGGAACAACGTCAAAGAGAAGGTAACCAATTCCAATCAAGGCCATCCTGATAGATAGCAAATAATTTTATATAACAAGGCCATAGGAGCCCTAGTAATCAAAACCATTCCAAAGTCATCAGAAGAGGTAGGTTTCCAGCAAATAGTGCCAATGGCTAAGACAAAGATCTGCTGTAACCATGCATAGCACACTGCATGCCAGAAAATTTGAAAGAGAATTTCAACACACTGCAACAGTGGCCAAAAGACTGTTGCTTCAACCATGTATAGTGTACAGAAGATGAAGCTGAAAGAACAAATCCGCAACAGCAATCATGCACGTAATAATATACTGGCAAAGAAAAAGACCTCAGTGGTAAAAGATATTGTTGACTGAAAAAAATTCAAACTTCTGGATCCTTATCTGTCATCAAGTTTAAGCTATGATATAAGAGGATATAGGGATTACAAATAACCAAGGTATAATGCAGCTAATGTACGTATGAAGTGATTTTATTTTAAGTGAGCTGAATTGCATTGGGTGGTCCATCATGCAGATTATACATAGGAGTACTTCAAAATCCTCACTATCCAGAAAAATCTGTACCTGATAGTAATAAGCAGGACGAAATTCCCACTCTGTCAAGCCTCTATCAGGATTGTCTACGGTGACAGACGAAATGCTTTGAATAGTCGCAGAACTTGTCTCAAGCAACTCCGCAAATACCAAGAATTGTCTGCTCATCCATTCCCAGTGAAGATATATAGCTTCTGGTGCTCCTATAAGCCTTTTGTATGAAGCATTATGCTGACGGAACCATGTGACTGCTTCTATAATTTTACCACCATGCAGTAACAAAGTTGACACCTTAAAGTGCAATTGTTCTGCAACATGTTTTATCTCAACTAACCGTTGGATCGGGGGCAATCTTGTCGAAGTTCCAATCATCTAAATGCAGAAGCAAAATGCAAAATGATTTTAGCACCAGCGTGAAAGCACATGGGTGTAAATTAAATCTTAATAGCAACTTCAAGACATTACTTACAAAGAAAAACACAAAAAAAATTCTACATAAGAAATAATATACAAGCCAACTAACTTCATCATATTCACATTTTCCTTATAAAATGACTACAAGGCCTTGTCTACCTATTTCTCATTCAACTTGAAGATACATGCAACTATATTCGACCAGATATTTACAGGGAAATATTATTCCAAAATCAAACAATGAAAATATCAAGAGGACTACAGCACTGAACTATACATATCTGAACTTGGATACTACCAAAAGCAGAAGATTATACCTCTCGAAGTACGCGATAAGCCTCCTCATAAAACCTTAATGCTTCAACCCAATCCCTTCGGAATTCTGCATATACAGCAACCTGGCATTGCTCATTTATAAGGACTATAGTCGAAACATAACAAAATCAAACTAAGAACAACAAGATCATCCTCATAAATGATGTCCTCACACATGGAACCGCACTAAATTGTCAAACATGGGAGATGCAATTCTTTTCACCAAAACTCTGAAGTTATGCAAAGCACTAAAGATAGCACAAGTATGAATCGCTCATTTTGGATGTGCATCGAAGATGAAGCAAAAGTTTTTGCTTCCAATAATTATCAGTCATATTTAATGTATGAAGATGCTTAGACAGGGCAAACGAAAGGAACCAATTTTTCAGCTCCAGCATCTTTTAGTGGAATTATCTGTCTTGCATCTTTCGCTATGGCCCTGCTGTTTATGAGAGATAAAATTCTACTACAAAAACTAAGAATCTGATCATGCAGTTTAGCTGTGAAAAAGACAAAATTACTCAGAATGTCTACTGCTACAAACAGATTATTTGCTAATTAGAATGTCACATAAGGAATAGCTGAGTCTTGTCAAAGGTAACAATAGCAAAGGTCCTTACTTTGAAGCAATAGCGTATATTTAATTCACTTGAGCTGAAGTTCTTCTTCTCGACCCGTGATTTTATCCTTCGCCCTTCATCTCTATAATATGTATTTGCTAACTCAACAAATGTATTGGCCAATCTGCACAAAGCAGTTCCGTCACGACTTTGATCTTCAATATCACTCAAAGTATTCAGAATGCAGAGTCAATATGATGTGTACATGCCTGTTGAGGGATTGTTTCAGTTCTGAAGCATCACTAGGATTATAGATAATAAGGTACTTGATGTCAACCTCCGCCCGCTTACGTAGAGCAATCATTCGATCTTCATTAATATCATCTGCACCTCATAACTTAAAATCATCAGAGATTAATTATTAAGAAATTAAGATACCATATGATTTTAATCTGTCGCACCTAGACTAATTGAGGATACGCTAAAAGAATGATCTTTGTGATAGAAGAAAACAAATATGATTATGGTCTTCATAAGATTGGAGGAAGTATAAAACAATTTCCCAAGAGATTCTTTGGAAGATTCTCGAAAAGTGAAGAGTTTTTTTTTTTTTTTTGGGTAAAGAAAAGTGAAGAGTTCATCTAGCCTTTATCTAAGTAATTAAAAATACGTATGATGGTGGTGATCCTCAAGTTAGAATGTGTAGGGGAGAAACAGAAGACATTCATATTGGCACAGGCAGCACCAAAGCACAACTCTAAGTCAATGCTACTGCATAATGGACGAGTTGACAAGAAATATCCAAGATGATATATCAGAGGGAACAACTGGTTTTAGAAACCACCTTCAGTTTTCATTTTCATTTTCATTGTTATTTTTCTATTTTCTTGAAAATCTATTTGGTAGATGAAAATGAAATTTCACAAAAATAATTTTGTCATAATGCATTTGGCAACGTCTTCTTTTCATTAAATGCATCGTCTTCTTTTCATTTTATATTTTTCATCTTGATTTGACATTAAAAATCATTTATTATATATAATCTAGACATCTAATCTTACAAATTAAAAAACTTATGTTGAAGTATCCAATATCACTTGTCTACAGAGTTTCATTGGGCCTTGTATGCATTTAGCCTTTCTTCACCTAACTGTTTAAATTTTTGATTGAAATACTAATATGATATCAAAGCCGCACTTCAGTTGTTCATGTCCAATTCAACGGTTCATTTTGTGAGTGATTCCTATCTCTTCCTCGTTTGTCAATTAAGAGGTTCTTACTCCAATTTGCACGTAGGAAATGGTGATAAAGTATCACCAATTGCTTATCTAAGAAGTTTGAACAGGTCTTATACATACATAATCTCTCCATTATTAACTTAAGTTTAAAAGTTGCAAACTCTTAACAATTTACATAACTACGTCCCTGGCTCTTTTTTTCCCTTCTCTTTAAATGGATTTTCAACGAAGCTTCATGAAAACTCATAGAAGCTTAAAACAATTATCCCAGATTAATCAAAGCTTCACAACAACCCAAAGAGGAGAAGTGTTTTGCTGAAATATGCTATAATTCAACCCTAAAATCTTATTAGATGTCAAAGAAGCGCCATTGCAATGATTGAGTTTTCTTGAAACGCATTGCTAAATTTTTTCAGCTTTTTGAATGAGAGAGAGAGAGAGAGAGAGGAGAGAGAGTAATGACAAAGCAAGTAGAATGGAGAAAAAGGATCTTCGTACTTTGAAGGAAGATTTCACGCATTTCCATTTGAAACGGAAGTTTTGAGAACCAAAGAATGGTGTTTCCATTCATGAAGCCGCAAAGTTGGAATATTAGCTCTGTTCTTTTTTCAAAAATATTACCAATGATGACTAAACACTTTCTCCTTGCCCTTTTTATTCTTTCTTGAACTGAAATGAAGAAAGAAGGTTGCTGAATTCTTTGAAAAAGGGCCTCAGTATATACTTTTTGCGGATGATATCGTGTTTTAAAAAGTGAAACCCAAACAGGAGTGAGCAACAAACTAGACCTTTGAAGGAAAGAGAGCTTCAGTTGAAGTTGGTCAAAGAGAAAATACATGACATATAAGTTAAGCAAAAGCAAAAGCAAAAGTTTCAAAGATGCTTTTGCTCAAATTAGAGACCAAGAAGTCCCATGAAGTGAAGATTTCTGATATCTTGATTTTCATTAGCAAAAGTTAAGTGTAATTCACGAATATCTCACCCATGGAAAACAAGTATGATGGATGGCATGGAGAAGTGTCTTGTACTTTGTCCAACCTTGGAATGCCAATTACGCTAAAGGAAGAATTCTATAAAACGGCATAAGGCCAGCAATGAAATGAGGGTAGTTTAGTATCGATAAGGACAACAAATGGGTGTCTAAAGACATGAGCATACTTCGCATGAGTGCATGCACACAATAAAGATAAGAGAATGAATTAATTAATACGAAGTACGTGTCACTCCAATTAAGGATAAAATGAGAAAAGCTTGGGTTTGAAATGATTTGGTCACCTTGTACAAAAACCCTCATATTTGTAGTGAGGAGAGGGGGTATAAGGGGGTGGAGGTCAAAAGGGGCAATAAAAGCCTGAAAATTACATAGAAGGAGATGATAAGGAAAATTTGAAACACGTAGACCTAACCAAAAACTTGATACGGAATCAAGCTGAAAAACGTAAGAGAATTCATATAGGAAGGTTGATTTTACTGTTGTTGCTTCTATGGATTTCCCACAATTAATAGGGAAAGAACTTGCCATATGTTCACGATCAGCCGGTTGATGCCGACTATCCCAGAATACTAATTAAAATGGTTCACTAGTAAGAGAATGTTTTACTTTCTTAGCGGAACCAGATTAAAAGCACCTCTTAACTTACCAAAGTAAGCAGACTCAAAACTGAGGCTTCTATTAATGAAAAACTGAAACGCTTACACTTTCAGCATTAACTAAGAGAGTGCCACACCCAATATTTAGTTTCTTGCACTACACTCGCTATGAAAGGATTAAAAGTTGGCAATAATTATGTTCCGAAACATACAACTATAAATAGTTGGTCTATTAAAACAAGCCCAGCTAAAAAGAAAAGGACACGGGCTACGTACCTGCAGAAGAAGATTGTACAACAATGACCACCAGTTTGATGTTCCGTGGTCGAGCTGCAGCTCTAAGATCAGACAAGCAATTTATGAGTACAGCTACAATTTGGTAAGTGCACCACTGCTAAACTGAAAGATAGGTTGTGACATGGAATGCATCCACCCATCACAGCATGTCTACTAATGATGTGGTGTGCGGCAGGAATGGAATAAGTTCTCACGATTGTGATCACATTATAAGGCACTCAACTCTTATTCCTGGTTCATCGTGCAATGTAATTCTCTTTATGGACTTCCTAAAAGATGAACGATGAGTGTTCAATGTAATCTCGCAGAATTGAAGGGAATTTACAAATCCGGGAGGCCGGAAATGAAGTCAGCGAAAGAAAAATCATCACCACACGATCAGCGTATATCTACTTGTATAATCTGCAGAATTGTTGATGCAGAGCGGTAGTAAGGAACTAAGTCCGAATGGTCACCACTCCACATTATTCATACTGCACGCTACTGAATCAGAACTCACGATAAATCAGAGCTCTTACTTGAGGTTCTCGAGCTCGGTGCACACCTGGAGCCACTGAGCGGGATCGCCGGACACGTGAGCGGAGCTGAACATGGCTGCGACCACAGCCGGAACCCTAGTCCGGTGCTTGAGCAACCAATCTCGCCTCAAGATCCCCCCCGGCGGATCCCCAGCGCCGGGCTCCCTCGCCTTCCTCGTCAGTATAACCTGGATCTTCGAGAAATCGGGCAAGGCGAGCACGTTCATCGGGGGCTGCAGCGAGTGGAGGTGGCCGGAAATGGCGGGGTGGTGGTCGGAGCACCCGACCAGCGAAACCAGCGCCACCGGCGGCGTCCGCAGCTCTTCCGGGTATTCTTCCATCGGAACCCGATCGGGAACGCGCCGAGATCGGCTCGCGTCTTTCTCCTCCTCCGCCGCCTCTCCTTCTTTGCGTGCTGGAGAGCAGCACCGGGGAAACGCGACGGGCGAAAATGGATCTAATCCGTGTGTGCTCGCGGCGGAGAAAGAGGGGATTTGCTGCGACTTGCAATGGCAAGCGCGTCGTGCGTGAACTGTCAAGGGAAATCCGCATAAATGATAGTGTATACGCAATTTGATAGATGAATTTTCGATTCATTATATATAATTTTTAAATTATCTACACATATATAATATATTTTCTAAATTACATAAAAATATTCAAATATAATTTTAAAACTCAAATTAATTACAAAATGACATCAGATATTTTAATATAATTCATGGACTAAATTAAATATACATCAAATTTAATCAATTAAAAGTTAAGAGCAACACTGTACGTTGAGTAAAGTTTATAAATCAAACCGATCAAATTAAAAATTCATAAAATACATCATAAATTAGGCCAAATTAAAAACCAATCATGAAAACAATATGGTTTTTGTCTTTTCAATTAACTCTATTTTGGGTTTATTTAATTTCTTGCGATATCTACCATTAAAAGTAAAAAGACCTTCAATTTTCAAAGCGATTGCAATCATTTTCTTTTCTCTCTCACATAAATTATTTTATATTGATGAATTCATGAGCTTTTTTCATAGCGTGGATATTCATATTCCGATTCTACAATTTCATCCGATCATGAGCTATGGAATTCTTGTAAACAACCTCACCAAAGTTAAGTTTAAAACTTGAATTGTTTCTCTCTTTTTCATATATATATATATATATGTATGTGTGTTTGTGAAATAAGTATTTCATAAGACCTATTAAATGTTAACTTTTTAGGTAGCCACAAAGCGGGTGCACTTTCGCCCGTTACCAATCGAATAAAATCACAATCTCCGATCTTGATCTATAAAATTAATCATCCTTACCCAAATCTGGTATAGGCCAGCAACCAGGCAACCCTCAGCTGGTAGCGGCATCGCCGATCGCCCCCACGACATCCTCTCATCGCTGATTTCTCCCTTTTTCTAGTCCTTTCCCCACTAAAATGAGATCATTTCCCAATTTTCCCGTCACAAATTTATCGCGATCGGCGCCATAATAATGTCTTAAATTTAAGATCCGAAAAGAAGAAAAGAAGGGCGAAATCTTGATTTAAATTGAAAAGGAGAAAGAAAAGAAGGATCGTGTTATGGCCACCGTAGCTAAGAAAATAAAGATTAGCTTCCCTGGAAACATGTTTGATGATCCGTTATCAGGTGAAGCATCTGCTGCTGCAGCTGCATAATACAAGCTCAATTGTCTCAATTATCAGAGCATGGAAAACAATGGTGCAACGCTAGGGAATTTCTTTTACACATCATCCAATTGACAGGCAAACAACAATCAAGGATCAATGCGAAACAGCACTTCATCCAGATGCGTGGAAACGATCCGGGTTATGCTAGGAATGGACCGCGGAACCGACCCGGGTACGAGATCGTCCCAAAAGAATCAGACATTGATTCCTTAGGGTACTGGGAGGGGGACATAGCACTGACCGCAGGAAAACCCTATTCCTGCGAAATGGCACCATCGAATCTTTCCATGGCAAATAGTCCGAGCAATGGCACGAGAACACGTTCTACTGACGCGGTGGAAGAGCACCCCTGGCTCTTCCATGCGCCTGACTCCGGAGTTCGAAGTGACTCAACATCTTACAACTGACTCTGCGGTATCATGATTCACAAAAAAGGATGACCTGCAGAACAACCAGATTCTTCTTAAGAAAAGTCCATCCTAACGGAAAAAACAGGAAATAGCAAAATGGAAAAAAGACGACGGTAATGGTAGAATTCAAGATGACTTTATACGCCAGAATCACCTATGCCAATGCGTTCAAAGGCCAGATAAATTCATTCTCATTCAAGGAGGAAATACTTCAAGTGGGGTTTGATAAGATCCTAGATAGTTCCTATATCCGGCATAAAATAAGTAAGGAAGCCCCACAACAGGAAGAGAAATACCATTTAAAACGATTGATGAGTATCATGAGATGTGATCAGAGACAAGACTAATTCACTGTTTCGCCAAACTTCGGTCAATACTGTTATTACCACTAAACTTTACAAAGTCAATCCATTATCATCACTCTGTCTTCTACTCAAGTTTCAACAGACATTAACGTGCACAGGAACACTAAAACAAGGCGGCATGCCATATGGTAACTACCAAACCTGCTTGATAAGCCACATGGGCCACACAATCCACACTGCTGAGCAAAAGCGCCATGTCACATGACAATGCACACCAATTGAAGTGTTTTATTACCTAGCCACATTATCTACCATGTAAAATTGATGTCAAATTGTTCACAGTGAGACAATACCCTTTTGCATCAGCAACTTGTGCTCAATGCAAACCAAGTGATAAAATGGAGTAATTTGGTACAGTTCAGAGGACAGTTAAAGCACAGATTGCCAGTAGGCAGCAAAAATAGCACAAGCAACTTAGAGCTTCACAGGGCTAGATACTACTTTGCTGATTCACTCGAAATTTTCCATTACAAGAGCTGCTAAATAAGAATCTATGTGGTACAAAATAAGCAATGCTCCAAAAGTTTATTATAGCAGCATAAGAAAATTATGCTCCACAGAATATTCGAATTGACAAGGCAAAGCTGATTTACACAAATATAAGAAAGTTGGTGCACAGGTTTATTTAGGTTGAAATGATGACAGTAGTCAAAAAACAGGAAGCATCATCAGCTAAAGGTTGACCTGGATACAAGCCAATTTATCATTTGCTTAAATGATGTAACACAACGGTCATGAATTTTTATCATGTGGTTATCGTATCTATTTGAGAAGGTCAGAAGTACAAATTGCAAAAGATGTGCTAAGCAACATGCAAAACCCGAACGAACGAACTTTTCTTGCATTAGTAAAGCACAGAACTTCAGCTACTTAAAATTCTGAGCAGCAGTAATTGCAGCTAAAACTACTCCTCCATACCTCTAGATGCCAAGATGACAGCTTGCAAGGCTAGATATGAAGCCTGCTACACAAGTAGCAGAACCGCTGCTCTAAGTCCTGCTGGCAATCTAAGGATTACCTGCATAACGCTGGGGAAATTATTAACCTTCGTCACCAACCTATTTCTGAAAAAAATAGAAGCGGACAAGGTGAAGAAGTTGTGCCTGTCGATGTGACTTCTGATCACCATTCAACCAGCTGTTTGATCAGAACCACTAGTGAACTGGGGAGAATGGGCAGTTACTATAATCTGTGCTTGTCCAGGAGCTGGTGCAGCCATGCCTGGGAAAATTAATGAAAAGAATATCAAAAACTGATCTGAATATATTGTATTGTAAAACATGGAAATGTAAGCATTGAGTATCCTGAGAGCCTTCATGATGAAGCATAAAATCTAAAGTACATTGAACTCATGCAAGCAGCACTGACGTGAGAGAAGCAGAGTCACCTGTCACGTGGCTGCATTTATGAGACAGACAACACTCGTCACATGGATACGAACAACACAAAAGTATATGAACTAAGTAGGGAGTCAGCATGCTTAAGTTCATTACTCAACAAATAACAACGTGTAGAGTAGGGTTAAATGCAGTGAGTCAGAAATATCCCCCAGTATAGAGCAAAGTTAGCACCCAGCAGTATATAAACGCAGTCTTAGTTGGAAACACTACATTGTAATATATTGCCACCCAACAGCACCAATCACTCTGCGTCAAGAGAAAATGAGGACTCTCACAGCTATGATATGTGTTTTGCATATCACAGCACATCTCATCACATGTTAGTTTAATAAGTGGGAAAATATAGAAAAAAATGTCAAAAATGGTCTTTGAACTTCAATACAATATGCAATATGGTCTCCGAACTTATAATATCTCCAATGCGGTTCTTGAACTTTAGCCCAATGTGTGATATTATCCCTGAACTTTTAATTTGGTCAATATGGTCTTTGAACTTTTGATACATGTTCAAACTAATCCCTAGACTATATGAAAATGTTTAATATCATCCCTGAACCTAAATTATGGAAGGATGGCAATGGATATTTCATAAAGTCTATGGACTAGTTTCAACATTTATCAAAGATTTTGAGAACCACATTGAGCAAATTAGAAGTTTAGGAACGACATTGCACATTGGGTTAAAGTTCAAGGACCACCTTGCATGTTAGGTCAAAGTTTAAGGACCATTTATGTCATGATCCCAAAAATATATGGCATGGTCAACCAATTGTTAAATTTTGCAAAAAGTTCAGATTATTTTCAATAGAAAATATGGACAGGTATGCAATCAGAAAAATATCCATGTAATACGTTTATATCATATATATGCACATGTTCAGACACAGTCGCTTTACAATGAGGAAAATAGTTTTAGGAAGAGGAACTCTGCCTGCAGGATATGGTGCTTGGAGTGCAGGGATTGCAGCTGTAGCACCATTTAAATTTGGTCCAGCAAATTGAACAACATGCTGATTTGGAATAGCGTAACTTTGGGGGGAAGTGTAGCCATAACTGCTTGAAGGTGGATGTCCGACTTGTCCGTATGAGTATAGACCTGCGCCGGCCGTGCCAGGCACACCATATATTTGAACGTAATTCTGGGCCAGGTAAGGGTTGTAAGCACTCTGAAAAGTGTTAATTGAAGCCCAGAGGGAGAGTCCGCTTAGCATATTTACAACATAGAAATGATAAAGAGTCCCTATCTTAAATTCAAGATGACTGTTCACGTTACTGAGAATTGAACTGCTTACCTGTGGGTAGACATACTCAGGTGCATATGTTGCGTACCTGTCGTAAAGAAAGTAATGGATCTCTTAAACTTCCCATTACACACTGAAGGCAATGCCCTCTTCTTCCTCATTTTTTTTTTTTTACATGAGAACTTAAGGTAACATCTGATTACCAACTTTCCAACAGCAAATATCAACAATACTAGCAACTAATACAAGGCTAATTGATTTGGTTATTTTCCATAATTTCTCCAATTATACAGTGACTACAAGCTAAATCACTACGTTTCTAATGCTGATGACAAATGACGGGATGTATCATAACTTGAGAAAGGACACTGAAACTATTGTGGCAATGTTTACAACCATCTACTCTCTCCATCTCTCTCCCAAGGTCACAATAACTGAAAGACACAAGAGAGTCTCCAGTGGAGAGATATGCAGCAATGATTAACTAGCTAGTATTAACACTCACCAATTACATTTAACGCATTATCTTCTCTAACCAACCTCCTACAATTTTACGCAATACGGGATTAGTCAGTATTTAGTAAACTAATGCTCCTGCAAAACTCAAAAACTGTAGTTCCAAAGTTCTCAGTTAGCAGCTACGATAATGACAACCAACACCAGCCTTTCCTAAATGGAGCATAGAATGGATCATTTTGTGCCAGCACAACTCTATTCAGTACCCAGTTCACCAAAGCAACCCAATATGCAAGATCTTTCTTCGAAGTTTCTAAATATGCAATAAAATCATATGAACCTAAGGAATTGACCCATATTTAGTATCAACAAAACAGGCAAAATTAGCCAATCACGATGTGTGTCTTTCTTGATTTGACACATAAGCGCTGCAGTTTCAGATCGAATCAAATAAAGGAAAAAAAAGTTCAAATCAGAAAAGATAAACGATGTCAACACATGAAATTGTGCAACCTACCCATAAGGAGGATATACAAATCCAGCTTGATAACCATATGTACTTGGTTGCTGGTAAGAAGGGCTTCCAATGTATGTACTCCTTGGGGTCTGCGTGCCTCCTATAAGAGGAACCACTTGTCTCATCCGCCCTACAGAAAGAAACAAAAAGAAAGATGCATCTTAAAGGATATTGACAGTAAGAAATTTCATGAGTATCAAAAACATTAGCGACATTGTTATTCCTCATTGAAAGGTCAGCATGAACATCATAGTACCAGAGTTCTAATAGAATCAGTCATCACTAGCATGATCTCAACCCTTTGGGGTCAGCAATTGATCCAACATTAACAATCAGCTGCCACACGTATGCATAAACATTTGCAGAACTCATGGGAACAGGTGTATGAATATAAAGCATGTTATTACAAATGTGTCTACTTGTAATATACCTCAGGCACCACTTGATAAATAAAGCAGTTTAGCCAATCAAAAAAGAATAGCTCAATAAAAGAAGTCAGAAATAATTTCACACAAATACAATGACACAAATTCATTTATGATCCCTACTAGTTACCTAGTTCATTTTCAAGTGCAGATGGAGAAAATGCAGTACCAAAAGAGATAGGCAGCCGAAGCCGTCCGAGAGCAGCCAAATTACAATTAGCTCTCCTTCCATCAATAACTGGATTGGGATTTTCGCAAGCCCTCCTCGCAGATTCGCAATCATGGAATGTCACCTATCCTCCATATAAATCCAATACAAGTATAACCACGTCATAGCTGTAGTATAGTCAACAGCACCATATTACCATGACAAAGACAAGAATAACCCAAAAGCAAAAACTAAAGTACTAATCAACATATCAATAAAAACCACATCCGATAACCACTAGCGACAGCCAAACACTTACAAAACCGTAGCCCTTGGATCGGCCAGTGTTCTTGTCGGTGATCACAACTGCCTCAAGAATGTCCCCAAACTGCTCAAAATAACGGCGCAAAGTGTCATTCTGAGTCTCCCAAGCCAACCCCCCCACAAACACCTTCGTGTAGGTAGTATCCCCGACTCCAGTAAATGGAGAGCTCGGCACCGGTTGGTGATACGCCATGGAAATATACTCAAAGAACCCACTGAGATCAAACCGAAAAGAACTCGTAACTTTACTACAAAAACAACTCGATACGAAGAATCGGCGCAACACTGAGCTCGACCCGGTAGACCCTGAGCAGCCTCTTCCACCTCCTCACCATCATGGAGACAACATGCTGAATGAGCGGAGAAAGACCTAGGATTCAAGAAAAGCAGAGAGAGAGAGAGAGAATTTCTAGAAACAGGGGAGGGGCACAAAAGGGGAGATACACATGAGGTGACGGTGACCAAAATAAAGAGAATGAACAGAGGACGTAATAGAAAACCCTTGAACAGTGACAGAGTACAGAGATGGGGCATGTACAGATATAATTGATTCCGGAGAACCCCAACAAAAAAGAGAGAGCTCGAGGCAGAGTCCACAGTGGATCAAAAGAAGAGATGGGTATGGTTGAGTTCATTGGAATATGACCTGGGAGTATCGCTAAAGGCTGATCAACGTGAGCTGGATTTTTCAGAATCTTCCGAGACACCATTCGGGCCTAACACTCATCAGAACTTCAGAAATTGTTTCCTTCCTTTTCTTTTTCCTTTTCCTTTTCCTTTTCCTTTCTGAACCTTCCTTTGTCACGTAAGTTCGGACAAATTCTTCTTCGCCACGCACATATAAGTCCCATTTGCACAATAATCTGGATAGTTTCCTTTTCCCCGTTCCGACACCGAACCTTGCGCCTTCCGAAAACGATCATTCAGTTTAGTCACGGAAGGAGCGAGAGAAGCGAAGCATGTCAGCTTACCTCGGGCCTTCGAGTCGCTACGTAATTACACAACTTACCGCCAGCTCGCCAGCCACCGCTTTAGAGCCGGCGGATGTCTCAACTTTGCTAGCGTCACGAAATTTGTCATTGCACTGCTTGTTCGGATCATTCAGCCAATGTTGGAAACCCATTTGGAAGGCGAAACATTAACATTGGAGATGGGGAGGAAATTTTTTGCCTAAAGCAAGATGGGTCCAGAGAATTTTTCACATGGGTGCAAAATTTAATAAATTATCAGATGTTCAAAACCTCGATTGACTTAAATAAGTAATCTAAGGGCTTCTTAATTGAATGGATTAGAAAGAACTAAGCAGACTTTCCTTATGTAGCAACGGGATCTTCAAAAGATTGCGATCGTCTTGTTGTGAATTTTGATCGTGGGGGGCAAGATGAAGGGCGAATCTGGAACGATAACTTCTTTAATTGCTTTTTGAGAAATCGTGGGGGCCAAATTGAAAAACACTTTTGAGGATTGATGGTACATCTATGTATTATCAAAACTTCAGTGGGGGCAATTTGACCTACGCTCTTAAGTAGGTCCGCCCCAAGAGTAGAGAGTGGCTGGGAAGAACATGACAAGAGTAAGATTTTCCTGTGTTTGGAGAGAGGGAGAGTGTGTCTACGTGAAAATGAAAGAAAAGAAAATTTTAATCACAAGATTGCTAATTTACACTCTAAACTCGAAATATGACTTCTATAGCATCCAAAGCTCTGTTTATTTTGCGGAAAATATTTTCTTAGAAAAAAAATCTTGATCATTTTCTTTTGGTTAGACTAGGAAAATGAACTTATTGAAAAAAAATTTCCCAAAAAATTCTCAAAGATAGAAAATGATTTTTCGAAATATCATTAAATATCGATGCTTGAATTACAAGCTTTGCACTTGAGCACTTGAAACCTAACGCTTGTTCTCGGGCCCTTGGTAGTAGGTTTAGGTCCCTAGGGCCTAGTCTCAGCACTATCAAGCCTAGGCGTCAATCCATCTAAGTCGTGCCCAACACTTTGGCATCCATGCTCGAGTTCATTGAGGCTGGGCTAAGGACAACAATGCTCGAGGATGCTAGGCTCGAAAATTGTTGACATGGATGGTGATCAGTATGGACATGGACAATTTTCATAACTTTATAATAATTTTTTTATTTTCTATGATCTTTTCTTTCTTCCTCCATTGGTCTTGGGGTCTCGGCAACTAGCCATAAGAGAGGCCTGGCAAGGGGCATCCTCGCTCGAGCGTTGTCGATCTTAAGCAAGGCTGGAGCTTATCGCATCTAGCAAGATGGAGGCTCACCTGAGGTCAACCCTCTCCTATGGCTGATCGCTAGTCATCATCTAAGCTCAGCGATCGGCAAAGAAAGAAAAGAAGTAAAAAAAATTCTGATTAATTATATATTTTTTTAAAATTGTCTATGTCAACGCTAAACAGCCGTGCCAGTACTACGCCTGAATTTTGTATGTGTGTTTAACAAAATCTTAATTTTCCTTATCAAACGACAAAAAAATATTTTCCAATCCTTTTAGGCTCCATTTGTTTTATAGAAAATATAACAATTCTAGAAAACACTTTTGGGGATGTCATTTTTCAAGGATATTATCTAGCATTTATCCAAGACCTGAAAACGACTTAGAGGATTTTACATTTTCCTCGAAGGTTCCATTTTTTCATGGAAATAATTTAAAAAATATTTTCTTAAAACTGATGGCATGTATTGCTTATAGAAATAAGTGAATAGGTCCATGAAAATATCTAGACATATACTATTGTCGATAATGAAAACATTTTTCCATCAACTAATTGTTTCCAACGATATAAGTGATTATTTTTAAGAAAACATATTCGAACTCGTTGATGTTTTGTGAAGTAAATGTAGTCTAATAGAAGTTTTATGAGAGACGAGGGTTGAATTAGAATAAATGATGGAAATAGATTGTTGGGATATTGAACGCCATCATGAGAATCCTATTAAAATGAACTATTCAACTCAATTCAAACCTTTGAAAAGAGCAAGGACTCTTCTTTAGAATGATGGCTTCATAAGTATCATGTCCCACATTTACTTGCGAGAAATGAAAACAATGCTTTTGTCGGTCGCCAAATGAAAAAAAAAAAAAAACTTCCAAACCTGCACTATTGTTGTTTTTTTTTTTTTTTGGTAACCGAGGTGTCCAGACCAATTTGCGCGCACCTCGACTATTCCTCGGGGGAGAGTAGAACAGCAACCCACCACCATGGCCCCGACTTAAATCATAGGCGCTTTCCTGGGGAATCCAACCCAAGACTTCAACGAAGTCAAAGTTCACCCTAAACAGTTAGGCTACCCATGGGTGGGTAAAACTACACTATTGTTACTATGTGTTGGCTCGACATTCTCAGAGAATTTCTGCTAAGCGAGCGTCTAATTGAATCAAATATGTTCATCCCCGACTTTTAAGTTGTATATAGATAGAGATTGAGATTCTGTACAATTAGGGATAATTGAAGCATGTCCAAGCTATGACATGATGAACTCCTATACTGGATGCGGAAGAGGACTTATCATGGCTTGTTTAAGTATGATTTTGACGCCCTAAATCGAACGGGACTCGCGACTTGGTTCACGAGCGTGGCATGCTCTCACATGATCACCTTCCTATGTCTTTCCATGATGACTTCTTTAGGAGAATCGGTTCATGTGGAGTGGGCAGGGACATTTCAAGCGGTATCAAAGCAAGCTCAACCAGCAGGGAGGGCGAAAACCAGGTGCCGCGTAACACAATTTTTGAGCCAATTAAGGGCCACCGTCAAGCGAACTAGACTATTATAATGATCCATCACACGATTAGTGACTTGAGTACCATTTATATTCTGAGGGCTTAGTCGCAAGGACGGCCAACCCATTGTCGTCTCCCGTCGCGAGCTCATCCATCACTCTTTATCTACCCTCTTGGCGGCCACACCCCTTGATCCGCGACCCCGGATTTGACATGCTTGAGGTTGAGAGAGAAGGCCTAGCTGGGACAATGTGAGCATTGGCTAAAGCCAAGGTCAATGGCAGAGGTCACGACGAGCGTGGCGTAGGAGGTGCGGCGACCATGAACTGAACTCGTAGAGCAGGACAGACTGCAGGAAACACAAGAAGGGCACGATGAGAAAATGTGAGGTTGTCCCTCACACTCTTTCCCTTCGGTGATCCAAAGGCTCCACGGCTATGTCTCTTCTCAGGTCCCATGTTTCTTGTGGGAGCATTTGCAGCCCAAAGCCAGTCCGCGCTCGATCTGCTGGCCCAAAAGCTTAGACTCATGCGGCGTCTTTTCTTCCGTTGCGTCCAATCTTCACATGAACGGTGACGACGTTAAACGAGGCGAGCAATGCAAATCAGAAGCTCGGTATTCCTACAGCGATATACTGGTGTCCTTAAGGACTCAAACCCTCCGTCAATTTTTGACCTGATTTGGGTCATCACGATAATCCCATTACACTGACTGAATCGACTATAACCACCCATTGGCTTTTGAATTGAGGTTAACGCGTCACGATCAAAATATAGGCCCTTATTTTAAATTGACTCGACAGTTTCAAACACTTATTTGAAACAAAATACTTTACAGGCCCCTTTTTAAGACAATGACCACACCTCGGGATTTATTATTTGAAAATTTTCCTATCTATTTATTATGGTTTCCTCGAGACCGCTACAACTGTAAAAAGACGCATTGCGGATATAAACTACTTATGGCAATAATATCTCAAAAGTGGGCGAAGTAGCTTCTCTCGCACATCTTCGCGGTGCTTCAACTTTAAAACATGTACTACGAAAGACGTGCTCACAACACTTCACGATACGACATTATTGCATCGTATAACACAAAAATAATTGTCCGAAGTATGCACAAAGTTAAAGTTGTGACTAACCCTAAAAAGGCAAATTTTCCTCATTTATGATTTCTAGCACTGCGTGTCACAAGAGACAACTAACGAGCCTGATAACATTTTTGAGCTACCTTCGTTGGGTCACGTATCAATAAGTTGTTGAATGTGTTTGAGAACCTATTGACTTCCGAGTTAGTTGGGAGAACTAGCTTTGCCAACTTTTCATGCTTCTAGATGATATATCATTTTAAGATTCATTTATTTCGCGAAAGATGAATGGTTTTAAAAAGATTTTTCTAAAAATGATCGTTACTATCGCTCATAAAAATGAATTAATAAAAATATTTTTATTATTCACGAAAATATTTAGAGATAAAATTATTTTCGATAATGAAAGTGCATTTCGTTAATTAATTATTTCAAACTCAAGACAAAGTTTAACACAAATGGCGGCGGTTCATTTTGCAATCCGCATAAGGAAACTAACATACTTTATCTAATATTGACTATCATCACTGAAATCAATAATAACAACATATGCAAAGATCCATATAAATGTATAAAACACATAGATCGATACTGCTCGT
This sequence comes from Melaleuca alternifolia, assembly GCA_019926035.1. NCBI lineage: Eukaryota > Viridiplantae > Streptophyta > Magnoliopsida > Myrtales > Myrtaceae > Melaleuca > Melaleuca alternifolia. Next base: position 2,153,464 of record JAGKPW010002416.1, on the reverse strand, counting down.
GAAGTTACTCAATCTAGATTAGAAAACAATACGAGGAGTTTCAAGTCCAAGACATTACTAATTCCTAAGACACACATGAAATTTTGCCCTTTTGACTTAAGCAAGTAGAACTCCTCGAGTCCTTCCACACATCAGCAAAAGCCCTTGAAAGATCTTCTGCTTCGCGCATCCTCCATCTCGACGAAACGTCGCTTGTCCAAGTCCAACGCGCTTCCCTTTTCTCGACGAACCGTACTAGGCTGATGCCGTTCTTTCTGGAGAGGTAAGATAGAAAAACCATCACGAGCAAGCAAAACTGCGGACCCTTAACTTGAGAGATGGCACATCGTCATCAAACTGCTAGCCTACGGAAAGGTTGCTCCATTTCCTCCATGTCTATGTGTGCGTGAATGGCAACTGTGTCGCCCTACCACTGGCAAAGATTGCTAAACCCTCAATTGCCGCCAGGACGACAAAAGGACCCGACGTCGCAAAAGAAGAAAAGAGTCCCGAGAAGGATGGTGCACAACTGGAAAACGTTTAGGGATGAACAATGGTCCCGATTTGCCCTAAATAAGTTTGACGCAACAACACGATTCGAGTCTCCTTATGCAGAATTCGATGTGCAAATTCTATTACGAGTAACATTAAGGTACGGAAATATACTCTAGCATCACACAATCAGGTCACAGACCAGTGGTGATGAACCCCAAGTTGGTTGATAATGACGAAAGAAGAAAGGAACAAGCGCGCGCTCAAGAAGAGTCCCTTCTCTTACCAGACAACACCCCTTGAGAATCTACCTCAACAGCACTTTCCTTCCTCTTGCAAGCGCGCCCCTTGACCTAAGCAAGTTTTAGCTGATCCTCCGACCAAAAGTCACGAGAGACATTAATGAACGTAGTAACGTTTCTGAGTAACTACCGTTGGGTCGCATTCATTAAGGTTGTTGAATGGGCGAAGGGACCTATTGACTCGAGAGATGTCAGCTGAGAACTAGCTATGCCAACTTTTCACGCCTCTGAATGATACGTCATTTTCGCTCGGATCGCATAACATATTTGTACATAATTCGAGGTTGAGTTCCTTTCACTTAGACTGCCCTTCACTGAAATAATCTCCATGGCGTAAAGTCGAGCAATAGATCGTCAATGGAAATACGAGTTTGGAAGAATGGGACGGAAGGTGCGAAGTAATCATGGTGGGGGATGAGATCGTGATGTATTCCAACTTCTTGTTTTGGAAAACTCTACCGCACCGAGATAGATGAGGTTGTTCTGATAAATGGCTCGACAACTTCATCGTAAGCCCGAATATCATATGCCGAATCCTTCGGAATAGGGGTAATGAGTGAAGGGAAAATGGTGAATCGCAAACCAAATTAAGAAGATCACAAAAAAAAAAAAAAGATGGTGCAACTGTTTTACCCAGGTTCACCCAAATTAAGGTTACGCCCTATAAAGAGTTTCACTATATTTGCGACGGCTCAAAGGGGTTACAAGAATCTATCATAAAGCAAAATATATAACAATAGTAAATATGCTCAAAACCCTAAGCCCATTAATTCTTGTTTTATCCCACATTAAAATAAGAAACATAAATATACCTCATATTTCCACACTAAAATAGAAAACATAAATATAAATCATATTTTTGCTACGAGAGCGCTGCCCCTGCACCCCAACCCGCTCATCGGCGAGCAGGGTAGCCGTTTGCTCACCGAGGAGCGAAATCCCCATCATTCCATGCATATAGTTTACTAGTCATTGGAATATACTTTGATTCTAAACTCATGTGAGCATGTTCGGTGTGAGAAACAAGTGTGACATCCCTATCCCACATCGCCTAGGGAGAAAGTCCTATGAGAGCTTATATGTGATAAGCTGCCGTTGACCCACTGACAACGCGTTTTCCTAAGCTGAGAAAAAACAAAGTCGTGAGTGGAGCATGTGGAGTATGTTCGCAAGAATGAAACTCAAAGGAATTGACGGGGGCCCGCACAAGCACTGGAGCATGTGGTTTAATTCGATGCAAAGCGAAGAACTTTACCAGGGCTTGACATGCCTCGAATCCTCTTGAAAGAGAGGTGTCGGTGGTGAGGCAGAGAGCGTTACAAAGTGGTATCAGAGCCGACTCTTGACCGCATTTGGTAACCACAGTAGGCGCTCGCTAGTGCCACTAGGGGCATAGCGGGGACGCTGTTCTTCTGAGAGAGAAGTATGTGACATCTCTGTCCCACCTCGCCTAGGGAGAGAGTCCTGAGAGAGATAAGCTGTCGTTGACCCACTGACAATACGTTTTCCCGAGCTGAGGAAAAACAAAGCCGTGAGAGCTAGTGGGGCCCAAGATAGACAATATTGTCGGTGGCGAGGCGAAAAGAGTTACAACAAGTGTCCCCGAAATATTCGCCAACTCCATCAATGAGGCGGCCATCATTCTTTTTACCTAAAGGATGCAGTCTCAGTGGCAAAAACAATATATTAGAGTTCTAATAATCCAACTCAACTTTGTATGCACTTCCAACTCAACTAATCCTAACAAATGTCATTTTAGGTATGTATCAAACTATCCCAACTCACACCCAAAATGGAACTCTCAAAGTTCCTCATCAATATTGCACTCGTTCTTATGGACGCGAGCTCAAGCACCTGCAAAAAATTTAAAAAAAAAAGGGGTAAGCAACACAACTTAGTGAATGGTACATATATTTTCAAAGTAGATCAAACATCCACTTTACATATTTACAAATTATAATCGAAACTCATTTAGTTCAAATCCATGGTATAGCATATAGACAAGGTCAAAATTTAATTTTATCTTTTCAACGAAACTTTACACATAAAAGAAATGCTAAATTCATTAGTAATATCAAAATCAATAATAATGGTCTAATCTATTAATCAATCTCATCAGTTTACATATCAATGGTCTAATTCATTGATCCATCTTATAACAAATGATATGTCAATGGTCCATTCCATTTATCAATCTATTGCTCATTATCAACTTATGATCACAATTTATGCTTAATAACGAGACAATTAAGTTTCATTTCTTGACAATGTCTCTATCTATTATGAGCCAATGGCTCGGCCCATAGAGATACGCTCATATCTTGAACGGGTTCATAATGATAATGAACTTCAAACCATTATCCTTCAATACTAGAAACTTAATTCAAAATCAATCTAATAAACAAGAATACATTTTAGAAACTGAATAAATTACCTATTGCAACTAAGCTCAATCACTAGAACAATTTATTGTAAAGCACTTCTCAAATCGATTGAGAACTTATTTCGTAAATCAGATTCACAAAGTAGTGTATGTATATATATGTATATATATATATATATTCATAATATCTTTCATAAAACCTGCCTAAACCAAACACAAATAATTAAGAAGTAGTAAATGTTCAATCGAGATTTTTATGCCATGAAAATGCCATTCCCTAACTCATAAAATATATACACTATAAGGCTTCAATATATGAGTTTACAAACTCATAAAAGAGATAGCAACATTAGCCTGGGAAAGATGAAAATCAGCTTATGAAAGTTACTCAAGCTGACGCACTTGTATTCCTATCAATTAACCGAAGTACAACATCAAAATCTAAGTAAAACATTACTCCAACAAGCAACTCGACTAAATGGTGCTCAGTTGTCAACGAATCAAATCCTGTACATTAACGGAGAAGCTGACACATAAAGAAATTCATCCATCACGTTACACACCATCACGCGTAACTTTGTTCCCATTAACCAGTACTTCAAAATCGATTTTTGTTAAATCCTATAGTTTCATAATGTCCTTAACTCTCGTTTACATTCAAATTTGTGCCCTAGATCATAAAATTAGTCGGATTAAACGAATGATGAGCTTAAATACTTGCAACGCGTTGCAAAGCTTAATTGATCCAACATGTCGGGATATTCAAATCGGCTATTCGCAATATCTTTTTCCCCCTTTTCTTCCTTCCTACCTTCCTTCCTTCTTTGTCCCTTTTCTGTGCTTTCAACTACCGTGCTCTCCCTGTTTAGATTCCTCTCACCTGACTATGTCGGCGGAGGATTTTTCATTTTCTCTTGTCAACTTTTATTACCTATGACTTTTTGACCGCCATCTAGTACACCCTTAACATGAGAGATAGCCCATCGTAATCAAGGTGCTGACGAGCGAAAAGGAGCTCGATTCTGCAGGGGAAGATAGAGAGAATTAGCACGATGAATTTAGCAGTCTTGAATGGGAACAAGTGGCAGCATGCTAACTTATGCGGAAGCAATGTCCCCAAGTAGAGCAATTCCGAATTCTCCATTCTCGACCAAGACAATTCCGAGAGATCATATCAGGGTCAATTAGCATCGCGCACTTTCCGGGGCGGCAAGAGGCGGCTGGAAGTGAGCGTGGAAGGTGGCGACCAAACTATAGATCGCGGTGGTGGAAATGAATGTTTCCGACCAAATATAATTTGCTCGCTAGATGATATATTTGGCGGCCAATTTTTTCGCCGCTCATTTTTTTGATCTCAAAAGGCTCGTTTTCTTGTAGCGCCATCTTCCCCCGTGTCTACGTGCTCGTGAGGGGGGCTTTAGGGCATTGGTGATCAGAAATGGCCACCGCGTCGCCCAGCCGCTAGCGAGGATCGCCAGATCCTTGTCGCCACTGCCGCGACACAGAGACTCGACCGCGCAAATCCACAAATGCACAACATTGGGGTCTCTACAGGATCTGGTGTGTGAATTCTACTACGAGTAACATTGGGTATGGAAATATACACTAAGTTTACAAAATCGTTTCACGAGCCAATATAATGTATCACAAGTCGATTATGACGAAAAATGAAAGAGAAGAATCGCTGCTTGATGTTCAAACAAGCGCGCCCAAGAAGAGTGACCATCTCTTCCCAAGACCACCTAAGAGTTTAGTTGGCCAATCTATGCGTCACGATCTTATAGAAAGAGCTTATAATAGGAGGATGAAGATATTAATGCATGCAGCGAGCTCGCATGGACGCCATACGTGTGGAGAAAGGCACGAAGCCGCTTCTCTCCCGCAACCTCAAAACTGTTGTCCACTCTCTCTCTCTCTCACTCTATAAAAGAGAAGAGCTGAGACCTTCCCTCCCCTGAAAGGCCTAAACCTCCGCTACTCCTCTCAACGACCGCTCTCTTTTACTATTCTTGTCCCTCCTCTCTCTCCTTCCACACAAACAACTTCACCTCCTCTCTCTCCTCCTCCTCCCTGTATTAAATTTTCATTCTTGGCATGGACGTTCGCCGGCCACGTCGACCATCCTCTACACCCTCGAAACCCCCTCCCCCCTCTGCCGCTGCCGGCGAACTCCTCCTCAACTCTAACCAACATTACCCGAAAGCCTCCGACGCCCTCCCGCTCCCTCTCTGCCTCACCAACGCGGTCTTCCTCGCCCTCTTCTTCTCGGCCGCCTACTTCCTCCTCCTCCGGTGGCGCGAGAAGATCCGCGACTCCACCCCCTTGCACGTGGTCAACCTCTCCGAACTCGCCGCCCTCGTCTCCCTCCTCGCCTCCCTCATTTACCTCCTCGGCTTCTTTGGCATCGGCCTCGTGCAGTCCTTCATCTTGCGGTCGCCCACCCGGCACGACATTGGCGACGTCAGCGACCCTTGGCACGTCATGGAGCAAGAGGAGGATAAGTTCATCATCAAGGAGGAGGACCGCGAGTGCTGTGGTGGCGCATGCACCGAATGCACCACGGGGCCGCTTGCCGATGCCCCTTCGACGTTTGTCGCCCTGACTGAGGAAGACGAGGAAGTCATCAAGTCTGTCGTGGCCGGGACGATGCCATCCTATTCTCTGGAGTCAAAGCTCGGGGACTGCAAGAGGGCTGCTGCAATCCGGCGCGAGGCGGTGCGGCGCACGACGGGGAAGTCCATGGAAGGGCTGGCATTCGAAGGGTTTGACTACGCATCGATTCTGGGCCAGTGCTGTGAGATGCCGATCGGGTACGTGCAGGTCCCCGTGGGGGTCGCAGGCCCGCTGCTGCTCGACGGGATCGAGTATGTGGTCCCGATGGCGACAACAGAGGGTTGCTTGGTGGCAAGCACCAACAGGGGTTGTAAGGCGATAAACACATCGGGCGGCGCTACAAGCGTCGTGCTTAGGGATGGGATGACTCGAGCCCCGGTGGTGAGGTTCGGCTCTGCCAAGCGTGCTGCGGAGCTCAAGTTGTTCCTGGAGGATCCCGGCAACTTCGATACCATATCGGTTGTGTTCAACAGGTCAGTGTTTGATTAGCGTCATTGTGAAGGGATACGTGTGGTATTTGGAAATTTACCTACCTCTTTCAAAAAGAAAATAACTACAACCACCACGTTGTTCTTTCGCTTTCGGCTTCTTTCGTTCTGTTAAGTACGTATAATAAATCTGATTCTCCAAGTAATGGTGCTATCTCAATTTCGCCATGTTCCCATCGATCCGACCTTGTAATAACTTAGCCAGTGCAGGAAACATATGTCCGTAGATCTTTTCCTTTATTCTCTTCTGTTGATGGCGTTTTAACTATAAATCTTTTTCTCGACATTTTACTGCCTAAGTGATTCGAACTCCTTTCGCCTGATAATTAAATCTTGCTTACGTCCTTGGATTTTGCTTAAACGGTTCTTTTCTACTTGGGTTCGAGCATTTTCGACAGTGATTTTTCCGGTTAAATTTGATTTTGATTGTGAATTGCAGGTCGAGCAGGTTCGGCAAATTACAAGACATTAGGTGCGCACTCGCGGGGAAAAATCTGTACCTGAGATTCATGTGCAGCACAGGTGATGCAATGGGGATGAACATGATCTCCAAAGGTGTCCAAAACGTCCTGGATTTCCTCCAGACCGACTTCCCCGACATGGACGTTATCGGTATTTCCGGTAAATAACCTGTCATTGTCACTGGCGTGCTCCGCCAATACTTATGAGATTAAGCTTTCTTGAACAAAATCCTTAGGGAACAGGTCCACTTCCATTTCCCCGTCTATCCTCCTCCCGTGTTATCCACACTAGGTAGCTAATATTCTTCCATAATTTAGCTATTCAATCTCATGGACCAAACCAAATCAGAGCCAAATTCATAGAATCAATATCAAGAAAATGGGCAATTGCAAGTTGGTTCAAAATTCATAGTATAGTCACTCTCTTTGATGAATCTGGAACTGCGTCATTTGGGACATATGATGTGCACAAATGCAGGGAACTATTGCTCTGACAAGAAGCCCGCGGCGATTAACTGGATAGAGGGAAGGGGGAAGTCGGTGGTGTGCGAGGCAGTGATAAAGGAGGAGGTGGTGCAGAAGGTGCTGAAGACCACCGTGCCGGCGCTGGTGGAGCTCAACATGCTTAAGAACCTCGCTGGGTCGGCCGTGGCCGGTGCGCTCGGTGGCTTCAATGCCCACGCCAGCAATATCGTGTCGGCCATTTTCATCGCCACCGGACAAGACCCAGCGCAAAATGTGGAGAGCTCTCACTGCATCACCATGATGGAGGCCGTCAATGATGGCAAGGATCTTCACGTTTCCGTGTCCATGCCTTCCATTGAGGTGATTAATTCCTCTTTAATCCCATTTTTGAATAATTTTACATGCAAAACACAGGAGGTGGAGATGAACCCCATCAAACAGACAGTCCGTGGCAGGGAAAACAGACAATGACAAGACTAACAAACGAAGCAAATATAAGAGCCACTGTCAAGATTCAAATTCGTGACCTGCAATTTGAGACCATATTCGACATATCGTTTTCCCAAAAATTTAAGCAATTAGGAAACGTGTGAACAGTGTACATATAGAAATTACCAAAAAAAGGTTGCTTGCGATGTTTGAGATTAGTTGGTGTCAAAGGACTTAGAGGCAAACAATGGAAAGATGAAGAGGTCAGTTGATTAGCAGAGTGCTCATAGAATGCAATTTCTCCTCCCTAACTTTCACGGACTTCTGTAGAATCCATGCATCCGCCCTTTCCAAAAACTAAAGCCCCAGATATTTTACTTTTGTAGGTTTGTCTTATCCTCCTGGAGATAATTGGCTTTTCCATGACTGTTCGTAGATTTCAAAATTTTGCAGATCTAGATGAGCCCATGAGTGATTCCTTGAGATTATCAGCCTAAGTCATGCAACGCAATAATTTATTACAACATGCTTTGTCCTGTTTCAGTGAGGTTCAGCAAAGTTCTCTGCATCCGATCTCGTGTCCACTGGTTGTTGAATTCAAAAAATGGCAGAGAGTTATTTCCTTTTGAATCCTAGAAATTTCTCAAAAACTTATAATGAAATTGTAAATTGCCGTCTACTAAAATTTGTTAGTTTTATGAGTCAGGTGGGTACAGTTGGAGGGGGCACCCAACTTGCATCACAATCGGCTTGTCTGAACCTACTCGGTGTGAAGGGCGCAAGACAAGACTCTCCTGGCTCAAACTCGAGGCTTTTGGCCACCATCGTGGCTGGTTCCGTGTTAGCAGGGGAGCTTTCACTCATGTCCGCTTTGGCTGCTGGTCAACTCGTCAAGAGCCACATGAAGTATAACAGATCTTCCAGGGATGTCTCCAAAATGGCATGCCAATAAGAGAACAAGATGACCCCTATTCAATTCGCATATCACACACTTTCAAACGTTGGTGCAATGGACAAGTGCGTGTGGGTACAAAGCAGAGGAGAGGGCAAAGAATTAGGAATTGGAACATTTAGTTGAAGCCTTACGAAATTTAGGTCCTTCTATGTCCATGTGTATAATAGATGCTGTCTTTCAAGGAAAGGTTGGTTCTGTTTAAAACTCCTTTCAATCTGATGAAAATTACACCAGCAATCTGGCTTTCTCTTGCCAGAGATCTGTTGTTTCGCCTTGTCTCTCTGTTATCTCCATTGATCCTATCTTTTGATCAAGGGTTGGTTCTGTTTGTAACTCCTTTCAATTTGACCAAGATTACACCAGCAATCTGATTCTCTATTGCCAACGATTTGTTCTTTTCTAGTAGCATAATAGTCTTGTCTTTTCAGAAGAAAGACATACCAGAAGAGATATTAGATGTTTCTCTTGCCCTCTCTTTCTGGTTCGGTCTATTTGCATGAACAAGCTCTAGTGTCATAATTTCATGTATGGTGGAGTTCTTTTTTCTTTCCAGGTATCAGAAGAAGGCCCTTCACTAGTCGAGAAAGTAAAACTGTAACATGATCAATTTAGACATTGATACTGATAAAGGTTAATCAAATTAAGAAAAGGGGCACTTAGTCATGAGTTAATGAACCATGCATATCCTGGATATAGTACATAGCTAACTGGGGAACTTATACTACTAACGTGTCACTACTGTTTGCGTAAGCATAGACAATAAGAAATCCAAAAGCTACTCTGCCTCGTACAGATACAAGGCAAGTTTTTTGAATGTCCAATACCTGATGTTCTAGTCAGGAATTTTTGTTCTGCATAAATCCACGCTCTGCAAGACATTCAAAATGCATCAATGCTAATGGAATCAGTGATTACCTGTTGGTTCTCGGTATAAGAGTAGGTCAACTGACCTTAATAGCAAATGAAATGTTTCCTGGCCTTTTCTGGTGCAACTCTTTTGGCATCTCTTAATAGTCTACTTATTTATTGGGGGTGAGATCTGGGATTCATGTTTATTTATTCTGCAACTTCACTCTGGACTTTCTGGTGCAACCCAAGTGTTGCTTTGCTTCACAAGATAAAGAAATCTGGCTTCGTGCATCACCTTTTCACAAATTATTTAAGACACTTGACAGACTTGAAAATGATGCTCAAGCATGTGACCCACTAAGTTGAAGAACCTCCCTCATAAGCCAAAATATTTTCTCCCCTATCCTACAAGACAAAAGCTAGCTCAGTAGTTCTTTAACTATGCGGCATCTGAATTTGTGTTGTTTGTTCTATCTGGTTTTGTCGTGACTTGCATTTTTGCACTTTGCAAGTTGTACGTTCTTGATGGGATAAGATGATGATTATTCATAGAGATAGTATATATCTGATTCAGGTGTTACAGATGGCCCAGGAGGGTTAGATAGAATGAACTTATGCATACATAAGCGGTAAATTCATGCCTTTGATACTGAGTCATACACCCAAATCACTTTCTGTTCAAATTTCAAATGTCCCCCCATCCATTGTCAATAGCATCCCCCGAGGAAAAAACCAGCATCTTTTTCTTGGGAAAGATTAATTGCTGAACTGAATTCAGGGGTTGAATCCGAGGACACTAACTACAGCCTCTCTGATATTCACTCTCACTCCAGTTTTTCATACCATTTTTCAGAGGTTGGCGTTCCTACTCATCATCATCCACTGCCAACTTCCTGATATCTAGAAGTCTTACCATTCAAAAGAAGATTTTGGAGGGATATGGCATCCCAGAAGAGAATAATATTTGCAAACATTGACATGGCTGCGGTTTCGAATGAATTTCTGAGGTATTTGAAAAGTTAGAAGTTCGAAAGGCGGGCTCAAACATAGAACTCGCGCATGGTTTGGTCACCGGACCATAATTTTTGGATTGAGGAAAAGTAATCTTGAAAATTTCTCCAGAGGATTCTACTCTAACCAAATTAGGAAGCCGTTGGATGCCACTTTCCTCCTCAAAATCCATCGTTAGTCATGGGTTTCGGGGCTGTTTAAGGCCGCTTTCTTGGCCCATTTTCCGTATATTGAATCATTGTGAATTTTAGAATTCATTTAAGTTAATAATTCTTAGTTTATTTATCATATTTTGCACATTGGACAGCTTTGGCATCTATTGCTACTTTATCAGAAACGTGACTTTTATGTGCTTTGTAAGTTTGCTCGTGTTCTATCATGGTCTCACGGATGGCTAGTTCTCTCCAATATGAAGCTCCTCTCTACCGTCTGTGTAGCTATGGCCGCCACCACTGTCTTTGCCCCAAACCCTAACCCCCCACCGTAATACCAAAATGTAGAAAGTCCTCGCGGAGCTCTACACATCATACTCATATTACTAAACCCTAACCTACACCTTCACAAAGCACTATAACCCCCCCCCCCATTTTTACAGAACTTTTCCATGAAAAAGTAGTAAGCCCGACGGAAATACACAACAATCTACACATCCCCATTTTGGCAGCACTGGTGCGACCCCCTTCCCCTCTTCATAGCGGATTTTTGAAGTGATTTCCTCTGCTGTCCTGTGGCCATGGCGGGAGAAAGGAGCAGTGAATCGTCTTGCCCATCTGTGTACTAAATTGGGTAAGCTCATGTATGAGAATGATATGACTATTTTAGATGAGGAAATATCGGAGGAAAGAATTAAAGAATGTCAATTCTCGCTGGTGGGGCAACTATATGAAAACCCTAGCATCAATTTTCAAGCTCTTACAACAGCAATGAGGAGAGCGTGGAAAAATGACAGTGTGGAAGTGAAACCCCTAGAAAATGGAAAAATCAGCTTTGTGTTCAGTAATGAAGGGGAAAAGAACCGAGTATTGGAGGGAGGTCCTTGGTCCTTCTCTAACCATTTGTTGATGCTTAAAGCATGGCAGTCGGACACACCTCCACATTGCTATGAATTTCAAACATGTGCCTTCTGGATCAGAATATTAGGGCTCCCTTTGGAATGGAATTCTAAGAATATGATTAAGAAGATAGCAAGTTCTATAGGGAAGGTTTTGGAGGTCAAAACAGATGCTAGAGGCCCTTCTTTTCAGAGAATTGGGAAAGCAAGGGTAGAGATAAAAGTGGATGCTGAGTTGATAGTTGGACAATTGATGTGTCACAGAAATAAGAAAGTCTGCCTGGATTTTAAATATGAAAGATTACCTTTCTTCTGTTACTCCTGTGGCAAAATTGGACATTATGCAAATTATTGTCTTGATATACCTTATGAAGAAGAGAGGTTTACCACTGTTGAGCCAGGTGGGTGTTATGGGAGCTAGTTGAAAGCTGAAACTTCAGAGTATAGTCCCTTTTGGAAAGCCTTTTATGATGATGCAGCACTAGTAGAAAGGGTAGAAGAGGTTATTCCAGAAACACCTGAGCCAAGGAGGAATGAGACAATGGAGAATAATTAGCTCATCCCAATAAATAGCAATCCAATTCAAGAGCAGGAAGGCCCTGAACTGATGAAGATGGATCCAAAAGGCAGTATGTCACAGGAGATTACTATGAATAACTCAGGGAAGAGAGTACTTATGCTTATTGGCCAAAAAGCAACTCCCTCGGATAACACCAGCAAGAAAACTCCTTCATATCCGAAAACACCCTCTACTAAAAAACAAAAAAGAGCAAACAATCAAGCAAATACAACCCTAACAGCTGGTTGGATGAGACTCAACTTTTGGATACTCCCATTCAAATGACTGAAGAAGCCTTCGATTGGGCTGTGGTGGCTAGCCCTAATAAGCCACCAAGTGAACCATGAACATACAATGTTGGAACTGTCAAGGGTTGGGCACACCTTTGACAGCTCGAGAGTTGAGAGCTTTAATGGCTCAATATAGGCCCTCCTTAGTTTTCTTAATGGAAACAAAATAAAAGGCTGAGTATGTACAAAGAATTAATCGAAGGTTACAGTTTCAGAGCTGTTTTATAGTTGATCCAGTGGGTACAGCGGGAGGCTTGGCTATTATGTGGGATGACATGGTTAAACTAGAAATTGACTCAATGAATGATAGCTTTGTGAATCTGAAATGTGAAGAGGGGAATAAGGGAAACAAGATGAGGATAACTTTTGTCCATGCTCCATACATATATCAAAAGAGACTGCAGCTCTGGGAGAGTTTGAAACAAATCAGCTCAACAAATAATCTGCCCTGGGTATGCTTGGGAGATTTTAATGAAGTGAGATTTTATTGGGAAAAAGTGGGGAAGAGACCGGCTGAAAATTTCAGAATGACTGCTTTTAAGGATTGCTTGGATGCATGCTCGCTAATGGATATAGATAGCAAGGGTGTGCGTTTACCTGGGCTAATAATAGGGATGGAGAAGAGTATGTTAAAAAATGGCTGGACAGAGCGGTGTGCACGATTGAATGGAGATTGATGTATCCTGAAGCTGAAGCTTTTGCTCTCCCTGCTGTAGGCTCAGATCATAGCCCGCTTCTCCTATCCATACAACCAAATAGAGGGAGGTATGAGAGGACATTCAGATTTGAGGCCTTTTGGCTTGAGAGTGATAAGTGTAGGGATGTGGTGGTGGAATCTTGGGAAGCAACTAACCTGTATCAGGAAGGTCTACTTGGGAAATTGCAGAATGTTCAAAATGCCCTTTCTCTGTGGAGTAAAAAAAGATTTGTGAATGGAAACCGAAGAATTAATATGTTAAAGAAGGAGATGGAGAGCTTTACCAATAATGTTACAGATCACTTCAACAAAGATAATCTGTATAAGCTACAAGGTGAGATTGATGATCTAGGGAATGTATTGGGGACTGCGATCTAGAATAATTGGTTGAGGTGGGGGATCAAAATACAAAATATTTTCATGCGACAACCATCCAAAGAAGGCAGCGAAACAGAATTTCTATGCTGCAAAATGAAGAAAGTATATGGGTGGTTGAGCAGAATCAGTTGAAAGAACATACTGTGCAGTTCTTCAGAAAGCTTTATGAGTCCTATGGCATGCAGAATTTCACACCAGTGGTGGATAAAATACATGCAATGGTAACAGAAGACATGAACAGAATGTTAATTGCTGAAATTACGTTAAAAGAAGTGACAGAAGCAGCTTTTCAATTAGGAGCTACTAAAGCTCCCGGACCAGATGGGCTTAATGAAATGTTTTACCACCATCATTGGGAAGACATTAAATGGGACATTTTTAAGGAAGTGCAGAACTTTTTTATTACAGGATTTCTACCACCAGCATTGAATCAAACGAATATATCTCTCATCCCAAAAGTTCCGAATCCTAAAAGATTTGATCAATATTATCCAATAAGTCTATGCAACTTCGGCTATAAGATTATTTCAAAAGTGCTAGCAAATAGACTAAAAACCCTCTTACTAGAAATTACAGCTCCATAACAAAGTGCCTTTGTAGGGGGGAGACAAATTCAGGATAATATCTTAATTGTTCAAGAGGTGCTGCATCAGATAAGAGTTAGAAGCAGAAAGAAGAAATTTCAAGCAGTCCTTAAACTAGACATGAAGAAGGCCTATGATCGAGTGGAATGAGATTTCTTGAAGGCCTGCTTATTAAAAACTGGGTTTGATGAAAAATGGGTCTCATGGATTATGCAATGTGTTACTACAGTTACTTTCAGCATTAAATTCAACGGAAAATCTCTTCCGTATTTTCAACCCTCTAGAGGACTCAGGCAAGAGGACCCTTTATCTCCTTATATTTTTATTATTGTGGCCAATGTTATGTCCTCTTTGATGAAACAAGCTGTGGAAAATGGAAGTATTACAGGGATTAAGCTAAATAGAAGATGTCCTACTTTTTCTCACCTCTTATTTGCTGATGACTCAATTTTTTTCATGCATGGCACAATGTTAGAATGTCAAAATCTAGCAATGATTATGAATCAATACTGTCTAACAACTGGACAAGAGATAAATCTAAACAAATATGGGATATTCTTCAATAAGGGTTGTCCTCAAACCTTGAAAAGTAATATGGCCAGAGAATTGAGGGTCCCTATAATTGATAAAACTGGGAAATATTTGGGAATCCCTTCAGATTGAGGAGGATCGAAGAAACAAATGTTTGCATGGATTCTCAGCAGAGTCAACTCGAAACTGGAAAGCTGGAAGGAAAAGCAACTGTCCAAAGCTGGCAAAGAAATTCTGTTGAAAACACTGGTTCAAGCGTTACCACAATATGCCATGTTAGTGTTTAAAATTCCAGTTTCGATCTGCAAATCTATTGAACAGAAAATTGTTGGTTTTTGGTGGAAAACAAATGAGTAAAAAGTTGGCTTGCATTGGAAGAGATGGGAATGGGATTTAGGGATTTAGGGATCTTCTTTCTTTTAATAAAGCAATGCTTGAAAAACAGGCTTGGAGGCTAGGACAACATTTTGATTCCCTAAGGAGCGGGCTGTTTAAGGGGCTCTACTACCCTGATACTGATTTCTGGCATGCAGGAAAGGGCAGTAGACCCTCACGGGGATGGCAAAGCTTGGTTATATGGAGAAATTCTATTGCACCACAAGTTATGTGGAGAGTAGGAGATTGATCAAAGATTAAAATTAGGGATGACAGATGGCTGAAATGAGGTACTATGAGGGCCCAGTGAATACAAATGAACCCTCATTAGTATCAGACCTTATTGATAAAGGAGAAGGGAAATGGGAAGAATCAGTGATAATTGCACATTTTGATGAACATATGGCCGATGAAATTCTAGCAATCCCCATAAAGCCTCAAACAGAGACAAATCAGCTAGTGTGGACAGGCACTTAGGCAGGCAAGTACACAGTGAAGAGCGGGTACAATTATATTAAAGAGTCTAAAGGCAGAATGTGATGCAAATCAAGCCTCCACCTCATTTCAATCACCTCCCTCACTATGGAAAAATGTATGGCAGTTACAAATTCCACCAAAGATCAGAATTTTTATGTGGAATCTATGTCAGAATGCGCTCCCAACAAAAGATAACTTATTTAAGAGAAAGGTTTTACCTGATCCCGTATGCCCACTGTGTGGTAATGAGAGGGAGACGGTTGAGCATCTGTTTTTGTTATGTACATGGACAAGTCAAGTATGGAACAACCCAGCGCTAAACATCACAATATCAAGTCATGGTTTGACATGAATTGAAGCATGGATTAGCAAAATTAAAGAACAACCAGTTAGCGCGTCTCAACTGGACTTGGTGGCTACGGTTTTGTGGAATATTTGGAGGGCGAGAAATCAAGCTATATTTCGGGGGAAAAAACCAGAGGGATTAGCAATAATAGATTTTGCTCAAGCGCTTCTAAGAAGTTATAATCGGTGGAACACAAGGCAGAAAAAAGGGCAAAAGTCGAGAACGTACCGGATCGGGGAATGGAGCCACAAGTCCAAGGCTTGAAGAGCAACATGCAGAGAGATCTAGGCGGGACTTTTATACATATGGAAGCAGAGGGTTAAGAGAGGAGATACGACCTGATGATGGAGAGTTGGGAGCGGTGGATAGATCGGGAGGTAGAGAAGAAGACTCGACTGGTGATGGAGCCCTTGAGCGGATGAACAAACGGAACCTGCAACACAGAGGACAAAATGTTGAAAGAGAAGCCAAATCAGAAAGGAGAACAGAAAATAAGGAATGGCCGAGAAACAGAGCATTAGCCCTTTCGAAATCTCCATGAAACTCGCTCAAGAAACCTACAGCACCGAAGATCCGAAAATGGGGAGAGCGATTCAACTTCTAAATGGATCCCACCACCAAAAGGAGTAAGTAAAATTAATATTGATGGAACTTTCACACCTGGGTCAATGAGGAATTCGGTGGCTTGCATCTGCAGAGACTCGGGTGGGAGATTGATTGGAGGAACAACAGCTTCGGTGAGAGCCTCTTCACCCCTTATGGCAGAAACCCTAGCTTTCTTGGAAGCCCTGAACCACTTTTTCCCCAAAAGACACAAAACAGTTATTATTGAGTCAGACAGTTTCCAATTAGTTAAAGACTTCAACAGTACTGAAGAGTCAAGTTGGGAGACACGTGCTATTGTTAGTGTGTGTAAGGAGAAATTGATGGCTTTCTCAGAT
Source organism: Melaleuca alternifolia (assembly GCA_019926035.1). NCBI lineage: Eukaryota > Viridiplantae > Streptophyta > Magnoliopsida > Myrtales > Myrtaceae > Melaleuca > Melaleuca alternifolia. The sequence goes on along the minus strand of JAGKPW010002416.1, from coordinate 2,136,808 downwards.
ATTCAAGCAACGCACTACCTTAGAGAAGCAAACATGGTAGCAGACTGGGTAGCAAAAGCCCACAAAGACAACTATTTACCTCTAAACTGGGCCTTGTCCCCCCCTTAGGCTTTGTTAGATATTTTATGTAATGATGCCTATTTACCGGGCCTCTCATATTTGATGAATGAATGAAAATTCTGAATTTGACCAAAAAAAAAGTTTGCTCGTGTTCATCACATTTCCAGCAAAAGATATGCTCGTTAAAACTCCTTGAACAGACAAACCTGAGAGATTTTGACGTCAAATATGACAAGGGTTCCCAATTAAAGGTTTGCAAGACCCCGATATACATTGGTGTTGTAACAATTAGATTGATAGCTCAAAAGTTATTTTGTGATAAAGATTTATGAAAAATAAAGTTCAAGAATCAAATTAAACATCAAGCAAGAGCTCGTTCAAAAATGGACTTTTTTTAGAGGTTAGACTTAAGTAGATGTAGCAAAATGGGTTAAAAACTCATATTTTAACTTATTTTGGATGTGGGTCATAAATGAGTTTATTTCCCAGGGAAGCGCCTGTGATTTAAGTGGGGAGCCATGGCGATGGGTTGCTGTGCTAGTCTTCCCCGAGAAATAGTTGAGGTGCACGCCAGTTGGCCCGGACACCTTAGTTACCAAAAAAAAAAATGAGTTAGTTTAAAAGATTCAATGAGTCACTTGATAATCTAATGCTCTTGAATATGTTCTAAATTGGTCATAAATGAGTTATTTAATTAGTTTTGAATTTTTTTAACAAGTCATTTATAGACTAATTTAATATTCTAATTATTTTTACTTTTTTACAACAAAAATTTGATTTTTTCTCCTTTTTCCCTCTTTCTCAGCCGATCACCGACCAAGAAGCGAGGGATGAGCTTAGCAGACTCCGAGGAGGTTGAGACCTTGCCAAATTAGCAAACTCGAGCCTCGTTGATATCGGTGAGTTCAAGCTCGCCCTTGGTCGGCAAGACTTAATTCTCGGGCAAGCTTGAGAGGCTAGGTCATGAGGAGCGAGGTGCCAACTTGTCTTTACTGAATTTGTCTGCGAGGTCGAGCTTGCTTGAGACCACCAAGCTCGAGATTGCTAAGCTCGAGACTAGCAGATTCAGCGGGGTCGAGCTTGCCCAAAGCCACCGAGGTTGAGACTCTCCAGGTTCCGATGAGCCTGACATTGTCTTAACAAGTCTTAAGCGTCACCTGAGGTCAGCGAGGTCGAGCTCGTCAATGTCTAGCGAGCTGGAGTCTCTCTGATGACTGGAAGAGGAAAATAAAAATATAAAAGATTATCAATTAAATTATATTGCATATAATTATTTTAACAATGTTTTATTTAAAAAAGTCATGAAGCAAGTTTTCGTAGACTTAGTTAAATATCGAATTGTTTTAACAATATAGGTCAAGTCGAGTCGAGTGTGTGTTGGGTATGATTCTAGTCAGGTATGAGTTATTAAAATTGTATTGTATAAAAATTGGTTAAAACGGATTAAATGGGTTAACATGGGTCAGACTATTTTTGACCCAATGCGATCCATTCACTTGATGCTCCTAAACATAAGGTATAAAGCTAAGTAAATTGAAGTCTGAAGTCTACAATCCAAATGTTATTGCTAATCAAAACATGAGATAGCTCTCTAGGTGGCTGCAAGTGGAACGTAGTATCCAGTCGCTTCACTCCTCCAATATCGGCAAGAATATCGGCAGCCTGTTTGCCCTACAATGTACTTTGAACTCGAAACGAGAGTCCAGAAGTCTTCTAATATTTTTTAAGTAGTGTTGATCCGGTACTGTCCCCTATACCCTCTCGGTTTATAAGTTTTGGTGATGATTTTGGAGTCCATCTCACTGACAATTTATGGAAAAGCATGTTGCTTTGTGATGGTAAGTCCCAATCATAGTGTCCACAGTCATGCATGTGAAGACGAACATATTCCAAGAAATGAGGTAAAAACGCCAAGCTAGTCGCCGCCTTCGTTTTGGAATTATCCTCCAGCTTTCGCAAGTCAGGATTAGCTTTAGATGCTTCATCCGTATTCAGTTCCATCCATCCCGGAGGTGGATGATCCCAAGCGACCATAGGGATAAAGGGATTTACGTGATCTGCTTTTAGGCAAGTTGATCGTGAGCAAAGCTACGATTTCCTTGGTGTGTGATTAAATTACTTGTACAGGGTCGGAAGGAAAAACAAAGTTTTCTTTATAAAAAGATAGACTTTGTTCCGCCCTTGCCAAAGAAAATTATATACTTACACCAAAATTAGTACTTCAATCATAGTGGAAACTGCCTCTCCCATTGTCAGCCGGGTTGCATTTCAATCATTGAGATGCATTCATCGAGAAGAGCTCTTCAACACAGTATTGTGAGATGAGTTCGACCCACATGTCATGAGTAATTGGACAATCTCGTAAAACATGCAAAGTTGTCTCCATTGATGGCTCGCATCCAACAAAATCGATATTGGTCACCTACCAAATTACGAGACATCCTTGATTCATTGGTTAACGAACGATTATCTGCTACAAGCCAGAGTAAGGTTCTATCTAATACGTCGAGGACCCCCGTCCACTTCCAAGAGGGGCCATATCCTGTCGGTTTCTTGATTGTCGGTCCCTCTGATAATTTCACATGTTGACTTAATAGAGAAAGGCCCAATGCCATTGCTTTCTCACATTATACTTATCTTGCCCATGGAAGGCTACTGAGTTTGATAGCCCGTATTCTAAGGATTACTTCTTTCCGTAAGATTCCTTAGTAAGAGCGGAAAGTTCCGATTCCCATTCTGTACATAGTCGCAAGCTCTTTTGTCCGTCTCTATGGAGGTAGGTGGGAAATGACTATATGTGGTGGAGTGGCTCCAACCCTCGGATCCATCGGTCTTTTCACAAACTAACCTGTTCTCCATTTCCCAAACTCCATCTCGCTCGTTCCTCAAAAGTTGGCCCTCACGTTAACAATTGCTTTCCATAGCATCGAATCCCGAGGTTTAGCATGAGTAGTGTTTCTCTGTTGTGAACGGTATGTAGCATGCAAAACCTGCGTCCATGAAGAGTTGGGTTGCGTCTTGAAGCCCCATGCCAGTTTCATCAAGAAATCTTAATTAGTAACTCTCAAGGGGCTGACACCAAGACCACCCCATATTTTTAAGGCTGACGTCGAATGGACTTTCAATTCAGAAGGTGGACTTCGTCCAATCACGAAAAGCGGACACGACTGTCGGCAAAATCATGCTGACAGACCAGGTACAGATCAAGTAACTTGGGGAGTAGCAATAGAGTAGAAGACCTGCGTGTGCTTTCTGAGGTGAGTGCACGAAGGCTTATGGACTTTGAGCGTAAAGTTCAAAGCATTAAGCACAGGACCAATGAACCTTAAAACATGCGGGCTAAGGGTAATACTTTGTTTGTTGTTCCACAACCCATAAGCATTGTTTTATTGTTCTCTTATACCATGTCTTATCTTATTTTCATGCCTCCAATACACGAAAAGGAGAAGGAGAATCTGACTTATCGGGTGATGCGGCGCCATAGATGTCCTGCTCCTCGAGACATAAAGATCTAAGCACCTAACTGCTGCGAATCTACGTTGGATCCATTTGAGGAATATATTTTGTTCAGAGAAAGCGCTAGAGGTTATTGTTAAGGTCGGATGTGAAATCAGGAAACGTCCTGTGCATGCTTCAGCGGGTGAGCTCGTCTCTCCAACTCACTTCACAAAATAGGGTATTCTTATGTTCACATGCAAGAGATAATTCAGATGATCGCTCTAATCTCAATCGTTTTTCTCCAACCTGAGAATCACTAACATAAGCTACAGTTGGTACTTGGTTTGAGCAGCCTTTTCGTCTTAATTTTGGCAGTACTCCAAATACTAATCTGTACGTTTTCTTTGACACTCATCAGGCTCTTTCCAGTTAAGCTTGGCCAATAACTTAATATGGTATGAAATGAAGTAGCCGAAAAGCAGCTGTGATCAATATCTTAAACCACATGATTTTCAATCCTAAGATATGAGAATTCAACTAAGGTGGGCCGCCTCCTGGAAGCACAAACAGGTGCCTTGGATAAAGGGTCGAAACAATGAATGGCCTTTTGATTCTCAAATTCCAACTAGAACTTCCACTTTTTGTCCTTTTACATTATCTTTTATGCTTTCTCTTTGGACAATATCTTTTATGCTTTCTCTTTGGACAACCTACAGAAATGGGTGTGTTCGATGATACTAAGTTTTTGGAGTCTTAATTAGCTGCTAACTCTTGAGGAATCTGCTAATCGGGCACGGGGTGATCAGGACTTTGATGTGTACCAGAGAAGCGTCGGATTCGATATTCAGTATGCGCTTGGTGTAATCTCAAAGCCCACAGAAATAATTCTGCGCAAATTGACTGAACCGAGATATGCTGGCGGTCCTAATTTTGATGCGTGGAAGTAATAGACCTGGCTGGCATCATTCTTATTTCAGGAAGTTCAGCAATCAGCATCACAGAGAATCGCCAGAAGAAAGATAACTTCTGCATGATGTAACATGGGCAGGTCATTCCGATATTTCATCTCAGGAAATTTAGCAATCAGCATCAGAAAATCGTCAAAAGAAAGAAAACTTCTGCATGATGTAACATGGGCTCTGTCAGTCCAATGTGAAAACTATGAATCTCATCTCGGGAAGTAATAGACCTTTCCATGTTCAACATTTCAGTACTGGCACTCACATTTTTCATCGCAAAAGCATCGCCAGAACGTCCTAGTAATATACTGTGAAACAAAGCAAAATCGATCAATGATCAAGTTACTTAGAACTCTCAAACAAGTTCTAAGGCATGAGACTTGAAAAACCTTTCATTCATCATACATCATATTGACACCGATAGCTCCTAAAGTTGCTGTGAATTGGCCCAAAACAAGAACAGAAACCAGACAAAACAAAAGGTGGTCTTATGCACAGAATAATTACTACACTCCTTTTACGTACGTGCGACTTAACAAAACTCTATCTTCGGCCGATCTCGGTACTGATCGACCGAAACTGATGACCGCTTGATGAACTCCAAGCAATCCGCCATGGCTTCCGAGTAAACCGAATTGGACCGCGCAAAGGACTGCATCTGATAACTCTCTGACACGCCCGAGTCATAGTAATAAGTACAACGTGACGCGTCACCCTTCACCAGATTCCTCCTGCTACTGCTAGCCCTTTTCAGAGAACAAGAAGAAGAAGTACTATCGGCACCGGTTTCCCTGCAACAGACGCTTCTCTTGATTGCTCTGAGAGTTCGACCATATCTGTATCTCCACTTGCTTAACGCCCTGAACAGACACGCGAACTTAGCGCGCAGTCTTCGTACCAAGAACCTCCTCGGGCTCACCTTGAACCCTCTGTTGCCGGTGCTTCCATGGCCTCTTCGTCCAAAACCATCGTAACCCAGATGACTCATTCCCTCCATGACAGCAAAAACCTCGACGAGAAAAAAACCGCCCACCCACAAATTCCGAGGGTTATATGGACTGCTGCCCAATGTCTTAAACAGGCCACGACACGACGAAACAAATCGACCGACAGCGCAAGAACGTGATCTGGACCGCCCGAGACGGACGAACTCGGTACTTACACAGCACCTCTTCCTCGTTGAAGCAATCTAGGATATTTTAACGAGTAAACACGAAATAGGCGATTCGTTTGGAAAGATGTACAGGGTGGTGGATGTCTGCAGCTCCCTTTTGGTAGTTTGTGCCTTTTTGTGGAGGGTGGCCGGTCGTGAGCGGATTTATAGAGATGGCTCGTCTTTCCTGTTCAACTTCGATTGAGCAGGAGAAGGACCAGAGAACAAGAATCCGAACATACACGTGTCGTATCACTGGTAAGATGGTGGGGCCGTGTGGGACAAGAAAAAGGGAGAAATCTTGTTCTCTTTTTTGAAATCAGGCTACTCCAAAGAGGAGAAGGGCCTCAAGATATGACCAAAATGGTATCTCGCCTTGTTGTTTGTGCTCGACAAGAAAAGAAGTGTCGAATGGACCGGCGCTATGATGCGTTGCTGTGGAAATTGACTGCTCTCTCAATTGTTTGATTCTTCATCAGGCGATACTACAACGTGCTTTTTAACATGTTACATGATATTTGCTCTTTGCGTTTGCGTGAGTCGGTCCTTACTTGCATCATTTAGGATGTAGACAAGGTAATCACGTCAAACGACCGATGGGGCGCGGGAGGACCGGCGAAAGCAGCATGGATGGATTGCAAGTAGGCGAAAAGCGAGAAGAGAGTGTCATGATTCAAATTTCTCGACTTACGCGTAAATATTTTCGGGTAGGCCGTTTCTCGAGATTTCATGTAATCAAAAAATAATTATTTATATAAATCGACATATCATTCGACAACGATACTAATTCGATCGACCTCGAGGTGATGGTCGTGGAATTTAATGTTGGATGTTCCCCGATTTTTGACTTGAAATGGCGGCCCCCTTTCAGTGGAAAAGAGTGGCGACTTTTTGTCAAGTGGAGAAGTGGTGGGCGGGCGTGGCTGTATTCCCTTAGGGGAAAGCATATGGTTGGAAGACACGACGTCTTGAGCTGTTGTTATTGTAATGAAGATGAAGAAGGCCATATTCTTGAATGCGACATTTTCCATGAGAAGGATACGAAACAGCATCGCAGTTGTTTTGTTTTTTCCAAACTTCGCTCACGTCCTCAGAAACATTAGAGCTTTCGGGCGAGCTGGAACGCCAATGGTCACTTTCTCATGCAACCACAACCGCTTCGTCTTATATGTAAGTCGTGCTTTTACATGTACAAACTGATATGGGTCATGATGGAATCATCAATGAACAAAGGAACATATATGGATGCACTAATCAAGATGATAGAAGTCCATGATTCGAGATCGAGACGTGACGTATTGCCATCAATTTCTCATCGGGTTGCCTAATGTTATGGGGGGGGGAGGGGGGGTTAGTTTCACGCTCTCGAGATTGAGTGTATTTGGCGATCAAAGGTAACGAGTTTGGAAGAAGGTGATGTAGGTCATCAACTTCATCAACACTCGCCGCAGGAACAAGAGGGGCTTGACAACCGTGGCCATGCAGATCCTTCGCGAATGTATTCAATTGTAATATGTGTCCCTAATCGTCGGGTGAGAAAAGTCTAGAGCAGGTTGTCACGTGGCACGCAATAACGCCATCCAAGTGTTTAAGGCTGCTTCATCTTTTCATTCACCAAGCGTGCCTCCGATTGGAAGTATACATTTATTTCCTAGCTAAGCTAAACCCACCACCCTCCTCGACTTCCTGGAGATGTTTCCGTTGAAACGTCTCTCTGACTCTGGAAAAATCGCCGTTCTTGCACGAGGCACGCGATATAGTTCGCAGCGCATCACAAACTACACATCGCAAGAAAACCACATTAGAATAATATTTGCACCAACAACTAATGACCCCTGCTAATCAAGCGATGCGTCTTCCTCCCAATGTGCCTCGCAAGAGTCCTGTGCCTTCACATGCATAGCTGGGAGGAGGATTTTCCGGAGTGGAGGATCAATGCGGGGAACGGCAACATCTGTCATTCTCTAATTGGCTTTGTTTTGGGCAAATTTGATTAGCTCCCGTCCCGCAATGGAAGGGATCGGTGGTTGAAGGAGTGTCATCGAGACCCGTCCATTCTTGGGTGACCATCAGATCTCATCAACTACTCTTGGGACGCAAGGTTGTGGATGTGGCAACGGAAGGAGAGAGGTCCAAGTGGCACGCGCGCTCCGAGTTTTGGCGATTCGGTGGGCGTTGGAGGAGACCAGGACAAGACCAGAATTGTCAATTCATGGTGTCGCGGGGCGCATTAGCCTGGTTTGGATTCCAAATGAGCATGTCCCTTCCAAATCGTCGGATCATATTTGATTGGAGCTAGATAATTAGTAACCAAGACTTTTGCCACTCGTGACAATTGAGAATCTTCCACTCGATCTATAGCTCTGCAGCATTAGTCTACTTGACGTTAAGGCCATGGTGTCAGATGAGATGGCCTTTCCCACCGAATACCTTCAACCAGAGCCGAGAAATGTGCTCAGCCTAAATCTCCTCACTCAGTGGATGCCCAGATGCGCTCGAGATGCACGGAATTAAGAGCACCACTCTGCCGTGCTTGCTTAGAAAACATGGAGGACTCGGATGCAACACAACGTTCATCAGACGAGAAAGTGGACAAGCACAGTCCACCACAGCATGACACAAAAGTGGTACATGCCATCCAGAAGCTGGAGATCTCGGGAACCTCCAAGTTGCCTCTTCTAACCTTTCTCCCCCTCATGTACACAGATCAGATTCTAGGCCCAACATGATTGTATTAAGCACAGCCAGATGGAGGACCAGGTGAAACGTGCAGGATCTCAAAACTGTAATAGACAAGAACTGCATGCGGAATAAGGACTTAAAGATATCATAAATCAGAGCTAAATCCGGTTGCCTACACAAGAGTACAATAAAGAGTGAACTGAAGATGTGGATGGTTTAGAGAACTACAGAAGCTAACGCCTACAGTTAGTTTCAATCAACACGATGCACATAAGCACGCCAAAGTTGCTATTCTGATTGCTCAAAAGGGACCCGAACAAATAACTGCCCATGCAGGGTGACCACTGCCGATGTCTGGTGGGGATCGATTCTTGAAGGTAAGTTGACGATCTGTACAAAAGAACAAATATTCCTCTATTAAACGATTCCCCATCTTACACTATCCTTATTGTCAGTGATTAAGAATGATAAGTTCCAGCAAGGTAGAGGCAGATCTACCAGTAGCACATAACACAAAGTAAACAATTGTGACTATATCAAGACAATGTACATCATGGAGAGTTCTATACAGTAGCACTACGATCCATAACTGTGTCTTCCAGATTCAATAGGGCCTGTGGCGAACAGCAATAAATAGCAGGCATTATGAGGCAATAGGTTTGTGGGAAAGGGGTCAGCTACAGAAAGAAAGTAGAATCAGACTGATTGCTAGATACCAGCACTAATGAAAGCACAGTCAAGAATGAAATGGAGTGAGTATTGCTAAAGCAACTGTTATTGTCAACACAAATTTTACAAGTGGTGATTCTACAAGGATGGAGCCTTCAAGGCCAAATTACAAAATCAGAAGGCACACATCTACTGAGAAAATAATATACCTTCTTAAAAGGAGTTACCCCCCAAGGATTATCAGGTTGCTCCGGCTCGCCACTTATAACCAGTCTCCCAGCAGGATCAGACTGGACCCTGACCTGGATATTCCCAAGAAGCAAATGTGACATCTGAAGAAAACACATGTACCCAACCACAGCCCAATACAAACCACAACCCCCCCCCCCAAAAAAAAAAAATAATAATAATAATAATAATAACAATAGAAGGGAAAAAAAGACTAGACAGAAACATGAGATATTTCTCGGTTTTGGTAAAGGCATCTTAGTTCATGAAAAAATGAGAGCAATTTCATGTAAAATGCCCACAAAGTGTTGAGACAAATAACATGGAGTTTTTTGCTACTATACTTGGACTACTCATAAAAATATCTCAATAAATTATAGGAAGGCATGCCCAACCATATGCCAAATAAAAATTTATGTGACAAATTCAAACTTAGCGAATAGAACTAGTTAGCATTGTGAGGACTGGAATAATTATAAAGTCACTTGATAACCAGATTCACAATCTAGGACATAAGATTGCCTCATAAGGCAAGGGACATGCTACTAGAACATCTCAAAAATAGTGATGTCAGGACAGTATCCGAGGATGACTCTATATTTGCACCCATCTTACCACTAACCTCTTTCACAATCTAGCCTACTGTCTCTCTAAAACACTTCTCCATCAACTTGACAGAAGAACTCTCACCACTATCAAAAGCACATATATCATATTATGCATTCAATATTATGGCATTTGAACCATTACAGTTTGCTGTTTCATTTCATCAATACTGATGAACAACACTAGTATTAAAAATCCATTGAATGAAGGAGTAAATGAAAAAATCGCTTTCGTGAGTTTCAGCTGTGAATACAGAAATAGTCATCCAAAAACCTCAGTCCATAAAACTCAACATGAAAGAGGCTCATGATTTACTACCTTTGTCTTACCATGAAACTCATGATATCAACACAATAAGAATTATGAAAATAAAATCTGGAGACTAAGCACTGACCTCCTCCCGTAGAAGCCCTGGGACTAATGCATAAACTTCAAAGCAATCCTTCTGCACAAATTGAAAACAAATTTCTAGCAAGGACTTGAATCTTGAAGAGGAGCACTATGCAAGTGAATCAATAGACTTACAGTTTTCTGTACGTTGATTTTTACCCAATCAGCTGGAGTTCCAATGTCAACTACTGGTATATCCAATCTGGAAAATGGTAACCATATTAAAATGGTTTGAAGAATTGAAAGATCTAAATTAAAACCAGTCTGCTTAGAAATTACTGGACAAAAGAATACAAAAGGTATGACTTACTGAAGCATTTTCATCATTCAGAACCAATCCCTTAAGTAAAGTATTTAGTAATCGATCTGCCATGATTTGATGAATGGGGAGCCTAAATATCTTCACTTTGAATTTGTTCATTTTTTTCTTTATTAATATAAACCAAAAATCAGTTATAAATAGAACTATTAATATGGTTCGAGACAAATAAGAGGAAATAGAATACAGTGGGACCAAGTTAAGTCAAATGACCCTTTTGAGATACCAGAAGAGTCAATTAACACGGCAATGCTACTATAGAGCTGAAACCCAAAATTATATAGAAGACACTGCAAGATTTTGTGATACCACTGCCAACTATTCTAAAAACTTAAGCTGTTAGATGCAAGCATGCATTAATATTTAATTACTCTAAAACTCCCTTTCACACTTAGATTGGTTTTTTCACCTAGTACTAAAGCATGAAAATATATAATTGGGGAGGCAAATAGGAGTCTGAAAAGATTTGAACTCAAGATCTCATACTTTGATACTATGTGAGATTTTGTAGGACCACTGCCAACTATTCTAAAAACTTAAGCTGTTAAATGAAGGTGTGGATTAATAGTTAATTACTCAAACAGACATTAATGCTGGTTATACTAATCAGATGTACCATCAAACTATTCTGTGGTACTTAAACCAAGAGAAACAATCATATAACAAACTAGTTTAATAGCAGTCACATTACAAAAACTCTAGCTGAAAAGACAACATACTGAGAGGGCCTTAACTGTGATTTAGAAGTTTTTGGTCGTGTAGCTTTTACAGAACTTTCCAAGTATGGTTGCTTCTTACGTTTCACTGAACCTGCAGTGACCACTCTGCAATAAGGAACTAGATAGCTACAAAACAGGATACATCTAAAAAACAGAATGAAACTTGAAGGAATAGGATAAATTCCAATATGTAGCATACCGACACTTTTAAGCTGCTTTTCACGTTTTTGCATAGACATGGCATTCTTATCCTACAATTACAAGTACACAAAGCTTGGAGCCTCAGAAAAAAAAAGGTAAGCACAAGGTACCCAAAGCTAATCAACACAAAAGCAAAGATATAGAAAGACAACGTACATACCTTTATAATAGGATCGCTAACTTCACCATTACCAAGAAGACGTTGCGAGTGCCAACCCTGCCTTGCACGAGCTGCAGCATCTCTGGGTGCCCTACCAGATCCCGATGCCTAATTACAGTAAAGAAAGATGAGTTAAATGCTGAGAATTACTCTCACTCTACATTTTGTTTGAAAATAATTAGAAGAGAATGAAAGAAGTAGGTAAATCTATAAGATCAAACACGCAAACAATACCGAAAGGGCAACCCCAGTGCAAAAGGCTCCCAATTATGCAAGGGTCATGGGGCAGCCTCTATTGCGCAGTGTTCCCTTGTTTCTTTAAAATGGGATTGTTTCCATAACCAGAACCTGTGGCATAAAGCTAATCCTAAAAAGCATTAATTAGCTTATAGTATCAGCAAAGTGAATTTTGTATTTTCTTATTACTGCTATGAAAATATGCCACCTGAATGTCCTTTTTGATAAGATCTCCCACAGTTGAGTAACGTTCAAAAGGTATCAAACATAGCTCAGAGAACCATTATCTTGGATCCTTAATCACATTTCAGTGTAAAAGACTTGAAATGAAATTAGAAAAACTAAGCAGAGGATGCCCAGTTCAAACTTTTCATGGTTCTGATTTTTTATATCGTTCTTAGTCCTCTTTGAATAGACTCTTATTCAAAATTTATGACGTTTACAACAAGGTTAGTCTTAGTCATTCTAAAAACCAACATCTTATGAAGACATAGAACAAGATGGTCAATCTTCAAATAATAACTACATTACCTGATTGTCACCGACCAAAGGCTCTGTGGGAGAAGCAGCAGTTATATTAAGCTCCCCACCACGCATATTGTGCCGTTCATAATCAAGGAGTGCCTAGAAAACGAGCAAAATAGTTAAGAGTTCACACATGCAGCTATGCACAAAGTATCAATCAAAGACTCACCTTCTCATAGAAACCACGAAATGTCCAAGATACTGTAGTGCATGTCCTGCATGGAAAGACTGGACTGATTAGGTATGTGTTGAGTTGAGAATGTGATTACTTTTCGATAAGCAGGAAAGAAAGAAAACGTCAAATGACAGTCCTTGGATTCTGTCTGTCAACAACTGGTCTAAATGCTTCACTGTAAGGATTTTCAGAGTAGATAGACAAACCATGATTACTACCACAAAAGAGCAACAGGCAAATTAGACCAGCAAAAGAAGCCACAGAGCTTGAAGATGTAATCAACACAAATTAAAATCCGACAATAACAAGTTCATGATATACAGAGAAGATATTAAACAGGACAACAGTCATTTCTCCAATTAACAGCTCTAGCCTAGGCTTGAGAATAGAAGCCATTTCTTACTTGGGAGGTTTGAAGGACTCTCCAACTTGGCGCCACAGCTTACACGATGTAACCTATACGATAAAGAACAGTCTTCAATTGCTTGCTAAAAGGGGTCACTTCAAAACACATGAAGTGGTGAGAGATATAGGAGAGAAACAAAACACATATCAAAATATCTCTTCTCACGAATACAGTTGTGAAATAGTTACAAAGGAGGGAAAACATTCTCAACAACTGGACAATCTTAGAAAGTAAATTATTTTGAACAATAACACTTCGCCCAATGAACAAGACTGAAGATCAAAAGCAAAATCCAGAAAGACATGTACCTTATCATAACCTCCAAGTCTAGTCACAGCTCGCCACAACCTTCATCACAAAGTCGAGTATACAAACATTAGCTTTGACAGAGGCAATATCCAGGGACAATCCCTCCTACATTTCAGTATAAAAAATCACAGTTAAACTTACTTGAGGCAATTTAGACCCTCCCCGTAAAACTTAGGTGGTTTGAATTCCATGCTCCTCTCCCTGAAGAAACTCTCCAGTTCCTTCATGAATAATGACTGCTCCTCTTCTGTCCCAGACTCACTACCTTCATCGTTTTCATCTAAAAGAAATAAATGTTTCGAACTGGAGTTGCCATTATCCTTAGCTACAGGCGTCTCCGTCTGATGAACCTCAATCTTCATCGGTTCCACTTTCTCAATTTCAGCCCTAGTCTCAATGGATGCCTCATTGGGTGCAACAATGTTGTCTTTTCCTACTGAAGATAAATCATCACAAGCAGCGCTTGTTTTACTTTCCATCATCTCAGTGTCTTCAGCTTTAGCCTCCAATATCGGTTCAACAGGGTCTGCATGACTTGCTGACAGGGCAGTAGAATCAACCTTAGTGTCCTGCAGAGGCAACTCAGTGGCTTCCTTCTGAGCCAGGGTGGCAGAATCAACCTTAGTGTCCTGCAGAGGCAACTCAGTGGCTTCCTTCTGAGCCAGGGTGGAAGAATCAACCTTAGTGTCCTGCAGAGGCAACTCAGTGGCCTCATTCTGAGCCAGGGTGGCAGAATCAACCTTAGTGTCCTGCAGAGGCAACTCAGTGGCCTCCTTCTGAGCCAGGGTGGCAGAATCAACCTTGGTTTCCCCTAGAGACAAATCAGTGGCTTCCTCCTGAGGCAAATCAGTGGCATTCTTCTGAAGCAAATCAGTGGTTTCCGTCTGTATCTTGTCCTTGGCGATGGCAGCAGATTTAGCACTTCCACTATCACGCTTGGGTGCATCTTGCTCATTGTCTGAGATGGCTATACTATCAGGGGCAGAGAGTGGAGGACTTGAGACAGAGTCTAGTTTCTTATCATCAGTTGAAGCATCTCCAACAGGCAAAGTGTGCCCATTCTCGATTGGCTTCAAAGTTTCCTGTACAGGCAGTGGACAAGGAGATTGTTCATGAGATGCTTCGGCTTGCACTTCATTTGGCTGCCTTCCATGAACAACATTTGGAGCTGGCGGCACCTCCTTATCCATCTCCTCAGTATCCTTTGAACTGCTCATCTTGTGCTTCTAAACAAAATCCTATCAAAACCAGGGCATTAACGTTCACAGTGCTTATTCCTTTTCCAGTCTTTAAAGAAGACACAAATGTCGGGCACTCCCCCTTCTGGAAAATATTCCTTCTTCTACTCCCTCAGAAAACTATTCAGTGTTTTCAACTTCAGACTTTTAATTATGTGCGGTTTTGAAACAATACAAAACAGACTGTTATCAAAGTTTTGGTTCTCATCACGGCTGGACAACAGCAGAACACGAAAACCACTTTAAAAAAATTTCATTCTTCCTAATAACAACCATTAACGTTCTCTTCGTTGCCAAAAGACCGCAACAAGGCATGCCAGCAAAAACATTTCCGGACCTAATTTCAGTTAGCAGAAGATTCTCCCAGCCAAACCACAGTCACAACCCCCTGCAAATCCCAGCAACCCAGAGAGAGAGAGAGAGAGAGAGAGAGAGAGAGAGAGAGAGAGAGAGAGGCTCCTATGTAAGTGCGCGCATGCACTTTCTGCCAATTTCCTCTTCAACTCGAAACTGAACTAGGCACTCTCTCACCGAGCCAGCTAAGGCGAACGCGAACACCCATCCCCTGTCCGAGCCCCCAGGCAACCGAACCAAGCGCTTTAGGGCTTCCAGCTAACCTATCCAAGGGCAGGACCCCAAAAACAACCAACCGCACAGACACACGGAAGAGGTAGGTAACAAAACACACACCACGACCACACGGGCGGGCCCTGCATGTCAAAGAGAAAGCGAGAGAAAGCGAGAGAGAGAGAGAGAGAGACTCACCTGTGGGCGCCGCCGCGGAAAATGCAGCGGCAGAGATTGGCAGAGCGCTAGCCTCCAGGAGAGAGTGGGCGGAGGAACGTTACCAGGTAGAAATGCCAACAAAAAAAAAAAACCCTAGAGGAGGATCCTTATCGGGAAGACAAAGGAGAAGGAGGAGGAGAAGGAAGAGGGCGATGGTGTTTCCGTTCTGGGAGATCTGCCGAAATGAAAACACGAGATTGAAAAACGCTTTTCATGCCCGGGAGAGAGCAGTTACAATTCTCCTTTGTATTTTTTTTTTCCCCTTCTTTTCCTCTTCCTCCGATTAGAGAGACGCGCAGGGCGTTGAGCACCGAGCGAGAGAGAGAGAGAGAGAGAGAGAAGCTAAGACGGCGACGTTTTGCAGGTTCCCGGCCGAGTCAGCAGCTACTCCCGGCAAGATATGGGCCGGGCCTGACTAGATCCGATCAATTGGGCTCTGAGGATCTGATATTTTAGGGGAGTCGCGGTTTGGGCTTTCCGTTTTTCTTCCTCTTCTGGGCAAATTCTTAGCGTGAAAAGGCCGACTTGGACGGGCTCAACGCCTTAGAAGATGCCGACTGTAAATTTTGTAAGCTCGGATTATTTCCTAGAGATGCTTGATTGATCGATTAAAACTTGGGGCGATCAGGCGATCAATCGAATAGTTGTAGGACTAAACCGTATTAGAAGAGTAGTATGTCCAAAGATCACATTCTCGTTGCGCTCGTCCCTCTCGAACTCAACCACTTTGATCATAAATGTCGTCGCTAGCAGTATTCGTGCCGCAACATGTAAGGAAACTCAAACTACATCAGCTTGTGCAACAAAGTCTCGAGGTTGATCGATTAAGAAGATATAGAGAAAGCTAGACAAATTAGAAGCGAATTTAAGTATCTCCTGAATTGTATAGTCATGATTAAACTAGACCCTTGGGCTTTTTACTCGCTTAGCTACAACCTCAAGATGGCAGGAACCTCGGGGAAGCTATTAGTTCCCACCATACCCATCTCCTCCCCCAATCCTCTTCTTTGTGAAAAACACCACTCCTTTTGATCAACCGTATTCTCAACCGGCGCCCGCACAGTGCCACCAGGAAAGGAACTGGCTACACGGCATGGCCAGAGCTACCAATTTGATCTCGAGAGCTTACGCAAACCCATCGACATGGCCAATGGCGTGCAACAAGTGACGCCACAGTTTTAGGAGCGAGATCTTCTGCTCAAGAAAGTGTTTCTTCATCACTGTGAGGCTGGTGTGCGTCACCATTCGGATCATGTGAACCTCATGTAAGACTCATATGACTCAATAGATCACCGATACTTGGCCTTCGGCGCCGTCCACGTAGCCGATGCCTTAGCTTGAGGCCACATCATGGGAAGGAGATGAAGGGGCGAGGGAGAGTACGAGAGGTGGGAGGGGGTTGCATTGCTCGAGATCGGTGGCGCAGGATTTTAAGCTATCACGAACACTTCATCAATACTATTCTATCGACAACACAATAGAGCACATTGTTTATCAGCAATTTTGGTTAATTCCTAGGAGTTGAATTAGACTTGGATTTTACGTCGAGCGTCCCAAATCAATAAGACATTCAACTGGTGATATTAAAAGGTATATTGATCTTTTATTTTTCTTAAAATAGTACTTAAATCTTATTCCAGAATTTCATTGACAAAAGATTAAAGGGGTACTTCTTAAGAAGAGGTATGCAAACTTTTTCTTTTTAGGGGGGGTGTTCAAGAGTATCTTTCCTATAGCATAGAGATAAAGCAAGTTTGAAAGAAAGATTCAAGTTCACTCACCCTGAAAATTCCATAAAAGTTCATATATTACATTAACGAGGAAGAAATATCTACTTCTATATGATAGGTAAAACTGTAGTTCGAACATCAGAATAATTTCTACGTAACTTCGTCATCTAGCACCTTTTAAATTTCAGTTTAAACCTTCCTCATTCAACGACCATTTGAGGTCATCTCTTAAGTGAATCAAATGTGGGAATGTTTGGCATTTTCTTTTGTACATCTAAAGCATACTTTCATTTTTTTTTCACGTGCATGCGCGTATGCTTTTTCCTTTAAAGGCTAGTTGGCGAGGAATCAAAGCTCAAGTACAAAAAGAAGATGAGATTTTCATATATGGGATTTATATGCTCTATATATAATCCCCGTCTATCCATTAGCTTAAATTTTTAACTTTAATTTTTGGACGTGCTCAATGAGGCCAATATAAGGTCCTAAGGATTTAGGGAAAGTGGTACAAACAATCATAAATCTATTACACGATTGGTAATTTGATCATAGACCTTTAAATTTTGTCAATTCAATTCTAAACATTTTAATATCTTATCAATTCAGTCTTTCCAATATATTTGTTTTGAAAAATGCTTACATGAATGTCTAGAAAATACTTATGTGACAAAATAAATTTGTCGAAATAACTGAATGAACCAAATTACTGAATTAATAAAATTTAAAAATTTATGATTTAATTGGCAAAAATATAATAGAAATATGATTTTTTGGATAATTTTTTAAAAAATATGGGAATCTAAAAAGTCGAAATGGGCCCAATTGATTGTCCTACGCAAATAAATTTCCGATGCACCTAACTTTTTTTTTCCTATTTCCTTTTTGACTTCTTGGGACGGGGCCACAAGCACCTCTCATTGGTCGACATTCAATGCTTTACCAACCCAATGTTGGTCCTCGAAATTGGGAAAGTAAAGGTTCACATGCTATTCGTGGGGTCAGCACCATCAAGAAAATGTGTTTGTCGCTGCGGAATTCTGAGATTAGGCTGGAAAAGAAAAAGGGGAAACAGCATTGGACCAGCATTCAATGAATTCGTCGAAGGCAGACCAGAATAATGGAAGCTACTTTAATAATATACAACGAAGCTGGGGCACAAGTTTGTGAATCAAGCTTATTTTGCTGTCCATAGGGGAATAGACCCTTCGGGTGATTGTAGAGATCGGCCGGCCGGCGAGCCTCACGAGGTACTAATTTAAACGGGTCGAATTTTCCTCGTGAGAAATGAGTGGTAAAGATTTCAACAAGACGGGCCAAACCATTTTATAGGAAAAAGGATCGCCTGCAGCTGCAGGCGATCCTTTTTCCCTTTTTCATGCCCCCAATGAAAAAGACAGAACCCCTCTCCAATAATGGGAGCCGTCTGATTTTAGGTTAGATGGCCTTCCCACTACTACACCCTAAGTCATCGGATCGTCACTGCAGACGATCCGGATCCGTTTTATAGGCCCCCGACGTACATATGGTAGGAAAACTACATTTTGTATGTTTACTTTATTTAATAGAGACGGCTATTACAAACATATATAAAGCATACATTATCAGCATAACTCGCCATATTAATATTAATCCATTTTGAGAGATGCAAACATATTTAGATACAATGTTATAAAATAGAGTTTTAATATTGACATGTTTATCTCTTTTTATAGTTTAAGTTGTGATGAATCCTTTTAAACTCCACCCTAAGTGCTTTCCGTAAAGCAAACTCGAGTTTGCATCAAAATCTCTTGAGAGCGTGCGACGGGAATTCGATACTCACGACGTATCAATTCTTTGATATGATACTATTTGAACACAACTTACGTGTACAATTCAACAATCTCCTCCTTAGGCATTAGCTAAGTATTAGGGGAGTGGCCACGAATCAACCATTGGTTATAATATAATTTGTCGAGAGTGTGCAACAAAAATGAGACTTTTGCACAAGCTCAGACCGTCGAGAGAGAAAGTCAACTTTGAACCCATTAATATTATCAATTGGATCCGTCTTTACTTAAAAAAAAAAAGATCAATGAGTTATAAGTCAATTTGAATTTATAAACCGATCTACACTGCACCAATTCCTCAATACGAGGCTTTTCTAACACACAGCTTATACATGCAACCCAACGAAATCCATGCTTACTATACAGGGAGATCAATAAAATGCTCGAACACTAGTTAACTCAATAAAACGATCATTTTAAAGGACGCCCATGATCATCACGTGAGCCCTAAGCATCCAATGGATTTTTATCGTCCGAACAACAATTCAAAGTCCGTTGTTGATAGAACGCTCGAATCTCGCTTCCTTTCCCGCATCGTTCGAGTTCCCCTCCCCTCCCTTTTTTTCCATTCACAAACTTGTATGTGCCGTCGTCGCCAAGCGCAATCGCAAGAAGCGAAACGCGCCTCTCGAATCAGAGAAAGCTTAAGAGTAGCGCCGGTGCACTGAGCACGCGAGAATAGCTGGACGGACGAGCGATGGCGTCAGCCGACGGACAATGGGGACAGGCCCTGAACCTGCCAGACGAGGGGAAAGATCGCGGGGCCATTGCATACCACTTCCTTTCCCAATGTCGATCCCATCATGAATGGTGGGGAGACGCGTGCGCCAAAGTGCTTTCGCATTGCACGTGAACTACGACCCCTCCGTTTTGCCCTCGTGCCTTCTCTTTTACCCCCTTTCTTGCTCTGTAAAGAAGGCTTCGAGGATGGACCCATGAGTGGTTGATCCGTAGGCCAAATGCTCAATAATGGCGGAGTGAAGTGGGATTGGAAGCGAATTATACAGCCATCGCATGCGCTCACTTATATGAGGAGAAATTAGGTGGTCCGGGACCACCAGTCAGCGTGGTCCCGGACCACTAAAAATTGGACATGTCAGCGGGTGGGGCCCGCTCTTGAGGCCCGCTCTCTTTGGAGAGAGAGAGAGAGAGAGAACGGGCCCCACCACCACATGTCATTTTTTTAGTGATCCGGGATCACGCTGACCGGTGGCCTCGGACCACCTAATATTTTTCCACACTTATATAGGTGCAGACAACCCTCGATGTACGTCCACAAGCAATGAAAGACGATGTGCTTAAACATTTTTGAAAGAAGCCAAATAAGTCTTAAACTTATTATAATTGTTTCAATTTAATGTTAATTTTTTAACTAATTTAATCCTGAACATTTCGCATTTGTGCTGATTCAATTCATTCAGCCAATTTTAGCCACCCAACACCGACATGGATAACTTTTAATAATTTTTAGAATTTTTATTAATTTTTTTCTTTCTTCTGTGTTCTTTTCTTTTTTCTCCTCCACCTTGCCTCACCGGCCCCTAGATCATCGCAGCCACGAGGAAGGTAGCCTCGCTTGCGGCTTGTGAGGCCACGACCATCTTTACTTGGGCCCACAATGGTGACGTGTCGTGTGGTTAGGGGCGAGGCCCCCTCACTACAGCCTCGCTAACAGTGGGTGAAGGCGGCCATGGCCTTGCAAACTAAGGTGATGTCGCCCTTGCCCACGGTCGGTGAGGCCATGCTTAGGCTATCCTTACTCAGACTAGGCGAGGTTGCCTATGTTGTAGGCATAATGACATTACCCAACGGTTGGTGAGCTCCAGCAACCTTTATTGGGTGAAGTTAAGAAAAAGAAAAAGAAAAGAAAAAAGAAGAAAGAAAATCAAAACAGAAATAAAAATATTAAATATTAAATAATTATTGATATATTATTAAAAATATTAGCGTCAATTTATCAAAGGTGACTAGATGGACTAAATCATCACAAATGCATAAAAGGGATATTGTCGCTTTCCCCATGTAAAGCTTCGGTTTCAAATTCGATTCATCAATTGGGCGGGTTAGATTGAGTTGAGGCATGGCCCGAGGTTGAGCGTCACTTTCTTGTCCAAAAGTTCATCAATTTCGAAAGGTCAGCAAAGTATCTCCACGAGTCGAACGAGGCTCTTCAACGGTGAGGCCTTTTGGTTCTTTCTCTTTTGCTTTTCCATTATGTGTTACGGAAAAGAAAAGGAAGAATAGCTACAAAAAAATAAAATAAATACAGACCTTTTCATCCTTTGAAAAGTTTCATGCATTCAACACCAAGTGAAAGTCAAGTATCAAATGTTACATGAAAACAAGAAGGCAAAAAAAAAAAATCAAAAGGCAATCAGGGAAACGAAAATCATTCCAACCCCTATTCCAACCATAGTAATTATCAAGTAATAATCATTCGAGCTAATATAGTAAAAAATACTCAACCGATGTATCATTATCGCATTTATCCCAAACCAAATTCGATTCGCAAAAAATCATAAGTCTTAGTAGATATTCGATACTCAACGGAGTTCTTAAGATAAGATAAGCGGCATTTCGCCATCTAACTTCTTAATGAATTGAGATTTTCCGATGAAACTGGCGGCGATGTATCATCATGATTCTTTATAATATGGAACTCAGTTTAAAATAAATGCGGCACGAGTGCATTAATTTGAAATTTAATGATATGAAAACAAGTTGAAGTAAATTTCAATAAGCCTGTTAATTTAAGTTTTCTTTTTTTTGGGGTGGTACTAGCGTTAAGGTTTCCAACCATGTGCACTAATCATGCCAAAGCGACGCTGGTGCGCTTTGGTGGGATCAACCACGTGCACAAATCATGTCTGGCTATGTACCCCACAACATTAAACACAATTCCTGGCATATTTGCACAAAGGGCCCTCGTCAATATGATATTCACAAATTGCCCCCCTCCCCCTTTTTTGGAAGGTTGCTTTTTGTTTTGGCCGTTTGGTCCTGTAATTCGGGATTGATTGCGACGGATGGCCCGACTGGAAAGGGAACCTTCCCCCAAAAGCTTGGGACCTAGACACAGCGATGACAACAAGGGTTTGCTAAAATTACAGGCAGGTCCTCGTATTTCTGGGGTTTTTCGAATTGTGCCCGCATCGCGTTGGAACTTATGAGCTTCGGATGTTGCTTCTGGGCATCATTAATGTGATGGGGACCTTAATAGGGTGAGATGGCGAACTAAGCAATTTTCTTGCAAATTTCATTGTCCATGAAAATATTTAAACATAAATTTTATTAATAATGAAATATTTTTCATCAATTAATTATTTCAAGCCAAACGAACAGTAATTTTAGAAAATTATTTTTCACATCATTCATTTTTGGGTTTCGACATCATAATCAAGTGAATTGCGAGTATTTGATACATCGTCAGAATTCGAAATCGAAAGCATAGGATAACCAAAACCCATCCATGGTACCAAGTATTTTGCAAGAATGTGAAAAAGTCGTTGATATTAAGGTTTCGATTATTTTCCAAAAAGTGAATGATTTAAAGAACACCTTTCTCGAATATGATATACTTTTCTTGAATATAAAAATTTGCGTGGCTCAAAAAAATCTATCAATAGAATTCATTATCGACGAAACTCATATCATATATGATTCGCCTATTCATTTATGGAATCAACACAAGCATTCGTTTTTTGGGAAATATTTTGCACATCATTCTCTCTTTTTTCAAGAAATAGACAGAGCACAAGAAAAGATCTAGATTTCATTATTGAGACGGTCCATGGGCCCCGAGTGCACGTGCTTCTGAACTAATAATAGCAAAATGATCAATTTTGGCAGTCTTCTGTACGCCATGTTACGCATCACGAGAAAGGTCCAAAATGTACTGATAGATATCCATGTTATGTGTACGAGTGATTGGACATGCCGAGAAAATGATCTAGATTGGACCAATAGATGGTTGCTTCGCTCCCCTGCCGTGCCCAATTTGGGATTGCAGCAAGCGAGATTGGGGAAAGCGATCCTTGACTTTGGCATCCGGGCTGCATCTGCTGCTCCCAAAGGCAAATTGGGATAGACCTTCGCGCACGTCTTCGCGCACATCTGCTGCATCGCTCGGTTCGATTGGTCGACTGAGGTCGCGGATCCTAAATCTCTTTCTCGAATTGGCAACATATAAATGTAAATTTTTAAAATGGGATAATCCTTGCCAATCCGATATATGATGTGGCTAAACATCTATTTAGGCATTTTTCGGCACAAAATCATCGAAATGACAATTTTTCAAAAGGTTTATAACTGAATTAGGAAAAAAAGAAGGTTTAGAACAGAATCGACAAAGTTTCAAAATATTTAGGACATTTTGGACAATTGTTCCAAACAAAGTGTTTATACCAATAAGGTCCCCCCACATAAGGGTGGAAAACGTGAGCATTAAGTAAACCTTTGGTCCTTCTCTAACATCATGATCGACAAAAATGGCTCATCGTTTTCATCCCTTCAATTCATTTTGCCGTCTCGTTAGTGGCAATCGCGTCGTCTGTTCCCATCTCTTCGTTGCACAGTGGGTGCATGGCTAAGGCTGTTAGCTTTGCGTCCATCGCTGAACGAGCTACCTGATTTGGAAAGGTTCTTTTTTCATCCGTCGATTCGACTCGACGATAGTAATTCTTTAGATGCATGCGCCCTGCGTAACAAGTGAATCTGGATGAAATTGATCCGATCTAAATCAATTCATTTAATTTGTCTGGATCAATTTCCATGCAATGTAAATCTAGTAATTCATAGCCGATTCGATATATGTTGCTAAAACACTCATGTACCCAAATTGAGATAAAGAGTGATGAGAGAACAATCACTAAATTGAGCAAATAGGAGAGAAAATGAGGAGAGAGTCATAGAATTTGGTTGGGTCTACATAAACTTTATCCATATTTATGATCCATTTAATACTCATGAATACAAGATATTATATTAGGATTAAGAAACATGCTTGTGATTGCGTTAGCCTCATAAAAAAAAGTCTCACCTACTTGGAAAACAGTGATGCATGAGTCGATAACTATTTTATTCGCGTTCAATTGAATGTGTTGACGGACTCGCGCTTCGGCTCTCCCCTATCTTCTCGGCAATTATTAGTTCGCCGGAAAATTTAAAAAGCACGTGTGCTTCATGAGGATTGCGGGGAATAAATTATACCATCATCGGAAGATAAAGCAATAGAAAAAAAAATGTTCATTAATTTACGAAATCAGTCTCTGGAACTAGAGGTGTCACGTGATATGGAAGAAGCATAAAAATTATTGGTCGCATGTTCGATGGTTCTCCAGCACAAATCCTGAAAGTCGACAAACATGCGGCCCCCGCCATGGCTGAGCGTGGAACACGAGCAAAGATGATTCGACACGTTTTATCTCCTCTGTTCTTTTGCCCTCTTCGTCAACTGTGCTTTAAGCAGCCCCGGCTGTTTCGCGCTCTCGGCAGTGGATGGATTAAAGGGAGAAGAGTAGGTGAAGGGAGGAAATCACGGCGTGGCGACGAGCATTAGCTCTGAGCCTTGAGTGGCCCACGTAGCCCCACAAAGGGGTCGGCCAGAGCTCGAGCATCGGCCCGAGTGCTGCCGAGGATGGCATTCAATGTCGCACGACTCGCGTGGCCAGTACGCATCGCGCGGTCGCTTTCTCCGCGATGCTGACAGAGTAGGATCGGTTTCTCCTCTCAGCAAACCAAACCATCCCGAGTCAAATATCACCCGAAAAACAGAGGGGAACTCACGGGAAGGTACAAGATTCCGAATTTAAAAGTGGAAGAATTTGGGTCTTAAGTGGTTACGTCGCAGAGAATGAGAGTTGTCGTGCTGATGAGTAGCTTTACGTGGTTAAATGCTGGGCAGTGCCACGGAACAGTGAGCTGGTGAAGGTGAATGGATGGCTTTCTTTTTTCGCGAAACCAAGAAGCGAACCGCAGTATGATTTGTAGCCCTACATTTTCCCCTCGCAGCGGAAGTGACCATGTTTTTCTCTGTTTGTATGTGATGGGCATGCAGGTTTTCTCCAGGTGCTCTAGTCCTTCGCCGTCAATGCTGCGGGCATATATTCCCCTAGGATCATATCTGTGACCGTGCAAGTGGTGGATCGACATCTTTGCCAGTGCCGAACGGGGGCGCATCGAGCACTGTCGTTTCTGCACAGAGTTTCTAATAGGTAATGGACAATAGAGTGATGATGACGCATTCGTGTTTTGCTGCCCATGTTGAAGTAGCTTCAGTAGAATGAAATTGCCCGTGGAGTCAGATTCTGCTTAAAAAGAGTTTCAAGAACTTTTGATCCCATTGGTTTAAGTGTTGGGAAGCCAAATGTTTCACAAATATGCTTGACATATATGATGCGCCTACCCCAAATTTCTGGTAGATTTGGGAGGAACGGGTTTCATCTGGTCATGCTCCAGTCTGCTCTTCCACATGATTTCGAGTCATATCCGTTTTTCTTCTTCTCTCTGCTCTTCGGACAGTCAAAAACGATATAGCACTCCTAGATACACGAATATCAAACAGAAAGCAAAGCATATACGCACCTTTAGATCATTGCCTCTGCTTACTTACTAAGCTAATTGGCGTAGCCTTCTGCATCATCTTCGGCGAATATCTCTTCAATTCATGACTATGGTTATGATTGAAAAATGCAAAAGTCGACACAATTTCCATAGCCAGGGACTCGGTCCCTGTATTTTTGAATTAGCTTGATCCTGTCCCTAAACTGTTCTATTATTTTCCTGAAGAAATTTCGGCAATGGGTTTTTGGGACCTGTTTGTGGTGGCACTGATGCCTGTTTTGAAGGTGCTCATCATCACAGGAATCGGTCTAGTGCTTGCGTTAGAGCGCATAAATCTCTTGGGACCGAATGCGCGGCACTACCTTAACGATGTAAGTAGTCTCTTCTCATTTCACTTCCCAATCCTAATATACCGGGGGTCAAATCTTAGCCATTCATAAGCCCACGACATTTTTGAGCAACCGGAAAATCTGATAATCTTTGTCGATGCTCTTTATTTTTCCTCAACCCTGCATTGGATATTTTTTACAGGAGACTATTGCTTTCGATGTCTAGGTTTTGCTTGCTTTCAGGGTAGGACTAACAATAGCCAATCTCCATTTGGCAGCTTGTGTTCTATGTGTTCGGTCCTGCGCTTGTCTGTAGCTACTTGGCGGAGTCAGTTACGCTGGAAAGCTTGGAGGAACTGTAAGCTCGTTTAGGATCATTTTTTGATGGCACCGTCGTTCTTTGTGTCATGATCTCACTTTCCCGCTATTTTCGTTTTACTTCATAGTTGGTTCATGCCGGTGAACATCCTGCTCACGTTCATAATCGGCTCGTTTCTTGCTTGGATAGTTAACATCATCGCAAAGACTCCTCAACACTTACGGGGTCTCGTCATGGGCTGCTGCGCTGCAGGTACACGCCTTTATGAGATACTTCTCGAGAGTCGATTTGGACTATTTAGTCATGCTAGCCGAAACCGAAGTTATCGCCAACCACCCATTTCAAGAGCCATAGTGAACTATGTTTGTCTCAGGTCATCGTCCCTGAGAGAGATCAAAGCAAATTAGCCCCGTGAATGACGTATCCTGAGAAGACCATTTGCTGAACCTCTCTTAATCCCTCCATCTCCACCGCTAGCTGATGAATTATCTGATTGTTTCTGCACAGGAAATTTGGGAAACCTTCTTCTGATCATCATCCCAGCTGTCTGCGACGAGTCGAATAGTCCCTTTGGAGATTCGACCACTTGCACTACCAATGGAGACACTTACACTTCGCTTTCCATGTCGGTATGTTCTGCTCTGAGAGGACCAGAGTGAAGTGTGAAAATTCGCTGAATTGTTTTGAAACTGTCTACGGAAGTGGTATAAGTTCTCTTCCTTAAAAGTATGACCGACCCAGTGTCCATGGAGCTGCGAAGAATGCTAACGGTGCACGGCGCATGTACTTCAAATCTCCAAGCAGATACTTTCACTCGAGTCCCCGCCTGTTGCCATTAATTATCTCGGTCTGCTACTTCTTTGCTGGTGCAGATAGGAGCTATCTATATATGGTCTTATGTCTATATCATCATACGCATATCTGCAAACAAAGGCACGAGT
The DNA here is from genome assembly GCA_019926035.1 of Melaleuca alternifolia. Classification (NCBI taxonomy): domain Eukaryota; kingdom Viridiplantae; phylum Streptophyta; class Magnoliopsida; order Myrtales; family Myrtaceae; genus Melaleuca; species Melaleuca alternifolia. The sequence continues at coordinate 2,109,839 of JAGKPW010002416.1, read as the reverse complement.
ACGCGAGATGAGTACGGGAGCAGCATAAAATGTTCCGGGCAGACATCGGAAACCCATGCGGAGAGTACTACCGAGCCGCTTCTTCATCCCATAACCCTTGAAGAAAATTCAGCCCCAGTCGATTCTTCTATCGTGGAGTCTGACGGAAAGGTAAAAAGCCTCTGAATCTCCTCATACGACGTCTGTGCCTCTGAGATCTTGGCTTACTTAGTTCTTTGCTCAAGTGTGAAGACGGTCATTGTATTGGGTAAAGAACATGCGGCTGGTTAAGTAAGATATAACGGGCTCTATCTGCCTTTTTTTTGCAGGAGACTTTTCTCCAGAGAATTGGGAAGAAGGCTAAGATGCTCACCTTTGGAATTGATCTGAAGATGTTGCTTACTCCGATAACAATCGGAGCGGTAAATGCCACATCCCGAGAACTCTTTTACTGGCCATTCGCATCTTTTCACGAACGTCATAACAATGCTTGAAAACGAAGAATAACAGGGGATGTGCCTAATCAGGATTTTCGAAATGTTTCCTTTGGACACGATCGCATCAACGATCTGCTTAATTGTTGGCTACGTAATTGCACCGACGCTTCAAACAATTCATTTCTTTCCAAACTCTAACGAGCTATTTTCTTTCTAGATTGGATCGGCCTAAGGTAAGGGGGCATCTGATAATGCGCTTTTCTTCTGTAGGTCATCGGGTTCTTCATCGGGATAGTCTCCCCAATCCGCGAAGTTCTCATTGGTGACGATGCTCCTCTCCGCTTCATCGAGAGCTCCATATATTTACTGGGGTATAGTACACACTGATCCTGGCTTTCTTCTGATGTCTAAAGCTCTTGCCTACTTCTAGCGGCAATGCACAGCTATGTGATCAGCTCGGATTTCAAGTTACCGTATCTTCAATTTGAAACTCGAACTATGTCACAGGGCTGCTGTAGTGAAGTATCTGATAAGAATGTACCGCTATCTATTTTCAACTTCTGCGGTAGCTTGATTGATGATTAAAATGATGCATTATCTACATCGTCGTCGGCGCACGTGCATCGATCTTGACACTGTTTGTTTCCATGTCCGATCTGCAGGGAAGCTTTAGTCCCGTCGCAGACTCTGATAGTAGGAGCGAACCTCCTCAGAGGTAACTAATTCTGCGAGATAAGTCGCTTAAGCCTCGATCATCATCCCCGCGTCTAAACATGGCTGAAGGCCTTCTGTCAATTCTCCTGCTCCTAAATAGTTCATCGTTCTGCATCACCATTTGGACCGTTTTTCTTTCCCCTCCTTGTTCAGGGCTGCAAAGATCGGAAGTCAACATCGTGGTAATCCTAGGGGTAATCCTGGTGAAATACATAGCCATGCCGGTCATCGGCGTCGGGGTCGTCAAGGCCGCGTCCCATTTCGGGCTCGTGGGGTCCGACCCGCTGTTCCAGTTCGTGCTCATGCTTCAGTTCGCGCTGCCGCCGGCGATGAGCGTCGGTACGTGTCCAGCCTCCGTGGGCAGCCTTTGCGTTTGGGTCCGGTTCTGGAGCCTCGCCGTTCCAAATTCATGCTCTCTTCCTGCATGCTGCAGGTACGATAACGCAGCTGTTCGGGGCCGGCGAGGGGGAATGCTCGGTGGTGATGCTGTGGACTTATTCCGTGGCGGCTTTCTCGTTGACCCTTTGGTCAACCTTCTTCATGTGGCTCGTGGCCTGATTTCTTTCTCTCTCTTTTTATCCCAATTTTATTAATGTCTATTTCCGACTCCATTTCGATTTTTTTTTCCTTCACTCGCCAGTCATTTATCTTTCTTGAGATTGGCGCTCTGAATTTTGGCTTTGATTTATATTCCTATATAATTTTTTAAAATTTTTTTTGTTAATCACGCACTATGGGAGAAAATATTAGGTGGTCCGAGACTACCACGTCAGTGTAGTCCCGGACCACACAAAAAGCGACACGTGTGTCCATGTGGACTCTTGAGGCCGGCTCATCAGAGAAAATGTTTTATGCAAAATCGAGTATCTCTTTCCGATCTTGCTCTGCGCCCTACAAGTAGCTCTCGGAAGGCTATGCACATTTAATGTTTTTTCTCTCCCCACATTTCTTCCTTCTCTGATGAATAAGACGATCGGCTTCCCTTTAGACGATGCTGACATTGTCCGGGACCACGCTAACGTGATCGTCTCGGACCACCTAATATTTTCTCGCACTACGAGGGCTTTTGCCGGCATGCAAGCAACGGAAGCTCATCAGTACACGGGTATTCTCATCAGTGAGAAAGAACAGTTGATGGAGATAGTTTGTGTGGCTCAATTCATGGAAATCATGTGAACATTTTCTTTCTTTTGAATTTCAATATTATCTTTACGGTCTATAATTTTTTTCCGTGAAATCTCCGAAACATATGGTTGATTTTGCCTCTATCGAATTTCTCTCTCTTGAGCAGGCCACGAGCAACAATAACGATCTAATTCTCCATTTCACGGTCTATGTTTTTCAGTTGATTCGATTTCAAGGTCTCTTTCAATTATCTACTCATTAGATTATGTAGGGTCTAATACTCTTAAAAATCTCTAACTTTTAATCCAATTTCAATCATATTCTAAACTTTTCTTGTTTCATAAAAAACTTCAACTTTAGGTTTAATCCCAAATTTACCTTAATTATTTTATCTTATAAAAAAATCATCAATTTTTCTGCTCATGTTAACATTTTGTCCAAAATTTCTCTTGACAACAGTAAGATAGAAAACTCTCGAGCGAACTGGTCAAGTGTCCCAACCCAAATGTCTCAAACGCGAGCTCTACGAACACTAGAAAAGAAAAATTTTTGAGCACAATAAATCAAAGACAAAATGCAATATCAAAGATCACCGAGCGAGATAAAATGAAGAATCTCTTAAAAATAAGATCGATCGAAGAAAATTAACTCTATTTGTTATAATCTTTACCCAAATTTCAAATCCAATAAGGCGTCGTTTAAGCTGATATGAAATTCCATCTCCAAATGACATTTTCGTATATGAAATTCTTTAAAAAAAACTAGAATAATGATATCGAGGTGCCACATCAAGTAAATATAAGATTGGTATAAATATAAGACTCAAGTAAAAGTTGATCGCCTTTTATAAGACAAAAAAAAGTTTAAGCATAAATTTAGGGCTACACTTAAAGTTGATGAATTTATATTAGACGGAAAACAATTGAAGATGACGACTAGGACGCAATTAAAAGCTGGGTTTTTTATTATTATTATACAACGAAAAGTTTAGGATAGAATTGTCATTGACAGTAAAATAAGATTTTTTTTAGGGTAGTAGGCCCATTATATAGCGAGCGAGGTGCATATCATTTCCATTTATAGCTGCACGTGGAGAATAATGCTCCAAACGAGTGAAATCTATAGGAACTTAAGGAGTAACTGCTATATAAAATCTATCATGAAATAATAATTTTATTTTTCTGGTGCGAAATTATTTTATTGCTAATCTCGGGTCTTGTCAGAAAGGGAACTTGATTAAAACCCAGCCAAGCCCCGCCCATGAAAGGCGCTGCGACCCGACCCGCCCGCTTTAACTAACTCCGCCTTGCTTCCTTCGGCTCTGCAACATTTTCCGTTACGCGGGGGGTGCCAACGTGCCACTCAGCCACCCCGCCATGCGTCTCTCGCTCCTCTCATTCTTCTTCGTCCCCGCCGATTTCCTTCTTCTTCTTCTTCTTCTGCTGCTCGTCTTCTTCTACCTATGTGAACTCAGAAGGGCCTTCCTCGCATACGTTTTTGTGGTTCTCTCCCCCTGTCTCTAGCTCAACCGGCGGTCGGTCTCATCTCGGCGCTTCCGCTTCGTTCCGACTCCGCCGGCGCTCTGTTTCGGACGGCGAACGACCGCTGCTGCGGTAATCATCCTTTTGCGCCCGTCGTGTCATACGCTGTCGTTTGCTGCCTTTTTTTTTTTTTTCCTTTGCTATGTTTTCTGCTCCACCGCACTTTGACTTTGGCCGAATCCTCGAAATGCTGCTCGTCCGCAGGGGCACGAGTCGCGCATGCAGGCGAAAACTGGATCACGTTGCAGATGATCATGTATGGGTTTCCTTCCCTTTAGTCTCGCCGAGATGTGGAAAAATGTGCGCGTGCTAATGCTTAATGATGTGCAGAAAGTAGCGACTTCTTCGCTTTGGAGTTACTTTACTGTGTTTGTTGGTTGGTAGCTCGTCGCTTGGTAACTTGCAGTTCTAAGCATCAGATTATCCGCATATCTGTGCGCTCCATGATACCGATTTTGTATCACCGCTATTTTCTTTCCTGCACCAGGTTGGTCGATCTATAAAATTACCAGATTATGATTCTATTCCTAGTTTGGGGTCTTAGGTGGTTCAGCTGCTAGAGTGGAATCTTAGCGTCATTTTACCAGTTCTCTCATCGTGTTTTGCTCTGGGATAAATGCCCGCTTGTACACTGATCACTGAGAATGAGCTTCTGATCGAACTTCTATTGATTATCCATCGAAGAATAAAACTGTCCACGACTCAATAATGCATTTTTCTTTCATAAAGCAAGTGCAAGAGGAGATTGAGACCTGGAATATTCCTCCATGGCGCTGCTGGATCTTTTCGTTGTTGCGCTAATGCCCGTCTTGAAAGTCCTTCTGATTACTGCTCTTGGTTCGCTCCTTGCAATTGCACAAGTAGATATACTGGGGCAAGAAGCACGAAAGCATTTGAACAATGTAAGTTCCAGGTTTTACTTTTTTTTCCAATCTTAAGCCGACTATACGTCGGTACTGTTGATGGCGTGTCCAGAGTTATTACTTGATTGAGAAAAGCAATTTTTATGATCATTGCAATTACGAAAAGGATGATAACTAAAGAGTGTAGTTCTGGAAATCAAGTTAACGACAAGACACGTCATTGATGCTCCTTTATAGTGGTTCTTTTATTTATGCATCTGTCTATGATTTATTCATGTTAGGACAACATTAGGTGCTTGTACCGGTCTATTAGACTTCTCTTACCTAGCTTGACAGAAAATACCTTCTATGAGCATATATTTACATGCATGATGTATGGAAATAGAGGTTGATAGTTTTCGAAGATAGAATTATGTTCTTGTAACAATACAGGTCATCTAGTACAAAAGGCAGAGTGAGCTTTTTAACGTGAGTTAACAATTGAGGATGTCATTGCAAATTTTATGTACAGAACTCTGACCAATTGTTGGCACCATTCCTTTGGACTCGGCAACTAAATTCCTAATCAAGATTAACTCAGATGCTGATTTCATCTTACAGATTGTGTTTTTTGTCTTCAATCCTGCGCTTGTGTACAGCTACCTGGCCAAATCTATAACATACAAAAGCATGGCTTCATTGTAAGTTGCACACTGCCAGTGTCTAAGCCATATATATGTTCTTTTAAAATGGTTTTCCAGGAGTAAGTGTCTCCAAATCCATGTAGGTGGTTCATGCCATGCAATATTCTTCTTACGTTCCTTCTTGGCTCAGCACTTGGATGGATGCTCATAAAATTGATTAGGGCCCCTGATCATCTGCAAGGCCTAGTCTTGGGATGCTGTGCAGCAGGTAAGCTTTTACCCGATTTTCACTCTTACCCTGGAGCGATCTTTTCTTTGGGTCAGTACAAAAAGAAGATTTGTAATACATTATCAATTGGTGTACTACTTGTGAAATAGCACCAACAATTGAATAGGAAATTGTTCGCCAAGAAAAAGACGCCAACCTCTTACTTTAGCGGTATCCATTGCTTAGTTTGTCTGGAGAAAAGCGATTTTCAAAAGAAAGAACTGTCATTCCTGAAAGATTGAGGCAGAAATCAAACAAAAGTGAAGAAAAGTGAACAAAACTATATATTTTGGTTTATTTTGGTTTGAAGTGTTTAGACCAAATTTAAAATATTTTGTTTTTTTAATTCAAAAACAAGATTATATGTGAATTGTAAAATCCAGCTTTAAAATGCATAATATGTAAGGAGAAAAGTCTAGTTTTGCAAATGGTATTTATTGTTTTAATGATGATAGGTTTAACTGGTAGAAATGATAAGATCCATATCCCTTATGTAAAACTTTCAGTAAGAGAGTATAAAGAAAATAAAAGTGATTATCCTTGTTCTGGGCTTTCTTTTTCTCATCATGATTGATGTACTTGTTAAGTTAGGGTATAAAACCATGATATTGGTTCAACATAGATACTGCATTATGAATGTTTCTTTGCCTAGTAATTGATTCCAATGGGACTCTCATTCAACTTATAGCATGCTCTGAACAGGCAATCTGGGGAACATGCTGCTGATTATCATTCCGGCAGTTTGCAGAGAAAAAGGCAGTCCGTTTGGTGATCCTGAAAGCTGTGATACACATGGAATGGCCTATGCTTCTCTGTCTATGGCAGTATGACCGATTAATTTTGTTCTAATCAACATCCCTATTTGTACAATATAAGAGTGTTATAGTTCCTCATTTTAACTATGTAATGGGAACTAGCATAAGGCACTGCAAATTCTTTCTTATCTGAAACTAATTTAAATTATGATTTCAGGTTGGAGCCATCTACATGTGGTCATATGTGTACAACTTAGTGCGCATGTTTTCAAGTAGGAACTTTCAGGGATCTGAACCTGACGTTTCCATGCCCTGTATTCGCTCTGCTGGAGAAAAAAGCAACCCATTGAAAATTCAAAAGTTGGAACTTCTTCCTCTACAACAGTTCTCATCTGTCGAAGATCATGTTGAAGCTGATGTCTCAACATTTGAGGGAATGAGAAAGGTTCATTCACCTTCCGATTTGCTGCCTGTCTTTCGGACAATTGTTAAGTTGCCTCTCTGAAAAAGACTAGAAATCCTCAATTGGGACTTTTTCTAAGCGCAAACTATAGCCGAGCCTTTTTGGTTGTTAGGCCATAGTTAATTGCTAGTGGCTAAGCTTCGGTATTCTTATATGCGAAAATAGTTATAATGGAAAATGATGGCATAATCCTCTGGCATGCCCTCCAGGCTGCAGGCAGTTTAAGTAGGTTTTGCACGATAATGTATAGTGAAAAGCATTAACTGTGTTGCACCTGCAAGCACTTAGTTTGAGACAAAAGTGATGTTTAGACCCTCCTTTAGCTAGAAACATGGTTAAGCAGCACTGGTTGTAATTAACAAAGCATGCGCTTCCGGTCTTTTTTTTCTATGAGCAATACTGCCAAAAAATTGACTTGACTCTGTTCTGAAGAAGTTGATAGCTGTTTAACTGCTGCTTAAAATTTCTTCCAATTCTGCATGGCAGTAAGTAGCAGCAAAGCTCTGACTCTTTTAGGGTTTATAATCAGGTCCATGTTCCAGCCAAGGTAAAGAAAATTCTGAGAATGGTACGGACAAACATCAACCCAAGAACGCTATTTGCACCTTCAACTATTGGAGCGGTATGCTGTTTGTCCGTGTTGTTGAAATTTTCATCCTATGTAGATAGTAGATAATGGGAGGCATCAAATTACAAAAATCTAAAACCAAATGCAAGTTAGGGTCATCTAAGACAACCTTCTGGAGATTCTGGTAAAAGTTTTTCACTATTACTTGGCAATGAATATCCATCAAATGGTATTACCTCCTAACAACCGATAATTGATTTGATTTCCTAGAGAAGTAACCAATAATTTTTGAGTAGGTGAAACATTGTGTGTTCTATTACTGTCTTAGGATGATTCAGCGATTGAAACTCTGGTTCCTCATGCAGCTCATAATAGAGACTTTTAGTGTGAGAGAAGCAAGGCGGCAAGAGGGAGAAAAAAAATCGAATGATGTGCCAATGGTGTTGACTAACAATAGGGTTTTATTTCAGATTTGATTTCTCACAAAAGAAACTGCACTGCGTTATGCATTCTCAATTGATGGATATATAGTTTGATACTTTTGTTTTCCTTCTCCATTTTCTGAGAGAAAGTTTACTATATTTCAGATTTAACACTAGAGACTTTGCAGATTTTAAGTTTCTTAATTGGCACTGCACCTCCACTCCGAAAAGCAACTATAGGTGACGGTGCTCCTCTTTGTGTGGTTCAGGATTCCGCGTCTCTCTTGGGGTATGTACATGTATCCTTTCCTGATGGATATTTCCAATGCTTTTGGTGGTATATGCATAGTTTGATGTCATCTATTTGAATGTTAGGAATTGTTATATACATGAATTTAGCAATGAAAAAAGATTGATGATCTGGAAGTGTTTATGAGTGCTTTAAGTGATGAAATGATTAATAGTTCCTCGCATCTGTTTCGCATGGATGCTGACTCTTCGGTACTTCAATCCAGGGGTCTGACACCTTGGAATCCCAATTTCCTTTTTGTATTATTTACTTGCTTTACTATAGTAAATTGAATTTATTTATTTATTTTTAAGCCAAAGTCATTTCGTGTTCTCATTTTGCATGGATTAAGTAACTTGCCAGTACTTTAAAACTGTTGGACAAACTTTGCTTCCCTGTTTGCATGTAATGGTGTTAGACCAGTGTGAATCATTATGACAGCATTGGTTAAGAGAATTTGACTGAATAAGCATATTGGCAGTCCTGTCTCAACTTATCATTTTTCGTAGAACTGTGGTAAGCATTCAAAAGTTTGCAGCCACTGCAGGTTATGATCATACAGAGTGGAGTCTCATGTCACCTCTGATTGCTCAGCCCTTCATATAGGGAAAAACCAAGGGATTTGTGTTCCTTCTGCAATCAAAATCTAGCAAATGCATTTATCTCCACGGGTGGTTTACTCATATGTAGTCCTTGTATGCCTCCAGGGATGCAGCCATTCCAACTGTCACATTAATACTGGGAGCTAATCTTCTCAGAGGTAAACACTTCTATTATCTGATTTGCGGCCGCGTCTCCACTATCTGGTTCACTTCTTGTATTTGGAAGTTAAAACAGTATATGTGATGTCAAGGTTTCAAAGGATCAAGTATACATCTGCCAGTCGTCGTCGGGATCTTGGCAGTTCGGTACATTGCCTTGCCATTGCTGGGCATGGTGATTGTTCGAGGGGCAGTTTATTTGGGTTTGGTGAAGTCAGATCCCTTGTATCAGTTTGTTCTTCTACTTCAGTTTGCACTGCCTCCAGCCATGAATATAGGTAAGGACGGCAATTCACTGTTTGACGTTCACCTTGTTGTCATTTTTTCTCTCTCAAACTTGTGGCAAACACGCTGTAGATAGGATATAGTAAGCAAATTGCCAATTCTTTTGGGGTTGTTTTAATAATGATTGTTTTAGTAATATGATGCTGAGCTCTTTTACATCAAAGTATGACAATGTGGTAAGGACAAGAAAACATGCCTTCGCCCTTATCAAACAAAGCTTCTTGGTCCTCTGAGCAAATGGGAGAACGTATGAGGAGGAGAGCAATGAGGCAGCGGAAAATGATGCTCCATCTGCTATATGGACGATTTCCTTCCTCACTAATGATCATTTTTTCAGTTGTGCACCTTCAATTTCAGTGTGAATCGTCTTTCTTTTCTATACCATAGTTTTAGTTAAACCATCTTATCTGAACAGACTTAATGTTCTTGATGGGCAGGAACAATGACCCAATTATTCGGAGCTGGCGAGGCGGAATGTTCTGTCATTATGCTGTGGACTTATGTTTTGGCAGCAGTTTCATTGACACTTTGGTCGGCATTCTTCATGTGGCTTGTGTCATAAGAATAATCTTTTCTTTGGCCGATATTCTTGTCATGTGGAATAATGCTTTCCAAGGAAGAGAACAATGGTAAGAAGAAACATGACCTCACACAAGATCAAGATCAAACAAGAATTCTCTCGTTCTGCAGTAACCAGGGACCCTCAATTCTCAGTCGGACACAGAGTAAGTATTCTCGTCTGATCACGGACTTTCTCGGTTTTTGCACCGCTCTGCTAGAATGAAGTTGATGAATTTCCAACAATTGGTTTTCCATTTGAGGTTGACAATTCAAAAGACACAGAAGTTATTTTTTATCCTTTTTCCTTTGACAAGCGAGAGTAACAGATATTCTCTACTCCGTTTGAAGTACGAAATCAGCCCTCCCTTATCAGTAGGCATTGGATAAACACCCTTTTCGATTTGAATGTGTTTTGCTCGACTGTGAACTAGAATGTTGGGTCATGGAATGGAGTATATCTGTGGATCGTGCATGCTGGAGTTAAGACAATATTCAAGAGTGACAACTATGGATCTTCCATAGAGCAGCTCTCCATTTCCAGTTTTCCTGGAGGGGACTACTGTTGCTAGATACGTCATATAATACATTGGCTATTTCCGCTTTGGAATTGAAAGAACCGAAGAAACCCCCCTCCGTACAACTGTTTTTTTCCCCTCCGTATTGATGGAATTCTAAAAAAATTGCTAAGTGTCAAAACATTATCAACAAAATTTTTTACCTGTTATTTGGATTTTAGGTGACTTTTTGGTTACTTATCACTATCTTTATGAAACTATCAAATCCTTTTGACAGTTTGCAAATTATCAATTTTTATTTTTATCTTTATCTATTCTCAGCTGTTTATACTTATCACTTTTATCGATCTCTATGTGAAAGCCTTATTGATTTTTCTTTAAGATTGAGTTAATAACTGCGTTTGGTTACAGTTCTCATTTTAGCTACTTTCATTTAATTTTTTTTCCCATTTATATCATTTACCAACTTATTTTTCTCATAGACATCTTAAATTTATCCACTCTAATATGTATGTACAAACCTTATTTGTACGACATGTTGGCTTTCTCTCGTAAGGTTGCGAACTAGTTATATTAACCAACTTCCATTTGAGTGTAAAAGATTAATTCATGAGGGGAGGGGGGAGAGAAGAGAGAGAGAGAGAGAGAGAGAGGAACTGCCTCTGCTTCTTCCAAGTGAGCAGCATTATTAATATCGTGATAATGGGCATCCTTCAAACAGGGCTTTGAAGGATCTTATTGACTTTGGTATATATTCAATGCCAAACATTCAGAAACGCCCTCTTACTATAGTCACTCGATAAGCATCAATACGAAGACAGACACATGGTCGAGGTCGGCTCAAAGAATTTTTAGCTGAAGGTCATGATACCCAAGTCGCGTTTTGTGCCTCTCAAAGAGATCTCGCATCGCTTGGAGAAACTGGCTGTGAACTTCGTTTACCTGAAATCGAGTGAGAGCACAGAGTGATGCACCCGACGTTTTGCATGAAAGCGCTGTGAAGATTCCAGTTGAGAAGCCAGGCTTCAAGAAAACATAGCGAAACAAGGACTAGGCTACTTGTCCTGGTAGGGACAAAACAGGAGCCAATCTTGCAAAGACGGTTTAAATTTCTATCCTTACTCTGGTCTTGGACATTCTCTTCTTTGCCTTCCTAATAAACAGATGAACGTTACATACAGAGCAAAGTGCAATTGCCATTCATACCTCTTCAATGGTGGGGTTTGGATTCTTCTTGAACTCAATAGGTTTTCCTACTACCACGTGCATCGGCCGCTGGAATGGTAAAGGAGTCCTGTATGTGAGCAAAGAACCATGTCAAAGACGACGAGGCAAACCGAGCGCGCAACATCCACGCCTCTGATAAACTTACCCAAGAATTCCCCAAAATAAAATCGGGGTGAATTTGATGGCCCGAGACAATCGCAAGAAAATCCTCCCGCTGGGCTTCCGCCACTTATAGACATGGGACTGCGTGTATGCCGAGCAATTCAGAAAGAGAAACGGAGATGACGACAGAAAAAAGAAGTTCAAACACTTAATCGAAACAGAACGCACAATGTGTAATCACCAGTTAGTCAATGCTTGACCATTGATTGGATGGAAAGTAGGTGAGCATGAAATCATTGTAACAAACGGATGCGGCAGAGTAAGGAAAGCATGATCAAATCCCAGGATGCAAAACATTGGAAAAGAGAAGAAGTGAAGTGGTAGAAGGAGAGGAAAGAAGAACAGTACTTGACCATAGCAGAAAACTGGAACCAGAGGTCGGCCCGTCTCCATTGCTATGCGGACGAATCCTCTTCTAGCTTTGAGGAATGCAATCTTCGAACAGAGGGAGGCAAAGTGAGTTTTAGTCCTCACAGTCGCATGAAAAGCTGAACTACTCATCATCCTTCCATGCTTGTGCACTGGGGGTCGATGTATGCACGAATTTGCAGAAACTCCTTATATGATCGGTGTACCAAATTCTGCTAATTGGATATTTTGTTCATGCTTTTTGCAGCATATAGTCAGACAGTGGATAATCCTAGAACAAGAGGCAGTGTGGTGCTATTGGAAAGTGGAATCTCCTGCAATATATCTACCTCCCTCCTAAACAAAAAAAGTTCTCCGATATCAATGACAAAGGGCAGTATATTCCCAAGTGATAATTTCAAGGACATCCTTGTGTGTTGGTGTGACGCACCTATGGATATTCTATGGCAGAGAAACAAAACCTCTTTCAATATGATTCTACGACAACCACACTCCACCAATTTTTTATTGAGCAATTATCTCCTGTCTCCATCATGATCGGGTGTTCAATTTTATCTGGCCCCCTTTTGAGGATATAGCAGCCAAAACAATGGCTATGACAGAGGCAAAGAGAATTTTTTACCGGGCATTTCAGATCATGAACCACCATGGTCTTACTAGGACAAGGAAATTGCCATCAGCTATTACTCCATGACCAGGAAGTGAGGCACTTAGCAACATGAAACTTGCAGAATCATGTTGACTGTCGGTTATAGAAAGTGCATTACTGGAAAAGAAAAGCTATTTTGAAGACTGAAACCCAAAACATGCCAGTTAATTGCACTCGAGAATTCTAAGTAGGAGATCCAAGTATATGAGACAATGATCAAAACTACAAGAAAGAGTCGAGGACTCAAACCTCGCAGTCGTGCTCCATAAGAAATGTCTCCTGAACACCACCAGGCACAATGATACAACTATAACCGGCTTCCAAAAGGGACGCGAAATTTTTCCTCGTTGCAGGTGTGACACCCAACCATGTCCAGATGTGCCTCAAAAATGGTGTATAGAAGACCTAATAAGTAATTAAGCAGATGGTGAAGGGTACAGTAATAGGTTTCGTAAAAAACCCAGTGCATATGACCGAGGACGGAACATTTACAGCAGTACTGGCGAGGATTTTAATCTTGGGGAGAGGCATGAACCCGGTAAGGTCAGCCAGCGCAACAACGCCAATAGGCAGAACCGAATGCGGTTCGTAGCCAAATACTGCAAGGACAAGAGCACTGCACTTTCAGTCGCTCCATAGGATAAACTAGGAGAAACAGATTTTAAAAGGTCATCAGGCTTCTCCTAGGACTGTGGGAGTCAAAAAGAGAGCCATCCCATTTTAGGAAGTAATGCAAAACATCAACTCACAAAGCCATGAGTCATCGAAAGCATTGGATTGTGGCATGCAGAACAGATGAGCACACATATAATACATTGCAACAAGCAACCAAAGCACAAGACCTAAGAACTAAGAGAAGAGAAAAGTGCACTGCTATAATCTACCAGACTCTCCATCAGTGACCTGGCATCTCATCAGGCAGTAGACGTTCTGTAATTCTCTTTTAACAGAATTTTAAGAGACACAAGAGGCGAGAATTAATGGATCATCAATTTTTAAAGGAGAAACTACGACATTAAGAACTGTACGGGAACTGACCATAAGCAAGATTAGGATCAAAGGCTGTCATATCCTCCACGTGCAGATTTAGAGGGAAATAACGGCAAGCATGCTTACATATGTACCTGCAAAAAGGAAAATTCCGATCCTGACTTCAAAACCACGAAACTAATAATAGCAATGAGTCGGCAATTCGGCATCATTACAGAGAAATCAAACAAGAGAGACCAACTGAGAAACCCACCTGGACATCTTTCGCCCCGCTTTGCTCTGATCATCTATGGGAATCACTATGAAAGCCACGAGCAAGCCAACAACTCTGGTCCACCAGCAAGCCAGAAAAGAGCAAAACCACGAACAAAAAGCGAATATATATAAAACCCCATGAGAAGAAGGAGGAGACAAAGAGGCGGAGAGTCAGAGAGAACTGACAGGAGGGCTTTGAAGAGAGGAAGGAAGAGGAGAGAGAAGAGGACGAGTATGGCGTCGAAATGGATCGTGCCGAGCCATATCAGCAGCGCCGTGACCGTGAGCAACACGTTCGACGAAGGGAACTGCTCTCTCCCGTTAAAGACTCGAAATTTCTCGGTCTGCTGTTGATGATTCGTCTCGTTCTTGTCACCCATCATCACTGCCAAAGATTAATAAACCACAGAATTATAATTCTTGCTCAAGAGTCAATAGATTAGCTCCCTAGTGTGGCTTTGTGCATTATGACGAAGTCTGGAGAGGTGGTGTTGCAGGGGTTGATTCATCGGTGAGAACTTATATAGACGGCGTCTCGGGCTTTTCCAGACGAAACATGGTCCTCCAAACTCCTCCATGCATGGTCGCGTAGTTCCAATTACGCCAATAACGTCAAGAAGAGACAAAGCTTACAAGAGGAGAAAAAGATGAGCTCCGATTGTTTTCTCTCTGTTGTCGCTGTTCATCTTGGAGCATCACGTGGCCACGACATTCGGCGTAGGAATCTTTGCTCCTTCTCGACATCAGAGATTCACCGCTCGTTTGGCATCTTCCTATTCACGGAGGGGAGGGCAAGGACTCGACCCTCTTCCGCTGATCCAGAAACACCATCGAATCAACCTGTACTACATACACGTCACAGTCCTAGAACTAACCAAACATCCATACTAGGTATCGCGTGATCACAAAGAAGAAAGTAAACCAACATGTATACGAGATTGAGCTTGATGAATGATACAATGGAATCCACGGGAAATCTACACGGACCCACTATTACAGCAGAAGTGCTATCGTCCAAATTCAATTTAGTACTTACGTTACACTTACGCAATAGTTTGTTGCTCCTCGAAAGAAAAAATGCATTATTCCTTAAATAAAAAATACACCACGACTTTACATCCAATGTTAATTATGCCTTGAACTTTTCTTCTTCTTAAGAAGAAATTACTAATTTTTACTTTAGTCTCAAATATACCTCTGTTGAGCCACCATTTAATAATCATCACTAGATTTCTCAAAACCATCAACATCAAGGACTGTCAGAGAGTTTATTTTTATAACCCATATCTTCATCAACATCCTTAAAAACAAGAAAAGCAATAATTTTGAGAGAAACTATAAGCGATTTTTCGAAGGAAGGTTAACAAGGGCAGATTTAGAATTAGACTGAAAGTTGGTGAATTCTTTTAGACAAAAAAAGTATTCGGGATAAGATTCCGATTGCATATAAAGTTTGGGTTTTTTTTTTTGGATTTGGAGGAGAGGGGGGGGGGGATAACTTTCTTCTGGATCCACGTCATTGATGCCGCAGATCAACACTTTGATGGAAAGCTTGCTTGTATATCGATTAAAATGCATCAATTGTAAAGAGAAAAAAAAAACAGATCGAAAATTTAAGACCACCGAGTGAGTGAAATCAAAATGGAATGACCTAATTGTAAAGATTTAATAAAGTTTGGTGACCACTAGTTAGATTTAGTCATGTAGCCAAACTTCATTTTAAATAAAAGATATCAAATGGAATGTCGACCAAAATTAGATGACTTATCGTAGATTGTCAATTTTTTTATAAATATAGTGAGTTTTTATTTTACCATAAATGAATGATTTGGTAAAATAAATGATTCAGAAGCACCGCGCGACATGTTCTAACCTTTACATTTTATAGAATTATGATTTTTTATTCACGCATTTTGGTTTTTTTAATACAAAATATTCCAACAAATATTGACACAAATTATCAACCGTGGGACACTCTTGGTTGATGCCTTACATTAAACCTAATTCACTCAAGATATACTGCGCAACAAAAGCTTATTTAATATTATAGATACAAATGTCTCAGGCTAAAGTCTCAGGTATCATGTTTGACATTACGACATGGAATCTCCAGTCTCAGGTCCGTGAACAGTACAGCTCCAAGGAGAAGAAGACAGAACGGAAGAGCAGCAGTGCATCTATGCGGATCATGGATCGAGTATCAATAAAAAAGAAAAAGAACAGAAAAGCAGCACCGCGTTTATGGGATTAACTGTCAAGTATCAATGACTTCCCGTCATTTTAGCCATCAACAGATAAAATTTGACAAGATATGGAAATGTGGAGACTACTTATGGTCATTGTCATCATCATCTCTGTCGAAAGGCTTGAGCAACCCGTAAGTAATTCCCATGGCAATCCACCCGCCAACTAAAACCCTCGCAGCCGAGACTTTCACCGGTGAACCGCCGAGATGAGCTCCGATGCCTCCGAACAGAGCAAGAGCAATGGATGCAACCACCACAACGATCACGACTCGGAGCGTGTTTTGTGCTACGAGGATGGCCGGCAACAGAGGAAAGAATGAACCGCAAAGGAAAGCCAAGGCAGATGCAGCTGCGGCTTTGTAAGGGTTGGGTAAAGCTTCTTCTCTGTCGACTCTTTCCCACTTTGCTTTTGCAGCGTTTTCCGCAACCACCTTGAGTGCAGGCGATCTCGGCGAGAAAAGCGCGATCAGCTGAGGCTCCACTGCTGTTGCCGGCGACCCCTTTTCCGATTCTTCCGATATCAGCATCCTGCAGGGAGTGCTTCCAGAAGGGGTCCGCTGAGTTGGCTCAGCCGAGTCGGTCCTGTCTTGCTTAGTAGCAGTGACGGTGATCTTAATCTCCTCTGGCATTTCCGTCTTTGTCGCAGGGGCGAGCTTCTCAAGGTTCGCCTGCTCGATTTCTCTCTGGGTCGAGACCGAGGAGAACTCCCCCACCGCCATGCTGAAAGCGCCCGCTAGAGCCCCCGCCATGCCCGAGAGAACCATGGACCGACGATCGTTTTTCGCGGCGCCGACCCCGAGCATCAACGATGTCGTCGAGATCAGCCCGTCATTAGCCCCAAGAATGGCGGCTCGGAGCCACTGAGCTCGCTGCAACAGCTTGGTACTCTGAGCGTCGGTCTCGGCCTTTTGCCCCATCGTCGACGAAAGGTGGCTCTGCCCACCAGGAGCCTGCGACAACTCCATGAGGAAGAGCGTGGCCCGATTCTGGAATCCACACGCCGAGCGTGTGGAGGGCGTGTAAACAACACATGGGTTTTGAGAAGATTAAAAAATACAGAATCTTGCTTTGGTGGTGACGGCTCGACGCGAAAGCGTACAAAATGGAGGATCGACAACGATGAGCTCAACGAGTTCTCCTGGATCGTGTCTCAGTATAATATATGAAAACATTGGACGACCCATGAGGGCTCACGTGGCGATCTTGGACTGTGTACCATGCTACATCTGTCATGAGGTAAGAAGAATGGAGATGCTATGGCCATCGCCAAGTCCAGTAACAGTGCAACCGCACAAGAGATTCTTTGTTTTCAGTCAGCCGTCGGGGAACAGTGACAATTAAAGTTAATAACATCATTGACCTTTCCGATCGCGTTTGAGGCGAAACGTCGAGCCTCGTGACGTCCCCCAGCGTCCTTCCGCCATTGGGATGCAAAGGTTATATTAAGTACCTAGGAACTGACCTGGTTTCCTCAGACAGATGCTTATGCTTATCTTCTTGTCTTGGTGTCGCTGCACGGTGCGATCGGTTGTAGTTTAACCTCGTAATCAACTCAACCGAATGTGAAGACCCAATTCACAGATTGTCTCGCTGCAGTCGTTGTTTGTCTCAAGAGCTCGAATCCAACAACGCCTATGAACCGGCATAAGATCAGACGTCGGAAGAGAAAGGCATTGTAGCAATGGGAGCCCTCGTCTGTAACATCAGTGAGATACTTTAGATAAATCGAGAATTTACCTATCTAAAACCAGGTATAGCGTTTCCGCCCGAATCAAATAGTTCGAGATATTGGATCAGATCGAATTGGTCTCATGTAAAGCATGCGTATGAAATGGTTTAGACAGTCCATACAATGATGGAGCGGAGTTTATGAACATATTACACCGATGATTTTGACTTCTGTTATTAGAATACGAGATCAAATTTCTCATTACTTCAAACCACAGATGTGCTCGTGTGGGATACAGACAAGTTTATATTATCATCTTTCTTAAAAAAGAAAAAAAATTACAGATTGAATGCGATAGATCTAAACATATACTCTCATAAGTTAATTTCAAATCCAATTTAGACTATTACCTATAAATTAAAAAGAGAGAGTTAGCATTGCCTAATAATTTAAATTTTGTTACTAGGTGTAGCCATTTAGTAAGTAATACAAGTGATGAATAGGGTAGGTTAATTAGATTAAAAATCAGTTTCTAGAAAAATGTTTTTCAAATTTTGAAATTTTAGATGATGGAAAACTAGTCAATTGACATAAAGCGTCTTCCATAGATTGAAAACACTGAGTTTAGATTGGGAAAAAAAAAATCCCTTTAATATGAAAAAAATTATTTCCCGAATTGCTTGTTGCGTGTCCAAGTGAGAAAAAAATATCTCTCTATTTCTATCACCGATTATCTCATCAGTTTCTTCTTCTTCTTTTTGCCAAAAAGCCTCATCTATTTTTCTTCCTAAATTTCGTTTTGGACTAGACTTCATTCATGGTCATGGTCTTCTACAATAAAAAGCATCATCATAATAATACTTTACAAATACGATAATTTAGTAATTAAATGTTATTTTTAACGATATAAGCTGCCTTTAGTAGATTCTCTTACTACCAAATTCCATAAAACCATTTTTTTTCAACCTGTTTTCAGTGTAAACAAACGCCATGGAATTGAATTTCTTGAATTAATCTCGCCACGACAAGAATTTTTCAGTAAAACAGATGGACCCATATTTATCATACGAATGATGAATTTGACATAATTCCCCTAAATTTATGCATATGAAGGAGTTGCTTAAGTAAGTTAATTAAGATTATTGGTGCAATGGTGAGGATGATATAATAAGTATTTTATTGGTGTAGCTGTATGAATCATTGCCGAAGGAACGAGTATTTTAATGTAAGTTTAGAAATCATCGAGGAAATGAAACTTTTGTTGAACATAAACTATGCACTTGCATTCTTGTATTACATGCAGAAGAATGTGGTTTTTTAATTGATGAAGCTCTCGAGACAAATTTAACGATATGTCCCACGCGACCTATGAAGTATAATAATCTTTATACAATCTCGATGCACACGAGCTCGATAGATTTTGATAGTGGGATCAAGTGGATCTTATAAGACGGCTCGGATCTCCCGAGCTCCTTTACACTAGAAAATGCTAATATTTCGTCGCGGCCTAACCTAACCTGTGGAAAGTTAAAGGGTTTGGTTGGGAGCTGGCGTGTTGTGGTTAATCTCTGCATATAACTGTTTGCTCTCTAAACTAATTCATTGTTTGCACTATTTTTTGTGGGACTCCTGATGCGTTTGCTCCAATACAACATCGAGATTTTTGAGCGCACGGCAGTACATTATTTGTTCTTGAAGATTATTAGGGCATAGGGCCGACGACTAAAGCTATGTTTTTGGGAGCCAGCTTTGCCCTTTGGGCTTCTCGAGGCCTTTGACCTAATTATAGAACATTTCGTAAAATTTTTTGGAGAGCTTTTAGGAGATTTATTGCATTTCTAAAGTCCTTCAACTATTATTATCCTATGCAAATCCTACCCAACATTAGATTTTGAGCGTTTCGAAAGTGTTAGCATATTTTTTTCTTCCCACTTTGTCGTCGTTGGACTTTCAAAGCCCTTACAATTTTCATCTTGTGCAGTGTTGCCAATGAGCACGAGGTCATGAGACCTCAGTCGACGGCCGCTAGTCTCGGTTGCATCTAATGAAGGGTCTGAGGTTCAGCTTTTTTCAATTAGCCAAAATCCTTAGCAAGTATGGTCTTTTCCCAACAACATTTTAATCAAAATTGCTTCATGACGTGTTGTTACATTACACGTTATCAAACATTATTTGTATTTCGAAAAAAAAAACCTTTTAATTTAAAGTCTTTTTGCATTTGTCTAAAGAATTTCTCAAAAGCTGAATCAAAATTAAGGCATCTTAAGCATGTGTCTTTCAAATTATGACCAACTAATCCCAATAATTTTTTTAAAAAAAATGCATGGTCAATACGGCCTGTAAATGTAAACAATAATTTCGATCCAAATTTGAGATTAAAAGTAGTGTTGAGTTGAGCTTGTCTATTTAATTGCCGGCTTCATATTTTTGGAACCGGAAATCGGTCGATGCCCGAGTTAAACCTAGACCGATCCTCACCCCTAATTATATGGATAGATTTTTCAATCATGTCGAGGGCATATGGAGGCGGATTACACTCTCCAGTTTTCCAAAGACATTGACAGCGAAATTCCCATCACTTCTTTCTCGAAAATTGGTCTTGCAATCTTATCTTCTATATCACGGTTCGTGTACTGTCATGACCAATGATGCAAGAAGAAAATCGTCGCACTCGTCACCTAATTTTCCAATTCGTACCAAATCATTTATAGCATTTTGTTCGTTAGTGTTTTGACTGTCTGCACTTAAAAATTCAGGATTTATATATCCAGCACTCTTGTTTTATTTAATTTTTGTTTTTCGTCTCATAAAGCTCTTTTTTTTTTTTTTTGGGTGGTGTGTGTCTATGCAAGAATGTCCCTGCATAGTTGACCAAAGAAGGGAATACTATATTTTCATCTTAATCCTTAATGTACCCTAATCTCTATAAATGTGATTAACCATTATATGCTGGCTTTCGTAGCTTCAAATCTCAGGCTTCTTCAACTCTCTCTCTCTCTCTCTCTCTCTCTCTCTCTCTCTCTCTCTCTAGATCATTAAGCCTTAAACATGTATGATCTTCCGTCTTTTTACTTATAAGTAGCCGCAAGTTGAGCTTAATTTTTTTTATTGGATCTTGATTGGCTTCCACGGTAGATTCGATGGTTGGTTTTCTCTTTCAAGGTGCTTGCATCATGAGTATGTAAGAATTTCGCTAAGGCACGCATTTTATTGTGAAATAACGTGAAAATTGACGAACGTCGCCATTCAATTGTAACTCGAGATGAAGAAATTACAAGAGAAATATATGATGAATGATAACAGAAAAACACCAGAGACACATGATTCGATCCGAGTGTCAACAACTACTTTTCAAAGAGAGGCAACCGCAAAGAAACTATTATAAAATTACTCAAGTATTTTCCAAACTCCAAAGTCATATCAATATATTGACAATCGTGTTTTCTCAGAGTCACCTTTGACATTGAGAATGCATTTTATTCAAGAAAATTAACCAAATTTTTTTTAAGCCTATTATAATCGTGCCATTTGAATCCTCAACATTTTGACAATCTACCAATTCCGTCCATCAGAATAATTTTGGTCGGAGATAATGACATGGATACCAACAATTTTATGTGGTGCTATTGGCACAAACATGGATAATCTTTTAAAAAATTTATGATTTTTATTGATTTGTTTGTCTCTTTTTTAATTTTTTTTCATTGTGGCGAGAAGGTCACTGGTAAGGAGGCTTGATGTCAACCGGGCTGAAAAGGCTCGACGTCGCCGTTTTTGAGTGAGGGTGAAAAGATAAATTTGCAAAAGGACATTCAATCCTGAAATGGATGGGGGTTCTTTACAACTAACACACTTGACGCACTTATGACACTCTACAAACTTCACATACAACAATTAATAAATTTCAATAAGGAAAAAAAACTTCTTAATCATATTGACAATTACAAAAAATTACACGATCTCTCTGGCAGCTCCTACAAAACTTGGCAAATATGTTCTAGTGTAAATTCATGATCATTGCCTTCAAGTTCGACGATTAGTAAAATCTGCAATAGCCTTGTTGACCGATGAAACTTTCATCGATACTTTCACGTCATCCATGACTTCATTGGTAGGTTGTTCGATTCTTCAAGTTGTCGACTAAATTCGCCATTTGTTGGTAACTATTAGAAGTTGACCATTTTTTTGTGTCGACATTTCTTTTATTGATTTAGATCAAGGACTCCATCGAAATTTTGCTGTTCTCCTCATGATACAAGTTGGATCAGACGTCGTACAATAAACTCAAGTTCAAGACATAATATTAAAAGATCTTCGAAGTCATTCTCACATAAGAGGCCAAACAAGCTGCAGTATGATGAAAACCAAGACAATATTTCGAATACATAGACAGACTAGACTTAGTTTGCCGATGCCCCCAAGTCAAGAATCAATAGAAATAGACGTTATCATCTTGCGCCAATTGTGGAACCTCAATAAGTACAAAACGATGAAGACAACAAAGATAATGTTTCTAACCATTCTTTCGTTCGAAACGTTCCTCCTCAAGGCCTTCACTGCAACGCCAACTTACTCGGGATTTGGCGATAGGGGATATGTGCAGATCTCTGGAACTGAATCGAGGGTGCTGCCGTGCAAGCTCTGGTGGAGAAAAGAAAAGGATCTCTACACTCGCTACAAGAAGCAACTCCTTCAGAGCGATAACGATTTGCAAAGTCTTCAACTTGATCTGGTTTAGTATACGGATTCTCAGATGGTTCGCATCTGAAGGTTCTAAAGAGGTTAAATAAACAAGAAACGTCCCCCCGTTTCGTGTCATAGGTATCGAAAACCTTCTGCTTGGCCAACGGTCAACTGTCATGATTGTAGATATCCGGGATAGCTCTGCCCTGACATAGGCATCTTGAATCTTGATTTTGTCTTCACAGACGGACAATCTTTCATTACGTGTAAACAGCTTCGACTTTTCTTGTGATTGGCACTTATTTGTTACTGTGTAAACAGACTAATCAATGTCATGCAGTCTTGCCGCGTTTCTTTGCCATATTCATTGGTCAGATATGCTCCCAAGTCTCGGATAATTATTTTCCTCTTGTCATTCTCTGTTTTCATGGATTGGTTTTCATCTCTGCAGAATTGGTCATTCTGGGACTAATCCAGAGATTCCGTGACACAAATTCTAATCTGAAACCCAATTTTTGCGGCCAAAAAATATCAGGAATTTTCTTCCTTTTGAGCCATCATGCTGTAGAGATTGGACGGACGTTTTGCGAGCGGATCTGGCGATGAAGGTTTAGACCTAAGACTTTTGCCTTTTGGTCAATATCTTGAAACCGGTTTGAATTCTTTCATTCCTTGCTATTGCAGGAACTCTGCAATATCTGGGAAGCTTCACATACACTCTGCAACACGAGCCTTTGACTTTTGTAAAGTCAAGACTTGCACGATGCGGATTTTACTGGTCTAAAATTCCATCTGACCTTATCCCCTGAAGCTTTGATGAGGACGTAGTCTATTCCGTTTCCTCAAGCATCCTTGTTTAAGTGCATAAACTTATTGATATTCCTTAAAGAGCCAACATTTCTGTGTAATTATTAATTGGATATTGGAGCTTCAATCTTTTCGATTCATCATTAATGTCATGAAAACAGTGTCCAGCGAACATATTCCGACTCGGACCAAAAGTAAACCAAAAGAAGAAGCTTAAAGGTACCATCTTCATAAAGTTGCTTCATCAATTCGATAATCACGAAGACAAAGCAGAACTCTGATCCGATCCCGTGAGTAAAAGCTAACCTATCCTGATCTGATGCCACTATCAAGAGATCTAATTCTCAGGTGAATGGTACTGCGATATTTCTCAAGTGGGAACCCAGAAACCCCATCTTCATATTCCTACTTTAGTTTCGACTTTTTGTTACTTTACAGGGGCTGCATGTTATCTGTAAAGACAATAGACAGGAGCACGAGCAAGAGCTTGGAGAGAATATTTGCTAATCATGGTTGGACTGCAATACTAAACGAGAACTACAGATTAACCAGGCTGGCAGCTTTCTTTAGTGTGCATATTAATTTGTCTCTTTATGAAGCCACAGCATCTTCCATAAACCCGTTCACACCAGCCGAATTGCGCAAATCGCCCTAACTTAGTTATACTAAATGCCACTTGTCTGAGATGGGCTCCGGATCTCAAGTCAATCGATGAAATATAAGTTGTCTGAACCATCTCAGATAGAATCTGGTCTTTTCTCTCCTTTATGTCCAATAATGAAGTTCAAATGGAACCCTTTAATGTAATGTCAGCATAGAGATGGTTCCACTATTCCAAAACCCATTGACATAATGGTCACCCTTAAAATAAATGATATGGTGAAAGGTCGCGCGATCTTAAAAATGGTCATCCTCAACATATCTGCTAAAGAATACCCATGTGCCCGGTGAATTAATCAACTGTTTGACCGTGAAGCGATTGGACCTTGTCCATTTCAATCGCTGAAGCAAGAGATTTTGCGGTTGCTTCTGAGAAGAGCTCATACAGGCGAAATGGTCCCAACTGCTAGGATCACACAGGTCTTCAAACCCAAACTTGCACACCCGGAACACATCTCATCTTTAGACTATATTGAATGATTATGCACATATGACGTTATTAGAGGAAGACCAGTACAAAGTACAGGTCCTCTTGCCCTCAAATGAACGAAGGTTAAACGCTAGAAAATATAGAATTGGACTATTCATGAGGGCTGAAGAGGAGATGACTTCGACGGGAGCAGGCGCGGTTATAATACCATTCTCATCCTAGTCGAGGATAAGAACGACAGAGCCTCCTCTGCCATCTCCCCTGAAGACAAATAAGGAATGATCAACCGGCCATCTTTCAGAATTCCGCAACGCGCTGCACTCGTTTCTTTATTGGTGGGGAGACCTCTTGACCCTCCGTTTCGATTTTGCCTTTTGTCTGCTGCCCATCTTGCGCATCAGGTCGAGTTCATCTCTACGGTGCGACCGAGGACGAATGACCTTGGTTGGAAATTTAATGAGGGGGGCGCAAATGATGCTTATATTCTTCCATGTCAAAATATAATCGAGATTGCGAAAGCAGAAATGACGCGCTTTATTTACTATATCACTTTTGGACGGTTATGCACATGCCAGTGATATACAACTTTGGTTTATAAAGTCAGAATTAAATTACAGGTATTATAGATCCTGGACCCACTTACGAGTAATATATTTCTAGCTAAAAGTAATTTTGCCCCTGGCCTCTACGTGGTGGTGGGATTATTGTAATGGAAAGTTCCGAGCAATGAGTGAGAGAGAGAGAGGGAGTGATATGTTTAAAGAAAAAGGGAGGGAGCGAGGAGGCCACAGCACAAATATTCTCCGTCTTCTTCTTCATCTTCATCTTGTTGGAACCCACCGAAACCCTCAAGCTTCCGTGGTATGGGCCGAGCTCCGGCGCCTCTCCCGGCAAACCTCACCTCCCTCTCCCTCCTCCTCCTCCTCCTCCTCCTCCTCTGCATCCCTCTCATCTCCCAGTTAGGGTCCGCCGAAGCGCTAGCTTTCCAGTTCGACTCCTTCGATCCCACTTCCGCCTACGCCTCCTTGTCCGTCGCAGGCCCGGCCACCATCTCCAATAAGGCCCTCCAGGTCACCCCCGACTCCGCCGGCAACTTCACCCTCAAAAACCAGTCCGGCAGGATCCTCTACAATCGGGACTTCAAGCTCTGGGACGGACCCTCCATAGCCCCCACCAAGCTCGCCTCCTTCAACACCTCCTTCGTCATCAACATCTTCCGGGTCAACAACGGCACCCCCGCCGAGGGCCTGGCCTTCATTATTGCGCCGGACGAGACACTCCCAGCGGGGAGCTCCGGCGGCTACCTCGGGCTCACCAACGCCACCAACGACGGCGACGCCCGCAACCGCCTCCTGGCTGTCGAGTTCGACACCTTCAAGCAGGACTATGACCCGGACGCGAACCACATCGGCCTCGACTTCAACTCGGTCCGGTCCAACCAGACCGTATCGCTGGCGGATCTAGGCCTCCACCTCGCTCCCAACGGCACCAAATTCTTCCACGTCTGGATCGGCTACAATGGCAGCCGCAAGCTCCTGGAGGTCTACATGACCGATGCGGACCAGTCCACCCCGACGAAGCCCAAGCCGGCGTCTCCGATCATGACGGCGATCCTCGACACGAGCAAGGTGGTGAGCCAGAAATCCTACTTCGGGTTCGCCGCGGCGACCGGGGAGAACGTGGAGCTCAACTGCGTGTTGAGCTGGAACCTGACGGTGGAGGAGCTGCCGGAGGACCGGGACCCGCCGGTGGGTCTGGTGATCGGGTTGGCAGTCGGGATCCCGGTGGCAGTGGCGGCGCTGGTAGGGGCGGCAGTCTTGGGCTTCTGGGTGAGGCGGCGGAGGGAGGCGGCGAGCGACCCGAACATACTGGGGACGCTGAAGAGCTTGCCGGGGACGCCGAGGGAGTTCAAGTTCAGGGATCTGAAGAGGGCGACGGGGAACTTCGACGAGAGGCACAAGCTGGGTCAGGGAGGGTTCGGGGTGGTGTACAAGGGGGTGCTAGCGACGGAGAATCGGCAGGTGGCGGTGAAGAAGTTCTCGAGGGGCGACCTGAAGAGCAAGGACGACTTCTTGTCGGAGCTCTCCATCATCAACCGCTTGCGCCACCGGCATCTCGTCCCCTTGCTCGGTGAGTTCGATATTTTTCTTTTTTTTTTCTTTGAATGTGTTATTATTATTATTATTATCATTATTATTATTGATAGAGCGCAGTTTCCCAAAAAAAAAACAGCTGCTTATCTCAAATAGCAATGTTTTTTTTTGATATTTTGCATTTATCATTAAAATTTATTATTATTATTATTGGGGAGGCTGATAGACTTTTCTTGAATGGTCTAATTTCGGCTGCTTGATAAGATAGAAGCAGGTGTTCTTCTATTGCTTCTTGGAAAGTTTCGCGTTGAATTTTGAAATTCATGGGGTAGATTCAATTCAACACCTTTTTCGATAGGGCCAGAGAAATTTTTGGGGAGGCAAATCGGTTCAATAGCTATTACGAATAATTATGCATATCTACTTATATAATAAGATATAAATAGAAAAAATCTAGGGTAATTGAGATTAAACGCGTACTTAAGAAACTACACAAAGGACGACCATTCATGGAACTCAAAAGAAAAGGGGAGGGAAGCTCGATTTGTTAAGACTTAGTCTGTAATGAATATGACTAAGGAATTTTTTTTAAGAAGAAAAGTCTCAAAGACACGTGTTATGAGAGGGACACGTGTGAAATCAGCAATAGAGTAATTATACGCAAGAGCCTCCGATAGTTGACCCTCCCGCCCCACCCAAAAGAAAACCCACCCGAGCCCCTTCTCTAAAAAAAAGTCAAACATTATCTAAGAGAAGAAATTTGCCTGGAAATAAGAAGAAAGACTCGGTACAAGCATTTGAACTTGTGATCAATGTGCAATTAGAGACGTCGGGTCGGTTCGGCATAACAGTAATTTGATCGTCTGTCTTGGGGAAAACATCATCAAATTCGAAAGAGATGAATTTAGAAAATTCGGGCACATCGGTTATCAAAAAAAAAAAATTAGGAAAAATGCCCCCCCGCCTAACTCTTGAAAGTGTCTTCTAGTCCGCCGAATTTACGTCATGGGTTTTGGTGGGTGGTGGCCAGAAGACCAATCCAAAGAACGTGTTTAGCTTTCGGATGTCACGGATGACAGTACACTGGTCCAAGGATCAATAGGATCTCCTGAAGAAGATTTGTTTTCTTTTGTTTATAGTGGATTTTTACACATTTATGATGGTCTGATGAATATGTCAGTATCCTCGTTTATTAAATTGGCAAATTGACAACTTGGGGGCCAGCCCATACGCGTGCTGGGCACAATTAACATCATTATCATTTTGAAATTCGTCTTCTTTCTTCCTCGCGATCAAGGCTGGCGACGAATCTTAGCACATGCGCATCGGACGCCGCAGCATTTGAACATGCAATTGAATGAAGTAGTCATCTTTAATTTCTTTTTCTTTTTCTATTGATTGGAGTTTCATTGTCAGCTCCATTTATGTCGTCATATTAGTCCATGTAAATTAATCGAGGAAAAAAAAGAAAGAAAGAAGAAGAAGAAGAAAATTCATGTCGATGTCGCCGGGACTGAAGGGTCGTGACCTCGGCATGCTACTTCGTAATGTCGGGAAATTCGTGTTTTATTGTCGTATTGTTATCATTTGTTTGTTTCAGCATGAGATGCAACATGGTTTTCACCGAAAGTTGATGAATATGAGCTGATCGGCTGCTCTGTGCTGTTTTTTTTTTTGGGGCGATAGGATGGTGCCACAAGAACGGGATGCTGCTCTTGGTCTATGACTACATGCCGAATGGGAGCCTCGACCGCCACATCTTCTGCGGCCCGGAGAAGGAGGCTCTACGGTGGGGCCACCGCTACAAGATCGTCTCCGGCGTCGCGTCCGCCCTCCATTACCTCCACGACGAGTATGACCAGAAGGTCCTCCACCGGGACCTCAAGGCCAGCAACATCATGCTCGATGCCAACTTCAACGCCCGCCTAGGCGACTTCGGCCTCGCCCGCGCCATCGACAACGAGAAGACCTCCTACGCCGAGCTCGAGGGGGTCCCTGGGACGATCGGGTACCTCGCCCCCGAGTGCCTCCACACCGGCAAGGCCACCCGGGAGTCCGACATCTACGGCTTCGGCGCGGTCATCCTTGAGGTGGTGTGTGGGCAGCGCCCGTGGACGAAGGACGGGTTTGGCGGGTTCCAGTTCTTGGTGGACTGGGTGTGGTCGCTCCACCGCGACGGCCGGATCCTGGAGGCGGTGGATGAGCGATTGGGCGGGGACTATGCGGTGGAAGAGGCTAAGCGGCTGTTGCTCCTCGGGCTGGCTTGCTCGCACCCGATCGCCTCCGAGAGGCCCAAGACACCAACGATCGTGCAAATTCTTTCAGGGTCGGTGGACGCGCCGAGCATCCCGCCTTTCAAGCCCGCGTTCGTTTGGCCGTCGGCGAGCCCACTGACGGAGGGTGGAGACACCACGGACGTGACGCCAATGACGTCGTCGCGGTTCGGGTCGGGTTGGACTCCGAGATACGGGAGTAAAGAAAGTGATGCCGGCCACAGTAACTACAGCTCTCCTGTGTGAGATGGAAAGATTGGAATGGCCTTGCAGAACTGCAACGGTACTGCGGGGTAAAGAAAAGTTTTTTTTCTTCCTTTTTCAATCAAGATTTTCTTAACATCATTTTCATTAGAGAGTAATTTTTATCTTCTTTGTTTTTGGGTCGATTTACGATTTTATTTGTCTTTTTATTTGGGCGTTGGCATGTTAATATAATTTCTGTTGAACCGCTTTGGCTTCTTCTATTGGAAATGGAGGTGTACATACATACAATCTTGCCATCATGGGTATTGTAAATGATACTTGCTTAGAGGGGACACGATTCGCAGTTGACCAAATGGGTTGGTTGACTTTTGAACTCTGAAACAGAAATGGAAGAAATAAGCAACTTGGCTAGACATGGATTGTGGCAAACAAGATGCGAATGCGAAGAAGACATTGACGAAAGTGTTAGAGAAAACATTTGGGGGCTCAAAGCCTGTAACTTCCTGAGAGCGTTCTCAACATCAGGCATAGCGTCGCCAAGAGATCCGCAAATGCAGTCTGCTTATATCCCGCGGTAAGATCTGCGGCTTGTGAAATCGCCAGCGAGCAGAGATATGATTAGAATTGGGCGCACATGACTGTGAGAGCTTTGCCGGCCCGCGGGTTCTTGGAAAACCTTGAGTTTCTGAAATCTTTGTAAATCATGGGGCCATTGGAGATGCGGATGCTTGGGCACAATGAGCTCCAGGGGCGGTTCCACGGCTCCCTGCCTTGGTCCTAAGGAGAATGTTACGATCGACACCCGAGTCGTGGCCTCCTTGCACGGCACGCGGTGCTTCACGAGGTGCCAAATCCCCTTGCTTTATATCTGCCGTTCAAAAGTGAACATCAACAGACAAATATCAGTCAAATCTTGCAGGGATGAAGAAGGATTGCACTTTGTTCTCCTGTAACAATTTTGTGTTCTTCAAACGACTGAAGAGCTTGGACGCTTGTCAGTAACGTACTATTCAAAGTTGCCTCAAGAAACCATAAGAAGAGGATTTAAGACACATGTATATCCTTGTTCTATCTTAATCTGAAAACTTTCAACTTCAATTAGTGAGGGATGGAAGCCGAATTTTCCATACCGTTAAAAGGTATCCAAGGTTGACCAGGAATGTGCTGGGCCAAGGGTTGGGAGCCATAGATGAGCCTGAAAAGTCCATCGCATCAGGACTGCTCACACTGTCGTCATCCTGAGGGATGGTGAGTAATCCTGAGTCTGCATGTACTTAGACTCCCGAAGAGCCAAGAGTCTCGGGAGTGAAGTTGTACTTGTTCATCCTGAGTTGCAACTCCATTCCTTGAATGGCTCCCCACTGTTTGTGCTAGCTTTGCTGCTAGATCCAAGACTAGGTTTTGCAACTCTATCGTCTTTCTATTAGATTTGAGGAACCATGTACATTGGCAGTCAATTGGACTGCAACAGAACATTGCAGGTGTGCGTGCGCATATGAGAGAGAGAGAGAGAGACCTTTGGTGAAGAGAGGCATCCAATTGGCAACAAAAAGAATGCACAGCCTGAGGAGAGCCAAATTTATAAGAGCCCTAGAGCCTCATACAGAGGTTCGATCTCACTGGGTGCTAGATATCCACTTCCAGTTATGACATCGGTATTCCTTCTCATGATCCCAGAGGGAAGATCAAGCAGTAATCTCGCCATTGCCTTCATCTCTGACATCAGCTTAAATGGAATCTTGTGACTCACAATCCTGAAACATCCCCAAGCCTCACATCTTTTCTCAGTTTCCGAGATCGCCCTGGAAGATCTTGAATATCAATCACAGGAACCTTTCCTTCCACCATCCCTTCTTTCTGTGTGTGCGCACGCGCAAGAGTTAGTTCATGTCAATGAGTTAATTCATGTCAATCCCTCTAATACAATTATAGCACTTGAATCCTACATGGTTGCTGTTGTCTAATGTCTACCACTCAATGTAACATGCAGGGCCTGTCTTCCTAATCTTGAAAATAAGGTCATGCAGTCGGGAAGCCATATACTTTTGAGTCCAGCACCGTGTGATTCCTACTATTTATTTGAGGTGTAGTGTGAGTTGGTGTAATAGACAAAGTCTAGTCAAGACATCGATAAGAGATGTGCCTGGCCTGATTAAGCCAAGGAGGCATCCAATGCGGTTTGGGTGCACGACCTTTAATGATCAGTGATGCAATATGATGTTCCTTGTTCCTTATTCCTCTCAATAAAACCTTCTTTTACAAGTGAAATTTGTCCAAGGTGTGGCGCCGCAACAGCATCTCTTAACTGCATACATCTCTTCATCTGCAAAGAATTCTCGATGTGAAAACACAGAGACAAAGGGCTGATCTTTGAATATAAAGAACTTTAAACAAACTGAGGATAGACATATTTAGGTAGCTGTATATGCCTACGTGCGTATATATATGTTGTATGCATTTGTGTTTATTTAGCTGGGGTATCAGCTCTGGAGTTCTCATAGGACCAGAAGACCCTGATGAAAGTATCGATCGAAAAATATGATCATTTGCCTCAACAGAACTTGTTTTTCTTCTCATATATCAAATTTTAGGTCCTAGCTTCAATGTATCTGGCAACTGCTAGAAGGGCCAACTCATTATGTAAGACATGGTTGGGTTCGGATCACTTACACGTCCGTCATCTACTTGGTTCGTTGTGAACGAGAGTAACTTTGATCCAGGAGTCCCGTGATGGAAGTGTGTATATAAAGGGCACAGCCAAAGTTAAGCCCTGTCAGCACACCAATACTAAGCAGACTTAAGATAATATGGATCGAAGCATTCTTGTTGTAATCAAATTTTCTTTCTTGAAAAGCAACATAAACGAAGAAAAACTGAAGGAAGAAAAACTGATCTATCTGAGAGCAAAGCAACATCTTGTCATTCAACTTATCAAATGGCATGACGTTTTGGAATTAAAAGGCCATCAGCGAAATTAAGATCACCTCCAATGAGAAATCCATTAAAATGGATGTCTTGGTGGGGACCTTAGCAACTTATTTAAAAGGTATGGTTTCAATGTAAATTCAGCCCCTCCGGCAAACCCGTTCAGGATTGAGCACAGACAAGTGCGAGAACTTCACCTGCCTCAAGTTTTGTAGAGAACCTTGGTTTCCTAAATCTTATTAAGTTATAGGTGCTACAACAAACTTGCTCCTTCTGTCCCAAAAGAAAGGTAGCAGCGCATACTTGGATAATCGCTTCTTTGCACAGCACTTGGTGCCTCACCTTGCTTTGCCTTCTGTTCCTCAATACCTAGTAACACAAACATGAATGAAATCGAAAAGATCCTTCTAAAAAATTCAGTTTAATTAATTGCCTCTCGTTTTGCCATGACCTAAATTTAAGCACTTAGCAATCGGTGCTTTTCACTTCACGTTGCGGATCTACTTTGACATCTCAATTCTTTTGGAAAAAGGTGGATTAAGTGCCCTTTTCTTTTCCTTTGGTTAAAATGCGATGCCTCCATTTTCAGTTGATGAAAGAAAGGATAGCGTCTACAATGGCCATATCTCCTAGATTGAGGAGGAATGTGCCGGTCCAGGGCTCAAATGGTGTAGACAAACCAGAAAAGTCCCTTACTTCGAGACGAGACATTCAATCTTAAAGAAAGGTAATAAAATCCCAAAATCAGTGTGAATTCGGATCCCTGAAGAACCAAATTCAGGAGTGTATACGTTGATCCGGAACTAGCAGGGTCATTCCTTGAACAAATCTCCATCCAATCGCATGCTTTGAGCCAACTTTGCTGCAATATCCGTCGGTAACCCATGAAATCATAGATCTCCTGTCAATGCATTATGAACTACCCACTCCAGATCAGCCATTATGGCCACTTCAATTTTGTTGTCAAAGGACCTATGGTAATCGCAAATTTTCTATGCGGTTGTTGGTGACCATCTTTCTGGCTCTTAGTAAAAGATACGTTAAGCAAAAATTTTGCCTAAGCTCGTTCCGCCGTTGACACAACAAACATAGTTCTATAAAAAAACACGTGTAGTGCATGATGTCTTAAATGAGTCTAGTGAACGAGATTTTTGAAATGTGATCGAACCGATGTATTAGAATGAGTCTAATGCATTCCTGCCAGATACTGTGCGACTGACGAAACAGGAGTTTCGTTTTTCTTTTTGCTCTCTGTGAAGCTCCCCTTTTAGAACTGAAACCTCCAAGGTTACATCTACAGTGTGCAAATTACATTTCCGATTACTAATAAAATAGCAGTCATTAGATATGGTCACCCACCGCCACAGAACTTGGCTTTCTTGTCAAGCATCAAATCTTCGGATTTATCTTCATTGGGGACATCGTTGGATTGCTTGCATATACATCAGTTCTCTCCTCAATTCGTTGCAGACGAAAGTTAGTGGCCACGAGTTTCACACATCCTAGAAATTTGTAAGGGCAGAGCCAGTGTTAATTCTTGTCCGTGCAGATATGTGCAGGCTACTCAAACAGCAGATTTTGGCATTCTTGATTTTTTCTGATTTCGTTCTTGGGAGCAACAAAAACGAAGAAAAACCAGAAACACAACCAATCTATTTGGGAGCAAAGCAACTTGTCATTCTACTTTTGCATTGGCATGATGTTACGTACACAAGTAAAAGGCTACCGGCAAACCTAAGATTGCCTTCAATTATAAATGTTCCTCAAGAATGGTGAAGCTGATAGTGTCCATTGAAATGAATTTCTTATTATCAGTGGGGATCTTTGCAACTTATTAATTTGGTATCATTTCGCCGTGAACTTTCAGCTGCTTTGGCACATCTGCTCAGGATGGAGCACGCACAAGCGTGAGAGCTTCGCCTGCCTGAAGTTTCTTGGAGATCCTTAGTTTCCTATAATCTTCATAAGTAATAGGAGCAAAGAGACGCGGGTGCTCGGAGTCCACAAATTCCTGTGGTGCTTCAACAACTTCCTCCTTTGGTCCCAGAAGAAATGTGGCAATGGACACTCGGATTGTCGCTTCTTTGCACTGAACTCGGTGCCTTACATTGCACCACCTTCTGTTGCTCCATACCTAACAACACATAAACATCAAAAGAAAATTCTGAGGAAATATATAAAAGAAAATTGCAGTTTAAGCTCATTTACTATGATTATGTAATACGATTCGCCTCTCATAATAACCTATATTTTAGCCCTAGTAATCAGTGCTTATGACTTCCCTTTGCGGTCTGTCTAAAGATCTGATTATTGAGTTTCCAACCCGAGTTATTAGCTCTACCTAAGCAAACAACCATATAAATAGGGGATAAAGTGTCTTTTTTTAAGCGAACATGATGTCTTTCTTTCCTCCAATTTGGCCAGCACTATGGGGGGCCGTGTGATGTGCCACTTTTTTTTTTCGAGATCTTTCATTCAATCATCAAAGAAATGATGAAGTACCTACCGCTGCCATATCTCCTAGATTGACGAGGAATGTACCAGTCCAGGGATCAACTGGAACGAACGCACCGGCCAAGTCCATTACTTCGAGACCACCGACATTCTCGTCATCTTGAAGAATGGTCAGGAATCCTGAGTCAGTGTGTATTTGAACCCCTGAAGACCCAACTGCTTCAGGAGTGAAGTTGTATTTGTTGATCCTGAATTGGCAGGGCCATTCCATGAACAATTCGCTGTCTAGTCCCATGCTTTGAGCCAGCTTTGCGGCAATGTCCATGATGAGTTCATGTATTGCTTGGGAATACTTCAATATTATTCCTCTAAAGAAGGGCAGGAAAAACCGCTATTTATACAGATTGACATAACCATACTTCGACGTACCAGTTTCTGTAAATAAGCTGTAAAACCATCTAAATAACACAATCATTGAGCGTTAAGATATTATGAATAGCAACCAATGCTACCAAATTACCAAAGAAAAATGATTTGATGTCTATGGCTAGCCCATGAATTTATCATAAATCCCGTCTGTCAATGTCGATTTTGAAACATTATATTGACTGATAACTGCAGATAAGCCCCGATAGCAGCCAATTTTATGGGCATGGCAATAAAAACCATCATCATCTACAGTCAAGAAACAAATAAAAACTTTTCTCGTGATTCCTAGAGACCGTCTGTTTTTTTCATGAGTTCTAAAGAGCACCTGCCACTTTAATTTGAAGATGAGCCAGCACAAGCAATTAGTTTTCATTCCCAGTAACAGCAGCATTTGCTATCAGCTCTAAACAAGTCGAGTCAATGTGAAAGGCATTCAAGAAAACATGGACTTTTCAGTCCACCTAGTCTAGAGATAGAAAGAGAGGGAGGAAATCAACTTCTTACACCCCGAAATGGGGGTGTAGAGTACGAGGAAGAGCACCTTTGTTGAGGGGATGCATCCAATTGAGAACAGAAGGCCTGGACAGCTTGAGGCGAGCCCATGTCATAGAGCCCCAGAGCCTCGTACAGAGGATTCTTCTCACTGGGTGCCATGTACCCACTTCCTGTTATCACATCCGAGTTCCTCTTCTTGATCTCAAAGGGAAGATCAAGCAAAGACCTCACTACTGCCTTCATATCTGACATCAGCTCCAGTGGAATGTTGTGGTTCACTATCCTGAAGCACCCCCAGACCTCACATGCCTCTCTCAGTTTCTCATATTGCCCTGGAAAATCTTGAATGTCAATCGCAGGAACCCCTCCCTCCACCATTTTTTTTTCCCTCTCTTCTTTCTCTTACAGCAAAGGGTCTTCTTCTTTTGCTGTGAAAGGCTCTCCTCTTTGAATCTTCCTTATTTAAAGTGTTAAAATAGAATTGGACCCAGATGGGGCAATCGGGAAATTTGACGACACGGTTCCCGTTTGTGTGCCATTTTGTGTGGCATGTGGGTCCCGTCTTCGGGATCTTGATTGGTCTTTCAGCAACCATTAGGACCCACTTGCTAGGGCAAAGAGGGACCGTGATGGAGACTGATTTACTATTTACGGCACTCGTGGACAAGTCTCTGCATTTCTCGACGGGAATTGCATAGCTATAGGGAGCTTTACTTTAGCCTCACGACGCTCATGTGGGTGTCGACAACGACTAGATGACTTCATCGCGCTCGTCATCCGATAGCAAGGTTTGGGTCAAGGCGCATCGGTGGGGATGCGCACATGCATTGTGTGCTGTCGGGACAACTTGATAAGTTTCGTGAAAAATAAGTAATTCAAAGAAGTTTTGTTAAATAATAATTTATATCACTTACTAAAAAATGAATGAACGGACGATATTTTCAATATTCACAAAAATACTTAGATATAAATTATCGCCTTTAATGAAAATATTTTTCATTGACTAAATATTCTAAGAGATCATTTTTTGGAAAATGTTTTTTAAATCATTCATATTTTACTAAACTTATGTTTCCCAAATGTTGGGCCAAAGCCTTATTTGATGATGTTTTGCCTATCCTTTCTTTTTTATTTCAAGTTTCTTGCGCGTGCCTAATTTTGATTCAAGAAACTGCTGAAGTGGTTCATTAGGTTGCCTTTTCTTAGTATGTTGGAGCAGCACACGATCCATGAACGAGCAGCTCAAGGCTTCATGTCTACTCAGAGACAATTTGGCCTACACCAGCTATAAAAAGGAAATGACGATAACCCATCATGGCAGCTTGTGTGAGCAAGAACCGAAATGAAAAATGCAATCCCTTTTCTGATACACAACATCATGGCAGTGTCTTCCTTTTGTTCAAAAGAACCCGGCACACATCTAAAACCTATTTAAGTTTTAGGAATCTTGCAAAAGCAAAGTAAAAATAACGGGGTCACCCAAAAAAAAAGTAAAAATAACAGGATTACCAGAGGACATCACAAAAATAACGAGGTCACCCAAAAAAATAAGTAAAAATAACAGGATTACCAGAGGACATCACAAGGACTTCTGACGCATTCATCAGATTTTGCACGCAGAAACTTGCTCTGAGTACTAATAAATCACATGAGTTCCTGCGTCTTAGAAAACTGCTCCTCATGTGGACGAAGTATACATGGTACCAAGCATAAGCACGGTACGAATGCCCCATCATAAGAAGAGAGGCTGATTTAGGTTTCACGAAATCAATAGGTTTGACCATTTCCCCATGGCATCAAGAACAGAAGTAATCTAACAATCAACGAAGGCAACTCAAAAACGTTCCTTTTGATAATAAATACATTTGCGGTCTCACCATCATTAAGTACAAAATATTCACCAACTAAATTCTACAAACAACCAGCTAGCTTCTAGATATGAAATTGGGAAATGTAATAAATATATACACAATGTTCTTGACTATACAGATGATCTTTATACCAGTCAAAAGCCTCCAGAGATGGCACCGGAATTGCTGTGAGATGCTTTTGCGAGAGGCAACCAGCTCAACTGGTCAATGAATGTGGCTGACAGCCAATGGAGTAATCTTTCATACGCAAGATAGGTCATTCCACCTATGCTATTCGTACAAATCCCATCATACAACACTAGAGGGAATGACGACCATCAGTCCGTTCTCTCAAAGGTCGCTCATCTTGAATGTCTTCAAGATCTTCATGATCTCCTCTCTTCCCAGCTTGCTCCTTCCAGTATGCGACCAGTTTTTTCAAACGGACGATCTCTTTTGATGAGACATTTTTACTTGGATCATTCACAATTGACCGAACTCTTGATGCATACCTGAACATGCAAATTTAAGGAATATTGTTAGTTCGAAAAGGGAAAACAACAAACCAAGCCACTAGAGAAGTTGAAGCCAACAAGTCTTTGGCTAGCAGTCTATACATGTAATGGGAACAAACTGCTAATCGATTGCAATCATGATCACTAATAATGGCTCAGGCATCTATGTATAACAGTTGCACACACCCACCTCACCCTAGAAATGACAATTTGTTAAACAAATACTTCATAAGCAACCATTGTAAGAAAGCAAAAAGCACATAATAAATATAAGGACTTACATCAAAGAATTGTAAGTCTCGTCCAAATTTGACTCAGCAGGTGATACATTGACAAACATAAGTGTCTTCGCATTACCCCCGAGTGAGTCACTCATTAGCATTGTCAACTTATGGTTCCTATATGGTATGTGCTGACCAGAAGAAGATAAAGCACTGATGACATCCCCAAGAGCAGAAAGTGATTTATTGATGCTTTGAGCCTCCTTAAGCTGATTGCCTGAAGAGCCTGACTTCTTAATTCTTTCAGACCCAGCAAGGTCAACAAAACTAAGCTGCAAAAATTCAGTGTAATACGCTTTCCTAGTAAGCATTGTGAAAATGCAAACTCAAATCCAAGAGACAGGAAAAAACTAATAAGTTTTGGGAAATGGACTTAACATTTCACAAGTAAACACCAAACAAAAATGATAAATCATTGTGATACCTTTCCTCGAGCAACAGATTGAGTTTGCAAGTTTGTACTTTCGATAACAATAGAAAGTATCAGATGAGATCTTGAACTTTCTTCATTCATTTGTGTCTCAGAAGTATGCCTCTGTTCAGAGCCCCTCTGAATTATGCTCCTTAATTCGTCAATTGTTGATATTGATACAACAGTGACGTTTTCAACAGATACCATGCCCTGCAAATTAAAAGTACCAAAATTACCACTAAATCCATTAAAAGATAATCAAATTAAGTAACCAAATCCAGATATTTTTCACTTGCCTTCGAGTCTTTCTTTATGTCCAACTTCAAGCGCTTTGCATTCTTCGGAAGTAGAAGATCCACGAGCGTATCTTGATACAACTCTATCATGTAGGCCTATAAATGGGAATTGACACCAAATGAAGTACTTGAGCACTGAACATGTGATATGTTTTGCAGATTCAACAAGCCGTCACATTTTCACACTATAAAATCAACAGAACTTAGGTTTGACTGCGTGAGCATCATTCCTAAAAGTACCTTTAAGGAAAACGAGAATTTGTTGCTATCCCTCTTTAAAATTTTGAAGAGTTCTGTAGTAGCCCGAGGAGTGAGACCAGGATTGCTGTCAGATCCATAAATTGTGAAAGTCTTTCCCGAACCAGTTTGACCGTATGCAAATATGCATACATTATACCCGTCTACTGCAGATTGAACCAAATACTGCAATGTAGGAAATAGGTTAAGCATACAGACATCTTATCAAATAACATAGCTCCTTACATACACATTTCAGGATATTCACTAGCATCCAAGACTTACTCTTGTGTCCTCAAACACCTCTTCTTGTGATGCCATGCCATCAAATACTCGATCATATAAGTGTTGCTTTGCTTTATCATCTTTCCATGGATGTTCTACAGTGAACTCATCCACATTTGTCAGCACATCTTTTTCCTTTTCAAGGATCTCTTTCTCATTTAGAGGTCTCAATCGACAATATACTCTGACCTTGCCTTTCATATCTGAGACATTCCATCGCCAATCATGCATCCGTGAATAACAAAGTTGCAAGAGTTTTCTTATAATGAGCTATTGTATTGACATTCAAGCCAAATTGAGAAGGCTTAACAGGCAAACAAACCTTCAATGGTGTTAAAATACCGCTTCCTTAAAGTTTGTTCTTCTTTATAAAGGACCTCTAGCTCAGCTAATTGAGCCCCTTGCATCTTCAAGATAGCAGCTGTCTGCTCATTCTTTCTATCAATATCCTGGAAGATGAAACACCATTGCGAATAAAATCTCTTTTCAGCTCAATGACAGGAGAAAGAAGTCATATAAAAAAGAGACGACATAAAAAGTATCTGGGCAAAAATAGTACTCATGGCAAAACAATCAGGTGAAGATTAATTACCTCTTTCATCTCTCTCAATTCCTCGAGCTCCTTGAGATTATTCTGTAAGGTAGCTAGCTCTGTGTTTCTATTTGAAAGAGCTGTCTCAGATGTAGACAAATCTCTTGTAGCCACTTCCAATTTCTTTTCAAGTTCGGACACTCTAAGCTTCAAGGCCTTCCTTTCTTGTTCAAAGTTTCTCTTAAGTATTTCCATCTGCATTTGCAGGAAATATTCAAAACATCTTCCAAGGAAAAAGAATCACAATCATTATACTAAGATTAATTAAAGGAGATGTCACCTCATCGGCAATTTTTCTCTCCAGTCTAGACATTTTCTGCTCCAACAATGCCTTTTCATTTACCAATCTCTTCATGTTTTCTTCTGTTTCATGTACCTCCTCATCACGCTCCTTTAGCTCTTCTTGAAGTTTTTGTACCACCTATTTATAATATCCACCATTTTCCATAAAATACATAATAATAAATAGCAGTAGAATCTCAGCTCGTAACCAGAGTAAACTATCACCACACCTGATTATTTGCTAAAAGTAAATCTTTCTTTGCAGTACTCTCCGATGCTTGACTGCTTAACTTGGTCAATTTTGCTTCCAAGCTCCTCTTCTCTGAGATTGCAGCCTGAAAGACAAAAGAACTTATTCAAATGACTTAAATTTTTTATAAAAAAAAAAAACAGAATTATGATTAGGCAAACGAATGGTACTTGAAGAGCTGTGTCCGTCTCATGACAAAGAGCTTTTAGCCTATCACAGTCCAGCGTCATTTCAGTTAAGTTTTGCTTCTCCAATCTCAAAGAATCTCTCAAGGCCTCCATTTCTTCCTGGAGGGTCACTTCTTGCTTCTGTTTTTCACGTAATTCTTCCAGCAACTAATAACACAGTAAACCGTATGAGTTTTCATGAGCGAGAAAGAGAAAAATGGGATGGTACCAACTTGAAATTGCATAATTGACAATGCATTCATATCATGCAATAGACAAGCAGTTCTATCATGCAAAACTAGTCACATAGAGAGCCTTTGATGCCCGAAAAGCAGTTCCATCATGCAAAACTAGCCATGTAGAGAGCCTTTGATGCCCTTAAAAATATTGCTAAGAATGCTAACAAATTACAAAATTACTCAGGCTGCTAATTAATAATATAGAATTTCACAAAATACAGACTTTATCATATTGGTTGAAAAAAACATACCTCAAAAGCTAGTCTTAACGCCATTCAGAAAGAAAAGAAAATCAGATGGGGCTGTTCCATCCCCACGGAAAAAAGAGACAGAGGAAGGAAAAGGACCCAAAGAAAAAAGCCCTTGTTAAAGCACTAAATATATCTTTTATAGCGACAATGAAAAACTTACTACAATTATTGTGCAACAGAAAACACAGGTTTGTCATCATTCATTGCATGTAGGATGTTTAGTCACTTACCTGATCAGCGTTCTTCTGAGAATTCTCCAGAGCTTTAGATAAATCTTGCACATGTTTTTCATGAACTTCCACACTAGGTGGTTTGAAATTGTTAGAAGCATCTCCATTTACAGAACCACTAGCTATGGACCTGGCCTTAGAGTATCGTCGCAGCATAACATCGTTTATATGTGTCTGAAGAGCAACACAAATTTCCTCACCCTGCATGAAAATGAAGGACAAAGATACAGCGGTCTATCTTTGAAACAACAAATTCCATAAACTCAAATGTTGCAATTTACCAGAAATAATTATGTAAAAGAAGTCACTTAAACCTGTTTCGTTTCAAATTGGAATATGTGAAGAACTCCTGCAACTCTCATTTTGAAAAAAACAGCAGTATTGCTGCTGCCAAACTGCATTATATCTCGTAATTCAGCCGAATGTAGGTATTCTTTTGGAACTGGGCGAAAAAAATGAACCTGTTTACAAGTCATGGAACATCAAGAGGACATTAGAACCAGAAGGATAAGTTGACTCTGAGTCTAAAGGAAAGATAGATCTAACCCCACGCTTATTGATGCCCAGAACAATACGGCCCGGCAAGAGTCCAATCGGATCATCAATCTTGCGCACACTAAAGAAAACTGAATTTCCATAAGGAAGTGTCCGCAAAATCCGTAGGAATT
Source organism: Melaleuca alternifolia (assembly GCA_019926035.1). NCBI lineage: Eukaryota > Viridiplantae > Streptophyta > Magnoliopsida > Myrtales > Myrtaceae > Melaleuca > Melaleuca alternifolia. Next base: position 2,068,092 of record JAGKPW010002416.1, on the reverse strand, counting down.
GTTGTCTTGCATCATCTTTGGTAAAATGCTCCTATGCAACAGCCAGTAGTCATGAAGAGTAAGTAAGAAGTTTTTTTTTTGGTAAAAGAGTAAGTAAGAAGTTATAGTGCAGGTAAGACAAGATTATCATGTATATTATGTATGCAACTAAGATTCATCCAGACAAAATAACTAACAACTCCGAATTAAAGTATTAAGCACAACCAATCAAGAGAACGGAACAATAGTATAGAAGGCGGAGTAGAGAAAAATAAAGTGAGCCATTCAATTCAAGTTAGCTTTTTGAAGTAACAGAAGGCAGGGGATGGGAGACTGAGGGAATTTTCCTTGAAGAGCTTCATCTAGATCACAATCTCACCATTGATCGATATCGTGAGAGAATATCCAGCTCCCATTCCCTCTTTGCTCTGGTAATTGCAATTTGTCGAGGGAGAAAACGTTCCAAAAGGGAAGTCCAATCACTGAGAAAATTGAAGTCCCAAAATGAAAATCCCAAAAGGGAATTACTGATAAAGAAATATGCCAGTCAACTAGAAAATGAAATCTCAGCGATACCTGCCTATAAATGTGCAATAGGGCTTTAAGTTAGAAAGGATGTAGAGAAATCAGTACTCACGTGCATGATTCAGGATTACCAACAAATCCAATCTCAGCCAAAATTTGCAGCGCAGAAAGCTGCGCAGCATCATCCCTTCCAACAGGATAATTGCCCAAGATATAATCATGCTGCAACTGTTATCAAGTAGCAAAGACTTATCACTAAAGAGATGCAACCTTACCATCATCAAGAAGAACTAAAAGTAGCTCCAAGAGCCAAAACGCAATATAATGGGTGGATACATACTTGAACGTAGGATAACTGCACAAACATGGGATCTGTTATGGCTTCATCAGACTCCCGAAAAAGCTTCTTTTTGAAAGTCAATTTGCATTGCAAAATTTCTCCTTTACTCCGATCCTTCGCTGCTTTAAATTCAGCCAGAAGGTCTCCAATGTATTTGTTGTCATCTAACCCGATATATTCCTCTAAAACAAAACAAACATCAGTTAACTACTTCAACTAAGCATGATTGGTAAGCAACAGCTGGCCAGAGTATGCACCATTGCCTGGATCTGGAGATTTAGAACCAGTAACTACTTTGCGGCACTCAAAAAGACTGAAACTAGAGTATGCTGACAATTTGATAATCCCTGCAAGTTCCTGAAGCAGTTATAAAGTTGGATCATTACAGTGCTTACAAGCTCAGAAGAGGAAAAGGATGACTAAGTACAGTACAAAAAAAAAATTCACTTCCATCAATATCACCCAAGATTGACTTAAATTTACAGTGAGGAAACGAGAATGTGGCTAAAGATGAGCAATCAGATGAAGGGTTGCAACCATACAGTACCGATAATCTTCTAAGCTATTTGCACAGAAAATAGACCAATCAGCTGCTCGAGGACATTTTGGAGCTTAAAAATAATTTTGGGAGGTTGATTTCTGTGGCATCTATTCTCCTGTTGATTTCCAATTTAACCATGTGACTATTACCAGAACCATTCAGTTCTCTTAAATTTGATGGTTGTTTACTTCGATGAGTGAGCTGTGTAGTGCTACCTATTATCTAACTTTTGAAAAATGTTACTTAAGGCTCCCAAAAAAAGGATCTTGTTCTGCATAAAAACTGGTAATTATACAGCCATTTCTTCCTGTGGTAAAGAGAACAATTACTTATAGACACCAAGGAAATGCCAATGACAACCGTGCCTAAATTTCATACATAAGAACACTGATTAACAAGTTCAGTTAAATTATGTTTCCTCCTATTTTTCATCAAATTATCCTTTTTTATTTCTGCATGGCATTCAATTTGCTCAGAAATTCACAAGTTCTGAAAGTACCTCTACTGCATCAGCCACTGTTGTTGCCATATCATATGTAATCTCTTCAAAAGTTTCATCTAAGAAGAATACTATCGTTGTTAGCTTCCGGCCTGTTAGAAGAGCTTCAATCTCCTCACGTCCTGGTATCGTGTGCCTTGGGCCAGCCTTAACAGAACGCTTAAGAGCATTCAAAGTATTTAATGCAAGAATTTGGATTTCAGAATCAGTGCTAACACCATGTGCCACATTATGGACATACTCAGACAGAAAACCGCCAATGTCCTTGCTAGGAGGCATTGAAGATGCACATAAGTACATCAACTCCCAAGCATTAATTAAGTGTTGCCTGGAATAGGTTAAACTTGGCAATTTAGCCGAAGGTGAAATCAATAAAGAAAAACAATATATTAAACTCTATGAGAGATTAAAGCTTACACCTCTCAGGATTATTCCTTGTTTGCTTTGAAACTTGAGCAAACAGCTCATCACGGAGCTCGGATCTCTTCAACGTTTGTTTATACAATTTTCCAACTAACTCAATCCGCTCATCTAAGCTTGGTGGAGAGACTCTATCGGATGAATCAATGCCCATGTACTTCAGGATTATCTGGAAGAGCTTAGTCGCTCGGCTCACCAGATCACTATTGATTTTTAGTAATGAAGTTGGTATGGGATCCTGCAAACTTTAATTACTTAGCATTCCATGGGTTTATATCACCTAAAAGTATAAACTACCATCAAAACACAAATCCTCACCTTCTGGAAGCACAACATGTCCTCAAAGGTAAATTTTTCACGAACTTGTGGGCCCACAGATTTCTTTGAGAAAAACCCACGTTTTCCAGCAGATTGAATCTGTTTCTGCATCAACCTCAAAAACCCCTCCACCTAGAGAAAATAGAAATTATTTTACTTGATTATCAGAGGTGACAACTAATAGGGAAAAGAAATAAGGATCGGTTGAGAACCTGAAATCTATCAAACAAGGGTATAGCGCCAGCAAGCTCGGGTGGAATTGCCCTTGATAGAGTAGTTGGTGTGCTGCAGGGGAGAGAACATAGAATTACTAAGGAGAACTAGGGTGATTCGTATTTATCTGCTAAAAAGTCGCAGGCCTTGTAAGAGCTAATATAACTAGGTTAATAAAGGAGGGAAAAAATCGTCAGAATAGTCTAGTCCAACAACAAAAACAAAAATAGTGTAAAGCAATTGTTAAGAATATCCACCGGAAATGAGGATTACCTGACTCATTTCAAAATATCTAAATATAAATTCAAGTGTCTGAGATCGTAGAGATAATCTCATATGAATAAAATGCCAATCTATAGCAAGCTGCCTGAATTTAGATAGTGAAATCAAGTCGATGACTCTAATCCTTTTTTTAAAACATATGCCTCGAATCATCATTTTTTTTCTGTCGTAATAAATGTTGCATCAACAATTATCTCAATTTATAACAAAATCCCCTTTTGGCTGTAAAGGAAAGAACATAAAATAAAAAACGGAGAAGAATAGTTAACTGCCAAGAAGTCAACAAAAGATTCTCGAGCTGCAGAATGAGGAAACACACATGCTCAGTAAATGAGATCAACATAAATGCATGCAACTCACGGGGGTGCAAAATTGGAGCCATCGCTGTCATAGCCATCTCCATTTGAGAAAGCTGAGTTGTGCAAAGGGGATCCTTCGTTTCCAATAAGGGAGCCAAAAGAAGACCTGTTACTTCTGAAACTCTGTGCCATACTTGGCTGCGCATCAATTGTCATTTCACAGAACGCCTCTCATTATCTTCTTCACATAACCAAACAGCCCCTTCTCCCTTTTTGAAGCATTCGAGCTCCTGATTATAGCCTAGTAAAGACTGCAGATGTAAGACATACAAAGGTCAGAAATTTGCCCAATGAAAGGCTCCTTTGCCATCGAAACAGTCTTCTGTAGTTGTTTTCTAGTAAAACAAGTCCGATAAACCAACATTATTAACCTCCCCAGAAAAATCATGGTAATAAGCTCTGACATTATCAAATCATAGTGGAGGCTTTCGTTTTGGTATTCCAAATAACTCGTATTATCATTTGGACTGGAAACACTGGAACTACCAAAAATGGAACTACCAAAAATGAGTTTTTGCTTATCGATTCAAACAGCCAATTTCCGAAGCTGCTTTCAATCTAAAGTGCAAATTAAACAGAAAATACAGACGATCAGATTACAGCTACCGCAGCTAATCATCTCCAGAACTTAAAAAAACCATATTTGACAGAAAAACCATCCGTATGCGCAGCAAGGCGATGTATTCCATAAAGAACACGCGAGCAAAAATTCCACACAGCACCGTGAAACCGAACTCAAATTCTACGGAAGAGACATGGAAATAAAGAACCCATGAGATCCACATATATGCAGATTCCGCGGACGCCACCCATTCGCATTTCCGGCAAACAGGCGCGGGACGAGCCAAGGAAGAACAAGAAAATAGGAAGACTCCCGTATCAAAAACGACATTCACGTGGGAGATTCGTCTCGGCGCAAAGGGGAGAACAAAACACACAAAAAAGACGGGAAGCGCCGTGCGAATGCAGCATTGGAGCAAAGCTTCGAGATTTGACAAAGCGGAACTAAAAAGCAACGAGAAGAAGAAGGCCGGACAAAATGGGTAATAACGCGAAGCAACCTTTCTAGGGGAATGGAGAGAGATCTGAGCCTCGATCAGCTTCGCCTCGAACAGCAACACAGAGAGAGAAGAAAGAGAGAGAGTATCAGCGTCCTCAATGGCTTCCGTTCCTCCACACGCGCTTCGAGCTTTGTCCTTCAGATCTTAAACGAAACGAAATCGAAAGAGAAGAGAGAGAGAGAGAGAGAGAGAGGAGGGTGCTGGGGAGGGGGGAAGAGGCGTCCGTGCAAAGCAGTGGTAAGTGCGACCGGAGGAGAAAACGTGAAATGCCCCAAAAATAAAAATAAAAATCATTTCATTTTCCTGTTGTTATTAATTATTACTTAATTTTGGCGCTGTCCGATTTGTTCTCTCCTCTCTTTTGAAGAAGAAGAGAACAAGAAAACGGTCAGGATAATCTTTTTCCTTATTCATAGAGGAAAATCCAGGCAATGGCGACCTTCTTGAACGCTTCCGAATCGCCCTTGCCGCCGCGGTTTAATTACGGGGATCGCCCTCCGATTTGGGAAATCTGCAAATTGAAATTTTGATTTCTTGACATATATACACACACGACGATGGGGGGCAGAAAAAGTTAAAGAAGGAAAAAAGGGGTTGAGGGAGAGAGAGAGAAGGGGACGTTGAAGGCGGGAAAGCTCCAAAGGTGCGACCTTTCTTGTGGTTGCAGGCACCTGCAAATGGCGACGTCCGCAGCGATTTGGACCCTTCAGCTTCGTACAACTACGCGGGTCCCCTACATTTTCTTTTCCTTTCTTTTTTATCTTCTTAGACTTAGAATGATTAATGCACTGCGGATCGATGTGTATTGGGATTATTCTCGTGAATATTAACTTGGAAATGGATAGAAAAGCATAGAGCTGTCCAAGCTTCTCGCTATGTACTTTGCCGAGGTTTTGAGGCCCAAAAGGGACAGTTTTCGACGCGAAACATGCGTTTGTGTCTGTGCTTTCTCAAATGGTTCTTGCAATTATCATGACCGATTGAGGTCGACACTGTGTAATTGAGCAAACTTGGACCAATTGTGCTCATCCGATTCGACAGGACTACAGTTGCTATGCACGATTTCGCTCAGCAGATCTCACCCTCTCTTTCTTTTTCTTTTTTTTTTGGGTTTCTCTATGGCCTTGTCCCAAATCTCATGTACTGAGTCAATGCATGGAACCCTAGGACATTGGGAAGAGGGGATGTTTTTCTTGTAGGCCCCTATCTTGATTGCTTTGTTTGCTCTCCTCCTCGGGACCTGCCACCACAATTTGTGCTTTGCCAAATGTAATGTGCGGGAAGATCGGAGACTCTTTAGTCCCATGTGTAGGTAAATTTCGTAGCCAATCAGGGTTAATCCGGATAATTTGCCTAACGATGATCTTCACTTTATTAAAAGAAGAAGGAAAAGAAAGCGTCTCTCGCCGGAAGCACATAGCAAAGAAGCCCAAAGGCCGGCCTTGCCGGCTAGTGCCTGAAGGCAGGATTCTCTCCAGATGGGGAAACTGAGGAGGAGTAGCCAAAAGAGTAATTAAATGGGTTTTTTCGTATACTTTATTTTTGGGTTTGGTTTGGCCAATGATGATGCGGAGTATTGATTAAGCTCACGAGAAATACCAGATTGACTCTTCACCAGCCCCTATTGATGGACACCACTTAAATCCTGCGTCTGACGAGTCGTGAAGGCCAACCACGAACCAGCTCCAACAACAAATGACCACAGCCAGGTCAAACAATTGTGGCATTTAAGACACGCATGGACAAGATGGAGTTTCTGTTTTCCCTGCGTATCTTTTCTTGCCTTTTCTTAAGTCTCTCTCTCTCTGTGCGTGCGCCCCCTTAATGTCATTTCTTTACTTGGGCTCAAAAGATTGAAGCAAAATTCTGAAACAGCAAATAGCAGTGAACCTGAACATCAAGCCAACAGCCATGTGTAGGGATAGGGAAAAATAAAAGGTGATACCACAACAAATGATTAAGCTAAAAAAAGCAAAGCTTCTTTTTTTTTTCTTTTTTTGCAGCTTTTGGGCAACAATCTTAATGGTAAGACTTTTTGGGAAATTTGGGTAGAGGTCAATCGACAATGATCAAGGACGTTGAAATGCCACCAGAATGCTTCTTTAGGAAGAAAAACAAAGTTCACCTATTACTCATACCCCTGAAAACTACAGTCTCCGTGCACACACCGTAATCATGTGGCGGTTGTGTCTTTCGGTTTTTCGATTTTTTTTTGCCAGTAGTTGGCACTTCAGCCTGAGGTGAGGTAAAGCAAATCCCACCAATTCCCAATGCAAAACGCCTCTCTTTTCGCTACTTTACTAGGAAGAGTGTAAAGCTAAGCGACACGAGACAAGATTCTGAATTATCTGTTCTTTGAATTCAAGCATGTACTGATTCCCTTTTGTCATGATGAACAAGGGTTCTGTAGCATGACCCCGAAGCTACCCAAGAAACCGCGTTTGCAAAAAGTCCCAAATAAAGGGTCCCCAATCATGTGCTTGCACCAAAATAAATCATTCGCTCGATCATTGCACTAACTGCTGCGAGTGATCTAAAAGGAGAGCACTGTGACTTTCTTCTCTGCCGCATAAATTTATTATTAAGCTTCCCAATGCAGCACCAATAAGCATTGACCCGCCGTGCAGAAGAAAGTGCCAAAGCATTGAACATCAGCTGAGGTACGAAGACAAGAGTTTCAGCGAACTTTTGCTCTACAACAGGTATTCAGAGACAAATTTTCATCCACATGGAAAATCATACACCGGACGACAGGCGTAGCTAAGAAAAAGCATTACAAGATATTGATATGGAGATAGAACTTCGAAATCTAAATTTAACAAATATGAAGATAGAGTTGTAGAACAAGATTATTACTTATTTCTTGAAGATATGCTTTGTCTATCCTTCAAAATGGAGCTATAATCTGATGCACTCCATAATTCAGAAGGCATGACCAAAAAGAATCTGCCTCTTCTCAAGCTACAGCAAGAGTATATGAATAAATTACAGAGACATAAATGAAAAGGAAAAATTATTCTTACTCTATCCTCAACTGCAAGGTACCACTAACAGTGCATCAAAATTCTGTCAAATTGTTAAAACGCAGTCGCCTGGGCTTAACTGAAAATGGGTAGCCCTTAATTTTTTGAGTTTAAAATTTTTTTACCAAAAATGCGTAAGCTCTCCATAACAGCTTGTATTCGACCTGATATAGCATTATACAGAGATCGCTGTGCTGCCTCATCAAGTCCACATGGAGAAGGACTAGTCCATCCAAAGGTAGGAAGTGAAAAGTCACGAGAAGTAGTTATTGCCATTTCCCTCATTTTAGGAAGGTTGAATTCAATCGGCTCACCTACAACTATATTTATTCTTTTATTACATAGGGGGAGAGGAGGTCTTCTGCCACGGAAGTAGTTTTCAGGCATAACCTGAAAAGGAATTGAAAATTAATGAGGAAACAATGCCCAAGCAAAAAATAAAAATAAAAAAATCAACAATATCAAATCAAATCAGGGTTCTTTCTCATTAAGAGCATAATTTTTTATGCTTCAGCAAAACTTTTTGCTTCCCCCGCCAGTAAGTGTCACTGCAAGATTTAGATTAAGAAAAAAGAAAAAATTAATCTAGACAAGCCCAAAGTTCACAAGAGCAATATATCACTAGATCATATTTTAAACATCCTTGAGCAATGGCAGGGTCCAGTACATATTGTTCAATTTCTTGTCAGATATGCTTATCAATAGTCCACATCGAGTTGATCAGCTTAGACAGGCCAAATTTTTCAAAGAACAGACAGTGACAGAAATATTAATGAAAACAGAAACATTCATTTAATCCAGATGTTCCATCGCTAACTATGGTATATGAGGTCTGCTGCTCAACTAACAGCAAAAAGTGAAGCTAATAAAAAAATGATCTATGATCAGTACCATACTGATTATGTTTCTCCCTTTTGTGTCTAAATCAGAACATGAAGTTGGATGCTATGTGAAAGTGATTTCAGTATTCCACGAAATACAATCCCCAAACACATGGAATCATCATCTAGTATTTCACTTGCATGTGACTCCTACAAGTCTTGAAGAGATTGCGCAACAACAGTAACTATAATGAACTCCTTATGTAAGCACTGAACACCAAGTCAAGCATGCCTATATCCTTACCATAAAAAATAGAGTTAATTTCCCTCACAACAGATCGACAACAAAATCATTATCCAAGAACCTTTTACTAGTAGAAGAAGTGAATTAGGGATAAAAAAGGTGTACGTCTCTTGTCACTGAAAATAAGAAGCATAGATAGATACCCAACAGGTCAAGCAACAAGCTGACCTGATAAATAATAAGTAAATTGGTCCATGCAATAGACTGGTATACAATCACTATTTCCATGCTAATATCCAAATTACCTCATGAAGTCCATGATGAATGATTGGCAGAACGATTGGTGTTACAGGGGCTCGATCAATTAGACTAGCAGTTCCCCACTTCAATCGCCGTATAGGTCCACCTTCTTGGGACACTTTTCCTTCTGGAAATGTATGCAACTGCAGATCAGCAATATGTTCAGTAAAACTACCAATGTAGATGCACATGATTGGGGGGTTGAGGGAGTGCAGGGGTTTCAAATCACATAAAAATTCAAAATTATAGTTTTCCACCATTATGGATAGTGTAGTGATATAGACTATAAGGAAAAGCTCCATGCACCATTTTTTTTCTCTCCTTAGAAGACCTTATTGCCTGCACTATGCAGAAGATTGCCTTCTTGACATTTACAAAAGGCGATTAATTGCCTATTGCATCCGTTAGTTGACACATAGAAAGATAATGATGAAGAAAGCTTGATTCTCTTTCCTGGACATATAGGCAAACCATACGTGGTATGTATGCATAATCAATCTAAAGTGCAAAACCTTGGCGATCACATCCACCTTATAGAAAAAGCATCATGATGAAAGTTATCTCGGATAGATTCATTGACCAGGTACACATAAAACCAAATTCAGACTTTTCCAAACAATACACTAATATACTTGATGACGCTAAGGCTTATTGGCAGAATCAATTTCAGCCATCTTAATTGACAGGAGCCTTAAATACTCGAAGGATACTTAAACTATGAAGAACAATTGAGCAGGACGTTTGAAATAAATACCCATTCTCCATCACTTAAACGCTCAAGAGCTTCATTCATGTGTTCTTGATATATACCAGCACCCCTGGTGATAGGTATGCATTTCCCTGCATCATTAACTACTTTAGTAACAAGGCATGTGTAAAGAGTTTGTGCGTTATTATCCAAAAAAACAATATTTCAGCAAGAATTGCCACACGTGCAAAAATGTTAATTTTACAATCTCAAAAAGGCCTCTGCATTTTACTGTTCTGAGACCAGGGCAGAACCAGCTTTGCTCAATTCTTGTCTATCCCAAACAACCCAGCTAGTATTGAAGGATGCAGGAGAAATGAATCAGGATGGACAAATTTTCCCTTTCCATGGGTTTGAATGGCAAAGTGAGGAATCATGAGAATTAGACTTTTTGTTCTAGGACCAGCTTGGGTTCATTTGACATCTACTTTGAATAACCATTGTGCAGCAATTTTTATATGAGACAAATTAATAAAGTAACTGTCCATAGCACCAGAAAATCACCACAATGAATCAATAACCGTCTGGCCACGCCCTTCATAAATTCACGTGGCAAGCTTAAGGCATGTTGCATTATTTGGTTGTTCTTTGAATGAGGTGGAGGAATGCACAGATGATTCCCTCAAACATAAGTTGAAAAAATCAATGAGAAAAGCTTGCCAAAGAAGTTTGAGGATCGGAAGAGAGAGGAAAATACTTCTCTGGCAGGAAACCTTTATCAACAGACAAAGGAACTAAGCGTGCTCTCTAGTTCTCCAAATTTCACTTTCTCATGCGGGTACTTATGTGGTTTCTATTGGAGTCAAGGTTGCCAGCTTGAAAGATACAAAGGAAACAGATCTCAGAAGAGAAAGGTTGGCAATCTATGACTGTAATTCTTAGATAGATAAGATGCAAGCATAGTGTCATGAATTACATCCTAGCTACAGTGAAATGAAGTTTCTTCAGGCATTAAGCATCTTAGGCACGTTAACAGGGATAACCTTTCATATAAAAACTATATTCATGTAAAATGTAAGAGCCAGCTACTGTTACATTGTTGATCTAAGCAAGCTCCCCATGATTGGGAGTAAGAAACTGACAATGCCAACTTAAAAGAACAGGAAGAAAAATTTGTTGCAAAGAGCATCAAAAGTAACAACATATTACCTACCAAGTCGAAAAAAATACGAGAGCACTGCATTCTTAAAGCATATGTCTTCAGCAGCCAGTACCCATCGGGCTCTTCTTGCATCCATGGAGGGAAATCCCTTGAATCCCCACATCACAGGATCATCCAACCTGATCCGATTAAACAATAAGCTAAGACAAATAGCCAGATAACACGGTGAAAGAGTGCATACAAAAAACAACCGGAATAAGCTTCGTGCCAACTAATTGGTGCTATCACTTTTTGGCATCACACACGAGGACGACATTGCTGTAACTACATATCAAATCATGGTCGTCACACCCTGAGCTAAGCAACTTTCATTAAAGTCTCCTTATAAAATCGAACCATTAGCATGTAAAAATAACCATATAGGAATCAATAACGAGCAGTTAAACTAAAGCTCGGAGACAGCAAACGGATTCACAGTTCAACTGAGCCACGATTGCTCATTTTATAACAACAGAACTCAAATGCAGCTCCTCACTGAGGTCTAAGTGCGAGCAACCCTCCATCTTCGGTTGCACATGAATTCACCGTGGCTCATTTAGCTAACAACTTCAGAAATTCCGGACAGTCTAATGCAGACTCTTTATAAGTCGATCAAACAATCAACCGGTACCAAACTCGCCACTCGCCAACAGTCCCCGCATAGCAATCCAACAGACATTACCCCGACTTTTCAAACAACAACGGCGGGAAAAGAACAATAAAAAAAAAAAACCAAGAAGTAGCGAAACGAGAAACGGAAGAGGGATAGAGAACCGACGTGGACATGTGGTTGCTGACGGTGAGGAGGGGGACGCCGGGAGGGCGGTGGCGGACGAGGCGGAGGAGGGTGTCGGCGTTGTGGACGGTGGTGGTGTTGAGGAGGTTCGCCACCGCCTTGGCGAACGCCCCGACGGCCATGAACACGACCCTCCTCGGCAATCCCCCAAGGTGGGTCCCGCTCGCGGCCCACTCCATCTTCCTCCGCGCCATTTTCGAGCGAGAAAACCTTCGATCGCGAGAGGCGCTCTGCTCTCTCTCTCCTCCTTTCGTCTCGCTCTGACTGGCCTCGCCGCGAGACGGGAAGCGGGTCGAAGGCTTTTGGTGGATCTCCGGTCTGAATACGGGTTTTGGACTATTGGAGATTTTGTTCACTTAAAAAAAAAAATGTTCAGTCTAGTATCAACCCAGTCCTCGATTCCTTAAAAAAGAACTTAATTTAAATTTATAAATAAATAAATTTTTTAAAATTTTCCAATTTTCAATCATTCTCATTATATTTCCTAAGAATCAAACTCGAACAACGATGACCGATCCGATTTAAAACTAAGTGGTTCGTCCCCATCTCTAAAGATTGGGAACCGATCCAATGGATTTGATATTTGGACCGCCTTGAACCATGCACATTCTTATCAAATCCTACACTTCACTCTTCACTTCCCCCACATTATTTCCCTCATCAAGTACAAAAATAAAAACATTAAATTGTTTTTTTTCTTTTTGACAACCGAGGACTCCACTACTAACTCTTAGTGCCCGGACGACACCAAAGGACCGGGCTCTTATACCTCGGAGGAGACTAGCACAGGACTTTAATATCATGCCCATCCCACTTAAGACGCTAGCAGCATTGAATTGTTCGTAGTCTAGAAAAAACATAAAACTTAGAAAGAAAATTTTAAAAAAAAAGAAAGATAAACAAGACAAATATATACCAAAGGGGCAAAAATCGACGGTTCCTTCTTATTGGGATTAGCAAACATGGGTAATCAATCAGTTCTGGGCCGGGTTGTTTCCAAAATTTTGAATCTTCCCAGTTTCGATTTCCTGAAATCTGAGGCTCAACTGATTTCCTTAAAGAACCACTAGGAATCAAATTGGCCCAATTCATGATTGACTTTGAAATGGGCCTAACCTTAAGTAGTATAACTATTAATTTAGGAAAACACAGCATGTAAGCAATCTCATAAAACAGCTTTTTAAAATGAAGTAAATTGCATGACAAAAAAAAGTAAATTTAAAAAAGAGAGAAAAAAAAAAAGACGGGCGCATTATTAGAGCTGGTGAGCATCTTGGCAGTAATACTGGACCTCGGCAAGTGTCTACCAAAGGCTATGAGACCTTGGACAAGGCTCGTTAGGGTCGTGCAACCCCAGCAAAGGCGGCTTCCACGACGTCGACCCAAGGCGAGCACGATCGTCGCACGACCCTTGGTGAGCTAGATTTGGAGCCCGGCGGGTGTCAATCGGAGGTAGCGAAAACCTAAGCAAGGCGACACCGTTGTTGCGACCTCCTCCGCGAATCCCCAGCCATAATTGTTTGTATAACTAGCTTGACAGATACATAGAAGTAGCTACATACCTGAGCGTACCGGCTCGTATAAATACCAATTCTTTATTAATCAATGATCATACCATAATTGATGAACCTTTACGATTCTATTTACAATTTTTACAATGTGATGTCACAAGTAATATACTTAAAATCCAACAGGTCATGATATTACCATCACTTAAGCACCATGGTGTTTCACTATTTCACGTGAAGGGGGAATGGAAAAGTAATACTATTGATAGAAGTGTTTAGCTAGATATAGATTGCCATCTATAGTGAAAATAGTTTATATATATATATATATATATATATATATATATATATATATATTTCAAACGGTACATGTGACTATGGGAAAGTGTTTCCCAAACCATTTATTTTTCACGAAATAAGTAGGCGATGATTAAAATTGTCTTCCTCGAGGCACTTTTCTCGCCGTTTTGAATGACATAGCTTTCCACTGAGTTCATCAGACCAAGTTCGGAAGATCAAATGGAAGCCATGACAATGACGAGAAGATTTTCTTTCCTGTTGTGATGGCAAATATGAAATCAATTGCCAAGCATGTATCGATCGTCATGTATCAATCGTCAATGACTATATTCAGATTTCACATAAGGATTCGGAATCAAATTAACAAAATTGAGAAGTCTAAGATTCAATCGACATCTGTATAATGAATTTAAGACTAATTGGATGGTTTTTCCATTTCTCAGTTGTGCTGCAAGGTGGAAAAATGATCTTTTAAAGGAGTTTATGTGTTGTCTGGGGCATATAAAGTTTCGGTGAGAAGTATGGTCTCTTCGTTGGTTATTATATTCAAGGGGACATCACATCATGTTGGTCTTCACCTCTTGATCCATAAATCACACCCATATGTTCTTCCCGTAGCGGATATAGGATAATGTAAGGTAACATCGGTCGTATATTATAAGATAAGAGTATCTTATCTTGGTAAAGATTCAATCAATTTATTGTACCTCATTATTGTACGAAAACCCTCTTCTAGAAAAGCCCTCCTTCGTATATAAGGTATATTTAATATAACTATGGATATGATAATGATAATAATAAAAATAGTAATAAATACACACGGTACGTATGTGCATACGTACAAGAAAATACTTTAAAGACCAAAAGCTAATTGGAAAACCTCCCACCATCGCACAAAATCCATTTCTTATACATAGCAATGATAATAATGTTTTTTTTTTTTTATAATCGAGGTGTTTAGGCCAGCTTGCGCGCACCTCAACTATTCATCAGGGGAGACTAGCATAGCAACCTACGAAGAAGAAAGTACTTTTATGAAAAAGATTAATTACAAAACACCCACATCATAAAATGCACATATGGTCAGGTGCATATATACACATAAAAAAAGATTATAGATTATATTATTAGCTTAACATATAAGATTATAGGTTATAGAGCACATTATTCACTTAGGTGTATAATTTGTTCATAGGTGGCGTTTAGGTAGCAGCTATTTTTATGGAGAAAATTCCAAAGCCTTTTCTTGCAATAAGAAGAGAATAATTCTAATTTAACAGTGGGTAAATGTGTTGGTTAAGAGCTTATTTCTCATCGTCGAGATTGCGGGTTTGAAACCCGCAATTGCTAAAGTCTTAAGCGGGGGGCCATGGTATTGAGATTCTTTGCTAATCTCTCCCGAGGTATATGGACTCGGCCTTTTACTGCCGTACAGGCACGGGGACTCATAGTGGAGTTCTCAGTTACCCACAAAAACAATCCTAATAATTTACAATACTAGGTGACAAGCTTAGGGAATGGAGACAACATTAGAAGAAAACCCTAACGTACTATATAAATTCGTAAAGATGATCCAATTAATGTGTGTTTTTTTAGCCCAGATCAATCTCTAGTTCAAAATGTCACACACGAAACATCTACATGTCCAAGATTGCATGTCGTCGGCCCTTTCATGACTCTCGAAACGGGATCCAACAATAATGACACGAAACACCAATCTCGTTATATGACTACTTTTGACAAGATTATATGTCGATGATGGGCATGTTCATGGGACCAATTCAGAAAACTTCCTAAGGTTGTGCCGGAAAAAGAATGATGGAACTCCTAGAAGGTTGGTTTCCGATTGAATTTAGGTATGATACTTCGTTAGATCATGGACTCTTGTTCTTTCGTTATGGCCATCCCTTGCCCCAGGCCGGTTGCCCAGGACGGCCGCCAAATGCTACTATTCTTTGCAAAGCATGATGTCCTACCAAATGTCCATTTATTCTTCGGCCGGGACGAAACATAGTTCTTGTCATAGAAGAATTTGGATATGACTTAAAGAGCCCATGTCTCAATGTAGCCTATAGGCCTACCATCAACAGTATCTCTCCATGCCATCCACCAACTTTCCCAAGTGCCATCGATTTTACTAGGGAGTGAGTACCGGATCCGTTTTAACCTAGAATCCAGCCTAATTGTTCCAGTTCTTGGCCAATTTCGGAGAGAATCGATTCGGTTCTTAATCCTAAAGCTTGAATATCTGCCTAACTCGAGTAGGGTCCCGGTCTTGGGTCCCGAACTGGCGATTCTACCTGAGAACTCCCGGCTGATTCAATCTAATGTAAGGCATCGTACATGCTTATAGAAAAATGATATAGGAAACCAAGTTCCAAACACTTCTCGTTTTCCATTAATGGAGTGCACACTATCAAAAACTCAACCAATGCCTTGTCTCATAAATTATGAGAAAATAACACAAATACTTTTTAAATTTTGATTAAGTATGCAATGTAATTTCTAAATTTTCAAGTTATTCAATATGATCTTGAATTTTTTTATACATGTTTATACTAGTCACTGGATTATATGAAAATATTCAAATGATCCCTTATAATATATTAATATCAAGGACCATATTGAATATTTTTCATATAGTTCAATGATTAGTTGTTAAAAATTCAAATCTAATAAATTAAAAGTTCATGAATCATTAGACCATATCAACTAAATTAAAAGTTTAAGTATCACGTTACACATTGGGTCAAAATTATTTATGTCATTATCTCATCAATTATTACCCCCGCGACTCTATAGTGCCACAACCCCACTCACGGATAGATTCATGAACAAGCCGATTCGATTGTATATAGTTTTCCTTTGTGCTTTCGGAAAATAGTTAACTAATTGCCGAGGTGATGGGTGGATTTGCTTTTACAGAGGACCACTTGGAGAGATAATAATGTCAAAAAATCCAAAAGGGAGACGATGGTCAAGATTCGCGAGAATATTTCCATTTTGAGCAAGTAAAAACGAAGTAACACTTCACCATGTCAAGGGCAAATGTTCAACCATACCAATGATTGATCGAACGACCCACGGTTCCACTGCTGACCCGTTTTGCCATCGGATCCGAGAAATCCATCGCTTTCAATTGAAACTCGAGCCCAATTTCTGCGATGAACGACACAATCAATCAATCGATTTACCCACGAGAAAACGAGAAGTTCAAACCTCTAATTATGGCTAAGTACAATAGACCGCTCAATTAGGGAATCGCCCGGACCGGCCAAGTTGATTTAGTTCTTTGGAGTTTTAATCCGATGAACGGTTCCTAAAAAATGGAATCAGTTCTTCCAACGGGATTTGATTAGACCACCTAGACCGAAAATTAGACCAAATTTCTCTTTCTCCGAATTCTCTTTATCTCGGTATCTTTCTTAGTTCCTTTATCGGGCCTTACTTTTCAGTCAATCGAGAATTGAGGCTTTATCACTTAAAGTAAATCTATTATTACTTTTCAGTCAATCGATAATAGTTTAAAAACCCAAAAACAACCTTTGACTTCTTTGATATTATTATTATAAGGAGAAGTCCGTGTTTAGGTAATGTGGAGAGAAATCAAATGAAATGGTTGAGTTTGGTGGACTTATGATCACATCGAAGGGAAGCCATTAACCGGTGGAATGTCGACTTTAGACCTTTGAAGCGGGACCAAGTCACGATCAGCACGTAGGAGCTGAGTTCCGCATTTGTCCACAAGCACATGATCCTGGCAAAATTTCTGGCATGTCATATCGAACGATACGATTTTCGACGCTTTCAAACCATCATCCGATCCGATGTCTCTCGCTCGGCCAATCGCGCGAGATGTAGGAACGGGGTTGAGATTTTCCGATTTTTTTAAGAAAGAAACAAAGACATTAGATGTACAATGGTCGTGATCAATTGCGTGCGACTGAAGATCTCTTCGGCTTCGTGTGGCCATTCACATACTCCTTTCGCCAGATGAGTCCATGCACAGTTTTTCCAATGTCTCCGAACTGCAAAAAGTCAAATCTCTAAATCAAGTGAAATCACCAAGCGAAATGACCCCCGCTTTCGATAACCCCACCACTTGCTTTTGTTTCCACGAACTCTTAGCACTTCAGCTCCAGACTCTGCCATTTGTCTCCCTTTCATCTGCTTAAAAAAAAGACAGTAAAAAGATAAAGGGGGTCAATTGCTTGTCATTGATTAGAAGAAAATGAGAAGAATTTAGTCCATATGGTAGGAGATTAACGTAATCCCAAAGTTTTATCAATAGGTGATAGCAGATCATACTTACAAATCACCTGAAATAATTTCAGTTGACTTTCTTTCTCAGATGAAAGACAAATTATATCTTATAAATGAGATGGTGATCCGCAAACCAAACGCATTTGGGTCAATCCAATCGAATAGTGACCTTGCCGTGACTTGAGAGAGAGAGAGAGAGAGGGATTATTCTCCCATTGGTTAATAATATACTTAATTAAGATTCAATTCAAGGATGTGACAGCGAACTCCTTACTAATTCATATTGTGTAGGTCTAAGCATTTCGAGAGCTGACTGGATCTATACATAAATAGGAATTTTTTCCTCCGGGGGGTCGACCACTTGCTCGAAAATCGACTCGAGGCACCGCTAAAGATATGCAACGAACCCCAAAACAAAACCATACAAAGAGTCGGAATTCTAGGCCGCTCGATGCATCTGAACAGCTGCGTTTTTGGCTCTACTGTTGACTTTGCAAATTTTCTTTTGTGTTGGCCATCCGCTGCCGCATCAGCAGGAACCCACACCCAAAATCGCAAGTGGGACGCGTATCATACGAAATCTTTCCAATGTCAGCAGCAAGATAGGGGAAAGCCATGGCACAAAACACACCCTCGAAAAGTCCCACCAACTTAGTTTAAGGGACACGTTTCACACCACGGACCCGTCCATGGAGAGCACTTGAGAGAGATGCCCCAATAAAGAAAAACAGAGCACTAAACAGGGGTTAGAAAGCTTCAAGGCCAATGTGCCATTGAAAATCATTTCGTTAGGTGCTAAGCAAAAGGCGAGCAGAGACCCACTTCAGCGCTTCCCCAACCACATGATCGTGAGCCGATAGCGCATCGACAGGTTGCTCGAAGCCCCTCCAATTGAATAGCCTTCTTTGGTCAATGAAAATCCACATATTCTCCAGCAGAACTAGTAAAAGTTAGGTCATCCCGAAGCGCACCACTAGCGAAGAAATGATTATGTTACTTAATCGCATACCTGAAAAGAGATTAGAAAAGATATGGCCTGCAGTAATTTAATCGCTCGGAATAAAGCTGGGCTCTATCACCAACACCAACACCAACACCAACTGTCAGGTGCTGTGATTTCATTAATGGGTTCTCTTCTTCTTTTCTTTTTTACTTTTGAAAGTTTGAAACTTGGTGTTTTTTTTTTTTTTAAAGTTTTCTGATGTGATTTTGGGTATATTTTCAAGGTGAGTGGACTTAAGATGTTAGTTAATCAAATATGATATGAAGTAAGGAGGTGCTTTGAAGATATAAAATTTGATAGTTGATGCTGGACTTTTAAGATGTTAGTTAATCAGCTCTTGCCACCAGACGGATACTCCCTTTATTTCTTAGAAATCACCTCAAGTGGCATTTCATGAGATTTCATTAGTCACGCTATGTTTGATTATTCGGGCAATGCACCGCCCCAAGCGCATCACTTCATAAGACAATTATACCGCTTCTCACCGGCAAGGATCGCTTGATTGTAGCCCGCAAAGGCAGGGGGGCCGTTTGATCGTCGATATTGTCACCACGAGGGTCTCATGACTATCATGACAAGGGTTGCGTGATCCTCCCCGAGTCCCCGAGTCGTTACCGATGGTCGTAGGATAGCAAGATCACCCCCACCCCTGCCTCTCTTCATATGAGGCTTGGGCAATTGTGCCTGACGAGATTGTTAGAACCCACATCTTTTAGTGGATCGGTCATTAGATCTAACCATTAGTGGTTACGTGACAAAACTTGACGCCCCTCATTTCACTCTCGTTGGGTGCTCTCTCTTTTTCAGTTTTTGCCGACGTGGTCCTCATTTGGCGCCGCATTGGCAACACGTATCAATTTTCTCGATTGCGTCAACACTGTCGTATCGCCCATTCGACAATGTTTGACTATAACCGTTAACGGAAGGGTCCGGTTCACGCAATAAATAAAATCGGGAAATTTGAGAAAATTTGCGATAGATCGCCAGGTTTAGAGGACTAAAAGAGGGACCCGACTGAGAACTCGATTGTGCCGGGTGCACACGTCAGAATGCATCCGGAGTCTGCCTCCGCACGCCCTGTCTCGGGCGCGGGTGGTTCATGCACGGGGCCATGATCGAGGCGTGGGGGATACGAAACAGATTCTTGTCCACAGGAACGGGTTGACCGGGACCCCTCAAATCTAGGGGCACGCGGGAGCAGTTGTTGCTGGATCTGGACGAAGTTTTCCCCGACGGAAAAGGAACAGGCAGAGATGGCGGAAAGGAGGTCTGGGGGGGAAGATTCACGGTGGTGTTTTGGGGAAGCGGACAAAAGGAGGCCACCACGGTAAACGCTGCAGACAGAAGACGAAGAGGGTGGGGAAAAGAAAGAATAAAGTAGGAATATTTACACAAGAGTTGAGTCTTCTCTGTAGATTCACTCACTTTCTGTCTCTCTCTCTATCTCTCTGTGTGTCTATCACTAGGGAAGGTGGGGTCATCCATCAATCATCGTCTTCATCCTCGCGAAAGTCCACCACCATCCACTCGCGCGCACCAGCCGCCCCCCCTCTCTCCCCCCTCTCCTCTCCAAGAAAAGTAAACGCCTTGCGAGACAGCCTCTCTCGTCTCTTCCCCGGTCTCATGATCACCACCACCATTAAATTTAATCTCCCTCTCTCCTTTTTGTTTTCCTTCCCTGTTCTTCTTTAATGGGTTTAATAATATAGCTGCTTGTACGTATCAACGTCACTCTCTCTCTCTCTCACAATTGGGTGTCTGCGGTCAATGGGTTTTCTCTGCAACTCCCACCTCTCGTTGTACTTCACCATCCCCCGCGACCACCACCTCCTCCTCCTCCTCCTCCTCTTCCGACCCATGACACCTCCTCCCCTATGAGGCCAGACTCCGCCGGACCCACCACACTCTGCGCTGGCAGAGCCATGCTCTGCTGCGCCTGGCTCTGCCACCTCGCCCTCCTCCTCCTCGCCTGCCACTCGCTCTCCTCCGCCGCCACCTGCGACCCCTCCGACCGCGACGCTCTCTACTCATTCCTCTCCCGAGTCTCCCCCCTCCCGTCCGCCGGCCCCCTCAATTGGACCGCCAACTCCGACTGCTGCGGCTGGGAGGGGGTCCTCTGCGACTCCCCCACCGGGCGGGTCCTCCGCCTGTTGCTTCCCGGCCGCCTGCTGAACGGCACCGTCTCGCCATCGCTCGGGAAACTGACCTCGCTCACCCACCTCAACCTCTCGCGCAACCGGCTGTCTGGCCCCTTGCCTGCCGATTTCTTCACTGCGCTCGGCAAGCTCCGGGTCCTCGACCTCAGCTTCAACGCGCTGTCCGGCGAAATCCCTGTCCTTCCAACGGGCAACGCCATCGAGACCCTGAATTTGTCCAGCAACGACTTTCGTGGTGCGATCCCGCCCTCGATCTTCCAGTCCGGGGGGAACCTGACCAGCTTCAACGCCAGCAACAACCGCCTCGCCGGCCCAATCCCCTCGCCGATCTGTGACGCCACCAAACCCGGCAGTTCCCGCCTCATCCGCTCGCTCGACTTCTCGGGCAACAACCTGAGCAGCGAGATCCCGTCTGGGCTAGGGAGCTGCTCGGACCTGGCGATCTTCCGCGCGGCCTTCAATTCGCTCACCGGGGAGGTCCCTGGCGACTTGTACGTCGCGGCGTCACTCGAGGATCTTTCTCTGCATTTGAACCAGTTGAAGGGGCCGATTGGCGATGGAATTGGGAATTTGAGCAACCTCCGGGTTCTTGCTCTGTACTCTAACAATTTCAGTGGCTCCATACCTGACAGTATCGGGAAGTTGGCCAAGCTTGAGTATTTGCTGCTTCACATCAACAATTTGACCGGACCGTTGCCTTCTTCATTGAACAACTGTGTTAGCCTCAAGAAATTGATCCTGCGGGTCAACAACTTGGGAGGAGATATCTCGGCGTTCGACTTTTCTCCTCTTCAGCAGCTCACGACGCTCGACCTCGGCAACAACAACTTCACCGGTAATCTGCCCCCGAGCCTTTACTCTTGTAAATCACTCAGTGCGATTAGATTTGCCACTAATAGGCTCGTGGGGGAAATCTCGCCGGGGATACTCTCGCTGCAATCGCTGACTTTCTTATCCATATCTAACAATTCCCTGTCAAACATCGCTAAGGCGATCAGCATATTGATGAATCTGAAGAACCTTACTACCGTTACACTGTCCAAGAATTTTTTGGGCGAATCCCTGCCTGAAGATGATAATATTACTGGATCAGGCGGATTCCGTAGTCTCCAGATTTTAGCTCTAGGTGGTTGCCAACTGACAGGGGAAGTACCCATTTGGCTGAAAAGGCTTAGCGATTTGGAAGTTTTGGACCTATCGCAGAATTCAATCACGGGGGACATTCCAGGTTGGTTTGCTGGCTTGCCAAATTTGTTCTACTTGGACTTGTCGAGTAACCTTCTGAGTGGCGGATTCCCGGTTGAGCTAACAAGTTTACCAGCTTTGACATCGGGGAATCCTATTGCTTTGCTGAACCAGACATATCTCGAGCTGCCGGTCTTTGTCATGCCCAATAATGCGACCAATCAGCAGTATAATCAACTCTCAAATCTCCCACCTGCTATTTATTTGTATAACAATAACCTTACTGGTCCTATACCGGTTGAGATCAGCCAGTTGAGATCTCTGCATGTTCTGGACCTCCATCACAACAATTTTTCGGGAAGCATCCCGTATGAAATATGTTACCTTACAAACATGGAAAAATTAGACCTTTCTTCCAACCAACTAACTGGAGCAATTCCTGCATCCCTCAAAGGTCTCCATTTCTTGTCCTCGTTCAGCGTTGCAGACAATCATCTCCAAGGGCCAGTACCAACAGGAGGTCAATTTGACACCTTCCCTAACTCCAGCTTTATGGGAAATCCTGGCTTATGTGGTGCAGTTGTACAGAAGTCTTGTGATGGTCAACCGAAGCTCCCTTCTATGCTGCGTAAACACCCAAATAAGAAGCTCATTGTTGGTCTGATCGTGGGGTCATGTTTTATTGCCGGTCTCATGATCACTTTTGGCTTGTGGTTATTCACCAAGAGAAGAATCAGTCCTCGAAGGGATTCTGATAAATTGGACAACATTTCCATCAATTCTACTCTTGGAATTGCTCGGGAGCTTGACAAGGACACCAGCTTGGTGATAGTGTTCCAGGACAACATGAATGACTTCAAGGATCTTACAATTTCTGAAATTTTGGCAGCCACTGACAACTTCAACCAGGCAAATATCATTGGTTGTGGGGCCTTCGGGTTGGTCTACAGAGCAATCTTGCCAAACGGGGAGAAGCTGGCTGTTAAAAAACTTTCAGGGGACATGGGCCTTATGGAGAAGGAATTCAAAGCTGAGGTGGAAGTTCTTTCCAATGCTCGGCATGAGAATTTGGTTGCCCTTCAGGGTTACTGCATCCATGAAGGCTCTCGTCTACTCATATATTCTTACATGGAGAATGGAAGTCTTGATTATTGGTTGCATGAGAAGAGCGACGGTCCAGCTCAACTGGACTGGCCCACTAGGCTGAAGATAGCCCAGGGCGCAAGTTGCGGGCTGGCTTATATGCACCAGATATGTGAGCCACACATCGTACACAGAGACATCAAATCCAGCAACATTCTTCTTGATGAAAAATTCGAAGCACATGTAGCTGATTTTGGATTGTCCAGATTGATTCTTCCTTATCATACTCATGTTACCACAGAGCTCGTTGGTACCTTGGGCTATATTCCCCCTGAATATGCTCATGCTTGGATAGCCACGTTAAGAGGCGATGTGTACAGTTTTGGGGTGGTCATGTTGGAGTTGATTACAGGGAAACGACCTGTAGATGTGTTAAAGCCAAAAGAGTCGAGAGAGTTGGTGAAATGGGTGCAGGAGATGAGGAAGCAGGGAAAACAGGAGCAAATTTTCGACTCTCTTCTCAGAGGAAAGGGATTTGAGGATCAGATGCTGCAGGTTCTCGATGTGGCATGCCTATGTGTGAATGATAACCCTTTCAAGAGGCCAACCATCAAGGAAGTGGTGGATTGGCTCAAGAATGTAGGCACCAACTCATTGACCCCAAACGGAAAATGAATCTTCTTAAATCCGCGAGAACTTGGCGCCAAAGCAGCCCGAATATCATGCAATACCGTTGCTGCAGATTTTTCAGTTCTTACACGTGAAACTTGCTTGTGTAGACTAGAGAATGTATTTTCTGGGACATGTACAGGGGAAAGAGGTGTCAGCAACTCGGTCACTAGCTTCAGCCAGCTGGAGAGTAAATAATGTCTTTCGAGGACCATCACTCTTTCCTACCTGTCTGCATGTTTTTACCAGAGTTACTATACGCACTTAAATGGATGGGATGGCTTGATGAAAAATTTTGTGTGGTGAGAAACTCAGCTTGGCTCAAGTTATGCAAATTTAAGGTTACATTGAAGGGAAAAGGAATGTGTGAGCATGGAAGAGGTCAGGACATGCCATATTTCCCTACAGAGAAAGTTTGACATGTTTTCTGTGAAGCAACGAAGGAACCTTTACATAGTTTGATTTCGTCCACAGTGTGCTCTGTACCTCGATGGTGCTTGCACAGAGTCTTATGTTAATAAAGAAAGCGAAGGAGATGAGTTGGGATGGAGTGTGTTTACAATCCAGAGCATATCATTTGTTTGGGTTCATATATTCTCCTTTTATGTGAAAAATCTTCCATAATATACATAAATTCTGTCAACCGATACCGGGCAGTAGATTAGATGAAATCACCACAAATGCTACAATGTTATGTTCTTTTGTTTGATTGATCATGTCGAATGCATACTTGAAGGAACAAGAGGGTAAGTGGGAAGACCTCAAAGAGCTTCAAAAGTAGAAGATCAGTCGAGTATTACTAACCTGGATGAGTGGTTCAACTGGTAGGGAGCAGAGAGCTCACCATTGTTCTTTCCTTAGGATATAGAGAAGCTATTGATCCATTAGAATTTTCTGGCTTGCGACGAAGCTCTTACAGGAAATAGATGGTATCAAATTCAAATTCGCCAGTGTCTTCGATAACGTAATGCAGATTGTCCGGAAAGGTAGTCAGATATTCCGTTCCATCTATCAAGAATGTGCTGAACTAGGCTTCTGGCCGAAAGGGGGAAAAAGAACAAAAGAGAGATTGAAGTAAAGGGATTCACCTAATGGCTTGTTTACCGTGTTGGGCAATTGCAGTAGTTGCTAGACGAAATTGCTTTTGATTTGTGCCGGTGAACGGCAACTCCGTGGTCATACTATGTCTTCCGATCGCCGATGAGAAACGGACTGATCACTTTCTTCCAAAACGCTTTTGAACGTGGAGCATCACAAAGAGCGGCAACTCGTAAGTGATATGTGGTTGGATCAAATTATGTCGACCATAAAAGATCCAAGTAAGGGCGTAATAGAACAAGATAACCGGCTTGAATATTCGACCGTTTGATACTTTGACTTGAGCTCGACTAAGTTTGATCTCATATAACTTAAGCTCCCCTCAAATAAATTTTTAGTTAGCTTGAGTTCAATACGACTCAATTTGATCAATCAATGGATTATTATTCAAAGCTCGAATTCAACTCAATCTTGAGCTTGCACTTGAATTTAAATAGCAAAAAAAAAATACGTTTCTATGATTAAAAAGTTACTAACTCTTATCTATCCGTTCATATAAATAAATTGTATACATGAAATGAAAACATATAAAGCTATAATTACTTGTTTAGGCTTGCTTGCAAGCTATTCAAGTATTTTCAAGCTCGGTTTTGGTTTAATTAACCATTCGAGCCACCCGAACTTAAGAAGAATTTCGAGTAATCTAAGTTATCCATGAATATGTCACGTAGCTTGACTCGCTTACCTTACTATATGCCAAGTATAAAGACAATGCTTTCAATTAATATTCGATGAAAAGAAGAAAAGAGAACGCTTGTTCTTTCTGCTTCTTGGGTTCTCTCCTCTCCGTCATCATCACACTGCCTTTTTCTTCAATCTCCACGATGGGGAGGGTTTGAGCCAGATCTCTCCGTCCCCTCCCTTTTTCTTTTTCTTTGGTTGATTTGGTTATCTATTTCCTTTTTCTTACTTTCCCCCAATTTTATGGAAATTTTCTCTTTTGATCTAATTTGGATTTAGAAGCTTATTTCTCCAGGAGATTTCTACCCGTTCTAGTATAGATTTAGGAGTTTTTTGCATACATAATTTCGAGGTTTTGCTTCTCTCTAATTTCATTGGTTAGCAACTCTAGCTTCGAAAGAGATCAAATGAGCTTCCTAAAAGTTTTGCTCTCACGTGTGTCAAATTTTGTTTTTTTTTTTCAACCTTGTTATTTTGAACGGCAATGGTATTGAGGAACCCTAACATAGCACACACTGCCTAAAAGAAAAATCATTGGAGATCTCGATGTGTGTTCATTATTGAAGACGGTTTGGTGATTGGTCGCCGATTCTAGTTTGAAGAAATCCCAGATTTGCTCTTTGATATTAACATTGTTCTAAGGATTCATCTTCTTATTTGGAACTTGTTTTTATTTTGAAGTCATTTGAAATTTATCTTGCTGTTTCTCTCTTATATTTTCATGGCAATAAATGAAAGGCTACTTTTACCTAAAAATAATAATTAATAGAAATAACTATATGAAAAATTTCTTATTTCGCAATGGAGAATTATCTTTGCCTACATAGAAAAAAAGACCTTTTTCGAAGTGAAAATGAAAATTGATCATATTCAAAATAATTACTGAAAACACATTAAATGATCAATTGTCGAGATTTTCCTTTTGAGCCTATGACCCCAAATATTGTTCTAATGATTCGTCTTGTTATTTAGAACTTGTTTGTTTTTAAAGTCTGTCTGGGATTTGTCTC
The DNA here is from genome assembly GCA_019926035.1 of Melaleuca alternifolia. NCBI lineage: Eukaryota > Viridiplantae > Streptophyta > Magnoliopsida > Myrtales > Myrtaceae > Melaleuca > Melaleuca alternifolia. Next base: position 2,041,526 of record JAGKPW010002416.1, on the reverse strand, counting down.
ATTGTATCTCTCTTATATTTTTGTCAAAATAAGTTATTACTTTGACACAAATAAATTTAATATTGGACAAAATAGAGATATCTATATGAAGTTTTTCTTAGTTTGCAATGGATGACGCAATGTTATTGTTGTCTTTGCTTGGATAAAAAAAGAAAAGAAAAGAAGATGACCTTTTTCTAAGTGAAAATGGAAATTGATCATGATAAATGGAATCAAAATCCCAACATTTTCAATTTGTGCAATTTAATACCTCCCTTAAATTGTTGTTGACACGTAATTTCTTGACGAGCTCATTTAGTTATTCATTGCCCGAGAAAACTAGGGATCGATCCCAACCCCTAAACAAAATACATTACTAATTTGCATTTTCATAATCAGAGCATTTAGTGGTAATAAGCCAACATGAGTTGCATTCTAATTGGAATTGGACTGGGGCAAGAAGGATCTGAGCTTAATTGAGTTGGCTGGAACAAGACCGGAGGAGCATCAAATTCGGTCAAGCCCATGATCTTTTCCATACGGCGGAAGATTGCAATGCACGTGAGTGTTCTCGATTAGGAAGGATTGCATTCTGGGATCAAATGGGGGGATATGTAACGTCTGCTTAATGTGGAATGAAAGAGAAATAAGGGAGCAGAAAGCAAGGTGGCCGCGCAAAAGATCGTCTCTTGAGTGAATCTAGAAAGAAAGAAAGAATTGGGATAATAACGGACATAGCCATTAGGGCAACGACAAGGAGATTATGGCGGAGGCAATAGATCTCGCTGGACTCACCGCCGGAGCTACTAGAATGTCCGGCGGAATCCCCACCAGCAGCTCTGTCGCGTCTGGATCGAGCAGCTCAAAGCATGCCAACACCAACAGCCGTGCCCAGTTCTTCCCACAGCCGCTCCGGCGCATGCAGGCGTTTCTCCACCCCAGCACCAGCGATCTCCACAGAAAGCAGGTCCTTGCCGCCCGGTTCAGCGAGATCCAGGAGAACCACGAGCGACGGACGAGGCAACGCCATTCGCGAGCACTACTGCCTGCAACCACTGACATCTACATCACCATCGTTCGTCCGCAACACGAATCTCACGTCCATGATCACGTCCATCCGTTCATCACTCATTTTCCGCGCCTTAATCAGGTCACACCACGTCGACATATTGATGGCTTCCATAGGAGGCGAGAAGTCACGGCAAGTGGAAGACCGAAAGAGAAAAGGAAAACTGTGGAGACACGGCGATAGAGAAGGAGAGTGAAGGGATAATGATGGGAACATTACATGTGAACTTGCAGGAAAACGGTGGATCTGACTTCTTTGGGTCTCTTTCCAGACTTGAAACAAGGTAGCATACACGCATCGTGGGTTCCAGGGTCTTGCTCGATGCAAGTGAAAGAAAAATTTTCAGAAAAAGAAGCAGATCGCGAAGCCCGTACTCCAGTTCCAAGCCGGCGAGCAATCTACCCGAGCAGCTGCAATCCAATCCCGGCCACATCTTGGCGCGCCCTTGATCTTCGCCGGTCGCCGCTAAGCTCGCCTAGCCGCTGGTCCTCCCCGCCTCGACTCACTTTTGGTCATCGCTAGGTCAAAACCATAAGCTAAGGTAAGGGTGAGGTTGGTAATCATGTGGGTTATTTAATTCTATTATATAGTTCAACTATATGTTATTTAGAAATTAGGTCTTAGGTTATTTTTCATGACTAGTCGTACCCATTAAGATGTGTTGGGGTTAGACCGATAAGATAATCTTACGAGTGATTGTTATGATTACAGATTAAGTGAAATTTGATTGCCTAAAAATGACAAGCATGTCACCAAATGAAATTGGTGCGTTATCCATATAACACGTATTTTAGCGTGTCAATTGAGTTTATATCTGTCATGCTTATTGCACGTTATAATTATGCATCAATGTGTTAGGGCTTTCATTATTAGCACCGTGGATTCAATTCAGAGAGACTCGATCGGGATGGTTTATGATTTTTATCAAACAAGAATCAAATAAAAATGTCATGTAAATAGCATTATTTAGTCTCATAATGAGCATTTTACATATGCATGTCATTTAGCGAGTCGCATGCCTTCGGATTAATATAATTACATCATGAAGGTAAATTATTTATTACATCTCATGCATCAAATGTATTGCATATAGTACAACGTTTGTACAGAGAAAACACACAAAAAGAATTATCATTGCGTCATTAGGTCATTGTACCTTTTATAGTGATTTTTCAATAAAAATAAAAGCTAAAAAAATCTCGTATATAATTTGAATTATAGGGTTTTGCTTTGCGAAATGCATTGAGATTCTTTTCTAGCAAAAAAATTATGATTATAATCTATTGAGTACTAAATAACTTATTGTTGACCTTTTTGCGACCCATCACATGTTAGTAGTTTAGTATTAAAATTGATTAATAGCGCACCCAATTTTAATATGTTCATCTATCCGTTCTCTATGCCTTTATCTTTATTGCATTCTATCTCATCATATCACACTATATTCTTTTATATTTGAGAATCATTGTCGATATCTCGATATATAATCAGGATAATCCTTTGTTTTATAAGCTTGGAATAGAGCTATTTACAAACTAACCAATTAAGAATTCTCAAATGTTCCAATACTAACTAGTGCTTGTTATAAGAAGACCATGGCTATTAAACACCTGCGTGCCGGCATGTCACCATTGCTTGATTTCTCAAATATAATGAACCTTAACTCTATATGCACAACTCACACATGGGTAGCTCAACTGGTTAGAACGAATTTGAACTTCATTGAGATTTTGAGTTTTGCGCGCAAACTGGCCAGACACCTCGGTTATAAAAAAAAACTTTGATTTCTCAAATTTAAAAGAAAAAAAAACTTATATTTCGTGAGATTTGGATTGCACTTAGCCAATGGCAAATCCGAAACCCGGGAAGGGAGAGAGGTCAACGCTGAGACTCGGATTCGAGGTTGTCAACTTCGAAGGAGGAAGGCGGAATGCCTGAATCCACTGCTTCGAGGTTCTGGTTCCACACGGCGACGCCCTAGACGAAGAGAGAGAGAGAGAGAGAGAGAGAGAGAGAGAGAGGATGAAGCAGGCGGAGCTGACGGCCTTGCTGTGTGTGGCGTGGGTGATCAGTCTTCTCTACGGCGAAATGTTCGCTTATTGGGTCCCTTCTCTATGGTCTTGCTCATGGCCTCATCTCGATTCGCCTTCAACGTCTGCGGTGCTTCTTCTTCTTCTTCTTGTTCCATTTCCGTTGTTGATGCGAGGCCTCGTATTGCAACCTTTTTTTTTTCCATCGTCGTTTCTGTATTTCATCAATTTTGCGTCGAGCTCGTGATGTCTCAATGACTTGGTTAGGCTGCAATTGCCCAGAGTTTTTTTACTTCACATACGGATTCATAAAAGAAATCAAATTCAATGCTTTAGTGCCTCGTGCTGTGGGTTGAATCGGCTGCCATATAAATTTGTCCAATTTGTTACTCAAGCAACGAGGGTTGACTGTCTATAGGAAGTATTGACTGTGGGATGGAGGTAGATCTGCAATGATGTGTAGATATTGCAGAAACTCAACATGTGTATGTTTGCCTAATTGTTCTGGTTATATTTGCTTAGTCAAAGTGGGTTACCTTTAGGAATTAAGAACGGGTGAATACGTAGTAAAAGGTTGTCCTGCTTGTGCTAATCTCAGATGGTAAACGTAGGAGATCAGAATGGTTATGTCAAAGTTGCTGTTCTGGCTGATCCACAGGTATTTTTGCTTAAGTGGCATCTCCATTTGTTGCTGCCAGTGTCAGTTCACATTCCCCTGAATCTGATACTGATTTTGTGTGTCACCAGCTGATGGATAGAACATCTCATGGCCTGCCGCCCAAATCCTTTGCTTTGGAGATGGCGCAGTTCTATACGGATTTGTTTATGCACCGAGCCTATTTGAGTTCCATTCTGCCTTTCAAACCCGATGTGGTTTTGTTTTTGGGTGATTATTTTGATGGAGGCCCATATTTGTCTGATGAAGAGTAATGCCTGTAGTTTTCTGTATTACTTATGGAAAAGTTGTGTGCGCGAATCACCATTCGCTATGGAATGCTTGAATTTTTTACCACTCCAGCACATTGATTATTTGGCTTATTTCTTTGCCGTCTTTACTTAGACATCCTACCTCGAATTCTGTTGTAGAAGTATGAAGGTTTATGGAATTTTAGAAAAGATCAATTGCTTCATATATATCCACATCAGGACATAATATAAGAAGGAATAACTTGCGATTATGAACATGATATGTAGGCAAGGGACCTCATATAGAACTGATTCTGGCGATCCACGCAAATCTTATCCCTTCATTCCCTTAAGATTTAGAGCACAAGCTTGCTGCTGAATTACATTCAGTTCTGTCCCTTTTTTCACCTTTGGAGTAAACTTCATAGAGCTTCTCACTGTGAAATTACATAATTCTTTTGTGCATCCTTGTTTTTGTTAGATCAACATAATTTAATTTCCAATTCTGTACTTTTACTTAAGAAGGCCATTCACATGTTTTGCCCTATCAGATGGCAGGATTCATTGAAGCGCTTCAAGCGTATCTTTGATCTCAAAACTCTGGAGAAGAATACAGGATGTCCAGTCTACTACATTCCTGGAAACCACGATGTGGGTTATGTGAGCCTTCACTCCCACAAACCAGAGGTATCTCAATAAGCCGCTCTTATGCATTTTTAGTAGTAATAGTATTAGTAGTAGAGTTCCGAGTGATGTGCATCTCCATGTCTAATCTGGACAAGAGGCACTTTAGCTAGTGTCATCAGGTTGTAACAGAAAATCAAGGCTATTTATTTTGCTTTGTATAGGGTTTGTCTATCTGTTGCTCTCCCACCACTCCAAAAAAGAGTTCGTGCTATTACTAATTTTCTGTTTTCAGGTTCTTAGTCGGTATGAAAGAGAATTTGGGAAGAGAAATCACCGATTCACGGTTGGAAAAGTGGACTTTATTGCTGTAGATGCCCAAACTCTTGATGGTACATGAAGCTATTTTCTTTTGGTTTTTATTTATGTTATGCTTTCTTCCATATGCTTGAAAGTTAAAAAACTAGTGACCTCTTTACCAAAAAAAAAAAAAAAAACTAGTGACCTGAATTAGCATAACTTGCTTGTGTACAAATATGTGTCTGCCATGCATATTCTTAGTTTATATACTTAAGAAATTCCTCTCTTAGACAATTTCTGAAATTTGAACTACCTAGGCTCATGCACATTGTAATGCATGTTTTTCTCGTTATTATACTTTGAAATGCGACTAAAGCATTCTGGAATGGGCTATTCCTTTGGATTTATATTATGTTAAGGCAGTGGAGTATCTCATTTGCAGGGCGTCAACGAGAAGCTAAGGCTTCATCATCTTGGGATTTGGTAAAAGATGTCTCCTTGGGTATGTTATTTAATTCGATGATTAGTGAAATATTTGACAGTTTAAATCCATCTCCTAAATCCATCTCCTTTTGCAAAGAGTTCTCAAGATTATTTGGACTTTTCTAGGGTCGCACTCAAATCCAAGGGTTTTATTAACTCATATTCCTTTGTATCGGCGTGACTGGACTTATTGTGGACCCAATCGTAATTCTCCGGTCATCAATCAGGTAAGCATAGCTGATCTTTTTTAAAGAAGAAATCAATCAAGGTATGTGCATCGTTGGTAGCATAAGTATTGCATCGTCTCTTTCCATAAAACTCTTAGTTTACTTGAACTGTTAAGCAGCATTATAAGAGCAATGCCACACCAATGTGGCACTTTAAGGTCAGCCAATAAGCTTTTGATAACAGGGAAGTATGGTCCTGATGTAATCCTGTGGATCCATACTTCAATACTATCATAGTGGTGGTTTTTGGCACTTGAACTAACATGAATCTCTGTCATTTCCAGAGGATCCGGCGAAGTCCTGAAAATAAAGAAATATTGTAAGCCTCTTGGTTACCTTCTTTCTATGCTCAGAAAATTCATCAGGTTGTCACAATAAAATTCAATCTGACAGTTAGTGATACAGGTACCAGAATTACATCACTGAGGGATCATCTAATTACTTGATGGATTTGGTCAAACCTGTAAGTTGGATTTTGTGTGCTATCTAAATCTGAGATGAGATAATCTGTTGTAATTTGGCCTTCAAATAGTTTTGCTAATGCATATCTGTGGTAGCACCGGCCTAATTGTGGATGGGACAAGTACAAGGCAAATTCTAAAACTTGTCACAATTTTGCACATGACTTGTCAAGTACAAGACTCAACTGGTCAACTTTCATTTGTGCATTTAGGTTCTAAAATTTGCAATTTTAATGCACTTGAGTCTTCCCATTAACTTTGTCAATTTTAAGTGCACAGAAAATGCCATGCGTCGTTCTCTATTATTTTGGCAATGCTACGTGACTGTTAATTAAAAAATTCCCTGTAGATTTTCTGTCATGAAAACATAATGGGACTAACAGAAGGACTGAAGCGGACACCGTGACAAGTTTTGGGACTTAAAATGCAGGGAATCAAAATTCTGGATCCAAGTGGTTTCTAGTCTCTTGCTGTAATTGTCCCAATTGTGGATTTCTTGGTCTTGCTCTTTAGTTCCAAATTGTAACACCTTAAAAAAAAGCGTTTTCCTTTTTAAATTGCCAGGTGTGTATTTAACATGATCAGAAACGAAGCTAGAAATTTATTATTATTATTATTATTTGTTTTCCCCGGGGGGGGGGGGGGGGGAGTTCAATGTTCTTGATTAAAGGGTTTAATTGATCTTTCTTTATGTATGCATGTGGCGAAAAATGCTTAGTAATAAATTGTTATAAAAAGTAAAATCAGTAGAAACATTTTCTACTTTAGTTCTGAATTCTGCATCGAACATTTCTTTTGTCCAAAAAAAATTCTCAACTTTTCACTTTAGTCCCAGAATTGCCCACGTCTAAAATTTGCCATTGGTTTTTCGATATTATCAACATTTGGATGCTGTTGTTGTTGTTGTTCCATTAATAAGTTCAAGGTATTGATGAAGACATAGGTTCTGATAATGAGCTTGATGTTGATAATCTCCAAAGACATCAGTGGCGATTTTCGAATAGCTGAGCAGATTTAGGACTAGGGTGAATGTTAAGGTTTTTTGTTTGACAAAATAAAGTTTGAGGCAGAATTGGATTGAACCTAAGGTTGGGTTTTTTTAAAGGGAATTAGCCCCTGAAATAATTGTGGGTAGGGATGTACTTTAGTTTTTCTTATGAAGTCTCATCTGTTCGAAAGATGCCAAAGTTAATTAGTGTACTAATCTTTCACTTAAATAAAAAGAAAGACTCTGTCAGAGTTTATCTTACTTCTGGAAATTATAAATGATTTTATTAAGATGTATAGTTCCTATCGAATCAATGATGCAATAAATTAATCTTATAAACATGCATATAAAAGAAAAAAGGAAAATTAAAGTAGCTCAAGAAAAGTGAAAGAGGAAATGTCGCAGACACTCAATATAAAATTCAATGGCTTTCGCTCAGCGAGCAGTCCCTTCAACCTTATGTTTTCTTGGGGTCAGGTGGTGAGACGTACAGCCCAACCCCAAAGAAGCTTTAAATAGTTCGTTTCTCTGGCTTATTACGATAAGTAGGAAGGGGCCATCCTTGGCTCCGTGCCTGTGCATGATCATGGTGATTTACAGCAGTAGTTCATTTAGTTTTTTTTTGCTTAGATGAAAGGTCTGGGTAATATGTAGTCTGTAGCTCATAAAATAGAGTGGAGCTATTTATACTTAGTAACAAACTCACATATAGTTATCTTGTAGGTGCTTGTTCTGTCTGGCCATGATCATGACCAATGCACGGTGGTACATAATGCCAAGTTTGGGAATGTTGTGGAGGTAAGCCCATGGTATTTGGTTGAAACGACCCATCTGGCATCTAGTAAATTAACATCTAATGGACAGTGGCATTCAGCACACTGTAGGAACTGTGAGTTGGCAGCAGGGGAACTTACATCCATCTTTCATGCTGTTGTCTGTTAGTAATGTGACAATGTCCACTGCGTCCAATCCACAAGAAGCAGTTTTAACTCAACTCTGCTTTCTTCCTATGCAGACTCACATTTACATATGGTAATGATCTTATCTCACCATCACAATATGATTTACAGTTTCCCTCTCTAATTCTCATTCTGAGAGTTGTGGATGTCGTCAGGTACCTTTTGCTGTTTATTGCAACTCTTCTTGCTTTCCTCTTCTGGCCAACTAGTAGCAAGAGCTTTTGGCATCAGATTTGTGGGACTATTGGTCATTGCAGACATCTCATAAGCTCTAATCTGTTTGGTGGAGCAACGAAAGAGAAAAATGAAGATGATAACTTCATTTATGAAGAGATTTGGGACGCAGAAGGAACAATGCACCTTATCAAGAAAAGCTTGGATGGCCCTGCGAAGTGTTTGAGTGACAAAGGTCCAGTAGTAAGGTGATTAAGAGCTAACATAATCACCTTCACATTCTTTCATTATTTCATGATTCATACTTCCATTCTTTCATGAGGTCTGGCGCAAACTTCAAGTTTTCACATTCAAATAATTTCTCTTATTGTGCCAAGCTTTCCTTAATCTTGCCTTCTATAGATGCTGAGACAATTTTAACTGGTTTTTGTGTTGTTTTTGAAGCAGAGGTGGTGCTGTCATGCGACCAACAGCAAAATTACATAATCAGGACATTGAGGTTTCTATGAATGTAGATACAGATAGCGATGTTGGCTCTAATGCGAAGCTATCGCTTAAAACTAGCAAATCTATAACTAAGATCGTCGTCCAGAGACTGGTCCGAACACTACGGATGCTCACTGTTGTTGCCGCAGTGAATGTTCCTTTATACATGATGTTGCTCTTTAAGGATTGGAATGATAAGTGATGTTCAGAAATCGAAGAGTTCACTACCCATGATGGTGCTGTTGCTGCCACCGCAGAGGACTATACTTTCCAGAAAAAACAAATGAGCTTCCTCTTCCGTTCCACGGCATCATAGAATCTGACATCTTAAGGTGAGTCCTTTTTGCCTCAGGAACTCTCTTGTATCGCCACTGGACCGCTCTGGCATTTGCATCCTTGTATAGACATCAAACACTTTTGATGTTTTTTCACCTCGATAAATTATACGTACTACCAGATTGAGATTGGCACGTCTGTTGCAATTTTGAGCATTGGTTTCACCATTTTTTAGGCCTGCAAGGTTGACTTTGCAAAGTTGAGATGCATTACAGGCAACGTTTCACTATTTGTTTGCATCACACGCTGGGTGATGTCCTCTTATGTATTTCTGTCAATTTCTAATTATGAACAGTTAAATTCAAATGAAATGGAAATAAATTTTTGTTCTAGAGTATACGATTTCAATTAGTCAGATTTATGTAATGAAAGGCGCAAACCCTGTTTACAGAATTTTTTTCCTTTATCTGCAATCTGTCGAAATTTCATTCCAAATATACCAAAGCAGGAGAGGGAAACCCTGCTACATGCTCAAGAGCTTACATAATAACTGAAAAAATCCCATTTACACCATAATGCTCAATGACTATCCACACTTAATTACTTTTCAAAGTCTACACGACTCAAGTCTTCCTCTAATAACTTTCTCTATCCTTTACCCGATACAAGTCAACATTTACAGAGGAGGAGAATCATGTAAGCATCGACTCCTAGAAACAAATATTATCGTAGCAGGCACTCCAAGAAAGCTTGAAAAGTAAACTTGGATACGACTCCTGAAGGTGGAGACAACCCAAAGAGCAGACTGTCAACATGCCTGATGTAATTAGCTTCCAAATGACACGATCAGACCCTTGATGGATTTGGCCCGATGGAGCTTCAAAGAGCAGCTTGTATCTCCACCAGATCAATTGACCTAGTTGGTGGCCAAAGTCTGCTATGGCCTTGAAAAACGTCTGCAATCTTAAGACCAAAAATACAGAGCAGAATCATACGCTACTCTACCTGTAAACCTTCTCAGCAGAGGCCCAAACAAATGCCAATCATCATGCAACCGATAAGCCGTCGCCCCATCACCAAAAAGGTGCTTCATGTGAGGTTTCGCCGCATCTCTAAGCTTTGAATAGTCCAAAAGGACTTGTCCCTTAGCTTGAAAAACTTAAGCCAGGAAACCCGATTTGTGAAGTGATGTCAACCTCATATGTGATTATTGACAGCTTAGTGTTCGACGGGCCTCTCTGTTGATAAAACAAGAATGTAGGCAATGTCCCTTGGCACAAGCCCCTAGCTAACTATCCAATCAAAAAAATGTCAGAAATATGCATTGTGTCAAACTTCTTGTGTGACATGTAGTCGGCATTTCAAATCGACACTTTCTTCATGCTTAATTAATAAATTCTGGATACTTGTTAATTCAACCCAAATAACAATCTCGCCTCATGCATCCTACGATATCGCCAATGTGGAAATAAACTACTATTGAAAAAAGGAGAACTGCAGCGACCTTAGATGGATCGATACTCGAAAAAAATGCATGCAACATGGCCGAGTGAGTGAAACTGAAGTTGGTGAATAGAGATGGCACAATGGATTTTCTAAAGAAGGATCGTCCATTCACGTTTGTATCTCATTAGAACCTCGGGCGTCACATTTATTATGAGTTACCCCCGATTCACTAAAAATCAGGTCGATTAGATCCTTAATTTTCCTCTCAGAAAGAGAACAAAAACTGAAAGGGCTAAAAATCAGTTCTTCAAAAGACTTTTCGCGGAACAACCCTTATTACACATTAAGCCCTTATGGCAATAACGAGGGACATCCACATACATAAGGTTACACATACATATCACTTCATATCAGCTCCATCAATCTCCGAATACACAGTCTCGGCCCGGCCGGTTCGTGAAAAAGCTTGAGCGTGCCGTAATTTGAATCTCTCCTGTACATTTGTGCCCAAAAACACAACCCTGATGGATTTCCACCATCTCGAGTCGGAAAAAAATGGGAAACGGGCGCAACATGGCTTAAGGAGAAAAGACATGTCTCGGGCACACCCACAAAGCCACCTGAACCGACCGGGACCGCTGCCAGAGCATCCTCGGAATGACAAAGCTCTCCAACGAGTATGAGAAGATCGAACATGGTTCGACCTTTATAAAAATGTGATAAAGGCTTCTGATGTGGATGATGATGAAGATGTTGCTGCTGCTGCGAAAGACATGTATCATGATTGAATTAATTAGGTTTAAGAGCGGCGAATTTATATAGAGGAGGGTTGGGTTGGGTTGGGGTTGGGCTAGTCATCGCCATGGATGTACCAACACAGTAGCATGGTGGCACAGCGGCGGAGGATGTAGATGCGGGCCCGCTGTTGCCGGACCAACGAAGCACACTTCCTCGTGAGGCCACCGTTTCCCTTCCTCTTGGTGTATGACTTGCATTGCTTAAGCTCGGCCATGCCTGACGACATATTATATGTGTTTCGACTTAAATCGGGCACCGCAGAGACACTTCTCTTGGGGTTTCTGAAGAAAAAAAGCTCGACGCAGAGCTTGGAGTCATGGGGTCGGGGAAAGGTGTAGTATTTATACAAGGCTGACCAGAATTTCGAAGGGAGAGAGAGAGAGAGAGTGGCTTTGTTGAAAGTCAGGGTTCATTCTTTGTTTCTTTTTTCCCCTGCATGGGAATAATACAAAGCTTTGGCAGGTTTTTCAATGCAGGGGCAGTGAATCTGGCTTGATTGATGTTTAAGTGATAACAAAGTAAGAGATTCATATATATCAATTTGATTAATCTAACTTATCAAGGATTAGCTGGCAGGGGGCTGTGTGCGAGGGAGGATTAGAAAAGTGGCAAAGCGTGCGGCCGGGGGTGCATGAAAAGAGGGGCGTTGCTTGATGAAGAAGAGGCAAAGAGCATTAGAATAATGTAGGGGACATGATGGTCCCGGCAATGTTACCTCAGTTCTGAGCTTGGGAAATGGATGTAGTTGGATCCCATGGGAGTGTTCTGCGACTAATGGGTGAACCTTTTCATAGCTTGTATACCATGTGTGTCAAAATAGGGGAGAGAATTCACCGGATTTTTTAGTGGGGCCGATAGGTTAGTGGACTCTGAGTGAGTTCCGCACTTGATTAGACGGTTCAAATTCGAGTTGTCTATATATGGAGAGACTCGAACCTCTTTACGAGTTTGTAATTAAAATACGAGTTTCTTATTTGATGGAGATCATCGAGTTCATCGAGACTCTTGATATTGTATGAAAAATAAAAATTAAATCTTATGTACTCGAGAGAGTCATGATGGTCAAATGTATAATCCTAGATGCAGCAAGTTTTCATATTAAATTAACTTCAAAGGGGTGTATTCATCTATATAAAAGTTGACGGGAAATTCATCGCATTATGCTCCTATAAGAGAGTAGAGCAATATTCCAGTGTCAAGTACGCAAGCTGGATTCATAAAAAGCGATGCACGAAATCTTATCGGGTGCTTGACGATAAATTACACTTATTTGAACATTTGTACTTGCTTGCAAAGTAATTCCATGGACCCATCATTCTAATTCAATTATAGCATTACTCTTTCAAGCTAGCAATATTAATTTCATTTCTGCAAAATCATTCTCCAGCTAAGATGGTGGTCTAGCAAGTTGAATATTGCACATGGTATGACTAACTTAAAGATGTGGTAGGATTTTATTCGATTGACTCCTGATGGTATGATTATGTTTTTATATACGATATATGTGACGTCATGTTTCCATTCTGTTTCTTCTTCGTCCTTTCGCACGAGCCTTGAGCCAAACTAGGGCAACTGTGATACCGAGAAGTATTATTAAAACTAGGGTTTTCTTTGATGCTTCACGTCTTCAAGGAGGCCATGCTTGTGACAGTTGGGCTCATGGAGGTTTGGTGCTGGTGCACTGAGACACTCACTTCAAACTGCACATGTCACGAACTGCTGGCGTGCATCGGATCTGAATCCAATCCTGCCATAGTCGGCTGTTCCAGCACCAGAATCTCCATGGACGGTCAGTGTCTCGGACAAATCCATCTCCATAGATTTGCACTTTCCATTCCAAGACTTGCTTCGAGAACTCTTAACAATGCACACCTGACAATCATTCGCAATCAAACGTAAGGCTTCTGCAAGTTGTCTGTGTCATAATTTGGTCTCAAGCTACCTAGACCACTGCATGGTGTGATTTTAGAATTTACGTTAATCTCAAGCTTTAATTCGTTAGGTACTCGAAAGCTCAAAGTTGGCCTTCCTTGTTTCCAATTGAGTCAGATCTGGTACTCATTTCTAAGTGTCCTAGAGTTTCCTTTTCATTGATGGCCCGTGCAGATAAATTTTGCACACAGACAACTCAACCATAACTTTCCCTGATACTATGAAGCGAGAATCCTGGCCGAGGACGCAGACCTAATGACGAGCGAAGTGAAGATGGTAATGCAGAGGCTGGAGATCTCCAGTATTGCCGACGACTCAGACCTTGTTCACTCTGGGGCGAGGCAGAGCTCATGGTCGCTTATCATTCCCTTGCCCCCTCTCTCTGTTGAAGTCTTGGATCTATAAGTCTACATCGCCGTGCAGAGGTGATGGCGGTCATGTGGCCGCAATCCCTACATCTACTGTTTTCTCCTTTTTCCACTTTCTAGATATAGATTGAATTTTTCCAATATTTTTTTTTCTTTACTTGAACTGATTTAATTTAATTTATTTTCTCTTCGGGGGCATCGCTTGAGGAGTTCCGTGTAGGCGGCGGGCAGTGCAGGGAAGCCTACAAGCGACCTCCAATCCACTAATCGTCCCTCGGTTTCCTCCCTCGTTCCTTTCGAGAGTTCACGTGAGCCGGAAGCCATGCAAAGTCATTCACCCCCAAGGTCAATAGTCGCAATTAATTAATTCCATTGCTATAGGTTCAATGTTCGGTGTCTAATGTAAAGCGGGTCGATATCACAATGTATGCATTTGGAAGTATGGTGCCAGAAGAAGGGGAGAAAAGCATAGTAACCAGCAAATGTTCAGGCTAATAGATTATTAAGGGTTTTTAAAGGTTTGAGCTCCCCGGAGGATGGTAGGATGAGATGAATCTTGATTCTGGGGGTGGCATTTCTTGCTTTTCCTGATAATCTTCGTACCTCTAAGTTATTTATTTGATGATTTCAAATTCTTCCTTTTCTTTTCTAGGGGAAAAGAGAAGGAAGGGGGGGGGGGTTGTGTTTAGTGCTTTTATGTGAATTACATACAGTGAATGCTGCTCAAGGGAGTGCATGAACACGTACTAGTACGTGTGCGCGTGCCCTTGATGTCTCACCAACGTGTGGCTTGTTGTGTTAAGCGCCTGTTAAATCGAGGTTTGAGCGTGTGTTAATGAGCTGCTTCCAGGTTCATAACATTGTCTGTGCTCTGGTGTTGTGGAGCAGGGAACAGATTTCTTGATTATACGTCTCCAAAAGATTTGAATCTCACGTGGCATCTCGGGAGCAATAGGAGGTCGAGTCGGGATTACGTCGGTTTTCAAAGATCGGATGGGAGAGCAGAATGGTATCCATTTGATCCGGCCGTGCTGGTTTGAGTAGGGGGTATAATTGATCGCGACAGTTCAATATTCGGGCATTAATCCGCTCGAGCATACAAAGGCACAATGCTCAACTTGAACTCGATTGATTAAGCTTGATATACATTTTTCATATTGTTCGAGTTCGATGCTTTCTCTTTTACTTTCGATCAATCAGGTAGATATATTTGAAATCAGTTTAACCGGTATATTTCTTGTCAACAATTTTTGTGACACTTACCATCTCTTTATGAAATCCATCGATACGGAGGGAAACAAATCCATCTTTGGGAATGAAACAGAACGTAAGAATCGTCCTCAAGATGACTGAGCACTCGAGTTGATTTGGTGATCCGATGACTGAACTCGTTTGCGTGGCCGATCGGACAAATACGAGCTAGAAATAAATGTCAAACCCACATGCAAACGGTACGGCAATCATAGTTGGATGCCAGGCCCGACCGGTATAAGCTGTTCTTGGGCTGGCCTCAAAACGATGGACCAGAATAGATGCGGCCCGTTCATTTTATTTAGAATTGGCCGACTTTGGCACGGTGATCTATTCTTCATAACTTTTCTTCGAGATTGATGCATCAGAAGTTTTAAAACATTTAAAAAGTATAAATCACATCTTAAAAATCGTCAAATTGATGTAATCAAATACCCTTGTTTAATCCGTCCAATCTTATCAACGAAAAATGCTGACATGACTTTATTATTATTTTCTTAAAACACAAGGCGGCGCTTGATGAAGCGATGTGGCATCCACCAAATGCTACTTTAGAAAAAAAACTAAAAAAGGAAGAAAGAGATGAAACAGAATAGCATAAGAATTTAAAAAAGATATTAAAAAAGCTAAATAATGACTTATTGAGGCATTTGGACGGCGTTAGACGGAGCAATTAAAAGGATCAATTGACGAAATTGAGTCTACTTAATTGATAGTAACACTTTTAAGAATTTTCTAATACGGTCTCTTCTGCTGAGGTTACTTTGTAAAGTTAGTGGAAACTACCCATTGAATCGATTTCGCTTAGATAAATCGCAATAATTAGTTATCATGATGGACGCGCCATAATAATCATGAGATGAGTCCTAAAACTTATTAACTTCCCACGTTTAAATTTCAAAATCTTGTTTACTCAATGAACTTGCAACTGCGATGGCATTTCGAGTCGCGTCTTCTTGTTGACGGACGGATTCAATTTAATATAAAATCATAAGCGGAATTAAACTTTTAGGGTTTATCTCGTGATTATCTCATAACAAGTCCACCGTCAATGATGCGACGTGCGGTGGCTCTGGCAGCATTGCATTGATCTGCATTCAAGAGGGCTGCTCATCATTGGCGAGAAAAGGGCAAAAAGAAGGGCTGCCGGGCCTCATCAACGTCAACCCAAGAATCTCTTCAGTCAACTTACTATGGTCGATTCTATTGCGTACCCTCCCTTCGTTTTCCTCGCAAAGGGACGAGCTAATCCATCAGCTTGGATGTTGTCCAAATCGAGAAATCGATGTTTTTGAGAAGATATTTGGATGGCGATACAGAGCAATGTGTGGCTCTAATAGACGTATTTTGCAATTATCGATGTCTACTATAACTACAATGAAAGTGCGAATTTATCGAATTTGGGTTCTTATTGAATATTCATAGCAGGTGTAAACGACCCGTTACGATAAAGTTTGGAGAGGACAGTCGTACCGGTCGTATCTCTCGTATCTCTCCACCCATTTATTAACTTAAATGAAGAAAGAAAGAAATAAAGAATTCGCATGAGGAGATGGATTAAGAGGCAAACAAGACCAGCTGTAGATTATTGATCAAAACTAGGAGGCGAAGCAGTTTTTGAGACTGGGGCATGTGGGCGGGGGCTGTAGAAAGGAATCGTACCAAAAGAGACCGTGACCAAAGCTTCAAACTTGCTTCCCCAACTGTCTTAATTGTTGTAGTTGGAACCAACTATGTAGATGCCCAAGGGGCTTCTGGTCTGACGAAGATGTTGGCCTTGTCTCAATGACCAAGTTTTTGGAGAAAGTTTGCCATTCCCTCACGTTTTCAACGTCGCATCTCCGCGCAATCCTCGTCTTGTTTGTTTATTCTCGTCCATCTGTCTCCACCCGTTGAGCCCATCTAGGGAGCAAAGGTCAGGTCGACCATCCATAAGAAAGGAAAATCGAGAAAAAGCCAGCACGAAGGAAGAGAGCTGAGGGAGGGAAAGATTCTATTTTAAAGAATTCTAAGTTTATTACACTTTTATCGATTTGGTCATAAATATTTAGTTTTATCAATTGAGTCCTAAATTTTTTTTATAATTTACTAACTGAGTCAATCCCATCAATTTTAACCGAAAATCGCCAACGTAATGCCGATAGTGCCATATAAGATGACCATTGCTAACGTGAATAAATTTTTATTATTAGTGTTTTTAATCAAGTTTGACAAGGGTGACCCTTGTTGATCATAGGTGAGGTACGACGATCTTCGTCGGCCACTAGGTGAGGGCCGTGGGGCCTTTGCTAACTCTTGGTACAACTAATGAGGGTTTTTCAGCCCTCACCCAATCTGGGCAAGGGCCGTGACTCTCACCTATAACCGACGAGGGTTGGTTGGTGCTCACTTCTGACTGGCGAGGGACAATCAAAACTCTCATTGGGCTTGAAAAAAAAAGGAAAAGAAAGAAAGAAATCACATGTTTTTTTTATTATAAAGAAAATCATAAAATGTGCCACGTAGAACGCTCAGCATTAACGATTTCCGGCTAAAATTAATCGGATGGATTCACCTGACGAAATTTGAAAATATTGAGGATTCAATTGAAAAAATCGAAGATTTTCACGTGAATCGATAAAAAGTGTATTAGGTTTAAAATTAAACAACTTTCTCAAGGAAAAGGTTAGGCAGCTGGAATACGGGCCGGACAGTAGAACACTATGACGCATAGAGATGGAACTTGAATGGCCCAAACGTTGTTGTCTTCAAGTCCGACGAGATCTTGTCGTCTACCGAGCCCAACGTGGAGGAACATGAATTGTCTGCCAAGTCCTTGCCGTGCAAGTAACAAAGATCACCAGCGCCCCCGTCGCCCACCTAACCCCTTGACTTAACTCTTGTTTACGGGGCACGCCTCTATCTCACATAGTATATCGATTCTTCCTTCAAACAACTGACGAAAGAACTCGATCCGTTTGCAGATCCGGTAGGAACCGGCGAAGACCAGGAGCCACTGATTCCGGTTCTCGAGTCCAAGCCATGGACTGACCCACTAAGAAACCAATCACGCTCGCTCACTGGCAAGAGTTATGTTAACCCATCCATTTGCTAATATGATCACAATGCTTGCACATCGGAATGGAGAGCTTGCCTCTTGGGGAAGTTACTCCTAGATCATCCGTATGGTCGTATAGTAGTTATGCGGATCAAATTAGATATTGTGTAACAGGAATGAAACTTCTATAGTAATACGAGAAGTTGTCTAGTTGGTCACAACTATCCACTCTTTAACTGAACAAAAAATAAAAGAAAAATGATAGAAACTACTTTTATCGATTACCCCCCAACCCAAAAATGGAAGGCCAATGTTGTCGAAGCATATCGATACAAATGGATCTTAACGCGCAACATTGCATGAGGTAAAACATCCGAACATATAAGAAGAACAAGATAAAAAGAACTTAGAATTGTCAGCGAAGAGACTATACATTTGAATTTTCATTTTGATGTTTGTGATAATATAATGCTCGTCTTATTCAGTCATGCCGAATCGTCAATGGCGCTTACATCAAGAAGTTCCTTTCCAATACCCACTTGCGCAATTTGGGACTTAGACACAACAATAACATGATCAGCAAACGATCAAGTTAACATCCTTTTAATTAATAGGAAACAAAATCGCAACTGAATCTGGAGCTGCAAAAGTTCCTGGGAGATACTTCTCCAAAACCCTAGTTTTCTATCAATTCTCAGAATACACATCCGAACACAATTGAATCGACAACGGGGATGCGTGCAGACCCAAGAAGGAGGGAACTACGACCTTCAGGTTACATCCAGAAGGCGGACAAGACAAGCACGACTTCTGCATATGACCAGGCATGTGACCATATTATATAAATCAGAGAACCAATCAGTAACAATAATATAAAATAAACTTAGCTGTCGATACAAACAAAATCTCGACGATCCAATGAAGGGGGGCAACGATAGATTATATAAGTGGCCTCTGGAGATTTTGACGTGCGTGAGATATTTTCGGCTCTAATTAATAATCATGAGGCGGAGAATAATATAATTGGGCAAAGTGCACCACTCCCGATCTAGTCTAGTAAAGAAAATCGGGCCCGTAACATGGGGACACATGACAGGACATAGCTCTCGCGTGTATCAACAGATGGTCAAGGAGCCATAAATTTCACAGATGTGATCTTGGTTAAAAAGGGTATTCATTGTTGCATCATTGGATTGGGTTTGACCTTAACAAAGCAACCCAAAGTTTACGGCGACCGATTCAACAATCGACATGTTTTTCAATATGACAAGCGGATGCGCTTCTTCGTCCCATTGATCGGCGTTAGAATCTTTTAATCCGATGATGAGTAATTGCGAAATATCTTATTCACCGTAGAAAGATCGAGAGTTATTAAAAGGCAACCGGAAGATATCATTTCTTTCGTTTTGACCCGTGTTAGAATTTTCTTTTAAACGATCCTTAATATTTATCTCCAATTTATCACTATTGGAGTGATTGTTTATCGGCTCGATCCACATTGATCAGATGCGATCATCACATTGTGAATGAGAGCAAGGTTATCTCTCTAGATATATTTCGTTTAGAGGTGGATGAGTCCTTAACTAATTGGATAGGTGCATAAAGTAGCTGGTATGGACCAAAGAGATCAAATAAAATCTGTCTTCTTGACAGGCTCGGGTTTTTTTTTTTTAATGGCAATACCTTGACAGGTTCCTTCCATGAAGAATGGAGTAAATAAAACCACAATTCGAATAGGCAGAATATTGCTTTCTAATAGAAAGGACACCGGTGAGTATGTTTGTGACGCGTTTTGCTAGAAAAGATGTGGTTTGCAACATTTATGACTCGTACCCATGAAAGGAGATATGTGATGTAGACATTCGTGCACAAATAAACTTTATTCCGCTCAAGTGGATCGAGCGAACATGATAGAGATATTTTACAATACGTTAATGCTCGGAAGATCACTAATTACCATCAAGTTCTCACGGGAAAATAGTACTGATATCAATGTCAAATCCCTTTTTCTACTCACTTTTGTTTCCTATCACCGACCTCTTTGGTTGCAATTGATCATCTGATTTTGGTTAGAGAGAGAGGTTTTCATGTGAAGACGATCATGTCTGATTCGTATCATTTATTGTGTTTCTTTTAGGATGGAAGAGGGAGAGCCCCACAACAAGAAGGAAAAAATCACCAGGTAGCTAGAATTAGAAAATTAATGGGAAAATACCTCGTGATAAATAAATAAATAATAGTATCCCATTGGATGACGGCTTATGTAAGGTCGTGGGGACTACTTAGCCGTCCGATGTGATGACCCAACCCGTACCCACGCTGAGCTGTACGCTGGCGGGAAAATTAGGTTTGGACGTTGAAGGGCAAGTTTGAAAGGTTGTTGAGCAACGGTCTTTCACTCCTTCTTCATCCTCCTCCTCCTCGCTTCCCTCCTCGTCTCATTCACAGAGTCCAACCTCGGCCCAAAGAACCAACACCCACTAATTTGGTTTCAGCTAATTAAGCAGGAGACGTTGAAAATGGAATACAAAAATTGGGGGTGAACCGTAATCAGCTGCTCGTCCTGGAACCGCCAACCACCAGTCAGCCACCCGATCTTGAAGATATACACCATGGAATTTATATACACTCTCCCACTTACACGTTCAATCCAATCTCACTCTTCCTTTCGCAGCCCTTCCCCTCTCTCTCTGTCTCTCTCTCTCTGTCTCTGTCTCTCTCTCTCTCTCTCTCTCTCTCTCTAACTCTTGCTCATACATATAAGTGAGACTGTACCCACCACTACCCGCGCATCAACACTGTGTGTGTGTGTGTGGGTGGCGGAGGAGGAGGGAGATCGTCATCGTCATCATCGACTTTATCGTTATAAGCTGCCACGTCGAAACATCTTCTCTCGCCTTGAACACGAGCTGTGGGTGAGATTTTGCTTCCCATATTGGGTCGAGGTGAGTGCTTTTGTGAATCTGAACTCCTGAAGTTTTGCTTTCCTTATCTTTGTTGAATTGGAGCATTCGGTTCGGTTATTCCGCTTCTTGCGGGGAAAAGATGGTGTTCATCTGTGTGAGTCACGTCTCGTAGTGTGACTTGACGTTGGCCTCGGCTTAGCAGAGTTCAATGTGAAGTCAGCGACTGTGAGAGGTTGGAATGGATCCTTATCTATAGCTAGTAAGAACGTGTGATCTGTTCTAGTCATCTTTTGCATCTTCTTCGGTTTCTGCACTCTTGCTTTTGTTTTCAAGCACAGATCAGGGGCAAACTTTTTGCGACTCTGTGAAGTTATGGATCACCTGATTTGAGATCGATATGTTAATAGGTGCATTTTGTTTTTGCTTGAAACAGGACATGGATACGAATTATAAGATGTTTGACTGGTCAGCTGCGTCATGGTTCACATCATGGTCAGACTAGTAATTGGTTAGTTTTGTTAGGTCTAAGGGGCTTAGCTGAGTTGGCAACTTGAGATGAGAAATGTATGCGATTCAAGTGCAGAGATTGGTTTAACAGTATGTTTTAAAAAAACTTCCGCTATCACAGTGGTGTAAGAACACTTAGTTCTGCATCATCTGGAAGCCAATTCAGAATATACGTGGGTGCTTCAACTGCATTGCCTTTCCCATGGTCAAATAATAGAGTTCTAGTGCGACATTGTTCAGTCATTAGGATGGGAAGAAGACTATGAGTAAAGATTCACTCCTCAAATCTCAAGGACCATCTTTGGTAGAGTGATGTCATGGTGCAACGTAATGCTGGGTATAGCACAATGAGCGTGGAAATTAATTCTCCACAAATGAGTACCTTGAAGTAATTCACAACAAGTTTGATGAGAACTCGTAATATCTTCAAAAGATTCTGCGTTTGTTTAAGGATGAATTGTCCTCCATGAAGCTGCATTTTAAGTTTATTGATTATGACAACTTGCAGAAATTGAAGCATTATAAGAAACTCGATGAGCCAATCGCTCTACTTGGCAAGTTCAGTTGTCACTTAAATGTTTTGTGATGATGCTTTCTATTGATTGTTTCATTTCTACAATTATTTGCACTTCAATTTAATTGTCTGGATGATTGTTGTGCCGGGAAAAGTACTGCTTGCAGCGCAGGTACTCAACATTTGCTACGCCCTTACTTGTAGGAACAAAGCTTGAGCCATGGCAGAAGAGTTGGATAAACCACTGCTCAACCCGGACAACTTCAACAGAGATAATATCGACTTGGTAAGTAGCAGAACATTATCTATGATTCAACACCCTAAAAATGCATATGTCATGGTAAAAATAAATTTCCTGAGCATGCATCGTTGCAACAGGAACACCTACCCTTAGAAGAAGTTTTTGAGCAACTGAGGACATCACACCAAGGACTCTCTTCTGAGGATGCTGAAGCTCGGTTGCAGATTTTTGGTCCGAACAAACTTGAAGAGAAGACAGTAAGATATCTTAATCTCCAATTTACAGGGGCTTGACTAGATTTGCCTATCGTATTTTAAGTAGGAAGAGCCAGTGATGGATTTGAGCACGACTTTCTTACCAGAAGATTTTCAAGAAAGGTCGTACTGTAAATGAAAGTTTAGATAACCTTTAGAAACCACGCCATTGAATGATGTGAAATTACAGTCTGACAACAGATTGAAGGGCTTGAATTCTTGAAATTTTTTAATCAACTTCGCTGCTTCTAGTTGTTGCAAACAGAATTTTTGGCTGTTTGTAGCATCAATCTCAGCTGTTTAATTACCAAAAAGACAAGAATCGATTGTCCATGAGTTTTTTTATCTAAGAAACACAAACTACACTTTCATTGACAAATTCCCACCTAATCATTCTGCAGGAGAACAAGTTCTTAAAATTTCTGAGTTTTATGTGGAATCCACTATCTTGGGTTATGGAAGCTGCAGCAATCATGGCCATTGTCCTGGCTAATGGTGGAGTAAGTTGACAAGAATTAAATCCTTTGCTGCTCTTATTTGCAAATAGAGTACTTACATTGACTCTGGCTCCATTTGTTTCCGGTTTCAGGGTGAGGGTCCTGACTGGCAAGATTTTGTTGGTATTATATGCCTCTTGCTGATCAACTCAACTATCAGCTTTATAGAGGAAAACAATGCTGGTAACGCAGCAGCAGCACTTATGGCCCGTTTGGCTCCAAAAACTAAGGTATGTGTAGAGGGGGCTGCATGAGGAAGAAAATGGTCATCTCCATAATCAGAAGAATGCTGAGATCTTGGCAATAATGCACATTTTAACCCATCAGAATAAAAAATTTCACTCTGAATTTTCTTCATGCAGATTCTCAGAGATGGCCACTGGCAAGAGATGGATGCTTCTTTCCTAGTACCTGGAGACATAATTAGTATAAAACTCGGAGACATCATCCCTGCGGATGCACGGCTTCTTGAAGGAGACCCATTAAAGATCGATCAGGCAACGGCTACTCATACATTATAATGATTATATAGTCTAAATTCTCTTAAAAGATGTCAGTCATTATACTCATAAGGCCTGTTCGTGCGTACAGTCTGCTCTCACGGGAGAATCTCTGCCAGTGACCAAAAGGACTGGAGATGAAGTTTACTCAGGATCAACATGTAAGCATGGAGAAATTGAAGCTGTAGTCATTGCTACTGGGGTTCACTCGTTCTTTGGAAAAGCTGCACATTTAGTTGACTCCACTGAAGTTGTTGGACATTTCCAGCAGGTAATATTGAACCCCGGTTTATCCAATATGAGTTTCTCAGTCCTGAAACTTCCTTAGAAGGCCATGACTAGTCCATAAAGAGTTGCATGTGAGTCCCCCCATTGTTGCTGAAAAAAAAAAGTACTGCAAAAATTTCGGATGGATGCTTTAGCACTCATGCAATTTTATCCACATTTCGCTTTCCAAGGCTGATCTCATTAGCTTTTGATTCGGTCAAGGCCTACTATTATTTTCCGGCTCAATTCTGTTTTCATATGCTCATCAAATGAGGTTCCTATGGATAAAGAAGGCCGACCTACATCTACAAGCTCAATATGACATCTCAATCATGATATTTTCAGGTACTTACCGCCATTGGGAACTTCTGCATCTGCTCCATCGCTGTGGGAATGATTCTTGAAATCATAGTCATGTTCCCCATACAACAACGCTCATACAGAGACGGAATCAACAATCTTCTCGTTCTATTGATCGGAGGTATTCCCATTGCCATGCCGACTGTGTTGTCTGTCACTTTGGCAATTGGTTCTCACCGGCTCTCTCAACAAGTAAGACCTCTAAATCTAGCTTCTAGCATCCTCCTGCAACATGGTTTGTTGACTACCTAAAGTTTTCACCAAGATAATTTACTACCTTTCACCTCAACATGGATTGTTGACTCTCTGTTCTTGTGTTCCTGTCTCCCAATAGGGAGCCATTACGAAAAGGATGACAGCAATTGAGGAGATGGCCGGAATGGATGTCCTCTGCAGTGATAAGACTGGGACTCTTACTTTGAATCGCCTCACTGTTGATCGCAACCTCATTGAGGTACAAATTTTTTGCAAGAATCTTATTTACGTGGATAACAGCAACTAATCAAGGTCAAACAGATGTAGTTGCTTAATGTACACTTCCTCATTTATAAATATGGTTTTTTCCTCCTCTGTAAAATGCAAGTCCTACTTGTCGGAATAAGCTTGACACTGCATTCAATAACAGGTTTTTAACAAAGATATGGACAAAGACTTTATTGTCTTGCTAGCAGCCAGAGCATCCCGATTGGAAAATCAGGACGCCATCGATGCAGCCATTGTTAACATGCTCGCAGATCCAAAGGAGGTACAGACACACACACACACACACACAAAGAGCTGCATAATCCAAGTTTTCATATATTTTGGGTGAAGAATTTGTTACTTTCTTCTTCTTGTCTATGTGCTTCGGTACAAATGACGGTTTTCCTATGTTTAGGCTCGTGCAAACATCAGAGAAGTCCATTTTCTACCTTTCAATCCAGTGGACAAGCGCACTGCAATCACTTACATTGACTCTGATGGCAATTGGTATCGTGCAAGCAAGGGTGCTCCAGAACAGGTATTGCTGCGGCCAAAAGGCTCATATAGAATATGATTAAGTGAGTACGAATGCCAACTCACATCAAATCTTATAGGGAATTAATTCAATTCAAGCTGGTTTGGAACATCTGTTCCAATTTATATGAAGTTGTGCCTCTTCCAATTGTTGGCCTCTCAATAGTATCCCTTCCCTTCTGTAATATCCTTTAGCTTGCAGCCTCACCCAGTACCTGTAATAATCCTATAATTCCCCCATGTGTAGCATTTGGAGCATTATCCTATAATTCCCCCACGTATAGCATTTGGAGCATTCTTCATTCCTCAAAATGCCATAGGATTTCTATTTAGCCCTACTATCTCCATCGCTCACATGTGCAAAAAGTGTGTCCAGCTGTAGGTAAAATCTTACGGTGTTCTTCTGGGCGTCAGCCCATGGACGTGCACAAGCAGTATAAGCATCCAATTTCTTCTTCCCAGAAAAATCAGATGTCTCTATCATTCTAATTTGGCTTCATAAATATGACACTGAGCTTCTGTGCCAACTGTTTTCCTGGATCAGATTCTCAATATGTGCCAAGAGAAAAATGAAATCGCGGGAAAAGTACATACCATCATTGACAAGTTTGCTGAAAGGGGTTTGCGGTCTCTTGGAGTTGCTCTTCAGGTAATCAAGGAGCGAGAAATTCCTTGCTCTATACTTAAATGCAGCTCACCATGAGATGCAATAGAACAGCTATTGCTTGAAATTCTTTCGCTCAAGTAACAGGATTCCCCAATTTGTACTTGTCCAACCTAAAGCGTTTTGTAGGAATTAAATTGCTTCATCCTTGCAGGAAGTTCCTGAGAAAACCAAGGAAAGTCCTGGAAGCCCATGGACATTTTGCGGGTTGTTGCCCTTGTTTGATCCTCCAAGACATGACAGTGCCGAGACAATTCGGAGAGCTCTTAACCTTGGAGTTTGTGTCAAGATGATTACAGGTACGAACTCTACAAGTACCAAGAGCACTTCTCAGATCTTATTTATGAAAGCTTGTTCTATAGTACTTACTGAATGTATTCATTACATCCTTGTCCATAGCGCCAAAGCTACCAACAATGATGTGCAAGCAAATACTTATCTGGTTAATCATTCTGAAACTGCAGGTGACCAGTTAGCTATTGCAAAGGAGACGGGGAGAAGACTTGGCATGGGAACAAATATGTATCCTTCTTCAGCACTGTTGGGCCGTGAAAAGGATGAAAATGAAGCTCTCCCAGTGGATGAGCTCATCGAGAAGGCTGATGGCTTTGCCGGTGTATTCCCTGGTATACAAAAGGCTTTTCCTCTCATCAAATTAAATTATTTATTCTAAACTTAATAGCTTATATAAAACAGAAAGACGTCAACTTTATTAATCGAGTTTTTTCATTAGCATGTCCTATGATGTCACCAGATGATTTGAACCAATAGAAAAGTCAAGCTGTGTGAACAGATGTACAGACATGAACTTATGTATGCTTGCACACAATGGCTTATATGTACTACGCCCACCTTTCTTTTTCTACCGATCTCTTGTTTACTTTTGTGACCTGAATGTCTCCTACAGAGCACAAGTACGAGATCGTGAAAATTTTGCAAGAAAAGAAGCACGTGGTCGGAATGACTGGAGATGGTGTGAACGATGCGCCAGCTCTAAAGAAAGCAGATATCGGAATTGCTGTGGCTGATTCTACAGATGCTGCAAGGGGTGCTGCCGATATAGTCTTAACGGAGCCTGGTTTAAGTGTGATCGTTAGTGCGGTCTTAACTAGCCGAGCTATCTTTCAGAGGATGAAAAACTACACTGTAAGTAAACCTCTCACTAAACAGAGTCATTCAAACAAAAATAAAAACAAAGTTTCATATTAGAGGAGTACTTCATTCTGATGGAATGCACACCACACATGCAAAAATCCGGTCTAATGTTTGTAGACACTAAGATAGACTTATTTCTTGATACAAATGTGCTCCCATTAAACATGTTCTAGGGATTAGACAATCTAAGTAAATTTTCTTCGAGAGCTTCTTAAGGGATTGATCAATAAGAGTAAGTGTGCAAGGTGAATATTTTCTAGTTAATTTTGTCACAGTTTTTCTTCCTTGTAATAATTAAGAGAAGATACTGATCAGCTTTATCAATGTGCAGATATATGCAGTCTCCATAACAATAAGGATTGTGGTGAGACGATCTCATTTCTGGTTTTATAATTCTCCCTTCATGCTTGATGAATGTGCAACACCTCATAATTTTTGTTCCAAACTACATTGCAGCTTGGTTTTGTGCTCCTAGCATTGATATGGGAGTATGACTTCCCCCCTTTCATGGTCCTTATAGTTGCAATCCTGAATGACGGTATATTTTCTCACAACTTTTTCTAACTATTTTGATGTCCTAAATTTAAAGTTTGGTGTGACTCGCATGTCTAATGTTTAATGAAATGATCATGTTATCAATGTAATCATAAACTTCTTAAAACAATAATCTCTCTCTCTAGTCAGAGAAAACCCCTTTGAATAGCTGCTCATAAGTATGCTATTGATGTCCAGGTACAATCATGACCATCTCCAAAGACCGTGTAAAGCCATCTCCGAGGCCTGATAGTTGGAAGCTCAATGAAATTTTTGCAACTGGAGTTGTGATTGGAACATATCTTGCCTTAGTCACTGTCCTTTTCTACTGGATAGTGATTGACACTACATTCTTTGAGGTAAAGAATCTAAATTTTTTCCTTCTTCGAAATTGACCAAGAGAAGTTATTGAAAAGTCGAATACAAGGCTAACCTGAGAACTTCTCCAATAGGATCACTTTGGTGTGAGTTCAATATCAAGCAGCACTGAAGAAGTCTCTTCTGCTGTGTATCTCCAAGTCAGTATCATCAGCCAGGCCCTTATATTTGTTACCCGCAGTCAGAGTTGGTCATTTGTTGAGAGACCTGGAGTCCTCTTGATGTGCGCATTTGTGGTGGCTCAACTGGTAAGCCTTGTCTTTGAAAGAGCTTTCAGAGAAAGCTGTCACTCGCGCTTCTAAATGCATTTTACCAATGTGCGCCGCTTTGAACACTCCCATAATAAATGATCACGATGTCCTGCTTCTAGAATTTAACAGATGAACACCAAGCGCGCTTCTAAATGCATTTTACCAATGTGCGCCGCTTTGAACACTCCCATAATAAATGATCACGATGTCCTGCTTCTAGAATTTAACAGATGAACACCAAGCTATAGTTGCTGGATAGAGGACCTTCCGGTGAATATGTCTTAGGAATGGGTAGAAAATACAAAATTTTCTGGCAAGCAATGTGTGGTTCAGTCAAAACTTTTCCATTAGACAATGGATTTACCAGTAAACTTTGGTTAAGCCATTGAGATCACTTTGATGTATCTCTCTGTCAAATTTTCAAGGCAACCTCCTTTAGTGACACCTTACCTAACAACCTCAGCCAAAAGTACTTATTGTATAGTCCGGGAAAAAGCATCAGCAAGTTCTGCCGTAGTACTATGAAAGCATTCTAGAGTCCTAAATTGACTTGTTACCCCCATCTACTAACAAAGCCTAAAACTCTGAGTTGACATCCTGACCTCAATCCAATATGTTGGTGTTTAGGTGGCAACCGTGATCGCTGTCTATGCCAACATAAGCTTTGCCTCCATCAGTGGCATCGGATGGGGATGGGCTGGAGTTATTTGGCTATACAGCTTGGTCTTCTACGTACCACTGGACATAATCAAATTCACAGTTCGTTATGCTTTGAGCGGTGAAGCATGGAACCTTGTGTTTGATAGAAAGGTCGGTCTAGACATACTGTTAGCAACTATTTCTTGGAAAATCGATCAAGAGGTTATAATGCCACTTAATCCTTCACTTTCTTTTTGGAACAACAGACAGCTTTCACGTCCAGGAAAGACTATGGGAAAGATGAAAGGGCTGCTCAGTGGGTACTTTCTCAAAGAAGTCTTCAGGGGCTGTCTGCTTCAGACTTGGAGTTTAACGGGCGGCGGTCTCGATCTTCTCTGATCGCTGAACAGGCCAGGCGGCGGGCAGAGATAGCAAGGTATTTTAAATTCTCCCAACTCTTTTCACGAGGGAAGTTTCGCATATACTTCCAAATGAATTAGTCATATACGAGTTGCATACATGAGCTAGCTTAGGGAACATGTGTCATGGATAATCATATGATATTTGGGCAAAAATTTGCAGGCTCGGTGAAATTCATACACTGAAAGGTCATGTGGAATCAGTCGTAAGACTTAAGAATCTGGATTTGAACATGATCCAATCGGCTCATACAGTTTAAGGCGTCGACATGCATTCGTGGCATTCCATTTTCTGCTGAAGGCAAGACGGGAAGCAGTCACCTCTTGGAACCAATGATCAGCAAAATTCTGCAAGAATTTTATCCTACTCTTGCTCAGTGATTGTGTGGCTCTACATATGATTCCAAATTCCTGGGCTCCAAGATGAGGCATGTATCTCTAAGGGGTCTCTGCTAATAACCTGTGCCATTTTCTACTTGCTGCAATTTCCGATTTCTTAGTATGTATTTGCAATTTTTTGGGAGAGGAGGACTTCAGTTTTGAGCTTGAGATATTCTTCTTTCGGTTGGAGAGATTTGTGTAATCTAGGTAACTCCAAAGGTAATAAAAGTGCTTGGCACAGCAGAAAGATTCTCTTCAGTGGTTGAAATTAGGTTATTCAATAGCAAATTGGCAAAATATTCAAATGAATGACCTGTAAACTGGGTTTCTCAAGTGTGAGGCTAGTGAGCTATTAAGGCCATAGATCAACTGCAATGAAACTCATCTTCAGGAAAGACAACCTCACATTGACAAGGAGATACAAAGTAATTAAGAATGTATAAACTAGGTGACCTCCCTGCGAACAAGTCCACACCTTTTTAGTGTTGCATTGTAGGAATTGAGCCGACAGTCAAAAAATAGAAAATGTTCTGCCAAAAGTAAATACTATGTATGATTATTCATAGACACTTTCTCATGGTTCAAGATAGACATTGAACTGGAAGCACCATGTAGAGTTTACTTTTATCCTGAAACTGAAACAAGTTGCGGTTACACCTCAAATAGGAGCTCATACAAAAGCACATTGACAAGAAAATCGGGAACAACTCCAAGGAGCTCAATCCAGCATAACTCTGCTCTCACCACTTTATTTTATTGGTCAACGTGTCAAAACAATGACCTAACCTCATAACCGGATAGCTGCAACCACTCATGCCACCACGAACTCAGGACTGGTATGAGAAGCTCTGTCCTGATAATTAGTTGAACATTGGCTCCTTCCCAAGCCTCACAGAGTTGACATAATCTGTTGGGGAATGTGCGGACAATCCGGGAAGCACCAATTCTACTACCCTAAGCAATATGGAGAACCATCCTTCCTTGTACTCCGGTCCATATGTGTAGCCCATTGTTAAACCCCTGATTAACTCCCAGACAGCATTCAAATATTCTGGAATTAGGTATCTAGAACCAAAATAATTTCTGTTCGGTTCCTCCTCCATTTTCTTGAAACATAAATATCAACTGAGAAATTAGTACCAGGACGAAAGAATGAAAACTGAAATGAAATTGCAATGAATAAAAATATGTGTGTGTACATACATAACTCTATTTTAATAAATATTACGATTTCTTTTGATTGATTAAGCCAACAATACAATTATAACAGCCAAGGTGGACTTGTATTGCAAGACACTAAAGCGTCAAGCTATTTAGAGAGATTCATGGAAGGAAGATTATGACCAAGGTAACAAATTAAATATTCCTTGAAAACTAAGGATGCATGGCACCTGTTTCCTTCCAAAACTTTAGTGTATTGGTATGCTACTGGTAGAGAACAAAGCCATTAAAACGCAGAAGTTCATACCTGCTCAGTGTACCAGCTGTCATAGTATAGACATATTCCAAAATGTTTATACAAGAAAGTTTGATCATCGTAAGGCAACCTTGGAACAACATCATTACAGTACACAACCCTGAAGTATTTTGGGTAGGGATAGTCCACATGTTCTTCCATGAATTTCTGGAGCTGCCTGTCCCCAACTCTTGGTTGGCCAAATGTGTACACGCCCAACAATCTTTGTACTACCTCCAGCTCCTCATGCAGCAACAGCACTGTCGGGAACAAAATGGCAAGGGCTCCACCTAAACTGTGTCCGGTGACTACAAATTTCGCATTGTTGTGCTTCTCAAGTAGGCTCTTGAGCTTCCTTCTCACGGCATAATACGCAGTCATCTCTGCCATCTCTGGCCCAAACCCCTCGTTGCTGGTGCTTGGTAATGCTTCTGAGTCAGAAGCATCAGCGCCATCGGCAAGAGCAAATTTCTTCTTGTCCAATTGGAGGTTCTCTTGGAAGGTGACCGCATTACTTCTGTTGCCCAAACCTAAGGCTTCCAAGAACCCTATGTGTACTTTACCCAATTTCGGGATCTCATACCAGGAATAATCAAAATCGGTACACCAATCGTCAGCATCAAAAGGTTCAGTACCCCTGAAGCTGATTAGTACGAGATTTGCATCTACAGGCTTGTCGCATAGCATTAAAACTTGAGTCGACCTTTCCTTTTGGTAATCTAAAAAAAAAAATTGCGCAGACAAATCAGCAATGAGTGCATTAATCAATGGTAGCAGAAGAAGAACATAGTTTTGGAGATAGCAATTCCTCAGTCAACTAATAAGTCAAAGCTAATGAAGGGCGCTCATGCTAGTTTAGATATATCCACTGGATCTGTCTTACCATTCCAGCAGTTGTAGAAATCCACGAAATGCATCTGCATTTGCAAGAAGTGGATGTCATCGCTAACAACAATAATTGATAGAAGAAGTTAGATGCCAAGGGAAGTGAGTAATGACGTGAGTAAATAGAGACTAGCATACCTTCCAGTGCTGAACTACCACATTTCTAATGACTTTCTCATTCTCGTACGCAAGCTTCGACGCCATGATGCATAGGTCCATCAAAGCACGATTTCCCAATGCTGCTGTCCCAATGCTTTCTTCAAATACAGAGCCACCATGTTGATCCAGCACATGCATGCCTTTGTAAAGGTCAATTCGCCCATCTAAATGCCCAATGGTGCTGATGAATGTATCCGAGTCTCTATGCGGGACCACAACATTTCCTGCTCACATCAGAACACATCGTAAACTACCAGCCCAAAGCACAAGAAAATTCATAATCATAATGTAAATTGTTTTCTCACGCTACTACAAAGTTACAGTTTCCATATATTTCAGGGAATAGAGGATGTGAAAAAGATCCAGACAATCGAACCCCAAGCAGATAAGACTTCATGGAAGAGGCAATGACCGGGAGAGGGAATCGTCCGAGAGAAGCTGAGAAAACCGGAATAGAATTATTGCCTAAACTCATGCTATTAGAAAAAGGCAGCACTAACTTCCATATTAGCTCCACCAAATAGCTATATGAACATTTTACTTTTCCTCGTGACAAAGCGTCTTAACAATTTAAGGTTAGAATTTTATGCCTCCTCATCAAACGAACCGCCTATCAAACTGATTCTGGGGAAGCCGAAACAAACGCGTGCTTTGCACCGCTGAACCCCGAGGATTTCTCCAGTCTTTACTCAATTATCACTACCGTTGCATTCTCAAGGATGATACAAAGATCACAAAAACAGAAAACTGAGTACCATGAACAAAATTGTAAAGCAACCCAAGAAAGTTGCCATTTTCGGACATGAGATTGAGAACGAAGTCCACCAAGAAACCAGTCAACTCCATGGGCTTCTTAAAGAAAGCGATCACCCTGCGCGCGATGATTGAAACCACTATGACCCATCTATGATCACTCGCAACCGCCCCCACAAATTCGCCCCTTCTCGAGCTCTCCAAGAACTTCGCTCCACTCCTCGTGTCTCCCCACACGCCGTACTTCAACAAGTCATGGACCCCTCCACCGTGCGGGTTCACCAGCAGGTACTGAAACCCGTGGCCGTCCGCGAAATCGCAGTGCCCACCAGCACAAGAATCGCCAAGGTCTCGACTTTTGCAGTCGCCATCGATCCCACGTCCGTTTCTTGCGGGTTCGCCAGCCATGGCGACGGAGTTTCCCTCTCCTTTATCGAGTTTGATGGTGATTACGAGTGATCCTTGGTGGGTGGGGATGTGGACAACCTTAAACCGATGTTTATCAAAAGGAACCGTCAGGTGGTTCGTACGTATAAATAGACAATGCAGAGATGTTCGAGAGAGCGAGGGAGAGAGAGAGAGAGAGAGAGAGAGAGGTCGGCTTCGGACGCAGCAGAATTAATGACCATCGTCTTCTTGGAACTTCGATGACGGAAGGTCCCATGCGTTCGTCGCTGAAGATGACGTCATTTCCCTTATATGGATTGACGAAGAGAAGGTGGGTACACGCGGTTCGTTCTTCAATGACGTGGACATTCCACGTCAGCTGAAGTAGTGTAGAGTTTATGACTTGGTGCAATTAAAGGATTGATGATTTTTTTTTCTTAATTGGCACGTCTCTAGGAGTCCTGTATTTTAGCTTAATTAGCTAGTTCCTCATATTTGCTCGGTTTCTTTTTTCAATTGCTAACTTATCTTGTCACCGATATAATTCTCTTATTTTTAACCAACTGTTAATGAAATATCTCACCAAAATATCAGACCTAAATATTCGCAATTGGTAACTTTATTCTCGTTAAGGTATTTAATTCGAAAAATTGGCCAATTAAGAAAATCGAATAAGTGTTATTAGTTAATACATAGTCAATGATTCGGAACTAGTTGACAATTTAATCGAAGAAAAGTTAATGTCTAACTTAAATCACTCATATAAGAGTCAATGAATTTAAAGTGTGAATTAAAATAACTAATAAAATTGGTAAAAAGGATTTAGAAAGAAGTTGGATAACACATGGGTGGAGGCAGCATCCTCGAGCACTATGAGAACACTTAAAAAAGAGTCCCACAAAGACAGCCTTTGGCATCACTTTCGAAGCCTCTTGCAAATCGTGGCGTCGCCCGTTTGGGATCCGGTTCGGTGTTCTAACCCACGAAAAGGGGATGGGGGATGTGATGTAACCTTACCTTGGGAGCTAAGATCAGCACCGTCACCACCAACGAACCCAGCGTGCTGCGTGAAGGCAGAGAGAAGGAAAGCGTAGCGACGCAGTACTTGTCTTTTTGCAGATTTAGGAAAAAGTAGAGATCAGCACTGATGTTTTCATGCGTAACCGGGGAATGGGTCAGGCCCTTCCTGAGTCTTATTTCCAACAGAAGCCTCCAGAAAGAGGTAACCATGATTCATGCAGTGGCACATGACCATGATTCATGGACGGTCCAGTACACGTAGATTAAGTCGAGATGCATGCAGGGGCGCGTCCTTTTGCGGCAAGCATGATTCATGTTCCTGCGCCCGTTCACTTTCTGGCCGTTTCATTCTGTAAGGCATGGGCAGTGTCATGCCTTGATCTGGCGAGGAAATTTTGAGGGCTCACGCATTACTAGAGGCTTCTACTCCAATATCCTTGTGCCTATGGACTAAGCCTAATGAAGCTAATATCGCATAGAATTATTCCAAGGACAAGTCTTAATAGGCAGCCAACTCATGCCGAGTCCTACTTAAAAACACAAATTCCCATTCAATCCGAATTGAGTTGGTCCCCCACACGGCCTAAAAGATCCAATGACTAAGATAGACCATTTGCATATGCATCCGATTTCTCGCAATCACTCCCCTGCAATGGCAATCTATCACAGATCCCTGCCACTGCAGCTAAAAATTGGAAACATGGAACACAAAATTGTCTTTGTGGCAGCTCCTCCATGAAGGTTTCAGGATTGTAAAAAGTACCAGTACTGAGTGAAATCCTCTTTCAAGAGTCGACAAAAAAGCTTGATTGAGACAGAAAGAGGCGGCTCGCCATAGTTAGTTTTTCGACGAATAACTTTGCCGAATGTCAAGTTCACTCGCCCGGGTCATCAACTGGTGAAAAAAGAAAGAGAAAGGAGCTCGGTACTTATAAGCCCTCCAGCTGCGACCTCCAAGCGGTGCTGGTAGCGAACCTTATAATTAGCAACCCATTGCCTAGTTACCAGTGACTACGCAATTACGTTAATGCATATCAAGCAAACTCTGGATATGCATAACCAAGAAGCAGAGCAAGAAAATCTTACCATCTGTCAAGATAATGAAGAAAGAAATCCCCTATTACAGAGTTAAATTAATCTAAGACTCAGGTTCTCGCACGCTTGTTGCCATCAATTTTGGCTGAATATCACTTTCACTTGAAAGAGAAATTCTAGTACAAGAAAACTTTAACATAAAGCTTGGGAGAGAGGGCAATGGTCGAATGTTCTCAGCTTCAGGAGAAAACAAAAGAAACAGAAAAAGACGATAAAAAAGGAACAGCCCTCTTAATTGTAGACCATGTATTTCGGCGTAGCACTAAACTTTTGGTATCCTTTGATGACTTTGTTCACAGCATCAAGGAAGTCTTTCTCCGTCACAGTCTTCCGGCGGGCTCGGATTGCATACATTCCTGCTTCTGTGCAGACACTCCTTATGTCAGCACCTGCAATTACAATTTGATGTCAAAAATAAAATAAAAAAAATCAAGGCAGCACCAGTCCCAGAGCATGCATTGAACATTTGAACTTTATCAACTACTGCACTAGCCAGAGATAGGGTGAAAGAAAGACAGGCTGAAGTAATTTGTACAGGATCAAAAAAATTGAAAAGAAAATCTCATATATGATCAGCAAGTTGCTCAGATGACTCAACAGCTACTGATCCTCACCAGTCGAATTCGGGCAAAGGCGAGCAAGAAGTTCAAACCGAATGTCTCTCTCACAGTTCATAGTTCGAGTGTGAATCTTGAATATCTGTGTCCTGCTCTCCAAATCAGGAAGACCAAATTCAACCTTACGATCCAATCTTCCAGGACGTAACAGTGCAGGATCTAGAGTGTCTGGCCTGAAATAGAAAACCCCAGTGAGCAGAGTATGTAAGGTTATCAACATACCAAAGCTAAACCCACTTCTCTTCCATTATATCATTCACAAATCCTCATAAAGGTACAAAACAATCTATTCAACAATTTCAAGTTCGCCCAATGTAGATTTGAATAATCAGAGACAGAACAAAGCTTCCTTCAAACTACATTAACAGAATCAAACCAAAAAAAAAAAAAGGAAGGAAAAGCATCAACCTAAACATACAAAGCCAAATGGGCAGATGCCTTTGAAATTTTTTTGTTTTTTGGGGGGGTAGGGTTGGAATGCATATTGAGATATTTCTCTTGTTATTCTAATGATTTAAAGTTGTCAGGCAGCTAATTTGCAAGACAAAGGGCTGTGATTTACAGAAAGAAATAACATAATACCTATTTGTTGCCATGAGGACTTTGATGTTGCCACGAGCATCAAAACCATCAAGCTGGTTTACAATTTCAAGCATTGTTCGTTGAACTTCATTGTCTCCACCCACACCATCATCAAAACGGGCACCCCCAATGGCATCGACTTCATCAAAAAACACAATGCAAGCCTTCTTGGATCGTGCCATCTGCAAAAGATTATGATGATAACTTAAGCAAAATCAACATTTTAAACAGTCAAATAAGTGGAGATGATTCAATTACGAATTTTGAATCACTCACCTGAAATAGTTCTCGAACCATCCGAGCTCCTTCACCAACATATTTTTGAACAAGCTCACTCCCAATGACACGAATAAAACAAGCATCGGTTCTGTTAGCGACAGCTCTCGCCAGAAGTGTTTTACCAGTTCCCGGCGGCCCATAACAGAGAACACCCTTAGGAGGATCGATTCCAAGCTTCACAAATTTCTCTGGATGAAGCATTGGCAACTCAACAACCTAGACACATTGGCAACTCAAAGCATAAACTAACCATTTTAATCTCTTCAATGCACCTAATAAAACGTAGGCATGGCATCATGTTCAAAACCTAGATAGAATGGCAGATTAAAATCAAATTGATTATGAGCCACAAACTATCTGGAAGTGTCCAAAACTTACTTCACGCATTCTCTCTATTTGTTCCTTACATCCTCCAACATCATTATATGTCACATCTGGCTTCTCTTCCACCGTCATCATTGTCACACTTGGGTCAATTTTTGGAGGCAGGGGGATCTGAATCTGATATTTATTCCGATCCACACTGAAATGACAAGATTAGAGTCAAACATGGAGAAGAGTTTCATAATCCACAATATGAAATGATAAGCAAGTCCCAAGTGCAATGCAACTAAAGGAATTCGTGGCATATCCAGCATGTTTCAAAGTTTAGAAGATAAGCAAACAATTCAATCAAGTAAATGGACTGAATAAAATCAAAATCATGCAGATTCACTGAGTCTGACACATCCACGGAAAAAAGGTACCAATGCACTACAGGACAGAATAAGCACCACAACATAATATCTTGGAGCTTGTGATTTAGAAGAAAAGGAAAGATGAAATGAATACGATGTCTGACTGTCAATGATAAGCCAGATGCTACAACAATGATATTTAAATAATTCACAATTCACCTACCCCACACGCATGCCCTCTTCAATGTCAGTGGGTGAAACCTTGTCACCAAGCCCAACAACAAACTGCAAATCACAATAACATCATATCAGACCAAAGTGTAGACAACATCTGAATGAGAGAAAAAAGATTAGGAATGCAAACATAATACAAGCACACAAACCACTCAAAACTGCTCTTAGTGTTTGATGCGAAGTTCATCAGCTGCATTTACATATTTCAATAACAATAACAGACAAAAGTGTACGCTCAAATAACAATGATCAATTCTTCATAAACTTACTCAAGAGAAATAGTCAGCATACCTTTGCAATTTGCTTGACATTTATGACATATTTAGCATCTTCAGTATTTGGACTGATTATCTTGGTACATCTAGCCACCTAAGTCAAAAAATGAGCCCATGCTTTCAATCGTAGAAATACACTAAGTATCAAGAATAGGTTTCAAAAACAGAGACAGAAATCCAACCTGAAGAGGCTGCTCCTCTTGCATCATCTGCTTGTCCGAAACAAGATCCCATTGGCTGGGTGCAGCCAAGCCAGTATCAGACTCCTTGATACCTAGGACATAAGCAAACAATATACAATATCAGAGAGCAGTCAAAACAGAAAGCCCATAGAAATTCTATATAGTAACATCTAAGTAACTCTAGCAATTCTACAGTCAATTCTGCTTTGTTTATATAAATCACACTCAACTCCAATTAATATCAAGATAAAATAAGCCTCCAAAGTAATTCAGAATTCCATCTTTGCACACAGGCGTACTGGTAGCAATTGTCACCGCAAAAAAGAAATATGGAACACATATCAAAGTGCACATACCCAACTAAGCTTTCCAGCTCATGTGAATGTGGAATATCAAGACACACGGTATTGTTGCTTCTCTTAATCAAA
This sequence comes from Melaleuca alternifolia, assembly GCA_019926035.1. NCBI lineage: Eukaryota > Viridiplantae > Streptophyta > Magnoliopsida > Myrtales > Myrtaceae > Melaleuca > Melaleuca alternifolia. The sequence continues at coordinate 2,003,240 of JAGKPW010002416.1, read as the reverse complement.
GACACATATTGAATTCAGATTGATTTTTCTTCGGAAAAGAAGGATATGAAATTCTTAAACTCGAAGCTAAATCTCTACTGACTTTTCAAGTAGCTGATAAATCGCGCGATACGTGCTACTAAAGAAACTATTAACCAGGAACATACCACATAAGTCATTAACCTTCTTCGCCATCTCCTTGATCTCCTTTTCGGCTTTCTTTATACTAGTAGAATACGGTCCCAACCCCTGAATGATCCAGAAAAAGAAAGGACGTCAACTCCGAGAATCCATAACACGAAGGCCAAATAGAAACAAATGCTAGACGCAAGGAATACTAGTGGAAAGAACACGAAATACAACGACACTCTGAATCATCGGGTCTCAGAACTCAATGCCGCAACCTAGGAAAAGAAACCCTCCAGTCTGAAGGACACGAAACAACTAGACAAAACTACAGGACGCCATCACCTTCCTCCTAGTGTCGATAGAACAAAAGGTCATCAGCAGATACCAGCACCCAAATCAAATTGCAAACTACAACCGCGCAATCAGCAAATCTAAGCAATCACTGGACTCGGTTCCCGAGTTCTTCAGCAGCGGTTGCAGGACGAAGGTCAAGGAAAACAATTAGATATTAGGGTTTTTCTTTATTGGGGCGAAGCATTGGGAGGGACGTACGTAGGTCTTGAGGAGGGCGATGTCGTCTTCGTCGAGAGGGCGAGGGTTCTTCTCGTCCTTGAATTCGTCTTCTGGTTCAGGCGCCATTTTCAGGGCTCGATTGAGTCGCGATCTCTCTCCCCCTCTCCTCCTCTGTCCTCTAGCTTCGCTTCCGCTATGTGCTTTCTTGTTCCTTGGGCAAGAGAGCTCCGTCGGAGGTTTTTCTACTGGGAAAGGGACAGTCACGTGAGACGCACGTGCGAATCGTTGTTTCTTGTGATTTGACCCGGCTTCATTTTCTTGGGCCGCCCCGGCCCAAGATCCAAAGAATTTTTGGAGATTTTCGGCCCGGTTTTTGGGAACATTGAAGCGCCGTATCGAGTAATCGTGCTAGATGCACGAAGAAATTCATCAATTATCATTTTTTTTGTCATGTTTTACTAAATTTTTATTATCTTTCTTAGTAACATCTTAAATTTACCAATTTCTACAAGAAATTATCAATACTTATTTGAGCAACTTACCAACTTTTCTCCCCAAAGTTCGCAATTAATTCTAAATTACCATCTTTCATTTGAAATACTTATCGATGTTTATTTACTCTTTGTTTGTTTGTTAACTTTTGTTATCCTTTACCAGCTTTTACTTGTCTCTTTTGCAATTTTTTAAAAAATTTTAGCTCTTCCACCAATTTTTCTTTCATTAGGAAATCAACCGGTTTGGATTTATCAAATCTCATATGATATGCTTACCAACGTTTATCTTTCCAAAAAAAAAATTACCAACTTTTCTATTGAGTATATAATTTTTTATTTGTCGTATTTACTAACCAGCTAAATGTATCAACACTTTGTGAAAACTGCCAACCTTAATTCGGGTATTCAAAAACTTTTATTCGGTGAAGGTAATCGACATATTTTATGTTATCGAATTTTAGTCGAGTTAGCTTCCAACAGTCATTTGGTTTCTTCAATTTATCAGCTTCTCTTATCTCCAACAGATAAAAAAAATATTACCTTATTATTTACAAGCTTTTACATAACTCTCTTTACAACACCTAAAGTTTACCGGCTGTTATATATGTATATACAAAAATTTGCCAGCATTTATATGGGTGACGTATTGATTTTCCGCGTTGGACTGACCAAATAATACACTGCAAAAAAACTGGATTTTAGCTACAGATTTTGCGACGGAAAAATTGGGAAAAGTTGTCGCTAAAATGATCTACGACGACTTTTCTGACGACGTAAACTTTGTCGCTAACGATTCGTCGCTAATTTTTTGCAACAGCTAATTAGTGATTTCGTCGCTATATAGCGACGACAAAGTAGCTCGTCGTTGAGGTCGTCGCTAAACATACGTCACAAAATTTGTCGCCAATTAGCGACCAATTAACTATCGTTGCTAATGTCGTATTTAATTAGCTATGATTTTATCCGTCACTAAAGTTGTCACTAAACGTTCGTCACAAACTTCGTCGCAACTTTGCCACAAAATATTTGTCGTCGCAGAATTCGTAGCCAAATTAGCTACGATTGTGCATGGATAGCAATCGCAAAATAGCGACTACTATTACATTGTCGTCGCTAATTAGTGACTATTATTTGTAAGATGCGTCGCTAATTAGCACGGCTTGGCCGCCAACAATCGCTAAATAGCGATGGTTATTAGTGTTTCTGTCGCTGATTTAGCGACGACACTTAATTTGAAAGTCGCTAATTAGCGATGGCATTTACTAATATTCGTCACTAATGAGCTACGGCTATTCGTAAACCGTCGCTAATTTAGCGACACATAAGTGTTCGGTATCCGTTGCTAAGTAGCGACGGAGTTTAGTTTGTCTGTCGCTAATTTTGCAACAAAAGTGGGTATGTCTGTAGCGGATTAGTGACGGTTTGTGGGTATGTCCGTCTCTAATTGGCGACGAATTTATAATGTTCGTCGCTAGTCAGCGACGGCATAAGTGTTAACGTCACTAATCAGCGACGTGGTCGGGTTTGTCCGTCCCTAATTAGCGACAGACATTATAAATTCGTCACTAATCAGCAATCGCCCCCTGCAAAATGCCATCCGTAATTTGCCGATTGGCTTTTTCATTGTGGAAGTTCAATTTGTACGTGCATTCGTCGCGTTTTGCCAATATATAATTTGTTTTTTTTTCAAACATTTGTTTATGAACGAATGCAGTGATACACCGTAATGATGACATTATTCGCAGACGAACAATTGTTGACTAGCTGAAAATTTATACATGTATCACAAAATATAATCAACATATCATACATCTGGACAATACATTGTAATTTCCCTGAACATTTTGTAATGCAAGCACTAAATAAATTGTACTACAAAATGCAAAATCAAAAGTCCGTAAAGGTGTCTTCATAATTTACTTTACTAAATAAAATCCAAAATATCCTTTGAACCAATCTCAACCAAAAAATGAAAAACATACAACCCAAAAGACAACAAAATTCCCGTAGACAGGAATAAACATCAACCATAGCCGTCGCAACCATGCTCCAATTTCCTCAACTGAAATATCAGCCCATGTGTCCCTCCAGCGTATCTGTAACAACAATATATAAGTACCTATTGATGTACTCTGCCAACATATTGATATTGTTAGAACCAATTGAAACCCTAAAGTTTCCAACTATACACCCAAGTTGATCACCCTGTTCCAGAAACCTGTCCACGACCGGCCCTCACGTGACAAACTACATTACAACATTTTTGCCAACAATACCCAACCAGGCTGTACATTCAATAAATATCACATGGCATAATTGCAATGTAATACTCTACATGGTTGCGTTACTCATCATGGACAAGCTGTAATCACATCAAAATGATAACAAATTCATGCATAGGTTGATACCTGGGGAAGTCATCGATCACCACAGAATGCATGGTCACGACCCTCATATGACTTCATCAATATGGAGTAGTTTAATTCCCAAACATGCAATAAAAAAAATTGCATCAGATAACAATGATGTAATAACATTGCAGGGGAATAAAAGCTTCAATCAGACATAAGCAAACAGGCAGAAAACAGCCACAATTCACAGGATCAGCAACTTGCATATATAACAAATACTATAATTAGTATTAACCTCATCGTAGTCGACTCTCTAGTGTCGCAATCCCATTTCCCGAGTCATCTTCCGCACCGGCTATCTCATCATCATTGTTCTCATTATCGTCAGGATTAGTCGGGGGTTTATCAAGATCCTCATCTTCATCCATATCCAGGTGTCGCAATATACTCGTCATTTTCCTCTCAAGAGTCATTATTTTTTTTATCTTTTCGTACAAGTTCATCTTGCATGCGTCTCATTTTTTTTCCATTTCCGAATCTTGTCGACCCTTCCTTGAACCAGATACACTGGAGGATGACGAGGCAGCAACCTTTCTTGTGCATTCCCTAGACAATGATCCCATGCCAAAAACTTTCCCTCTTCTTACCCCACCCGATGCTTCCACCCATGATGCTGCCTCATCAACTGACCCAACAGACGTCCCAGCACCATTACCATCACCACCGCAACCACTAGTAGTAATACCCATAGTAAGCTCATCAAATTTTTCCTACAACAGCAATATAAGATGATTAATAAATAAATGTAATTAACTGTGATATACCATCAATATTGGACAGTTCATCCAATTTTACATCAAGTCTAATTTGGGTAAGTTAACATACCTTAACAGCTCTTGCTCGACTGTTAACATATGTCTTATCTTTTTCATGAAGGCACGTTCAAATGTTTGGGAATATGTTGGTTCCCTCCCCAATTCTTTGGCCTACAAAATTTTAACTCTTCGATCAGATATTGAATTACCATTAAATCCCTGAAAGATTTAAAATACTGACCATTCTTCGACTGTGCTCCCCGATGTTAATCGATCACCCAGCATAGGTGGTTGATCCTTCACTTGAACTCGAGGCTCGATTTAGCTTATTCCTTTCACTCGCTTGCCTATGCGAATCAGTCCCCCAAACACTCATCATCTCCATCCACACGTCACTTGAAATATAAGTGGGCTTGGTTTGGCTTGTCTTCATTTTATTCATCACATTTCTCATGTAATCACCGACTTTTTTGTTGAAAATTCTTCTAATTTCATTATCATCTTCGTCTGCCCATCGAAAATGCCGCTATGACCAATAGAAAAACATAGCCACTTATATTAACACCATTTTGGGATAGCATACACAAATTAAGTCTCAACACTACTTACTCAGAACTCCCTCCACCACAAGTTTTTTACTTCTTTCGGAGCACTGTTATACATAGTGTATGGCCCCCTCCAATGATCGTTAACTTTCTTATTAAGAGCCCTTGCAACCTGTGTAGCATCTATGAAGCTACAAAAAAACGATAACTCAAATTGTGAACTTGACATTCCTTATATAAAAACCATAAGTAATTTTGGATTACTAAAATTATAAACTACTTACGAATCTCCATATGGTCCAATCAATTTCCTCCCATCTGAAGAGTCATGCTCCACTCCCTCATTGTTGCTTTGTTCCGCTGTACTAGGTGTTCCTACATTTGGCCCTTCTGTTCGCCTTTGATATACTTGCCCGGACATATTGTGTAAAGGATCGAACGCCATGGGAGTTATTTCTGGTGGTTGAGTTTCTGAGGAGAAAGCGCTACTCTGCACATGCTGTCCAGCTTGTTGGTCATCTCGTACAGGGGTATTTGTAAGTGCGGGGAAAGTCCAAAGCGTCAGGGACGGACCCGAGGCCGAGGGAGGGGATGGGGATGGAGATTATGCTAATCTAACTCCACCACCCCGGCGGATTCCATGACCACGACGAATACCTCCTCAGGTATATTGTCAAGTAGAAAGGTTATTATATATTTATTCACTAAAAAACATGCTGAATTTGACAATGCAGTCTATTGTTTTTATCATCAAGTAAAAAAGAGAGTTAAGCTTATAATAATAACAAAATCAACCTTTTAAAAAATGGTTGCAGAAATATCTCAACAATAATCAATTTGATTTATCATCCTAAACTTCGATAGTGTTACAGCGTCGGTCGCTTGCACTTAAGGTTATGTTGTAGCAATACATAATGACAAGTGACAAATGAAACTTACCATCTTTATATCAACACCGTCGTGCAATTGGAGGCTGGGCGACCCAAGTAATCAATCTCAGGTATGATTCTCCTACACAAACAACCTACACCAAAAGAGGTTAACCGTCAGTATTCAGCTACACCAACACATGGTACTCAAAAAGATTAATACACATAATAATGTGTAATCTATAAGAACAACACACAGACCCGCCATTCTTAGAATAATTATTTTAACACAGTGTTAACTGCTATTTACCAAATTTGCAAAAGCAATGAAAGGAGATTGCTACATCATTTTATATAAGCAGATCTTAAGAGCAATATATGATATATTTCATAATTGATAGTCTATTGATTCACATGTCCCAGTTTTCTCTTCACCACAACGTTTATAATACATATTTTGTACATGAGGCTTTAAAGAACCTACACTCCACCCTTTTTGGGGTCTTAGGAACTATAGAACATGGAGGTTTATAAGATAGACTTCTTTTCTGAAACCTCAGCGAGCTAATTCAAATTTGAAAATAAAGGGAGCAAAATGAGTTTTAAAACAAGATGATACAACTTACAAAGTGTAACATGAGTGAAAAGTTTGATGATGGTTTTAGTAATTTTCTTTGAAATATTAAAGGGAGACAGTATTAGATTTTACATGAAAATGGATGAATCGAGACATTCTTTCCAGATAAAGACTATTACATCGGCACTAGAGGTCAAAGTTCTCTTCTCACAACTCCTGCAATACGAGCAAACGAATACCTTTTCTCCTGGGTCATTTAAAATGATTGCAGGAGGTGAGAAATTCTCTAATTCTGCGGCCTTTTCTCTTGCAAGTTCAACGACACTTTCAGCCAAATTTGCAAACTCGACAACATGAATACCAAAGCTTTGATCACAGGCCCCTGGCTCAACCTGGAATAAGTTATCAAATGAGGCATAAGTGTGGAGATAATTCAGTTTATAAAGTAAACATAAGACCATCCAAAGTGAAAATAACCAGAAACTCAGGAAATTGATAAAATGGACATGCCAACATAATCACAAATCTACATAATTCATTCATACAGCAAACGATCAAATTCGCTAAAACGTGTCAACCGAATGACACAGACAACATGATGAACATGACAGAATGTCTGAAAAACCATAATAATAGCAGCAATACATAGTTGGTCTATCATATGAAGTAACCTGACTGACGTGGCTTGATGGCTTGCCCAGTCAACATTACAACATCACCTACATGCTTTGCCCTAAATATAAACCCTAATTTGGATGATGAAGCATATTCCCAAATTCTTCAAACCCTAATTCAGTTTCTCAAAATTAAGAGCTGACGGAGAGTAGAATCAATAAGATGGCCCAAATTTGCAACCCCAAATTGCAAACCTATGTGCATGAGGGAGAGGAGCGGCCTTGCCGTTGTACCGGAAGGAGGAGCATCGGAGCTTTGGACACTTACTCGACGGAGCCGACTAGAACGGAGGTCGAGCGGCGGAGCAGCTTGTACGATCGTCGAGCAGCGAAGCAACTTGAACGATCGTCGATCGGCGGAGCAGCTGGACCGGAGGAGGAGCAGCGAAGCCCTAGGACAGAAAACCCAATAGAACTCAATAGATGGAGAGAGAGAGGAGAAAGAACTTATCGAAGATATAAAGTCGCAAAATAGCAACGGATAAGTCAATGTCGTCGCTAATTTGCGACGACAAACCATTATTTGTCACTAATTAGCGACGATAACTAGTTATCCGTCGCTAATTAGCTTCGGAAAAAACAGTGACCGTCTCAAAATAACGATGGAAAGAGGATATTAGTCGCAAATTAGCGATGAATAACGACAACTATTTATTAGCCGTCCCTAAATAGCGACGGATAATTATTCTCCGTCGCGAACTAGAAAGGTAGATTTGAATCATTAGTTTCAACGACGACACAACACTAAGTCGTCGCTAATTTGCCATAACCAGAAGTTGTTTGTCGCTGATTTGCGACGGTCACATACTGTGTCGTCGCTAATTAGCGACACATATCGACCGTCGCAAATGTAGCGACGAAGAGCTCTAAGCGGTCGCTAATTTGCGACGTTCACATGCTGTGTCGTTGCTAATTAGCGACACATATAGAACGTCGCTAATGTAGCGGCGGACATCACTGGGCCGTCGCTAATTTGCGACGGCCATGGGATGTTCGTTAGCGACGGCTCAGTGATGTTCGTCACTAATTTGCGACGGTCCCTGTCATCGCTAATTAGTGACCGTCACTAATTCACTAATTAGCGACACATATCGACCGTCGCAACAATAGCGACGATATAACACTAAGCCATTGCTAATTTACGATGGCCAGATGATGTTTGTCACTAATTTGCGATGAAGTAGTGATTCTCATCGCTAATTAGCAACGAGTGATTGTTAGTCGCTAATTAGCGACGAATTTGAAAACGTTATGTCGCTAATTAGCGACAGTTTTTTTTTTCGTCGCTAAATAGCGACAGTCTTTAATATTATATGTCGCTAATATGCTTGGCAATTTAGATTATAAATTGATAAATAGCGAAATTAAATCCTGTTAAAACTTCAAAAAACCAATACAAAAATTGCAAATTGATAATAATAACAACAATAACAAACTGCCCAAACTGAATAACTTTGTCTAAACAACACGTCTCACGTGAGGGACAGAAAAGAGTACTGTATCAAAAATCTTCATATTCTTCTTCATCTCATGAATCAGCTTCGTTTTCATATATCAAATCAGATTCGTCTTCATCGGTCAAATCATATTCGTCTTCATAATCATCTTCATCATCCGTCTCAAATTGTTCATATTCATCACTTTCTAAATTTGATGGGTGAATTTCATCCACATCTATCATTGTTCCACATGGATCTCGCAAACTTGAAATGTTATATTCTTCAGTATCAAAAGTATTACCAACTTCCTCTTGTTGATATGCTATGTCATTCCAGTGTTCTTTGATTTTTCTTCGTGCTTTGATTTTACAAATAGCCCACCAATCAACTTTGTCCCGTTTCAAACTAGAATATGATGCATAATATACTTGAATTGCTTGTTGTATTAAGACAAATGATTCGTATTTCATATACTTTTTCTTGTGATTTGTTTCAACCAAATTATACTTCTGATGCACCCTCATTCCTTTGACGGAGTCGAACCACATGTACTTAAATAACACAACGTGCAATGATGGTCCAAGGTACTTTATCTCTAGCCATAAAAATCAACGCTCAAACTAGAATCATTGCATGATTGCACACACAGACCACTATTCATTGTTGTTTTTCCCATTCCGTAGTCTTGAGTATGAAAATTATACCCGTTTATGAAATATGCTGGCCAACATCGTGTTCTGCATTTTGGACCCATGGATAGATGATATAGAACTTCGTGCTCTGCAACTTGATCCTTATTATTATCAACCTAATGATGATAAACGCAAAGTCAAACATAATATTCTAGTCTTGTCAAATGTTTGTAATTTGAAAAACTTGGCGATGCTAGCTTATAAGGCAACTTACATATGATTTCAACAATGATGCAAAAGATTGATTTATCACACAATCAATCTCATTTGGCAGTAGTCTAGCAATTGAATTTTAGAAAATCCTGTTGTGGAATACCATATACACGTTAGAAAAAAACATATGAACCACTAGAATTAAATGGTTTGAATATATATATAAACCCTAAATATATATTTATTTTTGGCATGTACACTTACTCGAAGTATGACTCCACATCTGGACAATTCAATAAAATGTATGTATGCGTTGCATGTCATTCTTCGCCAGTTAAGTAACGATACCGACTTACGCCGCTTGGTCAACCAAGATAATTGAAAATGGAGAATGGCTTTCTATTGGGATCAATGGGGCCCTCATCGTTTCGTCCGGCTCTCCGCCTCTTGCACTGCACGTGTGGCTCAAAATAATATGATGCAAATGTAGTCACTTCTTCCACAATATATGCATTACAAATTGAAACTTCAACACATGTCTTGTTCTTTACTTTATTCTTCAAATGAAATAAGAACCTAGTAATAATATAAAGGATATAGTCATAACAATATAAATAATTAAAGTTGGTTTGCAAATCCAATAAACAAAAAAAATCATTTCACCTCTCTAATGGGTATATCCATCGAAATTGTACGGGACCAACAACTTTAGCCTCATAAGGTAAGTGAACTAAAAGATACTCCATTGAATCAAAAAATAAATGAGGAAATATCCTTTCTAAGTTGCAAAGGATAATTCTAATATCTCTCTCTAGCTTCTCCATTGTGATGCTTTTAACATTGTCGAGCAAATATCACGGAAGAAATTACTTAAATTTGTAATGGCGCTCCATACAAAATTTGGTAGAAATTACTTCGTCGCTATGGGAAGCAGTCGCTCCATCAATATGTGACAATCATAACTCTTCAAACCCGTCAATTTACATTCATTTATATCGACACATCTCTCGAGGTTTGAAGCATATCCATCAGGGAAGCGCACATATTTCAACCATTGACAAATAACACGTCTCTACTCCTTGTTCAATATATAAACTGCTTTCGGTTTTGGTCCCCTACTACAAGCATCAACATCTAGTGTTGGTCGATCACAAATATCTCTCATGTCTTTCCTTGCATTCAAGTTGTCTTTTGTTTTTTCGGTAACATCCATCACCGTATTGATGATATTATCGAAAACATTCTTCTCTATGTGCATAACGTTAAGATTATGATGAATAAGATGGGCCTTCCAATATAGTAGAGCCCAAAGTGTACTGTGTTTAGTCCACTTATGCGTACTTTCATACGCATAAGTTGTGCCATTAGGGTTTTCAACAACATTTGGAAAGTAATCACTCGCTCCCAAATTTGATCACCGGTCAACCTCAATGATGGATGTGATTTATCGATTCTATTTTTAACGAACTCTTTCTTATTCCTTCTGAATGTATGATTTATCAGCAAAAATTGTCTGTGACAATCACAATAGCATGCCTTCTTACCATGTTTTAATCTGAATGACTTTGATCTCTCCATACATATTGGACATCCTAACAGCCGAGATGTACTCCACCCAGATAACATTCCATACGCTAGGAAGTCATTTATCGTCCAAAGAAGGACAACCTTCATTACAAATCTTTGATCTATACAAACATCATACGTAAGGATACATTCATTCCATAGTAGTTGTAACTCTTCTATCAATGGTTACATATAAACATCTATCAATTTTTTCGGGTTTTGTGAACCAGGCACGATCAATGTCAAAAACATGTAAGGTGTCTTCATGCACATACCAGGTGGAAGATTGTACGGAGTTAATATAATTGACCAACATAAATAACCTTTCCCAGTTTTTCCAAATGGGGCAAATCCATCGGCACATAGACCTAACCTGATGTTTCGAGGCTCCATCGCAAACTCAGGGTATGTTCTATCAAAATGCTTCCATGCGGCTGCATCAAAAGGATGAGACATTATATCTTCTTCTGGTTGATGATTTGCATGCCAAGTCATATGTTCAGTAGTGGCTGGGAACGCATAAAGCCTTTACAACCTAGGGATTATTGGCAAATGAAACAATTGCTTGCATGGTCTTCGTTTTCGATTATGACCAGGCCTCCTGTTAACCTTGTACCTAGGTTCGTTGCAAAATTTGCAATACTCTGCATTTTCATCATCTCTCCAATATAACATATAACCGCTGCTACATACATCAATCCTCACAAATGGAAGACCTAAGTTATGTACTAGCTTCTTCATATCATAAAAATCACTAGGCATTATGTTATTACGAGGCAATGTTTCTCGCATTAATTCAAGAAATGAGTTGAAACAATTCTCAGACACATTATGTTCTGCCTTGATATTTAACATTCTGGCCGTTACTGGTAACTTAGTGTGGTTCTCACAACCAGCCCATAAAGATTCATCAACTGCGCTCAACACTTCTTGAAATTAACTACAGACATTATCATCAAATCTTGTTCCTCCCTGGTCATGCAAGTGTGCGACATGACTTGAAACCCCCTTTTTCAAGTGTAGGAGTAAAACTAGAACTCGCATGGTTAGATTCCTATACGTAATTCTGATTAGCTGCATTCATAACCATCCTCTGGTATGGATTCAAATGGTGATCATAGGTACATTGTTCCCTAATTAGAAACTGGTCACTTCTTTCATCAGGTTCATCAGATATAAATGGTTTACAGTGACAAATCCAATTATAGTAGTTCGGAGTAAAACCAAATCTACAAAGATGCTCACCAACTTTATTTACTGGCAAAAATTTCTCATTTCTGCACTTTCTGCACGACCACCTTAACTTATTTCCGTTCATGAACTCAACTTTGCTACTAACAAAGTCCAAAAACAGTTCCAACCCGGCACGAAACTCATCGGTCAATCCAGCTCGATTAAGTAAGTTTTTATTATACATCCAAGACCACTCTTTTTGCATTATATATGTATGAAAATTAATATATAATGAAAGAGTAATGAAAATGAAACTCATCGTGCCATATATTTTATGATATAACAAATGAAAACACGAAGCAAAACAATAATAACTTCTTAATTAGTACTCATTACAAAATTAATATTACCATTATATATTTTCAACCGTTGTATCGAAAACTCAAATAACTTAATTATCAAGGGCCATGAAGGCCGAACTAGATTATGTTAATCTAACTAGGGGAGGAACTCGAGGCCTCGCCTTGGCCGCCGATAGAAATGGCGAGTGGCCATATGGGGGAGATCGAACGGAATCGGGTACATCGCAGCTCAACGTCGTCATTGGCAAAACGATTCGAACAACCCAAAAGCTCTACCCACACAATCGAATACCAAGAACAAGCAACCCCATTTACGAGAAATAATGTTAGCTAGTGTAGAAAAAAAATAACAAGAAATTAAAAGAGATATGCACATACCTTCTTCGTTAGGGTTTTTGGGTAGCGGTGGAGGAAGGAAGGGAGCTGTCGAGAGATACGAAACTACTGCTGCGAGCGAGCTGCTAGGGTTATATTCGCTAATTAGCGACAAAATTAGCGACAGATTACTTAATCGTAGCAAATTATCAACGGATTTAGCGAAGAAATATTAAACCGTAATAAATTAGCGACAGAATTTTGCCACGAAATATTTATTTGTCGCTGATTTGCGACTGTTTTGGCTACGAAGATTTTTTCCAATGGAAAATAGAGACGGAATTCATAACTGTCGCAAAACACGTTGCTAATTAGCGACAAATTATTATTTTCGTCGTAAATTTGCTACAGAAATAGTCACGAACAATAACCATTGTCGCAAATTAACGACGACTCGTAGTAGTTGTCGCTAATTAGCTACGTCTTGTTTGTCGCAGCAAATACAGTAGCGCTTTAGCGATAAACTTATGTGGTCGTAGCTAATTGGCGACGAATTTTGCTACGAACTAGTTAATTTGTCGCTAATTTGCGACGCTGTAGTCTTTGCCGTCGCAATGTTCGTCGAAAATAGCGACGGACAATATATCGTCGCTATTAGTGACGAAATTGTTAATTTCGTCACAAATTAGCAACGAAGGTCGCTAAATTTATCGCTAAATAGCGACGGGTTATTTGCCGTCGCTAATTAACCGTAGCTAAAATCCAGTTTTTTGTAGTGATAATAATAGTAATTTTTCGCTTTATCATTTTAAGTTTTATTCTTCACGGCAATTGGAGATTTTCTTCTTTGCTTTAATTGTAAGAATACCTATTCATTATTTGAAAGGGTTCAGGAACACCACCCCGCGAGAGAATTTTCTCCAAAAGGGACGATGAACAAGGCAGTTCTTAATAGTGCATAATCTTCCAACAGCTCTGAACCGCAATGATGGTAGACTGAAAACCATATCTTTCCTATTGGCAAATCTGCTTACTTGCGTAACCATACTGAAGTGCCAGTATAACGAACGTCGGGCATGCTACAGAAGTTACAGACCATCCCACTCAGCCTTATGAGGTCAAAAATTAAAGAATGGGAAATTTGCAGATGAAAATTTAAGAGGCTCGTGGCCGAACATTAGGTGGATATCAAATCGCAATCCGTCTGACCGAGGTGCGATGGTCTGCACCAACGCTCATGCCACCAAGGGAGGCTGGTCGAGCAGCTAGTCACGGGACTGCATCCCAAACTGTTTTCACTCGTCGTCTGCTATGAAATTGGGCTCTTCGCCTTGGCACAGGTACTCATCACAACGAGACGCTGACCCCCAATCCTTCCTCAGGCGCAGTATGTCCTCTGTGAAAGTAGATCCCGAGGCCCCGATAAATACTCTAGACATCGCGCATATCGTTTTGTCCAGCATAGCTTCCACCTTCGGGACAGAACATGAAATTAAGATATGAGAGTCTCGTAGACAATTCAGAACAGTGATGGAGAAAAACTCCAGTGTAAGAGGAGAGAGAACGATTTGAAGACATCACTTGAGAATGAAACTAATCTGGGACCCTTTTCGGAATATATTCAATGGCAAAGTCAGTTAGATTGACCTCAATAAGGTTATTGCTTCAGTCAATAAAAGAACCAAAGAGTCTAGTGTATGCCAGAGGAGATAATTTTTATGTGCTTTCGGAGTAAAAGTCCCAAATCAGCCAAGCCAATTTGCTACATGCCGAGTTTTTTAGATTTGTTTATTTTCTTTCATAAAGAAGACACACGATGATTGACTTGGGTGATCTAGATCAGTGTGCTCCCGGTGCACCTCTAAGTCTCGCACGTTTGAGTTTATGGAAGAAGAGTTGCAAAATAGTGAATTACCTGTGGGTCGTCCTGCAAGCCATGTCTATACAGCAAAGCATCCCATTTCTCAGCTGGACTGCGATCAGGCCTCTTCACTAGAGGTACAGGCTTCCCATTTAAAAAGGTAAGAGTCTGCAGGAGACCTGTTTCACTCTCTGCTGCATCTGTTGATAGATAAATTACAGGTGCATCAGCTCTTTCCACCACCCGCTTGATGCATTCAGCAGCTTGAGGGACAGGGTAAAAGCAACTGGGTTTCTTGGCATTGCTAATAAACAAAAAAATGTCCATCAGGCAGGGCAAATATACTATGTCCATGGCTACAGTGCAGAATAATCACACACGCCAAGTTCTAAAAGAGCATTTCTTACATGTCACTCTTGAACAAGTATGAACTTAATTAAATTGTAAGGTCGGCTAACCATCAAAATGCAAACTATAAAACAGAAGGAGAAAAAATTAAGTTTCTCAGCAAAAGAAAGTTTCAAAATCCCAGACATATATAGATTGCACGTATTAGTTGTGGACCAGCAAACAAAAGTCTGGTCAACTTTGAGGAATTTCTGGTATGACACTCATATTTCAAATAACTCATCATTTGATGTCTTCGCATGACCACAAACAGCTTGCAGAAAATATCGGCAATAATTGATGCATCAATGTGATGCAAGGAAAATAGAGATGGAAAACTCATTCTGCTGCCACCCTCAAACTGCCATTAAACCGAGCATTTATGGTCAAAAATATCAGATAATGGTAGCACAACTCCAGATCATATGATCATGAATCCAAACATACAATCATGTATTCCCATTGCTTGAATGCTACTCAAAAGGTTTCACAAGACCCATAACTGCGGATTTTTTATGGCCAAAGGCTATAATTGCAGTTTACAGTCAAATTAGATGATGCAAATATTGCAAATGTCAAAGCTAGCACTCAAAGTTCATAATACAATGTTCCAAAGTACTTTACACCTAAATTTGCAAAAACGCAAGCTCATTATCTTCCAGCATTAAATCCAACAAAGACATCACTGTTTGTCCTAAGACAGAATGGATTGCTATGTAAGATTTCTATATATACCAAGTTTACACCCATTTGAGGTTTCTATTCTGAGCTCTTCTACTGTTACCAAAAGAATGCAGCAAAACTAGCATGAACCACAAGAGAAAGGTCACAGATGACACCCAAAGAATGATTAGCTAGAAACCGACAAATGTCTTAGCATAACTGTCATTCATCATGGAGACAAAATCAGAACAGGAGCGACAAACCAGAATTTCAAAAAGCCGTGCCGCCGGAAATGAAGAGCGATGTAGTTCTTCCCCAGGAATGTCTGAACAAATCTCTGCGCAGTGAGCACTATAAGACGTCTAGGTTCAATCAAAGTTTTGCATTTGTGAGCAAGTGGACCACCAGGCTGTGCAACCCACTCTTGCTCCAAATTGGCAAAGAAAACATCTCCAATTGCAATAACATCATCATCTACTGTGAACTTGGCTTTAACATCCTGAATAGTCCTCTTATTTGGCTTCTGAGTATCCTCCACCCAGGGAGACTCAAGCTTACCCATTGAAATATCCAAGCCCTTCAACTTCTTGACATGTTCATCGTCAATGTAACAATGCTGTGGCAAGGAGAAATAACATATAAACCTATCAATATGCAAGTGGGGTTTCTTAACCTCGGAAAACTCCTCAAATGACATCACAACTTTCCTTCCCAAGCAATCATTAATACGGTTGATATCCAACACCTTATCATATTCATATTCAACTTTTGAGCTGGGAACAACCAAAATCCTGCCAAGAATAGCGGCAAAGAACATGTGCTTCTCTAAACAAATCAAACGGTTTGACATTTGACCAGAAACGCAAATGGCAAGCAAAAACTTATCCGGTTTCGGCTTCCACTCGATGGTTTTTCTCCCCAAGGAATTTTGATCCACTGTCCGACACCGATCAAGACCGAAATCACCAAAACTCACATCGACCATATCCGCATCACCATTCTCCACGGACACATTCCCTGACTGATGTGGCAACAGCAATACCTCTTCAATATCCTTATTCAGCTCAATCTGCTTAAGTACAGCAGACTTAAAATCCTCGAATAAAGCCGAGGAAGACACCAACAGGTGATCATTAGCGGGTTCGAACAAACTCGAATTCGAGTTACTCGAAGTAAAATTCGCTGTCCCATTACGAGCAATCGCGGAATCTAGAAACGTATGATTCCACAGACGAAAAAGCCCCAGCCTTTGCTGCTTCAACAAGCTCAGAGCTCGTAACTCGGACTCTCTCATCCGATCCGCAGTCGAATCCAGCTTAAACGTCGAGGCATGGCCGGAGAACCAGCCGCGGACCTCCGCGGAGAAGAACGCGAAGAGGAAAAGAACGGAAATCAAGATCGCGAGGAGGTAGCACTTGTTGAACCTGAAGCTGAAGCGGCGAGCGGTGCCGATGCGGGAGTCCAGGTCCTCGACGTCGAGCGCGGATCGTCGCCGGCTGGCGGAGGAGACGGGTTTGGTGTCGTTCTGGTGGACGAGGTGCTGGCTGTCGTCGTCTTCGTCGGACGAATCTCTCTCCATTTCCGCTTCAACGCATACTTAAAACGCTGCCTCAGAGAGAGACCATCGAAGACGTCTTCCTCGGACAACGTCGCCCGGTGTCGATCTCGTCGATGCGGATCCGATTCCCGAGCTCGCCGAGATTGGTCTGGCGAGCGGAGGACGGTGATTACAGCGAGAGATCTGACGGCATAGTGAGAGAGTGGGAGGGAGGGAGTGGCGGTTAAGTTGGTTCGGGCGAGGCGCAAGCGTGACGATGAAGAGGGAGAACACGGTCGGTGGATGCGATGAGCGTTACATCCGACCGGCCCAGCTAACGATGATGATGTCTGTTGACTCTGTTCGTGCATTGGGTTTCACTCTTTTCTGGGCCCGAACCCGGGCCAAGGCCGTTGGGCTGAGGACATCTCTGTCCCGGACCGGCCACCGGCCACGTCACCCGTCGTCATGCGAAGTAGCAAGTTCGACTCCTCGTGTCGCCAGTGATTTTCTGACCAACTCGTGTGGTCGATTGGTACATTCTGGCAAATCGTGATTGCTTTCATTGCAACTTCTCAATTGGGGATGAAAGAAAGCGCACGCCTTGTTACACAATCCTTACTATTGAACTTGGCAAGTAAGGAACTGTATAATAATCATTTTATTTCTAGACAATTTTTCTATTCCTAAAAACAAGTTTTAAACATAATCCCGCTTGGTAACACAATTTCGTTTTTTTATTTCTGCAACAAATTTCTAGTCTAGAATTAAATTATGAATAGAAATGCTCCTCTATTTTTGGAATGAAAACAAAAATAGAATTCCTTTTTATTGCTCACCCTTACCGCTCACCATCTAGAAGTGGACTGTTAACTTGCAGCAGGAATAAAAATTAAGAAAACCTACTAAACTAATTACTATTCTGAAAATAAAAATTTCGTGTCGTTATCGAATACGTTTCTCTTCTCAAAAACTCATCTAAATAATAAAAACAGAAAGATCCATTCTTAGTCAAAAATTGTGTTCAGAAATGGAATGATGATCATTCTCGCCCTAAAGCCTTGAGAAGGGGGGGGGGGGGGGGAGATACAAGCGTTATATTCTAAGGACTATTTTCAAAAGATTAAAGCCTGGACTGAACATTGGAGTATGTACACGAAAGGGAAGAGGATGACTATACACAGAAGCCGCACTGCGGCTAAAAATCGAGGTAACAAGGCCTTATCAAAGATTGACATAGTTCCTGATTCTACAAAGAGGGAAAAGAAAGAGCTCAGCTCTTTGAAATGTCGGTGAACAAGGTAAGAACCTCTCGTGTTGCTGCAGCTGCAGATTCTTCTTCATAAGGCACCCGAAGCAGCCAGAGTTGGGACCTGGACCTACTGCGAACACATCGTCAAACATACCGTCAGGATCCCAACAGTTGGATATCTTGCAAGATGCAACTATGTCAATTCTGTCGATTCAACAAGCCTTCCTCGAACCCATTTCTTCATAACCTTATGTGCTCTCAGTGCCATCTGCTTTTCCTCCTCAGTGTGACCTTCGTGTTTCACATTCCCAGTTGCTCCCATTTGATCACATTGCCGAGCTAAATGTGAATTCTTCATCAGAGACTTCCACTCGGGGCGACCAAAACTGGAACTTTCTGGACTAAGTATCTCTCCATCGTCTAGTGCATTCTGCCACATGAAATTGCTAAAATCAAAGTTTTCATTGCTGCCAGATACAAGTTCATGGCTTCCATCAACCCATCTGTGATTTGGTATGTCTGTAGAACTTGCAATTGTTCCCTTCCCAATTTTGCCAACCATATCACTTACAGCATCTGAAACAAGTGTCCCATTCTCACCAGATAAACTCTGCCTAGTCTCTATCGATTTGATCAGTTTAAATGCTTCAGCTGTTATCCGTCTTGCTTCCAGGAGAGAATCTCGAGCTAGAGGATTTGTCCTAGCAGCCACTTCAAGGGATTTCGCAGCCTTCTGAGCTTGAGTAATCAATACTCTGCCAAACACCAATATAAACCAGCATAAGTACCTTAGACACCAATTAGGTCTCATACTTTAGACACTTTAGGATCAGAATATAATTGAATGGAAATGAATGAGGAAAAGCGGACCTTGCTCGTTCAACAGCTTCAATTGCCTTGGTGTCCATGGCTGCTCTTTTAGCTCTGACATTTTTAATCAATTCCAGCTTTGAACTTACCAGAGGGTCCTTATACAGGGGCATCTTGCATCTCCTCAATCTCAATTGCTGGAGATCAACTCTGGCGTCACTCTGAGAAGCATTTTCACTATCGTCTGGTCTCTTCTCTGCTGGGTCCATCTTTTTGGACTCCAGAGTGTCGATTTTCCTTCTTCTCGACTTTCTCTGAGCTCTAATGGGTGTACCATAATGTTTTACCATCCCAGAATAAACCTTGTTACGGTATTCCTAGAAGAAAAACCATTTTCAAGAAGAATGAAAGTTCAATATACTAAATTTGAGTGATGTAATGTATATAAATAACATGAAAGTGAGTCAGCGAGCATTAAACGATATTCCCAGAGTCAGAAGATGCTGTGTGGCATAATGAGGATTGAGATGAAGGAGTACTTCAAGAAAGATATTAATAAGCACTCACAGGATCTTCCCACTTTGCAGCGATTGCTTTGGCGATTTTCTTCCTCTGCTCTGGGGATTTTGGTACTCTCTTGCTACCTTTGGGCCTAGGCATTGATTTGCGTTCCTGAACACTCACCAACCACTCCTGCTCGAGCTGTTTGTCCAAACTATCATAGGAATCCCATTGCAGCTCCTCTAAACCTATGAGGTGGCCTTTCCGAGAAGCTTCCGCAATTAGGTTCTGCCATTGATAGAAGCATGTTTCCTGCATCACCAACCTTCGACGGCGTCTTTGCCACCCCATTCTCACCCTGGCCCCAATTTTCATTCTTGTCTCTTCACTGAACGACCCATCAAATAGGGCAACCAATTTTAGCAGTCTTAGAAACAAACTTGATAAGCATTCAAGTATATTAAACTTACAGCCCGTGGTTTGGGATACGGCATGAATGAACTCACTAGAACACGATCAAACCAAAGACTCCAATAGTGCATGAAGAGCAACTGGTAGCCTGAAAAAAGGTGAAAATGAAAAATCCACTACTAGGTGACCTCAATACTCACCTCTGTGCATGTCCTGTGTTCTTCAACTTCATTTTCACCTGAAAAAGAACAAATTCTTTCATTCGATGTGAATAGTTTTTGTGCTCCAATTGTGTAATTTGCACTCTTATATTTTCGAATCTATGAAAACTTGAGCAATATCTCAGCCTAAAAATTCACATAATACAATTATGGATTCAATCTCTGATGGCTTAGAACCACCGAGGGCAGGAACTACCACTAAGAGATTCAACTCAGCATATCACTGCACTGTCACTTCAGAAATATATGAAATCATTCTCACACGACGTCACCTTAGGGTTTTGCATTGCCAGCTTTGTCCTCTCTCGGATCCGCTGGATAGTTTCTGCACGTAATTCAAAGCATCGTAAGAGAATCAATATCAATTTAAAAACCAAATTAACATATCTGGAATATTCAAAAAGCTAGCACTTACCAGCACTGTGTTTTTTGCCTTTATTCCATGGTGCTTTCCCTTTGTTGGAACTAGAAATCCTCGTGCGCCTTAAGTTCTCTCTCTCAAACTCTTCCATTGAAACTTCAGCAGTCGCCTCATGCTGAATAACGGCTGGACTAGAACTCTCCAGCTTTCCATTTAGTTCAACTTGCCGATCACCATCAATCAGAGCCAAAGGCTCCATCCATTGTGTAGCAACTGCTTTGACCACAAGTTTTGACCTCCTCGTACGAATGGCAATAACATCAAATCCTATCCTTTTTGGCAAGCCCAAGTGCTTCCATGGTGAGTAGCATCTCCTCTCGCATCCAGAGGAGAATGAATGAGAGAACGACCTTCTTTCAAGCCGGGTCTGAGCCCTCAGAGCATCTAGATGATTCAATAATAGGGTTAGCTAACAGGACAGCAAGGGATAAAGCTCCGAAAGTGGAGGTTTGCGAAAGAAAAATAGCAAAGCTCATCACTTTGACATAGGATATAGGCTGGCTAGTGTCGAAAGTCCTTTAGTTTAGTAAGAATCTAGCATAACCTTATCCTTCCTCCCTCTCCTCTCCTTTCCATCTCTCACAAGCATTTCTACAAACACGTAGAACTGAAGCTTGTCTAAGTAGACTGGTCCATATTTCGTATCTTTCGCTCAGTTGAACATCATATTCAATGCGCAAAACAAAACGACAGAAAATGACGGGGCAAGAACAAGAACAAGAACCCGCCATTCAGCCACAAAAAAAAGGGACAAGAACCTAAAGATCGACGTGATTTCAGAAGAACAAATGATTTCTAAGCAGAAT
This sequence comes from Melaleuca alternifolia, assembly GCA_019926035.1. Classification (NCBI taxonomy): domain Eukaryota; kingdom Viridiplantae; phylum Streptophyta; class Magnoliopsida; order Myrtales; family Myrtaceae; genus Melaleuca; species Melaleuca alternifolia. Next base: position 1,981,724 of record JAGKPW010002416.1, on the reverse strand, counting down.
TCAGAAAAGAAGAACGAAGCATGAAGAGAGAGATGACGCGGTACCTAGCGAATGCATTGATCGGCGCTCGTTCAGCCTGAAATGACGAAATCAAGTAGCTCCAGACCATCGAAGCGATAGCAAAACACCCAAGCTCTTCAGACGTCGAGTCAAAGAACTTCTTTCCGACTTGAGTCCGAGCATGTAACTATCGTTGTTGTCGTTGAACCTCCAACACCAATAACGCCGGAACAGCGAGGTGAATGCGTTGAAGATGGATTCGGAGAAGAACGAGAGAGGCTTGTCGGGGGCTCGGGCGCCGCGAAGTGTTGGCGAAATGCGGGGGTGGACGAAACCGCAAATCGCCTTCGGCCGTTCTCGAGATCGGCCCATAGTTTTAAGCCCACTTCATACTGATTCGTGGGCTTTTTGACAGTCTCGGTGCGTGAAGGCCGTGGGAAATCCTACAACAAACAGGCCCAACAAGAAAATCCCGCATGAATTTTTTAGGGCATTGTTTTTTAGTGTATTTCCAAATGCCCAGAAAAAACTTATTACATGCTATGAATTAAATTTTCTTATTGATGGTGGGTAAAAACCACCAATCCTTTAATGTATAAAATATTTATAGAATACAGGGTTGTCTACCTTGATTTCCTCATGACTTTCAGAATCAGCCATTAGACATATGTCGGCGCGATCAATTTCTTTATCGCTACTTTCGAATTTAGTGTCACTCGAGGTGGCGGCCTTGAGTGTACACTTCTTCTTTTCAAACTCTCCCTTCTTCTTCTTTTGAAGCAGACGATCGGGCTTTACAAGTCTAGATTTAACACATCTGTAGCAAACCACGTCTGACGATTTGGACTCAACTTCTAGAATATAAGGAGTGAAGTCATATTGTGTGTGTCGACCGGCCGCCGTGCCCTCCAAGTCCATTAGAGGCAACTCCGAACACGGCCCACACACCGATCGTTCCCCCCAAACAATTTGCTTGCTCCCTTCACGTTCGCATCTACAAATTGGAGATGGTAGCCATGGCGGACCATCCTCCATGGGAGGGCTCGAGAAAGGCTCGTGGATGAGAAGTAAATCGTCCTCACTTTCGAGAGGAAGATGCACGCAAAAAAAAAATGGGGGAAAACGAAAAAGTTTGAACCGCACTTCCATATGCTCAATTAATTGCGCCCTCCCCCAAATCATTCCCAAATTAATCATAATGTCTGGTCTCCGGCCATAATTGCTTCTAACCCGGTTTGATTATTAGAAATTTCAACTTAAAGCCCATGATTTCGGGTCATGTCAATGCGAGGGAATCGGCAAAAGCCAAATAACAAGTAAAATAAACGAGGATTGCTTCCCTTTAGAGGCTTAAAGAGTAATTAAAAGAGAAAAAAAGTGGACCGGCCTAAGGTCTTAATCCGCTGATGCGAGGCTTGGCTTATGGCTTCTTTAAGACGGGATTACGCGATTAACTCGCGCTTATTATTTTACCAATTAGATGATCAACAAAGGGAATTGGGTCGCCGTCATGCACGTCGGAATAGTGCTATGGAGATGCTGCGTAGGTTGCTAGAAGCAAGGAATCACCTTTCCCGCCCTCACTTCTCTCTCAACCCAACGAAGATTTAGGGATGGATCAATCTATCTATGATGAGGAATGGGTCGATATGGCCCGAATCAAACTATTTACGACACTCGCTCTTTTAAAACCCGAATAAGTAGAATAACCAACCTGAAAGATTTTAAATATTCGGATCGGGTCTAGCTTTTCTGACGGCACTAATGAAGACAATCTTGTCACTCACGAATCTGTTGGTATGCTGGTCAAAGTAGAAAATTGTCCTTGTTTTTTCATATGTCTACTTATTGGTATTCTTTTGCCTCTTTTATCGTAGATTATGCAAAAGAACTATTAATCTCTTGAGAGAACTAGGGAGATGGATTTTGCAACTCGGGCAATTCAAAGCTCGTCACTAATTAACATTTCTATGTATTGTATATAATCAGCAATTATCAGCAAAGATCAAAGGAGGTAATTTTATGGGATTGATATTTCGAAGAAAATTATTCTTACGGGGCTAAAATGACGTGATAAATTCTAGGCTGCGATTACCGAGCAGATCTGGTGCAGCATTCATGCGAACACTAGGCCATGTGATGGAGAGATTTCTCAAGACGTAAGCCATGTGATTTCGTTGCATTTTGACCCCCACAATTCTTGTCTTTTTGCAATTAGGGTCAATTTTTTCTCTTTCAATCTCGATCATTATCCGGTCTTCTCGTCTCACCTCGCAAAGCACTCGAGTCATTGTCCCCCCGGAATGATTCTTTAACAAGGATGTTGGGAATGACCATCGTTACTCATACATGATTTTTCGCAATGTCCATGCTACTATGCCCTTTCGAGAACATCACCAATGTGGATTAGGATAAAAAGCGAGCGCTTGTCTAATTATATTTGGAATTATATAGAGCGTGCATGTTCAGACTCAGTTCGTGAGTAGTAAACCGCCGAAATCTAAAGCGATGATCTGAATTCAAAATGGTATGGAACAGCTTCCGTTTTCAGATAATCAAGAAGATGGATCGAGTTTTCTAATCAGTGCTTCGGGAGTTGAGATGGAAATTCACCGAACAAGAGTTTTTGCGGGCTTGCTATGAATCAATGATTCATTTTCCCTTCTTTAATTTTTCCTTTTCAAGGCGAATGCGAGTTGTTTGTCTTGGTCTCGAATTTGAACCCGTCCGATTGATCCGGTCTAAAGGTTTCGAGCGTAAGAAGCATGATTAAAAGTGAAGGGTTTTAGATTTTTGGAATGTCACAACAGACCTTGAATCATGGACACGCTATTCAAGCATGAATGACTTATCCAGTAGGTAAGTTTGAGAGCGGCTTGACATCCTTCTTGGTGCAGGGTGTGCCCACCACCCTTGACTCGGTTTTTCTTTTTCTTTTTTTCATCAGCTCGTTTCGAGAAGCAAATTCCGCTGCTCTGATCAAATCCCGCAAATCTCTCGTGTTTTTTTTAATATCATTTCTTTATCGATTTTTCTTATCATTTGTCCTTATTCATTTAATTCAAATCACACACTCCGCTAGTAATTTCTCGACGCAAATGTACGCGCCCCCGTGGGCATGAAAGTCAAAACTGTAATCACAGAGCGAATAGAAGGGACAACAACAACATGGCAGCCCTGCGCACATAATTCGTAAAATCAAAGGACCGTCGTACCGAGGTCGAGCCATGGAGACCGCCACGGCACGACACCACAGCACACGCCAAAATCCGTGCTCACCACGACAGGAAAGAGAATATGAAGGAGGGGAGGAGGAGCAAAGGGCGTTCATCTCAAGCGCCACGTAATCGTCAATTGATTCCACGTCATGTTGGCCGACGAGATGGGCTCTGACGTGGAAACAATATATTTTAATTGCTGGAGCGCCACCCACTTGGAGCCGAGCTGGGTATGGGTACGACCCCTGAGCCGATCCCGATCGGCACGGCGATTGAGGTCGCGTCAAAATCGGGCACGAACACGAGACCCGTCATCGCATCGGCCACTGTCTCGGTCGGCCGTGGACAGATTCCTCTTCCCTCCCCGCGGGTCAAAGAAATGGGGCTCTTGGGACGAAGTTTTTTTCCAAATTGAGCCGCCGTCCTGTTGTTTATTTTGACCCCTCGAGGTCAAACTCGTTCGGGAAGGTTCCGAATCAGGGCGTTCGGTAATGAATAAATAAATAAACTCTGTTTAATCTTTAGAAAATTGCGCGATGAAAATGCTTCTACATTTGTTCAGGATTGGAGATCTTAGGGACTAAGTTTCCATTTTTCACCTCATTTCCGACATTTGGTTTGCTTAGGAAAATGAGTAAATAGGAAATATATGCTTTTTTAATATAGAGAAATGATTTTCTTTTAAAAATTCGATTAATGATCGATGCTTAAACCAGAAATTTTGTGTTTGGGCACAAGAATCCCAACTCTTGCTCCCAAGCTCTTGGCAATAGACTCGGGTCCAGAGGCCAGGCCAAATCACTGATGTCCCAAGCCCAGCCTCAATGGACTAGGGCTCAAGCATTAGGGACTCAAGTTTGAGCACCGGGGACCTAGGCACAATCATTGAGTGCCCGAGCCTAGGAATTAAGGTCCATTGGGAACTGAGGTCCTGTGCTCACCCTTTGTGAAACCCGAGCCTAGTCTTGATAGATTTGGGCTTGAGTGCCAAAAATACAAGCACAGGCTCTAGGGCCTTGGGCCCATTCTTTGTGAAACTGGGTCGAGGCACTAGGAAGCTGGCCGTACGCATCAGGTTCTCAAGCCTAGTTTCTATGAACTCGAGATCAATGTCTATGGTCGTGCCTAGGACCCAAGCGCCCATGCTTGAGCCCTCGACGCCTAGGTCAAAGTCCATTGAGGTTGGACACAACACCCTAGTGCTCATACCCAATTCACTTGCTTCCCATGCACGAGTTGTCGACACTTGAATAGTGTTTTCTTATTCTAGAAAATCATATTATTCTTATTAAGTGACGGGAAATATTTTTCAATAAAATTTTTTTGCCCAACATAAAAAAATATTGTCATTTTTCTAAAAACAACTTCCTTGAAAATATGTTCCGTTAATGTCAAAAATTTTATTTATTTTTGAAAAATGAATGATGTGTAATATATTTTTCACATGTGCGGTGGTGGCCGTTGAGTCCCTGTCGCAGGGCTAGGACCTCAGGTGCCACTGATTAACGTACCACTCCGCAGGTGTCATGCTAAACAAGATGACAAGGCATTTGATACACACGCAATGCAGACATCGTGCGATTATCATACATTATTGTCCCCAAAAATTATTGACACGAGGAGCCCTGGAAGAGCCGGCATAACTGGATCGTCGGACGTGCACGACGCCTGCGCAGGCGACGAGCGATCGTAGGCAAGTAGCGTGTAATTATCTATTCACCTTGCCAGTCTCCGAGCCTGCCCGCACGCACATCTAGACTGTCAAGATCCCCAACACGAGGAGCGGATGACTCCCTCCCCCCCTTGGATCCGTGTTTAGCTTTCCTACCCTCGTCTTTTCCTAGTACCAATGATGTTAATTAGGGACAGAATCAGTGCCCTAAATGTGTTTTGTGGTCTCAAAGAAGATGGTTGAGGGGCCTCTAGGAGACAAGAAGAGAGGGTTGGGGGATTTCCGATCTTTGTTTATTCATCTTTTCTGGCCAAAGTTGGGGGATTCCCAGCTATGTTTGGGGAGGAGGCATTGCCCTAGCTTTTGTTAAAAGTCAAACACACGAAGAGAAAAACTAATGACAATGATAATAACAACGAGGAGGAATAAAACTCAATAGGGTGAAATTGCAAATTATCCTCGAACCACGTTCATCGGTTCGTGTGTGTGGACACGAACAATCTCTTGGACCCTTGCAATTACTCCACCATAACTCGTGATGGAACATTTTTTCGATTATCTTTAGAAAAGTTGAAAGGCGAGACTGTTTCATGCACGAATTGCGTGATTGATGCGGTATGACCAATGGATTCTAATGCCTCCGTGCGTCTGCCCAACTTCGCGGTTGGAATTTGGAGGATCTAGAATTTGATGGGTTGTTTTCTCCACACGCCACTATCGTTTAGTGCTAAAAATACTGCATTCTCGTCCAATTAAAGCAAATTTATCTTACGAGAGATGAGGCATCCGAGGTCCTTAAACATTTCTAAAGTTTGATTTCTATATTTTTTTTGCATGCAATGTGTTGTCTTGATCATTTTATTAAACATCTGAACAAATTTGCCAACATGACACCTCACATTAATTGAGAACGATGAATGAATATAATTGACAAAATAAAAATTACAAGCCATAGGAAAAAGAGGGGTGGCATGAGAGCGGAAGGGAGGTTACGCGGTGACGATGAAGCCATCGATCCACCAATAAGAGTCTAATCGTTGTCCCTGTTTAAGTCTGTACAATTCTTTCTTTCACCCATTAAACAGAATGACACATACAATTTAAGGATGCGATTGCACTCAAACCAAAAAATATCATGAACAATATTGAATAATTAAAAGGAATCTAGGGACGTGCTATGACGATACCCCTTAAGTTAAAATATCGAAAATGCCTTTTTTATGAAAATTTAAATCTCAAGTTTTTGCCCAATTCTATTAAAGTCCATTCGTAATATTTACATGATTACCATATATTTTGATAAAATACCATGATAATTTTTATATATAGTAGCATAACCTCCACATATATTAAATTTGAGTTTTCAAGCTTTACTATATTCTATGATCATTTGAATCAATTTCCTGTCTTGAACAGTTTTTGCAGTTGTCTTCCTTTCTTCATCATATTATATTCTAATTAAACAGACATATGTTCTAAGGGGGGAGAAGTGTGTTTCACAGCCATTTCAGGAGTCAAACGAGGGGGAATCAGAAAGAGGAGACGCAACCGAAAGCAGCCACAAAGGATCGACCTGCCGTCGCAGGTCGCCTCTATTGGTCCATCTTGGACCAGATTGTCGTCGTCTTCTTCCTCCCTCCACCTTCCCAAATTCACAGCATAAAAAGTCCGAGTCTTCGAAGTCAGTCAATCCTAAGTGGAGGTGGAGTCCCCCTTCTCAACCCATCTCCTTCCTTGAATTTTCTTCCTTCTCTTTCCACTTCTCCAAATTCCACCCCCCTCCCCCCGGGGAAGAGCAAGTCTTAAAACTCTCTCTTTCCTTCGGATTTCTCTCCAACTTCTCTTCCTCCTATATTTGGTGCCGCCTCGTGGATCCTCCATCGGGCATTGACTACTTTTCTCGTGAACTTCCAGGGGAGGGCTCAAGAATCGTCTGATTAAAGAGAACTTTTTGGCATACCCACTCAGTTCTTAAGAGAGTGCAGCGTCTTTTCTCTTCTGGGTTTCCTTCAAATTTTCACCTTTTTCGGGGTTTTAACAAATTTGCAGTTCATTCCTCGCGAGTTCTTTTGTTTGTTGTCGAGAAATCTTGATCATAGAGTGAGAAAGAAATGGGGGATTCTGACGTCGGCGCGACACTGGACAACTCGGCAGCCGTTCAAATTACGGGCAAGATCATGGTGATTGCAATTATAGTCCTGTTCTTGGTCGTAGTCTTTGTTCTTTTCCTCCACTTGTATGCCAAGTGGTTCTGGTGGCGCGTGGAGGATCCCCCTGCTCAGGGAGGCAACCGCCGCCGGCCGCGGCGTCGCTTCGTGTTCGTCCCGGGCCAAGAGATGGCAGCCGTGGCGGCGCGGCGGGGGCTGGATCCCTCAGTCCTACGGTCCATTCCAGTCATCGTGTTTCGGCCTGAGGAATTCAAGGACGGGCTTGAATGTGCCGTTTGTCTGTCTGAGCTTGTTGACGGAGAGAAAGCCAGGTTGTTGCCCAAATGCAATCATGGGTTTCATGTAGATTGCATTGACATGTGGTTTCAATCGCATTCAACTTGCCCGCTTTGTCGAAATTCCGTCAATGGAGCGCCTGAGAGTCGTCCTGAGGAAAACGGTGTTGAATCTGTTGATGAATCTGTAGAGTTGAGTGTTGAAGATATTTCAGCTGGTGGACATTCCGCGGAGTCCCTGAATTTTCCTACTAACGTGTTGTTCTGGGGTGATGAGACTCAGGTTAGCTCTAGGGCTGGTTCTCTCGAGGAAGGCCCTGGTCCTTCTGAGGAATCAGTGACCCCATCGCCTTTGTCCTCAATTCAGCCAGATGGGGCTTTGGTGATTGACATACCGAGGCAGACAATGGAGAGCACGTCTTCCTTTTCACCATCCCCGAGTGGGTGCGCTCAAGATGAAGTGAAGTCACCGATGACCACAAGATTGAGGTCTTTGAAGAGGCTTTTGAGCAGGGAAAGAAGAGTGAATCCTTGCAGTCCAACTTCTGCCGATGTGGAGCAAGTTGGGAGAAGTCTGCCTTGTTAATACGAAATTATGTGTTGCCGATGCTGGTGGTCTTTGCTGTGTTGATTGATTAAGATGACATTCATCAATCCTTCTTCAAACCAATGATTCATTTGAGATGTCAAGTTCAGGCATTTTGTAAATCAGTTTGGATGTCCTGCTCTGAAATCCTTGAGAAGTCCCGAATTTGCTGGGAAAGGCAAGCTTCCCAAATTGAGGTGCTTGAACTTTTTTTTTTTTTCTGTACAGAACGAAAAGTTTGATGAATAGTATCAATGAAAGTTAATCTCTGCTATTGAGTCAGGATGCGATGGCTTCCTTACGATGAGTACATCATATGCAAAGAAAACGGCTTCTTTGTTTTAGATGACGGAAAATGGACATCCATCATCTTCAACAGAGGATGTAGTATGTGACAAATTCTTTCATTTAAGGATATTGGGAAGTTCTTGCATTTTTGCTAAAATTATCTCACTTATCGAGTTTCACATTCAGCTATTTACAAAAGTTCATATTTTTCTCTTTACTTCTATACTATATCTGCTCTATCCTTGCATCTTGATGCAGCAACTTCTCTTCTATTATCAGTCATTCTCGAGATTTGGCCTTGTGTAACTTGCTTAAACTCGGGTTGACTTACGAAAGGATTGAAGTTTGGATTATCTCATTTATTCAGTTCTTCACTTTGGCCTCGGTGAATTTAGATTTTGCAGAGTATGCGTCCCTCAAGTATATTGATTATATGAGATCGACTGCAGTTTAATCACGGTGGCTTGTAATTGTAATTACTAAACAAAACTTCAAGCACCGGATGATTCTTCTTTTGCCTTAATGTTAGCCTAGTAGCTCCATGGATGTGGTTCAAGACTTGCTGGTCGTCCATCGTACGGATAGACAGAAAGCTCAGTCTTACATCAACGCTATCAACTCTTTTATTGCAGCCGTTGATCTCACTACTTGATCATAGAAATGAAACAGAAAGAAGATTTCAAGACTTCGCTGCTTGTTTACTGTAAATAGAGACACTATCACTCGGTTTTGTTGCAAGATAATCAGAGAAGTAATGAACCACCGCAATTCTTAACAGATGACTCACAATCTCCTGTTTATATCCTCGCTGTCCATGGACTGCTTCTGAGCTATCAAACAGCGAAGGTAAAAGCAAATTCAACAAATTGAAACAAAAGGCGACCAACAAATCAATTCAGCTACCCATTCCTTCAGGCATTCCATTACATGCCCAGTAAAAATCTCTTAGATGCTGATCACAACTCCACTGCCCTCCTCCCACAGCTATGAGCTGCTAGGTAACAAAGTAGACAGGACCACATGGCTTTGCATGGCGGCGATCAAAACGGTCAAGAGCTGCATAGGGTATCTCATTCTCCATTGTCCGGGATGATTGGAAGAGGCCTGTCAGAGAGCCTGAGGACGAGCAATGAGGTCGCTCACCTGGCTTCCCCATTTCGCTGCTCTTTGGACCAGAAACATGATTCCTTGGGTTAGAGCTCTGAGAACCGCTTGCAGGTTCGACTCTGGGCTTGCTCTTCTTTTCAAATTTCTTGTATGCTTTCAGCCACCATGAAACGAGAGAGTTCTTCCACGATTTCTGGCTCTTCTCGACTTTGCTCAGTCTATCGATTTCTGCTGCTGGCGATGGATCTCTACGACTTGCTTCCTCATTTCTGTTCCTTCTCGCTTCATCTAAGATCTGGAGAAAGCCCAAACTCGGTGAAATTAATCTTAAAGAGCAGGTCCACAAGACCCCAGGAGATGACAAAGAAAAATATTTCAAGTTTAGAAAAAAAAATTGTCTTTTGGTTAAAAGAGAACGTCTGCTACTTTGACATGTTTTCAGAACTTATTTATCCCCCCTAGTAGTTCATCTTTCATAAACCCTGAAATCTCCGACCGCTCCATGTACAACGTCACATGAAACGAAGCCTTTTTGCTTTTTCCGAGATGTTGGAAAACCCGTTTCCTTTTCCTCTTTGGCTATCGCTTGTTCTCCAAGGCTCAAGCGAATTTGTTTCAGTCTGATCAGCATTACCTCAGAGAAGTCCAACGCCAGGTCGAATTTGAAGTCCTCGCCATATTTGCTGGCCTCAGACTCTCGAGCTCTATGGGATTTCCTCATTTTTCTTTTTCAACTGGAGTCAAGAACCGGGTCTATACGAACAAATTTTAAAGAAAGATACTTCCAGGGAGACGACAATGACAAGGGAAGGCGTAAAAAGAATGTTGGGAGGTGATCCCAGCTGTACGTTAGAGGAGGATACAGCTTCTCAAAGGGCATGAAACAGGCAAGTGCCAGCTACCCAATGAAAACTCACAGAATGTGTGCCTGTGACTCTCTGCATGTTAGAGAATGTGGCATTTCAAACGGGCAACATAAGATTTTCAGACCTCTAATTATGCTAACTGTATTGATGGAGAAGATACATTGGCATTGCCCGTTAAAAGGTGAATACCCACATTGCAATGATCTTGCAATCTGGTGTTCATTCCCCAGTTCACGCACCCCCAGGCAGACCGCAGGAGGCCGTGCTCCAGCTAGGCCTGATGCGCCGGGCAGAACGGCAGACTTTTTATGTATAGACGGTCCATAAATTTGATTGCATGAACTCTTGTGAGCGATGGATGTACGTAAAATTAGATTAAGCACAAGGGGTCAATGTTTTTCTGCAGGAAAAGGCCTAACTTGATGGGCTCTTCCCATGGCCCAGGATCAGAGTGAACATGGATCTTCGTACTGAGATGTTGCCGTGACATCGGGTCTTCGAACACATTTTCCAGTGTGAGAATCATAAACTCCCCGCTTACTAAATCCATAGTATTTTACTAAACAACGCAAGTAGAGCTGATCATGGGTCCGGAAGCTCCTTAGGCTTGCTCCCTGCTCGATATCGACGTCATCGGGCCTGAGCAAGCTGTCTTGTTCATGAGGCCGGCCCACCTTTAAGGGTTGGAAAAGCGGTTCCCTTCCCGCGACGCTTGCGTTGCTGTCCTTGACATACGAAGGGGCTAAAATGCAATGAGAAGAGATCCTAACAATGCTGTGTAAAGTTCTGCGTACTTTTTCGTGGGCTAAAATATTTTAAGGAGGCTCATCCAGCCATTCCAGTTTGTTTCTTATCCTTTATGAATGCATGGTCCATTTTGAGAAGAAAATAGTACGCCAACGATTTAAACTATATAGTATAATTGATCTCAATCCGACCTTTAATTTCTATTTTGCATTGTTTCAATTTACTTTCGAATGTCAACTATGTTCTTCAAAACATATTCCGCAATCAAATCTCTAATCCGGTTTCAAAAAAAAATCTGTCAACTTGCTCTTTTCTCAGATGGCGTGAACCTAATGGCCAATAAACTATATACGTGGGCCACGTGATTTCCACTCATGTTTTCTTTCGATGATTTGGTAGTACGGACACGGAGACCGGCTATTTGGAGACTTGCGAAAAATCCCATAAAACCCATAAATTAGTTAGTTTTAGATCTTTGGTTTGTGCAAATAGTCCCGAGCTAAAGTAGTTTGCACATAATTAGTGAATGTTCAAACAGACGATCTCTAGCTCATGAGTTGAAGATCGTCAAATGTCACAAATATTTGCTGCATTAGTTAGTCATTACATATACCACTATGTCTTTACACTGCGCTTAAGCTCCCCAATACATTTTCTTCCAATTTCTCCATCCCCATTGCCTAAAAGTAATGTCTCTCTTTGATTTGGACGCAGCCGCACAAAGTAAACAGGAATAAGCTAAGCCCAACAGCAAGAATGCCCTACCAAAGTCTGAGACTTCTTTTTCTTTTGTTCTTTTGGGGGTGAAGAGCACACTAAAGTTGACCACAGGAAGATTGCAGCCACTCGCAGCCGCCCTGCCGCCGCGACGAGGAGGAAGACGGTGGTTCCCAAACAGTGGGCAGGCAACTGGAGGGCAGCGAGGATCAATCAAGTGGATCCCATCTTTTTTGACTCGGGGGCCTTTGCTTTAGCAATCTCATCATTAGAGTGCCTTCAAAATGAGGCAAATAGGTCAATATACTATTGGGGAAAAGAAGCGCGATGATGAACGCCAATCAATGCAGTTTCTTCTTTTGGGGGGAGTGAATTTCCCTCTTTAACCCTTTCCCTAAAGCGAGAGATATGCAATCCCGATTTGGTTTGTTCTAAACAATATACAAAGAAAAGCAGCCGGAGCTGGAATTTTCAATTAGCTCCTTCATGCAGTTTCAATCATCCGTTTGACCTTTAGGGAGAACTTGAAAATTAGCTCAGGGATATTTTCCTTTCTTTCTTGATAACTAGCTAAAAAGGCATACGCACTTCAATATGTAAACAAGACCGAAATTTATTTGAATGAAAGAAGAGGAAGTGATATTTGTATCATTTCAAGAGACGTATTCAACTTGTTGTTGGATCGAGAAGGTTAATTGAATACAGCCTATGACAATTTTGTGACAATCGTGGCTGCAATTTCTAGTTCTCATTTCGTATGCCGTCCAGCAATACACTGTTCTCACTTAAATTGCAGCAAGAATGCGGCTTCGATAAATCCTTTTAGCGAAAATCCGAGGTTAAAACTCGCATCAATTCATTTCGTCTTGTTTTTACTTTTAATAGTCGCGGAGTGTCCACGCCTTCGACTCGAATGATGATTGCGAAAGACCTATTGTCCTAGCGCGTAAAATTTCCCAAACAATAGCATGTCAAAACACATGTCCGATTTGACCGGGAAAAAAAGGCGCAATCGTTAGACAATATCTCTTTTGGTTCTGTCTATATCACACCATCAGAACTACTTCAGAGAATTGCAATAACAAAGCAAGGACACGTTTGAATGTTATTGTAGTTGGTGATAGATGTCTTCCTCTTCTTTTTCTTCCTCTTCACTGCCCTTAGTACTTTTGATTTTTTTCTTTGGACAGACAGGGAGTGGGAATGAGGGTTATTGTTTACTAGGAATTCCAGCGTGATTAGCTCGGGCATTCAAGGCCTACCAAGAAACGGATAGGAAAGGCCGTTTTTAAGACATTCATTACAAAACGACAGAGACGAAAACCAGTGTGCCGGGATCGGTGCAAGGGCCGCCCATGTTCTCATCGAACGATAATGGATCCAAATATTCATGTCGTTGTCCGTTGCCACTGGAACTTTCGTGGTGGGGTACGTGCTTTGCTCGCCTTACGCTCCCGTCCTAAAATCACATGCGGATCTAAACGCCACCAAGATGTACTTTTTCAATCCCATTTTTCATGGGATATCTTATGTCAAATTGATGCCAGGAAGGATGCGATGTCAACATGGAATTGATTGCATGGCCAGAGATGTTTTGTCATTGTTGTTGCCTTGCTCTTATCAAAGTAGGGTTTTCTTCGAGCTGCCAAGTGCGGACAAAATGCCCCTTCTTTTCCCCTAATCACCTAAACTATGTTGATAGCTTTTCACTGATGTGTGTTACTTATCTTCGTCTCAAGTTCGGTTGATTCGACAATATCTACTTCTTTCTATTAATTATTCAGTCGGAATATGAAATGTACATTCTCCTTTTCCTTCAGTGTTGTTTAACGAGTTATAATCCGAGATAATAAACTGTGATGATCAAGACAATCTAATGCATATCGGCATTATAAGAGCTTCTACTTGACGTAACGCAGAGGTCTGTGAAGAGGGTGAATACACACGTTTTAGGATTTGCTCCTAAATAATAGATCATCTACAAAAAATATAAGGAACAAGTCATCTTTACTTTCTATCGGGGAATAAAAATCCAGCTCAAATCTTCGCTTTCCTTCTTTTGAGAAAAGAAGAGAGCAGGTATTCAACTGGCGCATTTGAATACGGGCTCAAAACGGGTTAGGTATATGCTTGGCTGGGCTTCTTCGCTAATCACTGGTCACCAACCATGTGATGAAGCAGAACCGAACAGGACGGTGGTTGGTTCCGGTTCTGTCTTTTCCGAGTAATATATGAGTTGTAAAGCAAAAGGGCTACGTAAACCCTAAAACGTGTTCCCACCTTCCGACTTTTCTTTGTCAGAACAAAAGAAGAAGGGGACCAAGGCGGGAGAGAAGCGTGGATTATCCAAACCAAGAAAGGAAGGCAGGCATTGCAGACGTTTCGATGCTTAAAGTGCAAAGCGTATCCGTTTCTATCGACAGAGATGTGTTTAGCTCGTACCTCGAAGGATAAGGAATAAGTTCAGAGGACCCGCGACGCCCAGTAACGAGTCGCGAACCTGGAAATCGACCCATACATCTCGTGAATCTGGCACTTGCCATCCTCGCAGCTGATACCACCTTTTTCTACTTTGGTTAAGCATGGCTCGAAATATAATACGCAAAGAAAAGAAATGATAACTTTCTTTTTCCCTTGCCTTCTTGGGAGCTGGAGGAACACATTAAGAGATGACCCCACGAAAAGATATATTCTTCACTCGCTTTTTTTTTTTTTTGAATTTGTTTCCCTCATGCTGTGTTTTTCACCTTGAAAAAGAAACGCGTCATCTTTAATTATTTCTTTTGCTTTATTAGATTTATTTCAAACCCTCCCCCTTTCCTCTCTCCCCCCTCAATTTAGGATATGTTTGGTTCAACTTTATTTGAGCCTTTAAAGTCCTTTGAGGAAAATATGAGGTATTCATAGTCATACAGAAAATTGGCCTTGAGAATGCTAAGCTAGAAGTAAGTCCCATTAGCTTTCAGCATTTTCTCAAATCTCATTTTCAAAGCCGAATCAAACGCAGCTATAGTAGTTCCTTTTTTGCCTCACCAGCTGTTTCTCACGAATCATGCGATCTTCTTCCGCGAGAGGTACTTTCTTTGGAAACCGAAACCATCGGATCTTTCATGTTTCATTGCACCAAATGTGCATGTGCAGAATATTCAGTAACTCAATTGTTAATAGACAAATTTTCTACGCCTTCATCATTATTGTTTGTGCAGTCGCTCGAGGACAAATGATGCTTTGGTAGGGAGCGACGGAGCTTAGAAAATTTGGGTGCAATTCATTGAATGAATCATAATCAATTTGGATAAAATCGGCCTTTTCAAGATATCATAAAAAATTGGATGTAGTTTATCTAAAAAAATCAAATTAACTTTATTCGTTTCTTTGACAAGTGGTTCGGAGATATTCTTTAGTCAATCTCTATTGAATTCTGGACAAGAATCATTTAATGATATATTAAAAGTGTCAGGAGACAAATAAATAAGTGAAAGCTAAACGCCGCAAAAAGTTAGAGCACCAACAAGCACCTACCCATTTGCAAATGCACCTTATATTGCCATCGGTATAACTTGCTCCTTTTCTTTAGCTAACAAAACGTTTTAACCATTTGGAAATGCACCTTATATTGCCATCGGTATAACTCCGTGAGCTCGCATAGGCTCATACTTTTTAGTTTTGTTTTAATCTAGAGTTTGCGACGGAAACATTTTTGACTTTTAATCCAAAATATCTGAAGTTTTTCGTAATATTTGAAGTTTTCACCTACCCACATATGACTGCGCTCGTGGAGACGTTTCTTTCCCACAATTTAGTTCAGAATTCGAATTCCAGGTATGGTTCCATGAGTTAAGTGGGGGACCCTGACGGTAAGTTGCTAGGTCAATTTCTCTCGAGGTATTGCCCAGCGAATACTTAGGTCCGAAACACTGACGGAAAGAACTAGTGGAAAGTAGTAAAAAAATATTTTCCATTTTTCATTATTTTGGAAATTTAGACAATATTTTAAGTTTGGATGTAAAAGCGAAAAGCCAAGTCTAATGATTTATAAGACTTATACTCTATTATTGGAAAGAAACGAACCTTTCACGTGGGGATTATCATTCATGCAACTGATGAAGCATCCAAGCAAAAACATAGAAAAATCTGGACGCTTTTCGTTTGTCAGATAAATTTTTTTTAAGGATTTCAGCTGCAAGATGCGACGGGCAATGTCAGAGATCGAATGGGAAAATGGATTTGGATACATGACATATAATCACATCATGATGAAGGGTCAAAGACATGTTCCCACGACAATAATTACACGCAGAAGGCCAAGAAACATATATATTCCTCGTTTCTCCTAGGAAAAGTTCGAGTGGCCATCTCCAACGGGTCCGTGCTAAAAGTTTCGGAATTCGAGGAGGCAAGAAAGGGGGGGAAATGTAAAACGAAATGAAGTTACCAAAGCACGTGGAATTTAAAGGCCAAAGGGTGTATTTTGATGCAAAATAATAGGGAAAGTCTCAAATAGTTTAAGAAATACTACTGTTAATGCCCGACTTCATGTGGAAAATTTTATGATTTTCATCAAAGTCGAATCAAACTCCATTTAAAGAGACGAGAACAAAAACACTCCAATACAATCTCTAAATATTCGATTATAACTTATAGTTTACTGAAAAAGTCGGCTAAGTATTGTACCATTAGAACGTTAATCACACTATTAAACTTGAGAAGGTTTATGTGAAATCGGTAATCTCGATTCAATCTCTTGGGTTGATTTGTTTGGTAAACCATCATTTTGTTAATTTATCATATGATTTACTCGCACAATAAATAGAGAAAGAGGGTACAACTTCACTCTTGTGAAGCGATTTTGCTCTAATCAAACACCCTCCGGTCCCCCCAATTTTGTGGTTGCATAGTATCCTTTTTATCAAGTCCCCAAGTTGCCTCCACTCCTTATCGTCACTCTCTTATTAGTTCAGAATATTTGCACATAATAATAATTGAGCACGCATTTTACATAAACTTCACGTAGAAAAATATTCATAATGACAACTAAGCACGCAGGTGTCGGATCCAGTTAATTCTACACAAGGAGTTCACGCACACCTCGAAGAAATTTCTGCGGAATGCCTTTCATACTTTACGATTAGAAGATCTTCGATGTGGAATCGACCTACGGATGGGCTCCATTCAAGCAATCGACAATGGTTTACTCATCGAGCACCGAGAAAAGCGACAGCGACAGCGGTCCTGCAGACTCGACTAAGATTAATTTTAACTTTAGTTGATATTTTGTAGCGTTCAATGATACAAAATAGATATAGAAAGAGAAGAAAGCCCCTACAAATGAAAATCCATGCTACAGCATCACGTCGTCTCCCTCCTTCCACATTTTGATGGAATCGATACCCTATGAAAAATTGTTCGATCATTCATCTCAATAATGACGGAAAAGTATTGTATACCAAAAAAAAAAAAAAACATGTGCTTAAATTTCTTTTCTCTCTTTTTATATACCCACGACATTTCCCATCGTCCACCCATCGACATACAGAGGCTCCTGTCTCTCCTGTCTCTTCACAATGGCCATGGCCAAGGCCAAGCAAGTCCTCGCTGGAATCTCAACTTCCGGCAAGAGAAACCGAAAGCTCCTCCTCTCCATCTCCGGTTGCCTCCTCCTCGTAGCCGCCGTGATAGGCATTGTCGCCGGCGTCAACTCTCGCCACCACAACCGGAACTCCGACATTACCACCGTCACGCCATCGACCCACGCCATCCTCAAGTCCTCATGCAGCTCCACATTCTACCCGGACCTCTGCTACTCCGCGGTCGCCGCTGCCCCCGGAGCTGCCGCAGGCCTCGCCACCCAGAAGGACGTCATCGAGGCGTCGCTCAACATCACCCTCGTTGCCGTGGAGCATAACTTCTTCACGGTCGAGAAGCTCCTGAGAAAGAGAAGCAAGAGCCTGACGATGAGGGAGAAGAGGGCGCTCCACGACTGCCTTGAGGCCATCGACGGTACGCTGGACGAGCTCCGGGAGGCGGCGAGGGACCTGAGCTCGTACCCGAGCGCGGCGAAGTCGCTGACGCAGCACGCCGATGACTTGAAGACGCTGATGAGCGCGGCGATGACGAACCAGGAGACTTGCCTGGACGGGTTCTCGCACGAGGACACCGATCGACGCGTGCGGGAGTCGCTGGCGGCGGGGCAGGTCCACGTGGAGAAAATGTGCAGCAACGCGCTTGCGATGATCAAGAACATGACCGACGCCGACATGGAGGTGGAGCGCAAGGCCGCGGCGAACCGGAAGATGCTTAAGGAAGAGGATCCGATTCAGGTACGTTGATTATGGCTTATTTAGGTTAATGTTACTTGTCTTTACATCGTAATGTTGAAGATAAAAAGCTTCGCCCACCATCCCATCAACGAAGTCCACCTGAACTCTTTGAATCAGGGCGACGAGAGCAGGTGGCCGGAGTGGCTGTCGGCAGGGGACAGGAGGCTGCTGCAGTCGACGGCGGTGACCCCGGACGTGGTGGTGGCGGCGGACGGGAGCGGGAACTACAAGACTATCTCGGAGGCAGTGGCGGCGGCGCCGGAGAAAAGCAGCAAGCGGTACGTGATAAGGATAAAGGCGGGGGTGTACAGAGAGAACGTGGAGGTATCAAAGAAGAAGACCTACCTAATGTTCATGGGCGACGGGCGGACCAACACCATTGTCACCGGGAGCCGGAGCGTGAAAGGCGGTTTCACCACCTTCGAGTCCGCCACTGTCGGTACGTGTTTCTAATCCTAACTGGCTAACTAAATGCTTTGCTTGTCAGAGAACACGTCAATTAACTAAATTTCAGGTGAAAAATCGATGAGACAATTGTCAATTCACGTTAGAAGGAATACGAAGAGAAAACTTAAAATCTCAATTAGATTGGTCCTGGAGCTGATGAATCATAAAGATGAGGACCTAAGTTGGCAGGTGGGTGACATATGACAGTCCATGGGACAAAGGCAGCTGCGGCAGCCTTTGCGCATGGTCGGACAGCCTATGCGAGCCCTATCACGAACTGCCCATAGGATTTGGCCCTCGCTCTTATGATCCTCGTGTGGTAGTAATTGTCATCGGACTCGTTGAAGTCAAAGGATGATCAGAAGATTAGTTTGCGCACTTTTTTGAGCGGTAAAAGAATACTTAATAAAAACATTTCAGGAACAATAAATCATTTAAAAAATATTTTTCTAAACATAATAGTTTTATGTTGGTTGAAACGCTTCTTCATTATGAGTAACAATTTTGTCTCAATATTTCATTGATGGTAAAAAAGAATTTATTCATTCATTTTTTATAAGTAATATAAGCAATCATATGAAATAATACTCTTTTATCCAACATATGTTGCGGCTCAAGCCAGATTTGGTGCTTAAGCCAAAGTCAAAGTTATATCAGGAATGTGCTTTTGCGTGAACCCAGTTCTTCAAGAATCTCAATTAGCAATTTGCAAACTGAGGTGTGAGTTTTCTGGCTCCTTTATCTACTACTTTTTTTCGCTAAATGTTTTCAAAAGCTAATGTTAGGGATAAAGGATTTTGGGTTCTGGCAATTTTCGTCGGCACGTTCGGTACTTGCCCAAATCCAAATTCAAACATGTATTCCTGGCGCGGGAATCTCTGTCCTTTTTGCCGATGGTGGACTCCAGTCGAGCTGGACTTGGAACAGTCTCTGGTTGGCGCTCCACTCTCCCAAACCGATATAAAGTTAAGAAAACGACAAGTCGTCTTTCCGCTTCTTTTGGGGACCTCTTCCTTTCCTCTGTTCCTGAATTTACGTACGGTTCTTCGCTTCCCGCGTCGCGGTACGACAAGGCGACGAGGACGGCTTCCCACTTCCAGGATGCTTCCTTCGCCCCTTTCTCTCCTTCCTCGCCTCCTCATTCCTGAAGCAAAGCTAGACGCTAATCTATACGAAGGCAGACGTCTTAATGAAAAATACAAGTGACAAGAAACATAAAGCAAATACATGGACAAGGCCGGGCCCTAGAAATCCTTTGCCCATGCCTGCTCCTGCGTGATTTGTGTTCTAATCGCATTATTAGGAATTTGAAAATGACTAGACACCACACTCCCCCCCATTCACGGCAGAACTTTAGGGCCATCTGAATCTTTTCTTCATGTTGATGGACTCGCGTTAGTGATGTAACATCGTACATCTGTCGAAGTTGTTTCATGTGCTTGTCTTGGCGTTTTGTTTGATTCCCTCCTCCTTTTGTGCCGTGAACATTGTAAGCATCATTCGTTTTGCGTGGTGCAACCGCGTGGGGGGAACAAAGCACTTTGTTGGGCTGAAGTGAGGTACAGCTTCAGGCACTATCCTGTTTTCATAACAGTGTTTTGACTAGTTCTTGGTGCTGGGGTCCGCTTGCGATTGCTAGGATCTTCCGTAAAAGGTTAGCAGAACCTCTTGATGATGTGAATGCTAGGAGATCGAGTTAACGATCGAGAGATGAATGGAGTTTAACCCTTATTTAGTCAACTATACGAATGGACTTTTCTATGCATATGTAGTAGCAGGCAGACAAGAATGGAGTGAAAGTCTTGCATTCAAACGCCTGTGGAAGCTAACACAGCGTTTGAATGATATCTAAAGTGAGCGATCGCCCCCATTCAAAAAGGAGAATTAGGGTTTGTAAATGATACATGATGGTGACCGGAGAATGCTTTTACATTAAGACAACTAAATCTCGAATGCACAGGAACATGTATTTTGCAGATTCCCCCGTAATCATTTTCAGGTCTAGTGCTTAGAAAGGAATCTGTATCCTACTTTGGTACGTGTGATCAGATGACTTTCTATTGCCAAAGTATTGTACCATCATTCGGTTGTCGAAATTTGACATTTGTCATGCACTGCAGCGGTGGTTGGCCAGCGATTCTTGGCTAGAGACTTAACCTTTGAGAACACTGCCGGCGCTTCAAACCATCAGGCCGTCGCACTCCGTGTCGGTGCCGACCTCTCTGCCTTCTATCAATGCGACATGATTGCCTACCAGGACACCCTCTATGTCCACTCCAACCGCCAATTCTTTGTGAATTGCTTCATTGCCGGGACAGTCGACTTCATTTTTGGTAATGCGGCTGTAGTCTTCCAGGACTGCGACATCCATGCTCGCAAGCCGAACTCTGGCCAAAAGAACATGGTTACTGCTCAAGGCCGAGCTGACCCGAACCAGAACACAGGAATCGTGATTCAAAAATGCAGGTGCATATGTAGGAATGAAAACTTATTATTGTGTTTTACTATATTGAGTAGTCACTCCAACAGTTTAATAGCTCGAAATCTATATGTGTTTGTTGTACCACGCCCCTAAATTTTCACCAATGATGTAGAATTGCCGCGACGACTGATCTCCAACCAGTGAAGAGCAGTTTTCCGACATACCTCGGCCGTCCATGGAAGGAGTACTCGAGGACGGTGATCATGCAGTCATCAATCTCGGACGTGATCGACCCGGTGGGTTGGCACGAGTGGAGCGGGACGTTCGCCCTCGACACATTGTACTACGGAGAGTACCAGAACACCGGCGCAGGCGCCGGAACCTCGAAGAGAGTGACTTGGAAGGGATTTAAGGTGATAACGTCGGCGACAGAGGCGCAAGGGTTCACTGCCGGGATGTTCATCGCCGGAAGCAGTTGGTTGAGCTCCACTGGGTTCCCATTTTCACTCAGCCTGTGAGCGAGACGAAATTGGTTCGCACGGTGCTATTAATCCTTCAAATCCCCATCAGATTATCGTCCAACGCCTAAGAGGAGTTAAGATATTGTTAGTGCGAGAGATCTTTTTAGAGAAATGAAATTTGGGCACTGGACTGACCGTGAGAGTAACCTTTCGAGATGTTGAGTGCAAATAGTGAGAGGCGATGAGTCATGCCTTTGGTGTTCTTGAGAAATCCAAATAAATCAATTGTGTCCTATGAAATCTCGGAAAGGGTATGACTAAATTCAGTGCATTGGGCATTACGCACTATCGTGATTAAGGAAGCGGCTCGGTATCAGTATAGGCAAAACAGAGACCAGAGAACACAATTACTGGTCGGATTTGGCACGCGGGATAAGACGTGATCAACGGGCGGGCCTAAGTGAGCCGGGTGGCGTTTGATACCAAGCCTTAAAGTCCTTGTCCAGGCTCTCGCCAATGATAAAAAAAAAAACATCCGACGAACTTTCTTCATTGATCGGTCTTACTTGAAAAGCCCGACCGGAGCTAAATAAAACGATCTTGGCTCAAAAGAGAAAAAAAAAAATACTTGTCCAGGCCCACCAAAGTCGTGCTTTGATTGCATTAGATCATGCAAGCCTCACGTGATTTCGACATTATTTAACAGCAATTAGCGAGGGCAAGCAAAGAATGAGCGAGCATGTAATTGTGTTATATGAGTGAAAAATACCAGTTCTGCGACGTCAACCCGCATGTGAGTCAATGGGGAAAACGCTTCGACTAACATTAGATCAATGTGTCCTTATACTACATGTACATGGAGACCACGCTCGCCAAGTCCCAAAGGCCGTTCTTTATATATCGCCATGTAGAACTTTCCCGAACAGTGTTCCTTAGCATGTAGCAGTTTTATGCGCCATGAGAATGAATTAGAAAAGAAAGACAAATATATAGATTAATATTTTGTTTCTTCTACGGAAATGAATGATATGGAAAATATATATTTGTAAAAGACAACCGCATGTGTGGTATAAAATAATTAATTAATCGAAAAAATTTCCTTATGGGAAAATATCACCAAAAACTATCCGTCTAAGACAAATTTACTTTAAATTTTCTTTGTGACACCAAAAATCCCAACCTTGTCTTTTTGTGATATATTTACCTTAAAAGAATTTTCGTTACACAAAAAGTCATGCACTTGCATCTTCTTCTTTTCTTTTCTTTTATAACCAAGGATTCCACCACCCCCGCGTGCATGAACTTCCATCTTTATAACACACTTATCTCATATATTTTTTTGAAAACTCACTTTGGCCAACAAGCTGAGACCAACGAGGGCCACTAGAGCTTGCCGGGGGGGCCATGAAACCCTTGACAACAACCAACCAAGCTTGACGCCCTTACTCGGCCTTGTAGAGAACTAGGCGAGGCTCTCTTGCCCATATCTAGGCGAGGATAGCCTTGCCCGAGCCTCTCCAGTGGCTGGTGAGGCCATGGCCTCCTTTGGGCACAACCAACGAGGCCTAAGCAAGGCTGGCCTTGCCCTCACTTGGCCACCTTCCTGGCTGCGGGCAAGGGCAGCCTCGCTCAGGCCTCATCAACAACTAGTGGGCCGCCTTCACTAGCTGTTAATGAGGCTTGGGCGAGGACCACAAAGCCCTTGTCGGCCAAAGTGGATGTCAAGAAGAAAAAAAATTCTAGAGTAAATTGTCACAATGATACAAATTGAGGGTTTTCAATATCACAAGAAAAATTAAGGCAAAGTCACAAAGAGACAAGTTTGGAGTGTTTCATGTAATTTTTTTTGGATAAATGTGTCATATAAGTACAAGTTCAGAGTTTTCAGTATTGTCAAAAAAAGATTTAGGTTAAATGTGTCATAAAAGATATAGTTTAGATTTTTTTGTAATATTTTATATTTTCTTATTGAAAATAGTTTATACTTAATTTTTTAAGTGAACGGCGAAAATATACTCCATTCATCCGTTGTTGTCAGTGATTTAACTGATTGCTTTCTGAAAAATAGTTTTTCATATCATTTATTTTCCACTAAACAAACAGAGCCTAAGGCTCTTAATTGGGTCCCTCTTACAGTTACAAAATTAGTTCTACTTACGAAATAATCAGGATGTCAGACTTGTGCACATGAATGAAAATCAATCGGTCATTCTCATTTATCCTAAATCTCTCTTTCAAGGTATTTTTATGTTTCGTTTCACATGAGATCGCGTGAAATGGATAGTGGTCTCACAAGCAAATGGATATGGCAACAATACGGAACGAAATCAGAGAAAGATATCGAGTGCTGACTTTGATTTTCCCAAGCTCGCTATTTTGCCAATATTGGATGCAAAAAGAGTTAGTAATTGAAGGACTTTGTGAGGACGGTCCACATGATTGTGTCATATGGCCAGCGTGCATCATCTGTCAAAGTCAAACTGTAGCCGACGCTAGCGCACTCGCAAATGGCTTTTGCCGGCCCCAAGGAGGACGATCGCCACCCTCAACTCAAGCATCTACTAATGTGCCTCTTTCACATTAGTCCCACTGGCAAAAATTAACACGATCTTGATCTCGAGATATAAGTGAAGATTATAGGAGTACTTCACTAGACAGTCCAACGCTTGTGAAATGTTCTCTACTTTAATGAAGGAATGACGAAGAACTTACCAGGAAACTAAAAGTGAGGAAGTCAACGAATGGCGTAGTTCCAAGCCTCGTCTATAATCTCTCCCTTAAAAAGAAAAAAACCGAAGGTGGTTGAGACCTCTTCATCATCTTCCTCTCTTAACAGTAACGTCACTGTGATACGCACGCGCATGGAATCATTCGAGTCCTTCGGGCGCTACGGTAAGGTCGACGAGCTCGAGGATCGCACCTTCAGGAAAAAAAGACGAGTTGCTGCGCGATCACCATCGCAGCGTGCCAGCGTCTTCCTTCGTGCTCTTAGCGGTGACTATCGGTGTCGATTATCAAAATATTAAGTCAATGTGAAAATATCATAAAAATAAATGATGAATATTAAAAACACCAGAGATTTACGTGATTTGATTCGATTATCGACACATACATCTACGGGGAGGGTTGGTAGTAAATAATCCACTATAATCGAAAAATTAAAGTTTACAATTACTCACATGTTCGAATATTTCGAATGTTACAATTACTTACAGCACAAAACCATGAGGTGTTCAAGCCCAAAAACAAAGACTTTTTGTACCAAACGAACGAAGAACAACGTCCGTCCTTTTTCTCCTCATATATCGGCTCTTCTTCGATAGCAGAGTGAAAGTGAGTACTCATCAAATTTTTTTTTTTTTTTTTGCTTTACTGGCACAATATTTTGTTTATTTAATATGTATAACTAAAATCCTTTAGAAGTGTTTCTTTTTCCAAACAACATTTAAACTAAAACTGATTCTTAAGACACTTTTCAATTATGCTTTACCAAGTGCTATTGATATTTCGAAGAAGAAAATCCTTTAATCTAAAGTCCTTGCATTTGTCCATAGACTTTTTCCAAATGTTGAGTCAAACGTGGACCGAGCACGATGCAGGCCACATGATTTTGTTATTGCGTAAGTACGTCATCTATCTAAAGTCAAACCAGACTCTGTCCGAAAATGGCGGAGTCAATGCAAGTCAATTTACATGGCCATTGCCGTCCCCTCGGTATTCACATATACGCCTCTCCCCATTAATCCGACTGCACAAACTTCGCGATCGCTCTCATGACAGGCAAAAAGATAATTTGATTGCCTAACTAAATAATCCGACGCATGCGAAATATTTTTCTTTAACGAAGGGATAACGCAGGATGTTTACTGTCTTAAATCAATCTCAACTTCGAAACATCAAAGAGTTGATCAGGAAATTGAAAAGGAAAGCGAGAGTCAACGAAAGGCGAGTTCCAAGCCTTGTCTCTAATCTTTTCCTATAAAACGAGAGACAAACCTCCAGAAAATTCCTCTACGACCGTAACAACACCACTTGATACACACGCGGATGGAATCAGTCGAGTCCTTCAGGGGCTACGGCAAGGTCGACGCACTCGAGGAGCGCGCTTTCTGGAGGAGGACGCGCCGCCGTGTGATCATCATCGTGGTGTCTTCCTTTGTGCTCCTGGCGGTGATCATCAGCACCGTCGTGGGAACAGTCCTAAAGAAACAAAGCGACGATGACAACTCGAGCTCGATGACCCCGATGAACCCAGCGGCATCAATCAGAGCCGTGTGCAACGTGACTGAATACCCCGACTCGTGCTTCTCCAGTCTCGCGACGCACGAGAGCTCCTCCAATGCCACCGACCCGGAGCAGATCTTCAAGCTCTCTCTTCTGGTCGCCATTAACGGGGTGGTCAGCTTCTTTAATTATACGAACCAGCTCGTCACGCAGGTGTGTTACATTAGACATGGATGATTATATATTCAACCACATATGATATGCCGAATGCCATTTTTAAGTACAGACATACGTTTGATGATGCCTTGCCATGATCTTCAGCAATTCCTTGAGCTAAAATAAACCTAGAATTTGCTTCCACAGACGTTTGGGAACTCGTTGAATCTGGATATATCACATGCAGCGGTTCATATGCCAATTACGTATTGTATGATTTCATAAAAATCAAGACGACAATCTGCTCTTGCTAAATGAATCAGATGAAGGATGTCTTCAAATAACTGGCCCTAAGTATCAAGATAAAGCGGCGCCTTCATTAGATACAGAAGAAGAAATGCATGCTCTCTGCACATTTCATTATCAATCTACCACGTCCGTCACAGGATGAGATCATATGATATATCTCGCTCCCCATTTCAACAATTAATTAACCTCGTGTATATAGGTGAGTGATCCCCTAGAGCAAGCGGCTTTCGGAGTCTGCCAAACGGTGCTCCAAGACGCCATCGACCACCTCAACGACTCGGTGTCTCTCATGGAGGTCAGCCAAGGCGAGAAGCTCCTATCTTCTTTCAATATCGCTGACATGCGGACTTGGCTAAGCACGACCATCACGGACCAAGAAACCTGCTTAGATGCGCTCGAAGAGGCCAACTCCACCCGCCTCAGCGACATGAAACTCGCCATGCAAAACTCCACCGAGTTCGCCAGCAACAGCCTAGCCATCGTCACCAAAATCATGAGTTTAATAGCCGCCTTCGACGTTCCCATCCATCGGAGGTTGCTAGGAATCGGAGCCAGGTCCGATTTCCCAAGCTGGGTCGGCCCGGCCAACCGGAGGCTGCTCCAAGCGGTGAACCCGAGGCCAAACCTGACGGTGGCACAAGACGGGACAGGGAACTACAAGACGATCAGAGACGCAGTGGAGGCCATACCTAAGGAAAGCTCGTCGAGGTTCGTGATTTACGTGAAGGCCGGGATTTATAAGGAGAAGGTGCTTTTGGATGAGAACAAGTGGAATGTGATGATGTACGGGGACGGGAAGACGCGTACCATTGTCACTGGTGACCTGAACTTTATCGACGGAACACCGACATTCACAACGGCAACGTTCGGTAAGCATTGTTGATAAGCATTGTTCATCCTTCTAACTAAAACAATGCTTCCTCTTCATATGCGAAATATATTATCTCAATGATCAGATTTGAACTTCAATGCGCTGGCAAATGCACTAACTACATAATTTTGTTCAATACCAGCTGTTGTAGGAAAAGGCTTCATTGGCAGGGACATGGGGTTCGTGAACACCGCCGGCCCAGCAAAGCACCAGGCGGTGGCGTTCCGATCGCAGTCCGACCTCTCTGTGATGTACCGCTGCGCGTTCGACGCGTTCCAGAACACCCTCTTTGCCTACGCGAACCGCCAGTTCTACCGGGATTGCGACGTCACGGGCACGGTGGACTTCATTTTCGGGAACGCCGCCACTGTCCTCCAGAACTGCTCGATCCTGCCTCGCCAGCCCCTGAGCTTCCAGTACGACACCCTCACGGCCCAAGGGAAGTCCGACCCAAACCAAAACACTGGGATCTCGATCCACAAGTGCAGTATTACTCCAAATGGGAACCTGACGGCCCAGACATACCTAGGCCGACCCTGGAAGGCCTACTCGACCACTGTCGTCATGAAGTCGAGCATCGGGTCGTTCCTGAACCCCGAGGGCTGGACCGAGTGGATCACCGACATGCAGCCGCCGAAGACCATATTATATGGAGAGTACGTGAACAACGGGCCGGGCTCGAACACGAGCGGGCGGGTCGAGTGGCCTGGCTACAATCCTGTCCTTACTATGGACCAGGCCGGGAAATTCACGGTGGGCTCGTTCGTACAAGGCGACGCGTGGTTGCCCCAAGCTGGGGTCGCTTTCGATCCATCTTTATGATTCAAACACGGGTGAAAAAGTGTCGCATGTTGCCCGTCAAGTGTAAACTTCTTCCGCAAAAGTCTTTTGCCTTTTCCTGTTGTTTTCGAAATTAACATTTGCTTAACGTGTAAAAAGTCAACGGGTGGCTTCCCTTTTTTCTGCTTCGAAGTGCTTTGAGAATTTGGAATTAAAGGGAGAAGCGAAAACCGCTTCGAAAGCTTTGAAAAGAAAGATTGGAGAATGAAGGATGGGAAGGACACTAGAGAAGTCCAAGGTCCGACCTAATCATAGAATTACGACCCCACAGCTTCTTTTATTATGAAAAATTATGAGATATACGTGGACGTGACACGATTGGAAACCAAATCACCCTCAATATCTCCAAATTCGCTGTCAGTGAATCACTCTAATCAACTAATTAACTTTGGAAAAAGGGGAAAAAAACATTGATCGACAGGATAAGTCAGCATATTCCATTTCTGCTGTTATTTAATTGCTTGGGAAAATTCTAAGGAAACGTTTGCCATATGATGATTCTCGATTTCCAAAGTTGTTCAAGATGGACGTTTGGTCTTTAGTGTATAGACAGTACCAAATTTATCTTTTATAGGATCAAAAAGGAGATGATAAAACACAAAAGCCGAGAGAAGAGAGAGACATTTATGAAATGATAGAGGGCAACGTTTTATCTAATCGCCCCAATAACCATGTCTTGAGGGTAATTAATTTCTTCTTATCTACTTTCTTAAAATCATTGCTATTTCTCATAATGTGATTAATCTTAAATTAACTATGTTAAAACATTTCGCCGGCCATAGCAAGAAAAGGAGGGTCATCATTAGCTTATGTTGGGTTTCATATATGTCTCTCTTTTCATACTTTGTGTAGTTAACAAACGTCTATTTCACTCAGAAATTGTTCCGGGGAGTAGAAATAGAAAAGAAGTGTTTCTCAAAAGAAATTGTTCCCTGAAACAGAAACATCACCAAATGCACCTGAAGCGACCAACAAAGGGATTCTTGAGAGGGTTCTGCGCCGACAACCACATGACACCATGATGAGTGGCTATCGGGAAATCTGCTTGGAAAAAGAAGGGAACTTTTGATTGATCGAACACACCCACCATTTAAAGGAAAAAAAATTAAGGCTATCTTGCTAGGTAGGTCTGGTGACAATCTAGAGAGAGAGAGAGAGATCTGAACTTGGAAGATGGCGTGACTAGTTGAATACCGTGGGCAAATTAGAAAAGAAAGACAAATACATAGACTAATATTACGTTGCTTTTACAGAAATGAATGATATGGAAAATGTGAATATTTGTAAAAGACAACCGCGTGTGTTGTATAAAATTATTAATTAATAAAAAAAATTCCTTGTGGGAAAATATCACCAAAAACTGTTACTGACAAATTTATCCTAATTTTTCTTTGTGATACCAAAACTCTCAACATTATCTCTTTATGATACATTTACCTTAAAAAGATTTTCGTGACACAAAAAATCATGAACTTGCATCTTTTTGTTAATAACCGAGGATTTCACCACAGGTTCCCCCGTGCATGAACTTGCATCTTTATAACACACTTATCCTAGATTTTTTTTTAAAACTCACTTTGGCCAGCAAGTGAGGCCGACAAGGGCCGCTAGAGCTTGTCGGTCACTGGGTGAGGGCCACGAAGCCCTTGACAACGGTCGACCAAGCTTGATGCCCTCACCTGGCCTTGCAGAGTACTAGGCGAGGCTCTCCCACCTAGATCTGGGCGAGGATAGCCTTGCCGAGCCTCTTTGACGGCTAGTGAGGCCATGGCCTCCTTTGCCCACAACCGGCAAGGCCTAGGCGAGGCTAGCCTTGCCCTCACTTGGCCACCCTACATATGGGCAAGGGTAGCCTTGCTCGGGCCTCATCAACAACTAGTGAGCTACCTTCACTCGAGTGAGAACCACGAAGCCCTCGTCGGCCAAAGCGGATGCAAAAAAAAAAAATCTAGAGTAAATGTGTCACAATGATACAAATTGAGGGTTTTTAATATCACAAAATAAAAAAAAATAGGGCAAAGTCACAAGAAGACAAGTTTGGAGGTTTTCATGTAAAAAAAATTAGGATAAATGTGTCAAATAAGCACAAATTCAGAGTTTTCGGTATTGTCAAAAACAAAATTTAGGTTAAATGTGTCATAAAAGATATAGTTTAGGGCTTTTTGTAATACTTTCTCTTCTCTTATTGACAATAGTTTATACTTAACTTTTTTTTGAACGGCGAAAATATATTACATTCATCCGTTGTTGTAAGTGATTTAATCGATTACTTTCGAAAAAGTATTTTTTCATATAAAATACTTTACACTAAATAAACAGAGCCTAAGGCTCTTAATTAGGTCCCTCTTACGGTCACAAAATTAGTTCTACTTACAAAATAATCAGGATGTCAGACTTGTTCGCATGAATGAAAATCAATCAGTCGTTCTCATCTTTCCTAAATCTCTCTTCAGGGTAATTTATGTTTCGTTTAACATGAGATTGCGTGAAATGGATATTGGTCTCACAAGCAAATGGACATGGCGACAACGCGGGACGAAATCAGAGAAGATATCGAGTGCCAACTTTGATTTGTGCCAAGCTCACTATTTTCCCAATCTTGGATGCAAAAAGAATTAGTTATTGAAGGACTTTGTAAGGACGGTCCACATGATTGTGTCATATGGCCAGCGTGCATCATCTGTCAAAGTCAAACTGAAGCCGCCGCTAGCGCACTCGCTAATGGCTTTTGCCGGCCCCAAGGAGGACGATCGCCACCCTCAACTCAAGCATCTACTAATGTGCCTCTTTCACATTAGTCCCACTGGCAAAAATTCACACGATCTTGATCTCGAGATTTAAGGGAAGATTATAGGATTGCTTTCCCAAATAATCCAACGCTTGTGAAATGTTCTTTTCTCTAATGAAGGAATGAGGAAGAACTTGCCAGGAAACTAAAAATGGGAAAGTCAACGAAAGGTGTGTCCCAAGCCTTGTCTCTAATCTCTCCCTTAAAAAAAAACGAAGGGGGTCAACCTCCAAAGCCCTCCGAAATATTGAGACCTCTTCATTATCTTAACGTCACTTAGATACGCATACGCATGGAGTAAATAGAGTCCTTCGGGGGCTACGGTAAGGCCAACGAGCTCGAGGATCGCACCTTCAGGAAAAAGACGAGTTGCTTCGTGATCATCATTGCGGCGTCTTCCTTCGCGCTCCTAGCGGCGATCATCGACGTCGATTATTGAAAAATTAAGTCAATACGAGAATACCAGAGAAATAACGAGAAATAATAAGAATACCGAAGATTTACATAGTTCAATTTGATTATCGACACCTACATTCACAGGGAGAGTTAGCAGTAAATAATCCACTATGATCGGAGAATCAAAGTTTACAAGTATTTTCCACCCATAAATTAAGCCCTAATTCAAAGTATTTAGATTTAAACTTGCAGCACAAATCACCGTGGGTTCAAGCTCCAAAAAAGACTTGTACAGCACGAATAAATGACGGTGTCCGTCCTTTTTCTCTTTGTATATATGTTGGTGCTTCTTAGTATGCAGCTCTTTTTTCAAGTACTCTTTAAATAGAACATCTACTTCTTATATATGGGTGAGAATCGGATTAAGAATATGAATGATCTTTTTAGTAAAATTAATTTAATTAGAAAACCTACTTGAATTAGATAATAATTCGAGATATATAGTTTCAACAATAACATCGGCTATGGAGGTGCAGGGGTCCACCGCCATGTGTTTCATTGCTGGAGGCAGTAGGTGGAGCTCAACTGGGTTCCCGTTTTCATCCGGCCTGTGTGCCAGATCAAATCAATTCGTACCATGACCATTGATACTTCGAGTATGCATTCCATTATTGTCCAGTGCCTATCGGTACTTGAGATCTTTTCACAGAAATTAATGAGCATCGGACCGACCATGGAAATCACCATCGGGGTATCTAGTAGGGGTGATCGGTTCCCCGGGCGGTCCGGTTACCGATGGGACCGGTTCCCATTCTCTAGGACCGTGGACCGGACCGCCAAAGTCTTGGACCGGGACAAATTCAAAGAGAAGTCTAGAGAATTTCTCATTGGGCCGGTCGCCGGCTACGGTTAGTCACGAAACCAACCAAAAGAGGATAAAAAAGAAGAGGGAGATGGCGAAGGAACCTATTTTTTGCTTTACGAATTTCTCTAAAGCTATATGTTTAGAATTTGGGGTTGTTGTCTTGATGAAAGTTGTTTGTCTCTTGCATGTATACAACATATATTAATTCGAGAATTTTCTGAAGTGTTTTGATCATCGGCTTGTTTGAATTCCAGACTAGTGTTCAAACTGTTTTTCAGAAACTGGGTTTGACCCCGTTCAAAGAAGTGTCATTTTGAGCTTGTTTTGTTGCGAATTTTGATTGATGGTCTTCATAAGAATTGTAGCTAATGTTTAGGGATACAACATGTCAAAATTTCAGATTCATACGATGACAATTGATACCATTTTGACATGCATTTGTGTCCGAGTTTTCTTTGTAACCGGCCCTGTTTTTCCAGTAAAATAGATGCCTTTTTTTAACACTCTTACTCAATGAATTTGAGGACTATTCCTTCTTGAAAGTTGTTTAACTATGTCTTAACTAGTTTGTGGTGAAATATCAGAATTTTTTGAATGGGAAATCTCTCCCTATGATTTAACAAAAAGAATGACTTCTTTGTGCATCATTGTGGTTGTTTGCTGCCTATGGAAGAGAAAGATGATGGAAACAATTGGTTTTCTCTCTCTCGGCCCTAAAAGAGAAAGGGTCGGTCTAATAGTTTGGTCCGGGGTTGGTCCAAGTGGTCCGGTCCGGTCCGGCCACACTAGGAACCGGGAACCGGACCGCCCGGGAACCGGTTCCATTTTTTGGAACCGTGGACCGGATCAAGACTTCCAAGAACCAGACCAACCCGGCCAGTCCGGTCCGGTCCGGGCGGTTCCCGGGTTGGGCGGTCCATTGTGCTCACCCCTAGTATCTAGTGCATATGATGAGAAGAGATGAGTTGCGCGTATGGTGTTCTTGAGAAATAAATCTAATTCAACCATGTTCTAACGATCAAATTCACTGTACCGTGCAGCTCAACTTTGTATAGGGATCAAAGAAGTGCCTCGGTATCATTAGGCCAAACAAAGGTCGGAGATTAAACACGTTGGCCATGTTTGGCGAGCAAACTTCGACGTGATCAATGAGCGAGTTTCGCGTGAGACCGATATTATCTAAACGATCGGGACGGAGCAAGCAAGAACTGATCAAAGCTCACAGAGAGACCCTTCACCAGTTTCGCAAAGTCGACCCGCAAGTAAGTTAATGGAGGAGAATGCTTTGACTAACTCTTAAGCCAATGTGGTGTTGTCATGTTGTACACACAATAGACCACGATTGCCAATTCCGACGCCCTTCACTCATCCTCACTTGGAAGATAATTGATTCATTAAAAACCGGGTTTCCCTCCGAATCACGGAATTGGTTTCCCCCCTTGACAAAAACAATGGGATGGTTGAGGAATGAGACGTGAGATCTTTGCATGAGAATAGAAATTATTTGCCATTGCCATTTTCCCTGAATTCGTCGTGGGGTTATACTCTGGTTTAACGTGAGATCACGTTGCATCATATGGACGGTCCAACAAGCAAATCAAACATGGCAGAAACGCGCAATTAGAATTGAGAAGAAGATTTCAAGTGGCGACTTTGATTTTTCCAAATCTCACTTATTTTTTGCTCTGCTATTGAAATCGTCAGATCTATTATTTATACATATCTTAAAAATTTTGAAATGTGAGACTCGAAGGCATGTTTCACTCGACTTTTCGACTTTTTCGATGGACTTTGAGCCCCTTTCGCCAAAAAAAAAAATTAGACCACTTTGGAGAAATGCTCATATTGACAAAATCGAAAGCTTTCAACATTTTTGAAAGGTAACTTTTAGGATCTAATGATATCATCAGACTTTCAAAATTCTATTTTTACTCTTAATGTACAACATTGCTAGCAAGCCAAATCTTGCACCAATGACCCTCATCTAGGGTCACGAAACCTCGACTTAGGGTTGCAACCTTAGGCAGGGCTGCCGATCTGACTCACCAGCTTTGAATCGTCGTTTGAGTGTTGCTAACGTAATATTTTATGTATTTAATACATATAACTAAAATCCTTTAGAATTGTTTGTTTTTCCAAACGACATTTAAGCTAAAATTGGTTCTTAAGACACTTCTCAATTACACTTTAGCAAGTACCATTGATATTCGAAGAAGAAAATCCTTTAACCTAAATTTTTTGTATTTCCCTATAGGCTTTTTTCAAATGCCAAATCAAAACATGGACGGGGCACGACACAGGCCATATGATTTTGTTATTGCGTAAGTACGTCTATCCAAAGTCAAACCAGACTCTGTCCGAAAATGGCGAAGTCAACGCTAGCCCATTGACATGGCCATTGCCGCCCCCTCGGTATTCACAAATACGCCTCTCCACATTAGCCCGACTGCACAAACTTCGTGATTGCTCTCATGATATGCACAAAGATAATTTGATTACCCAACTAAATAATCCGACACATGCGAAATAGTTTCCTTTATGATAGAATAACACTGGATATTTAGGGTGTGCATGATAATATTTCTATTCCGAGAAATAAATTATTTTTAGAAATTTTTTTTCTATTTCTATTCCCCGGAACAATTTATGAGTTTAATAAAGTGTTTGGTAACTATACAAAATTTATATTCTTGGAATAAAGAAAGAATAGAAATGTGTTCGATAGAATTCGCAATTTTTTGTATTTTTTTTCGTTCTTTCTTTTTACTCAGGGATGACCGAATGCCGTTGGCCGCCGACGGTTGGGCGACGGCGGCCGGCACCATCAGTCCGCCATCGGCAATGGTAGCCAATGGTGGAGGCGACCGATGGTCAACAAGCGACAGAGGTGGCCAACGGTTGGAGGAAGATGGTGGCCGGCAGTCGGCGATGGCTCTGGGCGGCCGGAGGTGGCCGCGGCAAGAGAGAGGAACAAAAGAAAAAGAAAAATTAAACATTATTCTCTAGAATAAAAAGTTACTTTTTCTTAATTTCTTGTTTCTATTCCAAATTTATTCTTTCGCTACTTTTCTATTCTGGAGAATAAAAAAATAAGTTGGCGATAATTGTTCTTTTTTTTCTATTCCGATAAGAAAAAAATCGAGAGAAATAGAAACGTTATCATGCATAACCTTACTATCTTAAATCAATCTCAACTTCATAACACCAAAGAGTTGACCGGGAAATTGAAAAGGAGAGAGAGAGAGAGTCAACGAAAGACGTGTTCCAAGCCTTGTCTGTAATCTTTGCTATAAAACGAGAGACAAAACTTCCAGAAAATTCCTCCAGGACCGTAACAACAACAGCACTTGAGACACGCGGATGGAATCAATGAAGTCCTTCAGGGGCTACGGCAAGGTCGACGCACTCGAGGATCGCGCGTTCAGGAAGAGGACGCGCCGCCGCGTGATCATCATCGTGGTGTCCTCCTTTGTGCTCCTGGCGGCGATCATCGGTGCCGTCGTGGGAACAGTCCTAAAGAAACGAAGCGACGATGCCAACTCGAGCTCGATGACCCCGATGACCCCAGCGGCGTCGATCAGAGCCGTGTGCAGCGTGACTGAATACCCCGACTCGTGCTTCTCCAGTCTCGCCACTCGCGAGGGCTCCTCCAACGCCACCGACCCGGAGCAGATCTTCAAGCTTTCTCTTCTGGTCGCCATTAACGGGGTGGTCAGCTTCTTCAATTATACGAACCAGCTCGTCACGCAGGTGGGCTACATTAGACATGGATGATTATATATTCAACCACATATGATCCGCCAAATGCGATTTTTAAGTACAGACACATGTAAGCCTAGAATTTGCTTGATGCCTTGCTATGATCTTCGGCAATTCCTTGACCTAAAGTAAACCTAGAATTTGCTTCCACACAAGTTTCGGAACTCGTTGAATCTGTATATATCCAATGCAGCGGTTCATATGCCAATTACGTATCGTCTGATTTCATAAAAATCAAGACGACAATCTGCTCTTGCTAAATGAATCAGATGAAGGATGTCTTCAAATAACTGGCCCTAAGTATCAAGATAAAGCGGCACCTTCATTAGATACAAAAGAAGATATGCATGCTCTCTGCACATTTCATCATCAATCTACCACGTCCCTCACAGGATGAGATCATATGATATATCTCGCTCCCCAATTCGACAATTAACTAACCTCGTGTGTATAGGTCAGTGATCCCCTAGAGCAAGCCGCTTTCGGAGTCTGCCAAACGGTGCTCCAAGACGCCGTCGACCACCTCAACAACTCGGTGTCTCTCA
Organism: Melaleuca alternifolia; assembly: GCA_019926035.1. NCBI lineage: Eukaryota > Viridiplantae > Streptophyta > Magnoliopsida > Myrtales > Myrtaceae > Melaleuca > Melaleuca alternifolia. Next base: position 1,945,677 of record JAGKPW010002416.1, on the reverse strand, counting down.
TGGAGGTCAGCCAAGGCCAGGAGCTCCTATCTTCTTTCAAAATCGCTGACATACGGACTTGGCTAAGCACGACCATCACGGACCAAGAAACCTGCTTAGATGCGCTCGAAGAGTCCAACTCCACCCGCCTCAGCGACATGAAACTCGCCATGCAAAACTCCACCGAGTTCACCAGCAACAGCCTAGCCATCGTTACCAAAATCATGAGTTTATTAGCCGCCTTCAATGTCCCCATCCATCGGAGGTTGCTAGGATTCGGAGCCAGGTCCGATTTCCCAAGCTGGGTCGGCCCGGCTGACCGGAGAATGCTCCAAGCGGTAAACCCAAGACCAAACCTGACGGTGGCACAAGACGGGACAGGGAACTACAAGACGATTGGAGACGCGGTGGAGGCCATACCTAAGGAAAGCTTGTCGAGGTTCGTAATCTACGTGAAGGCTGGGATTTATAAGGAGAACGTGCTTTTGGATAAGAAGAAGTGGAATGTGATGATGTACGGGGACGGGAAGACCCGTACCATCGTCACTGGCGACTTGAACTTTATCGACGGGACCCCGACATTCGCAACGGCAACGTTCGGTAAGCATTGTTGATCTCTGTAATTAGAACAATGCTTCCTCTTCATATGCGAAATATATTATCTCAATGATTAGATCTAAACTTCAATGCGCTGACAAATGCACTAAAACTATATATTTTTGTTCAATACCAGCTGTTGTAGGAAAAGGCTTCATTGCCAGAGACATGGGGTTCACGAACACCGCCGGCGCAGAAAAGCACCAGGCGGTGGCGTTCCGATCGCAGTCCGACCTCTCTGTGCTGTACCGATGCGCATTCGACGCGTTCCAAGACACCCTCTATGCCCAGGCGAACCGCCAGTTCTACCGGGACTGCGATGTCACGGGCACGGTGGACTTCATTTTCGGGAACGCCGCCACTGTCCTCCAGAACTGCACGATCCTGCCTCGCCAGCCCCTGAGCTTCCAGTACGACACCCTCACGGCCCAAGGGAAGTCCGACCCAAACCAAAACACCGGGATCTCGATCCACAAGTGCAGGATAACTCCGAACGGGAACCTGACTGCCCAGACGTACCTAGGCCGACCGTGGAAGGCCTACTCGACCACGGTCTTCATGAAGTCGAGCATCGGGCCGTTCCTGAGCCCAATGGGCTGGACGGAGTGGATCACCAACGTGCAGCCGCCGAAGACCATATTTTATGGAGAGTACTTGAACAACGGGCCGGGCTCGAACACGAGCGGGCGGGTCAAGTGGCCGGGCTACAATCCTGCCCTTACAATGGACCAGGCCGGGAAATTCACGGTGGGCTCGTTCGTACAAGGCAACGCGTGGTTGCCCCAAGCTGGGGTCGCTTTCGATCCATCCTTGTGATTCGAACACGGGTGGAAAAGAGTTGGGTGTTGCCCGTCAAGTGTAAACTTCTTTCGCAAAAGTCTTTTGCCTTTTCCTGTTTTTTTTCGAAATTAACATTTGCTTAACGTGTAAAAAGTCAACGGGAGGATTCCCTTTTTCCTGCTTCGATGTGCTTCGAGAATTTGGAACGAAATGGAGAAGCGAAAACCGCTTCGAACTCTTTGAAAAGAAAGATTGGAGAATGGAGGATGGGAAGGAGGCTAGACAAGTCTAAGCTTCGACCTCACCATCCAATTACGATCCGACAGGCATCTTTTACTAGGAAGAATCATGCCGCTTTATCTCCAAATTCACTGTCAGTGAATCACTCTCAATAACTAGTTAACTTTGGGAAAAGAAAAAAGAAACATTGATTAAGTATAGACTTAGATCGACAATGTAAGTCAGCATATTCTATTTCTGATGTATAAACTTAATCGCTTAGGCAAATTCTAAGGAAACGCTTGCCATGTGACGAGACTCGATTTTCAAAGTTGTTCAAGATGGACGTTTGGTTTTTAGCGTATAGACAGTACCAAATTTATCTTTTACATAAGCGAAAAGGAGATGATAAAACACAAAAGCCTAGAAAAAAAATCAGGGCATTTATGAAGTTGCTCTAATTGAAAGTCGAATTTGAGACAATCGGGCTTCTGCTTACCAAGAAAATAACAAAAAAACTGCTCCAATTGAAAGGCGAATTAGACCAACCCGAATTCCTCAGGTTTGGGCGGGTAACTGGTCCGTGGGCATGGTGGACCGGGCGGTCCTTTGATTCTCTAGCCACGTACAAGAGGACAAGGGCTCTTGCTCCAATTAAACTCCAAGGTTCAGCGATATCAACTACGGTCTAATCCCTATAATGATGATGATGATGATAAACCGCCTAAATTTTCCTCCATGCCTAGGTCCACAGACATATATGTCTTGAATAACTGTCGGGTATGTTTACATAAGGCAAAAACTATCACACTAGATAGAGATTGCTCATCTATTTAAACATTTCCGCACGTTGATTGATATAAAATAATGTAAATCTTATTATATGGAGTATTGATTTCGGTCGAGAGAAAAATGTAGGATTGCAATATTTATGACCACAAACAAGCAACATAATCTCTAATAATTCCGCCATGCGTCGTGGCAACCTCTCATCGTACAAAGTCGCTTGTAAGAAGAGAACTCCTTTTTTTAAGAACATAAAATAACATGAGTAGGAACAAACTTGGTTTTCATTTGTATCAAGAACCAAAACTAATTTCTTTCACTATCGCGTCAGAAGTTATTGTCTAGAACTATAAAAGCTTCACACGTCAATCCGTTATAAAAGTTTGAAATCAGCAAAATTTTAAAGTACATTTAAAAGTGTGCGCCCCCAAAGATTTTTGGAAAAAACATAACAAAGGATGGGAAAGTCACGGGCTGGCCCCTTCAATGTTTTATTATGTAATATGGGAGGGGGATGACTTGCCGGGCAAGTTCATCGTTTATGACCAGACATCTAACAACTATTAAAAGACTTGGAAAACAGTGTACACTCACCGAGGCCTAAAGTATACATTACGAGTGACCAAAGTTTAAATTTAATTTCAAATGTATTGCTTCATATAATATACACATAAATATAATCTCGTCATTTCTAGCACAGGCAATGTCGCGAAAATAACGACAAATCACAATTAAATACAAGCCTTGTTCATGATGAATTCGCCTTGGTCCATTGGAAATCGTCGAAATCCGGGATCACGGTCGCGGGTTCTTGACGTTTTCCCCGTTCTGTTCCATTTTCTTCTTCTTTCCTTCCTTCTCGTTCTTCGGGGGAAGTTTTGCTGACGACGATTTCCTCGCGTCTTGCCTCATTCCGCACGCCTGCATACGGAATTTGCTTGTTTTAAGACCAAGAACGAAAATAGGAACAGAAGAAGCGACCGAGAAGCGATTCTTGAGAAGGGTTCCGAGCCGACAACCACGTGACGCCACGATGTGTGGCTATCGGGAAATCTGCTTGGAAAAAGCAGGGAACTTTTGATTAATCGAACACACCCACCATTTAAGGAAAAAAAATTAAGACCGTCTTGCGAGGTGGGTCTGGCGACAATCTAGAGAGAGAGAGAGAGGGAGGGAGAGGGAGAGTCTGAACTTGGAAAATGGCGTGACTGGTTGAATACCGTGGGCGAATTCCGTAGGAAGACTGGACAAGCGAAAAGAGATCGCTAGGATATAGAGAGAGAGGGAGGTTGGGGGCACGCGCACGCCTGCACGCAGAGGTTTCCATCGTCACGTCACGCATACCTCTCTGCTTCAACCGCGGGTATAAAAGGATGCGGAGATTCGCAGCAGAGCGGGCCAGAGACCTCCTTCGCTCTCGTTCTCTGCAACGCCAGAACTGCCGCCGCTTCCCCTCTCCACTCTCCTCTCCATCTCATTCTCGTTCCTTGTCCTCCGCTTCCGCTTCCGATCCGCCTCCTTCCATGGGCTCTCCACCCGTTACTCTCGCTACCCTTAATCCCAAGGTATCGTTTTCTTCCCCTCTGGTTTTTGGTTTCTGGAATCTCTGTTCGCTTTGGTTTACCACCTTTCCTTTGTGAGGATGAAACGACTTTGATGCTGTTTGCGACATGGGTTTTCCGTTGATGGGATGTTGCTCCATACGGATGTGGAGTCGCTCTTGTTGTTGACAGTTATTTAGGCCTATTTTTTTTTGGGCCCTGTTGTTTTTAATTTCGTTCGTGTATTTTCTTCCTTTCTGGGTGCTTGCATATTACGGATTACCCGCCCTGTATAGGAATAATTCCATTCTGCTTTATTCCTGTTCTTTGTTTGTTCACTTTCTTTATTTTCCTGTTTGTGTAATTTTCTTTTTTCCCCCTGGTTGATTGAGTTCGAAGCTTTTTGATGCCCTACAGGTTCTTGAGATATGACTGCATGTGTCTTTGCTGAAAATATCGGGCCACCAACTTAACATGTAGCTCAAATATGTGGTCAGATGCATCTTGCATGTAGCTCAGCTTGGAATGAAGATTAGTGCTCGAGTTTAAATCTTCCTGTAGCACTTGGCGTTTGCAATCGTTATCCTTTTCAACTGATGTGAATAACAGGTGGATCATGGCCAAATACTCTGTCTAAGCTGATATATTGTCGATAGTGGAAAAGCCACTAGTTCCATGTCTAAGCTGATATATTGTCGATAGTGGGACTGTCGTGTTTTTGCTCCATGTCGTTGCAGTGCTGCAAAATCTGAACCATTCAAGTCAAATCAATGATCAGTGAAAGCATATTTAGTCATTCTAGTGAAACATTGAGCTTAGAGTGAGGGCAGAGTTGGGTTCAGTCCTTTTTATGAGATTCCTCACCATGCATATGTAGCTCTTGGTCGCAGTCTGCAGAATATTCTTCTCCTAGTGTGGTTTTTACCATGTGTGGTTCCTCTTTTCCAGGTTCTGAAATGTGAATATGCTGTCCGTGGTGAAATTGTCTCCATTGCCCAGGTAATGTGACAATCTGCGATCTGCAGCTCATTTTTTATTAAAGATAATTAAGCTCAATAGGAGTGAAAATCGCGTGTGGTAATTCTTATTGTGGGACCCTCAAATAATTGATAGACAGTGACTGTCTTATGCTGCATGACTACATGATTATCTAAATGGGAAATCAAGAGATGCAATTTTTGGGGTTACCATTTGTGACATTGATGCTTTCGAAACTCTGTATACAATGACCAAAAAAGGATACTTGGCACCAGGGAAAATGAATTTCAATGTAATGTTATGCAGGGTCTAGTATATGATATTTTTCCTGAGGGTACTTATGCAGTTGTGTTGCGTTTTTTTTTTTTTGGTACAGCGTTTGCAGGAAGAGCTGAAAGAGAAACCAGGTTCTCATCCTTTTGATGAGGTACTGTTTTCTGTCCTTTGTGTGTTATTCTTCATGGACAATTGTGATGCTACCACCAGGAATGAGTATCTTGTTATAAATTTAAGCGGAATATATCATATTGCTTTCTACCTGTTCATGAAGCTCAATCTATTTATTAAAGCAAGGGTGCTTATGGACTTGCTTTTAGATTTTGACGAGCTGGGAAAATAGCTCACAAGATCGTATACCAGAGAAGATAACTCTAAGAGAAGTATCTTGCAGGGATGAAGTTGTGGGGAACAAAGAGGGGCTCTATTGTGCACCTTGAAGAATTAAGTTTTGGAAGACTGTTTGCGTTGATTGTATTCTTCCCCTGAGAGATGACAACTTATTTCTTGGTGCAGATACTTTACTGTAACATTGGAAACCCTCAGTCTCTAGGCCAGCAGCCAATTACCTTTTTTAGAGAGGTACTTTTTGGTGTAATTCAGACGATTCTGTTAAACTTAGTCTTTCCCCATGAATGCTCTAATGAGGGTCATCCTTTGTGTAGGTTCTCGCATTATGTGATCATCCATCCATTTTGGACAATAGTGAAACCCAGGGCTTGTTCAGGTACTGACAAATAGCATCGGCCATGTCTATCTTCTTTTATTGCTTTTTTTCTGTTACAAGAAGGTTACTGTCTTAGATGTTTATATAACTGTCAAGAGGGAAGAGTATATGGATTACATGGATGAGTAAGTGCTCATGAACAGCAAGCAACGAGATAAAATATTCATGTTGTTGAAGTTAACTTTAACAGAAGTTCATAATAGAACTGTGCTATAGTTGTTGTACAGGATTTTCTAACTTTTGAACTGCTCATCAAAACTTGAAATGGTTCCACATTTAGGCTACTGACTAGGTTTTATGTTGGACACTGTCTGCTTTTGCCCATTCATAACAAGTTTGGTGAGTGCGCTCTCTTCCTTACACACTTGCTAAAACACTCATATTGTCGGTTCGTTGGCTCTGGCTGAGATTGTCCTTGATGAGGTTTGATTTTAATTATTCTGGGATCAGTTCTTTCCGCTGTGTAATTTTTTGTGGCATATTACAGTGCTGACGCTATAGAGCGAGCTTGGCAGATTCTTGATCAAATTCCTGGGAGAGCAACCGGTGCATATAGTCATAGCCAGGTTTAGAATATGCCTATCTCCATAGAGTTGTTCTTTTCCCTGGTGCCACATGATTTATGGCGGATTCGTATGAATGGCAGGGAATCAAAGGTTTGCGTGATGCTATTGCTGCTGGTATTGAAGCCCGTGATGGTTTTCCTGCTGATCCAAATGATATTTTCCTGACGGATGGTGCCAGCCCAGCGGTATTATCACTTCTAATTTTTTTCTTTCTACATTCCTGGTTGTTTTTGGCATTAGGAACTTTCAGGTTTCTCTGGTATTGATTTTTCTTACTTATATGGTGAATAAAGCTGATGCGGTTACATGATGTCAGGTTCATATGATGATGCAATTACTAACAAGATCAGAAAGCGATGGACTACTGTGCCCTATTCCTCAGTATCCTCTGTACTCTGCTTCAATCGCCCTCCATGGTGGAACCCTCGTAAGTTTATCACTTATAGTTAAAATAGATATCCATTAGATGGTAGGTTGATGGGATTGTTTCAAATTTTGGCAGTTAGTGTACTTGGCCCTCTTAATGGTATGCAGTTATAATTTCTTCGCATGCGTTACATCTTTAACTGAGATGGTGGTCTACAGGTGCTTGTTATGAATTACAAGTGTATGATATTTCTTCAGGTCCCTTACTATCTGGATGAGGAGAGGGGATGGGGTTTGGAAATGTCCGAGCTTCAAAAGCAATTAGATAATGCAAGATCCAAGGGTATAACTGTTAGGGCACTGGTGGTTATTAATCCTGGCAATCCAACCGGGCAAGTAAGAATTTGTGATTTTAGAACATTTTCCTTTCTAATTCAAATGCCAGATGCTGTTTAGAAGCACATGCAGATGTCTCAATTTCAAATGTTCAATGTTCACCTGTTTGATGAGCTTGTGGCTGTCAGGTCCTAGCAGAAGAAAACCAGCGCCAAATTGTAGAATTCTGCAAGAAAGAAGGTCTTGTTCTTTTGGCCGATGAGGTTGGTCAGCTTTTCTGAAGCAATATGCAAATCAATACTACAATCCCGGCATAAGTTGAGGCTGGATGCCTGCTTCAAGCTAGCCAGTTACATCAATAACTCAATGCATTTGGGTGGCCAGGATTTTTCTTTTTCTTATTAAGAACAATGACAACATTGACTTGGGCAAAAAATATCATGCAGGTGTACCAAGAAAATATTTATGTTCCAGACAAGCAGTTCCACTCATTCAAGAAGATTGCACGTTCAATGGGGTATGGTGAGAACGACATTTCCCTCGTCTCTTTCCAATCAGTCTCAAAAGGTATGCTGGTCTTCTCTCTACTCCCCCCCAAACAAAAAAAAAGCAATTAAATAAAAAAATCTCTTTTTTTTATTGTTTGATACTTAAATGAGATGAGGTAATCAAAATGATTGATAAGTACAATATTGCATGTTCCTTTTCTGTGAACAGGATACTATGGTGAGTGTGGTAAAAGAGGGGGTTACATGGAGGTGACAGGGTTTAGCGCTGATGTGAGGGAACAGATTTACAAAGTTGCATCTGTAAATCTTTGTTCCAATATCACCGGTCAGATTCTTGCAAGCCTTGTAATGAACCCACCCAAGGTTTGTTCTTTATTCTCTTTCCAAAGGTAGCTTTGTGCTAACTATTTTCTGATTCAGGATCAATGATGGTAACAGTGATCTTGGACCGTTCCTTAGGAAAACTTTTTTATTTTGTTTTGAATCAAAGCCTTCTTTGGGATTCATTATTCCCATTCTCATAAGATTTTGAAAAATTTGAGCGTTGGAACCGGGGTCAAGTATAGCTCTAGAAATTTGAGTGGCTATATGCTTGAGCGATGCCTGACTGTAATAATGCTATTGTTCTGCAACATCCTTCTACTGGTACTCGAAGTTGCAGTCTGACATTTATTGGGATTTATAACATGAACGCAGGCTGGAGATGAGTCATATGAGTCATATCGTGAAGAGAGAGATGGAATCCTCTCATCTTTAGCAAGACGAGCAAAGGTGAACTTTCTTTGCTAAAGAGTGAAGATTAGTTAATATGAACTGGCATTGTTCTTCTTTCCAAATAACTGATACATGTACGGACGCCATGGGGAATATCTACCATTAAATAACAAAAAGGATACTACTAAGTGAAACCTTCTTCTATCAATTCTCATCAAGTTATATTCTTTGTCCTCCTTTGAGCAGACACTGGAACATGCTTTCAACAGCTTAGAGGGCATAACGTGCAATAGAGCAGAAGGAGCAATGTATCTCTTCCCTCGTATTGATCTTCCCCAGAAGGCAATTAAGGCAGCAGAAGCTGCAAAAACGGCACCAGATGCTTTCTACTGTCACCGCCTCCTTGATGCCACAGGGATTGTTGTTGTTCCCGGTACTGGCTTTGGACAGGTAATTTCATTGGAGCAGTGTTCTAGACTTCAGACAAATTGCTGCTATATGATATATATGTTGGAAGATAAGTTTTCTTTCATCTGTATGATGAATGTTTTAAGACAACACTTTGTTTCCTTAAGGAAGATTTGGATCACCGATTATCTGACTTGATCCATAGCTCGAGTCTTCTGTGGTTGAGTTCATTGTTCTTTTTAACCTCTAAGTGGTTTTATTACGTTTTTGGTGCTATGTGGAAGGTCCCTGGAACTTGGCATTTCCGATGTACAATACTGCCCCCAGAGGATAAGATTCCAGCGATCGTGTCCCGCCTAACTGAATTTCACAAACGGTTCATGGATGAATTCCGCAGTTAATGAAGCTTCTTGCTCTCAACTGCTTCGAGGTAATAAGTGGAGGCTTGATAGCCATGTCCATGACTATCGTCAATGAGAGGAACATGTACCATTTGTTGTACTGGTCCTTTTTCTCTTTTCTTTTTTGTGTACTTGTTTTTCCAATAAGAAAGCTCAGCTCTCTTTTTATCTGCTATTAGTTGGCAGAAAGTTTTGGTCTGATGAATCGCTGGATATCTTGGTGTCATCCCAATTAGAGAACAAACCAAAGCTTGAGTTGTAGAACTGAGTCAAGACGCTTGCCTCTGGAGGGTGGACCCTTGGGCTACCAAATAGAATGATTTATTTCCCGCATAGAAAGTGCATCATCAGCCCTATTTGAACTTTTGCTCGTTTTATCTTGAACTTCTTAGTTGAATTTTGCGGTTCGAAGCTAAAGATTGACCATGCTATAAAAGGTTTTGAATTTGGTCGCATCAATGGGATGGTGAAATATTTTGAGCACCATTTTTCATGAGAATACAACTCCACTCCAAATTACGCCTTTCCCGCAAATGATGCTTAAAACTTGGAACTGAAACATCAAGGCGCAAGCTAGACTTCGCTTCAGCCAAAAGTGCCAGCTTCAACATGACAAGTGAAGGAACTGTTCTACTACCACGTCTCAGAAGCCCTTCTGTCAAAGTCTTTTAAATCAGTTCAGTTCTCTCGCTTTGAAAGCACCATGTGCCTGTACCCGAGCCTCACCTATTCTAGAAAGAGTCCTCTTTTGAGTTCTAGGTGTCTACTGTTGTGCTGGCTATTCTGTCTTGTCAGTATGCTCTTTTCAACCATCCCTTGTTAAAAACAAAGACTAATCTATAGAATTGTAATGGTTACGTTGACCCAAGCAAGGATCGAACCCCAAGCACCGAGGATCGAAATGGAAAAGGAAAGACGTTTTCTTGTGATCAGTGATGGCTAGTGCAGGGGAAGCAACCACAAGAGGCATAACCAGAAAAGTGGGAATCTTGGTGGTGGTGGTGGTGGTAGTTGATGATCTTTTTGGCTTGTTCAGTGGCCTTCTGAATCTGGTCACTGTGCTGCTGCCTGGCTTGTGTTCGCCACTCCTCTGCTTTCCTGTGCACATTTGCCATTCTCTTCATCAACTTCTCTTCTAGGTTTGATCTCATCTTTTGTATTTTAACCTAAAAAGGCACCGTCCAACCGACAGCTCATTCAGATGAGGATGACAATTTAAGCGTAAAACGTAATTCAACATTTAAAATCTGAAATTCAGCATCACACTTTTGGCTCATACTGGACCACCTTGATCAAAAGAACAGGAATATATCCAGTTTGGCAGAAAGACTGGAGCTGCAACTTCTTCAGATGATTTTGGTATACATTGTGACTTAGCTTTTCTCAATGGATGAATGATCCGGTACTTAATGCACAGCCAAATAAAAGAGAATTGCAGCTTCCTAGTCAAGTAACGAGTGATAATTTCAACATGCTTTGGACTGGGCTTTGTCTCTTAATTCAACTCAATTCTCAGTGCCACCATCGTTAATAGCCTCTCTCTCTCTCTCTCTCTCTCTCTCGCATGGTATATAGTTCTCGCCCTCTTTCTTCACTGCAAAAAAATCACAATCTTCTTGGAGAGCTAAGCAGCTTTCTTTGGTTAGGGGACCCCACCTCAACCCCGAGAGAGAGATGGAGCTCAATAAACTAATCACCAAGAACTAAAAACCATGCCCCAAGCATAAGAGACAGCCCAACCCCAACTAGAATGTACCCAATTCCCCACAAAATCTTCTTATCTTCAAACTGGTGCGTCCAAGAGGGATCTTTCACATGGGCACACGACCAAGAAGTAACAAAAACCAATGAGGCTGTAAGTATACAAAATGCGTGCATGATGACTTTTAGGGAGTTTGGCATGCGGATGCCCCAATATTGAATTGAGGAAAGACGCTCATACAGAGGTGGACCGGTCAAGAAGAATCAGTAAAATAAAAGGCAAAAATAATTAAGAGAGAGCCTGTGTGACTTAAGGAGAAGACTGTAGCAGGTGCGTGCGGCTCGAGGAAGAAGAAGAAGAAGCCAAAACGTTGGACCTGAATCTGACACACTGGGATATTAACAAAACCTAATCCAGCCACTTGGTGGATATGAACAGAATAGGAGGCTTTTCCCTCATCCGCACTCTTAAACCATTCTAAATTACAAGGGCGTTGTTCCGTGTCACTAATTGTTTACAGAAACCAATGAGCAAAAGCATTTTCGATGAATTGCATACTTTTTGTCCCAAACATCGAAGAACTAGCTAAATTGTCTGTAAACTTGACCGATGTTTAGGTTCGAGGAGGCGGGAGTTCACACGAGGAGGCAGATATAGTCAAGTAACTTGCCTTTAGGCTATAGCTATATACTCATTAGTCACCTAGAAGAGGTCGCAAAGCTTAATCGAAATGGGCTAAGAGTCTACTCAAGCATTTCTCGGTTGCCTATCTACTACACTAAGACAATATTGGGAAGATCCAACTATTAATATCTAAGTTTTCATATACCCGCAGAAACAAATGTCCGAGGTGCTGCAAATGGGGTTCGGTTCAGAGGACAGGACAAGGACAAATGCCAGTACCGAATTTTGTTTTCTCTGTTTGCTTCCATTCCTCGTAGTTAAATTAACCACTCTAATTAAATACGCATTTATTAGCCACTAGAACAAAAATCCAACGTGAAAGAGGGAAAGCAAAAGATGGTAGTACCTCGAGCTTTCTGGACTGAGCTTCAGCTTTTGCACTCTCAAGGTTCACCCAAGCTTGAATCTTTGCCTCTTCCCTCTGGTACCTGCCCACCTGAGAACAATTATAACCCGCCACAAAAACAAAAAAAGATAAAAGTTGGAAAAATGAAAAATCAAGCGACCATTACCGTCGTTGGGCAATACAGCTAATTAATTACCTGAGGCAGCACTTCATCTTCTCCTCCTCCTCCCATGATGCAGCGCCTGTTCCGGACTCTGAAACGCCGGATTTCTGAAACCCATTAGCATTGTTGGTCTCAAAATGCCTCAGGCTCTTCGAAATATCATCCTCCTCCTCTTCCCTAGAGCTCCAGTTGGAGGCGATGGAGTCATACTGTGTCCCAAGCTGAAGCTTGGCCAGGTGGCACTCCTTGAGCTGATTCATGTCAATGGCAGGAATTCCACCATTGGCGGTATGGCAAATGTCCATGCCCAATGGGCCTGACCGATCGGCCGGCGTGTTGTGCCTCGGTGGGGACGAGACCTTATAGGGAGTGTGGCACCTGGAGTTGGTGGAGCTGCCCAGTGGAGTCATCCCTGTGCCTGCGTCTTTGTGGAGGATCTCTGTGCCAGCATCTTTCATGGTTTCACCAGCCGAGTTCCTGAACAAGAAGCCTTCTCTGGATGGGTCGGTGCCTCTGAATTTCGGCAGTATGGTGTCCACATCGTCCGTGAACTTATCTGCGGTGGGAACAAATCCTCGGGATATGTTAATGAAGAACCAAGACTGGCTTTTTGCAGTGACAGCAGAGAGTGCATGGAAAGAAGGAATTGCTGGGTTATGAATGACAATTGCATGATCATGTAAAAAAGTGCTACTTTTTGGCAGAAAAAAGAGAGCTCTTTGACATGAAAAATGAAATGGCTTTTGGGACAAAGGTAGAGCATGCAGAATTTCTGCTTGGATGTGCATGGAAATCAACTTCTCTTTTCAGAAGAAAGATGAGCAGAATTTCCCAAATAGAACCAAAGCGTGCCTCTTTTTATTTCTGTACAATCCTAGACTCAATTTTTGCATATTAAACAAAATTACCTGCTTCATTGAGCTTCAGAGTTTCGAAACAGAAAAAGTGAAGGAAACAAAAGATAATAGAAAGGATCAGAAGGGGAAAAAAATTTACAAAGCAGAAATGAAACGAGAAACTGAAAACAAAAGGTTGCGCAAATGGTGAATGAGTTAGGGAAGATGAAGGATCGTAGTGGAGCCGAAGATGCAACAGTTTCAAGTAAAAAAGCCAGAATGGGTCAAGGTTTCCAGTGAAGTCTCTTTAAAGGAAGCAAATTATACCTTTGAGTACATCTGCAGAGGCAGGTGCGACCCAATTCAATGCTCTGGCTTGATTTTCATGGCCCAAAGACAGAGAGTCCTGAAACTCAGAGACCACCGAGAATACTTCCTCGGTGACCCTTGACTTCTCCGCAAAGACCTCGATGTCGCTGTTGCTGTGCCTGAACCCAGCACAGTGTCTGGACATTCTCGATGGTTCGAGTGGCTTCAGAGCATGCGCGGGCGAGTTTTGGCAAGAAGAGCTGCTAATGAGCCACTTCTCCGCATCGTCCCACTTGGAAGGGAAGCTCCTTCTGGACAAGTTCTTGCCCCCACTGAAGCCGAACACCGGCCTACCTGGGGTTGAAGGTGCCTGAAGCAGAGTCGTGGTGGGCTCTGTCCTCCTGCTCGTGACCGAGCTCACCCCGTCTCTCCGCCTCTGCGCTGAAACCTCAAGAATGCCTCCGGCCTCTATTGGGTTGCTGTTGTTGTTGTTGTCGTTGCGACAGCTCATGGTGCCCTCAACGGGGAATGACTTGACGAATTCAGAGGTCTCTCTGAGGTTGAGCTTGCAAAGCGGGTCAGGAAATGTGTCCACGTCCACGAAAGGGTTGTTGCTCGAGCTCCTCCCGTAGTTCATTGGCGCCTCCTGAGACACAATCACGAACAAGAACAACGCCACAAGATTATATAATCAGAAACAGCGAAAGAAACAACAAGAGCACCAGAAAAGGAAGGGACTTTCTGCGAATCCTTCTTTTCGTCTCTTACCCTGTGAGATGAATACTCGGAGGGGTCTTGACGGTGATACCATTTGGGAGCCGTGAGATCCATCGTTTTCTTCAAAGGGTCTACGGAGGAACGAATGAATGTTGCCTTGGGCTTTTTTCTTTTTGTTTCCTTGCTCCTACATATGCTGTTTCGTTTTTGGGGCGCAAAGGAGGTGTGTCGTGAGAGCGACAGAAGAAGGGAAAAGGGAGGGGGATTGACCGCGGGATGGTGGTCAACAGGCTGTTCAACTACGACTCACATGCTGCTTGATGAGGAAGCACCATACCAGGCCTGTTCTGTCTGCTGCATTGTTTTGAGATTTTCACTGTTCCATCGTGTCATTGTACCGTATCGAGCAGGAAGCAGACAAGGGATGGAGACGAAACTGTACTTCCGCGTGAAAAGGAAGACTTGGAGAGAGAGAGAGAGAGAGAGCTTTGGGAGGCGGAAAAGGCCTCACAGAACCAGAGACTGCCTTCTAAGTAGTCCGTGTGAGAGAGAGAGAGAGAGAGAGAGTGAGGGCGCGAGGCAAGGAGGAGGGAGGGGGGAAATCTATGGATTGATTTTTGCCGTGGATTTCCCAACTTTTTGTTGTTTTGTTATATCCATTTTACATAGCTGATTCCAAAATTGACCCTGAATTCTTTTTAAAATTACACAAACCCCCCTAACTTTGAAGTAACTCACGTTTATCTCGAATTTTCAACCGTCACAAAATACTCCCAGACTTTCATTTGTTTACCGTTGTTTAAGTCTTTGTTATATTTCCCATTAACATATGCAATGAACATGATTTTGTTAAAGTATAAAAGTATATTTCATCCCACTTTCTATAAGGAATTTCCCTTTTCTTCTTCAATGGCTAAAATAAATTGAGATATAGGTGAAAATATAATTAACTAAAATACTAACAACGGGAAAATAAATATCGATGATAATGCTAAAACAATGAAGATTTTGATGAAATTTGATAAATATGGCCACATCGAGTGGACTAAGTAAGACAAAGAATAAATGAAAAGTTCAACAAAAAGAGTGGTTGCAATGACAAAAATGCCAAGCGACAGAAAAATCAATTATCATCGTTTATAAGCAAAGAGCTAAATAGTGTAAAGAAACGGATGGACTTGACTCCTAAAAAAAGGGAAAGCGGCACCATCATTTGTATCATCAAGGTCCAATAGGGTCGGGGACTATTCGGGGAAGCTGAAATGTCTGATCAACGAATCAACAAGGGAATGCTTTGAATCGCACGCTAGAAGAAAGAAGTGTCGGTGTCGATGCATTATATATGAGAAAGTGACATGGGGCCGCAAAAACTTAAGTTCAATAATGATGTGCTCAAATGGGAAATCTATATCATAAGACGCTACCCATTCAATGCCTCTCATTGATTGGGCCAAGTTGTCATATCAATGAAGCCTTTAATGTTGTTCAACATGATATCATAATAAGATCGATAGCTAGATTAGCTATCGCCACGACAATCCAAACAAGGCGACATATATATTTTTTTGGGGGGGGCGCATACATTTGTCGCTTCCTTCTTAGTTAAAAACTTGGTGGGCCGCAATAGAAATCTAAATGGGTCTAAACTAAACACGGGCTTGCTCGAGCCCAATGGGACTACAGATCACCTTAGATGGCCTTGGGCAAGCTCGCAGATTCTGAAAGTCCAGCCCATCGTGATTGGGCCCGATTCAGGGCCGCCTGGATCCGAAAAGCCATGAATTTTTTTTTAAAATTTGATGGGGGGCTGCTTGTGGCGTGGTTTTTATGGTCATCGTCCATTTCTCGATCTATAAAAAGGATATGAAGGGACGACTCGGCTTGATGATTTGATTCTCCTTCGCTGTTATCAATGTATCCTTGCTCTAATTAACTTAAGATTTCATTCAGAATTGGAGAATCCGTCGTATTAAACTCATTGACATGCTAGTACTCCGTAATCATTTATACTCAAGATAGTATTGTATTAGACTCATCTCTACAGAACAGGTAAAAACTTATTCATATCTCGTATCTGCTCAATTGGACTCGTAGAATGCCCGCGGGCATGAGATCACTAAGCCAATCACATCGAGGTGATGTCCTGGCGGTCTCGAGGACGTTAACAAAAGAAAGAAAAAAAAACGCGCACACATATGAGATGGCTGAAAGAGTGCGAGCCAAGAGCTCCAATCAGGAAGCAGGTGATTGTCAAGGCCATCACTTATTGCATTAGAGAAAGATTAGAAAAATGCATCTCGTGACGAAATGTCGTGTCAGCAGTGACAGGGAGGCTATCCCGAAAGCAATCATCCACGCCACGATCGCTAAATAACAATGCCATCTCGTTTCTTTTCTTTTCCAATGCTAAGCAAAGAGACGGCAAATCCAGCCTCCATTCGCCAAGAACTTGCAAAAGTCAATGGGCAGAACAGATTTAAGCAAGGCCACGAAAACGAAATGTGAGTAA
This sequence comes from Melaleuca alternifolia, assembly GCA_019926035.1. Classification (NCBI taxonomy): domain Eukaryota; kingdom Viridiplantae; phylum Streptophyta; class Magnoliopsida; order Myrtales; family Myrtaceae; genus Melaleuca; species Melaleuca alternifolia. Next base: position 1,929,228 of record JAGKPW010002416.1, on the reverse strand, counting down.
TGGAAAACGATAGGGAGTGATATGAGCGAGCAAGGGCTCAAGAGGGCATCCTTTGTCATCGAAAGGGTCCGACGCATCCCTGTATATTGATGAACCTAAGTGCGTATGATCATAATTTCCTATATTAAGCTATATATCACAATGACCAAGAGGCAAGATCTATTCGTATTTCGATTTAATGAAAGTCATCCATAGACATAGAAAGGTTCTTCAATGCTCTGCTTGGCAGGGGAGGGTTTGCTGGGCGAAGAAATATTTTCAATCTTTCCGATCTATTTCTCTTATCAAAAGTTTGGGTTTTTTTTTAATATCTTTTAGGGTTAATACCACGAAAAACCAAAAAATTTACCTTAAACTTTTTGTGATGTTAAAAACCCCAAATTTTACCTCATCAGAAACCCCAAACTTTAGCTATTCGGCGCTCATTGGCCAAGTATTTTATTTAGAAGAAAAAAAAAAGAAGAGAAAAAAAGATATAATTTTGGGTTTTTAGTGTCACAAAAAAAGTTTAGGGTAAATGGTTATATGAGGTGAAGTTTGGAATTTTTCGTGATATTAACCTTATATTTTATCAATTTTTTCAATGCCTTGCCCCAACTTTCATGGCCTCCTCCCTAGCGTTCCAAGTAGGGGTGTGCAATCAAACTGGGTAAACCCGGTTCCCAAACCGGCCCACCCAGAAAATAGGGTCGAGGAACAGAGTCAAATGCAAACATGATCGAGTACAGGGTCCAAAAAAAAGGAACCGATTATAACAAGGTCGGATATAGGGTCCGGGTTTGGAACCTACCCACCTTAAAGTCTGAACCCGATCATTGAAAAATACATTTCATTTAGTGGAAACTTCGATTTTTTAAGTAAATAAACATTATTAAATCATAACTTTTGCATATTTCTCTAAAGCATGTTTCCTTGTTGATTTTTCTTTACATGTGAATTTTAGTTTTTTGTCAAAGATTTTGTACCACGTGGATTGGCTCGCCTAATTTCACTTTTGGAGGGTGAGTTATGTATGTAGTATTGTAGGAATGAAACTAATATTAGATTCATGTTTGTTGCTAATATATATGTAATGTTAAGATTTTAGTTTTGCATTATGATTTTGTTTATGATAATTTGTCTTGTGGATCCTTTTTCTTTTGGTAAATATTGTCTTGTGGATCTTTAGTTCTTTGTTTAGTTAAAAAATTTATATACTTAGTAACTACAAATGTCTAATATTTCAATATAAATTAGAAAAATCATGTTGTATAAAATTTGAAGTCGTATAAGATAAATGGTTGCAAAACATATTTCAATATAAACATGGTTTACCTTGGAACCGGACCAGAAAAATAAAGTGGGTCGAGTACAAGGTCCAATATAAACAGGGTTAGGTACATGGTCTAATAAAAAGGAACCGGTTACAATAGAATCGTGTATAGGTCAAAGTCAGGAACCTACCCACCCTGGATCCGATCATCCCTAATTTCAAGCCAAGGCACGAGAGATCAAGATATTCTCGCAGCGCAGCGTGTGATCTTTTGTGGTCTGTTCACCTGTTCCTCTATATGGATACATAATTGAATGATTAAGGATATGCCAGAAAAAGCTTTTATTCCCTTCTGCCAATAATGGAGAACCCATTTGAGACATGAGAATAGCATTCGCTGCTTGATGTGGCCCAGCAGTCGACTCCAGGCTGACAACCACTTTTTCTTTCTGAAGAAATCATCTTTCCACTTCTTCTGTCAAACTCGTCATGACTCGGTAATGGTGGTTTTAGGGTGTGCAGAGGATAAACACTTCACGCACCAACGGCAATGAATCACTTCTTGCAGAAGATGATGAGACTAATGTGAAATCCCACCCACCGATTTCAAGAACCCTTAGCACAATGAAGGAGACTGCAATGTCAGATCTCGCAACAGAGATCAGTCAGGCCTCAGACAAGGAAATTACGAATTTGATCCGCCAACAAATCAACCGAGAGAAGAAAAAAGTGCCACAAGAACCGACAATCAACAGGAGCAGTCACTCCTCACCGGATAAGCAAAACGGGGCCCACTTACTTTAAATAAGATAGCTGCATAATGCAACCATTGTTAGACTTTCTACTATTTTAATCATAGCGGACAGCAACTTCCATAGATAACTTGGACGCAACAAAATTCTTTTAAGTCCCACAGAGCTTGAAGCCACGCCTTCTCAGTGAGGTCTTCTTCTTCTCCTTCTTCTCGTTTCTCTTCCTAACTCCCATCTCCAAAGTCATCTTGCCATCATTACCCGTGCTTTTTCGACAATCCATGGCTCTATCAAACTTAAAGGCCCCTCGCATCACGGCTCATAAATATGGTCCACTCATCAGGCCCTTGAACGGAGTAATGATGCTTGGGAATAGTCAACTCCCACTCAGAAGAGCACCTGCTATGCGGATCAGGTCCTGCTCAAAAAAGCAGGTAAGTAAATGGATCTTGCTAAGCTGGTATAAACGCTATGGAAGTCCTGTTCCTGTAAGAGTTGGTCTTATCATCCTTTGGCGTGATATCAAGTTCGATGCTAGATTTAGACTAAGAAAGAATCGAGAGGTGGAGATGTTGATTCCAACAGATGCAATATACGGCCTGAATTGGGCCTATAGCTGCTGTTGTCCACCTGCGAACGTTGTTTGCTGCGTGAGGGTCGATCTTTTTTCAAGACATTGATTAGTTTTAGCAGGTTTTCGAGGATCGGGCCGAGGGTATAATCTGTTATAGAGACGAGAATGGGGAAATTATCTGCGAAGGGTTCGACGAGGGCCCGAGATTCGAGCCAAAGATCTGGAGAACAGAATATCATCCCAGGTAAATTACTCTTGAGCTAAATTGCATATACTTTTCAACTATCTGTGAGATAACACCAGATAAGTTGAGTGATGCGACGAACTCCGTTCAAATATTGTATATGATTATAACATGCTTAATTATACGACCTCCTTCTAAGTTTGTGCATATTTTTTCTCTCTGGGAATTCAGAGATGCGAAGATCATTGACCTTCTCCAACAGAACTGGATTCAGCTAGTTAATGGAAGCGAAGTATACCAAGCTGACATCGGAATCGCAACACAACAGTACTTCAATTGGAATGGCTTCAACAGATTCTGCTAATTGACCGTGCTAACATTATTTTCTGAGAATTAATCATATCCAAACTAGATATGCTATAAAATATCGAAACTCTATTTCCTGCAATGTGAATAGTCGACTGGTTTTGCCCAGAAGGTGAATTACGTCTCTCGAGTCTTGATTCAATGGGCGCCGACACCCGATCAATGTGGGTATAGGGTGAGGGCATGGCATTGTATGATCTCATAGGCAAGATTATCGGTACAGTACAGTCCGCGCAATTGGTTATGGCATTTGATTTACATCAGCAAACTCTTGAGCTTATGAAAAAGTGTACGGATGCTAGATACGATGGACGTGCGGCCTTTTTGACTCTGATCACTTGTCGATGATTCTATACATGCAAAAGCTTCGCCTTCATGTGTAAAACGTAATCCTCACGGAAAGAGGCCCTGATATTGCTCACCTTCGACAATCGAAGTTTCACTTTGACGGTTTTTTTCAATGGAAAAATATCTAGCAGCTTCATTCTTCGTAAGAAACCCTGCTGTAAAAGAACACATAAGAGTCCCATCTGTTCTCTGGCAGATTCAATGTCGATCTTAACTGTAGCTTGCTGGCATCTGATTTGGTCGACAAATGCGAGTTCCAGCTACATTATTGTTAAACTTTCTAGATAATCTAGCATTAGTTTGGCACGTCTAGCCTTCCATAGTTATATCCAGATGTCACGAGATTCATTAAAGTGCATGAGAGAACTTCAATCACAGGTCAGGGCAATGCTTGCAAGATAAGAGAAACTACACAGCCTCCTTGAAGATTTCCTTTTCACGCCATGTTATAGTTTCGATAAGGTTTTCTGGTTTGTTTTTAAGGAAAAGGCTTTTTGTGTTCGACGCTCGGTCGGGCTGGCTGCTTTTCCCAGGGCCTAGCCCAAGGCCTGAGCCCGCTATCTATTTGACTATGCACATTTAATTGACTGAGGTCGCTTCACTTGGCAATGTCAAAATTGGCACATTGCCAGGGCCTAGCACAAGGCCCGTGCACGGTGGTGGCACGGCCGCTCGCCACCTTTTCGCAAGGGCTGGTCAGCCCTCGCAACCGCCATGTAAGGGTCAGTCGACTCTCATACGTTGGTGGTGGGTAATAGTACCACCACCATGCCGGCATGCTAACCCTTGCTTAGATCTGGACGAGCACAAGTAGGCCTCTGCGTGCTCATGACAAGGCCGGACGCCTCTTTTTTCTAAGGTTTGCTAGCCGTACACATTAACAATTATGGATCCCACGGCTTAATTGGATTGCTATGTAAGCTAGAAAGATCAACTTCGTCCAAAACAAAGAATACGAGTATAACCAAGACCGATAACAATGCACAAAGATCAAAATTGAATATTAACTGAGAGTTTAAAGGCCTATCCCTCCGACTAGGAGTGCAATTCCTAGCATAATAAGAAATGGGAATTCAAACACGACACGACTTAACTCAAAAAAGGATACGGGATGATGCATATTCGTCCATTTAATAAAAAGAACATTCTGTGATCACGAAACCGCACAAAGATCCAATACGAATACAATGACATCGCGCGAATTGCCGGCCAAACTTAAAGGTCCACTCAGAGAACGCTACATAACTTTTTACGAATAAATCGTGGTATACCTACCGTGGCTCGCGAGATTTTAAGCTGCGATGAAGTTTTAGCAATTACGGCAAATTCGTTCTGGTCGAGCTAATTTCCTCAAATTAATCTCGAATATCCAAGGAGAATATACTCATTCCTCCCCCGTCGGTTCCCTTTCAATTGCTTCAAAAAACGCAGGAAGGTGGTAGCCAATCCTATTTTCATCTCAGGCACTTTTGCCTTGATTTCCCTATTTTGTGAGTGGTTCATAACAATACGTCGATGTTTGATGTTCTTCTCTAGGAGCCTTTGAGTTTGGACACTTTTTCCTGGAAACTTTTCCTCTCTAACCCTAGTTGAAATACTTGCTTCTCAATCCAGAACGGAAAAATATTCTACGTTTGGTCTGCCTAGAAAGGGTTAGAATATAAATTTTAGTATGTTCCTCATTACTTTAAAAGAAATTTCTCGAGTGATCATCGGTGGAAACATGATATGTGCACGCAGACAATTTTTCACATAGCTACTACATTATATTCTAGCAAAAAAAAATAGAAGAGATTAAAAGTCACCTTTTATAGAACAGATGACATCTTTGCAATTAATTGTTTTGTATGTAATTCACTAGTCTAGCATAACTAGTATTTGATTAAGTGATGTTCTCCCACTCAATTAAACTAAATTCAAAGGGAGAAGAATTTAGCTTCGTTTGTTTAATGAATAATAATTAATTTGAAATATATTTTTCTGAAGATGATCACTTATACCGCTTAAAATAATTAATAAATTAAAATATTTTCATTAGTGACAATAATTTATATTTTAATGATTTCATGAACAACGAAAGAAAATTTCGCTCATTCATTTTTGTTACTATCACAAATGATTATTCCTCAAAAACATGAATACTAAATTGTTTATTTTTCAGGAAACAAACAAAACCTCAAGGTGTTATTGTATATACAGGTTGTTTTGGGGTACACGTATAAATGAGAAGAAGAAATAGTTTTGTTTACATTAATTGAAGAGAGAAGTACCACTATAAGCTCATCCATATGTTTTCACCTCGTGTAGTTTCAATGATGTTCTGAAGGTTTTTTTTTTTTGGTTTGTTTGTGAGGGCATGGAATATGAATAGGATTCTCATCTCCGTTTTTTTTTTTTTTTGCGTCGTTTCATTATAGACTGTTCAAACAGGATTGTGAAATCAAGTCAGCAAATTGTTTGCTTGTATATATTGTTACTTGCAATCATCAACTCAAACCCTCAAACAGCTTTGGTTTTTTATTGCAAGATGCAAGTAAAAGGGCTCGATTCTGATTAACATTATCATTCGATTCCTCCTTGTTTATTCTCGTTGTCTTTTTTATAATTATATAATCCAAGCTCTTCATTCGGATAAACCAAGCGGGTCCATTTTACGTCCAATTAAACATCATTAACAACAAAAGCTATGGAAGTTGCATATACTCATTGATTGGAAGGCCCTCTCGCGCCCCATGTCAATTGGGTGACAACACAGACCGTATCGTTACGTAAGGGATCATAACTAGCCCTTCTTATTGGGGAGAAACTTCTCTCTCAGCTCCGCAACATCAACCTCATCGAAGTGACTCTCCGGCATCCAGTTCCCACTCTTGGGATCTCTCATCCAGAACACCTTCTTCTTCTCCTCCTCATCCGCCGCCTTCCTGGCTGCCCCTGCCCCTGCCGCCGCTGCCGCAGTCTTCTCTGCTAGCGCTCCATACAATCGCCGGCTATACCACACACATCCAAAGACAGTCACTGTGGTATGTTCATTTCATATGATCGGACATGGGAAAGCGCCGAAAGAACAACATAAAAACTCATGAGTCACAACGCTTGACGTGCAGTGAATGGTCTGAACGGACAAAATACCAAATAAAAAAGTATCTCGTGAACACGGGGGGGATTCTTGGTCCACTCGATTGACCGAACAGGGTTGTGAATGCAATTCTTGGTACAAGGTCGACCAAAACTGTGGCGTAAAGTGAGAACAAGTAATGGAGTAAGAATGAATAGTCGCCTACCTCAGAAGAAGAATGCCATTGATCGGGGCTTTGGCCATGATCATTGTTTTCGAGAAACCTGAAACTAAATACATATGGATGGGAATACTGACTAGGGTTCTTGATCGAGGGGGGGCTTTTATAGTGCTTAGAGATACAGGGAGAGAGATTTACGTGAGGCCAAAGTTTCTAAGAATCTTCGAATTAAGTGGATGCGGAACCATATTATCAATCGAAAAGGTAAAGAAGGGAGGCACGTGGGGTATCTGAGAAGCTCTATTTGCAATGGAATTCTAGAATTCTTTGGTTCTTCGATATGCTTTATCCCGCACGAGTTTCTTAATGCAAAAAACTAACAAGTATCTTGCAATTTACGTCAACGCGAAATCTCCAGAAAAGTAAACAAGATTTAATAAGAACACAAGATATTTACATGGTTCGGTCCGAGTATCGGTACCTATGTTCACGGGGAGAGCCGGCAACAAAATCCACTATAATCGGAGAATCGGATTACAATCGTCGCTCAATACGCTCGTGTTTCCCGCACCTAAATTATACCCAATCTCAAGTGTTTATAATAAAATAATTTAATCGGATAAAACAAATAAATAAAGTCACGGGCGGCCACACGAAGAAAACCCACTAAGAAGCCCCCGCTCCATGCTCCACAGTGCGGCTCCTCTTTTTCTTCTTTCCGAGCGTTTAATTGTGCGGCGTTCTTCTTGCTTCTCCGTGCGGCTACCTCAAGTTACAAGTTTCTGTGCATGGGGCTCCTTTTAACAGCAAAAGAAAGTAAAACCCTTTCTTTCCTTTTTTACTTCACCCATGGGCCCACGTTCCTTTTTTGAGATAAGAAACCTCCTGATTTGTTGACTTATTGACTTCTCCAACACGCACGATAAGCCAAGAAAATCCTTTAATTTATTTTCTTTTTTTGTACAACTTTTTTAATTTAAACTCGAGACATAATTTAACATCGATCTTAGCTCACGTACGTAGACTTCTTATACGTCATTTGTTTTATGCTATAGTTCATTCGCATGCGCAATCCGCAGGTCTTGCGGGCCGAATGTAATCAGGGCTCTTGGGTCTTTTTTCTTTTTAAGGATTCGGATTAGTCATATTTATACTTCTTTACGGAACTTACTTTGCCAATATTGTCTTAACACTCGCTGGAGTTGTTAGTGGAATTGTTAGACTTGGCATTTAGTATGGTTACCTATCTTGCGGTCTGTATTTTTTTTTTCAAATCTGATACACGATACATGAAAATCTACCACACTATCTAATGATACATGAGGTTCCATGAAATTTTTAGATAAAATTCTGAGGATGGAAGAATATTTTGCATTGTGCATGGCATAGGAGTTATAGATGCGCGCTTTACATTTATTTTGTATCTAATACGAATTCGAGCAAAGTACTCGATGTCTTATTATACTTAGCTTCACAAAGTAGCCACAACCAATCGTTGCATAAATCACTCGAGATAATCATCAACCGCAAATATGGCCTGAAAAAACACTAAAGTTCCATTTGTTACGCAAAACATGAATGATTTGGAATATAAAAATTCTAATAATGTTCTTTTATATTCTTACAATAATAAACAAATGAAAAAATGTATCCACCCATGGGTAGCCCAGCTGGTTAGGGCGAATTTGGACTTCGTTGAAGTCTTGGGTTTGATTCCCTAGGGAATTACATGTGATTTAAGTAGGGGGTCACGGCAGTGGGTTTTTATGTTAGTCTCCTCCGAAGAATAGTCAAGGTGCGCGCAAACTGACTCGGACACCTCAATTAACACAAAAAAAACAAATGAAAAAATGTTATCATCTTTATGGAAATATTTAGATATAAATTATTATCAATGATGAATATATATTTTATTAATTAATTATTTCATCTTATATAAGTAATCATTTTAAAAAAAATGTTTTCCATATCATTCATTTTCTATGAAATAAACTAGGGGTGATCGGTTCCCCAGGCGGTCTGGTTCCCCTCCCCCCCGGAACCGGGAACCGGACCGGTGGGACCGGTTCTTTAGGACCGTGGACCACAATCCGGTTCTTGGGCGGTCCAATGGGACCGGGAAAAATTCAAAGAGAAGTCTAGAGAACTTCTCATTGGGCTGGTCGCCGACCACGGTTAGTCACGAAATCAATCAAAAGAGGATAAAAAGAAGAAGGAGATGGCAAATGAACCCATTTTTTGCTTTACGATTTTCTCTAAAGCAATATGTTTAGAATTTGGGGTTGTTGTCTTGATGAAAGTTGTTTCTCTCTTGCACTTCTACAACATATATTAATTCGAGAATTTTCTGAAGTGTTTGGTCATCGACTTGTTTGAATTCCAGACTAGTGTTCAAACTATTTTTCAAAAACTAGGTTTGACCCCGTTCAAAGAAGTGTCATTTTGAGCTTGTTTTGTTGCGAATTTTGATTGATGATCTTCATAAGAATTGTAGCTCATGTTTAGGGATACAACATATCAAAATTTCAGATTCATACGATGACAATTGGTACTCTTTTGACATGCATTTATGTCCGAGTTTTCTTTGTAACCTACCATGTTTTTCTAGTAAAATATATGCATGTTTTTAACACTCTTACTCAAAGAATTTGATGACTATTCCTCTTGAAAGTTGTTTAAATATGTCTTAACTAATTTATGGTGAAATGTCAGAATTTTTGGATGGATAAATCTCTCTCTATGATTTAACAAAGAGAATGACTTCCCTGTGCATTATTGTGGTTGTTTGCTGCCTATGGGAGAGAGAGATGATGGGACCAATCGGTTTTCTCTCTCTTGGCCCTAAAAGAGAAAGGGCCGCTCCAATGGTCCGGTCCAGGGTCGGTCCAGGGTCGGTCCAAGTGGTCCGGTCTGGTTCCACCACACTAGGAACCGGGAACATTGGAACCGTGGACCGGACCAAAGCTTCCAAGAATCGGACCAACCCGGCCGGTCCGGTCCGGGCGGTTCCCGGGTTGGGCGGTTTATTGTGCTCACCCCTAAAATAAACAAAATCTAAGGGCGATCTGATTTGGTTTCTCTTCCATAATGACAAAACCATACCAATTAAGTCGAAAAAGGTGCGCTTATTCTCCGGTTGGGCCTAACCAGAATAGGCCAGAATAGACGAAAACAGAGAAACTTGGGCGTATACCCTGCAGAGGGAAAGTTGCCGGACGCGAGGGACATGGCCGATGAAGCATTGTACACCATTTTTGGCAATTTAGAATGCTTCTGCTAGTCATGGGCTAATTATGAAAATATTAACTTTATCTAGATCACACCAAATTTTGTATGTGAGATTATATTATATTCCATCCTATTATAGTTCGGTATGCTTTTCAACGTTCAAAATCCTAACCTAAATCAGTTTACTATTTTACTAGATGGTGACGACAAGTAAATTAAAATCGTCGGCAATCTAACAACTTAAACTTTGAATCGTTAGAGTATTTAAATGTTAAATCACAATTTAGATGACATCGATGCATAAAAACGTATAGATACGCTTTACATGCGAATGCTCTTTTGGCGTTGGAATGTATGTGTGCAAAGCTTTTGAATTGGGATGGAAGTTGCTGATGGGAATTGCAAGATTAGTCTTTTTTTTTTCTTTTTACTTAAGCACCCACTTGGCCGTGTGATGAACGAGCGAATATCATGGGGGTCCTCAGCATAGTCCTCTGTTGATATTGGTGGATTTTCTATTCAATTACTTTTGGGGAGACATATTCCCCATTCTTTGGAAATTCTTTGTCAGAGACATATTCGGATACCCTCAGGCACTACCGCTCGTTCCCATTGTTTGCTCCAGCAAAGATGTAGACGCAGCAGTGCGTATGCAAGCAAGGGACATTTGACAAATTAAGAGAAATAACTCAATTCGGAAATGTTGGAATAAAATTTATTGGTAGAAATGCACGATAGAGTAGACGTTTGCAAAGAAAATCGCGGTCATACATATATATGAAAAGTGAAAATAGTTTCAAGATTAAAAAATAAAAAACTCGAAGATTATTGTGAGATAGAATTAAATCATCTGTCCATAGATGTAATATTTGTAAAATAATTAAGTGGGATTGTTTGAAGAAGAAAAAAATGGTTGAAATTCCACAAAGTTAGGAGGTTTTCTTTACTTTACATAATAGTATAGGTGCCATAAGTTAGACGGTAGAAAGAACTATGCATGGAATCATTCTAATACCCGGCGGACGGGTCGTCCACAAATCGTGACAATCTTTAATACTTTCTCAAAGATGTGATGGCTTCTCATGTTTCATGTTAATTGATCTTCGAAAAGCCTCCTGTGGCAATCAACCCTTTCCATCCTTGCAACGTACTGTGTTGTCATGTCGTGGAATTCAACATTTGCATGGATGATGTACTTTATAAGCTACAACTACAAGCAGGTAAGAGGACGACTCCTATCAACCTGTGCCATGCACTTTTTCAGTTTCTCCCGATTGCCACTTGAGTGGAATATTTAAAAATAAAAATCTCTCTCTTTCTCTTCCATTTTCCGACCTGCTAGTATTGATCACAGCCACCGCCTTCACCCTGCCGCTCCACATCGTCCAAAATCCTTGCAAAAATACACCATTATACGACGATAAAAATTGACAAAATGTAAAAAAATTTATGATCAAATTGACATAATTGAAAAGTTTAAGACTGAATTGACGTAATTATATTAAATTTTAGACTTTTTTGGTTTTTTTTTTTTGGAATGTGTTGATTTTCGAAGTGAGCATACAAACTCCTACATAGGCTAGGAAATCTGCCAAGGTAGTGGGTGGAACGAGTGCCAATCATCGTCTAGGGATGGAACTTAAATTAGTCCGTGTGCCGAACTTTGTAACGTATGGTAATTCATTCAAGTCTACTTCCACAAACCACATACCTCAAACGCGGGGCACAATTTTAATAACCAAAAAGTAGTTAATCGAGTTTGTTTCATGAAAAATGAATGATTTAAAAAATATTTTTCTAAATATAATCATTTGTATTACTTATAAAGAATGAACGAAAGGAAAAAATATTTAGATATAAATTGTTACTAGATAATGAAATATTTTCACTAATTAATTATTTCAAGCAATACGAACGATCATTTTAAAAAAAAAAATTTCAAATCATACATATTCCGAAAAACAAACTGATCCTCAACGCAAGAGGATCGGAATGATCTCTCTCACACCTACAACATCATGGCCTTCTTTCGAGCTCCATCGACGATAGTGTGTCGAGCGCCCTGCCGTCGATGGAGTCCGCACTATCTAGTTACGGCAGCTTAAATTGGACAAGGCCACCTTCGATCGCCAGCAGCGGTTCCAAGATCGACGACAATAGAGAGCAGGAGAAAGTTGGGTTTTTTTTTAGGTAAAAAAGGGGGAGGAAGAGGAAGAGGAGGAAGATCCTAATTATGATTGCATGTACTTGTGCATCCTACATAATAACAATAGGAATAGTTCACACATTAAAAGAACATTCCGTCCATATTTCTGTGGGTTCCAAGCTTCCAATGCACCATCTTCCAAAGCTTTTTCACTGGGCCGCAATTTTCATTCCCTGTTGCTTGCACTCGTTCTCTACCTAGTTTTCACCTTCGGAGGAACCGTGGGCAAGGGATTTCCATCGATTCTTTTCGTCAATCTATAGAACACACGCGATAAATTATTAATTTTGATTATTGAACATTGCCCAATTTTATATATATTATATATTAACGAATTTATTCTAACGACCGAATTATCGAATATGCGTAAGGCTTTGCCTTTTTTTTAAAAATCTTGTTGAACAGCAAAACATGTGAAAGAAAAGGAGTTTGGCCGATCAGGTGCGGACTGGAAGTATTCTTTTTAAACGGCACCGTCCAAAACGGGGAAGCCCTTATCGAGAATGGAACGTCGCCCTCGGTTTCGATCCTCGAAGGCCCCCATCGTCATTAACTGCGCGTGGAAAGTGTCGAACGAAGCCCTCTCTCTCACATGAATTTCAAAAGAAAAGAAAGGGTGGAGGCTAACGAAAGGGGAATGGATGGATTCAATGAAAAGTTAATGCAAATGAAGAATCGTCGTCTAAGTCAAGGTTGGTATTCGAAAAGAAAAAGATGCGGCGGTCGAAGCAAAAAATTGCATCCCGTGGATGGAGTCATGGCCTTGATGCACGCGATGCACCTGGCGGCTTTAGATTTGGAGGCTCGACGCTTCCGTGGCCCATGGAGCCTCCACATCTTAAAGCATCTCCACCAGATCAAAGGAGATGACTCCACCAACGACAGAATGCTGAGATCTTGTGCAGTGGGCGGCCGAGAAGTGATACAGTGGTGGTGTCAGGTTTTGCTGAGCCGTGGGTGATCGAGAGAGAGAGAGAGAGATAGCGCCATCTTTGTTGGCACCGACAGCGGCAGGAGTGGCATGGCGAAGCTCGACAGTGGTCGGAGATGATGGGCCATCATCCAACGATGGTACCCACCAGGACTTTTGTAATCTGCTTCTGTCATGACCCCACGAGAGAAGGGCACAAGGAGGAAGAAGGAACGACAGTGGTTGCTACTGTTTTTTTTTTACAAGAATACCATTTTGGGTTTTATACGGTTCATGTTTCGGGTCGGTCACAGAAACATATGAACCTTTATAATTAGTTCCGGGTCGAGTCGGGTCGCTATCATGGTGACCCAACCCCAATTGGCGACTTGACACCCCTAGGATTAACCCTAAAAGACATGCCAATTACATAAACACGACATAGCACTCCTTCACATACAAGTGTGAACGTTACCTGTGAAGTACAAAACATGAGCGCGCAATAAAAACAAATTAATAGGGGGAGATAGGCAGCTGAGCAAAATGATGGGAGTAATAAACAAAAAGGAAGAAGCAAGAAGAGTCCTAATTTGAACTTTTACAATCTAGACTATGATGCCATGTGAAGAATACTTTAAACCCTTATGATAATTAGAAGGAATAATGATACACGTGATTCATGAATTTTAATTTCACATGTAATGTGGTCTCTAAACTTTTAATTTGTTAAATATAATTTTTTGTTTTAGCTCAATATATAATTTGATCCATGAACTTTTAATTTATTCACCTTGCTTTATATACTTCTAGAAAATGTCAAACAGTTTGACATTTAGATTATATGAAAAATATTTAATACGGTCATTCCATTAATTTATATTCCCGAATCATATTAAATGTTGATGAGTTGAAATATATAATAAAAATTCAAGAATTACGTTAAATAAATTAAAAAACTAAAAATCATGTTAATATTAGGTTAAAATCTAAAAATTATATCGACTAAACTAAAAATTTAAGAAATAAATTATAAATTTGATTAAAGTTTAGGAATCAATTTGTGTTATTTTTCCTAACGAGAAGACTATCCATCATCTAACACGTTTAAGTGACGGATGGACCAGGTCATGATGAATTAATCTATTCCCATTCCTTGCTCTGCTGAATTAATACAATTGTCTCACCTCGGGAGATGGGGCTACTGAGTACTTGACTTCTCGCGCCCCGTGATGATTTTGCCACGTTGCGAACGTGGAACCAAACACGGGCGTCGATTTCGACACGTGTGGGGGCCACCAAATGCGGAGGAAGGGGCCCCATACAGAGAAGATCCAACCTACTGAGAATTTTAATAATGCCTGAAGTGGATTAATACCGATGCCATGGCGAAACGCGGTAACATAAAGTTCATGGAAAATCCAAATTACATATATAATACTTGTATGTTTTTTTTGCAGCACGTGAAAAGAAATAGCAATATCGAACAGTTCTGTGACGCAGATTGCTTTAAATACCCATCGCTCTCTCCCTCGTCGACTCTCAACACACCTCACTTAGCCTCTCTGTCTATCTCTTTCCTTCGTTTTGTAGATGAAGAAGCCATTGATCCAGTGGGGAATGCTAGAGCAAGGCATCAAGGAGAGTCGGGAGCTAAAAGGCAAGAACAGTAGACCGTTAGCTGTTGGCCTGAGGATTCTGACGCAGATCCCTGAGCCAGCCAAGCCCCACATAGTCGTCAAGTCCGAAGCAGCCGCAAGGCTCCGCCAAGTCAAGTCTCGCTCGCGAGCTCGACCACGTAGTGGCTCCGATCTCGAGTACTCCTGCTTTCTCAAGACTTGCTCCCTGTGCCACAAGAAGCTCAGCCCCGACCAAAACATTTACATGTACAGGTATAACTGGGAACTCAGTGCGCTCGAATCTTTTGGCTGTTCTTTTGATGGTACTGACGAGGTTTTTAGGCTCTGGAGGGTTTTAACTAAGTTGGGTTCATCTTGGATTAGCTGTTCTCGTCGGTTCAAATGACTAACGAGGTGCCGTAATTGCTGTCTCGATTCAGGGGAGATGAAGGATACTGCAGCGTGGAGTGCAGAGAGAGGAGGATCGCGATGGACGAAATGAAGGCACTGGAGGCTTCCACCAAAAGGATGATGTCATCTCCCAGGCATTGTTACGCCGCCTCTCCCCAAAGCGAGACCCGCCTTCTCTCTGAAGAGCTCCGGCGACGGCGGTGCAACCTCATCGCTCCGAAAACTCGGACCATAGTCTCATAGCCCTTCTCCTCCTCTTCTTCTTGTCCTTTTTCTTCTCTTAGGCCAGGAAATTTTGTGGATGGCGAGATTTACTGCATGCCTTTCAGTGTATCTTCTATATTCAGTTAGGGAGAACTCGTAAATGGGTTAAGACTTCCTCTCCGTTCCCTCGACCAATACCTTGTGTATTTGTTTGCAAGATACGATGAGCAATACAACTCCATTACGACTTTTCTCACAATACTTTGTTCATCAGACGTTGACAACAGCAAGGAGTTGTCATACTGTCCCCAGATAATGAAACTTTATTGCCAGGAATTTATAAGTGCGAGCATAGATCCGAGTATCGTTTATGTGGACTTGAGGAGGGTTTTGAATTCCCAGCTATCTGGGGCCGATGGAACTCACTGATATTTTGCTGAGAGCTTTTTGTGCGTTTCCTTGTATGAACGAAGCGAACATACTGCTCGTTTGTCAGGAGGAAGAGGCATGATGACCGATGCAACTTGGATGGAGATGGAGATATTTTCCTGCGTAATGGTAGATCTGCCAGATAGGTTTGAGGACTCTTTTGGCAGGTGGTGGGTTGAGCACTGAACGAGTTCGTATGAGTTATAAAGGACTGTTGGAGTAGCTGGCGCTCGATCGATCCGAAGCGAGGACCAAAGATCCCGGTTCGATTCGAGATGAGCATCTTTTTTGTTGGTGTGATATATTTGTTTTGTCATTTTTCGCCCGGATCGAACAGTCAAACCAACCATATATTTAGGATTTTACTCTTGTTATCTCTAGAACAAGTCATACGGCATGGTCAAAAGAAAAAGTGGGACGAGTAAATTATATACTAATGTGCTCGGGAAAATGATTTATTAGGCACCTGGGATGAATGCATGATATACTATCTAATAAATGTAGAGATAGGTGCTCTACTTTTAAGTTGATACAGAACCCACCGCGTCCTGACCTAAAATCTAAAACTTTTAATTTGAGTGGGGTCGATTTAATTTGATGAGACCGGTGACGAATCTTTTTATTACTACTTATACTTGAATAATATTTAAAGCAATGACGATCGGATAGTCGCCTACCTAACCAATCATGATACGAAAAGTGTCACTGATACATGATGGGCATGATGTTTTGCCTCGAAAGGATAATGCCATGCGAACGTTGCGATTAGCAGATATTGCAGCATCTAATCAGAATCCATTGAATTAGCAAAAGGATAACGTGAAATTCAGGAGGGCATGATATTTGGTTTTTGATTATTTGTGATCGTGAGGGAAGAGATGAGAGGCTCCCCACATTATCCGCTTGAAGAATATAAGGTGTCTTCTTTGTGTGATGACTCTGCGACCACGACGTTTCGATAATTGAGTCAATTGACTGTTTAGTCGTTTTCGATAAATGAAAACGCAGTTTCGTTTTCGACAATAATTGAAAAGCAAGAGTCTAAGAGTTATGACGTCAACTTTTTCTCCTTTGAGATTTAAGAAGATTGCGAAATGCTCTCCGGAGGAACTGTAAATACATGCTTAGGTGGCGCTTTTTGTCGCGATGAATGTAGCAGATTCTTCGTTTTGCAATGAATGAATATATTCTGAAAACGTGAGAAAATTATGAAAAAATAAATACTTGACATATTATATGAATGCTAATTCAATCTTAAATTTCACTTTGATCAATTTACTTCAAAATATTCCTATGATCTGTCAATATAATCACTTCGATTGATTTAGATCGGAAATTACTGATATGAACTTCGGTCATCCTTTGTGACATGATCACGATGACCAACACGATTGTGCATGATTTTTTTGATTTTAAGAAATTATAAATCGTTTATTTCCTCTCTCTTTTCTCTCTTTTCTTCATTCTTCCCCTATCGGTTGTTTGGCCTTAGACTCTTGTCAACCTCGAGCAAGGTCTACCCTCATCCGAGGGCGACAACTAGTTTAGGAAAAAGGGAAAAGAAGAAAAGTAAAAAAAAACAAATATTAAATCCTTAAAAATTATGAAATCATTCAGATTAGCGCTATTCATGTCACATAACACAGTCGATGCTGACTACATCACCATATCAGAGATTGATTATCATAACCGATTGGAATGATCATTGATAAATCGTAAAAAAATTTAGAACTAAAGTGATCAAATCAAAAAGTTTATAATTGAATCGATATCCATACAATAGGTTTCGAGACTTTTGTGATAACGATCCCCTAGAATTCTAGAGTTTGATGTGTCGCTATGATAGATGCTTTCTAGGAATACTTCGTTGCATTATATTTACTAGTCATAAATCTGCTAAAAAAAACAACTCATGGACACATAATATATGTATAAACTAAAATCGAGAGGATTACAAATTGACGTTTCTTAAAAAAAATGAAATTTATCTTCATGCTTTCTTTAAAATCTACATTTCATTGTAATATAAATCCATTATGATTAGTGTTTTAATTGATAGATCCTGCCGAGTAAGTATCATACAAATATAAGATGAGAATTTTTACCACTATAATTTATGTACTTTGGATAATCAGTTAAACTAAATTCATTATGGAAAAATAAAGTTTGATATTTTCTTTAAATTATTAAGTCATACTTCAAGACGGTGTAAATAAAGTTATTTTCATTAACTATCTATAAGTGTCACCAAATTACGCGATATCGTATCTACACTATTTTTTCCTGATTATTGATTAATCCATGAACTATACGTGTGAACGTACACAATTTCACCATAAATAACAATACATCTTTTAGATAATTTGATTTTTTTAGAAATGGACATGGCGCTCCTTGAATTATGTTAGTGACATTGATCAAGCAGCGCAAGCCAAAATTAAATATTGAATGCACTTTATCAAGATGGGGGAGCGCACCCTTAAACCGCTAGGGAAGTAGATAAGTTGAGCTGCGCAAAACTTATGTTCTCATATGTAAGTTTTTTATACACATTCATTTCGATATGTGTATCAAAATTCATTGTGAGAAGAAGGACGATAAGAGAACTTTAAAAAACTTGAAGAATCTCTTCGTATGATGTGATTTAGACAACAAATGTCTACATTTTTCACCAAAAAGAAAATCCAACTTTTGAAATGGTGTCCACACTAGAATTCATCACGAGACCCCCCCCCCCCCAAAAAAAAAAAAACACACACACACACATTCACACACGTATAAATTGACTCTGTGTTCGTGAAGTATTTGCGGATTGAATTTTGCCATTTTTGCAGTTGCAAATCATAATCCCGAATCTCTAGGATTAATTGCAGCACTAATCCAATATTTTATGTCAAGAGAGACTAAGACATCGAGGAAAGCAACTACTAAAGAGGTTGAAAAATGGCGCCACCTAATTACTTTTCGAACCGTTTAGCTTTCTCGTCGATGTTCTTACCTCGAGACAAACTACGGGTTAAAAGATTGTTCCAGCCTTCCATCCCCAACACGCCCGCATTGCCTTTAGGCAACAATAATTTAAGTAAAGAATTAATGTGTCAATCCACATTACTCATAATATTCTTTTTGTTGCTATGCTCTTTTAATGTAAAGTCAATCACCGTAAAAATTTTACAAAAATCCGAAGCGGGTCTTGGTGTTTTGGCTATGCCCGGCAATGTTTATATTTCGAGAAAAAAAATAGTTCTTTTCTGTTTTTATTTTCGAGAATAAGAAAGATTTTTTTTTACTTTTCGTTTATGTTCAAAAATTATTTTTGGGTTAATTTTTTATTTTAAATAATAGAAAAATAAGTTGACATTACCAAACTGATTTGTGTTCTTTCAGAAAAAAAAAAAAAACGGAAATCGGCAGGGATAGAATTTTGGAAATAAGTAAAATTTCTTTTTCCCAAATTGAATTTTAGATTGGAAAATCCAGGCCGGACGATGATAATACAACGCCCGATCTTTGAAACGAAGAAAAGATCCCGAAGAACACGTGTGGAGGTGAAGTCTTCCTTCAGCTGTTTAGGGTTTCGATTCGGTTTCTCCCGTCTCGTCCTTCGTCTTCTTTCGACAGTCGCCGGAGAATGCCACATCCGAGGATTGCAGATCGCAGGCTGGCGACCGAATTTGGCGGCAGTGGGTCGGCCGATGCCGGGTCACTAATTTGGGCGTTGCCGCGGTCGTGCAGTTCGGGGACTGGAAGGTGAAACCTTTGCGCGCTAGGGCTATGATTTGGGAGTACGAAAATCTGCCCGAGCAATTCATCATCGTCTAGTCTTCGCGAGTCCCGCGTGAACAAAAGAAGAAGAAGAAGAAGAAGAAGAAGAAGAAGAAGAAGAAGAAGAAGAAGAGAGAAAGATGTCGCACGTCAGAGGAAGAGATGCTTGCAGCTTCCTTGCAGTGACGGGCGGTGGAAGCTCGGAGAATGCTTCCGAGGATCCCCCGACGTGTTCCTTTCTGGAGCAAGCTTCTTCCGGGTACTTGGAGGTGCGGAATCAGCTTTGCCTAGTGATTTTCTTGGTTTTGTTGTGATTCGAGCCAGGATTTTTACGTCTCTTCTCGGCATAGGTCCATACCCTGCAAAGTCCGAGTGAAGATGAATTACGTCGGGCTATGGAGTCGCGCAAGCCTGCTTTCGTGTACTTGCAAGGAGATCAGCTTGAGAATGATGTAGTGTCTCTAGCACGGGATGGCACTAACCGTATCACTGCCGACTCTATAGTTGGCCTGTTTGGGGACACTCTGCCTGTCACTGTATGTAACCTTGATTTCTATCTGCATTGTCGTCTGCATCAATCTGCTTGCATATTGTTCCCTTCTCTCTGTTTTTTGCCTGGCTAGAAATCTTGATTGTTCCACAATCTATACCTCTATTGCAAAAGGCGTGGCCTAGTGAAATTTACTAGTGGTGTCAAATGGGGTACTTTTTAAGTGCATGGAGGAGCGCGCTTTGTAGTCATAGTCTTCTAGTCATATTGCGGAGTTTTCTGATGATATATTGGTTGGCAACTTGTCAAATTATGTGCGTGGTGCCTCAATAGATGCTAACGCCAATAATACTGACACTGCAAACCGCCTCAAACTGGTGATAAGGCCAATCGACCTTGATGTTGGGAAAGCCAAAAGAGGTGATTAACTATGAGATTTTGAGGGTGAGTATGGACATCACGTGCAATCTCGTTTCTGATCATTAGTAGTAGGGACGAGGTTGGAGAAGTGGTGGGTGGCCAATTCATTGTTACTGGATATCCTAAGGCATGGTAGAATTCTGAGGAGACAGAACTGCTGTCATTTTTTATGTTCTTGGGGAGGTGATGAAAGTCTAACTCAACTTTCTTCTTCAATTTTCCCATTCTTCTATTTAAATTCTGATGTGAATTTTGGTCATTTTGTTTTTAGAGTTTAGCCATATGCTTGCCATGGCTTACTTTGGTAATTCCTTTGCAGATTTACCTGGAAATTCCACACGGAAAAAAATTGGCTGAGGCACTTCATTCTAAGGTTAGGTTTTTTGAGAAACCACTGGCATGGGATAGTTTTATGCAAGATGTTTGATTAATCAAGTAATTTGTCATTAGTCTGCTGGCTTTAGTCTCCTGGATACAGAAAGATGTTGTTAAAGCTGGTTGCCTCATCTTTGCAGGGTATCCCTTATGTGGTATACTGGAATTATTTGGTCCCTCACTCTGCAGCTTCTCATTTCCTTCATGCTTTATTGTCAGTACTGAAGAGGTAGGTCTTTCAAACTTGCTTTTGTGTTGATGTATGATCATATCATGAGTGGCAATGGCACTTGCTTGGCCTCTGGTGGTAACATATGTTCTCTTTGCATCATGCAGTTCTTTGTTACTGTCCTCTTTCTTGAGTGATAAAATTGAATCTTTATTTACGTAGGTCTCTTTCTCTTTCTCTCTCAACAGCTGTACTTGACATCACTATGAGTGTGATAGCTCATGTTTCGTTGAAATGGATTATATATCAAGTATATAGACAGAGATATAGTCAATCGTGATAAGGTTGCTTTCTCATCATCTCTTGGAGATATATTGTGGTCGTGTCATGAATCTCTTAGGTTATCTGAATACATTGCATTAGATGAGTGGGTACAAAGCAACATGGAGTCAATTTTTCCTGTTAAACATGCATCATAGGAAAAAGAGGGGTAATAGAACCGACTAGGTGAGAAAGAGGATATGACAACAGCAAGACGCCAAAACCAGCATATCACTTACCTTTAAATGCTTTTTCCATGTTTTGCAGTTCAAGGGCTCATGTATGGGATGCTTTCCAGCTTGCCCATGCTTCAACTAGTTTTTACTGTCTACAAAAGAGGAGTGTCTCCTCTGATGATAAGACCAAAGCCAACAGTGACCTAGGACTTGATCTTCTTGGGATCCCTCCGGAAATTGATGTTTCATACCCTGAGGAAGATGTTGCCGAGGGAAGAGATGATTTAAGTTCTCTTCCTGCAGTTAAAATACATGATGAAGACGTGAGCTTGAGGTTTCTTATTTGTGGTGTTCGATCTAGTATGGTAAGCTGGAAGTTGATTCTCACTTATGCTTCTATAAATGTTATCATGTTTAACAAGCGGGCTTACAAGATTTGGCGCTACTGTACTGTACTACTTATTATATTGCTAAACTAAAGCCTGGCTTCTTTGCAGGATGTAAAATTGTTGGGATTTTTGGAGCAGGGTCTCAATGCCCTCTTGACTATTGAAGTAAGTTCAATAATCTTTACTTGGATTGACTTCATTTATTCATTTAGGAACTCATTATTGCTGTTGGCTTCTTGATGAAGCCATCATATGCATTTTAATGTCTGAAAGGACATCAAACATGGATTGCTAGCATTTGATTTGGAGACACAGTGTAGTCCCTTATTTGAAAATCTCTTTTGACTGAAGAACTGAGCTGAGCAATCACTGACATTTCAACTTCAGTCAAATTTGTGTTAGTATTTGTTTTCCAATTAGACAGATGTTTCTCACTTGTGAAGGTTCTAATTTATCATTTCCATTTCTTCCTATTTTATGTGGTATCAGATGCGAGGAAGCAAGCTCCTTGGAAAATTTAGGTATGTTCCCTTTTTGAGTGATTACTAATAATGAAAAGCTAAGAAATATTAAAAGAGTGGATTTGCGACTTATACAGACCCAAGGAAGGGTGTCTAAAAGAGAGAATACATGTTTGCATTTCTATCATCACGCATGATAAGTGGAATAATTTGTGGTCCGTCCGAGAAGGATCATGGATAGTGGAAGATTGGTTTCATATGAGAACCAGCTTCTTTGGATTTAGCTCATGTTATTCCTACTTTTTGGGTTCAATGAGGCATGCAATTCTGACTTCACAAATCGCATACCACTCTTCTAAGACATGAATTTCTGTATATTACATACCGCTCTTATCCAAGTCATCTTGATGTGTTCCTTTGTGTTACTGAAGTTAATTCCGTCCATTATTGATATATTAAGGATGATGCAGTGCGCCTCAGCCACTTTTTGACACAGAGACATTCTCTCGCGATGTTGTGACCATGCGCTGCGATCTATCCACATCGAGTTATGCTCACTTCTCCATGTTGCTGTCGGGTAATACTCAGACTTGCTTCAACGATCAGGTAAAGATTGATACTATGATTTGGTTTATGTAGACATTTGGACTGCTGCTATTCTGATTCTTCTTTGGCATCTCCTTCTCCAGCTATTGGAAAACCACATAAAAAGGGAAATCATCGGGAGTCAACTTGTTCACACACTGCTAAATACTGAGGAAAACAAACTGCCATTATCTGAACCTCGATTATCTGCTTCAGTAGCTTGTGGGGCTCCAGTGTATGAAGTTTCGATGGATGTCCCTTCTTGGGCTTCTCAGGTCTCTGCTTCGCATTTATATTCTGTGGAATGAATTATATTATCCTGTGCAGCTTACCCATCAGAATGATATGGTTCTTCATGTGTTACAATTTCAGAGAAGGATAATATGCTTGTTTTGTCCTCATAAGATAACCGCCTACTTTATTTTAGCTTTTATTTGAGCCATTATCCATTCACAAAGGGTCTGTTTATCACACACACATGATTGTTGCTTCATTTCCAGGTCCTAAGGCAGTTAGCATTGGATGTTTCGCATCATTGTTTGGTTGCTCTTGGGATTGCCAGCATTCAAGGATTGGCAGTTGCTTCTTTTGACAAAGATGATGCTGAACGTCTATCTCCCTCCAATTCAGAGGAGTGTAAAGAAGTTATCTCAAGTGACAGCTATTTCAGCACTACTCCTGTTTGGTTAAGACCTCCTGCTCCAAGTAGAAAGAGGACTGAACCATGCCAAGGTGCCAGTCTGGACTCTTACCCTGAGCACATGGTCGCATATGTAGGTGCTACCTTGGACAAGAATGAAGACAATAAAGAAACTACAGATAATAATTCTAGTGGTCCTCTGGCTCGAGGAAGACTAAAAATTGCAGCTTTGAGGCCTGTACCTCATATTTATCAGCGCAAAATGCAGTTCATATGTGAAACTTCTCAAAGAGATGGTTATGATGATAGAAAAGTTCAAGAAAATTCTGTCTTCCCCCAAGCGAAACAGAGGGTTGTCCGACCATCCTCAGCTTACAGGAAGTCATCTTCAAGAACCTTTCAGGCTAGGCAAATTATTTCCTTGAATCCCTTGCCTCTCAAAAAACATGGTTGTGGCAGAAGCTCTATCCAAGTTTGCTCTGAGGTGAGTGATATTTGGCCTGAGGGTGTTGGCCTTCTTGTACTTTCCCAATCTTCAGTGTCCGTCGTCATTGTCAGGAACCTTACTGCTTATAGAGTTTATATTAAAAAGATGCTACTGTGATAACCCCGTTGAACCATGATCCAAGATTTTTGTTCTGACTTTTTGTTCTTAATACATTCCAAAATCCTATATTACAGCCTTGTCTCCCAGTCTGCTGTGCATTCAAATCAAGAACAAAGATGATCAATAAGCATTTGCTTTTGTTTACTAGTCCCTCCTAGATAAAATGCACATATTATCTGCTGAAAAATTGCAAAAGATGAAAGAGAAGTTTATGTCAGTTGTGTGCCATGTAGAAAAGAGTTGGTAAATCCTGACATTTATGATGATTGATTGACATTGTGGAGGATCATTTGTGTCTTATACCCATTACCAATTCCTGCATGTGATTTTGAATCTGACATGTCTTGCTTCTGTAGCTTACTTCTAGGATATTCATACGTTTAGCGGATGGATTTTTCACAGATTAGTTCAATTGTAAATCCTCCATTTTTCCTTTTTTAGGAGGAATTCCTCAAGGATGTAATGCACTTTTTGACCGTTCGAGGACATGCTAGACTTGTTCCTCCAGGTGGTCTTGCTGAGTTCCCAGAAGCCGTGCTCAATGCAAAGCGTCTTGACCTCTATAACTTGTATAAAGAGGTGAGTGTCATTATAAGTTGGCACTCGTTCCCGCTTTCTGAAAGTTTGCGTAAAGCTGGTTCCAATTTAAACATTCTGCACTCTTTTGATTGCATTTGGTATATCGTTAGGTGGTTTCAAGGGGAGGCTTTCATGTTGGCAATGGCATTAACTGGAAAGGACAAGTCTTCTCAAAGATGAGCAATTTTACAACGACTCATAGGATGACTGTATGTGCTGTTGCCTCTTCAATTTGTGGATTTTGCACATTTACACTTGTTCATGGTACAAAATGATGTTTTGGTTCCTGATGAATGAAATTCGTGCTTTGAGTTCTCTGGCAATAATGTACAATCAATTTTTTTTAGTATACCTGTTAGCTCTGCTCTTATGAATCGTACCATGGCCAGCGTGTGTAAACTTCATCACGTAGCAAGACTTGCCTGACCTGTAGAAAGCAAGGCGCAATGATCTGAGTGGTTTTGTCATCATCCCAAATGTCACTTTTAGCAGTCCACAGGCTGACATGTTATTCTCACAGGGGGTTGGAAACACACTCAAGAGACACTATGAGACATACCTTCTTGAGTACGAGTTGGCCCATGACGACGTCGATGGAGAGTGTTGCTTACTGTGTCACAGGTACTAATTTCTCTATCTCTGTTGCACTATTGTCCTCAAAGTCACTCATAACTTCTTAAGAATTCGTGCTCACAACCATGCCGGCTTCATGACAACAGTGGTGCAGCTGGGGATTGGGTCAACTGTGGCACGTGCGGGGAGTGGGCCCACTTTGGCTGCGATAGAAGGCAAGGTCTCGGTGCTTTTAAGGTAGTGTATGTATATGATGTCGATCCTCTTTTGGCTGCAAAATCGGTCCTTTTTTCCTAAAATCTTGTTCCCTTTTACACTTGGCTCGTGGCTTTGCCTTTTCAATCATGTTAAAGGACTCGCAGATTGCAGTCAATCCACGCTCAAAATATTCTCTTTCTGTGAATTTGTCAGGACTATGCCAAAACCGATGGACTGGAATACGTGTGCCCGCAGTGCAGCATCACGAGTATGAAAAAGAAACAACACAGAAGCAGTAATGAAATCGCCAAGGCTTACTAATAATGACTTATTACCATTTGCCAAGTTTTTTTCTGTTTCTTACTGAAGATCGGCATGTACTGCGGTTGCTTCTGGCTCAGATAGGACTAGCACATATTTTTGTTATGCTTTCTTTTCAATTTTATTTTTATTTTTCTTGAGGAATTTATATATCCAGAGTGCCCCGATTTTTTATTAGCAGGGGTCATGCTTGGAGTCGATGTGCCCGATTGAGAAATGATGGGTAATTGTTTCTTGTAATATTTATGCCTTCCCCCTGATGTCAAACCATAGTAATTGCCTGACCTTCTCACTTGTCATTTACATCTTTTCCCATGCTTTTTGGCAAAGAGATTATGACGGTTTTCTTTTTCTTTTTGGTGTGTATGCTTGCCTGAAAACTAGAGAAAGGGAGGGAGCGAAGTCGAGGAGACCCATGAAGCTGTCGTTTGAGATTGTTGTTTTTGAACTCTAATTACGTGGGAAACATACAAATCAATGAATTTGGATCTATCGGATGAACTTGCGAAAATAGCAGGAAAATTTTAAAAAAGAACACCACGTCCTTTAAGTTCCAGGAATATGGGAGCTATAATTAACGACCAGTTGATTTATGCCGCTGAAATCACGAGTCAATTGTTATCGCACTCTGAACCCGACAAGAGATGAAGGAGATTCATCGTCTCCACGTTAATGATTTCTACTTCTCTGCTCTATGTGATGAGGAAGAGACATTTCCAATATCCGACGAAAAGTATGCACTAGAAATTGCATTTCAAGAAGTCCTTATGATTTCATCGCAGAGCAATGCAACTAGCCGATTTGGTATCGTGGAACCGGTGAATGCGCTCGGGCTTTGTGCCATATTTGTATGGAAGAGAAATCTTCGGAAGAGGTGTTCAAAGGCTTATGTCGCACTCACTCGTTCTGCATAGGTAAGTATGAAGCATAGGGAGAACGAGCCAACCATCACATGTCCCGTCCTTGAACCTCGTGTTTGCTGCTCGATACTTCCCCAGGACGTGCTTGATAGACGAGAAGACGTGCTGTATGAGTCGCTGATACTCGGTTCTCGGAAGTTCTATTGCCCCTTGAAGGATTGTTCGGCGATGTTGGTGGAAGACGAAGGTGAAGTTGTGAGAGAGTCGAGTGTCCGAGTTGCCGGAGTTCGTTCTGCGTGCAGTGGGAGGTCTCGTGGGATGTGGGAATGGAGCGTGAGGAGTTTCAGATTTAAAAAAGAGAAGCGAGAGAGGAAGATATGGACAAGATGATGACGAAACTTGCCGAGAGCAATAGATGGAGGAGAGGGAAAAGGTCGAGGGCTGTTTGCACATCTCTTGCAGCTTTTTGTCTTTTTTTTTTTCGTCTTCCAGTTCGCATCAACTTTAGTAGATCTTCGGTACTTCAATTAAAGAGCTTTTTCGGCACGCATCAAGAACGAATACGTTGAGTTACTTAAGATGATGAAGGCCTTTGAGTAGGATTAAGCATCTTCGAACCTGCAAGGATTTGCTTGAATGATTAAGGCCTGATGTTGCTCTTACAAGTACGTTAAGATGCATCTAGTCAAGCTGCTTAACCTGCTACTCATGAGTTTTGTTATAGTCGTGGAAGCAGCTGAAGAAGCAGTCATTCCTGCGTTTTCCTGAATTGGGCTCCATTTCTCTTTCACAAATCAATGCATTGGAAATTGTAATCCCTCCTTAATTAGCTACTTTTTTTTGGTCGGGTCCTTAGTTAGCTACTTAAAGTACTGGAGACATCCGTTAACCCATTTTTCTTTCTATAAATATAAGAGCTCTATCAACAATCTATGTGCCGGATGAACAGGCTTATGAATCTCACTAGGTTCATCATGAATTTTTGTACCCAAGCCCAATAGGATCAAGTTGGGTGGTAGCCATTCAAGTTCCCGTTCTTCATATACAAGCGCTCGTAACCACAAATGGAGTTAATCCTAAATTGCCAATGCGATTGACTCGTTTAGGAAAATGAGATCACTGGTCACACCCGGCTCGAGTGTGCTTTGATTAGCACAAGTTTGTGTGGACATGGAAAACCTTCGGGACTCTTGCATGAAGTGCGGATATCTGCCTTGCTTGATAGGCCATGAACTCCCAAAGTCCTCAAGGCCCACAAATCCCAGAACCCATCATCTATTCATGGATTATTTTTAAAGCTTCGAGTCACGCATCAATTAGATATATTGACTATTCATTCTATACCGAGGTGTATGTAGGACTTCATTTTGATTACACCATCACTTATGTATCTTTCTTATTAAGCATCGATTTCTTGTTGAAGATGATTTGCGCATCAAGTGGCAGAGCAATGCAAGAGTACTCTAAGATGGGTAGGTCGTGTTTATCTTTGCCCTTGATTTTAATATGAATCTTACGAACTTTTGACATTAGCTAAGTTTGCATGTGGATGATAACCATAACTTGTATTTTGCCAATTACATGTGTGGTCGGAAGAAATTCTCCTCGGATTAGAAATGGAGAAAAATTTAGCTTATATATGAAACCAATATGTGGAATAATTCAACAAAATGCAAGTAGACTATTCACGAGCACGTCGTACCACCTGATCAAAACATGTCACTTTAATGAACGTATCGATGTCATCAGTCATAGAAAGTAAATCAACATTATTATGAAAGGGGCCACACCAAGGGGAAAGAGAGAGACAGAGAGGTGCCGGTCCCCCCACCTAAGCCGCACTCCTCAAAGAATGATTGCCCTTTAATTTGACTCCGTTCTGCACCTCGAATCACTTTATCTCAAGTCTAGGGTTCCCTAAACAGCCAGTATGAAAAAAAAAAGGGGATTAGGCGACAATAATTGAAGTAAGAGGATCACTACAAGGACACAGAAGATGCAGGAACCTTCCTTTGCAATAAATTACGTTTCTTTTTCTCTAATGGCAAGCGATGTTGCCTTGTAAAGCTCATAGTGATGAGGATCAGAGGAGAAGAGAAAGCAGTGATTTACAAGAAAATAGAATGATAAAGGAGCCTCCTTTTTAATTTACTCTTGTCGAGGGTCATAATAGGACCCGAAGGCAATAATTGTATTCGAACTGCACAAGCCCCCACAAAAAGAAGAAGAAGAAGGCAATCTTTCCCTCGTTCAATCAAAAAGCTTCTTGTTTCGCACTTTCATGGGGCCTCTCCCGACAACTTCTTGCTCGGTTTCCATCCAATTTCAACTTCAACATGCACTTCCCGCTTTTTGCGAATCGAATTCATCCGAACTTTTTTTTTTGGGGATCGCAGAACTCCTTTTACTTTAACAGGTGATTAACACGATAAGCATCTGGATAAATACAATGTATGTCATTTTTACTTTAAGAAAGTCACGATTGCCCATTTTCAAAATTTTAAAAAGTTAACAAATAAGGTGCAAACTGACCCATTCACTTAAAAGGTAAATGAAAAATTGCAAAGCAAAAGCGAGCCAACTCAAATAAATCATAGAAGTAGGGCCTTGAAGACTTTTCATTTTTTACCGTAGTAATGTCCAATCCTCACTATTTCAAGTTTGAAAGAAAATCATTCACGATCTAAGCGTTTAGAAGATGGAAATGATGACTTAATTTGCTCCACCACTTGTCCAAATTCAAGAGTAAGTTAAGCATTGAGATGAACAATAGAGACTAATATTGTGTAAGGCAATAAGAGTTCAAGACACTCGCAAACATATATGGTGAGAATACAATTAGATTTGCGTACAATTAATGTAAGTTACAATTAACTTAAGCCTAAACAATAATCATATTCTAGCATCCCTCCAAACTCGAGGCTGAACAAAGTCAACTGGAGTATAGAGAAAAATCTAAAAAATGCCCATGTGGATGTGTCTTGGTGAATATATCGGCAATTTGATTAGTAGATGAAATGAGACGGGCTGTACAATGCAATTATGCACATGATATCGAATGAAATGACAATTGATTTCAATGTGTTTGATGGATAAAAAAATATATCATTATGTGTTATTTGGATAGCACCTTGGTTGTTGCAATGGATGATGGTTTTACTATTATGACGCACTCCTACATCTTCTACTAGTCATTAAAATCATAATAATTTTAATGTCGTATCAGTAATAGCTCAATGTTTTGCTTCTATATAAGATCGAACGATAGCGATTTGTTTCTTACCATGCTAAAAAGAAACAGTAGCCCATAGCAAAGCAACGGGTCGCTAGCCTAGAATAAGATATGAACTCGAAGGTGAAATAAACAAAAAAAAGTGAAGGCAATGCAATAATATACCCTTGATATAACGCAAAATTTAAATGATTGCTACCAAACGAGCCGTATGGGGTGTGATCATGTACAAACAAAGCACGTGATTAGTATAAGTTATGTCACGTTGAGTAACAATGAGATACATTATGCCATTGAATAGTTGTTGATAAGGTGTAATATTTGAAAGTGGAGTCCCATCTTGGTCGTCAAATTTGACATTGATTTCACTAGGAATTATAGCGACCTTATTGTCTGTGAGTACTCCTAAAGAAAGAAGATTGGTGGCATATACTTGACTTGAGAAAGATGACAACAAGAGGAATTTGAATTAATCTACAAGCCTAGAATAATTGAGGCATCCGAAATGTTTCATTTCAAACTATTTACCGGTATTGCTGGACTTTTAAAATGCCAAAGTGATCACCTCCACTAATGATCATGTCATTCGCAGATAAAAGGGGAATAACAAACCCATGAAAATATGTGTTGAGAGGCCATAAGAACTGGATTTAAAATCAATGGATTCTATTGTGTAGTTAAACTTGGAATATCATACTCAAGAGGAACCTATCTCAAATTATATACTGTGTAACGTAATCGACATACTTTGTTAGAAAAATTAGTTTATCCAATAGGAGGTAATATAAAGACTTTCATAGTGAGATCGCCATTTAGGAATACATTTTTGACATCCATCTAGAACAAAGACCAGCGATTAACCGTAGCAATAATAAGAAGACTACAAATAGAAGTGAGGGGTGCGGAAGAGCAAAAATATCTTCATAATCAATTCCTACTCTTGAGTAAACTCTTTCGCTGCTAGCCTAGCTTCATAGCAGCCCACGATGTCATCTCCCTTCATATTAATCTCCTACACACATTTACAACCAATAACAGACTTATCAGGAGTCAAATCAATCAAATTTCATGTTCAAACTTTATCTAAAGCCCATTTGTCATTACTTGTTGACAAAGAAGAATAGTGTTTCTTTTTTAGAGAGAATTCTAGAAAAAATTCAACATTTCCACGTTTCGTGATATTATCAATACAAAACACTCGATATCTTAAAAAAAATTGTGTTTTTATCACGACAACAAAATCACACTAGCTACGAGTAAGTTCTGATCACGATAATTATGTTTCTTTTTTAATCTTTAACGTTATTCATGTGAAATTCAACATTTTATGGCCCACAAATTTCTTGGATTACTTCCTTTTCAAAAAAGACGTAAAAGTGAGATGATGATTAGTGCATGGAAGTGGAGTTTCTGCATGTGGCAAGCGGCAATTGTGGCCCACTCTCCAATTTCCTTCCAAATTAACGAAATGATGAGACAAGACGAGGGACAACTGTCCTGGCCATGCGCAATGAGTTCCAGATCTTGAAGCTTTGCTCTCCCCATTCGACGTCCAATCTACCAAAGATCACATCCATGAAGTTTTGTCAACGAGACGGTGGCTTGCTTCTCGTCAAGGACCCTCTCGAGTTCGATTCATCATACATCTTGTCTTGCAAATCCATCTCCAGAAATCCCATCATTCCCCCCGTTTCCTGGAAAAAAAAATGGAGAAGTGGTTCTTGCTGGTAAGCTCCTGCATAAGATCGTGGATGTTGTAAACAACGTCGGTCAAAGAATATGAGCGATGAGTTGCTTGTCCGATGCACCGGTGATAAGTTACCGACTTTTATACGATTTTCCGAAAATCGCGTGAGACATTATCGGTTCGTGCTGTGCATTGACTTTTCTCTGGTTAAGTTAGTAATTAATTTTAAGATTGCCGGCTCTTATTCGATTTCACGTGTAAACATCGTGAAGCATCTTACCAACCTTCCGAAAGACTCGGTGACTTTTTTCATTCATGCGAACCCAAAAAAGCAAACTTCGTTTGTCCTCGACGGGTAAAATCTTGGAAGAGTTGTGCATGAGGCCACGGTCGACTGCACAGTCAAAGGTGGGGCAAAGTGCGCTCAAACCGTCCAGAAAGTTTGAAATTCAACGTGCGGTTTTAAAAGGATAAAGAGAGGGGGGAAGAAGTCAAAATTGGGGCGGTGAAATTTCCAATCTGGTTAATCCAAAGAGAAGGAAAATGACATAAATGGTGCCGAACTTTAGTTAAATATGCAATGTGACCCTTAAAATTTTAATTTATTCAATATAGTCCAAATATTTTAATGAAATGTGTAATGTGGTTCATGTATTTTCAATCTGTTCAATTTGATTCATGAACTTTGTAAACATGTTGAAGTTAGTCCCCGAGTTACATGAAAATATTTAATGTAGTCTCTAAACTTAAACTAATGAGAGGACAACATTGATTATTTTCATATAGTTTAGGGATCAATTTGAATACGTACAAAAAATTTAAGGATTATCATTACAAATTAAAATTTTAGGGATTACATTGTATGCTAGATGGAAATCCAACCATCGCATTACTTTATATCATTATCTTCTGAAGAAAAATAAATATGGAAATTCATAGAGACTGATAATTCATTGAATACCCACGAGTTGGGGGGTGACCCCTCGAAGATTGCAACGTTTAGACAAGAACTCGAAAGGATTGCAATGAGCGCGGGAAAATGATGCGACTTATTGTAAATTTATTGCATCGATTATATTAGTTTAATCTTAAATCTTTACGCAAAATTTAAATTTAGTCAATTTGATTAATATTCATAGAAAATCACCAACTTGCATCTTGTGTGGCACATTGCTATGACGGTGTTTTTCGGTAAAAATTGGCTGGAATGACTACATTGAAATTTCACCCCAAGATTTAGTTTTCAATTGGCAAAATTGAAAATTGTAAGACCAAATTGATATCCGCACAACAAGTCCGTGACTCATTGGGCAATTTCTCTTGTCGTCAAATGACCAAGCAATGAAATGTTTTAACAAACTAAGCGACTTTTCTCGCAATATGTATATATAATTAACATTCGAAAATCGCATGTTTGCTTTTTTGTTAGTTATAATAGATGAGTTTTCTTGGTTATATAATATATACTAAGAAACGTGCTTGCGTTCCTACGTGAATTAACCGGTTTTGCTAAGGATCATCACTGACGCGCAATGCTAACATCTATACAGTTCTAGTCCAACTCGATCTGTGTCCTCCAAATCGCGGCCAACGACACTTGCTAACAAGAGCCTTGATGTCTCGACCTCGACCGTGTATCGTCGGAAGTTCAAGCTCGTCGCGAGCCGAAATGCGAGATCGAGAGATCACGGCAGCTCTAAACATCATTCGACCGACGATCAACCTTGTCGATCGATCTCCCAATCAAGCTGGGCCGAGCGAGATCAGCTTCGCCACCTCCAAAACGGTCGCATTCACAAACCAAACCCATTCACGTCATGCTCTCGCAGAAAATCTCGGGAGGGGAAATGCACTCCGTGTTTACTCGCACGATGACAAATAAACAACACGATCATTGCAGGCTCGCGACGCACACCCGCACGTGCCGATCGACAGAAGAAGAAAGAGAAAAATCTCGTAGGTATTCCCGGCGTGCTGCATCGTCATGCGTGGAATCAAACAATGATGAAGCTTTTGTAATTCATAAAATAAAAGTTTATGCAATTAAACAAAAGGGCCATAAAAATACGTTCGGTAGGCTTCAGCTCAGTCCACTAGGAATGTGCATGGTCCAGAGCAGTCCAATTCTATCCGAAATCATAAGCCGGATTGATGGGGCTCTAAGACCGTGGACCGAATCGCCTAAGTCCTCAACCAGACTAGATCGAACGGGACCTTCTCGGTCGATCTGGGCCGTTTCGGGCGGTCCAAACTACTCACCCCGACAATCCACGACACTCACGAAGGGAATCAACGAATTTAAACTAATGAAAAATAACCGAAAGACATTTTCCTTTTCTTTTTCCTTGGTCACGGGACTAAAGACTCACTGCATAATTGCTGACCTACATATAATATTATTTTATTCTCATATTATTTTTTTTGCTTTTTTCCTTAAACTTGGTAGGAGGAGGAGGAGACGGTGTCGGGTGGTCAGAGAAGAGGAAGGCGACAGGGGTCAAAGGCGACGGACCAGAAATTGAATTCGGCTTTTTACACGTGGGGACGAGTCAGAGCGTCGGTCGTTGATGCTCCGTGACGCTGCAATAAACGACAAGAGTGCCTAGTTAAGCTCCCCGCCATTAGTCACGTTAATCAGTGGACACATCAATATCTATAAGTAAAATGAAGACGAGAGAGGGTAGCTGATGCATCGATGTAACGTGACACTATGTCCGGATTTGTTCATATCCTTTTGATTTACTTATAACGATGTGTGAATTGCAATAAGATCATCCGATGAACTGAATCTAATATGATGATCAGATCGATCACCTTCTGAATACATGAAAGATTATATGATGATGTAGGTAATGTCGAGAGAAGGGAGAGGAGGAGAGGTACTGCTAATGACATGATCGCGGTCCGACCACCGTCTCGATTGCTACATCCACGCTACTAGGAAAAAACGAAAGAAAGCATGATCTTATGGGGCTCGAAGAGTTGGTAGTTGTACAGTGCTTCAATGTAAAGGGGTGCCATGTAACGTCTTCGTCACAAAAAATAAAAATAAAAAATTGAGGATTGCTTGACCCTTGTCTCTAGGCATAGGGGGCATATGACCCAAAACCTTTGGGTACGATAATTTTCATCCAAACATTATTTCCTTTCGTAAGCTCGAAAAGATATGGGAATTTGTTTTTCCATTTTGGGTTCTTGCATTTTGCATCATCGAGGCTTTTAACAAACCTCTTAAATCATGTTGGAACTAGTTTTCTTAAAATCTACTCTCGAAATAAAGAGACGTTATATCATCTAAATACTCGCATGATCTATTTTTTATATCTCACTTAATATACCGTTACAACCATAAGTTTGAGTTTTCTCACACAAATTGCAGTTTCTAAATTTTTAGGGACATCAATTTTTTTTTCTCATTAAAAGAAATGAATGTGGTGGAGTCCTCAATTACAAAAAGAAAAATGTTGGGGAGACAGTTACGAAGCAATTGTTCGGTGAATGGCATAATTTTCGAGTTTTCAATGTGATGATTATCTTACTACGGACGTGTACAATGGGCTCATTGAGAATCATATACTGAGAGTTAAGTGTGTACATTTGATTGATTTTTTATGATTAGGAGCGCGCCAGACTCTTTTCGTCGATGTCGGAAGGTGACGAGGGGCACCCAAATCTCCCCGGCCGCCGCCGCCGCCACCACCACCACCACCTCTCTACTGCAACACTACTCTCTCTCTCTCTCTCTCTCTCTCCTCTCTCCTCCACAGTGGCGGCCAACTTGGGTATCGCCACCCGCACTAAAAATCTCTCCTTTTTAAAACTTGGCGATTTTTCCAAATCTCACTCGCCCGACACCACCACCCTCTCTGACCTCCCTTTCAAAAACACACGCACTCTCTCTCTCTCTCTCTCACAGTGTCTCTGACATGGGTTTGTCTTCCCTCTTCTTCGTCTTCCTCGCCATCCTCCCACTCTCTTCTTCTTCTTCGTCTTCCTCCTCAGACCACAAGACCTTCATAGTCCAAGTCCAGCACGACGCCAAGCCTTCCATCTTCCCCACCCACGACCACTGGTACGAGTCCACCCTCTCCTCCCTCTCCTCCTCTTCTAACCCTCCCCCTCCAGGCCCGACCCGGATCCTCCACACTTACTCCACCGTCTTCCATGGCTTCTCCGCCCAGCTCTCCCCTTCCGAGGCCCTGAAAATCCAGTCCCTCCCCCACGTGCTTGCCCTCATCCCCGAGCAGGTCCGCCACGTGCACACCACGCGCTCCCCACAGTTCCTCGGCCTCAAGACCGGCGACAGCGCGGGCCTCCTCAAGGAGTCCGACTTCGGGTCGGATCTCGTCATCGGGGTCATTGACACCGGCATCTGGCCCGAGCGGCAGAGCTTCAACGACCGCGACCTCGGCCCCGTACCCTCCAAGTGGAAAGGCCAGTGCGTCGCAGGTAAGGCGTTCCCTTCCACTTCCTGTAATCGGAAACTGATAGGGGCTCGGTTTTTCACCAATGGGTACGAGGCCACCAATGGGAAGATGAACGAGACGACGCAGTTCCGGTCGCCTCGGGATTCCGACGGCCACGGCACCCACACCGCCTCGATCGCGGCGGGCCGCTACGTGTTCCCGGCCTCGACGCTGGGGTACGCGCGGGGCATGGCCGCCGGCATGGCCCCCAAGGCCCGCCTCGCCGCCTACAAGGTGTGCTGGGAAGCGGGCTGCTATGACTCCGACATACTGGCGGCCTTCGACGCCGCTGTGGCCGACGGGGTCGATGTCATTTCTCTCAGCGTTGGCGGTGTGGTGGTGCCGTATTATCTGGATGCTATTGCCATCGGTGCCTTTGGGGCAGAGGAGGCACGGGTCTTTGTGTCGGCCTCCGCGGGGAATGGCGGTCCTGGGGGGCTCACGGTGACGAATGTCGCGCCGTGGGTGACCACAGTAGGCGCTGGCACCATAGATAGGGATTTCCCTGCGGATGTGAAATTGGGCAATGGGAAGATGATTCCGGGTGTTAGTGTCTACGGCGGGCCAGGATTGACGCCAGGTCGGATGTATCCATTGATTTATGCTGGGACTGAGGGTGGAGATGGGTACTCATCCTCTCTGTGCATGGAGGGGTCCTTGGATCCGAGTCTTGTGAAGGGCAAGATTGTGTTGTGTGATAGGGGGATCAATTCAAGAGCCGGCAAAGGCGAGGTGGTAAAGAAAGCAGGTGGGATTGGAATGATCTTGGCGAATGGGGTTTTCGATGGAGAAGGATTGGTGGCCGATTGCCATGTGCTGCCTGCGACGTCGGTTGGTGCATTGGGCGGCGATGAGATCAGGAAGTATATTGAGGTCGCGTCCAAGTCGAAGTCGCCGCCCACCGCCACGGTGATCTTCAAGGGGACTCGGCTGGGAGTCCGGCCTGCGCCCGTTGTGGCTTCTTTCTCTGCTCGGGGTCCCAATCCAGAGTCCCCGGAGATTTTGAAGCCTGACGTGATTGCTCCTGGATTGAACATACTTGCCGCTTGGCCCGATAATATAGGGCCTTCTGGTGTCGCTTCGGATAAGCGCAAGACGGAATTTAACATACTGTCAGGTACGTCAATGGCTTGCCCTCATGTTTCGGGCCTAGCTGCGTTGTTGAAGGCTGCTCACCCCGAATGGAGTCCTGCCGCAATAAGATCTGCGCTGATTACAACTGCTTATACCGTGGACAATCGGGGAGAGACGATGTTGGACGAGTCTTCAGGGAACACTTCGACGGTCATGGACTACGGGGCTGGTCACGTCCATCCCCAGAAGGCCATGGATCCCGGGTTGATATACGACCTGACCTCTTACGACTACATCGACTTTCTATGCAACTCGAACTACACGGTCAACAACATTCAAGTCGTCACTAGGAAGAAAGCCGATTGCAGCCGAGCAAAAAAGGCTGGCCACTCTGGGAACTTGAACTACCCGTCCTTATCGGTGGCGTTCCAGCAGTATGGCAAGCCTAAGATGTCAACCCACTTTATCCGCACAGCCACTAACGTCGGGGACCCTGAGTCGGTATACCGGGTAAGCGTGAGGCCCCCCCGCGGAGTTTCGGTCACGGTGCAGCCGGAGAAGCTCTCGTTCAGGAGGATTGGTCAGAAGCTGAACTTCCTCGTGAGGGTCGAAGTGAGGGCGGCAAAGCTCTCTTCGGGCGGGTCTAGCATGAGGAGCGGCTCGGTGACGTGGTCGGACGGGAAGCACACGGTCACTAGTCCCTTGGTCGTGACACTGCAGCAGCCTCTCTAGATGCTACTACTTCTGAGTGGGTTTTTTGGAAGTCGTGGGTTGTCTCTCGTGTAATTTTCCCTCTTTGTCATAGCCTTATACTTTCCCTCTCTTCTCCTTAATCCCTATGAATGTATAATGAGCAAGCGGGTTGAGCTTTCTGGCTTAGAAAGCAGGTGGGAGGGGTTGATGTATCGTAGCTTTGTTGTAAGATCAAGAACCAAGAATGTTCGCAGAAATGCTGCGGTTGAGTAAAGTCTAGAGGCCATGTATAATGGAAACATGCCTTGTATTTTAGTTTTTCCCCCTCTTTTGGCTGTTTGCTGTTTGCCTTCCGTGAGTTGTGTAATCTGATGGATTTTGACTCCTCCAAGCTTTGATTATGTGCCTGAGTGGACGTGAGATCTGTCTTTGGGGATGGCGATGTAACTTTCGTGGCCATGCATCTCTTTAGTGCAAAGGAATTCGGACATGAGATCAGGAAAGAGACGGTCCGTTTGGACAAGGAACCGCGTGGGACCGATGGTCAGGGCAATTTGAGGGGAAAAAGTAAAAATGGAACATCTTCATGCTTCATGTGGGGTCGACTTAGTTTTTTTTTTTTTTTGAAGTTGTCTCTTCAAAATAATATCAATGATAACAGCTATTGTAATATAGCATTCAAATGTAGATAACGTCTCTATATTTTCCATTCTTATGTACTGCCACTGAGCATTGGTTCTATTAATAGTATTGGCCCTTTCAAATCAAAGTATGTAAAAGAATCTATGATTTCACATCTCAAATTGAAATTGCATCAAACAAAACTTGAATTGTGGAGTCACGAGAATCGAAGAAGATAAGGGCAAGGCCAAAATTAGTCCGTGTCCCTCTCGGTCAATATACGATTTGATTCCCGAATTTCGCTTTCTTTCATTTCCATTATTTTGTTTAGGTGGGCCACCTTAGTAATATTCGGATTGAATTGATTCAAGCTTTATATCGGTTGGAGCACTTTGGAAGTAACTCTGGCGCTAACGGTTGCACATCGTCCTCTTAACCAAATCGAGATATGCCGTAGAAGACATGTAACCATTTTTCAAATTTTCAAACAACGAAAAGTGACTAAGTACATAACATACGTCAAAAGCCAAAATCTAAGTGCCAAGACGAGCAATCCCTTGCTTAATAATATCGGTCCCGTAAAAATTTAAAGTTGAGCACTTATCCTAATAAAAAATGTGGAAGCATAAGCATTACCATAAGTACAGTTTATAAATGGAGTAATCATTTTATTACTGAAAAAATAATAGTTCTAAAGCAAAATAATAATAGTAAATTGCATTTGACTTCTCGTGAACTCATGTCTTAGTCATCAGGGGCTACATCTTCCTAAGCTTTTAAGACAAGGCCATGCAATTACATGCGAATGCCATCATTGATGTCTTATCTTGACAGAGAAAGCCAAACCTCCATCGGAAGAAGCCAGCTTCCACGAGCTTTGAAAAGAAGGGGTAAAAACCAAAATAAAAAGAGGGGGAAGAAAAGAACAAGTAATGATGTGGAGATGGCCTTACGACTTTGGCCCAATCATGATCCTGCGGTTCTTAGCTTGATCTCATCATTATCATTTTCTTAACTCCATTCCTAACCATTCCAACAACAGAAAGTTCTCCACTTTATTTGGCGGGAGGGACTACGAGAGAAGAGAAAGGACTGCAGAAACACGTTCTTATTCGACCGGAAGGGAAAGGATTATTGGGGATTAGCACAGATATGGGGGCATGTCTGTTTGTTAATGAACAAATTACTTTCTTCTTTCAGACTTATGCCCTTGATTGTACACTCGTTCCAAAGTAGATACGTGAATGGGTGATTATGTCGCGACGTGTCAATTTTCCCTTTCTTATTTCCCTCATTAGTGGCCGAACTCGAATCCTTCAACTGCTTTTTCTTCTTTCCTCGGGTAATTCTCTAAATCCATTCTTCCAAGGTGGGGAGAGGAAGGGACGGATGATGTCGGGAGTAATGTTAGACGGACGCGCCGTATCGGTTTATAAAGCAACCTAACAGATCAAATGCAGGTTTGGTTTTGAAGTCATCCATGGGCTTGAGGATGACCTTTCGGATTTAGTCTAGGACCCGACCCAAAACAAGGACCAATTGGGCCTATGTATTTTGGGAAGGCCCGGCCCTAGATTACTGGACATGGGCCTCCCCTCTGCAAAATTGGAAGTGATTAGGCCCGCGCATGCTTTCGGGTTCTCCTCACTCAGTCGGCTGCAATATGATTTCGGGAGAAACCATGCCAGTGTTCGTATCATATGAGCAAAACAGAGGATGGTAAGACGGTATCAATTGCAGTCAATATCCAGAAATTAGGATGTCCGTAACGAGGCTTTGTCACCCGTTTCGCGGGATGCAAGATGTAACTTCAATCTCTTTCTGGAATCAATTCCATCGATCTTAGCGGGCCACTGCGATAGATGCCTATCTTTTTAACCCATATAACAAAGTCTCTTCGACAAGACAGAGTTTAGAATTTGTCATCACGGGCCAACGGCTGAGCAACAAATGTAGCAGCTGGGATCACTTCATCACTTCACCCGCCGTTAGGAATCTAGACATATCGTCTCAAGCCAAAAATGAGGCGAGAAAATTCCCCAGCAACACATTCTACCGAATGTAAACGACAATTTGAATTGCATCCTCCGATGCTCGAATGCTCTATACTTTTCCATTTCGGTTCGGGCGAAAATCCGATGCCTCTATGCTTAGACTAATCGGGTTTTCGACGGGCCAACGGCTGATCGGCCGCCCGACACGAACGTCCGGTGCACCCGACATTCAGTTGTCACTCAGCTGAGTCCGTTTAGGCGAAGAGTAGGATGCATGCGCCATACTCGCCAATCTTTGAGGTCACACCCGACTTGCCTAAAGGGACATGGCATGGCATGTGGCGAGGAGGATGACTTTCTTGACTTCTTACCAAGATGGGCAGAGATAAGGACAAAGGCCGCGGCGATTTCTGTTTACAGATGGGAGGCCATTGCTGGAGGGGCGCTTCGATCAACAGCCCCCGTCCTTTGGTGCGCTCTTCCATCGTCATCAACTCGTGACATTCCCTCGATTGCCCACCCCATCCGATTGCTGGCAGAGAAAGCGACCCTCCATATTAGCTGCACACGCAACTTGAGACTGCATTTTGGTCATCTTCTTAGGCAACATCTTGGCCCCATCCCCATCCCCATCCCCATCCCCATCCCCCGCTTCATGTGATGCCAATTGCTCTTGAACTTTGGTCCCCCATCCCACCACTCAATATAGTATCGATATCCTCCATCCCTGCCAAACTTCAACATCCTACCGCCCTTCGCTTATTAGGGCGCGTCCATATCCCGGAAAGATGGATAATTTTGAGAAATCTTTTCACTTAAAGATAATCGTTCGTGTCGCAAAAGACTTTCCATCGTCTTTAGAAATGTTTAGATATAAATGGGTCATTTTTTTATCGGTTAATTATTTCAAGAGACACAAACGATCGTTGCTAAGAAATATTTTTCAGATCGTTCATTTTTTATGAAGCAAATGAAACCTCCTCGTTCTGCAACCCATGAAAAATGCAACCAAACAAAAAAAAAATGTATTAGCTCATTTTTGTATACATAAATTTTTTCAGCCTCTTTTAGAGATTGAGATGGTTTTTACTTTTTGTTTGATTTAAATCTGGCGACTTGCATGATTTATCTTAAAATACAAAAAATATCTGAAAACTTTCACAAGATTCAGATATTAATCCATAAATCCACAAATATGAATTTTTCTTTATCGTTGTTTGAATATTGTTGTTTGAAATGATTCCTAATTTGTCGGGAAGGAAAAAAAGTTGGTTTTTGCTTTCGTCTAATCTTAAACAAGTAGGCCCTCAATTTTGTAAGAATTAACTAGCTAAAGTCAATAATGAGAGAAGATTACTTGTATAAAAATAAATAAATGATGATTACACGGCTTCTATATCATATAATCTTTTGGGGTCATGTCAAGTGGCATCATATTTAAATTCTCGTGTACCAAAACAAAATCAACAGCTCTGGTCTAGTCAAAGACGGACCACCGAACACGTTGGGATGACTAGAATATTTGCAAGTGGTGGAGCATCATGTTGTGCCCTTTTTAAGGTGAATTGTAGAGATGCAAACGTTTTACCAACCGGGCGTGTGTATAATTACACGTGACAAAATTAATTGATATGTTTTCCTTACATATGCTTCGATTTAAATTGGAGAAAATTTCAAGCAAGAGCATGAAATCGGGGGGCATTATTTTATCCCAAAAAAGGGGCCTAGAATGGACACTTTTCTCAAATAATATTTAAAAGGGCTAATTTAGTCTCACAAAAGAATTTGGCTCTTCGGCCGGCTAAATTTTCACTGGTTGGCGAGCGCACATCTTACATGCCAATGTGCTAGGTGACCTTGATGGACCTTGACCTTGATGTAGGGATTAGGGCACGTGCACCCGAGCCTTGAGCTTAGCCTTGATGGACGAAGGCACGAGCATCGGGTTACTGGGTACGGACATTAGGGTCTTGGGCCTTGGCCTTGATAAACCTTGGCTCGAGCACCAAGGTCTTAACCTAATCATCGAAGACCCAGGCACGACATTAGCCTTTGTGGATCAGAGCTCAGTTACTGGGATTCAACACTTAGCTTTTGTGTATCCGAGCTCGAGTACCAGGATTCGACACTTGACCTTTGTGGACTCGAGCCTAGGTGCTAAGTGTCCGACCTCGACGAAATTGAGTGCAAAGGGCCGAGGCATGGGCATTAGGTCCCTAGCTCAACCTTTGATGACTCGAGCACATAAATTGGGGTTTCAAGCACAGGCACCAAGGTCACTAGCCATGCCTCGTTGGACTAGTGTTGGAGAACTGGTCTCAAACTCCAAAGATATTGGAATCAACT
The DNA here is from genome assembly GCA_019926035.1 of Melaleuca alternifolia. Taxonomy (NCBI): domain Eukaryota; kingdom Viridiplantae; phylum Streptophyta; class Magnoliopsida; order Myrtales; family Myrtaceae; genus Melaleuca; species Melaleuca alternifolia. Next base: position 1,886,467 of record JAGKPW010002416.1, on the reverse strand, counting down.
TTGGGATTTCTATGCTCAAGCGTAGAATTTCAGGTCCAAACTAAAGATAAATTTTTGATAACAAGTATGTTGTTACCTAATCATACTTTGGAAAATAATTTTCAATTTTTAAAGATAATTTTTTTTTTAAAGTTTAAGTATAGGTTTTTTTATACTTATTTTTATATACAAACTAAATGTTGGAAAATGAAAAACAAATCTTATTTCTAGGAAAAAATGGAGCCTTAATCTTTTTGTTATTGCACACTTGTTTTTATTAAAGTTCAATGCAAATCGACAGCTCGTGGTTACTTGGAGTACCTTTGTAACCATTATATTCTCGGGATGATTTATATCTATAAATAATTTTTTCTATTTCTATTTCACAGACAAATTTCTGAGTGGAAGAACATTTGGTATCAATAGAAAGATTTTATTCTTGAAATAGAAGAAGAATAGAAATGCGTAGGTACGACCCTAAACATTTCTATTCTTAATTATTTTTATATAATTATAAAAATGGTAGTGGAGACTTAAAAAAATCAAATACAATAGTTAGACAAAAATGGATGACTATAAATGATAATAAAGAGTTCCACTGATTTATAATTCACAATATGAGGAGGTTAATTGTATTTCTTTGAGCGTTACAGTAAATAGGTTGACAGTAAATTTAGTCCTAAATCTTATAATAATTTAGTTATAAATATTTTAATTGTGTCAATCAAGTCTTAGACCTTCTATTTATAGTCATAAACATTTTTAACAATTTGCTAATTTAGTCATTCCAGTCTATTTTGACTATAAGTTATTGATGTGACATCTTGTCAATATTAGCTATCATACACGGCATAGTCGAGACTGTAGTTATTATTATTTTTTGATATTTTTTTTCTTGTTTTCTTTTCTTTTGTTCCTCTCTTCTTCTTCTTACTCTAATCGATTGTTGGTAATGTCTAGTGATTGACTAGAGATTAGGGCTAGGCGAGCCTTGATATAGCCCGGTGAGGCCAACATCATGGTCGCCGAGCAAGGTCGAGCCTTGTGGTTGTCGACCATTGCCAAGGCCTGATCACTAGGAACACGAAGAAGCGAGAAAAAAAGAAAAGAAAAGAAAAAGAACGTTGTTATTGCTTTTCCTTTTGATTACTTCTTAATTCTATTCCAAATTTATTTCTTACCTATTGATCTATTTTAGATAATAAAAAATTTAACCGAGATGTGCAAATTAGTTTCTATTCCCCTTTTCTGTTTCGGGAAGCAAAACAAACAGAAGAAAAACAAGCTCTTATCCTAATTTTGTCTTTTTAACTCTTGCGAATACATCATTCCCCCACTCCTCGCGATCACATCACGAACCACCACCGTCGGATTGGTCAAGTGGGATAGCCAATGGGTCAGCAAAAGCGACGCATTCTACTGGGCCGAACAAGCGGCTCCCAACACTTGCCCCACTTGTCAATAAGCAATGCCGTCCACTCAAAATACCTTCGTCCTGATGAGATCAATCAATCACGTTTCAGTAGAGCGAAGCGTGTGGGGGCATGCGCTCAGCCTCTGTCTCTTTTAGTCTTTAGTTTGCTGATTTTCTTTTTTCTCCTTTTCAAGAATAACTATTCCAATATTCCAATGCAAATTAATCTCTGGCCTTCTTCCGTTTACACTAATTGACAGCAGCATAAAGCTCAAAATTATAATAATGCGACTGAATCGGCTGCATTCAAATTAAGCGCTCGATCAATCGAAACTCTTCGAAATGAATCATACCGATTATTTATCTACTTCGGCTCGCGCATTACATTCAATACAGATGACATAATTCGACGTCTGATCAATAAACTTCCCAACTAACGAAAAAAGAAGAAGAAGAGGAAAGTGCTGTCTTCGTTCCCAAAAAAAATAATCCCCAAGTTGATATTATACAAGAGCAAATGGACCTAATAATGATACAGATGTCATGGAGGCATTGAAAAGTTATAGATAAAAAAGGAGCTAGTGGAGATTGAGTGATCAATAATTGCCCGGGAGATGCAACTTTCAAGATCTCATGTACCCTTGTCTTTCAGCTATTGATATCATCGAGGTCGACGTGGCAAAATTGAGTAGACAATCGAATACTAAATGAACTATGAACAAATTTAATGGCAACCAGCAGCTGGCCAAGTGGCCGGGACTGCCCCTCGCTGTGAAATTGGCTGGGGCGAATAATGGAAAATCCTTTTGTTTTTGTTTTTTTTTTATGACGGAGGAATTCACCACGGGCCTTTCGGGAGGGTCGGGCCCCTATATCTTAAGATAGAGATTAGCACATGACCCCAACACCATGGCTCCCCAACTACGGGTTTCGAATTTGGAATCTCGACGATGAGGAAGAAGCTTTCAATCAACATAACTATCTACCGTTGAGTTTTTTTTTTTTGTTAATAATCTATGAACGGAAAAATCTCTCGAGGATCACCTCTACAATGTGAGAAAAATAAAATAACAACACCTTGTCGTAAAAAAATGATATTTTTGTTAATTGCTTGATGAATATGAGAGATCGGATGATGCGGATGTTAATTTGGATGAAGCTACAGGAACATTTATCTGTTTTAAGACTTTCGAAATGTGCGATCAAAGTTTAAAATTCGTCATGAGAGTACAATCGAGTCATAAAATCTGTCTCGAGAATACAATATAAATCTAAAATTTTCAACGAGAGCAATCAACGAGAGGACTTTGTTCAGCCAGTTTGATAAGTTTTAGAATTCGATCGTACTTCTTTGAAATTTTTATGATTTGACTATACTTTCGTTAAAATATTTCACGATACTTTCGCTATACTTATTCTAAATAATAAATGAACGATGAGTTGATGAAGTAATGTGATTTGTTGAGGGCAGATGTAATTATCAGTATCAGCAACTGCACAGCTAAACACAACAACTACATCATTGAGGATAAGAACAAGACCGATGTCGACGGAGGAGGTCGTGATCAGAGAAAGGGGGGATAAGGCACTAGGGACAGTTCGTGACGACATGGGACATTGCATCTGACCAGTAAGTTGCTCCTGGATCGTCAGTTTAATTTCTTCAATCGAATCGATTCAGTATTTTTTTATTTGACGATCGCTTGCTTCTCTGGCGACACTTGGGGAGGATCTGGCCGCGCTACAAGGGGGAGCTTTCCTGGTCACGAACATCCTTAAAGGACACGCGAAAGTCGCAAAGGGAATCGATTGTTTCGGCAAGTTGGTATTAGTTTAATCGAGCTTTTGAGCAAGTTGGTGGTAACCTTTTGTCTTTAACAAAGGGGCAAACTTTACTTGGCGGATATGCTCGCCGGCAATGGCAATGGCAATGGCAATGCATGCATGTTACCTATGACCATCATAACCAGGATAGTGAAAATGAGCATCATACTTATGGCAAGGCCTCGTTTGTTTCGCTTCGCTTAAAAAATGAATCGTTTGGAAAACATTTTTGAACAAAACGCGCCCTATGTTCATTATTTTATTGGAATATAGGCTTCTCTTGAATGAAATTGCTATTGAAGATATGATCAAAACGATGTCGAAGTCTTTATGCCCTGTAGAATCTCGCTATAAGCTTTTTGTTATTATCGACATGCGATAGACGAAGTCGATGAGAGCAAAATTTGATCATTTATGGATAGAACTATCGACAACTTGATGAATCGACAAAATGCGGACTTGACGATTTCGAACATGATGAGATTTTAAAAGGTTAAGCCACTAGATAGATAAATGCGTGATTTATTATTTAAATATTATAACACTTTCTCTACTTAATTAGCGAAGCAAATAGAAGCTTGAAAGATTCGAATTCAAGATTTTTTGCTCCAATACCATTAAAGATCTTGTGATACCAATATATATTATTTTAAAATTTAAGTTGATTATTCAAATATCTGAATACTTCCTTTGTGGCCTTCGTCGATAACCTTGAGTGCTGGACTTTAAAGTCTACATCGTACTCTTTGGGGACCGCTTGATGCACAAACAAACAAGTATGTTAGTTTTCAATTCTTGCATTCTAATTGTAGTTTCTATATTTGCGTCGCCAATTAAATTCTTGCGTGTTTCTTAGGTATAGTATTAAATCCATGTCGTCGATTAAATCTTGATGTAATTTGTGTATGTTTGATTTCCTTCGAAGTGATTATGTTCCCATACTTTTGTCTTTGATTAAATTCAGACATAATTTCTGTACGCTCATTCTAATTTGAAACGGAATTATCTATTCTCCTATCTGCCTATGATATTTTCTCGCCAAGAGTCATTAAAAAACACGTCTCCTCTAATAAAGATAAAAAAAATGACTTTCAGTGAAAGATATATTTATCATGGAGCTGAGTTACGGCACATCACATGGGTAAAACGAACACATAGGTAACACTTGTACAGGAATCGATCATAAATTTGCAATGTATATCCGAGGAGCTGTCCTAATCCAACTTGGGTATAAATTAATGAATGGGGGACATGCCCGAGGGGGCGAGATGAAGATGAAGATAAAGATAAAGTACGGAAGAAATGGGCATCTAAACACCTATTCGAAGAAACAAATGCAAAGGCATCATCTCTCAAGTCAAGCAACTCGGATTGGTTTAAGCATTCGATTCTTGCATGACATATAATTATGGAAATTGTATTTCCTTCTTGGCTCTTCCAGACGTTGTGCGATTATTCGTTTTTTTTTTTGCTTTCTGGAACGGAGATGCAAAAAAGGAAAAAAAAAGTTTTATGCGACTCTTAATTGTTAATGGTCGTGTTTAAAATATCTAAAAAGTAGGTGAAATTTTATCATACAACCGTCAAATTTTCTAAAAGTTTAAATTATTAAACGAATGCATGATAAAACATTTAAGTTTATAACACTCCCAATTCACATGTAAGTTGGACTTCACTTAAAATTAAGCGTGGAATTTTACAATAATGCAGATGAATATAGGATATGACATTTTTGAACTCAATACTTCTTATTAAGATATTATGTGAAATATTGTGGGATCGTTGAAATTTGACAGCGACTTGGTAAAATCTTATATATCGAGATTAACTAGATGAGCAGTTTTTATTGCAACAACTCTATGCGACGAGAACAAGGAGTGTTATGTAGCTAGATGGCCTGAACAATGAACGACTCCCGACATGCTTCAACAACGACGATGAGAGCAAAAAAGAATTAGATTGTGCATCAAATAAGGCGGGAAAACGTCATCGAGATTGCGTGGAGAGCCGAAAATCAGTTCATAAAGAGCGTCTTCCCGACGTAACGGCAACACTTAATATTTGATTTGCGATGGTCAAGTGTGTCGCGCTCATATTAAAGCGCTGTCGAGATGGGCGACCTCTTGAGATAGTGTCCAATCCATATCTAGAAGATCATAAAATAGAGTCGGAAGGATCGGGAACCCGAGCTCGAACCTTAGCTCCGATTCCGATGCCCGTAATTCACAAAAAAAATAGCGGCATCATCGCGTCCGCCCCAATTCGATTGGAGCTATGGCCCCTAAAATCAATGAATTTGGCTCCAGAGCAAAATCGAGAGAGAGAGAGAGAGAGAGAGAGAGAGAGGGACAGAGGAGAACATAAGGAGTGCACGTCGTCAAAAAGGAGGTGGAGATTGGAGATGGGGGGGAAAGCTAAGCGTGTCGGGAGCATCGACGATCCTTTATGGAGTCGGAATCAAAAGGTCGAGATCGGCACGGAAGAGCCAATTGGGCCTTCGGACCAGCAGGAGCAGCACGAACGAACCCAACATCGTTATTCACGTGCCGTCCCTCTTGTCGTGTCGTGGGCCCCCTCCCCTCGTCGTCGTCTCTCTCCTCCGTATTCTCCCGTCTTTTCGATGGGGTCTTCCCTTTTTTGTCGTGTTGCTCCGCGTTCGCGGCTGATTCCAGTGCATGCACCTCCTCCTCCTCCTCCTCCTCCTCCTCCTTTAGTTTACTGTTTTCCCCGCAACTCAATGTGGGGGTGTTATTACGGTCGACCTCGGGGGGCTGGTGTGTTATTACGGTCGTGCCACTGGCGAACCGACCTCGCTCGTGCTCCTGTTTTGGCGGCTTTCGGGGCCTCGTCATTCTTAATGATTTGCTGACACGTTCGGGTTGGTGCCTTGTGAGCCACCCACTCTCCCACTTCGCCCTTTCTCTTTTTCTTTTGGGAATGGGAAATTTTTGGGAGAGGAGTTTGGTTTCCGATGGTAGCCTTTTGGATCGTCGTGCATAGCATGAGAGCAAATTTAGGGGCTCCCTTTTTCGGTTAGATGCGCATGCACGCACGAGAGGGGCGGGCACCCGCTAGTCGCCGCAACAATCTTCTCGTGGCATCACGATAATTGTGTTTCTCTGAATGAATTCTCATGCGGTTCCGTTCGTCTAGTCCATGATTTCGAGAATAAAAATATGAGTAGCATGTTCATTAAGATGTAGTTGCTTAGGTTGATTGGCGCCTCTTGTTTTCTGTCCAACTGTATACCGCTCGATGGATATTGATGTCCCTTCCTTTTTAGGGCCTAAAAATGAATTATTACTTGCCTTGTTCTATCTCAAACGAATCAAATATAATGATCATCATACATGAAAAGAATTTTGTCTGAGTACAAGTCTATGACTTCCTGCTACAGAACGTCTATTAACAACGGCTTTCTTGAATCTTCATCTTATTTCCGGTCGAACCTTCGAGTTGTTGATAATAAGAGAACGGTAGAAACATTAAAGAAGCAAGCCGTGACTTTCAAGAGAGCTATTTCATCTTGTTAATCTTCATTGAATTTGGCGGTCGAGGTTTGTGGTTACGAAAACTGAGATGGGGACTTCACTAATCAGAAGATGCCGAGGTGGGCGATAAGAAATTAGTCATTGGGTGCGGCAATGAACGTAATTCAAAGAAAGTTAGGCGATTTTGGTCCGTACGATTGGTTTTTGGTCAAATCGGGTGAAACAACTTCTCTTAGATTCGGTAAGGTGTAGACCTAGCAGCACGTCTACTGCCCGCCAATGTTTGACCGGTTACGTGCGGAGAGCTGTTTGACCCGAATTGATCTCGTCCTTCCGCCACACGCGCACATCGACAAAATTAAGCGACATTTCATGCACGTATTTGTTAGTTTTAGGAATAAGTATGTTTTGATCGACCATTTTCCAAACCGATCCCTTCACACGAAATTTCAAAATGCTTAACCACGAGCTAATGAAAGTTTGGTCACGGCATGATTTGAAATTGTCAATTTCTCGAGAGATAGACGATGATTCTGGAAAACTGTGTTGGTTAAGAGCTTTTCAATTATCATCAAAATCAAGAGTTTAAAACCCGTAGTTGTTAGCGTCTTAAGTTGGGGTCATGGTGTTAGGGTCCTATGCTAACCCGACTCTTTGGTCGGGAGGCTCGTGGTGGAATCCTTGGTAATAAAAAAAAGACAATGATCTCTTTACACCAACCGTGTGTAACTGTGTTGGTTAAGAGCATTTCTTTCGTCGATATCAAAAGTATGAAATCTGCAATTGATAGTGTCTTTAGTGGAGTTATGGTGTTGGGATCTTGTGTTAGTTTCTCATGAGATATAAAAGTTCGGCCCTTCGATGATGGAGCACTCGGTCGTTAAAAAAAAAAAAAAAAGATGTCTTCACCACGAACTGCCGGCCTCCTCAGCTCGTGACCTGCCGACGGCATCACAGGGGTAGAAATCGGAATTTTCCCGCAACTCCTTTTGACTCGCGTTAGGACTTGGCGACCGCGCGCAAATTCACTGCCCGAGGAAGGGCATACCGGTACTTAGACAAGGACGCGCGGGGGCAATTACCGAACTCGCCCCGGGGGGCAAGGGCAGACGGGTAAAACCGCCCACCCCCCATTTGGCGAGCCTCGCACTTAAAATACACGATTCCCACCAAGCCCAAAAAAAATTTCATTGACATAAAAACCGATCTCCATTCCTCTCTGCAACATCGCAGGCAACAAACTCTCCTCCTCGAATCGATCGACAGTTCTCTCTCGCGCCGGCTTCTTTCGTTCCGCTCCCGATCTTGATCCTGTTTACCCACCCCCCCGGTTTCCGGCAATGTGTGGAGGTGCCATTATCTCCGATTTCATCCCCAACCCGCGGTCCTGCAGGTTGACCGCCGACTTCCTATGGCCCGATCTGAAGAAATCGTCGTCGGGCAAGCAGTCCAGGAGGAGGCGGCAGCCCAAGTCGGAGGTCATCGACGTCGTCGACGATGACTTCGAGGCCGATTTCCAGGTCTTCAAGGACGAGTCTGAGGTCGAGGATGACCTCGACGATGAGGTCGATGTTGATGGCAAGCCCTTCGCTTTCTCTGCTGCGGAGCCTCGATTCTCTAGTGGTAATGTTAGCCGCCACGGCTCCTTTTGGCTGTGGACCCGATCTTTCTTTCGAAAATACTCTCCGTTTTTGTGTTGATTGTGGTGGGTTTTTTTTTTTTTTGGGTGAATAGTGGCTTTATTTTGCTAATTAGGGAGTCAGAAACGGGGTTGCGGTGTTCTAGTTTGATTTGTTTACGGGTTTTGATTTTGTTGAGCGTTCTAGACAAGAGATTTAGTATCCGATGGTCTTCTTTTGTATGTGTTCGTGTCCTTTGGGTCAAGCACCTTGCGCCACGATGTTTTGTTTTTCGGGTTCTCTTTCACTCAAAGCATATGCGTGTTCTGCGACATTTTTTTTTCGCCGGAAATTTTTTCGAGCTTTTCTGTTTTTTAATTTTTGGTATCGTTATCCCCTCAAATTTTTAAGCCTACTAGTAGTATGATCTTTCAGGGATCTTGGTTTGGTAATTGCAGATCGTCCCTTGGTGATTGTTTACTCGTTTACTCATGACAGACACCATGTTTAGATTTGTCGATTTGGTTGTTCTTAGAAGAAGTTTCACTGGTGTTTAGGCTTCCCCTTTGTAACCTTAGTCCTGTCTCATCACGGAGGAAGAGATCTGCTTCGGTAGTTCAAATCTTTTGTGAAGAACTCTCATTTTCCCCTTTTATCTTATCATTCATGCTTCGGATCTTCATTAAAGAGATAATACATGCAAATTTCGTTGTTAGCTTTGTGAAATCATCTTTTCCCTGCCAGCTTACTCTTAATTAGCACTTTAGATAGATGGAAACCCTTTTGATCGTGAGGAATTTGGCTCCCCCTTGGCTTTTATCCAATTATATCAGGTTTGATGTTTGCTAGACAATTAGGATGTTTTAAGTTTTGGTTGTAGGTAAAATGTTTAATAGGATAACTAGTGAGGTGTAGAGCAAATAAACTGCAGAGATGCTTGGTCTAGAATATCTCAACTAGAGGGGCTTTCTTTGTTGAATTAGCCCGTTAGTAGATATATAAGTTTGTAGCCTGCTGTATAATTCACAGTCATTAGATGTGCAACTCCGCTAGTATTAACTTTCGCGATAAGTTGCTTTTGGCTACATGAGCTCTTGTCAGGTCTAAAGTTGGGTTCCATATATGTAGTTCGTGGGAAACTTTAGTACTATAATTGGCTGAAAGACATGACTATCCATTGTAGACCGCAAGTTATACTTTTCATCTCTTAAGACCTTCAGTTGAAGAATTACCCTGTCGAGGGTACATCTAATGATCTGATTCTGGCGACTTGCTCATGGGTAATATGAGAAAATGGTATTGTTCTTATGGTCGATGATTAATGATACAATAGATGCTGGCATTTGTTTCTATATAGGTTTCTTTTTTTTTTTGTTGAGAAATCTGGCATCTGCATGTTGTATTTTGCTTGATTGTGATTTGAATGGTGTTGATGTTCTGATCTGAAAGACTTGTCATCATCAATTGCATTTAAATGGAGTTTGATGATGCTGAACGCGGTACTAGTTATAGCTCAATCTTCCAGTCAGTTTGCTGTAGCTCTATTATATAGTGTGTTATATCAGTATCTTCTTGTCTTCATTGTGTGTGATGTTTCTCTCTTCTGATTCTGAAGGCTCTTCAACCACCAAATCTGTGGAGTACAATGGGCAAGCTGAGAAATCTGCCAAGAGAAAGAGGAAGAACCAATATAGGGGAATCAGGCAGCGTCCATGGGGAAAATGGGCTGCTGAGATCCGCGACCCAAGGAAAGGGGTCCGAGTTTGGCTTGGGACATTCAACACAGCAGAAGAAGCTGCCCGAGCTTATGATGCTGAGGCTCGGAGGATTCGTGGCAAGAAAGCTAAAGTGAATTTCCCTGATGATTTTTCCAGCGCATCGTCAAAACGCTCTGTCAAGTCAAATGCTCAGAAACTTCTCAAGACAACGACAAACAATGCACAGCCAAATCTGAATCAAAATTTCAATTATGCGAACAGCTCTGATGAGGATATTTACAATTCCATGGGTTTCACAGAAGAAAAACCAACTACTAATCAATTTGGATGCGTGGATGCTTTTAATGCCCAAGGGGTTTCTGGACTGAAATCTCTTGCCCCTGCTGACAATGCCCCCTTGTACTTCAATTCAGACCAGGGAAGCAACTCATTGGATTGCTCTGACTTTGGTTGGGGTGAAAATGGCCCAAAAACTCCAGATATCTCATCTGTTCTTTCAGCTGCTCTGGAAGTTGATGAATCTCAGTTTGAGGATGCTAACCCAAGGAAGAAATTCAGGTCTGCTTCTGACGATGTTGTGTCTGATGAAGAAAACACTGCGGCAAAGACATTCTCCGATGAGCTGTCTGCTTTTGAATCCCAGATGAAGTTCTTCCCGATGCCATTTTTGGAGGGTGGCTGGGATCCGTCAATGGAAGCCTTACTCGGTGGAGAGACAACTCAGGATGGTGGAAATGCAGTGGATCTCTGGACCTTTGATGACCTTGCCCCCATGATGGGGGGAGTTTTCTAAAAGAAGTTGATGTTGGCTGGTCTTTTAATGTAAATAAGGCTACATGTTAGTAAGTCCTCGACTGTCTGCCTGTCTTTTGATATCGAGCTGCTTTCCAATGTTAATTAGCCTAGTCAATGAGAAAGAGAACCTGTCATTTAATATGCAATGCTTTCAGGAATGATCGTCTACTTTGGTGGAGGAGCTCAAACAGTTGAACATGGTTAAGCCTTGGATGCGGTGTGGTTTCCCAGGCGGATATGTGGTATATTGAAGAATGCTGCTGACTAGATTTCGTTTCAATGTCCAGACTTTGTTATCGGAATTTTGAACTTAATGTCTGTAATGTGATGATTATGTGTGGTAATTGTTGAAACTCTGATGACAGCAAAATATTTTTCTGTTGGCCAGTGTGCTTCTTAATAATTGCCAGGGCCTGTGATAATTTTTGTGGTGGTGAATTGGAGGGTTTTTTTTTTTTTCTCTTGTATGCTAACCTCAATACATAGGCAGTGCCATGGATCTTCAGTTCGGTCATCGGTGGTGGAGAAATCGGCAAAAAGACTTCTCTCTCTCTCACATACTGTTTTGTATAGTCCTTCACTAATATAACTAGTTAGGGGTCTCCAAATATCGTGACTTGAATTCAGATGATTGCCCGATTCATTTGTGTCGAGTTGGTAGCCCCTTTGTCTTTTGGGTCGAACACCTTTCGGGTCCTTCTCCTGGGTAAATTTCCACTTGTATCTTTCCCCGATGCTTTGGGCTTCTGCATGATGTAGGAGCTTGGCTTCTGGTTCTCTCTGCTGGGGGGAAAAGTTCTCTCTTATTTGAGTCGCTGATAGAGTTGTAAATATTGAACTTAGGCCTGGCTTGTCTCAGGATGTATTTGTTAACCATATAATCCGTTCCCTTCGAGTAAAATTGAAGTTGGCGCACCAACGTTTCTTCAAAGCGAGTATGGGAAGGAAAAGAACAGAAAAACTTCATTATTAGCAAGTGGGGTTGTCTGAATCTTTCTGGAATCGTTGAAAAGAGGCTGCGTTTGGCGTCGACAATGCCATGTGATGGCGATGGGCACTCACGGTGGGATGAGTTTGAGGCACTGACGGGTCGATGAACGGTAGGTGAAATGTTGAATAGGGGTGGTGCGGGTTGAGTCGGATGGGGATGTTTCTTTTCCTTTTTTGTCTTGTAGCGAAGTGTGCATTGGAAGGTGAACCTTCCACTGCCCTTCCGAATCTAATCTTTAGAGGCGGAGGAAAGAGGACGATCTTTCTCCCGAGGATATGAACGTGGGCAACGCCGTTGGCTCGTGAATATTGATTGATGCCGTCTGCTGCCTAAATCTCGCACCGCCAGTGGCTGGGCCGCTGGTGGTGGTGGACAAAGGCTCTAAATCTGAGTCCATCCTAACCGTCGATTAAGTTGAATCATAGATTTCATCAGCGGGTCTCGCATGTATGATTAGTATTAGTGGTTGTGATTGGATTAGATCCATGGACTAGGGTCCAGGCGAGAGCGGAGATCATTAAATAAGTTAAGATTACTTTATAAAATTATAGGTATTAACCAACTCAACTTTTACTGTGTATTAAGATGCTTCATTTTTGCAAGTATTCTCTTAAGTCTTGCCGTATCGTTGTCGGTATTAAGATAATTCGAGCCAATTCATATGTGCTCCAATCATGATAATCATCGGACCATGTCAGTCCCTTCAAATTAATCACTACGATGTATTAATTATTGCGAATTTGGTGAGTTTGTATGATGTGCAGCGAGTTTTGCAGGGACTCCACCATGTCGAAGGAAGCGCGAAGAAGCAAAATCAAGTAAATAGAGAGGTGATAGCTTGCTAAAAAACTATATTAAACTCTTGCTTGTCTATACTTTGAATCAAGTGAAGTTGGATGAACTTTCCCCTCGTTTCCTACTTAGGTGTGTGCAGTCAAGATTGTGCTAGCTCCCTACATTTGAAAAAAAGAACAAAATTTCCTGGGATTTGCTTTGCGATCGCAAGCATGTTATTCAACTCGGTAGGAAGATGCCGCATCTTCACACGAGAACAAAAAGTTCAGACAAAATCATTCAACACGTTAGACGCCACCCAAGTATCATTACATTCAACGTTGTCCTTGGTCAATGTATAGAAAAAGACTGGGAAACATAAGGTCATGATCGCCAGATTTCCACATGAAATGGAGACATGTAAATCTCACAAAAAACAGAAAAAAGAAGAGGGAACGTGGAGAACATTTTCCTAAGTCAAGATCACCATGTCGACTCCCACTCCCAATGCAATTTTCTCGGCTATCTTCGCGAGCCTTTTCATCTCGATTCGCTGCAGCAATCCATCGCCGAGAAATGTTGCTCTGTTCATCTTTGGGGACTCCATCAACGACGCAGGAACCAACAACTACATCAACACCACTGTGAATCTCAGAGCCAATTTCTTTCCCTATGGAGAGACTTTCTTCCATCATCCCACCGGCAGATTCTCTGATGGCCGCCTTATTGCCGATTTTATTGGTAAGGCTCTCCATTCATTTAGTTTAAGTCCAATGCATTCTTTATCATTTCATTTCAACTATATTGATTCTTACTGTTCTTATGATGCAGCTGAATATGCAAATTTACCACTAGTTCCACCCTATCTCCAACCCAAGAATAATGGGTTCATGGGAGGGGCGAATTTCGCGTCTGCTGGAGCTGGTGCTTTAATTGATACCTATGAAGGATTTGTACGAAAATATGTCATCTGTCTTCTATTTTCCGACACGAGGTTCAAATGATTTCGAGTTATATAGTAACCATTTCTTTGGGCTTGTTGTTTAGGTTGTAAGTTTCGTGATGCAGCTAAAGCAGTTTGAGAAGTTAGAGAAGAAGTTGAGTAAGAGATTGGGGAATGAGGAGGCAAAGAGTAATTTCCGACGCCCTTTATTTGATCAGCGTCGGAAACAACGATTACTTGATGCCGATTTATCGCAATCTCACTCTGTTTCAGTCCTCCTTGATGGAAGAATACATAGGGACGGTGATCGGAAACATCACCACCGTGCTCGAGGTAAGCACATTTGAGTAGTCATCTACTCTTAGAAGGTTTACTTCTCGATCCAACTAAGCATATGCATTCCCCCCCTCCCCTCCCTCCTAATTTGGACTTAATTGACCTAAATTAATCTATGCTTTCGGTTACATCTTGGGTGACGAGGCATATGTTTCACATGTGTGGTGATGTTTAAAAATGAAATATCAATAATCTATTTCATTGCGTTTAACAAGTTAAGAAAAAAAACTAAAGATGGAAGGGTATTGTAATACTGATGGATTTCGTTATGCAGCCCATTAGATTCTGTACGAGCTTGAATAGCCGTTCATGCAATTCACGAGATTATGCCAAGAGCAGGGGTATGGTGATCCTTGATAGATCGTGGTAGAACTTTGTGCATAATTGGTCAAGAATGTCATCGGCATGCGGTGCAGTTATTGGACCTACCTGATTGCCTCGAAACAGCACAACGTAGGGCCCGAGGGCCCATCTTTTTTCCCACCGGTCCGGTCCGTTCATCAGCAAAGATCCAAAGGCCCTGCTGTCTTACTACGGACGTTGCTCCATACAAAATCGAGTACATATCAGGACGATGCAGGGATTTTATGCAGATTATGTATGGGATAGGCGTTAGATATGTCCTTGGTTCCGCGTCGTGGGCCAACGAGCTGTTTCATCGATGAATAGCTGCCACACGAACTCCGATTTGCACAGAGCGTTCTAAAATCTTTAGGATGCCAATTCGTCGTGATTCGAGTAGGAGCCGCCGTTGGTGGTATCGGAGCTAAACTGAGGGCGCTTATTGCTTGCCCGTGACGTCCATACATATGCCGATACGTCGGCAGATATGTCCTGTGCGACTTTAAGTAGATACGACGCTTTTCCATAACGGTACGGCGCGAGCGAGCCATGGTAAGAGCGAGGCCTGGGCGAGACCGACTTCAGATTGCGTTGGAATAACCCGTTTTGAATCGTGTAAGCATGATTTGGTCAACTGATGCTGTGGATGGGTGCTCGAAGCATTTTTACGAGTCGGTTAAGAGAGCTGTCTCCTTGACGAAAGACTAGTGCGCTCAGGTGGTGCCCTCGTCGGCCAGAATGGAATGAGAAGTGAAAAATGCCGTGTTGGGCGCCGACTTGTTCAGACGTATCTCCCGAGTATACGAAGATCAAGAGACTCATGCAAATGACTAAGGGAGAGAAGGAAACCGAGAGGAGACAAACTCAACGTACAGATGTACTTCTACGTGAGAAAACACGGACGGGTATTAGGCCGCAAAATGGGTGATTTAGGTTGGGTTTGGATCGAGTCGAAAATAATCCGAGTTAAGTTGACTCATTTACATGCTGTACAAACTTAGTGACTCATACCCAGTCTTACTCAACACATTTATTAAGACACATTTATATTTAATCCAACTTATGGAATTCCGTATCCATCTAGTTAAATCGCTTTAAACTCTTTGTGTGCATAAGTTATTTGGACATAATCGCCATTACGACTATAATATGCTGAATAAATGGCTTTTGACAATGCGTAGAGTTTTCAATTTTTGTATCGATTCACGTTGAGAAATAAGAGAAAGCTATCACTCGATAGTGAATTTATAAAATTACAGCAGAAATTAACAAGAAGGAATCGAAATTTTTGTTAAATGGAGTGTAAGATATTGAAGAAGATGATTTATGCGAATCATGGATTGCAATGAGAGAAGATCTAAGATTTGAATGTTACATGAAAATAACAGTACCAAATGCAACCAAGGAAAGATATATTCCAATATCTAATAGAAGAAACTCATGAGAATAATAAAAAGAAAAACAATGGGGAGAAAAAGAAGAAGCCGTCTTGATATTCTTTACTAATGGTAATGCCAAGCTTGTCTTGCGAGTGGTTTAAGATTTCTCTGAATTTGGAATAGTTTAAAGGATCCGTTATTTTCTTATAGAGGGTGAAGAGAGAGTGACAAATGCGAGTTACGTTTGGATAAATTGTAATCCTATTTAACACATATATATTTTTAGGTTTTGCTACTCCAAACCCATTTACGGAGTATAATTAATTCATCTAAAGAGTCAATCTATCAAATATGGATTAAAAAATGTGTTCATGGTCCATTTTGACAGGTTGAATAAGTATCAACATTTTAAAATTCGTCATTTAACTAGTTATTTTCGAGACGCTGCGATTTACAACTTATGCCAATCACATCTCGCATCTTAAGACATAAATCTATGGCATCTCCGACCATTCAACAATAACCCATGATCTCCATTTGTTGTCAACGAGCTAGAGAAAAGAAAAAATCCTAACATACTCTCAGGAAACGTTCATTCTCTGCCACACATAGCTTCTTTTATCTTGTCTTTTTCTTTTGAGACAACATATAATGCTTACAGAGCCTTACAGGTTCTAAATCCGCAGTTACTAGCATCTAAAGTGAGGAACCATAGTATTGGGGTCATGTGTTAGTCTCTAGGTATAGGGGCCGGCTCGGTTACCAATATATATTATATAATGCTCGGCAAACAAAGGACACCGCCGCCAATTATGACTTCATAAGTCCTGGTAAATGCCCAAAGAGAAGACTTGGTGACAAATACTGTGATCTCCACGTTTCAGAGGACAAGCATTAACTAACACACGGGTCATCATGTCCACTCCGACTCTCGCCATCATTCGCTTCACTGTTTTCGCAAGCCTCTTCGTCTCCGCTCGCTGCGGCCATCAATCTCGGGATGACGTTGCCCTGCTCATCTTCGGCGACTCCCTCAACGACGCAGGGACCAACACCTATCTAAACACCACCGCTGGTTATAGTGGAAAATTTCCTCCTTATGGCGAGACGTTCTTCCACCATCCCACTGGCAGATCCACCGACGGTCGTTTGATCGTTGATTTCATCGGTGCCTTCTTTTTTTCTGTTCTACGCAAATTCTATATGTTTCCTTCATCAGTTGCCGCTTAGTTCATTTATTGTTCTATTATGTTTTCTTTCCTTTGGTCATGCAGCTGAATATGCAAAGCTGCCGCTGATTCCTCCGTATCTCCAAATGAAAGATGATGAACTCATTGGAGGGGCGAATTTCGCATCTGGTGGAGCTGGCGCTTTGGTTGAGACTTATGAAGGATATGCATGTTTCTTATTTATCTATTTATTTTTGTTGGCTCGAGGCTTAAATTACCATGGATCTTCCACTTTTTGGGTCTGAAAGAAAGCTGGGAAAGGATTAAGTTTTCTGTTGTTGACTTATCAGGTGGTGGATTTGAAGATGCAGCTGAGGCAGCTTGAACAGCTAGAGAAGAAGCTCAGGAAGAAGATGGGGAGCGAGAAGACGAAGAGGATAATTGAGGAGGGTGTTTACTTGATCCACATCGGAAGCAATGATTACTTCAGGCCTCTCCTTTATAATCCTGCTTTGTTTCAGTCCATTTCCATGGAAGGTTACGTGGGGATGGTGATGGGTAACATCACCACTGTGCTCAGGGTACGAAACAACAAGAATTCCACTGTCCACCCGCTCTCCAGAAAGTATTTTCTAGTTTCACTTACAAATAGATTTCAGCGACCTCGTGATTTCTTGCAATTTCCAGGCACATTGCGCAAGTGCGATAGTTCTACATATAAAAGCTGATGTAAATTGGCAAATTCGAAAATGGCACGAGTTTGATATACAAAACACTTTAGTATGTTCGGTAGAGTCATATTACCATGACACGATCAAACACGAGTATATAATCCAAATTGACAAATGAACACAAAATGCCGACCCTTAAGCAAATTTCTTGTGGGAGATGGTGATCATTTTTAAGTAATTGATTAAATCTCTAGGTAGTGATTTGATATTCAATACAAGTTTGCAATATCACTTAGTTAATTACGTGTCATGTAGCACCGTGGATCGCACAAGTATAGAATCATGCGCATATTTTGGTGGCTTTTTATCTCATAGTCAGGTGGCATTTGAGTGTATCGCGATTAGTTTGTCTCCTTAAGCGATGTTAAGGACGCACTCCTCTACTTACGCATTACATAGCATGTCAATTGATGGGGCATTTCGAGGGGCTGATTTGGCTTTCTGACTTTTCTTTTCAGGGAATATACAAAGTAGGAGGAAGAAAATTGGCAATGATTGGAATAGGGCCAATTGGGTGTGTGCCAGGCATCAGAGCATTAACCAGAAATGGTGCTTGCTTAGGTAAAGCCAACCATCTAGCAAAGCTTCACAACGTGGCTCTTGCTTCAGTTCTCGCTAAGCTGGAGACTCAACTTCAAGGATTCCAGTACTCCTACTTCGACTTCTACACATCAGCCAGTGAGAGAATCCGATACCCATCGAAATATGGTAAGTTGTTTATGCTCTGTGCACTCGGTTTTGCCTGAGTGTAAGCATCATTGCTCCTCTGCCATTCCTGGATTTGCAGTTTTTATATCGCTTATGTACTAGACATAAGTCGCTATTTGCAATTTACAAAATTGATTCAGGTTTTAAGGAAGCGGAAACTGCATGTTGTGGCTCGGGTCCTTATAGAGGAAATTCGACTTGTGGAGACCCAAGAGGAGCAAAGGAATATTCATTATGTCATCATCCAGAGAAGTATGTGTTCTTTGATGCTTTTCATCCAACTGAGAGGGCAAATCGACAACTTGCGCAGTTGATGTGGAATGGGAGTCTTGCTGTAATCAGGCCTCACAACTTGAAAGCATTGTTCAAACATAAGGGTGCTTGAATTTTCGCACCTCCCCGTGAAAATCATAGCTAAATGAACACATATGCCGCTCAAACTTCAAATAATGAGAGAAGGGGTATGATGTCGGATTGATTGTGTGGTCGCATATTCTAAAAAGAACGAGGATGTTCAAATATGCCGTAGCATTGTTCGAATGTCGACAGAGTTGAATGTCCTTAAATGTTTTGGGATAAGTTCGGAGATTGATTATCGATTGATTCTATGCTTTTAGATGCCTTTTAAGGGGCCAAAACATGGCGAGCGTTCTTAAAATGTGGTTCAACGATTATGAAGAATTGAGAATGAGAGAGAGACTCGGAAATAAGAAGAGGGAAGCGAGTCGATTGCATTAATCCAGCCCGTTAAACTACAGGTCAAATTGATTTTCCATTAAGTCCTTTAAGATGGGCCGAGCCCAATCCTACCGATGTTTAGACAGTTCATGAGCTCTTCCGGGAAGCAATAAGTATGTTAAGATCACGTACAAAAATTAGTATTTCTAATTGACGAGACAAAGTGTTATTGGGTGTCTTTGCGGCCTCTTTAATATATCGATCTTGTAGTCCTCTTCAAATTGGTACGTTTATCTTTATTTTCCTTTTGTTGGCAAGAAAATACGAACCTGTATCTGATTTCTCATAATTTATAGGGTTTTCTTAAAATTATGTTCTTCACAAAATTTTTAGGGATGTTATCATAGTTGCTGTTTATTGGAGCTAAATACAATTTTTCAATCGTTTTTCTCGTTCGTTGATCTTTGTTGTATCTTTGGAACTCTATAGTTTTGTTTGTAGGCTCCATTAGTTTCATGTGAAATGTGAAGCTTCTAGAAAATGTCTTTAGAAAATGACAACATTTTTTGGCGTTCAGTTGGAAAACATGAAACGAAAAGTAAAATATTATCTTTTGATTAAAAATATGAATGTCTGATTATTTTTTTTTCCAAAACAGAAATTATTTTTATTTTTTCCTTTTTCTTTAATTTTCTGCCAGTTGCCGACATAGCAACTACCTGCAACTAGCCACAAGCCAGCTTAACTAGCTTGTTCCTCACTTGTGGTCAATTGCGGACTGTTGTTGTGGTCGGCCATCGGCCAAGGAAGAAGGAAAAAGAAAAAGAAAAAAAAGGAAAGAAAAAAAAGAAAAGGCAAGAAAATTAAGAAAAAACGAAAAGAAGAGAAAAAAATAAAGAAAACAAATAATTAAAAGAGTCCATAAAAGAGAACAATTTGGTTTGGATTGGTTTACATGAAAGAAAGGGGATAGAAAATGATTTTCTCTTTTCAAAATTAGGAAATTATATTGACTAGTTTATTTTTCATAAAATGAACGCTTTAAATTTTAAAAGAAATTTTCTTAAAAATTATTTTTCATAAAATGAACGTAGTCTTAATCATAAATTTATTTGTAAGTTTTTCGTCACATTACTTGTCGCACAATCAAAATTGAAAGAAACGATAATCAAAATCGAAAGAAATTATCTCGAAAGGGGCCTTGAGATGGTGCAAGCGAGTGATGCCGCTTGCGGAATCACTGGAAAAATTTCCAGCGATGCGTCAACATCAGAGTTGCCAAAGCAACCTCCATCGATCCGGCAGTAATCGCTTGGCCTGTCAGTGGCGGTGGAGCCAACCATGGCCGTGGCTTAGTGAACCGGGCCCTGGGGAATGGGATCGGGATGAACATTCGCAGGACGAGAGAGAGATGGGAGGGAACAATGTGGTCCTCATGGCTCGAGGATATGTCGCTATCAGGCTTGCCTCGGGTCAAGCGCTCAATCTCCATCGCGAGAGGGGTGGATTTGAGCTCTGAAATCGTCAGAGACTTGCTTGACGCAGTACGCAGAGTGATCCACCGCAGGCATCTTGCACTCCAGTTGAAGCCGCCCATTGCCGGAGTCCTCTTCTGCGGTGCCTTTGGAGAGCGAACAGAGAGAGCTTTTGGAGACAATAATCACGAACATGCGCCGCCGAAGAAGAAGACGATGTCGTGGTCTTCAAAGCGGACAGCAAGAGTTCTCATAGCCATTGGCGACACCCTGACGAACCTCGTTGCCTCTTTCTAGAAACATGTATAAGAAAAAAAGAAAAAAAAGAAAAATAGCCTACATCAACCTCAGTCAAGTCATGCTACGTAATATAGCCAGTATTGATTAGATCACAACATCAACAATTATTTGGCCAAATTGGCTACAAGAGATCGTTTAAAACATTTATAACTAAATTAGCTAAATTTAAAAAAAATTTAGGATTGAATTTATATATCTACAATAGATTTAAAATTTTTAAGAAATTTTTTCTCATCCTGTTTATAATTGTGGATGATCAAGATTGCTCTCCCCAAAGGTAAAAGAATAAATGTTTAAATTGGCTAGCAAATTGGGCTTTCCAACAAAAAATGGCGGGTGATAATTACATATTAGATAGACCATTAGTAAGTTTGCTTCCTTGGTTGTTAGGGGATCGGATTGAGTCATATTTTATCAGGATAGTAAAGATGTAATTCTCGAACTCTATCCCTTCCTTAAACAAAGGAAAAAGAAGAAGAAAGAATTTCCTGGAATTTGCTTGGCGACTACAGGCAACTTATTCAACTCGGTAGATAGATGCCACATTTTCATACAAAAACAAACGTTCCAGACAAAAACAATCAACGTCATTCTTGGTCAATGCATAGCAAAGAACTTTGGAAAATAAGGTTCTGATTGCCAATTTCCACATAAAATGGGGAGACATAAATCTTAATAAAGAGGAAACATGGAAGCATTGTCCGAATGAAGATCATCATGTTGACCCCCAACTCTCAATGCATTTTTCCGGGCCACGTTCGCAGCCCTTCACAAAACAGTTGTTATTTAAATCCTCACAAAGCTAGAGACTCAGCTACGAGTGTTCAAGTACTCCTTTGACTCACTTCACTTCAGACCCGGATAGAATCTGAAGCCCATTGAAATATGGTCGATAATACTGGCCTTTGTAACCTTAATTATGCTCACATCTTATTGGACAATTGAAAAAAGCGAGAAAATCTTTTGTTCTAAAAATAATTTCAGGCTTCAAGGAGGCGAAGATGAGTCATTGTGGTTCTGGCCTGGACAGGGGGAATCCAAAATGCGGAGGCAAGAGAGGAGTGAAAGAACGTTTATCGTGTTGCCATCCCGAAAAATTCTTATTTTTCTGACAACCATATGATCTAGAGGGCCAACCAACAGTTTGCCCAATTGATGTGGAACAAAAGTTAAAGCATCATCGGGCCTTCCAATATTAAAGGGGAAAATTATCCGCAATGTCAAATATATATTGTACGTTGATCAATTCAGTCTGAAATCTTTTACTTTGTAAATTTATTCATTAACATTTTGACAATTTGCAAATTCAGTCATAAGCCTTTAAATCGTGTCAATTCGGTCAAAAATCTTCTCACGATGAACTAATTTAGTCATAAATTTTTAATAGATTGCCAATCTAGCCACTCTTGCTAATTTTGGCTGGAAATTAGTAAATGGTGGGGAGAAGAACATAAGGAGTTCCAAGTTGTGTGTAATGCTAATTTTAGTGCCAAAAATTTTCGTATGATCACTGAAGTGACAAAATCGGAGAAAAACCATCACTTAAGAGCCAACATTGAGAAATTATGGCCATTTAACTTATGTGGCACTTATGATTACAATTTTATTATAACACTTAACTTTTTTAGAAAAAAATTTAGTCTATGATGTTTATTTTTTTATATCTCACATGGCTTTCAATTTAATTTAAATTAAATTTGAAAATAGCTACATTAAAAAAAGAGAGAGGAGAAAAGGCCAAACAACGAGGGCTGTAAGTCCTTACTACTGTCGCCGTCCCCACCCTCGCAAGGAAGGACTGATGCGTATTGGCCGTGTGACGGCCTGTTTTTGGGAGTTTTTGGAAATTAAATCGAGGGAAAATTGTACTCAATTTGGCTTGGGATAATTAAATTCGGACTTATGGTAAATCATTTAATTTTTCCCTTCAATTTGGGGTTTTTCCTAATTTTTCCCGATTTTCTATCACTTTTCCCATTTTTTTCCTTTTTCTTCATTTTCCTTCCTATTTTCTTCTCTCTTTCGCGCGAATAGACTCAGCCACGCGGACTGCCAGCGAGGCAAAAGCCTGGCCACGCGGAGCTTGCGGACGCGGGTCCCTGGCCACGCGGCAGCCGCGCATGCGCCAGCTGGCCAGCCTCGCAACGTCAGCTCGTCACCTTCCTCTCTCTCTCTCTCTCTCTCTCTCTCTCTCTCTCTCTCTCTCACGCAAGCCCTCCCCAAATTGAAAAAAACCCTAGCTACCATGGACGGGGGAAGGGAGGTGTGATTGGACCAGGAAAATTGGGGAAAACAGCCGGTAAGGAGTCGCCGTGGCCACCGAAGTCCACCATCGCCGTTTGGAAGCTTGTCGAGCCCTCTCTGCCCTTAAATCAGAAACCCTAATACTCTATTCTACCGTCGCTTGAACGTCCGCCATTGAAGACGAATCGAAGCTCGTCGTTCCTCGCCGTCGCCCCGTGGAGCTTCCAAACGCCGCCAGCAGCCTCGTCCTCGTCCCCATCGCTCAATTCCTCTCCAAATTAGCCCCAGCCGAGCTCGTCGAAGCTCTGTTTGTATTCGCCGGAAAACAACAGCCAAAGGGGTAAAACCGCAGTAAAAAGCTTAAAAAACCGCAGCAACAGCTTAGAGTTCGGACCGCCGAAGCTTCCTCGCCGTTTAGCCACCCAACCGAGCCGTCCAGCCACCTCGGAGCTCTCAGCCACCCCAGCTCAGCTTGTAGTCAACTCGCCAGCAGCTCGCCAGCCTTCGTCAGAAAATCTCGCCGGTGACCTCGCCGGCGACCAACCAGAAGCTCGCCGTCGCAGCCGTCTTCGCTGTCGCGTCGCGCCGAGTTGTGTCATGAAGTTTGGAACCCAATCGCGCGTTCGAAGTGCAAAAATTGAGGATCAATTAGGCTCGCTGCAGATCGTCGTCGCCAGATTGAACTTGAAAGGCTTGGATTGGAGGTGAGTCGCCTCCTAATCCCCAATTAAGGTGGTTACATGCTCTAGTAGTTAATTATTGGCTTAATTGGGTGAAATTGATAGCCACTTGAATGATTAGGGGGTCAATTGATTGATTATGATTTAATTTAGTAACTTTTGAAGGATTTAGGGGTGATTTGGTAATTTTAGTCAATTAAGGGTGATTTAGAAAAATTGGATAGTTAGAGGACAAATTGGTAATTTGTTGGCTCTAGTTATTTGGTGTATTAGTTATTGGAGTTGATTTAGTAATTTTTAGAATTACTGTTAGTTTTCCTAATTTCAGCTATTTGCAGCCTAATTAGGATTTTAAGGGGTATTTTGCTAAATTATAGAATTTGGTGATAATTTGGTAATTTAATGACTTTGATTAATTTTGTAAATTAGCTGGGTGAGATTGTATAGCTAGTCTGCGCAATTAGAAATTTTATTTACTTCGGTTTGCTTAATTAGGGATGAATTACCTAATTTTGATATTTATGCAGGAGATTTATTTATCTTGTTATATTGGTTATTTAATATCACTAATTGCGCAATTGGATGTAATTGATAATTGATTGTGATTGACAATTGATTGTGGTTGACATTTGATTGTGGTTGATACTTGGTTGTGGTTGATAATTATTGTGCTTGCAATTTATTAACTGCCGTTAATTATCGACCTTTATTTGATAAATTAATCCATCGACTATTGGGACTAGCATGGGGAGAGACGATAGGACCTGGAAGTTCGTGACGCGTGTGGAACGAGGACCAGTGAGTTATTTAGATATTATAACCAAGCAACCTTGATGCGAGAGTTAAGTTACTTAATTGGATAGGGACTCTAGAGTGAGGGCTCTCCTAATCGGGGATTAGGTGGTAGACTTATTGAGATTTATCTCATTGTTGTTGTTTAACCTTTTTTATAGGTCCAAATCGTGGAGTCCCTCCTTGAGGGCCAGGTGAGGCTGGAGGAGCCTAGGGATGCCGAGAAGTTAGTTTATTTTGTTGTAATCAGTTAGGGGTATTTTTGAGAGACACTTGATTAACCCTTCACCCATGATTTTTGATTGTATTATTAATGGGTTTAACCTTTGTACGGTTTGTTTGTAATTTCCGAATCAGTTTGTTTAAATTAAGGAGTTTTTAGACACCCCAGGATTTGTCCGGGATTATTTATTTGTTTCCGCTGCGTAGTTATTTATTTATTTATTTAATTAATGAATTTTTAATTGGTCAACGATCATTCCTGGGAACATCGCGAATTTATTGACCGGTGAGGACCATCTTCAAGGACTGTCGCGAGCTCAGGACTGGGACGTGATAGGCCGGGGTCGGACAACCCCCATTGGCCATTCCCACCCTTGCCAGCCCTTCCCGGTGGTATTGGGGCAATGATAGCGAGGGCTTGCCGCTTAAACTCTCTTCTCTCCTTTTTTATGTTTTGAGTTTTTATTTAATTTAATTTAAGTCTATGTTTTTTTTTAAATATTTTGAATGTTGACTAGACTTTCCAATGAGTCACGTCTGTTCAAAATATCAATAAAAAATACCACGTATGAGTTCTGGTCAAACAAATTGAAATTTGGCATTTAAATGAATGTTTTTATTTTAAATTAGCACTTAAGTGACTCGATTGAAAGTTTTACCATTAAAGTGAGCATTGTGTCCAAGTTTTGATCCTTGTGATATCCTTCTCCCGTAAGTGATGAGAGCAGGCCTTTCAGCTCTTTGGACTGCCTACATCTTTGCATGGTTGGTCGAAGGCACAGACCAACACAGTTGCGCAAAACCAACTTCTGTACAAGGTCATAAAAAAATCAATAAATACAAAAGAATGCCCATTCTGATGTCTTCAGTCGACGAAACCCTAGCCGTAACACCACACATACAGACTTCAAATATATAAGAAAGAAATGAATTCATGTAAATTGCTTATTTGTTTCCCTAACGCTCACCTCTTTTTATACCTTGGATGCACCGGATTCATCTCCTAAGTAAGGGTTCTAAGTACTCGGAAGACATAACCATAAGCAACGTGTTTGAGTCAAATTGTAATGTCGTCAGCTTATTGATCAAGAAAAGTTGATTGATTTACTGAAGCGATGATATTAGTCTATCATCAATTATAGTCAATGTTTATCGAAAAAGTATGACTCATTGATAGTAAAATGTCCTGTAATTTGCAAATAGTCATCTTGATAGCATCTCGAGAATCATATAATATGGAAAAGCATGACTTGTCAACGGTCATATCGATTATATCTTAAATGTCATGTATTAAAATAATGCGATCCTTGATTGATACGAATATGCTTCTTAGTTTAAAATACATATCTAGTCTTCGCACAGTTTCATATAGAGATTTTTCTAGTGATCTTCTAGTGAAGGCAATGACACTTTTAAGAAAGTGATTCACAGGCCTCAATGCCGATTTTCATTTCCATCTACTATATATTTTCTTTAAAATAATGTGGATGTCAAGCTAGGTACGATTGTCCGCATATTTACTATTCACATATCTCAAGGAGTGATTGATAAGTTTCACATAATTAATGGAGGAAGAATTGACAAAGATAAAGACTGAGCTAACCCCCCCCCCATTGGACTTGCGTCATTTCATTCCTCTAGTCATCGCATGAATCACGTAAGAGATTAGCAATTTGACGTAAGCTTATCTAATGAACGGGACATTAAATTCATCAACTATGTGTCTATGGACATCAGCTTGTCGCTTACCCGTTAAAATGTTAAATCTTTGAAACCAGAGAATATCACGTGCACGTATCATCCATATTTCACTTGATCGAAGAACCCCAAAAATTGCTGAGGTATGTTACTTCAGTAGATATCAGAAAACCAATTTGGGTTTTCAAACGAGGGAATCTCATATGTGGGTAGCTTCAAAACCGATGCTGAATAAGTCTAATGCAATTTCTTTGGGAATCGGGAGGAGGCCTGTGGATATTTTGGGGACAATTGTCATCTAAGTCATAATCTTTTTGTTACTTTATCGATTCAGTCCTAAATCTTTTTTTAAGCCAAATAAATCCTAAACCTTTTGCAACTTTGCCGATTAAATCCTTCCGATGGATTTTGGTTGAAAAATGCCTATGTGGCGACGACGTGGTGCGATCGGCTGTCGCCGGCGGTGACGTAACGACGACGTGGCAAAAACGACGGCGCTTTGGCTAAAAATTCATTTTCTCCCGGCACTGTTCATCGTCTTCCTCCTTCCCCTTTCATGCGAGCCCCTAGAAACCCTAGCCACCGTTCGGAGACTTGACGGCCATGGCGAAGGCGAGAGATGGGCGGAGGGCGGGGGATGGGGAGGCCGCTGCAGCCCTCGCCCACAACAGGTGAGGGAGATTTGCCAATCTAGGCAAGCTCCCTCACCCAAATCTGGGCAGGCGAGGGAGCTCGCTTGCCCGCGGCCGGTGAGGGCTTCGCTGCTTTTTGGAGTAGCTCGCAAGTTACCTTTTTAGAAAAAGAAGAGAAAATGAAAGAAAAAAAATTGAAATAAAAGTTTGTCGCCATGTTGTCGCCGGTGAGATCCGGTCGTGCTATGTTGTTGCCACGTAAGCACATTCTGGCCAAAATTCGCCGAAAAAACTTAATCGGCAAAGTTGCAAAAGACTTAGATTTATTTGGCATAAAAAATGTTCAGAACTGAATCGGTAAAATAGCAAAATATTTAGGACTTATCTGGCAATTGTCCCGATATTTGATACCAAACATTTCTCTCCTTCGCAACATGTGAGATGGACGATTTGTCAGACAACGTAGTTCCAAATCCATTGGTAAGTTGGAGTGACAATTTGCAAGGTAATCACGCTAATGATTACAGGTTCTCTGACAGTTCAAGGGATTAAATAATGTAATTGTCTAGTCGATTCTACACAACTTTTTCAATTTGGAAACAGCGAGAACTGAACATGTATCTGTACTTAATCACCTCGCGCATTGATTTTCAATCTTTGGACAGACTTGGGAGTCACTTATAGAGTAAGGATAGTAATAATAAGATCGATTTCTTACATAGGAATTTGATCAACTGAGACCATGTGTTCTCGAAATCCGTCATTGAGCATAATAAATTTGTAAATAATCTTAGTAGATCACTAGCAAGCACAAAGAAGGTCATTGGTGCGATTGCTCCGCACGCATGATTTTACTAAGCACCACATAATTCGCAAATAACTTTGACCTACTTTGTCTTTAGTACCAAAAACAATTCTTAGTGCCTTATATATGAAGGATTGTAAACACTGAAGAACCACGGCCTGCATTTGGACCCTTAATTACTTCTCATTACTCTTAATCCTTTTTCTTTTAGATTAATTCCCTTGGCTTTCGATTAATCAATGCGGTTCTTTTTACGTTTTCTTATAAGACCCATCTACCCATTTTTTAAAATGCCAAGAATGAGCTGGTGGGAGAGAGCACATGGAAACTCGGGTCTACCCTGATCCCATTTCGTAAAGGAATAGTTCATTGACTGATTAAAAAAAGAAGACGATAAAATTGTACTAATTCTTCATTAATCACTATTTAATCCTTCCTAATCTTGTGAGGGAAGACGAGCTCATCGGAAACAAAGTTCGTAAGTCCCGGAATAGGCACAGCAGGAGACTTTGTAACAAATACTTTTATCACCACAATTTCTAAGTATTAATACACACAAAACCTAAAGAGGACGAACATTATTCGATGCAGGCCATCATGTTGACTCCGACTCTCCTCGTCATCCTCTTGGCTAGTCTCCCAAGCCTCCTCGTCTCAACTGGCTGTGCCGATCAATCTCGGGAAGACGTCGCCCTTTTCATCTTCGGCGACTCCATTAACGACGCGGGGACCAACAATTACATTAACACCACTGCAAATTTCAGAGCAAACTTTCCTCCTTATGGCGAGACGTTCTTCCACCATCCCACTGGCAGATTCTCCGACGGTCGTCTCATCGCTGATTTTATCGGTAACTTCTTCTCTTTTCCCGGGTAACTTGTACGCAAATTCTATTTATTTCCTCGTAAGTTAGTGCCCAGTTCGTTTGTTTCTCCATTTTGTTTTCTTTATGTATGCAGCTGAATATGCAAGGCTGCCGCTGATTCCACCATATCTGCAAATGAAAGATGGTGACTTTGTGGGAGGGGCGAATTTCGCATCCGGTGGAGCTGGTGCCCTGGTCGACATTTACAAAGGATTTGTATGCTATTTTTTTCCTTTTTTTTTTTTGGCTTGAAGTCTTATTTGACATGACGATTTCCACTCTCTGAGACTGCAAGAAACATGGCAAAATAATCAGTTCGTGTTTTTAATTTATCAGGTGGTGGACTTGAAGATGCAGCTGAAGCAGCTTGAACAACTCGAGAAGAAGCTGAGGAAGGAGATGGGGAGCGAGAAGGCCAAGAGGATATTTAAGGAGGGTGTTTACTTGATTAGCATCGGAAACAATGATTACTTGATGCCTCTCTTTAATAATCCTGCTCTGTTTCACTCCATTTCCATGGAAGATTACGTGGGGATGGTAATTGGAAACATTACCACGGTGCTCAAGGTTAGAAACGACAAGATTTTCATTTCTACAAACTTAGACTTTTAGATACGTGTGATTTTATATTTAAAGTATTTTCGAGATTTATGTAGAAGTAGATTTTATAAACCTTGTGATTTCTTGCAATTCTAGCACAAATGGACAAGATTGGACAGCTGTATGAACAAAAGAAAACGTATATTGGCAACCAGGAAAATGAAACAAATTCAAATTACATAATCTTTAAGCATGCTCACTAAAGATGTAGTGCATTGGTATGACTAAGCATGAGTGCTTAATCTCAACAGACCAGTGAGTACAAGATGCCGGCCCTTACATACGTTCCAAGTGTAATTCTTTCTCATTTTCTTTTTCATATGCGATTATTTGATGTCCGATTAAGATCATTATTTCATTTAGTTAATTGTCATTTAAATAGCTCCTTGTGTAGCACAAACATAAGATTGTGCAAATATTTCGGTGTCATTTTATTTGAGGTAAGTTGGTATCTGAGATGTATCTCAACTTGTTCATCTCTTCAAGAGATCTTAAAGGCGTACACAGCTGGAGGCATATACTATATAGTGTCTGTTTGCAAGGGAACCTTCTTGTTCTGGTCTCGCAATAATAAGGCTTGCAAGACATCTGGTAATTGTTATGGCATTATAAGAGGATGATATGGCTTTCTGATTTTATTTTGCAGGGAATATATGAATTAGGAGGAAGGAAATTTGCAATGATTGGAATAGGGCAAATTGGGTGTATCCCAGCCATGAGACGATTAACCAGAAAAGGTGCTTGCTCAGACGAAGCCAACAAGATCGCAAAGCTCCACAATGTTGCTCTTACTTCAATTCTCGCAAAACTGGAGACTCAACTCCGAGGATTCGAGCACTCCTACTTCGACTTTTACACTTCAAGCAGTGAGAGAATCCAATACCCATCAAGATATGGTAAGTTGTTTATGCCGTGGGCAATTAACTCGAAGCATATTTGCTCCTATACCAGTTAAGGAATTTGTGCCTTTTAATCCCTTGGGGGTACTGAATAGAATTCGTTTTCTTTTATACATGAAATCAATTCAGGTTTCAAGAAAGCAGAAACCGCATGTTGTGGTTCGGGTCCTTTCAGGGCTAATTCGGCCTGTGGAGGTCAAAGAGGAGTGAAGGAATATTCATTATGCCGTCATCCTGAGAAGTACGTGTTCTTCGATGCCGGCCATCCAAGTGAGAGGGCTAACCGGCAATATGCGCAATTGATGTGGAATGGGAGTCCATATGTAATTAGACCTCGCAACCTGAAAGTGCTGTTTAAGCATGAGGGTGCTTGAATCTTTATTTCCCAAAATAAAAGGTAAATAACCACATTCGACTCGAACATCATATTATGAATGATGAGTCGTGATGCTGGACTGATTGTATGGTTGCATACTGTAAAAAGAACAAGGATGTTTAAATATGTCTTAATTTTGTTCGAATGTTGATAAATTTGAATGCCTTAAAATTTTTGGGAAAAGTTCAAAAAATGAGATCGATTATCGCTTGATTCTATGCTTTTAAGTACATTGTAAGGTCGAAAACACGATGAGTGTTCTTAAGATGTAATTAAACGATAAAGAAGTGATATTAGGAAGAATTAAGAATGAAAAACTCAGGAAAAAGAAGAGGAAAGAGATTCGATTACATGAATGCATCCCATTAAATTACAGGCTGGATTGATTAGCCATTCGTTCCTTCGAGATGGGCAGAGCCCAATCCTTCCATTGTATTAGAGAGTTCACGAGCAAGATCACCTACAAAATTATTATACTAATTGACGATACAAACTGTTATTAGGCATCGAATTTATGGCATCTTTCATATATCGACCTTGTAGACTAGTTTTAGGTTAGTGTTGCGCTTTCGAAGCTTATTATTATTATTATTATTATTATTATTATTATGTTTACAGAATATTTGTGGATATTATCATAGTTTCTGTTTATAGGGGCTAAATGTGTCTTAATTAATTTTCTCATTGGTTGATTTATGTTGTAACTTAAAATTCTATAGCCTTTGTGGTCCTTTTGCCACTTTTCTCTTAGTCACAATTTCATTTTTAATCGTGTCATTCGCTGTTTACTTCTTCATTAGCTCTATCAAGCACGCCGACCTCACATCACTCATCAAGCTTTCAAACATATTAAACATGCCCGCCGGAGAAGTAGGGGTGATCGGTTCCCGGGCGGTTCCCGGTTCCTAGAGGAACCGGGAACCGGACCAAACTGGATTGGGCGGTCCGGTCCAGTTCCCGAGTGGGTAATTAGTATTACCGGCGACGACCTTCGCTCGCACTCCCGGGGACTTTTATCGTGACCCCAAACCATCTTCTTCTTCTTTACCGAGTACATAACTAACATAAGAAAGAGTCCGGCAGGCAGTAAAATCATAATGTAACTAAACCAAAGCCGAGCACACTAACCATTTGATGAGATACTGAACTTGCCCCTGCCCGTCCGCCACATATCCATTGTAAAAAGCATCATTCCCACAAAAACCAGCATAATCAGTGTCAAGAAAACACGATCAACAAAATACTCGAAGAAAATAAATCCAAACAGTCCCATTCGAGACTTTGCAAAGAAAAACCCACCGTCATTACTAGTAAAGATTGATCTTTTACAATGAATCAAGAAATAATAAGACAGTAATGATGCACACAGGAGCAAAAAAGAGGTCTTGCATCCAATGGGAAAATAAACCATCTTCTTCTTCTTTACCGAGCCTAGAAACAGAGAGGCAGTGAAATTGCTCTAATCAGCCTCTCTGTCTCGAGTTCTTCTTTCCTTCCTTCCTCTTTCTTTCGGTAGGATTCATAGAGTTTTGGGGAGGAAGGAACGAAGATCTCCTATTTCAGCCTTTTCAGGGGAGCAGAGCAATATAGAAACTTATCTGTGGGATGGCGAAAACAGTTGGAGGAGTCATGCGAGGCGAAGGTACTGTGTTGAGCGGCTCTCTGTGGAGGTCCGGAGGTCCGGAGGAGTCGCCGGTCCAGAGGAGTCGCCGGTTGCGTGCGAGAGCCGAGAGGACCGAGAGGTTAGGGTTATGTTTTTTCAATTTTTGTTCTGGAGGAATTGCGTGAGAAAGAGAGATTGAGACTCTGAGAGTGATCAATGTATTAAATGAAAGAGAAAGAGGTACTGAGTCTACTGACTAGTGACTACTGAGGTATTATCCCATGGTAAAAGACAGTAAAATTCTGGCATATAAATTTTTTTTAATAAATAGTGTCGGTCCGGTTCTGGGTGGGCGGTTCCACCCCGAAACCGGGAACCGGACCGGTAAGATTTAGAACCGCCCGGAACCGACCAGTCAGGGCGGTTTCGGGCGGTTCCCGGGTGGGCGGTTCTGACTGCTCACCCCTACAGAGAAGACAATCTCGTCGTCTTCAAAGGCAATGACAAGATTTCTCTTCAGCGAGAGTCGCTTGCCGTTGCCGACGCTCCGGCAAACCTCACCACCTCTTTCTTCCAAAATGAATAAGAAAGAATAATAGAAAAAGAACAAAAGAGAAAAAAATTCAGAAAATTCTATAAAAAAAAATTAAAATAGTTCACGTCAGCTCCTGGGTAGCACGTCCCGTGAAGAATGTTGTTGGCAAGTGGTGCAGGCATTAGGCTTGTCAAATTGCCACAAAACAACACTCCGCCCGGCCCGGCAAGGAACCACAGTCAGTGGCGGGCCCATCTTCTCCGTTTGATCATGAAAGATCTCAAAAGACCCTGCTTTCTTCTTGTACTGAGACAATTAAAAATAGAAAAGGTCTCTGCTTAATCGTTCCTTGTCATGGACATCTCTGCATACAAAAAATGGGTATGCAGATCTCGAAAATGCAGTCATTTTGCCGTGATCAAAGATATTGTGATGATTATGTTTGCGCTCAGCGTTAAAGTTGTCTTTGATCTCCTACTGTGGGCGTATGAGCCATTATATTGCATCAGTGAGCAACTTTCACGCAATTTACAAACTACCACGAAGCATTTGTGCTCGCTGGCTTTGGATACTCTGATCCCGCGCAACCTTAGACTAACAGGATACTTGCTATGACGCGAGGGTGCGACCGAGCTGCGATCAGAGCGAAGACGGGGGTGAGGTTGCCTCCTGATTGTGTTAGCCTGTAGCATGCTCTGGTGCTCACGCGAAGAACTAGTTTGAAATATTATAAGCATATGATTTATCAAATTGGGTTTCCGGATAGGAACTCAAATCGTTTATAAATAAGGTTAGAGGCTTATCTCCTCGACGACAAACCTCCTTGCGCTGCGGGTGTTGGACTAGTCGGCCAAAGAGTAACAACAGCGTCGGACCACGAATCGTTCAGACGTACCCCCGACGTTCATCTAACGTTTCTCCCAAGTTCGGGAGTCCTGGTAAATGCCCCCGGAGAAGACATTGTAAGAAGAACTTCAATAACCCTATTCTGCACATATATATTGAACCTAGAGGGGATGAACATCATCCAGTACGGGCCATCATGTCGACTCCGTGTCTCCACATCATTATCTTCGCTAGCCTCGTGAGCCTCTTCATCTCAGCCGGCTGTGCCGATCAATCTTGGAAAGACGTTGCTCTGTTCATCTTCGGCGACTCCCTCAATGACGCGGGGACCAACAACTACATTAACACCACTGCAGATTTCAGAGCAAACTTTCCTCCTTACGGCGAGACGTTCTTCCACCATCCCACTGGCAGATTCTCCGACGGTCGTCTCATCATCGATTTCATTGGTAACTTCTTCTCTTTTCGCGGGTAACTTGTACGCAAATTCTATTTCTTTCCTCGTAAGTTAGTGCCTGATTCATTTATTGTTCTATTTTGTTTTCTTTATCTTTGGTTATGCAGCTATATATGCAAAGCTACCGCTGATTCCACCATATCTCCAAATGAAAGATAGTGAATTCGTGGGAGGGGCGAATTTTGCTTCCGCCGGAGCTGGTGCTCTGGTGGACACTTACAAAGGATTTGTATGTTCTTTTTCTCCCTTTTCTAGCTCGAAGCTTTTATTCGACGTGGACAATTCCGCTCTATGATACTGGAAGAAACATGGGAAATGAATAAGTTCGTGCTTTCAATTTATCAGGTCGTGGACCTCAAGATGCAGCTGAAGCAGCTTGAACGACTAGAGAAGAAGCTGAGGAAGAAAACGGAGAGCGAGAAGGCGAAGAGGATAATTAAGAAGGGTGTCTACTTGTTTAGCATCGGAAGCAATGATTACTTGATGCCTCTCGTTAGTAATCCTGCTCTGTTTCACTCCATTTCCATGGAAGATTGCGTGGGGATGGTGATCGGGAAACATCACCGCCGTGCTCCAGGTATTAACCAAAGGCCTTGTCCTTGTGGCCTCGTAAACGTAACGAGGCCTAGATCAACTTATTGATTGTCATAATCTTTCAAAGTGGATAAATCCTGATTATATCTATACTGGTTTTTTCAGGTAATACATAAAGTACGAGGAAGAAAATTTGCAATGATTGGATTAGGGCCACTCGGGTGTGTCCCAGCGATGAGATCATTAACCAGAAATGGTGCTTGCTCGGATGGTGCGAACAAGCTCGCCAAGCTTCACAACGTAGCTCTCACTTCGACTCTCACAAAACTGGAGACTCAACTTCAAGAATTCAAGTACTCCTACTTCGACTTCTATAGTTCAGCCCGGGATACCATCAGTATCCATCAAAACATGGTAAGTCATTTACGCTCTGGTGCACCTAAGTCTGCTCCAGTTTGAGCATCATTCGTTCTACACCCCTTCCGGATTATACAAGTCCTCATTCTTGATATCTGAAATCGATGCAGGCTTCAAGGAAGCGGAAACTGCTTGTTGCGGGTCGGGTCCTTATAGGGCAAATTCGAGCTGTGGATGCAAGAGCGGAGTGAAAGAATATTTATTATGTCGTCATCCCGAGAAGTATGTGTTCTTCGATGCCTACCATCCAAGTGACAGAGCCAATCAGCGATCTGCACAGTTGATGTGGAATGGAAATTTGAGTGTAATCAGACCTCACAACCTAGAAGCATTGTTCAAATACGAGCTTGTTTGAGTTTATTATTTCTGCGAAATCGTAGGTCAATAAACACACTAGCCCAAACGTCAAATGATGAATCTTGAGGCATTGGTTTGGATTTATGTAAGGTTGCACTTCTGTTAAGGAACGAGGATGTTCACACGAGCTGAAGCATTTTTCAAAGGTCGACAAACTTGAATTCCTCTAAAGTTTTGTAAAAAGTTTGAATAAATGCGATTGATTATCGATCAGTTCTATGCTTCTAACTACATTTAGAGTTCCACAACGCAGTCAAGTGTTATTAAGATGAGGCTAAACATCAAGGGATTGAAATCGAGATAAATTACGAATGAAAATTCAGAAAAAGAAGAGAGAAGAGAGTTGACTTCATTATGCAGTAGATTAAATTATGAGCGAGTTGGTAATCCATTCATTCCTCCGAGATAGATCGAGCCTAGGCCTACGAATGTTTTTCGTAAATTAATTGACAGAACAGACTATTATTATTTATTGGATGCATGATTCATTTAACATATCCATATAGTTGATTAATTTTAGGTTGCCTAGCATTGCTTTTTTAAAGATGTCGGGTTTCTTAACTCTCTTTAAATAATTTTGGAAAATGAAATAAATAGTTCATTAATTTTGGTTCAATAAGCAATGTGATTTTCGAATTTTCAATTTGTGTAATATGATATGTAAACCTTTAATTTATTTAATTTGATCGGAAAGAATTTTCTTATGTGTCATTCCTTCATCGGCTGTTCTTCTTCTTCTTTTTCCAGGCTGTATCAAACGCACCGACCTCACATCACTTGTCCAAGTATTGCCAATGAACTGAGCTTGCAAAGCTTCCCAACATTGCTCTCATTTCAATTCTCACAAAGCTAGAGACTCGAAGTACGAGGATTAGAGGGATCCTGTACTTGACTTCTGGACTTCAACCCGGGATGGAATCCGAAACCCATTGAAACATGGTCGCTAATACATGTCCTTCGAAACCTTAATTATGCTCACATCTTGTATAGACAACGAAAAAAGTAAGCGATTTCTGTCTTGGATTTAATTTGCGGCTTCAACGATGCCAAAATGGCACGTTGTAGTTTGGGTCCGTATAGGGCGAACTAGAGCGAGGCCTCATGTTGGCCGCTGCATTGTCGTCACAAAAAATTCTTATTTTTCGACAGCCATCCGGCTCAAAGGGCCAATCAACAGTTAGGCCTCGTGTTAGCCATGACCAGAAGCGCGCTGTATGGCGCTTGAGACGAGGTCGACTGGGGGCTGCCTTCGGCGGTACCAGAAACGGAGCGCAGGTGCTCATCGCTTTTCCATACTCTGAACCCCGCTGTCTGTATATAGGCTGTTCTGCTAGCTTGTAACTCCTGTGCGGCCTTATACTAAAGTTGGTCATCTCCAGATTGATTTGACCAATGGTGTGCTCTAGCGCTCACATGAAGAACTCGTTTTGAAGTATCGAAGCGGATGATTTGTCAAAGTGGGCTTCTGGATGAGTACTAGAAAGCGACTATAAACTGGTTCTAGACTTGTCTCCATGACCAAAGCTTTCTTACGCTTCAAGTTTTGAGCTAGTCGGTCAAAGTGGGAATCAAAGTAAAAGTACGTTGTCGGGCTACGAGTTGTCCAGAAGCGTCTCCCATGTTTATCCAATGTTTCTGGCAAATGCTCACGCAGAAGACTTTCATAACTAGAACTTTAATAACCATATTCTGCCCATATATATATTGAACCTAGAGGGGATGAACATCATCCGGTACAGGGCATCATGTCGACTCTGTCTCTCCACATCATTCTCTTCGCTAGCCTCGCAAGCCTCTTTGTCTCAGCTGGCCGTGCCGATCAATCTCGGGAAGATGTTGCTCTGTTCATCTTCGGCGACTCCCTCATCGACGCGGGGACCAACAACTACATTAACACCACCTCAAATTTCAGAGCAAACTTTCCTCCTTATGGCGAGACGTTCTTCCACTATCCCACTGGCAGAGTCTCCGATGGCCGTCTCATCGTCGATTTCATCGGTAGCCCCTTTTTTGCTGGGTAACTTGTATGCGAATTCTACTTATGCCCTTATAGGTTACTGCTTAATTTATTGATTGTTCTATTTTGTTTTTGTTTTCTTTGGTTGTGCAGCTGAATATGCAAAGCTGCCGCTGATTCCACCATATCTCCAGATGAAAGATGGTGAATTCATGGGAGGGGCGAATTTCGCGTCCGCTGGAGCTGGTGCTTTGGTTGAGACTTACACAGGATATGTATGTTTCTTTCCTTATCAGATTGTTTATTTTTGGCTCGAAGCTTAATTCAACATGAATATTTTGACTTTCTGAGACTGAAAGAAAGATGGGAAATGAATAAGTCCGTGTTTTTGACTTATCAGGTGGTGGATTTGAAGACGCAGCTGAAGCAGCTTGAGCAGCTAGAGAAGAAGCTGAGGAAGGAGGCGGGGAGCGAGAAGGCGAAGAGGATAATTAAGGAGGGTGTTTACGTGTTTAGCATCGGAAGCAATGATTACGTGACGCCTCTCCTTTATAATCCTGCTCTGTTTCACTCCATTTCCATGGAAGATTACGTGGAGACGGTGATCGGAAACATCACCACAGTGCTCCAGGTATTAAGCAAAGGCCTTGCCTCTGTGGCCTCATAAATGGAATGAGGCCTAAATCAACTTATCGATTATCATAATCTTTCAAAGTGGGTGAATCCTGATTAGATTTATAATAATTTTTTTTTCAGGGAATATATAAAGTAGGAGGAAGAAAATTTGCAATGATTGGAATAGCGCCACTTGGGTGTTTGCCAGGGATGAAACCCTTCACCAGAAATGGTGCTTGCTTAGGTGATGCCAACAAGCTCGCCAAGCTTCACAACAGAGCTCTCATTTCACTTCTCACGAAGCTAGAGGCTCGGCTACAAGGATTCAAGTACTCCTACTTCGACTTCTACACTTCAGCCCGGAATAGAATCCAGTATCCATTAAAATATGGTAAGTCATTTGCGCTCTGGTGTGCCTCATTTTGCTCCAGTTTGAGCATCATTCCTTCTACATCACTTCCGGATTTGTACTTCTTACGTCGCTCTTGTACAGCATAGAAGTCCTTATTCTTGATATCTGAAATCGATCCAGGTTTCAAGGAAGCAGAAACCGCGTGCTGTGGTTCAGGTCCTTATAGGGCAAATACGAGCTGTGGAGGCAAGAGAGGAGCGAAAGAATATCAATTATGTCGTCATCCCGAGAAGTATGTGTTCTTTGATAACTACCATCCAAGTGACAGAGCCAATCAGCAATTTGCACAGTTGATGTGGAATGGGAACCTGAGTGTAATCAAACCTCACAATCTAGAAGCGTTGTTCAAATAAGAGCATGTTTGAATTTTTGTTTCCCCCCAAATCATAGGTCAATAACCACAACTAGCCCAAACAATCTTGAGGCATTGGTTGGGATTTATGTAAGGTTGCACTTCTGTTAAGGAACGAGGATGTTCAAACGAGCTCATGCATGTTTGAAAGGTCAACAAACTCGAATTCCCCGAAATTTCTGTGAAAAGTTTGAATAAATGCGATTGATTATCGCTTGGTTCTATGCTTCTAACTACATTTTAGAATCCCACAACACAGTCCAGTGTTATTAAGACGAGGTTAGACATTAAGGAATTGAAATGGAGAAAAATTACGAATGAAAAGTCCAAAAAAGAAGAGAGAAGATAGATGACTTCATTATGTTGTATATTAAATTATGAGCCAATTGATAATCCTTCTATTCTCCGAGATAGACCGAACTCAGGCCTACCAATGTTCTTCACATATTAATTGACGGAACATATTATTATTAATTATTGAATGCGTGATTCATTTAACATATCCATCTAATTAATTAATTTTAGGTTGCCCAGCATTGCTGTTCTAAAGATGGTGGACATCTTAGCCCTATTCAAATTAGCATATCGAATGTGTGAACCATTTAAAATTTGGGAAAAATGACACAAATAGTCCTTAAGTTCTGGTTCAATGAACAATGTGGTATTCGAGCTTTCAGTTTGTATAATATGATCCTTAAATTTTTAATTTACTCAATTCGGTTGGAATGATTTTTATTCTTTGTCATTGCTTCATCAGCTTTTTTTTTTTTCACCCCGATCATTAGCCGTATCAAACCCTCCGACCTCCCATTACTTGCTCGAGTATTGCAAATGAGCACGCAAAGCTTCCTAGCATTGCTCTTATTTCAATTCTCACAAAGCTAGAGACTTAAACTACGGGCATTAGAGGGATCCTCTACTTGACTTCTGGACTTCAGCCCGGTATATAATTCGAAACCCATTGAAACATGGTCGCTAATACACGTCCTTTTAACCTTAATTATGCTTACATCCCACATAGACTACGAAAAAGCGAGTGGTCTCCATTCTAGATTTAATTTGTGGCTTCAACGAGGCGAAAATGGCACGTTGGAGTTCGGGTCAGTATAGGGCGAACCAGAGCGAGGCCTCTCGTTAGTCACTGCATTGTCGTCCCGAAAAAGTTCTTATTTTCCGACAACCATCGGCTCAAAGGGCCAATCAACAGTTAGGGTTCGTGTTAAGCACGACCAGAAGCGCGTTGTATGGCGCTTGAGATGAGTTCGATAGGGGTTCGGCAGTACGAGAAACGGAGCAAAAGTGCTCATCGGTTTTCCATAGTCCGAACCCCGCTGTCTGTATGTAGGCACTTCTGCTAGCGTGTAACTCCTGTGCGGCCTTAAACCAAGGGTGGTTGCCTCCAGATTGATTTGACCAATGCTGTGCTTTAGCGCTCACATGAAGAACTCGTTTTGAATCATCGAAGCGGATGATTTGTCAAAGTGGGCTTCTGGATGGGTATTAGAAAGCGACTATAAATTGGTTAGAGATTTGTCTCCTTGACCAAAGCTTTCTTGTGCTTCAAGTGTTAAGAGCTAGACGTGTTGGGATTTCACGTAACAAGTATAGGCGAATAAACAAAAGTGCAGCGGAAGAAATAACCTATACTAGTATCTCCGAAGGGGTTGTCCGTGCGTTTTAATCAAAAATCATATTAACAGTAGGGTTTCAAAGAATTACATTTCGTAGCGTGTCCAAGATAACTTGGTTCAAATGTCCTCGCGTCGAGCTCCAGAATCATCGGATATCTAGTTCAGATACACCTCCAATTGTTTGTCGAACAGAAAAGGAACTATCACGGATAATCAACACTTCGATTGTGCTAGCATTTTTGTGTAAATAATCTCCGTGCCTTTTCAACTTTGACTCATGGTAATCATCAACAAGAGGAGAATTTTTCCTTTCTCGCGTAAAAAACTCTCTCTCAGTTTTTCCTTGTTGAAGATGCACCAAAAAAAATAAAAAAAAAAACCTGATGGCAACACAAAAGGGCACGCTCCTTTTCAACCAATGCAATGGTCTGTTGACCGTGCGGTCAACAAACTGACATTGGACGTTTGCCCACACACGGTCAACAATTGACCATGTGTGGGCAGCCTTTTTTATTATATATATAAATATATATATTCAGCCAACATGTGCACACACACATCATTATATGTCTAATTATTCCACGTATATACATCATGTGTATGCGCTTATGTGATAAAAAATTTAAATTGAATCTCATTCAATATAAATTTTGTTCAACTTAATCGATTGCCATAGCAATGTTTTTCATTTTCCATTCAATATAATCCTAATTGGTTATGGTGTGTGATATCCCCAGGTTCATCACTAATCTAGCAGTAAGACTAGCACCAACACATTAATGCTTTCAAGATAATTGATTGTCCCGATCAATCTCTTGGTCTTACAAACCATGATTGTCATCTAGCAATATGTCATGATTACACAGATAGTGTGAATATTTTTGAGAACATAATGAACCGGCTACAGTGTAATTCAATCCCTCTGTCATACTATGTCCCAATCGAACAAAGACCATGGAAATATTTGTCAAGTCACCACTTCTATCATTTGCACAAATCTAATCGGCATGCAATTTTACAAGACATAAATAGTTTATTCTCATTACAACCCCAACCGAGGATTTCATTGCAATGTTACGATTAGATCGCATAAGACATCATTATTATTCATTGCACGTAATAAGAGACAGATTCCATTTTGCACGCACGTGTAACTTCGTATGTGAACAATCTATGACCAGCAAGTATAGAGATGGATCGATGAACTATTAATATGCGTACTTGTGAATCACAGTCATCCGACACACAAGTCAACACTATGCTTTAGGTCTAAGGATTATTTACACAAGACCAGAGCATGAACGATTAAACATTGACCCTGCTAAAAGTTTCCATGTTGCTAATCGTTCTACATGTGTCACGGTTAGTGAACTTGTCCGATATAAGCACCTATGTTATAATTCAGGCATCTCAATACTCAATGACTTGTGACTCATCATCCCCTTAAGATGAAATTAAAACACACCGGTATCAACAAATTATTAATTTCTAGTTAATAATCCATTCACTGGGAACAATTTAAAGATTCAGTTTAATTGTGTACCCGTTACACACATTTTCAATGTCTCAAGAATAGATACAGTCACAATTGATCTTATGGAATTATTCATCTAGCAATAATTGGACAAATGAATAAATATGTCGTTGCCATTAATTATAATATAAGAATGAAAATACAACTTAAAATCCTAACATGTAACTATTACATGATCGCTTTAGGGCATACATCCAACAGTTAGGGGATCGAATTGAGTCATATTTTATTAGGATAGTTTAGATGTAATTCTCGAGCTCTATCCCTTACTTAACACAAAGGAAAAAGAAGAAGAAAGAATTTCCTAGAATTCACTTGGTGACTATAGGCAACTTATTCAACTCGGTAGATAGATGCCACATTTTCATACAAAAACAAACGTTCCAGACAAAAACAATCAACGTCATTCTTGGTCAATGCATAGCAAAGAACTTTGTAAAATAAGGTTCTGATCGCCAACTTCCACATAAAATGGGGAGACATAAATCTTAATAAAGAGGAAACATTGGAGCATTGTCCGAATGAAGATCATCATGTCGACCCCCAACTCTCAATGCAATTTTCTGGGCCACGTTCGCAGCCCTTCCCAAAATAGTTCTCGTTTAAATCCTCACAAAGCTAGAGGCTCAGCTACGAGTATTCAAGTGCTCCTTTGACTCATTACACTTCAGATCTGGATAGAATCTGAAGCCCATTGAAATATGGTCGATAATACTAGCCTTTGTAACCTTAATTATGCTCACATCTTGTATGGACAATGAAAAAAGCAAGAAAATCTTTTGTTCTGGTCAAACAAATTGAATTTGGCATTTAACCGAACGTTTTAAAAAAAATAGCACTTAAGTGATTTGATTGCAGTTGTATTATTAAAGTGAGTGTTGTGCCCAAGTTTTGATCATTCTGATATCATTCTCCCATAATTGATGAGAGTAGGCCTTTCAATTCTCTGGACTGCCTACATCTTTGCATGGTTGGTGGAAGGCACAGACCAGCACAGTTGCGCAAAACCAATTTATGTACAAGGTCATAAAAAAAATCAATAAATACAAAAGAATGGCCATCCTGATGTCTTCAGTCAACGAAACCCTAGCCGTAACACCACACATACAGATTTCAAATAAATAAAAAAATGAATTCACGTATCGTGC
Source organism: Melaleuca alternifolia (assembly GCA_019926035.1). Taxonomy (NCBI): domain Eukaryota; kingdom Viridiplantae; phylum Streptophyta; class Magnoliopsida; order Myrtales; family Myrtaceae; genus Melaleuca; species Melaleuca alternifolia. The sequence goes on along the minus strand of JAGKPW010002416.1, from coordinate 1,843,590 downwards.
TTACTTGTTTCCCTAACGCTCACCTCTTTTTATACCTTGGATAAACCGGATTTAGCTCCTAAGGGTTCTAAGTACTCGGAAGACATAACCATAAGCAACGTGTTTGAGTCAAATTGTAATTTCGTTAGGTTATTGATCAAGAAGTTGATTGATTTACTGAAGCGATGATATTGGTCTATCATCAATTATAGTCAATGTTTATCGAAAAAGTATGACTCATCGATAGTAAAATGTCCTGTAATTTGCAAATACTCATCTTGATGACATCTCGAGAATCATATAATATGGAAAAGCATGACTTGTCAACGGTCATATCGATTATATCTTGAATGTCATGTATTAAAATAATGCAATCCTCTATTGATACGAATATGCTTCTTATTTTAAACTTTGTAACGAAGATTGAGGTTGAAGAAGAGAAACAGAGAAGAAGAACAGAGAGATCAGCATATGAAAGAAATTCATCTGAAGGCCATATTATTCACAATATCAATTTCTGTACTTACACACTTGAATCTGTAACCGAATGTACTTTAACAACCAAAACTGTATTACAACTACTACAACTGACTTACAGCTAATCAAACTATCACCAGAAGTGCCAAAAGTTGTGTACGGCGCACACTTTGGTGCCAAAAATTTCAAATCGCTCATTTCAGTGCCAATTTCAGAAAAACCAGAACTTTTAAGTGCCAACTCCGGTATACTTGTCGGAAATCCAACGTGGCCTATTGTTTATTAATTTTCAAGTTCAATGTGGCAAGCCGGAGGCACAGTCAGCATATACACATCAAAACGACGTAGTATAGTCGACTTTCCCAAAAATAATAACCCCAAATCAAAAAATAAAAAAGATAAGAAAATAGAAAAAAAAAATAGAGGGGGGAGGGCCGGCGAAGCCCTCGCTGGCGGTCGGCCAGGGCTCGCCACCCTCTGGCCGGCCAGGGCGAGGCCTGTGCGAGGCCGGCCTCACCCAGATCTAGGCGAGGGCGAGGCTAGTTCCTGGCCAGGGCGAGGCCTGTGCGAGGCCGGCCTCACCCAGATCTAAGCGAGGGCGAGGCTAGTTCCTGGCCAGGGCGAGGCCGGCTGCGGCCTCCCCCGCCGCCGTCGGCCTCGCTGCGAGGCAGGCGAGGCCGGCCTCACCCCCGTCGGCCTCACCTGAGGCAGGCGAGGCCTGCGCGAGGCTGGCCTCGCCCAGATCTGGGCGAGGGCGAGGCTAGGGCGAGGCCAGACCCGCCCAAATCTGGGCGAGGCAGCCTCGCCCTCGCCGGCGAGGGCTTTGCCGCCCTCTATCTCGCCGGCCGTCCCCCCTCTATTTTCTTTTTTTTTTCTATTTTTATCTCTTTTGATTTAGGATTATTATTTTTGGGAAAGTCGACTATATTACGTCGTTTTGATGTGTATATGCTGACTGTGCCTCCGGTGAGCCACATTGGACTTGAAAATTAATAAACAATAGGCTACGTCGGATTTTCGGCAGGTATACCGGAGTTGGCACTTAAAAGTTCTGGTTTTTTCGAAATTGGCACTGAAATGAGCGATTTGGAACTTTTGGCACCAAAGTATGCGCTATACACAACTTTTGGCACTTCTGGTGATCTTCTTCTAATGCCAGCTATCTATTGTACATTTGTTATACTACTCTCGACTTTGTATATCTTCAGCTCTAGTATACATCTTTATACTCATGTGACGATGATCTTGATCTTCACGTCTATCAGCTGCACACATTGCCACATCACTTGACTTCACGCTATCCTCAGGAGCTATAGCTTTAACAGGTAGCATGTCTCATGAAGAATGTTGTTGGTAAAGTGGTGCAGGCATTAGGCTCGCCAAATTGCCACAAAACAACACTTCGCCCGGGCCCGGCGAGGAACCACAATCAAAGGCGGGCCCATCTTTCTTTGTGTGCTAAGATAATCAAAAAGAGAAAAAGGTCTCTGCTTAATCGTTCCTTGTTATGGACATCTCTGCATACAAAAAAATGGGTATGCAGATCTCGAAAATGCAGTCATTTTGACCGTGATCAAAGATATTGTGATGATCATGGTTGCCCTTCGCGTTAAATTTGTCTTTGATCTCCCACTGTGGACGTATGAGCCATTGTATTGCATTAAAGAGCAACTTTCACGCAATTTCCAAACTACCACGAAGCATTTGTGCTCATTGGCTTTAGAAACTCTGATCCTGCGCAACCTTAGACTGACATGATACTTGCTATGATGCGAGGGTGCGACCGAGCTGCGATCAGAGCGAAGACGGGGGCAAGGTTGCCTCCTGATTGTGCTAGCCTGTAGCATGCTCTGGTGCTCACGCGAAGAACTCGTTTGAAATATTATAAGCATATGATTTATCAAAGTGGGTTTCCAGATAGGAACTGAAAGCGTTTATAAATGGGGTTAGAGGCTTATCTCCTTGACGACAAGCCTCCTTGCGCAGCAGGTGTTGGACTAGTCGGCCAAGGAGTGACAACAGCGTCGGACGACGACTTGTTCAGACGTATCCCCGACGTTCATCCAACGTATCTCCCAAGTTCGGGAGTCCTGGTAGATGCCCCCGGAGAAGACTTCGTAAGAAGAACTTCAATAACCCTATTCTGCACATATATATAGAACCTAGAGGGGATGAACATCATCCAGTACGGGGCATCATGTCGAATCCATCTCTCCACATCATTCTCTTCGCTAGCCTCGGGAGCCTCTTCATCTCAGCTGGCTGTGCCGATCAATCTCTGAAAGACGTTGCTCTGTTCATCTTCGGCGACTCTCTCAATGACGCGAGGACCAACAACTACATTAACACCACTGCAGATTTCAGAGCAAACTTTCCTCCTTATGGCGAGACGTTCTTCCACCATCTCACCGGCAGATTCTCCGACGGTCGTGTCATCGTCGATTTCATTGATAAGTCTTTTTTTGCTGGGTGACTTGTATGCGAATTCTACTAATGTCCTCATAGGTTACTGCTTAATTTATTGATTGTTCTAATTAGTTTTTGTTTTACTTTGGTTGTGTAGCTGAATATGCAAAGCTACCGCTGATTCCACCATATCTCCAGATGAAAGATGGTGAATTCATAGGAGGGGCGAATTTCGCTTCCGCTGGAGCTGGTGCTCTGGTGGACACTTACAAAGTATTTGTATGTTCTTTTGCTCCCTTTTCTGGCTTGAAGCTTTTATTCAACGTGAACAATTCTGCTCTAGGATACTGGAAGAAACATAGGAAATGAATAAGTTCATGTTTTCAATTTATCAGGTCGTGGATCTCAAGATACAGCTAAAGCAGCTTGAACAACTAGAAAAGTAGCTGAGGAAGAAGCGGGGAGCGAGAAGGCGAAGAGGATAATTAAGAAGGGTGTCTACTTGTTTAACATCGGAAGCAATGATTACTTGATGCCTCTCGTATATAATCCTGCTCCGTTTCACTCCATTTCCATGGAAGATTACGTGGGGATGGTGATCGGAAACATCACCGCCTGCTCCAGGTATTAACCAAAGGCCTTGCCTTGGTGGCCTCGTCCATGTAACGAGGCCTAGATCAACTTATCAATTGTCATAATCTTTCAAAGTGGATCAATCCTAATTAGATCTATAATGTTTTTTTTTTTTCAGGGAATACATAAAGTAGGAGGAAGAAAATTTGCAATGATTGGATTAGGGCCACTTGGCTGTGTCCCAGCGTAAGATCATTAACCAGAAATGGTGCTTGCTCGGATGATGCGAACAAGCTCGCCAAGCTTCACAAAGTTGCTCTCAGTTCGATTCTCACAAAACTGGAGACTCGACTTCAAGGATTCAAGTAATCCTACTTTGATTTCTACACTTCATCCCGGGATACAATCCAGTATCCATCAAAATATGGTAAGTCATTTACGCTCCGGTGCACCTAAGTCTGCTCCAGTTTGAGCATCATTCCTTCTTCACCACTTCTGGATTATACAAGTCCTCGTGCTTGATATCTGAAATGGATGCAGGTTTCAAGGAAGCGGAAACTACGTGTTGCAGGTCGAGTCCTTATAGGGCAATTTCGAGCTGTGGAGGCAAGAGAGAAGTGAAAGAGTATTTATTATGTTGTCATCCCAAGAAGTATGTGTTCTTTGATGCCTACCATCCAAGTGACAGAGCCAATCAACGATCTGTACAGTTGATGCGGAATGGAAAGCTGAGTGTAATAAGACCTCACAACCTAGAAGCATTGTTCAAATTCGAGCTTGTTTGAATTTTTTATTTCTGCGAAATCGTAGGTCAATAAACACAACTAGCCCAAACGTCAAATGATGAATCTTGAGGCATTGGTTTGGATTTATGTAAGGTTGCACTTCTGTTAAGGAACGAGGATGTTCACATGAGCTGTATAACAGCCGCATTTCGGCCCTCCCTGGGCTTTAGTATACAATTAATTAGGCATAGATCATGATTTAAGGATCCCAAGAATTTTCCAATAATTTTTAGTAATTTTTGAGAAAATGTGGAAATTTCTAGAAATTAGTTTTGGGTTCCCGAAAATTCATATTATGGAGTCTTGGCCCAAAAATATTTATTTTATTTTTGAAAATATTTTCTTAGATTTTACTAATTTTATTTTGATTGTTTAATATTATTTTATTAATATTTTATTAATTTTTATTAAAAATTAGTTAATTTCCGACGAAAATTGGACCAAGCCCACGCTGACCCGGCCCAGCCCACGCGTGACCTGTGCCTAGCCCACGCGCACCTGCAGCCTCTCTCCCCCTTCTCTTCTCTCTCAGGCACTCCGTTGAGCAGGTTAAAGACACGTTGTCGTTGGGTCCCACCACCAGCATTTTGGCCGGCCATTCACCGAGAAATTGAAGCTAGCTATCCCTAGGTCTAGCCAGAGTACGTCTTAGCCAATGACCAACCATTGTTTGGCGTCGACGAGCTCATCCCTTCTCGACCACGAATCCCTCCCCTGTTTTTCTTCCGCGAGAGCTCCTCACTTTCGATCACGATTTCTCCTAGCTCTGAGCTCCGTTTAGCTTGTCGTTCGTGTCGTTGGGTTCGTTACAACTTCCTCTTCAAGCAGCCACCAACCGTCACCGCCGACTCTACTTGCTCTGTCGTTGGCAACCCCCGAAAAACTTCTGCACGACTCGACTTCGCTCTGTTTTCCAGTAAGTCTTCCCGAGCTCCAACTCTCGATTTCTTCCAATCCTTCAATCTAGGGCATGAACCAGTACTACCAATCGGTTCTTAGGCACTCATAAATCATATATTTGACTCTTAATTGAATTGATTTGGTCTAGTTTTGCTAGGGTCTTGATCGAAGCCTTTTCCCTCAAATTTGCGCCGTTCGAAACCCTAGTTTTGGCAATTCACTGATCCAACGACATCCGTCCTCCAATACTACTCCTAATCAATTTGTATGAGCCTTATGAGTGAAGATTGGGTAGTTAATTTAATTAATTTGGTCCAGTGTCCGTGAATCAAAGCTCGAAAAGATTTATTCCTTTTCCGGAAATCCCAATCTCCACACCACCGCCGTCGAGGAGCCAATTCTCCTCCCTCTGGCCACCTTAGCTGCTGCCGTTGATTTCAATCAACTCTTGGAGGAGTCCTCTTCAAAGCCCAACCAATCCCCAACTCTAATTTGGTCCGAGGAGGGAGAATTGAGGCCAAACCCGATTGTACCTCCTTCTTGACCCGATTTGCGACGCAAACAACTCACCTGGGTCTGTTCGTGAGTTCTTCGCGTGATCGGAGCCGTTTTGTCACTGGTCTTTGCCACCCCCAGCCTTGGCCTGCCTCCCGGAGCCAAGGGGAGTCACTGGAACTTTCGCCGAAGTTTGCCAGAATCTCGTCGGGTTGCCATCAAAACCACCTCGAAGTCGCTCCAAACTCAAGCAACCCATCCGCGCTATTGGATCAGAGATAGAAGGCTCGCATTAAGCTCGAGCGTGATCGAAGCTTCGGAAAACCGCGTCACCGCCAATTGCGTAAAACGCACAATTTTGAGGTGAGTAGACCTCTTATGCTTTAATCGGATGTGTTTATTGCCTTAGTATAAATATTATGATTAATTGATACACTTCAACGATGATTGAGTGATACCAGACATATGTGGTCGAGTGTCTAGTATGAAATTTATGGCAATCGATTGGACCAGTTGTGAGGCCAATAGGCCCTAATTATTTATTTGGACGAGGGAGAAGTCCTAGGGAAGGCTTATGGGACTCTATTTAGCGATGACGAGTCTGCAGATGTGACGATCAGATAATTAAGTTATTGGGGTCTTAGGTTGGGTGTGCACGGCCGTAATCATTTTATTGCGCAATTTATTTATTTAATTATTAATTGCAATTATTTATCATTTTATTTAATGCTGGTTAAGTTAATTATTGCAATAAATGCTAAGCTGTGAAATGAATGGACGGGGTGTCAGAATTTCGAGTTTGGATCGGTTGACTCATAGATAGGATGAGCGCGAACGAGAGAGATTATTGAAGCGAGTGAGTACAATATGAGCATATTGAAGGATTAAATCCTAGAGGTTAGTCGACATGTGAGACGCGATTAGGGACCCTATGGTGATAGCTCACCGGTATAAGAGGTAAGCTCACTAAGATATCCTCATATCTCACCCTACCACTCCCAAACCCCTTTCAGGTGACAATCATGGAGAATGTAGAGGAAGACTCGCCCATTCCAGAGAAACCCGCCGATGACAGATGGATAATTAACATAAAGACTAGACACGGCTGGATTTTTGAAAAACACGAGAAGATTATGTGGGAGTTTGATTATCATATGTGGTGTTGGGTGCCTTACAAGTATCGGATCATTTATATGGGAAAGATAGGAGGACCCTTAGAGGTATATCATGAACGCCACGATCACCCTGGAGAGGATTTGGAGATTGGCAATTGGACTTATGGAGAGACGATCCCTCTGATGATAGTGTAGTGAATCTTTAGCGGATTCCTTTGATGATTGTATCAAGTTGTAAAGTTGATGGTAGGGAGTGATCTGTAAATTAATTACTGATGTATTGAATGCTATGAAAGGGGAGAATGGATGTGATATTTTTGTTGGGGAGGCTGTATTTTAATATTTATCTATCTCGCTTTCGCCATTTAAGTAGGCCAGTGACCTACCTGGGTCATTGCTCTTGGCACGATAAGAAAAGAGAAAAAGAAAAATCGAGGTCTGCCACGCGTTCGGAAGGCAGGGCGTGACAAGCTGAAGCATTTTTCAAAGGTGGACAAACTTGAATTCCTCTAAAGTTTTGTAAAAAATTTGAACAAATGCGATTGATCATCGTTCAGTTCTGTGCTTCTAACTACATTTAGAGTCCCACAACACAGTCAAGTGTTATTAAGATGAGGCTAAACATCAAGGAATTGAAATTGAGAAAAATTACAAATAAAAAGTCAGAAAAATAAGAGAGAAGAGAGTTGACTTCATTATGCAATAGATTAAATTATGAGCAAGTTGGTAATCCATTCATTCCTCCGAGATAGGCCAAGCCCAGGCCTACCAATGTTTTTCGTATATTAATTGACTAAACAGATTATTATTAATTATTGGATGCATGATTCATTTAACATATTAATATAGTTGATTAATTTTAGGTTGCCTAGCATTGCTCTTCTATAGATGGCAGGTTTCTTAACTCTCTTTAAATAATTTGGGAAAACGAAATAAATAATTAATTAATTTTGGTTCAATATGTAATGTGATTTCTGAACTTTCAATTTGTGTAATATGATATGTAAACTTTTAATTTATTCAATTTGATCGGAAATATTTTTCTTCTTTGTCAGTGCTTCAACGGCTGTTCTTTTTCTTCTTCTTTTTCCAATCATTGGCTGTAACAAACGCACCGACCTCACATTACTTGCCCAAGTATTGCCAGTGAGCTGATCTTGCAAAGCTTCCCAACATTGCTCTCTTTTCAATTCTCACAAAGCTAGAGACTCGGACTACGAGGATTAAAGGGATCCTGTACTTGACTTCTAGACTTCAGCCCGATATAGAATCCGAAACCCATTGTAACAAGGTCGCGGATACGTGTCCTTCAAAACCTTAATTATGCTAACATCTTGTATAGACATTGAAAAACAGTAAGCGATTTCTGTCCTAGATTTCATTTGCGGCTTCAACGAGGTGAAAGTGGCACGTTGTAGTTGGGGTCCATATAGGGCGAACCAGAGCGAGGCCTCGCGTTGGTCGCTGCATTGTCGTCACAAGAAATTCTTATTTTTCGACAGCCATCTGGCTCAAAGGGCCAATCAACAGTTGGGCCTCGTGTTAGCCATGACCAGAAGCGCGCTATATGGCGCTTGAGACGAGGTCGACTGGAGGCAGCCTTCGACACTACCAGAAACAGATCGAAGGTGCTCATCGCTTTTCCATACTCTGAACCCAGCTGTCTGTATATTAACTGTTCTGCTAGCGTACTAAGGATGGTTGCCTCCAGATTGAGTTGACCAATGGTGTGCTCTAGCGCTCACATGAAGAACTCGTTTTGAAGTATCGGTGCGCATAATTTGTCAATGTGGGCTTCTGGATGGGTACTAGAAAGCGACTATAAATTGGTTAGACTCGTCTCCTTGACCAAAGCTTTCTTGCGCTTCAAGTGTCAAGAGCTAGTCGGTCAAATTGGGAATAAAAGTAAAAGCACGTTGTTGGCCTACGAGTTGTCCAGACGCATCTCCCATGATTATCTAATGTTTCTCCCAAGTTCGTAAGCATATGATTTATCAAAGTGGGCTTCTGGTTAGGAACACAAAGCGTTTATAAATGGGTTAGAGGCTGATCTCCTGGACAACAACCCTTCTTGCGCTGCAAGTGTTGAACTAGTCGGCCAAAGAGTGACAACAGCGGCGGCCCACGACTCGCTCAGACGTATCCTCAACGTCCATCCAACGTATCTCCCAAGTTCAGAGTCTCCTGGTAAATGCTACGCAGAAGACTTTCGTAACATGAATTTAATAACCATATTCTGCACATATATATTGAACCTAGAGGGGATGAACATCATCCAATACAGGGCATCATGTCGACTCCGTCTCTCCACATCATTCTCTTCGCTAGCCTCGTGAGCCTCTTGATCTCAGCCAGCTGTGCCAATCAATCTTGGAAAGACGTTGCTCTGTTCATCTTCGGAGACTCCCTCAATGACGCGGGGACCAACAACTACATTAACACCACTACAAATTACAGAGCAAACTTTCCTCCTTATGGTGAAACGTTCTTCCGCTATCCCACTGGCAGATTCTCCGATGGTCGTCTCATCGTCGATTTCATAGGTAACTCCTTTTTTGCTGGGTAACTTGTATGCGAATTCTACTTATGTCCTCAAAGGTACTGCTTAATATATTGATTGTTCTATTTAGTTTTTGTTTTTCTTTGGTTGTGCAGCTGAATATGCAAAGCTGCCGCTGATTCCACCATATCTCCAGATGAAAGATGGTGAATTGATGTGGGGGGCGAATTTCGCATCCGGTGGAGCTGGTGCTTTGGTTGAGACTCATACAGGATACGTATGTTTCTTACTTATCAAATTGTCTATTTGTGGCTGAAAGCTTTATTTAACGTGAATATATATAAGTATATATATATATATATATATATATATATATATATAATTTTTTTTTTGGTAAGTACTCAACGTGAATATTTTGACTATCTGAAACTGCAAGAAAGATGGGAAATGAATAAGTTCGAGTTGTCGACTTATCAGGTGGTGGATTTGAAGACGCAGCTGAAACAGCTTGAGCAACTAGAGAAGAAGCTGAGGAAGGAGATGGGGAGCGAGATGGCGAAGAGGATAATTAAGGAGGGAGTTTACTTGATTAGCATCGGAACCAATGATTACGTGGTGCCTCTCGTTAACAATTCTGCTCTGTTTCACTCCATATCCATGGAAGATTATGTGGGGATAGTGATTGGAAACATCACCACCGTGCTCCAGGTATTAACCAGAGGACTTGCCTTCGTGGCCTCATAAATGGAATGAGGCCTAAATCAACTTATCGATTGTCATAATCTTTCAAAGTGGATGAATCCTGATTAGATCAATAATGTTTTTTTTATTCAGGGAATATATAAAGTAGGAGGAAGAAAATTTGCAATGATTGGAATAGGGTCAATTGGGTGTTCGCCAGGGATGAGACCACTAACCAGAAATGGTGCTTGCTCAGGTGATGCGAACAAGCTCGCCAAGCTCCACAACGGAGCTCTCATTTCAATTCTCACGAAGCTAGAGGCTCAGCTACAAGGATTCAAGTACTCCTACTTCGACTTCTACACTTCAGCCCTGGATAGAATCCAGTATCCATCAAATTATGGTAAGTCATTTGCGCTCTGATGCGCCTAATTTTGCTCCAGTTTGAGCATCATTCCTTCTACACTACTTCCGGATTTGTACTTTTTACGTCGCTCCTGTACAGCATAGAAGTCCTTATTCTTGATATGCGAAATCGATCCAGGTTTCGAGGAAGCGGAAATCGCGTGTTGTGGTTCGGGTCCTTATAGGGCAAATACGAGCTGTGGAGGCAAGGGAGGAGTGAAAGAATATTTATTATGTCATCATCCCGAGAAGTACGTGTTCTTTGATAACTACCATCCAAGTGACAGGGCCAATCAGCAATTTGCACAGTTGATGTGGAATGGGAACCTAAGTGTAATCAAACCTCACAACCTAGAAGCGTTGTTCAAATACGAGCATGTTTGAATTTTTCTTTCTACCGAAATCGTAGGTCAATAACCAACCACAACTAGCCCAAACGTCAAGCTATGACCTTGACACATTGGTTTGGATTTATGTAAGATTGTACTTCTGTTAAGGAACGAGGATGTTCAAACGAGCTTAGGCATGTTTGAAAGGTCAACAAACTCAAATTCCTCGAAAGTTCTGTGAAAAGTTTGAATAAATACGATTGATTATTGCCGGGTTCTATGCTTCTAACTACATTTTAGAGTCCCACAACACAGTCAAGTGTTATTAAGATGATATTAATCATTAAGAAATTAAAATCGAGAAAAATTTCGAATGAAAAGTCATAAAAAGAAGAGAGAAGAGAGCTAAGTCCATTATGCAGTAGATTAAATTATGAGCCAGTTGGTAATCCATTCATTCCTCCGAGATAGGCCGAACTTAGGCCTATCAATGTTCTTCACATATTAATTGGCGGATATTATTATTAATTATTGGATGCGTGATTCATTTGACATATTTATCTAGTTGACTAATTTTAGATTGCCCAGCATTACTCGTCTAAAGATGGCGGACTTCTTAGCCCTCTTCAAATTAGCATATCGAATGTGTGAACCATTTGGGCTCTGTTCATTTCGCAAAAAATGTAACATTTTTGGAGAATATTTTTCAAGAAGTTATTTTCATGAAAAATGACAATATTTAGGGTGTTCGTTTAAAACTTAGGGAAAATTTTAAAAAAAAATCATTTTTTACTTTTTGTTTTTGTTTTACATTGGCTGGTAGTTGGCCATAAATCTCACTAGGCTCCAACAAATTCCTGGCTTGCCACCATAAGTCACAAACTCACCAATTCAAGGCAAGCCTCGAGCTCGCCTCTCCGCCAGCTTGCTGCCAGAGGCCGCCAGCTCGCTACTAGAGGTCATAATGATGAAAAGTCAAGGCACACTGCTAGAGTCACATTATTTAAAGATAAAAGAAAACGAAATTTTTTTTTTCATTTTTTAAAAAGCAGTATTTTCCCCCACTTTGAATGTGTTTTTCCAATGATGAGAAATATTTCATTGACTATTTTATTTTTCATGAAACGAATGACGAAAAATCCGCAAAATGTTGTCCTAGAAGTTATTTTCCGTGAAATGAATGGAGTCTTAAAATTTGGAAATTTGACACAAATAGTCCTTGAGTTTTGGTTCAATGTACAATATGGTATTGAACTTTTAGTTTGTGTAACATGATCTTTAAATTTTTAATTTATTCAATCTGATCAGAATGATTTTTCTTCTTTGTCATTGGCTGTTTTTTTTTTTAACCCAATCATTGGCTGTATCAAACCCACCGACCTCACATTACTTGCTCGAGAATTGCAAATGAGCTCGCAAAGCTTCCCAATGTTGAGAATATCTTCTCGGTCTCGGAATTTTCTGAAGATGAAAACAGAGGAAGTCATGAAGATGGGAACAAAGGTGGTCGTGATGAAGGGATTCATAAAGCTGAATAATGGAAGTGCCTCTGAAGTGTTTCTGATCAATGCTTCGAAGATGCAAACAGAGGAGGTGGCTCTCGGCAGAGGTGTAGCAGTGATTAACTGAGAAGGCTATACGGTATATCACAAGCTTCTCCATAACACGTGTCCATGAAGCAAGTGGAGAAGAGAGTGTAACGTTTTGTACATTCAGTTAGTTAGCGGTTGTTGATTCAGTTTTAGCAGGTGAAAGATATTTTTGGTTAATTACTGAAGCCGTAATGGAAAATGTATATTAGAGAGAGATTGTAGTAGAGATCAGTAGATTGGGGGATTTCTTTTGTAAAGTTGTAAGAGGGAGTCACTATGCTTTTCCTCTCTGCATCTTCTTCTTCATCGAGTAATACAAGAACTCTCGAGTTGCAGTTCACTTCATCATCTTCCCCTCTGTTCTTAGTTCTATATACTATCTTGTTCTTACTTTTTCCCTTCTCACAGAGTTAGAGACTTGAACTACGAGGATTAGAGGGATCCTACACTTGACTTCTGGACTTCAGCCCGGGATAGAATCCGAAACCCATTGAAACGAGGTCGCTGATACATGTCCTTCTAACCTTAATTATGCTTACATCTCATATAGACAACGAAAAAAGCTAGCGATTTCTGTTCTAGATTTAATTTGCAGCTTCAACACGTTGTAGTTTGGGTCCGCATAGGGCAAACCAGAGTGAGGCCTTGCGTTAGTCACTGCGTTGTCGTCCTGCATAATTCTTATTTTCCGACGACTATCAGGCTCAAAGGGCCAATCAACAGTTAGGGCTCGTCTTATCCACGACCATGAGCGCTGTATGGCGCTCGAGACGAGTTCGATTGGGGGCTGCCTTCGGCGGTACCAGAAACGGAGCGAAGGTGCTCATCGGTTTTCCATAGTCTGAATCCCGCTGTCTGTATATGGGCTGTTCTGCTAGCGTGTAACTCCTGTGCGGCCTTAAACTAAGGATGGTTGCCTCCAGATTGAGTTGACCAATGGTGTGCTCTAGCGCTCACATGAAGAACTCGTTTTGAATCATCGAAGCGTATGATTTGTCAAAGTGAGCTTCTGGATGGGTTCTAGAAAGCGACTGTAAATTGGTTAGAGACTTGTGTCCTTGACTAAAGCTTTCTTGCGCTTCAAGTGTTAAGAGCCAGTCGGTCAAAGTGGGAATAATAGTAAAAGCACGTTGTTGGGCTACGAGTTGTCCAGTCGCGTCTCCCATGTTTATCCAATGTTTCTCCCAAGTTCATAAGTTCCGTTGAATGCAATGACAGAAGACTTTGTAGCTTGTCACCATATTTTTCCATATGTATATGTGCCAACCTAAGGAGGACGAACATCATCCCACACACAGCTTATCATGTCGACTCCGACTCTCCACATCATTCTCTTCGCTATTCTCGCAAGCCTCTTCATCTGAACTCGCTGCGACAATCCATCTCAGAAGGATGTTGCTCTGTTCATCTTCGGCGATTCCATTAATGACGCGGGGACCAACAACTACATAAACACCACTGCAGGTAGCAAATTTTCCTCCTTATGGCGAGACGTTCTTCCGCTATCCCACCGGCAGATTCTCCGACGGTCGTCTCATCGTCGATTTCATCGGTAACTCCTTTTTTGCTGGGTAACTTGTATGCAAATTCTACTCATGTCCTCATAGGTTACTGCTTAATTTATTGATTGTTCTAATTTTTTTTCGTTTTACTTTGGTTGTGTAGCTGAATATGCAAAGCTGCCGCTGATTCCACCATATCTCCAGATGAAAGATGGTGAATTCATGGGAGGGGCAAATTTTGCATCCGGTGGAGCTGGTGCTTTGGTTGAGATTTACACAGGATATGTATGTTTCTTACTTATCGAATTGTTTATCTTTGGCTCGAAGCTTTATTCAACATGAATATTTTGACTTTCTGAGACTGCAAGAAAGGTGAGAAATGAATAAGTTCGTGTTGTTGACTCATCAGGTGGTGGATTTGAAGACGCAGCTGAAGCAGCTTGAGCAACTAGAGAAGAAGCTGAGGAAGGAGATGGGGAGCGAGAAGGCGAAGAGGATAATTAAGGAGGGTGTTTACTTGATTAGCATCGGAAGCAATGATTACCTCGTGCCTCTCGTTTACAATCCTGCTCTGTTTCAGTCCATTTCCATGGAAGATTACGTGGGGATGGTGATTGGAAACATCACCACCGTGCTCAAGGTACCAAAAGACAAGATTTCCGTTTCTGAAAACCTGAAACTTTTGGATACGTGTGATTCTATGTTTAATGTATTTTCTAGGTTCATGTAAAAGTAGATCTTATGAACCTTGTGATATCCTGCAATTTCTGGCACAAATGGACACAATTGGACAGCTGGACGTACAAAAGTCAACGTACATTGACAACCTTGGAAATGAAACGAATTCAGATTACATGATCTTCTTTAAGCATGCTCACTAGAGATGTATTGCTGTGATATGACTAAACATGAGTGCTCAATCCGAACCTGACCAGTGAGAACAAGATCAGCCCTTACAAACATTCAAAGTGTAGTTCTTTCTCATTCTCTTTTTCATGTTCCATGGCTTCAATCCAATTAAGATCTTTTGTGTCACCTAGTTAATCGTTCTTTATATAGCTCCGCATGTGCCGCAAGCATAGGATTGCACAAATATTTCGGTGTCATGTTATTCAACGGTAAGTTGGTATCCGAGCGTATCTCGACTTGTTCATATCTCTAAGAGATCTTAAAGGCGCACTCTGCTGAAAGTATATTCTATATAGTGTGCGTTAGCAGGGGAACCTTCTTGTTCTGGCCTTGTGATAATTAGGCTTGCGAAACATCTGGTAATTGTTATGACATTATAAGAGGATGACATGGTTTTCTGATTTTTCTTTGCAGGGAATATATGAATTAGGTGGAAGAAAATTTGCAATGATTGGAATAGGGCAAATTGGGTGTATCCCAGCCGTGAGACCATTGACCCGGAACGGTGATTGCTTGGACGAAGCCAACAAGATCGCAAAGCTTCACAACGTCGCTCTTACTTCAATTCTCGCGAAGCTGGAGACTCAACTCCCAGGATTCGAGTACTCCTACTTCGACTACTACGCTGCAGGCGCTGAGAGAATCCAATACCCATCAAGATACGGTAAGTTCTTTATGTCGTGGGCAATTAACTCAAGGCATCTTTGCTCCTGTACCACTTAAGGATTTCGTGCCTTTTACATCCCTGGGGTACTGAATAGAAATCCTTATTTTCGATGCGCAAAATCAATTCAGGTTTTAAGGAAGCGGAGACCGCATGTTGTGGTTCGGGTCCTTACAGGGCTAATTCGACCTGTGGAGGCCAGAAAGGAGTGAAGGAATATTCATTGTGCCCTCATCCTGATGAGTACGTCTTCTTCGATGCCGGTCATTCGAGCGAGAGGGCTAACCAGCAATATGCGCAATTGATGTGGAATGGGAGTCCAAATGTAATCAAACCTCGCAACCTGAAAGCGTTGTTTAAGTATGGGAGTGCTTGAATCTCCCCGCCCCCTCTGAAATCATGGGTTAATAACAACATCCCACTCAAATGTCACATTATAAATAACGAGGCATGATGTTGGATTGATTGTATGGTCGTGCTTCCGTTGATGAACCAAGATGTTTAAATAAGTCCTATAGTATTGTTCAAACTTTGACGGACTTGTATTCCTTAAACGTTTTGATAAAAGTTAGAATAAATGGGATTATTACGTCTCTGGTTATGTGCTTTTAACAACAACTTTAGGGCCTGCAACACGATGAATGTCCTTAGAATGAGCTGAAATTCGAAAGATATGCTATTCTATTTGTTTCGTTGAAAATGAATTATTTTAAAAATATCTTTCTAAAGATAATCATTTATGCACTATAAATAATTAATTAAGGAAAAGTATCTTTATTGTCGATGACCATTTATGTCTAAACATCTTCATAGATGATAAAAATATTTTTTGTTTTATTTTTTTTTTACTTTTGTAAAAGATACAAATAGTCATTTTGAGGAAGATATCTTCCCATTATTCATTTTCTATGAAATAAACCCATCCTAAAGTAACAAGAAGAAGAGGAAAGGTGCAGCCTAATAAGTAATGTCATGGGCCAGGTCGATTATCCATTCATTCCTATGAGATGGACCGAGCCTAGGCTACTGATATATTTTCGAACGTTTATTGGGTCCACCCCAAAGGATTATATCATAAGATAAGTAATAAGCATATTAAGGCCGACCTACAAATTTAGTATATACTAATCGATAAGATAGATTGGAATTGGATATTGAATGTGTGATCTGTCGAGGTATCAATCTCACGGATTAATTTCAAGTCACTCAGCATTGGCCTCCTAAAAACGCTGAACTTTTCCGTCCTCATTTAACATATGGATCATTCTTTCCGTCGTTGCTTCACCTAACCAAACTATCTCGAACGGTCAAACCTCGTGATGTTAGCTCAATGTATGTAGATATAGATATTTAGACGTAGAAATAGATCAATGGACCCACCAATGGTCTAATCATATGATCCGAGCATAATCTCTGGATGAGTTGGGGAAGGGAATTGTTTTGGAGAGAGAGACTTCTGTGTAGATGTGTGCTGAGATTGCTGGCTGACCGGAAAGATGGAAAAGGGTGACGTATGGATATGTGAGTTGTTCAAACGCATCTCTCCAGTGTTTAAAATGTGCTGTGGAAGTAAGAATATGCGGAATCATGCAAAGAAGACATCTTTGAATGCCCCCAAAAAATGTTTGACTCTGCCGATTTACGACGTCATATGTTTGGCCATAAGAGGAAAGAGCAGTGTCTTCCAGCCTCCTCCTTCACGAGAAGTTAATAGAACTCGTTCAAGTAACCCGAACGTCCGCATAAGATCCCAAGAGACGCTGCCGTCGTCCGACCCAAGATCGGACTCTTACCCAACCTCGCCCAAATCTAGACGAGCCTAGAGGCCAAAGTGGCTTTGCCCATGGTTGCCTTCACATGCGGCTTTTGAGTATGTTTGGTTCAGCTTTCCCTAGAAATATGCTAAGTAAATTCCCACGTGGCGGCGACACGTCATCCTGGAAAATGGACATATGTCCAGCATGTTAGCAATCTACGGAGATATCAATAGGACTTCTCCCCTTGTTTTTGTCCTAGGGCAGCCAACCCATTTGATGTCATCGTGCCAATGTCCATTTTTTAAGTTATTCTTGTGTCGTTATTAGGATTGATCACTGATCCAGGATCCGCCCTACAATCGGATTGAAGAGGCATCGTGCGGTTTGGTTTTGTAGGAAACAATCCAATCCTCGTTCCCAAAAAGTATGCAATCTTGTTCTAGGGCCGAGTGTTGAACCAAATCGGACCATACCAAAAGAGTCGGTCCACGATTGGTTCCGGGTTTTAAAATTTGAGGATTGACCCCCTACGGTGGTTATGATCAAAGTTAGACTGGCCCAACCTCAAAACCGCTCAACCATAATCATTACTAGAACGATTTGAGTGCTAACAAATCAATTTGTTTAGTGAAAATGTTTCCCTGTTCATTTCAAGCAAGTCTCTCATTCGTTTGGTATCGGACTTGAATTTTCCTCAACAAGGCTCAATCGCCTTCGAGCCAACGTCCTTTTGTGGTATGTTGACATTGATGATTTTGTGGTGCCCTTCTTTTGCCGGACGAGATTTTAGAAAAGCTTCAACATAGCACGTCTCTATGTTCACATGAAATATCCGAATCCGAGAATATACATACATATATACATATATGTATGTATATAATATTATTATAGGAATATTTATAACTTAAGCTCCATTCGTATCACCGAAAACAATTTCTAGGGAAATATTTTTTGAATTTTCCGCCATTCGTTTCACGAAAAATAAAATAATCAAGGAAAATATTTTCCACCAATGGAAAAAATGCATCCAAAAATGGAGAAAATATTTTTCGCTTTTTTTAAAGGGGAAAATATTTTCCGTATTCTTCATTTACCTTTAAATATCGCGACCTAACAGTGTGTCCAGCAAGCCGACGGCATTCGATAAAAGAATACTGAAAAATATTATTTTTTAGAAATGTTATATTTTTTATTAAAGGACGGTGGGTTCCACGTGAAATCTATGAAATCGAATAAATTGGGTTTTTATGGAATTGCGGTTTGTTTTCACACGAGGAAGTCAAAGAGAAGTCGTCTTCTGCGGCGAAAGCCAAAAGAGCGCACGTGCACGTTCTTTTATGGCATATGCACGTGATCGCATCACGAAATCTCGTCCCGAGCCCTCGCTTCAGATTGAGCAAGTGGGGAGAATCTCAAGATAGGTGGGTCCCCCTGTTTCTACCCCTTTTTCTCTGGAAAATTTGTAATTTTGCGGACACCGTCCACTATTAAAGTCGTTCGATTAGTTTCCAAAAGGGGGAACCCAAAAAAAAAAAAAGAAGCATTTCGGCTCCGTCTATTTAACGAAAAATAACTTTTAAAAAAATATTTTTTAAATTTTTATCGTTCGTTTCACGAAAAGTAAAATAATTAAGAAAAATATTTTCCATCAATAACATCTTTAAAAGTGGCGAAAATATTTTTGACTTTTTCAAAAGAGAAAAATATTTTCTGCTTTTTTATTTATCTTTTAAATATCACGACTTTTAACAGCTTGCCTTGACCTTGCTCGAAACCGGCAGCCTGTAGCAACGAGAGCCGGCGGCTTCCAACAACGAGCTGGCAACCTCTGGCAACAACTTCACAGCCTCCAGAGGCGAGTTCGAGGCTTATGGTGGCAAACCGAGAGCTCGTTGGGGCCTAGTGAAACTTATGAAAACAAAAAAAAAAGAGAGTAAAAGATTGATTCTTTTCAACGAACACTCGAAAATGTTGTCATTTTGAAAATATTTTTTAAAAAATATTACATTTTCCGTGAAACAAACGGAACATTCAAATTATAGGTTTTTCCCCTTATATGAATACTAAATGATAAAAATATATATACAAATTATTATTATTGATATATGCAGCCGAGACATTTTAATAGTCCGATAAACTCAAACCTTATTTTTATAAAGACATCAGTTCGAATCGGAGATTCGCGATTGACGCTATTCCCAAATGTGAAAACAAGAGGTTGTGTCGTTGAATTAAGTGGGACTCATGTACTTGAGTGGTCGGGATAACAAAAGTGCCCTTCAAAGGGGATTAGCCCAATGGCATGAAATGGGGGTGAAATTAGAATTTCTCACTTTGTTTGGGGAGCGAAAGTAGTAGAAAAGGAAAAGGCGAGGGCTCGGGATTGTATAAATACAGAACCGAAGCGGAGGAGAACGGCGAGGTGGCTTAGAGTGAAACTCGATCGGACGCCCTCGCTCAGCGCGCCAGCTGCTGCCAATCACCCCGCCTGCAGACATGGCGAAGCGGAGCTGCTCCTGCATTTTCTATGCTGCAGCCTTCTTGTGGGCGCTCCTGCTCGGCCCTGCCATTTGCTATGCCCAGAAGCACATCACCCTGTTCGTGTTCGGCGACTCCCTCTTCGACCCCGGCAACAACCAGTACGTGAACGCCACTCCCGGCGGCCGAGGAGGCGGCGGCGGCGGCGATATGGCCACTTCCCTGCCTTATGGGGAGACCTACTTCAAGCACGCCACCGGCCGCCTCTCCGACGGTCGCCTCGTCCCCGATTTCATCGGTACAGAAAAGAAAAACTTTATTTACCGGACCCATCGTTCGATTTTAGTTCTTATGGGGTGGCGCTATGTCCGGTCCAGTTAGGAAATGGCAAATTTTTTCTCTGGTTAAACGACATAGCACATATGACCGCGTGGCCGGCATCATAGGCCATAGTTAGTGGCAACGTCAATCGGAAATGGTGTTGATGGAACATAAATCTTTAGCAGAATGATACTTGGGATGTCTATTTACGTACAATTTATTCTGTTGTCTGGTATTTGCAGCTGAGTTTGCTAAGCTGCCCATTCTTCCGCCGTATTTGCAACCGGGGACCCAAAATATGACTGACGGGGCTAACTTTGCATCCGGCGGAGGTGCTGTTCTTCCCAGCGATCATCCCGGACCGGTGAGTAAATTGCAATGCAGCTTTGCTGTAGTCCGATGTGGTAGAAACATGTGTATGTGTATAGATGTTTATGTAAGGTAGAGTTGATCAAAATCTCGCCTTTGATTTGAATCAGATTGATTTGGGAAAGCAACTGAGCTACTTCAAGGAAGTGGCGAAATCGCTGAGAGCGAAGCTGGGCGATGCCGGTGCCAAAAGAGTCCTCGGGAGAGCCGTCTATCTGTTCAGCATTGGAGGGAACGACTACTTTCGCCTCTACAACACTAAACCGAACGTCACTCAGTCGTACCGCCGCGAGTACGTGTCCATAGTTGTCGGCAACATCACGGCGGCTCTCAAGGTAACCGCAGCAACTTGCTATTTTGGTCCATGGAGCCAATAAAGAGATGAACAAGAAAATGCAAAGACTCAGGGAACTACTTCCTTGCTCTGATTCCATGTGAAACCAAGCTGCCAACTGATTGCGCTGGCAATTGTAATCTTCCTTGGTACTTGACATGTTCTAATGGATGTTATGATCCGTCACATGCAGGAAATCTATGGGCTTGGAGGACGAAAAATTGCGTTCCAGAATGCAGGGCCTCTGGGCTGTTTGCCAGCCATGAGAGCCAGGAGCAACGGAACTGGGTGTGTGGAGGAACTGCAAGCCCATGCCAGACTTCACAACCGAGAGCTCGCGATTGTCCTCAGGAAGTTGAAGACAGAGTTGCCGGGATTTCAGTATTCGATCTTTGACTACTACAACTCGCTCAAAGATCGGATCTTTAACCCTTCCAAATACGGTAGTTGCCGAGACCCAATATTCCATCGCGTTGTTACATTGCTTATGGCTCGGGACTGTTTTTGACTCTTCCATTTCTTCTCTCTCCTTCGTGAAGGCTTCAAGGACGGGCAGGCGGCATGTTGTGGCTCTGGAGCTTACCGAGGATCGAGCTGCGGGGGGACACAGAAGTATGAGGTGTGCAGCGATCCGAGAGAGTACATTTGGTTCGACGGCGGGCATACGACGGAGGCCGCGAATTACCAGTTGGCACAACTTATCTGGAGCGCGGCGGTACCCATCACAGGGCCTTCCAATGTGAGACAGCTATTCGCGCATTAGTATAAGGAAGTCTCGGAGGTCACCGCCATCGGTAGACTTGCCGGAGACGTAGATTAGCTTGGATATGTATGTCGAGTGCCATCTCTGGCTATTGAGGACTATTCAGAGCACCTTGTATAATTGACGTTGCTTCTATACTGTGGTTTATGCTTGATGGCTTCCTCTATTTTGTGTATCCACAGTCAAAATGGGTTTATGCCCAATTCTTGATCCATATTTAATGGCCCAAGTTATTATATGGATTAATTATATTTAGCAAGTAGGTTTAAAATGATAGAGCCCAAAATATTATGAGTGTTAAATAGGTCAACGACGTATTTAGATTCAAGCAATATCTATATCTCTCTTTTTCACTTTTGCCCTCGTTTAATTTTGCACTTTCTTACTCCATCCTTTCATCCTAGTTTGAGTATGAGATTTCTAAATTTGGTTAAATGGGAAAGTTTTTTAGCAACATATATCGGATACAAATCGGATCGGATTTAGATC
The DNA here is from genome assembly GCA_019926035.1 of Melaleuca alternifolia. Lineage (NCBI taxonomy): Eukaryota > Viridiplantae > Streptophyta > Magnoliopsida > Myrtales > Myrtaceae > Melaleuca > Melaleuca alternifolia. Next base: position 1,821,767 of record JAGKPW010002416.1, on the reverse strand, counting down.
ACTAGATTTTCTTTGAATGAAGATAAGTAAAAAATAAATAAATAGATTGATTAGAGTGAAAGCCTTTTCGACTTGACCCATCCATATGACCCATCCATATGAGGGCTTTTTCATAAACATTTTTAAAGCTTGCCAAGTTGACGAGCAATGAGACATACCATGGGAGATTAGTTAGCAAAGCATGCTTGAAGGCAGGAGCATTACCTAAAAAATAGTCATAAATATATTATAACTGTATTATTTCGGTTCTAAATTCCTTTTTTTCTTCAATTGAATTTTAAACATTTTGCATTCCTATCAATTCAGCCAATTTTGATCTAAAATTGTTGACATTGACTCTAATCACTTTACGAGACGTGATTAGCACTGATATGAATAATTTTTAATGATACTTTATTATATTTTTTATTTTTTATTTATTTTTTCATTCTTTTTCTTTTCTTTCTCTATCTTTTTTTTTCTTCCCTTCGTTTTTCAATCAATTGCGAAACCTCAGTGGGCCAGCTAGAGGTAAGGACCACTGGCCAGGATGAGCCTCGCCTTGCTAGTAGCTGGGGGAGGCTCAACCTCACATGATCTAGTGAAAGCAAGCCTCACCTGGCCACTAGCAAGACCGACCTCACCCATCAACAAGGTCAAGCATTGCCCTCCTTGGCCCTAGCCCTTGGCTAGTTGCCAAAGAATTGTCGAGCCACTAGAGCAAGGAAGAATGGAAGAAAAAAGAAAAGGAAAGAGAAAAGGAAAAATAAATAAATTCAAAAAATATTAATATATTATTAAAAAATTGTTTGTGTCAGCCCTAGCCACATCACGTAGAACGATCATCATCAATGTCAGCGATTTCTAGTAAAAATTGGTATGATTGTAATAATTTTATAACTTCTTTAGTATTTTTTTTCAGCTCGGGTACGAAAGTATTCCGATGAAGTTAATCCTAGTTCGGATTCACAAAGAAAACGAAGGTCTAGAAGTTCAAATCCGTCGTTGAATGTAGATGGTCTTTTTGCTTCCATATATTCGTTGTGATGAAGAAATAAAGGGTAGGGCATGGTAGACGCTTAATTATGTAGACCAAAATATCATTCATCGCTGTGAAACTGGTGAGACATTGGTGCAGAAAGGAAGAGCGTTGCTGCCCATATATACATCATTGTAAAGGGAATGGGTCAAATTTTATGGGCACTCCATGAATCTTGAGTCTCTCTTCTCAGGGACGTCGGTCGATTGCTCTCGTTAGTTCCAATGGAAATCAAACGGCGGCCGGCGATGGCGAGCGCTGCTGCAGTGGTGATCACGTGGACGCTCGAGAATAGAAGATGTTCTCATAAAATAGGGATAACTCTTGTGACGCAGTTTGACATGAGCCGGTCCATCAAGTTGATGATATGTTAATTATTGTCGCGACCTCTCCGAAGGTGTACCACCTAGGGTTCAGCTAATGGATTGCTAAGTTTAACTTAACTCGAGCTCTCCCAAGCTCATACCAATTCGCGACTTAGGTTCAAGTTCTTAACATGCAAAATTGAATTCAATTGGAGTCGCCACTAATCTATTTATGGTGGGTCGATTAGAAACCCATGTAAAATACTGGGAGTAGTATTTCACCCCTACGAACCAGAGATTTTGAATTCGGGGACTTGAAAACCTATTTCTTCTATTTCAAAAAAAAATAATTTGCAGGCAGCTTGAATTGATTTTTATTCCCTAACATGCACGGTGATCACGCAGGTGCGCAAACAATCATTTAAATGCCCAAAGAAACTGAACAATAAGCAAAGCAATAAAACAAGATAAAGCAATTCAACAAAAAAAAATTCTTTTTGGGGTTTTCTATGTGTGTGTAATGCATGTAATAAAAAACTAATCCTAATATGCAACTATCTTAATGCAACCCTAAATGCAATTTTATGGATTTCAAAACTATTTAATGAAACTAATTATTAATAGTTAAATTTAATCTAAACTAGGAATTAAACTACGTTTATCCCTAATTTAAACTAAAATTTTAACTATGGATAATATTCTAAAATGTAAAGACTAATTTAATAGGTGATGCATGGAATATCTAACTCTAAATGCGACACGACCTAACATGCTTTGAATTATGCAAATTCTAAATTAACTTAGCTACGTGACATGCTATTTAACTAAAGCAATTAAATGACATGCAAAAGGGCATTTTTTGGACATTTTTTTATTTATCTAATGAAATTAATTAACTTGTAAAATATAGAAACCTAATTCTAACATGATTCCTAAGTTTCTAGATGTAATGTTCTACCATGCTATGGATTTGTATGCAATTCCTAAATAACATGCAATTTAATGTACCTAAACTAAATGTCATGCGATAACTAATAGTACAAAACAAAAGGAAAAAGACATGCATGTGATTTTTTATTCTATTGGATTGGAAATAAAATATTAAAAATCTAATTTAAACATGCAATAACTAAAATGCAATCTAATCATGCTATGCAATATTACCTAAATGTGATTTAATCTAAACATGAAAATATAATTCAACATGCAATTCAAATAAACAAGATTCCTTCAAAGGGAAATAACATCAAAGCAAAGAAATTCTTGCAGATAGAATCAATAAATTGATCTTAAGCCTTAAAGATCAAAATATCAATTCCATTCCCGCACAATTAATTACCTCGTCTAAAGCCTTATAGACGAAATAAAAAAAATTGATAATGCGGTTGCGAATCGGAAAATCAATTCCAATTGATAAACTTACTACCTAAATCAAGAAAATAAAACAAAAACTAACATGAAAAAAAGGCAAGCAAATCAACATAATGAAAGATGTTTTTATTGCAAAAAAATGTTTTTTTTGTTTTTATTATTATTAAAAAATTATTAAACGAAATAAAATAACATAATAAAATTAAATTAAAGAAAAAAAAGGAACGGGTCAGGCTCAGGCCTGACCCGCGCGCGGGTGAACCCGCGAAGGGAAAAGGATTGGACTGGGCCCGCGATGGGCCCGGTCCAGCTTCCTCTATCACTTTTTTTCCTCTTTCTTCTGGCCTTCATCCCCTTCACGCGTGGGCTTGTCTTTCCTCGACCCCAATCTGGCTTCTCCTCATCTGCAGCACGCATGGACCTGCAACAAAATAAAACCCATCTCACCCAAGTTGCAGGTCTTCTTCTTCGTGTAACCCCCATGGACGGCCCGCAACCAAAACCGAAGAGAACTTGCCGACGTCTCTCCTCTCTGTAACAAACGAACACTACCGGCAGCACGACTCCCTCACCGACGAATCACTCAGCGTCGACACAATCAATAGACAAGCAACTCGAACACCGCAGAAACAACTCAAAGCAACACAATAGTTATTCAAATAAATTATCAAAAACATGCGATGCAGAAGCTAATTGACAGGTGTGAGGGACAAAAAAAATGAAGACTTTGGCCTACAATGCACCAAGAACAAATCAAAATGAATGCAAAAGCTGAATCCAAAGCTTCGGAAACTTGAAAATTAAACGAACCAGCCACACCCATCTCAGTCCAAGGAACTCCATAAAATCGAACAAAAGCTACGAAAAAAAAACAACAAACTCCCCTACGTGGCTCGGGTACGTCGGGAAAGCGCGCGTTCGAACAACCTCGAGGCAAAACGTCGCTCGCCCATGTAATTTACCCGACCACGATCCTCAGGAAAATTGCGGATGAAAGCAACCTCGGCGAGGCTGTGATAGAGACCCACCTGTGAAAGCAAGAAGAAAAACAGGGGAAAGAAGTTTCGTGGTCGGATCGTCGAGAATCACGGACAAATTGTCCACCTCGCGTTCTCTCCCTCGCGTCCCTCTCACCTTCTGGAACTCTCGATCTCTCTCTGTTTTTCTTTCTCTCTGTGTTTTTCCCGAATGAAACCTATTTGCTCTCTTTTCTTTCTCTTTTTTTTTCTTTTGCCGTGAAAATCCCCCCAAAGAAAACTCCCCTCCTGCACGCCATTCTTGGGCACTTTAGAGATGGGGAAAGGAATTTTCGGTCAAATCCAGTCAAGATTTGACCGAAATTCCTTTCCTCTCTTTCTTTATTTTCTACTTGCCTCCTTTCCTTTTTGATAAAAATATATTCTGCCCAATCTTTCTTTTCTTAAAAATCTACTTACCGACAATGATGTTTCCTCAAATGCAATATACAATGAATATATTTTTTTAGGAATATAAATTCCTATTTTCTATTTTTTATGCAATCTATATGCTAAAATTAAAATTAGGTGTCAACAATTATACAAAGGATGAAACGCTCCATTTCGAACTAAATCTAACTGGAAAATCATATGAAATATAAGCCAATCCAAGCAAGATTATAAGCATATTAAGTCCAAGTACACCGGCTCTGTTTTACAGTCGACGGAGTAGAATCCGGCCGGCAGGGGGCCACGACGTTAGATGTTTCCATTGCTGTTGCTTCCATGCTCAGCTTCGGGACCATTCTAGTCTACAAAATGTTAGAAACGCCTAGAGTGATGCATTCCCCTTTTGAGCAACATTTATTTCTTCTTTACTTTCTTTTGATTTTACCTTTGCTTCCCATTCGAGACTCTCCTCATATGCTAAAAAGAACATCTATACAGAAAGGGGACGACATCACGTAAAGTACACATAAATAAGCCCTGTTTAGCAAAATTCAATATGGCCTGATGGACCCTTGCGTATGGGACCGATCCGATCTAGCAAAGGCGTTCTTCCGTGGAACTCCAGTCCACTGGACCAACCAATTTACATTCATTGATTTTGCAGGTCAGGCATGGTCCTAACATACGATCCCGCTAAGTCGCCGATTACAATGTGCATGAAGAAAAAGTAAACGAGAACAATAAGGGCAAGACATGGTGCGCGCTTAATTTCGCTGATCAGACTTCATTCACCGTTGTGAGGAGCCGTGGACGATTCGTTAATTGAAAGAGTAATCAATACGATCGAAGTATATTGCCCAGTAGCTCTTGCAAGATCTTGGTGGGACGGCGGTGCAAAAAGCAGAAGTATGTCTATGACGATAAAGGGAACTGGGCAAATTATATGGACGCTCCCATGTGTTCTGAGTCTCTCTTGTCGGAGATGTTGATCTCTCTCTGTACTTCCCATGGAATTCAATCTGTGAGTCGGACTTTTAGAAGGAGAGGCAGTAGATTGAGCTACTGAGTAAAGGAGTTCGCTTATATCATCGTATGACAACCAAATTGCATTAAGTACACCAATACATGCAAGCCTAACTCTTGTGCATCGTTGGATTTCGCGTGAGACAGGATTTCACATGAGACATGCTTCATCTATTGCATGCAAATTCGGTTTCCATGCATTATGAGCACCTAAGATTTTCTTCTTCTTCTTTTGCATTGTGATATCTCTGCCGAACACTGCGGCATCCCAAACAATCCAAATCGCCATAAAAAAAAAGTATATGTGAATAGAATTATCTCTCTCCTCGTTGAACGACCATGGAGTGTTCATACCGATGATTATGGTGGTGGTACAATGAAGAGAGAGAGAGAGAGAAACGACCACGTGGTGAGTGTACTAGTGGTGGACAGACCCAAATCTTATCACAACCGTCCAATCTCGTGCTTTAAGGGGCTCGCAGTACTTGCTCGATGCCCTTCTTTTGAAGGCAAATGCTGCAAAGGCAGTGACCCTACGTGCGCATTTACAGATGTAGGATGTTTCGACAAACTCGGAGGTTTTCTTTTTGTTATGAGGCTCGGTACGAGTCCGGTTTGTCATATTGCTGGCGAGTGCGATCATTTAAAGAAGCGAATTCACATCTCAATACTAAATCTAACTTAAGCATCAGATGGCATGTAAGCTGATCGTATCCGAACGGACATTCACACGCTTGAAGCCGTAAAACTCACGGCCTGCCAGAGGAAGCTCAGCAAGAAAGTTTACCGCGACGAGTTCATCGCCGGATATAAACCACACGTAAATCTGCCTTTTGTTGAGTGAAAGCTCGATAGAGCCCGACAGACATTCGTGCATGAGTATAGTTTATGTACCGGGGGAAATTTATTCCGTGGACATCGATTCACGGGATCCGACTCATTCATAATATGTATTGATTTTGCGGCCCCAGCGCAGGACCCTGCGTGTCGATTGTTGTGTGGTGCCGCGGATTACGATGCACTCCGGGCCCGGCCAATCACCACCACCACCACCCTGCATGAGTAATCAAGGCTCCCCTTCGGGACCAACCCTGGCGACCCGCAGACGCAATGAAAGCCAGCTTTCTCGCGTTCTCACCATTAAAAGAGAGAAAGAAGAGACTCAGGAGTAAATGCGGACGAACATCGGGTTGACCCACTCTTCTGCATTCCCACCCTTTTGAATAATTAACTTGATGTGAACGCTGACGAGGGTCGAGACATCGTCGGCACGTGAGCTCATGGGAAGCGTCCCGGCACGCACCTCGGAATCACATTCGACGGCGACAGGTACCGACGACGGTTTGTGAGTTGTCTCGATTCTTTAAACCTATTGTAATTGAATTTGTGGGACACTTGAAATTGGGATTCATGCCATCAAACCCCTTGGTTTTGGCAAATTAATGCTGATATATCTGTTGAAGTTAGTCAAAAGCACAGCATGATATAAAGAACTATGCACCTTTGACGTCCTTGGATTTATTCATATTGTTTGCTTTGGCGTTTCCTCAATTGAGCCTCATAGTTTTGTTTTTCAGCATACAAATAAACATTTTTTTAAGAGGTCAACCATCTTAGTAGTACATTAGTTTAAAACTTATCATTACATCAAAAATCGCTTCTACGAGTTAATTTCAATTTTTCATATATATATATATATATGCTAGGCACGTCTACATATTTGTTGTGTAATTCCATTTATTTATTCTCCCTTTATCGCCCTAAAAGCCTGTCAGAAACCACTCTTTATCCAAACTCCCTAGCTTTGGAAATCATTTCCTGCTCTCATTAGATGGGATCGTTACAGTACCACTCATGAAACTTCAATCTAGTCAAGCGGATTATCAATGGGATTTCATTTAATGGCGACACTAGATATTTCAATTTGAGATTCTTAGCTTGCAGCAATCGACTTGTCAACTTCAACCGACATGTCCTTGTCCTCACTAGATTGTGATGTTGGGTCCCAACTGCGAAATTACTTTTTAGACCATGCCCCGATCTATAAATGCCACTCGGTCCCAAATTCATATCAACTGTAGATTTCGTTTGGGTGCTGCTAGAGCAACTCTGCCTATAGCATTCACCACTCAAATAACCATTGCTTCACATGGATAGTTTCAGCTCACTCTTCCTCACATTGTCCTTCTGGGCAATCCTCCTGCTTCAGCCAAGCTGCCACGCCAAGCTGCCGGAGAACCACGTGGCATTCTTCATCTTTGGTGACTCGCTTTTGGATTCGGGGAACAACATTTACCTAAATGTTAGCGGCACTAATTACTGGCCTTATGGACAGACCTTCTTCAAGCATCCAACGGGACGAGTCTGCGACGGACGGATCGTTCCCGACTTCATATGTAAGAGTTGCTCCTGCTGATATATTTCCCCTCTTTTGCCCCTTAATTCTATTTTGGCTGTAAACTTTGTGATCCTTTTTCTTTCCCTCGACACAGCTGAATATGCAAAGCTGCCGTACATCAAACCATACTTGGAGCCTGGGTTCACCGACTACAGCAAGGGGGTCAATTTCGCATCAGCCGGAGCCGGCGTTCTCCCGGAAACTCATCCTGGAACTGTAAGACATATGCACTTTTTTCTGAACTAGTCCGGTTCAATGTGAAGTTGTTTGCTTTTTGTCTTTCTTGATGCGATTGATATGGGACGATTCACTTATCTCTGAAGGATTGTCTAATTGGCTTTGATCAGCTGTACTTTAAGCTGCAACTGAACTATTTCGAGGAGGTTGTGAAGGGGTTGAAGCAACAATTAGGTGAGGCCGATGCCCACAAGTTGCTCTCGAAGGCGGTCTATCTGTTCAGCATTGGAGGGAACGATTATAATGCCATGCAGAACAATCCCAAAGCAACTGCGTCTTTCAGGAAAATGTACATGACCATGGTCCTGGGCAATATCACAGCGGGGATCAAAGTAGATGACCACCCTCTACTAACCCAATTTTATTTCTTGAACACGGAAAAGAATTTGGGAACTAAAAGGAAGCTATTTTTGTTGATGATGTTGCAGCAAGTTTATGCACATGGAGGGAGGAAATTCACCTTCCAGAATGTCGGGCCGATCGGGTGCATGCCGGCCACTCGAGCCACGTCTGGCTCCGAAAAATGCTTGCACAACCCGACCGTGATGGCGAAGATGCACAACTTAGCCCTGTCGAGACTGCTGAAGGAGATCGAACAGGGGCTACCGGGATTCAAATACGCCCTGTTCGATTACTACACTTCCCTCACCAGGAGAACACTATATAGCTCGAAATTTGGTACGTCCCCAAAACCAAGTCCTATAATTCAAACCTGTCATTGAAATTCAAGAGTCGTCGTGGGCCACCATATAAATCAAAGCAAAGCACGGTCATTTAGTACCATTCACTTTTGAAATCACTGAAATGGACAGTTCATGCGTCTCATCGTTGGTGCAGAAACTGGCTGACTTTCTAAAGATATCTGTGATGGCTTTTTTTGTATGCAGGGTTCAAGGTTGGGATGAGTGCGTGCTGTGGGAGTGGTCCATTCAACGGGCAATTCACATGTGGGAAAAAGAATGGCACCGCAAGTGGTTACACTCTGTGTAGCGACCCAAGTGAGTACGTGTGGTTCGATGCTGCTCATCCTACCGAGATGGCCAACAGGCAACTCGCGTCTCTGCTGTGGAATGGACCCTCTCATACAGTGGGGCCTTATAATGTGAAGATGTTCTTTGAAATGTCGTAGTATTTGCTCTGTGTCCTATGCTATATCTACGATATTTGAGACTCCGAGTAATAAAATGCATAGTTTCTCTATGGTATTGCTGTTGCGCGATGTCTGCAGACCTTTGTGTCCATGGATCTTCAAATTGATCATTCATGACATTTTCATCTTAAATTAATTTTCATCTCACAGAAAATCTCAAACTGATACTCTCGACCCAAATCTAACTTATGATATCCCAACCTGAAGGAACTATCAGATTCATACACTCTACATCGCTCGTACCAACCCGATGCATAAACGTAGCGAAGTCCTTGAATTGCAACCAAGACATTTTGCTCTTGATTATTTCAACTTTCTTTATACTTGGAGAAGACAGACAATGAGCCCACCTGCTCACGCGGTCCATAATATTACGCCCAAACATCATGCGGTCTCAGATTTTAGGTGTACCACGCTTGTGAAGACCGTCCGATCTGTGGTGAGACCCGCGTGCAGTCCAGGTGTCCATGAACATATTCCCTTGTTGATGGAAATGAATCGTTCACTTCCATCTCCGAAATCAAATTGAAAATCAATACTAATATCGTCGAGAATCTGCTTAAGTGATTACTAATTCGTAGGATCTCAGCCTAATGAGATCCTCCTTTGATGAAGACAGCGTGCGATGTTTCCCGTGCACCAGACGCTACCAGCTATTTCACCGTCCCAAAGTTTCTTTTGCGCTTATATGTACTTTGCATTACGAGTGCGATGACAGATCAATGTCAACTCACCCGAGGGTTTGAGTGGGAACATGTTGATGGGAGGCAACGATTACATGGTCCTCGAAATCAAACGTAAATCATCTGTCCTCACTGCTGCTTACAAGAAAACATTCTTGACAATGGTGCTGGGCAATTTCACAATTGTGATCACAGTAAGAGCGGACTCTGCAATACTAAGTTCAATACTAAGTTTTCTTGAAGTACAAGGACGGGGTAACTAATTCGAAACGCTAACTTGTGCTCTTTGTATGATGAAATGAATGATCAATGCAGGAAGTATATGCACTGGGAGGGAGGGAGTTTGCTTTCCCGAATGTCGGGCCGATCAGATGCATGAGGGCCACCCGAGCATCCTTGGGGATCAACAGCTGCCTTCAAGACCCGTCTGTACTAGCAAAGATGCACAACATCGCCTTGTCAAGGCTGCTGAAGAAGCTGGTATCTTAGCAAGCTGGATTCTCATACGCGCTCTTCATTACAACACCTCCCTCACTATGCGAACTCTGTAAAGCTCAAAATTCGGTAACGTCCCAAAACTTCACTTCATAATTAATGGAGCACATTTTTCTTAATTGTTCCATGTTTAGGTTGGTGTGAATATCTGGTGGTGCTCTTGTTAATTGGGACGGTGAGGTACAAACTGTGCGGCGACCCGGGCGAGTCCGTGTGGTTCGAACCTGCCCATCCGACCGAGGGCAACACCAATGGGCAACTGGCCAGTTTGCTCTGGAACGGGCCGCCCCGTGTTGTTGGGCCTTACTATGTGAAGATGTTCTTCTATGAGTCTTCCTGAATGGACTCCACCCATTAGAGTTGACCCGAATTTGATGGCAGCACGCGAACAACGTCGCGTTGAGACCACAAAGTCTAATGGACAAGTGAACTCGAGCGGTGATGTGATGGGGGGCAACAAAGCCCTGAATATATGCATTCTATTCTTATCTTGACCCACGTTAAACTCATGCGCTGCATGTTAAAACATCGGTATGTCTTGCTTCACGAGGCCAAGCGACTACTTCGGTTCTGGAAACACTGCCGTTCCTTGGAATCTTTTGGATAAAATATGCGTCTCGTGTCATGTTGTAATCTTTTCTCACAACATTCTTTTTTTCTTTCCTAAGGCATGACTTAAGAGCTACACTACTTTGGTCGACATGGAAAGAGCTATTGCTAATCCACGGCGTGCTTAGGTCGCGAATGATGAAATTAGAAACTAAGTATCGAGGCCCATCCAGCACAAGCTACCTAATCGACGAAATAAGAAAACAAGAGAAACCGCGTGTGGTTAGACCTAATTCCGTGGGTGACCAGAAATCTGTATTATATTTGTTCAACTATTCCAGGCGAGGACCATCATCCCATTAGGTGCATGCTGTGACAACTCGACGTAGCTCCAGAGGTTAGACTGTTGACTTCTTATTTTGGTTTTTATGTCTAGACTAGGTGAACATGGCTCGTACCAGATGCTTGTACCCCCGGTTCAATAGCAGAAGGTTTGTCGTGCACCAATTGCGTTTTTCCTTTTTGCTCGTGAAATTAGAGCCATCAAGCAAGCTATCCAATTACTTTCCGGTCAGACGGAAGTTCGAGATTTAGTAAATTTTGTCGATCAAGTTCCACCTCCTTGAACAAGCATAGGATTCAAAACAGCCAGAAGTTCTTGTCGTATCCCTTGGTGGGGGCTACTGTGTGTCTTCAGTCAGAGATGAAAACGAAAACAAGGGGGGCTCTGTTTCTGTGAACCGTGAGCGATGACCCATGGGGACGGTCACGTTTCGACCTTCGTGCGATCGCTGTCCATCGACCAGTACAGAAGCGAGCATGTGAATTTCCGAGGGCGTTCCCAAGAAAATCGATGCTGCTATTATTCGTGGACGTTTCCGAGTGTCTCCTGAGCGTGATTTCGTTGGTTGAAAAACAGGGCACCTGCTTCAGGGGCCAGGCGAAGGGGGTGGCCAGAGTTGGGCAGAAGTATAGAGAGCGACTGGTTTTGGGTGCCGTACACAACAAAAGGATTTCTCTTTCTTTTTTTTTTCTTTTCTCTTTTTTTTTTTCGTGCGTGGAAAGATCATCGAGTGGCAAACGTAGGTGCCACGTGAGTCGGCACAGACATGTGACTTTCGGAAAACGACGCTCGGCCCAGCCCTCGACGCGACACGCTCCGGGAGAGTTTTTCTAGGTTCCCTCCTATTGACACTTCTCGATCATCAATCAATCATGCTGTCCAAAAGGGTCGTCGCGAAATTGCCGCAAGAGGAAGCTTGTTCCGATCAGAATTTTTAAATCTACATGCGAAGGAACTCAATCGAAAGTAAATCCGATAAATTCGAGACAGATATGGTCCGAAGGGACATGCGGTCACGGCTAATTTGAAATTCGGCTAATGTGAAATCGAATTGAGTCATTTCGAATGTGATTGGGAACCCCTCTCTCTCGCTCCCTCTCAAAACACGCATGTCCTGAAACAGTAGTTAGCATGCCCCACGGTATCTTTCCTTTCTGTCCAAAATCAGATGGGGGCCTGTCCAAAATTTCGTCTTGGTTTTCCGCGAGCACCGGGAGAAGCCGAGACGCGCGCGTGGGCGAGACGCCAAGGGGCGCTCTCTCCAATAATTGGGTCGGTCTGACCTCTATTTAAAAAATCCCTGTCACAGTCCGACGTGGCGGGTGCTGTTGGCCCCACACGAGACAGGAAGCTTTTGGACGTATTCGAGGGGGAGGGACACCTCGACGTCGCTGTGGCTCCACGTCATTTCCCTAGTCCAGCTAATTAAGCGGCGGTGGAAATGACCTTCACATTCATCCCGGCGCAAGTCTATCCGTTCCGTCTGCGTCGCCGGTGATTTAGATGGAATATTCGATGCATCCAAAGAACGGCTCGTGACGGTGGCGGCCTCCGACGGTGCGGCGTCCGGGTCAAGCCCTATCCGACGAACTTCTTTCCTCCGCCGGAGTGAGAACCGGATTTCATGCCGAAGTTCACATGCGTTCGGTTCCGCCGACCGGATTCTCCTTGAACTGCGACGATAGCGAATTAGGTCCATGGATCGGATCCGATTGACAAAGGTCAAGCTGAAGACAGCCAGACGGCAGAGTCACCCTTGCTCGGCCAAACACGAGGAGTGGGAAATAGCTGAAATTTGTCAAAGACTTCGTCGGCCATGGCTAAACGATTGGATCTTACTTGCTCTTGATGTTCAATGAAGAAATAATAGCACATGTGGTATTTGATTAGTTCAACATAAACAACTTCGGTTCAGTTAGGGACGTCAAATAATCCAATACATATTGACTTATTTAACTCGTTTTGATCTATTGTCAAACAAAACAATTCTAACGATTCATACCCAATCCAATTCATACTGCTAAAACATTTTTCATGTTTAACTAAGTTTACGGAAATTTGTTTCTTTATTTTTAAATATATTGTTAAAATAATTTTATGCAATACAATTTAGTTGATGATTTTTAAATTATTGTTTACATTTTTTTATTTTTTATTTTAATTTTTCCTCTTCCATTCACCGACGAGGCTTCAGCTTGTCAGGTTTCGACAAGCTCGACCTTGCCAACCTCAGACGATGCTCGAAACTCGACAAGACGAGATCGAGCTTGTTGAAATACGATGAGTTTTGACCTTGGCGACCTTGGGAAAGCTCGACCTCACAGAGTTTAGCAAGTTTCGATCTCTTTGTTAGATCCAGCGAGGTCCAGTTGACACCACTCGCCTCATGACCTGGCTTCTTGAGCTTACCCAAAGGAGAATCAAGCCTTGCCAATCAAGGGGCTAGTTTGAGCTCTCACTAACCTCAACGAGGCCCGAACTTGCTAATCTGGTGAGATCTTAGCCTCCCTGAAGTCTAGTGAGCTTGTCCCTCACCTCTTGGCTGGCGACTCACTGAGAAAGAGGGAAAAAAGATAAAAAGAAAAGCAAAGAAAATTTGAAAAGTCAAAACGATCAATTTTTTATTTCTAAAAAATTAAAAATAATAAAAATACCATAATTTTCGTAATCTAAAAATAACTTATTAATGATATTTAAAATTAATTAGAACACATTTATAACTCATTTATAACCTATTCAAAACCCATTAGATTATTGAGTAACTTATTTAATATCCATTTAATCTTTTAGGTAAATCCATTTATAACACATATGATCCAATATTTTGATCAATTTGGCCACCTCTAGGTCTAGTATATAATGTTGTCTTTAAAATTTTAATTCATTTAATGCGATGCCTAGACTATGTGGAGGCGTTTCATATTGAGTATTAGATCAAAATTCAGGGGTCACATCAAAGTTCATAATCCGCTTTGCACGGTCTCATCGGTATATTTTCACCCTTGATCAAAAGACAGTCGCATCCGATTGGGTGAATGAAGTTGCTTTCCTTGAAAGCAGAGTAAGTGGCCATGGCTCGGTCCAGCCACCACGATAGGGCGGGGCTTGAGCTTGAAGCAGGGCATCAATCGGCCACCTCATCTGGACTTTAATCCACATGGGTTGGTGAGCGTCGGAAGAGACCAAGCTTTTGTGGTCTCCGTCTAACTTGATTGCAACACATTGCACACATCAAAATCGGATAATGAGGATGACGACGGCGACCGCCACAACGACGGCGAAGTTGGTGGTGGGCAAGCCAAGTAATTATTACTTCCAATCCATTGTGCATTGATTGTTCTGGAGACCCTCATCCCATGAATTCATCATCACGTTTTCCTCCCATCCCTTCATTTATGTTTTCCCCCACTCCCTCCTTCGTCGAGGATGGTGACCCCAATTTAATGACATCGTCCATGATTGGGATATAGTTTGTTGTGGGGTGGAGTGGGGTGTCTAGATACCAACATAAATCAAACGGGCGAACCCGTGCATAGTGTCCGCCCCTCGTATGTACAGGAGCCATAGTTAGAGCTAACCCCGACTCTATCGGGCGCCCCAATTAGGCTTGATTGGCTTGATAAACAAAAACGAACAGAACTAGGCAAGCAAATCCCTCTTTAGACCCGAATCGGAGATTCTGTCATGTCCAACCCAACCTTGGACCAATTCCGTCCATCTTGTTAAAATACGTCTCGATTTTGAGTCCGCAAACGGAACTCGAAATGAGATGAAATTATCATTCGTGGAAGTCCAAATGTTTCATGTTGAAAGTTTCCACATTTGTCCTGATAAGATGTTGGCCAAGCAAATATAGAGGGGGAGTAAATCGGTCAAGAAATTGCGGGGAAACAAAAAGGAAAGTCCCACTTGGACTTGTATTGACCGAATTTGGATTTCTGAACATGGATTTCCTATTCCATGTCGACTTCGGCCTCTGGACGTTGTTTCCCTTTCTATGGCTCTCCATACACCCACGTCATGAAAATCTTCAAGGAGTGCTGTCGACGCGAGAGGATTGAAGCCGTTTTGACGAGTGCTTGGTAATGGAGTTTTCCCGTCAAATTACATTCAAGAATTTAAGTGCATATTAGTTAATTCCTTCGCGAGATCGAAATATCATTTTGTGAGGAATTACAATAGCTAAAGACTCATTAGTTATTTGATATGATTTAGACTCGAGAAAGTGTTTGAGTGACTCAAGTGTGGTCATGACCTCAGTTATATAACTTGATCCATAATGGGAATCATTAGTGTTTTGCCGTGAATATAAATCCCTACGATGGAACCGCATAAATCTAATATCCGATTCATTTTCTCATTCTGTCTATTTTATCGGTTGATTGTTTGGCTTCCGCAGTGAATCTTATATGACAAAATTAGGATTCTTCGTTTTGGGCGGGCTTAAATTTAGGACTTCCAGCCTCATACTAAGCACGACCCGCCCAATTGATCGATCGACTCTAGCCACGGAGCAATGCTCAAAAACCTCTCTCGAGCAGACGAGGTGATCAATAGAGCAAAAATTGGGAAAAAAATTCTACGAGTTTCGAAACATCAATTGCTCTCGTGTCATGATTAGCGTCTCCCGAGTAAAGTGACCGCGTCAAACACGCTCTGAGTACTCATTAGTTAACGCCCTTTAGTTTTAAACATGCAACGGAGGACATTACCTAACCGTCGTTATCAAGTGTGAGTGTGTGTGTATATATCTGTAGTCTGAACGGGCGAAAGGAGCAAAAGTCGGACGGGGAAGAGGCGTCCGAAGTTCCCGGGCGTACACGAAACCTTCGACTTCCTGCCACGATCGCGCGACTCCAGTGGCGACTTTTAAAAACCTTCTGCTCGCCTCACAGTAATACAGACAAGATCGAGGATCGACCATGATTGATCCCTGCGTTGTCTGAAACAAACGTGGCCTTTGGTCGCTGTCAATAAAGCAAAAAAAAAAACAAAAAAACAAAGACCCAACAAACTATGAAGGGGATTAGTTAATCATATCTTTAATTGACTTGCGACGATTTGCTCCGTAATGTACCCAATTGACCCGTTGAAGAAAGACTTCCGGGCAGGTGACTCTTCTAACCCGCTAAACTTCGATCGGCGCTGGCGCCGACGCCGTCGCGTCCCCGGCTCATCGTTTTTCACATGCAAAAAAAGGGGGCATTGATTTTATATGCTTATTTTGAATTCTTCTTCTCCCAAGGCGGGCTCTACCCATTAATTGTTAAATTTTTATATGAATAATCTTGACCGAAATTACATTGAAAATACCAAGATTATGCATATTATGATATCGGTAACCTGATTTTTTTTTCGAGATATGAAAACCTTCAAATTTATGTCATTGCGACAAAAGTACTTTTTTAAACCGTTTGCTGAAAGTAAAATCCAACTTCACTCCGTTTACATATCACGTCGGACTCTTAACGATCGTCATAGACGGAACGGGGATGGAATATCTTTGTTTCGACACATGTACACATTTAAGATATTGACAACACGATGCTTATTTGGACATTGGCGTCACGATGACCAAAGTTTTTCTATTTTTGCTGGTACACAAAGGGTTTATTTGTTAGATTGATAAGAGTTTGGGGAATCGATGACACGAGAAAAAGGCTTGGACTAATTGATGTCACCTTGGGCAAAATTGAGGTTCTTTCTTTTGTGATTTCGTGGGGGTTTTGGGCCAGTAAAGTCAGAGGTGGTGCCGGCATTGTTTAGGTTTGATTTATGGTGTCCTAATACTTAATATTAGCTTATCGAGCACTTTTTGCTATTAGTCACTTGCCACTTGGATCAGCTTTTTAACGTGGATGATTAAAGAAATGCATGAGGCTTAAAGAATAAGGCCACTTTATTCGCGTTTCCATGAAGGAACGCCAGCACAAAAACGTGGAAGTGGAGTTTCGCAACAGCGCTCGGACTTGCTCGATGACCAAAAAAATCCTTCATTAGTGAATTAAGCATGGTATATACTGATTGCCCGTTAATTTAAATTTTTTTTTAAATCGTCGCATTTAGTTGCATAAAACCCGATTACTCGACGTCTTCGTGTGAGGTGACAAAGAAGGAACTCTCAAAAGGCGAGATAAAATGAAAAATATTCTCACTGTTCATGGAAATATTTCGATAAGATATATTATTTATAATGAAATTATTTTTTATTGACTAATTATTTTAAATGATTGTTATTAAGAATATCGAGTTATTCATGTTGTCGCAAAATAAATGGAGTCTAGGCATCCAATAATCGGTAATGCCCATTTTCCCGTAGGCAAATATGCTCGAGGGTTGACTAGAAAGAAAGAAATCTTCGTAATTATGATGATTAAGCATTCGCGGGTTCATACCATATGCAAGAACGGCGTTAATTTCTTGGTCAATAATCGCGCCCCCTCCGCAGATTTTCTTCTGCTGGCTTAGGTCAATCCCACTAATTAGTGTCACTCGATTGTCGTTGACCGACGCTGAATTGACCAACTTTCCGTATACACTTCGAAGCACCATACGCAGGGTTTGGTACCACCAAAAGGGAAAAAAAACTTCAAATTATGCTAATTATGATATACTCCAAACCTTTTTTGTACCACTAAAAACACTAAGCTCATCTCTTGTAATACAAACATTCCGAACTTTTATCAATATGAATTATGTATATGATGTATATGTATAATTTTAAGTGTTTTTGTAACATAAAAAAATCCTGAGATAAATGTGTCATATTGATTAAGTTTGAGATTTTTAATGATGTAGAAAAAATTAGGATATTTGGTTTTTTTATTTGGCAGTATTTGCCCCAATTACAAAACAAAGCACAATTAGCCTCGAGCGAAAGCTTAATAATTGATAGGTGAGAGCAACTAAGAACCACATGGATCAGGCTGGTCTAGTTGAGAATTGGATTGGACCGGAAGTGTCGATCCAATACTCGATTCTCAAAATTGGAATCGGTGTCCGGATGGTTCAGTCCGGATCCCAATTCCTAGGAGGGCCAAACCAGACCGATAAATTTTTTTTTATATTTTAGTAAAAATAAAGATGTAAAAAAAGAAAAAAAATAACTCAATTTAAATTTCTAAAATTTTAATGTATATATTTAAGTTAAAGAAACTCAATTTTTTAGAATATTCCCGACCACCCGGTCCCATTTTATTTCCTAAGAACCAAATTGGACTCGGTCTGGTCTCGATGGTCCGATCCGGTCCTGATCCTAGAGATCGGGAACCAATCCCATCAGTCCGGTTCCTGATTTCGGTGAGGAACGGACCGTCCTGAACCATGCGTATCCCCAATAATTAAGACATGATTCCGTACGTATCTTATAAACATTAGAATAATCGCAGTATGTATACATATTCTTTTCTGAGAAAACCCCCAGGTTGCCAACTCGGACGAACGAGTACTCGGCAATCATGTGTTTTTGCAAAAAAAAAATTGTCTTTTTATCTATTCACAGAATTTATTATTATTACTTTTTAAATATATCATGTGGACGCCGTTGTCGGAGCTCCTCTCTCTCTCTCTCTCCCAAACCTTCGCTCTGCGTTTCTGGAAGCTCTCTCTCAATCTGCATCGGCGCTCGCGCGTTCAGAGCTTCGTCTGGTGACGAGCTATCTCATTCCACGTTCCACTTCTCGAGCTCGGCTTCGCGTCTCCGCTCTCGCTTTCGTCCTCTTGCGCCAGCGCTCCGGTCGGTGGCTTCGGAAGGTCCCCGGTTGATTTCGTGCGAGCCGGCTTTGGTGGCACTGCGGGCTTCGTGAGTTGGACATGTTCGGCTGAGTTTCGGCCGAGTTGTTAAAGAGAAGGCGGAGGAGGGGGGGCGGCCTGGGGATTCGCGGGGGTTGGCGAGCATGGCGGCAGAGCAGCGGTGCCGGATCGACGACGAGGCCGACTCCGGCGCTTACCGCTTGCAGAAATTCAGGCTCTACGAGACTCGCTCGGTACGTGGATATGAGCATTTACCCGGACGCTTTTGTTTTGCGTGTTCCGAGCGTCTGCCAACTTGCCGCTTCTGCTGCCACTGTCTCTGCTTCTCGTGGATGAATTGGAGTTCGTGTTTTCGGATTTACAAAATTGGTTTTTGGGGATGTTGCTTTACTTGCTGCTCCGGTGCAACGCCTTTTTTTTTCCCGCGGGGTTCGGACGTGATTGAGTTTCTCTCTTTGCTGATTGCGCATTGCTAGTTTTAAGTTCTGTCGGTGAATATGAATCGACGAACCCTCTCTTTTTGTGCGTTGAAAGCATTTTCAGATCGTTTTTAGTTCGCGTTTGTGGTTTAACGTGTTGATTTGCTACAATTGATCCACCTCACCTCCGTTCTATTGGTTTGCTGCATCTCTTGTTCCTTCCTTCTTGGAATTTTTTACAGTGAGGAGAACTGCGAAAGGGGACTCTTAGTTTCATTTCGTTTTGGACGGTCGCGTGAGATGAGAATTATCTTGCTCATGATGCAGACGTCCTCTCATCTATTTGCTTAAACGGCTTGGGAGTTGAGATGGGCAAGATTAGTTTGTGGTTGTGCCATGATTATATCTCTCAGAATGTACTTCCTTGACTGATAAATTAGATATACGTCTGCTTAAGTTTGTCTTCACCGAAACCACTTTTTAGAAAACATTGTAGTCCGGATTTCACATTGCTGCGAGTCATATATCAGTTTACCTAAGGCATGGCACCTTTCTTACCGTATGACATTGCACTTTTAAGTCTTTCAACTCTGATCAAAGCTAATGGAAGTAATTGTGGGGCCCATGCCCCCGGCCACTAAATAATTCTAACAATGAAGGAGGCCAGAGGGACTTAAATGTGTGAATATTCAGATGATTTTGTCATGCTTTCATAGTGTAGTGAACAGATCCAAATCACTTCAATGTATTCTTTTTGCTTCTGAAGAAATTTTGCTATTTGGAGTCTGAAATCTGATGACTGAGTTGATTCCATGATTATAAGTTCTCAGTATTGATGAACTCACCCATAAAGGACTTGCTGTATCCGTATGTCTCCATCTCTTTCATGGTAGGCTGATATGTTTATTTTTATCTCCATACATGCGACAGAATTTCTACATGATTGGAAGGGACAAAAACAGGATATTTTGGAGAGTGTTGAAAATTGATCGATCGGATTCTTCTGAGCTAAACATTCTTGAGGATCCTACCACATATGCAGAGCATGAGTGTGGTGACCTGCTAAAACGGATACATGAAGGAAACGTTGCTAGTGGTGGCCTTAAGTTTGTGACTGTATGCTATGGAATAATTGGTACGTCACACCCAAACTTAGTCTTTGAGCAACTGATTTTACCATGAAACTCATGGTGTTTCTTTATTGTCTAGGGTTCATCAAGTTCTTGGGGCCCTTTTACATGCTGATTATTACAAAGAGAAGGAAGATTGGTGATATTTGTGGCCGTGCTATATATTCAATCAGCAAGAGTGACATGATTCCAATCCCAAATTCTCAAGTCCATACAGATATGGCTTTTTCTAAGATTGAGAACAGGTCTTTTGTCCATTCTGAAAGTAAATGTACTATACCTGGGTACCGTTAAAAGATACCAATGAGATTAGCATTCGGATGGTCATTTCTCCCCTGTATTTTGAAGATTGATTTCGTGGTCAAATGCTCTATGTTCTCTTCAGCTTGATTGCAATTATTGGACTTGGAACTTAGTATGAGCTTAGCTAACTCCCTTTTTTCTTATTACTCGTGTAGCAAATCTCATTTTTCTGTCAACATTCTATCCCTAATTTAATCAAAGATATTGGTCCTATAAGATCAAGTTTCTGTTAAAGATGCCTTGGTTCTTTGCTTATATGTTCATACAATGGATGACCAGTTAGATTGTAGCTTTGGCATAAGGTTAGCACACTTTATGACTGCGTACTATCTAGTGAATGAATTTCTAGAAGTCATTGCCAGTTCCTTTACTGCAAATGGACAGGGTGAACTGCGTTGCCTCCATGATCTTGTAATGCATAATGAATGATACAAGGCGTCAGCAACAGTTTCCTGTCATCAATTTTGTGGTTCAAATTTTTGGATTAAACTTATGCTTCATGTTTGATTTCTTCTCCTGTGAGTTGTGTTTTAACCAGATGCTTCACCATTTTGTCATTCACGTAGATACAAGAAGCTCCTGTGTGTGGTTGATCTTACAAAGGACTTCTTCTTCAGCTACTCATATGATGTCATGCGTAGTCTTCAGAAGAACTTGTGTGATCATGAGTCTGGGCAGATCCTTTATGATACAATGTTTGTTTGGAATGAATATCTGACACGTGGAATTCGGAATAACCTCAAGAGTACTTTGTGGACAGTTGCATTGGTACATGGATTCTTTAAGCAGGTATGGATTGTGAAGTACTTCAATCAGAGTTTTCACTGGATTCAGGATCAAGTGCAAGGGCATAAAACAATTCATATAGCCGAACCCATTTGATGGGATAAGGCTTAGTTCGTTGTTGTTGTTCCATTTAATCAACTTTTTATCTTTAGCTTACTCATCTCATTGTTAATCCATTAAAATGGTTTGAACTGAAGATAGCATCACGAAGATAAGTTAAAAAGCAACCTCGTGCATTTTCATGATGGTTTGTGCAAAAACTCATGTACCCAGCTGAGAGAATGAGAGAGTGATGACAACATGCTGCTGTGTTGTATCAGGTGAAGCTTTCTGTCTGGGGCAAGCAATTCTGGTTCACCCTGATCGCTAGACGCTCACGACATTATGCTGGCACCAGGTAACAGATTTTATTTGGTAGTCTGAGGAAATACTTTTCCACGCATCTGTCTTTATATTCTGTTTACTTTTCTTTGTTACTTTTCATACCAATGTTAATAGGCCAATCTTCTGCTTCATTTTCTCATCCTATGCCGATCCTGCTAATTCATCTCTTGTGCAGATATCTCAAAAGAGGGGTCAATGACAAAGGCAGAGTAGCTAATGATGTCGAGACAGAACAGATCGTGATTGAAGATGTACCTGAAGGATGTCCAGTGCAAATTAGTTCCATCGTGCAAAACCGGGGCTCAATCCCTCTTTTCTGGTCACAAGAAACTTCTCGATTGAATCTTAAACCCGATATAACATGTGAGGCTTGTGAAGATATAAATTATGTTTTTTTTGTTTGGTTCCCCACAACTTTACCGATATCTTCCTGCCTAACTCCTCCATTTTTTTTTCTTAACCAGTATCAAAGAGAGATCCCAATTATGAAGCCACGAAACTTCATTTCGAAAATCTGGTCAAAAGATATGGAAATCCAATAATTATACTAAACTTGATCAAGGTTTATATCTCTCCTAGTTCCATGTTTAGACAAGCATTATAACATCATTTACCATGACACTTCTGAAGTTTATTCAAAAGTTACTTACCCTCTCTTCTTCCCGGTTATCTTGTTACCTTTTGACAGACACATGAAAAGAAGCCTCGAGAAACTATACTTCGTGCAGAATTTGCAAATGCTATCAGATGTATCAACAAAACCTTATCTGAAGATAATCGTTTGCGGTTTTTGCATTGGGATCTGCACAAGCACTTTAGAAGGTGATAGTCTTTCCTTTTCCTGTTTATGGGATTTGATGTTATGCTGAAATGATGGTTGAAACGTTGTTCTTGCTTGTCCTGATTCACAGCAAAGCTAACAACGTGTTGGAACTTCTCACAAAAGTGGCTGTCTATGCAGTAAACTTGACCGGCATTTTTTATTGTCAAGTGTCTTCTATTTCTAGGATGGAAGGATCACTGATTTCATCTTACTTTGGGTAAGTGTTACCAGAGAAGCCACTTGTCCTTGAGTACAAATCTTCATCTACATTTGCTTGAGCCAAACTATAGATTGATTTTTGAATTCTGGGGAATTATGTAGTTGGATCTTGTCAGATCTTTTCAATACTATTTGCTACAAGTTCTCTGCTGGCAATTTACTGACTTGTAAAATGCTACAGGAATAGCTATAGTTCTGACTGCAGTTCTCTGAATTTCTCCAACAATGGTGATGATGCTGATAGCTTGGAAACAGAAATCAGCAGCAGTAGCAGTTGCTCAAAATTGAAGTTGCCAATGTTTCAGAAGGGGGTTTTAAGGACCAATTGCATAGACTGTCTAGATCGTACAAATGTTGCCCAATATGCATATGGTTTGGCTGCTCTAGGAAGGCAGCTTCACTCAATAGGATATTTGGAATCTGAAAACATTGAGTTAGACGATCCCTTGGCAGAGGATTTGATGAGTATTTACGAGACGATGGGTGACACACTTGCCCTGCAATATGGAGGTTCTGCTGCACATAATAAGGTCATGTTTCTCCCCTTTTCCATGCTCTTATGTCTCTTCAATGCTCGGAAAGAATAATATCGGTGCCTGCACTACAAACTCAAAAAAGAAAAGAAAAGGAAAGGATATCCTGTGAGATTAATGGCAGAAGTAATGAAAGTACATAGTGAACAACAGTGGACACTCTAGCACTATATGGTCCGGATGCGTATTTCTTTTGAAGCCAAAAAAAAAAAAAGTTATTGGATCTACAAGAGTCTTTAAAATGAGAGATTCCATCGACCTTGATATAATCATCAATATCCTTCTAGTGATGTTTAGAACTTGCATTGCAAGAGGTTTGGAAATCAAGATTTCTGCTAAAACTAAAATCTAAACATTCACGAAACTTATTAATGTGTGACATTGTGTGCTAAAACCATCTTATAATATTCTGTCCGGAGTTTGCTTATATTTTAGTTGTGCGTCTCTCTTGTTTGTAACATCTATGCAACTAAATTTCATTTTGCTTCTATGATCTGAAGAGTTAGAAAATAGTAATGCAGTTCCACCTCTTTTGCATGAAGCATTAAAGGACAGGAATAAGTAGTACACATGTCAATGTGCTGGGGTGGCCTTCAATTTAGGAACTGCTTGTTTTCATCAGGAAATCTGTGCTTGAACCAATGTAGTTTTCGTGTGCATACAAAACACATGAATGCTGCTCTTACAATGCAAAAAGTATTCAACATGAGGTGCAGTACTTTCTGATCAATTTCAATATCCAGTTGAAGACTCAAATATGTTAAGATTGTGTTTGAATGGACATAAGTTGATTTCTCTGCTTGCTTTTTAAATCTTAGTGGTGGAAACAAGTTGTTTCTGAAATCAAAGTCACTGAGTTGTGAGATGGATTCATTTTGGTTTGATATGCCAAAATCATGTTCAGTGTGTAATGTCAGATTATGTGCCATAGAAAATTCATTGCCACTTTGTTTTTGGTATATCCTAATCTGGACTGTGGATCCTAATTGGTGCTGCAATTCTGTTCATCCTCATTCTTTGCAACTCTGGCTTTTACCCTTAACACCTTGATTTCTACTTTTGATCTTAAACAGATATTTTCTGAGAGAAGAGGTCAGTGGAAAGCAGCAACGCAGTCCCAGGAGTTTCTAAGAACTCTTCAGCGGTACTACAGCAACGCATATATAGATGCAGAAAAACAGGATGCCATCAACGTGTATGTAAATTAGCCTTTTGTTAGTGACTATTCAATGTAAAATTGAGAGGATCTGTTCGTGTCACTATCTCTCATCACAGCTTAGCATAGTGCATTTACTTAAGTATATCACTTTGACAATTTTTGCAGGTTTTTGGGATACTTTCAACCTCAACAAGGGAAGCCTGCTTTGTGGGAGCTGGATTCAGACCAGCATCACAATGTTGGAATGCACAGTGCTAACTATACTCAAGAGACTACTAGGTACAAAAAGGTCCCCCCCCCCTTTTTATTTTTGAGTTATTAAAGTTCATTATATCAGATTTAAGGAGCTTATGATTGACAATATGTTGGCTATAAGTGGCAAATATCTTATCGGAATAAGCATTGTGGAGTCCCTCACAGTTAGAGGCATTACTTAATAAAATGGAAGGCTGACAGCTTTCGGACTCCCCAGGCCCAGACTACTTTGTCTGTAAAAATCAGAGAAATTGAGGATAATTCAATATAAGCATAATACTGCTTTCGGAAAAATGACAGAATATGCTTGGTCCTCCTTTCTGATGCGATGTCTAGTAACAATTACATAGAAGCAGACTTAACTCCAAAAATAAACTGCTATCTATGTTATTGGTAGGTCATTTATCAGAAGATCACTCTCTGATGGTAATATTCTCCTGGAAACCAACACTCCAATAGCAACCAAAAGTCTAGTTCAGAATCAGCCACTAGCTGAGATTGCAGAAGGGACTAGAAAAGGTCTTTCAGAGTCGACGTTCGATATTTCGGCTTGTGAGAGCGACCTATCTGATGAAAGGTATGGCTGCTTGACATTTCAAACTATCCTCATTTTTTAGGGTTCTCCCACATAAGTCCTGTTTCTTTTTTATTTCCCGTTTTTTCCGGGGTTGAAGACAGGATTCATGGCATAGAAATTTTCTTGCGACAATATCCTAGTTTCTTGTCCAACTTGACACTAACAATATGTTGATTCTTTCTTTCATTTTTTTTATTAAATCTAGGAGGTTTATGTTTGAGCCTGGTTTTTATTTGCTTAGCGTTGTCTTTGTACCTGATTTAAACAAGCCAGGCTCCCAAAATCAAAGAAAAGACATGGGCCAATTGCTAAACCCCTTTGAGGCTAGGCCAGCTCCTTTTGATAAATAAAAGAGAAGAACTATCATATATGGAGTATCGTTTTCTTGATTGTGTAGATCTTTGATGTTATATGAAGGGAAGGCACTGCGTGGGGATGAGTGGGTGCAATTGCACCAGCTGAAGTTTTGTTTCCTTACAGTTATGCTAAAGAGAAACTTGTTATGCACTTCTCATCTTTAGCCCATAACCCCACTAGACTTGTTAATCCACACTAAATTTGACCCATGATATTCACACATTATCGTTTGAAGTCTTAAGCTTTCTTGCAAAGATTACAACTAAAGGGGAACTCATAGTAAGAAAAAGAAGCACCTTTGTCTCCATCATTTCTAATCAATTCCTATGGTACTCTTTTTTCCTAAGTACATCCACTTGTTTCAAAATACTTGTTCAATCAGGTCAAATGAGATAAAGCATAATAACAGATTTGGTGAAAATTTCAATCCAAAAAGATATGCATGTACGATGATTGTACATAGATCATGTTCATTGTAAAGAGAAATGAGCTATATTTTGATGCTTTTCAATAGATTAACACGTGCCAATAACTATGAAACATTAACTAAAACTTGTTTCTTTCTCATCATTACATATATCGGAAAATGCATCCCCGTGGGGCCCGCTTCTTAAGCTTCCCCCAAATTTGACTTTGTTCCAAATTCTCCTAAGCATACTCATTTTGACTAAACAACTCCCCTGAAGTGGTGCCAGTTTCTCAAAGTTCCGTGCAGACTCGATTCTGTTCTAAAATACCCAAATTTGATCACTTTGACCCAATAAAATCCCTTGAGCTCATTGGTGTTGAAAATAATGGCCAACCAATGAACACATGGTTGTCACGGGCACATTTTGCTCCTTTCTGGCTTTATAGGTTAGAAAGAAAAAGGTTATGGTTTCTTGAGCATACATTGAAATTTTTGAGATGGGGAATCACTACAGATGTGGGATTAATAAGGCCACAAAATTCTGTCTTAGATGTACTAATGATGAAGATTGGCACCTCCAGTGTCGATTTTCATGGATCTGGATGGCACTATAAAACCAAATGGTAATTGTGATGACTGTCCTCCTAATTTTTTCGGTTTTCCTCCTTGAGATTCATCTTTACTTGATCAGTTTCTCTCAGACGTCTGTCTTGAAAACTGAACTGGACTTATCAATTGGAGTGATGAATTTTTTTGCTTAAGTGTTTGAGTGATGAAATTCGTTTGCTTATGTGTGACTTAATTAGTGCTTAATTGCAATTTTTTTGCAGATGTACACCTTCTATGGATCCTACGCAACTTTTTAAGGATGTAAAAGAGAATGACTGTCCTGAAAGTGATTACATTTGCCACGATACACATGGCAATGCATGCAACTGTTCGAACTTTCTGGATGTAGATTGGCTTTCTTCATCGGGAAATTCCTTTGAGGAAGAAATATATGAAAGGTACCTTCTAGAGTGTACTCACTTTCTTTTTTGGAATTTTCTGGTAAAAGTGAAGTATTAAAGTGGAGTCAATTCGATGGATTTTTTATTTATTTTGCCAAAAATAATGGATGTTAGCCATTCTCTTTGAGACATTCCTTTCTCGGATAACATGGAAAATCCAAACCTTGAACCCAAATACTCCCCATGGAGGCCCACAGAGTACCTCATACACGTGCATCATATAAGAATCCACATGGCAGACCTGGCTTCAAAGATTATCCCTAGTGGGAGACATTCATGCACACACATATATAAAGACATGTAAGATGTTAAATTCATGACTGAATTTGGAGATGAGAAGAGCATGTAGGTGCCATTTTCACCTTCAAAGCTGCTTTTCTAATAGTATTTTCATGGAAACCAACCACTTTTAATTAGTCAAATTCACATGTAAACTATTTTGAGGGATAATGACTTCCTCAAGACATTTGTTATACTAAATAGAAGTTAAAAATTTGGGTCTTAGTGCTTCACAACAATCCAAATTAATTAAAAAATAAAAATTACGAAAAGACCATCCTTATATCAAGCAGGAAACAAGCTCCAACCATATATCTATTGCTGGTAGTGCTTCACAACAACCCAAATTATCTAAAAGATGGAAATTACAAAACAACAACCCAAATTATCTAAAAGATGGAAATTACAAAACACCATCCTTACATCAAGCAGGAAACAAGCTCCAATTATATATCAATCGCTGCGCAGGTTTGGTGCTGTCATATTCTTTATTTTATTACCATTTACTTGTGGATAAACAAAATAGGGAGGATTTTCTCTATTTTTAAAAAGGAATTAACCAATCTAAAAGGGGATTAATTATTCAGACCAGTGACCAGAAAAAACATAAGAATGGATGAATACCATGAATGGGTCTATGAATCATAAATTAAAGAGACTGTACTCAAGCAAGACCAGATTTTACAAGAGAAGGAAGCAGCAGAAGAAAAAAGGCAAGGAGAGACACTCTGCTTGTCGGAGTAGGAGTAGGAGGAAAATCAGCAGTGGAAGGCTGAAGAACGTCTCTACTTGCTTGCTGACAAAAAAAAAATGATTTTTCATACTTTGGCAATACAGTTTATCCGAAGCAGCTTATTTCTTGATCATTTTTGTCTTAAGATTTTTTAGCCATGTGTCATCTTTATGTCCTTCCTCTTCCTTTACGCCTGCCAAAGATTGTTTTTGGGAAATCTGTAAATTTCTTAAATTATTTATTAGTTGTCGATCTCATAGTTGCTTCTCTTTTAAATGGATACAGGTCATCCATCACTGGCCTGCCACAGGATAATGATGTGAATGGACCAAAATCAGCTTCAACTGCATCCGGAAGCCAGTCATCATCTGCAAGGAAGGTCAGTAGTTTATGATTATTACTGCTAAGTCTAAAATTTTAGGACTTTCTTTGATATGGATTAATTGGTGTGTGTTGCTTGAGCATGTGGAATAAATGGTCCCTGCCAGTGCGCAATGCAAATGTTGCAGGCCTTTGCTTCCTTTCTTTTCTTTTTTTCCTTCAACTCTTTATGTATTGATTTGTGATGAAGTTGGCAAACATCAATGAGTAATCCATGTGATCACTTATCCTTGGCAATCCCATTTTCTTGCCATGACTAAAAGTTGTGGCTCTACTTGGATATGCTACTACAAGAAGCGAATGTCCTGATGGGACTTGTCTGCCGTGTGTGTGGTCTCGGTTGTTTCCCACAATCCCTCAGCCTAATGAAACATGCATAAACTTCATACCTGGGGCAGTTTTTTCTGAGGGAGGTAGCTACTGTACCTCCCTGAAATTGGTAGAAATTGGGATTTATTTATACTTGACTGGGATGGGGTATGATTTACGGCCTTCCATCCAATAAATAGTTGTTTTCCATTGAATAGATTGTCCATATTTTTATACTAATCTCAACGTATGCATCTTCTAATCTCGTATAGCAGATACTTTGTGCGCTACCTAATTAGTTATTAATCAGGTGCTCGTTCAATGGTCTGAGCGTGTGATGTACGGATTAACCTTCAAATTTGCACTTGCTCGTGTTTGAGCCCTGGATATTGTCAGTCTACCTTGACATATTTATCTGATTATGAATCGTTCATTTAAAGTCGACATTTCCTTGTGAACTCATTTGCACCAGGTCTCATTTGCACTCTGCCTTTTCTAATAGATTCTTCCCGTCTCTGCCTCTGCTTGTAGGAAAAGAAACATGCCGGAACTCACACAGATCCCGGCCAGATTCTGGCTGAATATTCTGATGACTTCATCCGTTGGGTTACTGATGGAGAAATGCTGTCCCTTTGATCCCACCCTTTTGATGGACTTGACATTTATCATATTCATCCGGTTCAGACCTGTCCGAAGGGCTGGGTTTCTGACGCAAGCAATAAAACAGCGGCAATTCCTTTCAAGGAGAAAAGGACATCGCCCCATGTAAATAGCCTGCAGAATTAGTTTAGATTATTGGAGCATTTGCAGGAAATAAATGGTGCCATCCTTATCTCCATCCCGCCAACAATGCAGTGTAGCTTCTTTTCTGCCCATTCTTTGTACATAATGTCTTCTATTATTTGGAATTTGGAGCTTCAGCAAAAAAATTTACTAGAGACTCGTAGGGTCATTTTTGCAGCGTAGGTGGCCGCTCATCCATTCTCCCAAGGTGCTGAAGCGACATAGATGCATCCCTGAAAATTCTGTACATTGCACAGTGATGGCATACGTGTTCTTGTCTATATTTCTTATTGGCCCTTCTTCCCTTTTCGATGATGATTCTCCTTTGGGAGTTCAAAGTCATGATCTCTCCGGACGGTTGAGAATTCTCAATCTTCAAAACAAATTAGCATCTCTAAACTCCGATGTGCATCTTCAGTGTTTGATTACCCAGCATGGGTCTTCTCCCTCTCTTTTGGTTTTTTCAATCGGTACTTGGATTGATTTGAGAGTCAAGTCACATGCATTGAATAGAACAAATAAAATTGGAGTCAAGGATGATATTAAACATTACACATTGGCCAAGGGCCCAAGGGTCCATCGTCTACTTTTGAGATCTCCTGTTCTAAAAGATACTTTTGAACTTTTGCTAATAAAAGTAGTGCAAAGTCTCCATATTATTTTTGCTATTTTCTTACTTGTTTTGCAGACTCCTCCACCTAAAGCACATGCATCTCGCAGTATAAAATGATGCAGAAGGAACTATCATAGATAAGGAAACCAGTAGAACCAAATACAGCATCGCTTGACCGGATAACAAAAACTAATGGCAAAATCTCTCTAAAGAAAACTCATCTATAGAACTATGATCCAACAAGTCCCAAACCCGAAAAGATAAAGAACTGAAGATGTTGCCCACGAGCAGGGCCAAAATTTTCACTCCCACCCAGCATCATTTGACGGAACAGCTGGCGCACTAGCTGGTGGTGCAGCCGCACTAGGTGGTGGTGTAGCCGCATTTTCCCAACCATCAGCTGCCACAGGTGCCGCTATAAAGAAATTAAAGATTATTAGTCAATTACAAGCCACAAATGGATACTAATTATGGAAAATTAAACTCATGTGTACCTGACTCCATCCAGCCAGTTGGTTGGATTGCAGACACGGGTGGGGCAGCTGCTTCACTAGCCCACTGAGAATCAGGGATTTGAGAAGTCCATTGGTCAGGTATAGCTTGTCCAGCAGCATAATCGGTGACCCCATAATCACCTGGAACAATAGCTTCGTCCTCCTCCTCTTTCTTAGCTTCCTCAGCTTCTCTGTAGAAGAACAGATCGACCTGCAATCATTTAACAGGAGCAAGCTCGTTACTATTTCAACTGAATGATAAACGGCTTGAAAGCTTCTCTCAAATCAAATTAGAAGAATGACATGTCTGTCGATTTGCTATTCTCTGCTAAGGTAGGATACAAAACGTAAACTTATCACATGAGCAATTAAAATGAGTATGAGCTCCTACCATCACATCCCACTTATGGCCAGGTGCGATCGTACCACGCATCTGCAAAACCATCCTTGCCAACAGCCAGAACAGACACCCAATGCTGTGCTTCCCCTTGTTATTTGCCGGGATCCCAATATCAACATACCGCATTGGAGAGTCAGTGTCACAGAAAGCGATCGTCGGAATGTTCCCAAGAGCAGATTCTTTAATAGGCTGCAGGTGTAATAAACCCAACTCATGAAATGGGGAACATCATAATTGTAAGAACGAGATACAGCCATGGCAATAGACAAATCAATAAGGGCAAAGTATAAACTACCAAACTATATCATAGGAAGACAAATCACCTGGTGGTCGGTTCTTGGATCAGTGAGGATGAGAAGACGCGGCTCACTGAAAGATGTTTGGAGCTGGTTAGTGAATGTACCTGGCGTGTGCCTCCCAGCAATGGCGTGAGTATTAGTGTACTGGGCAAACTTGAGAACAGCTCTCTGACCATAGGGTCTAGCGGACTGAACAATGATGTCCTGAGGGTTCTCAATCGCAACAATAACCCTAGCTGCCAACTGGAGTTTCTCCCATGTTTTTCCAAGGTTAATAATGTAGATACCTGCAATCAAGCATTGGTGCATCAGCATCAAACAGATAAAGCTAGATGAGGTAACTATCACTTTGTGTTCAATTTCTTTGCTACACAAGAAAGTGAAAACAAACCCAATTCTCAGAACTAATAGAATGAATGTTCAAATATCTAAAGTTCGTGCATTTTGAGATATTTAAGGACATGAAAAGTCTATCTGTGATTAGCTATCTATTCAATGACACTCGGACCCAAGCCTCAACAGGGGCACCAAGGCCTGAGGATCAATCGATACCAGGAATGAATTAAGTTGAACTGCTTCCGTGGGAAACATAAAGGATCAAAAAGCAGAATCCATTGCAGACCCATCACAAACACTAAGAAGACCATTATACCATCCTCCACTCGGGCTAAAAGACATAATCAACCAAATACTCTGGTCAGCCTTCGTCCATTTCCTCAAACTCAAGCATATACCAGACAACTTAAATTATACATTCACAAGCATATATAGAGAATATGCAATTAAAGTCCTTCCGGATCGACCAATTCACCTTGTACAACTCAACATCAGAACACAACCTCCAACAAAAATAAACCTGTCCAAATCCCCATCACGTAACCTATTAATGCAAGCGCGAAAACACAATCCTTAAACTGTTCCCGCATATTCTCTCGCCCAAAAAGAAAGATCGACACTTCACGAAATTTACATATACCCGGCCCGCGAATCTTTCAAATGATACGAAAGCAGATCTCAGAAGGCATCAAAGGGACGAGAGACGAACCATCGTTGCGGCGCTTGAAGACGTAACGCTCCATCTGGAAGTCGCAGTTCTTGGTCCCGAGGTGGACCTCCGCGGCCAACATCATCTGAATGTCGGCCTCCTTCTGCGACAGCTGCCTCGCCGTCGCTGCGGCGGTGGTCGTTCCCGTCGCCATGCTTCTCGCTTCGCTCTCTGTCTCTGCCGCCGGAGGAAGCACAAGGGATGGAGCTCGCTGCAAACGGCTTGTGACGACGGAGGAGAACAGAAGAGAAGAGAAGAGGGAGGGTTTAGGTCAACCTGCTTCGCGTGCAATTTATATGAGGGTGCCAGAGAAACCCTAGCTGCTTTCTTGACCGTTTTGTCCCCGTGTGATTTGGCTAACACCTTCTCTTGAAAAAAATTCTATATGTCCTTCTAAAACTTAGGGATCATTCGGGATGCGAAATAATATCTATTTAAAAATAATTTGTTTTGTATTTCTATTCTTGAAATGAGTTTTCAAATAAATAAGAATACGTTTGATAATTCTGAAAATAGAAGAAGTATAAATGTATTTAGTTTAACTTAAGTTTTTTAGACTTTTTCCTCTTCTTTATCTTTTGTCTCCTTTAGTCGACCGTAAAGTATTAATGATGCCCTACAAATGGCCAAAGACTCGGATCAGCAAGGCTGACCTCACCTAGTCATTGTGAGGCCAACCCTTAGCTAGCCACGATGAGACTAAACTCACCTACCCACGATAAGGCTTGCTAGGAAATCTAGCGATCACTTAGGAAAGGAAGAAAAAGAAGGGACAAAAATATTTTTATTTTTGTTTTATAAAATAAATGAAGCAAAATTTTACATCTGATTCTTATTCAAAGTCCATTTCTTAGTTACTCTTTAAATTCGAAGGATAAATTTTTTTTTATTGATGTGCAAAAATAATCGTGTATTTTTTTTTATATTTCAACAAAATAAAAGAATAGATAAACAGAAATGTTACTAAATTGATTTCTTAAAATCATTTCAACATTATTCAAAACAAAAAAATTTGTTTTGACCTCACTTCCCAAAGAAAAAAAATGTCTTGAATGCATCATTCGTTTTTAACTTAAATGACAAATTTATATACTTATCAAATCTTCATTAATTTTTTTTTCATTTATACTTTATCCTTTAATTATATAAAGAACTGACTACATGAATAACTCATAAACTTTCATCTTAATGCTCCATATGGTCTTTAAAATTTTCCTGATCTAGACTAATTCCTAATCTTTGAAAATAGAAGATTAATTGTTCGAGTATTAAGAGCTTTGCCCTGCAAATAAGATTAATAATTTTGCAATCGGGCAAAACTATCATCGGCCACCATATGAAACAAGGGATACCACTGGCTGTGGCATCAGCTCATGCAAGCTAAAGACCTTCAAAGAGCAGTCCGATTTGCGGGTCACCTGCAAATGTTTAACCCATTCTTTCGTTCTCTTAATGTAAAGTCTCTTGCGGAACTAGGGCAAAAGCTGCTTTCCGGGATCCCGCGGCTTTATAATACCGCATTGCTTCGAGGAATGCAGAGATGGAATGATGGTGCACAGTGGTAAGACTGCGCTTGTAGACCAGCGAACTGTATTGAAATGCGTTGCAGACAGGCAGTTTTAAGGAACACACGCACAATCTAACAACACCGGATGCCGCGAGAATTGGTCAGTTCCAAACTGAAATTAGACAAAGACGTCAAACATTAAGTCGAGGGCTGCGACCTATCTTCACAAAATGGCGTACACTCAGTGGTTGCGCACCGTGCGCATCGATACGGAACAATCCCAACCCTCTTCGAGCTTTAGCATTGTCCTAATCCAACAAAGTTCACGCACCTACAAGGCTATCGCAAAACAAAGTACCGAACTATGAACTGGCGAAGACGCGGCAGCGAATGGCCGTCCTCAATTGATGGCGATCTCAACTGTCTTGGGCTTGGCGGGCGCAGGCAGCTTCTCCACCGTGACGGTCAGCACTCCGTTCTCACACTTGGCGCTGATGGCCGACGTGTTGGCATCGTCGGGCAACCGGAACTTCCTGGTCAGGTTCTTCGGCACCCTCCTCTCCAGCCTCACGTATTTGCAGCTCTCTTCCTCCTCCGTGTCCTCACGCTTCCTCTTCCCGTTGCTCCTTATCACCAGCGACTTCTGATCGTCTTCCACGGTCACCTACATCACACGCCGTGTGAATCAATCATCACCGCCAGAAACTAACGCAGGCGCAACGCTACTTCGAACTTGCAGGGCAATGACACTTAAGATAGTGATTGATTCATACAACCAGCATACGTCTCCTATGCGACACTTTCCGAATTATGCACACCCACATGTTTATCGTGTTTTCTTTCCAAAACCCTTCTGCCATGCGCTCCCCGTGTCCCAGCACTAACTAATCCAAATTTAGCATCAGCCAGTCACATTCCAGCATTCAAGCCCGACTGGAAAAATGGGCAAGGTCTAAGCTCCACCGGAGTACTCAGAACTCGTGCTCTCGATCGCTCCTCCGAGCTGCTCTAGTTACGCACTTTAGAACTTGCGCACAATCAACTACTTCAGCTTCTCAAACTCAGATGAATCGTGCCGACCAGTGGATCGGATTCGAGTAGCTTGCCATTAGCTTGACTGGTGTTCACCTTCAACTCTTACCTACCCAATTAGAACGACGTCAAGTGCACCAAAGTAATAACAAGTAACGAGGCACAACGACCAAACGAGGACCCACCCAGCTTCGCATTTCAAATCGATTACAACGAAATCGGGCAACTGTATTCTGGAAAATATAGGCACGAGTTGTGCCGCATCAGACGAAATCTCTAAACCTCCCTGGATTACTGAAAACTAGAACTGCAATGCTCAATTTTTCCCTCTTATTGATTTTAGGATAATCAGGCTCGAATGGATGATTCCACCATGTTCCACTCTATCGCTGAGTTATAGGAATTTCATCAAAAAATAGAACTGATTAATCCTAAAACAAAAATCGAAAAACTCAACATTACTGTTCCACTATTCTTGAACAACTTGAAGTCGATCTTCTTTTCGCACTATTACGGATACAAAAATAATAATAAAAATTTAATTTAATTATTTACTGCTCTTATCAAAAATAAGATTAAATACGAATTCGAGCCATAAAAATCCATAAGACACGGTTTTATCAAGCCCACGTCCTAAAACTGCATCGAACTGAGAGGCACGGACAAGACATTCCTGCGATTTGAACGGACAAGAAACAGGGGAGGGGCGATGGGGAGTACCTGAATGTCGGACCTGGAGAGGCCAGGGACGTCGAAATAGAACACGTACTCCTTCGGGGTCTCCAGAATATCGGCCGGGATGCTCGCGCCGCCGCCGCCGCCGCCCTTGCTCTCACCGGTGGCCTCGTGCGGGCGAGACGAGAACACGAGCTTCTCGACGCTGTCCGGGAAATTCAAGAGGTGGCTGACCAAGTGATCGCCGTCCAGCACGACCCGACTCATCGTTGGATATCCGTCGGCTATCCACGCGACCCGAGAGAACAAACGAAGGCAGATTCAGCTTATGCTCTGCAACGGAATGATTCAGTTCAGTACAGAGAACAAGGAAAGTAACAACGGAGGGAGAATAAATAGAGAGAGGAGCAGAAAGTTCGGGAGAGGTCGAGGAGGGGATAGACCGGAAAAAACTGGAAGGTCGTCGGCCACGTGTCCGGCGAGGGGGATGTGGTGGAAGCATCTCTTTGCTTCTTGAGGTCTGACGTGGCAACTCCTCTTGGCGTCGATCGCGGACAAATTATTGAGCCCGCGACATTAAAGCGTCCTCTCAATTCATAAATCTGAGAGGGAAATGGATTCCCTGCATTGGGTGCCCTGCCATGGCTTATGGCCGTCTGATCTGAATTGGACGGTCCTCAAAGCATATTAAGGAGATTCGGGTCCACTCGAGAGGACCCTGAATTTGGAGACGTCAATAGTTCGGTCCGGTCCGGTCCGGATCGGGTGGGGTTACCTTTTTGAGCTGAACCGCGAAGACGCGGTTCCAATTCCGAACCTAAAACCCAAGTCGGATTGAGCCCAAGCATGCGATCATCACGGTGTTGTCCAGCTTGTACGATGGGCTATCCCAACGAGCCTCGGGGCCCATTTGAAGGCCCGTTGGGCCGTGGTTTGTCCTCGGTCGCGATCTGAGTTAACTAGGCGACAAACCCTTGGGACCATGCCCATGCCTTGGTGACGAGCACGAGCGCATCTGTCATGAGCTAAGCCTAAATCTAGGAGGGCAATCATTACCACGCGACGCGATTCGAATTTGAAGCACATGGGCAAATCTCCAGAGTCCAAGAAATATTTCCTCCTCACTTTGTGCCTCGAGACATTCGACTCGCCAATCCAGTGGCGCAAAATCCGTTTGAGCGTGCATGAGAACAGTAGCTTCCGTCCTATGACCTCCCTTTGATCCTCATTAGACATCTTGAAATAATTCCAATTTCGTCTCCTTTGAACCGGAAGTAAACATAGAGTCTGGCCATTCTTACTGCGTGCTCGTGGTCGTGCTCGGCAGAGAAAAGGAAAACAAGAATCGCCCCAAGAACGGGTGCTTATTTTTGTGTACAATTTCATGATAAAGATGGAGATCGTTTTCAAGGATAGCAGTTTGATTTTTTATCCGTTTGGTGATATAACGACAAAGCGTGACTAAAAACGTTTGTGAGTGTTTGGATCTCATTTGGAATAACGGATATTGAAAAGGGTGAAAAAGCAATCGGTTGATAAGAGATTTGCTATGCTTAGGAGAACGATTTCCTTAATTTAGAAACGGGGATTCATTTTTCTAATTCTAAATGCGGGTGATTTCTTAACATTTTATATGTATTTTTATGTTGCCTAAACATTTTCAAGGAATCGAAACGCATAAAAGCCCGGAAAATGAATTCACCGAAAGCTCTTTCATGGAAACAAACGTATCCTAAGATCTAAATAATCTGTACAAATGACGAATTGAAGCACACTTCAACTTCCTGAAAATGGGGTCCGTACATGAACAGCAAATGATGGAAGGACCACCGTCTTTACATATAGACAAAAACATCCAATAGAGGAGCTCCTATCGTCTCTCATGCACCAAAGTCGGGACCTTGGACCACCCATCGAGCATGTTTGTCTTCGATTAATAAAAGTGTTTTGGGGCGTTTCCATGTTCAGCGGCTGCTCTTGTTAATTCAGACAAGAAAAGCTTCTTCCATGACCGAGTGCTTGCTCGGTAGGAGCCATGAAGCCCTTTAAAGAAGGAATAGTGACGTCGGCCATCACAACACGTACGCTTCCAGAGGAATCAGTAGTGGAAGCAACCCTGGCCTTAGCTGTTGTGTGTTTTTTTCTCGCCTGTCTCACATGACCAAGAGAGTGTAAAGACAGTGTAAGTGTTCCTCGGTCTGCATGAATTGTTGACCAAACGGGTATTCTTTCTTGGGGACTAAGGTGGCTTACAGAAGGTGGCTCACAAGCCTTCTCCTCCGCATCGTTCGTTGAAAGCTTAAGTCTCGCGCCGACATGAATTCTCTCATCTTACACTGTGCTCTGATAAGTGTTTGAATCCAATCTCAACAGTCGATGCATAGCTTTGTTTGCATTCACCGACGGTCGAAAGTTTGGTTGAGAGCTGAGACAATGATAGTGGAGCCATGCTGGGCGGAGAGTGTCCAGCAATGCGCTCGATCCCATCTATCCGGACGAGTCGAGTGCTCAAAACCATTGCAGAAGAGCAGACCCATCACCACCATGCCACCATTTACTGTGTAACTAGGACGGTAAACTCGGCATCCGTACAAACCCACACGTAAAGCAATAAGATAAAATCTAAAGATGGCACCAAAATATTCATAGGAGACCTATATGCATGGGACACATTTGTCCCATCTCTTAAGCACGAAGGCAAAGCTGGCCTCTAGCAGGAAGTCAGCATGCCCCGCAACAGACAGAGAGCGACAACTACTTGCAAGCGCAATGAGGACACCACCAGCTTTAACTCGCCCTCAGAAAGAAACCAGCTGTCCCCTCCCTCTCAGATTCTCGGAACCGGTGTGACTTCCTATTAGCAACCCACGGTTTCTTTCCTTCCTTTCTTGTCCTCTCCGGTTCTCCTCAGCGCCACGACTCCCCGTCGTCTTGTGCAATAACAAATAAGAAAGCAACCTAGCTGTGTTCGATCCACATGTTTTGAGAATCCAAAAGGAAGAAGAAAAGACATAGCTTGCCAAGAAGAAGGGAAAAATGTTTAGAAAAATAGTGGGGGAAGAGAGACAATAAAGTTGCTTCTCCTAAGAATTGGCCGTTCGCCTTGGAATTGTCCCGACAGCTCTCCTTTGAACTAATCAAGATTCGCGCAAGCCGTGCTTGTTTCAAGAAGGTAATTAACCTACAGGTTACAACCGAAACGGATTTCTTATTAGGTTTTAAGTGTGGCTTTTGACACTTCAACGCTCCCCATCATGGGTGGCACTCAGCTGCCTCTACTTTATTTATTCATGTTCCGATCGTGTTATTATATTGTAAAGACATGATATTCTCACAAGAGTCCTCACCTATATGTCCACCTAATCAATCATTAGTTAATCCAACAACCACCGATAGAATAAAATCAAAAACTCAGTCGGCTATTATAAAACCGAGAGATGCGCATTTGTTTATCAACATGCTTGTGATATCAGAGTTAAGTACCCAAAATGGGTACAAAAAAAAAAATGCCCATCTGTAATAAGTTTACATGACAAGTAAGATTAGACATATACATACCTTGTCAAAATCTTAATCTAAGAATTTAATGAATGAAAACACCCAAAATGGAAAGATAGTAAATAGGATGGAAAAGAAAAATTATGGGTTGGAACTTGGAAGGGCGGTCGGACCATCTTCACGCCTCCACGCCAACAGCCAAAAGGAGGTGCAACTTGCTTTCTGCCCCTTTTCTTTTCTGGGGACTAACGAAAATATCTAAAACTTCGACATAGCTGTTTTTCTATGAACCTGCGGGCCATGCACGTCTCCTTGTCCCTCTTCCTTTCCTCGCTTATATACGAACCTTCCTCCTCCTTTCGCCTCCACCTCCGCCACCAGTTTTTCTCTCCAACCCCCCGTCGCTCTCTCTCTCTCTCTCTCTCTCTCTCTCTGTGAAAATGGCGAAAATGGGGAAGCTCACGAAACTCAAGTCGGCCATCAAAAGATTCCCCTCCTTCTCCAAGCTCTCCCGCAGCAACCCCTCCGCCGCCGTCGCCGCCGCAGACGATCCCGGGAGCGCGGCCGCCGGAGCAGACGGCAATGTGAGGGCAGTGTACGTGGGGAAGTCCCGGCGCCGGTACGATGTGGGCGCCGGCGTGTTCGAGCACCCGCTGTTCCAAGAGCTGGTCGACAAGTCGTCGCCGTCCTCCCCGCCGTCGGACGCGGTGGTGGTGGTGTCGTGTGAGGTGGTGCTGTTCGAGCACTTGCTGTGGATGCTGGAGAACAGCGGCGACGGGGACGCGCAGTTGGGGTCCACGGACGAGCTGGTCGAGTTCTACACCACTTGCTGACATCGAGGGCTTGTCGGGTCACTTCGCATTTTTTCTTTTTTTATCCCATTGTGAGTTTAATGATGATGATGTTGACGAGGATGATGATTAGGAACAAGTGTAAAGAGTTTAGAGAGCTAGTTTTAAAAAGATAATAAAATGAATCGAGGCGATGATGAGTGTCTGTTATCCTATGGTTTCGTTGATATATTACTTGATTTTCGGATGATTTATACGGTACAAGCTCGTAGTTCGTAGCTTGATTGAAGAGTAAATGATCCGCATGTCCGTAAGACATGCACATTAATTCCATCTTTTGTCTAACCACATAATCAATGCGCATGCATCTGCTAATCTGCTAGTAGTCTTCCTACAGAACACCCTTTTGCATTCAATGGAAAAATGTCAAGACAAAAGAAAAAAATTACGCAGAATATATGTGTTTCTAAGAGTAATCAAGCCTTAGCTCCGATGTTACATGAGCTAGGGTTTACATTCCTTTTCGCGATTTCTAAATGTTATTGAAAAGATTTCTATTCCGTCCATCTTTGCTAAATCAACGGAATCAGATTCAAACGTCGAGATGATTTTCCCAATTAAGACGCTGCATTGGATCAATTTGTTCGTGTAAATGCTTTACTAATTTATTTATTTTCCTTTTTGAGTACGAGAGCACGTCCTACCTGTTCTCAAATTGTGACGTAACATTCACGTGGACTGGCATAACATTTCTAACTGGACAGCACGGAGCTAGGTTCAGTACTTTGTTCCACTCGTAAAAAACAAAAGGGATTTTTTTATACCTAAGTCCTGTTTGTGTATCTATAAATGTCGTCACTTATTTCGGGCA
The DNA here is from genome assembly GCA_019926035.1 of Melaleuca alternifolia. NCBI lineage: Eukaryota > Viridiplantae > Streptophyta > Magnoliopsida > Myrtales > Myrtaceae > Melaleuca > Melaleuca alternifolia. Next base: position 1,780,963 of record JAGKPW010002416.1, on the reverse strand, counting down.
TCACGATTGCGATTAATCGAATTCAATTATACATGGTAGTCATCATCGATCGGCTGGACAAAGCTTAAATTAGAAGACAAATTATCGCATGCCAGGGAGAAAAGACACAAAATGCACACATTCATTTAATCTTTTTTCTCTTCTGCATAATGCTTTTTCTTTCCACGTTTGATTACGACAATCAACTTTATCCTCAAAATACAAATTCTCGAATCAATGGTAAAACATGCCACACAAACTGAGGCTACACGGCTGGCGCACGACATGGAGTAAAAAAAAAAAAAACTAAGTGTCGTTTTCAATCGCTGTCAAGGTAGTGAAGAACGACATGTCGCATTCGTTAGACGACGGCAGGACCGTTTCCATGCGGAAGCTTAATAAACTAAACTTGGGAGGGGAAGCGGCTGGCAATTGAATTAAAACCGGCAAGTCAATGATGATATGAGCAAGAGTCAGCTGCGCGCGTTGTTCGGTGGGTGATCCGTTAGAGGAATGCGATGGTTCGGGGAAGCTAATGATTAGGTTAGTTATAAAGATGCCTTCCTATTGACCTATAAGCATAGGTGTTTTTCTTGATCGCGACATGATTTGGGCCTTATTAATGCGGTCCTTGCATATGTGGCACTCTTGCTTTCGCTTCAAGTTGAGGTCGCTTGTACTTTAATCAAGTCATCGGTTGTTATGAATCACACAAGTACATAAGAAAGAGTCACTGTGACTAAATCGACATTTAGAGTCATAGTAGTTTAACGTGATGTATATTAAATTTGGTGAGTCAATTAGGATAATCTTAGAAAAATATGAATTGGGTACTTAGTTTGCGAGCAATGTGAGCAATAGGTGGAAATGGCCGTCTCGAATGAATAAGAGGACTCTCGGCTATGAACTCGGCTCTTCTTAGCTCAGGGCCAAGCAAGCAAGAGTCCTTGTGATGGAAAGATCGTGGAACTCTTAATGACTATAAAGGTTGTAGCTGCTAGCCATGCTCAAATGGTCGAGGTCCTCGGGCATGGACGAGAATGCAGGGAACGTGAGCCGGGTAACAGCTGTAAAAAAAATTGGCAAACTTGCAGACCGGGGGGGGGGGGGGGGGGGGTTTACTAGACATGGAGCTGTACTTTCGCACCACCTGGTGTTGGTGCTCCGAACTGTCCATCCATCACATCCTGCAGACACCAAACATGACTTGGATTCCCACCTGGTCAGGACTCAAAGCTCAAGCTCAAGTGGTTTATCAGACTCTCTCTCTCTCTCTCTCTCGCCAGTAGACATGAACGTCAAGTCGTCGGGTCCAACATTTGGGGTTGTGATGTGAGGTGTCTGATAAGATGAGCCAGCGAGCCAACAGGACTATCTCATCTCGATTCTCTCCATCAAATCCCGAGAGCAGAATTTTATTAGGTGTGCCTTCACATTAAATCTCATCGTGTCTCCGTGGGCCTCCGCCCATAGACTCGCTTCTCTTATCTTGCCAACTCCAGGTTATATTTTTTTTGTCTAATTATATTAAAGTGAGATGATGATATTTGAGAAACAGATGGGTTTTGCTTGGAAAAGCAGTGCAAATTGAAGGGGGTCAAAACAAAACGACTTTACTCTCTTGTCATCCTTGAAAACATTTGAATGAGGTGATAGTGGATTTTAGTGTATGCATGTCGTGCTAGATGAACCGTGAATTATTGGGTTGTCTCGAGACTTTTTCACTCAAAAATCTAATTCAGATGGTAAGACTTTTTCTCACATTTATTAACTGATTATCAACTCCATTCATAACCGATATGGGAAAATCTCAAATTAAGTTTGGGTCCGAGCCTGAACAATCCATTACACTCTTGTGTGTTGGATTCAAATTTATCGACAACCTTGGTTTGATATCAATGTTATACAATTGTGACCTCTCTCACATAAAAAAATTGCTTAAATGATGAGACTTTCTCTCACATTTATAATCTTATAATCAACCGCTTTTGCAACCAATTTTGGATTGTTATACCCTTTCCTTTCCTTAGCCCTTTTGGCTTGGTGTTCTTCTGATCCAGAGTCTTCCAAAATTGAAGTTACTCGAATCAAGGATTGTGGGGTGCCCTTTAAGACCCAGACAAGAAATTGACCCTATGCCATTACGTGATTCATCCGAAAGAAGCAACGCTCGACAGGTATGACTCTTGGGCGGTCCTAGAAACAATTTAAATTAATTGCACGATCAGAAAAGAAAGATAACTACACTTTCGAGATAACATCCCGTTTTTCTAACTCTAAGTTGGCCAAGTTAGATAGGAGATAGGACTTCTTCCCATCGCATGGAATCGGGAGTTCTAGAGGTCACGAGTTTGAAGTTGCTCCTCGATCAGTGGTGTAGATTGGGCCCTGGCACCATTTGCGGGATAGATTTGACTTCATCTCTGGCTCGTGTCCAGCGATGCGATGGTGATGGTCTCCCCCAAAACAAGCGGAGAGTCACAACTCAAATCGAATGTCCTGATCGCAGGTTGAGGTGCTCATAAGGGGGTCGCCCATGCCGGTGGCTCATGTTCCCTTTTTCTGCCGAGCCAAAAACAGAGTGTAGGGACCGAGGCGTTGGACAAGTGGAATAGTGAAAGAATCCGTGCTTCAACTTCAATTTAGTCAGTCATCTTTCATCATTGACGAGGAGCACCAACTTCTCCTTCGAGTCGAATCCTTTTCCGCAGTCGATTTCATGGATACCACGTGAGTAGCACATTAGTATTCCGAAAAGGAAGGGACTGCAGTTTGTACAGGATACGTGCGCGGCAACCATACATGAATGGTGCCACGCGAGTTTAATCGTTGGCGGATGAAGGGGAAGAAGAAACACGTTGCGAATGGAGACACGTTAAACATGGCCGGCTTCTCGAATGTTCTTGTGTGTTTATGGAGAAGGAGCTCCCTCTCTTTTCAACCTTTTTCTCTCATGTTCGCTTCCCTTCCGTTCCACGGAACTCAATGAGAAAGCTTTTCCGTGCAACACGTCCTCCAAGTTTGAGACTTTATTCCCTTTTATATGATGGGTTCGCTCCACGGTCCAATTCGTCGACACCAAAGTTCTGCTTTTTCTTTGGATCCTTATTTCATAAAGAAAAGGGTCTTCGTCTGCCGATTGGCTTGGACGGATTCAAGCATGGCGAATGGCGATGAGAAGAGCCGCGACTTGTACGCAGTTTTGGGGCTGAAGAGGGAGTGCACGGCTTCGGAGGTCAGGAGTGCTTATAAGAAACTGGCCCTGGTTAGCACTGCTACACCTTTTCGGTAACCGACCATCTCTGCAATTGTTACTGGTTACATCACGTCGGAAACGCTAGCCTTTTCTATTCTTCCTAATGTTTTGCATGTGTTATGTTATATTGCTGATTGGGAGGTGCAATCACGTATACAGTCATTCGTAGATAAGAGAAATTGTGTTTTAATTTGATTTCTATAGACATTCATCGGTAAGATGGGACCGTATCTTTTAAGGCTGTCACGGTTCCTGATTTCTCTCAGTGTGTATGTTTATGTTGTTTTTAAAAAGGGCATGCGCGAAGCATTTCCCTTTAATATCTGGAATATGCGTGTTAAGAATGTTTCTGGTTGGTTTAGAGGTGGCATCCAGATCGATGTCCTGCGTCGGGAACTCCAGAATTCGCTGAAGAGGCCAAGAGAAAATTCCAAGAAATTCAACAGGCCTATTCTGGTGCGAGCAATTGCATTTTGATTGAGCACTTGTTTATTGTGTTGACAGACCAATGCCTGGTAATTCTGAAAGGGAACTTGTTTCAAAGTTAGCCATGTGGCTCGGAAAAGATATGTTGCAAACGTTCTGTTCTGACATTTCCCCTGTTTTATTTGAATATGGTTCACTAAAGATTTTCAGTGTACAGCTTCTTGTTTTTATATTCTGAATGCTTGAACGATCGCCTGTCTGACTAAATTGATTTCAGTTCTATCCGATGCAGACAAGAGGCTTCTTTATGACATCGGAGCCTATGACAGTGATGACGATGAAAATGTAAGCTTTTGATACTGTTTCGCGGGGTCTCTGTTAGTTTTCTTGCGTATCTTACTTTGTTCATGTCTGGAGAATGGCTGGAGGTGTTCTATTCCTCGCTTTTGTTCTGGTCCATTTAGAGTTCATTTTTGTGAGTAGACCAAAATCTGGTGAATTGTGTCGAGGCACTTTTCAAGTTGTAGATGTTACATTTTTCATATACACCCTTGGATACTGGCTTTAAGCCTCGAATTTGTCTCTCACTGTTGCTTAGATATGCCTGCTTGAGCTGATTTGCATGTTAATGTTCTGCGCCTCATCATTGCTAGAGATAATTGATGCATGTGATGCAAAAGGTGTCTATCCAGCAACATCTATTTCCTCAGATATCCTGCAATGTAGAGTACGAATTGCTGAAGTTACTTAATTGCTTATGTATTAAACCAAAGTTCATGGACTGTTCAGTGCGGCAATATTCATATGCTCTTGGAGAGAAAACTATACGGATGGTTATAATGAACTGAAGGTTGTTAGAAGATTTTTTCCAACCCATCAAAAGATAGTTATTTACTTTTTCATCTTCCCTTCTTTTAGAAAGTATGTAATAGAGATCTAGCCTGCAGTCAACCAATTGTGCTCATAATAATAAGTTGGTAGAGCTTCAGATGGAAATGCTCATTAAGTTAAGGGTAGGAATAGTGCCGGGGGCCTGCAGACTATCCTTAGGCTTCAGGAAGCTGCACTTCCTGTATCTACTGATATAGCTAGTTCTGTGAAAGATCCACTGGTAGCTTCAGCAAAGTGCAAAAGCCTTAATGGTTGCAGTTCTGTTGGGAGTATATTGATTGTGGTGTTGTGGTTTCCTTCTGACTTCTGTGGCGTTTTGCATCTGTTGATTGCATGGCTGCTTGCTCGGTTTCTAGGTTGACTGTGATTTAATTTGTGATATGCTTGCAGGGGATGGTTGACTTTATGAGCGAGATGGCAGTCCTGATGAGCCAAACAAAGTCAGATGTAAGCCATCATACGCCCATGTTCTGTCCTCTCCAGTGAAATTGCTGGTCCACAGAAAATTGCTTCAATTCTAGACTCTAGTGTACATCTACGTGCCATCTTACATTGTGTAAACCAATCAACATAATATCTCTTTGACTTATTCATCAACATGAATTGGAATTCGGACAAGAATGGTCATTCGTCGGGCGATTCTAGATCTTAATTTGCTTGAGTAGCTTTTGAAGATTCATATTTCGCTTCCATTACTACTGCCTGACCATCTCTGATGAACAGGATGATGTGAATCTTATTTTGATTGCCTTGCATGGTTTCCAAAAGTTGTTATGGGAGTGAATGCTGTGATTGTTGTGTTTTGATGGACTGGATAAAAAGTGAACCCCGGAAGACAGAGATTCGATTTGTCTTCTGATGGATCAGAATGGAACAGATGGATGACCAGTACTTGATATAGTTGTCTGCGACCATTTTTATTATCCATTTGTCCGGATATGTCTTCGTCTCGGGGATGTCTTCATTGCCCTCATGACCTACAACTTTCGCGATCTACAGGAAATGGGGCAGTGGAGCTTTGAAGACTTACAGGAAACATTTGATGATATATTTCAGAGGGAAATTAAGACGTGTCCAGTCGGCTCGGAGACGGTGGAACTGACTGCGTCTTCATCTTCATGCATGGGTTACCGTGAGAGATCTACTTCCAGCGAGAAGCGTGATTTCGCAGTAATGAACTGCGACAAGCAAGAAGGGGGCTGTGGCTCTGAACAACACTTCCGAAACTTTTGTCCAGAGGTGCGCATCTCTCTCTCTCTCTCGGTTTTGTTTTAGCTTACTACAGAATGCATTGGTGATTAGCACCTCCTAAGGGGAAATCGGTCATTTATCACCTGCTGATACAAGGAGGATGAATTTCCCTCTAGTGCGTTCGCTTGACCATTTTAGAAATTTAAGCTGCTTATTCATGTTTGAGGTGAACGTATCACGACGGAACGTCCTGGATAGGCATTAGCCCCCTTTCGCCTTTCTCTAGTTCAAAAGCCTTTTTCCACGTCGGCCGAGCCCCATAATGCTCAAAAGTTACGCAAGCTGATTCTTCGAATCTCATGGACACAGATGCAGAGGCCGCGAGGCGTAGGGAAAGGGAAGGAGGTAAGAGAAGAGGGGCTCGACGCTCGGGCGCGCAGGAGGAAACGGACGGTTCCGTCCAGCGGGATGAACATGTAATCGGTTTCTGCATATTCCGAACGACAGAACGGGAACTCGGACATCGAAAGCTGGACCTAACTCCTGAAGACTTGGTCGATCAAGTCGGGGCACGATGCCGTTCGTTCCTCTGCTTAAAGAAAGTGGGAGCTGCGGCTGTTTTGTGCATTCGACAAAGGGTACCGAATGAGGAATCGATGATTAGCCGCCCATCAGCATCATGCCCTGGCAACATCGATGTACATGTATTAACGTTGACATCACATCTCCAAGGCAACTTTTGTCGTGGGTAAGTCTTTTGTCCGAAGAAGCAAGCCAAGAAAAGTCTGTGTGGGGACCCGAGGCATTAGACATTAGAGATAATCCTCCCACAAGCAAGGGTCAGAAGCTAATCCTCTGTTGACATATAGGCACATCCGCGCTCCTTTCGGATAGCTTGAAAGTTGCCTTTAGAAAAAGTGAGTTTTCTCTTAAGAAAAAGAAACGAAAGTGAAGGGTTTCTGATCTGGTACCCACAGGGATGGATAGCCATAGCTGGATCTCAGTAATTAAATTGACATAATTTGTTTTCAATTTTGGTTGAGTTTTATATGGGGGCGATGTCTGTAGGTTGTAATCGGGATAATTGCTATAAAAAAAAAGATTCGAATTTATTACAATTGTGTCAATTCAATTTTAAATATTGCGTATTTGTATCATTTTAGTCCATCCAATCAATTTTAGTCGATCGATGTAACGTGGTGCCATCGTCTCTAAGGGGGCACAGTAGAAAAAAAAGGAAAAAAAAAGAAAAAACTAAATATTATTAAAAACTATCAATGTCAATGTCAATCATATAAAATTGAGCGGACAAATCACACTTATATAAATATGAAATTTTTAGTCGGGAAAAAAGATTTAGGACTGAATTGATATACTTTTAATATATTTTTGGACTTTATTCAGTAATTTTTTCATTATGATCTATTGATATGAAAAAAACGTTTTATAATCGCTTCAATCTCTAGAAGAACATATAGTGGGTGGATCGTTCTTCAGAATACATCTCTAATCCCCAAGTGCTCGCAAAAGACTCACAACGATAGAATTTATCGTTCCTCCAGTCTATTGGTCGAGAGTAATTAGGCAGAGTGGGAGACTGAGACAATCCCCACACTTTCTCACCCCCTCATCTCGTTAATCTATGTACGGTTCAATTTAGCGACGTGACTGCATTGTGTTTCATAACATCGTACGTTGAGTCATCCCGAAGCGAGGCTTTAGCAAACTTGTACATTCCGAGGCAATTTATCATCTCATATGGAGAGAATTCCAGCATCTAACCTGCCAATAGGGATGTGATACCGAGTTCCTGTTATGCATAAACTGAGTAGCTATTGTGTCGTAACCAGCACGACACCCTTAAGATAGTGCTTCATGAAGTGTGGTTACGCTTGTAGCCTCTTGTCATCTTTTCCTCTGCGAAAGAAATTTCATTATATTTTTGCTTTCGGGATGATTCTCAATTATATAACAAATTCTCTAGAGATATTAAGAGATTTATGTGAGTTTCTAACCGGTCTCCATCTAGTTGGCCAAGTAGTCGCATCATGGATATGTCCTCCGATGAAACACAAGAGGGGATAAGGCCAATCATCGAAGCTTGCAAAAGCATGAAAAACAAAAATGATGATGGACCAACCTTTCCTTGACTTTCTCAACGTGGATAATCAAAGACTCCCTTCCTCTGGAAATCTAATAAAAGCAATCAATTCTCACAACGAAGGATGCTCACCGATCAAGACAAAAAGAAGAAGGAGAGCCGGATAAAGTTTTTAATCAAAATGTTAGTCTTCTTTAGAATCTAACCGCCAGCCATGTGGGGCTTATCCTCTTCGAGTGAAGGAACGTCTTGATCGAGTCAAAGCAATAAATTCGAACCCTGTCAATGTCTTGGAATACATTTTCATCCGGTCCGATTCGTTGCACCATTTAACTTTTCTACATGAGAATCGTCGCCTAATCACGGACCATTTTCTACTCGTAAAATCGATCGAGAGTCTCTAGAGGAAAAGTTGCGTAATCTATCTCGAATCGAACGGACCAATCGCCCATGCACGGACGATCGCATCACATGCTGCGCGTGCACGAACCTGAAATCGGATTCTCGTGTCTCCATTGAGAGAAGGAAGAGGGAGGAAAAGTGAGAAGGAAGGGACGGAACACTCGGGATAAACTTCGCTCCGAGGTGGGTCCGAGTCAGCTCGTAGGCAGGAGGAGGCCGAAGGGTGGGGCTGAGGTGGATATCGAGATCGACCTTATCGACTGGCTGACGTGTAACTGAATATTCAAGGGGGGGTGGGGCCCCATCCCCTGCCTTCAGTTTTAGAAGTCTATCCCTCGTTGACCAGGTCAACGCGGAGCTGGTCTCCCGGGCTCGCGTTCCCCTCTCGGCTTCACCGCATGATTATTAGGCTTCGCTACGGGCGCGATGGGGGTTAGATTGAGAAAAAAAGGGCAAACACCACGACGACAAACCCACAAAAGAAAGAAGAAGAAAAACACGACATGGCGACACGAGTACTCTCAAATTTATCGTAGTGTTGCAAAATAATTCGAGCTTGCAGTATATCTTCTATTTTAGTTTCATTTAGGACATAATTGTCAAAGATAAAATATATTTTAATGCGTAGATTCTTCTACTTTTTGTGCTATTAACTTGGAAAAATCGATTTCCAATTTTTCACTTCCCTTGCCAAATAAAATTAGATCTACGAAAATAGATAATCGTTGGATTTTGTTCTGATGTCGCTAAATTTCCTCCATTTTTGGCTACTCCCTCCTATAAACATCCACTCCCCCACCAAAAAATGGGTGGCTCATGACCGAGCCATGTTAGCCGGAGCCGTCAATCCACGCCGAGCCATCAAAGTTAATCTGTATCTGTCTCTCTCCGTCTCTCTTCCTCTCCTTGGCTGGTCGTGTCTATAAGACAACCCTACACCCCCATTGCAGCAAAGAGATTTTTTCTCTTCCATTCGGCACACAAGATTCGTCCTTTATCTTCGCTTCTTTTTCAAAGTTTCTTCGCCCCCAAATCTCTTCGCAACAGTCGGATCAGGTCTAAGAAGTTCAAAAGAAAGAGAGAAAATCCATAACATCGCCATTTAAGTGCAAATCCAGGGCCTCCTTCGGTTGTTACGCGTAGAGATCACTGCACATAACCTCGTTGTCAATCAAACTCGTCACGCATCGGACCAACGGAGAAATGGGTTTCCTTCACAAGCTCTGGGACGAGACGCTGGCCGGACCTGCCCCCGACTCGGGCCTCGGCGAGCTCCGCAAGCACCGCTCGTTCTCGGCCGCTCGGTCCTCCGCCGCTACCCCCTCTCCTCCCCCCGTGGCGCTCTCTCATCCCGACTTGCCGGCGATCACCCGCAGCATCACCATCGTCAGGACCGCCCCGGGTCTCCGGTCAATCTCCGGGGATCTGGCGTCTGGCCCGAGCACCCCCGGCACTCCTTCGACGCGTGCGTCTACTGGAAACCTAATACATATCTGGATGGTGTATCGCGTGCCAATTGTTTTGGTATGTATATTGAGTTCGTATTGATTTGCATGCAGCTGGGACACCGGATGGGAAAGTGAAGAGGTTCACAAAGAGAAAACCGCCGACCGAGGGATCGGACAGCGCTCGACCTAGAAGTCCGACTGATTATGATTGGTAAAGATGATTCTCTCCTTCTCTGTGTGTCTTTTCCGGTAATGTGTTCCTTCATTTTGGTGCGACATCATTTTATGTGAACGTCAAACGACATTCGACCATGTCAGGGTTGGTGATAGATCGAAGCAGCTACAAGATATTTCATCAAGTTTTCTCCTTAGGTCAGGACGGAGAGAAAATAACCTTTCACTAGACGCGACTCACCCCATAACAAGGAAATCTGTTCAAATAACCAATTAACTTTTGGGAAAGTAGTAGTGCCACTAACTTTTGAATCACTCTCTAAGAGTTTGCTTGACTGATCTTTCTAGGGTTTTTGTTCTGCAGGATTGTGATGAGTGCTTTGGATCGTTAGACGGAGAAACTGATGATATATTTTTGCTCGATTGGCGGTTTTACCTCTTCCCGTACGTAGAGGAATTAATATTTTTCACTATAAGATATCGGCATATGCATGTATATATATGTATATATAATTATGGCAATAAATAAGACTGTTCATAAGAAGAATGGTCAGATCAGAGAGAATGGACTCAAGTCCTCCATGGAGTTTCCGAATGAGAGAGAGAAGAAGATGAAGAAGAACTAGGAGGCCTTAAACCCCATAAAACTCAGCCTCAGCATAACCTTCACGAGTTTTGGGAGATTTCGGCATTTGTCTCCAATTGTTTCGTCTTCCCTCTTCTTCCCCCTTGTGTTCATGTACATAATTTCATTTCCCGTGCTTTTTACTTTTGTTGTTTTAATCTTTCTGTAAATATGTAATATTATGTGAATAATGGGAAGCTCCTCTTTCATTGAAACTCGGATTATATCCACCCAAAAGTATTTGAAGTTGCGTCAGCCTTATGACATTGTGTATTCGATTCGATTAATGGAGATCCATTTGGAAAATAAAATGATGACATTCTGATAACGACGCGAACCGAATAAGAAACATCTCTGCAAAAACTGGGGAAACAAGAGATTGGACAATCGCCCAAAGAGACCTCGTTGATGGAATTCGATGCTTTATTGGCTTAAGCTGAGTCTGCCTTCACTTTCTCTATTAAATCAGCTGCATCCTGGACAGTAGCGATGTTCTCTGCTCCCCCTTCGCCTATCGAAACTCCAAACGTCTCTTCCAAAGCTATCATGATCTCCACCTGTTTCCATGTACCGGTGGAATTGCAAATATCATGAAAAGAGTCGCGAAATAGTTAATTACGTCAGTAGTTGATATGGGAACAACGTCGCTGCCAAGAGCCGTTGGAACCTATGCAGAAATGATCCAATACAAGTGATTACTGGATGATGCATACCGTGTCGAGAGAATCTGCGCCCAAGTCGACGAACTTGGTCGTCACGGCGACGGTGCTTTCATCGATAGAGAGCTGCTTGGCAATGATGCCTTGGACCGTCTTCAGAGTCTCTGGCTTAGCCTAAACATACACGAGAACGTCAAAACTAAAAGTGAACTGGAAATAATTTGTGACTTGCTAAGTCGACGACTCGCTTCACATGAGCTACTGAAGAAAGGAAATTACGGCAGAGCACGATATCCGATTCCTGGAGAGACTCGGAACCGGGGCAAACCCTCGTCCCGCCTTGGTGATCGCGATCTTCGGCGCGTACCTAACATTTCCGCTCTGCATGGGGGAAGTAGGGGGAATGGCAATTCATTACCAATCTTCGACTTAACAAGAGAACTAACAAAGAGAGTAATGTAATTGGCTCATACGATGGTTGACAGGCTTCCTAATTGATGAGCGCTGGCTCTTGCCCTGTGAACAAACTGAAGAGCTGGCAAATGGGGAGCTGATATGGAAGCAGAAGCCATTATGGTGTCACTGATTGACTCTTAATACTGTCTATCAGCACTTAAGACTTCTTTTTGATGAAGAGCTCAGAACTTTAATCCAAGGTTGGCGCTTATATAAGGAGGTTTTCTGCTCGTGAATCTCTCCGCTCCCAGAAAGAAGAAGAAGGAATTGCATGTGATGATGACAAAAATGAGTGAACATCGTTCCTGTTGTGGCCATCGGTGGGGGCGGACCATACCATGCTCGGTGTCTCTATGTGCTTGTAATGCATCATACATTGGACTTGACCGAATGGGAGGTTCCAATCCCTGCAAGGGCCGACCCATCTCCAATTTCACAAAAAAAGAAACAAAAGAGAAGATAATAAATAGGGCTAAATGTATTTTATAAGCTTAATTGGTTGCTCTTGAGGAAATAACGAGAATCATATTGGATTCCATTTGAAAGAGTATGGAGCCCATTTATCTTTTAAGATTGGATTTGTTGGGCCAAATGATAAATGAGACGCCAAGTAGAACTTTGGTGATTTGATTAAGTATATGAAATTAAACCTCGACAAAGGACTATGTATTTAGTAGTTCATCTTGATAACGATGAAGTGTGTTTCCAACTTCAAAATGGTTATTGCAATGATAAAAAGGATTGCTTATTGTTAGGATAAATTTTCGAAATTTTAAAGTCTATCATACCCATGCTGGTTCAATTCCGAACCCTCTAATTTAGTCAATTTAATTATAAATATCTTGACAATTTATTAATATAGTCTCTTTTGGCCGAATTCGTTGGCCATTCTTCATGGTACGCCAGGGGTTGACGTGAGCACTTCATTTTAAAAATTTTTAAAAAAACTTATGATACTTTTTATCATCTTTGCATATTGTTACTTTTCTTTGTACTAGTGTCGACTCAGCTGCCCTCATGCTGCCATAATGGAAAAATAAATTTATAAATAAAAGAATAAAAATATATTATATAAATAATTTATTATCATTTTTTAGGGAAATGTCAATATCAGCGGTGACTGTACCGTTTAAAATGGTCAAGATCCATATCAGCGATCTCTAATGAAAATTAATTAAAAGAACTATATTAACAAATAACGAAAGCGTTTTAATGTTGAATTGACTAAATCAAGGATTTTAAGGTTAAATTATCATCCGGTACTCTTTTGATGACGTGTCAGCCGGCGTGTCCATCACTTCGGGAACGCCAATGGGACGACGCCTCGTTTTTTCAAATCTGCGCAGGGTTATCTCCTGGTTCGTGTTCATCTCGCAGCAGATGAAGCCTCTCCACCCGGTGGATGGAGCTCCAAAGTGCAACTGCATGCACAGCTCCCCGACTTTGCTAGATGTGGTAGCGATTTGCTCCTCCTAATCAATCTTTGTCCTTCAGTGAAATTGAACTGTCTCGATGCATGATTGCGTTCTTCATATAAATTCTTCGGGGCAAGATTGGACGAGCATATAACCTAATCATTAAAGCGACGCTCTCCCTTGTTGGCTCCCAATGGTTTTACCTTGAGGTTCATCGATGATGATCGACTTCGTAGGAGGCTAGAGGCAAGAAATCTGCACTTTGTTTTGAGAAATCGGATCGATTGTTAAAATGGATCGGCTAATTCGATTGTTTTGATTGAGCAACGATTTGATTCTTTGTGGGTTTTTGTTTGGTTCGAAATTTCACCTGACTCAGATGCAAATGTTGGCTGGAGATCCAGTCCTGGCCTTTCGATGGTAGTGATCGAAGAGGAAGGAAGGCGGAGATTATTCGAGAGCTTAAAAAGAGAATAAGCTTGAAGAGTTTATATTCCGCAGAACATCGCATCAAATTGAGAGTGTGACTGAGCATCTTCTTGGGCTCTCTCCCTCTTCACTGTTCACTGTTCACTTGTTCAGTCACTGCTCTCCCGTCACTTCCTTTCTTCCTTTTCCTGCTTTATTCTCTCTCTTACCCTTCCCTGACGGTCTCTCTATCTTCATCTATCTCTTTCATGGACCCTCGACGGAACCCTCGCTCCGTCATCGATCCGAAGGTCCGGCGGGTCGGGTTCTTCGCTCCCCCGCCCGACCGCTCCCAATCGGCCCCGCCCGACCCGATCTCCTCAGCCGGGTCCCCGCCGCCCGTTGCCTCCGTCTCCCCCTCCGGCAGCTCCCTCTCCCCGGTCATGATCCCCCCTCCCCGCCACCACTCCGACAACCTCGGCCTCCTCTCCCGCCCCGTCCCCTTCCCCGCCGTCTCCTCCAGCTACACCGCCGTCTTGGACTCCTCGCCCTCCGCCGCCGCCGCCTCCTCTTACTCGGGGAAGCCCGCGGCTGCGGCCCGGGGCGACGGGGAGCTCGGCGACGACGTGGCCATGTCGCCGGGCCGGGTCGGGAAGGGGAGGGTGATAGCGAGCAGTGTGCCGGCGACCGGGTTGACCACCGTGTCCGTCGTCACGATGCCTCCTGGTATTACTGGTATGTTTGCTGGTCGTGAATCTGTGCTGTCTGGGTGTATAGATTTAATTGGGTGCTTCGATTGAGGTCGTGAATGTAAAAGATGGAATGTGGCAGGCATTTCCTTTTCCCATTTTGGTTTCAGCTTAAGAGTTTGAATTCTTTTGGGGTTGGGTAAGATTGCTGGGCAGTGTGGAATCTGTGTGGATGGAAGTTAGAATTGTTCTTGTTTTTGGATGAGCGAGCATAGATTTTTACTTCCTTGGTTTCGATTGTAGAGTCGGAAATGATGGACAATTGCTAAAGGTCTTGTTAACGTAGGGGTGTCGTTTGACCAGGTGAACCTCTTTAGGGAACTTGAATAATAAAGTGGTCATTTGGGAGGATTTAGCGATAATCATTCTTGAGGAATGGTCTTGGGTATTTTGACCTTATCAAGCTTTATTTGAAGTACATTTGGCAAATTCTATATATGAAAGAAGAGTGGCTTGGAGAGTGTAATGTCATTGGCATGCTGCAGTATTCATCCTTGAGTAGCCTTTCTCGTGGGGGACAATTTCTTGGCGAGGTGCTTTTTCCCATGAAAGTTAGGAGTACATTCAAATGAAATTTTGCTGCCTTCTGGAAAGTGTACTTCTGAAAAAACGCTTGAACAAATGTTAAGGTTGAAAAAATTGAGTGCAGAGAAAGTTGGGGGAGCCTCAGTGGAAGTGCAGAGTGAGCGGCCCACTAATTCGAAGCCCCAAAAGGAGAAAATGACGAAGGCTGAAAGGCGTGCTCTACAGGAGGCTCAGCGAGCTGCGAAAGCTGCTGCTAAAGGTGCATGTTTTTCTCTTGCTGCTTGGTACGATAAATCCGGTGAAAGATAACCTTGAGCTGTTTGGTTTTTCATTCCTCTGTTGGAGTCTTAATCTACTTTAGGTTTTGGCTTTTTAGTATTTTCCTGTAATCTTTGTCTGCCAAAGGTATGCCTAATCATTAATATTGGCCTTCATCTTGGAATCACAGATAATTGACTTTATGATATAGATCACATCATCAACTAGGCATTTGGGTTCGTGTTTATCTTCTGCACTTCAGTAGAACCATCAGTATGGACCTGCATGCACGTGCGCATGTCTTCAATTTTTTGGTCTCTGTTTTTGTAGGGGAAGGAAGTAAGGCTGCTACAGCTGCTCCTGGGGCTGTACCGTCCGAAATCACAAAGCCTAATAAAGTTGTCAAGCCTTCTCAAAAGAAGAGTGATAGTGCTTCGGTTGTTCCTTCTGAGAAGAAGGGTTCTGCGGGTGAACGTCCTACAGAAAAGGAAAGAAAGAAAGATGTCCCACATCCACGCATGCAATATGATGATGAAAGCCGAGTGGAGAAGGCTAAAAGGAAGGCAGTTGTAAAACAAAAAGAGGCCCGAAACCGAGTTGAATTGTTCAGGCATTTGCCCCAGTATGAACGTGGCAGTCAGCTTCCTGATCTTGAGTCAAAGTTTTTCCAACTTGATCTGATGCGTCCAGCTGTATACAAGGTGCTGATTTTTAATTTTCAAAGTGCGCTTTTATATATTCGAAGTTGCCTGAAGAATTACCCTTTGGCATTCAGTGCGAATATCGCTTTTGTCCCTAGACTCTGGTAGTTATTCTGTGTATGCCAATTTCAGAACTATATGGTAGACCTGGTATATGGTCTTGTGGTGATCTGACAAGGCGTGTTAAAGAGGTTTTTTCACACACATGACTTTTATTTGATGACTTTTTCCTGACTATATGTGAGCATGCTTGCTTCGGTATATCTTAGAGTAATAGGGTTAACAGTCAAGTGTCAAGATGGTAATATGCCGGATTGTGTTAATTCTGCTAGTGTGGCTTGAGTTATTCTTGCTGTTTGGCTCAAGTTGGTTGTGTGACCTGGTTAGATGAGGAGGAATAATGACCGAATTTTTTGAGAGTCCAATTTTTGTTGTGAAGGGTATTGGGGGTTGCTCCTGCAGCAATGCTGATACTAGGTATCATGTGGATTGGTTGACTCATTACACAATCTACTTGTAACTTGAGTTCTCTTGTTGGATTCAGTCACTACTTTTTGGTATTTGTTAGGACAGTCATCTAGTTATGCTTATCACCTAAACAGACGTGTGCCCTTTTGGTTGAAAAAACATAATTATATTGGCTAAATAATGCTCAATATAGTCTGGTTCTTGTAATAGAGGAAGTAATTTTCTTTTCTCCTGTCTATCATTGCCATCTCTATGTGCAGGTTGGTTTACAGTATTTAAATGGAGATGTATGTGGGGGTAATGCTCGTTGTATTGCCATGCTTAAAGCATTTCAAGAGGTGATTAAAGAATATTCAACCCCGCCGGAGAAGACTTTAAGCAGAGACTTAACTGCAAAAATAAGTAGCTATGTCTCATTTTTCACTGAATGTCGGCCACTTTCAATTAGCATGGGAAATGCCATTAGGTTTTTGAAAAGCCGAATTACGAAGTTACCTCTGACTATGTCAGAGTCAGAGGCAAAAGCAACTCTGCAGTCAGATATTGATCATTTTATAAACGAGAAGATTGTACTTGCAGACAAGGTCATTGTTAGCCATGCTGTTACCAAGATCCGGGATGATGATGTGCTTCTTACATATGGATCGTCCTCTGCAGTTGAGATGATACTATTACATGCCCATGAACTGGGAAAACAGTTCCGTATTGTAGTGGTGGACTCTCGTCCAAAGCTGGAAGGACAACGTTTACTTCGTAGATTGGTAGGAAAGGGTATTAATTGTACATACACAAACATAAATGCTGTTTCCTACATCATGCATGAAGTTACTCGAGTATTTTTGGGCGCATCAGCAGTATTATCAAATGGAACTGTATATTCACGCGTGGGGACCGCATGTGTTGCTATGGTTGCGCATGCTTTCCGGGTACCGGTTTTGATATGCTGTGAGGCATACAAGTTTCATGAGAGAGTACAGCTTGATTCAATATGCTCTAATGAGCTTGGTGCGTATTACTAGTTTCTTTGATTATATACAAGTTTTGATATATCCAGATAGCTCCTTGTTTGCTTTCTGGCTCAGTTCTTTGCAACATTTATTGCAGGTGATCCAGATGTCATTTTAAAAGTTCCAGGTAGAGAAGAAAGCGACGGTTTGGATTGTTTGCCCAATAGAGACAATCTTCAGCTTCTGAATCTGATGTAAGGTTTCCTTTCTTGATGAATTTGATGTAGGCAATATAATTAATTTGGTTGGTCACCTCAATCATTGTATCCTCTCTCTAACATGCGATTCTTGGGGATTTTGAATGGCAGATATGATGCAACTCCTTCAGATTATGTCTCTATGATAATTACTGATTATGGCATGGTAAGTTGGACTGTTCTTGGGGCTATCATGAACTGTGGAATGCTTCTGCCTCTTTGTACTCCTGAGTGTCATTTACTCTGGGTATAAACTTGCCAGTGCAAATGTCTATGGACACTGGGACCTCAGTTCTTGATGGTAGCTAGTCTTTATAGATATCAAATGGGATCATGGAGAGAACTGGAATGTATACAATTTTTTTTTCATGATATCCTATTGAAATTGCAGTGTAATGGTTTGTTTCATGCTTCGTTTAGGTCCCGCCAACAAGTGTGCCAGTCATTGTAAGAGAATATCGAAGGGAGCATCTATGGATATAACTAGCCACTGAATGGATTCTGGAGACAACTCAAAATTTTGTCCACACTGCATTCAACTTTAACGCCGCTGATGCAGTCAGAAGAATAAACTCATTTTACTGATTTATGTGCTCATTTTTACGTTGCCTATTGATTTTGTGCTTCATTTTGCTGTGGAGAAGAGGATGTGTTTTTCTTGTTTTACCTGACTCTGTGAAGGGCGCGATTCTCCGCCTCTCCGGGCAGATTTAGTGATGCAAACGCTTGTTGTAACGTCAGGCCTCCTAGGCATCGCATGTATGCTGTTTAACTAGACCAGAGTTTTCGACTTTTTCCCTTCCCTGTTGGTGAAGGTGATGGGACCACTTCTCGTAAAGAAAGAAAAATATTCAGCCCCTTCTGCTTTACCTTGTTCCTGCGGCGTGGTATTATGACCTGTCGAGGGAACCATTGAATCGGCTGAAGAAAAGAATTTTATATGCGAACTTGTGGCATGCTGCAGTCCATGGAAGCAGGATCGACCCTGCTTCTCTGAAAAGCGAAAATGGCTTTCAGATGCAAGGAGGTGCAAGAATGTGATGGAACCAGACTTAGGCTAATCGTTATTAATATCATAGATATCCATACTTGATAAGACCCAGTCATATTCATTCCCTTCAAGACAAGAACGGAGAGCAAATAACCCCCCCACACTTGGACTTGATGAGACCCGGTCAAATTCATTCTCTTCAAGACAAGAACGGAAAGTGACACCCCTTCCCTCCTCTCTCTCTCTCTCTCTCTCCCAAATGAAATTGTAAAAACAAACTGCCAGACCGAGTGTCTGTTGATGACGTTATATTATTTCGGTGTTCCGATCCAATGGTCTTTATACTCATCTCTCTCGTCAAGATATATATGATCAGTAAAAGAGTTCGCAGTCCATAGGCCAAGGTTAAGTTCAGCTGTCTGTTGTGAGCGGGAGAGTATAAGCTGCTGTCCGAATCAAGATGCTGTGGCTCTTAGCCACAGGGAAAGAGATCAATTAGAGGCGAAAAGGATTGCCATCGTCATCCTAGCAAGTCCTTGTGATCCGCTAGGTCCAATCTTCAAGTAACGATGGTTTGAACCTCTTCAAATTGATGAGTCCCACATCCAGTTTTCACGTGATGATTCAACTGGATGGAGCAAATATGCTGATGAGGTGGAATTCTTGGAGTATTCAGTCATTGAAAGGGATGATAAATATTTCCAAAGCATTCTGAAGCATGATATGCACTGTAGGTAAGCTGTGAAACCGCCTGAACACAGCATGGGCGTGCACAAGACTTTAGGTTGGAGATGCTATCCATGGATGAGTTGTCAGAGAAGTATGTAAACAGTAAGGGTCCATAGCTGATACCACAGAACTAAATTACATACGTTATCAACTCCATTATATTTGCCACCTCTTGTCATCACTAATATCATGCAGTACTTGGAATGAACATCTAGGTCATAATCCATGGACTAGAATATTGGCTGACATAAACTTGTTGACAATTGAAGGATTACAAGTAAATCAACCATTTAGTGCTATCGCGATGTTATATCTGCATAGTAAAACAAGATGTTGAGAAAAATTTCTCGGATGCTGTGATATTTCATCAATATCCTTTGTAGATTCATCAGTACAGCCTCCAAATATTAGACAAGTGAAAACCAAAACTTCTAAAGATTGTGCATACTCAACTGAACCTCAGCAGAATCACCCTTCGAATTGGCAGGGGAAATGACAGCCAGGGTCACTAAACCACCCAACACAACCACCAATATGCCCAATGAGTTAACTAGCAAGGCCTCTGATGAGTAACGCGATATGATGTGGTTTGTTTGGAGGAATGTGGCTTTCTCCAGAAAACCGGTGGCACAAGTAGCAACAGCAAGGGCATAAATATAAACCCCAAAGAAGACGTGCCATGGGAGTAATGTGGTTCTGCTATTCCTTGAGCCTCCTGGATACCAGAAGGTTGCAAAACCGGCAGCCCACTGAACAAAGTAAGCAAACCGTCAAAAGGTGCATTAGCAAAGAAGCTAATTTCTAAATCGTGGGTTTAAAGCAACAACAGAGAAAACAGATGTAAGCAGAGGACCTGAATGCTAAAGAGGGAAAGGCAAGCCAGACCCAACCAGGAATGCAGGCTGTAGAAATTGTCAACACCCTTGTCAATATGGAATTTCCATGCCGCCCAGAGTCCGACAATGCTTAGACATAATGCCAAAAATTGGAGAGTAAGATGAACTAGTTTTCTGAAGCTCTTTGTCCCTGGAAATGTCTTGTATGCTAGGATGGCTGCAGCAAGAAACATCCAATGCAATAGCCGTTATTCATCCAAAAAGATGATTTTCCCCAGATGGATTAAAAAAATTGATCATAAGATTGAAAAGCCCGTGATTCTAACGCTTAGATTATCTAATAACTTGGAGAAAATGGGAATTTGCCATGATGCCGGGGGATTTGCCACAACTAAACCTACGTGTAATGGTGATTCACAAAGAAAGCAAGTGTACCCACCTTCACCATTGAGAAGTATAAGTCCGATCACCATTAGAACAGGGTGGACCTAGGAAAAGCAGCACCACGAATTAGAAGGCGCAAAGCAACAAACACCAAAGCTGCAGAGGGGAATTATCACCAACAGCAAAAACCACAAAAACAAAATGTGAAGCCTCACTGAACATTTACAAGTCTCTTCATTTTCAGGGCAAGTTACAAGATATTGATCAGATTAGCCACACGAACTTCGCAGCTGAGTCAAATCACGACGCAGAATGTATCACCACAACATAAACCACCATTGTTTTCCATGACGAACTCATCACGCATTCGCTACCCAAATACGATCAGGGAGAGAGAGTACATTGAAGATAAGATCCTTCCTGTCGGAGACGAGAGCCAGACCTCCACGGTAGCGCACCGCCCAAATGAGCACCAAAGCCGTGACGGTGACCCCGATCACTCTGATGATGGGGATAATGGAGAATCCAGCTACAGGAGCACCCATTATCTCATCCAAAAGCCCCAAAAAAGAAGAGAAAAAGGATCCCACAACAAATTGAAGACAAAAAGCGAGATCTTTCGGACGAAAGTCGAGAGCTTGGCTCGCAGAGTGAAAGCGGGTTTGGTGGAGAACGAAAGCAGAAGGCGATCTGGATCTTGGGCCTTCACTTTTAGAGAAGAAGTTGCCTCAATGGGGGAATTCTCTTTGGAGTAATTAGTCAAACCATCTTCTAAGGCTACCCCAAAAAAAAAAAAAAACAAAACAAAAGTTAAACCATCTTAGATTGTGGATGTACATGTCTCATAGTTACTGCTATGTTATTTTATAGTATTTGTCGAGTCTGTAATTCATACAATATTTTCATTATAGTCCACTGACAACGCAAGAAATAATTTATCTTCATCATTAGAATAATTAACATATAAAGATAAACGTTTAAAACACTTGAAAATAAGTCGATTTTTGGACAGTTATATGAGTTTCGAGCTAGTGCGGTTCTATAAGTATTAAGTAAGCCACTTTCTGATTATATCCCTTCCAAATGGATACAAATTTTTGTTGCTATGTGCTAAATGAGAATAGGAACTTCCTGCTATTTCAAAAAGTATAACCTTCGTTAGACTTCAATGGAGAAAATAGTTTATCATGTGAAAGTATAAGAGACGGATCTTTCTATGTTGAATCGGCATATGAGGATATCGATGAGGTAGACAATCAAGAAAAAAAGATATTTTATGATGATACATTATATCAAAGTGGAAGGGATCTCAACGCATTGGAACTTTCCTCTGGTTAGACTATGGAAACGAAGACATCTCGCAATTTAGGAGGTAACTCTTATTATTTGAGATGTGGCTCTACTGTGGAATCGACATTACATGTTATGAGGGGCTGTCAAGCTGCTCGCAAGACGTGGCTTGACCTTGCCGCACAACATTGTCTTCCATTCTTTTTAATGAATCTATCTCAATTGGTTGAAATCGAATCTTGCTGTCAAAGGGTGATTGAACTCCCATGAAGGAAACCATGGGTCATCCCATCCACTTTGATTTCCCTTCGGGAAACCATCAAGATATCGTCCGTCAATAATCTCATGCTTAGTTAAACACGTTATTCTCCCACTTTGGTCAGTTGGGAACCTCCATCAAGTTTTACAGGTAACATGGGGCTTATTCAAAAACGAAGTGGGTGACTGGCTTGAGGTTTTGCCTCCCTTATCAGAATACGTTTGTCATCGCAAGCAGGAGCTTTAGGCATTGTGGTTGGGATGCTATTATGCAGAACAACTTGGTTAACATAAAGATCATTATTGAGGTGGACCCTAAAATCGTTGCCAAAGTCATTAGTCATGAGCTTTTGCCAAATGTTACTGGCCTAACTTTATTTAAGGCATCAAAGGACCGTTTACTTTTCACTTTGAGTTTAAAGAGCAACATAACTTTCGAAAAGGAAATCATTCTGTCGATCACCTCGCTAATTAAGCGAATAGACACTAAGTTTTCTCCGCGGCCTCCTTGAGAATTACTTCATGTTTTGTTAAGTGACAAACTAGGGATAACATATATTTGATAATAATATGCAGGCAGTCTTTTCTTTTGACACCAAAAAAGATCTAAAGACATGATTAGACAGATTTCAATAATTTTGAGCTCATAATATTTTCATGGGGATCTTTAAATTTGTAATGAGTTTTACAGTCGAAACTTGTCAACCTGTAGAAATCTCGTGCCATCGTCGCCAATTCTATCAACTGAACTCAACGTAGAAGCCCGTAATCGCCATCGTGGCTTCATCTTTCGTTGACTTGACTTGGTCAAACCCGGAAGCAGCCAGACTTGGACCAAGATAAGCTATCCTTAATCTTATCGAAAATGTTAGGAAATACTTTCATTTTTTTTAGAAAGGGTACTTCAGTAGTGGACTCTCGAGATAATTATGTTGGTAAAGGGTGGGAAAACTGCAATTTCATTCTCGATGAGCTTGAAACTATATGGGAGACCATCATGCATTACTTGTGAACAAACTAACATCATCCGAGGATTTTTGTTGTCGATTTACTTATGTTTGAGTTCACTGATTGCACCAAATTCGACGGAGCTAAGTTTAGGGCAAATCAAACTGTATTACTCTGCATCGAATTATTATAATATACCTAAAAAAATGATTTGAGCTATCTGATGCTCTATTATTCCGGGATACCCACTTTAGCTGTATTTGGTCATTGTGCCTTGTTTTGTAATAGGCCACATCTCTCATTATTTGATCTGAGGTAATGAGTTTATGATGAAGTACAAGTATGTACCAATAGAAAATGAGCATACATGGGAAATATGCCCTTTTGTTATTTGGAGGATGGGACTTGATTATGCAGAATAGTATCTAGATGCTATGGAACTGATGGCCCCCATGGCAAGCTGCACCGGCATCTCCTCACCCCTTCCGAGGCTTCCGAGGCTTCCGAGCTGGTTTCTTTTCCTCTGCCTTCTTCGTTTCCTCCTCCTTCTTCGTTTCCTCTTCCTTCTTCTTTTCCTCCTCCTTCCTTCTTTCCTCCTCCTTCTTTCTCTCCTCTTCCTTTTTCGTTTCCTCTTCCTTCTTGCGAATAATTTCTTTAACAACAATCGGCAACACGTCCTCGACAATTACGCGGCCCAACGTTCTTTTCCAGCTGCCTCTTCGTTTCCGAGCGTCAGCCATTTTTCTTGAAGGAGAAGTTGGGAAACCCTTCTTTTTAAGAAAAGATTCAAATGTATGAGTCTTTCTTCTTCCTCTTCTTTAGCTCTTTTGGTCTGACAAATGTATGAGTCTTAAAAGCGTGTATATATAGGCTTTAATTTTAGAAACATGTTGTATGAGGTCAGTTCAATCTTTAATTTGATTCGCGTTTGCGTGACATTGAGGTTTTCTTTTTTGTACTAGAAGGAACATATTCAAATACCTTATCATAACATCAATCAAAATTCCTTAAGGTCGTATTTTTCACCAAAGTAAAAAAGTCAGTACCTATTCCATGTTCATACAGAAGAATTAGGATGCTAAACTAAAATTTTGCCTTATTAGTGATGAAGGCTAAGAAGCCGGTCCAGTAAGTGTTTAGTGAGTGTAGTGTACATACTAAATTGAAGTTAGAAAGTTGATGGGTCTCATGTGGGGTCTACATGAGTCTCATCATATTTGATGACCAGATTCAATTTAATAGAAACAACACACTCATCAATTTTCACCAGATCACCTGGAATGAACAAAAAAAAAAAAACTAATTGATATTGCTAAAAGAATGAATGTACGATCTACTACCCATAAGGCTCAATTTGAGGCAAGAAGTTTGGTGTGTAAACATGGTAAATTTCTTACGTATAATGATTCATATTAACGAGTGTTTTTTAGAGCCCCACTAGTATATCACCTAAATGAAGCACCACCAAGGCTCGGCAAATCACTAATCTATCTACTAATTTTCAGATTGGTCTTCTCGGCCTCACTCTTTCCTTCTATAGTCTGTCTGTTTATAATGTTGGCAGCAGGATTAATTTAGCTAGGTGCTTAATTTAGAGGCGCAATTTTCTTCACAAGAAGAGTATTGTTTGCTTTTCACAAGCAACTGGAATACTATGATTGTACATATAATGTTGTGAACTTTTGTCAACTCACTAAGCACTATCACCGTAATTAAGGGTGCATGTATATAGATAATGTTCCAAGTGATATTAGTAAATTAACGAAAGGAATGTTTTGATTCCTCCATCGGGAGCTCTATTCGTAACTCGAAGCCATTTTTATTCGTTAGATGCATATATAAATAATAATATGTAGTGGTATCCACACGTGTTTCCCTTGTGACCTATGGTGTGGGGATCTTTTCAACTTTTATGTGGTTTTATCTAATTGATGCTGCTTCTCGTGGGAACCAACTTGGCAAATTGAACCACAAATTCAAATCCATACGCATATAATCCGGGTAAGAAAGTCCCCGACTTGATTGAACATTAAGGTCATTAAAGTTGCTTAAAGAGCATAACCTATGGAAGCATCGTACGCAATGCGCGTTTTCATCAATACTTCAAGATGCTGTTTTTGCTTCTTCTTCTTTTTGTATCTTTTTTGGGTTCACTAGCCAGAGTTCAATAGTTGTCACTAGAAATGGAAAAAAAAAAAAAGGATGAATGCAGGACGTGAATTTTGTAATTTCTCATTTTATCAAGGAACTAGTTTTTGCTAGGATTGAATATTCACATTGAAAGATGATTTCCTCTCAAATTCTCTCTTCTGATCTTTCTTAAAACTTCTCCTCAAAAGGGGAAACGAATAGAGGAGGTTAACCTTGATCAAATGAATGGTGAAAAACTTAGTGTTGGTAACGATGTATTTATTTCTCTTCAGAGGTTAACCTTGATCAAACGGACATTTTATCGTAGCAAGAAAATGATTATGCTCATTTAAGAGATATCTCTGACTTAAATGCACTATTATCTTTACTCGACATCCAATTCCCTCTTCCCCCTCTCTTTTTCTAGCTTCGATTCAAGTTTTCCATTTTGTAAAACAATTTCTTTGACTGTGTAACTTATGCATTTTTAATTCAACCATTGCACTTATTGTCCTTCAAATAAGGAGCAAATTAGTCATGTGACGGAATTCTAGCCAAAGTTTTGCCGGTAGTCGATGCTACAAGTGAGATGGCAAATAGATTTCAGGAAGTTGAAAGGGACAATGCGAAAGTTGAAACTAACAAGGGCTATCTATAATGTACAAATGATGGCGCTATCCTCTCTGTAAGACGTATTATATCGTGTGATTTTGTGAGCATCACCTCTGTAATAACGGGTGTATATGTAGATAATGTTTTAAGTGATCCTAGTCAATGGACGAAAGAAATGTTTTAAGACATAAGTCGAGCGTTATGAACTATACGAGAATCGGATGTAGAGATTGATTATCTTCGTTTGCCCACTCAATTGCCTCCGAAGTTCATGTTTGCTTAAGGGGTGTGACGTGACCATCATAAGAGAAAAAAAGGAAAAGAAAAAGGTCGAACCGTCTAAGATGGTAGAAGTACATATTAGATAGTTACACCGTTGTTCTATGGTATTTGTCGAGTTTGTAATTCACAGAACATTTTCTTTAAGTCCACCAGCAATGCAAGAGACAATGCTCCTTCAACATTAAAATAATTAACATGTAGAGATAACCATTTAAAATATGATTAAATAAATTCTGCGAGTTTTGCGCTTATAAATTTTAAACCACGATGTTCGAATTTGTCATTTATTTTATAATCCAGACTCTTAAACTTGTAGAAATCTGTTCCAATTATCGCCAATTCTATTAAATGAAACCCACATGGAAGTCCATCATTGGCACCGTGACTTCATCTTTCATTGACTTTGCTCAGACAAACTTAGAAGCAATTAGACTTGGACTTCTTGTTGTGTGAAGCCTAAAATTTTTTAATCCTCTTTATTTTGCTTTTATGTTAAAATTTTAGCTTTATATATAAATTATAGACAGATAGTAGTCCTCAAGTGCGTTGAGAAGAAAAATAGAGAGAGAAAAAATGGTTCGATTTTTTGTGTGTGTCTCTTTAATCTCTTTGTGCCGTGTTATTGAGAGAATATTACCATCATATTCCCACTTTTTGTGAAATTTAGTGGATTTCCGGAGTGCCTCTGCTTGGAGATGTAGCCAGATTCGGGTGAGTTCTGATGATGAATATTCTGTTTGGATGGATTGTTTACTTGCATTATTTTTCAAGAATCGGTGCCTAAGAACTAATATCAGAACCCGGGTTGGCTGAACAAGAACATCGAAATTTATTTGGTGATGTTTGATTAAAAGCATACAATAGGCAGAAGATAAAATTAGAATCAACAATATGGTAGAAACTCTAAATTGAGGATTATCTCTATCATAAAAAATCTCTATGCATCATTTGAGGCTTCGGAACCTGAAATTGGGGACTGAGAAAAGCATACTTTCCGTAACAATACTGTTGATATTACTCCATGTTAAATGATGGAAAGTATCATAGAGGCACAAG
The DNA here is from genome assembly GCA_019926035.1 of Melaleuca alternifolia. Lineage (NCBI taxonomy): Eukaryota > Viridiplantae > Streptophyta > Magnoliopsida > Myrtales > Myrtaceae > Melaleuca > Melaleuca alternifolia. The sequence goes on along the minus strand of JAGKPW010002416.1, from coordinate 1,754,111 downwards.
TTCAGTTACTAATTTAATAGATAAATGCAAAAATGCTATGTGTACAGGGTGTTTATCTTCAAGTGGGAGATTTTAGCATGTAAAGCCACAAAATTTTTAAGGGATTTTTTTTTGTCTTTTCTCTTCTTTTTGTTTCTGGATTAAAAGGTTTGCTACATGTATTAACTATAGACATGTAATAGCCATCGAGTGCATTGCGAAGAAAAGAGAAAAGAAAAAGTATGTTTTAATTTGTAAGTCTTGTCAGTCTCTTTGTGCTCAGAACATGAGAGAAGACTATCTTTGTATTCTTGCCTTTTTTTTTTTCGAATCTAGTGGATTCAAAGAATGCCCCATGCATGGAGACTATACTTAGGTTTGAGTGAATTTCAATAAAAAAAAATTCAGGTGTATCCTTATGATTCGTTCTCTTTTTATCGTATTCTACTTGAGTTGATTGTTTGGTTGTGTTATTTTTCTAGAATCAGGGTGTGATTCATAACATGTCCAATATAAGTAACCATTTTATCTCATTGAAATTGTCGAGATATGAGGTGACACTTCAAATTATCGGAAAAATAGGTATTTCAACAGACCGTCAAGTTAAATACATTGGTAAAGGGTACAAATATTGCATTTTCACTCTCAATAAGATTGAAATTATTGGGTTTGTCATGTACATTGGAGACCAAGGCATACTATTTGTTGAAAAAACTAACAATGGTTCGAGAACCTTTGGCGGTTTCCTTGTATTCGAGTTCATTAGGAGCAAAGTTTATGGAAAAAAGAAAAACGTTATATTGCATCCAATAGTAGTATTTACAAACGTTATTGAGCATAAGGGTATGACACTCTCAAAATAGTATACACGACATATTTGCTCCTATAGTTAGGAGCATCAGATTTGATGTTGGCGTTTGATGCATGATCTAATCCCAACACGCATGTAGTCTCTGCATGTAAATCGAACTCAGTTGCATTAGGTTTCATCTTTGACAGTGTAACCCTGCTTGATGGCATGCTGCTCCAGCATGTCTTCATTGATTCCGAGCTGGCGGAGCTCGTCGATGCTCTTCCCCGCGATGGGACTTCCGTCAGCTTGCATGGCAGCGCTGATGTCGCTTCTCATTATGAGACGCCCCTCGTTGTCTCCGTTGTTGCGTTTGGCATTATCAATGATTTGGTGAAGAAGCTCGTGCAGCAATTCTTCAAAAATAAACCTAAATATTGCGCCTCCTATTCCGCCGTCTCCAGGGCCTCTGCGGCCTCCTCGGCGGCTCCCACGGTTACCCATTTTTTTCTTTGAAGGCGAAGTTGAGAAACCCTTCGTGTCGAGGCTTGATTCAAATGTATGAGTTTAAAAGCTACGAAACCTTGTGTATATATATAATTACACTAACATGTTTTATGCAGGTCCCACAAACATGATAATGGGGTTCTCCTTTTGTTCTAGAAGAAACATGTTCAAATGCCTTACCAATAGCATCAACAGAAATTTCGTGATGTTCTCTTTCACATTGAAAAGACTTGATACCTATTCCATGTTCATACTGATACATATCGCCCAAGTTTATTGATGAGGCTAATATTCGGCAAGTGCAGTATGCATATTAAGGCTTCATTCGTTTCACAGATCGAAAATTGTGGTGTTCGAGGGGCGAAAAATAACTTACCAGGAAAAATATTTTCCAATCAAGAAAAACTATTATTCTAAAAATGGAGAAAATGTTTTCTTTTTTCGAAATGAAGGAAAATATTTTCTAGCCCTTGAGATATGATCCTTAAACTATAACAATCTCATATCTCCCTTTTCTCTCTCCTCTCTCCTTTCTTTTCCCTCCCCACCCAAACTCCTCTCTATCCCTCTCCCTTTTCCCTTCCCAATGTACCGACATTCCCCTCTCTTTCCCTCTCTTTTCCCTTCCCAATATTTTCTCTACAGAACAGCAAAAAATATTTTCCGGTTCATTTTTAAGTTTCAAGCGAACACTGGAAAATTTTGTTATTTTCCGACAAAATGACTTTCTGCAAAATATTTTCCAGAGATGTTGTATTTTCAGCATAACAAACGGAGCCTAAATATAATTTAGATTGCCGACGAGTTTCATGTGAGTCTTCATTTGATCCATTGATTATTGCGCATTCATCAAATATATTTCCATCAAGGTCCCGTGAAGAGAAAACTAATTGATATCGTCGAAAGAACGAAGGTAGGTTTTAGTGCACAAACGGGTTAACCTTCGGCAAGAAGTTTGGAGTGAAGTGTAAGTGAAACTGACAAATTTCTTCTAAGGATTCAAGTTCGCGAGTGGTTTTTAGAGCACATGCAATACATTACATAGAGAATTTCATTCAAAAGTGCCCCCGAGTACTTGTGAAACAACTAATTAGATAAGGTTTGCGATCTTCAATGCATTGCTTTTCAAAATACTTACAGGACTAATGAAAAAAAAATGAAATGATCATTTTTCGAAGTATCATCTGCGCATGATACGAGAATAGCCAATCCACTGAAAGCATAAAACTTCTTGTTTTTCAGTTACTTAACAAGTGACCATGGTTTAGTCTTTGATAAAATCTTGAAGGAGAAGTTGTGAAACCCTTCCTAATGAGACTTGATGCAAACGAATAAGTTTAAAAGCTACGGAACTTTGCATATAGGTTTTAACTCTACCATCCGACATGCTATATGGAGGTCCGTTCAATCTTTGTATTTTATTACCATTTGCACGATAATGGGCTTCTTTATTTGTACTAGAAGGAACTTATTCAAATGCTTTACCGACAACATCAATGGAAATTCCTTTACTTTCTTTTTCACACAAGGGAGAAGAGTTGGTACCTTTTCCGTGTTCATACCAAGGAGAAATAGGGTTGCCCTACTCAGTGATGAAGGCTAAGAAGCTTGCTGAGTAAGTATTTAGCGAGCGTTGGTGGGTCGTATGGGGGGCCCCAACGAGTCTCGTTAGATCGGACGATTTAGACTTAATTAGTACGTAACACACTCCCCAAATAACTTTCCACCAAATCACCTCATATGAACAAAAAGCTGATCGACATTGTTGAAAGAATGAAGGTAATTTTTACAACACAAATTAAGGCAAGTAGTTTGTCGTGAAGCGTGAGTAAATCTGACAAATTTCTTGTATATAATAGTTCACAGTAACGAGTGATTTTTAGAGCGGTACACTACATAAGAGACTGAAAATATGACATCTTTTTTGCAGTCCTTGTCAGTTGTGATCTATTTGCCATCTCACCTATAGCACCGACTACCGTTAGAACTTTAGCTAGAATTCCGTCACATGAGTATTTTGCTCCTTATATGAATGGTAGATTTGAGTGGTGGTTGAATGAAAAATATTTTAGTTACATTGTCAAAGAGATTGTCTTAGAAATATGGAAAACTTGAATCAAAGCTAGGGAGGGAGGGAGAAGGGCACAAAGGGATTAGATGTCGAGCCCCTAGACAAGCACAACCATTGTCTTGCCATAATAAAATGTCCATTTTGATCAAGCTTAACCTCTGAAGAGAAACAAATACATCATTATCGACATTTAAGTTTTTCAACAGATCCCCTCCTCTGTTCGTTTCCCCTTTTGAGGATAAGTTCTAAGAAAGATCAAGAGAGATAACTTGAGAGATAATCATCTTTCAACGTGGATATTCAATCCTAACAAATACTAGTTCCTTGATAAAATCAGAAATTACAGAATTCACGCCCTGCATTCATCCTTTTTTTCCCCTCCCTTTTCTGATGACTACTCTGGTTAGTGAACCAAACAAAAAAGTAAAAAGAAAAAAGAAGAAGAAGCAAAAGCAGCATCTTGAAGTATTGATGAAAACGAGCATTGTGTACGATGCTTCATTAGGTTATGCTGTTTAAGCAGCTTTAATAACCTTAATGTTCAATCAAGTTAGTGGCTTTGTAAGGCAAATTAGATGCCAATCGATTCGAATTCGTGGTTCGATTTGCCAAGCCAGGAGAAGCAGCATCAATTGGAATAATCACATAAAAGTTGAAAAGATCCCCACACCTAGGGGCATCAAATGGGTGGGGTGGGGTGGGTCGAGTAGGTTCAAAAATGGTCTGACCCATATTGATTCATTTAACCCGTTTTGATCCATATTCACATAGTGTAGAAATAATGACACATATCTGTTGACACCTAATTTTGCCGATCCGATTAGTCATTTTTAGCTTTTTTTTTATTTTATGAAAATGGTTATTATAAATTTATTTTATTCGAAAAGAAAAGGAGATAAAAAGATTAAAAAAACATGGTTTTTAATTACAATTAAAATGTTCTTTTTACATTTCTAGAAAAGTGCAAAAACAAAAAAAGAATGAAAAATATTATTAATTACTATTTAATCAATCAATTAGCTAATTAAAATTCAAAACAAAAAAGAAAAAAGAAGGGAGGTCGTCGTCGGGCCGGAACCTGGCCTGCACCCCACTCGCGCGGGCTTTGCCCACGCGACTCATGGGCTTGGTTTCTGGCCCCTGCGTCGACACCGGTCAGCCCATTCCCCACTTCTCAACCCATCTCTCTCGGCCCAATTCGGCTCAGCCCACGCGGAGCTGCTGCCCATTCCCGCCCGGTCAACTCCACCATTTTTCTACAGCTACCGACAAGGAAAGCTGCACACGCAAGTGCAGAGAAGCAGAAATGCAGGAGTTCGGGCAGAGTAAGAGAAAAACAAAATAAAAGAAGAAAGGAAAAGTCAAAAAGTCACAAAGGCCGATGATTTCGGGAAAGAAAGCAGAAGTTGGCAGGACGGCTTCGGGGGGCACCAAAAAAATAAAAATAAAAAAGCAAAAGCAAAGAAGGAGTGAACATGAGGGAGTTGGCAGAGGGGGATTGAGAGAGCAAAAAGAGGAAAGAGTCTGGGGCGGCTTCGTCCATGGCGGCGAGAAGCAGAGAGAGCAGGGGGGGAAAAACGAAGGAAGAGAGGAAAGAAGAAGAAAAAAAAGAGAGGAGGCTTCGGTTCCGGCGTGGGGAGGGGCTTTCTTTGACCGCGAGGACGCATGCTCGCCTTCGCCGAGCTTTTGTCCCTTGCCGGTAAGCCGTTGTTCCATTTGTTCATTTTCACCCCAAGGATCACGGCCAAGGCATTCTGTGGGCCGACGACGACTTGGCTCAAATTCCTTCGAGCACGTCCGGTAACCATTGCCATGGAACCGCGTAGGGGTGCCTCTCGCCATCACGTTTACTGTAGTAATACATTTTTTTCCTTGAACATAGTCAGTTTTTCCCTCCTATGAGCGAAGTCCGTTCCCTTGCTTGCTTGTGTTCCATGTTATACATGTACTGTTTTTTCCTTTCAGTAAGTGTCATAGATCAATTCAAGTCTCAACCATTCCCAAATCTTCGTATTCTCATACAGCATAACACGTTCGTTGATTTGCTCGATGAAATGCCTAAGTGAAATGTTATTTTCATTTATTTATTTTATCTTTAGGTTTGTGTTTTTGTGTGTTTGGGTATATGAGGTTTCGTGTTTGGAGATCTCCTTGTTGTTTGAATTTTGTTGACGAAGAATAGCGTATGGGGAGCTTCACCGAGGGGGAGCGGCGTGGGGAAGAAGAAGAAGTGCAGAAATAAAAGAAAATAAAAGAAAAGAAAAAAAATTCGAAATATGAAGCCTTTTTTTTCAGTGGGCTAGGGTTTAGATTGGTTCAACCTAGGGTGTGCATGGTCCAGGGCGGTCCGGTTCCCCCTTGGAACCGGGAACCAGATCGATGAAACCGGTCCGCGGTCTTTAGGACCGTGGACCGGACCGGTTGGTCCGATCCGATTCCTAGGTGGTCCAATGGGACCGGGAAAAATTAAAAAAGAATGTTAAACTAAAATGAAAATCGTTTACTTACATAGGTAAAAATGCTAGACTCTTTTAGCATCGTTGATGCCCGAACCCAAACCACGCAAATTACCAAAATCTCGTAAGCCGTTACGAATTTACAACACTGATCAAAAGAAGAAGAAAACCAATTATGTAGAGAGAACTTCTTTTGTCTTTTTCTTTTCTGTGGGTGGGGGAGGTGGTGTGAATCAACTCTTCAGGATTGTCTCTAGGGCTTCAAAGAAAAGAGGTGCCATCTCGGGACCCGGCGTTTTTATTGCACACTTGACCCCCGGTACTCCAACTACCAGAGTGAGTTCAAGAATGGGATGCCCCGTGGTATCTTGGCGGATAAGTAGAACATGTCCTGGTTCGCATGCTTGTGTTTCGCAATGAAGAATAAGTTTGAGGCAGCCATGCGGTCGAGAGTCGTTTCTACATTGCTTATCACAACATCAGGGAAATCCTTGGAGACCTCGTTAGAATCGGGAAGGGACCTCCATGTCTGCATGATGGTAACATAGCATTGACAAAAGAATCCCTAGAGATACAACATTTTCAGCGTGTCCTGAATATACAACTTCCACAGAAGTGTCGGCATTGATGTTCACCATGACTCATGAATTTTCTAGCTATTATTGTAAGGACACTTTATAAAGTAAAATAGAAATATATGTGCCATATTAAGAAAAGTACATATATATTCAGGCAAGCAGGCATATCCAATACAATCTCATGAAAAACCCCTTCTTTCTCATCTTAACAAAACTCAATCTATTGGTTCGGTCCTAGTGGTCTGGTTCGGTCCCGACCACCCTAGAACTGGGAACCGGACCACCCGGGAACCGGTTTCATTTTTTGGAACCATGGACCGGACCACAACTCTGAAGAACCGGACCAACCCGATTGGTTCGGTCCGGTCCGGGCGGTTCCCGGGTTGGGCGGTACTCGATGCTCACCCCTAGTTCAACCTAGTTTTTGGGCCTTTTAGTGTTGGGTTGTTTCTTTTATAAAATTCGTTTCTTTTTTTGGGCCTATTTTAGTTTTGGGCTCTTTGAATTTAGTTTCAAACTAATTTTTTTAAAAATTTGGATTGGGCCTTATTTTGGCCCAATTCGTAGGCCCTACCCGGACTATAGGGTTCGAAGTCCTTTATTTCAAAAAATATAATGAAGTAAAATAAAATAAAATATTTTCCTATTATTAAAATTAAAAAAATGAAAGAGATTTCGAAAAAATATTTTAATAATATATATTTATGTTATTATGAAATTAAATTAATTAAAAATTATCTTTTAAATAAAAATAAATAAATAAAATTGTAAAATCAAAACTTTGAAGTTTGGTTTAGAAATGCCAATTTTACTTGGAAAATCAATTTCTAACTTTAGAATTGGCCTTTATTAACCATTTGACATCCTTCTTTTATATAGAAATATCCAAAGAATTGGCATCATTTAGTCCATCACTTGCTTTTGTTTCGCGATCTAATTGCATGTCTAATTTAGACTCGTACATCGATATCTAGAGGTATGTTTAGGCTGGCCATAATCTGATGCTTATTCTTAGTTGAATTCTAATGTTAGATTATTTGAATTTATGCTAGTGGAGTCTTTTTTTACATGATAGTAATGATTGCAACTATGGTGTACTTAAGTTAGGTGACGGTAGACTGATGTCCCTTTCGGTCTTACTTTTGTAAGGTTTTATCCTTAATTCACTAGGACTATGTTGCATTAGATGAATGATTGAACTCATATAGGCTCAGTCAAATAAAATCTATTTAGACTTAGAATAACTTTTATTAATGAATGACTAACATAGTTTAGCATCGATCTCATTTGAAACAACTTACTAGATTTAAGCCCACAATTAGTCTTAAGTAATGAGCTTTTGAGGGATCATGTCTCGAGACTTATATCACCTGACGAGTTGCGGGTTTTATTTTTATTCTCATTAGATAACTGATTTTAATTATTCAATTGATTATTATTGTATCGTATTATGATTGTTTCTTTCTCGCACCGCCTTTCGATAAACTCAGTGTTAGTTTCTTTTCTTAATTTTGCTTTAGTCTAGATTTGCATGAAAATGACCTTAGAAGAGTAATTGTATGAACACTTAGTAGATTTGAATGACCTTTAGGGCTTTAAAAGAAAAGCAAGAATACGTGATTATTTTAGATTAAACAATTAATTAATTAGATACCGGAAGGGCGCTAATTGAATTGTTAGCGTAAATAAGTCTCTGAGCTTAGAATCTCTGGTTACGTAGGGATTGAAAAGACACTCCCGCGTTTTGATCGATTTCTAGCCGACTCCAATAGGTTAATGGCAACTCCTAGAAGTATTTTAGGTTGTTAAATAACCTTAAAATTTGAAAATGCTTAAACGTCACTCGAGGTGTGGATTTGGGAGAATCCAAGCTCAAGATTGAGGAATCGAGAGTAAATACCTCTAAATCTATTTTTCTTCCCCCTTAAAGGGCGAAAAATTAGGTCGCGACAATATCCAACCCGACCCATATCCGACCCAACTTTTATTGCTAAAATACATTAATATTCTAGGAAATTCACACCTACTCAAGCTATTGATATCTATAAGCTACATTGATAAATTCAAATCAAATTAAAAAAATAAAAAATAATGCAAATAGTTTACAAATCAGTAAACTACCTCATTTTTCACAATTCTCTCATATGTGATCCCAAGATTTTGTGTCTTTGGCCAATAGCAACACAAAAAGGTATAGGCAGACAAATACTCTCCAAGAACAAGTTTCAAAATTTGAGTGTTCGACCTATTTTGTTGCCAGAATAAATCTAAAATATAGGGTGCGTTTGGTTGGGCTTTTGGAAAACCCTTTGGAGCTCCAAAGCCCCTTGGGCAAATGGCAGGGTGTTTGGTGAGATTTTTTTTTTTCAGCTTTGAGATGAAAGTTGGCATTTGGAATGCTGAAAGCAAAAGGCTACTCCAACTAGCTTTGAGCATTTAGCATTTTCGGAATGGTATTGTGGGGGTTTAATGAATTTTTTTTCTTTCCCAATATTACCCTCACTAATAATTTTGTGTTCCACTTTTGCCCCAAAAAAATACTGTTCATCTTCTTCAACCTTCATCTTCGTTTTTACCGGTTCGCAGCATCTTCTTCAACCTTCATTTCGCCCTGTGGTCGCAAAACCTCCCCAGCCTCGCCTGGGTCGCGAAGGGTCAGATCTAAGTTGGTCCGAGGTTTCATGACCTCAATGTTGCCTCGTTTGAGGTCAAGCCACCTCCGTGGCCTCACCTGGGTCGTGTTGGCCATCGAAGGGTGCCTCTGCGGCCTCGCCTGGGTTACAAAGGGCCAGATCTAAGTTGGTATGAGGTTGCATGACCTGGGCGTTGTCTCGCCTGAGGTTGCGCAACCTCCGCGGCCTCGCATGGGTCGCGTGGATCGCCTGGATCGTGGCCTCGCTTGGGTCGTGTGGGTCGCCTAGATCTCGGCCTCACCTAGGTTGCGTTGGTGTAGTGTGGGTCGCGACCTCACTTGGGTCGTTGGCCTTGCTTGGGTTGCGTTGGTTGCTCTGAGGAAGGTGGACGATTTGTCCGCAACCAAATGAAGGAGATGAACAAAGATGAACAGTGCCTGTGTTCAAAGAAGAAGATGAACAGTTTTGGTGTTCAACAAGACTTTCCATAAAGTCCATTTGAAATGCAAGTTTTGCCAAACACTTTATTCAACCCGAAGCTCCTTGCAAAAGCATTTTTTACCAAACACATTTTTGCATTCTTTCAAGGGGCTTTGGACTTTCAGCATTCCCATTTGCCCAAAGCCCCTTACAAATGCTGAATCAAATACAGCCGTAGTACTTCATGGTAAATGCTGTCAGCAAGATAAGACAGAGAAGCAACACAAGCAGGAGCTTCCATTTGTACCGAATTCTACCATATCTTCCCCCGGATTTCAGATTAGGAAAATCAGAAGTCAGAATTTGATGACTATCTGAATTGCCCCAACCCCAACCTACGCCAAGAAATAACTCAATAAGCCACAGCTTCAACAAGAACATGCATACAAAAAGGAACTAAAACAGTCCTGAATAAGGAGGAAGGACACTGATGGAAAAACAAAGATTCTTACATATAACTCAATAAAAAATTGCAGACAAAGAGGAAAAAGGAAAATAATTCACCACATTTTGTTGCTCGTAAATCAAGGTACTGTAGCTGACCTGCACGAATCCACCACAGACATTAAACACCATGATTTCGAACTTTAATCCGATTAGCTTGAAATTTTGCGACACGCTCAAAGAATCATTCAAAGAAGAGAAGCTCGGAGCACTCATGTGATGGTAAATACGTCGAGTGCTTGATCTTCATCGGAATCGCTCTGCCGGGACCGCCTCCGATCTCCGGACCTTGAGTAGTGCGATGCGCCGCCGCCGTAGCAGGCGGTGATGGAGAGCCCGTGGGGGGGGGGCAAGGACGAGTGAGAATTTGGCAAGGCTCGCTGCCAGATAGGCTGGCTGGCTTCAAAGAGCTTCGACGAATCGAGTGAGGAGAGGGAGAAAGGAAGAGACGCCATTGTGGCCGCCGACGTCGATGTAGCCGCCTTGGAGCTCGTGAAGATGGGCTTGAAGGCGAAGCCGCTGGTGACAACAGCCATGGAGCGTAACAAGAGAGCTCTACGACTGCGAGCCAAACTCTTTGTTCAGGTCGGCGAGTCCCCAAAATTTCACAACATCATATGTACAATCTTGGTATTCCAGTGGCTTGTGAAAAGCAAACAACATTGCTCTTATGAATAAAGTTGCGACTCTAAATTAAGCACCTAGCTAAATTAATCCTGCTGCCAACATTATAAACAGACAGATTGTAGAAGAAAAGAGCGGGGCCAAGAAGGCCATTCTAAAGATTAGGAGATAGATAGGTGATTTTGGTGAGCCTTGGCGCTGCTTCAATTATGCTATATACTAGAAGTGCGGTAGAAAACACTTATTAATGAGAACCATTACATCGAAAGACTTATTAACATGAACCATTACATTGGATAAATTTATCGTGTTAGCATACCAGACTTCTAGTTCTTGCCTTAAGTTAAGCCCTTTGAGTATTAGATTCTACATTCGTTCTTTTAACAATATCACATAGCTTTTTCCGTTCATTCAAGGCAAATTCGGTGGAATTGGAACTTGATGAGTGTGTTATTTATATTAAATTGAATATGGTAATCAAGTATATTGAGACTTGTGTGGCCCCACATGAGACTCATAAACTATATAAATTCAAAGATTATATTGTATATTGAATTAGAGTTTATGGACCATATTGAATAAATTGAAAGTTTATGGAGCATGTTACATATTTAGCTAGAATTTAGGAAACTTTTGTATTATTTTCCCAAAAAGAAAAACGACAACTATTGGGTTTCGAATTATTAAAATCCTCGAAAGCCGAAAATGAATTCCCATTATGAACGCAACTGAAAACAATATTCAAAATCCGTTGTATCACCAATCGAAAGGTACATCACATAGACGGACATACCTTGATAGCCACAGATTATATGCCCCCTTCGCGGCTTGAGATTTCCGAAAATCATCCATGAAGAGAGGCGACAGAGAACATATCTTTTCGCTTAGGGAAGAAGAAGCAAGAGAAAGAACAAGAGAACGACTTATATTCTAAAGCCGTTATTTTCTTTTTATGATATAATGTCTATATCAATAACTCCTCTCATAATAACCATTTATGAGTCCGTGTTGGGCTTGGCTCATCTTGAGCTTGGTCCTCAGCACATAGCTCATTTTGGGCAGCCCATAAATCCTTTGAGGAGGAAGAAAAACCCTAAAAAAAAAAAAGAACTAGCATCTTGGCCCCCTCTCTCGTCCAACCTCACTTACCTCTTGCCCTTCGCCGGACCAGTCGCTTGCCGTCCGACGACCTCCAGCAGGGAACATCTCCCTCAGGACCCCGCATTTCCCGGTTCTCACAATTTTCCCACGAGTTTCCTCCTTGGTTATAATCTTTTTTCCTCGAGGATCACGGTTTGGAAACTTCGCGAGTCAATGGGTCGTAGCTCGACACCCCTCGAGCATGCCCTACGGCTGTCGTTTGCAAACCGAGTAGGGGCACCCTTTGGTCGACTCGGTCGGCCGGGGTTTGCCGGCCCTAGCTCGCGCCTTTACTGACCTTGCTTGTGCGTTTCTTTGGGTGTTTTATGTGCTATTATCTAGTTGTTGAGTCTTAGCTTAGGTTCGGGTCTTGAGCGAATCAGAATCTCCCTCTCGGGCTAGTACCCATCATGTGCTCGAACAAATGCCGGAGATTTTGATTTGTCCGAAGGGCATACAATTGTTTTGTTCAGCACAAGGTTTCCACTAATTACTGAGTTCATAGCGTAGGTATGTATTATTACAAGACGCGTGAAAAGTAGAGTCAATTCATCTTCTTCGAGCCTCTGTCGAAGGTGGGAAGACAGGAGCGACGTGAATGAAGAGAGTGACCACTTTGACATAGCCCAAGGCGATATCATAAAGTTTTAGATGTCCACATGGATATTAGCTTTCGCTGGTAAGGGTTCAATAGAGGTTGAAGTAAATTGACTTTTTAGTCAACTGACGAAGAGATTGGTTTAGGTCGTCCATCGTCTACCTCGTCATCAACCACAAGAGCGAAATCAATCGACTCTAAAGTCCAAAGTCATTGCAAGCTGTTTGCACCATGTGACAAGAGAGTCCACCATAATTGACGAGATGACGCGACTTATACCGACGTCAAGATGCTTTGGTTGGACATTTCATACTGGAATGCATGCTGTTCGATATCCAGACGTGATACACGTTGAACCTTTTCCTAGCAACAATCAACAGAACGCTCTGGCTCTTTTGACATCGATTTTGTTTAACGAGATTTTGGTGTTGCTTGAACTTAAGCGTTCTTAATTATTATCTACAACGGGACAGAGCTTGCCCAGAAACATTGAGAACCTCCTTCTGTTGTTGTTGATTGCTCTCAAATAAAATGCCACTTATGTACTCCGTTTGATTGTTGCTGGTTGATGTAAAGCAATATATGCTAAGTTGGTATGAGTTTCCAAGAATTTCTGCTGCCATTTGACGTAGCTCTTCTCTGTTGTTAACTTCTTCAAGCTGGAAAGTCCTAAATCAACCAAGCCCAATTTTGGTGTGAACACAAAGATTTTGTGCTCAGAGCTTTTATTGGATCACTCTGTGAATAGAAGGATCATATTCATGTCGCTCTCATTTTACTGGAATTCTTCTTAGATAGGAAATTAGTGTATCACAGTTTCTACACTTCAATTAGATGTGTCAATGTTTCGGATTGCCTTATTTTTCCTTTCATTCCACACAGTCACACTATTTTGTTCTTAAAATCAAGTTAAGATATAAAAATTTATGTTGAAAAAAAAAAGAAAAAAGAGTTGAGACAGCTACTTGTCAATCTTGATTGCGTCGATGAAGCTCTTGGCCCCTGCAAATCAATGGCGGGCAAGAAACTCAGGAAATTCTGAATGCTACTCTCAGTTATTAGGCTAGCACTTCATTGCACATACAACTAGATAATCGCTGGAATTTGGGTAAAGGAAGATGAAAATGCGAGAGGTCCTCTTTCATTGCTTTATTGTCTTACACCATAAAATGCATCCTGCATATTAAGTATTCATCCCTAATATCTTTTAGGCGTGGAAACGTGGCTCCATCAAGTAAATGACTTCACTCGCTTCTTTATTTGTTCACGATGACGATGTTGCGGAAAAGTACTTCATATTCCGATGCAATTCGGGTATCATGAGCGGCTTCAGTTAAGCTCCCTGGTCTCATGGCCTCGTTAGGCTCACTGGAGGAGTGCATGCTGTATACAAGAGCCGACACGCCGGCGAACCCGGACCCGAAACCGGTCCTGCTTACATTATTGTGTAGGAGATTCATTATGTTTCTTTTGCCAATACACATCGATTTGAAATAATGAAGAGAGAGAGAGAGAGAGAGAGAGAGAGAGAGAGAGAGAGAGAGAGTTCACCTTTCTGAAGGAGTGCTCGAGCCTCGGAGGAAGGAAGGAAGAGAAGAGCGAGCAAGACCAAGAGAGCGCAAACAAGAAGAAAGGCCTTCCTCATTCTCAGTACTGGAGAGGTATTTGTTAGTTTTGGCTCCGCATGTATTGCTTTCCCCTAGGTGGCTATTTATAATGTTTTCTCTCCGATTAAAGTGACACAGTTATGCTTTTGATTACGTTGACTTGTGTCATTCCATGGAGTCAAGTCTTTTTTTTCAATAAACACTTCGTCACGAGATCAGTAATTTTAATGGAAACGATTTCCTATACTTCATTTTCAACCTAACAAATGGTCTTAACTAAAATGTCAGTAGAGGACAGGGGAGAAAAGCGAAATTAAGGAAATTTATATAAACTTTAGTAAACAAAAGTTGGAATAGACATGCTAAAAATATTGCATGGGCGAGCTATATGATAGCTATCACCTCAAGCACAGGATATAACTCGTAATAGTTAGGTCATAGTATTATGATGAAAAGAACAGACATTACTGTAACAAAGCGTCTTATTAGCATCATCACTTGGGTGGGGTGCACAGATCTCGTTGACTCCAAGTCGTCACTAGTCAACACCCAAAAAAGAGAGAAACTTCTATGTAATATACAATGTAGCCCACTCATTTGAGCTTATCCTAGTCAATTGACTAAAGATATGTTTTGAGTAGTCTATTATTGCAGATAGTTAGATGCACCATCTTACAATGCCCACTCAATTTACCTTTGAAGTGGGGTGGCAAATTCAGGTGTGTCGATAAGCATCCAACCGAGAAATTGGAGATCAATATAAATTATGTGTTGGGAAATAATGTTATGAGAAGACAAAAAAAAGGAATCGGACTTTGAAGCGTGATGGCATTTTCTTTGAGTAATTATTTATTTATCTCACAATATTACTGATGGTTCCCTATAAATATCCAAAATACAACAAAATCTCAATGAAAATACCAGATATTAATTTTTAGTAACTCGCCCACTTTTCTCCTATTAGCTTCCTATTTAATTTTGATTTACCTAAACTTTTAATTGAGTTGCTTACCAACATTTATATTATTCTTTATGAATTTACCAATTTTCCTATTGAGTTACAAACTCTTTTTTGCCAGTCTATCAATTTTATAAACTCTCGTTAGAAATTATCAATCTTAATTAGAGTGATTATCGATATTTATTTGATTAAGTTCCCAGTAATTATTGTGCTATCTATCAACTCTTATTAAAGTTAGCTCCTGACGTTTATTTGGCTTTACTTAAGTTACCAACATATCTTCAATACATGTATATAAGAAAAAAAAACTTGCTCTTATCTTTTACCAAGTTTTATTTACCATTCTATCTGTACCTTGACTTTATCAACTACCATATGAAATTACCAATCCTCATTTGAAGAAACGGACACGTGAAGGAGATCATAAGTGGATATCCCGAGCATGGAAGAAATGAGACGCCGCTACATAAACATGCTAATTGTCTTAACATGTCGAAACCTTTGTTTTACCTCGAATAATCTTCATGGATTCACGCAAATCGCCTCATTCATTTGCGCATCCTAAGAGATTACTTTAGTGGCAGACAAGAAAGATGTCCAGTTCATCAAGGACTTCCACATTTACTTTAGAGAGGCCCCCAGTTTTGGTCCTAAACCAGGCTTTTTAGGATTCAAAGCCAAGCCTTCAGTTTTTACCTTGACGAACTTTTTTGAATTTGCATACCTTCTTACAATTCCATTCCAAGCCATCAGTTTTGGCCTTAGACTAGCCTTTTTGAAATTCCAAGCCAAGTCTCTCTTTCCTGCGTAATTTTTCTCTTGCTTTACCTCTCTTGTCCTTAATTCTTTGTTAATGTTAAAACGACAGCGGTTAAATGGTCTGAGCATGCCCTCACTGATTCCAACTCGAAGCTCGTCGTCGCTCTTCCTCGTCATGGAACTCGCAGGATCTTGTAGGGCTTCTCTCGTGTCGGCTCTCGTTATTAAGAGCTGCTCGTCGTTGCCGTCGTTGGGCCTCTTTAGCAGGAACGGTGAACGAGCAACGCAAGTCATCAAGAAACCATGCGAATCCCGATGGCGACGTCGACCGGCGCGCGCAGCCCCAGCCTTGACCCATTTTTCTTGAAGGAGAAGTTGTTTATTAGTTTATTTTTTTATTTATTAGTTTCAAACTATGATTTTTTTACTAATGAATTTTAAACGTTTTACGACCTTTGGAATGTGGTGTTGGTTTGAATACAATCTTTGGAGCGTTGTGATCTTTGAAGAGTCGTGACTATTCACACAATTTCTTCATCATGAAATATTGCAATTTCATTTTCATAAATTATGAAATTTGAAATAAAAAATCAATTATTACTTTTTATTTTGAACTTTTTATGCAACTTTTGAGAAAATGTTTACATTTTGCAACATTTCCGAAGGGTTGTTTCCGTTCTAAAAAGGACTAACTAATATATCATGTTCTTTTAACCTCTTTTTTGTTCTTCTTCTATTCTTCCTTACAAAAAAGGATACAACCAATTTTTCTATTACTTCCATAAAGAGTTTTTAGAAAAACATCAAAATTGTTATTTGGTATTCTCGTTGAGATTTTGTTATATCCTAAATATATGTGGGGAACCATTAGTAATATTATGGGATAAATAATTACTTAAAAAAATGTCATCACACTTCAAAGTCTGATTCTCTTTTTTTTTTTTGTCATTTTCAACATTATTTCCCGACACATAATTTACATTGATCACCAATTCATCGGTTGGATGCTTATCGGCACACCCGAATTTGCCATCCCACTTCGAAGGCAAATTGAGTGGGCATTGGAAGATGGTGCATCTAACTGTCTACGATAATAGACTACTCAAAACATATCTTTCGTCAATTGATTAGGATTAGCTCAATTGAGTGGGCTACATCGTATTTTACATAGAAGTTTCTCTATTTTATGTCTGTTGACTAGTGACGACTTGGAGTCAATGAGATCTGTTCACCCCACCCAAATGCTAATGCTAATGGGACGCTTTGTTATAGTAATCATCATAATACTATGACCTAATCATTACGTGTCATATCCTGAGCTTGTGGTGATAGCTATTATATAGCTCGCTTATCCAATATCTATAGCATGTCTATTGCAATTTTTGGTTTACTAAAGTTTATATAACTTTCCTTAATTTCCCTTTTCTCCCCTGTCCTCTACTGACACTTTAGTTAAAATCATTTGTTCGGTTGAAAATAAGCATAGAAAATCGTTTCTATGAAATTTATTGATCTCGTGACGAAGTATTATATGTGATTCACGAGAACAATTGGACATGTTTATTAAAAAAAAGACCGACTCCATGGAATGACACAACTCAACGTAATAAAAATCACAACTGTGTCACTTTATTCGGAGAAAAAACATTATAAATAGCCACCTAGGGGAAAGCAATACATGCGGAGCCAAAACTAACAGATACCTCTCCAGTACTGAGAATGAGGAAGGCCTTTCTTCTTGTTTGCGCTCTCTTGGTCTTGCTCGCTCTTCTCTTCCTTCCTTCCTCCGAGGCTCGAGCACTCCTTCAGAAAGGTGAACTCTCTCTCTCTCTCTCTCTCTCTCTCTCTCTCTCTCTCTCTCTCTCTCTCTCTCTCTCTTAATTATTTCAAATCGATGTATATTGGCTAAAGAAAAATAATGAATCTCCTACATAATAATGTAAGCAGGACCGGTACCGCCTCCGGGTGTGTCGCCATGTCGGCGAACGAATACATCATGCTTTCGACCAGTGAGCCTAACAAGGCCATGAGACCAGGGAGCTTAACTGAAGCCGCTCATGATAGCCAAATTGCGTCGGGATATGAAGTACTTTTCCGCAACATCGTCATCGTCAACAAATAAAGAAGCGAGGGAAGTCATTTACTTGATGGAGCCATGTTTCCACGCCTAAAAGATATTAGGGATAAATACTTATATGAAGGATGCATTTTGTGGTGTAAGACAATAAAGCAATGAAAGAGGATGTCTCGCATTTTCATATTATCTTTCAAATTCCAGCGATTATTAGTTGTATGTGCAATGAAGTGCTAGCCTAATGACTGAGAATAGCATTCAGAATTTCCTGAGTTTCTTGCCCGCCAGTGATTTTGCAAGGGGCCAAGAGCTTCATCGACGCAATCAGGATTGACAAGTAGCTGTCTCAATTCGTTTTTTTTAACCATAATTTTTTGTATCTTAACATGATTATAAGAAAAAAAAAAGGTGTGACTGTGTGGAATGAAAGGAAAATAAGGCAATCCAAAACATCGACACATCTAACTAATTAAAGTGTATAAACCATGATACACTAATTTCCTGTCTAAGAACAATTCTAGTAAAATGAGAGCGACATGAATATGATCCTTCTATTCACAGAGTCATCTAGTAAAAGCGCTGAGCACAAAATCTTTGTGGTCATAACAAAATTGGGCTCGGTTGATTTAGGAATTTCCAGCCTGAAGAAGTTAACAACAGAGAAGAGCTACGTGAAATGGCAGCATAAATTCTTCGACACTCATACCAACTTAGCATATATTGGCTTTACATCAACCAGCGCCAATCAAACGGAGCACATAAGTGGCATTTTGTTTGAAAGCAATCAACAACAGAAGGAGGTTATCAATGTTTCGGGGCAAGCTCTGTCCCGTTGTAGATAATGATTAAGAACGCTTAAGTTTGAGCAACACTAAAATCACCAAAACCTCGTTTAAACAAAATCGATGTCGAAAGAGCCAGAGCGTTCCGTTGATTGCTGCTGGGAAAAGGTTCAACGTGTATCAAGTCTGGATATCAAATAGCATGTATTCCAGTATGAAATATCCAATCAAAGCATCTTGACGTCGGTATAGTTCACGTTATCTCGTCAATTCTGGTGGACTCTCGTGCCATCCGGTGCAAACAGCTTGCAATGACTTTGGACTTGATTTCGCTTTTGTGGTTGATGATGACGAAGATGATGGACGACCTAAACCAATCTCTTTGGTCAGTTGACTAGAGTCAATTTACTTCAAGCTCCATTGAAACCTCACCAGCGAAAGCTAATATACATGTGGACATCTGAAAGTTTGTGATCTCGCCTTGGGCTATGTCAAAGTGGTCACTCTCTTCGTTTACGTCGCTCCCGTCTTCCCACCTTCGACAGAGGCTCGACGACTCGTTCGAGAAGATGAATTGCCTCTACTTTTCTCGCGTCTTGTAATAATCCATACCAACGCTTTATTCATGCCCCTTTTAGGCACGCGCCTTAATGTGCGTAAATTCTGAACACGACGTGAGTGAATTTATATCAATATTAAGACGACCAAAAAATGATGACATATGAGATTGGTTATGTAAATTTGCGTCATCCGGTGGAGATTGTCTTTTTTGATAAACAATCTTCACATAAATGGTATTCTGTATTTACTGTGAACCTAAAATTATTTTAATTCAAATGATGGTAGAGAAAGGGGTGAGAAAAGAGAAATGAAGAAAAAATTATATGATTATCTCACACCAATTTTAATGGACGTGTATTAAGTATTATATAGACAAGCTATACAATAGCTATAGCCACAAGCACAAAATGTAAGCCATGGTGATTTTGTCATAGGATCATGATGCAAATAATCGACACTCCTGTAGCTAACCGTGTTATTAGCATTGTCACGTGACTTTGGAGGGTTATGGCGGACTTTATTATCATTTCCACAAAACGTTGCTTTTGCAATAATGGTAAGCGGCACAAAGTCTATTTGGACTTGCTTTAAGACCTAGACCGATCTTGATGCCGTATAGTTCTGGTCACTCGATAGGTAGGACTCCTGCGTCACACGTACAAATAGCTGGCGATTGACTTGGAGTCAAGTGAATTTGGCGTTTCTAGAAGATGTATCAATCTAATATTGACATACAGTCGCCTATCTTGGATTCGACATAGAAATCTCTCTTTCTCCATCGACTTATAAAATCTATATAATCATCGCTCATCGATTAGAACTGACATGTAACGAGTACTATGTACACAAGCTTGCTACAGCAAATATGACAAGTGATTACCTCACCATAAAATTATGACAAGCTACATGTAAACAAGCCTTGCGTGATGGAGGAAGAGAGATTTCTCAGTCGAATACAAGATAGATCACTGTATGTCAATATCGGATGGATACATCATCTAGAAACGCCAAATTCACTTGAGTCCAGAGTCATTGCCAGCTATTTGTACGTGTGGCGCAGGAGTCCTAACTATCGAGTGACCAGAACTATACGGCATCAAGATCGGTCATGGTCTTAAAGCAAGTCCGAATAGACTTTGTGCCGCATACCATTATTGCGAAAACAACGTTTTGTGGAAACGCTAACAAATTCCTCCATAACCCTCCAAAGTCACATGATAATGGAAATAGCATGGTTAGCCACAGGAGTGTCAACTATTTGCATTATAATCCTATGACAAAATCACCACGGCTTATATTTTGTGTTTGTGGCTATAGCTATTGTAGCTTGTTTATATAATACTTAATACACGTCCATCAAAATTGATGTGAGATAGTCATATAAATTTTCTTAATTTCTCTTTTCTCCCCTCTTTCTCTAACATCATATTAATTAAAATCATTTTTTATGTTCACAATATATACAGAATATCATTTATGTGAAGATTGTTTATCAAAAAAGACAATCTTTACGGGATGATGCAATTTACATGATCAAACTCATATTTTATCATCTTTTGCTGGAGAAAAAGCCATTATAAATAGCCACCTAATGGAAAAACACGATGTGCCAAGCCAAAGCCCCCAAGTACCTCCCTAAAACTGAAAATGAGGAAGGTCTTCCTTCTTGTTTGCGCTCTCTTCATCTCGTTCGCTCTTCTCTTCCTCCCTCACGCCAGAGCGCGAGCACTCCTTCAGGAAGGTGAGCTCATCATCTCTCTCTCTCTCTCTCTCTCTCTCTCTCTCTCTATTATTTCAAGTGGATATGATATGGCAGAAAATATAAAATGAATCTTCTCCATCCAGGATCAACTGAGGAGATGGCACCGTGCTCACGATTTATGCACAGAGTTGTACCGTGCAATACTCCACCGCCAGATTGTATCCCAGGCAAAACATGTTCTATCCCATAAGACCAGGGCGCCAAATGAAGCCGCTTGTGACAGCCAAATTGCATCGTAATATAAAGTATTTCGGCGGCAGTCAATGACCAGATGGGGCCTTGTTTCCACGCCCAAAACCAGGCATGAATCCTATCTAGGATGCGTGTTAAAGTATAAAATAATGAAGCAATGAAAGAATCGTTTGATCTAAGGTATTGTATTGTGTCTTTCCTGGAAAAGAAAAGCAAGGAGCCTCACTCTGGCTTCATCTTCTCTTTTAAAGTCCAATGTGATGAAATATATTTGCAGTGAAGTTTTTCTGCTGTAATCCCTTCTTGTTGAACGAAGTTATTAGAGTATTTAAATATTAGCTCACATTTTTATCTAATCGTTTAAACTTTTAGAATATATGACAAAAAAATTCATTCTCTAGTTTATTCAGGAAAAAAAGTGATTATAACAGTAATTTTAAGACTGCATACATGTGTCCTGGACCAAAGTGATGCAGGAGTGCTCCTATAGAGTCAGGGATGTCATGGTAAAGACTAGTGATGTAGAAAGAAAGACACAACCGGTTTGTGGGAGTGGTATCAAAACATTTGTGCTAGAAATTCTAGAATTGAAAGATAATATCTCTAACAAATTCTGAAGGTGGGGTCGGCCTCCAGGTCACAAGCTGGTTGGGAGTTGATGCCATTCTCCTGATGAGGCAATGATAGGCCGGAAATTAGTTATTTTGCCTAAGACGTTATGGGTCTTACTTGAGAGACTAGATGCTCGAGCTGAAGCGGGTGTGATATGATCTTATATGGAGATGTAATTCGCCATAGTGTTTATGAACAACTACAAAAAGAAGGCTGGCTTGATGTGTAACGCTCATTAGGCATCACACACAGGCTATTCCATGGCCATAGAACTATCGGCTCGTGACACATGCATGTACTTTTTAATTATCAATAAGCTTATATATCAAGGGGTACAATCATAATAGTGGGTTCTTTTAAAAAATTTCTTAATATGAAATATAAAAATACAAATCTTAAATACATGGAAAAACGAAAAAGATGAAAGTGACTAATGTTACTTCTAGTGAGGGGCGATGAAAAATTCTAGGCCAGCACGATCTCAAAGAACCTGAATCAATAATTTGCTTTCCATTAAGGATTATAATTTCTTTTAGGCGTTTTAGGAAACCTTAAGAGAAAGAGATTCGGTGAAATAAGAGAAGAGCGAACGAGATGAAGATGGCGCAAACTAGAAGAAAGGCCTTCCTCATCATTAGTTTTGGAGAGGCACTTTGTAATTGGCTATTTATAATGTCTTTCTCCGGTAGAAACGATAAAATATGAGTTTGATTATGTTGATTTGCCACATCCCTTGAAGATTGTCTTATCTAATAACAAGCCCGGCTGACCCTAGGTGGTCCATGAGGTCAACAATTTTCACATAACTGATCTTCCGTATTGACTGTGAATGTAGCAAAACGATTTTGATTGAAATGCTGGTAGAGGAAGCGGGAGAAAAGAGAAACTAAGAAAATTCATACGATCATCACATATTGATTAGAACCGACATGTAACTGAGTACCACTTAAACAAGCTTTGCAAAAGCTACAGTCAATATAACATGTGATTACCATGATGCAAATAATCAACATCGCTATAACTAACCGTGCTATTTGCACTAATCACATGGTTTTGGATCGTAGACCTCATCGGCAGGTTGAACCCCAGTCTTTCCGAGTCTATGGAGAAAGAGTTATTTCTAAGTCGAATACAAGATAGGCTATTGTGTGTCAATGAAGGATTGATGCATCATCTAGAAACGCCAAAGTCACTTGACTTCAGAGTCATCGCCAGCTAATTGTACGTGTGACGCAGGAGTCCTAACTATCGAGTGACCAGAATTATACGGTATCAACATCGGTCTTGGTCCTAAAGCAAGTCTGAATTGACTTTCTGCCGCTTACCATTATTGCATAAAGCCAAGGCGGTAGAGATTCCATTGAAAAAGGAGGGAGAAGAGGGAAAAGGGGGAGGGAGAGAAAGAGACATTGTGTTGGCTTGATTTTCTCTTCTATCTTAAGAAAGGAGATTTCATAATATTATATTTCTATAATTCTGGATTGCTACCATTTTTGGATTGCTCTTCCTTCCTTTGTCGTAGTAATCTTTTATGTACATATGGTTGAACAATAGAAAATGAGAAAACACAATAAAAAAAAGGGAGAGAGCTTTTGTCTGAGGACGTAGGCACATTGCCGAACCTCGTTAACCATTTGTGTCTTTGTGTGATTGTTTGATTTTCTACACATTGTCTCTACAGCCGCAATGTTTTGTAGAAAATGACTACACCGTGCAAATGTAGCCAGAATTTACGATATACAATTCGAATTTCAGAAAATTATAATAAGAAAATATATGCATGACTATAAAAAGGTGTGATTTAATATCTAAATACTCTAATAGTTTCATTTGGCAAATCGTACATACATCTATATGAAGAAAGCGCAAACAATAAGAAAGGCCTTCCTTATTATTAGCTTTGGAGAGGAATTTGGTGGTTTTGGCTTGGCATATTGGGCCTTTCATTAGTTGGCTATTTATAATGTTCGTCTCCCGTAGAGACCGTCTTTATCAAGACAAGCTAGGTTGATCTCATGAACCGCATAGTATATATTGTCTTGACATCAATGATTTTAATATATTGTATATTCTATGCTTACTATGATTGTAACGGATGCAGTTAATTGGAATGTTGGTAGAGAAATGGGGAGAACAGAGAACTTAATTTATATCATCTTCATCACACTTTTTTTTATATCATAGTGGACACGTAATAGGTATTACATGGACAAGTTATATAGCAGCTATCACCCCGGGCACAAAATATAATTTGTAATAATTAGATCCTGCCTCACACTATTTCTATCCTTTAGATAGTTTTAGAGACACCCCAACATATAAATAGTAAAAAAATAGCTCTTACTGAGCCCTCTCTAATAGTAAGACTAATGAAAGAGGAAAAACATTCTTTGATCTAAATCGATCCATCTAATTAGTTTTATCAACATTTCCTAAATAGTTATTTCTTCTTCTTTTATGTTCAAATTAAAGAAGTTGATCAGTTCATTGCATTTTCACGAGAATCTTCTAGTATTCAAATACTTTGATTAATTTGGTGATTTCTAGTTGAAAAATAGAATACAATTATTTACAATATTTTTCTAAAGTTCAATTTGCAATACCTAGTTTATCGGTAGAAGTTGCAAACTCTTTGTGATTATAATTTATATTTCAAATGCTTTAAGGAAAGGATATCGACAGGGTTCAAACCATTATAGAAAATCATCTGTAAAAATCAGATCGAGCATATTAAGAGAGGTGAGGAAGTCTGCATAATGTTTGCAACAGGATGAACTTAGCTAGGCTTTAAAAAGCATAATTTTTCATCATACTATGATGCTTTTCACGAGCCATTGGGTGCTCGATATGGTCACGATAGCTTGTGGGGTTTTGTCGATTCACCCGGCACGAAATCAACTTGATTGATGATGCATAGAGAGCTTACGTCTATTGAGTGTAATCCTAGTCAATTGACGAGAGAGACGTTTAAGTCATCTATTATGAGCCCTATCAGGATTTGACAGATACACCATCTTCCATTGCCCACTCAATTGCCTCCGAGGTGCGGTGTCAAAGTTGGGTGCGGCTCCAACCATCAAGTATGTAGTTAATGTAGCCCGACTTACATGCATCGTAGGATGACGCGGGTTCCGCTCGGCCCACTTCACCCTACGGTTCAGATGCATGTGGGTCGGGCTCACGTGCACCGGGTGCATCCAATAATCGATCATGCAGAGGAACATCATCATGAGTCTACTATTCAGTCATGCAGAAATGAAGTCAATGAAGGGTGATGTGCTGATGCTTTCAGTCTCTTGCACGTTTTACGAAGTCAATACTTGCACGTTTTATGTTTTCATTCCATTCCTCACCAGCCACACATATCTGTTCTTCAAACTAAGCTAATTAAGATATGAACAAAATCATGGTGAAAACATAGTTGAGACAGCTATTTCTCAATACTTGAGGAAGCTCTTTGCCCTCTGCAAAGCCGGCGGAGGGCAAGAAATTCAGAAGCTCCCGGAAGCTACGTTCAGTCATTAGGCTAGCACTTTCATCGCGCACACATCTAAATAACATATACACCAAATTGTAATTTGAAAGGGAAGATGAAACCCAAGACAAGCTCCGTTTTGTTCCTTTTTCCTTTTTCCTTTCAATAGACGCAATACCTCAAACTAGATGAGTCTTTAACTGCTACATGATTTCCTACCTTCATATGCATTCGCTACATAGTATTTATTCATCCTTATTTTGTTTTTAGGCGTGGAAACAAGGCTCCATCAAGTGATCGACTTCACTCGCTTCTTCGTCCGTTCAATATGACGGTGTCGCGAAGATACTTCATATCATGATGCGAGTTGGCTGTCATGAGCAGCTTGACTTTGCTCCCTGGCTTCATGGCCCTGTAGGGAAGTCTGGCGGAGGGCATCGTTTCGGTCCATAGGGACTATGCCTTGGCGGAGATGGTGGCGGTCGGCACGGTACATATGTTGGCCCAGGTCGTCCACGGCGGCGGCACTTTGAGTCCTGCTTACATTGTCATGTATCTTCGGCCAATACACACCGATATGAAGTATCCGCGGAGGGGAGGAGAGAGAGAGAGAGAGAGAGAGAGAGAGAGAGAGAACCCGCGAAGAGAGAGAGAGATGAGAGAGAGAGAGAGAGAGAGAGAGAGAGAGAGAGAGAGAGAGAGAGAGTTCACCTTTCTGAAGGAGTGCTCAAGCTTCGGTGAAAGGAAGGCACATAAGGACAAACGGAATCAAGAGAGCCCAAACAAGAAGTAAGACCTTCCTCATCATCAACGACGGAGAGGATACTTGGGAGATCTGGCTTAGCACCTTTTGCTTTCCATCAGGTGGCTATTTATATTGCTTTTGACTCGCGTTAAAGTGACGAATGAATAAATTTGATTATGCTAATCAGATCATGCCGTGAAGATTGTCCATCTTTAATAAACGAGCCCCCTTCATCTCATGGACCCCATATCGATCATTACTTTGCATATAAATGATATTCTATGGTTACAATCGACCTCGCAAGTAATTTTAATTGAAATGCTGGTAGAGGATGCGGGAGATTAAAGAGATTAAGGAAGTTTATACGATCTTCACCCCCACATAAATCATACCGGACATGTACTAGGTACAACCATAGACGTGCTGTACTATAGCTAACACCACGACCACTCGATATAACACGTGATGATTTTGTGATGGAATCATGGTGCAAACAATAGACATTATTACAACAGGTTGGCACCAAGTCATTGTGAGTCAATAAAGGAAAAACAGAGAGAGAAAGTTCTAAGTACTAGAAAACATGGGGTCACCTTGCGTCGCTATTAGGGAGAAACATCATTTCCAAATGTCAAATTTAATGGACTTCAATGTCACTGCACCCCGATCGCAACGTGTGACACGAGAATCCGACCAAGTCTTTGCCAGTCAATAAAAAAAAAAGAGAGAAAGTTATTGTTCCAACTAACTTTGTATCTATTTAATAATATCATTAGGACCACCGATATTGGCTAGACTGCCTAGATAGTCAATGAATTCCAACCAAATCTAATTGGTCGAACCAAATTGGAGAATAATCAAAAGTTTTAGTATTAAAATAACACAATAAAAAAATTTAGGACCAAGTTGATTAATTATTAAAAGGTTTGGAACTAAAGTGGCATAACCAAAAAGTTCATCACTGAATTGACTATCGTGTGATAAGCTTATGACTTTTTGAACAATTTTCCCCTCTCGGGTAGATATATTGTCTTTTTTGCCACTAAATTGAAAAATCAACTCGATAGCACGCCTATTAAGTATTGCGGATAACATTTAGATGCTGCATAAATAATACAATCAAATTATAGAAGAGATGTAGTCATTAAAACGTTTGCTCAAAACTATCTACCTAGTATAGTGTAGTAAAGTACCACCAAATGTTCATAACTATTAAAGTTTATTAATCATATAATAATCTAATATCTACGAATACACTATTAAAGTTTATCAAGACATGTCATTATTGGGTGGTCTTGGGCATCTCTCATCCCAAAAGTTAATTCAAATGATGAGATTTTTCCTCACACTTATAAATCAATCATACCCCTTCCACAATCGATATGGACAACCTCAACAATCGTAATCTGAATAAACTTTCTCGGGATACTATCATTGCATAAAGTCAAGGAGGATATCTTGACAAAGATCCTAAAGGGCGGCAACCAGAACGTACAAACATTGCCAAAACTTGAAATACTATCAGATTTCAGAAAATGACAACAAAAAGAAGTTACATGTAAATTCGCATATCATCATTTGAGACACTTCTAAAAATTTCCGGAGCTTTGGATTTGACAAATTTGAAAGTGCGTGAGCTATAAAATTTAAACTAAGTAAGAACTAAAAGAAGAGAACATTAATCCAATCAAGCTCTAAAGATGCATGAAGTTAATTTCATCTAAGTTTTTTCCGCTCAATTAATCCTGTTAAACACGTGTGACATCGTAACCCACATACAAGACACGGTAAAAAGAGAAGTTTTTCCACATTTTGTCTCCCCAAAGCCGTCAGTTTTGACTGACCCTAGTCCCTCTCCCAATTCCAATCCAGTTGACGAAGCGACTCTCGGTCCGCCTTAGCACTTCCCCCAAGTCTATTGGCACGAAGCACGACTTACCTGCCAACAGCGACTCTAAGTTTTCGTCGCGTAGCTCTGACAAGTAGTCATGTCCGTGGGTCTACATTAGTTGTGATGATGAACGACAGATTTGACGCTACCTATGCGCGAGGAACGTGCGTCCTTGAC
This sequence comes from Melaleuca alternifolia, assembly GCA_019926035.1. Lineage (NCBI taxonomy): Eukaryota > Viridiplantae > Streptophyta > Magnoliopsida > Myrtales > Myrtaceae > Melaleuca > Melaleuca alternifolia. The sequence goes on along the minus strand of JAGKPW010002416.1, from coordinate 1,726,213 downwards.
CGATTATAAGGACGCCACCGTCGGACAGGGCTCGCAGCCTAGATGAGGGCGGCCGGGATAACCCCAACCCTCAAGTTCGATCTAAACAAACTAGTCCCATTATAGGAGACGACATTATGATCAACAATGAAAGACCGAGTGCTCGTATATTGAAAAACGATATAAATGATTCTTAAATTTTGATATGATGTATAATGTAATTTGTGAATTTTTAATTTATTTATTGTGGGCTCTAAACTTTTTATATATGTTCAATTCAATTTTAAATTATATAAAAATACTCGATATTATTTTTTTCTAAATCAATAAAATGATACATGACTATTTGCAAGATAGACCGTAACTGCAGCAATCTTTTACCAATGTGAGATAGCCCAACTTGAGAGGGTAGTCTACCTATAATTACTTGCTCTCCATGTCAAGATATGCCATCAATGCTCTCTAAATTCCCCCCCCCCTCTCTCTCTCTCTCTCGTTGCTCACTTAAATATCCTAGTGTCAATATGGGGTCACAAATTCAAAAGCTTTAACTCGTTGCTCGTGGGTACAAATTGAAACCTTGATATGAGGTGAGATGAAATTTGGTGTCATAAAATAAAATTTAGGATGTAAAGAAATAAAGAGGGTTATGTATGGGAAATCAGACAACTCATGCGTCAACCAGATATCTTCGAAATTAAGGGATAAGACGAACCCCTATTGAGGACTCATGGCTCCAATCCTTTATACCTAACCAAGTTGTTCAATATGACCAAACTCAGAGAACTTCTCCGTTTTGTCGACACCCCATAGACATCATCAACAAGAGGTATACTCTGGAGGTTAGACAGGTGCTTATCATACGCAGCGTCTCCACTAAAGTCATAGGCTCATTTGATGACACATCAGGTGATTGATGTAGGGTTGGAGATGTCTCCCGTTGATGTCTCCATGAAGCCTTCGAAATGAGTAGTTGACGAAAAGGACGTGTCTGGTCCGCTGTGGTCGATGTTTCCGAGCCCTCGCCAGTTAAAACATCCAATGCGACTTTGATCTTTTGTCCCGGTTTGGGAAGACCGGGTAATGCGTAATGTTTGTTGGGGACTTAGTGTCCCATAAAGTGTGTGAATGCATGAGGGAACCATTGTGACTCTTCGGTCATATTTTTCATTCGGTCTTGGTGTCTATTTGACCAACAGGCATCATACACACTTGCATGTTCGGGTAAAACCAAACCTCAATTCATGAAAAGGTGTCATTCATTCATATTCAGGTCTAGGGGTCGTGCGGTATCATTCAAATATACAGTTGCGTTCGGCGAGCCTTTCCTTGTAGTACCACAAGGGGAAGACGTAGATTCATTCTATTCTAAAAGGCATTTGTCTGGCGGCCTTGCTACACATTGAGGCGGGCAAAATTCTCTTAAGGAGACAATGTGAATTTGTTGGGCTCGAATCAACATTCAAGAGCTTTTTGGGTCGATTCACAATTTATCCAGGTTTGCTTTGCTTTCTTGTTGTATAATATTGCTGCGTTTTCCTACCAATCCGAACATAAGGTTTGTTCTTCCTGATTTTGTTGTTTACTTATTCGAACACTGTCCTCTCCAATTAATCTAACAATGTTTTCCTTCCGAGAATAGTTATTCCAAAAACTATTTTTCCTGTGACGTTCAAACGATCATTTAGGTCATACTTGCGGGCTGACAAATTTTACTTGTTCCGTTCATGTTCAAAGACGAGTCTCTCACCATTTGCTCGAGGAGATTAAAAAAGTTATCGGGTTCTTCGAAGTCGTGCTTCAATTAAGAAGAAGTTACTTTTGCTTTTCATGTAACAAAGATTTAATCTGCAATACCCCTTGCTTTTCTCCCCACGGGGGCTTTGCTTGCTTGCTTCTTTGGACAAAGGACTTGGCTAAGAAAAAAAATTCCTGGGAGATGTGCAACGTTAAACGTTGAAAATTCACTTCAATTTTTGGCGAGGCGTGGTAGTGATGGGAAGATATTATCAATTTCTCATCGGCACCTTTTCAAAGAATGAATAATTTGCGATCACTTTCTTAAGAAGGACAACTCATATGACTGTTGACATGAATATTTCCAAGATAAATAGATTAATATGTCTCGTTAACATTTGATTTAATCAAGTAGCATTTAATTGCTTGGCTATGGAATTCCATTTGAAAAAGATATATGGTGAAATCTATATTGGCATACATATGTACAATCTCAAAAATATTTTGAAATTTGCCAAGATACAGCTTTCAGGGATACAATTAAAAGCTGATGATGTGGATATTCTCAATACTGTCGTGTAAATTTGATTTCACCGTTTTTCGAAGTACGATATCCTTCTTCAATATTTCTGTACAGACATGACTGTTCTTTCAAAGTAGAAGCCACATTCATAAGATATCAAATGACATCTGTAGAATAGACTCGCCTTGAGCTAACAGATGATGGATCATATTAAGCATCAATAATACGCGGCCTTGGCTCACCCGTTTATTCAATATCTAGCCAGCACTCGCTAAACGTGCTTAGTAGTACACTTATCAAGAGAAATAGACTTGCCACGCAAACTTGTTCAAGTAGACCAACACAGTTCTTCAAAACCAATCAAAACGTAGCAACATGCGTCGAACCATGGCTGTGGTAGACTCATATGTCTTGTCTGTAACCGCTTTTCGCGCTCTGTATCGACTAAGTTATACGTACTCAATGAATAGGCCCGTTGGGACATGGTGGTGGATATCTGGGAATTATGCGGCATTGTGCATAGGATGTGCCGAGGCATCCGGGTCTGCCTTGATTAGCGTACCTTTCTCCTCCTGCACAAAATGGTTTGGTTAAGGTCGTTATTCGTCTCCTGTTGAATTGCGCAAGGAAGATGCGGAAGCAACGGCGGGATGATGAGAAAAGCCGGGGTCAAGTTATAGCAAAGGAGTTGATGGAGAATGAAATATAGCGAATTCAGCTGTCTGAAGTAGTAATCTTCGAGCTTCAGCGGAAGGAAGGAAGACAGCAGTCACGGAAATGAAGAGGATCGATGCACGTCGCCACGAAAGTGTTCCTCATGTCTGGCGAGGTTGATGATTGGCTTCACTGACTCTCTGCTCAGGAGCGAATATTTATAATGCTTTGCAACGGGATGAGCTTAGCTAGGTTAACAATGGCACTGTTTTGACGATCAGAATAGTATGTTGCTTTTCACGAGCCACGGGATCCTCGACATGGACGTCATAGACTCTGCAATTTTTGTCTTTGGTTTCGCTGTGATTGGCGTCCGCGGGCCCTCGTATGCTGCGATGTCCGCATCAACTTTGATCCTTCCCCCCGTTCGGGAAGACTTTTAAGTCCACGCGCAAAGTTTTCCTTGCTTCCAGTGAAAAAAATGCCATTCGACCAATCCTGGCCTTTCGAGGATAATTATTGCGATAACCTTGAAATGATTATTGACAAAGACAATGGTATTCACAGTCTGCTCGAGGATTTGAAACGATAACGCTGTATTGATTCAGGTTCTTCGTCTCCGGAAGCGACACTAGTCACCTCCTCAACCCCTGGCTTGAAGCAAGTAGTTACGCTTGCTTTGTCGCCATCTCTTTAGCTTTTCCCTGTGACAGAAGATATCGTATTATAATTCTCATTATTTGAGATTTCAGAGGACCCCTCCATTACAACTCTTCACCTTGATGTATGAGCTTCCTGATAAACAAAGAGGACATATAGGGATGCATCAGTAAAACTTTCGTTCTTATCTCTCTTTTCCCGAAGCACAGGAGACAAAAGAGCATAGGTCAATAAAATAAAAGGTCCAATAATATAGATAGTTACATCATCTGTAAATGCCAAATTCAATTGACTCCAATGTCATCGGAGCTTGTTTACAACGTGCAACCCGAGTTCAACTCGATCCAAGTGTCAAGCGCGATGCTCCAATTGTAAGTATTGTAATCTCGCATAAATAGTGCAATACAACTATGGAAGAAATATACTGAATAGAACTTGACCCAGTAACATAGTAATATACAGCCGGAATGTTCAGACGAACTCAATCATATGATAGCATAATCTCTTTAAAAATTCAATTAAGATCTATTGCGACATGTCGTTGAGCAACTCCGAGTGAACTTTCCCGAGAGACTATTACTGCATCAATCCAAGGAGGATATCTGGACAAAGCACTTAAAAGGAGTGAAAGACTTCGCTGAGGTGGAGAAAGCGATGTGTTCGGTAACGTGACTACTCCTTATAGGGAAGGCAAAGAATCAGTAAAAGGCAAGCTAGGGAGGATATCTGGACAAAGCTCCTGAAGGAGCGAGAGACTTTACTGGGATGGAGAAAGCGATATAAGAGTTCTTGATCTAATCGATTTCGAAGAGCATGAGTGCAAGATTTAAATTAAGTGAGAATTAAAATGTAAAAGTCAATCCGAACAAGTTTTGAGGCACCTAGAGTTGACTTTCTAATTTTTCAAGGCACGGAGGATCTGAAGAGTGGCAGCGGCTATGGCAACTGAATTAGGTGTTTGAAGAGTGTGTGTCTAGGATTTTCCGAGTGTACAGGCATAGAAAAGTGGCAGGGACAATTTTGGGAGAGAAAGTGGCAATTTGAAGATTAAAGTCTCACATGATAATCTGAGGTGAGATGAAATCTCGTGTCTAAACATAGAAGTGAGGATCCGATTTTGTATTTTAAAAGAGAGATGATAGGAAGTGGCATCGGCTTGGAAACTCGTGATCTTTCGAGTTTTCCCTTAATTTTGCTTCCCATTTGGTGGCAATTTATGATGTTTTCCCCCATTAGAACAGATTATGCTGTTGATTAGGTTATCTCTTGCCGTGAAGAATATTCTTTTTTCATAAAGAAATTTATTTGATCTTGTGAATCATTCATACATACATACATATAAATTGTTCATGATAATTGGGTGGACTTTACTAGCATAACAGTCTTTAAGCCATCGTGAGGGTAATAGCATGGTATAAGCCAGGCATTCTTGAATAAGCGAACCCCATAATAATCTTATAATAAATTAATGACGGTCACATGAGCATTTCCTTAATCGAATATCTCAAGCGTTGTGAGAACAATAACTTTTATGTATAAACAGTTTTCTGGGCTTCATAATTTATCCAATGATTTCACGGTGTTGACTTGTACTTCTATCTCGCAAAGGTTTTCCTTGTGCTAGTTTCGATAGGATCTCACCCTTGTCGATCACGAAAGCGATTTTGAATTTTATGTATGATTGGGTTTTGTGTTGGTATTGTGGATTCAATTTCTTTTTTTCTCTATTCCCATTGGCAAACCTGCTCCTTATGGATCATACTCTAATAAATTCTCTCATTGACAAGAATACTTAACATCGGAGATAAACTTCATTTTACATTCACAAAACCAAAAAAATATTGCTTAGTTCAGGAAGTCATGGAATTTGTTTTTGGATTTATCGCTATCCTTAATTTATTGTGAGGAAAAAGCATGAAACCTTGCTAAGAATCTCAACGTATATTATTATACCATAATCGAAATTTTATATAAGTCCTCTTCAGGTATATGTTCAACATGTCCATTTTACACAAATACATGAGATGGAGTTAACTTTCGTGTGTTCGATTTAAGATTAATCCCGTTAATACAAGTTGCGAAATTTAGGATTAATCGCATTAAGAGGTCCAATTCTCATATTCCCCAGAAACTCTCTCTCTCTCTCTCTCTCTCTCTCTCTCTCTCTCTCTCTCTCTCTCTCTCTCTCTCTCATATTGCTGACTGACTTTAGGCATCATAGAGATATCCCGGGTCACGAGTCCGAACACTTTAACTTGTCATCAAGAGTGGAGGTCAAATCCTTGATATGAGATCCGCTTGACTCCGTAGGACCAGATTATTCATCAATTAAGATGCTTCGTCTCATTGCTCGCCAAAGCAATTCCATCTTAAGATGCATGAAACTCTCCTGTATTCAAGGGGAAAAAGGATTGCTTGCTAGATCTAGGGGTTAAAATGCAAATCTGGAGTACATAGCCACCGAAACGTCAGATACTGCAGAGAGATGGTATCATGCAATCGATTCAATTGAATCTAGTCATAAGCTATCTATATTGAATGACGAGTAATTTCTTCTCAACCGAGAGCTATGCAATATTTATCCAAGACCGGGTTTGAGCCCGAGATATCAACGCATTCTAGTAGTCACTTGTTGAAGATGTTGAAGAAGATAAATATCAGCGTAGCTAATGCCTTAAGCATGAAATTACGGCTTTAGTGAGTGTTATATCTCCGGAGGAAGGCTGAATCTACAGATGATTCTTCCTTATTCCGTTTATAATGTTCATATGAACGTCTAAGTTTTCTTACATTATCGATCTGCTTTGAGACAAGTCAATCGCAATTGCACCATGACATTTAAGAAGACAGTCCATTATTAATTTTTATGAGATTGTGCCGAACTAGGGAAGTCTTTTGCCATTCACTAATTGAAGCAACATGACCTCCACGGTCCCTACGGCTCCCTCTTGCTCGAGTTATTATATGCTTTTTTTTTCCTTCATTATAACAAGAGGAAAATATTTCGTTCCAAATTTTTAATGATAAGAAAAAATTACGAAGGACCCCTATATTACAATTGCGGACTAAAATGGGCGAAGCTCTTGTCAGATTGAGCCACGTGGCACGTTCTCACCCGAGCTTTGCCAAATAATTCACTTTCTATGGTCACTCTAGCAAATCTCTGATCCTAGCACTCTCTAATTCCGCATCTCTATTTCTTGCACATGTTTTGCTAATAAGAATCTAATCGACCCACAAGAAAGAATATAACCACAAATATCCTTTTTTATACCTATTGTAAGCATGACATAATGATATTATAAAAATCAATATCACATTTGACAAATTAAGATCAATAAAAATATCTCTCATCCCCACAAAAAAAGAAATCATACGAACTGCTTTACATTGAACAAATTTGTTAAATTTACCCATGAACAGATAGAGGGAGGGGGGAGACCACGTGTGTTTAGGAGGTTGTGTCACATTTACTGGGCACATTTTCAAAATTAAGCATGGGAAAGCATACGATTTATGATGACTAAAGTTGTCTGGATGCCTACGGCATTTACTAGAAAGGGAAAAAGTACATGGTCCGAAGGCTCATCACATCACCGTGCACGTTCGAAAATAAGTTTATTATAATCTTTGATGACTGTAGATATATTTTGCTTCCCATTTAGGAGGCTATTTATAATGTTTTTCATACTGGATTTTCTCGGGTTGAGCACAGACGAACATAATCGATCCCCAAAATCAAACCAAAAGTTTTTTAAACCCGTACTCAATGACTAATGTGTCTTCACCCTGTTAAGCAGTGTTTTAACAAGAAGAACATAACAAACAAAATACACAAGCCTACAAACGATTCACAAGTAACCATCGGCAGTTATTCATCTGAGACATGTCTACCTTTCAGGTGCCATGCCAATTACCAGGAGGTCATTTCAGAGTACGAAAGACAACGTGCAATTTTAAATGATGTCATGGGAAAATTCCATCCCCCATTTTGGTCTACCATGTAGAAAAATCAAACAACTACTAATTTAAGCTATGAGAACATCAGTAAGAAAACAGGAAATGACGGGCCACCAAAACCAATCAAGAACAGAGACATGGTTTTAAAGTACTAATCAACATCCATCTAAAGTTTCACATGGCTTTCTCAGACATCTATCAGTGTCCTCTGAGGGAACATCATAAGTCTTAAGCAGAAAAATGGCCCCCTAAGTCACCTCCCCTGCGGACACTACCTGAACCACCATCTCTGAGCAGCAGATAATGGAGTGTTCAAGAATGGAGCATAGTGTTGTATAAGCGGATTAACACTCCTTCCAACCTTAGCCCATGCACTTTGATGATAGCTCGCAGTTGCAGGGGCATGATACATGAGCTTCAAAAGCTGAAGAGGCGGAAAAAGCAAAAATCCTCAGGTCAGAACTCATAAATCTGTAGGGAGGCACCCTTTTTTATTTTCTGGAGCCCCTTCTCTTTCTGAGGCTTCAAATCAGAAAAGGGAGAAAAAACAACTAATGTTTGGAGGAACAAAAAGTTCATTCTCAAGCATTAAAATAACAAAAATGTGGTAAATTCATCACACCCTCCATCTATGATTCTTGGACTAGCCAAGAGCCAAGAAAAAGTCATTAGTCATTTCGGTGCCTAAAAGATTCTAAACGAATAATCTCATAACCCTACATATGGTTCTTCCAGTAGTGTCTCAGGTCATCCACATTTTCTCATAAGCAGCAAATTATTTAAATACCACAAGCAAATTCATACATTCAGTGTATTCCTCCAAAACGGTACTCAGTAGACTGGTCCTTATCAGCTGAAGGAGGAGAAAAGGCAATAATGAGACTTACCTGCCAATACATGAACGTCTGTATGATGTTGCGCTGCCACCTGAAGATGCATAAATACATATCATGTGATCATACAAATTGACAGTGAGAAAAGCAAGCAGCTCAGTGAGCTTAAAAAAAATTTAAGTCCATAAACAACGTACGATAACAACGAGATGATTAGCAGAAGGCCAACTCCAATCTCAGCTTGGGAGGACAATATGCTAAGCGTAGTTGTGTTTGACTCCACCCATACACAAGGCTCTTCCAAGTATTTTCTATTAAAAAGAAAATTGAAACAGCAAAGTCAGTTGCAAAGGGGAAAAAGGATCCAAACAGAATGACATTTCAGCAATAAGGAGCTCATACAACAACGCCGCAGGATCTGAAACATAACACAATTGAGGGAAACCGTGCATACAAGGAACTTTGTGCATGTTGCTTTACTAAATAATCAAGATATTCTACCCACTCTGCCCTTCAAAACTACAGTGCAGATGCAGAGAAAAAGGTAGGGGGGGGGAGGGGGACCATGACATTCAATTATACAAATTGTATGTGCTCTAGAACCCAATATGTAATTAAAGCCAACCGCAAGGAACCCAGAGTCATTGCTAATGTAATCTTGAAAACATAACTCGGATAACTAGAAGAAGCACACATGAACATGTTGCAGTGGATGGATAGCATCCAAACACTTATTCACGTGTCAGAGTATATTCACTTCAAAAGAAACAATATCCTTTAACCAAGAGGGTTAATCCAACCCAACCAAAAATACCCACAGAAAGAAAGAAAAAAAGAAAAAAGATCTATCCAATCTCCACTGTATATCATCATACATCTTTAATGTCAAGCAGCAAATATATGCCAAGTTAGCAGTAATTTAGGCATGAACTCAACATAAGAGGAGAAGCCGTCGTGGCAGAACATGAATATTACAAATTTAATAGTGACATTAGCAGACAATAACGTAATAAATATAATTAGGAATGAACAATGAAGATCACTTCAACGCAGATGATCAATAATACTCGTAAACAAATTATTCTAGCATGAGTTAGCGGCACTTACCTGTACAAGGAAGAACGGCTGAAATTACGCCTTAAAAACTTGGCCACATGCTCAAGAGCTCGGCACATGATGGGAATTAAAGCAACTGAGGAGTAAAGCAATGTCATAAGAGAAGAGATTAACAAAGACGGTCTATGAACAGTCAGGAAAAACCACAATAGAAAGGCTGAGACTAACTCCTACTTACATTTAAGGCAAAGATGTGACATGACAAATGTCAGGGAGTAGAAGAAATAAATGAAGTCCTTAGTCACTATTATTGTTTGAAAGTATACTTGCAGAGCTTGCATATTCCATGCCCTAGGTTTCTGCAATTTATGTGAATCATTAATGGGAGCATAACAAAGTAACAGTCTGGATCAGCAAATTAAATGATGGCTGCTCATACCCCATATAATGAGTACAGAGAATAGATAGAAGAACATGCAGTTCCCAAGAATGAAAGGCGATATGCCCTATTTGAAAGATTTCGAGGCACGAATGGGAATATAGCCAGTACAGCCACAACAAATACCTGCCACAAAATGAAACAAAATGACAATCAGCATATGCGTATAAAACACAACGGCTATTTGGCATGCTCCCGTAGAACCAGAGTTCATCATATCATGAAAGCTTTTACAAGGGTATCCTTCAAAAGAAAGTACACATATATAGGCAAGTAATGAAGCATGGATTAAAACTCATTGTACCCAAGCATTGACAGAGAATTGTATAGTCTGCCGATCCCAGCGCAAAGAAGTTGGATTCGAAGCTGAAGTTGCCGATGCAGTAGAGCTTCTGGTAGAAGAACCTAAAACAAAGAATAGGGCTCAAAATCGCACAAGGAATTTGAAATTGGTCCTTGGTAGTGTATCAAAGTTGACACATCTTGGGTAGTGTATCAAGGTTGACACATCTTGGAGAATTTCGTTGATACATCCAACAGCATTCCTATCATAGTGGCAATGTCGATATGTTTAACCTGTGTTACGGGATCGAGGCTGCTCATTGGTCGTTGATGAAGCAGAGGATGGAGTAGATTGCCTTGCTGGCTGAGATGAACTACTGGAAGACATTGGCTCAACAATGAAATCAGTATCCTGCATACAAGGAACTAAAGTGTCATCATGCAAAACATAAAATGCAGAAGCCACAAGAGCAAATACAACAGCAGGTAAAAAAAAATTGTATTTATGCTTCAAACACAATCTTCCCGTCATCATTACATTAGTTTCTCTCTCGAAATTATCCACAAAGCCGACGTGGTAAAGCCCAATCATCTAAAAATTCCCTCCTCAACACCCTCATTTAAACAAAAAGAGGCTATTCACGCAGCATTCCTCTCGAATGGAGGACAGAAAAGTGTCCCAAAATGTTTCCGATTGCGACGAACTTAATAACAAAAAGAGCCCCCCTTGATCGGAATACTTGACCAAACAAAGACGCGGATTCAACAGGAAGTCAAGGCACACCCACAATTTTTGATGAAATCCTAATAAGCCAGTAAGCCGCCACGTCACAATTTCAATCAATTAATTACAAGCAACCGAACCGTCAACACATCCAACCGCAGAACTCCCATCTCAAACTTAAGAGGCCAATTCAAACGACGGAACTAAACTAAGAAGCGCATCATCTACTCAATAAAAACCTTCCGGGAACTTCCAATCCTACCAGAACCCACCCAAATCTCAACTCCAATTGAACACCCACACTCTCTCGACAAAAATCAACATCATCGAATCGAGAGAGAGAGAGAGAGAGAGAGAGGGGGGGGGGAATACGATATAGCGCTGATAGAACTTGCGCTTGTAGTGGTCGACCACGTCGGGGCGAGAGGACATCTGAGGAGGGATGAGGATGTTGGACCAGTACTCCGCCCATCTTGGATCGTTCTCGTAGTCGTACGCCGCCGCCGCTATCCGCTTCAGCTTCTGCGGGTCCTCCTTCTCTTCCCCCATCTCTCTCTCTCTCTCTCTGTCTAGAAGTCTCTGTGGCTCTCTCCACACAGGCCTTTTCTCCCAGAAGAGAGAATCGAAATGGAAGAAGACGACGATGCCGACGACGAAGAAGACAGAGGGATCACAGGGACCCTAAGGCGCAGGCTCTCTAACCTCCTAACACGCCTCGTCGTTTCCTAGTGTGCTCAACGTCGTCGTTTCACGAAGTCAAATTGGCTCGACAGACTCTTCACTTTCTTTTTCCCTCCTTCCTCTTTCCTTTTTTCATAAATGTTGACCCAATATACAATATAATATCTAAATTCAGCTCAATAGATAGTATAATTCCTAAAATTTAATTTGATCAGTATAATTCATAAACTTTCGTTACATATTCAATTGAGTATATACAATAACATTAAACGTTTTCATATAATTCAAAAATTAAATTGAAAAAATATAAAAAAATTTAGAAATTGCATTGAACAAATTAAAAATTATACAATAGACTAAAGTTTAGATACTGCGTTGATCAAATTAAAAGTTCAATAATCATATCGTATATTAAGTTAAAATTGATAATTTGAATTGTTATCTCTTAGCCTATATTACTTTTGGGCCTTACAATTTTCATTTGTTCAATTGTCAATGGTCCAATTTATATAATGGTCGATGCATTCTTTTTGGTTCCTAAAATGAAAATTGCAATCCCACACATCGAATGAGGATTTATTAGTTTCTCCATCTAAAAGACAAAAACTTATCGCTTCAAAAGCAGAGGAAATGATTTTAGTGACTCAAATAAAGAACAATCTTCAAGAATATTTTAGTTAACAAATTACTTAAATGGTCCATAAATTTAATTGATTACACTATATGATTTCTAAACTTTTGATTTATTCAATATGAATCTAAAACTTTACCCCAATATGCAATATTGTCCACCAACTTTTATACGATTTAATGCGAACCCTAAATTATACATATTCCATTTAACCCCTCAACTATATGAAAATATTCAATGTTATTTTCAATAAGAACTACATTACTCATTAGAATCAAAATTCAATGACCTTTTATGTCATCATCTCTGTTTCCAAGGATTCGAAAAGTGGCTACCTTTATCAGCTTGCCAGAATCAGCAGAAGAGCTCATATATACGTTATATATAAAACAAGGATGAATACAATACGACCGATTGCTGAATAAAATGCTGAACCAAACATCTCTAAAGCATAAACGGCTCTTCCTAACAAAATCATCGCAGACTGGGACGAGCAAACAGGGGGAAAAAGAATGTTGCAGTTCACAAGTTTGCTACGAGGGGTTTGCGTCGTTCCCTGAGGACGAGAGAAAATGCTCCTTTGCCAGCGGCAGATTGCTGCAACTGAGCATCGATTGGAATAGGTCGTTCCGTTTGCACTCCCCTCAGTATCGACCCCCAGGACAGGTTCTTTTCGGTGCTCGTGAACCTGACTACATACTCTGGTCAGCCGACCCACGGCTCCTCCAGCTGCTATGAGTCCTGTCGAAAAAATCGGTGCTATAGTCTTGGCTACCGAATGCCATCCGCCGGAACATCCGGATTTGTGCAGATTGCTCCCTTGAATTGTAGATTTCACTTTGCCCTGGTCTCATTCCGTTGCTGAGATCGGACAATTCGTCCAATGAATCTAAAGCCCTTACAACCTGCCCGAAGACAAAGGACCCAAACAGTGCTTGGGTTTTAGCATATACCTTCACAATGACCGAGAGCAAGAAAACTACAGCAGGTGAAGACAAAACGAATACCTGACTCATACGTGGCCTTTTTGTGGCCGAATGCCTAACACAAGCTGCGGCTGCCTCTATCATTCGGAACATCTCACTCTCAATGTACTGTTTTTGTAGCTTCGGATCTACCAATGCCTCGAAGTCCTCATCTTCAAGTGCTTGAGTGAGTAAGGGCCGAGCCTGCAAAATGAGGTTCAACCAGATGAATCTATTGCCTAAGGATTCACAGAAATTTTTGCAAATCAATCACCACAGGAAGTGATGCAATTTAAATTACAGTTCACCAAGCTTCTGAGTATTTACTAAAGGTCTACATGCACACTACGGGCAAAACAGTTTTACACGTCAAACGCTTGACAGAAGGGTGACAAACCACAACGTTTTAATAGTTTCTGAATGAATGCTGATTCATCGTAAACAACAAATTTGCACAGAAAAGGAATAGAAGTTACCCATTCAACCAGGCTCTCATCACCAAGTGGCTGAGAGCCATCTACAGGCTTGCGTCCAGAAATCAGCTCCAAAAGAACAACCCCGAAGGAATAAACATCAGATTTTTCTGTCAACTTTCCACTTGTGGCGTACTCAGGAGCCATGTATCTGAACCACCGATAAAACTAATCAGGGCAGGTCAAAAGGAATATAATCAGAAAGAATCCAGAAGTTGACTAATGATGTGTACTGGAGCCTCCGTGCCATCAGAACTTGTAGAAGGCTCTAACGCAGGTTTAAACATAATAACATCATAGCCCCGGCTATGACATCCGTTTAATGGCAAAGTCGCTCTTAAATTAAAGCACTTGTGAATCAAATTAAAAAAACAAAAACCAATTCAAAAAAAACTCTATGGAACAGACAGGCTAACCTTACAATGAACAAGAGAGCAAAAGTAACTTTTATCCAAGCACACATGACATGACATCAACGTATACATACCCAAAGGTACCCATGACTCGTGTTGTAACATGCGTATTTGAATCCAACGCTAATTTTGCAAGACCAAAATCTGAGACCTGCAATTAGAGAACGCGTATTGCTAAAGCTAAATGCCAAAGATAATCCAAGGCAGAACAAGTCCAGCTCAAATAAAAGTATTATTTCTTGGAGAAAGAACTTTCATTTGCAGAGTAACCATGCACCTGAGCTTCAAAGTTCTTGTCAAGAAGGATGTTCGAGGATTTTATATCCCTGTGTATAATACGAGGATGGCCTGATATGAGAGAGAGAGAGAGAGAGAGAGAGAGAGAGAGAGAGATCAGTATTGAGTATAAATCTGCGACAATCTGATTAAAGAAAGAAAAATGGATATTATATGTAAGCTTTTCATCATATTTCCATGGAGTCCACTGCTTGGAGGTGACAATAAACCAGACAAATCAATCGATAATGCTCTATGTTGCAAGAAAGTAATGCCAAATTATTCAATATTTCTATTGCCTGTTTCCTTCTCGTTGCAATCCCTAAAAAGTAGTTCTTGCTGCTCTATCAGAGCACTAGTAATTGGGAAGACAAGATCAAATGGATGTTTAACCGTTTCCACATGTTAAAGTAGTGATAAAATATCTATAAACAGGTGTAAGCATAAACAGGAGTTAAGGGGAACAAGTTAATTAACAACAAAAATTGGGGAGAGAGAGATAGAGTATTACAATCTTCATGCAGGTAAGCTATTCCACGAGCAGCACCAGCAGCGACCTTAACTCTAGTTTCCCAATCCATAACAGGCCGGCCTTCACCTAAGATTAAAGGAAATAGATGCATGAATAGGTAAGGAAAAGCATAAAATCCACAATGATGCTGAAAGACTCGGAATTGAAGTAACTTAATGATATATTGAGAAGCAAGATGATAAAGAGGACTTGCAAGTGGATAATCTACTTTCAAGAAAGTAAAGGATCATAACTGAGTAAATCAGCACAATATTTACCAAAATTGCACAACTCCTAAAATAAGATAAATGGGCCATGTGGTTAAATAGTACAACCTGTGAATCTAACAAGAACAGCTATAGTCTCATGATCATATGCTCACTTATGAGCTACATACACACATGAGCACTGTAAAGCACAAGAATTCAAAGTTAAATCTTTGACCTCTGAACCAGAAGTATGTCTTACCATGGAGATGGTAGTGAAGGGTGTCATTTGGAACAAAATCATAGACGAGCAACCTATTATGATCAGATATACAGTAGCCCACCAACGAAACTAAATGACGATGGTGCACTCTGCTAATAATCTCGACCTCTGCTCTAAACTCTCGCTCCCCTTGTCCACTGCCAATCTTAAGCTGCTTCACGGCAATTTCTCTTCCATCTACCAACACACCTTTGTAAACACAACCGAATCCACCTTCTCCCAAAAGATTTTGGGCTGAAAAGTTGTTAGTGGCATGAGCTAGCTCATCATATGTGAACCATGACCTTGAGTTGTTTATGCCTCCTTGGTCCGAGGGTGAATACATGAAGTTGCTGCCAGAAGCACTTCCTACTTGCATTATTGGCGAATGGGGCTTTAAGAATAATGATTCTGCAATTCAGTGAAGGGATCAAATTATCAACGTAACTACTATTAGTGAGGCAGATGTTCAGCAAGTGTTTTCTTCAGTGTAGCATAATGGACACTTTTTCATAATGGAGTATTGAATATTTATACCATGTAGTGCTATTTAACATATGACATGGTTTAATCCAAGTGCAACACCGTCCAGATATGATTGCCAGGAGTACGTCTACAAATCGGATCGAGGACAATCCGAACTGGAGATTCACTCCTGAATTGATACAGGAGTGGTTGCAGAAACTTTCTCATTAGTGTAACTGCAATATTCAGAATTCTCATTTGAAAGAGTAAAGACCAATTATTCTTCCAACTAAATTGATATTTTCTTTTGGGTGAACTTTTATCTGTTGGAGATGTCAACTGTCTAGCAACTGGATATGGATCCCAACTTGCTCTAGTCTATGAAGAGAGATCAGACCATAACATCATTATGAATGAAGTCACAAGACAAAAACCAATGGGCACTACTTATCCATCAAATTTTTAGTACATTACCTGAGTTTTGGGAGGAGGCAAAGGGAGAAGGCGTATTGTATCCAACATTTGCTTGAGCACCCCGTTTCTTCCGTTTTTGTGCAAACCACACAGCCATGACAAGAAGACTCAGAACTAGGAATCCAACTACCAGACCAATTGCCACAGCTCCACCAGTCTTTAGCCCCCCTGTGTCCATGGACGTGGAATTCGCGATTACATTTGTATCATTAGTAGATCTTGCCGTTGGCTTTTCTGTGGGAATGGAAGGTAATGGTGACGAAGTCGGACTTCCGGCTGCTGATGAATTGCTGGGAGGAGAAGGAGGTGACGGCACGGGAGAGGAAGATGAGGGAACTGGAGGAGGTGACGTGGACTCCGGTGGTGAATTTGTTGTTGGAGCTGGAGAAGTTTTAGGACTAGATGGTGGTGGAGGTGGATGGGAACTTGCTGGTGACTTTGCTCGTGGAGGAGGTGGAGATTTCGATGATGGGGGTGAAGGAGGACTCCTCACAGGTGAAACTGCTTGAGGAGGAGGCGGACTAGGAGGAGGTTGAGATGTTGGAGGGGTCCCTGCTGGAGGCGTTGGGGGGGTCTGTGGTGGAGGAGTGACCGCAGATGGTGGTGGGGGTGATGGCACATTTGGAGGAGGTGGTGAGTTCACAGCCGGGGGAGGGGCGGCCGGAGGTGATGGCGGGGGTGATGCTGGAGGTGATGAGGGTGGGGAAGCCGGTGCTGCTGGTGGCGATGGAGGTGGTGATGGGGGTGGCGAAGGGGGTGGCGAAGGAGGTGGCGCAGAAGGAGACTTAGGTGGTGGAGATGCTGCTGCCGGCGCGGGCGGACTGCCTGAAGAGTTAGAGGGAGTAGAGGACGGAGGCGAGGCCAGAGAAGGAGAAGAAGTTGGCGAAGGTGAATTCGATGCCATCTTTCGCAAATAATCACCTCAGAAATGGCATGTCCAACTGCTATTCCATCTCCAAAGATTCTTCAAGACTAACAATAGCAAAAGCTCCTATATTCCCAGTTAAACTAAACAAACACTAATGCATCAAACAATCGAAGGGGCAAAATAATCTAGTTATGCTCCTCCAACTCCACAGAAACCAGTCTCAGAAGTCAACCACAGAAACGCCGGTCACTGACCCTTTTCAGAAACGCTTTCTTGAAGGAAAACCGGATGAACAAACCTGAAATTCCGAGCAGCAAGCAGATCAGGAGACCCCCCTTTAACCACCGACTCAAAAATGGCAGTACGAACTGCTCGAACAACGATCCAGATGCAACTCCACCAAGATCGTGAAAGTGCAAGACGGGCAAATGCAGCGAGCCCAGATCAGCCAAATCGATGTCCAAGAGATCCCAGAAACTCCAAATCCAGCAAAGCCTCGCCTTTCTTGCCGTTCCGGTCGAATTCCGTCGCGCAGGAACTGGGAATCTTGAAATTCCGGCGGGAGGTACGAAAGACAAAAGATAGCTTCTTGGTCGGAGGAAAAATGGTGGCCAAATCGTGTAGACTCAAGATACGCGAACGCTAACGTGGGGGCGACTCGGGGCGGAGCCTTTCCACATTTAGTTGGAAGAAAGAGAAAAGGATTTGTAAATCCTCGCCATGTTCGCAAGCAGCTGAACAGTGTTAACTATCATAGCTGTGTTGTCTGACCCTCCTCTCTCTCTCTCTCTCTCTCTCCTCTCCTCCAGCTCTCTTTTTCGCCACGACAATCACGGATCTTTTTGTTCCTAAATTCACAATCATCATTTCCTAAATTTACAATCATCCCCGGGGCTGTTTGTCTTCGATTTTGAGCATACTGTCAAGAACATCTCCATGCAATTTCTCAGGCATTCTTTGCATACATCCGTTAGTTAATGTCCCCAGCGCATTTGTTAGATAGCCAATTAAAGAAAATTCGCAGTGTTTAGACAATATTTTTCTCTTTTATTTTAAGAAGTCGTCCTATTCTTTACTCAGAACAAGATCTTGTTCATACTCATACTGATTTAGAAAAGTTTCAATATCAGTTTTCAGGCAAACTTGCCTATTGCATGTTGGGAGATTCAATTCAAGAATGCTCTTTTTTTTTTTTTGTAACCGAGGTGTCCGGACTAGTTTGCGTTTACCTCGACTATTTCTCAGGAGAGACTTGCACAGCAATCCACCGCCATGGCCCTTCACTTAAATCACAAGTACTTCTTTGGGAATCGAACCCAAGACCTTAACGCAGTCCAAATTCGCCCTAACTAGTTAGACTACCCATGGTGGGAGAATGCTCATCTTTTGTGATTGAAATTGTCAATGTTGTCATTTTACCTTTTTTTTCATTTATATATGTTTTTTAATTTTATGGCTGATGTATTATAACACCCAAAATCATCCCCAAAAATCAACGCGCATAGATAGGTATAGATTATTCATAATTTTTCAAAAGTCAAAATAACTCTCTTGTTTTTCTTTTGTTAAAATCTACTTGTTGAATTTAAAACAAAGAAATTGCTTAAGAAAGCAACTCGGAAGACCAAACACACTCATCCATTATTTAACAGGTATTTTCAAATTTTAGTAGATCAATTATTTGTTATGGAGTTTGAGATCGCGTCGACGCGCATAAACAATTAACCAGGGCAAGAATATGATTATCAAGATATCCGTAAGGACCAATTCATTCACACCGACAGCATGCTTTTGACAGGGCCAAATTCATGTGACCGGATCAATTGTATGGCGGTCCGCTGCTGCAAAAAGTGATAGAATATATGCGAAGACAGTGCAGGTTTGCTATAGTTGACGCTGTTTTATGGTACCACCGAGCCAGAAACACGTTCGTCCATGCTCCTTGCAATAAGTATCATATGCTTTCCCAGTTTTGACTTTGCAGCCCTTGAAATTATTTGTTATTTTGTTTGTGTTCATCAGATCCTTCAACCACCACGCTTGCTCAAATCTGCACGTTCTCATTACAATAACAATCTCGTTTTTGTTTGATGAGGTAGACCAAATCAACTGCTACTGACACGAATGTTGTGCCCGATGTACTGGGCTTCCCCCTTGGTATCTACTAGATTCGCCGTCGCCCTTGCAGTAATCCGTCGAACGGTGTTGAGCGCTTGGACAAACGCATACTATACCATTACGAACCGAGTAATCCCAAGGAGTTAGTCGATGAGATCCATGTTTTTTTTGTTTTCTTGGGGAGATGGTTCTTTGACCACATGCATAATTAAGGGCGATGTACAGAGAACACCACAAGGTTTGGTAAGCTAATGATGGAAGATGAGTCTTTAATTGCTGTCTTGTAAGACAAAGGAAAAAAAAAACACTGCCGTAGCTTGTCTTGTTTCTCTTGCCCTCCCTGAGGGAAAACCAGAGCGGGTGTCATCATGATCTAATTTTTAAAATGAGCAACCTCATATTATATGAACAGCTTCTGAATCCCATGCCAGGCACGAAAAGATATAAACAAATGAAATCTTTCACCTTTAACTCGACTCAACTTGGGAGTTGACACCTGCTCTGGTTTCTATATGCTTGTCTTCAAATCTCACTCAGCACATTGCAGAGCCAGAGCGGATTAAAAAACTAGAGAAAGAAAATAAAAACGCCGGCTCATGGCGTGTTCTGCTGTCTAGCTTTAACGGTTGAGTAATGCTCATCTGCCCTATGAGTCTAAAGAAATTGGTTGGCTCGGCTGTCAATGTGGCAATTGCCAGTGATGCCAATGAGTGATGTCGTAATTTTAAGTGATCTTCACTGGCTTTACCAGGATGAACGCTTGATGATTGAGCAAGGCCTAACTTCGCCTTCAGCACAGAGTTCAGCTGACGTCTGCGCTTTGACAAGGACAGCGTGTTACCTTAACTATATGCTCCTTCAAGGGGGAGGGAGAGGGAGAGAGGTCGGCTTCTTACAGCCACAGATTCGGAAATAAATCCACTTCGACCAGATCAGCTGATGAGACTACCATCTTTGCATATGGTTTCTCCACTGTGACAGTGTTTAAAGATCTTTCCACCAGATGATCATCAAAGCAATAAACTGCAAATGGAGTGTCCAGTGCAGGACTAATATCGCCATCTTGATGAAGACATTTTGAGGACTGGAGATCATCAATATGCTATTTGTGTTCATTAGAATAAACACTATGAAATTGGCTTCATTCTCAGTCAGTCAAATAGTATGCCAGTGTTTCTATTATGCTATTCTCACGTTACGGTGATGCCATATCAAAGAAATGTTCCGTGAATTGCACCCTGAGACCAAAGAATCAGGCAGACCTTATTTTCCGTAAAGTTAACTTCGAATCTATTTGCCCCCCCACCCCCCCCCCCCCCCCAAAAAAAAAAAAACAACTGTAGAGGAGGCTTTACGACTCCTGTGTTCTTCGGCAGAGCAACAACATTAACAATGTTGGAAACCGAACAAGCCTGAGACGATTACTTCTCTTGCTGAGCACTGATAAATACAGATTTCACTTTAGAAAAAGCACAAAATAACTCTGCAATATGCAAATATCAGCAGAAGAGACATTGTTTCACTGACAGACTGTATTCAACAGGGCCTCTTCTTGGAGACACATAAATAATATACCATCCAGGCAAAACAAACATCATGAAGTCCTTAGCTCATGAAGTTTCAATTACATAGTGAGAGGTAGCTCCACTAATGCAAAGAGTTGGAAATGAAAAGAAAATGCTGTTCACCACCAAGACTCTTTGACTGTTTCCTGAGGTATGACATACCACCAGGTCATGATAATAAATACTTGGATATTTCAAACAATAATTAAGCAAATCAGCTTGCCATCTACTTGAGAGAGCTGTAAGACACATCAAGTATGAACAAGCAGACCAAAAGCTAATAATTTAGATGGCTCTCTATTTATTGGTCCCCCAGAATCAGCAGATTTACAACTGATTGTGGTTATTCCAGCAATGAAAGTAACTTTAGGGTAAAGTTGTGCAGTTTGAGCTGCATGAGACCACTTTCTTCTCATACCTTGAAATTCAGAAATCCAACAGGTAATGATTTGTTGCACAGAGAAGTGTAGCTTGGTAGTCTCCTTCCCTCTTAACAAGCAGGAATTTAATTTGGTATCAGCCTGATGGAATACTGGAATCAATGATGTCACATGAAGAACCTACTCTTCCTTTTTAGAAAATATAAGGTCTGATAACAAACTTTGCAACTCTGCTACGACTCATCAGTGATTTGCTAAAACAGAGTGCAAGAGATTTAGCTAATCAGCGAGCATCTCATAAGCACAGAACTGTTTGGCAAAGTGAATAATGCAATTGTAGCGATGTGTGACAATAATGAAGGATCACAGAGAGAGGCAGAGTTAGTGAATCATTTTATTCCGCAAAAATAGATACACAGCACGCAAAGCGATCCTCATATAAGTACTGAATGCTCCAAAAAATGAGCAACAAAAAAAAATATCTCAAGCGATTCAGTCCCCCCCTGAAATAACAATTTCAGTGACAGTAGTGACCATACCAACAGTACTTTCCTCCATCACTGCTTCCTGTCTCTTCTTCACCGCCTCTACTATGAATCCACCACAGAAGATTCGAAAGAGAGTTCCCATCATCAAAACCACTCAAGCTCCTCACTTTTTCCAGCGCACCACCTTTGTCAAAAATCCCTTCTAAGGCATACACAAACCCTTTCCATCCTTCAATTCCCTCCCTGTTCAGTGCTGGATATGTCCAATCCACCAGCTGTTTCACAAACTGGATATCTGTGAATAGAACCTCAGTGATAGGCAACAAAGGCAAAACCTGAATTCCAAGCCTACAGTCTCTCCGCTCTGCTCCAGCGAACCAAAGACCACTGTCCCTTTTGTTAGCCCACAGAACACCCACCACCCTGTTCTCCCTAGTGAAATCTTCCTCATATAGATTATCACCTTCTCTAACATGCCACCATGTGTGAGCTGCGTGAATTTCCATCGCAGCGAGTGTTGACCCGACGGCAACAAGATGGGTGTCTCCATAGGCCAATCCCATTAAAGCAGCCGAATAGTAAGCATTCACAGCCTCGCTCGTGCTCTCCTGATTCCGCCCATCCGCAAATTCAGTCAATCCACCAGCCCAAGAGTGCAATTTATACAGGTCAAAGCACCTCAGACGCGGATAGTTGGAATTCGTTCTTCTTCCCAAGTTCATGAAATCTGCCATCAGTGAATAAGCTTGAGGCCTGTAGTTCCTTCCCCATGCAGGATCAATCTTGGCGAGAACAGCAATTGCATAAAGAAAGTACCCTAAATGGTAGTGATGATCATTGTACAACCCGAAGCCAAAATCTTCACCAGGATTGGTGGATCCTAGCTTGGTTATAATCCCGCCCCATTTCGTGTCATACAAGAATCCATTACCACTAAAAGTGCCATCCAACCATGGCTCTATGGTGCTCTTCAAATACTTTCTGATCGCCGGGATAACTTCAGGATAACTAACCTCCTCGGCAATCAAAGCCAACCTCGCTGCTCTGGCAATCAATTTCCCATAAAAATAAGATGAAGCTGTTGTTATTGCAGCTGGATTTAGGGACTCGACATCCCTACGAAGGGCCTGAATAATTTCATCGTGCGCCTCTTCCTTGACACCTCTGATTGAATGCCAAGTAACAGAGACAGGATCAGATCTCAACACCCAGGAATCTCCAACCACACCAACAAGATCACCATCGATACTCCTATACTTAAAATCCTCCAACACAGTGACACCACTGTCCTCACGGGACAAAAGTCGAACATGAAGCGGGTGCGCGAGCAAGAGCAGATCCCCCCACCCTCTCTTCTCCCATTTGTACTCCAAACAAAATGGCCTAGTCAAGACTGCATCACCAGACAGAGCATACGAAGAACTGAACCTATCCAAAATCTCCTCGCTAAATGATCCACCGTCGGGCAAACAAGCAATCCTGATAACCCCTGAAAACCTTCCTGAAGTAATCGCATTGAGACTGTGACTGAAACTGATCGGCGAGGAAGTATAAACAAGCCAAGTCTGATTGTTGTTGAACTTCACAGTATGCTTGGTGCGACTACTGTTTGAAGAGAGCGAGAGGATCGCGTGAATCGTGGAGATCACAACCTCCGTCCCGCGGTTGACTAAGCAGGTCAGGTAGGGGCTCCCCCTGACGAGGACGAACCTCAAGTTCGAAGCCGCGAAGTCCAGCGTGACTCCGAGGTCGCTGTACGACGAGATAACGTGCCGCGGCGCCTCCGGTGACGGGCCGCGGGCGGCCCCGTCGCCCGATACGGCGGAGACGGTGAGGTCGGCGTTGAAGACTTGGTACAGAAAAGCGGAGGTGGCGAAGCGAGAAGGGAACGAGACGGAGACAGAGGACGGAGAGGGTTTGACGAGGTAGGGGTGGATGTACTCGGCCTGGTCGCCATTGTTGAGAGCGAAGTTCTGGAAGAAGGAGTTCGTCGGAGGCGGGGAGGAGAGGAGGCCCGGAGCGAAGAAGGGAGCAGGATCGGGGAGGACCGTGGACGCGACGCGCGGGAAGACGAACGGCAAATTGGGCTTCGGCGGAGACATGGGTGGAGGAGGAGGCGGCGGCGGCAGGGATGGAGGAGGAGGATTATAAGGTGCGACAGGCTGAGGAGGAGGAGGTGGAGGAGGACGACGGCGTTGGCGGAAAGTCTTAGTAACGAAGGTTTCGACTTTTCGCAGCAATTTCTTCGCCATTATTAAACTAATTGTTCGTTCGGTGGTTGGTGGGTTCGTTACGCGCGTTTAGCAGATTTTTCTCTTTTCTTATTTCTCCTCAACTGAAGATGACTCACCAGAGAAAGAGGAGGAAATGTAGGAAATGGATGATCACAATGAACTAGGAAAATCAGACCTCAGGAGTTAAAAAGCTCATTAAGTTTTGATGTTTTCTGTTGGGTCACAATCGAATCACCAGGAAAGTGATTACTCATGGGTGTGTTCTTCTTCATTCTAATTCGAAATGCCTATTTTTTATGGGATCGAAAAGGGAATGTGACGTTTACCTGGAGAAATCCAATGAAAACTTAGGACGAGGACGAGGAATGGTGGAAGTGGAGTTGGTGAGTCGACATCAATGTTTTCTTTCCTTCTTTTCGCGTGGAGAGGGAGAGGGAAGGAGAGTGTTTTGAAAGGGATTGGATTGGAAGTGAAGTTGGTGAAGGGTTTGGGAAGGTGAATTTAAAATGGACTAGGGAATGTGAATGCGGGAAGCAAAGGATCAAGGCCAGGGGTGCTCCTAGAATTCTTCCAAGGCAAGGAAGGGAAAGAGAAGGGGTCCTTTCGAAAGGTCTCTAGTGAAGGTGAAGTCATGGAAGATGGGGTGGATAATTGAAAAAGATAGGATATACAGACAATAGAGGAAAGAGCCCTGCAAGGACCAGCTGAGCTTTTGGTTCCTAGGAATAAAAAGGCCAAGTAGTGACTCAATGAGAAAACGTAATGGAATGGCTTTTGGACGACATTCACTGCAAGTATAACAGTTGAGGACGTCCAAGCTCCTAATCTTAGTATATTCTCTCACTTCCTTTTGAAAAGAAAAAGTTCGGCTCAGCGAGAAAATGCCGACCGAAGAGGAGAGCTCGAATAACCGGTGTTAATTATCTTCGTAAGTTATCTATGTAAATCTTACTCTTTATGTGTGCTTGTGTATATATTTATTCACATGAAATTCTGTTGCACGTGCCTGTGACGGTCGGGGTGTCCATCGGTCCAAGGATTACAGCCTCGGTGGTATCAAGGAGTCTAAATGCCAAGTTCCTCTCAATTCTCTCGCTTTCGACCGCCCTGAACTCCTCTACTTGGGTCAAGTAGAACTTGAAACCGTGCTCCTCGAGCTTAGCTCGTCGCCCGTGAACGGTCTCATTTCATAGAGATTTCTGCATCATTAGAAACGAAGGACATTTTCATTTCAGCCACATTTTAGATAGACCTCTGTAGTTTTTCCTAGAGAAGTTTTAAGAAACGCCATAGTCAAAGAGCAAATGTGCTAGCGTCTGAACCAAGACCTGCATCATTAGCTTCGATTCGATTCATCATCAGTGAAAAACTATTGAGCGTGACCTCGTATGCTTACATAAGCTGATAGTTGAAGCATAAATCAGTATGCAAATAAGTACCCTAGCCTGAAAGGGGCCCTCAAATGCAAATGCTACAGAAGCCAAGAAATTAAGTGACGCTGAGAGCACCTGCACCAGCCAGGAGGCATAGCAATGACTGCATTTGGTTCCTCCCTACTGGATCCCCGACGAACAAGATCGATTTTCTTCAAACTCTCCATGAACTGGCCCACGTTGAACTGTGGCAGTTCCCACCCTGCGGGAAGATACCTTCCCTTCTAGAACTCAGCATCAGGCATCCAAAACTCCAGAAAGTTGTGCTGATCAATGATCAAGGGGCAAGTCACGTTGGCATAGTACTTGCCATCGGGTATCGACCCATTTTTCTCTAAACATGGCATCTCTTTTCCACTTGCCCTATTCTTTTCAACTCTCAAAATGGTTGGATATCAGGAAGTGAGCTAATGACAAACAACTGAAGAGGGGTTGCAGCGAGGAGAATCAGTGTCGCAAGTTGCAGCGAGCAACAGCGCCATCTTGGTGCTGACGATGGTGCTCTGTGGTGGGTTTTTCACTGGAGGAAGCTCGAGATTGGGAACTTCATGTTCTCCATTTAGCGAGGCAAACGTCTAGTACAAGGAATTAATTATTCCTGCATAAGGAGCCTGGCGTTACCACAACCAGTTGTTAGGACTATATTTTGCATCGCATAGGATAGAATTTGGTTGGAACCATTGAGTCTCTCTCATGGGTATGATCAAGTTAAGACATCGGGTTTACACCACATGCAACCAAATTATCCATCACCATGCTCCTTTAACTTCCGCTTGGCGAGACGACATTTATTGAACAAATAGTCACGTAGCACATTACTTAATCTGTAGATTGATTCAGTCCAATGCATGTATCAGGGCTCCTCGTCACGTATTACACGACGGACTGTGTGGTTTGTTCTCTCTCGAGCAATAGCTTTTTCATGAATCAAACTGTTTATTCCGATAACAAGTGAGCATCGTTCTTAGGTCCAAGGTCCAATTATAATTGTCTAAACGTATTCGGGGGACATTTTTTTAGTTCTGCATTTTCTCATAACACCAGTTATGTTGAGTGTGACTATCGCTTAGGGGTTTCAAAGATGAATGCAGAACGATAGGTTTGGATATATTCTGCTACGTCTAGAACAAAAAATCTGCTGTTTTCCCTCGTCATGCACTCGTCTGCATCTGCCCCTGAAGAGATTCACGACTCTCCGACCTCATAACGTGAAACAAGAACTCGTTCCACAAGTCGATTGGACCCGGCACACACCAATGCACGCAATCGGCCATTGTCACATTCCTCAGCGACAAGCGCCCGAAGCGGTCAGGATGTCCGTCAGGTCTCTGGATCATCGCCTCTGTAGTGTCCAGCAACCTAAATGTCAGGCCCCTCTTGATTCCCTCCCTCTGGGCCACCCTGAACTCCTCCATTTGGGTCAAGTAGAACTCCAAATTGTCCCCCTCGAGCTTGGCCTCTCCACTTTTGAACGGCATTGTCCTCGCACAGCTCCCTCCGTTGTTCCATGTGCCGTTCTCAAAGTGCGCAGGAGAGAACGTCCTCAAAAAGGTCATACCGTTATAGGCCTTTTGACTTAGGAGTTCTCTAAAGGTGGTTCGAAAGGCCATTCTGTAACCATAGAATCTGGTGAGGTCGGTGACGTTGTTCAGCTCACAAGAGCAGCAACCGACGACTTCACCATTTTCATAGAACATCAGAGGCCGGAAGAACCATTGGCCAGCTGAAATGACGACGAAGTTGAAGTTTGCGATCTTGGAAGCCCAAGATGGCTCAGGCTCGTCTAAGTAGAGGCTCATGATGCTGTTGAAGGAGTGACGATCTGGGTCTGCATCTCTGGACTTCACCAAGAATGGAGCCCAGAACGTGGCTAGTGTGAACTTGTGATCCGAGAAGTACCAGGTTTTGAAGTTTATTGAGTCTAGTGAGTATTTGTAAGATATTTCCTCAGGAATTTCCACCTGCAAGATCATCTTTTGAAGCTGAGAATCAACTTTTTATATGTTAGAGATTTCTGCATCATCCAATGCACCATATAAGTTCTTAAATTGGTAAGAGAGAGACCTCTGTTTTTTCGCAACACTCTGGGAAATGAGAAGGCTCACCTTTTGCCCCCGTTTAAGACTTTGCATATCACTAGAATTTAGAATGGACACGCTTATTTCTACTACAGTTTAGAGAGGCAAAACCACGAAACATTTCATAGAAAGAAGTGTTAAGGAATGCCAAATCATTCAATGGAAAATGCAGTAGGTTGCATCCTTGTCTGGTCACGGAACATTGCACTCCAACCGGACCCTATACATCATTAAATTGGTAAGAGACCTCTGTTTTTTTGCAACACTCTGGGAAATGAAAAGGCTCACCTTTTGCCCCCGTTTAAGACTTTGCATATCACTAGAATTTAGAATGGACACGCTTATTTCTACCACAGTTTAGAGAGGCAAAACCATGGAACATTTCATAGAAAGAAGTGTTAAGGAACGCCAAATCATTCAATGGAAAATGCAGTAGGTTGCATCCTTGTCTGGTTACGGAACATTGCGCTCCAACCGGACCCTATACATCATTAATATGGTTTTATAAACTATTGATTTGTACCTAACTTGCTTCAGCCAATAATTCAAGGCATAATTTTCTCTATGCAAATGAATGCTATAGCCATAAGAGGCCTCAAATGCAAATGCTGCATAAGCTGAGTAATTAAGGACACTGAGACAGCACTTACATTGGCCAGGAGGCAGAGCAGTGACTGCATCTGGTTCCTCCCAACCGAATCCCCCACAAACACGAGCGATTTCCCTCGAGCCATCTCCAAGAACTGGCCTGCATTGAACCGAGGCAGCTCGCACTCATCGGGCTTCCACCTCCAGTTCAAGAACTCAGTGTCGGGCCTGCCAAACTTCAGGCAGTTGTGCTGATCAATGATCAAAGGGCAAGTACCGTTTGTGTAGTACGTGCCGCTCGGGTAACGAACCCATTTTCCTCTGAATACATTGCATCTCTTGTCCACTTGCTCTATGCCTTTCGAAACGCTGGTGCTGATATCCAACTCCTGAGATGATGGGACATAAAGAGGCGTGCTGGTGACAAACATATAAAGGGGAATCACGGCAAGAAGGACTGGCATCGAGGCGAACATCAGTACCTTCTTGGTGCTGGTGGTGCTCTGGGGTGGGTTTTTCATTGAGTGAAGTCCAGACATTGGAAACTTCATGGTTGAGGGAGGCAGATGTGTAGCACAAGAACATAATCGTGCATCTAGATCAATATATATACATGGGCGCACATTGATTTTTGCACTACACGGCCTGTAACATGCTAGTACCTTCGCTTTCCTCTTCTGGTGTGCCAAGAAATCACGTACCACACGTGCTAGGACAACCAAATCATCCATTTATCAGGCTCCATTTCCTGAACCAATAGCGAGTGCCTGCTTAATCAGTCAATCGATTCGGTCGTGCGCACAGGTGTCACGTTCTGGTTATCTTGGCATCTCTTCGTGCACAACTCAATTGCTGCGAGTTTATTCTACTTTCAATAATATCTTCATGAGCCAGACAGTTTGCGATACTCTTGAGAATCCAAAAGAAGTCACTCTTTAATTTAAGTAGCCATCTTGTGTCATGGTCAAGTTGATTGTGGCTCATCCTTCGTTAAGTGCTAGTTGAACGGCTTATTTTGGTTGCAAGCCACCATTTATGATCGTTTGGATTCAGTATATTTTGCAAAGAATCCAGTGGACTGATGGGGCATCAAAGTTCGCTCAATATGGGATTGCTCTTGATTCTTAGTTCTGCATGAGTGCAGCTCGAATATAGAAGGTAAGAGTGGGATCGGGAGTTGGTGTCAATCTGTTAGCCGGGCTCTCTGGGATGAAGGGTCACCAAGCTTGCTGATGTTATCAAAACTTAGAGAAAGATTAAAATTGAAAAAAATATTTTGCGAATTATCGATTTTTCAATATGATTGACCCGAATGGACTCTGCATCTTTCGTTATCTACTTGAGATCGCTGGGGTTTTTTTTCATGATTTAAAGGGCTGGCATGGCTGAGGATGTGTAAGGCCTCGAAAGGGCTTTGTAAACGATTTGAGTTGACGACTGAGTGAAATTATGTGGGGTGGCTTCGGAGCCAAGGAATGGTTGACTGATCTCATGAAGAAAAAGGGAAAACAACAACATGCCTATGCTCTGGACCTAGAAAAGAGGGGTTAATCAATCAAGTATTTCGTCTTTCAGATGTGACTTGATCAAGATTGTCTTTGTCAGATGAATTGCCATATCATGTGTTTTTTTTGTTATCAACGTGGCTCGAGTTGCCAACAAAAATTATAGGCAATCGCCGATGTGGTTCTCAAGGGGACTTAGGATTTGATTGGGTGTGCCGACACTCGAATGAAATAGACAAGTGTCGAATCCGAGGCAAATCCATGAATCATTGCTCTCCATCCGAAACAAAAGTGAGAAGCTCTCTTCACTATTTACCGGTACCGCATATGGGCACTTTCGAGGACAAGATGGAACAGAGTTCATTCCTTTTACAAGATGTGAAGCAAAGTGTCAGGTCCCAAGTGCCGATGGGACCAGGCGCAGCTGTCAAAAAGCATCAAGACCACATCGATCCAATCTCGGCTACTCACAAAGTCCCCCTTACTCATCCGCACTAGGCGGCCAATGTCCATCGATGCGCATCCGTGTTCGAAGCCCCTACGTCAAGCAATCGAAACTTCATCCAGAATGTTTCAGGCCTGTTACATTCCAAAGCAAGCAAGCCTCCTTTGTTCCGCAGCAGCCCCTTCCCCCTCCCCCCTCCTATGACAAAGGGATCAGGTACGACAGTTTTCAATCTCACACCGTACCCCATCTCATTTAAGGTCGTGTTTGGACGCGGAATCGGGCCACGAATGGAAACCATGATTCAGGGTTTACGGTGGCGTTTCCCATGCTTCGCAGAAGAAGTTTTGGCTGGAAAAAGAAGAAGAGAAAATGCCAATTCCATTTTTCAAACGATAAAGAATGCGATTGCTTTTACCATTCCACTTAGCGATGGAATTGACATGAATGTCAGCTACGCACGCTTTGTAGCTTCCTTTGAGTAAACTTTACACCTTCGTCCGACTTCATCAAATAAAACAAGAGCTCATTCCACGTATCGATCGGGCCGGGCAAGCACCAGTGCACGCAATCCGCGCGGCCGACGTTGCTCTTGGGCCAGTTGCACTGGCGGTTCGGATGTCCGTCGGGCCTGAGCAGCATGGCCCGTGTCGTGTCGAGCAGCCTAATCTTCAAGCCCTCCTCTCTCGCCCTCCTCTCAGCTTCCAGGAACTCCTCCACTTGGGCCAGGTAGAACTCCAAGTCGAAGCCCTCCAGCTTCTTCTCGTCGCTCGCGAACGGCCTCGTCCTCGTGCAGCTCCCTCCGCCGGTCCAATCCCCGTTCTCGAAGTGCGCTGGCGAGAACGTCCTCAGGAACGTGATGCCTCCCTCGCGGCTCTTCACCCCCATAATAGCTCTCAACGTGGTTCGTATCACCATTCGATATGCCCAGAATCTCGACACTTCGGTCACGTTGTCCCGCCTGCAGGCAGAACATCCCAGGAGTCGCCCGTTCTGGTAGTAGACGAGCGAGCGGAAGAACCATTGGCCCGCCGAGACAATGACGTGGTGGAAGGTGCGGATCTCAGCGGACCAAGAAGGGTGGGGCTCATCTAGGTGGAGGGTCAGGACGCCATCGAGGGTTTCGCCGCCGCGGGGGTCGGTGGTGCGGACCAGGAATGGGGCCCAGAAGGTGGCTAGGGTTACGTTGTGGTTGGGGAAGTACCAACGCTTGAAGTTGTAGTCCGTGGTGTACCTCAGAGAGATGTCCTCGGGTTTGTCTACCTGATGATTTTACACAGAGAGGGTGAGATATGAAACGAGAGAGAATCTACGATCAAAGATAAATATACAACGCTCAATTCATGATAATAACTTAAGTCAAACTTAGTAAAAAACTTTGTAAATATTATTTATGATCGATGAATACACTTATGACCATCTAAGCAAGTATTTTCCTTGGGTATAGAGGACAAAATTATAATGACATTCCCTCAAATCTTGTTAATCCTCGTCTAGATCTCTCTCACGTCCTTTTTGGAACAATAAATAGGAGATATGAATTAGTGGACTTTGAACTTTCAGCCCTTAAAATTCCGGAAAGCTCCTATTGACTTAGTCCATTTCTCTGCCTCTTTTAACTCTTTGAGAAAGAAAAGGCAATTCAAACATTGCAAGCTCATGGCCATATCGGAGATCGCCCAAGTCAACATAGAACTAAATTATGTAGACAGAAATCCATTTGCTGGGCTCATCGCTTTAAAAATCACATGATAAACACGGTCAATCATCAATAGTCTCTCAAGTTTTCATTAGAGGAAGTGCTTGGTTCTTGGCGGATAGAATAATCCAGTCAACCACAACTAGATCGAGCTCTTACCCTGGACAAGAGGCACAACAGGGACTGCATGTGGTTCCTCCCCAGAGAGTCGCCAACGAAAGCTATTGCCTTCCCCCTCACCATCTCCATGAACTCCGCCGCATCGAACAGCGGGAGCTCGCACTCGTCCGGCTCCCACCGCCACTTCAAGAACTCCGCGTCGGGCCTCCCGAACTTCATGCAGTTCTGCTGGTCGCTTATCACGTGGCAAGTCTCGTTCGTGTAGTACGTCGACGAATCCGGGCGGTTCACCCATTTCCCCCTGAACACATCGCACCTCTTCTCTGCCACCACCGACGACGCCACTGTGGCCGCCACGTCCATGTCCTCAGGACCGCTCTTTCGGTCTTCCATTGACTGAACCACGGGATGAACTTGAGGTTGGGCGGGCGAGCTCATGAGGAGGAGGCACAGAGGGATGGTGGCAAGAAGAATCGCGGTCGGAGCGACCGCCAACGCCCTCTTGAAGTTGACAGCCGTGCCATGTTGCGGCGCGTTCTTATCGCCGTGATGCTCCGCGAGTGCAACCTTCATGGCGGATAAGGGGTGTGTGTACACAGCGTTCGGGCAAGCGCAAGGAGAGAGCTTCTCGGTGTGCATGAAAGATACGTCCTTGGAATGTGAGGTCGTTGTTTAGGACCTCATATTTGGAGTCAAGTATTTCATTATATTTTGAGGCAATTCTTCCTTTTGTCGTTTGTCTCGGTTTTTTCTTTTTCATGTTTTCTTAAACCCCCGTTAGGGTAAAAGCTAGCCCGGACGGCAATAGCGGGCGCATCGCATGACATACGTCTCAAGAACCGAAGGTCATCGATCTCGATCCATATCACGAAACATGTACGTGTGAAATCATGCAAAACATGCAATGACAAATCTTTAACCCGCTCGCCAAAGTCGTTCGTTCATTGATTAGAACAAGAATCGTTCATTCATTGATTAGAACAAGAGATTTCTTTATCATGGAAGTTTCTTTATCATGGAAATTGGGTTTTTAGCTTCAGAAACTACAACACGACAGCTCGATGGGTCCCGATATGAGCAACACCACGGGCTTGACGTGAGACATCGTTGTCCACGAATCGAATAGTATAACAAGAGTTAGATTAAGACGGAGCCAATGATTCATCAATAGATGACAGAAAAAAATAGAGTAATGCCAATTTCTCTTCTGGTGAGACATCGTTTTACACCAACCAAAATAGCAAGAAAAGCAACTTCCACGACCTCATCGTTTCTTGGTGGAGATTATTAGCTCATCGCTGTTCCCGTGAGGAATATGAAATAAGATTAGGGGCACGTTTGTTTTTCGGAAAACAAATAATTTTGACAAAAAAAAATCATGTAAATGATTATTTGCATCATTTAAAAAATGAATGATTGAAAAATATCCTCCTCATTCATGAAGATGTTTAAATATAAACTCTTGTCGATAATGAAAATACTTTTATTCGATTAATTATTTTGAGCCAAAGAAGCGATTACTTCGACAAAAAAAATATTTTTCAAATCACTTATTTTTTCGTGAAATGAATAGAGGCTTACAATTGGCACGTCGATCTCTTTGTTATGTTCTATCTAGGGTTTGAATATCTAGATGAAGCTAAATCGCCAGCCACGATCTACTTTCATAAATAGTACATGATGTTGATCGATCCCATCGTCTATTTTAGCTCGACGTGTTGAGCTTTTTATTACGAAGAAATGATGATGCCATGTTTTGTTTTTCTTCTCTTGCTAATCGATCTCCCTCTCCAATCAATACATACGCGCTATTAGAAATGAAGTTGACTTGGAGCTTTACTCTTCCTAAAAGCTGCGGGCGAAACTTAACTTTTCCTTTTGAAGTTCGCTCGTTAATGAAGTTCATTGATTGGTGGATAGGAAGTTCAGAATAATGAGTATTGGTCAAAGAAATGTCGTCCACGCCTAACTAGTACTCTTTCTTGAATTGACCGGCATTCATATGATGGGAAGCCAGACTTTTCTAGGTCGAGGAGGGGAAAGGGAATGATTCCAACCTCTCGTTCGTCGTTTTGCGCTTGCTGAATTATAAAAGGGAGATGTTGACTTAAAATTTAATCCTGTTAAGTATGCTTTGAAGAATTAAGATTATAGTCAAATTGCCTTGAAAAATTGTTACTTAAGATTATAGTCAACTTAACAAGTGCCTTCGACAACATCGATAATGAAAAACCATCGTCCGACTTTTTTTAATGTAATACAATAGCACATTCCAAGCAGCAACATTGTATTATTCCGTGGCGGGCACCCCAATTCCAGAAAAAAAAAGTCTACATCTCTCCAGCGTCTAAGTTTCGATCCCATTGGCTAGCCTCGAAGTTTGAATTGACATTGGAGTTGTTCTTCTAATTTTCTCCCTTTCCTTCTTGGCTACTCAATTGAATGAGAAAGATAATAAATATCACTTGACTTATTTCATCTAGGGGC
Organism: Melaleuca alternifolia; assembly: GCA_019926035.1. NCBI lineage: Eukaryota > Viridiplantae > Streptophyta > Magnoliopsida > Myrtales > Myrtaceae > Melaleuca > Melaleuca alternifolia. The sequence continues at coordinate 1,692,001 of JAGKPW010002416.1, read as the reverse complement.
CGAGGACAGATCATTATGGCCAATCCATGAAAGTAATTTATCTACTTGAATAAACTCGCTCTAATGGACCCACGGAACCAAAATACAGGACGACCAATTTTTTTTTTCCAATTTCCCTTGCCCAACAGGAAAGGACATCACCAATTGAACGCATTAACCTTGTGTACTAGGCTTTCAACTTCCGGTCGCTGAACCGGAGCTTCTCTTCCCTCGACCTCCAGCCCTCGGTCTTCAGCATCTCGAGCAGGAAGTCGCTCCACGTGTCGATCGGCCCCGGCAGGCACCAGTGCACGCAGTCGTTGTACAGGGTCACGTTATCTTCCGGCAGGTGCCCGTACTTGCTCGGGTGGCCATCGGGCCGCAGCAGTGTCGCCTGCGTTGTGTCGAGCAGCCGGTACTTGAGCCCCCTCTCCCTCCCTTCCTGCTCGGCCTTCCGGAACTCCTCCACTTGGATCATGTACAGCTCCAAATTCTCGTCGGCGAGCACGGTCTCGTTGCTCTGGAGCGGTCTCCTCCGCACACAATTACCGCCCTGGTTCCACATCCCACCTTCAAAATGAGAAGGGGCGAAAGTCCTCAAGTAGGTGATGCCCTTGTAGTTTTTGAGCCCATTAATGGCCTTGAATGCAGTCCTAAACGCCTTCCTATAGCCGTAGAATTTGGTCAAGTCCGGGACGTTGTCTAATAAGCAAAAATGGCACCCGACAATCTTGCTATTCTCGTAGAAGACTAGCGGGCGGTAGAACCAGTGTCCTGAGGAGATGATCAGGTAGTCAAACTCCTCGACCTCGGACGTCCACTTGTCGTCGACCTCGTCGAGGTACAGGCTGAAGAGGCCCGTCTTGGTCGGCCCGTTCGGGTCCGTCTCGGTAGACTTGATCAGGTGGGGCGTCCAGTAGTGAGCGAGCGTGAAGTTGTAGGTCACGTACCTCCAGCGCTTGTAGTGCTCGTCGGGCGTGTGCGAGACATCGATCGGATATTCCACCTGCCAATCATCGAGGAAAATGTTCGTCAGGTACGCGAGTCTCGGACACCATGTCAAGTGATGATCGTGCATGTTATTTGGGGACATGCGCGTATCAAACTCATGAGCCAAACATCTTCAATTCGGCATCGCTTCACTACTGGTACATGGAAACAAAGTTAGAACTTTCGCACATGGCTGTGGGGCTGAAAATGGCGTGCGTCACCACCCCATCGCTCTTGCAAGGGCAGCGTAGCTTCGGGCAACCGGGCGACGGCAAGCAACCTCACTAGCGCGGTGCACCGTCGAGCGAGGGGCAAGCGGCCCGTCGCCCCTCCTCCCGACGAGGGCTGTGACCCTCCCTAATAACCTGGCAAGGAGGGCTAACTGCCGTCACCTCCCCCCACCCAGTCCTCATCAGGCACAATCGCCCAACTGCGGTCCTCGCCGCGAGCAAGGGCGAGGGTTTTGCTGGCCCTCCAACTAGATTTGGGGGAGGGGCAACCACCCTGGCCCTCGCAGTGGTGGCGACACCACTTGCCACCACCGTGCTAGCAAGGGCAAGCTGCCCCTTGTCCTTTCTAGCTCCCCCTATCTTCTTTTTTAAAATTTTCTTCTATTTCTTGTTGGGGTTATTATTATTATTATTATTATTATTATTATTATTATGTAGCAATGGCTAGTCTCACATGATCACCGAGCGTCCAAAAAACAGAAGGAAAAGTTCATAAAGAAATAAACAAGCGTAGGCTTTCCTTCCGTTTGAAGCCAACTCGTTAAAAAAATGACTAAAGTGACGAATTGGAACAGATTTTTTGGACTTACATGATCTAATAAAAAGTTAGAATTAAAGTGACTAGTTGACATTATAATTAGGACTTTCGTTGTCATTATCCAATTAAAAGAAATGGATTATGTCAGAAGTTATTCAAGGAAATTACGAAAAAAAAAAAGATCTTAAATCTATTACATTTATACAAATTTAATTCTAAGCATGTCAATTGTGCCAATTAAATTCTAGAGTTTTTTGACAATTTTTCAATTTAATCGTTTTGACCAATTTTGGCTAAAACTTATTGACAACATTGGCCATCTAGCATGGCATGACCTGACTACGTTATCGTCGGCCATGTCACGTGGGACAATTGGCGTCTATGTCAACATTTTCCTACAAAAATTGACCGGAATGACTAAATTAATACATTGTCAAAAAGGTGTATGACTCCTTCGACATATGTAACAAATTCAGAATTAAATCGGCACAAACTTGATACGTTTTAAAACATTTTTTTGTAATTTTCCTGATGGGACAAAGACAATAAGATTTGTTGAAATTATCAGATCTGATATATCTTTTTGTCCAGTGGACGGTTTCTAGATTATATTCCATTGGCTCCTAAAGCGGCATTGAAGCACAGACAGCACCAAGGAACATGCGTGCGCACATGTGAGCCTTGCGTGCTCCTCGGCTTCTTCTGCCTGTATTATTCATCAGTGCTTATCGTTTCTAGCAACCTTGCACAATACTATGATAAAAAAAAAAACGACGCAGAGAAAATAATTAAAATAGGATAACCAATAAAAGAATATACAATATTGAGATCAGTAATAATTAATGGTGCATCATCATGGGGCTACAGTGTTTTAGATCTCATTGCATATTCAGGGTGGACCACAGTAGTCCTTTGGGTTGGACATTACTTTACTACTAAGAGTGGCATGCACACACAGATCTGCAAAATGTAATATTTTGAAATCTATATATTCGCCCAGATCAGGATCTAATTGACCAAGTAAATCACGACTGATGATCAGATAGGACTGATGCAAGACCCACTTAAATCCATGTTTATGATCCATCAGGTCCAGTGAACTCGAATCCGAGAAAGAAATTCCCAAGATCTTCACAAATTTAAAATTTAGAGAGTGAGGGAGATCCGAAAATAAGAAGTTGAAAAATAGTTAAATGAACAAATAAGACTTTTGTTTTTTATGCTGTCCTCACTCTTCCAGTTGGATTGGACTAATCGATCAAGGTTCGAAGTCTTTAAGAGTCGATCTGTCCGGAATATAAAATTACGTTCACCGGCAAATGGTCTTAATCAATATGCCAAAACCACAAATCTTTGACCATGGCCAGCCGGATTAGCTGTCCACATGCTCTCTTTCTCCTTTTTTTCTAATTTGTCTTACTATTCTTTACGAGAGAGACATCTGAATGCGACCCTTAAATTAGATAAATTATAATTTATATGTAGCTATTTGACCCGTCAACAAAATTAAGCAAAACGTATATGTTTTGGCCACCCATTGAACCCAAATTTGACCCTTCAACGAATCAGGCAAGAAGGGGTGGAATGAGTTGCAATTGGTCAAGAAAAACAAAAAAAAAACATCTCGAATCATCGATGAAAATAATGATGCAAGTTGTGCCGAGCTAAACCATCGAATTCGAGGATCTTGGTCTAAATCTGATAAAATCGAGTGGACTCTTAGGGTTCGTATGTGGACCAAAGGTGCTCTTACGCTAGTTTGCGTCTCTACCCTAAGTCCGTACCGAAGACGAAAACTTAATCTGCTAATCAACAGTCATGACGTGCATGCTTCAAGTCATGGCGAAATTGATTAACTCGGGGCATCTATATATGATGAGGGTGGTTGAGCTGAAGTCTTTCTAATCTATTGCCACACATAATGATTTTATCACGAGTGTTCACCAATTATCGCTCCTAAAGTGGCATCTCACTTGTACCGTAAGAGGCTTCAGCAGCAAGCATGTCGAGCCAATTCTATGGAATGAGGGAAGTTTCCCCTTTGCTACTATACCAGCTGACGGGACACAATGGCAGACTAAGATTTAGAGAGTGAGGAAAGGGACAAGGACAGATGCTTAACGAGGCTCTCTCGTCGTGACATTATCTGCCTCATTTCCATAAGAAAAAGAAATTTAAGAAGTTGTTTTGTTTCAATCATTGTTTACATCTTTTGCAGAAGCCCACCAATTAATGGTTTCAAGGTAGTCCAATGGCTGTACTCTTCACCTGCTACGTCTACCTAAACCTTGGAAAAAAAATCCAACACACATTGCTCGAAGGGTTTTGGTCAACCAACCAATTACTTTATCGAGCGGATTAGTTCAGGACTCCTCAGAAGACGTGAGAACAACTACGTCTAGGGGGGAAATGTCTATCGACTCCGAAGACTCAGCCCCCTCGAGTCAACATCTAGCTCCAAAGTCCGAATCACGGGTAGTGCTCATCAACATCAGAGACTATTCCACTTGAGGGAGACATGCAGACTTGTAATGGCTATTGACTGAAAAAAAAGATCAGCATGATGAGGGTAAACGTCCTTGGCCGGTGGCCACTGTTTGTTTTCCCTGGCCCTTAATAAGACATTGAAGTTCACGTATCTGTGTGCTGAGGAGGGGGAGCGCGGCTGCATTTTCCTGAATCTCCCACGCCATTACTCGTGAATATCGACGGTCTGATATTTTTTATTCTCCTTACGAAGATCCGTACCTTACAGTAAATATGAAATAATTTCTACTGAACACGCGTCTCTTAAGCCCCACGTATGGTGGAAAGATTACTTCAATGGGGCCACGTGATGTGTAGCATCACACCAACAGTAAGCTTTGTACAAAGCGATGCTCTAGCTTTTAAACAGACAGTCGCCTCACGCCTTTCTAAGATGCTTAATTAGGACAGCTAACCACGATGTCAGTCGAGGAACAGTTAGATCTATTGCACCCGAAGATTGGAAAATATAATAAGGGATTATTGAATTTTCATTTTAAATCGTTGACGGTCACGTATATCATTATAGTAAGGCAATAGTTGGATTTTCATATTAATATCCCGACCATGGAAACCAGTGGGAAAACTATCACCTCGTTATGCTAATTAAATGAAAGAAGTGACGGACCTAATGCGACTCCTGAAACGAAAGTAGCAAGTACCGAGATGCACTTCAATGGGGGTGAAGGAGGAGTCAAGAAAAGCAAGGCTTAATAAGTGGACTGTATACGTACCCGAGAAAGGAGGCAGATCATGGACTGCATTTGGTTCCTAGCCACGGAGTCGCCCACCAAGGCCATGGACTTGCCCCTCACCAGCTCCAGGAACTGCGCCGGGTTGAAGACGGGGAGCTCGCAGCCGTCGGGCTTCCACCGCCACTTCATGAACTCGGCGTCGGGCCGCCCGTACTTCATGCAGTTCTGGTGCTCGTGGATCGCCCAGCAAGTCTTGTTCGTGTAGTACGGCGCCCTCGGGTTCGGCACCCACTCCCCCGTGAATATGTCGCAGATCTCCGCCGTCTTTGAGCCGAGGGCGGGGTCATCTTCTTCCTGGGCGACGACGGTGTCGTCCGAGGAGGAAGAGAAAGGAGACGAGGAGGAGGAGGAGGAGGAGGAGGAGCTTCTTGAGAAGAGGAGGGGTTGAGAGAGGAAAGGGTTGTAGAGGGAGATGATGATGAGGAGGGCAAAGAGGATGGCGACGAGGAGGACTATCTTTGGGGTGTTTCTGTGGTGGTGCGACTGTGTCTCTCCTTTCATTTTTGCGGTGATGAGAGAGAGAGAGAGAGAGAGAGAGCCTAGAGATGGGGAAGTTAGACGGGCATGGGGATGAATGATTGTGACCACATTGGAGTGACTTTGATAAACGAGGTGCTGATAATTTATTAGGGTCTTCGTCTACAGTACGCTTCCTTCAAGCTGTGTTTAATGATCCTCCATTCTCGAAATCCCACCTACATTCACATAGACAATCTGTAGTTAGTCGCTGATTGACGACGTATAGACCATCCTTCTCTCAAGAATCCTATTGTATAATCGTGGGCGTTTGTATTGTCTTATCAGAAAAGGAAACCACGCCACACATCCTTGAATCCACTCCTTTAAATTCACTAGTGACGTGAGATTGTCCATTAAAATGGTAAGTTGGGCGAGGACAAGAAAACCGGATGCAAACAGTGACATAATTAGTAGCTAACTAGGAAGGTTACCGACAACCGACGGTAGTCTAACAGCTACTTTGAAAATGTTGTCGTTGTCGATAACAATTTATGTCTAGACATTTTCGTGAACGATCAAAACATTTTTCGTTTATTCATTTTCCTAAACGACATAAGGATTCGTCTATAGAAAGAAAGAAAAAATATCTATTTTCGACAAAACAAACGAAATCTCGTGATGGGACGTCAAATAAGTATAACTCCGACAAATTGACATGATCAGTGGGGAGAAAGAATTAGATGCAATGAGAACTCTGGACAAAGGAAAAATCAAACGAAAAAATTCAGCATGGACCAGCACAGCCGGGACGACCAGCTCGATTCCGACTCCTCCATTGACTTCGTCTTCCACGCAAAGTTTGCCTCTTATGGAGAGCTGGCTCAGGTCCTCGATTCGAAGATAACGTGAAGGAGCAGTTGATTGGCCCGCGGGGCTGAATGATTCCTGGGTCTCGAGAGGGGCCTCTCACCAACCAGACGGTGCTCCATTCACATCAGAATGAAATTAAGTTAGGTCAAGGGACATTAATACAATCGGACAGGTTAGGTCGTGTAATATAAGCCCCACGTTTTTCGCCCTCCTTGCGAAAGAATCCGGAACCCAATATAACTCTCGGCTAATTCATATTCAAATGATCATTATCTTTATCCGAGAACGAGTTTTATATGTTGATGGAAAGGCTCAAGTTTGCGCTCGCGCACGTGAGGGAAATCGCCCTATCAGTTATAAACCTATTGAATCGATGTCAATTCGTTCATAAACTTCTTAATCTAATTATTTTTCTTGAGATGTTTATGCGAAATTACAATGTAATCATTCCAGCCAATTTTCATTAGAAAGAGCTGGATTACCAAACAAATGACTAGACCGTCGAATCAAAGATTTCTAGCAAAAATTGGCCGCAATAGCTCCATTGGAATTTGACATAAATGTTTAGGATCGAGTAAGACTGAATTGACATCGATACGATAGGTTTAAGACTGATCGGGCGGTTCCCTCCGCGCAAAAAAGAACGTACAAAACACTTTGGAAAGAATGTTGACAAAGGATTGCCCATGGCACATCAACATGACCCCCACCATCCCAATCCTTACGATTACCAAATCGATGAGAGTCCAAAGCACGTAGCTTGAAACCCAGAAGCCATAAAACACACACAAAGAAATGCCCCAAAATGGCCGTTGAAGCTCTACTTCCACCCGCCGATGGGGGCCTCCGGAATTGGATTCACGAATGGAAAGGGGACAACTTAATTTTGTAGGGTCTTTAGATGTTGTCATCAGAAGGTTGGCTAATGATTGGCGGGACCGTCGCCGGAGGGAAAAGATCTCTGGTTTTCCGGTTGCACGGTGGCCCCCTCGCTACACGTGGGCTCGTTAACGTTAACGTCCTTCGCCGATAAGGTTGCGTTGGAATAAATGGTTCCAACCTGCTGAAAATGTGCTCCACGGACTTTCGATCATCGACTCGCGGTGACGCGATGGATCGATGGAGACCCTCTCGGATAACTCACAACACGCAACTTCATAAAGAAAGAAGGGGACGCGTGCGCTCGTAAACTTCGTGAGAATTACTCGATGAGGATGTCGCGATTCGTTGTAGTAACGTTCTCAGGCGCGCACGAGTTTAAAATCGAGAATGCGTTTTGATTTTCGGAACGTTCGAAGCGTTCGGGGTGGGAATTCATACTCCTTGTCAGCAAGAAAAGCAGGGGTGCGATGTGTTAATTGCTGTCGAAGTCTTTACTGGGTAGCCATAGTTTAAAAGTTAATCGGGATAAATCTTGTGTCTCGATTCCTCTCCTTTTTTGGCTTATGTTTTCTATTTCTTTGTATTTGTGCATCGAATCCTAAAACCGACGGGACGGGACGGGACGAACCGAAACCCGAAACTAAATAGTTCTTATCGTTAATAAGTTGCCCTCCTAATCACTTTTCCAGCATAATCATATAATCGATAAGAACCATATTTCCAGAGCGTCGTCGTGCGTTGGCATGTGTTATTGGATGTTACCGTCGATAAAAGTGAGGACTTTGGCAACCCGCATACTCAGTCTCCGTTAAATGAATTCCAATAACTAAAGTTGAGAGAGGCCCATACAGGCCCAATAAGAAGACTTGATGGGCCGAACGGGTACCGAGGGTTATCGGGCCTAGCCTTTCCCTTCCCTTACTGACACGTCGAAGTCCCGGTCCACGTCCAATCGGAGTATGTGGAAGTCGTTGACGATCGTCATCAATCACCGGCACGTGACTGGAGCTAACAGAAATGCGCCTTGGAAAGCTTTAAGGCTGCATTTGGTCAGCGGAATAAAGATAAGGATGTCACAATTGTCATCCTGTCCTTATATTTCATTACTGTCCGAGACAAAGCTGAATAGGGAACATTGCTCAATCAAATCTTAAATTTATTATATGAAAGTCAATTCAGCATAAATTTATTAATTTTATCTATTTTTTTCTAATTTTTTTCTCAAAATTATAATGCAGTTGACCATCGGTTGATTTTCGAAGGAAATTGCTATTGTGATGGTCTCGTCCTAAGTGACACATCAGCGTACATATTAATGATTTTTTAGTGAAAATTGACTAGAATAACTAAATTAGAATTTTGCACGATATTGATATTGACAAAATAGAAGGAATTAAGATCAATATAGGGATTTCTCGCCGATGGCATTTTGTGCCATTAATTTCTTGTCCTAGTTAACTTTGTAGGCTTTATAGAACGTTGGAACGAGCTCCTTTGCTGTTTAAAGTTTCAAACTTACAATAATGACAAATTAATTGTTGGATATTGTCTCCATTTGCACATTTCCCACTTTTTTAGTGAGGAATCGTGATACGTTCTTACTATCTTTATTTCATGCATCTTACTTTGATACGGAAGTTCCTTTCAAACAATTTCCAAAATAAGATATGAAAGTATTTGCGTTGCTGCGATTTAATGGATAAAATATAACAAAATTCTTAATATTTCTCCCTGATCTCTATTAAAAAACATATGGAAAAGGGGAAAAAAAGAATGAATAAAAAGAAAAATGCGAAAAAGGAAAAGAAAAGAAAAGAATTAAAGGGCAAGATAATGAGGCGACCACAACACAAAAGGCTTCCCGTGAAGTCAGAAAGCCTGGCTCTCTCATCGCCTTCTCTTCGTTCGCTCTCCGTCTCCTCTTCTCATTGCTTCTCCTGGGACACTCAAAAACTCAAGCCCACATCATCCCCTCTCCCTCTCCCTCTCCCTCTCTCTCTCTCTCTCTAATAGGTACTACCCACGAACTGGCTCTGCTTCTTAACGTTAAAAACCTCTCCTTTTTTCACTTTGTTTGTCGTGGGATTTCTCTCTTTTTCTGCCGTACTCTCGAGCTCTGGCGTTTCTTAGTTCTCTTTTCTGTTTGTGAACAGGTTGATTGGTGCAAATTCGGGAGATGGTGATGATGGGCATTGAGAGGCTGTTGGAGAGCTTGAAGTCGAAGCTGAGGTCGCTGAAGATGAAGAAGCCGTTCTACGACAAGATCGAGAAGAGCGACAGCATGAGGGTCGAGATCAGGAGCAGAAAGGCTCGCAAGCTCATCGAGGAGACCCTCAAGGTCGCCGATTCTCCCAAGACCAAAAGCTGCTCCATTTGATTCGTCCCTCCGATGATACGTTTTGTTTTTCTTTTTCTTGGGGAAGAATGTCGTGCTTCTCATCAGTACGTATCAAAGATTTCATGGCGTGCTTTTCCCGGCTCAAATTCGAGTTCCGCGTGACATTCGCGTCGAAATAAGACGAAGCATGGAGTTATTTCTCTCGATTTTTCCTACTCGTGCCGCGAACGGGAAGGTACTCATCTGTGAGATGATGAAAGATCATAGGAAGCTTTTAACTCGATGTCAGGAGATTAACGGGAAGGACGCCTTCGAGTACGGAGAATGCACGAGGGGTACGATGATTAGGTGGAGCTTTCGGTGGTAGTAATTGTTCGCACAGAAAGATATGGTGACACACATTAACCGCAGTTGGTGCAGTCGTGGAGAAAGAGAGTGAACCTATACAAACTTCACTCTCTCAAAGCTATGCATAGCAAGCCCGTAAAAGTGTAGTTTGGAGAATGTCATCAGGCAATAATTATGATTAGATCATGCAGCCGACCCAATTTCGAAGAGTACTAAGTCGGGTCATCTTCTACTTGACATTAGGCTATGCAGCTCGAGATTAGGCTTTGCACTTGAATTCGGCTGAAATCCATCATTCACCCAATGCATCAATAGTTATTTCGTAATCCCAAAAGAGAAAAATAAAATAAACTCTCGAGATTTGTTATATAAATGGAGTGATAATTTCGAATACGTTACGATCAATGAAATACGCAACGATTAAAAGGACCATTCAGTCTTGTCCAAACTCTGTGGAAAAATCTTCCCGACCAGCGTTGCCGAACAAAAGATGCGTGCACAACTTATCTGCGCACGTTTCCCTATCTTCCATGCTTTGTGGAGTATTTTCCTTCCACGCTTGACAATCATAAGCCTAGTGAGTTCTCCATGCATCTTCTCTTACCCTCACCCACATAACAAAAGCTGTAATCGACTCGGGCTGAATCAAAGCTGCTTATGCTGGACTTCCTTTACGGAGATTGCTTTAACTCTTAATAAAACAAATATTCTCCATCACATTCATGCCGCGCCACGTAGTGATGACACGTAAAGAAACCGATGAATCAGAAGGGAATAATTTGCAAAAATTACAAACGATATCCATTGAAATAGATCTTGATCGGCCACATCGTATCGGCCGTGCGACGATGGAAACATAAAAATATTCTATTTTCTCGCCATCTTCTCATCGAGGCATGCGTTGTCGACATGCGCTTTTGCCACTTTCGGTTCTCTGGCGAGGACGCGAGCCTGAGGAGGATTAGGAATTTGGGATAGGGAGAGGACCAAAAAAGGAGTGGGCGTAGATGGTGACGTGGGAAATTGGGGGCACGTAATAAAAAGCACGGTCACTTGGTCGGCGAGGGGACAATCATTGGGTCCGATTGGCTTGGTTTGCAGAGGCTCTTTCGTTAGAATTTCCTCATAAAGCAAACTCCAAGTTGATTTCCCGCTGCTCTCGGGCAGAGGCGACGGGAACAGGACAAGGCAAATGAAGCACGGACTGGTACTGCTTTTCAGAGAATATTCTCAATAATTCTATAACCAGGGATCCTTCCAAGGACAACGTGACAAGGATCTCCCACGACAACATTTTTCGATCTTGATACTTCCTAGTTTCAGCAGATTGCGTTAGAAATTCGGGAGATTCAATCTCAATCCTATTAAGAGTACATGGACTCCGGGGGTTTCCTGTGCCGTATTCATGAGATGTCTGTACGATTTTTTTGAATCCTAAGGGTAAGGAGGAAAGACAATTCCTAGAGGGCGTCCTTAGAGTAATTTTCTAAGTTCAAGCTTCTAGACAATGGGACGTAATTTGCTGTGACGAAGGAACTTTTCTTCTTTTAGAGCAAGGATCTGTCATGGATTGAGCGAGTGATCTATCACTAGAGTTGGTCAAGTCGAAAAAAGAAGAACACTTGAAACCATGAGTTTCCCAAAGCGACCTGTTTGCACAAATCCATCGATGGAAATATAGACCATGCAGAGTTAGTGTAAAGGAAATTATACATAAGCGGCCTTAACTACCGATTTGTTTCAAATCGACGATGCATAAAGCTGCTAGCATAAAATACTTTTCTACTCATCCAATGGAGTAGAACCTCAGAAAATGATCACATGCCGTTTTATCAACACAATACCTATCGATATTAACCTGATAGTAAACTATCAAATTGTACAAATCTTTATTCATCGTATTGAGATGATCAGTAAGAGGAGGTCTCACGACAGAACTAGTACAAAATACAAACTAGCCATCACAAGGAAGGCACTTCAATTGAAATTTGGTACAAGCGAATCGGCTTGTGGTTGTCAGATAACTATGAAGAATACATGAAAATGAGAAAGACATACTAGCGGGGAAGATGGAAAAGCATCTGGAGATCCTTGCAGTGAACGCATGTCCAGGGCAGCAAGGGGGGATCCAAGCAATAGGAATGAATGCAACGGGTATGACACAGGTGGCAACTGATGAGGAGGTCCTCCGGTTCACGAGAGCGACATTCGCCACAGACTTGTGCTCCAAATGACTGCGTAGCACAGATAAGAAAAGTCGGACATGCAATCAGCATCAAGAAAAGTTCGAGGAGAGAATATTCATCGCCCCAGGCAGACAATTTAAAAGTATTTCAAATGATGAGGCACGGAACTACCAGCTTCCTCCGGTTGGTAATTTCAGACGCGCAGAACTTGAAATCTTAGTACCAAATTTAAGCCAGTGTCCCACAAATGACAGGCTGAACTCGAGTGGTGATCGATCTTAATGACTCCTTTTTCCAGAACTTATCCATGCAAACTTGATGCATTTTTATCTCCTTTTGTTTTATCTTTTTATCTCCCATTGATTGTTGTTTTGTTGCAATATCATGATCCGCATCATGTGATCTGAATTGTGATATATGTATACTTCCTTTTTAGTTTGTCTAAAACGAAAAGAAAATGAAACAGATGCATCTTCATTTCCTTTTCCTTCTGACTGGCTCAAGTCTAGCATGCCCTTGGACAAAGATAGATAGATGTATACTAAGGGTGCTTTTAGCAACGTTTCTATCTCGAGAACCAAATTTTTCAGAAATAGTTTTATCTATTACGCCTGGCCCTCTATATTTCTATTCCTGGCCATCGTGAGGCTTGACCTCGCTTGGCCACCCCGAGGCTGAGCCTCACCTCACCCAGCCACCATGAGGTCGGCCTCGCCCGGCCATGGTGAGGCTTGATCTCCCCAGATCTGGGCAAGACCAACCCTTCCCTAGCCGTGGCAAGATTGACCTAGCCTAGCCACGGCAAAGCCGAGCTTGACCGAGGGCCGGCGAGGTAAGCCTAAGGCCGGTGAGGTCAAACTTGTCAGCTTGAGTCCTAGCCGATAGCCAGCCTGCCAATTGCTGGCCATCGTCGAGGCCGGGCGACCGGTTAGAGAAAAAAAGAAAAAAAAAACTTATTTCAAGAAATTGTTTTCGGGATCAAGAAGTAAAATCTTTTACTTCTGATTTATGTTTTAAATTTATTTACTGACTACGGGAATAGAAAAAAAATTAATGGACATACATAAAAAGGTTTATGTTCTTTTTCTATTTTCAAAAACAAAAGAATAGATATACAGCAAAACAAAAACATTACTAAACGTAGTCTAAGACACCAAAAGGTGCCCTACCATTTCGGAGAAATTTTGGCACCTCAACTTAGCATCAGCAATTGATATTGAACAACATTTCCAAAATTCAACTGTGTAATGTTCTATAATTCTATGCATGCCACAATATTGTGACCTGATCTATTCTCCTACATTAAACATCTAGGGAAAAACTCATTCTCTAAACTCATTTGCACGATTACTAGCAGATAACCTCCGAAATACTAGCACCCATCCTTCATTCCTTTTTTCCCCCTTTTTAAAAAGCAAAGATAATTTCTGTGAAATGACCCCAAGGAACTGACGGTGGTACTCTTCATAACAGACACAAAAATGTGAAACGTGTACATATCAAGGAGTGTCGGTAACTGTCAAATGAATGTACAGAAAAAGGACAAATCAACATAGTTAAAAAGTACCTCGGCTCTAGAACTCGTTCTTTCTTGATCAGTCACAACATAGACTTCGCTCGTTGATTGGTCATGTGGAATGGTCTGGGAGTATATTTTTTGCTCTGAGCCAGAAGAATCTTCCACCTTTGTGATGCTAACAAAGCTCGTCTTACACAGGGGACAAGTTGAAGTCTTTCTCCTCGAAGACTGCAAACGCAGTTAAGCCAAATTGTGATTACTTTCAAGTCAAACCAAGGAGCATAGTGTTAGCAAAATAAGAATCCAGAAAGTAAAAGTATGACACTTTCAAGATGCAACCTAAGCAGGTCAGCTTCAATACTTCCATCACAAAAAGGACACTTGTTCCCAATGTAAGCAACAAATAGCTAGTTTTAGAAACTTGTATAAAAAAGTTCAGCTTCTTCTTCTGTTACTCCAATATAACAAATTCAGATCTGCAAGTGACATTTGACTAGTTAATGCCACAGAGTAACAAAATAAGTAGCTTAAGAGAGCTGGAAAATACAATCATTTGTACTTCAACAAATACTGAAAGATAGAAGACCAGGTGCAATGCAGCAAACTAGTGCCAACTGACTGCAAATGTGTTCTACCGAACTTCTCAGTACGACACAGGAAAATTTTTATCCAGTCACTGCATGATTATTCAATGACAGTACTTGGTGAAGAAAACTGAAAAGGTATCGATATGACTGTATTCCACCAAAGAATATATTAGCCTAAGTGCAAAGCCAAATATTCAAACTCTTTCTTTACTATTAACTCCAGAAGGAAAATACAAAGAAAAGTTTCACACTTATCATGAGGATGCTAACTATAACAAAAAGATATATGTATAAACAATTTAGGCCTGTATTCGGAGTTTCCCTGAGGTTGCAAGGCAAAATGGGACCACCATAGCCCATTGAGTGCTCTACCGTGGGCCAGCAACATGCCCATTTACTATCCAGAAGAATGTCACAATAGCAGATGTTCAAGTACCAATGCAATTTTTAGTGCAATCATTATTTGGAATACATAAAAATGACACCAAAGGAACACATACCATATGGTCAGACCAATTCCGAATGCATGAATAACAAAATCTATGTCCACATGGTAGGATCCCTCTCATTGAACTGTACTCCGTCCAACATATAACACACGATAACTCCATTGATGACGATAACCTGTTAACATAATCTGTTTGGCCTACACCATCGATCTTAATATTTGACTTCTCTGCATTCAGTTCATCTTTTGAAACTCTTTCAGGAACATTTGGTAAATCCTTCGGAAATGAATCCCCAGGAGAAGGCTGGTGACCGTGATTGCAATCTTCAATCTCATCAACATCTTCAATAGTTGCATTTTCGTGCCCATAGGGTCCATTTCGCGTCCTTCCTTTTCTGGTACTGACAAACTCACCATTCAAATGTTCAGACGGAGATGTTATGTTTCTGTATTTGTCATCAACTCCAAGTACAAAGCATTCCTGGTCAGAATCTGAGGCAGTTAACTTCAAAGTCTCTCTTTTAGCATTCTTTTTCACTAAATTTCTGCTCCTTTTAGAAGATTCAGCCAAAGAAGAATCTCCATTGCCACTGAATGACTTCATTTCTCTACCCACAAAACTGATAGATGGACAAACATGTGACTCTTCATGCAGGGTAATAATTCTTTTTCCTCTGGATGACCTTTTAGATGACCGATTCAACTCTGGACACTTCACAACATAGAGGAGGTAAAAGTTCATTAGTGGTGATCTAACTTTAGCAGAAAAAGCATCTACTATAATTTACAAAGAAAAGTGAAAGAAAAATCAATGGAGAAAAACCAGCAAAACTAACTCTACAACCTGGCCCATGATTCTAGAAGACTAAGACAAAATTCATCTCATGCTGCTGAAATACTGCACCTTCGAAGTACAAAGAAGTGGACAAGAAAAATCATTTTACTGGATGTACAATTGTTTGATGCTTCGTTTGATTCTGATGACTGGAAAATAAAACAAACTGAAGAGGAAAAGTAAACAAAAAATTATGTTCAATACTTAACATAAGCTTTTAATACAAGAACAAGGCACTTATCCAGGTAAACCATGGTAGTGAGAATTTCGCAATTCATAGTGAGCAAAACTATGCATTTGCGTTTTGAAAATTCTTAAGGAAATGTTATCTAGGCTGAGTTCTACCTGCGTCTTGAGAGAGAGACTCTAAGCTTCTTTGTACAAGATATAAAGTGTCTCTGTCAGTTCTGAAACTTGATCTACATAATTCTGAAAACATGTAGTTTTACTGCTTTGTTTTCTCTAATTGTCCATTTCATGAGCGCATCAATGGAAGTATTCAGAATGTCATACAGGATATAGAACAAAAGTATACAACTCCATTGAGTCATGGAAACTAGCATGGCAGCAAGCGGATCAGGTTGATTTAAAGTCATTACTTCAAAAGTATCTTAGCTAGTACGGATAACAGTTAATCTGTCACAGAACATCTTTTTCTCAAACACGTGCAAAATTCATGAGCATCAGCATGTCTGTCGGATTAGCCAAGTCCTATATAAGCATTAGTTATGACACCAGCATAACCCAGACAGATCACTACTCAGTGTACTAACTATTGAAAATGGTCACTGCAAGAACCATTTATACAGTACAGATATCATACATCGTGCATATATACAGGTCATTGTCTAGGAGACTTAAAGCCAAAGCATAATGATTAACAGGAGCGGAGAGATGAAATTATCAGCTGCATTATAGTCAATCAACGATACAAGTCAATTTGATGAACTAGGTGGAAAAGCAACCGAGGGCGAAGCCAAGTTATGAAGGACATGATGAATTTCAGGAAGCAAAAGATGAGATTCGAATTTCACTCTGGGCCGTACCTTCTTCAATAAATGAGAGTCAGTCCAAACATCAATTCTGTTATCTTCAAAAGCTGAATCAGTTATTTGTCTCTTTGATGCACCGGCAAAGTTTGACCAATCATAAAGTAATTGATGCTTCTTCATTTTGATGTATGGCTTAGAATTTACTGGGACTGGCAAGAGCAATGGTCCCGCTTCTTCCCCACTACATAAAATTCATCGGCATCATCACATTGTAATGTAACCAAAAAAAAAGAAATATGATTAGTAAATAGCAAAGTTAACGACTTTTCTGAAACAATTTGGAGAAATCAATGAATTCTACAGACAATAAAACAAAGGTGAGCAGGACGTTCATTTTTAGTTAAAAAGATAACATGAATCAGCCAACATTATTTTCAACCATAGTAACAATCACAGGAAAAGAAAAGAAAGAAATTGAATAGATGGATGGCAGAGTCACCATGACTATTCAAGTAAACTTACAAAACTTCCTCTTTTCGTAAACGTGGAGCAAACTCAGAGCAATAATTCTTTTTACCAGCTCATTAAGATTATACAGAAGAAAGAAATCAGGGCATACAAATAGTCTCACATTAAATGGAATAGCTTCTATCGTGTTCAAGCTTCTATATCATGCAAAATAATTGATACGAGATATTAATTTCGCTGTCAGACTGTCATCCCATAACTATGCTTGTGAGGTTCAAGGATGAGTTGTGACACCAACACCCAACTGAAACTTTTGTTTACCTACGCGTGTTTCAAGTATATCAATTTCCTCCCTCTGTCCAGTCCAGATTTGCTAGGATTGCTCCTCCACTGAGACACTAGGATCCAACGACACTATTAAGCCACACATTAGAGAAGACTAGATTTTAAAGCGCAGACTGTTCCTGAATGTTTTGGGAAGATAAAGTTCTTGTTTAAAAAAGGAATAGGTCCATCCGGTGCATGTATTTTCCTTCAACCAGAGGCCATGCTAACCAACATTCAGAGTAATCTTAAGGAGAGCTATGAAATTTTCATTTAAGGAAATCTCTTTCTTTTGTAATGTTCTGAACAGGACACATCTAATGTCCACAACAGCGAGCAACAAGGAATCTTTAAGCTTAATTGATTGTGAGGAAATTTTTAACGGTAACATTCAGATCAATTGAATAATGGACCAATATGACAGAAAATTCTAAACCGTATCTACTATTCCCATGTATACATTAACTAAACTGACTATGTTCCAAACCTTTCCAATGTGTACGGGTGTTCTGGAACATGTGTCCCTTGCTTTACGCACTCTTCCACCCACCGATGATTGACTACATGCGTCTTAAACTTCCTGGCGAGATCATATTTGTGCCCTTCAAATCTTCTGCAAACCTGTTCATCCAGACCCAAAACAAACCACAAAACCGACTCCTAAGTCAGTCTATGGCTCCACTCCATGCTCTCGCAACCGAAATTCCATCACATCCGGCCAGCCAGCCACCAGACAATTGTGGATAACAAATTCCAAGATCGGGGAGCTAGAACTCACCAGATGGGTGGTCGAGCTCGACATGGCCCCAACGTAGCTAGCTCCAAGCAAAGAAATCAGCTTAATAAGATCGAAGCGCTCCGAACCATGGTATCCACTGACCGAAGCCACGACAGATTCCATGCCTCGGACCGGACCGCCGGTAACTGCAACAGCAAAGCGAGGGAAAATAACATCAGGGGAAAACGCGATAGAGCAGACAAGAGGATTCAGGAGCATCACAGCTTCCCGAGGCCCTATCCTAGCATCTATCGAGGAACGACTCCATTGAACACTCGATTTGACTCCGCATGTGCTACCAAACAGTGCGAAATCGCATCCAAGATGCAAATGGTCAGGGGAAGAGGCGGTTCTCAGAATGAGAAAGCCCGAGCGGAAACCCTAACAGCAAAGCGATCGACGGCACGCGTTAAGAATGAATCACCATGAGTGCGATCTGGAGAACCTCCGTGCGCCATGGAGACGAAGGCGTTTTGCCGCGAAGTCGATTAGTTTGAATCGTGAAAGTGATGGCCGGCGCGCCGGGCTCAAGCCAGGAGGGCTGACGAGAATATCGAGTCAAAAAGACGTCGCGCTTCGGATCTTTTAACCGGGTCGATAGATGAGGGCCAGCCCATGGGCTTTGGTCCGGGAGCCCATTTTGCTTCGAAACCCACACACCCACTGGCAATTTGATTGGCATTGAGACTACACCAAATTCTTTCACTTTCACCGCCAAAACTGTTAATTTGAGAAGAAAATTCAATCATGGCTTACTTATAATCAAAACAGCTTATTATTTTCGTTTTCATAGCAGCTTTTCGATTTCATATTTATTGATATTCGAGCAATGCGCGATTGGAAGGTCATATGATCACTAATCCTCCCTAGGAAAGAAATTAGATTGATGATGATGATCATCGCATGATCAGCAGCCCGATTTGAAACACTACCTTGTGCACAATGCGCTCGAAACGGCTTTTGATCTCATCAT
The DNA here is from genome assembly GCA_019926035.1 of Melaleuca alternifolia. NCBI lineage: Eukaryota > Viridiplantae > Streptophyta > Magnoliopsida > Myrtales > Myrtaceae > Melaleuca > Melaleuca alternifolia. Next base: position 1,672,976 of record JAGKPW010002416.1, on the reverse strand, counting down.
TAGCATGCGAGGAAGAATTATTATACTCCCAACCCTTGAGCATTGAAAGGCTCAGCTCAATCGAACCGCGAATCAACTGAGTGTAGCCACCCTTTTCACTTTGTATAAGAAAGCGAGCGAAACAAAATCAGCATCCACTTCGAAAAGCCAGTCGGATCGGGGACGATGGTTTACACAAAAGAAACCCTCGTTCCATAACCAGGAGTACATCCTCCATCGTGATGGGAACCAAATCGGATCTCTAACCTAGGTCTTTCCGCTGGGTAGCTAAGATTAGTGCCCATCTCATTTCACTGATGCTTTATGAAGGAGATTCATATTCCAGGCAAAAGCCTACACAAATTTCGATCCTGTCACCGAGTATGTTGAATAGGCCTGCCACCAAGATGGAATGTTTTGAGCCTATTTCCAAGCTGGGTTTCCACCCCGGGGTGGTGCATCATAAGCACCGACAGGGCGAGGTGGCGGGGTTGAGGATGCATAGGGCGCATTATTCGCCAGAGGCACTTGCCCATACTGCTGTCCGGCGGCACCTCTATATTGTACATCAGATGGTAGACCCTTGGATGCATCATAGGAAGGTCCACTCTGCATCTCATGACCGGGTGCCTTGTACACACTATTGTGATTTCCTCTCTGCATATCGAAACCAGCTCCTCTTTGTGCATCGTAACTGAGGCCGCCTCTCTGTGGATCATAAATGGGGCCTCGGTATGGATCATACCTGGGTAACCTCTCGGTGCCATAACCAGCTGCAGTTGTATCGTAGTTAGGCCTTGGAGGAGCAGGCCTAGATGGAGCTCCAGGATATGCGGGAGTTCCGGCAGGTGGAATGGGAGCAGTGGGAGGATTAACCCCAGCATTACTAGCTGTATTTGGAGGAGGAGGTCCACCAGCCTTTGTACAAAGCAAGAAGGGAAACGAACCAATGCAGTCAATTTGACAAAACAAGAATATCACAATCAAGAGAGATTTTGGAGAAGCAAATTAATGCATGTTACCTGAGGAACACCATAACCATCTCCATGCCCAGTTTGCGTGGAAGAATTTCCAGTCACCTCACTTCCAGCATTTACACTGGGCCCACCTTGTGGTCCTACTAAATTATGACCTCATGTAAATACTTTACAAAAGAATGGTAAAAGAAGCAATTGAGGTTGCCAAAGGTGATACCAGATCTTCCTTCAACACTAGCAGCATTTGAGAGCTCAGCTCGTAGTTTCTCAACTTCAGCAGCCATGGTAACATAATTCTTCTCCATCACCTGAAGTTGCTGAAGGTGATCTTCAAATAATTTCTTCTCGTAGTCGTAAGTCACCCTGAAAAATCAGGACAAAAAGGGATGTTGAAAGGACCATCATAGATGAAGACAATAATAAACCAGAAAAATTAGAATCTCAAGTCATATCATAGATCACCACAGGAAAATATGGTTGATTTCACCTTTTCTGAAAATGGCTCTTTAAGAGAACCTTAGTCGTGCAATCCCAATCAGAACTTACAGAGAAATCATGAAATAAGGGAAAATAGAACAATTTTGTAACAGGGCTATACCGAGGTTGCCTGACCAAAAATTTGGGTTCGCTTAAGAAGATATAGCTTTTTCTAAACCAGTCAAATTAACAATACCTCACTTGACCACCTTGTATGTTTCAGCTTAAGGATGGACCACTAAAAGGAGCAAACTCTCCAAAGAAAAAAAAAACTAGTAAACATATAAATTTGTCAGTCTGTACACCAAAATTTATAAAAAAAATTGCACATGTATGAACCTGAAGAACACGTTCAGTTTGTACCTGCAATGATGGTACTCCTGCCTAAGGCCCTCGAGTTCAGACATCAGAGCCGGAAGCTGTTGCACATCAGTATGGGCCCTTTGAAGATCTTGAGTCAATTGTTGTACTTTAGCAAAAAGTTCCTGCCTTGCTACAATCAATTTCTGAGCATCAGCTCGAGCCTTCTGCAATTCCAACTTAAGAGGTTCTGCCGCTTGGATATCAGCCTCCATCCTAGCAATCTTATCCATAAGGCTCCTCGTCTGCTGTTCTCTCTCAGACTTCACAGCTCCAACTTGAGCATGTAGAATCTGCAACTCATGTTGTGCAGCAGCAAGTTCCTGTCTCAATGCACCATGGGTATTAGCAAGCCTCTGGTTCTCTGTAGCAAGTCTTTGCATCTCCACATGCTGTGCAGCAAGCTTTTGCTCCATAACTTCTGGGGGGGGAGGCAACATATCTACAGGAGAATAGGAACCTGGTGGACGACGTATTCCTGGCATAAATGACTCAGTGTGCACCAAGCCAGGGCCTGGTATAGGACGTCTTAAATGAGGAGGTGGAATGCGGCTTTTGCTTTCCATTTCTTGATCAGATGGTTAGGGTTTTTGATAAAGAAAAGTATAGCCCTGAAGATATAACAGAGGCACTTCATGAAAAAAAGCAGCTGCACTAATGACAGACCAATAATTCCCTCCAACTCTTATAAAAAGCTTGGACAACTTAAGCAATAGATGAAAGAAAGACTGAAGAATATCTCACTTGATACCAACACAATACAATCCAAGCCAAGTGAATCATTCAAATGATGGATGGATAAGAAGAAAGGAAACTTATGCATTCACAGAAACCACATGAATGAAACAGACACAGCAAGTATCAGATAAAAGTCTTTCTTGCCAAAGAAATGCACTAATAGGTTGGAAGTTCGAACATGGGTACATTTGGTAAGCAATTGACACAGGCGTAATTTGCAGCTGTCACAGAAATATCTGTTCGCTGGTTGTTCCTTAAAAAACTACCTATTGCTGTTACATTAAAAATCTGCTAATATACGCATACAATTCATTGGTTTGGATATAACTAAATGTATAATTTAGATTGTTGAACACAGGTTACAGCATATAGAGCAACTTAAAGTATCAATTTAACAATACAGAGAAACAATCTCTCCACAGATTTTTAACTCTGGAAAGGCTAAGACCAATGTTATAGTTGAAGTCTTGGACCCAAATCATACAAGAGATGTCAAAACTCGACAAAAGTGTATAGATCCAGAGTTACACATTTGCTTGAATATGCCAAACTTCAACTCTCCATCCTAAGTAAAGCCCACAGTAGGAAAAAGGAACTAACATGTTTTCAATAAATTTTCTGAGCTTTATCTTTGTGTTTCCATTCCTGATGTAGTTCTAATTACAAACAGAAATCACATTGAACCCCAACTCATCAAAAGCGATCTTACAATGAATAAACACCCACATGACACAAAAATATAACCCTTCAACACAAAATACGCTTGAATCAGATTCTAAAAAAGACTTTGTGATAGAAAATCCCATCTTCTAAGCACGAACATGAATCAATTCCCAGTAAGAACACATTCAGCAAATGCAAATGTTCCATTCCAATTACCCGCACCCCTCTACACTACGACTTTCTCATAATTTCCAGAGATTCGCTAAAATCATCACTCTGCGCAACCAGCGTGATTACCCAGCACAACTGAAGCAAGCAATTTCTCTTCGTGCGAAGAGGCGCAAATTAAAAAAAAAAAAAAACAGGGTAAGAGGAATTTGCCCATTCGTCGTCTGTGCATCCTAACCAAAGAATCGATGAATAAATCAAGTCATCGCCTCAAACAACCCACAGAAACACCCACGCCCCATCAAACTTTGTCCATATTTCACGAGTTAAACATGACAAAGAAACAAACTCGGCTTCTCGACCCTGATGATTAGGATTACAGGAAGAAGAGATACCTCTGCAGAGTCTGAAGGGAAGATTATTCGTCTGAGAAGGACGTCACTGCCGAAGCTAAGGAAAACAAAACTGGAGAGGAAGAACTGCCTTCTCTCTCCTTGCTGGTTCTTTTTTTTTTTTTTTGGTCGACTCTCTCCTTGCTGGTTCAATTTGCGGTTTTTATGAGTAATCACGGATGCTTCCTTTGAAGGCCTACTTTAAATTTCGGTCTTGCTTCTTTGTTTCTCGAAATTATAGAGATATTAAGATTAATTTTACAAATTTGGGTTTGTTGGTTAAGACAGTGTCTTTGGAACTAAGACTTCCACGTTAGGGCATAGGGGTAAGCACAATAAACCGTCCAATCTGAAAATCACTCGAATTAGTCCGATTCTTTGGAATTTTGGTCCGGTCCACAGTTCCACGGTAGGGCCAGACCGGACCGGATTACTCGGACTAGTGAATTTCTCCAAGTTGTTTAATTATTTAAGGCCAAGAGAGAAAAGAAAAGTAACATGCCCCATTTGATTCAGGTCCAATTTTGATGGCCCTAGTAAATATTTTTCTTTAACATCTTACACTCGAAGTTCCAAGCTCTATGCTTTCATTCTCATTCATGCTAAGCGAAGAACTCAAAGAGTCAAAGTTGAATGATAGAGCTGTGAGACGATGGAGTGTTTTTAAGTTTTTGCGCGTGATTTTTATTTCCTTAACTTAGGAGGAAATCACATTGTGTGTGCCTTGTTGAGATGAAATGCTTGTCTTTCTTTGATTTTTTTTTCCAATCCCATTGGACCCTTTAGGAACCGGATTGGACCGGTGATCCTAAGATTAATTAGTTCAGTCTCCAATCCTAAAAATCTAGAATAAGTCTTATCGGACAGATTCTCTGTTTCGGGAACTGGATCGCTCTAATCATGCACACCTTTATGCATAGGTCCCAACACCCTATTGCCCGAATCTTCGCTCAAACCCAGATTGACAAGGATTGGGCCAATTCCTCATAAATTGTTGCCAAGTATTGGGCGGTCCACCGAGGCCGTGCCTAACTTCTTAGCTCCCGTGCCTGGATTCTCAACAATTGGACACGAGGAATCTCAACTATCATGCTCAAGAGCACAACGCTTGGATCCGACGACCTCGGTAATCGGGCCTAAGTACACCCGAAGCCGAGGGCACGGATCGTCTACCGAGATGGGCAGGTGACCTGTCCACTAAAACTCTCTCCCCCCCCCCCCCCCCCCCCCCCCCCCTAATACAGGAGGGAAAGACCCCCTCCATCATTGATCTTCCCCTGACCAGAAAAAGGGGACCTGGATCCCGAAGCCGAGGTCAAGTCCTAATCCGCCGCACCCGAGCTTGGCACTTGAGCGCAAGACTCTAGCATTCGAACCCGTGATGCTCAAGGTTGGGGCTGAGATCTCGGAATCCGTGCTCGGGGTCTTCAGCTGCCACGCCTAAGGATTTCCGTCATGTTAAGAGAAGCGTATCACAGTGTCGATTCATAGACCAAGTTCTGAGCATGGATTAAAAAAAAACCTTCGCTGATCCTTCTTAGCTAGCAAGTGGATTTTTCTTTTTTCTATTTTGTGTCCTTACCGTTGCTTATCGCTTAATGCATTGGACTTAAAACCATAGACAAACTTTTGAGCAATAAGATATCTCAACACAGATGCTGCGCATACTCTTTCCATATGGAAACTCTTGTTGATTCTAACCCACACGGAAGCGCACTGAACGAGATTTGGAACCAGACGGATATGACTAAGAAAATTTATGCACGTCCATGGACTTGGTTGAAAAAAATTATAAATTCTTAGGGCCATTAGGAAAAAAAAAGTAAAACAGATAATCTAATACACAATACAGTGCATGTCTCTTCAGGAAAATAAATGCAAGTTTTCCTTTTCAAACGATTTGCAAAATTATTTCTAATTCGTTTTCAGATTTAGCCCAATATCGAAAACTATTGTCATTTTGTTGAGAAATGATTTCTTGAAATGTGAAGATTTTCACATCATAGACAGAGCATAAATACAACGTATTTTACATGTCACATTAATATTTCTTTTTCTCCTTATATATAACTATAAAATCATTAGATTCTAAAGCTCGTAACGCTAGTTTTAGATATCAATCCTAGGCACTACATTTATATGGCGTTCAAAACTTCTGACTTAATTAATTTACATAATGCACATAAACTACTTCATGTATATCAAATAATGCTCCATCCAATGTTAGCTTGAGCTAACCCAAAACACAATTTTATACAAGAGATACAATGATGTGAACGTGGGATTTGTTCATATAAGCGAATCAAAGGCCATTTGCTTATTAGTCTATTATTTCCAATATTATATATGCATTTCCACACAAAAAAAAATCTTCTTTCATCTATTGATAAATAAATTAGATTTTTTTTTCTAAATAGCATAAATCTTGTTCTTGGCCAAGTAACATCTTCTCTTGTTGACAAGAGCAACTAGACATTGAGGTGTCTTTATTTCACTGAAAATTACATACATTGAGCAACTATTCATTTGTTTTGTCATTTAAAAAAATAATTTCCTTCTTATCAAGAGGAGAACACATTATTAATTTTTCATTATCCAAACACTGGAAAATTGAAAAACAATAAACATTTTCCCTTCAAACAAACAAACCATCAGTATTTGTTCGTGGTCAAGCTAGAAAGCGATTGCTAGCAAACTTCCACTATCATTGAGGTTATCAAAAGAATTTAAATGCTCTTGAAACTCCAAATCCTATTCACCTGAACATAATATAGTACTTTAAAATTCGCAACACTTTATATCAGATTATATGAACACATGCATCATAGTTAGTATTTTCAGAAAATATGTTCAAAAGATTTCTTCATAACAAGAAAAAGAAATTCATGGTATGGACCGTTTCCCAAACCTCCAGTTACAAAGCATGGTATCTCGAAATAAAAGGGTGTTTTGAGGCTGCAGATTACAAGCTACACAAAGAGAGAAGGTTCTAAGATGGCTCTATAATGTTTCCAATGAAAACTGTGTCATGTTAGTGTAGTCCCAACTTTACCCATACTGATGGAGGTGCCAGTTCATGAGCATGTCTAGTGCTCAACCAAACTCCAAAACTGGAACAAATTTGAGAAATGCCCCGACCATTAAGGACCGTTCCTCATGGAGTCCATCCAATGTCTATCCTCAGATATTCAAAGGAAACTTTGACATCATGCAAGTATGGTGCTCGATAGTGGATGGATCTTGAGCACGTAATTTTGTCACACAAAGCTTTCATGATCAAAATATCTTAGACCATGTTATCATAAATGTGGTGTAATGCCAAGAGGAGATTCAAGGCGCTTGAGATCATTCAAACAGCAGTTGGTGCAAACTTGCGAGGTGAATTCCCAATTAGCAGTGATTATGGTTTCCGTACTCAGATCATCTTCACATGCACATTTCCTCTCAAAGACGCGCATTTTCCCCGGTGGAAAAGCCTGCTTAGAAGAAGAAAGGGGTTCTTGCAGTCTCCTCCTCCAATACTTGATATGAGGGTATAAGGAACTCAGTGCAATGGCTTCTGTGTCTGTTCACGATTGATACAGTAAAAGAGAATCACAACAGAGTGCTGCAAGATGAAACAGTAGTTGCAAGACAGATAAAGACGTCCTATTCTTACAGATGCGATCCAGGTCAAAGAAATTGTGGAGAAAAGTGTTTTTCTGATATATATTTACAAGGTTCTCAATATAAGTTGTAAGAGATTATGTATGCCGAATTGAGGAGAGAATCCCGTTTATGCTATGTACTAAATTACATAGAAGAAAAAGATGTACCTAAATGGACTGAAAGGCTGCCCCTCTTTATCCGCTTAGAGTTTGGTAGCCCATGGGACCTTGAAGTCCATCTTCTCTTGTGTCATTCCTTCCCATTATGGATGGTATCCACGGAAAAAATTTTCCTAGCTCCTTGCTGATTGTATTTGGCCTTAGTTGCTTATCATTGATACCATATTTAGCTCTTTCAACCGCTTCCATAATATCCTCCCTTAACACTGTTTCACCGCCTGCAAATTTCCAGAAAGAAACATATATCCCTATTCATCAGTTCAGTATTCTTAGTTTGTGATATTAGAGAAACCGCAATAGATTAAGAGAAAAACAGGGATTTCAAATAGGTAAAAAACTGCTTCATTAATAAAACCCAATAAGCAATATGCCTGAGCCAAGTTACTCAACTTTCAAAGTCCCTTCTTCAATCTTTGTTCGCAAAATAGTTTTCAAGATGATTCTTCATCTAGTTAAGCAATAGCATGGTGAAAATTGTAGAATTTCAACGCACCTCTGCGAGCAGCAAGAAGAGCTGCTTCATTCACAATATTTGCAAGATCAGCGCCCACAAATCCTGGGGTGAGAGAAGCTACTAGATCACAGATAAGCTCAACATCTTCCTCAAGAGGAACCCCTCTCAGATGTACACCCAAAATCCTTCTCCTTCCTTCCTCGTCTGGCTCTCCAACAAGAACTTTTCTTGAGAAGCGACCAGGACGGCAGAGAGCCGGGTCCAATGCTTCAGGTCTGTTGGTTGCTGCAAGAACAATCACTTTTGTGTCGGACTCAAATCCATCCATTTCTGTCAGCAGCTACAGATAGAAAACATCTTTAGAATCCAGTTAAAACTAAAGAGCAATAAAACTAAATATACTTATTTGCAGAATCCAATATTTGCACAATGAAAATCTGCCGTTTAGTAGACCAATGGAAGAACAATAATACTAAACAAGAGTAGCAAAAGTTCGGCACTACAAGGTCTCTCAGCATTTTCCAACATATTGCATGACTAATCACCTCCACCAGTGTATGCTTGACATCAGAAGTCAGCCTCATGTAACTGACATGAAGACATTGTTACTAACTTAAATTCTCTGGTGTTGATTGCAAATTAAGATAATTGAAGATACTCTGAAAAGTTTTACAGCTAAGTTACCTGGTTCAATGTTTGGTCACGTTCATCATTGAAGCTTCTCCCACGCTTTCCTCCAACAGCATCCAGTTCATCAATAAATATTATCGATGGGGAACATTTTCTCGCAGCAGCAAACAAGTCTCTGATGCGAGCAGCTCCTCTTCCAACAAACAACTCCACAAACTCACTCGCAGAAACAGTGAAAAATGGTACTCCAGCTTCTCCTGCGACAGCACGGGCCAGCAGTGTCTTCCCAGTTCCAGGAGGACCCACCAGCAGCACCCCTCTGGGCAACTTGGCCCCTAGCTTTTTATAGTTAATTGCTCCTTGAAGGCAGGAGACTATCTACAAATTGGCCAGATGGGACAAAACATAAATTTGTTATAAACCAGATTCCACTGATAGCAAAAGACAGCCGCATTTAAGTAGCATAAGCAAAAAGCATGAGAAACACCGTTATGTCAGGAAAGTTTAAGGTCCGACCAGCATTTCATTTATAAAGCTATCAAGTAAATGAGCTGATATCCCACTTCAGGTAAAATGACAGAAGGACGATTCCTAGAATGTGTATTAGTCAAACCAACATGGATTACCAGAAAAGACATGGAAAAGGACTAGCCTTTAATTCCATCCTTTCCATGACAACAAATCACACAGAGCATCCTTTCCAAGACAATAAACCACACAGAACATTAGGGGAACCAAGCTTCTATGAGCTCTAATCCTAACTCCATCAAGAAAATCCATCTATCCAAAGTAAGATCCACAAGCTCCATTCCATCATCACTTTAGAGTGCTCATTACCGAAAAACATGGCTTTGAGTTCCAAATGATGGTCAGTGTAAATGACCATCAAGCTCCAAAGAGAAAAGGAACCTTAAGAAATTTATTAACATCTTTCACTGCCTCAGGATAGACCTCAAGTAACAAGCCTATCAGGATGCGAACTTGGAGTTATAAGTATGGCATAAGTTCCCCTCAATGAAATTTATCTCCTGTGTTCTCGATCACAGTAATGAAAAACACCTCTAGATATATCAAGATTTTTTAGATACCCAAGCTGTGCAATTAGGCAAGTCCATGGTAACTACCCGATCACAGAAATCAATGTTGTACAGCTGAAAGTGGGCTGGTCAATCAAACCGTTATATTCTTGATTGCCAATCATTAACTTAGCATTAGCTAATTTTGTCAGGAACAAACTGCTGTAAAGTCCTTCAGTAAAGAGCTATCACATCAATGGCTCTCCACCTATGCTATCCATTTGGATTAAGCCGTTTAATCTTGTGTTTAGGAACATATTTGAATCAACTGAACATTTCTGAAGCGTATGTTGTACGGTTGCAGACTAAATGAAAACTTCTCATTGTGTTTTCCTGTGCAGAATATTGTGAAATGAAGGTTTTTCCACGGCGGTCAAGGCCATTCTGTTCTGTGATTGGTGTCTGAGCAGGAAACAATGACATGACAACATAAGTAAGGGTGATGAATATCCAATTATAAGCCAAATTAAAAGGCAATAATATTACATGTCCTAGAGAGAACAGCTTACCTCCATAAGCTCAACCTTAGCAGCATCAACACCCTCGACATCATCAAAGTTGACTGTCTGATTATTAGGCCGCCTCCTTTTTGCAGGGCTATTAGCAGCAGAAAGTTGTCGATAAAGAAGCCACATCAATGGAGTCAAAGGAATCCACAATGATATTATAGTTATCAAGGTACTCCTGACGGACATCAACACCGACTGACGAGCTGAGCTGTACGTTGTTGCTTTGTCTCTCATCAAACTTAGAAGAAACTTTTCATCATGATCAATCTTCCGGGTGGAATATTGCCACTGTGGCATAGCAGCACGTGCTCTTGACATTTTCTTAGGCATGGTTGCACCAATCATCTTTCCAGTTGGAACAGCATCCTTCTTTTCAGTTACATCACCCCCAGTTCCAATCGGGGAATTACTCTCTGTCAACTTTTCCTCTGGAAATTTATCATTTACCTGACGTCCTGAGCTTGTGTTGTAATATATCCGACGAGACCCCTCTTCAAGCAGAACCTTACTTACGTCGCCATTTTGAAGGCTCAGAATCAAGTCTGAGTAAGGAACGAGTTTTGGAGATGGCAAAGCTGTTACTTTCAGAAAAATATAACAAAGACCCAATGCTACAGAAACTGAAGCTGAAAGAGTTACTCTCTTCAAATTCTTTCTCAAGAATATTCCCAAATCATTCAACATGGACATGGCCGAGACCCTCTTGAATCTTGAGGCCAACAACCAAAATCTCGGGCGCAATCTCAGCGAGAATTTCCTCCTGATACCACTTCTTCTTTTCCTCACATAATCCCGCTCGATGTCACAAAATTCATCGCTTGCAGGCTCGATTTTACTTCTACAGGACAATCCAGGGGGCGGCTTAGAAGCGCCGCCAAACCTGAAAGGCCGAATCCGATTATGTCTAGAGAGCTTTTCTATTGAGTTGATATTACACGACGACCCATATTCAAATTTGCAAAAAGTTTGGAACTTCACTAGAGGAAACAGAGCGAGACCGCCGCGAACACTCCGATACGCACAAGAACTGGTCTTTCCAGCCCGAACCCCCAAGAGTTCTGGAGACTTGAATAACCCATTATTGCAAATGACAGAAAGACAAGCCATGTCCTAGCGCACAACAAGAATGTCTTACCTACACATCATCCCCAACACTATCTGCAATTTAACCAAGGGGAAGAACACGAACTGTGGCAAAAACGTCGGATGTCAATATCATCCACGGAGGAGAGAGATGGGACCTTGAAAGTGACTGATAATGGTGGGTTCTGGGGGATTAGAGCGAATCCGAAATCACCTTGTTCTCATCAGTTCGAGGAAAGGGAAAACCAAGAACGAGCATGAGACGTGGGACTTCCCAGGCTGTGAGACTGACACTGTCACCCGCCGGGGGAAGCGAGAGGATAAGAAACGGCGCAACGTTTTGCCGAACTATTGGGCGTGGTGGGAAATCGAGGGCGTATTTTAATTAACTTGTGTGATTTTCTTTTTTCCTTTTTCAAAAATTTAAATTGATGCGTTTTCCTTTTCTTATTTTGGCTAGCGAGAAACGTAGAAATGGACCCGCCAAAATAAATAGCTTAGACACGTCTAAGATGCATGCAATTGGGTTTAACAAAGTCCAATAATTGCACTACAATTTCAATGACTACACTAAGTTTCATGTGAAGAATTTAAATATGAAATTATTTACATCGTGCTCTGAAAAATCATACATATTTTGAGTTTAATCTACGTATACAAATTCAATCTTTAACTAGTCAATCAATTATGTGGAATGTAATTTTTTTCATCTTTTTAATCGTTAAGAGTAATGGAGGAGGGGAGGTTATCACATGCCAAGGACACAATATACAACAAGGAAATATTAAAATATACTAATTTTCATGTATGTGCATTGCTCATAAGGATCAGATCCCCAGATGGTACTCTCCTACCCCACCACCGATCCCTTTAATTAGTTCATATCAGTTTGTCACGTCATTAGAGTATCAATTTATCAAAAGAATTTCAATCTATGTAACCTCATTTATTTCTTTATTAGAACATGTAATTCATCTCATTGACAAAGCGAAAAAATAAGGTAATCTTACGAATGGTCATGGAGATTGAGATGTCAAATTACCAATACATGACGAGTCGCAATGTGTAATATATGGCTAATTGTACAAAAAGCGATGCTAGACAGATTAAGACTCGTCTACTTAGTATATTGCTCATGGAGTATATGTGACGCATCAAATGGCTTGAAAGACTTAATTGCAAAGTCACATAAAGATAAGAGCCCAAAATAGAATGAACCGCAAATAACGTGCCGGAGAAATATATATATATAAATCTTTTTTCCGGAATTAATTACAAGAAGCCAGTCGCCATTTGTTGTATCTGCAACGAAACGAAAGCGAAAGCAAGGAAGCAACCATTTTGGAAGCCGTCTCGTGATATTAATCAATGCTTCTCGGCTGTTCATCCTCGGTTAATTCGACCCAACACTGAGTTCGATGACCCGATCACACCCGCGGAGCCTTTTGAGATGAGGAGAATCTACAACACCCAGGTTTGTCTTCGCAAGAATTGTCGAACTTTTCATGTTTAATTCACTGGTCCTTTCAATTTTCGTGCAATGCTTTTGGGTCTTGATAGAAGTTTCATAAGAGACAATGGATTAATCATTTTTCCCTATCAGTTTCATGCTTGTAGTTGTTTGTCTATGGCGTGTTGAATTTGAGGTGACGATTGACGAGTCGTTTATGCTGGCATTGATTCGCGCTTCTGTCCTGTTGTGGCGTGAACTGATATGCTGTTGTGGCGTGAACTGATATGACTTTCACTCTGAATATTGCTATTGCTTCCTGGGTTTGTTTTCTCTGCCTGGACTTTGCCTGGACTTTTGAGAACTTCTGGTGTTCTGCTGGTTTTCTCCACTCCGGTTTCTGAAAGTTGTGTTGCTGATACCGTCGAAGTTAGCAGTGTTTTCGAGCTTTTGCAGCTGCTGGTGATCTGTCTCTGATCCTCCATTTTGTATATTGCATTTGATGCTGATGTGATGCTTTCATTAGTTTGATGTTGGTATCTTGGCTTTGATTTGTTTGAACTTGGGCTCCACTTTTCTCGTCCGTTTTGTAGACTTGCAGGGCTGCGAGGCCCTATTTATCTTCGTGATGATATGTTGGTCAATCTGATGCCATGCTTTACCATAAGATTTTGCGTTGTCCTTTCCCAGGTCCTGATAGATGACCACGTCGGAGAAGAAGATTAATCTGTGGTATGTCCTTTGACAGGATGGACCTTCGCTTTGATATTTGAGATGGAAAAGAAACGAATAGACGATTACGAAGTGGGACCGCTACCTTCACCGAGACCGTTGGACAGATTTGGTTTTGTCAAGCAGGATGTGGATCTCTCTCCTGAAGATGTAAACAAGGGGAAGTCAAAGGATGAGTTTGAAAGGTATGATTGCCATTCCATTCAACAGGTTTGATGGATCATTTTATGAAAAGCGGTGTGATCACGAGAATCTTTTCTCTGTTCTCAGGGAAGAAAGAAGAGTTAGGAAATGGAGGAAGATGATTGGTGTTGGAGGTAGTGATTGGAAACATTATGTTAGGAGGAAGCCTCATGTGGTAAAAAGACGTGTAAGGAAAGGAATTCCAGACTGTTTGAGGGGTCTTGTCTGGCAGTTGATATCCGGAAGTCGTGATCTTTTGCTGATGAACCCTGGGGTTTATGAGGTGATCACTCTTGTGTGTTTGTCTCTGCTTATGTAATATCCAAGTGTATGTGTATTCCCTTTTGGAACTCTAAGCACTTTCATGCTAAATAAACCGTGAGATTGCTAAATGTCCATTGAATTCTTAAGATGTCATAGATTAATAAGCAGTGCATCATTCTGAAATATGCGTACATTGAGAGACAGAAGGAGGGAGGAAGGCTTAATGGAATTTTAATGACATACAGCAAGCCTGCAGTTTAAAGATATCTAGTTCCTGAAAAATGGCAAATATAGTCCTTCTCCAGAAGTTCATTTTTTTCTAACTTGTGAATTTCTTAAATTTAATGAAAAATTAGTTTCCTATACTTTCCACCCAACATCAAGCAAAGCCACTGTCATGCTGATACAACTGTATATTTTGCAGCAATTGGTAATATACGAGACGTCAGCTTCAGAGCTGGACATAATTCGCGATATTTCTAGAACTTTTCCTTCCCATGTTTTCTTTCAACAGAGACATGGACCAGGTCAGAGGTCTCTGTATAATGTTCTGAAGGCATATTCTGTCTATGATAGAGATGTCGGATATGTTCAGGTTCGAATTTCTGTTTTATGAGTTTATGGCTCTTTTTGTTTTGTTTTAAAGTGGCCAACATGTTTATTTGAAATGCAGGGCATGGGCTTTGTAGCTGGGCTATTGCTTCTCTATATGAGTGAAGAAGATGCTTTTTGGTTGTTGGTCGCATTACTGAAAGGAGCTGTTCATTCTCCAATGGAAGGCTTGTATATGGTACTTCCTTGTTGCTTGAGATACCCACTTTGGCATGTTCACATAGAACGTGCTAGCTTTTATTTATGTCTGACAGCTACTTTTTATCCTCTCTAGAACTAACAAGAATCTAAAAAAAGCTGTTACCTATCTTAGACATTGAATCACAGCTATCTGGTCATAGCATAACCGCTTTGTGTAGCTTATGTTGTCTAACTGTGTGACCATTTTTCTTTCTTTGGTTGAGCAAGATGCAATTAATGATTAGTGGTTACAATCCAATAGCATCCCCCCCCCCTTCTCCTGCTTCTATTGTTGCAAATGATATTCCTATGCTGTGCTTTTAGTGTTTCAAATATCAAATCACTATCTCTCCTGTTCTGGTGCTCAAGCCTGTGAGCTGTTATGCTGGCATCACGCAAGCAACAGGCACGCACTTAGCTCAAACATACAATGAGCATGCACTTCACAAAGCGATACACATGCTTGCACTTAAGCACAAAAGGAAAGTTGGGCAGTTCAGGGACTTTAGTATTCATACTTTCAGATAATAAACTTTGAGTCATGCCTGCAAATTCAAGATTAGCTGTTCTAAAGCCCATAAAATTACCCATGACTTCGACTGGGCCCTGCAAGGCTGGAATGCTATATGGAAGGCAACCCCTGAAAAATATGATTTTTTAATTTCAAAATAGACAAAAATGGTTAAGTTTGATCTTTCAACATGGATGTGGAGGTGGCTACAGAGTTATTTTGTGGCATTATTCTTTATGTTTTAGGAATTTGAACACCTCATCCTTTGGTCAGGACTATGTCCCTCTCTATTCTTTGTGTGGATTGTTGTTTTTTCTTAGCATATGGTTGCCTTAAAATTAGTTTTCTTAGAAAGGCTGTACCGCTGGCTCTGGCTCTGTTCAGAAGCAGCCGGAATCTTAGGGAACATGAGTATGCTAATTGAGATTGTAAGAACAAACTATCGGGAGTTTTCTCTTGCTTATTTTATCATTCTGATGTAAAGAGGTAATAAATCACTTCTACATGGTTTAGATCTAATGCATTCCTCATTCATTTCTTTAGTTTGCTCTTCTAACCAGTTTTGATAGAACAGCACAAGGAGAATGTCTAATGAGTTGTTCCAGGCTTTGATTCAAATCGTGACTAGGATGTAGAAAATTTCAGTACCCTCAGTCTCTGAGAACTACTCTTTAAATACCGTTGTTAGGTGGGACTACCGTTGGTTCAACAGTATCTTTTTCAGTTTGATCACTTGGTGAAAGAGCACTTGCCAAAGCTGGGGGAGCATTTTAGTGAAGAAATGATAAATCCCAGCATGTATGCAAGTCAATGGTTCATCACAGTGTTTGCGTACTCTTTCCCATTTCACCTGGCTCTTCGAATTTGGGATGTTTTTCTCTTTGAGGTTGGTAGTTGGCAAAATTAACATTATTTCCTCTTTGAAAGCACCATTATGTTGTCGGAGATTCATAGATGATTGTGTATTTTTTTTCTTTAACAGGGTGTCAAAATTGTCTTCAAAGTCGGTTTGGCTTTGTTAAAGTACTGTCATGACGATTTGGTCAGTATCGAAGCACATACCTCCCCCACTGCTTTTAGTTTCTGCATACTGATGAGGAAAATTTCTTGTTTGTCAGGTCAAATTACCATTTGAGAAACTCATTCATGCTTTGCGTAACTTCCCCGAGGATGCGATGGATCCAGATATATTATTACCAATGGCTTATTCAATCAAGGTTTTGACTTGCCAATGCTCGTTGTTTTCTTCTGGTCGTGTCAACTTTTGCAGTCGCAGATTTCATTGTTAAAATAAAATAAATAAATAAAGAAGATGCTTGTTGCTACAGTGTTACTGCAGGATCTTTTTACTTCAGAAATCATCATTGCCTGACCATTTGGTCTGTGCCTCACTTATTAAGAGAGTTAATTCTGAGGGACAAGATAGCAATTTCTTTTAAATATATGGTTCTTTAGTTTCATTTTTAATGAGATTTATCTCTGATAAGACATGAAATCAAGATTATTGATCTTGTTTACTTATATGTTGACATGACCAAATTCAAGACTGTTTGTTTTGTTGGTTGAGGCCTCAAGTGCTTCTTAGATGTTTGTGATTGATTCTTGTTTCAACTCTCTTTCATAGATCTTTATGGATGACCAGGTAGCAAAATGCTTGGAAGAATTGAAGGAGGAGTATGAGAAGAGGAACGGAAAGGCACTTAAATCTGCTGAGAGTACTGCTAAACAGAACCACAGTGAAGGTTTCTCCTCGTAGACAAACAACGCAGAACTTGCTCATTCACATGGAAGAGATTCTCTGTTCTATCTTTCCTGGGCAACGACGTCGTAGGAATTTCAAGTATGACCCAGCCCCAGCCCTGTGTCTTGATGTACTTAGTTTCATGATTGGTTCAAGGTGAAGAGTGGCATTAAAACTGTATCATATCCCCTCAATTAAAGCTCATTGCAAAGAAGCTTTCTTGGAGTGGGAATAGGACGGGCTTTATGCGGACACAAGGAGCTCTCACAGTGATTCGCCTGACTTCATTCCCATCTCACGTCTCCTGCAGCATGTGCTATGTTTGAGGCATTATAACCCAAGAGCTATAAAATTTTGTCAATCTTGTGGCTTGGGTTTCTCTTTTGCCCTTCATCTGCAGCTTCGGTTTGATCTGCAAGAGGTAGCACGGTTGCTCCTGTGTGCTCGCTGCTCAGTGTGGCTAGATGGTCTGTTGTTTGCTAAAATCATCTGAGCGATTCACCGGTCTTGCTGTGTATTTTCTTGATTCGATAGCTTGTCGTAACTGTGTGAATTCAGCTGGGATTGCTCCTCTCTTCAGATTGGTGCTAGCAAAGATAGAGGGATTTATTGACCACTGTTCTATCTCTTAGCATCTTTAAAATTATGTATATATAATCTGCCGATGAACCCAAGAATCCAATAAGATTATCGGTAATTGTTGATCACTTGATGTGGCTCATGAAAACATAAATAAGACTTTGGAAGTACGAGAAAGATGTTTTATGTTTGAATTAAGTTTTATCCTTCCGGGTCAACTTTCAAGGGAAAAAGAAGAAGAACGAAATGCGAATTCTTTTTTGATTCGATTCAATTTCCGGGCCATTGAACAATTCAATTTGGTTTATAAGCTTCCTCAACAGAAGTTAATTAGTTTCGGTTCAATTTGGCATATCAAGGAGAAGCGGACTTGATCTTCACTCTTATGAGGTAATCGTGACGTGCCCACTTTATACGAAATAAAAGGTGAGTTACATCTCTTTGGTCTCGACAGAATTTTCATGGCACTCGGTGAAATTGCAGATTTTGTTCTATGAACTATAAGTTAACAATCAGGTTTGCACATACCATTACAAAGTTAAATGGGTTCATAATTTATTTAAATCCAAACAATTTTGTGATTTTCTCTTCATTTTCTTTCATCCTTACTCACCTTTGCGATCATTCACTCCGCGCGCCTGAATTGGATTAGATATTAAAGTATTTTATAAATCTAGATTGAATCAGGGATACGTATGATTACTAGTATGTCTCTTTGGGTTGGACGTGATCCAATTCACCCATTGATAGGTCTAATTCTATCTTGAGTATAATTTCATCTTGTATTTCACCTTAATCAAGGTCCACGGATTGCAGATTAGCAAGAACTTAGCATAGAGAAGAAGACCACCCCATCGATAATCCTACAAGTTCGTGAATCGCCAGCACGTCTAGAAATCCACCATGAAATGTGGAAGAGTTGCCGGTTTTCTCCTTAAGAAGCGCCGGTGTTGGTTCATTTCGCGGGCTCAACTCTACTCTCTTCTGTTCCTGAGCCCTCCCGAAAAGATGTGACCCTTTAGGATGATCGCATGATCGCTGGTGCTAGCTTTTCGGTTGTAGCGGCCAATCTCTCTCTCTCTCTGTGTGAATTTTCTTGCGGCAGAAATGGCGGGCTTAATTTCTTTGAACTCAGAAACCCAACTTGTACAAAGCATTTGCGGACTCATAGTCAAAGGTCAATGGAACTATCCCTTCCACTCAAAGCTTTCTTCAGTTCTCACCTCCGCAATCATTCATCAAGTTCTCCTCAACTTCTCACTTCACGGTCACAATCCTTCTCACTTGTTGGCATTCTTCAAGAATGCGGAATCGATACCCAGGTACAAGCACTCTTTACAATCCTCGTGGACGATGATTTACATCCTCACCAGGCACAGGCACTTCAAGACTGCCCAGGACCTGCTCGAGAAAATTGCTCTCAGAGATTTTTTGTCTTCCCCGTCAGTTTTGGGAGCTCTGGTGAGGGCGCATGATGATCCGGATGCCAATTCGCAGGTTCTCAGCTGGCTGGTGATATTTTATGCGAATTCCAGGATGACCCAGGATGCAGTTCAGGTGTTCGAGCACATGAGAGTATGCGGGCTTAAGCCACATTTGCATGCCTGCACTGTGCTGTTGAGTTCTTTGGCTAAGGATAGATTGACTGATATGGTGTGGAAATTATACAAGAAAATGGTTAGACTCGGGGTTGTTCCGAATATTCACATATATAATGTGCTGATTCATGCTTGTTGCAAGTCTGCAGACACAGAGAAGGCAGAAAAGATATTGATTGAGATGGAGTCTAAATGGGTTCATCCCGACCTTTACACGTACAATACATTGATTGCGTTGTACTGCAGGAAGGGCATGCATTATGAAGCTCTATGTGTTCAAGATAGAATGGAAAGAGCAGGAGTTAGTCCTGATATTGTAACCTATAACTCTCTTATACATGGACTTTGTAGGGAAGGCAGGATGAGAGAAGCTGTGAGGCTTTTTAGGGAAATCAGAGGTGTTACGCCTAATCATGTGACATATACAACCTTAATTGATGGGTATTGCAGAATAAATGACCTCGAAGAGGCTTTAAGGTTGCGAGAGGTGATGGTGGCCAAAGGTCTGTATCACGGCATTGCAACGTACAATTCCATCCTACGCAAGTTATGTGAAGAAGGCAGAATGAGGGATGCCAACAAGCTCTTGAATGAGATGAGTGAGCAGAAACTAGAACCTGATAATATTACGTGCAACACTTTGATTAATGCATACTGCAAGATAAGGGATATGAGGTCTGCGTTGAAAGTGAGGAATAAGATGCTTGAGGCTGGACTGAAGTTGGACCAGTTCACTTACAAGGCACTGATTCATGGTTTCTGCAAGGTTCAAGACATGCACAACGCAAAAGATTTCCTCATTAGCATGCTTAATGCTAATTTGTCTCCCAGCTACTGCACTTATTCCTGGCTTATAGATGGCTATCGCGACTTAAACGCAGAAGAGGTGATACTAGGACTCCCTTGTGAACTTGCTAAGAGAGGTCTCTGTGTCGAAGTTTCTCTGTACAGGGCGCTAATAAGGAGGTTCTGTAAATTAGAGAAGATTGATTGTGCTGAAAAAGTCTTTTCAATGATGAAAGAGAAGGGTATATCAGCAGATAGTGTCATATATAGTAGTCTAGCCTATGCTTACATGAAAGCAGGGAACATTGCGGCCACATCGGCCATGTTGGATGACATGTATAAGAGGAGGTTAATGATAACTTTAAAGATCTATAAAAGCTTAAATGCTTCGTGTGTAGGTGATGAGAAGATCTTAAGGCTCTTTTGGAACGAGGTGGTTGCCAGAGGCCTAATGTCAAGAAGCTGTTTGAAGGATGTTGAACACTCTGATTGGCATTCATGAAGAAGAGTGATTATTTTTTGTTCTGCAAACTTAGTCGCTCAAACCTCTAGTAAGTTGTTTAGACAGTTCCAAACCCCTATGGAAAAGAGAAAGGTGCAGTGCGAGTTTTCTGTGATCTGTCATTTTAGCTTTGAGGTTGCATGAATGTCACAGCCCAATCCATTGCACCATGCTGTCTCCTGGCTTTTGCTTTTCATTGCTTGTAGTGAAGACTGCAGTTAGCAATACTATTTCATTACTTCATGTTTCTGCCAGCCGTGAACTATCAATTAAGTTGATTTAGAAGCTATACATTGTTGCAGTTACATGGCACATAAGAGCAGCACCAACAAGTTGGGCATAGTTTGGGTATCATCTTGACCCCCATGACTCAGACCCCTGCCAGGCCGAGGTTCCTCAAGAATTTTCTATAGGCAAGATATTGGTATCGTCAGGTCCTCTCATCTTAGAAGCAACCAAAGATCAGTACCAAGGAGACAAGGACCAGTCTGGCAGCTATCTCTTGGCGACGGCCAGCGCTGCCGAGCAATAGGCCTTGCAAGCAGCAGAGCACATGAAGAGAATGGCTTGTGGGGCTAGGGGAACTGTGAAACACACTTGGAATTGCTAGCAATGCCAACAAGCAAAATGTGAGAATGCTATAGGAAATGATCTGCGTATACATATTGAGGGAAGTGCATAGTTACTACCCAGTCTGTATTTTACTTTAAATGAGGCCTTTTTAGGTCCTATCATGGAAGTTTTGAGTTGTCTCTGGTCCTTGCCAGAACCGACATTCTACATGTATGCCTTGGTTGATTTCAAATGAAATAAGATTCTTCCCTTTCTTTCCACCCTAATTCCCCCTTGCATCAAACTAGAGAAAGCACTGGAAGATCGACTATACACAAGTGGAAAGAGTGTAGTCATCTCGAACGACACTGGAAGCCTCTGTTATAAAGAGAAAATGAAGGCATCAACCGGACAAGGGAGGAAAAAACAGCTATCCCTGAGCATTTCTTGGTACAGAGTAGCCGTCCTATGAGGTTGACATCGCAAAAGGACAACAAAAATGAGCTCAGAACAAAATTTGAAGGATAAATCACTTCGACATTTTGTGCTAATGTCTGCAATATTCTAGTCATATAGCCTGAAATCTCCAACCTTTCACTAAGCCTAGATCCATGTTAGAATGGTGTCTCCTCTGACATAACCACCTGGGTCCGAAAGAAGAAACGCATCCTTGTGGCAACTGCACTCTGCTTTGACCAGTGCCGAATTCCATAGATGGCATATACACTTCTTCTAATGTATCCCTATCGACCTCATTCTTATAGCTTGTCAGCCGACTTAGTCGCTCATTTCATCGGCATCACTATCTCCTTCAAATACTACGTCAGATGATTCCTCCTCGGGGCTATGATGGTCAATATCCATAATTGCATCTTCTGGTTCCTCTTCTTCACTGTCATGGTCTTCATAAATCACTGGTTTTACTGGAGCATCTTCCTCCTCTTTCTCATCAATGACCTGCTCAAGAAGCATAGACAGGGGTCAGTTGACATTCCAAACTTTAGGACAAATCCCAAATTCGCATCTAGTTCTACTTACTCCTGCGTAAAGGACGTCCAAAGAGACAGATAGTTGAAGAGCTGGCTGGAAGGTCGACACTCGTGATTCAATGAGCTGCAAATGACCACGAGCAAATCAGAAATCCAAAGAAAGGAAAGTCATGTCACAAAATTGGACAAATCTTCCTACACAACCTTGAGATCTGGCTGAATTTATACACAACAGTGCAAGCAAAAGAGATGATATTAGAAGGTAAAATGTTTTGCAGCTTATAAATATTTGCGCTTAAAAGTTTCTTGACATGGTAACCAGCCACCACTTCACACCTGATACAGAGAATTCAAGGCAACCAGCGAAGCTTCCTGGGATATTATTCCACTAGCGTGCTGAAGTAGTAGTCTTCTCAGCCATGGAAGAACACATACAAGCACAGCACCCCTGCAAACAACAAGCAAAACCATATTATTGGAGCAGTAATTTCAACAGAAATTTTCCAGCCAGAAGGAAGGCCCCCATAAATAAGCAGAGTGCTCAAAAAATCATTCAAGATAATGATGGCATAATCTGAGGCAAAGATTGAAAGTGGGAATACATACAAAGGCTGCTCTGTATCTAGGCCAAGCACAAAGAGATCATGCATTGAAGTCACATGAAACTCTGCAAGAGTACCTAGACATTTATTGGCCAACCCTACATGCTATGACAGTGGAGGACAGTAAATAATGACCGCTCTAATTCATATGATGGTTTGCCTAGCAGGTTGGGCACCAGTTTTCTCCTATCTAAGCTGACTATCCTCCTTATACAACATATATTTTATTTTATTTTACTGACAAAACAAGCAATTGACATGAAATGAGTGGAATAAGGCAGCTTTCAGTCGAATAAGATAGCAACTGTAACATATGGATTTCCGAACAGGACAGTTCTAACTTCAATATAGCAAGTAGTTGAACTTCCTTGGTCAATGAGTGTTTTCCTTGAGTTCAATGTTGGTAACTGTTGGCAGTGACCTACAAGTTTAACATCATCCAGTATGTACAGGCGCATGCGCCACAGAGAGAGAGAGAGAGAGAGAGAGAGAGAGAGAGAGAGAGAGAGAGAGAGTCACCTGGACTCAACTATTGATATGAGCAATTGCAGAAGCATAAGAACATCAGATTGGTTCAACAGAGAGATTGATTTAGCTATAACCTGCGAGCACAAACAAATTTGACACGATTACCATGTGCCTAAACGCTCTATTATTATTTTTTCCACAAATGATTAATTAAAATTATCCAGAAGCATTGAGATAAGATTACAAGAAAACCTTCTCATCTTGTGTATATAAGCAATCTAAGAGGAGGGCGCGATCATCAGCATGCAATGCTTGCTTGAGCAAAACATTAACAGAGTCAGCGCGAGGCTGGGCAAGAGGGGAAGGGTCTTGTTTTTCATGGCTCTTGTTTGTTCCACCATCTACCAAATTTAATTTTTCAAGCTTTTCCCCCATGGTCGGCTCATTCAAATCATCCTCCACAATCCCATCACCAGTATCACCATTACCTGCCAGGAGAGTGAAACCTTGTTTTCATAATGATGTGATACTGCTGTTCTACGCATTGTAAATGCATTCTTCTCCATGCACAAGAAAGAAAAGCATAAACTCTGACAACAACCTTGAAAAACACGGCCTAAAAAGGTAGAAATTTTTGGGCAAAGCTATATATACACACTGATGCAGTACAAAGAAACCATAGACAACAGCAACTGGAAACAAAAAAGACATGCAGTCTATGCACATGAAAGGATGTTAGCCTTTAGCATGCTATATCTATGTCAGTTTACTAGAAGAAGAAGAAGAAGAAGAGGAGGAGGAGGGGAGGAGGAAGAGGAAGAAGAAGAATACCATTGACATAGCAACACATTGATGGTATCCTGCATTTTCTCCTGTTTGGCAATTTAACTAGTGCAACTAATAGCACCATGATCATTGCTACATGTATGCCTCTCCCTTATGTTGTTTAATTACTCTCAAGCATAATTGCAAGTGAATTGTGTAATGCAGAGACGAAATAACAGCAACAAAAATATATAATGCCTGAAAGCAGAAGCATACTACAGTACAAATGCAGGTGAAAAGTAAATTGTAACTACCTTTCTTTGCAGTGGCCTTACGACATGATTTCATCCTCTCCTAGAAATGCCAACTTTTACAAGACTTGACACAATGGAGAATCAACTAAACCATGAACTATGATCTAATCTTGAAATGATAATAGATGTACCATCCTTCTTCGAGCAGACCTTGTCTTGAATCTTGAACAATAGATTCCAACCTAACTTATACCTAACTTTGAAATTGCTAAGACGACCAACACATCTTCAGTGTTGCAATCAATCTTGTATTCAACCTTCCTCTTGATAGTTGGAGTCTTATCTCTTGATACAAGATTGTTGCAAAAAGCTCAAGCAAAAGCTAACTCAGCTAAAATCAATGTTAAATTGTGTCAAGAGAGTGTACTTCCATTATCACTGCAAGCTTAAAAAATCTCAAAGTGGTTCTCATAACTCATGGTTCAGTTGATCCTACATCCTTAACCATTCTTAAGTGTCACATTAAAGACTACTTCTTTCATGTTTCCAGACTCTTCACTGTCTGAATACCAAAGAAAGGAGAGTTGTTCACCCTCTGAAGCACCGGAATAGAAAGTTTAGAAGAGCATCTCATGTTTTCATTCTCATCTTAAGTCACAAATGGACACAACAATACTTCTGCTCAGTTTATTGTGAAGAGCATGTAAAATTAATCATTTCCCATACTGAAGACAAGGTAGATCTCTGATTCAAAGCTGGTCAAACAAAATGTGTGTTCAAACTTGAGGAATTATTACGTTTTTTGCAGTAACACAATGATATTTTTTTCATTGTATTTTCTTGGTAGTGTTGCTTCCTTGAATTTGTGAATGTTTGTTTATAGTGATTTCTCTCTTCATTTAGAGAAGTGTATAAATCCCCCTTCTGCCTTTACTTTGGTCAAGATATTTCAATAATACCAATCATAACCGATGACAAACCCTATGTCTTCCTGCTAGTAGTATCAGCAATTCACTCCTCATGGAGATTCCTACATAGCAGTTCAATATATATCACATAATTCGATCCTTTCTACTAGGCCATGTGTGCATGACACAAATACACATGCATCCATCCATCAATCAAACAAGTGCACATACAAACACCCAAACCAACACACCCTCCAACACCCAGACACGCATAAACACAGTAAACATTTATTCAGAATGAATGGTATGCAGCACTTAATTTGCATAAGTGATGATTCCATTACTTACTCTTCATTCCTTCAAAAGTATCCTTGTTCCCTGATGAGATATGATCAAACTCCTCCCGATCAATTTCATCATTCTTTCTCAGTGGCTGATCACTTTCTTCTGACAGGTTTTGATTCCTTTTCTTCCTCTTCCTCTTGTTAGCCTTCTTAGACATGCCTGCAACGTGTTGAGGCAAGTATCTGAGTTGTGATATCCAATGTTCAAATGAAGTAAAACTGATATCTCACAACCCTCATCACGCATTACCCAATTATTCATAGTCATCAAATTTCAATCCCTTTAGTAAGATCATACAATTCTAGGATCCAAACCAGATCGTATTATATAATCCTGCTATGAAGAGCAGCTGAAAAATTGTAGGACCAGTCAGACCAGTAGACTCCCCATAAGTCTCTTATTTTCTACCAAAGTAAGCATAGTTTCACATATAGCAAGCCCATGAAGTATCGCTTTTTTGCTCAAATTTATTTTTAAACTATAAAGGCATTTTCCTAGCATAAAAAGCCCAGTGTTCACCCCATCCACTGTTGAAATAAACGTGAGCAAGAATGGCTTGTATTAGGTAACATAAGGTACAGCTACATACTACTGATTCCTTGAGAATGGTCATCCAATGCAGAAGTATGATCAGCCTCGACTCTGTCAGGTGCACTGTTCATTTCCAGTAATTGGTTTCCTTCGTCCCCTAACTCGTTATCCTTCTGTTTCTTCCTGACACGTCTCTTTGACTTACCTGCATTGCAGGAAATGCTACAAACAATGAGAACTTGGTAACAAAGTGCAATAGCCAAAGTTAACTTCCACGGAGAGCGTGTACTTGCGAGTCTAGTAGCATTATGCTTTGAATATGCTAATGTGTATTCTATTTACACCTGAGTATAATCATGACACTCACTAAGGACAGTTATTACTCACACAAGGAGGCAAAGTCAGACTCAAATGTAAATTGAATACTAGGTAGCCTAGTGCAAGTCTGATAATTGCTGAATGATGTACCCTTGATTAGTGCTTTCCATTCTGACCCTCTAGACTTGCAGAAACACAAAAGGAGGCAAGTATGCCATATGCTCAAGTGAAAAGAATTCTAGGCAAATCAAACTGAAGTCAGATAGATTCATTCCAAATCCAAACTATTGACGCAACAAATGGTTCACTAATAACATGCTCAGTCTCCCATCAACCCCATTATACTTTTTGCCCACTAGATCCTTTTTCTCTGTTTTTCCCTTCTTACCAGATGATTTACTTTTTTCCATTTATTCACTGCCCTAACCAACCTACCATCTGGAAAGCAAGAGGAAGGGGAAAAAGACAACAATCATGCTATTCCTAAGCCATCTGACCTGCCCCGATAAAAAATATTTACCTTTCTTCTCTCCATGCCCGTCCGTTATGCTTCCAACTTCCAATTGATCTGACATCATTCTATAGGCATGAAAAACCGAAAAAAAAATTGAGTCCATCAGACAGATGCTACACTCAATTCTATGCACAATATATCATTGGTAGCAAGAGTTTCACATTTTGTTGACATTAACATTTAGGGAATGGCATGCACATGCTCAAAAGCCAAGGTTCATTGAGCAGACCTATCAAGCATGACTGCTAGTGGGCAATGGACCAAGAATATGGCACTGAACTACGACAAAGCTTGGGTTAACAAAAACATTCGCTTACATCAAATAAGGGACACAAGAACCTACAGTTTCTGTTAAAAACACTAATCAAATAACAAAAGGAGGATCTCAAAAGCATTGCCAGAGGAACAACATCATACGCAAAATGCACAGTCCAACCAAAATCAGCACGGACGAATCTACTCTAATGCAACGCATCTTCATCAGATGATGTGAAGCATAATTAATTCGATGCTACTCGCATCTATCGAACACAGGTTCAGAAGGTGAAGGAACAAGCCTCCACCGAGGGAATCCCCCCGATTGCAGTTGGCAGACTCCACACAATAGACATCATATTGAGTGAACCAGGATCACTAATGCTCTTGAGCTTCAGTAAAGTTGGATTCTCTAATGGGACGACAAAAAGTTCTCGCGAGAGAAGACTGATGTAATGAAGGATGGCCTGATGATCACGGGCAAGGCCTCGGCATTCATCACTTGTTCGCAACTAAAATTACTAACCCCACAGAGAGCGTATCGGACCAGAGGCTTGCCGACGAGCTTAGCCGCCCCGGACGTGCGGCGGAGAGCAAGCGACGGCGTTGGTGGCTGAGAAGAGGAGACGACAGGAGAGGAGAGGAGAGGCGCGGATATGGTGGTCGAACCTTGAGGCGCGACGACGGGAGCGGTGGCGGTGGGCCGCGTGGAGGGAAGGTTACCAGAGGCAGGGGGAGCGAACAACCTTTTCTTTCCCTAGTGTCTATTCGTCCGAACAAGAAGTTCGTTTATATATTAAAGCAGTAATGACACGGATATTTTCTTAATTTTAATTTTATATACAATATGATCTAAGACATTCTAATTTATTCAATATGATCTCATATTTTAATACATGTTCAGTTTAATCTCCAAATTATATGAAAATATTTAATATTATTATTTCAAGTTTATGGAAATTTTTTAATTTTTCAAATAGTTTAGGGATTAAATTGAACAAAGTTCAAAGACTATATCAAATACTTTATTTGTTCAATATTGATCCATAAATTATTGGTATATATTTAATGCAGTACCTAAACTACATATATTTTGATGTAATTTAGGGACCACATTAAATATTAAATCAAAGTGCAAGAATTGCATTAAATAAATTCATAATTTAAAAGATTACATTGCATATCGGGCCGAGCGTTTATGGACTATGTAGTTCAAGTACAATATTACAAGTTAGACTTAGATTTATGGATTATTTGTGTCGTTTTATCTTTTTCAAATCTCATGACAACGGAAACTAGGTGGATAAAGTTAAATTTGGGTTCCAATTGTTTCCTAATTCTGTGTTCTCGAATCTCAATTGTCCCGGCTTTGAAAAATCGATTTTCAAATTACTCTGGAGTTCCACTTTTTTTTTTAATATAGGTCGGGCCTAATCCAATAATGCGTAGCTGTGATTTAACTCGGGAAGGTTTAAATTTCCTTTGACCTCAGGATCAATCTCAAAGACTCATCAAGTCGCATCGGGTTTGGGTCATCTCGTTCGGTTCGGGCTGGCATTGGATTTTCTTCATTTCGAGTTCAAGTTGGAGCTACGGGTTGCTAATGGCCCAGCACGGACTGAGCATAATAGCAGGCCCGGAAAAGTATCGGGCCGTGCCTAGTACTGCCTGTTTGACATGGCACCTACCTCTTGCCATGCTGCTGGCCCCTCAATGCTAGCGGGATGCCGGTACGGTCCACTACAGGTGGGTCGTGTGGACCGTGCCGGCACGCTAACGGGATCCGGGCCCATCGCCTCTCCTTTTTGGAGCTGCTACAGTCAGGTTTTCTTTTCCCTTCTCGTCATTGAACTTTCTGTATTTTCGTTTCAATTGGATTGTTCTCACTACCAGAGAGACTCTTTTACGGCGTTGGAGTTTTTGGCCACACGATTCATGCCCCGAGCCTTTCTTTTCTCTCGGTTAAAGTACTTGCAATGCCACTTCGAGACTCTGTCGTGCAGCTCTGGAAGAAGGTCCAGAGGCATGCCGGTAGAACTTTGGATTCTTTTCAAGTTGAACAATGGCCAGTTTCGGTTTTGCCGCCGACTTACCTAGAATTTAGCGGGGGACTGAAGGATCTAACCGCACCTTCGACTCCCAAAAGGTACGACAGAGTCCCATTAGGTCACTCCCTAAGGCCGAGGCCGAGGCCGAGGCCACCACTACAGGATCTGCAATCCGACACATTTCCTCATTCACTGGTTCTATGAAGCTCCCCACCGTGGGCATAGGAAGTTAATAGTACACTACTGGAACATCACCCGGAGCATGCCATCGCTTCTCAAACTTTTCTCGAACCAGTGTCCGAAACTTTTCAGAGAACCGACTTCTTGTTTACGTGGTAATAATGTTTTTTTTTCTTGTTTCAATGCTTTGTATGGATGAATGATTACATGCAACTGAAGGAAAATATACTGATTACATTTCAATTTCAACGTGAAATTTCCAGCCTAGGAAATGCTTCGATGAAAAACTCCAAGATCTCTCAATGTAACTATGTATGAGAACGGTGGAATGGTCCTAGAAACCAATAGATAGAATGGAACAATGAGAAGTGGGCTTCGACCGCGGTGGCCCTTTTCTATTTCCTCTTGAAAATGAGAGAGAGAGAGAGAAGAAAAATGTGGCGGCGACTTAAATTAGCCAGTTGAAGTTCCCTAAGTTTTCAAAGGGAGCAGTCAGGGTAGCATAATCGTCACTTGAATGCCTTCGCTATGACAAGGGTCCTCCAGCAGTTTCAGTAAGGTCGGAACTTCCTGGCAGCTCTCAACTGTTGTATTCGCTTCCTATCTTGCTCAAACTTACTCCGCAACATCATTACCTCTGCACCAAAAGAAAATTTTAAGAAAAAACAACAATAACCTCATCACCAGAAAACATTTTTAACATATTCAATGCACGTATTGTTCATTCAGCAGGAAACAGCAGGTCAAATGGTCCAAAATAATTCTTGACAGGTGATGATGCTTCATCTATGCAAACTAAAACCAGTGGCCAGAGTGCCAAATAAAAATAGACTACATGGATCTTTATGTGCCACACCAATGAGGATGCATTTCCCTATATCCAATTACATATTCCACCCAATCAAATCAACAACGTGTTTAAAGCAATATCAGAAAGAAATCTCTCTTTTTGTATGTGCTAACCAATATTTGCTGTTCTCCTCCTTACAAGATAAACCATCTATTGAACAATGACATGGAGAAATCAACATGGTGGAAGAATATCAAAACTTTATGAACGCCAACGAGTTAGACATTGGTAGTCAATGAAGGTTATCCAGGGGTAAATATCATGAAGGCTAAAACCAGGACAAGAGAAGCGCACACACTTGGCCAAACAGGAGAACAGACAGGCTATACAAGCTCAAATGCATGATGCGCCAGCATATAGCTACAGACAAACAGCATCTGCAAATAGACATGCGTAGGCACACATCCGAATATGGTCCATGGTATGCAGCACAGCTAGGCAGATATTTTGAATCTTCAATGACAACCAAAAAGTGAGGAGATATCTGTTTGAGGGGTCACATCAGGGCAAAATATTGAAATGTCACATGCTTGATTGTCCCACTTCTGATGTTAGCAGATGATACTATCTCAAGTTATTGCTTCATGAAATATATGCTCAATGTACACTGTGTTCAGTATTATAGAAATGTGGAGAGGCTCAAATAAAAGTAATGAGTCGTTTCCTGATATTCTGAATGCATTCCATCACCCTTGAGGACCTATCTAGCACGTTCTATCTGACTTTAGTTTATTTAGATAGCAGTACAGAAATTAATATGGTATGTTAGTGAAATAAAATTCTACAAGCAGAACCAGATAAGGGAGGAGAATGAAGCTGAAACAATGTGAACGAAAAAAAAAAAAAAAGCTACCAGCATTTCAAAGTTGCTCATACTGTTGTCATAGCAACAAAAAATTTGGCTCTTAACCAAGCGGCAGTCTCTAGAATGAACAAATTAAGCTACGAGAGAAATTTTTCATACCATTCCTCTGCACTTCTCTTCTCTGAAATCGGTAAAAGTCCGACCCAACTTCCTTGCGCTTCTTCTTAGCCAGCTTGTCCTCCAAAGCAGCCTGGGAAACAGAGCCAACAACAATTCCACTTTCGCTATCTGTGGTTTTCTTCCTTCCTTTGTGATGGGTTACCACAGTCCATCCACCTTCCGCAACACGGGCTTCTCTTTCTTTTCTTTCCTGTGGAGCAAGAACGACAAATGTGAATACAAGTGGAGCTAACTAAAAACTGCTGACAAACTGGAGAAATGAGTTAAAACCTCAAGCATAGATGGATAGACAATAATGATAATTCTTCATTCAGCTCAGTAAAAACACCAACAAACATGTATCTGAAGTACATATCACTAATACATGAATGAACGCAATAACATCTAAGTCTCGCAAAACAAGGAAAACGTCCACACTGAACCAGCAAAACCAGTAAGACATGGCAATAACCTCATGTTGCTGATAAGAAGGCACTCGATCGTTTCGTTCACCCATGCCATGTTAAACCCAACTCATTAGGCTTGAACTATATTCAGATTACAACATCAGTTAACCTAGTTATCCTGCTGGGTAAGTATATCTTTGAGATGATGGTGAGGGTATAGGTGCATGACCTTTATCCACATCAGACAATACTCAAGGACATTCGAAAAACCAATTAAGAACTAAAGAATGGATAGATCTGCAATACCTGTTCCAGTTTCGTCTCGTGAGTGGTTATAAAATCATCAATTCGTTGTTGCAATATCTCTATTCCTGGTCTTTTTTGATAGTATTCCATCACCCACTCTGCACATCAAATTTCAAATGAGGAAAGCCAAACAACATGGTTTGATGCAATTGGCAAAATTTCACTATGATAGCTCCAAGAAGTCGACAGTGAAAAGATTGAAACAAATTCTCAACCGTTTTCAGCAAGACTCTTCAAGTTCATCTTGACGATGAAAGATAATGGCTAGCAAAGGAAAAGTTAAATTTCGTACTCTTCATTCCTTTGGATTCATCCTCATCCCCAGAAGAAATTGGATGAACAGCATCTGGATAAGGTTCAGAGTTCCCATCCACTACTTGATCAATATCTCTTGAAGACTGTAGGGGCTTCCCTTTCTTTCTTCTAGCTTTCTTAGACTTACCTACAGCATGGGAAGAACAATGAATCACTGCTCACAGAAAAAGAGTTAACCATCAACAACTAACATTGCATCTGTCAGGTGAAATGACTACTTTGCAAGCCTCTAGTTATATTCCCAAGGTAAAGTATAGGCTTCAGCTACTACAGGATAACCTCAAAGCGACCACAATATCCTTTTCAAGAACATCTTGACAATGACTCTTGCATAGCCCTCATAACCATAGGTAAATATCTAGTTTCTTACTTTTTGTTACTTCAGAAGTATCTCCATTCCCAGAGGAGGCAGGATAAAACTCCCCAGCATCAGGATTGTCATTCTTTTCCAGTAATCGGCCACCTTCTTCCAAAAAGTTGCGATCCTTCCTTTTCTTTCTCCTAGTCTTCTGAGTCTTACCTAATGTAAAGGTGAACAAGAAATACCAGTAAACAATATAATTTGATCCACAATTAATACATTCTGAATAGGGCAAAACATATACTCTGCAAGCCTTATGTACATCAATTCATTATAAGCGTGTCTCCTCCCAAATAGAATCATCGGGTAACTCCTTGCACACTATCATTTTCTTATTACCAGATAGTCTCAAAGCCAAGATGATATTTTCTCTCGCAGGACATATTGAAACGAACTGTATGTAGAACAAATAAGCATAAGTAAGCGTCAAAGTTTTTACCTTTCCTTCCTTCAGAAGCATCCTCAATCCCCAATGACATATGATGAACCTCTCCTTGATCAGGTTCATCACATTCTGTCAATGGGTGGTCACCTTCTGACAAGTTGTGATTCTTCTTCTTCTTCTTCCTCTTGACCTTCTTCAATTTACCTGCATCATGGATAAGGTGAATAAAAATCAAACAAATGCTTTTTTAATGAAGTATATGCGATACTTCGCAACCTTCATGGCACAGTGCCCTCAAGACATGACTATTCATAGAATCATAGTCATCATCCTTCGATCAACAGTAGTGAAATAACGAAATCTTAGAATCCATACCAATTACATGACCCTGATAAAAGTAGGAGACAAATTGTAGGACCAGTCAGATCATTATACTTTGAAAGAGTCCTTTACTCCCTTCCACATAAATATAGTTCATAGCCTCAAACCCATCCCGATGAGTTAATCACTTTCTGGAACATATTATTAAGAGAAATGAATGAACTACAAGGTATATTCTCTTTGCTTAAAAAAAATATTACTATCATCTCAAGATAGAGCTAGCTGTGAGGAAGACCCGAAACACAACATAACAATCAGAGTTTGCAGAATCATAAAGAATAACCACCGTACTGGCCAAACTAAGTCCAAAACTACCTCAGTGTGCTCTCAAAGTCTACCTTTTGCTTCTAAGGTGAATACATGATTGACTTCTTTCCAGAGGAGCATGCACAAATTGTAGGACCAATCGGATCATTAGACTTTAAATGAGCCTCGTGCCCTATTCCAAATTAAGTATATTTTTCCATTTGGCAAGCACAGGAGTGTCACTTTCTCGATCAAATTTATGATAAACTAAACAACATTTTCCTAGAATCAAAATCTCAGTATTGACCCCTATCCTGAAACTGATTATGGGGCAACATTGATAAGATATCCATCATAGAGACTACCATCCACACATGAAGCCAATATATGAAGAAGACCTGTTACACGACTCAGCTATCAGAATTTGCACCATATCCTCCTCAAGAAAAACCACAGCTTTGACCCAACAAACACCTGCAATAACTTAATGTCCTCTCAACATCTCGTTTTGCATTATATTGTACAAAAATTTCCAGGCAAAGCATGCACTAAGAGCCTCCATTACTCTGGTTCTTCAACTTTCATGGATGTTGGTCTCAATTTCAGGTGTTCAGCTGCACTTCCTTTAGTACTGTCACATATAGGTGGCTGGCTTTCAGGATAGATCCAGGCTTCATGACCAAGTGTACTAATCGCAAGCAAAATACAGTCAACTGTAATTTGTTTCTCCAACCCACTGGTCATGTATTCAGTTGAAAATGTTGCATAGATGCGTCAAAAGGCATTTACAAGGGAGGGTAGCCACATTGCAGAGCCAGAAAATGATGTTTTATCCTAGTCAGGAGTTATGCTACAAGACCAGTTTTCTAGCTTAATTTAGCATTTAGCAGGAAAGCACGATCATAGATCTATGATGTGATCCACAATTTAATCCTCAGAGACACTGCAATTTAACTGAAAATTCCAGCTTTTACAACTTCTGCTACCGGTCAATTTCCATTGCAATCATCGACAAGCAAACAATATCAGACAGTTATTGCCAATAACAAACTATATAACACCAGAATCCCGTCTTGGGAATTCTTAATCACACGTGAAATTTTTTATATTAGCCAGTGTCGGCTACCGTAAGGTACATACTTCCTTCAGGATGGTCATCCACCACAGATGTATGAGGAACCTTGCTTCGGTCAGGTCCACCGTTCATTTCCAGTATTTGGTTTACTTTATCTCTTGAATTGCCATCCTTCCTTTTTTTCCCGACAGATCGCTTTGACTTACCTACATTGTAGAAAATGCAACAAACAATGAAAACTTCCAGCAAATAAGGTCAATAGCGAACCTTCACTTTCACAGAAAGCAGTTGCTTGCAAGTCTAGTAGCATTATTATGAGTTGTAATATGCTACTCAGTTTTTTCATGAGATTATTTCAATATGCCACTCTAGTTACAACTGAGAATAATCATAACGACCATTTAGCACAATACGATACTCACAAAAGAGGCAAGGTCAAACTCAAGAAAAGTAAATGCCAGGTAGCCAAGTGAAAGGGAAATAATTGCTGAAAGCATCATGACATGTGTACCCTTCATTAGAGCTCTCCCATTCTGACCCACTAGACTTTCCATTGCAGAAACACAACAAGGCCAAAAAACACCATACACTCAGCAAAAAGAAATTCTAGGTTCATGAAGAAGGAGATCAAACTGAAGTCAGAAGAAGTTTTTCCAAATGCAAGCTGTTTAAGCAACGCTGGTTCACCAATACGATGCTCAGCCTCCCATTGATCCCAATAAATTTTTGGCCCAGTAGATCATTTTTCTCCACTTTTTGCCTTCTTCACAGGCAATCCCATTTTATACATTCTTCTACCAACTTAAACAATCTAGTATCTGGGACAGCGAAGAGATAAAAGACAAAATAATCATGCTAACGCCTCAAACCATTTGATCTGCCATGAAGGAAAATATTTACCTTTCTTCTCTCCTTGCTTTTTTAATATGCTTCCTACTTCCACTTGATCTGGCATTGCTCTATAAACATCAAAGACCAAAAACATTGAGTCATCAGACAAATGCTATTAACAATCAATCATACGTGTAATATACCACTTGCAGCGTTAGTTTCATATGTTGGGGACATTAACATGTTGGGAGATGGCATGCACATGCTTAAAGACCAAGGCATCTTGACCAGATGTACCAAGCATGACTGAAGATGGACAAAGGACAGAGAATATGGGACTGGACTACGACAAAGCTTGGGTCGGGGGAGTGATA
Organism: Melaleuca alternifolia; assembly: GCA_019926035.1. Taxonomy (NCBI): domain Eukaryota; kingdom Viridiplantae; phylum Streptophyta; class Magnoliopsida; order Myrtales; family Myrtaceae; genus Melaleuca; species Melaleuca alternifolia. The sequence goes on along the minus strand of JAGKPW010002416.1, from coordinate 1,637,281 downwards.
AGATATGTGTTAAAAGAACTGGCTGTTTCCGGACAAATCACCAATCAATAACAAAATGAGGACCTCCAAAGCCACAGGAGCATTCTCATACACCAATCACATAATTCAACGTAATTCGCCTGCACTGAAAATTGGCAACGCGGCCTCAGCAAGAAGAGGAAAATTTTCCTGCTTGAAATGTGGGGGGGGGGGGGGGAAGCATCCTTATGCATCATTAAGTAAATCTGGAGCACTCCAGACCGAAGTCAAGAGATGGAACCACGACAAAGTTCTTGCGCTCAGCACGAGAGTTGCTCTTCAGAGGATAGCCAAAGTAATGAAGGATACACCACATGATCACGGACAAATCATTCACTACTTCTAAGCCACGAAATTTACAGCGGAGAGAGCGAGAGAGAGAGCAACGAACCAGAGGCAAGTAGCTGCTAAGGGCGCAGCGGCTGAGTAGGGCGTGGGCGCGCGAGACGGCGGGGGGGTTTTGAGCGATGAGGCGCGACGCCGGCGGTGGCGGTTGCAGAAAGGAGAGCAGCGGAAGGAGGGTGGGGAAAGAGGCGGGCCGAGTAAAAGGGAGCAACCTTGACGAGAGCCCGTTTGCTTTCCCTAGTCCAATTAAAAAAGAGCATCTATCTATACTCGTAATTACATGATTTTCAATAAAATTTCTGTCTCATTTACTTACTCAGGTTTTGAACTCATGCCGAACTATACTTGATGAAAATATTTTCAATTTTTAGTTCCATTCATAGGTTATCATAAGCCATTAATATATGTAACAGAAAATATAAACGTATCATACTGTATTCACACGAATGAATATAACGTTATTTTAATTTCTGATAAAATTCAATTATCGAAATTACATGTTAATAGAATCGTTGCGCAATTAATGATCCATAATTTATTGTCCAAGCTATTCTCAATCTTAATACAATCTATGTGAATTCATGACCACACTAATTTCCAATACCTCAAGGACAACATGGATCGTCTAGTATTACTAAATCGAAAGCACGTTTCTTAACTTTGAAAGCAGCTCGAGTCAAGCATATTTCTAAAACTAAACTTTGTGTACACCATGCTCATGTTGAATTATTACCATGTCGAATCAATTTGTTCAAACGGCCACTTAGTTTGTAATTGTGGAACGACTCGAACGATGTAATAAAAAAAGGTTTATTTTGATGGGAAAAAAAAAAAGAAACTTATTACCATGATTATTTTTACGTGAATTTTGTTCCCTCATTAATTTTAGTACCTTAATCTTAGTTTAACATAAGTTATTTACAAGTGAAAAAAACCCAATTATCCGTGTAATCATACTTTTTCAAGCTTTTCTTTCTAAAAATGAGGATAAGACAACAAGAGGTGGAGAAGATCTGGAGAGCTGATGGGGATGTATCTATGGAAACAGTCCCAAGTTATGAGGCGAGTTGGTTCGACGGAAGAGATTCATGTCGGTACTTGATGATCTTTCTTGCTTTTCTGATCATATCAGTATAAATACGCAGATTCTTATACATGTCTGGCTCTTCTTACGTGGTCATGAAAGAGTACCAGTTTTCAACACAATCAGAAATTGAAACACAAATTGCTTTTGCTGTCAAACGAGCTGGTCACGATGTTCAACCAGGTCGCTTTCTTAACTGCAGACTCGTTGGTATCAATAGTGTCTCTGATCTCTCTTCTATGGCATTGGAGTGGGGCAGACTGTGTTGAGTGCTTGCAAGGTCTGAAACTGAATTGGCTGTGTTCTGACTGCGAAATGTCCAGAGGCATGCCAGTCGGTCCGCATCTTCCCCTTTCTTTCCTCAAGTTTGATGATGGCAGATTTGAGCTTTGCTAATGAACTCTGCAGAGCACAGAACGATCTGATTGTGCCTTCGACTCTTGAAAGGTGCCATGGGCGCGGTGCATGCCCATGCCTTCTCATCTATGTTTCTTGATCCAGGGTCCTAAACCTCTCGGTAGCAAACCGGCCTTTGCGTTTGCACAGAATTAGCAAGGTCACTTTCTTATCCAGATGCTTGCCTAAGTGTATGATACATGCAATTGAAAGAATAATACAGCATCACCTCCCAATTCAGCTGCAGAAGTTTCTCCTCTTTTTTCTGAACGCATTTTGATCAGCCACGAGGACTTCTCTAGCATATGCCATTTCAGATTCATCAGGTACGCACTAAAATGCAACAAACAGAAGCAAATGAGGGAGGAGGATAAAGCTGTAACAATGTATAATTTACGGAGTTCCTCATACCAACGACAAATTTGGCTCTTACCCAAGAATGGAACTAAGCTACAAGAGAAATTTATCAAACCATTCCTCTGCGCTTCTCTTCTCTAAACTCAGTAGAAATCCGACACAACTTCCTCACGCTTCCTTTCTTTACTTTCCTGTGCAAGAATAATAACTTATCCTTACCCAAAAAAAAAGAAAAGAATAATAACTAATGAATACAAGCGGGGCGAACCAAAATCTGCCGACAAACTGAAAGAAAAAGCCCGAGCTTGGGTGGATAGAGTGTGATGATAGTTCTTCATTCAGCTCAGGACAAATGCCAAACATACGCTTACAAGAAAAAAAAATGCACAAACATATTCAAGTTCTCGGCAATAAGGGACGACGTCCACGCTGAAGCAGCAAAAACCAGTGAAACATGGGAATAACCTCATGTTGCTGACAAGAAGGCGCTGGATGGTTTCATTCACCCATACTATGTTAAAACTGGCTCTTGAGGTTTGGACTATGTCCATTATTCATAAAACCAAAGCAGGGAACCTAGTAATCCTTTTAAATTGCGGATGCTCTTTTAACTCAGTAATAACGCACCTTCATAGTATTAGTCTCTTCACAGGGACAGTTGCGTGTCAATATCTTCACTAGTTAGATCACGAGTTTGTCCTTTATGGTATATCTATGTATGACGTTAACAGATCTTATGGTAATATTTACATGTTTCACGAAATTTTCTGGCCAAAGTTTGATGTTGAAATTTTGACGGCTTTTGTTTCTAGATGGTAGAGATTCTGAAATGAAGAGCTCTCATTAATCGTGAAATGCAAATAGAGCAGAGTGATTTGTATTGACAGAAGCTGAATAAGTGCACAGACTCAACCAAGTTTTGTTCCTCGGAGAGCATGAGTTTCTGATTCCAAGACAGGCCCAAGTCAAAAGGCACACATGTTTCCTGATCACAAGCACGAGGCGACATGTGGCACTCCCAGGTGCGAACTCTCGGCTCTTTGACCTGGTACTGCCATTTACACATGTCGAGATTTGTGACTAGATCGCAGAGCTATATAATGTTCAAGCTAATTGCAATGAGTCACAAACTCACAAGTGCCTATCTAATCATCAGTGTTCAAAACATTTCTCGTTTGAGTCTCAGTAATTCATCCGCGACAATGGCTGACAATTCTCACAACTTGAGCTTCCAAGCTGGTGCGGCCAAGGGCCAAACTCAGGTCCGGCCTTTTTTGCTTAATCACTCTGTCCTCTATAGTTTTTTATCACGTCGGAAGTACTGATTCTTCGTTTGAGCATGGTAATTATTAATGAGCGTGGTAATTATTTATGTGATTAAGGCATTATGCATGAGGATTAGACCATTATATTTTCCATTGATCAACGTGACTCTTTTCCTGAGACAAGTTGATCATTCTCATTCGGGCTAGATAGATTGCATCTTGAAGATTAATTTTGATTATTCGCGTCGATTGTGCTGCCTAAACAAATCAATGCTGACGCTCAAAGAATTTTCCATACGTGCATGATGCACATACAATGGGAACCATTCGATCAATGAGTTTGCCAGCAGATCGATTGTCCTCTTTAATCAGTCTTCCCTTGATGCTAAGATTATGTCTATTTTTAAATCAGGAAAAGGGAAACCAAATGATGGATTCAGTCGCTAATGCTGCCCAATCGGCTAAGGACTCAGTGCAACAGGTAACCCATTTTTTTCCTTTTTTGCCAAATTAGGACTCTGTCATTGCAATGCTCGATTTGCTGATTTCTTGCCGCATAAGAGAGCACGCCTTAGTCTTGTTCCCTAATGATGTGGTTACTCTATACACGTATGACACATAGCTGATTTAGTCCTTATGTGAAGGGTAATTTCCTGAACTCCCTTTTGACATCTGCAGGCTGGTCAGCAGATGATGGCCAAGGCACAAGGTGCTGCAGATGCAGTCAAGAATGCAACTGGCATGAACAAATGAAGCTAAAGACTCTAAGTAAAGAGGCAAATGGATTTTGTTTTTCCTTTTCTTTTTCCCAGTGTGTTGCACTAAGAATAAGAATTTGGCATTTTTCCAAGGAATCTGTGTCTTGTCCGTTCCAGAGCATTGTGTTAACAAGCTCCTCAGTCCCCCTTTAGGGGCTCAATCAGGGAGGGGTTTGTGTTTTTTCGTTTTTGTCTTCTTTGATATTCATAGAAAGTGGAAAGACTCTGTTCATGGGGATTCCACTTCATAATATTCTAAATCAATGAAGGTGTTGTCCGAGTTTTTTTTACATCTTCTGGAGATAAACACGTGAGTTTCAGTCCTACTTTGTCCATTTTGAGCTGGCAGGCCCATAAAATTATTTCAACCACAATTGCCCCTATAGCCACGATGACAATCAACGCATTCTTGAATTACGGACAAACTAATAATTTAAAAAGATTGCCTCTACACTTTGAAAGAAGATTAAAGCCGCTCACGGATAAAATTTCATGCTCTACTTAGTGTCTATATTTTCTTTTTAAGTTTGTCTATGAGATTGAAAAGTAGCTGTGGATCCTGAAGTTATCTCTGATTGATGTAACTGACACTCTTCTAGACTTTGAGATTTGCCTGTTTTTTTCAAGGGTTTGCCATAGCAGTGGAGACAAAATAGTCAGCTGGTCCGGTGCCTGTCTTTTTATACTGCAATTCGCCATTGGAGCCTGAACTCATCAACTTAGAAGTCAATGGCCAAAACTTGGCCAAGTAAAACTGAGACCGGACAAAATTGAACGAGAAAATTCTAAGACATTCGAGGGTCGATCTTACCTTTGGCAGCATTCTTGATGTCTGAAGCGCTAACTATCAGGATCATCTATCAAGGAGTAATTTATCGAAGACACACGAGAGTTGGCTATAATGGAGTTCTATATTTTATATTTAAAAATCGTGGATCTTTATGATCTTGGCCAGAAGCAAAAGGACCGTTCTAAGCATCCATGTTTATTCTCTCTCAACATTAGCAGCACAAGGGTATAATTTTCTTTCTGTAACTCGTATATTTGGACGACAACATATGACTGACTGGAAACAGCAGCAGATAGATCCGCAGCGAGAGTCTGCTGATTTTCTCTGTGAAATGGTAGCCACTACACGCCTATCCGGAAAAATGGCTCCTCATTCGCTCCGAGGAAAAAAGGACAGAAAAGAAAACGACTGCCTTAACTTTTGCATTAACCATGGTGGCATCTCGCAGCAGCAATCAATGTGACTTTGAGGGCAAGAGAGGCGAGAAAATGACAAGGGTTGAAAGAAACCCTGGTTTTTCTTGGACCCCATGCCGTGTTTCATTCAATAATGACTCATGGTGGGAATCATCAACTTCGACAAAAGCGACTGTGATTATTGCGAGGTGAGAGAGGGAGTACTCTCTTGGCTAGGGCTAAAACACCATGGCACATCATCAATGTGGCCCTTTCAAATGACCCAGAGGCCACATAGCCGCCATGTCCTCTTGTTCCTCGGTGTGGTCGTACTTGTGGTGGTGGTTCATCCTCATCTTTTTCCTCGCTTCTCTCTTGGCACCTTCCTATTGGCGGAATGGGAGTTGCAACCTCCCTCCAACTCAGCTTTTCTTTCTCTTATGGTGGCCACAACTGGTTCCGCGTCAGCACCTCCTGGAGTGACAAGAAAATGCCACCAAAACTCAAGATTACTGTTTTCTGAGCGAAGTGGTTCGCATTTGAAGAAACAGTAAAAGTCACGTTTTTTATCGAACGTTGAAGCGAAAAAATTAAGAAAGACAGGCTCCATGAGAATGACACGGGTCAGCTTCCCTCCTATTGCTGTTGTGTTCTCCTTATCTCTGGCCAACTCGAGAAGTAGTAATCTAGGATTTGCTAAAAGCGAACAATAGCAGGCTAACTAAAGTATTTAGTGCTGACCCATCTAGAGAAATCACTCTCCTGAGGGAAGCATATACAGTTTCTAACTAGGATGGCTGCGCTTAATTTAGTCATATATGTTATGCCAATAACACCTACTCGTCATTCCTTTACTCTAGATCTTCAATAGCACTACTAATTGGCAAGAACCTTAAATAACACGCTCATGTTATACAGCTACCTATCATGCATTTACCAGACTCCAGTGCAAACACACATGATGCCTGTTATACAAGCAATTTAATCTCCAGAAATTGTCCCAGAGAGAGAGAGAGAGAGAGAGAGAGAGAGAGAGAGAGAGAGTGGGTACATTAGGATTTCATGGCCAAAAGAAAGATTAGCTGCAAGATGCATGTTTAGGTATTGCTCATATTAACATAAGAATTCCATTGTAATTACTACGTCTTGGCAAACGCCCAAAATCAAAAAATTGAAAGAAAAGATCTATGTGGTCAATAATATTTACACATGCTGAAGGTAAAGCGTGAGTTAAAGGTTCCCAACCTCCTACATTGATTAAACCGAACAATTAGTAGTAGCCAGGGCACTTCTTAAATCTACTAATATATAGTTCAAACTTGACTCTTATCCTACCTTGATTAGAAATGGGAAGGTTTAGAAAAAAACCATTGGATGTATACTGTATTGCTCAATCATCGGAGGCGGAAAAGAGGTTAACTAAGCCACTAATGCTATAATTATACAGCAAATGACTTCCACAGAGGGCCAAAGTTGCAGTACAATTCATCACAAGAAAGGACTCCAAACTGCGAAGAGAAGAGAAGACTAGATAGGAAAGAGGGAAAAAGAAGAAGCCCTGTAGTGAAGAGCATAACTCACAACTGATTTGTTTGCCCAATGTGGCAAGAAAAGAAGCCTCTAGGATCCTGACAAATGGCCAACTGGACTAGCCCTATTACCCACATAACTACACCAGTAGTTAGCGTGACTCCCACGTGCACACGCAGGAAAAACTATGCTGAGTCAAGCAGCTCCCCCACCATGAAGACAGTCCTGTAATGTGACTTTGACAGTGAAACCAAACAGTCCTCCAACAGAGATGGCATTCAGAGAGAAAAGCGAAAGCAGCAAAAATGGGCCCCCCAACAAGAACCTCTGACTCGACCTGGACCCACCAAGAACAACAGCCAACCACAAAATAACGTGAAGACTTTTTGCGGCCACTTACTTCTCGCCAAGTGGCACTACTTGGATTCTCTTCATCTTGCCTACACTTAACCCCCACCCTCCCTCCCACTGCATTCAGTTCAAACACCCCCCAATTTCAGAGTTCATAGAGCAATATGTTGAAGGAAGGCCCAGGTGGCGGCGGTGGCGGCAGCGGCAGTAGCGGCAGTGGCAGTAGCGGCGGTAATAGCTGGGCACGTGTGTGTGACACTTGCCGCTCGGCAGCATGCACCGTGTACTGCCGTGCTGACTTGGCCTACCTATGCTCCAGCTGCGATGCTCGAATTCACGCAGCCAACCGCGTGGCCTCGCGCCATGAGCGCGTGCGGGTGTGCGAAGCATGCGAGCGAGCCCCAGCCGCCTTCGTCTGTAAGGCTGATGCAGCATCACTCTGCACCGCATGCGATGCAGACATACACTCGGCCAACCCGCTAGCACGCCGCCATCATCGTGTCTCCATCTTTCCAATTTCCGGGAGCCTTCACGGCCCCCCCGCTGGCAACGTTGGTGAGCCTGTGATGGGCCGTGCAGCAGACACTGAGGAAGGCTTTTTAGCCGCGGAGGATGAAGAAGCCATTGATGAGGAGGATGACGATGAAGCAGCCTCATGGTTGCTAACAAATCCGGTGAAGAACAACAATAACCATACTAACGGATTCATGTTTGGTGGTGAGGTTGATGAATACCTGGACCTTGTGGAGTACAATTCTGGCGCTGAGAATCAGTACGTTGATCAGTATAACCAACATCATCATCAGCAGCAGCAGCAACATTATGGTGTTTCTAGGAAGAATTATGGAGGTGATAGTGTTGTGCCCATTCGGCACAATGACTGTCAACAACAAAATTTGCAGTTGAATTTGGACTATGAACCCTCCAAAGCCGTCAAGAGCTACACCGGATCGCTTAGCCACACTGTAAGCCTTTTCCTGCTAATCCATATTAAATGCATAGATATAAGCATCATGAACTATCTCATGTGTTACTTGGTCCTAGGAGCTTCACACAACCCTTAATTAACCCTTTTCCTTCTGTTAATTACTGCATCCTTAGCAATATCCTTATTTAGTAGAGTATATCGCCTCGGAAGTGGTGTTCAACTAAAAGTTCTCTTGTTATTTCCTTTGCAAAGAGAAAAGAGCACTAAAGTTCTGTTTTTTATTGCCTTTGTAAAGAGAAAAGAGCAAAAGAGCACAAAAAGTGTCTATTTATTCCCTCTGTAAAGAGAAAAGAGCAATAAAGAGCGCCAAAATTCTCATTTTATTGCCTTTATAAAGAGAAAAGAGCGAAGCCGCTATCCACAGAATCTGCACCTTCTACTACAGACACGCACGAAAGTATGCATACACATTAGACTTGCATGCGCAGGAATCACAAGTACTTAAGAGGCACTAATAACCTTGATACATGTAATAGCCTTTCACGAGGAGTGAATTAGATGAGACATTTTCAGATATTGGAGCTCGTCTATATGTTCAATAAGATGAAAAATCATTCAGAAATGTCTCAACTAATTCACAAGTACAAGGAAAAATCTTAGCAACAGACATGATACAACAATTCTGAATCATGCTTCTCCATGCTTTCATTCATATAGAATTCAATTTTTCGAGTCTAACAAAGTATCATGCTTCATTTTTACATGAGCCCCTCCTTAATTTATTCCAATATTACTGTATGCTGATTTCTCTGAGAATGCTACCAGGTTTGCGTTTCATCCATGGATGTGGGCATTGTACCAGAATCAAATCTAACTGACATCTCAATCTCCCATCCAAGGCCTCCCAAAGGAACAATTGACCTTTTCTCAGGACCTCCTATTCAGATGCCATCCCAACTTTCACCAATGGACAGGGAGGCTAGGGTCTTGAGGTATAGAGAAAAGAAAAAGACGAGGAAATTTGAGAAGACAATTAGGTATGCCTCAAGGAAGGCATATGCAGAAACCAGGCCTCGGATCAAGGGACGTTTTGCCAAGAGAACAGACATTGAGATCGAAGTCGACCAGATGTTCTCTGCAACACTAATGACGGACAATGCATATGGCATCGTCCCATCGTTCTAGATTCAGTGGGAAATGAGTATCAGACTATCAGATTGGAGTTGTAGCAGCTAGTAGTGAAGATCTTTTGCTTATACTGTATCTTGCTTGATCTATTACCTATAATTATATAAATGCCAGGTGATTCTGTTAATTCACTTGTAATGGTTCAATGTCTACATGCAACTCCATATTGTAAATGTGTTCTATACCTATATTGTTCTAAAAATCCAAGTGCTTTCTTTGATCCCTCTTCAATTAGCTGTAACCGCACTCTTTGACAAAAAAATTCAGCAAAATTCACATCCAGAGATTGCAAGAACAAGATGTTTAAAATGGACTACAATTACTGGAATGGAATTATTATCTTGCATAAAGGATGACTGAAGGAAATATATGTGAGATAAAAGTAATAAATATCTCATATGCCTACCGAAGTATTGAGCCCCACAAACCCTTTTGTCTATGCAATAGCTTTCCGGTATTCTCCTGCTTTATTCAAGTCTCTGTTGCAGCATCCTTGTCGAACCTTAAAGGGGGAATTCTCTTGCTAGAATGCGAACTCACTAGTAGCAGTCAAATTTGCACTGGTGGGAGCCTGCAGGTGAATGCAAATAACTATTTTCATCATGTACCAGGAGATGATCTTAAGCCCTCCAAGAATATTGCAGAAATTAATGTAAATTCGGTTAATCCATTTAACGTCTTAAGCCCTACAGGGATAAATAATCTTTCACTAAGTAAAAGCCATTTCCAAGACGTATGAGAACACCTGAAGCAGGAGGGGACAATGAGAAAAGCACACAACTCTTACTGCATCGACTCTCAAGTGTTCAGAACACCCCACCGCCCTAAAGAGGAAAATTCTTAACATGTGATATCTATACCTAGTGGCAGAAATATATTGCCCATTGAGAAGATCAGGATCATCAAATTAAAACTTCTCTAAAAGCTCCACCTTATGAAATGAGGAATCTTCACCTTGCTTTCCATGCCAGCTGCAATGGTGAGTACATCATTGATTCTTGGCCTATTTACAAAAAAAAAAAAAAATCAATTCTAGGTCGAGTGACATTTATGGCCATAACTATTTATGTCTCACAAAAAAATTTGTAACTCACTTAAATCTCAAATCCAATCCCCCTTGACTTAAAACCATTGATTGTTCAACTTGACTGTTCCATCTCAATAATAAATCCATGCAACTTGCTGGCTAGATTGAAAACACTTCCATTATCTTCTTCTCTTAGCCATGGTTTGAAGTATAATGGTGAAAACTGTTCATTATCTCTCACACTTCACCGGCAAGTCAAAATGATCTCTAGATTGCATTTCTCTAGCCAGACTTCATCAAAAAGCTCTAGACCATAGCCCATTAAGAGATGCCATGGACAAGTTTCGCCAAGCTCATGATTAGAACCGTTTTTTAGAAAAATGGTGACTTCACAAAGAATCAACAAGGGGCCGGATGAGATAATGATGAAAGTTGGTGATTTTTTATGAGACAAGAAAAGTTGGGGCCAAATTTGGGATAAGAGTGAAAGTTTATGAGATAAAAAATTGTTGAGACCAGAATTACCGCTTGACTTAAAATTTGCGCTTCATTTGTTCCTAATTGGCATAAGATTACGCACGTTAGACAGCATATGCCCCCGGAAGAGAGCCTCTTTAAATGAAGTGTAGATGCATAATCTTCATCCCTGCGCAATGGATCAAATGAATACCTCTACGTATCATGGTTTGTCATTATGAAACTTCTATGTTTAAATTATCCTGTTTCAGGAGAGCTTTTACTAGAGTCATCCTTATGCATGTTATTTTTCCTTGATCTACTGAAATGAGAAGGAATATCTTATGTGGGACCAAAGGCTACAGTTTTGAGCTTAGCTTTGCCACACTAGATTGGAAAGGTTAATCTTAGTATTGGTTCTACAATCTACATACAGCAAAGGCCTAAAACATCATTTCCTTAGAAATATCCTTGAAGTAGGAGGATGCAGACTGGTACATCTAAAGATTGAATAGTTTTTCTACTAAGTGGGATGCTTGTCAAAAATCATAGATGTCCATTGAACTGGAAATATCGGTAAACTATATGGACACTCAAATCGCCTACTTAACTTAACGCTCATGCGAAATCTTTTCTTCGACCTGTGACGAGAATTTTCTGCACCATCAAAAGCAGAATATTATGATTCTAAGGGACTTAGGTCAAGCTGAAAAAGGAGTGGCGCTGTTTCTTGTCATCGATGAAAAATTTGTGAACAAAAGAAAAGATAATGTCAGATATGAAAGGAGGCTACTATTTCACGGCTGTAACACTTGATGCCTTTTTTATGCTTTGAGTATCATCCATCTCTGGACTTTTCCTCTTTAAAGATTAGATCCTTCAAAGACCTTAAAAAATCGATATCTGCGTTTCCATTTGTCAGGGGCAGGTGGTGCATTTCTCTCCATTCAATAGATTTTGAAAGTAAAGTTCCATATCAATTTACAGGTTCAGCAGCGAGCACAGCGCATACAACTTTACTAGAGAGTGCCAAAATGGACCACAAAATTCCTCATCTCAGCGCACTTTTCATATGAAAGTTCCTACTTTTGGTTTTAAATTGTCCACTGTCTAGATACGAAGTAAAACCTCGACCACAAGATGCTTTATATTCAGCATCACCTGTAAAGGTACTTCACCTTGGGTTATACCCATAAAAACATCAGCAAAAGACGCTCTCTGTAATAATGGAAGAGGGAAGGCACCTATAAATTAAAACGCCTTTGCATAGTGAATTCCAAAAGGTGGCACCATATTTGAAGCTATTAACAAGGATTGATTACAATTTCAGTCCTATGCAATGATATGAATATAGCATTCACGAACTACCAGACTGGATTGCAGAGCAGGGTGCTTCTTCATAGTATCAGTGCTGTGAACTCCTTCAACAGAGAAGAACAGAGGAAATTGAGCTGAGGAAACTAAATCAGCAGGAAAAAAGTGACAATGATTGCACCAGCCAGCGGACCCTTTTGCATCTCGTATAGCATTTTATAGCTTTATGGAGCTTTGCTGCTTTTATCGCAACAATGCATCTATCTTTGCACTTTAAGGAATGGTTCTTCCACTGTATTATGGATTGACTAGGCCCACTTTATTCTGCACTAATGGAATAACTTTGAGACTTCAAACCATGATGTCTCCAGATAGAGACTGAACAAAGCCCAAGTCTGCGAGGGAAAGAAGAACATTTTAAAATAAACCTGTTCTACCATAAGAAGGTACTCATTAGAATTATCCACAAAAGTTATGTAAGTACCATTTTCAACAATTCCAAGAGCTTAACTTTAAGAAGAAACTTATAAGACTTTAATAAACACAGCTTCAATCAAAGTTCTTTCTGTGCACAACTGTTCTATTAAGCATGACAACTGCTGTGTCAGAAGTTCAAATTTCTGGGCAATCTTTATCCTGCTTCATGAAAGTAAAGACATCAACCAACTGCTAATACATTTAACACTTACAGCCTAAAAAGGCAAATCCAGTTTCATCTAATTCTTCGTTTAGGTCACTCCTTAAAAGCCATTGGTGTTTGAGGGTGCAGCCTTTGATGCTGACTGAATATGCTCCCAGGATAGGCTGCTTCCACAAGTGCACTATAGCATGGATAAAGCGATAATGCAAAATTCACATCACATCATAAGCCGAGCTCCACCAAAAACCTCTCCTACTCTCTGTACTAGGAGCTACCTCCACACCTTAAAAAAAGTATATAACAGTACTTAAGTTTATAGAAAAAGCATACTGCAGTCTTTGCTATCATGCATGAAAATAGTAAGGACAAGAAAAGATAGATATTACATTTGCAAGCAAGGAAGACAACAGACTGCTTCAGAAGCTTTACGAGTGCCACCAGGACTTAGAACTTTTGCCCCCCAGTCCTCTTTTACCTCGCCAAGCAGCAAAAAGAGGGAAAGAGAAACAAGTACGTTCAAAGCCTCCCTCTCTGACAATCCAGAGCAAGTAAAATCTTCTAAAGTTTCTAGAACTAGTTTCTCTATTTCAGTCGGGAATAGGTGAAAATATCAGTACGTGTTGATTCAGTACTTGTTGCACCATAGCTCCCATCCCATGCTTAATCAAAGAAGAGGCCACGAGCGAACTGTGATTAAGATGCACAAGTTCTGTCTCTGTCCAGAAAGAATATCATCTATTGAAGAATATGTAAATGCAAACAATTAAGATCTGCTCAGCCCAAGATCCTAGCACAGCAAAACTTTACCATCGCAAAATAAAGGATAAATTCTTTCAGTGGTTGTTTCTCCTAAAAGTATTGATTTCTTTGGCTGTTCTCAACATTAAATTGATGCTTTCGAGAACTTTTATAAATATTGCCATTGCTGCATTAACTATACTTACAAATAGCAACTATCTCTTTCACATACATCTTCAAATAAAATTATTCCTCAGTTGACCAGATAATTCTCCTTATATTTTTTTATGTGATATCCTGTTAATTCTTCGGCAGTTCACGAGATTCATGGATGTTGGCAAGATTCATTGAATTCCTTCAAGATATTTTCACAAAGCTTGTTATAGCTGCATTGCCTATGCTTAGAACTACGAGAGAACTGCTTAATAATACATCTTCATGTCCAAACCTACGCAGAGTTTACCTAGTTTTACACTGATTTTTCAGAATGTCAGTCTCATGGTTAAGATGAACAATGATCAAAGCTGAGAATAGTAGCAATCCAAAGCTAGATCAGACCAGCTCTATGAGGTCTTTCTAGACACGGGTATGTGCGCTCCTTCACAATGTTTTTGCACTTTCAATGATTCAAAAGGAAGAAAAGATTCCGTAGATCAGAAGCAAGTTTCTTAGGGTGCTTACTAGTCGAATAACCGTTTGCTTCAGGATCCCATAAGAATGCCTCGAGTCTCAAAACTTATCAGCCGGTGGACTCATTTGACAAGAACTAGATGCAGGTACCTTTTCTCAACTCACATTCAACCAATGCATTATCGTCACCGGCATATAAAGCTCCTGCGAAATATCGTGGAACTCGTAGCAAAGATTAAAATATAGTCAAGCCCTAGCTAGGGCATACAAGCGCATTGCCATGCCCATAAGAGAAACCATGAACAAAATATCCTACTCCAGCCAAGAGTTGGCATTAGTGTTCAAACAGCGCTGACTAAGATCGACCATTTGTTTGACAAGACAGGGCCACTTCCTAGCTAGTAACGGCATCATAATCGTCGATCATGCGCGTATTTGTTATACTGTAAATGCCCCAAATTGTCACTCCCACCTAATATTATTCCAAGGTATGCTCCTCGCCGGGGGGCCAAAAAGAACCGCCAAAACATGACAATCGACAGCACAAATTGCAACCGACAGCAAAGTTCAATCCAGTCTAATTTCACTAGAAGCTGGAACAAGCCCAATTCAAACTGCTCTTAAGGATAACACAATAAATATCCACACTAGAATCAACACTAGTCAAGGAAGTAGCTGTTCATAGAGTGAGTACTCATAAATCTGCACAAATTCCATATCCCAAATTCTTTTTTTCTCCTTTTGCAAAAGCCACTGCCAAAAGGAAGAAAAGTCCTACTGGACATGAAAAGGCTTAAGATCAGATCATTTTACTTGTTCTGATTCTCTTTTTGCCCGAGTTCACCTGCTGATCCATCGAGATGGGTGGCGGTAGCACCACTTCATCCTCGAGTCATTGAAGAAGAACATTCAGGGAGAAAAAGCCTCTAATTGCTCAAGGCCCATCTGACCAAGGCCCACCTGACCAAGGCCGAACAATCGAGCCCATCAAGGTTCCGGATCGGGCCCTGATCGGATCCAGCCCGGCTCGGCGCGCGGTCCGCAAGAGGAGCTCCACCCTTCTCTCTCCTAATTCCCGAAGCTCCCACCAAAAACCCTAGTCGGACCCTTCCTTCGTGCGTCTTCCCCATTATAAAACCTCCGGATGACCTCTCTATCTCGACCTCCGCATCTCCGCCTCTGCGTCCGCCATCGGTGCAAGCGCTCTCGATTCTCTTTCCAGCCCCTCTCCTGCGAGAAAAAGATCGTCGCTTTCTTCTTTCTTTGTTTCTTCCAATCCGATGGAAGCCTAATATTGCAATTCCTTGATCTCGGATACGCGGTGGGTCAACGAATCTATCGTTAGGCGATAGCGACGCCATGAGATGCATGTACGCATTCCTTATATGCATCGTCTGCCTTTAGCTCCGATCACCTTCCTCCGGGAGATGGGGTTTTCGGTGACAAGGCAGATACACATCCCTTCCCATTCCACCAAATTTTCTTCTTCTTTTTGTGGATATTTTTTTCAAAGATCAAAACTTTTTTTCCATGAGGAGGTCGGCCGCTGCGTGATGATGGATGATGAGAAGAATCATTCGGATTCCCATTGATTTCCCATTTTCTAACGTGATATCAAACAACCAGCTACTTCTGACACATCGGCGCGGCTCGATCTCCTTCTTGATTGGTCTTCTTGTTCTCGTCTGCGTTTTCTTTGATCGATTGCAGAAATTTTTTTCGTGATAAAAAAGATTGTTTTTCTTTGAAGGTTTTGTGTGTTTGGCTGAATTGGGTCGGATGAAAATGGAGTGGCCGGTGATGTGAGGAACAAGATATTTGCTACTCTTGATGGGGGTTTCTTGACCCCGTCTGATGACTCCTTATCCACCAAGATCTCTGAGGCCTCTCTGTTTTTTGAAATTTCAATAGATAATGCAAAAACTAAGAGATCTTGTATGTGATTTTGGGTGTCGGTAATTATAAATTTTCATGTTCTTGTTAGATAAAAAGTTAGACTAGGAGAGCAATAAATTTTGGAAGACTTAAAGGAAAAGCTACAAATTTCAAAACCGTTTGATGAGATTTTGGTGCATCTGAAGCTCTTTCCAAAACCCAATTTGATGTTTTGCACCTTTCTCTTGGCTCTGTAATGTCGATTATTGTTTAGGTCATGGGATTTTTTCAGACTTTTTTTCTCTCTTTTGGGTCGAAAACGGGGCTGCTTTCATTCAAAGGAACTGGGGAAAAGGAAAAGAAAAGGGCACCCAAGCTAAGCAGGAGGGAGATGCCCTAGTCTATTGGAATTTCTTTGTTCATTAAAAAGCGAAACAATAATTCGTTTTTATAACCGGTTTTAAGCTCTAAAATGAATACCGAATCCGACTCATTAAGGTATAAGAAAATCCAAACCCAACTCGACCAAATACCAACAATGCACGAATGAAGACTCGTCCAATGGAGAACAACGAAAGGGCATTACTCCCTTTTCTGGTTTTAGGGTGTTACGAACTATCTATACATGGATAGCCTTAGGAAATGGAGGTAGGGGAACTTATAAATCGAGAGTGGTTGGGATAAAGTCAGATTATATAAGAAAATTTGAAAAAGAAGAAGAAGAAAAGAACTTAACAAGATGAGAACAGTCTTGTTCTTTACTCCCACCGTGGATCTTCTTAAACCAAACCTGTCGGTATTTCATCCCCTGTATAAAAATCTGCAAAGTCAAATACAGAAGTCTGAAGAGGATGGGACATTTGCCTTGTGCAAAGACCGAAGATCCTCCGCTCGGCAAAGAGGATGATACAGAAGTTTGAACTTAACAAGTGTCTTTTGTTTTTCTGGTTGAGGCAAAGGGGCTCCGAGTTGCAGCCAGTGCAGTGGCGGAACCATACGAAATCATTGCCACCCTCGCATTCAGTAATGGCTCGAATAGGTCGATAGTAACGTTGGAGAGGAGGGCTTCGAGTAAGCATTGCGGTTTTCGCTCATTTTGTCTCTGCATCTTTTGATGATGCGACTTCGGGGGAGCGTTTAGGGTGTGCCTTTATAAGCGAGGTGAAGACGGTGGAGTTACAGAAGAACTTCGGAATGGCTGACAACTCGGACCTCGATCACTCTAAAGGCGACGTAGAGGCCATGTTGGCGGTCGCCTGAAATTCACCCCCACTCCCCTCTCTCCGCTATGGTGTCACTCTTCTAATTTGTGCTGCCGTGCAGGAGAGATGCTAGTGGCGGTCTCGTCTTCGATATTGGCAGCGACGACAACCCTTAATCTAGGCTTTTTCATCTTGGTCTTTAAAATTCAATTGAATTTTCTAATTTTCAGCTCTCTTTTTTAATATAATCGGATTTTATTTACTATTTTACAGTCTCACTTTGAAGTGCAGTAAATACATGATAGAATTAGATATGTCCACTTTACCGTAATAGTAGGAGATATTTCATTCTGATTGATCCGATCCTATATCTTGACAAAGGACAGTAACCTAAAATTACATAGAACTTGATGTGCGCCCCAGAATCCTAAATTTTGAGGATGCAATTGGGTCGGTGGATCTGTCTAACATGGGTCCTGAAATGCGTACGCAGCAAACCCAAAATTGATTGATGCCTATGAAGATATGATTGGGTAGAGAACCCAGATTATGAACACGTGCAGTTGAATAGCAACTCTAGCAAAGACGCTTGAGAGGTGCGAAATCCTCAATGGCAATTCTATCGCACACCTTATCAACATCTCTGCAATCATCTCTCCGGAGGATAACGAGTGAGACCCTCAAAGATGAAACATGTCGTTGACATGCATGACAGAGGATTGAAAGGATAAAGTAGCAGTAAAAGACTCCCAAGAATATGGGTGCCGACGATTAATGTCTCAATCATAGAAGCAGCACAACAAAACAGTAGTACAACAAAACATCCTATGCTGAATTTTGACAGTTGAAAGCAAGTTCGATACAATTATTGAGGAGTTTGCTGTGAAAAGATGATGGAAAATAAGCCCCGAAAATAGCTTCCTCAGGAGCAGTTATTGGCACAATAAAGGGCGCTGGCACACGCGGCACAATGGAAAGGAGGCCTATATCTTCGATTGCTTAGCAATTTTGAACCATTCTGTATGGAAAGATCCCTCCATGTCGACCCTTTCATATGTATGAGCACCGAAGTAATCACGTTGAGCCTGGACAAGATTGGCCGGCACTCTTGCCCTCCTGTAAGTGTCGAAGTAAGCAAGACTGGAGGACATACCTGGGACGCTGATACCCGAGTTGATAGCCAGGCAAACCACTCTGCGCCAAGCAGATTGTCTATCGATGATCTCCTTAGCAAACTCTGGATCCACGAGAAGATTCGCAAGATCTGGGTTCCTGTCATAGGCCTTCTTAATCCTGTCCAGGAAAATGGCTCGAATAATGCATCCCCCCTTCCAAATCCTAGACAGCTCGCCCAACGTGAGGTCCCATCCCTTCTCATTGCTCTTGGCGCGTATCAAATTCATTCCCTGTGCATAACTGCAAATCTTTGATGCATAGAGAGCCTGCCTCACATCGTCAATCAATTTCTTCTTATCAACTTCTTGATCCACCAGAATATCACCAAAACCGCCCGATTTGAATACTTCGGCAGCTTTGACCCTTTCTTCCTTCAACCCACTCAGGAACCTTGAATCCAAGGAAGCCGCAATTGTGGGAGCTGCGACTGACAAATCAGCAGCTTGCTGAACTGTCCATTTACCTGTTCCCTTCATGCCAGTCTTGTCCAAAACCTTATCAACCAAATATCCCTCACCCTTATCATCCTTGATTCCAAATATATCAGCAGTGATTTCAATCAAAAAGCTCAGAAGCTCCCCCTTGTTCCATTCTGAGAAAACATCTTTCAGCTCCTCGTTTGATAGCTTCCCGACAGATCTCAGCACATCATATGCCTCCGCGATGAGCTGCATATCACCATACTCAATACCATTATGAATCATCTTGACAAAATTACCAGATCCACCTTTTCCGATATATGTCACACATGGTCCACTGTCTGGAACTTGAGCTGCCACCTTAAGGAGAATATCTTCAATGTACTTGTAGGCCTCAAAAGATCCTCCAGGCATCAAGGAGGGTCCATTTCTAGCACCCTCTTCACCACCAGAAACTCCCATCCCAAGGTAGAGCAATCCCAACTCTGCCATAGCCTTCTCTCTCCTCTCAGTATTCTCATACCACTCGTTGCCACCATCAATTATGCAATCACCCTTCTCCATGTAAGCAGAAAGTGTCTTAATGGTTTGATCTACAGGCGCCCCAGCCTTAACAAGCATAATGATAACTCGAGGTTTTTGAATCGAGTTTACAAAAGATTGCGGATCATGGAAGCCATATACGGGAAGGTTTCCTTCCACCTTAGCTCTCTCAACTGTCTCATCAACCTTCGAGGTTGTGCGATTGTAGACAGAGATTGGAAAGCCTTTCTCAGCAATGTTGAGAGCCAGGTTTTGGCCCATAACAGCGAGGCCGGCAAGGCCAATTCTAGTGGGTTGTGAGGGGGCAGCCATTCTTTCCCTGCCTAAAGCAAAATATCATAAGAAAATTTACAGTTACTGAAGAGAAAGCTACGACATAATGAACTCATTTCACTGGATTTGCTTTCTGCTCAAATTATACCGGATGTAAATAGAATAGACCATGCAAGAAGTCATTGGTTGCCACGATGACCATGGCCATGCAAAGCTTGTCTTATGCTTCCCGCATCACCAAAGTAGCCCAATGGGCTGTTATGAAGATGGAAGTGAAAACAAAATGACATCGCTAGCCTCTACCAATGATGAGTCCTTGCGTGCTATCAAATATTGTCATCCTCCATAAGAACCATCGTTCAGTTGGTTCAAAGTTTAAATGTGGAGAAGAGAAAATAACATTTTAACCTATGCTGATAAATCGGCGAATAGGCATCTTTGATATTTCATGTGGCGAAGCAAAGGTAGGAATTCTACAATGAAATAGAAATAGAATGTGTATGTACATGTGCACGAGTATTTTGACCCGATCTATTGGATGAGTAAATGATTTCAAGAAGCTCTAGCCAGATGAGAAAATGCAACCACTCCATGGCAGGTGTGGATGTCAAAGGACTAGGGGGGAGATCATGGAGGTCCACTCCACCCCTGCTGGAAGACGACTGTCGTCTATTGTCCTTCCCAAGATTCGCGCGGAACAGAGAGAAATCAAAAGTGATGTTGGATCGGAGATACGGAAATTTACACGCCTTAAATAAAAAAGTACCGGATCAACTCTGTCTAAAAGCTTATCAGATCCTCATAACAGCAAAACCCAGATCGCAAATCCCGACCCATAATCAATCCCCTCGGTCCAGCGTCCATCAGCAAAACTAGTGATCAAGACCCCAATTTTACTGTGAATACCACCAAAATTTGACCGACCCAGATCAACTTCTCGCGATACAAAAAGCCAATCATCACACGAATCACGACAAAGCAAAACCAAACCCATCAAATCCGAAGAACTAAGCTCGTCTTATCACCGATCTCCCTCTTCCCAAGATCACCGGAAAGAGCAGAGTGAGCCCGTAGAAGACCGCGAAAGGAAAGACAAGGAAGCAGAGGGAAAGAAAAGATTCACCGAACCTGAGAAATGCCTGCTCTTTGTCTCGTCGACGTACGAGGAGAGAATTAATTGCAGAGCGGAACGGGGGGAGCCGATTCAACCAAACCAAAGAAGCAAAAAGAAATGGAAGATCTGGGTGTTTTGAAGAAGACGGAGGACTGTAGCGAGAGAAGGGTAGGAGTTGAATTGGGTTTAGAGATATGGCGGCCAACAGCTACCAACTACCCAACGCAACAACACAACTCAACACTAAACACGACGCTTCGGGCATATAACAAGAGGACGGGGAGCGAGTGTGGGAAGTCAAATTTGGCCACCTTCCGGTAGGTGTGCCCCCAAGGGAAGGAAGAACGTCAACAAAAGAGACGTCTTGGGGGATATTCTGCTAAAACCAGCAACGTCGTCGGGCCGTGCCCCATCATCGTACAGCCCACTGTCGTACTGACGTGGCAAGTAGGAGGACTGTTTAGTACTTCCCTAGGCATTTCACGAAATTCATGCACCACCACGGGGAGAAATTATTGGTTGCACTAGTTGTGCCAGTAACAAGTTACACTAGTCCATTAAAAAGAGGACACGTGACGCCACGTCGGCAGCGCGGCAGAAGGAGGAGAGAGAGGGGCGGGTCTTCTCCGAACCTCAGCTTTGGATTGAGGTTTTTTGAATTAAAGCATACTGACATTCTCTCTCCTCCTTTTGCCGCTTCTTCTCAACGCTCGGCTTTCCTCCACTCTCACTCACTCGGTTGCGACGTTCCTGAATGTAGGGTTTCGAATCGCCGCTGCCGTTCGCCCGTTCTGTCGGCCGTCGCCTCGAAGCTCCTCTCCGTCCGCCGCCGCTGCCGAGGCACCGTCGTCTCGAAGCTCCTCTCCAACCGCCGCTGCCGACCGCCCGTTCTGTCGGCCGTCGCCTCGAAGCTCCTTTCCAACCGCCGCTGCCGAGGCGCCGTCGCCTTGAAGCTCCTCTCCAACCGCCGCTGCCGAGGGAGAAGAGGGCGTGCGTCGTCCGACGGAGGCAGCCGTGCCGCCCGTCTTCACTGCGGACTCACGAGTGCCGCCGTCGCCTCCAAGCTCCTCTCCGTCCGCCTCCGCTGCCGAGAGAGACGAGGGTGCGCGTCATCCGACGAAGGCACTCTCTGTCCACTAGATAAGAATGCTATAGTTACCATCCTGGCATAATTTTGGTAATCACTCTCTGTCCAACTTGTTTGCTTATATAAATCCCTTCGCAAGGATGTCTAATTTGCATGCTGCTTTTTTGGAATATATGACTCCAATCTGTTCCTGTAGTTTTCCAATTCTTGTTCTTCTTACCCACGCTCGCATTTTTGCCTGAGTGCATCTTACTCTGTTTTTTAGTTACTTTCTGCTTATACTTTTTGTGCATCTTACTCTATGAGAAGAATACGGTGTTTTAAGTCGAGTGTCTAATTTGTTGGGTTCAAAACTCCAGCTAAGACCTATGTTTTCGCTGGAGAAAATTAATGTTGAATATTTCTATTCGAGTGTTTTAAGTCGACAGCTTGTGGGGTGAAGTGATAAAAAATTTTAACTTTCGGCAAGACTAGTATGGAATTGTATATTACGAATTGGAGAGATAGTGGGTGTAAGTCACGTCATGATAGTGGGAGTAATTTGAGATATTGTTCGTAATTAGGTAAACTATCATCAGAAATTGTGAGAAGCATTAAAAGAAATTCTGGCTTGTTCATAGACACTGAATTTGTAAATCTTATTGTCAACATGCTTGTGGTGTAATGGTGTTGTTATTTCTCATTCCACAAGTGGGCTGTATAAGAACAGAAAGTGTTTTTCATTCATGATGAGGCTAGAGCAAACCATGACCACGCTTCAGATGAAACTAATTCCGTTCATCCATTTTACAGAATCTCCAAGACGATTGACAAACATCTAAATTGTCAGAAGCTTTGAACGCTGTTGAAGAGCGTCCGCGCTGCTCATCTTCTCCACCCGTCTTTTCCGCGGACTCACGAGCGCCAAAGTCACCTCCAAGCTCCTCTCCGTCCGCGTTCAAATATTAAATTGAATTCTGTAGGTTCTGTACATACACAATTAAATATGACAATACTTGTTGTAATATTTAAACTGATTGGAAATATGTTTTGAGCTTGTCATGGGGCATAGTGAGCATTTTTCCGGTATTTCAGAGCAAGTATGTTCAACTAGAGTGAAAACTATATGACGTACCTGGGCAGAATGTACCTCTGATATATTAATTTTTTTTCCGATAAATTAAATAATTCCATGGGTTGCTGAATCAATTAATTATTTGACATTCTGATGTTGACGTCCTGCTCTTGAATCGTATATTATAGGAATAAACTTTGGAGCTTGCTAGTGTGGATCACTTTGTAGCTTTTGTATTAATTCGGGTGCAAATTTACATATTTGAACTTTTTCGAGGATGGCCGAATCAGAGGTAATTCTTCACTCATACATTGGATGAGACTTTTTGCTTATTAAGTGATATATGAGATGTTATTATGTTCGTGAAAGCATTTTGTTAATTACTTTTTATTCTTTTAGTTGCAGCAAGAATCAAGCCATCTTGCACATGTAATTCGTGATATGGAAAACGATTTTGAGTTTGAAGTAGGAATGGTTTTTACAAATGAGCTTGAAGCATATCATAAATATGTGGCTTATGCGATTAGCAAGGGATTTGGAGTGAGGAAGGGTAATTTGTTTAGAAACAAAAAAGGAGAAACAACTCGACGAACTTTTGTATGTAATTGTGAAGGTTATGCACCCAGCTCATCTGATCATGAAAAGAAATTTGAAAGGTTTGAAGTTAGATGTGGATGTCTTGCTCACATTAAGTTTAAGGTTGTCAATGGTCTCTATGAAGTCATACAGTATGTTTCGAAGCATAATCATACATTCGTACCAGAAAATCAACGGCATTTTATTAGATGCGGACGAATGATATCGGATACTTGTAAGGGTGTTTTGGTTGACATGGTTAAAGCTGGTATTGGAGGAACTGCAGCATACAAGTTTTTAGCAAATGAAGCAGGAGGAATTAAACACTTGGATTTCAACTTGCGTGATTGTCACAATTATTTGGAGACGGTGAGATCTAATGGTATAAGCGGGGGAGATTGTCAGAGTCTTCTAAATCATTTTCACAACAGGCAAATTGAAAACCCATTATTTGACTACGCTGTATAAGTAGATCAAGATGGTAGATTGACAAACTTATTTTGGAGAGATACTATGTCGAAATTTGACAACGATTGTTTTGGTGACGTCATGGTGTTTGATACCACATATCGTACTAATAAATATAATATGATATGTGCACCTTTTGTTGGGATTAATCACCATTGGAAGAATATTTTGTTCGGTTGTGCATTTTTGTTGGATGAGACTGCAGAATCATTTATTTGGTTATTTGAGGTATTTTTGAAGTCTATGGGCAACAAGGCTCCAAAAACTATTTTTACTGATCAAGACCAAGCGATGGCAAAAGCTATAAGAACGGTCTTTCCGAATGCTCGACATCGTTTGTGCACTTGGCATATTGTGAAAAATGCCAATCTGAACATTCCACACCTTTATCACAAGCCGGGTTTTAGAGATAAGTATTTCTTAGCACTTATGTATCGGTGCAGATCGGAGGATGATTTTGAATGTACTTGGAAGGAAATGGAAGCGGAGTGGGGTACTGAGGATAATAGTTGGCTTCAAAGATTGTACAACCTTAGACATAAATGGAGTTCGGCGTTTGGTCGTGATATTTTCACATGTGGTATAAGATCAAGCCAAAGGAGTGAGAGCACTAATAATGTCTTCCAACAAATGTCAACCAAGACATTAACCCTTGTAGAATTTGTCCACCATTATGAAGAACAGTTGAAGCATATGAGAGATATTGAAAGTCAAGACGATTACAGTTCACGTGGGAAACCCAAATTGCAGGTTTCAAGTAATGAGATTTTAAAGCATGGTACTTCAGTGTATACTCGTACCATTTTTATGAGGTTCAATGAAGAAGTGTTAGAAAGTCTCTCTGAACGTATTGTAAATACTACATTTGATGGAGTGGTTTGTTTGTATACTCTCAAGTGTAGGGGGATGTCACGTGATCATGTTGTCAGATTTGACCCGACAGATATTTCAATTTCTTGTGAATGCAAATTATTTGAATCAAAAGGATGGTTGTGTCGACATGTCTTGAAAGTAGTAATTGAGAGCACATCAGTTACCAGCATTCCATCTGTCTATGTTTTGAAAAGATGGACGAAGCTTGCTAAAGAAGGGAATGTGAGTGATGAATCTCATGAAATGTCAACGGGTCAATCTAAGTTCAATAAACTTTCCACATTAATGCAACGGTCTTTTAAGCTGATGAGTTTGGGAGCAGAAGATGTAAATACTATGGGAATTGTGACAAAGCACATGGAACGAGCGGAATCAGAAGTTTCATCATACAAGTCAAGTGTAGTCATGACTGATGATATCAATGACGATGATGAAGATGTTAATCAGGATTCTTTTTGCGAGATTTCAGTTATGGACCCTCATCGAAGGAAAGGAAAAGGGATGAGTTATGGAAGACTTAAAAGCTCCAGTGAGAAGAATAAGAAGAAAAAGTCAAAGAAAGGAACAATTCCAACTCGAGTAGAATGTGGAGGTGATTTGCATATTATTTTAATTAGTGAGATTAATTAAATTATTAGCTTGTATTACATGATACTAATTAACATATTTTTTACTTCTTAATGTAGAGCTGGTTGTCCAACAAACACATGATCAAATTCATTTTCCATATTATCCAAATGCCTCATATCAATTTCAAAGTCCATTTTATCATCCTCAGGTATGCTGCCCTTAACCTCCATTTATATTTACTTTGTACTAATTTGATCATATTTTGTAGATGCAGCAACAACCATATATCATGCCTTTAGGGTTTATGAATGGATTTGCCCCACAGGTATTTAATATTTGCGTGTCGTTTTAGTTAAGGAACACTATGTTTTATCACATTCACTAAAAAGATGTTTGATTTATTAAATAATTGATTGTATAATTTAGTTACATTATATGTAGATGCAATCGCCATACATTATGTCACCGGGGATTGTGAATGGACTTTCTCCATTTACTAGTCAGGTACTTATCTTAAATCAAAATATATTTTATGAGCTTCTTGATATAATATATATTGCCAATGGCTTTTCTTATAGATGTTGGAGTATCATAATAGATCGGCCGGAACCATTTTGAGTCAGGTATAACTTGTGTTTTCTCCATTTACTGTCATGGGATGTTTTGAATCATATTTGTCATTATATATTTAGTAAAATATATAACTGAAATAGTTGTTCATTTGTATAGGGGTCATCAAACTCTTTTCAGCATCCGATGGTGAATGAGTTGAACGATTCTACAGGAACGGAACATTGAGGCATGAGCCCATTTGGTGAAGTGAAAGCATGAAGTTAGGAGGAGGTTGAAGTCAAGAGTCCTCATGTTCTTTGCTCCTCTTCCCTCTAGAGTCTATAAGTACGGATTTGCTCCCTCATTCTACAATGGCTGCTTTTGACTGAGTATGTACTGATGATAACAGCAAAGCCAAAACAGTGAGGTTGAGGATGGCATTAGAAAAACTATTGTAAGGGGGCCATATTGCGTTAACCATTGTGATTAATGTTGACACTTGTTATTTGTGTTCATGCGCATGCAGGTGATGTCATGATGAGCTTATTCTTGAACGAACTCTATGGTTTTCAATTAGACAACCATCGCTGGTATTCTTGCTTCATCTTTGTCTGTTTTTCAGATGACATAAGCCTTTTCGGCACAAATGTCGCCAAATTTCTTTTGTGGTCAATAACTAGAGTTTATCATTTATTTTAGGGAAAGAGAGAGATGAAAGTATGATCACATTAAGGTTATAAAAAAAAGTATGATCACATTATGTCTTGACTCACAGGTACCCATTACATAATGAGGGAGCAAATCCGTACTTATACCATACATGAATTTAAATTTCGTTATTTTGCCGAACCGGAATTTAATTCTCCTTCTGGAGGCCTTTTTCTAGTCGCTTACCCCATTGATGACGAGACGATAGGGGAAGACAAATCCTTAGCAGAGAAGACGCCGGTGGTGCAAGAGACAATCATCACATTTGTGATTGCGACCGGACGATAATCCTTCACCGTCGGTCACTGTGGGCGCATTGATATAATTGTATCGTAAATCCATTCAAGAAGCTAAACGACCAGCTTGAGTAAATGTACAAACTATTAGGAAGCATGGGCATCACCACTAAGACTCCATATGAAATCATAGGCAAAGACCAGCACCACCTCATCAAATAGAGAGTTACGAGAACCAACAAATAAATAACCAGATCCAGTCAGAAATCCACTAATATAAAATCTGATCCAGGTAACTTAAATTACACAGAACACCATCTACTTTCTCTGAACATACATTCCTACTAATATAACAAGTAACAAACAAATAAAAAATAATAAGACATTTAAACGGTGCACATTACACCTCAAACCATTCATCTTTTCATCGGTGCTCTTCAGTTCAACATTCAAATGCTCAAGCAAATATGTAATATTTCTCATGTCATCTTCAAGTATTGCTGATGGGGACTTCATGATAGGATGAGGCACATCATTTGTAGGCAAACACCAAAAAAAGAAGTCGCATGTTCTTTTCTCACAATTATAATAGAGCTTGTGCTTGTTTCTTGTAGATTTTGATATTCTCACGGCAGCGCGCTTACCACACTTACACATTCTATTTTTAAAAGTCAAAGTGCTCAAACTATTATCATTCATGCTAGACGAAGACATCATACACCCGCAAGATAACAATTTTATTTGTCATCGGCATAACAACATCTTTTAAATAACAGCATCATTTGCTAAATCGTAACACATTAACTTTATTTTACTGTTAGTCCAGCAACGAGCTACTAAAACTTTTGATATCTTCTTGTTTTAGATGATGAACAGAGTCCAAAATGTTGCCAAGTCACAAACAACCCCAAAAACTCACATGTCAAATTAGAGTTGCATCAAACCTAGAAATGCATAATTATGATATCCTAGTGAGATCTGATTGCAAATTTGTGATCTTTGGTACAATCAATGAAGGTGGGGGTAGGGATAAATTATCAAAACCATAGTCAGATATCATCTTTCAGTAATCCAAGCTGATGCAGTCAAAGCACTAAAATACATTATGCAGTAATTAGTGCCCAGAAATTGTGAGCAGTATGACCGTATCACACCAACTTAGTGATCTCACCATCACCATACTAGAAATAACGTACACATCCATTCAGTACACAATAATTTCAGGTCACTAAACAACACAAATTGATGCGGACATAATACTCAAAACAATGTTTACTGATAGTTATGTTGAACATGCAAAAAAGTTCTCTCGTGAACAAGAAGATCTATGTGTCTCACTAGTGATGCACATTCTCTCTTAATTTCTAATGCAAAAGACTTCGACAGCGAAAAATGAAAGATATCCCATAGGTGAAGCATGAATTACTTTCCCAAAAATTATGAAACAGTCCAAACTCTTGCACCAGATGACATAAATGTAAAAGATATACATTACTGAAATCTAGTACTGCATATTTTGGATACGGTATACCAAAGTCTAGCATTGCAATTCGTAAATAAAATCACTATGACTGCTTTCTAGTTAAAAGAAATAAACATGAAAGCATACCTGAGTCCCACGACGAAGTAACTCTCTGGCGAACAACAAAATACCCAAAATAATATCTGCACCAAAGTTATCAACAAAAATGATAGCCTGTCATAAAGGATCTGGTCAGGAAAGACAAAATAAATTCTTCTATGAACCAAAAAGTGAATGAAGAACAAATATTGTTGGAAAAAGTTGTAGAAGCTTGCCTTCTTCTAGGATTTTTTGCTCCACTTCAATTTAAAAGTGTCTAAATCATCAATGACCCAAGTCGTGGGAGAAGATTCTGGCAACTAGTCAAAAAGGACATCCCATCCTTGGAGAAAAACTCTGCAAGCTTCAAAAGTTACAAAGGAAAAGTGAGATTAAGCGTCACTAATTTGTAAGAGGCGTCTCGTCAGGCTCACTACTTTGTATATCCATCTGAATGTTCACATTTTAAAATGTTTGACAGACAAGATATTCATGATTATACAGTGCAACTATACTTATGGCCCATGCTATGTGTGTGAGATAAACTAATTTTTCAATTAAACTAAATAACTTATTCTATTGTCACATGATTTATTGAAATCGTTTTGGAGATAGATAACTTATAAAAGAAAAAGTAGACCAATTCAGTATTTAGATGAAGAGTTTTGAAG
The DNA here is from genome assembly GCA_019926035.1 of Melaleuca alternifolia. Lineage (NCBI taxonomy): Eukaryota > Viridiplantae > Streptophyta > Magnoliopsida > Myrtales > Myrtaceae > Melaleuca > Melaleuca alternifolia. The sequence goes on along the minus strand of JAGKPW010002416.1, from coordinate 1,608,113 downwards.
AATATACAGTCCGTCCTTTCATAAAGTTATAGTTGGACTGACATGATATAATTTTCTATTTACATATTCAATATTATCTTATACATTAAATAAATTATATCAATGTAGAACGCCTCAAAAGGGCATTAAAATATATTGCGAATACGCACCCACAGAGGACTCTTCATTCGAAAGAACACCTATTTGACAGGAGGGACATATGCCTTTCCTTACAGAGCGACAAACAATCATGAAATTCAGCCAAAATTTCGAGGGGTACTTCCGTTCAATGCCAAGAGATGACATGCTTCAAATTTCAATCAAGCAGTAGCATAAAATGGTCCCCAAGATTTCATGGACAGAAAGGGACAGGTTGAAACTAGGGTACCTTGAACGAGAGTGCATGATCAGCAAAGAACAAGGAAGCGGACAAAAGGGCAAGCGCGCTTCTTCTTGCTACGGATTCACACAATGCCAAAGGCGAGGCAAGATTTCGAACCTGTCGCATTGAAAACACCCTAATTTAGTGCCGATTGGGGAATTTCACCCAGACTATGAATTAGGAGCGGCATGGAAGGTAGTCGTGAAGAAGAAACTTTCTTACTAGTGGAGGAGAGTCCGAGCAGATGGGGAGCGATGAAATCTGGAGAGGGAGAGATTTGCTAGACGGGCCGACAGAGGAGCTTCGAGGCGACGGCCGACAGAACGGGCGGTCGGCAGCGGCGGTTGGAGAGGAGCTTCAAGGCGACGGTGCCTTGGCAGCGGCGGCGGACGGAACGGGCGGTCGGCAGCAGCGGTTGGAGAGGAGCTTCGAGGCGACGGTGCCTCGGCAGCGGCGGTTGGAGAGGAGCTTCGAGACGATGGCGCCTCGGCAGCGGCGGCGGACGGAGAGGAGCTTCGAGGCGACGGCCGACAGAACTGGCGAACGGCAGCGGCGATTCGAAACCCTACGTTCAGGAACGTCGCAACCGAGTGAGTGAGAGTGGAGGAAAGCCGAGCGTTGAGAAGAAGAGGCAGAAGGAGGAGAGAGAATGTCAGTATGCTTTAATTCAAAAAACCTCAGTCCGAAGCTGAGGTTCGGAGAAGACCCGCCCCTCTCTCTCCTCCTTCTGCCGCGCTGCCGACGTGGCGCCATGTGTCCTCTTTTTAATGGACTAGTGTAACTTGTCAGTGGCACAACTAGTGCAACCAATAATTTCTCACGCCACGGGTGCAAGTTTGGTTTAACTTTTTGAAGGGAATTTCACTTTCAACTCCTAAGAAAAAATGTATGGAGTTAGGACATTTTTTTTTTCGGACCCCTTTGGAAAAATGCTGTCCTTGTCAAAGATGAAATCCAAAAATTTGAAACAAATGAGTACTTTACAAAAGTTCGTAATATTTGAAGATATTGAAAATGAGAGATTAGATTTACTTTAAATTCACAAGCAAGTAGTTATCGAATTCGCCCGAACGACCGTGAAAATCCCCAGGGTAATTATCATGAGGCGACGACCTATATATGACGCGGATGCTACTTTTTTGGGTCCTTCACATTCGGTCCAAGTTCATGAGATGCTGCTAAGAGTAGCTCTTGTGCACGTCTACTACTTACTCTACGGCCCAATTTATGAGAATTAGAATTCCACAAGTGGGCCCCTCAGTCTAAATAAAATATAATAATTCCTAGGACCCTAAAAAAAAAGGAAGAAGAAATGAATATCGAATTTCAGTTCTGGCTGCGAGGCGGGTCCCGGTCCAAGGAATTGATTGGAGATGCTGCAATGGTCAAAGGTCAACAAAAGTGCACTTACCACGTGAGCGTGACGCCATGCTCGCGTGAGGGAGAACGCTGAGAAGTTTTGGAGCGGGGCTAAAATCTACACCGCATGTTGTCCTGAAACGCACCGCTTTTAAGTTGTTTGCATTGCACGGACCAAACTGCCCTCGTTCTCGGGTTTCCTTCTTCGCTCAGAAAGGAAAATGACACGAATGATCTATTAACTTTGACTCTGTGTCCAATATAGTGCATTGATTTTTAATTTACTTAATATGATCATAAACTTTTAATATATGTTCAATTTAGCTCTTAAATTATATGCAAATTTTAATTTACCCATGAATTTAAATTAGTATAATGATAATATTAAACATTTCTCATGTAGTTCATGAACCAATTTGAATATATATACAAAACTTTGTGAATTATATTACATAAATTAAAATTTTTGGATGATATTACATATCGAACTAAAGTTTAGTGCCTATATTGAATAAATTAAAAATTCATGAATCATATTACACATTAAGTGAAAATTCAAGATTTGTTATGCCACTATCCCAACTTGGAAGGAAGACTTTCAAGATGGGTAGTGGGCCCTACCTTTTGTCGTCTTCCTTCTCTCTATCTTCATCATATTATTCATTAGTCATCCTCCGTCATGGTATTCACTATTGATAGTTTGTTTGTGAAACAAATGAAAATGAATCTTATCCCATGTAGAAAAGATATGAGTTGTAGGCCATAAGTGTGAAAGTATTCTAGCCTTAAAATTGAAAATCATGGGCTAAGGAAGCTAGACCTTACAATACCCACGTGTGCGTGCGTGATTATTAAGAACACTTAGCACTCTTGTGCGCTTGTGAATTAAAATCGACACTTATTAACAATTATTCTTTTTAACTTTGAATTTACAATTTTTAAACATGAGTAGCCGTATCATTTTGGAAGAGAATGTCTGTTCTAAAAAGAATTTCGCTGTTATAACGTTGCTCGTTCAATTGTCTTTTCTTTCTAAATAGTATAGTCTTTATTCTCCAATAATTTCCTTTTGAGAGAGTTTTAGGAGAAAAACCGGAATACTTATGTGGCATTCTCATTTTAAGACTGCTGTTTCCTCGTAACCATTAGCAATAGAACAAATAGTTCTTTAGGAACAGTATATATCCACGCCGCAAATTCTGATTCCATTCATCCCGATCATTTTTCTAACAACCTCTGCTCTTGGTTCCATGAACACACCCGCTTCTATCTCAATTTTCTCCTTCGTCAGTTCCATTCTACTTCGGCCCTAGCTATCGCGAATCACGAATCGTGTTAGTTGTAATGGCGGCTGTAGCTATCGCGTCGCCTCAGGAGGAAGAATTTGTCTCCGGCCAGGCGATTTGCGATTTCTTCATCGTTGTCGGAGTATCGTGGCACAAGCCGCATCTAGCCCTCAACAACAGAAAAATGACATCATCGGTGCCGTCGCCACGGCTCAATGTCATGTCACGGCATGTATTCGAGCAAGCTGTTCAGCCAACACACAGACTCATAAGGTTCAAATCTATACGAGCTTCACAGTTTCACCGGGTTTTGAGACACCACTCGTGTGTTGCTCCCACTTGTCGCCCCGCAGTTCCTCTGCGGATCCAATGCAGGAAAACGAGCTTGATTTCGAGTAAGCATTCACCAACTTGAACTTTGCCCTTTCTGCTACAGCCGCGTACATATCTCATAGCAGCTTTCTCTGGCAATTGACCGCCTCCAAAGTCGACAAGTTTGACGTCTCCGCTCGAAGCTATCTCGATAGATTGCTTTGAATGAATTAAGAGGAGTCCCATTTTCTTCCAAGGCCATCATTCCTTCAAGCGGTTAAACAACCTAGCTCCCAAAGGAAACGATCCTTTGTTGTTGGACTAGGGTTTGCAACTACAAATCATAGAAAGATGCTCACGTAGTGAACTATGTCGCACCTTGGCCTCATGGTTGTTCTGCCAAGCTCCTTAGGATCGGGGAGACCCCATTACTAATAAAGATGTCGCCTGAATTCCTTAAAGTTAAGGATAAAACTGCGTATAGAGATAAAAATGATTGGTCAGATATAGAGAGCTAAAGTCATATATACACTATCTAACTACTAGTAACTTGCATATAAGTAGTCGAGAAACCATATACAAACACTAGAATCCCAAGTTATGTCTTGATGGATCCCAATTGGGGATTTGAGGATTGGGGCACAAGCACCTACGACCAGGCTTGCTTGTTGGGGATTTGAGAGGTCCCACACTCAACTTTTATGGACTTAGGTCTAGGTGCTAGGGCATCGGGCCATATCTCTATGGACTCAATACGAGCACAAGGATTGGCATCCTAGATTTGGCCTCAATGGACTCAAGAGCAGGTGCGGGGGCCTTGGGCATGGGCATCATGGTCTCGGCGTCATAGCCTTGATGGACTTGGTCCCAAGCATTGGGGACTTGGTCTCAAATGTTGGGGATATAAATTGACGTTGAAGTTTCACATGCAAGCGTAGAGTTTCGAATCTAAGTGTTGATACTTAATCATGTTTTAAAATATTACTATTGATTTTTTAAGGGAAAATCATATTTCCTAGAACTTAAGTATAAGCGTCGAGTTTTAGATTTAGATACTAATACCTATTCATATTTTTAAAATTGGTTCATGATCTGTTAAAGAAAGAAAAAAAATCATTTTTTTGAATTTAAGTATAGGTTAGAAATTCATAGACTCATTTTCCTAAGCGAATGAAACGTTGGAAAATGATGAGAAAAAAAAAAAAACAAGAAGCAAAGCCTTGTGTAAGAAAGATTTGGTTTTTTTATTTTTCAATAGGAAACACGAGGTAAGAAATTTAGATTATATATATGATCATATTCTAGCTTTTCTCAATCACGAATATGCTCAACGTGAATTTACGAAAACATTTTTTTTCGGATTTCATGACGATGATACCAATACCGAGCCTGTTATCACCTATTTTTTTTTTTTTATAAAAGGGGCCATCCATATCAATTCTCATCTGGCACCATGCGATTTCCGGAGGGGCCGGCGGCTATTGAACGAAAACGCGAGTAAAGCTGGCCCGTCGACCGTAAATCTTTACGCTTCCTTGTGCTCGAACTTCGTGAATACGCGTGTGATTTCGATGGAGTCACGACAGCAAAGAGGATCACGGAGGACCACACGGGGGACCATGCCTCTCGAGACTCCCCAATGGGGAGCTGGAGCACGCAATTGTCCTTTTCTTGCTAGAGACAAGGCGTGAGATCTGAAGACCTGTTTGTGATTGCGGGCCTCTCCTTTTAATTAGCTTTAGCCCTCGAGAGGCAGCACTATTGCAACCACCACGTCCGTAAAACTCCCAAAGAACAGAGATAATTCTGTTCCGATTCTGAACGCATTTCTCGGTCGCCCTTGCTAAAAAGATCGAGCAATAATTGAAACTATAAAACTGTAGAAAAGAAGAAGAAAACCCGCAAAGCAAGCTCATCTGCACACACGTTACTATATTCAGCAGACAGCCTCTTAAATTTTCACGTACATGGGCACCGTGAAAGTGCGTACAGGCATACCTCGACTCTCCCAGAGTCCCAGACGCCTTAAAGCATTGAAAAGCATGAATTCCAAGCAAACTTTGCAGTAATTTTGCGAAAGAATGATGAACTTCCTTTAGAAAAACGATCTAAATGTGTATATCTTCCTTGCAATGTTCTGTTGTCAGGAGTGAAAAACAGTGGCCGTTTTGCATGCGGTAATACTAAATATCCATGTCGAACAGTGCGGAAAAAAGTCTCAAATATTACTTACAAGCAAAGAATCAAATTCCTCATGTCCCTTCTCTTTTCAGGTCCATTGTCTACAAACTCCATGCTGATCGCAATGTTTGACAGGACTAGCTACATCTTCTGACAAGTTTCGAATTAGCAACATGCAACATTATAAATGCAAAAGCATTTCTTGGTGCATCAAAAGCACAGATCTTGTGTTTTCAAAACAGTAAGCCAACCCACGGAGCCAACCTTCCTATGACAGGCTCCCTCATCACAAAAAAAAAAAAAAAATTAACAATTAAACATAATGGTGTCCATGCTGAAGTGAGAAACTGAGACTGAGTCGATATGTATAAATGCCTTAATCAGACAAACGAGTTCAGCAGGTACATTGAGCAATCAAGCTGATTATGCTTTGATGAAACTCTTGGAAAAAATAATTTAAAACAAATCTAAAAAGACCGACTTCATGATTTAAAGAATGGATCATATCACTGAGCTTTGCTCACAGGGTTACAACTATTGGCTCCAAAACTGTTGAGATGGGCAAATCATGATGAACAAGTATTTTACCTCATCTGATAGGGCATAATTCTTTCTCAAAGGCCAAAATTGCACATTTGGACGAACTCCATGTCATTGTCGACATACTTGGTCCAGAGGTTTTTATATTGGTTCAAAGCAACATCTAGCCAAGGTTTCATGTTTCCACTGTAGTGTATAACTGCTGCATGGTTAATCTCATCCATGCTAATGCTTGGATTATACCCAAGCCCGAGAACATGCCAAGACTTATCCAGCGATTTTGTTGATGAGTAGAAGGTGATCAGGCCGGGTGGAAGAGTACCTGATTTCCATAATGTCTGATCTCCATTCTGTCAATAAACATCAAACCAGAAAGGTCAATGAATGATTTCAGATGCCATTGTCTAGCATTGGTTAGTAGAAGTGTAATGAGAGAGTGAGATTGTAAGCGAATAACAAGGTTCTAGCTTTTGAAAGAACTAGGGGAATTAGCACCACGAGATAATTATTATATACTCTCAAATGGTTAAACAAGCATTCTAGTTTTGAATCGGATGCCATGCATTGTAATCTGACTGGATTTACACTTACCAAGTTCTGCCAATAGTGGTACTCTTCTGTGCACTTCTCCCGCCTCCAGGCATCAAGATCAAATAAGTTCATGCCGTAAGCCCAGGCACAAGCCTTCGGATTAAATCTTTCCTTGATGAGTGGGTGAGAGAAATTCAAGTAATGCGAATAGCGGTGAAAAGATCCAAAGCAGGTCTCAACAGCTCCATTCACCTTCCCCGCCATGTCAATATTCCACAGCCCTGTCAAGTCCTTCTGAACCACAACATCGTCGTCCAGATACAAAATCTTGTGCAGTTTAGGGTACATCTCTGGCAAATAAAAACGAAGATGGTTCAGCATGGACAGCTCACTGGGGTTCCTTGACTTAATGCTGCTCGTATCCTTATTAGATATGTCAGCCTCATTCGGAGAATTAGGTTTCTGGAGTTTAGCAGACTCCAACTGTCTCAACAATGGTACATACGAGGAGTTCAAGAATGAGAAATCTTCCACTGCCTTCACCTCGACATGTGCGCCCCCTTGGACAGGCCTCATCCTGAACCACACCTTCATTGCTGCTACAAGCATCCTATTCGTCACAATATGGAAAACGTGCTTCCATGGCTCCTCAGCATTCTTCACAACTGAATTCACCACCACTGACACAGCAATCACATTATCCGAAGCTATTGCATAATGATACAAGCTTGGATCTTCAAACTCAGGTTCTGGCTCTTCATCTCTGTACTTTTCTGGATGAGCAATCCTCTCCCCCACCAGCCTCATGGCCAAGCAGTGCAAACTCTTTGGTATCGACTTTGCCGCGATCGAACTCGCGATAACCCCATTCTTCTTGGCCTTAATAAGCAAGTCATGAACAGCGAAGATAGTGTCCTTTAACTTCTGTATCTTCATCTGATTATCGTAATTCTCCTTCGCCTCAACAATCATCAACCTTGCGAACTTCACTCTATCTTTAACCTCCTTCTCAAACTGCCTCAACACATCTTCATCCACTGCACCTTCAGGTTCAAACAAGGAAGCCCGATAATTCGGCTTCATCGGGAGATCAGAGAAGTTCCTTGCCAGATCATCAAACATCCTCAATTGCCTCGAAATCTCAAGCTTGAGCTTTCTAGCATATGCAGCATAAGCATTCACAAGCGTTACGTGGTCGTTGGCTTGCTTATATATCAAATCTAGCCTCGTCTTCAGCGGGTCAGAGTTCAATGCTAAAATTGTGTGGTGAACATATCCTTTCTCGCTCGATTTCTGCGGAGAAAATTGGATGATTCGCAATAATTTAGTGAACCAAAAAAGAAGAAGAAAAAGATTGAGCAGTACACTAATGTAGCCAAATCAATAGAGAAATCAAGTCTTCACGGGACGCATACATCACTAAATGAACAAAGAAATGCGAAGTCTGAAGTCCAAGGCCATTTGATTTGACCGTCACAGACGAAATCGACATCAACTCTGCCAATAACAACTATAAGTCCCGATTCTTGAGACGCAACCACTCGCTTCCGGCGCCGAGATTCCCGGCGACGAACACCCAGAATCTGCCCAATCCTACCTCGTCCATCGGCTTTTTCCCTGGAGGTGAGAAGGGAGAAAAGAGAGAGAGACTTACGGAATCGTGACGGGAGGAGAAGAGGACGGAGACGGTGGCGAGGAAGAGAAGCGAGAACATGGCGGAGATGAAGACCCGGTAGGAGAAGAAGCTGCGGAGGCCGCTGGGTCCCCCGAATGCCGATCCTCCTCGGCCCCCTCTCACCGGGACAGCCATAGCTGCGAGCTCCCCTCAGCTCCCTTTCTCACCCCCCACACAAGCAAACGCGCGCTCCCTCTCCCTCTCTCTCTATCTCTCTCCCTTTCTCAGAGCTCCCTCTGGCCCAATTGGTGCTCCCTCAACCGGGTCGGATCTCGACGATGGCCGCCTACAGATGCTCGTCGCAGAGCTCCAAACGCAACTGCTAGCAGAGAAGTGGAGAGAGAGAGAGAGAGAGAGAGAGAGAGAGAGAGATCTGAGATTTGGGTTCGATCGAGGAAGGAGGAAGAAGGATCTGAGAGTGTACGGGAGAGATCATCCCGCGTCGGTGACATTACGTGTTGTCTTATGATTTTCTTTTCAATAAACATTTCCGAGTGCGCGTTCGGCTACGATGCAATCCTGAAAAATACTCCAAATTAACGACGACACGCGTTTTAATCCTAACTATATCCATGAAACATTTATCTTAAATCTCAAACTTATACTTGCGTGACATATTTACTATTCGTTAATATCCCGCCGGATGATTCTTCAACCGAAATAGTATTGTTTTTATTTTACTTGGATCACATTAGCGACAATGTTAATACCAATTACTTCATGGCGTCCGTGTAGGTAGATTTTTTTTAACGGTTCTTATTATGAAATTCCAACATAGGGTAAATGCATCACTTATAAATTTGAGATTTTCGACATTATAAGAATGAGTTTATGATCAACATGTCGCAATATGCATAATTTGAAAACTCTTGATGGTTTTTTCCCAACGACAAATTTTCTTCCTCGCTTTTTTGCTTGTCATAGACAGTTGCAATTTAATTAAACTCATTTCTCAAATTTTTATGATCATTTTTGCATCGTATTATAAAGTTGGCCTTTTACTCTAATAAATCCCCAACTTTAAGTTAAATTCCAATTCTATCCTAATTATTTTTATCTTATAAATAAAGCATTATATTTAGTTCCAACTCCTAAACCTCCAACTTTAGGCCCTTTTCTGAATCTATCATCCATTCCAAATTTTAATTTTAAATATTCTTAATTTAAAAAAAAATCATTGACTTTTACCCGTGTCACAATTTGCTCTTTGTCAATCTTTTATGCAGAATTTCTTTAATAGAAAACTCTCAATTATGAGCTGTTCAAGCATCCCAAGCTGAGGGCTTTGGATGTTAACTCTCCGACAACGAGAGCTGGAACACTCCTAAGCACGAGAGATTGAAGACCAAATGCAAAATTGAAGATCTTCTAGCAAGACGGAAGGGTTACTCTTTGAAAGTACAAGCGATTGAAGAAAGTCAATGGTAATTTATCTATTTTTGACACACATTTCGAATCTAAGAAGACGCAGTTTTCATTGATATGGAAATTCATATCCAAATGACATCTTGAATCTGAATTTGGGTAACAAGCCAAAACATTGTCTTCTTGGATCCGAAATTTGGATAAAAATAGAGTAATGTCATGGAAATGTCACGTAAAATCATTAAGAGTGATTTGAACATATGGTTAATTGGGATAGATTTGAGAATCAAGCGAAAATTGATGATCTATCATGAGATAAACAAAATCAGGGTAAAACTTGGACTAGACATAAAATTAAGGGTTTTTATGAGAAAAAATAATTTAACGTAGAATTGAGATTAGACCTAAAGTTAAGATTTGTTATGAGACAAAAAAAATAGGGTAGATTGAAATTGCGATTGTAGCTAAAGTTTGAGCTATTTTTATAGTGTTAGGTCTCGTAAAATTATAACCAAGTGTGTGTATTTTTTTTTTTTATTTTCTTGAATGGGTAAAAATGAGGAAATCATTCCAAGTGATGATTGTTGTAAGATGTCCAACACTACTTTTTATCTCTTGAGGGTGAGTCGATGCTGCAACTCTTAATTCAATTTCTATGCCTGATACTAAAGATGCGTTTGGTAATATTTCTGTTATGGAGAATAGTTTTTATTTAGAAATATTTCTTTTCTATTTTTACTCCCTGAAATAAATTCTGATTAAAATAGGCATTTGATAATTTTTATTTTTGGAATAAAAATACATTTGGTACGATTCACAAATTTTTTATTCTTTTCATTTTTTCTTCTTACTCATGCACGACCAACCGACCGCCGCTCGTGGTAAGAGAGAGGAACAAAAGAAAAATAAAAAGTATTTATTAAAAAGTATTCCAAAAACAAGAAACAAGTTTTTTCCAATTCTTGTTTTCGTTCCAAATCTGTTCTTATGAACAAAAAATCTATCTAGTTCTTGAAACAAATGCGTTTCTGTTTTTTTTTTTATTCCACCACAAATTTTTGTTCTAGAGAACAGAAACAAAATTTGCCTAACGGCCCGAACATTAGGCGATTTTCTGGAGCCATGCATGGGAAGCGTATTCATGGAGGAGGTCAACTTTTCACTTTCGATTTCTAATTTATCAGGAATTCAACGGAACTCGTCCTTCCGGAATTCTGCTTAAGGCGAAACGTTCATAATTACCGAAAATACGGAATGCTCCATGCGTAGAATCGGATATAATCCCTCAGAATCGATTCTTGAGCTTGGTTAGTCCGGAGCGGCGCTTACTGATTCGGCAAAATTTCAGCGCCATACTCTGCCACTGTCACCAGCATTTGGTTGACATTACCAATCTGCGCAGATCCACAACCAAGATTCCGGGCGGTCGATGACGTTGGAGAGCCGTCTCAGGATGAATGAATGACACAGCGAAGCGGTTCGGACGTCCTGGAACGCACTGATAGAGGAGCAGCGGCAATGCAAGACCGCGTGAACAAGAAAGCGATGTCGGTGTAGCTGCCAAATCTGTTGGGGAAGCCTAAGCTCGAGGTGAAGAGCCAGGGGAGGTTGAAGAAGGTCGAAGTCAATGCGCTGCCAGCCAAGATGGGATCAAACCATAAGCAGACCAGTCTCTCAATCAGCATGTTTGACGACTACAAGGCCTTGCCTACTCGCGAGTTCTCGTTTTGGGAAATGGAATGATGCTTATCTCAACGTGGCTCAAGTTGCATTGATGCAGAGAATAGCTAGGGAATGCAAAGTGGTCTCTCTTCACCCACTGAATGATTCGCTCACTTCCTAGAACCCCTTAAATTCAGTGGATAGGCAACGGATGCTTCTGCTGGTTTAGCACCTCGGAAAATACTCCGATACTAACGTGATCAATCCATGCACAAGCTGTTCGTTTAGCTGCTAGAGCATCTCTTCCACCGAGTAACCCTAGAGGCTTGCAAAATTAACGGAAATATTTTCTCCAAATGTCACGAGTTCTTTTCCTAATAAGGTGATCAGAGGGTTCGTGATTGGAGTCTCTCGCCAGGATATTATTCCTGATCAGATTCTCGGTCTTAGCATTGTGCATATAGTTAATTACTGCTCAGGATATGGTTAGCCGAAGTTGCAGATGTCTGTCGATACACAGCAACAGAGAAGACTATGATGCAGATGAATATGAATGTGTGAGCCCGCGATTTTTCTGTGCGTTATTCAGATCATGTCACAGGAACATGTTTATGAAAGATTATGCCAAAGAAGCAAACCCACCGAGCCGAAATTTATGCTTGAGAGAATGCACGAAATCTATAAGAAACATCACGGAATTACAGGTAGCCTATATGTTAAGCTGACATTCAACTTCAGGACCTTCTTGAGCAGTAAGCCTAAGACATGGTGATCCGGATCCATGATCCATACAGCGTGTCAGAATTTGGTCATGCAGGAACAAGTCAACTACCGCTGTAAAGCACGAAAAGGTCATGGAACCTCAGGTTGTAGCGTGAATCGACCCGTCTAAGATTCTAATCTGTGAGGTCAAGAGCTAATAAAATGAAGTAAAATTCATCCTAGCCACGCCAGGTTCTTCGTCCATCTCTTACCTTAGTTCTCTGCATCTGCCTATAAACATAGTCTTACACTGAAAAATCGGGCAATTTTGCACTTGGCAATCAACTTAAGTAATTTTTCTCCTGGTATCATGTATGTCAAGTATATTTGCGGCCATATGAGCAGGCTACAGCTTAAGACTTTGTTTTCTGGATCGTTACATCTACCCCGATTGAATCTGAAAATTCTTATGCGAAGGAGCTATCTTGCTCGCTGGAGACTGAGAGTATAAAATCAAAATTCGTTGTCGTTCAGCGAGGTAATAGGATACAAAGTTTGAAGGCTTTAAGATGGAGGCGACGTCCAACACGGAGTTCTTGATTGGAGCGGTGACATAGATTCAGGACTGAAAATGATTTTATGAACATCGTGCCGAATTGGAGATGGATAAGAAGGCTTCATGACCACGGTTGGCTCCTACAGTCTCAGATTCCCCGTGACAAGTTGAAAAATGGCATCTCCGGTCTCTGTGTCTTAAGAAGGACGGACTCCTAGAGAATACAACAAGAGACGATCCGTGCTATTTGATAAGAGAAATCCTTGCTCGAGCCCGACTGCCAAGCAATTTTAACAATTAGCTAGCTCAGACAGTCATTGCCATTTGTAAAATCTTCCCGTATTCTCAACTTCATATAAGAACCACTACAATCAATTTTTCCAAGGTCATCCAGATTTTAATGTTGTACCGAGAATTAAAACCACCAAAGCTTATTTCCACAGATTTGAACACGATAACGTGATGATTGATTGGATCATGGACACAAAAGGATATAGCTAATTTCCTTTTGGATGCCCTATAATAATAAAAAACTCCAGGCGATCATCGAGTATGCTAAGAAGTAGGCGGAATACAGCCATGATCTGGAAGAATACGCGTATGTATTATTTGCTGAAATAGATCGTCAGGGCATGGCAAATGCAGTAAGGATTCCTAGAAATGAAAATATCAAGATGCCGGTGGTTTAGGAGCAATTGCCAACAGCCATGACAGTTTGCGTGCTACAGCCTTTGTGGAGGAACTACAACGAAATCGCACTTAGGCAAATCCTGAGAGGGAGGTGGAATCGGTCTCTCGAGGGGCCACATAGAAGCGCCCATTACATGGCGGAGGCGATTCTGGACCACATTTTGATGGAAAAGAATGTATGAAATCAGCACGGCACCTGAAAAAAGTAGGAACAGCTCTCTCTTTTGGGGAGAGGGAGATAGATAATTAGTGGAGAGCACTTTCATGTGTTCTTCTTTATATGGTCGCTATTCATCTTCTGTGTTGTGCGTGCGCGTGTGTATCAAACAAAGAATGACGATACCCACCCCCACCAGCCTTTTGAGACCTCTCTATGTCATGTCCCAAATAGCCCACTAATTTTTTTTTCCTCCTCCTGTTTCCTGTACACACCTGACACCAATTACTCGGTCCCTTCTGTTCTCTTCAATAATGCATCTTGTCTTGTTTGCATCAGAAGTTGTGAACTTCATTCGTTCATCCCTCCTCTTATCAAGCTTCCTGATCTGGGTTTCAGGCGACTCTCCGAGCATCGTATTATGCGCTAGGACTATTTCTGGAAAAAAGGGATCGATCTTGAAGCCTCCTGTATGAGTTCCTTCCAGGAATTTTTGCAGTGACTATGTTGTGGCTCTAAATGAGATTAGGAATCTAGTTTACTTCAGACAACCACTGGTGATATAATAATGCCACTGCGGGATTATAAGAATGGTCGACGAAATCCTCAGAACATGTTATTGACAATTCATTTAGTCTCGTACATGCACTCAGAGATAGCGGGGGTAATAGGACTGGCTCACTTCCAAAAAAACCAGGAAAAATCCACTCGAGGGGGAAGAAGGAAAAAAATTGAAACCAGGCCATTTCCGGCTTTAAAACTAGCCTAAGGAATCCACAGAATCGGTGCAGTCTAGTCCGAGCATCGAGTTCCAAGACTGCTAGGAACATCTTCCAGGTCCCTCAGAGTCGAGTAAGTGTTATTCAGTTGCATATCGGTAATCAATTGGCGAAGCCCGCAGGTCTCCTCCTTGAGCTGGGCATTCTCCTGGAGGACCTTCTCGTTGATCTCTGACACGTGGTTCAGTTTGTCCATGAGCTGGTGGTTCTCGTTGCGCAGCCAGACGACCTGCGACCAGAGCTCATCCAGGTGCCGCTGCTTTCTCATCCGGGACCTGCGGGCCGACTCCCGATTGGATATCATCCTCCTCTGCTTCCGCTCGTTGATCAGCATGAGTTGCTGCTCGTCTGCCTCATCAGATGTTGAGTGGTTGCTGCTGAAGGAAGGCGAGGGCGCCCCAAGCTCCTGGACCTGAGATGGGAATTGGCCATTGTAGAATGTACGAGACGAGGTGTTGTAGTGATTGTAAGTGTTGGATTGGTCATGGATCATGCTCAAGTGAACTGGGATTTGGGATGCGTTTGAGGACAGGATGTAATGAAGTCCTGCAACTTCATTGGGCTCCATTTCTTTTGCACCTTCTAGGTGAATTTGATTGCCTGCAAATTTTTTAGAGGTAGGTGGAATAATTAGTTTTTGAGTTTGTCTTTGTGTGTGTGTGTGTGTGTGTGAGAGAGAGAGAGAGAGAGAGAGAGGGGGGGGGGGGAGACTGAGAGGAAATGTGGAGGAGGAAGAGGAGGTTTTTATAGGCTGAGAAAGGCCCCAACAGACCCCACTACTCGAGAAAGAAACAAAATCAAGTTTGATCGTAGGAGAGGTTTCATGAATCCTAGGCCATTTGATTATGAAGATGATTAGATTGATCTACCCATTTATGTGTTTGACACATGAATATCTCCTAAGGCCTTTCGGGTCGTGTCTCATCGAGTTCCCTTCTTTTAGTTCATGCTTAGTTCTTAGCAAGGACCCTCTGGTTTGTGAATAGCAGGAACGCCATCGACTTCATCTTGCCAGGGATTCGTCTCACTTCAAATAACAGTCCAACCTGCATACGCACTGAATCCATGTCTAGCAGAAGGTGTGCTTCTTCGCAAGGTCGTGCCCTTGCATACAGATCGCAATAATTATGAGATGGGGACAGGGCCAACGCGGGTTTGTGGATAATCATGTTTTTCAGACAAAATATGCTTACATCACAGAGAGAGAGAGAGAGAGAGAGAGAGAGAGAGTGGCTTTCTGGGGAAATAATCATGTTGTGGGTGGTGTTATTATCTGAATGGAGAAATATGATATGGCCAAAAAGATTGAAAAAAAAATTTGTGACAGCAATAATAATAATGACCATAAAAGATGAGAGGAATGGGTTTTCCTAGAAGTCAATCTCAGAAAGAAGTGGATGTTCACTTAACCGTTCTTAAGCCGATAAAGCACTGTGACGTATGGAATAGGATGTGTAAAGAGGTTGAAAAGGTGATCTGTTCTCCTATAATTTAAGAAAGATTATGTGTTGTAATGACTCAACAAACCACTTCAGTTGATAACACATCACGACTAGAGTAAACATAAGCAAGTGCGGCTGGTGTTGGTCTAAATCACGGCAAACACATCTCCGTGAAATGTTTCTCCGAGATGCAAGTCAAGACGATGTTAACTGGTCGGGAATGAAAACGGCAACCATAACTAACAAGAACTCCAGAAGCAAAACACCGAGTGCAGTGGAGTGGTAGCGTACTCTTGAAACATTATGGACCAAAATTTCAGATAACCGACAGATATCATCGGCGACAAGATAGAGGATGCTTCAACGATCAACTTGTGCGGAAATAGAATTAGATGCCAAGCTGGACTAAGGACCACTAAACTGTAACATATCATCGAGAAACTAACAGTTCTTAATATGCAGGTACTGAACATGCCATCTGAAGAATAAACTAACTAGTTACTCTTTTGAGTTCATCAGAGTCTGCTGTTCAATTCTAGGTCTATGGACTCTCGGTCCACTCGACTGTATCATTATATTCTCATTCTGAACAATTCCTCTCCGCCCATGAACATTGCAAGGTTTTGCAGGACCACCTGATCTCGCGCCCTATGACTCCGCCATTCAGCAAATCTCTATTGTAAAAAACAAAAGCCAGCCATTTCTAACAACTATCATTACGTAGCAGAATTCTGAAAATGGGCATATCCATAACTTTTCTAGACTTTCCATTTCTAGAATGTACTGGCAAATGCATCACCCTACTTCATTAATATCAAGTTTCTTCTTTCTGCATAAGTTGGGAATTGCTTATCAATTCTCCGGAAACCCTAGATATATAATTGATACTGCTGACAGAAGCAACCACTCTTTCAAGATATATATCTCCACGGATGATGTGTAGAGAGAGAGAGAGAGAGAGAGAGAGAGAGAGAGAGAGAATTCTAATATTAAGTAATCCTATAAAATCAGATGAGATGTGAGAACTCAAAAAGAAAGAAAAAGAGGGAGAAGAGCTGGCAATCAATTTGTGGGGGCTAAGTTGGAGTGTCCAAGTTGCTACGTATTGATTTTAATTTTACTTGTGGGAGGACAGTGGTTTCTCTTGGCCACTCATTGCTTAGCTTAAAAGGGTTGCTGCATTTGTTTAAACGCAGAATAATGCCACAAGTTGGCTGACCTCAACAGGACAAACCAAAGTACAAGCAGTGCAATTGAACT
Organism: Melaleuca alternifolia; assembly: GCA_019926035.1. Taxonomy (NCBI): domain Eukaryota; kingdom Viridiplantae; phylum Streptophyta; class Magnoliopsida; order Myrtales; family Myrtaceae; genus Melaleuca; species Melaleuca alternifolia. Next base: position 1,591,255 of record JAGKPW010002416.1, on the reverse strand, counting down.
TGGCAGGTAAAGGATGAAGATGATGTGCTAAGCTTAATCTCGTGCTTTAATCAATTTACCCACAAAGAAGCTACTCTCGATGGGAGATAGGTAACCAGTTTGGCTGAGATGGATTAAACTTTTAGCTTGCAAATCTACTATAGCATGAGAGTCTAATTACGCGTCTTCTTGATCATATTAGAATTATATTTGGCATGTACTTCTTGTCTGTCTTGTTTCTTGTTCGCGAATTTTCTGCCTGATTCACGTGTAAAATATTCAGCACTATTTGCACGTGGGGCTTACCCAGTCATATTACATAATCTCTCTTCACCTAATAGCCTCATTTTTTAGGTGATGAATCCAAACAATGTGCAATAGGAACTGCAACAGCCATTTATGCTCTGCTTATGCACCAAGTTATTGATCCTCCAACTAGTTTCTGAAGAGTAGGAGGGGGGCCCTAGAACTAAATGTGAGGTGCCAATTATTTCCAACCAACCCCATTTCCCATGGTGTCAGAATATGTGCAGTGAATTTGGGTCTGATGTCTGAGTTTAGCATGATCACTTATCTCTGGTTAAATTATTGCCACGAATATGGAGAAGATTGATCTCTCCATCTATTCATTTTGCATTTTGACTATTTTGGCACTTAGATGCACTCAACTGGTTACAGTCACGGTGAATGAGAAATCTAGTGACATGGGTGATTGATTAGGGCGGTAAATGGTGGTCTGAATGTACTTTGAAATGCAATCTTTCCATTATATGTAAAGCCCCAAATGAGTACGACCACTCAAGTTGAATTTGTGAAAACCAATTAATAAAGTCAGTTGAATAGTATGATAGACAGCGAGTCGGTGTGCAGCCTCCCAATGAGCCAAATCGATCGTATGAAATACATTAAACTAGCCATGGGTTAGGAAAAAATGGGGTGTAGATGTACTACCAAATGCAATCCTTCTATCGTATGTAAAGCTCTAGTACGAAGTTAAAAAAAACATCGCGTGTATAGGAAGATTCGTTGTGTAGCTATTGATATGATTGACGATGTGTGGACATTCAAATAAGCGAATCATACAGGGCACTTAGAAAGAACCAGCTGCATCACTTAGTATATCCGTACTATAAATTCGGTCTTAGTACACTTAATCTTTCTCTGGAAAACTATGCTTGGGAATACTCTCTGTCGCTCTCTCTCTCTCTCTCTCTCTCTCTCTCTCTCTCTCTCTCTCCCTGTGTGGATGGAATATAGTCAACAAAAATCATGAGACAGATACAGACTAGTCTTTCATTTCATGTCTGGTGATTGCTCTTGCTTTGCTCCTCTCCTTTTTTATCTTTTTCATCTTGACTGGAGCTATTCTTTTGCTCCTCGTCTCCGTCCGATTTCCTCTTTCACTTTTGAATTTGCTTTGCTTTATTGTCTTTTGTGTGAAGGGGGGTTGAGGATGACTCATCGAAATACATGCTTTTGTCAAAAACGACATTAAGCTCCGCAAAGCATGAACTATATAAACAACTTGGATAGGATTAGATGGAAGTCCATATAGTCAAATTCTTGGTCTACAGAAATAGCTTTTTTTTTTCATTATGTTGGAACTGATCTCAGCAATTCCATCGTTCATGCCTTGTTACTATGCCAAGGCTCCAATTTGATCCCCATGTGGTATCACATCATCGGATATGTTTCTGTGTTTCTAGTTCCAACCATATCAGTGAGTGCGTGTTCGGAGTGATGTTTCTTCTTGGACTTCTGTCCTCTTGCCTTCAAATCTGTATACTGATTAAATTTCTCGAGGTTAAATGGAACTACAGTGTGCTGCTCCATAAGGCTAATGGGTGTTTGGTGCGTCCTAAATTTATCTACCTAATGAGAAATTCTCACCATACCAATGTTCAAAAAGCGCACTAAAGTTTGTTCTACGGGATGAGATCCTTCCCCCGAACTAGTGTCTTTCCATTCAAATTATTGGTCCATCTATATAAGGGTGGCCATGGAATTTATATTTAATGGCTCATGATCCACTCTGGCAAGGTCGGAGTGACCGCCGAGACAAGAGGGCTAGAAGAAGGTGTGGGTTTAAGTAACACATCGATTAAGGCAGAGTTTCCCTAGATTATACACAAGAGTTGTCTTTCGACGGAACCATGTTGTTTAGTATTGGAAAACCATTGTTCAAGTGAAAGCATCACTTGAATTGATGACCTTATGGAAAAGTGCTTATCTATACATCAAGGGACAAAAAGAGAAAGTGAATTAATCCAGAGATGTCATAATATCATATCAAAGCATGACCCTCTCCATTTGGTGGCTGGTTCAAGGACGCTATGGTTGGCCTATCATGGGCTCGAATAAGGTGCAACTCTTGGTCGGGATAATGAAAGGGACAAGAAAAAATTGCATAATAGAGAAGAAGAGGGATAGAGCTTTCTAGCATTATACGGGTGAAACTAAGAGGTGACTTTACGAAGTAACAACGTTATATAATATTGAAACTCCAATATTAAATGTTCTAAGATAAAAGGGGAAAATTACAGAAAAAATGTCATAAGCCTATTACACTTTTTTTTTTCAATCCAATCCGAAATCTTTAAATTGTGTAAATTAAGTCCTAAGCCTATTGCACATTTTTTTTCAATTAAGTTCATCTCGTAAATTGATGATGTGACCATCGAGCGTCCAATAGCCATAGCCAATGTTTTTTTTTTTGGGTAATGATCCATAGCCAAAGTTGACACGAAGTATTTTTTAAATTTTTATACATTTATTTTCTTTTTTTAATGTGGCCGGAGATGACTAGGCAACCTTTATTGATCATACCAAAAAAAATGAAAAGCCAAAATTTTAAAATTTATCCTATCAACGCCACCATGCCATGTAGGATGCATGTCATTCATGTTAGCCATTTCTGGTATAAATGCAATATGTTTAAATTTAATTAACGCAATTAAAAATTTTAATTTTGAATTGTATAAAAATACAATAAGTTTAAGATTTTTCTCATATAATTTTCTCAATATGAGAGCACTGCAAGTTTGGATAATTTTCTAGGAACGTGCTTACTTATATGCCAATTGACATATCCATGAGACTCAATATATAATGGTCCAAATCAAATCGGTAAATCCAAGAGTCTCACCTGATTATAATAGTCGAACTTTACTAAGGCACCAATGGAGGCACCAAATAGGGTAGATGATCCATTCCTATATCAGCCTTTAACAATAAAGTGGGAAGCATTCATGAGTGAGTTATCACCGGCTTGCAATGAATACTTAATCGGTAGCTATAACAGGCGAAGACATTAGATGTCTCCAGACTGCTGCTGCGATATGTGCTGAAGAACCAGCCACGCGTATTAAGATTAACTAGAAATTCATGAACAAGAAGGTGAAGGGGGGAGAGAAAACAAGAAGGTGGCAAGATCGATTCCAGGAAATTTATACTTCTCTATCCCAATGATCGTTCCCTCCAAAGTTGTAACGGGCGTTTTTCTCAAACACAACGCGAAGCGAGTCTGTCATCTTCACCAGCTACGATCTCTACGCCATATCTTCTTCTTTTTCCTTCTTTTCCCTTATCGAGGGACGCCCTTTCTTCCTCCAAATTATTCACCATCATGCGGAATGATTGCCAGAGGCTACGCTGGGGAAAGGGACGACATTGGTTCAGGCTTTCAGCAGGAGCACTGCCCTAGAATCCCGCGAGCTGTCATGGAGTGAAGGGAACTTTGATTTAACAACGGCAGCGCCCCTTTTTAGTACCCACCCCGCAGATTCCCTTTAACCCTAAAAGAGACCGCACAGATATCTCTCCCACGAAATCAGCGCCCCTGAAAAAACAGGGGATCCGATCCCCCCCTGGCCTCCTCCCAACCATTGGGGAAGAGTCAAGACCGACCCGCGACATTCTATCAGTGAATAGTTCAAAATTCGAGGCCCGATTTTTACTTCCCCCGTCCTGCTTTAGGGGCTGGAGCTGGCGGCTTAAGATCCGTTCCCGGTTCGATTCCGAGTCGTGCTCTGGAGAATGGAATCGGCCGGGATCGATTCGGGTCCTCGCTACAGAGTTACTAATCGAGTTTGAATTGATCTTTTGAAGTGATTTTCTTTCTGCTTAAATTCAAGTTAGAGGAGATATTTTATGCGTAGAATACATGACTTTGTGTGAATCGGTCTTTAACCTTTTAATCAAATAAGAAAGAATACAAATGGATCCTGACTCTAAATCAAAATTTATCGTTATAATAATCAAGCATTTGTTAAAATTTATATTCTATGTGATCTCAAAACAACATGAGGTAGACTTGCTTCGCCTGTTATTAGGGATGTGCATGGTCTAGGTCGATTTCCAAGCAATCCAATGGGACCGAGAAAATTCTAAACAAAAAATTTAAATTTCTTTATTAATTTGGTAAATATTAAAACTTCAAAAAATTAGTTGAGTTTTTTTTTTTACTTTTTTACATCTTTAATTTTAGTATGATATTAAAAATTTAGTCAGTTCCGTACGGTCTGATCCATCCCATCGGGAATGATCAACACTTCCGCTCTGGACAGTTTTCGGTTTGCACACTCAAAATTGCCCACCCTCACCTTTTGTGGATGCCCTAAAATGATTTACTGCAAAATATACGCAACAATCATGAGAAAAGAAAAGTAGGACGGAGAAGAGAAAAACGCGGGCGCATGATAGATGTAACGTGTGGGTCCCTTGCTAACAAGCGCGCATGGGCGCCCGATGCACCATTCCTCTCCCTCATTGCTCAACCGGTCACCTCATCTCCAAAAGCAAATCTCTCTCTCTCTCTCTCTCTCTCTCTCTCTCTCTCTCTTCTTTTTCCAGGTTTGCCACAACCACGAAGGAGTATGCAAATTTGGGGCAATCTCACTTGCACCAATTGTGCACCCCACTAAGGTGACCCATTGCAAAAAGAGATTTTCACCCATGTTTCTTCAATTATGACCAATCTAGACATAAATCACATTCTAGTTAAACAACCTCGAGAAGATTTAACTAATCCATGTCACTAATCTTGACTAAATGCACAAGAAGAAGAAGCTAGATAGGTTATGGTTGGCGGGTTTTTGAAGATGGTGTTGTCCATCATCTTGAGAGGCCACTCAAGATCGAGAATAGTAGAGTGATGATTAGCTATTATGTGTTAAACAAAAGAAGTATGCATAGTTGAGATAATTGTTTTGATTGCTTAAGTGGCCATAGATGTTTCTGTTGACTGTAGATACACAGAGTATTGATGGAAATGGATTGATACTCATATGTTGCGATCTCACGCGATCGTATGAATTTCACTAAGAATATGTAGTGCCATCATTGGTTGTCTTGAATCGTTGTACTATTAAAGTTTCCTCCGCGCATGTTATTGATAATATCCCATCTGACCAACTAAACATCATCATAAAGAATATAGGGCTAGACTAATCAAAATATGCAAAATCGACCCGAACACCACCCGACCCGTCATTCCAAAAATAATAACGATAATCTTTTTTTTATCCCACTACTTTCTCCCCCCCTTTTTTTTTCTTTTTTTCCCCTTTGTTTTACCAATATTTGCTTAGCATTGGTGGTTAAGGAAAATACCCACTTTACCCCCCACAGTGGCAATGCAACAAAGATAAACTTAAAGCATGTTTCATCACCCTAGGGCACCGAGTGATGGGATGTGGAAGGAGCAATTTGATTGGATCACTCGTGTCAAAATGGTCTAAGCCTCCCTCTACCTAAAAGCCATTGGCGCATGCTTTGTATGTTTAACTTTCCCATTCACATCAGCAAAGACATGAAAACAATTGGCCTATTGTGGATAGGCCCATCGCAAGTCTTGTGGGTCTCCAAGACCTTCATCGCATAGTCATTGTTAAATAATACTTTATACTATAAACTTAATATCATTACTATTCTGCTGAAGGGTGCAATGTATCCATATGGTCTACAAAAGTTGGGTGCTTAATTTGATTTCTTTGGTTCATATGATAATTTGCAAGCTGAGTTAGAGATGCTTACGTACATGAGATTTGAAAGCAGGTCTTAATCCACTAGCAAATGAATGGGAAATTAAGGTAGTGGATTAATTGTCTTTTAGCTATAATTAATGGTTTTTGTGCTTTGCGTGATTAAGAGTGCCACGGTAGTTTGGTAATTGATGGTGCCTTGTCGTCATCGTCGTTGTTAAGGCAGTTGCTATCGCATCATCTTAAATTATCCAAAGATCAGAGGAGAGAACTGTTCATGTTCTGGCCATTTGTCCCTTCAAGAGCATGAAGATGCGTGATATGAAGGTGCCAACATCAGTTGTAATTAAAACAACATTGTCCTTTTGGCTAAGGCAAGATGAAACTCGAGAGCAGTATTGGAGATAGGAAGGTCAGTTCATGAAAGTAGTGTGATTTTAGTTTTCACTTGGGTGCTAATTAGTCTCCATTTTTCTTTAAGGCTCGTTGCTATAGTTTTTTCCGCCCTCTTGTGCCGGTTAGATGGAATCTTTTGAAACGGAGCACAATGGTTTATTACGATTCGAGCTAAATGTTACTGTTTGAAATACAATTTTCGACATTTCAAATATCCGACTTGCTATTAATATTGACCGCTCTAGTGATCTCCTCTTCCATGTCCGAGCAGACATGGGATGCCGGAGCAAACCGCCTTTGGACCCCTGATAAACTAACCGTCGGCAACTTGACTCATTTTATCACTCTTTTCATTCCGAGTCCATGAGAACCCATCATTGATCAAATATTTCCTCTTCTTCATTCCTGTATTCACAGGCCAATAAATTCCTCGACGTCAACAATTTACCGGAACAAACCCTTGCCGCTGGCGGGCGATTATACCCTCATATATGGGTATTTCGCAGTACATTCATAGTAACTCAAGTGACAACATCATTGCTCTCGACAACTTAAGCTGTCATGCTATCCTAAGATGGGCTAGGCCGCAAGTTGTACATGCCCTACTCTCGATGGCGAACAAGATTCCCGAAAATCCCAGTCCGAAATCCGGGGACGAGACATCTCGCTGTGATTTTCGAAATCCATTTTGACAGAGAAATACAATCACGGGTCCTCATGCCTTGCGGGAGCGATGCAGAATGTCGTGATGGGCGTGCGTGTGTTCTGGTAGACAGTGTGCTCTAGGACAGACTCGAGACCAGGCTGTGTTGCTTCATGCCTCATCATGATATCCTACTTTGTTTCTTCTGATGTTTCCGCCCCCTTTGTGTTTCTTCCCCACCTCAGCTTTTACCTTTTCCGGTTCGGATATGCACAAGCCGTGATCATTTCCCTAATCTAATTTTTGCTGACGAGTGTGCTTGGTCAACCTGGTAATGAAAACCTCCACGGAAAGAACGTGGTATAGAGTCCACAGAGCGGGGGCGCGGGGCGATTCTATGTCAAGCACTCGAGCAACTGTGAAAAATACCATTCATCCTGCCCGATCACCCTTGTCTTGCCATGTCCTAGCCAATTGTCGAGCGATCAAATAATAACCCGTGCGTTATACAAGAAAATGAAAAACACGCCTCACTTTCATCGTTGCGAGCATATTCTCGAACATTTGCTGACCAAGAGAAGGAATGTCAAGAACATCGATCCCGATTCCCGATCCTTAGCATGGCCAATCGTGCGAACACTTATATGTTTGCTTATACCAATTCGTCGTCAGTGGGATAAATCCATTAGGACAGAGAAGCCACAGCAGTGATTTTCTCGCCTTGCGTCCCAATTTGCGTGCTCAGAGAGGAAAAGGGGTGAGTGGCGGCAGCTTCTGGGACGTTCGAACCTTTGCCGTGGCTGGTGGGGATGTGAGTTGATAAGCAGAAATGACAAGGGTGGAAGAAATTGGGGAACATTCGGTAAGAAGGAAGAGAGACACACATCACAAAGGGCAGGCCAATCCATAATGGTCAGCCCCCACACAAAGCCTCAGCAAATATCTTCCGTATCCTAACGCTTGCTCTTTTTCCATGTTAACTTTATTTATTTGTTCATTGATTAGTTAATTGATTCTTCAAAAGCCAATCTCAATGGAAAAGTTTTTCGGACAGTCCCTCCCCAAATTCGAGTGCTCTCGATTGATTGCTCCTGTGGAACACTACCGAGGGGATTCAGAATCAGAGCCACAGAAGTGTGAAAACGACCCATTCTTTGGTTTCTTCCCTTTCCCTTTTCTCTTATTGGGGGTTGTTGCTCAGGTCTCGTGCTGGCTCTGACGGCTTATTTTGTCTCCTTCTGCATCACACTTAGGAACAGTGATGAGCATACTAAATCACCCAATGAACCTGTTCGATTTTCGAAATTTCGATACAGGTACGATCCTTGATTCCTAAAATAGAATCGGTTTCTGGGTGGTCCAGTTCCCGATTTCTAGAATGCGAGCCACCCGGACCGGACCGATTATATAATTTAATGATAGAACAAACTTTTCCTCTTCCATCGGCGAAAGTGCAATGTCATATATGATCTTTCTTCCAATCTTGCAAGGGTTTTGGAGTTCTGCACTCATGAAGATTCTCAAGCATTTCTGTCTAGAACTGATACAAATCTACGAAGATTGACTGAGTTAATTGGTTTTAGCTTGAACCATATATTTTCTGGGCCATATGTTGACCGCTGAGTTTGATTTGTAAGTTTAAGTATCATTGATGTCTCATTTATTTTTTCTTGTTTGCCAATTCTTTGGTAACTTTGTTCCTCAAGGACGCGAGTATTACATATTGTTGGATTGGATCGTGCTTATTGGTACAAATTCAATTTTTATTTGATTTTTTCGATCCCATTGGATCACTCAGGAACTGGATCAGACCCAATCCTAGGGTTAGTTGGTCCGGTTCCCGGTTCCAAGAGGAAACCGGATCGCCTGAGGAATTGATCACCCTTATTTAGGACACACCCACAAAAAAACGTTTATTAATTTTTTTTTTGGAAAAATACGTATGATTAGATCAATATGCACACTGAATAAAGTAAGGACACCATTTTTTCGAAAAACGTAAAAAGTTGAATGTAAAATTGTCTATAAAAGCAGTATTCTAATGAGAAACTTCGAGAATGTATGGATGGATTTTACAATTAGGTTCTCTGGGTTTATCTTGTGATCGATAGGATATGTTCCTTTTTGTTATATCCCTTCAGACAATAATTATAGAAAATCGAATCGTACACATATAAAATAGATGAACATCCGAGAAAAAGAGTGGCAACGAGTCCACAATGATTATCAATTGGGCAGAAGGATACAAGCAGGACATGATGAACAACGCACTGCATTTGTTTATGGCCCCGTTTGGTTGGGCATTTCAAATGTCCATCTAGCCTTCAAAGCTCATTTGGCCAAATTATATCTAGTTCAGGAGTTTTTCGTTCGCACGAAATATTAGAATGCTGATCACATATGAAACCAAATAATGCAAATGGAGAAGTCCTCCCTGACATATCTGATTTCTCATCCTCTACTATGTTTGATTATTAAAATGGGTGACGCAGACACCGCTCGATAAGATACAGTCATTTCGTCGCTCCCCGAACGATGCCATTGGTCTCGAAAGACTTATAGATTTCCGCTCTCTTCGGTGAATAATTTGTTCGAGGAGTCGTAATACCAACTCTCCGGCCGGGCGAGACCATTTTTGCCAGAGAAGAAACAGGCATCTGTCTTGCCATCTCATAGCAGTAAGAACTTCCGACTTTGCAGTGCGTCAATGCAAATGATGGGGAAAGTGGAAGAGGCTTATGCAATGAACTTGAACCAGAAATAATATCAGTTGATATGGCAACGAAGTTCTGCCTGATCAATCAGGCTTAGACAATTTCTTCCGAAAGTACAGTGGCCTCAAGTTCGGCTCCATCGTCCCAATGGCATAGAAGAAAAAACCAAAAGTGCAATCGCATAGTAGTAACAGAAATAGAATCAATCAGCTGAGCCACTTAACCTGGTCCCAGATGCAAAAGCAACAAGAACAACGGCACTTAATTACTCATATTGATCCGCTTAACCCATTTCGACGCATTTATGTGCAATCCAACCTATAAAAAATTTATATCAACCTAGTGAACTCAATTGAAGCTCCTAATGAGTATATGTTATTGTATAAAATTCAATTATGATGATAAAAAAATTAGTTTTCAATTAGGGGTGTCAAATGGGTAGGTCGGATAAAAAATATCCAACCCATATTGACCCATTAACCCGCTTTAACCCAATTTTGTACAACACAATTTTAGCGAACCATCCTGATGAGACTCATATTGTTAAAACACTTCCATAAATAACCAAGTCCGGAAAAATTTGCTTAATGATTTTTTAAAAATATATTGTTAAAATAATTTTATGCAATACAATATAATTGATAATTCTTTTTGAAATTTTAATTATTTTATTTTTGAAAATAACTATTTTTTTTTTGCTTTTCCTCTTCCAATTGACGGAGTTTAGTGAATTCATCCCTCGTCTCTTGGCTCAGAAAGAGAGAAAAAGGAGAAAAAAGAGAAAAAAAAAGGAAAAATAATCAAATTTTTTTAAAAATAATTATATTATCATAAATTTCATAATTAAAAATAAATTTTTAATAATACTTAAAATGACTTATCAATAACACTTAAACCTAATTTAGTAACTCTCATTTAAAACTCATTTAAGACACATTAGGTTATTAAGTGACTCATTTAAGATCCATTTAACATTTTAAGCTAACTCATTTACGGCCCACATTATTATGGATCTTTCACCCATTTTGCAACATTTACTTTCAAAACCGCGTAGAATTTTAGATTTTCATATTGATTCACAATGAAGAAATAAGAAAAAGTAAGTACTTGATAGTGAACTTATAAAATCATAGCAACAAATAGCGTGTAATTAAAATTTTAATTAAATGTTATGTAAGATACAAGAAGATGATTCATACTCACCATAAATGCAGTGCCAAGAACTAAGATAAAAAAAAATTACGTAAAGATAACAATGTCAAATGCAACCATTGAAAGATATACGTAGTTGAAACCTATGAAATTTAGAGTGAACTTAAGCCTATAAAGACTTCTCTAAACTCGGAACGATCCAAATAATGCAATGAAAAAGAGAGCTGTAAATGTGGATTGACTTTGGATAAACTATGAGCCCACTTAATTTTTTTTCTTTATATTTTGTCATTCTAAATCATTTACTGGACATAATTAATCCATGTAATAACTCAACTCATCAAATATGGATTAAGAAATGAGCAGATGACCCATTTTGACAGGTCTACTGCTTAGATGAAGCCTAAACTGAATTCGAAACAGCAACATGAGCCCATCAAATATATATGACCCATTTTGACAAGTCTACAATTTAAGTGAACCCTAAACTGAATTCGAGATAGCGACATGAGCCCGTGGCCGAAAAATTCTCCAAATTCCATATGGCGGAACTGGGCTCTGCGCACCATTCGCTTCTCCCAAAGTCCGATTTAGTGTAATGTGGCCTGGGCAGTCATTGATCGCGTGCGAAAGAAAAGGTCTACCAGCTGAAAGCAAGTTGACTTTGATCGTACTACAAATCAGCTAAAGCAAGTTGACTTTGATCGTACTACAAATCAGCTCCATGATGCCTCAACCCCGGCATGCATCTTTTGCTAATGTCTCTGGAGAAACATCCTGGAAAGTGCCAATGCATATCCAGAACAGGTACGCACGAGTGAGGATTAGCCACCATCGACACACGACGGTACTTTACCCATCATTATTCAGCCTATATTTCTATCACACACAAGCATAAGCACAAGCTTAAGCATACCATATCGATGCTTGCCAAGATGGTATCGCCATGTCGGTTGTATTATATCTCCAGCATTCAAGAGAACATGTGCCGTGTCTCCGAGTTTTACTTTATTTACCTGCAGACTTTCTTGATCCGATAAAAAAAAAAGCAGAAAGGTAGAAGTAGGTGCATGCAACCTATCTATGTGTCTTTTTCCTGACAAAGACAAGGAGCATCACTTACCAAAAGACTCTAAAAAATCATTCATATCGTGTTTCATTTATGCAAGCCTCACATGACACTATAAAACTGCAAAGACCAGTTCATGTGACTAAACACTTGATTATATTAATAGGCCACCATAACATCACATGCATAAGCTCTTTGGTTTCCTAACTGTCTAGATCCTCATCATGATTAAAAAGAAAAAAAGAGCTGATTTATTCAAAAGTTGTGTATGGGTTTTGTTCAGTATTTAGAGAACACTCAAACAAGTAAGTAAGATTGAATGTATTATCAAGCTATTACAATAAGCTCATCAGTTTCCAGCTCTCTGATTTTCTAATAATCAAAGAAAACAAAGCTGATCTTCCCAAAAAAAAGGTTTAATCAGTAGCCATAAAGTTAAAAATCACTCGATCCAAAATAACAAGGAATATAGAAATATGCAAAAGGATCATTCCAAGATTAAAAACACTTAAATTTCCAAAGCTTGTTCCTCAATGTGGGAAGAATTAAACTCTGGATACTATCTCATGTTCAATGTGATTTACTTACAGGGATCTAAACCAGAAGGTTGTCCTGGGAATCATGTCAATATATTTTATTTATGCAGATCGACTTCAAAATTTGAGAATCTGCAACAGGGATGCTAACAGTGATAGGTGATCAGGGAGACATTGCATCTTTTCTATGTTCTAAAGTCATGTTTAATAAAAAAATTACCAAAGAATCCGCCACCAACAATTAATATTCTCCTATTAACAATGAAACAGAATATTCTCTAACAGTCTTTCCCTCGACATCCTCCCAAATAGAATAAGTAATTCATGAAAAGATATACTCAAACTAAACTTCTCCTACAACAATCAAATAGCAAGTAGTAGCCAGACCATTATTAGCTTCCTTTGTGGTTAATGTTTGACGAATTCTGCTAAAGTTCTCTTCTCATGACTATATGTAGTGCCAAACATAAACTACTTTTTCTTGAGCCCACAGAGATGAACACCATTGTTTGATCAGCTATTCTCGACATCTCTGAGAACACATGGAAGCATCAATATTCGAATATCACGCAAAATCAAGCGCAAACCTCACCAAATATAGCTAAATGTTTATCATATCCTTCTCAAAGAGAGTAGAGCAAGTAAAAAATTACAATAACTGATGGGGATAAGCAACTGATTCTTGAAGAGAGCATATATGTCACCAACCATGCAATAAGACTAACAAAATGTATACTAATTGTTTCACCATGCCAAGGTGACACTCCCAATGTGGCATATGTACATTTCCTGTATAAATCATAGTATGTGCAAAAACTACACGGCCAAACATATCCATCATCGCCAGCAATTCAACCATCTTACACATTGTAAGCCAAAGGAACACTATATACATTGCGCCAGGGACAATCTCATTCAAACAGTTCGAAATCCTCACTGACCTGAGAATCCCACATGACCATCCGTCCGCTGCTCCGGCCTTTACTCCGTTCGTACTCCAAATCATCCGTTGGCAACTCATATCGACAGATCGGACACGAGTTTCGAATCGCCAACCACGGCAAGATACAATCTCCATGATAGTAATGAGAACAAGGCAACTTCCTCACCCCATCCCCAACCGATACCTCATCCTCACAAACCGCACAAACTCCACCGCACAACTGTACATCCGATTCACTCAGGATAATCAGAGGCAAATCATCCACAGCTGCTTTTGCAGCCGGTGGACTTCCCCTAATTGCGACTTCGTTTTCTATGAACTGATCTAACAAAATGTCAAACTCAGCGGCGTAAAACAAATCATCAGGAGCAGCTGAATGAGGATCGGAGTCCCAAATTAAGTTCCTCTGCATATTGTTCACCGCAAGCAGAAACTCCCATTCCAGATGACGCGCAACGGGATCATCATCTTCTTCTCCACCATCTAACTCCTCGGTAAAATTTTCTGACGAGATCGTCACTTCTTCGTCCCCATCGTGCGCTTGCTCGCTCACCTCCTCCCAATCAAGCTCGTCAGCCAGGTTCCTCTGAGATTCCAATTCGAACGACTCCAAATTCTCGGGATCCAGAAACTCCGAATCCGAATCCGAATCGATGCTGACCACTCGCAATCCAGCGCTTCGCAGATTCACCTCTTCGGCCGCGGCGTATTCGATCGATTCGGGAACCGGTTCGCGCCGATCCGAATCGATCTCCAGCCCCGACCCCGCACCACCAGCAGCTCCGACCTCGACAATATCTTCAGCATCGCAAGCCGAATAGGAACCGTCGGATTCCGACTCGGAACCGGAATCGAAGGCCGGCGAGGGGGGCGCGAGAGCTACGGGAGAGCCGCCGGCGACGTAGAACGGTGACGAGAGGGAATGGTTGACGTACCAGTCGAAGCGAACACCGGACTCCAGGGTTTCGGGATCCTCAGGCGAGCTCGCCATTGGAAACGTTTTTGGAATCCGAACGAATTCTTCGATGATTACCAGATTACGAGGCAATCATTAGTAGATGAAGCTCTTCTTGTTCATCAACGACCCGCCAACTCGCTTCGCCGCTCTCAGATCTTCTTCATCCCTTCCTTTTTCGTTTTTGGAGTGCACGCGCCGCTTCAGGCTCTGGCGTTCATGGAGGAGGGCGAGCAGGAAGACCATTTTCCAGTTCCAGGTGGGGCCCCGGAAAAGATCACGGGGCTGGAATTGGGCCGGGTAGGATCCGCCTGACTCAAACCCGTCATTGATAAGTCTTGTACTTCACAGTTCACGCACACGTTTTTCATTTCATTTCTTTTTTTTGGTAACCAAAGTGTCCAGGCCAGCTTGCGTACACCTCGACTATTCATTGAGAGAGACTAGCACAGCAACCCACTGCCACAACCCCCACTTAAATCACAGGCGCTTCATTGAAAAATCGAATCCAAGATTTCAACGAAATTTAAGTTCACCCTAATCAGCTGAGTTACCCATGAGTGAGTATATTTTTTATTGCTTTCTTCCATTTCCTTTCTTTTTTCTTTTTCCTATATAGGATAATTACCTTTGAATAATTGCAAATGAATAATCAAAGCCAATCATATCACGTAGAATGACCAGCGTTTAATAAAGCAATTTCTAGCCAATTGACGACACTTGAAAATATTTCGAATTCGATTTTGGCACAATTGAAATAGATTTCTTCAATTTTCTCTTTGAATAATTGCAAATGGACAATCGGAGCCAACCGTACCATGTACTACCATTTATTCAGAGATTTCTAGCCAATTGGCAACACATGAAATATTTAAAATTCAATTGGCTCAATTGAAATAATTTATGATTGACTAATATAATTACGATATGTTTAAAAAATTAGTAATTCTACCTTCTTCTTTTTTCTGTAAATCAAAGGTATGAACATGAAGAACTGACCACTTCGAATTCCATCAAACTCTCTCTAAAAAATTCACAGATTGTACCTATATAGATGACCGTGATCCAAGGCAAGTTCTGGGGTGAATTCTAGCTATTCCTGCGAAGTACGAATTGGCTTGGACCTACCAACTTGTTGTGGTGATTTATGCCACTAATTTCTAGTGCATACCTTGCACAATGTATGGTCTGTAAATTGCAGAAATGAACTCTGGTTATTAGGGATTCCTACTAAAATTAGATTTAGTAAATGAATGGACACATTTTGATTTTCTGTTTGAACAACCAAGGCCCAAATTGATGGACAACTTATTCAATTAACCGATCAAAGCCCGACATAACGTTTAATAATCACATCTAAGTAAAAGGTCTCGGTACGTCTAACATTGTCGTATGGCAAGACTAATTTCGTAACACCATGTCGAATGCTTGCACGAGGCATCAACAAAATTCACCGGAGCTTGACATTAAACCTTTCTCTCGGATCCTATAATTGCTAACATATGTTTGAATTAGGATCATTTCCAAGAAAAAAAGTTCTACTTTTCTAACGAAATCTTTCGTATACGAATTCCAGCTCACGTGACCTTTGGACGACGTCGTGGCGGTGATGCCGATGAATTTTCGTTTTGCGCGCAATTAGAATGCCATACCGTCTAAGATGAAGTTCTTTGATTTGTTCTCATACCACAAAAGAGCGTATAAGCTGTGCTGTATTTGCAAGGAGATCGAACTAGTCGCGACTTTCTTCCAAAAGGCGCCCTTCCAGTTAATGTGGCCTAAGGCCTGATGATGCATATTCTCAAGATCTTTACTCAATACAGAATCTAACAAAACAGAGTAAGCATAGGTTCGTCATGCCGGCCGGCAGAAGAAAAGACCGGAAATGATCGCGACTTGATTGGAACAGGTAGAAATAGGTGTCGACTACGCAGCGGACAGGACTACAGCTCAAGCATATTAATCTCTGTAATGTACAGCCATATTAATCTCTATAATGTACAGCCACGGGGTTGCTCTTTCAGTGTACCTTACCTTCAATACCGGACATGACCTCCTTTACAGATTTGTATACCTCTTCGATTGGCCGCTCAGCATCAATCTAAGCCACCCAAAGGATGGCCAGAAGGGAAAAAGCCGAGTCAGCCAGTGATCACCGACACTCATTTCCACAAGCAGACACACGCAAAAGCAAAAGAATCGGCACTTACCTTTCGAACTTTGCCCTTTGAATTGTAGTAACGAATCACAGGAGCAGTCGATTCGGAGTAAACTTTGAGACGGTTCCGAATGGTCTCGGCATTGTCATCAGCTCTTCCCTTCATGGTTGCAAATTTAGCACTCAGAGAAACTGATTTACTTCACAATTGGTTCTAAGTAGAGGAACACAGCAAAGCATTTCCACCTGATTCCTGCTTAGAAGGCGCCTTGTTGATTCCTGCTCTGAGCAATCGAAGAACAGTATGGCATCAGGCTCAATCTTCATCTGCATGGAAAATTACTATAAAAAAATTGACCAGAGCAATAGATAGTCAAGTGTGATAAATCATTGAACAGTAATATATGATATAGAACAGAACTAATGGCGCACAGTGTTCTCGGCCGCAGCGAGATTTTCTTCGTTACGTGGGAAACCGTCAATGAGGAACTTCTTGCTTTCGCTTCTGCGCATCGCCTGCTGCAGAAGCTTGACAACTATTTCCGACGGAACCAGCTTTCCTTCTTTCTTTAAGTCCCAGATCATCTTTCTGTTATATGAAAAGCAAATGTTACAGCAAAGTCATCCTAGGAGGGTTAACTCAACGCCTTTCCTTAGGACATTCTCAAATTAGAAACTAAGAAACCAGTTCAACAACATGCACAAGTTAAAAGTTTCTTTGCTTTTGGTTATCTGAAAGTTCAAAAATTTTAAACAGTACCCTTCCTCGGAACCAGATTCGACTTCTTTTTGCAGAAGATCGCCAGTGCTCAAGTGGGTATACCCAAACTCTGAAGAAATCTTGGAGCAGTGGGTGCTCTTCCCACTTCCGGGACCGCCTGCCAAATCACTATTGACGTAATCACTGCAAACTTAATGGAAGACACAGGGAACATTAGAGAATATCCTATAGGAAATTAGGTAATATCAAGCTTTTCCTCGAAATTCAGCCACTATTGTGATTTGTGCTGTCCGCGGATGAACAATTCGTCACCAAGAATGAATTGATGTTGAGTAGCATAGATACTTCAGACCAACAAATTTGTTATGGATAAGGTCCATGGTCACAATAGAGGCAGAGGTGACTGTGGATTATTAAAAAATCGAAGTCGACTTGCTTTACAAAAAAAAGATGATTCTTTCTCTTCAATTTTTGATTCACTTCCTTCATTTGAAGCTTTTGACCCAATTGCAACTACAGATAAGCCAAACGCAAAATCCAGATGCTTCTGATAATACATCACTGTTGGCCTAGCCGTGTGAACATCAAAATTAAGTTTGAAACCAGATGGTTTGACACACTCTGGCATCAGAGTCCAACCGAGATCGATCTGTCTGGAGGCCAAGCTATTAACATAAAAATTGCACAAAAAATCAAATCAATGTCTGTACAAACTCATCCTTCTCCCATGTTTAATTGCCACATCAATCACCGAAGCTTCACGATAGACTAAGCAGCAAACCATTTGTACACCTCATCACGAAGAATCCACAAATTGATATGTACAGCCATACACAGGGTTATCATCCTTTGCACGTTCAAGAAGTGTGAAAGCGAACATCACTAGAGTAAGCAAGGAGCTGCAGAAACAGAGTTGCAGAATTTACCTAAAACATACACGACTCTGTACTCATTGGGATGGTCTTCCCCTGCATCCTGCCACTCAAAAGCAAACTTTTGGCCACAATACATTTACAGCACCCAAACACATGATAAATCACCGGTTATCTTTCTACTTCTCCATTGGGCCAACATACTGTCGCCTACTAACACTGCTAATGAGAAAAATTAACTTGCTAATAGGTCAATCAGGATGAACCGGCGATGAATTATGCCTTTACCTGATCAGACTTCATGACCTCAGGAAGCTCCACGACTGTGCCGCTTCCCAAACAAGAAACGATCAAATTCAAGAGAGAGAAAAAACAGGATAATTAAAGGAGGGGGGGGTGAATACTATCCTTGGACTTCCAACAAAAGATCAACCAAGCAAACAATTTGAAGAAGAAGAAGAAGAAGAATCGGGTGCGGAGAACTCGGAAAAGGTGACGAGCTGGTATTGGAGAAGCATCGAAGACGCTACGCGATCATGAAAGCACTAGCGGGCCAAAGCTCAGGCCATTGGGCCCGGCCCGTAATGCAGTTCCCTGGCCCGATTCGCCAGACGCTCCCCAAAAGTCTCGGCCAATTTTCAAATGCCGGCAAACCACGAAGAAGAGGAAAAGGAACCCGCCAAAGCATGAGCGCCATTGTTGATGGCCCTTCGCTTTTCCTCCTCCCCTCACCTTCCCGTCACCGCACTGTCCCTTCTCACACTCTTCCCGCAGCCCCCGCGCATTGCCGTGCAAGTTTTGAGATGCTCGACGGCCGCGGAAGCTCCGAGTTTGTCCTTTCGGAGGAAGACGTTCTCGCATCTTTTCCAGGAATGCTCGAGCCAGACAGCACTAGGGCCCGGGAAACAGGCTCATGCGCGCATGATCGTAACTGGGTTTTCGCCGACGGTGTTCGTCACGAATTGTTTGATCCAGATGTATGTCAAATGTTCGAGCTTAGATCACGCGCTCAAGGTGTTCAACGGAATGCCGCTTCGGGACACCTTTTCATGGAACGCGGTGATATTTGGCTACGCGGGGAGTGGGAACATGGCAGCTGCGGGGGCACTTTTTCGGTCGATGCCTGAAAAAGATGTCGTGTCGTGGAATTCTGTGTTATCTGGTTTTCTACAGAATGGGGATAGTTGGAAAGCGCTTGGTGTTTTTATAGAGATGAGAGGAGCGGAAGTGGCACTCGATTACACTACTTTGGCCATTGTTTCAAAAGTGTGCTCTTGCTTAGAAGATCTGAAACTGGGCATTCAGATTCATGGACTTGCAGTGAGGATGGGAGCTCATGAGAATGTAGTCACTGCGAGTGCTTTAGTTGACATGTATGCCAAGTGTAAGAAGCTAGATAGATCGCTACAACTCTTTGCAGAAATGCCAGAGAGAAATTGGGTTTCATGGAGCGCTGTAATTGCCGGTTGCATCCAGAACAATCGATTGATTGAGGGTTTAGAGATATACAGGGAAATGCTAAGAGCTGGATGTGGAGTGAGCCAATCCACTTATGCGAGTGTCTTCAGGTCATGTGCAGGGTTGTCAGCATTGGGAATCGGCACTCAGTTACATGGTCATGCATTGAAGAGTGACTTTGGAGCTGATATCGTAGTAGCGACAGCCACGTTGGACATGTATGCGAAGTGTGATAACATGGCACATGCTAGAAAGTTGTTTAACTCAATGCCAGATCATAGTGTGCAGTCATATAATGCTATTATTGTTGGGTATGCTAGAAGCGATCAAGGATTTGAAGCTTTGCATGTATTTAGAAATTTGCAGAAGTCTGGTCAAGGTTTTGATGAAATAAGTTTGTCGGGTGCATTAAGAGCATGTGCAATTATTAAAGGGCTTTTTGAGGGGCTTCAAATTCATTCGCTAACAATGAAGAGCACCTTGAATAACAATATATGCGTCGCAAATGCCCTGTTGGATATGTATGGAAAATGTAAGGCTTTATCGGAAGCATGCTGTGTTTTTGATGAAATGAAAATTAGAGATGCCGTATCATGGAATGCAATCATTGCAGCACATGAGCAGAATGATAACCTAGAGGGTACACTCATGCTATTTGCTTCAATGCTTCGATCAAGGATGGAACCTGACGAATTTACATATGGAAGTGTATTGAAAGCATGTGCAGGTAATCAGGCTCTGAGTTGTGGCATGGAGATTCATAATAGAGTAATCAAATCAGGAATGGGGTTGAACTGGTTTGTAGGGAGTGCGTTGGTTGACATGTACAGTAAAAGTGGGATGATAGAATTGGCAGAGAAGATCCATTTTCGAACAGAAGAACAGACGATGGTTTCTTGGAATGCAATCATCTCTGGGTTCGTAATGCAAAAGCAGAGTGAGGATGCTCAGAGATACTTCTCTTGGATGTTGGAGATTGGCATAGAGCCGGATAGCTTCACTTATGCAACAGTTCTTGATACTTGTGCTAATCTTGCTACTGTCGGTCTTGGGAAGCAAATCCATGCCCAAATCTTGAAATTAGAGCTGCAAGCAGATGTTTACATTTGCAGCACCCTTGTTGACATGTACTCGAAGTGTGGGAATTTGAAAGATTCCCAGTTGATGTTTGAGAAAGCACCTAAGAGAGACTTTGTGACATGGAATGCAATGATCTGTGGCTACGCACACCATGGGCTAGGTGAAGAGGCCGTTAAAGTTTTTAAGAGGATGCAACTTGAAAATGTGAAGCCGAATGATGCTACTTTCGTGTCAGTTCTTCGAGCTTGTGCACACGTGGGACTTGCTGAGGAAGGATTGCAATATTTTTACTCTATGCAACCTGCATATGGTTTGGATCCCCAGTTAGAGCATTACTCGTGTATGGTGGATATTCTAGGGAGGTCAGGCCGAGTTGATGATGCTCTAAAGCTTATTTATGATATGCCTTTTGAAGCGGATGCTGTTATTTGGAGAAGTCTACTTAGCGCTTGCTGTGACCATGGTAATGTGGAAATAGCAGAAGTGGCAGCAAATTCTCTACTGCAATTAGAGCCAGAAGATTCCTCTGCATATATCCTCCTCTCAAATATATATGCCAATGCAGGAATGTGGAAGGAAGTTTCAGAGATGAGGAAAGTAATAAAGAATAATAAGTTAAGGAAGGAGCCGGGATGTAGCTGGATCGAGGTGAAAGATGAGGTACACACATTTCTTGTGGGAGAGAGGGCTCATCCAAGATCAGGAGAAATTTACGGGAAGCTTGATCTGCTTATCAATGAAATGAAAGGATCTGGTTATGTGCCTGTTGCCAATTTCCTTCTTGATGAGGAGGCAGAAGAAAACGAATCTGAGGAAGAATTGAGATTGTATGTCCATTCATAGTTTGGAAATATTGTTAGATTCATCACAACAAGAAGAGGCTAAAGTGGAGTCACAGATAGCAAAAGGAGAGTGCCATGGGCATATTGTACCACAAGTTGATACATGGAAGCGACTGAACATATTCAAGATTAGCTCAGAGGTTCATTGTGACAATTGATCAACGATGATCCAGGTTCAGAGGACACGAAAAGGTGGGTAACATAACTACAACCCTTTTAGCACAATACACAATTTGTCCCTAAACTGAAGTTGTCCCAGGAAACCTTCATATGAGGTCTCTCTGTGAATGATCTTCGCGATAGCAAGTTCTGCTAAGTGGAAGATTTTTCAGGATAGCCGCTTTTGATGGCAAATACTGATTACTCTCGGAGAGAGGATTTACTTTTAGATTCTCACAAAGGAACCTGAATGCTGAATGGGAAGTGCGTGTAAATTGCAGTATATTGGAATATTAAGTAACAAGTCGCAGAATATCTCGATTGCAGGAGGAAAGACGTTTTCACTTCTTTGTATTAGACTAATTCTTTCTTAATGAGATCAGTGATATTGTCACAAAAGTTTGGAGATTTGACAAATGATACGTTGCGGCCGGGTTTCTTAATTCAAACACCATGAGTGTGCGTGTTATGTGCACATGGCTCGACGTGTCCGCTGACTCTGGCTCAGGGCATAGTCATCTCGAGACCAAGAGCAACAGCAACTGAACCTCAGAGTAAAGTCTCCTCATCGGTTGCAACCTGCGGCATCATCTCCTCTTGTTCGTTTCCCTTGTCTAGAAGAAGTAGCAGCGCTGGCCACGAAAGACTGCGGCAAAGGCTCTTGAACGATGACAAATGACCGTGGAATCCGAGTCATTTCTTCACGGCTGTCTGCGGATGTGTTGCATATTGGCGAAAAGTCGCGGACGGTGACTTTTCGCCACAAATGCTTGTGGCATTCACACCCGCAACTTTTGGCCAGAAATGCTTGTGGTATTCACATCATGTTCTTCATGATCATCACCCACTCTCGATGCCAACATCTTGCGGCACACTTGCCATATTGGAAGGTCGAATTCACTTGACCGTGACGCCGTGTCCCAAACAGTGCGACGGCCCTCTCGACGGTGAAACTTGCCGAACACCACGGGCCCACATGAGATGGCACTAATCGGCCGATGGGGCCCACGGGCCCACCCGATGCCGACCTCCTTCCACCCACGAAACAAGCGACACGTGAAAATGCAACCTGGATTCGGCCCACCAAAAAAAATTCTTGTTTAATTCTATTTTATTAGAACCGTGTTGCTCATTCATAGGACTCCTAACTTAAAATGGTCATTGAGAGATCGAAGGGCCTCTGCTCTTTATGAAGACATAATACCAAAAATGTTGGGGCCCAATAGGCAACTGATTGTCTTTGCTGGCGTCGGCTAGTTACACGTGTCGCGACCGCAGCCACGAATTTGATAATAGTGTGGGGGCAAGATACTCCATGATTCGCGAGTTAAGTATTCATTCTCATAATCATTCAATTAGTCATTAACGAACGAGGCGTGCGTTTATTGACAAGGAAACGCGACGATAAAGAAAGATTTTTGAGGTCTTTATGTGGTCGAGCTCGATGGTCGACACACTTGATTTCGACATTGCTGAGGTTAGCTCCGCCCATAATCCGCAAGATGCATATGAATTATCTAAGCAATTATGATTAGGGCCGGCGATGTGTTTGGGAACCGGTTATGGTAGGACTTTTCGATGTGCCGGGTGTTGCATATATATTACGATTGTTCATGACAATTTTATGTAAAGAGCTTCTAAGAGCTCACGCAATGAGCGTGGAATTTGATAAGAAGTTTTCCTTTTTAGCTATGCTTTGAAAGTTGTATTATCGAGTATATTATTAGGTTGGAACGTGCTTTGGAACGTTGGACATCAGCTAGATTTTTTTTTTATTTTTTCGGCGGCCCGATCCGGTCGGCTCGGCTCAAATCCGTTGATTTTTCCCCCGTCACGCTTTGACGTTGACTCGGAACGGCAAGGTTAGAAGAAGCAAATACATAATGGCTTTTGTTTTCTTGCTAATTAAGGCGGGCATTCCACGTCAGCGGAAGTCGTCCACCGTGGGATTGGTCCGCAAGAAATCCACGGTCCCATGATTCAAGATTCACGTGGTTGTTTCGAAACCTTATTCCCCCCATCTTCTTTAATTTATTTCATTTTCAATAACTATAGTGCTGGCGAGCACCATGGACTCTAATCAGATCAGACCCATCTGTCCGTGATTTCCTACGCCTTCTCTCTGTTTTTCCCGGAGAGTTTGATTCGGCTTGGTGTGACACAACTTTCAAGAATCGGAATTGATAGAGACGTCACTAAATCTTTTCGTAAGTGGTTAAGCGGTGTCCGGATCAGCTATCGTGCGCCTCAATTAGCCCATCTCCCCAAGCATTCTTTTTAGGGCTCGGTCTTTTCACATCGGACCCATGCATCTGGATTTTCGCTCGTGAGAGGCTGCTTTTGATAAGACACGGATCGTATACCCTTTTGCCATTTTTTCAAGTCGACACGTTCGCGGGAGGACCAGAACTTGATTTCCATGAAAATTGGGAGGCTGGGGAGCAATTAACTACATACATTTCCTTTTGCTTCTTTTGCTGATTTAATCCCGGATGCAATCAATTCAAGCACGCACTAAATCAAAGTGGGATCGATTCCTAAGCCAACCATCTTCAAGCCTTTTAACAATAATGGCCAGCGAGGACTTTTAATGATGCCTAGGGAAGAGTGCCGACAGGAATTTATGTCATGAGGAATTTTCCTTTTGTTCGCGAGATAAGACATGGTCATGAACATTGGTTCGTGATACTGTATTTGAATTTCATCATTAGTACGGGAAAGACAAAAGCAAAGACGAATAGAGAACACGAGCTGTCCTGGCTTAACATGCAGCCTGCGAAATTGGATTCGGATGTCATTGCGCTTCTCCACCAAGCTCAGTTTTTCCAATTACGAAGATGAAAAAAAAATTTGAATAAGGATTTCGAGAGGGACCGTGTTCTTGCACCTTAATCTCGAATCGCCCCTCAATTCACCGGCTCGGCTAGTATCGCGCGGGCTACAAATTGACTAGCGAAGATCTGATCAGTCAGTGAGCTGTGATTAGAGACTAAACTATCCACTTCAGGGTAATGTCCAATATAATAATGTTTACTTTAAACGACTCTCTTAAAAGAAATAACGATCCCAATCTGGGAATTCGATTCCAAATTTTTACCGAAGATAAGATCTAGATATAAGTGGCGGTCTTCCTCCATTCCTCAAGCATGCCTTGCGCGCAGCAAGCCACGACCCCAGAAAAAATTTCTTGATTTCGGTCTATTCTAATTTAGCTTCAACGGAGGCATTATTATCTTTACTAAAGTCAGTGGTTTGGTAAATGATTAATCACAAGATTTGGGATTCATCAGATGAATGAACAACAATGGGATGGGATGGGATGGGATGGGATTTGGAGTAAGACGTTTGTGGACGACCTTGAATCGGCAGTAACCACTGGAAAAGTTCTCACGTTCGTGCGGATTTTGCATCTCCTGTTTATTAAATTCACACGATCTTATTCAACAAAAAAGAAATAATTCTATGAATTATTGTTTAATATTTTATTTTATTTTTGGAGTGGGGCCCGTTCTGTGAAGGAAGGATGGCAGCCATTTCGTACGAATTCCATCGTCGCCACCGACCGTCGTCGTCTTGTCCATTCCGTCCCCATCTCTCTCTCTCTCTCTCTCTCTGTATAATTCCTCTATAAATCGCTCCTCGAGGCTCCATTGTTGAAAAAGCAACGATCTTGGTTTCGTATCTCGACGTCTTCTTCATTTAGGCTAGTTGGGTCCCGGCGAGTTCGTCGATTCCATCGTCCGCTGCATCGATCGGAGGAGTTGAGTCGGTGTTTTCACGGCCGCGAGCTCGATCGTCGAACGTTCCACTTCGATTGATTGCCCAGGGGTTTTCTCCGGTGAGAACTCGGAATCGCCTGGGATCACGTTGCCCCGCCGTTACTTCAGGACCGCAGGATCGAGATTCGCCTTGCCTGGAGAGTCTATCGGAGGTTTGGTTTTGTGAGTCGCTCCGGCTTTCTCGGCCGAGACGGTGACTTTGGCTGTAATCCGCAATTTGCGTGGTCTTGAATCTGTTTGACTTCGAAGCTGTTAATTGTTGCAGGTGGGTTGATCTTTGCTTCTAAGTTAGAAGTTTGCTGTGAATATGATGCTGTTAACCTTTGGGCTGACTTTTGTGGTTTATGAACCAGAATAAAGCACAGGACTTTCGTAGAAGTCGGAATAGGGAAGAAGACAGCCGGAAGATGACGATCGGAGATATTAGCCCGAAGAAGGAGAAGAAATCGCGGAGGAGCAAGGCAGTCGTAGACGAGAATGCTCCGTTGTTGCCTAAGAAGCAAGATGAAGAAGCTAGCTTCGACGAATTCAATGGAGCTTCCTTCACTGGGGCGGTTTTCAACCTGTCTACAACCATCGTTGGCGCCGGAATCATGGCGTTGCCGGCGACCATGAAAGTGTTGGGTCTCGGCCTGGGGATTGCCATGATCATCTTCATGGCTTTCTTGACCAATGCATCCATTGATTTGTTGCTCCGGTTTAGCAGGGCAGGCAAATCTGTCTCATATGGTGGTCTGATGGGGGATGCTTTTGGCAAGTACGGGAGGATTCTCTTGCAGATATGCGTCATGGTCAACAACATCGGTGTGCTCATTGTGTACATGATCATCATTGGTACGAATTCGACCATTTCAGTATAATTTGGAAAAGACGTTTAACTTGTGGAATATTGTCAATGATTTTAACTGGGAATTAGGTTATGATGTTGTATAGTATCATCATGTTGACGTTTAGACATTGTTTGAAGGGGATGTGCTCTCCGGAACATCTTCGAGTGGGGTTCACCATGCTGGCGTTCTTGAAGGATGGTTTGGCGAACACTGGTGGAATGGCCGTACCCTTGTTCTTCTTGTCACGACACTAGGAATATTTGCTCCGTTGGCATGCTTCAAGCGAATTGGTAAGCGTTGCATCTTCTATCATTTCGGTGGGATATCTTGTATGCTTTCTTTCTGTTCTGTTCTTAGTGTTATTCTTAACTTGTGAATGGAATTGAAACAATCATGTTTGTCCTGCGGGTGCGTATATCGTAGTCTACTTTATATTACTGACCTATGGTTTGGAAGATCTCACCTCTTTGGATACACTTTTGCTAGTCATACTTGCAAGTAATTTGATTTATGGGGTCTTAGAGTGCTCAAGAAAGGATCTTGATTTTACTGCTTTAATGCATTCTATGCTGCATCTTTGATCTCTAGAGAAGCTATCTTCATGTGTATAATTTGATGATGTTCTTGTTACATGTGGCCATGACTTAGAGAGACTGATGTAATTTTCTTATTCGGATTGCAGATTCATTGAGATACACATCTGCCTTGTCTGTTGCACTGGCAGTAGTGTTTCTTATTATCACCGTGGGAATCTCAATCATTAAGTTGATTGGCGGAGGCGTTGCAATGCCCAGATTGCTACCTGATATAACTGATTTGGCATCATTCTGGAAGCTCTTCACTGTAGTTCCTATTCTTGTCACTGCATTTATCTGCCATTACAATGGTATGCTTGTGAGTGGGACTTCATGACGTCCTTGTGTTATCACTCCCACTTCCATATCTACATGTGTGTCATGGCAATGCATCATCTGCGTGATTAGTCATATATATTTCAACTCGAACTTAAAAGTTCAAATTAATTGGCATTTATACAGGGTTCGAGGTTCTCTTTTTATCTGAGATCTTGGGCATTCCAAATATTGTAAAAGCCATGCTTAATTTTTTCCTGGTGTTGGCTGATCCTTGTTTTCTTTATGTTGTTGTTTTGATGATCTTAGTATTGTTAGTATTATTGATTATTATTCTTTCGGAGCTATTACATGTTATTAGTTTGTGTGAGTATTAACCCTGCGCGAGAATTGGTTTTTTTAAAATGAACTTGCAAGAAGTCGATCCTAAGAAGTTTGATTGAATACCGGCAGATCGCAATGATTTGTTTTTATATGTGAACCAAAGAGCTAGACCAGTTATTTGACTTTTGATGCTATTCGCAATTCTGCAGTCCACAGCATCGACAATGAACTTGAAGATTCCACACAGATAAAGGCAGTTGTGGGAACATCACTTGCTCTGTGCTCATCTGTGTATATAATGACTAGCTTCTTTGGGTTCCTCCTCTTTGGTGATGGGACACTTGACGACGTGCTTGCTAATTTTGACACCAACCTTGGTATTCCTTACAGTTCCTTGCTCAATGATGCTGTTCGTGTTAGCTATGCGGCACATCTTATGCTTGTATTTCCCATCGTCTTCTATCCGTTGCGACTGAACATGGACGGCCTTCTCTTTCCCTCTGCAAGGCCACTGGTTTTAGATAACCTGAGGTTTGCATTGCTCACAAGTGGTCTTATCACTGTAATATTCTTGGGTGCAAATTTTATTCCCAGCATCTGGGATGCTTTTCAGTTTACTGGAGCGACAGCTGCTGTTTGCCTAGGGTTCATTTTTCCTGCTGCTATTACTCTGAGGTGCGTGTTTGCTTTCCCTGAACTGCTGAAAGTATTGAGTTTGCACCTTCAGTAGTGTTTCCTTATAAATTAGTATCTTTGAGGCTTTCTGATAAGACAGATGCCGACCAATGAACTACATTTGTTATTGACTCCACATTCAATTAGGGAAAGGATATTTGAGGTCCTTAACTTTGGGTTGTAATGTACTGGTTTGTGACTTTTAAGAAGTGATGATAACACCAATGCAACATGTCACTGCCAGCTAAGAATGGCGGTACTTTTGGGATATTCAGTTTTGCGAGGCAGGGAAGGGAGGGAGTTTATGAAGTTTATCTCGATTACTATAATAATGCTTTTGCTTTTATTGCCACATGACATAATTAAATTCTATGGTGGATAAGTTCTTGATCCACCTTAGCACACCTTGTAAGTTTTCTAGGGTACAACCGATAGAGATATATTCTAGGATATTAATCTCTTGGAGGCTCAAAAGTTAGCCTGATTGGTGCACGTAAGATCTCACTTGGAAATCAGCTTCTTGCTGCGTCTTTTTCTTGCCACCTTTAAATTTCAATCTGATGGGACCTTTTGCTCGCTGGAAGAGTTGTTAAAAACTCACAGCCAATTCCACTGTGTTAATTGCAGGGATCATCACAGCATAGCAACCAAAAAGGACAGGATTTTAGCCATTCTCATGATTGTTCTTGCCGTATTCTCGAACCTGGTGGCCATCTATAGCGATGCTTATGCTTTGTTCAAGAAGCATGAATCTCCCCGTGAATGATGGCTATCGTATCTTGACTTGGTCCTGTGGAGAACGCAAGAGTAATGGATGTTGAGTCGACTTGAATAACAAAGAAGACTTGGAACTGCTTACTCCGGAGGATTCAAAAGTAGCACGCTGGTCATTGTACAGATCTGCTAGTTTGAAAAATGTGTAAAATCATACGAGGACAGGGTATTATTGTTGTCTTCTGCCCGAAACTGCTGTATCAACTATGGACTCAGAATAATGGAGTGTTGTGATTTAGACTATCTCCCTATTGCCTGTTCGAGTTCACTTATGGCATGAAACTTATTGAAGCATCGGTGTACCCGGATTCTCACCGGCACCATCGGCATCCACCCGAGCAAATAGGATGCGGCGGGAGGAATTAGCCTTTTCTAATAGCCAAGGGAAATCAAAATAAGCATCTTTTGACACCAGCGTGTAGTCTTGAAATCTCATATCAAACTACTCAGATTCTTATTCTATGTTTTTTTTGCCTGTTCTCCTAAAAAACTTCCCACGGTTCCTTTTGCGAAAGGTCACCCTTATCATTATCCGAACCACCTTCTGTTCTTTCCCCCTTTTGCACCGCTATCAAGTTGTCTCATGAGGAAGGCTAATCTGTGTCATCCGGATGCCAGTTCTGATTATAAGACCAACCATGGATGCATCTTGTATACAAGCAAAATGGTGCTCTCCCCCAAGATTTGATTATCAATATGAGTTTATACTCTCACGTTCGGTCTGAAGAATCTTATACCCGTATTCACATCATTGTATGAGAAAATCCATAAAGAACTTAAACCTGCTCATTTATCAAAACCTTAATTTCCCAAAACTCTGATCCTTACGAATTATTTCAATAATATAGAGTCCAAAAAACAAATGGATTGTCATGGAGACTAAGTTCTTCATGAGTTACAGATGCAAGTGATTCCATAAGAATAAGTGATCAATAACACTACAAAATTCCAGGAAGTACTAGATCCTTTTTAACTAATTAGACTGACCAAAATCGGTTGTATTGATGCATAAGTTATAAAGCTCCTTGTGCAATTACCCTAATGCATTACAAGCTTGGACATATCTACTCATCGCTTACAATGACTATGTACAACATTGTACATTTAACTAACACGACAATTATGTATTGGAATAAAGTGTCTGCACTGCTTACAGACTGCAAGTCACTACGGATTCCCAAAATTAGCAACAAATGGTACAAGTCTTCTATAATCCCTCCTCCTTCCAAGAGCACATTTATCAAGCACCCGCCCAAGGATCAAGCGTGTATTCCTCAAAGCTAACTCCCTCGGTGGCAAACCAGGTTCAGTTGATCCTCCTAGCGAGGCCACACTCAGACCTGCCCCAAATGCAGACCCCATGGAGAATTGAAGAGGTCCGCTTCTCGCCTTGAAGGACATTTGAGGAACTAAAATCTTATCATCACTGCCAAGGCCATTCTCGGACAATAACCCTGGATCTTGTGGATGGGAACCTGTCAAGGAGCTACAGCTCTGCAAGAGAGCTTCCAGAACGCTCTGCGCCTCCCAACACAATGTGCTCTCCACCAACTGAGACACTATTGCATACATGTGTGGACTCTGGGCAGCGTCCATGGGAGTATGCTGAAGCAATGCCTTCAGCATGAGAAGTAACACGCGCTGGTATTCTACTGGCCCCTTCTCTAATAACCGGAGCAAGTGCCCAAAAGCAAGAGCAGAGTGCTTTGGAAACCACTCGTTGCACAAAAGCGGCGACACACAGGCAAGGAGGTTATCGACACTTTTAAATTCACCTTGAGAGTACGCCATAAATACCGTAGCTAAATCTTCCAACAATTTAGCTTGACACCAGATAGATATGTTGGCTGCAACCGAGCAAGCCTTATGATACTGCTGTTGGAGCGGAGAAGCAGGACCCACCACTGGATCATTGCTCAGCTGCAAGCAGAGCCATGGGAGTAAGCACGTAATATGCATCAAGAGTCTTGTCTCTGCATCCCCAAAAATTGAGTCACAGGAATGCACAGTGATCCGTGAGAGGACCTCAATAGAGATGCCATGACTGACGGTCGACATGAGTCCTTTTAGCACTAGAGGCTGAACCCCTTCAAAAACTGGCATATTCCCACTGTTGGGTGGAACTTCAGAGGCACTTCTGGAATCCATCCGCTGATATTCTCCCATGTCACTACCAGAGGCATCAAGCTCATCTCTGGGCATGCTTGAGAGGAGGACATTTTCTGTTGTTCTATCTCGAAATGATAAGCGATCAATTATACGCGAGAAGAGCTCAAGTACCTGACAGTACACATGGACAAAATCTGTGTGCATCATAGCCACACAGCCCCAAAAGAGTTGAGGATAAAGTATCAATTTCTCTGGCTCCATGTTCTCCACCATGACTTGCAATGTCAAGAGAATTTCCATAACAAAACCCAGAACTGGAGGCACCGGGTTTCCTAAGCATCTGTGAAGGCAGCGGAGGAGGGATACGCATGTATCACTGGTAACGGTGGGTCGAAGTGCACGGTAAATCTGGTGGGAGCGACATGCCAGGTGTCTTGACGTGCACTCCATCGCCCATTTAAGTGCCTCGGCCCCCCAAGTTTCACGTAAATCTCCTTGAAAAAAGATTGCATCAACCATGCTCTGAACTAGGGAAGATAGAAGAGCTGCACTTGGAAGCTCAGTTCTAGTAACTGTGGGATCCTCATTTTCCCACATCATGCTCCCACGCTTAGACTGGACATATTTGATCAGGCTCACAACCTGTTGTTTATTCTCCCCATCACTATTCTCAACTTCATATAACTCCAAGTGCCGTCCAGCAAGCGAGTACAACAAATTAACGAGCAAGTGTTGGCAGTGCTCCAGCACAATATCTTCTGAACTATCCATCGACACAAATGTGACATGAAATAGCAGAGGAAGGTGCTCACGGAAGTCTTCATCATTTTCATATGCGATTTCTGCAAGCAGGATCAATGCTATATCTGCATGGGTAAGTGAATGTTGCTGATGCCCTTGCAATGCTGATCGCAGTTCTTTCGCATTTACGGCATTCCCTCCAACACCAGAATGAATCCCCTCTTCTCCAGAGTTTGGAGTATCGATCAGGTAGTCTCCGCTATCTCGAGAAACATGGCGGCTTCTCATACTTCCAGTCGAACTTCTGACCCCCATTAATGGCCCTGACATGTTCACCAGAGTAGGAAGCAGCTGACCTGACCGTCCTGCAGTTACTGGAACTATGTTCAGCTCAGGAGGCATTGGGCTAAGTGGGCCTGATACACTTCTTCCAGTCACAGCTGCTGTTCTCCAGCTCAGGCTGCCACTCGTATTCCGAAGTGGACCGTCAAGGGAACCTCGAACAAGCAGAGGTGACATGTGTGGTTGGCTGTCCACTAAAGCTGCAACCTGGGCTGCTGGAGGGCCCTGCGAGAATTCCAACAAGAAGTTTCCACCTGCATCGTTCTTATTTCCACCTGGCAGAACCGGTTCAATACTATCTTCCAGCATCCTCTGAGACAGCTGGAAAACTAAGTGATCGATTGTCCGCTGTGGACATATGCGAGCCAA
Source organism: Melaleuca alternifolia (assembly GCA_019926035.1). Taxonomy (NCBI): domain Eukaryota; kingdom Viridiplantae; phylum Streptophyta; class Magnoliopsida; order Myrtales; family Myrtaceae; genus Melaleuca; species Melaleuca alternifolia. Next base: position 1,558,803 of record JAGKPW010002416.1, on the reverse strand, counting down.
GTATAAACTTACTCGCTTTGCAACAGAGAAATATGTTGCAAATGCACCACTAATTTCTGCGGACGCATTAGAATCGCAATCTTCAATCCCTTTTGTTATCAGGAAATCTAGAACTGGGCTGATGTTCCTTGGCTTGCTAGCAATAGTCCGCCACAGCTTCTCAATCTCATCTGGAAATTGGTCGCCATGCCGCCATGTCACGTAGTAAAGGCTTTTCAACAATCTCTCACTCCAACCAGAGTCTTTGAGTTTCCAGAAATTGAGATTCTCAATCCATGGAGCCATGCATGTTAGGACCTGATGCTGTGCTATAATATCGACTGCATCAAGTTGTCTCTGCATAATTTCCTCACACAGAAGCTGACTCAGCTCGGGATGATCTTTAGCCAACTTGCACGACAACTTGTACTGAAACTGTTGATAGGAATCAGGAAGATTTCCAACAACAGCAGCTCGGTAGCTTCCCGAACCATCAATGCCATCCTCTGCCCACTCACGGTCTGAAAGCGTCTCTAGCATCTGAAGTGCTTCATCACGAATTTGCCTAGATGGATCCACCACCTTGTACAGGATAAGGCTCAAGAGTCGCTGGATTTCACATTTTGGTATTTCTTGCCGCATGTAGACCTCAGCCAGCACACTGAAGTATCCGTCAGCAATGGCAGGGTCTGAATAGTAACACTGCAGAAAAGGTAAAGCCATATGAGTTCCAAGAGGAGATGACCATGTTATGCCAGCTAAAGCAGTGTTTAAAATAACCCAGTGAGCTTAGTACGTTACAGGTGGAAAAGACACTACAGCTGTAAACAGGTCCAGATTGGTGTAGAAGAGGCAGTGCGAAAGATGTTACCTGATCAATGCATGCAGGAAACAGGTCCAAATTGGTGAGGAGCAGGTTTTTCAAGGCCAACCTTGCCAGAGAAGCACGAAGATGACCACCTCTGTTACGAGCAGCAGTTCCCCGCCCACCTTCTCCTGTGTATTTGGAATAAGAAGGAGTTCGTGGATCAGCCGGTGAGTAACCAAAAGGAGCTCTTGCACTTGGTTCCATAAATAAACTATTGATCCAAGATATCACTCTGCCACTCATTTTCCTTGCATTGTCATCAAAGCAAGGCCCATATAGAAGTGAAGCCATAGCATTCATCGAGGCCCACTGGATTGCCTCCACCTGTTCGCTAACTTCTCTATCAAAAGAAAGTTTATCTACAGAATCCTTCGACCGAGAATGCTGTGAGGACTTGTACCGCTCAACCTCACGGCGATAGTCAGTAACACCTTCCTGACTCCATGTGCTCACTGCATCATCACTCCATGAGAGAAGCAGATCAAATAGTTTCTTCCTGGTTCTAAGATCGAACCTCTCAGATTTCGATTCGACAAATTCAGGGGCGAGTGTTTTTAGAATTGAAGCAAGTGCATAACGTAGAGGTTGAATTTCATGGAAACTCTCGGGAGGTGCTGAAGCTATGTGCCTTATTGTCTCATCAATGAACTTCAGATAGTGGAGACGGAAGGCGGGTTTACGGACCAACATGCCAGGCCAGATACTCTCAGCAATTGTCCGATATATATTAGCAATGTGAATGCGGAGTTCCTCTCTCCGGGGTTTTTGAGACTGTTAACCAGAAAAATGAAAAATGACCCACCATTAACTTTGTTTACAGGTCAGAAAATTACAAAATTCACTTCCTAAAAGTGGACAAGACTCCTGCGTGCAGCACTTAACCTTGTGAGAGATAAAATTAAACATGATGGTGAGTATGTTCTTGCTATCCAAGTGGATGCCTAATTGGTAATGATATGACAAAAGTCACAGATAAAGATATAATATGCTGGAAATTCAAGTACCTTCCACTTTGGTTTTCCCTCCGTTTCCATTGAAATCTCATCAATAAAAGATGAAAGTTCATCAAACATGATTTCACATGCTTCCAGATGTGAGTGACCAAGTGCCATGGTAGCTGCATGCTACACCAAACAGAAGGAAGATAAGGCACTTAGCTGACAGCACAGTAATTAACCCATGTCGATAGAATATGCCATCGAAGAAGTAGAACTGGTGCATTTTGATATTCTGCTAAAAGGCAATTAAAACTGATCCACAAGTAGCATATCCATCAAACTAGACTAAGACCATCATCTGTTCACAAAAATCCATCAACTCTTGACACAATTTGTAAATAACACTTTTAAAAACAGCTAGTCCACCAGGACATTGACATCATAAGTAACTCCACTAGAACCCTCATGAAATAATGCAAGGACATATCTGCATAAAGATGCATTGCAGAGATATCCATATACTTACTGTGTAGGCCTCTGATCCAGACTTTAATGGGGAGAAAATCAGATGGTAGAGGCCTTTGTTTACAGACAAGCCACCAGCTTCTCTACTATCTGGCGGACACGAACATAGAAACATTGCATACATAAGCCATTGATCCAGTTTATTCTCCATATCTTGTGCCTGCGTCGCCTTTCCACCTAACTCAACTGGTGTAATATGAGCAAGACGTAGCATGACCTCCACCCTACATCGGTAGTTGCTATTAAAGGTCTTTTAATCAAAGGCACCATTTTCCAAGATGCACCAATCAGAGGTCACAATGAATACGTAAATCTAAGATTGGGAACATTATGAGGGGGCTGTTAAATTCATAACTTCTACAAGTTGCAACTTGCTATTTCACACTCTGATAGACTATAAACATTTGGCACAGTAACCAGATGGATGAAGGAGCTCGGGATGGTTCACACAAAAATATTAGAGATCCTATACTCCTAGGCAAACGAAAGCAAACTGAAACATGGCTTCTTAGATACCATATAATGGAGATATCACAAGTAATATTTATTAACTAGTGTAAATATCTCTCTCCTCCCTGCTAACAGAATGATATCTACAAAGAAACTTCTCCATTATTAGAATAGTTGTGCACTCTGCCACAGCCCTCAATGAGTTTTGGCTATAACTAGTTCGCCCTTTGTTCTAAACAAGTCCACAGAAAATATGAGGGCTGATCGGACTGGAGAGCATCCTCCCCTTTTGGCTAGTCACTGCCTGATTAGGCTCGCAATGGTAATTTAATTTATGTTCTGTGCCACCCCTTAACTTTAGAAAGTATTGCATCCCAAGTGATGGGCCAAGGTTTTCTGATGAACTAGCGTTCTTCATGCTTATGTCAAGGCTAATAGACAAATGTTAATTATCAAGCAAAGGGGAGATGTCAAATAGCATTTGGTCCAGTACTTAGGAGGACAAAATTAATGTCAGCCAATATGATTTACTTACTTTGCTTCTTGAACAGAGATAGGACATAGCTCAGCAGCATACTTTATAAGCTCACTCAGACACCGAGCCCACCTATTCTTATCAGGGCTGTCGAATATTATTGACTGAAGGGTCACATCAGGGGGGATGACATCAGATTCTCGTCTCAAATCAAAAGGACGCCCAGAATCCCAATAGCAGCTCTGAACAATCTCATCCTGTAAGGACAGCTGACAAACAGTAAGAACATTGCAATTCAAACCCTAAATCCCAATGCAAAAAAAAAAAAAAAAAAAGGAGAAAGAGTTGATGAAAGTCATTGCCTACCCCATGTTCTTCGAGGACATCAATTATGAAAATAGGCTGGGCTTCACTGACAAAATAGTCCTCTGAGTGTTCGCGTGCTGATAGGTTTCTTATATCATTTCTCAGGGCACGAACACAGCGCAACAACTCCAGTGCAGTGTGTCTAATCTGGCTGTCAACAGAACTGAGAAAGATAAGGCCCACAGCATCTATCTCTGAAGCATTGAACTCTATTTTCTCCTCCGCTGAATGATGGAAAGAAGGCTTCTTGAATTTCTCAATGGCCTGATCGATGCTCTTTACCTCTTCCGCATTGGAGTCAACCCTATTTTCAGACAAACAAGCTCGCCAAAAACGCATGAGTTCTAATAGGCGCCCCAATGAAGTCTGAATAAGCAGTGGGAACTCATCAGGAAGTCGCAGAATAAAGTTGGCCATCCCTCTCATAACTGCGAAACGACGATGGGGAAGACACCTCACAATCCGATTCAGTACTTGTACTGCTTCTTCACGAACACCAGGATCAATACTTATCCCATGTTGAGGTATTATTTCAGTGATTTTGTCACTTCGACCAACTTCTTCTATCAGATAGGGTATGCACTTCAGCACTGACCTGAAGAGAGATCCTTGAGCCTTGTCCTTGGTCACTGCATCTAGAGTAGCAGAATAGGTCGATCAAAGTGTTACAGCAGAGAAGTAATGAATAGTAAGTACACGTGGATATCGATGCTGGAAAGTATTTAATCAATGTAAAGTCACCCCCACATATGAAAGGTCCCGAATTATGGAAACAAGAAGCAGTTGCATTACCAGATTTTCAGATACTTAGCACAGCCGCTCTCAATGATTGATTCAACCAACATTACATCAATCACCATTCGTGGATTTGCTATCAGTGGACCGATTTAAGTATCACAGACTACCAGTCTCAGAAAAAATATCAAAAGACAGCCAAAGGCATTTCTTTAAACATCTCTTTTTTCTCAAGTGGAATGGCTTCCAAGCAGGTCGTGAAGGTCAAGCCTATACCAAGGTAATGTCTTTACATTTAACAAATAAGTTATTTGCACTATTTATGTACACAGAACTTGATTCAATCTTTTTGTCCAATAATTTCTTTTGTTACTCTAATCAGATCCATTAGTAAGTAACCCCTTGGTAAAGGAAAGTGGTGTTGACTGCATCTTCAAGTTAAAACGAATCATGATGAGAATCTTCCATGAGAAAAAAATGGATCACTATATGCATAGCCCATGATTTATAGATCAGCATGATTGTGTATTTTTTCAGCAAAACAATTCTCAGATGTCTTCAAAACTCCATTCAATTTAACAGGCCGGTGCACATTAAGTTCTTATCCATTTTCATAAAGCTTGATTTAAATAGCTTACAATTGGAACGTAATGTCACTAAGCAATATGGGAGGAAAGAAACTAATTTAAGTTAAACCGGGTGCCACATGTTCATGTGACAAAATGTTCACAGTTTATTCTATTACACAAGAAACACATAGATAAACCATAAAAAACGATCACTTTTCTGATTATTCTTATAGGAAGATCCACTCTACATACATTCTTTAGGAACAAATTGCTATACTTGTCTTAGACTTTTCAACGGAACTAATGGAAATTATTACCAATTGTGGTCCTTGAGGAAGTTAGAAGAGCCTGACTATAAATCCGATGGCAAGACCTCACTATCAGCTCAATGGCAGCCTTAACTTTTGGAATGTAGTGGCCTATATCGTGACCTGCTAATGCAACAAATGTCGAACATGTTTAGTTAAATGGTCAAATTCATCCATTGGAATGAACAATAGGCTAACTGACATATTAGCCGACCTTTGAATATCTCCAGGCCGAAGTGCTGGCTTGAAGGTGTCACAATGGACAGCAGAGCTCTGAGGCCAATCACCTTCGCTTCACTTGGGCTATCTTGCTTAAGTAACTCTAAAACCATGTGGTTCATGGCAAAATCAAGGTTATGCTCTGCCATTGTCACACAGAATTCAACAAGCTTATCATGTTGCACATCCTGCGTGAGCATTCCTTTCCTCAGAACTGTCAAAAGTTGAGAGGTCACACTATCTAAGTAATCCCATCTGCGATTTGGGGCATGGCTAGATGCATAAACACTCAAGTAAAATCTCATTACTCGATGAAGACAGTCCAGGGCCATGAATCTATGATTTTTGTCCTGCAGTATGCCAATAAATTTTGAGTAGATATACAATAAAAGGAAAACACTATCTATAATCTACAGCTCAGCATCAGAACATCTCATTCCTGTCTCTCTATTCAGTTGACTGCCAAGTGAGCGAGCTTACCCTGAGAAGCTTGTAGAGTTGTTCCATGTGAGAACTTAAGCCGCTGTTGAAGGTTTGGGGATCTCCAAGGCAGAGAAGAAGAGTTACCAATGGGTAACCAACCTAGTCAAAAAGAACAATGTATCAGAATAACAGAAATCATACAGATTCAGAGAGACAGAGAGGTGCAAGAAGGTACGTGTATTGAGGAGAACTAAAAAAATAGAATTTGTGAAGTAATATCTACACATGGCAGAAATTTTATAAAAGTCTCCATGCAGAATACATATATTTCAAGGAACTTGATGAGTTAATCTTCTACTCTGGCATTTTAATCTCTTTTAGGTGGTCACAAAAGAATCTTGAAAGTTCAGGCATTCATGCTGCACATGCTGATGTGACAAATCGCATAATTATATGATGAAGGCTGTCGATAATTTTGGAGACAAAAATTCCAGAAATAGAAGTTACTCTTTGTGGAGTAACAAATGGCAAAAAGTATGAATCTCATTAAAGTTCAATATATGATTGAAATTTCCTTACTGCGATGTGTTTGCTTTGTTTGTCCATCCATTGCATAAGCTGCCCTCTTATACGACCAACAGCTTCATACCACAATGTAAGTGCAGGCTCCACACCTGATGGAGGCCACTGGCTTTTCTCACCATCAGCAAGTGGGGCTAGGATGTTTGAAAGCATGTTGCACAGAGCATGATGAAGCTCACTTTTCCGTTTATGAGGAGCCCGTATGAGAGGGTTGGCCTTTGCCACAAATGATGCCGATGCATTCAATCCTCCCTCAGATTTAACCTGGCAACCACTCTGTTAAAAATTTGGTACATAAATATTCACTGAGAGGATAAAAATAGATGGATATGCCACTTACCCCAAGTTTCAAGTAGCGCATGCCATTAATAATACTAAGAGTTTCACTTCGTGCAACACTGCTATCGATAGAACGAGTCTTAAGTTCATCGAAAAAGCGCTCAGTGACGGAACTGAATCTGTGAAAGCAATGAGAAAGAAGGATGTTGTTGAAAGAGTTTGACTATTCAGTTACATAACTGAGCATTCAGCAGTTGACCAGCACCCTTTTGTCGTCGTCGCAATTTGCAATCTACTTAACAGACTGATATAGGCAGACATTCCACCAAAAGCTGAAAGCTCTCATTCTACTTCTTGTCCTTTTTCTTTTCTCTCTCCAAACTATCAGAACTTGTCCAGATGCCATTTGCCACACTGGACTACAACGGCATCCAAATAAAGCCAAGGTAGAAAAACTGAGCAGGAAAGAAATTGAGAAGCTACTCAGCAGAAGAACCCCCTCTATCTTCTCTTACGGTAACTTCCATAATATTAATTATACTAATGAGAAGGAGGAAACATGACAACTTTGTTGACAATGGAATTGACTTTGTCTTGGAAAAAGAGATTACCAATGAGCACAAAGAAACAACATTCACAAACAACTCCCCAACAAGTAAAACAAAAGGCATATATCCCATTAAACAGAAATCCGCACCTAGGACCTTCAAGTGATGACAATCTGTAACCATTCTATGAAAACCCGTCTTCTTGCCCTCTTATTCAAACAAAGGTAACTAAACCAAACTAAGAAAAAGAAAAGGAAACAACTGCTTTCCAAGAACCAGCTCATCTACTTCTACCAAGCAAGGGAAGAATAAAGCATTAATTGTAAGAAATTATACCTGATCCGAGATAAGGCACCCAAAAGCTGAGCTACCAAGTCAAGAAGAAGCCCACGCAAATCAACTAATGAGGGATACTCAACCTGGCTTACCACCCTGGAATAGCAGTTAAGTCAACTCATGGATAGAAAAGCAACAAGCACTAAATCAAAAGCTGTTCAAAAGGCAACATAAAAAATAAATCCGTGATACATAAGTTAGTCTGCTTGCTGGATCTCATGGCTAAATGCATGTTGCAGGCATGATGCTGCCTAAACATGCCAATCAAATTAAAGTCATGGCCATTCAATAGGCAACACCTCCTCCCTCCCCCCCCCCCCCCCCACAAAAAAAAAAACAAGAGAAAAATAAATAAATAAAAAAGCTTGAAGATGGTATTGTTAATTAAACACTTGGCCCCTAATAAAGAAAACTGACACATTTGTCTGTCTCAGTTCAGAAGGAAAAGGCAAACTGGAACTGAAGTAAAGATTAAGTGGCTATTGAATTTAGAGTAGTCTCATAGGAAGTCACTAGAATGGATTTGAAATAACAAAATTTCACCTTACCCATTAAATTCACTTCCCCCCTCCTTCTTTTTTCGTTTATTTCAGGTCAATATTTTTGCTTTGTCGACCACATTCCATTTGTACACATGCAATTGATCACTCCAACTTGCAGAAAACGTCTTGCTTAAATTTACACTGCCAAGGAAATCTAAAAGGCAATCTGACCCCTCTCGATTCTCATGTTCAAATGCAAACTCCAAACTCGTCTCCCTCAAATCAGAAAACCTTAATTTCATTGATCTTCAAGGCACCAGACTAACTCCTCAGTTGAACTTGCAAATCATTTCCAAACCCCCCCCTTCTATCTCCGTCTCTCCCCCTCCCCAACACGACAGCAAAGTTGTAGAAGAAAATGCAACTGCAGGTAAAAACTTCATACGTATTGGAACTTCTTTTGCCTTTCGACCAAAGAAAATTCAAAAGAAGATTGAAAGGAGCAAGAAACAAAGTTTCAACCAATACCCTGAAACAAGTCAAACAGCTACAACTCAGTCAATCAATGGTTCATAATTCAGTTGGTTTCTTGTTCTGGGTTTGGAACAATCTAAACTAGAACTTTTGGTTCAGTTTGGTTTGAAAAGAAAACTGGATTGATCATATCTACACTCATTGAAGATCTTGCCCAAAACAACAGATATAACAATCTGTGCTCACATTAATCATATAAACCATATTTTCATGATACAAAGTTTATACAGAAACCAAGATGTAAAACTAGGTCAAAGGTCCAACAAGCATCATCTGCACGTCAATAACCGAAGTCTCTAAATTGAAATGGTCTTTTACAAGATGGGGACGCCTATAATTACCATAGTTCCTTAATATAAACATCATACAGGAGCCTCACCTGTCGGCATTGATTAGCCAATCAAAAACAAAGTTTTCAAGCCCCTTCCAAAGCTTTTCTGCCATGAAAATAATTCCACCAATTACCTCGTTAGCAAAAGAGCAACAATAATAACAAACAAAGATAAAGAGACACATGAGAAATTTGTTACATCATCACAACCAAGACAAAACTTGAAAGAGTGATAAACCTGTAAGTCCCTCCTGAGGACAGCATTCTACAAACCGAATACATGCCGAGCAAAAGATGCATTCCACTGCAAGCTGAAGGAGAAAGTACTATACAGTCATGACGAAACTCAAGATGATGGCATTAATAAACACAAGCATTAAAGAGAGTGAACATGAGCTCGCAGCATTTCACTATGGTTTTACCGCATCATAAGGCATTGTCAGTTTGAAATGGGTGTCACAGTTGTTGAGATAATCCATCAACCGATCAAATTTCACAAGAGACATATATTTGTTCTTATACTGGGATATTTAGGGAAGCACATGCACGTGCAAAGACACCATGCATGTCCATGAGCATGCACAGGTGTGCAGAAGCACATTACAAAATCCTTTTTATAGGGAAAAATGAGAATTATTCCCAAATGATTTTGAAATGTCAAAAATAGAAGCAATACCTTCTTTTGGAAAGTAGCTGCATCATTCGCACCTTTTGGAGACTCACTGAAACATCAAACCAGAAAGGGTATAATAAGCAATAAGACAATGAAAATGTTGATAGAACCAATATCACAGCATAAGAAAAAAGTAATGAGTTCTTAACCTTTCTAAGTTTGCCATTATAACACTCAATGAGATTGACGATTTCTTTAAACTATTATTCACAATATAGCAATCCTTATAACTTTCAAATGACAAATGACAAAGATGTACTAGCTTTTAATTGGCTTGAGAACACACAAAAAAAGAAAGAAAGGGAAACTCCCAACTAAGCGCAACATAAACTTAGGATGACATGTCTGCAATTCCTGACACCAGTGTTTTGAAAGTGTCCTCGAGTTCATACTAAATCGCCAATCAGTATGTGGTTAAACCTATTCAATCAGTTAAAACACAGGTTTGTTTAGCAAGGTCATCAAGAAAAGTACTCATTATACATAGTACAAAAGTTGACAGATACTTCGCTCAACTGAGTTGGCAAAGGCGTTGCGTCACTCCTAAGAGAACATGGGTGTCAGCCTCACCTACTGCAAATGAACACTTTCTTCAAAGGGTATGCGTAAATTACTTTTAAGTAAATTAATTGCCACAACAGTGACAAGCATGCTCTCAGATCTGCCTACGCAAAAACAAGCCCCACTTGCTGGACTTGGTAAAGGACAAGAGGACGACAATATTCGTAAAGATGGTGGCTCAATTTTAAAATAAGTAACAATAGTGGCTTGTAACAAGAAGAGAGAAGAGAAGTAGACTGGAATTACGTGAAGCTTTCTTCACCTGTCATTCTTTCATTTTACAATTCAACTATTTCAAGAGAAACAGATTTTGGCTGAAAATTCATTGAATCTCTGTGACACTATCTAGACATAATCGAAAAGCCGAAATAGAAACAGAGGTGCAGCAAAGCCCATAAAGAATGGCTGATTAATCTGTTGGGTGGATTTCAGCTTGCATCAACAGGTTTTCCAGTCTTTTGTTCAAAAAGGCTGCACCCAAGGTAATTTTGACTGTAACAAGACGTGGATTTGCTCAAAGGTTTTCTAGATGGAACAATAAGCACACATAGGAAACTTATAGTCTAATTCATTCTTCATCTCGGATAGGATGATGTCCATTTTTTAAAATATTTGTAAAAAGAGAAACAATCAGAGTCTTTGCATGTGATAACTCAAAATTTAGTCACCCAATGTCTATGAAATCATGAAGCCACAGAGAAAGTAACATTATTCACATGCTAGGTCCCTCAAGACATCTCATAATGCATATGCAAACATGGTCAGGAATCTTGAAGAAGAAATGCGAAGGTACCTCTCTCTCCATCTAAGAAGAGCCTCCAGAAGAGGTATAGGAGTATGCCGTGCAACCATAGCCAATGAATCAAGTACTTGTTCATAGGCCGGATCTGATGGTCGAAGGTACTGCCCATCCTGTGAATACACATTGCGAGAAAACTCAACACACCAACAAACCTAGAATTAGGCAGCTACTGCTGATATGCTGTTGGAAGAAAATCTATTCCCTAAGGTCAAGATAGGATGGCAGAAAGAGCCAGTTATACTACAGTGGGAAATTCCATCTATCAGCATACACCTTAAAGCGATGGCGCCGCCATTAGTTCAAACGAATGAACTTGGCTCAGGGAAATCAGGTATAGCTAGAAGAACCAGTTTATCACTCTTGCAAAACCAGGCAGTCCTCGCTCATTTCACTGGCATACATGTCTAAGGATCCCATCGTACTGCCTCACCTTGGGGCACATGAACAACTCACAGAGAAAAGGGACCCATATTATGCGACCAAAGAGACCAAAAGCAATCAATTTGCCAAATATTTCACCTATTCCTCGTCCACAAGGCTTTCATAACACCTTTCTCACTCAACAAGTCCCCTTTCTTAACAGTTCAACAAATATTCTTTTACAACGCAAACTTCCGACCCGTAGGCTTTAGGCTTTCATTCGCCAGGCACGCCTCGATTCCGATATTTCTACAATTCCACAACCGGTTCAATTCTCGACAACAAACAACTTAAGCCGTATTAAGCCAGGTTTTTGACAAATACTCCCAGCTTCTGTAGCCCATCGGCCATAGCGAATACAACGTCTAACGGGCATTAACCGCGACATTTCGGGGGCGCGAGCTCCGCATCTCCGATTCAAATCAGGACCCCATTCAGCCCAAAGAACTCGGCGTTCGAACTGACTGAGCGATTCGCTCGCGCCCAGAGAAGCACTGACCTGAGCTTGAGCGGTTTCGATGCGCCGCCTAGCGAGCGGGAGGAATCGCTGCAGGAGGGCGTCGACGATCAATTTCGCAGCGCTTCCTGCCTTCATCTCCTGTGATTCTTTTGGGGTCGCTAGGAATCACTCTCCATCTTCACCTTGCTCGACTCTACGAATGTTCCCAATACTCACTTTCTTTCCATTTTATAGTTATTTATTTGCTCAGGTGCTCCAGTTTTGTGGTTTTACAAAGTGGCCCCAAACTCCTTCTTTAATTATATTCAATTTTTCACATGGCCCCCCACTTCTAATTTGTGCACATTTTCATTTGTCTTTGGCTAGAAATGAACTTTTCATTTCAAACAAATTGTTACAACTTGGATGTTGTACCTCCATTAGAACGATAGATAAAAGAAAACTTACTGGTAAAATAATTTTAACCCTTAGACAAGATATCGTGGAAAAGAAAAGCCCAAGTTGTAAGCAACATGAGCAATTCTAGTGTAAGTTTTACGAGCCTTCGATCGTGTTGAAGTAAGAAGCGAGGATATGCGACGGAAGGTTAAGTAATCCAAAGGCAAAGATTGTGTCGTTGGTTGGCATCAATTATTAATCCATTGCAATCGTTTTTTAAAAATCAATTTTCGAAAGTCGAGGGGTCAAAGCGTAATTTCAAGTGAGAAGGAGAGAGGTTGCTTTCACTTCCACTTCCACCGATGAGTTCCGCCGTCGTTCTCTCCTCATCCAAGCTTGGTCTACTGAGCCGCTAGCCGATCGTGCAATGGATATCTGAAGTGCATGTATTATTTTTCTACGCACTATCTATATTCAATTTAGCCCTTGATTTGACAACAAGAGCTCGGAGTCCATCCCTTCCCGCATAGATTTTGGCTCATAAACTCGTCGCCACTCTGTTCTCTTCCGTGACCAAATTTGATATATCCATCAACCTCTGTAAAAGCAACTTTAATGCCCGAGAAGAATTTGGAATAGCTTTATCCCGTAACATGGCACTAGCATAACACCACTTTCTAGTACGTAAAATCAAGTGAAGAGTTTGCAATCGAAACTCATCCTCTGTGCTATCTGCCTTGGTTCAAGGAATTGGTTTATCATTTCCATATTTCAAGAAGAACCTCATTATATTGCCATCACATCGTACTCAAAGACTTGCGACTTGAGCAATTTATAGTTTATCGTCTAAAATTATAATAATATTATAACTAATTATCTTTCCAGTCACATGCCATGTGCATCATGGACTCGTACTGACTTGAAAGAAAATGTGCCGATCACGAGATAAGACACATAAATCCCTTTTGTCGAAGGAGGAAATCATTGTGTTTGAACTACATGGTTCTCTTGGAGTTAGATAAAATTTTGGGAGAGGGATTGGGAAAGTGCAATCGGAATCCATATCATAAAATGTCGTGACATTTATGACGATAAAAAGTCGGTATTTCTACCAAAATCATGGATTACAACGAATCTCAGGCAACATTAAATATTCCGCACTACTATAGTCCCTACAAACCTCGGACGGCATTATCCGATCCGACCACATTTTCATTTTACGGAGCGAGCCGTCGGCCGTCGTCCGTCGTCGGTTTCCCGTCGTGACGACAAAAGCCCAGACCGCCTGCTCTTGCGCAGCCGCTTTCCCACCCTAATTCTCTCTCTCGCCGCAACGCGATGACGACCGCCATGGGTCCGCCACCTCCGAGGGCGTCTCAGCTCGAGTGCGACCCGTCCGCGGAGCCGGAGGCTCCCAAAACTCTCCAAGAAGAAGAAGAAAGTGCAGCAGCAGCCGCCTCGACGAGCTCCTCCACCGCGGTCACTCCAATGGCTCCGCCTCCCCCTCGAAACCCTATCCCTACCTCCTCCGCCGCCAACGACGTCGACGCCTCGAATCCTGATGACGGCTCCGTGTCCGAGAGCGGCTCGACGCAGCACGCAGCGAAGTGTCAGGGCGTCGCGGTGCCTTACACGATTCCTCCGTGGAGCGAGGCGCCTTGTCACCAGTTTTTCCTGGAAGTGCTCAAGGACGGCGCGATTATTGATCAACTCAACGTGTGAGTCTCCCTGCGTCATGCCTTGAGTTGTGAATTCAAGTTCCTACGAGAAGCCTTTAATTTACTCGCTCTTTTCACGTCATCTGAATTTAACGTGTTCGTCTTTGGGATTTTAGACACGAGAAGGGGGCATACATGTTTGGACGGGTAGATCTGTGCGATTTTGTGCTTGAGCACCCGACTGTATCTCGATTCCATGCGGGTAAAGTGACGGCGATCATCTTTTTTGTTTACTCTAAATTGCTTGTGGGAGACAGGAATTGCTAAAGACTAACCGTAATTATGGCTTAAGCTTGTAAATGAGCTTTTAAAGGGTTTTTGCACGGAATGTGTTCTTCTGACTGTTTGGTTTCACCTCTTTGCTAGTTCTGCAATTCAATGGGGAAGGAGGTGCTTATATATTTGACATCGGGAGTACTCATGGGACCTTCGTGAACAAGAACCAGGTACTATGGTGGCCTGCCCTTATGTCTCTGGTTCAAGACTCCCTGGAAATGCAGTTTTATTGGTTTATTCATGAAAAAACAATTTTCTGCTGTTAAGAGTGCATAATGTCTTCTATTGAGTATGCATTCCATGGTCTTTGTCGATATAATTTTTGCTTTGAAATTGCTAGAGGTATTAACCGTAATTTGATGTATAGCAATTTTCAGAAAGAATTGTACTCTTATATGATGCGTATTGGGAAGTTTCATCTTAAAATGGCCGAAATATTTTTTTGTTTGTTGTTTCTAAGAATTTCACTAAAAGTCTGACCTGTCAAGAGATAAGACAGTATGAAATCTTCTAGAGCACATAACTTTCCTTCATTTCATGTAGCTCTGTCGACGCCAAAGTTCCTGATTAAGACTTTGAAGTGTTAATTCATGTCTACAGATACTTCTTTGTTTTATATTCTTGAACTGTCAATTTTCATCAACGGCAGAAACTTAGATTTTCATGGTTACCCTAGGCAAAAGGAGCGATCCTTATCAAATTTTGTTTAATAGGTCTATCTTTTGCCTTTAAACAGGTCAAGAAAAAATTATATGTGGACTTGCATGTTGGTGATGTCATTCGGTTTGGCCAGTGAGTTTCTTAATCTTTTTCCTTTCAATTTCAATTATTTCCGTCTCTATATGTTTCCCCCTGGTCTTCTTTTCCTTCTTTTCCTGAACCTTTTTTCAAGAACTAGTCCACGTGGACCAGTGGATATAATTAGTATGATCAGGAACTGATCTCAATTCTTGTATGTGTCAGTAATTCATTGCTGAATGTACCTATCATAAGAGATCTACATTTAAGCTGATTAGCTTATGCCAGATCTCCTCGGTAGCATTTCACAAGGTGTATTGACATAACAATATGGGCAGCTTTCTTGCGAAAATAGATATACTGGATCAAAAAATAGGGGGCACTTGTTGCTTAAGGTATATGTTTTTGCTTGACGCAATCACAAGCATTATTGTTCCTTTGCTTTTGTAGATCTTCACGGCTGTACATATTCCAAGGTCCAAGCGACTTGATGCTGCCAGTAAGAGTTCCAAATTCTATACTTTACCTTTGTTGATATGATTAGTGACTTTCACCAACTGAGCACTATGAGCACATTAATTGAAGCTACTAGGTTTGTTCTCTATTACTTCTGTTGCCATGGTCATATAGATATAGATTTTAATAATATGGAACTTTTCTTATTATTAACTTTGAGCACTACCTGCTGGAACATTTTGAGATGTCAAAATAATATGTAGTATTCCAAGAAATTGTAGTTCGTTATTGGTATTACATGTGACTGAAGAATCACTGTGATGAATAATTTGAACTGATTGATTCAATTGGAAGGGGTGGATGCGTTTTTAACCTCATTATAATCTGGAACTGTTTGAAGCTTTTAATCTTTCTTTTAGGCCCAACTAAGATGTATGCCTCCTGTGAAGCTGAACAAAAAGTGCAATGGGCTCCAATAGGGTGCTGGTGAAAAGAAGTTATTCTGGATAGTATCCTTGGTGATGCCTGCCAACGAGCTTGAGCTTGATTAAGTCGTAAAGAAATATTATTTGGGAAAAGAGGACTGAGTATGTAGCTTGTCCGCTCTGCCAGAGCTGGCACCAAATGACTGCAGGACTGACCATTTTATGTACTAATAAATGCCGGATCAGTTAAAAGTTGGGACATGTGGTTAATTTATTTATAACTTCTTCAACAAGCTTTAGCTTTTCTAATTCGTTTGACGTTGTCCCATTTTACCTTCATGACTATTGTTGTTTAACCATAGCACACAAAAACGGAGAACGGAGGTTTCTGGTAGTGTGGTGATGTGGTTTTCTGTGTGATGCCTGTAATAATTTTTTTCCTCGTTTTAACAGGAGGCTGATGTGAAAGTTATTAGAGATGCGAAGATGCGAGAAGAGATGCAAGATAGGGAAGCATCTCTTAAACGGGCAAGGAAGGAAGCATATCTTGCAGATGGTATCTCCTGGGGCATGGGAGAGGATGCTGTTGAAGAAGAGGAGGTCTGTGAGAAGTTACTTTTTCTTATGATACTGGAAGCTCTTATTTTTCCTTCTATATGGTGCCACTACAATCACAATTTGCTGCATTATTATGTCAAGCTATGATTTTCGGAAAAATATGGAAGGCTTAAAGTGCAGTTTTTTGTGCTTCTATCTCATGCGCTATTTTTTTTTTTTTTTGGGTTTTATTATGGCATTTGGATTAGTTTTTCGAATGGTTCCTATTGTTCTCATCAAGTTCAGGATTTGTTGTTAGAAATCTGAAGAAAATTGATTATTGAACTTATAAATGAGCTGGGATTTGGATGATAGGATGATACAGAGGAAGTGACTTGGCAAACTTACAAAGGGCAGCTCACAGAGAAGCAGGAAAAAACCCGTGAAAAGGTGTTGAAACGAACTCAAAAGGTCAGGGTTTTTAGTCCATTATGAATTTTATTATTGTTGTGAATGTTTATATGCTTTTGCTTTTGAAGGATGACGTTAAATTTCTCATATTAATCAGGTTTTTCAATCCATCATGAATTTGTTAGTGTTTAGAATGTTTATATGCCTCTGCTTTTGTTGCATGACATTAAATTTATAATATCAGTCAGGTCTTTTAGTTCAATATAAACACTAATCTCATTGCATAAGGAGAGCGATTGGTCTAAAGCAATAAAGGTCATGCTCTGAAAGTGAATCATAGCCAGAAAGCACAAGTGAGGATAAGTAGGTTATAATTCCCTTTAGAGAGCAAAAATGCTTTGAAAGCATGTGGCATCATTTCATGAAAGAGAAAAGGCTATAGAATATCATCAGAGGAGGGATGTTTCTTTTCTTTTTTTTTGTAATTATTAACTACTCTGAGCCGACCACAACTTTCAATCTTAAAGTGTACCCTGTTGAAGGGATCCGATGGCTCAGCTGTCATTTTTTGGTTGCATCATTTATTATTTAATCTGCATGATTTTGTGACATCTAAAAACTTAAAACTCAACAGTAGGATCCTTCAAGATAGGGATTTTTGTATTTTGGAAAATATTTCTCTGGCCAAACTGCAGTACTCTGTTCTAGGATTCTTTTGTGACAGGGAAAAAGGTCATTGGTTAGGGGGAAGACCAAAAAAGCATTGGGTAGGGGAAAGAAGTAGGAAAGGATCTCTAGTATTTAAATCCGATAGAGGACTCGATATCAAGTAGAGCCTGAGGAGCTGGAGGATCAATGTGGCCTACCCCAATTAGAAGGTTGTGTCAAGCTGAGTATAAGTCGTTATGTGGTCAAACATGTAGAGTAAGCATTGGGTTATTCTACTATGGTCACTAAACTTTAGTGAATCTGCAATCAGGTTTCTATACTTCGATTTTAATCATCTAAATATACTAAAGTTTCGCTCTTGGAATTGGTGCACTTTGACTACAATCCGACCAATGTTCAGGAAAATTGCTTACATAATAGACATGTGCCAAGTCTCTGTCAGTCTTGTCATTGACATGAGGCACCATGTTAGTATGTCGCTAAAATTGGCCTGATTCTAATCAAGGCGCGTGAATTGAAAGAAAGAAAAAAAGAGCAAAAGTTTAGTTTATTGAATTATCCAAAATCAAAATCTGGTGACCTGATTGCAAAATCGACTGAAGTTCAGTGACCACCAATGGAACTTACCCATATGCTTTGTTGTATGAGATTTGGCCATCCTAGTCAAAATGATTTTGCCTGCATCCTTGATTTTCTTTGATCCTGTGCTGTGTGAGTTATATAGTAGGGTTAGAGTCATCTACTGTCAAAATGATTTGCCTGCCAGTTGCTCATTTTCTTATTCTACTTGTTTTTAATTTACAAGAAAATTACAGAGCCTCAGTATTCTTAAATTCAGTGTAGTTTCCGACTCACTCCTTTCAAAAGAAACACGCATATAATATTTTAACTCTGGTTTGAACTTTCATTTTAAGAATTGGTGGTAGTTAGTAGATCAAATGTGATCAACAAAAAGATTGTTGTCACAATTGAAATTGGAAGCTCTGAAGTTGGAATGCTTTTTATCTTGTGTTATGTGTGAATCTGATTGCTTGCCCCATTTATTTTTCAACTTTAGATTGCTCACATGAAGAAAGAAATAGATGCTATCCGTGCTAAAGACATTGCTCAAGGCGGACTAACACAAGGACAACAAACTCAAATTGCTCGTAATGAGCAGAGAATTACTCAGGTATTGTACACTTTAATGGTCTGGTTCTTTTCAATTTGATGTGATCATTTTTTCAGTTTCTGTCATTTAGCGAGCAAATTTTTCTTCGTTTCTTTGCAATTCACATGGCAGTTTTCTTTGCCTGTAGATTTTGGAAGAACTTGAAAGCTTAGAAGAGACCCTGAATGATAGCATACGAGAGAGTTTAGGCGCTCGTACAGGAAAGTTTTCTCACGGTAGAAACAAAGGAACAACTGAAGATGATGAAGAATATTTGAGGTATCTCATAGTTGCCAGTTTCTCTTTTGGAATTGAATTTTTGTCATTTGGGTGGTAAAGAGAGCATTAAAACCAGAGCAAGCAATACTTGAGGCTATAATTAGCTTTAAAAGGAATAAAAACTGTGGCTACACTACTGAAATTATTGCATGTTATTTGTTGTTGTTTTTCAGTGATGACGATGAATACTATGACCGATCACAGAAAAAAGCAAATGTTCCTAAGACTAGCCAAAGCCAAGCAATAGAAACTGCAGACACTCTTCTTGACAAGAGGGACGCAATCAGGAAACAAATAGAAGAGAAGAAAGAGCTGCTTCTGAATGAAAAGAATAAATTAGAATCGGATAGTGCAGCAGGAACTGACGCTGGAGATGCACTTGATGCTTACATGTCTGGGCTTTCATCTCAGCTTAGTAAGTAATTTTCACCGAAGAAAGTTTCTCAGTGCACTGTGTTTTGATCAACTTGATTTAAGGCCATCTTGCTTATTTCCTTGTTGCTGATTCTCTATTTCTGTTTCAGTCCTTGACCAAACTACACATATTGAAAAGGAGATATCCTCGCTTCAGTCTGAGTTGGATCGGATAGTCTATCTCTTGAAGTTTGCCGATCCAGCAGGAGAAGCTAGTAAAAGAAGAGATTTAAAAGTGGAAGAGCCAAAATCTATTGCTTCTGATAATCCTTCGGCCCCTATTGAGAAGCACTTCTCAGAAGCAAAAGAAAGAAGAAAGGTAACTAATGGCTCAAGGTCTGAAGGAACTATTAATCAAAATGTCAAATCTAGCAAAAAGCAAGAAGATGTGAAGACCCTGGAGGATAAGGCGGAGGAAAAAGCCGTTCCATATACTGTTGTAAAGCCTCAGTGGCTTGGTGCCATAGAGGATATGCAACAAGGAGAAACACACAAGGAGCCAGAAATTTCAGATATCCCTGATTCTGATCAATTTGTTGGTTACAAAGACAGGACCAAAATTTTGGCTGGTGTTGACCCACACGCAAGGTCAACTTCAGGGATTGAAGGTGCATGCGGTCTCATCATTAGGAAGCGGAAACCTGAAGGCAGTGAAGACAAACTGAATGATCATTCTAGCTCTTCTGCTGGAGGATCTGAACTTGCGGTAGAGGATGCTGTGGCATTGTTACTGAAACATCAAAAAGGGCATTACTCATTGGACAGCGAAGAAAACGCAGATATGTCTAGCAAGCAACCGTCCAGCAATGATGTGAAAAAGCCTAAACGAGTTCTTGGCCCAGACAAACCGTCTTTCCTCAGTGCTAGCTCAGATTATGAATTATGGGTGCCACCTGAAGGTACATACTTTTACTTACTAGTTCATCATATCAAGTTGGAAAAACCTGAATTTCTGGACATTTGCCCATGCAGGACAATCAGGTGATGGACGGACCTCATTGAATGATCGTTACGGTTACTGAGACATAGAGCTTTTCATTGCCCTATCTGGAACTTATGTTAGTAGCCACAGCTTTCCTTTATATGCCTGGAGATGCATTTAGGATTCATAAGGATCTCGTGACAGCTTTGGAGGTTGCAGAGCCTATATTTTGTATATCATCAAGGCTGCACAGTTACTAACTAGAAGAGGTCATAAAGTTGTAGGACCACCATTGTCAAGCTGCCGATTAAGTGAGAATTGTGGTGCTATGTATGGTTGTAAAATGGATGAAGAGTTGCCCGTGGCTTCTGAGGATGCTTGTACTCCAAGTAATAGCGAGGTGGACTGGTGCAAGCAGGTGGATGGTACATAGACATGACAGCCGATAGTAGACATAACTCGGCAAGAATTACGAATCTAGGTGGAGTTCACTGGAATGGATAATCGAATAGAATGCAACTTGAGATGCCTAAAGACTCACCAGATTGTTCGTGTAATTGGGAACAATTCAAGACATGCCAGGGTGACTTCGACAGTTCTATTGCTAGACCTTTCTATAGTCTAAACTGCAGTACATTTAAAACAGATACTGCTGGTGTACTGCAGGTAAAAAACTCAAAAGTCGTGTTCTGAAGGATTGGAAGTTTACAGTGGCTGGTCAGTGTCTCTGTACCTGAGAAAACACAAGGCTAACGTTAATTTTCATGAGGGAATGCGGAATGCATCATGAATTTACGTGCTTAAGAACTGCCGCATGCCGGCCAGATTTAATGGGTGTAAAATGTCGTCAGTCACTTACAAAATTCGTTTGAGCTTTTGTACGCTGGACGCTTATTGACTAATGCTCCAGTGAGCTCATCGATGTGAACAACCGTGTTGAAAGTAAGATGAGAGAAAATGTTCTCCCAGCGGTTTTGCTGAGAGCCGTAGTTTACAATGCCCCGCTGTCTGACAGTTTTGTCACAAATAACAAGGGGAAAGGGGCCTCTGCAACTCGAAATTGGACTCGCTCGTTCCTACAAAATTGTTATCCTTTTCACATATGCACAAAACAATGAGTTTCTTGATACAACAAATCTCGTTCCTCCTTTTTCTACACTATACATTGAGAGAGAGAGAGAGACAGACAGACAGAGAGAGAGCGAGGGCGCATGTCCTGCGCAGTAATCACCACAAGAAGTCGAATAACATATGTACTCGACAATTACAGATAGAAGCAGGACGGCTCCTCATAAATGGCACAGGAAAGTGGACAAGTTCTCCTATGCTTGTGGATCACCTGGCTTCTCTAGTAAAACACCTGCCTGCATTTCATATGCTGTGCTAGCTGAGGTTGACATTCCCCACAAGACGCAAATTCCCGAGTCAAGTCTGACATCCCGCGATTGGTATTCCCATCATTAGGGAAGTTCCCTATGTTGTCATGCCTTCGGTATCTCCATGCACACACGGTGGCTGAACTTTCAGGTTTTTGAGATCCGACTCATGCTGTGTAGATAGGGCAGCTGACATCCGGTGAAGCCTGATGTGATCTGATACCAAGGCCCAACATATCATAATAACTGGACAGAAATCTGATAGCTCTGGACATGTATGTGATGCACGCGTCGCATGATGCAAGAACCCCTGTTAGAGACCTTTTGACAACCCTCAAGTCAAAACTATAGTAACATGCATTACGCGACATGGCTGCTACTATAGGGGCACGGGATATGCCAGCTGAGTACAAACTGAAATGCTCATACTGGATTAGTTGAAGAAATAAGGCGAGTCAAGAACATCTTTCAGATTGAAGTCTCCTCGTTCAGGCAAAGGAGGAAAAGATAATGAAGGAAAAGACTTCTGAAAGTTCTCCAGCAACTGCACCCAAATGAAGAAGGATCAGATGATTGAGGTATGAATTTATAAGACTAGTGTATTAATTAGGATTTCAATATTTAGAACTGCCAATTCAAGAACATGCAAAGAGACAACTTCTGAATAGTAAAAGAACTCAGCTTTTGCAGGTGACAAACCAACAAATGACTATCCTTATTGTTTCTCCTTTACAAGTTTGAAAAAATTGGACATGTAGCTTAACCAGGCATGCATACACAATTGTCCACTTTTGATGTGTGCATGCACAACTAAGCAAGTTCGCACTCAGTTTCAGTGCTGTGTGACATTTTAGTGTGCCTACTAAAAAAACAGCGAAACTGTACACAATAAAAGAAACAAAGCAGTTAGCAAACAATTTAACTTGGCTTAGCTCAAAAGTTCCACCCTGGATTACAGAAATAAATTTACCAGTTATATTGTGAAAAATCAGATCGGATCACCCAGGTCAGTTCAGGCTTTCAAGATGCAGTGCTTTTCTAAAAGACCTATGACTGAGACGATAATATTCCAAGGCTTCTAATGTTAATTTAGAAAAGGTCAACTTATTCTGATCAAAACTCTCGAGGAAAGATTTTTTTTTTGCAAGCAGATATATCTTTTTTCAACAAATAAAGTAAAGAATATACAAGAAGGAAGATACCGTACATTTTCCAAGATTGGAGTTTCATATAGTTCGACAAATTTCTCCCTCAATATTCTATTCATTTCATCCACGTCACATGCATGTGTCCAGTAGGAATCGTGAACCCCTGCAATCATATAAATTGATAGCCCAAACAACATTAGTAGCAAATATGTAATGAGCAA
The DNA here is from genome assembly GCA_019926035.1 of Melaleuca alternifolia. Classification (NCBI taxonomy): domain Eukaryota; kingdom Viridiplantae; phylum Streptophyta; class Magnoliopsida; order Myrtales; family Myrtaceae; genus Melaleuca; species Melaleuca alternifolia. Next base: position 1,535,822 of record JAGKPW010002416.1, on the reverse strand, counting down.
GTCACCTATAAGGAAGGCTCGGGAAAAACCTGCAAAGTTCAACCCTGACTTCTTGCAGGCAACCGCCGTCATCATCATATGAGAACCATCAAGAGAATGCACAAAATTTGGGGGAAAAGCTGTTCGCTGCCGCTTGGTCAGGACCTACAAATAATTACCAGCAGCCAGAAAATATGAATTTAGGATCCAAAAAATTCGATCTCAATTTCAATCTTGACATTTTATTGAGGTTAAAGTGTAAGCTGGGAAAGCCCTGGCCGGGCTGTAATCAAGAACCAGAAACTCAACACCATTGTTACAGATATATGGAGGAAGGCAAAACAGGGCAAAACCCAGTGTGACGCATAAGATTCAGGTTGAAATCCTAGAACTTGGTCATTCTGAATTTTGCACTCTTATCTTCAAGAATAAAAGCATTATATTTCGGAAATATCACAAAGACATCATCAACTAAACACCAAACCACAAAAATGATGCCAAGAGTAGTCACTTTCAGCCTCTAAACAACTTACAACTATTTTTCAAAAAAGCGGAGATCCTGAAATAATCTTCTTTTAACTATTCTTCATAAAGTACGACCTATATCTTCTTTTGTACCTAGAGTTGACATGGCTCCTGGGACAGTGGATCTATATCATTGTCCAATCCGCAACCAATTCATCAGTTATCGATCAAATTTGACTAACTGGATAATGATACCTCACTTTAGCACAATCCTAGGGCATTAGGTACTTTAGATTGTTCCTTAAGGGCTCCACCTCTACACTATCTCAAAATATTAGCTAGACGATAGCATGATAGGACAATTGAGGACACGGAATAGCACAGGTATTAAACAAAAATAAAAATAAAAATTAAACTTTCTGAACTTCCTACTATGCCTTGATGGTGCGCCTGCATTAATGCTTGTAAAACCAGACTGGAAAGCATGCACCGCCAGGATTGGCACTTTGCACACCAATTCCACAAGACACACTGGCACATCAATGGTTGCTTTCTCATTCAAATGATTATAATCATGAAAGCACTGAAAGGCAAGCATGGCAACAATAGGGCATGGGACTTCACCTAACACCCTTTGTGCATAGAGAGAGAGAGAGAGAGAGAGAGAGAGAGAGAGAGAGAGCACATTAACTGTGTTGTTCATAAAAGTAAAATGGAACTTCAACTAAGTTATTGTTCGAGCTAGTAGCCCAGATAAAAGCACAGCCAAAATTGCTATATGACGCACAAATTCATGACTTATCAATGAAACCCATAATCGTAAAATGACCCTGACGGCTAGCAATCCTTTCAAGAAAAATGCAAGACTGTCTTATGAGTTCCACTCTATTGAAAGGCCATTCAATAGCAAGATTGGTTGCTCTTGCAAAAGTCAAATATACCTGAAATTTTAGTCAATGACTTAATGCCCCATCAATTCCCGTACACCTCATCAAAATCATCATACTGAGACTGCTAAATTCCAGTGGTGTATTATTATTGCCGACATGTTACTTTATACTCACTTGGCAGGTTCCCCATCAAGAATATATCCGATTTTATGCACTAAAATGATCCTCAAGTCAACAAGATCATGTCGAAAACTCTTGTTTACATCGAATACAAGATGACTGGTAAATGATGCATAGCTAGTTACAACAAAGGATATCTAGATCGGTTATAGCAGGAAGGGGATGGATTATCGAAAAACAATTACCTTATCAGTTTCACGTTGCAGTGTCAAAATCTGAAGTGAAGTTTTAACCTGCAAACATTTGAAAATCAAACTTCATATCAGGATTTAAATATTTCGTGCTCATTGAACAGACAAGGACAAAGACACTCACAAGATGTCTTCCTAATCTACGGTAAGGTTGCACCACAGGAAGCCCAAGGGGAGTGGTCCACCGAACTGGTTGATTCTCAGATGCAATAATCTGCTTCAGATAAAAAAATTGAGGTCAGCAACCAACAAAGACTAGTATAAATTGAAAAAAAAACAAAAAGAACACGATGACCTTAGCACAGTCACCAAGCCAGCTCATGATACTTCTTGCTGCTTCAAACATCTCCCCTAGAGCAGTTAAGGTGGTCTGCACAACCAAAAATGTCACAGCATTGTCATTCCAACAGAATTGTTTTCTTCGTTGCATATCCATGTTAAGCCAACAATCAATTCTTTTTTCTTTCTTTTTTTCAGATGCCCTTGCAACAACTACAAATAGCCAACAAGTGTCCCTCCACAAACAACCACAGCGACAAAACTGAAGAAAGACAATGTATAATCACCCCTACCTTTGCAGCATAGCAAGAAGCATGAAAAAGCTCTGTATCATCCATAATTGCTCCACGTTCCTTCAACCTCCTCTTTATCTGATCTCGGGCACCAATATAAGTGACACCATATACAGACGTCATAACTGTCTGCTTCACTAACTTTCTATCAACCTGGCATATCCAATTATGAGTGTCAGCAGGCAACTACTAAAGAATATCAGGTTTATGGCAAAAATACCTGAGTAGCACTCCTATGATCTTTCATTTAACTGATAAATGTATTAGAACAATAGAATACCAATCATCTTTTATCAGAACAATTAATCATTAACCAGTAAACTGGCAAACTAAAACTTGAGACTTGACCTGATGAATTAAGGTTCTTGCGTGCAACGCATCTCGAAACACAGCCGGATCATTTTTTGCGTCCATTTGCATTATTTCAAGTACTCTGCACAGGGGAAACATCCTATCATCCCATTTGCAAGTGTATTTATCTCGAGAGCACATACAGGAACAGAACAAACGACAAAACCAGCGCAGAGTATTAACCAGCTAATAGTTTTGAACCTTAACTGCACTAGAGTTTCCAGCAAACTTGATAAAACAACCTGGGAAAAAGATGCGCACGTAGAAAAAGATATAGTAGGCAGAAAAGTAGAAAGCTTTATTTAATCACACTCATCACCCCTTCAAATCATTGATCAGATTATTTTCACCTAAAAATTACACTATACACGCCTTCTCAGCATATCCTTCGACTCGTCGGGACAATTAAGGTACATGAATAGATCCTCTGATGGACTGAAGGATACAGACAGAGCCATAAGCATCAAGTACTCGAAGCAGAAAATACTAGTTCAGTTAACTCTCGATATTGACACTGTAATGTAATAAAGGCTAAAGAACTCATAGTAAACTTTGTCCTCTTTTTCCATTCCTGATTTTCAATTCCACAAATTCTCAAACCTATACTAGAATCATCAGTGGTGACTCAACCCATTTGTTCCATACTGGGTGAAGATTTTTAACAAGTAACTAGATCATTATTTGCATTATGACTTTAATAACTTGACATGCATGGATCAAGGGGTGGAAGTTTGGCTAACAATAACTTGAGTAATAGATTCATATAAAATAGGGTAAATTATATTGCAGCATTATGGTCTATACAAACACAAATGAATTTTCCCAGTGAATGGATGCTGCCTCGATTTTGAAGGCAGAATCACATTTCTATCCAGTAACACAAGCAGCATGGCTTCCGATGCATGTAATTAGCTCATTTGATGATATTCCTTCTGAGAATATAGAAAGGGACTGATATACACGTTTGACAGGAAGCAATATTCCAGGTTTAAACAGAGTATGTATTCCACTTTCAGTCAAATCACACACGAGACAGTATACTGACTCTGAAATTCATCCAAAATCGTCAAGTCAATGCAACTTGTTGAGGAAGATGAGTTAAGCGTAATTTCTTGCTGTAGAAAATGATGATCATACCATAATCTCTAGCATACGAACCGGGTGTCGTGTAAGTATGATAAACTACTTCTTAAATCGTTTCTAAGAGACAATAATTACAACGAATTTAACAAAAAGTATTCAATTACAATTTTAGTTGAAGTGGCAGAAACTGTCCAGGAACAGGTCAGAATGTGTAGTTAACAGAGAAGTGCAGCTCCCTTAAATACAAAACCAGAGTAGAAAAGGCTGGCTGCATGGATAAGAAAAATGGCTTACCGAGCAGCTATTCCTGAGTAAACATCAGCAGGCTTCTCTCCTGCAACCATATTGACCGCAGCTGCACCCAACTGAATGAAAAATTTTCAATGATCAATCTCAAAGAGGTTTTGGTTTTATAAAAGACAGACCGCGTAATCATATGCAAGCAACACAGATGTGATAGTCATTTTGGATTATTGAGAATAAACGAACACAACCAAAAGGAACTATCCTTATTCTCTGGTGCCTCAATTGTCTTCGCCATCAAGTATATATGCACTTCTCACCAGCCAGGTGATGTGATACAATGTGCTAAAATATATTAGGCGCTAAAAGATAACCCAAAATGAGAGGTACAAGGCGAAACATGAACACCTGACATCATGGCATAACTTCCTATAGTAGGAAGTGATTCCACCTTCCATGATTAAAAGAGGTACAAAAAGTATGATATCCATCACAGAAGCAGAAAAGTTCTACAAATCCTTCCATAACAAAACCTCACTTTAACTTAGGAACAATTCAAATTCTGATTATTGATAATCCAAGTGGAAAGAAGAGAGTACAAAAGCATATAAAATAACTGATACAAAAACACACATAAAGCTTTACTTTGGGAGCCCCATTTGACCATAACACTGATAATGCCCTACACTACTTCTCAGATATAAGACTTATGTGGAGTTATCTTCTGTCGCACACTACACACTAATTCTCAGATACACAAGCAGACACAAAAACTTGATACTCAACTTTGAGAAAAAGGAGAGAGCTATTACCTTGTCTCTCCCGAGGGCAGCATAGTGTTGCAAACCGTTGCAGGAACCATCCTAGAGGAACAAGAAAATGATAATTTAGAGAGAAGTGTATGATCATTGTCCTGAGATTGGGGTTGGGGGGGGGGGGGGGGGGGGACATATTTTTTGGGCTGAGAAAAACAAGCATCAGTTTCTAAATAAATAAATTCAAAAGAAATGACTAAATTTGGTTCAAGTTACTCTCATTTTACAAAACTGAGCAACAAAGGACATAATAACAACAATTTCACCAAAATAAAAACATCAAAGAATTTTCTTATACATGGTGCAGCAATCTGGCTACTTCCCTTCGCATACACTATCAGTTACCGCAATTCCCATTTTCTCTTTTATATTAAGCACCGTGCTTTCCTATATTCCTCTTTTGAACAAACCAATTAAAACTTGAATTCAACTAACAGGTGCTTCTTTGCCCTTCAGAAATATGCACAAAGTTATGCATGAAGTATCACATCTCTCCTGCTTGTGCTCAAATGATCCCATCATGTTGCAAGGGCCAAGAAAATTTCTAAAAGCAGTCTAAATGAAGACTGCTCACACACCTGGTGGATGGGTATATTTGATCTAAAGGTCTCAGGAGAAGAGCTTCTCAAAGCTTCGGTGAGATTAATGCAAACCGCCAAGCACTGGAACGGGTCTTCAGCATTCAACCACCATCGCTTTCCTTCAAGAGGCCGGTCAGCAGAATCAAATATATCATCCAAGTGATTTTCCGTAAATGCTAATCTTCCCTCATGAGACAATTTATCCACTCCACCAGCATATAAATTGGCTAAATGAATTTTCAGCCAGCGCAAGCCTGACTTCCCAAGGGGGCGACTCTCAGCAAACTCTAAGATGCCTCGACATAAATCTGAACCAAGATGGTTTAAGTAGGGGTGCATAGGGTAGGCACGGCCACGGAAGTCAAGATTATGTGGATAATAAAAACCCTCTTCATCCTTCATTTTTCTTGCAACCTGTAAAGCAAAAGTTACTGCTGGCATCAATTGCAAAAGCCATGCTTTTTCTCTTTTTCTTTATTTTTCAATAAGATTGCAAAGTGTGCTCTTACGGCAAGTTTAAGTTCTATGTCACAACGCTGTGCATGTCTCTCCCTGTTTTCCTTTCTGGTGGATTTTACTTTCCACTTCCATTTTCTTATCTGTGTTTCATCTTCTGTTTCTGGCTTGTCTGGCAAAGCTATCTGTCATGACAAAGTTCACAAGAGCGAGAACTTATTCTCAAGTGACACTCAATTCCCGAAATAGTCAGGTAAGGTAGAAGTTACATGCAGAATAAATGTTCTAACAATAAGTTTTATATGACTTACATCATTACGATCCACAAGATCCGCAAGGCGGCCTCCACTATTCCATATCCTATCAACAACAGAAAGCACCCGTTTGTTGACCCGCCATTTGGTAGCCCCTAATATATCTAAAGCCTGGAAAATTCGAACAACTGAGCAACAGAATAGTCATCAAAGGAGTCGTGAAGACATTTTTTCATATATTTAAAAATGTGCAATGGACATGATCATGCTAAGATGTTAATAGTAACCGGATCGTTCCTCTATATAAGTATCTTCATGAATCAAAATATTATTTGGTCTTTTGCAAACCTCAAATACTGGCTGAAGTTGCCGCTGAGGGGCCCTCTTAACTGCTTCACGTTGTTGTCTAACTCCATGCGTGCGCATGACGGAAGAAGGCAAGAACAAGTACGCCCCTTTATCATAACTGAGAAAAGGGGGGCGGTTAAGATGAATGCCATCGTCAATAAACCTTCCCCTCAAGAGGAGTAGTATTTCACTACGAATCTCGATTGATAAGTAGAATGAAACATGCAATCAAGAGGAACTGAAATTTGCTTGTCGGACACGGTGATAAAACCTGACCTATGTTTTCCAAGATAAAAATTAGACAGCATCATTGTCATAAATTAAAAACATACCCTGTCCACTTGACGGGTGGTACCAACATCGGCATATACGGAATCACCATATGTCTTGCCTGTTCAAATAGCAAAGATATCATTCATTGAAAATGAAGAAACATAACTTATTTTACATCCTAAAAAAAGAAGATTGGCCTGGAAAGCAACTCACAAATGAAAGCCTACTTCTTCTCTTCCCAAAGGAAAAATCTATGAGTAGCATGGAAGCATTATCCTATAGGAGATGAGAAGTGCATTTACTTACTGTTCGTTCCAGGCCTTTGAGGACTAACTGGTCGCACTGGATAAGACCATATCTTCTGCTGGAACTCCTGAGATTAACAAACAATGCCTGCTTAAGATTGACTGCATTGACAATTCACAAAAAAGGGAAGCAAAATAAACACTCACTTTTTATCTCTTGTAACAGTCCTGAATGTATGCAAAAATGCAGGTCGTATATCAGGTGGATCTTCGGCTGATTGATTAGCAGGAGGTTGTATGTATGCAGTTTGTATCAACAACTCAATCAGACGGCTTCCCACCTGAGAAATAAAGGATATAATAACTCATTAGGACAAAGTTCATGAAAAAGAAATACATACCACTTATTGTCCTCAAGCAACGAATTTTGTCATAAGTACATAAACATACAGCAGTAACTGCAAAATCTTACAAAACCTTAGCTTTTGCCTCCTGACCCCAGGGTTTCAAATCATCCTGTCCCTTCACTAGCTTCTGCACTGCTGGTAATTTACGTTTTTTCAACAGATCAGTGACTTTGTGCCGTAACTTCTCTTGTAACTTCTCTTGCTCCTGTGATGCAGCATTTGTTCTATCTCTTCTGTCCTCATCATCTTCTTTTACCTTCTTCTTTTTTGTTTTTTCCAAGAAACTTTGTATTCTAACCTGACAAATTGGAAAAGCTAGGATGATAAGCAATCAGTCTGGATGGAAAAATTATGTGTAAGGCATACCAGAGGAACCGTAGTTTATGGCTTGTTGGCATGGGGTATATAAGCAAAAAGACATGCTAAATAGAGATCATATAAATTTGAGGTTTGATTTCTTCATATACACCATGGGATTGCATCCTGTCAGTATTCTCATGTGTACAGATGACAATGTGTATGTCAGCAACCCAATCGTGTACGCTTCTCTCATTTCCACCACAACGACTATGAAAAACGATGATCAGAACGACTCCTCAAATAAAACCCCTACTATGTGTGTGTTCGTGTGAGTTTTTTTCTTTTTTTCTTTTTTGGGTGGGCTGCAGAGAGAGGAGGGGTGTGTTTTGAAAGAAGTGGGGGAGGGATGGAGTTGCTTACATGAGATGAAAGTCATTTTACCTGGAAAACCTCACACTTATTCAGTTTTTCTAAACTTCTACTATAAACATTCCATTTCATGGCACAATCACAAATTGATAACAGAAACTTCCATTACTCTTGATGCCCCAAAACATAACGGAATGAGTAAAAAAACAACAGCCACAAGAAGAAGATGGTTGACAAAAGGGCATCTACATTAACATCACTTCACTAAGGAGCATCGCCACAAATTTCTAGCGTAAAATATGGGAAAAGCAACTGACAGTTGTCAGATTCTGCAATCCCTCAGGCTATAAACCTCAGATAATAACGACAGTCTTGAATTTGGTCTAAGTAGTTTGCGGCTATTACATATCAGCTCAGCACGGCTAGAAGGTAAAAGCATGTCTTATCATATACATGCAAACACCCCTTCACAGATATCATTGAGAACGGTACTCTACTTGAAAAGGAAAATAAAAATGAAATTCAGGAACACCAAGTTGCTGCAAAAATCGGAGTAAACAGGGTTACCTCCTGCTCAACAGCGTCACCTATCGTGCAAGCTGCCAGTATGACTCGGGCGTGGCCATGACCATGTTCTCCTCCTGTCATCATCAGCGCCATCAATTTATGCATCGTGATCACTGCCATCATATCCGCTGGCAACTGATCGAAGAAACGCCCATAAGCCGTCTTCCTCTTGCCCGACCTGTACGACTCTTGCTCCTCAGCGATGGCATTTCGCAAAGGCTCGAACCAGCCCAAAAACAGAGACTTCATATACGGCAGATTCGGAGCCAGCTTGTGCTCGCACATGTCATTCAACAGCTCCTTATACTCCTTGGCCGCCCGCTCCCACGCCTCGCACTCGACCTTCACCTGCCTCCTCCTCAGCCTGTGATACTTCGTGTTCCCCATTCCTCTGGCGGCGAAATTCCGCTGCCTATTCCAACATAACTTCTCTTTCCTCTCCGCCTTGGTCATCTCCGCCAACAGCTCCTTTACCTCCTCCTCGGCAACCGAGACGTCCTCCTCAACATCCGTCGAAGAGACCACTTCGGCCTCGGCCACGCTCGCATAACCCTTGGGGCAAAACCCATTCAGCCCCAGCCCGAAGCTGGGCCGCCCCACGAAATCCTCATTCGACGACACCTCCCTGCTCCGACGCGGAAGAATCTCCGGAAAACCCAAGCCCACAGACCGCCCGACCTCGAATTGCTTGAACCTAAGCTTACCGGAATCAGCAGCCGGCTCCTGAGGGAGGCCAAGGAAGCTGTAGGCCCGGGAGCAATGTCGGGCACCGACGGATACCCGCCTCGGCGCCCCCCTCGAGACGGTGAGCTTGGCGACGGCTCTCCACATGACTGGGGACGAACGGGCGCGGGTCCGGGGACCGGCGATCGGGAGGAGAGGGTCGAAACCCGAGGCGGCGAGGTTGGAGGACGGAACAGGGGGTTTAGAGATGGACATGAAAGTGGGAGGGAAATGGAGGAGAGAGCGAAGGTGAAGTGGGCAGAATCGCAGAGGACTTCATAGAGCGTGTGAAGCAGGAGGAGGAGGAGCCGGAGATAGCAGAGGTATAGGAGGAGCCGCCGACCTTAAAACCCTGCTTGAACCTTTCGCCTTGTGGCCACACTCACGCCGGTTTCTGCTTTCGTTCTTTGTTTTTGTTTTCGTTTTCGTTCTTTAGTTTACGAAAATATACATAGTGATTCTTTTGCCAATGACTCATTAAATGGTGTGAAATTTGTAATGAACTATCATTTTTAATGAATGAAACTATATCTATCCATGTGCATTTCTCCTACATATTCACCCACCAATTAATGGAGAGGCATGTCTTGCATGATATTCATTTGATATTATGTTTTATCGCGTCATAAGATATTTATCTCGTCAATCAATCATCACCCCTAAAAGTAGATAATTATGTTATGTTTTCCTCGTGTCCAAGCTGATTGGGCCAAAGGGATCTCTTTTCAAATGATTTTGGGTTATTAAAGAGGTGAATAACAAAATATGTATTCATCCTTAAGTCCGCAAACAACAATTGATTCATGTCGCGTATAAATTTTAAGGACTTAAAGTTACCAGTTCACCCGTAATTAAAAGGGTAAACTTTACATGAAACATGATTAAAGTGGTACAAAAAATACCTAAGATACCTCATCGATTAGCATATGAAACAACATTCAAAACATATAAGTTCATTCTCGAATGTCAGATCGTATCTCATCAAGGTAATTTGTTTAGTATGTGCATGCAAGCAATACCACATTCAATACGTATATGCGGAACGCATGCGCAAAGAACTTTCCCGTAACACGCAAAGAAAAGCTCTAGGTGCTCCTTGTTGCTCTCCAAGTATTACCTGTATAGGTGTATCGATAAAGTTCAGATACTACAATCAAAATTAGCAGGTCAATGTACTCTAGGTTTCGATAAGGAGCATGATCATGTCGACGCTAAGCACTGCAAAAAACAGCTCGAACCCGACTCAACCGAGCTATCTAATGCGCCAAACCAAACTCAATTTTGAAAAAAATAGAACATTTCCGCATTAAATATGTTTAACAAGTGCTATTTATGTGGCATTCTTTGCCAATACCCCATCAAAACATACCCAAGATCCTTTTGGGTACATTCTTTGCAGATTTTAAACCGCAAATATAATCCACTAAGCAATCCCAGTAGCACACAAACTAGATTCAAAGACCTTAAAAAGTCAAGGATGACCCTACTGTACATAAACCACAACCATAACTCAACTACAGAAGCTTCATCAATCTGAAGAACAGCGTCGTTCGACCATATAAGAGGAGCCCCAATCGATGTACATCAGGTCTCCTCCGAGAACAAGCTGTTGGGTAAGAGAAATATCGGCCTGAAAGGAGAACGAAAGGGCTTCAAACCTCAGACCGGACATACAGAAGCAGGAAGAAACAGAACATGAATGAAGCCCTTAAACTCAGATTTCTGTAGCAAGATTATCTGCAACTGGGCTTCAGGTCATAGAACCAATAGAGAGAAGCCAAATTGATGGTGAAGAGTAGAGGCACAAGTATTTTGAATGCTTAACTACTACTCAATAAGATTGGGAAGAGGTCAAGGCAAAGTCGAATCAGCTTGAAAAGGTACATCAACCGAACTTAAACAAGTAGATCGTAAAAAGCTTGGCTCACTTGCATCCTCAGATTAAACAGCAAAATCCATCCATACATTGAATGAACAAGAGATGCTAGCGATTGCATGAACTATTTTCCAAGAGCGATAACCCCCCAGTGCCAAAAAATGGAAAAAACACACCCATGCTCACGCGCTCACACACACAGAGAGAGAGAGAGAGAGAGAGAATAGATCAAATTTTATTCATCTGAATAAGAAAATATTTCTTTTCCTTTTACTTGCAAGACACAACCATTTGAAATAAATAACTTGCCCGTTGAATTCATTTCATATATCACCCTAATTGATTTTCCTATTCAAAGTGACCGAGCAACAAATAAATTCAATCGAGGAAATGCATAAATACATTTCAAATATCTTAAAAAAAAACCTTCCTTCATCATACACCTGTTGCTGGAGGCTTGAAGCAATCTATATTGCACAACCTTGATCTCATTATGCCTCCAAAACTGCAACAAAAAAAGGTAGCATCACTGAAGTCAAGATGACATGCTCCTAATCAGGTGGCCACTTGCAGACACAGAATAGTTTTCCACTGAATAAAAAACAACTCCAAACATATACTTATATAGCTAAAGCTTACCGGTCAATGCTGTTCCTCGCCTTTTCTGGCTGATCAGTGCCATTACTTACTTTCTCAGGGAAATCTTCACTCTTTTGTGACTTTTCCCTTTTTTCGACACTGGTTCTTGATTTTTCCCTTCGCTCTGTGCTTAACCTTGGCCTCTCTCTCTGATCAGTGCTAGGCCTCGATTTCTCTCGTTGATCCGTGCTTGATCTGGATTTTTCTCTGAAGTCCGTGCTAGTCCGAGGGTTCTCTGGCTGATCTTCAATTAAAGTAGGTTTATTCCTCAAATGAGACGCTTTCTCGATGGCTGATATGAACTTCTTAAGATGCTTTATGTATTGTGGATACAGTTCCAGGTCACAATGATTCCCCCCTCTGATCCATAGTGGTTCATACTTCTCTTTACAAAGCTCCCATAGTTTCTTTCCGTGGGACCAGTCCACCACATCGTCTGCCGTTCCCTACAACCGAAATGACTAGATCTGGTTAGCAAGTTTGCCATATTTCCTTTAATGTCTAAGTCGTTTTCTGAAAGGAATTTCAGGGTCCATCCTTCACCAAGCAAAAATTGATCATGAGGCTATGCCCAATGTTCAAAACTATTCCATAATAGGAAATCACTATTTAAAGAGCAATATCAATAGGCATTGTACATCCTCAATGAAAGACAGATCCATATGGATTGTCCATATGCAAAGAAAATATGCACAAAGAAGACTCAAAAGTCGCTCAGTAACTAGAAGTTTTCCATTTTAACAAAGGAAACAAGGTTCAAAATTTCAGAAGCCATGTGAAATATGTGGGATTTAGGGTGGACTTGATAAGTCTCTTAACTAAAGAAAGTGGAAGATACACATTAATTATGACTTACTTCAAAGTCCATTGCTTGACGTTCCATTCAATTTTCTCTCAACAAGACTAATCTCCAATGATAGACAACATAAAGGTATTATGCCATTAATGACAGCAATTAAAAGCTACACAGTGGAGAAAACATTTGTCTCCATGCAATATACAGCAGCTCTCGAACAGAAAGTAGCTATATATGCCAGGGTTTGATAGAAGGAGAAAACAGACACACAAAATGCAACTAAGAGAACAAAATAATGTGCAGATCCCATCTAAAATGTGGCATGTCAAAAATTGCAAAATTGCAAGTTGTAACGCAAAAAATACGTTCAAACATTAATCTCTGCTGAAAATAAGTGCATCATGATCTACTAGCTTTTCTAGAACATTAATTGAAGCTCATAGCTAGCTGCTGTAAGGATTAGATTGCCCTTCATGACTACTCCTACAAACAGCAGTATTCTTTCCGTCCCAAAAAATGTAAGGAAACTCCAAAAAGATACAAAATGGCGTTGACTTTTCTACACCACCACATCCCCTGCTTTATGTGATCACAGAAGTCACTGTACTCCATGATTTACTGTACAAATTTCCATGTGTTACAGGCAAGGAAATTCTCAATCAAATAATTGTTTCAAACATTCACGCTCAACAATCTTGCTGTAGTGAAATTACAGGAAAGTGAAAAAAAATAAAAAGTATGACCTCTTGCCCATCAAACGCACAAGGCAAAATAGCAAAACTCAACCAAGCGCAAGAAGTAGTTAACCATTAACATAAGTATCTATTTACACTAAGGAATAATGATCATTCAATTTGCTAGCTCAGTAAATCTAAGCAGGTAAAACTTAAGTAGTAGTTGTCATAATCCATAGTGAGATCTCTTGCAATATGAAGATCTTCTTGCAGTAAGCTTACATCAAAAGATATTTCGCATAGGAAAGCCTTGCATCTGAAATTTATAGAAAAGCTTACATGTATCACCAGAACAGGACAGGTGACATACGGTATTTTGTCAATATTCTGCACCATACACAAAGAAGGCAATTTTAAACCAAAATAAGGCAATGAAAAGAAAAATGATAATGAATCAACTCGCAGATGATACCAAACCTTGTAAATGTCAAACCAATATGTTCTTTTCACCGGATACATGACTCTAAGCCCAGATAAAATCGGACTGTGCAGGACCACAGCCCTCAGCCTTGGTAACCGGGTGGCCAAATCAAGAGTTGGTCCACTGCCGACTGATTGCCCATACAAGATGACATCTTCTTCCTTCACCCCATACTTCTCTACAAGGCATCTATAAGCCGCTTCGATGTCGTAATACGTGTTCTGCTCGCTTGGCTGTCCAGGGCAGAACTAATCAGAAAACTTCAAAAGAAACTCATGGAAAAACCCATCACATACGAAACAGATTTGATATCTTAACAAGAATGCCCACTCTGGTTTTCAATTTTCACCCACAGCTCATTCAGCTCACCAAAATCTACTGTTTCATCAAGATCCTGAATAGAACTCCATTAATCGTTAATTAAGGAAGACATGATCTAAAATCCACACTTTCAAAGGGCTATATGCTATTCTTCAATCACTGCTATCAAAAAGGAAACACATGGTTCGCGCATTAGTGAGACAATAACAACCAGAACCCTTTCACCTCTCCACACAAAAACATACAGAGCTTGAAAAAACCAAATCACCTTACCTTTCCGGTGGACCGGCCATATCCGGAATAGTCATACCTTCAAAAAAACAACCGACGCACCATTAACCAAACTTATCCATCAAGCGAATACAAAATCACACAAATAAATACCCAAGTAACAAACTAACCCCATAAGGTTGACTCGCAAGTGCAGACTGAGCTCACTAAACAGCTCGTACATCTGACCCAGATCGGCCGCATTGCCGTGCGAATACAACACGGTCAACGCTGCCACTGGGTTCTTTATGTACAGAGCCACGATCTCGTTCCCTCTCTTCGTAGGTAAGCTCAAGACGTCGACGTTCTCCTTCACGCTCACTCCGGTCATCCTCATCTTACCCTTGACCTCGTCCCTCGACACCTCGTACGACGGCGGCGTCGGCGGGAAGAACGCGAACTTCGCCGCCATCGCCGACGTCACCGCCCCCATCAGAAATTCCGCGACTTCAGCGAAAACTAATTAGTGGGTCCTCTCGCAAGTACAGTGGTAGGGGATTTCCTTTCTAAAAACGGTTAAAAGGACAGATTTTGATTTGGACCCATGAGAGAGAGGGTGTCCGAGATTTTAATTCAGATGTGGATCATGAGGTCCACGAAAAGGGCAAGTTCTGAACAGTGATGCCACTCATATGGAAAGAGGGGCCTCGAGGGCAGTCTTTGGAAAGCGAGAAAGCGAGCGAGAGAAAACCATGGGATCTTTCTAGGGTTGGGTCTGTTTGGGGTGAGCAGAAAATGCAAGGGGGACGCTTCGGAGGAGGAAGAAGAAGAGAAGCATAGCGTCCTCAGGATTTCCCGGCGTGGAAATGGAAGGTGGCACGTGTGGTGTGAATTTTCTTTTCTTTCCTCTCGTTTATCTGTAAGAAAGAAACACTGCGACTTGATCTGATTTGACTTGATTATCAAAGTCCTTGGGTTGGTTTCTTGATTGCGAGCGATGTTGATGTTATGAAAAAGAAGCTGTTCTTGTTTCTATTCGACTTTTTTCTTTTTTTGGAGGGCAATGGTGGGGCTTGAGGGTTTGTCACATCGCAAGTGTTTCCGTCTTCTCTACCCCAACACCTAAAATCTTAAAAAATTGAATCTTTTGCCTGCCCAATCAACCCTTCGTACATGAGAACTCATCTCACATCCACTCGAGTATCGCTGTATTCAAGTTTACTTCGTGGTGGCGACCACAAGTGCATGCGCTAATGCATTGAAATCAGCTCCATCTGTTTCTGATTGTTTTCAGTGCGAGGAATTACTTAAGCCATGCTAATCACACCGATTTTATCTTTTTCAAGTCTCTTTATTTTGTTTTTGAACCTTGTTTGTTTGGATCCCTGTAACGGCTGGAAGTGGAGTGTCTGAAGACATTGGACAGCTCTCCTTCCTCGGTTGCCGACCAAAAGGATAAAATAGAAAAATGAGAGGACAGGAGGGTGCACACCTCCTGCAGCTGCCCAGGCTGTGATTCCATTGTTTATGTCGAGCTTGTCATTCTTTTTTTTTAAAATTTTTGTGTTTAATTTCTCTCTCCTCCACTCCTTATTAATCCTAGATCTGTTTGTTTGGATCTTCGCTTGACTAGAAGGAACGGCAAGGAGGAACTGGAAAAAGAAAGTACAAGTCCACAATCTCCCCTTGCAATCTTATGGAAAATGGTTTAACAATAGAAAAGGCAGTACTTGGCCCCAGCACCGGTACTAAAAATCAAAGGACCTTGTCATCGAGTCGCAAGAGATCAATTCGTCTAATGGATAGTTCAAATGATAAGGATGCCTTATGTTGAATGTTCATTTCATGCTTTCCTAGGAAATTGTATGGATAGAATTCGCCAATGACCAAATTCAAGTGGCCGACATGTGATGATCAGCATTTAAGGATTCCTATCAGGAACAGGTGCTTGAAAGATACAAGTCATACCCGAAGCAGAAAAGGCCAAAACGAAAATGGATCCACATGCGTTTACTCCAAGAGTCACACAAGTTGGAGGATTGGTCATAATGGGAAGGGGACATTGAAGTTGGGCCAAAGCAGCATTAAAAATTGAAGACGCCAATCCATAATAGACATCCATTCCTTCTGATATTTTCTTGGCATTCAGTCAGATCCATGCCATTTCCACTCAAACAAAAATAACCTGCCCAAGGAGTTTTTTTTTTTTGGTAAAAATAACCTGCCCAAGGAGTTGAAGAAGCTAGAGTCGAAAGTTTTCTTCTGCAGGCCCCTAACATGGGTATGGGCCTTCTCTGGTACGTAAAGTGAGCCATTATGAATCCCAGCTTAAGTACGAAAAGGCCAGATGATTAATCAGTTTTCAATGCACTGTTCTCTGAGAGAGAGAGAGAGAGAGAGAGAGAGAGAGTTTGCTCATCCCTACAAAGCCATCTTCTGGGCCATGATGTATTATCTAAGCTAAAGTTGCCATTTGCTGCTCATCAGCAACGAAGAAAAGTAAAGGATGTCAACACAATCTCGTCAACCAGGATGTGTAAAAGCTTCATTACTTCGTGTGACTTAATTACAGAAGACCAAACCTTTTCCCGGTCATTGTTGTTTTCCAACCACTCTTCCACAGGAAGTCCAGCAACCATCGACAGTTTACATAAAATCAGATAGTCAAGCAACAGAATCGATTTTGCTAACCATCCACATGTTGCGGAACAGAACAGAAGAAATCCTATATCATGCATCTAATGTTTCACCGAGCTGGTAAGGTCAGCATGTGCCTCACTTAGATCACCAAATAAAAGTACTTACTGCATGAGATCTTCACCCCCAAATAACATTAAGCTTAATTAACCAGTGTCACTCAAAATCATGGCAAACCACACATAGTAGATACCATCCAAAGAAAGGAGGAAAAAGAGAGACAACAACAGATAAGACTCGTATCTATTATTGCATGAAGAGAAACAAAAGTTGGAGACATCAAGTCCCAGCATTTCTTCGGCCAACACGAGCAACGAATCCAGCTTTAATTGGAGCAACAGATCGCCCAGAACCACACTGCACAAAAAAGCGGGGGTCAAGATATTAACCACCGCATAAGATCTTAATATTTTATATTGGCGATGCAAGAGAAGGATGCAGAGCTGACATGATCATTTGTGCTCCCGTTTCAACTTAACATTTGAACGATATAGGCCAAATTACAAAATATGTGATTTTCTACTCGTTCACAAATATGCAGGTTAGGTAATCATGCTACGGAACTTTTCCTTTTTTTCTTGTTTCTCAAATAATAATAATTGAAAAATAAAGGCAACATGAAAAAAGAGAGGCACTAACATTTAATAACAAGAAAAGGTCATCAGTGCAATTATAGAGAAGCAGAATCCTGAATGGATATTCAACTGAAATACCAAAAATGTACAGTTGTAGTAATTTTTACCTTCTCACATCGGAGAAAGAAAAGCCGATTCTCCTTTGAAAGTATTGTGTCTGGACTCTTGCATCCAAGGCAGATAACATACTCATCTAGTGTAAAAAAAGGGGTATGTTGTCAGTGGTGATGATGTCTTAAGAACAAGAATGACGACTGCTAGGATAAATTTATCTCAAAGACTAGTATGGGAGATGTACTTTATAAAAGGAAAACAGAAAGGACCATACAAAACTTATCAGTAATAGAGACTTGATAAAGGGCGAAAGTTAGTACTGTACAAAACTTACAAAAAAATATTAGCCAAATGAAGGGTGAGATAAAGAGCTTCACATATATAATTCCTTTGGAAAGACTGATGCGAACCAAAAACTAGTTCCTACTAATCCTAAGTGTTAACTACCATGTTAGTTAGAAGAAAACAAAAACAAATCCTTACATAGATAGTAATAACCTATCCTGCATCATCTCAATATGCATGCTGATAGCGACTCACAAGTTCTTCAAAAATTTTATAAAGGGAAATCAAAAGGTAAGAAAAAATTACATCTAACTGCAAGAACCAGCTTTGCCAGCCAGATCATTTCAAAATAGGAGTACTATCTCCGACAAAGCCAGACTAACTAGGCACCAGAAACCACCACCAAAGGTCAATCATTGCATATGAAAACATGGTATATTGCTCGTCAAGTTGCTTACTGATGTATCGTCTCAGTATTCCCTCAAAATTTTTTGGGGCGAATCGCCCTTTAACAACTAATCTTTGTTGTCCATCAAGAGATCCACTTGTTCCCAGTTCTGCTAGTAAGAAAGCCATCACATGGTCCGGCTGACGGTGCATCCTATATAACAATTCCCAAATTAGAAGAATAAGTCGAGCTGAAAAACAGCCAGAAAGGAAAAGCAATAACCACTTTCCTAGAAAAGGAAATATAGAGGCTTATGTGTAGAAGAAAGTGAAAAGTGAGCCGATTAGCAACTGAAGAAGTCAGAGCAATAAGTAAAAACTAATGCTGATGAATTCCTCATAAATTCTAGCATGCAAATAAATAGCACAGAAGTAGTAAAGGTAAACGTACGTCTTGCAAAGATCCATAAAATTCACGAAGACTGTTTTCTTTGTACCCTCGCGTAGGACTTGTGGAGGCCTCATAACTGTCCTACGCCTATCTCCTGCAAGCTCCGGATTATTCTCACGAAGAATGTTGAACACCCTACTTAGAAGCTGAAAATGAAGTTGTCAAAAAAAAAGGCCATGTATCTCATTTGGAAAGAAACAGTGGTAGACGGCCACATGAAATGCAAGTTTCAAGGAATGAGAAGGAAACTCATTTGAAACAGCATAAAAAACACAAACACAAACAAGGAGGAACCATAGTGAACATGTATATAACCAGCATGACAAACACACGCAAGGATATGCTGACAGCTTGGGGCACTGCAACAATGAAATATTAAAGAATACAAACATAAGTAGACTGCAAGAAGGAAATACAATCCAGACACTGTTGTCCATAGCAATAGAATACCTGGGGATTCAAAGGAAAGGAGAGAAAGGGGGGATGAAGGGGTGGGAAGAGCCCCCATATGCACACGCCTATAACAATCAGAATTAACATCATTATCAGAAACATACCTCCTCATATTCATAATCCTTATCGCTGCCTTCCCAAGGGTACCTTTTCTGAAGGGTAGCTCCTTCTCCTTCATCGTCCTCCACAGAATGATCTGAAAGTGCCAAAAGGAAATCACTTCCGATACTTGGAGATACTTATTCTGTATAAAACTTTATCATGAAGCATTCCTACCATCAAAATCTTCCTTTGGTTCCTCATTTTCATCATTCATCGCACTTGTCTCGACCTATGAGAGTCATAACAAGTGAATAACTCCTACTGCAGCACTTCCATTCACACTAAATCAACATAGTTAAAAGCCTCCAGACTTACTGGTTTCTTTTTCTTCTTCTTCAGACCAGCAAAACTATTATCAAGACCATCAGAAACTGCATAAGTTATTAAAGGGGGACATTAGACTGAAAGCTAAAGAGTGTGTGCTAAAATGTGTCTCATCATCTGTAGAAGGAAATATGCTTGCAATAAAATAATAAACTTTCGCTCATCTTGCCTGTCAAATTCTCCGTTTTATCAGCCAATTTATCCATCGAATCATCTGCAAGGTCTTGGATCACATTCTTCTTCTTCTTTTTCTTCTTAGAAGGATCAAATGGGGCAAGCTACAATGCAGGGGAAAATCAGTAAACTGCAATATCTGACAACCTATTGCCAACCAATAGAGATGGCCCACGGTAACTCTAGCTATATAGACATCTATCTAGTACTGTGAAAAAAAAACCCACAAGTGACGTCATATGCTGCTATAAGGTAATCATCTTCTACTCAGAGACAAACTAACCCTTCCTAACAATGACATACTAAACCTATCATACAGTTCTCACAAGTGGCAAGCATAATCTCCGAGGCTCATCCAGAGCATAACCCTCGTGAGCGGGAATCATTCAACTGCTTAAAAGAACAGACTTTTCATCTATGATGAAAGAATCTAATCTGCAGCTTCAGGTGGCAGAGAACTTCACTAAAAGAAGACACTCAAATAAATTAAAATAGCATGATTCAGCGAATATCTTCTGATAATTGAAGAGAGAATGAACTTACTTCCGGCACATCCTCCTTGACATCGCTGGAGTTCTCGTCAGCCATAGAAACTACAGAGAAAGGCACTGGAGTAGAAACACCAAAAAGCTATCACACAGAGTGGAGTTACAAGACACGAGCAATACAGGAGACGGTGCAACGAAATTCAGACACAAGAAACTTCCCATTATCAGAGAAAGGCAAGTCCCCTACAAGAACAATTCGATCCCTCGACCTACAAGTTTATCTTCTGTCAAGACATTAAACAAATTGCGTCTGCCTAGCCCTTTCAAGACCGAATTCAACCGAGCCATCGAAACTTTCCTCAAGCTCGCAACAACAAAGAGAACCCAACAACGCCCTCCAATCCAATCAACAGTTTCGAGTCGAAAGAACAGATTTTTTTTTTTTTGACGAATAGCATCGCCGTTCGACTCTGGACGAAAGACCATCAAATCAAACCTGATCCAAGCAAAAGCTTGTCGACGGGCGTCTTCCAGCGAAAACCAATAACAAGTCACACAAAATACACGACAAAAGAAGAAAAGAAAAAAGAAGCAGCATCGAGCGCAGAGGACGAAGGCCAAAGATCGATGACGCACCGGAGCTATACGCAGACTATGGAATCGCAGGTACGAGAGATGGAATCGCAAGAAGAGTCCGTGCGAGCTTCGGGGGAGATGAAAACTGGTCTGAACTCGAACCCTAGAGGAATTTACAGACCCCAAGTCCCTTGAGGCCCACGGCCCGTTGGTCTGACTGGTAGCCCAGAGGAAAGTGAGGAAGCCTTGTCTCTCCCAATGTTTGATTTTTCAACTCAAGATAGGATGTAGTTGGAACCATCTCGTAGGAAAAGTGAGATGAATGTGATTTTTTACATACATGTTATAAAAGTTATTTTTTCTGCAATCGAAAAAAATTATTGGATAGTAAATTAAAATAATGATCAAGTATAAATAAAATTTTAAATTTTAATATAAAAAAATATTTAATATGTTATTTTTATTTAAATTTATTTATACTATATGATATATATTATTATCATTACATATTTTAGTTAAATGGTATGGTTTATAGTTTGATAAAATCTTTTATTAAGGAATGATGGAAGAAAAATGATTAACAAAAGGACATGGAAAAATAAATAAATAAATAAAAGTAGAAGAACCCATACTTTAAAATGACCAAATTCAAACTTGAAAATGATCTTTCTATTCTTGACGAACAAGGGGACAATGAGATGTGAAGACTTGAGAAATGCAAAACCAATGGAAAATTCCACAAACTATGTGCAAATTCAATTTGGATTGGGTTCATTTACCAAGGGGATAATTAGTCCATAGGAACCCAGAAGTGTTCTATGTATGGTTGTGCAAAAAATCGAGAACCGCCCATAACCGAATGAGACTAGCCCTAATTCTTAAGAGAACTGGTTCAATTCCTGATTCTAGTTGTGGAATCACCCACCTGAACCATATTAAAATCTAAGACAAATAAAAACTCTATATTAGTAAATCATAAATGAACTCTCAGTCTCCCTCGTCGCTTTTGTCTCACTCGGTCTCTCTTGTCTTACTATCATCCCGATTGCCCTCAGTCTCACTCTTTCATCTCTCGACTCACGACTCAACTCTCATCGACTTATAATCTTGACTTTGAACCCACATTGACTCAACACTATGTGTCTGTCCATTCATCACGTTTCTCTCTCAGCTCTCGATGATCTACATTTGTGTAAGTTGGAATCATATCCTTTTTTTAATGTATGACCTGAAAATTCTTGGTCACTTTCATAAACATCTATACATTTAGAAACTTCTTGGTAATGTTAGGCCAACGACCGAAGGATTAGGCTTCCCTATTCTTCATCTCTTTTTTTTTTAAGCCGTAACATCCGGGGTTGTGGGTTGGTTGTCAGTTGTGAAGCTCTTTTGTATACTTTTGACGAGTTATTCTGTAGTTTTTTGTTGTCATATATGTTGTTCTATGAAGTAATGATAAAATCATTTTATTTGTAACTCATAGGGTTAGCCTAGGTCAATGTAAATTTTGGAACTTAAGAGATTAAATTGGTTACCATATTGTTAAAAGTTTCAATGTGTTTTTTTTTCCCTCAAATACTTAACGCCTAATGTTGTTTGTCTTAAAATTCAGTTGCATTGCACATTTTAAACGCTAAATATCCAGATTAAGCATCTCTTTTTCTAAGATTGAGCTTTTGTTTAGTTCCCACTAGTCTACATTGCAAAATGTTTGTGGATTTAGCTTGCCAATAGGGAAGTTCTTTTCTTTTCTTTTGTTTTTGCTTTATTTTGACTAGTTAGAAAATCACGTGAAGCATGGTGGGATCGGTTCTTGGAACTTACCTGGAACCAGACTTCGGGTGAATGCATAAAATTGATGGGCAATTCCTATTTCCAATTTTTCAAAGCCGGACCTTAGTGGCAGTTCTCGGTTCTAGAGTGGAAATCACCCACTTGGTCCATGCTCACTCATAATTCTTTAGATTTTTAAATAGTGCGGTCTTTCTATGCTCGTGCTTTGGACTCAACGAATGAACGTCATGTGATACCTTCTCATTGTGGCTCTAAAATTTCCATCTCTTTGATTGTTGATGGGTTTCCCATCCCTCTGTCATTACACTACATTCACTAGACCTTCTAAAAGTAAGATTTATTGTTACTAATATCGTTTTCCGTTATGCTCTCTCTCCATACATGGCACAAAGTTTTTGTACCTATGTTACCAACATTTTCCTCGTACAGTTGATGCAGACCAAAGGCTTCATGTTTACCTTCGAAATAAATTTCTTTTTCTTCGACATTGGGATATGAAAATCCGACAACACCGCCACCTCCTTCATGCGGCAAAACAGATGCAAACCTCACACATGCACCCACGTGAACATGACTTATAATCTCTAAGAGCCTCAAAAGCTCCATTTCCGTACAAAGAGTGGGCGCCCCACCACGCCAATAAAGGAAAAACTCTCATGAGCTTATACTTTCTAAGAGGCAAACGGCTCCAGTTCCCAACATTTGGAACTCGAAAAAGCCTTCGGCTTCACATCTATTGTTTTGAGTTATACTCATAAAAGATCTTGAATAAGTACCACTCCCATGCATACAGCGGAAGACAAAAGCTTTGGTAAAAGCAGCCGCTCTCTGTGTCCACGTGCCTCTTTCGCTTTGATGGAGTTCATACTTCTTCTTCTCGCTTGTTCCAATGAAAAAAACAAACCCTGCCGTGAAATATCTTCAAGGAGACAATATGGTTTATCACTTTATTTTAATAGGTTTTCTTCCTAGAAATTCTTGAGTCGAAGATACTCTTTGGCATTTCTGGTGCACTTGCTCTTGTAGATTACTAGTGCAATATCTATCAACAAGAGGAATGGATGTGTGGCACTGCACTTCGAGGAAGGTGTGTAGTCTCGAGTTTGATTCTTATTCGAAGTGATCTCTCTGTATGTTTACTGTCTCGACTGCTGTTCTTGCTCTCTTTTAGGTGGTATACACGTATATTTGAGAACGTTGACCTGCGGAGATTACTCAATTGTATGGCCAAAGCTTACGACTTTTTTTCGTTTTTTCTTTAAGGATGTCGATTCTTTCTAGGATGTATTTGGACATAAGATGTTGCCAGGAATTATATTCCTTGGTATCAAGTCTTGCTAATCTGAGGACAGGGTGGCCTTTATCTGTTTGCTTTAAGCCCTCTCTTCTTTTGCCTCGGCAAAGGCACTGAAACCGACTTATAGGAACCACACTGTTCTTATCAGTATCAAGGTGGAGTTCACGAGGACATGACCTCCAACTCTTTAATATAAATACACAGATTGTTAACAGATGGATACCCTTTTTAGCAATTCTATGCAGAAAAAAGCAGCTCGCCCACGTTTTTTAGGCTCTCAAATTGAGGCTAATGCCGTTTAGGGACTATTTTATTTCCTGTTTAGTCTACTTAAAATTTTTGCAGTTGGGCTTTGTGGATTTAATTCGTTCTTAGAGAAAATTAAAATACGGGAGATTAAACCTTCATATATTTCATCATTTCATATGGGATCCAAGTTCAAACTGTTTGTGTTAAACAGAGTTTTGCTTCACTGATGTTATCTATCTCATTATATTTTTCATGGTACTATGAATTATACTATGTTGTTTATTTATATTTAGAAGCGTCCGCTCTTTGAAACTATTACATAACGTTTCATAAAAAGTCAGGGATGCTAGTTAGTCCATATTTTGTAAATAAGTTACACTATCGAACAAGAGTTGGATTGACATCTTCATTTCCCACTTCGATTTTAACTTGCGTGCCAACACATGTACCCATATATGCATGTAAAGTCCTAATAAATTCGAGATAAATTATAATCAAAAACATTTTGTGCCTTAAAATTGAATAGGTTATGCCACGGTTCTCGGAGATATTACATCACAATCTAAAGTAAGAATTGATTGAATATTAATCAGCACTTTAGAAGTTTAGTAGCCCATTGAAGAAATGAGGAAAAGACACCAAACAATCTTGAGGATGAGTACGGCAAATTTGCTATCTCAAAGTCATATGTTTATAATTAAAATATATAAATATTAAACCACGCATTCATATAATAACTTAATTTTTTAGAACGAGAGAATTAGCAAAAGAGACTTAGACCTATTGTTACTGTGCCAATTCAATTTTAAGATTCGTCAATTTTCAAGATTCATCCTTCCTCTCCTTTTTCAACGTGAGGTATCCTTAAACAAAGAGACGTGCATCAACATGAACATGTTTAGCTGGCTGGTGTCGAACCAAATCAATTCTCCCCATCTAGTTGCGCGCATATCTTCCATCGAACCCCTACAAAGCAGAACTCCGTTCAAAAGATTTTTCTTTCCCGATTTCTTTGTATGTAATCACGTTACCTTTGAGAAATACGAAGCCCTGCATTGTTTCAGAGGTAATATTTTATGCTGACAAGTATTGGAAAGGAGACCCTGTTGCTTTGCTTTGACTAGTTCGCTCTCTCTCTCTCTCTCTCTCTCTCTCTCTCTCTCTCTCTCTCTCTCTCTCTCTCTCTCTCTATAAAACCAACGCTTGCGGTCTTCAGTATCTCTTCTCTCTTCTTGATGTTCAGAACAAGCATCTTTCACACAAAGTTAAAGCAAGAGAACATACAGTCATGGTGAGAGTAGGGTTTGCAAGAAGCTTTGTACTGCTAGGGTTTCTCTTCATGGTCATGCATGGCATGATGAGCTCCTTAGCACAAGCTCGCCAAGGTACCACACCTCTCAATGTTTTCTATCTTTTGATGGTTTAAAATATGAAAAGCTTAAGTTCACCCAGATGATAGCCTTTACAGAGATTTTGTTCTTCTTCTGTCAGGGTTTCGTTCGAACAAAAATGATCTTGTTTTGCCCGTGCACAAGGTAGATTGTTATCTCATATTATCTTTTTTTAGCAGCGCATCCAGCTGTTCATTTGAGTTGAACCTTTTTTCTCAAGAAAAAGTGCAGCTTTCTTTCCGAAGTACACAGCTCTGTGTAAATAATGTTAAACATACACCTATACAGGAGCTTCATGGGAGTAATCTTCCAGCTCCTGGCGAGGGCAAAACGGGAATAGATGGAAGGAAAATGATGATGCATTATGAAGCCCCAAGGAGTGATGGCGATGAAAAGAAACGAGTGCAAAATGGAGAAACTTATCCAGGGGTTTCATCAGGTGCAACCAATAGTGAGAGAAAATGCATATTTCAAGGGCAAAGGGTTTCATTTTCTAGTAATGGACATTACCACTGTAAACATTATTCTGGAGAGTCTAGCTTTATAGCTGCCACTTCTGATTACCATGGCCCCAGATTTCACCCTCCCAAGCATAACTGAATTGTCATAGTGCAGTCATTAGGATGGTTTCTTCCAAGTGGAAACTTGTAAATATCAAAAAGCCTACGTTAATGCAACTTTACTTTGATCATTTTGGAACGGGCATTCTTTATTTATGTTGATTACTTGTTACTAACGACCATCATGGCATGCCCCCATCCAAAGGTCACCTACCCTGCTTCAAGTACGTATATTTCAAAATGCATTGTCACTTGCGATATGAATCAAACATGTAGAAATGTTTTCATCAACTCATTGCAGTTCTCAGCTATAGAAATTTATATGTATTTTTTATGGATCGTTCCTTCTTATAGGAAACGATGGGCATCTATCCAAGACATCTCTCAAAACAGCGGGAGTCTCATCTAATAATCAGGTATTCATCCATTCTCCCTTCTCTTCTCATTTAAATATATAACAACCGATCGAGTTTTTATATCCCTAACAAAAGTAACTTTTAGAATAGTCCATTGTGTACTTACCGAAACTGTTAGAGAGAAGCCTAGAATACATTTCGCCCAACAGAATATGTTATTTGCATCCACTCAACATGGTCAATATAAATTAACCCCGTTCCATTTACTTAGTTTTCATGGAAAACTGGGCATTTAATAGCTTATATTCCATCGTTTGTTCATATTTCATGCATGTGCATATTGACTCTGCACACATCTTATTTACCCCAAGGATTGAAGAACTTTCTGTGACTAATATTTTCCCCTCAAATTTCATAAGAGTGGCGTGGGAATCTCTAGGAGTGAGGGAGTATTCCATCCCCCAATGAGAGACACTTCTGATCAAGCCAGCTCGGACTGTCGTCGCCCAATGTCTGACCAGCGCTCCTCTCGAGGATCATCTCCAGCACTCGATCCTCGTCATCCTCGTCATCATCAAAAGAATCCCATGGAAGCTGAGGAAAGGAGGCCTGACGAAGCAACTGAGGATGAGATTGCGAACCTCATGCGCAAAGACTACCGAGGCCCTCCCAAGGGCAAGCGCAAGCCCCCCATCAACAATCACCAGCCATCCAATTGATCAGTGAAAGCACAATCTGACGTATCATACTCATATCAGTCCTTAGGCCATGACCCTCTAGATTTAGGTACATATAAATATAGGTTTAGGATCTCACAATTTTGTCCCCCCACCCACCAAATATATAGAAAAGTGAAGTCCCGTGACCTATACGTGAAAAAAGAAGATTATAATAAAGTGTTTGTTTTTATGTGTTTTACAATGCTGAGTTCAGTACAAGATGCCGCATAGTACACAGATTCTCCAAACCCCCCCCCCCCTCTTTTCATTTTTCCTTTCTTACCTTGTGTAGGTTTATTGAGATCCAGGACGCCGTTCAATCCAAAGTGGGATATTACATCTACCTATAATGTCGAAAAACGCAGTGCAAAAGGTTTTCTCATTTAAGGCGCTGATGATAGGTAGAATTACGCGGTACTACGAGCTATTTATGAGATAAAAATTGATATTTAATGATTTTGAAATTTGTGTACCTATTTAAGGCATTGAAAGCCAAATATTATTTAACTATGCATTTGTTCGGTTAATTTTATGACAAAACGATCTTTCAATTGGACCTATAAGTAGGTATGCCCTCGTAGCATGATTAAACCAGACGGTTTGTCAACTTTATATCTCTCAAATGGACTTTTTGCTTAGGTAATTTCATATAAGATTCGAAATATTGTTATGTTATATAGATAAAAGTTGAAAAGTTAGAAAAAGAGATTGTAAGTTATCAACAAGTCATCTGCTAATCTCTTTTTCTATTCGATAACAGTTTTTTTCACACTTGCAAAGCTTATCGAAATTTACGGGCACAAAAGGAATTTGTATTTTTAGGCAACGGACAATAAGATTATGTAGGTAAACATCATGAAAGACGATATGATATCTACTTAGAGGAAAATCTGGAAACTTCAAGTGGAAGAAATTTGCGTGGAAGTAATCATATGGGGGCACATACTCTTGTATGTTCTCAAACTACATACGACAAGTACACTATCCTTCTTTCCGATCCAACAATAGTCCCCCTAGATGCCAAGATTCTGTGCACGATGGAATCAATGCCAAGACCCCTAAATTGACGAAACATTATGCTAGAGAGGACTTCTGATTAATGATGATAACCCAAGATGATAAGCAGCCGTAGATAGGATTAATCGATTTAGATGTTCATATCTGCACGAGATCTTGTATGCTAATTGGTGAACAGACCTTTTGTGTTGAGACACGGAGAAGCTATGATTGAGAAGCCTGCGTCATCAAATGATATCCATCCCAAAGAAAATGTTTATCGGCATTAGGGCACGGATTCAACAATGATGCATGACAAAATTATGTTTCCCCATTTGGGACAACAAGGATTTCTTGAGTCCGTCAGTCCTGTTTCAACACAGTAAAAGTATATTAGCATGACTCAGGTCCATTTGCAAGTCGGATCTAAAAAGTAGCTGTTGGAACCACAGTTGGGGCCACTTGATCAAATGGTTATGATGGATCTGATCTTGTGAGCTTAATAATAATAAGGAATAGCTGAATGTATTAATCATGGTAAACCTTTTTCAACTCGTAGGAATTAAGTTCGTATTATATGTAGAGGGATAAATTATTGAATCATAGACAAGTAAATTTGCTCGACTGAGAACGAACGTCAATCCTACAAGACTAGATGTCATGTTCTCTACCATTGGTTGAAGTAGGATCTTAGCAAGTTCGGCCCATGATTATTTTGCTATCATTGGGATGCACCCAATCGGGCCAATATGGAAGACGACAAATCTTCTTGCTCTCATATTACATAACCTCCGCAATAATAATGCCCAACAAAGATTCGTTGTCAACTTGAGCAGTACTTAGATCCATGTAAGCATGATACGGCGAGCATTGTCATGAACTACCCATCGAAGGGCTGCTCTTGGGAGAATATAGGTTTAAAGGTATTGCCCACAAGGAGATTCGAATTGGCGTCCTTAAAAGACGATTCATACAAATCGTCTAATAATAATCCGATTCGACTAATCTATTACAAACTCAGGCTTTCCTAAGCTCATGCCTCACTAGATGTTGTAAAAACTTATTGAATTACTAAAATTAGAACTCATTTAAGGAGTCATAACTAACCTATTAAAATTGGCTAAAAATTAGGTGAAAACATGGGAGAATACTTCAGTTTATATGCAATCAAAGATTGTAGGACATGGACTTGATTATTGTAGTTAGTAAATTGGTATCCTTTCGATACCCAGACTTGATTGTCTTGTTAATTAAGGTATTTTCATGCAATCAATCTTTTTTAATATCTACTATGAGGCTAATTTGCTAATTAATCTTTTATTATTTCCATCTAAATCCTAATCATGCTAAAAAGAAAAATAACAATCAATGTAATGAAAATGCACAAACAAGTATAATCGAAAAGAAATGCTCAATTGGCAATCCTGATATTGTCTCTCAAAAAGAAATCAATACAAAACAATCCCTGTTAGAGCTCTAAGAGCTTATTTAACTAGCTTTCAAATTTTTAGGGATTTTCACAGTCTTAGGTAGAACTAAAAGTATTGATTTAAAATAAAAATCTAAAGTTGATTCAAGACTTGTGGTATCAGTTCAAAAAGTCTAATGGAATCAATCGAAGTCACTTTTGTAAATATCTTTCTATTCATTCAGAAAATGGACTTCATATGGGTCAAGGAAACTCGGTTCGACTCGCTGACCTAGACCCTATCGGTCCGGGTAGGGTCAGAAGTTGGACGGGACTTAAGGCCTGGTTCAACTTATCAAAATTCGGACCAAAACTAGAATTGGTCCAATCTGACTCTTCGGTACAAATTCGACTCATCCACAAACTTTGTCCAAAATGGCTCAGAAGCAATTTTTTAGGAAAGCCCACACCCCTCCCTAGTGGGCTTAACCCATTCGCCCACCATTAACTCGCCTTCGCCCACAACCGATTCGACCCGAATTCACTTGTTAGGCCCGAACCGGAATTCACTTTCATAAATCATTGAAGGCGGCGCTCTCAAACGACCCAACTTAATCACCCAAGCTAAGACATTTGCCCTGCGAAAGCAGTTCCCCTATCATGCGATTCCAAAGTTTAACACAAGCAGGTCCCGCGACAATATTTTCCTTTTCCTTTTTCTTGTTACGTCTGGAAAATTTCATGCGTATTTTAAATGATTAAAGTTCTCGTGTTTATGTTTTGGATTATAATTTATCATAGATGCGATATAACATCGTAAAACTGAGAGTTAAAAGAGACAAAGGGTAACGAGTCAGTTCCATAGCTCATGTTGGTCGTCCACCAATACACTAAGCTATATTTTTCAAATCAATAAGTGAGTTATTATCTCCTATAACAAGCACCTTATAGAAAATCGGATACTTCTATCAAATTCCATGTAACTAAACAACTGTCAATTTGACATTCTTATCGAAATTGACGTGTCGACCCAACTTAACGAGTACGATGAGAATGAACAAACGAACGAACTTGTTTAGGTATAAAGCTTGAATTATTATTGTTCTCTGTCATTCAAACAGAGATTCGATCCGGACCAAGAACTTTCTAATTAGCTGATCATCATCGAGCCTTTGACTTTCTGGAAAAAAAAATGACGCTCTTTATTTATTCTTATTCATTCTTTTATTATCTAAACATGCGATTCTCCACGCCAACGTGCAAATACTATCGGATCTCATTTGATTGCCTGAAATAATGGAAAATCCAGCGAAAGTGATGCGATGCACACGTCCAAGAAGTTCACAAAGACTCACGAAAGCCAACGTGTAAGAAAAATATAGTATTCACTTAGAAAAAAATCTGGAAACTTCACTTGTAAGAAATTTGTTTGGAAGTATACATTTGGGGTGCGCATTATTGTATGTTCGCGAAATACATATAAAAATTACACTGTCCTTTACATAATGCCAGAAGAGGCGACCTATGCTTAGTGATGATAACCCAAGATAATAAGCAGCCTTAGATAGGAATTCTCAAGTGAGATGTTCATGTCTGCACGAGATCTTGGATGCTCATTGGAGAACAAACGTTTATGTCGTTGAAACACCGTGAAGCTATGATCGACGAAACTGCCTCGGTCGGATGATATCCGTCCCAAAAGAAGCGTTTGTCCCCATTTGTGCATGGGGTCAGCAGCGGAATGCATGTCAAGGTTCCGTTTCCCCACGTCGTGCAGCAAGGGTTTCTCGAGTCCGTCAAGCCTGTTTCAACGCAGTGAAAATATTTTAGCAAGACTTGGGATTCACGCACGGATCGGATCCAAAAGCAGGCATTGGATTCACAGTCGGTGTTACGTGATCCGATCATTACGATGGATCCGATCTCGCGAACTTAATCCCGGTAAGGAATGATAGAACGTAATGTTAGTCGAAAGCTCCAAAAATCATGAATAGATGGATCGAGTAAGCCTTTCTCGATTCATACAAGTTGGGTCCGTACCATATTTGGAGGGATTGATTATCGCATCATAGCTGAGCCTGTTCACCCGACCGAGAACGAACATCGATCCCGCCAGACTGGATGTCATGTTCTGTAGCATCGGTTCAAGCATTTGGTTGAAGTAGGAAACTAGCAAATTCGGTCCTTCGTCACATACTCCACCGTGGTTCGGTTTCTTCGCGATCGTTGGGATGCACCCGATGGGGCCAATCTCGAAGGCAACGAACTTTCTCGCTCCTATATTATATAGCCTCTGCAATAACATTGCCCATCATCTGATAAGGCTCACTGTCGAGCTGAGAAGTACTTTGATGCATGCTTCTGTTGTCCTGGAAATTTCAGTCATGAAATCAGCATGTTGATGTTAAAATCAAGGAGTACCTCTAGTTGCCGCGAAAGCGAGGCGAGGAGGAGCTGCGCGTATGGCTGAGGCTCGGAGGTTTTGCTCGCGCTGAGGTAGTCGTTGCTGCCGATCGCAAAGGCGAAGATCGACTTGGCCAAATAGCCGGACGACTCATCGGAGCTCTTGAAGAGTCTTGGTA
Organism: Melaleuca alternifolia; assembly: GCA_019926035.1. NCBI lineage: Eukaryota > Viridiplantae > Streptophyta > Magnoliopsida > Myrtales > Myrtaceae > Melaleuca > Melaleuca alternifolia. The sequence continues at coordinate 1,503,555 of JAGKPW010002416.1, read as the reverse complement.
AATCCTTGAGGGCGACTCTCTCAAATAACTTCACTTGGTCGTCCAGATTAAGACATTTGCCCTGCAAGATAATTTCCCACGTCATGCGTTTCCATAGTTCAATTCAAGCCCATTACGCGATTATATATATTCTTTTCTTTTTGTTTTTGGTAATGTCTGCACCAAGTTTTGCGTCCATTCTATTCGATCAAAGTTCTCAAAACCCGATTTCAATTGATGGACGACACGTGTAATTATTCAATTTTGCGACTGGTTTATAATTTAAATTTAGGAGCATTTCAAATATTAATTAGCAGAAACCTGGACTAGACACGTGTTGATTAAAAAATCATTAGAAGCAACTTAGCAAGCAAAAATGGAGTGGATGGTAATGAGCTGATGATACCAATTGGTTTCCCGTTTCAGGGAGAATGCCACATGCCCCGGACGCGAAATTCAGTCCGGTGATCACTCCTGATGCCCTAAAACTCAGGTATGGTGGAGGATAAGGCAGCCCCAGAAATTCAGCTGATAAATCAAGACAAGCTGGTCAAAATCGAGGGAGAAAAAGAAGGGCAAAACAAACCAATTCCTAGTAGTTACGATGCTGTTTGGTTCGTAAGAAGATGGAGATATTCGCAGTGTGCGCCATTTTCCTTGCAAATTAAAGCCGAGAATCGAAGCGCTAGACATCGATATATACCCAAGTAGTCGGCGACGGTCCTCCCGTTGGTGAATCGTCCGGTGACGCCTCTCGGGAAATTGTCGCCGTAAGGAAGGTAATTGGCCTTGGCGAGGGTGGGCAACAGGTTGTTGTTGCCGCTGTCGAACAGCGAATCGCCGAATGCATACAGCGCCGGCGCGAGTGACCCCGAAGACAATGAGCAAACGGCTACTCGGGCCTGATATCGAATCACCACGAGGAAAAACGCCATGAACTTAGATACCATCCTTGAGCGACTGCTCATGGTACCGACCGTGAAATCGATCGTGGCTTAACGTTGTTGTCTGGTCGAAGAGAGGCGAGAGGGAAAGCTCAAAACCGAGAAACCGTTCGATCGGGTCGAGGACTTGGTGGCGTGGAAGTGATGAACACACATCGTATTTATGGCCACGAACTGAGAACAAACGGAAACGAATTCACACATGAAGCACACATCCACATTTGTTTAGTACTTTGGTCCGGATGAGTTGTCCAATTGGCACACGATTATCACCCAAGCCCTAACCCGCATTCCTTGGGCTATGATTGAAGTGTAACTTGGGGCGCACACATATGTATGCCAGGCACAAAGATTAGGGAATTCCCATGCTATACAAAATACAAAGAAATGTTCATGCTCTAATTATTGTTTTGACATAGTCCAGCAAGATGTGACAATGACCTTAAAACTGATTAAAAACAAAGATGCGTTTCTATTGTAGGAAGTTCGGATCCAATTCATGAGTTATTCTCTTCAACAACAAACACTTAAAACTTTATCAACAGAAGATTCAATGCCAATGTCGGGGCGGATGGTTCGAATAGAATTTTTTACTCAAATTCATGTAAATTTCGAAATTTGAAAAGCGGGAGGAAGATCGGTGGTTACTATGATTAATGTTTTATTATCGTACTAATCGACATTATTATCAGATTGCAATTTGACATTATTATTAAATTGACTTGTCGAACCAACCTGATGAAATATAATGAGAATCAGGTGAACCTTGATGGTCACAGAAAAAAAAATTGCGAGATTCCGCTGATGGAGACAAATTAACGAAATTCATTAGGTATTCAGATTGGAATAATTTTTGCTCTATGTCATTCGGACAGAGAATCAATCTGGCCCAAGAACATTCCCAGTAGCTGATCATGATTGGGCCATCCTCTTCTTCTTCTTTTTCTTTTTCTCTCTCTCGGATATAATATATTCAAAAAAGTTTTGACTTTCAATAAAAAGTCTAATTCCCCAAAAAAATCATAAACAAGTCTAGTTCCGGATTTATCCCGAACTTTTTTTGTTTGGAAAAAATCTCGAACATTTAGTCTAGTTCAAATTTAATTTCCTTTTTCAAGAAGATGAGGTCTCTCCCCATTTTTTTAGTAATTTTTTTTCTTATCAAAACTTACTATTCGCCATGCCAACACATAAATATTATTGAGTCTTGTTTACTTGCAAGCAATATTAAAAGTCCATTAAAAGCGATGCGATACGCACATCACATCCAGGAATTTTACAATGACTTAAAAAAACCAACAAAACAGTCTCGCTAGGTTGACTTAGTAGTTGCAAATGATTATGTTTTGAGCACTCCTCAAATATTTATCGCTCGATGTAAACAACATAATGTTTTCAGGCTCTCACCCGAATTTAACTTGTGTATTCACGAAATTAGTGAAATATTTTATGTACGACGAAGATCATTTTAGATTTTTTGTTCTCCACGAAGTCACAACTTAACTAGTGTTGGGAGTCGACTGCTTGTTGCTAGTCTATGCCTTTTGTGAATAACCTACATCTTGTGGAAAAAGACTTCATATGGCTTCTAGTACATAGGTCAATCTTGATGAACTCATCAATATTGAACCTTGGGGGTTCCAAATTAAGTAGTTATTAACTTAAAGAGAATATTTTATAGTGGTGTGAGACTTCGTGATATCACCAAAAAATGACAACTCATTACTTACCTAAGAGGGATAACTGCTCCACTCGATCCTTCCCACCTTTGTTTGCCATAAAAGATCTCGGTCCCATTCTTGAAGAGAGAAAAGAATCGAGTTTGGAGAATGACGAAGCACTTGGATTAGCTTTAGCCCTTGCATATCGTGGTATCAAACTACACCATCTAACATTCATATTGACTTTAAAGGCCAGGCCTCTCATTCCATGAGTAAAGCCTTTTTTGATACTCATGGATGAAGCGACCTGTGTATTACTTTCACGGGCATTGATCGAGCTAAAAAGTTATCAAAACTATATAATTCTAAATCTATGAAGAACCCCAACAAGAAGTTGCGCAATTTCTCTTTGAATTTTACCCTTAAAGATTAGGGGCATAGCTGCATATAAAACTACTGGCAAACCCTAATATTCTTTCCGCAACCCGTCGGCATTATCCTCTTAGGCTCAACGAACCGGATCGACTAGACAACTAAACAGAACAACCCAACTGACTCATTATTTTAGCTTATCTCTAGACAATCAAGAACAAGATACGACCCAGAGTTTCTCGTCGGAGAACATGATAAGAGGAACGAAAACTAATCCATGATCTCCCCAATGTTTCAGCATCTGGCACATGGTCACCACCTCCGAAGACGCCGTAGTGCCCGGGTCGTGAAACCCTAAACAAATCAGACCCAAAAATATTGCAGCAACTTATAAACGATGGCTTAGGCACATAGCTTGATCATAGTATAATTGCAAATACCCTGACGGACCACTATTCCTTCAAGCCATGGTTAAGTAAACTATTCCTTCAAGCCATGGTCGAGTAGTACTAGTCATGATACATATATAAATAAAAAGAAAACCCGACGAAGTAAGGATTGCGGATTCGATTCGCCCATTTCTCCAAATTACAGCAATAATAGACGTGACAGATCGAACCACTACTCCCATTTTTTTAATATTCAACTTGGTCAACACGGATTGTTAAGTATATTATAGATTATTTGTTTGGTTACCCAATTTGAACTCGATCTGATTTCATTGGCTAAGCGTTTATGTGCTCTAATTTGATGTGCCAACTTCATTCAGTGTGTCGAGTAGGTACTTATGGTTTTATTCCCGGTAAGTCTATTGATATAATTGTTCTTTTTTACATATGTTGATTGCTCTGTTGGAAAGGGCAAGCTATGACTTCTCGGAAAACGCTTATGACTTTTCCGTCGAAACAAGACACCATCATAAGTTTGGTCAAGAGCTCTGATTGCACAATGATGCTTTGATCTTATTCAAAAGATGAATATATTTTTATCAAGTTGTGTTTTTCTCGCTCCTATCATGTATTTGTACATTACATGTTCTAAAAGTGCTGACAAGAAGCGAAAAGGCACGGAGGACATTTTTTTTAAATGGTAATTTAGGTGGGACAATTGTAAAAAAATAAAAAAAATCCGAAACTTATTGTGGAATGGTTAATTTGATTTTTTTTTATTATGTCAATTTTATCCTAAACATTTTAAATATTTATCAATGTAATTATTCCTGCCAATTTTCAACATAAAATATTGCCATGGATATTGATCGGCCGTCCTATGTGGCCAACAAAGGTCACACGACCTCAATGATCGCAGAGGCCCTCATTTGTCACTAACGAGGGTCATGACGCGCTTGCCTGAACTAGGTGAGGATCGGCCGACACTAGCTTAGAGTTGGGGAAAAAAAGAAAAGAATAAAAGTTTGGAAAATTTTAAAAAATAGAAATTACATAAATTACATACATCAGCATCGATCATGTTATGTAAGATGATCGACATCTATGTTAGCAATTTTCAGTCAATCAATCTTTGCAAAGTATGTTACTAAATTGACACAATTAAAATGTTTAAGACTCAATTAACTAGCATACGATCTTTTGGTAATTTTGTTTGATCTACATGTCGGAATTTAAACATTTTGATAAGTTTCGAACATTTCAAGTTAACTAAAACTCAAAATATAAGTTCTACCATATTTAATTCAAAAAATAAACAAAAATCACTCTAGTAATTAACTAAGTATCTAAAAAAATTGTTATCATACTATATAAAAGCGATGTAACGCAAAGTTTAGTGGGCATATAAAATCATCACGGATGTTGCAAAACTTAGGGGATACTCTTTATTTGAGACCACTCAGCATCTTCAAAATGAACAATTAGCGGAAGCTGCTCGAACATGCAAAACGGATAAACATCGGTTTCAATATAGCCAAATTTAGAAATTGGGGAACCATATCAAAAGTCGCACAACGTGTTAGACGTTAGATGCCGCTCTTCAGTTTTCCTCAATTCACCATACATTTTGTGCAGTAAACCCACTTGCACCTATTTATGGTGAAAAAAAAAAAGCAAAGAAGAAGGGACAAAGTAGAAATCGCCATGCGAGGATAAACTTACGCATCCTCCATGCCCCATTTGCACAGTGCAGTTGGGTCCTTCCCTGAATCATTGTACCTCTCCCCATCCAATCGATAAGGGTGAACAAACATTTCCTCAACTAATTACATTTACTCCTTCCTGACAGGTCTTCCTACTCCCAATCAATGGCTTTCCAGTTTTTAACTCTTTCTTCCACTTTCCAACGAGGCAATCACAAATTGAACTATTGCTTCTTGGATTATATCTCACGGACTAGCCAAAAGTCAGAAAAAGAAGGGGGGTTTACCTGTAGTGAGCCGATCTTACTGTTTTATTGATCGAGATTCTATTGCAATCACAAGTTGACAAGCGTCCACTAATGAACAGAAACTTTGTCGACCTTTTTACAATCTAAAGGACGTATTAAGTATTATAAGTCATGGGGCATTGTTTTACCTACTCAACGAATTTTTTTTTCATTTAATAGTGCTTCATTTTTCGATTTAGGGTGAACTTCAATTTGGTTATTTCATTATTGATGTCTCTATTATGGTGGAAAATATATTAGTATTTAGGATAAATTGGTGGTAGACTATTATTTCATTCATGTCTTAGCTCCGTAAATAAGTCTTTATTGTGGAAACATCTTCTTTACATTTGATGGTCTGCTTTATATGCAATGAGAGTGCTCAAAGGTGTTTAAGAAGAAAGAAGAAGAGAGAGAGAGAGGCTATATATGAAAATAAACATCGATGTAGATTTTTCCTACCAACAACATTGCGTTAGTAAGTGACTAGTTTTAGATGAGATTTGGGTTGCTTAATTGTCTACACTAGTTGATATTCCCAACTACAAGATTATGAGTTGGACTTGTTTTGAAGGTAGTAACTTGTATTTTGCTTTGGGGGATAAGAATTAAACCTCTAGCACCCCTATGTGATGGGGCTAACTTACTTAGATTAATGTGTCACAAGTTATGCCGAGCGATAATCTTGTGATACCCTTCAATCTATACAATCTATGCTAGGGTGAGTCTCTCTCTGGAGATGCCAAGAATGAGCGGTGGTGCTAATTGCACTTACCAGCCCCCTTCTCTCAAAGTGCAATCACAATTTGATCAACTATGATAAAATTTTTTTTTTTTTGTATTCCAATGATAAGTACAAATCCTATGGGAGGTAAATTAATTCTAACCTACCCTCCCTATGTATTTTTGTGTGCAAGGATTGTAAATGAAACAGTGTCTTTAAGAAAAGTTGCAGTTAAGTTTTTGCCTTACAAAGTTGCTTTTCTGGTAAACATAGAATTTTACGTTATAAAGTGACTCGATTGCACATTTTCTCAAGAAACAATTTATGACTTTGTAATTTTATACCTTGGTTGCAATATCCATAAAGTATTTAAAAATTTTGGAATGAGAGCTAGTTGTTAGCCAGGAAAAATGACATAAACAAGTCATGAATTTTGCCTCAATATGCAATGTTGTTACTAAATTTTTAATTTCTTCCGCATATGATCTTTAAATATAAATTTAATATGTAATGTCGTCTTTAAACTTTATTTTTGTTTATTGTGTTCCTTAAACTTTTGGTAAATGTTCACTATAGTCCTAAGACTACGTGAAAATGTCCAATATTACCATTCCATAAATTCAAAATCAATGAAATTTTGTCAATTTGGCTCCCACTATGGTATTTTACGAGTTGTAGATGAAAAAAATAACATTACACTTGGATTATTTACATAAGCTATTCGACTCAAATACAAAATATAATCATTGTTTTAATTGTCTGATTTGTTCAATTTGAAAAAGTTTGATTATTCACATTATTTGATGAGGTAGATTATTATATCCTGATTTGAGATAGATATCTCATGTAGATAATTAATGTGTAACATCATTATTTTGTTGCCCGTTCAAGCTTGTTGGATTGGAATTCAATAAATTGAATTAATGAAATGATAACATTTAATATTTTCATTTTTCAACAGTTTAGGAGCCACATTGAACAAAATTAAAGTTCATAAATAACACTGCATGTTGGGTTAAAGATTATGGACCATATTAAATAAATAAATTAAAATTTCAGGGATAGTACTGCATATTGCACTAAAGTTGTGGGACTGTTGTCATAATAGGCCATTTCTCAAATCAAAATGACAAAAGTTTATGACTTTTCACAACAATGTAATCGGGGTAAGTCTACTTATGTTCAACTGGAGGGATCAAAATTAATCTGAATCATGTCTGACTTCATAAGATATATACATCAAGTGAAAAGTATAATGATGAATCTAGCACATTGATTACATCAAGAATAAACTGAGTGCTGATTACAAGTCATTGAATACTTCTCTTTCTCAACTCATTAATCAGGCTTTAAGATTGTAATTTCTATCTGTTCTGTAACTTAGTTAAAAGTGTCCGTTTCACCCGTTTATACCTTTCTTGGCGTTCTGGCCAAGATCAAAAGTTGTGTTCTATTCCTTTCTTGTTAAAAATGTTTTCTTTTTTCTATCTTTTGCTTCTTTCTGAAAACTCAAAAAAAAGAAGAAGATATTTCATACGTCAACTTTTGTTCTTCAAAGGATTCCAAAAAATTTGGAATGGAAACGAAATCAAATTACGTAAGTGGAGAAGTGAAAATCCTCCCAAAGCAAGGTGGCCCAGGAAAATGAAAAGCTGATGTTTTTTGGGTTTTCCATCTGATGATGAAAATTCGCGAACGGAGAGGCACCCCTCCAAAGACTTGCTGGTTAGAGATCCAATCAGGAAAATGCAGGAGACGGGTATGTCTGAGCATTTCCAACTCAAACATCACCGCCTGTATTGTCCGAAACATGCCATCCCACGTGTCGTCTCAGTCTCCCTGTCCCTTCGAGTCCTTGACCTCTCTCTCTCTCTCTCCCCTCTGTTGTCAGATTCTCTCTCCCTCCACCCACTTCCATTTTCTTTCTTTCTGCAAGTAGAAGTGTCATAGCAGAGAGAGAGAGAGAGAGAGAGAGCCGGAATTTTACAGAGAAAATTTAGAGTTTGAGAAAGCAGGAGGAATTGTGGTGGGTCTATTTTCTTTGTTTCTGCAAGTAGAAGTGTCAAGCAGAGAGAGAGAGAGAGAGAGAGAGAGAGAGAGAGAGAGAGAGAGAGAGAGCTGGAATTTTACGGAGAAAGTTTGGAGTTTGAGAAAGCAGAAGGGATTGGGGTGGGTTTTTGCAATGAAAGGAGAAGGGAAGACGGTCATGATGAAGTCGAAACTGAAGTGGGTCGGTTTGGTGGGTCTTGTTCTATCGGCTTTCTCTATTTTCGTCCACTTCTTGCTCGCCAGATTCACTGAGGACGGCTTCTCTGACTATCAAACTTCCATCACCATCTTCTCTTGGAGACCCATCTTTGAGAATGTCGACATCGCCACCACAGTAAGTAATTCCCCCAAGTCTTTCCTCTTGAAGATCTCATTTTTCTGTTGCCTCTTTGTCTTGCATATCTCACTTCTTTGCCTCACTTACTTCTATTTATCGAGGGAATTCTCTCACACTGCCTTATGAAGATGCCCGGTGTCTAATTCGTGGTTTTCCGCTTCCTGTTGTAGATGCATTTTGTTTGAGCTCCGTTCTTTTTTCGTAATTGTTGTTCCGCTTGAATTAGTGATAATGTGCGGTTTTTGGTTTTCTGGGCTTTATTATTTTATACAATGGAAATGAAAATCAGTGGGTATCCGAAAAGATGCTTTTGGTTTGTTCTCCTTCTGTTGTATTGATTTCATGTTTCTTTTCTAATGTGGATCTGTTTTTATTGTGGTGAGGAATCCATGTCCACGGCCAACTCTGCAATGTGGGTTCTTGGGCTCCTTTTCTTTTGAATTTTTATTTTCCTCACCATTACCCCTGATTTTTATTTAATTCATGAAGCAGAGTCCATTGTATAGAAGGCAATGGGGTCCGGTTAGGCAGCTTGAATCTTTGCATCCTCATGCCAATCCCAGAGGAAATTATGCAGGTTACAATTTGCATCTGATCTTGTTATGTCGCTGTTTATTTTTTGTTTCCATAGCTTCCTCTTAATTTTTCATGAGAATAGCTATAGAGCCTAAAATGTGTTCCGGTATTGAGTTTGTGATCTCAACTCTGCTATCCAAGTTAAGTAATTAGTGCCTATACTTTTGTTATAGAGGTGGCATAATCTCTTGCCCAAAGCAATTTATGGAAGGAAAAAAGGATGGTGAGATTAAAATGTGCATTACTTAAGATTTGTATCAGAAAAAAGGATGGTCAGATTGAACATGCACATTAGTGGAGGATTTTATCTTTGTTTGTTCATGAGTTTCTTGACTTGAGCCATAGCTTCCACTTTTAAATTTTATGTGATAGAGTGCTGTCTGTTGGGCTGGTCATCTGCTGTAAGGGGGTGTAACTCGCCCACTTGTCCAAGCTCTGTGATATAATCTAGCTGGCATTTTGATTTTAGAATTCACTAACTTAAGTAAATGGCAGAACCCAGTTTGCAGACAAATGGCTTTATCTTTGTCAGGATACAAGGAGGTTTCCATGAGATACGAAACTCGGTAGGGATGAGATGCTTAAATTGCTTAATTTAATTGAAACTATTCCGATTAATCAAAGGCCTGAGTGAGATTTTCTTAATCTTACAGATATGCGATGTTGTCGTAGTGTCTCGGCTTCTTAATGCGACATTAGTCATTCCAGAGATCCAATCTACTACGAGCAGTAAAGGCATCAGGTGTGTAGGGGGTGTGTGTTGCATGTTGCTTGTGTCTTCTTTCCTTGCACAGATTTTGTGATTTCAATCTTAGTCAAAGGATATGTGTGTTACTTTACATGCAGCTCAGAGTTCAAGAGCTTTTCCTATCTCTACAATGAGGAGCAATTTATGACAGCATTGGCAAAGGATATTAGAGTAGTTAAGACCCTTCCAAAAGATCTAAAAGGGGCAAGGAGGAAGAAGAAGATCCCACTTTTTAGGGTTCCATACCAGGCCTCACCATACTTTTTTCTCCATCGTGTTCTCCCAGTACTGAACAAGCACTCAGTTGTTGAGTTGGTGGTCTCTGATGGTGGATGCTTACAGGTATGGCTTAAAAATCTTCCATAATTTGAGTATTTTCTCACATGTGATTTGAAAAATATCTTTTCTAGGGATATCAATAATGATTTGTCATTTTTTAATTGGGAAAGGGCCTGCAGATTTTAGATCTGATTACCGGATGTTTCTGAAGATATTATTCCTTGTCTAAATTACTGCATGCATTTGTCAACCAAATTATGAGCTACAATCCCCTACCCATGTTTCCTCGTGCTGTTCCCCTGCAGTTGTGTGAATTGATTTTGGAGAGCAAGATTCCTCCTCTGACATCTCTGGTTGCAGCATTACTCGAGCTGTGAAATCTATTCTTTTGTTCTAGATGGAGTTTGCATCTGGGTGCTAATTCTTCGCCTCAGTTTGTAGTATCTGTAGAGTCAGTTCTTCCCATCAATTTATGTGTGGAGTTGTCAAGTGGACACCATGAAATACCCTAAAACAACCATGTAGCCAATTTATAATTTGAAATGTGGGAAGTTTTTATGGGATCTTCCAGACGAGGAGTGAATGTCCTAATATGACTTGCCACTGTCTTCTCATAATCTCCTCCCAATTTTTGAACTCTCTTATGTTGGGCCTTGTCCAGGCTATACTTGCGCCCCAGTTTGAAGAACTTCAGAGGCTGAGATGTAGAGTCTCTTTCCATGCTCTTCGATTTAGACAGGAGGTCCAGGAACTGGCTACTAATATTCTGCATAGGTGATTGATTGCTTGTGATATAATTTTTTCTCATCTGATAAGTTTTATAGCATTTCACTTATCTTCAGTGTAATTTCTAGATTACGCTCCCCGGGACGGCCATTTATAGCATATGATCCTGGGTTGACAAGAGATGCCTTGGCATATCATGGTTGTGCTGAGTTGTTCCAGGTATGTTGTTTTGTTGAAGTACCTCGTGACAGATTTTGGGCCCTCTGGAATTGGCATTGAGTAAAGTATGGTTTGGTGAAACTTCTTTAAGGATGTACATACTGAACTCATCCAACATAAAAGAGCTTGGATGCGAAAGCGCGGGATTGTCAAGGGGAGCCTCTCTGTGGATTCAGCAGAAAAGCGCCTCAACGGGTCGTGCCCTCTTATGCCGGAAGAGGTAAGTCTAATTGGGTAATAATGCTTTATGAAGCTTGATGACATTGCACATGTTTGTAGCAGTGTGCCTATTGTGATGTAGAGAGTTTGAGGTCAATTTCTATGGTGTTACTTTGATTGAAAGTTGAAATGAGAAAAGGCCTCTTGTTGCTTGTTTTGCATATATGTGGGGCAAGCCTATATTTTAGAAGATGGGGCTTGTCAAATTCTGATTGAACATTTTTTGCAAACTCATCTCAAACTCCATCATCAATTAGTCAAAGTTGTGTTGCGTTGACAGATTGGAATTCTTCTCCGTGCATATGGATACTCATGGGATACCATAATATATGTTTCCGGGGGTGAAGTCTTTGGTGGTCAGAGGACATTAATACCTCTACACTCCATGTTTGAAAATGTTGTCGACCGGACTTCACTTAGTACGAGTTGGGAGCTGAACAGAATTTACGGGCGTGAATCAAACCTAGCTTCAGATTATCCCAAGAAGTTTCCTCCTGTTGATGTAAAATTGAAACGCGAGGCATGGGAACTGGCGGGGCCACGCCCTCGTCCACTTCCACCACCTCCAGCCCGGCCCAAATACCCTTATAATATTGAAGGTTGGTGGGGCTGGGTGGCTGAAAGTGATAATGAGCCTGACAGTACAGTAATGGAGCTGAGGATGAATGCCCATAAATTACTTTGGGAAGCAATCGACTATGTGGTTTGTGCTGAAGCCGATGTGTTCATTCCTGGATTTGATCGTGATGGTAAGGGGCATCCGAATTTTGCTACCTTAGTGATGGGCCATAGACTGTACCAGTCAGCAGCCTCCAGAACTTACAGACCTAACAGGTAATTATCTGGTCGAGTTATTGTAGACAGCTTAAAACGGTACACAGCATAGCGAATCTCGTTAGGCAACAGCTTTGGATTTAAAAAAGAATCGGGTGCTATTTTTTGTTTGTAGTGGTTCAGCTCTCTTCTTTCTCCATATGCAAAGGTGTTTCCAGGCAGTTACTTAGGCCTATGGATTCTCAAATTTTATGAGTACAAGATAAGTAGAACCTTTAAAAGTACGCAAATGTCTTTTCAGGAAGTTACTTAGGCCCTTGGGTTCTTGAACTCTGAGTACATAGTAAATAGAATCTTTAAAATTATGCAATTCTTGTCTGTTTGTTAGTTGTGATTGTTTCAATTGGAAATTGTTCTCTGTTCAATTGTCGTCTGACTAATCTTGCATCCACACCCTTGGGCATGACACGCATGTTCCAGATGCTTGTTAAGTTGGCTTTCAACTATGATAAAAGAGTTTTCACATTGTAAGATCCTGTATTTTATTCACTCAACTCCTCTATCATGAAAGTATGGTTTTTTCCCACATGAAAAAATTGGAACCTGTGTTTCTGTGAATGCAGGAAACAAGTCGTGAAGTTCTTGGAAGAAACCCGTGACCATCTGTATCAGGCAAATCGCACATGGCTGATGTCGATCCGCAGGCACCTGAGAAACAGTCTGCTCGACGGGCTAGCAGAAGCATCTGTAAAATCAAAGTCTCTCTCTTTTCTCTCTCATCCGGTCCCTGAATGTTCTTGCTCAAGCCATGAACCAGCCAAATCTACATCCCATGCTTCTAGTCCATCTCACTCCCTTCATGCAGCTCTTGGCTCCGTCCACCATTGCCCGGCTTGGATGGACACCGACGCGACATCCCTTTCAATAGAGAAGGAAAACGACGAAGATCTTGACGAAGATGACACCTCATCATCTGGGTTGTTTCTCCGGAATAGTGGCGGCGGTGCGGCTCATGAAAACGGAGGCAGTGAGGTAAGTAAAGAGGAGGCCCAGTTGGAGGACCAGGAAGAACTAGAAGGTGGGGAGAGAAGATAACAGGTTCTTAGGCAGAAGTTTTACATATGTGTACATTGAGTTCGTCAGGGGTGATGGGGTGCATATGGTTCATAATTTTGTTTCCTATCGATCTTGGTTTTTGGTTTTCCCCCTTCATTTTGATAGTCATTCGAAGATCTATGATCATCTTGAAATTTGTGTAGAAAGAGGAACTCATTTCTGGGGTCCAAAAGTAGTGTAGCAACAGAAACCCCGGCAACAATTTTGTTGTAGGGCTGATGGAGTATATACAAAATTTCCCTAGACGGTATCTTTTCATCATACGAACTGTGTTCATCGTTTTGCTGACCATCGTGTTAGGGTATGGTTATACGATACTGATGCATTTGCTTAGCTTAAATAGATGAATGCCATTTCAAAGGGCATTCTTGTCATTACTCATATGTTTCTGGGTCAAAATGATGAAAGAAAGGGAAATTATATTTTCTAACAAAGAGCAGGTCTAGTATTCGATTGTCACACGCACCGTCGTATAATTAACTCGAGTTTTCAGGAAAAATCAGGAGATTGTGGCGGCTGGGTCCTTTCAATTTTGACATGTGCGGCTTCCTAAAAGTGAAAAGTCCAAGAGGACATTTTCGTTATTGCTTCGCCAAGCAGAAGCAAGTGCCGTGGAATCCGGGGGAAATTTCAAAGGTTTGGTCTTCAAAACTTTAGCGAGTTAACTTACACCAAAAGGTTAACGTTGAAAATACTCCAACACTCGGTTTTGGGCTTGGAGGCCAAGGAAATCTCAGCCCTATAAAAGGGGCAGATGTGAGGAATCAGATCATGTATCAGCTGCGAAGTCTTGCGCAAGAAAGCACCTGCGAGTTGCAGTGAGAGGAAAGATAAGGGGAGAAAAAGAGTTGGGTGCGAAAAGATGAGTGAGAGTGGTAACAGCATAAACTGGTTCAAGACCTTCTTTTCTTGCTTCTTTGTGCCCGCAAAGGCTGCATCTTCGAGACCAGAGAAACCCAACAAGGTGGAGGCGATGGCGGTCAATTCGGGCAAGCATTTCTCGTCTGCACACAAAGTTCGATTCGGCTTATGTTAAGCGAGAAGAAGAAGAGGAGGAGGAGGAGGAAGAAGACCATTCATGGGTGTGATGAAAGTATGCAGCTTTTGCGGGAGAGAATTTCCTTATGCTGAGTCAGGGGTTTGCAGGACGAAGCGAATCTTGCAAAATTTCCGATTATGGTCCGATTCTGGTGGGATCTTACTCCCATAGTGTACGATAGTTAGGTCCATGCATCGTCTAGCGTAATATCCTCAGGATTTTCATGTCGTTTATCCTTGATTGGGAAAGCCATATTCCCATAATTGGGTGCTGATCGATGATAAGCATTCCCTCATAGGGGTTTAGCTCGTTTGACTCTGTATCAAAGTTGTACATCGTCTATCGTCAAGTGGGTTACGAGCCTCAGACAATGACATGTCACTGTAGCGTGTTTCGCTTTGTATCAGCTGACACATCTTCTGTAACATTAAGACAACCTTGAACCGACGAGATCTTCATTGGAACAATTCAACTGACGTTGCATCGAAGGAAACATTGAACTTAGCTTTGGTGAGGTGCGCCAGGCCCGAGCTGCAGTGCAACGCCTGGGCGACGCTCAATTGGCCCCAGCAGCAAGCTGCTGTGACGGGCCTCTCCCCCTCGAAAAATTAATTTAATATCATGTGGACCGATGGCCCACGTATCAGATATTAAACTGATAAGAACAGATACTACACTTGATCTTAGCCAAAAGGCCGAGAAAGGTATGAGTTGCAAATGGGAGTTCGCTGCTCCTTTGTATCGTTCGTTTGATTCCCTCATACCTTCCATGGGGCCATGTGGGACTCAAAAGTCTATCGAGCTCTCCGTTTGCTTGAGTTACAATCCTCATCCTTCAATTGTTACAAGGGAGCTTCTCACTTTCTTGTGGTCACTCGTCCGTGACTTTTGGCTCAGTTTCGATGTAGAATACATTTTGAAACTTGGTGGACTAGGGACGAGGAAACGTTTATATGATTCAATCGCTAGTGAGAACTGATTCCTGTTGATAATATATAAAGCTTTAGGGAAAAAAATGGGGAAAAACTTCTTTCTTGTGGATCAAGAAAGGACCACGACCTTGCTCAGTATCCACAGCACGAGTGAGAACTCAAACGCGAAGATCGTGTGCAGCAGCCCCCGGTCTAGCGCGAACCCATATAGCGTTATTCCACCGTTGTTCCGTTCCAAGTAAGCCACTGCACATACAGGACACCGCATGAGAGATGGTGTCGAAGTGAGGCTCAAGTTCGATGATGGATTTCATGGGCATAGGCATGTGAGGATATGGACTGACCTAATGCTTGTCGGATTTCGAATGAGCCAGAATCCGAGGAGGTGGAGACTGGGATAAGGAGATCCGAGTCAGCGTCGCTGTGCGAACCCTCATGCTCCATGGTCTCGGGCTTTGGGCGGTTCAAACCAGAAGCAGAAGCAGAAGCAGAAGTCACGAGCATGTGCCATCTAGTGGCCAGAGAGGCAATCCCTTGAGCTCTGTGGGTGATTCTTGCAGCCCCCAACAAGCACAAGAACAGGCCACTCAGCTCAACAACCGAACACACCTGCAACAAATGCATGAGGAAAATCAAACGAAGAAAACAAGCATATACCAGGAACGTAATTGAATTCGCCACATTCACTCACTACTAGATCTCCGGAATTGAAGAAATTCTTCTGAGTCTTTGATGCCAGGACGATCAGCAGTGCTGCAAATTGGCTCACTGTCATCGTCACGAGGCAACTGATGATGAAGAACCGATACCGGTGGCTCGTTGCAGACAGCTGCTTCCTGATCCTGACGTGCTCATCAAATATGGCGCTCGGGTCGGACCCGCAGCCTTCAAGCATCCCATGGAGGCCGCCAAACCTCAGGATTTGGAGCTCACATGTCAGCCGGAAGAGCACACAGACGAGGAGGAAGACACCGGTTCGGTAGATCCAGGAGGCAAGGACGAGGACGAAGAGGACAGCATTGAATGCAAAGGGGAAGGGGAGGGAGAAAGACATGGAGACGGTCGAGAAGAAGACGACCTTGTGGGCGAGTTCAACAAGGAAGGAAGGAAGGAGAATGTAGGACAGGTAGCGGAACGATTTGTCGAGCTCGCGGGCGTAGTTGCGACGCACGGGGGCGGAGTCATGCTCAAGTGCATCAAGGAAAAGGAGCTGCCGCAGCCCGTACTGGTTGAAGAACCTGCGTTTTGCGTTGCAACAAATAGGTCGAGAGTGGGAAAGAGTGAGCCTTTCTTCTACTGCAATTAATGGGATTGATGCCATTTCTCAAAGCGTAATAAAAGAACAGACATTCCGGATTTTCTTCTCAGTTAGCTCAACGTAAGAACTAGCATGAAGTGCACGTACCAACTCCAGGATTGACGCTAGTGGTATCGTGTAACAAGGTTGAAATCTAAATACACTTTTCAGTTAACACCTCAGTCATAGTTAAAAAAAGGAAACGATTGACAAAAAAAGTAGAGAAAATGATGCTACCTGCATAGTGTGAAGAAGCCGATTGCAGCTAAGCCTGACTCCGGGAACTGTATGAGCAGGTTGAAACTTATCGGGTTTTCGACCGGAGCTGTCGATGGTACTTTCACAGCAAGGGAGGCCACTATTGGAATGGCGACGGTGAAAAGTACGAACGTGAAGATGGAGATGAACTTCCCAAAACAGGACGACTGATCGAGTGCACACCACTTGAGGCTGAATCGGAAGTGGCGGAGATCATCTGAGATGAGCGATTTCGACCTGGCATAAGATGGTCGGAGAAGCAATGGCACGGATGCAAGTTGGCACGGCTCATGTAACCGTGTTGGGGAGGATTCATGATCGTGGTAAGGAGTCCCTACATCAATGAGGGCAGCGTCATTGATGGTCGAGGGATGCATTTGTTGCTCCAAGTTGACGGCTGGAGGAAGATTGTGGGTGCTTGGGTTATAGCTGAGAAGATTGAATAAAGGAGCGAAGCAATCCGTGATATGGGAAGCTTTTCTAGGTGAGGAGAGAGCAACATTTCACAAAAAGTAAAGACGAATAAATTGCACTTTGCTTGAGGATTTGAAGAAACTGCAGGATTCGTTTTACAGGAAGAAGCAATGCATCTCATTTCTAAAAAGGTTTGGCTAAAGTCAGGCCCTCACGGACAGGACTCACAGGTGCTTAAGACTCAAAAGTTCAGGGAGAGTAGAGAACCTCAAGAGAGTTCGTAAAGGAACCGTCCAAAAAGCTCATAAAAGCAAAACACTCGGAAGGCAAACAAAATATATGGTCCGGTGAAGAGATTGAAACAGAGGAGAAAAGAGTATCAAAGACAGGAGAGATGCACAGAATAAGCTTAAGAAAGACCTAAGAAGATATTCTGGTAAAGAGATGGAAAGGAATGACATTGGAAATCAGCAGGATCTTAAAAAGACATTCAACAATAAGTAGCACTACAGTAGAACAAGAGGAGGAAAGAAACTGCGATTAGGCAGCTTGAAACTTGAATGAGAATTAAGAAATGCCGCCGGCCGGACGTTGCTATGCAGCTTCTCATTATATACCCACGGAAGCCTGAATTGCGCATAGAAGATCCGAACAAACTAATACATGTAATAAATCTTCTCTATGCATTTCCACATAACTACGCAAACCGGAGAGCACCACCATATACAATTAACCTGAAACTAGCTGTTCTCAGACCACAGTAGACAATTGATGGATCCTACTTCCTGTTTCCATCCCTACCATTACATGAAAAAAAAAAATAATCAAAAAAGGAGGCAGACCATTCTGATTCACTAATTATTCTCTGTTCTGTGTCTCTTGTGAGCCTGATCAGGTTCTTCACTGTAGACTTCAGAGCCATCATGCACCCGAGCTTGACTACCTGGAGGGACATTTTCATGATCCTGTACAGACAGATTTAAAGACTAAACATACAAGTACATAAACAACTTTCCTATACATGAAATTTCTAGCTTTGAATTGTACCCTTCCACAATCTTGTGAATTTGTCAGTAAGCATGTCCGGTTGTCAGCTTTAGCCCATTTCAAGCAGAACATATATGGAGATGAAGGCCGTATACAAATTTTATTAAGCTCAAGACTTCAGAAATGAAATACTCATGGTCAATATTGCTCTTTCAGCCTGACAGGTCATCCATCTTAATTGCCAATTCTGTCATTACGAAATAGGCATTTACCAGGAGAAAGAAGATAGTACAGATCTACCAACCATATAACCAACAGTTAACTAGCACATCATTGGTTGCGTGACAATTAAAATAGCATATTGGAAGTAGACCACCACATGCTTCAAGAAGCCGCATCATTGTAAATGAATGACTGCTCTAAAACCAATTAAAGGGTCATTTACCATACACTAGGCCACCAAAATAGTTTTGAAGGACTTATCTACAACACAAACTCATCCTGCATACAGACTAATGCCATTACCATCCAAAGAACATCGCGATTTCAATTGCTTATATCAAAGCAATGACACTAAAATTTCAAAGGCTTATGTCACACTTAGAATGGTCATTGCATTCAGTGCAGCAAGAATTGCATTTGCTGTGATTACTACTTTTAAACTTTCTAACTAGCCAGCAGGTTTACGTAAACTGTCAAATTTTTGCAATCTGAAACACCAAAGAAGAGGACTGAAAAGGGGGAAACAATCTCAAATAATGGTACTAGCAGGTCTTGCAGCCTCCCTAACTACAATCGTTGATGGAATGGGTCTGTAATTAACAAAAAAAGGATTGCACGAGATAGAATAGTTTCAGAAATGATTTTAAACCTTCATAGTGGATAGGGTACCAGCTGCTCTATTACTTGCTCGCTTCCCAACATCAATTTGCACAGAGATGCTGGCTTGGGACAAATCCACTCCCGATGATTGCAGTGCTTGGGTCAAAGTGTTTAATATCCTGTCACGAGACTACTATACTGTCAGACGATAATATCCAGCCATTTCCAGAACAAGTTAATATTAGACGAGATGTAACAGCAAAGAAGATTTCATAGCTTGCAATGATGCAACTCTAGCATGAAAGCAAGTAGGCAGTCCAATTCAAGCTGCCGCGAAACCCAATGGTCAACGATATCAACTCTGAGAAGAAATGTGAATATGTCACAGACAGCCCAAAGCATACAAACATCTTGTCTCTTAATGGAAAGATAAGGTAAATCATCTTATATTATTCCAATTGTACTTGCAGTATTCCGATGGAAGTTACTTCATATCCACTAAAATGTAGATTAGGGACACATCTATCTTGGATGAGGCATAAGAGATGTATCGAACAAATATATGTAACTGGCTGTAATGGGTCTCAAGGAACAATTACCCTTGAGAATAGGCAGCAGAAAGGCTAACAGATCCACTTTCAATGGTGAATTGCTCTGGATCAATATGTGTATTATTTGGGATGCTACAATCTGCTGCAAAAGGCATGGGCTGCCACAACTGCGACTGAGGATGGCCAGACACATTACCGACATTAGATGCAGCTTCAGTCAACGGTTCACTGGCCATCCCGCCATGCCCAACAGAAGCAAACATGCCTGGTTGTGTTGGCATGTTTATGGAGATTGCAGCATTTCCCAGATCAGATTCCAATGAGTTCTGTGCATTTGCGAGCAATGGGCTCATAACAACTTTACTCTCATGACCACTTCCGTTTTTCATAATTTGAAGATGATCCATATGACTTTCCACAGTCCCAGTATTGCTTCTCTACAACAAATGAAGGAAATGTTTCAAATTACACTATCTGCGGTTCTGTGTTGGCATTTCATGACAATATAAGCTTCAGCAATTCACTTGATGCCAAGCATTTATTTGAAAAGCTCAAACTAATAGTTTGCCTGGGAGAAGACTCTGTCTTTTCCTACAAGTTGACTTAAGGATGGCCATAAATAAGTACACACATAAACACAAACTAATAGCAATGCAGATGAATTAAAGACAAAACTGATGTGAGTCCAATGAAAAACTTTGCGCAGTCCATATAACATTCTAAAGTAAATTCCAGTAGACATCATGTCATAAATCCTAAACGTATTCCTCAATAAAACATAACAAAATCCTTGGACATCCAGCTTCCAAGGTTCTGGCAAACATTTTGCAGTATTATCGTCTTAGTTCATGATATAAGCACTGGTGAAAGAAGTGACATCACTGATCCTGCAGTAATGTTTCTCAAAGCAACTCCAGAAAATGTATGACCAAAATGAAAATGTCACAGGAAAATGTGAGTAAATTGGTTTTCCTTTATAAAACTGACTAAATCCCAAATACAACATTAACACTATATGCAGATGCAGAACATGTCTCACAGCAATAAATTCAAATTGGTCAGTGGCCAGAATGAGTTCACAGGAAAATGTGAGCAAATTGGTTTTCTTTTATAAAACTGACTAAATCCCAAATACAAAATTAACATTATATGCAGATGCGGAACATGTCTCCCAGCAATAAATTCAAATTGGTCAGTGGCCAGAATGAGTTCACATGATCTATTCTGAGATTGTGGAAAACTGCAAGACAAACCATACATTTTGCTGTTTTACAGAAGACATTTTACTTCATCTTCTCAAAAAAGTTGATTATTTTTGTAACTTTCCATTCCATCGACCTACATTGCCATAAAGGAAGAATAAAACCTTAAGTGGTTGGAAACTAATTTTAATTCATGCCAAAAGACATGTCACACATATAGAAAAAGGCAGGTGCTACTGCTTCAATAACATTTGTTTGGTGCCGGCGCTTACCCATGGTGTCAATTTACTTGGCTCCTGATTATAACCAGAGTATGACCCCTCATACATCTGTAATTTCTCCTGTAAAAATTGAATGTACTCTATAACCTGGAACAAATGTACAGAACTCTGCTCAGCTATCTTGTCAATAAATAAAAAAACGATAAATGTAGTGTCTGAAAGATGTGCTTGCGCCATTTACCTCTAACAAGAATGAAGCCTTATCTCTTTTTTGATCATTTTGAGGTATGAGATCTCTCAATATTTGAAATCTGCATTGACAAAATGGAACATCAATCACAAAGACTGGATTATGTGCCTAGATCGTGGTACAGTATCCACACGAGGCTTAAGCTTTAACAAGTTCACAAATTCAAACTGTATTCAAGTTAACTGTTTGGTTTATTCAGCCACCATCGTGTCCACTATCTTTCCGATACTTTAACAGCAGAAGAATTGAAAACTTTCTAGAATGAACCAAATGGACTAAAAAGCATTTCTTGCCCAACTTACATTCTTTTTGCCAGAGTAAGTTCCTTTCGGTTTCTTTTTTCCCACTGGGCATGCATGAGTAATGTAATTAAGTGAATTACCGCAGCAATTTGGGCCCTAAAGTACCAAAAATCAAGACGAGTGCCAGGACTTCAACTGTGGAGGAGGTATAGGGACCATGAAACCAAATGTGGAAGCAAAGACCATTTTTGCAGAAACTAAGCAATAGATTCACCGCACCGCATCCAATCATTTACAGTTTTATGCTAACTTAAGCACCATAAGCAGAACAGAGCATGACAATGGCAATCTACGGAACAGCAACACTTGCCTCTCGTTGATCTTGCTCCTCCTACGCTGTTCCGTCTCCGAGTGCTTCGAACGTGGCATGTTGCCCTTCTTTCCGTCCACTTTACCTACTTCCTCTACACGAACAGACAGGCCATAACTACTCACTTCGCACATGTAGGAGAGGAAAGGACAAAAGAAAGAAGAAGCAAATTTACGGAAAAAAAATTCCAACGTCCCAAAAAGCAACCTCTTTGGAAAGAAGAATTGTGGCCAGGAGCGAAGTCATCGCCATATTCGGTCTCTTCTTCGTCGTCGTCATCGTCGTGCTCGTGGTGGTGAGGTGTCTTAGCAGGCCTCACCATGTCTGCCGCTACCCGCACCAAGGCTCTTCACCGGCTAACCAACACCTGGGCCGAAACATCACAACACTAAGAATTCCTCAGCAAAAATCGCCACTTCCGAGCCTCTACCAAACCCCAAATGCGGAATTGAGGTAAACCCACATGGCATGAGACAGCGTCGTTGCCAAGTTCAACATTGGACGCCGAAAAGCCATGAAACACACACACAACGCTCACAGAGAGAGAGAGAGAGAGAGAGAGAGAGAGAGAGTACCCGTGATAATTAGGGAGAGAAAGAGGAGGACGAGTATGAGGAGGAGGTGGAAGGAATGTGATGTTTCTAGGTGCAGTTCTTGGCTTTGCACCTGCACAGAGAGAGAGAGAGAGAGAGAGAAAGAGAGAGAAGCCCTAGGCTGAGTGAAGGGACAAGGAGCCGTTCCTCAAATGGTGCTACTTTTCATCCCTCTTCTGGTTTTTCCATTTTTATCTTTCTCGTCTTTCCTCCCTTGTTAAATTGCCAAGCATCATGCATGATGCTGTAGCCCCCCAAAAAAAATTTGATTAAATAAAATGATTTGATTATTATAATTTGATATAACAATTTATAAGATAATTATATTTTATATTATTATCATTGTCCAAATTACTATATCTATAATTTAAAATATTATTCAAATCATGAAAATATATCTTCGTGATTCGATAACGATTTTCACAATACTCCGCACTCTATATTAAAGCACGAAAAACAACCATATCTATGAAAGATAGCTGCCCTTCTAAGATTGGTCACAATCCCAAATGTCTCGTCCCATGTAACGTAAATGAATCCTTAAACGGATAAGATCGACCTATTTGGTCATACCAATCGAGTTAGGCCTTTTCCTCCTCCTACCTCGCAATCAGATGGCATGGGAGTTAGGCCTCGCGCCACAGAGCTGACTCTACTTCTCCGTCCGATGCAAAAGCAGGCGAGCAAGTCAATAGCGTTCAGTTTTTTCCCTAGAGCCTACGGCTCCTTTGCTTTGATCAGAGAGGGTCTTTACAGAAGTTTAGTATAATGAAAGCTCGGCACCTAACCGGAGTGAAAAGAACAAAATGACGAAGGGCAATTGTGCGGAATCGGACAAGTCATACAAATGGCGGTGGGTGCTGAATTTGCGCGGGGTTAGGTGCCGTCAGATGCACTAAAGAACATCGCCGCCGACACTCTAATGAACCCAGCAAAGTCCACTAATTGATGCATATGCCCACTAATGATCATCGATAAATATATATATCGAATCATAAAACCGACCTTTTATCATTCCGAGCGTTCCTTAATAATCGTCGCTAAGCACTCGCATACTTCTATTATTTCGCTAAAGATAAATAATTTAAAAAAAATCTAAAAAATATCGCTCATAGTCATTTGAAATAATTAGTTGTAAAATAATTTAGCAAGCAATAATGAATTATTTTTAAGAAAATATTTTTCAAATGATTCAATTTTCGTGATACAAACAAAATTATTAATTCAAATGTTATATCTGGTCAGGTACTGATTATTAGGATATGAAATTGATGAGTGACATGGTATTCATTAACGTCCGCTTACAGAATATTCCATCAACGAAGCCGTTGCAAATTTTTTTGTGAGTTGTATTTATTTTCTTCTCCTTTTGGTCGGATCTTTATGAGTCAGTTGAAAGAGGACGATCGTATTCAAATTTGCTGAGGCCCTGCAGCTAATGAGAAAGAGGGGCGCCGACGAGGTTTTAAGATATGAGTGGATCGAGAGAAATCACAAAAACTGGGGCAAATAGCGAATCGTGTAAAATTTTGGAACGTCCTCGTCAAGCCACTTCCATTGGTGGTATGGTTGATGGCTCGAGGAGTTATGTGAAATGACGGCATACAACATACTTTGGAAAGCACTATCGCAATACCCTGTACATGAAGATATTACAATGCCGGATGCTCCCTTCTCAGCTTTTGCCCGCGTTAATTGCCGCTTGAACAAAGTCTTCGCACTGCGCAAATCCACCGGACAAGATGTCGGCCAGAACACCCATCACGTCGAACGCCTCCTGCAGATCGCAGGCGGAGTTCATGTCGTCAAGCCACGAGAGGAGCTCCTTGGAGAACCCCATCATCTCCTTCGCGTTCAACAGCTTCTCCTTCATCATGGTTTCCCAGCTCTCGACGCTCTCCTCTACTGAAGAGGAGGTTCCTTCGGCTCGAGTGGGTCCCGCTTGCCTCGGCCTCTTAAATTTACAGAAGCGTTGCAGCTGTTCGACCAGACCAGTGTAGATGAGCATTGGCTGGATTGTGGAGAACAGCTCGTTGGCTCCCCCTGTTCCAGCAGAAGTGGTCCCGCTGCTACTCCCTGAATCTGCTCCAGCAGCTGCAGTACTCGCGTCAGGCGAAGCACGTGACGGTCTGCCATGCGTCCGCTGCATGTATGCATGATGTATTCCGCGTTGCAAGAAGGCGCGGCGGTGTTGGGACCAGGACTCATAGGACTCGGAAAGCAGGGAGCTCACCATCATAAATTGGATCGTGTCTTCAGTTCCTCCCGAAGCATGCACTCCAGGAGGAGTGGAGGGTCTGGACTCCACTGTGGATGATGACAGGTACGTGGACACTGCCTTTGCCATCGTATGACACTGCGAAGAGTTCCCTTCATCGAGAAGGTGACAAGCCATCTGGATCATAAAAGGCAAGAACCGGGAGTTGCTTTCCCTTCCGCCACCTCGGCAGTCAGCACAAAAAGAAGCCCCAGTCGCAAATCGGGCTAGCATCTGCAGAGTGGGCAAAGCAGCAGATTCCATAAATAAAATAAATTAAGCATGTTATGTAAGTTTCCGCTTACAAAATGAGTCACTCCGCATCCAATATGCAGAAATTCAGTCCTCGCCCACTCCAATATGATTCATGATAGACATAACCGTTCCACTAAAAGAGGGCATACTATTGGGACCTTTATCCGTTACGAGAAGGAACACGAACAAATAAAGGAAAACCACTGTAGTTAGGAATGTTGAAAATTACCAGAACTATATCATAGGTAATTAGTCGAAGTCGATTCCCATCTGCACGTCCCAGAGAGTTGAGGTTGTCCCAGTAATGATCAACATACCGGACATATTGAGCCAATGGAACACATGGACCTCTTAGTGGGAATAAAGAATTGCAGAGAGATTCGTTGTTTCTGAGGGCAGCACCTTCCCACTCTTTCTTAGGATTCTTGAGAGCAGCATCGGCTCGTTTGGCCTCCTGATGGCATTGGAAATGAATGACATTAAATGAACTAACGGTTGTATAAACACAATCCCCACGAGCACTTCCAGAAGAACTGACACCAAGATTCACTCGTTTGCTGTAAGTATAAACACCCAGGATGTCATTCGGCCTCAAACCATAGCCTTCCCGGCATACCATGCATGCCAACCCATCCTCCTCCTCCTCTACATCCTCCAAACCTTCAAGAACTGGCCGTGCCACAACAATTCGTTCACCACCATCAGAAGCAAGTTCTTGTCTCATACCAAGTCCCTACAACAGTAAACAGATGGAGAAAAAGGATGTTAGGGCCAAACGTGTGTTGCAAAGAAAACACATACTTATACTCAAATTTCTCGATGTGGGCGAAAGAAGATTGTTTTTGCACTTGCAATTCTTTAATTGCTCATCATATTCAGCAGATCCTCTTTTTTCAGGCTTTGTAGACAAACTTTTGTCTTCTTATTGTCGGTTCTTCCCATGTAAGAGAGAGGGGAAGCGGTGCAACATCCAAAGCACATTAACCAGGGGCAGCATTAGAGTTTGGCTCATAAGCATTAGCAGAATATCAGCAAAAGCATCCATCTGCTGCATCAAAGAAAAAAAAGTAATACCTGGAGCATTTCCTCTCTCTTCCTCAAAGCTAGACGTCTCCTTTCATCTTCAGTGGCGTGCCGCAGCTTACGCACCTTCTCTTCAAGAAATCCATCTCCACTACCATCTTTGTTAGAGAGCATGTCCAACAAGTTTTCAGCCCTAGCTCCAACTTCATTTTCTCCTGAGACCCCTTCCAGGGCATGAAGCAAAGGCAAGATCCCTCCTTCATCAATACATCTCTGTGTAGGCAGATGCCCCATTGACAATCCCGTGAGCATGGACAATATGAGTGGGACAGATGGCAGTCTCAAAGCAGATGCCCATTCTGCACTGGATTTGAAACCAGCAAAGGAAAACATTACCCTCAAATGTTCAACTGCAGCACCAATTATGCCCTTCTCAAGGATCATGTCCTTCAGTCTCTCCCCACAGGAACTTGTCTTCAGTGACTCTGATACTCGAACAAAGTTTTCTATGGTGAGCCTCTGTTTAGTGGCTTGCTGAGCAATCATCTCATCCTTTGGATTGTCTTGGTGGAGTTCCTGCAGCCTGTTGAAGTCACACCAATCTTGCAAGAATGGATTGAAATGCTGAACAAGCGCTTCCATAGCAGCAGGTTCACCATATGTCAGATAGGGCAAAATCCTTGCAACCATCTCTGTATTCCTTTGCTGCTTGTTAGATTTTTTGCCCACGGGATGGCATAACCTTTCCAGGAACATAAGAACTATCTTTTTCGCCTGCTCACCAGCGCCAGTTGCTTCACTATTAACAGTAAGAACACTTCCTTTGATGCTAATATCATCACTTTCATTTGCTTCCAATGTCAAGCTCTCGACAATTAGAAGAATGCCTTCGGCTGGCTCCATGGCATCCACAGAAAAAGCTCGCCTCGCTGCTTCCAGAAGTAAACCCAGAGCTCCCAACCTCAATAAAGCCCGTCTGTTCTCTCTTATTTTGCAACAATGCATGAGGAGGTTAAGGACTGCTACTAACTGCTCATGGTTGGACTTGAAATCATCTCGTAAACACTGCAAGTAACAATATTATAATCAACAACAGGAAAACGAGAGGAACATCTGGAAGCTAATGAAAAATTAATGTTTCCATGTCCAAAGCCAAGTTCTGGAATATGAAATGAATAAAATAGCAGAATACAAAATCAGGATGCCCACTATTTATCAGCAGATCTCCAGAGAATCTAAAAAACACTCTGTAAATATCCACAAAAAGGAAAGTTTTCCTTTTGAGAAAAAATAAAAATCTATAAACACATATCTATACTTCGCAGATCCCCATACAAGGACATCTTCTGTAAGCATGAAATAGAAGATATTACAGTACATCACTCGCTGTTGCAAAAAAATTTACCAGGATCATGTCCAAAATAACTTCCAGCCCACCACACTCACGCACAGCACCAGCTATTGCAAACTCAACTTCTGGATCTTGAGATTCCTCTCTATCTTCTTCCAATTCTTTAATCATAGGCTCTGTTGCTTCACCATCTAATCCCTGTAAAATGGTCAAATAGATTATTGTACCAATCAACACGAAGCATGAACTCACCAGGGATGACAGCCTATCCAATTATTGGAGAATTAGACACAAACCTGAAGGCGATATATCACATTCATTGGTGGGCACTCTCTGCCAGAAGTTGCAGCACCAGGAGATAACAAGCTGGTGGTTGAAATGGCGTTTGAGGACTGACTACTGGACTTTTTCCATACTTGCTCGTACACTTGAGCAATGCTCAAATCAAGTGATATTATATTTCCCGCCACTAGCAATTCCATGCTAAAGTCATCATCAAGAAGACTTACAAGATCCAACTCGTGACAAATCTTATTTTTAACATCACGCATCAAAGGACCAATCTCAGAACTTGAATAGGGATTCTTAGTCATTGATCCCCTAATAAACTCCTCTTGCGTATGCGCTTTGTTCAAAACCAACAAATACACAGAATCTGGTTTTGACGGACAGATCAGATTGCACAGTTGCTCCAGGACGAACTGCACATTGTTCAACTCAAATGTCAATTCAACAATCAAAGAAGAGCAAATGCAAACATGCACTGTCCCCACCCTTCCTCCTCCTCCTCTCACTTTTCTCACTCTCACGCAGAGAGAGAGAGAGAGAGAGAGAGAGAGAGAGAGAGAGGTGATAATCATTGAATCATATAATGTAAACTGTAGCCTCCAGTCACATGCTATCATTACGGGCCCTCTACAGGTCCCCCAAGGAACTGATCCCTTGTCATACCAAGTCGTACCCAAGTTCATCTTGATTTATTGCTAAATAAAGTGTCGTACCACACAAAAAGGAATTTTGCAATGAATAGTCCATTGTGTGGTACAACAATTTCTGTAAGAGGTACTAGAAAATAAACTAGAATACGAGGCATGACAGGATCAGTCCCTCATGGTACTACAGAAGAAACCCAGTCATTATGCCATAGTTCAGAACCATTGTTGTCTGAAACTGACATAAAACAAGCAATTACTGACATTATGAAATACATAGTTACACCATACCAAATTAGTTTGCCCTCTTCTCTCCTCTCGATGGATTTGCAGGCCACATATACATGCCCGGATAAACTGCCGTTTATTTTCACTGCTTTCAAGCAGCAGGCTGTTCAAAAGATCTTTCAACAGTCGATTGCAGTCACTTATTAACTTCGTCTTCTGCACTATTAAGCGGCGGATGACAATCAAAGCCTCAAGAACCTCTGATAACAGATTATCCCGCATGAACCTAGCACCAATGCCATAGATTAGTATGAACCATGAAGAAATAGGTTACCACGAATGAAAGTAAAAGCAGAAGTCATACCTGGCCCTAATATTAGGAATCTCTAAGAATTTGCCAAGAAGCTCCACAAGCTTATGAACAATAAATCCTTGAGAAATGTCAATATGCAGGCTCGTCTCTAATGATTCAACATTGCCAACTTCCTGTCTAATCAGTGTACAGATTGTAGCTAGACATCCTCGGGCAGTCAAGAAAAGTCGAGCATCTTCCAGATTGATCATCTTAAACAGCAAGTCAAAATATTCGGCAGCACTTTCACCGGCAGGCAGAGTTGCTGGCAACATACTCATCAGCAAGTTCAACAAACGACAACGCCTTGATGAACTCTGGCCAGAGAGAAGGCTGATGAGGGTGCACATCTCTGACCTGATAGACTGAGAGCAAGCACTTAAAATAAGTTCTTTGACCCATGATCCAAGCTCAAAAGTTGAAAAGTCGCCTTTAGATGTCCTGTAGACACGTCGCTTCCACCTAAGAACATATTTGAGAGCCAGGTAGTCCTGTCTTTGTGTCCGTGATCTCTGACCAGCAGGCTTAACTGCCTGAGACACTTTATACTGCCTCCTTACAAAGTCGAGATAGGATGCTCCCCTCTCCCACTCTGCATAGCTCACCAACTGAATATCTGGAGTTTTATCTGATGATTCAGAATTCTTTTCCGAAGTCTCAGTCACCAACTTGCTCCCATCCACGGTCCCAGCTGATGAACCAGCCACACTCGACTTATTCTCATCCCTCAGACAAGTAGATTTTGCCAGAGTTTGCTCCTTATCAACTGCATTGGATTTTGGAGGAGTGCATGCCTGGGAAACAATCTTCAAACAGGGAAGAATAACATGCTCTGAAATTGAAGGATGCTTTGCTCCCAACTTAATGGAAGAAAACAAAAGCTGAAACACCACACGTAATCTTGACTCCCAAAATTCATCTGTCAGTGAGCATACTTCAGAAAGCAAGAACAATTCTTCACGAGTGGTAAGTGCAATGTCTATAGAGCGATGGTGTTCTAGGCAGTACATAACTTTCTTCTGTATCAAACTGTTTAGCTCAGAGACCGCATTCATATCACTCTCTGAAAAAGCACAAAGGACTGACCTAGCTTGAATACGAGATGCTTTTGGACCTTGATGAATGTTGTTCTCAAACAACTCAGCTAAGATACCGGCAGCAACAAGCTGTTTTTTAGCAGCAGGCTGCTTCGAAAGCACATGCAGAATCTCAAGACACTGAGTCACAAAAGTAGTTGCACAACCATAACAATTGCCCGGTGACCTGGAGACAACAAATCTGGATGCAGATGTAGAATTATCCGAATGTTTCTGATGCAAGTAATTCATCAGAACTCGACGCAGCCCCTGCAGCGTCTGAACGCTTTTGCTAACAGAATCAAAAGCAGCTTTGCATTTCTCGCCATATAGAACACCAAGAAGAGCAATCTTTCGATTTATTTTGCAAGATGGTCCAGGCAAAGACACCATCATTTGCTGGACAGAATCCTTCTGCTGAGAGTCCATTTCATTCTCACCAATACTTGATACGATCTTCATCAATGGCTTCTTGAACCCCAAAAGCTGTTGATATCTCCTGTGTGCATTTTCTGATTCAGATTCAATGGCTGCCAACCCTCTCTTCATATCTTCATCATTCTCCATCTCATCAAAGGTAAAACTTGGTTTTGCCAAAAAATTAAATTCAAATCGACCATATTTGCTATACCCACATTCATTGCATAGAAAAGAATCCAGATTTTCATAGTTTATGTTGCGGCACTGCCTGCACTGATAAGCATTTTCATGGCAATTGCTGCAAATACCATGCTTATCTGTCACAGGTCGACTGCAACGTGGGCATTGCAATGGGTCAAGGGACAAAGCTTGAAGATTTTCATAGAAGGAATCCAGCTCAATCATGAAATTGCATGCAGTTATTGGAACAGGAAATTCCACCTTAAGTTCTGTTTGATTGAAAGTAAGATGACAACTTTTAGCACGCTTCCATAAAGACCAGTTATTTTTCAACTCCGACAAATCAGCCACAGGTCGGTTATTGTAATACAGGTTCAAAACTTTCACCGATTTGGATTTACGTGCATCATGAACATTCATGCTAACAGTCTGAATGGTATAGCTCCCAGTGCACTTCACTATGATGCGGTTATCAGTGAACTTTGTTTCAGATTTCAAGGTCTCAAGCTTCATCCTGCTATAAGGTACCTCGGGAGAGCTGCAAGCAACACAAGGTTCACTCTCAAGATAGTAACCCTCGAATTCAACCAGACCACTCAGAGTGTTGTATATGCGTGAATTTGGATGATTAGCTAAAAGTTCATTTTGCGAATGAAGTGTTTCAAAGATGCATCTGATCACATCAACTGTCAAGCATCGGTCCACAAGTTCTTGAGAATACTGCTTTGAACTGGCATCAGGGACCTTTCCCAGCAACATTGTAACAAGTTGCGTATACTCAATGATATTTTGACCATACATAGGTAGGCGCTTCACTTTTTGTAACAGAGACATCAACAAGGTTTCTTTTAATGACAGTTTCCCATGATGCCAGATTCCATGAAGAACACACTTAGCCTCTGAGCGCACAGAACTTGAATTCCACTCTAATAGAAAGCAATCAATAAACTGTGTCAAAACCTCATCACCCTTGTTAGTGAATATATCTACAGCTGCCTCCATATCCATGTAAGACTTTTCTGAACCAGGGTCATTTCCATCATCACCCTTCTTCTTCTTTTTAATTTCCACAAACTGTGTTCCAGATTTGCTTGAACTAATTCCTGCATCTCCTGTCTCAGCTTTCTGTAAGGAGTGATTCAGATCCTTTCCAGAGTAAAAGGCCAAATTTATTAGCTTTAGAGTCTGAATGACAGACTCTTCACCAAATTGGAATACCGAATCAATGAGGAAAGGCAAAACATCTGCATGCCTTAAGCAGTATTTTTGCCAATTTCGAGGCCGTGCGGCCGCCACTTCGGACATAGTTGTCAAGCATTTGATCACCTTAACACTCCTTTCATATGAGACAGAGTTCTGAAAGCCGCCGGACTTGTCCACATACTTGTAAAGCTTCTTCAACTCATTTGAGAACTGCCAAGCATCCCGAATGCTGTAATACTGAGTTTTGCTTCCACATATATGAAGGAAAAGCCTCCTTGCATATCTCCTCACAAATGCAGTCTGTGGATTGTTGATATAACTGCAGAGCACGTCTTGATATCCATCTAATTTTAAATCCTTGAAACTAGAAATCCCAGAGACTTTCTCTTTATCCCCACCCTTGTCATGCTTTTCTGGTCGAACCAAAGTGTATACAAGACGAAAAGCATTCTCTAACAGCAATCTGTGATAGTCCACAAATATATCTCTGTGATGGGACTTCACATATGAATCTGAAAAGAACGGAGAGAAATTTTTTGCAGGCATATCTCTTCTAACAGACAGAAGAGCCCCACAGCCAGAACCAGGGCTCATAGAATGAGAAGCCTCTAGATCCAGGGATTGAGACTTAAAAATTTGCACTAGCTGCTGTAAAATATCCATCAGATAATTGACCAATGATTGCTGCCTCAGAGAATTACAAGCTTGGAGCAACTGCGATGCGAAATCAGTTTTCTCATGATCATCCAAGGAAGACTGAGCAGCAACTGATGCAATTCTGTCACTTGCATCAGCAGCTTCATTCTGGTTGCGAACAGAAGAACTACTGCCAGGCTGATGCCAATTACGAAGCATCAATGTGAAGAACATAAAGACAAGGACGGTTACTTCCCCAAAAGAAGAACGGGTTGTAGCTTCAAAAGGCCTGTCAAGATTAATTTCATTCAGAAACCAATTGATCAGTTTCTCTAAGTTCAAACTCTCGGGATTTGTGCTGCCTATCAAAGGTCCATTCACAGCAGATGATAATCTATAGAAAAGCTGCATTACAGGTATAGCCCGAACCCCTGATGTTGTTTCCATCCACCCTTTCAACTGTTCAAGAAGCTCTGATATAAGCAATGAATTCATCTCCCTTTTGGATGCAGAAATTGAAACAGAGTCACTGGCCGAAGAAAATCCTTCAGAATCATTGGGTTCCAAGATGTGAATAGAAGGAGCAGAATTCTGTGTGCTCCCATTTGTTGTGGCAGGCAAAGAATTGGATTCACCAACATCGTCTGCAGAGTATTGAATTTCATTAGCATTTATTCCTAACGATTCCGCTTCAATAGGAATTGCAGTCATGGGATGATCTGTAGTGTGTGGAGGGGGAAGCTGGTCCGCAGCTAATACTTCATGACATGCTTCACATAGGTCAAAGTCAGGACAGATAGTACAATGCCACCTACGCCTCAATATTGGAACCGTGGAGCAACCGTCACAACAGTACTGCACAGATGGTGAAATGGAATCTTCTTCAATTGTCACTTGATTATTCGCAACTGCTGATTCAGGTGGTACAGCACTAGAGCCAGAAGTCTCAGTGGCATCGTCAGTAGTAAGTAGAGTCTGTTTTGGAAATGGAACCTGAAGTAATCTTGAAGATATAGCCAAGCTGTGCAAAGAAAAAGAATAAGGAAAGAAGCGACAAGAAGCGACTGTTTCACTAAAACAGAAAACTTAATACCTGCTGGCAGTTTGAACAGCCTCGTTGGAGGAGAATAGGAGTTGCTTCAACAGAACTACAGCAGGTGCAACAGAACATATTCCTGCCTCCTTTCCACGTAAAGTCAGGCATTCAGCATAACAAAAGATAAGTTCAACAGATAAAATCACAATGCTGTTCACTGTTTGCGTATCAGGTTGCTCCAGCTCCAATATTCCCCACAGAATTTGCATGAGCCCATCGACTACTTCTGAGCCTATGCAAGACAAGGTCAAGAAATTAAGGAAATATGCCTGACAAAGCCAGTGAATATATACACATATACAATACTAGAACAAAGTGCCTTTTATAGTTGCTTTGCTCAGAAAACAGATTTAAGTACAGTCAATAATTAATCATGTCACTAATCACAACAATACCCTGTGCCACCAAGTTTGAAATGGACAAGCCACAATCATCAATCTACCAAAATAAAATAGGAGCATAAATTAACTTTTCTGTGACAATGCTATATGAATGGTTAGATGCATCAGCAGATCATCAGTATGGCCCAATTATCAACAAAGGAGCTTGGGAATTACTATGGATGTGTCCACTGCTCGTGAGAGCAATATGAAAAATTAGGCGGAAATACATTCACCGGAGTACGTAAACATTCACAATCTACCCTTTGTATACCAAACCCGAGAGTTTGGGCATCAATTGAAATTTCCAGTTCAACTCTCAGGCAACCCTACCATCGGACACATGGTAAAACAACTGAATGACTATCTCATTCAAAATGGAGAAAAAAATAATAAAAGCAGCTGATAACCAATTACATAGCATTCATATCCAGAAAAGTAGCTGATAACCAATTACATACCATTCATATCGAGAAAAGTAGCTAAATTTGAACGACGCTGCAATGCAATCTTAGAGACAGATTGCATGTGAGCTGTAAACTCTTCAATAATCCACCCTCCAGTTGCACCCCCAACACCAAGCCTTGAAGAAAGAACAGCAACTGATTTGACCACCCCAAGAAGGCGCATAATGTCCTTGACCTGATAAAAACCACTTTACAGGCTAAGTAATTATTGGCAGAATTATGCAGAGGCAGATAATGCAGCTCAAAAAAAAAAAAAAATCGAGCCAAATAAAGGGAAAATTTTGCATCAGATCATTACTTGGTAGTACACCTCCTTTTTCGGGAACAAAGCTCGCAAGACACGGCAAGCTGCAGCCTGCAATACAGGCTCTTTGTCACTTTCAAATATTGTTTCCAATAACTGCTTCCATTTGAAGTTGTTAAGCTCCAGTCTCAAGTCTTCAACTTTTGGGCAATCTTGGACCCTATAAATCGAATAGAACCTTGATAGAAGCTTCAGACTATCTGCCAAAACTTGCTCCTCAAGAGAAGCAGACTGCATCGCCCTGTACTTTCTCCCTCTCCCACCAATCAAAGACTTGCTGCCAGGCACTTGAGACTCCATGTCCAACAATTGATCCACTTTCTCCTTCCAACCAAATTCATCTTTAGAACGCCCATAGACCTCAAGGGAGTCGATCCTAGGCAGTGTAGAGCCATTAAAGGTTGGCCCAACAGTGATTACAAATTCCTCATCAGCTAGAAGTGATTCGGCAACTGTAAATGGTACATCGTACCACGACCTCATGCCCTCATCTAACTTTATCACCCTCTGAAAAATGCTGAGGTTTGTAGGAATATGATTCGGAGATGTGTTACCCACATGCACACGGAAGCCAACCATGACAATATCCGGGTTTGAATTGGAGACTGATATCTAGATGCATTGAACAAACAAAAATCAAGGAAAGATATTAAAGATACTTTGCAAAATATAAGACGAAAATGCCATCATGCATTATCATCCTTGCCAGACAAATAAACCATGAAGAGGAGCGCATAATAAGTAAATTCTTGTTGAGGAGCAAAAGTCTATTCAGTTAACATTGCTAACAGAGACATAACTACTATTAATGTCTACCAAGTCAGATAATGTGTCCCTTATTCCCGAAAATTAAAGAGAACAAGGTTTGAAGATGAATGGAGCGCCCTCAGACTGCCTTGCTCTTATCTAGCTAATCTGGTTGAGAGTTCCTCATCAGTCATGTTACCAAATTTAAATTTTTTGACTACTTAGCAAGAATAAGAGAAAAGGCCCCACTTAAAATGAGGGAAAATAACAAAAAAAGATGTAACTGCATCTATAAATTTACAATTGAATACATAGAGTTTCATTAGTTTAAGATGCAATATTTAGCTCAATTTTTTATGAAGATCGTATCGTCATCTTCAACACTTCTAGACATGAAAAATTACAAAAGCAAAGAAGACAGATGTCTGTATATATATATATATATAGAGAGAGAGAGAGAGAGAGAGAGAGCGAGAGCACACCAACCTAGAAAGGACAGTTTATAAGCTCTCAGAAAATACCTTAAATCCTGAAGGGCTTGGGCTCTCCAGAAACCCATCCTCAGATGCCAAGCTCTGTCTGGCTCCATCAGGATCACTGTTTCTTATAGCATCCCCACCCAGTCTAACATCAGCTGTGATGCAGACTGTTTTCTCAAAAAAATCAAGGGGAAATTCCGGGTTTGTCCCTGCAAAAATTCTATTGCTGAGAATGCCATAACCCAGCTTCTTCACTTTCTCCGATGTAGCATTTGCACTGAGATCAGTTCCTCCAGAACCATAGCAGTATATCTGAAGACTGCCATCATCATGTAATGCAAGACAGTGGATCTTGTCTTTGGACAAGCCTTTGTAAGCAGTAATGCCAACTAAAGGTGCGGATGAACCCAAAGCATGACGAACTGTCTGAGCAGTTAACTCACGTGTACCAAAGGATACAGCGAGTCCACAATTGGATTTCATGCTTGAGATGCATGCAAACAATCCAGTCCCAACCAGTAACTCTTTCCAGTGATGCAGCCCAGCAGACCGGAGCTTCCCATCCTGCTCTTCTTCGTACACAGAAGATACCTCAATTAGTGACGTAGCATCAGCACTTAATTGGCATACCAAAGTGGTCCCATCCTGGTACGATAAAAAGAGCAACTTGTGAGTGGCTGAAAAGTATAAAGATGAGCCCTTAGCATGAATCTCTTTACCCCGTATCTGAATAATTTCTTCCAATGGCTTTGCCCCAACATTGCCATCTCCAGATAATTCTAACCTGAATACAAGTCCCTTTTCTGAAAGTACAAGAAGAAACATTCTTCTATGGGAAGTCACAACAAGTGCCGCATCCATGATTGTGTCATCAGGCAGCATGAAGTAATGAATGGGACTGAAGTTATCCTGAGAGAGATCATATATTTTGACAAATCTGTTGGTGACCACCAGTAGCTGAACTTGTGAGCCAGAAACCCACTCTACTCGCCTAATATAAGAACCTTGAAGAGCAAGTTCTATGGCAAGTCGATCAGTGACTTCTCCACGAGAATTCATAACGAGGACCTGGCAATCCTCATACCCTGCCACGGCGAGATAGTTCTCAGCTGAAGGGTTAAAAGCAAGCTGTACTATTTCAAAGCGAACAACATTCTTCGATAGAGGCTTCACATTGGACTTGTCAGCTGTAACTGGAGCAAAAGTGGCTTGTCCAATTAACTGCCCGACGTCGAATATAGCAACCTTATCCCCCTCACCAACAGCAAGTCGACCCCGAAAATTGACACTCAGCAAGGACTTGACAAGAGAACCACTAGATAGATGGGATTTAAGCTCTTTTGTGTTTGAGTATTCTGCCTTTATCTTTAGATCCAGAGAACCACTTTTATATGCCTTCTTCAAATGCAAGAGATCAGCCCCATAAGATATCACCTTGTCTTCTCCTAGAATGATTTTCTTTTCTTTTGAAGCATTAGAGTCTCTTTTCCTAACTACACATGGCAGTAGTGAATTGCAAATCTCAAGGACCTTAGCCTCAACATCAAGTTCTTTAAGAACCTGAGGAATTGAATCACAGATGTCTCTTGGAATAGACAAAATGAGTGAATTATCTGCATCCACACTGAGATCTTCATCAAGGTCTGTATCACTATCTGGCACCTGATTTCCATCTTCTGATGAGGGGAAAAATGATTGCAGATTACTTGAACGACCAACCAGTCCGCTGCTGCTACCAGTGAATTTCCGAGGTTTCAAGCACTGGCAATTGCTACCTATGACTCCACCAGCTCCGCAGTCACAAAAAAAACGACTTAAGCGAGAATATACAACACGATG
The DNA here is from genome assembly GCA_019926035.1 of Melaleuca alternifolia. NCBI lineage: Eukaryota > Viridiplantae > Streptophyta > Magnoliopsida > Myrtales > Myrtaceae > Melaleuca > Melaleuca alternifolia. Next base: position 1,466,050 of record JAGKPW010002416.1, on the reverse strand, counting down.
ACCACGGTGACAAACTTTTGCACATACAGAACAACAGCCCTTTTGAACTATCAGATCACAAGTATAACAGAAGTACCAATGTTGCTCCATGAAATTGCTGCCACTTGATGTGAAAGTACAAACTTCAGAAGCGAGTGCCCTTTCACTGTTACTGTCCTCTTCCTCATCCTTATCCATGCTGCCCACCTCACCATCAGATGTTCCATCATCCTCATCCTCATCCACAGAGGTTGCATCACATTCAAATGCTGAGGATCCACTTTCTTGGCCACCCAGCAGTAATGCATCAGAATTTCTCCTTGATCCTACCTGCTTAGCAGCTATATTACCCACATTCAGACTAGCTCCAGCAGACCTTCCAGATGACTTATCTAGTGTGGCCTTATAGGTCCCGCAATCTTTCAAGACAGTTGCAAGGAAGCCAATAACAAACTTGAGAGCTGAAATCAGATGCCCATCTCGAGGCAGCTTCTCCATCAGCAGTATGGTCTTCTCCAAAAGCAACTTAACTGAAGAATCATCTGTTGCAAATTTTACAAGAAATTGATAGTAGGATCTTGCAACGTGAATATCAAATGCCAAAAATGCAGCATCAAGTGATGCCAGCAGCGCTTCAAAGAAATGATTATGCAGGTCCCCACATAATGGTTCGCTTGAGAAGGATGAAAGACAGAAGAGGAAATTCATGGTTGAATCTCTAAGAGAGCCAGAAATTTCTTTTGCACTATGGATACCATCAGCCATTTCTGTCATGCAACCCAAAAGCCTTCTCTCCAGCCATTTAGACAGGCAAGGTAAATCCATAAGAAGGAATTTCTGCTGTAGTTTTTGCTTGAAGGAATCAGAGCAGAGTTCCCCCGACAAGACATCAATTACAAAATTCAAAACTTTCACATTCACAGATTCAGAGTAGCAGTAATCCAACGCGTTGATCAAAATCATCAAATCACCATGTTGCAATCCATGAGGTTCAATCTCTCCCATAACAACCTCAATACCAAGATAAAGCTTCAAAGTAGAAGATTTCCCAGAGTCTTTCCTCATGCCATCCAAGAGGTCAACAAATCTGTCAATTACCCTTTCAAGGATGCTGCTGTCTCCCACTACACTCTTGCTAATAGCACTCAGAAACTCTTCCATTTGCCTCATCAGAGATAGGCTTGAATGGTCAAGCATGTTCACCCCTACACTCAAGCTGTTGAAAATTGCCTCACATTTCCCATGAAGCCTATCAAAGATCCGGTTGAAGTTAATGATCATAACTGAATCGAGAATATGATGAACTGTTTCATTTTCAGGGCAGATATTTTCATGTCCATCTTTTACTCTGAGCAACCCATCCAGAGCAAGGATAATTCCTCTAATGTTCAGAATGCAAGAAAGGACAACTGTACCAGAGGTAGAAAGAAGGGAAGGAAACCCATGCAACATGAACTCCCAAAGGACCTTCGAACAGATACCTGTACAATTTCTATCAACAAGTGCGTCTACCTTTGTTAATAGCTGAAGTACATAGTCTAGCCTGCTTGAATCAACTCCACTCTTGACGAGGATCTCATCCTGTATTTGCTTATCAATTCCAGAATGTACAAGAAGCAGAAGAGATGAAAATGAGCCATCCCAATCTTGGCCATTACCAAGAGCAGAAATTAAAGCGTTCTGAAGAGTACATATGTATCTGTCTAACAATGAAGACAACATCCGCACCAGCGGCAGCAATTGGCCAGCCTCAGCCATATGGCTAATCAGCACTTCAGCAGCAGTGACAAAATCAATTCCTTCACCCATGCCATCTGTCAAGCATGGACCCACTCCAGATACTCTATCAAGCATGCCATGTCTCAAAAGTCCACTAATAAGTATGGATAGAATTAGCGACAACCACATTCCCCCTCTCAAGAAATTCCAGTCAATCTCAGTACACTTATCCGGGAAGGGTAAAGCAAGCAATTGCTCCAACACACTTGAGACAACATTAGGGAACTTAATATCCTTAACAACGGTATCACAGCAGCCCAAAAGTAAATGACTGAACTGAAAGAAGATTCCCATATCACATATGTCAAAAAACTTTGTGCTACTCCACAAAGGTTGTAGATGGTCCAGCATGGATTTCCTGGTAGGCAAATCCCAGCAAAGAAAGAAGATGTACCTCTCAATGACCACATCTTCAACTGACGCAGCTTCCTTATCCTTCCAAAGCCCCAATATCCAAGAGAACAATTCAAGAATTTCGCTCCAACTCATCCACAAGCAGTCAACAGACAAATCATCTTTAGAAAAGGAAGGAAGCATCACTGTATCAACCATTTGGTTGATCAAGCTGCTCAGGTAAGGCTCTTCCTCGACCCCTGAAAACGTTACACTCTTCAAAGCAACTGATACCCAAGAATCATTTACATCATCTGACGGACGTAACCCAGCAGTTGGAAAATCCCTCAACCTTGTCTTCAGATCTACCAGCAGTGTTGGGGGACAGGCATGTGGATGGAAGATCATATGACGAACAAGAAGAATCAACCTAGAAATTACTAAAGCCCAACATGATAACTGCGTACTGGTATAACCTCTGGTTGAAGCACCTATCTCTTTAAGTGACGTGATAAGCAATGTGGACAAAGCTGACTTCTCTTCTTTGGTGGATAAATGGAATGTCATAAGAAGAATCTCAAGATGAAATGTAGATGGAAGACTTCCAAATATTTCCCTTAGACCAGGACAATTTGTGTGAATGCTCTCTGTCTTCTCAATAATATAAGCAACAAAATCCTTATAAATCTTGTTCCTCAAATGACTACCAGACAAACCCACCCTACTGAGAAGAGCATTAGCCAGCAAAGTCAACGTCCAACCATTGTAAACAAACATACCATTTTCAACTTTCAAAATTTGCTCAACAAGGTAAACTTCTAAGGAATCAGACAAAGCACGACCGATTAGAAGGTTCTGCAGCAGAGCAAAGCAAAGTTCCCCAACCTGTCCTATCTTTCTCTCTTCTTGAGAAACACTAGAGACCTCAGGAGCCTTATCTTCCAAATTAGAGAAGTGGGAGTTAAGAATGGAGAGGAAGATGTCAATATGTTCACAACTAAGCTTTCTACATGCATCCTTGAAAACAGAAAAATGGCACTTAGGAGAAAAAATAGAAACTTTGAGAAAATTTAACAGCTCAGAAGCCGCTTGAACAGGCATGTTGCTTATGCTGGAACCGCCACTATTGGAAACAGGTAGCTGATCATATCCTTCGGTTGAACCAATGGAGCGACCACCCTCAGAGAAAAGGTCGCCAAAGAGGGCTTCATCTTCGTGGTTAGCGGCATTTTCTGCTTCAGAGGTAACACTAGCTTTTGTGCAACTGGAGAAGGATCTTTCCATTTTAGGCCCTTGTTTGGTTCCTTCAGAATATAGGAAATAGATAAGATGAATCAAACCATCCAGCCACCCACCAGATGGAGGAAATATTAATTTCATCCGTTCCTCAACTGTGAGCCTTCTGAGCAAAGGTATCTTCCCAGCGTGAACAGTATACGAAGGGGAATCAGCTGCATTTTCTTCCCTAGGCCACTTGCAACCAAAAGGCTGGTATGTTTCGCCATTGATATCATTGATGAGCTTTAACATGTAAACAACAGTTCGAGGGAAGTACGCTATGGGAGGCTTTATGTTTGTAGCAGATTTGCTGTATTTCCATTCAGTAGATGCTAAAACATCCACAACGGAAGCCACTATGGATGCCTGTATGTTTCTAAAAGTACTATCCTCGCTAAAGATAATTTGGGCAAGATGGAGAAACTCCTCCAATAGCGACAGGATCAGGTTCTCAAAAGTACCTTCAATGACATTACAACTACTCAAGAAGTCAAACTTCAGTTTAAACAAGGTGGGTAATATATCAGCATATGAAGCACATGCCTCCAACAATGCCGAATCAAAGTCAAAATATGGGACATCCTCTGCCAAATTTCCAAGTAACTTCAAAATCTTCAAACTGAAGGAAATTCTTCTGCGAAAGCTGCTGCCTGCTGTCTTTTCATCATACGGAAGTTCAACCAATTTTATAGAAAGCAAAATAAGCCGTTTAATACTTTGAACATGAGCAACAGCCCAATGATGAGACAGCACTATCAATCTGTTCACACTTCGGCGAAAAGTAGGTGACGTTGATCTTAAGATCTGCCGATCAGATTGAAGGAATTCAGGAGATAATGACATCAGAAAACGGTCCACTGACTTCTCTTCTGAGCAGCCACCTTCCAATCAACAAGCAAAGCACATTGCTTCAGTTAGTAATCTCACTAGATGATGCTACAAGTGAAATAATTTCTCATGACTATTGAACTCCAATGCACTAATGTTTTGACAAAGCATACCTTGACAGCTGCCTCTAACATGCCTATCCAGTTCCACATCAGCTGAATTATCAGCAACCGCCAATAAGAAGTCGATAGTTTCATCATCCGTAAAATGTTGAGAAACTTCACATATCTTATCTGTGCTATCAATCAGTGCTATCTCCAACAGCTGCAATGCAATATTCTGGCAAACAAATAACAATGAGCCCACAACTTAAAAAATTTTAACACTAAGCAAAGCAAGAGGAAATTATCTCTCCCTCAACCACACTCTTCTAGCATGCACCTATCCAAAGCAGGACACTCAACTAATTGAATGAGAAATATTCCAAGCCATTGCACAGAAGGAGCGGATAAGAAACTATAATGGAATAAGAATGACAACTTGTTTTCCTTTAGGCCCATTGGGTAAATGTTTCCCTACCCATTCTTGAGCCTTTGATCCTTTGCCAACTAAAGGAAGTTTTTTTTCAAAGGCATCAGCAACTAAAGGAACTAATCCACTTATTGGCAACATTGCATCCACCAGCATCTCCAATTCTGCCAGCTTTCATTAACTCGATGTATTACAAAAACGGAAGAATTTACTAGCTGTAAATAAATCAGCACAATAAATTTGGTTCGTAATAAAGAAATGAGAAAGGAAGAGATGTCACAAGCCAACGTAATTATGATGTTCAACCAAAAACATTATAAATCTAATTATCAACTAAGTGATCTAAGGATGACCTCTCAAGGATTCTCTCCTAGAAGAGAGTCTCCTGCTGTCTAGTGTACTGTAAAATTTTCAAGTGAGGTGCATTCTTTAATCGGTCATAGATGACACCAACTGAAACAATCTTTTAAAGTATGGAAGGATCTGATGTCTCATTGACTATAGCGAGTAGTCAGATGTCTCAATTTGAACCAAGAATATCATTCTTATCGTATGGAGCACTGTTTAGGAAATTCTAACATGCTTCCCACGGAAAAAACTACAGCATTGTCAACTCTTAAAAGTGCACAAACCCTTCAAAAAAGAAGTATTCTCTTCCACACTGCTAAACAGCATGTAAACTCAAATGGAACAGAACCAGACTTACCCAAATTCAAGTCTTCTACCAACTTCTCATATGGTCAATTCAGAATAAGTGGAACGGTATGACAATAATTCAACAAGTTTACACTAATCAGCAAATCTTTTGTCTACGGCAACGAAATTAGTGCACCAACTCCTAGGCAATATGAAAAATACATGGATGCACACAAAAATACCCATAGACAATTCAACAAGTTTACACTAATCAGCAAATCTTTTGTCTGCGGCAACGAACTTAGTGCACTAACTCCTAGACAATATGAAAAATACATGGATGCACACAAAAATACCCGTAAACAAGGCCAATTTCTACGCTTAAACGTCCCAACAAAAAAAAAAAAAAAACAACTACAATGACAATTCTGTACGTTCCGATTAAAAGGATTGGAGTTTGAGTGGATAGATTCTTACATAGCATTGCACTCGATCTACAAATTCAACAACTGACATTAGCAAAAAGAAAATATAAAGCCAGACAGATAGTTACATATACTTCACATCTGGTTGTATATACAATTTTTCATCTTGCATTAACTCAATATCCTGATATGTGCCCCAAATAGATAGAGAAGTGAGAGTGACAACAATAAGGAGTACTTATATGAATAAGCAACGTACCTGCAAACTGAAATCCTCTCTCTCAATATCTGAACTCTCCAAATAACAAACAGCAAACTCGAGCGACTGCTGCACCACCGCAACAATAACTGGCTCCACATGGTCCACTGAGCAAGGCAAAACACCAGAACAATCAAACTCTACATCAGCAATAACAATTTCATCGACGCTTTAATTCAACATATTTACAAGAAGCGCCGCATAAACCATAATCCTACAAAATTCACTCTCTCAAATGTGCAATCCCAACAACAGAAGGACTTCATTGTTGCTCAGCCCACTAGAACTACTAATCCGCTCCGGAAACTCCACACCAACAACAAGTCCCCTCCCGTCAATAATCGCAATCAAAAGACGCACCAACGCATCAGCCCCCTGAAGCCTCCGTCTCAACAAGAACGCAACCTCTATATGCCCACAGACACACACACACACACACACACACACACAAAACGCAATAAGCACAGGCCAGAGGCCCCAAAGTACCTGACAGAGATCGAGAGGCGAAGGCGACGGCAGAGGCGATGGAGAAGACAGCTTGAACCTGCGAATCGGCCCAGGAACGAAGCCTCAACCTCCGGTCGTCTCCGATCGTCTCCACCCCGCGCCTGAGGACCGAATACAGAACCTCGAGCCCCGCCCTCGCCGAACCGCCGGAGCGGAGCTTGAGCAGGAGATCGTCCCGGCAGCCGCCATCGGAGAGCGACTCCAGGAACTTCGCCAGGTGCTGATGCCTCGGCGGCTGCTGTTGCGACGGAGGCTCCGACTCCATCGCCCGCCGATCGGCGATCGGGAGTCCTCCGCGTGAAGTGACGATCGATTCACGTTCACAGGCGCCGAGCGTTACGCACTCGTGCACAAGGTCCGGTTTCGAATGGAGAAGTGTAGAGAGTTTGGAAGGAAGGAAGGAAGGAAGGGAATGAGATGGAAGTGGCAATGGCGTTCGAGAGTTTAAGGCGGTGGAAGAAAATGGAGAAGTGGGAACATAAATTTATGGTCTTTTCATTTTATATTTTCTCTTTGGCCCTTTCCGACTTGCTTCCCAAGCGAGGGAGGTCTAAAGAGAGATTCTCTGCCAAACCTTTCCCGGTCCTTTTGATAAAGGGGCCAAGAAAAAGAAAAGAATATATAGTATTAATTAACTAATTTTAATTTTGTAAAAACTATGCATGAAATCAAATCACCCAAACACAGGTGTCATTCAGTCAATATTGTAAATAAGAATTCACACACGAGCCGCACAAAATATTATGCATCATATTCATTATCTCTGAAACGCATATAAACGATAGAAACTCCTTTTATCAATTGGAAAACTTCAAGTCTGTCTCATAATGGTAAAATGTCATGAGGGATCATGATTGTATAGTACAATGATTGGGAAAGGGAGGAAGAAGGGTGAGGAAGCAATGAATCGGTACGTGTTTTTGTCGCTTTTTTGGGAGAAAGCACCAAAATCCTTATCTTGCAACGAGGGTAGTCTGATTTTTCCAATTTGCAGTACTAGATGGCACGCTCGGAGATGCTTGGAGAATGTGCATGAAGTTCCTGACAAGCTCGTTCGAAGCTAATTCAAGTTAATTAGGGTTGAGGCGATCGTCAGACGACCATGTGAGAATATATTGATGTGGACGTGAACAAGCCACCATGAAAAACGACCGCAGTATTTATCTCAATTCGCAAGTAACCATGGGGGCTCGATTTCAAGCGTCGCTTCAGTTCAAATTTAACCAGAATAGATGTCGGAGGGAATCGTCAAGAAAATTATGTAATCATGCGACACACTTCTGCTGCAAGTGATAAGTAATAACTTCACCATACCATCACAGAGTTTTCAAAGAGAAAAATGAGAACCCATGTAGCAATTTTATACGCTACACGAATTTTTTGCTGAACTCAGTGACTCTTGGTATTAAAATCTTCAATGGTTATCAATGACCAACGAGCTTCATCTAGTTTTCTTTTTTTCTTTTTTAAATAAAATTAATTTTCGAATTGTGGATAGCCAATAATTATTGCACGCGATTAGTAGAGCTGTCAAATAGGTGGGTCGGGTCTGGTTTGGGTCGGGCCAAATATGGGTCGGACATTTGACCCATTTAACCCGTTTTAACCCATATTCATGTAGTGTAAATATAATGACTCAAACCCGACCCGACCCAAGCTTGACCCGTATTGTTAAAACACTACTATATTTAAATCAAGTTCAGGAAAAATTTACTTCATGATTTTTTTAAAAAAATGTATTGTTAATATAATTTTATGCAATATGATTTATTTGATAATTTTTCTAAGTTTTTCTAAATTTTAGTATTTTATTTTTTAAAAGTATTTTAATTTTTTTGCTTTAACCTCTTCTAGTCGTCGGAGTCTAATGAGCTCATCCATCACTCCTTGGCCAACAATAGGACCGTCAAATGGGTAAATTAGGTCAGGTTTGAGTCGGGTCAAAAATGATTCGACCTATAATAACCCATTTAACCCGTATTATCAAAACAACACATTTAACCCATTTAACTCCTTGGCCAACCCGACTCATAACAACACATATCCGACCCGATCCATATTATCAAAACACATTAATATTTAGGCTAAAATTAGAAAGTTGGCCTCATCGCAAGCAAATAAAGATGAAATTAACACTAGATAAGTTGCATAGGCATTTTGTCGAACACTAACCGTGCATGTATGAATATCATCCTAAACATCCACATACATTTCCTTTTGGTCAATTTCGAAAAGTTTTAAAGCATATCATAACTTGTGAAAAGGCATTACTTTTTATTAAAAGCAAATGATTTTATAAGTAAACTCTTATTCTTCTTTCTGTGACATGCCACGTAAAAAATGTTATCGATCCCAAACATGGTTGATGAGCAGCACCCAAAGTCTAGAATGACTGGAAGTCCAGACCAGTTGAACACGTCAATAAAAGGTGGAAGGCCCCCTCTACTCCCATGGAAGAGAAGCAACGTCCCATCTCGTCCGGGTCAATGGTGGAATGATGGAGGTTGAGTTAGTTTGGTCTTGAACTCCTACTCCAACTCCACTTCCTCGTTCCAATGCCTCCGCTTCATCGCCATCCGCTCGTCTCCACACTCTTTATCCAGCATCTCCCTTTTCGCCACGAATTTCTCCACTTCCTTCTCCTGGAGCTGGATGAACTAAGCAATATCCTCCATCCTGAAATGAAACCGATGTCAGTACGCAGCTATCAGAGCGATGAAACAAAATGGAAACAGCACAGAAGAAGCTTTTAATACCCGCTCTTCTTGTCTTCAGCACTTAGTTGCTTGAATCGCTCCCTCTTCACTTGTTGTTCCATCTCAAAGTCCTCTTCCTTCGCAATTAATCATCATGGATGACCTTCAGTCGCTCTTTGAACACTAAACATGCATGTATAAAAAGCAGCACACATAGCTTCAAACTCAAGCTCCTACTGATTCCCTTTGCCATTAACTCAGGAAACCAAGCACACATGCACAAAAGATTTAAAAAAAAAAAAAACCATCTCTCCTTCATTAGCCTCACTGACCTTTCCCCTGTTTCGATCCCACCTCAACGTTACAGCGATCTCTCAACTGTAAAATCCATTTGCAGATCCCACCCATCTCTCTTCTCTCTCTGCATCCGTCGTTCCAATTCAATCGCGCTCTCAAATTCCAGATTCTTCGCAGATGAGAAAATGGGGACACGGCTGCCAATGCCACCGACCCTGAAGTACACCTGTCCGAACACCCTTCCATCATCAACTTCCGGTGGAGCCAGCACCTCTGGGGCTCCACCTAGTCCTTCCTCCTGGCCACCTACGTCGTCGCCGCCTCTGCCCTCCACCTCCTCCCCTCCTCTACCCCTAGTGCTGCCCCGTCCCCCTCGGGCCCCTCCCCGCCCTCCACAGCCTCGCCGTCGCCGCCGCCTCCGCCGTGTTCTTCGTCGGCATGCTCCTCTCCGCCTCCGCTGAGATCTGCAACACCCAGTGGCTGTGGCAGCGCTCCCGCAATAACCCCATCCAGTGGCTCTCTTCCTCTCTATGTTCGTCGCTTTGTTGAAGAAGAAGGAGAGGGAGGAGACGAAGTGAAAGGAAAAGGTGCGTGCGGGTTTTGAAAATATGAGTCAAATATGGGTCAATTCAGTAACCCATATTTGGCCCATTTTTTAGAACTTAATTTTCTTCGACTCATATTAGACCCAATTCTAAAAAAAAATGAATTATCCATGTAATTTTGAGTCCCTTAAAACTGAATTATAAAATGGGTTTATGACCCATTTTGCCGGCTCTAGCGATTAGTAACTTTTCATACATAAAACTATTAGAATTTAGTAAACGTAATAAAGAAATATCTTCACTATGATAGGGAAATTCATGCCATTAAATTGAGCTGGGGTACATATTAAGAATTAGGGTACAATTGTTGAAAAAGTCCTAAATATTTTGCAACTTTACCGATTCGGTCCTATATATTTTTTTTCAATTCAGTCCTAAATCTTTTGCAACTTTGTCGATTCAGTTCCAAACCTTTTTTTTTTGCCAATTCAATCCTAAACCTTGAAAATTTCAAGGTCAAATTGGTAAGATTTCAAAAAATTTATGACTGAATTGGCAAAAAAAAAAGTTTATGACTAAATCGGCAAAGTTGCAAAATGTTTAGGTCTGAATTGATAAAAAAAAAAGGTTTTGAACTGAATCAGCAAAGTTACAAAATGTTTAAGACTTTTTCGACAATTGTCCCTAAAAATTATAGTAGTTCACTAGCCACCAACCATCTTAGTAACTTTTTCTATTATGGAAAAATTATAATACATGTAGCTCGCGAGCCTCATCAAGTAATATGTGGTATTTACATGTTTGGTATTTAATAAATACTTATTGTGTAGATGAACTTATAAATTAATAAATTAAAATTTAACTCCATAGTTCGAGCTCAAGCACCATGTCGAGTTCGAATTAACTTTGAGCTTTGTTTACGACTAATTAATAGACCGAATTGAATTGAATCAAGATTAAACTTGTTGGAACTTATTCAAATGGAGTTTTGACGCGAAGAAAAATCGGGCTCAATTTCTCGTTATTAAGGTGAAGCCGAGCTCGAGCTACAATCCATGTCGACTCGACTCAGTTATGTCTCTATAATTTTATGATCAATAACCTTCACACTCGATTCGGTAACTTAAAAAAAATTGGTAAGTAGAAAAAATTAGCACTTTACTCTCCGTGAAACTATTTTTCACTATGATTCACGAGTTTTTATATCGAAACTCTCATTCTTAACCCGCCCGGTCAAGCCCAGTCGGGCCCGACCGATAAAGACGCAACAAGTAGTTTTCTTTTTTACCATCAAAGCCTTCATGTGGGTAGACTCCGGTCTTCCGGAATACGACATTGACTTTGCAGGTCGGGCAAGACGCAAGCCTAAGCCCGACTTAGGTAGGACCGAGCATGACCCGGTTTTAGAGCTAGAAATTGAAACCGAACTGGAGAGAACGGTCCTAGAAAACTCAATGTCCGGAATCGAACATATCTATCCGAGATTGTTCTCAAACACGACGTTGTATCATTTCACATCACATCAAAATTACGGACATCGATCGCTTATGATCGTCAGTACATTTGGAGCCGAAACCTCTGTAGCCATTGGCTCATCATTCCTCCGCAAGATACATTCAGCAGATGGCACTTTACCATCGCATGGATAGATTATAAGAGACATCGTTCTGTAATGCCCCAAACTCCCATGAATCCAATGGAAGTGCACGGTTATTAGGAGGAATTTATTTTTGAAAAGAAAGAGGTGACGGAAGAGGAAGGAGGAGACATGTTAACTGTGTGAATGCATAGGTAGATTAACGGGATGGAGTGGGCGGTGGCGGCGCAGATGCCGGGATTAGTGGCAAGGGAAATGGCAAAGCCGGCGGGCAAGCTGGCAACCGGGGAAGGGGGAAAGGGAAGGGAATTGGGGGCGGCGCAGATGCCTGGGTTGGTGGCAAGGGAAATGGCAGCGTCGGCGGGACAGCTGGCAATGGGGGAATGGGGAAAGGGAAAGGAGTTGACGGTGGCGGCGCAGATGCCTGGGTTGGTGGCAAGGGAAATGGCAGCGTCGGCGGGACAGCTGGCAATGGGGGAATGGGGAAAGGGAACGGAATTGGCGGTGGCGGCGCAGATGCCTGGGTTGGTGGCCTAGATGCCGGTCGTGGTGACGAAGCAATTGGTGGCTCTGTCAATGGAGGGAAGGGGGAGACGATGGATGGTGAAGGCAGAGTAGCTCCCGGTGTTGGTGGAAATGGTGGGAAATATGGGAGAGGTGGCTGTGGCAATGGCGGCGGGGATCCCCAGAATGGTGGCAAGGGAACTGGCAGGGGTCGCTGGGACGGAGGGAAAGGAAGCCAGGGCGGCAGTGTCGTTGACCCCAGCACCGGTGGCGAAGTAACAGGAGTCATCACTGGATAGTTGGATGGTTTAAGAGCGCGTGAAGCGGATTCTGGATGTATCGAGCCTTTCTTGGAACCGGATCTTAGGGGACCTCTCCAGGTTGGTTTTCGGGCACATGAGCTCGGTTGATCCTGGGGCGTGAAGGCGAGAGTTCCTACGGAGAGTGCTTGAGGTTGTTGCCTATTCAATTTGAGACGAAGCGAAGCTCGAGATGACACCGCATCACATCCTGGATTGCTGCTTTTGATCAGCTTCACCGTGCATCCCTGCATTTTCTTGGCATCTTCACTTGTCGAAGGAGGCAGATGGACCTCGTACTTGCCGCGCTCATCCGTTGTCACCTCTTTCCGGAAACCCAAGTCTGTGCATTCTATCAGAACAGATGCACCTGCATATATGCACACGAGTTGAATCTGTTGTTAAGACAAATTGCAACCGATACACTAAACTCAGAGAACCACAAAAGATTTCAAAGTCTCTTCTTCTTTTTTCTGTGCTGGAATCACAAATTTTGGACCTGAAATGAAGTTGCTGCTCCTAGAGAAGCCTCGATTGAAGCATGGGGCACAGAGGACAGTGCCCGCAATCTGCGCAGGTGGGGCGTTCTCCCCGTGGGCGGCCCCAGTACCGCGAAATAGCCCGAAACCGAGCAAGAGAAATGTTATCAGAGGCCAAGGCATCGGCATCGTATCCTACTCTCAATTCATGTCAGACCATTCTCTTCCTGGGTCCTTTATAGAGCTTCTTATGACCTCGTGACGGATTTAAAGTCGAACGAAGAGGGTTTTCCTTTGTGCCTGTTTGGCTCTTTCCTGCTGTCTGGATGTGACTTGGGTTATCCACGAAGCCAAGCTCCCAAAGAGCAAAAACTACATGGCCGGTTAACCTTTGAAGTCATCGTTTCCTCGGCATTGGGGAAGGTCAGGAAAAGCTCTCGACCGTCTTGCCTGCCGTTCTTACTCGACGCCATTTCTTGTGGTCATTGCCGCATCACAAGGAAGTACTTCGCACGAGCACCATCGAGAATCTGGACGCAAATGGCCCACCCTCCTCCGCAGCAGATTGAGGGGGCCGAGAATTCAGTCTAGTACAAGAGAATAGATCCACCACAGCATCTACACAGTTGGAGTTAGTAAATACTTAAAAGAAGCTTGTGATCCATACGTATGGAATGACGGATTTCGCTTGTTGGGCAAACAGCTGCCCTGCTTGCTGGTGACTCAAAGGCAGTGCCCCAATTTAAAATTATGTTTAAGTTGGTTCGTTTATCGTGAAATTAGAAGGGTTAGGATGAGTTTAGGATTTAGATCCATTTATAAGTCTCACATGCGAGATCATTGAAATGTATTTGTTTGTGTGATCTTTCTTATTCGATTTAGATACAAACTATCAAGCACAACATCAGAGAAGGGTTAATTCAGAATCTGATCCAGTATATGCTTCGTTTTTATTATTTTGCTCAAAGATTTCATTGATCCTCGAAGTAATCTCCATTCCAACAACGAAGAAAGTGTCGTTTTACGGCGAGGCACGCTCATGCACGTGTTTGCTGGCCGGTTGCGATATCTCACCTGGGCAATACGACCGCTCCAAATTTCCCACTCCCTCGTCGTGCTTTTCTGTATCTGGCAAAGCCAGCGCCATCCTAAGCTACGAGATCCCAAGCAATGATATATCTCACCAAGGTAGAGGAGAACAGACATCGTATCGATCCAAATGATGAAATTTGCCTCGGCTTGTTAATGGAAGAGAACGTTCCTGCTGCTGATGAAACTGCTGAACTGATACTGAATGATGGGAGAGTATGCTTTCAGATCTAATCGACAGATCACTCGCCACAAATTTGCACACGCGTCCAGAGGAGGTGCAATAACTAGGACGAAACTTAAAAAAGCAAGGAAAGAATTTCTCTTTTGCATGTACGGGCTTGTAATAAGTTAATCAAGGAGAAACCTTCTCTGAAAGAGTTGAGCTAGGGGTGAACATGGTCCGGATGATCCGGTTCCAAATCACTCTCCCTTCTCCCACGTTTTTCCTCCGAGCAGCTCTGGAGCTGTGCATATCCACTCCGGTTCCATATTCGATATTAAGTTTAGTTCTCTAATCCGATCAAAAGGCAGGCCATGCACAATGAATTCGAGACTCAAGAATATCATATCAAACACAATATTGTCCCCATTTACGTCAAATCAAATTGGAAAGTTGAAATAAATAGCTCATAATGCCTCAATGGGTAATATAGATCATAAATTTTAACCAAATGTATAATGTAATTGTCTCTGAACTTTTAATTTGTTCAATATAATTCCTCAATTTTGATACATATTCAATTTAATCACAAAACTAAATAACTTAGGGACTAGATTGAATCTAGATTTATAATAATTCAGAAACTAAACCAAACATTTATATAAGTTCATTAATCACATTCAACGGATTAAAAGTTCACTAATCATGTTATGTATTAGATAAAAGTTCAATAATCATATTGAACAAATTAAAAGTTTATGGACCACATTATTAATTAGGACAAAATTTGGTGATTAATTATGTAATTATCCCAACCAAAATTACAGGAAGGACTTCAATATGAGGACATTTCGAATGGAAAACCGCTCTAACCACAGGCCAATTATTCCTCTGCGACGTACATACAACTGACGGAATTATATTGTCTCATGAACAAATTACAAGAGACGAAATTCTGTAGTGGCCCAAACTCCCACAAATCCAATGGAAGTACAGTGATCAGGAGCTTTCGAGAAGAAAAAAGTGATGAGGAGAATAGAAGGAGAAATTTTTATCGATGTGAATGGATAGTTCCATCAAGGGGACATCTTTAGAAGAGTTGAAACAGGAGTGGCACTAAGGGAGAGAGGAGGTGGTGGGAAAGTAACCTTCAGAGGGATTGGAGGAGAAGGAAAGGGTGGCGGAGTCGCAGCCGCCGCCGCCGCCACCGCCAGTGGGAGAGGTGGTGATGGGGGGAATAGGGAAACGGAACAAAGGTGGCGATGGCGTACATCCCGGTGGTGCCAGCGGAGTAAATCACAGTGTTGGTGGGAAAGGAATTGGTGGTAATGGTGGGTGAGGCAGCAAGGGTGGATGAGGCGGAAGAGGCGAGAGAGGCGGCAGCGGCTGGAGAGACGGCAGGGATGGGAGGGGAACAGGGCTGCAGCGGCGGCAACAACAAAGGGACATGGAAAGGGAACCAGCACGGCGGCAGCAGCATCTTTAACCCGGGGACCAGTGGTGGAGTAACAGAGGGCGGCAGTGGGGGCCGTTGCCTACTTTGAAATTCACGACCAAGGAGCGACAACTGGTGGTGGATATACGAATGTCATTGGAGGGTAAAGATCTGCATAGGATGTAACAGGAGCGCATCGAGCTGATTTCGGTTGTATTGAGCCTGTCCTGGAATCGGATTCCATGGGACCTCCCCAGGTTGGTTTCCGAGCACACGAGGTTTATTTTTCCTGGGGCATGAAGGCGAAAACTCCTGCCGAGAATACTTGAAGTCCTTTCCTTTTCGACCTGTGACAAAGCGAGGATGGAACTCCTGAGGACAGCACATCACAGCCTAGATTGCCGCTTTTGATCAGCTTCACCGAGCAACCCTAGATTTTCTCTGCATCATCACTCATCGAAGGCAGCAAATGGACCTTGAACTTGCCGCGCTTATTCGTTGACACCTCTTTTTAGAAACTCAAATCCATGCATTCCATCAAAACATGCAACGACCCGATCCGACGAGAGCAAGGAGCAGTCGCCGGGCCAAAGGGCTCAGGCAAGGATTTACTCCTAACAGACTTTTATGATAGTGAAAGGGATATGAATGAACCGAATTGTGCATCAAATAGGAAGAGGGCAATTCCATATCTATGAAAAATGGGATTAATTAACTCAAGGAAACGCCTTTTAATATGATGACAATGCTTAGCTTTGGAACATCAAAGTTAAGCGTACTCACGCTAAAGCACTGCCAAGATGATAGCTCCCTAGGAAAATGTCATGTACGCTAAGGGATAAAACCGTCAAAGTCAATATGGGACAGGTCATAGTGGATGATACATCGAGTCAGTTAATCGATGCATGTTACAATATGATATTACAGTTGAACCCTCTCCGGTAGGTGTGTGGTTGGTTTGGGACAAACCACGCCAAAGCTGGTGGGCCCATAACTGCTCAATCCGACAAGGACAAGAACAAATTGAACTAAACTATATACTGAACACCGAGAGAATGATGCTACGATGAATGTGTGTGAAAATTGGAATTAACTCATGGAGACTTTTTTATGTGGTAATGTTTAGCTTTGAAAATCCAAAATTGAGCGTGCTCAGATGGGAGCACTCCCAGGATAGTGATCTCCTGCAAAGGTGCTCATATGTGCGCCAAAATTAAAATTGTGAGGTTCGGTGGGACAATCCAAAGCGAACAATATCTCAATGAGTTAATCCAGATAATATGAATCTATGTTACGGCGAATTGCGACCAATACAGAAAACTCAAAGGACCATAAAAAGGTTTGCAACGACCGTCTCTTTTGTTCGTGCTAGGATGACCGGTTTTGGACCTGAAATGAAGTGGCTGGTCCTGGAGGAGCCTCGCTTGAAGCATGGGTCACAAACGACAGTGCCCACAACCCGTGCAGATGGGAGGGTCCCCTCATGGACAGCCCCGGCACCACGACGGAACAGGCCGGAGACCAAGGCAATGGCATCGTGACCGACTCACAATTCATCTGAGGTCACTCTCTGCTTGGGTCCTATATAGATTAGAAGTCCGAAGCTCCTGGCCTTTTGGCTCTTTGTTGCTGTCAGGATGGGACTAGTGAGGTATTCTTGAAGAAGAATCTCGCTTAGGGCAAAACCTACTGATTTGGTCAATGTAGTTAATTTGCTCCTTTGAAGTCATCGTTTCCTCAACACTGATAGAGAAGGTCAGAAAAAGCGGGACGACCTCGGCTTTCCATTCTTACTCGACCCCATCTCTCGTGGTCAGGCACGTCACAAGGAAGTAGTTTCCCAGGTGCACTATCTAGTCACGAAGCAGATGGCCCAGCCTCCTCGGAGCGGATTGACAGGGGGCGTGAACCTTTGGTCTGGTACAAGAAAGCTGATTCGACGTACCCTCGGACCAACGTCAAAACAGGCATAAAAGAAGGGTTGATTGGGGATGGATGAGGTAGATTTCAGGGGTGCTCTAGCATATGCTTTGGTTTCATTATTTGCACCCGGGCGAGGGCGAGTGCCGACGAGGCCAACCCTCGCCTGTGGGATGTGGTGGGCAAGCCAGTCCTCACTGGCCATAGCCTGTGGCTGGCGGCTGGCCAACAGCAAAAGGAAAAGAAAAAAATTATTGAAAAATGTCACATCAGTGCCAGAGATTTTATGTAAGACGATTGATGTTGGCATTAGCAATTTCCTTTCTAAATTAGTCAAATGGATTGAATTGATACCATTGTGAAAATGTTTATGATTAAATTGGCCTAATTAAAAGTATTAGAATTGAATAAGTACCCACGCAATAGATTTATGACTTTTTTATGCTTTTCCCACTATATCACCGCAAGGAAAACGAACTTTACATGTCATTGATCTTTGTCGTTGGCTCGAATAATGGAGTTGCTTCGACTTATTAACATAACTCTGACCCGAAAACCTTCCAAGCGTGAGTAAATTGCTGAACTAAAATTGCACAGTAGGAGGGTACACTATTTATTCTACGATATAATTGACACGTTACACGCTACAGATTTGC
This sequence comes from Melaleuca alternifolia, assembly GCA_019926035.1. NCBI lineage: Eukaryota > Viridiplantae > Streptophyta > Magnoliopsida > Myrtales > Myrtaceae > Melaleuca > Melaleuca alternifolia. The sequence goes on along the minus strand of JAGKPW010002416.1, from coordinate 1,447,815 downwards.
GCAGACGTACCACAGGAGGTGCAATAATCAGCACGAAACTATAAAAAAGCATGGAAGCAGCAGTAGAATATATTTGTACCTAACGTTTTGTATGTATATATGGACTTATTGTAGTTTAATCATGGAGAAATCTTCTCGGGAAGAGTTGAAGGTGGGGTTTTACCAGGGTAAGGGGGAGGTGGAGGGAGGAATATTGGAGGGAGGGGAGGAAAATGGAAGGACGGTGGGGGAGGTGGTGGCAGCGGTGGTGGTGATGGAGTGAATCCTGGTAGTGGCGGGAGAGGAATTGGTGGCAGTGGCAAGAAGGGTGATAATGGAGGAAAAGGGAATGATGGTGGTGGAGGTGGCGGGGGAGTAAATCCCGGTATTGGTAGGATTGGAGGCAGTGGAGGGATAGGGAAGGGGAATGACGGTGGCGGTGGCGGGGTGAGCCCTGGGATCGGTGGCAAAGGAATTAATGGTGACGGTGGTGGGGTCAACCACGGGATCGGTGGCAGAGGAATTAGTGGCGGCGGCGGCGTCAGCAATGGGATGGGCGGCAAAGGAATTAATTGTGGCGATGATGGAAAGGGGAAAGGAAATGATGGCGGCGTTAGCCCGGGGATTGGTGGGAGATAAGCTTTCGAGGGTATCAAGTTTTTCTTGGAACCGAACTTTGGATCTCCTGCAGAGGGAACGTCAGTGCACCTACTCGGTTGTTTTGGGGGCTTGAAGGCGAGAAGCCCTGCCGAGAATATGCGATGTCCGTGCTTCTTCGACTTGAGACGAAGCGAAGATGATACACCTATAGACACGGCGCCGCAGCCCGGATTGCTGCTTTTTATCAGCTTCACTGCGCACCCCTCGATCCTCTGCACATCTTTGGCCATCGCAGGTGGTAAACGAACCTTGAATTTGCCGTGCTTATTCGTCCTCACTTCTTGTCGGAAGCTCGGGCTCGAGCTCGAGTTTCTGCATTCTATTGAAACATACGCACCTGCAAACACACGCAAGTTGGGTATACTTCTGTTTTCAGACACAGTTCGGAGCTATGACACATGAAGCCAAGGCAACAAAAAGAACGGAATCACAGGAAACCACTCTCTCTTTACGTTCGGTAATGAGTAGATCGGACCTGAAATGAAGTGACTGGTCCTTAAGAACTCTTGCTTGAGGCATGTGTCACAGAAGACAGTGCCCACGACTAGTGCAGATCGAGCCTTCTCTTCATGGGCAGCCTCAGAAACATCTAATATTCTCAAACTGAGCAAAGCAAAAGTTATCAGAAACAAAGGCATTGGCATTCTGATATGCTTCTCTATGCTCTCATCGCATACTTCTTTGGCTTTTTATATGGACCTCCTGGCGATCTTTAGTTCTGTGTTGGATTGGGTTTACTAGGAGATAAGTTTGCTTCTTCTGTCTCTTTTTGTTGTCTGAATCCAAGGCACACATGAACCAACCTTATCAATGTTCAGTAGCCGGTTTGCTGTATTCGTGTGAAAACAAGCCAATTCCAATCATTCAAAAAGAATGTAAAAAAATAAGGGCACAACAAGGCACTCGGGTTCGGTTAACCGGACTTAGGAGGTGAACTGAGGCGTGAAAGTAACATCGAGGATGCGATTCGGACGCGGTAATTAAACAAAACCAAAGGAGGGTAAGGTGATTGTGGGATGAAAAAAGGGGTAGATGGAGGAGAATTCTCGCATGCTCGGGGTCATTGTTGGCTCACACATGGTGTACCTTTTTGTTCCTTTGTTGATGAGAAAATGTCGATAAAGAATTTGGTCGGGACCCATTTGAGTCACGGGAAATGTGAAGGTAGCCACACACAGATTCTCTCTTTTTGTCAGATCTCGGAGTCATCTCCGTCCATATAGCCAAAGAAAATGAAGAAAACAGAGAAAAACAGCTCATCTTGAGTCTTGAGGATGACGGTGTGTTGGAACTGAAAGTCTCTCAGTTTTATAGAGAGAGGATTGCTTTGTAATTCCAATTACTGAAACCGGCGGAACGCATCGTTAAGGCGACTAATGGTGAGCTTAAACATGGTTATCTATATCGGATAGGTACTCTGCCATCTGCCTGTTTGAGATTGACGAGCTTGTTCACTTCGGACCACCATAACGAGCTTATTAATCAGTTCGCTAAGCCGGGTTTGAAACCGTCTGATTCCGCTAAGACCACCTTTCTCTTCGCAGCCTCTGTTTTTGAAGCAACAAGATTGCCCTTTTTTCTGTCTGGTTCTTCCAAACATCGTTGTCTTCACGGGGGTTCAAAGAAATCGAAAGTTCAGCGCTTCACGGGCGGGTTTTAGGGGTCCGAACATCGGTCTCTTCTTCTCGTCTGCGTCGTCTCCGGTCTCTAAACGTCGCTTTTGTGATGGCAATTATTTGGGTTGATGACGACTGATGTCTGTCTGGGACGAAGTAGGTTGGACATCATTAAGGGCAGCCTCTTTTAATATACAACACCGTGGTGATTGGCTTTAATTAAAACATGTTACCATCTCGCGGTTAAAACGTGAAATGGCCCACCACGCCACATAGGTATTAGGACAAAGTGCCCACAATGTCTTAAGTATATGCTAATTGAGTTTTAAACCTTTCAATCATGTTAATTTGATCTCCAAAACCTTTTGACGATTTATCAATTGGGTCATAAATTTTTCAATTTAATCCTAAATATTTTGATAGCTTGTCAACGTAATCGTTCTAGTCAAATATCCAAATAATAGGTGCAATGAGCCATTTTGTGTTAGCCGCGAGTTGGGAGCATGTTTACTTGGACCAATTTGGATCTTTGGGTCTCTTGAAGGGCCCCGATCAATCACATTGAACCTTAACAGTCTCGTTGTCTCTCTGCCATAGGATAATTTATTGACACGGGAGGCTCTTGAAACGAGGGAGTCCCCCCTGATTGGACTCGGATCTAGGATCACGTTTCATGAGGTGCGATTGACTAGTGATGCATACTTGAACTTGATAAATTTTAAAATGCCATAATTCTGGTGGCAGACACATGACGTATTCGATCCATAAGATACTTCATGTATGAGACAAGAGTCCACACACTTCATATTAGAAAGGCTTTTAGATTATTCAACTCTAGAAGGACCCTTTTCGAATTATTATGTTCTGGACAATCTGCAGTCTACTGTTCTTGGTCCAGATGAAGCTCAACTCATCAGTTCAAGTCCATGAAGCGATGGGATTGCATGAGAGCAGCAACAAATTAAAAGATTAGCGTTAAGATCTAAATATATTCTGTTCTGCGTTTTATTAGTTTCACATTTTTCTTATAGTAAACGATTGCACGGTCAATTTTGAGCTGATATCAAAACTAGAGGCCTTCTTGTCTTTTATCTATGTATGGCTGTGATACCGGTCTTTAGAGATGTGTTGGGTTTCAATAAGACCTTATTGACGGGCTTTGGTCGCACAGCACACTTGAAGCTTTGGCAACCAATTTGGGTTCAGTATGAGGGGAAGTGTTAAGATATAGATCACATTTCAAGTCCCGATCTGATGGCCTTTAAAGCTGGTTTAACAGTTGCGTGCGCAATTTCAAATGGTTGTATGCATTGAGTTAAATATGCGGAATGCCAATCTTGATTCGTTGATGCTGAGTGTGTCCTGGCATCACCCTCTTTGGTTGGCTTTTGACAAAAGCGTGCCGGTGAATCAATGAAGAACGTGCGGGGTTTATGCTATGGAAGATAACTCTGTAATTTCTTGTGGCCTAATAAATGGGGACGACGAGAATTTCTATAATCTAGTCGACAGATGATCTCCATGGATGATCAGTTCACGTAGTCTTTTCCCATTTCTTATGTCTTTTTAGACAATGCTCTCGCCAGAAAGTCAAGCTTGAGCTCGTCTCCTTTCCTCTCCTTCCCATGTCTTATTGAATGATGCTCACTAACCAGCAGCACCTATCGCTAACCATGCCAAACTCTAGCGAATCTGGCCAACTTTCACACCTTCACTCACTGGATCGACTATAAATTTCCAGACTGACAAGCCAGTAAGAGACCCATATCTCCATAGCCATGGAAGAAGAGAGTTCAAATGACGTGGCTTCTCAAGTCTCATCTCTGCCAAAAGAAATTTGGTGGGGCAATGAGTATCTCTACCAATGGCAAGGCTTTTGGTTTCGCCTTCCTTACCTGCAAGGGACCCAAGAAGCTGTCAAATCCTTCGATCCACTCCCAACCGATGTGATCCTGACTTCATTCCCAAAAACCGGCACAACTTGGCTCAAAGCCCTCTTGTTTTCCATCATCAACCGCTCATCGAAGGAGCTGTTGGTCAGTAACAGCCCCCATGAGCTCGTTCCTGTGCTCGAGCTCAAGCTGTACGGGCCGAATGCACTGCCTTCTGGCGATGATCTCCGCGTTCCTCATGGCACAAACACCAGGATCTTTCACACTCATATTGCATATCATATACTAGCTGATAAATTCGAATCTTCCAATTGTCGCATTGTATATGTGACTAGGAACCCCAAGGACACGCTCATCTCACTGTGGCACTTTGCTCAGAAGGGGAAGATATTCGAGAACCATGTGCCAATAGAGGTTGCGGTCGACAAGTTCTGCAGCGGGGTGGTTCCATTCGGACCGTATTACGAACATGTCCTGGAGTATTGGAAGGAGAGTTTTTCTAGGCCAGGGAACGTGTTCTTCATTACCTATGAAGAGCTAAAACTCGATCCAAAACATCACGTGAAGCAGCTTGCGTCATTCTTAGGTTGTCCTTTCAACGTTGATCATGAGAATGAGGTTGTCGAAGAGATTGTGAGGGAATGCAGCTTTGAGTGCCTAAGCAAACATGAGGCAAACAAATCCAGTAATTCCCCAACATGGTTTGAATTGCCCTACCATTCCTTCTTCAGGCAAGGTGGTGTTGGGGATCACAAGAATTATCTGAGCGACGAGCTGATTAAGAGAATCGACGAGACAACAGTGGAAAAATTTCACACATCAGGATTAATGTTTGGAATCTAGCGATGACAATCGCTGTGTCAGCATTTCTAATGAAATCCTGGTCCCTGTTGAGCGTGAAGTTCTTGTTTAATGTTTCCTCAAAATAATGCGGAACACAAATTTTCCGTTAACAAAAACAATTCTTTTTTTTTTCTCTGAATGCTGCTTTTGGATATCATGGCACCCTTCCACTCATTAATGCCCTTAGGGCATCTTGAGTGTAAGTTTTGTGGTGTCAGACTATCTTGTCATGTACCAAACTTTTGGTAAAATTCAATATATACTTATATTACCAAAAAAAAACATATCAGTCAGGCCAAGCAGAACAAACCAAGGCCACCTGATCACAGGCCAGGAACACTTCAACCACACTTCAACCACAGGGGAAAAAGAGATCAACTGACAAACAGAGGCCATATCGTATTGACAAATTTTAATTACTGCACTTTGCTTTGTAGGGATAATTAGATACATATGCACATTAACCTAACCAATTTCAATATGTGCAGTAATCCCATTCCAAAGATGCTACAGAATTGTTGCTTCAATTTCAACCCAATATTCTATAGGCTAAAAACAATGACAAAAATTATCTTGAAACTCAATAATTTAAAGAATTGATAAACCATGCATGTATTCCTCAGACACGGGTGGAGAGTAACTTACCAACGCAGCCCACACGAATGAATTATGTTCTCAGGATCCCCACCGATGCATCATGGTATGATTGACAACCTGGTTGATACGCTTATGGGAAACATATTTTGCTCTTAAAGACTTTTTGTCATAAGACAGTCGGAGATTGATGAATACACTGCAAGTAAACTGAAACTCGCAGATAATAATTTCTGATCCAAGGACAGCTGAAGAGATCAACCTTCTATTCACTCATAAAAAATGAGATTCGACAATGATATTAATGCGAATTTTGTTTGGTAACTATCAACACGTCATTTATCTCTCATGTGACACCCTTCTCAAACAATACAAAATTACAATCACAAGCTGCTGCAAGCAACTCGAAATGACCCAAGTGGCATCATTCTTCATCCGGGCCAAAGAACAGTGGTAAAGTGAACCACCGAGTCAAAGCTATAATAAACATATTATACAGAAATTGCTCCTCAAGATGCGACACAATCACGCTATACAGAATCCAACAACGCAGGCAGGGGATTAGTGCTGATGAATCTCAACCTTTATCAGAGAGATTGCGAAGTTTTCCCTCTCAAGTTGTCAAAAGTATCTGAGAAGTGTAAGCAGTAAATACCGCAATAATGCCAACTGCTTCTGGTCCAATGTAATTATTCTGGAAGTTCCATGTCATAAGAACTATTAGCAAGTTAAACTAAGGAACTTGCCCCAGAACCAGGCAATTGAAGAATGTCCTCAGAGGATCCTTGAGCTCAGTTCACAAGAGTTCCTTATCATAAAACGCAAGAAGCTGTTTGACATGGTTATGCCAAGTGGCAACATTTTGACCATCAACTGTAACCCAGTCAACAACAGTTGCCGCAGGCTGCTCCCACCATTCATCTAGCTGCCAATGTCAAAACCAAGAATCAGGCATCACCAACATAAGTCTGTAGCAGAAATAGAATACATGTCAATCAGTTCATTTCATTCACTCCAGCCATAGATTCTACAGGTTAATTTACTGTGACAGGAAGGCAGAAGTTAATGCCACTTCTACCAAATCTAAGATACAAGCAAATATCTTGTTCAGTGAAAAAAAGAAAACGTACAAGCACATATACACTAGTCTGCAACTATGAAGATGCAATTTCCAGCCCAAAAATTAACATCATATAAGCAATTCTTAGAAAGAGAACCAAATGCCTCATACATTCTGATATAAGCTAAGGCCTATACACTGCACTCAAATGTCAAGTTATATTTGATGGAGAGAAATGGGTCATTCCGACAATATGTTAAGTCATTCGTGTTACTCACCAAACCGGCAACATATCTACAATCTTCCAAGCAATTCTGAGCATTTGAAACTGCAGCCTTAAGCTCAGGCAACCACTTATCCATGACAGTTTTCTCTTGTTCAGCAGCCAAATTCAAACAGTAGCTAGTAGCCCTGAAAGGTGCATTCTTAGCTGTTATACTCAAAACCAGATATTCTAAAACATAAAGATTTTAAGAGAACAAGTACAGTATGAAGGCTAAATTCTGCAAATCTCAAGGTCAAAAAGATGAAAAACATGCAAAGGACTTGAAAAGGTTGAAATTTGATTCAGTGGCTTGAAGATACTTCACGACAATGAAGGATGCATGTTTTTCTTACTTGCTGCTCAACAGGATGGAGACTAAATTAAAACAGAAATGCAAAAGGTGCATTTTCAAGTTTGCAGTCCACCAGTCCAGATATATCAAACTGATGAGTTTATTCTCTCGTCCTGAAAAGTAAATGAACTCTAATGGACATGTAGCCAACATCCATATATATGGTCCTTGTCACCTATTTTGGACCTCAAAATGGATTAACTTATTGACTAGAATGCAGAAATAAGTCGGCACAGACAGGCTTCCAGCAACGTTGGATGAGCAGTAAAAGAAGATGCAAATAGCCTCAAGAAGAGAAGTACACCTTTCATATTCTTGCAGAGCACGGTATGCATGGTTTAGCAATGTATGACTGCTTTCCACGAGATCCTGCCGGACATGCACCAGATTGATGGCTTTTGCCAAGTCCTCCAGTACACTAGCCTCAGAACCACGTAGTTTTAAACAGAAGTCCAAGGACTCTAGTACTGATGCTAAAGCGGCATCTGACCCCTCCATGCCTATATTGATGAACAAATAATTTAAGAGACATGAAATATCCACAAAGCTAGCACTGCTGCAATCATTAAGCCTTCATGAAAACTCCAGGAGGACATAGAACAGAGACTGACTCTGTTGTATATTAGACGCATAGCTTTGATCTGAGCAGTTGATTAGACATTGGAGAAACAGACAACTAGATCACTTCATATAGGTTTTTTTTTTTTTTTTTGGTAACCGAGGCCTCCACCACGAGCCCCTCATGCCCGGACAACACTAAAGGGTCAGGCCCCTATACCTCGGGGGAGACTAGCACAGGACCTCAACACCATGACCCCCCACTTAAGATGCTAGCAACTAGGGGTTTCGAACCCGCAGCATCGGCGATAAGGGATAGGCTCTTAACAAACACAGCTACTCATCATTAGGTTGAATCTCTCCATATAGTTGATCTATCCCTATTCCCATAAAATTCAAATGCACCACATCCTACGATTACAAGTCACCAAAAGCTCTTAAATCCAAGCCAGAGAAGAATCTAGGTTAAAACTGTGCAATGACACGGGCATCCTGACATATAAAAGCACATACATCACAAGAGATTCAATTTCGACTAATATCACGTCCAATATCAAGGCTACGATGTTATTCATAGTACTTTGACTGACAAGAAAATGCATGCCCACCCTCCCAGAAATTCTTTCCGTAAAGATCCATTTAACTCACCAGCTGGATATTGGAGAGCAGCAGAAACACGGCATATGGATGGCACAGCTGACGGATCCCTGGCTCCAGCTCTTGCAGTCAGTAAAGCAGCACTTTTTTCAGCAGCAGCAACAGCTTCGGGTCCTGTGGATCCACTAGAACCCATAGACTCCAGGAGTGCCTAACATGCATAATGAAGGTAATATTTAAATATGAACTATAATGGAAAGAGAGAGTCGTGTGTTGAGTTACTCCAATTACATCACGGCGACTCTAAATCTCTCTCTCTCTCTCTCTCTCTCTCTCTCTCTCTCAATCAGGTGTCACAATGCAATAACAACAGTGATTATAATTTGCTGCTACCCCACTTGGGAGTTAAGGCATCAAAAGTGACCATTTAAAAAATGACAAAATAGTGAAGTGTTGAATATGTAGTTAACTTGTGTGACGCCATATAGCCTTTTGAATAAATAATTATCAAAGAGAAATAAATGATAAGGTCCTTCATCATACATAAAGTAAAAAACCCATGAGAAAGATTTTGCAGATTACTTCAATAAGGTAATACCAAGAGAAGTTCAAAAACGGATGACCTAAGAACTAAGAAGCCTCATGGAGGAAATCACACTGAACCTTTCTGTCTTCTAATTTTCTCATATACTCTTCCTAATTGTCTTGTAAACCATTTCAAAAACATGTTTCCTTCAAATCACCCACTACCGATAGTTGACAAAGAAATAAAGCTTTGCCACAGGATAGCTCGTGGAAGGGGAGAATAAGTTCTTAACTAACAAAGCCCACAATAAAATCATCTGGTGGACCATAACAGAGCGAAATGCATGCATCATTATATTTTGAAAGGAAAGGGCAAAAGTCACTATCACAGAACCATAGCAATTCCTGAAGCACGTGCAATATGAGAGTATTATCAATCTCTACACCTAAATTTGTTCGGACGAGCAGTTTTTTCATTCTTACAAAAGATATTGTTTGTAGCAGCAGGCCACAAGAGCAGGTACTCTCTACATATCATCAAAACAGCCTCACCAACAATTTTTAGGTACTGAACTTCTGACACAGCATATCTGAAATTGTCATTTGTTTCAAGTTCTCTAAACTATATCCAATCTGGTTATGAAATAGGATACAAATATCGAGACCAATAGAAAAACAATTAATTGCCACAACAAACCAGCTGAATTTTGAAAACAGCTATAATTTCCTCATACTCTGATAAGAGGAAACTTCCTTCCAACCACCCTTCTGATCGGTGGGTTGCAAGCTCTGAATATCATGCACATGCAATATTAGCTAACTTAGATGTGAGTGGTGCATGGTTTTAACCCACCGATCAGAATAATAGCTCTTTTGTAAATGGTAGCCAAAATTCTTAGTCACCAACATTACTGACAAGAAAAATTGCCACCTGGTTATAGGATCAATATATATTTCCTCCATAATCATTGAAACAACTGAATACAACTTCATAACAGCGAAAGAGGACTTTGTGACTAAAGCTGTCACTAATGAAGTAGGGAAGTCATAAATACCTGGGGGGTTGATGGGAGCATGTAGAGACTGTTATCCGGACTTCTGCAGAAGGCAGAAACTTCTTTATCTAGTAGATCTTTTGCACTGTTTGAGATGTCTATCACAATCGAGCATGCTGGGATTATAGTGCTTGCTGCATATTCCCTGGCAACTAATGGCTGCTGATTCCAACAGGCTGCAGCATCCTACAATAGTTTCCAAATGAACAAGGATTTTATGGTCCCCAAAAGAAGCAGTAACATGCAGCCCAGAATGAATTAAATCCGGCCATATGATCAAACTCCACCAAAGTAACTAAAACAAGCCAGAATCAAGTGATGAAAAAATAGATCCACACTACTTATAGCCCTCAATACTGTTCAAAAGTCACTCATTGTCAAAAGTAGGGGAACAGGCAAAAGTTAGAATGTAGTTACCCCGGCAAGGCATTTCTTGTGTAAAGACAATGATACTCAGATAAATAACATAGCTTGCCGACGCCCCCCCCCCCCCCCCCAAAAAAAAAATAATGATGATAATATAAATAAATAAATAAAGTTAAGAATAAGCAATAGATACCTATTCATAGATAAACTTGCTTTCGGCTAAGCATCTTAACAAGTCACCAGCTTTTAGCTGAATCCGAAAAACAACTATTCCTTCTAAAATTGAACACATTCTCTAGTGACAAGAAGAAAAAATGGCACATAATTACCATATTAGCCTTGAGTAGAGCTGTATATATGGTTTCAAGTTCGGATCTGCGAGCATCAAATTCTTCGATCTTTTTCCATTTTTTCTTCAGTGAATCTTCAGCTTCCTTTCGCTCGGCACATAATTTATTTAGTCGTTGGATTTCAGACATCAAAGTGTTCAAGCTTGCTCTCAATCCAGCAGCTTCCCTTTCTTTGGTCCAAACTTGCAACTACATGAATTGAAAAAAAAATTAATTTAACTAGTGCTGTGATATGCAAACATGAAAACCAAATGCACATAATAAACTTTGATGTCTTTGCAGGCAAGTACATAAGGAACTTTAAGAGTGAAGGTACTTTATGAATCACATGGAGATGATTCAGTGAAAAAAGACATGCAAGGAGTAATATTACAGAGCATGAGCTAACATGACTTTATGTCCAGTAAATACATCATATTATCCTCATATGTTCACTATCTACTCTACATTTATTCAACCCATCATCTCTCTATTGATAAAAAAGGATTCACCTCCAACTGCCGAAGGTTGCCAACATTCTGTGATTTTATCCCAGTACCAACTGTTTTTGCAGAAACCACATCGCTACTTCCATGCAGAACTTGTATAAACCTTTGACAGGAATCTCTGGCCTCTGCAGCTTTGTTAAGTGCATCTTCAGTAGCCAAAAACTGCTGAACATGTGCTTTCTGCAGACAATAACAGGCATCATGTCATAATCACACAAATAGAAATTGTGAGAACTATAGCCAATTGAAATTGGATTTCACGTAGCCATGTAATTCCTTACTGTTTAAGTACCTGAAGTTTCCCATCACAAGAATCACATTAAAAGAAAGCATGACTTTGCTGAGATGCAAAATGGAAATATTGATTTTTCCACCCAAGTCCAGAAGAAAATGTTGCTGATGACACTATGATATAGTAGTCGCAGAAGATTATAGGCTTCAAGAGATTTAGAACTAAGACTAGAGTTGAAAAAAGAACGTGCCAACTCAGATGAGTTGTATATGAAGGAAAATATTAGTTAAGATGTGCTCTTTTACAAGTCAAAGTACAAACAGATGTAGCTACAAGAGAAATCTTAGATTGCACATAAATAACTGCAAGTGACACATCAGCAACCACAAAAGCTGCAGAAAAAGCACTATCTTTTTAACTAGGATGGATAGATACAATGTGATATTGATTTGATGAACTAAGCAATGTCTTTCTTCTCCATAATCTCACAGAAAGAAGTGCAATCCTAATTCCATGTATGGATGTACTTTCACATTCCAAATGCTGAATATATCAGTCTATATTAAGTAGTCTAACTGGTGAGCCTGCCATGTATCACTCGCAATTTAGAGGAGGAAGAGGACAGGAGACAGGAGTCATTCATCTGCTTTTATTACTTTGACTATTATATGTTGGAGGTTCAACATTAAAAAAAAAAATTACTGGCAATATAAGTGTCCTAGTTTAGTAATAAAAAACCTGCTCACATAAAGATGAATTTAAACCAGAAGTCAACAAAATTATAATTGAAGTTAATTTCTGGAAGAGAAGACAACCTGTCTTTCAAGAAGCTGATTTTGAGTTCCTCTAGAAGATACATCAACTCCTATCTTTCCATTACCATAGAATTGATAGTTTAGCGGCGAATTAGCATCAGGAGAAGAAACATCCATTACTCTGTTGTTCTCGTACTTGTATCTGATTATGAAAAATAAGAAGTGTTAAAAGGAGTATATGCAAATAGGAGATCAATTGGCAAAAACTGCAGAAAAGATCTAAATGGAACTTGATGATGAAACAGCAGAAACCAATCAATAATATTCTGCTTGGATTAAATAACTGGTATGGTGGGATGCATAAGTGTGCTATCTGATACAGGTGAACTGATTGAAGGATTAGCTCGTTTAGTAAACAAACAAACACACGTCAACAAGTAGCTGCCACTCATTTCAAGGTCCTGAGAAGATGCAGCTTTTAAACAAGATCATGAAATTACCCAGCATTGAAATCTTAAACCTGTAATGCTCCATGACTATAATAACACTATTCAAGGAAAGCCTGCACAAAAACATGCAACTCCTCCTTGATACTATTAAATGTTCACATATTTGAAAAGGCAACTGCACTGAAATTAAGGAGCTCAAGAGCACATAGAGGAGTGTACCAGTCAGTTAACTAAGTGGAGAAAGTAGAATACCAACACGGGCATAAATAATCCAGCCACTATTCGAGTAAGAAGATCGAAATGTAAACTAACAACAAGATGCAAAAAGAAGCCAGTAGAAAATGTTGGAAAGGAATTATCGTACCTAAGTATTTCTGCATCAGCTCGCACATCAATTTTCTCTATCTCTCTGGAAATCAATGTTTTCAACCGTGATGTGTATGCAGTAATTGCCTGAAGCAGTAAAGGTGGACTCTTGAGGCTATACAAAATTACAGTTGTGACCTCATCAGGTATTTCTCCATCAAAATCAAATCCAAGTTTAGCTGCTTCTAGTTGAGGATTTATATGTATACCGCCTCCTTCATATGCTGGAAAACAGTTGCGCACTTTCTCGATCATGTGTGCAGCAAGAGACTCACACGCCTTCCGCACATTTTTTTCTCGAGTGGTTTCGATGAGGATAACATCTTCAGCCGATTTTGTACCCTTAACAGTTGAATATACAGCTTCTTTTTCACTGCCTCCACTATAACTATTGGCCAGCTCAGAGGAAGGGTGTAGAATGGAACTCTGAGCATCCCTTGCCTGACTGACATAGTAATGAAGTCGTCTGTGATATTCTGCAAATATTCTAGCTGCTTCGTCACTCTGCTGGTCATAAGATTCTAACATCACCTGCTTGTGCCTACAATAGAAACAATGTGACCACGCAGTCAACAATTCGAAAGCTAAACCTCTTAAAAAATGGTAAAAAACAAGAGCCTTCAGCATTTTTAACTTTTAATTAGAGGAAACTCTCACATCCGGGGGTTTTCTCTTTTCTTTCCAGGGATTCTAATCTTCAATGAATTTACAAACCTCTTAAAGCCGACCCATTGGGATGCAGGAGTTTGTCAAACTAGAAGGCCAGAGATAAAACATAAGAGAAAGAAGGACAGGTCCTTAAACTCCGAAGATAAAACAAAAGAGAAAGTTCTTGGATTTGCATCGTGGTAAATCCTAGTGAGCCACATAGACAAAGACACTTGAATCGTGATATGATGACCCTAGATGCCATGTCATGCCATGCTCAATTTCCCACATTTACTTGAGCATTGGCATCTAACCAATCATAAGTATCAACAACTACCAGATGTAATGTAACCAAATCAACAAAATTGAACCGACTCCAACCTGTAATTTGCTCGCTCATCAAGCATCCTCTTTCTCTCAGCCTCCTCCCTCGAAACCTCTAGCATCCTCGCCTTCAAATCCTTCCTTTGCCTCCTCAAAATGTTCCTCAACCTGTCCACCTCCTTCGCAGCCAATTCCCTCTCCTGCAGTGCAGCCTCTCTGCTGCCCGCGAGGCTGGAAGCATCTCCTGCTGTTTTCTCCTTCCTCCTGCCTTTACCTCGACCCTCCTCCTTCCCCAAATTTGCAGAACCGCCGCCACCCACATCTACTCCCCCATGAACCGTGATATTCCTCCTTATATTCTCCACCGTCTTCTCGGATTTCACCCGCTTGATCAGAAAACTCCAAACCGGGATCATGTTACCGCGACAGATCTTGCGGAGCGAATCGGCCGACGGCGCCTGCGACTTGCTCGAAGCAGAGTAAGGGCCCAGTGGCCGGTACCCCATTTCCTTCTGCAACCACTCCAGTATGGCCTCCGGCTGCGCCATTGAGCTCGACAAGCCCCACGCTTATTACCCGCAGAAACCTAACAATTCACGAATCTAAGAGCTCTAGACGCAATAAACCAACGATGGAGCAGCACCCAAAACCCTAATCCGCACGTCCCCAACGCCCCTAAACCATCGAACCAGCGTCAGCCAGATGGGCAAGGCGAGGCGAGGCGACCCAGCTCAGTTAAAAACACCAGGTAGCGGAGACTTATCTTGCGAGACCTTCCTAAAGGGAAGAAGCTCGCTCGTTTTGAGGAACCCGGGGAGCTAAGCGAGGGATGCAGGCGATCAGGAAGAGAACGAGAGGGAAGCGACGCGGCTTCGGATCTGAAGAATGTGGGACTGCGGAAGGTGTTGGGGGAACGGCCGGCAAGAGGAAGGAGACGATGACGTCTCCACTGTTTTGAAGTAAAAGGCACGCACCAATACGACGCCCCCCCACCATTAACAAAAACACAGAGAGAGAGAGAGAGAGAGAGACAGTTTGATTAAAACGTGGATGCAATCGGGCGGCGAGAGAGCCCAGAAGTTTTTCAAACCGGAAATCCTCCCGCCACAATTAAATCCATTTCCCCGGCGGTGCCGCCGCATCCAGATGATCGACCGCCTCGTCCGCCGCATCAACACTTCGATCGAATCTCGAACAAAGCATTCTCCGCTGCGAATGATCGAGACATTATCAGATGAGATGAGGGAATTAAGGTTGAGTAATCATGTAAGTCGAAATTTATTGAAGTTTAGCGATCATATTGGAATTTACTTAGAATTTTCCCTAGCATTTGACGAAGTCCTACTAATTACGGCCATGTCCTAACTCGATGTGGGTTTAATGAACATCACAGTGTGTAGTAATTGATTTGAACACAATTTTTCGAGTGAGAAAATTAAACGTATTCATTACATGTGCACCCAAAATAAAAACTTTGCCCTGTTTATGTAGCCAAGCTTATGAACAATCGAACGATACTTTATACTATCAAAGAAACAATCGGATCGGCTTTTGGGATAAATGTGTAAATTTCGTAGCCAAACCCACCTGATTTGCGATATGAACATGTCGTCGGTGTAATTAATTTTGGGACCGGTCGGTCTCACCTTAAAATCTAGTACTAGAACGAGCATAATTGATCCTAGTTTGTAGAATCAAAAATCGGATCGAGCAATCCCGAGATTGGTCTTGAAAACAATAATTCCTTCCGTCTCTCTCAAAACTTTGGTACCGCCTTTGGCTTAATGTTGCTTCCAGCATCTCCTGCGACAAAACATTCCGCTATGTTTGTATGAATTCAAATGGTTTTACCTTCCATTTTGTTCTTTTCTACATCAGTTTTTGTTTGTCCCTTTCATATGCATCTTCTCGATTACAGAATTACAAGTAGGAGCTTCCCAGTATTAAAAGGAAAATAAATAGCGTTATCTTATATTTTTTGACAAATAAATGTCTGCATGATCAAGTTGGGGGCGCTTATTGATAATCGACTAGTCTCCCACTGGATTTTGTAGTGATTACTTATTACATGGCATCATATTGACCTCTTTCAAATAATTAGAGTAAATACATTAGAAATCTTAAAACTCATTGTGAAAATTCAATTAAGTCAGAATTTTTTAAAGAAGTGTAATCGAGTTCTAAAATTTATCAAATTGATGCAATCAAATTTATCCATAATTCTATTTGATTTGACTGATGAAAAAAATGCTGATCTGCTTTTTTTTTTCTCTATTCCACATGGTACTTACGTGGCTAAAACGACGTTGTTTTGGTCCAAATATAGTTCCTTAGTACAAATTATACTTAAATCGCGTTAAAAATAGGAAAAAGTTAGTAAAGTCTCTAGACTATGCCCTTATGACATAATTATTTGAATCTCTCATGACAAATCCTCAAGTTATGTTCATTATGGTACATTTACAGTAAACTTTTAACGGCGACATAAAAATATAAAAAGTGTATCCATGTAACATTTTTTTATCCCATTTGAGGTTCCATTAGATCATATTCCAACCAAAATAATGTTGTTTTTATTTTACTTAAGTCACGTAGGTGTCATGTCAATATCGTTTGCCTTCCGTTGTCTATGTAGGTATATTTCTGATGAGGACATCGAACCCTATCGAGAAGGAGGTGCTAGGGACCCGTTGATCTATCCGCCAGGCCCGATCACTCGAGCGAGAGCAAAGGAATTCAAACAAGCTATCGGCATCATGATTCAAGATATTTGGCATGGAGACAATTCGGATTCAAGATTTGAAGATGCTGAAATTCTTTGGTGCAACATGATTACTTTTACTCTAGCGAATTCTGAAGAGGTTTCAAGTTGACGAACTCCGAATTGACTCAAATTTGGATAGACGCTTGAAAACGGGCCATTGATCAATACTCACTACTTTAGTAGTGATTGATGATATGTTTTAGCGATTTGAAGTTGTTTAGATAGACTTTTAGGCCTTTTTTCCATTTTGGACGAATTTAAATTAATTAGGGTTATTTTTGTAATTCTAATCCTAGTAGGGTTAGGATTAGGGTTAGCACCCTATATAAGGTTGCTTATAGGTTTCTCAAGGGACAGACATAATTTTACACAGAAAGGTTTTCCTTCTTTGAGTTCTTTTGAGGAATAGATCTTATCAAGGTTTCCTTGTGGCGATCGAATTTAACTTATCGAGCAAGATCGCGAATTCTCTTGTTCGTGGCGTTATAGCGTTGATTGGTTGACACAGGTTCGTCAACAGGTCGCGTTCATACCAAGATTACCAATCACAGGTTCGATTGGGGGTTGAGGTCAGCAATTCGCAACTCACGGATCTTCGTAGAACGATCACTTCCGCTTCAGATATATAGATATATATCAATTTCTAACGATGTTTATTGACATAATTTTAACAGAAGATAAATGTGCCACATAGTACAAATTTTAAAGTTTGTGGTGAATGTATTACATCGAACATGATTTGAGATTTTTGGAGGTTTTTCCCTTGAAAATAAGTGAACTTTGAAAAAATGCCAAAGATAAGGAAGACACAATTGAGTTCTGGGCCCTTGCTTGAGTTTTCCTTTTTCACTCTTTTTTTAAGTTTGATAATATTTTTATATAAGTCAAATAAATTTTGTATTAAAAATTCAAATTTGGACCAAAACAACGTCATCCTAATCTTATGTTTTGTGTCTAATGATGTAATTGCCATGTAGAAGAAAATAAAATAAAATATTAATATTTCATTAATCAAGTTGGATGGAGTTAACAACATAAATTGATTGCACTAATTTGACATGTTTTATGATATAATTGTACTTTCAAAAAGTTGTAAAATTTAATTGTAATTTTGTGATAAGTTTTTGAACATGCGGTGTATCTATTCCTAAAAGTATGAAAGAATGCATATATATGGGCAAACAAACTTGTATTTATTACTACATTACTCTGTTTTTATAGAAAGAAATGCAACCCCAGCATATAAGAGAAAAATAAAAAATCATAAACTTATTATATTACTATCCATTTAGTGCTAACCTTTTTAATGATTTAATAATATAGTCATTTTCGATCGATTTTGATTGGAAATTGATGATGTGGACACAGGTTGCCTTATATGGCATGATTGGCGTTGGTGATGGTGTACATGGTAGAGAAGATAAGAAAAAACTCAACAAAAATGTTTAAAGATAATTTTTAATAAAAGATATAAAAAAGTTTCACGCTAATGTCGACTATGTTGCGTAAGATGATTGATGTTCACGTCATTAATTTTTCAGTCAAAATTAACTTGAATAATTATGAACTTGGTGAAGATTGCCGAAAGCTAGTCTAGTGGCCTAAAACAAAATATCTATGTTTTCTTGATAATTGTTTATAAGTAAATTTTCATTATGGGATTATATTGCATATTAAACTAAAATTTAGAGATTGTTTATGTCAAATTAAAAATTCAGGAAACGGATTGCACGTTTGATTAAAGTTTATGGACCATTTGTATCATTTTTCCGCGAAATATATAGACGTTAATCATTGCAAAATAAGGAAGGTTATCTAAGAAATCCACACATACTTATAAGATGACATGAAAATCTCGTTTTTGTCAGTTTTTCTGATAGTGTATCTTTTAGCCAGCACGATAATTTTTTCTAAAAATATTTAGGAGATACTCCGATTTTTACTTTGCTTTTATCAAGAGATCAGTGAAGATATACATGCGTGCGTACATATGAGAAGATTATTGAAGAAAGAAATTTCGTACGACCGATTTATTTTGCGAAAAAAATTCGAATAATCATAAAATTGCAAATATTAATTTCGGGCCGGGAGTATTCAAGAGATTTAAGCTCGAGGGTTTACGAGATTTATGTACGTTCTTCGAAATTATTATCTTTGTTCATCATGTAATCACAAGTTTTTATCAATCTCATGAGAGAGGCATAGGTTATTGCAGTACCCCACATCCCCACCAACGCCCAATTTACAATAGTATGCAATTTATACTCACCAATAAGAAACTCCTCCCGTACAAATTCACTCTAATCCTCTTCTTTCGGCCGGATTATGATGATGATGATCATCATCATTTAATTACATTAATTGGCTAATTAATTAAAAAGCTTCTTCGTAGCTCTTCTCGCCAGAAAGTAAACAAGGAAGGAGGGCCGGGGCCTCGTTTCGAAAGGAAGGAACGCGCAGCAGACAATCTCCGAGGAGGGATTCATTCGGATTTCCGAAGCATCGGACGTCAATCCAGATTCTGGTCCTGGCCTCGATATCCGGAGTTCCCATTATTCCCTGTCCCTGTCCCCTTTCGCTCTGTCCCTCTCGTTGCTCCTCGAAGCTCCCTCGAGGTACTTTTCCTTTTGGTTTTCTTCGCTTTCCTCTTCCATTCGCTTTCTTCCCCTTTTCGTTTTGGTGGGCATCGAGCTCCTGGATGATCGAAACCTGTCCAGAACTCCGCCGCCTCTTCTGGGTCGTTCACCGTCGGGTGGGATTGCTTATGACTGCGTGCACGATCGTTTCTTGGTCCGACGAGTTTGGTCGCGTGTCATGCTTGTGATTCTTTTTCTATTTTTATTTATTCATTTATGGGTTCAAGACGTTTTGCTGATGAATCTTTTTCCGATGGCATTTGTGGAAGCAAGGAGACGAGTTCCCTTAATGTCCACGAAAGCACGCCAAAAAGATTGTCCCTTTCGTGATAAGCTCGCGGCTTTTTGTTAAACATCATTGCCGACGAATTGTTATGGAGGTCGATTTCGAGAATCCAGTTTGTTGTCGGTGAAGTCCGAATGTTCGCACCTATATTGCGAGAGAAACTGCTCTTGTTCTGTTGTCTTTGTGTCTGATTATTGACTTGTTTGAATAAGGGAGCGAGGATTGATATCTTTCTTTATATCTTATTTCATGGATATGTCAAACGTGTTCTGTTTCTGTTTGGGCTCATCGACCTTTTCTGGAAATTGGGTGCCTTTTTGTCATGAACTTGATGATCTGATTCACTATGACTTATTTTACGCAGGTTCAAGCGATATGGTGGATTTGTTCTTTCATTCATTTAGCTAAAGCATATAAGAGCCTTTGATTGGTTGAGAGAGGGTGCTGCTTCTCAGAGGTGGCTCGGCTTCTGTGAGCTCAGTGTCCTCTCTCATTTGCCTTCAGTCAGCTCGTTTGTTCTCCTTCGAAGGCTTTTCTTTTCCTGAAAGCACTCGTCATATTCGAATCTCATCAACAAGATCAAGACTTTCTACAGAAAATCAATTTGTGGATTGAATCTGACACAATGGGGTCGGTTTGCTGCTGCTTGCAATCTGGAGACTTTGAAGACGTTCTCCGGAGCAGTTCTGCATATAGGAACTGCATCTGCTTTAATTGCGTGGTTGATAATTTTCTATACATGGTATGTTGCAGCTCACAATCGCACTTTTAGTGGCTTAACAATATATATATATATATATATATATATGTATATGTTTCACTTTGCTGACGAGCTCCATGAAATTCAGTGATAGAAGTGGTTTTCAATTGTTGCTGATTAATTGCCATGAAAAAGCCTGTCATTGATCACTGAAAATATACATGTTCAGTTAAAATCTGGCTGCATTCATGCCCTTGCTCTTATGTTGCCTTATCGAAGTGTGCCTCCACGATTGGAGATTGACCAGGGCTCAATTTTTTTTTTTTCCAATGGAGTTGGCAGTTTGTTATTTTCTGTGTCATTAGTCAGATTGGAAAGCATGGTTTAAATGACAACAAGGGGAGGAAAAGTGATATTGAAAAAAACTTGGATCCTCTGTTATTCCCCATTGGCATGATATGACTTTCTAATGTCTACTTAGTCTATTATTCATCGTTTACTGTACTGGGAAGAAGCATGTAGTAACGAGATACTCAAAATGCCCATGGTATATTGTTAAGAGCGCTTTATTGCTGCCTGCTACCAGACACATGGCGAGTGTGCAAGAGAGCGAATGATCATAGGACCAGTTGGAGGACGAGATGAAAAGAGAGTGTGAGAAACAAGAAAAACAATTAATGGGTCAATGAAACTCTGTTAACAGTTATTAAGTTACTGAGCAGAAATGTTGCTCTGTGGTCCCTACCAGGTTCCCTCCTTTTCGTAGACGGTGTTATTGTTATTGAGATTTATGTTGAGGTAGGGCTACTTTTCTGATAGATTTGTGCATCCTTGAGCTTCAAGCCCACATCTTGTACTGAGCCTTGATGAGAACATCAAAATAATAAAAATAATTATCTTGAAGAGGATTTTTTAACTGCATTCCGCATTTCAATCATCTGTTTTGACACTGTCATCATGATCTGCAGTACACGATGCTATTTCGAAGAGAGATTTATGCCGTCCCTTCTGTTGAGGAAGCATCCACAATGGCTTCTACAGCGTCGCCTGATAATTATTTTTCTGACATGTACCACTCTCCTCCAAGGCCTTTGCCCTATGATGCAGAGCCAAGACATTTACACATGCAGAGGGAGGGACTGGTTCCAAGGCATGACAAGGGTTCAAGTCATGCCAATGAGGAATCAGAACCTCTTAGAAGTGACACGGATGGGGAATCGGATAATATTTGCTCAGAAGGCAAATTGACTAACTATGCACGTGAAAAAGGTTTTGAAGAGCAACCTCATAAGACCTCACTTAGACTTTCCTCGGTGAAAGCTAATGCTGATATTGGGCATTTTTATACGACATCAGAAGAGGAAGATGTTTGTCCGACGTGTCTTGAAGGTAAAACTTTTTGTTTTAGAAGATTGGTTGCTTATTGCTTAGCGGGCTAAGCTAATTTTGAATAACAGAAGTGCTGAATAAGTTGGAGAAAAGGGATGAGACATAATCGTAGATGAGTTCAACTTGTTCACTTTCATGCCTAGATGTAGTTGAGTTTCTTGCAGTTTGTAAACTATTTACAGATCCTATCTGCTGGTGAACTTGATGTTTATTCTAAAAGAAATTACCTTACAATTGTATACTTTTGTGCTTTTCTTTTTTCCTGGAAATATGCTGGCAAAGTCACAGATTCTTTAAAAAAAATTTTGAAAAGGAGAAGTTTCATCTAAAAAAGAATGACGACAAGCTTTTGTGAGAACTAGGGAACTACTTTCATCAACTTGGAATTTGAGTCTGATGATTGCTTCTGACAGTGGCAGCAGAAATATTGCGTGCAAGTGTATCTGTATTCGGTTTGTAGTTTTGAAACATGTCTTTGTTATTGTTTAAATTGTTGATGTTCTCGATGAATTCTATCAATTTTTACTGCTTACTACATGCAGAATATACGCCTGAGAATCCAAGAATAATGACAAAGTGCTCTCACCATTTCCATCTTGGTTGCATATATGAGTGGAAGGAGAGAAGTGACAGCTGCCCGGTATGTGGCAAGGTAATTCTTTTGCTAGATTCCGATGGCATACATATGTACATACATACATAAGTACCTTCAGACGTACGTACGTACATACATATGTATGTTGTGACTTTTGTGCTCCGATGGTTGCTTCACTGTGGCAGACCACAATTCTTAGTTTTTTCTGAGCTCACGGACTGAGACCTTTCCGGGGGAAACCTTTTTTCCTGGGAAGGAATTGAGATTGTTCCTACCTCTGCTTTATGCACATTGGGTTGTAATCATTCTAAGGACAGGTTAAGATCTTTTTACAAAAGAAGAAATGCTATTGGGTTTTCAACCTGTTGGTTGATGTACCAGTAGTTAATTGCTGGGCTTGATAACTTTTGAATGTTTATACTGTCCTTACTAATTGCCTGGACAAGTCCTGTCCATACACAGGATAGGCTGGGATGCTTGCAGCTTATTGGTTTATAATTGGAGGCTTTCTTTTTATCTGGGGATTCTGCCAGGCTGGGTAGAAATAAAGATTATCGAACAATTAACTAAGAAAATTGCAGAAAATACTATTATATTGCTAGCTCCATGAGCTTCTATGGTTGAGCATGCTGTAGACATTTCAGTAGCCTCTCACCAACTGATAGTTGTGGTTTCTAATAATTTTGCCTGTTCACGAGTTATGGGATCACTATATGTCTTTTATATTGATTAAGAGGCAGTGCCATTTTGTGTGGCAGTTCGGAAATATCAAGATTTTCTTCTGGAATTTCCACTGTTTTCTTTGCCTAGTTGTGTGCTTAATTGTTTCTTTTTCTGTTTGACAGGTGATGGTGTTCGATGAAACTTGATCTTTGGCGATTGCTCATGTTGAGGATACTGTCATCACCGGGAAGAGATCCTGTCAATATAGTTGATGAAATGTAAAGAAGCCTCTGTGCATATTCCCATTTCTCAAACATTCTCTTCAATATATACCTTCTAAATTATCTTCATACTATTTTAGACTTGGTTATGCCGCTTGAAACTGCAATTGTAAATATGAGGGAAAGCTCGAGTGCATATTGGGAAATGGATTTATCTGGTCACTTCTTTCAATTTCTGGGTCTAGTTTAGCGATAGATACATATAGAAGATAGAGTGAAGTGGCCGACCAGAGGGCACAGCGTCTTGCTTTCGCAATAGGCCGTCCTTGAGTTCTTCTCTCTGAATTTGCTAATATGCGAACTCTGCCCTTGGTAGAGCAACGTGCGAGACTGCACATCTAGTTTCTTCAGGTTTTGCTAGGCTTCTCGAGTGAGATTTGAAATGAAATGCTTAATGTCGGTCCTAGCGCATGACTTTGCTTCTGTAATTAAGTCAAAAGTACAAAGAACAGAAGTTTAAAGTAGCTGTGGATTCTCAGGCAAAGCACCTAAGCTTTTCACGGTGCCTTCTGTTCACTCAAAAAGAGAGCACCAGAGTAAAAGGTTGGATGTTTATATTTTCCCAATCTCTGGATAATCGAAATGTAAATAGATCAATCGTCACATATGCGAGACGGACGATTTTGCATATCCATAGAGCACATCAGAAGTGGACGTTGGTCTGTCGAAACAAGGTGTTGGTAGGCACGGCAAAAACAGGCAAAACCAGATCCAGCAAAACTTCCATGAACCGTAAGAAATTTATTCACTCATTGTTCCCATGTAGTATTTATAGTAAAACAGATAACATAACTTGTTTTTTAATTTTGAATGAGTAAACACAAGCACTACATTTTCATTTCGTCTAGTTTTTGCTAGTGATAACCTCAAAGGCTCGTAGGAACACCTCGGGGGGCTGGCCACCACTCAATATGTGCTTGCCATTTATCTGTTGATAATAATGATATCAGAAAAAGTATCTCTATGTCATCCAAAAAATTAAGGCAAACTCTGAGAGAGAGAGAGAGAGAGAGAGAGAGAGAGAGAGAGAGAGCATTGTTTACCACAAAATGCGGAACCCCCGAAATGTTCGATGAGTACTGTTTGAGCTCGTCATTTACCTTGATGGAGCAAAAGAAAATTATTAAAAGGTTAGTGAGATTCTTACGATTGGTGGCAAGTATCTGAAAGCGGTCAAAACTAAAAAGTTTTACTATGGAAAACTTCAACATTAGTAAAGGATATTTAAAAAAATCACGAGAAACAGAGATAATACTTTCCCGAGTAAGCTTAGAGAAATCAAATCTTTAAGTCTGAAAGCTCCTTCGGGATACAGAATTAGTCATGCACTTTCTCCTGATCTCTGAGAGAGAAAGAGAGAGAGAGAGAGAGAGAGAGAGAGAGAGAGAACCTCTTGCAGTCCATTGTTTGGATTATCTAGAAACTCAGCTGCCCCGTCCACTCCAGCCTTGGCAGCAGCTTCCACAAGGAATTCTCTGAATCCAGATTGTACAAAGTGTCAACTTCGTGTTTACACTAAAAATTAGAATGAAGACAAGCAAGTTTCCACAAAAGAATGTTGAAAAGAGCTTCATTTCTAGCTTCATCTTAAGTATAGCTTAACCAAATTTCCCCAGGGATAGAGTAACCTGGAAAATGGTCTCTTTATGATTCAAGTGAAAAATCAAGAACATACAATGAAGCTGGTCACCCTCTTTTATTTTCCCCTTTCATTTGATGTTTTCTCAGAATATGAGGATGTTACGCTAAAAACTAGCAAAGAATGCTCCTCTCTCCCAGCTTAGTAACCTTTATCCAGGATAATTAGCACACCCAGCAGAGATGTCCTTGTGTCTTACTCTCACATTCTAGCAATATCAATAACAACCATAATGGTTCGGGGAGATTTTATGGATATCTTCCAGACAAATTGGGCAGTAGTATCAGCTGAACCAATTGGGGAAGAGGCTTAAACTATTCAATGAATGTTTGACACTATGGCTGCAGAGGACTTTAGATTCAAAAATACTATTCCCAATGGAATAAAGAAAATTCTTAAAGGAAAAATACATGGGAAAAGAAGAAGCATCTTAAGAGGCGATCCAGTGATGAGGAATTTTCCAAAGCTCAGCAATCACTTTGATGGGTGCATCTACACATACAACCACATGCAGCTCAATGCTAGTACAGAAAATGCACTTACCTGTCCCCAATGTACCTTCCCTGGGTGAAGTAGCCAATGAATAGCTCCTCCACAAGTTTATGTTGCTTCTCGAGCCCCTGTGTCCCAGCATAGTATATAAGCCTGTGGCTATCCACAGTATTTCCCCTGTTCATGTATCATATATGTTACCAATATTCCCAGCACCACCTCTTGCTTTGGAAATTTAAACATCCGATGTATGCATGATATCGTAAGCATCTTACGTGAGACCAGACATGTTGTATTCTAATCCGATGCCTCTAAAAACCTGTTAAACGTGCAAGATATATAAAATCATTAGTTGCATAAGCAACAAATTTATGATATTCCAGAAAAGAGAGGGAAAACCTCGTGCATTCGAGCTTCCATGCCTTCTGATCGAGATCCAAACTTTTTCAGGTAATACTCTTTTTTGTTTACACCTTCTTTTGGGGCAGATGGATTCAGAAAAAAAGGATGCCATTTGATCTGCAGGTCAATGAGACCTCAGTGAGAATGGAAACGCACCATGGTGAAAAGGCACACATGCGTATGTGCAAGTATGTGCCACAGAGAGAGAGAGAGAGAGAGAGAGAGCCTCAAAATCAAACTGATTCTTTGCAGTGGCTATAGCCTTGTCCAAATTCTTTTTGCCAATGCAGCACCACGGGCAAACAGTATCTGAACTAATGTCAATTCGAATAAGCTTCTTCCCAGCATTGTTATCAGCTGACTCAGCCATAATCTTCACTGATCGGCAGATATTCTGGATAACATAGATGAATCAGATTCTTATCTGTCCAGGATAGCATCAGTACTAGACTCTTTATTGCGAGACAACCGCTTCACAATTATCAAGCAGATGAAAACACAAATATTCCTAGGCAAGGAGATTACATCCATAATAGAGGGTACTGCTCAATTTCACTCCAATCATGAAGAAGTTGTTTCTACTCCTGCTGAATATTGGTAGTGGTTCCTGGTAAATGTTCTAGCCATCACGACTAAGCATTTGAAGGACAGAGCAAAGTATTCATTTCCTCAGTCAGTGCACTAATAATACTATGAACTAAACAACCAAGACTCGTCTACAAAATTGATTTTGGTTAGTAATGTGGCAGACTCCTTCAGGTAATATGACCCGCCAGTTTGAATATCAGGTCAGTAGCAGTTTTCACATTACTCAGCTAATGGATTTCAAAAACCATCTTAGCATCCCAGCATCACCGTTCTCCTGATGCGTAGGCTACATCTATCCAAAAATTCAATTATCCGAAAACATGACTTTGGTACACATCATCTGCCCCATGATTATACACTCGAAATGGGGGGGATTGGAGTTGGCCAAAGGAGAATCCCCATTTCAGAGGTGGACTCCAATTTTCAGCAGGAATCAAAGATTGTTACCCTCCAATAGTTGCCTTCCCGAAGATATAATGCAGCGCGAATGTTCGTCAAGACCCGCAGAACAAAGATGATCAAAAGTCAAGCTGCTGCCTGACTAATTCTACTGTTGTCAAAGGAGATGAAGGAACCTTTGCAACTCCTCCTCAACCCAACCTACCGAGACAAAACTCTCCTTCCCCTCATTCATCCGCAATCAAGACCAACAAACCCATGTTCAACAACCAGAACTTACGGAGTCGCAGCCAAGATTTCACGTTCACCCACCCAAAAAAAAAAGAAAAAAAGAGAGAGAGACAGAAACCCGAAAAGAATTTGAAGCGACAGTCCTTACTACCCCAATCGACAGAAGGAAAAGTCCAACCTTTTCCAGGGGCAGGCGATCGCAGAAGGATAATTCAACAAATGAGCTGCACAAACAAGGCAGGTGAAGATGAAGATGAGGGTCACCTGAAAATTTCGAGAATGATCTGGAGCTGCTGCTCTGAGGAGAGAGACCCACCGCGACGGTGGACTTCGACCGTTTAACGTCCTCATAAAGCGTCGTTACCTACCACCCCGAATTTCCAGCATTAAAAAAAAAAGGATTTTATCAGATTTATTATTTCTTAAAAAATAGATATTCAGGAGCTTCCCCGACCAAAGCGTCAACGCTGACGTCACCTCGACATGGCAAGAAAGGTGCTTTTTTCTTAGGGAAAAGTGTTAAAATCAATTTAGCTTCTAACATTTTTAATTATATTAATTTAATTCTAAGCCCGTCAATTAATTATTTTTATTAAATATGATTAGATATTACTGGCACCAACTTCCATCGATTTATATGGTGCTTACATGATAGTATTTTAATAACTTTCAATTTTTCCATATTTCCTTTTTTTTTTATCTCTCTTCCTCCTCTTTTGATTGGCTACAGTCAACCCTAGCAAGGGAGAGGGCGAGTGTAGGCCGCCCTTACTAGATTAAGAGCCGTCTAGGGGACAGATGGCCTCGATCTGATCCAAGCGATGCTCGGTGAGGCTGCCGTAACTTGAGTCGAGGCGAAACACTATTCAAGTTTTATCTATAAGAGATTAATAACATGTTTAAGGTAAGAGGTAAATCAATTCAAAACCGATTTCGATTCGGGTATCGAAGCGGAACCGAATCAATTAGGGCGCCAGCGCCAGACTGGTTCCGTCTTGAACCTCCCTTGAGTCGGCCAGGTAAGGCGGGTCTGGACCGGTTCCTGAATTGGATCGGCCCGATTGCTCGCCCTCTTCAGTTTGGGCCGAACTTCTAGAAGATTCCATGGGCCATGAAACGATCAATTTCCTCCCGACGCCGCCTTCCGTAAAGACGGGAACGTCGTGTGTCCTCCTCCTCTTCAGCTCATTTTTCTCCATTTCTCCTTCTCCTTCTCCTTCTCCTCCTTCCTTCTTCGGATTCTCTCTCCTGATCCAGGTACGCCACTCTCACCATTCCCTCTCCGTTTCCTTTCTTGCCAAAGCGATTGCTGGATCACGAGTAATGCCCGCTTCCAATGTCGCGATTCCGGTCGCAATTAGCTGCCTAGTTCATCGTTTACGGTTTTTCCCGAAGAACGAATTGGGTTCGGTTGATATTCGTCAGGTGTCGTTCCATCCGTCCGCCCGAGCTGAACGCCCGTGTCGATTGCGTGCTGATTTGTGGTTCTGTGATCGTGCGGGTGTTGGGTGTAGGTGGAGGAATACATGGACATTGACGACGTACTTGGGGATGCACGGGCTGTGAGCTTCCCGACGAAGAGCGCAATCTACGTGTGGGGGTACAATCAACGCGGGCAGACGGGAAGGAAGGACAGAGAACGTCAGCTAAGGATCCCCAAGCAGCTCCCGCCTGAGCTTTTCGGGTGCCCGGCTGGGGGCAACGCGCGGTGGTTGGACATTGCTTGCGGCCGCGAGCATACCGCTGCCGTTGCGTCGGACGGGTCTCTTTTTACTTGGGGTTACTCTCTCTCTTCATTTGATGCATCCCTTTTGCGTACTGTCAAATCTGCATATTAGTTTGATGGCCGGCGACTCAATTCAAAAACAACGAAGCAACAGCAGAACAGCAACGAACTAATCCTCGCCCAGTTGGCTATATATATTTTTTATGCCCTAGCATACATGACTTTGACGGTGGATTTACCTATTAAGTTTGAAGAATCGACTCATAAGACGCCGTGGTCTTAATTATGATGATACATAGCCGAAGATAATTGGTTTACCTACTTAGATTGCGGTATATAATTGAATTATAAAACACTCTGTAACCCACGTAGATGGAGCCCACTTACGTACATAATTTTGGCATTTTTACTGTTTCTCATTTCTGGGAGACATGAGCAAGTAAAAATGGCTTGAATCTTTTTTAATATTTAAAGAGGTTTGTGTCGGTGCTCATGTGATTTCATGACCTCCTTATCATATATTCATGTTTGGCAGTGGATTAAGCTAATTCCGATATAATCTTTTTTTCTGAAATGTAACTGGGTGCTCTCTCTTTTACATCCTGAGGCCTGATTTTTATATTGTCGGGTCATAATTGTATGACAGTTTAGTATTCACTAATCATTATATCCATACATCTGCCAACCATGGTGCTTACAGTGTTAACAACACAGCCTTCCACGTGAATATGCTCTCAGGGGCTAATGACTTTGGTCAGCTGGGAGATGGAACAGAGGAAGGGAGAAAATTCCCCAAGAAGGTCAAGCAATTAGAGACGGAATTTGTGAAGTCCGTGTCATGTGGAGCACATTGTACAGTTGCTATTGCAGAGCCTCGTGATAATGATGGAAGTGTATCGACAAGCAGACTTTGGATTTGGGGCCAGAATCAGGTCTTTCTTTCTGTCCTTATGGGAAATTTAAGATCCAACTTTAGGACATTCAATGGCCATTATAAGTAATCTCTTTTTTGTTTATTCCAGGGATCAGATTTTCCACGTCTATTTTGGGGAGCTTTTACTCCAAATACGGTATGTACTTGACATTCATCCCAGTGCAGATTACATGGTGGGAATCACAGGTCTTGCTGTGGTTGCGACTGTCTTTTTTTGACTTAGTCTTTACTTTGTTGACACCTTAATGTTTCCAATGGTTAAAGTTAGTAAAAATTCTAGATTTGAGATCCCCTTCGTGGCAAAACTTGTTTCTTGACCAAAAAAATTAGGTTAGCATCTTTAGTATGATGAATGGCTATACTGCATTTCTCTAAGCAGGAAGGAATTTAAGTTGATGACGTAGCACAAAAGTTCACTCCTTAGTGCATCTTATGTCATGCTTTAGGTTGTAAATGTCACAAGCTCTCCTGAAGACTAAGAGGTGGAGAAGCTGTTGAATCAAACTTATTATTTTTGCTCATAGCGGAGGATTAAGCTTGTATGTTTAACCATAATGTCTGCTTTGGGTACGTTGATAGAGGATATAATCATTTTTAAATAGTAGTTATGTCTGCTTCATAGGACAAAATTATGCAAGGATGTTGGCAAAGTTTTGCCTTATTGAGTCTCCCCATTGATGTCTTGCCATATTCAGCATCTATATTCCCCAGATTAATAAAGATTCTGGCGCCTGTTGTACTTGAGCAATCACGGAAACCCTGTGCTTTTAACTGGAAAATTGATTTGCCCATCGTTGTTAAATGTGGTTGTTGGTAGGGCAAGAAAATTAATAGCTTTTGCACGAGAATTAGTCGTGTCTTCTTTCAGGAGCAAGTTACTGTGTGGTGGTTCTAGTGCGTGATGAAGTGATAGTTGTTGCTTCAAGAGCTTGGCTGAAATTTAAAATTTCATGACGATAGGTGGGATCTTAATTTTCATGATATTTGTTACTCTGCTTAGCCACGTTGATTGTTATTTTGTGAGACCAATTTGATTGGCAGTCGGGTTTTTCTGGACACAGATCATTTAATGAATTTTAATAAGGAATTCCCTAGAATTTCTCTTGGATCTTTTATTCTTGCTGTTTTTAGCAGTTATTGAAGTAAAAAATGGTTGCGAAGAAAGTGTTTTTCTGATATTCCCTTTTCTTGATTAATACACATGAATGTCCTTTATGCTTCTTCAAAGTGCTCTGGGAGATTGATTTGGCCAGAAATCAGAGACTGCTGAAGATTTTTTCTGCTTGCTAAATTTTTGCTTGTCTTTCGCCTTGGTAGTTGGTACTTAAATGAATTGGTATATAATTCTGTTTTTTGAGGCTAGATCATTACATGTGGCTATCGTAACATCCAAGAATACTCTAGAAACCATTGGTGAATTCTGGAGTTGGAGATAACAGGCTTGACTAAATGCCTTGTCCTGTCTGTTTCTCTGCTGATGGATAATTTTTTACTGTATAAGGTGCTCCATTGGAGGCCTTAAGGGTGATAAAAGGATCCTTGCTGTGTTGACACTTCTGAGTGATTGGTCCTGTACTTGTTTACCTTTATGGTTCTTGGCATCAGGTTTTACTGCTTATTTTACAAGCATTAGAATCTGTCTTAATGGTGGAGCTCCATTTCCCACAGATAATTCGTCAAGTAAGCTGTGGAGCTGTTCATGTGGCGGCTTTATCAGAAGAAGGTCTTCTGCAAGCTTGGGGTAATTATCCTTGCTAGTCTTTTCTTCCTTCAAAAATTGTTGACTTGCGTTGACTTGCAACTTGCAAGTCAAAACTCTGGTACAAGTGTTGGTGTGAATAGTTCTTCGTTTACATTTCCGAGATCTAGCTGATGGAGGTGGAGAACATGTGAGCTTGCTTCCCTTTTCCTGCCTTTGGTAATTAGAATTAATCAATGTTCTTGTAAAATCAGGCTACAATGAGTGTGGTCAGCTTGGCAGAGGTATTACTTCTGAGGGACTTCAGGGGGCTCGTGTGATAAATGCTTATGCCAAGTTCCTTGATGAAGCCCCTGAGCTTGTGAAGATTACCCATGTGTCATGTGGAGAGTACCACACGGCAGCTATATCAGATGAAGGCGAGGTGTAAGTGTTCTAAGATGGAGATAGGCTCTTCTTTTAAGATTGAGATTGTGGTTATCCGCATGGCACAACTTTTCTGAAAGTTGGAGAAAATCTTCTCATGGGAACCTCACATCCAAGGGAGACGGGCATCCCAGAAAGCGGATGCGACTTATGCGCAAGTTTCTTACACAGCTTCATTATTCCAAAAAGCAAAGGACTTGATTTTCTTTATTATTTCTTTTTGAATTTGTTATTACATTTTTCCTTATCTAATGGTAAATGCTGATCAATTTTTTGAATTCGTTGTTACATTTAGGATTCCTTTTCTCAGTGAATACACTGTTTAATGGCCATGGATTCCAGAGAGATATTCATTGCTGTTGTTGGTATCTGTTCTTTCAGTAGTTTGTTTTGGTAGAAGATTCCTGCTAAGAGTCATATAGAACTGAAAACAGCAAATGATAAAAGATCTGTTGTTTGATATTACCTCTGCTGAGTATAGTATAAGTAAGATTTTCACCACTACTAAAAGAAACTTCCTTTTTGTTTTGACAGTAGCTTGCATCTGTTAATTTAATACAAATATCCTGTTTTGAGGATTAACGCGATTTTGGATGAGCTATTGGAATAACTAAAAGCACTTGAGTTTTTGCTCTAAGAGTAGTTATGTGTTGCGAGTGAAAGAACTTTGTCCCTTTTCACATCTAATCTTTGGGAATCTTGTGTCTGCTCTTATCAATTTGCCTTTTGGGAGTCATTAGACCCATGATGATAACTTTTGGGACTTTGCAGTTACACTTGGGGCCTAGGAAGCATGGGCCAGCTGGGGCATTGCTCCCTTCAGTTTGGGGATAAGGAGTTGTTACCGAGGAGAGTTGTTGCCCTTGATGGGATACACATAAAGGATGTTGCATGTGGTGGTGTACACACATGCGCTTTGACTCTCCAGGGAGCGCTTTATGCTTGGGGAGGTGGTCAAGCAGGACAGCTGGGCCTTGGTCCCCAGACTGGGTTCTTCTCATGCATTCCTAATGATTCTGAAACGTTTTTTCGAAATATCCCTGTTTTAGTTGTTCCAAGTGGTGTTCGACTTGTTGCATGTGGACATTCCCACTCGCTCATATCGACTAGAGATGGAAGGATACATGGTTGGGGTTATAACAATTATGGTCAAGCAGCTAATGAGAAAACTACTTATGCTTGGTATCCATCTCCAGTTGATTGGTATGAAACATTTAGTTGTTAAGTATTAAATGCCCGATCCTGCATTCTTCTCTCCTAATGAGATTTGTCTAATACAGGTGTGTGGGGGAAGTACGTAAACTAGCAGCTGGTGGTGGTCATTCAGCTGTTATGACTGATGCATGTTCCCTGAAGGAACTCTGTGAATTTAGGCTTGCAGACACTGTTACATTAATGAATGCTTCTCAAATCGAGGATGTTGCATCCAGAACTGGATCAGATGCATTAGCACGCCTATGCGAGAGACTGAGGTAGTTTATATTTGTGTTTGGCAGTTTATGTTTGTGTTTCTGGTTTATTCTCCTCTCTTTTTAGTTCCTCGAAGTTACATTATTAGCTCTTTTCTTTGGTTAAGTGGCATATTTTGGTGCTCTACCAGTTAAAACGTACCCAATGAAAACTCGATATTTTTTGCCTGCAAATTGTAGTTTATTGTGTTATCGATATTTTTAAGGACTCTGATGAATTACACATTGGGTTTATTGCTTATGAGTCTAGAAGAGTATCCAACAGTTCGGTATTAGCTTAGGTTTAGTAAAAATGTTAGAGAGAAAATGTCATTCTCTGTTATTACCTGAGCACCTGTCGTCTTGTTTATAGTACTGTTGCTCAGGAATGGTTTATTCTGATAAGAGCCTGGACTTTGGAACCTCTCCCTCTCTCTCCCCCACTTTTTAGGAGTAACCAGCCATGTCACTCTTTGTTTATACAGGGAGGATTTACTTGATGGTCGGAATCATGGGATTGAAGATGAAGAGCCTGCTGCTGGGAAGAACTGAAATGATTGATAACTCTGTTTACTACACCATTCGTAACATGCTTTGCTGATGGTCATCCCCGCTGGTCAATTAGGCAGGGTAATTGCTAGTAAGAAAAAATAAACCACAAAGTCCAACTGGGGCATTTAGGTGATTTATCATTGGCAACTGGTCAGTACTAATTACCTGGCCTTTTGCTTAACAAGTCTGGTATTAACTATCGACCAGCAGATAAACATAGATCAGCCAATGTGTATATTTGATTGCTGATGGTATTCGATGTGCTTCAACTCTTGGCTATCTGTGCATCAACTCAACTCGGGCTTTGATGCTTATGGTGCTTGTTCCTTTTGATTACTTGTGGCATTAGTTGGGAAGGATTAACATGAATATGCAGAGGATTTTGTTGGGCTTCTTCGGGTGCGCCGCTTGTTTTTACTTTCGGTGTGAATATTAGGCTTTCTTTAAAAAAAAGGTTAACAACGCTTGGCTAGATTTACTTACTTTACCCCACCCCCCAAAACCAAAAAAAAAAAAAAAACGCTTGGCTAGAAGCAGTCTTTAAGAAGGAATATCGGAGACAACATAAGCAGGGTGTTAGTGTATCTGGAAAAAAAGTACAGGTTAAGTAGAGAAATGTGATGTGATTTATTGACATCAGGATGGAAAAACAAACTGTGCTAGAATTTTAAAGACATAAAACAGGCAAAGCATGACTCTTACTATTGTTGTATTTCATGTGATCAAACTTTGCACTTAATTGAAGGTGACTCAGACGTGAATTATCGTTCATTTTATGTTTCTACAGTCACTCTCTTTTATCCCTTCCCCCTCTCGCAGGATGTGTTACTTGCGTATCTCGACCGTGTCCCAAGTTTAACTTCTGCGAAACTGGTAATCTTCGAGTGAGGAGAACTATTAAAATGTAGTAAACATCTCGAGATAGGGGATATATCAAAAGGAATTGGATAACCAATTATTTCCTTATAATGGAGTAGTTCCGACATAGAGAACTTTACACCGAGCATAGAGGGTCATATATAGGAAGCCCCGAGTTAAAACGCGCGCTGTGACATAACCTTGTAGTGACGTGAAAAAAGGCTTTTGGCTGTAGTTAAAAGCTGATGCCGAGAAGAATGCTGTCGGTCTCTATCTTTACTCGTTAGGACAGCGTATCATCCAAGGCGGCATGAGGGTATTGGCAGCTCGGGCTTGAGATCTCTCCTCTTGTTCTGCAACTCCAAGTACCTGCCTCGTCTGGAGCGTGTTGCTGCATCAACATGGCCAGTTTACTTGCCAATGCTACAGCTAGGCTTTGCCACCATCGGTTCATTTATTCATTTTCATATGAGATGATGGCGTCAAGTTGTGAAGTCCATTCATCTCGGTCTATACACTACGATAGCCTCGTTGTTCTTAGACAGTCTTGACTCATGTTCAGACTCCACACAATTATCCCTTGATTTCGCACATCTAGCGTGTATTAGAACTAGATAAGGAGCATTATGCATTAAAAGTGGAGAAACTACGAACCTTGTACTCATCAAGGAACTGCTAATTCGGCTACCAGTAACCTAGAAGTGTATAGGGACAAAGGCTGGTCCTAGGGTTTGCACAGTGGAGACGATCACCAGCGATCTTGGATGGACTGGGAATCTGTCTTCCTAATTAGACTAACCAAATAACATGTAATATAAAAGCTAATGTCCACAAGAGATATGCCTATCAAAGTTTTAGAACTGTCTATTGATTTGAGTTCTTGCAAATATAACTTTTTTCAAAACTACAGATATATTTTACTTTTTTCTTTTGTTATTAAAGAATAAATAATTTAACAAATTGCTTGAATTCATGTCACTGGTTAGAAAGTCACTGTAGATTTCCACCTAAGATCTTACTATTTTCCCTACATTCGCTTGTATATGTGGTAAAGCAAGCTCATCAAGACACATTTTGCTTCCTAAATTTTGATATGACAAATTCATTTTTTATTTTTTGAGATGTTATGACTGTACCTATGTAGAGAGAGAGAGAGAGAGAGAGAGAGAGAGAGAGAGAGAGAGAGAGAGAGAGAGAGAGAGAGTACCCAACAGTGAGGGAAGGAAGAGGCAAAGAGGGTTGTAGCATGAAGGAGGATGTGGTCGGTGCTAGGGTTTGCTGCTCCCACTGCTCACTCTCTGTCATTACCTTCTCATTTTCTTTGATCTGCTTTTTTTTTCCAATAAGAAAAAAACCAAAAAAAAAAACAATGTCACCATCTTATAATTTCTGGAAGGAAGAATTAGAAAATTAAGAGGCCAATTCAATGAAAATTTGTGTACATAATCACCTTCTTAGACAGCATGTTGTTCTGCTCCAGTAAAGCTTTTTCCTGTTGCATTATATATAAAAAAAGGTAGACGGTTTACATAACCACAAATTCAACTCGGTTCCTCTATTTGTCAGCTCCTACTATATGTTACTGTTGAAATGATAACCTAGACAAAAAAACCTATGTATTGGCTTTGTTGTGCTCATTAATCCATATGCCCCCAACAATTCAAAACTTATACGCATTATTTGTAAAAAATGATCACACCTTTTCATAGAGTAATGTTGGGATTCCAAAAACCCAATTTCAAAATTGACTTGTAAAGTATAATGTGATGGTAGATAAGTTTTAGTCAAAAATGAAGAAGAATCCGTCACGCTACTTTGTATATCGGTTTTATATATCGGTTTTTTGCATATATACATATAATGGAGTTCCACCGTTCTAGGCTCGAGGCTTCATAACATGATGATCGTCCAATGAATGTTAATTACATGAGATATTCAATGGTCAGTTGTTAGTTACTCTATTGTTATGTTGAGATGTTCTTTATCAGTTTAATGAAGTTAAAAGTTTCATAATCTAAAGTAAGCTGGGATACCAAAAATTATAGCCTCACACGGGTCCATCAATCACTGATCAGCATTCGATCCAACATGAAACAACAACAACAGTGATCTTCCCCTACACGACCATATGAAATTGCATTCGGACGCTCATGAAGCCCAAGCTCTTACCTTCTTTTGCAGCTGCGAAATCGACTCGTGCATGAGTTGGTTCTGTATAAGACAAACGAAAGAAAAGAGTCAAAAAGAAAGAAAGAAAGAAAGGAATTTTCATTTGCACAAAGAACTTCAACAAAATAAAAGGCGCAACTTATAAAGGCTTAACCTTTCTGGTCCTGATGCGCTTAAGAGATGTATCAAGCTGCTGCTCCAAGTACTGCAGCTCTCTCAAACTTAAGGGATCAAGCTCTTCTCCAGCCAAGTTTCTGCACTGATCAAAACCATGTTTATGCATTCGTTTCACGTCATCACTGTGTGCAGAAACTAAATTGCCATCGACCAGTTATGTCGATTGATATCCTTAGAGACATCATGCATCGTTAATCTCTCCATAGAGATGATCACATGCTTGTCATAAACTTCGAATTTTAACTTGGGTGATGGTCCATGGAAGTGTTATCTTAGCGACATAGACTTGTCATATCCATAAGATCTTCAAAAGATAATGCTGCGGAGTCTCTATCAATGCACTCCAAAATTGAGATGATCTCGATCCTCGTTACAATCAAAACAAGCGACTTCACTGGTGGGCATAAAGCATTTTGATTTCACATAGAGATGATGACTGCACCAGCCGCTTGGTCATCCGCTTCTAAATTGTTGGGCAAGAGACTCATTTGGGACTCACAAATCTAATGGGAATCGAGTGTCTAGCACAACTTGTCAGAGTTACTGTGTACATTAGTCTAAAAGATTGCACCAATCACATATCAAGAAATAGTGCAACTCATATGAGGTTGCACTTGAAAATAAGTTTCAGACGATTTTTCTTATTTATGATAAACATCATGAATAAAATGAGTTTATTCAATGTTCTTTTCGACTGGCCCCATATGCTTCCAGTGGCACTCTCTTTTTCTCAAAAGCCAAAATTCCAAATTGTTGTATCATTTTCAACCAACTCAAATGCTCAATGCTATTCGTAAACCGGATGCAAACTTAGTATTCCTCATGATGCTAAATTATTATTTAGGACATGCAAGTTTGCTAGACACACACAAACTTGTATTTACGTGGCTACAGAAGACGGTACCTTATGTTCCTCTGCAAGACTTCGATCCTAGCCACGAGCTTGGGATATTCTAGCGGCCAACTTCCCTACACAGGAAAAAAGATTACTTGAGGACAGTGCAATCAGAGTAATGCTAGGAATGCACGTGCTTTGTTTTATATAACAAGAAAACCACTTTAAGTACACAAATCTCGAGCTGATAAGATGTTCTTCTAACTCGCATATCACTTAAGAAACAAGCTGCAATTGATCTCTGATCAAATATGAAATTATTTACGTCAGATACATATAGTAGAAAATCGAACTCATATTGTGTCCTTAATCCATACATACTAGCATGTTGCTTAACCACTAAAGACCGATATAATATATGTCATCATGCATTTATCATTGTCTCCACATTACAAAATAGCACGACATTCAATGCGATCGATTGAGACAAGCTTTCTCGGGTTGGTGGGGGTACTGAAGATTGATGAGCAACAAAAGAAACCCTGAATGCACGAATCCCCCTTAGGGTGGTCCTGGCTCCGGACAAATAATGAGGATATGGAAACTAAAGCTAATGAAATGAATATGAAGAATAACGTCAGATCTGATTTACAAAATTATTTTACAAAGTGGCATGACGGATTTTTACTAAGTATAAGAATATAACCACTGATTTGAGT
This sequence comes from Melaleuca alternifolia, assembly GCA_019926035.1. Taxonomy (NCBI): domain Eukaryota; kingdom Viridiplantae; phylum Streptophyta; class Magnoliopsida; order Myrtales; family Myrtaceae; genus Melaleuca; species Melaleuca alternifolia. Next base: position 1,409,233 of record JAGKPW010002416.1, on the reverse strand, counting down.
ATTCATTCACAGTTTATCATGTCAATTCACACACACACAAAAGCTTATGTGAATTTGAGGTACGTGGCATGCTCACGCATGAGCATTACCGAGCAATTTGGTTTTGATGGTCGTTTTCGTAAATCTCTAATTCTTATGCAGATATTCTTCATGTATATTTAGATTCTATTATAATTCTTATGCAGATATTGCTTATGAATAACAGATTTTCTTTTGTAAAATCTAAATGTGATTAGATGAAAAAAATTAATACTCATGCAAAAGTAAGGATGTTCTTTTTCCAAATATAAGGCTTTCTTACTTTAATAAAAGAGAAAAATTAAATTTTTAGAATGTCATAATGGATATTATTTAGCGAATGTCTAATACATAGATTACTGCACAAATGTGAGTGAGTCTGATTCTGCATCTCTAATTCTTTTGCATATACTATTCGTGTATATGTAGATTATATTTTGATATAATATATATTAATATTATCCATTCTATTTAGAAATATCTATACAAAAACAGATGAAAGCTATTAAGGGGGGAAGTCCGTCCCCAGGGAGAGGGGAGGGGGGGGGGGGTTTACATTCTAATTGGACACTTTCATGTTCTTATTGATTCATATTATTCTCTGTGCTAGGTAATGTAATTATATCGAAATGCAATAAACATTGCAAAATTTTATCTTTCATGTTTTCTAATCGAAGAACACACCTGCATGATGGCCTTCGGATCCACTTTAAATAATACTCTGCATAACCTCCAAAGATAAGCTGGATTGATGTGAAGATCTAATATGTTATAACCTCTTGCGTCTTATTCTTGCACAATTCATGTCGACATTTAGAGTAATATAACAACTATAATCTTAGATCCCTGTAACGCAACATCTTATTATTGTATTGGTAGACCAGTCCTGGTATTCTTCGTTCCACTTATAAACCGTGGACAGATCAATGAATGATCCAACATTGGGATCTCCAAGAAAGTATCAAAGACAAAACTCTTCCCATTTATAAATTGGTAATAAAAGCCGTGCACCACTATACTCAAACCGAGATCCGAACGGCGCTGAGTCAAACATTGTTTAAACTTTGTTGGAGGGAGACCAATCTGTCTTCCCTAACATCCCCACCTACGACCAGACACACATGAGTCATTCATAGTTCTTTGTGAAATAGAATTAGTAGTCGTACACCAACGTACATCAACATGGCAAAAAGTTATTTTTCCAGGTTTTTCAGTAACAGTAGTCTTCGTCGCTTGCATGCAAGAAAGAGGGGGGGGGGGGGGGGGGGGAGGGATTACATTATCATAAACGTATAATTACAAATAGATATTAAAAACGTCCAATCAGAACTCTATATCTCTTTTCAATGGTTGGCAATGCATCAACTATATGTGTGCATAATGAGAAGTGCCACTATATCTCGATTTTTTTTACTATTGATCATATCTACGTCAACTAAAATGTAAAAAATCAAGAGTCTCTTGTAAGCCTTGTTTGGCCAGAGATGTAGCAAGATCACATAATCCAAATGCTTTCTACCACATCTTTTTGTAAATAGGGTTATAGCAATAACCCTAGCATTACATTTCTATGCAATGTTTGGTCCATTTGGTTCTTCTCACAAGGTGTTTGGCTTTTAGAGTCATTGTAATAGTTCTAGATAAGCATTTGCCTTCCATAATCAATTTGTGAATGTCTCACGTTTCTTAATTTTTCCTCTTTTTATACATTTTGGTTATAACTCGGCGAAGGCATCCATTCCTCATCATTCGCCAAATTTCACCTTTCTTCTCAATTCAATTTGAGAATATGTAAGTATACTATGGTCCTCAAGTTCCTAGTTTTCTTGTTCCAGTTTGTGTTTACAAAAATGGAAACTGAGAAAACATGGCAAGTTCTAACCGATAAGGGCTTGCTTGCTGCCCTGCACTTATCAGTTAGCTTTGACATTTACTTAAATTTTTTTTCCAATATCTTAAAATGAAAAAAAAATCATTGAAGTTTTTCACTTATATTTGTTTACTTTTTACCTTTTTCATATCTTGTGAGTTTGTTAAAATGCTTGAAACCTTTTGAAAATGATCTAATATTAAGATGCAGACTTACGTAATATTTTTTTTCATAATCTTTTTGGAATTTGAGAAATTTTTTTGAATTTTGAGGGGAAAGTGGAATAATTATTCTTTTACTTTTGAGATGTCCGAGCAAGTAAAAATGCAAAAGTTAAATAGAGAAGTCACTCTAATTAGACAACTTTCCTTGAAAATGAGAACAGAAATATCCGAAGTCCGTGCCACCCAACGGCCCCTTAACTTTTCCTGTTGTTTTTCCATTTTAGGACTCATAACGTACGATGATTATGTAGATTCAACCAAAAAGGATTTACATAAGAGATATTAAGTGTGGTTTAGCTTTAAATTTCAGCAGTACTTATTTATGAATAAGTTTGAGATTGAACACTTCAATCTTTCTAAAAGCACCCACTTATTTTAATAGCCAGGGATTTCTTCTTAAACAATTTTGAGCAATTGATTTTATGAACTTTACACAAAGGTAATTTTGAACAATTAAACATTTAATTTTTTTCAAACTTCAGAAAAAAGCATGTCCCTTCCAAAAGTAATATCGCGCACACGCATGCACGCATAGTATGAGTTGGACATCGGTATATTCTTACTATTAGAAGTTAAAGTTGATTTTTTTTTTTGGTAAAGGTAAGGATTTGTATTAATTTGTCAAATGAAGTTGATTCAGATGTGCATTTGACATAATTAATCATCTAAACATGATTTTCTTGGCTCTGTTCTAAAAGTTTAAATATATATACATATATATATATATAGAGAGAGACAGAACAACGTGAAATATATTTCAAATCTTCCTATACCCCTGATCGGGCGAAGACTATTATGATAACCCAATTTACAATGCTAACATGCTAAACGAAAAGAATTCAATAAGGATAAAATTAAATTTCTAATATAAAATCTTGGAAAAATATAGATCTGAAACTTTCTGGCTAATTCTTTTGCATAAAAGTTACCTGCATTTGATGGGAATCAGTGGCCACTAGCTGTCGCTCAGCATATGTGTATCTCTCATACCTCTCCAAGATGCTTTCCATGCTGCAAGATCCGTTAATGGTATTTTGAAAAACGAGAAGCAGTGATGAATATGCATGAGCTTAAATGATGACAATCATACTGTAGGTCTTAACAGAGGCCCAACAAGTTCACGTATCACAGGCAATGTAGGGCAAAACAGGCTGCTAGTTGGTAATGATCACATGTCTTCTCGCAAGTGCATATATATGTGTTGAAAGTTAGAACCTGTATAGACTTCCATATCTGTAGAATATTTGAGAGTGCAGTTTTCCTTATCAAGCATCACGTATACACGAGAATGAAGGGTATCAATTTTACATAAGTTCGAAGAAAGAGAAGTGCAGTTTCTTCTTAAGTCATGTTTTTGAAAGCTTATGACGCTACATTGATATGAAAAAAGAACTTTAGGTCAATTTATTAAACCAATCTTATCTCCACTGTGCAGATAGATCAGGTGAGGCTGGGGGAGTGATTAGACTCTAGGCTGCGCCTTGCATGCCTAATGAGATCATTATCATATATTTGCCAAGTATAAAAAAGAAATATTATGGAGTTAAAACACATCGAATCAGTAGTCTTTATCAAACAATTAATCAAATTTCCACCAAAAGGACCTGCTAAATAAATTATAAAAAGTGTTCAGAAGTACGCTTATTTCTTCCTTTCTTTTTTTCAAGTAATCTCATTATTTTTAATCCCTTTTGATATTCAATCTCAAGCAAGAGGTTATATATGGAAAAAGAAAAGGAAGACAAATATGGAGATTATCTTTATTTTCCCCAGAAAATAGCAAGAACAGTGACCATCTTTTGAGGCATTTCGATCAGTCATAGGATCATAGATCTACAAGAAGATTCTCAATACATAGAGCAACCATGCAATCTTGATGGTTTTTTTTTTTTTTGGATCTTTACTGCCTACGAACTGAACTCGCTGAATAAATGATCGTAAATTTTGCCAAAAACAATACTGGGCGTCATTACTCAATAAGCTTCAGCCCACAAAAGAAAAATCGTTGATGAAGTTTTCTTCGAAATAATTTGAAATGGGTAGGCGAAACAAATAATACTGACGTTGTACAAACAAGGGCCCACGAAAATGGCTGACAACGGATGATTTGACAGCCAAGTAAATTGATTAAGGCTGCAATTATCCACTTAAGATTGTTTTTTAGGTACAAGAAAAAATCCTTCTTCATAGGAAACTGTACTTCGAAGAAAGGGATCAAAGAAAAGCAGCTTGATCAAAGCTTGTGAAGAAAACCCAAAAGCAAAGAAACAAAAGAACATCAAAATTCTTCAAATTTTGGAGTCCATGAAAACTATGAACGACTGAATTAAATTCCGTCACTATGTGCGTCCTAATATTTTTGAAGACTATTTTCTGCAGAATGCAGCGAACCCAATCAAATGCCGTTTTCCTTTCTCATTTTGTTTCCCCTTTGCGAGTGAAGATGGCTACAGTGAAACAAACTACATGATGGCTGAAAGAAACTACAAATTTTTAAGACAAATCAAATTACAATGGAAAGGGGAAAAGCAAACTTTCTGATATTAAGCATTGGAGCGACATGACTTCAAAGAGAAAGTGCAAAAAAAATCCCAGAAAAGCACAAGAACGGATCAAGAACAAACCAAGAATCAGTGGAAAACTCGAACAGCTTCCCTTTGGTGGAGAAGACGATGAGAGCGACGTCGGCGTCGCACAAAACCGAGATCTCATGGGCTTTCTTGAGCAATCCAGTCCGTCGCTTCGAGAAAGTCACTTGCCTGCTGATCTTGTTCTCGATCCTCTTCAGTTGAACCCTGCCCCTTCCCATCTCTCTCTTTTCTTGCTATGACCAACAACAAGAGCACCGGGGAAGAGAAAAAAAGAAAGCTGCAACAAAAAATTCACTGGAGAGAGAGAGAGCAAGAACTCAAGAAACCCTAAAATTATCTAGCCCCGCGTCATTGAAGAGAGCGAGGGAGAGGGAGAGGGAGAGAGAGTGGAAGTGGAGGAATGAACGAGAGAGAGGAGGAAATGTACTGATACCGATAGGCTCTACAATCGGTATCTTTCTATTTACGTGCAAGTGGAATTATAATAACAAAGTAGGCCTCTTTTTTCCCTCTTTTTTTTTTTTTTTTGTTTGCTCGCTTCACCTATGCGCAGTTCACGTTTAATTGTGGAAAACAGACTGTAGGATGTAAAAGAAAGGAAATCAACTTAGGTCTGGGGAGCGAGGGAGTACCAAAGAACAGCGTAGGCATTAGAGATTTGTATGACTGACACTGGGGACGGTCCTGACGGATGCAGTGTCGAGTTGCCATTGGTGGGAGGCGCCGAGCAGTTGCGCTGTCTCATTTTGGGCCACGGGTTTCTTTGGTGATGTGAGGTCAATGAGTCCGTACAGTACAGAGCGGAGATGCGTTTGTTAATTGTTGCAGAAGGAAGAGAGAAGGGAAGGAAAGAAAACCGTCGTGGGGGGGGCGGAGGCTTCCCGCTCGTTTGCCAATTATTTCCAACATATGGTTGCTCATCCTTCATGGAACTTCGACTTCTATGGTGACGAGAGTTTACATGATAACTACAACCTTTATGGAGGGATTACACTAAAATTTAGGAGGAAAAGCCCGAGCTCATGTTAGGAAAATCTTTAAGAGAATGCCTAAATTAGAATTCGTTAACATTTTTAGGTCAATTGCACATCCCTGCAAAAGTTTAAAGTAATAAACTATGAATGCGTGGCAATTTTTCCAGTTACTTCATATCTACGATTCGATGTTAAATTTCTTTCACCTAACATTGTTACATGTGCATCTCAAAACTCTACAAACCTATAGAATGTAACATAGTATTAGCTAATAATTTACATTGTGAGAATACCCATGCGATAATTTATCATGATTTTGAAGAGCGCGGGATACTAATTTGGCACAAAGAATGTGCCACCTTAAGATACTAAATATTTTTAATAATAACATAGTGTAATTCAAGACAAATCTCTCTCTCATTTTTTGTTTTCCTTTGTCTTCCTTTTCCTCTAACGTGGCACCACTTGGGCTAAAATAGCACCACATGTGCTCAAAATATATGAAGAAAGTGTCACATCATCATTTATTCTACTAATTAAGTAAGTTTTGGAATTTGGTAGACTATTTTATAGTTTAGGATACAATTGCAATTTCATAGTAAGTTGTAAGACTTATGATACATTTTTCATTATGTATTACAAGTTACCGACTATAACAAGTTGTAATAAGCATTGGCTTAAATAATAATTCCTATCTTAAACATTGATGAGAATCCATTACCCTAAAAACCTAAAGGTTCCTGAAGGCGTTAAGCTTTTCATCATCTCGGCATTCAATCTTTTGGTACCCAAAATTGGATTCTGTGCTTATACTGAACATTATGGTACATTAATATGTAATACATCCCTTAATACTTCTACAAGAATGCACTAACCTTGCGCTGTAACTATTAAAGTTCACTTGACTATATCGAGCTCGACTAGATAGATATTTTTCCAAACCTTTTATGCATACATAGATAATTTAACTTCTAGAAACGCTTTTAACATTGTATATGAAATACCAAGTTAATGAATAAATCATCCTAAAAAAACTTCATTATGGCAACAAGTTAGAATTTTCTTTTTCCTAAAGGTTCTAGTGTTGAATAACGCATATGGGTGTTCAGCATGGCTACTCCAGTAACTCAACGGCGGGAGGATACTGGGTTTAGAAAGAGTTCCCCTAAAAAAGTGCTGCTAGCTAGTAAATAGAGTATTCTCTCCATATCTCTTATGTTGGCATAATTGAGGTAGTCGTGCAATTCTGGTTTCGTCCGAACATATGCATATTTATTACATCAATCAATGCCAGCGGCTATCTTAGGATTGAGCAACGATTTTGATGGTACTAAGATTCGGCGCCCAATGGCGGCTGCTGTTCTGACATGATTGCTACTTAGTCAAATAAAACCGTTCGTCATGTTCTGTTCTCTGTTTCTAATAATATAGGGGTTCGAGTACGGATACTCGCTGCCTGGAGATCCATGAGACTCCGAGAACAGGTTAAACTCAGATTTTTCGTCTGTGGATATGGCACTGATCTAGAACATTTTGTAGACAACTAGCGGGATTCGTACACGTGACTCCAGTTCCTATATCGAACATCTACCGACGCTCCAGCCGATCGTGTCAACACTGAAATATAACTGCTTACCTTCAATTGTTGTTGTTGTTGTTGTGACGTTTGCTTCATTACTTTCATGACTCGGATATGAATTTATTCATATTTCAAGCGTCGAGAAATTTTCTTGATGACATTGGGAGTCTCTGCGTAGGTCAAATGCGTACGTCAAATTTCGTGGTTTTCCTTATCAACCCTTCACGAGAAGCGGTTGATCTGGATGAATGTGAATTTGACGCTTCAAGAGCACTCGAATTCTCATATTACAAAGGCTTTCTGTCTTTAACCCCAGCCCTCCTGCTTCCTTCCCATCTCCTCTATATCTAGTTCAAATTCGGTTGGCCTTTTGGATAGCCTCGCACCGATTTGAAGCTCATTACTTCATAAGGGGATGTGCATGCACATATTCAAAAAATAAGGTACCTTTGATTTGCAAATGACGCGGGTCTCACTATCTTTTAACGTATAGATTATTTTTTGTTTGTCAGTTCTTGATGTGTGGTTAACGTGCTCTAGTATATCAGCTTAATTATCGCTTCTCGTTTATATTAGAAGCACATGGTGCAAATGTATCGGCCTAACCTAGGACTTCATAACCGGAGCAACTAATTAAAGCAAACTAGAGTCATGCATTAGTTTCGCTTGGGTCGATTTGGGCTCGCGATTGTTTCTTGAAGTCGATGACTTTTATTTACGTTGAAAAGTACCTTAAGGCCTAATTGAACCCAGATGACCAATAACGAGTTACAAAAGGTATTCTTCGCTAGAAGCAGATCAATGGATAATTTGATTAGGGGGAAGGGGCAAAGGAAAATAATAACCTTGCTTTAGACTTGCAATTTGTAGCCTGTCAGCACATTGTTGCTCTCTCACATGGTCACGAAATTATTTCGGCGTGATTCATTTTCTCATTAAAACGGGTAAAAATGTATTAGTAGGTATTTAACTCGTGCGGGGTTGAGTTCAACTTTCTCTCGGTAATTTCGTATTACGTTCAAAGAGTGTTTATGCTCTTGTATCAAGAATAGCAATCCTTGAAATTGTTAGTGTAATGGTCCTTGAGGCAAACCCTAATCCTCCTCTCTTACTCTAATTGGCAAATTGCAACTTGAAAGCAGCAAGTTCAACTACTACTTCTGCGTCTCTTGCGTTTTCGAAGTGGCAAAAGGGATAGAGTTGAATAGCTGAACGAATTAATTATTTGGAGAAAGTAGGGTTTTCAATTGTAAAAATTTTTCATCACTAAGTGCGCAAACCCATGACAAACAAGCCCCTCCACAAGCCCCAAAAAAAGGAAATTAAAGTGAGGATTGCATATATTCCACATTGTAAAATATGATGTTGGTCCTACACGAATTCGGAAAATATGCTCATTGAAGCATTAAGCAGATTTTCTATCACATCGATGATTGTCTGTACATTAAGTTGAAATGTACTAAATAACTACTTTTTATGATGAATCGATATAAAATGGGGTACAAATTATTTTTCAATATAAAGTTTATCACATTTCACATTGATTTATCGATGCAAAAGACATGATTATTACTTTCTAAACATCTCAATTGTTTGAAAGTAGTGTTTTAGGATGTTTCAGAAAAACTGGCGGAACTACTGTTTGGCCCAAAAAATAAACATGGTGCGAGTATTCACCATATAATTCATTGAATAAGATTATTCATTTTTTTAAATTGAAAGGGACGTCACCGAAAACCCATCTTTGTTTTTCAATGATAGTATAAGGTCCCAATTAATTTCCTACTTTTCTATCGGCTTACCCCATTATTACTGTCAAGATTACAAGATACTTCTCATTTTAATGAACTCATGGTGTCATCCTTTTAATAATTGAAGTGCTTTGCGATACATGAGCTAGCACAATCTGTGACTTCAGCAAACCGAAAGTTTAACGCTTCATTAGTGTGTAATTAACTACTGAAATTAACTAGTTTATTGAGTTCTAAATATAACGCACCACAAGAAATATAATTCTTCACATGTAAGATAAGTCAAAGAAATTGAAAATATCACTCCAAGAAAGAGACGCTAGGAGGCTACTCTATCTCTAACTTGTACGGTAAAGGTCATTCCGATGCCAAATGGCTATGACTAGAAAGAAAGAAAAAAATAGACAAATAGATAAATAATTAAACCGTTTAGGCTCGAATTTAGTGATGTAATTTGCGATTGATTCGAAGTGAAAGCTGTCATTATACTAGGATGTCCGAATGCCGCTAAAGCTATGGACAAAAAAGGGAAGAAGAAGAAGATTAGGACTGATTTTCCCAATTAAATAACCATGAGTGCAACTTCATATGAGCATATAGAGATTGAGGACTATGATGCAGTGCACATGACGTTCTTGTGGTCCAATTTCTTAGAAGGATGAGAATTTCGATTTGTATATTGATGTGATTGTCGTTGGAGAATGGATTTTTTGCTGTATTGGTTATTTTAATGTCTCTCCTGATATTGATTTAGTGGTCCCTCTAGTACGTACTTGCAATTTCTTTCCATAATCTATGGGGGAATTTTCCCAATTCTTTAGTCCCAAAATAATAAAAATCCGGGGGACCATGGTACTCGCCTGGCCACAAACATTGCCACTTTTAATCTTTTGTAATGGTACTAGAAAGGGACCTCGTTACAATCTTTACCTGTGTGGCTCGACCGGGGACCATTCTCACGGGCCTAAATATACAGCCAGGAACAGGAAAGACAACGGAACGCGAGGAAGGGGGGATCGAAGCAGGTCGGGGGGCATATCTTGCGGCTTTTATTTCCCCCCTTATTGGGGAGTGTGCGTTTTTGAACGGGATTTCTATCGGTAAAAGTGGACATACTTCTCGAAATGCGTCGGCTATTCAGAGTCTTAGGAGGGCTAGCTAGCTTTAAAACTTTATAGCTAGAATTTGGGAGATTTTTCTCCCCATGAAATTGTTTTGGAAGGGGAGACAACTTTTGATCACTCGAAGGCCTTGTAGAACCTAAATGAGGTACGCTAACATGAGCTATACTAAGAACAACCTAATCCCAATAAAACCCTAATTTATGCATCTTAGCTATTCACGAGATACTTCGCGAAGCCCATTAGAATATACCGGTAATGGGCCTTTAAAAATACTTATGACGTCATCAAGTGAAAATAAAATTTCGCCAATGGAAAGAATGAATTATTCCTCTTCTTTACAAATAATCTGGTTTACCATGTATATGTCTTGGGGGTCATCTATCTAGAAATCGGATTTGAATTCCGAGAAATTATCCTAAACTTCACTTAAGTAAATCATCGGCCGCCTCTTTATTCGTCGAAATCCAATTTTGTCGAATTATAACTTCATATATCTTCATTTAAGGACGACCTTCATTATGTATAATCGTCGCTGTCATGCATAATCAGGGTCGAATTAGTCTAATCATAGTTGGGCTCATCTGATGGCAGAAACTTGAAATGAATGTCCACGCACATTGATCGACTGAGATTTCTAAAGGACGATGTCCCTGTAATTAGCTAGTCAACTGCATTGTCTTGTCCTGATACTCCTACGAACAAAGATTTATTAGGCAAATGGAAAGCTTGAGAATACACTTATCATTTTGTTATTAAAAGAATATCGATGTTAAGATTAAGTATGAACCGGAAAATACAGAAAATTCCCACATGTTGAAACTACGTTAAGTGCATATCTAACCAATTATATTGCCAAAACGATGCAACGATTCTCCCTATCTCGTGCTTCACCCGTTATAAGATAATTCCTTGTTTTTCATTTTCAGATTCAAAACTGCAGCACTAAATGTTCTCTACTTTACTTTTTCAGTACTTATTTTTCAATTGTATCAAAGCAGCCCCGAGTTTAACCGGCCTCATATGCCATCCGACGACTATATTCGTATGCCATTTTCCATCTGGTTCGCGTGTAAGATGAGGCTGTGCAAACAGTTAATAACATAACATAAGATCTTGTACAAATGTTTAGTACAAATTGGCAAGATTGGAAAGTTTATGATCGAATTTACATCTGTACAATGGATTTAGAAATGGCTCGATAATTTTCCCGAATTCCTTTTAAAGTAAATTTTATTATTATCAAATTAAGTTGTCCCTCCTGGCCTTTGGTGATCCTTACAAATTTTATGAAATATACACCATAATTTATCAAATTTCATATAAAGTTGCTATGTTCCACCCGTCCCAAGCTAGGTATCAAAGTCCCAATTTTCTTTTAGATCCTGAGACAAGGTCTCTACGTGTTCCACCTATGACGTGAGAAATTAACATGTAGCAACTCAAATCATGAGCGCGATAGAGCTTATGAAGTGATAATCAAGCAGAAAGTAGTTTTCAAATCTATCTTTTTAATACTTTTTACAAAGCTTAGCCCGCATGGATTGATCGCGGATTGTTACACCTTAACCTGCTAACGAGTCGATACTAGTCACGAGTGCATAAGAGGGGAATCTATTAACATTCTAATTTTCACGATGAAATGGGGGTTGAAATTAAACAAAAGGGAAAAATGTCAAGAACATACTTCATATTTCACCCAATACTACCGTTGTATGACTATTGGAAGGCTATTTGTAGCTTCGCATCAATTATTTTAGCATCCATATTTACCAAAAATAGAACTGTCTTTTAAAAAATACTCCTTACAGCCACAAGAAAACATCAAAAAGAGATTAAAATAAACAAAAACGGAAACCCTAAGCAAGATATTAAGATGAGTTTGCAATTAGGGCATTTTGGTTTTTTTGATGTGAGGTTTTGCTTAAAGGTATGCGTAAGTTATTAACAAAAAGGAGAGACATGTTAGTGGTTATCTGATCAAAATTGGGATATCTTTCGATCATCATAATGTCTTGGTATCATTGAACATATTAAATTCCGAATCCATTTATTTTTCAGATGAGAGAGAGAGAGAATTAAAAAAGGGTCTTCTAATCCCCAGTTGATTAGACTGACAATCACGCATTATACCACCATTGCACAAAGATAGATTCCAGATGAAGTTGAGGATAGCAAAAGGTACATAGAAAAAAAAAAGACACAATAATGCTCTTCAAAGCAGACTAATCAACCAAAGCAAGATTCTCGATTCTCTACCTAATTGTGGCTGTAATTCAAAAGAAACATTTTTTAGGAACATATGCCCGGCGCCGTCCGTGCTTCAAGCGATGCCATTTCCCACAGAAAAGGGAGCCTACTTTAAGAGAGCACGCTTTTGCAGTCTCGAATGTTTTCAGAAGATTTTCACGATTCTGTTTTTTATTTTTATTTTTTTTGTGTTGATCTTCGAGATAAAATTATCAGTGTAGTATGATGTGATGCACAAGACCTTTGTTCTGTAGACAAGGGCCTGGCTAGGCGAGGCGTCTGATGTGTAGGTCTTTTACGGGCCCAAGGCCTGTCCTTTCCATGCCCTGACTAGGTGAAATTGCTTGGTGTGCAGAGCCAAGCAGACTTCAGAATGAAAAGGAGAAGAAAAACCATAACTTTGGTTCATGACGACCAACCACGGTCGGGTAGGAAGAACCATCACTACTCGTGCCCGAGCCCGAGCCCCGGAGCTGGAGCCGTATAGTTCCCAGAACACAGCACGCGGATCATGCAAGCATCATCAACCAAATCTATCCGAATGCGACTAGGCATGCTTTGAGTGGGAATAACAAAGACATAGCATCTCGGTTCTTTATTCGAAAACGTTACATCATAGTTGCTGGCCCCCAACAAGGGGAGGAAAAAAAAAAGACCCGGTACGGTATGAGTCTGAATCAGAATACAAGACATTGGAGATTTAAGTTCTATGGCACACCGCCTGGTGTCTGAAGTTAAACAAGTTCTATAGCTGCTTTATGTGGAGCTTGCATGGTTACATTTATAGAGGCTAATCAGCTTGTTATTATGAAATATTAGGAGAATGAGGAGCCCGCCACCTAAAAGAGTCTTTCACTCGTGTAATTGGGATTGATTGGTACAGACGTATTATTGTCATTGCAGGAGGCTTAGAGCATCCAACCAGGAAGGAACCCATTGGCTTGTTGAGGAGCATTTCGAGTGGCCACAGTAGGGTTCATTTGATCAGATCCCCCAGCATCATACCTTCCAAGAAAGAAGCAGCAATTCATAAGTGTTTTGAGACCCAAACAAGAGCATGTAATAGAACATTGTAGGATCGAAGACATATATATCGCTCCACGGGGTCGATCAGAGAAATGTTTAGGCTGGTCTAGAATCAGGTGCGCTCAGCTCCTGACACCATGATGGTAATGGGATTGGTGTTTGTTCCCATCCGATCAGACGATAACCAGGCACGCCTGGTCCTGAAAGGATTGGCATGGTTTTCTATACATAGGGTCTCACATTTATCATATATGCGAAGTGCAGGCATAGGCTCCTGCATAGCGTGTACTATTTTTGTTGCATGAGTGCATGTTGAATATACGAAAAAGTACTGGCGACAATTTCTCAGCGAATGAGAGATTAAATGGCAAGATTGAGCTCAACAGATTACCCAATTTGCAGGGTGGGATTGCATTCAAGAGGCTGGAAAAACTCCTGAGATTGTGGGTGGGGATGACCATAGGTCATGCTTGGATCGCCACCGTCCCATGGTGGTCGAAGATTACTTCTAGCACAAACTTCATCCAGCTGAATTAAAGGAAAAGAAGAAGAAGAAGAAGAAGAAGAAGAAGAAATCAAAATTTTAATTATGATTAAATATGGCTAATCTTGGAGAAAAAACTCTTAAGACAGTTTCTTTGTGATCTTTAGCAGGGTGAAGAACCATTTTAACCTTGAGGGTCAACGCTCTGTTTGCTTCCATCAAGGACTGCTCCTGCAATTGCAGCAAAAGTGAAGTTCTACTTACTTATGTATAAAAACTTGTGAATACTTTAGTTATCGTTATTCTCACTCATCAAAAGCTCGTACCTTGTTCTGGAGATCGGAAAGCTGATCGAGCATACCCTGAGTCTGTAAAACAGGATTTATCCAACATGTTAGACAGATAAATTAAGAAGGAAATTAAGATAAAAATAAATCTACAAAAAAGAAAAAAAAATGATAAGTACATCTTGAGTATTTCAATACCCATCAGAAGAATCCATTTTTTTATATGAAGTATGTAGCATAGTTCAAGCACATAAAGATCAAACCATCCAAGGGGAGTCATAAAGTACGTGATTGTAAGGGGGAAAGAGATCCTTCGAAGTTTAGTACTTCCATTGAAAGAGGTATTCAGACGCCAGTACTTTGGCGTCCGCGACTAGATTTTGACTTCTGACGCAAGTAATGGAAGAACACGACATTAAGGATATATCACCTTAGTCGACCTGATATGCTTCAATGATGCCTCGAGTTGACGCTCGAGCTGCTCCAGCTCCTTCGAGTTCAGGGGCCCCAAATCTTCCCCCATAAGGTTTCTGAAAAATTGTCAAATAACACATAGGCTCCGAAATTAGACCATGAAACCATGCACGCATATAACGTCCTACACAAGTGAAAATTCATTCAGGGTTCATTGCTCATCACCTCTGAGTCCTTTGAAGGGCCTCAAATCTCCCTTTCAGCTTCAAGTACTCCCGGTAGGCGTTCTGTTACCTCGTCATCGATAAAATTAAACCCAAGAAAGAAAAGAGCACGAAAATCTGTCTGTGCACATGTGATGCGTCCGCATATCCGAGACATGCCAAAGGTTAAGAGTTGATAGATTAGTACCTCTAGCTCTTTGGAGGGTTTGTTGACTTCAACCGATCCATAGCTGCACTTTTGGTAACGGTCAAGCGTTTTGAGCATGCTGAGAGAATCATTATAGGCGAGAGAGTTCCGTCAATAGGTTAATATGTCTAAAAAGAATTGCTAATTAATTAAACTACATTATTTGTCTGTGATTGAAAGGAGTTTCTCCACAGCCTTGGCCTCCTCGAGCAAAAGTGTCTATTAAGTCAACAATTCGAGCTCAAAGCACCATGAACCAGAATTCATATATTACAATGGAAACAGCAAAATTTTCTTTTCAAGAAAAGCTAAAGATACTAAATTTCTAATGATTTTACTAAAATAGATGTCGTGACGGTACACGTGTCGTGACCTCATTGATTCTTTAATAAAGGTTCTCAATATAAAGTTGGCTGGTTTACTCATTCACCCAGAAGATTATCCCCTGACTTAAGCAAATTCTTTCATTTTATAGGCGCCACCATCAATGGTGGCTCTTTCATTGAAACTTAACATGCATAGTGAGCTATCTTCTGCAATTACGAAGGTGAGAATATCACACAGAATCAATTTCGCATATGTTTTTTGTTCTTCGCTGGGGAGGTCAAGCACAGAAATAGTTCATGTCGCGATTAAAAATTTCCAACATTAAAGCCTTTAAGTTCTCAGATGATAAAGAGTACAGATCTACATGGCGAAGGTTATAAATCCTGCAAACTAGCAATGTTACATTTGCTGGGGAAACCCACCAATGGGAGACTAACTTAGGGGTATTCTTGTTTCCTAGCCACAATTAGAGAAACGCAAATTGTTACAAGGTAGTATGATGAAGTTGGCGATAGGAGATTAGAATTATGAGCTTAGCATAACTCGGTGATCTTTTAATATTTCTCTATCTTTTACACTCTCAAAACATTATACAGGGTGTAGATAGGTCCCAACTGATCTTCAGATACATAGGTGTTTTTTTTTTTTTTTTGTATTTTGTACTCAGTTGCTTATGCGACATTGATTCGATGTATGACCTTATTTCTTCAACTGTTTCACTTCTCTAGCAGAACATGGGTAATAAGGGGTCAAGAATACCTTCCATTCCAGGCTCTAAAGAGTGCAAAGAAGTTTCCATGGGTGCTCTGAGATGGGACACGTTAAGTAGTCTCGAAACGAAGTAAGGAGCACCCGTTGATTTTAGGCGTAGAAGGAATGACAAAGAATTGAGAGAATTATGAGATTTATGTCCACCAGATTACATCATACGCCGAGGATCCTATCATTATGTATGGATTATAACCATTTTGACTTTATCTCCCAGCACAATCTCCAATACAGAAAATGTCACTTGCAACTCTAGTAGCTCTCTCTCTCTCTCTCTCACACACACACACACACACACACACACACACACAAAAGAATGAATTAAATGAAGACAGAACTCAGTCATTGGTCCGATGGTCTGGTAGGGTAAGTTGTCATCGGTCGAATCTAACGTCTTGATTTTCTCAAAAAATGAACTCGGGTGTCTTTCAATTAATAAAGGATCTGCATTCAGTAGATCAACAGCAGATCAAACGAAAAAAGTTCCCAATCTCTTTGCCGGGCATAAAAAGTCAGAACAGGACCGTGTGTGATAGAGAAAGGAGAAGTATCCAGTTGTCTAATGAATCAAGCACCATTCTGCAACGAAATCTCTGTGACGACTGATGAGCATATCAAGAATTCAGGCAGAACATATGGCCAAGTAGAAAACCAGATCTCATCTCGCACGAAACAAAAAAACAAGGAGAGAGGGAGAGAGTCAAACCTAGGGCTGCTACAGAACTCATAGAGCTTGCCGCGGTTGGAGAAGATGATGAGGGCGACCTCAGCATCGCAGAGGACAGAGAGCTCATAGGCCTTCTTGAGCAGCCCATTCCTCCTCTTAGCGAAGGTCACTTGCCTGTTTATCTTGTTCTCTATCCTCTTCAGCTCCACTCTTCCCCTCCCCATTATAAACAAATCCCCAAAAACAGAAAAGTTGCCTTTTCTTGTTCACCTTCAAACACACCTAGTTCTCCTTCCTAAGGCCGCCCTCTATACCCTATTTATGAATTGAACACAGTATGAGACCTCTCTCTCTCTCTATAATTATTATGGTTGTTGTTATAGTGGCTTCCCACTTCTTCTCCTTCCTCTCTTTCCTGGGTCAGACCCCAAATGAACCCAAACGTGTGAAAACCAAGAGAGATGATACTGTGAACCACAGATCAAGATGAAAGACAAGCCCAAAAGGCGTAGAGAGGGAGTTCTTTTTTTCTCTTTTCCTTTCTTCTTTTCTTTCTAGGGCTATATCATCTTGTTGATATGGGTGTCTCAGATGAGCAGTCCCTTTTTAACCAGAGTTTTCTCCAAACTACAAAGAAAAAGGGAAAAGAAGAAACTACTGCAGATGAGGAACGATGGGAATCAAAGTTAGGGTTGGGGCGGTGCTCTCTCTTTCCCGTTTCGTATAAGCTCTCTCTGTTTGCTTCTTCGTTCCTGCAATGTCCCTGCATGGCCAAGAAAACAAAAAACTGGCTTCTCCCACGCTCGGAGGAAGCGCGTGAGGGATAGTGTCCTTGCGTTTGACCACGCGTCTGACCGCGAAGTTGACCGCTGACATGGCCAATGTGGACGACGCTCTGCCCGTCGCGCGTCGTGGGTTGGAGCAGATGTTGCAGGGGTTTCTTCATGCGCGCGTGTATTGAGACGCATGGCAACGTCGTCATAGCGTCAAGATGGACCTCCACGTGTCGAATCATAATTGGGCCGATTCCTACCTCCGTTAAGCTTAGTATGGGAAAAGGTTCGGATGGAGATGACACGACATGTAATGATGAAGTTCTTAAAAAGGTGAGTCATATTTAAGTTTCGACAAAAGTCATTCGTATTCAATAGACTATTTAGCAACATTGTTCCTCGTACATTTAATGTTTTGCTGTTATTTTATTTTATTTTTATTTCCATGGTCTTAAGTAAATTGCGTGGCAAATGATGCACGTCTTCTTGTATTTCGTGTGTGGCAATATCTTATACATCTAGATAGATTTAATGCTCGAAATTTCATTGTCATTATTATGGGAAAGCGCGAAAAAATCTGATATCTTCATTAATAAGATCCAACTACACTGAAAATGAAAAATAAAATTTCTAAGTTGTGGATGGACAAAAAATATTAACAATTGCATATAATGTCGATGTTTTAATGGAATGCTCTTTTTAGACATGTAATGTAACGAATTATCCCCTTACCTTACACGTGCGAACCTCATTCAAAAAGCTTACTCTCCCTTAATCCAAGCTTATTTCCTTCTACACTAACATAATCTCAATTTAAATTTTTACCTTGACCCTGCCAAATTTGGAAAATGTAGGCCGGATTCGCATTTGCTCTTTTGGCTCCTCCTCGATTACTTTATCCAAGGCAAGCCCTGCGAGAAGTCGAAGACATCATCTACATCTTGATTCAGGAGTCACATCGACTCCTCCCTTGAGACATTGACCGAATGCCGATACATATCAGGAGAAGTCGCCAACTGACCATAGATCACTTGGCGAGGATGTGCGGTAGAAAACCAATACTTTCTCCTTGGAAATACCATTAAGAGTGAGCCTAAATCCAAGCCAACAATATATTCAATTGGATCCATTTTGCTCGAAATTTAAGCATATAGTTCATTGTTCGATTAGAACATATAAATCTCTCCCAACAACGTCAATCTTTCAATGTGAAAACTTCCGACTGGCAGCTCATGTATGCAGCAAGATACTTTCCTTTCAGCCAATCATGTTATTACTCGAAATGATTTCTAATATATTCTACCGCATGTCTATGTTACTAAAAAAAGTAATCTTTCGTAACTTATAAAACATATGAGTTTCGCTCAATTCTGAAATCATTCACAATTTATATCTTGCTTTGACTACTTCCTGTCTTAAGATCAATTGTACAAAGAAGATATGAATCAAAATTGATATACAACCTTTTACCTCAAAATCTTAAACTATCGTAACAGTGTACTTTAAATTATTAAGCGCGAACGATAATCTCTTTCTCGATCAGTCTTTTGTCAAGGACGTCATTGCAAATGGAACTTTTGGATCCGTCTATCGTCAATTGATAATGGCCCCGTAGAGGAAATATCGCATGGTCTTAGATCATGTAAACCAAGCGCATCTTATCGATCTTACTCTCTCACTTTTCTATTTTTTGTAAAGTTATTCAGCCATCTGATTTGCATGTGAAGAAGTCCTTCAAGATCTCATGGCTCGCATGCGATATTTCCAAGGACTTTGTACGTGTTCATAATTCATCTTCCGCCTCGACCGCCGTTCTTAAGCGGGACAATCGCCCGAGAATGGATCGCAGTTGCGCTGAGGCATCTTGGATCCATCTAGGTACGCATGATTTTCGCGCCGGATGTCCAAACGCGTACTAAATTTGTCGTCGGCAAGTCCGTTATCTGTTGATAGACTAAGCACGGGATTCGCTATGGAAAATCTACATTGATGCGAAGGAGTTGCATGGGGTCTTTCTTTTCAGTAAACTGAAAAGTAATTCAGCAACGAATGGTTGCGGCATGGTCGGTCGCGAATCGAAATTGCATGGATTCTGTCTTCTTTCAGAAACTTCGTTTAACAACAGCCACTGTAAATCCTGAAACAAAGCTAGTCGTTGCTCCAAAGACATAAAAGAAGAAAGTCCACAAAGTTTTTTTCTGCAACTCTTGTTTGTGTTCTTGATTTTATAGACTTTCCTAATGCGTGAATCAGCTCATGTATACATTCAAGAGGATTCATCGAGTGAAAAGATTCAGATACATGATATTTATGTAAAGAAGGAAAACAGTTATTTTAATCCTCTTTAACTAAGGAAGATGACAAAAACACTCTTATTCCAATTAGAGAAATGCAGCTAAAGGTCGACAACATTCCCCTGGAAGATGTAGTATCCTCCACCATGGAAATCACAAGGATACCCTGCACTCGAGGCTTGATTCTGCATGGCCATCTTATTGCAATTGCTTGGCTGATCGAACAGACCATGCGCATCGTCAAAGTTCCAAAGTCCACCCCACAGCACATGATCTCCGACGAAGTCCGACCAGGATGGAGATTCTTGAGCCGGCAGGCAATGATCCTCGGCAGCAGCGTGCACATGTACTGCCTCTTTCGTCACTCGTGCCTCCTCGATAGTCTTCTCCTGATGATCATTGGGTTCTGCATGAAGGGTCGAGGGCATGTTTTCGGTCTCATAGACAGTCTCCGATTGTGCTTGTGCTTCTTGTTCCTGCGGTTGTTGTTGATCATGATTCAAGTTTTGCGCAAGACTTTGAGCTCTACGGCTTCGCTTTTCTTGTTTGTGGGAGGACTTGTCCTTCCTCTTGAAGTGAGTTCGCCAGTAGTTTTTTATTTCGTTGTCGGTCCGTCCGGGCAAGTATCGAGCTATGGTCGACCACCTGTTATCCAGTCAAGAGAAACCCAATGCTGAGGATCAACAAAATGGTACATGAAAATCACTCAAAGACAAATAAAATCAAGTGAGATTAAGTAAAGATGTATGAGATAAGACAGAACGTGGCTCCCGTGACAGATTAAACACGGAAAAAGCTTTGTCGTATTTTCTATACCAAAAGTGTTCTATTACCCTTGGTTTAATGGTATATGATGACTTTTACCAGTGACTAATCAGGGGTATATTTAAGTTTGAGTTGGTGTGTGTGTGAGTGTGTGTGTGTGTGTGTGTGTGTGTGTGTGTGAGAGAGAGAGAGAGAGAGAGAGAGAGAGAGAGAGAGAGAGAATTGTTTGAGAGAGAGAGAATTGTTTACTTGTTGCCCCAGAGAGCATGGAGCTCGATGATGATGCCCTCCTCTTGAGGTGTGATTTGGCCTCTCTTGAGACCCGGGCGGAGATAGTTCACCCACCTCAGCCTGCAACTCTTCCCGCTCCTATTCAATCCTGCTCAACAACACCAAGAGCTCTCAATCAATCATAAACTTAGTTGCAAAACGAAAATTTTGAAAGATATCAGAACCCATAGACACATTATTTGAGAACTCGAATGCTTGCAATGATATGATACTGAACATCTCCAGATGTTCTCAGAGGACTAGTGGGGATGCATGGCATACATTCATAAGCAAAGGAGTGGGGATGCATGGCATAAATAAGCAAAGGACTTCGATTGTTTGTCCAACGAGATCATGTCCTAACAGTATCTCGACTGTCAGTATATTCAGTCATAAAGTTTCAAAATAAACCTCATTTTCATGAAATTACAGTCGAAATTTGTCCACACACATATCCGGAGGAACCGTGTGAGATAGAAGATCCATGTCTGCAAGCGAGAGGTAAATGAACGAGATATTTACCGGCAGATCGACCTACGGAACTCCACCTTCCTTCCCCATGCAATCCCACGTACTCACTGAGCAACTTGTCTTCTTCAGGCGTCCATGGCCCTTTCCTCCATCCTTGCTCTTGGCTTCCCCATCCCATCATTCCCACCATTTTCTTCTTCCGACTTTTGTCGTCTCTGGTTTTCAAGATTTTCAACAAAGGTGGAGAGAGAATGCGTGCGTTTGTCTCCAATTTGTCTGACAATGCAAACTCTCGCAACGCCTTGTGTTTATATATCCTTCCTCTTCGGGTCACTCGTCGATTTCTTTAATCATTTGCTACTTGTGTTGCTGATCTCAAACAGCACTAGAAATCTTTGAATCGAATTTGGGTCCCTCTTCTTGGACTACGAAATCCACATTCTTCTCATCCTATGATTCTCTTCCCAATACTAGATCCACGCGGTGCTTACCAGCTCGATTGTTTAGCCAATCAAACTGGGACAAGTAAAGCTTGCAATATCATGGCTAAACGTAACTCTCGTGCTGCACATTAATTCTAAAAGAAACAATTCCAGTGCATGTATGAGCAAGAGTCGTTGCTAAAAAAGAACTTAGGATACCTTTCTATCGTATCGATAATTAATAATATATTTTATCATCTTTTACTTATCCTACTTATTCAAGTTAGTATCAATCACATCCCAAAAAAACAGTCCAATCAATGTAAACCCACTTATCTTTGAACAAGTTCTTCAATGATAATGGATTGATAGGATACTATATAGATTCATTTTGATAGATCAAATTGATCAAATCTCAAATATTACAAGATCCATACCGATCCTTGTAAAGAGCTCACAAATCACTTGCTAATTTATTTTTGCTTAACCGTGCGTGAATCAAACTTGGGAAGGACGATCAATCGATACAATTCCGGCGATAAGCTCCCCCGAGTACACGTATGTCAGCTCCATTGCGCGATCATGCGAACTAATTAAGCAAAGCATAATCTTGATGCAGCCGGAAAACATTTGCTTTAGTGGGTTGTTGATGTCCCCTCGAAAGTGGCTTTTGCCCCCAGTCGTTCTCCACCATCTGTCGACAGACAAATCCTAAATGCCATGCTTCTTGAGGTCGCCGTGTCATATGCCGATCTCCCTTTTATAAAATAATTAGGCGCAGAGGGAAGTTTCTAGCGTTTCAAGGTAATGGGGTGGATATAATATGCGAAAGGCGACGAGTTCGGTGAGCTCACCAAGCCTACACGTGGCCTCAAAGATTGAGTGTGAGTAGCATATTTGGAGTGTTAGGCAATTCTTTAATGGTGATAACCCGTGTCTTTCTAATGCGTGGATGCCCATAAATAGGTAAGGATGGGTGATTAGACTGAGTTTTTAATCACAGAAGGTTGCCTTTCATAGAGAAAAAGATACTGGGGAGACTTTCAAGACTTGGCACAAAGCTCGAACATCATTGCAAGAAAATGCTTTGATCTTGATGGTGCACGGAAAGAGGGATTTTCGCTTATTATATAGGCAAAGCTTTATGACGGGTCTTCCCTCTTTTGGAGTTCCCCTTCAGAATTGGCTTTTGAGAGGCGTTTGGGCGTGCCAAGTGTGGTGAAATTATTGCTCGCCCGATTGATTTAGGGGGTCCTAAATCACTCCTAAAAGATTTAGGGCCGTTGATTTCTCATAGTTTAATTATTAGAGGGGATCGATCAGAGTGCCACATATCGAAGCGATTTTATCTCATTTTTAATTATGTGAAACAACTCATTGTTTTTAAAGATAGTACGACGAAGGGCTTCCAGATGGATCTGGTTATTCCAAGGAATGTGATCCCACCACTGCTTTAAAGGGAATCATGCACCGGTGGAGCTTTAAGTGGAAGCTGAAAAGCAACCTCAGAGAGAAATCTTTAGGGTTATATTATATCTTGGGGGTCCTATGAGGTGCTCATTAGTCATGAGATATTGTGAAGTACAATGAAATAAGATCACTATGCTCATACGTCATGGCATGTTGGTTCATCTATTCTTTGTGGTCATTTCATCTGTGGCTCAAGTTTGATACATAAGTTGAGAATCACTGAATTTCTTTCCATTGCAAAAAGTTGGGTAAGTCTAGATAGGGAGAATTGTACAATCAATCCTAAAGCTATTATATAGATGTCAATTCAATTCTAAGCATTTTAATTTTGACAATTTAGTACTAAATTTTTACTATATTTCCAGTCAAAGGTCGTTGAAAATTATTGACATGACAGTGTGTCACGGAAGATGGTTAGGAGGAAGCTACAAAACCCTTATCCTCACCCAGCCACTCTCCCTATATCCCTCCTCAAGTTCTTGTTTGTCCATGCATTCCACGAATTATTTACGTCGGCTTCTCTTTTGGCCATCGCCAAAGCTTCTGCCCTTACGAGACCCTCCATCAACTAACATCTATCTAGGATGGATGTATTTTAAGGTAGAATGAGGGGGGAAAAGTACTTGAAAACACATAAGAATGAGTAATGTTCCTCTTCATTTAGATATATTATAGAGACTCAAGTCTTGCATATATATGTTGCCTTTGTATAACATGGCATACTAAGACATGTCTTATTACCATTACAATCGGAGTTAAAGGCATATCTTTGTATATGGCTAAGCCTCGTTTGGCTCATGTTTGTATTGTATTGCAACGAATGAGAATCCTAATACAAGAACTCTCTCTCTCTCTCTCTCTCTCTCTCTCTCTCTCTCTCTCTCTCTCTCTTTGCAATGAACATTAAAATTTATTTGGTAAGCCCGCTCATAGGGGATCAATCTAATTGCCCTTGCAAATTAGAGCAAGAGGATGGGGGTGTTTCCACCTAGATAACAGAACATATACTCTCTCTCTTTGGTGTACTAGCCAATTAGGGCACGCATGATTGAAATTCTATCCAGAAATCCAATTCTGGATAGAATTTGATTTTTCCGATTCTGTTCCGGAATGAGATTCTGAAGAAAGAAACGCATTTAATACGGACAAAGAATTTTTATTCCAGAACTAGAAATCTATTTGATATGGTAAAAAATTATATTTTTATTTTTTTTATTATGATTCTGTTTCATTTGAATTTTTTTAAAATTTTTTAGATTGCAAGATGTTCATTCCAATAAAAATCAAATACTTATTATTTAGCCCAAAAAATTGACAAATTTGATCACATTTTCTATTGTAATCGAAATTATAGTATATAATAATTTTCAAAGAACTATGGGAGAGGAGGATATCCAATATTGAGGTAAGGCATTTTTCCTGTGGGTTTTGCCTGCCATATTGGCTAGAGTTAAATTGGGAAACTGATGATATTTATCGCATTTTTCTAATGTTAGAAACTGGTTTTTCCAAGAAAATTCGGGATTTCCAAATAAAACTTTGATTTTTTTAAAAATTTTAAAATTTGTAATATTAGAAAAATATTTTTAATATTTTTAAAATTTTAAATACTTTTTGATTTTTTTTATAATTTCTGAATTATCTGGATTTTTTTAGAATTTTTAGGTTTTTTTTAGTTTATTAATTTTTAATTCGAAAAAGGACTTCGGACCAGGTCGGGGCATGTTCGAAGGAGAGGAGGGAGAGAGCAATTTGATTAGGGCAAAAAAATGAAGAGAATGGATTCTCAAATAGTGCCCAAATTTTTATTTCTCGTTCTCGCCGGAAAACCAATTCTGGAATAGAATTTATTCCAGAATCTATTCCAGAATTGATTTTCCAAAATATTTTTACCAAACGCTATTCTATTTCAGAATGAGTTTTTTTGTTCCAGAACTCATTCTAGAACAGAATTGGGCGCAAATCATGTGCGCCATTCGAACATTGGTCACAGTTCCTCCTCATTAGATCAAAGGGAAAACTCTCAAAATCACTAGTAAGACAAAGAACGTCCTTAACAATCACTTCAGTCTTTCAGTTAAGAGGAGAGTAGCAAACCAGTGAGGCCCTTATAGACAAAGCTGGAATCAGTTTCAATCACCACGTTCACTCACTCTTTGCTTTTTGGGCAAGCAACAATCCCTCCTTGATGGGAAGGCTTTAACAACTTCTATACACTCTGCTTCCACCGTCTTGCTGGTACTTCCAAGAATTGGGACTTGGATCAGCCGACCTATTTTGGGGGTCGTCTGATTTAGATCGGATGGCCCCCATTAAAGGGGGGGGGGCTTTTTTGTTTTGTTTTTTTTTCCCAAAAGTATTTTTTTTGCCCCAAATTTGAAATCGGACGGCTGAGGGTAAAAGCAAGTCACCTTGACCTGCGCACTTGCTGGTAAGGTGATCCAAGTCCCAAGAACTGAGCCAATACTACCACAAGCTGCTACTCCTTTGCCCAGCTTCCGTGGTTCATGTAGAGAAATCCCCCATCAGGGTTTACTTTACCTGACTCCCCTACCTGGTTTTTGCCAACCTTGCTCGGAGGATCGCTGTCGTGGCTCTTTGCGCTCTCTGTATTCTTTTGGAAAACATTTGATGCTCATGCCAACAACAGTAGGATCAGGTCGAAGATGACCAAACTCGCCTTCCACATATGCTGACACGTGTAAGCAATTATGATTAAGAGTTCATTTTTTCTCATTCTTACCATCAACAACCTGACAAGGCTAGTGAGCCAAGCATCCCGAGTGGCCACAGCCGACTTCTGGACTTTCAGGAGTACACACTCAAAACGAACATTTCTCGTCCAGGCGCACGACCACAACTCAGGTTCAGCTATTTCGTCTTCGAAGGCAAAAAGTGCATTGCCTACATTTTCTGAGTCCTCTCTTCCATTAGTTCATTGCAGCGGCTAGTAAATGTTTAGGCACTGTCCAAGTGAAATGTTTATTCTTTGGCACGTAGTGAGCAATTCACAAGATCTTTCAGAACACATCCCCCATAATATGAGATGAGGAAGGGCCCTTATTTCTAGCTTCTTCCACGGTGTTCTTCAGCAGATGGTAAGCAGTCTTGACAGAAGTATTTCCCCGCTCTCTGCAGATTAGACCAACTTATCATCACCACCTCAAACAGATAACAGAATCCATTGTATAGCCTCCAGCAGCTGGCTCAACTCACTGAGATCCCCGGATCTCAAATCTTTATCGATTAAACTGACCACTTTAAGCTCTTCATCAACACCTTCAGTTTCTTCGCCGTGCAGCTTATAGTCATTAGTCCCAGGTATCCAAACGTCTTGCCCCCATTTAATGCTTTCTCCATCATCTTTTCGCCACATTAATCCCTTTTCGAGACACTCTCGACCTTCTACTATACGACTCTACCCCCAAGATCTCCTAGCCCCTTTTCCCGCTTCCATAAAATCACCAGTAAGGAAGTTCAGGCCTTTTAGCACTTGAACCCAGAGAGCCTTGTGATTCATGAACGCTCGCCAAGCTTGTTTAGTCAACAAAGCTTAGGTAGGAAAGATAGAAATCCTGGAAACGCATGCCTCCCCTAGATTTGAACTTAGTCAAAGAATACCGACTTTTACAATGCGTTCTACCTTCTCACCTGTCTGACCCCACCAGAATCTTTCTGTCATCCCATTTACTTCATCGCAACATCTCTTAGGATATTCAAATCAACTCGTTGAATAAGTTGGGAGAGCACAAGCTACGATCAGAGGGGCAAGAACACCTGAATAACCGACAGGATCAACATAAGTAGCTTCATTTCGCTGCAATCTCCTCCCAACAGAAACCAACTAAAAGAAAAATCTCTATTCAAATGTGAAACTTTTGATCCTGTTTTCTTTGTAATCACACACACGAAGAAGGAGAAAATGATTTAATGGGGTTCAGTCGACCAAAGAGAGGATCCTTGGAAGCCTACATCGATGATATGAAGCTCCCAATTCTTTGTATGACCTTAGGGATATCAATATCTTTAAATAAGATTAACATTACATCTTTAGGGACATTTGCTATTTCCTTCGTTTTCAATTTGAGTTAAATCTACTATTAGATTTGTACTCTAATCGTCATTATCTTTTTAACAGATCCAATCTTAAATTAGACACAAGACCGAAAAAGCCTCTAATGTTTATTGAGTCGCCCTTTATTTTCCAACTTACAAAAAGCAATTTACGCCTTTGTTTGTTGGCGGTGGTCGCCTGCCCCGCCCCTAAATACGCTTTGGTTCCGCCGCAACGATGGACTCTTCTTAGTTAACAATAATTAGCTTCTCTGATTAAGTTTGCAATCCACATGGTAAGCAGACAAATGACATCGACCAACACATATGCATGCACATTAGGGCATGCCGGCACGGTGTCGAAGTTCGCACCATAATTATCCACAACGGGAGATTATCGATCAAAACAGGGAAGCAATTCAATTTCATTTAAAGTTTTAAAACTTTCCCGAATCGATCGGATATATTAATTTGTTCCATTTTAATTTTACGGTTTTCCAATTCTATGGGTTGGTATATTTCTTTTTTTGGGAAAAATGCCGAAAACATACCCCTTTTAATTAGAAATAAAACCTTAGCACGGCTAAGAGGATTGAAATACCCTCTCTCAAATTGGTGTAAAAATCCCCGAAACAAGTCTGCCGCCAAGCTTTCCCTCGGCCACGCACCACCTTCACCATCTCGAACGACTCCGTTCACGCTACTCATTTCACTGCCTCAGCCCCCCTTCTCTCTTTCTCTCTTTGAGCGCTCGTCCCGGCCTTCGCCGCAGGAAATCATGGCGACGCCCATAGGCGAACTTGAATGGAGACCCCCAGGTGCAGCATCACGCCTCCATATGAGAGAGAGAGAGAGAGAGACTGCGTCGCGGGCATCGGATGGATGCATGTGCATGTGATTTATCCGGGCTCCGAATCATGTAGGTCTCGTTTGAGCTCTATGTATGACGGTGACTTCTGGCTCGTGATTCTCCTCCGATTCATCTGATAGCCTAGGGCTTCGATTTCGTTCTCCTCCCTCTCTCAATCTCCGAACTATATCATAATCTTCTCGTTGCTCCTTTCCTTTGGGTCTACAATTGCTTACTTTTGTATTCTTCCTAGTTAGTCAATCGGACTTGGCTCAGTCGGCCAGAGCTTATCTCATGAGGAGGCATGGCCGAGGACAAACGAGTCGGACACCACCTCGGCATTTGAAGCTGACAGGTCTTCCAATGGGAGGGACACGAACAGGTCGAACCTAGGACATTCGCAAAATGAAAACCCCCTCGTGACATCAATTGCGTACGACCATGCGACGGGACAAAATTATCCACCGGAATAACACTACTATATCAAGGTCTGCTATTTTGTTTAACAGGAGACGTTACGAATGGTTGATAGGATAACTCCATAATTTGTAGCGACCTCGGATCAAATGACGTACATGTAGTAGATTAAGTCAAATCCGGCTCCCCTCGACTCCAGAGATCAAAGGAACGGGTTGGACCCAATGCCGAAGATGCGGGTTACAGCACACAATCATCTAACTTAAGGCTCCGTTCTCTCTTCTTAGGCCGCGGTAACGGGTGACGGGCGTTCAAGGATTTACGTTGCCGACATATGTGACATCTGATGCAAAGTACGCTGCTGAGTGCGTGCTTAGAAGTCATTCACGCGAATTGCACATAATTGGGCACACAGTATTCAAACCCCACTTCATATCGTTTTTTGGGCTACAAACCATATAATAAGATCCCAAATGAATCTTATTTTGTTTCGTTCGCTTGGAGATACTAAGATACCTCCAAACGCAACCTTCTTTCGTCCCATGCCCAGCTTGGCCCTCCCCATCATTTGATTCCTCCATAAGTTTGTTGAAAGATCCCTAACACCATCATTAACTTCCCTTTTCTGTGAGCTCTGTATTGCATTCAGACCTGGTTGCTCCACATCCGAGATGCTTGGGCAGATGAATTGTTCTTCATCCTCAACCAAGCCTGATGTGACCTTGAGCCTCACCTTGCCCTCCCCAAATCATGATACCTTCAAGCCCGAAGAGAGAGGCTTGCTTCTCATCCAGCTCCTGCTATCGTGCGCCAAGAACGCGTCGTCCAGCAACCTCCACCGGGCCGACGCGCACCTCCGGAGGATATCGGAGCTCTCCTCCGTGACCGGCGACTCCATGCAGCGTCTTGCGGCCCGGTTCGCCTATGCCCTCGCGGTCCGGGTCGTCAAGCGCTGGCCGGGCCTCTACAAAGCGCTGAACCGCACCGAACCGGATATGCTGATGGCCCCTTGGGCCCAGCCCATCCTCATGCCGGCGTTCCCGTGCCTCGCTTTTGCCCACACCATCATAGCCCAAACCTTGCTCCGAGCCCTGGCCGGGGAGCGAGCGGTTCACATTGTTGATCTGGGCTCCGGCGACCCTAAATTTTGGGTCCCTCTTCTCAGGGGCCTAAACCAATGGCCAGATGGGTCTCCTCACTTGAGGCTGACTTGTGCGTCTGCTAAAAGAGATGTTTTGGACATTTTGGGTCATGCCCTTGTCAAAGAGGCTGAGACCATGGGCATGCCCTTTCAATTCAACCCCGTGAATGTGCCTTTAAGAGAGCTGACCCAAGAAATGCTCGGACTGAGATCAGGAGAGACATTGGCAATAGTGTCCATATTGGGCCTCCATGCTCTATTAGCCGAAGATGACAGAGTAGATGCACACTTTGGCATGATCAAGAGTGATTCCGTCAAGGATTGCAAGCGAGTTGGCGAATTCCTAAGCATGGTCCGATCAGCCTCGCCGAAATTCTTCTTCCTGGTCGAGCAAGAAGCCGACCACAACACGAACCGCCTGGTCGACCGGTTCGTCGAGGGCCTACACTATTACAGCGCGGTGTTTGATTCGATAGATGCTGCCTTTGGAGGCAACTGCTCGGAGGAGCGGCTTGCTTTGGAGGAGATGTTCGGGAGGGAGATCGAGAACATTGTCTCATGCGAGGGCTCAGAGAGGGAGGAGAGGCACGAGAGGTTCGTGAGGTGGGCGGTGAGGCTTGGCCGAGCCGGGTTCAGGCAGGTCCGACTGTGGTTGAACGCCATGGAGGATGCCAAGGGCATGGTCGCGGCCCATCTTCGAGACGGCTACAAAGTCGTGACAGAGAGGGCTTGCACCATGATCTGTTGGCATGAACGACCGCTTCTGGCGGTGTCTGCATGGACTTGTTAGGTCATGACGTCTATTTCTATAATTCTTTTTGTCCTGTCACTTTTGAAGTCATTTGTAATTACGACGATAGCCAGACCTTGGGATGGTTTTTATTTGATTTTCTAACCAATTTTCTTGTCTACGTGATCTAAATATCTGTAGGCCCTGACGCCTTCCGTTTTCGATGGTTCTTAAATCACATGAAGCCAAGGGATAGGACAACCAAGTAGGCCAGAACAGATCAGGCTAGAAGCAACGCCAATTTTACTTCTATGCCTCGAGATAGACTCTTCAATATCCAACTTTTCGTTGTTTTTTCCTCCTGAGAAAAGCCGTGATTGAAGACCCTTTCGTCCGTTTGCTAGTTGGCAATCCGATCTTCATTTGATGTATACCAAAACCCAATCAGCAAAGAGCCAGAGAACGACTATTTCCTTTGGAAGACTGAATTGTTTTATTGTTGTACAATATCATAGTAGGAACAGAATCAGTGAAGTTACATCCAACAAGTAGAGGGAAATCCCCAGAAAACAAGCCTACGATAGATATGTAATATTCTCTGAATTTAAACTGATAAAAAGAAGCAACAAAGAACTGTAACGGTAATGGCTTTTTGGTATGAATTCTCAGATTGGAAGATTAAGGAGCTAATATATCCCTCATAGTACGATACTCCCTTATTTGGCCTTGCTGTTAGGCACCTTGGAGGCGGCTCCGGCAGGTGGGTTGAGCTCGTCCCAGGCCTCGATCCAAGTGACCATGGCATCTGCAAGCTTGTCAAAGTAAGGATCGACCTTGCTGAGCTTGTCCTTGACTTGCTTGGAGAGCTCGACATAGCATTTCTGGACTGTGGTACAGTCCTTGGGAAGAGCCGCAGACTGGAAGAACGGGATGATCTCTTCCTGCCAGAAGATGCCTTTGTATTCCTTCCTCAGGTTCACAAATGGGTTGCTGGCTTTGCTGTGCCATATATAGGGCAGGCCGGTCTTCACTCCCAGTCCCAGATGATCACAGATGACCTGCATAAAGTCCGGTTGCATCCTGTTAACTCCGAATTGGTGAATTCTCCTAGTCCTAATCAGCACCGTTATATAAAAAGCGATGATATTGAGAAGATACTTTAGTAATTACTGAAGGATTGGCTCGTCTGTGGCATTGTAAAGTTCTATGGGAAATCTACAGGGTTGCAGTAAATCAGTAGAGAGGCTTTTAAAGAGCATGTTATGAATTTTGACAGAGAAATATTGACATTGAGCGAGAAAAGTCAGTCAAATTAGCAACCAACATAATACAGAGCAATAGAGGCTCATATTACGAGATCTGGCTACGAGTTCTTTATGAACATCCCATGACGAGGTGCTTCAACCCATGGTTTAGGCAATTGAGTTTAACATCTAGAGCCAATCATAGCATTGCATTGGGTCATCAAGCCTTGATATATAAGAGGATCAATTCAAATACAAAGGAATCTAAAACTGATGGGAGCAAAGAAACGGAAGCTACCTTGACACACCAGCCAGCCCACATATCATCGTAGCGTCCAATTGGCTGGCCATCGCCCATCAGTCCAAAATACATTGCAGGGCCAATAAGCTCACGGTCAAACGCCAAATTCATGCCACACATAGGGAAAAGAGTGCCCTTTGGTATTGTCAAGACAGCATCAACATACCTAGTGGAAAATTCTCTCTGTTGTCATTAACAAAGATTCATGAACAAGCCAGCAGAACAAGAATCTGGAGGATTCATGTACCTCTGGTTCCTTTCAAGAGGCTTCACAAGCTGTGTAGGTGCATCATAATCTGGGATGTTGAGCCAGAGGCCATGAGAAACCGCAGTTGGTACTCCCTCACGCAGACTGAAAGGGTATCCACGGACGAAATCTGCACCTTCTGTGTAAGGGTCATACAGCGTGTTGAAGAAAAAGGGGGTGGATGGACACAGGAGGTTCTTGATATGCTGCTGGAGGGCATTGATCATTTTGCCTGATGGGTCTTTAGCAACCTGATACAACAAACAAGACCATTAAAAAGAAAATCATATTCACATTGAAGAGTGACCTCCTGTTCAAACTATAATGTGTACCGACACATAAGAGGCTTTCTTACTCGATGTGCAGATAGGTACCATAATCAAGAGTGAAAAAACATCACACCACCGAACCCCTGCAGGGTTGACTAGATTGACCACGGGACAAATAAAGCAGAGAGGACCAAGCCTTCATAATCAATCTTGACTAAGACAATAATCAGAGGGCATCTTACTTTGATCCTAAAGTCAAAACTCAGAAGCAACCAGGCTTCAAGGAGGTATAATAAGGGGAAAGATTCTAAAATGTTTGTCATCTTGCATCTGTATAAGTGCGGATATAATGTATGAGACAAAAACCAATATGCTATATTAAATTCATACTGCCGGAAAAAGGTGGACTCGCCAAATTAGAGAATGGTGGCTTCCACAGGTCAACTCTTTAATCTAATCCAACATCTAACAAGCAATGAGACTGCATAATCGAGATGCAGCGACTAAAGCTTCGTAAGGAAAAGTCGAGGGGAACGTGGTTCTGCTGTCAAAGGCCGGGGAGAAAATGCTAGGGAAATATGACTCGTGCTCTGAAAAGAGAAGGATCCAGATCTATAGTCTTTGCATAAACAGCCAGAATGCCTGGACTGTGCAGGGTAATGATAACTCAAATTGATCGAGGGATCCCAGCCATCCGACGACATGGGACCCATCAGTTGCGATTGCTGTGTAAACCGAGTCTAGACAGTTCAAGCTAGTAAAGATCGAAATCTTGTCTTAAGCAAAAGTCCGCCAAGTGATCGACTGCAATGCAGATCAAGTGCACAGCTTCATCTCCACAAACACCCACACAACGGAACAGGCGAAGCCCAAACAATCAGAAGACAGAGCATCGCGACAATGCAGCTACAACACACGCCCACCCACAAGTCAACAAGAGAGAGAGAGAGAGAGAGAGAGAGAGAGAGAGAGAGAGAGGAACCCAACAACACCACGCAAAAGGGTATGGAAATTCAGAATGGGAAATGGCAGAGAAAAGAGGAGTCGTCACTCACGAAGCAATCGTCGTCGATGGTGTAGATGTACTTCTTCTTGGAGACCATGTAGCCGAAGCAGCGGCAGGCGGAGTCCTTGAAGGAGATGCAGGAGGCCTTGGGGCCCAGGATCTTGTTGATGTCGTTGCGGTTGTAGAGCTCGTAGTCGAAGCCGTCGGGGACCTTGATGGTCTTGGAAGGGTCGCCGTCCTGGACGATGATGAGGTGGTATTGCTCGAAGAAGGGCCTCCACATCTCCAGGAAGTCCAGGTTCCTGATGGTGGGGATCACGATGTCCAGCTCGTCCTTGAGCAGAGGGGTGGGCTTCGCTGCTGCTGCCGAGTCCGCCATTGTCGATCTTGATGCAGAGGATCAGAGGCAGAGGCAGAGGCAGAGGCAGGGGCAGGAGGCAGAGGGTCTCTGTGTCTGCGAACGACAGAGAGGGAGAGAGAGGGAGAGACAGAGGGTGTGCGCGAGGATTTAAATGGGAGAGCGGGCATGTGGGGGAGGGGCGCAGAGATCGGCATGACTGGTGGCTTTAACCGGTGAACGTGTCTGAAGTTGTATGGGGAAGACGACCCATTCAACTCGAAACCCTTCGAACAGCAGCCTCTCCTCCTTTTTCCCCAACTCCTGTTTTTGCTCGCTTTTCTCCCCAAGCGCTCATGTGCCATCCATGCTCATGTGTCGTGGGGGCTTTTGGACTAGGAATATAGAGATTTGGTCCCACGAGATTATGATTCGAGGATCGCTTTCTCACGTACTTTCTTTGCAAGTTTGAAACATAGACATGGACTCTTCGCGCCGCATGTCGTGGCCCGACGCGTGATGGTCCCATCGATCGAAAATCGCCATCGGGTCAATCTAAGGGCCATCACAACGCGACTCACCTAATTTTCTTTTTCTTTTAAATTCGATCTTCAGCATAGCCCCTTTGAGTCATTGGCCTACTTTTTCAATCGTGACTTTCGTTGAATATTTCACCATCGTTACATTTGCTATTAAATTCATTATGATCATAGGCCAATGCCATAGGTTAGGTATCCCACCCTAGGTAGAGTTAGTGAGCCGTGCAATGGCCAACCATTTCATGCTGTTCGGGAGGCGCTTTAGTTGAGTCGACAGCTGATATAGGCATTTCTAGTTCTCATAAACTCGGTAAATTCGCGAATTCCTTATTTAAATCCTCTTCCATTCTATAATTTCTCCCCAAAATTAGAATATGCTGTAAATACATTGTAAATGTGGATGTATCACCTTTACCATTCAATGTACATGATCATCTTCTTCATTAATAGTATACATAAATGTAATCTATACATTTCCTTTTATAATGTACATAATCATCTTATTCATTAATAGTGCATGTGCGATGTATCTATACTATTCATGTACCATCTAGCCTATAAATAGAGATTTTGTTGAAGATTAATAATAACCATTAACATTTACTCTCCACTTCTTTCTTATTTCATATGTATCTCTTTTTCCTCGTTCTATATTTCTGAGTTGATTTCAAATGTCAATATTTACTTTTACAACAGAATCGTCCTTTTCATACACAATTTTTCGTTTTGGCATATATGTTTAAATTGGTACATAGTGCTATAGCTTGATTTATTAATTACACTATAAAAGGTCACCCTAGTGATGATAAGAAACTTGCTCATCAAAGCCACGGTGAACGGGGAGCATTGCACATCCGATTAGTGCTTTGATCGGGGTTTCGGTTCGGAAGAGCCAAAATGCCCCGATCACTCAAGGGCTCCCTTCTTCTTCCACGGTGAGCCTGGATGACATTCATTAATCTGTTTTCACGTATCATTTTGAGCCCGCTTTATATTCTCCGAATTCAGATGCAAATGAAATGTTTCGTCTTCCAAAACACGGTCGAAGAAAGGTATACGCCGTGCGCATACATTAACTTGACATCTATAAGATTTTCAGGGACCGCGTCCAAGATAGAGATTGAAATTCGGGCTCGCGTTGCGAAAACGATGTCATTAGAATGGTCTAAGTCCGATTAATATAGATGGAGCAACTTTGTGCCTTGCGTACGGGAACTGACGAACGTACGAATCGAGTAAAGTGGAAGGGGGGGTTCGGGAGAAGAGTGCGTCTTAATTCTCGCGTTGAACTGCTTGCGACTTCTACACTCGATCTGATCTGCCTTCTTCTACAAGCTCACGACCTAATGCAAGTTTGAATGAGAGGAGCGGATGTGCGCATGTGGGACTCCTAATTCTCCCTGGCGGGCGGGGGCGGGTCCGTCTTCGACGGGGGCATAGGAAATGCGGAATGAAGGACTAATTTGGCGGGCACGAGAGTTAATTGACGAAGAAGGTGATTGTTCCCGTTGGGATGGTGTGGCGAAACCGAGAACGGCGTCAAGAAAGAGAAAACACCGCCTCGCTTTCTTGCTATGGCGATTAAAAAGAAAACGGAGGAGTGAGGAATTTCGAAGGGAGGCAGTGATACCTAATTGACATCTTGTCGGGAGTAATAAGTTATTTTTGTGAGATCGCTGCCGACGGTTTTAGTATATGTATTTAATAAATGCATGCAGGCCATGAATGGTTGACCGATGGGAATGGAGCACATTCCTAACCAGGGGAAGTCGGATCTCCAGGCCTGATCTCTTCCTTATGCCGAGGAGATCGTGCCCAATGATGCATTGAAAGTTGCACATGCAATTCTCTCCTTTAATACTTTTAGCTCCTCCGCACGTTTCCTCATTCATGGATCCGTCCTCCGCGACGCTTTGCTTGCTTTCATACCTTTCGGTAAATGCATGTGTTATTCAGATCTAGACGCGGATTAAGGGGAAAAAAAGAAGGTATTACTTCACATGAAGTTTTACTGGATATGAAGTCGACAGATTCGAGTCGCATCGGACGTGTGCGGCTCGTCCCTTAGCTACTGATCCACGAACTTCATTTGAATTTCTGATGCGCAAAGACTTCCCGACATGCACCAGATTGAGGTACCAAGGAAAAAACAGAGGAGCTTCATTCGATTCTATTGCTCTAAACTTGAGCTCTTTTGATGCTCAAAACTTGTTGCCTCTCCGTTTGGAGTTAATGTTCACAGAGACTTGGTCCAAATTCAAGCCACCCTTCAACGAAAGTTTGATGCAGTTTTACGGGCAGGGACTAATCAATGTGCCCCTTGTCAAGGACAAATAAGTATTATCTCCGCACCTATCGTTTTGAATTAGGGACAATCACTCACTACTGTCCCGAATTTTGCTGTCGATATCACGTTCCCTCTTCTCCTTCAAAATCTCCACTCTACGTGCTTCCAACCTGAAAACACCCAGTAAACGCATCCGACGTCTAACCCCAGCGCCTCTCCTCCACTCTCTTCCCGAGCCCTTCCTCTCTCCTCGCGCACGGTGGCGTGGCACAACAACGATCGAGAGCCATCCCCCGCGGCATTAAGCGACCATGGCCCGATCCTGATCTTGATATCAACGACGAGGCCATCGCTCCAGCCTGTCGCTCGTGCCCCTCTCCTGCATCCCATTATCTATCTATAGCAAGATCATTCGCGGCACGTGACAATGAGGCCACTCGAGCTCGGGTTTGAGCCCGTACCTCTCAGTTGCCTCCTATTCAAATCGTTAGGGGAATGTAATCGTGAATTTATTCCGGTAAATCTTTCTAAGAGGTTATTTTTGGTTAGATCCAGTTGTCACGTTATGTGGATATAAAATATAATTGAGGAGACAGAATTTAATGGTGATGCACACAACAAATGCCCATGCCTCAAATTTATTTGACCACAAGAAAAAGAATTAGGTTTTTCAGAAATTTCTCTCTTTAAGAAAGCTAATACTTAGAAAGGTAAAATCTAAAAGTACGGAAGAGCAAAGTAATTCTGCTTTTACCATGTGTGGCCTCGAGCTCCCAACCCACCTATATCATTAACTCGGAAAAGCACAAACCAGAAATCGATATGATTCTAGTCAAATAAGGTTTTTAAAAGGTTGAAGTGAAGCTAGCATAACATGAACCAGCAGAGCTCAAATCAAAGTGACATCATAAAAATCAACATGCTCAACATGTAATTATCCAGAAATCATAAAGACCAGGTAGCTAGGAGTCCAGGAATCATGGGGCCGTGAGGGAATGGAGGCAAAGTGAGAAGAGGATAAAGAGGAGAAGAGGCAAGAGGGTTTATCGAGAGCAACGGAGGAGGAGCAAAATGGGAAGTTTGGAATTAAACCTTGGCATCAGCATCCCGAAAATGCAACTTTCCAAGCTCCTCTAACCCTTCATTCAGTTAAAGTCATTTGGAGAGCCTTCGGGTTACAATTGCATCTCGTAAGTTAAAAATAATAGTCAAACACTATTTGCTTTTGGCCAATGACTTTAGACCCTCAAAGCTCATTTCAAATACTGAACCAAATACGCCATCAATCGTGGCAGCTAGAATTTACATAAAAATGAAAAATTTTCAAGAAAGAAAAGTATAAATATGGGACCCAACTCTCTTTAAATTTCAATTGGATGATTAAGTTTTGTTATATCCCTTTAACGAAAACTTGATAAATTTAATCGTATAAGGAGCGAGAATTAATCGATCCGTTTAAAAATGAGGGTCCAAAAAGGCCCACATGACATTTGTGGATTACGAATGTTATTCTAAGTAGTGCAACAAGAAATTGGCCCATATCTATTACCACACCCGAGAGGGTATTGGCCCGGGTTGCTCCAAAAGCACTCAACATATACTTAGGCTAAAAATTAACGAATTTGTCACGGAAAATCAAGTGCTCAAGCTGTTGAGAGGCTGACGAAATGTTCCCACCAGAATCGGTCATCACAGATTACAACGTTCAAATTGCTCACAGACTATCACTCCGGATATCTTCCAGACCAAATTGTGATTAATCAGCACATCGAGCGCTCTAAATCGAGCCCTGAGCCGTCGCTACTTCCTCTGTAGTTTTCGGCTCATAGTATAGTGATGAGATACAAAGGAAGCACGCAATAAAGACACAAGTGGCTTGTTCGAGTTGAATGAGGCGTCGAATCCAACATGTCTTGGCCTCTTCCAAATCCATCCGGGTCCGACAGGCTCTGAGCTAGCAATCGGATTCGACCACAGATTAAACGATGGACTGGATAAAGGGGCGCGGATTAAGTCGGAATACGGGGCCTATAAAGTCCCTGCTCAACCATGCAGCTGATAATTTCAATAGATGAACCTTCATACATAAAATGATTGAGCTTGAGCGGACGGGGGTCGAAGAAGACAATTGCTTTGCCAGGTTCTTCCGATCAATGGTCTGGGCTTTGTTGGCTCAGGTGTGCCTGGGCAGGTCTTGCAAGCCGCCGGTCGTATGACCAGAGGTCCAACCTGAACCTACTTTGGATCGCCTTGATCAGGAAACTCCGGTTCTTCCTCCGGACTTTCTCCGCAGCTCTTTGCATGACACAAGCCCAGGTAACGAAGAGCAGACATCGAGGTGTCAAACCTAACCTTTGCGTCGATGTCAACTACTTGAGCTCTTACCCAGTTGGATTGCAAATTCTAGACCACTTCCAATTAGAAAATGGTGGGTCTGTCAATAATTTTTGCATCTCCTCTCTACTCCACCACCTTTCTGTTTCTTGAGCTGTAGTATCTACCGGCTGATCTCTCAATAGAGGCCTTCAACGTGCATTCACACGATGTTAGCTACACGAGTTTTTGTCGGTGACCACACTCATTTAAAGAAACTGATGTTTTGGTTGCAATGTTGGGGAACTGTGGTCCAACCCTGATGATCAAATCGGCAGTTTTTTACACGATGGATTAGCACTAGTTACATCTGGCTCGAGCTGCAAAACTTTAATCCGATTCAGTGTCCTACTTAGATCTATCAAAATCATTAATATACATCTGTACTTGTCTCGCTTCTTCTTTCCTTCTTTTTGGTTTCTTCTGTACATAGAATGTTGGAGTCAGTCAGCAATAAGGGGAGACCCTTATGTGCAGCCCGTTGGGTGCTTCTACTCTTGGAAATTTCATTAGCTTATCTCCCCCAGTTTCTTCCCATCTGCAAAGGGCACAAAAAGATCCATAAAATGTTCATGCTTTTCCAGGGAAAAAGAAAGAATCATTACTCATGGTCATAATGCATCAAAAGCGCCAGAGCTCTCTCTAATTGGTACCTGTATCTGGTAACAAAGTAGTGAAGAAATGTAGAGATCTCAGCAATCCCAAGTTCCTTTCCAGGGCATTGCCTTGTGCCCCCACCGAAGATTAGGTTGTAGTTTTGACACTCCACGCTTTTGTCCTGAAAAAGTGGCGATTTTCAAATGGTTAGAACGA
Source organism: Melaleuca alternifolia (assembly GCA_019926035.1). Taxonomy (NCBI): domain Eukaryota; kingdom Viridiplantae; phylum Streptophyta; class Magnoliopsida; order Myrtales; family Myrtaceae; genus Melaleuca; species Melaleuca alternifolia. The sequence goes on along the minus strand of JAGKPW010002416.1, from coordinate 1,369,399 downwards.
TGTTGACTGTCGATAGTGCAGAACAGAAGCTCTCTGAATGTTTCTGAGTAATGCAGTTCTGCTGTGTACTGATTTAAGGGGTCGCGTAGTTACCAGCCATCTCCATGGATTGAAAGCTAGCGGATCCGGATACAATCGCGGATTGTAATTTATTTCTCTCGTGTAAACGTATATCCTCCATCCCTTTGGGATTAAGAACCCTGAAAACGAAAAACAGAGAGGAAGGCATTGAGTAATTCACTTGACACTCTCACAGAAATGTTGTCGCATGATTAGAGGCTTGCCCTTGGACATACCGTTAAGCTCCATGTCTCTAGTGGTTTTTCTCAAGACCCCATTCACGACTGTGGCTAATCTGGAGGTCTCAAAGATGACCTGAAGAATGAGTAGTGACATTATGCAATCCTGAGTTAGTAGAGTTCGGTGAATTTGCTGAAATAAAATTTCACAGGAAAGTTGACCGTAGGTAGTCTCACCGCACGAGTGAATCGCATCATTTTGAGGTCGTCCCACTCGATAGGATCCTCCGGCCTTTTCTTCGCTCTAATTCCCAAGTGTTCTTTCTGAATAATCCAAGATCAAAGTTACCAATGCCTATGATATATAAAAAGATAAAAAATATTTGCTGCTTAAATACTTCATACGTTGCCTTCCTTTTGCAACTTACCCTTAATTCGTGAAGAACACTTGGGTTGTCGTGGAGATACTTGACAGCCATCATGGAGGTGGTCGAAACGGTCTCGTACCCGGAATACATGACGGTGATTATTTGGTCTATGATCTCTTCATCATTCAACTTATATTTGTTATCATCGCTCCTCATGAGGCAACCAAGCATGTCATTGGGGGCTTCCTGGGTGGCCCTCCTCTCTTCTATCAGTTTCCTCAACATTCCGAGTATATTTTTCCTAGCCTGCAAAAAAGAAAAAAGAATGAGACTCAAATTTAGACAATAACCTTAAAGGACAGATAAAAAACACAGGGCGGTGAGTACATGGATTCGCTGATCTACCTGAAAACCTCGACGGTAGTTCGTGCCAGGGAGGTCTATGGGCAGGGAGATAGTGCCCAGGACCAACTTGAAGAACTCAGGTATGAATTCTAGAGAAATGGAGCTAGAGTCGATTCCAATTTGCATTAGTGACGAGAGAAGCGCCATCTGTACAAATTGACGAAACAGGATGCCCATAAGAAACAGAGGAACTGAATCTTGAGATGGCGTATGCACTCATGTCACAAACTATGAGTCCTTAAACTGCATATGTCCTAACCAAAGATAGCCATGGGAAGACCCTCTGATCGAAGACCATCCCCGAAAAAGAAGGTACTTCAATAAAGGCTCTCGGGATCTGACCTTATGAATAGTAAAAAATCTATTCATGGAATGATTCAACTCTAAATGTATACAAGGCAAGATCTTTACCACAAGAGACTTTTCTTTTTCCAAGTAGAGGAAGTCACTTTTCTTGGTTGACCGACTCTTATTACGTATCCGATATGGGTTTCGTTACCAGGAAAAATGAAGCACTCTCCACTCTTGGCAATCTATCCAAGAGGGCAGTAGCAAGTAATTCAACGATGCCACAGGGGGCTGCGATGTCATTTTCGCCCCCAACGTTTCCAAAAGTTAAAAGTCCTTTTTGGTGTACCTGTTTGGTCTTGTCTTGGAGGTCAATAATAGAGCCATCGTCCCAGTGGGCGAGGTGGGATCGCATGAATCGATCAATCTTGGGCAAGAGCTGGTCTCTGATCATGGCGGGGCTGACCAGGGAGAGAAGAGCGCCCCTCATGTGCTTGTGGGACGCGCCATGAACCGCCGCTATGTTGCACTTGCCCAGTATATCGAGCATGGACTGCGGGTAACCCGGGACGAGCCCCTTGGCCTCGTTCATCAGGATGTACCGGTTCACCTCCGGGTCCATGGACACAATCGTGGGGCAGCCCAGGATGTGGGACTTGAAGAAGCTCCCGTACCTGCGGTGTTTTGGATCAGCAAGTGAGCCAAGTAAGATCGAATGAGGACACTGAATCAACAGTTCACCAGAGAAGAACCATATCATTTGATCTCTTGGACTGTACGACCATTTGATGCTACCAAGAGACATGAGGTGTATCTTACGTTATCGAAGGGCATTCTCTTTGACGGAAGACTCTTGTTGTGCCAAAGAAGACGAACCCACTTGTCTGGACTCGACCCATCGTGAAAGGGATCAGTCACAAGGGTGAAAACGATGGATCCCACAAAGGTTTCTACTTCCTTACATTATTTTCTGTCCATGCAAGCTTTTTTATTCCCATAAAGATACCTAAAAGCAAAGGAGGGTTCTACTAAAAAAGAACACACACAAATCAACCACCATTTCAGAAACACATGAGAGCAACACCGAGGCAGCTTCGGGAGTAAGCTTATTAGGCCATATCATCAAGAATATGCGGGACTCACACTCGGTCCCACTACAAAACACCGATTTTTTTTTTTTTTGTGTCCAATCGATTTTGTCTGGCACATCACTCGCAAACGAGTCCATGCAAACTTTTCTCGTACTAGGGAGAGAAAAGCTTAACCCATTAGAACTATATTTCAATCTCCACAAGACCAATGGAATGGAGCTCACACAGTCGCCACTCGCCAGTGACCCCTCAAACTAGTAAAAGAAAATCGACTCGGGGGGGGGGGGGGGGAGAGAGGAGAGAGAGAGAGAGAGAGAGAGAGAGAGAGAGAGATGACCTTGCACTCTGGTTTTTCATGAAGTTAGGACCTTGCTTGAGGAACTCAGTGGTCTCGCCAAAGACTGGCCAACCCATTGTGCCAGGAGGCAGACCTTTCTTCGTGTACCTCACTTCGTTCCATCTCAACAGGGCAGTGCATCCACAGAGCACCAACACTACCCCAAGCGCCAAGAAGATGTAAACCGCCATCGTTGCTGCTCCCAAGAAGCTCAAGAAAGCCCACCACGCTCACTCCCTACCTCCTTCTCAGAGCTGTAAACGTGTTGGGGCTTTGTCTGGTTTGATCTACGAGTACAAAGTATATATAGCACTCACAGCGCCTCGTGGGGAGAGAGAGAAGGAGAGAGGGGACCACTAATCTAATTATTTTAATAGATTACTTATTCTATCCGGAAATAACATAGTAGTCCGAACCAATCACCCCTACACTCATCGTATATAAATTTGAGGTTCTCGTTCTCATCCGAATAGTTTAATGTAAAGCAAAAGAGATGAATTTCTATATATTAGATCTATTACATATATGTAGATACTTAAAAGTAAGGAATACGTGAGCCTATTTATAGGTTTTACATGTTGATTTTTTATAATAATAAATCATACCTACGAATACCATAAATATTCTAAATATCTTCATATTGACTGTATATTGTAATAAATCATAAAGATACTTAAAAACATCATAAATGTCTATATTCAGAATATCATAACTATCAATAATATCATTGATGATATCCTAAATATTTTAAATGTATATCTAATATAAATGTTAATCAAATTGATTTTCAAAATCAAGTTTGAACGGGATCGGTCGCATTGAGCAACTCTTCCAATCGTGGTTAGACAAACTCTCTAATACCTTAACCACAGATTAGATCCATTCACTGAATCTTTGAAGAGATTCAAAATTATGCCCTCGTTAGTAATGCAGCGTCCGAAACATTCACTCGTTTCGTGTGCTCTCTCTTTCATGGTTTCATTACAACCATCTAGGAGAGTCCAAGTGTCTGACAACGAACTTTTTTTAAGTTTAATGATCACTAATCGATGAGTGTTTAGTATAAGAATTGTATTATCTGCCATCAAAATACTTTAGTGAGTTGTCTGTTCCTCTTGCAATACATTCGGTTTAGATGGTTAGATAAGCACATTAAAACAATCGGAATCGCGTGCACCCTACTACTGGAGGACCCTCCTATAAGATATGTAGTGATTATAAAATAGTAAGTAAAAACCAAAAGCAATCCCCCAAAAATAACAACACATAATGCCAAGAAAATGTAACTTTTTGGCAGGTTTTAACCAAGCACAAGGTGTGATTGGACAGAGAAGTCATGAGCATGGATTATTCTAATGAAGAAAGTGAATTGAAAAAGTTCTACGTGCACTCGACTACCGACTGGATTTTTCAAGATCTCGGCCATGAATGTTTGTTTGCACCCTCTCTTTTTATGATACTCTTTTTGTATGAATGAACATTTAATGGGCAAAGGGAAAGGGTTGGCCGTGAGGAGACGTTGATAGTTATATTGGAAGGTATTGTGGACTATTTACAGCTTCAAGTCTTTATTAGGGTTTGGTCGCTTTCAAGATGATTGTGTCCTTTTTCTTCTTTCTTTTTTGCTTTTCCATCTTTTTGTGAAAAAGGGAAAAAATAGAACAAAGGTGTGCGGTGGAAAAATTCATTTTCATAGCCAGTATGGAAGATAATGGCAAGCGGGCTATAAAGATTAATTTTGAGTATATTGATAAGATAAACTCCGTGTTATATATATGAAAAAACATAATCACAGACAGTGTTAGGGCACACATGGAATAAAAGGAAAAAGAAAATTTGGATAATAATGACCAATTAAAAGGAGGGTTGAGAATTTGAATCAAGGTTCTAGCTTGTGTTCGGCAGTAGGAACATCGTCGAAGATTGATCTCATATCATGATAGATGCATGACAATCCTATCTTGGATGCGAGAATTAGAATACTCGTTTTATGTACTATGCTCGTGCAGGTTCTCAACACTTTGAATTATGACAGGTGTATTAGGTTGTGGGTACAGATTATGTATAATTCGAAAGGATACGTATAATAGAAAATATGGAGGAAGAGACGGGCGCTCATGGAAAGAGTCAAGAGAGGTGCACATGGACACCACCTCACTGGACCAAAAAGAAGGAAAAGAAAAGGGACATTCATTCATTCATTCATTCACTGCCCGAGTCCTTCACATGTCTGTCAAGGAGATCCGCTCGTGGAACTACTAAATTCACTACAAGACACTGCCTTGGCTGCCACATCTTTTTGGAATAAGTTTGGAGAGAGAGAGAGAGAGAGAGAATGGTATTGTATTCTCTTAGAGGGTACAGAGACTAATCTACAAAATAGATATATTGAGCGACATGATAGATTGTAAGTGAATATTTAGGTGGATGTATCATTTCCAAGATTCAATAGCAGTTTGTCATTGTTGTTGTGAAAAGTATTATAAAATTCTACTTCTTTCATAATGATGAGATCCAAGATGGTGCTTGTAGCCTGAGCTATTGACACTCTAGTCGAACCGACTTTTCACCCAAAATTTAAGTCATGGAGACATGAGTTAACTAGGTATTATTAATTATTTCTTTTAGTTCTAAATATCTAATGTGGGAGACCTCTTTCATATCACTCGCTCATACGTGTGCTCAACATTCCCCCACTCATATATGGGTCGCGGCCACATTGGGTCCGCTCCCCCTCAATCCAAGTTTGACATTCTTCTGCACCAGCAAATCACCGATCATCGCTGACCAATGCAAATACATCTTTCACTCACGGTCTCCTCTTGGACCAAATCGCGACAGCATGTCATTACATCTCTGCATATCAAATAAGATGGAAGGATGCATGCATACTTATCATAAAAGGATGGGCAAATAAATAAGGTGATTCTCCGTTCGAACATCATATGATGAACTTATGTCCCTTTCCTTCTTTTCACCAAAAAGACAATTCTCTTTCTTCAACATACGCAAGTTATAATTTCACTCGAAAACTCTACTCTTCTAATCAATCTAACTTGATACATCAAAAGTAGGAGGGGGATTCGATTAGTGCTTTGAGCAGTTCTAACACGAAAACGTGGACAAAGACACAATAGACTCGACCTATAACAGTTACGTGGAGCATTGAACTACATTATCAAAGGGACAAGGGCGTAGGTTTCGACTAATCACATCAAATTGATCTGTCTGAGAACATTTTACAGTGAGTTGCCCTAGATGTCCATACTAGTCCTCTCTCAATCACATGCATCGTGATGATATTCTCCCTTTATCAAGTGAGCCCTAATCTTTCAATGATTAGATGAAAAGTTGATGTAGCCAATTTCTCTGGACCTCCTAAAAATTGCCAAATGTTAAACTCTGTGCACCGAGATTAGCGGGGAAGAAGATGATTGATTGAACAGCTTAAGCTTTATGCTCACAACCAAGAAGAATAATACCAACACATATGAATTAACAACTATCAATAAATTGGGAAAAATCCAAACAGGAAAAAAAAACTGTACATGGTTTCCATCTGAATATCATTTATTATATCGTATCATCCAATCACGAGAGTCTATTTAGTTCCCTCTACTTTTTTGCTTAAGTATTCTGAATTATTGCTTTCACATTTTCGAATAAATTTCTATAACGAAAATTTCACTACACAAATGTGACATCGATAATCATTTAAAATAGTTGGCTAAAATTAAGACAAGATTAAAAGATGACATACTTTTTAAATAGACAAAATGGATTAAATTTTGAAATATAAAATAAACATCAACGGTTTTAGGCTAAGCTTAATATTCATTACAAGCACTAAAACTGGGTGATTGTCATTTAAGTCCTAAACCTTTTGCAACTTTGTCAATTCAGTCCTAAATATTTTTTTTTTGCCAAATAAGTCATAAATATTTTACAACTTTGCCAATTAAGTCCTTCCGATAGATTTTTGGCTGGAAAATGCATTGGCGACAACGTGGCGCGATCGGACCTCGCCAAAGACGACGTGGCAAAAACGACGTCAGAGCATTGAGAGGACCTTTCCCTAGTACGAGAGGACCGGGAAGGACGCACCTCTGGTGTACCAGTTATCGTGCCCTCGAGTAAGCTTGACTGCAAGACCCACCCGTCGAGCAGGGACGAAAGTCGGCCTTAGTGATCCGACGGTGCCGAGTGATTGGTTGGATTAGCCCATTTTTCTGTAGGTTATATATTCACGTATGCGGCTTTCTTAATTGTCTACGTCAGGCAAATTTGGTTAATTCTTTACTTTATGTGTTGTATCCGTGAAGAGGATTATATTCGTATAAGAAGAAAGAGCTCAAAGAAGAAAGGAAGGATCTTATCAACGTCCATGAATGAGAAATCATAGATCGAACTGCCGAATATTTTATCAACTATTGCACAATTAAGTCCTTCCGATAGATTTTTGGCTGGAAAATGCATTGGCGACAACGTGGCGCGATCGGACCTCGCCAAAGACGACGTGGCAAAAACGACGTCGTTTTGGCATAAAAATTCGATCATCTTCCTGGCGACGACGAGGTCCAGCAAGGGCCATGGCTTGCTTGTGCCACGCGTATCCGGCGAGGGAAAATAAGGGAGTTGGCCGTGACCAGAACTGGGCGTGGGCAATGGCCGAGAACTGTGTGGACGGCGCTTGGGCGTCGAAGCTAGCGTCAAGGAGGGGTTGCCGCGGTGAGCCGAGACAACAATGCTGTTTCTCAGACTTGCAGGGGCTCGGCTATGGTTTCTCTGGGGAAGAAGACGCGCGAGGAAGAAAGTGAACAGTGCTTGGGGAAAAAGAAAAATGAAAAAGGGGAAAAAGAGAGGTTGGGCTTTTTATCTTCCCGGCGACGACGAGGTCCAGCAAGGGCCATGGCTTGCTCGTGCCACGCGTATCCGGTGAGGGAAAACAGGGGAGTTGACCATCAGCAGAATCCGGCGTGGGCAATGGCCGAGAATTGTGTAGACGGCGTTTGGGCATCGAAGCTAGCGTCAAGGAGGGGTTGCCGCAATGACGAGCCAAGACAACAAGGCTGTTTCTCGAATTTGCAGGGGCGTGGCTAGGGTTTCTCTGGGGAAGAAGATGCGCGAGGAAGAAAGTAAACAGTGCCCGGGGAAAAAGAAAAAAAGGGAATAAGAGAGGCTGGGCTTTTGATGCCAAAACGATGTCGTTTTTGTCACGTCGTCGCTGGCTAGGTCCGATCGTGCTACGTCATCGTCACGTAGGCATTTTCCGATCAAAATCTATTCGAAAGACTTAATAGGCAAAGTTACAAAATGTTTATAACTGAAAAAAAAAGTTTAGAATTGAATCGATAAAGTTATAAAAGGTTTATATTAAATGACAATTGTCCTCACTAAACCTCCATAATTTGACCGACCAAACTCTTTGCATATTCTGTTTTAGGATATCAAGAGCCTTTACGGTCCGATTTCTTCGCGACAGTTCCAACCACAAAAAGAAATGTCTTGTCTACGCATTCGCACATGTATGAGAAACCATGAATTCCAACCTTCGAACTGCTCAAGACATTGGATCAAGCGTGGTTCACGCCTATCTTTTGGGTAAGAAAGAGAGAGGAAAGGGGAAGAGGGGGGGCCTCCGTACAGTAGGTGTACATTTGGAGTGTGAATCGTCACCAGTCTCGTCGAAGAACTTTGCTCTGTGGATCTACACAATCGGGACAATCTGCTTTGTCCTGTAATTTGGATTTTCCCCTGTTTTGGATTCTATCATTTCTTCTCGCCTTCTCGCCTACTCAATTTGCTTTTGACTTTTGATTAGCGCTGAAACCGATGGCTTTGTCCGAGCACGTCATAAAAGGTTGGGCGTTGATGGGAACTTGAAGGGAAGTGTAGGTCCAAGAGCGGATCCTTGGAAAGGGATTTGACACAAAAGACGGAAACCCCATTTCTCTTTTCCACCCTTTTGATGTTAATGTTGCCATTCTTTTGGCCATTCATATTCATGCTTAGGTTGTGCAAGAGTATCATTAAATCGAACTTACAACAAAGTAGGGAAAAAAGAAAGGGTCTGTGTAGATTCTCGTGAGGTAGCTTGCCGACTATTTTGATGGGGGTCGAGCACCCCTCTTCATCGAGGAGAAGTCTACCAAGTTGCTCAATTTGGCAGTCTGAGATGAGACCGGTTCGATGGAGATCCTTCTTTGAGTTCATATTGTGTCCTGATGAATTCGCTTCTTGATGGATAAACATCGAAGACAAAAGATATGAGCAGACGCATCAATTCTCCATATGGGCATTGAATATTCCACGCACACGCGCACACTTATCTTGAACCTTGCTTCCCAGCATGGGAAGATCATAGTCATTGACAGGTGGAGCAAGCAGCACCTTTTGTTCGACCAATGTATGAGGATTTTTTTTTTGGGGGGGGGGGGGGGGGGAGGGGTGTTGGAGTGGAAAGGGATCAATTCATTGATTGCTCTTGCACGGATTTCTTTTGTTTTTTGGTGGTGGTTGCTCTGCAAAATCATTTGATGGTTGTATTGCCGACACCAATGGAACAGTCATTGCAGGGCGTGCAATGGAATGGAATGAACAAAGAGAATTTCATCAAGAGATTTATGTGGAGAGAGAGAGGACTGAATTCTTCATTCATTGAAGATGGGTGTTCTGTCACGATTGGATGTGAATGGAAACGTTGCACAGAGAAGACATCAATGTTAGGCTGGAAGTGAGTGAGAGAGAGAGAGTATAAGTACAAGGAAATAATTGATTGAGGGGGAGGCCATATCGTGGCAGAAAAGCATAAGAGGACAAGAAAGAGGCCCTCGTGCAATTGGCACTTTTCTCCATCGTACACTCACTCATCACACCTTTTTCTATTTTTTTCTCTCTTTTTCTTTTCCTTCTTTCTTCGAGTTCAACTCATCAATCAAAAAGGGTTCACTACATATACATGCATCCGTGTGCCTTGGACTTTCCTCTCATCTCACCTTCTCAGATATATTTTAGACTCCCTAATTTTTAGGGTCATTCAGATGCTCGTTTATTATTTCCCCGTGCAGAAGGTCTATAAGATTTAGATTGCCTTTAATTTGATTTTAAAAATAAACTTTGAAGATATAAATATATCAAGTTATAGAAAGTTTGCAAAGTGAAACGTCGTTCAAATTTTTTTACTATTTTGCTTTACTATTGATGGGCGTGCACTCATCGACTCGTCCTTCTTGAATTTTTACTTTTCTTTTCTTTTCAAGATAAAATGAATTATCAACGATCCAAAAGTATGTTTTTCCCAACTTCCTTGCCATGCATGTTGGCACAAGCGACTTAGATTTGACTAGGGTGGAGACTATGATCTTCCATCCTAATAATCAATCATGGAGCACCAATTTTGTGAAATTTCTTCTCAAGATGATAACTCAAAAACACATGATTCATATATAGTTCAGTGAATGAAGGATGCGATTTCTAGAGCCACATTTATAAAATTAATTCTTGCTTTATCTTCTCATCGATCTCGAGGCTTCAGCATGTTTCACAGCAAGATTGGAAAGATCGAACTCAAAACCCCAGCTATCCAAATCTGACAGAGCAAGAACTAATAAAAACATGTCAGGCTCAATTTATTTCTCTTTTTTCTTGTGGGTATATGATATTTATTAAATTATTATTATTTTTTTTGTCGAATCTTATCATTATGAGGAATAGATAGATAGAGATGAAGAGATGGGACACAACTACGTGATGATTGATTTCAATTGCACGTGTGGGGAGAGCTATCCACGTTCGTCTGTTTGTATCCAGTGAGATTGATTGATGCAATTGATTTTGCTGCCTTTTTCTGCTGCCCCTTTCCCTGATATTTCTGCTCATCTCTCTCTTTCATTCAATTTCCTCGATCCCGTGCAAAGGTCGCCTTCGAATGGTCCATGGACCGTTCCAGCTTCGTTACAGGCTCACCCCGTGACAGCAGCTCTCGCTCAGATTCAAATCGGAGAAATCCCACGCGGCAAATGACGAAAGATGGAGATATTCACTTAATACCAAAGAATTCTGCTAAAAGTAGTAGGACTGGTTAGGTTTTGATTCCGTCGTGTTTCGATGTCTTGGGTTATCGATCGAAATGGATCAGAAATTGAATCGGTAGTTAGTTTTGAATGGAGGGTGAATTCGGACATGTTCAAGACTAATTAGGTTAGAAACTCGTTTTTTAACTTGATATCTGTCCATGGCTAATCGTCTTTCTAACCGAGCTTATTAGCAAGGGTTTGGAAGGCGACACGCGATGACTTTGTTGCGTGTCTTAAACATCGCTTCATACTTTTTTCGTATAAAATTCTTATATGATACGCAACTTGCGTAACCCATTTGTTACGGGATTCAATAGTTATAATTGTTAGTGGGTCTATTTCTTCAATTTAAAAATAAGTGAAAATGTTTCTTTTTGGTTCTTTTGCTTTACAGTATCAATCGAACTTTCAGAAAAAATTATGAAACGTTTCAATTCGGAAAACAGGAGGAAGGACGTCATCGCTTATCAGTGGTCTGCAGATGCACGAGGGGAGTTGCTGCCTTCAAACACTGCAAATGTGGCAGGGCCGAAGTCACGTGTGGCTGGTCCACGCCTTTTTGCTCAGTGTCTGGACGTGCCCCTTCATGACTTCCAGTTAAAGAACTCATTCCCATCAGAATTGTCAGATTCATTTTATAAATACACATAATATATATGTGCAAAATTCAACATTAAATTACTTTCTATCGAACGAGTTGAAGATACTCGTTAACATGACTTTTACAATATATAAAAACAATTGGAGGAGGACTCTTAAGATGACAAAGTTCACCGACATTATGTATGATTTTGTTAAATTAGCTTCTTCTTTTTTCATATTAAGATCAGCAACGTTTCTGTTTGTGTTTTTGCATGTGATATATAATATAAAGAAGTTTTACAAATATCTATACTCGACTCTTAACTCATTACTTGATAAACTTTGAGTGAAAGTGATTCGTCTTGGCGTGTTAATGGTCTTGGAGCTTGGTCTCTCTTTGGATGACTCCCCTAGTCGATGTGTCAAGCTTATGTGTATATCAAAAGTAAGCTATACTTTTCTCTGCTGCTAACTTTCAAGTATGTATGATGGCCTCTTTTTCTTTTGGAGAGGTGAAGGGGTTTGATTAGGCCTGCTTCTACGTGTGAACTTAATAAGGATCGATCTCTGCCCAAAGAAAACAATCTTAGCATTTATAGCCGAAAGAAAACCCTCCCTTAAGCATCGCTGGAGGAGTTTTGATCTCGTCACCAAATGCTCAGCTAGGGCCGTAACTTCGACCCGCCAGAATCCTCGGGAACAGACCCCTAAGAAAACTTCGAGATAGCTGAATTCATCATTGCAGCACCGTCGATGAACTACTATAGCAAGCTGGTTCTTCGCGAGTTCCATCGACTACGCTTTTTGGAAAACACACAAAACTCTCGACGACTTGGACTACTCCTTATTTTTCAAGCGATTGGCCTTTATTTGAAAAGAGGGAGTTTGCGACATTCCTAACTTGATTGGAATACAAACAGATATAGAGATCCCTTCGTTGTATCTTAATTCTGATTCGCGCTCTTTCCAGCTCTTGATGCGATGATTTTGAAGCACACTGCAATGTAGAGACCTCTAATTTGGAGAGGATGCGGAACGAGTCTTGGTTTGCCATAACTAAAGTTTTCTTACGGCATGTGAAACCTACCTTCACAAAACATAAGTCAAAACTCAATTTTATACAGATCGTCGTGTTGCCCTTGTTCTTTCATGCCTTTATACATTCTTGTCCACGTGTGTAGTCTGAATAGGGTTCCTACCTTCCAAATGTGCCTAAGATCATGTAACTTACCATAATCATTTAAGAAAAACACTACATTCGGCGCACACCTAAACGAACAACTCATACCTTCTACTTACTTCTTCACAATCCAACCATACCAAAAAAAGAAACTACATCAAAGACGACATTATCGATCAACAACTGTCATTGTTAATGACCCTTATGAACATTTCACGAATCCAATAACTATATGTAGACATTGGATTAAGGTAACAGCAGCATCTCCCCAATAATTGATAGAGAGAAAGTAGAAGCAATAATGGAGAGAATGGAAAGAAAAAGAAGAAGAAGAAAAGAAATGGACTTGTGTTTGCTTCAAATGATGGGAGTTAATAATTATTAAACCCCCCTAGCAACCCCTGGAATTTACAATGATTCTGCCCCAGTCGTGTGCATATTCCATCCAACATCTCTTTTTCCTCCTCTTTTTCTTTTTGAATTCTTTTATACGTAATTTGATTATTTTTTTTTTGTTTTTATTTCATTTGATTTTCTATTTTTAATAGTTGGGTGGTGTTTGGCTCCCACAGGTACTTGCCAAGCGCACCCCCACCCATGTGTTAGGGTCCCCATTACAGATAGTACTGATGCCCAATATGCTTTTGTCCTTGCCCTTGTTCCTTTCATCATTCCCCCACTTTATACTATTAGCACGATTCCAATTCCAATTCCCATCCCAATTTACTAATTTTTTTCCCTTTCCCATTTTAGCCCACATTTTAGGAAACTTCATTCTAAAAAGAAGGGTGGGGGGAGGAAGTGGGGAGGTGAGGGTGCCCTAGCCATGTGATCGGGTTGACTGTTTGGCCCTAATGGGGATTGCCTGCAAATTTTTAAGAAAAGAGGGTTTTTTGAGCTAGCCCCCATCCTTTGTTGTGGTAGGGCACGACACCATTTCGTGCTTGAAAGAAACAAGTCCCGATTCGAAAAGAAAGCGTGGGGGAATATGGCGATCGTCACTATGGTACGTCCCATTACTTGACGAGTATTGGTCTATTCGCAAGGCCCATCCATGAGTCCGATACAGCAGAAATACACAGCCGAAAGCGACCTTGGCCAATTTTTCGTGCTATTATTGCGATGAATTTTTCTCCCCTCGTGGTGGTTGTTCTCTTATTTTCCTCAAATTATCTCGGTCGCGCACACGTACGCATATATGTATGCACGTGCATGGTGTCCTTGCTCTCTCCTTGGCGTTCGAGATGATGCCGCGATGGAATCGGACCATGTAAATCTGTGTTTTCGTAAGCTAATGCTCGATTTTTGAAAATCAGGGTGGACAAACGTATGTGCTACTTTGAGATAGCAAAAAGGACAGAGAGCAAACAGATGCATGTCCATCTGCTAGCCCATTTCTTGATTCTGAGATCCTAATGCCTGGCTGTTCTGATTGAAGCCTTCAAAGCGGGGACCGCAGATCTGAAGCCTTTGTATTCTGTCATGTTAAGCCGCTTGATTGTACTGTGTTGCTGCAGTGAATTTCCGCAGGCGACTGTTTGTACAAATTGGTAAGGTTGTGCAAAACTTTTCTAGAGTTAGCAGGTTTAGTCTTACCAATGATATCACCGTCGGCCTCGTCCTTGGCCTCGTATCTCCAGTTTTTACCTTTTTTCAAAAGAATCTGCTTCAATATGACATCGATCGACGTGGTACTTGGTGAGATGAGTGGCGAATTGCACAAATCATGTTCAACGAAGTGATGGCTCGGTTTCTTGACTTGACAAGAGTCCATGGAAGTGTCTCTAGCTAGTTACTCTGAATTGAACAGCGTTCTTTAAACTGACATACCAAATATTACTGCATGTGATCTTTTGCGTAGGATACGTTAGTCTCGATAGCTCGCCACATCATGGAAAGGGTGTCGTTATCCACAAGCAAAATGAGTAATAACAGAGTTCCATTGACGGACAAATAATCAGCACTACGTCATGCGCACAAGCGCAAGGTTTATACATGTTATGTGGCATGACAAAATCAAGCAAGTTCTTGATTTCGGAACCAACGCTTGCTTTTGGAAATGTAGCACATTTCACATATCCGAAATCTATATTGCATTGAAATAAGTTGCGGATTACATAAGGTATTGTCTCAAATCACCTTTCTTTTCCATTGCCTCCGGTAAAATGCTGCGAAAATCCTTTGCATTTGAACATGATGTTTCATTTGCGAAATGTGAGATAAAATAGTATTTTCAGGGAGATATATAGTATATTTTGCAGCTAGGCAACTATATGTGACCTCCTCATACATGTGCGTATAGCATCTGCATCAAGATCCTCTTCCATTGAAATCTTGCAGCAGGAAACCGCTGAAAACCCCAAAAAGATAGAGACCCAGAAAGCTTCGATTTAGGAAGAAAACAAACAGGTTGAGAGGATGGGCAGAAGGAGAGCTGAAGAGGCAGCAGCTACCGCCATTCCATAAAGAGAGATTCAAATTTTTGTTCAACAACTTAAGCATGAGCGTATGACTCTGAAAATCAGCATGTGAATCTTTTAGGCGATGCATACGTTTCTCGTATTGCTTCTTGTGTGAACGAGGGTTCAAGCTGTCCTTTTTTCATCAACCAAGTTTCAATCTGTAGCAAAGCCTCCAAGGTCTAAATTACTTTTCACGTTTTAGTACCGGTCGGTACCGACCAACGCACGCGCCGACCTCATCTGTTGTAAGAAAAAGAAAATGCCATGATCCTTTAAGTCAAAGTTGAATCCAGAACATCAGAGCTCAAAGCCCGTGGTACATATCACAGGCACACCAGTCAAATCCTATATACAGAATCGCATGCTATCTTTCTTTTTCTCTGTTGGACATTTGTGATGCTGAATGCACCAATGACGTGCGACCCATTCCACACCCGCACGAAACAAGATCAAGAATTGGCGGTAGCTGATTGATGTAGGCGAAGAATGGATGCAGATTCTGATGTTTTGCACGTTATTCTTCTTCCCCAGCAACATGGCGACGCTTGGACCACTTCGTGAACGAAATCCAATCATGCATGTCATTATTCTTCAATATCATCATCGTCATGATCCGTCTCGAAATCGGTTGCACGTGTTAGATGCCTCCGAATCCACCTGTGCACATGCTGGACAATAATGCCTAATCGGCTTTTATGTGCTGAAACTTGGGATCATTCACAATAATGTCCGACCGACCCCCAAACCCAAGAATCTCGAAGGACTTTTTTGACCCAATGGGTCATAAATGCTATCTCTAATCCGAGGGTGATCATTGCATGCTAGGGTTAAATCATTAGCGAGCTAATGTCATAGGCTAATGTAAGAACCTAGGAAGAAGTTTCGGAAATGATGTCGTGTTGAGAGTGCTCAAGGCGACCTATTAAGTTGATAAAGTATTCAGTTTGGTATCGATTACACAGATTACGAGATTGAGGGCAATCTTCAATCTCCTGATTTTGTTTTTGGTCAGTTAAAGAATAGTCTTCGGCCCAATAGCGTTGCGATTGTAGAAATACTAGGAAGGAACTGAATTCAACAGAAGCCCAAGATGACTAGCCCATGATCTATGCCTCGTTAACAAGTGCAATAGCCGTCGCTTTTTAAATCACGTTAATGAAGGTTGTGCGCCTTCACAATGAGAGATCAGGGTGGTCTCTCTCCTCGCGCGACAGTTCTCTCCCTCTTCTTTGGGGAGCTCACCACGGCGGCGCGGATGTCTATTTTCAGCGTTCCGGTTCCTTTTTCCGCCACGATCGTAGCCCATCTTTCTTCATCTTCGATTGCCCGATTCCACCATTTCCTTTGCAGACAATGCCAACATAATCCTCTTTACCGTTGTTTCCTTTTCATAGTCGGCGTCATTTCCTCATCCCTTTTTTATTGTACCATCTTGTCACTGCATCTCCATGTACTCTTCATTGTGAAAAATATAGAGATGTACACAAATTACTCTATATTGTATGTCCTTCTTGTCTCCTTGTATTCCCCCATGAGTCCCTTCCGACCCTCGCCTCGCCTTTATTGTTTGGGATAATTGTCCAAAAAGTCATAAACCTATTGTGTTTTTGCCAATTCACTCATATACTTTTTTATTTGTCTAATTCAGTCTCAAACCTTTCAGAACTTTGCCAATTCGGTCATTTTGGCAACTTTGTCTCGAAAAATGCCTACGTATATGTCTGGCCACGTAAGATAGATGGTCCATCAACGTAGATATTTTCCAAGACAAAGTTGTCGGAAAGACTGAATTGACAAGATTTTCAAAAGATTTAGGACTGAATTGGCCAAATAAAAAGGTTTAGGACTAAATTGACAAAAATGCAATAAATCTATGACTTTTTGGATAATCTTCCCCCTATTGTTTTAACCATGTTAAACCATAGTTCTGCCCTGAACCTGATGACACATTTTCCAAATCCTCTAATCTTTGCATTTCCTCATCTGATTTGCCATTTGAACCTTCCCGTATTTATTATAACACTGTTACACTACATTTATCCCCGGAACCCGATACCACACCTTCGAAGCTACTTAATCCGTGCATTCCCACATCTGCTTTTCCTGTTGAGCCTCGCTCTACATATCTCAAGACTAATATTTCACCGCTTTCTTCTGTATCTAGTGTTGGATATAATATTATATATTATCCAAATAATATGTTCACATACAAGCCCAATAGGTTAATGCTCGGTTATTTAGGCCCATATGAAATGGAGCCCGATAGCTTGCTTATAAACTCTAGGGTTTCCTAAGCTGGAGGTAACACTGTTGAGCGTTCCAAACTTGATGTCTCTTGGTGTAATACTTCAAGCAACAGAAGACTCTTCACTTTCTCTAATGTCTCTTCATTTCCTTAAAAAGACTCTTTGCTTTCTCATATTCTTGAACCTCCAACAATCTTGAAGTATTAGATCCGTGTGTCGGATTTGAGCGAGTAAGGTGTCTAAGTGAAGATCTCGTCGAGACGATCTCGCAGATATCATCTACTTTTGATTTCGACCGCAGAATTGGCAGAAATTTGAGTTTGAAGATTCGGTGGACGAAATTTTTGATTTAAAATCCAGAAATTCAAGGCAATTTCAGAAGGTGATACCACTTGGACTTTGTTCTACTCATCGATACGATCGTTTTGAGTGGTTACTTGCCTTAATCGGAGATCGGACGAGGGAGATACGGCCGCTGGAAGTTTTGTCGTCGCGTGAGTCTCTCTGCGCGATTTTGGACGAATTTCTCTGTTGTTTTTCCGGAAAGTTTTCAGTGATGAAGGCAACCCATTCTAAAGGTTTTGGGTGCTGCGGAATCAATTTTTGGGTTTGTTTTGGCAAATTCCAGTCATACAGAACAGTTCGACTAAGGTCAGGGGCATTATTCGACGTTGTGACTTTCAAAGATCATAAGGTGCACTCTTTCTAAGTCTTTGCTCTGATTAAAATGGCAAAACATAGTTCTTATGATATTATCAAGTTGCAATCATTCGACGTTACTGAGTTTCATGGTTGGAAATTACATGTTCAATTTGGCATGAAAGAACGTGAAATTTTCTACACTGTTTTGAGTGATTTTGCGTCCACCACTGAAGATGTTGATGAATATCAATGGAAAAAGGATGAAGATTTTTGTAGAGATTACTTGTTGACATCTCTAAATCCTCGTCTAGCAATGACATACAGTGAGTATAAGACAGCGAAAGAGATATGGGATCACTTGAACGCTCAGTTCCAGAAACAAGAAGGGTTGTCGAAAACTCTCCTAGCGGAGAAGTTCTTTGATTTCAAATTCGATATGAACTCAAGTATTACCTCTCAGTTGATTGAACTTGAGAACATGAGGAACAAGTTGAAAGAGGATAACTCTGATATGTCTGATAATCTCTTTGTTGGTCTTGTGTTGAGTAAGCTACCTGCTGAATGGAGTTCTTTCAAAACTGAAATGCATAGACAGAAAGAACAGATGGGACTGGACGAATTAAAGAGGTATATTCACATTGAAGATCAAAACAATGCTAGAAAGAGTTTGGAACAAGTCGGCCAACAAAAGTCAGTTGCCAACTTTGTTTCACACTCTAATAAACCTCAGAAAAAGTCCAAGTTACCAAAAAGTGAATCCTCTTCACAGTTAGAGGCCAAAAAGACTGTCTTCAAAAGAAAGAAGAAAGGCAAGTGCCATAACCGTGGAAAGTGGGGTCACTAGGCAGCAGAGTGTAAGCTACCAAAGAAGCCAAAGAATAACACACCACAAAGTGAGGCTAATATTCTAATTAGCCAATCTAAACCTGCAGCTTTCATTGGAATGATGAAGCATGGAAAGGCTAGCGTGTCTTCATAGTGGTGGTTAGATAGTGGCGCTACTTGTCATGCTACAAATGATAAGAATTTGCTCACCGATGTCATAGAAGTGAAAGACACTGTGGAGAATTGCAATGGTGGTGAGGCAGATGTGACTCATGCTGGAACTGCAAATCTGATGCTTTCTTCAGGTAAACTACTAACTCTGAAACATGTTAGAGTAGTACCTTTACTTAAAAAGAACTTGATATCTATGAGTTTACTTGATAAAGCCGGTATGTCCTTCTCAACTATGAATGGTAGAGTAACTTTATCTGTTAATTCGTGTTATTTTGGTTGTGCATTCATGGTTAATGGTATGTATAGGTTGAGTTTGGATACTGATAGCATTAACCATGTAGGTTCTATCTTGATAGATCCAAAGTTATTGCATAATAGACTTGGACATGTGAACTACAGGAAAATGCTCCATCTAGCTAAAACTCAGAACATTCCATTGGACACTTCTATTCGATTTGACAAGTGTGAAGTGTGTGCACGGGCTAAAATTACTAGAAAACCTTTTCAGTCGGTTTCTAAAAGCACACAACTTCTTGAAATAATACATTCCGACATTTGTGATTTTCGCAATTATGTTACTAGAGGTGGTCGGAAGTATCTTATAACATTCATAGATGATTTTTCTAGATATTGTCATGTTTATTTGTTGAAATCGAAAGATGAGGCTTTTGAAAAGTTTAAAATTTTCAAGTCTAGAGTAGAAAATCAACTTAACTTGAAAATTAAAAGGTTTAGGAGTGATAGAGGAGGAGAATATACAATGACAGGGTTCAAGGAATTTTGTGCTTCAGAGGGCCTAATACTTGAAACTACTGCTCCTTACTCACCCCAATCAAATGGTGTTGCCGAGCGTAAAAATAGAACTTTAACTGAAATGTTAAATACCATGTTACTTACAGCTGGCATGCCTTCCTCCTATTGGGGAGAAGCAGTTTTAACTGCTAATGACATCCTGAACAAGTTACCACACTCTAAGTTGTCTATGACACCTTATGAGATATGGTATAAGCGTCCTTGTAGATATGATACTCTTAAAACTTGGGGATGTATTGCTTATGTACGAATACAAGATCCTAAGAGACCTAAGGTTGGACCTAGAACCATTACTTGTGTATATCTGGGTAGTGCTGAGGATAGTGCTGCAAATAGATTTTTAGATCTATCGACCAACACAGTAATAGAATCTAGAGATGCCGAATTCTTTGAGAATAAGTTTCTTAGAGATCATGACTTGAATGTTTCTGGATCTACAGGTATGATTTCAGAATCTCCTGTAGAATCTGAAGCAAGTCATTATGATCCTCATCCCACACAGTTGGCTATTGAGCCAATACCAGTTAGAGTATCTACAAGAGAGAAAATTTCCAAAAGTTTTGGTAAAGAATTTGTTACTTACCATCTAGAGGATGATCCATTTTCCTATCAAAAGCAATGAGATCTAGGGAATCCATACTTTGGGCAGAAGCCATCGACGATGAAATGAGCTCTCTGTTGCATAACCACACTTGGCAGCTAGTCAATTTGCCAAAAGGGGCTAAGGCTATAGGCTGTAAGTAGGTATTGAAGAAGAAACTAAATAGTGATGGATCAATAGCCAGGTACAAAGCACGTTTAGTAGCTAAAGGCTATAAACAACAAAGTGGAATAGACTATTTTGATGTCTATTCGCCGGTGTGCCATCTATCAACTATAAGAATTCTTCTTGCTTTGGCATCTATTGAGCACTTTGTAGTGCATCAAATGGATGTAAAAACAGCATTTCTAAATGGAGAGTTACATGAAGAAATCTACATGGAACAACCTGAAGGGTATGTTGTGAAAGGTCTTGAGGACAAAGTTTGTAAATTAAACAAATCTTTATATGGCCTTAAACAAGCACCTAAGATGTGGCATCTTAAATTTGACAAAGTGGTAAAGAGTTTTGGCTTTCAGTCAAGTTATTCAGATAAATGCCTTTACCATCGTTCTATGTCAAATAAGATAGTCATCATTTGCTTGTATGTTGATGACATGTTAATTCTTGGTTCTGATCATTCTATAGTGAGTGACATAAAAGCTACTTTAGCTAAAGAATTTGACATGAAAGATCTTGGTATTGCTAATACCATTCTTGGTATGAAAGTAAGCTTTGAAAGACAAGTTATCTCCCTTAGCCAGACTCATTATATTGAACAGCTACTTTCTACCTGGGGATACAGTATGTGCAAATCGAGTGAGACACCATGTGATTATAACAAAAGACTAAGTCCTCATGGAGGAACTAGTGTTGATCAGTTAAACTACTCGAAACTGATTGGTAGTCTCATGTATATTATGAGTTGCACTAGACCTGACATAGCCTTTACAGTTGGCATGCTGAGTCGTTTTACTAGTAATCCAAGTAAAGAGCATTGAGATGCCCTTAGTAGGCTGATGAAATACCTTCAAGGTACTAAAGATTATGCTCTATGTTACTCTGGTTTTCCTCCTATTGTGGATGGATACTCTGATGCCACTTGGTGCTCAGAAATTAAAAGTAGTAAGTCCACTAGTGGATATATATTTACTTTGGGTGGAGCTGCTATTACTTGGAAATCCAAAAGACAGACTTGTATTGCATTGTCGTCTATGGAATCTGAACTTTTTGCTTTAGCCAAAGCCGGTGAAGAAGCAGAATGGATAAAGGATTTGATTCTGGATATTCCTTTAACTCGGCTAAAGATTAATTCTTTAAGCCTGTTCTGTGATAATCAAGCAGCTGTTCAAGTCGTCAAAAATACTCTCTTTAATTCCAAGAGAAGACATGTGAGACTGAGACATGCGTTGTTGAATTATCTGAGAGAACAAGGAGTTATCACATTGATCGATGTGAGATCGAAGGATAACATGGCCGATGCTCTCACAAAAGGTCTACCTAAAGATCGATTCTTCCAAACAGTGGGGGAAATGGGGTTAAAGACTATATAGACAAGTCTTAATTACCATTTTTTGTTATGTGTTTCCTTTTGTTGTTCAAAAATGATAAACACAATTTATATGTTTCATCGATGTTCGTGATTGCTGATTAATTTGAAAAAGGTGAGTTATCTCATTCCAAACTTGATGATGATGACTTTAACTTGATTCAAAGGTTCCTTCTGGGAAGCTTGTGTCATTCCAAACTTGATGATACAATCTAACTAGGTTGGACCATCCTTTTTAGTTGAATGATCTCATTCCAAACTTGATGATAGATCAGTTGACTTTGAAGAATTAGCGATTGTGACATTCCAAATTGAAACATAGAAATAGTTGTTTGCGTAAGAAGCCTGTTGTCTTGTTCTTTATTGAAACTTGATTCTATATGACTAGGTTATTGTAAGTGTCTTGACTATTGATCTTGTTCTTTGAAACTCGATAATAGTTATTCTCTTACTAATAAACTTGAGTTGATGGCTCTTGGCAAATCAAACTATTTAGGCTTTGTTCATAATGTTTATGAATTTAGTTTGATACTTATGAACAAGATATTATGATGCTTTATGACATCAATATTTGTTCTTCTCTGCCTAATGATATGATTATGATGGATGGCAGAGATGGAGGAGAAGCTTAATGCGTGGGATCCTGACCAGGATGACCTACTTGATGAATGAGTTTGGCATTTGGCGCGTGAGGGGACTAGACAGTTCGCCTACTATTGGCCATTTTGATGAAGTCCGTTTACTTGAGACTTACCTTTTGCTATATTTAATCAATGTTATTATGTTTATGTCTTTGTATTTGTAAGGCCTTGAACTATTTTGAGTGGCCTATATTTATACTTGACTGTTGTGCATATGTTGATTGTGAACTGATTCTGAGACATATTATAGATGTTGGGATTTGGATGAGTTTAGATAGAATCTAAAACTCATAATATTTATTTTGGTATGTTGATCTCAGAATAGATTCATGATAATGATGATTCATATTTTGTTTGAACGTCATACTGAATATCGTATTGGATCGTGCTGTATGGTGAACATAGGAGGAGATTGTTGGATATAATATTATATATTATCCAAATAATATGTTCACATACAAGCCCAATAGGTTAATGCTCGGTTATTTAGGCCCATATGAAATGGAGCCCGATAGCTTGCTTATAAACTCTAGGGTTTCCTAAGCTGGAGGTAACACTGTTGAGCGTTCCAAACTTGACGTCTCTTGGTGTAATACTTCAAGCAACAGAAGACTCTTCACTTTCTCTAATGTCTCTTCATTTCCTTAAAAAGACTCTTTGCTTTCTCATATTCTTGAACCTCCAACATCTAGTCCCTTTCTTCCTTAGGTACCTATCCCTTGTGTTCTTTTTCAGGCTGGTATTGAAGGTGAGGAGGGTGCAGAGGGTTATGAAGTGAAATTTTCAAAAGAAGAAGAGGGGCGTGTAGCTTCCATAAGTAGAAACGAGAATGAGGTTACTCTAGGTCCACTACATTTAACCCAGGCAATGATGGAACTGTCTTCAAAGAGGAAGGCGAGTTAGGATGTGGAAGTGGTATGGCAGTGAGAAAAATTAGGGAAAGAGATTATCAGGGGATTAGAGGGAGTGAAGAAAATCGAAATGAGATGCAGGAAGCAAGTTGGAGCTCGAGCTAGGAGGGAGGTACAACTTGAATGGGAGACAGATGTGCTGATGAATGTCAAAATAACCGAAGCTGTGCGTCTAAAGAATGTGCAGGGATGAGCTCTCTTCTGTCAATGGCAGTAGCGGCTGCCCGGAACGAGCCACCAAGTCATTATGATTCTTTTGAGTTGGAACTGTCAAGGGCCCGTGACAGTTCGAGAGCTGAAAAGCCTCAGTAGAATATATGGACCCTGCTCCATCATCTTAATGGAGACGAACTATAAATGAGAAAAGCTGGAAAGTTTAAGGCGACAGTTGCAGATGGACAAGAGTTTTAATGTGGAACCTGCGGGTCTTTCAAGGCCCCTGGACCTGTGGTGGAAGAGTGACGTAGTTGTTTCTTTTGATCTATCTAGTCACAACTATAATTCATCTCGAACTCGTAGGGTCCGATTCTCTTTCCTGGTGTTAAGCGAGTCCTGATTTTTCTACTACACAACCACTCTGGCACGGGTTCCAGGGGATGGCAGATTCGCAGCAAACTTCCTGGCCCTGTATCGGGGATTTTGATGATACTCGTTCAGATATTGAGAAGCATGGAGGGAGGTTGAGCCCAGGAGGAAGTTGAATGGGTTCGGTGAGATGCTCCTCGAGACAGGACGTAGGATCTTGGCTTTAATAGCCAGATATCCACTTGCCGTAACAATGGAGAGAAGAAGGGCAGAGTTAAAGCAAAGAACTAATGGGGCTTTAGCTTCAAATTAGTGGAGATTTTCAAGAACACAAATCTTCCATGAACCTGTTGTGGGTTCAAACCACTCTTCTTTATTGCTAGATACATATAGTGACATGAAGAGCACCGGCTTATTGAAATTCGAGCAGATGTGGACTACTCGCGAGCAATGTAAGGCGGTGACTGGGAAAGCCAGGAATGACAGAGAGTAGGTGAGGGGCAGGGCGTAGGATGCCTTCGGGAACACATTCCCAAGTCCTTGAAGGCCTTTGTGTAAATGCTGCGAGTGTTTGGTGAAATATTCTTTGAGAGCCCATTGAGAAAATGCATCACAAGGCCTTTTACTTAAGGCCACTGCTCACCGGCATTGGGCATTCAGCATTTCGGAATGCTGGAGCCCATAAATAATGAAAACTTTTATGCCAACTTGCCAACCCTCCCCAATTTGTTTGTATACCTCTTTCACCTTTGAACATTGGCATTGTTCACGTCTCTCCATCTACTTATTTGTCTCTTTCTGAACCAAGGGCACCCTGCGAATTAATTCTGGTCGTCAAAGAACAATTGTCCAGAGTTGACGGTCGATAGTTGGTCAGCCGAATCTTGAGGGTCGATGCGAGATTTGGAGAATCGAGACTCCTTGATAGTCACCAATGGCGCTCATGCTTAATTTCTAACCTCCGCGATGGAGTCAAGCGAGCCCTAGTGGAGTATGGCCAAGTTTGAGACTCAAGCCTCATCATCCTCGTCAGGAAAGTGACTTGTTAGAGGTCACGCAGCCTCGGTGTTGCTTCATCTAGGGCCGTGGGATCTTAACAGCAGTCGCGCAATGCTCTAAGGCTCAAATTTCAGCTGCTTGAGGTCGTTTGGCTTTAGGGACTCCTGCCCTGGGGTTGCACAACCTTAGTGGTGAACTGCCTTGGGTCATGCGACCTTGGTGATGGCGGTGGCCAAAAGTTCTAGCTTTACTTGAATTGGCTCGCTATTGTAATTTAAAATAATAATAAAAAATCGAAGTCCTCTTTGAAAATATTATTTATCAAACACTATCTGCTTTTCATGAAAGCCCTTTAGCTTAAAATAAAATAGTATTTATCAAATAATAATATGCAATTTATGAAAACCCTTCAACTTAGAGTCCAATGCAAAGATATTTTCCAGAAACTCTCCCAAAGGCACCCATAGAAGCAGCTCTTAAGAGGATTAAGTGATGCCCGCTTGCTCTTGCCCAATGAAGCCAGAGCATCTTTCCCTCGTAGTGCTGAATAAGTTGAGAGACTGAAAAGAAGTTTTGACTCAATTGCAGTGTTGTAGTGGAGGATGACAGGGAGATCAGAAAACAAATAGCCCAAGCTTGGGAGACGGAAGAGCTGCATCGGCACCAAAGGTCAAAGGACGAATTGGATTAAGCCTGAGTATATTCATATTATTCTCGAAACCACGTTAGATCTGTTCAATTATCGTCATATTGTAAGCAAAGATCACATATCCTCAGAAAAAACTCCCTGCCATGCAACTGATTTTAGCGGAAACTTCCCTTTCACATGATCAGTTAATTCCATAACAGAGTATAAAATAGTAAATCATATGAATTATTACAGTACAAATGATCCTGTAGCGAGTCATATAATCATTCCCTTTACGTAATGGAAGCTCCACAATTCAGAAGTGATCCTCCACTAATTTCCAATAAAAAATTTCTTCGTTATCAATTTCATGCCAAATTATTTGCTTCAGAGGCTTTCTTTGTCGTGGTAAAGACTTGTTCAAATTACATGAATATTGAAGTAATGACTGTTGTCAATAGATTACAATTCAGTAGATGGATAGACCCGGAAAAAAAAGATGCAGTTGATTACATTAAAAAAAAGCATTCAAGAATTCAACAGCCTCAGTATAATAGAAAGGAAAAATGAAAAGAGAACCTCTAAAAAAAAAGAAATACATGCTCGATCATGATAGAGATATCTCATCTTCTGCTTTTTATTCTTCATTTATCTTCGGAGAAGAAGTGGTTGATGGCGGGCATGACCTCTGGCGGGCGAGTGCGGAGGAACTTCCGGAGGCCATGCTCAGAGTATTTCTCTCCTTCTGCACCGTTGTCTAGCATTCCCGTCCTCCGGTCAAGCTTGTTAATCCTATGCACGAAATTCGACAAATCTTGTCACTATCATCGGTAAATCGAATCCAATTGTTACGGACTAATCCCTATAGAAAGATATTTGTCGACGAAGTATCCGAAAATGTCCAGACCACGACACGTACCTAACATCGGGATTCATAACAACGTTCCTTGTGAGTTGAAATACGCACATCCCAGTTACAAAAGCCATCGCTGCCATCAACGGATACACCTGACGACGCGAAGGCGGGAAAAGGAAACTAGTCAGCCTAAAATGCAAACGGCCCACGCCTTCAAAACTAGCCCTGTACGACGTGGCACAGGCATATGTACTCGACAGGTGTTATAGCTCATACAGGCAAGACGGTTCCATCCAAAGAATCAGGAAAAAACCGACTCGGACATGCCACAGACTTCCTCAAGACAACATATTCACTTACGGGTCATCGAACAACATGCTTATTAACACGGCGAGCGCGACACATAGTTTACTGAATCAGGCTAAACAAGATGAGCAGCATCGTACCTCTGGTCTCACCCAACGGGCCATCGTGAAGGCGATCTTCCTCTTGCTCTGACTTCCTCGTACGCCAAAGATATGGGCTTTCAAAGGCTGTGTAGTTTGGACTAAGGAGGATTCGAATGTTTATATATATGGTGTCTCTTGAGGGAGGAGAGGAAGCCAGCACTTGGAAAAGTATCGAATGACTTTGGGGGGGGGGGGGGGGGGGGGGGGGGGGGGGGAGGAAAGTTCGATGTTGGGCTCTTCTTGTCATTACGGTGGGCTTGAAGTCGAACCTTTGACTCCTGCCCTAAAAATACCAGGGGCTTAGCCTCCTGTTTTCTTTCTTTTGTTCTTCTCCTTTCTTTATATTCTTTTCTTTCCCTGTCGTGTTCATCAAGGTAACGAGTGACCATGATGAACTTGACACCATTTTTAGCGTTTCAATTGCTGCCAAAGCTGTCGTTGCATGGGATCCACCATTGTCCATCACTAGATTTTAGTTTTTCTTTTCTGCTGAGTTTCCATAGGCTGAGGCTGTTATGTAAATGATCAGTTTTGTTATGGATTTGATTCAAGTTCCAATCATGTCTCGTGATAAAAATGGGAGAACTTTCATATAATTGTTAATTGTTAGAAACTTCAACAAAAAAAAAATTTTTAAACCTCATTTTAGTTTGATGTGTGATGCCGCAACACCTTCTCCACCAGTAAACCAAATTAAAAGTGACACAAGAGA
Source organism: Melaleuca alternifolia (assembly GCA_019926035.1). Taxonomy (NCBI): domain Eukaryota; kingdom Viridiplantae; phylum Streptophyta; class Magnoliopsida; order Myrtales; family Myrtaceae; genus Melaleuca; species Melaleuca alternifolia. Next base: position 1,341,822 of record JAGKPW010002416.1, on the reverse strand, counting down.
TTTATCTAACAGGGGTGAACGCACATGCGAAATGGATAAATTCTGACTCCAACACCGTGTCATAAAATCTAACCCAACATTTTAATTTTTTGGGATAGTTGATAGTGTTCACATAAAATCTTACAACAATATAAATTGAATTCCACATTTTACAAGCACATAACAAGCTAGGTGCTTAGCTCCTTTGCCTTTTTTTTTTTTTGAAGCCGAATCGACAGATACTTGACCATGAAAAATATTAGTGGCTAATCAAGATAACTAATATTTACAGCAGGAGAAGGGAAAATATCTAATGGCTTAGCCGATGAAAGCTCACTCAAGTAATACATAATAGACGGAATATTACCTAAAATTGATGCATATGTATTTAGGGTTTTGTTGACTAAAATTAGGGGTGGATATTAACTAGTACATACAAAATACTTGTAAAGCATACTTATATGGAACGACTTGACCTTTAAAATGCTAATAGCACCAAAAAGTTTGATGCATTTAACTTCTTGAGAATCTGAGAGTGTTGTCGAAGCACATCGCGTGCATAACATAAGAGAAATTCGTATGTGGATGGAGTGGGACGCGAGAAATCAAATTCAAAGACCTCCGATTCTGACACCAATTTGAAATTGAGTAGGTGGCCATTTGATGCGAGAGAGTGGATGCATTTCACCAATTTTATAATTCACGGGCGAGAAATCCAGCAGCAAACCGCAGCTCGCGTTGAAGACGACAAGCCAAGTTGGCTGCGTGTTTATCCATTAGAATAACTAGGGTTTGGTGGAGCACATTCCTTCGCGACGGAACCTTGAATATTTTATCTAATTTTATTCCATCTTGCCTGATCTAAACTATGTTTATTGATTTGACGTGATGAGGATCATGGCCGAAAGTCACGATATGACGCGGCAGAAAAGATCACTCCAATCGCAGTGAAGCCCAAGGAAAAACGCACATCACGTAGAGATGTCCGTGTAACAACGTAGATGGCAAAATATAAAGTTTGTAAGTGTACAGCAGGAAGAGTAGACCTTCCATTAACTTTTCATAAACGAGGGAAGTTGACCGAGGTGGTCTCGTTTGTTAAGCATATCGAACAAGATGGGTTTAGAATTCCAGAGTAATGCTTGCACCTATTATCCATGAGAGTTCTTTAGCATCTTTGCAATTTCATCGCTTTCACGCACCGTGGTCTGTTCTTTATTATGATCTTTATTTGAGATTACACCGTTGAATCCTTACATCAGTCCCGTACTCTTGCGGGTCTTGCTGCCGACATCCTGCTTCTCACCGGCTGCCCGGCCAAGGGCGCCACCGCCACACCCACCGCCAATTGGGCCGCCGCTTTTAAGAAGGTTCGGTTCTTGCACTTACGGTTTCTTGCCCCCCCTTCATCTCAGACAAAAAGTCATGTGGGCCTCGATTGGATTCTTTTTCCGCTTCACTGGTCCTTTGGGCTTAATTTTGTGATGGATTGTCCAAAGAGCCTTTCATCGTTCCCCAGATTATGGCCCACGGGCAGCGACCAAATCACCATTTGCCCTATGCAGTTTGACCGTGTATGCATTTCTTCGACCTGAGTATAATCTTTAGGGATAATTTCAAAGCCCTATCTACACTTATCGTTCCAACATCAATTCGAGTTTTGAAAATCATCAATTTACTTTTTCAAAGAGAACCCTCAAACTCAAAATGACCAATTTAAGGTCAAAACTCGTCCAAATTTTAATCTCTCTCTAAAGGAAACGGCAAATTCGTACATGTGATAAGATGTTAAATGCAACTTACGATGCTAATAATAAATTTTCAAGATTCAAAAACGAAATTAATAGGAGATAGAAATACGAAGATATCTAGAAGTAATCTATTGTACATATGAAATCCATGGAGTCTTGACACTTTAGATAGATGCAAGATGATCCCACCCATTTAATAATTTTGAGAGAAATTCGGGAAGATACAAAAGAAGTAGACAATCGACAATAACAAGATGCTTCTCTTCGTTTAACGTTGTACCTCAATACTGCGGAAGACTCGGATGAAAATTCTTCCCTGCCTTATTTTCCTTTCTGATGCACCCAGAGAATCTATGCATGATACTCACTCCGAGAAGGAGAATGCCTACAATTTCTGAGAAACGTTTGCACCGAAACACACTCTTTTCCATGACAAGATCCCACTTTCTGACTTATTTGCACCAAGAGGTTCTTGAGATTCAGGTCCTAACGGGCTTCTCGAGCACAGCAGAGAGGAAAAACTCATCGTCCAACTTATCACTCTTGGGCACGACCCTCCACAGCAGCTTCCTGTACCTCAGTCTCTCGAACTCATCCACGTACATCTTCACATCTCCCTTCTTGCAGAAGAACCGGTCCACCCAGAGCAACCCCAGCGGTCTCAGGACCCGGTCCCAATCGAACAGCACGAACTGAAGCAGCTCAGTGCCTATCCACCCGTCCAGGAACAGGCTCGAGTGCACGATGTCGAGCGTCTTGTCGAAGAAGGGCAATCTCGAGCTGACCGAGACGTAAAGCGGGAGCAGACCCCTCAGCGCTATCACCTCGTTGAAGGGCGCCCCGAGGTTTAGTGTGGCCGTGGCAACTGTTACATTCCTCTCCCTCATGAGGGCGGCGAAGCTCCCCGTTGACGGGCCAAAGTCCAGCCCTACCCGGATATCCCCGGGCTTCAGTGCAAGGACCTGGTCGATGGTGAACTCGGCCGATTCCGACTCATTGACTGGCACTTCCCACCCTCGCTTCGAGAGGTCGAAGCAGTCCGAGCACTTGAAGAAGCCCCTTTTGTTCATTGTTTGATTGGAGAAGAGGCATCGGTAGTCCTTGCACTTGTAGTGGCTCCACAAAATGTTGACATCCCTAGGCTGAGTCCACAGAGAGATGCTTGAAGGCATTGGCTTTGAGTAGCTTGGTGGGGTTCTTGAGAAGCATCTCCTTCTGGGCAATGGGTCACAGCCACTGACCATGAGCTTCTGAGCGAAGTCCCAATCGTCTGGGCACGTCCCAAACAGCTTGTAACTCATGAATCGGTCTAAGTTAGAAGCCATAGCCGCGCAGGCCATTCCTATTGATGGATTAATTGCTTCAACGCCGAGAAACGTCTTCTTGCCCGCGACCCTGTTCGGTTTGGGCAAAGTGTAATTCTTGAGTTCCCCTGCTTTGAAGGCATGATTGCCAATGAATTCGTCAGATGCATCTTCTTCGGGTTCCTCTGGATCACTTGAATCTTCATCAGCATGGCTCATTTCGGTTGCGTTAGCCGGCAGATTGCCGATGTGATGCGATATGCGAGTGGCGAGCTTGTCCAAAGCCACGGCAATGTGGATGACTTGATCGGAAAACTTGGCCAGGGCTTTCGCTTCCTCATTATTGGAGTGAATCTGCTCTAGCAACGTGCCGACTTCCATTTGCAAGTTGAAGATTTGGCTGTGGATGGAAAGAGGTAGCAGAGGTTGTTGCTTGGAGATTTCGGCTGCGGAAGGGAAGACATTCCGCGGGAAGTAGATTGTTGAACCTAGGATGATCAGTATGATGAGGCTGGTGAAGAAGAGAGGGCACAACAGTAGTCCGGGAAGATTGGTTCCCGGTAGCCATTTCAAGGGCTTGCCTGAGTTCTGTTTCAGCATTTTTTTTTTTTGGGCCCCAAGTTCCTATTGTTTCCTTAACTGCAATGCTGCAGTGTTTCTATTTCAGATGTTGACTTTCTAGGTACCATAAAATGAATATTTTAGGTTGATCCTTCCAAGACGCCTGATTTTCAGCCAAACAAATAATTCTTGGGACCATAGATCTAGGCAAAGCTTCTTATTCAGCCCAGTGAGAGATAAATAACTAATGTTTCCGAAGGGTTCCTTTGCTGGAAGTGTAAGCAAATTTTTGGATTGAAGATCAATCGCTGAAAACTTTCATCTTATTCTAGTTCCGCCGTGAGATGTGCAAGGTAGCAACGGTGACAATCCAGCACTAGTACAGAAAACTTGCAAGAGCACGATTTTTAGTAACTAAGAGACACATGCATTGTCCATAGCTAGCAGGAAACAGAAGGCACCTGAAGGGGAAGTTTCGGACAAAGTCAAGAACCAGTGAACCACTTGAGTTCGGGGAAGCACCTCAAGTTATTACTCTGGTCTGAAAAAACAAAGCAATAATGCTGGTTCTAGCATCTTTTTGGGCATAGCAAGGATTAAAAGAGAAGCCCTTTCCTTACCCAAAAAAAAAAAAAAAAAAAAGAGAAGCCCAAAGGACTCTTCATCATTTTATTCAATATCTCGTGGGCGCTGAGGAAAAAACAACACATTGCTTTTCTTTCAGATGGACAGGCAAAGAAAATATGAATCAGTCATCTATCCTTGGAGACAGCAGAAGGCAAATCCGTCTTAATTTGGTCTAACGCCCATTCACAACTCTTTCAAAATTGCTCGCCCATTTACAGTCAGGGACAGCTTAAGTACGGCAGTCTAAACCTTTACATGCTTTAATGACTTATTCCTCGTCATCAGTGTTGTCTTCCTCCGTATTGTCCTCCACTTCTTTGTCACCCTCAACTTCTGCTTCCTCATTACCACAACTCGGTTTGCCTGCTTGGCGTGATCTGGCATAATCCTCAAGTGATGAAGAGGGAAATATATCTCCAACCTTGTTTGCTTTCTCAGTTGCAGATTTCTCTGAATTATCATCTTTTGACTTGTTCATCTGTTAAAGGGATAAAAGAAAACAGGGGAAGAAGTAAATGGACAAGCAATATAAAGGAACAAGCAGAAAGAATGGAATCAGTCTAACCCCAAAGTCACCATTAAAAAATTTGACAGTTCTACATATCCACTCAAAAGTAGGCAATGATGTGGACTATTCCTATAGTCGCAAACCAATACAAGGAGCATGCTAGAAGAAATTTCGAGGAATGCCTCCTATATGGATTACAAATTGCCAAAAGAAATCAGCCAAGGTAACTTACAGCACGAAGTAGAGTTCTTCTATCCCTCTCTCGAGCATTCTTAATTGCCTGTAGAAATGGCAGCCATCTCTTTAGAAGTGGAAGTTGATTGGGGAATAAATAGTCCCCATCTTAACTACAAAAGAAAATGAAAGAGGTTCTCTCGGTCCTCTAACAATGAATGAGAAGAGTTTTGTAAATCAACCTCCTCGAGTGCTTTTTGCTCTGCTTCCAGTTCAGACAAGTCTCTGAAGGAACATTAGAAGAAAAATTCAGTTCCATTCCAAAGAGAGTGAAGCTCGAAAAACAAAATGCATTGCTCAACTGAGTTTCAAAAAACAAACTACCTGCCAACTAAATTGTCGACTCGGCAACGACACTTAGCGCACACCTTCTGCTCCTTGGCACATCCTAAATCAGCATCAAACCTCCATGAATGCAATAAAAACAACACGACCTTTCTATATCGATAAATTCGTCGATCAACAATTTCGAAGAAGACCAACAAGTCCGCGAACCCAAAGGCTGCTCAAGATCAAAGTAACTCGCACAATGCACGCAAAGAGGGCCGAAACTAACCAGAGCAAAGATTGTGGTAAGCTTGACGAACAGCTCTCCTAGAACACTTCTGACTACAGCAACATTCAGGGGAATCGCCAATCAATAACTGTACTACTAGGAGCAACAATCTGAACGCAAAACCAGTAAACCAACACAACCAAACACGGAAAAGAAACAATTTTTACCACTTGGCAGGTTCAGTGAGGGGCTTATACTTGCCGTAACGGCGTTTCCACTCGATCTGCTCCTTACAACGAGCGCAAACTCCGGTAACATCGGAGTACGGCCGGAACCTCCCTCCAACCTCCTAAATTGGGACCAGCAATCGAGCTAAGTTTTTCCTCTTTCGATTGAAATCACTTATGGAATCATCGAATGAACTAGGGTTTTCGATTTTCGGCGGAGTGGCTTACCGTTTCGTTGATTTTGACGCCGGCGTTGGGCTTCCAGGCGTAGGCGTTCTGGTGCTTGGGCGGGCCGCGCCGATTGCTCATCTTCTATACGCCTTCGACTCCTCCTCCTCCTCCTCCTCTCTTCTTCTTCTTCTTCTTCTTCTTCTTCTTCTTCAATGAGCTCGTTTTGCAGGGCGGCTCCCGCTAAGCGCACAATGCACGGAGCATGGAGGCTGATGAAGCATTTTAGGTCAAGTCCATGTTTTTTTTTTTTTTCAATGCACATTAATCTTGATAAAACATGTTTTTAATTTATATTGATTTCAATAATCATGGTTAATCCTCGAATAGCAAAGGCAAAACGTTCAATATAGCCGGATTGTATCAACATAATTTAGCCTCTAGAATTTCTCGAATTTGACCTCCAACTCGATTTTCGATATTATGCTTGTTAACCATTAGTAGATTCAAGCTCGAATTTTGTTTGATATTAATTGACGAATCAGTTACAAATTATTTATCTAGATAGAGTAGACCATTATGTTGATGGAGTTCATGAGTAGAATGATTTGAGTGCTATCAAATTCAAACTCGCCTAATTTGAAGATTTGATCCATATGCAACCCTGATTTGAGATTGATTAAGAATGTATATGAGTTTGGGGTTCGAATACTCAACAAGATGAGCTTAATAGCTCACAAGTAGCTCTTTTCATTTTGTAAATCTAGCGGCCGAGATTACCATTGTAGTTGCTGTTGCTCGTACATGACATCGATTGCATTGTAAAAGAGAAAATCCATGTTCAAGTTACAATTGGGGTATCTTGTATAAGTTTCTGTTCACTAAAATCATTCCAATTTATAAGTTAATTTTGATATTTAATGCGTTTAAATTTTTTTATGTATAATTAAATATATGGGGAAAACGCGGTATAAGTGTATCTGAAGTTAAATTTATGTCCAGGAAGTGATTAAAAATTTATCATTGTGAAGTGAAATTCCAAAACGCGTAGAAATCACATGAATTTTGTAAACTTTATATGATCATAAGATCAAGAAATTCGTATCAAATACCATTATAAAATTTTTCCCATCACTTAAAACTACCGAATCTCGTGAAATTATTCAATTACACGTCTCTCACAAATTTTGGTATTTTGGAACTCAATTGCGTTATCGAAAGAGTTCTAACTACGTTGAGTCCTGCAGTCCTAATGCGAATTTGAAGACTGTTTGATGTATACATGGCATTCCAAAACCGTTCTTCGAGAAAGACAGAAGACCTTCACTCTCCCACTTAACGCGGATGAAATGATGGAAATGCTAGTCACCATACGTCAACCGATGCACATTCATTGGACAAACGTACAATACATTCGATAGATCTTCTTCAACAGCGATGTGGAATCCCAACTGATTGATCCCTCGAGCTCGAACATCCATGTCTCCGGAAGATCGATCAGCGCCAGCTGACTTTCTATGCAATGTAGAAAACGTTATTGCGTGTGTGGGTGCGTCGAATCCTTCGGATCATGGAAGGTCCAAAGGCGATGCAGACGTCAACAAGCGCGGTTAAACACGTCGCAGTGCGGCTGTGGGTTCTCCTCCGGAGTGCAAGGCGTGTACCTACCATTTGGCGACGTGCGGCCGCAGCCGGCGCTGTTCGGGTCCCCAGTAGACCCGGTCCCGGCGACCGCCAGGCTAGCGCCCAGCATGCCCGGATCCACCATCACCTCCAGCTCGGGCCGCTGGTCGGCTATGCGGCAGCCGCCCCCACCGATGTTGCACGGCTGCAGGGCGGCGGCGGAGAGGTTGCTCCCGGGCGACCACATCGCAGCTCGGCACGGCAAGGAGAGGGCGAGGATCGACAGGAACGAGAGGAGGAGAGTCTTGGTCAAGTCGAGCTCCATGGTGAGAGGATGTCAGATCAGTTGCTGTGGGTTAATGAAGGGGGGGAGGTATGAAACGGATGTCACCGACAACGTGCCGGAAACGATGGCATTAGACTTTAAAAAAGAAAAGGTTTCACGGGTCGTACCTTCCTGGGCCCTCAGAAGAGCGACCTAAAATTAGATTATTCGAAATAATTCACTACTTTAGGACCAGCAAGATTGAAAAGAGATTCGATTATTTACATGTAAAGTTGAGACGATTTAGATGTGCTAAGTGGATCGAGACGGGCATGGGGTGTCCTAGAACGTAATTGCTCGCCCAGGCTCGCTCGTTTCGTCCTTCGAGCCCAGGCCCGGGCCTGGCTGTGCTTGGCATGCTTCCGGTCGGATTCCTTCTTAAGCGACTGGCAAAATGATACGAACTGCTGTTTTTCTTCCTTTGTCCTCCTCCACATCGGCAAAGTGACCCCTGAGATATCCTCCTACGTCCGAATTGCTTCTGAGAGCATGATATTCGGTGGCAGGATTCCGGTACCTGCAGAGACCCGGGGCTAATGTATGTAGCTATCGGAGGATCAGATGTTAGACCTTTGTGCTTCATGCAGCTGACCTTGGTCTCTCAGGTTGGAAAGTTCAAGATGGGCTCCTGGCTTTGTCAGGGATGCGACCAAGGACGGAGGTTTGTTCGTGTGCTTTTGAGATCTGTATTAGATATGGAGCGCCACTTGGTAGGTTGAGGATGAATCTTCGATTGCAACGGCTGTTGTGTAATTCCTTGAGCTCCGTCTGTTGTATAATCCGACCATAGTTGGAGTTTGCACTTCCCTCAGCAAGATGCAATTTCTTACAGTCCGATGGTTAGTGCGGAAGCAGCACTGCCGGACGCAATCCGGAACGTTCATCGACAGCCTGGGTAGGTCCGGTTTATGTATGCCGCAATGTGGTTTCTGGTTCGTGATCCATCGGTGGCGCTTCGGACCGATGAATCTCACCGCGACCTTAGAAACCATTTTTCGAAGAAAGAAAGATAGAGAGAGCCCTTCAGTCTCTTAGCAAGGATGAAAACAATGAATTGACTGCTTACCATACATCAACCGATACACATTAATCAGACAATTGGACCACACTTTCAGTAGATTTTCTTCCACAATTGATTCATCCCTCAAAACTCGTAACATCCATGTCTCCGAAGTTCGATTAGCACTCCTAGCTCACTGTCTTTTTACTGAGGAGAAAGGATATCAATAGCTCACTGCCCCTCGCACTCCATCATCCTATCCTTCGAGATGTTAAAAAAAAACAAAAACAAAAATAAAGTAAAATAAATTTACGCAAAAATAAAACGGCAATAGTTCATGTTTCGAACCTTTTACTTGGGAAAATCGCATCATAAACCCTAAACTTTATGTAAGATAGGCATTCCAGTCCTAAACCAGTTTAATCGAGTCCTAAAACTTTATCATAAAATGCAAACAAATCCTAAAAATTTCTGTTGATTCAATTAAGTGTTAGAACTTTATTAAAAATACAATTAAACCCTAAACTTTGTATCAAAATTGTAATTTCAGGATGTCACGTAAGCTATTTTAGTTATTGTTCATCGAATGAACTTTGATTGCGCTTTTTGGGTATTTTTTTTTTAAAGATTTACACTTAATTTACGATGGCCAATCTACTCTTAGACCTTTCAATAGTGCTGATTTAGTCCTAAACATTTTGACCATTTGCAATTTTGGTCCAAAACTTTTTGACAATTTGTCCATTTAGTTTTTTTCGGTCAATATTAGCTAGAAAACGTTGACGTGACAATTTAGTTAGGTGCTAGTCATTTAATATGGCACGACTAATGCTTGCAAATTTTTTAACTTATTGTTTCTTTTCTTTTTCGTTTCTTATCTCTCCTTACCCTTTTTCCCTTCACCGGCCATTGTTAGGCCTCACCAATGACTAGCAGAGATTGTTGGCCTTAAGCAAGGATCTCCTGAGCTAGTGAGGGCGGCCCTCACCAATCAAGGTTCGAGTGTTTCTTGCCCTAAGTCGATGAGGGCAGCCGTCGCCTAAGGGCGACAGAGGAAGAAGGGGAAAAAGAAAAAGAAAGAATGATAAAAAAAGACATTAAGAGATTCGGAGAGTTAAAAAAAATTATAAAAATTGATCATGTTAGCACTGGTCATGCCATGTAGGACGGCATGCACTAACTAAACCATCACGTCATCGATTTGTTGACTATAATTGACTAGAAAGATTAAATTGGCAAATTCATTGTAAATTTCAGGACTAAAATGGTATAATCGAAAGGATCGTGAGTTAATTGACAAATCATAAAAAGTTTTAACACTAAATCGACTATCGTATAATAGATTTAAGATCTTAAGATTGTATCTGCTTTTCGACACGCAAGGTCTAAAACTTCCATATATATATTTTTTTTGGAAACATAAGAGTTTTCATTTCCATGTGAAGAACTCCCAACAACTTCTTAGATTCGAGGCCACTCTGCTGTAAGTCCAAAACGACCAGTCCCCCCCCTCCCCACGAGCACATGGCTTCCGACCATCTCCTAATGCTTTTATGCCTGAGAGGTTCTCGCAAGCAGACACGATTTCGGACGCCCTCATTTTCAGTTCACGCGGAGCGAACCAACTTCTTCTTGCAAATTTGGATGTTTCATTTTGTGCCCGTTCGTACCGTTCGTCAGCACGAAAGCCAAGTCCTAACCCCCGCGGCGTCCGTCGACTCGTGCGGCGCTTCAATGTGGACATAGTTGATCAGATATCGCGTTCCGAAATGGAGGGCTCAGGAATATCGTATTAAAGGCGAGTCTTATCCGATACACATGGATAATATGCTTCGTGTGAATCAACAACAATTAATTAGATTGAAATTTAAATCTCTCGCTATAACGAAAAAAGATAGTAAAGAAAAAACTTAGTCTCTAGAAAGTTGAAAAGGCCGGCTAGGAAAAAAAACATTTTTCTTGGATCATAAGCCTTATTTTCTATCCAAGCCTTAACCAAAAAATAATATATCTAAAGGTGTGTTTGGTGACCATTATTGTCCCAGAAATATTTTTTTTTAAGAAATAGTTCTCGGATAAGTTTTTTTTGGAGAAAAACGTATTTGGTATTTGAGGGAAAAATCGGTTTTCTCTTTCTCGTAGTGTGCATTTTTGTCAGAAAAACAGAAAGTCAAAAGATTACCCATCTCCCAGTATTTTTTCAATCCCGATAACATAAATTTTAAGGACATCTGTCAAACAGATTTCTCGTCCCAAACTCGTTCGAGGATGAGAAATTAAGAATTAGAATGATTACTAAACGCACCCTAACAGTGTCATGTGACAGTCTCATGTTGTATCCTTTTTCCTTTGGCATTACGAATAGTTAGAATCCAACTATCTTTGGTTCTTTTTTCTTTAATGCACTTTTTTTAATGTTATAAAAAAGTGCTATATATTTTATATATAAAAAAAAACTGTCGTAAGTAAATTGAGGATGACAGAAACCTCTGAAAAGTGACATGACATGGAGCATTATTATTACATCTGAAATGGAACGCTTCACCAGAATAAAAAAGAAAAAAATTTATTATAATTATCTCAATTCGATCTCAAATATTTTAAATTTTGATTAATTTTATCTTCTTCTGTTTTTTATAAACGATTTGTCAATATAATACGTGCCCAATATCGCTGGTGTGGTGCATGGAAGGGAGATGATGAGGATTGACAGAAAGGAAAGTGAGGAGAGGCTTGTTGAAGTCGAGCTCCATAGCGAGAGGATATCAAAGCAGTCGCTGTGGATTGATGGTGGCAATGCATGAGACGGAGGTCACCGACGGCACGGTGGGGACGACGGGATTATACTTTAAAACTTGGAAAGGGTTCACGGGTCGTGCCTACCTGGGCCCTCAGGAAAGCGACCTAGATAATTAGACTAAGTGAAGTAATTTATTACTTAGGACCCCCACCATGATTGAACAGAGATGTGATTATTCGCATACATAATTGCTCGCCCAGACTCGTTCATTTTGTCCCTCTGAGCCCGAGCCAAGATGGGCTCCGGGATGCCTCCGGGCAGATTCCTCCTCACACGACTGGTAAAATGCTATGAACCACCTTCGTCCTCGTGCTCCTGACATCGGCGCAAAGTGGCTGCTGAGACATTGCTTCTGAAAGCATGATACATGATGGAAGGATTTTAGTTCCTTCAGATGTCTAGGGCTAACATATATACGTAGCGATTGGAGGAGTTGATGTCGAAACTTTGCGATTAATGTAGCTGAGATTTGTGCCTCGGGGTGGAGAATTCGAGATGGCATTCTGATTTTGTCAGTGCAATCTAGTTCGAAATTAGTTTAATCGTGTCGTAAAACATGATCGGAAAAATGCAATTGAATTCTAGAATCTCCGAACGATTCGCTAAAGTCCAAGAACTTCATGGAAAAAAGAAAAAGGAATAATTTGCAATTAAACCCTTAAACTGATCTGTGAAATTGCACTTCTTTAGAAAAAGATTCGGGACTTAATATTCTGCTCCAGTCCAAAACAAGCAGTCCCCTCCCCCCCAACGCATAAGGCTTCGGGCCATCTTAATGCTATTGTCGTTGCGTGAGATTCCCAAGCAGATACAATTTTCGAGTGCCTTCATTTTCAGCTCACGCACAGCAAAAGAAACCCTTGCCATCGGCCGGAGCAGACACCGACGCATCAGTGTGAAAGCCAAGTCCCAACCCCCCAAGGCATGGATGTAACAGAACACCATACATCCTGTGCTCCATTCGCATCGACTCAAGAGTGATCTTAGGGAAAAGAAATATTGATCTTAGGGCTCGGGGATGCCTGTCCTATGGGTGGTGGGTCGAGTCTCATCTGACGTACATTAATAAGATGCTTTGTGTGGTTTGACGATGATTAGCTGGATTGGAGATTTGAATTTCCCATTGTGACGAAATGAATAGCGAGTCCCGGAAAGTCGAGGCCGGGGTCGGGAAAAACTCTTTCCGGCTCAAAAGTAAGTCGTGCGTTCTATCTCTAAATATTAATCTCATCAGACAAAGTGATGATTCTTGGTTTACTTCTTGGTTAGCTCACCCATTAAGCAATTTTAAGCATAAAAGTGTACTTCGATTCCTTTTCCTTTTCCCCTAATCAATCCATTAATGTACCATTGATGGTTTTTAATGTGGGAAAACCAAATTTATGATGAGGGATCGGAATGTCATGATATTACAGGCAGATGGTACATGAATAAAAATTTTCATGGCATATGATTAAATTCCAAGGACGAAAATTTGACAACATGGGAATTTAGAATTTTGTGCGAATTCAGCCCGGCCACCCCGTGACCTTTTTCTGGACGCCTCTCCTCCTATTGCCAATAAATTTCCCGTCCGGTTCAATTGAAGATCTCCAACAACGAGAGTGCCGATCCCTCCATAACTCCTCGCTTGGAGAAGGAGAGCTCATGGAAGTCGTTAATTTCGCGATGGTCCGTTTCCTCCTCGGGTGGTGGCTGCTCGCGTCCGCAGCAATAGCTCTGGTCTGCTGTCGCGGAGCAGAAGCCGCTCCGGAAGCCGGCAACGCCACCTTTCCGTTGCGATGCCACGGCGGCAAGTGCCTCATCGCCCACCGGCAACCGGAGGTGGAGCTGATGGCGGTGCTGGACCCGGAGCATGCCGTGGGCACCATGCTGACCCTCATGCCCGGAGCACTCAAGACAAAGTCAGGGAATCGGAACAATGCCGCCGGTTGTGGCCGCAGCGGGCCGGGAGCACGGTACACGCCGTGCACTACCCCGCCAAACCGGGCCACCCGCTACAGCCCTTATAATCGTAATAGGTAAGACCATGGACTGTGGAAATGCTTGTTTAGCATTCAATAAGCCATTCGGTGGATTATATATTCAGAGATATTTGTCATCGTGTGATTTCTTTTCGAAATATTGGGTGTAATGCATGTACAAAAGAGGGAGTCCTGCGTCCTAAATTGTAGAATTATTCCGCAACTCGAGGCTTTTACAGCTTCTTCCTTTCGATGTATTCGTTTGGTTATTGTGTCATACGAGATGCTCTCCCTTATCGCTTCCCAATATTCAGACATTATCCCTCGCGAGGAACGCATACGAGGCTCGCTCGCTTTCCCGAAATTATTGCATGAACCTAATATATATTCCAAACTCAATCTGGATCGCCGAATTTGATGAAACTTACGCACATCTTTATTTACACTCACAACACATTTTCAAGCTCCATTTACTACAGAGGAAGTGTCAATGGCAGTTATGGTCGGCGTGATGGCCGCCGTGGCAGCGCCAATGTGCACGATGTCTTGTAGGTTTGGGAGGTTGGCCGATTAGGATCGCAAAACTTGAGAAAGGTTCTCCATACTGACGCTCGGTATACTGATTATTTTACTTTTTCAAAGAGAGTATCGCAGGCGGTATGTACTAAGACCGGTATATCAAATGAATTTACTGTTAAGCGACGTCATAAATCACAATCGAATTTTTCATAAGACTGCTTATAACTAAATACTGTTGATGCAATAATTAAGGGACATTGCTGACACTCCCTTCCGGACCGTAGGTGTGCCGGAAAAACATTGCCGACACTCCCATCCGAACCATGAGCGATACATGTTGTACTTAAAAGTTCACAGTTGCCCAAATTCTCATTTACCATTCACTCATCAAAATGCCACTCGTCCTCCCCAGCGCCCCCGCTCCTCCCTCCTCCTCTTATCTTGTGATTATCTTCAGGAAGTTTGAAGATAAGCAGGGATTGGGAATCGACGACTTGACTTTACGTGGAGACATGCGGGACCATCGACCTTTACTTTAAAGAGGAGGAAAAGGAAATCCATTACTGTCTATCCGCAAATTTATAATTGCTGTCTTGTCTGGTTCTTTTTCCTCTTCCTTTTGGTCTGTGCTGTTCATCCACCTCAACTTGGACGAGAAGTGGATACAGAAGATGGGCCCTCGAGCCCTGGCGTGACGCGCAGCTGGAGGAGGACCACGTGCTTATCTGTCTGATAATGTACATGGGGAGCATGATAAGTTCTTTATTGTTCGCCCACGTGACGTTACATCAGAAGAAACGAAAGAATTTGCTAGAAAGTGTTCGGAGAAGAGTTTTATCGAGCATGCATTCACTGTAGAAATCTTGCAACTTCGAATGCGCTTGCTGTTCTCGCCTTGTCATGTACGGTGGCTTACAAATTTGGACAATTTCAAATGAACAGAGATGCTGTAATACTATAGCGCTTCCACCCGCGTTCTTATATTACGCATGGGAATTCATAATAAAATTGAGTTGCTAATTTTTCTTCAGACGTGGTGCGTACGCTATTATTTTCAATCTTTTTGTTATTTGGTCGTTGCTGTGATTTGCAGATGGTTAACAGGTCTTAGACATATATTGTGAGGAATTTTTATTTTTGAATCAGAAGTTAGGGATTTGAGAGGAAAAAAGTAATAGAGAGAGAAGGTTGGAGGGAAGAAAAGGCGGAGGAGGAGAAAAATCAGCCAGTTCCGGATCTTTATATTTCCAAAGATAGAAAACAATTGGAGGTAAATGCCTAAAGTGATGATAGTTCCTTATTATCCACGAGTATTAGATCATGGTAACATGACCATTTCTTTCCTCTAAATTTGATGTGGCAATAAAATGTTTAACTATTAAACTAAGTTTTGATTTATCAACTTATTCTTTTGAAATAATTGGTCATAATCTCATAAAAGATACTGATTTCAAATCTTTGCGATCTCTTATTTGCCATTGTTATGATATATTTTCAGGCTCTAGTTTCAAGTCAAAGTCCAACTTACAATTGAAAGAGCCTATATGGATATTCAATTGTAAATTACCTTTCATCTTTGGGTTTAAAGTTTTGGAACACTCAATTTTGAGCTCATTAAATGTTACTTAGGAGAATATCAAAAAGGAAATTTCAAATAAGTAACTATATTCCCTTTCGCTTAAATATGTTATTGTCATTGTGGCGAGATCAGCTTCACGTCATTTTTCTTACTTTGCATGTTCTTCACTTTCCTCTCTCACTTTCACTGCATCATTTTCTTCCATATTTTCCGCCTTCGGACATGGGCTGTTTATTTGAGCCCATAGAAGAAAGTGATATTTAACTTTTGACTCCATTTGTTTCGTGAAAAATGCTTTTCAAGAAATTATTCTACTCATTTTTAGGCATTTGGATCACTTTGGAAAAATGAATTGTCGATTTTGTTTTTCCAAATCAACAAGAAATTACCAAAACTTAAATTTAAGGAAATAATTTTCTTTTAACAAAATTGAAAATCACTTTTCAAATGTATGACTATATTTGGGTGCTTGGATCATAAACTCGGAACTCCACCACCTGTTTTCTGACCCTTGACAATGGGACCAGAACTAGAGGTCAAGCCCAAGTCCCCATAACTCGGGCTCAAGTCCTTCAAGATGAGGCCTAGAACCTTGCTGCCCCAGACAGGGTCCATCAGGCGATGCTTGAGACCTTGGGCCCATTGAAGCCGAGTCCAAGTCCTCAGCACTCGTGCCTTGGTTCATCAGGGCAAGGCCTCAAACCCTGTTGCTTGCGATTCAGTCCTCCAACCCAAGTCCATCGAGATTAGGCTTGGGACTCTTGCGCCTATGCTCGAGTGTCTGCGCTCCACACGCCATTCATTAATGTCCAACCTAGGTCCATTGAGGTCAAGCCCACAACCCTAATGTCTTTGCTTGAGACTATTAGTGATGTGCTTGGGACCTTGACGCTCGTGCTTGTGCTCCCAATATTAGGCTGGTGTCCTTAAAAGCCGACCTTGGTGCTTGAGACCCTAGCCTAGCCACCCACATTGGTATTGGAGTTTGGGGCCTAGCCTCTTAACCTTGATGGACCCAAGCCCAAGCATCATTAATTTAGGCCCAACCTCTGTGGACACAGGCCAGGGCGCCATGGAGTAGGGCACATGCAAAGAGTTCTATGCTCACCTTTCATAGCCCCCAACCTAGTACTTGAGGATTCGGGTGTGAAACATCGTGCTAATGACATGTTACTTGGTTATGCATGCTCCAGTCATTGATGTTCAAATATGGTAAGTTCATCTAAATAGATCATATGAGATTTTTATTTTAACAAACGACGGGAAACATCTTCTAATTCTTTTTAGGTCTTTATTGAAAAATATTGTCATTTTGGGAAATGACTTCCCTAAAAAAATTTGCAAAACAAATAGAATCTTAGTTCCATTTTTCTGCGATTACCGCAATAAGTGGGCTTACATGCTTTTATCTCACTTCACGTCAGTGAACCTTTGAATCTCCATCATTCTTGATCCATCAAGACTTCTCAAATTGATGAAATTGGCCAAAATCGACGATCGGAAGCATTGGGAGTTGCATGCATGACACATCAACACTATTTCAGATAGAGGAATGTTATAATGTAATAATGTGATCTCACATTAACCCATCAACATTTATTATGCACATTTTTTTTATGTGATGACCGCCTAAAATGCATGACTTCTTAATAAGAGAAGTAATATGCGAAGGGATGAGAACAAAAGTTTAATATAGCTCTTATAAGCCAACCCTCTCTTCTTCTTCTTTTTTCCTTTGAAAAACACACTATTAACTTTTGAGAGAGCATCAACTAGTTGAATCCGTTCTCTGATTATTTGATGCCTTTCAAGTCGGGTTTTTAATAGACACTACAAAAAAACTGTTTTTTAGCTACAGATTTAGCGACGGAAATCTTGCGAAATGTCGTCGCTAAAAGTGTTTTGTGAAGACAATAGCTACGGCGACATATTTGTCGCAAATAGGGCGTCGCTAAAATTTGCCACGGAAAAATCGAAAAGTCGTCGCTAATTAGCTACAACGACACGTCCATCGCCAAATTCATAGCTAAGCGGTTCGTAGCCAATTAGCGATGACTTCAAGTGTCGTCGTAAAAATCGTCGCAAAAGCGTCGTCGCTAATGCCGTAGCTAGTTTGTTACGACTACTCTCCGTAGCAAATTTTCATGATAAAGTCATCTTCGTCGTGTGGGGTAGTAATTAGCGACGTACCCTATCCGTCACAAATTTTGCGACGACCAATTAGCTACGGCGTATCGTCTGCCGTGGCCAATTAGCTGTCATGTTATTAGTCACGGACATTTGTATTCCGTTACTAAGTAGCGACGGAACATGATGTTGCGTAGCTAAGTAGCTACGGATAGGCCGTCGCTAATTAGCTACGCCTGTTTATCCGTGCCGTCGCGCAATAGTGACCGCCATTTTAGCGACGGCCATCTCAAGGTCGTGGCTAATTATCGACGGCTGTCTATAGTCCATCGCTAATTAACCACGGTTTTAGGCTCATTCACAATTTGGCGATGACCGTTGTCGTTGCCGTCGCTAATTAGCGACGGTACTCCATGGGGCCGTCGCAAATTAGCGATGGTCTCGTAAGTATATCCGTCGCTAATTTAACACTGTTTTTTGGCTCAGTCTTGTGGCAAAATTTTATGCCCGCAACCTGATTGACAATATGACATTATACATATTTTGTATCGACAAGAAATCAACAAGCTGAACAACGTTTTATATTTAATTCATGAAGAAAGGAAAAAAACAGGACAATAATATAAAATATTGTTTCGGTCTACAAATGAAAAACATTCTTCCCATGCTCATCAACCAATCCTGCCCCACAAACTACACTACTTCCAGTATTCAAACTTACAACCGTTCCCTAACACAGCTCCACTTGAAAAACCCGATGCCCAGGAACCGCTTCATCCATGCATTCTTCCATCCCTACTTCACATGCTGCCTCATCTCACATGCACGCAATTGCTGTCCAATTGATCATATACAACAACAAAAAAACTATCATTTCATGTCATTATGTATAGCCATATTAATGTAATTGCAACAAAACTATCCACAAATAATGGAAATCTAGAGTGAGATAGTCATATACATGCATGATTCATATAGGTCGCAGCAAACATGAATTGACAAATGTATTAAATATAACAACATAATCCCATTACAACAAGCTGGAACTTTGATTGCAACATTTAATCTAAATAATCTCATGTAAGGATTATTAGTTACCGAGAGCCAAGTTGTTCCTTTATGGTGTCGCATCATCAAGATCAGCATCTTCAGCATCATCTTCAGCCATCTCATCATCGCCATGTTCACCTTCACCATGCCCATCATCATCCGCTGGATTCGAACTAGGTACATCCTCATTCTCATCATCCGACATCTCCAGGCGGCGCAAGATTCGAGCCAATGTACGTCCAATCCAATTATTTTTGTATCTTTTTCATCAAGTAAAGTTTGCATCTGCCTCATTTGTTGGGCCATGTTTGGATCATGTCGACTACTCCTTGAAGTAGATGTACCTTGGGATGACGTTCCACCCATCTGTCTAGCAAACTCCCTTGACAATGAGCCTAACCTATATACTTTCCCTTTCTTTATCCCACCCGATGCTTCCACCCATAATGGAGTCTGATCAACTTCTCGATCAGACGTGTCAACACTATCACCACCACTATCCGCCGCCGCCGCCATCATGCGGAGTTCATCAAATTTTTCCTACATTATCCATATTATCATCAAACTATACAGAACATTATTTACATTTGCATGAGTTAATGTAAACTTCACAAACCTTAGCCGCTTTTGCTCGACCGCTCGTCCATGTCTTGTCCTTCTTTTGAAATGCCCGTTCAAACGTTTGTATTGCCGTCGGTTCCTTGCCCAATTCCTTGGCCTACAAAATATAAATATTACGCTCCTTCTATATATATATATATATATATATATATATATAATGGATCAGCTGTCATTACAAAGTATGCTAAATGTACTTACCATCCTTGTTTTGTGCTCCCCAATGTTGATAGAGCCCCTGGAATATGTGGCATTCCCACCATCACTAGAACTGCAGGATGCTCGATTTTTTTTATTCCGTTCACTCGATTGCTTGAAGCTCTCAGTTACCCTGTTGACACCTAATTTTTAACTTTAGCATATAGATTTAGTTGCATGAAAACTAAAAAATTGTGATTTATTTCCCTAAAAAATAATATTGCATATAGTTAGGAGCATCTTACATTTTGGAAAGATCATCGGCGGCGATCTGGGGAAGAATTTGATTGATGAGTTTCGAGGAAAGAAATTTGATAGAGAAATCTGAGGAAAATAATCTTTGAAAAAATAGGGAAGTGAAATTTCGATCAAATCACTTTAGATCTTCCTAAGATTGAGAAGCGTGGAGATGTTTGGGGTGATTTTCTGATTAAATCTCTGGGGTCAAATCTCTGACCGAATATTTGGTCTCTCCAGTAAAAGGGCGCCCAAGAGATGACTTGAAAGAAGAGGCCAAATAAGATAAAAAAGAAAAGGAAGGAAGGAAATTCGGTCAAATCTTTGAAAGATTTGACCGAGATTTCATTTTCCCCTATTTTAAGAGGCGTCCAAGTCTTTCTGCAGGGGGGGACTTTCGAGGCCATCATTCAGCAAAGGAAGAACGTACAAGAGACATGAAGACTTTTAGAAAAAGACTTGACTTCGGCAAAAGAGCTTCATTGGTTGAAAAGAAAAAGCATTCAGGGGGGTTTTTATTCCAGAAAAGAAACACACGCACACACAAGCCAAAGCACAGGAGCTTCCTTTGGCCAAATCACGCACAGAGAGAGTGAGAGACCGAGAGTAAGAGACTGAGAGAGCGAGAAGAGGAGTTTAATCCGGCGACTCACGGGCCATCTCTTTGGCTAAGCGACCCATCTGCGACGATTCACCTTTGGCTCCGACGATTCACGCTCCTTTTCGTTACAGTGAAGTTCGAATCAAGGTGGGTGTTGATGATTTTGAGCATTCCCTATGCTCTGCAGTGTTGTTTGCGGTTTGTGTTTGATTTTCGATGCATTGTAGGCTTAGATCCCGCCCTCTATGGGTCTTGCGATTGATCCTTCCTCGCTGCGTTTTACCAACTTAACAAATTAATTACTTTGATTTGGGGTTTTAGTTGCGTTTTTGGTCGATGTTGCTTGCTCTGAGTGTCGATTTCGGAAAAACATTGGAAATTTTTGCTTTGATGGTCGTCGTGGCTTAGCTGCGAGCAGGAGGTAGATTGGGTCTTCTTTGCAGGCTATCCATGGAGCCATGCGTGTGGGGAAGAAGATGAACAGGGGAAGTCACACGAGAACAAGCCCGCACGCGAAGGAAGAAAGGGCCAAAAGGAAAAAAAAGAAAAGGAATCGGACTGGGCCTACTCAAGCCCAGTCCAGCCCCTCAGCCGCGTGGTCTGTAGCACGCGGGTCGGGTTCGAACCAACCCGGTTCGGAGCCCGACCCATTCCTTTTGTTATTTTGTTTATTTTTTAATTTAATTTCGTTTATAGTAATAATAATAAATAAAAAATAGTAAAATTTCTGCAATAAAAAGTGTCTTTTAGTATGTTAGTTTGCTTATTCCTTTCATGTTATTATTTTTGTTTAATTTGTTTGCTTTGAGTCCTTGGTTTATCAATTGGAAATAAATTTCCAATTCTCAACCGCAAAACTAATTTTTTATTTCGTCTATAAGGCTTTAGACGAGGCAATTAATTACGCGGGAGTCGACAAAATTGATATTTTGATCTTTAAGGCTTAAGATCAATTTATTAATTTTTGTTGGCTATCTTTCATTGTTTAATTTAAGTTTTATTTCTATATTAGGATTATTTGTTTAACTTGTCATGTTTTCCTTTATTATTAAAAATACCAAAAAATGCATTTCACGTTAATTGCATGTTAGATAGAATTATATTTTTCATGTTTAGATAGTCTTGCATAGCATATTTAGGTTGCATTTTAGAGTATAATTTGCATGTTAATTAGGAATTGCATTTTTAGCCATGTTATTAGGTCAAATTTGCATTAGAATTAAAGCCATTTGATGCATGTTCATTTAGATTTCTAGGTATCATGTTAGATTAGGTTTTTACATTTTGATTAGTTTATTTAATTTCGAATTTCATTTAAATAAATAAGAAAAATGTTAAAAAAATGCCTTTTTGCATGTCTTTAATTACTTTAATTAATTAACATGTCACGTAGGCTAGGTTAATTTAGGATTTTCGTATTTCATTGCGTGTTAGGTTATATCATTAGAATTAGACTTTCATGCATTTACACATTAGTTTAGTTTTCATGTTTTAACATATTATCCGTAGTTAAAATAATGTTTTAGTTTAAATTAGGGATTAATTTATTTCCTAGTCTAAATTAGATGTTATTTAGCTATAGGATAATTAGTTTCATTAGATAATTTTGAAATTCATAATTTTGCATTTAGAATTGCATTAAGATAATTGCATATAGGATTAATTTTACATTACATGCATTGCATTCATATAAAGAAAAACCAAAAAAATCCTTTTGTTGAATGATTTCATTAGGTCATTTTTGTTTATTGTCTTATTTCATTAAGCATTTAAATAATTGTTTGCGCACCCGCGTGATCACCGTGCATGTTAGGGAATAAAATCAATTCAACTACTGCAAATTATTTTTTTTGAAATAGAAGAAATAGGTTCTCAAGTCCCCGAATTCAAAATCTCTGGTTCGTAGGAGTAAAATACTACTCCCAGTATTTTACATGGGTTTCTAATCGACCCACCATAAATAGATTAGTGGCGACTCCAATTGAATTCAATTTTGCATATTTAAGAATTGAAACCTAAGTTGCGAATTGGTATGAGCTTGGGAGAGCTCGAGCTAAATTAGGTTTAGCAATCCATTAGCCGAACCCCTAGGTGGTGCACCTTCGGGGAGGTCGTGACATATCCATATTCGCAGCATCTCCATCCAGTCCTCGGTTTTAATGTACAACAGCCTTCGTTGTTTTGACTTCGCTTTGTTCATCACATTTCTCATGTGATTGCCGACCTTCTTATTGAAAATCCTCCTCATCTTGTTCTCAACTTCAGGTGCCCATCAAAATTGCCTTTGCAATCAATATCAATCCATAAACCTTTAACAGTTGTAATACATCAATTAATTGTTGCCATACATTTATCACCATAACCTTACCTTGAACTCATTCCACCACAAATTCTTCAATTCTTCTGAAGTGCTGCTGTATGTAGTATACGGCCCACTCCAATGATCGTTGACTATTTTATTGAACTCTCTCACAACATATGACGCGTTTGTGAATCTGAAAAAAGTTACAGCCCTCTTTACTTGACAAAAAAATGTATAAAACCATGTAAGGTGTTGAACAAACTAAAAAAAAAAATTTACTTACGAATCTCCAAATGGTCCTATTAACCCCCGTCCCTCAGAATCTACTTCCATTTCTTCCTCATCCATTGATGGTTCTGTTGATGAACCAGGTGTTTCTTCATTGTTCTCACCTCGCCTCTGGTAAACTTGCCTAGCCATATTACGTGTAGGGTCGGCCGTAAAGCCAATGTTTGCTGGTGGAGGTGTCTGGAAGGATGTGCCAATGTGGCCGTCACCAACAGCATCAAGATTTTGTAGATCTTGGTCTGGTGAATGTGTTGCTGAAGGTACGGGGGAAGTCCAAAGGGTCGGCGACAATGTCGGTGGCGTCGTCGGGGAAGGGGAATCATGAATCCTAATTCCACCTCCACGACGACGTACGAACACCCCACGACGACCCCCGACTCCGCCACGACGACCTCCAGGTCTCTGCAATCGGCATAATACTAGTTAGCCAAAACCTAATTACATATAAAAAAACATTATACACTAAATTCCATGTATCCTTATTTTTAACTCACCATTTTAACAGCTTATTTTACCCCTAAGGAATTTTGTAGAGAACCTTCAAAACCTGCACCACATTATACTAATAATGTAATCCCAAA
This sequence comes from Melaleuca alternifolia, assembly GCA_019926035.1. NCBI lineage: Eukaryota > Viridiplantae > Streptophyta > Magnoliopsida > Myrtales > Myrtaceae > Melaleuca > Melaleuca alternifolia. The sequence continues at coordinate 1,318,155 of JAGKPW010002416.1, read as the reverse complement.
TACCAATAGAAGCACGTATTAGATTAATCGAAATGTGTATACACAACAAAGAATTAACTAAGGGAGAAGATCTAGCATGCTTTACTTGACACAACATTAGTTATTTAGCATGACTACTAGTCCGAATAAATGAAGGCAAGCTTTTGTTTGAGCTTGCTTCCATGGAGAAGCACACACTTCTCTATGAAACCCCAAATTTGAATTGTTGATGAACTAAACGGCAAATTATTGAGACTTCGAAGGCAGAACCAAACCATTACAGCTTTTACTCACTCCACTCAAAAGTCCATAGTACAGAGCAGCCTGTGATCCTATCTATGAATCCAATATGCAATACTTGCCATTTGTACTTCAAGTTTCAAAAGGTTTTTCTTGTTAACCCTATCATGTGACTGAGAGAATCAACCAATCGATCAGCTAATACATCATGAGTATTTGGGAGTGTAATTGAGACAACCCAAATCTGCTTTGTGACAGCATGTGGATAAAACCCAAGCAGGTTGACATTTCCAATTCAATTCTCTCTTAAACAGAAAAACAAGTCATCAAATTCCAAAAGCAAAAAAAATTGAACTTAGCAACCTCACTGCTTATATTAGTTTCTTAGCATAGGACCTAGAGCAGCTATTTACTGAACAATACGTCAATCTATAAAGATTGAAGGAAGATGCAAGAAAAAAAATCGACTAAATGAAATGATTGGAGAGACAAAAAAATCGATGCAATATGGTTAATAAGGTCCTTGTGGTCAATCACTTTTTGCCATTTTTTTGTCAAATAAGCATTCATAGCAAATCTTCATGAAAGAAGTTAAACAAGAGGCCAGTGCAATGATACCTTTGGATCAGTCCTAGTGGCAAATGACAAGCCTATGACTACAACAGCTCTGCTGGCTTTGACTGCAAAATCTAATCCTTCGCTTACTTGAAAAATATATGGAAGTTCTATACTAGTTTATATTCAGGAGAGTCTAAGATGTAATGTTGACATTCAACTTAAATAATTTTTTTTAAAGTAACACTAGAGCAGGAGAAAACTTCAGAAAGAAAAATAGATAAGCCAATGCAAACAAATGTAAGCATAATTTCCAACTTGAGGACCACAGGATATTAAGAGATCAACAGTTTTTGTCCCTGCTTATCCCTCACTTTTGGAAAAAAGGGAAAGAGGATTGGGAAGTTAGTCACCCGAAAGAAATGTTCGAATAAACTTAAGGTAAAGTTCTCCTATTGATCTTTTTCAGGGAAACAATATCAGTCACAGTTTTAAACATCTGAAATCGAAGAGGATAGATAGGTTGAACTAGATGAGCACCCAGCTTCTGTACCTCAACAAGTACCTACGAACACTAATTGACGCAACTAAACTGCAGCTTCTCGGAATGAAAGTATTCAGTCAACAAGCAACCAATACATCCGAAACAAACTCAAGAGAATTGCAACTGAGGAATTTATATAGACGTGATGCTGGTTACATGATTAGTTGATCTTTCAAGAAGATATAAATGAGGGGTAAAAAGTAAAAAGTGAATTGTGATTCCAAGCGAGAGCAGCTAGAGCTATGAACACATGCCCTAATCAATGAAATGCAAACCTATACATACTTACATATTCCACGTGTGTCTAGACAAATATAGTCAGAATGCATGTAAGAATAACATTATCCGCAAAATGCTTGGAGAATCAAAGAAAGATATCTTGTTCAAATAACAGTAGGCAAACACCAGCACATGACTAGAGAGTAAGGTTAACCCTTCGAGACGTATAGTGTCGGAGGTCCTTGGAGGATGACCTGTGTAAATAAAGCGGTTGATGAGGATCGGCGAAGGAGGACCGGTTGACGAAGACCGGTGGAGGAGGAGCGGTTGAGGGTGGAGAAGGATCGGTCGCCGAGTGATTGAGGACGACTAGGGCTCGGTCGCCGAACAAAGCAACTTTGATGAGCGGTGGAAGGAAGAGATCGACCGCCTACTGCTTGGTCGTCGATCCGGCAACGAAGCACGATCGGTCTCTCCTAAACCCTAGCAGACAGACGTAAGACAGCGCGAGTGATGTTATGAGCGAGTGATCAGTCCACTAACAATGGCAACTATTAATTGATACTCGATTTAGCTACGGAAAAAACCTAACCGTCGCTAATTAGCGACGGCAACTAAACAAGCCGTAGCTAATTAGCGATGGCAACTAACAGGCCATAGCTAATTAGCGACGGCCATTAACCAAGCCGTAGCTAATTAATTCTGGAATAAAAAAGCCCGTAGACACTTAGCGACGGTCAACATCATTATCCGTCGCTAATTAGTTACGGCTTATGCATATGCCATCGCTAAATACAAATTGAAGATCATTGTTTACTAAATAGCGACGGGAAAATGTCTCCGTCGCAAATTTGATACGGCCAGTTGTGCAGGTTGTAGCTAATTAGGGACGGCACAAGTGTGGCCGTGGCTAATTGGCGACAATAATTTACCAGACGTGGCTAATTTGCCACGGTCTGAGATCAGCCGTGGCTAATTAGCGATGGCACCAATTTGACCGTGGCTATATAGCGATGGTACAGATAAGTCTGTCGCTAAGTAGTGACGGTTGTACATCTGCCGTGGCTAGTTTGCCATGGCTTTAGATCGACCGTGGCTAATTTACGACGGCGCTAACTCGGCCGTGGCTATTTAGAGACGGTCTGCTTGTCCGTCGCTAATTAGTGACGGTTTGATATATGCTGTTGCTAATTTGCGACGGTGTCGATTTGACCGTGGCTATATAGCAACGGTATAGATAAGTCCGTCGCTAAGTAGGGACGGTTGTACATCTGCCGTGGCTAGTTTGCCATGGCTTTAGATTGACCGTGGCTAATTTGCGATGGTGCTAACTCGGCCGTGGCTATTTAGCGACGGTCTACTTGTTCGTCGCTAATTAGTGACGGTTTGATATATGCCGTTGCTAATTTGTGACGGCGTCGATTTGACCGTGGCTATATAGCGATGGTACAGATAAGTCCGTCGCTAAGTAGTGACGGTTGTACATTTACTATGGCTAGTTTGCCATGGCTTTAGATCGACCGTGGCTAATTTGTGACGACGCTAACTCGACCGTGGCTATTTAGCGACGGTCTGCTTGTCCGTCGCTAATTAGTGACGGTTTGATATATGTTGTTGCTAATTTGCGACGGCGTTGATTTGACCGTGGCTAGCACATACAAGTCCGTCGCTAAGTAGTGGCGGCTTATTTTTCGAATATGTTTTTGAATTCATTAGTGACGGTGGTGTGTGAGCCGTAGCTATTTAGCCACGGACGATGAATTTCCATTGCTATTTTTCACTGACAATCCTGTTAATTAATAATACGACCAACAGCAATTCCAATCATAATTGCTACTCAACAATAACAAATATGTATATATAAGTTACAAATGGATACAACATTGCTAGAACATTGTATATATTACAACACACTAAATTCAAATCTGCATGTAATTAAATAATTTTGAAAACAACCATCTCAAAATTCGAAATCTGTTTCGAAATCATCGTTCTGACGATCATCAGCATCGTCCTGTTCATCATCTTCGTCCTCAAAGTAGTCTTCATCCTCTGTCTCAAACTCTTTGTCGTCAACAATTGCTCCTGTTGATCCTCCAATCTCACACGCATCCATATCTATCATTGCTCCTGATGGATCTCGTAAAGTTGGGATGTCATATAATTCAGTTTGAAAAGTGCTAGATGTTGCCTCCTGTTGATATGCTGTATTCTTCCAGTGTTCCTCGATTTTTCTTCGTGCTTTGATTTTACATACAACCCACCAATCAGCCGTGTCACGCTTCAAACTAGGGTATGATGCGTAATATACTTGAATTGCTTGTTATGCCAAGACAAATGGTTCATATTTCATGTACTTTCTTTTGTGATTTATTTCAACCAAATTAAACCACGGGTGTACCTTCATTCCTTTAACAGGGTCGAACCACGTGCATTTGAATAACACAACGTGCAATAATTGCCCAAGATACTCTATCTCTATGATTTCATCTAACAACCATAAAAATCATCTGTCAAATTGCCACCATCAGATGATTGCACACAAATACCACTATTCATTATTGCTTTGCCCTGTCCATATTCAAGAGTATGAAAATTATATCTGTTTATGAAATATGTCTGCCATGTTCATGCTCTTATCTTTGGACCTATCGACAGATTATATATCAATCTCTGCGCATCAACTTGACCAGGATAAGTCTGAACCTAGGGTGACAAACAAAAAAGGGTCTCACAGTTGGTTATTTGAATAAATAGCAACAAAACAAACAGATTGAAACTGTGATAGTCAACTAACTAACGTACGTATGCTTTCAACCATGCTGGAAATTGTTGGTTACACAAACGGTCCGCCTCATTTGGGAGTAGTTCCGCTAAGCATGATGTTTGAAAAATCCTGTTAAGAAAATAACATACATAAGGAGAGCAACAAAATGTTAAATATATATATTTATTTGCATATGTATATATGCAACCTTGTTGTACTTACTAAAAGTACGGATTCACATCTGGGCAATTCAATAAAATGTATATATGTGCTGCATGCCATTCTTCGCTCGTTAAATACCGAACCTTACATACCCCATTTGGTCTTCCAAGATAATTGAAAATAGAGATTGAGTTACAATTGGGATCGATAGGACCTTCATCATTTCGTCCAGCTCTCTGCCTCTTGCACTGAACGTGCGGCTCAAAATAATATGATGCAAATGTCGAAACTTCTTCCACAATATATGCATTACAAATTGACGCTTCAACAGACTGCTTATTCTTCAAATGAAATAATAACCTATAAAATAATAACAAAATTTGTTACAGATATACATTTATAGAAAGGTCAACATCAAATGTTAATTAGCTAGGTAGAAAGGTTACGTAACCTCTCAAATGGATACATCCATCAAAATTGCACCGGTCCCGCAACTTTGGCCTCATACGGCAAGTGAAGTAATAGATGTTCCAGCGAGTCAAACAACGAAGGAGGAAATATCATTTCTAAGTTGCAAAGAATAATTGGAATATCTTTCTCTAGGCTCTCCACGTGTGATGCTTTTAACACTGTCGAACAAATATCATGAAAGAAGTTACTCAACTCCGTAAGGGTGCCATAGACAAAGTTTGGTAGGAATTACTTCGTTGCTATGGGAATTAGCCGCTCCATAAATATATGACAATCATGACTCTTCAAACCCGTCAACTTTAAGTTATTCAAATCAACACATCTCCCGATGTTAGAAGTATACTCATCAGGAAAGCACACCGATTTCAACCAATTACAAACGGCACGTTTTTGCTCCTTAGTCAATGTATAAACTGCTTATGGTTTTGGCCCCCTGCTAGTTGTATCAACATCTAGTGTATGTCGATCACAAATATCTCTCATGTCCTTTCTTGAACTCAGGTTGTCTTTTATTTTTCCATTGACATCCATCACCGTATGTATGACATTTTCGAAAACGTTCTTTTCGATGTGCATGACGTCCAGATTATGATGAATAATATGTGTCTTCCAATATGGTAGCTCTCAAAATATACTGCGTTTAGTCTACTTATGCGTACTTCCGTACGCATAAGTAGTGACATTGGGGTTGTCAACAATAGTAGGAAAGATATGCACGCACTCCCAAAGTTGATCCCCTGTTAACCTCAATGGTGGAGGTGTTCTTTCAACCCTGTTCTTTACGAAATCCTTTTTATTCATTCTAAATGGGTGGTTTATCGGCAAAAATTGTCTGTGCAATCAAAATATGATGCCTTCTTACCATGTTTTAACCTGAATGCCTTTGATCTTTCCATGCATATTGGACATCCTAAGAGATCAGATGTGCTCCACCCAGATAACATTCCATCAGCTGGGAAGTCATTTATCGTCCAAAGAAGAGCGGCCTTCATTACAAATGTTTGATTATTACAAATATCATACGTAAGGACACCTTCATTCCATAGCAATTGTAATTCTTCAATCAATGGTTGCATGTAAACATCAATCAACGTCTTCGGATTTTGTGGCCCAGGCACGATCAATGTCAAAAACATATAAGGTGTTTTCATGCACATACCAGGTGGAAGATTATACGGAGTTAAGATAACTGGCCAACATGAATAACTTTTTCATGTGTTCCCGAATGGGGCAAATCCATCTGCACAGAGACCAAGCCGGATGTTTCAAGGGTTACTCGCAAACTCTGGGTATGTTCGGTCAAAATGCTTCCATGCAGGTGCATCGGAAGGATGACACATTACATCCTCTTCTGTCTGATGATATGCATGCCAAGTCATGTGTTCAGCAGTGGCTTGAGACACATAAAGTCTTTGCAATCTGGGAACTAATGGTAGATAAAACATTTACTTGCATGGTCTACGTTTATGACGACGATAGAGTGTCCTATTAACCTTGTACCTTGGTTCATTGCAAAATTTGCATGATTCTGCATTTGCAGTATCTCTCCAATATAACATCAACCCCTGATACAGACATCAATCCTATTGCAAGGCAGACCTAAGTTATGAACTAACTTCTTCATATCGTAAAAATCATTTGGCATTATGTTATCACGAGGTAATGTTTCCCGCATTACATCAACGAAGGAGTTAAAGCAAGCCTCAGACACATTATGCTCTGCCTTAATATTTAACATTCTTGCAGTGACAGAAAGCTTTGTGTGGTTGTCACAACTTGAGTATAAGGGTTCATCTGCTGATTTCAACACATCTCGAAACTGAGTACAAGCATCATCCTCATAAAATATTGTTCCTCCAATGTCATCCAAGTGTGATGGATGACTAGGACCCCCATGTTTAAGTGTATGACTACCACTAGTACTTGCAAAGTTTAATTCTGGGCGCAGATCCTATCCAGCTGCATCAATCACCATATGCTAGTATGGATTCAAATGGTTGTCATAGCTGCAGTCTTCCCTAACAAGAAATCGGTCATTTCTTTGAGATCCTATATCGGATATAAATAGTTTACCATGACAAGTCTAATTATAGTAGTTCGATTTGAAACCAAATTTACAAAGATGCTCTCCAACTTTAGCAATCTCATGAAACTTCCCATTACTGCACTTTTTACATGGACACCGTAACTTATTCTCATCCATGAACTCAACTTTGCTGCATGCAAATTGTAAAAATATTTCCAATCCATGACGAAATTCATCAATCAATTCTCCACGCTTAGGTAAGTTCTTATTATACATCCAAAACCTGTCTCTTTGCATTGTCTCTGTATAAATATTAGGAAAGCTAATTAACACGGTTGTTAATTAATATTCTAAGATCTACATACACAATATTGTCAATGAGAGACATTATTCGAATTATAAGTCGGCTAATAATTAATATATGTAGATCGTGTTAAGGAATATTTACGTAGTATGGATTCAAAATAAAAATAAATAAATCATGACGTTAGAAATCTTACTTGTTGGTAGTCTAAAGTTGTCAATTTGATGCGAATTGCAACACTCAATTGAGCCGTTCGCCTACGAAATGGACCCGTACCTACAATAACCACATATTACGCTTTGGACTAATTATTATTGGAACAAATAAGGAAATTTTTTTTTTTAGGAATCACAAGCCAAAATTAAGGTTCAACATATACAAGCTGATAATTTTTAACGAAATTAAGGTAATTTTTTTTGGACAAAAAATTTAATTGCCAAATGTTTTTTTGGGGAAGACCAAAACATACGTATGTCATGTGTCCCCTAGCTTTTTTTAAGCATAACCCTAACATTTTCCTCTTGACATTGCATGCAAGAATGGGTTATACCCCCCATTTTATTTTAAAATTTTCACCCGCCCATTTTCTTGAGATTCAATTTTTTATTGGGCATTTCCACAGAAAATTTTGGGGTTCAAGAAGCTTTTTTTTTTGCATTTCCTCTCATCACAGTGTTATTTTTGGTAAAATAGTACAATTATAGCAATTAACACCGCACTTCCCTCGAGTGAAATCGAATATATATATATATATATATATATAGATGTGCGGTGCATGGGGTCCGGGGGGGGGAGTTGATTTGGGCGCCGTTCGACCTCCCCATCTTCCACACGGTGCAAATAACCAAAACTAACACAACGCGCAAAATACAAGTTGAGACCAAGGCCGTACACGATGCCAAATCAACAACCTTCATGATAGTATATAAAAACAAGAGAGGAGAAATGCACATACCTTAGGGTTCTTTGGGCGGCCACAGGAGGATGGAGATGGGTTTTTCGGGCTGGGGGCGAGGAAAATAAGAGATTTAGGGTTGCAGGTGCGACTTTATAGTCACGGATTAGCTATGGATAAACATCTCGTCGCTAAATCCGTTGCCAAATAGCAACGGGAAGAAACAGCCGTAGCTAAATAGCTACGGCCAACTACGGCCGTAGCTAATTAGAGACACAAATTTCCCCCGTTGCTAATTTGCGACGGACATAGCGACAACTCTTTAAGTCTGTACCAATTTAGGGACGAACGAGATGTTCGTCGCTACGGCCGTCGCTTTATACCGACGACATTTTTGTCCGTAGCAATTTTGCGACAGAAATTTGTGACGGACTATCGTAGTCGTCGCTGAGTGGCGACGCCTTTGAAATTTTATCGCAAATTAGCGACGGAGAATTTTTCGTAACTATTATTGTGGCAAATTAGCGACGGAAATGTAAAATTGTGGCTGATAGCGACGAAATTTGCAACGGATAAGCGTGTCGTCGGTAATTAGCTACGGGGTTTGACAGTTCGTTGCTGTTGTCATGGAAAAATGCGACGACAGGTTAGTTGTAGCAACGTAGCGACGAACGTTGGTTAGGCGTCGCTAAAGCCTTCGCCTTTAGCGACGGATAGTCGGTCGTGGCTAAAAGTTCGTAGCTAAAAAACAGTTTTTTTGTAATGAGAGTTTCATTGATGGCTGGAGGTCACTACATATTTTTCGCATTTCCACATTTGGTTCTGATTATATATGAATTTCATTCGTTCATGAATGATCGGGAAGTTCAGTCCTTAATTTTTCCCCTAACAGGACTCACCCATTTCCATCTCCCACTAGCAACTATACGACGAGCGAAAAAACTGTCGAAACCTTGCCTTTGTCTTTTCAGAAGTACCCGCTTCTGCTGGCAATACCAATAGCCAGGTATCGGACAGTCAATTTCGAGTCCCTCAACGTAATCGAACACGAGATGGACACGATAGTTCCGCTGTCGCATGTTTGGCCATCTCTCGTACCAAAAACCTTCAGATTAATCAGAGAATATCCTCCAAACGCACTTGCCCGCGTAGCTCCTGGCAAGTGCCGATGATTTTTTCTCTTATGGGAATATCTAGGCTCCAGCATAGTTTGCATAAAATGAAGACGAAACAGCCAGCATGGGTCAATTCCTGGGTTGGTTTTGGACCTTTTGGTCAGCGATCTAACGTCGTGCGACGTCCGTCCCCCATTCTAGGCGATTTCGTGGATTGGATGTGCTGGTCTTTTCGACTTGGATTACATTAATGATCTACCGAATGGTCATTCGATTTCCAAGAAGAGGACGCATTTGCTGGGCGGCAGTCGAGGCTTGAGATGCGGCTTGCTATAATTAAAGTCCTTCGTTATCCTATTCCAGTTCGCAATGTCGAAAAGCAAGAGGATTTCGAAAGATATAGACTTGCCCGAATAGATAGGGAAAGAGAAAGCGGCGATGAATTGGCCAGGCCAGTCATTTTCACCGGCATTGATAATTTTGGAGGGATTAGAAGGGATTTACGTATCGCTGAACCAAATTCGTTTTCCTTCTCTTTCATTTATACCCTTATCTATATCTTAGTTCTAAATGAATAAAATGTTTACGTCATAATGTATCCTTCTCCTTTCTTTTTCTCTCATTGACATTCCACACGACGTTGTTATAATTTTATTTTTTTTTCGAATCATTTCTCTTCTTTTCCCTCGTAACTATGCAAGTCCCTTCTTTTATTTTTGAATCATTTCTATCGAGTATAGGTCATAGGTGAATTGTAGAGGTGGCAAAATGCGTCAAAAATCTATATTTTAACTCGTGTGAGATAATATGAGTGATAAATGCATTTGCTTAAAAGATTAAATTGAACTTAAATGAGTCATTTACTAACCTGAGACTGAGCCTGAGACTCACCAGATTCGGCGAGGTCAAGTTTGCCTAAGGTCGCTGAGGTCAAGATTCGCTGAATTTCGATAAGCTCGACTTTGTCTTGACGAGTCTTAAGCGTCATATGAGGTTGGCAAGGTTGAGCTCGTCGAAATCTAGCTAGGTGAAGCTCGTTGAAATATGGCGAGCTAGAACCTTGTCGACGATTGGAAGTGTTTTAATAATATGGGTCGATTTGAGTATGGGTCTTTAGAATTGTATTAAACGAAAATGAGTCAAAAACGAATTAAATGGGTCAATATGGGTCGGATCAATTTTTTACCCAACCCGACTCACCCATTTGACGCCTCTAGTGAATTCAGCCAATTTTTCTTTTTGAAATTCTCAATAATTTGAGCTACCTTCGACATGCTTGGTGTTAGACATTTTGTCGGTGGAAGACAACAACGTAAGGGCTGACCTAAGTTCTCTTGACAAATTTTCTCTTGGAATCACTGGACGAGAGAGAGAGAGAGAGAGAGAGAGAGAGAGAGAGAGAGAGAGCGGGGGGGGGGGGGGGTTCTTGAATTCATTAGAAAAACCTGAAGATCAACGACGCTGATATTTTCTGTTTTTCACTGGGGTTGGTCGACGAGTGGCCGTCCTCGACATTAGGTTGAGAAGATGCTAATTTTCTTGTATCCATGCTCGTCCAAAATTTGTATTCTTAGGAATGATCACTGAATTTTGGTCTGTCTTTCTCTCTCGCCACCTCCATCCTTTCGCCCAAACGAAACGATACAAAACTTCGCGACCGTTGTCCTCGTTCCCAAGATACTTAGACCTCCTATCTTGGCAATCTGTCATATATACATGCCCTTGGAGCTCGGCCAAGGTGGCATTATTCATCGGCTCTCAAGAACAAACGCTACGTTGCGTGGAATTGCCGTCGGGTCTCGGTTCGCAGAAGGGGGAGAGACTCGTCGACCAGGAACACGGTCATCACCGCGCATCCCCGGGCAGTGTTCTCGGTCCCCGCATGTGGGATTCAATGCATGCCGGGCCGCAGTCAAGGTCGAGAAGAAGAGCAGTATCGCTTACGTGGCAAGACCTGCGGGTCACCGTGGGAGACGATGAAAACGGGTGCCTATCCATCCTCCAGGGGCTCACGGGTTTCGCCCGGCCCGGCAAGGTGCTGGCCATCATGGGGCCGTCCGGGTGTGGCAAGTCCACTCTTCTTGATGCATTGGCCGGTATAAACGTCATCACAAACTTACTAATTTGCGTATGGATTAGATGTTTGTAAAAGAGGCACTTAATGACAAAGAGGAAGGCAGAAATGATCAAGATTCCCAAAAAGTGGGAGACCATATTTAGTTGATATAGTATCGTAGGTTGGCAAAAAAAGAAGCAGACACGTAAGTGTTTAGTTTTATACTATTATTTTACGTCTTAATTAAGATTGATACGAATACTATTGGAATTCCAAGTTAAAATTTTGTGATTACTTATATTGTTCCGCAATAAATAAATTGATTTTCCAAACAGAAAATGACCATTGCAGGGAGGCTGGATTCCAAGAGAAGTCTAAGTGGACAAATTCTTGTTAATGGGCGGAAAGAGCCCCTGGCCTATGGGACCTCGGTGAGCAAATTATTCTCAATGTTTCGTAACATGTTCATGGAGAGCTTCGTGTCGGATGGATTAAACATTTCCCTAAAGCAGGCGTACGTGACACAAGATGACGTGCTAACGTCGACCCTCACCGTGAAAGAGGCCGTCTACTTCTCGGCCCAACTTCAGCTGCCGGACACGATGTTGCGGTCGGAGAAGAAGCAGAGAGCGGAGGCCACCATCAAGGAGATGGGCCTTCATGACGCGGCCGGCACGAGGATCGGCAGCTGGGGGAACAAGGGCCTGAGCAACGGCCAGCGGAGGAGGGTCAGCATCTGCATTGAGATCTTGACCCGCCCCAAGCTCCTCTTCCTCGACAAGCCCGCGAGCGGCCTCGACAGCGCTGCTTCCTACTAAGTCATGCGGCGCATCGTTGGCCTAGCGAAGCAGCATGGCATGACCGTCCTCGCGTCGGTCCACCAGCCGAGCAGCGAGGTGTTTGGGCTTTTTCACAACCTGTGCCTCCTCTCTCAGGGACAAACCGTCTATTTTGGTCCCTCTAGTAGAGCACCTGAGGTAATGTTATGGGGAAAACCTCGCATAAATCGTAATTGTCTCCGTACTAGAATACTAAAGCTAAAGGAGAGCACTGAAGCTTTTAATTTTGAAATTCTGTAGTTCTTTTCTCTAAATGGTTTCCCATGTTCAAGCATGCAAAATCCATCGGATCACTACCTCAGAACCATCAACACAGACTTTGACGAGGTATTCAGGAAGTCTTTCATTTTCACTCATGATAACAACAATCTTGCTGAGCCTATTGACTAGAACTTGCCTTTGTAATGACTAGGACATTGACCCGGGGGTCGGAGGAAAGCTATGGACACAGGAAGTGATCAAAGTGCTTGTACGAGTGTACAGGTTATCAAATTGCTATGGGCACGTCCAACAACAGATAGCTGACATTCATAAAAAGGTAAGTCACAACTGAACTATACTAATGCAGAATACTCTGGGATCCGGAAGGAGAAATATAACGAATGAACATGTTTATTATGTTAAATTATTGTCCCAGGTCGACAACGAAGCACATGAGAAAGAGAGCCGAGCTTGCTTCGTTACCCAATTCCTCGTCCTTGCGACAAGGTCATTCATGAACATGTACCGCGACATGGGATACTATTGGATGCGGCTCCTCATGTACATCGTCATAGCTTTGAGTTTGGGAACTGTTTTCCACCACATCGGCTCTGATTATGCTTCTATTCAGGTAAGCTCTGATTATGAGTTTGGAATCTTTCCTTATCTTTTTGAGTCTTTCTATTTCTTTTCCATCAATTTTCCATAGCACTAAGAAATGAAACAGTGCAATTCATTTACTTAATCCAGGCTAGAGGTTCACTGATAACCTTCATAGCTTCGTTCTTGACGATAATGGCAATCGGTGGCTTCCCTTCATTGGTCGAGGATTTGAAGGTGCGGCAATCAGGACAGCTCAGTTACTTGGCTAAAGGATTTCTTTGATACAAATCTGACTTGCATTGCTTTTGATCATTTTCCATCAGGTATTCGAAAGGGAAAGATTAAATGGACACTATGGATCGGGCGTGTTCGTTCTCGCCACTACGCTTTCTTCCGTGCCCTTCTTGCTTATAATATCCCTAATTCCTGGATCCATCACGTAATATCTCGTGGGCCTCCAGAGAGAACTTGGGCGATTCCTATACTTCGCCACGACTCTTTTTGCCTGTATGATGCTGGTGGAGAGCCTGAAGATGATCGTGGCGAGTGTCGTCCCAAGCTTCCTCATGGGGCTAACGGCCGGTTCGGGAATCCAGGGGCTAATGATCCTTGGGGGTGGTTTCTTTCGCCTGCCAAATGACCTTCCCAGGGTATTCTGGAGATATCCAATCTACTATTTGTCCTTCAACAAGTACACTTTTCACGGTTTGTTCAAGAACGAGTTCAAGGGCCTAATCTGCTCTAGCAACTTGCCGATTTCCATTTGCAAGTTGGAGATTTGGCTGTGGAAGGAAAGAGGTAGCAGAGGTTGTTGCTTGGAGATTTCGGCTGCGGAAGGGAAGACATTCCGCGGGAAGTAGATTGTTGAACCTAGGATGATCAGTATGATGAGGCTGGTGAAGAAGAGGAGGATTCGGATCGCCTGACTAGGTTTTAATCCCAGCCGTCGGATCAGATCCGACGGCTGGGATCACACCACGTCATTCGGGGGACAAATATCTAAAAAAAGCCTCAAAAGCTGACACCGAACAGATGGGCCCACCATTTTCAAACACCCCACGCGAATTATTTGGAATTTTGAGAAACCCTCATCTAATATTTCCTCTCTCCTCTTTCATTAAAGAACACCCACCACCCTTTTTCAAACCCAAAGCCACGAACTCATCTTCTCTCTTTCTACCCAAAATCAAAATTTACAGAGAGAGAAATCTGCAGCCACCTTTCAAGACCCATCTTCAATGGCGACGGACAAGAGCTACTTCGGCAACCGAGTGAGCTACACGTTCTTCTCCAAACGAGCCGGCTCCTGCGGCCCACAACTCAGCTACGCTCGACAAGTCGGACGTCATCTACTGCTCGTCGGAGACCGCCTCCGCCTCCTCCAGCGTCGCGGCCAGGCGCTCCAACCCTGGTGACCAGCGCAGCTAGGCGCCGTTGTCGCTGCTGGTCAACATCCTGGACTGGTCGAAGATCCTGAGGGGCGAGTACCGGGAGAACAGCCGGCGGGACGGCTTCGACAACTGCTGCTACTCCGACGACGAGGATGCGTGCGAGGGCGGAGAGGACGGCGACAGAGTGACGCCACACGAGTTCCTGGCTAGGCAGATGGCGAGGACAAGGATCGCATCGTCGGTGCACGAAGGGATCGGGAGGACTCTGAAGGGGAGGGATCCGGTACGAGGATTGCGTCGTCGGTGCACAAGCCCTTGGAGTTTCAACGAGTGGATCCGAAAGGTCGAGGTCGGGTCCGACAGGAGGATCCGGCGGATCCATTGTCAGGATAGTCGCCAAGTGAGCGAGAGTCCCCAAGAGAGGATACTTTGCTTGGCTCCTTACAGCACGCATATGGAGGTTCCACCGCTCCTCCGTCTAAAGGACAAGAAATGATACCGACCAAGGGTCCAGCTACGCATCGGTCTTCTGCATTAGGATGTCATTATGTAACATATGGGCATTTGAAGTCCCATGCCAATTATTGTCGTCAATGAAATGGTCGCAAACACATTCATTATTGACTTGTTATTAACTTGTTTCGCTTTTAGTTGAGCTCATTTAATCATAGTCGATGCGTCCGTTGATCACTGAGTATAGCGTTGTGCAAAGACTTTCTCAACGTCTTCCTTGCCCTTGTGTTCTGACCACTTAAGTTTTCTCTTTTTGTTCCTTGGAGACATTCGCAGGGCATGCGATACAAGGATGCACATTACAGATGTAGTTGATGAGCTCAACACAGCACATACTTCTAGACAAGAACAGAGTTCTCTGCATATATCTCGATACAGACCATGTATTGCACCCACACCGAGCATGAAATTACAATCTTTTCGTTACAAAAGCTCCGGCTTTCGCCCAATAAAGTTCGGTACTCAATCGCTTCACCCGGAACTCGTGCGGCGGCACCCGGTTGCCGTCCTCCCATCCCTCGTACGCGTCCTCGTCTCGGAGTAGCAGCTGTTGTCGAAGCCGTCCCGTCGGCCTTCCTCCCGGTACTCGCCCCTCAGGATCTTCGACAAGTCCGGGATGTTGACCGGACGCATCGAGCCTCGCCGGTCACCGGGGTTGGAGAGCCTGGCCGCTGCGGAGGATGCCAACCTCTTGGCCGAGGCGCGGGAGGAGGTGGAGGTGCCTCCCATGAGCCGTAGATGACGTCCGACTCCTGGAGTGCGGCCGAGTCATGGGCAGCCGGAGCCGGCTCGTTTGGAGAAGAATGGTGTAGCTCACTCGGTTGCCGAAGTAGCTCTTGTCCGTCGCCATTGAAGATGGGTCTTGAGAGGTGGCTGCAGATTTATCTCTGTAAATTTTGATTTTGGGTAGAAAGAGAGAAGATGGTTCGTGGGTTTGGGTTTGAAAAAGGGCGGTGGGCGTTCTTTAATGAAAGAGGAGAGAGAAAATATTAGATGAGGTTTCTCAAAACTCCAAATAATCTGCGCGGGGTGTTTGAAAATGGTGGGCCCATCTATCCGGTGTCAGCTTTTGATACTTTTTTTAGATATCTGTCTCCCGAATGACGTGGTGTGATTCCAGCCGTCGGATCGATCCGACGGCTGAGATTAAAACCTAGTCACACCTGACTAGGTGCCACCTAGTCAGGCGATCTGAATCCCCCGGTTCCCGGTAGCCATTTCAAGGGCTTGCCTGAGTTCTGTTTCAGCATTTTTTTTTTTTGGGCCCCAAGTTCCTATTGTTTCCTTAACTGCAATGCTGCAGTGTTTCTATTTCAGATGTTAACTTTCTAGGTACCATAAAATGAATATTTTAGGTTTGATCCTTCCAAGACGCCTGATTTTCAGCCAAACATATAATTCTTGGGACCATAGATCTAGGCAAAGCTTCTTATTCAGCCCAGTGATAGATAAATAATTAATGTTTCCGAAGGGTTCCTTTGCTGGAAGTGTAAGCAAATTTTTGGATTGAAGATCAATCGCTGAAAACTTTCATCTTATTCCAGTTCCGCCGTGAGATGTGCAAGGTAGCAATGGTGACAATCCAGCACTAGTACAGAAAACTTGCAAGAGCACGATTTTTAGTAACTAAGAGACGCATGCATTGTCAACAGATAGCAGGAAACAGAAGGCACCTGAAGGGGAAGTTTCGGACAAAGTCAAGAACCAGTGAACCACTTGAGTTCGGGGAAGCACCTCAAGTTATTACTCTGGTCTGAAAAAACAAAGCAATAGTGCTGGTTCTAGCATCTTTTTGGGCATAGCAAGGATCAAAAGAGAAGCCCAAAGGACTCTTCATCATTTTATTCAATATCTCGTGGGCGCTGGGGAAAAAACAACACATTGCTTTTCTTTCAGATGGACAGGCAAAGGAAATATGAATCAGTCATCTATCCTTGGAGACAGCAGAAGGCAAATCCGTCTTAATTTGGTCTAACGCCCATTCACAACTCTTTCAAAATTGCTCGCCCATTTACAGTCAGGGACAGCTTAAGTATGGGCTGTCTAAACCTTTACATGCTTTAATGACTTATTCCTCGTCATCAGTGTTGTCTTCCTCCGTATTGTCCTCCACTTCTTTGTCACCCTCAACTTCTGCTTCCTCATTACCACAACTTGGTTTGCCTGCTTGGCGCGATCTGGCATAATCCTCAAGTGATGAAGAGGGAAATATATCCCCGACTTTGTTTGCTTTCTCAGTTGCAGATTTCTCTGAATTATCATCTTTTGACTTGTTCATCTGTTAAAGGGATAAAAGAAAATTTGTTGAGCCGATTGCTCATCTTCTATACGCCTTCGAGTCCTCCTCTTCTTCTTCTTCTTCTTCTTCTTCTTCAATGGGCTCGTTTTGCAGGGCGGCTCCGGCTAAGCGCACACTGCACAGAGCATGGAGGCTGATGAAGCATTTTAGTTCAAGTCCATGTTTTTTTTTCAATGCACATTAATCTTGATAAAAAATGTTTTTAATTAATATTGATTTCAATAATCATGGTTAATCCTCGAATAGCAAAGGCAAAACGTTCAATCGAACCGGATTGTATCAACATAATTTAGCCTCTAGAATTTCTCGAATTTGACCTCCAACTCGATTTTCGTTATTATGCTTGCTAACCATTAGGAGATTCAAGCTCGGCTTTTGTTTGATATTAATTGACGAATCAGTTACAAATTCTTTATCTAGGTAGAGTAGACCATTATGTTGATCGAGTTCATGAGTAGAATGATTCGAGTGCTATCAAATTCAAACTCGCCTAATTCGAAGATTTGTTCCATATGAAAACCTGATTTGAGATTGATTAAGAATGTATATGAGTTTGGGATTCGAATACTCGACAAGATGAGCTTAACAGCTCACAAGTAGCTCTTTTCATTTTGTAAATCTAGTGGCCGAGATTACCTTTGTAATTGATGTTGCTCGTACATGACATCGATTACATTGTAAAAGAGAAAATTCATGTTCAAGTTACAATTGGGTATCTTGTAAGTGATTTTATATGAGTTTGTGTTCACTAAAATTGCTCCAATGTACAAACTAATTTTGATATAATGCGTGTACATTTTTTTATGCATAATTCAACATATGAGAAAAATGCGGTATAAGTGTATCTCAAGTCAAATTTATGTCCAAGAAGTGATTAAAAATTTATCATTGTGAAGTGAAATGTCAAAAATCGTAGATATCACGTGAACTTTGTATATTTTATATGATCATAAGATCAAGAAATTCGTATCGAATGTCATTATAAAATTATTCCCATCACTAAAATTAGCGTATCTCATGAAATTACTCAATTACACGTCTCTCACAAATTTTGGAACTCAATTGCGTTATCGAAAGAGTTCTAACTACGTGAGAACTGCAAGTCCTAATGCGAATTTGAAGACTGTTTGATGTATACATGGCATCCCAAAACCGTTCTTCGAGAAAGACAGAAGACCTTCATTCTCCCACTTAACGCGGATGAAATGATGGAAATGCTAGTCACCATACGTCAACCGATGCACATTCATTGGACATACGTACAATACATTTGATAGATCTTCAACAGCGACGTGGAATCCCAACTGATTGATCCCTCGAGCTCGGAACATCCATGTCTCCGGAAGATCGATCAGCGCCAGCTGACTTTCTATGCAATGAAGAAAACGTTATTGCGTGTGTGGGTGCGTCGAATCCTTCGGATCATGGAGGGTCCAAAGGCGATGCAGACGTCAACAATCGCGTTTAAACACGTCGCAGCGCGGCTGTTGGTTCCCCTCCAGAGTGCAAGGCGTGTACCTACCATTTGGCGACGTGCGGCCGCAGCCGGCGCTGTTCGGGTTCCCAGCAGACCCGGTCCTGGCGACCTTCAGGCTAGCGCCCAGCATGCCCGGATCCACCATCACCTCCAGCTCGGGCCGCTGGTCGGCTATGCGGCAGCCGGCCCCACTGATGTTGCACGGCTGCAGGGCGGCGGCGGAGAGGTTGCTCCCGGGCGACCACGTCACAGCTCGGCACGGCAAGGAGAGGGCGAGGATCAACAGGAACGAGAGGAAGAGAGTCTTGGTCAAGTCGAGCTCCATGGTGAGAGGATGTCAGATCAGTTGCTGTGGGTCAATGAAGGGGGGAGGTATGAAACGGATGTCACCGACAACGTGCTGAAAACGATGACATTAGACTTAGGCTCCGTTCGTTTCACGGAAAATATAGCATCTCCGGAAAATATTTTTCAGGAAGTCATTTTCCCAAAAAATGACAATATTTTCTAGTGTTCGCTTGAAACTTAAAAATGGACCGGAAAATATTTTCCACTAATCAGTGGAGAAATGTCAGAGAGAAGAGAGAGAGAGAGAGAGGAGTTCGGCTGGGGAGGGGAAAGAGAGGAGAGAGGAGAGAGAAAAGAGAGAGAGAGAGATGTCGAGAGAAGAGGGAGAGGGAGAGAGAGAGGAATTCAGAGAGAGAGAGAGAGGAGTTCGGCTGGGGAGGGGAAAGAGAGGAGAGAGGAGAGAGAAAAGGGAGAGAGAGAGAGATGAGAGAAGAGGGAGAGGGAGAGAGAGAGGAATTCGGTTGGGGTGGGGAAAGAGAGAGAGAGAGAGAGAGAGAGAGAGAGAGAGAGAGAGGGAGGCTGATCTTGGAAAATGTTTTCCTTTTTTTTAAAGTAAAACATTTTCTTCATTTTAAGAAGGATATTTTTCATTGATTGGAAAACATTTTCCTTAGCAAATTATTTTCTGCCTTCCGAACACCACAATTTCCAGAAAATATTTTTCGGAAGAATATTTTTCATGAAACGAACGAAGCCTTAAATATAAAAAAAAAGGTTTCACGGGTCATACCTTCCTAGGCCCTCAGAAGAGCGACCTAAAATTAGTTTATTCGAAATAATTCGTGACTTAGGACCAGCAAGATTGAAAAGAGATTCGATTTTTGACACATAAAATCGAGACGGGCGACGGGTGTCCTAGAACGTAATTGTTCGCCCAGGCTCGCTCATTTTGTCCTTCGAGCCCGGGCCAGCATGGGCTCGGCATGCTTCCGGTCAGACTCCTTAAGCGACTGGCAAAATGCTACGAGCTGCTGTTTTTTGTTTTTTCCATTGTCCTCCTCCACATCGGCAAAGTGACCCCTGAGATATCCTCCCACGTTCGAATTGCTTCTGAGAGCATGATATTCGGTGGCAGGATTCCGGTACCTGCAGGTACCGGGGCTAATGTATGTAGCTATCGGAGGATCAGATGTTAGACCTTTGTGCTTCATGCAGCTGAACTTTGTCTCTCAAGTTGGAGAATTCAAGATGGGCTCCTGGCTTTGTCAGGGATGCGACCAAGGACGGAGGTTTGCTCGTGTGCTTTTGAGATCTGTATTAGATATGGAGCACCACTTGGTAGGTTGACGATGAATCTTCGATTGCAACGGCTGTTGTGTAATTCCATGAGCTCCGTCTGTTGTATAATCCGACCATAGTTGGAGTTTGCACTTCCCCCAGCAAGATGCAATTTCTTACAGTCCAGTGGTTAGTGGAAGCAGCACAGCCGGACGCAATCCGGAATGTTCATCCTCCTTTCAGTCAATTTTAGTTAGAAAGCGTTGACGTGGCAATTTAGTCGGTGCTAGTCATTTTATATGGCACAACTAATGCTTGCAAATGTTTTAATTTAATTTTTTTCCTTTTTCGTTTCTTATCTCTCCTTTCCTTTTTTCCCTTCACCGGTCATTGTTAGGCATCGCCAATGACTAGCGGAGGTTGTTGGCCTCAAGCAAGGATCTCTCGAGCTAGTAAGGGCGGCCCTCACCAATCAAGATGCGAGTGTTTCTTGCCCTAAGTCGATGAGGGCAGCCGTCGCCTAAGGGCTACAGAGGAAGAAGGGAAAAAATAAAAAGAAAATATGATTAAAAAAGACATAGAAAGAGATTCGGAGAGTTAAAAAAAATTACAAAAATTGACCATGTTAGCACCGGTCATGCCATGTAGGACGGCATGCGCTAACTAAACCATCACGTCATCGACTTGTTGACTATAATTGACTAGAAAGATTAAATTGGCAAATTCATTGTAAATTTCAAGACTAAAATGGTATAATCGAAAGGATCGTGACTTAATTGACAAATCATAAAAAGTTTTAACACTAAATCGACTACCGTATGATAGATTTAAGATCTTAAGATTGTATCTGCTTTTCGACACGCAAGGTCTAAAACTTCCATATATATATATTTTTTGGAAACATAAGAGTTTTCATTTCCATGTGAAGAACTCCCAACAACTTCTTAGATTCGAGGCCACTCTGCTGTAAGTCCAAAACGACCAGTCCCCCCCCTCCCCACGAGCACATGGCTTCCGACCATCTCCGAATGCTTTTATGCCTGAGAGGTTCTCGCAAGCAGACACGATTTCGGACGCCCTCATTTTCAGTTCACGCGGAGCGAACCAACTTCTTCTTGCAAATTTGGATGTTTCATTTTGTGCCCGTTCGTACCGTTCGTCAGCACGAAAGCCAAGTCCTAACCCCCGCGGCGTCCGTCGACTCGTGCAGCGCTTCAATGTGGACATAGTTGATCAGATATCGCGTTCCGAAATGGAGGGCTCAGGAATATCGTATTAAAGGCGAGTCTTATCCGATACACATGGATAATATGCTTCGTGTGAATCAACAACAATTAATTAGATTGAAATTTAAATCTCTCGCTATAACGAAAAAAGATAGTAAAGAAAAAACTTAGTCTCTAGAAAGTTGAAAAGGCCGGCTAGGAAAAAAAACATTTTTCTTGGATCATAAGCCTTATTTTCTATCCAAGCCTTAACCAAAAACTAATATATCTAAAGGTGTTTTTGGTGACCATTATTGTCCCAGAAATAGTTTTTTGGAAGAGAAACAGTTTTTTTTTTTAAGAAATAGTTATCAGTTGAGTTTTTTGGGAGAGAAACTTATTTGGTATTTGCGGAAGAAATTGATTTTCTCTTTCTTATAATATGTATTTTTGTCAGAGAAACAGATAGTCAAAAGATTACCCATCCCCCAGCATTTTTTTCATCTCGAAAACATAAATTTTAAGGGTATCTACCAATCAGGTTTCTCATTCCAAACTCGTCCGAGGACGAGAAATCAAGAATTAGAATGATTACTAAACGCACCCTAACAGTGTCATGTGACAGTCTCATGTTGTATCCTTTTTCCTTTCGCATTACGAATAGTTAGAATCTAACTATCATTTGGTTCTTTTTTCTTTAATACACTTTTTTTAATGTTACAAAAAAAAAGTGCTATATATTTTATATAAAAAAAAGGAACTGTCGTAAGTAAATTGAGGATGACAGAAACCTCTGAAAAGTGATATGACATGGAGCATTATTATTACATCTGAAATAGAACGCCTCACCAGAATAAAAAGGAAAAAAATTTAAATTTATTATAATTATCTCAATTCGATCTCAAATATTTTAAATTTTGATTAATTTTGTCTTTTTTTTTAATAAACGATTTGTCAATATAATACGTGCCCAATATCGCTGGTGTGGTGCATGGAAGGGAGATGGTGAGGATTGACAGAAAGGAAAGTGAGGAGAGGCTTGTTGAAGTCGAGCTCCATAGCGAGAGGATGTCAAAGCAGTCGCTGTGGATTGATGGTGGCAATGCATGAGACGGAGGTCACCGAAGGCACGGTGGGGACGACGGGATTATACTTTAAAACTTGGAAAGGGTTCACGGGTCGTGCCTACCTGGGCCCTCAGGAAAGCGACCTAGATAATTAGACTAAGTGAAGTAATTTATTACTTAGGACCCCCACCATGATTGAACAGAGATGTGATTATTCGCATACATAATTGCTCGCCCAGACTCGTTCATTTTGTCCCTCTGAGCCCGAGCCAAGATGGGCTCCGGGATGCCTCCGGGCAGATTCCTCCTCACACGACTGGTAAAATGCTATGAACCACCTTCGTCCTCGTGCTCCTGACATCGGCGCAAAGTGGCTGCTGAGACATTGCTTCTGAAAGCATGATACATGATGGAAGGATTTTAGTTCCTTCAGATGTCTAGGGCTAACATATATACGTAGCGATTGGAGGAGTTGATGTCGAAACTTTGCGATTAATGTAGCTGAGATTTGTGCCTCGGGGTGGAGAATTCGAGATGGCATTCTGATTTTGTCAGTGCAATCTAGTTCGAAATTAGTTTAATCGTGTCGTAAAACATGATCGGAAAAATGCAATTGAATTCTAGAATCTCCGAACGATTCGCTAAAGTCCAAGAACTTCATGGAAAAAAGAAAAAGGAATAATTTGCAATTAAACCCTTAAACTGATCTGTGAAATTGCACTTCTTTAGAAAAAGATTCGGGACTTAATATTCTGCTCCAGTCCAAAACAAGCAGTCCCCTCCCCCCCAACGCATAAGGCTTCGGGCCATCTTAATGCTATTGTCGTTGCGTGAGATTCCCAAGCAGATACAATTTTCGAGTGCCTTCATTTTCAGCTCACGCACAGCAAAAGAAACCCTTGCCATCGGCCGGAGCAGACACCGACGCATCAGTGTGAAAGCCAAGTCCCAACCCCCCAAGGCATGGATGTAACAGAACACCATACATCCTGTGCTCCATTCGCATCGACTCAAGAGTGATCTTAGGGAAAAGAAATATTGATCTTAGGGCTCGGGGATGCCTGTCCTATGGGTGGTGGGTCGAGTCTCATCTGACGTACATTAATAAGATGCTTTGTGTGGTTTGACGATGATTAGCCGGATTGGAGATTTGAATTTCCCATTGTGACGAAATGAATAGCGAGTCCCGGAAAGTCGAGGCCGGGGTCGGGAAAAACTCTTTCCGGCTCAAAAGTAAGTCGTGCGTTCTATCTCTAAATATTAATCTCATCAGACAAAGTGATGATTCTTGTTTTACTTCTTGATTAGCTCACCCATTAAGCAATTTTAAGCATAAAAGTGTACTTCGATTGCTTTTCCTTTCCCCCTAATCAATCCATTAATGTACCATTGATGGTTTTTAATGTGGGAAAACCAAATTTATGATGAGGGATCGGAATGTCATGATATTACAGGCAGATGGTACATGAATAAAAATTTTCATGGCATATGATTAAATTCCAAGGACGAAAATTTGACAACATGGGAATTTAGAATTTTGTGCGAATTCAGGCCGGCCACCCCGTGACCTTTTTCTGGACGCCTCTCCTCCTATTGCCAATAAATTTCCCGTCCGGTTCAATTGAAGATCTCCAGCAACGAGAGTGCCGATCCCTCCATAACTCCTCGCTTGGAGAAGGAGAGCTCATGAAAGTCGTTAATTTCGCGATGGTCCGTTTCCTCCTCGGGTGGTGGCTGCTCGCGTCCGCAGCAATAGCTCTGGTCTGCTGTCGCGGAGCAGAAGCCGCTCCGGAAGCCGGCAACGCCACCTTTCCGTTGCGATGCCACGGCGGCGAGTGCCTCATCGCCCACCGGCAACCGGAGGTGGAGCTGATGGCGGTGCTGGACCCGGAGCATGCCGTGGGCACCATGCTGACCCTCATGCCCGGAGCACTCAAGACAATGTCAGGGAATCGGAACAGTGCCGCCGGTTGTGGCCGCAGCGGGCCGGGAGCACGGTACACGCCGTGCACTACCCCGCCAAACCGGGCCACCCGCTACAGCCCTTATAATCGTAATAGGTAAGACCATGGACTGTGGAAATGCTTGTTTAGCATTCAATAAGCCATTCGGTGGATTATATATTCAGATATATATTGGTCATCATGTGATTTCTTTTCGAAATATAGGGTGTAATGCATGTGCAAAAGACGGAGTCCCGCGTCCTAAATTGTAGAATAATTCCGCAACTCGAGGCTTTTACAGCTTCTTCCTTTCGATGTATTCGTTTGTTTAATGCGTCATACGAGATGCGCTCTCTTATCGCTCCCCAATAATCAGACATTATCCCTCGCGAGTAACGCATACGTTGCTCACTCGTTTGTTTAATGCGTCATACGAGATGCGCTCTCTTATCGCTCCCCAATAATCAGACATTATCCCTCGCGAGTAACGCATACGTTGCTCACTCGCTTTCCCCAAATTATTCCATGAACCGAATATGTATATACTAAACTCAATCTAAGCTGTCGAATCTGATGTTCGATGGAACTTATGCACATCTCTGTTTGCACTCATAACACATTATCAAGCTCCATTTACTACAGAGGAAGTGTCGACGGCGGTTATGGTTGGCGTGATGGCTGCCGTGGCAGCGCCAATGTGCATGGTGTCTTGTAGGTTTGGGAGGTCGGCCGGTTAGGGTCGCAAAACTTCGAGAAAGGTCCTCCATGTAAAGTTAGATAGTCATCTCATGGGAGTCCCGCGACACCGACGCTCAGTATACCGGTTATTTTACTTTCTCAAAGCGAGTATCGCAGCCGGTATGTATTAAAATCGGTATGTCAAATTAATTTACTGTTAAGTGACGTCATAAATCACAATCAAGTTTTGCACAAGGCTGCTCGTAACTAAATTCCATCACATTATCTATAGTAAAGTCGGTGCAATAATCAAGGGACGTTGCCGACAATCCCTTCCGGGCCGTAGATATGCCGGAAAAACATTGCCGACACTCCCATTCGAGCCCGAGCCAAGACGAAATGAATAGCGAGTCCACGACAAAATGAATAGCGAGTCCCAGAAAGTTGAGGCCGGGATCGGGATAAACTCTTTCCGGTTCAAGAGTAAGTTGTGTATTTTATCTCTAAATATTAATCTTATCAAACAAAATGATATGACACATAGTATTACCAATACATCTGAAATGGACTACCCACATAGATTAAAAACAAAAACAAAAAACAAAATATAGTGGCAAACTTAATTCCTTTTTTCCCCCCCTAATCGATCCATTGATGAGTTTTAATGTAGGAAAACCAAATTTACGATGAGGAATCGGAATGCCATGATATTACAGGCAGATGATACGATGAATCAAAATTTTCATGGCATATGATTAGACTCTTAACGACAAAAACTTTGCCAAATTGAAATTTAATATTGTGCGACTACAGCACGGCCTGTTGTAGTATGATGCGGAGTAATATCACCCGGTGACCCTTTTCCGTAGGGCCCCTCCTCCCATTGCTGATAGGTGTCCCGTCCAGCTCAATCATAGAGTCCCAGCGACCAGAGTACCAGAGTGCCGATCCCTCCATAACCCTTCGTTGGGAGAAGGAGAGCGCATGGAAGTCGTTAATTTCGTGGCGGTCCGTTTCCCCCTCAGGTGGTGGCTGCTCGTGTCTGCAGCGATAGCTCTGGCCTGCTTTCGCGGAGCGGGAGCTGCTCCGGAAGCCGGCAACGCCACAGATCTGTTGCGGTGCCACGGCGGCAAGTGCCTCATCGCCCACCGGCAACCGGAGGTGGAGCTGATGGCGGTGCTGGACCTGGAGCATGCCGTGGCCAGCATGCTGGCCACCACCCTCAAGCCCGGAGACGCCGCGAAAAGCTCCGGGAATCAGGGCATGGCCGCCAATTGTGGCCGCGACGGGCCGGGAAAACGGTACACGCCGTGCCCTCCCCAGAAAAACCCCGCCACCCGCTACAGCCCTTATAATCGTAATGGGTAAGATCATGGACTGTGGAAACGCTTGTTTAGCATTCAATAAACCATTCGGTGGATTATATATTCAGAGATATTGGTCATCGTGTGATTTCTTTTCGAAATATAGGGTTTAATGCATGTGCAAAAGAGGGAGTCCTGCGTCCTAAATTGTAGAATTATTCCGCAACTCGAGGCTTTTACAGCTTCTTCCTTTCGATGTATTCGTTTGGTTATTCTGTCAGACGAGATGCTCTCTCTTATCGCTTCCCAATATTCAGACATTATCCCTCACGAGGACCGCATACAAGGCTCGCTCGCTTTCCCGAAATTATTCCATGAACCTAATATATACACTAAACTCAATCTAGATCGTCGAATTCGATGAAACTTATGAACGTCTCTATTTACGCTCACAACACATTATCAAGCTCCATTTACTACAGAGGAAGTGTCGACGGCGGTTATGGTCGGCGTGATGGCCGCCGTGGCAGCGCCAATATGCACGGTATCTTGTAGATTTGGGAGGTCGGCCAATTAGGGTCTCAAAACTTCGAGAAAGGTCCTCCATATTGACGCTCGGTATACCGATTATTTTACTTTCCCAAAGAGAGTATCGCAGGCGGTATGTACTAAGTCAAGTATATCAAATGAATTTACTCTTAAGCGACGTCATAAATCACAACTGGATTTTCACAATACTGCTTATAACTAAATTCTGTCACGTTTTTCATAGTAAGGTTGATGCAATAATTAAGGGACATTGCCGACACTCCCTTCCGGACCGTAGATAGGCCGGAAAAAACATTGCCGACACTCCCATCCGAACCATGAGCGATCCATGTTGTGCTTAAAAGTTCACAGTTGCCCAAATTCTCATTTACCATTCACTCATCAAAATGCCACTCGTCCTCCCCAGCGCCCCCGCTCCCCCTCCTCCTCTGATCTTGTGATTATCTTCAGGAAGGTTGAAGATAAGCAGGGATTGGGGAATCGACGACTTGACTTTACGTGGAGACATGCGGGACCATCGACCTTACTTTAAAGAGGAGGAAAAGGAAATCGATTTCTGTCTATCCGCAAATTTATGATTGCTGTCTTGTCTGGTTCTTTTTCCTCTTCCTTTTGGTCTGTGCTGTTCATCCACCTCAACTTGGACGAGAAGTGGATGCAGAAGATGGGCCCTCGAGCCCTGGCGTGACGCGCAGCTGGAGGAGGACCACGTGCTTATCTGTCTGACAATGTAGCTGGGGAGCATGACAAGTTCTTTATTGTTCGCCCTCACATCAAAAGAAACGAACGAATTTGCTAGCATGTGTTCGGAGAGGAGCTTTGTCGAGCATACATTCATTGTAGAAATCTGGCAATTTCGAATGCGCTTGCTGTTCTCGTGTTATCATGTACGGTGGCTTACAAATTTTCACAATTTCAAATGAACAGAGATGCTGTAATACTATAGCGCTTCCACCCGCATTCTTATATTACGCATGGGAATTCATAATAAAATTGAGTTGCTCATTTTTCTTCGGACGCGGTGCATACACTATTATTTTCAGTTGTTTTGTTATTTGGTTGTTGGTATGATTTGTAGATGGTTAACGGGAAAACTCTTAGACGTATTTTGAGGAATTTTTATTTTTGAATCAGAAGTTAGGGATTTGAGAGGAAAAAAGTAACAGAGAGAGAAGGTTGGAGACTTGGAGGGAAGAAAAAGACGGAGGAGGAGAAAAATCAGCTAGTTCCGGCTCTTTACATTTCCAAAGATAGAAAACAATTGGAGGTAAATGCCTAAAGTGATGATAGTTCCTTATTACCCATGAGTATTCGATCATGGTAACATGACCATTTCTTTCCTCTAGATTTGATGTGGCAATAAAATGTTTTACTATTAAACTAAGCTTTGATTTATCAACTTATTTTGAAATAATTGGTCATAATCTCGTAAAAGATACTGATTTTAAATCTTTGCGACCCCTTATTTGCCATTGTTATAATATATTTTCAGGCTTTAATTTCAAGTCAAAATCCAACTTACAATTGAAAGAGCCTATATGGATATTCAATTAGTAAATTACTTTTCATCTTTGGGTTTAAATTTTTGGAACACTTAATCGTGAGCTCATTAAATTTTACTTAGGAGTATATTCCCTTTCGCTTAAATATGTTATTGTCATAGTGGCGAGATCAGCTTCACGTCATTTTTCTTTCTTTGCATTTTCTTCACTTTCCTCTCTCACTTTCACTCCATCATTTCCTTCCATATTTTCCGCCTTCGGACATGGGCTGTTTATTTCAGCCCATAGAAGAAAGTGACGTTTAACTTTGACTCCATTTGTTCTGTGCAAAATGCTTTTCAAGAAAATATTCTACTCATTTTTAGGCATTTGGATCATTTGGAAAAATAAATTGTCGATAATGTTTTTTTGAATCAACAAGAAATTACCAAAACTTAAAGTTAAGGAAATAATTTTCTTCTTAACAAATTGAAAATCACTTTTCAAGGGTATGACTATATTTTGGTGCTTGGACCATAAACTCGAAACCCCACCACCTGTTTCCAGACCCTTGGCAATGGGTAACTAGAGGTCAAGGCCAAGTCCTCATAACTCGGGCTCAATTCCATCAAGGTGAGGCCTAGAACCTTGCTGCCCCAACCAAGGTCCATTAGGCGGTGCTTGAGACCTAAGGCCCATCGAGACCGAGTCCAGGTCCTCGGCACTCGTGCCTTGGTCCATCAAGGCAAGGCCTCAAACCCTGGTGCTCGTGATTTGGTCCTCAAACCCAAGTCCATCGAGGTTAGGCTTGGGACTCTTGTGCCTATGCTCGAGTGTCCGCGCCCCACACCTCATTCTTTAATGTCCAACCTAGGTCCATCGAGGTCATGCCCACAACCCCAATGTCTTTGCTTTAGTTTATCAGTGCCGTGCTTGGGACCTTGACGCTCATGCTTGTGCTCCCAATATCAGGCTGGTGTACTTAAAAGCCGACCTTGGTGCTCAAGACCCTGGCCTAGCCACCCACATTGGTATTGGAGTCTTGGGCCTAGCCTCTTGACCTTGATGGACCCAAGCCCAAGCATCATTAATTTAGGCCCAACTTTGTAGACTCAGGCCGGGGCGCCATGGAGTAGGGCACATGTAAAGAGTTCCATGCTCACTTTTCATAGCCCCCAACCCAGTACTTGAGTATTCGGGTATGAAACATCGTGCTAACGACATGTTACTTGGTTATGCATGCTCCAGTCATTGATGGATCAAGATTTTTATTTTAATAAACGACGGGAAACATCTTCCAATTCTTTTTAGGTCTTTATTGAAAAATATTGTCATTTTGGGAAATGACTTCCCTAAAAAAATTTGCAAAACAAATGGAATCTTATTTCCATTTTTTCTGCGATTACCGCTATAAGTGGGCCTATTACATGCTTTTATCCCACTGCACGTCAGTGAACCTTTGAATCTCCATCATTCTTGATCCATCAAGACTTCTCAAATTGATAAAATTGGCCGAATTCGACGATCGGACACATTGGGAGTTGCATGCATGACACATGAACAGTATTTCAGATAGAGGAATGTTATAATGTAATAATGTGATCCCACATTTATCCATTAACGTTTATTATTCACATTAAATTATGTGATGACCGCCTAAAATGCATGACTTCTTAAGAGGAGAAGTAATATGTGAAGGGATGCGAACAAAAATTTAATATAGGTCTTATAAGCCAACCATCTCTTCTTCTTCTTTTTTCCTGCGAAAAACGCACTATCAACTTTCGAGAGAGCATCGACTAGTTGAATCCGTTCTCTGATTATTTGACACTTCTCAAATCAGGTTTTTAATAGGGTTTCATTGATGGCTGGAAATTAGTACATACTTTTTCGCATTTCCACATTTGGTTCTGATTATATATGAATTTCATTCGTTCATGAATGATTGGGAAGTTCAGTCCTAAAAGGACTCACCCATTTCCATCTCCCACTAGCAACTGTACGTCGAGCGAAAAAACTGTCGAAAACTTGCCTTCGTATTTTCAGAAGTACCCGCTTCTGCTGGCAACACCAATAGCCAGGTATCGGACAGTCAATTTCGAGTCCCTCGACATAATCGAACACGAGATGGACACGATAGCTACGCTGTCGCATGTTTGGCCATCTCTCGTACCAAAAACCTTCAAATTAATCAGAGAATATCCTCCAAACGCACTTGCCAACTTGCCCGCGCAGCTCCTGGCAAGTGCCGATGATTTGTTCTCTTATGGGAAAATCTAGGGTCCAGCATAGTTTGCATAAAATGAAGACGAAACAGCCAGCATGGATCAATTCCTGGGTTGGTTTTGAACCTTTTGGTCAGCGATCTGACGTCGTGCGACGTCCGTCCCCCATTCCAGGCTAATTTCGTGGATTGGATGTGCTGGTCTTTTCGACTTGGATTACATGAACGACCTGCCGAATGGTTACTCGATTTCCTAGATGAGGACGTACGCATTTGCTGGGCGGCAGTCGAGGCTAGAGATGTGGCTTGCTATAATTAAAGTCCTTCGTTATCCTATTCCAGTTCGCAATATCGAAAAGAAATAGGATTTCGAAAGATATAGACTTGCTCGAATGGATAGGGAAAGAGAAGGCGGCGATGAATTGGCCAGGCCAGTCATTTTCACGGGCATTGATAATTCCGGAGGGATTGGAAGGGATTTACGGATCGCTGAACCAAATTCGTTTTCCTTCTCTTTCGTTTATACCCTTATCTATATCTTAGTTCTAAATGAATCAAAATGTTTACGTCATAATGTATCCTTCTCCTTTCTTTTTCTCTCATTGACATATTACATGACGCTGTTATAATTCTATTTTTTTTCGAACCATTTATCTTCTTTTCCCTTGTAACTATGCAAGTCCCTTCTTTTATTTTTGAATCATTTCTATCGAGTGTAGGTTAGAGGTTAATTGTAGAGGTGGCAAAGTGGGTAAAAAATTCATATTTTAACTCGTGTGAAATAATATGAGTTATAAATGGATTAGCTTAAAAGATTAAATTGGTCTTAAAGGGACAATTGCCGATTGAGTCCTAAATCTTTACCTACTTTGTCGATTTAGTCCTTAATCTTTTTTTATGCCAAATAGGTCCTAAACCTTTTGCAACTTTGCCGATTAAGTCCTTCCGGCGGATTTTGGCCGAAAAATGCTTACGTGGCGACGACGTGGCGCGACGGAGCTCGCCGGTGATGACCAAACAAAAAAAATAATTTTATGTTTTTTTTTTCTCTTCTTTTTCTTCAAAAAATACTTGGCCGGCGAGCTCCGCCGGAGCTCGCCGACCACTCTAGAAGGTGGCGAAGCCCTCGCCACGGGCGGGGGTGGCGACGGCTGGGGAGGGCGCCGCTGTCCTCACCCTCGGCCGGCGACAGCTTGCCTCGCCCAGATCTGGGCGAGACGAGCTGCTGCAACAGCTCCCCCGGCCCTCGCCGGGCCCTCGCTTAGATCTGGGCGAGGCTAGCCCTCGCCGGCCCCGGGCGAGGACGGTGGCGCCCTCCCCAACCGCCACCGCCCTCGCCTGCGGCTGGCGAGGGCTTCGCCGCCTTCTAGAGTGGCCGACGAGTTATGACGGCCAACGGAGCTCGCCGGCCAAGTATTTTTTGAAGAAAAAGAAGAGAAAAAAAATAGAAAATTAGTTTTTTTGTCCAGTCAACTCCAGCGAGTTCCGTCGAGCCACGTCGTTGCCACGTAGGCATTTTCCAGCTAAAATCTGCCGGAAAGACTTAATCGGCAAAGTTGCAAAAGGTTTAGGACTCATTTAGCATAAAAAAAGGTTTAAGACTAAATTGACAAAGTAGGTAAAGGTTTAGGACTCAATCGGCAATTGTCCCGATCTTAAATGAGTCATTTACTAACGTAATTGGTTTTAAATGAGTTTCAAATGGGTCATTAATGGGTTATTTAATTAGTTTTTAGTGTCATTAACAAGCCATTTTTATACTATGAAAATTATGATATTCTTATTATTTTTAATTTTACAAAAAAAATTGATTGTTTTTCTTTTTTTCCCTCTTTCTTAGCCGGTCGCCGACCAAGAGATGAGGGACAACTCCCTAGACTTTGAGGAGGCCGAGACCTCGCCAAATTAGCGAGCTCGAGCCTCGTTGAGGTTAGTGAGCTTAAGCTTGCCCTTGGTCGGCGAGACTCGATCCTCGCCTCGGGCAAGCTTAAGAGGTCAGGTCTTAAGACATGAAGTGCCAACTCGATTTTGCTGGATTTGGTGGGTAGGTCGAGCTTGCCCAAGGCCATTGAGCTTGAGACTCACCAGATTCGGCGAGGTCAAGTTTGCCTAAGGTCGCTGAGGTCAAGACTCGCTGAATTTCGAAAAGCTCGACTTTGTCTCGACGAGTCTTAAGCATCGTATGAGGTTGGCAAGGGGCAATGTTGAGCTCGTCGAAATCTAGCTAGGTGAAGCTTGTTGAAATATGGCGAGCTGGAACCTTGTCGACGATTGGAAGTGTTTTAATAATATGGGTCGATTTGAGTATGAGTCTTTAGAATTGTATTATACGAAAATGAGTCAAAAACGAATTAAATAGGTCAATATGGGTCGGATCAATTTTTTACCCAACCCGACTCACCCATTTGACGCCTCTAGTGAATTCAGCCAATTTTTCTTTTTGCAAGGGGCAATGTTGAGCTCGTCGAAATCTAGCTAGGTGAAGCTTGTTGAAATATGGCGAGCTGGAACCTTGTCGACGATTGGAAGTGTTTTAATAATATGGGTCGATTTGAGTATGAGTCTTTAGAATTGTATTATACGAAAATGAGTCAAAAACGAATTAAATAGGTCAATATGGGTCGGATCAATTTTTTACCCAACCCGACTCACCCATTTGACGCCTCTAGTGAATTCAGCCAATTTTTCTTTTTGAAATTCTCAATAATTTGAGCTACCTTCGACATGCTTGGTGTTAGACATTTTGTCGGTGGAAGACAACAACGTAAGGGCTGACCTAAGTTCTCTTGACATATTTTCTCTTGGAATCACTGGACGAGAGAGAGAGAGAGAGAGAGAGAGAGAGAGAGAGAGAGAGAGAGAGAGCCGGGGGGGGGGGGGGTTCTTGAATTCATTAGAAAAACCTGAAGATCAACGACGCTGATATTTTCTGTTTTTCACTGGGGTTGGTCGACGAGTGGCCGTCCTCGACATTAGGTCGAGAAGATGCTAATTTTCTTGTATCCATGCTCGTCCAAAATTTGTATTCTTAGGAATGATCACTGAATTTTGGTCTCTGTCTTTCTCTCTCGCCACCTCCATCCTTTCGCCCAAACGAAACGATACAAAACTTCACGACCGTTGTCCTCGTTCCCAAGATACTTAGACCTCCTATCTTGGCAATCTGTCATATATACATGCCCTCGGAGCTCGGCCAAGGTGGCATTATTCATCGGCTCTCAAGAACAAACGCTACGTTGCGTGGAATTTATGCCGTCGGGTCTCGGTTCGCAGAAGGGGGAGAGACTCGTCGACCTGGAACACGGTCATCACCGCGCATCTCCGGGCAGTGTTCTCGGTCCCCGCATGTGGGATTCAATGCATGCCGGGCCGCCGTCAAGGTCGAGCAGAAGAGCGGTCTTGCTGACGTGGCAAGACCTGCGGGTCACCGTGGGAGAAGATGAAAATGGGTGCCTATCCATCCTCCAGGGGCTCACGGGTTTCGCCCGGCCCGGCCAGGTGCTGGCCATCATGGGGCCGTCCGGGTGTGGCAAGTCCACTCTTCTTGATGCATTGGCCGGTATAAACGTAATCACAAACTTACTAATTTGCGTATGGATTGGATGTTTGTAAAAGAGGCACTTTATGACAAAGAGGTCGGGAGGAACGATCGAGATTCCCAAAAAGTAGGAGACCATATTTACTTTGTATAGTATCATAGGTTGGCAATAATAGAAGCAGACACGTAACTGTTCAGTTTTATACTGTTATTATACATCTTAATTAAGATTGATACGGATAATATTGGAATTCTTAGTTAAAATTTTGTGGTTACTTATATTGTTACGCAATAAATAAATTGATTCTCCAAACAGCAAATGACCATTGCAGGGAGGCTGGATTCCAAGAGAAGGCTAAGTGGACAAATTCTTGTTAATGGGCGAAAGGAGCCCCTGGCTTATGGGACCTCGGTAAGCAAATTGTTCTCAATGTTTCGTAACATGTTCATCGAGAGCTTCGTGTCGGATGGATTAAACATTTCCCTAAAGCAGGCGTACGTGACACAAGACGACGTGCTAACGTCGACCCTCACCGTGAAAGAGGCCGTCTACTTCTCGGCCCAACTTCAGCTGCCGGATACGATGCCGCAGTCGGAGAAGAAGCAGAGAGCAGACGCCACCATCAAGGAGATGGGCCTTCATGACGCGGCCGGCACGAGGATCGGCAGCTGGGGGAACAAGGGCCTGAGCAACGGCCAGCGGAGGAGCGTCAGCATCTGCATTGAGATCTTGACCCGCCCCAAGCTCCTCTTCCTCGACGAGCCCACGAGCGGCCTCGACAGCGCCGCTTCCTACTACGTCATGCGGCGCATCGATGGCCTAGCGAAGCAGCATGGCATGACCGTCCTCGCGTCGGGCCACCAGCCGAGCAGCGAGGCGTTTGGGCTTTTCCACAACCTGTGCCTCCTCTCTCAGGGACAAACCGTCTATTTCGGTCTCTCTAGTAGAGCACCTGAGGTATTGTTATGGGGAAAACCTTGCATAAATCGTATTTGTCTCCGTAATAGCATACTAAAGCTAAAGGAGAGGACTGAAGCTCTTAAATTTGAAATTCTGGAGTTCTTTTCTCTAAATGGTTTCCCATGTCCAAGCATGCAAAATCCATCGGATCACTACCTCAGAACCATCAACACAGACTTTGACGAGGTATGCAGGAAGTCTTTCATTTTCACTCATGATAGCAACAATGTTGCTGAGCCTTTCATTACTAGAACTTGCCTTTGTAATGACTAGGACATTGACCCGGGCGTCGGAGGAAAGCTAAGGACACAGGAAGTGATCAAAGTGCTTGTACGAGTGTACAGGTTCTCAAATTGCTATGGGCACGTCCAACAGTAGATAGCTGACATTCATGAAAAGGTAAGTCACAACTGAACTATACTAATGCAGAATACTCCGGGATCCGGAAGGAGAAATATAATGAATGACCATGTTTATTATGTTAAATTATTGTCCAGGTCGACAACGAAGCACATGAGAAAGAGAGCCGAGCTTGCTTCGTTACACAATTCCTCGTCCTTGCGACAAGGTCATTCATGAACATGTACCGCGACATGGGATACTATTGGATGCGGCTCCTCATGTACATCGTCATAGCTTTGAGTTTGGGAACTGTTTTCCACCACATCGGCTCTGATTATGCTTCTATTCAGGTAAGCTCTGATTATAAGTTTGGAATCTTTCCTTATCCTTTTGAGTCTTTCTATTTCTTTTCCGTCAATTTTCCATAGCACTAAGAAATGAAACAGTGCAATTCATTTACTTAATCCAGGCTAGAGGTTCACTGATAACCTTCGTAGCTTCGTTCTTGACGATAATGGCAATCGGTGGCTTCCCTTCATTGGTCGAGGATTTGAAGGTGCGGCAATCAGGACAGCTCAGTTACTTGGCTAAAGGATTTCTTTGATACAAATCTGACTTACATTGCTTTTGATCATTTTCCACCAGGTATTCGAAAGGGAAAGATTAAATGGACACTATGGATCGGGCGTGTTCGTTTTCGCCAATACGCTTTCTTCCGTGCCCTTCTTGCTTATAATATCCCTAATTCCTGGAGCCATCACGTACTATCTCGTGGGCCTCCAGAGAGAACTTGGGCGATTCCTATACTTCGCCACGACTCTTTTTGCCTGTATGATGCTGGTGGAGAGCCTGATGATGATCGTGGCGAGTGTCGTCCCAAGCTTCCTCATGGGGCTAACGGCCGGTTCGGGAATCCAGGGGCTAATGATCCTTGGAGGTGGTTTCTTTCGCCTGCCAAATGACCTTCCCAGGGTATTCTGGAGATATCCAATCTACTATTTGTCCTTCAACAAGTACGCTTTTCACGGTTTGTTCAAGAACGAGTTCAAGGGCCTAATATTTCTCACGGATCCGACCCCTTCGGCAGGGAGTGGCTTGATGAGCGGTGAATCTGTGCTGAAGGATAAATGGCAAGTGGATATGAGGTACACCAAGTGGAATGATCTCGCCATATTGTTTGAGATGGTCATCGTGTACCGGCTCATATTCTTCGGCGTCCTAAAGACGACCGAGACTTTGAAGCCAGTTGTCAAAGATATCATGTCGGCCTGGCGGAGGCAAAAGGGCGAAAACTCAGTGAATCCATTACGGGCGTCATCGCCAGAGTCGGAGGGCAAAAGTGCAGTGGCCCAAGGCTGGGTGGTGACTAGGAAAACGAGTAGAGGGCATGTGCATTTGAGTCTATGCTAATAGCAGTTGGCGTTTCATGATTTGTGCGTGCTTTTTGTTGTCTAATTCGTTGCAAGGATTGTGCTTATACCATAGTCAACTCAACTGTCGACTCCGTTTAAGATCATGAGTCGGGACATACAACCATCCCGCTCGCGTCTTGTAATATGCGGTGTTGATGAGTCGAGTTGATTCACCGTTTGCAAATCGAGAGCGATTCATATCCATCGAATGAGTGTCTGTGGAGAAGTACAGTCTAGTGACCTTTGTTTTGGATGAACTGACTTGAGTTATTCTGGCTTCTTGATACAAGGGATTGAAGAAGCTCACTGCTCTGCGTCAGTGAAATCTTGATGCTGCGGTTCGATCGAATAGCAACATTTTTGGCTCTCAATCTCATCTGTTTAGTACATGAACATACATGGAATGCTTGTAAACTGCAATAATGGCATGGAATTAGGGGGAAAAGAAATAATATGAGCAAGTACATAGCATTTGGCAATGCCCCCAGGCTGAAGCCTTTTGCAGCAGGTTTTG
This sequence comes from Melaleuca alternifolia, assembly GCA_019926035.1. NCBI lineage: Eukaryota > Viridiplantae > Streptophyta > Magnoliopsida > Myrtales > Myrtaceae > Melaleuca > Melaleuca alternifolia. Next base: position 1,280,715 of record JAGKPW010002416.1, on the reverse strand, counting down.
AGCCGCCCTGTCACCATCTATAGTGGCCTAAACATAAAAGCCGCGAGAGAGGACCCTCTGTGGTTTTGATAATCAGGGGTAGTGTGGAAATCCAGGAAAGTTTGAGGAGCTTATTGTTTTTTATAGAGATTATATTATATGAGACTAGATCAGGTTAGTTTGGTACAATTCGATAATTTGAACTATTTTCAAGTCGTCCCCGTTCTAATCTACTAAAATCCGTGCGACTCTCACTCGACTAGTGTACTACGGGCATGTTTGGCAAAACTTAACGAAGCATCAAAGCCACTTGACACAAATGCGATGTTTATCTTGTTTCTTTATCGATTTGATATTTGTCCTATAATTTGTTTATGATGTTTCTTTCTTCTTCTATTAGCTCTCATCTGACCCCAAAAGCGGTCAACATCATTTCGTAAATGATGGGATAGATACCTACCTTAACTTTTAGGTTTTGTGTGATTGTCAATAAGTCTATGATCATATAAGATGTCAAATTTCCATCATTTCCTATGGTTCTCTTCTAACTTGAATGAATATTTGTTCTTTCACCCAATGACATGTGCAGGAGAATCCTCGTACCACACTCGAAAACAAATTTAATTGCTGAAGAAAACCTGGTTTACGATACTGATATAATTGACAAACATTCAAACATTTAAGGTGTCATGATCAGAATTATTGGATTAGCGGCATTTTAAATATTTTTTTTCGCTGAGATATATTGGTGGCCACATGATTGATTAATTAACGATAAGTACAGTGCCGGGTTTGCAGAAAGTGCAAAGAGTACCTATCGTCATGAAAGAAGAGAAATTCTATATTAAAAGCTGCTCATCATCTGCGGTTTTGGGCTTCGTGTGAATCTTGTTATACATGTAAATATATTGTCGCAATTGGCATTATGCAATGGAAAAGAGGGGCGTGACCTACCAAGATTTTGTCTCCACCTTTGTCTGATTAGTGGGGAATCTAGGCCATTGAAGCCGACGACTTTAGACTATTCCCCATGCTTTTCAATCCAGAAAAGACGAGTCTACGCTATTAGATTAATTGGGCATATGGGTATCCACCATTATTGTTTAATTATCTTCATTATACTGTATCATATATTCTATGCTCGTAAAAAGAAATCCTAACTGGGGAATGATGCGGATTTACAGTAATTACGATGATGCGGATGAATAAATTGATCAAAAGCAAGGGCAAAAGACGGATCTATTCTCACGGGTTGGCGCAATCAGTAATAATTAATTTAATAAATATATTTTTTTAAATGATTGCTTATTTTTCTCGATATAATTAATTAGTGGTTATTTTCATTATCTATAGCTATTTATGTCTAACCATTTTCATGACCGATGAAAATATTTTTTTTGTTCATTTTGGTAAGGGTCATTTTTTTAAAAAATATTTTCAAATCATTCATTTTTCACGAAAGAAATGCGAGGCATAGGATTTAGCTGATTCATAATATTTATAGGAATTTATTTTTTTGGGCCTCCAGATAAATGTCCTGAATTGTTATGAAAATTAAATATATCTTTTCTTTTAATTATTCAAAGATGGTCCAGTTCTCCCACCCTCCCCCTAAAAAAGATTTCGGGAAATGTTCGCAATAATAAACTCAAATCGCATTCTCGAAGTGGTTTTTTTACGCCAAAGGGCAATGAAACCGTATATTTTCCTTGCAAAAAAATCAAGATTTCCGAACAGAATAACAAGATCTCTATGGCAAGATCAATCATCATCTTTTTTCTTATGCAAAATCATGTGCAAAAGAGCACGATAACGTGTTCATCCGTATGAACTTAAGACTAATATATTTAGATAGGCTAGTGCACCAAAGACTAACACGAGATGTCGCCGGACCGCAACATCACTAGACTAATAAATTTAAAACGGCAAAGTTCGCAGCAGATCCCTTCTCCCTATCGAAGACGGACGTCGACTGACAACGACGGGGGGCGCAATTTCAATGGAGTTTGCCTCCCCGTGACGTCCGGGCCAAGAAGCAAACCCGCCCCAAGGAAATCGCTTCCTTCATTTTTTGTACAAATGATCGCGTCCGGGCGTCGTCGAACGTCCGCTGATCCGTCGATATTCGACCGTCCCATTCGCTTACGGACGTCAGCAATTCATATGGAGGTTATTACTCCGGCTCGCCCGGACTAAGGAAAGACATCAATCTCGCCCGGGGGCGGCGGCGGCGGCATGCTGAATGACACTATTCAGCCGTGACGTACATGGCACAGCAATTAACTCAAGACGTCCTTATATTTGGTGTCTCCGGAATCTAATCTCTCGATTTAATATGAAGTGCATCCCAAAATAAAAACCAAAAGTGGAAATGGAAAAGTGAACCCACGACGTGTTTTATGAACATTATTATTAGTATTATCAATTCAGAATGTCTGTTTGTTTGATTCGAAAGTACATGGAGAGGATAGATTGTCGGGTAGCCAGTGGCAGCGACCGGTGTCGGATAGCCAGGAAGGTGGGATTTCGATTCTCTTTCAGATCCCCAGAAGTTGGTGGTGGTTTGCCCCGGTGAAGGTCTCGCCTGGTCCAGCAGATACAGACGAAGATCAGAAATGAACTTAATAATTGTCTCTTCATTCTTTAATTAAGAAGAAAACTTTAGGTAGGTGCTTCACATCCCACCTATTCTGGTGTTGGGTTATTTGGGGTCGAGGCCGTATGCACAAGTCAAAAGGATCAGATTCACGACATATTCCGTGGAGACTCCAAGGAGTCGAGCAATTATACTCAGTCCGTCTGAATTGTTAAAGAGGGCTATGTCTTGCTCCGTCCTTGATTGGATTACAAGAAAAATCCGTTCGACTGTACCTCTAATCGAATTTGTAAGATACGGGATTGGGCGATATCTATGATTCATTGATGAAGTAATCATTGAATAACATGGCTGTGTAGAAGAAAGATCACCGTCTTTGGAATACGGCGGAGTATAACAAGATGACCGAACTGATTTGTGTATTGATAAAGTTCTATGGATATGGACACATTAAAGACACGGAGATGTGCTCACAAAGAATTGATTGATGAAAACATAATATGAGATGGATATATTTCATTCGGATACGACATTGGTTAATTCATTTGAACGGAATACAAGGTCATGTACTTTTCAATGGAAAATAGTAAAGGAGACATAAGCAAAGAAAAAATCCTCAATTGCAACCAATGCATGTGAATCCGATGTATATATACCATTGGATGGGATGTGATCCATTAAATATGAAGGTACATTTACTATGAGTGTATGAGTTGTGTACATCCAATGGCCATAAGTACGATAATGATATGGAGTAATTAAAAGAAGGGTCACTATCAAAGAAATCATACATTATACTCAATTTTACAAAAACAACATTTTAAACTTTTTTACCTTGCTTGGATCGTTCGAATTTATACAAATGTGATAAATATACGATGTATGAAACTCTAATAAATAATAAATGTATCTTTTTTTATTACGAGGAGCATGGCGAGTGGCCACGTGGTGCGAGCTGACTTGGAGAGGGCACGACCGGCTGAGGAGTTTGGTTCCCCTATAATCTCCAAAGCAACTCTCTCCCTCCGTTCATTTCCCGCGAAAGTGCTTCTTTCTTGTTTTTTGTCTGATCGTTCCCCGTTCAGCGTTCGATCCGATATGGGGAAGAAGCAGCACCTGGACTGGACCTCCGGCTCCATCATGAGCGCCGGTAGCGAGAGAGTCTCTCTCCTCAACAAGAAAGTACGCTGCGCCAATCTCTCTCTCTCTCCAATCTCTCTCTCTGGTTTATTGATTTGAGCCCAGTGAATAATTTTGCCAGTTCCCGGCCTTTGCAGAGATACCCTGTTGTTTCTTTCTTGCACGATCGAGTTTTAGGTTCTTTTGGTTGTTCTTTTTGTTTAATGGTCACTTCCACTTGTCTCGGGCTCCTTGTTCTGTGAATTCTGCTCAGACTAGTTGGCAAATCCAGCTGTTGAGCTCTGTGAGTATGTTGGTTATGAAGGAGGAAATTGTGCTTATCTCGTACTTGTGTGCCCGTATGCGTTGTGCTCTGTGATTGCTTTCCTTTCTTTTTCTTTTCGCCCTTCTTCTTTTTATGTTTGGAAACTGAATTTTGGGAGCGGACGATTGACATGATCTGGCAAGACATGGGTACGAGACTAGTTATCAAGACAAAGAAATATGAATTTACTTGTGTGCACTATCGGGCATGCATTTGCTTCGATTAGGAACCAGCTTTGCCATTCTTTCTTTTAAAATCTTGAAATTGTTGCCTTTTATTATACTTGGAGTTGGATGCTATTTCAAGCCCGTTTGATCTTCTTCAGTCGCGACCAGACTAGTAACTTAGGGATCCATAGGTCAATTTTGTCACAATGATAATGCAATTTGCCCTTCTAAATTTTGGATATTGCTCTTCACGTCTGAAATATTATTCCTGTAGGCCAAACAGAAGTCAAAGGAAGACCAGTCAGCTGAGGGTCCTGTGTCGGACCTTGAGCTTGGGGATGCAGTAGAGGTGAGGGATCTTCATGCAATTTCACTTGGTTAACTGTTCTTTCTCTTGAGATAATCTTCCCATAAATTTCATTCTGTTTTGGAAATCTCAGGCAGCGAATGTCGGATTCTTTCGGGTATTTTCACTGGTAAGTAAACTTATGGTCATTCAAGGTTCAAAAGAAGATTTCCAATGTTGATGCTGTTTGACTCTATCATTACCTTGCAGGCAAAACCTGAGGCAGGAAAGCTGACTATTGGCACCATTGCCCTACTGATAGCATCAACTTCGAGCATTCTCATTGTATGTATACCATTTATATGCAGCTCTACAAGCACATCTTGATCTCACATTCTGCACAAGTCTTTCTATTTTTAAGTGCTCTTGCTTTTGGGGGTCTAGCTTATACAAACAGCTTAAGAATGATGGCCCTTCCTGAGCATCACTCAGCTGTGGATGATTCATCTTTCTATGTTGGCTCTGCAATCATTTCCAGGTCACATGACTTCATCATGTATCATACCCTGTCATTGGCAATGGAAAGCGAATGATACTATAGTGACTAAATTGAGAGTTTTAATAATATACCTTATACTATAAAACACGTTACCTTCTAAATGTCGAGGTGGTGAAAATCTTAAATTTTCTTGACATCTTGATCCGGATACTTGGCAGATCTTGTAGCTTCCTGTCAGAGAGCACTAATGTGGCAGTCAAGGCTTTTGGCAGGAGTTTTTTAAACTTAAGCAGGATGTTAATGGAGAGGATTAGATTCCAACCTTGATACCTATTCATTGTGTTCAGTAGCCAATGGAGATTCCTTTTGATGCAAAGTTCCATTCTCTCATCCAACATTGTGAAAGATAGAGTGTTATGCATAATTGCAATGGGACTGTTGCTGAGCAATAAATACTGAAATTGTGGTAGCAATGTGGCCTCCATATCATTATATATTTTTCAAACTTTTACGAAAAATTCCAATGCAGCCCAGATTTGGAGGCATCATAATAGACATTGTATCCAGAGAAATAAAGAGCCCAGAAGAGCAAGTGGAGGCCTTAAATGCTGTCAAGAACACTATATTGGAAATAGTGCTCATAGTTGTAATCGGGTAGGTAAAAATTTTGATTTTATTTACTTGTATCTTTCCATTTCTCGATGTGCGTTTGCTTTAGCTTCTGGCTCTTGACCGTTGTTTTTAGTTCTGATGCTGTCTGAAATGTTTCTCTCGTTGATCTTGCTTGGTTTGAGGCGTAGGAAGAATCTTCCCGATGCCGTTGCTTTTGCTTCATATTGGCTTCTGAGATGCAAAATGTGTGCTCTTCTCCCTTTATGTGTGAGGTCATTTAAGAGCTAATCAGCTGGGTTGTTCTCAGAGCTCTCTGCACTGCTCTTCGATCATGGTTGTTCGCTTCAGCTAGTGAAAGGGTGGTGGCTCGCTTAAGAAAAGATTTGTTCAGTCACCTTATCGATCAGGTAAGGCGTGCTTCTTTCTTTGATGACATGCTGAAGTGCTAGTGTCCAACACCTGGGGACGTTTCATCTAGCATCTGGAATTATTGCTTAAGCTAACATCATATTGTATGTAGATCTTGTTCTTGCAATTTGGTTTTTTCACGAAGTGTGAGGCTGAAGTGCCCTGGACTGCTGGTTCAGTGGTGTTGGAGACAAATATGACTTTATGACAATTTATGCCTGATTTTTTTATGAGCATGAATCCATGAGGACATGTTTTGACCCTCACTGTTCTTCGTCAACCCAACAGGAAATAGCCTTTTATGATGTCACCCGGACAGGAGAACTCTTAAGCAGGTTATCAGAAGACACCCAAGTCATAAAAAATGCTGCAACCAACAATCTTTCAGAAGCACTCAGGAACTTAACAACTGCATTTATTGGTATTTTCTTCATGTTCACGTCATCATGGAAATTGGCATGTAAGTAATTCTTGGACTAGTTGTTTGATTTGCTGAGGCGAAATAGAGTTGTTTATGGGCTCATTGAAGTTTACCTTGCTTGTTCAGTGCTGGCACTAGCAGTAGTTCCAGTCATCTCAGTTGCTGTACGTAAATTTGGGCGCTATCTTCGTGAACTTTCGCATTCAACTCAAGCTGCCGCTGCAGTTGCTGCATCAATTGCTGAGGTTACTTCTAAATGCTCTCGTATATTTAGTTGTTTCCCCGTCTGGGAAGCTTTTGGGTCGTGGATTAGTCTTTCGTTTTTTCTGTATGTTTATGCCGCCAATTGTCTTTTAGCCAGCAAGGAAGACTGTAAAGCATGTGAATCTACAAATATCAAGATAGTTGTTAAGAGAACTGTGATGAACACACTGAAATGTTTTCCTTTTCATTTTAGATGAGGGACATTTTTTTGCCCCTCAAGATGCTTCTTGCTCTGTCAGCCTTTATTTTACAGTTTACGTGCTAAATATCCAAATATTTACATGATCGTGTTTGGAAAAATAAATAATTGCAGCTATAGAGACAAACAATTCAAACATCCATGCCGATTTTTTTTAACAAGCTGACCATCAGTATAAGTATGATAGAGAGGCTTTATTGGTCAATTATGTGGCTTCTACAATTCACAGTTCGCCTTTACAAAATTTTATGTTCAGGAATCATTTGGGGCCATTCGGACAGTGAGATCCTTTGCTCAGGAAAGTTATGCAACTTCAAATTATGCAGAAAAAGTAGATGAATCATTAAAACTTGGGCTCAAACAAGCTGTAAGTCTCTCCCTCTCTCCCTCCCTCCACTATCTGTGGGTTAAAAAACGGCACTATTGCCAATGCTAAGGTAGTTTGTCATCTGTAAAGTTACATTTTTGTCTTTGCAGAGAGTAATTGGCCTATTTTTCGGAGGTCTAAATGCAGCCTCAACCTTATCTGTCATCGTTGTGGTCATATATGGAGCATACTTGACAATAACAGGCACTATGACTGCAGGCTCACTCACATCCTTCATCCTTTACAGCTTGACAGGTAAATACTTGTTGCTTCCTGCAAACTACTGGCTAGTTGAAATCATCGGGACTTTCATTGGCTTCAAATGTTTTTACATTGTGAAAACTGACACTCCTGTTAAATTCTTTATCAAGTATTTGACTTATTGCTTTAAAAGGTATAAAAGTATTTTCAATCAATGATCTAAGTGTTCACTTGTTTGATTTCTTTGCCTGCAGTTGGATCCTCAGTCTCCTCTCTATCGGGACTGTACACGACTGCCATGAAAGCTGCAGGTGCAAGTAGGAGAGTTTTTCAGCTCCTGGATCGTGTTTCAACCATGCCAAAATCAGGAGATAAATGCCCTATTGGGTCTCTCTCTCTCTCTCTCTCTCTCTTCCTTCTACGCGCATTTGACGTGCACATGCTTCTTACCACCACCATTAGGTGACCTGAACCCTCATCTGAGGGATCAGTGCATGACCTCCCTTCCATAAATTCTAATTATATGTTTTACCTTAAGAACCTTGATGATTGCTAGCTAACTCTGCACTGGCAATGAGGTGCAAAGATACGTCAGTTTAAGCTTTCTTATTAAGCATCTGATTATATACATTTGAGAGAGGTTAGATCTTCTATTTCAGAAATCCAGACGGAGACGTGGAATTAGATGATGTTTGGTTTGCTTATCCATCTCGTCCCAGTCATATGGTACTCAAGGTAACGCGTAATCTCTTGATGCTCCAATTCCTGAGTGTATTAACAATTCTTTGCTCGTGTCATCATCATGACTGTTTTGTACTACAGGGAATAACCTTGAAAATGAGACCAGGCTCCAAAGTAGCACTTGTCGGTCCAAGTGGTGGCGGAAAAGTAACTTTTAACATCTTATCCTGTCTAAGTTTGCTGCTGTGCCTTTATCTTCCTGTTACTTTCTATAGATGGTTTTGCTTGAACATACTATGCACTCATAAGTTCATTTGAATAAGTGACGGTCTTTGTATATTGGCAGACTACCATAGCAAACTTGATAGAACGGTTTTATGATCCACTGAAAGGAAAGGTTATGCTTAATGGGGTTCCCCTTGTCGAAATATCACATGAATATCTCCACAGAAAGGTAATCATTTCATATCTATGCCCGCTTTCTACTCTTATGCTTTTAGGATGTGCAATTGTCCCCGTGAAGGTGGCCTGCATTTTGGACATGAAGAGACTGCTAGCAGTTTTCTAGTCCACCTCATGGTCAGCACATTGGCGTAACCATGAGTGCTTAGGATGTCTGATAATTGTTATTTTAGAGTTCTTGGCCAAATCATTGAAACAGTCTGATTGGAACAAACAACAGGTCAGTATAGTCAGCCAGGAACCTATTCTTTTCAATTGTTCGATTGAAGAAAACATCGCCTATGGGTTAAATGGGAGCACTAGCTTTTCCAATATCGAGAATGCAGCCGTAAGCTCTCTGTGAATCATTCTCCTTAGCAGTTTTCATATGCATTTGCTTTCTCATCCTCACAAAAAGATGTTTCTTACGCGGAGTTTAATGATGGTTGCAGAAAATGGCCAATGCCCATGATTTCATAGAAAGTTTCCCCGATAAGTACAAAACTGTGGTAGGAGAACGGGGACTGAGGTTGTCGGGAGGCCAGAAGCAAAGGGTAGCTATTGCAAGAGCACTATTGATGGATCCGAGAGTCCTGCTGTTGGACGAAGCCACGAGCGCTCTGGATGCTGAGAGCGAGTACCTCGTTCAGGTTATAGATCTTTCACATTTTTCAGAGATGCATCACTCAGAGAGTGTTCTGCACTGCTGTCTAAATTTCTCCTTGTGTGCCTCGTTTTTTGTGGAAAAAATCTCAGGATGCCATGGATTCTCTAATGAGGGGAAGGACGGTACTCGTCATAGCTCACAGGCTTTCGACGGTGAAGAGTGCAGATAGTGTGGCAGTGATATCTGATGGGCAGATAGCCGAAAGCGGCACTCATGATGAGCTTCTTAACCAAAATGGTATCTACACCGCGCTCGTAAGACGACAACTACAGGAAGGTCCCAGAACCGAAGTTTAGTGTGCTCTTTTGTGTTATTATCCATGTAGGAGGTCCTCCTCTTCTTAATGAACTGCCTTTTGTTCTGAGTTCCCTTATGCTACTTGATTTGATGTGACCAGCTGTACTTGGAACTGGGAACCAAAAGATCCTAATTCCTGCTGTCAAAATGCCTGTCGGGCAACAAACCATTTATGTTGAAACAAACTTCTTGATGTGATTAGGACGTTCAACGGCAAGTTATTGTTACGAATATATGACTTACTGAGAGCACTTCTTTGTTTTAATCTACAAAATAGAAACGGATTTTGATAGTAACCAATGAGTGAAAGGACACGAAAAATAGTTGAAATGATTATCAAAACACTTTGAAAGTTAGATAAAACACCTCGAGAAATTTACCCAGTTTCGGCAGGAGCAATTTGTATCTGTAAAGCATAATCATCAGCCTTACAGGTGCCCCAAGGCGTTCTTTTCTTTTCTTTTCTTTTTTCATATTTGTTTTCCAAACAGCATTACAAGTTCAAGTGAGATCGAGGGTGTATTATTGTCCTTGAAATGGAAAAGGATTCTACCAGAGTGCCATTTCCACTGAAAACAGTCTGCTATACCATTCGATGCCTGTTGTCCATTAAGATGAAAGTTCCTTGTTTTTGAGGCAATAGCAATAGCATCAGCATTGGCGGGTGTCGTGGAGGTAAGTGTAACGGCAGAAGTGGCAGCGATGATAGTGGCGGTGGCAAAAGTGACTGTCGTGGTCGTGTGTTGAAAACAATGGTGGTGGACGGTTAAAAGTATCAAGTGTATATGTAGCGATCACAGTTTCCTTGATTTTCTCATCTTTCTTTCTTTCTTTCTTTCTCCTCCTTCGTTTTTTTTTTTTTCGTTGGCTCTGTTTTTTGCAATTTAAGTTGATTGTAACGAAGGGAAGAGAAGTAGAAGGAACAGAAGAGAAGGAAATTCTAGATAGGAGACCCCTAAATGACAAAGGAGATAAATGATGCCAGCTGATAATCTAAGATGTTCTAGCCAAAAATGGGGCAGGATGGGGCTCGTGCCATGCTAAGAACCTACAGAGGAAATGATACACACATACTGTTTTACGTCACTGAAATGCTGCACGCGCCGAATAATCTATTTCAAACCCATTGTTTTTGTTATTGAACCAACCCAATTCTAATCAGGGATGAGCACTGATCCCGCGGCTGAACAGGATACCAAAGCGAACTGACCAAATTTGAGCAGTTCTCATGGAAATTGGTCCAATTGTCGGTTTCAAGAATTTGGAACCGAAAATAACAGGTCCAGTTGCCACTTCTTGACAAAGAACTAGACTGTTAGAACCCATCAGTCCAGACCAGTGGAACCAACCTAACAAAATACCTTTTTTTTTTATTCAGCAAAAGGCAAACCCTTGAATAAATTAGCCTCTCTCACACACACATATTAACTTTTTTCGGCCGGGCTCGACCTCTCTTTCCTCCAAGAGCAAACCGCCTTCCAATTTCTTCCTCTTCATTTTTGCACCTCCTCGCCATCACCGTCGCCTTCCTCTCCATCGCATCGGATTCCTCCTCGGTCACTTTTACGCCTACTCTCTCTTTTACACTTGCCCAATGTTCAGCTCTCATCCTCAACTCACCCTCGGACTCATACTCGGTCCTCCCTCTTCACCGTCCATTGTCCTAACCATTCCACGCTCTAACTCCTTTTCTGTTACTCCCTCCCAAGGTTTGCCCTCATCCCCATCCTCAATTCCGCCCTCACGCTGTACAGAGCATTTGGTACACGGTTTCTTCTATAAAATACCCTGGCACAACCAGTAGAGTTCGAGTGCCAGATACATCACCTTGTATAACGAGAAAATTACAGGCTTAGCAGCTTACTTGGATCCTTTTTCTGGGAATGGAGTTCAAGGGCCAGGTATTATGAGTTCAACACAACAAATTATGGGAGGTACTATATAGAATAAACTAACAACAAATAAAACAGCCAGTTCACGGGTTCACCCTGAAACCGGCTCGAAAACTGGCCTAATCAGACCAGGATGAACCAGTCTGCTTCCGGGCTGGTTCCAGGATCAACAAAGTCGTTTTCTGGTTTCACAAACCGAGAATCAACCTAGTACAGTGCAGTTCCAAGATGGGTGCGGACCCACCTGAACTGATCACCCCCAATTCTAATTTGAACTCCAAGTTTTAAAGAATCAGTCGAGCACCTGTCTCCTATGCTGATCCAGCTATGCCGCCTAATGAGGAACTGTCTCGTGTGAATGCAGCCTCCGTAAATTCAACAGAAAACTACCAAAGTAGCAGGATGGAGAAAACGAGGGAACAAAAAAAGAAGCAAAACAAAACATTTCGCTCTCCATTTGGACTTTGCTTGGCCAAAAAGTCCAACACATGAGCCAACCATCCCCACCAAAACCTGATCGGTATTACAGTTACTATGATTTATCTCCACATGATGTTACTTGTCTTGACATGAAAGAATTGCTCGAGACCAAAAAGCAAACCCTAGTCCCAAAAATATCTTTCAACGGATCATCACCCCTTGCATGGCCTGAGAAGCATCTTCAGTAATTTTGTTTGCTTGAACAGTGCTGATCACATTTGCAATATTTTCCTGGACAATGACATTGCAGAAATATGAACCTCACCTCAAAGATACTAGTTGCATGGTTTCACTAATTGACATTTCTTCATTAAGTAGTTGTCAATAAGCAAAATCAGGTAAATAATAGGAGTTCCCTGCTTGCCAAGAAATTAGTCTGGAGGCACTGAATTGATAACTCAGTGTCTTTCCAAGAAAAAAAAAATGGCATAATTGGGAAATCATCTTCTGTGGTTATATCACTAAATGTCATTTAACAAGAAACCAACGAATTCTCAAGAAAAAATTCCTCTCTAAACTACTTGGAAAACCAAGAAGGTTCAATGAGTAGTACCTTCCACGTTGCTAGTTTCCCTCTAAGTGCTACCCACTGTTGCTTTCCAAACACCCTCGCAGTACAACGGCTACACATCAAAAGATGCTTATTAACCCAGGAGTTATGGCAGCATGACAATCAAATCAACAAAACAATAGAAAGCAAGACTCACCTCACTACAATAACTTCATTCATCTGGTCCATTTTACAATCCAGTAACTTTGCAGATATTGCCTTGACTACCCATGATTCAACCTCATCGTCATTTATCTGCAAGGGAGACAAAAAAGGATAACCAATTGTTCCAAAGGAAAAGATGAACAAACAATATGGAATAGCAAATCTACCTGGAGGGTATCTCTAATAAGAGCATATGGAATCAGTCCAGAATCACTGGAACCAAGATCCACCAATGACATTAGTCGCATCTTTGTTACACAGTCTTCATGAACAAGACCTAGACAGTTTAAGATGTTATTCAACTTAACATATCAGATGTTAGTTTAAAGATAAACTTGAGAAACATAAGGGCGAAAGAAATGTTGTACCATAGCTTTTCAGTGATGCGGAGTTTGCAGCCTGAAATTCCAAGTAGGCATCCAGCCTCTGGGTCATAAATATCTTCAGAAGCTGATAAACCAAAGTGTGCTTAGCATCATTCTCTAGTTGCCCTACGGCAGGCATCTCCAGCAAATCACACTGCAAAACAGAAACTACCATTTAGAATATGAGAGAAAAAAGAAAGAAAATAAACCAATATATAAATGCAAATTAGCAATAGGACAGTTGTCATGAAATCACATATTTATCATAGAAAGAACCAGAGCAAAGATTTTCCCAGACTCAGGGTCCGTTTAGCAACTTGCCAATTTTCTGTTCTTTTGTTCCCTAGAACAGAAAAAGAATAAAAATTTGTTTGGTAATGTCAGTTAATTTTTCTATTCCTGAGAATAGAGAAGTGGCCAAGGAATCAATTTGGAACAAAACTAAAAAGTGAAAAAAATCTACTTCTATTTCCAGGAACAATTTCTTTCTTTTTCTTCTTCTTCTAGTGGCCAGCCGGCAATTGGCCAGAGACTTGGGTTGGCAAGGTAAACCTCACCAGCTGCCTGCAAGGCTCAGCCTCATGGCGTCTGGGTGAGGTTGACCTTCACCCAGCCACGGCAAGGTCGGCCTCGCCATGGCCGGGCAACCCTCGCCGAGGATTGGCGAGGGTCGCCCAGGGCCGGCCCTTGCTTGCCCAAGTCTCTAGCCAGTTACTGGCCATCATGGAGGGTTGGCAATTGACTAGAGGAAAAAAAAAATCATAGAAAAATATCAGAAAATTAGGGATGTACCAAACACGCTTGTGTTCTTTTTCTATTCCGGGAATAGAAACTACCACAACGCATTCATTTGCAAAGAAACTCATCCTAAGAATAGAAATAAAAAAAGAACTAATTCTAAAAGGAAATTGTTCCTGGGAACAGAAGTGCTGCCAAACGGACTCTTATTACCCAAAAGAAACAGTTCTACATAATAGCTTAACTTGATGCCACTAAAATGTTCAGTAGTGGCTCTCAGTATCACAAGAAGGTAGTGTAACAATATAACCTGCTTCTAAGGCAAGGCAAAAAATATTGAACACAATAATCGAGTCAATAAACAAAGTATTGCCACAGCGACAGTCACCTTCTCACCACATTAATAACACACAAAACAACCTATCAGAACTCAACTGACATTCACTGAGGGTCCACCATCCCATTCAGTTTGGATCTAGTTTAGTAATTCTCAGAAACCACCCGTTCATTGCTAATATAAGGCAGAATGAGTATAAAAAATACTGAGCTGTAAATAGTGTTATGAGACAATATGTAAGTCATTCTTTCAAACAACAGATAAAGCAAATTAATGATTTTCTCAAGCTCAATTTTTATTGATCCACCCGGTACTTCAAAAAGGGTTAGTCAACCTTGAGAATTCATTCCATGAAATGACTAATGGAATAAGTAAAGAAAATGACCATGATTCAGTTGTATGGCACCAATAAAATCAATGGCCAATTACCATTTCTTATTTGAGCAATAATTTACATGTATCGTAAATAAAGCATCAATAGAGGGGACGGGGGAATGTTGAGGTGCAAAGTCACCTAGACATATGGAAAAAAAAAAGAACACACCCAACTCAGTGATGGTGCAACCTGAAGTAGCAGCATGGTCTGAAAATAAAGCTCACAAGTCACAACCAAATACAACTTGAGATGCCTGGGAGGAGTGCTCCCATACACAATCAACAACAATTTCCAACGCCAAGCAGAAAATACCTGGAACATGTCGGGTCCCTTCACAAACTCCACAACTGCTCGCACTGCTTCCTCCTTGGCCTCATTCATTGCATGTGCATCTTCACCAGAAAAGGTGGCCAAGTATTTCGCCAGGAACTTGAAAGAATCCTTCGCTGAACTGGATTTTGAAATATGAAAAACCTTAATCATACGGACTGGAAAGAAGACAAGGCAAATGGAATGAGCTACAAGAAGATGACTCATGCCTTTTATGTTCTCTCAACACATTGGAGATGGTAAGAAAGAGTTCTCTTTGATCCATGATGCCAATATTCCACTCTTTTAAAAAACTATCAATCTTCTTGAAAGAAGGTATGATGTGCTCAGCAACTTTTCCATTAATAGCCAAATTCAGGGATTTCATATATACATGAAATCGGCCATACGGAATGTTCAGGAGGTTGTAGAGATTGAACAGGCTGGAAACAAAAAGCACAAGAATGAGACAGCAATCAAATCGCAAATAATCTTAACTGACCACCACATTCACTTACATCTTCAAACGCAATGCAGGCCTGTCGTTTGGTTGTTGAACAATTTTTGCAGATATAAGTTCTGCCATCTCAAGTATTTCATCCGGATCTTCAGAATTTGTCACAGCATTGCAGATGACGGTGAAGACGCACTCAAGATCTAGAATACAAGAAAGCGAAGTCAACAAAAAAAATCCATGTATGGATTAGTCAATTACACAGCATCAAACACCAACATGCAAAAATGAAGCCAAGAAGAGGATGATAAAAATAAATCAACTTTGGAGTAAACTATGAATATATATTAAGAAGAAGAACAATCTATTCCTTCAACTGGATTTCCCACTGTGCAATCATTTGATTACAATATGCATATCTAGTCCTATTAATGTTCGCAACTGTTGGTACCACCTTTGGCCAATTCTTGCATGCTGAAAAAAATGTGCAATATGCTTGGAAATGAGTGCATTCTATAATTTACAGAAACGAAAAAAAAAAGGTGTCTCATGGAATTTCCGGTTCTTCAACAAGACCAGGCCCCATAATTCAGTCTATCAACTATTGCCATGACTTTTATAGCAATCCCGACCAAAACAAGCTGCAATAAGCACAGGGAAAACAGGCAAGACTGATTTTCTGGTATCTCCCATCCATTTACACTCTCCACGGTTGATGGAAAAAAAAATTGACAACAATTGGAATGGTGTCCATGTGAAAGGACAAAAAAGAATACGACTAATACAAATGCTGATTAACAAAAAGGTCCACCACTGAAATTTGATTTCCTAGATTAACTTCAAAAATATAACATATATACTGCCCACACTTCTGTCCAGTCTCCCAGTATCAAGTTGTCTATCCAGGGCAAGCAGTCTTATGCTACGTCATAGCCAAAAGGGATGAAAAGGTTACTCCGCAAATCAGTTGAGAGGAACAAACTTAAAGCAAAGGAACAACATACATGTCCAAGGAATTAAACAAGCAAGATGTTGACAAGAATACTATACCATATCTTCCGTATGATTAAGAAGAAGAAAGGGAGAATACGAAACACATGAATAAGACTTACCCTTCTCTGAGACCTTCGAGAATATCAACTCAGCAGATGTGAGCATCAGCGAGACCAAGTCCAACCATCTGCCCCTCACCATGCATTCCTGTGCTTCCACACACAATCTCTCAACTTGAGACTCAGCAACCTGAGCACACCAAGAAACATTCAACACGGGATAAAACCAATCTCCCATCACCTCATTCAATCAGCAAGCAGAAACCACGTACAACATAACACACCGCCCGAAATAAAACCTCAGCAACCCCCTCCCCTCCCCTCAGATTCGGTTCCCGATAAGCAATTCAACCTAATGAAAACACCAAACTCTCCATCTTCATCCTTTCTCCCGAAAACCAGACGGCTAATGCAGCATCACCACAACGCCGATTGGAAGCTCCTTTTAGCTTCACCAATCGCTCGATTCACTATGCCTAAGCCTAATCAAGAGACGCATACAACCTACTCCTACGGTTCCGAATGCATTCAGATTCGGCAATCCAGCTAAATCAGAAGAGAAGGAGACGCGCGACAAGAAAAAAAAAAATCGAAGAACAGAAAAGGCAGGTCGACGCGAACCGCATCGTACCTCGGGACCGGCGTCGGCCCAGGCGAGCTCGGAGGTGAAGCGGACGACTGAGAGAGAGAGATCGTCCTCGGATGTCGGGACAATGGTCGTCATGTTGCTCGATCGCCGCCGCAATCTGCAATCTCCGAGCGTTTTGCGGACGAGCAGCGCGGCGGAAGAGAGTGCGATAAACCCTAGCAAAGGTGCTGTGGATGCAGGGGCCTGCCAGCGAAAGATACGGCGTGCGTTTTATCAGGAGATGGTGTTTTTTACCCAGAAAAATAAATTCTACCATTAACAAATAAATAACTGAAAGCTTTCCTTTACTAAGCGCAAAAATTGCAACTTTTCAAATAATAGTATCTTTTATAATTAATATCACAAAAACAAACCTCAAACAATGCAAACTGTGACATAAGTGACCCAATCTCTTCTTTATATTACTAAAAACCTTAAACTCTCCAAAATCTTGAATTCATATGAGCGTAATAACCGAGAATCTCCACTTTCCATCAATTTTTCGGACCAACGTATTTGTGAGTCAATACCTCAAGAAAGACTGGATAATGAATGTCTCCATCGGGTAAGTAAGGGTAATAAAAAAAATTTATGACCGAGGAATCCACTACAGGCTCTTCGTGCCCCGGACAGCACCAAAGGGCCAGTCCCCTATACCTCGGGAGGAGATTAGCATAGGAACCCAACACCATGGCCCCTCACTTAAGACACTAACAATTACGAGTTACCTCAGCGATGAGGGAGAAACTTTCAACCAACACAGCTGCCTACCGTTAGGTGGTAAGATTGATAAATTTATCTTTGATAAAACTGAAAAATGTTATATTTATATCACATATGTATAAGTTAGGATTGTGCGCACACGATGGCTACCACAAAAAATCTAAGTGGCGATTGGCAAGTAATAGTGGACATTTTTCAAAAATGGCGCGCTTGATTGAGATAAATCCAATACATGCTTATGATAAGATTAACTGTATCTATATTCATGGTATATGTATTTTTCATTTTATTAGCAAGCTAGCATGCCATAAACAAATTTTCAGATTAATCTGAAAGTTTAGTTTTAGTGTAAGTCTTGTATATGGTGTCATCTCACAACTTAAAATCAATAAAGTTATATTAAACAGGGTTTTGGGAGGACACGCGTCATTCTCTCAAGGCCTCCTCTAATTGTTTTTCTAGTTTAAATTCAAACAGCTCGTTTAGGCATGTTTTATACATTTTTTTATTTAAAATTGGCAAGTTAAGTTTTATAATTTTATCTTCTACCTTTGTTTTCTATTAATATTTAGCTTCTCTTTTACTTAAGGGTAATTTTTTTTTCGAGTTTTTAGAGGACACGTGTCACTTCCTTAGTCCTCCTTTCTCTCTCTCTCTTTTTGCAATCTATATTGAAGCAACTCATGAAACCATTACTTCACATAATTTCTCTCTCTAACATTGCAATTACACTTTACATTTGTTATCTCCATCTTTGTTTTCACTTCTTTTAGAATATTTTGCTTCTCTTTTCCTCAAAAGTAAATATCTTCCCAACAAGCTATTTGAAGAAATTTCAACATTCTAGAGGCTCGTAACTTTTAAATAAGACTCATAACGACTTGCGTGATTAGCGTTGTTGAAAATCAATTCAAAAGAAATCCTATAACAGTAGAAAAGCACATTGAAATGTCGCGAAAAGTTTGAAGTGGCTTTTACATCTTAAAATGTCGAAATGCATGTGATTGAAAAACATTTGAAACATTTGCGAGGACCAACATTTTATTTATGACGTTTTTAACGCGCATTAAATTTAATTGTTGTAGAACCAGAGGAGGAGGTTGACATGAATTCTCCAGCTAACTCTCTTGAGGCTCATTTGAAAAATCATGGAAGTGATCGCGACTCAATTCACATTCACGGTTATGTTTCTGCTTCAGTGAGATCATAGACTGTTGATCGTAGCCGGAGGACGTGTTTCATCTCCTGGCAATGTCGCCGGGAAATGGAGCAACCCATACATTTTCTGCTATTCTGGATAAAAATTTCCAATGAACCATTTTTGTGAACCTTCGGAACTGTAACATTCATATAAACATCTCTTTGGCCTTGGAAAGCACGGGACTGTGCCATTATGCCGACGTTCGGTTGTCGTGGACTGGAGGAGTGTCGGCCCCTGACACGATGCCCAAGCTTTGTTCAGGAGGATTCTGGGAAAACTCGGGAGCGTGCGTGTGTGTGTGTGTGTGTGTGCAGGGTCTCCCCCTGAATTTGTAAGTTCGGCTTTTAGTTCTAGTGGCCACAATGTGTGAGCATTCTAGCAGGGTCTAAGTGGACCGGATTAATCTAAGATATGCTCACAAGTCTATCTGAGTTCAGGAAGTTCTCGAAATCTCTACCAGGATCTTGTGCAGGCCTTGAGGCTTTGAGAAGAAAGGCGAGTGATCAGCACCTTTCAGAAGAAATATACGTTCTGGGGGGTCCGCCTTCACCATGCTCTCCTGGAGTTCAAGAGTAATGGCATTATCTTCGGAGGTCTCTATGTAAAACCGCCTCACCATGCCGTACTTGTTGGAAAGGGAAAGCTTCTCGAGCACTGGAGCAAAGGGAATAGGTCTCATCGAAACAGATGCTAATGCGACATCCTGGAACAAGCAAAAGCCAAAAAGTGATCATCAGAATCAGTGTTGAATCGGACTCGGCACACTCATAGATGCAAAAGAAAAATGCCTGCAGAAAACTAACGTGATTTTATGCTATAGCTCCAGAGACCAAAATCTATTGCCATTTTCTAAAGCAGAAAGATGTTAGGATGCTAAAGTTTCATGTATTAGGAAGAAGTAAAACCTTGGCAGGGCTTCTGTTAAACAACAAGTCTCTCAGCAGCGACTTGTCCAGGTCAATAGCAGTCGGAGGGCAGTCATTCCCGTTGGCATACAAAAATATCTGAGTTTGTTGCATTAGATCATTTGTGCCAGCCTGCATGTATTTAAGCATAATTCAGGCTAATTAAACAGAGAATGACCAAAGCTTCTTTAACTTCATATCACAATTAACCATAAAAGATGCAGATTCGAGTCTATATCCACGACCAAGGTTACAGAAGTCTCTCTATGCACAGCATTTTCTTCCCAGAATGGAGCAAGGTTTAATGGAATGAGAAGTCCAACGGTGGGCAACCTTACCAAGACCCAAACTTCCCTACTTTCGAGCCCCTAACTTCTCACTTCCCTAAATTGTAGAGAGAAAGAAACGGGAAAACATAAAAGATGGCATACGTGTAAAGATACATTAGAGTAAAGATCTCACTAAAACCACACCTGCTTTGCAAACATGTCCAAAGTACTTTGACCATTGGTTAACATGGCAGCTGCTACAAAAATAGCTTTTGAAATTTTAGAGGGAAGCAGTTCCATTGCGTATGATATGCATGCACCTCCAAAATCATGTCCCACCAGGATTACCTGCATGGTACTCAAAATAAGAAAGTAAGCATCCGCTATTTTTACAGAATTCAGTCAAGTTGGTGCAGCAAGTCATAATTTCCAAAAAATAACAAACAATTGCTAAACCCGAATTACAACTTGAAGCATCAGGCATTTGAAACGAGGTCTCCACTCCAACTCCTATCCTATTTTCAGATAGAAGACCACATATATGTATGCAATGCTGTCACATGTAAGGATTATCCTTCTCCTCTTCTTAATGCTCTCCCTTCCCTTATGAAAATTGAACCCAAAAAGGGTCCTAAAAAGGTGAACTTCTTGGTCATGAGGGACAATAATTGATAATTTTTCACATCAGTGAAACAACCACTTTTACTTCTAAAAGCTTAAGCTATTAAAAATGGGTCTGTTTTTTACCTGTGACACATTCTTAACACTGCTCGTGTGTAAGTCAGCCATTGCATGCAACATATAGTTTGAGGATGTGTAAGTAGATGTGACCAACACAAACAGAAATTGGAAGATGGAGACATGACAGCATGAAACAAGTCAGGAAAACTATAAGGAGGAGTGTTAGGATTCGAACTATTGACTTGTTTTCTGATAAAATGTTAAACCAAGTTGTTTCCTTTAAAAACTTAAACTGTCAGAACTTGGAGAACTGGACTACAATGTCCTATTGCCATACTGCTCAATGATATCTTGATTTGACAGTCAATGTGAAAGTCCAAGTAAAACAAGTATGATTTCAGCGCCAGGACGATGATAGCAATGAACCTAGTAGGCATCATGGCAATGTCAGCCTGCCTGGAAATCATGTGAATGGATGTCCCCCACAATCACCCTGTGCATCTCAATGATATGTAACAGGATAGAACAGAATGGGCACCATGTAAAAGGATGACACCATTGAACAGAAACACATAAAAGGAAGATAATAGCAGTGAACAGAATGGAACCATGTAAAAGGATTTCTCCAAAATCATCCCGCATGTCCCAAGAATATCTGATTGTTAAGTGTCATCATTTTACAGAAAGCAGAGAATCAGATAAGAGCTAAACCTTCTCCCCATCAGCAAGCTTTTCGAGGAAATCAGTCAATGGCTTCACATACTGCGATAGAGTCGTGACACCATTTGTATCAAACGAGTGAATCCCAGAACCGGTTAAGTCTATGGCAGTAACCTTGAAACCCACTTCCTCAAGGAGTGCTATAGTTTTGTACCAGCACCAGGCACCAAAACCACCTCCATGAACAAGGACGAAATGGTCTGTTTCAAGATCATCAATCTTTATTTCCTGTTAAACAAAGAACTTGTCAGGAATCATTTTCACAATAATTTTTAAATGACTGAAAACAGAGCCCCTTGCTCTGATCTTCTCACAAAAAAATTCACAAGATAAATGAAAATTTACTCTTTCAAACTTCATTAGTCCATGCAACAATACAACAGCTCGCAAACAGGTACCCAAATAAAAAGTAACTGAATATTCAAGACGGCCTTCTCACGGACTACTGTTCGAATCCCACTGCTAAATGAGAGTCACAGACAACCTCTGTAAAGCCAGAACACTCGTTATCACATGACTTGAAACACCGAGCTTGAATTTTCCACACTCCAACCATCCCAGAATTGATTGATCATTACTTCAACCACGTTCAGTATGGAAGCAGATGGATACACCATCACGCTTCCCATAAAAAGCTGTGACGACTATAATCTCACTTTTCAACTCCTTTCTGTAGCAAGTCCGTGACAATAAGCTCATTAACGAAGCAACGAAATTCCCCAATTATAGCAACCATTGATAAGATTTGGTTATGGGCAGATGCTAATAATTCTTCTTCTTCATCATAGTCCAAGTAAGAGGACGCGTTAACCAGCCTTCTTCCAATTCATCCGAAGAAAGAGTAAAGATATGGGGAAAAATCCCCACCGGCAAATTGAAGCATATATTTCATACTACAACTCACTAAACTACATATAAGGTAAGTTTACATCAGAAAGCACACACTCCAGCCGCCTCCGAACAATCTCACCAACGCTGCGCATTAGAAAAACCAGAAAGCAACAACACCACCGCCCCACCAAGAACACTCCACAAGGTGCCAAGGATTTGACCCACAAACCTGGTTGACGAGCTGGTGGGGCTGCAACAGAGGATCAGTGAGCGACCGCGCGCGGGAGCTCGAGCTCCTGGGCAGGGCCTGCTTCTTGGCGCCCAGGCTCGGGTACCTGAGCGAGGCCGACCGGTCGAAGGGCGCCGAGTCGCCGTTCTGCCGGTGCCGCCTGAAGAGGATCGCGGCGGCTGCGGCGGCGACCTGCTCCTGCGCCAGAGCTTCGACCACCCTGTCCCTGCGCGACCGGGCTCGGTTCCATCGGCTGCCCGAACCAGGAAGCGACGGAGGTGGCTGGCCAGGGTGGGCGATGCGCTTCGCCGCGGCGATGCGCCTCTTCTTCACCGGTTTGCGCGAGAAGCAGGTGCAGAGATTGCCCATTATCGTTGCATGGAGAGAGAGACACAGAAACAGAGAGATGAAGAAAAGGTGGGTGGGTAAGAGAGTGCCGCCCCTGGGTATGCAAAGAAGAGAGAGAGAGAGAGTGGGAGGTTGGCAATGGCAGGTCCTTGGTGAACAGAGAAAAGAGAGAGGTTTTTATAGTTTCTGCTTCGGGGGAAAACTATATTATATAAAGTGAGTTCGTTGAGTTTAATTAGGTTATAATATCTATTACATAATCTTTTGATTAAGATATCTTGATAAATCGGACTATAAATCATCGATTCGTCCAATCTAACTAGGGATCGATTACTTCCAAAATAAGGTTGGCTCCAATTAAATAAGAGACGGACATAAGCGCGCAATTGCACGATACAAGCACAATCTTTTTTACATCCGTAAACCGTTATCATTTCTTCGCGGATCATCAATCGAAAAACCGGCCTACTCAATCAGGTCGTGTGATGGCCAAAGTGTTCATGATTAGTTGGGCGAAATCAAAATCACCCCTGAGAGATCGATTTGATTTCTAAGGCGAGCTTACGGTCAATTTCTTTTTTTTAATCTTTTTCTCCTCATTTTGACAGGTTTTTATTCGATTTTACTTATACGTACACATGACTCATTCAATCAGCACAACCTAGGTAGGACAACATTAATTTTTTAACAATCAAAAAAAAAAAATACCTAACAATAGACACAATAAATATTGAGGCTTTTATGATTGACCGTGATGAGTGATGTTATCCAACTCTAGCACAATCAGTCCCTATAGGCTTTTAATATATACATAGATTATATAGTTTCAAGTGTTTTAGCCCATTTTTTTAGGTAATTGTCGATTCTAGAATTGTTGTTTTGCGTTTGATGTTACGTTCGAATTAAACTCTTTAAGGCATCGAGAGCATCTGATTTTTCATGTTCGATATTCAAAGGACTCTCGGTGCACTTACATCTTAATAATATAAAATGAGCAGTTGACAATTATGATCATTAACACTAAAGAGAACTATTGACCGAAAACCATCACATCAATTCGACGACCTTTAGTCCCTTTTTCAATCAGGAGAACTTGCTCCTCACGTGGTAGAAAAATTGTGGACCACGAAGCATAAAGCCGTCCACTTTCCAAGCACCATCAATAGCAGAGGAAAAGGCCAAAAAAAATTGGGGGTAATCTTTTATTAAGTGTTAATTTAAGGCATAAATTGGGGGTAATCTTTTATTAAGTGTTAATTTAAGGCATAAGGTATTGGAGGAGGAAGACTTTGGACTGCTTAAAGCAACGTCAAGAGGGATTAAGATCTTGTTGAAAAAAGGGTAGCTTTCCAACTCAAAAGGTTGGAGTGCTTGATTGTGAAATCCTTACGTGATCACGACTCCGCATTAGTCAAAGCCATCGAAACTTAAACAGAAAGCGAGTGGAAACGCTCCGTGGACGATGTGAATTAAGACCACTCTTCCGTGAATGATATAATCGGTGAATGCCTTTAGTATTTTGATGAATTCCAAGCGATACAAGAAAAAACCGACAGCCTCAAACTCATAATGCATCTCTCTTTATGCATGGGGACACTTGTTAAGCACGCTATATGAGAAACTATCCAATTTTAGAGCAGCGACAACCGCATGACACGAGACGGCCATTGCGCCGGAAACCTGTGAAGCTTCCATAGTTAGTTACCTAAAGGGTGCTCTCGAAACAATTGTGGACAAAAGAGAGAGAGAGACCCCATTTGTAATCGGTCTTGGTCGGGGAAATATTCTTGCAAACTCATCTTCTCCATCCTCAGATTCCCATGACAAGGGACAGATGTAAAGGCTAAAAAAAGAAAGGGCTCCTGTATCCCGAGTGGGGTTGGATGATGAGTTCCACAGTTATTGCTGGGTAGCCATTGTCCCTGGCCCAACATAATCTGAACGGAAGAAACAGCTTCCGGTAGGACTCTGCATGCTCTTTAAATCTGCTCTTCCTCCTGCTTAAATGCCTCTGGACCTGTTTCTTCTCCTCATCTTTAAGTGATCGGCCGACGGATGGTGGAAAGAAAAGTAGTTGCGTTGCCGAACTTCCACATTCAATGGACGAGAACTTGTCCATGCTTTTTAAAGTGTGTTCAATACCATCTTCTCCCAACCTTACACGCCTCTCTCTCTCTCATATGTAATTTCGCCTCTAGACTTTCAATGTGTTCGATATGATGTCTGAGTCATTGGTAAATATATAATGTAGTCTTTAGACTATACGAAGATATCTAAAAAATTTATGGATCAAATTGAATACGGTTCAATTGGATAGAGAATCAAAGTTCGTAGACCACGTCGAGTAAATTAAGAATTCAAGAACAACATTGCATATTATATCATAATTTAGGAATTACATTGCATGAATTAAAAATTAAGAAACGATGTTGCACGTTAGATTAATTTTTTTTTTAGAATTATCCGCGTCACTCTTTCCTACTGCCCATGTCTCTCTCCAGTTTGTACATCTTGTCAATTCCGAGCGCCTATGATCGCGGACATACGTACTCCAGCGCCCTTCCTCTATTCAATTTCGTTTCAAGAGAAGATGATCGGATTTGGGTTTTGCTAGTGAAGAGAATGAGCGTGTCATCATCACGTTCGACAGAAAAACTTATGCGTTCTTGATCTCTTACAGATACTACGGCACGTGGAGAATACAATGATGGCGTGCATGATGTGGTGCACATGATCCAAAGTTGACGTACCCCCGAGCAGACACGCGGTGGCCGGAGCCTTTTGGCACGCTTCGTGGGCTGAAAAGATGGGAGGGAAGTCACATGCGTGCCAATGGGGAAAGATGGTCGATGGATCTAATTCATTGTCTTGATGATTGGAGAGATGATCTCCCCCAATTGTACATAGTGCTTTGTCTAGGTTTTAGTGGGCTTGTGGTCCAACTTCGAATCCTCTAATCTATAAACAAATCACTAAGCATTTATACCCAAACATCATCATCTAATTAAGCAAGTTGAGCTTGAATCTACCATTAAAACGACGCCTTTTGTTGTTCGAGCGTTTCGGTTTTGTCTTACCAGCCTAGATGGAACTCTTTTATCCGGTTAGATCCAAATTTTGAGCTTTCACTGCCCGAACAATGGGTAGGTGAAAGGTTATCTTGTCCGAGGTATTATCCGACCCACCAACTAAGAACATAGATGACGGGCAAGACTGAGTTGCATATTTGTGAATTATTTGGTTCCATAATGAAAAGACAACCTTGGGCCTTTAGCTGAATCCTCGTTGGCCCAAACTTTGCTCAATTTAAAGAAGCCCAGAAAGAAGCTAACAGGAAAGCGGGCCAAATCCATCCATGGCCCATTTGGCCCATCTATTTCTGGTGATGCATAGTGTCAATCTCTTTTGGGACAATTACAAAGAATCGATTTCATGCACATCAATTCTAAAACTTTCATTTTTGTGCATTTGATTCCTAAAACTTATAATCTCCGTCCTCTCTAATCCTTCCCAGATCGATTAATTTCAAATAGATAGAAATGCATGCGTGGCTTCTTTTACCATTCTTCGAAAATTCTACATGATTTTAGAAAAAGGAAAACCATAAGAAAAGATTGAATATATTAAAATCGAAGGTGGAAATTGAAAAAAAAAAACAACCGAAAATTAAAAATAAGACAAAAGGAAGAAGACATCGTAGGGTTAGAGATGCCGGTCTAGAGGGGCAGCAATGTGGCGGTCCTCCCCCAACCACCAGCATAGGACACAACCCTTGCCATAAGCCAGTGGACCTGCTTATCCCTCACTTATCGACTCTTGCTCGATGGTGGCGAGCCGCTTTAATTGACTCAAGAAAGCTTTCTCTACCCCTTCTCTCTTTATGTTTGTTTATAATACAAGTTATTCTTGCTTAAATTATTTATCAGGATATCCTTGTGATTGCTTGAATTTTAGTTTGATATAGTCGTGATTTTTTGGACCTTGTGATTGTTCGAATCTTAGTTTGACACAGTCGTGATCGCATTTTTGGACCGACAAGAAGTTAATACAGCTTTAGACCATTTAATTTCAACGTGCAGCGATGGAATTCAAAAAAAAAAAAAAATCCCCTATCGTCCAGACTTACCGAGGAAAAAAAGGGACGTCAAATTGAACTATCGGAACACTACTTAACTAAACGGAAGAACACAATCAATCAGAGAAAACTCTTTCGTCAGTTTTGTTTGACACCTAAGAAGATGTCGAGCAACGTAGCACTTACGGGTGTATCAGAAATAGAATTGCACAGTGCCTCTGTCTCGTAAGGGACTATTCTTGCACGCGCTACAATCACTTGATTGTGATGTAATACATCATGCTAAAATTGGCTTTTGCAACTTGCAAGCATTAAATGTGAGAGTATATTAATCATGTAAAATTCTCTGTTTTATGTCGATTATTATGTAAATATGAAGGTTGTTTTCAGCTTCTTTCTTGGTGGGTTCATTTTCCCTCTTAGTATTATATTCTTAGTCATATTATGGGGACTATTCAATAATTTTGTCCATTCATTTGACTTTGTTACGTAGACTTCACAATAATTGCGACTATTATGACTCCTTAACGGTATTATATTTTCATACAAGACTAATGTGCAAGCGAAGCATGGGTGCGTACACTAGTTTATAACGAAAAACTTCTCTAAATTCACGATTTCCCATATTTAAGATTGAAGATGTGCTTTGATCATTTAGTTATGCATATTCTTTCATATGACTTTCGCAATACAACGAATTGATGATTTGCTAGGAAAGTACGCGTTATCACCTTCACGTCCTTTGGAATAAGATCATGTGCATACTGGGTATCATCATCATCATCATCTTCTTGGTCCACGCAAACCCCCACTCGATCTATTCCTCCTCCTTTTCTGAGCAAGCTAAGTACGAAATCATAGGACCATCGACACACGAAAATGCCCGGCTTGATAATAATTGAATGCACCTCCTTCGCCGCAAGGAAAGTCCCATCTGCCATCTGACACGGCTTCTGCGTTCTGACTACGCAAAAATGGAGTTTAAAACCTTCAAAAGTTTCTGCAGACTCGCCACTTTGTCAAAGCCAATCATGTGATTTCCTCATCATTTTCCTTGCTCTGTTAGGAGATGTGCTTCTGACTCTGCAATCCCTTTTCTGGGACCTAATGCCCGTATCTTCACGTGAGAACCCCTGCGCCTTTCCCACTATGATCAAGCCCATGTATACTGCAAGGTCCAAAAGTAGCGATCATGGCATGGTTGTACTACTGCGTACGTGATTGTGGCCAGATTTCTAAAGAGTTGTCTCAGCAAAGTGTCAAAAAGAGTTTGGCGAGATGCTGAAGGGTTCTTTTTATCCGATGCAATGCATCTCGATTAACACATGCGGACTACGAGGAGATGTTTCGAAAGTATTTTGGACCCACCAACCAAATCAAGGACACACCCGCTCACTAGGGATTCGTTAGCATATAAAAATTCACTGATATGGAGAGATTGCATGCCTCCAAGTTTGTAAAGATACATCTGCCCAATTGTTGGCCTGGTACAACTCACATAGCGCCATAGAAACTCCATTACAATTTCCATGGGCTGGCATGTGATGGATGAGGTTATTTAACTCCCATTGAACTGGCAAACCTGCATTGCATGGTTTGTTCTTTGGAAGATCATGGAAGTGTCGATGGTGTTGAAGGGGAATATTTAGTCCAGCTCATTTAAATTAATTAGAGCCACTGGTCTTTTGCTGACAAAATGCTTCTCGATGCACGTGACGATAGTTAAAAATTAGTAACATGCCATTGAATGATTGTAGGCTTTGCGTGTGCATTTCAACTTCACATGAAATGTTTGGATAATAGCTTCTTGGTTGTTTTCTCGAAGGGCTAATTGCTCAACCGAGTGGTATTCCGCCAATCAACAATTACCATATTCTTACTTGAATTGGCCTAGAAACTAGGGTTTAATTGTTCACCTACAATGTGCTCGAGACTTGCGAGACGGATAAGAGTTGTGGGAGATAGGAAAGAACATTGAAACCTCATTTAATGGCATGGCTTTCTTCTACTCCAAGCTGTGATCTGTGAGATCTTGAAGATCCTTTTCTACTCATAGAAAAAAAAATGGGGGTAGGATGGAATCTTGACTTTTTAACCCTCATTAAATGGGTTCCTTGATCTTGGACGTAAGCATCGCTTGTTTGATGGTCACACAACCACCTGTTGTAAACCTCTAATCGATCCAAGCAAGATGTCTTGCGTTTGCAAGTATTTATAATGGTAGCTAGGCTAACTAAAGTCATTAATGAAGTTAACAGACTAAGTAATGCGGTAGACCATGAAAGAGCTTTTAGGTAAATCCGCAGTGTTTCACACCTAATATCAGTAGACCACAAAGTTGTGATAAAGCTTTTTATTAATTCCCCACAAAGAATTAATCGATGTCTTATTTTATTTCCCACGAATCGCAAAACATCTCCTTAAAAAGTAGATTAAGATGTAATTGACAGATAATATATCTGAAGTTTTTCATTAAATAATTGCTATTCTAATCGTCTCGATGAACATTGCCATAAAATGGGGTTTCCACAACATTAATCATTTGCAATAACATCCTCCAATTGCGCTCCAAGCTGGGACTTTTCCATGACTTGGGTGCTTTTTAGTTTCTTGCCCTGGTTTGCTTCTTTCTTCTTCATTTGCCCTTCCTATCTCTACAAGAAATCTTCAAAGGATCTCTTCGTTCGGTGTGGCGTACGCTCCACCTTTTGGTACCGAGCAATTGGTCTGGCTTTTCGGTACCTAAAGTTGACGTGCTACAAAATCTATTTTTTTTATTGATTTTGAGTGCATTAAAAAAAATTCAGTCTTAACATTTAAGTTAAAGTTCTTCCTTTTCAATCGAAAGGTTGCCAAGTACCTTCTTGTCCCCTAAAAAATTCAACATACTCGCCCTTTTATTAGTTAATTAAATGTTTCGATTACGAGAGAGTATGTCACATTACATATCGTACGGAGGAGTTTGAAATTTTCATGTTCTTAGAGACAAATTCCCAAGAAATCCAAACTCACGTTAGAATTCAAACTTTCTCGTTGCCTCCATATCTGACCAAGGAATTTTTTTTATGGCATGAGATTCAAGAACAGAAAATAAAGAATTGGGTGTTTTTCAATTGGATTTGTATCGACCCTTGATGGGGTTGACCCACAAACCCTCCCCAATTATTTTATTGGTCAGTTCACATGGCAAATTGAAGGGGGATGAGGTGGGATATCACGTGCCAATCCAATCATGGTGACTGATTAGATGAAATGTCAGCCGTACATGCTATTGGAGTATGATAGCTTTCAAATAAAATATCCATATGGATACATCACAAATGTTTTTCTAATTTATTTTACCTTAGCTTAGTGTATGTGATGGAGATAGTTGTGGATGGTTTTGGTCCCTGCCTCACGAAGCTAAACGCAGCCTTTCATGTGATGCTTCTACTTTATCCACGTGGTTTTGCGCCCCTCCCTTTTCTCTGTGTGTGTGTTCCTTCCATCTTCAACCATCACCATCACACTCCCTCTTATCATATGGCATGTCGCCCTCGAGATTTGTATCCGTATCCTCTTTCCGTGTACAAATACTTGGGTCGTCATGCGAGTTCGGAGAAGGCGTAGATGTTCATAGGCCATGTCATTTTCCAATGAATCTCTGTCTTGGTTACGAATACATTGATGCCGCGTGTCCAAGTACACCATCGTACGTACGTATTCGAATCATCGAGTGAAGCGGCGATAGGCTTTTCGCAAGATAAATGTGATAAGATCGCTCATTTATCTTCCTTTGTTTAACTAATATTTCTCAGATATCCCTAGCTTGCCCTATGCATCACCTTCATTCACTATCGGTTACCTACGTCTGAACTCTTGCCAAGCATGTAGGCATGAAATCCAGCCTAGCACAGGCACTGAAATTCTAAGAGTGTCTAGCACAATGATTCAACAAGCATGACATCAAGAACGTATAGGCGTAGGTCAAGCTTGATTTCGCCAGGATACCCACAACCCTAAGCTAGATAGATGCAGGGGTTTAAGGATGTTTCGGCCCTCAACATCTCTTTTTTGGGAAAAACTATAATTGCAGTCACACTAACTTGCCAATCCATTCTTAGATTTGTCCAATTGTGCACGCGCAGTGTTTCATTTCCTTCTATAATCTTTAGATCCACAGCGTGTAATTACCAAAATTCAAGGATGATACGAGAGAATTTCAATGGTGATGGGTTCTACATTAATTTATAAAAATTACGCCTCTAAAGAAATGAAGAAGAAAATGCACGTTGGAATTGATTCATAGTATACATAATCGGACTACATGACCCGAGAACTATGAAGAGCATAATACACATACGATGTTCTGCACATGAGTATGATCGTTTGAGCAACGACTGGACATGAAGAGCTTTCCTGTTTGAAGATAAGACGTTTAAGCCATGCGAGTGATTGTCCTGGGGAAGAAATAGTGGAAGCAAGTAGGCCAGCGGGACTCGCCAACCCTGACCCTAGTCGGCTGATTATTGGGGATGGTGGGGTCTTCATGCAATTATATGCGCCATCCCATGCAACGGGACAGGGGGACGAGCAAGCCCTCGACAGCCGTTCTTGTTTGACGTTTTGAACTTTCCATCCTCATCAAGATTGGGATGATTTGCGCTTTCTTCCAATTTCCCTCAAAGCAATTCCCACATATAGGATCTAACTAATGATTCCATTCCAATAGCTTTTCAAGCCAACAGACTGTACCTCGAATTGCGCTTGCCGTCGGGATATTTGGAAGCCATGTCCTAGTGAAATGGGATGATTGTCCATAAGATCTTTGAGTTCTAAACTTTTTAATTTGTCAATGAATCGTAAACAATTTTGACAATTTTTAATAATAATTCTTCCAATTAATTTTGGTTGGAAAGCGGCAACGTAAACGCTGACCGTTTTACATGGCTTGACCAGTACTAATGTGGACAATTTTTACAATTTTTCATTAGTTTTTTTTCTCAATTAGCCATTTCATCCTTAACAAATTGCATAATTTGCTCGTGGTTGTGTCACATAAGACGACCAATCGGAATGACTACATTAGCATATCGATAAAATTTTAAAAAATAAATTGACTAAATTAAAAGATTTTCTGTTAAATTCTTCTTGGTAAGTTACGTAAGGTTAGGATACTCACGAGCCTTGCACTAGTTATTAGGATGTTCACAACGTCTCCTCTCTCTCTCTCTCTCTCCCTACCCCCAAATTAGAGTTAATAGCGCACGTGCTATCTTTTTATGCGTTGAACCTACTTCTGCTAGAGATATGCAACATATACTAATCTCAAAGATTTAATCCTCTGTGATATTGGGTTTGATGCGATTTCTGATCTTGGGTCGGATGCGTTTGATGATCCTGAGAACGAGGAGAGGATGTAGCTCTTTAAGTAAATGTCGTACCAGCCTGGGAACATTTAACTTCTCCGGTGTAGATTGCTGCATTAATCTTTGTATAGACGAGAGCAGCGATGTGACAATTGCGCATACAATATTCTCCGGTTGCATCCCTCCAGCAAGACAGGAAAACGGAAGTGATAACCCCATAGGACAAAACAAAATTGGACGTTAAAATAACAATAATCACATGAGAATTCCGAAGATACCACGGTCCATCTCAATCAATCCATCGGCCAATTTCGTGGTAGGGAAGGGTGGGGAAGGAAGTCGGCATTGGTGGATCCACTAGGGTTGAAGTCCCAAGTCATCCGGATAGCTATGTCAACAAAGGAAGCGACACTCAATGTGATTGTAGGGTCATGCATTCTTCCAGCCAGTTCCAAGATTTCCACGTTCGATGTACATCGTATTTGAATGCAAATTCAGTCCAAGCATTGAGCGACTCATACGGATGTACTATACAATGTGCATACGATTGGCGATAAAGAATTATCGTGCAATGTCGCTCTATATTTTGCGCGTACTTCTTTGTATACTTACCATGTCTGGCATATATCTTTGATTGTGCTACACAAGATTGTGCAAGATCGATTGCTATCCACCACCATCTCCACATTACCTCCGAGACTGGAGGAATCTCTAAAAAATTCTATGATCCCCATGGAGGGGCAACTGCAGTGTGAAGAGGCCATGATCAAATTCAATGCATTCTACTTCAGAACGTAATTGTAGTTGGTGGGGAAAATTGTCCAAAAAGTCCTAAACCTATTGCATCTTTGCCAATTCAGTCTTAAACCTTTTTATTTGGCCAATTTGGTTTTCAATCTTTTGGAACTTTGCCAATTCATTCATTTCAGTGACTTTATCTAGGAAAATGCCTATGTAAATGAGCAGTCAACACCGTCTATCTTTGTTTGTTATACGCAAGATTGTGCAAGATCGATTGCTATCCACCACCATCTCCACATTACCTCCGAGACTAGAGGAATCTCCTGAAAATTCCATGATCCCCATGGAGGGGCAACTACAGTGTGAAAGGCCATGATCAAATTCAATGCATTCTACTTCAGAACGTAATTGTAGTTGGTGGAGAAAATTGCCCAAAAAGTCCTAAACCTATTGCATTCTTGCCAATTCAGTCTTAAATGTTTTTATTTGGTTAATTTGGTCCTTAACCTTCTGGAATTTTGTCAATTTAGTTTTTTCAGCGACTTTATCTCCGAAAATGCCTATGTAAATGTGCAGTCAGTATCGTCTATCTTACATGGCCGGATATCTACGTAGGCATTTTCCGAGATAAAGTCACTGGAATGACTGAATTGATAAAGTTCCAAAAGATTTATGACAAATAAAAATGTTTAGGACTAAATTGGCAAAAATACAATAGGTTTAAGACTTTTTGGACAATTATCTCGTAGTGGGTGCTATGAAGAATTTTAGACCGCACCCAAGACTATATTACTTCACATGTTTGGCACAAAAGATTATGATGAGAGACCGTCCATAGGCCAACACATAATTCCAAAAAAAAAAACCAAAAACAAAGTTTTCATGAGGAAAAAGAAGAGGGAACAATAGTACATGAGGGATACAATCGAGAGTCACAAACTGCACGGCAATAATTATTTTTCAGGAGAGAATTAATTGCGTGCGGAAAATTAAGGAAAAAACAAAAGAAAATGGAGGGAGGAGGTATTTAGGATTTAGGAGCCTGTATATATGGGATGAAATTGAAGACATCAAGCGAACATGTGGCGTAGGATGGATGTGCTCGATCACATATGACCCAAAGACGAGTGAACAGTACATCAGATTCACGTTAATTGGATGCACAGGGCGCTACGTGGGATCGCTGTCCGAAGTACTATTGCCCTCGTCTTTTCGTCAATGTCCATCACTGTCCATGTCCTCTCATTCCTCGCCTGGTTTCCATCGATGCCGCCACCGGTCCCGGCCCAGAAGAAACCGAAACCGAAACCAAAACCAAAACCAAAGAGGAAATGGGAAATATGGCCCGAGGAATCGCAATCAAGAATGGACAGATGTTTCGTGCATGTCTAAGCATAGGAAGTTTCATCTGCCACGGGAAAGAAGAAGAAGAAGAAGAAAATGAAAGAAACGAGACACATTCCGTGAGTCTCTGAGAACCGTCGAATTGCAACTGGCTCGCACCCTAGCGATCCAAAGAACAGCTGTTGCAATGGTCCACTGGCGGAAGTTGGCATCAGACATGGCAATTTGGACACGAAGACCCCACATTGCACACAGGAAAAGATCGCTGCATTTCCCCGCAGATATTGATGAAACTGTCCTGCCCACTGAACGCAATGCATGTCCTCCTGCCAACAGGAAATTTGAAATCTGGGCATCCTACGAATGTGACCTCTCCGACTTTGGCTGGGTCGAGGCGGTGCTCATTCGAATTACCAATTTAATCGTAATACAATAAATATGCCGCTCGAAACCTGGCTGAGCTAGCACGGCAACGAGTCGTCTGGTAGTTGTTGAGCTGAATAAACTCGGAAGTACTCGAGCATATGGTGCCATAAAAACACCAAGAACTCCGACCTTTAACCTTAACGAGCCTTATTGCGCATCCGAGAGCGTGGTCGACTTGCTTGGATAGTGAGTAGGTAATTTGATTCTATATGAGCCGGAAATCACTTTACATGTAGAATTTTAAGCAATGCTGGTTCACATCGGTCGACTTCCACACCCTTTCGACACTAATTGTGGGTGAAGTTGATAAATGGACCACCTACCAAATCAACGACATTAACGTGGGATGATTCATGTTTAATCAAGATTGACAGCCTAGAACTTAGCACCAATCAGAAAAGAAAAAAAGGTGTAGACCTTAATCAATCTCAGTCAGATTCCAGACTTAAAATTGGAAACCAAAGAGTAGCACTGTAGCTGCGTTCATGACTTGTTCTACCCAAGTAAAAATCCATCCAAGTCAAGCCCTCTTAACCTGTGTCTTGATCGGATCTCCTCCATGTGACCCATAAAATATCCTTAAAAAGTGGTAGAGAAAGAGGGGAGGGGGGGGGGGGGGGGGGCAGGAAAGGTCAAGAAAAGGAAGGAAACTTCAGGGTCAAAGTGCTCACTAGGATCTGATTGGAATAAAGAAAGCAGAATCGATACAGATCTTCTCTTATTTCCATCATGTCCCAAGGAAAGAAGAAGGAAAAAAAAAAGAGCATACGCTAATGGAGGGAGATGTGAATGAGGGACAGTTGAAATTCGTAAGCTGGAAAGTGAGAGGATTCTTCCAGTGCATAAAACCGCCTTTGCTTTGGGAGGAATAGTTTAAAACTTGGGTTCTTCGCTCCATTTCTATTTTCTCGACACTGGCCTGACACAGATCACATGGTCGTGGAGAGAGGTCCAGCCTTCGAGTTCAGACCCACCCACATTACTTTGTCCACATGAAAGTGGAGGGAGGATTGGATTAGGACCGGAAAAATTTCAGATCTGACCCGCACTTTCCCACTTCCTATTCCTTCCACCCCCAATTCATTACTAGATTGCTGGATAGCTTCTCTTCCTCACCCTCTTTTTCCTCCTTTCTTTATTCTCTCTCTCTCTCTCTCTCTCTCTCTCTGAGAAATAAGAATAAGAAAAGCCTGTCACCACTTCTCATTCTCTCCAGACTGATGTGAACATTAACAAACATTTCTCATTACATCACCCCTCTCTCTCTCTCTCTCTCTCTCTCTCTCTCTCTCAAAAGTTATATAGACTAGCTTTTTAGCAGCCTTTTTATACTAGAGAGAGCTAAAAAGACAAAGTGTTACTTTGTTCTGTGAGGAAACCCAGAAAACATCTCTTCTTGAGTCTGCAGAAAGAAACTTTCACTGCAAAAATGGTCCTCGAGAATAGCTCTGGATTCTAGCTCCTTCAGTTTCTCATTGGCTGATTTCATCTTTTTTGGGCCCCCCTCCCCTTCAGATAATCCTACTTCCTAAATTTCGCAGAAAACGTAATTGTTTACCACGTTCTTGAAAGTCCATTGTCCTGTGTGTTGATCCTGTGCAGAATCATAGTATTTGGTCTCCCCTATTAATCTTCATTCATCTTCAATTGTCCTTCCATTCTCATCCGTCACAGACCCTCTTAGAGCCCTGAACAAAATGCATCCATGCGGAAATGCATGCTTGATTGTCTGCTTTGGAATGTGAAATTCAGTGCTCTCCTAGTTTATCCGGAGTTTCTACTTTCAGTTCCAAAAGCACATGCTTGCACAAAATCTGTAGGTTTGGTATTTTGAGTGCAAAATATGTCCACGAGACTGCTATACTCATTGACAGATGACAAGGAAGGAATGCAGAAGCAAATTGGCTGTATGAATGGGATCTTTCAACTCTTTGATCGTCAGAATTATCTCTCGGGTAGACGCTTAAATGGCCACAACGACAAGAGGCTTCTTGCAGGTAAGAATCTCCTCGGAACTCTGGCATTTTCATCTGAATTTATCTCCTAGCTTGTCTATATACTCCTGAAAAGCAATTCAATCAACATGGATGCGCAGTCATCGCGCACGACCACCGCAGTCCACATTGATTTTAGCCTCTTCACTCATTACGGATTTTCTGCTTTTAGCTTGCATTGTCATGGTGTAAATTTACTCACTTGAAGGAAGGAAATTGAAAAACACACTGCAAGCCGTCCTTTGCAGAAGCCAGAGGAAAATGTCAAAAGGATCAGTGATTAGAATTCATGCGGATAATCAATGAGTTGTTAAGCCAAAAAGTGAATCAGAACTCGTTAAAGAGAAGAGTATTCTTGTAACTTCTTTAACTTTTCAACCAAAGGCCCTGCTTCTAGAAAATGACACGGTGTAGATGGGTTGATAAGAGCTGAATTTCATTTTTTTGTCACTCATGAAAACATTTACTCACTCACCATAACTCAAGTTAGCTTGCGCTCTACTTAAATCTTCTTCGGTGTTGCAAAAGACATCTAACTTCCAGTGTTTCCTCAGGTCGAGGTGCCACTGTTGATGCAGAGGAAGATGGAGCATTACATAAATCTGCGGTAAGTCACGCAAAATCTGAAACATACAACCAGCGCTAAGTTTTCGATGGTATTGACTAGATAAATTACCAATGCAGGTGAAAAACTCCAAAGCAACAAAGTTTGAGAGACACAGATTGTCATCTGATTCCTCAAGAAGCTCTGTCTCATCTTCATGTAATTCGTCTAGTTTCTCCTCTCTTGAGGAGAATAGACCAGCAAAGTTGGAACCATCTTTGTTCAGGCTAACCACAACCCAAAACAACCAGCCTCACGACACACCACTCCACCATTTAAATGCCGCTGAGCATTTAAACGGACAATCCCCTGACCTCACTTATATTACCAAGGGCTTCAATTACAGAGAAGCCCATGGAGATTCATTAAGGGCTCCAAACAAAGATAAAGCGGCTGTTTTGACATATATAGACTCTCCTAGGCCACTAAAGCCGTCAAAACCTGTTAAATCTAGAACTTCTTATGTGTCTGAATCATTCAGAGTTCTTCCCAACCTTCACCAACCCCATGCTTCAGCAGAACAGACGGAAATTGACAGTTTTCATTCCTTGTCTAAGAAGGACGCTCGTCGTTTCTCTTACGACGGACGAGAATCAAGGGATGCTTTGAAGTCCAACTTTAAGCTTAAAGAGCTACCCAGGCATTCATTGGATAGCAAGAGAGGCTCTATGTCATTTTCCTCTGAAAGTCAGTCACGTTATTTGCAAGGGAATCATCAAAGAGTAGATCACAGTATGGTTGAAACTGTGAATTCATCCCAAAAACAAGGGAGCCACACAAGGCAATCGAGTGTGGTAGCCAAGTTGATGGGACTGGAAGCCCTCCCAGATTCAATGCCGAACTCCAGGTTGGGGCATAGCAGAACCAACTCAATTGAAGCATTTGATCCCTTCTCTGTTTCATCAAGAACACTCGATGGGAACAAGCCTGCTCTACTATCTGGCTCCCCAAGGAAGAGCCAAAGGTCAGCCATCTCACAGCAGGAGGTCATTGCAGATTCAGCCACGAAATTCAACCCAAGTTCGCAGTTTCTGATACAAGCTACTGGTTGGAAGAGACCAGAGGGAAGCCAAAGTCCTGTGGTGCCGGTCCCCGAGTCTACTACATCACATCCAAAAGAATCAAATTCAACCCTCTCAGTTTATGGAGAAATTGAGAAAAGGTTGGCACAGCTTGAGTTCAAGAAATCAGGGAAGGATCTGAGAGCTCTTAAACAGATACTTGAAGCAATGCAAAAATCCAAAGAGACATTGGAAAACAAGAAAGACGTCCAAGCTTCAGAGTTCATGCTTCAAACAAGCAGTTGCAGCTCAGGCAGCAGATCAAGAATGGCTCCCTTTGGAAACATAAAAACTGAAGCCCCAGATTCTCCCAAAATCAAGAAAATCAGTTCCCCAAAAAATTTGCAATCCACGATTACTGCCGTGAAAAAAGACAGAAGTATGGAAAAACTGAACATCCCTGGATCCCCTGTCAATTCCACATCAGGTCTCACCAACCTCCGAATTTCTCCAAGTAGCAGGAGAAAATCAGTTGAGCAGCAACGAAACGAGGATCTTACTCCAAGAAAGGTTTCCAGTTGGCAACCACATCTCATGGACAAAAGACTTGGTTCTAGGAACACATTGACGCAAGTAGCAGTGGAGCACCAACATGTTTCTGAAGACACCATTTCATGCAGGAATTCAGGAACTTCAAGCCCACGGCTTATGTTGAAAAAATCGAGGGCAACGGATTCTGAGAGGACGAGTAACACAGGGAAGCAGACCAAAGAACCACGCTCTCCAGGGAGAACATCCAAATCAAAAACTAACCACGTGCTTCTTAGTTCTGACCGAAGGAGTGAGAAAAGCAGCCGTACAAGAAATCTCAGTACCCAAAGTAGCACCATTTCTCTGCAATCTGCAGCTACTATGGACTCTCAGGATGACACAGAAGTTTCCAGTGTATATAGCTTTGCTGAAATCCGGGGCACATTCCCACAAGATGGCCAAACCAGAAAAGTAAGTTGCTCTCCTTTAATCAAACAATGAAGCATTATAAAAACACATGCTAAATGTACTTCATTGTCTCCCATACAGAAAATAGTACCGACGAGAGAACAGGACTTAAGCAGGAAACCTGGAATACCTACAACAGAACAACCAAGTCCAGTCTCCGTCCTAGATGCATCATACTTTGAAGATGAAACACCATCACCAGTGAAAATGACCTCTGAAGCCTTTAAAGGTAATTTGCTTTCATAACTCTGAAAATGTTTTCACTGATCCACAATTATATTGCCTCAGAGAACATGATTTACTTGCTGAAAGTGCTCTAATATAGATATATAGTCATAAATATAAGGATACAGAATTTTGCAGTACAGCTAAGATCGCATTGCTCAGCTTCATTGTCTCACATATGCGACTGCGTTATATTCTTTGTACATAAAGGAGAAGAGGAAGAGAAGTCGTATTGATTATGCAATCTTGAAAGAATGCAAGACTATACCAATTTCTCATATAACTTTTTGCAGACGATGAAGTTTCTGGCGAGGTAAATAGGAATTTACAGGAGCTAAATTATTCATCTGACAGCAAAAGAAGCAGCTTTGGCTCAGCTATCATCCAGAATAGCTTACTCAATCTTCCGCTGGTTCAGAATGAAACAAAAGTGATCTCCACTAACCAAGAATCCGGCACTGTCCCGAATGAGAGCACAAGCTTGGATCATGCATACATTTCAGAGATATTGTCAGCATCTGGTCTGCTAAGCGATCTTGATTCTGGATTAATGACCATCTGGCTCCACCCATCAAGGCACCTGATTTCAGGCAACTTGTTCCACACACTAGAACAAACCAAGGCAAGCAACAACGTTTCAAACGGAGATCAGGCCAGGGAATGCACTGTTCAGTCAAAACTAGACGGAAAAATGCGAAGAAAACTGATATTCGATGTTGTTAGCGAGATCTTAGTGCATAGGGTGCTATCGGATTATTCCAGGAACTGGTTCTCATCAGATAAGCTGGCAGGGAGAAAGACAGCACAGCAGCAGCTCTTGAAGGGGTTATGCTCTGAGATTGATCAGCTTCAAACTGACCACCCAAATTGCAGGTTTGATGACGAGGACGACGATTTGAGGACTATCTTATCGAAAGATTTGACTCATCAAGAGCTGAACTGGACAGGTTGTAACGACATTTCAGGATTAGTTTTGGACATTGAGAGATTGATTTTTAGAGACTTGATCAGTGAAGTAGTGAGCAATTTGGCAGCCGATCCGCGAGCCCAGCTGACAGGTCACCGCAGGCAGCTGATTTTCAAGTAGCACTTTTAGCGTGTTTCCCTGGTTCCTCTAATCTTTATTATGTTTCTGTAAATCTCTCGCCAAGGGATCAATCTTTCCTTTAACATGATAAAAGTGCGTTACTGACATTGTGATCGTGCTCTTTCTAGCCAGTGAACAGCTGATACAAGCCCCACCTAAATTTGAGTACTCCTCAAGTCCTCATCATACCATTTCAGCCCTGTCAAATTTCTGTTCATCTCTTTCAGGAGTCACACCAGCTGGGTCAATGTGCATAGTTTGCTTTTGCTTATTATCGCGCTCCTCGTGCATATGCACGAGGTGGAAGCATGCCGTGCACTTTCCTGTGGTATGTGGCAACAACACATCTATGGTCCATGCGTGTCGTGAAGAGCAAATATAATCTTCTTGATGTGCAATGATCATTTGATCACCAGATACCCTACCACATTGCATAAAGACATCCCTTGTTACTGAACTGTTCCACCTGAATTCCTTAAGCGAGGAAGAAGCGCTGGGACGCATACATTCAACCCCCCAACGAGGCCAGTGTCCTCAACCTTCCGCATACATGAGCGCCCTAGCATTCTATTTACAGCTCCTAGCTTCACCCGCATGACTCATGATTCCCCGAGAGTGCTACTGCTGCGGAAGCTCGTGCTCTACTCGTACTACACGAAAACCTCAATCGAGACGACAATGTCGAGGCCGTGTTGGATTGTGTCTTGATCTGCCAAAGCGTCCGAGTCACGACTCCCATGGCGCCAAAATCCTTGAGGCATCCTCTTTCTTTTGAACTCTCTTCTCCATTGTTTTTCCCCCGCCATTTCGGTATTACGGTTATACAGTACAAGAAATCAGACAAGTTTATCTACTTTTATATTCCCAATCCAAATGAAAGACAAGTCATTCACGCCGGGTTAACAATATTCATAGGAAATTTAGTTCCGCTGTCCTATGGTCACAAAGAATACTAGCCCACCAGAAATGTAACATGAAATCCCATGCCTTTCAGCGCGAAACCTCGACGGAGTATAACATTACACATACTTAAAATTTCCGACTAGACAAACTTTTCTTTTTTGATCTGATCAATCGGCTTTTCAAATTTAACTCAATGCGAGGCCTTGTTAAATAAATTGCCGTGTTATAGTTTTGCCTAATATATAGCTCGCTTGCTTAGCAGAAGTTCAGCATGACTGGTGACGGGGCTGGATTCCAGGGGAATTTTTTTTTTTTTTGTGTGTCATCTCCATTCAGGTTGTAAGTGATGACGAAGAGAGCTTGCGGGTCAACTTAAAAGAGTTTCAGCCATGTAATACGTAATTGCTGACGTAGCGGCGTCTGAAGTGGCCGTACTGGACACAGATGTGGACAGTTGGTAACTATTTAACGGTGTTGACTTACTGTCTTAGTATTTTTGGTTCCCGATTTATCAAGGTCTGACATCGACACACATTTAGAAAATCGATGTAATTGATCGAGATAATATGTAAATATTTGTGGAAATCACGATGATTAACGTACACAATAGTTAGTATTTGTTCAGACATCAATAATTATGTTGAGCGGGACAAAGGACATTATTCATTTCGAAGAGTTAAGTCAAGCTAAAGAGACCCTCCATTGGGGTTTGCTTAGTGCTTACCCTCAATAACTCCATTTCCTTTATAACATTATGAGGGCCCGGCAAAAAATTCATAGTCTGTGTAAGGATACAACAGTACTAATGTCGCTGCTGTCGACGT
The DNA here is from genome assembly GCA_019926035.1 of Melaleuca alternifolia. Taxonomy (NCBI): domain Eukaryota; kingdom Viridiplantae; phylum Streptophyta; class Magnoliopsida; order Myrtales; family Myrtaceae; genus Melaleuca; species Melaleuca alternifolia. The sequence continues at coordinate 1,238,362 of JAGKPW010002416.1, read as the reverse complement.
GCTCGAATCCTAAACTGTTCAAAAGATCGATCGATGTTTTGAAGCATGTTCTCATTAGAGGTACGTTTTATTTTTAAATTACAGATAAAAAGAAAAGTTAGTAATTAGAAAAAAAAATCGGTCACTCAAATGAAAAGTCGTCGAATTATAGAAAATAGACAAATACAACTCGAATGAGAGTTGGTTTGCCAAATTAATTGATGACTCAATAGGAGAAAAGTTAAGCGACACAATAATTTCATATGATGGTTGGATAATTATAAATAATTGATAAGAAGAAGGTAATAGAAGTTTAAAAGTGACCAGAGCAGGTTTTTCTCATTATAGATATGAGAAACTGATAGTTTAAAAAAATCAACATTGGTAAGTAAATCAACTAAGTACTATTAGCCTATTCGGAGAAAAGTTTGTAATCATTTTATTGAAGCCAGTAATAATTTATTGAAGTTGGTAATATTCTATAATTCTTTTTGGAAAATCCGAAAAATTACTAAGTAAATAAAAGCGACAGCCCAATCAAAAATTGGTAAATTAAATAAGAGACAAGTATACATTGGTAAGCAACTAAAAAGAGTTAAGTTAGTAGGTAATATGATGGGAGAAAAAGGTAGTAAGTCATACAAATAAGAAATGAAAAGTTTAAGCCTTTCATAAGAAATACAAGTAAAAGTTAATAAAAAAGAATCAAATAATTACTGGAAAATAACCTAAATTGCAATAGTCGGTAACCTAAAATTAGTTGGCAATTCAATGAAAAGTTGATAAATCACTCAGATAAGATTGGCAAATTTGTATAAGAGTTGGTAAGTTTCAGGTGCTGTTAAGAAAAACCAAACATTGAAAAAAAAGTTCGTTGGTTGAACTTTAGTGACTATGTATTTGTTAAGTTTGCTCTAATTAGACCAATTACTTGATAATTATTCGCTTACGCGAGGTCAAGTGTTTGACACTTACCGTTAGACCTCTCTCCTTAATCCTTTGAAGGAAAGAGAGATGTGCTCAAAGCTACAAACTGGACAATCACTTGTAAAATTATCGTATCATCTCAGTTTGACTTAACTAGTTTTATTGTTCCTCATGTGCATTATAATAATGAGACATTCTCTAAATAGCATTGTGAAGTACTTGATCCGCCACAAGATGACATTCACATTAAAAAAATATCTACTCAATATGGAAGAAATCAAGTCTTTCTATGAAGGAAAACTCCAAGATCACTAATTTTCAGGTACTGTCCAACAATTATTTTTCTCCTGTACAATTAACGACCACTCAGGTTGGCCAGCATCAAGGGGAAAAAATAACTAAAAAAATTATGTAAATACCGTATTGCCAATCACTCAATCAAACAAAACATCTATGTAAAGAAAACCATAAACTGGAGCTCAACTATTACATAAATTAGCTTCACCTCTCTCATGGTGGCAAATTGTATATTTATAATAACTGCTTCTGCACCCAAATACAATAATTTACCTGGAAATTTGGTCATGGGTCTTTATTTGGTTGGTCACTTCCAAAACTGTTCTGTGAGTGAAGACCGTCCTCGCTACAACTCCCGTCAAGATGGGAGCCTCTCATGAACCTCGGATGACTAGCAGAGATCAGAAGAGGTGGTGCAAGAGAACTTGGTAGAATGTTGTGTGAATGAACTGAGCTCACAACTTGAAAGTGATGATTGACGAGTCGAGGATCACTATTGGACTCCGTCGAAGTTGCAAAAAGCGAAGGAAAATAAGATGGTGTTGTCGTGGTAGTCACTCCAGGAGGGCATAGGAATATCTGAGAGCTGCCTGAGTTTAGAGAAAATGGGATGACATTGTTGACATTCTGATGATGTGGGTCTCCAATTTGGGAGGTAAACCCATGGATTGTGGCTGAATTAGGCAATAGCGACATGTTTGGAGGCTCCGAATGGAAGCTTGAGCTTGTTTTTGACAAGAAATAGTTTTGTGCTGGGACTTTTGAGGCGCCACAGTCATTTGGTTCTTGATCTTCTTCCTCATGATCTTCTGAACATGACCAAGTCCTTGATCTTGATGACTTGACCAACCCATCTTTGCTTGATGAGTCATCTCCAACAATTTCATGAGATTTTGAGAGGACTGATTGATGGATTTGATGACCTAAACTGTGACCTGGTTGGATCATTGGGAGAGGAGGGAGCTCATCAATCTCATGCTTAGCAGCATCAAGCAACCAGTCCACAACCTTGCTTGGTTGGTTGAGCCCTAACCTATCTTGAAGATCATAGAGCTGAATTGCAGTGGGGACTGAGAGCCTGACCCTCCTGTCTCTCAACCCTTTGATGGTACACACTTTGCTGTGCCGGTCCTTGCCTCCGAAGGCTCGCGAGACACGGACGATCCTTGGGTCTCTTGACCTTAACCAGTGCGCAGCTGGACCTGATGAAGATGAAGCCTTGAGGATCCTGTGGTTGATATTAGCAATCTTTTCCTCTCCTGGTAGTGAATTCGCTTCCTTTGGTTCTATATTCATCATCATTGATCTTCCATTAGTGCAATATCTATATTAACAACTCGAAAGAAAGGGGGTGTGCATTCGTTGGACCGGTCATTCGTCAATTTCCTCTTCAGTTATCAAATCTGCTGCATATGGACTCTTCTTGAGCTTTCTTGTGACCGTCTGTTTTTGAAATCTGTGAAGCAAAGAAGACAGAATCAGTTTATGTAAATTTTGAGTTTTTAGCCATCTTCCACATCCCTGAGATAGAATTCAAACAAAGATCAGTATAAACATCGAAAGACTTTTTTCATGGGGTTATTGTTTTCATGGAAATAAAGAAAAGTAGATAAATTATTGATATTCTGGAGAAATTTTCTTGAATTCGTTCAGATTGTAAGTTTACACCGCCAAATCTGCTTCTTACACTGTAGTCCAATGGACATCAACAAAGATTGTAAACATCAGTCAGTGATACAATTGCAAACTGAGTAAGCGAAATCCAGATCTAGAAGTTATCGATGAAGGAGCAAATGACTTACATGAACTTAGAGGTTACAGTGCGAAGCTCCTGTCATGTGAAGCATCGATCAGCTCGAAAAGCTTGATTATACTTCCCTGAAGGGAAAATTAATGACACCCAGCATGTCTTCCTTCTGTGCAATATACTTCTGTGTGGACACAGCTCTATGAAATTGAAAACAGCCACGGAAAATCGTGGAGAATAAGCTTGGCGCTGAAGTTCTAAGTCATACGGCGAAAAGAAAGATGCTGAATTCAATAATGTACTAGCACTCATAAAAGAAAACAGGAAAAAGCTATGGGGCATCCTCTGCCACGTGGCGTGTCGTGACATCCTTCAAACGGAACACGCTAGCCAGTGCCATATCGCATTCTCAGTCGTCGTTATAGAGCAATCATGGGCACAAAAGAAATATATGAGATGAGGGGCTAATAATCGCCATTTTCTAAGTGAGATGTTGTCAAGAACACAAAAAAGATTCCAGCAGAACTTGACTATCGCTTATAAACAAAGCTTGATAATTGAAACTAGGGGACCATTTTACATATAAATATGAAAAAAGTGATGAAGAAAGCGTTATCGACAGCTACAAAAAGATGTTTGGTGTGAATCTCCATCTTATGGTTATATGTGAGGCACGCCTAGTACTGAGGATAATGTTGGTGATGAAAAGTGAAACAATAAAACAGGACCAGAAGATATATCTTCGTTATTAGCAAACTTAATGTGTTTGCATTTTGTTGAGCACCCACCAAGCCCTTTTTTAACAATTACATCATGCCATAAGAAAAATTTGCAGCCAGTTCACATGGGCAAGAAGGATGATGACAGAAGACAAAAGCAGAAATTCACATAAATAAGTCCATTTCAGGGGCTCGAAAAAGTTGTGGCCTCTAGTTACAATGCAATGTCATCTTGATGTGTATGATGGCTACTGAGAGAGAGAGAGAGAGAGAGAGAGAGAGAGAGAGAGAGAGAGAGAGAGAGAGAGAGAGAGAGAGAGAGAGAGAGAGAGAGAGAAACCTTATAGGGGAGGGACCGAGCTTGCTGATTCTTTAATAAAATTCACTCAGAAGAAAGAGGACCACATGGGAGACTTTTCCCCTCAAGGGGGGAGAGAGAGAGAGAGAGAGAGAGAGAGAGAGAGAGAGAGAGAGACAGATCTTGCATTGAGCACAACTTGGTGTAAATGAGCCAAACACAGCCAACAGGCAGGTACAATTATCAAGTTAGTTATCTCTTCATAACCTAAAGTCTCTTCAGATAGATATCAAATTTGAAATGAGAGAGAGAGAGAGAGAGATTCAACTTTTTGGTTTCCATAGCTGAGAGAAGTTGCTGTTGAGACAAACTTTAAAACCCTAAAGAGTCTTGTTCATATGGTAAAGCTTAGCTTGTTATTATTGTTCCTGCTAGCCCTCAAAACTAGCAGAAACCCTAATTGTAAGTTGTTAAGTAGTTTAGCTCATATCTCCAGAGGGAAAATGGCAAGACTTGGACTAAATAGGAACCCATTATACAGCAACATAGCAATTTTCTTAGGGCCTAAATTTTTCCCAGCTGGAAAAGTGCACGTACACCCTAGTCATTGAATAGGATGCGCTTCTCTATCTAGCTCTTTGGTAAATGAACGGTGGAGTCATCCAAGTTAATGTTTAATTATCTTCAACCCATAAAAATATGGATATCATTTTAGTATCATCTGAAAGACTATTTAGCTGATTATTTTAGTATTATCTTAATCTTGCTTAAGATGTTAGAGAAGAGAATATCTTTTTGTTTTTGCTGATTAAAATCTCGTTGTAATGGAAACCTTGAATTTACGAATTTTAGTCAGGGCATTACCATAGTACGCAGCTTGATTAGTGGATAACCAAGCTTCAATAATATAGAAAATGAGTAATTTGATGGAGGTCTACCTGTTGCTAGGAGTGGAATTAGCTATAATGAGCTTAGACGTGGAACTTTTGGAAGGATTAATCTCTCTCGGGCACGTACATTTGTATAAGCAAAGCTTGTATTCTTTGTTTGTGCTGTCTCTCAAGTTTAGCAATATAATTTTAGATAACCCGGGAAGATACGATTCCATTGCGATAGACTTGTTAGAAGCAAGAAAAGAGGAGCATTTGAGGTTGGAAACTGCTCATGAAGAACCAGCTGAGCAGCCGCCCCGGAGGAGGGGGGGGGGGGGGGAAGAGTGCCTTTCACTTTAGTAAGCATTTTACAAACATGATGCCACACATCCATTGACTGTGTTATATATTCTGGTTTATAATTAATATACATTTTCAAATGATGAACTCTTTGAACGGATGCCCATACATGAATATGTTAGTTAATGTGAAATTAAGGTTCTTTTATCTTTCAAGCTTTAACACGAAACTTGTATTTTTCACAGTCTCGTTTTTTATTGCACAAGAGATAAAGTATTCAAAGTTCAAGTTAAACCTAAGCGCTAGTTGTACATACCGAATTCAATATCCTAATATCTCTACTTTGATAATGTTTACAGAAAGATCATTTTATACAAAAGCAACATGTCATATGACACGTTGGAACAATGATACGGATATAATTAAATGAAAAAATCTAATTAAATGTGCCGCCTATTATCACCGGTAAATATGCACATTGAAAATGTCGAATCAATTAAAGGAATAGTTGCACGGACGTCAACATGTCAAAGGATGTAGAAGGATGTAGAAGAGCATATCTCTTTTTGTCTTTTTCTCTGTTTCACTTGGGGGTCTGCCGTTTGCAGTATGAAGAGGATCTGTGAGAAGAGAAAAAGGGTCTCTTCTTCTTCTTCTAGGGTTTACTGATACTGACAGAGGCATTCCGCGGGAATCGAGAGAGAGAGAGAGAGAGAGAGAGAGAGTGTGAACTGTGGAACTGTGAGCTGCAGTTGATGCAGATTTACAGTAACAAGAGAGGAGAAAGATTATTTTCACTCAATGGATGGTCCCCCTGATCCTAGACACACCCAGTCTCTCTTTCCATTCTGAAATGATTTATCATTAACGTTTCTTACTTTTTATCAAGAAACTCTTGCAGGGAGTAATCACCTAGAACGAAGCCCGAGCTTCTGTCTCCCTCCAAAAAACACTTCCACACAGACACCCACCGATTTTTTCTGCTCGTCCATCAACATGGTCAGCCTTTGCGAGCCGCGTGAGTTCTTCTTTCGTTTTCTTTGTTTGGACCCCCATCGTCTCCGAGAAGCGAATCTTGAAAAGCATCGACGAAAATCACGTTCTTGGACCAATTGTCTTAATCTCTGTCCAATTTGGTGTCTTGCCTTGTCTACTTCAAAGCCGTCCATAGAATTTCCAGCACTAAGATCAGGTTGTCTTGATTTGGACTCATTCTTCCATTTATCAAGCCAAACCACAGCACATGCCGATAAATTTACATCAAATCACCCAATATGACTTGATTTAATATGTTACTTGCCACAACATATATCCATATGGCTTTTGAAGTGAGAAACTCAAGCTAGGAATTTGGAGAAAAAAAAATCGAAAAAAAGGCATTGGAATTAGGTTATCTCAAAACTATTCATACTGATATATTATTACACTAGAAATCGATTTTATGTCCTAAATCACTCGAATAAGTTAGGTAAAACACTTTTCATCAATATGCACTTTATGTAGGATATATAGTACTTTGAACTTAAAGTCATAATGCCAGGATTTACTCTATCTGTTTTCGCTATCATTATTGAAAATAGCTTGTAAATATTAATTTGATCATGATCACCGGTGTGCGGTCAGCCAATTGCTCAATTTATCTTCCAAAAAGTTTCAAAATCAACATCAGTGTTAATTATCTGTATGGAAAATGATTTAGGGCCAAGTTATTTGGCGGCCATTACGATGACTATATGCTGACTACTTAGAAAACCAAGGAAGAGCCATGGCCAATGCCAAACTTAGCTTCCTCATCAGTCATCAGTGGTTAGTTTGCTCATAGATAGGACCACCAATCCATCTAGTATGGCCTTTCTTCTCACTAGGCTCTGAATCTGAGTAGTCATGAAACTAATCATTTAATATCAGGGTCATTTGATTCAGGCTACAAGTTTGTTCATGATTCCAATTACACCTTTACTCATTTCAGACGATTTTGAATACAATGTCACTCTGTCAAGCCCTCAAGAAAAAGCTGAGCCAAAAACAGATGTGGTGCTCCACAAAGCATGAAAGTATATGTTTAAATAGATGATTATCAGTGAGCAGCAGAATGGTCCATTTAAAACTACTTCAGGAAATTAGTATGCCAAAAAGAAAACCGGAAAAGAAACATCTTCAGTGAAAGTGAAACAAAACTCCATTAATCATGGGAAAAAAAGTTGAAGAGTGACTAAAAACACGATTGAGAAATCACCTAATTAAAACTAAACTTATTATACGAATGACAATTCGATCCTAAACTTTTCTATTTTACCAACCTAGTTCTCAACCTTTTTGGAAAGTTCCATTGTAGTAATTCAGCCGATTTTTATTGGCAATCGCTGGTTTGGTGATTCATTTATCGTCGGTCATTCTACAATGTCAGTAATTTCGGCGAAAATTGGCCAAAATAACTATATTGAAACTTTGCATAGAGATTTAAGACTAAATTGAGAAAAAAATTAAAAATTTAAGACTAAATTGGCATTCGTACATAGTTTCATATAAGAGTTTGCGACATCGATAAATTTGTTGAGTAATTAGAAAGTTGGTTATTTTGAAGCCGCCTAATCAATGTAAAAGTAGATCAAATTCAAAATAGTTTTGGTAACCTAGAATTAGTGGGTTATTTTGTTGGAAGAAATAAGTATTCAAATACAATTTAGTATCTTCATAGAAGAGTTGGGTAATTTGAATAAAGTTGGTTGACCTAGTTGGCAATGTTTATTAAGTGGCTCGAATATGATTTGTTAAAAAAAAGTCAGTTAATATCTCAAATGAAGTCATTAATTTGATATAAGGGACAATTAATTCAATAAAAGTAGGTAAGTAATTACTTGAAAAGGTGGTAGTTCGGAATTGATCAAACAAGTATCGGTATGTTATCCAAATAACAGTCATTACACCTAAAATTAGCCATAACATAATCGAAGAAAAATGATAATTTAATCAAATCTTGGTTGATGACCTTGCACAAGAGCTGGTAGCTTTAAACCACTAACATGTTTGTAAGCTAGACCGGCCAAAAAAGATGATAGCCTATCAAAAATATCGGCTCTTTACAAAATAATCGAGTCCATAACTTAATACAAGAGTCAGTAACTTTCTAACAAGATATCGGACAAACAACGTATTGATAACTGATATTTCTACCAACGTCATTGGAAGGTCGATCAACGTCCCTAGGAGTTTATGAACACAGAAATCTTTTCCAATTTGTTTAAACGGACAAAGTAGGGTTTATGGAAAAGCAAATAGCTATTGGACCTGGTCCAGTTCCTTTCCTGTGGCGAGACAAAATTAAGCAATCTAAACACTATTTCCTTAAAGGGGTGCGATTCTATCAGACAACTAATTAAATAACTACATGAATAGCTATAAAATAAGCCCGTCTCTCTAGTCTACTCTGCCCAACCGGCGGAGCAACTGAAAAAGCGGAAAAGGGCAGGAAGATGATGCAACAAGTAGTGCAGGAGAGCATGCGCAGATTAAAAAAGAAAAAACCTAAAAGAGAAATTCTGCAGAGGTCCATTTTTGGAGGGGCAACATCAAAACGTCTCGTGAAATACGAGAAAAGATGGCGCATGAAAGATGATGGTCCGGTTTCATGATTGCCTTCCTTTTGCCTTTTTCCGTCCGTGTTCTTGTTCACTGCCTGAGGATCCCTTCCAACCTCGTGCACGAATTGTCAAAGTGGGTCGACGTACGGGACCTGCAAAGGAGAAAATTTTCAAGAATCGTTGCCCGTGCCTGTGGAGCGTGTGAAAGGTACGTCGTGGTCATCCTCCAAGCGATGTGTGTATGAGCTACATAGATCATGGGCAGCCACACATTCTCGCCAGGATAGGTTGACCTACATCCGGTGTGTGCTAAGCGAACGGGGGTCTTTGGGAAAGTTCTGTTTTTCCTTCATGGGTTGGGATTTGGGAATAAATTAAGAAGATAAACGAAGCAAAGTAGCTAACTTGCCATGAAGGGTCGGATTCCTAAAGGCAAGGGTCGAGAACCGAGAAGACTGAGGGCTTTGAAATGAAGTGATGGGTCTCGACGTTTATTCCGGGAGAACGCGGTATTGTCAGATTTCAGTATTTTGATTCTATGATGCTGCAATTTTTGGGCCACCAATCCTCAATGGCCCACGTTGACTTCATGAATTGAGGGTTGCATACTGTTCACTGCTGGCTATTCAAGCCATGTAAACCGGTTGCAGAGTTCATATTCACAGAAAAATGCAGCAAACACGATACTTTTGGTCCTTCACCGTCTTCAGTCCTGAGGTAAATGCTAAAGGTAAACAGAGGACTGCTTCACTTGAAAAAAAAAAGATGGAAAACGAAATTCCCAGCTCTGTGATCAGTATTGGCAGCAGAAAACCGGCAAAACCTGATGAGAACATAAGCCAGAAAGCAACAAAATGCTTGTTCAGATATCAGACGGTTGGAATGTTGAAAAGTGAAGCAGCCACTGTAAAGAATGATCATTTTATACAAAGGGACAGGAGTCTAATTTCTACACTTTTATTACAGCAGCTGAACCTAGAAAAACAAAACCTAAAAATACTGGTGTAAGATGCGGAAAAGAATATCTGCACTCTTCTGCAGCTTCATCGTAAAATGCCCTGACACCGAAGAATTCCCGTGGAGTAAGGGGGCCATCACAACTATGTTTCAACATCTATAGTATAGAAATTCTCAACCTAAAGGGCGTCTGACCAACCGAGTGGAAAAACCAACAATTACAGATAAATTACACCGGGGCCTTTGGAACACTTCCTATAAACTGCTATATCCCAGAAAACTTAGCGAGGGAGCTCTAACAAGAAGGGGGCTGAAGCTGTTTCAGGCGATGTACAACTTGCTTCATCATGGGCCTAGAAGAAAGAGAATCGACGGTGCAAACAACCGCCAAGTGTAGAACATCCACCAGATCGTCGTGGGGGCCCCCGTCCCACAAGCCTGCAGTGAAGAACTCCTTAGCACGACCACTTTGCAGAAGCATGCATGCCCATTGGACAATGTTGAAGCCATTCCCATATGAAGAGAACGAGGGGTCTAAAGCCTTCTTGTCTGAGAGCAACTCAAGAAGTACTACACCATAACTGTACACATCAGCCTTATCAGAGACACGGCATGTCATCGCATACTCAGGGGCCACATAGCCAAAGGTACCTGCCACCCCAGTAGTGGCATGAGTTTCTGAAGTCCCTAGTAGCCGAGCCAACCCAAAATCAGACAAGTACGCGTTGTAATCATCATCTAACAAGATGTTGCTAGGCTTGACGTCGCGGTGGAGGATTCGGGGTACGCATTCGTTGTGCAGGTAGGAAAGTGCACGAGCTACGTCTAAAGCAATCTTGTGAAGTACCCTCCAATCCACAGGCCTTGTCGACCTTTCTTTTATGAATTTCTCCAGATTACCACCAGGCAAATATTTGTAAATAAGGAACATCTCGGTCTCACTAGCATGATAACCAATCAAAGTAACCAGATTCCGATGGTGATGCCGTGCCAGGGTTTTAATCTCCGCACGAAACTGTTGGACCCCCTGACAACGGCCCACCGCCAGCCTCTTTATTGCCAACAATACCCCTGGCGAAATCTCTGCCTTGTATGTGGCTCCAAAACCACCACTACCGATGCAATTGCTTGCGTTGAAATTTCCTGTGGCTTGCACGACATTCTCAAATGTTAATGGGATCCCAATATCAATGAAAACGGACAGCTCCTTCTTGACAGAGCCGCAATTCGATTCTCTTGGTTTCCACTTCCTCGTGTAAACACATAGGCCAATCAAAGCCAGCAGCACGGAAACAATCGCTGAAGCAGAAACTATAGATGCTATTTGTATTGCATTAAAACCATTATTTCGAGAACTTGGCGGTTGAACTCCTGATGCCGAAGCTGCAAAATTCGTCGAACCATCCGCCCTCTGATAATCTGTTGATGGCCTCGTTGGGCAAGGCTGGCTAAAATGGTTTCCAATAACGTTATTACACTTCATCAACTTATCATTTAAGCGAAGAGGCCCAAACAGGTCATTGAATGACACATTGAACAAGGTGAGTGCCGTCGCATTCATCAAACCTGATGGGAGTTGCCCAGAGAGCTTATTGTTATCAAGCAGAAGAACAGTCAGATTCTTTAATTTCACGATGTCATTGGGTATTTGACCAGAGAGGGAGTTGAGTGAAAGATCCAGCACTTCTAAGAACTCAAGCTGCCCCAAGCTAGGTGGGATGGAGCCAGTAAGATTATTACCAGCCAAAGAAAGATATTTCAAACTGCTCAGTTGGCCTAGACTGGATGGGATCTGACCTTGTAATGAATTACGACTAAGATTTAACCCGACAAGAGATACCAGCTCTCCGAGACTTGGGGGAATAGAACCGGGAATTTTATTCTCAGATGCATCCAAAAGAATGAGCGATCGGCACGTCTTACCCATTCCAGACGGAATTGGAGCAGAGACTTTGTTGTAACTGATATTGATGGCAATTATGTCCAAGTTTTGACAGTTCTCAAATAGATTCTGAGGAAATGGTCCAGAAAGACTGTTCTCTCCAGCAAAAAGGGCATAAGTTCTTGAAGCATACGATCTTCTAGGGATAATCGGCATTGAGCTCAACGTTCCAGTGAAGTTATTGTGCCCAAAATTATGATATACGACAAAAGCACCATCTGCTGGAACTGATGGTAAAGGTAGACCGCCTTGAGCTCTATATGCAATTAATGACAAGTATCCAGTTGACCAGCTGATGGCATCGGAAGCATATCCATCAGTGGGAGATATGGAAAGACAGCTGCTATTATGGAATCTGGGTAGCGAACCAGACAGGGCATTTCCACTGACATCAAACACAGTCATACATGGAACTTCAATTTCTTCAGAAAGCTGGCCGTTCAACCTGTTTGAGCTCAGGTCAAGGAAAACCAACTTCTTGCAGTAACTGAATTGTTGTGGTACCCCTCCCGTAAGGTAATTCTGAGCCAAATTGACCATTTCCAAGTTGTCGCAAGTGCCCCAGTCAGTGGGAATCCTACCCTCCAGGTTTGTCCTCGGTGCCCACAATATGCCGAGCTTGGGTAGTTTTGTGATTCCCTCAGGAACTTTCCCTTGGAAGTAATTATACTCATCATTCATCGAACGAAATGTTGACAAGACACTCCCTTCTGCAGTATTCTTGTCTTCAAGTGGGTCCAGCAAATTCGAAAGCACAAGCACAGATAGATTACTGCAATTGCCCAGTTCAACGGGTATTGAACCGCTGAGAGTGTTCCTCGAAAGATCCAACACTTCGAGCTTCTTAAGCTGGCCAATTTCAGCTGGAATGACCTCCTCCAACATGTTGGAGTATAATAAAAGCGACCTCAACTCTGCACAACTCCCAATGGCACTTGAAATTCCACCGCCCAAGAAATTACCTGACAAATCCAAATGCTCCAGTTTGCTGCAATCATTCCCAATCTCGATAGGAAAGGAGCCAGTGAACTGATTGAACGACAGATAAACAGCCCTCACCCGACTAACAAATCCAGGTACGCTTCCATTCAAAGAATTTCCAGCTAGGTTCAAAACCTCCAAATTGGGAAAACTCGATATGGACATGGACAGTTCACCCGAGAACTGGTTGTACCCAAGATTGAGCACGCGCAGATTCCTCATCCCAACGAACTGAGCTGGCAAAGATCCAGTTAATGAGTTCCCCTCCAAATCAAGGACCTCCAGCTTCTCCATTCCCCAGATTTCAGCAGGCAACTGACCATACAGCCCACTAAAAGGAAGTGCCAAAACTCTGAGCTCGGTAAGCTTAGCAATCAAGGGCGACAACTTCCCTCCCAATTTCCCACCACTTCCCAAACAATTTCTCCTAACTCCACGCGCATAAAGAGGGAACTGGGCGGAATCAGCACAAAGGAACAAGCTTCCCTTACCTGGACCACCGCTGCCAGTGATGTTGAGCGACGAAACCCTAGAATCGAGGTCACAGGAGACGCCGAACCAACCGCAGTGACCGGACTCGCCGGCGCTCGAACTCCAGCCGGAGAGGAGCCCCGACGGGTCGGAGAAGGAGTTCTTGAGCTGGAGGAGGACCGATCCGTCGGAATCGCCCAGAGCGGCGACGAAGGAGAGAGCCAAGAACAGGAACAAAGCGGGTCCCACGGCGACGAGCGGCAATACTCGGAGAGCAGGAGCACCCATCTCCCAAACACCCCAAAGGGTGTTCCGAGACCCCGGAAAAGCTCGAGCCTTTTGCGTCCGCCGCCGGTTCTTGGAAGAGCCCCTTCCTCCCTCTTTCAGTGACGGGCGAAGCAGAGGAAGAAAACCCTAAGCTGGGTCGTCATGGCCATGGGGGGGGGAGGAGAGTCCAAGCCGTCGTCTGCGAGGAAAACGCGTAGGTCGAAGCTCTTTGCTTTGCTTTGGGTTGTGCGCTTCGTTCTTCTTTGTCGTCGTTCTTCTTTCTCCTCCTTCTTCCTCCTGGTCTTCACTGTTTCATTTTCCTCCAATAATTTTTTTTTCTCCACAAGAGACGCAGCAGTCAATAATTTCGTGTGCGTCCCTTGCGTTTTTCGTAGACGTCGATGTGGAGGTTTTGTCGTTTTGGTGGGGGGCTGGTGGGCCCCAGTGGAAATGCCTTGGTGTTGTGTGGGTCGTCCTCACTACTATTTCTTTTTTCCCTCCTTTTCTTTTCTTTCTCTCCTTCTTTTAATAATTATAAAAAGACATAATAATTAACAAGGGAAAAAAAAACATGCTTATTGACTCAATTACTTTGGGTTTCTTCTGTTTTTTTATATATTAATATGCTTCGTCTTTTCACGAATTGAATGATTCTTCAACTTGCAATTTTTTTTTTTATGCAAGTTTTTTTTTGTTCATCCAATAAATTCATATGCAATATATCTCAATAACTGGATAGTGATGATGTCTTCAAAAACCATGATAACTCATATAGATTAGGACATACGAGGCGATTCATATTAAAAACATGCACGGACGCCCTTTAATAACAAAGGAAAATAAAGTAAATTAATGAAAATATGTCTAGATCGAAAATGTAAACAGTCGATAAACACCGTTTCTTGGGATACGGTCGCCGTGGGGTTTCATACTTTTCTTGGAAGTTTTTTTTTCTCCGAAACATAAATTCGAAAAGGATGTGTAATTATTGAAACGAGTTGATAGCAATTGCAATGACGACTATTGACGGTGCCAACAATGGCATGCAACAAACAGCGACGACTACATGAGCAGTCACGATAGTAGAGCCGAGCTTATTATTGAGGATCAAGCAAGGCTCTAAGGTAAAGAAATGCATTCTTTCTAGTATTCATTTCTGACATAACAAACGAGAACGATGTTGTTACGTCTAATAAAAAAATCCATAAACCAACATTTATCTAAGGCACTTGCTGAGAAATTTAATGGATGAGATACGAGGTTTTTTCTTTTCAAATATGCGGGAGGGAAAAGGGTTTTGATTTATCTTGGGAGAAAAAGCAAGTGGATGAAGTGTCGAAGATTGGGTCTTTGCTTCGAAGCTTCTCTTTCTTAGGCCCTTTTTTTGATTTGTTCTCAATCTTCAAAAGGTTAATTTCACATCAATCGCCGGACCAATCAATACGTCGACCCGTCAAACCAAGGGCACGATGCGGTTGGTCGGGAGACTCCTCCTCGGAAGCCCGGCAGTCAAGACACCTCTGCACCACGAATGTATCCACGTCGGCAATACGATCATCTGTCGATTCATCCGACAAATTATATGTAAAAAAGAAGAAGTAATGATAATAAGAAAAGATTAAGGAAAAGACTAGGCGATTAGTTTTCTCAAAAGGGTGAGACACGCGTATGAAGATTTCATGCGAAACCCGATAAACTATGGAGAAAATATTAGGTGATCCGGAAGGATTTGACTCGAGAGCACGATGGCCCCCCAGTTGACACCGCCCTCGAGTCTTTCTCGTCATCGTTTCAACCGGCGATGAAAACTAGAACATGTTTCGGGTCATCCCGTCGCGAGTACGTATGTTCTTGGAAGCCGATCTGTCATCAATTCATTTAGAAATGATGGGTCGAGGGGGATCCGGGATTGGTTGCAGCACATCTTTCAGAAGATTCTTAACCCCACCAAAGAAATACGCTCGACGTTCTTTATCTCCAAGAAACCGGCGGAGTCCTCCTTCCAGTCGCCACCTGGGGATGAAGCCGAGTTTTATATTCTTGATTTCGCGTGCGTTCCATTAAGACAAGCCTCCCCCACTAAAACTAATCAAACCGGCTTTTCTTTGAATGTTTTGTCAATGGAGCGATCCGCACGTACTGTGTTGTTCTCGGGAATATACAGATGAGAACCAGAAGAGCATGATTCGGGGAAGGCTAATATCCGGACTCTCTATACGGGAGGAACGGACAGCGGTATAGAAATACAAGACAAAGCAGAAATGGGATGAAAACAGAGTATTTGACAACGAGAAACAGAGATGAAGATGAAGATGATATGAAGCTAAGATGAAGATGAAGATATGAAGCTAAGATGATGACGAAAAGATGATGTATATTCTCTGTATATCTCACAACAGAGAAGACGATTTCTTCTGAGAGCACAGATTACTCTTCTCTCTGTATGTTTACTCTTTTATTTACAAATTCCTCAACTAATCTTGTAAACTGACTAACAGATTGTTGTTACACATAAAACTGAATATAGTTTAACTATTGACTTGCATATGGTCGACTCATTTCTTTGTTTCTTCATTGCCGAGTCCATTTGATATAATCTTCTGCTCTCCATCAATCGGTGTCTTGGTAGTAGCCATAGGCTGTTGCTCCATAATACGCTTAACATCCCCCCCGCAAATTGGGAAGGGGTCGAGGGCCAATTCCCAATTTGATGCGTATAGGAAAATGAGTTAACCGAGACAAAGGCTTGGTAAAAATGTCAGCCAACTGACGTATACTCGGAATAAAATGTAGTCGAAGGGAACCAGAAGACACTTTCTCCCTGACAAAATGGAAATTGACTTCAATATGCTTGGTTCTAGCATGGAGAATAGGATTAGCCGTAAGGGATATAGCAGACTTGTTGTCACAGAAAAGCCTGCTAGGTGAGGATAAGAAAACACCAATATCACGGAGAACAAAACATATCCAAGTGAGCTCAGTAGTTGTAGAAGCAAGGGCTCTATACTCAGCCTTAGTAGAGGAACGAGAGACTGTAGGTTGCTTCTTTGCTGTCCATGAGATCATATTAAAGCCCATGAAGATACAAAATCATGTGGTTGACCGACGAGTAGAAATACACCCTGCCCAGTCAGCATCAAAAAACCCATAAAGATGTAATGAAGTATAAGCATGAAGGAAGAGTCCATACTGAAGGGTGCCCTTGACATAACGAAGCACTCGTTTAAGCTTAGTGAAGTCCCCAATATTAGGTTGTTGCATTTTCTGACATAAGTGATTAGTGGCAAATGCAAGATCAGGCCTAGTAAGAGTAAGGTACTGGAGACCACCCACGAGACTTTGATATTCAGCTGGATTGAAGAGAGGCTGATCATCATGAACCAATACCACAGCCTTTTGGGACAAAGGAGTAGAAGCTGGCTTGCAGTCCTTCATGTGAGCCCGAGTGAGAAGATCAAGAGCATATTTGGTTTGACACATGAAGAGATTAGTAGAGGTACGGTGGACTTCAATACCAAGAAAGTAATGTAAAGAACCAAGGTCTTTCATATGAAATTGTAAACTGAGAGATTTGATAAACTCGTTCAACAGAGTTGCTGAACTCCTTGTTAAAATAATATCATCCACATAAAGGAGTAGTAAAATTGTATCGAAACCAGCATGAAAGAAAAAGAGGGAGGGGTCAGCTGTACTACAATAGAAGCCCGCTTCAAGGAGAAATGTACTAAACTTGTCAAACCATGCACGAGGAGCCTGTCGAAGTCCATATAATGACTTTTTTAGAAGACAAACATGTTGGGGATACTGAGAAGATATAAAGCCTGAAGGCTGCTCCATATACACAGTCTCAGTTAAAGTACCATGGAGGAAAGCATTTTTAACATCCAGCTGATGAATCACCCAATCATTCTGTAATGCCACAGTAAGAACTATACGGATAATAGCATGTTTAATAATTGGACTGAAAGTCTCTGTGAAATCAAGTCCCTCCTCTTGATGAAAACCTTTGGCTACTAGCCGAGCCTTGAGTCTATCAAGGCTACCATCCGAAGCTAACTTGGTTTTGAAGACCCACTTGCAGCCTACTACATTCATTTGTGGGGTGCGAGGAACTAACATCCAGGTCTGATTTTTAGACAGGGCATCCATTTCTTCTTTCATTGCTAAATGCCAACCAAGATCAGCTAAAGCTGCTTTTACTGACTTAGGCTCAGATGGAACTTTATAATCAGCTAAGCAAGCATATTTCAAATTTGGTTTTACAATGCCAGACTTTGATCTGGTTTGCATAGAATGAGTAGAACGTGTATCTTGTGATGAAACTGAGGAAAGGAAAGGCTGCTCAAGAGAATTAGAGCCAGCATCAGGAAATATTTCAGTAATATGTGATAGTGATGGCTGAGTTGAAGTAATACATGATGAAGGAATGAGTTCAGGAGGAAGAGTAGACAGTGATGTTGCTGGCATAAGATTGTTGACTGAACTTTGAACATAATGTGAAGGAAGCATGGAAGATGATGACGATGAGTTTGTCATAGAATCCTTACTAGTGGTATCAAGAAAGGTAACTTCTTTGAGCCAGAGATTATACAAGTTGGTATGTTGAGCATAGTCAATAGATGCTAATTTGGAAAATGGAAAGAACTTCTCATCAAATATCACATGTCTACTAATATAGACACGACCAGTAGTTGGTAGAAGACATCTATATCCTTTATGTTTGTCACTATAACCCAAGAACACACATGTAAGTGACCTTGGATCAAACTTGTTTTGAGTATATGATCGAAGACAAGGATAGCATGCACAACCAAATACCCTAAGATGATCGTAAGTGGGCTATTTCTGGTAGAGTTTGCTATAAGGAGATTGCATTTGTAGCTTTGGAGTAGGAAGGAGATTAATGAGATAGTTGGCTGTGACAAATGCATCGACCCAAAATCTGAGTGGAGTCCTAGCATGATAAAGCATAGACAAACCAAGTTCTACCACATGTCGATGCTTCCTCTCAGAAAGTCCATTCTGAGCAGGTGTGTGAGGACAGGACAGATATTGTTTAATACCACAAGTCTGTAAGAGAAGCTGAAACTTTTGGCTTACAAATTCACCTCCACTATCACATTGAAAATATTTGATCTTGCTATCAAATTGATTCTCTACTTGTCTTTGAAACAAGACAAAGATATCATAAAAGTCTGACTTCAGTTTCATTGGGTAAAGCCAGCTATACCGAGACCAATTATCCACAAAAAGAACATAGTACTTGAATTGTTGAACAGAATTCACTGGAGCACGACCCCAGACATCACAATGTATTCTTTCTAAGGGTCTCAAAGAAATAGAGTCTTATACAAAGAAAGACAAGGCACTACTCTTAACAATTCGACAACTCTGACACTAAGTTTGTGACTTAGAATTACAAGAGATCAACTTTTGAGTTTGTAAAACCTTCAGTGTTTTCATATTTGTATGAGCTAACCTTTGATGCCAAATATCTTCTCCCACAGTTCTGTGTCTCTGAGTAAAGTAGGCCACAGTAGTTGGTTGATCCACTCGATAAAGCCCTCTAATTTTCTTGCCCAGCAACACTGTTGTGTTGGTTTGATGATCCTTAACATAGACCCCAGTTTTGTCAAACACAAATGAACATGGATAGTCATCAGTCAATTTGGAAACTGATAAGAGATTTTTTTTTAATTTCAGGAACTATAAGCACATCATTCAAGGGCAATGTATTTAACTGAGTATGTAATACAATATCTCCAGTAAATGTAATAGGCAAGTGTCACGGGTCGATTCTTTATCTTGCGTTCCCGAGCCCGTGCGGCCTTAGGAAAGTGATTCCCAAGTCAGCCTAGCCGATCGGATCGGGGTTAATTCACAAGAGGATCAAGTCGGATCGAGAGAATTGAGAGGAGAATGGGGGACTTTGTATTGATCGACCGAACATTACAAAAAGAGGGGTCGGGCCCCTTTTATACAAGCTTTCGATCAAGGGGGATCGGCCGAGCTAGCCGTTAGAGAGCCGTTGCTTGTCCCATCATCAGCCCGTTGGAGCCTGCAGTGACCGTTGGGGATCAGCCGGGTCGAGCGGATCGGTTCGTTGGATCGGCCGGATCGATCGGGATCGATCGGGTGCATCGGCCGGATCGATCGGATCGATCCTGATCGATCGGATCAGTCGGTGGATCGATCGGGATCGATCAGTTGATCGATTAGGGTCGATCGGATCGATTGTCTTCGGTCCAAGGGATCGATCAGGGATCGGGTGAGGTCGTTCGAAGGTCCTCACGGATCGATCCCAAGGTTCGTCCGTGGATCAGTCGATCGGTTCTTCTTGGATCGTAGCAGATTGATCCTCGATCGATCCCATGGATCGGAGTGATCGCTAGGGATCGATCCTTGTCGGGTCTGAGGGGCTGTCCCTGATCGAGCACCGATCGGGTCATGATCCATCCGTGGTCGGGGCGTGGCCCGTCCGTGATCCATCCGTGATAGGGTCATGATCCATCCGTGGTAGGGTCGTGGCCCGGCCGTGACTCATCCGTTCGGGGCAATGGCCGATCCAAGGATCGGACGCTGGATGTGCGTGGATCAATCCTTGGATCGGTGCGGGTCTGAGCGGTTAGGACGGCTATGGCCGGGTGAACACCCGGTCCGTGTCACAAGCATGAACCATTTCCAACCATAACAGTATCATGGCCATCATATGTAATAGGTTTATGAAGCATACCGGCATTGGCAGTAATATGAGCTGTTGCTCTAGTGTCGGGGTACCATTCACTACCTCCTGTATCTTCAACATGCATCATAGTTAAAGCTGTGGGAATCTCCTCAGCTTGATAAGAATTATCAAATCTATACCAACAATGAAGAGCATCATGCCCTGGACGTCTGCAAATCTAACATTCAAGCCGAACATTTGCTATTGATTTATCATCTTGTTCATACTTAGAAGAAGTCAGTTTAGCAGATGGAAATTATTTGACATTTTGGTATCTCTGAGAAGTGCCAACATATGGTCGAAAACCTGTCCCAGAACCAAAACTAGAGACATTATTATATGGCTTAGTACGATATGTCTCTTGTTGATGAACCAAGTTATTTGGTTTGTAGTTCATGGTTCTTCCAGAAAATCCATTGCCACGATTTCTGTCACGCCCCGGTCTCGAGCTCGCGACAGTCCCCGAAGATGGTCCTCACCGGTCAATAAATTCGCGACGTTCCCAGGATTAATCATCGACCAATTTAAAATTAATTAATTAACTAAATAATTACGCAGCAGAAACAAATGAATAATCCCGGACAAACCCTGGGGTGTCTGAAAACCTCTTAATTTAAACAGATTGATCCAGTAATTATAACCAACCGTACGAAGGTCAACCCATTAATGATACAATCAAAAATCATGGAGGAGGGGTTAATCAGGTGTCTCTCAAAATATCCCTAACTAATCACAACAAAATAAACTAACTTCTCGGCATCACTAGGCTCCTCTAGCCTCACCTGGCCCTCGGGGAGAGATTCCATGATCTAGACCTGTAAAAAGGGTTAAACAACAACAATGAGATAAATCTCAATGAGTTTATAACCTAATCCTCGATTAGGAGGGCCCTCACTCTAGGGTCCATATCCAATTAAGTAACTTAACTCTCGTACCATGGTTGATTGGTTCACATCTCTAATTAACTCACTAGTCCTCACTCCACACACGTCAAGGGCTTCCAAGCCCTATCGTCTCTCCCCATGCTAGTCCCAACAGTCGATGGATCAATTTATCAAATAAAGACAAATAACTAACAAACAACCAATCAATTACTCAATTAAAATTGACTTAAATATATATCAACCACAATCAATTATCAACCACAATCCAATGCCAACCACAGTCAATGGTCAATCGCAATCAATAACCAATCACATCCAATTGCAGAATCAATGGCATCAAATAACCAGTATAATTGGATAGTTGAATTTCCAGAATAAATCTCAATTTAGGTAATTCAAAATTTCAGTAAATAAATTCTAATTGTGTAAATTACCAATCTAATCGCGCCCAGCTAATTATCAAAATTAACTCAAGCCATTAAATCATCAAATTGTCTGTCATTTCTATAATTTAGTAAAATACCCCTTAAAATCCCCATTAGGCTAAAAATAGCCGAAATTAGGACAATCAACAGTAATTCTAAAAATTACTAAATCAACTCCAATAACTAATAAACCAAATAACTAGAGCTAACAAATCACCAATTTGTCCTCTAGCTATGCAATTCTACTAAATCATCCCTAATTGGCTAAAATTTCTAAATCACCACTAAATCCTCCAAAATCACTAAATTAAATTCCTAATCGGTCAATTGACCCCCTAATCACTCAATTGACTAACAATTTCACTCAATTAAGCCAATAATTAACTACTAGAGCGTGTAACCGCCCTAATTGGGGATTAGGAGGAGACTCACCTCGAATTGCGTCTTCAAGCGACTGGAGGCGGTCCGCGAATTTTCCTTATTTTCTTTCCTTCCCTTTTTTTATTTCTTATTTCTCCTTTTTCTTTTGCTTCTTTTTCCTTTTTCTTTTCTTCTTTTTCTTCCTTTTCTTTTCTTCATTTTTCCTCTTGGGCCGAGCTGGGTTGACCAGGGCCCATTAACTCTGGCCCAACACTCTAGAGGGAGGCCCACGCTCAAGGCCCCCACACCGGCGCCGGCGAGGGTTCTGGCGACCCTCTGGCGAGACTCCTGCGAGGGCGGCGGTGGCAATAAAGTGGCTGATCGACTGGGCATGATGGCGGGGGCATCAGGGTGGACGAGGAGGCTCGAACCGACGGTAAACTGCGATTGGTTGAAGGCTCCAGGTAAGGAAAACGGGACAAGAGAGGCTCGGGGCAGTGAGGGACGATCAACGACGGACGGCAACCACGGCGACTGGTCGGTGGCTCGCGAGGCAGAGGCGACGACGCTGGGGCGATGGACAACGAGGCAGGAGCTCAAGTGGTGGCACGCACGAGCAGAACATAAACATAGCGAGCAAGGATGGCTTCCGGCGAGCTTGAGCAAGAAGCGGGTGTCGAGAGCTAGGCCAAAGCTAGACAAGGCGAAGCTAGCGGCGATGGTGACGAGCAAAGAGGAGTGCGACGTCCGATGAGATGAAGCAGACCGAGCAACCCTCGTCCAAGACGCAGAAATCGCGAGGAAGAAGATGAAGACTCGGGTGTATGCGAGAGAGAGAGAGAGAGAGAGAGAGAGAGAGAGAGAGAGAGAGAGAGAGAATTAATGGTGGGTGGGGGCAGGGAAAACGTGTGGGGGAAGTCAAAAGAAGAGATAAGATGGCAGGGGAATTCGGCCGAAGAAAGAGGGAGATAGGAGGAGAGAGAAAAGGGAAATGTCAAAGTATGGGGAAAACAAAAAGAAGAGGGGAGAGAGAGGATAAGAACAATTGAATAAAAGCTCATAAAATTTGAGCTGTTACAATTTCTATTATTGAAAGAACCTCTACCATAGCCTCTTCCTCTATTACTATGAACTCTTGATCCTTCAAAAGCTGAGAAATGCCATTCAGATTCTTCTCCCTGCTCATCTTTTTTACTTGCTCCTGACCTTCTTTGTCCAAGATAGGCCATATTAGAATTGTGTAGATTACATGAATAGCTTTGTAATAGTGTTTCAAATCTCTCTAGCTGAGATATTACCTCATCATATTCCGGCTGTGGCTTTAGACAATATATTGTTGTTCTAAAGCTCTCATACTCTGGACCTAAACCCTCCAGTACACCAAACATCTTGGTGGTTTCATCTAAGGGCTTTCCAATAGCATTTAACTGGTCACAGATCATTTTATACTCACGAAGATAAACCAACAAAGTTCTATCACGTTTTTGACAAGATTGGAGCTTCCCTCTTAATTCAAACTCCCTTGCAATTGATTTCTGTGTAAATCTATTTAGTAAAGTTTGCCATACCTCATGTGCTGTTTCCAAACCAATGATGATGCTCAGAATACTTTCGGTCACTGCACCACTGATCCAAGAGGATATCAGCTGATATGTTCTTGTCCAATCAATGTAGTCTGGATTCATAACTTCTGATTCACTTCCATTATCCTCAACACGTAGCAATCGAGCAGGTGGCAAAATCTCACCACTGATGAAACCAAACAATTATTGACTTTTCAAGAATCTATGAAATTGCACTTGCCAAAGCAAGAAATTATCTTCAGCCAATTTGATCGTAACAAAGTTTGAAATATTAACATGGATGGGAAAGGGGTATTTCGTGATTCTTGAAGCCATTTTTGCTGTGCTCTTAGAGAAGACTCTGATACCATATAGAAATACAAGACAAAGCAGAAATGGGATGAAAATAGAGTATTTGACAACGAGAAACAGAGATGAAGCTAAGATGAAGATATGACGCTAAGATGATGACGAAAAGATGATGTATATTCTCTGTATATCTCACAACAAAGAAGACGATTTCTTCTGAGAGCACAGATTGCTCTTCTCTCTGTATGTTTACTCTTTTATTTACAAATTCCTCAACTAATCTTGTAAACTGACTAACAGATTGTTGTTACACATAAAACTGAATACAGTTTAACTATTGACTTGCATATGGTCGACTCATTTCTTTGTTTCTTCATTGCCGAGTCTATTTGATATAATCTTCTGCTCTCCATCAATCGGTGTCTTGGTAGTAGCCATAGGCTGTTGCTCCATAATACGCTTAACAAGCGGTACAGATGTCTAAACTATAGCCATTATTGCAGGAGTTGGTCGTATGATTCACCGACTGATGTTCCCGAGTGACGGGTTAATGTCGGTTCCAGTGTAGGTGGTCCAGGGCTGGAGCGAGTAGCGCGATTGCACCGCCAGTTGCAAAGTTCGTAGCAGTTCTCTTTTCCGTGTCTTACAGAAGGAAGCTACTGCGATCCGTATGCAAGCAAAAGCTGAGGCAACTTCAATGGCCTAATTCTGTTTCGATGTCTTAGATGGCAGAATCTTAACTGGCTGCTCACGGAATCTGTTTAAGTCTCTTTCTGATGTTTCTGTGGATGGCCATTTTTCATGGGATACAGAAGTTACTTATGCGTCTCTGTGTATTTATATGCTTCGACCATGCTCAGCACTTATCTGCTAGCATGAACTTTGAAGACTGGAAGCATGTGCAGTTAGAATGTCTACTACAGCTTTAACACAGAGCAGCGAGTCTTCTGAATTAGTCCTGGTTCCAGGACTGACCAAAACCGACTTAATATTACAACACTCAAGGCCATATATCCTCAGCGGAATTAGTTTAGTACTCGAGTTCATCTTCAAGGAGTTTACACACCGAGAGCTATACGGGGATCTTAGCACGTTTTCTAGCCTCTAGAGAGTCAACAGGAATTGTGTTGGCGGCGCATCAGATTCTGCGACGGCATCATTTTTGTATATGAACTTCCGTCGCCTTTTGGCGCATTAAGTTGCTTCTGTCGACAACCATTTGTCGCAGATATGAAGTGATATAACTTATTTGAATATCATGCGCCAGATCTAACCACACATTGGAAGCAAGGAGAGAACTCGGGAAAATGAGGTAGAGAGGGTGTGAGAATTAATCGCCTTTTACATATATAATCATCTTCTCTGAAACTCCCACGAGATTCATAATCGCTACTCCTAATTACCATCTCTCTTTCACTCTATAATTCAAGTTAATCCACATGACGCAAGTGTGCAAGCCGACCATAGCTAAGCACAATGCACATGCTAAGGTATCGTTAGATCCGCAATGCTCGATAGTAGCACGCATGTGATTCAGGCCTATTACTGTATCTAAAGGGAAGAGAGACACTTAAACTCTCGGTAATATTGACGAAATGGACAGGCACCGACGGACAACAGCGCGACATGTCTGCAATCTCACTTCGACTTGAGAGAGATCGAACAGCGGAACGAACAGCAAGAGAAGCAGGAGAACCAGTTGGTCAACGTAGTCCTTGCTGTTGTTGCCTGCCTTGGCTGAGATTGCTCTGGCAATAACTCCGGAGAGTGTTCTTTCTTCGATTCCACCTTCATCGAGACCTTCTTTCCTTCTGACGTCCCTCCCAGTCTGACACGAACAAAGTCCGATTGTTAGGCTATGGCGACCGGTAAAAAACAATAGTCAGACATGCCAAATCGGGACTTTTTGATTCCAAGAGGACAGTTTGTATGCTGAACAAAAACAAATCTATTTGCTCATTGAAATAGACTATGCACTGAATCAAGAAGTGAAAAGCTGACAAATAATAGAAAGAAAACAAAAATGTGCATCTTATGCACAAGATAGGGAATGACACAGTAAACCCAACTGTCTTGTGGAGAATTAAACTACCTGATGCGCTAAACGCTACCTGTTACTGATTGATCTTGAACTTATTCGCTATGACTGGCAGAAAGAAGCTAAAACTAAATGAAATTGCAGCTTACATTGGGAATGCAAAAGAAGCGGTGCTCGTGCCGCTCCCATCAGATCGTGTAGACATGCTCGTAGAATTTCTGACATCCTCAGTAGGTTGCATCTTTTCCCTAGCTATGTCACCTTCTCCTTTCTTGATATCGGCATTGCTGGTTCTTGGAGACACGCAGTCCGGAAGTACTTCAGTTATTTTAGGTGATGGCTTCACTAAATCAGCAATCTGGGTCGCGGACGATGATCTCGCGCTTTCCTGATGAGGACCCACGGCCTCTGCCACGGGGGGCAGGGCTGTCGGGACATTGAACTCCTCGTCGAGCTTGGTTAATTCACCCGATTTATACAGCAAAAAAGCCTGATCCTTAGAGAAGCTGTTGTTTCCCATGTGAATGCTAAACAAGGACTCGTTAGAAGCAACGCTCCAATCCATCGGGTTCGCTGGCTTGCTACTAAAGACGGTTGACGGAATCCTATTCGGGTCATAGCCAGCGGGTCGTCCTGCCATGTAACTTAAGGGAAGCGTAGAGGTGATCTCGCTCTGTGTGCTCGAGATTGGAGCTTGAGCATAACTCTCTGATGGGAAGAGCCCTTCGAGCTCTTGCGAAGACTGGTTCGATTTTGTCATGGAATCGCTCTCATCTCGTTCAGTCAGGGTTGAATCTGACAAAGAGTTGGACTCAGATGAAGAAGAGGAAGAAGAAGAAGCAGCTTCCTTCGTCGGTAGTGTATGAGTTTCATTGCAGGTAACGTCGAAATGAACCTTCGACTGCTTACTACTCTCCCTCTCAGCCTCTCTATCCATAGTATTCCTGATCTCAAGATACCAAAGCCCTCGGAGATCCTACACTGAGCCATTAAAGGGTTAAGATAAGCTACGCAAATCAATGAAGTTGAATCATTTTCCTGAATCACAGCAAATAATTCAATGAATAGCATGGTTCTAGCAGTATCAGGAAGCCGGTGGCTGAACAAGCACATATACAAATTAGTACACACGCATTTTAACTTGGGGACCAGAGGAAAAGTCCATTCCAAGGCAATTCAGCTTATGGTTAAGATCCACCCCATAACTTTCAAAGCTCTTGAGGCTTTGTGAGCCGGAATTTCATATGAAGGATGCGTTCTCTTCGCAACTGAGAATCGTTGATGCAGATACAAATTTCCCTTTGGAAGCAGGGGCGTGGAAGAAATGCAGAACGAGGACCCTACAGCTTAGTAGGCCACGACCGCCCGTCGAACTTCTCCTAATAAGATAAGTGGCGCAGCACACAGTCGCATCATGCACATCGCTCTTGCCATGATTAATCATTCACCGATCAATATGGCTCAATCCACAGAATGTCACAATCTAAATGACCAGACGTTTCTATAAATACCCAAGGATCACGAAACCGAAAACGAATCGGCAAGATGAGCGGGGCAACGTACCAGAAGGTGAAGCTCCAGATGATGGAATCAGATCGAGGCAGGCCTGAGTCTCCGCGCGGCGAATCACCCAACCGGGTCGCGGGGGATCTCGAGTGCCATGATCACCGGAAGGAGATCAAGAAAGGAGGGGGAGGGGAGGATGGGGACAACGAGGGGTTTGTGAGCTTGATGGGTGATGAGAAGGGGAATGAGAAAAGGGAGTCAAGGAAAGAAAAGGAAGGCGCGGAGATGATTTCGGTGCTTATAGTTCACGCGGGAGACAGAGAGAGAGGATTTGTTCCTGCGCGACAAAGAGAAATTGTAACCGCATTAACCGTTTTTCGAACTGAGCTCGCGTTTTTACGGTTCGGCAGCAAACGTAACACGGGGATTGGGACTTCCCCCTTTGACTTTTCAAGGCTCGAAAATAAGACAAAAAAGGTTTTCGACGACGAACAATATTGACTGCAAAAAAAGGAGTTTGTTCATAGGGATAACGACGTCAATGATGCGTAAACTTATGCTCAATATGCAATATGATCTCCAAGCTTTTAATTTGTTTAATGTGATCCTCAAACTTTAGTTAAGGTTCATGGACTATATTGCATATTAGATCAAAAGTTCATGAAATATTTGTGTCATTTTTCCTAATTTGAAAAAAAAAATCTTGAATTTTCTTATTTCTATAGTCATTGAAGTCAAGGGAAAGAGTCGTAGTGCAATGACTAGGTATACCGATTCAATGGAGAAAGGAATACCTTTCGGGAGGACGAAAGAGAGGTCTATCTCCAAAGGAAAGTCTTTAGAACTTTATCGAGGTCAACAGCGAATCGTGTATAGGGTTTTAAGAGAGCGGAACCAACCATGGGACAAGAGCTACGAGATTACCCCTTTCATTTTGTTTTCGTGTTGGTAAATTTCTAGGGTTTTTGCTAAGTTGTAAATATAATTGATAAAGATATGACTCGGTAGATTGCTTGTCTAGTAACTTCTTTATAATTTTTTACCTTTATTTGGTTGTTTACAAATAACTCACGATATTATTAAATTATCGATTTTCATTAGTGTAGCTAAAGAATGTGCTAAAAGGTTCCGGTTCATACGTGAAATTATTGACCTCAAATGGAATGGGCTATCCATTTTCTCAAGTGAAGTTAGTGTCTCATCTTGAGCTACAAACTTTTATTTGAGCTATTTAGTAATGTTTATTCGATCGATTTCGACTTATCAGTTTGCAAAAAGTTTATTAGTTTTCGTGGGAATTGCCTACACTTTTATAAACCACCTATCTTCTTCGAAGTAGAATGAGCCAAATATTTCAAGAACCCTCAATGAAATATAACAGTGGAATTTTGGGGATAGGACACCTCCCAATGTAAGGACAAGAAAGGTCCGGTTTCATAACATTATCCAACAAAGAACCCCTCTGCCTGAACACAGCCTCTCGGTTTGCAGTTGAAGATTACACATGATATCAATGGAAAGAGCCTTGCAGATGCAGATTCGATGCGTCGCAGCACGGAACCAGAGCGGTAAGCTCTTCTCTTTTACCCTTTTCTTGCCGCGTAGCCTCGGGGCTTCGCAAGTCCCCCGGCATCTCTCCAAACTAGTGCCTTTTCGAATTCCAGGACCTTACGTGATTCTGGAGCTGGACTCTGAGAACTAAAAGTTTTTGTTCATTGATAGGATTAGCGTTTCGGACTGGGATGCTGATTGTTTTTTTTTTCCCTTTGGATATTCACTGAGTGGCAGTCCGAAAAATGATGCGCGGGTGGTGTTAGCCTTTTCATGAGAGAGTACCGAAGACAACTAACTCTTCAATGCTAAATCTCTAGAAGGAATAAGAGGAACTAGCTGATCAATCTGATAGGGTCTTCGCAAATTAAAAACATGAAGATGCCAGTAAGCATTAATTTCTTCTTTTCAACCAGGCATTGGTTAAAGAATTTAACATCTGTGTAATTTACATAGTATAGTCATCGCAACAAGGTATACATGGGGACTGATTGAATCACATAGCTTATGTTTATGACACTATAGAGTAAAATGGCATGTAATATGATAATATGATGGACTGAGAGGATTGTATCTCATTCGGCTATTATGTAATCACTGATAGAGTGATTGTTCTAATATCTGGGCTTTGCTTTGTTGCAGGTGAATCGACTTCAAGGAACAAAATGTGGTCCTCCTTCATTGAAGCAAATTCAGTAGGCGCCGTTCAGTTCTCTCGTCCCTCCAAACACCTCAAACTGCACAAGACCGAGAACCATCTGAAAAACATAGAGAAGGTACGTGTACATCTGTGTGTCGTTCTTTGTCGTTTAGGCAAAGGGTCCAGGATCTGCTTCTTGTTGTTTCATTTCTACAGAAAAAAGGTCATTTTTTCTGGGTCAAGTTGCTTAATTATGTTCCTTCTCCACAAAGAATGATCAAACTTCAAGGAGTCTCGTCCAATGTGCTAGTCTTTATTATGCTCAGATATTTGCAAGCAGGCGGAGCAGGGCGTATCAGCGCACTGAGACTTACGTACTACTGGAACCAGGACAAGAAGAGAGATTCGTGTCCGAGGAAGAGCTAAAGGCCAAGCTCAAAGATTGGCTGGAGAACTGGCCGCGCAAATCTCTCCCTACTGACCTCGCTCGATATGAAACTCTTGACGATGCCGTCTCTTACCTTGTGAGCTCTGTTTGTGAGCTGGAAGTAGATGGTGATGTGGGCTCAATCCAATGGTACGAGGTCCGCCTAGAGTGACTGAAGCAATGGCCAGAACATAAATTAGCGTACTCCACTGTATTTCTTAGATACATGAAGCACTTGTATGGTCTTCGGTAAATTACTTTGACACTTCATTGAATGGAATAACTTAATCGGAGCAACGTTGAAGCAGAAGTCATTTTCATTGGTAACTTCTTTGTTGTTGTTCTTTAGAGTTTATCAGAAGAGTGCACTGAACATAGTGGAGCAGCAACAGAGCATTAATTTCCACGCGACATTGCATTATGTGACAGAGAATTGTCTTATCAAAAGAATACTACAATCAGATTGGTACATCGTTCAAAAGGAAAAACAAGTTGAGCTTCCCCACAAAATCCCAGAAGACTCTTTCTGCATCGCCAACAGTGCAGGATATTCGATCTCATGTTATATCCGATACGACGTGCCGAGTCGCATAATCATTCACTTCGGAGTTAATGAAAGAGACCCGCATCTTGAACCCGCAAGTCCGGAACCTGTAATTTGGCCAAATTTGGATCCGAACCATCAGAAACCCCAGAAATTGCTGACAGCAAAAAACAAGTCCTAGGCAAGCAAAACCATGTTTGGTAAGCGATGCTATTGAAAAGTTGTAAAGACCTTGAGCTGATCTTTGCTAGGAGGCAAGACGACTTTTCTGCTTCGGGCAAGGAGGCCTTTTGTGACGGGAGACACCATCAGATCAGTTGGGCTCCGATACCTTCGCACGAAAAAAATGCACAAACCAGTTTCAGACGGAAACTCTCGCAAAAACGAAACCCGCTACGGATTGCTAACACGAGAGGAGCGGGCAGGCAAACCCTCGATCCAATACCTTTCGGGGTACTTGAAAGCCTTGGGGACTTTGAGGCGATCCGGGGTGCTGGGCTTGCGCAGCTCGCCGGGGACCGGAGAAAACCGACAACTTTCTTGTGATTGCGGGGGTTTCGGAGGCGGAGTCAAGCACTTGTGGTCCAAGTTGGCGTTCTTGTTGTTGTCCTCCGATAGGACCGTGACGTCAACCGGCGAATCAAGCACCTGCTGCTTCTCCATAGCCTCTGTATATAAGTTGATTAAACTAGACTGGGTCGATGTATGAGCCACCACAGCAGAGAGAGAGAGAGAGAGAGAGAGAGAGAGGGCGTTGAATTGAATGATGTGTGTTTGTGGTGGGGTTGTATTTGAGCAGAGAGGAAGGAGATGGCGGCGGGGTTGTTACCGTTTATGGATGACGAAGATGGGGGACTATTTCCAACGGTCAAATTTGGTGTCCCCTGGCTTTGTATCATCTGACTGTGGAATGGGCCGTGCCAGCCACAGCACAGAGGCCCATTGGGCCACATGAGCATGATTTTGGGCTGGCTTGGACAAGCCACATTTACTTTTTTAAAAGTTTGGTGCGATCTGGTCGGGATTGTAGCGGACCGATTTGGCCCAAAGAATATAAATAAAAGTTCTTGGAAAAAAGGAAAAAGCCTAAAGAGCTTCGAACTTGCGATACGGTCCTACTAAACCCTTTGATTTGATTAATTTAGTTTCACACCATTCAACAATTTGTTAATATAATCCTTCTAGATAATTTTGGCCATAAATTCATAGACCTAATGTCGACCGTCTTATAGGGTACGGTCGTCGGCGACATAGATAATTTTTGCAAATTTTTTATGATATGTATAATCTTTTTCTTTTTTTTTCACTCAATTTTCCTTTTCTTTAATTTAATATATCTTTTCTATTCCTTTTTCTTATTTCCCTCTACCATATCTGGAGAGAGGGTCATCGGCCCTGGCTGGCCACAATTAGAACAAAAAAAAAGAACATAAAGAGAAAACATCATTAAAAAATAATCAATATCAGTGCCGGCTATGTCATATCAGACGGTCGATATCCACGTTGTCGATTACCCTCCTCACATTTCCATACTTATCATTCTTGGTTTTTACAGTGGGTTTCAAATTGCATCTCACATCCAAACATAATCTACCACCTTACCGTTTTATTTCCCAAACAAAGAAAAACTCAACACTCATCCCTCTCTCTCTCTCTCTCTCTCTCTCTCCACTCGAGAGGCTTGCTCAGTCCAACACAACCTACCGCCGCCGCATCTCTCCCTCTCCGTCGCGCTAGCCACCACGACCCTTTCGAAGGTCATCGCCTACCTCATATTGATCCGGCGACACTCTCCTCTCCAACTCAAGACTAGATTGCGGTACGATGATCTTGACATGGCGGCCGTGATTGCCACGGCCGAACCCTGCCATTAAACCTTAGCGTGGCCTCACCATCTTTCCCCACATACAAAGACACGGATCGTAGATGGGGGCAATCGACGGGCGAGGGTTTTGTTCTCAGAGGGTTGGTTCCCGGTCGTTGTCGTGTCGTATTGCTGCTTGTGAGGAGAGAGCATCGATAGCATAAGAGATCGAGGAAGAGAGAGTTTGTATGTAAATCGTGGATTCGCACAAGATGAATTTGTCCATTTCAAATTGCGAAGATGCAAAGCATAGATTTTAAAACGTAGAGAGGATATTTGATACTAGATATCGAAGCCGGGGACGATGGTAAGATGGGAGTATGGTTTCCGCACTCGCTAAGGGAAAAAACATTACGACCGTGATTTCCTCGTAAGACGCGAAATGAACGTCCTCAGAAGGAGATCAATGGAAAGCGCGATTCTCTCCCAACGTTGGTCTTCTACCCACGTCCCGACAAAGTGGAAAACTCTTAAAGGCTTGTCACCGCACCCGCGTGGACCGGGAAGTCAAAGCTGCCAAAGGGTGCGAGCAAAAGATAGATGGGGCGGACAAAAAGATAGATACAGAAGAAGCACCTGTGAGAATCAATCATTGCATAAGATGGGTCGGTTTTAGGAGCGACGATTCCGCAATGGGAATCGCCGCCTGACCCTCCAAGGCCTTCACAGAGAGAGAGAGAGAGAGAGAGGGAGAGAAAGAAAGTCCTTTCAGTTTCAGTGCGCTTCTTTTCTCTGCTTCGTCCGTACATCGTCTCCGTCGTCGTCTTCTTTTCCTGGCACATGTGTATTCTTATTCTAATCGGTTCCGTCTTCGCCAAACGTTTTGACTGCTCGCGCTTTGCTGCTTTGTTTTTAGCCTCTAGGATCAGATCTTTGGGAAAAGGTCATCCTTGGCTTCCAATACCCAATACCCTCCCCTTCTCTTCCCAGTTCTTCCTTCTGGGAGAGGTGGGAAAGGAGGCGCCCTCTGAACTCGCCAAGGTAAGTCCGCGAGCTCTCGTTCGATTCTTTTTGTACCCTTTTTGTGTTTTTCTGGTAATAATAAAATCCGGGGTACTATCTTCTTCCGAGTCTTCTTGTTACCAATCTTAATTGTTTGGCTTTGTATTTTCTGGCTGAGAAGCCGAGTTGTGAGTATTTTCTTTGTCTTTGTCATTGGTTTGATTGATCAAGTCCAGAGGGTGCGAGCGTTAGATTCAAGGTGTTCTTAGCATTGACTTTCTAATTTTATCTGGGATCTTCATAGTCTCCCACTTTAGGTAATAAAAGATCAGCTATTTTATTTGGTGAATAGTGAATTTCTAGGGTTCTTAAGATTTTTTGGGATATGGATGATCTCGAGAGTGGTGCCTTGGATTCAGAAGGAGAAGGGAGCTTGATTGCTGCCGTGCAAGAAATTGCGAGCGTGTTGGTGTCGAAAAGAGAGCTAACTGATGAAGAGAGAAAGGCTTTGGTTCACTTGAGGGCTCAGTTATCCACCATTACCATAGATAGTGAGAAAAAGAACATTGAGGAAGGTGCGAGCAAAGAAGAGCATCTCGATGTAATTCACGAGAAGATCATGAGGTGGGAGAATGATCAGTCCATGATATGGGATTTGGGCCAAGACGAAGCATTTCAGTATCTGGATGCCGTGGATGAAACCCGGAAGTTGATCGAACGACTAGAGAATTCACGTCCAGAGTTGTCGGTTGAAAAGGATGAGATGTTGAGGAATGCCCATGATGTTCTTCAGACGGCTATGGTTAGGCTCGAGGAAGAATTTAAGCATATGCTTCTTCAGAATAGACGGTCTGTCGAGCCAGAGCACACATCCTTCCGTTCAAGTGAAGACGATGCTGCAGAAGAAGGCTCAACGTTTTCTTCCTCCTTTGACGACTCGCTCCGCAGAGACAGCTTCAATAGAACCTCGGAGGAGTCAATAATCGATCTGGTTCATCCAGAAGTACTACCTGACCTCAGGGGCATTGCAAATTTGATGTGCAACTCAGGTTATGAACACGAATGTTCCCAGGCTTATGTCAATCTTCGCAGGGATGCACTGGATGAGTGTCTCTTCATCGTTGAGATGGAGAAGCATTGCATCGAGGATGTTCTTAGAATGGAATGGGCTACGCTTAATTTCAAGATCAAGAAATGGGTTAGAGCTATTAGAGTCTTTGTGCGGGTTTATCTAGCAAGTGAGAGATGGCTCAGTGATCAAATATTTGGGGAGGTATCGCTGAATTTGAGTTGCTTTGTTGAGGCATCGAAGGGTGCAATTTTGCAACTTCTGAATTTTGGGGAGGCTATATCTATAGGCTCAAAAGAACCGGAGAAGTTGTTTTGCTTCCTTGAGATGTATGAAGTGATGTCTAAGCTCTTACCAGATATTAATGAGCTATATCAAGATAATATCGGGTCCTTTATTAGAATTCAGTATCGTGATCTCCTGCAGAGGCTAGGCGACTGCATCAGGATGACTTTCCTTGAATTCAAGAAGGCCATTGCTTCGAATGCATCAGCAACTGCATTCCCCGGAGGTGGGGTCCACCATCTGACCCGTTACGTGATGAACTACATGAAGAATCTCGTTGATTATGGGGAAACTCTTGAGTTGCTACTCAGCGAACATGGCGAAGAGGGTTGCAATTCATTCTATCATGATACTAATTCTCCTGTAGAGGATGAAAAGAGTGGGGTTTCCGGAAGTGGATTTCCCAAGCTGGCTCCTCATTTTCATAGCATTTCTTCAGTTCTGGAATCAAACCTCAATGAGAAATCCAATCTATACAGAGATACGGCTTTGCAGCATATTTTTCTGATGAACAATGTGCACTACATGGCGGAAAAGGTGAAAAATTCTGAGCTTAGACTTGTTTTTGAAGATGATTGGATTCGGAAGCACAATGGTAAGTTTCAACAGCATGCATTGAGCTATGAGAGATCGACATGGAGTAGTATACTCTCTTTCCTTAGAGAGGAGGGGCTTCACAGTTCGGGTTCAAGTTCCATCTCACACACCCTCCTACGAGAAAGGTTAAAAAACTTCAGTCTCGCATTCGAGGATGTATACAAGGCTCAGACGGCCTGGGTGATCCCAGATGTTCAACTTCGGGAAGATTTACGCATCTCAACATCCCTCAAGATAGTCCAAGCGTATCGAACGTTCGTGGGAAGGCACAACGGTCATCTAAGCGACAGGCACATCAAGTATACTGCGGACGACCTGGAGAATTACATCTTGGATCTGTTCGAAGGATCGCCAAAGTCCCTGCCCAATCCCAGTAGGAGGTGATAGCATAATCTATTAAGTTTTGTAATGGAGACAAGCCTTTTATTTCCTCTCTCTAGTAATCTGAGTTCAAGGTGTTAGCTTAACCTCTCTCTCCTTCGTTTTAACTTGAAGTTGTCCCACAGTTTTCGCTCAGCGACCAAGTAAAGTTCAGGCATAAGGAAATTGCATGTTTTAGCATTTTACTCTGTAGGAAATTGTTGTACCAATGAGTGTAGCCCATATACTAAGCACCTGTAAACATCACCAAATTGCTAAATGGAAGAATGTTTAATATGTTTTTCCTAACTGTAATCTACAGTCCAGCATATAAGGAGGATGCTGCTTGGTCACTTGTGAACCCTGTCGTTATCCTATCATTCATACCATCTATTGCTGTCTCGGGCATCGGTGATGCCTGTCTCAAGTGAGGAAAAGAGGAGAGAAAAAACAGATTGACACAGACAGAGCAGAGCAATGCAAAGCGAAGCATACTTTGAGACCAGTTTGGAGGATGCTGCTTGGTCACACCTGGTTGTTTTCCTAATTATTCATACTGTATATCGTTTTCCGACACGCCAGTGATGCTTGTCACGAGTAAGGAAAAGAGGAGAGAAAAAACAGACGACTCAGAGAGAGCGCGGCAATCCAAAGCAGAGCGAACTGTGAGACCAGGGCGGGTTTGGCTTGCGTATTGCTTTGAGTTTGAGGTGCTTAGCTTGGCTGGCAATTAGTTTTTCCATGAGTCCATTGCTAATTGAAATAACGCGACCCGACTATTAGAACCTAAATCAGATTGGCCATGGTGATGCTAGCATGAGCTATGCAAACTCCCCACGGTGGCAAACAGGAGATTCTAAATGGGAGTTGGCCAACTCAAGAGAGCAAGAGGATCTTCGCATCGAGAACGTCCCACGCTCTTCGTTCGTGGCTTATCGTGATGAGCCAGTCTGAGACGAGGAAGGTTTCTGTTCAAGCTTTGCATCCAGAGCCCACTGCTTGTGGCGGTGGCGGTGGCGGTGGCTTGTGGGTAGAGAGAGCAAGCATGTGCGTCGTGTGGCCAAAAGGACTTCTCATCATCTCTATGTTGATCAAAACCAGATAATATTTAGCTTTATGTTTCAAACAGCATATCAAATGTAGAAAGCTGAATCTGCTGTCAAATGAAGGAATGCCATGCTATGTTTTATTTTAGCAAATGAATCAAAACAAGACCAATTGAAAATTAAAAAAAAAAATTGCGGGGCTGATACGTGGCTTGCATGAGTGCAATCGCATTTTTCCAAACGGACGTACTTAAGTTTTCGTCCCTCGCACACTTTAGACTCTCAACTGTTGTAGGTCAAACGTGAAAATGTCTTCTCTACTAAATAGGATCCACCTGAGTTAGATGATCTCATTCAACTAATCTTTTGAGTGCTGAATCTTCCATATCTCATATGAGAAAAAGAAGCAAACTAAATTATACCAGAAGTATGAAGCAAAGATCATGTCATAAAGAGCAACACGTTAAGCTGCAATGACTTTTCTGGGCTTGCATATTCTTCTATTCTCCATCTCAGAGGCTATTGCTTCTCCTTTTTTCAGTAAATTCACTCACCCTTTTGCTCTCTCTCACAGTGACTTTAGGCGCATCAAAGTGGCTTATCTTCTGCTCGAAAGTGTCATTCCTCTCTCTCTCTCTCTCCCCCTACAATCCCCAATGTGAGTCCTGTTCTTTTGGGGAGTTTCTAATTTTTTTCAATAGAGCTGGTCCGGGAAGATGGTTGGAATGGCTTTTGTGATAGTCTCAATGTGTAAAGTACTCAAAAGAAACTCAACTGCAAATCATTGTGATCTTGCTGAAGTAATTGCATCCCGTGAAGAGAAGTGGCAGCAATCATAAGCAACAGATTCGCGGAGCATCCATGAAATATATGCAACCTTTAATTATACTGAAATTTCTAATGACGTCAGACAATTGATTTATTAATATTTCTAATGAGAAAAATTGACAATTTACTTCCAAATGACATAATAAGCAGGTGGTCTGCAAGAGAAATTAGTAATAAGAGTACGATCGATTGATTTATGGTTTATCCTATTGATATTTAGTGTGAAACATTGTAATGAAAAGGAATACCGGGTTTTTTCTTTTAATTATAACATGAGAATATATTTTTGTAATAATGATTCTTTTAATATGATAGTAATTTTCTGAAATCTTTGAGTAATTTAGTATAAAAAACTTTTGATATTAAAGAAGTAACTTTTCAAGCAGATTGATTATTTCAAAATCGAGTAGAATCAAACTAGTAATATTAGCAAATCAAGTAAATAATACAAATGAATTCTGAATCTTGACTAATGTGTTGATTTCTGAATTTTTAATTTTTTAAACATAATTCATGAATTTTATTTCAATATAGAAGGTGCTCTATGAATTTTAATTTGTCAAATGTGATCTATGGATTGTTTATACATATTCAATTTTGTCATTGAACTATTATCCTTCCATTAACCGGGTTCAGGGATAATGTCAAAATTTTATATAATTTAAAGAATAAATCGAACATATGTAATAAAAATTCAAATATCACATTTAGTAAATTAAATGTTTGGGAATTACATTATATATTGAGTTAAAATTTAAAAATTATGCTGAATAAATTATAATTTTAGAATCAAATTATTTATTGGGTGAAAATATAGAGATCATTAGTGTATGACAATCCAAAATTCGAGCGGGCAAACATAGAAATTGCCTCAAGACTCAAGAGGAAAGGCAATTGACTCCATTCGAAACACAAACCTGGGAGTGACGGGCAACTGTGCCCATTCTAATCCAACGGCGTAGGATTACCACGCGGATTATCCAACGAAGGAGCCGAACTGTCTGGTCGGTCTGTGATATCCATTGCAACGACGCCGACGAGCGAGAGAAGCCAGAGCAGAACAGAGCGCCCCTCTGAAAACTCCCGACTTTCGCTTCACCTGATCGGGGTCAGGCTTTTGGAAGCAAAGAAAGATCTTGTGGAAGTAAGCCTCGCGTATCTGCACTTCTCGCAGCAATTAGTTGTTTTTCGTTCTTGTTCTTGTTCTTGGTGACAGTTCACTCTCTCATCTGCTACTTCGTGGGTGTGGAAGATTGCTTGCTAATGCTCGCGGGGGTTATTCGTGTGGTTCTTGATGGTGGATCTCGCATCTAAGTGGGTCTGTCTCATTTGAAGGAGAGCCGTCGATTTCCTTTAAGTTTCTTTTATGTTCTTTTCTTTTTTCCCCTTTGGGTGGGTCGTTTTCTTTGTACATGGTGCGGCAAATTGGAAATGGTGAGAGCTGAGAGGGAACATTTTTCTGGGTAAACAGAGACTGAGGGAAACCTGTTTGATGTGATTGAATATCGAGATCCACTTATGGGCACTGGTCTTGCCCCCATTTGTTAGTACTTAGTAACTGGTGTCCATGAGCATGATCACTTGTGCACAATCTAACCCTCAATCCGTGAGATTGATGCGCCATGTTCCGATTGCACATGCTTAGCCGTCGTGACTTGATCGAATTGTCCGAATGAGAACGTTCATCATTGCTAAGAAAAAGCTTTGTTGGTGTCATCTTCAGTGAAGACATCTTATTAACAAAGAAGTAGCCAAGAGAGTTTTCTTTTTCCTATTAAAAATTTTTCTCAGTTAATCCCGCTTTAGATGAATGGAGGCCATGTGTGGGACGCTCTATTTGACATTGTCTGTTAACATTGACAATCCTCCCATTTGTTATTATCAGCCAGCAGATTGCCTATGTCCTTGATATACTGCATTATTGCTTGTAGTCTCTCTGATAGTCATGCTGATTTACTTAATATGGATTTGATTATCAAGGGATGGAACCAGGTGTACTATTGTGCTTTTCTGATGTCCAAGTATGCTTATTGTCATGTTCATAATAAAAGTAGTTGAGAAATACATAGAACTGGTACTGGTCAGACGGAAGATCAATTGAACTTCTTGAAAATATGACCCAAATCTTGTTAGTTAATGATCGATGAAGATTCTGGCGAGGCAGATGCATATGAACCTGAGAACTGTCACACAGTAAGTTGAATGAATGTATATGTTGCAATTAGTTGAGAATAAACTTAAAGTCATAGGCTTGGAGTGATGTAGTTTTCTCAATTAAGTTTTGCTCATATATTTGATCTGATTGCAGTCACAAGTCCTCTATTTTTTGATGATTTGGTTGGATTCATATGCATAGCATACTTAATATCCACTGCTTCTTTTTGTCAAAATTACTGCTTTGCATTTATATCTGATCAGGATTGATGGATCTTTCTTCATTAATCTTCTAAACTTAAGGTCTGAGCCATGGCATTCATTAGCAAGGTGGGGAACATTCTAAAGCAGACTGTGAGCAAGCATGCCCACTTGGACTCATCTGCTCATTGTCCATCTATATACCAGGCTATAAGGTGCATGTCCTCAAAGCTTTTCATTGGAGGTATGGCAATCTGCTTCCCTTGTTAGTCATGACACTTTTTGTCACTTCTTCAAGTGTATTAGAGCTTCTTTTATTGCATTCCAGGTCTTTCATATGGCACTGACGATATGAGCCTCAGAGAAGCTTTTGCAGGATACGGGGAGATAATTGAAGGTTCCCTGATGTGTCTGTCTCTTTTATGTTAATAATAGCAAATTTGCTCTATTTGTTGTGTTTATTGTATCAAAGAGAACATTGGATGCTGCTGACTTGTGTGCAAGATCTGCTTAGCCATCAGATGCTATGCAGTCAATGCAGACAGAGTAGGCTAATTTCATGTGTTTGCTGCCTCTTTGACATTGCACTGTCCATAATACTTAGTTATGAAACTTGTTTTTATTATCCAATGGCAGCCAGAAAAGCATTTGATCATCTGATCTACGGAAGATTACTTAAACTTTGGGTACAGATGGTGTGCTTATGGTCTTTATCAAGAATTGCTTGAGATTAATGATAAAACAATGTCAGCAACCCAGTCATTAGTTAATAACAGGACCAATTTTCTTTTGAGTATATGGCAATTTGGCATAGGTGTAGTGAAAGTGGATAGGCAAGATTGCTTTAATGTGCTTTATGTGCATCTGATGCTAGTTCATGGCTTCATAATCGAAAGACTGAGCTAGGTGAATGCTCATTATCTTGACATTTTGCAGCTAGAGTAATCATGGACCGTGAAACTGGAAGGTCCAGAGGTTTCGGGTTTGTTAGTTTTACTTCTAGCGATGAGGCCTCCAATGCAATCCAAGGCATGGACGGACAGGTAGGGATGCATATTTGTTACTTAATCTTTTCTAGCAAATCACTAAGCTGACATGCATGACTTTGTGTCATCAATTCCATCTATGCTTGTGACAGGTAGGTTCTCCTCTTTACATAATTGCACTGAATGGCAATAGACTTCTTATTCACTAAGGAAATTAATCACAAAAGCAGTATTGTTAATACCGTGAATTTTTTGTGGGCCAATCCAGAATTTTTTTTCTCATGATAAAGATAGTTCCCAGGCCTTTTGTTTCAGTGCAGTGCATTCCTTAGTGGCAGGCGTCAGGTGTTTATAGCATGATGTACAATGCTGATATATTCACAATCATTCACTTACAACAAAAAGATAAGCGTTGCAAGAGGCTTGGGTTAGGGATGGACCTGGGGCATGGCAATGACAAGGATCACATTCCCCTTCCACACCACCCTACCAAGCTAAGATCTGCCCTGCCATTGCCCAGTGTACTGCACAAGCAGGGGTGTTGGTTGACATTGAGAGGCAACGTTTCCGTGCGGGGCACCATGCTAGACAAAAAAGACTCTTAAGAGTCTTTACAAACTAGTCAATGTGGGACAAAGTGAAGATGAAGCACATAAAAGACTTATGCCACATTGTTTATCTAAGGAGGTTCCCAAGCTTGTACCTCATGAAAAAATAAGACTTTCAATTGAGAATATCTGAAAAGCCCTCTCTCCACTGGTTGGATAATGGAAATTATAATTTAGCCTAACTTGGGAATGGGCTTCGATTTTAATGAAGGCCATTTAAGAACATTTTAAGTTAATTAATGAATGTTATAAAATCATGTGAATATATTTTAAAGTGCAACTTTTGAACAATCAAATTATATAGAAGAATGTATTTCTATTTTGTAAATACTTCTTGGTGGTCATGGTCAATACCAGCCCTACCTTGCCTCACGTTCTGACCCATTCCCCTTTTTGAAGGAAAACATGCCCCCCCCCCCCCCCCCCCCCAGGGCGGGGGTGGCAGGGCACCATGTGCCATGCCCATTGTGCCCCATAACCATCCCTTGTTTGGTGGTTTTCCCCCTTTGCTATCTGATTGCAGACACAGTTGTTACAATTTCACAGTACCCATACAGTGATTAGATCACTTCATGTACTTGTTTGCACACTATGTAAGAAATGATGGAGGGATTCATATACATCTTTCTGCTTTCAGTCAAGCTAATAAGCTTCAGGGATTTTAGTTAGTGAAGCAAGTCACTTTTTTTTTTTCTGGAGTGCCGGTGAGATTCCAATCTGAATGTGAAAATTTGTTTGTTATAAGATTAGTTGGGCATGGTTTGAGTAGGGCGCTAATATCAATTTCAACCAACATGTGTGAATCCATCTGACGTTATTCTGTTACCCTTTCAT
Source organism: Melaleuca alternifolia (assembly GCA_019926035.1). Lineage (NCBI taxonomy): Eukaryota > Viridiplantae > Streptophyta > Magnoliopsida > Myrtales > Myrtaceae > Melaleuca > Melaleuca alternifolia. The sequence continues at coordinate 1,196,280 of JAGKPW010002416.1, read as the reverse complement.
TAGGATCTTCATGGCCGAAGGATAAGAGTGAATTATGCCGTAGAGAAATCTCGCGGAGGATTTGGCAGTCCTGGTTTTCGACAAGGTGGCGGTGACTTTAGTAATGCGGGTAATTTTGGCGCTGGTGGTTATGGAGGAGGGGGTGGGTATGGTTATGGACGAGGAGGGGACAGCTGCAACGCTGGAACTGGTGGATATGGTGGTCGCAGTGGTTATGGGGGTGGCAGCTATGGTGGTGGCAGCAATTTCGATGGTGGAAACAATGGTGATCTCGGTGCTGACAGCAGGGGAGACTTAAGTGTTTCTGGTGGCGTTGATGGCAGTGACTTCTTTCCCAGTGATAATGCTGGGGCAGAAACATTGGAAGACAATGCTAAGGGTGATGACAATGAACCCGATAATCTTGGCAATACCAGGGTCTGATCAAAAGCCATATCTTGACGGCTAATCTCAATGAAGTAAATAGCCAAGTGATAAAGGATGAGTCGGAGTGTAAAGCTCAAAAGGTGGTCTTTGTTCTCTTGCTTTTGTGTTATCCCTTGTTGCCTGAAAAGGATGATGGTTATAATTATGTCATGGCCTGTTGTTGATGTCAAATCTCATGTCCGTCGAATAATGCTAAAAAGATTGTTAGCCTTGGGAATTTTACTCTTTAACTGCAAATGTAAAAATCAAGATTTTAGCCCCTTCCACCCTTTTGGGGACCTAATCTCTCCATGCTGTTAGATACTGGTGGGGAGAGATCATGTTTTGCTAGACTGATATATAATCGAGCATGGTAATTACAGTGCTTGCGTTTTGGTTTCTGTGTGTTGTCGTTGTCTTTGCTTCGTCCTTTGTGATGTCAGGCTCTCAGTTACAGTTAAAAGAGTAGTGATACTTCAGTTCCTAAGCATTTTCTATCGATTTATGTAAGGATGAAAATGTAGAGGATGGATGGACACTGAGTAGCACGTGCAAATGGCGTGGGGTCTCTCCTTGAATGGCTCCAGAGATCATCTGTCTTCACAAATATGACCAAACATGCAGCCAGTCAGATTTTCCATGTCTTGGACTCTGGTTACGTCGCCATTCATTGCTCTTTTTGTTTTTTTTTTCTCAACGTACTTATGGAGCCTCCTATCAAACATTTGTCTCGCTGTGTCTTTCATGTGTCGATTACTCGAATGATTCGATGCGACTGACCTGATCAATTGAATGATGACCATGTGATGTGCATCCCAACTGATAACGTAATAAATTTTATATACTTCTAAAGGGCTTGGTTGTCCACTTGTTGTCATCATACTTTTATATGTGTAACGCATGGTTTTTTTTTAATTGGATTAATAAAAAGATAAGATCTTTTGTCATTGATTTCGATTACTCATCATGACTACGTCCTTAATCAAGTAAGTCAATGCCTCCAATCCCAACTTGGGACGGCTGCTCTTTGATGAGGTCCATAGCAATGCTGGTGCTGGATGCCTCCAATCCCAACTTGGCCGAGGTAAAGAAAGAAAAATTGTAATCAAGATGTGAGGCGTGTGGTCAATAATGTATGTCAAGAATCTTGAGGAAGGAAGTGGGCAATTTGTAAAAAGGGTCTTATTCACAGAGAGAGAGAGAGAGAGAGAGAGAGAGAGAGAGAGAGAGGACGCTTTGAAAATGACAATTTTTCTTCAATCGGATGTTTAGCAAGTTCCTTGAAACATATGTTAATTAAGAACCTTGTTAAAATTGTGCCGGCCAAAATTAGAACTTGCCATCAACTCTCTTTTGGATCTACATCTAAGTCAGCTGAATAAATTTGGTAAGTAAAAGCTATCCAAATGATCACATTTAAGTTCCGTTCGTTTCACGGAAAATAACTTCTAGGAAAATATTTTTCGAATTTTCCGGCGTTTATTTCATGGAAAATGAAATAGTTAGGGAAATATTTTCTACCGATGAAAAAAAAATCTCATTCAAAAGTTGAGACAATGTTTTCCGTTTTTTTGAAAGTGGAAAAAAAAAGAATATTACCTATCCATGGGTAGCCTAGCTGGTTAGGGCAAACTCGGGTTTCGTTGAGGTCTTGAGTTCGATTGGAGAAGCGCCTGTGATTTAAGTGGGGGGCCATGGCAGTAGGTTGCTGTGCTAGTCTCTCCTATTTCTAGGTGCGCGCAAGCTGGCCCGAACATCTCGGTTATAAAAAAAAAGAATATTTTTCATCTTCTTTGTATACCTTTAAATATTGGGGTCTATGACAACGTGTCTTGACCTCGCTCGAGGCCGGCAGTCGGCAACTTTTGACAAACGAACACCTGAAAATATTATCCCGAAAAATATTTTTCAAAAATATTATATTTTTCGTTAAATGAACGGAGTTTTAGAATGAAAATCTTTATCGTGTTCACACGTAATGATTATAATGATTGTCTTTGTAATCATATCACTGGAAAAAGAAGAAGAAGAAAATCCTAGACTTTGCTAAATCGGGCTATATGTAACTCGTGCCTGAAATCCGCATCACGCCCTGTCGCTGTCGAATTTGCGAAATAATCGTTTAAAACGTGTTAAGTTTGGGATGGAAACTACTAAAACTTCTGCGAGTCGGATATACGAAGTTGTTTAATAGCTTTAAGTTGGGACTACATAACACAAGCTGGAATAGCTCAGTTGGTTAGAGCGTGTGGCTGTTAACCACAAGGTCGGAGGTTCAAGCCCTCCTTCTAGCGAGTTAATCCCTTTTCGCTTTTCCTCCTTTTTAATTCCTTCTTTGCCCTCTTGTTTAAGGTGACCAGATTAGTAATTTCGTTCTTTCGTGGAATGCTACGAACTTAATTCCTTCTTTGCCTTCCTGTTTTACGTGACCAGATTAGTAATTTTCTCGTGGAAGGCTACGAACTATTAGCCCCATAAAAAATTTCCAACGACCAACGTTACAAGTGTCAAAAGAAAACTCGATTAGAATTTCTTTGCCCTCTTGTTTAACTTGACCAGATTAGTAATTTCGTTCTTTCGTGGAATGCTACGAACTTAATTCCTTCTTTGCCCTCCTATTTTTCGTGACCAGATTAGTAATTTTCTTGTGGAAGGCTACAAACTATTTGCCCTATAAAAAATTTCCAACGACCAACATTACAAGTGTCAAAAGAAAACTCGATTAGAATTTCTTTGCCCTCTTGTTTAACTTGACCAGATTAGTACTTTCGTTCTTTCGTGGAATGCTACGAACTTAATTCCTTCTTTGCCCTCCTATTTTTCGTGACCAGATTAGTAATTTTCTCGTGGAAGACTACAAACTATTAGCCTCATAAAAAATTTCCGATGACCAACGTTACAAGTGTCAAAAGACAACTCGATTAGAATCTCTATTGTAGAATTGTCAGATCACACAAATCCTTTTGCTTTGGTTGCAAGCCGTCGCAAGAGAATGAACTCCAAAGGTCCATTTGTTTTGCTGAAATGCACGTACTAGAAAAGTATCAGAAAAAAAGAACCTTACGAAATGTGATTCTACATGAAACTCGAAAAAGATGTGATTGTTTCCTCGTTAATTCTTGGACAGGACATGTGAAGGTGATGAGAAATTCGGTAGTACGGAAAAATTGGAAACCATTGTATCCAACCGTGTAAAGTTGAACAATCGGTATTCATCAATTAATTGACGATCTTTTGGACAAATTACAATTATAATATTTTATAACTAGTCGAATGATTAGTGTTCATTGATCGATTGACGGTTTTTTTACAAGAATTACGATAATGGTATTTATAAGTATTACCTACAGTTAATCAACACATAGACCCAGCTCTATAACTCAATAATTACTCTCTATCTCTCTCTACTCTTTACACTGTCAAGAGCCACATTATATATTGAGTTAAAGTTTATGAACCACATTAAACGGATTAAAAAACCGAGGATCACATTAAAGATCATATTATATATTTAACCAAAGTTAAGGTATTATTTGTCCCATTTTCCAAAATTTAGAAGACGTACAGATTTGCCTGCTTTAGGAAATAAAATAAAATGTAATGTATGGACGCTCCTCTCATGGGCTTTGCTATACTTTCACAACAAAGCAATGTCTCCAATGTTATGTTATAGTTGAAGATGGCTGCCCACGTCCGTCGCATTCGCCAAGCCCGGCTTGTCTCCACTCGCAACACTCCTCGTTCCTCGCTCTCCCTCCCACTCCCTCTCCCTCTCCCTCTCTGTCGCATATACTTTACGCTCGTCTCTTCTTCTTCGTCGCTCGCTGTCGGTCGCGGAAGAAGGCCGGGAAACCATCTTTGTGTCGGGAACCGAGAATGGCTCTCAGGTTCGGCTGCCCCCAAGCGAAGGGACCCGGAACGGAGGCGAAATGCGCGAGGCCGATCCGTTTGGCCGCCTCCCTTGCCCGGGCTGGTGATGGGTTTCCCTCGTTTCTACCCAAGGAGGTGGAGAAGATCAAGGACCCTCTCGCTCGTCGCTTGGCTCAGAGGATCGAGAGGGTCCCGGTTCCGGTGCAGGTACCTTAGCTGTGCTCCCCCTCTCTGCATGCGTTTCGTTCCTCGCGGTCGCTGTGCCGGCTTTTTTTTTTTCTCTGGCAACTCAGTCTCGTTGCCCGAGCTTTTGCTTGCGCCTTGCCTGAAAATTTAAAGAGAGGTTCTTTCCGTGCACTCGTGACGATTGTTGTTGTCGAGAGTGACAATGCTTTTGAAGGTCGGCATTTCTGCTGGTGAAGCTCTTGTTCAGGGTGTACTGTGTGTGCTCTGCGCGTTTTCTCATTGCGTTGCAGTGATCAGTTTGGGCCAGTGAGTGGACTCGCTGGCAGGGGTGCGTAAGATGGACAATGGACAAATTTCATCTCACTACATAGCTTTAGTACGTGGTCCCTGTGAGAAAGCTCCCTCTTTTCAACCCCTATTTGGCTGCACGTTAAAGAGTTGGTTGAATGGGCAATCGAGTACATGAAAAAAAATCGTGGTAGTAGCACGGGAAGAGGGGTTACATCGCAGTAAAAAGTTTCTTGTCACGCGATACTGAGCAGATGAGTTCCTGCCTCTCGACACTGTATGTGCGCATTTGGACTTGTGCAAGTTTTCTTACTTTTTTTCTTTTTATAATCCGGAAATAACTATCTCGTAGATGAAATGTAGACAGAATATGTTCCTACTGGTTGAGTGCTGAGTAAGAGGCAACCACTCCAATGTTCAATGTTTTCCGACACTATTCATGTCTACAAACTGAATTTAACATAAACAAGAAATAGAAAAGATGATAAAGTGAAATTGTCAGCTCGATTTCAGTGATAGGGGCAATTACAATTTTATTTAAGCGGGGTCGCAATCTGTAATTTGGCTGGTGGTCTCTGTGATTTAAACAAATTTATCTCAGAGGCTTATGTTAGAGAAAATTTTTGGGAAGAGGCTAATTGCATGAAAAAGCCACTGTGATGTTATATGAACTTTGTCACTAGGCCCTGTGCTTATCTGACAGGACAAAGTATTCACTGAAGACCATGTGGTCAAAAGCTGCTGTTCGATAGACTTATTTTTAATGCTTGTCACACTTGCAGATTGAATCGTTTGATGATTGGGTAATGAGCAGTTGTGTGAAACCATCACTAAGAAGTAAGAACAATCCGGTGGTCCTGCTACACTGCTTCGACAGGTTCAAAGTTAATAGCAATCTTATCGTAGTATAGCATTTTTACCAATTACTAATATATCTATGCCATATTTTGTGATTGAAGTTCTTGTTTAGAGTGGAGACATGCATATCCTTTACTTGAGGAGGCTGGCTTGGAAGTATGGGCTGTTGATGTCCTCGGATGGGGATTCTCTGATTTAGGTTGATCAATCTGCTTGACTTTGTTCTTAGCTGGTTATTCACATCATCCAACAGTACTCTTGATTGGATCCTCAATGACGTAATTTTTTTTTCTTTGTTTATGGGCATGTGTTAGAAAAGTGTCCTCCATGTGGTGTCTCATCCAAGCGGCATCACCTCTATCAGGTGACTCCCTGGCTCTCTGGTTACTTAGATTTGGGAAATGTTCCGCTTCTCTTGTTGCTTTAGGATCTGAAGACCATGTTGCACTCAATCTTCTTTCTTGTTCTGATGTTCCGGTGTTGGTATGACCAACTTCTTAGAGCTTACATCAATCAAATTAAGATTCTATCTTCTGCATCTTTAGTTGTGGAAGTCCCATATAAGAAAGCCGATGGTATTAGTTGGACCAAGTCTGGGAGCTGCAGCTGCAATTGACTTTGCTGTCAATCACTCAGAAGCTGTGAGTAGATTCTTCTATGTTATTTCTGTTATCTTACCTGAAAAAATATGTGATGCTTTAATCATACTATCTCAAGGTTCTTCAATGCACACGTGAGATGGTTGTTGAGCCCGACTGAGTTTTTCGTCTTTTTTCCCTTTTGTGTTCCACTGTGCCAATCATCAATTTGAATCTGCCAATGAAATCCTTCATGGTTTGACAAGTTTGGACTATGGAAAAATTGAAAAGTTTTTATTGTTCTTCATTGTTTGACCTTTTCAATTGTCGTGGATGACCATGGACGACATTCAAGCCTGACTTTTTATGTACAGTCCACCTTAATCAATTCCCACCCAACACCCCCCCACCCCCACCTTTTGTGGTTTTTGTCTTCCGGTTTTCATTCTTATGTACTTTTTGGTTTGACAGGTTGAGAAGCTGGTCTTGATCAATGGGTGTGTTTATGAGGAAGGCACAGGTCATCTAGCAAAACTACCCAAGTCGATCGCCTATGCTGGGGTCGGTTGTAAAATTGAATTTCATGGGACATATATGTATCAGATAGGATATATAGATTGCCATTCATTGCATTAAGCACCAAATATTTCCATGAATTAGCACTGTCTTTATTTTCCTTTTGTTTCAAGTAGCTTGCAGTGATTTCACATGGCATATGCATTTAGTTTGATCAGTTGCTTTGTGATGGACTAATGTCCAATAATGAAGCGACTACCTGACTGAATCTTACTCAGCCAAAGAATAGAGATAAGAAGAGGAGGACTTGATTTTCAACTTCTATCTCTTAAGGATGGACGGTCTGAATACCATTATCTTAAAAAATCAGATTTTTGATGCAATTATTGAGAAATTGGTGTGGCATCTTTTGGAAGGAAGTATTCTAAACACTTAAGAGCTCACCACATTTTTGTGCCCTTAAAGCAAGATCAGATGATTGCATTCTTCTGATATCATTATACCCCAGTGCATATCTACCTCATGTTATGAAGGCGAACCCTTCCCTTGAACGATCCCATTCCTGCTGCAATGCACATATGCATTTTGTTTTAGTTCTTTGACTTTCCATCTAGATGGTCCCACCTGAACTTACCATTGTCTGTTATATATCAGGTTTCTTTGCTGAAGAGTATTCCGCTGCGGCTTTATGCCAATATGATGGCTTTGCACTGCATTTCATTGGCTACATGTTTTGATTGGACCAATGTAAAGTTTTTTACTCTTACTTGGTTGTGTTTCCTTTGCCCCATAATTAAGTGATTCTATGTCATCAACAATATATGAAATAGGCCTATAGTTAGAGCCATCTAAGCTTCTCTATGTCCTTGTGTTGCACTCTAGGTTGGGCGCTTACATTGTCTACAGCCATGGTGGAAAGATGCAAGTGTTAGTTTTATGAGGAGTGGGGGGTATAATGTTGTTGACCAAATAAAAGAGGTACGGCAACTCTGATGTTTCTGCTTTACGTCTGCCTGATAAGCAGACATTTTATAGCGAGTATGTTGGTGTGTGCCATCAACTGGGACAAAGTTGGTTTAATTAGTGCTTTGTATTTTTTTCTTTTTGTTAATTCAACTGCAATTATATAGTTGTAGATGGTTTTTATGTTTGTAGTATTGATTCGGCAAAATGATATTTTGTATGCTGACCTCTTTTTGTAATTGTGCTAGAAGTAATTTATTAGGTTCCCATTATCTTAGCTCTCTAGGTGACCTCTGTAATGGAGGACCTTCAGATGCAAAATGTTCCTTCATGATATTTTAGCTGCACAACAGTGGGAACATTCATCTTGGTGTCCTACCATGGAGCGGTGGTCAAGTGTAACAATAAAGGTCAGCTTGGCCTACAAGCTATAGTAACTATTGAAATTTCCAGACAGCGGATGGACATTTTGCTTTTCCATTAGTTTTATAGCTGACTATGCACTGGCATAAATTGTCAATGTCCTTACCAGACTAGTTCAAGGCTGTACCAGGCTAGAGTTGCTAACAATTGAATCCATTTCAAGAAGTTACATAAATCTGTAAATAGTGCTCGTGATTTGTTCCCAACTTTTTGAGGAACTTGATGGTTGATATCACTTCTGACTTCTTTGTAACGTATCTATTCATGATCAGAGAGGAACAGAGGCCGTCGAGATGGTTGTAAATTTTAAGTCTCCCTGGAGTCAGGATTGAGAGAAGAAATTTTAATAACCCATCTCATAGGTGCGCCTCTGACTCTGCAACGTCATACTTCTGCAGGTAAAGCAAAAAGTGCTCATCGTCTATGGCGAGCATGACAGGATAGTTACCAAGAAGCTCCAAGTGGTTAGTTCAGCTTGGACTTTTTATCGCGTACAAAGCCATACTGATTTGCTGTAGAATGAGATACTTGCCAAAATTATTTTGAAGCTGAGACTTGTTTCGCTCCTGTAGCTTGGGTTTCCATTGATTCATAAACTCTAGCTGTATTAGCGCAGCTGATCTCTTCACTTCTGTATTGTATTGCTCCTCTCTCTGTGTGTTTTATTTTTCTTCCCCTCGTTTTTGTTGACTTTTCATTTTCAGCACTTTGAATATCATACTGCCCTAACGAAAATGCTGGAAATGCAGAGGCTCCACTGTGAACTGTCAAGTGCCATCATACGGCAAGTGGCGGATTGTGGTCATTTGCTTCATGTCGAGAAGCCCAATGCCATTGCAAATTTGATTGCGGACTTCATCCGAGGTGGTGACTGCTGAAGAAGTTCATTGAGTGGGGCTTTCCTCCATTCCTTTCTCAACGACTGCTTAAAAACCTAGATATGAACAAATCTTTACTGTGGCCATGGGCAAGGTAGATGTTTTCCGTTCCCCCCCCCCCCTTAGGATATCAATTATGTTGTACTTTGGAGTTCTTTACCTCAATATATAAGCAAAGGGAAGACGAAAGAGGATGGTTTTGGCTCTTGTAAGCTCTTGGTGCTTTACCCCCGCTTTTGTTGGTCCTCCGACAGGCTCGTGAGTTTAGCGTTAGGGCCATTCGCCCGTAGTTAGAGTTGTGATTAGAAAAGTGCAGTGTTCAACGGATGTCCGCGCGCCAAATGTTTTACTTGGCATAGTTGCTGCAAACCATCCATCATCCCTTCTGGGACCTTGATCAAGCTAAAAAAATGACCTGAACTTACTGGGTTCCGAGTGGACACATTGAACTGCCCTTTAGCGCTGTGGCCATGTTGTGTAAGCCATAACTCTCCTGACATGCAGTTGGGTCGTACACCAGCTGCCGTATCCACGGCCGTGGCCAGACCCGGATCGTCTGACTAGCTTTTTGCTAGTCAGGGAGATCCAATGGTGGAATGACATGACAAAGACAACCTGAATTATCCTCCTGAAAGACACGACACAAAGTGCCGCATTTCGACTAGGTTGGAATGGTTTCGACTTTCCAAGTCTTTGATTCGGACTAATCCATCATTTGCCATTGGGTAAAAAAATTGTCCATATGACGCGTGGTGGGTGGATTGGGACGAGGAAATTCCTAATTAGTGGTGGGAGCTCAGTAAATTCATCAATTCAGTTTCGCAAATTGAAACAATTAGGCTTACTAGGACATACAACAAACAAATAAAGCCGGGTTTTGTTCAAGTTTGAATTTTTTTTTCACTTTCCAATTTTTGAGTGGACTTGAAGACCTCACCAAACACTAGATAAAATCAAGAAATTAAATTTATTTTTTCCTTCTAGCTTAAGCTCTATATAAATTTTCTTTCATATGGTTGATAATTACAAGAACGAACAACCTTTTTTCAGTGTTGATATCATAAAATATTGTAATCCATATATTACTGTGATGCAAATATCCGGAACTTCGTTCATGTTGTTATGAATTCTGAACGTGATTCAAATATCTAAAAAAAAAATTATTTCATGAAGAATCTTAAATTTATACCAATGTGACGAATACACCTTAAAGAAAACTGCAATAAATTATGTATATGTAATATGTGTATAAATTTAGATTTTTTTCTTGATGTAAAAAAATTTGGATGTCCGGATAAAATTTAGGATATTTATGTGATGGTAGTTGTAGTTGTACTTTGAGATTAATTTTTTTTCTTGGTATTTGCCCTTTTTGTTGAAAAAGATTTCGGTGGAGGAAAAACGACGCCGTCTCATTCCAACACATAAAAAAGGCAGAAAAAGAAAATGAAGATCCTCTAAAACCCTAGCAAAAGATTCTCCCTTCTTCTTCTTCACCGCAACGGCACAAGCTTAAACCCTGAGATTCCACCGACTCCGATCCTCACAGTACCAAGCTGCGGCTCCAGCAGCCTCTCTTCGAGTTGGTTTCCCGCGACATGGACGAAGAAGGTAATTTCGACGAAGAGATGTCCCGGCGAGTTCAGGTCCGGTTCGTCACGAAGCTGAAGCCCCCGTTGAAGGCCCCTCCCGCTTCCATCGCAATCCCTGCTAATCTCACCCGACTGGGCCTCTCTACTGTTGTCAACAATCTCATTCAATCCGGTATGCTCTATAGCTCTTGAAGCACGAGGGAATCCTGCGTGAGCAGTCGCTCGCCCTTTTACCCTGTCGTAATGAAAGCTTGTGCCTTGTATTGGTTTCTACGTGCATTAGGCTGAGAATTGTTAGATGTTGTTTTTAATTTTTTTAATCTTTTGCCGTGGCTTGGATTGATCGTAGTGCTGAGCTATTTGATATTCTCTGCCAGGGAACCCGGATTGGAATCCGGAGCCATTTGATTTTTTGATTGATGGCGAGCTCATTCGGATGTCGCTCGAACAGTTCCTTCTTGCCAAGGGCATTTCTGCGGTAATAATGTTGCTCCTTCTCACGGGCACGGTGTAATGTTCCGTGGTCAAATCCCACGTGGTCGTATGCGGTTGACAAATAACTGGAGTGCTGGACATTTTGCCTGCTCGAAACAAATTTTTTTGTTGATTGATTTTTCCTGATAGGAAATTAGTGTTGTTGAGGAATATCAAGGAAGTTCATAGCATAACTTGAACTTGGTTGTAACTGATGAGTACTCTGACTGTGAGAACACAATTTTGACCTACAGTTGAATTGTTCAAATTTTGAAGGAGCCTTTCCGATTTTCAATGTGTTTTTTTTTTTTTTGGGGGGGGGGGGGGGTTTAAAATAGAAGAATGAGTAAAGGTGCTGGTGATATGGAAATGCGGAGATCCCATTATGCAGTGTGAAAAGTGGAGAAAGCATATATAGTAAATTATAATTATCTCTTATTCTACTTAAGTTGGTGAACTAATTTTGACTAAGGAAGACTAGTTGCCGAGGTTTGGGTCTTTGGATTGATGTAATCTGCTGATTGTTTGATCTAGTGGAACAGTCCACTTTGTGTTGTTTCTATCATCTGAGCTTCTGACTGTTTAATCTTCTCTTTCACGATCTGGTCCATAGTTCATTTAATTGAAGCAACAGTGTTTTCCTCTAGCTATTTGCTTTTCTTGTGCTGTTGGTTTGATATATAAATAGGAATTATTGGTTATTACAGGAGAAGATATTGGAGATAGAGTACGTTAGAGCTGTAGCTCCACGGAAAGAGGAAGATGCATCTGTACATGAGGATTGGGTCAGTGCAGTTGATGGATCTAATCCTAGGTAAGTATCTTGACAACTAAAGGATAAAGAGATGCAAAGATGCGTTTTCTTTTGCATTTGAACATTACTCTCAAAGCATTGCGTGCTTTGTCCAGGGGTTCTGTTTGGATTTAATGGTTTTCTCACTTTTGAAAGATATATCCGAGTGTTATGACGCTTCTATAGGTCTGCGTATTTAATGATAATTATTCTCTTCTAGTCAAAGGTGTGGCTTGCGGGGTCCTCTTAAGTGTTAATACCCAATAAGTGCAAATTTCACCATTGTTAGTCATCAAATTAAGTACCAAACGTCTTTTTGTGGTTTGTGCTTCATCTTAATTGGATATTGTGGTTGAATTTATTACCAACTTGAGAATGCAAAGTTCTATATATGTTTGGGTTGTAACTAAACATTGTTTATCTATGTCTTGTGATGTTTGCAATTTTTTGAAGTTCTTGAGGGAAGCTTTTAGTTTTAATGGTCTTTTGGGAATGAAAATCTTGCGATCTCTTTTCAAGTAATTAGATAAAAAACTAGGTATTTTTCTAACACGGAAGAACCACCTGTGATTTGGAGGATTCACAATACTTTTGGCATGACTTAAATGTATTTTAGCTTGGAGATGGGACTTCTAAGCCTGTCGGACAGGATAACTTAATCCAAGTGCTGAACTGACTTAAACCAGTACGCTGGATTTCTCTGGTTTTGTTATTCTTCTCTTGCGCTCTGTTCTCTTCTTCACAGTTTATTTTTTTTGGTTATATGGCAGGTTCATTTTGACAGGATGTTATGATGGTTTAGGAAGGTAATATTCGAAGAAGCTTGTTCCTCATTCGTACCTTGCACCGGCATCCATCTGCAAAATTCACTCCAAGGTTTCAACAATCTTCACTGACAATGATTTTGATTTCTTAAATTAAGGGTATGGGAGGCTCCTGGATCATGCAGTCATATATTAGGAGGACACAGTGATGCAATTACTTCTGTAAGCGTCATTGATCCTGAAGGTACAGAATACATGAAGGCCAACTGCTGAATTGGACATTTAAATGATTGTCATTGTGTCGTTATTGCCATGGTTGTTAAAATCATTATCCTGCTTCTCATGATGAGGTTGCTCATCAACTTTTATGCAAGTACATGTGAAGATAATATACTTCCGCTCTTTTGGGGGACAATGTATCAAACATGCAGATGCAATTTAAATAATCCAATGATTGAAACTAAATATTATAAGCATGATCCTGTAGGGGGCTATTTCTTTTTTGGCCGAAACAGTTCAAGGCAATTTTCCCTTTTGAAATGTTGGTGTAATGAGAAATTACAAAATAAATGAGGTAACTTTTAGTGTCATGGTCCTGCCTATCCTCAAGTCACTGTGGCAATTTGTATGCACTGCAAGCGCAGCATGCATGCCCTCATCCCGAGAATGCAGTCTCAAGTATAGTTTGCATATTGACTATGGACCTCCTGTGGTCTGAATGCAGGAGCTGAGAGTGTTTGTGTGGTAACTGCATCAAAAGACAGGACCCTGAGGTTGTGGAAGGTAATTAAGTGACAATACTGCCTCCACTTTTACTGTGTATGTTCCCTGCATCACTTAATGCGATCTTTTCTTTCTTTTGCATGGAAAGATTCATAATGAGGCATCTATTAATTCTCCTGCGACAATAAGGGCATCTAAGGTTCTACGGGGGCATAAAGCATCAGTGCAAAGTGTTTCAGCTAGGCCTACTGGAGACATGGTCCTGTCTATACCCTAGTATCGTTACATTGTTAGAAGCATCAGAATTGAATTTTAAAACTGAGCCAGCTTCTTTTTGGTTGCATAATTCAGATCTGTTCTGGTTCTTGGGATTGTACTATAAATTTATGGAACACAAAGGAGTTGGGTGCAGACTATAATCCTGTAACAATCAAGAAGAGAAAAGTTAATAATCAAGCGGAGGAATCTCAAATCGAGGTATTGCTTCCTTCTTGACTATGTTAAATGTATTTCTGCATGGCTATTAGACTGTTAGACGTCATTTCTGCCTTCTTTTGAGTTGTCTAAGTAGTATTTTGATACTTCTGATGGTTTGCAAAATTCTCCGGTAAGTCCTGGCACATTGACGTTTCTTTCAATTAGGGAGTAATTTCTTCCTTCAGGCAACACAGATTGACTCTGCTGTTGTATATGAATTTTAAGGAGTTGGTCACCATCCTTTAGAAAGAAATACCCATTTGCCACAAAAGCTGTTTGTCTCTTCCATTTGTTAAAAATGTTAAAGAGTCGGTCAGGTTAAACAAACTGGCACAAATATCTGCATGAGACCAACTTCTATGGCAGCTTACTATCATTGGATTTTCAATGTCATCAGGAGGAAGCTGTGTCTACACTTGTAGGCCATACACAATGTGTATCTTCAGTGATTTGGCCACATCCGGAAACAATATATTCTACTTCATGGGATCATTCTGTCAGACGGTGGGATGTTGAGACTGGCAAAGATTTGTTAAACATAGTACGATAGATATTTTCTACCCTCTCTCTACTTGCTTTGTTTGTACTTGTAATAGGCTTTCTGGAGATTTTATGTCACAAGGCCAATATTTTGTGCAATGCATATAAGTACTTATCATTAGTTTGATGTAAAACGCAAGAAGATTGACTTTCTTCCCATGAGACGAAGTAAAATGAGCATTTTTCGCATGCAGTTCTGTGGGAAAGTCCTCAATTGCCTTGATATTGGAGGTGAAGCCTCTGCTTTGATTGCTGCTGGAGGTTCTGATCCTGTTCTCAGGATATGGGATCCTCGCAAACCAGGTATTTTGCAATTGACTTGGTCTTACAGCACTCTTCTAAGATGACATACAAATAAAAGAGAGGCAAATTAAATAGTTTTAACCTTTCACTCATGTGCTCGTGTCCTCTCTCGGTTGAAACTTGCATTTTCCTAGCAAGTTCGGCCCCCATCTACCAGTTTTCGTCGCATACTTCTTGGATTTCAGCTTGCAAGTGGCACGATAAATCTTGGTTTCATCTACTTTCGGCATCGTATGATGGGAAGATAATGCTGTGGGATTTGAGAACTGCTGTACGTTAACTCTACTTTGGACTAATTAACTACAATTATGTCTTTGAAATGGCTTCAGTTTGAGAAATACATTTCTTAATGCAATTGTCTCTTGCAGTGGCCTCTGGCTGTCATTGATTCTCACAAAGATAAGGTATGGTTTGTTTCTTCCATGCCTGTTTAGCTAGCTTGGTTGTTGTCCTTGATTTGCTGGTCTTTTCTTTCTTTGCTAACGTATGGCTTTTTAAATGGTGGTGCAGGTATTTTGTGCGGACTGGTGGAGAGGTGATTGTGTGGTTAGTGGCGGGACGGACTCAAAACTGCGGATTTCTTCAGGGATACCTATCCAATAAGGTGTGGCACTTTTCATTTCATCTGCCGAAGATCTGAGCTCTGGCTTCTTTGTCAGCTGCGGTAATTCACCAATAGGTCCCATCTCTTTCTTCTATTACAGGTCCTCAATATAAACACAAGCTCATCTGATGAAGTGCTACAATCATGCTTTTAAGGATGGCTACCATGCTTGTAAATTAACACCTTTTTGCTGATGTTTTTGCCCAATTTATATTAGAGCTTGATTCGGATTCAGGAATTCTTAAAAATCACACAAAATCTCAATCTAAGAGAAGTTATCTATGAAGAGTTCTTAAAGTGATCCAGCTTTGGTTTGGTAAGACCAAGATTTGCCTAATGATAGGCAATAGGTGGAAATTTTCTGCGGGCAAAACACCATTAATCTGCGAACCTTGACTGATTAAAGACGATCTGTAAGTCTTGAAGATGTATTATTTGATTTAAATGTTGCAGCAAACGGCTGGATGTATATGCATCCGATTTTGCATTTGATTGCGCTAGGATGCTTTTCTGTTGTCCACACATTTTATTGCGAGAGTAAAGAGCATATTTCTGCAACAATTTGATAATTCCATCCTGGCTTACGCTTCTTATGTAAGTTTTTATTAGGCTGGTTTCTTTAGTAAAATCGGTTTCAGGTGAATTCTGTTGGTACGCTTCACACTGTTCTTGTCGCATGATCTTTGCTCTTGCTATTCCCCTTTGGAGTCTTAATGATCAAAATACCATACACTTCGATTGGCCACACAAAAGGACGCTCTGTATCTGGAGTAAGGTCAGCTCTCCTCGTGTCAGCTCTCCTCTTAACTCCTCTTACGTCAGATTATAGCGACCTGGACTCCTCAATGTTCATGCTCTATGACTACTACCTAAGTAACTAGAAAAGAATTCGATGAAAATCGCCTGGTTGATTTTCCATTCATGAATGACATAAACTAGGTATTGGACCAAAAAAAAAAACTAGGTGATTTTATCGCGATTGATTCATGGAAATATAAGGAAAGGAAGGAACTAATTAACCAGGATTGAATTTGAAATAACACGGAATAGAACAAAAAAATGATATAGTTTTGCTATCTAGCAACTCTCTCATATGCGAAGAGACTGGAGCCCCAGTTGGAACAAGAGCAAAAGTTAGGAACAGGAAGAGGAAAGTCTTGAAGGCCATTTCAGAGACAGAAAAGCCTGAATGTGCAAAGTGATTGTTATCTGTGACCTCTTTTCGAACGATGGAATTGGATTCGCGTGAAAACTTGTCGAGAATGTGAATTATGCAGAAAAGATTGAATCCGACGCCTCCAAGCTCGGAGCGGTGGCAAAGCTGAGAGCTGCATTGAAGCTATCGAGTCCAGAGCTCAACCAAATAGAAAACTAGCAGAGCCGAATTGCCAAGGCCTTCGCCACCGGTGATGTGACTGTGGGTGCTAAGCGGAACTGATAATACTCCCCCAGTGAATCATGCCAGGCAAATGCATGGTCAAGTAGGAGTGTGAGTATTACCCGAACCGAACCGAACCGAAAATTCTGTGTGTTTTTGGGATTGGGTAGTCAGCTAAAAAGAAATAAAAAGGGTACCTTGACGGTTCGGCATTGTACCTGAGCTGGCCCGAACCACATTAAAGAAACCCTAAACAACTAAACAGCCTCGAGACTGTCGCTAATTGTTGTAACGAAGAAAGCAAAGAGAACGTTATATTGGTTCCGGGTTTGATATAAATTTTGCATGCTTATAGGCGTGCTTGGGTCATGGGTTCTTCTACGTGACAAACCACAGAATGAGCCGTGAGTTCATGGATGAGCGTGACATCCGGAAATTCCTACACCAGCTAAATATGTAGGATATAAAGCTAATCACTACAAAAAAAATGTAATTTAGCTACAAATTTTGCCACGGAAAATTTGCAAAAAGTCGTCGCTAAATCGGTTTTGCTACGACATTAGCGACGAAAATAGTTTTGTAGCTAATACGGTGTCGCTAAATTTAGCCACGAAAACTTGGATATGTCGTCGCTAATTTGCCACGGAACATATCCGTCGCAATTGTCGTCGCTAAATGTTCGTGGCAAATGTCGTCGCCAATTTGCCACAAAAAACCAAGTCGTCGCAAAATTCGTCACTACAATTTTGTTGCTAATTTGTCGCAAATTTGCGACGAAAATTGTACGTCACAAAGTTCGTCGCTAAAATTCGTCGCAAAAATCGTGGCCAATTTCATCTGAAAAATTTAGTCGCACAATTTGGGAATACCTGTCGCTAATTAGCGACGGACCTTCTTAGTTTTGTGGCTAATTAGTGACGGATATTCTTAGTTTCGTGGCTAATTAGTGACGGACATTAGTTCTGTGGCTAATTAGCCACGGATAGGCATCGTCTGTGGCTAATTAGCCACGGACATTAGTTCAGTTCCGTCGCGAATTAGACATTCTACGGATACGGGCATTGTCCGTGGCTAATTAGCCACGGCTAGGCATCATCCGTGGCTAAATAGCCACGAAAATTCTCAGTTCCGTGGCTAACTAGCCACGGACATTCTCATTTCTGTGGCTAATTAACCACGGACGATACCTAGCCGTGGCTAATTAGCGACGGGACTGAGAATGTCCGTCACTAATTAGCCGCGTACATTCTCAATTCCGTCGCTAATTTGCATCGATTTTTGTTATGTGGCTAATTAGCGACGGATATTCTTAGTTCCGTGGCTAATTAGCGACAGACATTAGTTCCGCCGCTTATTAGCTACGGATAGGCATCGCCTGTGGCTAATTAACCACGGACATTCTCAGTTTCGTGGCTAATTAGCTACGGATAGGCATCCGTGGCTAATTAGCCACGAACACATTATCAGTTCTGTGGCTAATTAGCGACGGAACTGAGAATGTCCGTGGCTAATTAGCGACGAACATTCTCAATTCCATTGCTAATTTGCATCGATTTTTGTCTTTTAGGAGTGTAATTTGCAATGAAATTTGTCGCCATTTTAGCAAAAAAAAATTTGATTTTTATTATGAGCATTGTTCCGGAACGAATTTTGAGACCAATTTGTGATCAATTTTTTAGCGATGAAATCTGCAAAGAATATTATTTAGGGACGATTTCTGTATGAAATCTAATAAACATGAAAATGTATTTCTAAAATTAATTCTGAAGCACTAATAATATCAAAATATTATAATGATATGAAAACGAAATACATTCATCAATATTATCCACAAGAACAAGACAATGTATCAGCATAATAACAACCACTATGCACCAATAAAGTTCCTCTTTTATCAGAATGCTAATTACAAAAGTAAGACTACTAAATTGATGCCAATCATCCTGATCATCCATGCTGCAACCATACTTCAATTTACTACCATCTCAGCCACGCATTGTCTCCAACTGATCAGAGACGACATATTATAAGCATCCAATACCATACTTCAATCTACATTCATAATAATAGAATGGAGATTTAATTAAAACATAGGTTAATACCTGGGGTATCGATAACTAGAGACTGCTGGGAGTGGCCCTCATGGTCTATATACTCTTGACATGTTCGTACTCTCTAAAATGCAAATCAACAAACTAAATAAGAATGCCAGGGCATACTTGAACTTTGTTTCATTTACAATGCACAAAACATGAGACAATACTCTACAAGCTGAGTTACTCATAACACAAGTTGTATAACACTCTATGGACTAATACTTAAGCAAACTGTCAATAAAAGCACATAATCCATGCAGAAAACAATCACTGATCTCATGTGACAGCTCTTCAATGAGTACAAGCGATAACACAATTGCATACATGATAATAGTGTAAGGATTAGGAGGAACCTCATCGTGATGGAGGTTTAGGTGTCGCAATCCCATCATCATCATTGTCATTGTGCTCATCACCTATAGGATTAGTGGGAGGTACAAGAGGAACCTTGCTAGTAAAGTTCTTCAAAAGAAACACCTTATTTGCTGGTCAGTTGATTTAACACAGCTTGGGTGGTCATTGGACAAACTGTTGTTGACAGTGCCCATAATGTCTATTCAATGACTACCAGCATAGTAAAGTTCAGTTAGTCCTACCAAATCTAAACCTGTAAATTAGGACAAGTAGACTCCAGTTTGTAAGTGTTGATCAATAGATGAACAAAAAAAAAACATTGTGAAGTTCCTCGATTACCTTGTTGCGGCTACTTCCACTAATAATTGTTGTAGGAAAGTGATCCGCAACATTCTTTACAGCTACACGCATCTGAAAAACAATTTATATGGTTCAACATACATAAATGTGTAAAGACGAGCATTTGCAGTAGCAAATATACATCTGCTTACATCATCAGACATTAGTGCACAATCTGGGTTATCTACAATTGGAGACAGAACAATTGTTCGGTGGAGAAAATACTATCTGGACTTTAGCACTTGTTTTTCTTATATGCCTCAAATTTGGCAAGAACCATAATTTTAAGCAAAAGATGCACGCCACAAGTGCAAATCACTTCAAAGCAAAATGAAGGGCAACGGGAATGCAATTCTGAAAATTCGACCTAAATGAAAGATCACTCAGCTCAAGAACGAAAAGGCAAATTGATCAAGTATTGCTGATCTTTCAAACCATATTGCAAATGTACTGAAAATCATAACGCTAACGCCTATAGACACATTAACAGAGCATAAGCAAATTTAACAAACCCATTGACTTTCCCTGTCCACCCAATCAAACAGAGTCAAGGGCCCTTTCGTGATGTTCAACAAAATCAATGAGCCAAGCAGTCCAATGGAACCATCACATAAAACTGAGCATGTCCATCGTGCTCACCAAAACATTTCCACCAAAATCAGGAAGGAGTAATGTTCATGCAATGTGTAGTCATGGTTTCAACATCAGAAAGCAGACAATGAGATTTCTGAAGCTAAAGGAAACCAAAAAATAAAAATAAAACAAGCAGAATTCTACCGTGACAATGTGGGCTGAACATTCTGTAGTTGAAAACTTACATCCGATTCACTGAAAAAATAAATGCTCGATACCTGCTTTGCAGCTGTAATATGTTGCACCAATATCTTGATCAAGTATTACAAGGTGGAACTTTTCGCCTTAGGGCACACATAACGCCTAAAGACACTGTCCACAAATCGATCACTACAATATGAGACAGAGAACCTGAGATCCAAGACAGAGGTACAAACAGACCACCACCTTTTAGACAAAATGCACGTTTTCAACATCTATAGAACCTATGCCACAATCTGAACTCAACGATAGCATTTACAATTACAAAGGTAAGCTTCTACTTAACATTGCCAGCAAATTAACCTAAGCTTCTACTTGGTCTCCAAGCATTAATCAAGAAAAGATCCACCTACTAGCATCCCTGCCGCCCCCAAAAAAATACGAACTTCCACAATGAATACTCAGTTTCAACTCCTTATTCAATAGACAAATCTCAGTTCAATCAAAATCGATAAGAAAACATGTTAACATTATAAAAAGTAACAAGAGGACAATAAACTAGTCCACAATCAACAGTTCACAGAACATATAGATGTTCTATTAGTTTGCCATATCAGCAATTCGATTTGATTATATAGATGTTCTATATAGGACAAACAGCAGAAGCAACTATAACATAATTCTCAAGGAAGACCTAAATTACCAGACACTGTGATCCTGCTATTCAGTGCGACGACTTTCCGAAAGCCAGTAGTTCCCGATCAAATTGCCAAAACTAATTACACCTCACACCTGAAAATTTAAATAAGGCACGAAAGTCAATCCACATATTGGCACAAACAGGCAATAATAGGAAAAGATCAAGCGGGTACCAACCAGAATCACAGCCAATTCGGCACTAGTGGAGGCCTCAAACATAGCGAGGAAAAAAAAACGAGCAAGCAACGGACAAGAACCAACACCTCATATGACTCCAATCCTAGACTTCAGACGGGCCGAGCGACAATCAAGAGCGACCAAAATTACCCTTAAAGGAGGAGATCAAACCCTGGAGGCTCAAACCAAACGAGAGAGAGAATGACGAAGAGAACAAGGGAATTCCCAGTCCCGTGCCACGCCCTCTCTACTCCGCGACCAAACGAACAAAGGGATTACGGCAATTCATTCAAGATCAACCTCGTAACTGATGCTGAGGAGGGCAAGCAAAACCAAAATTTCAACCAATTCGCAGATCTAAGCGAGAATGACGTACCTAGGGCAGAAACGAGAGGGCGCAGCTCGGAGAGAGAGTTCTTCGCAGCTCAGAGAGAGAGTTCTTCTAGAGTGAGAGGGTTCGGAGCTCGGAGAGGGAGGAGAGACCTGAGGGGAGGACGCCGGAAAGGGAGGCAAAAGCGTTGGTGGTGACACGCGAGGAGGAGCTGCAGTCTGGTTGAAAATTACGGGAGATAGGCGCGCGATCAACCTTACGGGAGAAGTGCGAGATCGAGCGGAAGAGGGAAAGTTAGAGAGTGGAGTGATCGAGAGGGAAAATTAGCAAAAAGAGAGCGGGAAGAGGGAAAATTGAGTTTCGGAAAGTGGAACAGTGATTGAAAAATAGAGGGAAATTAGCTACGGCTTATTAGCTGTCGCTAATTTTAGCCACGCAAAATTTATCTTTCCATCACTAATTAGCCACAAAAATAATTGTCCGTCGCTAATTAGCTACGAAAAATTATTTCCGTGGCTAATTAGCCACTGCCAATTCACTTTCCGTGGCTAAATTTTAGCGACGAAAATATTTTTCATCGCTAATTAGCGACGGCTAGTTCACTTTCTGTGGCTAATTAACCACGAAAAATTGTTTTCCGTCGCTAACTAGTGACAGCTAGTTATGTCATCACTAATTAGCGATAGATTTTCCGTTGGACACATCCTATCGTAGCTAATTTGCCACGACTTGAATAATTTGTCGCAAATTAGCAACGAAAAGTTAGTCGTAGCAAATTACGTGGCAATCTAGCTACGAGTTTTTGATCTATCGCTAATTAGCGACGGATTTTGCGACGAATTATTATTCCGTCACTAATTAGCTATGGCTTTTATTGGGTCGTCACAAATGTCGTCCCAATTAGCGACAAAACTTTTTCGTAGCTAATTAGCGACGGAAAGCTTTTTTTCGTAGCTAATTAGTAACGGACTGTGTGTCGTCGCTAATTTTCCGTAGCTAAATTACAGTTTTTTTGTAGTGAATATTTATTATGTGTAAAATCTTAGTTGGATTAATAACGCTGTAGTAAGGGGAAGGTCCGTATTGAATCTTCCCGTGTCTGTAGTTTTCGGAAGGTGATTCTATTGGGGCTAAATTAATAAGAATCTGTACTTAGATTGATTATATAGAGTGGCAATGAAACACGTATCGTTATAGTACGTATTAGCAGAGACTTATATACTCTGAGATTATGTATTGGACATGTGGCATGTTACAAATTTCTGAATTGTGATTCTCCTAACGTTTTGGTAATTTTTGCTAAATGTTTTGATAGTTTCAAAATATTTTTCGGTGATAAAGTGTTTGAAGTAAACTCTGATTTTCTAGTTTATATATTGTGGACTAGATATCTTAGTGATTTACCAGAATATTTTTGTTTCTATCATCCAAATTTAGCAATTTGTCACTTGTTAAACTTGAGCACCTCTCTTTCAATCTCCACATAGTCTTTTTAACCCATTATCATTATTACTTTTAACCTTAATTGGTTAACTATTCTTGTCCTCTTATAACTGTCGTGTATTTTTTCAATTACATTCCCCTTGGCCATGTACACTTATCTCAAAATTCTTCAAGCCTTCAAAGTTCTTTTCAATCTCGCTTTCCAAATTTTTTAGGTTGAGCAAAATGTCTTACACTTGTGCTGTTGAAGCTTCTAGTTTCATCTTTCAATAGCTTATGTGGTGAATTTTATTCCTTTTTATTATATTAGTTTTGGTAAAAGATTAAGAGTTATTGATCTCCGTTCTTGTATATTTTGCCTCGAAGGTGAACAAGGCATTGAGTTATTTGTTCAAGATAAGTGAGAACTCTGAGGACTAAATTATATTGATCCACTCAAAACTTTTGACATGATTGGTTGGTGGTTGTTAAACTTTATTTGATCTGTTGTCAAGCGTAGGTAAGTTTCGACAATGGTATGTGAAATCTTTGTGCTTTAGTGAATTGGATCGATTAGCTTGTTACATGCCCAAGATGTATTTTATTGATTTCCTAGGCAATATTTGATTGTTTTTGTAAGAAGTAATTACATGTTTTAGTGTGAAAAAATGTGGAAAAGATGAAAATTAAAACTGAAAGAGATAATTTTGTAACTCAACGAAATTACAAATTTACAAGTTAAATGTTATCGATCAATCACAATATCGATTATTTGAGTTATCCATATTAATATTGCCGATTATATGGGTTATCGATGTTCACGTTATCGATTATTTGGATTGTTAATGTTCACATAGTTTATTATTTGACTTGTCAATCTCCGTACAGAATATTCTGATCTTTAATTATGTTATCACTACTTACATGAGAAAGGCAAAGAGGTAATTGTGTTACTCCTACTTAGGTAAGGATGAATGGAAAAGGCATGGCAATTACATTTTGATGGCGATTTGCATAGGATTACGGCGTATACCGATTTTTGAGAATGGCTATACGAGAAATAATAAATGGGTGTTGTTTTCATTGTTGATAAAAGGAAGATCACAATATTTGAGTGTTATTATGTGCACCATTGGGTGATTGTATATAGTAAGAATTATATTTTATTTTCGTTGCCCACATGTTAGTGGTGACGATACCTTAGATTTGACATCCCCCGTGTGTCAGGATGACTAAGGAGTAGTCGAGATGTTTCAATAGTTGAGATGAATTGCTACTAATCAGTATGATATACAAACCTGTAGTTATTTACTTGCGCATATTGATGAACTACTTTGCGGTGGCCGTCTCTCACAATGTTGAAAATCAACTTCCTGCCAATAATCCTGTGCAATGTTAGCAAGCGCTTCTTGTTGGCGTACCATGATAGGAAACATAGTGCAGCCACTTTTTTCATTTGCCCTTCATAAGTTAGTTCCTACTTCTTCCGAGGTCGTTGCTGTTCGTTTGTACCATGTCGAGTGCAACTCCCACCTTAAACTTTAGAGATCTCATGAACTAGGTCTCTACTCGCTCCTTTATTTTTACAGATTTGTATGATGGTTCCCCCACTATCTTGACCGTGAGTACTGAAATGCCATTCAGCTGATCATTCATCCACGACCGTCAACAACGCATGTTGCCAGATTTCTAGGGTTACCGTGCGTGTAAATAGTTCCTTAAAAGCGTTGGCGAATTCATAACTGAATTAGCTTGCGAGGAGTTTATGTCTGTGGCTGCGCAGGGGTTGGACGTCAGGCGGAACCTGGACGCACGATCTTGCCTGCGAGCATCTCCGGGGGTTCCGCCGATGCCGGAAGAAGAGAAGATGGCCACTTCTATGGTGAAGTTTTCTTGCTTGCTAGCCAGAGGTTTGCTTGCTAGTCATGACAGTTGAGATTATTCAAAATACTAGCAAGGAGTCCTGAAGAAACCTTGGAGCTTTTGGTCCGTCGACTTAGACAGATCATGAATCTTCTTCTTCTTCTTCTTCTTCTTCTTCTTCTCGATCTTTTCTTCCGAGGATCAACGGAGATTTTGGCCTCTGTGTTCAGTTTGGTTCGTACTTGCTCAATCCATTTGAAGGTGTACGAGCTCGTTCACCAACGACTTGCCATGAGTCAAGATGTTTCTATATATAAGATAGCGAATGCCCAACGTTCAAGTTAGTTGGACATTTGCTTGTGACACTACTCGAATTTATGATTTTACGAAAGACGACGTGACATTATCCCGTCGCTATTGTATGCCCTTCCTCTTCTGGGTATCTTTCTACTGAAGGCCTGTACACAATCAAATACTAAATAGCAGGGCTTGGACCCGCTTTATGCTACTTCCATGCTTTTGCGCGTTCTGAAGCCCTTTCGGCATTGATAGCCTCGGCCTAAGGTGAGGGTAGGTAAAAAAAAAAAAAGAAATTTCTTGAGAAGCAACACAAACGATTCTTAGACTTTGGCTATAGAAGTAGCAATTTTTTTAATGGTCTATCATTACTCTTTAATAGATCAAAGGGTGTGCCGGCAAATTCCGTTACTAGTAGATTTAATGATAGATACTGGATCGTGCTTCTTCTTATGTCGTCGAGTGATGCGACATTGTCTCTTATAACGAGCATTATTTTGAAATCAAAATCTTAGTGCAAGCATAGCATTATCGAATTTAACCGGTAAGATCCATGGGTTTCATTATTAACATAAAAAAAAAAAACGGACGAGAAGGTTTTGATTTTGTACTTGTCAGAGGCAAATGAGCTCTTATAACATGTGTTCGGATATGTATGTCTAGATGGTTTAATAAATGAAAAGTGAAAGAATCAAATCCGTGTTCAGGGTAATCCTAATTAAGTTCTACGGAGATGCTGCGCTACGGAAAGGCAATGAATGTGGAGGCACATTATTAACAAATTAGCTTGGTCATCATCCTTGACTTTAGCAATAAATGGTATAATGAATGCAATCTGCAAACTTATCTACTCCTTGACTGAGCAAGAGGTGGAAATGTGACACGAAATTGATATGACATTCGAAAGAATAGCTATTCTACGTAAATGATCATAAAGATCAGCCGCAACCTTTCTCTCTCTTTGCTATTCTTCTTTAATCTCACCCTCTTCACGAGATGATTAGATGGGCACAAATTTGAGAGGAGGGGGCAAGGCTAGCTCTCGCGGATCCGAGGGACAGAGGCTAAGAAGAGTGCCAAAACCACTTGCATTTCTGAAAACAGCAATCGGCTTTCGAAATTCGCAAGCCGAGATTACATCAGAACCTACCTTAATCCTCCCTCTTTACCAATTGCATTAGTCGCTCGATTCCATTGCGTTACACGAGCAAGCCCCGAGTAGGACTCGGAAGAGCGGAAGAGATCTTAAATGAACCAGGCTAACTCACAGTATGATCGAACACTCACATATATGATCGAATGGAACGGAGTCTTGTATGAAATTCCATCTAATTTAACGGTGCATGTGACTCACGTTAGCTTCTTTTCATGGCATTATGTGCGCAGGCACGGTGCGCACACAAACAATAAATGCGCGAGGAAGAAGGCATGTGAAGGAAAGCAGCAGAGCAGCTGAGCTGACACGCACACACGACACGCCCCCAACCCGACAACGGCTCATGATACCATCTACCAACGCAAGCAAACGAGCCCTAATATGTTGGCTTTTGCACGTGCTTTCCCCACCTCCATCCTTGTTTTGTTCCGAGCGACGATTCATCACTGTCGTCCAATCACTGCCCGCCCCCCACATCCTTCCAGCGGCACTCCTGTCTTCCTCGCTCGGATCTCGCCCTCATTTCCCTCCATCTCCAGCGCCACTCCCATCTCGAAAGGCAAGTCGCGTTCTTGAAATCATCCCACCGAAATTCACCCCAACAACCCGCAGATACTTTCCAAAGTCAAAAGAGCGAGGGATACGTCGAAATTCTCTTGCTTTCTTTTCCCGGGCCTTTAGCGCCTGCTTCGACGGGAGCAGAGTATCTTGTCACTGAAAAAGCAATTGCTTGCGTCGATTCATCGCCGTCAAATGCACATTGCCTCTTTATAAGATGTTTTCTCGTCTCTCTCGCACTCCATCAACCGTGAAAGCATAGAATTGGCGCTCAGTCTCTCTCTCTCTCTCTAAAAAATAACACCGAGACCAGGGCTGGCGCCAATTGGTCTCCGAAGTAACATCGCTGGACTAATTTTCAATATACGCCATCCCAACTTATGGAAGAGTCTAGGAACGATGGGAAATAAGTTTAATTTGAGCTGTGACTTGCACCATAATATAGATATAAGAAAGAGCTTCATGAAATTTGCAAACAAGAAGCCTAAATGAACAAAAAAAGAAAAGAAAAGGAAATGGACCTAGAGATATGGATGGAGAACAGAAACTATATATAACACGTTTTCTTGGAAAATGCAGCCTGACGAGAAAATAGAAGTGGGTGAGAAAAACGCAGTAAAAAGAAAGGGAAATATATCAAGAAGATGACCTCCAACGACAATCGGAGCTCAAAGTAATGTCTCTTTCCTCCTAATTTTGTACCAGTTATTCTAACATTTTCCTCTGCGCTTTCTCGCCAGCCAAAGCATTTTTCCGTCCACTTTCAGTCTGAAGAGCCATCGCCCCCGTTTTCTCTCGTTTCTCATGTTGTTGTCTTTTGGCGGAGACTGAAGACTATAGTACAGAAGCAGCATGATTGATCTCGCGTTGTTCCTCGGGAAGATCGGTCGATCCATAGAGATGAATCAGCTTCTGGAGGATGACGACTTGAGTCCTCAACTGGAGGATGTAATCCGCCGTCTCTTGAAACAGCTCGTCGGCGGCGACGGCGTCGTCGCCATCCCTCTTGACTGGAATGAGGTTCTTGAGGGCTTCTAGCTTCTCCGAGACGAAGTCATCGGCGGACGAGGAGGACGAGGAGGAGGAGGACGTGCCGCCGGCCAGCCTCCGCCTCTTGCTTATGCAGGCACGTGCCAGCTTGGTGGCTCGTCGTCGCCTTCCTGATGCGGCGGTTGAGGAAGCCGTCGCTATTCTTGATCTCGTTCTTGTCGACGAGCTCTTCTTTTGGCTCATGTTCGCGAGAGAGAGAGAGAGAGAGAGAGAGAGTGAATATGTTATTTATGAAGCAAGAGAGATGAGGCTGAGGTGTTTATGTAATGGAGATTTGGGAAATAGCCCTTGGGTCTGTGAGTTCTTACGGAATTGCCATTGCTTTTTTCTCACTTCTCTTCTTCTTAAACGACATGCATTGTCTTTTGAATTTATTCGTAATCGGAGTAATATTTCAAGGAAAATTAGATAAATATATAGAGCTTTCGGTTGTGAAGTTTATTTACAAAAGCGGCGGCGAGTATTGTCTCATCAAGCATTTTAATATGATTCACTCATCTAAATATTTACTCGCCGTATGTTTCATTTTGTAAATCAGTTTTCATGTCAATTCATAACTAGATCTTTGTATTCTTTGAGATCATTCGAATGAATTTGCACTTATGAATGACATGAGTTCACATGTCGGAACTCGTAGAAAATCACTCAGGCCTCTCACAATTTAAGCTTACAATTAATTCCGTTTGTCACGTAGTTGATTACACAAATTATATGAAGTCCTTTTGTACTCTCGATCTAACTTTATTGACATCCATATCTTGGGGATCAAATCCAGAAAATCTAGAATATTTCTGGATGGTACAAATTGATATGGAAGTGGAGGACAAACGAGAAGCAATATTTCATGTGGAAAATGTGGGATTTGTTCATATGTATAGACCGAGTTATAAAAAAAAATGAGGAAAATGTTCATATTCGATGATCCAATCACCCAAGTTTGCCATCGCCAGTTTTGTAGATCAGCTTTAACTTTAGCTTCTACTATTGAAAAAAGACTTCGCCCAGAAAAGCATCAGGAAAATATCGATATCTTAAATTTAAATTTTCGCCCCGATTTTTGTCGGAAATTTTCAATATTCACCCGATTTTTTCCCCTCCTCCTTCTCTACTTCTTCAACAAAGCCGAGGGGATCAAACGTTGCATGGTCGGTTCTTTCGACATGCTTATCAACCTTTTCGATGAATTTTGACATCAACAATGATTCCGGCTGCGAAAAGATACATTTTCCTACTTGCTTTCGTGATCGATGAAAGTGTACATATTGCGCAAGTTGGTAATACAAAAATTCCAATTGTTTGAGACCTCGATCAAGTGATTTGATAGAGAGAGAGAGTCCTGACCAAAGAGCACGATAGGCGAAGAGATGGTCAATGGAATCATAATTTTTCTCTTTTTATCTAGACAGTTGAGAAAAGATAACATAATTTTATCGAATGTTATTGAATGTTGCACTGGAAACAGTCTTCATGGTGTCATATCATATGTTCTCTTTGTTTCCATTTCAATCTCTACAAGGACGATGATATATTTCTCCATGTGATGAATAAGGCAAACGATCGGCACCAATGGGTTGGTGAACCTAAAAACTTTTACCGAATCTATTAACGTTCCTAAGTCTAGAGAGGCCAACTTTGTTTCATGCGCACGTCGCTTGATGACCCGACACATGTGTCACCAATACCCTCCACATATTTAGGGCATGGAGATGTCGAAATATCTCTCTTCCTGAAAAGGAGGGATGGAGGAACAGCAAATAACCGAAGCAATTATCAAATCATGCATGCATGAGAGGGTTCGGGGCCCCAGGCGATTTAATGATCCAGATCGAAATTGAATCGTGACATGATGGTGGGGACTGAGGTAAGAAGTATGAATAATGTGGGTCGTTCTTTATTATTATTTTGCACACTTCCCCTCCCCTTTGTTTGGGCGTTTCTCCTTTCTTCCTTTCTATTATTGGGGGGATGTGAGAGTTGAAAAAGAAGAAGCGGGAAGGAGGGACATCGGCACAAGTTGCGAGCTCTCGCGCCAACTAGCGATCCATCTTTGGGCTGCAAAAGGCTGCCTGTCTGGAATGGCACATGTGACGTACGGCGAAGTAAAGGCCATTTCAATGCATACGCATGTGGTTGCCCGGTTGTACTCCCCCACATCCCGAGCAACTTTAGGTTGATTGACCCCGTGTTTTGTATCTGACAGCAGCTCGGAGCTTTGATTAACCTTGCGGTGTCTGTTCTCTTCTCCAGAAAATTTAGGGGGATGGCTGAAAGCAGAAGGGCTGAAGAGATGATGTGAGAAATGGGAGAATGATGAGGAGATAATGCCCCGAGTAGAACATGAGCTGACACGCAAGATTTTGCAGATGCTAATACCTCAGACCCGAGATTCATCTGAAGACCTGCTTGGGAGAATGTTCTTGGGATGATCCGGAATGTTAAAGAAAGACAAAAGCTTTGTCCCCCACTCCCAAATCGTATATAATATCATAATCAAGCTCTCACTCTATGCACCCAACACATGCATGGCAATCCAGATATAAATTGTGATGGAGAAGGGCCATCATGTAATTGGTAGAGGGAGAGCCAGGGTTTTAGGGGGAAAGAAATATGAACTCTTTTTCTTTTTGGGAGAAGGGGGTGGCTTCCTCAAAAGGCCAGCCAAGAGGACCAGAGAGAGAGAGAGCACATGGGAAGAGCACATGGAGAGAGAGAGAGAGAGAGAGAGAGATTATGGAATTTGGAGGGTAGCAAAGGGGAAGAGGGATGTAGCATGTGAGCATGGGGAGACAGTGCAGCAGCATGAATTGTACAGCATGTTCAGCACATTCCCTGCATGCAACTTCTTCCTGTGGCAGCTCAAGTATATCATTTTTAAAGAAAAACCCACTTTCTTTCTTGATGTAAATGTGGGTAATCAAATTTGATGCGCACATGTCCAGGGATGGATGCCGAAGCAATCTCGTTCATTCCGGCATGTGTGACAAGTGCCCCTCAAAAAGCAACTGATGTACGGGGATGATGACCTATCTTTCAAAGTAACCGAGCCATAGTTTCCGCAGAGGCACTTGCTGATTGTTCAACTTGAATCTGCATTATCAAGCACTGGGCATCCGTTTAGTCCCCGCGACACGTCCGCCTAAGATGGAAAGGAGCTGCATGGATATGTAAATGTGTCGACACACACTCGCAAAGGTGAGGCCGAACATGTATGACGGGAGTGAGGGACAAGATGATGGCCATCCTCACTCGGATGTGACGTTTCAAGCTTTGCTTTTGCAGCAGCCTCTGATGAGAGAAGGGTTCGAGAGGGATGATGATGATGATGAGTGGAGCGATGATCGATTTGAACAGTCATGTGAAGCAGCTTCTCGCTTTATTCCTTCTGTTTTTCGGTCGGCAGATACGTCCAGTCGATCAAAGCATATGTGTTGGTGAGTCCTTTCGGGGTTCGAACCTCCCCGGCCCTCCCCTGTTTTGTCTGGCGTGCACCACTTGAATCTTGCCGTTTGGATGCTTTCGGCATCGATACATGTCTTCTGTTCTCCTTTTTCGAGTATGTGTAGGCCAAAAACACCCCACCTAAAGATTAAAACCATTGAAAGCTCATAATTTATAAGTCTGGATCAATTGAAGTTACTTATGATTATGCGTAAGCGGGCGGGACGGTTCAATTTGTCGCATCCTAATCAAACGCTTATACATCGACCATTTCATCGATTTCTCGAGGCTTCTTTCTTCTATTTTTTTTTTTTTTTTTTTTGTCTTTGAAAACGAGGTCGGTCGGCTGTAAAGGGAGGGGGAAGAAGGGAAAGGAAAGTGGATAGGAAGAGTAGCCTTTTGTTTCCTTTATGTGGTACCACAAGCTGCCACAACCCTCATGGAGCGGTCTTCTGCTCCACATGGAAAATGGTCCATGGCATTACGACCCTCTCCACCTTTTGACATCATGGATGCCATTATTGCCCAAAACTTAGGACTTTAGTCCTCTATTATTCCCACATCACCGAGAAAAAAATATCTCGATATACATGTAATTTGCCATCTAATAGTGAATTATTTTTTACGCAATACAGCTTTCGTTGATACAAGTTTGTTTTTTTTTTTTTTTATGTATGCAATGTACAAAGAATCCTATGTAAACCTACCAACACATAGCTGCATTGGTGAGACGTTCCTTTCTCACAATTGAGTTCAGGGTTCGAATTCAAGTTATGGTTCCCTAATTTAAGTGGGGGGCCCTAATGGTAGGTTATTGAGCCAGTTTCGCCCAATGTATTCACCCGCAAATGCGTAAGTCCGAAGGACTGGCAAAAAATGATGATCATCGATCATAAAAAAAAAAAAAAAACCCTATGTAACGAATATTCGATCAAAATCTAACGTCTCTCAAGATGCATAAAACGAGGCATCAAAAATCAACAATTGATCGAAATCATTAATTGGGCTCCATTTATTTTTGTGGAAAGCTAATAAATTAAATTTTTTCATAAATATGATTGTATCGCTTAAAATAATTAGTTAATGGAAAATATTTTTATTATTGACTATAATTTATGTCTAAATATTTTTTTTTCTTAAGCGATGAAAATACTTATGTTCATTTATTCTTGTAAGCAATATGAGCAATTTTTTTTTAGAAAAAAAATATATTTTTCCAAATCGTTGACTTTCCGCGAGATGAACTGTGCAAAGTTTTCCCTTTTTTTTTTTTTTAGAGTTCTCCAATAAGGTAGTTTTGATGATCAATTCTCAGTGATTCTTGAAAGATATTGCGCCCAACATGGTCCCCCCAGTGGGCTGGCCCAACTAAAAGCTCAGTCCACTGAAGACCTCTCTGGGCCAGCCCAATAATTTATCGGCCCACTCTTCGATCTCCATCTTCTTCATTCGACCGAAAACCCTAATCATTTATAAGCAGCGCGATCCTGGAAGCTTGTTTCTCTGCTGTTGCTGACACTGAGGTCCTTGTGCTCTCGCGCACCGATCCGGCCATGTCGACTGCGAGGACCGTGAAGGACGTGTCGCCGCACGAGTTCGTCAAGGCCTATGCGGCTCACCTCAAGCGATCCGGCAAGGTAAAATGCGGACTGAGTTGAAAACTATGCTTATCTGTGTGATTCCCTCTCGGATGCGGAGGAATTTCCTTGAAGCTGAATTGGTTTGCGAGTGCGAGATTGGATGTGTTCATATTGATTGGGGTTGTGCCGCACTACGAGCTTGGTTTTCTATGGTTGAGGGTGCTGCCTTGGTATCTTATTCGAAGGTGGCTTTGGAGTTCTCATAGGTGTATGGATATTCAATTGTAGTTGATTTCGACAATGATTGAGATTCCCTCGGTGTGTTGAATGGATTGGAGAATCGGGGAGGTTCTTATGCTGATCTTCTTGTTTACAATAGCATCGGAGTTGCACTATACTTCGGATTGAGTGAATGTCTCAAAAAAACGCCATAAATCGGTGACCGAGAAGGGTCCATGGAGTGGCAATGCGTTGTTGTCGCAATGCTATAAAAATGTTCATTTGAAAAGATTGACAACAGCTCGGTTGATACTTGTGTGTTCCTGGGTGGGGTGCCGCTGGGATAGAATTTCATGTCCTTGGTTACACGGCCACGGGATTATGTTTTGCTAGTTTGGATATGAAGCTCTGACGTTAAGCAGCTTTCGAATGCTGGTTATGCTTCTTACTGGTGGAACTCTGCTATTGACGTTTTCGTCAGAGCATTCTCTTTCTTTTCAGAGAACTTATGAAGTTTAATGTCTAATTTGTTATGTGAACTCAGAAAAGCACCTCGAGTGCTTTGGAGAAGTTAATTTAGCAATGAGATCCTCTTTAGTTAAAGTTTAATGTCTAATTTGTTATGTGAACTCAGAAAAGCACCTCGAGTGCTTTGGAGAAGTTAATTTAGCAATGAGATCCTCTTTAGTTAAGCTTTTGCTCCTTGTTGAAGGGATTTTTTCTGTCTCGGTATTTAAGATTCTTTGATGTCACTGAACAGATGGAATTACCTCATTGGACAGACATTGTGAAGACTGCCACGTTCAAAGAGCTTGCTCCCTATGATCCTGACTGGTACTACATCAGAGCTGGTATGAATGATTTTCTAGTTGGGTTTTATTAAACTTAGTGTACTTCTTGAAAAATCTGTTCAAAGTTAAGTTTAAAAATAATTTGCAGCCTCGATGGCAAGGAAGATATACCTGAGAGGAGGGCTCGGCGTAGGTGCTTTTCGCAGAATTTATGGGGGAAGCAAAAGGAATGGAAGTCGGCCACCCCATTTCTGCAAGAGCAGTGGTTCCGTTGCCCGCCACGTTCTTCAACAGTTGCAGAATATGAACATCGTTGACGTTGATCCAAGGGGGTGAGTGCCCAAATTTTTTGCGGCTCAGGTCATTTTTGACAAATGGCAAATTAATGGATCAAATGCCGGTTCATATCGGTTTTACTGGATTAAACTTTGCCGGTGGCGTGCTAGAATGCTCATTGCTCATCTCGTGAACCATTAATACCATTTCATATGCCACATACTTTGTCACATGAATATCTCTTGAGGGTGGCATCTGTAACTTCTGCTGAATTTTTGTTTGTGCAGTGGAAGAAGAATCACATCAAGCGGTCAACGTGATCTCGACCAAGTTGCCGGGAGGATTGTGGTGGCACCATGAGCGATCTAGTATTAACTAGCCATGCTTTAGGTAGAATTTAGATAACTCTTATAATCTTCGATATAGAGATAAACTTATGCACCGGATCCAGCTTCCAGCTTTTCCTGATTTCCATTTTGTCTAAGGACAGTCTTTTTCCAGAGGTTGAGAGGCTTCAATTAGTCGAATTTTGTATCCTTAATTCAATTCGTCAAGGTGAATTGTAAGGCTTTTGCTTAACTTTTAATTTCTGGTGAGCAGTGTTAAGCTTTAGTTCTCCTTGCCTTTATCCTTAAGTGTACATGGTTCACGTCAATTCTCGAAAATCTCCTGGAATCAAATTGCGGTTCGGGGAAGCTAGAGACCCTCCTCTTGTCCAATTGATGCATATTTGACAATTGAAGCCACTACACTATTTCTTTTATATTTTACACTCGTGGGGCATTGCTCAAATTAGAGAAATCGGACGTGTTTATATGTTATCTACGGGAGAAATTGAGTCCACTTATTACCTTAAATCCGAGTCGCTTGCTTGTGTGATCCAGCCTCCAGAAAAGTACATGATCACAACTAGTTTCTTAAAACTTAATGGAAGAAGTGCACTGGGAATCTCAAAATCTATATCTTAGACAAATTGATGCAATCATCTTGTTCTATTAAGTTTATCAAACTTTGATAATGAAAGTTGTCGACAAATATTGACATGATTTTTTTAATCATTATTTGCTTTCTTTTACACGGCGTGACCGTGACATGGTTGAAAGAAATCAGAGTCGGCCACTGGTTGGGGCTCGGCAATTCCGACTGACCCTCGCCTAA
Source organism: Melaleuca alternifolia (assembly GCA_019926035.1). Taxonomy (NCBI): domain Eukaryota; kingdom Viridiplantae; phylum Streptophyta; class Magnoliopsida; order Myrtales; family Myrtaceae; genus Melaleuca; species Melaleuca alternifolia. The sequence goes on along the minus strand of JAGKPW010002416.1, from coordinate 1,161,089 downwards.
TCATTGCTGAAGTTTATGGCGATGGTGGGGTGGTAGCGAGATGAACTTTTATGCAATTGCCCCTTTTTTAGTGTCTTCTTTTTTTTTCAATATCCTTTATTTTTAAATCTAATTTTAATAATATTTAGATTTTAAAAAATCATATATGAATTAAAACAACGCCATTTAAACTTCATCCTTCTCGATTTAACCATATCATCGCCATATAAGAGAAATTAGCATTTATTATTGATCAAGTTGGACAGAACTAATGAAATAACTTGATAGTATTGATTCGACAAATTGTAAAACTTGAATGTGCTTTTTTTAATTACCCCTTCATGACAAATTTTAGAACTTCTCATGTGTACTTACCCCAAAGTTCATCAACACATAGTCATTGAACGATGCTGGCTTCAAAGATGCATTTTATGGGGTAAAAATTTTGCAACGATTGATGATCAAATTAAAAATCTAAAATTCCGATAACAAGTTTGAGGGTGGATTGATAATAATCATATCATTGTAAGTTTATGTTATTTCATAAATTGGTTGTAAAATTACATAGAAATTTTAACGTTTAGAGATCAACAATGATGTCATCGACAGCATCATCGATAAAAGCAAAATAGGTAGAGAACAAACGATGAACATAAGTATTTGATCATAGGTTAAAATCTACAGTGGCTGGTAAGTATAACTAGATGCCAATTACACATGCTAATTTCGCAAATATACTTTTGATTTTAATATCTAGTAGCAAGTTCGTTTTATTTGGAACCGTTCGCAAAAGAGAATGCAGCTGTTGCATGCTTATACCTCCCATCGCAATTATGCACGCGGCAACTGTCATCCCATTTGCTTACTGCCACGTCATTGATTCATGCAACCACGTGTCATCACACTAGACGTAGAAATAATTTAATAAGCATAACTAATCTTGGTCGAAAACAAAGGAAAACCGTTAAATCCGTTAAGACTCCTTGAGGTCCACTTCCCATTGCATACATGCGCTACTCCCAAATCCATACTCACTTTGACATCACCACATCAAACACTGGATTTCAGATACGACATATCAAGTTAAGACAAGAATCATCGCACACCAACGGCGTTCCCGAACTTCATCTCGCCATAGAAAGATGTAAACACTCCGCGATGTGCCGGTATTGAAATCGGATCGAAGTATCTCAAGCTGGGTTGGTCGAGTTGGAAGGTGGGTCCCTATATTCATTCAATCATCCACCATCACGACCAATGCTTTCCGACAGTTTACCGAAGTGCTCAACGTAGCCAAGGAAACATCAGAACATGCCGATGAAAAAAGAAATATCACAACATGCCTGCGTTATGTCTGATGAACAGTAGGAATTATCAACCCCGCATTATCATCACACCATAACACACCACAACCAAACATGTAACTTCCAGAACCCGAAATGTTTGGGCATTTATTTGAAAGACAAGCACAAGACAGAACTCAGATGCATGTCACGAACTCAAGCAGACAACAAAAGCAACGGACAGCACACATAGCATACTGGAAACCCTTTATGTAGTAGCTCATTATGGCATGGCTTCTCATGAGGATTCGATCACTCGTCATCGTCATGGTGCTTGTGGTGGTGGTGCTTGGAGCGGTAATGCTTCTTCTCCTCGTCCTCATCATCGCCAGAATCATCATCTCCCTGCAATAAACAAATAGATCAGCACATCAACACGAGGCACAAGAGGGGTGAAAGTATAACATAAACAGCACACATTCCAATAGAATGTAAATAAAGCAAACACCTAAATATCTCAATTTTTACCATCTTGGGTAGCTTAACAATGAAAACACCATTAAAATGGTCCTTTGACACATTCCAAGTAAACTTCAGTCCAAACGAGAATTTAATTTATGCTATGTGGCACAGTCAAGACTACAATATTTATCATATCAGGAAGGTGAAGTAAGGACAAACAGTGAAGAAAGAATAAGTAGAAAGAGGAAGAAACATTTCTCTATACACAGGAAGATCTAAATGCAATGAAGTATATCTATTGTTAGAGGCAGACAATCAAGTTTAAAATTCAGTAGTCCCACAAGTGATCGAGCAGTGTAGGAACCAAAACAAATCACCCCTTCAGCCATGTGAATTAACTCATGCTCTCCCACTTCGTAATACGTAATCATGAAATCCTGTGTCCTGGAACTCTCTTCTGGAAAATAAGTTCCAGAAGAGCTTAATGACTCTATGAATTTGAGGATCCAATTTACCGAGAACGTCAGTTCCAAAGAGTCATCTATTTGGTAAAGATTGAGGGTCATGTACTTGTTCTATCATTTTAGTTATTTTCATCTGCATGTATATAAGTTCATTAATTAGATATTACCGAAGCGAGACTGGCATATACTCGAGAGAGTAGACCAGTGAATGCTCCTCTTTCTATTCCCTTCCACACCGTGACTACAGTCTCAAAGAAAGTCAGCAAAACTAACTATGGCCTCTCACCAAGGGAACATGACTCACTAACCTGGCCTTATCAATTAGCGGAAGCTTGAGATGCGAATATATATTAAGGAGTGTAACCTATGGAGTTCAATGGCTACCACCTCACTTTTTCTTCCCTCCCCCAATAGGATAAATAAAATCAAAGATAATCTACAAGTTTATATAAGGGCGTCTCCTCTGAGGAACATAATTCACTTGCCTGCAGAAAAACTCTTTTGCAGAAGTGTCAAATGAAAACCAGAGCTTGTTTCCTACTTACGTGGAATAATTATTCTCAAAATTGTCTTCAGTCTTCATTATAGTTAAAGGGAATGTTCCAGTAACACTGATCTCGCTAGAAGGTGCCACTCTCTATGCAACTTCAGAGGATAATCAATTGCTCAAACCATAGCTGTCTAGGTGTCGAGTAATCGGTGCAAAAGCATCTTAGTATTACTTCAGCTAACCTCAGAGGCGAGGACTACAACTTAGATCAGACCTTCAAAAATAGACTCCGATGTCGTTAAAGCACCAACTCAATCCCTTGTAACTTAGGTTCATCCATTATACATGCCAAGAAACCAATCGACAATAGCAATTAGTACCAGAACTCCGAGAAGGGTAGCATATGTATATAACCACATTATCCAAAGCATAAAGGGTATTAGTATAATCAATCCACCGCATTGAAAGGAAAACAAACAAGAAGTACCAAATCACAGAGAAAAGTGGCAGGACTGTGCAACCAACGATCCTACAACATCACGAGAATGTCATCCTTTGCACCAAGAAAAACAGAATCGATGGAACTTACATATTTCTTACGGCCATAGCCCTCCTCTTCGCCATACCCATACCTCTTGGGCTTGTCCTCATCCTCATCATCGTCCTTCCTCCCATACCTCGGCTTCCCATAACCCTCTTCCTCCTCGGACCGCCCATAGCTCGGCCTCTCGAACCCTTCCCCTTCCTGGGTCCCATAACTCGGCCTTCTCGGAGGCTCGTCATCGCCGCCGTAGCTCGGTTTCTCAAACTCAGTCCTAGGTGGCCTCCCCCCATAGCCAAATTCACCACCTTCCTGCTCACCATACCCGGGCTTGCGACCATACCCAGATCCGTAATCGGACCCGCCAGACTCATGCTCAGTCCGCCCGCCATATCCAGATCCATAATCAGTGCTAGGCTTCTCGTAATCCGTCCGGCCGCCGTACCCAGATCCATATTCCGCGCTCGGCTTCTCGTACTCAGTCCGACCGCCGTATCCGGATCCATACTCCGAGCTCGGTTTCTCGTACTCGGTCCTCCCGCCAAATCCAGATCCATACTCCGAGCTTGGCTTCTCGTACTCAGTCCGACCGCCGTATCCAGATCCACACTCCGAGCTCGGCTTCTGGTACTCGGTCCTCCCGCCATATCCAGATCCATACTCAGTGCTAGGCTTCTCGTACTCGGTCCTGCCGCCATATCCGGACCCGTACTCCGAGCTCGGCTTCTCGTACTCGGTCCTCCCGCCATGCCCGGCTCCATACTCAGATCCGGGGCGGCCGTACCCCGATCCGTACTCCGAGCTAGGCTTTCCGTACTCGGCGGATCCTCCGTGCCCGGAACCGTACTCAGCCTCCGGACGGCGACCGTACTCGGATCCAGGCCTCTCAAAATCAGGCTTGCGGCCATACCCGGAGCCGGGCTCCTCCGGCCTCCCGCCGTACCCAGATCCGAGATCCGGGCCGGGACCTCCGGGCCCGCCGAATCCGGGAGGGCCGAAGCCCGGCTGGGGAGGAGGGGGGCCGCCGAAGGGGGGGCGGCCGGGGCGGGGCTTGGGGCGGGCGTAACTGCTGTACTCGGTCTGGAGGGCGTCCTCGGAGTAGGCGGAGGGCTCGTCGTTGGAGGGGGCGAAGTGGGGGCAGTCGTAGTTATCCTCGTAGTCGCCGGAGGAGGAGGAAGTGGAGGGGTAGCAGATCTCCTCGGAGGGCTCGAGGGGGCGGCCGTAGGTGAGGGTGATGTCGTAGCCGCCGCCGAATGGGGTGGGGTCGTACTCGTCGAACTCGATGTCGTCCTCCTCGCTGCGGTGGTAGTATGGCATGGTCGGTTCTCGGTGGGGCTGATCTCGATCCGGTTCTGCTCTTCTTCTGCAGATTAAGAGAGAGAGAGAGAGAGAGAGAGAGAGGGTTTTTGTGAAAATGCCGGGGATGAGATTGGCGTTTCGAAGGAGGAAATTTATTGTGGGGGATGACGAGGGGACGGCCGACGTTGTCGATCCGAGGGACTCGCGGGACGATCTGGTGCTTTTGGGAAGTGTCGGTAATTGCTTGGATCACGGATTGACTTTTCTCTACGTGCTCCCACGGCCGACAAGACGAGAGACCTCCCCACTCCTGTCGTCCGACGACACGTGTCCGAAATCCCAATCCCACCCGGACCATGCCAAATCGGATTGCTTTCCTTTCTCCATTATTTTTTTTTTATTTTTAAGGAAAGATATCCTATAGCTACATAAATTTCGTTACATGTAATCCCCGACCATTTAATTTCGATACGGGCTAGTGAGTATCTATACTTTTTATTATAATTAATGTGTTCCCTACAGTGCAATTCAATTCATATCATGCTTTCAATTAACGAAAAAAATTATATTGTTGGTTTTATACTTGATAGAAGTAAAGTGCACTCGATATTGTTGATTTTATCCCTGCATGTATTAACATTAAACTCATCTTATTCCGTAAAGTTTGTCATGCTTTTATAAAATGACTTATTTGCCCTTCAGGCGATAGTTAGCCACGACAGACATCGAGATTGCATTTACCAAATATATTTTTACATGCATACTGTCTCATTTCTATGCGAGTGAGCTTTTACTATCGACCACCACCATTGTGATGCTCTAACATGAAGCGTAACATCATGTCGCCCTTTTTTAGCTGTTGAATATCATCATCATTCAAGAAGCTATGCACCTGTTATCTTCCAATTCAAAGAGAAAATGGATCCCCTTCAATTGTATGGATGGCAAGGGTAACTTTGTTTCCATACAACCGTACCATCTAAATCGTGCAGCTGAATAAATAAATTATTTGAATTTTTTTATGAAATTCCAGCCGTTCGATCTCAATCGGACGACTTGTGATGAAGGTTAGGGATTGGCATTGCCTGTTCTGTCAGGGCTCACTGTAAGTGCGGTAGGCGACTTAGTGTTACACCGGCAACTACCGTACGGTCCAATCAACAGCATGTCGAAATTTTCTTCTTACACTATGTTGGAAAAAGCAATAATCATTATGTAGAATTTAATTGACATGTATGCTCACACATAAAGTTAAGTTTTCAGTTTTTACTCCATCAATGGATAGAATAGTTCTTGAATATTCTTGATGCATGCACGTAAAACTATCTAAACCCTATCTCGAAAAATTTATCACGACCATCTAGGATTTATAAAGCGTGATACAAATATCGAAAAGGCACATTTGATGTGGCGTTCGTTAAATCTTTTTAGTCTTGCCTCGACCGGTCGATTATTATTCTAGTGATAACTCGTGATTCGTGAAGCATCGACACGTGGGGCGGGGCGTTTCTTTTTGCTTTTCAACACCCAACGAGGGAGTAAAATAATAAAATCTCGGGTTCCAAATACCTTAATAGGCACATGGTGAATATTCGCGCAAGAGAGGAAAAACTAACAAAGGAAAGCAAGCTGTGCATTGAAATTTACGGTTGTATCCATTCCTTAAAAGCATTGATAGGGTAATAATTCATAATAAATCATGGATATAAGTGGAATTTTCCAGGATGAGGATCGAGACAGGAAGTTTCCTGTGCCGTCCAATCGCCACTGATTCAGAAAAAGCTTATCCCATTTCCATTCCATAACCTAATCTTGCCCGATCTCAGTTTCCGGAAAAGACCAGACCATAACAAGGCGTGTAGTTGTTTAAGCGTACCCCAGTTCATCTTCCAATCCAAAGAAGAGAAGAGCACATCATGCCGCCGCCTCCGCCTCCGCCTCCGCCTCCCCCGGCCGCTCCGCCACCTCTGACTCCCGACCACGCCCGGGGTTTCATCCACTTTACGCCCTTCGCCATGTACGCGGCGTTGCTTTTGTTTGCCGACGCCATGCTCTTCCTCATGGCGATCGGCTATGGCTTTTGCTCTCGCTGGCGCCGCGACCGGGCGAACCGGGCTCCCTCTGTCGGCGACGTCGAGCGGCAGCAGCAACCGGTCGAAGCGGCGGCCCTGCCGGTGGTGGTCGTGGTGTATCGTGGCGATGCTGCGAGGGAGTTCAACAGCGACGAGTGCGTGATTTGCCTGGGGAGTTTCGCGGAGGGAGAGGAGTGTTGGGTGATCAAGTCGTGTAACCACGCGTACCATGAAAGTTGCATCAAGAAATGGCTCTCGAGAGACCAGCACTGCCCGCTTTGTCGTAGCTCGGTCCGAGCGGGGCGAGGGGCTAGTGTTGCGCAGGCTCCTACCGATTCCTAGGGCCATCGACAGTTCGGATTTCCTCGACATCTGAACCGTACCAGAAGATTTGGATGTCCGATCGCCGCGACTCGAACAATATTTGATGAAAACCTGAAATGCGGTTCTGTTCGGTTCGAGCTTCTTCTTCTTCTTCTTGCTTTTTTTTTTTTTTTCAAACTCTCCAACCCTAATCCTTGGGCACGCCGCTCCTTCTTTCGCTCCACCTCTTCTCTCTGTCCCTCTCCCTCTCTCTCTCTCCGCACACAGACACGTCGCAGAAGCCGTCTCCGGAGGCCATCCACGAGCCCAAATTGAGGTCCCTACAACGGGTGGCAAACGAGCTCGGGTCATGGTCATTCATGGTTTTTGCGACCTCAAATCAAATCGAGGAGGTGGACGCGGCGGCGACCTGGATATGAAGTTGCTGAGTTCTTCCAGCTTTGCTCTGCGTCACTTCACTTTCATTTTCTTTGCGCAAGCGTTTGCGTGTGGTTTTCGTTGTCTTCTGAGAGGTCTGGTTGATTAGCACGAGTTGGTGTTGTGTGTACGGAGTCGCGAGTCGCGAGCTAACTGCGAGCCTGTTGAGTCAAGATGTTCGGCTGAGTTTCGACCGAGCTGTTGAAGAGAAGGAGAAAATATTAGGTACACAAGTGATAACACGTCATTCATACAATAATCCACTGATCGTATGACACGTGTCTAATGCGGGCCCGCCTGTCAGTCCGATTTTCTCCCTTTCTCTCTCTTCCGATTTTACCCCCTTTCTCTCTCTTCTGGCTTGACAGTGGCGGCGATGCAGCGGCGACGGATCGATAACGAGGCTGACGCCAGCGCTTATCTTGTAATTTATGGTGGGTTAATGCATCAATATGTATCTTTTCGGTTTATGTATTTCATTGATACATGTATCTAGCAAAATGAGTAATTATCTTTTTTGTTCATGTATCTCATTAAGGTATGTATATCACTTGAATTAATAGATATATCTCTTGCATTCTTATACCTATTTAATTGTTGTATTTCTTTATCTCATATATCTCTTTAACACATGACTTCTCAAACTCCATAGATAGGTTAGAACCTCTTCATTCGGTAGAGTTAAAAAAGAATAAGGAACAATGATCTCCCCTCTTTAAATTTTCTCTAAGGTTCCATTCGTTTCACGAAAATATAGTATTTTTGAAAAATATTTTTAGGAAATATTTTCTTTAAGGTTCTGTTTGCCTTATGTAAATTCGACTAGTGGTACATCTCGCCTAAAGAAAATGATAACTATGAGGCCTATTGTAGAAGCAACCGCTTCGAGACAACAATGTAAACTTTGTGAAGTTGATGTATGTAATATACTAGAACCATAGCTAAGTACTCTAGCAAGAAAAAACTGTGATAGCTGAGGCACCATTTATTTCGCAAAAAAAAATGTGAGATTTCTATTAGTTCGACTATGCTAGTAAATTTATATTGACGTGATTAGGATTATCTTGTTCAATTTGTGTACATAATAATAACCATTGCGGCTACTCATACTCCTATCACTTTTAAATAAGAATTTAAAGTATATCGAATTATGAATTAATACTAAAAGATGGTAACTAAATTGTAGGTATCAAATGAACATTGATTGAATTTATGTAGGATCGTGTTTTTGCATGTTAAAACTCATTTATGTGTTAAAATACAAATTAGCTTGACAAAAGTATAAAAATAACTTAATGAAGACAAGATTTATCATTTTTTTTAAAATTTATGGTACATTTAAAAATATGCATGAATGAAACCTGCTAATAAATGCACAGTGAAGCGCATATGCCACTAATAGTGAAAAGATACTAGACCTTTGTTTTGGGGTTAATGCACTAGAGATCCCAAAATATATTACAAGAATGTACTTGAACCATAATTTTTTTTAAATGTATAATAAAATCATAAAACTTTTATCAAGTTATTTCGTTAACTCCGTTCAATTTACCGATTATTAATGCTAATGTGACTGTTTTTTTTAATTACTTGTTTAGACATGACGTGGATGTGGTGCTCACCAAGTGCCATACTCCAAAAAAGTTGAAATTTTAAAAAGGAAAAAAAAAAGGGAAAGAATTTACCATAATCGCATGCGAATGTGTTTCATAGACGACGGTAAATGTACTATTTACAAAGAGATGCATAATCAAGTAGCTATCCATTTTTCTATCGATTGATGAGTCATCGAAACATTTAGAGTTGGCATGAGGCATCATTCAAAAAGTTATCCATTGGTTGGATTGTGATAAAACATGAACATCCTTGTTTTAAATTTGCCATAAATATCTTAACATCTCTGTATAAAAACTGCCTAAAGTTTACTTAGACGGTGTATTTTTATAAAATAAGATTTATAGAGAATGCTATAGGTGTCGGCCAGTAAAATTCGAAAAAAATAAAATGTTTAAGCAACCACGATATTAAATTTTTAGTTTATAAAAAAAAGATTGATTTGTACATGTCAAGTGTCTTATTTTTTTTTCTTTTCTTTCTCTATAGACCTTTTTTTTTTGTCAGGTTCTCTATAAACCTTACTTGGGTATCAAAGCAACATAATTTGTTTTCCAACTTACATAGGAAGGCACATTCACTAAGTGCCCGCTAAAGAGGAAATACTAAACAAGGTGTGATTAGACTTGCACGTTTTAGGAAACGACACATACTTAAAAGATTTCTGTAATTAGATGACATATGTAAATTACCCTTTTGGCTATTCCTTAACAAAACAAAATAATTTCATGAGATACAAAATTATGGGTATAATTGGAATTTTATATCCTTTTCTGGGATGGAAATAATATTACGTCTACTTTATAATATACAGAGAGAAATTTTACATGCCTATTTCAGCATAGCTTTGTCAAGTGGACTCGTGCTGTCCAGTGTCCAACGCCACTTCTTCAAGACGCTCATCACACGCTACACAACGTCGGAGCACCGGGCGCACACCGGATCTCTTCCAACTCGGGGAAGAAACAAACGCATCATGCGTCCCCCCGCCGCTGCCGCCCCGCCGCCGGCTAATCCTCCTCCACCTCCTTCCGACCTCCTCGACTCTCCAAATCTCTGCATCGCGGAGTTGTACGCGATAGGGCTAGCATGGGGTACCGTCATATGCCTCCTTGTCATGGTGGGCTGCGCCTGTTACTCTCGTTGGCGCCGCGACCGTGCTCGTTTCGATCATCACGTCGAGCAGCCACAGCAAGGGGTCGGGGAGGAGGCACTGCAGATTGTGGTCGTGAAGTATCATGGCGACGCGAGGAAGTTTGACATCGACCAGTGCGCGATTTGTCTGGAGGGTTTCGAGGAAGGAGAGGAGTGTGGGATGCTCAAGACATGTGGCCATGCGTACCACAAGAGTTGCATTAAGGAATGGCTCTCGAGACACAGTCGTTGCCCGCTTTGTCGGGGCCGGGTCCGAGCGCAAGGATCCAATTAATGTTATGTCGAGACTTTCTTTTTATGTTCTAACATTGTATTTGAAATATCACATTATCTTTTTTTTGGGATATAATTGATGCTTTAGTGACTGATGGTCGGATTTGCTCTCATCATCTTATCTCCAGCATTTTAGAGATTGATTTCAAAGAGATTTGATGCTCGTCCACTAGTAGGTCTATCATATACCTTATGGAGTAGTTTAATTTGTTTTCACGGAAAATTTCAAAAAAAGACCCAAATTACAAAACATTTTCTCATAAAAGGACCCCAAGTGAATATTATGTCAAATAAATGTCCGAAGTGACTATTTTAATCTCAAGTAAGGACCCACTTCATAGAGCGATTTCCTTTCTTCTTCTTGTCTCGTCTTCCTCACGCTCCTCCTCGTTGTAGCTCCCCCCACCTGCGAGCTCGTTGAGTGACCATGATAAGGACTAGCTTTTCATCCACATCTCCATCTTCCACACTATCGTCAGCCCCTCTCTTCCCCCCTACCCTTCTCTCTCTCTGCCATCTCATCATATGACCAGGACCAACTTTTCTTCAGTGTAAGCCACCTCAACATAGCCCAGCTTGTTGCATTTTCTAAGTTACACTCCTCGAAATGGTTCATAAACTATTCCACAAAGTCAAAACCGTCGAGCTTGCAAAAATATGAACCCTTTATCCCGACATTCATTGCAAGTTCGGGTTTGATTTAAGTATCTTCCTTTGAGGCACCTCGCGGGCGCCAAAGATGTTCCATGAAATGCCTGAATGAGTTTATTATATTTAACAATGGATAATTACAAATTTCTTCCTTTTTGATGTGAAGATACGAATTATCTAGGGCTTGAATATATCAAATCGCTTGATGCTGAGAAGGCGTTAATACGCCCTTGCTAAAGTTGATGAAGAGATTCATAACCACTAGAAGTTGCTAAACAAAAAATTTGAGCAAGAAGCTCAGAAGATATGGTTTATGATGAAGAATGAGGTCATTGCGGAGCTCCATGCAAAAGAGCATGATATTGAGTCAAATAGCAGTGTTTGAGAACATGTTATGAAGTGAAAGTACTGTGAGCCAATTGTTAGTGTTGAATTTGCTAACAATGTTTTAGCACTCTATCATTGGCCTCTTGTCTAGCTTTTTGCATCTTTGCTTTGTTTCAAACCATTGCTCTTAATAGAATTTCTTGAGTGTCATTTGGTCTTGGTTTATCTTAACCAGTGAATTCGAGATAAATGTTGCAATGAACAAGACCTTTGACATTATATTGAATCAAGTGTAGTGAATTAGTAGAGCACATATAATTTGCCTTGACGTCGAAAGCTTTGATGTTGTTGTGGTCGTGCTGCCAATTTGACAGAACTTGTTCCCAGTAGTAACGTGCAACTCTCTTAAGCCTCTGGCTAATATTATCAATTTGTTAATCTTCTCAGCAACACCCTTTTGCTTCTTCTGAGACTTTCTAGCTATGCAACTAATCCGTTAGCGACATTTATTCTCGCACCTCAGAGGTGCATCAAACTTCACGCATTCCCTTAGCAATTGTAATTCCTGCGCTGTTTTTGGCCCTAGTTGCCAACAGCAGAAGCAGCATTATTCAAGCCTCGTCATATCATCTTGTATGACTGACTTAAGTAGGCGACTATTTCAACCTTGGCAACGGTTTCGCCTCATCAAATTTCAAATTTGGGTTTCGCTCGTGTAGATTTGATCTTTCAAAGCTCCTCCTTCGCCTTTACAATGCCAGCGGCTCCTTGGAGTAATCCTTAGTCTAGAAATATCCACCCAAACTCTTGCCATTCTCATCAACACAGCTCCACAGCTCCACTTATCCTCCATCCACACCACATCCTCAGATTGATCACAAAACCACAGAGCTGGGCTGTGTTGAGATGGCTTACATTGAAGAAAAGTTGGTCCAGGTCATACGATGAGATGGCAGAGAGAGAGAGAGAGAGAGAGAGAGGGAGAGGGAGAGGGGCTGACGATAGTGTGGAAGATGGAGATGCGGATGAAAAGCTAGTCCTGGTCATGGTCACTCAACAACCTCGCAAGTGGGGGAGCTACAGCGAGGAGGAGCGTGAGGAAGACGAGACGAGAAGAAGAAAGGAAAGAGAGAAAGAAGAAGGAAAAATAAAATGGTTAATATCACGAAAAACCCCAAATTTTACCCATTGTGACACATTTACCCTAAACTTTTTTTATGACACTAAAAACCCCAAACTTTACCTCCCGTGACACATTTACCCTAAACTTTTTTTTGTGACATAAAAAACCCCAAACTCTTTCTTTTGTGACACATCTACCCCAAATTATATCTTTTTTTTTCTTTTTTTCTTTTTCTCTTTTCTGTTTTTTTTTTCTAAAACAAATACTTGGCTGGCGAGCTCCGCCGTCGAAGCTCGCCGCCGGCCATTGCCAGAGGGCGGCGTAGCCCTCGCCGGCGGCTGGCCAAGGCTCGCCGCCCTCTGGCCGGCCTTGTTTCGACACCTTGTTCCAACAGCCTGTAAATGGACTTCAAGCACAGAACTTCTGAGGAATCAGCTTCAACAAGCGCAACAGAGAATGAACCTAGAACAAGAACACCCTCGGAGAACACCAAACGAACCCAGTCAAAATCGAACCTAGCCGAAACAACAATTCCACACACAGCTTCCACAGCATAATTGACAAGCACAGAATTGGGTCTGAAGGACTTCCTTACCCAGACATAGAGGAGCCTGAGAAACATGGGATGTGATTCCTGAGGAAGAGATAAGTTCATAAAAGAGAGGATCAAGATCAAAAGCTTGGCTTGAGGGTCTGCGACATGGAGGGAAGCTTGAGAGTTGAGGAGAGTCTTCAGCGATTGGACGTGGTGGGGTTGAAAAGATCGGTGTTGAAGACAATCTCTGAGCTCAGCCCATGCTTGGAAGATTGCTCGAGCAGATGAAGAAGAAGAAGCGTTTCGGGTGTCGTTGACACGGCGGCCGCTGCCACCGCCGCCGCTACTTCTCAACTAGTCTTCAAGAAAGAGTATTTGCTTGTTTCGCCATAGCCACCGGTCTCAACTAGCTTCGCAATTCTTCTACTATGGTTGAATCGAACACGTGCAAACACTTCCCCAACAAGCTCAAACTTTCCCCTTGAAGCATTCACCCTCGAAAAGTCCTAAAATTTTAGGTTTCTTCATCAAGATTATACGAATTGACTCCTGCTTTGCTCGACCGGTTCTCGCGTGGGAAGCTTTACAAGAAGGATATGGCCGAGAGAGAGAGAGAGAGGGGCCGACCAGAGGGCAGCGAGCCTTGGCCGGCTGCCGGCGAGGGCTTCGCCGCCCTCTGGTAATAGCCGACGGCGAGGTCTGCCGCCGGAGCTCGCCGGCCAAGTATTTGTTTTAAAAAAAAAGAAAAGAAAAAAAGAAATAATTTGGGGTAGATGTGTCACAAAGAAAATAGTTTGGGGTTTTTTATGTCACAAAAAAAAGTTCAGGATAAATGTGTCACATGAGGTAAAGTTTGGAGTTTTTCATGGTATTAACCCAAAATAAAAATAAAGAAAGATATAGTTGGATGAAAATGACCCTGAAACGAGATAAAGACTTGGTCAGCGATGAAGTTGGGTCCTTATTTGAGAACAAAACAATGACTTTGGGCCCTTATGTGATACAACTTTCACTTAGGATTCTTTTATAAGAAAATGTTTGTAATTCGGGTCCTTTTTTTAAATTTTCCTTTGTGTTCATGCATGACGTCTAAAATATCCCTTGTTTTCCCAATAAACGTGGCTTGAAGGTGATGATGACAATTGTGATGATGACGAATGATGGTCGATCGTTTTCAGATTATTACTGCAATCGATTGAGTCAGCTATTATTCACAAGCTGGAAAAAGTTTCGTATCTTTTTCAAATATGTCTAATATGTTTTATATCGAAATATAGTGATCAATTTTATCGGCAAAAAGTCCAACCTCTGTATCATATTTTGTTTTTGCTATTAAATTTTTCTATAACAATATTCTTAGACTTAGTAGAATGACCGCAACCTTATTATGTATCTTATTTTTAATTGATTTAGTGATTAGACAAAATAAGACGATTATTTCTACTCAAATCAATAAATTACAAACTTTTTCTTTTTCTTTTTTTCCCCTACGAATCATCGACTGTTAATACCACTTCCTCATTATCACGTCATCATCCTACCATACTCCCTCAGAGAACAATACTTCATAATATACGTATAAAAGTTAGTAAGCTGAGCTTTGCCAAACAATTAGCTTCATAGATTTTGTCTGTCATACTATCTAACGTAATATAAAAAAATATATTAAATAACTAATCACGACATTTTTCATAAATAAGCTAGTTTTGTCCGATGGCAAAAATTGAACCTTGCCCTAGAGAATATCATAAATTCATAAGGGTGATCGGTTCCCAATTCCTCTTAAAATTGGGAACCGGATTGGTGGAATCGATTCCCTATTATTTGGAATCGGAAACCGGATCAGAACGGATTGGGCGGCCCAGTCCAATTCCTGAGTGGTAATTATTAATTATCATTAACGCGTTAGCTCTATTTTCATTAATTAACAGTTTTCGCCCAATCCGGTTAGGTTCTGGTTTCATTTTCTAGAGAGTGGAGAAGAAGTAGAGAAAAAGAAAGAGTTGGAATCGTGAAGAGTTAGGTCTTATGTTAGTCGATCAATCAAAAAATAAAAGATGTGATATAATTTTTTTAATAAATAAAAATAATTCGGTCCGGTTAGGGTAGGCGGTTCCACCCCCGGAACCGGACTGAAAATTTGTAATCGGAACCGAATTATTACTTCTTAGATCCCGGATGGACGGTTTATAATGCTCACCCTTATAAATTCGTACAACTTGAGTAAATAAATGATTATACCAAAAAGAAAAGAAATAGAAAAGGACAGGAAAAAAAGCGAAAAGAATTTCTTTTCGTATTTATCAAAAATTTCAAACAAAGGCACATTCGGAAAAATTCGGTTTAGCCTTTCGGCCGTGGGAATAATGAAAAATGGAAAAAAAAGATAAAAGGTTCCAAAAAAAAAAATTAGGGTTTGCTCTTCTGGATTTTCCCCCAAATAGCATTCGCTGTCTTCCCCCCTCGCCTTTCGCAAGCACGCTCTGCATTTCCCCCCCTCGCTCCGAACTTCGACGCCTCGCGTGCTCCGCCAACATCCTCCATCTCTTCAGCCATGGGCAAGGGTCCCGGTCTCTACTCCGACATCGGCAAGAAAGCCAGAGGTCTGTGTCCGTTGCGTCCGTGCTTCCTTGGAGGTTTTTTCGTCCTTTTGATTTGAATCGTGCGTCGGCGTGCTGATTCTGTTTGGCGTCTTTGGTGTTTTCGCAGATCTTCTCTACAAGGACTACCAGAGCGACCACAAGTTCACCATCACCACTTTCTCGCCGACCGGAGTGGTGCGTCTCGCTTCTCATTTCGTCGTCGACGTCGTCGTCGTGTTTTTGGGTTTCCTGGGCGTGCATTTTATTGTTAGATTGGCGAGGTTGTTGAGTTTCTGTTCGTTTGTTCGGCATTAGTGTTTCACTGCCCCGGGTCGATTGAGCAGACGTTGGGGAGGGCGGATGCTTATTAATTGCGGTACTTGAGCTGTTTGAATCGAATGCTGCCGTTTCTTGTGTGGTGTCGCGAAGAAGATGTGCTTGATAATTAGTGTTGGGCGATCGATTTCAGGGGTTACCCTTCCATTTGCTTCATAATATTTCTTTGGGGAATCTTGATTTAACTCACGAAGTTGTCATTATTCACGTCTCATTTGCTTTTGTTTGGTCATTAATCCTTTCTGTGGTCTTGCTCTGCTCGATTCTGCCAATTAGGGTCGGAAAACCTAGTGTTAGGTTGTGGTTCCCATTGAGAAGAACTTTAGAAGATGACTTCGTTACCACTTGGGTTAGTTGAATTTGATTATGGGTTTTCTTATTCTGGATGACTGTTATCTCATCTTCTTTATAATGTCGCGGTGCTCATGCCAACACATGGTTTCACTGTACCCTTTGAGAACCGTTCACTTTCTGCTGCAGACTCTAACATCAACAGGAACCAAGAAAGGTGAGCTGTTTCTTGCTGATGTTAATACCCAGCTGAAGAACAAGAATATTACCACTGACATCAAAGTGGACACAAGCTCCAATGTAAGTTTTTTTTTTCTTTTCTTTTTTTTCCAATTTTCTTTATATCTACTTGTATGAATGAGTAACTGAAATGATAGGAGACTGAGATTCTTTTGTTTCCCCCTCTCTGGAATAAGCCTTGCTTGCTTCAAAAGTGGACTGTTATAGGATTTCACACTTGCATTGGGTTTAATCTTAGTACTATTGTATTTAGAGTTTCACGTTTCGGCTAGGGATTGCATTTTTATCCAATATGAGAAGTGGTGTCTGCTTATGGTAATTGAATCAGGTGGGCCCTGTTCAGTGGGAGTTTATGCATTATTAATTCGTGATGAATAATAAAGTGTGACTTCAGGGAATGTTACTCTCAGATATCTGCATTTTGCACAGAACAGAGTAGCTTCCTAAAGCCATATTTAAAGCCGGCTATCACTCTTCTTCTTCTTCTTCTTCTTCTTCTTCTTCTTCTTCTTCTTCTTCTCTTCTCTCTCTCTCGCGCGCGGTCGCTCGCTTGCGTAATAAGTGTTTAAGTGGTAGGGTTAATTTATATCTTAAGAAGATAAGTGATTTTCCCTTGAAAGCTCATCTTTGTTATTTTCTTTACCCTCTGTATCATTACTATGATAATACAAGTCATCAGTTAGATCAAATGGCAATATTTTCTTAACTAAGTACTTTGAAGCGTCTAGCTCTTGTCACCTAATGAATGTGCAAATAGGTAAATCATGCCGTACTTGCCTTTTTTTGCTGAACATTCTGTTATTGCTACCAGCTTTTCACGACTGTAACTGTTGATGAGCCTGCTCCTGGTCTGAAGACTATCTTTAGCTTCAAAGTTCCTGATCAAAGGTCTGGCAAGGTAAGCTTATCTGTCTTTTCTGCTCCTGAGTGTCCGATACCTTAATGTGTTGCTTCTCTGCATGTTTGACCTAATGATGTTTACCTTTCTCCATCTTCCAGGTTGAGCTCCAGTATTTGCACGATCATGCTGGGATCAGTTCTAGCATTGGTCTGACTGCAAACCCTATTGTCACCTTCGCTGGAGTTATTGGAACTAGTGCTCTGGCACTTGGTACTGATGTTTCTTTTGACACCAAGACTGGTGACTTTGCCAAGTGCAATGCTGGTCTGAGCTTCTCCAATGCTGATTTGATTGCTTCTCTGACTGTGTAAGTAGCTCTTGATTATCGGTTCTAAGCGTGCTTAAATGTGTTAGAAGCAACTTTTTAAGACATGTTAGCATGAAATGTTTCTTTTTACAGTTGTTTCTTTTCATACCATTGCTGGGAATGATACAGGAATGACAAGGGCGATGCTCTGGCTGCATCCTACTACCACCTGGTGAATGGTTTGACCAACACTGCTGTTGGTGCCGAGTTCACCCATCGCTTCTCAACCAATGAAAATACCATCACTGTCGGTACCCAGCATGCATTGGATCCTTTGACATCGGTCAAGGCAAGAGTGACCAATGCTGGCAAGGTAAGTGCTCTTATACAGCATGAGTGGCGACCGAGATCCCTCTTCACCATTTCAGGGGAAGTTGACACCAAGTCCATAGATAAGAGTGCTAAAGTTGGACTTGCTTTGGCTCTCAAGCCATGAGGCAAACCATCCAACTTGTGCGCGTGCCCTTGTATGTGGCAAAGGGAAGCAGTAAATTCTGTTCAGCCTGACATTTGGGTGTCCGTCCTTTATGATTCCTCTCTCTGAGCAAGACTGCTGCTGAACATGTTACTTTTCATTGTTTAGGCGGTTTCATGTGACAATAAAATCTGTAAAACACTGTCAGTGTCCCCTCTGAGGTTTCATTGAGTTTTGACTCTATCCATGTCTTTGTTTTTGGCAATCCAAGGAGAAAAACCATTTGAAGAGGCGGGGCTCTGGTATTCTGTGTGATTTTATTTTACCTGACGCTTCCTCTGTACGTACATTTGGGCCTTGTCTGTGCGTGGGGTATCCAACGCTTGACCCTGTTTGTGTAGAGACTTAAAGCAAACGAGCAGTCAAGAATGCTGTTCTCTAGGAGGCAGCACATCGAGCTCCTTGATCTCTTTTTTCGAATTTGATGTTTCTCTGAGAACTTGCACTCTGATATCCTTCGCAAGAATCGAGGTGTGTGATCTACCTAATTGGTTTAGGGATGATGCTAAGACCGGCCATGCAAATGTCTTTCTTGTCGAGCTATGCCAATTCTCTGATGCTCGCTCCTAGGTCCCAGGAGGGTTCATTCATGAGGCGTTGCCTCTTTCTCGGCTTGCTATGTTGGCCATCATGTTATTATAAGCTAAATAGTTAGGCCAATGGGGTTGCCTAGAGTTGGTCTGGCTCTTAAAAAAGAAATTGATAGCACAGGAAAACATGACATGTTATTAACTTCGGGGATGTAATCAACATTAGCAGACCAGCGATAGTAGGCTTGTTCTTTAACACGTCATACACGCATATTGATCTATACCACCACCAGCAAACAGCATGAGGTGCTTCTTCAGTAATCTAGAAGTCCATCTGAAAATTCTGGAAATAAATCCGATCTCATCTTGCTGTCCCCATCCAAGATACTGTCCGTGAAAGAGCCGAAACAGGAGGACGAACCATATTTAAAATGGCTCTCCAATCCTTGCGCTCCCTCGCACGAATCTTCGGGTTTGCCCCATTTGGCATCATTTTCACAGGCCATTGTGCCAACAGGTGTGTTGGGGAGTGCTTGTTTTGCCATATCGCTCGCATAGTTGATGGATGACGAAGACACTATATCCTGCAAGTCTCCTTCGTGCTTCCGCAGCACATCGCTAGTCGGAAATGGCTGATGCGAATTCGAATCGTGAGTCCAGGCCACAAAGGTAGGAGGAAGTGGTGGACCATCTGACTGCTGCGTGCTAAGTCGCGTCAGAGTAGGAGAGGACGACGAGGAACAGGAAGACGTGACCTCGCTCAGTACATATTGATATTGTTGCAGCTGCATAACTTCTTGGTTGGTCGCCTGGTACTGAGGCCATGAGAGGTGGTTTTCAGCAGTGAAATTCTCATGAACTTGCTCCACCATGGGCTTCATGATCACATCCACGTGAGGATTGGAGCCTGCGGGGACCTGAGTCAAGCACGATGGCGAGGGCAAGATTTGGCGATGTCGGGCGTATGGGTGGCCGCTCATGTTCTCAAAGTCTGAGAAGATCTGAGAGAAAGGCTTGTGGGTCAAAGGATCGATTCCCATCTTCTGGAGCTTCTTCTTGAGCTTGGTGTTCCAGTAGTTCTTGACATCATTGTCTGTTCTTCCAGGGAGATGTTTTGCAATTAGAGACCATCTGCAACAAAACCATATTATGTGGCAATAAGAGCGTGAGAGGAGTACTTAGGAATGATAAGAATGCTGCATGCATGGGAATTAAGTTCCACACATCGAAGCCTTTCGTCACAGAAAGATGGGGTGATAAGGAAATTCACCCCACCAGCTGCCGAGTTCATTAACATCTCTTCCAAGCTCAAGATATATGAAGTTAAAACTCCAACCCTCTGTGCACATCAATCTGCTCATCCACGGAAGGGTTTTTTCCATGAAATTCGGAGGGGAACTTAATGGGAAAACGAGCGACGATTTGAAGCTAACAATCTAATGAAAATATGTGATAATCTCCGTTGCTTATCTGTTCTATGAGCTTTATACATTCAAAAGAATAACCACATTCGATGAAGAACTGATGAGCAAACTGGTGAAACCTGCTTCCAAAGATTTTGTGGAGGTTGATGATGAGATCTTCTTCTTCAGGGGAAAAGCCATCATGCTTAAGGTCAGGCCTCAGATAATTAGTCCACCGAAGCCTACAGCTCTTTCCACATCTGTTTAACCCTGCATGTGCGTGCGCGCGCACCTAAAGTAAGACTAACCTCGATCAAAACATGGAAATAGGAGTTGAGAAGGACAATAATGCAGTGATCTAGTTCATAAAGGATCGGAAAAGACATAAAAGAAGACCAGCTTTCTTAGGAACCAAAGTCCAGTTGCCAGTTCCATAAGCCGATACATAGGCGAGTATCTTCGCATCTTCTTCGGGAGTCCAAAGGCCTCTCTTCACGTTCGTCTTGTCACAGCATGGTGGTCTCTTCATGAAGGCTGAGAGAGAGAGAGAGAGAGAGAGAGAGAGAGAGAGAGAGAGAGAGAAGATGAATATGAGGAATGCGTCGAGAGAAGAGGAGGAGGAGGAACGTTTATGAAATGAGGAGGCGAGGAATGCATGGAATTGCCCATGCCCAGCTAACTCCGTTTGCATGTTTGTGTATGAAGCAAATTCATTTAAAATGACTCGACGTATGACATCACTTTGTAATTCTTCTCTCTCTCTCTCTCTCTCTCTCTCTCTCTCTCCAAAATGCAGATACAGAGAGCACACACCAAAACCCTTTTGGCTCTCCAAGAACTGTTTGTTTGGGGATCATTGGTTTTGGGTGACACCCTTTGAACCATAAAATCGCTTGATTTCGATGCTCTCTTGTTAGAAATTGTGTACATGCAAAGTCGTGAAGTCCGCATGATGAGCATGGCGATACCTCATATGGCTCTAATGTCTCAAGAATATTCTCGCTCGGTCTCTGTCACTGCCGACCCGTCATCTGAGCAATGTCGAGAACAATTTGCTCTCATCGGCACTTGGCCTTCATGCATGCTCCAGTCCAGTACTCTATGTTTTTATTGCAGAAAAATTAGGGTGGCGCGACCATCTTCAACAAATTTTATTGCATATAGAGCTAGAATTAACGAAACCAGCGACGAGGACATGCTTTTAAGCGATGAAGACCCGCTCCGAAGTGCCTATGTTCAAAATAATACGATGATGCATTGAGGCCGCGGGCCTCTTTGCTGCCATCCTCGATCGAGGTCGCGAGCCGTAGTGGTGCGGGTCATCCAATGGAGTACGTCGCTCACAACACACACAGAGACAGAGGGCATCGGTGGCTGAAAGCAGGGCGGCGACCGCAGAGGCGCGATGACGGTGGGTCACGGTGGATGGAGGAAGCTGCAAGCTATGGGGCGTGCGGTGGGGTTGAGGAGCTGGAAATGGAAGCTAGGAATTGTATCGGGTGAATTGAGAAGCGGGCGGTGCTCGTTTCGGGGAGGACAACCGGGTCATTTCGCCGCGAGATTTGATCTGGGGGCTGGAAAGTGGCATTTGGTATTTTTGCTCATATGGGAATTATGTACGACAAGATCAATGACTTAGACGTGAGCAGGGCATAAACCAAAGATGAATAGGCTAAGAGCACATGACACAAATAGTTGCTTAACTTTCGCCTACTGTGCAACATGATTCATCAACTTTTAATTTATGCAATGTGATTATTTCGGTGTGTAATTTGATCCCAGAATTTTTAATTTGTTCAATATAATTTATGGACTTTTGGTATATGTCTAACTTAATCCTTAGATTATATGATAACATTTAATGTCGTCCATAAATTCGATATCTTTTGGTACATGTTCAGTTTAATCCTTAGATTTCATGAAAATATTTAATATCGTCCATGAATTTGACATAATAAGTATATTGAACGATTTAAAAGTTTATATATCACATTGCATATTTTACTAAAATTTAGAGATCACGTTAAACAAAGTAATAAATCATTGATCATTTACGTCGTTTTCCCTAAAAATACCGAGTCACCCGTCGGTCTTGAAATCGTACGGGCATATTGCATTTTCTCTATCATGGTTGGGCTTGCGTAGCGCAGTCGAGCGTAATCGAAAGGCGTAGCTTGCCAACTAGATCAAGCCTAAGTTGCACGCCAAGTACTGCGATTCGAGTATTTCCTTTTCGAGAGCTTTCGCTCAAGCCTTGGGATTAGATTACATAATTGGTGGGTGGTTTCTGTAGATCGAACTGAACCGTATCGAGTTCGGCCCCAACGGATGTCGGCTCTCTCTCGTGTTTGCGGAACGCTTGACCCGAAAGACGTTTGCTGTTTCATGCCCAGGCTGGATAAACTACAACTCGACTCGAACCAGTGGATTCCGTCCACATGTGGCTTCTGTCCAAAAACTTTTGCAAACCATTTTTGGCCAATAACCATTTTTGGCCAATGTCCATTGACGACCCACTTCTCCCTCTCTCTCTCTCGCTCTCTCTGTGTCCCCATCAATCGTGGCCACAAATCTCAGATGGACCCAAGAAAGGAAATGGGAGGAAAAGCAAGAAGAAGAAGATGAAGAAGAAGAAGAGCAGCGGGGTATAAAGAGGTGCGCGCCACGTGTACACCATGCTGACGATAAAGACATCAAGTCGGAGTCGCTTATCTCCCTGTCGTTGACGTTACCCGATCCTGGAGCAGTAATTCTAGAAGAAGAAAGAATTGGCAATGAGCGAGCTTGGAGGAGCTTACTACTTGGCGGCGCCATGTCCGCAGCGACTGCTCCCTTGCTTGACGAGCAGGAGGAGCCAGTGGGGGTGTCCGAAGCAGCGCCGGTTCTTGCGGTGCCCCGCTGCGACTTACCGCGAGACGGCGGGGAAGGGGGCTCCCACTTACACGTCCAGGATCGCCACCGACATTCCGCTTTACGAATCTCCTGGGGTCTCTCTCTCTCTCTCTCTCTCTCTCTCTCTCTCTCTTTGTGGGGCTACTGGGGATATTGCTTATTGGGTGATTTTGCGTTGAGTGTGTGCAGGCTTCTTTCGATCAGTATCTGGAAGACAAGCCTAGAGTGTTCCGAGCTATCTTTCCTGATAAAGGAAGGAGCCAACAGCTCAACGAGGTATTCCCTATCAATTATTACCCCTCTGTTTCTTGTTGATTCCATTGCTGTCTAAGTTCTTGCGCGTTCGATCGTTGTCTCGAAATTGATGACCACGTGGCTTCTTGTGGAGTTAAATTAATGTGCACAACTCTTCACTCTTCGTTTGATTGCTCACGCCGCATTTCCTTGTGGACGCGCTGCCAGTGTTGCATTGTCGGTGTTCATTTCTCGTCTCTATGATGAGCTAAAATCGGGTCTCGAAAAATGCGCTTCTACAGAGTCAAATGGACTCTTCACGTTCATGGTGATTCTCCAACTCCACCAGGGAGAAGATGTCAGGCATTGTCTAGAACACATCATTGTACCTCATGTTCGTCAAAGAATCTTAATGTTTGGTCTGGGAAATTTGTGACATTGCCGCTAACATGACAGCTATATTTTTCAAAGTGACGTTCATTCGGACACAAACAGAATGCAATCGCAACATTTTCCAGCAAAACTTGAAATCTCAGATGCAATCTGAGTACCATATTCGACGCTAGTTATAAATTACTTGCAGTGAGTAACAAAAAACACAAGTTACCGTAGGTTGACTACATGTACGCTTGGAAATTCCGTTCTCAGGCTTTTCCGAAGCAGTAGTTACGCTTGACACACAATTGAAATACTCCTATTGCCAGAAGCTCATGCTTCCTTGTGGTTTATCTTGAAGAGGCCCATCGATGTTTTCCAAGGTTGACTCTTTAGTCTATATGGCTGCATCAGATGACACCAAAGTGAGAGATCGAAATTGTGAGCACAAGGTCATCCTGAATTTTTAACGGTGGGGAAACATCAACACTGTAAATAACTCCAGATAAGAGGTCATGGTGAGTTCAATAACTTATGGGTGCAATAAACCAGTGAATCTTATTTGAATAAGAGGCTAGAGAACTGGGCTAATCAATCCGATTGACTCTTGTGGCTTTTAGTCACAAAAAGGGAGGCATGACTTCTTCATCTTCATATATTAGAGAAGTACAGCTATATCTGTAAGACCACACTATTAACTGAGTGTGCTTGCTTTGCAAATCTAGCCAGATCTCAAATGCCACGTCTATTTACCTTGTAAATGGTATTCCTTTTTCTTTTTCTGCATTTCTTTGCAGGACTGAACACTATTGTCCTGTCCGAAATCTCAAGTTTATTGTTGTGCAGGAAGAGTGGAGGATTCAGATGCTGCCTATACAATTCCTATTCCTGACCGTTTGGCCTGTGATAGACATGAGATTGAGATGCATATCAAGGGGGAGAGATTATCCGCCACTAATTCCTCAAGATGTTTCTAAACTTCTTGAACTTGAAATTGTAAAATTCAAGTTCAACATATTTTTTGCGGTGATCCATTTCTTTTCCTTACCTTTATAATGACTCTAGTAACATTCTTCTACAGACACGATGGGAGCTCCAAGGGCTGGACAGCGTTCTTGAGCCATCTCATTTTGCACTTGGTGTAAAAGGAGCACTTTATCCAGATAGACGAGGAATGAGGAGCCGACTCAAAGGTCAGCTGGAGATGAGCATAAGCTTTGTCTTACCTCCAATGCTTGCTCTGGTTCCTGCAGATGCCCTCCAAAGTGTTGCAGAATCAGTGAGAGAATCAAAGCTGCCTAATTTTCACTTTTTGTATTTTAGTTACTTTCTGCAAGAATTTAAGATATTTTCAGATCTCTGAGCACTACCTTACGATGACCCCGGGTATCGGTGATCAGGTCTTGACGAGGCTGGTAGAGAACATGAAGCACAAAGTTAATGGTAGCTTGCTTGAAGATTATAGCAAATTCAAACGAGAGCAACCGAGGCGGCTGATCTAGTCCACCCATGAACAGAGCACTGAGCATGCCTAAAGTGAAAGTTGAGGTCAGTTTCGGGCACTGGACAAAAAGCCTTAAGAATCTTCTTACATGCAAGGATCATTGCCTTTTCCACAATCTTGAAGTCCACCAGTCCAGTCACACATTGCTTCGATGTGAATATGGAAAAATATAGCTGATGTGTGAGAGCGCCACTGGAGCTTCATTCAGTAAATAATCAGTTGTGGGCACCGCTGTCAATCTCTCATTCTTTGAAGAATTTCTTCACTTTTTGCTAATTAAGTCAAGTTGAATATACCGGCTTAACTATCAAAATTGTGAGCCATATAGTATTGGCATGTTGACTTATTTAAGACATGAACAGACCTGCAAATTCATAATTATGGTGCAAAACCATAAATTTTTGGCTGATGCAGGGCTTTTCAATTTCAATGGCAGCTTAAAATAAAATGTTAATGGCAGCCCTACCTTTCTTGGACAGGGCAATGATTTTCGAACCTCTAATCAAGCAGGAATTTGTTTCCTACAATTCGAGAAACCAAATGTAGCCTAATCCGGGCATCACTGTTACTGCAGACAACCTACCAATGGAATTGAAGATGCTCATTGACGTGAATCTATGACTGAGGTTAAGATCTAACAAACTCAGAAAGTTTCAGCATTCACCAATAGTCAGAACAAGAACAGGATCCATGCTTGAAGTGGTGAAACCGACTTCGGTCTCTTATAACAATTTCCCTTTCATATATCTCTGAGACAATCTTTATAGCAGCATGACAATCTTGACATATTCTTAGATTTTTCATTATGTACAAAGGTGTTCGAGCCCTGGTGCTTATGAGCCCAAAGCAAACTGCCAACTTCTCACTGTGTGAGAACAGCGCCTGCTCCTTCTCTTCTTCATTGAACACGTGATCAGAGCCAGTTAATAGTTGTAAGCTGGTATTCGGAATGTAACCAGCCAAACGCAATCTCTGTATCATTTCGTCCAGCATAATGTATATTGCTCTTGTTCGTGGATGTGACTTATCTCCAGCAGAGAACTGATGAAACTTGCCATCAGTATGGATAAAGCTTATTCCAGGCACCTTCCTCGTGCCCCCCATACTAAGAACCTGCCTAAGTGAATTGGCTTTTTTGAACTTTCCTTCCACTGCATACATATTGTATAGCAATGCATGGTATTCTGTATTTTGAGGATCCAACTGAACCAGCTGCTTTGAAATACGTTCACCAAGCTGGAGTTTGCCATGGACACGACAAGAACCCAAAAGAGATCCTAAAACCACCTCATTCGGAGGGACAAGCATTGTCTTTATAACCATCTCTGCTTCCTCTATCTCTCCAGCCCGACCTAGAAGATCCACCATGCATGCATAGTGTTCCACTTTAGGTCTTATGCCATAGACAACTTGCATATCACGGAAAAAGCAACGGCCCTCATCGAGGAGGCCCGCGTGGCTGCAGGCGTTCAACAGAGACGTGAAGGTCAGGTCATCTGGCTTTGCTTCTTTGAGCATCTGGGGGAACATAACCGCTGCAACTTTACCCAGCCCATGCATTGCCAATCCACTAATGATTGCATTCCAAGTGACTGCATTCCTACTGGGTAAGCACTCAAAAACTTTCAATGCAGCATTAATCCTACCACATTTGGCATACATGTCAAGTAGGGTTGTTCCCACCATTACATCCATATGCTTACCCATTGTCTTCACAGCATAAACATGAACCCACTTCCCCATCATCACATCTCCCGACTGAGCTGAAGCGGATAGGAGAGAACAAAGCGTAACGCTATTCAATCTCATACGCCAGCCAAAAACTGCTTCATGTAAAAGGCTAAAAGCTTCCTCAGTACATCGACTTTCCACATAGCCCACAAGCATGACAGTACTCGCGACCTCATTTCTCTCAGGCATCTGATCAAACACCACCCTTCCACTTAATACGCCTTCCCACCTAATCACACCATCTAAAAACACCGTCCAAGACACCACAGTCCGTTCCTTCATCCCACCAAAAACCCGCCTTGCTTCACTCATCAACCCCGTCTTCACATACACGTCCATAAGGGCATTACATGCCTTGGTACTAGACTCAAACCCCATCTTCACCAACCACCCATGTCCCTGAATCCCCACATCCGCATTGATCAATTGAGCACAGGCATTGAACAGGCAAACCATGGTCACATCATCAGGTCTCGCCCCCGCATATTCCATCTCCACGAATAATTCTAGGGCGTCGGAGGGCACACCATATCGGGCGAGGGAGCCCATCAGCACGGTCCAGTCGACGGTGTCCTTGTGCGAGTCAGGAATTCCGTCTAACAGCTTGCGCGCGCAGGTGAGCTCGCCGCAGGAGGCGTACATGTGCATAAGGGTATTGTAAAGGAACGAGCTTGGCGATGCGGCGAGGCCAGTAGTGAGCACCAAAGCGTGGAGCTTCCTCCCAGGGTCGAGAGAAGATTGTCGAGCACATGCTCGCAGAAGGGCGCGAAAATGGCGGGAGAGGGAAGTGGAGGCTTGGAGAAGTGGCCATTTCATGAGAGGGACAGAGATGTTGGGTATGTTGAGCGATGAGATCGATGATTAAACGAAGTCTTTTCGATCCGCTACGAGAATTGAACAAACTTCTGCAGAAACGAAACAACCGGATCGATCATTAGTAGACGTAAGGGCTACAGCACTGGGAGGGAAGTCGTGTCCTTCTGATTAGATTACGTTTTAAAGGAAATGTGTTTATCATAGTCCACGTTTCCTGGTTAATTGTCGGAATTCCAGAGACCGGGATATCAAACTGATTTTACGGAAGTATTATCGTGAATTACAAGTATGTTAATGATTGTGTCACTTAAACCACCCTGATAATGTGTTTTGGCACCCACCCTCTTTTGTAAATTCGTTCATGTAAATGAAGTTTACTTGATTACCAACAAAGAAAGAATTTTAAAAACAAGTTTTCCATTTCTGAATCAAATTAATACATGTCCTATTTTGTTATTCTCAAACCCGTGTCACGAACTAGAATTAGCTATTTCCTTATCAAATCTTACCAAGCGGACTACAACTCCGGTCAATCACATTATCGGCTCTTGCTGTTTCTACGGAATCCATTATTCATTTGGTCAGAGATGTCCGCATCAGCAGTTTGCTGAGAACATTTGATCGTGCAATTATAATGTATGAGCCATTGAGTCGGTAACTCGTTAGGATCACGTATCACTGAAAAATGGATCAAACCAGAAAAGGAATACACAATCAAACTCGTACCATTGAAAATGGATCAAACCGAAAAAGGGATACCCAATCAAACTCGTATGAGAGGCAAAATTGATGGACACAACAAACTAATAAACGTTCGTGATACGATTGTTTTACGAAAAAAAGAATGCACGGAACAAGTGTTACACCTTATGCATCATCAATTAATTATGCTTAAGTATATATTGTTATTGATAATAAAAATATTTTCCAATCAATTAATTTTGTAAGCCTCGCAATCATTTTTTATCAAGGAAAGAAATAAATATCTTTGCTGTTTCATGCATGCGCGTCCATGAAACGAAAAAGCAAGAAGAAAGTCTTATTCACACCCGGTTAATGCCAAAAACCTTTTTCCAAATCATCATCTGGTCTAGGCTACAAATCAACTCGCTCAAAATTGAGATCGACAGTTCAATTATTCGTTGCTTCAAGATTATCACACCACATTTTCTACCTCAAGTAGTTCAGTTCGACCTCCTACCTAGAGCTAACATGGAAGACCAATCAACTTGCTAGGATTGCTGGTAATCCTAATTCAAATCGTACTTTCATATATCATCAGAACAGTGCACAGAAGGGAAGTCAGAAGTGTCAGCAGTTCAAACAAAAACAGGACGCAGAAGAGATCACGGTATAAATTTCTTCAATGTTATCGCTCAACAGGCAAAGAAAACTACAAAAATAAACACCCCACACCCCAAACCAAGGCAAAACCAATGCAAACATTAGAATGCCTCACTACTTGAGTTTGAAGTACAAAATCAGTCCAACAGCAATGACAAGAACTGCAACTATTGAGCCAATGATCCACTTGTTTCTGCTCATCCTCCGAGACATGGCAGTCAAGATTTTCTTGCTCTTACCAACATTGTCATCCACTCCGTGAAGCTGCAAGAAGCGAAATATAATAAGTAATAGCAAAGTATTACACCTTTTGTACTCATCACTGGACTGTCCGCTCCTAATAGATGAAAAATTATGAACATGGTGATAGTGGAAGAAGCAACTTCAGCTGAATCTATAGAATAAAAACTAGCAATGGATGCTAAATAAAAGGACAAAAAGTGAAGCAGCATGGTTGTGCTTTGGCCTGTCACACCACCATCAATGATGACATGGCACTATTGAAACTAGTCTGAAATGAGAAGGTCCAAAAGCAAATGACTTTGTGACAGAAACTCAATTAAAGTGCAATCGGCAACTACCGTGTTGTTGGCGTGCAAGAGAGACTGTCTCTGTTGATGCAGATCTTGAAGAATCGAAACGCCAAGCTCCTCCGTCTCCAGCATGGTTCTTCTACTTTCCTTGATTCTTTCACCAGAATGATTTAATCTTCCTGTAGACTGCATCAGTCTAGATCTTTGATCTGCTGATGCCTGTTTCAAAGTACAGGTGTCACAAAAATTGTTCGACAGACTAAAAGCTGGAAATAGTGCCTACCCATGATTAGAAGAAGCAATGATAGTTACAAGGGCTTACTAGTTTATCTACAGAGCACATCCTACAAAGTTCAAGAGGAAGCCAATTAACCAATAGAAGAAATACTTGCTACCGAGACAGCTAATTCTGCACAGGCTAAATACAATTGATATTGGCACAGAAACAACAGGAGTATGAGAAAATAACTAAAGTGTTACAAGAAAAAAAATTCACCCCACAAAAAATGTACCGAGTAATTAATAAGGAACCATGAAAGTGTTTAGAAACCCAAAAAAGAAAGTACAGATTGATGCATACCGTCAGAGTGTCGGCCATTCCTGATTCCAGCAGCTCGTCTCGAGCAGCCAAATTACCCAATGACAGTCTTTTAACTTCACTTTTTAGGTTGTTCAGATCGGATTTATATTCCCTTAACTTAGCGAGGAGCACTGCTTTGACATTGGGCTGCAAGCCTCTTGCCTCCAGGTCCATTTTCCGGATCTAATCAAATTGAACAGTGGATAACACTTGAACACACAAAGTATATGAAGGCCACTAAGAATAATCTCTCAGAAAAGCAACAAACAACAATCAAATACCAAAGATTCCGCTTCATCAATCCCAACTTTTATTTCAGAAATCCTTTGCTTCTTCAGCTCTGCATATTCACAATGCATTCAAAATAAAGGATCAGCTTCCTGATCAGTTCTTCTTAGCAGATGCAGGCTGAACATCTCAGCTACCAGCAATCCTAGAAGTATAAGCTAAACGCAAGTACGTGCACAAAGAGTCAAATCCCCCGTTGCCAGAACATCGCATCATATTCCCAATTGGGACGCTTTTCTACCATATTCAATCCGTTTCCCACAAAACCCACATTCGATCATCACGATGGACTTAATCGAGCCATTCCATTCATCATCACATACTAATTAACCCGTAATCAGTCGTTGTTTGTTCCTCGCGTCAAATAAATTACCTCCATCAGCGGCCGCAGCTGAGGTGCACTTCCTCGACAGATTCGCCGACAAATCGCAGTATTGGCGCTCGCATCCTTCAAAAACCTCACTCATCTTCCCTGCACAAATCAACCAAAACACGGGAAACGGACTCCGAAGTCAGCGATGCCGGCCGCGAGACATAGGAATCGAGCATCATCGCCGACCGAATCTTAGGACACTCAAAATAAACCGACGACATCGCGACGCGTGTAATCAACAGCGCACTCACTAGATCGACCGAGTTCGACACCAGAGTGCGATTCCGACCTTGCGTGATCGGCGATGGAGCAGGGCGACCGGAGGATACGCCGGAGCAGAGCACGGTGCGTCGTTTCCCCGGGAAAGCAGAAGCCGCGAATGAGGGGAATGAAACGATGGCCCCAGGAAACGACGTTTCGTTTCGCTCGGCGAGCGCTTTGTTGGCGGGGACACGACCGACGTGGTGGAGGTGATGATGACACGGGGGCGATGATAGCGAGACACAGCTGTGCGTGACCCCCGCGAGGGAAGAGGGACACGTGTTGTCGGTCTACTGGGGCATAAAATGGCGGGCCGCCTCTCGATTTTGCCTGTGTCAACCGCTAGGGTGCGGTAGAGTCCCCCCTCACACCTGAAAGAAAGCGGCGAATATACCATGGAACTGAGCAATTTTCAGCATCATCTCATTACGATATAGTAGCGTAAGTATCAAATCTTGATTTTCATTTATATAATTATTCAACAAGCACTCCAACGATCGACATTTCAATAATTTCTTGACAAAAATCACCTTCAATGTCAATAATTAGCAAAGAATTTTTTAATAAAATTTTAATAATTAGAAATTGCTTAGGTTATATGAATATTATAGAACAGAATTACATGTGAGGCGGTGAATGAAAATTCGATAGTATGTACTTTTATCAAACTCTATAAATTTATTTCCTATTTAACATTAGATTTTGAGGGCACCTACGCCCCTCATCGGAGCCTAGGTGACGGCCACACTGTCGCTCTGGCAACGATAGCCTCCACCAACACTCCGTAGTACGCTCTCTTTATATGAGTTGGCCTATTTTTCCTAACTTTCTTTTTATTCAAATTTTGAAGGGGAAAAGAACATATTGTCTTATATTTTTGGCCCAATTCGCTTAGGAAAACTTCAAATTATGAGTTCAAATTCCAATTCAGCCGAAATTTTTTGACCCGGAAAACCTTGATTTAAGTGCGGTGCCGGCTTCGAAATTAAGCCATATAGTTTTTAAGGTTTTTTTATGGCCATATAGAATGACACGTGGCTATTGGCGTGACTTTTCCTCTATATACTCAAAGGATGAATTCGAGATTATATATATATATATAATTCGAGAATTAAATAAAAAAGAAAATTTAAAGAATTGATTAAAATATATTGGCCTTTAATCCGTTTCTTAAATGGGCGAGACGAAAGGGGGAATCAGTGTGCTCGTTGGGGGGAGCGTGAACGGCACGCGGGGTCGTTAACGTCTCGATAAAAGCAGAAGGGGTGAGATCGAGAAGGGGACGAGCAAGCTTTCTACTTTCCATTTTAATGCGGACGCGAAGCTTCTCTCGGCTCCACTGTCACTCTCTCCGTCTCAGTCGCTCTCCAATTCGTAAGTTCGCTTCCGCACCTCCCCGAGCTGACATCTTCGTTCCCCCTCTGTCATTCCGAGACGGTCCCGGTCACGAGCTCAGTAGCGCTTTCTTGTTTTCTTGCCTTTTCTTTTTTATCTTATTGGTCGTTGTTGTGCATCGGCTAAGGTCTTTAGTGGAGGTTGGAGGTTTCTTTCGATTGGTTTCTGCTTGTTGAATTCGCTTTTCTTAGATTTTCTGAGACGCGATGATCCTCCGCCTCCGCCCCTGGTTCATGTCATTTTTTTCAGTGGAGTGGTTGGCCGGGCAATGTCTCTGCGTTCTTGATTTTTCCGAGTGAGTTAGGCAGAATCGCCCTGAATGCGAACCTGACTTGAGTAGACTGTCGACCGTGGTCGCTAGCTGTAATTTGTCTACCCGGATAAGGTCGTTTTGGCGGGTCAGAAATTACAAGAAAATCAGGCCAATCTTTTGATATTCTAATGATGCTCAACTGAGCGCTTCTTTTGGTTGCTTAGTGCACGTTGTATGGTGTAAATGCGGGGTTTTTCCTCATTGATCCATGGGATGCTTTGTTTGTGTTGAAGGTTCTTCCGTGCTGGTTCTTAATTGAGTATTAAGGTCGAGAGGGTATTTGGTTATCAGGGCTTGCGTGTATTGCGCTGTCAGTTGCTTTGAGATTGCGACAGAGTTAAGTCTATTCATCTCCGTTCTTTGTGCAGAACTTTTGACAGAAGCAGCTCCCTGTGGGTGTTGAGCTGTGATCGGCTGCAAAAGGGATGATACTCTCTGCTCTTATAACTTCCGTCGCGATCAATCTTGGGCTCTGTCTTCTGTTTTTCACTTTATATTCCATTTTGAGAAAGCAGCCTGGTAACATCACTGTATATGCACCTCGCTTAGTTGACAAATCTAGGACTGAGCAGAGGGTGGAGTTCAATCTCGAGAGCTTACTTCCTTCTGCTGGGTGGGTGAAACAAGCATGGCAGCTCACCGAAGAAGAACTATTGTCACGTGTGGGCCTGGATGCTGTAGTTTTCATGCGGATTTTTATTTTCAGGTTATTGAATATCCTACATTCTCTTCTGAATCGTTATTTAAATAAGCAGTATGGATCGTTTTTGAAAATCCTACTTTTACCAGTCAAGAAAATTTCGACCTCCTGATATGTTGGTTATGTGAATTATAGTAGGATATGATCTATGATGAACTGCAACTTGTAGGACTTGTGGTATTTGTCTGTGCGCTGCCATAGTATGCACGGCCTTGCTATTGTGGGTTACAACAGTGTGTTGACCCTTTTCAACAGAGTCCAATGTACCTTTAATTTTAACTCCTTCAGGGCCCCGAACTCCTGAAACTAATAGAATGCCATGTTCAATGGTAGAACTCTTGGTATTGCTTCCACCTTAACAAATATGTCTTCAGGCCTCTGCCATAAGTGTTTTTCCTACGACACAATTGCTTCCACAAGAACCTTGTCCTTTTACCTCCGTGGCTTTGACTGCGATGCATGAATCCATTCTTCTAAAAGCTTTTCAGAGGTCACCTTGGTCCCACTTAAACTACTGTAGCTTAAGTAAATGGACCAAAAGATGATATCGCAAGTATACAAATCTCTCTCTCTCATCCGCAACACGCATTACTAGGCAGTACCTTCATTCTTTCACTGATGCATTAAAGGCACAGGTCTTGTAAATTATAAAATCATACATATTCGATTGAGATTTCAAAGGGGAGTGTGATTTTGATGAAGTGAATCCACTTGAGGACCTATTTCCATTCTTTGAATTAGATAAAATCCTCATATATGGAGCTGCAGCTCCAGTCTCCTTTTTGCACATCGATTATGCCTGCTGTATTTCAGGTTGCACTGACATGGAGATCGAGGTGGATAAGTTTAGTTGAAGAAACACTTTGTAAAAATGTGGAATATGAAGAAAATGTCAGTGTCTTTGGTGATATTTTATGGCATTTTGTCAAGACAAGTTGACCATGATTTAATATATTCAGTCTTCAGCAAATTTAGGAGTGTTTTATGGGTAAGGAAGTGATTTCCTGATGAAGAGGAGCTTGCCAGTGCAGACATCAGTCCTGGGCTCTCTTGTTATTCTGCACAATGATGAGTGTGACAAGAGAGCCTTCCAAGGAGAGGATTCTTTAAACTTTTTGAGCCTCAACATGTTACATTGTGGTGTATTGGAAATTTTTGTGTATGTAAATGCATTAATTGACATTTTAGATGTTTTTCCTTGAAATTGAGTTCTTTTTGGTCATGGTCTTGCCCCCCCACTCTCTCTAGTGGCCCTCTGGTAGATACTGCTTTACCTATAAAAAATCATTTGCTTGAATAGCATGTGTCTTTAATTAGCTGAAGTATGTGTATTGCTGTAGTGCATGAGAATAGAAGGGAATATGGAAAGTCCCCCGTTCAAAGCATGAGGTTCAATAATATTTGACATGCTAAATTTTTTCTTAGAAAAGCACTTAGGGACATAAGTAATTGCTTAAATATTATACTGAATGAGAAATGGTCATCTCTAATTGAAATGTTAAATGGGCCTTGAATATGACCGGATGCAACAAAGAGAACATGGAAAGTCCCCCGTGCAAAGCATGAGGTTCAGTAATATTTGACATGCTAAATTTTTTCTTTGAAAAGCACTTAGGGACATAAGTAATTGCTTAAATATTATATTGAATGAGAAATGGTCATCTATAATTGAAATGTTGAATGGACCTTAAATGTGACCGGATGCAACAATCACATTGGTTATCTGTATGCTAAAATGTGGATCTTCCACCTTCATTTTGCTTTCATGCAAGTAGCCTCTATACATTTATCTTCAAAT
This sequence comes from Melaleuca alternifolia, assembly GCA_019926035.1. Taxonomy (NCBI): domain Eukaryota; kingdom Viridiplantae; phylum Streptophyta; class Magnoliopsida; order Myrtales; family Myrtaceae; genus Melaleuca; species Melaleuca alternifolia. The sequence continues at coordinate 1,125,878 of JAGKPW010002416.1, read as the reverse complement.
ACGCTCTTGCTGCATCATTTCCCTTCTAGCATTCACCTTCACACATTTTCTTTTGTTGACTGAACTGGTTTGTCTTCTGCAGTTTGAGAGTATTTAGCTTGGCTGTGATTGTTGGGATTGGCATTCTCCTTCCTATTAATTATCTGGGTACTCAGCTAAGTGATGATTCTGACCTGGCAGACAAGACTCTCGACTCTTTCAGCATTTCAAATGTCAATGACGGTTCAAACTGGTAATTGTTGTTCAAGTGGAAGTAGGTAGCCTTGTATCTTACCTACTGAAGTTGTGCAATGACATCAATTGTTAATAAATGGCATGAAACTACAGTTATGCATGTGTCCATATTGGATTTATTATTCGCACGACCAGCATTTAAATTCAGAGAAATACTTTTCCTATTCGTAAGTATTAGTAATAGATGGTGGTTTCTATGTCGTGTTATCTATTTAGAACATCTTAGTTCCTATTGGCCCCTTATTTCTGTGATATTTTGAGCATAGCATACTCTGAATTTCTTTCATTAATTTTTCTGTCCATTTCTTTGTTTTACTTTATTATAATCTAGAAAGTGGTGAGCGAAGTAACTGCTGGATTCTAGGGTTGGTAATTTTTTTTCCATTTTTTTTAGCGCAAATTGTAATATTATTATTGAACCCGGATAATGACATATTTTTCTCAAGGTTGTGGATCCACTTTTCGGCTGCATATGTTTTTTCTGCAGTTGTCTGCTACCTGTTATATTATGTAAGTAGTCTCTGTCTGCGAGTTAGTTTGTCGAAGCTTTTCAGTTAAAATCAGCATTAGTTTTTGATAATTAACTAGATTGTTTGATGTTCTGCAGGAGTACAGCTACATATCTGACAAGATAATTAGTTGCTTCTATTCATGCGAACCTTTGCCTCATGACTTTACTGTACTTGTCCGTGGTATCTCCACTTCAGTCGGACACACTGTCAGTGAAGATGTGGAGAGCTTTTTCTCCCAGTACTATCCTTCTACCTATCTTTCTCATTCTGTTGTTCGTCGAACTGGCAAACTTCAAAGTCTTATAGTAAGCATTCTTATTATGAATAATTCTTGGGTCATGTTCATCACATGCAATATGGATACTTTTGCTGGTCGTTTGAATATAGATGAGATGAATCCTAGAGATGTAAGCCATGGGTTTATGGCAGAAATTCTTTTGTTTTCATGTGTAATGAATTATCCTGGCAGAACATTAACATCCAGCTAGATTTTGAGAAATTACGTTGTCTTTCGTAACTCACAACTCTCAACTTACATGTCCATGTACAAAGGCAGACTGAGAATATGAGATTGGGGGGTGTGACAAAAACTCAATTTTCTCACTGGGAACTGTGTATTGGCATCTCATGCAGTGAGAGAGTGCTAAAGGAAAGAACTAATGCATATTGTGGTTTAGTCTTATAATGCATCTTTATAGGTATAACTTGTGACGTAAAACACAATATCTTTCCGAACCCTACATGTGTGGACTGTTTGCGATTATTTCTTGATTTTGCCAGTTTTAAGAAGTCATAATTTGTGTGAATGTTAGTTTTGAAAGTAGATAAACTGACAAGTTTGTGATAAATAAGAAATAAGATAAGTTTCCTGTTGGCTTGGTTTTTGACCATGCTTGAGTAAAGTTAGTGCCTGCTGCCAATTATTGGAAACTAGCTTATACTGATTCAGTCAATTTTTAGTCATGAGCGATACATATGGATTATAAAGAAGAAAAAGAGATTGTACAGCAAAGGACAAGGCATCTGGAGACAAAAATAGAGAAGAGATGAATGGAACAAGAATACTGGAGTCACTAAAAATGGAGAGAAGTGCTTTTGACTCTCTTTGTTGCAGGAGTGGAAGGGATCTTGCTGAAACAATGGGATCAGTCAGCAATTTAGCACCTCTTTGTCATGGTCCATGAGTGATCTTTAGTATGCATAGCGTTGTCTCAGTTCATATTGATTTTGTGTAAAGTTTATCTGGTATTTGATGTTAACTCATTTGAAGAGTCCTTGCAAGTTGAGAAATCCTCCTTTTCTGGTGTTGAACATGATAATTCCCAAGATGTTTTTATCTTGAGCATCAGAGGGATAACTTTTCTGCCTGTATGCGTAGTTGCTTAAACCCTATTAGATATTCACATGCATCACATTCCTTTTTTAGAGTGATGCAGAGAAGCTGTGCAAGAAACTGGCTCACTTAAAATCAAATAAGGATACTTCAAGAAGGTTCAAACGTGAGGGTCCATTAGGACTTTTTGGACAACAAGTTGATCGTGCGGAGCAACATGAAAAGAAGTTACAAGATCTAGAAGAGCAGTTGAGGATAGAGCAGTCTTCGTTAACAGGACAGGTAGGTGTTATTTGGTGTCTTCTGAGAAACTGCTACTTAACTAAAGTTTTATTTTCGGTGTTATCTTAAAGAAAGAAAAGCTCAATATTTCAAACTATTTGTAAAGAACATCAACTATGAAACTCCTTCAGATATGTGCTAACATGTGCATCTCATGCCCATGTATATGTTTAAATGCATGACAAGCAAAGCATGCACACATGAACACTCATTTGCTCGGGGTTGTGCACACATGAGCACTCATATCCTGGGGTTTTCTTTTTTCGGTCTTGGTTGCCCTTTCTGACTTGTTTAGAAGGACCCACCATCTTCCATATAAATATGTGCTTCTGTATTTTGCTCAGGGAACCAATGCCCCTGCTTGAATCTTCCAAGGCAGGACAAGTGCACGATAATGACTTTTTGCTTGCAATAGAGATCCTACCCAATGGGTGACTCTTGTTGTTGGCATAGTGGTTTAGAGAGCAGATCTCTGTGTGTGCTTTAAGCACACTGAGGGAGGGAGGGCTTTTAAAAGAAACAATGCATGATTACTTGATTCTTTTCAGATGATTGCCTTTGATACAGAGATTGGAGTTGAACTTTATACCATAATGCTTGATTATTAAGCTTGATACTTAATTGCACCATGGCTGTGAATTTGTTAGGAAGTTCCAGCTGCCTTTGTCTCATTCAAGTCACGATTTGATGCTGCCACAGCTCTGCACATCCAACAGAGGATTAACCCTACCGAGTGGGTCACTGAGCAAGCTCCTGAACCTCAAGATATTCACTGGCCTTTCTTTTCTGCGTCGTTCTTAAGAAGATGGATCAGCAACCTGGCTGTGGTGGCTGCGTGTATTGCCATAACTATTTTATTTCTCATTCCAGTTGTAATAGTGCAGGGTCTTACTAATTTGGATCAACTGGAGACCTGGTTCCCTTTCCTTGAAGGATTGTTAGAAATGTAAGTGGAAATACAGTTTCTTTGATGCTAATTTAGGATCTGATGTGAACATGCATTACACAAATCATTATCAAAAAGATTATTACTCAGAGTAGCAACTTGGTAAGTTCTGAGATTCTATGTCTGGAGTTCATCCTTTTCCTCTGTATGCAAGAATGGTCGACCAGACAACAATTAAAGGTTGAAGAAGGCATTTTGTCTCAACTCAAAGCTAGATGATAGACTATGTGATAATGTAACTCACATTGTTTCGTGTCCATGGTCACATTGAGCGTATTTCAGAGTCCAGATCTGTTTCAGGGATAAAGGAAACCACCTTTAGCGTTCCAGGATATCCACTATCCATATATCTTGGTGATATTACTTTGTTTTTGTTGATCAAGTAGAATATAGGAGAGCAGCTTTGCTTATCTTTGCCGTTCATATTGTATAAAAGATCATTGGCTTTCCATTTGGTGTTTCTAGAATTGGCACACCCAAGACAGTCATGCTCTGTTGGTTGAGTTTTCCAATTTTACGTTCTTCTTGTTCAATTATTCAATTTTATTCATGGGGCCAGCTGAATTGTTACGTATCCTTGTGCTGCAGAACATTCATTAGTGAAGTGATAACAGGATATCTTCCCAGTCTGATTCTTCAGCTGTTCCTCTCTCTTATACCCCCTGTTATGGTGGTACTTTCTTCAATGCAAGGATATGTAGCCTTTAGCCAAATACAAAAAAGTGCATGTATCAAGGTGCTGTGGTTTACAATCTGGAACATTTTCTTTGCAAATGTACTATCAGGCTCGGCTCTCTACCAAGTTAATGTTTTCCTTGAGCCCAAGAATATCCCTACTGTACTTGCTGAGGCTGTTCCTGGACAGGTATTAAAATATTCATATCGAGAATCCTTTTAAAGAGTCTCTTTGTACTGATTCTAATTGGATTATTTATAGTTGACAGTTACTCCTTTTTCCTAGCCACCTCTTATAACATCTATAAACTGTTGGGATTATAGTGAGCGGTCCTAAAGCTTTCCAAAGAGTAAACATTCCACTCTCTTCTCTTGTGAGGTCACTACTGTATCCAAAAATAGTTCTTAACCTTCAAAATGAGAGCCACTATACTGGGTTCAATTTATAACGGTGCATGCTGCATTTTGTCTGTATGCATCCATTGTGAAGTTGACATATGGTGATATCAGCATTATGGACCTTAAAAAAAATAGGACGTCAACCACGCGATGCCAATATAGGTTATTTTTCTCATGTTGGATCCATTAGGGAGGTTGGTTTCTACTCTATTTAATTTAATGCCTCACTTGGAAAAAGTAGGGAAAAGAGGAGGAGCTAAGACAAATGTAAAACCTGGCTCATGCATCAGCAAGGATTTGGCGTAAAAGTGAAGTCTGATTATTGGTTAAAATGGAGCAGCAAGGGACCATTTGTGCTTATTTCATGTAAAATTCGCCAGCCTATTGTCAGCTTTTCTAAAAGGTTAAAGACAAAAGTGTGTTGTAATCCCCGAGAAATAGTTGAGGTGCTCGCAAGCTGGCCCGGACATCTCGGTTATCAAAAAAAAAAAAAAGTGTGTTGTAATGTGTAAACGTTCTATGTATGGAATTAAGCAAATGGAAGATAAGAACTATCAGTCGCTTGAGACACTGCTGAGAGAGTGGATGAAGTATGTGTAGATTCTACAATGCCTATATCTGTGGAAAATGGTGTACTTTTGTCAAAATTGTGGTGAATCTTCCAGGGAAAGTGGGAAGTATTCTGCCACTGTTGTTGAATGGCCGTTTGATGAATAGACTTGCTTTGTCTATGATGATTGAATGGTCAAATAACGAAGTTTAATGGATAGATTTTATATGTATTTGGGTCATTTTAAGAATATAATGTAGCTTGTTCGTAATTCATGTAGGCATCATTCTTCATTGCGTATGTTGTGACATCTGGATGGACCAGTGTATCGTCAGAGCTTTTCAGGCTGTTTCCACTCATTTTTCATTTTCTGGCAAAGGTCTTTGCCATGAAAGATGCTGAGGAATTTAAGGTTCCACAGATTCCTTACCACAGTGAGATACCCAAAATTATTTTTTTCGGGGTTCTTGGTATAACATACTTTTTCCTTGCTCCACTGATTCTGCCATTCCTCCTGATTTATTATTGCATGGGATACATTGTCTACCGCAACCAGGTTAGGATGCCCTATAATCTCATTTCTCTGGTTTAATTTTTGTGTTAGTGTTAGATAAAATGAAGGGGACCGTGTGCTTTATTTTGCACAGGAAAAATATTGGAAATTCAATCTGTATTCAGCTCTTTGAAGGCAAAAAAAATCAGTGTACTTTAATTTTTGTGTTATTGTTATTGAATACTCTATTGTAAAACTGTCTTGATGAATTTCAAGATTTTCCTTGAGATGGGATTTGCTTTTCTTTTCTGAGTTCAGATTGTTATTCATACTTTGGCAATAATTGAATTATATCTTTCTGGTTTATGATTCATGAACAAAAGTAAAAAGAAAAAAAAAAGGAACAAGATGGCCACATTCTATGTAGGCCTATTATTGGGTCTGATGTCTTGCATAAACTCGACTATTTGTATCCCTAAAACTTAAATGTTGACCGACCTTGCCATATCCACAGAAGGAGAGGGATGAACAGTGATGTTGCTCTGAAGTACGTTGTCTTCATGTTTTATGCTGCTCCGAAATGAGCACTTCATTGATAAATGATAATGCTCTGTTTAAACCCTCTGAAGATAAGTATTATTAGAGATTGTTGCATTATTCCAATTTTCTGATTTCTAGGATGCTACTCAGGATATGATGTTGCTGTTGAGCACGCAGAGTCTTTGTATTGCCATACGCATATCATGCACATCTACATGAGGGTGTGTGGTTGTGTGCTGAAAATTTGATGTCATCTCTAACAGAAAACCAAGATCCTGACCAGTGGAATGGCTGTATCTGAATTTTGTTGAGACTGACTATTTGTTCCTCTGTCTATTTGCAGCTCCTGTATGTTTATGTCTCTAAGTATCAGACTAGCGGAAAGTTTTGGCCCATAGTACACGATTCAACAATTTTTTCCTTGGTGTTGATGCATATTATTGCTATTGGTATCTTTGGAATTAAGAATCTTCCCCTAGCATCAGGTTTAATGGTTCCTCTCCCAGTTCTCACCCTTATGTTCAATCAGTATTGCCGGAAACGGTTCCTACCTCTGTTTAAAGCTTATCCAGCTGAGGTACGAAAACAAAACCGTGTGAATTTGTATGTGCAGTCTTAATCCTTTATTTGCTACGTTTTCAAGTGAGAGCTGATTCTTGACTTGCCACTTAGAGCATGAAGTATGCTGACCAATGCTTCCTGTATTAGATTCTTATGGCAGCCATGTGCTGTTTTAGTATGGATTAATATCTTTTTCTTCACGAATCATGCTCTTGTACCATTGAAAATTATATCAGTAGAATGTCAGATGATTATCAGCTTGCCGCATTATTCAAAAGCATGTCAAGTAGTGTCATGGCAACACTGCTCTTGCATTCTGCTGGTACAACATTGTCAAACTACCATAGGCTCTTTTGCTGACCCAAATAAATACGTTGGATGCATCTACCTGAGTTTGCTAAATGTTTGTGACCTCCCACATGTTACTTATTATGCTTCTTAACTAGAGAAATTTCAGTTGGCAGGGTACTATATTACTTTTTTATGTATACCGTTGACCTGACCCTTGGTTGATTCTCTTTGGTTTTTGCTGCATCAGATGCTCTAACCCATCTGTTCTCCAGAGTCAGTGAGTAGTTGTTGTTACTAAACTGTTTATCCCAAAAGATCAAACTATTACTAAATATACCTAGTATATTTGTAAAGTGTGTTCCTTTATGCTCTGTCGCTTGTAAGTGGGCTTACATGTGGATTTAGGAGATAAATGCGACAGAATAATGAATCTACAAAGGCATGTAATTCAAACCTTTGACTTTTGATGTCTTTTTACAAAACCTTCTGTTCTAGAAGTTCAGGCTGTTGGGGAACGGATTGACAATGTATATATATCTATGCCTTTTCTTTTACTATATATAAATGGACTGACAATGTATGTGTACAAATTATCTACAGCTGTTGTGGAACAATTAAGTTCGAATTTCAGAATGACAATAGGAGTTTTTTGCCAATGCATAGTGTAATGCTAAGAAGGGTCTGTAGCAATCCAGCAGCTGAATGAGGGTTTTACACCATAAATTGATGTGCAATATGGTGTTTTAATTGATGATGTTTGCCCTGGATATTGTCCAAGGGTCCAAAAATCTTGATAATATGAGTCATTCTTGGATTATAAAATACTTGATTGTCAATGATTCCCTAGAGGATATTAGCAAAATATATCTATAGAGAATAGCTCTTTGTTCAGGAAAGATGATCATTGGGGTCATAATGAAGAAATTATCTGCTGATCATCTTGTTAGGAATATCTTGATACCTCAGAAATGGTTGGTGGAGACTTTATAAATTGCGGCCTTTAATCAGATTGCTATCATGAGTCATTGCTGGAGCTTCAGTGTCCTATGTCACCTTCGTCAAACTTGAGATGCAGCCTCTGTTTCTTCTTTTTCTTTATATTGCCATCTTTCCAGTTGAACTGGCTGAATTTTTTGACCGAAATTTGAATGATTATAGGTTACATTCATGTTGTATTCTTGCAGTGTTTGATAAAGAAGGATACAGAGGACCAGAACAATCCCGCTGTTAGTGGATTCTATAATAAATTGGCCACTGCGTATGAAGATCCAGCTATGAAGCCAACCCAATATTCACGAAGCACTGATTCGCGCAGCACTCCCCTTCTTCAGGCTGCAGAAGCTGAGAACGTAGCTTGATGAGAAACTTCTTCTTGTATATTGGCAGAATTGCCCAGTTTGTTTGAGTGATTTGCGTGTGACGTGAGAAAACCCTGTCTATCAATGCTAATGTAAATCAGATATTATCCATTGCTTTGGGGCTGGTCTTGAACTTGAAGTATCAAGTGCCTCCGTCGGCATTCTCGGTATGGTGAGGAGGTGAATCAGTATTGTTTGGGTTCTGTTGCTGGACATGTATTCTCGGCCAGCTGAAGTATACGGATGAGCACATGTATCAAACGGTTTGTAGAGATTTGAACTGGGTGATTCTTTAGTCTGATTTCCAGAGGATTAGTTCTGAAGGATGAATTGCTTTAAGAATCTCTCTCTCCCTCTCTCTCTCTCTCTCTCTATAAAATCACAGCCTCAACTCCATACAACACAATGGCCGCATCATATCCGATTGCAGTGTGTTGGATGATGAATCTACATTTATCACTCCTTGTGTTTTATCGTAAGTATTATATTCGCTGTTGGGAAAAGAAATCAGATTCAACACCAAAAGCTACAACTTTACCGAATGAACTCTAGATGGTTTAGCTAGAGATAACAATCAGAATGTCAGCCATATATGACCAAACCATCTCGTTATCATACCTCTATTTTTGATTTTTTTTTTTGGTATGAATGATCCTACTTATTCTTATTACTAAGAAAAAACAACTCATCTTCTTTCTCTTCAAATACCTGCCTCATGCATGTATAAGGCAGAATCCATTCGATTTTTAAAAAGGGATTATTAATCCTAACTTTTCAGAAGAATCCTTCAATGCAAGATTTATCATCTTCTTTTTCTTTTTAAAATCTTTTCGACATTAGTGCTTTATAAGAAAACTGAGAAATGGAACCATCCAATTTGATTTATTCTCGATGGCCAAGAGAGGATCTCAGAGCTCGACATATGTTCTTCGAAATTGAGCAAAAAAGGAAAGGATGATGTTTGCCTTGCTATATAGTTTTCTATTTTTTAACACTATCCCTTCCCATCACACCAACGGCCTGAGGATGCAACATGGCCGGTTCTTCCACTAACTGACTAGATAATGTGGTTCCTATGTATCCTCACTAATTTTACCCCATTTTATTACATTTGTTTGTCAACTCCAATGTTGCAAGAGTACAAAACAACAGACGAAATGAAAGGAGTACTTTGTCGCCATCTGCCCTTGTTTATCTTTTCTTCTGTACGCCCTACCGTCCCCACAAGATTTCCTCTCATCAGTCTCTCCTCTCAATTCTGCCCCCACCTTTCTTCCTCGTCGTCCTCCTCCTCCTCCTCCGCACTTCAAGGTCATTATATAATTTTGCGGTACCTTCCTAATTTTCCTATTTGAACAGTTCTTATAGCATTGAGATCCCGGGTGCAATTCTGCAGTCCCCTAAGATTGGACATGTACGTATCTATATATATTTGACACCATGAGGTCATTCATGTTAATTTGCAATAAAAATAATAATAACTATAATGCCATTACGTTTTATATTCTTAGTCTCAGGTACATCCATGATTGCGGTATGCGACAATGACATCAAACGGGTCATTAGGGTTTTTAGTTAGGTGCTTGTTAGTTGGTTAATATATCACAAAAAGACCTGGTCTTCACAGATGGGTGAAGAATAGGGGTCAACTTAGGAATGTCACTGTCTAGGCTCGATATCATCAGACCATCTTAGATTAAATTATATTAGTAATGAAATGGGGCTATGATCATACCATTTGGTTGATAAATCTCTCATCATGAGAGAGAGAGAGAGAGAGAGAGAGAGAGAGAGAGAGAGAGAGAGAGAGAGCATATTGTGTGCACAAATGGCAGTTTGTGTCACCTGTGGGGTGGGGAGGCTTTGGGAAGATCGTTCCTGTTGGTATCATTTCGAAACGACAAGCAGAAAAAGGAGTAAATCCATCTCCACAAGGCTACTTAACCAAAGTTGCTCCTCGGGAATCTTTTCGTTTAGCTACACGTTGATGTGCTGAGTACTTGGTTAACTAAACTAATGTTTACAAGTGCTTTAGTTAAAGTCCAGCTAACCATGGCTAAAAAAGCACACAGATAGAATAAAAAGAAGCCGATGGATGAAGTAAGATCGGATATTGCAAAATCCCACATTGAAATCATAATTTCTCTCATTTAGAGTGCCCTACGGGGCTTAGGCTAACATCCATTCACTGTCAGATGAGTGGACTTAGGCAATGCACATGAACAGAACGGTCTGCATGTATCAATGGAGATTAATCGATCAAAAGGTTTAGATGTTTTGTTACTATATATTGTTGAATGACTAATGAGAAGCAAAAACATAACAATTTTCATGTATGGTCTAATGAGATTTACACTCTTTTTAAGTGCACTTTATGTCAATCTTGTAACTTATCAACAATAGTTATTCCCTCTTGCCGACAGGAAAAGAAATGAAAATCCATCTTAGAGACTCGACATTGTTACATTTATCTTCCTAAAGAGGTTTATACGGCTCCAAACAATTTCACTGAGGAAATATCATTAGTTGATCAAGCAACTCTTTAGAAAAGGTATTTTCCAAATCCGGCTATTGATGTTGATTAATTTACTCCAGAAAAGGGTCGACAGTTCAAAGATTTCCATCCACCTCTTGGGGGTTCAACAGTTGCACCAGGGAATATTTACAGTGTGCGTTCTGGTTTTGGTTCACTTTAACGTGGGACGTTCATAGCCAGTAACATAAAAAGGAATGAGATCCAAAGAAATGGTCACTATCACTCCTAAATATGATTAGATACATCCTATGCAAATCCTTGTAGTTGGCCGTTAGAATACAACATTAAATTTTGAATCAAATGAGACTCGTGACGGATCACCTTACCAATGTATTCAGTTCACACATGTCGATATCTAAATCGCTCGTAATAGTCTCAATTAAATCCTTGATTACCCACAAATCATAGAACGAATCGCTTTTGTAGATGAACTCAGCTAGTATAGTCTAACCCGAAATGCGGTAAATTTTTTTAATTTATCCGTCTTCACGGTTCAATTAAGGAAGAGAACTGTCCAATTGTAATGCAAGAACAGGGCCTAAATTGTTTGTGTGATAGATGAAGAGGAGATGGTTTTGGTGCCCCTTGGATTTAGATCACAGTTAGCATCCTCTCGAATTGCACCATAGAGCAGATGCAAACACGCGTATAGATTTAGTCTAAACCATTTTTTTTTATCTGCTTAACAAAGACGAAGCTCCACTTGGGCGATGATCGAGCCAAATTTGAAAGAGAACACGGGTGTGGAGACAAGAATGACTAATCATTAACTACTGTACTCTCGTTTGACAAAGTCATAACCAAAGTTCATATAAATGTCAGGACCCAAGACCAAAGAGAGATCAAAGTGAGTAAACCATACTCATCTTCAGGAAATCACAAAGCTTGATCACCAAATTCACTTGTGCACTCAGAAACATGGCAAGGAAAAGAAAGTCTGTTGAAGCCGTGCCAGAGAAGAACCCCAGTGAAGAAACCATGACTTGGGACCAGATGGTGAAGGAGGCCGCTGCCGCAGCCGCGTTAGGTGGCGCCCGGAGGGCCCGGAAGCGGTTCATTGGCGTCCGCCAAAGGCCGTCAGGCCGGTGGGTGGCCGAGATCAAGGACACCATACAGAAGATAAGGGTGTGGCTCGGCACGTTCGACACGGCAGAAGAGGCAGCGCGAGCATATGACGAGGCGGCTTGCCTGCTCCGAGGGGCCAATACCCGGACAAACTTTTGGCCTTGCTCTCCATCGGCATCTTCGTCTCCAGCTCTTCCCTCGAAGGTCACGAACCTTCTCCTCCAAAGGCTCAAAGCCAGGAAAACCTCTCTGGCTTTGAACTCGGATGCACTAATCTGCCAAGAGCAGAAGCAACCAAGGGAAGAGCTTACACCAGAAGTCGCGGATTTTTCTGATGTGCAGTTCTCTGATTATCTTAATTATCCTGAGGACTACACAGCAGAACACAACATCATCAATGATACGATTACAAGTCATTACATAACCAATTCCGAGTCCTCTTTGAATGTCAAAGAAGAATCAGGGCGAAGAGAAGAAAAAGAAGAGCATTTCGACTACACCATGAGTGATGTTACTCAATCAAACAGTGATGATAGCAATCTTGGTAGAGATGGAGCAGAAGATGCTGATGAAGAAGATGCTGATCTCAGGGAAATGGATCTTCAGTTTTATGACGACTTCAGATCGTCTTGTTATTACTCTCCTTTCGAGATTGCTGAAGAGATCGCCGAGCCAATGGAACCAGAAAATGATGGAGAAGAGCCTTCCATTCTCACAGCTGCCATGAAAAGAATGAAGTATGAGAGGAAGTTTTCGGCCTCTCTTTATGCCTTCAATGGGATATCTGAGTGCTTGAAACTGAAACTTGGATCAAGAACTGTTAGGGTGAGGGCAAATTCCGATGAACTGGCAAAACTCCAGAGTGCATGTGAGAAGAAGAAAGAGGAAGAGAAGCCAGTGGGAGATGGCTTGCTGAAACTAATGGCAGAAGAAGGAAACGCAGCGACTCCAACTGATGCATCTGCCTCATCTTCTTCTTCTTTCTCCTCATCTTCAAGCAACGAAGGTGAATCATCACTTTGGAGCTCCCTTGACCTCCCAACCATTTGCTTACTAAATAGTTCAAGCTCGCTCTCTGTGTCAAACTGATAATCCTTTCTTTCTACTAGAGGGTAATCAGCATCAGTCATGTTTCCTTATAGGTTTAAACTGATGTAGTTTCCAAGTTTTACGTCAGAAAAAGAAATGCAACACGGTTATAAGCCTCCTACTGAGGAATTAACATATCAACTTTCTCCATAACAAGACAAGTTGGCTCGACCCCATAGGACAGCATTAACACAGCAAGCTTTGCTTTTGTGTTTTACCGCAGTGAGCGGAATGATTGCTTTGCATCTGGTTGTGCATCATAATAAGAAGAGTAATTCACGAATATACTTGCAGAGAATTCATGATTGAAGGTGCCTCTCCTGTGCGCTTAAGGAGTTAATACCGGTATATCAAAAGCAATATTTTTTATTAGTTTTTTCGTAGTACTTCTGGAATTGATCATACTAAACCATGAGGGTGTATGATTGCATATATTTTCTGTGAGCAATCCTAAAACCATGCAGTGAAAAACTGTGTTGCGCATATCAATGCCAAAGTGAGATGAGAAATACTCGTGTAGGAAAAGTTATTGATCCACGCACATCAGGCATAAACTATCCACAAGAATACACACGAAAAATTGATACAGTCCAGCAAAAAAATTCCACCGTACCAAATGGAGAAGGCAAATACAGTATAAACACATTGAGAGCGGAGGTACTTAAGGATAAATCAGGAACTAAGAGCGAAGACAGAGCCTGGAGCACCTATACATAGATAATATGCGATCCAACTCTCATGAAGTTGTGGACCAAACCCTGCCTTTGACCAGTTAGCAAAACATGAGGGGCTTCGACTTCAAGTATAGGGTTAGTCAGAGGAAGGAACGTCACAATACATAATCCATATCCTGAAGTACCTCGTACAATCAAGCAAACCTCATCTTGCTGACCTAAAGTTACTACAGTCAACCATCCCGTATATCAGCCTTAAGGTTCCAGGAACGCACGCGTTGCAGCAAAAAGCTGCTTCAAAGATTGTTAACACTAAGCATAGAACTTGAAGGGATTCATAATTACCACATGACTTAGAGAGGTCATATGCTGATCAATGCCTACATCCTCCAACCCTCATCATTTAAAGCGTCCACCAATAAAGTCGGATCTCTCCACAAAGGGGAACCCATTACAATCTCTTTTGTATTACATGATGATGCTGCAGGTCTGCTGCCATCACACATGAGGCCTTCTCAGCATAAGCCAATCATAATGGTACAGTCATGCCCATAATACATTATTTTTAGAAGGAAATTTCCATTCCATTCACAAGCTCCACTATATGGTTCACCGTGTTAAATCAGTCTATTAGTTAAAAGAACCTTCGGTGATTAAGCTGTTACAACTGCTTGGATGAAAAATGCCCATGTCAAATTAAATGAACATGTCCAATGAATGAAGCATGCTTTCTCCCACATGTATCTGTACATCTTTCAAAAGTTTCCCACGTCAGGCAGGAATTTACGTAACACCAGGCATATGTAAGTACAAGTCTTGTCTAGTTCCTCTGGATTCAAATTTGTGGATCGTAAGGAAGACCAATATAAATTTAACTCTGCTTCATTGCTGTGTCGAGTAGTTCATTCTTCATAATTGTAAATGTAAATCAACTGCATCAGCTGTTTCAGTACCTTTTTGAATCAACTTCTCTAAAATGATATAAGCTAATTTATTCTTCTGAACCAACATAAATTAGCGTCTTGGAGGACTAGCAGCAGCAGGGCTAAAATTAGCCACATTGTACTCGTGCATGAGTCGAAATGAATCATACATAACATTCAGATTACAAATGATCCATCTCGATGTACAAAAAAAATTGTCCAGAAATCAAATTTTAGCTGTTAACAAAAACAATATTATACAGCTGTGTGAACACATAGGGATAACACGCCTCAGTAATCAGGAATGGAAGCAAAGCGATAACCTTCAGCGCCCCTCCATGAATAATATGCGATCCGAGTCTCATAAAAACCTGTAAACAATTTTTGCTTTGTGTATCAGTAACAGATCATAGTGCACAATCAAATTCATGTATTTAAAGGTTTTTACTTTATGAAAAGATCGCAGACAAAATTATATGTGGACTATGTAAATGCTGGCATGACATAAGTAGCATCATATGTGGACTATGTAGTACCCCAAAAGTGTATGCTACGATTTTTTCAAAGAAAATTCCATAGCATCAACCCCTAAAATTATCTGCAATGTAGTTCAATGAGTAAAAGATCCATTATGCTAAGTCAATTTTTTTCACGTTTAAAAAAGAACTGGAACACCAACACTGACTCTCAGCAAGTTATACTTGAAAAATATAACCATTCTCCCTCCCTCCCTCCCTCCCTCATGAGATATGATATAAGAACCTGACCATATCGACTCTGCCACACTGAGTCTCAGCAAGTCTTACATGAAAAATATAAACTTTAAACTTTGACGAATCTCTCTCTCTCTCGCGAGCGCGCGCGCGAACACAGAGGCTCAAGGAGGTAAAAGAAGTATGTATCCAGACAAGATTTGAAAAAGAACGACAAAAAAAAAAAACCTCATGGCACGATCAACTTATTCAAATAAGTCATAACAAGTAGCAGGCATAAATTACCATTAACACTTTCAGTTTACCTGGAAGAAAAGTGAGAACTCCAAGGACTAAGAGGCCATATCCCTGGGACTTCTCGCCACCCATGTGACCCGTCAAGATAAAGATGGAAAGGCAGAGAAGCAATGACCCTAGAAGGAGCAAGAAAAGTGCAAGGGCGATGGATTTCCATGGCACTTTATCGAACTTTCTTGGATGATAGTCAAACCGAGCATCGTATTTCCTTCCCATTATCTCGTCATAATCCTCATCTTCATCAGCAGGAAGACGACTGTATCCAACATTGCGCCTAGAAGCCATACTGGTTAAAGGTCACCTTTGTGGTTTTCCTGAGGACTTTTACTGTGGCACCTACACAATGCAATGAGGGCAGAAAACTTCAAATTCAAAGAAGGACATCCTCTTTAATCTATTGAATACTAAGACTTGAACTGAACTTATTAGACTTTGCTCAAAATTTCGAGCCTATAAAACATGGTTGGATCTATCCATACATCAGACCCAAAAGGAGTAAAATCAAGCTGCTCAAATGGATGCAACACTTCCATAAGCACTGAACAATAGCTAATGCCAGTTTGCTCGCACAGCTCATAGAGACTAACTGTTTCCCGCTGTAAGCAAATAGATAAACTCATTACATAGACAAATTAAACCCCCACCACCCCCAAAGAAAAAAATGCGGTATAACATAAACTTAAAGATGAATTCAGCGTTCATATTGAACAGTAGTTCTTGCTTCAAGCTCATTCAGCCCGTATTAAAGAAACAACTCGACTACTTTAGACTGCTCAAGCATGAAGATGCAAATTTCTCCACATTGATTGAACTCGGTCATACGCCTCCACTTGCTTCCCCTTCATCTAAAACTACTCAACCAAACTCACGTTCCACAGGTTATCCAAGAAAAAAAAGCACAAAGTTCACAATTTCGCAACATCTTCAGCTAAGTTCAACTCCTCTAGCCCCGATCACACATACAAAGCCTAACTCCAATCCGGCCTATCAAACACGCAGACGACATGAGATAACAATCACGACGGAGTCGGAGAGCCCGTGTCAACCCCACGCGATGTGCACACAGCGAAGCCCCAAGATCTGGGGTTAGAATTTGGCGCCGAAAATGAGATAAATCAGAGGCATTACCGATCGGACTCGCTGATTCCGCCGAAATCGGAGAGATGATGGAGAGAAGAGGAAGAAGAAGGAGCGGCGGCAGCAGAACAAGAGGAGACGAGCAAAAACGAAGAGTCACAGACGAATGATCAACGCGCCAAATCGGGTCCAATTCGCCATGCGAGACGACGACCAGAAGCGCTCGGAAGAGGAATTTTCTCCTCCATACCCCGCAGAATCAAACCGGGGTGAATTGCGGGCGGTTCGCGACGGGTCGGATCCTATATCGGGTCGGATCTGACTTTCTTCCATTCTTCAATGTGACCCGACCGACCATTCTACAAAAATTAGGACTTGCCATCGGCTGGACCCGGATAAATTACGGACCGCCCCTTATTACTCGAGAATCGGCCCGACCGGTCGGGTGTCTAGATTGATCCGGTTTTTGAACGTTTTTCTTAATAAAAAAAACTTATTTTGAAAAACAATATATTTGTTTTTCCATCCATTAAGATTTGAACTATAGAAATATGACGAAACAGCCACTCAATGAAAAAGGATTTTAATAACAAAATGGCGTGATTCACATTTCATTATATACATATGGATTTGTTACCGAAAAAAGAAAAAAAAATAATGAAGCTAGTTTCATGATAAAACAGAAAATTGAGAATCTAAGATTATAGGATCAAATTCTCGAATTGAAAATAAATACACCAAATCAATCGAAGTAAGCGTTCTTATAGAACTATGTGGGGTTAATTTCTTGAAAAACCCTCAACTTGAAATCCAGTTTCAATTTTAACTCGAACTTTTTTCTATCTAGTGAAAACTTTTCAGCTTTCACTCTAGTCTCACATGTGCCCACATGACAGTTATATTCTTGTGAGATGGAAAGAGTGTGCTTATCACGACAGTTTATACTTTATTTTTCTATTTTGTTGTTTGGGATTTGCTTTGGTCTAAATCTCTCATGTATTATCTCGAGATCTTGAGATATGAATGAAACATATGTTATGGATAAAAAGAAAGAAAGAAGTTTATGACTTAATTGATAAATTATCGAAATTTTTAGAACTAAATTGGCACGGGTAAGAAGTTTAGGATTTGGACAATTTTTTCATAACAAAAGCTTCATAGTTAATTCACTTTTCGGAATTACCATGGGGTTTGGGTGACACCCACCTTCGAAACTTACTCAAATCATCAACCTCACCATTCCCCTTGCGAAACTAGAGGGCACGGCAGAACAGAACCCACAAAATTTTACTTTGGTTTCCCCCGTCTCTCTAGCAACAATCGTCTTGAGTGAGTAGCAACAGATGCCTTCGTGTATGGCCAAAATCTCTTGTCTTACTTGAACATACACGTACGCCAAAGTCCCCTGTCTTACGTGACTTTACACATGTAGATAGCAACGATGAAAAAATATATGATTGGAGTTGCTTCTAAGTAACAGGACGCCTTTTCTGTTGAAGTGACGATGAATCCGCCGACCTCGAGGGGACTTGGAGCACAATTTTGGGATTTCTCATGAATCCACGGCTCTCGGGCGCTTTCATCGCTTGCTCTTGAAGAGGATTTCATCACGGATCTCGATTTTGACTAAGTGAAAGGGCACAAAAGAAAATGAGAGTTGTTTGGAAATGCTAATCTTATATAAATGTATCGAGCACTCAATTCTCCGACTCTCGCGAAAACGTTCGCATGCAGTTGAGATCAGCTGACTTCATGTGCATCAATCAAGATTACACGGTGATGAAGCTTTGTTGAGGGGGGCGTTTAGTTTACATTGCCCATGATGTGTCAAGTTTACTGAACAAATTGCCATGTCTACTGAACAAATTCAGTAAGATAATTGCTGTGCCGGACGTCCCTTCGCAAATGTGTAGCGCGGAATACGGAGGGACGGGCAAACCAGGCATTTCCTCTCGTGCAAGGTTTGCCTTTCTCTTGAAGCAGCCCAGAGACCACCTTTTTCTCCTCTCTTGATGGAGCTCTGACTCCCGGTCGAGCGTCTTTTATTCTACTCTTTCAGCATGGAATTCAGCGATGCAAGTTGGAAATTCCCTGATTCTGCTCCTCCATTGATTGCATCGAAAGGATTAATGTCAACTGCCAGCTATTGAAGGTGGACTACCCTCCCATCGTAAAAAAGAAAAGAAAAGATTAAGTCACTGCGCTTACGGAAAACTTACCAAGATAGTCTTAAACCCATACTAAAAAGAAAGAGAGGCCTGGGCTGGTCAGGTCGGCTCTGCTGCTCGCTGGCGAGGCTTGCAGTATCGAAATCACAGGCCCGGTCAGTTCGATCCTTGAAAATCCGGTGGCTGTCGGACTGGCTCTTTGAAGGAAATGGGTCAGCGTCAAATCCGCCATCGAGCGCGGCTTCAATGTCGCATACCATGGCAAACTCATTCTTGAGTCTTTTAAGGATGAGGAGGGAGCAGTGCAAGCATGAGGAGATCGGGGTATTGATTGAGATTGTGCTGGATTTCGGTCAGATGCCGCTCGCCAGTGGCTAGTTGAGGTCTAGTGAGGTCAAGAGTGGCTACCGGGGCCGATCCCGCCAGCCCCCTCGCCTCTGGCTGGTTGCTGAGTTTCGCTACTGGCTAGCGGATAAGATAAAGGGAGGGGAAGGATAAAAACAGAGAGAGAGGAAAAAAAATGGCAAATAAATTCAAAAAGACATGAATATATATTTATAAAATAATTTTATTCACTTCAATGTTAGTCGTATTGCTTAGGATGTATTGCTTAGGATGATTGCGTGAATAGAATCGGTACAAATGCAAAAGATTTAAGACTTGATTGACTCGAAAAAGTATATAAAATTGATTTGAAATGATTATAATAAGATTTAGAGCTGTTTTGGTAATTTTTCGGGGCATTTACTCCTCTCCCGTTGTCCATCTCAAGGGGAAGGGGAGCTTCTGAAGCTGCCTTTACGAGTATTTAAGATCCTCCGCCGGTCCGCCTCTCATGAAGAATTCTACATTGATCACTCACCATCTTCTCTTGATGGCCCAAGCATGCAGAGTGGATCCCCGAGCCACCTCGCCCCCGCCCATCTACACCAGAACCAACCCCTCCAAATCCAACCAACAGCCGCGTCCCACCACCCTTCCCTTCTCTGTCTACACCGCCAAACTCTTCCTCTACTTGGTCACGGCATGCGTCCTTCTCTTCGTCCTCTCCCAAATCTTCTTCCTCCAATCTCAGCCAACTCCTTCCCCTCAATGGCCTCTCTCTCTTTTCCACCAATGGCGAAAAGTCATTCTCGATGTCACCTCCAACCTCGCTCTTGACACCACAGCCGCCGCCGCCATAGCTCATAAGTTTGAGGCAGTAGCCGAGAGGCTCCGCGACACGGTCACCTTCCTCCCTCTCAAGGATCAACGCTTCGCCAACCGACCCGCCGAGGGCCACACCTGGTTCATGAGCTCCCTCAACGATACCAGCATCGGCGGCGGGCCCCAGCACCAGCGCTTCCCGTCGGACAGCTCAAAGGGCCGGGTGCTATGCCTCAAGGGACGCGACTTCCATGACGGCTCGTGGAACTACTATGCCCTCGCGTGGCCCGAGGCCCTCCCGCGTGACGCCATCTTCATGAGCGGCCTCACTTTCGTGTCCTACAACCACTATGACTACGGCAACATATGGCACGGCTTGTCGTCGGTGTTCCCGTTCGTGGCGTGGCACCAGGGAAATGGTTGCCGCCGCCTACCGGAGCGTTGGGTGCTATACCACTGGGGCGAGCTCCGGCCCAGTATGTCCCCGTGGCTGAGCAAGATGATGGAGGCGACGTTCGGGAAGCCACCATCTGTGGAAGTGTTTGACAAAATCAAGGAGAGCAGCTCCGTCTGCTTCGAGGATGCTGTGGTGATGAGGCACAACGAAGGAGGGATGTCTAAGGAAAGGAGGATCGAGGCGTACGAATTGCTGAGGTGCAGTGTGAGGAGGTACTGCAGCTTGAGCTCGGAGGACGATGGTGAAGACAAGAAGAACAACACGATACGTTTGACCTTGTTCATGAGACGAGGAGCGAGGTCGTTCAGGAACGAGTCGGCCGTGGTCGGGATTTTCCGGAGGGAGTGCGACGAGGTCGAAGGTTGTCAGCTCACGGTGGCTCACTCGGATGATCTCAGTTTCTGTGACCAGGTCAGTGCATCGAAATTTATGTTAGTTTTCGTTCGAGAGTTAACACGATCGCTCTTTGACACGCCTCAATTATTAACTTTGTAGTTCGAAGATCCGAAAGAAAAAAAAAAAACCAGGGTGTTCTTGGTTGGATTCTTCTGATAGTATATTCCTTATGATTCTTCAGTGTAAATGAGCGGAATGATCTTAGGTAGGTGTCGACTCGAAGGTGGGGGGACACAGTTGATTCTTCAAATGGACTCCGCTAATCCACACCATTGGAGCAATAGACATTCAATCAAAGAGTGCGTGCATGTTAGGCGTTGACACAACATACATGACAAACCGAATATCCTAACTTTTGGAATTGAGAAAAATTATTGAAAAAGTGATAAATATTATTATTATTATGCTAATTCAGTCCTAATTTTTTTAACTTTTCTATTCAATTCTAGTATTTTTGTATTTATGTTAATTCAATCCATCCAGTCAATTTTAACCGAGAATCGCTAATATAGGTACCGGTGAGGGCCGCGATCCTTGCCAATGACCGGTGAGGACTTCATTGCTCCCACCCAATTAGCTAGCAAGATCCAGTGGCCCTCATCGATTATAGTGGGGAAAAAAGGGAAGGAGAAGAAAAAAAAGGAAAGAAAAACTACAAATAAATAAATAAATATTTTAAAAAACATTATAGTATTATTAAAATTTTGTCCACGTTAGCCAGTTTCGGTATTCATATCAACTAATTCCGACCAAATTTGATCGGACGGACTGTATTGACACATACAAAAGATTTAGAACTCCATCAAATAAAAAAAGTTTATAACTGAATTAGTATAATTATAATAAATTTATGACTTTTTTTGATAATTTTCCTCCAATTAACGAGTTCCAATCCAATGACATATGCTTAGCAAATTGCACATCTTAATCTGACCTCGGTATCCACTTATCTTACAAGTAATTAATCACCAAAGAATGTTGGGCTCGTGGGGTTACTTTTGCTTATAACGAACGACATTATGCAGGTGAAGCTGATGAGCAGGACGGACGTGTTGGCGTCGCCGCACGGGGCGCAGCTGACCAACCTGTTCATCATGGACCGGAACAGCAGCGTGATGGAGTTCTACCCCAAGGGGTGGCTGCGCCACGCCGGGGTCGGCCAATACGTGTACCTGTGGCTGTCGAGCTGGTCGGGGATGAGGCACCACGGCGCCTGGCGGGACCCGGTCGGCGAGGAGTGTCCCTACCCGGAGGGCGATGCCAAATGCTTCAGCATCTTCAAGAACGGCCAGATCGGGCACAACCAGACCTACTTCAGCGAGTGGACGAGAAAGGTTCTCCGTGAAGTGAAGCTGAGAAAGGCTGGAGATGCTGTTCCGAGGAGGAAGCAGGACACCCCTGGTGGCTGTGCTTGCCACTGATAATTATGTTATATTGTTTCCAATCTTCCATCACATGCACCTCTGTGTTTTTCTCCCCCAACTTTTTTGTAACTCAGTTAACATCGTTCCATATGAAAAGAGGGGTGACGGAGACAACAGCAACGATGATAATGATGTTAAAAGATCTATTTGCTGTCGATCATTCATGCCACATCAATGAAAATTTTTATCTCTTAAGTCTATACAAACCGTATAATAAAAAGTTTCGACGAGCAAGAGCAATCATATTCAACATGGGCAATCATATTCAACATAGATGACATGCATCTGTCAACGCACGCGCCCACTTACTTAATGGTTAAATATGATCCATTATCGTGTCGTTTTGTAAATCAACTCTAAAGAACAGCGTCTGTGCCCGTACATCACTAGCAAGAACATCTGTAAATAGGAGAAGAGTTTTTCTCGCCGAACCAATAAGGGCGTAGGTGCGTAGGTAGTGGCCCTGTACCCAGTATAGTCGCCCAACATGCCCCGATGAACGAGACGTGTCTTTCCATCATTTGCAGCCTTTAGATCTTTTCTTTCTTTTCTTTTCTTGAAAACTTTGCTGCAAGAACGGGCCCGAAGCACCGGAGCCAACTAAGTTGAATGTTCCTATTTGTCTGGGGGCTTCATTGGTTATGTACCTAACATAATTTAGTTCTGTTTCCGCAAGACTTACCATGCGATTCGACCAAATGACCGACCAATTGGAAGTTTGACTGGCACTGATTATCGGCTCGTTGATGGAGGGATAGGGTCCGGTTGCAAGGTGATGGGAGAGAGTGAATCCAAGGGCTTAGACCGTCGATTGGTCGACGCCATAGCGCGGTGGAGTCGCAAGAGCTCGGGTTAGATTTTCGGCGCTGAAAACGAAGTGCTCAAGAGGCATTACCGATCGGACTTGCTTATACTGCCAAAATCCGTTGGATGGTTAAGAAGAAGAAGTGGCAACAGCAGCGAGGAGTTTACAGACGAATAAGCAACCCACCGGATCTGATCCAGTTCGCCATTGGCATGACCATTTCATTAAGAAGAAAAAAGAGAACAATTGCTGCAAAGATATTATATTTTCATAGACAAAATGAGGGGGCATCACAGGCAAGAGAGATGAAAGAAATCATCTATGCATCTCCCACGATCCTTCCAAATCCCCCTAAGTGAGAAGTCGTATTTTGCACGTAACTCAATCATTAAATTATTGTTAGCAAATAAGGTCAAGAGAAATTTCCAATAACAATTCCGGAGCTTCATAAACGGTGTGCTACTTCTTAAAAATTGGGGTTCATTCCATAGATTCGGCCGTCCTTAAATATTTTTGTCTATTGTTATCACCTTCTATTAAGAAACATTACGATTTTTCAAAAGCATGTATGAGAGTTGAAAGCCTAAAAGTAAATGAAGGTGTGAGATCTTGATCTCAACTAAGTGCGGGGAAGAGAGTGTCGCGTCATACTCTAGAATTCCCAATTGCAATCGGCTCAAACGATGATGCTAATCCTCACTCCCCAAATGGGCCAACACTCCAATCAATTGCCCGGAAAATGCACGATTTCGACGATCCCATTACGTACAAATCTAGGGCCCGACAACGACGGACGCCTCTTCCGGGCAAGGATTGCCGTCGAGGCAACTCTGTTTCATTGCCGAGACAATAAACTACTCGCTCTCCAAAACTCTCGTGCAAGCAAACGTATGACCCCCCACGAAAGGATATGGACATTGGCTAACGCATCAGACAGGCGGCGTTGCGGTCGCTGTCCGGAGCAGGGCCATCACAAGATCAGATTTTTTTTTATCTGGTCAGACCACGATATCGGATTGCATGCACCGAACGGGCGAAGCAATCTTTGTGGGTCGCTGCTGATAAGCCATGATGACTTCGCAGAACAAGTAGGAAGGCGCACCAACCTCGGCAGTTGTGCGTTGGCTTCTGGTCGTTCAGATTCAGGTGGAAACCCACCCCCAAAGAAGAGGTAGAAATTAGCTTCATCTCCTCCGTTAAGACAAGCCTTGAAAATCTCAGAAGGAAACCATTATCTCCTGCCATTCTTTGCTTCCCTCATTGTGAGACAAATATCGCTCCTTTTTTTCTGTTGCAGAAAGAAACAAAAGCCCATCAAGACCCGAAACCGGTTTTGAATGATATCATCAAGAACAAACAGTCAGTCAGTCAGTCAGTCAGCAGAAGCAGATCAATCCACGCTCTTCTCGTGCGAAATAACCCGAACCCATAAGAAATCTCTCTTTTGCTTCATTGATTGCCCGATTCTACCATTGAAGGAATCCAAAGGGAGACCCATCAAGGGAACTCAGAGATGGAGAGGGCAGGGGGAATCATCAGGCGATCAATCCACAGTTTCCTCAAGAACATCGACTCCTTCAACACCCCTCTTCTGATCCTCCTCCCTTACTCTGCTTCGCTTCTTCTCTCTCGCTCGGTCTTCCCCGCCGCCAAAAGCGCTTCGCTTTCCCTTCCCCAATCCCTCTTTCCCACCGTCTCTATATTCGCGCTCACTCTCACCTTCCTCCTCATGGCCAAATCCCGCGTCATACAAGCCCTGACGAATCGCTATGACTCATCCCTCTCTTCTTCCTTCTCTCTCTACAAACGCCTTGTGAAGCTCCAGTTCCTGCACACATCGCTGGCTCTCGCAGCCGACGCGCTTGCTTCCGTTCCGCACGGGTTCTTCCCGCGCAGTCAGGGGACCTTCCTCGCGTTAACATCCAGGACCGTCTCTTACGCAATCGCCGCCAACTTGTCCGCCGTGTGCGATGTCGCTCTAGCCGTCGCGGGAATCGAGGACTGCTCCGCTTCTGAGGCGATCCGAAAGGCTTGCTCGCTTAGGTGCAGGGAATCGGCGGCTCTGTTGATCGCTCTGCCGCACTACCTCTGCTTCGCCGCAGTCGAAGCCCTGTGCCGGTTCCGATACCGGTCGGTGATGGAGGGTCGAAGCGCCAAGAGGCCTGACCTGGGCATGGCTTGGGAAGGGGTGGTGCTCGCTTGGTTGTACTCGGTCGTCGTCGTCCTGGACACGATCGCTTGTGGCTTGTACGTGAAGAGCTGCGAGTCGAGTTCCCGTGCAGACGACGGAGCTAATCGGGTTCACAGCACAGTGAACGTGAACGATGAGGATGACCGGTGCGGGCACGGGAAGATCGCGGACATCGCGTGAGCGACGTCCGTTCCGGGCAGTCGATGGCGTACTCCATCTTGTTCAGATTAGCGAAGAAGCCTCTTAACAGATGTGAAGGTAGCGAAGACTTGATGCCCAAATCCGAGGAAGAGAGGTTTTGCTTTTAGTAATCTTGAGAGACGAACTATTTTTGGAATTACACGTTTTTGCTTTTTAGCTGATACAGAAACACAGATTGCAAACTGTACATGAAGAAAGAAAATTCTCCATCAAGAGTCAAACTTATGCTTGCGATTCCCAGAATTGGTTTTTATCAAGATTGAATATTTGGCGATATGCAAGGGTCTAAACGAAGAAGTCGTGTTCAATACTGAAAGAGAGCTTGTGGCTCGATTTCGTCGATACATCTTAGTATATCGAGTCTTATTTGTTGGGTACGAGGAACACCACGACCCCAATAGTTAGCCGCTCATCCGTCCTAGGAACGCCGCCGTTGCTCGTCCTCCGCTCTCTATCCATCGGCACGCCGCTCTCCATCCCTCCATCGATGTCGCACCATCATCAAGGCGAGAAGCAGTGCTATTGAACCGGACCATCGGAGAATCAGTTCTAATCCCTATTCCTCAGCTTTTAGCAGTAACTATTTCGTTGACGGTTTTGATGGAGCTTCAAGACAAAATTGAAAAATGAAGAACTATTCTGGTGAAATGTTTTTGTCGTGCATTCCTGTTGTACATCACATCACAAAAGAGCGGAAGAAATCGAGTGTGCGCCGTGGAAAAATGGAAGATAATATATAGAATTATCAGCTGCAAGCGCAAGCACCAATGGTGTCCTGCTTCTTGTTCAGAACAGTCTCTCCAATCTTTCTCAGCTTCACCTCATTGAGAACCTTTCTCGTCCACTCGCTAAAATGGGTCTCGTTGTGCCCGATCTGGCCGTTCTTGTAGTGGTCGAAGCATTTGGCGCCGTCCTCTCGATAGGGACACTCCTGGCCGACGAGGTCCCACCAAGCGCCCTGGAACCTCATCCCCGACCAGCTCGCCAGCCAGCGGTACACGTATTGGCCGATCCCGGCGTAGCTCAGCCACCCCTTGGGGAGGAACTCCATCACGCTGCTGTTCCGGTCCATCGTGAACAGGTTGGTCAGCTGCGCCCCGTTCGGCGACGCCAGCACGTCGGTCGCGCTCATCAGTTTCACCTGCACTACGTTGTTGGTTTCAAGCGGAAGCCACCACCCAAATCCAGCATACTTTAGCGGATAATTACCAGTAAGATAGGAGGATGACGAGGTCGATTAACATGTGTGGTTCACTAAGTATATGGCATCGAATTGGACCTTATCGTACCGCAATTGGTCATTTGATGCATTAGCATATTCAGTTTGTCATCTAGCATGGTGTGTCAGCGCCTAACATTCGAGCAAATCCGGAACTTTTTGGCCGATTAGTGTGGATTAGCGGAGTCCTTTTAAAGATTCAACTAAGTCCCTCCACCTACCGCTTGACCACCAGTCACACCAGCTAAATTATTCGACTCGTCTACACTTAAGAATCAAAGTGTATATCCTCTAATTTACTTGAGAAGAATCTCGGAAGACCTTCACTTTCTTTCCTTTTCTTTTTTGTATTTTCGATGTCTCGGAACTTCAAAAGTTAAGCATCAAGCAGCGTCAGGCAACAGTCTCGTTAATTCAAACGAAGACTAATTCACGTTTGATGCGCTGACCTGGTCACAGAAACTGAGATCATCGGAGTGAGCCACCATGAGCCGACAACCTTCGAACTTATCGCACTCCCTCCGGAAAATCCCGATCACGGCCGACTTGTTCCTGAACGACCTCCCTCCTCTTCTCAACAACAGCGTCAAACGTATTGTGTTGCCCTTCTTACCGTCGCCATCGTCCGCCGAGCTCAAGTTGCAATACCTCCTCGCACTGCACCTCAACAAGTCGTAGCCCTCGATCCTCCTCTCTATGGACATCCCTCCTTCGTTGTGCCTCATCACCACAGCCTCCTCGAAGCAGACGGAGCCGTCCTCCTTGATTTTATCAAACACTTCTACGTACGGTGGCTTCCCGAAGGTCGCCTCCATCAGCTTGCGCAGCCACGTGGCCATTCCGGGCCGGAGCTCACCCCAGTGGTACAGCACCCACCTCTCGGGCAGGCGACTGCAACCATCCCCCTGGTGCCACGCCACGAACGGGAACACCGTTGACAGGCCGTGCCATATGTTGTGGTAGTCATAGTGGTTGTAGGACACAAAAGTCAGGCCCCTCATGAAGGTCGCGTTGTGCGGGAGGGCTTCGGGCCACGCGAGGGCATAGTAGTTCCACGAGCCGTCATGAACGTGGTGTCCCTTGAGGCATAGCACCCGGCCCTTTGAGACGTCCGACGGGAAGTGCAGGTGCTGGGGCCCGCCGCCGATGCTGGTGTCGTTGAGGGAGCTCATGAACCAGGTGTGGCCATCAGCAGGTCGGTCGGCAAACCGCAGGTCCTTCAGTGGGAGGAACGTGACCGCCTCGCGGAGCCTCTCTGCCGTGGCCTCAAACTTATTGGCCTCAGCAGCGGCGGCGGCATCAGGACCGGCGACGGAGCTGGTGTCCAGGATGATTTTTTGCCGTTGGTGCATGAGGGAGAGAGGCCATTGAGAGGAAGGAGACGATTGAGACTGGAGCAGGGAGATTTGGGAAGGAATGAAGAGGAGGAAGAGGAAGAAGCATGCGATGAGGGCGCAGGCGAAGAGTTTGGCAGTGCAGACGGAGAAAAGAATGGTGGTGGGACGCGGTCGCTGGTTGGATGTGGAGGAGGTGGCGCTTGTGTGGATTGGTGGGAGTGAGGAGGTTCTGATCTCCACTAAATCTGGGAATGGTGCTTTGGCCATCAAAGAGATGGATCCTAGCGAGGGTTCATGGACGAATGTGGAAGAGCAAGTCCGACTCGAGTCTTCTCCGGATTGACGGGCGTCGACAGACGTCCGGAATTAATGCCGGACGATGCCACCTTGAAGCATCTTCAAAGTAATTTTTCTTATTTTAAATACGGGGGCAGCAGCCTTCCTTGTTCTCAGCATGGCTTCTGTCTGTTCTGAGCAACTCTCATTCATTTTCCTTGCCAGCAACGATTCCTTTAATTAGTAAACTATGATCATGAACGAGTTTGCCGGGGTAGTCGGATCCCACGTTCCAGTTGGATCGTCTCCAGAAACAGGCACCGGCTAGAGGTGAGGGCCGACAAGGCTCCCCCACATAGTCGCTAAATTTTGGATCCCCTGCCCTGTGTCCAGTCGCTAACGAGGCTCAACCTCGTTGAATCTTGTGGGGGCTTATCTTGCCTAGCCACCAGTGAGGTGAGCCTTGCCGGTCTCGCCCCTAGGCAATCGCCTGCGTCTAGTGAGACCTATATCAAAAGAAGAAGGAAGGGAAAATTCAAAATAATATGACCAAATTTTGTCTACATCAATTTTGACAGTGTCACGTTAGCACCGGCCAGTCAAAATCGGCCAATGGATTGAATCAATACAAACTTAAAAGTTCAAAATTGAATCGATAAAAAAATTATAACCGAGTCGACACAATTACATTAGATTTTGAACTGTTTTGATGATTTTACTGTTACTATATAGCAACTCAAGTTTTTTTTTTCCTTCGGCCGGATCTTAGTGTAGTTCCATAAATAGTTTTGAAATGTGAGTGGCGTAATTTAATAGATTTACTGCGTGGAAAACGTGGAGAAGGAGATGGGAGAAGAAGCATGTGAGTGGGGATCTACAAGATGACCGGAACTATTTAAGGAGGAAATCAAGGAGAGTTGACAAATGGGCAGAATGCATTTAGTGGAGCAATGAGATTGAGACATCCATAATCTTATTTGTTAATCATTTGTGCCTTGATGATGTCGCTTGAACTTGATCAACGTTTCCTTTCTTGACTTCTTTTTCATTTTATTTTTAATCAAAAGAAAGATGCCATTTATTTTTCAAAATATTACTCGATATATATATATATATATAATGTTTTCAACCTTAACATATCACAAATAATTGTGAAACAAAATAAATGTCGAGATACAAATAAGAAAACACGTAACGCTTCTAGAAGTATACTCGGTCCTCAAGAACAGATTTTACATCGTAAATGATAGGCAATTGATCGCCAAATTTAGTGATGAACACATGCCAAGATCCTCCCCCTCCATTTGCGATGCCTTGGGGTGACCTTTTGTGTTCAATGCCCTCATCATCATCACTATACGGCGACACCAACATTAGTGTTAAAAACAACGCAGATCAAATACCTGTGAAAAAAAAAAACTTTTAGATCTATATCTAGATTTACGTTGAGAGGGTAAAACTATCAAATTTATATCTCAATCTAAATCAAGAGAGAGAACGGCCTAATCTCAAAAAAAATTGCCGAGTCGCGTCATGTCATAAACATCTTCCTTGGTGGCCATCAACTGAATGAATGATTGAACTAGTTTCTATGTAGTAATGAAGTTGCGAGAAAGCAAAACCGCAATGGATCTTTTATTTCTTACGTAAATGCTCTGCGTTCGCTTGGGCTACAGAGCCGAGCATTCAGCGGCACGCCAAAGTTACTTCAAGAATTTGGGAGATTCGATTGAAGGGTCTGATATTCTGTCGATTTTCCAACGAACCAAAGAATGAACGAAGACGGACGTTCGATCTTGCTTGATTTAGCATCATCGTCATCGATGTCGCCACAAACTTGTTATTCTTTCGAACATGTGGTTTGATCACTTTGTCCCTCTACCATCAAGAATCATGCACGAATCTTGCAATCTATTTCTCATCTCATAGCAAATCAATTCTCCCTTGACTATTCGGATGGCACTTCGAGAGAAAACTGAAGTACAAACAGCCATCTTAAGTGAAGCTTATTTCTCATGCATTGGTGTAATACGTCACAAAAAATTGAAAAGTGTTGAGAAGAATGATCCAATTTCTAGAATACTCTAGGATTTGCTCTTGTTAGAAGATTGATCCAATTTCTAGATTTTTCTAGGTTGTGCTTTTACTAGAACAATATTGAAAGATCCTAGAGATATGTAGAATTGTCTAGACATTTCCTTAGTTGCTAGATTGTTCTAGGTTGTAGAATACTCTAGAACTTATGGACTCCTATAAATAGGAGTTAAGAGTCTCTCAAATGTTGTAATTCTAGAGAGCAAGTCCAACTACCTCCCTCCTTTGTACAATCACAAAATAATATAAGTTGCATTCCCTTTAACTCCCTTGCTTCCTAAGACACACACACACACACACACACACACACACATCAACTACACACGCTTCCGCAAAAATCCAACAGTGGTATCAGAGCCACGTTCTTTGGTTGGTATCAGGCGTTTGTCTGAACCATCCGTTCCTAAAACTATCCACCCAAATTTCCCATAACTAAACCATGGCCAGCTCAACCTCATCTTCATTTCCTATTCCTATCTTTGATGGGAATAACTATGACTTTTGGAGCATCAAGATGACTACATTCTTGATGGCCCAAGACTTTTGGGATATTGTCGAGAATGGTTATGAGGCTCCACAAGAAGGTGCAAGTGTTACGAAGGATCAACTACAAAAGGATGCAAAGGCTTTATATTTTATTCAACAAGCACTCTCGGAAACAGTATTTCCGAGAATACTTGGGACAAAGACCGCAAAAGGAGCTTGGGAGACACTTCGAGAAGAATTTCAAGGATCGGAAAAAGTACGCATTATTCACCTTCAAACTTTGAGAAGAGACTTTGAGCATTCTAAAATGAAAAGTAATGAGACCGTTCAAGAATATTGCGGCAAACTAAAGGAATTAGTTAATCCAATGAGAGCCTATGGAGATAATATTACTGATCAAAGGGTTGTTGAAAAAATATTGGTGACGCTTACTAAAAAGTATAATCCTATCGTCACAACTATTGAAGAAAGTAAAGATTTGACAACCCTGTCAATAAGTGAATTAATTGGCTCTCTAGAAGCACATGAGAAAAGACTGATGGCACAAGACGAAGATTCAATGGAAAATGCCTTTCAGTCTAAAGTAAACATACGGTCTCATCAATCCAAAAATGGTGGAAGGAGTCTATGGAAAAATAAAAAAGGAGGAGAAACTACTCAAAAGGAAAAGTATCCACCTTGTGGCGTTTGCAAGAAAACAAATCATTTGGAGAAGGATTGTTGGTTTAAACATAAGCCTCAATGCCGCTTTTGTAAAAGATATGGCCACGTAGAAAAAGATTGCCGCTCAAAGATGAATAGTCAGGCTAACTATGTTGAAGAAAAAGAAATGAGTGATAATATATTCTACGCAGGCCAAGCGGCAAATGATAAGAAAATTGATACTTGGTATGTTGATAGTGGGTGTAGCAATCATATGACGGGGGACGAAAATATATTCACCGATATTGATATGTCGGTGAAATCTCAAGTAAATTTGGGCAATGGTGACTTGGTAGATGTGAAAGGAAAAGGAACTATTACTGTTGAAACAAATAAAGGCCCAAAATAAATTCATAATGTATATTTAGTCCTCAGTCTTACGCAAAATCTCTTGAGTGTGGGCCAAATGATACAAAGTGGGTATTCTCTATACTTCAGAAAAGATGCCTGCATTATTTATGATAAATATAAAAATATCATTGCCGTCATTAAGATGGAGAATAAGAATTTTCCTATACGATGGAAATACATGAAAGATATAGCCATGAAAGCTCAACTTGATGATTAATGGCTATGGCATCGAAGATTTGGCCACTTCAATTTTGCTGGACTAAAAGTTCTCCATCAGAAAAATATGATGAGAGACTTTCCACCTATTTCAGAAACTTCAGATGTTTGTGAAGGCTGCCTCCTTGGAAAACAACAAAGACAGTCCTTCCCATCTGAAGGTTCATGGAGAGCTAAGAAGCCTTTGGAGTTAGTTCACACAGATGTGTGTGGTCCAATGAGAACTCCAACTGCCAGCCAGAATAAATATTTCATCCTATTTATTAATGATTATATAAGAATGACGTGGGTATATTTTCTTCGAGAAAGATCGGAGGTATTCTCAATTTTCAAGAAATTCAAGAACCACTTCGAGAATCAAAGTGGCCGTAAAATTAAAGTCTTAAGAAGCGACAGGGGTACTGAGTACAACTCCAATGAGTTCAATAAATTTTGTGAAGATGAAGGCATTCATCATCAACTAACTGTTGGCTACGCCCCATAACAAAATGGAGTAGCAGAGAGAAAAAATAGAACCGTCATGGAAATGGCAAGGTCTATGCTAAAAGATAAAAACCTTCCCAATACGTTTTGGGCAGAAGCAGTCTACACAGCCGTCTACCTCCTAAATAGATGTCCAACTAGAGCTGTTCAAAATAAAACTCCAGTTGAAGCATGGAGTGGACGGAAGCCTTCGGCGAAGCATCTCAGAGTGTTTGGTTGTATATGCTACGTCCACATCCCCACACAAAAAAGGAGTAAGCTTGACGACAAGACGGAAAAAGGAATTTTTCTCGGGTATAGTGACCAATCGAAAGGTTATCGGGTCTACAACCTCAGGACTAAGAAGCTCATGATTAGTAGAGACGTTGAGTTTGACGAAAATGCAGCCTGGAACTGGAAGGAGGAAAAGATCGAGAAGAAATATATCACCTTGCCAGACACGCCATCTCCACTAGAGGAGTCAACAATACAAGAAGAAGGACAAGTGACAGATTCTACTACTCAAAGCGCAACTCCACCAATCTCTCCAAGAGCGACGCAAGAAGAATCTACTCCAGAGTCTTCTGTACAAAGAGTAAAATCTCTTAGACAGATTTATGAAACATGCAACTTTGCTACAATAGAACCAGAAAACTATGAAGAGGCTGTCAAGGAAGCAGTTTGGATTAAAGCAATGGAGAAAGAGATCAAGATGATTGAGAAGAATGAAACTTGGGAGCTCGTCAATCGCTCCGAAGACAAAGAGATCATCGGCGTCAAATGGGTCTACAAGACAAAGCTCAATGCAGACGGATCAATCCAGAAGTACAAGGCAAGGCTTGTGGCGAAAGGATACTTACAACAACCAGGTATTGACTATACCGAAACCTTCGCTCCTGTTGCTCGCCTTGATACTATTCGTATGCTCATCGCCTTAGCAGCACAAAAAGAGTGGAAAATCTATCAACTAGACGTAAAGTCGGCATTTCTAAATGGATATCTTCAAGAGGAAATATATGTGGAACAACCACAAGGCTTTACGGTCAAAGGCCAAGAAGAAAAAGTTCTAAAACTTAAAAAGGCTCTCTATGGGTTAAAACAAGTACCACGAGCTTGGTACAGCAGAATAGATGAATATTTCATCAAGCAAGGATTCAGGAGGAGCATGAGCGAGCCAACGCTCTACGTCAAGACCCAAGGTAAGTCCGACACACTCATTATTTCTCTGTATGTAAATGATCTAATATATACAGGAAATAATGAGAACATGATTCAAGAATTCAAAGAAGAAATGATGAAAACATTTGAGATGACGGACTTGGGCTTGATGCACTACTTTCTGGGCATCGAGATCAACCAAAAACAAGGGGTCTTTATCTCACAAAAGAAATATACTGAGAACCTCCTGAAGAAATTCAAGATGGACTATTGCAAGCCAGTTACAACACCACTCGTCACAAATGAAAAGCTACTAAAAGAAGATGGAGCAGACAAAGCTAACACCTCGCTCTACAAGAGTTTGATTGGTAGTCTACTATATCTCACTGCAACAAGACCGGACATTATGTACGCGACAAGTTTATTATCGCGATTCATGCATAGTCCGAGTCAGATTCATTTTAGAGCTGCCAAAAGGATTCTCAGATTTTTGTGAGGAACTTCAGAGTACGGCATTTGGTATCGACCAAGTGCAAGCACCAAACTCATTGGCTACACTGACAGTGACTGGGCAGGATCAACCGATGACAGGAGGAGTACTACAAGGTATGCATTTACACTAGGTTCTGAAATATTTTCATGGACATCCAGAAAACAAGACTCAGTGGCACAGTCTACTGCAGAAGCTGAATATGTAGCTGCAGCTGCGACCACCAGTCACGCACTATGGCTTCGAAGAATTCTAGAAGACATTGGAGAAGCTCAGATGGAACCAACTCCAATACTTTGCGACAATAAGTCCGCAATTGCTATATCGAAGAATCCGGTCTTCCACGGAAGAACTAAACACATTGACATCAAATATCACTTCATTCGTGAAGTGCAAAGTAACAGAGAGATCGAACTGAAGTATTGCAAGACAGAAGACCAAGTCGCGGACATATTTACAAAAGCATTATCATCGGCCAAATTCGAAACGTTGCGAAGTATGCTTGGAGTATCACGAAATTGGATCAAGGAGGAGTGTTGAGAAGAATGATCCAATTTCTAGAATACTCTAGGATTTGCTCTTGATTAGAAGATTGATCCAATTTCTAGATTTTTCTAGGTTGTGCTTTTACTAGAACAATATTGAAAGATCCTAGTCTAGGTTAGTGCTGTCTAGACATTTCCTATTAGTTGTCTAGATTGTTCTAGGTTGTAGAATACTCTAGAACTTATGGACTCCTATAAATAGGAGTTAGGAGTCTCTCAAATGTTGTAATTCTAGAGAGCAAGTCCAACTACCTCCCTCCTTTGTACAATCACAAAATAATATAAGTTGCATTCCCTTTAACTCCCTTGCTTCCTAAGACACACACACACACATCAACTACACACGCTTCCGCAAAAATCCAGCAAAAAGCAATGTGTCCGAGTTATCAGCTGCAAGCACAAGCGCCAGCGGGGTGCTGCTTCTCGTTCGGAACGGTCTCTGCAATCTTTCTTAGCTTCACTTCGCTTAGAACCTTCCTCGTCCACTCGCTGAACTGGGTCTCGTTGTGCCCGATCTGAGCGTTCTTGTGGAAGCATTTGACGTCGCCCTCCGGGTAGCGACATTCCTCGCCGACCGGGTCCCGCCAGGCGCCCTGGTGCCTCATCCCCGACCAGGTCGACATCGACCGGTACACGTATTGGCCGACCCCAGCGTAGCGCAGCCATCCCTTGGGGTAGAACTCCATCACGCTGCTGTTCCGGTCCATGATGAACAGGTTGGTCAGCTGCGCCCCGTGCGGCGACGCCAGCACGTCCGTCCTGCTCATCAGCTTCACCTGCGTAATGTTATCGGATGTTAAGCAAGAGTGACCCCACCAACCCAATATACCTTTAGCGATTGATTACTTGTAAGATCAGTGAATGCGAAGGTCAATTAACGTGTGCGATTTGCTAGGGAAGCGTCATTGAATTGGACCTCACTTAACGGTAATTGGCCATGGTTTGTCATTTGGCATGGTGGGTCAACGCCCAACATGCATGCACTCTCTTGCGTGTTTTGTTCGAATGATGTGGATTGGTGGAGTCCATTTGAAGAGTCAACCATGTCCCTCCACTATCG
This sequence comes from Melaleuca alternifolia, assembly GCA_019926035.1. Taxonomy (NCBI): domain Eukaryota; kingdom Viridiplantae; phylum Streptophyta; class Magnoliopsida; order Myrtales; family Myrtaceae; genus Melaleuca; species Melaleuca alternifolia. The sequence goes on along the minus strand of JAGKPW010002416.1, from coordinate 1,090,146 downwards.
AGTTGACCCCTACCTAAAATTATTCGATTCATTTACACTAAAGAATCGAAAGGAGTACACTATAATTTGCGTAAGAAGGATCAGACGAGTAAGACCCTGGTTTTTTCCCCCTGATTACTTTTTGGATCTTTGAACTACAAAGATAATTATCAAAGAGTGCCAAATGGCAGTCGTGTTAATTCACGCAACAACTAATTTAGGTTTTATGGAAGAAATCATCAAAAAAATTTGAGATCTATTATATTTGTGCCTGTTCATTCTTAATCATCTTAATTTGACAAATTGAATCTTAAACCTATTGACAATTTGCCAATATGGTTCATTTGACTAATTTTGGCCTAAAGTTATCAATGTATATGCTAATTGAGTTTAACATGGACAATTTTTACAACTTTTTTTGTTGATTTTTCTTTTTTTATTTATTTTCCTTCTTTCTTTGTTCTTCCCTATTCTTTTCGTCAATGGCTGGCATCAACCACTAGCCACAGGCAATGGCTGGCGAGGGATGGCCTTGCCAAATCTGGCGAGAAGGCCCTTGCCAGCACTCGCCCTTGTCCAAGTGAAGCCCACCGAGTGTCAACTAGGCCAGATCTAACAAGGGGAGCCTCACTTGGGCACTAGCAAAAAGAATAGCGAAAAGAAAATAAAGCTTCAAATATTATCTATGTTAGTACTAACCATATACATAAGACACTAGACTTGCACGTTAAAAATTTCCAGTCAATAGTGGCCTAATAGAATATATTAGTAAATTATCAATATTTTTAACACAATGAATCAAAACGTTTAGGATTGAGTCAACATAAATCCAATGGATCCAGATCACCTGACATAAAGTCAGGTGACGTAAAATCTTAGCCATCCATAAAAAAATAAAAAAAAAAATTATTTAAAAAAAATTGATTTGATTTTTATTTTTTTTCATAACCGTATGATTCAGATTAGACGACTGAAATGAAACTTAGGTCATTTTCAAATGCAATACGTCCTAAGAAATTATTGGCAATTTCCCCGATTTTATGGACTGACCTGGTCACAGAAATTGAGATTGTCGGAGTGAGCCACCGTCAGCCGACAACCTTCAACCTTATCACACTCCCTCCGGAAAATCCCGACCACGGCCGACTCGTTTCTGAACGACCTCGCTCCTCTTCTCATCAACAACGTCAAATGTATCATGTTCACCTGGTTGCCATCACCGTTGACCTCCGAGCTCAAGTTGCAATATCTCCTGACACTGCATCTCAACAATTCGTAGGTCTCGATCCGCCTCTCCATAGACATCCCTCCTTCGTTGTGCCTCGTCACCACTGCCTCCTCGAAGCAAACCGGGCTGTCCTCCTTGGATTCGTCAAACATTTCTATGGATGGCTTCTTCCCGAACGTCGCCTCTATCACCTTGCTCAGCCATGGAGCCATATCGCGCCGGAGCTCACCCTTGTGGTAAAGCACCCACCGCTCAGGTGGGTGGCGGCAACCGTTCTGCCGGTGCCATGCCACGAAAGGGAACAACGGCAATAGGCCGTGCCATATGTTGTCGTAGTGGTAATGGTTGTAGGACACGAAGGTCAGACCGCTCATGAAGGTGGCGTTGCGTGGGAGGGCCTCAGGCCACGCGAGGGCATAGTAGTTCCACGAGCCATCATGCACGTCGCGTCCCTTGAGGCATAGCACCCGGCCATTTGAGCTGTCGGACGGGAAGTGCAGGTGCTGTGGCCCGCCTCCGACGCTGGTTTCGTCCAGGGAGCTCATGAACCAGGTGTGGCCCTCCGTGGGTCGGTCAGCAAAGCGACGGTCCTTGAGTGGGAGGAACGTGACCGCGTCACGGAGCCTCTCGGTCATGGCCTCGAGCTTATCAGCTGTTGTTGCGGCGGATGTAGTGTCAAGAGCGATGTCGGAGGTGGTGCCAAGGATGATTTTCTGCCATCGGTGCATGAGAGAGAGAGGCCACTGAGGGGAAAGAGTTGGTTGAGATTGGAGAAAGGAGATTTGAAAGAGTATGAAGAGGAGGACGCACGTAGTGACGACGTAGACGAAGAGTTTGGCAGTGTAGATTGAGAAGAGAATGGTGGCGGGGCGTGGCTGCGGGTTGGATTTGCGGGGGTTGGTTCTGGTGTAGATCGGTGGGAGCGACGTGGTTCCGATATCCACTTGATCTGGTAGTGATGCCGTGGCCATCGAGAGACGATCGACTGAAAACAGCATCGGATTTCGGCGAGAGGTGGGATTGGTGATTGCACCACGACGATCTTAAATGGTCGTCGAGTCAGTTTCAGTAGACGGTAAGACATCAGTTAAAAGAACATCAGAACCCGTTTGCCATTTGGCCACCAGGAAAGAAAAATGGGTTGAAGGTAAATGAGAGTTTGTGGACACATGACAAGCAAAGCAAGGGGACTATTGGACGCACCTCGAAGCATTCCTACCCGGCACGCAAGGCTTTTCTCCTTCTTTTCTGTCACTTTTCTCGTCGGAAAACAAGCTGCAGCCATCGCTTTGCCGTCTCGCAAAACCCTAGGTGAATCGAACGAGAGCTCATTCACTTGGATGCAGTTCAAAATTTCATGGAAATTCAAAGGCCGTGTCCCCCCCAAATCGAGCAAGAGTAGCTCTGTCAAAAGAGGGTACTTGCTAGAAATATTTTTCATGGTTTTTAGTCTTAAACGTTTTGAGATCTCATTGTCATTCTGAGATTCGCAGCAGTCCTTTTCAATTCAATCAAAGGAGAAGTAGGAACAACGGTGGAATTACGTAGTTTAAGATGGGGATGGAACAAGGAAAGACGCTCCAACAAAGTCAAAGACTCCATGAAAATGAGGAGAAAAGGCTCTTCGGACAGCTTCAAGAGAAAGGCAACATTATCTGAATATCATACTGAATTTCGTAAGATATACAGCAATTGCTTGATTGGCGTCTAATCGAGAGGGTGGCCATGTTGGATATGTTTGTTTGATTGGCGTCTAATCGAGAGGGTGGCCATGTTGGATATGTTTGTTTGTAAAACAAACAGTTCAAAGGCACTTTCCATGTCTCGTATAAGAAAGAAAAGTTTTGATCACTTTATAAAACTAAAATGGGTTTTACTATTTCAAAAAATGATAAATAGGCTAGTGGGCCAAAACTGAATATACCCTGTGCTATGCACGTTTGCATGCCGCGGACCAAATTAGCCTTAACCAACAATTCAACTATTATTTTTTATTTTCGAAATTAATTTTACTTTATTTATGTTTTACTCTTTTGATTTGTGACTATTCGGATATACTTTGACTTGTGACTGTTGGGGAAAAAACTGTCTATTTTCAGACACGAAGAAGTGTGTTTGAATCACATGACAGTTATCACAAACGAATAGTCATGTCCGAAAATTACAATTTTGGACATGAATGGGTGTGTCCGATTTTGGTAGTTTGGACACCAAGAGGTGTGTCCAATTTGCCTTATATATATTGGACATTTCTGATCAGTCTTTTAAGAACTTCCTTTTTTGTTTTCTTCAAGAGAAATAAAGCATTGTCTCCAATTGTTTCTTAGAGAGTTTAAAGAGGTGATCTGAATGATTATCCACTAATCTCACGAGACTTTGTTATATCTGAAGGGAATTTGCCAGAAACCTATAACAACTTAGTAAGGCAAATTGATTCCAAAAGAGAGCGATCACACGCCTCAAAGTCCAACTATTTTTCGATTTCATTTCTTTCCGCACAAGGTTTTCCCAACAGTCCATGGTGGCCAAGGCCCAACACCGTCACCGAACTTACAGACACATTAATTTGTTGGTAATTGCCATCTTGCGAAGAATTTCTTGATCTTAATTAAGATCATCGACAAGGCACCAAGTTTACAACAAGCCGGCCTCTCGGCAAAGCTCATCAGCGCGCGGCCTCCATCGAACCACACAGAAGTCTGTCGATCTCGGCCGCCTCCGGACGTCACGTGAGACCTGCAGAATTCGACGGCGGATACATTTTGAGCTTCTAATGCACCAAGGGCAAGGGAGCATTACCAAATTGCTCCCCCTCTCTCTTGGCTTCTCTTGTTGCCCTTTTGCACCCCCCCGTTGCGAGTCAAAATCGAAATCTCCTTCGAGAACAGCGAATGAAGCGCATGGAGAGCGCCGCAGCACACATGCCCGACGTCAGCGCATTCAACAAAAATTGATGATGGAATGTCAAAGGGACTCCAATTAACAGGAAAGATGGTGTTAAAGATGGTATGTGATGATCTGACGTACTCTTGTAAAACCAATCTGAATATATGATTAAAAATCAGGAGCTTTATGACACACACGCGCGCGCACACACACACGCGCACAAAAAGCAACTCTAATTCAATGGGTTTTGGTAATTTCGGTAAATAATATGAAATTTGTAGGGCATGTGGGTTAGATTATGACGAGGGAGCTTTGTGCAGTTAGCGTTTGATCGTTAAATCATTGTCTTCCATCAATCTAGCCATTATCATCATTATCTTCGTTATCATTGCATATATCGATTAGGGTTTGTCATGAAAATAACGATGAAAAATTCATTTGTAATTTGCATTATCTATATAAGCGAACGGTTTTGGCCATGTATGAGATGCAACAAATGCATAACCATTACCTTACCAAAAAAAAAAAAACAAATGCATAACCATTTGGCTTTTGAATTTGCATATTCACGATTAATTCTTACTAATTGACTTCTTTTTTTTGGTATGAAGGCAATCATTGCTATTTTGGTATATGAAGAAACACAAGTAACCAAATAAAATTTGTGTCTTTTCCCCGACCTCGCCTCTAATTTTGCAAGTAAATGATGATATATGATTATTTGAATGAGTTTTGAAGGTAAAAAGTATAATTTCTTAGTGTTAGCGGTTTCATTATCATTTTTAGAAGATGATTAGTTGAAAAGGGTATTAGTTCTTGTGCTCAAACCTTAAATCTAACAACACGCATATTATAGATTCATGACCGAGTTTAATTTCCATACATAACTTAGTTAACGCTTTGGAATTGGTTTCAATATGGGAATCCACATTACTGATGAAATATTAAATTAATTTGAGATGGATTAGAAGTTTATTCTCCAGAAATGTTGTCACAAGTTTATTGATCCCTTTCATGATTCCCATGATTTTGTCACAAGATGTTACATGAAAAATTACCCGATCAGTCTTAAACTCGTTGTATGGACGTCAATTTAGTGCTAAACTTTCCATTTTTCCCATTTAAATCCTAAACCTTTATGTGGAATTCTACTATAATTAATTTGTCCAATCTTTATATAAAATTGCTTCTACGGAAAAAAAAATAGTACGCTTTTCTTTGCAATCTTATGAACTATAGGAAAGTAAAGAATTAATCCAATTAATTCCAAACGGCATCGAACTTTTGTTTATCAAACAGGAATCAAAACCCCCAGCGTTGGTGGGAAAAAAACCGCAAGCCCGAAAGCCCCGTCCAGCCCGTACTGATTTTCTGGATCCGGGTCAGGCTCCCGGCATGCCTTTTTTATATTTTTATGCATGGGACTGATCCGGCCCTTCAGACCTGGAAATTATTGTTGGAAGTTGAAAGTGAGTCGAAGGGCTTTCCTCTTAATAAGGTTGATAACATGCAAAGGGCTTAATTTTCTCATAAAGGTTATGGATTTTTTTTAGAGATTAAGCACACGAGAACATGCAATTGAATCATAAAACTTTTAAAAAGTGCAACTGAGTTTTAAAATTTATCAAATTAGTGCAATCAAGTATTTCACTCAATTCCGTCAAACTGATTTAGCGAAAATTAACTGAGGTGGCTTTATTATTATTATTATTATTATTTCTACTTTCCTACGTGGCATCAACGTTAAATAGGCACTAAAACGACGTCATTGAGATTAAATATCAATTTTTAGACCTAAATTTAATATACTTAGATTAAAAATAGGAAAGTTAAGTTTAAAAAAATAAAAAGAAACGCCAGCAAGAGGGCCGAGCCCTTCGCCCACGGGCCATTGCCACGGGTTGGTGGGGGTGCCAACCATGGTCTTTTTGGTACTTTATTTCGTTTTAGTGCTCTACTTAACATTAACACCATATAACATGTCATATAAAGAGAGAGAGAGAGAAAATAATGTCAGTACTTTTTATTATCTAAATTTGACGGAACTTACGAAGTGATTTGATTGCATCAATTTCACACAATTTAAGATTTGATTAGACTTTTTTTTTTTAACTTTTAGGACTTTCGATGCATGCCAAATAATAGAATGCGGTTCCACCACAACACCAACGACATCAACATGACTCATCCCGAATATTTATCACAACAACTGGCTCATCTCAAATAGCTATTTTCGTCTTTTATGTTAAAGGGCAGGACGAGTATTGTCATTCATCAAAATCAATCGCGATATCTCCAAAAATGCCCTTCAAAAATTTCCTCGCCAAATTAAAGGTAAAAGATCAGTGCCAATGATTTTCATATCAAGTCGCTCCAGTGCACCCGTTTTACTAATCATTTCTCGATTCCTATGACGATATGGCAACCGTGATGAATTTGGATCCCCTGCTCTGGTACTTTTCAAGATAAGAGTGACCCGAAAGAACCATAGACATACAAACAACCTTATTTAATGAGGATTATCCAATCTGAAATCAGACAACAAATCCGGTCACTTGACTCACAGATAAGGTGATTCGGATAAACTGCGATGATGATAAAAACCGCGGTGCCAATCCTTAATCCTGACATTACGAGCCGATGATCTGTATTTTCTAATCGTGCCCCGTGCGATGATGACGATTAGCATCTGCACGTCCGCGCACGCACGTGAAACTTTCGTGGATTCCCACGTGACCAGTCCCTAGAAAAGTGGCGATTAATGATGGGTTTAGTCAGCTAATGATGCACGAGCTAGACAAGTCATACCGGACTCATGATTATCCCCCGACTCCTTTTTAAAATGTTTGTTTTTAAAATAAGACTTACATGTGCTGCCGGATATTATTTGAGCTCAAAATTACGTGAGTTGTAGGAAGAGAAAGTTGGCGATATCACGCCACGTGTTAAGGACACGTAAATCTAAAAGTCATTAATTGCATGCTTTAATAGGTGCCCAGTGCCCGCATTAAGTGAAAGAGAGTTGGCTCGCAACTTTTATGCTCCTTGAGATCAAAGCTGAAAATTAATTCGAATTTTCAAGTTTTTTTTAGAAAAAATTTCAAATAAAGATTCAAAGTAGAGTTATTTTCTCAAAAAATGGTCTACAGTGAATATTATCTCAAATAGAAACATGAAATGTCCAAATTATCTCAAATAGATGCCTAAAGTGGCTAAATTGTATTAAATAAAAGTTTGAGTTTGCTAGTTAGCTAAATTGTGGCCATTAAAGAGGATTATTTTAGTAAAACAAATATAGGTATAAAATAATCTTAAAAAAAAAAAAACAACGATCTTCTGCTCTTGCTCCGCTTTTTTCCTCTCACCAAAGTGTAGTTCTCTTCTGTTCAATTCTCTCTTCGTTAATACCCAAATCGAAAACACTATCGCTTTTTGCTTTTGTTCTCGATTACATTTTGCCAACGATTTTCAGCCATTTTTAATCGTCGTTTTCTCCACTACTCAATGGAGACAATGTAAATAAAGTGAAAAATCGGCTACAATACACACAAAAATCAGCTACAGTATAGATTTTCAAAAGAAAATCGGCTCCACTACTCAATGGAAGAAAATTTGGCTATTGTATAGACAAAAACAAAGAAACCTAAACTCACTCATGAGTAGCCTAGCTGATTAGTGTGAATTTGAACTTCGTTGAGGTCTTGGGTTCGATTCCCCAGGGAAGCACCTATGATTTAAGTAGGGAGCCATGGCCGTGGGTTGCTGTGCTAGTCTCACCCGATGAATAGTCGAGGTGCGCGCAAGTTGACCCGGACACCTCGATTACAAAAAAAGAAAAAAAGAAAAGAAACCTATGCAAATAAAGTTACAATGGGCAGAAACATAGCAAGCAATGTTTTTCGTTTAGCAATGATAGATTAGTCAAAACTAAGCAACGAGGCAAATAAAGAAATGAATAAAGACAAACAAATCGTACCAAACCAAGGAAGAGAAGAAACAAAGTATTTGGGGGGTTTTTGGTTTTAGGGATTATATTTTTTGATATAAGAAGAGGATGGGGAAGGGAAATACTAATATGCTTGTTTTCTTTTTTGGTGTTTTGTATTTAAGAGTTTTATTTTATATCTAGATTTTTTTTTACTAGAATACCCCTCTTCAATGGCCAAAATAATCCCAATTTGACTAGCCAGCAAATTCAAACCTTTATTTAATAGAATTTGGTTACTTTGGGCCTCTATTTGAAACAATTTGATCATTTCATACCTTTATTTGGGACAATATTCACTCTGGACCTTTTTTTGAAAAAGTGGCTATACTACGGACCCTTATTTGAAATTTTCCTCTTTGTATAAAATTCCACAATCGAACCGCTAGGGTTCCACATCACCTCCGGGTTACTAACTCTACCTTCTCCTTTCTTAAAAATCTTGTGTTTTCATGCCCCTTACACTCGTAGGTGGGCTAGGGTTTAATGAAATGATAAAAAAAAATCCATGCAAAACAAACTCACCTGAAAATTGAAAGAGCGCCTCCTCTAATGATGTGGGCGTTTGGTTCAACTTTCCTAAGAGATTTTTAACGAAAAAAAATATGAGGTATTTGATATTTATTCTCAAAAGATTTTGAAGTGGAAAACTTATTTTGAGGAATGCTGAAAACTAAAAACAAGTTTCATTATCTTTTAGTATTTCTTTAAAGCCCGTTTTCAAAATTGAACTAAACGCAGCTGATCTGTACCTCCAAGTTAAGACGCACTTTCACGGGGCCAACGGTTTCGACGCTGACTCTCGCTTTGGACATGGACGGACAACGACAGGCGGTGGCCCGACCTGTACATTTAAACCCTCAATTATTTTGTGGGGGGGGTGGTTTCTCACGATCCCGGCTGCTCGGTCGGGGTGAACTGTAGACGCGCACGCCCACTAATGAATCGAATTGAAAGTCCGATAAAAGACTTTGACAGAAACAGCACGCAGCAGCTGTCCACTCTTGTGCTGTGTCCCTACCCCCATCCGTCCAATTATTGTCTTCTTGTCAGTTCTCCAACTTAGATCCAAATAATAATCATAGGTAAGTGAAAATGGAGATAGTGGGAATTGGAAGAAGGGGGGGTGGCGGTTGGATTTTGGTTGCGCGCTTGTACGGGTTTTCACGCTTTGCATTAGACAGTAATTGGTTTTTGTGGTAGCGTCTGCTTTTTGTTCGGTCGATTTTTTTATGATAATCTGCTTTTAGGCCGTCTGGTGTGACCGAGGAGGCGGTCCGGGCGGTGCTGTTATGGCCACGTCCGCGTGGTCCGCATCGAGCGGTGATTGGCGACGTGATGTTGTTTTTATGGCTATAGCTAAGGGCATTGTCATGTCGTGTCGAATCGATGTAATTTGATATTTGAAGCTTCACTCTTGCTCGAATATGAGGCTCGACGCTCAACGTGATCAAGGTTGACTTATCGAATTGAGATCCATTCTGTCAAGTTTCTCGTGAGCTCGGGTTTTCACTGGATGGGAGGGTAACCTTGGCTATGGGCTCGGGTGGAAATAGAGGTGGCAAAATAGGTCAAAAATTCATAGTTTAACTCGTATTGGATAATGTGAGTAATAAATTTGTTAACTTAGAAGACTAAATATGTCTTAAATGAGTCACCTAATAATTCAATGGGTCTTGAATATGTTAATTGATTACTTTAAGTATCATTAATAAGTCATTTTTAGATTACGAAAATTTCTAATATTCTAATTAGTTTTTTGTTATATTGATTATTTTTATTTTCTTTTATTTTCTTCATTTTCCCTCTTTCTCATACAGTCACCGACCAAAAGACAAGGGATGAGCTCTCCAAATTAGAGAGCTTGAGCCTTGTTGAGGTTGGTGAGCTGAAGCTCACCCTTGGTAGGCAAGGCTCAATCCTTGCCTCGAGCAACCTTGCGAGGCCAAGTCATGAGGTGCAAGATGCCAACTCGCTCTTGCTGGATCTGGCGGCGAGGTTGAGCTTGCATGAGGCCTCGAGCTTGAGACTAGTTGGATCCGATGTGGTCGAGCTTGCCCGAGGCTGCCTAGCTCAAGACTCATCGGATTTCGACGAGCTCGACCTTGCCTTGACGAGCCTCGAGCATCGCTTGAGGTTGGCGAGCTAGCTTGTAGAAATCTAGTGAGCTGGAGCCTCGTCGACAACTGGCAGTTGGAAAAGCCAAAAAAATAAATAAAAAAATAATTTTTTTAGCTAAATCGTATTGCATAAAATTGTTTTAATAATACATTTAAAAATATGAAATAGTTTACTATACTTAGCTAAATATGGAAATATTTTAATAACATAGATCGGATATGGGTCATTAGAATTATATTGTATGGTAATATGTCAAAACGGGTTAAATGTATTAATAAGGGTTGGGTCATTTTTGACCCGACCCAACCAATTTGACGTCCCTAGGTGGAAGTGAGACATGACTTATTTTCCCTAATCAATTAATCTCATACCCTCACTAAATACATTGGACAAAATATTCATCGTGAACTTTAATTTTTCACTAAATTCACGGAAGTTCTAATATATTGAAGATTTTGTAAACACAAACCTTTGACCTTTTCAATCGATAAAGAAAAAGAGAATATGTATTCATCGAGCTAAGTTCAGGACATACTCTAACTTAGTATTTTTAGAGTTCGGCTCGACTCATTTAAGCGGTCGAGATACTTGAATTCGGAAAGATACATGAACAATCCATGGAAAATTAAGTAAACGAACTGCATGCATCCAAGGAGTTGTTATTTGTTTCAAAACATTTTTCAAATATCTTAGAAAAAAAATCGAAAGATCTCTTTTCTCAATCGCAATTATTAATTAAGAACACAAATATAATCTGTCCAATGATTTCATGTCAAGGTAAATCAAAAGGCCTAATTTCCCAATTAAAAATCCAAACTTCAAATCAAATCTCAATCTTATTTCAATTTTTTTTGCTTTTTTAATGTAAAGAACACGTCAACTTTTGTCCCAATTGCAAATCTATCTATGCATCCAAAAATCACTATTAATTTATCCGAATCATATGAACATTAGGGTCAATTGACAATTCAATATCAGAACTTACGTCTTCATCAATATTCTCATTTTCATGTGAAATAATCATGATCATCGGTGATTTTTGGACAAGTGAGCAAAGTCAGAATTGAAGTGAAAATTGAAATTTCTTTTCGGATAGAAAAATGCGAATTTAGAATTGGATATTAAGTCAAGGAAATTTCAAGAGATTAGGCCTAGATCGAAACTGTTTGAGAATTCGAAATGATCACGTCAATATCAGTATGAAAGACGTAGCTTCGATCGAAATCTGGTTCCACTCGTAAAAGCGAGAAACAGGGGAAACAAGAAGGGTTTGTTGGGGGAGCGACGCGCGGAGAATGCGAAGAAAGCAGCAACCTCTTTCTTTTTTACCTGGTTTTGATCTTGATTGTCTTTAGGGGTTGGAGAAAGATGACGTGGAAGCAAGGCGGGCACACGCACAACGAGGAACAAAAGTGGGGGCGTCGATGCAGAGATGAGCACTGCAGATTCAGGTATGAGGTTTCTGTGGACCTTGACTTCAGCACGAAATGGGATTTGACTATAAAAAGAACGTGGCGGGATTAACAATGCACGTAATATGATGGTGAAAATAGGATTTATCTGTGTTTCTCGAGATGGGTTTTCTGCTGATTTGTCCTACCTCCCTCTCTCTGCCTCTCTATCTGCCAGCGAAATAAAAGTGCCCGCAAGCTAAACTCAGAAAACACGAGAGCTAAAGTCAAGGGGAGGGAGGGAGGGAGGGAGGGGAGGGGAGCGAGGGGAGGGGGAGATGTGTCTCTGCAAGAACAACTTCAAGAACCGCAAGAAAGGAGAAGAGAAGCCCCTCCAGGATCCCGGTTCTTCGCCTGTGATGAAAGTTGCAGGGTAAAAGAGAAGGGAAACTCAGGGAAGAAGAAGAAGGAAGGACGGGGTGTGGGAGAGAAGGCGGCTCGCTTCTGGTCTCGGATCCGACGACATTGTCGGATCCCCGCCCGACCCGCTTCGTTTCCTGTCTCCCGCTTTCCTCTGAAGCTCTTTCTCTGGCTCTGGGGGCTGTTGTCGGAAGGGCAGCTCGCTTTTCTTGCCTTTTGTTGTTCTCCTTGGCGGTGGAGCGGAGAAGAGAGGGAGAGAGGGACGCACAGATCCGTCATACAGAAACAAAGAAAAACGGAAAAAAGAAGAAGAAGAAGAAAGACGAGGCCTTTTGATTTCGGTTTGCGATCAAGCTCAATGTATGATCTGGTTCGAACTGTCTTTTCGCGATCCTGAAGCATCTCATTCCTGCATGCATGCATCTAACATATCCTCTGCTTCACCGATCTCGTAATGCAAGAATCTTTTGTTCCTTCCTTTCCCGGGAAACGTTTCCGATTTTGTGTTTTCTTTAATGTCCTTTTGGTCACGGTGCAATGCATGTAGTGAATGAATCCCCTCCAATTTTTGTTTTTCTGTTTACCCTTTTCCATTGTTTTTTTCGCGAGTTTATTCATCTCTCGAAAAGCAAAAGTCTCCTTTTCTAAAGCTGCCCGACTCTGATTCTTGATGTTTTTTAGTATTCGATCGTGAAATGCGGCAGAAGGTGCATAGTTCTTGTTTTTGTCGGTTACCGCTTCTTGGGCATCATCGTCGACTTGGAAATTTCTGTCGTGCTTCCACTCGAAGCGGTCTCACGTTGCCAATGTCTTCCGACTTTTTCTGCTCCTCTGCCACTGATATGGACAAAGCACCATTCTTTATGGGAAACATAGCGGTGCTCGATCTTATTCTTTTTTTTTTTTGCCCATCGTCTTATGTGGACCCTTCATCTGCCTCCCTTGTTGTGTTCCTTCTCTGAAAGTGAAATCAAAAGTCCCTTTGAGAGTGAACAAGGAAGCGTTCATCTCTCTCTTTCTCCCTCTGAATCTGCACCTTTTAGAGGTCTATCCCTCGTTCTTTTTGTTTCTCTCTTTTCTTGTTTTTGGATCGACATTGATTAGTTTATGTAAAGTGCAATGATTAGGTTAGCGGGTTCCTTTTGAATTCCTCAAAATGGTTTATAAACCAGTTTAAATCATGTGAAATATTCGTCTTTGTCGATATCCTCAGTTTTCATTGCTGATGATCGCCATGCGATTTGCCTTTCTTGTGTTCAGGGTTTTCACTGGAATGCATGATCAGGGAAAAGCTTGTCTAATGGTTTGATAGGGGTGTCTTCTCTCTTGTGCTGCCCTGCTTTGCACTCTCCTAAATTCTCAGATTTTCTGGGAAAGGTAAAATCATTCTTCATTTTGCTTACAGTAGATGGTTAAACTTTCTGATATTGAGATTGGTAGACGGTTCAATCTTATACCAGGGATTCTGGTTACTTGAATGTAGAACCTGTCTTAATCAAGATATTTTTGTCAGTTTGGATTTTTTTTACTTTCAGTACTCATGTTTAACGTAGAAAGGTTGAGAATATGGTGTATATTATATTTATCCAAGTTTCATGGTTGATAGGTTTGTGGAGAATTTTCTTGGGAAAAATATCAACAATCGTCACGAAAGATTAGAATTGTGCTTTGAGTAGTCAGAATGGGTGCTTGCATGTCAACACCCCCTAAAAAGATAAAAGCGCGGAAGAGACATTTGCAGGGAACCCGCAAGTGCCATGGCAAGATATCAAGTTTTGTCCCTATCATAACCAAGAAAAAGAAGAGTGGTGCTGGAACACTGGTAACGGATTATGCCGTCAGTGAATTTGTTCGTATGGATTTCGAGACCGGGGAAACGACCACTTGCAGAAGATCTGAGGTTTCCAATTCTACATTCCATCTGACGCAGCTGCAGTGGCACCATAGTCAATTTGAGGCAAACGGTATGCCATTTCATTAGACTGATTTTAGTTTGACTTGTATTTTTTATAGAAGTCCATGAGATAGCATATGAAAGCCAGAATAACGTTTACAAGCACAAGAAGTCCTCCAAGAAAATCTTTGCCTGTCTTCCCTTCGCCAGTCCCACTTCTGTTCTGATTTTTTATATTTAGTACCATAGTCAGCACAATTTTGATCACTTACTAGGCTGGAAAAAAAAAAGCCAGTGATTCTAAGCAACTTCTTAGTTCTCTCCATGGCCACTAAACTGAATTTATTTAGGTTTGCGTCATGGTGGCTGACAGGTTTAAGATATTAGACTGTCCTCCTGTAATAAGCTTTGGTTGCGTTTGTGTGATTCTGAATCGGGTGTTGTTGGATTTTTTAGATTTGATTTACTATTTGTATAGCTTGGGAGGCTTTCTTTTCATAGATGAATGTACTTTTTGGATTGTGTGAAGCCAAATTACTGAAGCTTCGATAGTCAATCGGTGCAGTATTATGCCAAGAGGAAGCATGGTTCGACTCAGTGAGCATCTTGGAGTCTGACTCAGACGATGAATTCATCAGTGTGCATGGAGGTAAGAAACATCAACTTCCCCTATATAAGTATTTAACAAGCTTTTTATTGTTGTTCTACTTCCTTTTTCAAAGAAGTTTCAATTTTGAACACCATCATGGAGTCTAATTGGAGTTCCCCAACATATTTGTGTAGATGGATTTCCTTTGGCAGTCAACGCTAGTGGCAACATTTCTGGCGGTCAAGTGCTTCAATATGAGACTTCATCTTGCTTTGTGGACAGTGGGAATGCCTATGAAGAATTTCGTGGAAGTTATCTCAAAATAGATGGAGGTAAATCAGAAGTTTTAGCAGCCAAAGATGAGCACAAGGAATCTAATACATTCACATCCACACAAGGCTATGAGCTGGATTGTGCTGGAAAGGCTGAGGAAAATTACAACAAGATGAGGAAAACATTGGAACACTGCCATGGGAGCTTCAAAGGTCTTAAAGAAAATAGACGTGATTCTGAGGAGAAATGCCAAGAGAAAATACTGAAAACTGGACTATCTCGTTTAGTTCCTTCCGTGAGTTTTAATGACAAGATCTTAAGTACTCAAAATGTGGGTCCACAGCCTCAAAGAAAAAAGTCTGCAGTTTTCAGGCTTTCATTCAAGAGAAGGTCGTGTGATGGGGAAGAAACAATGGAACAACGTAAGTTTTCCAAGGGGCCTTCTTCCATTGATGTTCAAGCTTATTTATTTTACATATCTGATTATTGCATAGTTGAGTTCCTTGTGGCCTTATAAATCTGTCCATATTACGGATAGACGCTGATAAACATCTATGTCCTTGACGAGTGAATTGATGTTGTCTGTATGACCAATTATGACAATTAAAGCATCTATTGCATGTCTTTGTGAATCAGTATAGTATGAGACGAGTTGGTGTCTTTACAGGTGCATCAAAAAGATTCTTATACCGCCCCCGAGCAGGATTGATCATTCCTTGCTGCACTGGTGAAAAACCGACCTCTGGATGCTGGTTTGATCTTCCACCCTCGAAATTTAAACTTCGGGGCGAAAACTACTTCAAGTACGATGTCAATGCTCTTTTTGTCACAAGCTTTCATGACAACCATGCATAACTCGACAATGATTTTTCAAATGCTGTACTTCCACTAGGTCCTTTATTTCACATATCAGAAACTTCGATTGTATTGCTTGTGTTGTGAGTTTCTTTGATTGTTTGGAACCTGATCACCTGATGGCTGTATACAGAGATAAGCGGAAGTCCGCTGCTTCAGATAATAGCCCGTACGTACCCATAGGAGTTGACCTATTTATGTGCCCCAGAAAAATAAACCATATAGCTCAACACCTCGAGCTACCCAACGTGAAAGCAGATGCTAAAGTGCCTCCCCTTCTTGTTGTAAATATCCAAGTAAGTTCTGCATGAGAATGCTTGTTGGTCCAATCCACTTTCCTTGTTTGCCTTTTTACTTTGGGAGCAAGGAACGCTTGCTTTTGTCGGATCATTGTCATGTTATGTCTTGTGATCCACTTCTCATGAGCTCTCTCATCAACTAAATTCTGTGCGATCTGCAGTTGCCCACTTATCCCGCTGCGATGTTCCTTGGTGATAGCGATGGGGAAGGAATGAGTCTTATCTTGTACTTCAAAGTTTCTGAGAGTTTTGAGAAAGACATCTCTTCACAATATCAGGACAGCATCCAGGTGATTTACCCTCCCTTCAGATGTTACTGTTTGCATTCTCTTTGACTGCTAGCTGAAACCAAGGAAGATGTGAGGGAATGAAGTTTTATGACAAAAAGAGTGGCCTGCAATATAATGCCTGTTCTTATGTCTCGAAAGATCTGTCTCAGCCTTGGGATCATAATTCTCGACTGCAAAGACCTAATTTTGATCCTTCTCATGGGGTATGTGCGATCCACTTGAACTGGATTGGTTTTTAGGTACTGCCAGTGCCAAGTTCATGTATTCTTAGGCTAATAACGATCACATCAGCAAATTATCGATTCATTGCTAAGTTTAGTCATTGGACGTTCGTATGAAATCTGTGCATAATTCAAGGAAAATCTCAAGTCCAATAATATACTTCTGATACTTTAATATTCAACTTCGTTTGGTGATTTAGAATTCTCTTTTTTCTGCTACGATAACTCGTTTGTCATGCAGAAATTGGTCGAGGATGAGATGGAGAAGGTTAAAGGGTTTGCTAAAGAGTCCACCGTCCCTTTTAGAGAGAGGCTGAAGATCATGGCTGGTGTGGTGAACCCTGAGGATCTCCAGTTAAATTCTACCGAGAGAAAACTAGTACAAGCATACAATGAAAAGCCAGTTCTTTCACGCCCTCAACAAAACTTCTATAAGGCGAGCTGCTATAAATAGGTTCCTTTGACTACTTTTCCTTGCAAACTGAGTTCCTTGCGTTCTGTAGTTCTTATCACTTCAATCCATCAACACAGGGACCTAATTACTTTGAGATCGATTTGGACATTCACCGATTTAGCTTTATATCGCGAAAGGGGTTGGAAGCTTTCCGGGAACGGTTGAAGAATGGAATACTCGACTTGGGTCTAACTATTCAGGTAACCCTTCAGCCATGCAACTCCTGTTAGACATTGCCCTTCATATTTGACATATGCAGAAACTTTTGATGCATCGACAAGGACTTTGTAAATAGATTTGCAATCTCATGACCATCTATCTATGATGTTAAATCTGAGTTCTCCGTCTAATACTGTATCCTGTAAGATACCCAATTCTTTGCATGTTTCATCTAACTTCTGAGCTCTGTTCTTGAAAACCTAACAGGCGCAAAAGCCAGAGGAGCTGCCAGAACAGGTGCTGTGTTGCGTTAGACTGAACAAGATTGACTTCATCGATCATGGCCAAATACCGACACTGGTCACCGTGGATGATGATTGAGAACTCCCGTTTCAAGTGAAATCAAATCAATGCTAACTACCAGCCATGACAGTGGGCTTTAGAGTGGGGAAGTCCATGCCTTAAGTCTCAAGCCACTTGGGAAAGAAAATTTCTATAAATATGCAAATTATTTAAATTAAAACCTTTCATATGTTCCTGGTTCATAATCATGTGAGCACAAGTTAGACATGAGATCGGTTTCTACTCCGCCATGAATGGTTGTTGTAATGTGAGATATAATTCACGTATGCTGTCGGGATGATGCTGTCAAATTTACTTGTAAGGGACTCTACTGGTAAACATCGTTGCTTGCCAAGTCGAGCCATTGAGGATGCTTCCAAGAGAAGAGTTACGTCAGGATGGTCTGCAAAAATTGATATATTAATGTGAAGTGGTTCTTGGTATATTCTAGCATGATCACTTGACGTTATTTAGGATGTCAATATTTGGAAGTCATGTTTTCATATGCCGTCTTATTATCAGAACAAGGCACATCTTTTAAACGGGCAACGACAGACTTTCTAGGACCGCTGGAGGTAGCCTTTCTCAAGAATAGACAGCAGTTCAAAGCGACGGGTTTCGGCCTACGTTAAAAAGAAAAATAACTTCCTTTTCGTCGTGGGTCCTCCTCACTTTGCCTCTCATGTTGAATCTTGACTCTGCGTTTCGAACTATGCCGCCTTTCCAATATTGTTTGTCGAATGCAAATCTGTTTCTGCGCTTGGGATGATTCTAAGGCAAAACATGAATGATTCACCTTCGGAAGCTGCTCTGCAATTTCAAATTGCAGCACGGTTTTAGCGAATCTGATCTTATTATTTTCGGGGTCTCGATTCAATTCTGCTCAAAGTCACTCTATGACGGGACCACGTTTTTTTTTTTTTTTTGAGTTGATGCTGTAAATGAGGTTCAAGCCATGGAACTGTTTCCGGAGTTGCCCATTTTTATTCAAAGACCAGTTGATCGATACTGGAGTACACGCTCCTCTGAACAAAAGGTTGCGTTCGAAAGAATCGTCCAGCAATGCAAGAAGCTTCTGGTTTTAAGCTCGTGAGAAAGTGAATTGATAAAACAGGGTAAAGACTTGATTGAAATTTTTAGGAGAATCAGCCTTGGTAATTGATACAACAGAGTAACTGATGCGTAGTTACAAGAGGAGATGCATAAAGCATAAGCAATAACCTTCCCCTGCACTTGACGTGGTTTTTGTGCACGGAAAAATACAAGTGCCAAGTGACAGCAAGAGGGTTCGCTCATTCAAATACTTATACCATTTCTGTTCAATCGTAGATGGCTTGCACGACTTCGACTGAAATCCACCGAGTCCGTGAGCTCTTTTAAGAAGAGGTGGATCGAGCAGCTTAAGGTTCAAGCAGCCACTTGCTCTTCTTTCAGCCGTAGAACCGACGGTCTTTGAACATCGCTCAATTCAGTTACCTCAACAGTGCGGCCCCGCTTTCCAGCAGATGGTGCAGTGTGATTGTGCTTTCCCTCGTAAGTGGTTATGACGGATTTAGGGTCTGACGCGGCCCTTTCAACGTGTTTACGGACATTGCAATCAGCGTAAGTGCACTTGTAGTAGCTCCTGCACAGCATTGGGTGATTTTTTATTGCATCAGAGCAGGTCCTTAACGGAAGAAAATGCTAATCGAAGCACTCAAATATTTGATTGCACTATTTGTAAAGTCAATCTCTTTCTTCCAGCCAACACTTTGTGAGAGAGAGAGAGAGAGAGAGAGCATCGTCTATGAAGTATTAAATTACATCATCATCGAAAGCAGAGAAAAACATGAACGCCAAGTTAATCCAAGTACTTCTGCTAATGGTTGAGTAAACAGTGTTGAGGAACACAACAGGAAATACGAAGCTAGAGAGCAATGATTGTTCATATAATGATCAGGTGACAAGTATAGGCTGTATTTCACTCCTATATGCTAAAATTGGGGAAGGAAAGACTTGTCACGCCTCAAAAATCTCATTTGGGTGGTCTCAATTGGGATTCAGATTACTAAAGTAATGCAAACAAAACAAGACAGAGTAAAAGGTTTCATAACAACAATCTGGCATCCCCGACGGGTTCTTTACCACCTATGGGGTACAAAAGAAAAGACAAGTCTTTACTGATGACACAATACCCGGCATATTTATAATCCGTACTTCTAATGACTTTGCTCGATTGATCTATGAGATAGCATAAGACAATGATAGGAATTTATGTTATTCTTGACACTTCAGAAGAGATCCTGGAAGCATAGAGATGTCCAACATAATCTTCTCTGTTTTTTTTTTTATTGGCATGTACTATGTTTATGCTGCCGTATCATTTTGCACTGAATTTTACTGAACCATATTGGGTGACTCTGTATTTTTCAAAGTGTCGAGAAAAACATTGCTAAGAACTTAGGAGCTTCTTTGAGATCATTGGGTATTTCACCTCATTATTTGAAGCCAAAGACGCCCTTCCCCAAGGTATTTCTTATGCTTTGGCTGGTTCAGGCATAGTGAGTGAAAACAGCTAAAAAGACATGGCAAAAACTATAGGCAACATGCTGTCTCCCAACCCCCATTAGCGACATAAGTTGAAATAAAATAGGGCTTCAGGTGCAAGCTTAAAATTTTCTATGTACACTGTATTGACTGACCAACCAAAAAAACAACATCAACTATACACACAGTATGGATCAAGAACACTAGCTCATAAACTTCTTTGACATCCTACGAGGCAAAATTTAATTTCAAGGGCTAATGGCATCTGACATCAAGACTGCAATTCCAAGCATGATTAGATCATCAAGCCAACAAAAAGCAGGCAAAAATGGGAAGGGACGCCTATGAAATAACCAAAGATCTCCTGTGACAATTTCATCAATATCTCCTGTGACAATTTCATCAATAAACACAAAGAAAATTCAATACCTTGGGTAGGAACTTCCCTTGACCACTTTCTGCCCATATTTGCGCCACTTGAAGCCATCATCCAGCAGATCAACTTCACTTCTTGTCTGCAGAACAATCTTGGGTTCCGTCACATATTTGCTTGATGGAATTGGCACAATCCTACAAGCCAAAGCAAATTATTAATCTATCTAAAAAGGAATAATAAAAGAAGAAAGACGGTAAGCTATATAGAAC
The DNA here is from genome assembly GCA_019926035.1 of Melaleuca alternifolia. Classification (NCBI taxonomy): domain Eukaryota; kingdom Viridiplantae; phylum Streptophyta; class Magnoliopsida; order Myrtales; family Myrtaceae; genus Melaleuca; species Melaleuca alternifolia. The sequence goes on along the minus strand of JAGKPW010002416.1, from coordinate 1,069,589 downwards.
ATCATAGTTAAAACTTGCCTCTGCTTGGGATTTGGTTCATCATCACCTGCATCAGCATCAGCATTATCGACATCAGATCCTTCTCCCTTTGATTTAGAATCATCTAAATCCAAATAGTTACTTAACCCGCTGGTATGCAAAGTGATTGCTCGAGAAGACTCCTCGTCTCTCCCACTCCCAAGCATTGCAGGAGCAGATTGGCGCCGATTCTGACCCTGAGACATGGCTTGAGGTTTAGCCAGAGAATTTGTGCTCCTGTTCAAGTTGTGATTATCTTTTGAAGTCTTTTTGCCTGGAGGCATTTCATGCTGGTGTTGCCCTCTGTAAGTAATCTCGGTTATTCGACCATCAAGAGAATGCTCAACCTTTTTCTTGACTGAGCAATTCAGATGGCTACATTTGTAGTAGCTCCTGGGATAACCACAGCCCTTAACCTGCTTCTGGCCATACTTCCTCCAATTATACCCATCTTCAGTAGGCTTCTCAAGGACCATAGGAAGAGCTTCCCATTTGAGACTGGAACTAGAGAAATCACATGATTCGACCATGGAAGTGGTAGCATCTGATGAAGAGAGCTGATGTGAATCCTCATCTAGCATAAGAGATGGTTCGTCTAGGAGTGGCTCTTTTGATGCTTCTAATGGAGGATGAACTTCAAATTGCAAGTCCTCATGAGACTGCGCTAGTGTAGCTTGAGCTTGAGCAGTCACTTGTGCTAAGGCTTGCTGGTGGGACATCCCAAAGGGGCTCTGCTTTGTGCAAAGGAACCATACAAGGAGATTCATTTAGGAGTTCAGGAAACTACATTATCTAGTTTTTGTAAATGGTGAGTTTCTATGCACACCTAAAACAATTCCAAGAGCTACTCTCCAGATGATATTTTACTGTGTTGATCCTCTTAATGTCTGAAAATCATACGAGCATAAAATTCTCTGGGTGAGAGTCTAAGACTAGACACCTCCAGTAACCAATAATCAACACTCCAGGCATGCAAGGATTGAGAAAGCATGGAACTTGCCAAGGTAGTTTATTAATTAATTTCAGACAATGTAGCATGCTCAGAGGAAATGCGAGCTAATTGCCACAACAACTCTACAACCTAATTGAAATATTTGAGACAAGGTTCTTGAAGGACATCACATTTCACACGTAAAGTCCATTTCTCACTTATGGCCCGTTTGCCTCGATCTCATAGCTAGGACTCTGATTTCGGGGAATATCTGTGAAGCACTTGAAATACTTAAAAAATCATCTTTCTAACCAATTATCTCTCTTAGGATGCAAATTTATGCGGTCGCAAGAATAGCGACTGCATATCAACTCTGAAAAGATGCATTCATTCACAAAACAAAAGCAAGTTGGAATCTCAATTTCATCCTGAAAACCCAAGAAATGAGTGCCACAATCACCTTAGGAGAGAAGAAACCAGGCGACAGAAGCAACCCAGAAGGGCTCAAGCCAGCGGGGATCGTGAACAATGGCGACTTGGCAACCGCCAAACTCGCTTGCCCATCTCGAAACTCCCTTGACGGATTATCCCGCAAGGGATCCAAAAAGAACGAACTTGGCCCCGAGGCGTTGACGGCAAGGGGAGAGTACATGGCTCCAGCGAGCATCTCGGAGAAGGACCCGCAGTCGGATTCGGCGAAGAAGCTCGAGACCAGCGTCAACGGGCCGGGGCTCGCGCAGGGCCCGAACATGGCCGTCACCGGCGGGCGCGGCGGCACCGATATGGTGGGCCGCGGCGGCGGAAGTGGCTGTCTTTTGGCCATTTCTTGCCTTTGTTTTCTCTGGGGACACTCTGTATCAATGAGCGTGCATCTTACTTCATTGGCGTGTATCAATGAGCGTGTATCCAGTAGCTTTCACCGGCGTCTCTGTTTCTCGTTCCCTTTCTTACTTTTTCGCCATTTCATATTACTTCATTTCTCGCACGTTGCCACGACATTTATTGTCGTTGCGAGTGGCAACTACCGGTCCACCGCCACTTGCTGTCCTGTTCTCCTTTTGTCTCGCTGTCTAGAAGAAGTCCAGTAAAAAATTCCACCTTTTGTCCTTTTTTTCCCCTTTTTGTTTTTAACTTAATCAAAGATGCAAAGAACAAGTATAGAAAAGAAAAAAGATTCTGATAACTCGTGTTACAGGAATACCCATGAACTGTTTCTAATAAAAATAATCAACAACCAATCATTTATCTTATAAATCACGAAAAATGAATCATAATATTTTTTAATATCGAGAATTTTTCCTATCTAATCTCTTAATTTCTAATTTGGCAACGTGACATTGACATGTTTAATAATACTAACCAAAAAGTATGACAACACAAAAGCCTGTTGCCACCATTGACAAGTCTTGTATTAGCCAAATTGCAAAATCAACAAGTAATCAAGGTAATTTCAATAGCTTTTCTATTTCATGACATGATATCTTACCTAAAATGGAGCTCAAAGCTACACGCGCTTCAATTTAAGAAAATTCTCGTAGATAATTGGTTTGAATTTTCATGCTTGTACAATCCCTTGATGTGATTCTCAGATCTCTGTCATTATCCAATTTGTGGGAATGACAGATGCCACGTCCGATGATTATATGGATATTCAAAGAATTTCGGGCACTTGTTGATATTGGAAAAAGAGGTCAGAAAGATTTTGCCTGGAGAGGAAGATTACAAGTACAGCATTTTGTTTTGTCACGCAAATAACTACGGAGTGAGTTCCGTGGGAATTCCGTGGGAAATGAGCAAACTACGAATTACCGCCATGTTGGCAAATTGCCAGCAGATTGGTGGGGACTCCTGAGAGACCTTTTGCCTTCAATTGCACAGGTCGCTTTTTCAGGCCCCATACGACGTCGGAACTCGAACCGCATGCATCGAATGAACAGAAGAAGATAAAAGGACTTGACGTGCTAACGGGGACACAGTGTCGCACAACAAGCTTGGCACCATGACCTGAATTTGATATGTCCCGGTACAGCGGCATTCAATTGACGCTAGAAAGTTAAGCAGCGGCGTGTAGTCTGGACATCCGCCATTATTGGGTTTCAAGGTGATTCGTTCACAGTTGAGACCGCCCGAATTCAAGATAGGACGACAATATATTATCACAGGGACGATGATCCATCATCAATTAGCGAACTTCTGTACAGGTTAGGTTCGTTGGTCTCGTTCTGTCAACATCACGGAACAACCAAGTCCAATGTCGGCATTGCCGGCGTGCATCACACATGAGTTTCCTGCTTTGCCAATGTCAGCATCGACACAGAGGCTGAACGCCTACTCTGCAATTTGACATTCTTAATTGTATGAAACCCCAGGTCCAGTTCACCGAGCACTTTCCAGCAAAACAGATTCCGCAAGTTGTCACAGAGAAATCAAAGCCAGCAAGTTGGTTTCCCACTTGCAACTCACCTGTTGAACGGCAAGACTCATGAACCAAAAAATCCCTCTGAATAACAAATGAGGTGACTACGAAAGCAAGAATTTCTCTTTAGATCTCGTTCGATATTATACACGCAACTACAACAAAATTCTTGCTTCCAAGTCTTGCGCGAACAAAATACTCATTTTGCACGACTCAATTGGTATAAGCAGTCATAGTTTTACAATTGATCAGCAACCAATCCTTTTCTCAACCTCAAGACTTGGTTTCTAGGAAGTATGTTGATGAGACAGCCAACCCCTCCACATCATATGTGCGAACAAGCCTCTGTCTCCTTCCAGGTGCCTCAAGCCAGCAGAACTCCAAATGGAATGACTTGGACTCAGCCACGCTCTTCGCCACATTAGATGGGCAGCCCATGTACATGCCTCCGGGCAGCAGTGTCACCTGGTATCCACCGTCAAATGTGACCAAATTGTCTGACATTGAACCTGTCCAATGCATGTTGGTGATGACTTCACCAGTACTGGATGTTGTGGTAATCTCCTGGCATGATGATGAGGAAGAAGGGAACAAATGCATCAGTCACAAATTGAACATAGAAAGCACATTCAAAATTCTCTAAAGCCCAATTTGCAGTTTGGGTGGTTCATCAAACCAAGTCAGCAAATTGAGAGAAAGCAGACAGTTGAGGTGATTGGACAAAGTGGAGTAAGAGCAGACCACCTAAGAAATAGTCTTAATTATGTCAATAGTCTTCACATTATTTGCTTTGCAAATTTTTGTAGAGCAAAATTTACGGAATTTTGTCGTCAGCAATGATGAACCTGACTGCCGTCAAATTTTTTTTTTTTTTTAAATCAAAGTACAGATTAGTGGAATCATGAAGCTATTTGTGTAACTTCTCAGTTAGAACCACCCATCTGAGGCCATACTGAAAAATGTGCATCTTTGGATCAGAAAAACTTAAACCTACTTACTACCAACATTAACAGGTTAATAGCATCTGACTAGTGCAGCATCTGCTTCATCTAAAGTTCTCGATCTTCAATAGATTCTGAAGTTTTATATAATCACTTCCAGCTTATAATAGCTACTGGAGTCTGCCTCCAACAAACCTGAACTAACTGCCCCCTCTCATTTATTTGAAGTAATGAAACCGAATCAGCTTCAGCAAGTGTTGCTCCATAAACACCACTACGCTTTGTTACAGAATGCCCCTTCCAGTTCCCAAGAAACTGCATAATTTTATCTGTGCTTCCCTGCACAGGAGAGGAAAGACAGCAAATACTTAAATCTTTCACTTTTGATAGCCACTTAAAAGATGAGCAATATCATGAAACTTACTTCAGAGCTCTCAAGTGAAGGAGGTACAGACAACCCATTGCCTCTCTCTTCAAGAAATATGAGAAGCATATCAACGACGCCTTTAGGGTCCATGATGTGGAATGCTCTTGCTCGTGTATCTGCTTGTTGTGAATATAGACAATTCTCACATACAATAGAAGGTCGGCGAGATGGAAGCTTTAGATTTCTGTGTACAAAAGCCTTTTCAGCAAAAAAAAAAAAAAAAAGCAAGAATCTGGAGCACTAAACAAGAGCAGGATACAGAGGATAATCTTGAAGCTCTGAAACATTATAGACAGAAGCTTAAGCCATAACAACAGAATAGATCAGACAATGATGATTATCCAACCAAAAAGGTGGATGCAATAGGTTCTAATAAAAGAATGGAGGCTATGTTGATTGCATCAAAGTCTCCAGCTAAAGAGTAGACTGTCTAGACAGATCATGTACAAGAACCAACCAAATTAAATGAGAATAATCAACAACATATCACCAATCCCGTACAATTGGCCTCTGCTATGATGCATCTCTGAAAATAATTAGAAAGCAGCTTGCAAATATCAAATTTCCCATGGAATTCGTTGAGGAATGAATCTGCCCTTTCAATGAATACAACCCTCATTGGGACAAGCGATTAACTCATCTCTCTGGATTCTTTCAAGAGGAGCAGGTTTTCTAAGACTACAGATAGTAATCATTATTTGAGATTTATCTCCTTTTCTTTTCTTGGTTGACAGTAATTTGACACTTCAAACCACGTTCTTTTCAGTCTACCTACTCTGTGTCTAGCTCCCATCCTTGGAAATATGCATCGACTATTTCGCAACATCCTTCTAAAGGCTATCCGCATAGTATACAAACAAGTGCCATATTCATGTTTAGACGAACACGTCCTACTAAGCATAACAGCCAAGCCATCAACATGGTCGTACATAGTGGCGAAATGATTGTCTGAAACCTGGATGGCTATCACTCATCTGTTCTGTCAAATCAAGTAACAGCACAGGAAGCCATAGAGGAAAGAAAACAATGCATTATGTAGAACGCACAAGGATATACATATTTCAATCTGTGAATTCGTCACCTTCACCTTTTCTCTAGCCTGAGCCACCATGAATGACGGCCAAAGATGGACAGATGGCTAGTAAAAGAAAATTTTTAGAAAACACAAGCACTCACTTTGGAAATTCTTCGCCAGTGTCATCTTCCCCAAGAACTCCTTCCCGTAATACAGTTTCAAGCATGCCTGCTGTCTGGTACCTCAGAGCAAACGCCCTCTCATCTGGGAAAAATCCTAACTATGGACTAATTATTTAGGGTAACAACAGGATCCAATGAATGAGGCATGATACAGAGACATAAACTCTCTCAAGGATTAGCATATCGGAAATTTACCTGTTGATACTTGTCGATAGTGAACATGTTGGTTTCTTTTATTTTATATTCTGCCCATTCAGGTTGTTCATCCTGCTCAGAACTTGAAGTGCTTGATTGAGGTTGTTTTATGTAAAGCCTGCAAGGTGCAGTCCTATTAGACCGTAACGGACGGCGTATCCCCATAGAAACTTCCAACAAGAGAAGCCTAATGGAGCTTACGTTTGGATAAGACTAATGAGCTCATCTTCTCCATAAGAACTTGCAGCAAGCTTCGTATTTATCTTGTGTAACAGATTCCCACGGGCATCAAATTGCTGCGAATGCAGGACATTTAACATGAATACATTGCATAGATTATAAGAACATAGCATCCACTAGCCACGGCAAGCTATAAGGCATTGGTAACGGTGAAGCTCCCACACCACCAACACAGAATCATCCAAAACAAATGTCAATATACCAATGACTCAGATGCTTCTTACAGATGTTGTCAAATAATTTCCGCAAAGACTCCCTCAACCAAAAAAGTATCTGTACCGCTCAACGACATCTTCTAATCCTAAAACTTTAACCCAGCAGACACCCTCTGGAACCAGTCAAACCCTAACATCATGTCAGGCCCCGCTTTTGAGACCAGGATTACCCTAGTAATATGAACGACAGAGGCACGAGGACGACCTACTGCAAGAGGAGAGGAAGCGCACAAACTAAACACGAGACTCACGTGAAGAGAGCCGTTCCACTTGCCCAAGTTCAGGTCGACGAAGCGGCGGAGATTGTCGACGCTCATCGATCCCTCCCGCGGAATCGAGCTCCGCTCCGTCGCGTGGCATTTCGGAGCCGGGATCAAGGAAACGGAGCGACGCGGGTGCTTAGACCTCCGTACGCGATTGAACGAGGGAAGCGCCCTGCTAGGGTTCAGCGAGCTCTCGAGCTTCGGGAGGGAAGAGAGCGAGTGGTTGCAGATGGAAGCCATGAAAGGGGACGCTGTCCAGCAGCCGCGAACTTCTGGTGACGATGACGACGCGAGAAGCCCGCTCTGTCCGGATAAAATCTTCCGATCAGGTCCAACCGACGACGTCGTCTGACGGCGGGAAATGCTTTGCGGGAAGAACCGTTGGTAAAGATCTGTTCAAACCTTATCGGCTATAACAAAAGAAAGAGAAAAGGGAAAAAATTATCAAAAACTCCAAACTACGCCACTTTTTCTTTAATGAAAATCTCAAATGACGTCCATCACGACACATTTATCATAAAAAAAATCTTTTACTTTCTATGAAGATTTGTCAAATCTTTTAATATCGTTTTTATTTTCAATGGTGTTTAAAGGAGGGTAAATGTGGCACGATATGACACATTCTTTACTATAGAGTTCGCATAGGAAATATAATTTTATGTGACGGTGATACTTTATAAAGAAGATACAAATTGTCTATTATTGAAGAATGAAATTACTGAATCAACAATATAGAATTCATGGGGACATTTCATCTTGCTTTTGTCTTATTCCTTATGATTTTACTAAGTACTACGACAGCTAAATCAAGTTTTTTCAAGCTACATTTCCACATCATCGGTGAACTAAACCGGTCGATTCGAGGAAAATTGCGCGAGTCAGCCCAACATGCAACATAACTTGCGAACTGGCACAACGCTTACTTATAAACTTAGCAAATGAGTTAAGTTTTGAGTTTACACGACACTATTGATGAGATGTGAGTCGAAAGTCGACGCAACTTCTTTTGAATGCGAATGCGGAAGCCGAGCGGCCCGAACCCCGCCAAATCGACAATCGCCTGGGCAATCTGGCTCTTTGTCGCCTGTACTCGTGGCCCGCATCATGTCTCTCTCCGCTCGCAGTGTTTTCCGAGTCAACTGAAGCTCGATCTTTCTTGAAATTTTGAACTTGGCTGCCAACCCGCATGCTCATTTTTTTTGTCAGATCTTGATCTTCCTCAACCTCTCCGTACCTGCAGAATCTACCTTTCCACCAGACCTCTCTTCCCTCTGACCGGCCATCGAATTGATCAGCAAAAGTGTCTCCCAAGTCAGACTTCATGTGATTTTCCTGCAAATTGAGAAAGGCAACGAACCCCACATGGCGAGTCTCACATGATGAGCTCATCGTAATCTCTTATGGCGCGAGAATCATCGCGGAATCGCTGGCCATGAACCAATATGTCATGGCAGACCACATGCTGGTCAAGCTTTGAAGAACGAACACGCAACGTGAGCTCATGGCTTCAATCTTAGAAAAAGCATACATTCCTAGCGGAAACGATATTTAACTCGTCCCTTTTCTTTTCTTTTCTGAAGCTTTGTTGTTCGGGTCTTTGAGACCAACACGTTCGCAACGTTCGAGCACGACTCATGCTATCTCCCTCGATAAAGCCAAACCAAACTCAAGTCAACAACAAACATGAAGAAAGATCCTCAGATGACCCTCCTCAGAAAACAACTTGATTTCTTTTGAGTTCAAAGGAATTTTGTAGCTGACGAAAGGAATCGCCGGATAAACTAGTGGAAAGCCGATTCCTGAGCAGTTTTTGGCCTAGTAGAACTGGAGGAACGCGTCCCACATGTCTCCGACTGCGAAAACCGCTGGTAGGACAATCCGTCCACGGCAAAAGGAAGCAGGGGATCCGCTCTTCTCTGGGGCCGCCACTGGAGGTGTTGGTGGGTTTTCTACATTGACAGAAAGCTTCACTCCGCCATAGCAAAATCCGTTGCCGCTGATGATATAATAAGGCCTCGTTTCATTCAGTGGGACAACGTCCCTCCCTTTTCCTCCAGTCCAGTTCGCCAATGGGTGATCGGAGTTGCACGACTCATAGTCCGTCTTGTTCACCTCGAGCACATTCAACTGGTTCTTGTCGTACACAAAGTCTGCAAGAACGCAAAGAGTCAGCAAACAGCAATAGAAAGTTGGCGTCCAAGCGTCGAAACTAATTCACATACAATTTTAATAGCCGACCTAGTGGCTTGTTCATAATAGAATTGTGACCTGCAGAAGGTCGCCTGGGATGAAAATGCGGAGTCATCAGATCTTAGCGGAAAGTTAAAAAGAGCAAACACGTTTAAGCAAATCATGAAAATAGTAAACCAGAGAAAAGTTATCGCCCTCCATGACCGGCATATCTCCTCGACCACATTCTGAAGAGGACATAAAGATAACAACTGACTGCGTAACGTTAATTAGTGTCATCACTTCATCAAACCAAAAATAGCTATCTATCTCAGCACCTCCTGAACATCTCAGATCATTATGATTGAATTGGTGCTACAGAACACATACAGCTTGAGACCATTTTTTCTATCATCGCACGCTGTCAAGATCTAGATCCAGTTCCCAGATACTAAGTCTCATTAACGAGACCGATCTGAATCCTTAGTCAGACAATATTAATCATATGACTTCCCTCTTCCAAAAAGTGTCTGAGAGCGCAAAGCGTTAAGCCAAAAGAACAGCAAGTTTAAGAATACAAGATTGCACGCTTGCATCTTCCATGCATTATGGAGGTTCTAAGATTTACCACTTATTTAAGTTTTCTAATGAAGTTCACCAATCCATTCCAAGTGAAAACGATCAGTTATACCTCAAGTCGACAAGGGTCACTGAAAGTTAAAAGCAGAACTGACTCTGAGGAACTAATTACAGAAGGAGGATTAAGAAGTAAGCAGAAAAGATCAGAAATTTTCAACCCCAAGGAAGCAAAGGGCTCTCCAAAAATTACTACAGAAGAAGCTCCAGTAAGGATAACGAACTGAGATTGACCGAGAGATGCGGATCAGAAGGAGCTTAGCATATGACTATCTCAACCTACATTGAGGATTCCAACTCTCTTAAGCACCTCCAAATTCACCATATCTACCAAGTTTACTCGTCAACTCATGCTAAAATAATTACCCAATGAGCCACTGAACACGACGCTGTGTCACCTCAAAGAATGAGGGGACTTACATAGCAACAAACTCAAAAGCGACTTGTAACTTTTCAGAGAAGTCGCAACTCTTTAAGAAAAATTCACACAGTATTAAGCTCTTGAATCAGCAATTATTAAGAAAGAAGGCAAAAAAGAAAGAGCAGCACGCAACACTGAGCTTATACTCAATAAAATCACACTGCATTGAGCTCATGTTCATGCACAGCACAGACCCATCTTCTGGTCTGACTCATTTGGATACGTTATACGCGAGAATAACGAGTCACAGATCTGGAGGCTAGGGAGAGAGCACACAAAGCCAGTCGCCATTGTAGAAGTGTTTGTCTTGAGCCCAAACAGTGTAGTTGACGTTGGTGGTCCATAGGTTGCCCATGCCCTTCCCTACCTGGTACCTCACTGCCGCCACCTCCGGCAATATCACCGCTACCAGCGACAGCGCCACCGTCACTCCCACCAACATCGCCACTGGCCCCATCTCTCTCTCTCTCTCTCTCTCTCTCTCTCTCTCTCTCTCTCTACGTCTGCGTCTGCGTCTGTCTCCTGCTCTCTCTAAGAAGCGCAGCTCTTTCAAGAGGCTGTGTACACTTCTATTTATAAGTGTAAATACCACAAAAAAATCAAAACTATACAAATTGTGATACAAATACTCAAACTTTTTTTGTGTCGTCAAAAATCTTAAACTTGCCTATCATAACACAATTGTTCAAGCTTTAATTTTTAAATCACCAAAAAAAAAAAACCAGACCATCTATTTAATTCCATCTGCAATATATTTGTTGTAACGCTATAGGTTTAGAGTTTCTATGTCAAGAAAAAAAGTTAATGATATTTGTATAACAACTAACAAGTTTAAGGTTTTTTAAACAAAAAAAAAGTTCGGATATTTGTTTTACACAGTAAATAGAATTTGGGATATTTTGTGATTTAACCCTTTTTATAAAATGTGTTAGGAACCACACACCAATTTAAAAAATAAACACAAGCAAACATTCCACACATATGAAACATAATAGTAAAATAACAGAATCAAAAGAACACGCCATAAAATTTATTATGGATGTTCATTCAAAATTGGGTTACATACAAAATTTTATGCATTTGCATCCTCCCTTTCCCCCTATCTCTTCCAAACGTAGCCCATGAGTCGGTTTGGGACCTGTGGAAAAACACCTTGCGAATCTACTAGATTAATGATAATCTTCTTTCAAAAGTAAGACACAAAAAGATCGAGAATAATCATGAAGAAAAAAATCTTCTCTTCCTCTTTATGGTCGTCATGGCTTCAACTCTCTCTTCATTTTTTATTCTTTGTTTTCATCTCAGCCCTCGTCACGGCCGCTACCTCGTATCTAATATATAAAGTGTAGCCTTTAACCTAAGAACAAAATGAAGAGAAAAAGACAAAAAAAAGTCCCTTAATTAAAAATGTTTGGCTCCACTCGCCAACAATAACATGCTCGAAGGCAAATGGACACAGTGCACAAAGCAACTTTATATTCATCTACTTCAAGAACTAATAATTAAAACTTGTGCTCCTCATCAATTAACGCAGGGTAATAACAGTAACAGTAGTAGTACAATGGTTCTCTCTATCTACTACCTTGATAAACATTTCAACTAGACTCTTTGAGCGGGACAATTACCAAATAAGTCCTAAATTTTTACTACTTTGCCGATTCAATTCTAAACCTTTTTTTATGCCAAATAAGTCCTAAACATTTTGCAACTTTACCAATTAAGTCCTTTCGACGGATTTTGGCCAGAAAATGCCTACGTGGCGACAACGTGGTGCGATCGGATCTCGCCGGCGATAACGTGGCGGCGACGTGGCACAAAAAATTAAAAAAAATTAAGAGAAATAAAAAAGGGGAGGGCTCCAGCCCTCCATTTGTGGCCGCCGCCCCATCACCGGTGGGGTAGCGGCCATGCCCCTAGCCCCGCCAGCGTCCAGATCTAGACGCCGGCGGGATTGGGCGAGGGTCGCCGGCCCTGCTTGAGGGCCGGCGATCCCACAGCCTCGCCCAAGTGAGGCTGGCGTTTGGTAACTTAGAGTTGTCCCGATCCCCACTTCGTTTTCCTTCGGTGGCTCTTATCAAAATGGGTAGAACCATCGACAGAGAGCTTGGACCAAGATAAATATGTGAGGGTGGGTCCAGTCCAACCCTGAGCGTAACCGAAGCGAGGAGGGTCATATGAGAGGGGTTTTCTTGAGGAGCTACGATATGCTTCCACAATAATTGTTGAGTTTCGAGCTTTGAAGGAAGGAGTTGTGCCCTAGCGAGGAACCTTGTCCTTTCTAAAAATTATCGCTCGACTTGATGCAAAGATTTTGGTCGATGTTATAACCAATGCGTTTACTAAACTTATGCTTATCTACTGCGGGCCACTGCTTACGTCAGAATTATTAAACTACATCTATTTCACTAAAAATGAAAATCTTTCATAAAAATAACCACTTATATTATTAAAAATAATTATAATTATTTAATGAAAAATATTTTCATTATTATCAATAATAATATACCTTTATGGACAATAACAATTGTATATATTATTTCATTTTTATAAACAATAAATGCAACCACTTTTATAAAAAGGATTTTTTTTTCTGAATTATCATTTTCTTTGAGACTTGTCATGGGCGACCTTTCTAGCGTTCTCGAGCCCGTGCAGCCTTAGAAAACTGATTCCTAAGTCAGCCTAAGCCGAATGAATCGAGGGTAATCACAAGAAAAATGAGAAGGGTCGAGAGAATTGATGTATTGCATTAATCAGCCGAACATTATAATGAAAGGGATGGGGTTCCTTTTATACAACCGATGGCTGATAGTATCGGTCAAGTTGCCGTTACAGAGAAGAATAGAGTCGTTGCATGTCCCGTCTTCTGCTCGTTGTAGCCTATCGGGGGGATTGATCCAGTGAATCGTCCAAGGATCGAGCAAGGACCAATCCATAGGCCCGTGTGGATCAGTATCGATCCAAGGGATCGGATGGGGATAAAACATGCTTTTAGTTAGAAAATTGATTTTTCGAATCTGAAAAAGGAGAAAAAAAATTATTTTCTCGAATATGGACTTCTCAAAAAGTATTTTCCCTAATCATGAAATTTTTCCCGAAATAAAGGCTTTCTAAAATATTGATGAAATCTAAGGTCCTATTTCGAAGTTGGACCGTGACATTTAAAATGAAAAAGGAGTTGCCACAGAACAAATTGAATGTCATATTATGTTCCGATTATTACGATTTTATAATCCCAAGTATGGTAGAAATTCGCAATAGTAGCGAGCAAACTAATCAACATTTACTCCAAAACTTGCAAAATGAAAGCACAAAACAAAAAGGAAGAGAGAGAGAGAGAGATCTCACCCCCGGCCCTTAAATGCCTCATTGAGCGATCGTCACATAATTTCTTTTGAACTCCAACACATGACTATTTCTCCATTCCTAGGTTGCCTAAAATTAATGAGGATATGGTAATAAAGCAATTTTCATCTGCAATACTTGAACATCATCTCAATCCAAATCATTACTATATTGATAAAGTCAGTAATCAATACCTCAGATATCATTCTATGTAATTGAGATTGGAATTATCTTTCCATCTCAATGTAGTTTCCAATAGAATTTGGTGGTTAGTTAGGATACCAAATGAAAGCAATTTTCGACGGAAACAAAGGAAATAACCTAAGTCTTTAAAACTTGTCTATCCTTGCTTCTTGACATTGGGCTATAAACCGACCAATATATTTGATGATCATTTTTTCATTTTTTCCGGTAAAAATGGCAAAGCCAAGGGGTCTGAAGCCTCTTGGAAAAAGCTAATTACCAATCCATTCAGTATGTGTTTTCCTATAAACATATATGATAACACCCCTATCTAATCCACCAATTGTTGTCGAACTTTTTGATAAACTAAACTAAACTGGGTTTAAATGTGAATTTAATTGATCATTTTGCCCCCTAGACAATGATGTTGATATTGTCGGATCATCTACGTTAATCGACATGTTAGGCCTAATAGCAATATTCACATTAGGTAGTACCAATAGAGCCAGTGGCCTTATAGTTTCAACATCTAGCGATAGACCAGCTCAGTATGATTCGCAAATTTTTGTTTCCAATTTGGTTGTTTTGACCAACACCATTAGCATCAACAAATATAGGGGGATTAGGAACATACCTTGTCGCCACTGGATTGACTAGTGATAGTTGATTGAACGATCCTCATGGCCTCAAAAGAATATTATTCATACTATCAATGGCAATCACCTTGTTAGTCATGTCATTTCGCTGTTCTTCGAATAACCCCTTCATGGCCGTGGCTAATATATGAGTATTTGGTGCAACTTCTCACTATGCTCTTGAGACGTACGTCTAGGAAGATCTACCCCTCGCGTTGGCCTCCTTCTACTGCTCGGCTAATGTTTGAAGATTCGGAGTGCACGAAAACCTCGTCACCAACTTGTGCAATTTGATTGTTGTTGTTAACAGCATTATCATACTCTTATTGATTTCTAATTCTTATCATCATAATCTCCTTAGATCTACGAAATGCCGTCCATTGGGCCATGCCAAAATAACGTTTCACTGAAAAAGGTGACAATAAATTTCCTTTCGAATATATGCAGATTGATGCGTGAATCAACAAAGGATATGATTGATTTTGGAAGGAATATAAGTGACTAACAACAAAGGTGCTGAATGACAATGCGGTGGATCGAACCGATCTTAGTGTAGCAAAGCTGCCATTTCCTAAACCGGCCTGTTCATGACAACGTCATGCTGCTGCTCAATGGCCCTCTAATAGTTCTCATGGTCTCCGCATATGATTTTTCCTGGAGCTGGGGTCATCATTGTGATCTCTCTTTGCCAAATATTAAGAGCATATTTCTCGAACGTGGGTCATCATATGGCCTCCAGTGCATGAAGAATGTCAGCCTTCAAATCTTCGAAATCTTCCACCCCAAAACCGAACCTCACCAAGTTATCGCTAATCCCATACTTGGCCCTCTTCGCTTCGGTCAGGTCCCTGTTCCATAACGGACGCAACAGAAAAGATGAGCCGTAAAATCAAGTGCCAAAACCGTGGATGGTCGTCTACATGCCACACTACTCCACAGAATCTTCTGTAAGACTTGCGTACCCAGTATACATATCACGGTTCAGTACAATAAGATTCAGAAAGAGGACATGTCAGACAACAGAGGAGAGAAATCGGTGGGATACCAGTAAGACATAATAGCAGGCTGGCTCACAATGCTCTCACAGCCACCAAATGACGGGGCAATATAGGGGATTTTCAGAGCATCCACAAACTTCATGGTGGTCGTGAAATCTCCATCGATCTGCAAGATTTGACGAGTAACGTATAAGGCTGTTGGGCAGGAAAGCCAATGTTAGAAGGCTTGATCACCAGGTACCGAAAATTAAGACTAAATCACCTCAAAGCTAACAACACCACCAAAGCCTGTCATTTGTTTCTTGGCTATGTGATGCTCAGGATGACTGGGCAAGCCTGGATAGTAGACACGCTTCACCTGACGAGAATATTAAGTAAGTGTTTCAGCAAATGGATAATGTAAAACACTGAGACAGCATTCCATCCTGACGACAAATGCGACCATGAGTATATGACTTATAGGAAGCAAATGCCAACACAGAGACACCGGTCCTCACGAATGTACAACAGATACACATAGCCAACAAAATATGCCCCTAAAAATGCCTGAATAGTGAGGACGCGACAGAAAGCTATTCAGAATCTAATCATCTTCACTTCCATAAATCCACATTGAATGAAATCATGAAAAAATTGCTAGTTGAAGAATCGAACATAGATATTAACTCGAATTAAAACTCGATCCTATTACATCCAAAAGATGGAGTGAAGGATGGAGAGGCTATCCAAAAGACAGATTTAATGCCCATAGTTTCTACACTCCCAATGTAAATGCTCAAATTCAAGCAGCCAGGAGCTATGCCTAGCGACATCTCATGATCCCAACTGCAATAGCAGAAAAGGATTAACACAACCATGATCAGAGCTTCTCCATGAGCTCCCTATATAATGGAAAAAATGAACAGATAGATGGATAATTTACAACTGGTGTCCTCCCTGAAACTATTGCCAAGGGCCGTGAAAGATGGTTTGTTACTTTCGCAAGTATCTACAGACACAAGTGTCAAACTAGGCTCTGAGAACTAAATGCAAAATCCGGTATGAGTACTGGCATTCTATTCGTTTACATGACTATATTACTCATACACAAGATCTCATTTGAGCAGATTGGCCGACAACTATATGAGGATAGAAGCATCATCAAGTTCTTTGAAAATAACTTAATATGCAAAATCGGAATGTACCAGCTATTTCCTTTTAAGATCAGAATTACAACTACATTAGATTGATTGCAAAAGAAAGTCACTTGCAATTTAGAAAGAACATAAAACAAGCTACAACTACTTTTTAATCCTGTTCTTTTAAAATGATCCTCGTAACGATTAGCAAACAGGGTAACAATTATATAAAATAATTTAAGCAATGCAAAAAGGAAACAACATATGAAGGAAAAATCAAGAAAGGGAGAAAAGATGAAAAAGAAGAAGAATGAGAGAAGACACACCACTAAACTCACACTTTTCATTAACACAGCATGAAAAACTTCAAGAGACATTATAATAGAAGGCTCTTCAGCCAGAGATAAAATTGGGAGACATATAGAACGAAGTGCCAATAACTACCTTAGGATGCGCCTCTAAAATCTCTGCCATCCTCTGCGCAGTCGAGTTTTGTTGCCGTACACGAAGATGTAGCGTCTCCATGCCACGGATAATCAGGTGCGCAGCATTCTGTACATAAAGAGGAAGGAAAACCACCATGATCAGTACTGAGACAAATAACAACTATCAATAGGGCACAAGAATTATGAATAGGAGTATAAGGAGAGAAAAGACGAAAAGGAAAGGGGAAAACAAAGCACTAGACATGCACTTTAGATTTGTATGCAACGAAACTCATCATTCCTTTCTCTGGCTTCTCAATAACCAACATTCTGCTAGTTAATAGTCTTGCCCCTATTATTTTAATCCACGCATTCTCACTACTTGTCTAAATCTAAAACACAAGCTAACTCAAAGGCCCAGACTATTAATAATATCTCTGCTCAACCCCACCCCCTCTCCCGCCTCCAACATTAGCAAACCTTCTCAAATGAACATCTAGCATTTCCCTCAGATTTGGGAAGTGCATAGCCTACAAGACAACATTGTAATATAACTCACAGGGTTGAGAGCACCGCCAAGAACATGATGCAAATCACGAATTTCCGAAATCAATTTCAGCGAGCCACTAATGCAACCAGCAAGGACCTGAAAATGAATTTGGAAAAACTCGGTGTCAAATAGAAAACAACAGATTTCTGCATACTACTGTGACCAAGTATGTGGCAACTCTATTATGACACACATCATTGTGCCCTTCAATGAATTTGTAGCCGAGTGCAACACCAAATCTGCTCCGAGGGCCAGAACTTTCTGGTTCAAAGGTGTCGCAAAAGTGCCATCAATGCAGACCAATGCTCCTTTACTGTGGCAAAGGTCAGAGACCAACTTGACATCTACACATCTAAATAATGGATTGGTGGGTGACTCTGTGAAGAAAAGAGAAACCTGCAGATGGCAAAATCACAGCTCAATACAGTCAATTTTCCATCAATATTACCGTCAGAAAAGCTCAATAAGTGAAAATAAGCATACTGACTTTATTCTTCTCAAGTGCAGACTTCAGGCCTTCTATATCCGCTGGGTCAACAACTGTAGCCTGCATTTGCAACGATAACAATAAGGAAAAGGAAGATAAAATCTGGAAAATGGCACAAGTCTTAAAAAATGCAAAAAAAATAGTGAAAGTCTTCATCAAAGTAAGAAGATTCATGATCTTGATTTCTAAATGAGAAATTTCATCTGACACTATAAAAATAGAAGATGATATTTGGAAAATCCCACCGCAAAATATTCATAGACAATTGCAAAAGCCCATGAACATGAACATACATGATGTGCCAGCGTAATGCATAAAAGTGCAGAACCAAGTACCGTGATTCCCATTCTGGAAAGAATAGTCTCGTTGAATATGCTGGTGTTCCTGTAGCAGTCTGTGGTGGTCACCATGTGTCCTCCAGCCGGAACCAATGCCATTAAGATAACTGTGCTTGCACCCAGCCCAGAGGCCATAATCAGCGTCGACTCAGCCCCCTCAAGAGCACTGCATCATCGGAAAAGAAAGACAACTTTCGATTAGGGGTCAAGAATACCAAAAACAGTATATCGGAGGAAAATAACAACCTGATTTTCTCTTCTGCCACAACTGTGGTTGGATTCCCATATCGCCCATACTCAAAACTTGCACAACCTTTCTCCTACCATAGAATCAGGGAAATAATAATGGCTTAAATAAATTGCAAGTAGAACCCAACACTATTGACTAGTAAAAGACCAGCAAGTTTCTCATATAAAGGAAGAGAAACAAAAAAAAAAATGCAGAAACGGTCTAGATAATACATAAACCCCATTGAAGAAAAGGACAAAAGTCAAAAATCATGAGCACGAGGTCGACACAAAACTAGGGATCACACATCATGATATATTAGTACCTTAAAATCAATTAGCTCAGCAGTTTTCTTAAAGAAATAAGCAGAAGTATTGACCACAGATGTGGTAATTCCATCGGTTACAATGCCGCGTCCTAGTCTCTCACCTGCATAATCAATATACCTTATTACTGGTAACAACAATATGAGATCAAACAAACCTTTCTAAAAGAAAAATCCCCAAGATGGACTTGAATCACTTCTTGTTCCTATTTTCATGATTTGACTAAATCGAAAGTTATAAATGACCTGCTGTCGAGAAATATAAAAAAAAAGAAACAGTAATTAACGAGCACATCAACAGAATGATAATAACGACAAAAGGGGCCGCATGGCCCCAGTTATAATCATTAAAAGAAGATGGTCAGCTCCCACAAATGCAACCCACAACTCATCACGCATTCTTCTTCACTTTTGTATTACATGAGTTTAGTCGCCCCTAACAAGCAACATATCCGCGTACCTGCATGAACCGTGAGAATCCCATCGGAGCTAAAAAACGAAGACGCCTCAATCGCTCCCAAATCCTCTGACAGGGTTTCCCCATTCTCGAGCCCGTTCACTGCCAGAGCCTCCCCGCCGGCTATAGCAGCCGCATCCGCCGGGGATGGAGCGCCTCCGCCCGAAGCGGCAGAGGCGGAGGCGGAGTCGGCGGAGCTGCTGTTGTTCGACCACGACGCGGCGATGTTGCTGCAGTTCCTCCGGCTCTTCGTTGTAAACTGGGCCACGAAGTTCGGGGGGAAGCGGAAAATCAGAGGCGACACCATCGCCCGCTTCGCCCAATTGGGTCGGCAGCTGAACCGGCCGGAGCAGGCGTTCTCCGGCCTAAGGGAGCTACGGAAGTCCGGATCGGAGCGGTACTCGAAGGCGGAGGACGAGGCGGAGGAGATTCGGAGGAGCAAACAACCTGAGATGGCCATGGAAGCGACGGCGGCGGCGCGGCGGCGAGAGGCGCTCCGACTTCTATGAGTCAGGGAGGTTGTGGGCAAGTGGGCCCCCCTTAATGAATAATCAGATCTTAAAATAAAAATTGCGTGAAATTACAAAACTAAACCCCAAGGAAAGTCGTGTACCTAGGAACGAAAGAGAACTTCGCATGCAAGTGAAATGTGGACTGTCGACGTTCTGTAATGCTTCTTCATCTTTTAGGATTTACATGGCTTTTTGTGTCCTTTCTTGAATTGGAATCATGCAAATTCATTTTTGTTTAATCATGTACATAATCCATTTACGGCATTGCGCTCATTTAAAAAGTTAAGATGCTTGACTAAACGAACTATGAAACGAGTATAGATTTAAGAAACTTGCGACATTATTATCCATATTAATGAAGAATATATTGAAAATTGGATAGACTTATCCAACTCTTTGTGCCAAATGACAACTTTTACAATTAGGCTAATATATCATTTTTTCAACAAGATCATATGACAGTACAAGTTACATTGATTTTTATATGTTTTTCAATCAAGTATCTTTTTTCTTTTTTCTTTTTTCTTTTTTGTACCTCCACTCCGGCAGGGTTTCCTCCAAGGGTTGTGAACTCCTTCCCAAATTTCATCGGGAAATAGAAAGAGAGGGAAGGCAGGCATGGCAAGTGGGTCTGCACATCCTCTCTCTCTCTCTCATTTATTGCGGACGGAAAAGAAGACGTCAAAGACATTGTTGGGTTTAATTAAAATGGGTCCGCTCAAGATGGGCAAAACCCGGCCCACGGCCCACAAGCTTTTTGAATTCTCTAATGGTGGTTACTATCTTAGAGATAGATAGGGTGTACTATCTTAGAGATAGATAGGGTGGTTACTATCTTCTTAGAGATAGCATTTAGAAAAACAACCGCCAAGGAAAAATGAACGTACGTTTGTCACTGCAGAGAAAAGAGAAGAATAGGTCTCTACCGTTCTCGGGCATTTAGATTACTTCCTCACAAGTTTGACATCTAATATGTGGATATCAAGGTACGTTCGAATGTGTGATGTGCCTTCAAATCAGTGATACAAGTGTTCTTCATTTTTGGGCAAACGTGTTTTTATTTCCGCTGCGATTTGTTTTGAACTCGTTCGAAATTATGGATTTTAAGGATAAGAAAATCCAACAGACATCTTAGGCTTCAGAGTATGCCGAGTTTTTTTGCCCTGCTCTGACTTGGTACATTAATAAATGCTGAATATTTTTCATCCAAAAGTGAACATTTTTCGTATCATTTTTGCATACCGCCATTTCAATCCCCTGCACCTGGAGATTTCTGGAATTTTGATTTCTTGTACAAGTGCTGAAATCGTGATTCCTCTATCCTGTAAATCGCCGAGCATGGAGAATGTCGGCACTCAGAATAATTGTCCATCAATTCATATATCACTTGTTCTTAGTATTTTCTTGCGCATTTCTCAAGATTATAGCCAATCGAAATCTTTTGTCATGGAATCCAAGTAAAAAAACTAGCTGTCATAAATATTCATATAAAAATCGTTCGAGATGTCTTTATCCAGATTTCTAGAGCATGTGATAAACTGTTGTATAGAAAATGTAGGCCTTTCACTAATGTTAGCCGTTCCTAGATATATCTAGTTTCTCGATAATATTGTACCGAGTTTCACATGGCAACTTAAGTGCGTTAGTGACGTGGATTATGTAGTCTAGCTCACCATGGAACCTCCAAGTTGGCATTTCATTCCTTTAGACTTGTTCAAGCCTTGTAGTTCCTTCCATATCTGACAAATCTTATTCCTATGTACATCTAACTTTGCGGGTTTTGTTTTTTCGAAATATTAACAACGTTTGCATTTATCAAGCTCATAAATATATTCATGAACTGTTTTGTCAACTTCTAAAACGTTATATGAGGTTATCTAAAAAATAATATTGATGGTCTCTAAAATTTTATCCGAAGCACAATGCCATCCTTTGAATTTTCTATCTGTTTGATTAGGTCCTCAAATTATATACAAAAAAATTCTTTGTTATATTCACATTAGTGAAATTAGTGACATGGGCACCGGCCTAACAAATTAACCCCGAATGGAACAACTTATATACACGTGAATTTCTTATATAATCTGACACTAATCTTGATTTGTATAGCATATGTTGGGATGGACACTGAGCTATTTCTCTAGGGCGTACTGGTATGTTCTCGTTACCGAGTAACTGACGGAAAAGAAACGTCAAGGACGAGCGGCCCCTTGCTCGTCCCTCTCTTGGGATGGGAACTACGGAGGGGAGCCCCTGGCTGATGAGAGAGAGACGCAAATTCCCAGACAGACAAAAGGAACTGACAGAGAGGCCTTCTTCCACAGACAGACAGGCCCTCGCGATGGCGATGCAGATCTCGTTAGAGAGAGAGAGAGAGAGAGAGAGAGGAGACGGATTTCGAAAAGGGACAAAGGAAGGGAGGGCCAGTTCTGGTAATTCACCTCTCTCGCGTGCTCAGTATGCTTTTCCAAAATTGCCCTCTTCATTTGCTTGGTTTCATGGTTGGTGACTTGGAGTATTCTGACCCGGACCCGGACTCGTTCTGTTTGAGGCGGGTATTTGCCCCTCTCCAAATATGAGTGTCTAGGCCTAGCTTATGTCGGATAAATGAGTCACGCTTGACTCTTGAGCAGCAATACCATGCTCGGCCCTCGCCAGCCATGGGTGAGGGCGGCCCCTGGCCGGCGAGGCTTGCTTCGCCCAGCTGCAGATCGCAGTCTCGTCTGGGCGAGTTTGCGGGATTGCTGGCGGGGTTGGAGGCATGGCCGCCGCCCCACCAGTGATGGGGCGGTGGCCACAGGTGGAGGGTTGGAGCCCTTCAATTTTTTAAATTTTTAAATTTTTAAAATTTTTTTTGTGCCACGTCGTCGTCGCCGGTGAGGTCTGGTCGCGCTACGTCATCGTCACGTAGGCATTTTCCAGCTAAAATCTGCCGGAATGACTTAATCGGCAAAGTTGCAAAAGGTTTAGGACTTATTTGGCATAAAAAAAAGATTTATGACTCAATCGGTAAAGTAGTAAAAAGTTTAGGACTCAATCGGCAATTGTCCTCTCTTTGACCCATTAATCTTTCATAAATTTCACTCATTATTCTTTTAATGACGACCCGATGAAATGATGACGCCTTTTGATATGTCTAATCTCTATCACTTAATAGTGTGTTCATTTACTGTTTTTGATGTAGCTCCTCCGTGTGATCTGTAACCACATGATATACTTTGAGGTTTCCATAATCGCCTCATACTTTGTCATAGAGCCAATTCTTTATCTAGTTGAGATACCCAACTCATTATTATACCAACAGCTACAAAGTCATATATACTTAGTGGTGCTTTTTCCACTATCTCGATTATCTAAGTAATCCGCATCCACATAACCATACAACTCTAGATATGTACCTCTAACAAAAATAATAATTTGATTTACTTGCTAGATATCCCAGTATCTATTTTAGTGCATTCTAATGATCTTTGCCTAGGTATGCAAATATTGACTCACAACTCCCACTATTGTGAATTATCTGGTGTCCTACTCACTCTTGCATACATCAAACTTCTCACAACTTCTGCTTGTGGGACTACCACCATCTCAACTTTCAAAACCTAATTACTTGGCCATACATCCTTAAAAAAAAATTTGAACTAACTTGCTAGAGGAGTTGTAATTTGTTTTGCATTTGTGTTGAATCACTTTAATGCATTCTTCACTTAGTCTTCTTGCAACATCCATTATTTTTATTTTTCCTATCCCTAATGATTTTCACGCATAAGTTTTTCTTGGTTCTCCCGAGTCTTCCAGGGCAAGTTGTGATGCCAACGTTTTCTTCACTTTTGCAATTCTTTGTATGTTGGAGATGCCCACCATGATATCATCCACATATAAAAGAGATATAAGATATCATCATCGTCATACTTTCCAAAATAAACACCAATGAGCAGCCTCACAATGTGCTGATTTTTTTATTTCACGAAATCTTTATACTTTAAGTATCATTGCCGCACAGCTTGCTTTTAGTCATATAAGCCTTTCTTTAAGCAACATACTAAATATTATCTGAATTTAACCTCAAAACCTTTAAATTGCACTTTATATAACTCTTTATCTAGGTTACCATGCAAAAAGCCATTTCCACATCCAAATGCTTGAGATGAAGATTCTCAATTGGAACTATACTTAATAGAACTCTGATTGATGTCATTTTGACTACCGGATGAAAATATCTCGGAGTAATTGGTTCTTTTTTTTTTTGAAAAAAAAACCCCAGACCACAAGTTGGTTTAATATCCCCATCTATTTCATTTATTAGTTTTAGAGTAGTTTGTTTAACAAAGCCTTTTTACTAGTGAGCAACTTAGTCAATTCTGAAATTTTAATCTGAAATAACAAGTCCATCTCATCTTGTGAGATATGTCTTTATTTGTGTCATCATAAGTATCCAATTATCCCAAATCTATGTATAAGACATGACTCATAACAGTATTGTTTGTAGAGAAAAAAATTACCTTTGACTTTCCCATTTGCGCAAACCTCCTCAAAATAGGTATGTCACGGTCATTAGTCTATTTCAGATCATTTCATTTCTCTTAAATTCTCCGCTCATTGATAATAGTTTATCTCAAATTTCCCATTCAATTACACAATGATTTGTTGGAACCATCATCACAGGCATTGTGTCCAGTTCAACATATTTTGGTTCTACTGGTTTTTTTTTCCATGCTCCGTTTGACGATCCTCAGTACGTCTTTTCTTTGTGGATTACTTTGTGAATGATTTTGTTATACTCGTAATCTCAAAGCTTATAGCCATACACATCGCCACCATATTGGATGAAGAGCACTTTTCGGACTAGCATAATATCTTTTCCCTATCATCCCTATCAATCAAAGTATATTCAATACAACCAAAAATTTTGAAACATGATTAATTAACCATTGTACTTGACCATTACTCTTACAATATTTCTCTACTCAATGCATTAGATGGACTCTTGTTGATTAGATAAATAGCCTGCATCAATTGTAGCAGCCCATAAGTGTAGTAGGAGATCCGCATGTAGCATTTTGCATGCATATTCCAAAATGGTCTTATTTGTTTTCTTAACTACACTATTTCCTTAACGAGTTCTAGGAAGAGCCTTCAACTTGTGTATACATTCCCGACTCAAGTAATATGCAAATTCCTTGCTCGTGATTCACCACTAATATCATACTTTAAAGTTAATCTAGTAGCCTATCTTTTTTTCTACCATGGTTTGAATATCCCGGGTACTTTTGATTTTTCTCTAAGAGCATGAGCCCAAGTCTTCTTTGCCACATCATCGATGAAACTGACAAAATATCTCTTATTCTGATAAGAAAGTTTCTAAGCCGGTCCCTACACAATAGTATGAACCAACTCTAGCCACTAACCACGTTTTGTTTTCTATATATACAATTCTCATAGAAATCCAACTCAAATTCTACAGATCTACAAGAAACTTTCTTAAGTGTAACTATTGTCCATCCATTTCACCAAAATATCTCAATTAATATTGCCAGAGAGTAGACAAACTCTCTATAAGCACTCTATTGCAACCATATCGGCGATATTATCTATTGGAGAAGGTAGAGCGCACTTGTATTCTTTTTTTTTGTTTGGCTACTAATCTTGTCCTTGAGGTTATCTTTCACTCTCTATACCCAAAAGTTGTTACCAAATTTTATTGGTTAAATTTGCTTGTTGAGATTAAAAATTTTATTCAACTATGTAATTCAAGTCACACTAGATATCATCTACCTGATATGTTTATAATCACAGTTCATTTTCTCAACAATAGGACACATATGGCCATTTCCACAACCACTTGCCTAAAATCTCCACTGGTAAAGAAGCATGGAGTTAGCAAACCACTTAATTTGGCATTAACTCAAATCTTGCAGACAAACACAAGTTCTCAAGTAAAGGTTCATCGTTAACGACTTTAACTCCTCGATTGTTATCTCATTGTTTATTTTTGTAGGCTTCATATCGAAACCTCTGGTGTTTGGTCTGGTGACAAAATCAACATTCTATCTTTTGGATCCTCTCTCTTCCCCTTTGATCGTGACTTGCTACGCTTGTTGAATTTTCTTTAACTTTTTACTTCTCCGTGATACTCCATTACTAGTGTTGTTGAAGACGCATACAAAAAATTGTGTCTATCGAAGACTTTCCTTCGTATCTCTCATCCATGGCTTTGTCGTCCTTGCTGGTGCTCAAAATTTCCTGGACTATGGTGTAGTTACTTTTTGAAAAGGACCATAAAAATAGTAAAACTTGAAGCTTCATACTCATATAAACGCATGTGGATTCCAACCGACTTGTGATCTACACATAAAACTTTTAATATGTTCTGCCACAAGATTAACCAATTTCTTCAATAAAAATATCTGATATTATGTAAACGGCTTCTCACATATATTTGTTAGAATATATGTGTCTTCTTTTGTAGTAGTAACTTTCAAGATGTGATACATTGCCTATTTCGTCAACCCTAAACCTATTGCACCAAATGTTTTTCGATTAAGAATTTTTCGTATCAATTATGTTGTTGGATCCACAATCGCGATTTTGAGTTTCCAATCATCAATTGGTGCATAAAGATCTTTCTGATGAAGATAGTTATCGATTTGGAATTTCCACCGTCTGAAATACTGCCCGTCAAACTTATTGATTATGATTCGTTTTTTTTTAACACAATAGAAATTTTATTATCAAATTTCACCCAAACTTGATCGGATCTTTTTACAGAGGCACTTTGCGAATATAGTAGGTTTCAAAGAAAATATTAACACAATGATAATCTTCTTTCAAGATCATGACTCAAAAAAAAAAATTAGTACACTCTCAAACAAAAAATCCTTTTTCTCCTCTCTTTGCCGCATACACTCACGTTTTACTTCCTTTTCAGCCATCACGGCCTCTCTTTTTTCTTTTTGACTCTGTTTTCGTCTTAACCCTCATCAGGGCCACTACTTCTCCATAGCTGATAGTTGGCGTATAGCTTTTTAACTAAAAACATAATGAAGAGAAACAGACAAAAGAAGCCCTCAATAAAAAGTTATTTGGCTTCACCCACCAACAAGGGTCAGCCTTCACGGCACTTGTTTATCTTTGGGAACTTCCTAGCTGCTCGACTTCTGGATCCACTGTTCTGTTTCAATTAAACAAAGTCAAACCAGATTTCGACAAAAAATATGAGACAATGACTTGCAGTGAACGTTGCTTACTAAGGTCCGAACAAGATTCGTTGTACTTACCACGTTCTCGGGGCCGCTGATTCAGTTGCCCCTCATCATCGCTCACCGGGGTCGATGCAAAGAGAAATTTTTGTTTGATGGACTTGCCTTTAGAGTACCCGTTAAGCTAACTCTAGAAACAGGGGAATTGCGTTTTAGATCCGGACTTTTGCCCTCGAAACTTAAGATATCACCCCTCCAATGAAAGCATAAAGACCGCCCTTCCAATATATCTCTCGTTTTACCTAAGAAGATCAAGTAATGGTTTTGAAATGGCAAACACCTGAGTAAGTGAATATTTCGAGTTATCAGATGCAGCGTCGTCCAAGAGTTCGATTCTATTCTTCTGTGGACGGAGCAAGCCTGTGTCGATAAAGGTGGTGTTTATACTTAATGTGGATCTTGCTGCCTGATTAGGCGTACCGTAATCAATTCGTGCAAGACAAGAAGCAGAGAGCAAAGGTGAACGTTATGGAAGCGTCTCAAATTTGCCAAATGAGGTCGTAGCTGCACAAACACAAAAGAAGATCAGTGGTTCCCAGTGACCCGCGTCCTCTTACAGATTCGAACTTTAGTGCGAGTCCGATCCATCTCTCCGGGTTGGCGGTTCAGTCCACAATATTTAGCCATACTTTTCTTTTCTGAAGCTTTGGTGTTCGGGTCTTTTGAGATCCAACACGGTCACAATGTTCAAGCACAACTCAGCTATCTCCCTCAATCAAACCAAACCAAACTCAGGTCAACAACTAAACATGAAAAAGGACCCTCAAACAACTCTCCTCCTAGATGAACAACAAAAGGTAGAAGAAAACAACTTGATTTCTTTTCACCTCAAAGGAATTTTGTAACTTAAAAAAGGAATTGCCAGTTGATCTCGTGGAAAGCCAAATTCTCAAGCAGTTTTTTGGGCTAGCAGAACCGGAGGAACGCATCCCACATGGCACCAACTGCAAAAACCGCCGGTAGGACAATCCGTCCCCGGTAGAAGGAAGCTGGGGATTCGCTCTTCTGTGGGGAGGCCACCGGAGGGGGTGGTGGGTTTTCTACATTGATAGCAAGCTTCGCTCCTCCATAGCAAAATCCTTTGCCGCTGATGATATAGTAAGGTCTCGTGACGTTCAGTGGGACAACGTCCCTCCCTGCTCCTCCGGTCCAGTTCACCAATGGGTGATCGGAGTTGCACGACTCGTAGTCCGTCTTGTTCACCTCGAGCACATTCAATTGGTTCCTATCATACACAAAGACTGGAAGAACGCAAAGAGTCAGCAAACAGCAGTAGAATGTCGGCAACCAAGTGTCAAACATAAATCGCATACAATTAAATGGCTGAGCTAGTAGCTCGTTCATATGTGAATTGCAACGTGCAAACGGTCGCCTAAGATGAAGTGTGGAAAGCATCAAACCTTAGCAGAAAGATAAAAAGAGCTAACACCTTTAAGCAAATTATGAAAATGGTAAACCAGAGAAGGTTATTGCCCTCTAGGACCTGCATATCTCCTTAGCCCCAGGTTGAAAAGCACATAAAGATAACAACTGACTTCGTTATGCTAAGTAGGTAGGGGGTCATCACTTCATTAAACCAAAATAGCTATGCGTCTCGGGTGTAGCTTGACACCATTTTTCCTCTCATCATATGCTGTCGAAATTTACATCCAGGATCCCGACACTAAGCCTCTTCAACAAGACCGATCTGAATCCTCAGTCGGACAGCATTAGTCCTATGACTTCTCTTCTTCCAGTAGCAAGCATCTGAGAGCACAAAGCCTCAAGCCAGAACAACAGCGAGTTTAAGAATACGGGATTTTTAACACTTTCATCTTCCATGCATTATGGAGGTTCTAAGATTTGCTACATATTTAATTTCTAATCACGGTTAGCAGACATAATTTAATAGTTCGTCAATTGAGAAGAAGTGATTTCACTGATCCGATCCAAGTGAAAACGATCAATTATACCTCAAATTGACAAAGATCACCGATGCAAAAAAGATTAGAAGCAGAACTGACTCCGAGGAACCAATCGCATGAGGAAAGATTAAGAAGAAAGCAGAAAAGATCAGACGCTTTCAAACCCCAAGGAAGCATGGGGATCTCCAAAACTGCTACAGAAGCAGCAGCTCCAATAGGGGTAAACGAACTGAGATTGACCGAGAGATGTGGATCTGAATGAGCTTAGCATGACTTTCTCCACCAACGTATGCACTATATCTAGCAAGTTCATTCTTCAACTCATCTTAAAAAATTACTCAATAAGCCACTGAATCCGACACTGTGTCGCCTCAAAGAATCAGGGCACTTATATAGCACCGCACTCAAAAAGCGGTTTTTCAATTTTCAGAGAAGTCGCAACTCTCAAGCAAAATTCACGCGGAATAATGCTCTTGAATCGGCATTGATTTAAAAGATAAACCAAAGGCTAGAGAAACAGAGAGAGAGTGTGCATGCAGAACGCAACACTGAGCTCCTACTCAGTAGAATCACGCTGCAGTGAGCTCATTTTCACGCACATCGCAGACCCATTTTCAGATCTGACTCATGTGGATAGACCCGAACGCTTAATGCGAGCGTACCGAGTCACAGATCTGAAGGCTATAGAGAGAGAGAGAGAGAGAGAGAGAGAGAGAGAGAGAGAGAGTGCATACAGAGCCAGTCGCCATTGTAGAAGTGTTTGCCTTGAGCCCAAACAGTGTAGTTCATGTTGGTGGCCCATCCGTTGCCCATGCCCGAGCCAACCATGTACCTCACTGCCGACACCTCCGGCCACATAACCGCCGCCAGCAACAGCGCCACCGCCGCTCCCACCAACGTCGCCACTCGCCCCATCTCTCTCCCTGAGCCCGTCTCTGTCTCCGACTCTGTAACTAGCTCAGCTCTTTTCTAGCGGTCGCGTACCCTTCTTTTTTATAGAGGGTCGGCTTATCTGGCAACTATTTATCCTCAGTTAAGTTCCTAGCTACTCGCCTGCTGTATCCACTGTCCCGCTTGGATTAAACGAGATTGTTCCAGATTTCGACAAAAATCACGAGACAGTGATTTGCGGTACGCGTTGCTAGCTAAGGTCAAAACAAGACACTTGATACTGACCACGTTATGGTGGGCCACTGTTTCGGTAGCCCCTCGTCATTGCTTCCTCGGTCGATGGAAAGGGCAATTTTTTTTTTATGAACTCGCCTTTAGAGTGCCCGTTAAGCTAACTGAAAAAACAGGGGAATTGCACTCTTAGATATTACAGAACTAAAAATCAAACCTTTTCATCTCAATCATATCCGACGAGTGGCCTCGAAGCGCAAGACATTACCCTTCTAACAAAAGCACGAATACTGCCCTTCCATCTTTCTCTCGCTTTGCCTATTAAAAATCAACTAATGGTTTGAAATCGCAAACACCCGAGTAAGAGTATATTTCCGGCTATCAGATGCAGTGTTCCACAAGAGTTCGATTCTATTCTTCTGTGCATGGAGCAAGCTTTGTGTTGGCGAAGGTGGTGTCTATACGCAATGTAGATCTCGCTGCCTAATTAGATGTAGTGCAAGACATTGACGATCAGTTCGTGCAAGACAAGAAAGAGAGGGCAAAGATGAACAAATTCAAAAGAAAATCAGTGGCCCCGGCTTACGGATTCCAGCTTTAGTGCGATTGCGGTCCATCTCGCCCGGTCAGTAGTTCAGTCCACAACCCAGATCAATAGCCACTAAAACGACACAACTGTTGAAGTATGTAATCATTCTAATCATTCTCTTTTCTTTTTTGTTGAGGTTGCAGATGGGTCGAAGCTTGATTTAGAAAATCATATTTTCTAATAACCGCTCGAATCGCTTGAAATAACTTACCAAAGTGAAGTAGGACGAAAAAGTATTTTCCATTTTTACTTTCTTATGAGTGATACAAACGATAATTTTAAAGAAAATATTTTCGAATTATTTATTTTCTGCAAAATAATTACACTATAAAATTCATTTCTTCGGATTTAGTGGTCAATATCCACATTTACTTCTATAAACGAAATGGACCATGTATTTGGAAAGGTGGCTCAAATCTTCTTCTTTTTTGACAGTTTAACAGTATGTAAGTAGCAAATGGATAGAGCTGCACTTGGCCTCAGGAGGCATACTGGTCTGGTTTTGAGATTTGAGGACGGGTCATGCGCACGCGGGTCAGTTTCTGGTGCATGTGCTGATAATAATTGCTGTTGTCTCCACCAACAGTGGACCAACAATGGAAGCTGGTATGATATTTAGCGCTTTCTGGTACGAAAAGGCATCCTCATTTGCGCCTCGCGTGTCCCCTGGACCTTTTTCCGGTCGAATCGAAATGCAGAAAGTGACGGGCCATCCAGGTTGAAATTAATTGCACCGCTAAATTTTGTTATAGTTCAATCTAATGGTGAAACGTCGTAAAGATAAGATGCATTTCGATACATCTTTTTCCGGGAAAACATGTAATTCTATCCATCTTCAACCGTTCGGACCCCCCTCAACATGGTTGAACCCCCCTCAACATGGTTGAGCACAATGAATCACCCAATCAGGGAACCGCCAGAACCAATCGGGTTGATTTGGTTCTTCGAAATTTTGATTTGGTCCACGGTTCTTAAAAGTGGAATCGGTTCCCGATTCTTGAGAGGACAAGACTGGATCAAACCATCTAGACCGAAATCAAAACCAGCCCAATTTCTTTTTCTATGAGTTATCTCAATCTCAATATCTCTCTCATTTCCTTTCTCAAATCTCACTTCTTAATTAATTAAGAGTCGAAACTTTGCCGCTCTAAGTTAATCTACACCTGTACGCCCTCCCCCCCTCTCTCTCTCTCTCTCTCTCTCTCTCTCTCTCTCTCTCTCTCTCTCTCTCCTCTCTCTCTCTCTCTCTCTCTCTCTCTCTATATATATATATATATATATATATATCCAATCCCGTTGGACCACCTGGGACGGTCCAATCTTAGTTAGTTGGTCCAATCATCGGTCCTAAAAACCGGGGACCAGTCCCATCAATCTGGTTCCCAATTCCGAGCGAGAATCGAATCGCCCAAGAAGCCGATCACCCCTACTCCTCAACAAGGCAGATCACCAGTATGTCAACCACACAATACTAGAACTTTCCCCCTCCATTCTTGAAATCCAATCTCGAAGAGTTAATGACAAACTTTAGTTCAGTTCTATCGAAAAAAAAGACAAACTTTAGTTCCAACAGACGACAGAAGGTGAACGAGGTTTTGCATTTCCCTCTTCATCGAAGGAGAATAAGCCTCTGCTATTCCAAAACACATAACGGTCTGATATGTGTGAATTTCAGTTTAAATGAGCTGTTATCTTTCTTATATCCCGAGACATCTTTCTAACACCCTCCTACTTTACATACATTCCCGAAAACCAACAATGGCATGCCTGTGTTGACAAAAAGTTTAACTGCTTTGTTTACGATAAATAGCGCAGCAAGCACTTGACTCCGACTAATCCAATCTCCTCAACAAATACTCCACTTGAACCTCCTTTGTCAATGGCATAATCCAGTCGCCGTACAGATCTGCTATTAAGCTTGGTTCGATCTTATATGCTGGATCAACTTCATCTCCTTTAACATCCACAATTACCTCCTGCCCAAAGGTTTTAGCTTTCGTTGCTACTCGCTTCTTGATTGTCTCTTCAACGGCTGGATATGTCAACATACTCATGAGCCTGTCCCTATCCTGCATAATCCGAATTGAACAGTCAAATCTTAAGATCTATGGTCATAACATGGGACCCATAACAGAAGGGTGGAAATGGGTTAAGTCGAGCAAGAAAGCATCCAAGGATAGTTACCTGGGCTATAATGGCAGCTTTATAGTCATCGGGAGCGGCCAGGAATTTTGCCTCAGCCACAAACTTACCATAATGTATTCTCTTTGAGAGGGCCTGTACTAAAAATATTCCATCAGCAACAACCACAAGGCCCAGTATCCTGAAGGGACAATCTAGACAGCCATGTGCAAATGCTGACATGACACACGTACGACTGATCAATGGTATAAAGACTTCAGCCCTCGTTGGGCTTCAATCATTATTCTTCTGGAGGATGGACAAAGTCAATTGTCGAGTTCAGATAGTCTCCCGGAGAAATATACCAATTTCAACAGTTATTATACAATAAAAATGAGCTGGGTAAAGAGAAATTATCATATTTAAGCCTAATGCAGGTTACTGACAAGTGATGCTTGGAACCTATTCCCTGCAACATTGCTTACTTAACAACTTTACTGAACACGTGGGCAAATCAAATTGAATGACTTGCTTTAACTCTTTTATTTAACTCCTTAGAATGTGAAGGATGGACAAATGTGTATTCTATATAACGATCTGATGTCAATTTTCTAGTAGGCGATAGTAATGACTGGTCAAATGCAACTGCCTATCAGTTTCATCATCACTCTTTGAACTTGAAGATAAAAATCAGATAAAACTGCCAGGCTTTCGATGAAAGCTGAGGGAGACTCAATTAAAAAAAAGGGCTCCTTTCACAAATTCAAACCAAGGCTCACATAACCTTCAAGCATCTGTTGCCATGCCTGGAAATAATGACCAAAAGAAACTATTCCAACAAACCTAGACTTAAAAGGGATATCTCTGCATTTGCCAATCAATTCAAGATTAGTTAAATATATACCTGCAGGCATATTGTGTCACAAACAGCTGTCGACCCATAATTGCCATCATCTCCTTCACTAACCAATCTTGGGAGGAGATCTCTAAAGTACATTTGCCAAACCTCACTGTTTATGTTGATTGAATCTGCAAAGGGATGTAGTACCTGCGGCCATAATTTAATTCATGTAGAAACATCTCAATCATCTTAGGTGAAAAGGAAACCAAAAATGTTGTCAATAGTCTTCTAAAACTAAAAAGCAAGCTTCATAACAGCAATTTGCTACAAATGACAAAAATTCAAAAGAAGCAGATCTGTGGAGCCAAAGATTAACCAATTTGGCTGAAAGGGTGAGCTATATTCAATTATCAAGCATGCTTAAACAGAACAATGCCAAATTCATTGACCTCGGGGCTATTCAATCTGGCTCTCTAATGCTGCAGTGGTGCTCAAGAAAAATGGCGCAGTCATGGACTACCAAGACCTAAATCGGGCCAGTCCCGAAGAACTATTTCCCCTTGCGAACTACTTTTTTTTTTATAAATAATATACAGCTTGTCTCAAACATCAATGCATGAAGACTGCTCAAGGTCAGTCCCTTCAAAAAAGTGCATTTGCCCAAGTTCTCTACTGGCCAAGGGCTAGATCTAGAAAGTGGATTCAACTAACCCTCATCAATACAACTCGCAAAGTATTCACAGGCAGCATTTCTTCTTGTTTTTATTTAATGGGAAGTATTCAGGATATATACAGATTATCTTCCTGGGCAGATAGGTCCATCAACAGATTGGCAATATACTAGCAGAGTATAAGTTTTTTTATATCATGTCTCACCTGTGGGTACTGCAGCGGTGGCAACACTGGGTTAGGCAAGTCATCTGGGAAGAAAGGATGCTCGTCAGGGCTTTTGTATCTGCCAACCTAATTTGTAATGAATCATGGAAACAAAGACGTGTGAGATTGTGTTTCCTTGTCACTTCTCCCTCCAAGAACGCACATATATGTTTGTTTCGCAAAGCATAACGCACCTGACCATGAAGCTTTTCAGTTTCCTTCAACATAAAGTCAACCAAAGAACCATCAAAACCATCCATTGAGAATGCATGAGGGTTGTATGTTTCAGCATTGTAACAATATTGAGATCTCTCAAGAAGGCCAAATATTATGCTGTCCTCTTGCCGAATTAAAGAGTGTCTTATGCCCTCCAGCTTCAAGCTCTCGCTCCTGTCTACCCTTGGCTTCAGCGAGAATCTACATACAGAAAAACCGAAATTCAGAGCAAGTTCCATCCCATTATCAACTGAGATATCCCATTCCTTCACAGTATTCATAGCAGAACTCTGAAAATAAAAGCGAAACATATCCAAAATAAAATGCGTGAGAATTTGGTCTTCAGAAGTTGCATCATAAACACAGAACTAAGCCTCACGAGCATTCAGGAACAAAGACTACACCAGCATCGATTGTCAGGAAAGAGACTCAAGAGTACCCATAATTCAAAGACCGCCACAGTCCACGCCGCAACAATAACTGAAATTTCGCACCTTCAACATCAATTTTCGCAGCTCAGAATTTGGATTGTCTGAGAAGAAGAAAAAGGAAAGGCATTATCCATTTTAGAAGGGCACAGCCTTTTAAGTCCTTGGCCAAAGGCCCACAAATTGTACTGCTTTTTTTTTCTTGTCCATTTGAGGAACACAAACAAAATTAGCAACAAGTCAGACAATCGGATTACACTACCCCAAATCACACCAAACAAACTTCGAACCGCCTCGCCAGAACTGGCAAAATCATAAAGAAGATGCTCGCGTGCCAAAAATTCGCGAGGGCGGGCACAAAGGACGCAACCAAGGCGGCCAAAAGAACTGAATTTACGAACTTTTCGCAGAAGAGGGGGAAGCGAGATCATACCCAGGAGGAGTGACAGAAGCGTGGGCGCACGAGACGCCTCCTCTGGCGGAGCGCGAACCGGGACCGAGCCCCACGGGGAGGAAGACGACATGGTCGAGCCCTGGAGGCTTGCAGAAGCGAAGAGGGACAGCAGTCGCGGGAGACGCGGCTCGGAGGAGCAGCTTGGCCTCCATCGAATGTGGTTCAGTGTCGAGGAGACGACGCGGACAGAAAGAGAGAAGGGAAGAGGAGGGGTTGGTCTGGAGCGAAGTTGGTGGTGGTGGTTGGTGTGGAGGGTGGTGGTTTGGTGGGTGCGTTGTCGAGAAGGGGTAGGCGGGTGGTGGAATCCGCAACGTGACTTGCCCCCACGTTTGGCTTCTTCTCGCCGAGCGTGGATTCTGCCAACGCCTGGACAAAGACGCAGGTTGCGTGCGGTGGTTGGTCCGTTTTCGGATTTACTGACGAAAGAGATTAATAACCCAAAAACTTACGTGGATCCTCATGAGACCCACTGTCAATCATATCCAAAGGAAGATCATCTCCACCTTCCTAGACATTTAATCTTCACTTTAAAATACATTGATCATTCATAACATGAAACCAGTATATTAGAAATTACAGTTTTCCTTAATTAATGTATTTAACGAGCAAATTGAGGGCACTTTTCTTTTTGCGCACAAAAGAGAGTTCGGATGAGGTTGAGACTTATTTCACACGCTCTTAAAGTGTTCGATTTAAAGCACCAATGAAGCATCGATTATCAAATGAACCCGTTGACACAATCCCATCGTGCACATAGTGGGGAAGCTCAAGACCAGTGATGTATTTTAGGTTTGGTGAGATTAGGATTATTCTGAGGATATTTTGTTAATAAAATCCAATCGATATGCACGACGACTCGAGTGTTTAAAAGTGAAAGCATTAGCTATTTAAATGCCCACACACGTCATTATATTCGAACTCTAAAGATTCGTATATGACTTACTACAATTAGAAGTGATCATTAGATTGGCTCGGGCTAAAGGTCAACTCTTGCGTATAGTCTGAATTCGCTCGTAATGTGAAATTTGCATATAGATCTTTCAGATAGACAAGGCTTGACAACTTTTCTCATCTAAGGTCATTGCCAAGCTTGCCCAATTTTCCTTTTCTAGGGAAGTGGGATCCACGCTTGTTGATCATCCCTAATAATGACATATTTATCTTGAGAGACTCTTTTATGGTTAACATCTTGAATTCTTGATAGAATTGGGGTGATGGGAGTTCTCAACCCGAGACATCAAATATTTAGATCATGAATGATATAGAATAGTTATGACTTAATTTGATTATTTGGTAGAAGATATTCTTATGATAATGCCTATAAGGGGTTACTAACATTGGTTGCCCCTCTCCCCACCTCCCATTAAAAACAATATCCTTACATCACCTCACTATTAAATCTTTTTTCTCCAAAATTTGATCATCGATAAGGTTAAAAATCATGGTCTTATTACCAAGAAATACCTTATTTTCTAGAGTTTAGGTGAAATCAATTGACAAAAAAAAAAGTACATAAGTAGTTTTGTGGATTTATGGACTACAATATTTCACACGTCCAAACTGAAGTACAGTCTGTGAAATGTGATCGATTTTTTATGAAGGAAACATAAGGAAATTGGTGTTAATATGTTGTGACTCGTGATTGACATGAATGGATAATATGTGGTACTTTGACAAATCCGAGAATTTCTTGAGGGCATGATATGTAAAGCAACACGTGTGAATTTGAGAAGCAAAGTCTTAGCAAGCAATGAATCCGGATTCCCTGTTGTGCGTACGGATCACAGCGGGATGATGTGGTCATCTTAGCCGTCCGATCTTAATTGGACGGTTGAGAATTTATAGAATTTTTTTTTAAAAAAAAAAACTCTAAAGTGGAACACGTCAATCCTGCGGTGAGATGTACGCACAACAAGCAACCCTCGGGTTGCCTAGCCTATCCAAACACGACCCTGGTCATGTAACAAATTTCAACTGTTTCTGTAATTATGAAGCAGGCTTGGGCCAAAGATTTTCAATCTCGATGTTAGGCTCGACCCTTCGCATTGATCTCCAGTCCATCCGAGGATGCGCGCATTCAACTCGATCGTACTTCGATGCCAGTTCAGGCGAGCATCATCGCTTATCTTGACTGGCGAGTGGCGTGTCCGGAATCAAGAAAGCTGTTCGTTCGGACACTTTCATCGATGCGGTCTCCTTCCTTCGTTGCCTCCCCTCGAGATTTTTGTGGCTTCCCTCACAATCAACCACCACTGTTGTTTTCGATCCAAACATGCTTGCGCCCTCTCACGTTTCCTCAAATGAAGCTACAAGGGTCGAAACCTCGCCTTGGACGCGCCTCTGACGCGACCCCGGAAATGTCCGTGCCGGTCCGAACTCCGCGGTGGGTCTCCCCGAGGCGCATATTCGAGCAGAAGCTGTCGGACCTCCACAGGTGCACCAACTTGAGCCACATCAAGCAAGTTCACGCCCAGGTCCTCAAGGCCAGCCTCCACAGGGACGTTGACGTGGCCGCGAAACTCGTCGCGGCTTTCTCCCTCTGCCGCCACATGGCGCTGGCCGTCAGCGTCTTCGACCAGATTCCGGAGCCCACCGCGCGTCTGTACAATATCCTGATACGGGCCTACGCACAGAACGCGGAGGCCTCGCGGGCCTTCGCGACTTTCTTCGAGATGCAGCGTGATGGGGTTTTCGCGGACAATTTCACTTATCCTTACCTTCTTAGGGCGTGCTGTGGCCAAACTAGCTTGTCGCTGGCGCAAATGATCCACGCCCACATCGAGAAGTTTGGGTTTTGTGCGGATATCTTTGTGCCGAATTCACTGATCGATACTTACTCCAAGTGTGGTTCATTGGGTGTTAGAGCAGCTAGGAAGTTGTTTGATTCGATGGCGGTGCGAGACACGGTGTCCTGGAATACTATGATCAATGGGCTGGTGAAGGCGGGGCAGCTCCTAGAAGCTCGCCAGCTGTTCGATGAAATGCTGGAGAGAGACACGATTAGTTGGAACATTCTGTTGGATGGGTATGCAAAGGCTGGAGAAATGAATGCTGCGTTTGAATTGTTTGGGAAAATGCCACGGCGGAATGTTGTGTCGTGGTCGACTATGATTTCTGGTTATAGTGAAGCTGGGGAGATGGATATGGCCAGAGTTCTTTTTGACAAGATGCCTGCGAAGAACTTGGTTCCATGGACTATAATTATATCGGCATATGCCAAGAAGGGGATGGCAAAGGAGGCCAGTCAATTATATGATGAAATGGAGAAGTCTGGAATAGTGCCTGATGATGGGACTTTTATTAGCATTTTGGCTGCTTGTGCAGAGTCTAGTCTGCTTAGACTGGGAATGAAAATTCACGCCTGGGTTGAGAGGACTAAATTCAAGTGTAGCACTCCGGTCATCAATGCACTGATTGATATGTATACAAAGTGCGGTCGGTTGGATGATGCTTTAAGCATCTTTAATCTAATGACCAAGAAAGATGTAGTGTCATGGAACATCATGATCCAAGGTCTGGCAATGCATGGGAATGGCGAGAAGGCACTCCACCTTTTCTCTAGAATGGAAGAGGAAGGGTTTCAGCCGGATGGAGTCACATTCATCGGTGTATTGTGTGCTTGTACCCACGCCGGTCTTGTTGATGAAGGCCTAGATTACTTTCATTCCATGGAAAGAGATTTTAGGATCGTTCCCCAAGTTGAGCACTATGGCTGTGCGATTGATCTATTGGGTCGTCGTGGTCGTCTTAAGGAGGCCTTTGCTCTTGTCCAGAGAATGCCGATGGAACCAAATGCCATTATATTGGGTACACTTTTAGGGGCCTGCCGAATCCATAACAATACGGATGTGGCCTCAGAGGTGGTCGATCGTCTAATTAAGTCAGATTCTCCTGATTCAGGTAATTTCTCTCTAATGTCAAATATTCAAGCTGCAAGGGGTAACTGGGACGGTGTTGCTAATATAAGGTCGCAAATGAAGAACACGAGGCTTCAGAAACCATCTGGAGAAAGTTCAGTAGAGTTGGGGAACAAGGTCCATGAATTTACAGTATTTGACACATCACACCCTGAATCGGATGGGATTTATCAAATGATAACGACTTTGGATTTGGAGCTTGAGTAAAAGATGACTAATCCAAAAGGGTACTAAAAGAACTTGGCACGGATATTTCATTAGTTAGTCCTGCTCCTACTCAAAGTGAATGGATGCCTGGATGCGTCAACACTAAGATCTTTGCAAATTGAGAAGCATATTCATCCAAGGGCATGTAGCAATTCTGATCTGAGGTGCATCTATTGAGCTTTAGCTATTGCTTACTCTCTGTGACTCTTTGTGTGCATTGGATGAGCTTATTGCCGACGATGCCTATCAATGTTTTCTTCTTGAGGTTCAGGCCAATCCTTATTGTTCTGAGTCCTGATGGAGTCGAAAGAAGACGGATATCAGCATTGGTTTTCTCATACCTGTGAACCCACTACTTAATTGGCTGTACATAAGTTGTAGATAAATGAGATAAATCTAAACACCCGCAGCTCCCTAATTTCTGATTTTACTCTCTCATACTTTATCCTCAACGACTTGTACATGTTAACAAATCTGTCTTTATTTTAAGAAAAAGTGTTATTGATTTTTTGCTTTATCCTTGTTATCAGCTAGGATTTTCTAGATAATGCATAAGTTGACTTTGCATGGAAATATAAGCTTGGGATTGTTTAAGCAAAACTGACCAGAGTCTGACAATAAGCTGGCAAATTGAAATGTCATATAGACATTAACAATGTAACCGCTGAAGCTGCATATGCAAGATGAGGGCATTTTTTGGGAGAGTGATGAGGCAAAGCAAAGCCAAGCTCTCCATGAGTTTTTCCTCGATGCATCATCGAGTCCTCATAGCAGCCATTGCATAAGTGAGGTTCTTTCTTTGAGAATTTGCACTAGCACATCTTGACTGTTATGAAAGCCTGCAAGGCACTGTTCCACCGTCATTTTGTGAACTGCCTGGAGGACTGGAGACGCACATAGCAGGGAGAAGACTTACAGCCAGTAGTTGTTTCTTGTGACTTAGTCCTATCTGCAATCCTTTGTCCTTTTGATACCATATGCATATTCCCTGTATCTAATTACTGGTTCATGTGTAAATTGGCAGGACAACCAAAGAGGAACATTTGCATACAGACAATCAGCCTTAAGATGGATTGCTCTCCTTGAGATGCTTGTGCAGCAAAAAGTCAAGCAGAGAGATAGGAGGCAGTTTTTAACATATTTGGTAGGAGATCCATGCTATAT
This sequence comes from Melaleuca alternifolia, assembly GCA_019926035.1. Lineage (NCBI taxonomy): Eukaryota > Viridiplantae > Streptophyta > Magnoliopsida > Myrtales > Myrtaceae > Melaleuca > Melaleuca alternifolia. The sequence continues at coordinate 1,028,820 of JAGKPW010002416.1, read as the reverse complement.
CAAGCTAAGAGGTGAGTCGATTAATTCATTGTAAAGTCTTAGCATAAGTCATCTACATGGCTTTTCTGATCAGATCATCTATGCTTTGATCGGATCAAGCAGAGATAAATGGTTTTTTATGTGTTCAGAAGATCACATGTTTGCATGCATGGTGGTGCTTTTGTCTCGTCATCAATGTTAAATAGATGAGGAAGTTTTTTAACTTGACCAAGTAAGAAAAGCAAAATATGAAATACAGAGCCTGGAGTCAGCAGTTATAAATACAACTATAACACTATCGATATCAACGAATTGGAATAGTAAGATTTTCTAAATTCAGAAAACTTCTGTTAATCAGCTGGAAGTGGAAGTTAGGTAGAATCATCTAAAAAGGCCAATAATAAGTGGCTGGCCTTGTGGCACGTCACCCAAAAAGCCACATAGAAAAGTTCACTTCCCTTTATCCAGTATCCACAAAGTGCTTGTCCCAAAACAAGTTCAGGCTTTTGCCACGTGGAGGTTCATATCCAATAGCCCATACTTTCGGAGAGCTCACGCATCTGCATCCAACTAGGACCCAGACCATCTGTGGTGCACATTCAACCTCGCTTCCCCTATAAAAAGTTTCCTCAGTCTCCACTCTCGCACCATCTCTTTCGTATCTGTATTCTAAGACTGTGAGAGGAGAGGACTACGTCAACAAGTTCAGTTTAGTTAGAGCGTAAGTGACAGTGACCATGGAGGCTTGCTTTCTCACCTCAAGTTCCTTCACCAAGTCCATCAAGATCGTCCCTTCAGCTAAGCCCAAGTCGTTCGTCCCTCAACCCAAATCGGAGTCTGCTCTTACTCAGCCAAAAACCTCTGGCGGCTCATTGTCCGTAAAGTGTAAGTCCTTCAAGTCTGATCGTTTATCCAAAATTCTTCTCCTACTTCTTGGCTTCGAGTAAATCTCATCGAGTCTTTGATCTTTGATCGCAGGTTGTAACGCCGAGCCCAACTCACCTTTTGATGATGTTGCCAGGAGCTTTACTAGTTCCGATTGGCGGTCGTTCCGAGCAAGACTCGTGGCAGGAGAAAGGGCAACAAGGCCCGAAGGGCCTTCCTCACTGGTCGACCTCGACACGCCAGTCGATCGGCCGACCCCCATCATGATCGGGGATAAGTGGGCCCACATCATCCATGAGCCCGAGAAGGGCTGCCTGCTCATCGCAACAGAGAAGCTCGATGGGGCCCACATCTTCGAGCGGGCCGTCGTCCTGCTCCTTTCGACCGGGCCCTTGGGCCCAACGGGTGTCATCCTCAACCGGCCCTCCCTCATGTCCATCAAGGAGTCCAAGTCCACGGTGCTCGACATGGCGGGCACGTTCTCCGAGCGCCCGCTCTACTTCGGTGGGCCCATCGAGGCAGGCCTGTTCCTAATGAGAGGCGGCAACGATGAAGTCGGCAAGAGCGAGGTCTTTGAGGAGGTGATGGAGGGGCTGTACTATGGGAGGAAGGAGAGTGGCCGGTGTGCGGCGGAGATGGTGAAGAGGGGGGTGGTTGGGGTTGAGGACTTCAGGTTCTTTGAAGGTTGTTGTGGGTGGGATAAAGGCCAGCTAGGCGATGAGATTCGGGCCGGGTACTGGACTGTCGCGGCGTGTAGCCCGAGCGTCGTCGGGCTCGGCAGTATCGGGAGCGTCGGGCTCTGGGAGGAGGTTCTTGGGCTCATGAGCCCAAAAAAGGTCTGGTGAGATCTTCAGATCACTTGAGTTTGCTATCGAAGACGGAAGGGTGGCCCTCAGATACTCAAAAGAAAAGAGGGCATGAGTGGAACCGAGTTATCGCAAGCTTATGAGGAATTCGAGTATGTGTCGTGAGATGTAACGAATGTAAATATTTTTACTTTCCAGACCGTGGGATTCCTCATTTATGTATCGTCGCATTATGCAGAGTACTTTCTGATACGAGAGTGCGTGATGACTCCGGAACGAGAAGGGAAACAAACAACACTTAAGCCGGTCCAAAGAAAGGGCAAAAACGACGTGAAGCACTTGAAATGTCAGCGATATCCAATAGAGTTTGATATGGATAATAGCAATAATGATCTGTGAACTTTGACTTATTATATAATAGTGTCCTTAAAATTTAAATATGTACGATGTGATATGTGAATTTTAGTGAAATGTGCAACGTTGATTTTGAACTTTTAATTTTTTTTAATGTGATCATTAAATTTGTGATCAATATTCACTCTAATTTTTGGGTTATATGAAAATATTTAATGTGATTCTGCCATCAATTCAAGTTAATGGAATTTGCCTAATTTGACTTCTAATTCAGTAAGTTTGAACAATAAACTAAAAAATAATGTCACCCGTGGTTCAAATTAAACTCTAGATTCATGTTTCGACAAATTTTATATGTTTGGCAACAAGCTGAACGCAGTGGATCGATGATTCAGAGGGCATTGGACTTGGTTTTGTAAAGAGATGTAACAAGTGCCACCGAATGCTGGAATGGATATCTTAGTTTGCATTTGGTCTCCACGGTCCTCTAAACCAACTTCCGAATCGGCTTTGTCAACCGGATGTGCATTCAATCGCAAATTTCATGTATCGTCGTAAAGAATTAGGCATGAACTGCGCAGATCCGTACTGACGAAACAAAAAGAGCTCACAATGTGCGAATGGGCGCCGGCGATGTCGGCACTGTTGATGGCCGGAGCTTCGGCCTCGGCGGCCGTCGTGTACTTAGCCCGCAAAGGGAACACCAAGGCTAACTGGTTCTCCATCTGCCTCGAGCTCCCCGATCGGGTGGCTCGGCGGAGTCGTCTTGTTCGTGCTCCTAATCCTGCTGTCCGCCGTTAATCTCCCATGAGAAAGCGCCAAAAAGAAAGTGGACATAGAAGGAGCGGTAGTTAAAACGACATAGTTTAGTAGGTCGCCCGACCCGTGAAACGACATAGAAGGGGCCTCTTTACCTTCCTCACCAGTCAGCAGTTACAGCCACTTCTCTACTCGGCTTGATTCCGCCGTCCGCGGCGGCGCGTGAACCTCACGATGAGCGCCTGTAGAACCCTGGTTCGCATGTCGCTCTGCTCTTTTGAGTCAAGTCTCCGGGGCGCTCGTCGCTTCTCATTTCCTTTCCCTCTCCGGTCTCTGCACTCTTTCCCTCCTTCTCCCCGAGGTAAACGCTACTTCCACTTGCTTGCAGAAATCGCCTTTTCGAAACATCTCTGTGAGCGAGTGTGTCGGTGCAGGATTGGGCTTCGTCAAACCCCACGGAGTTTCGGCGAGATGCCTCGGCTCGATTCCAGGAGCTGTCGCTTTAGAACCGACCGATGTGTCCGACGAGGAGTCGCCGTCAGGGACTCCGTCGAAGGATGCCGTAGAGCACTTGCTTATGGACCGTGAGGACGTGGCGCAGCTGATGAAGATGGAGCGCAAATCCGCGATTGGCGATTCGGGCGAGAGGTGGTTCCCTTATCTGGACAGGTTCAAGTGCGGGGCTTCCCACTTGAGCAGCGACGAGGTGTTGGAAGCTCTCGACCCGCTCATAATGGACGTGAGGAAGCAGAGGTTCAGGAGCGCGGTGAGGAATCGGAGCTACTCGGTTTGCTTGGTGGTGGAAGGGCTCTGCGACTTTGGTAACGTCTCCGCCGCGTTTCGATCAGCGGACGCCCTAGGGTTTCAGTCCGTTCACGTCGTGTCGTGCAATAGCTCGAAAAGGTGCTGGGTCCTCTGAGGTGAAAAATGGTTCTCTTGTTTAGCTCCTTGTGCATCAATTGCCGTTCAATTTGGTGCCTTTTCTGTTCCAGATCAATGACTCTCTCGGGAATTTTAGTGCAACAAGTAGACTTTTCTAGCTGCACGGTTTATGTTCAATATCTTTGAGCTTTATCTACGCATGTTTGATGCTCATATATTCCGAATTTCATGTGAAGGTGAGAGATAACATCTATCTCTCTGTTAGTTTCATGTTTGAATTTTGAAGTACCTGGCTCTGTGGATGCAGTGACTTCGAAGTTCAGACATGTAGATTTTACGGTTAGAATTGTTTCCATAGGTTTTATGTGTGTGTGTTTTTTTTCTTGTGTGTGTGTGTGGAGGGAATAGTAAATTGTCTGGTGTGGAGTGAAAGAGGGATATACATTTGCTTCCTGAATAAGCAAATTTTTGTCTGTCTACCTGTTGCTGCTTCTTTATGTTTCTTCTCCTTATCTTTAAGAGGACAAATCCGTTAAGTTTCTTCTTCTGTGATGTATACGTATCATTGGATTTCTAAGTCATATAATCAATTTCGAATATACTTAACAGTATGAGTTTTTATTGTAGGTATAGAGAAAATAGGCATGTCAGCATGGGTGCAGAGAAATGGTTGGACATTGAACTTTGGAACTCAATCCAAGAGTGCTTTAGCGTTCTCAGATCTCGCGGTTATCGAATTGCCACAACCCATTTGGCAACAGATGCGGTACTTGTCGATGCTGCCTCTCCCATGAATTTCTCCTCTTACTAGTAACTGACTACATTTCTTTTATGATTAACACATGAAGTATTCGCGCATCATAATCTTGTTATATGAAGCGTAGTTTCCGACAGCGAGACTTTATGAAGCAATTGTCGTTGAATGACTCCCAAATTTTTTTTTCCAGGCGTCTATTTATGATATGGATTGGTCTTATCCCACTGCAATTGTAGTTGGCAATGAGAACAGGTAGTTGTCGTTTACGTATCCTTCATTCATCGTGACAGTTTTGTTGACTGAACCGGTGTTTTTTCCTGTCCAAGAAAGAAAATTGCCTCTCCTTCTTGTCGCTCTAGAAGCAAAAACTATATCGAGTTTGTTTTTTCACAACAGACTAATTACAACTCTTGTTGGTCAATTCAGATCAATAGCTTCTGTTCATAGTGACTTGATGTATTTTCTTCTTAGGTTATAATGCTGTTTAATTTTTGTAACCCAAAAAACACAATATAGCAGAGCCCAAACAAGAAGGATCAAGAAATTTTCTGGTATCGAGAAGTTGCAGAGGTCCATATTGTCTTGCATTTAATCTAGATTGTCATGTTGAGCAAAGCGATTTGTCTGTTTATTGTTCGGTGATGTAAAATTGTGTTCCCATTTGTCTACTTAGTTTAGGCCTTCTCGAAATTGGAAGGTGAGACCTGGAATCACCTGAAGCCCTTGTCTCCGGGCCTATTTTATGTTACTAGTTCTGAACGTCATTGCATATGTATGTGGATATCTGGAGCAAGCTTAACTAAAGTTCAATTGTAGGGGAATTAGTGACGAGGCCCTGGAGTTGTCGGATCTCCACTGTAGCATCCCGATGAAGGGCATGGTAGACTCCTTCAATGTCTCTGTTGCTGCAGGTATTCTGATGCATCATGCTGTCTGTGACAGAACTTCTCGATTGGTATGCACTTTTCTTTTTACCTACTATACAACCATGATTCAGTTTGTTTCACATAAAATGAAGAATTTGAAAAACATTTTCCTAAAATTAATCACTTGTATGGCTTATAGAAATTAAATAATCACAAAATATTTCCGTCATCTATAAAAACATTTTGACTCAAATTTTTGTCAATAATGAAAATATCTTTTATTTACTAATTATTTCAAGCAATAGAAGCGATCATTAGAATTTTTTTTTTTCAAAATCGTACATTTTCTGTGAAACGATGAAAGCCTATGTGAATAATTGTTCTTTCTATATTGGAACCAACTCATGGTTGAATTTACAATCTGCCAAATTTTGCCATTTTGTTTAAGTTTTTTTACGCTTTGATGTCCTCTAGGATATTCTTTCAGATTGCCTGGTCGTTGCTGCTTAATTGATCTGTTCATACATGTTATGTGAAGAGGCTACAATCGAACTCCATATCTCATTGACTGCTCGTCTCAGCATCTAATGTCAATCTTTCATTCAGTTTTTATTTGTTGGAATACTAAAATCAAACTACCATGAGATATCAACAGGGGCACCATGGTGATCTAACGATGGAAGAAAGTCAAATTCTGCTTGCAGAATTCTCTCTACGTCATAGCAAGAGTGCCATCAGCATTGCTCACGAATATGCCAAGAGGAGGGACGCAACTCTTATGTCAAAACTTTGATTGATACAGTTACGTCGGGTGTCTTGTTGTTGCGGCTTGCCCCATCCATGACCTCAAAAGCTCGGCAAAATCTTCCTAAAATTCATAAGACGGAAAACTAGGAGACAAGAACCTGCCATGACGCGACTAGATGAGCTGCTTGGAGCTATATGATGCTGTTTCTTGTGCCGAAGGAGGTGGACCACTCTTTAACTGTTGCTACGAGAGCTGCAATTTGGCTCGCTTTTGTCATCAGGGTTTGTAAACTGCCCGCATCAGTTGAAATCGAAAGGAAGCATTTGCAAGTTTTATCTTTTGCAAGGGCAGCTTGTGCTCCGTCCTATATAACATTAGCTTACACAGGACCCCGGCTATATCTTTGATGATAAATCTCATAATTTATTCGTTAGAAAGACTGCAGATTACACGCCTTGGACGTGTCTGCAGAAGATACTTTCATCTGGTTTGAAAATGAGGTGATGACCGGCTTTCCTTTGGTAATTGAAAAATTCGCGCCAGACATCCCCCCAGCCAAGATACAAGGATTGAAAGCGGCCTAGAGGCTAGGGAAACTTTTCAATGGTTCGTCTTAGTCGTTGGCGATTTGTCGGGAGAGTGCAAATGCTCACTTTGCGTATCGTAATTGTCTATAGCCAGCGGCCTGACCCATTCCATGGAGCCTGTTGCTTGAATCTCCAAATTTCAGTGAAGGAACTTTCAATTTCGTTTCTTCCATGTCAAATTCGTATAGAAGTAACAAAAGCCAGACGGGGCCAGGTCCTTCAGAAGTAACAAAACAATTGTGGATAATCATCTCTCCATGTAACTGCAAGCATCTCAATAAATACCCCACGTACTTTATTCCTCTAATAATCATAATTAGACCTGACAAAAAAATAAAGTACGACAGTCCTAATCAATGAGCATCTCCTCATTAGCGGTTTGTATCATTCCCTTAGAAGGGAGGCTTGGCCCCTCCGCACGCTTCTTTGATTCTCGGGACCTGACGAACTCTTCGATTCTCGCCTTCAACTCGACGTCAGGAATCAGCATGTCCACAGTAAGGTGGGTGCGGTTGAACGGGTCAGTCTGCAATTAAACCCTGATCAGCAAGTTGATATAGGCACAATCAAACTATAGAGAGAATACTTACGGTATCGCTGAGAAGATGCCTTTGAATCACTGGTCGGTCCACTGTGATCCTTGAGGAAGGTAGAATTACTGGATCCTTCATCAATGTGTACTGAAAAGATTATAGGTAAGATCAGTGCGGTGAAACAACTACTCAAGAGTTGGAACGAGAATATATACACAACCCAAAAAGCTAGATTTATTTGCCCAAAAGAATTAGTCATGACGGAGAGTTGAAGGCTAATCCAGTCCTCACTCACACGAAATGGATAATCACCAAAGAATTTCACTCCAAACCTTACTGAATGAAATGAATGACATACTTGAATTGGGTCAAGAAATTCGTCAGGGATCTCTCCAAGAGCCTCTTCAGTGTCCATGGCCTCAGTTGCCGCAACTTTAGCTTTTGCACCAAGATCAAGAAACTCCCTTACAACCCTCGCATCTTCACCAATCCTATGAAGAACAACAGCCGCAGCACCAAACAACTGGCACATTCTCCAAACAATTTGAACGTGTCAGATTTATGCATTGGCAATACTAAAAATCATCAAATGCTAAAGAGTTTCAATATTTTTCCTTTCATGCAATGCTAAAGAAAGCATCCTTAAGATAATAACCTGCTCGTTGTATGATCGACCATCCTTAGAGATGGCAGCAGGGAAGATATTTTCTGAATCACCGCGTGCCAGATGAACATAGATTCGGACAATCTGCAGCCAAACAATAAGAATTAATTACCAAACTGGTAAAGTTGTCAGCCAACCATACCAACATTCGTGTTAATGTTAGATAATGAAAGGCGACAGTAATTTTGTACTTTGATGAAAATATGACCACTTGATTAGAGCTTGCAAGATGATTAAACAATGATCCACAGTGTGAGAGCTTTTCCTCCCATTATCTTATAAAACAGCTTGTGTCAACCCAGAAATGTTAGGCAGTTGAAACATAAGTCCTTAACTCTTGGACTTGTCCTTTGACTAGATGAAGCTAGCTAAATTGTTCCATTATTCACTTCCAGTTGACTTTCCATCATCAAACGAGGTAAACAAAATTGACTTTGCACCAATGTTTTGGAAGGGAGAAGTATATGGATTCCAACCTGTTTAAGCAAATCTTTTGGACGAAACTCGTACTTTTCAGGATCCTTCAGACTAAGAGATTTTCTCTGCGGGCCCACAAGTTGCAATAAGAAGTAATTGAGCATGCTGGCTACTCTTTCAACCTGAACAGGAAGGAAACATTCAGCGGATCAAACTTGTAATATGGTTATGCAACACTTCTTAAGGTAAAACACACTGAAACTGTGCAAAGTACTGTAGCTTAAATGGCGGGATGTGAGGAACAACATGCACATGCACAGATCTTACCATTTCAGGAAGTAAGAAAGGAGCTGTAATTTGTTCTGAGGTAAATGCTAGCATGCTCACATCTTCATTTGCCAATTTCATATCAACACGAATTATCTGCCAAGGTCAAACAATATACATTAGAAGGCATATATAGAGGGAATATGTACATCAAACAGTAAACCCACATTCTCCTGGGAGTGGAATAGGCGTGTTCTTTCCTGCCTCTCTTGAGCTGGTCTACGTTCCCATTCTGCAGTGTCCGACATCTCAGCTTCTAGTGTTTTAAGTTCAAGAATTTTGTTGAGACTTTCATCGAGCAGATAGATGCTATCATTAATCAGGAAGTTCAAGAAATTAAGGTAGACACCCTTTTCCTCTTCTTTGGCAATCTACAAAAAAAATAAAAATACATATATGTACAGCATCTCATACAGACAAGGAAAAAACACAATATTTGTGTCGGAGTAAATGAAGAAGCAAGATAATTATTAGTGGTTAATATTGATTCAACCTGTCTCCAGATGTTACGATGACTGGGCACCTGCCACAGGTACTCTAGAAGCTCCGCAATATTATGTCTTATGTTGAACTTGTCATAAAACTGCAAAGAAACAAACCACAATAAACTGACAAAATGAGGAATACTAGTTTCCAAAATGTGGAGCAGAACGGGATATGAACATACAATTATATCTAGATATAACCAAAATGATAACAGTGAACAGATCCGAAATCGTGAAATGGGTTGTACATTTTATAGACAATTTTTTCTCACTCCGCATTTTTGTTAACAGTGGAAGAACTAGATTTAGTGTTATGTGCTCACACGTCATCTTGCAACTGACTCTTCTGATTTTTAGCTCTTCCATATATCCATGATGCATTTAAAGAAAGAATTACCTGTGTATGAGAACCTGTGAACTCTATATCCACATAAAGCTTTAGAAGATTCCTCACAAGATATTGCAGGGAAAGTTGGTGCCCTTCGAAAAGAGATGCTGTAATGGACGAGCCACTGCAGAAAACACAATCAAATCGCAAAAGTTGTTTATTTTGCGTATCGTAAGAACAGATCTATAGAGATAGATAAAAATCACCTCCTGCGAGGCATCAAGCAATTTAAAACTTCAACCATCTTTGCTCTGAGATATGGGTTTCTAATGTATTCTGGACTTGCCATGAACATGATTATAAAGTTCATAAAATCATCCTGCCAAGAAAGAACGGCAATGGAAATATATTAAATAAAATGAGTATTCTAAACCTTCGAAAAAAACGAGATATACATACCAGCATGACTCCATCCAAAGTTTTTGGAATCCTCGAAGCAAAAATTAGCAACTCCATTGTATCTTCAACAAAATGCTCAGGCATGCATGCAAATTCCTTTGGGCAATCTGATGGCAGTGGCATCTTGAACCCACCAACCATATCAACTAACCAAACCACCATTAGTCGGTAAAAAGAGAGTGCGCACTGAATGAGGTCTTTATCCTTCAATTACACAACAGATAACACAGAACTAGTTAATCTAAATTGTCTATGGGAGGAAAACATCATTCTGTATTAGTATGCATGCAAGAAAAGGCATATCTTCACATAAAAATAAAATACTTAGTTTCTCACAAGGTTTCCATAAAAACCATATCTGAGCATTATTTCACAAAATTAATGAATGACCCTAAATTAAAGTAAAAACCCATAGAGAAGAAAGCTCGAGATAACTGTTCACCGGCAGATAATCAACTACCGTAGCTGTACCAGAAAGAGGTCACACTACCAAGTCCATCCTATAGTTAATGGCTATTTATCCAACTGCTGAAGTCGGCCTGCCTAATAAAAAAGAGAACCGACTTACCCTCAGTATCTGAGCTTCATAACAAAGTTTTTCTTGGGAATATGACTCTATTTCCTTTTCAAGGCGAGCAATCTCAGTATCCACCTGTTGAGAAGGTTGCATATCTTTTAGTGTGGATAAAGTATCTTCATATCTTGAAATGTCCTGATCAAATCATCATTAAGGCGTGTCAGACACAAAAGAAACAGCACATAACTCATAAACAAATTGCAAGTGAAAAGTTTTATTTTCTAAAGCCAGATGTAAGCATATGAAACTAAACAATAGTTGCTACCACCTGAACAAGATGCTTGAAGTCAGAAAATGCTTTTAGTAGGCCTAGATTAAGCACCCTTGCAGTCATGAAAAAGCATTCGCATATAAATGGATACTTCGCCCTTTCAGTACCACTTGATTGTCCACTGCCAGAGACGGTGGCCTCTTGAGATTGTAACAACCGATTTTGAGCCTCATTATTTTCACCTGCCTTAATATTCTTCTCAGCATCACCTTTATTAATCCATGCAGCAACTTCTTCTGAGGATGCATGCAGGGCAGTCAAGATTCTAAAATAAATGAGAAGCAACAATTAGCATAGTAATTGAAAGAAAAAGGAAACTTAATCAGAAAATTATGTATGTGAAACAGTTGTTACCTCCAATCCAAACGGTTGCTATATAATACATATTTTGGATCAATTTTATCCTTCTTTGACAAATCCCCATCTATAAATGGTTCACAAAGTCGAAGCATAACAGCGCTGAGATTTATAAACATGCCTGAACTTGCACAGGATATCGGATCAACCTGATATAGATATAATGAAAAGGTGAAAATCAGGATAGCAGGAACTAATAATGGGCCAACTCATGGAACAGGCTAGGCAAACAATCCATGCATGATTTCGGCCATTACCACTCTGTCAAGGTGCACAACAGAAGGGAAAATTTTACCTGTATATGAGCCCTTGAGGCATTTTTGTTGATAACCTCTGCAAGGTACTCCAGGACACTATCCCGAGTTTCAGCATTTTTAAGGAGAGAGAGAAGAACTTCCTTCAGACTAGTGTATAAGTTGTTCATGACAGTCTTGATTGTGGTGAAGGAAGATAACAAATCAGCTGGTCGTCTTGTTGATGCTTCTGAGAAGCACTGCTGGCTGATATTTTAAGAGAATCATGCATCACAATGGAATATATTGAGTCTTGAAAACACATCAAGGGCTAGAGGGAGCAGATAAGTCCTTTTTTCCTTTAAATAATTTAAAGGGGGGGGGGGGGGGACATAGGACAAGTTGTCCTAAGAATTTCTCAATAAAAAAGGTCAGAATAGAATATTATAATGTGCTTGAAAGGAAATGTATTAGCAAAGAATTTTCAAAGTTGGACAAGTTCTAGTCAGATGACTACCAAAACCATTTGTCCATCCCAACTGGTCTGAGAATTAAGAGCATGTGTCAGATCTGCCAGCATTTTAACCAACATCAATAAGATCGAGTTGATAGAATTTACACGGATAAAAACTGAAAGAGTTCTTGGAAAAGTAGGCCTTTTACTCACCCTCGATATTACAAGATAACACAATGCCAAGGTATTATTTGATGATCAAGTATTACGAAGTTTTTCAATGTTTGCAGCTTCAAGATACTGTCTTTTTCCAGTCAATTTACATTGGGGGCATCAGTTCACATTTTGACTGCAGGATAATTGCAAAGTTCAATCCACTAAAGTCATAAAGTTAACATCGATAAGGTGAATGATGGCCAACAACAAGACAAGGCTTCTTCCAATGAAACAAACAAGACTTTAAGTAGTGAATTTCTTTCACTTCATCCATTATTATAAGGATGACGATAGGATAAAAGAAAGACCTTTCTCACTGCATGGATAAGTGACGTGTATCTTCTTATGCTATTGGGTTCCAGTCAACTTTACTTGACTACTTAGCCAGTCAACTTTTGCCAGTACCAAGAGAAGTCCTCATACTAGCAGCACAAAAAGATTTCTAGAATATATTTCTAATGCATACTGTGCTACAATTCATTTAGTTATCTCAGCACTTTTAGTTGCACAGAGAGAGAGAGAGAGAGAGAGAGAGAGAGAGAGAGAGGGGGTCAAAACTGTGAAAACCGTTTGATACTATGCCACTGAAAAGTGCAGTACGACAACCAGAGTGAATACTCAGATGCCATTAAGGGAAAATATCAAAGAGACTCAAAAATAAATTGAGTCATCATCGCAGGCAGGCAAGAAAAAGTATATGCACAACAGCCTCAGTCTGACATACAAAACAACCAAGAATTTACTCACCCCACATCAGGCTGGCTCTTGAATATCGTATGATCAGGCAACGCACTAACGTGAAAAAATGGGCCTAAAATGCTAGTCATCTCAATGACACGCCCGTTCAGGTAAGCTCCCTTCGGTATCCACCAAGGGTGATTAACCAGCGACTTTGCACCCATCGGGAAACTCACTAAAAGCCCCAATGCCCTCAACGGCTGCTGAAAATTCCCAAGCGCAGATACCTTAAGCACACTGCCCCTCAAATCCTCATACAACTGCTTCAATATAGGGTCCAAGCTATCAAAATCCGAGTCTCCGAAAAACTCCTCTATAAACCCAGGAGGTGGCTTAACGCCTTCACTAGTGCTGCCAAAGCCCTCCACCGTACTCGCCACCTTGCCGAAGACATAAGGCAACAATGGCGAAACATTTGATTTAATCACACTGGCATCCGAATTCACAACCACGAAAATCTCGGGGTTCCCTAAATGGATCCTACAATACGACACCGCCAGCTTCTTAGCTTGTTTCACCACATCCTCCATCTCCGCCTTCACATTCTTATCCTTCATCGAACCGATCTTCTTACCTTCATCGAATGCGCGACTATAGCACCCAATTAGGTACTGAAAAGGAGGTTCCGCGTTAGGGAAGCTACCTGAGAGGCGATCGATGAGGACGCGCTCCATCAAATCGCGCGAGAGCCTCAGCTCTCTGCCCTCGCTAAGGACCTCCGCGGCAGTGAGCTCCAGGTACACGACCCGAGGGTCGGTCTCGGACGAGCCCGCCAGAGTGACGAGGAATATCTTGCGCAGGACGATGTCCTCGATCTCCTGAGGCGATCTCTGAGGCTTCGGCGTGGCCATGATCGAGGAAAGGAGGAAGCTTTTTCCGCTCCTGATTCAGAGGGTTTTTCCGCACGAACTGGGAAATCAGTGGATAAATCCAATACTCGAATTTGAGATAGAAAACGAGAAAAAAAGGTCCCTCTTTTCGATGGAGGGATAAGGTTTCAGGGGAAGCAAGCTGGAGGAGTTCGTGATCTTCCCGGGGATTTTCTCGAGAAAACGAATGGGAAGTCTCCTTCCCTTCGCTGCTCGGAAGAAGGAAGACTTGGGACCGACGAAAACAAAGTCGACGATGACGTGGAAATCGAAAATTAGCCCGGCTACAAAACGACGGTGCTTTGTTTGCGGGATAGGCTTGAGCACGCCGGACCGGCCGACTTGGGAACTGACCAATGTCCAAACGATCCGATCCCCAATTTCTAGGAGAGCAGAATTGAACCGGACCGATATTTAATTTTTCTCTTACCTAACTTATTTTTTTAATTTCTCTTACCATATATCGGAATCAGTGTCCCCCTTCTCTCTCTCTTCCTCCTTTTGCGCCCTTCAATTTTGTAGTTCGTCTCACTCTCCCTTTCTTGCTCTCTCGCTTGATTCAATATTTATTTGAATTAATCGAACCGATCCCATTGACTTGATTCTCGATTCCAAGAAAGTATTGAATTACCCGAGAAACCGATCACCTCTATTGCTAGGGACCTGAGGGGGAGAGTTGTGGTTTTGGATTTCTGCAGCGTCAGACCTAATCGCGCACATAGCAGCCGAAGGATCTAGTCTCGATCCATGAGAGTCGAAGCGCGGATAACCGGGTCTCGATAAGTTATTTTCGACTTTCGGTCCAACCCAAGTGGCTAGCTCCATCCATACTCGATTGTATATTTAAAAAAAATGTCATTTTTTCCTTAAATTTCGAGTGTGTTGGATTAGAATCGGGAGTCCATTTCCTGATTCGATTAGGTCAAACCCGTCCATCGTTCAGGTCTAATTTCGAACGGAGGCAATGTCGAGAAAGGAAGGGAATATCATGAAGTTCTTGGAGGAAGCAAATACCCACTAAAAGAATCTGACAGTCAATTCCTCATTCATCGGTGGATTCTTCTGTATTTCTTGTTTTCAGTTCTCTAGAATGAGCTTTCTTGAAGGAATTGATTTTCTCGGGAAATAATTCCTCAACTTTGAACATTCATAGCATCTTTAAACGCTCGAGGAAAGGGGTCATCAATCATTATGTGTTCCCTGGTATTTCCCTTAGGTGTTTCTCATGGACAAGGACAGATGCTGGTACTTTCCCTTACTGTTTGCTGATGTTCTGGCCTGCGCTTCTCTATCATACACGACAAAGCCCATGGCAGGAGAAATGCGACCATCTAAAATTGTACCTCCTACAAATTGCCAACTGGTCATTCATTAAGATTAGACTAATCATCGACCAATGTTCGAATCAATCAAGAAAAGATTATCTTATTCCAACGTTGAAAAGATTGTTCCCATTCGCACATTCAACGCGATCAGCTCCACTGGGGACCAGGAGAGCGCCTCCGATGAACAAGAATTCAGCACATTCTGGTTCATCCGACGATTAAAGGAATGAAAGAAGCCAAGTAATCTTGTTATTCAAGGTGATCGTGTGGCCTCAGCGACATGAACATTGCAGCATACTGCAAGAGATTGCGTGGCTCGCTTCCGCGATCTTCTGACACTGGACTCATTGGGCCCCGGGTCCTCATCCTGTAACGCCGCCAAGCCAGCTGAATATTCACTGCGGCCCAGGTGCGCCAGTTGGATGAGTAGTACCTTGCTCTCCGTTTGAGTCTCTCGTTTAAAAACTTGTAGCGGAAGTGGTCGGTAATGTATCGGAGATGGCTGGCATCCAGGCAAAATGCTTCTATAGAGTCCATACACACAAATGTTGCAGATGAGGCTGGAAGTCGGTCTATAAATGGGCGCCGCAGGCACCAGGACAAGAGTTCATCACCCAAGAAGCCACCGGGCTCGAGCAAGCTTGTTGCTACCATTCCTTTGCTTAGGCATTGGATGCGTTTGATGTGTCCGCGCACAATGAAGACAATCCTCTGCACGGGGTCGCCTTCCCTAATGATCTGGCAGATTAGGAGAGAATCTTTAGTCATTCTGAATTCATTTTGTGGCAAACGAAAGGAAAGTTCGCAGCTGTAGGAAGTGGTACCTTCTCATCTTTGGAGAAGACGAGGGGCTTGACCCGGTCGCAGATATTGTCTAGAATAAGATCATCTAAGTTGTGAAAAAGCGGCACCTGAATAGCACAACGACAAGTTGGGGATGAGTTCAAGAGAACAGTCCGGATACGGACTATTTCGACAAAATGTAGGAAGAAGCAGGGTAAGTAACAACAGTCACGAAGAGCAATAAGACATATTCAATATTTTATATGTAAAGTTACAGTAGATAGTATTACCTTCTTGATGAGGTCCAAGCAAAGATAGCGCTTGATGTCCCTCCGGAGCCCCTCAGGCAACTCTTTTATCATTTCCATCTCATCTTCCCCTCCCATAGTCGCCCATCTCTGGTGTTCGAAATGGCGCACCCTTTGCCTTAAACGGGAGGGTAACTGCCTCCGCCTCATCCACCATTCCATGTCCCGGCACCTCAACTGCATTTTTCTCTTCTTTGCCATGACAGCATGCAGAAACACCTTTCAAGGAATGATCGAGCTCTCATTTTGTATTATGACTTCGTAATGTGAGGATAGGCTAAGAAATAATGTCTCTAATTGATCATACCTGGATATTTCCTATTAAAAGAGTGAACAGAAGTAGCCCGCTGAGGACAATACATATACTGAACACCACCTCCATCCAGTGGCTCGTAGGCTCCAGATCATTACCAAAAGTGCTGCAATTGCAACAACCATTTAGATGTTCATCTTCAAATTACTTCTGCAAACTTTAAGTCTCAATTAAGTCTCTAGCAACAGCACTACAAAAGCATTTATAAGCAAAGATGCGAGATTTTATTGCAGTATCAGATCAGACAAGCAGAAAGCGAGTTCAAGTAATCGATATCTTCTGCAAGTGCAAACCATATAAAGGTACTTCAACTGAGAATTCACCTGAGGGTCATCAAACCCCAAAATATTGGATAAAGGATCTTCACAACTATGGAGTCGCTAGAAATGACCGGAAGAGCCCACTGGTAGATCCCGTAGGGAAATGGCCCGGTCTCGTCTAAGCACAATGGCTTTCTGGCTACAGCTGTGCTGTTTCCGCCGCATGGGCCCCCTGTTGTGTCACCAGGTAACAAAAGTTGGTAGCAGACCTCCTCGGCGCAAGACAGAGAGAAGTCACAATGAATATTTTTCTCGCACTGTTGTCGGAGACATGAAGCCACACGTTGTATCGCTAGGACGTACCAGCAGCCACCAGCTACCTGCGAGCAGGTTGCATGTTATATATGTTCCGAGAATGGATCCACATCTGGTAAATTGATGTGTTTATAACCAATCTGAATATGTCCGTCGTTTTCTGGTCAGAAAAAATTAAAATAAACCATTGAACGTATATGAATAAACTTGCATCAGCAAACTAAACTTCATTTCTTGATTCATTTGTTTGCCCTGTCTTCATAAGTTACCTGCGTATACAGTAGGTTGGTCTAGTAATTAGGAAGGGGCCTTCTAATAACCTATGATGGTAGGACCACCGGGCCTTTCCGTTGTATGACAATCGACTCTAGACAGATGCGAGCTTACAGGACTAGGGCGGTTTCTTATTGTGAAAATTAGAGGATTTCTTGAATCTGCTGTGCTACAGGGGCGAATCAAGATTCTTCGCTGAAGCCATTGAATGCAAGAAAGTTTTTCTTAGGACGTGTAAATGCTAGAAAACACTGTCGCAGAATAGCAAGACAAGATGATCCATCTGGTTATCCGATGCAAAAGTTGATGCAGTCAGAATTTTCTCTTTTTTTGATAGCACTACTTTGCGCAACGAGGCGGCCACGCATTCGTATGCAAAGCTTGAAACCTGGATCACCCCACATGCCCGACCCAGAGGGCGAATAGAACTCACATGAGAAGCGATGAAGTAGGCGATGAGGTTGAGGCCGAAGCCCCACCAGATGGTGCCGAAGATGTAACCCGTGACCTTTTGCATTCTTTTCATCAAGCAAATGCTGTGGTAGACCTTGGGGAGGAACTGGAACAGGAAGATGAGGAGGAGTATAGTCATGATCAGCTTGATCTTCTCTTCTCGGATCAGTTTCGGCACCACTAGCCAGAACACAGCCTGCACAAGGGACGAAGAAGCGAAGACGTTAATGACGGAGGCGAACGACGTCGTCGAAGCGGGATGGGTCTTGGTGAAAAAAGGGCAAGGAGAAGGAAAAAGATGGCTGCGTGATGAACGTGCGTTAAAAAAGCGAGACGGTTACATGTTCGCGGTGCTGGACCAGTCGACCACCTCAGGCGCTCGTCATCCTCGTCAGTCTTTCGTTCAGACTGGGCCACACACACTTACTTTCACATCGTACTGTCAAGTGATTCATTTTTATCTTCTTCTTTCATTCAAACAACATGCCACCTTGTTTACTCTCTCTTTGTCCGAATTATTACCTCGGAAAACGCATGATACATGTTAACCGCTCTGATCATTACAGTGCGGGGAGCGAAATTCTACATCATGTACGTCAGCAAGCTCTCCATCGTCCACGAGGGACGGCTCGAGGAAGAAAAAGTAGGGGGAGGGAGTTTTTTTTTTTTTTTTCATGCGACCGCCCGCTCGAATTTGGTTTTGTGAAAATTTAAGGAAGATGGTTGTTCGAGCCCATGAACAAGATTTGGAAGGAGAGAAGGAGGATGGACCTGGGGAACTGGGAGGATGACGAAGACGTCGAACCAGAAGCCCTTGAGGGAGCCGACGTAGTGGGAGGCGATGGTGCGCGCGTCCCAAACGAGCTTCCCGCACCCGACCACCAGCGACTCCCTCGACACGTAGGCCAGCCTGAACTGCAGCCACAGGTGGAACAGGTGCACCGCGTCCACGCACGTCCGCAGCACCGTCACTATCGCCGCCAGCCCGCCGTCCATGTAAAGGCAGGGAGACCCTCCCCGCCCGATCGACAGCGCGTAGAAGAAGAGCGGATCCACCGCCAGCGCCATCCCCCGCGCCAGCAGGAACCCCCGGTTCCACCGCTGCACGCGCTTGCTCCGCGGATCCAGCACCCGCCCGAACGGCCCGTGCTGAGCGCCCCGGCGGCCGGGCCCCTTCTCCTGCCCGGGCCTGGCCCGGATGGGGACGAGGGAGGAGCCCGCGGAGGCCTCCCACTCGGGCTGCTGGTGGGCGCGGTCGCAGCTGGTGGAGTGGAACACGGGTACGCCTACCTGCGTGCACGCGTAGCACTCGATGGAGTGGGAGACCGGGTTCTCGTCGCTCCCGCTGTCGCCGGAGCCTCCACCACCGCCGCCGCTCCCGCTCGGCTTCTGCAGCCCCAGCTGGCGTCCAACCCACCTGCGGCGAATACAGTTACAGGAATGTCAAATTTCAACGCACTGCAAATCGCATTACCTTCTTTCAGCTAAACGAAACTTTCCAATTATTGATCACGAGTGATCACGACGGACGACGAGAGAGAGAGAGAGAGAGAGAGAGAGAGAGAGAGAGAGAGAGAGAGAGAGAGAGAGAGAGAGGAGAGGGAGAAGAGGAAGATGGGACGAGAAGGCATGGCGGAGGAAGAGGAACCATGGAAGAGAAACAGAGGGAGATAAATGAAATGGTAGAGCAGGCGGTGCGGGTGAAGAGGTGGAGAAAGAGAGAGGAGAGAGAGAGAGGTTTTTGATTTTGGAGGGACAATAATAGAGGCGTGTGTCACGTAGCACATGAAGAGGGAAGGCCACGACGGAGGGCGAGAGCCGTGGTTCCCACCACCGTCCCCCGACCGAAGCCAAGCAGCCACACCTCGGCCGCACCACGAATTATTAGGACCACATAGAGAGATGAAGCTAAACTCCACAATGATCATCTCCCCGGTACAATGTCGACCCGACTCACTTCCTTTCGCTCCGTTTGAACTTTAAAAGATGACGCCACTTCCTGCACGCGCCACCCGAAAACCAGATCGGCAAAATCTCTGAATCTTTAGTCTTTCTCCTTTCCGTTCATCAAATGAGACATGAGACTGGAGGGACACCGAATCCGGGCCTCGAGGGAATGTTCGTCAAGAGAAAACTCTAAATAACTTTACTAATTTTTCTGGTTATGATTCTGCTGATCATATGAATGTATCGTTTGACATGTGATCGTCAAATGCAGCTGAGCAACATATTCAATCTAAAGGATCCAATCGGCAAATCATCAAACTGTACGAATCGCAACGTGAAAAGATGGGAGTCGAATTCAACTAATCGGCACGGCGTGTAAATCTAATTTTTCATTTGTTTTGCGGTTTGGTTTTATTCCCAAAAAGATCCTATGACAGAATCCTTTACACTTAGACCCTACAAGCACCTCGCTAGCTTGGCATATAGGCAATGCAAACTACTTGATAAGAGCAAACGCACACCCATGCACTTGGTTTTTCACCTTGTACCTATGGACTGGTAATGAATGCCCCCGAAGTTCAAGTTTCATGGATAGGCAAAAGGCTCCACAAATGTACTTGAGAAAGGCGTAGTACCTTTCAACAAGGCCCTGTTCAAATTTTGAAAATTTCCCAAAGAGGATTGACAACCGAATGTACTCCCTCCTTTCCCGTAGGTAATATTAAAGAGATGATCACTTTCAAGATAGATAAGTTACAGATTAAGAGTGCAGCACCACAAAACGTCATGTGCGACGAGGGTCTTTTCCGATTTATCGTAATTATCATTAGCATTCAAAAACAGAATAAAATACCCACATCGTCCTTGCAAGAAACCCCATGAGTTTCATTAAGGTGCATATGCTTCTTCGTTATAGCAGTAGTTACTATCTTGATACATCGGCCAAGCAGAGCACGTTTACATTATATAGGCATTGGGAAGGATCAAGGTCACCTACTGCCGGCAAATTACTCATACGCCCAAGAACTTGCCTATGCAAAAAAGGTAAGTTATATCTTATGAGATTAACAACATCGCTCATCGACATGTCACCATAACTATCAAATCCCCTTGGCAGTCCAATTACCTCACTGTCGATATTCCACTACCAAGAGACAAATTGATGAAATCCACTTTCGAAGCTCCAAGTTGACTCATACGGTGGTACTATACTTAATATATACTACGACCGATTCAGGTACAAGTCACGATCAAAATACATGGGAGTCTAAAAAGCAATGGGAGTGGAATGTCTATCTTACTTCTTTGTAAATATAGAAGGGGTGAGTGAAAACTCAATAAATTAATGAAATCTTTAAGTGTGCAATAGGATATCGTTTTATCATTCAACTTGGTAGTAACAAATAACGTAAGTGCAAGATAATTACAACAGGGTAATGTGTGACAAATGGAAAAATAAATGTACTATCGTTCCTATCATGATATGTCAATGAAAAGTGTTAACAATATTGTATAGGACTATTGACTCAAATACAAGCACATAGCATTTTATTTCATGAAGTGCAAATACCTCACAATAACTCACCAATATACACATGCGAGTTTCTAACTCCTACTTCTCAATGGCTAGAAATCATCTCAATAAACATGGCATCGTCACCATCAATTCATGGGGACGAAATCACATCTATCAATTTGTCACGACTCTGTATCAATCCATTACGGAATCCTCTACTTCAGTAAGAATAAATATATCATTGGACATCTGCATGATGATGGCCATTTTTTAACATCATGTGATAGCTACACAAGTCATGTAATCATATATTTCATGTTCTCTCAACTTTGTAGAGAACCGTCTCATACAATAGATTATTTGGCCAATTCCAAAGTCTCATATTCATACTTATGTAAAAGTACTCATTACGTGGTAAACAATGGCATATAAATCATAATAACAATTGTTTTGTGCATATCAATAACTTATCTTTTCTAATGCAATTAATGATAAATTAATAATTGTGTGCTCTTCAACACATATATCCTCATTCTTTCCATGCTAGGCCATCATCATTTAATCGGAAGTCATAGATAGGTAACCGATAAGTTAGGAAACGATATTTACAAATCAGCAACTTCCGAGCATGCAACTTTATTCAGAAATTGACATTTTTCAAATTGACAATGTAATCCACAATTTGACAACCTTGAACAAGACAATTTTAGTCAAAATCGACAACTTGAAATGGGCAACTTTGGTCAGAATGCACGGTTTACTTGATGATTGACACATGGATAATGATAACTTGGATGATCAGTCAATTATTTAACAATCGGTAAGTTGATCATCGTTTTACTTAGAATGTTTATTGCACGATAAAAATCTGTAAAAAGACTAAAATCGGTAAACTAGTTAGAAAACTGACAATTGGTCAAGGTTGGTGATGTTACATTTAAAATAGGAATGCCCAAAAATCGATTAAGACTTGTCGGTCAACACTTAATCAAAATCACATGAATATCGTTTTAGAATCTAAATTCCACATTGTCACATTTATCTCACCCAATATACAACCAAGCCTTTTTGGGAAGTCAACTAAACACTTTTTACATCTAAAAAACTTATCAACTTTAGTCAAGTAAACATAATATTTCAAAGTGCATTTACCGAAACTTGATCCTACTCAGGTTAACATCCAAATTAAGTTACTGACTTATAGCCAATCAAGTCAAGAATACTGAGTAGATCAATTTAACTTAATTCTTAGAGTTTTTTTTTTTGGTAAAACATAATTCTTAGAGTTTCACTTACCTTGAAAAGAAAAAAAAAACAATTGGACAACTAAAATCCTTAGCCACCTTCAAAGCAAAATAAACAAGAGGGGATGTACTTGGAAGACTTACATGAGTTACCAAGGGGTAAGAATGTTCAACTAAGATTAAAAGCAATGATAACATTGGGTTAAAAATATTAGGTTGAAATTGTGTGAGAGATATTCAAACTAGAAATTGACCAATGGCTGGATTATATAGTTTTTAAAGTAGATATTTTGACAGGTTACTAAGATATCTAGAATTTCAATTCATAGAGAAGGAAATTAGTGTCCATTCTAAAAATTGATAAGTCAAAAAAATATTTTGGACCCACTAAATGTACCGTGAAAGTTAGCAAATGCCAGGAGAAACTCAACTTAATAAATTTCTGACATGCCATATATCTTATACGTAATTTTAGAGTGTATCATTCTCCATTAGCAATTGCTCTGGTCACACGGGATTCACCATCACTCTGTATAATCAACTTATATATCAATACTAATGTTGGTGTTTCTGCAAGAATTTTTTCCTCCTCTCTTTTTCCCAACAAACCCTTCATTTCCCAAGAGCTCTTTCTTCTTTTGAAGCTCTTGTATAGCCTCTCTAACTTTAAATTCGAAAGCCGAGGGCCTACCTAGTCTTTTGATTTTTTTTTCTTTGATTGTCTTTTCTTTTCTCTCCTAATCTATTTTGAGAGTTTGTATGCTTAAATAAATTTCCGCAATCGAACTTGGGTAAATGTGGAGTCTAGTTCAACTATTAGTCCAGTTGATAGTCATCGAGGAGGATATTCATGACATGTCTCCACAACATCTCTAAGATTAAGATGCTCTTCTCTCCAATTTAGATCTAAATCTGGAGGTTTTGCTCTTATGAACTATACATGAATATAGATGCGGGAGTTCCTTAAAGATACTTGATTTGTATTCTTATAACCTATTACAAAGCAATGATAATGAGGGCATTGAACCTTAACGTATACTTCAAGCTATTAAAACCAAAGGGCGAGTTTTTAGCATGTGTTCATCACTAAATCTAGTGATTAGACACCAAAAGTTAAAAATGATAGATGTGTTATTAATGGATGAGAGTATGTTAGTTACATACCATGTTTTGTTATTTGTATTCTAATATTTGTTATGTTTTACAGTTATTTGGAATTTGCTAGGGTTGAAAGATTTTGATGTATCTTTCATGTATTATTTTAGAAAAATGAATGGATTTTTCTTTCAACCAAAAAGAAAAAGAAAAAGAAAAACTTATGTACAATGTTATTAATTTAATCATAATGGAACCACTTTTTAAAAATCACGGTCATAGAAAATACATATTAAATCTTCTGCGCACTACAATGTTATTAATCCGACTAGAATTTCCACTTAAAACATTTATTGTCTTCATTTCCTAAATATATATTAATTTATGCAGATATTTCCAGAAGTCATAAAAAGCTTGGAACTTACTCTGTCAAAGTCGGTGTCTTGATTTATGAAACCAAGGGCCACACCGGCTCTCTTAGTAACCTGCCTAAAATCGAACTAGCCTGTTTAGGAATCAACTAAGGTATCGAGCGTGACTGAAAAT
Source organism: Melaleuca alternifolia (assembly GCA_019926035.1). Classification (NCBI taxonomy): domain Eukaryota; kingdom Viridiplantae; phylum Streptophyta; class Magnoliopsida; order Myrtales; family Myrtaceae; genus Melaleuca; species Melaleuca alternifolia. The sequence continues at coordinate 1,004,891 of JAGKPW010002416.1, read as the reverse complement.
CTATAACTATCAGTCTACAAAAACATAAATATCATCGTAATTGTTAAGGTATTGATGGATTTCTTAATCTTGTCAATTTCAAAACGCATCTCAAACATATCTTTTCTTTCTTCTAGATAAAGCAAAAAAAAGCTACACACAAGCCAGTTCTCGATATAAAATCGAGAAGGCAACTGCCCCATTTTGATCCGATCAAGTAAGGTTGTATTGTTTTGGTTCAATCCTGTGAATGAATCATCCGCTTTCTCATCCCAAGCTAACATTATTGTACCTTGATATCAATCTAGTGCCATATTGCGCCGTTCTAAAGTGAATTTCGTCGAAATTTCTATGCAAGTCGTTGTAACAAATAAATAAAAAGAAATGCTTTGTCGATAAGCAATCAAGGCCCGCGTAACTATTTATACTTCATCGGTTATCAATCTCCTGAAAAAGTTGCTTCCTCCAGAATCGCAAGGGACCTCCGCAATCATTCACTGGCCGCTATTGGACTTTGTAGCCTGCATGGCTCCATGTGCGTTTTCAAGATCCATCTGGAGTGCTTCCACCACGTGTTTCCTTCATGGTCCCCATCCACGACCGCCAACCACAGAAGAAGAAAACGAAGTGAACGACGTCATAAGAGGCCAGAGAATAAAAATCCACAAAGTGATGAGAGGAAAAACCAAAGACGAACCGCAACTCCTCTTTGTTTTCTCCCGCTAACGAGTGATTGAGGAAATGGAGGAGAGACTCCTTCGTCCCACGGAATCCAAGAGAGGCTTGTCGCATTTCGTCTCCCCCATTTTCTTTCTTTTTCTCCCTTTCGAAGCAGTCCTTTTCTTTGAGTCGTGACGACGCGAGTTAGATCTCAGAGCGGAGTACGAGAAGCGGACCCGTATCGAACGACCCATTGATCCGCAAGAGGCGCTTTCTTGATCGCCAAAGCTGATGAAGAACACCGGCCGTACAATGTTAAAAAAGCGACGACGACTGGAGGACACGTGTGAACCTGGAAGCGGAGCGAAAGGATCTCCTAAATCTAAGCCGAGAAGTTAGAACGTCGTTATTAGGGTGTGTGTAATCAGACAAGCACGATGGGAGAGAAATTTCCAAGCTTAAGCGAGGTGATTAGGACAAGACGGACGCTAATGCACCGAAGCACGAGCAGACCCGTGCAGTTTACGCTGGACCCGAAGTACAAAGCGGTCCGAGACGTGGATTGCCGAGGGGCATTGATGCTCGTGAGGACAAGCCGGCGGGACCCAAGGAGCCGTACGGATGAGGGGACGAGGTGACGAGGTGGGGGGTCGATTTTGTTGCGGCCTGGGGTCCATTCGGTCCCCACCAACTTTCGTTTTTAGGCTGGACACGGAGTTGCGTGAGGCACACCATCTTCCATTATCTTCCATTTTCCAGGAGCGGGGATTGCTTGGCGATCTAGGAAATACTCTCTTATTTTCCTTTACGGCGGAAAACCTATCGTAAACGGATGGGTATTGGGGCCCGTGAACACGGAAGTGGATCCCCTGCAATACTCATGGGTGACATGACCCCCTCCACAGCCGTCCGATTCGCAAAACCCCACTATTAATAAGGGCCGTCTGATTAGGAACCGGACGGTCCTCAAGGCCGGATCCTTTTATGTCACATGCATTTATGGCAAGTGATCTGGATCCCTGTGAATACAGGATACTCTATGATCTCTTGTTTTGCATATCAAAAGAAATTTAGGACCTGAGGATTGAGCCGAACTAGACGACGGAGGAATTCAAGGAAAGTGACTCGATTCGGTTGATATCTCAAAGAAGTTAGGAGCTCGTTTGAGCTTCCAATGAATCAATAAAATCAAAAGTGCAAATTGCTTTTTTTTAAATACAATCTTTGGCGAGAAAAGAAGTTCTTTGGTATTACATGGGTCAATGACAGAAGAGGAAAAGGAAAAGAGAATTTGACCCTTTGAAAATCTTTAGGTAATAAATAATACGGGATTGTTTTTATAGATAGAATGACTGGGAGGGATGATCGCTACTAGTTGATCCCACCTTGATGTTGTAACCATATCATGCCGCCGCATCGATGTATCAATTGTAGGAAGTCTCTCTAAACAAGACGTGTCACGGTCATACAACACCGAACGAATCATTCAGAGTTTCGCTCAATATATGAATTGAACTCATGATCTAACAAAAACAAATGCATGTCTTATAACTAAATCTCTCACCTTGCCGATGAATATATTGCTCGTATGAGATAGATATTGGCGCGATAAAAGACGGATGCTTTCGTGCCGTGAACAACGTTCATCAATTTCGTCGGCTCGTGCGATTCCGCCGTAACGATCTTTGGGGGGATCTGCACCCCTCCGTTTCGGTACGACCGAAGATGCGGTGGGGTACGGAGAAACTGAAAACGACCCGACTCCGACATGGAAGCTCCCCCACAAGAGCAGAGCTTGTCCACTTGCTCAATAATTTCATGGCTTTCATCTCCCAACTTTATCGTTTTTGCCCCCCTCTCTCTCTCTCTCTCTCTCTCTCTCTCTCTCTCTCTCTCCCTCTCCCTCTATAGCCTCGATGGTCCAAAGCCAGCGGGACCGGAGAGTTAGGAAAATGTGAGGGCGATTGACAAGCTTAACGCTCCCAATTTACGAATATCTCATGGAGAATCTCGCTCGTGAAGGGTAACCTCGAAGCTTTGATGTTTTAGTCAATAAAGAGAGCATCCAGCTTCCTGGTTCGTAAATCCATTCCCTCCTAGTACTGCCAGAACGATGATTGTGATTTGGCCTTCCCCAATTTGACATAAAGGTGAGAGAGAGAGAGAGAATGGTTTTTAACGTGAAAAGGGGAAGGATACGATATTAATTGTTGGGATGACAAGAGGGTATGCAGCCAGAGAGAGAGAGAGAGAGAGAGAGAGAGGCACTCCGTACTTGAATGCGTCGAAGGAAGTTGCGACGTTCGTGTTTTTGGACGTTCTCAAGTGATGTGATACGATGATTTTGCTCTATCGGAGGCCTAATTACATTGAAATCCTAAGTTATGACATGCATACTTTGGATTCGCTCGCCCTTAAAAGCGCGAGCCGAATTCATTGCTCATATTAGTCAAGTCCAATACGTCGTGCGTAATCGGGCCATTTTCGTATCGCTGCAACGCATTTGACACCTTCACCTGACACCATTCACGGATTACATTCAGTTTAGACAGTCAACAATCTGCCGATACTTTCTTCTTGATAGATCTTGGCCATTTTCATGAATAAGGTGCTCGAATGCCTACGGATGCAGGCGCATGCCGAGGCAAAGCTAGAGAGGAAAAGGCGGCGCTATGAACATGAACAAGCCCTCGCTCGCTTTTGCGGACAATGTCATGAAGCGGGCCAATCATGGACAGCTCGACGCGGGATCGCACCATGTGTTTCCTCCGCTGTCCAACTCGATCCATAACGACCAAATCCGACAATGTTTCTACATAGAGATCTCACATCAGGGGACGTGCGAGCCTAATTTATGGTCCCGATGCCAGTTTGCTTTTCTGTCCCCCGTCCTCAGCTTCTTAGATCACGAAAGGGCGCTGGGTCAGACCCTAAGAAAAAACCATTTCTCTCGTCGGCTCTCTTCATAAGATACGGCTCCAACATTCAGGCTCTCTCTCTCGCCACACAATTTCAAGACCCTACGCAACATCATGTATGACGCAGTTCTTTTTACCACATATGATCCGTGAGTTATTCACGTGGATTTAATATGCATGTCTCTAGCTGACTCATGCGTCGCTATGTATCTACTGAAATTTATCGTTCGTTAGGTAAATTCCGAGCCGCGATTTGCAGTTCGACCCTAGTTCGGCCTGGTCATCGAGAAAGAAAGAAAGACGGATCGATCGGAAATCATGGTGGCCTTTTCCCGGGGGTGAAAAGGAGATCACCAGTCGCGGAGCTTTTTAGGTACGCATGACAATTCATGCCAACGCCAATCATTGATGAGCTTTGGCTATCCCCCTCCCCAATTATTCGATAATTACCCAAATGCGATCGGACATCCTGCTTTTGGCCACGACGAGACGTCCCGATATCCAATCATACTTCCTTTAAAACTACGGACCGCGGGCCGTGATCGCAGTCCGATTTCAGCAAAAGTGGCTTTTACTTTTTCTCCCTCTCTTTTTACTTTTGGCGCTCCCTTCTTGATTGAGGATTCCGCGACGTAAAAAACTGATCCAGAAGCCTCTGATCAATGATTACGGACATACGTATCGTTTGATTGCGGAAAGAAAGGAAATGATTCCACTCTAAAGGCGATATGGATCGCCTGCAGGCCGTCCATTATCATAGCCGATCATAGGCGTCCTCTAAAGGGGACTGAATTGAAATGAGAAACGCTTGCTGCCTTCTATCTTTCTTCACTGGTCTCTGTTTAGGTCGTCTGTTGGCACCGCACGCCCCCCGTGTACCTTGGGCGTGTCCCTTCGCCGCTCATTGCCACTCGGCCGGCTGGTCACTGAACATTATAAGACGCTGCGGCTGGCCGGCCTGCCCTGGCCCAAGTCGAAGACCTTTTATGGACGGATTGAGGTAAGGGCGTCTAGTGAGAAAGCCTAGGTGGCCTAACCAAAATTTACATACAAAAGTTTTCACGATGAGAGTGCTTGAGCAAGTCCCGTTGAATGATCACCTCTGTTGCTCACGGCCACTCACCTGTCGAGCCCCATCTCTCTCTCTCTCTCTCTCTCCATCACCACTTGCAACCTCAATCTGAGGCGTGGCATGCCCATGTACATGCATGTACCCTCTCTCTCTCTCTCTCTCTCTCTCTCTCTCTCATATGCTTCGAGGGTAGTCCAAGAATGAGGACAGAGGGGATTGCCGCCGACTGCCATGACATGGTGAGGTTGGCGATGTCGACGGCAGCGGTGGTCCACTGAGGTGGCGTTGCATGGCCATGGCTACTTGTGTGTTGTGACAGAGAGAAAGAGAGACAGAGAGACTTTTTAACGAGGTTGTTTTTTCTTTACCAGATGAGGCTTCTTCTTTATCACTTACCCGGATGTAAGGATTAATGACGAATAACCAAAGCCTGGTCAAACAGAATCAGGAGCTATACAATATTTCATTCACGTAAAATCACTTCAACATCCACCTAAATCTCTCATCACATAGACTGAAGAAATCATTTTTTCACGCAAAACCATACTCAAATATTCACCTCATCGTTTATGAACGAAATCTGCCCCGTGCATCTGTCGAGAGGTGCAATGGGAGGGGCGATTGATGTGCATGGGGTGGGGTTTCGGTACGCAATCTGTCGACATATGCTGTCACGGAATTGGCACCATGCAAACGAAATCAAGGAACCTTCCGGGGGCGCGCGATGTGAAAAAGGGCTTTTGGTGCGCTCGACTGCTGCGTGCATGAGGGTCGAAGAAAGTTTTGGAAGCGTTCGAAAGATTCAAAGCGATGTCACGGCAAGTTCCCAACTGAACGTTGCTTCGTCCTCGGGCCAATGCATATGTGTCAGGAGGGGCATGGCCTGTAGATCTTATACGTCATTATGGACCGAGAATGTAAGGGCTGTTGGCATCTTTTGGGTAGCAACAGCAGCTCATTCATTGGGCACCTGTGTTAGGGAGGAGGGGAGATGAAATCTTTGGTAGAAATTCCATAAAGATTACACTCTTCACCATTTTCCTCCATACAAATACTGATTTTTTTCTCAATATTCCACCCCAACTTTTTCCGTTCTTTGAGATTTCTGTGCTTGAAACTCCAGCCTTACCAGACCTAACCATCACAGTACTCTTCAAGCCAGACCAAGCTTTTCGCACACCCTACCTAGCCTGGTTAACTAGCCTCACCCGAACGCGCCCAAAAGCGATCTCTGAGCCCATTTATCGGGGCGGTCCTAGGCCGTGCCGTCGGTATTGACATCCATGATCAGGTTCATCGACAAGTATATGACTCTCCTGATTCTCAATATTAGAGAAGAACTATCTAATTAAGTTCCCCAACAACTAGACTAATGAACACAATGACACGAGCTCCTCTATTTCTAATTAAAGTATCTGTGTGGCTTAGATAGTAGTAGATACGAATTTACATGCATATAATCTTAGTCTAATTTAGATACATGGTTAAACTTGCTGGCAGTGAATATCAAAACCAAACCTTCATTCCTTAAACCATATTTGACAATCCGGGTTGCACATGATTCCTGTTTATCATATCAATCACTCTTCGATTCCATGTGCATTTTGGTACTGTCATTCGATATGCACGCGATAGAGATGTTAGGGTATCTTTTTAATTTTTTTGACCCATTTAGATTTAGTCTCCATTCTTAAGTTCATGTTCAATCATCCAAATGGGAATGTAAAATTTGAAGGTGATGGCCAGGTGAGAGCTTGATGCGTGTATGGGGTGGGCAAAATGATAGAATGATGTTGAAGGAAGTATGGATATATCAAAATGTATTAAAATGGATGTAGATGGATAGAAATAAACACCTGATAGATTAAGATCACTACTAAGGCTTAAAAGGACGAACCACCGGTCAAGTAAAAAACCGGGATTGACGAAGTCCACCACCAAAGCTTAAAGGCCAACAACCTGCCTACCAAAGATAAAAGAAGATGAAATAAGAGAAGCTGACAACCAATATCTAAAGGATGAACCATTGGTCGAAAATAAATGGTCTATTGGTTCACCATTAAGGAATAATATGCTTTCCAAGGATAAAGGAATTGAGATAGGAAAAACTCACCATGTATCACCTGCCTTTATGGGAGGTGACATGATGGATCCGGCCTTGGAGGCCGTCCGATTCGGATCATACTGCTATAGTGGGGGTCATGTCACATGCATTTATGACAGGCGATCCGTTTCCCACCATTAGGGCCTAAAAGAAAATCCGCTGGTCAAGGACGAAAGGGCTTTTGACTCATTACTAAGGAAGAGTCCACCTTCTCAGGAGAAAGAATCGAGAAATGTATGTGCTCACGTAAAAGAAAAATCTCGTACGTTCGTATATTGAGGTCAATTGCCTTACAATTGAGAATGTGCCAGGATCTGATACATGGGGAATAGATTAAGTATTAAGGACATGGGAACCATCCAACTAATAAAGAAATGAAAACTAGAAAACTTATTAAACGCCTAGTTCCAACTAAACACATAAAGGAAACTGCATCTTGACTCTTCCAACTTCGTGCACTACCCTTGGAAGTCAAATAGTCACCCTTGAAGATCAATAATTAGCTGTGGAAGTTCATCATAACAGCCTCTTGACACGAGGTGGTGAACTAATAGACTTAGATTCAACAATAAGCTTGTAAATCGGCAACAAGGCAATTGATTGACATACGCGAAATTGATAACTTCGCATAATCGACAACTTAAACATCGAACTTCCACAATAAGCAAGTGAATGGGGCCAGTGCGTGGCCAAGGGAAGGGTTCATCAAGTCATATAAGTTGTAGCCGAAATTAGTCTTTGCTTGCATAAACAATGAATGGCTCGAGATTCTACCGATGAAACATGAGTGGAGTTTGAGAGTCGTTTCGTTGTTCCTGCATCACAACTATTGAGTATTATCCACAAACCAAGACTGCAAAGGTTGAAGAAGAAAAACTAGCAATCATTTGAAAATTACGTTAACGGTCTTCACTTTCCACTCGAGATCAAGTCTTGCTACTTGACTTTGCAAACATGGTATTCAGTATTCACCCTCCCTTAACAAGCAACTTGTGCCTTGAACACCAATACTGGACATGGTTGATTGGCGTTGATCAAATTTTGAACAATTTTTTTTTCAATTTAACCCAATTCAATTCCCCTTTAGGATCACAGAATAATCTTCAGTTGCATTATGCAAAGTACTAAGTTTCCCTTTTTATGGGGTCAAGTGATCAGAAGCCTTTTTTTTTTTTTTTGGGGGGGGGGGGGGGGAGGAATGAATTAAAAGGTTTTAGAGGGATTGAATTTGAAAGGAAGGAAGAATGAGGTCCCTCGCAAGTCACGACGGCAATACGACGTCGTTTATCTACGCAGGCTACTAGTGAGTCAGTTCTATCGCGCCGTCCGTCTCTCCTCACATTCATCGTCGTCTTAGCTGCGTTGAACGATCACAGGAGGTGAAATTAGGGTTGGATTCCGGCATCGGGAGAAATGGCAATGGCCGGGCGCATCAGATCGAGCCTCCAGCTCCTCAGCAGGACGAGGGCCGCAGCCGATGCTCTGTCGGGTCAGAGATGCGCTCCTAGCCGCGCTCTGCTGTGCCCTACTTCCTCCAAACCCGAGGTAACTACTGATCAAGAGATAAAAAGGAAGAAATGTGGATTTGGGATCGCAATCTGTTTCGTAGTATCGCTCTCCAAATTTTTCTGTCCGGAATTGAGAAGGTTTGTGTGTGTAAGGATGGGTATGGCGCACATTGGGATTTGATGATCCCGTTTGTCTTTCCTTCTTTTTTTATGTTTTTTTTTTTTTTTTTGCTTTTTTGAGAGATCAGTCGGGGCGTTAGCTCTTTAATCGCAATTTGATCGACCAGGGTGAGTTGGCTGTTCAAGATGATGTGGTTATAGTTTGTGACAATTAGTTTAGTTCAATTACGCTTTGCTTGTCAGGTGTCTGGTTAGCGACGTAGTTTTGCCCAAAAAACAGAAAAAAAAGAAGAAGGAAAATTAGAAGGAATGGGAAGTAAGGAAGCTGCATCACATGGAATTTAATGTTCCGTTAAGAGTTTTCCTGATTGTATGAGGCTTATCAAGTTTATTAACTGAAGTGCATGAGTTTATAAGATCAATTGGTTTCTTCTTGTTTCACTAGCAGCTCTTTTTTATTATCTTGTAGTAGCAGTTTTGGATAATGTTTGATTCTTGCTTTTTCATTTTTGTGAAGTGCTTAAGTAAGACAGGATCTTGTGGGAGATCTCCTGTAAGATGTTGTAGTTTCTAGTTTGACCCATTAGCACGACTTTATCTCCAGCCATCAGTTGCGTGTTTGCATGACTTGATGCAGATTATGAAGTCCGAACTTTCAAAAGCATGTATCTCCATTTCAATTTTCATATGCTGTTTGACATTGGCTTCTAGCAGGCTTCAAGAAATTATTCTACTGATTTGGCAAAGAAGGGTGACAAAGTCAAGGTAACTAAAGTGTAAACTGTTTTCTCTTTCCTATGCTTGGAAGGAGACATCCTTCTCTTCTCTGGGAAATTTTCTAACCTGGGATTGGAATGTTCTCATTGAATGCTCCCTCAATCTGCTTTAGCTATGGAAATCCATGATGGCTTTGATATCCTAGTCAAAACTACCATTCTTATCGGACTCTGTTTTAGTCAATGTAAACTTGAGATGTGTTAAAGTGCAAACAATTGAATGTAGACAACTCTTCCCTAATTATATAAGGTAGGAAAGCTGTTGACATCTGTATAAAACTGGAAAACTGAGAGTAGAGTGATTTAACTTGGTCTTCTACTGCCTGTGTGGCAATGCAGGTGCCTCTTGTCTTATATGGTGGTTCAGGAAACTATGCTTCTGCTCTATACCTAGCTGCAGTGAAGTCTAATGCTTTGGAAAAGGTTGAGTCTGAATTTGTTGACCTGATGGAGGCCTCAGAAAGGAGTTCTACCTTTTCACAGTTTATGAAGGACTTAACCGTTCCTGCAGACACTAGAGTTAAGGCTGTTAATGCTATCTGTGATGAAGCTAAATTTTCAGAAGTCACAAAAAACTTTTTGGGTATGAGGTTCTGCTCTACTTTGTTGGATATGATTACTAATAACTGTTGTTTTTGTTGCCTCTATGATTGGGAATCTTAGTTGGCTTTTCTTGCTTTATACACTTCTCTTGGTCCATTTAATAGAGACTTCTGTATCATAAGGAGAAATACTTCTCGAGCTCATTCTGCATTCATCTGTATATTTGGAGAAACTGACACTTTGGTCTCGCCTCATTTTTCCTTTCTATCAGACTAGTAGCATCCCCCATAATTTGCACTAGGGAAGTAATTGGTGGAGCTAAAATGTCTCGAATATGTGCTGCAATTTCTTTGTGTGTTCTGTTACTACTGATTTTATCCCTCATGTGTATATGTATTGTAAACAATTGGCCTTTGGTTATAGCACTTAGCTTGCAATTGTGACTTAAAAGTTCCTTTTGCAGTTTGGAAGTATTATTCCACTTGTTTGCTAGAAAATGCTCATCGTTGTTATCTGCCTTTCCTTTCTCTTGTTGTAGTTGGTAATGAATTGCTGCATAAACCACCTCTTGAAAACCTTATAGTTCTACTGTCATCATTTCATATTCAGCGACATCTTTTACTAGGGGTTAATGGCTATGACCAGTCTGTGGTCCTTGATATGGCTGATCTGTGTTAAGTAGACTATTCGTCTTTTTTTCATCATGATCTTTAGCATTATAATGTTTTGTATCCATGACCACATTTTTTCATAAAAAAGCCTGTTGTGGCTTAAGTAAATTGACCATGCTGCCTTTCTGGGCTCATTTGCCATCGCTAGTTGTCCCTGAGATTTGTACAATTTGTAGTATATCGAGTATTTATTTATTTATTGACATCAATCACTTACCATTTACTCCACATGGCCGGACTGTACAGTGCCTTCTAGCTGTGTTTTGGTAACCCTGTGGTAGGCTTTTGATTTTAGTTATTATCTTTGGCTGGCTTAATTTCATTACTGCTGCGTTTCGCAGTCAACTTGATTTTGTTGTTTAGATGGCTTAAACATTTGCTTGCTAGTCATCACTGCAATCATAGGGCCATGCATTGTTGGTGCTCTTGATATGATGACCCCCTTTCAATTTTTTTCTCTGTTGCTTTTCCTCCATTTCTGCCAAGTCACCTTTGCGAGAATTCATATGGGCTTCTGCCTTAACTTCTTGATGGATTCAATATGAGCTTCTGGCTTAATTTCCATTACTGCTGTGTGTTGTGGTAACCTTCATGTTGTTTATTTGATGACTTAGGCATGTTTGCTAGTCATCTCTGCCGTGGATTATATAGTCATGTGCATTGTTGGTGCTCTTGTTATGATGGCCGCCTTTCAATATTTTCTCTGTTGCCTTCTCTCCATTTCTGCAAAGTTAACTTTGCGCAATTCCACATTGGCTTCTGCTTTAACTACTTGATTAAATGCCTTCAAAGCTTGAGTCCCTCGGTGATGGGGTTTCTTTCTTCCCCTTGACTGCATCTCTTTGCCATCTGGCTGTAACTATGCTCAATTGTCTTTTCTAGTTCTGCTGGCTGAGAATGGGAGGCTGAGATACCTAGATGACATTGTTAAGAAGCTTAGAGAGCTGACCATGGCACACAGAGGAGAAGTGAAGGCCATTGTGACAACTGTCATCGTATGTAATCTACTTGGATTTACTCTCAGATGCATGTGAACATGTGGTACTATTTATTTGGGTTCAATAATTTGAAGCAGCAGAAGTCTTCCCTCTTTTGTTTTCTTTTAGGCTTGCTGCAAAATGTTATATGATATAAGCCTGCCTCAAGTAATGCAACATCATAATGACAGCTCAGGCAGAACTGTGGAGATGTTTATTTAGTTGAGCCCGTTCAAAAATATTGGCCTAACTCTATTGGTTGAAATGTGGAATAGATTAAAGTGAGGAAGCGATTGTAGTTGCATGGTAGTCAGTTGTAATGGCAGCTTCCATAAAAACTTTTGTGCTGTAATTAATTTTGCCTCGATAACAGCTTGTATCAGTTTCGAAGATAAAATAGCCTTTGATGTCCTAAGATTTTGATTTATAATTCCTGTGAGTTCCTTCACTTTCTTTTTTGTCAATTGTCTTCACTTGCAATTCATAAGGAAAGAGATGCCAAGTAGTTGTTAGCACCAATAGTTTTATGGAGTCTCAGTTTTGAGAATCGCTTTTTTCTTTAGATTCTAATTTGATATGTGCGCTGTAGATTGTCAAGTTGTTACTTGGCCTGGCAAACATACTTTACAAGCCGTTGGAGGTTGCGTGGAAGTTGGAGTATTATTGTTGCTTTTAAAGCTATGAACTGCTGGGTAGACGAAACTGAATTCTATATATTTTTTGGTCCATTTTCATGTCCTTCCAGCCTTTGCCCCCTGAAGAGGAGAAAGAGCTGAAGGAGACGCTACAGGATGTAATTGGAAAAGGGAAGAAAGGACAGCTTGAGCAGAAGGTGCTTGACTAATTTGTATTTTATTCCATTTCAGTGTGTTGTGGCCATTAAAATGGTAATTGATCTGAGTTGCTTGAATCTGGCAGATTGATCCCAGTATTCTTGGTGGGCTCGTGGTGGAATTCGACATGAAGGTCTTTGATATGTCTATAGTGACCAGGGCGAAGCAGATGGAGAGGTTTTTGCGGGAGCCCATCAACGACCTCTTCTGAAGTCTTGTGCTTTTATGCTTGTGAATCAAGTTCCGTCAGCGCTTTAATGAACAAGAAAGGAGCTTTGATGTTTCTTACTTTGCTATCTGTTGCTGGTGGCGACAGCTTTGTTGTCAAATCCATTTTTCCAATAAGAGCTACTCTTTCCCATTTTTTTGGGTCTATTCTACAGACCATCAGTGCGTTGCACATATATCTTAATTGGTGAAGCCGGTTATTGATATTTTTCTGTCTCTTGCTCCTTGGTTTCTTGAGGAGATCGGGATCCACATCACACCTTGAATCACCTGGAAATGTATTATCTTTGAGTGTTAATATGTGCACTTTCGGTTGCTTTATTCTTGTTTGCGTCAGCGAGTTCCCAGCCTTCCAAAAGTAGGTGTGGTGCTTCACAAACGCAGGCGTGATTTTAGTTATTGGATGGACTGAAGAGATGGGGTAAGCTGTAGTCTCTCTTCAATCTGCATTTTTTAATGGGTGCATTTCAGTACAAAGCAGAGACATACCAAATCTCTGCTTGTACTGATGGGTTAGCGGGGATTGATGGATTCCTAGTTGCTCACTTCCGGGTTCCGCTGATGGAATGCAGATCACTTGCGGGCATACACTCGAGGTAAAAAGAGAACAATTTGGAATTACGTGAAATGATTGAAATTATCTTTTCCATGAGCATTCAGCTCCCTGGTGCTTGAATTTCTATTCTTAGCCTGCCTTTTTGACCCCTTAGAAAAGAAAAGAAATCTGTTGAGGGTAAGAGTCACGAATTGGTTGCATAAATTCTTTGGAATTTCCAGGGTGGCCCTTTTTGTCGTTCATCTCTATTTATATTGGAGAGACTTTCAAAGTAGTGCGTGAAACGGTGGCCAGATGATTTAGTGGGAATTTTATTTTAAACAAGGACATAAGGTGATCGATCGATTTAGTCTTAAGTAAGTTTGTCGCTTGCCAGCAGGCCAAATGCGTGCCTCGTGTGACGTATGTGCCTTGTTAGGGCGGCCAGCTTCGTGCCGTGAAATCTTTTAGAAAAATTATCCTGTTGAGCCTATGTTGTTCACCCATTCTAGGTAAAGTTCGAAGAATAATTTAGGCCTGTTGATAACGTTTCGCATCGAGAGGCGTGGATGCGCTCGTTCAAGACGGGAAGGGAGCGACGTTAACGACGGGCTCTTAACATTGTCCGATTTCCTGTCCCTCTGATCGTTTTTGTCGTCGGTCGACTCGAACTTCGCGTGAGCTCCCATTGCTCCAACCGACGAGTATGTCGGCAAGGTGACGTGTCGTGAAGGCCCGACAAGCGGGGGCGGTTCCTTCCCCGACGCAATCGTGGCCGCACGCTCGCTTGTCCACGCTGTTCGCTGCCTGCTGCTCGCACCGTCTATCCATCCGGAGAGTTCCCGCACGTCTCCCGTCCCCTTGTCACGTGCGTGCGTCCCCCGATATCGATCTCCTCTATTTTCTCTCTTCCCTCTCTCCCGCCGTCTTGCTCGAGCTGACGAGGTACCGCCGCCACACTCTCCCATCTCGTTCTCCCTGCAAATCCTTCATCTCCCCGAGGTTTTTTTTTTTCAAGTGGGTCCTCTTGAATTGCGGTTTTTTTTTTCTTTCTCTTTTAATGTATTGGGTTCTTGACGACGGTCTCCGTCGTTTGAATGTTAGGTTGTCCGTTTTTTCGCTGCCCTTCATTTTATCTCGTGTTCGTTGAGATACCGGATTGTTTGGCTGATGGGGGCTGAGATTTGGAGTTGGTGGAGTTGCTCCTCGGTGCCGAGGAGGTTGGAGGAGATGTAGACCTATTCAGTGTCTCGTGCCGTTGGTTCGTACAATTTTCAAAGTGGACCGTCGAAGCGTCTTCTGGGGATGTGGAATTCTTCTGGGTAGATCGCTTGCTGTGTGGGTAGTCCTGTTTTTTAATACTTACCATGAATTTGCTTGTCGAGTGAGTTCGTTTCTTTCTCTTTTGTTTTTCCGGTTAGAGGCTAGAGCTTTTGGTTTGTTCTCCTTTACCGGGGATCGGGTAACCCTGGAGTTTTATTGGGCTCAATCGGTCTCTCCTTGAACTCGGGTTGCAAAAGCTTCTCAATGCTTGTACCTGGGCTAGGTTTCTGTCAGCGCTGGTTGATTGTGTTTGCTAATTGAGCTCATTGTGCTATAAATTTGGGGAAAAATACGAGTGCTTGATGATAGGTTGTTCGCTTTTTCTGCTCTATCTTGCGTATGGTTGTTTTGGTGCAGGAATTGATAAGCTGAGTTGTTAAGAAGTTCAAGTGATCCGCTAAATCAAGAGATATTTAATGGTTCATCATGAATAAGACCTCCATGCTATGTGCTCTCAATCATTTGTGTTTATGTCTGTCTTGATCTTTAGATTAGTCGTCTTGTTCATACACTCATAGTTGCCTGCATGATTGTCCAGGTGAAAACGAGATAGTGATGAATTGCATGACAGCTTGTTTGTTGTTTGTCTAAATGTGCTGCCAGTTATTTTTCCCACTTTTACAGTCTTTGTTACACATCCTTTTGCTTGCTTGGTCTTTGTTTGACTTGTGCAGTTTCTTTCTAAATGATCTATTACTTCTTAGTGGCTTACTTGGGCATAATGCTCCATCCTCTTTCCATATACTTTATACCTTTTATTTATCATTTGAGAAAACACGTCGATTATATAGGCAGTATATATTGGTTATAGTTGCACTGAAGCTTGCCAAGCATGTATATCATCTTTCCTTCGTCTATTATTTTCAGGTGAAGTGCCGATAGCTAGTTGCTCTGGTGGGCACTATCGACCCAGGCTAGGCTAATTTTCTGTGATGCCTACTGAGTGCGGCAGTTTCTTTTACTTCTCCTAATAGTGTCGCTTGTGAAGCCTTGTGCCGTTACGCCTTCCACAGAATGTGGAACTTTGGACCCAACTTTACTGGCAATGGTGGTTCAAAAAGTGAGCATCGACAATCGACTCAAGCTGCGTCAGAATGCTCAGACGATGAGGTCTCTTCCATTATTAGCAGAGATGAAGGTCTGGAGTGTCCTATATGCTGGGAATCCTTTAATATAGTTGAAAATGTCCCTTATGTCTTGTGGTGTGGCCATACCCTTTGCAAAAATTGTATTTTAGGATTGCAATGGGCTGTTGTGAAGTTTCCCACTCTACCAATTCAGCTTCCGCTCTTCATCTCCTGTCCATGGTGCAATCTCTTGTCCTTCCGTCTAGTTTATAAGGGTAACCTTAAGTTTCCCCGAAAGAACTATTTCTTGCTCTGGATGGTCGAGAGCATGAATGGTGACAGAGGGAAATTGTGCTCCTCCGTTTGTGAAGATCATCAGCCACAGTGGTCATCAAACAGTAATCCATCTCTGGGAAGTCGAGCGAGCAGGGGCAACTTGAGGAGGGTGCAACATGTCCACCGTACTGAATCAGCTGGATCAAGTCATGATCAAAATCGCGTTAATGTCTCTCTCAATATGGAAAGAATACATTCTTCCTTGCGGAAATCTCTGGTTTTCTTTGTTCATCTGACCGCAAAGTTCCCTCTAGTTATCATATTCCTCCTCATTGTGCTATATGCAATACCAGCCAGTGCAGCCATCTTGGCTTTGTACATGCTCATCACCGTTCTTTTTGCTATCCCTTCCTTTCTCATCTTGTACTTTGCATATCCTAGCTTGGACTGGCTTGTGAGAGAGATCATCACATAAGAGGCCAGTTGCTTTTGCCTATTTCAGTGTGAATATTAGCTTCCTTCTGCAAAATATACCTTCATACATATGTAAATTTGTCGAAATCTCACCTTCCATGGCATTCTCCACTGCTCATTTTCCGTAAGTCCATGATCTTATTATCGCCCCTATCATCAACTAGGCTCATTGATCACGTGATTAAACTTTGTCATGTCTTTTCTGCAACTCATCAGCATTGTGATCTGATGACCATGGTTGCGACTATCTCATCAGAGAATGATGGGCAACTGCACCTGTATTGAAACTCTTCAGGAATTTGCTGCCAGAGGTTTCTTTGTCTTCTCATTGTGGCGGGGCCCTTATAGAATAAGGTAGAAAGACTCTGTTTAGTGGCTTAATTGATTTGAAAAGCTGTGAGTTTGTATGGAGATCAATGTTAAAAATGAGATAGTTGTTAGATTATGTCGGTGGATATGGTTTGTGGCTTTGTGAAGGAACATTTGATCTGTGCAATTTCTTTTTAACCGGTGTATTGTGAGGAAGTCGGGTCTTTCTTTCTTTCTGTTTCGAGTGATGATGAGTGATTTGGCGATGTCCAACTGTTCAGTGTTGTGACTTCAAGGTTCATTGCTTACCTTGTCGAGGTCATGACCTGATTTCACCAAAATGCAACGACTGCTGTTGATGTAAAGATGATCATTTCCGGAAAACAAACTTCATCCAGACAGCGAATTTGAATTTGTGAATTGGATGGTGATTGGTGGAAGCGTCGTGCAGGAAGGTCCCTGATGTGCTTTCTCAAGTGAGTGTGCTCAGCTTGAAAGTCTTGAGCAGCATTCAGAATTTGCTTTGAGCGAGTAATATTGTCGACTAAGGAAAGATAAAAGGCCATTCAAAATGACATCCGTGCTGCACCGATCCGGCAGCTTCTGCTGTAAATGAACTACGATCGTCAGTTTGAGAGGGCACGTAAAAACTAACTGATGTCATCCAGGTCGACTTTGAATTTGCCCCTCGAAGTGGTAAAGAATGTTTGACTCCTCCAACTGAAGTTCATGGTCATGGCACGTCTTGAGACTGAACGAGTTAGAAGACCAGTAAGACCTTCTCCCGGTCGACAAATCTAAAGCCGCTGCTCGAATATCAGAGCCGACAGTAAATGTAAGACCCGGTTTCGACTCGATCTTTCGATCTGGGTGACTTTCCGTTACCTTGGTCTGCTAAATGGAACCTATGCAACAATGCAACTTGGCCAATACAACAAGAAGATGGCGTTGTACGTTTTGTGGGTAGTTCCTCAGTTGCTTTTATCCTGGAAAGTTCTCTTTCCTTATGAGTTCCATGTATTCTCTGTTTATTTTTAACGTCCACATAATCCCTTGGAAGATCCAGGTAGGATAGGACATAGCAATTCAGATCGTCCACGTGTCGAAAGCAGAGCCTGGAAATTCCATTCACCCACTGGGACCTGCAAAAAATGCACCCCACAATAAAATTTCCTCCTCTGCCTGCTCACTATTTGGTGCAAGCGAAACTGAAGCCCAACGAACGGTGCAATTGCATGAAAAAATGGCGGCGACCGTTGCTGTTGCTCGTCCAAAATCCACTCCTTTCCAGAATTTAAGCTGTCTCAAGGAACAAAACTCGAGCTTTCTCGTTGGGTCATTGAAGGGTGTCCCCTTGCAGCTAAAACCAAGAAAAGAGGGCAGAAGTCTCACCACTTTGGTGGTTGCTTCGGCCAGTGCGGCAGCCGAGGCTGCCTCGAGTAGTAGCGGTGGCGGCGGGAGGTTTTATCTGAACTTCACAGGGTTTCCTTTCCCCCTTGGCCCTTTTCTCAACAGGCGCACCATTAGGACCGAGGTTAGCTTTTCTGTGATCCTCCATTTAATTTGTGACTTCTATTAGCTTTCTACTCATATTAGCCCCAATATCTTCCTCTAGTGAATTTTGGACATTAGATGATTTATGGCCCTGGAGCAGATTTCACAGTCATTGGCATATTAGTTATTCAGTTGTACAATCATTTTTCCCTTCCATACTGTCCTTGGAATTGGTTGATAAAAAGAAAGCTGTTTATAAATAATAATAATAATAAACTGTCCTAGGGGTTCGTTGAAATGAAGAGGTCAAGTGGGTAAAAGAGTTATGGTTGGGGAATTTGAAGAAATAAACAGTGGAATGCACAGCGATGTAAATTATTTGGCATTACTTGTCTAATGATATGTTCTGCTCTGCTGAATAGTGTACGTTCATAGAGCAAATGATGAAAAACAAGGAAACAACGGCCTGCAGAATTTCATTCACTTTATCACTTATGAAACAGCACAACCTACATGAGATTCATACTGATAGGTATTGTCGGCCCTCATTGCAAAATCCTCCATTATTGTTATAGTTGCTGGAAATTGTTATCCTTCTCTCTGGGTGTTAAAGAAGTATAAACAGCACTGTACGATTGATGAAGAGTTTTAAATCTGTAGCAGAATGCCAACATCGGCTAGTTTGATGAAATTGTTGCTGTTATCTTGCTGATTCTCACATATTAAGAATCATTTGTGCCCAGGCAGTGAAGGGATGCATATGGCTATTTGAACAAGAGCAAGCACTGGGCTTTAGCAGCGTCTCTACAAATATCCGGATGACAGTTATCAAGCTCAAATCTGGAGGATTATGGGTCCATGCACCCATTGCTCCGACGAAGGAGTGTATTGAGGTTAAATCTGGTTTACTAGTTATTCATTTACTTGGTTTGCGAAACCATATGTTCAGACTCCTCGCATTTCTGCCTCTCTCTATGGAAGCCTCAGACTTTTAAAAAGCGTTCTGTTTCATAAGAGGAGGAAAAAAACCTGGAAGATATGTATATTTTTCTAAGGGCATGATAACAACTGCCGAAATTCTTGATTTCTTTGGTGCTCTTCCTCTTCCTTCTATCCTGATATTGTTATTTCTGGGTGAACTTGTTTCTGACTGAACACGAGCATCATTGGTAAGAAAGGTGTCTCTATAGATCAATCTTGCATAGCATGGTGGTGATTGTTGACTAATGACTTAGGGATGCAATGAAGCCAAATACACATCGTAAGTTTATGCAAGGCCATTGAAAGAGAGGAAAGGTCAGAAATTTACCCCGACAAGTTCTTAAAACATGAGAAAACCCTTATACGTGTCCAATGAACATTATGTAGCATCTAAATACACTGAGGAGATTAAGAACAAAACTCTTCCAAGATCTCTTCCTTCAGTATCTGCATGATGACATCTCCTTTCTGCATTATTTCACTCAGGAATTTTGAATTATTCTTATGCTTTCAGAATTTGGAAAAATGCAGATTGGCCTGAGAAGTGTGAACTCTAGATTATGTAAAGAAAACCGCCCAATTCAATCACCAAAGTTGGCTGAAGTTTATCTTTTGGCAAGGGATCTAGTTGCACCCAAAAAAATAAAATAGAATTCAGAAGCTGTTCTAACCTTGATTTCTATTCTTGATACGTGGTTATTTATGATACCAATGCACCTTCTGACAGCATATTTCCTTTCCTGTTGCCAGCTTGTGAAGGAATTAGGGGCCCCGGTTGAGTATATTGTCCTGCCTACATTTGCATATGAGCATAAAATTTTTGTTGGCCCGTTTTCAAGGAAATTTCCAAAGGCCAAAGTATGGGTAGCACCAAGGCAGTGGAGTTGGCCACTTAATTTGCCCCTAGAATTTTTTGGAATATTTCGTGCTAAAACATTGAAAGACGGGGATTTGTCAACGCCATGGGCTGACGAGATTGAGCAGAAGGTCTTGAGCTCACCGGAAGTCGGTAATATTCATCACAAATGAAATTCCTACTATCTTCACTTTGAAGGGTTCCAGGAGGAACTGATTTTCCTTTTTGTAGTGATTACAGGAATTGGGCCATATGTTGAGGTAGCCTTTTACCACAAGCGCACGAGAACTTTACTTGTAACTGATGCTGTAATATTCGTCCCTAGAAAGCCACCAGAATGTATTAGCAAAGAGTCCTTGTTAGCATCAGCGAAGAATGGTTTGGCAGTGAAGATCCTGAGTAAGGGGAAGGAAGTGCCAGAGGAGCCTGTCATCGACAATAAGTTGAACCGTCAAAAAGGTTGGTTCATTCTGTCTCAATTTATTTGCCTCCATGATATATCAAGAGATTTGGCAGCTGCAATTCGAGGTTGTGTTACAAGTATCTCAAAGAAAATGAGGCAATGCCAAAAAAAACTGCAGGGTGGGAAAGAATGGTCCTGCAAATTTTGTTTCTCGGTCCATCCAATCTTTTGGAACCAAATGCCAGCTTTTCTCAGATGTCACAGAAGCTGATTGTTTCACCCATTGTGAAGACACTAGTCTTCAGCAAGGTCCCTGAAAAGGTAAATATAACCCTTGTCTATGCAACTTTCCTCATAGATTGAATTTGTGCTTAAATAACCCTTGTCTATGCAACATTCCTCATAGTCAGAATTTGTGCTTTTTCCTTATTGTATGCCAAAGTGAAGCATACTGATCGTGCCATAACCGTTCGAGTATAGGACCTACGGATGTGTTTAAATAAAGCCTATTGAAAAGTGTGGAAACCGTTTTGAGAACCTTGTGGCGTGACTATGTTAAATAACTAATCAAGTAATTATCCATAAATTTCAGGTTAGAGATTGGATTGACAGTATTGCACAGGACTGGAGATTCAAGAGAATAATTCCTGCGCATTTTGCTGCACCAATAAATGCCAGCAGGTCCGATTTCTTGGCTGCATTTGTATTTCTGGATGATCTGTTGGGCGAGCGGTACGTGACTCGACCATCGCTCTCTCTCCTGTTCGCATCCCTTTTGGGGAAGGCCGCTAGTTACTTCCCTCCAGATGACATGAAGACCCTGTCATCCCTCGACCAGTTTTTAGTCTCTGTCGGAGCCGTGAAGAAGACCGTCTCGGGGAGGAAACAGCAAATACGAATATAAACCTTTACATGTAAACTGCTGTCGTCAGCAAAAGTTCTCATCTGTGAAAAATTGTTAAAGCCCTGTATACTTAAAAGTTGACGGGATATTTTTCATGCCATCTACTCAGAAAATGAAAGAGAGAAGTGTAGTTACCAGAAACTTGTTTAGCATTTTTTAGTGAGACAAGATCAATCCCTAGAGTTCAACAGTTACTGCTAAAAATTTATTCGGCCCCGTGCATGCACTCGAAGTCGGCCTTCTGTCTCGAGTTCTGACTCAGAAAACGGATTAATGAGGAAAAAAGAAGAAGCGGTTCTTCTAACAGCCGTGAGATTGTCTTATTCCGAGGATAAAATACTATTCTGAGCGTACCGGTCTTTTGGATAGCGATGACACATTCTGTACATGAACATTTCCCTTAAGGCTAAGTAAACACGAGCTTAATGATCGAATTGGCCAAGAAATGACTGTTTTTTTATTATATTTCCCGATTAAGATTACCTTTGGATTACGACTTTTAATTCCCACTTCATGTTTTAGACAACAAATCCAGCAAAATTATATTCTGTCCAAAAAGAGAAAATAAATAAAACTAGGCAATCCGGCACAGAATCCTTCAACAAATGGAACTTGCCCGTTACGCACGCGAAAGAGCCCGCCTCCACTTATTAAAGCCACAAAAGACTTGCCCGCACGATCATTCCATGGCAAAAAAAACTCGTATATCTCTCTCTGTCTCATACATGAAATCGATACAACAAAAGGTGGGACTCGGACAATATCCTTTCTGCTTCGTTTCAACTTTGCTCTGGCGTTAGGCAGTCCTTGCACGCACAAGTTCAAAGGTACGTTAGCTAGCACTTGCTTGAATCAAAGATGGGCCTATAGAGCCATTCTTTCGTTTTCGCTGGTGTTTTCAAAACCGTATCAGAGGTTGAACCGGATCCCTAAGTGGTAGGGGTGGGGAGCCAGTTCAACCGGGAAAAACCAAGGTCAGGTGCCCAGTTGATGGTTGGTCCCATTTGGATTTCGAAACCTGATTGGCCTCGTAGCATTTGAGAGCACTGCATACGTAGTAACGTCTCATTGCTGTGTTCCTCTAATCTTGCTTAAGCTAGGCTGGTTTCACCGGATTTTTTCACAGGTTATTCAGCAATCAATCGCTTTTTGAGAGCATGTGTGCCTCGTTTTTACATGTGAGAATTCTTACTGGTTCTTTTAGAGGATCCTAGAAGAGTGACCCTTCTTCTGAGTGGAAATCATCTTCCATTGATAATTCATGCGAAATGGAGGTTGTTCTGATCAGTAGATAGATACACCACGTATGGAAAGTGGAAAGTCAATTCGTACACAGTTTATTTGCCTCACTGTGTTCCGATTGACATGCGGTATGGTGTGCCTTATGGCAGTTTTTTGTTCTGTTCGACCTTGATAGAGGGTCTAAAACCAATACGCTATTATAGGTTAGTGTATACTTTCTTCTTTTCAAAATTCTAAAACTCTTGCATAGAATAAAATTTCTTTTACAATTCGATGAGTAGAATAAGGCAATATAGATCTCTAGATTTAAAACAGCGCCACCAGCTCACTTCTCAGGCAGACAGACTTCAAACAAGGCAATTTAAAATGTTTGAGATCAGGAAATTTAAGGTTCTAACACGTCTTTCTTCTGCTGTACTAATTAAACAAACCGTATCTCCAACTGCAATGTCAAATTATGGAACGCCTCTGTTGCCTTTCCTCGTATAGCGTTTACCAAAATTGCATGTCCTGCAGTTATTCTTTAATCCATTCTTGTATCATCATCTTATTCAACTGATATCTAGGAGCTCGCGGTCATTGTCCTAGCTCCAAAGTTTTGCTTCAACAATATCTCGGGAGTTTATTCAATGACTTAAGCCTCCATCACTCGCAATCACTTTTGAATTTTTCCTTTTATTAAAGAAATATTGTTTTGCAACAGGGATCATATACATTCCGTCTTGTATATTTTCTCCTCGTTGAATGGCTGAGGAGTGCATAAAGTCCCCCACGACCTCAGAAACAATCAAGACAGATGAAGGAAATTCTGCAGGAAAACCGAGGTCCTCAAGAAGTGGAAGGACCCCTCACTATCTCAGGGATCCAGGGAGATCATGCCATGAGCATTGCAAATATGGAGGGACACAGATATTCAGAACAAAGCCAAGAAATCTGATGCGTGGGAAGATGTGCAGGAAGATACCCGATGAACTGCTTTTGGCAGAGGATGTGGTCGTGCCAGGTTCGGCACAGAAATCGATGATTAAGCTCAATATTCTGTCAAATTTGGAAAGCCAAACTTCTGATATAGCTGATGTGGCCAAACAAGAAGGACCGGTCCCTGAACATGCTGGGGTCAAGTCTATCGCAAAAGGGGAGAAGAAATCAGAGTTGAAATCTTCACGCAGCTCAGAAGCCCACTTCTCCGATCTGCATAGAATAATGAAACCAGGCATGGCATCAAGTGGAACAAAACAAGTCTCTCTGGAAGCCTCAGCGATGTTGTCATCAGAAAAATACTCAAGGCTGATGAAGACAAAAATGGAACCCAAGCCAATGTCATTGCCTGGCTCATCGAGACATTCGAGCAACAAGAAAGAGAATAGCATCACGACAAGCCGGGACACTAGGACCTACAAAGTAGCGGCAAAGAATCTGCCAGTATCCTCAACTACTTCTAATTCCCTAGAATTTTCTTCTCGATCTCCAAGCATAAGACTGAGAAAGGGCATAGCAGGTAAAGTTATATCCCCTCTGAAGAATCAGAACAAGGAGCAAAATAGTGCCAAGAATGCTGAAGTGCAAATCCCCAAAGAAGTGGCAGTCCAGGAGAAGACCCTTTGTGTCGTTAACGAGGAGAATGAGCATGTACCTTCAGAATTTACTTCTACCACAACCACTATTGCTGTGGATGACCAAAATGGAAGCGCTATTAAAATGTCTCCAGATCGATCCTTGTTACTGCCCCAGCATCTATCTCTCCCAAAATGTCCATGTCCAACATCTCATGAAGAAGAATTCCATGAATCTTCTAATTACACAGACGATGAAGGAGAAGGCTCCTGTGATTCTGGTCATGGTGAATCTGATGGTTCGGTACGAGCAGGGACTCCACAGAGGCCACCACAAGATAGGACAAATTCCGCAAAAAATGAAACCTGTAAAGCTGCGAATCTTAGTGTGAGGAACAGCAAAGCGATTGTTGGCACTCAAGCTGAAAGCAGTAGTCTGAGGAGGCTAAACATTAAAAGAGGAAAAGCTTTTGGAGAGAACCAAAATCTGAAGGCTGATGCCAGAAGGAGAACCTTCAAGAGGAGAGAGGAAATTAAGGGTGGCAAGAATAGCAGCTCGCCGAGTTCCATAAAAATCACCTTGAAACATCAAGATGTCCGAGAGAAGAAAGAAGGGCAGAAATTGTTTAACAATATGATTGAAGAAACAGCAAGTCAACTAGTTAAGACCCGGAAGAGTAAGGTGAAGGCTTTGGTTGGTGCTTTTGAAACACTGATCTCCCTTCAAGATCCCAAAGACTTGGCGAAGTAGGCAATTGACAGGTACGTGTAGAGACATTGCACAGTTTGGCAACGAAGTAAGTCCAAAAATACGGAATCAAAGACATGAGATTTACTTAGATCAACAACGATGCTGTAAATCACACAATTGAGTGCTTGGATTGGTCTTTAGTCTTTTTTGTTTTCTTTACTGTGATATTTCAGTGTAATGGAAATGCTGTCAGCTTGATAGCTGGCACCATAAATGGTAACCTTAAGGTGTAAATTCATTTAGTTGCATCCATTTGACTTTACTTTGGATCTTTGAAGTACTTACTTTAGCTGCACATCATTCCTTCGTCTTTAGTGTTCTGCATCTTCTTCTTCCTCTAATGTGAGTTTATGTTTCCATGCTCTGCCTCCGAATAAGCTTTTAATCTTAAGTTGGTTTTCTACCTTTCCTTTTCTTGCGTAATTCGCCCTCATAAGGAGATGATTGTGCTGTTGACTTACGTTGCTGTAAGTACCCCTATGCACACTTAGAATTACAAAAAGAATTCCAATAACAATTAACGTGTATAGTCCTCCATGTTACAACTGGGCGAAAGTTAAATCTGCTTAAAGTTGATCTGATGATCTGTCTGTGTATATTAGCTTTGCTGTCAAATCAAGTACTGTTGCCGCTGAGCTCGAATTCCATCATTCAAAAGGTCATATAGATTGAAGATCCGCACCTGTTTAAAATTTGGATTCCCATGTCTTATGTCTTGCAAACAAACTCCTGGACGGAGACACGTACACTTAAAATATTCTTATATCAATTAGCTTCGAGCTATATAACTACCAAATTGAACTCGAGTAGCTGATACCCAAGCTTTTTTTTTTTTTTTTTTGGTAAAGACTGATACCCAAGCTTTGATTACTCACATGTACAAGTATCACACTCTCTCACCAGAATAACCAATGGCATACTGACTGTAAACATGCAAGGATTAGATGAATTATCTAGATAATCACAAAACAAACATCAGTTAAAGCATGATCTTTTCTATGACAAAGAAAGCTTGAAGATTCAGCAAAAAATATGTGCACCATGAAGATCACACATTCTGCTCCAGGTCTGCCTTTTCTGCATCAAAGTCCAACCCCGCAATCCTCATTGGCCCAATGTTAACTGCAGTACAAATGAAGAATAAGTGATTTAGCTTAACCAAGAACAATAACTTGCATTGCAGGTAGACTCCAAGTTTGATATAAGGAGCTATTACTGTAAATAAACACATTGCAGCAAAAAGCTTGATGGAAGAAACAAGAGTTTAAAAGTCACGAGAAGCATTTCTGTTGCCCATGATATTATGCTAATATTATAGTAGTTGGCGATCATATTCAATCAGAGCATGGTTAGCGATACGAGGGAAGACACGAGACACATAAAGTGGAGGTATGTCTCATTTGAAGATGCCACTGCTTAAAGGAGAAGTTCAAATATCTAAGCCGCCATTACAACTTATGGTGGACAATCCATCATGCCCAAACAAAAGGTAAATTGAAGTTAAAGCGTCTCTCTTATTTTATAGGGATAAAAGATAACAAGCATTCAGCTCTAAGCGGTAATCCACAAGTCATGCAGCTGGCATACTAAATGATACAGAATTAACACTTCCAACACAGTACAGCGTTGACGATAATAACAATGAACCACTTAATTTAGCTACAAAAGTATATAAGCCAGAATGGTTACCAACAGCATCAAGTCCACTTAATTTTGGCATAAACTTCTTGATATGGTCCTCTGCTGCCTCCTCAGCTTTCAGGGTCTCACACTCAAAAGAGACCACAATCTTGCTCTTTTGATGTTTTTGCTCCAGTAGACCTGCCACGTCTTCATCCCAACTGCCCAAAAAGATGTGTGGATGATACCAACAAGGTTGACATCATAAATAGTATCAATAGCAAAACATCCCAACTACATGAGAAGCAAAAAACCGCACTAGAAAAGGTTCCAGTCAAACCAACAAATTTTCTTCCAAGAAACCTCCAGTGATATAATTCAGCAAAGGTGGTGCACGCTTTGTCTTGAACTTAAATCAGAGAAGCACCATCCCAGAGCGAAAACCGACAGGAAAGCCAATACGCAGAGATTACTATTGAAATGGAACAAAAGTGCCTCTCTGAAGTATCCAAGTCCAGATAATTTTCTTAGGGACGCTCACCCGTGAGCACAATCTATGCTATGAAACCGAGCAGCATCATGGCCCTTGCACTCCACCACCACAGTTCCTTCTTGTTTGGTCTGTCAACATTAAAATTAGTACTGAGGCAAGACTATCCGGAAAAAGGGGTTGAAACCATTCAAAAGTCTAACATGAAACGTAGAACAAATTTCTCCTACTTTGTA
Source organism: Melaleuca alternifolia (assembly GCA_019926035.1). NCBI lineage: Eukaryota > Viridiplantae > Streptophyta > Magnoliopsida > Myrtales > Myrtaceae > Melaleuca > Melaleuca alternifolia. The sequence goes on along the minus strand of JAGKPW010002416.1, from coordinate 977,988 downwards.
GTCCGTGATGGTGAGTTTGATCAGGCGGTAATCCTCACCCCTGCTGCATTCCCTTTCGCACGCCAACTCTGCCCATGAAAAAAGCTTTGCACAGCAATTTTTCAACACGTAACGCGCTAACGAAAAAAAAAAAAAGAAACAAGAAAAGGCAGACACAGAGAGAAGGAAGTGGGAGGGTTGAGCACCAACCAGTGCCATGGAGGCCATAGCAGATGGAATGAGGGAGGTGGATGAAGTGGCCTGAGATGGAGCCGCAAGGGAGAATAGCTATTGAGGCCACCCCCTCTTTCACCTCCCCTTGTTCCGATTCTCCTCCCCCTCGTCCATCTTCGCCCGCTGCAAACAGTAACCAAAATCACGACACGATGGACGAGACAAGTTCTTGATGCAAACTGCAACGAGAAGAGATGACAAAAAGACTTGCGATCCTCAACAAAGAGACGAGCAGCGATTCACACTGCCACCCACCCATATGAACTTGCTCGCTGGATGAGAAAAAAGTTAGCGCCTTTTGTTCTTGCAGTCCGGTCCTACGATATTCCAACGCCGACAGCGGACGGTGCGGGACGTCAGGGCATCAAGGGAACATCTGCCTCAACGGGCACGCGCCGAGCGAGACAAGGGAACTCTCTTTCTGCTCAGCACCTCTTTAGGCTTTAAATTCCACCAAACTACCGATTTTCTCGGCATGAATAATTTCTATTTCAGAATAATTTTTTTTAAAAAATAGCTTTAATAAAGATAAATAATTTATATTCCAGAAATAAAAATCCGTTGGATAATAAAAAAAATTATTTATATTTTTGTTTCATTTTAAAAATAGAGTTTGCAAGATATTCATTTCTATAAATTTCAAATTCTTATTATTTAGTGCAAAAAATTAACAAATTTCATATCATATTTTCTATTGATTCACTTTAGACGCGTTAAGTGATACTTGCGCAAAAAAAAAAAATTTCAACCTAAAATAACCCCATTAGGAAATACATTACAAAAATTCGAGATGGAGAGATGGAATATTGTGATAATGTTGCATCGATTGTGTTATGGTGTGTAATTCAGTAAGAGAAACAATTCGTGGATTTCTCATTCTGGAATAGAAACCACAAATTTTCTGTTTCTGAAGTCTTGGCCATACTTATTTATGGAACAAAAATACATTTCAGAAATAGAAAAAAGAAATTTTTCTACCAAACGAATTTCTATTTCAGAATCAGAATGAATTCTGAAACAAAAAAAACTTTTTTTGGAAGCCCTTATCATGCAGGCCCCAAGTAGCCCGAGATTCTCAACCTCGATGTACTGGAAAATGATTCTAATGAAACGACTCTTCAACTACGTCTTAAATATGTATATTTATATTTAAGATATTTAATAAGATAGATGATGATTTTATATTTCATAGGATAGAAGGTAATTAATAAGAATAAACCTCCCCACATATATATAAAAGTGTTTTTCTTTTCCTCATTTGAATCATCTGACAATAGAATAATTAAAATATATTTACTCTTAAAACTTCTATCCATACACTTTCTCTTTATAAACTAAGGAGATTAATGAGTGACAAGCGACCCATAGAATCAAAGGAAGCCCAAGTTGCCGCATAGTTTCAATCTCAATCGTCCGACACAAATGTGATTATGCATGGAAAACATTAGGGGGTTCTCTGATAAAGTTAAGGTGACTGTAGTGAGTAGAATCAATCCTTTTTTAACCTCTTTAGTATTTATTGATGCAAGGTCGTATAAGGGAGGCTCAAGCTCCTTAGCAATATGCGGTGGTTTTCATCTTAGTCTAAGATGCAAAGGGGAAATTACTTATCTGAAATATGCAGAGAGAAAATATTGGTGAAATGTGGAGATGCTATTAACATTCGTCATTCAAAAGACAGGTTCAAAAACGATTTGAACATCGCTCGTTTTTCTCATGTATGCTCTTCACATTGTTCTTTACAGTGCATTGGCCGTCACCAAGCACCTGGTGCATGCCCAAGTTCCCGGTGGAAAAACCAGTTCCCAAACATAAAGGCAAGGCAACAATAGAAACGGAATACAGAGTATCTCATCAGGCATGCGTTTGTGAAAGAAACCGGGACGAGCCCTACTGAAACTCGAATCTTCAAAGAGCGAAAATCCTGTGCTTCTCTATGTGAACTCTTGGAGGATTATCTCGCATTATACACCGATGAGTGGAGCATATATTAGTTACAGAAGTTTCACTGGCATTAGGCCTGGTCCTTCCCGCCGAAAAGAAAAAGGAAAGGCGTGAAACCTATACACTTTGTTGTATAAGAACTGATTCAGAACCTTAAACAAGGGGAGATTACTCAAAACAGTCAGACGGGAGGCAAGAGCGCTTCTTGGTCTCCTGTAGCGGCTGTATCCAAGTCACCATCCTGTTTCCTGAACACCAACTTTTGCTGAGGCAGTTGACCATTGGCAAATGCTGTAACTTCTGTGTCTATTACGATGGTGTCTTCGTCCTTGAAGTCCCCCCTCAAGATGCCCTTGGCGAGTTCATTTTCGATGTGCTGCTGAATCACCCGCTTGACCGGCCTCGCGCCGTAGTTTGGATCATAGCCAAGACTCCCAAGCAGCTGGATAGCTGCATCCGTCACTTCTAGCTTTATTTTTCGATCTGCGATTCTCTTCTGTACACGCTCCAACTGTTGACAGAACATGAATAACCATGAGCATTTCTTATAATCACAATACCATCTGAAGCCAACACGCTGCATTGAGAATGGTACAGGACGTTGCAATATGTACTCTCTGAGTACTTCAACTGTTAATTAGATCAGCTGTAAAAAATTTATTCATGCTACTATTTTTCACGTTCTTTAAGGAAGAGAAGCCCCAAAATTTATCAGTGATTCCATCACATCTTATCACACAAGTCGGAAAACCTCTTCTCTACAAACCAGATATTAGGAAATTGAAATATGAGAGCCAAGAAAACAAGAACGAAGGCATAGTCCTAGCAAACAACAGCATGTTGTCAGATTTCTAAAGCGAGACAAAAGGAACAAACATCATAACCTTGTTGTGAACCACATGAACTTGTTTGTTCTTGAAGAAAACAAAATGGAGAATGCTATGCCACTATAGATATAAACCACAAACTACATACCTGTAATCTCACAATGCTATTGATCTGCTCACGTTCCAGAGGCTGGAAAACAATATACTCATCAACCCGGTTCATAAACTCCGGGCGAAAGATAGACCTCGCAGCATCCATTACCCTCTGTTTGATGGTCTCATAAGCAGTTTCCTTGGGTAAAGTATCATCATCCGTATTCAGAATGTACTGTGAACCCACATTCGAAGTCATAATTATGACTGTGTTAGTGAAGCTCACAGTCCGACCCTGTGAATCAGTCACCCTCCCATCATCTAATATCTGAAGAAATACGTTAAATACATCAGAGTGAGCTTTCTCTATCTCATCGAAGAGAATGACAGCATAAGGTCTTCTGCGAACCGTTTCTGTCAATTGACCTCCTTCCTCATACCCTACATAACCCGGTGGAGCACCTATTAATCTTGAAACTGCATGCTTCTCCATGTACTCACTCATATCGATTCGTACCAGCGCTTCCTCAGTGTTGAACAAATAAGCAGCAAGGGCCTTTGCCAACTCTGTTTTCCCAACACCTGTGGGACCCATAAACATAAAACTAGCGATAGGTCGGTGAGGATCTGACAATCCTGCTCGAGACCGCTGAATTGCTTCTGCGACTGATCTTACTGCAGGATCTTGACCCACAACACGCTTATGCAATTCTTCTTCAAGATGTAATAACTTCTCCCTCTCTGACTGCTGCAGCTTGGAGACTGGGATACCAGTCCATTTACTAACAATTTCAGCAATATCACTTCCTGTCACTTCTTCTCTAAGCATAGATTTTCCAGAGCGCATGTACTCATCTAGCTCTTTTTCCGCATCTTGAAGTTGGCGCTGTAATGAAATTAGGCTCCCGTACTTCAATTCAGCAGCACGATTAAGGTCATACTCCCGCTCAGCTTGCTGGATTTCGAGATTTACTCTGTCAATCTGCATATAAATAAGCAGACAATTCAATTTCGTAGCAAGTAAGTTGCAATATATTACAATATCACATCTTAACGAGTAAGATTAGTTTCAATGATAATTTCCAATATGATGGAAATCCAAACTCAGCATCAAGGATGAAAACATAGAAATGTAAAAACACAAGAAAAAGATTTATATGAATCAATCCCCCTAGTGACTCACGGAACCCTCTGAAGAAAATTATGTACACCAAATTGACAATGAAGAGAGGAAAAATGCCATACCTCCTCTTTGATGGACTGTATTCGCGTCATGACAGACTTTTCATGCTCCCATTGCTCTGTAAGCTGAGCTTGTCTTTCCTTCAAGAGAGATAACTCTGCCTCAAGGCGGCTGAACCTATCTTTTGAAGCCCTGTCCGTATCATTTGCTAGTGACAGCTTCTCCATCTCCAGCTTCAAGACTGATCGATTAATCTCATCAAGAGCAGTTGGTTTCGAAGTAATTTCCATCTTAAGCTTAGCAGCTGCTTCATCCACTAGATCAATAGCTGAAATTGCAAGAATATCATGTTTTCAATCTTCCTTGAGAATTCCTTCAAATGATTACAATTTAAAGCCATCTAAAAATAACCTCGCACAATTCTATTTCAATTAAACATATCTTGAACTAACATAGAACTTTTAATAAATTCTTAAGAGTTCAGCCGCACTGTCCTCTACAATGCTTTTGTTCCTTAATGAAACTCCGTTTATGGTAAGTATTACCTATTCCAAATTGTAAAAACCCAGAGAGAGAGAGAGAGAGAGAGAGAGAGAGAGAGAGAGAGAGAGAGAGAAGGGAAGCAGGGAACAATGCAGCGCATTGTGATATTGTGAAAGACATCGACTGTTGTGTTTCTCATTTGCAGAATGAGCTTTCAGTGTTAAAAATTAGCAATCTAAATGACATATGGATGCAGCCGGAAAGATTAGATAAAGGGAGCAGGGTCAGTGCAGCCAGCTAGAAGAACTATATATAGCGCACTACCCAGTAGGAAAAATTTGATGGCTCTTCATGGAATAGAACCATCACCTATGAATCTACATGCTATCTATTCCCAAAGCTCCAATTTAGAAGAATGCTCCACTCAAAATATGTAAGCCAGTCGAGAAAATGCACTTTCTACCATGAAGGGAACTGTAGTACTGGCAGCCTTCTAAAGAACCAGACATGTAATCAGCATGAGGCAGATTAGTAGTGAAAATAAATATATTCTTACAGTTCAAAATGTACCTTTGTCAGGTAAAAATCTGCCACTTATATATCGGTCAGAAAGAATTGCTGCTTCTACCAGTGCACTGTCAGATATTCGGACTCCGTGATGCAGCTCATATCTTTCACGCAATCCCCGAAGTATTGATATTGTGTCCTCGACCGAAGGTTGATCCACATAGACTTGCTGGAAACGGCGCTCCAAAGCCGGATCCTTTTCGATATACTTGCGGTACTCATCAAGTGTAGTTGCGCCAATACAGCGCAATTCCCCTCGTCCAAGCATTGGCTTCAATAGGTTGCCAGCATCCATTGCACCATTTGTAGCACCTGCAACAAGTTATATCACAATCTTCATAATCTAAATGATGTCAAAGAAAAGAGCTTTCTAAGGGAAGAAGAGAGGATCTTCCAAAATCCTAAACGAGCTGGCCATTGACTACTGATACAAAATTCCACTGGAAACTCGTAGAATTCTCTAGGAAATTGGGATTATGGCTTCAAATTAGAGCCGCAAGAAGTATCAGTACAGCAGCATATATTTTAAAACAGAAATTCCAGACATCTGCCTGGCACGTACACTACCTGCACCAACTACCGTATGAATCTCGTCTATAAAGAGGATGATCTGCCCTTCAGATTCAGTTACTTCCTTCAGTACAGCTTTTAGCCTATCTTCAAATTCCCCTCGATATTTTGCTCCAGCTATCAGGGCACCCATGTCAAGGGATATAAGCTGTGAAATTTAAGTTAAGGTCAACAATCATCATAGCAAACAAGTAGGGATGCGCACAGCCCATTCACTATCCCAAGAATTATACAAGCACAATGGCACAAACACAATGATAGGGAATTTTCTCCAACAAAAAAAAAATTAAATAAAATACGCACCTTACGATCCATCAAAGCCTGTGGTACATCACCTTGCACAATTCTCTGGGCAAGTCTGTCAAAATTTTCACGTGAAATTGCAACAATTATTTAAAAAATCATGCCTTCACTGTGGTACAGCAACAATTCAATTCAATGGTAACTGCACAAACTCAAACTTAAATTAGAGTTTCTTTGTTGACAGGTACTAACTTAGACAATCATAAGATCAGAAACTTGGCACAGCAGTAGAGAATTGACAAACTGAGTTCTGTCTAATAATGAAACCAATTAAGTAGCTAAGCCTACAGTAGATCAAAAGTCCCAGCTCAGTGCTACTTCACAAAAAATCTACATCTCTACAGGTACTTACCCCTCTGATATTGCAGTCTTCCCAACACCAGGCTCACCAATTAGCACAGGATTATTCTTGGTTCTCCTGGAAAGAATTTGAATGCACCTACGTATTTCATCATCTCTTCCTATGACAGGATCAAGCTTTCCAGCCCTTGCCATAGCTGTCAAATCCTTCCCATATTTTTCCAGAGCTTCGTACTTTCCCTCTGGATCTGCAGTAAGTAACTCACAGCATGAGATTCACAGAGAAAGACACAAGACGAAATATATACAAAAAAATTCCGAAGACGGCTGCATGAGATGAGGTTTTAGATGTTGCCAAGCTTGTTACAATTAAACTTAGGCACACACTCTCCTGCTAGTCCCAAATAAAAAGTAGACAAATGCCACAAGAATAGAGGAGGCAGTTCTAAATTCCTCTTGACAATGCACGATACATGTAAAGGGCCCCAAAATAATGATGATGAATATCGAGACAAAAAAAAAAAATTGCTGACTTTCTCCACTACCTCCACATAAAATGAAGAAGGGAAATCAACACATAAATTGGGTTTCAGAGTCACCTTGATCAATTACAGATTGTCGTCCTCTTATTGCTTCTATTGCAGATTTCAACTTCTGTTCAGTAATTTGAAAATCCCTGAACAGTTGTTTTCCAAATCGTGGATCCTGTGCAAAACCAAGAACCAAGTGCTCGACAGAGATGAATGAATCCCCATACTCTTTCTTAAATTCCCTAGCCCGATTAATCAAGGCTTCTAAATCACGTCCTAACATTGAACCAGCTGACTCGCCAAGAACCTGCAGCAGGTTAAACGGAAACAGCTATTAATTAAATACGTATCAAATAGGCCAAACAGTCATTATCTGTCTCCATTAAAGCTGAGAACATCAGGTTATGTTAAATCCTCTATTCTTCAATTAAGAACTCCCTCTCAAGAGACAATGCCTATGCTGAAAATGTTTACCTGGTTAATAAACAGAATAGCAGCATCTAACTAAAATCACCCATTAATTGCAAAAAGATGCTTGTAAAGAGATTGTGGTTCAAATAAAGATACCTTTGGTTGCCGTTGGATAAACTTATCAGTAGCCTCCAGAAGACGGGTATTGTCGACTGCAGCCTTGGAGAAGATTCGCCGGGCAAGCCCATTCTTTTGCTCCAATAGAGCCTTCATCAAGTGCTCGGTCTCCACTATCTGATGTTTATTCTCTTTCGCAATATCTGGTGAGGAAACAATCCCTTGCCAGGCCATATCTGTAAATTCTTGCTGTGTGATCTGTCATTCGATACAACAACAAAATGAATAATTTATTGGGTTCTGGAGCACAAAACTGAATATACATATTACAAAAACCACCCAAGAAGCTAATATACACATTCATCCATTTAGCAGCATGACAGGCCAAAGACAGGTCAGAAGGTAAAAGATAGATTGTAGATTCTATTCTACAATCTACGACGAAGTAAAACCCAGAAAATCTAAACCATTGGCACAAGAGAGGTGATAACAGAAACATACAAAGAAATGAATAGGAACCCAAGTAAGCAAAGCAGCTAGCTGAAAATGCATTTCTGAGTTTCCATAACAAATAAAGTTCATTTAGCAGCACACGCTTCATCTATGCACAGCCTACTTTAGCAGCACAGAAACCATAGTAGCAATTAATCAAACACGTTCGCGCCAGGACATTCAGGATTAGCGAGTTCATGGCCACTTCATGACAGAGCTAGAAATGGAGTGTCGCAAGAAAATTCCAACGCACTCGAACACCAAATACCACTAGCACCACGCGTAGATGCACACGACCTCATCGCCTCAACCCGAACAAGCATAAAACAAATCGCCAACAGAGCAACAAATGAACACACAGGCATGCACCCGAAACGCGCAAATTCAAGGAAGGAATCGGCACTCACCCGTCCGCCGGAAGCTTCGCACCGCACGACGGGCGACCTGGACGGCGTGCTCCGCCCGAGCCTCCGGGCACCGCGGGAAAAACCGCCGCTCTCTCTCTTCAACAGAATTCCCCCCAGCGGGCTCGGGCCGCGGGGGAAGCGGAGCAACGAGCGCGGGTGCGCGAGCAGCGGGCTCCGGCCGGAGCATCCCGTCAGCGTAGGAGGAGGCCGGAGGGTGATCCCGGAGAAGGATGCCGTCGAGGCCATTGCGCAGGAGAGAAGAGACAGGCAAGAAGAACCCAAGTAAAGAGTGGAGAGAGAGAGAGAGAGAGAGAGAGAGAGGATTGCTTGAGGAAGGAGAAAAGCAATGGAAGAAGAGAAGTGAGAGAGACGTTATGTCATGAAACTACTGTTTGGGGGAGCTCTTCTCGGGGTCTGTGGAGGGGGAGAGAGGCTTCATGAAGATTACAGAGTCTTCCTCTCCTTCCTTCCTTCCTTCCATCATATGTGGACATGACGGTGAGCGAGCGTCATCGGATTTTTTCATGGTTTCAGCTTTGATTTCCTTCGAAAGGGAAATTTACAATGAAATACAAGAAAACCCCCCAAAAGATTTATTATAGAAAATTAACTTGAAATCTGTAAAATATGACAATATGGATCATGCTTGAATTTTGATTAAATATGTATTATCATCTTCGAACATATTATTAATTTAATATTTTTTATAAATTTTTTATATATATTCAAATTAGTCTCTAAACTATATAAAAATATCTAATGTAATTCTAAACGAATTAAATATTCAAAAGCTACGTTACTTATTGTATTAAAGTTTATGGACTACATTACACATTTTATGGATCATTTACGTTACTATCCTTTTCCGAGATCCATTGTATTATATTTTTTAGAGGAACAAGTAATCTTTTCCTCGGTTTTTGTCGACTTCGTCCGATTAACGATTTTCATACTACACTTCCATGATTTCATTCCTTTTATTCTCCTGCGATTCCAGAATCTGAGCATGTGATCATTTATTCTAAAAGTTTGAGTTTTTACTGACCGCACGAGCCGAAAAAGGACCGTCAGACAAGAAATTCCGAGAAACGATCCTGGAGGAATTTCGAGAACCATGCGGTTTATCCAGATATTTAGCTGACTGACGTATCTGGCGATGGATATTGCAAGAGAGCAAGGATGGGAGTGCGTCATTGCCATTTCCATTGGAATCAAAGGGAAGGAACAAAGCCAAGTGAAAAGTACTGTAACTAAGAAGATGCAATCCTTTTGGAAAGAATGGAAACTAAGACGACTGGTATACGCAGAGACCCAGTGATCGTGCTGAGGATCCCTCCGACAACAGGAACCGACTTCAAGAAGCTCTCTCCATCAAACAAAGCCATGGCATCACACGACTTCATAACACCGATCAAATGCCTACCATCTGATGCGCGAGTCACTGAACTTCCAGTTTTCGCTATTTTTCGCTCTAGATTCTGGGTGCAGTGTTACAGGAATCACATGGGGGGAAAGTAAACTGAAAACTGTAAAACATGGTGGACGGGTTGTTTACGAATTATTCTTTGGTTATGAACAACAATTCTCTTGAGACTATCCCATATTCACTGATGAAAGTTGTATGATGAAAGTTGTGAGCGAGCTAGCGCATATGCAGCGACCTTAGAGAACATCACATGTCGGCGCTGGAAATGTGCCCTCTCCGATAGAAGGGTCCTGACTATTTATGGTTAGATTACTTCTATGTTATCATATGTTGCTAGGGGAACCAGGAACCAGAACAGATGAAGACGACATAGAATTTCAACCTGGAGATGAGATTATTGCTGAACACTGAACTTTTATGGACTACAAGGCTAACAATCGGTGAAAAATGGAAAAACAAAAAGGTACGTCGAAATGATACAATGCAAGGGGCCAAGAGCAGGATAAAGAAACCAGAGACCAGTAACGAAAATCTGACTTGTATAACAATGTGTAGTATACCGACTCCCTCTCACTGAACACCGAATCCTCAAAACCGTCCTCTGTACCAGCTTTCACACTCTTTTCCTGCATGATATCATGAACAGAATGTTTTAAGGCAATCTGCCTGATTTGTGGCTTTGGTCAAGAACAAAAGCTGTTGGCACTGAGAATAATTATGCCAACGCACCTGAAACAATGAGGTCTCAACTCAAGACTCCGCAAGCTATAATATGACACAACCGCACCTATTCTGCTGTTGTTCCTTTAGTTCCTTCTTTTCTGTCGAATGTTAAGAGAAAATCGAAATTCCATGAGGCATATGTGGAAAGGGCACCACTCCAGAAGAGGAAAGAAGCGGTCAGATAAATTGATTTCCACCGCGATACTGCTCTAGTTCATCATTTAAGATTTAAATGGGGAGATATTCAGAGAATTTAAGGGAAACAATGTTGGTACCTTTTACCATAGGTGCTTGAACAACAACGTGCATGGTGGTAACTCCACCAGGAATGTCGACGAGGGGACTCCGGCACTCACCCGCAGTTCTGCTATTCTCTAATATCTTTCCCGCACTAATCAACTTCAAATCTTTGATGGTCCTCGGAGCATTGTCCTTCTCTAATTGATAAGAAGAAAAGCAATCAATATCACTTCTAAATGGACCTCTTAGGTAGCAAGATCAAAGCATTCATGAAACACAGGAACTGGCTAGAAAAGCAAACAGACAAATAAGGAGTTATAATACACAACTCATAAGATGCAGAAAAATCAGACATTTCACAGCACACAAGGGTCAGAGGCATCAATGGTCTGAAACAGAGCGTTGATTATTCAGAATGTATTCCCCCTTCTTTTGCAAGACCCATCGTTTCCCAAACCCCAGCGTAGAGATCACAAGGTTCATTAACCCAGTGCTGCTTTTATAGAGTTTCCTGATTCTTTTTCCCAAGAGTAAAAAGAAAAAGATTTTTAACTGAAAAGGAATTCAAATGAATGGTTCACTTTCCCCATGCAGCATCATCGTTTGACACGTTAAAACCATCAAAACAGTCCAAAGTCAGGAGACGCTTCCTCCGGTTTTGCATATTTTACCCAGCTCATACTTGATGTGAGATGCTTCCTCAAAGAGTACTTTTAAAGAGCATCGCCATCAACTTGTGAGAAGAATACTACCATCTGCTACAAGAATATTCAAATGGGATTGGGTTATTTCCGAACTGTCAACTTCAGTTACTTTCAGAGGATGAAGCTGTTTTACTAAAAAGATACGGCACAACAGGCAGTATCATTTCCAGCTCAGTATCCAACACTAGCTATGCATAACCTGGTCAATTTTATTCGAATTGTTCAGCTCCATCCTAAATTGAAACATAAAAAAGAGCAAATTGAACATTAAAGAGAGAGAATAAGGCAAATGATGCACATATAGTTAAATAAATAAGGCACTGCTGAACAAGAACCGAGTGCTCAAATCCATAAAACTTTAAATTTTAACCTTTTGGCCACTGAGCCAGGATGCTTTCCTTCAAAGTGGCAACACTTGTAGCAGCAGGAAAGCTTTTGGGGCCGATATCCGACCCATCGGTCAATCGAAACTTGATCTCTAACTGATCTTGGACACTACTCATCTTCAGCTATCACACAGATTTTCAGCACCCAAACGGCCAAGATCTTCACTCGTGCTCAATCCAGAGCAAATCCAGAAAAGTTCAGCAATGATAAATCAAGGGAAGGTTTTGGTCCTCCCTCCCCGACTATTGTTCTGCAAAATCAATCAATCAAATTTCAAGAAAATGCCCTCGCCAATGGAAGCTGATGGCAGAAAAGCATCACACACAGAATTTATCTCACGTAAAATTGACAAATTATATTAAAGCTTGGTCTTTCTGAATTCACGCAAGATACAAAATGAAACCGAGCGAAATTCACAGTGACACCCACAGAAAAAAGAAGAGCACGCACAAAGTGAACAGAGTCTTTGAAAACCAGATAAAGAACAAGACCAAATCCCCCAAAACGATCACAGATCGACGTGTAATATTTTCTGGGTCGCCTATAAAAATCCTCAATATCACCGAAAGAAGCTGACAAGTCTCAGAACAAAAGATACCCACTTGCCTCGAGAAAAGCTGATCTTGGGGGGTTGGCTCTTCTTGTTCCCTCACAGCTAATTGACAAAGAAAACAAAGCCGAAATTTGGAAGAAGCTGCGATGCGTTTTATCGATGGATGCTCAAAAGTCAATTAAAAGAAGAGGAAAAGATCAAAACAATCTCCAAGGACGAGGCTGTTTCGGAGATGTCAAAGCCTCGTGAATCTGCGGTCAACCAATCCATCCCTTGCCTTGCCTTCTCCTTCAGCCTCCTAACACCAAGGAAATCGACAGATTTCAGCTCTCGTTTCTCTTGAATTTCCCTATATATATATATATATATATATATATATATATATATATATATGTGTATGTATGTATGTATGCTCGTTTTAAATTATGCATACCCACATATCCACATAACACACGTATACATATGTCATTGCAAACGTCGAAAGGCGAGGCATTGGAGGCAACTTTTTTACTGTAGGTAGGCTTTCTCTGTGAACAAGTGGGGCTTTGACATGAGGCCACAACATGAACTCCGACTTTTCATGGGACTAGAACATCTCAACATCTGAAAGAAAGATTCAATGGGTCATTGACCCGGGTGGGGGAAAGGTTGAATTTTTTTTGGTGATCTCGATGACCATTTTTTCATGGTCCAGTTAAAGAATTCAAATCCAACACAGCCTTCTATGAAAAGGGACAGAACTGGATATAATGATCCCAAGCGAGAAGCAAGATCCAATTTTTTTTTTTTTTAGTATCAAGGAAATATCATATTAAATTGATGGGGGGAGATTGGAGGCTCTTCTTGTTAGCTTCTTTAATAATTTCCGCGCCATGCTCATTGAGCGTCATCAATGAGTTCGTCAAGAAAGAGGGATAAAAGACGCGATGCTGCGCGAACACCGAGAAGATGCTATCAGCAAAGGTGACCCGTCGAAACTAGCCGAAGATTTTGCACCGTCTACGACTTATTTTCCCTATTGTTAATGTAGCCATCATTGGCTCGGCTTACGGGGGCATACGAAAAGCGCCAAAGTTCTAAGGTGGGTGAGGTTGGGATTTGTCACTGGGGCGTCCGCTTGTCTTCTTTTGCTCGTTCGAGAAGTTGAGATGTGGAGAGGAAACAAGAAATGAAATCGCTTTTCCAATATGTTCTTTGTTTAAGCTTTGAAAGAATCAACTGGTAACTTTTGGTCATACAATAGATGACACAAATGCCATTTGCTAATCGTGCCAGTGAGAGAATCGTATTCATCGAAGCACTACAAGAGATATCTGGTCAATGTATTAAACTATTGAAATGCGATGAGCGACATTCGAGTGGAGTCATTAGGTGTTTGCTAAGCCTCAAAAAAATGGAAAAACTCCAACCACCTTAAGCTTAAAAGGAATCTTTAACATGAATTAGCCACCAGAATCGTCTGATTTAGGTTAAAGAAAGGCTTAAAGCACCGATGATTCCAAGTGGTTTTCTTTTGTCATCGACAGTATCACCTTCTACGTGGTTGTACGCGCACACATACATACATACATACATACATATATACATATATACATATATATGCATGTATAGGTACGCATATTCGGTAATTTGAATTCCCAACTCAGAGAAATTGGCTTTATCGTGTGAAAGTTTAAATCAATTATCGAGCAAAAGAATTTCCTGCACAAATAAACCATATCTTGTATGGTACAATATGACATGAACAAAAAATTCTCTAGAAATAATTTCTCCCTACCGATGGGTATCGTAGCAGTGTCCGCTTCAATTACATCTACAATTAATATTGGGAAAATCGGGAGGAAAAGAGAAATGGTAACAAAAATTGCCCGTGTGAATGAAGTGCCTGTTTCGAAGTGAGAATCCCTGCACTTGGAAGCTGAAAGGAAGTGTGCCCTGCAATCGATCTCATACCCTTTCTGTTGCTAGTGTCGTACAGAGAAAATCGGGTTCTTAACCCAGTCATCCGGCTTCTTCTCTTTCAAAAGTGCAAATGACGATGCAAATCTGATGAGCGAGGTGGTACAGTGCGAGAAATTCTGTTTGCAATATGAATGCATTATGTGAAGACATGCCATTGAAAATATGGCGCTTCACCATTTCATTTGTCCTTCCGTGTATATTTCTTGCTACAAGCTCCCCGAGCTGAGCAACTATGACTCCAGTATCCGACAGCTTCTTACAAAATCGTTGGATTGGTTCACGTACTTACTCCAAAATGGCCTCAGGTGGTCAAAACCAATCTGCAGCCAGGGTTTCGACTGACCATTATAATGTATAACTGCAGCCTTCTTGACACTCTCGACGTCGGTCTTAATCTGATAACCCAAGCCAAGCATGTGCCACGATGGGTTGATTGGGCAAAGATGACCCCTGAATGCAATCAAAGCGGGAGGAAGAGTACCCAATTTCCACATTGTCATATTTGACTTCAAATTCTGCAGTAAGTTACCCCAAAAAATGGATAAGTCGTCTCATTAGCCTCCAGTACACATAAAAGCTAGACACTAAGAATCCATCAACCATGATGGACTGTCAGTAGATGGGAGGAATTTAGCAATTACAGGATAAATTAAATTAGTTAACAGAGAAACAACTTCTTCAGAAGCATGAAGATATTTTCCCTCAACTAAGGTTCAGATGGAATCAGATGGTTAACATAAAGCAATTCAGATATATCCAGATTGGATCATAACTTTACCACTACTTGGAGGACATATTCCTATCTCCCCTAAGCACACAGCCAGTGAATATATAATCATAGCATTGACCACTGCACAACTGAACCTAGATCGTCAGGGGAATAAAAAATGTCAGAAGGTTTAAGTGTACCTCTTTTAGCCAGTACTCATAAGTTTCCCTTATATCAGTCTTTCTCCATGCACGAAGATCAAATATATTCATGCCATAGGCCCAAGCACATTCATCAGGGTCCAAATGTTTTGCTATTAGTGGATTAGAGAAATTGAAGTAATTTCTGAAATGCTTGGACATAACCCAATCATCTTCACCCCTACAAGTTTCAACAGCTCCATTAACCTTTCCACCGAGATCAAGTTCCCAAAGTGGAGATAAATCACGTTGAATCACAACATCGTCGTCCAGGAAAACCACCTTCTCGAGGTTCGGAAATAGCTGTCAAATCACTCATTCAGAATACTTATATGAGGAAAACAAACAGAAGAAAGACTCTTGACAAACAAAATTTAGAAGGACGAATCCTAATCCCCAAGTCAACCTCTTGACGAATGTAGAGAACAGAGTAAAGAGATGTGATATCCATCCCACACTTTTGTAACATGCGTGCTTATGCAAAAGGGCCTAAGTTACACCTGTGATCTCTCTCCTCGGAGATGAAATAACCACATAAAAATTGGCTACATGTATCAAGATCCTAATCTCAAAATAATTGATTGTGAAGTATGTGAAGTCCAAGAAAAGAAATATCAAAGGCAAATGTACCCTAGATGATTAACATGCATATCTAAAAGAGGTGGAAGGAAATCTTTATTGAGGTTCTCCTCAAGTAAAACTATTGATTCTCCTTACACTCAGTATATTCTAGACCTGAAATACAGATTATATGCTAAAGGATCTGCAGTAGGTAAAGAATGGCTTCATCATCTGCTAAACCAAGGCAAGAGGAATAAGAATGTCGAGAAAAGCAGGGATCTGCCTGCTTTTTCCCACTGGAGCAGTGAATTATATAGTATGTCAAAACTAAGCAGTTGTGCCTTGCTTTGCAAACTACAGTACAGCCCTCCACCAGATCCCCTTATTGAAAACCTAGTCAATCTGATTACCTCTGGTATATATATTCTGAGATGGTTGAGTAAGGAAATGTATTTTGGACTTTTCCATTGCAATTTCGAAGCAAACATCCTTGGATTTGTATCATCAAGCTTTGCTCCAGCAATATGATTTCCGTGGTAATAAGTCCTTACTCCCTTGTTGTTCTCAACTGCTTCTAGCACAGGAATGTTTTCTTTCATTAACCAGTCAAACTGGTGAATACCTTTTACTTCGATAATAGCTGGGGAGACAGGATTAAGTGCAAACCATGAGTGCATCGCTGAGTAAGTTTTCTTGTCAGTGATGACATGAAACACTATCTTCTCAGGTTTTAAAGATGACTGAACTGCAGAAGCGACGACAACTGAAGCAGCTAAAACGTTATCAGTAGATAAAATAAAATGGTGATAGGAGTTGTCTGAGAGCAGAGGAAGAAGCTCCGGAGATGGCAATTGTACTCGCGCGTGAACATTAGAGGAATATTCATCCGTTAAACGCAGAGACAGACAGTGGATGCCTTTTGGAATAGATGTGGCAGCAAAATGCTTGTTCATCAGTTCAGCAAATTTTGACTCCCTGATCTCTCTTTCAAATTTCTCCATCTGTAATGAAAAGAAAGGGAAGTTAGGCTAAGATTTTCCGACTTACTTTTGCTCTTTGACAGACATTAAAAGAAAAACTGCATTTAAGCATCAATTTGTAAATAATTAAACTAGGCGTGGTGTGATTTCTTTATGCATCATCCCAAAACAATTATGTCAGAAATGTGAAAGCGGAAGGTAAGCCAAACATCTCAACAATGAGCAAGAGAATCCAAGAAAATTCACCAGAAGACATATCACAAATAGTTGAAAATGAAATGGTGACTGCAAGATATTACTAACGGAACAAGCAGCAGATTTAATGCAACTATAAAGACAAGATTTGCACCGAGTTTGTAGATATTTAGATACACACACATATATAGGATAACAATACTATGTAGCCTTTCTCTCAGAAAGTAGTCTTGGCTTTCAAAACAGGCTTGTGCTAGCCCTCTACAACTGCTGCCATTTTAAAAGGATCTTTGGCTTTAACAAGTCTCTTTTCGACCGAATGGGAAGATAGGGTACCTGAATGAAAAATGCATTTCTTATGTGAAAATTAGAATTGCTAGCGCTTCGGTTTAGGTAAGAAAACATAAGTCAATATCCAACAAGAGGTGCAGTATCCCATGATTAAAATGATGACTCACACAAAAAGTCCAAGCTATTGCCCTGACTGATCCGGGGAGAAAAACTATATAGAGGAAACAAGGGCAGAGACCCACTTAGCAGGCTAATATTAGTGAGACCTACAATGAATTTATTCAAGTGAACCACCTCTTACTTGTTCAAAGATAGCTCAAATTTGAATGTCTACTGGGTATTTGTTTGAAAATGAGGAAATGAAGTGGCTCAAAGGAAAATCTCCCATCTAAATCACTTCTTTGGTATTGTATGCTGCATCCTGATATTGGACAAAAGACATTTTTGCAACCATAGTACGCTCTAATTAGTGCCAGAAGCAATAAATTACTGAGACATTGCCGCAGTTGTTGTACATTTCGGCAAGCATATAAAATAAATGATGAATTTTGCAAAATAGAAAATTATCATACTGCTATATACATTTTTTTTTTCATAAATTTCCATCACACACATATAAGTACAGTTTGTTTTTAACAATAAAATGTCATGGTTAAAAGTTTTCAAAGGAAGAAAAGTTAAGAAGAGTGAAAAGGCTAATTCATTTGATAGCATAATATATTCTTAAAATTGCCAAACATCAAAATGGCTAGTCAATGTTTAGAACGTATTGCACGTAAAGTGGTAATTGCTCAGTGTTTGTACATTAATTCAGTTTAGATTTTACCAAATTGAAGTTGGGAAAAAATAGTTAAATGTTATATGACATTGATTAAATAACTTAAGAGATACCTTAAAAGATTCCATCGACTTCCCATGGATGGCACCATTTCATATACTATTTGCAAATATGGGAATTTGAGGACCAACTTTAAACTGTAGAATGTGCCTTTGAAACCTTTTCCAATGGAAATTCAGAAAATGAAAAATAAAAATAAAAAGAAATATGAAGCTTTAAAGAATCAATGCAAACCACATGAAGCTTTCACAGAACTACAGTGGTAAATAGTAAAAGATTAAATAATAGATACCAAGTTGAATTTGTAGATAAACTGTTGGCAGCAAAACGAGTTCCATTTAGTGAAATCTATTGTCCCAACTGAACTACCCCCAATGCTTGTTAAGAGAGCAAAAACGCAACAAAACTTCATGAATTTTGCTAAGCAATCCACCTCGCAACATAAATGAAGCAAATCCTCCACAGAATACAAAATAGCATGTGGAAAAATCAGAGAAGTAAACAACATGCAATTGTACTGCATAACATACCATTGCTCTTAACATGAAGGCTAAGGTTCTTGCGTCATACTGGTTGTTCTTCATTTCAAGAACAAGTTGACCAAATGAATCTGGGATCTCTAAATCATTTGGGATTGCTGCGGTATTGACATCATTGAGGATCATAAACAAGTCTCTCACTAATCTCTGCCACACCCAACCAAATAGAAAAAAATTATAAGTCCTCTCTAGTCTCTTCTTAATTTATGTCAACAAAAGAACCAACCAGACATGAACTACAGTTACTTACCTCTGAAGCATCAGCTCTACCAAGAAAGGTAGGGCCCCATCTTCTGCCAAAACAACCTGAAGCATAGAACAACATGAGCGCATAAATACTCTGATTTTCATGTCTAACACTAGATAACAAATAGTTAAGACTTCAAGTCCAACATGAAAATGCAGGGGACCAAGAAAATGCCCAATCAATCAGAATCGACTATGGACTTCTCTTCCAGAAGAATTGTGACATGAAAAAATGTCATACATAATCAGAATGATCAGTGCCAATTTGCCTGAAAGATTAAAAAGTAAATAGAAGGAAAAAAGCATCAATCAAAGTCATATCTTAGCTCACATTCACAAATTTTCCTTAAAAAAAGGTGCTTCAGCCAAAAAAAAAATCATTGCTGCATCAACGTAATTCTGACAGCTCCACGTAAGAAAATCTAAGCAAATAACTGATTTCCATCGATGCTCTCATACGAAGTCTCCACGGTGCAAGGCCAAACAGTAACGCCCATCTGATGATCCATTGAATTTACCAGCCAGCTATTCAACCACAATTAATTCCACTCATTTAACTCAAACCAACGAAAAATTTCGTAAATCAGTATCTAACGTAATTAACCAAACCGATTGAACCAAAAGCACGTCACAGGGCAGAGATAGAACGAAATTTAGAACAGGAAAATGGTCACGTGATATGAAGTACCAAAGGAGGACGAGCAGTTGGGGACACTTTCGAGAGTGACAACGGCGGTGAGTATGAAGACGAAGGGCAACAAGAACGCGAGGATGAGAATGGCGTGGAAGAGCGTCCGGTACGAGAAGTGGCGGGCTGCGATCTTGATCTTCATCAAGTCAGCGAATCCATTGCTACTCGATATGGTCAAACTCCTCATGCTAGGCGAGAAGCTAAGCTGCATCATTCTCTAAGCGCACGCAGCCTCAACACAACGCCGACGAGAGCAGGAACGACAAGAGCGGCAGCGGCTCGCGATCGGAAGGAGCGGCGGGAGCGATCGCCGCGGGGCGGCCACCATCGGATCCGGACGCCAGCGCCAAGGGGGAAGCCGGAGGGAGAGGTCGCAGGGCGCGGCGCGATCTGCTGGGGACGGCAATGCGTGGGTCGTTGCGGCGTTGGGGCGGTGCCCGAGACCGCATTGGGGTCCCGGCGAAATGCCGGATCTGGAACGAATCGACCGGGAATCAGGCGAGCGTCAGGGAGGAGTGCCGCGCTGGATTGAGCCAGGCTCCGTCTTCCTCCATGGACGAGAAGAGAGAGAGAGAGAGAGTGGGGTAGGGTTTGGAGTTTCGTTGTTTTGCGGAGCTGGTTTGCTGTTTTCCTTTCTCAGGTTCGATTGGAGTTCGAATGAACAGTCAACCCCGATCTCATTCTCCGTCCTCCTCTCCCGTTCCTCTTTATTATTATTATTATTATTATTATTATTAGTATTACTTTCTTTTTTAATGATTATTTACCGTTTCCCCCCCTTTTGGAAAAATGAATTCGAGGGAAATAAAAAAAAATCAAATCGCGACGTCATAAAAGCACGTCTAAAGATCCGCAACCGTGCTGCGCCCCACGACCGAACTAATCTCTTACCCCGCCCGACCGATCCAACACCATCCACATCTGATGATTACATAAATTACCCAAAAAAAAATCATGCACAAGGATCGTCCCGTGATCGAACCCATGCACGTCGTGATCGATATCTCGATTTATTCGAGCATTTGAAACACGATGCGTGATGAATTCTATTAATCTAGCTTTCCTCATTTTTTTTCCGTAATTACAAGATATAGTGCTGTTTAAGATGACAAGACAATGTTATCATGCTAAACATTTCATATCCATCAAGAGATTGGGATCATGGGAAATCCGGATTTGTTCCTGGACATGCAAAGGACCGGACAGGAAAAGTAACCTGTCCTGCGTATTTACCTCGGCCGACATGAATTGAATCCAACGTTCCTGCAAAGGCAGAGAAAAAAAATCATTGAAACCAACGTGAAGACCTTTTCCTCGTTTGAACTGAGCAGACATGCCATGCACATCTGATCCAGTACAGGCCGTGAATAATGCGGTTTTTCATTCCAAGTTGCAGAGCAAAATAAAGGACTAATCGGCCGAATAAAAGTCGCGAAATAGCAAAAACGCCCGAATGGATAAGATATGTTTTATACCCTCTCTCTTTCTCTCTCTCAAACAAATCAAGCATTTCATCAATCTGTATAAGTGTGCAATTCCGAAAAATTCACATATCAGATTTTACAATGCCAAGGCCCCCCTCTTTCAAATCAGCAGAAAGGTCCTCGCATAAAAGATAGTCGGCCGGCATAGTTTCATGCCTGCACTCAAGAACTAAAGAAAGGGGAAAAGAACGAACAATTTGTGGGTCCTAGAACAAAGCGCATCTCCAATGAGGTAGAGAAAAGAGGTGTGGCACATGTCGTGGAGTCTTGGGATGGAGACAGAAAGATGCACCTCTTTTCTTTTTTTATTATCTTTCTTTATATAAAAGCCGACAAGGGGTCAATTCACCAGTAGTACACCCTTGATGGAAGAGCAATGTCAGCGATACTAAAGTCGATATACATAAATTAGTGTACAGAATCATAAGACAAGCTGTAAATTGTTATTTAAACTAGTGGATGAACCTGCCAACACCGCTTTATGAAACCGATTTAGCTCACCAGTTCTAGGATATCTTGATTAAATAACAAGACCGGATCCACAAATAGATGCTGCTCATTCTTGTTTTGGATGCTCGCACCATGCGATTACCTTTTTCTTTGGGACCAGATGGGAGAACCCTTTGTAGGCATTTTTAGCCATTGGCTAAAGGAACTCAACTCTAGCCCAACTAAATAATTAGAGACGTGGTATCCCAGTCAGAATTTCTGCATCGAACTCGATCTTCAAAGAAAACAATCCAATGTCAAATGGAGCCGGCTAGATTTCCAGGTCGGATAAACCTGCAAGCCACTCAAGTAGCCCTTCATACTCATGTGGTGGAATTTCAATAACAACTTAATCAAGTCAAGTAGTCAGTAAGCTGAAATTAAGCAGATCCAGGCAACCAGCAAGCATATAGAATAGATGTCTAATAACTTCAGATATCCAACAAAGTGGCTATACCATAACTTCGAAATTAATCACCTGAATGTTGTACCCGATGTGAATTCACTTCACCAAAGGGAGACAATCTGTTGCTTCGAGTTGAATACTTCACTAAAGGAGGACAATCTGTTGTTCCCGAGTTGCCATGCTTATAATCTCTACCCTCTTTGGCCGTGATCAAAGCAAAATCCAACTGATGAATTCAATTCTTTCCATGACAACAAATGGTGCAAAAAAGAATATCATCAACGACCTGAGAAAGCATCATTGCAGGTTTGAGTAGAAGCAAATGCCCAATCTGTTTTGGAAATTCTGGAAACCAAATCATCCATGGATAGGTGGCCCCTCCAAAGAGAACAGCGAGCACAAAGTCCTCAAGTCGTTTCAACCAGTTAATCACTTTTGATCAGAATTTTTCTTTGCAAAATTTCCACTCTCTTAATTCCTATAAACAGAAGATGGTAAACCATCCAGTTTTCCATAAACAAACCTCTTGCAATTTGCATTTTTAAATTAGCTCCATTAACACTTGCAAATTGCAACTCAGGGGGATTCTATGACAGAGGTAGCAAACAGGCTCTTTTACGCAATAACAAGAATTCCAGTATCTACACCTGCAAAGCTTATACTAAACTGTGAGCTGGTGCTTTTCTCAATCCTATTTTCGTCATCCTATGTCTAATGCCCTCAGCATCTTTCCACCTTCCCAATGCTGAATAAATTTTTGCCAGCATTACATAGTTGCCTGTGTTCTCAGGCTCAAGCTCAAAGAGCCACTTAGCTGCAATCTCGCCCAATTCCACATTCTCATGGATTACACAAGCACCGAGCAACGCACCCCAAACAGCATGGTTGGGCTTAAATGGCATCGTTCCAATTAAACCATAAGCCTCTTGCAGTCGACCAGCACGGCCTAAAAGATCAACCATGCATGTGTAGTGATCAAAATGCGGCCTC
The DNA here is from genome assembly GCA_019926035.1 of Melaleuca alternifolia. Taxonomy (NCBI): domain Eukaryota; kingdom Viridiplantae; phylum Streptophyta; class Magnoliopsida; order Myrtales; family Myrtaceae; genus Melaleuca; species Melaleuca alternifolia. The sequence continues at coordinate 954,934 of JAGKPW010002416.1, read as the reverse complement.
AATGGGTTATTATGGAGCATGAAGTTGAACAAATCTAAACCCTCCTCCACCAGACCAGCATGGCTACAAGCATGCAAAACAGAGGTAAAAGTGACTTCGTTGGGGTCAACCCCTGAGCGAACCATTTCCTTGAAAAGCGAAACAGCAGCTTCACCATGCCCATGCATTCCGTAACCAGCTATTATTACGCTCCACACTACAATGTCCTTGTCATTCCTAGGGATATCATTGAAAAGTTTGTGAGCAGAGTCTAGACGTCCACACTTTGCGTATATATCAATGAGGCCTGTAATGATTTCTAGATTTATTGCCAAGCCAGATCTTGCTACATAACCATGTATATTCATTGCCTGCTGCAAATCTGCTAGAATGGCGTATGCTGGAAGGAGACTGTTCACAGTTGCCAGGTTTGGTTCTACTTCTTTTATTAGCATTTGTTTAAAAGCTTGTATGGCTTCTTTAGCAAGGCCATTGTGGACACATCCCGACAGGATTGCATTCCATGGTGCAGTCCTCCTCTGTAAAGCTCTTGCGAGAACATGAAAGCTGACATCCACACGCTTGCATTTTGCATACATGTCAATTATTGATGTCTCTATCAGTACATCAGATTCAAGCTTTCGTCTCACCGACCAGCCATGCAAGCACCTTCCAAGCTTGAGCAGAAAGGAGCTACCACATGCTGAAAGGAGAGAAGATATGGTAACTGGATTTGGTTTCACCCCATCAAACTGCATTAGCCGACAATAATCCAGAGCTTTTCTGACATCACCATTCAAAACACATCCATTAATCAGGGCACTCCATGTTACAACATCCCTCTTATCCATTTCATGGATAACTGCCTGAGCTTCATCCATCCTACCACACTTTGCATACATATCTAGCAACGCGTTACTCACAGCTATGTTCTTGTTCCCTAGACCTTTCTCTACAACAATATTATGAACAAATTTTCCCAAGTCTAACTCCTTCAGATTACCACAAGCTGGCAACACTGATACAACTGTGGCACTATCAGGCTCTATACCAGCGTTCATCATCAACTTGAAAAGCATCACCGCATCCCCCGAATATGAATTTTTGAAGTACCCACTAATCATAGTATTCCACGACACCACCGTCCGCTCCTGCATCTCGTCAAAAACCTTTCTCGCAGCCGCCATTTCCCCACAATTCATGTACAACGCAAGCAAAGCATTCAGCACGAAGGTGTCCGAATCAAACCCAGCTGCAAATAACCTCCCGTGGACAGCAAACCCGACGTCAAGCAGGGACAGGTCGCCGCAGGCCTTGCAAACGAACGTGTACGTGAAATTATCTGGCGGGCACCGACCCGAAGCGAGCATCCTGACGAACACGTGGAGCGCCTCGTAATGTCGGCCGCAGAGGTTGTACATCCTGATGACGGCATTGCACAGAGACGGGCTTCTCTCGGGCAATTCGTCGAACAGCACGGCCGCGTGGGGGACGTGCCCGCACAACGCATAAGCGAGGGCGAGATTGGAGAGGACAAGGGCGGTGGAGCCTGGGTCGGGGAGCAGTCCCGAGACGATGATCCGGGCATGGAGCAGCTTGGTGTTCTTCAGGGACCGAGCCGCTTTGAAGCGCTGAAGAAGTGCCCGGCACTGGGCTAGTGGGCTGAGAAGGTGCTTCCGGCCATTCATGAATCTGACTGCGCCGGCTCGGTGTTGGAGGTGGACGACTGCGGATGCTCATACCCGAGTCGGCGGTTCCTGGCTGGGACGTCGAGCGCCAGAAGGTACGAATTGACCCGGACCCTACGCGTGAGAAGCTTATGCTCGGTCCCTTTGAACCGGATCGATACACAACTATTTTTTATTAATTAATTATATCAAACGATATGACTAATTACTTTAAAAAATATTTCAAATTAATTTTTTTTGGTAATGTAAGAATTTTATAGACTTTTACCAAAAGCATATAAGATCATGTAGCTTGGCACCACAAAAGCTTGCACTCACTACCTCATAAAGATGGATATGAGTGAAATGGTACCAAGGTCTCCTAATAAAGAGCATAAAAAGTGAGAAACTAGCCTACAAAGATACAAAGTACCAGCCCACTAATGTATAAATATATCGGCATCTAAACCCCAACTACGTTGAAGTCTCCTATTTCTGGGAGAGTCCAACACACAATGAAAAGTTCTAGCCTTATCTTTCACCATCTTCTCCAGCTTCATCTTCATAGCTGGAACAAAAATAACCTGGTTGCGAAATAAGGCATTGTTCCTCGCCTCCCAAATAATATAACAAAGAGCTCCAAACGAGAACCGAGATAAACTCTGATGAAAACAGTGACCTTGAATATACGAAGTAGCCCATTCCAATGTCTGAGACCAAGGACCACTATGCCAAGGTAAGTCGCATCTCCCCGCCCAAAAGTGTGCTAACTGAGTGATAGTATTACATCCAAAAAAGAGGTGGTCTACCGAGTTCTGGCCTATGATTGCAAAAAACACATTTGGCCTCTGTAATACGATGACAAGAAAGTAGAAATACCTGGGTCGGTAGTCTCTTACGTGTTATTAGCCATAGATGAAACTAATGTCGAGGGATGATCGCCTTATCCCATATGAACTTGTGCCATTGCACTCTTCGACCCCTGGGCCTAACGATACTCCAGGCTGAAGATGCTGAAAAGGATCCAGAAGAGTTGCCAAGCCAGTGGAAGGTGTCTAGGGAAGACTGACAACTGAGGTAGTGGCTCCCCCCACAAGGCTAATGTGTCCATGAGCTCAGATGGCAATTCATTTGCCCGACATAGATCAGCTACACTTGCTTCTCTGGAAAAGCCCGACCTGTATATTTGCCGATCGGAGAAAAAAAGGTTCAGAGGACCCCTTGGATGCCAGTTATCAAACCATAAAGAAACCGACCCTCCATTACCAACCCGCCATTAGAAAAGGTTACGAAATTCCCGTCTTAACTCCAGAATCTTCTTCCATGACCACGAGCAACAAGTGTGTCTTTTGATAATCCAGAAGTTACTTTGCTTTATGAAAGTGGAATGGATCCACTTGCACCACAGAGATTCTTTGTCAGTGAATAGAATCCAAATGTGTTTTAGCATAGCCGCTTTATTACTCTCCTTGAGTCGTCGAATGCCTAAACCACCATCCTCCTTAGAGAGACATACATCATTCCATGCAACTTTAGCCCCACCAGACCCCAAATCAGGTCCTTTCCACAAGAACCGTCTAAATACTTGTTCAACTTTGTCTAGTACTGACATGGGCAATATGAATATCCCGGCCCAATAAACCTGAATGGAATGAAGCACAGACCTGACAAGTTGCAGTTCGACCCGCAAAGGATAGGAATCGTTGCGTCCATGATTGTAATCTCCTAGTAATGGCATTAACCAAGGACACACAATCTGCCTTACCAAGTCTAGACGCCACAACTAGGACTCCGAGATAGCGAAAAGGAAGAGCTCCCATTCGAAATCCAAGTATGTCTTGGATGGACGCCCGAAGATCTTGAGAGCCACCCGATAAGAAGACTTCGCTTTTAAGCAGATTCGGTTCCAAGCCTAACCAGTCTGAGAAGTCAGTAATGGCATCCTTCATCAATGCTATGGACTCTACATTAGCCTCACTAAATAACAAGACGTCATCAGCAAAGAAAAGGTGTGTGGTGGATGTAGACTTGCAACGCCAATAGAATCTGAAACCCGGTTTACAAGTCTGACAAGTGATAATACCAGTGAAAACTTCCATAATCAAGGTAAATAAGTATGGCGAAAGTGGGTCACCCTGCCGTATTCCCCTAGAGCTGGGAAAAAAATTATGGAGCTCCCCATTGATCGCAACAGAGAACATAGGTGTGCGTACACAAATCATGATCCATTCTATGAATCTCATTGGAAACCCAAATGCAGCTAGAGTAGACTCCAAAAAGTCCCAATCAACCGTGTCATAGGCCTTCCTGAAATCAACTTTCATCACGCACTTAGGTAGATATGGGTTATGATGAAACCCGCTGAATAGCTCCTGAGCTAACAAAATATTGTCACTAATTCGACGCCCTTTAACAAAAGCATTCTGAGTTGCACTAATAAGTGTGGGCAATACAGAAGCCAGTCGGTTTGCTACTATCTTGGTGATGCATTTATAAACAGTATTACAACATGCTATAGGCCTATACTCATCCACCATCGATGCATTAGGAATTTTTGGTACTAAGGCAATGACAGTAGTATTCAATTGGCGAAGTAGTTTCCCAGTTTCAAAAAAATCCTTCACCGCCTTAATGACCGATGATCCTACTATCTCCCAAGACCGTTTGAAAAAATCAACATTAAACCCATCCGGGCCCGGGGCCTTTCCTGAAGATAATGAGAAAAGGGTATGTTGAATTTCCAAATCGGTAATATGATTAGTTAGTGGACAAACCTGGCTATCATCCAGAGTATGCTGAAGGCATGTTCGAATCTCCTAAATTGTTGGGATCGAGTGGCGACCAGTAGACGAGAATAGCTTTTGAAAATGTGCATCAAAAAGATCCTTTACTTCATCTGGCTTAGAAAAGAGGGTCCCTGAACTATCCACCACTGAGATAATCCTATTCCTTAACTGCCTGTTCTTGACCGTTTGATGAAAGAATTTTGTGTTAAGATCGCCTTCCTTCAGCCATTTGATGCGAGACTTCTGTTTGTAGAAAGATTCTTCTTGAATCCTTAAGAATGAGAAAGATTCCGCAAGGGCCCTTTCTTTTTGAACCAGTTGTTCATTAAACGGGTCATATTAAGCATCCTGAACCACACTGAGTTCACTTCTCACAGCCCCTGTGCGACTAGAAATATCAGAGAACCTTGTTAAGTTGTTTCAATCTACCCTTGAGGAGTTTGAGCCTAGTGCACAACACAAACATAGGTGTCCCTTCAACACGAAAGTCCCACACCTGTGTTACCATAGGCACGAAATCCGGGTGTTCCATCCAGCAGTTGAAGAATTTGAATGGTCTTTTCACTTGTAAGTTAGGCATAATGGTAACAATTGCAGGAGAATGATCGGATATACCTAGATTGAGGAAAGCCGCTTTTGAGTATGAGTAGACTGTACTCCACTTCGTATTAACCAGGACCCTGTCAATTTTTTTTTGCTTACGGTTCTCACCCAAAGAATAAGTCCAAGTAAACCGGCATCCAATATAGCGTAGATCATCCAATTCTGCCCTCAACAAGCAATTATGAAGATCGTCATATGCTGGAAGTCAATTTTCAGTACCACCAACTCTGTCTGAAGCATATCTAATGGCATTAAAGTCTCCGGCAACAATCCAAGGAAGATCCAAGTTATACCCCCCCTCTCTATAAGATCATCCCATAAAGAGCGTCTGGTGACAAAAGTGTGCTGGGCGTATACAACAGACAACGCAAAAGCGGTCTCCAAATTGGGATCTCTAACAATGCCATGGATGGCCTGGGATGACATAGAAGAAATTTCAAAACTAACCCTGTATGGGTCCCATCCTAACCATATTCTACCACCAGAAGAATGACAATAGTTTGTAGTCCACACCCATCTAGGGACTAAGTTTAATTGAATAGCATCAAAAGCTGATTGAGGCGCTCTTGTTTCCAAAATGCCCATAATACTCAGGTTATTGGTTCGTATAAGGAACCCCACCTCCGCTTGTTTAATAGGGTTAACCAAACCCCTTATATTCCATACACCAAAAAACATATGCACAAGTAAGAGGAAAAAAGACGGTTACCATTTCCTTCCTTGACGACCCTTCTTCTTCGGTTTGGCCTTAGGAATGGGTCGTGGAGGGATCGGAGCCGAATGGGGGTTCGGCTGCACGTGTGTGCTTTCAGGATTTGAATGATACTCATCCCGTTCAGCTATATTACCCTGGCTATCATCACAAGAGTCATTTGCATTTTCCGAGTCCTCACTCGAAATAAAAGAGGTGACCACCGCAAGCCCTTCGTGCTGCTGAGAATGGGCATCTTGAACTAGTGGGGCCTAGGAGACATCCTGCGTTCGGACATATGTCTGATCATTGGCCATTTTGGCCTGGTCCAGCACCTGAGCCTGCTTCTTCTCCAGGGCCATTGGCTGAGTGAGATTCTGGAGTGGCCTAGAAGCAGCTCGAATAGGATCTTTGCCAACTTTAGCTTGTTTCATCTGTTTAGGCTTTACTGTATGCCAATTCCCTCTACCTGAAGGAGCATTGGACAATGGGAAGTCCTCTTCATTAGCTTTCTCCAAATCATCGAAGAAATTCGAAATAGTAGTTGGCCTTAAAACTTTAGCTTGAGGCTCAATCAAGACAGTTTCCTGTGCCATAACCTGAGTCGGTTGTGGACTGATTTGATGAGGGGACGCCTGCGATGCAGCCTGCATAGTGGGTGGACTGGGGGCCAACATCGAGCTATTCTTGTACGTGTCGCTACAACGGTGACCAAAAGTACCACATGTCGTACAAATACTCGGTTTCCATTCATAATGGACTGTTATTGTTCTCTCTTCACCTTCCAATATGAATGGAATTTCCTCCACCAAAGGTTTCTTATCTTCTATCTTCACACATACACGAATATAAGAGATCATTCGCATTTGTTCGGTTTGTTGATCCACATAAAGTGGTTTTCCTATCTTGCTAGCCACCTTGCTAATTCCAATTGTCGACCATGCTGCATAAGGGAAATTTTTCAGTCTTACCCAGACCGGAATTGATCCATGATGTCCTTTCTTGAGCTCAAGAGACGGGTACCATTGCTGGAGAATCAAGGGGACCTTTGCCACTGTAATTGGTCCTCCTTCCAGTATTTTCCTTCTGACTTCTCCATTTGGAATGTGAAAGAAGTAAAAACCATCCTCGTTCGCCATGACTTCCATCAAGTGGGCTCCCCAAGCATTCTTCAATACTGTTTCTGTAAGTTTGAATGGTAATTTTTTCCCAACAAAGTAGCCGACTATGCACTCATGCCACTTGGGATCGCACGCTTGTAATACATCATCTAGTACCAACACTTCATCCGAAGAAGGTATGAAAGAGAGATTGTACCCCTTAATGGCTGACTTAGCCACGCTTGCCCAAGATCGAGCTTGAATATTTGATCCCACCTGGTTCTTCCTTTGATCCATTCCTTTTGTCATGTCCTGCATACCACGGGAAGCATGCCGAGAATTCCGTCGAACAGGTGGTCGAGAGTCCCTTTGTGCATTTCGAGCAGGCGGCCTACTTGTGGATGCATCATTTCGTCGAACAGGTGGTCTGCTCGGCGGGCTATAGTATTGACGAACAGCAGGGACATCAACCTTTGCCTTGCCCTTTCCAGTGAACTCTTTGGTCATGTGAGCTCCCATTCTACCCGGAGCATCATGCTCTCGCTCCTTTATAGAGAGAGAGCTTCTGTTCAGACTCCTTCCACGAGTTACATCTCGAGGCTCCGTAGTTCCCGCAGTCGGCATAGAAGGTGCTTGAACGACAACTTGAGGAGCACTATAATGGTTCTCAGCTACCTCGGCTTGCCCAATGGTGGCCATCTCTTGCATCTCGATCGGCACTGGCGAAGCCATTTCACACCAGGTCGAAACTTCAAATTAATTATTTTTCACAAAATAAATAAAACCCGAATACATAATGGCAATTTATTTTTTAATCGTCTTCAATCGATTTCTTTATTATGAGTATTTTCTTATGTGCTCCGCTCATTTTGCTTCTGATTAGAATTTATGTTTATCTCACCTCACTAGGTATCATGAATTTTGTTAAACAAAATATAACTTTAATAAGTTTCAATGTTATAATTTAGTAATCATTGAACATTCAACAGCCATTTTTATACTTTTCTTTTTGATATATCCTCGATATATTTTTTTTTTCTAATTTTTTTATTGATATTACTATAATGGTGTTGACGACATATAAAATCCTTATATATCACATAACGATAATTAGCAATTATCTAACCATTACCGAGTCTTCACAATTTTACGTTAATAAACAATACAAAATACTTTTATTTTGTTAAAAAAGGAAGGTTTATATGACATATAATATGACCTGACATATAATTTATATTAACATATATATATTTCAAATTAACACCACTAAAAATGTTTTGAGTGTGAAGAGAAGTTCGAATTTTGTGGTGCAAGAGATGGAGTTTAAGAAGCAACTCTAGTTAACTCTATTGGTCAAAGGTTGACGTGATCTTTGACAACGACGGTGCGACTCAGCAGCTTTAGCTTGTCAATCTGCCTATGATCCCCTTGAGAGGGGTGGGGGGGGGGGGGGGGGGGGGGGGGATACTTGGACGCTGAAAAGGACAGTCAGTCTACTTTTACATTCATGTTGAGAAAAGCTTGTCTTCAAGCTCAGCCGCCACAACATAGCTGGGTCGTCCTATGAATGGGTTCATCAGATGCTTGGAACTCAGCAGAACGTTCAGCACTCAGTTCATTATTGCAGGGCGGAATCAGATGCTTCCTTCGAGAGATATTAGGCAGCCTATACATATCTCAGTCCGTGAAGCATTGGAGAGCAAGGAGGATACCATAGTACATGGGGTTCAATAGTCGCAGTAATAGAACATCAGAAGGAAACAACGGCATACGTCTTACGGCCACTGGATTGTTGATGAAAAAGAAAGCAATGTTACATCTCTCACGGAATGATCAAAGCAACAACAGCAATCATGTTACAGCCACAGGATGACAATGACGAAAATTGTGAGGTTCTGCCCAAGTTAAAAACAACAAGATTACCACAACCACGTATGCCCTTGGCTACACCATTTCGCCTATATCCCAATCAATCTAAAGAAACAATCACAGGAAAAAGTGCCGCAAATCGTAATCAAATGGCCAAGTTAACAGCTGCATAATTGCCAGAACAAAAGTTGAATGTAAGTTTTCTTGGCTTATTGCTGTGAAGTCACGATCTTCACATTCTTTCTGCTCTTCACCAAATCAGCTCTTGATTCCATCTTCTCAGGTATCGGAGCAGAGAATGAGAACTTACTGTTCTGGCCCTTAGATGCCCCACCACGGTCGACTTTACCTTCACTCCTCACCTTTCCCTGGTGTTTTTCTCCATCAATGCTCTCCAGAGACTCCCCACTCTCCTTCTCAGCTTCTTCCTCTTCTTCTTGATCATCATCATCATCATCATCCTTGACCACATAAGAAGAGCCCTTCATCTCTTCAACCTCATCGTGGGCTCGGAAATCCTCCAAAACCTCTCCAACACCAATAACATCTCGATCATCCCCACTTGAGTTTGCCTCATCAGAATTGCTGCTGATGATCCTATACACATTTCCATCCTCTGCGAAGCTCACAACTTTCTTCACTCCACACCTTTCCCCCGACACCCTGCTCAACCTCCCATTGTCCACTTCCCCATCGCCGAAATCATGGAACCCTTCAAGCTCCACATCTTCCCCAACATCATTCTCTAAAGCCCTCGACAACTCGCGGACCCTCTCGACCCTTGTCCTCAGGTTATTAACCACTTCTCTCCGATTCCTCAAGTCCTTTGCTTTGCTTCTAGCTCCCATAGATTTCACACACTTCTTAGCTTTATAAGAAATCTCATATCTTTTCACAGCAACACCATCAATATACTCCAACAAGCAACCCAAATCCCTGCTAATCTTCCTCTTACTATATCTAATCACGGGACTATTACCCTGCAAATATCAAGCCAACGAAAAAAAAAAGACTTTTAAACTAAAGCAAAATAACACAAGAAGAGACAACAAACAAGAGCGATTTTTTTCAGCTACCTCAATGGAATCGAGCTGAAGCAGCAGGGCAGTGACTTTGCGAGAGGCACGATCGAGATCGAGGCGGGAAGAGGCGTAGACGGAGGACCGGAGAGCGAGGGAGGCGGACTTGAGGGAAGCGAGGCGCTCGAGGTCTCGAAGGGCTCTGGATCTGCGGACGAGGAAGGCTCGGAAGTGGCCCTGGATGACGCGAGCGGCAGCATCCCTGAGGGAACAACCCCGACGGCGGCAACAGGAAGCAGGAGAAGGAGCAGAGATGGAGAAGGAATGGAGAGACGATTCGAGAGCTTCGATGCGATCGAGGAGAGAGGAGATAGCGTGCGGGTGATGCCCGAACTGCCGCTGCTCATAGAGGTGATGGGGTTGACTGAAGCTTGTTTCTTGGTGGCTCCGCGGAAATGTTTCGTGGGATTTTTTAGCAGCAGCAGCAGGATGAAGGAGGCGCGAAATGAGGGCTTCGACAAGCGGGTCTAATGGTGGCTGAGGCGGCGCGTGGTGGGGTGCGCCGGAGCCGCAGGAGTGGCTGCTGCAGCAACAGGGGGTCGGGGGTGGCGGTGCGTAATGGTGGTGGTGAGCCATGGCGGGGAGGCGAAAGGAGAAGAGAGGTGGTGGGATCTGGGGGGTGACTGAAACCCAACTCGCGGTGCTTATCAGAATCAGTCCCTGTCACCACTACTACGGCCCCTTTTTCGTCTTCTTCTACTTCTCGGCCTCTTTTGGTTCTTGGCAGTCCTGTTTAGTCGCCACCACTCCAATCCGATGTGGAGTTGACTCAGCCGAGACTCGTCTCCGTTGGCGATGGAATTGCGTCGCGCGGGAGGAGATCAGTGGGGAATCAATCGTTGGGGGAGGACAACCATCGGACAACGACGGACGAGGGACGAATCCTGGGCTGTCTTACCTTTTTGGGTAAAGGTAAAGGATATATCATCTTGATTTCGGAAATGATAATGATTGAGAATCCACATCCTACGAGGCCGGTAATCCGGTTTTAAGGACTTGATGGGAGGAAACTCCAATTAACTTTTCTCGATCCGGAAACAAGCTGAGGTAGAGATGAAGGTGAATGTGAAATTGTTAATTACTATGATGACTACCCTTATAAGCGACAGAGACTAAGCTCAAAATTTGACTTTGCCATGTCTTCACCGAGAGGTTTCCAGCGCGCATACACATTCCATACCCGATCTCGAGTCACAGGATTGTTTCCATCGTCATTCCCTGTTCAGTCAATTTGAAAGAATGGCTCCGGACTTGTAATCTCAGAGGCAAGGGTCTCAAGATGTATTTTGACAATTGACTGTACAGAAGAGGCCAAAGACGAAACTCACCCACCATCTTTCTGTACACAAGCCACAGGATCGGTAACTCGAAATCACAAAAAAGATAAGGGAGACGTGCTCATGATCCAGCTTCCTGTTTCTTCAGCATGGCGGCGTGCTTCTGTCCGGTTAGATGGTACTTGAATACTGTGTCGCTGTTGCACACCACGTTACATATGGCGCACATCCTAACTGCATCTGGTGCCGCCCCACCTTGGACGATCCTCCTCCTCTTCGTCTCCAGGTCATCCACGGGCTCAGATGCTGCCTTCTTTTTAACGTTTGGCTCAACAACCCTGCTATGCTGATCAGGGTTCTCAGGCAGCCCGATTAGTGGGTTGCGTGACCCATCTGAAGAAGTGGATACTGAGTTAGTCGCTTCTTTTAGCTTCTGAAGATTCTTCATGTGCTTCTTTCCCAATTTGTGCTGATCAAGCATGTCTTTGCTGTTACAGTAGACATCGCAAATTCCACAAAAAGCAGATTGTACAAGCTTTGCTTTCTTTGGATGCTTCTCCCATGCACCAATTTTGGGAGGCTTAGCTTTGGGATTACTCTGGAAGGCGAGGTTGAGATTTATAGGAGCCAATTGTCCTGTCCTATCTGTAGGTACTGCAAGTTCCTTCACGAAAAATTGGACGTGTTACCAATTCAAGGGATTTTCTTTTTTTTTTTGGTAAACACCGAGGTTGAGATTTATAGGAGCCAATTGTCCTGTCCTATCTGTAGGTAATGCAAGTTCCTTCACGAAAAATTGGACGTGTTACCAATTCAAGAGTTTTTTTTTTTTGGTAACCATCAATTCAAGAGATTTTTTATGCACAGAAAAACGAAGGATAATATAATGGCATGAAGTGCTTTACACTCTTCTATGCTGCATTAGCAAATATCCAGAAGAATAGCAATCATACAAAAATCGTTAAAAGGTTGGTTTCGGGGGTATAAAAAGCAAAAGATAGACCGGTCTTCATACCCCAACCCTGTGCGCACCCTTCCTCTAAAAAAAGCCACCAAGCTGCACTAGTAAAACACATAAAATAGATAAGGAAAAAGACAAAGGCAGCACAACTGGAAAGATTTGTTCTTCGGTCATGGCCAATGGAGAGACATAAAATTATTTTTATGCCCCAACCTTACGTATCACTACCATATTTTATAATTCAGAAAGCATTGACATCCGAGCTTCAATAGATATGAAGCTATATGTCTCCTTTGAGATATAACAAATTCATAAAACAGAAATAGATAAAAAAAAAAAAAATAGACAAGCACAAAACGAAGGACATACCACCACAAAGGCAAAAACCACAGCCTCAAGTTCCTTTAAAATGCAAAAGAAACTCAAGTGCTTTCTTAGATCAACCTAACAGGAAAACTGCTATATCAAATAATAAATAATCAGCCAAATGACTAGGAATGCAGATAAGAATGAATTGGGTTATCGCTACATTAATACATAAAGCATGTTTGCAACCGGGATAGAACTCCAGATCACAATCTCCCAAAGTTATGGCTATTTGTACAACACCAATGCAGGGATTCACTTCAACAGCCAATCTAATCCAATAACATGAGCAAATTTATGAGAAACCAACTAGTTATCTTGATTCAAGTGAGCACAAAAGTCGACTAATTAGCACCGAGAGCATAAATATTTCAAATGATTTTACCTACTATATTAGGATAAACGTCCTTCCACTAAAACGGGTAGAAATGCCTGTCAATGGAGACCCTCCATGGCACCTATATAAGCTGTGGATATGTCCAATTCTATGTATTCCTCTATCCGTAAAGTACATCGAATACCACAGTGCTTATTAGAAAATTTCTCACTCTCATTGTCTGTTCAAGTTTGTCTGCAGCCAAGAACAAATCTAGCATTACTGGAAAGTGAAAAACATCAGCTAAGGATCAACCCTTTGTGATCGGAATGTTATCAATCAAATGATGGGGCAAAAATGCTTCTCAACCCTGATGGAACAAGCATTTCGGACGCAAGAAGTATGATATTCCTGGATTATCCCCATATTCTGACAAACATGAGCACCGAATTCCCTTAATTCACTCACTACTCACCACTGATGGGAAAAAAATCAGTGAAGTCCGGACTAAATGGTGATACTCGATGCATAATGTAATGGTGAAATGAGATTACGACCAATTCCTTTTTTCTGTATCAGTTCACTTCAATGTTCAATCAGCACATCAATGACATGTAGGGACCAATTCAATTAATTACCAATTACTCTGTCCACATCAATGACATCTATAGCCCCCAAAACTCCAGAAAACCATAAAATTTCTCTTGAAAAACAACACTCACAACTCCTCCAGATGCAGCTGGATCCAACCCGTATTGCTGATTCCCCGCCGCGGCGGCCAAACTCGGCGCGCTCGCGGCCTGATAAGCCGCATAGCTGGGTGTGAGGCCAGCATGATGGGCCACGTAAGGGCTGAAGAAGCTCAATGGGGCCGCACCGGGCAGTGTGGCGACATCTCCGGGACCGGCGTCGGCGCAGAAGAGACCGTGCCCCCGATGTTGGGGAAAGGCAGAGAAGGCGATACCGGGGCCAGGGTCGACGAGTTGGGGGATGTGAAGTGATGGGATTGATGACGATGACGAGAGAAGCGAATCGCTTCGGTCTGTGACTTGTGGGTGTGGCGGTGGATGTGAGTTCTGGTGAAATCGAGCGAAGCTGGTGCTGGAGTAATCCATGGAGGCTTGCTGCGCTACACCATTTTCAGCTTTTCCTGCGAGGAGTGTTCATTCCAAGAAAAAATTTAAAATAAAAAAGAGACCTTTGAGGAGACAGTGGAAAGGGATAATTACACTATGGCCCTGGATTATTAGGGTTTTAGCAATTTGCCCCTTCTTAATGTCAATTTTCGCGAGTGACCCCAGGAAATCCGTTTCGTTTTACTCCCCCAACGTCGACTCCGGGCCGAATTCTCCTCGGAATGTTGGTCCCGTTCTCTCACGGTGATGGGTGGTTCCTGTCTTGAAGGACAAAAGGGGGAGTTTAAAGAAAGAGAGAGAATTGTTAATTAAAGTATATGTTAGATACATTACACTAGTGAACTTAAAAGAACGATCGGATTTGAACCGCATGATAGATAGATGTGGCTGATCGGATTTGAACCGCATGATAGATAGATGTGGCTAGTCTCACGTGGACTTTAAGTGAACTAGACAAAGCAATATTTCTGCATTCGGCGTGTGTTTACGCCTCTAGAAAGCTTGTTGGTAAGTTTTTCTGTTTGATACATTTCAAATTACCAAAAGACAAGAATAACATTTCATTTTTTTTTATCAATGAGGGAAATATTTAGTCCAACGTAAGAGAGATGATTTAAAAGTCGTGACTTAACTTCCGTGTGATTTGATAAAGAATAATTCTTCATTTCGAGTTAATAAAAGGGCAACCTAATGCAACGCTATTTTCTAAAAACTTGATCCGGTACCATCTGCGATACCATTATTACCATCAATTTCTCATTTAATAGAGGCTACTCTCTATTACCTCTTAGGTGGATTTTCATCTCAAGCGGATTGTTACCATGCTTGCCCCCGCTTCTATCAATTTTACTTTCCCATAGCCAAAAAGTTGGACACTTTTTTGAAAATTGCTCTCTTGATGGGTGAAGCTAAGGCTAGTAAGAGAGTCAGTGCCCTAGTGAACCTTTTGATATCCTCTTGACAAGCAGAAAGCAAAAGGACAAAAGTACAAAATAAGAACAAGGAGCCAACAGCTCCAAAGGATCCATCTTCCTTTGAGAGAACATCTGTACATGAGAGCATGAAGGAGCAAAAGAAAAAGATAAAAACAAGATTTTTCCACCAGAACTAGGGAATGAATCAGAACCCAAGGACAAGCCAGGCATAAGCAGTATGAAACAAAAGTTAGCTCACTGTACAGTATCATTGGAACTCATTTACAACCCAAAGACGGCATCTGTACTGTACTCGTATCTTCTTCAGCTGTCGCTCAGTAGAGCTTTAAAACAAATATGCAGTCGACTTTTATCTACACGACAGGACCCACCAGAGGCCCATGCTCATGCTCTCTTACTAAACATCTCTTGAGCAAATGATGAGCACCATCTTCTTCTCCTTCTTGAAGCTCAAATGGCACATTGAGATCAATCAGCCCGGTCAAGCCAGCTGGAATCTCCAGCTTCTCTGGAATGTCCTGTTTGGTTTTGGCTACATGACCTTCCACCTCCACTTCCACACGATGAGCACTTTCGTCACTACCCAAGGCCTTTCCTGGTGCAAACCCTTTACCACTACTGGCCTTGCATATCACCACATCCTTCAGTAATGCAGAGCAGGAGCTTCCTCTCTTGCCGGGGTGCGCACAATGGCCTCCGAGTGCCTGGTGAGATGGGAATGCCCTGTTGCAGTTCTTGCACTTGTACTCCTTCTTTCTCGTGGAATCATCAGATTTCTCAGAACCGGCAGTGAAGGTTATCATCTTGCAGGAGTGTTTTCTCTTGTCAGGATAACCTAACTTGACCACCTCTCTTGTCTCGGTTACTATTCCATTGAGCTTGAAACTCAGGGCACCGTCAAATCCCTTCTCAAATTCACCACCACCATACACAGCACCGGAAACATCGCCCTTTTCAGCGACCTTCTCGAATTCTACTCCCCCAAGAAACATTTCAATGTGAACTTCATTATCTGCAGACCCAAGATTAGTGTGATCATACAGCAACTTCGTACTTTCCGAGAAATCAGGAACGATCGCCTCTGTTCTCACCTTCTTGAGCTTTGGTCCACCATCTACGTCTTTTCTCTCCATCCGATATACAACAGCGCCCATAGAGAGAATCAAAAGAGAAGCCGCCGCCTCCTCCTCGTCTGGCTGCCAAATCCCGCTAGAGAATTGTGGCGTATCAGCGTCCATTCCATTAAAGAAACTCGGTTTCTCGGACTGAGACCTCGAATGGGCATACACAGAGCCCAACGGTTCAAACGCCTGACCACATTCTTGAGGAAGGACCCCAAAATCATCCCTTCCTCTTTCGCTTCTCGGGTGAAGTCTCATGTGGCCGAACAGAGCGCGACGTGACCGAAACCCTTTCCCACAGACCCAACATACATTCTCGGGACTCCGAGCAAACTCTGTCCCGTGGCCACGGAGAAGCGGCCTCTGGTTCTTGGCCGGCTTGGAGGCCGTCGTGGTGCGATGGCTCCTGACGTGACCTCCCAAGACTCTTCCGCTGGCGAAACTTTTCCCGCATAACTTGCACGGATACCCCCTTTCTCGACCCAGTTCCGTCATGTCGGCGCAGATCGAGCCAAAAGCGAAGCAGCCAAACGGAGGAGGAAAAAAAAGAAGAAGAGGAAGAAAAAAGACCTTAAAGGTCGAAAGGGCCTGAATCTTTTTCAAAGAAAAGCGAGCAGCGAGAGGATCAACCGCTGAAGCGATCAGAAAGGAGGAATCGGCAAAAAGGGGATGTAAATGCAGAGCAATCAGGAAAAAAAAACCCAAAAGAGGAAAGGACGCTTCTTAGCTCTGGAAACCGATCTAGAAGAAGAGGCTCTGCATTGCTTCTTTCTCGGTCTTGAAGGTCAGATACAGAGCTACAGAGGAACGGAAACGGGGCAGAGGGTATCGGAAGCCCAAGAAGAAGAACCCCGCGCCGAACCACCGAGATGGCTTTTGGGTTTATGCTCTTTTGCTTCGCTGGTTTGGCTCGGGGGATACGCAGAGGAGTGATATATGTGGAAGTGAACTTCTAGAGAGAGAGAGAGAGAGAGAGAGAGAGAGAGAGAGAGGAGGGAGGTGAGGGAAAGAGAGATTTTTCAGATTTGGTTTGATACGAGAACGATAACGCGATCAGCTGGAGGGTATATACAGTATAAATCCTTTTCGCCGCCGCTTCTGTGTGGCCGCATCGGGCAGGGAGGGAGCGACACTGCACTTGCATGGAAAGCAACTCAGGAATTAGGCGTGTGCTCGCGCAGGGGATGAGAGGTCCATGAATCTCAGCCTTCTCTGTCCCGCTCTTTTTGGTACGGACGTCTCTTTTGGCCTATCAATTAATTAGGAATGGATCCAATTAATAAGACTCCTTTCTCTTATTTGTTTTTTTATATGTTTCATTTAAAGGCGTTCCAAGGGTCGAGACAATAATTGGCAAAATCTGCTGCATTTGGGAAAAAAATTATGAAACTTTTCTCCTACTACTATTTTCGTTTTTTTTTTTTCGATTAGCATTTGATATGCAACTCTTTCATAGCGATTACAAACATGGCACGAGAATGGCACTTAATCAGCCTGACATTATACGACGTTACTTGACTTAAAATCAATATGTTATGGTGTGTACTCATTTAAAAGTATCCTTATAATCACATTGGAATAAAAACGATGACTCGAATGTAATATGACAATACAGATTGCTACTCTCGATATCTATATGGATTGCAAATTTGTTAGGACTTTGTCGTGACCTAAATTTTCAATAAAAAAATTATAATCAAATTTAATCTCGTCGGTTATACTGAAGTTTGTAAAATTATTGAAAAGCTGCAAAAGTTATAAAAAAAATCACCTTTGGCTTTAAATTCAAAAAAGATGTTCGTGAATTTTATGAGAAATTTGATTTTCATTAGATCTCGGCATTCCCCAAAATTATTTCACCAACCTCTTTAATAAGGAAAATATTATTCCTTTTCCCAGGAGAGAGAGAGAGAGAGAGAGAGAGAGAGAGAGAGAGAGAGAGACTGCTAATTAAAACAATGGTATTCGATCACTAGCTTTCATCAGCCCTGAATGAAGTTTAATGGGAAACTAGCAGTCATTCACCAATCCTAATTTGTCATATCAAACATTTGCTAGCACAGGGAATGTGTGTTTCCCTCCATCACACATCAAGGAATAAGAAGAAAATGATAAATACAATATGATCAAAAGAAGCAAGCAACCACCGCTGCTCAAGTACAAATCAAATCTCAATGAACATGTAACATTCACCTTACTCTTGTCAAAGTTTGATTAACCTTGTATACCTTATCCAAAAAGCAAAACCTTGTAATCAAACCATCTTAGCCACACCACCAGAACCATATAATGCCACAAACATTGATACCCACATGGGCCAATAAGAAATTACAGATGTCGTCGATGAGTAAAGGCTATAATTGTGATCCAACATTGTCCACCAAAACATACATTACTTCAGTTCTGTTTGTCATGAACCTACAATTCCATGCCCGGCGAAGCGCCAAAAGTGTCCTCGTCGCTGTTGGAATGCCACCAAGAAAAATATAAGCAACCAGCGGAAAATTTGGGTGCAGTCCCATCAGTTCAAGCTCGCCATGTATCTCGTCTTCTCAATAATGTCGCGGGTGACCACTCTAAAAAATCATAAGAAACTTTTCAGCTATCACATTCACCTTTTTTAGGGCGTCTGTGGCTCTTTCCGTTCCAGTGTTCGGCTTTGCACACTGACTCATGAACACATCCAGCACTGCAGCCTTTAACTTTGAGCCACCAAAAGATGCCCTCTCATGAATATTATCAGTAGCCAAAGACTCGCGAGTGCGATTGCCTCCAGCGAAGTGCATTGCAATCCACTAATCAAGTGTTTTATCCGGCCCATGAGATTATCCTTTGACCACGAGTCATTTAAGTCAAGTTGTGGGGAAGACTCATCTCTACAAATTTTCTCTCTAGTAGTTTCAGCATGCTCACCAACTGCTCTATCTAGTGAATAAAGTTCATAAAGTTTGTCGTAACTAACAAATAGGCAATGGCCTCCGCCTTCTTGCTTCAGGTCTCTCCTGGAATATATGCAGCAGTTGTGTTCTTGCTCGCCGCATCAATACACATGACAAGTCATAAAACAAAATCCAAAGAAGAAATAACGATTGAAATGACCTAGAATTTACAAAGAGTAACTTCTCCTTTGTCCAAAGCATCAAACATCTTCGTGAATCGTGATGGCATTCCAAGTAAAGTCACTCCGACCAGGAAATGTATTACTACACAGAAAAATACTTCTCCATCGTCTTTTTCGATTCTATCTACTAGATTTCTGAATAAATGGACCAAAGGAGTTCCTTAAGGTTTTTTTGGATTATGGTAAGCCCACTGCTAAACGTGCTACCATGATGGCTGCCTTCTCTTTATTCCTCTAACAATCCATCTATCAACACAAAACTTGTCCAAACCACATTATCTCTTGTTGTGCCATCTCCCTCCTTTTTCAGTCTTTCTCATACTCATTGACTTCGAACCCGCATGATAACAGTCATAACTGGGCATAAAGTTCTCAAAGAAAATGCTGAAATAGGAATTTAAAGCAGTTATTCTATAACAAACAGTCAGAAACGACTTCAAAACAGAAAATAAAAGGAAAAGTGCAAAACAAATTAGAACAAGTATCAAGTCTCCTGCTGCAGTAGTGTAAATATATGCCCCAGATATCTAGACGTTTTGTTAGGCTCACAATCAACTTCAGCATATAAAACACTCATAAAAGGACTATTGATAATATGCACGAAGCAGCTGCTCAGAACAATCTTGCTCTTTGTCTGTCACAAATGTTAAGTGGATCTTCACTAGAGTGACTATACTAATTGCTCTGTCAATCATATTATGAAGACGATGAAGTAAAGAGGATGGCTCATGCAATTTGACGAGCTTAAACTATAAATTATAATAAATATGCACATAGAACACTTAACAATATAAAGCATAGACAAAAGAAGCACTTATCAATATAAAGCATAGACCACTTATGAACAGAATCCCTCTTCCTTGACTAAAGTCAACTTACCAGGAAAATGAGTGTGCCTCCCTTAGCATTATCAGTATTGAACTGCAAATGAACGTCAAAAAAAGATTATCAGCTAGCCAATCTTTTGTGCCAGGACAGTACATGAACTTGCCCCAACATTGCCCTTCCACAATCATGAACAAGTCAAGGTAACTGCATTATCATGCAAATGCCATAGGCATTATGTATGGTAAAAGATGATCAACAATAAAGAGTAATAAGTACTTCTACTATGAACAATAAAAGGATCCGGTAAATAAAATGAATATTATAGGAAACCTACAATGAGATATTATTCCCCTTTTGCAATCAGCTATTAGAACATTTAGCTGCATCAGCATGGAAACACCTATAAAGGAAGTGATATAGTGTTCAGCAAGAGGAAAGAAGACCACATTTACCATTATTTAGTGCCTTGGAATGGAAAGATCTTACTGGATCTAATTTTCTTTTTATGTTTGATCTATCTTACTAAATAGTAAGCGATATTTATAAATGGACAAGAAATGGTTTCTCAAGGGAATCTCCTGCACAATAGGTAATTGGCATAGAACACGGTAAAAATTCTGATAAGCATAGAACATGGTGAAAATGCTGATGAGCAAACACATCAGCGCATCGGACAGATGGCGACATGAATTTGAACTTTTACCATATCATTTGCTAGAAGACTTGCTTTTCGACAATGATGTGATCATGGTACTCAAAAAACATGGCGTCTCTAAAATTTTCAGATACGCTAGCCAAAGCATGTAAAGCCATTCTCTTGAGAATATGTTTTTTCGCCCTCAGTAACATAAAAAATTCACCCTTCTAGCACAGCTCCACATTGAAGTCCGATATTCAAGCGCGTGACAAGCATTAGTTAGACCTAAATCATTCGCACTAAAGTCGACCCAACAAAACCTTCATGGTAAGAGACGTATTCTTTACAGAACCAAATAAAGGGATTATAGTTAATACAGTTTTAGATTCAACTAAAGTTTATGGTTAATATAGCTCTTCTTAGATTCATCTTAAGTATGAGTGATCTATGTGCGACTAAGGCTCATACATGAACGAGCTATATTTATTAGGTCTTCAAATTGCACATGGATAATGAATTGATAATCAAACTTAGTCTTCAAAGGGAAACCAAAAACAAACTGGCTTAACTCCGTTCGACCAAATCTACTGACCAAGGGTAAGGAGTCTTAAAGTACTCCCAAAGAACTAAACTTCACTTGATTCAGCTTACTGATCGATTTTACAATCCAGACGTTTTGCTTTCAGAACTTAGTCTCGGCACACTTATGCCGTGTGTTTCACACAGACACCGATTAATCACTCTCAATCAGAGATAATTAGCAAGTCTTCCACTTCAGTAACGTCAGGGGTTAAGGCCAAGTTTACCTCAGAAAACAAACGGGTACCCTTTCTTTTGAATGGTCATAAGCCATCTCCAAAGTAACTTCGCTTCATCCAGCTCTGCGCAAAGATCACTCTTTCCCTCAGCAATTCTTCAATCTTAAAGCTCTTGAAGGCGTAGACAAACTAAGCTAGGGGCAAGCATCACCAAGCCAACATTGTCACACCAGTTGATCCTACCGCTAACCACCACAACAGCCACCGTCAATTTCCAGGTCGGCTTAAATGCACATGCGTAGCTCGCGGCGACTGCAACTGCAAGCCTGAAATGCAATCAAGGAGGGAACACGAACACTTTACCAGGAGAAGGAGAAGATGAAGACGAAGCGAGACGACGAGCACGACGGATGGTTGTTGGGATTGGAGCGAGTTAAGGGGGGGGGAGGTAATATGCTACTTCGTCAATTCGGGTCGGACCATACCCGCCGGCCGTTGGTTTGGAATTGGACCGGAAATTGAAAAATTTTGGTCCGACTCATGTCCATTGCTTTATCTTTATTTATTTTTTGTGGATTTTCCTAATCAAAATTTTTGTACGTCTAATTTTTCTAACCGAGCTGTTCTACTTATACAAATATCTCATTAAGTCCATTCAACACCGGAATAAGCTGAAATCCAATTGACTCGATTTGCCGGCAATGTCCGAATGTGATGTGCACAATATTTTTGTCGATGTGAATGCTTTCATGAAAAGAATTTTAAAAAAATCACATTATTTTTGGTGAAAAAAATCGAAGAATCCTATTTTTACAAAAGCATTAATAAATCTATTTTTTTAAAATTTTCCCCGTAAAACATAACCGCTACTTTGAAATTTTTCTCATTTTTATTGGTGATAACAAATTTCAATACTTGTGCCTTTTCTCCTTGGAGAATAATGGTAGAATAGTCTAAGGAGAAAACTAGCATTTCTTTTTGTCAATATGAATATGACTTTTTTTTTTCACAAAACAGAAGAAGACAATTGTTTGTTTATTTCGAGCAAAATTAATTTGAATATTCACATAGTTTTTCACTCATGAGCTATAGAAAATAAGCAGTAATTTTTTTTTTGTTGAAAAGATCCTAATACTTACGCACTTTGGCAATTGACTCGAATGAAAGAAATGTGTGAAAAAGCAGATCAAGCCATATTTTTGTATTTTTTTTTCAATTTCGGGCCAAAAAAGAATATGAAATTAGCTTGGAAGAATCAACTGTAATATATATATATATATTGAAAAGATCCTAACTGTTAGGCACTTTGGCAATTGACTTGAATGAAAAACATGGATGAATGAGCAGATCAAGCAATATTTTTGTAATTTTGGGCCAAAGAAGAATATGAAATTGGCTTTGAAAAGAATTGGGTAACTATATTATCCCCAAGAAGGACGATAGGCTTCTTGATGGGATCCTGATCTCCCCCACAATCAACGGCTTGGATACCCCACACGACGATTCGAATCGATCATCCAACGTCCCAAAACGGGGCGCTGCTCCGGCCCCAACAAAAACAAAAACTAGCCGTTACAAAGAGCGTCCCCCAGAAACCCTCTAACGTTCCATTCTTCTCCCTTCCCTCTCGCTCTTCTCATTAACTTCTGCATCAAATTCGCCAAATCCAAAGACCAAATCTTTCATCTCTCTCTCTCTCTCTCTGTTACAATCCCTGAACCCTGAATTCCTTTTTGCCAACCTTTTGTTTTCTGTTGGTGATGGATTTAGTCCAGAGGAGTTCCTCATCGGTGACGCCGGTGAAGGAATCGAAGGCGTCGTCCAGGTCGAAGAACCATCAGGAGGCCGCGAAGCTGTCCGAGAACGTGAACCCGAATCTCGCGCACTCGAGCCCCGGCCCCAGAGTGGCCGGTTCCCCTGCGACGGCGGCCAAGTCCGCGAAGTCGCAGAAGTCAGCCTCCAAGAACCCTAATCCGGCGGGCGCTCACTCCCCCAGGAACAGAATTCGAGGTCGGAAGTTCGTTGTGGCAAAGAGGAAAGCCGCGAGAGGGGAGGCTGGCGGGCCAAGGGCGGCGGCGGCGGCGGCGGCAGCGTGCAAGTGCAAGGAGAAGGTCGGCGGGAATCCGAAGAAGTGTCTCTGCGTGGCTTACGAGAGCTTGAGGGCTTCGCAGGAGGAGTTTTTCAAGAGCAAGGACGGTGAGGGCAGCGAGTTGATTGAACAAGGAGAGGAGATAGAGAATCGGTTGATGATACATGATTTGGGGAATGAAGAGGAGTTTCGGGGGAAAACTGAGGAAAATGGGTCATCACCTCTCGAGGATCCTGAATTTTGCGAGCTGGGTGAGATTGATGCTGCTTTGGTTCAAGTTGGGGTTTCCACAGTTAAGAGGAGGAGGGAAAAGTTGATGGAAGAGGCGAGGAAGAGTGTGCCTGACAGCGGGTGCGGGAGAGTGATGCATTTGGTTAAAGCATTTGAGAACCTCATGAATATACCAAAACCCAAGGAGACAGATTCGAAGGACGGGACAGAGGTGGCTGAAGAGCAGAGTAGGAAGAAGGTGATGAACTGGGCGTTGCCAGGGTTGCCACCTCCGAAGGCCCCAGAAGCGGAGGAGACTTCGTCTTCCTTCTCTCTGTCGGAATTGCACTTGACAGCAGAGAATCTAGGCCTTGACTCGCGGGCTTCTCTTTCTTCATCGTGGGACAGCAGCCAAGGAAGGTTTGTTAAACACGAGCACTTGTGCTCAGCCTATCTTTCTGAGCCTATTTTGGGATCTAATGTGTAGTTTTCTCTTCTGACTGGGTTTTATTTGCCTGTGAACTTCTAGCGTTTCAAGCAGATCTTCTAATGGGGCTCGGAGAAGCCGCAGAAACGTAAGGAATTTCTTCTGCTATAACCTTTTAGTTGGAATGTTGTTGGAAATTCTCCTTAACCATTTGGTTTAGGCAATGATTCGATCTTGTGTTCTTGTGTGTGATCTTTAGAGCCTCGAATCATATGGGACATTAGGTGGAAGCAGATGGAAGAAGAATCAGCTGAGAGTCACCAGCCAAAAGCCTTTTAAGCTGAGAACTGAAGTAAGCAACAATATATTACCTTGATGTGCCAAAATTATCTAAAAGGGACGTCAAACTGACTGGCTGCGATTTGCTATTGGTCATAACTGCGCAGCAAAGGGGAAGAATGAAAGAGGAGGAGTTCATGAAGAAGATGCGAGAGATTATGGTTGAGGAAGAGAAACTGCGTGTACCGATTGCGCAAGGTCTGCCATGGACAACCGATGAACCTGAGGTAATGTTCATCTTTCCTTAGAAAATCTGCATAACAGTAGATTATTGTCATATCGTAGTCTTGGGGGAATTGGGCTCCAAACATGCCTTCCTATTAGAAGCATTGATAGAAGGGAATCATCAATTGGGGATTTTGTATGCAACTGGTCGTTGAATCCATTTAGAACTGGTTATGCTCTGAGGCTTCGAGCCTCAAGAACATTTCTCGGCTTCGTTGTATTGTTTGTTTTCTCAGTGTCTAACTAAACCAGATCCATGTAGAACTTGTTATGCTCTGTGTCTTCAGCCCCGAGAACATTCCTCGGATTCATTGGTGTACTGTTTGTTTTCTCAGTGTCTAATTAAGCCTCCCGTAAAGGAGAATACAAGGCCAGTAGACCTAAAGCTACACACTGACATGCGGGCAGCAGAGCGAGCTGAGTTTGACCACCAGGTGCTCTACTGGCAAATAATAGCTCTTCCCTATGCCTTGAATTTGACACCCTTATGCCCTAGATATGAAATAAGGCAAAACAAACATCAATCATGTTCACGAATCTGCGGCTGTGTTCTTCAGATAGCAGAAAAGATGAGCTTGATCGAGCAATACAAAATGGAGAGGGAGAGGCAGCAGAAGGTACATATATACTGAGAATTAAGGCATCGTTGTAGCTTCTTTTTGCATTGGCGAAATCTAAATTTCAGCTCTTTTCATTCTCGTAGTTGGCAGAAGAAGAAGAAATCAGAAGACTGAGAAAAGTACTCGTGCCAAAGGCTCAACCCATGCCATATTTTGACAGGCCTTTCGTCCCAAGGAGGTAAAGTTTGACATCTAAGAAATGGTGACGGGTTCTTAGTGGGAGTTCCAACTTCTCATCCAAAGCTATACGCTCATCAGTATCAGTTTAAAAGTGACGTTCTTAGTTGGCTGAATTCAGCTAAGGTTTATTTTTAAAGCACTGGTTCGGTTCAAGTGGCTATTTTCTCATGATTTCCACATCGGTCATTCTTTGTTTTGAAAAGATTATGTAATAGTGTGAGATATCATTAGATGAGTCCAAAAGTGACGTTCTTAGTTGACTGAGTTTAGCTTACGTTTTTTCTAAGCACTGGTTCAGTTCAAGTGGCTATTTTCTCATGATTTTCACATCGGCAGTCTCTTGTTTTGAAAAAATTATGTAATAATGTGAGATATCATTAGATAAGTTTGTGCCAAGACCTCTGAATTAATCTTTCTTCCCTTGCTCAGGTCATCGAAAAACCCAACAATCCCAAAAGAACCCAAGTTTCACATTCCTCAGCAGAAGAAGATCAAGTGCTGTTTATCATGGAACGACATGAGCCCCTACACATACCATGAATGCGCCCACGAGGATATGCAGAAGTGAACATTAAATTTCTTTGCTCTGTTAGTTACCAATAAGAGCTCAATATTCTTTCTCAAAAATATGTAAATCAAGCAACAATAAAAGTTGCGAGTTTTGATTGGACTTCATCTTTCCTCATCCCTCTGTTTTATCTTGTGAAATATGGAGACAATACAAAGAACTTGCACAGAGAGAGAGAGGAAGCCCATTCATTCCCTTGTCAAATAGACGGTGCCGGCATAACATAAACAGAGGAGGAGCGTGTCTGATGTGCATATTTAGAGGCTCGACTAATAGCAAAAGTTACCCTATTCGGTCATCATTCCATGAAAACTTGTCCCTGGGACATCTAGTCCATGAAAACTTGAAATAGTTCAATAGTTGTTCAGCCATCAAAAAGTTGTTGGAAACACTTGTCTTTTCAGTCTTGCGAGCAATCTAAGTTCGTCTCCGGTTCATTGCTTCCATAAGAGAGAACTTCAAAGCAATCGACTTTATAGAGCTCTCATTTTTAAGTTTTGAGCATGTTGAGAAAGAGGAGCATAGATATACACACACGTTGTTCATACAAACAAATGAGCATTTAAAAATCTAGAAAAAAGAATTAATTTTAGCAAATATAATAGCAATGCAAGTATACACATGGATCAGATAAAAATGCGGCTTTAACCCTAGTGTATGGTGCAAACATATGCGTGAGTGATGTCGCCAACCAAACTTGTATCGAACACATGTCTGTAAGTCTACAAGTAGACTAAGTTGTAAGGCTCAAATTGAACATATTTTAACAGGTGTTGCATTTTGATTAACTCGAAAGGAAATAGCTGTATGGGTCTTTCCCTTCTAGTTTAATCATCCAAAGGAAAGAACTTTTCATGGCGAGGATGCTTCTTGCTTACGACTAAGACCACATTTATCTCGCAAAAAAAGAAAATCACTTTTCTAAAAACGATCATTCGCGTTTCTTGAAATAATTAGTCAATGAAAATTAGAATTTAAACATTTTAGTTAAAGATGAGAATGTTTTTTTGTTCAAATTTACAAAAGATACAGGCGATCATTTTTAAAGAACCGTTTTCCAAATCATTCAATTTTTCGCAAAACAAAAAGAGCTTGAGAATCAGCCGATTCATCCTCCCAACCAACTATATCCAGGAGTCTTCGAAGCCCCATCAGCTGCCATGGTTAGCTCCATCTCATTTGCTTCCTCCATCCGACCTGCCGCGACATAGATGTCGCGAAGGAGCATGTAATAGCCACCTTTCCGAGGATTCAATTCCAATAGCTTCCGCACCCCCCTCTCTCCCATCTCGACATTACGATGAATCCTGCACGCTGCCAGGAGAGACCCCCAAACCACATCATTGCTCGGCATAGGCATGCCG
This sequence comes from Melaleuca alternifolia, assembly GCA_019926035.1. Lineage (NCBI taxonomy): Eukaryota > Viridiplantae > Streptophyta > Magnoliopsida > Myrtales > Myrtaceae > Melaleuca > Melaleuca alternifolia. The sequence goes on along the minus strand of JAGKPW010002416.1, from coordinate 927,682 downwards.
ATGATCAAGTCATGTGCTTCCTCCAACCTTCCGGCCCGGCCTAGCATGTCCACCATGCATCCGTAGTGCTCTATCCCCGCTTCCACGCCGTATTCGCGCTGCATACACCCAAATAGTCTGTACCCTTCGTCGACCAATCCTTTATGCACATAAGCAACAAAAAGGGCCAGGAACGTCGCCTTGTCAGGCTGAATATTGGACTGAATCATACGTTGGAACAAGTGTAAAGCATCTTCTGCATCCCCATGGTTTGCACACGCCAAGATCATGCAGTTCCATGTGACCAAACTTCTCCGCGTCATGCCATTGAATACCTGCCATGCCCGCTCCATGCATCCGCATTGTGCATGCATGTGAATCAACGCGTTGCTAAGCGAAACCATCCATCCAAACCCATTCTCCTCAATGTAACGGTGGATCTCTATCCCTGTCTCGCCATCCTTCGAGTTTGAACAAGCGGAGATCACGCTCACCATAGTGACCTCATCCGGCCACACTCCTGCTTCCCTCATGTCCAAGAACAAATCCAGGGCCTCCGTCGAACGGCTTGCCTGCGAATATGCTGAAATCAAGGCAGTCCAAGAAACCACGTCTCTTTCAGGCATTGCGTCGAACAACTCCCTCGCAAGTTCTAACTCCCCAGCTCTCACGTGAGCAACAACTAAGCCGGACCAGGAAACGACATCGGCCGCCCAGGTCTCGTCGAAAACTCTGCGCGCACTGATGGGCATACCTCTCATCGCGTACATGTGGATCAAAGCGTTCTTGACGAACAGATGCCCGGAGAATCCAAGCCTCACCACAAGCCCATGAATCTCATCGGTCGTCCCTTTCCCTCTAGACCGCGCTTTCAGCAGGAACGTCAAGGAGCGCTCATCTGGGTTGACCCCGTTTCGCCTCATCTGATTGAACAGGTCGACCGAGACACAAGGCTGCGAGCTACTGGAGTACCCGCGGATGAGGAGGTTGTGGAAGAACGCGTCTGGATGAGGAATTTGGCCGAACAGGCGGTGCGCGTACCGCAAGTCGCCGGAGGGCGAGACAGCGACGAAGCGGAAGATCTTGGCGAGGACCATAGGGTGGTCGTGGAGGTGGGAGCGAAGAGCGCGAGCGTGGATCTGCGTGAGGGCTTGCATGGAGAGGCAGGTCTCGGCGAGGGAAGCCAGAGCGGACGCGAGGCTGACTGGCGCTTGGGCTCGACATTGCTGCTGTACCTGAATCATGGGTAATTGCGTATGGTGAGCTTGAGGCAGGAGGTTGTTCCCTCTTCATGCTAAGTGTCTTCATCGATCCTCTCGATTCTTCACGGAAGCCCACTCCGGGCACGACATGATCTCGGGGAGAATGGCAGGACCAAGGAAGAACTTTGAAATCACCCAAAAAGGACACTTTTGATAACTTCAGCAACGAACGACCCACTTCTCATCTAAGATGGCATTAATTTTCGTATCGTTACGACTCATCCGTACAAGTTTACGTAGAAAAATAAAACATATGTTTCTCAGGAGTTAACACTAACACGACCACTCGATTTGGCTGGCGTACTGTTATGCTAATTAAGGAACGGGCAATCATCTTAAAGCAAAGCGCTTCAATAACCCCCGAAGATGCTGAAGGGAATTATGAAGAAGTAGGGCATACGTAGCATAATCAGGTTCAATTTGGCTAGTGTTACTCCTTTTCTCAGGTTAACTACTCGATTTTGGCATAATCAAGGATCATCTGTATTCCTTTTCTCAGTATAATGACAAGCCAGTTAACCTAACAGGTTCTTGAACCAACTAGCATCCTCCAAAATTATGAAGGAAGTGCGACAAGGTACATTTACTTCATCATTTGAGCTATCTTCCTCCGGGTCTTTCTGTTCTCAACTATCGACCGAGATACTGAACTTTTTCCCAATATTGACACCCTTCTCAATAGGGAACTTTTGGATAATCCTTAAGTACACTGACTTAAGATAAACTGGACACACAGACATAACCTTCGTGAAGTATGGGGTGATTTCAGTTCACTGTGTCGATGTTGCAGGTAACACTACCCGATTTCTTCTTGGCAGATCAACTTACCAGCCAGGTTTGCTCTTGCATTATTCATAATTCTTGCGATAAAGTCCTATAGTACTAGCTGTTACTATATTCCCAAGTGGTTTCAGCTTGTGTTCTTCTAAAGCCTATGAACAGAATTCTGACTCACCTAGCACCATTGCAGAGAATAAGTGCATGGTTTGTTTTCGGCATGTTTTCCAGTGGTTTGACCTTCTTGACATATTGATCAACATCTGTAGCAGTATTCTCAAAATTGCTCGTTCCCTACTTCAGCAAAATCCTTTCTCGTCATTTATGGGTCGTTTTTTCTCTTCTAAACGACAAGTGACCATGTTCTGTTAGATCCCGGGTGAAGATCATTGGAAAAACAAAACTGAATCAGCTCATTACATCGTCATTTCCTGTATTAATCTTCGAACCAAGTTTTCTTTGCCTATAACTTTTACCTGTTGCAAATATCATTCAAGTTCAAGCCTTCAGAAATTTGGAGTTCTGTTACTATGGTTGCAGAAATTTCAAAATAAGATCAAACAAGTGTGATGAAAGCAAACCCTATGAAGTGTTTTACTTTATCGTCACAGTGATTCCATATGGGATGCGTTTTCTTGAGGTAAACCTGGATGAAGACATAACTGGTTTCAGATCTTATGAGATTTTCTGATGGCGGAGCCACTTGGAAGAACTGCTTTTAGCGTTGTCTCTTTTCCTCAGAGAATTTTCCGCTTCGCTATTTGATATCAGATCTATTTGTTCCATCATGTTGGTTCTCAACAACCTCATGACATTCCTATGTTTCTATTGCCTCCGACGCCTGCGACGAGAGAGACATAATGCACGGGCTCAATAGTTTGAAGTACTTTTCAACCATTGCTGTGGTTGTCAAGAGAACGGTTCATGATTTAAGGACAAGAGTCACGTGGAAGATCATCGCAGTGGCCAGCTCAGGGCTTGCAACAGTCATCAACACATATTGGGATCTTGTCATTGATTGGGGCCTCCTGAAACGAAACGCCAAGAACTCCTGGCTGAGAGATGAACTCGCCATTCCAAATAGAAGTGTTTACTTCTTAGCCATGGTAAGCAAGTACGCATGTTGTGCCTTGCAACTTTCATAATGTTTATGTAGAGGAGTCAAAGGCAGAATGCTAGAAGCTCTTTGACTTTCTTGCTTTTCCGCAAGCGACATATGTTTCATGGACCAACTCTGCTTGACTTATGTGCAACTATAGGTACCAAATGTCATACTAAGATTTACATGGATGCAGAACATCTTAGGCTTCAGAGAAGCGCCTTTCCTACCTAGAACAGCCTTGATTGCAATCATCGCCAGCTTGGAAATCATCTGCCAGGGGATTTCAATTTTTTTTCAGGTGGGCCATGTTTTTTTGCCAACATGTTTTTTTTCAATTTTTGGTGTTATGGAGTAGGAGAATCCATTGATGAATGAGCAGTAGTGAATAACACATCAATGTTCATCCAAAAGTGAACATTATCCATAACATTTTTGCATACTTCCATTTCAGTCCCCTGTAGCTCGAGATTTTAGGAATTCTGCTTTCCTATATAAGTGCTGAAACCGTGATTCCTTTGTCCTCTAAATCACCCAGGTTGGAAAATGAACACCTGAATAATGTTGGCAAGTACCGGGCCTTCAGGTGTGCCCCTTCCTTTCAACCATGAATAAGACGACGAGGGTGCTCGAAACAACATTGAGATCTAAGAATGGGACAAGGATGTTTGTTACTTCAATCATATGAAAAACCAAACTTTGTTGCATTTTCTTTCACCCGTTTGTTGCCATGTGTACTAAGCATTTCAACGACTAAAAGGAAAATACATATCAACAAAAATGAGACGGTACTTCATGGGGTATCTGCTTGCTTCAACCCAACATCAGGTTTCTTTTGGACTTTGATTCTCGACGGCAGTTCTAATGAAGCATAGGATGAAGTTGGTGTTAATGAAAAACTCATCCTGTTTTCCTTGCAACATCTACTAATCCAACAAGACTTGGAGTTCGATTCAAATAAGATCACACACACGTATTAAAATTGCTCAATCAAATGCAAAGGAAAAAGTGTGTAGCATTATAGAATTGACATCAACATGTCAGGGCAGCAGCCACTCGCCACTAGCTGGACAGCAGTTAATTTTAGTGCTTGCATATCAAACAAGCAGACTTTCGCTTTCCGCATGTCACATCGCAGGAAGAAAACACAGTGATTTATAAATGATAAAAAAGAAAACAGAGAACACCACCAAAAAATGAAACAGTGATGCGAGAAGTCAACAGAAGCTTGATGAATACCGCGAATGAGGAGGTCGTGGAAGAAGGTGTTTGGTTGAGGAATTTGGTGGAACAGGCGGTGTGCGTACTGCGAGTTGCCGGAGGGCAAGACCGTGACGAAGCAGAACATCTTGGCGACTCCATCTTCGTGGTTCTCTTCCTTTGCTTTACTTCTGGTTAGGTGATTGATGATGTACTGAAGGCGTTTATGGAGGTGGTGCGAGGTCCTCTCGCTCAGATCTGAGATCTGCTCCTGTCCCCTTCCCCCCCTTTCCGAAGGGTTGTTCCTTGTTATAGTTAGTTGTTTTGCGAAATTCGAGAAGCAACGTGCAACGGATGACTGTCCCGATTTGATACAATCGTTCTTCAGGTGAACCATTGCACCATATAACTTACATTTTCTAATGCCTTTGCACTTTATCACAATGCCGCGGTGTAATGTTGAACAAGCATTTTCTGACATGTTAAAGAGATATTCACATTTAATTTAGACAACATATCGTGAATTTTAGATCGACACTTTGAGTGTACCATAAAAATGTCTGTTTCAGGTCTGGTCGTTGTGAAACTTGTGTGGCACCCTAACTCAAGATCCATCGCTTAAACTTTTGATGCACTCTAGGCCTAACAAATGGATAGGTTGGTTAAAAAAAAAATTGAACCAAAGTGGCTCATATAACTCATTGATGAATTTTTATGTAATGCGATTCTAGAAGCTCAATACTTGACTAGACCCGAACCCAACCTTGGCTCCAATTCTTATTACTTTTTCTCCTTTTATCTTGTTGTCTCTGGGAACGGGCAACTCCATGGACCAACTCGCCAAGTCGATGAGAAGACCTGGGTGCTCGAATTGGTTTGTGGGCTAGTGCTATATGGCACAACAGCGATATAGAGACGTCGGTGAGCATTGCACTGATAAAAAAAACATTAAAGTTAAAAACCTACGAGGATGGGTTCAGTGCACGGATTATGGACGGGGCAAAGAAGGTGGTGGATCTTGCTATTGCGACAAGCAATGTCCTCCATGTAACCCTTTCAAACAGGTGGGTTAAGTCAAGTTTGAATGGGTTGAAAATAGGCCTAATCCAAATTCACCATTTAACCCATATTATCCCATTTTTGTGTGATGTAATTTTAATGACTCTTACCTATTTTAATCATATCCGGGCATCTAGATGACCGTATTTCACATTTGACTTCCACGTTTATGTGATCTTAGTTTAAGATGGTTCGACCTTGCAAATTGGAGGACTCAACATGATTTCCCCTTTCGGGCTTGCGAAGAAATTATGAACTTTTCATTATTCGTTCCTCTATTTATTTTACTGTTTTTTTTTTTTTTGGTATAGGATGGGCGCAAATGGATGTTATCCAAGAAGTTGAGATGACTAGTGAGGAAAACGATAAACCAGAAGATAGAGATGATGGCACCGCAAAAGCTGCAGATACGGATCATGAGGCTGAAGGAACAAATGCTGACAGCTCTAGCTTCAGACCAGCTCCAATTAGGATCGAGGATCATGTGAAATCACTATCCAACCTCAAAGTCCTGTACTAGCTGCTAAGGAGATCCTGATGAGTTCAAACTCAGATGTGCCGTCCACCAAGACAAAGCTGAGGAAAGCAGAAGAATTGATGACAAGAGCTTTTACGGAATTCTACCAAAAGCTTTGACTTATAAAGAGTTAGTGCTAAGAGCAATCTTCGCCAATTTTGACACAATCGAGGATCATCTGTGTTCCTTTTCTCAGTATAATGACAAGCCAGTTAAACCTGACAGCTTCTTGAACCAACTGGCATTCTCCAAAATAATGAAGAAGTACGACAAGCTACATTAGCTTTATCATTCGAGCTATCTTCTTCAAGGTCTTTCCATGCTCAACTATGCTATACCAATATCAAATTATGCAGATCGTAATGCTTTGAAGTCTTACTTAAATATGGTGGATCAGTCGTGCCTCGGCAGCTTCAATGAGGTCATAGAATTACATTCTTTTCAGGTGAACATTCTACTAGAAGAAACCTCCTTAGTTCCAAATAATGAATCATCCTATTATTTTCTCTGCACGTGCAAGACAGGGTTAATAAACTCTTTCAATTTGTGAGACCATGACTGCCTCTTTCTATCCAAGTTCTTATAAGCCATGTACATCGGGGTACATTTTCCTATTCATCTGATGCATTTAGGTTGCTTTACTGGATGCGCATTGGCTCTCATAGTAGGCACTATAGTGGCTCTATAGTGGCTCTACAAGCAAGCGATCTCCTAAAAAGTCCCGGGCGCAACTAGTAGAAGAACTTGTTTCCCCTATATAGTCAAGTTAAAATGTCTCTTTCGAGTTCATTACCATTTGAACTATGGAAAAAAAAGAGCTTGTTCTTAAAAGTTATGTCATGCAAGATTGCAAATTAGGTGACACCCCTATATCTAAGAGAGACAAATTTAGTCTCAACCAGTGCCCTAAGAATGATTTTGAGAAAAAGGGAAATGCAGAATATTCCTTATGCATCAGCAGTAGGAAGTTTAATGTATGCTTAGGTTTGTACACGTCCGAATATTGAGTACATTACTGGAGTGTTGGGCTAATACTTGAGTTATCCAGGAGTAGATCATAGGAAAGTAGCCAAACGAGTCTTACGGTACTTATAGAGAACGAAATGGTACATGCTCACATATTGGAGGTTAGATCAGCTTGAGATCATCAAGTATATGCCTTCGATTGGGCTGGATGCCTAGATAATTTAAAATCTACGTCGGGCTATATCTATATGCTAGCTAGTGGTGCCATCTCAGAGATTCTAGTATTCCGCTTTCAACTTTTTGGCTTACACATTGCAAAAGTTGCGCAGCACAAATTGTGCTCTTGCTCAGCATGGCTCCAAAGAAAATTGTTCTGTTTGGAATTGTGAGTTTAATTATGATTCTGTCGTTAATGTCCCCATTGATTAATGTTTCATTTTGGCATATTTCTCGACAGCAGGTCATTTATTGCTTTCGATTTAGTCAAACCATGGTAATGTGAACAAGGAGTGATCTCTCTAGGAATACAGCTGTATTCTTATTGGGGAGGAGACTTAGAGGGCCAAGTATGAGATTAGCAATGACTTGGTGAGGTTTGGTTTCGGGGTCGAAGACTTTCAAGATTTGAAGGCTGACGCTCTTCAGGCACTGGAGGCCATATGATGGGGGCATCACGCCTGCACCTGCGCTCTTTCTTGGTACTTTTGTTTCCGTTTGGTGCTTCAATTGGCTTCTGCAACTCGGTACAACTATAACTCTTTGTTGTTGTTTTTGGCGCATATTTCCCATCCATCCCCTATAGTTTCATACAGAATCCTTGATGCATCCCGGAGATTGGTTGAAGAAATCAATTACTCTATCATGTATCTTCTCACTTTTGTTGGTGTACAAAGTACATGTCTTTGGATTCTTTGCTTGACTTCTTATACTTCTAGTCGCTGAGAATGTTTTGTACATGGCAAAAATTGGTAAGAGAACTACATCGATGTATTGATTTTTCATTCGTTAGGAGTAATGGACATCATTGTTCTGTTGTTCGATGTTGATGCCGCTTCAAATACCCTCGTTATCTTAGTCATGGTTGAATGGAAGGGCACCGACTTGAAGTCCTCGGTACTTGCCGACATTATTAGAGAGCTCATTTTCCAACCTGCGAATTTAAAGGAAAAGAAATCACTCTTTCATCCCTTATGTACGAAAAACAAATATTCTAGAATCTTGAGGTGCGTGGGACTGAAATGGAAGGATTAGGAAAAAGAACATGCCATACCTGAAAAATTCCAAATTCCACGGCGGATGATTTCTAAGCCAGCGACGATCGCGGTCAAAGCTGTTCTATGTAGGAAAAGCTCATCTCTGAAGCCTAAGATGTTCTGCATCCATGCAACTCTTAGTAGGAAATTTAGTACCAGTAGTTGCGCATAAGTTGAGCAGAGTTGTTCAATGAAGCATGCGTCCTATAGTAGAAAACAAGAAAGGCTCAGAGCTTCTAGTATTCCGCTTTCAACTTTTTTGCTTACACATTGCAAAAGTTGCGCAGCACAAATTGTGCTCTTGCTTAGCATGGCTCCAAAGAAAATTGTTCTGTTTGGAATTGTGAGTTTAATTATGATTCTGTCGTTAGATGTCCCCATTGATTAATGTTTCATTTTGGCATATTTCTCGACAGCAGGTCATTTATTGCTGTCGATTTAGTCAAATCATGGTTTAGTGAACAAGGAGTGATCTCTCTAGGAATACAACTGTATTCTGATTTGGGAGGAGACTTAGAGGGCCAAGTATGAGATTAGCAATAACTTGGTGAGGTTCGGTTTCAGGGTCGGAGACTTTCAAGATTTGAAGGCCGACACTATTCAGGCATTGGAGGCCATATGATGGTGGCATCACGCCTGCAACTGCACTCTTTCTTGGCACTTTTGTTTCCGTTTGGTGCTTCAATTGGCTTCTGATCGCCAAATCTTTGTTGTTCGCTAATCTTCTCTTTTGATGCAACTTGGTACAACTATAGCCACTCTTTGGATATGACGTTTGTTTTTTGCGCATATTTGCCATCCATCCCCTATAGTTTCATACAGAATCCTTGATGCATCCCGGAGATGGGTTGAAGAAATCAATTACACTATCATGTATCTTCTCACTTTTGTTGGTGTACAAAGTACATGTCTTTGGATTCTTTGCTCGACTTATTATACTTCTAGTCGCTAAGAATGTTTGTACATGGCAAAAATTGGTAAGAGAATTACATCGATGTATTGATTTTTCATTCGTTAGGAGTAATGGACATCCTTATTCTGTTCTTCGATGTTGATGCCGTTTCAAATATCCCCGTTGTCTTAGTCATGGTTGAATGGAAGGGGCACCGACTTGAAGGCTCGGTACTTGCCGACATTATTAAAGAGCTCATTTTCAATCTACGGATTTAAAGGACAATAGAATCACTCTTTCATTCTTTATGTACGAAAGCAAAATTCCTAGAATCTTGAGGTGCAGGGGATTGAAATGGAAGGAGTAGGGAAAAAGAACATGGCATACCTAAAAAATTCCAAATTCCACGGCGGATGATTTCTAAGCCAGCAAAGATCGCGGTCAAAGCTGTTCTATGTGGAAAAAGCTCCTCTCTGACGCCTAAGATGTTCTGAATCCATGCAACTCTTAGTAGGAAATTTAGTACCAGTAGTTGCGCATAAGTTGAGTAGAGTTCTTCAATGAAGCATTTGTCCGTAGCAAAAAACAAGAAAAGCTCAGAGCTTCAAAGGAAATACTTAGTATTCCGCTTTCAACTTTTCTGCTTACACATTGCAAAAGTTGCGCAGCACAAATTGTGCTCTTGCTCACCATGGCTCTAAAGGAAATACTTATGTTTGGAATTGTTTGTTTAATTATGATTATGTCGTTGATGTCTCCATTGATTAATGTTTCCTTTTGGCATATTTCTCGACAGCAGGTCATTTATTGCTTTCGATTTAGTCAAATCATGGGAATGTGAACAGGGAGTGATCTCTCTGGGAATACAACTGTATTCTGATTTGGGGAGGAGACTTAGAGGACCAAGTATGTGATTAGTGATAACTTGGTGAGGTTCGATTTCGAGGTCGAAGACTTTCAAGATTTGAAGGCTGATGCTCTTCAGGCACTGGAGGCCATATGATGGGGGCATCACGCCTGCAACTGCGCTCTTTCTTGGCACTTTTGTTTCTGTTTGGTGCTTCAATTGGCTTCTGATCACCAAATCTTTGTCGTTCGCCAATCTTCTCTTTTGATGCAACTTGGTACAACTATAGCCACTATTTGGATACGACGTTTGTTTTTTGCGCATATTTCCCATCCATCCCCTATAGTTTAATACAGAAGCTTTGATGCATCTTGGAGATGGGTTGAAGAAATCAATTACTCTATGATGTATCTTCTCACTTTTGTTGGTGTACAAAGTACATGTCCTTGGATTCTTTGCTCGACTTATGATACTTCTAGTCGCTGAGAATGCTTTGTACATGGCAAAAATTGGTAAAAGAACTACATAATTGTATTGATTTTTCATTCGTTAGGAGTAATGGACATCCTTGTTCTGTTCTTCGATGTTGATGCCCTTTCAAATACCCTCGTTGTCTTAGTCATGGTTGAAAGGAAAGGGGCACCGACTTGAAAGCCCGATACTTGTCAGCATTATTAAAGAGCTCATTTTCCAACCTGCGGAATTTAAAGGAAAAAGGAATTGCTCTTTCATCCCTTATGTGTGAAAACAAAATTCCTACAATCTTGAAGTGCTGGGGACTGGAATGGAAGGAGTATGGAAAAAGAACGTGGCATACCTGAAAAATTCCAAATTCCACAGCGGATGATTTCTAAGCGAGCGACGATCGCGGTCAAAGTTGTTCTATAGAGGAAACGCTTCTCTCTAAAGCCGAAGATGTTCTGCATTCATGCAACTCTTAGTAGGACTTTTAATACCCGTAGTTGCGCATAAGTTGAGCAGAGTTGTTCAATGAAGCATGCGTCCGTAACAGAAAGCAAGAAAGGCGTAGAGCTTCTAGCATTCTGCTTTCAACTTTTTTGCTTAAACATTGCAAAAGTCGTGTAGCACAAAATGTGCTCTTGCTCACCATGGCTCCAAAATAAATTATTCTGTTTGGAATTGTGAGTTTATTTGATTCTGTCGTTAATGTCCCCATTGATTAAGTTTCATTTTGGCATATTTCTCGACACAGGTCATTTATTGCTTTCGATTTAGTAAATCATGTAATGTGAACAAGGAGTGATCTCTCTGGAAATCAGTGTATTTTTATTGGGAGGAGACTTAGAGGGCCAAGTATGAGATTGCAATAACTTGGTGAGGTTTGGTTTCGGGGTCGAAGACTTTCAAGATTTGAAGGCTGACGCTCTTCAGGCACTGGAGGCCATATGATGGGGGCATCACGCCTGCAACTGCGCTCTTTCTTGGTACTTTTGTTTCCGTTTGGTGCTTCAATTGGCTTCTGATCACCAAATCTTTGTTGTTCGCTAATCTTCTCTTTTGATGCAACTCGGTACAACTATAGCCACTCTTTGTACACGTCTAAAGACATGTTGGCTTCAGTCCTTAGCGCAAGGTCGAGATCCATGACTCCGAGAGCTATTAGTAGGTTCTCTTACCACGACTTGAAGTTTGCTCCATTTAACATAAGAATGGAATTGATGTTGGCAGTAATATTAGCAGGAGTAGTAGCTGAATCCAAAAACAACAAACAAACAAAACATGCTTATCACATAAGTTTCTTGATAAAAACTGAATTCAAATTTTGGTATTGTTACTGATATATTTTGAGATGAATTAATTGAAACAGAATGTCGCCAAAGTGACATCTTTTGTGGAAATTAGTTTGTCTTAGAATATAAATGGATACGTATGGAGAAATAGTAGATTTGGAAGGCCAAAATCACAACTCCACAAGTCGCTTCAAAGCTATGGATTCATATACATTTTCGCTAATCAATTTATAATTTTTAATGATTTAACATGTACGATCCGATTGGGTTATGATTTATAGTCCAAATTATGATTTATTATGTTCTAACATCTCTGTCTAAAGAAGTCGAATTTAAAAGTTGGAAATAATTAATCGTGGAGAGAGAGATGAATGGAATCTTTCCGAATCTGCGGCTGATGGGAAATGCGGATGGTGATGCAAAAGTGGATTAAATATGTTCAAAGCAAAGAAGGTACTTGGAGCGTGATTTGATTTTTGATTAAGCTATAGGGCTTGGGCTTCTCTTTTTTGGCAGCGTAATGATGCTTGCAACTGTAGGAGCAAATCCGCAAATTCGCAGGGAATTTGCGGTACTTTTCGACGATTGACTGCTAGCAGCAATGTGGCGGTGGAATCGATGAGACGCCTTGCTCTTGGAAGTATCCTGCGTGGATTTGGTTCTATCTATGGAAATTGACATCAAGTTCAATGAATAAACCCTTTAAAAATGCACATTTTTTTATTTGTAAAGCAAACTTTGCAGAGGGTTTTGGCTGACCTTCTCCGCCAATGAAGGGCCACTGATGTCGCACAACATGATCAGTCACGGACCCTAAATAAAGTGAGAGTACCATAGCAATATGAGATATCTAACGAAGGCAAGATAGGAATACAAAAAACTTAACGAGCGCGAGATAGAAAGAAAAGTTTAGAAATGACGTTCCGCCTTTTTTAATGCCAGCTTTCACCATAAAGAAAAACACCCCAGCTGAAGAAGTTTTAGACTTAAAGGAGATTTTCGAATTCTAAGCCAAACATACCCTTAGAGCACTTTCGGTACAATTATGTGGGATGGCATATCGCAGAATTTGCTATCAACCACAAAAACCCCCCCACCCCAACGGGCCCCGACCATTGTTACGCCTCTGCCATTTGGGAATCGGCTGTCGTCGTGATAATAGGACATGAATTGATCCAATTCTTCGCCCACGGTGGAGTTCCGCACGACAAGACCCGAAGTTTCCTCACTTCGTTTTCCTTCGGCGGATCTTATCAAAATGGGTAGAACCATCGGCAGAGAACTTGGACCAAGATAAATATGTGAGGGTTGGTCCTGTCCAATCCTGAGCGTAACCGAAACCAGGAGGGTCATATGAGAGGGGTTTTCTTGAGGAGATATGATCTGCTTCCACAATAATTGCTGAGTTTCGAGCTTTGAAGGAAGGAGCTGTGCCCTAGCGAGGAACCTTATCCTTTCTAAAAATTATCGCTCGACTTAATGCAAAGATTTCAGTCGATGCTATAACCAATGTGTTTACTTAACTTATGCTTATCTATTGCAGGCCACTGCTAACATCAGAACTCTTAAAAGGATTGATTAAATTTAAGATCATGATTTCATCTCTAAAAAACGAAAATCTTATTTAAAAATATGACTATATATTGAGTTTGGATAAAAAAATTCTACACTTGACAATGAAAATCCAAACATTCGTTTTCGAGTCTCCAATGCTCGAACCATGGTCCATCAAGCCTAGGCCGGAAACCCCTGTGCTTGTCTCCGAGTCCTCAACACCAATGCCCATATCCATCAATGCTAAGCCCAAGGCCCAAGTACTCATGCCCGAGCTCGTAGGCCCAAATCCATACAGGCTAAGCGAAGGACGCTTGTGTCCTTGCCTAGACTCAACGCTGGGGCACGTGTCCTTGGATCAAAGCGTTCCTGACGAACAGATGCCCAGAGAATCCAAGCCTCACCACAAGCCCATGAATCTCATTGCTCGTCCCTTTCCCTCTAGACCGCGCTTTCAGCAGGAACGTCAAGGAGCGCTCATCTGGGTTGACCCCGTTTCGACTCATCTGATTGAACAGGTCGACCGAGACACAAGGCTGCGAGCTACCGGAGTACCCGCGGATGAGGAGGTTGTGGAAGAACGCGTTTGGGTGAGGAATTTGGCCGAACAGGCGGTGCGCGTACCGCAAGTCGCCGGAGGGCGCGACCGCCACGAGGCGGAAGATCTTGTCGAGGACCTTAGGTTGGTCGTGGAGGTGGGAGCGAAGAGCGCGAGCGTGGATATGCGTGAGGGCTTGCATGGAGAGGCTGGTCTCGGCGAGGGAGCCAAAGCGGACGCGAGGCTGACTGGTGCTTGGGCTCGACATTGCTGCTGTACCTGAATCATGGGTAACTGCATATGGTGAGCTTGAGGCAGAAGGTCGTTCCCTCTTCATGCTAAGTCTCTTCATTAATCCTCTCGATTCTTCTCGGAAGCCCAGTCCGGGCACGACATGGTCACGAAGAGAATGGCAGGACCAAGGAAGGACTATGAAATCCCCCGAAAAGGACACTTTTGATAACTTCAGCAACGAACGACCCGCTTCTCATATAATATGGCATAAATCCTTGTGTCGTTAGGACTCGTCCGTACAAGTTTACGTAGAAAAAGCATATGTTTCTCAGGGAGTAACACTAACACTCCCACTCAATTCGGCTGGTGTGCTGTTATGCTAATTAAGGAACAATCAATCATCTAAAAGCAAAGCGCTTCATAACCCCCCAAGATGCTAAAGAGAATTATGAAGAAGTACGGCATGTGTAGCATAATCAGGTTCAATTTGGCTAGTGTTGCTCCTTTTCTCAGGTTAACCACTCGATTTTGGCATAATCAAGGATCATCTGTATTCCTTTTCTCAGTATAATGACAAGCCAGTTAACCTAACAGGTTCTTGAACCAACTAGCAATCTCCAAATTTATTAAGGAAGTACGACGAGGTACATTTACTTCATCATTAGAGCTATCTTCCTCGGGGTCTTTCCATTCTCAACTATCGACCGCATACTGAACTTTTTTCCAATATCGACACCCTTCTCAATAGGGAAGTTTTGGGTAATCCTTTGAATCCAGGTCTGAAGGCTTACGAAACCGCCGTAAAGGGATGAGCAACAGCTCCGAGAGAGAAGCATAGAATTACATTCTTTCTAGGTAAACATTTTACGAGAAGAAACGTGGTTAGTTCAAATAATGAACTATTCTATGCTTTCTTTCTCTTTAAGTGCGAGACAAGGCTGATAAGCTCTTTCGAAATGTGAGACTCTGTGCAGCTGCCTCCTTCTACCTGAGTTCTTATCAGTTGAGTATGTCAAGATGCATTTTTCTGTTTATCTGGTGCTTGGAGATTGCTTTGCTGGATGCTCATTGGCTCTTATAGTGGGCATTATAGTGGCTGTACATGCAAGAAATCTCCTAAAAAGTGGTGGGCGCCATAAATACATGAAAAATGTTTCTTTCAAGTTCATTACCATTTGAGTGACTGAAAATTTTGAAACATCTTCTTTGTTCGAAAACGAATATGATGTCATATTGAGTTAAATAGATGGATGAATTATTCTGGAATACCTTCCTTTTGTAGCTTGTTCGGATTCATTATTTTGCATATGGCAATATATGCCGTGAACATATACTTCTGGAGGCACTATCGGATCAATATTGTCACACCCCAAAATCTACAAAATAGGGAAATGACACGGCCGTCTTACACACGAAGGACGCAGCCTCAAATACAATTAACAACATGATATTAACATTTTTTTTCCAAAACTATATATATAAACCAAGAGATTGGTTTCTACATCAGAGTTTTTCTAATCCACCAAACAGAATATGTACAACATTGAGTTCAGCCAACCCAACAACTGTCCACAATCTTATTTAAACAACTAACAATACCCAAAGTTTATATTCCCAACAGTCCCGCTTAATAGTGCTCTTTCCTACTATTGGCCGCTGGCCGAAGAATCTGAAAATGGTAAAGATGAATGGAATGAGCAACCACAGCCCAGTGAGTAGCACATATCTTCTAAGTGCTACTATGCATACATATAAAGTCAAACCAAAACTCATAATTTAGTTTCACATATCAAACCAAATAGGCGTCGTTTCATAGTAATAAGCATTTAAACAATTCAGAAAAATACAGTTAAACCTCCACAACAACATATGCATCAATGGTCAAATCCATTGATTAATATCCATCAAAATCATATCAATGGTCCATTCCACTGATTAATCATTGCTTAATGTATTACCAGGGTCACGACACAACACCTGGTGACAAGGCGACCAAGGTTCCCCCTTGGCAAGGTCTCCACCTACAAAGCCGATGGCTCGGCCCAGAAGGATATCCTAACCCGTATGCATACTCACATGCCCTTCATTGGGCTCACAATTATATTGAGCATCAACAATATACAATAACACTTTTTCATAATTCATAAAGTCAATCCAGAATCATTACCACAAAACAATTTCATAAACCCAAACATGTCTTTTGTTTCAACCAAAGACTAGCAAAATATATTTCGAAAATCAACACATAGTGTTTCAACATTTCAACTCATTTGCTGGAAACATTTTCCGAACACGCTCTCGAAACATTTTTTATGATAAAAATGTAGCAAATGCTCGATCCAACTTTTATGCAATAATCATGCCATTTTGTAACTCATACTATACACATATCATATTACGTTCAAAATATGAATTTTACAAATTCAAAGAAGATATAGAACCACTCACCTGGAATCGCCTACGACCAAACAACAATTTCGACTCACGATTTTGAACTTGCGATCCTATCAAATAAGTAGAGAATAACGTCAAAATCAAACTAAACCGCTAAGTCAACTATGAATACAGCTCAACCGTTAGCGAAATGGCTTCCATGCTTCAACTAAACTCTTTACCGAAACAAATATCCAAAATCATCCGCAACGCGAAGCTTGATTTCGCCATAACCCCATCTAGCAAACTCCGTTTCAAGCGAACTTATAGTCTAAATAAAGATCTTTCAGAGCACTAGAAGACCCACACAAATTTTCAGCCTTATAACCCATAAGTTAAACTTTACCGCTCTTTTTCCACAAAAATCAGATTTTTGAACCCTAATCTTCAAAATCATTTCGCTTAAACGAACGATGAGCATGAGCACTTACCGAGCGCTACAAGTTGAAGTCGAATCAGCTCGATCAAATCCTCGTGATGAGAAAATATTTTCTTCTTCTTTTCTCTTTCTTTCTCTCCTCCTCCTTCTTCTTCCCCTCTTTTCTCTTTTGTGACTATCCATCTTCTGCCTGCCGCAAGACCACTCTTATTCCTTGTTACACTTTGACTGTTAACCTTCCTCTTTTTTTTTCCTTTTTCTTTTTAATGGGACCATCCACTTTCTCTTAGTCTAATAATAACATAAAAAAACAGTGGTATTACAAATATCCCTTTATATATGGATTCAAAAAAGGGACAGAACTGGGTTATCGGGAAGTCCTCCTTCGTTCCGGCCCTTAGTGCTAATGTTGGCCGCAGTTCTGACTAATCTTGATATGGATATGGATATGGACATGAGAGTGAAAAGCTATAGTGCATTGACAGAATTGGTTCCCCTTGGGTTGGTTGTGGTAAGATTGAATGAAATTGCTCCAATCGTCCAATGTCGATACTTATGCATTCAAAAGTGTGCTAGTAGAAGGCTTGATTTTGTACTTAAAGAGACTAAGGACTCCACTCGACAGGTTTTTATTTGCAGAACACTCTGCCCTTTCAACATCATATACCGTTTGAGCTGCTGCTTCGTGATTCAGTGTGCTCTTCATTGTACATGTGCTCCATTTTACAAGGTAAGTACACTGACTTAAGACAAACTGGACACACAGACATAACCTTCGTGAAAGTATGGGGTGGTTTCAGTTCACTATGTCAATGTCACAGGTAACACTACCCGATTTCTTCTTGGCAGATCGGCTTACCAGCCAGGTTTGCTCTTGCAGTATTCATAATTCTTGTGATAAAGTTCTATAGCACTAGCTCTTACTATATTCCTATGTGGTTTCAGCTTGTGTTCGTCTAAGCCTATGACCAGATTTTCTGACTCACCTAACACCATTTCAGAGAATAAGCGCATGGTCTGTTTTTGGCATGTTTTCCAGCGGTTTGACCTTCTTGTCATATTAATCAACATCTATAGCAGTATTCTCGACATTGCTCGTTGCCTACTTCAGCAAAATCCTTTCTCATCATTTATGGGTCATGTTTCTCTTCTAAACGAGGAGTGACCATGTTCTGTTAGATCCCGAGTGAAGATCATTGGAAAAACAAAACTGAATCAGCTCATTACAATTGTCATTTCTTGTGGTAATCTTCGAACCAAGTTTTCTTTGCCCGTAACTTTTACCTGTTGCAAATATCATTCAGGTTCAGGCCTTCAGAAATTTGGAGTTTTATATATGTTACTATGGTTGCAGAAATTTCAGAGCAAGATCAAACAAGTGTGATGAAAGCAAACTCTATGAAGCATTTTACTTTATCGTCACAGTGATTCCATATGGGATGTGTTTTCTTGAGGTAAACTTGGATGAAGACATAACTATTATCAGATCTTATGAGATTTTCTGATGACGGAGCCACTTGGAAAAACTGCTTTTAGCATTGCATCATTTCCTTAATGAATTTTCCACTTTGCTATTTGATATCAGATCTATTAGTTGCATTATGTTGGTTCAACAACCTCATGACATTCTTATGTTTTTAGTGCCTCTGGCACCTGTACGACGAGAGAGACTTAATGCACTGGCTCGACGGTCTGAAGTACTTTTCAACCATTGTTGCCATTGTCATGAGAATAGGTCATTATTTAAGAAGAGGAATCACGTGGAAGATCATCGCAGCAGCCAGCTCAGGGGTGCAACAGTCATCACAATGTATTGGGACTCGTCGTCGACTGGGGCCTCCTGAGACGAAACGCCAAGAACTCCTGGCTGAGAGATGAACTATCAATTCCAAACAGAAGTGTTTACTTCATAGCCATGGTATGCAAATGCGCCTGTTGTGCCTTGCAATTTCATAATGTTTACGCAGAGGAGTCAAAGGCAGAATGCTAGGAGCTCTTTGACTTTCTTGCTTTTCAAGCGACATATGTTTCATGCACCAACTCTGCTTGACTTACGTGCAACTGTAGGTACTAAATGTCATACTAAGACTTGCATGGATGCAGGACATCTTAAGCTTTAGAGAAGCGCCTTTCCTACCTAGAATAGCCTTGATTGCGATCATTGCTAGCTTGGAAATCATCTGCCATGGGATTTCGAAATTTTTCAAGTATGCCGAGTATTTTTGCCCTGCTCTTACCTTGATACTGTGAAGCAGGAGAAACCATTAATGAATGAGCAGTAGTAAATAACACATCAGAGTTCATCCAAAAGTGAACAATTTTCATATCGTTTTTGCAAACTTCCATTTTTCCCTGCACCTCGAGATTTCTGGAATTCTGCTTTCCTATACAAGTGCTGAAACCGTGATTCCTCTATCCTGTAAATCGCCCAAGTTGGAGAATGAGCACCTAAATAATGTCAACAAGTATCGGGCCTTCAGATCAGAGCCCTTTCCCTTCAACCATGACTAAGACGGCAAGGGTGCTCGAAACAGCATTGAGATCGAAGAATGGGACAAGGATGTCCGTCACTCCAATCATATGAAAAACCAAACTTTTGTTGCAGTTCTTTCACTGTTTGTTGCCATGTACTAAGCATTTCAATGACTAGAAGGATAATACTTATCGACAAAAGTGAGACGGTACTTCATGGGGTATCTGCTTGCTTCAACCCAACACCAGATTTCTTTTGGATTTTGATTCTCGACGGCAGTTCTAATGAAGCATAAGATAAAGTTGGTGTTAATAGAAAACTCATCATGTTTTCCTTGCAACATCTACTAATCCAACAAGACTTGGAGTTCGATTCAAACAAGATCACACACACGTATTACAATTGCTCAATGAAATGCAAAGAAATTTGAGAGTAGCATTATAGAATCGACATCAACATGTCCGGGCAGCAGCCATTCGCTACTAGCTGGACAGCAGTTAATTTTAGTGCTTGCGTATCAAACAAGCAGACTTTCGCTTTCCGCATGTCACATCGCAGGAAGAAAACACAGGGATTTATAATAAAAAAGAAGACACAGAACACCACCAAAAAATGAAACAGCTGTGCGACAAATCAACAAAGGTTTGATTGATACCACGAATGAGGAGGTCGTGGAAGAAGGTGTTCGGTTGAGGAATTCGGTTGAAGAGAAAGGGTACCCGTTTGTTTTCTGAGGCAAACTTGGCCTTAACCCCCAACATTACTGAAGTGAAAGACTCGTTGATTAACTGGTGTCTGTGAAAAACTCGGCATAAGTGTGCCGGGGCTAAGTTCCGGAAGCAAAGGGCGCGCATGATTCGCGTCAATTTCTATTTCAAAATGAGTTTTGGAACAAATAACTCATTCCGGAACAAAATGTTGTTTAGTAGGAAAGTGAAGTTTAGTTCTTTGGAGATACTTTGAGACTTCTTACCCTTGGTGAGTAGATTTGGTCAAACAGAGTTAAGCCAGCTTGTTTTTGGATTTTGGTAAGTTTGATTATCAATTTATTATCCATGTGCAATGTGAAGACCTAATAAGCATAATTCGTTCACGTATGAGCCTTAGCCACACAAAAATCACTCGTACTTAAGATAAATCTAAAAATAAACTATATTAATCATAAACTTTAGTTGAATCTAAAACTGTAATAACTATAATCTCTTTATTTGGCTCCGTGAAGAATACGTATTCGGTCGACATTTAGTGCATATGTTTTAGGTTTAATTAATGCTGTTAGTTAAATATAAAGCAACATAGAAAAATTTCTATATCTTCATTCTATATGTAAGTAAAGAATATAAGTTGACTATCTATAGTAACAAAATATTAAAAAATTAATTATAATCAATCATAAAAATATTTGAGAATATTATGTATATCTAGAATATCGTTAAAGATATCCAGAATATGCATCCCTCTTGAGGTAGGTGGCATTGAAAGAGGAAGTTTCCACAAATTCAACTAAGAATCTAAGAAAAAAGTTGGAACTTGAGTGACTTTGGTAACTAATGGAACTAAGGGAATATTCTATTCAGGTCATGCATATCGTGGTTATCCCTATATAAAGTGATCGTAGCTAAAATAGAGAACCGGCACGAAATCGATCACATACCTATCAACCACAGGCTTAGTGAATATTTGGAGCAGGGTCCCCTCGTATGGTTGAGCATGACACGGTTGGCCATGAAAAAAGCCGGCTTTGACTCCATGATAGAGAAGAATGATCTGTTAGAGTGGCGCACGAGACGCTCGTTGTACCTTATGATTGTCTCTTTTGCCGGTAGCTGAATCAATGCAAGGCTGACATAGATTGGCGGCACATTCCCTCTACAGATTGCTTTACAGCAGGACGGAGGGTGAATACCCGCACAAAGTTTCTGGCCATAAACTTTGTCCGGCCATAAACTTTGTCCGGATATTCACCTTCCGTCCTGTTGCAGAGCCATCTATAGAGGGGATGTCGCTGCCAATCTATGTTGGTCTTGCATCAATTCAGCTACCGGCAACATGAAAGAGGCGATCATACGGTACGATGAGTGTCTCGTGCACCACTTTAACATATCGTTCTTCTTTATCATGGAGTCAATGCTAGCTTTTTTCATGGTCAACCGTCTCATGCTCAAGCGTTCCCAGCGATTCCATTGTGGTGGAAACTTTCAGGAATCTGACCAACTTTTCCACAAAAGTGATGGACTTGGCAAGGAATGTGACGGACTTGAGATCAAACAAGCGTGATGGAAGCAAACTTTATGAATGGATGCGTCGTCTTCAGGTAAACTTGGATGAAGACATAACTAGTTTCGGATCTTATAAGATTTCTCTGATAACGGAGCCTCTTGGAAGAACTGCTTTTAGCGTTGTCTTATTTCCTCAGAGAATTTTCCGCTTCGCTATTTAATATCAGATCTATTAGTTCCATCATGTTGGTTCTCAACAACCTCATGACGTTTCTGTGTTTCTAGTGCCTGTGGCGCCTGTACGACGAGAGAGACATAATGCACGGGCTCAATGGTTTGAAGTACTTTTGAACCATTGTTGTGGTTGTCATGAGAAGGGGTCGTGATTTAAGGACAAGAGTCACGTGGAAGATCATCGCAGTGGCCAGCTCAAGGGTTGCAACAGTCACCAACACAGATTGGGATCTCGTTGTCGACTGGGGCCTCCTGTGACGAAACGCCAAGAACTCCTGGTTGAGAGATGAACTCGCAATTCCAAACATAAGTGTTTACTCAATAGCCATGGTATGCAAATGCGCCTGTTGTGCCTTACAAATTTCATAATGTTCACGCAGAGGAGTCAAAGGCAGAATGCTAGAAGCTCTTTGACTTTCTTGCTTTTCCACAAGTGACATATGTTTCATGCACCAACTCTGCTTGACTTATGTGCAATTAAATGTCATACTAAGACTTGCATGGATGCAGAACATCTTAAGCTTCAGAGAAGCACCTTTCCTACCTAGAATAGCCTTGATTGTGATCATCACTAGCTTGGAAATCATCTGCAAGGGAATTTCAAAATTTTTCAGGTATGCCAAATTTTTTTGCCGTGCTCTTACCTTGGTACTGTGAAGCAAGAAAAACCATTAATGAATGAGCAGTAGTGAATAACACATCAGAGTTCATCTACAAGTGAACATTTTTCATATCGTTTTTGCAGACTGCCATTTTAGTCCCCCGCCCCTTGAGATTTCTGGAATTTTGCTTTTCTATATGAGTGCCGAAACCGTGATTCCTCTATCCTGTAAATCGCCTAGGTTGGAGATTGAGCACCTGAATAATGTCGACAAGTATCAGGCCTTCAGATAAGTTCCCTTTCCCTTCAACCATGACTAAAACGGCAAGAGTGCTCGAAACAGCATTGAGATCGAAGAATGGGACAAGGATATCCGTCACTCCAATCATATGAAAAACCAAACTTTTGTTGCAGTTCTTCATCGGTTTGTTGCTATGTACTAAGCATTTCAGTGACTAGAAGGATAATACTAATCGACAAAAGTGAGACGGTACTTCATGGGTCTCTGCTTGGTTCAACCCAACACCAAGTTGCTTTTGGACCTTAATTCTCGACAGCAGTTCTAATGAAGCATAAGATAAAGTCGGTGTTAATAAAAAACTCATCCTGTTTTCCTTGCAACATCTACTAATGTTCGATTCAAACAAGATCACACACCCCTAATTGCTAGATCAAATGCAAAGAAATTTGAGAGTAGTATTATAGAATTGACATCAACATGTCCGGGCAGCAGCCATTCACGGCCAGCTGGACAGCAGTTAATTTTAGTTCTTGCATATCAAGCAGGCAGACTTTCGCTTTCCGCATGTCCCATTGCAAGAAGAAACAGAGGGACTTATGAATAAATATTAAAAGAAAAAAAGAACAGAGAACACCACCGAGAAATGAAACAGTGGTGCGAGAAGTCAACAGAGGTTTGATGGATACCGCGAATGAGGAGGTCGTGGAAGAAGGTATTTGGTTGAGGAATTTGGTCGAACAGGCGGTGTGCGTACTGCGAGTTGCCGGAGGGCAAGACCGCGACGAAGCGGAACATCTTGGCGACTCCATGAGGTCTTGCATGGGAGGCAGGTCTCGGGAAGGGGGAGCCAGAGCGCCGCGTTGCTGCTGCAGTGGAATCACGGGTAATTGCACATGTAGAGCTTGAGACCTACGATAGTTCCATCTTACTGCTAAGTGTGTTCATTGATCCTCTCGATTCTTCTCGCAAACCCAGCACAGGCCACGACATGATCTCAGGAAGAATCGCAGGAGGAACCAAGGGCAATGAAATCACACGAAAAGGACGCTCCTAAGTTTGAAAACTGGACGAATGACTCGCTTCCCATATAGACAATGAAGAATGTGTTCGAAAGCAGCAATATCAACACTATTCACTCGATTTTGGCTAGTGACTCGTCATGCTAACTAAGGAACAAGCAATCATCCAAAACCAAGCGCTCCATAACCGCCGGAAGATGCTAAACGGAGATGCACGGTCGGCAATCGCAGCTACCAAATAGTAGTGAATGATCAACGCACAAATATAAGAGCAACATGCATTGTTATAGATCGATATACTCGTACTCTGGCTGGGCACATGATCCATAAAAGTGTAGTCACTCCGTTCACATATGCAGAATACAATGATGAGAACTATGAAGGCATAGGACCGTGCTTCAAATTGGGGGGCTTCTAAGTCTGAAAGTAGGGGCCTAAAGGAGCTTCTTCCTCTCGAAGAATGACTTGAGATGCCAGAATTGCAGACCAGCCACAGACAAGCAAATCAGGAGGGAGAGGAAACTGAAGGTGCCCATCTTGGAGTTCGTCGACCGGTTAAGCTTTTGCATCTCTTCCTCCCTGTAAAACACAACCGGAGTGCGCGTCAGAGGATTTTACTCTCATGTACCGATTGTCACGGTGCAGCAAGAGATATAGTCGGATATTGAAGTATAAAGTGAGTACTGAATGCTGTGCCATGAAATTAACAGTATAAGGTGAGATTGAACATCGATTTTTCAATGTGACTCGAGAGCTCGGCGGATGCAATCACTGATTGCATCCATTTAGCACGAGAAAGAAGTTAAATGCAGTTCGCTGTGTTGTCGTTAAAAGCATCTCGTGAATAAGCTTCAATCTTGAAATGATGGAACCAACAAGAAAATGTTCTGTCTAATTCTTTAGTGTACAGACAACTAGCGGTCACCAATTTGAGCATTCTCTCTTGTGTGAAGAACTGGCATTGTTTTACCTCTCGCGAAGATAAAACATCTCCTCGTGAATGGATGCGATCTTGTCCAGCAGCTTCTTCAACTCGACCTCCATTGCCTAGTCCAAAGTGTGGGGAGAGCGAGAGATTAACCGGCAAATGTTGCAAATGCCGGCATGTTATGGACATATGATTGGGAACACAATCTTAGTCAGTCAAGAAAACAGTAAATAACATTGAACTGAAGCTTGCAGAATGAGTATCTCATCTTTACTTCGATGTTACCCTTCTTGGCAATGCTGGACCAGTCCTTGGCGGCGACGCCGGTCCGCCAGTCATAATCTATCACCATTGTCCTTGGGGGCCTGAGCTCGGACGCGTAGAAACATGCCGAGTAGTCGCCTGCTTCAGCTGCTGTGAACGCAAAGTTACCTGAGTCAACATGATCCGAGTGATGATGGTTGTGTCCCTGAGGTGAGTTCACCTACAAACACGAAACCCCCCTGCTCAACAACCTTCTCACCAGTCCTCAGAACAAAGCCTCATTTGACAAAGGAATGACAGCCAGGAGTTGTGCACGTCCGTATCGTCCCAATCATTTCCAAAGAACTGTGATTTCTCAAAAATCAGTTGAAGGTTACGATTACATGTACCTTGACGGTGAGCTTGTAATCGTCAGGGATCGGATAGCCGTCGTTAGGATTGACGATGGAGTACTTGCCAACAGTCATGGCATTGATCTTGATGTCCTCTGTTATGCACTTGGAGCGGCCCGATTCGAGGTCGAATCGAATGCCGTTTGCCACCTTCCACATACAAATCACCATCATCACCACTCTCGACGCCGCGATAAACCTCAACATTTCGTGGTTCTCTTCCTTCGCTTTACTTCTGGTTAGGTGATGGATGATGTCCTGAAGGCGTTTATGGAGGTGTGCGAGGTACTCTCGCTCAGATGTGAGATCTACTCCTGTCTCCTTCCCCCCTTTTCCGAAGGGTTGTTACTTGTTATAGTTACTTGTTTTGCGAAATTCGAGAAGCAACGTGCAACGGATGACTGTCCCGATTTGATACAATCGTTCCTCACGCGAACCATTGCCAGTGCACCATATAACTTACATTTTCTAATGCTTTTGCGCTTAATCACGATGCCGCGGCGCAAGGTTGAACAAGCATTTTCCAACATGTTAAGAGACTTCTACATTTAATTAAAACAGCGCATCGTGAATTATAGATAGACACTCTGAGTGTGCAATAAAAATGTTTGTTTCAGGTATGGTCATTGTGAAATTCGTGTGGCACCCTAACTCAAGATCTGTCGCTTAAATTATTTATTCACTCTAGGCCTATCAAATGGGTAGGTCGGTTTGAAAAGTTTTCGAACCAAAGTGGATCATATAACTCATTGATGCACTTTTATGTAATGCAATTTTAATGATCAATACCTGACTAGACCCGAACCCAATCCTGGCTCCAATTCTTATAGATTTTTCTCCCTAAATTGTTGTCTCTATGGAACAAACAACTCCATTGACCAACTCGCCAAGTCGACGAGAAGACTTGGGTGCTCGAATCGGTTTGTGGGCTAGGGCTATATGGCACAACAGCAATAAAGAGACGTCGGTCAGAATTGCACTAACAAATAAAATTAGGCGCCATCCAAATTCACCATTCAACCCATGTTATCCCATTTTTACGTAATATAATTTTAACGACTCTTACCTATTTCGATCATATCAGGACACAACATACACTCGATCTAACTCAAGCTCTTAGTCTTAACAAAATTTCTTTTTGAATATGGAAGATGGCATATTGAAAGGGGGAAAAAACTAACATATAGCAATGCAAAAAAAAAAAAAAGTGTCATGGAACATCATTCGTTATGCAATATGGAAACACATAACTCTACATTCAGTTGTTCCCTTCAAGTAAGTCGCGAGAACTTTTCCCTTTGGCTTTGATGAAAGTCAGGGGACCAAACGGGGGCACCACTGGTCACCGACGGCTATGGTGGGTCACGATCTCCCATGTCGCTACGTATCCAATATGTTCAACAAGATGGTTCAAAAGTCCGGAGCGGAGCCATGCATCGACTGAGAACCCGAGGGCTCTTCCAATGTTTCTCCTCCGCGCGGAGTTGCCAAAAGCCAGAAACTCTGCGCGCGGGTCGATATAGCTCGATAGCGCGACGTCCGAGGAGGCGGCTGGAGCTATTAGAGAACTGTATGTATGCATGTATGGACAGGGCGCGGTCACTCATGATGAAAAGTCATGTGAGTGATTGGAGGTTACTCAGTCTGCAGTTCCTTTTCTTCAGTTTCTTTTGAGCGTTCATGCGCTGCTGAACATCAATGGTTTGGCCCGGGACAAAGGAAAGTACTCATGAGTGCGACAGCGGTTTTGTCAATGTCATCTTCCCGCAAGACTCCATTGGATCATCATCGCTCAAGTAATGCATACCAATCATCTTGAGGGCTGATCGATTCGTGGGATCAGAAAGTGTCCGTATGCAGGCCATGCTATATATAATATAATGATATTGGAAAAATGGCATGGTCGGTATGAACTAGTATTGGAAGCGGGTCACTTTTGTTTCTTTTTTTTTCTTTTTTTCAAGACACGAGTATGTTCTGGAATGGGTTGTTCTTATTGAAGTTAAGAGCTCAGCGAAAAAACTCACCGCTCGAATCTGCATTGCACGATGTTTTTCAAGGCTAGGCCCCTCAAACGGCGAAAATGAAAGTAAAGGAAAATGAGATACAGAGCACGGTGTAAGTGATGAACATCATTTTCCGCAGAATCGAGAGTGTTCGTCGTTAGGAACTTCATTTTGTATGAGAAATTGTTATCGGCCGTCACTGTAGTGTAGGGACACATGAATCCGGACCAACTTTCGCTTATAACCACTCTCTCTCTCTCTCTCTCTCTCTCTCTCTCTCTCTCTCTCTCCGTGACTATACATCATCAATGTATGTGTTAGTGGAACCATTAAAATGAAATTATAGTTGAGGCACGAGAAGAAGCATCCAAATAAAGGTGACCTTCATTCTTCTGAGAGACTTGTTCTCGTTCTCACACGTTGATATGGTTTCATGATCTCCATTCTTGAGTCTTGCCTAGAGTCTCCATATATAAGGGCCAAGAACAATTTCCCTTCGTCAATACTTTGTAATTCAACAACTTCTTAACAGTTTCATTCATGTTCGGCTGAAAAAGCAGTACACCGGGAAGCAACATTTGTATTATAAGGATAAGACGAAGTTTCGGAAAGAGTTTGTGTCCCACATAGTGCAAGAATGGCAAGATCCCTACATGGATTACGACTTTCTCAAGTCGATCTTGAAGGATATCTTGCACCGTCGACAGCTGAATTCACGGCCATCCCCAAGACCATCAACGCCTACAGCCCTTCAAAGGAAGGGGGTCACTCCACCCAGCATTCATTGGGCTAACGAGTCGGTACACCCGGAACTCCCCTAGGAAAAGTAGTGAAGACGAAGACACTAGTCAGTGCTGTACAAGGGGAGGGATCGGATCACAGGAGGCATCAGACCATGTTTCCGAGTTCGTCCGATGAGAGAGGCGAGTATAAGCTCTTGTTCTTCAGGAGGCTGGATGACTTGGTTATAATAGGGGTCATTTCAAAGATTTTAGGAATATTGCTTTCGTACATAAGAAATAAAACAGTGATTCCCTTTTCTTTAGATTCCCCTGTTGGAAAATGAGCAATTGAATAATGCTGGCAAGTACCGAGCCTTCAAGTCAGTGCCCCTTCCTTTCAAGTTTCAACCATGACTAAGACAATGAGGATGCTTGAGACGAATCGAAGAACAGAACAAGGATGTCTATTATTCCTAATAAATGAAAAATATTACATTGCTGTAGTTTTTTACTAATTTTTGCCATGTACAAAGCATTCTCGGCGACTAAAAGTATAATAGGTCAAGCAAAGAATCCAAGAACATGCACTTTGTACACCAACAAAAGTGAGAAGATACATCATAGAGTACTTGAATTCTTCGACCCATCACCGCGTTGCTTTCGACCTCAATGCTAAATGGCATTTTTAATGAAGCATAAGATCAAGTTCTTGTTGATGGAAAAATCATCCTGTTTTCTTTGTAGCATATACTAAACCAACAAGACTTGGAATTTGATTCAAACAAAGATCATGCATACATATTACAATTGCTCGATCAAGTTCAAATCAATCTGAAAGAAGCATCGTAGAATTGGAAAAATCAAAGATTTAGATCTCTCACCGTGCACAATTAACATAACGAAGTAGAATCGACTGAAACTAAGAGGGAAGAGAAGAAAATCGGAAAAGACGTGAAAACCAGCAATGCGCTTCTTCTCTATGGCACGCAAAGGACGTGCAGAGTCAAGCTGGTGACAAAGAGTTCATCCAATGACAACGACATGTCCAGGCAGCAGCCGTTGGCTGCTAACTGGACAGCAGCAAATTTAAGTTTCTTTCATATCAAACAAGCAGGTTTCCACTTTACCCGTCACACATTCCCAGGAAGAAAAGACAGGGATTTATGGAGAAAAAGAAAAAAGGGAACAGAGAACACCAGCAAGAAATGAAAACGGTGGTGCGAGAAGTCAAAACAGGGGAGATGGATACTGCAGTTCTCACTTCTCAGCAACTAGACTTCTTGATTTACCTGACGAACAAAACAAAGATACAAACATACCAATGAACTAGTCAAAGACTCGCCACTTCCTATGCTTCAAATTTTCAAGAACACAAGTCACATTTAACGCAAAGCAAACTGCCCATGGCGTATAGATAGAGTACTTAAGCAAGCTCAATTACATCAACTGCAGAACCTGTGCCAATGAACTGTACAGTGCCTGGTCAATCACTTGCATAGATTGCAGTTAGTGTCTTCATGCTGCTTACATTAGCGTGTCTTCACGCTGCTTACATTAGCGTGGTTATTCAACTCCATTAGTTCTCCAAAATCAAATAAAAGTAACTTCACTGAATCAGGGAGACCCATCCACGTCCTCCTGATCAGTGTCCTCCCCATTCTGCACCGTGCAAGGGGAATCTGAGGCTGAGTCTTCAGAGGTCACAGCACCATTACTTTCATCATCATGTCTCATATAGAAGGACGAAATGGAAAGTGGATTGTAGGTAGAGCTAGCTCTCCTAAGGCCTTGTATCGTTCTCATCGCAGCAAGGGTGCTCCGGTAAATGTCCGTGGTTTCCTCCCCAAGTGTCAAGGATGGCTCTGTTGGGACACCAGCAGTGTCGTTCGTTGGTTGGTTTGACGAGTCACCAGTGGCTGGGCTTGATTCAATAACTTCCGCTTCCAGAGGGAAGAGGACTTCAAGATTCTCTTCACATTCTCGTACAAGCCTTGTGAGTGGTTCAGTTGTAAAAAAGGGTTGATCGAGAGCAACCTGAGTGTATGGCAGACGCAATACACCTCCTGTTCTTTTGTCATATTTCTTCAATATCTTAACAAGGCCTACAGAAACAAAGGGGGTGATTCTTGACTTGATAGTACGAAAGATACTAAAGTCACAACTGACCAGTGCACAGCATATACAAAAGATTTAACAAGCTGGAGGCAGCACCGTTTTGTCATTTTAGAAAGTGTCCTTCATTGACACTTCAAAAGAGATTTAGAAAAGAAATCTAAAATAAGAAGCCAAGGTACCTGCAAAATTAAGGGAGCTGTAATTTTTAAGAAGCACCATCTCCCCATGGATTGCGACGAAGTCCTTGCGGATTTGCATCATCTGTTCACTGAACTCACTTTTGGATTTAGACGTCCCAGCTTTGCTGCTTTTTTCTTTAACTTGCTCTATCCTTTCCTTCAATTCCTGCAGCAAGGCAACAAAAAGGATAAGAAAAACCAAAAAAGAACCAAGTGATCATTGCTTCCTTGAAGAGACATCAAGTGACACAATCATATCATTTACAAAGTTTTAACACTGAGTGCTCACTTTTCTGACATTACCAATTACCAATTTCAGCATGGCCCGGCACTTAATACTAATTTCCAAGTAAAAGTCAAAAAGTATAAAATGATCATGATAACATGAAAAAGAAAAAAATTATCATACTTCATAGGCCCACCCCATCAAAATATTCATTTGCACTTAAAAAATCTTTAGCAGATGACCTTAAGAACCAAATTAGATATGCAACACCAGCCTGGAGATAACACACAGGAATCAGCAACGACATCCATGATACTTCTCTGTACGATACTCGCACATGTTAAATTGCAGAAAATCAAAAGAAAATGCTTAGCTAGCAGAAAGCAGTGATCCAAAGCCAAAGTCAGGAAAAAGCAAGCATACACAGCATGTGGATTGCAATAGGTCCAATGACCACAATTGGCCCCTTCTGAACAATCTGTTTCTACATAGTAAGGCCACATTAGTAAAAGATAATCAGGGCAAGGAAAGCCACCACTCTCTTGCTCTTTCTACAATGATATGAGCTATGCAATTTAAAAAAGTAGATTCTCCAAATTAAGAACTTCCTTGGTCAGCTCTTTCTACAGTGATGAACAATACCCCTTGAAAAGGAGCTCTTATATTAAGTCCATCAGCCACTACTTTTATAATTTAACATGGAGCAAGGACATCTAGGACTCAGCGAGCAACATTTTATCCAATTAAGGAAATTTTATAGAATCTCAGACATACTCATTGTGAAATTAATTTAAAACAAGTAATATTCCAAATGGACAATTGAAGAAGATTATTGCACAACTAAGAGTATCCATAATAAGTATCTGATTGGGATTTAAATATTCCAAATGGACAATTGAAGAAAGATATTGCACAACCAAGAGTCTCCATAATAAGAATCTGATTTGGAAAAAATCCCAAGCCTTAAAACTGCAAGATTGCATATTCCGAGATAGCGTGTGATCTGCACGAGTAAATAATTCGATGTCCATAAAAACTCAAATCTTCCCAAACATAATTTAGTTTGTGAATGGTAATCACTTCTTCAAAAGAAAAAAGAAGGAAGTTTCAGCCCTTCTTCTGACAAGCAACAACAAATCACAACATCGTCCAGAATGTGATTATAAGTGGAAGCTTAATATAACATGAGACAGGGTCAAGGTCTCAAGTGTAAATTCTATGCGCAAACTGCCGGCATCTAATACTATCTCACTTTAAAGTTGTAGGACCCCAGTACCTGCAGTTTGCAATTACCTAACTTTCTCTAGGGATCTAGGGAGCCACATATTACAAGACAATGGCTAATACAAAGAATGGGGCTTAATTGAATATTATCCTCAAAATAAGCGCGTAGAAATTTCCCAACACTCTTGCTTGTGATTGAAGCAAATTTACGATATGACTGTCCCCAAGTAAGTTAAACTATCGAACTCGAAGATAATGTATCTCCAAACATGGTGACAATAGTGCAAAAGATATTCTATGCTGATAGATAAAGAGAATTAAGAATGATTAAAGAAATTAGTAATTTTGGTCAGAAATAAGATGTTTGGTAACTTGAACCAATGATCTGCCAAGACAAGCAAAAGTATGTTATAAAATTTGGTTAAGAATTTGACACTCTCTTTGGGTTGTAGGCTGCACAGAAATATATTTAGTGCTCTTCGAGTACGCTCTCTCCAGCTCACATGCCCTGCAGCCTCACCATGTTGAACTCATCATGATGTAAAAGGAAGATGAATGATCCAGGAGTGTACATAAGTATGTGGACACGCCTCAATGAAGACAGCCAAATGTAGTTGTCAAGCTAAAATGCAGTAAAAGTATTTCAGCAACCTTATATGAAATGAAGCTTATCAATGAATCCCCACCCTAACTCCTCATCCACTAGAGTTTGCAATGGGGACAAAATCTGTCACTTGTTCAGTTCTTACTGAGAACCATTCACCAGGTTAGTAACTAAATGTGACTACAGAGCCCAACCCAATCACTCTTTGGGAGTAAAGGCTTAGCTCTACGATGACATTTTGCGGCTCACTCAAAGCAAGCAATTTATCAACTTCCCAATCCCCTTCTTCAATCCAACTTCAAGTATCACATGAACTATTTCATAAGCAATTCCACCGCAATCTTCGAGTCAATTTAAGAAGCTTGAGAAGTTACTACACTACTTCACGGTGATCACCAGAAGATTCCACCCCAAATTGTCCATCCATTACAGCATGAGTTCTCCAGGCCAAAATCATTCAACCAGAAATAAAACAAAATAACTGTATCCACAAGCCAACACCAGAACTACAAAACAACACGTCAAAAGCAGGAATTCCACAGAAAACCAATAGCCTCACACATGATATTAAAAGGAAAGAAGTTGAGCCTAATATTAACTGACCTGAAAACGGATGACAAACTCTTCCTCCTTTTCGACATAGAAATCATTGAACTTATCGAGCTCTTCATTCAAGATACTGACGAACCACTCCTGCAAGTCCACCAAGGGCCCGCGCCCAACGTTGTCCTCGCGCCGATCATCGCCCAGATCGGGCGGGGGCGCTCGAACTCGGTCGGGGTCGAGGTCGAGGTGCTGAGGGAACCTCTTGAGGAGCTTCTTCAGGGGCTTGTAGCAGAGGAACTTGTCTCTCCACTCCGGCAGGGTTTCCTCCAGATGGGTCGTGAACTCCTTCCCAAATTTCATCGGGAAAAAAGAAAGAGAGGGAAGGCAGGCCCAGCGATCCGGCGGGGCAAGTGGGTCGACGGTTGTATCGAACGATTCTTGGGATGGGAAGTACGGAGGAGGAGAAGCCCCTGGCTTTTGGTGGTGGACCGAACCAAGAAATGGGTGGGGGCTCTCGAGAGCTTCTCTGTCTCAAGAGGATGAAATCAGAAGTTGGAAATAATTGATTGTGGGGAGAGAGAGAGAGAGAGAGAGAGAATGGAATCTTCCGAATCTGCGGCTGATGGGAAATGGGGATGGGGATGCAAAGGTGGATTGGATATGTTCAAAGCAAAAGAGTCTATTTTGGCAGAGTAATGCTCGTAACTGTAGGAACGAATACGCAGATTCACAGGGAAATTTGCATTACTTTTCGACGATTGACTGCTTGCTGAAGCAACGTGGCGGTGGATTCGATGAGACGCCTTGCTCTCGGAAGTATTCTGGATGGATTTGGTCTTATCTTTGGAAATTGACATTCGGTACTATGAAATGCCAAAGTCAGAGTTCTTTAAAAAATGCAAAAGAAAAAAATTTGTAAAGCAAATTTTGCAGAAGGTTTTGACCGACCATCTCCGCCAACGAAGGGCCGCCGACGTCACACAACACGATCAATCACGTATCCTAAAAAAAGTGAGAGTAAGATGACAATATGAGAAATTTAGCAGAGGCAACATAGAAATATGAAAAACTTAATGAGCGCAAAATAGATAGAAAAAGTTTATAAATGATGTTTCAGCCTTTTGAATGCCAGCTTTCATCATAAAATCTTTTTAAAATAATTGTCAAACATCCCAGCTGAAAAAGTTTTTAGACTAAGGCGATTTCCGAATACTAAGCCAAACATGAGGCTCGGTTCAGTCCAACCCTGAGTGTAACCGAAGCCAGGAGGATCATATGAGAGGGGTTTTCTTGAGGAGCTGGGGTCTGCTTCCATAACAATGGCTGAGTTTCTAGCTTTGAAGGAAAGAACTGTGACCAAGCGAGGAACCTTGACCTTTCTAAAATTTATCGCTCGACTTGATGCAAAGACTTTGGTTGATGCTATAACCAATGCGTTTACTGAACTTATTCCCAACGAATGCAGGCCATTGCTTATCTGCAGGCCACTACTAAAGTCAGAACTCTTAAGCTACATTATTATCACGAATATTTTAAATCTTTAAAAAGATATTTTCATTAAAAAATCACTTATATTACTAAAAATAAATATTTAATGAAAGATACTTTCATTATATGGGCGATAATAATAGTATTTATTATTTCATTTTTATAAACAATAAATGCAACTACTTCTATAAAAATGTTTTTTTTTAATGAATCATCATTTTCTATGAGACTAGCACGTTCTTTATCCTTTTATTTTCCTAATGCTACTTAATTCCATTACATGAGTTCCCTACCTATAGCCAAAAAAAAAAAAAAAAGATAAAAGCGCATCAAGGCTTTTGTATGAAATTATAAAGGATGGATGGGAAATATGCGCTACAAGCAAACGTCATATCCAAAGAATAGCTTTAGTTATACCAAGTTGCATCAAAGGAGAAGATTAGTAAATAACAAAGATTTGGTGATCAAAAGTCAATTGAAGCACCAAACGAAAACAAAGATTCCAAAAAAGAGCGCAATTGCAGGCGGGCATGCCCCCATCATATGGCCTCCAATGCCTGAAGAACGTCAGCCTTCAGATCTTCAAAGGTTTCAACCCCGAAACTGAACCTCACCAGGTTATCGTTAATCCCATACTTGACCCTCTCCGCTTGGCTCAGGTCCCTGTTTCCATATTGGATACAACAGAAAAGATGAGCAGCGAAAATCAAGTGCCAAAACGGCGAATGGTCATCTACATGCTACACTACTCCACAGAATCCTCTATAAGACTCGAGTAGCCGGTATCCGTATCAGGGTTCAAAATACAATAAGATTCAGAAAGAGGACAAGTAAGACAACAGAGGAGAGAAATCGGTAGGATACCAGTAAGACATAATGGCAGGTTGGTCCACAATGCTCTCACAGCCACCAAATGATGGGGCAATATAAGGGATTTTCAGAGCATCCACAAACTTAATGGTGGTCGTTAACTCTCCATCAATCTGCAAGATTTGACGAATAACATATAAGGCTGTTGTGCAGGAAAGCCAGTGTTAGAAGGCTTGATGACCAGGTACCGAAAATTAAGACACAATCACCTCAAAGCTAACAACACCACCAAAGCCTGTCATTTGTTTCTTGGCTATGTGATGTTCAGGATGACTGGGCAAGCCTGGATAGTAGACACGCTTCACCTGACGAGAATATTAAGCACGTATTTTAGCAAATGGATAATGTAGAACACTAAGATTCAGCATTCCATCCTGATGACAAATGTGGCCATGAGTATATTGTCTTCTAGAAAGCAAATGCCAACACAAAGACACTGATCCTCACGCATGTACAACAGATACACATAGCCAACAAAATATGCCCCTCAAAATGCCTGAACAGTGAGGACACAACAGAAAGCTATTCAGAATCTAATCATCTTCACTTCCATAAATCCACATTGAATAAAATCATAAAAAAAAATACTAGTTGAATCGAACATAGATATGAACTCGAACTAGAACTTGATCGTATTACATCCAAAAGATGGAGTGAGGCTATCCAAAAGACAGACTGCACAATGCCCATTGTTTCAACACTCCCAATGTCAATGGTCAAATTCAAGCAGCCAGGAGCTATGCCTAGCGACATCTCATGATGCCAATTGCAATAGCAGAAAAGGATTAACACAACATGAGAGCTTCTCCATGAGCTCCCTATATAATGGAAAAAATGAACAGATAGATGGATAATTCACAACTGGTGTCCTCCCTGAAGAACTATTGCCAAGGGCCATGAAAGATGCTTAGGTACTTTCGCAAGTATATCAAGACACAAGTGTCAAATTAGGCTCTGAGAACTAAATGCGAAATCCAGTATGAGTATCGGCATTTTATTTGTTTACATGACTTTATCACACATATACAAGATCTCATTTGAGCAGATTGGCCCATTTTCTAGTTGTACTCGATAACTATATTAGGATATAAGCATCATTAAATTCTTTAAAAATAACTTAATATGCAAAATTGGAATTTACCAGCTATTTTCCTTCTAAGATCAGAATTACAACTATATTTGATTGATTGCAAAATAAAGTCACTTGCAAATGAGAAAGAACATAAAACAAGCAACAACTACTTTTTAATCCAGTTATTTTAGAACGATCCTCGTAATAATTAGCAAACAGATTAACAATAAAATAAAATAATTTAAGCAATGCAAAAAGGAAACAACATATGAAGGAAAAAATCAAGAAAGGGAGAAAAGATGAACAAGAAGAAGAATGAGAGATGACGCACCACTAAACTCACTTTTCACACAGCATGAAAAACTTCAGGAAACATTATAATAGAAGGCTCTTCAGCCAGAGATAAATTGGGAGACGTATAGAATAAGTGCCAATAACTACCTTAGGATGTGCCTCTAAAATCTCGGCCATCCTCTGCGCAGTTGAATTTTGTCGCTGTACACGAAGCTCTAGCGTCTTCATGCCACGGATAATCAGGTACGCAGCATTCTGTACATAAAAGAGGAAGGAAAACTTCCATGATCAGTACTCCGACAAATAAAAACTATCAAGAGGGAACAAGAATTATAAACAGGACTAAAAGAAGAGAAAAGACGAAAAGGAAAGGGGGAAATAAAACACTAGATACACCGTAGATTTGTATGCAACAAAACTCATCATTCCTTTCTCTAGCTTCTCAATAACCGACATTCTGCTGATAAATGGTCCTGCCCCTATCATTTTACTCCACGTATTCTTAGTACTTGTCTAAATCTAAAACACAAGCTAACTCAAAGGCCCAGACTATCAATAATATCTCTGCTCAACCCCACCCCCTCTCCCGCTTCCAACATTAGCAAACATTCTCAAATGAACATCTAGCATGCAGATTGGGAAGTGCATAGGCTACAAGACAACATCGTTGTATGACTCACAGGGTTGAGAACACCGCCAAGAACATGATGCAAATTCCGAATTTCCGAAATCAATTTCAGCGAGCCACTAATGCAACCAGCAAGGACCTGAAAATGGATTTGGAAAAAATCAGTATCAAATAGAAAACAACAGATTTCTGCATACTACTCTGACTAAGTATGTGGCAACTCTAGCATTACACACATCATTGTGCCCTCCAATGAATTTGGTAGCCGAGTGCAACACCAAATCTGCTCCCAGGGCCAGAACTTTCTGGTTCAAAGGTGTCGCAAAAGTGCCATCAATGCAGACCAATGCTCCTTTACTGTGGCAAAGGTCAGAGACCAACTTGATATCTACACATCTAAATAATGGATTGGTGGGTGACTCTGTGAAGAAAAGAGAAACCTGCAGATGGCATAATCACAGCTCAATACAGTCAATTTTCCAACAATATTTCTGTCAGAAAAGCTCAATAAGTGAAAATAAGCATACTGACTTTATTCTTCTCAAGTGCAGACTTCAGGCCTTCTATATCTGCTGGGTCAATAACTGTAGACTGCATTTGCAACGATAACAATAAGGAAAAGGAAGATAAAATCTGGAAAATGGCAAAAGTCATAAAAAAATTGCAAAAAATAGTGAAAGTAAGAAGATTCGTGATCTTGATTTCTAATTGAGAAGTTTCATCTGACACTATAAAAATAGAATATGATATTTGGATAATCCCAGCGCAAGATATTCAGAATCGATTGCAAAAGCCCATGAACTTGAGCATACATGATGTGCCAGCGTAATGCATAAAAGTGCAAAACCAAGTACCGTGATTCCCATTTTGGGAAGAATAGTCTCAATGAATATCCTGGTCTTCCTGTAGCAGTCTGTGGTGGTCACCATGTGTCCTCCAGCTGGAACCAATGCCATTAACAGAACTGTGCTTGCACACATCCCAGAGGCCATAATCAGCGTCGATTCAGCCCCCTCAAGAGCACTGCATCATCGGAAAAGAAAGACAATTTTAAATTAGTCCTGTAGGACTGGGGTCAAGAATACCTAAAACAGTATATCAGAGGAGAATAAGACAACCTGATTTTCTCTTCTGCCACAAGTGTGGTCGGATTCCCATACCGCCCATACTCAAAACTTGCACGGCGTTTCTCCTATCACAGAATCAGGGAAATAACAGTGGCTTAAATAGATTGCAAGTAGAACCCAACACTACTGAATGGTAAAAGACCAGCAACTTTCCCATGTAAAGAAAGAGAAACAAAATAAATGGAGAAACGGTCTAGATAGTACATAAACCCCATTGAAGAAAAGGACAAAGTGCAAATCAACTTGCATTTACCACAAAAATCATGAGCACTAGTGAGGTCGACACAAAACTAGGGATCATACATCATGACATATTAGTACCTTAAAATCAATTAGCTCAGCAGTTTTCTTAAAGAAATAAGCAGAAGTATTGACCACAGGTGTGGTAATTGCATCGGTGACAATGCCGCGTCCTAATCTCTCACCTGCATAATTAATATACCTTATTACTGGTAACAACAAAATGAGATCAAACAAATCTCTCTAAAAGGAAAAATCCTGAGGTGGAATTGGATCAAAGAGCTGATTCGTATGAATGATTTTCTTCAACTTTGCAAATGCATCAGAACAAAGTCGCATTCATTAAAACATGTATTCCTTAAAAACATAAGAGACGATCGCTCTTGTTCCCATTCCCATGATTTGACTAATTCAAAAGCTATAAATGACGTGCTGTGGAGAATATACCAAAGGGAAACGGTAATCAATCAGGACATCAGCGATAGAATCCTAATAATGACGTAAGGGGCCGCATAGCCCCATTAATAACCAGAAGAAGATGGTCAGCTCCCACAAATGCAACCCGCAACTCATCGCGCATTCTTCTTCATTTTTGTATTACATGAGCTTAATTGTCCCTAACAGGCAACAGATCCGCGTACCTGCATGAACCGTGAGACTCCCATCGGAGCTCAAAAACGAAGACGCCTCAAGCGCTCCCAAATCATCAGACAGGGCGTCCCCGTTCTCGAGACCGTCCACCGCCAGCGCCTCCCCGCCGGCCACAAAATCCAGCGCCGGGACAACCGGCGCTGCCGCAGCCCCGGATATAGCAGCCGCGGGGGATGGAGCGCCTCCGCCCGAAGCGGCGGAGGCGGAGGAGGCGGAGGTGCTGTTGTTCGACCACGACGCGGCCACAACCTGGGCGACGCCGATGTTGCTGCAGTTCCTCCGAGCCTTCGTGCTAAGCTGGCGCACGAAGTTCGGGGGGAAGCGGAAGATCAGAGGCGACAGGCCGCCAGACAACACCATCGCCCGTTTCGCCGAGTTGGGTCGGCAGCTGAACCGGCCATAGCCGGCGTTCTCCGGCCTAGGGGAGCTACGGAAGTTGGGATCGGAGCGGCACTCGAAGGCGGAGGCGATCCGGAGGTGCAAACAACCTGAGATGGCCATGGAAGCGACGGCGGCGGCGCGGCGGCGAGGGGCGCTCCGACTTCTGTCTTCTCCTGGTGAAAGCGCAAAAGTGAAGTAGGAAGAAACGCGTGAAGCAGAACAACATGTGGGTGGCTAAATAGATACGACACGCAGTTCTGACCTGTCGTTTCGCTGGATCTACGAACGGGATTGACCGTGGTGTGTGAAACTAACTCAGGTTATTTTCGAAGGAAGGGGGGTTGGGATAGAGTATTGCTGATGTGGACAACAGGAAACGGTAGGTGAAATAGGAGTAAGTAATTTGGGCTGGCCGAATCAGACCGAATCGGAAGTGTACGGTCCTCGGTTCTCAAAAGTAGAATCGGTATTTTGGCAGTCCGTTTCTCAGTTCCTAACCAATTCTTGGTTCCTAATTCAACCAGTAATTAAAAAAAAAATAAACTCAATTTTTTAATTATCAACCGGTCCTATTAATTTCCTTAAAAATTGAATCGCATCACACAAATGAATCTAGTATGATCCGATCCAGGTCTAGGCGGTTTGATCCCCAATTTTGAGGAGGAACCAGACCGCCAAGAACCATGCACACCCGTAGATGAGGGAAAGATTCATTTCGTCACTTTTGGCACAGTCACATCCAATTAATTAAGAATAACAGAAATATAGTGCATTGAATATTTCTAAAAAATTGCAAACTTTAAATTGAATTCTTCAATTTGTATTATAATGTAACTAAGGATTAAAAAAAAATTATGACTGTATATATTTAGATTCTTTGTATGAAGTATTGACACGGATGCAAATAGTTAAGAGTTTATACAGCAATCACTAATCATATTTATTTAGAAGTGACACTAAGTATATATGCTCATTTAAAAAAACAATTATACACGTTTAGTGTTGGGACGTGATGTCATTATACCTTAAAAAATAGATAATTAAAATATTTTTATTTTTATTTTATTTTGCTTTTTCTTCTTTATAGAAAGTCTAGCATATTGTTAAAGTTGCACATATCAGCATTTACAATCGTGATTATTTTTTAACTTAGCATTTTGAGTCGAAGTAAAAATTTGTTAATTCTTAAATAAAATATTACTCATTCTACATTGGAGATCTGTAAGCTTGTAATCTCAATTATCTTATTGTATATTAATCTTAGAGCAGACTTAAAACTACAAAAGCTCTCCAATTAAGAAAACTAAGAATCCAATTACATATTATACATCTTAGTCCACCCCTCTATAAATTATGTCTAATGTCAACACTAGAAACATTTTACCTAGCGAGTACAGATTAAACAACCCTCATATTGCATTACTTTATATTACATGAGCCTAATGTGCATCCCATAAACTAAATTCTTTTCAAGTTATACTTTTTGAGCTCTTGTAATTTTTCTCAATTTTTCGGTTTTTTAATTTTCCGAAGCATGTATTATGTTCTTGAGCTACATTATATTTTATAGGGGTGAGCAACTTAGACCGCCCGTACCGAGAATCGCCTTGGACCGGACCGGAACGGAAGTGTCGGTCTGGTTCCTAGTTCCCAAAAGTGGAATCAGTGCCGGGCGCTCTGGTTCCCGGTTCCTTGAAAGGAGGATTGAACCAGTTGATTTTTTTTTTAATTTATTAAAAATAAATATGTAAAAAACTAAAAAGAACTCAATTTAAATTTCTAAAGTTTTAATCTTTACTCAATTTTACTGAAACAGTTTTTCTTTAAAACAATAGAATTTTTCCGATTCCCAACCGGACCGCCTAAGCTCTGGACCGGTCCCATCGATCCGGTTCTCGATTCCAGGGGGAAATCGGACCACCCTAGGCCATGCACACCTCTAATATTTTATCATCTTATTAGAGAGAGGAGGGCATGAGTCCTTGAGGTTGTGGGCAAGTGGGCCCCACTTATCAAGAATAATTAAATCATTATTTAAAAAAATAGAGAAAGTGTAGTGAAATTATAAAACTAACCCCAAGGAAAGACAGGTGCAAATGAAGGAAAGAAAACTTCACGTGCAAGTGAAATTTTTATGTGATGCTTCTTTATCTTTTAGAATTTACATGGCCTTTTGTGTCCTTTCTTGAATTGGAATCACGCAAATTCATTTTTGTTTAATCATGTACATAGCCCATTTACGGCATTACACTCATTAAAAAATTTAAGATTAACGTATTGTGAAACGAGTATAAATTTAAGAAATTTGCAACGTTATTATCCCTTTTGATGAAGAATATATTGAAAATTGCGTAGGCCTACCCAACTCTTTGTGCCAAATTACAATTAGGCTGGCCTAACCAATTTTGAGTATATTATCCTTTCAAAAAGATTATAACAGCACAAGTACATTGACTTTTTTATATATTTTTAATCAAGTATCTAATTTTTTTATTCATTCAAGTATCTCAACTTTTGAGGGCCTTTGGTGCAATCCGGGCACGGAGGGCTCGTGATGGATTCCCTGGTCATAAAAAAAAAAACTTTTGAAATGTCAATCAATGTAATAACATTTTCATTGAAATCGAAGGACAATGCCAAAATGGACAACGGAACTGATAAATTGTCATGTTCGCATTGGCATCGTACATGACTTCTTAAAATAGTGGCACGTCAAGAAAAACATATTGAACGACCAAGATCATCCTAGCCAACCCATTCTCTATTCTCTCGTTACCTAACACCTAAATAGATATGAGAAAATATTGGGTCGGCCCTGTTAGGATCGGTGCACAACTGTAATGAAGTAAAACGAGCGAAAAAGAGAAGACTGAGACACGGGATATTCCCGATTCACCCTTAAACTAAGGCTACGTTTAACAGGGGATTCAATTATATCAGCACCCTCACAATTCTCGTTACATCACTCAATAAGAAGCAAAAAAATAGTATATATAACAATAGATATTCATGAGCCCAAGCCCAAACTACTAATATAAAATTATAGGCTTAAATTGTAAAAGCCCTCCGATGTTCAGGAGGCGATGCCCCCCACAAGCTTTTCTGTCGTAGGAGAGTATGAACCACACCTTAGTAGGCCCATCCTACC
Source organism: Melaleuca alternifolia (assembly GCA_019926035.1). Classification (NCBI taxonomy): domain Eukaryota; kingdom Viridiplantae; phylum Streptophyta; class Magnoliopsida; order Myrtales; family Myrtaceae; genus Melaleuca; species Melaleuca alternifolia. The sequence continues at coordinate 885,050 of JAGKPW010002416.1, read as the reverse complement.
GTGCATGTTGTGTATTACTATTGGAGGATTTGCTCAAATCTCCTTTGAATCTGCTTTGAGATCACTAGACAAATACAATTCAAAATGGCATCAACGATATAACAACAGAATTGGAAGAAATAGAATAAGGAAATCGAGGCTTGTGTTCAACACAGTTTTCTTAAAATAGATTCGTCTCCTCCAATACACAATGAAGTTTTGTCTCTTCTAGTACATGTGAGGTTGCTGGACGTCTGTCTCTCAGGATACAACGGTCGTCCAGCAACGAAGAATAACACTTCGGAGCTCTCGGCGAATTTGAACAACTTCCTTACTGAACACTATCAAAACAACGCAATGCTCTTTCAAAGACAACTTAATCTCTGAATTTCGAGATCAGTTTTTGTACCCGAGCAAAAAAGGAATGAAAGAGATTATAAAACCAAGTGGGGAAACATTTCGGAATTAAATCTACCGTTACAAGGCGTTTCGGGTGTCGCTAAGCAACACTTTTTCGGGGTTGCATTCGTGTACGCCGGTCGTACGCTCGCGCCCAAGTTCATGTTCGTCGAGACCCGAATTTGCTTCCCCTGCGCATGGCATAGTGCTTGTGCTTTTAACTTACCACTCTAAAGGAGTGTAATCATATATAAAGTACTCCAAAGTTTTATTCCTTTCCAACGTGGGACTAATGTTTTTCACTTCACACTTCCAACTTTTCTTGCTTTCCAATGCGAGACTTTCACTTCCTACACAAGTGGATTTTTTGAAAAGCAATTTCTTATTCACCATCCATAATTTCAACAATTACTTCGCTCATTAATCGACACATGATCACGATGGGCCTACTTGTCTGATCTTTTCTATATATCTATCTCCTTCATTACCGACTCTGTCTTTCTAAGTTTGCACTCTGCAACAATGGCACCTCCCTTTCCTCCTCTCGCCGTTGCTCCTCTCTCCTTCTTCCTTCAACCCCCTCCCTCACTTGCACACCTCCGGTCCATCTTGCTCAAAAAACCCGTCTAGTCATCCCCTACCTCTGAGCTTGACCTCCGCATCTCCCCCATCATTGCCACTACAAAAGTCGTCGGCACTTACCGAGTCGATCGGATTTGGCCAAACGACACCAACAACAGCCATGGATTAGTGTCAGTGTCACTCGTCTAGATCTGTCCTCACCATCTCAGTCTCCAAACACCGATCAGATCTAGTCGAACCATGACAACCTTGGGCGTGGACGGGTGTTCGTGTTGCTGGCGAGCCTAGCTCTAGTCCATGACCAATGATGCGGTTGTCCATGGCTGGCCCGTGACACTACTATGAACAACCACGAGCCATTTATAGTCCATGGTCTCTACAGAAAAGAGAGAGAAAACATTTGAAACGTGGACCCCATGGAAATACTTGGTGATCGATGAATGGAGTGACACATGGCCTATATGACAATATGAGCTGACCTAGCATTCTATACAACTTGATTTTTGCTTAGTAAGCAAGCCACGTCAACAGTTGGACGTAAATTTTGCTAAGTAAGAGGTTAAGTGATCAAACTAACATGACAAGATAATTATTTTAATGGGGACCTGACATCGATCAACGACTAATTAAAGTCGAGGTATTTAATTGGACGAAAAAATATAGATCATTGAAGTATAAAAGTTCAGCTACTTGTCGTGTCGTCATTTCTCAGTAAAATTAAATCATGCGTAAAAATCAAATATCAACAAAAAAAAAAAAAAACCGCCACACGTCTCTTCCTCTCAAGTAGGGCAATCACTCAGACCCCACGCCTCGTTTGACCATTAATCATTACCACCGATGATGACCACCACTGCTTGACAGCCGTCACCACCAGTGGCAAGCTTTGAGCACACCGGCAATGGAGCTCAACTAAGGAAGGAGGCCAGGGGTGTGCATCTCAGTATGGAGAGAGAGAGAGAGAGAGAGAGAGAGAGAGAGAGAGAGGACGGCGGAGGTTTGATGGCTGAGCAGAGAGATGGTGATGGCGACATACTGATGGTGACGGTGGTCGTTGAGACGGCATAGTGGCCAAGAGACGAGATAGGGTTAGGCGGAAGAAGGCCCTGGATTTGACTCCATCTATATTTATTAATGTCCTAATCGAGATCTTGCATTGCCTTCTTTTTCCGGATGGAGTTCCAAATTCAATCCCCTACTGTTCATCAAGGATAAATGACAAGCACAATCCCAACTTGCATTGAATTGATGCGACCTTGATCGATCCCACATAAGGTCCACTTAATGTAGCTGCTATAATACACTGAACTCGCATAAATTCGATAGATACCGAGACAATAATCACTTGCAATCCCGACCGACAAGGGTGGTCCAAACTCTTGGATGCACACAAGACCACTTCAAGTTGAATTTTTTTTTAAGGGGGGCGCTACTTGATTGATTCCCCTTTTGATATTTTTGTAACTTGTTTCCTTCATTTCTCTTGCCCCACTTTAGCTAGACGTCGGTGCGGCCTAGGTTGGAGTTAGGGGCAAAGGGCAATATTCTGCTCTGGTGTAACGTGAATACCAAAGTGATTTTTTTTCTTTAATTTAATCGAGCTTTGTCGACTACCAAGGCTTGATTGATTGGAAAGGAGATTTGTGTAATTCAAAAAGCAAAAGCGTAACTATTCATGGCGTGTTGATACTTTTTTACGATCTAGCTTTTTGTCATTTCACGCGTTAGTTTTTAGTTTCTACAATGATATAAACATGATATCCGCATAAGACCAGCCTCGTGTCCAAACTATGAAAAATCAATACACAAATGTTCCAACTTAGTCGGCCGGGTGTGATTCTGAGCCGGCAAGTTACCGATTTACTCCAATTATTTGTCTGTAGAAATTGTGCAGCGACTCAGCCGCGGTAATCAACATCACAAGTAATGTACATTAAGGAACTATTAAGGCACGAGAGCTTGATTAGTTAAACTACCTAAATAGCTTTACCGATATCATCTATTATAACACGAATTGACATTACAGGTGTACTGCTCCTCCCTATGGCTGTTGCATTGGTATAACTAGGGAAATATATCACGAACTTGGGGACCCAACTTCAATGGGACACATGGTCGGTGGCGGCATCGCTGCAGAAGAAGCTTTTGGGAGGCGGAAACCAATGAAGGCTCTGTACTTTGTGAGAATCCAAACAAATGGCTGTTGTCATTGTACTGCTGAAGTAGCAACTGGGGTCGACGATGTGATGGGCACGTAATATACTATAGTCATAGATCGACCTTATGACCTTTTCTTCGTCAAAGCAAAATCACAACAAACTACAACAGTCTATGGCTTTTGGACGGACACCATGTCTCTGTGAGTTCATCTAATGAGAGACCTTCTTTCGCCCTAAGGTCGAGCTTGAATCATCTCATTCAAACGTTTTCCAATGATCGAGAGTCATCCACACCTTTTTCTCCGTCTCGCTAGTTCGCCGTTGTTTCATCACGTGCCAGGTTTTGCTCTCCTCCTCGATCCAATCCTTTCATCTTTCGAGTGAATCCAATGATGGAGTACTTATGCAAGCTCGAGAATTTGGGAAAGGCATCTCTAGTTTATACATTCATCGGATGGGCGGTGATCCGTCCTACGTGCAGGGGCCTGGAGAAGTGAATGTGCTTAGGGTACTTGCTGTCGAACTCAAAAGCAATGGATTGGTCTCCCCTGGACCATAGAATAGTCTGCTCGGCAAGTGCAGGGAGGAGGCTGCTGCTCTTTAAGATCCGGTTTGGGGGTTGGATCTGATTAAAATTGAATTCATCATAAACTTGAACCGGTGCGATTCTATATGATCGTGCGTGGGTGACATTCGACGATAATGACCTTGTCGACTCTAGGCTTTAGGATGGTTCTGGGTATGTGGTGGATGAAAGCCGGCTCGAGGTATCTTTTCGGGACATCGTGATTTCATTCCTATCCGAATCATGTGGCACCAGTTCATAATTTGGGAACATATCCCTCCACCTTGTGAGCAAGATCCGAGCTATCTGTTTTGTCCGGATGTATCTTCACACCACTCAAATTGAGATGTGCTATCATTCTTCCTATCGGATAAGATCAAGAATTCTTTATTCCGACTCTGATTCAGCAAAGGTCAAGTGCGCGATGGAACCGATCATTAGGCATGCTAATTCCACAACGCCCCGTCTACTTCAATGTACAAAGGGCGAGCTTGATTGTTTCTCGAATGGAATTTTTGGCCCATTACAAGCCCCTTTTCCTGTGCCAAAGATTTGGTCTCGAATGTTGGATGACGCTCTTTCGGCCGTGTATTGAGCAACATGGATACAATCTCACCAAGTGCTAAAGCTACGTTCTTTCTAGGCTTGTTCATGGACCGGGCTCATCAGGCCCGAAGAGCAATCGGGTCGGGCCTAGATAAGCATATCCCTTCTTCGGCTCGGTCCTGCCAGGCCTGATTATAAACGAATCGTTTATTTTCTTTACATCATGGGAAGAGCGGGTTTCATAAGGACTTTTAGGCTCGATACTCGGGTAGCTCCGTCCCACTCAAGGATTCGATCTAGTTCGATTTCGATCGGACCCATAGTACTACGTGCATTAGAATCACCGGCTTTGAAACAAAAGGCTTGTGTTTACCCCAATTTCATTCACTAATTAGTCAGGCCACCTTTTTATTAAAATTGGCTAATCTCGACTTCTATTCAAAAGTTCGCACCAATTCTTACCTTAACCAGTTGCGAAATTGAGAATTACTTTATCCATATCTAGAAAACAAGAGGTATTTAAGCTACAAATTATTTTTGTGTTGGAGTTCTCAGATTTATAAATTTCGAGCGCTTTGTAAATATACCTTTGCCATTCATTTTAAGTGAAACAAATATAGATTTTTATGAAATTTTGTTAATAAAAAGGTAAAATTTATCCTACGTGTTCACCTTATATATTTTTATAGATATAGACAAAGCAGCAGGGGAAAAAAAAAGACTTGCGAAGATGCAGAGACTCTACAAACACACGCACGAACACAAACTGCCTCTTCAAACAATGACAGGTCTCCAGTCTTCACCCATGAAGAACAAACCAGAAAGAGGAAAAAGAAAAGGTTTCGAATCATCCGAACCATCGCGGCTCTTCACCTTCACTTGACACCTACTCTTCCATCTCCAACCTCAGTTTCTCCAAAGGCAATCCACATCGTACTGAAAAGATGCTTGCATTGTCTCTCTGCTTGGGCGTCTGACTTGCAAGAGATCTGCGTGCTCCGCTTTCGCGTTCGTCGCGGAGTTCTCGAGCAGCATCCTCAGAATCGACTGCTCGTTCGTGAAGACTGTGTCGGGCCAGCTGAATGGAGGTGCAGAGTCGAGGGACGGTTCCGGCTCCGACGAAGATGGAGGAGGAAAGAGGTGAGTCTTCTGGTCGTGCATGCTCATCATGAGGTCCTTCTGGACGTCGTAATCCTCGGCTTGATCGGGGAAAGAGGTGGTGAATGGAGATGACTCCACCAATGGAGGCAGAGGCAAGAAAGATGGTCTCGGTGCATTGTCAAACGAGCACAGCCTCTCTAGACCACCAGACAGAGCCACAGACTGATCGGCTTTCTTCCCATCGGGTCTCTTTTGAAAGATTCTGCATATGACCCAGTCGTTCTGCTATAGGCAAGAAAAATACAGTCATCAAACACTGAGCAGAGCAATCAAGTATTTGAGAACTAGGACGCTCGAGGCCATGATCTTGAATTCGAAACTGCTTTGGGAAATCAATGGCCTCATGGAAAAAGGTCTAAAACACAATGACCTGATTAAAAGTCTGCCGCATAGCCCTGGCGAGGCCATACCTTTTGGGGGTTTGAGAGATGGTGTTGATAGTAGCCATCTTCTAGTCTGAATTCATGCATGACCCAGTTGGTCTTCTGGCCATTAGGAGCTCTTCCCCTGTAGAAAACCAGAGTTTTCTTCATCCCGACCACCTTCTTCATTCTATGGATCTCCCTGTCTTTACCGGTGGCTTTCCAATAACCAGCTTCGGTCGCTCTGTTTGTCCTCAAACCGGTTGGGTACTTCCTGTCTCTGACACAGAAGAAGTACCATTCCTTTTCGCCCCATTTCGCTTTTCCTTCACAGCCAGAACAACATTTAAACAAACTCATGAGCACATCATTCTATGACAAATTGGAAAAAACGACAAGAAGAATAAGAAGCAGCCCAAGGATGCAAGGTCCAAGTGATATATTACCAGGCAAGTCCCACGGTTCGCACTTGTTCAAATCAACCTCCCCCATGGCTCTTGCGCAGAAGCCACCGTCGAGAACTTTCGGGGTGAGGTAGTGAGTGATCAGCTCTTCGTCGGTCGGGTGGAATCGAAACCCCGGAGGCAATTCCATCCGCTCATCTTCTTCAAAAATCACTGGGTCACTCATCACAAAACTCTTAAAAGTCCCGATAGTTTCAGATGGTCTTTTGACGTCCTAAATGGCGAATCAATTGAAAAATCTGGAGTTAAAATGGGGGGCAAGTGAAGCTTTAAATAACCATTCAATCAGGTGATGAAATTCGAGAAGCTAAAAGAGGCTGCGGTGCAAAAAAACTTTTTCAATAACAGTGAAGGTTTGGTTTTGGAGCAGAACAATCCTCTAAATACTTGCTCTTTTTTAAGGTAAAGAAGCGTAGGCTGTAAGGCAACTTGGTGGGCAAGTTCTGAGCTTTCAGATGGTTATATTATTCTATATTTTCAATCGATATCCGATTTCTACTAAAGTCAAAACTGGAAGGTTTCAACTTTGTTCCCCGAGATATAAACGGGTTCCCAACCTCTATTTCCGTCTAAACATGAGAAGGCATCTTTTACAGCAATCAATTATAAAGATGGTGACTTGAGCTTTATCTGTTCATTCAAGGTCTTCCTGGAACTACTGTAGTGATGAAATTCATCAGCCAGCTGTGCTTGATTTACTTAGAAGCATGTGAATTGGTTTTAACGTCGAACTCCCCTTGATGACATGGTCCGCTGTGAAAGCTTAAATATGAAGTCACTCAACTCGGATCTCCCCGAACTGCAGAAGAGCCTAAACAATGAGAGAGTACCAATGTGCTCTGATCAAGTCAGAAGCGCCCTGGATTTTAGCTACCGTGACCCCATCTAGAATCATCAAGTCTAATGGAGTTATGTTAAAGAAACACCGAGCGGCATGCCCAAAGTTCTAAATTAATCATCATTGGAGGATGGTTTTGACTTTTGCGAACGATATACGTTGGGAGTGCGTGTATATATGCATACCGATTGTTCATGTACACGACTTAGCCTTCATTATGCTTCGGATGCGTTCACATGGTGTCGCCTATAAACGGTTTTTGCGTACGTGATTCAATCGAGTTCTCCTGTGGTCTTGATTCGCTCAAGTCAAGTTCATGTTCTGTTTTGCCTTTACTTGAGCCAAATTCGTCAAAGTCGTGTTCTGTCACTTTGACAAAAGTGAATCCATCTCGAATCCCAGTTCAAAACCGCTACGTTCTTCTCTTGTTTGGCCTTATTTTGCCATAGAGAGGATGGCGTATGTCCCTGTTGCTTTCCTTTCTGGGAGAATCAGTGGGTTTGCTTCTTACAATTATTGATGCTGGGGAGCAGATGCTCATCCCATCTCATACCTCTTGCGTTCGGGCCATCTTGCCGACGGATAAGATTTGCAGTGTTCCAAATCGGGGCGACATGTTATAAACTCGTGCATCTACGAAGGAGTCGTGACCAGTTCAGACGTTCTTATGCCGGAAGCTCGGACATGGAAAAGTGAGCTTAACAAATCGTTCAGCCACGAGACTAAAGGCACCAGTGAAAGAGATGCCAACACTGGACGGACATGGAAAAGTGACTGAATTTCACACGACAACGTATATTTATCGGCTAAACAACAAACATAAGTCACGTTGGCGATTATCATACTGAGAAATTCGGTGCAAATTGCGTCTTGTTTAATCACCTGCTGTTAGCATAATTATTTAATTTAACATTTCCGTCGAAGATATTCGCATATTGGAAAGTTGTGGAAGACTTGGTTCATTAAGGACAAAGGGTCGACGTTGAAAGATAAGGCATGGAAGCTAGTGCAATCATTTCTTTAGCTTAAACAACTATGAATTATTGGTCGATTGGAGAGCTCCCTTTTTGTCAGTTGGCGGTATGCCTGCATACATTGAACATCAAATTGACATATGATGCACGGGTTCACATACATCTTCTCGAGTGTGACATCATTATCGCCATCGGCATACATAGATGTATATTTTGTATTTCGATGGGCGAAAACAAAACGAATTCTGTGGATGGACATTCTATGATGACCATGGCATCATGTATAGGTCTTTCAAATGTTTCCCAAACATTAACATGAAATCAGGTGCATAATGCAGAAAAGTGCTACACCTTTCGTTTTCAATTTGGGGTTGGGGGGTGTTAAAGGGAAAGAGAGAGGACAAGACTTTCAATCGACCCACCCATTTACAAGTCGTGGCAGCATTGGCTACCTTGAGGAATTCATGGGATTTGGGCAACCTTAGTGGATCCGGCGGTCGAGGTCGGAGGGTTAGTCAACATAGTTAATCCGCCACGTCAAAGGATTATGCCTTAAAAAAACCCTAGGAAAGAGACACTGCCGCCATTTGCCGACGAGGAAGCAACCGAACTGCGAACTACCTGGGGCTGTGCGATTGGATCCCGGCAACAAAGTAAAGCGCCCAAAATCTCAATGTCTAGATTCAATTGGGTTTTCTAAATTTGACTAATCACCTGCACCGAAGCTCCTAAGTTGGCGTGCGGGCCCTTGTCCCCCTCTCTCCAGCTTGATGCCACGACAGGGGACAGCGACGTGGTGGCGCCACATTGGCGCGTGAAGCTGACGAATGGAGATTAGTTACCGTGGCTTCTCTGGTCAGCTTGAAAAGCCCTTGCAAACCAAAGATGTGAGGATCATGGAGTTTCTTCCCATAGGTCTATCCTTATCTAGATGTGTTCAAATCGATCCGTATGCCGCACTTATGCTTCGATTCCAAGTAATTTGGATCTACTGTCATGGCGATCCTGTTTCGAAGAGGACTTGCTTGCGCTCTCATCCAAGCTCCCAATCTATTGCATGACTGCCGGATACGTGAGACCAAGCACGAACGCACTTTAATCAACCTTATCTTTAGTAAGATTGCTCTAACTTGTTTGAAATTCAGTTTAGGTGGAGTAATGCAATTCAGTGACGAGAAAAAAACAAAAAAAAAAATTGGTATGCATGGGGTTAGGGTTTGCCAAATGTATAGTCGCATCACTGGATCATTTTTTAGAGCTCGAGTTATCCTTTGTACCGACTACATCGTTGATTTGAAGAAAAATTGGTGAGATTAGAAGAGTCGATGCAAGATTTGAAGCGATGAGATCTAGATACTTGACAAAACATGAGAAAGGAATGCCTAGATCTAAGGCAGATAGAGACTTTTGGCACAAATTATGTTGAATTATCTTAGCCCCGAGGTATTAAGTGGCCATTAACAAGTCCACGTCGAAAAAGATATTATGGATCTATTCTTCAGTCGTTGCTTTGCAGACCATAGTCTATATGAGGAAGTGGGAAGAGATAGCTGCTTAGTTGTTCTGATCATTTGTGGAACTATACTTGACCCTTAGCCTAAATTGAACCTAAAATTCAATTCACGGGCTGAACCATTAATGTCATTTGCCATTCTAAAACCATTTAACACCAGCTGTTCACGAGTGTGATCTTTGGCATCACCCCCAAAAAAGAAAGCCAAAATCAAACATGTCTTTGAAGTGCATGTATAATCTTAGGGAGAGAGACATTTCCATCTAATGGATAGATATTTCAACCTGATCTTATATTTTGTTTCCTACTCGATGCCACCACTCAGAGTTGGATCAAAATCAATTATATTCATTATAAAACATCTTGAACTAAGCATATCCATGGTGTTTGAGATATTTATAATATTCTCTTGGATATTCTATATTTCTCGTGATGTCATCTATATTTAGATTATTTTTTATATCTCCCTTTGATTATACACATCCTTCATTGACAGTGATATGGTGGCTTGCTATTCATTATTCCATATTAGGAATATAAAAGGTGAAGAAACAAAAATTACACAATTTCCACTAGGTCTCACATTCAAAATTTATGGATTCACTTATTTGTCTTCCCATTATATATTTACATACTTTAGCCTAAAGTCAAAATCCAGTCTATGCATGAGGGAGACTTTTAAAGTATTTAAACTATGCATTCATCTACAAATTTATGCTATTGCACTTTTCATCATTCCATACAGTACAATACAAAAGAACATACAAAACTTACACAATTCTCTCTTCTGCATTATTTCTTATCTCATGGTCTAATATATAATTCCTTTTCACCGAATTAAAGGGGTGAACTTAGTCAGGCACATGCCTGCGAAAGGGGTAAAAAAAACTTATTTTCAGTTTAATTCAAATGTTTGATGAAGGCGATGCATGATCTCACGAAGGAAAAACCATCAAGTGCCCTCCATTGGATGGACAATATGGAACGAGGATATAAATCGGTAATCAAATCGTCTAATCAGACGCAATACATGGCAAAAGAAAACCTTTTCCCTCTTGAGGCATGCGAAGTAACCATTTCCACCACTTATCGATGCTCCATTCTTTACTGTTTTTTCCAATCCTATGGATTTGTCTCTTTGTATACATTCCGAAACCTTCCGGTCTAGCGCCGCTCATGCAGACCAGACCAATCCGAGGGTAGCAACGTGAGATCATGCACATCGTTCTCAAGTACCAAACTGCGTACTTCTTCCCCTCCAACCCCCAACCAAGATCATTCGGCATTTGTTCCAGTTGCTTCGAAGGCTTCTCTTCTCGACAGGCTCTCGCGGCCCAATCAGCCACGGAATCCATTTCTCTTGGACAGAACGACAGGGTGACATTGGTAAGCTCCGTTCCGAGAGATCTGCAATTGTCAACTGTGTGTTGTACTTCCAAGTGTACTTCTTCATCATCGATCACAGCATTGACGCAGCGCTAAGCAATTCGACCGTGGTTCGAGGTCTTCAGGATGGTGAACTCGGCGGTCTCGGGCGGAACAAGTTGATTGAGCCCACACTTTTGTGTACAGATTTGGGCGGAGCTCACCCATTTGCGAGAGGACCTAGGCGGGCAGTTTAAACGGATCGGCTTCGTGATCGAGTCTAGTGATAAGAAAAAGTCGTGGAAGTCCATAAACCCACTCGAGGCCGCCCGGCCCATGAATAAGTGCCAAAGGTGGAAGTTTCTCTTGGATGGGGATTAACGTGTAGGAAGATATAAGAGGAGGAAACCCTCACATGAAGACCACATTCTTCAGTCGTGCTTGTATTTATGGAAAGAGTCTTAACCGAGAGCAAATTCTTTATTCTGAAAGGGGTTATGAGTAAAACCGTAGTGCGGGCTCTTCCCATTTGTACTACGTCCAGTTTCAGATCTGGACATTTGGCGTCTGATGGACATTAGGACCTCTCCAAGAGCTTACCCACTTGAGGACTTTTATAGCGACTCGTTTAGTAGGAATGGAGACTTTTGCGAAACTCCACTGCCAAAAGTTTGCCCCGGGGATGCTCAACCCCCTCCACCACCATTGTCTTTCATCCAAGAGGATGCTACAAGAGAGTGTGAAAGCTGGGTTGAGTGGAAGGCAGTGGGGACAGGTATGCATCAGAAACCATATTGGGCTCTTCATGGCATGTATTTCCTGCGAAATTGGATGACACAAATGACTTGCGAGCACCGTGAGGAAGGATAAAGAAAAGGGAAGCTAGATGGATGAAGAAGCTAAAGTGGAAGGCGACGAGATTTCATGGATGACAAGATTGTTGAGGAGATGTCAATTGAAATCGTGCATCATGAAATAAGTTTCCTTCGTATCAATAACCTGGCTCCTATTAACAATTATGGGCATCTATAATTTATCCGGAATTTAATATGACATATACAATTTAAGTTGTATATTAAATCTGGTGCATATTATTTTAAAAAAGTCGTGAGAGGCAATTTACATAGGAACATTTCGAAAAAATGAGAGTGCACCGTTAATATAATTGATTTGACATTGGCACATTGCGTATTCACATTTTACAATAATCTTTTGCTTTGTCAGTTGAAGGCTTGTTAGTGAAACAAAGAGAAAAAGGCTGGGAGAATTGCTACATGACCTTGCCCCTACGACGGGTTAGAAATTACCAGGTCCACAAACATCATCAATGAAAGTGTGATGAAGACCACGACTTCCCACGAACCATTGGACACTTACTGATCCGAAAGTCAATTGACACATGAAACCCCAAAAGACATTGACTTCTTGATGGATGTGTATTTTTTAGGCCGGTATCATGGTTTAAATTATATTCGAATCATTAAATTGCCAGATTAAGAGATTGCATGAGGAGAAGATTCTGCTTGCTGGAAAATTAGTTTCATAACTTTTAAAAATCGATCATTGATATTAGGTCGGCGATTTTCCTCACTTGAAAATCTATTGTGGCATTAATTTAATATTAAATCATCCAACATTGACTCAAGGGAAAGTCATGCCACATGGCAATTTCGACAACATAATTATCGATGTAATTTAAGTAATATGTATTTAAAAATTATTTTGATTAATGTTCACTCAAGAAATTATCGTATCAAAGTGAGCAGTGTGTAAAAATTATAACACTATTCATTTAATTATTCTCTACAATTTTATCAAGCAAGCAATGGTCGTAAGTAGTTAATTTGAGGTGGTGTCGCAACAACTTGCTCGAGATCTTATTAGACATTGTTCATTTTATTTTGAATAATATCACAACTTGAGATTTAACGTCTACTAAGCTAGTTAGAGCAGCTCGTGGGATAAAAGAGCGAATTTTGTTTACATTGAGTAATCAAACAAGTTAGTAGCCGATCGGATATAAGGGCAATTGACGTGCTATTTCAACCCGAAAAGCCTTGACACATAGTCCAAAATAAGTTCAGTATTTTTATTTTGTCAAACAAATGTCGTCAACACACGCAAGTTGCCCGTTCACACGTATATGCTAGAGACGATATTCATCTGAAGATAATGTTGTGACTCGGATCCGTCATATATAAATTAGATATTTAGTTACTTAGCCAATAATTCAAGGTCTTAAATTGAAAATGATTCGATTAAGATCAAGGTCATGACCAAATTATAGTGATCATATAGTCCTCCTTCAAACGATTATTTATTTATTTTTCAAAACGAGATGCGAAGTCCATTATGTCCCTCTATGGAGACCAAACGCATGAGACTGAGGTGAACAATCGAATTGGGTCCGTACTAAAACCACGGGGCCCATGGTCGGACGGTGACACGAGGCTGCTTCAATTGAGCCAAATTGAAGACTCCCAAGTCGTTTCACGCGTGGAAATGTCTCCCTCCTGATTAATTATTATTAGCTATTAATTGGATTGCCCCTTCTTTATATGTTCCCAGCAAACTCAGGCCTTCCCCTTCCCGAGCAAGAAGAAAAGATCCATCTCTCTCCGATAAGGCGTCAAGATTTTCCAAATGGTTCAATTGAATCCCGTTCGCAACCCCGTCGGCTTGCGAGGTCACGAGCCGATGACCGCAGCCCCATGCATCCTTATTGTGCTAGCTCTCTCCCACGTATTCCCTGCCATTGCTGCGGGAACGGAGGCGGATGCTCTGCGACGCAGCGGGTGGTGGCCTCACTCAGTTACGAGCAACGCTTCCGTGTCGCATTGCACGTGGCGTGGCATTTCATGCGACGATTTCGATAGCGTCGTTCGAATAGACCTACCATCACAATTCTACTACGGACGTAATTTGAGCGACATCAATTACTCCCTGCTTCCCAATCTCGCCTCTCTTCGGCTGCCTGGCAATCGCCTCAACGGTGACATTCCTCTCCGACTCTTGGTCTCTTGTCCAATCTGACATGTCTCTATTTGCAAAGAAACTATTTCAATGAATCTATTCCTCCGGAAATAGGAGATTTGAAGAGCCTCACTCATTTAGATTTGAGCTTGAACACACTCACGGGCAAAATCCCTCATGAACTTGGGAGTTTGGTCAAGTTGAGCTATCTCGATCTTCATTCCAATTCTCTTCACGGTGCAGTTCTTGAATTTAAACAGCTTTCCAACTTAGATCACATCGACTTCTCATACAATTATCTCACTGGAAAAATTCCACATAATCTGGCCAATGTTAGCGATGGAGCTTTCAACGGCAATGAACTTTTGGAAGAGACCGATGGTTATGGAAGAAACTTTGGTGTTACGCTTGTGATGGTACTTATACCACTGGTGGCTTTACCATTCATTATTTGTTTAGTATTGGGGCTTCTGATAAGATCTTGACGTAGAATGGAGAGCGTAGAATTAGAGACAGTAGAAAAAAATGGAGATTTCTTGTCATTATGGAATTACGATGGGAGAATTGCATATGAAGACATAGTCAACGCGACAGAAGACTTTGACATTAAATATTGCATTGGAACTGGTGGATACGGTAGCGTCTATAGAGCTCAATTGCCCAATGGGAAAACCGTGGCATTGAAGAAACTTCACCGTCTTGAAGCGGAGGACCCGTCTTTTGACCAATGCTTCCGAAATGAAGTGAAACACTTGACAGAAGTACGACACAGAAGTATAATTAAGCTGCATGGCTTTTGCTTGCACAATCGATGCATGTTCTTGGTTTATGAATACATGGAAAGTGGCAGTCTATTCTGTGCTTTGAGAGATGACCTGGAAGCGGTGGAGCTAGACTGGTCAAAAAGACTCAATATTATCTAGGATATGGCACATGCCTTGTCTTACTTGCACCACGATTGCGCCCGGCCAATTGTTCATCGAGACATAACTAGCAACAACGTCCCGCTTGACAACAAAATGCAAGCTTTCCTATCAGATTTCGGCACAGCAAGACTCCTGTAACCAAATTTCTCATCTAATCTCACTCCAAATATCGCAAGCACTCCCGGATATATAGCATCGGGTAAGCAACAATCCTTCCTACTTCTCTAGAATTTTATAATTCGAGACATGGAGCTAGATCAATATACATTACCTGTCATGTGGTAAACAACACTGCGTGACGCTTCATCATGCTTACAAAATTCACCGCTTGATAGTGTGCTAGCTAACATTGACAACTTGGATTCGAGCCTCATCATTTATCGCTTCATCAACTTTCTGTCCTATTTTTCAGAGCTCGCTTACACTCTGGTCATCAATGAGAAATGCGACGTGTACAGCTTTGGGGTGGTAGCTATGGAAATAGTAATGGGTGAGCATCCGAGTGATATCATCTTACTGCCGATGTCGCTAATCAAAGAAGATATTATGCTACATCAAATGTTAAACCCGCGCTTGCCAATCCCAAGAGGGGATTTCGTCGCAAGAGGTATCGTTTTGGTTGTTTCATTGGCGCTTGCTTGCTTAAGTAGGGATCCAAAGTCACGACCCACAATGAAACAAGTTTCGGAAGCCGCTCGAGCTCCAGAACTGGCGTTGCCCAAGCCCTTCCATTCAATCTCGCTTGCACAGCTCCAAGAAAATAATCGAGCAGCATGGTGGGGACGCGGATCAAGAGAAACTTCGTCAAGCATACAAGAAGAGCAAGGACCGTGAGGTGTTTTACCCCAATACGAAGAATATATTCCAACAAATGAAGAGTTGGCTGATAAATTAATTCTGGAAATCGGTGAACGTGATTGTGGACATAACTTCGCAGCTTCTATAATTTTATTCATGTAAAAAAAATTGTTTTGTTTTGTTTTCTTGCTAGCTATATAAAATGAAAATTCACAATTTAGGATATTCATCCAGTTTCAAAATGAAGGAAAGATTGAGAGAGTTACGGATGAACGTAAGGATCGAGTTAGTAAAAAGTTCAATCCTGAGATGTATTTCTAGGGCGCGCATGATTCAGTTTCTATCCAAAAATCTAATTCTGGATAGAATTAGATTTCTGATTATGTTCCAAAATGAGTTTCTGAAAAAAGAAACGTACTTGATACGGATGAAGAATTTCAATTCCAGAAATAGAAATATGTTTGATATGGTAAAAAAATTATGTTTCTGTTTCTAATTCTATTTTTGTTAATTTTTTAAATTGCAAGATGTTTATTCCAATAAAATCAAATACTTATTATTTAGTGCAAATAATTGACAAATTTGATCATATTTTTTATTGTAATCGAATTCCGAATTCACTTTTGTTGCATAAAAAAATACCATGTTTGTAGTATGATGTATCAGTCGCGAGTATGAGTACCTTCAGCTTTCTTTGACAGAACAAAAGCTCAGTATTAAACGATCTCACTGAATGTTGCTTTTATTTCTGATGCAAACTTTGGCTGGTTACACTGTGAGACAAGCTCTTCTTGCCATACCAAACTTGGCAAGCCTGCGGCTCTGAAAGGCTGCTACTTAGCAAGAAATCCAAAAGTGGCGATAATTCAACCCCCATCGAGTCTGAATTTGAATTTATACGGAGAGATCAATGGCATTGCATTTCGCCCAATATCCGGATTTTTTGAATTAATGCACAAGGAGGTGTACACAGATTACTTGTACTGATATCAGCTAGTTACTATCCAACACGAGAATGGTACAGCATTAAACATGCCTTATGAACTTGATAACAAGATTTGGTGAATCCGCACCTCCTTGAAATTTACTTATTCAGCAGCTACAGTCCCAATTATACAGCCTCAGGGAACAATGATTCCTTCATCACCGGAATCTTTTGACCTGGATGTCAGAAACCTTGCCAAAGAACACTCCATTCGCCTCAACTTCAACAATAAGAACAGCAGAATCCCGCACCCAAATCCCAGTGCAGCACTTGACCCTGTCAAAGACACAGCAGCGCACACCAACATCACGAAAGACTCCTTTGTGTTCATATCTCGTAAAGCCATCGCCAGTTCGATCCCAGCAAACAGCAACAGCACGCCAAGAATCCCAATTAGGAATTGGTTCAATATCCTCACAAATGAATTCCCAAACAGCAACCCGAGCACCAACTTCCCGATCCCCAGAACTCATCAGACACACTAAAGTTTGAAGCCCAAAGATTACTCAAACCTCTAAAGAAAAGAATATCAAACTCCTTGACGTTCAGCTTGTGGAGTTTCCGTTGGCTTTGTCAAGCTTGGTAGGCTGCTAGATGTACTTGTCAGATTAGGAATATACCTCCAACAACACTTGTGAACACCACTAATTTTCTTGGGAGCATCCGCAGCTGGCAGCCCTGAGTGAAGCACCAAAAAATGTTAAGTAAATGCCAAACATCACATCAGAGAAATAAAGTTTCAAGGGGAGGAGGAATCACAAGAGAAGTTTTTAGCAGTTATCATTGCCTCGACAAGTACACTAAATGAGAGAGGCACATTTCTAACCAGTTTCCAGTACAAAGAGATTGCATAAGGCAGGAGTCTTCAAGAATCAACCAGCCCTAACATTACAAATGTTCATATAACAGCAGCCAAAAAGAAAACTCCATTCAAGGAGCAACCCCAGTAGTGACAAACCCCCATCTTTCTTTTCTCTACCAGAACCTCTCCCTTCTTTTGCAGAGGGATGAGCTAACTACATGCATAGAACGTGGGCATCCAACTTTCACCATCTCCGTTTTCAAACACGTGGTTCCTTCATACACTCAATGAAGTCAATAAGATTACACAGAAGAACTCCACGATACAGCATGGTCTTACAGACATCTTTTCAAGTGCCACTGGAAATTGCTAATGATTTGCATTAGCTTGTCACTTTGGAAGTCAAAGAAGAAGCTCTCCTTGAACAAGGAATGGTGTCAAATCGTCTAATCAGACGCAATACATGGCAAAAGAAAACCTTTTCCCTCTCGAGGCATGCGAAGTAACCATCCCCAGCACTTATTGATGCTCCATTCTTTACTGTCTTTTCTAATCCTATGGATTTGTCTCTTTGTATACATTCAGAATCTTTCGGGTCTACCACGGTTCATGCGAACCAGACCAATCCGATGGTAGCAACGTGAGATCATGCACTTCGTTGTCAAGTACCAAACTGCGAACTTCTCCCCCTCCAAACCCCCACCAAGATCATTCGGCATGAAATCCAGTTGCTCCGAAGACTTCTCTTCTCGACAGACTCGCGTGGCCCAGTCAGCCACCGGATCCATTTCTCTTGGACAGAACGATAGGGTGACATTGGTAAGCTCCGCTCCGAGAGATCTGCAATTGTCAACTGTGTGTTGTTCTGACAAGTTCACTTCTTCGTCATCGGTCACAGCATTGACGCAGCGCTAAACCGTCGGACCCTGGTTCGAGGCCTTCGGGGTGGGTGAACTCGGTGGTCTCGGGCGGGCCCAAAGTTCTGGCCCCAAACAAGTTGATTGAGCCCACACTTTTCTGTTCAGATTTGGGCCGAGCTCACCCAATTGCGAGACGCCTTATTGATTAGAAAAAAATCGTGGAAGTCCATAAACCCACTTGAGGCCGCCCGGCCCATGAATAAGTGCCAAAGGTGGACGTTTCTTTTGGAAGGGGATTAACATGTAGGAAGATATAAGAGGAGGAAACCCTCACACGAAGGCCACATTCTTCAGTCGTGCGTGTATTCATGGACCACACATGTCTCACCAATTAGTCCCTCTTAAGTTTGAGAGCTTTAACCGAGAGTATATTCCGAAAGGGATTATGAGTGTGCGCCCATCTGTGCTATGTCTGGTTTTAGAATCCCAAGTTCTATTTGCTGGGGAATTGAGAAAAGTTTGGACATTTAGCCTCTCATGGACATTTCGACCTACCCAACTTGAGCACTTTTTAAAGCGACTCGTTTAGGAGGAATTGGGGCTTTCGTGAAACTCCAATGCCGAAAGCATGTCCTGGGGATGCTCAACCCCCTCCACTACCACCGTTTTTCATCCAGGAGGATACTACAAGAGAGCATGAAAGCTGGTTTGAGCGGGAGGCAGTAGGGATAGGTATGCATCAGAAACCATATAGGGATCTTCATGGCATGTGTTTCCTGCGAAATTAGAAGGTTCAGATGACTTGCGAGCACCGTGAGAAAGGATGAAGAAAAGGGAAGCCAAATAGATGAAGAAGCCAAAGTGAAAGGCCATCAGATTTCACTGAGGACAAGATTATTGAGGGGATGTCAATCCAAATTGTGCACCGTGAAATAGCTTTCGTCCATATCGATAGCCTGGCTCCTATTAACAAAGATGGGCATCTACAATTGAAGTCTTGCATTAAACATTGTGCATACTATTTTAAGGGAGTTGTGAGAGGCAATTTGCATAGGACAGTTCCAGTAAAACGAGAGTGCACGGCCGATATAATTGATTTGACATTGGCACATTATATATTTCACAATAATCTTTTGCTTTGTAAGTTGAAGGCTTGTTAGTGAAAAAATAAAAGAAGAGAAAAAGGCTGGGAGAATTACTACAGGACCTTGCCCCTACGACGGGCTATAAATTTTCAGGTCCACAAACATCATCAATGAAAGTGTGATGAAGACCATGACTTCCTACGAACCATTGGACACGTACTGATCCAAAAGTCAACACACGTGAAACTCCAAAAGACCTTGACTTCTTGATGGATGTGTCCAAATACAAGTTTCGTCCTCACGCGCGTGCTGGTTTATAATCTTTTTTTTTTTTTTAAAGATGGTATGATGGTTTCAATTCTATTTGAATCATAAAATTACCAGATTTAGTGATTGCATGAGTAGAAGATTCTCCTTGCTGTTAAAATTAGTGCCATAACATTTAAAAACCCATCATTGAAATTACATCGGCGATTTTCCTCACTTGAAAATTTATTGTGGCATTAATTTAATATCAAATCATCCAGCATGGCTCCATGGAAAGTGTTGTCATGTGGCAATTCTGGCAAGAAAATTATCGATGTGATTTTAAGTAATTCGCTTTTAAAAATTATGATGATTAAATGTTTGCTCAAGAATTTATAGCATCAAAATGAGCACTGTGAAAAATTATAATATTACAAATTTAATTATCCCCTCCAATTTTATCGAGCAAGCGATGGTCATAAGTTGTTAAATAGCAGTGTCACGATAACTTAGTCGAGATCTTATCTGTGGCCATTGTTGATTTATCTTGCAATGTGTCCTAACTAAAGATTTAATGTCTATAAGCGAGTTAGAGCAGCTCGTGGGATATAACAGTGAATATTGTCTACATTGAGTAATTAAAAAAGTTAGTAGCCGATGGGATATAAGGGCAATTGACGTGTTATCCCAACCCGAAAAACCTTGACACATAGTCCAAAATAAGTTATTAGCTTTTTTATCTTTTTGTCAAACAAATGTCATCAGCACACAGCAATTTGCCCGTTCACATGTATCTAGTAGAGCTCTATCCATAGTGCGGTTGACGATATTCATCCAAACGTGATACATGATGATGGGATCTGCCGGTGCATAAATTAAATATTTAGTTACTTAGCCAATAATTCAAGGTCTTAAAATCAAACGATTCGATTAAGATTAAGGTCATGACCAAATTATTTTGAACATAGAGTCCTCCTTCCAACGATTATTTATTTATTTTCTCAAATGAGATGTGAAGTCCATTAGGCCCCTGTATGGAGACCAAACGCGTGAGACCGAGGTCAACAATTGTTCTCGTCATGCAATGCTCCGAAAGCGAATTGGATCGGTACTATAACCATGGGGCCCATTGCCGGACGGTGACACGAAGCTGCTTCAATTGAGCCCAATTGAAGACTTCCAAGTGGTTTCATGCATGGAAATTACTCTCCACTAAGTAATCATTGTTAGTTTTTTGGATTGCCCCTTCTCTATATATTCACAGCGAACTCGGGCCTTCCGCTTCCGAAGCAAATACAGGAGATCTCTCTCTCTCTCTCTCTCTCCGATAAGGCATCAAGATTTTCCACATGGTTCGATCGAATCCCGTAAGCAATCCCGTCGGCATGCACCTTCGCCAGCTGATGACCGCAGCTGCATGCATCCTTATTGCGCTTGCTCTCTCCCACAATTACCTCGCCATTGCCGCCGGAACAGAGGCGGATGCTCTTCTACGCAGTGGGTGGTGGCCCGACTCCGTTACGAGCAACACTTCCGTGTCGCATTGCACCTGGCATGGCGTTTCGTGCGACGATTCCGGAAGCGTTGTCGGAATAAACATATCACAAGGCTACTTTTTCGACTTGGCCATAACTAATTTGAGCAGCACGAGTTTCTCTCTGCTCCCGAATCTCGCCTATCTTCGGCTGTCTGACAATGGCCTCAACGGTGACATTCCCCTCCACATACGGGCACTCCCAAAGCTCAGGCTCCTCGACTTGTCCAACAATAGCCTCTCCGGTGAGTTACCTCTTTGTATACAAAACCTCACCATGTTAAGAAGTTATTGACGTTCACGATAATCGAATCACAGGTTTTATCCCTCCTGAATTGGGATATCTGAAGAGGCTGATCTACTTGGATCTTAGTTACAATTTGCTTTATGAAACGATTCCCCCGACTCTATGTCTCTTGTCCAATTTGACATATCTCTATTTGGGAGGAAACATCTTCCATGGATCTATTCCTCCGGAAATAGGGAACTTGGCAAACGTGGCATATCTGCGTATGGAAGGAAACAAACTCAGTGGATCTATCCCATTAGAAATAGGTAAGTTGCAGGGCTTAAGGGAGTTGAGCCTGACATCAAACTCCTTCACTGGTCACATCCCATCGGAAATAGGAGATTTGAAGAGTCTCACTCATCTAGATTTGAGCTTCAACTATTTCACTGGCAAAATCCCTCATGAACTTGGGAGTTTGGTCGTGTTAATCTATCTCGATCTTGGGAACAATTCTCTTCACGGTGCAATTCCTGAATTTAACCAGCTTTCTAACTTAGATTACATCGACTTGTCGAACAATCATCTCACGGGAAAATTTCCACATGATCTGTCCAATGTTAGATTTCAAGCTTTCGATGGCAATGAACTTTCGGAAGAGACTGATGGTTTCAAAAGAAACTCTGGTTTTACGCTTGTGATGGCATTATTACCTCTGGTGGCTTTGCCATTCATTATTTGTTTAGTTTTGGGGCTTTTGGTCATATCTCAACGTAGAATGGAGAGCGTGGAATCAGAGACAATAGAAAAAAATGGAGATTTCTTGTCAATATGGAATTATGATGGGAGAATTGCATACGAAGACATAATCAATGCGACAGAAGACTTTGACATTAAATATTGCATTGGAACTGGTGGATATGGTAGCGTCTATAGAGCCCAATTGCCCAATGGGAAAATCGTGGCATTGAAGAAGCTTCACCGTCTTGAAGCAGAGGACCCATCTTTTGACCAGTGCTTCTTAAATGAAGTGAAACACTTGACAGAAGTACGACACAGAAGTATAATTAAGCTCCATGGCTTTTGCTTGCACAATCGATGCATGTTCTTGGTTTATGAATACATGGAAAGGGGGAGTCTATTTTGCGCTTTGAGAGATGACCTGGAAGCGATGGAGCTAAACTGGTCCAAAAGACTCGATATTATCCGGGATATGGCACATGCCTTGTCTTACTTGCACCACAATTGTGCTCGGCCAATTGTTCATCGAGATATATCTAGCAACAACGTTCTGCTCAACAACAAAATGCAAGCCTTCCTATCAGATTTCGGCACAGCAAGACTCCTGGAACCTAATTTCTCGTCTAATCTTACTCCAAATATTGCAGGCACTCCTGGATATATAGCACCGGGTGAGCAACAATCCTTCATACTTCCTTAGAATGTTATAAGTAGAGACATGTAGCTAGATCAATATACATTACCTGCTATGTGGCAAATAGCACTGTGTGACGCTTTATCATGCTTACAAAATTTATCACTTGATAGTGCACTAGCTAATATTGAAAACTTGCTTTCGAGCCTTATCATTTGTTGTTTCATCAACTTTCTGTTCTATTCTTCAGAGCTCGCTTATACTCTGGTCATCAATGAGAAATGTGATGTGTACAGCTTTGGAGTGGTAGCTATGGAAACAATAATGGGTGAGCATCCGGGTGATATCATCTTAATGCCGATGTCACTTTTCAGAGAAGATATTATGCTACATCAGATGTTAGACCCGCGCTTGCCAACACCAAGAGAGAATTCCGTCACAAGAAGTATCGCTTTGGTTGTTTCATTGGCGCTTGCTTGCTTAAGTGGGGATCCAAAGTCACGACCCACAATGAAACAAGTTTCGGAAGCCGTTCAAGCTCCAAAACTAGCGTTGCCCAAGCCCTTCCATTCAATCTCGCTTGCGCAGCTCCAAGAAAATAATCGAGCAGCATGGTGGGGAGGCGGATCAAGAGAAACTTCGTCGAGCATACAAGAAGAGCAAGGACCGTGAAGTGTTTTGCCCCAATACGAAGAATATATTCCAACAAGTGAAGAGTTGGTTGATAAAATAATGCCGCAAATTGGTGAACGTGATTCAGGACATAACCTTTGCGGCTTCTGTATTTTATTCATGTCAAGCTTTTTTGTTGTTGTTGCTAGCTATATAAAATGGAAATTCACAAATTAGGATGGTTTCAAAAGGAAGGAAAGATCGAGAAAGTCACGGATGAACGTAAGAATCGAGTCAACAAAAGGGTTAATCTTGGGATGTTCTTCTGATGTCAGGAACTCGACAACGGGTTTCCTTCGAACTGCTAAGCGAAAGATCAAGTGGATGAAGATTAGTCCCTTCGCACGAGTCAAATTCATGGTTTCGTCCACTCATGTTTCTTTCTGCAGATTATACCCCGTTTGAAATGCCTTGGTTGTATCTGGAAAGCGCCGTTGAGTAAAAAGTCAGTGTCCTTCGACGCGTCGGTGCAGGTATCAAGCTTTGCGGAAAGCAAAAAGGAAGAGTTGACATATGGTCAGCATTGTCTGCAACATGTCCTTGGTTACTTAGGTCGCAACATGTCCTTGGTTACTTAGGTCAATGTAAATCAAGTCACCAACCAGATCAATATAACCCGTTTTATTAAATAGGTCAAGCGGGTCAAATTCATGTTACACGTATAGGTGACAAAATGGGTCAAAGATCCATATTTTAATCCATATTTGATAATATGAGTCATAAATAGATTAGCTTAAAAAATTGGTTTGGTATAAAATGGGTCACTTAACAACCCCATGGGTCTTAAATGGGCAAAACGGGTCATAAATGGGTTACTTAATTAATTTTAAGTATTATTAACAAATCATTTTAGCTATTAAAATTATGATATTCTAATTATTTTAATTTTTTTTAAATAAAAATTCTATTATTTTTATTTTCCCTTATTTTTCCATTTTTTCTTTCCTTTTCTTTTTCTGCTTTTTCCCTCTTTCTAAGTTGGTAGCTGGCCAAGAGCTGAGGACTGATCTCACCAGACTTTGGTCACTGGAAGAGGAAAAAGCAAAAAATGAATATATATATATATTTTTTAAAAAAATAATAATAATAATTTGGGAAAAAAATTAAAAAATTAGAAAAATTATCAAAAAATCGTATTGTATAAATTTATTTTAAAAATACATTTTAAAAAAAATCACCAAGCAAATTTTTCTGAGCTTGGTTAAATATGGAAGTATTTTAACAATACGAGTCGGGTCGGGTTGAGCATTGGTCATTATATTTACACTACATGAATATGGGTCAAAACGGGTTAAATGGGTCAGATATGGTCCGACCCATATTTGACCAGACCCAAACCTAACCCAACCCACCCATTTGACGCCCCTAGTTACACGGGGTGGATTCAAGTACAATATATATAAATATATAAAAATATATATTTTTTATTCATGTCAAAAAGTCACGATCCCTAGATGACAGTGTTCCCTTTTTTTTTTTGTAAACTCACTCCACGTTTCTTTCATATGCATTCCCATCCTTTTTCATCAATGTCGCAAGACATTTAAAGAAGAATAAGCAAAATTTACATGATTTCCTCTCGGTCTCAAATTCAAAATTTTGAGATCCCTTTATTTGTCTCCCCATTATATATTTATATGCTATAGACTAACGCTATAGCCCGGCCTACGCACGATGGGGACTTTTAGTACATATAAATGTTAAATCATGCGTTGATCTATAAGTTTATGCTTTCGCACTTTTCAGTATTTCATATAGTAATACAAGGAGGAATATACAAAACTTAAACAATTTTCTCTTCCGTGTTATTTTTTTATCTCATGGTCTAACATTTTGTTTTATTATCGAATCATACAGGGAAAACTTAGTCAGGAACACAACTATAAATGAGTTGGGAAGCTTCTTTCCAGTTTCATTCCAAACAAACATGTTTGGTGGAGTTGACACACAATATCATGAAGAAAAAATCAATAGGTGCCCACCGTTAGATGGATAATTTGAATAGACAATATAAGTCGGCAATCGAATCGTCTAGTCATGCATACAAGATAAAAAGAAATCCTTTCCCCTCTCGAGTCATGTGCAGGAACCCATCCCCAACACCATTGGTACTTCTAATTCTTTACTGTCTTTTCTAATCCCATGGATTTGTCTCTTTGTATACATTCAGAATCTTTCGGGTCTAGCACGTTTCATGCGAACCGAACCAATAAGAGGGCAGCAATGTGAGATCGCGAACCTCGTTCTTACCATACTGCAAACTTCCCCCTTCCTTCCAAAACCAACCCCTCTGAAGACATCATTCGGCAAGAACTCCAATTGCTTCGAAGCCTTCTGGCGCCAAACAAGTCGATTGAGCCCACACGCTAGTGTACAAATTTGGGCTGAGCCCACTCATTCATGAGCTGACCTAGGCGGGCCCTTTGAACTGATAGGCTTTGTGATCGAGTCAAGTGACCAGGACAAAAAAAAAAACAAAATGAAACTTCGTAGCCCCACTCGAGCCCGCTCGGCCCATGAATATGTACCCAAGAGATTCTAGTTAACGCTGTAGTTGTAGGAGGCTCTTCCCACTTATGCTATGTCCATTTTGAAAATCCCAACTTCCATTTGCAGGGAACCGTTCCTGACTGGAGCCGAAATCGATCTGAAGGCACATTGTCTCCGTCTCTTGTCAAAATTGTGAAAAATCTTGCAGTTCGGGATTTTGGTAGCAATCACGTAGAGGACACATCGTCCAGTTGGTTGGGATTACTCCTAAAGCTTCTTTTTTTTTTTTCTCGAGTTCCAATTGTTTTCAAGTCTTTTGGAATATTCTGAAGGGATCTCCCCATTTCCCCAACTTACGCACAATGAACCTTCAAGGAATGATAAATAGAGAAGCTTGGCAAGACAAATCATCGTACATCGCGTGAAAATTTTAGAGGGATGTTTTATGAAAATTCCGTGACCACTGTTATAATAGAGCTAGAGATTGAGTTAATCCTCACAAGCATCGGCTTGTCGTGTGGCTCTTCTCAAGGTTACGTACCTAGAGTGTTTGAACTTCATCACTCTCTTATAGGGCTCAACCTTTCGCACAACCACCTTACACGTTCCATCCCTCCAGCTTGAATTGATCTTGAATGGCTCGATCCATTGTCTTTCATCCAACAGGATGCTACAAGAGAGCGTGAAAGCTGGCTTGAGCTAGAGGCAGTGGGGATAGGTATGCATTAGAAACCATATTGGAATCTTCATGGCATGTGTTTCCTGTGAAATTGGAAGACTCAAATGAATTGCGAGCACCATGAGAAAGGATAAAGAAAAGGGAAGTTAAAATGGAAAGCCATCAGATTTCATGAATGACAAGATTGTTGAGGTGATGTCAATTGAAATCGTGCACCATGAAATAGGTTTCATCCATACCGATAACCTGGCTCTTATTAACAAATATGGGCATTTATGATTTATCCGGAATTTAATGGCTTCTACAATTTAAATTGTGTAATAAACCTTGTGCATATTATTTTAAAGGAGTTGTGAGAGGCAATTTACATAGGGCAGCTCCAATCAAATGAGATTGCACCGTCAATATAATTGATTTGATATTGGCACGTCATGTATTCATATTACGATAATCTTTTGCTTTGGAAGTTGAAGGCTTGTTAGTGAAAAATGAGAGAAAAAGGCTGGGTGAATTGCTACATGACCTTGCCCCTACGACGGGCTAGAAATTTTCAAGTCCACAAACATCATCAATGAAAGTGTGATGAAGAGCATGACTTCCCACGAACCATTGGACCCGTACTGATCCAAAAGTCAACACACATGAAACCCCGAAAGACCTTGACTTCTTGATGGACTTGTACAGCTACAGCCTACAAGTTTCATCCACATCCGCTTGCTGGTTTATATTCTTTTTTTTTTCTGTGCCGGTATGATGGTTTAAATTCTATTTGAATCATAAAATTGCCAGATTTAGAGATTGCATGAGGAGAAGATTCTACTTGCTGCAAAATTAGTGCCATAACATTTAAAAAGCAATCGAAATTACGTCGGCGATTTTCCTCACTTGAAAATTTATAGTGACATTAATTTAATATTAAATCATCCAACATGGCTCCATGGAAAGTGATAACACGTGGCAGTTATGGCAAGAAAATTATCAATGTAATTTAAGTGATTCGCTTTTAAAAATTATGATAAATAAATGTTCGCTCAAGAAATTATCGCATCAAAGTCAGCATTGTGAATTAATTATAATATTATAAAAGTAATTATCCACTCCAATTTTATCGAGCAAGCGATGGTCATAAGTTGTTAAATTCAAGCGGTGTCACTAGAACTTACTTGAGATCTTTATGTAGCCATTGTTGATTTTATTTTGCATGGTGTCCTAGCTTGAGATCTAACATCTATTAAACTAGTTAGAGCAGCTCGTGGGATATAAGAGTGAATTTGTTTACATTGAGTAATCAAACAAGTTAGTAGCCGAAAGGACAAAAGGGCAATTGACCTGCTATTGCAACCCGGAAAATCTTGACGCACAGTCCAAAATAAGTTATTAACCTTTTTTTTTGTCAAACAAATTTCATCAACACACTCAATTTGTCCGTTCACATGTTTCTAGTCATGACCAAGTTATTTTGATCATATAGACCTCCTTTGAACGATTATTTATTTAATTTTTGAATGAGATGTGAAGTTCATTAGGCCCCTGTATGGATACCAAACGCATGATTCCACTTTTTCTAGGGTGCAATTTCCCACTCATTTTCAAATCAATGCTCCAAAAGTGAATTGGATCCGTACTAAAACCACGGGGCCCATCGGCGGACGGTGACACGAGGCTGCTTCAATTGACCCAAATTGAAGACTCCCAAGTCGTTTCACGCGTGGAAATGTCTCTCTCCTGAGTAATAATTATTAGCTTTTCGATTGCCCCTTCTCTATATATTCACAGCAAACTCAGGCCTTCCCCTTGTCGAACAAGAAGAAAAGATCCATCTCTCTCCGATAAGGCGTCAAGATTTTCCAAATGGTTCAATTGAATCCCGTTCGCAACCCCGTCGGCTTGCGAGGTCGCGAGCCGATGACCGCAGCCGCATGCATCCTTATTGCGCTATCTCTCTCCCACGTATCCCCTGCCACTGCTGCGGGAACGGAGGCGGATGCTCTGCGTCGCAGTGAATGGTGGCCTGACTCAATTACGAGCAACACTTCCGTGTCGCATTGCACGTGGCCTGGCATTTCATGCGACGATTCCGGAAGTGTCGTTCAAATAGACCAACCATCACAATTCTTCTACGGACGAATTTTGAGCGACATCAATTACTCCCTGCTTCCCAATCTCGCCTATCTTCGGCTGCCTGGCAGTGGCCTCAACGGTGACATTCCCCTCCAAATATGTGTACTCCCAAAGCTCAGGCGCCTCAACTTGTCCGTGAACTTCCTCTCTGGTGAGTTAACTCTTTGTATCCAGAACCTCACCATTTTAAAAGTTATTGACGTTCATGATAATCGAATCACAGGTCCTATCCCTCCTGAATTGGGAAATCTGAAGAGGCTGATTTACTTGGATCTCAATTACAATTCGCTTCATGGAACGATCCCCCCGACTCTTGGTCTCTTGTCCAATCTGACGTATCTCTATTTGCAAAGAAACTATTTCAATGGATCTATTCCTCGGGAAATAGGAGATTTGAAGAGCCTCACTCACTTAGATTTGAGCTTCAACATACTCACTGGCAAAATCCCTCATGAACTTGGGAGTTTGGTCATGTTAAGCTATCTCAATCTTAGGAACAATTCTCTTCAAGGTGCAATTCCTAAATTTAATCAGCTTTCAAACTTAGATTACATCGACTTGTCAAACAATCATCTCACTGGAAAATTTCCACATAATCTCAATGTTAGTTTTGGAGCTTTCTTAGGCAATGAACTTTGGGGAGAGATTGATGGTTCCCGAAGAAACTCTGGTGTTACGCTTGTGATAATACTTATACCACTGGTGGCATTGCCATTCATTATCTTTTTAGTATTGGGGCTTTTGATCATATCTCGACATAGAATGGAGAGCGTGGAATCAAAGGCAGTAGAAAAAAATGGAGATTTCTTGTCAATATGGAATTATGATGGGCGAATTGCATATGAAGACATAATCAATGCAACTGAAGACTTTGATATTAAATATTGCATTGGAACTGGTGGATACGGTAACGTCTATAGAGCTCAATTGCCCAATGGTAAAGTCGTGGCATTGAAGAAACTTCACCGTCTTGAAGCAGAGGACCCATCTTTCGACCAATGCTTCCGAAATGAAGTGAAACACTTGACAGAAGTACGACACAGAAGTATAATTAAGCTCTATGGCTTCTGCTTACACAGTCGATGCATGTTCTTGGTTTATGAATACATGGAAAGAGGGAGTCTATTCTGTGCTTTGAGAGATGACCTGGAAGCAATAGAGCTAAATTGGTCTAAAAGACTTGATATTATCTCGGATATGGCACATGCCTTGTCTTACTTGCACCACGATTGCGCTCGACCAATTGTTCATCGAGACATATCTAGCAACAACGTTCTGCTCAACAACAAAATGCAGGCTTTCCTATCAGATTTCGGCACGGCAAGACTCCTGGAACCTAATTTCTCATCTAATCTCACTGCAAATATCGCAGGCACTCCTGGATATATAGCACCGGGTGAGCAACAATCCTTCATACTTCCCTAGAATGTTATAATTAGAGACATGTAGCTAGATCAATATACATTACCTGCTATGTGCTAAAAAGCACCGTGTGATGCTTTATCATGCTTAAAAAATTTATCACTTGATAGTGCACTAGCTAATATTGAGAGATGACCTGGAAGCAATAGAGCTAAATTGGTCTAAAAGACTTGATATTATCTCGGATATGGCACATGCCTTGTCTTACTTGCACCACGATTGCGCTCGACCAATTGTTCATCGAGACATATCTAGCAACAACGTTCTGCTCAACAACAAAATGCAGGCTTTCCTATCAGATTTCGGCACGGCAAGACTCCTGGAACCTAATTTCTCATCTAATCTCACTGCAAATATCGCAGGCACTCCTGGATATATAGCACCGGGTGAGCAACAATCCTTCATACTTCCCTAGAATGTTATAATTAGAGACATGTAGCTAGATCAATATACATTACCTGCTATGTGCTAAAAAGCACCGTGTGATGCTTTATCATGCTTAAAAAATTTATCACTTGATAGTGCACTAGCTAATATTGAGAGATGACCTGGAAGCAATAGAGCTAAATTGGTCTAAAAGACTTGATATTATCTCGGATATGGCACATGCCTTGTCTTACTTGCACCACGATTGCGCTCGACCAATTGTTCATCGAGACATATCTAGCAACAACGTTCTGCTCAACAACAAAATGCAGGCTTTCCTATCAGATTTCGGCACGGCAAGACTCCTGGAACCTAATTTCTCATCTAATCTCACTGCAAATATCGCAGGCACTCCTGGATATATAGCACCGGGTGAGCAACAATCCTTCATACTTCCCTAGAATGTTATAATTAGAGACATGTAGCTAGATCAATATACATTACCTGCTATGTGCTAAAAAGCACCGTGTGATGCTTTATCATGCTTAAAAAATTTATCACTTGATAGTGCACTAGCTAATATTGAAAACTTGCTTTCGAGCCTCATCATTTATCGTCTCATCAACTTTCCGTTGTATTCTTTAGAGCTCGCTTATACTCTGGTCATCAATGAGAAATGCGATGTGTACAGCTTTGGAGTGGTAGCTATGGAAATAGTAATGGGTGAGCATCCGGGTAATATCGTCTTAATGCCGATGTCGCTTTTCAGAGAAGATATTATGCTACATCAGATGTTAGACCCACGCTTGCCAATCCCAAGAGAGAATTCTGTCACAAGAAGTGTCGTTTTGGTTGTTTCATTGGCGCTTGCTTGCTTAAGTAGGGATCCAAAGTCACGACCCACGATGAAACAAGTTTCGGAAGCCATTCGAGCTCCGAAACTAGCGTTGCCTAAGCCCTTCCATTCAATCTCGCTTGCGCAGCTCCAAGAAAATAATCGAGCAGCATGGTGGGGAGGCGGATCAAGAGAAACTTCGTCGAGCATACAAGAAGAGCAAGGACCGTGAAGTGTTTTGCCCCAATACGAAGAATATATTCCAACAAGTGAAGAGTTGGTTGATAAAATAATGCTGGAAATTGGTGAACGTGATTGAGGACAAAACCTTTGCGGCTTCTGTAATTTTATTCACGTCAAACTTTTTTGTTGTTGTTGCTAGCTATATAAAATGGAAATTCACAAACTAGGATGGTTTCAAAAGGAAGGAAAGATCGAGAGAGTCACGGATGAACATAAAAATCGAGTCAATAAAAGGTTTAATCTCGGGATGTTCTTCTGATGTCGGGAACTCGACAACGGGTTTCCTCCGAACTGCTAAGAGAAAGATCAAGTGGATGAAGATTAGTCCCTTCGCACGAGTCAATTTCATGGTTTCTTCCTACAGATTATTCCCTGTTTGAAACGCCCTGGTCGTATCTGGAAAGCGCCGTTGAGTAAAAAGTCAGTGTCCTTGGACGCGTCGGTGCAGGTGTCAAGCTTTGCGGAGAGCAAAAAGGAAGAGTTGACATATGATCAAGTAAATAGATCAATGTAAATCAAGTCACCAACCAGGTCCATACGGCCCGTTTTATTTATAAAAAAGATTAAATAGATCGAGTGGGTCAAATTCATGTTACACGGGGGTGGAATCAAGTACCATATATATATTTTAATTCATGTCAAAAAGTCACGATCCTTATATGACAGTGTTCCGTTTTTTTGTAAACTCAGTCCACGTTTCTTTCATATGCATTCCCATCCTTTTCCTCAATGTCGCAAGACATTATTTAAAGAAGAATAAGCAAAATTTACATGATTTCCTCTTGGTCTCAAATTCAAAATTTTGAGATCCCTTTATTTGTCTCCCTAGTCTAACGCTATAGCCCAGCCTACGCGCAATGGCAATTTTTAGAACATATAAATGTTAAATCATGCATTGATTTATTAGTTTATGCTTTTGTGCTTTTCAATAATTGATATAGTAATACAGGATGAATATATGGAACTTAAATAATTTTCTCTTCCGCGTTATTTTTTATCTCATGGTCTAACATTTTGTTTTATTATCGAATCATACGGGAAAAACTTAGTCAGGAACACAATTATGAAATGAGTTGGGAAACTTCTTTCCAGTTTCATTCCAAACAAACATGTTTGGTGGAGTTGACACACAATTAATTGGATTGCCCCTTCTTTATATATTCACAGCAAACTCAGGCCTTCCCCTTCCCGAGCAAGAAGAAAAGATCCATCTCTCTCCGATAAGGCGTCAAGGTTTTCCAAATGATTCGATTGAATCCCGTACGCAACCCCGCGGGCTTGAGAGGTCGCGAGCCGATGACCGCAGCCGCATGTATCCTTATTGCGCTATCTCTCTCCCACGTATTCCCTGCCATTGCTGCGGGAACGGAGGCGGATGCTCTGCGTCGCAGCAGGTGGTGGCCTGACTCAGTTACGAGCAACGCTTCCGTGTCGCATTGCACATGGCGTGGCGTTTCATGCGACGATTCCGGAAGTGTCGTAGCAATAGACCTACCATCGCAAATCTACTACGGATATAATTTGGGCGACATGTATTACTCCCTGCTTCCCAATCTCGGATCTCTTCGGCTGCCAGACAATGGCCTCAACAGTGACATTCCCCTCCAAATACGTGCACTCCCAAAGCTCAGGCACCTCAACTTGTCCCAGAATTATCTAACCGGTGAGTTACCTCTTTGTCTCCAAAACCTTACCATGTTGGAAGTTCTTGACGTTGGCAATAATGAAATCGTTGGTTCTATCCCTTCTGAATTGGGAAATCTGAAGAGGCTAATCCATCTGGATCTCAGTCACAATTTGCTTCATGAAACGATTCCCCCAAGTCTTGGTCTCTTGTCCAATTTGACGTATCTCTATTTGGAAGGAAACTCATTCCATGGATATATTCCTCCAAAAATAAGGAACTTGGCAAATTTGGCATATTTGAGTATGAAAGAGAACAAATTCAACGGATCTATCCCGTTAGAAATAGGTAAATTGCAGGGCTTAGTAGAACTGAGCCTGAGCTCAAACTCCTTCACTGGCCTCATCCCATCGGAAATAGGAGATTTGAAGAGTCTCACTCTTTTAGATTTGAGCTTCAATCAACTCACCGGCAAAATCCCATATGAACTTGGGAGTTTGGTCAAGTTAAGCTATCTCAATTTTCGGTCCAATTCTCTTCACGGGGCAATTCCTGAATTTAATCAGCTTTCCAACTTAGAATACATCGACTTGTCACACAATCATCTCATTGGAAAAATTCCACATAATCTGACCAATGTTAGTCATGGAGCTTTCTACAGCAATGAACCTTTGGAAGAGACTGATGGTTCCTCTGGTGTTCCGCTTGTGATGGTACTTATACCATTGGTGGCTTTACCATTCAGTATTTGTTTAATATATGGACTTTTTATCAGATCTCTACGTAGAACGGAGAGAGTGGAATCAGAGACAGTAGAAAAAAATGGAGATTTCTTGTCGATATCGAATTATGATGGGAGAATTGCATATGAAGACATAGTCAATGCGACAGAAGACTTTGACATTAAATATTGCATTGGAACTGGTGGATACGGTAGCGTCTATAGAACTCGATTGCCCAATGGGAAAACCGTGGCATTGAAGAAACTTCACCGTCTTGAAGCAGAGGACCCATCTTTTGACCAGTGCTTTCGAAATGAAGTAAAACACTTGACAGAAGTACGACACAGAAGTATAATTAAGCTCCATGGCTTTTGCTTTCACAGTCGATGCATGTTTTTGGTTTATGAATACATGGAAAAAGGGAGTCTATTCTGTGCTTTGAGAGATGACCGGGAAGCAACAGAGCTAAACTGGTCTAAAAGACTCGATATTATCTAGGATATGGCACATGCCTTGTCTTACTTGCACCATGATTGTGCTAAGCCAATTGTTCATCGAGACATGTCTAGCAACAATGTTCTGCTCGACAACAAAATGCAAGCTTTCCTATCAGATTTCGGCACAGCAAGACTCCTGGAACCAAATTGCTCATCTAATCTCACTCCAAATATCGTAGGCACTCCCAGATATATAGCATCGGGTAAGCAACAATCCTTCATACTTCTCTAGAATTTTATAATTCAAGACATGGAGCTAGATCAATATACATTACCTGTCATGTGGTAAACAACACCGTGTGACGCTTCATCATGCTTACAAAATTCACCGCTTGATAGTGCACTAGCTAACATTGACAACTTGGATTCGAGCCTTATCATTTATCGCTTCATCAACTTTCTGTCCTATTTTTCAGAGCTCGCTTACACTCTGGTCATCAATGAGAAATGCGACGTGCACAGCTTTGGGGTGGTAGCTATGAAAATAGTAATGGGTGAGCATCCGAGTGATATCATCTTACTGCTGATGTCGCTAATCAGAGAAGATATTATGCTACATCAAATGTTAAACCCGCGCTTGCCAATCCCAAGAGGGAATTTCGTCGCAAGAGGTATCGTTTTGGTTGTTTCATTGGCGCTTGCTTGCTTAAGTAGGGATCCAAAGTCATGACCCACAATGAAACAAGTTTCGGAAGCCGCTCGAGCTCCAGAACTGGCGTTGCCCAAGCCCTTCCATTCAATCTCGCTTGCACAGCTCCAAGAAAATAATCGAGCAGCATGGTGGGGAGGCGGATCAAGAGAAACTTCGTCAAGCATACAAGAAGAGCAAGGACCGTGAGGTGTTTTACCCCAATACGAAGAATATATTCCAACAAGTGAAGAGTTGGCTGATAAATTAATTCTGGAAATCGGTGAACGTGATTGTGGACATAACTTCGCAGCTTCTATAATTTTATTCATGTAAAAAAAATTGTTTTGTTTTGTTTTCTTGCTAGCTATATAAAATGAAAATTCACAATTTAGGATATTCATCCAGTTTCAAAATGAAGGAAAGATTGAGAGAGTTACGGATGAACGTAAGGATCGAGTTAGTAAAAAGTTCAATCCTGAGATGTATTTCTAGGGCGAGCATGATTCAGTTTCTATCCAGAAATCTAATTCTGGATAGAATTAGATTTCTGATTATGTTCCAAAATGAGTTTCTGAAAAAAGAAACGTACTTGATACGGATGAAGAATTTCAATTCCAGAAATAGAAATATGTTTGATATGGTAAAAAAATTATGTTTCTGTTTCTAATTCTATTTCTGTTAATTTTTTAAATTGCAAGATGTTTATTCTAATAAAATCAAATACTTATTATTTAGTGCAAATAATTGACAAATTTGATCACATTTTCTATTGTAATCGAATTCCGAATTCACTTTAGTTGCATAAAAAAATACCATGTTTGGAGTATGATGTATTAGTCGCGAGTATGAGTACCTTCAGCTTTCTTTGACAGAACAAAAGCTCAGTATTAAACGATCTCACTGAATGTTGCTTTTATTTCTGATGCAAACTTTGGCTGGTTACACTGTGAGACAAGCTCTTGTTGCCATACCAAACTTGGCAAGCCTGCGGCTCTGAAAGGCTGCTACTTAGCAAGAAATCCAAAAGTGGCGATAATTCAACCCCCATCGAGTCTGAATTTGAATTTATACGGAGAGATCAATGGCATTGCATTTCGCCCAATATCCGGATTTTTTGAATTAATGCACAAGGAGGTGTACACAGATTACTTGTACTGATATCAGCTAGTTACTATCCAACACGAGAATGGTACAGCATTAAACATGCCTTATGAACTTGATAACAAGATTTGGTGAATCCGCACCTCCTTGAAATTTACTTATTCAGCAGCTACAGTCCCAATTATACAGCCTCAGGGAACAATGATTCCTTCATCACCGGAATCTTTTGACCTGGATGTCAGAAACCTTGCCAAAGAACACTCCATTCGCCTCAACTTCAACAATAAGAACAGCAGAATCCCGCACCCAAATCCCAGTGCAGCACTTGACCCTGTCAAAGACACAGCAGCGCACACCAACATCACGAAAGACTCCTTTGTGTTCATATCTCGTAAAGCCATCGCCAGTTCGATCCCAGCAAACAGCAACAGCACGCCAAGAATCCCAATTAGGAATTGGTTCAATATCCTCACAAATGAATTCCCAAACAGCAACCCGAGCACCAACTTCCCGATCCCCAGAACTCATCAGACACACTAAAGTTTGAAGCCCAAAGATTACTCAAACCTCTAAAGAAAAGAATATCAAACTCCTTGAGGTTCAGCTTGTGGAGTTTCCGTTGGCTTTGTCAAGCTTGGTAGGCTGCTAGATGTACTTGTCAGATTAGGAATATACCTCCAACAACACTTGGGAACACCACTAATTTTCTTCGGAGCATCCGCAGCTGGCAGCCCTGAGTGAAGCACCAAAAAATGTTAAGTAAATGCCAAACATCACATCAGAGAAATAAAGTTTCAAGGGGAGGAGGAATCACAAGAGAAGTTTTTAGCAGTTATCATTGCCTCGACAAGTACACTAAATGAGAGAGGCACATTTCTAACCAGTTTCCAGTACAAAGAGATTGCATAAGGCAGGAGTCTTCAAGAATCAACCAGCCCTAACAGTACAAATGTTCATATAACAGCAGCCAAAAAGAAAACTCCATTCAAGGAGCAACCCCAGTAGTGACAAACCCCCATCTTTCTTTTCTCTACCAGAACCTCTCCCTTCTTTTGCAGAGGGATGAGCTAACTACATGCATAGAACATGGGCATCCAACTTTCACCATCTCCGTTTTCAAACATGTGGTTCCTTCATACACTCAATGAAGTCAATAAGATTACACAGAAGAACTCCACGATACAGCATGGTCTTACAGACATCTTTTCAAGTGCCACTGGAAATTGCTAATGATTTGCATTAGCTTGTCACTTTGGAAGTCAAAGAAGAAGCTCTCCTTGAACAAGGAATGGTGTCAAATCGTCTAATCAGACGCAATACATGGCAAAAGAAAACCTTTTCCCTCTCGAGGCATGCGAAGTAACCATCCCCAGCACTTATTGATGCTCCATTCTTTACTGTCTTTTCTAATCCTATGGATTTGTCTCTTTGTATACATTCAGAATCTTTCGGGTCTACCACGGTTCATGCGAACCAGACCAATCCGATGGTAGCAACGTGAGATCATGCACTTCGTTGTCAAGTACCAAACTGCGAACTTCTCCCCCTCCAAACCCCCACCAAGATCATTCGGCATGAAATCCAGTTGCTCCGAAGACTTCTCTTCTCGACAGACTCGCGTGGCCCAATCAGCCACGGGATCCATTTCTCTTGGACAGAACGATAGGGTGACATTGGTAAGCTCCGCTCCGAGAGATCTGCAATTGTCAACTGTGTGTTGTTCTGACAAGTTCACTTCTTCGTCATCGGTCACAGCATTGACGCAGCGCTAAACCGTCGGACCCTGGTTCGAGGCCTTCGGGGTGGGTGAACTCGGTGGTCTCGGGCGGGCCCAAAGTTCTGGCCCCAAACAAGTTGATTGAGCCCACACTTTTCTGTTCAGATTTGGGCCGAGCTCACCCAATTGCGAGACGCCTTAGTTTAGTGATTAGAAAAAAATCGTGGAAGTCCATAAACCCACTTGAGGCCGCCCGGCCCATGAATAAGTGCCAAAGGTGGACGTTTCTTTTGGAAGGGGATTAACATGTAGGAAGATATAAGAGGAGGAAACCCTCACACGAAGGCCACATTCTTCAGTCGTGCTTGTATTCATGGACCACACATGTCTCACCAATTAGTCCCTCTTAAGTTTGATAGTTTTAACGGAGAGTATATTCCGAAAGGGATTATGAGTGTGCGCCCATCTGTGCTATGTCTGGTTTTAGAATCCCAAGTTCTATTTGCTAGGGAATTGAGAAAAGTTTGGACATTTAGCCTCTCATGGACATTTCGACCTATCCAACTTGAGCACTTTTTAAAGCGACTCGTTTAGGAGGAATTGGGGCTTTCGTGAAACTCCAATGCCAAAAGCATGTCCTGGGGATGCTCAACCCCCTCCACTACCACCGTTTTTCATCCAAGAGGATACTACAAGAGAGCATGAAAGCTGGCTTGAGCGGGAGGCAGTGGGGATAGGTATGCATCAGAAACCATAGAGGGATCTTCATGGCATGTGTTTCCTGCGAAATTAGAAGGTTCGGATGACTTGCGAGCACCGTGAGAAAGGATGAAGAAAAGGGAAGCCAAATAGATGAAGAAGCCAAAGTGAAAGGCCATCAGATTTCACTGAGGACAAGATTATTGAGGGGATGTCAATCCAAATTGTGCACCGTGAAATAGCTTTCGTCCATATCGATAGCCTGGCTCCTATTAACAAAGATGGGCATCTACAATTGAAGTCTTGCATTAAACATTGTGCATACTATTTTAAGGGAGTTGTGAGAGGCAATTTGCATAGGACAGTTCCAGTAAAACGAGAGTGCACGGCCGATATAATTGATTTGACATTGGCACATTATATATTTCACAATAATCTTTTGCTTTGTAAGTTGAAGGCTTGTTAGTGAAAAAATAAAAGAAGAGAAAAAGGCTGGGAGAATTGCTACAGGACCTTGCCCCTACGACGGGCTATAAATTTTCAGGTCCACAAACATCATCAATGAAAGTGTGATGAAGACCATGACTTCCTACGAACCATTGGACACGTACTGATCCAAAAGTCAACACACGTGAAACCCCAAAAGACCTTGACTTCTTGATGGATGTGTCCAAATACAAGTTTCGTCCTCACACGCGTGCTGGTTTATAATCTTTTTTTTTTTTTAAAGATGGTATGATGGTTTCAATTCTATTTGAATCATAAAATTACCAGATTTAGTGATTGCATGAGTAGAAGATTCTGCTTGCTGTTAAAATTAGTGCCATAACATTTAAAAACCCATCATTGAAATTACATCGGCGATTTTCCTCACTTGAAAATTTATTGTGGCATTCATTTAATATCAAATCATCCAGCATGGTTCCATGGAAAGTGATGTCATGTGGCAATTCTGGCAAGAAAATTATCGATGTGATTTTAAGTAATCCGCTTTTAAAAATTATGATGATTAAATGTTTGCTCAAGAAATTATCGCATCAAAATGAGCACTGTGAAAAATTATAATATTACAAATTTAATTATCCCTTCCAATTTTATCGAGCAAGCGATGGTCATAAGTCGTTAAATAGTAGTGTCACGATAACTTAGCCGAGATCTTATCTGTGGCCATTGTTGATTTTGTCTTGCATGGTGTCCCAACTTGAGATTTAACGTCTACTAAGCCAGTTAGAGTAGCTTGTGGGATATAAGAGTGAATGTTGTTTACATTGAGTAATCAAACAAGTTAGTAGCCAATGGGATATAAAGGCAATTGATGGGCTAACGCAACCCGGAAAACCTTGACACATAGTCCAAAATAAGTTATTAACTTTTTTATTTTTTATCTTGTCAAAATAATGTCATCAACATAGGCAATTTGCCCGTTCGCATGTATCTAGTATAGCTCTATCTATGAGGTGATTAACGATGTTCATCTGAATGTGATATGTTAAGACGGGATCTGTCATATTTAAATTGAACATTTAGTCACTCAGCCAATAATTTAAGGTGTTAAAATAAAACGATTCAATTCAGATCAAAGTCATGACCGAATTATTTTGATCATGCATTCCTCCTCCTTCGAACGATTATTTATTTATTTTATTCAAATGAGATGTGAAGTCCATTAGGCCCTTGGCCCCTTGCATGGAGACCAAACGCGGGAGTCCGAGGTGAACTATCATTCTCGTTGTGCAATGCTCCGAAAGCGAATTGGATCAGTACTAAAACCATGCGACCCACGGCCGGACGGTGACACGAAGCTCTTTCAATTGAGCCCAATTGAAGACTTCCAAGTCGTTTCACGTGTGGAAATTTCTCTCCACTAAGTAAAGGTATTGTTAGTTTTTTGGATTGCCCCTTCTTTATATATTCACAGCAAACTCGGGACTTCCGCTTCCAAAGCAAATACAGGAGGTCCTCTCTCTCTCTCTCTCTCTCTCTCTCTCTCTCTCTCTCCCCGATAAGGCATCAAGATTTTCCACATGGTTCAATTGGATCCCGTAAGCAATCTCGTCGGCATGCACGTTCGCCAGCTGATGACCGCAGCCGCATGCATCCTTATTGCGCTTGCTCTCTCCCACGATTACCCCGCCATTGCCGCCCGAACAGAGGTGGATGCTCTTCTTCGCAGTGGGTGGTGGCCCGACTTCGTTACAAGCAACACTTCCGCGTCGCATTGCACCTTGCGTGGCGTTTCGTGCGACGATTCTGGAAGCGTTGTCGGAATAGACATATCACGAGGCTACTTTTTCAACTTGGCCGTAACTAATTTGAGCAGCATGAGTTTCTCTCTGCTCCCGAATCTCGCCTCTCTTCGGCTGCCTTACAATGGCCTCCACGGTGACATTCCCCTCCACATACCGGCACTCCCAAAGCTCAGGCTCCTCGACTTGTCCAACAATAATCTCTTTGGTGAGTTACCTCTTTTGTATCCAAAACCTCGCCATGTTAAGAAGTTATTGACGTTCACGATAATCGAATCACAGGTTCTATCCCTCATGAATTGGGATATCTGAAGAGGCTGATCTACTTGGATCTCAGTTACAATTCGCTTTATGAAACGATCCCCTCAACTCTAGGTCTCTTGTCCAATTTGACACATCTCTATTTGGGAGGAAACATCTTCCATGGTTCTATTCCTCCGAAAATAGGGAACTTGGCAAACTTGGCATATCTGAGTATGGAAGGAAACAAACTCAGTGGATCTATACCTTTAGAAATAGGTAAATTGCAGGGCTTAAGGGAGTTGAGCCTGAGATCAAACTCCTTCACTGGTCACATCCCATCGAAAATAGGAGATTTGAAGAGTCTCACTCATCTAGATTTGAGCTTCAACAATTTCATTGGCAAAATTCCTTATGAACTTGGGAGTTTGGTCATGTTAAGCTATCTCAATCTTGGGGAAAATTCTCTTCACGGTGCGATTCCTGAATTTAATCAACTTTCTAACCTAGATAACATTGACTTGTCGAACAATCATCTCACTGGAAAAATTCCACATAATCTGGTTAATGTTAATCATGGAGCTTTCTACGGCAATGAACTTTGGGAAGAGACTGATGGTTCTGGAAAAATGTCTAGTGTTACGCTTGTGATGGTACTATTACCACTGGTGGCTTTGCCATTCATTATCTGTTTAGTTTTAGGGCTTTTGATTAGATCTCGACGTAGAATGGAGAGCGTGGAATCAGAGACAACAGAAAAAAATGGAGATTTCTTGTCAATATGGAATTATGATGGGAGAATTGCATACGAAGACATAGTCAATGCGACAAAAGACTTTGACATTAAATATTGCATTGGAACTGGTGGATACGGTAGTGTCTATAGAGCCCAATTGCCCAATGGGAAAACCATGGCATTGAAGAAACTTCATCGTCTTGAAGCAGATGATCCATCTTTTGACCAGTGCTTCCGAAATGAAGTGAAACACTTGACACAAGTACGACACAGGAGTATAATTAAGCTCCATGGCTTTTGCTTACACAGTAGATGCATGTTCTTGGTTTATGAATACATGGAAAGGGGGAGTCTTTTCTGTGCTTTGAGAGATGACCTGGAAGCAGTGGAGCTAAACTGGTCCAAAAGACTCGATATCATCTGGGATATGGCACATGCCTTGTCTTACTTGCACCACGATTGTGCCCGACCAATTGTTCATCGAGACGTATCTAGCAACAACATTCTGCTCGACAACAAAATGCAGGCCTTCCTATCAGATTTCGGCACGGCAAGACTCCTGAAACCTAATTTATCATCTAATCTTACCGCAAATATCGCAGGTACACCTGGATATATAGCACCAGGTGAGCAACAATCCTTCATACTTCCCTAGAATGTTATAACTGGAGACATATAGCTAGATCGATATACATTACTTGCTATGTTGTAAACAACATTGTGTGACGCTTTATCATACTTACAAAATTTATCTCTTGATAGTGCACTAGCTAAGAATGAAAACTTGGTTCAAGCCTCGTCATTTATCGCTTCATCAACTTTTCGTTCTATTTTTCAGAGCTCGCTTATACTCTAGTCATCAATGAGAAATGCGATGTATACAGCTTTGGGGTGGTAGCTATGGAAATAATAATGGATGAGCATCCGGATGATATCATCTTAATGCCGATGTCACTTTTCAGAGAAGATATTATGCTACATCAGATGTTAGACCCACTCTTGCCAATTCCAAGAGAGAATTCCATCACAAGAAGTATCGTTTTGGTTGTTTCATTGGCGCTTGCTTGCTTAAGTAGGGATCCAAAGTCACGACCCACAATGAAACAAGTTTCGGAAGCCGTTCGAGCTCCGAAACTGGCGTTACCCAAGCCCTTCCATTCAATCTCGCTTGCGCAGCTCCAAGAAAATAATCGAGCAGCATGGTGGGGATGTGGATCAAGAGAAACTTCGTCAAGCATACAAGAAGAGTAAGGACCGTGAAGTGTTTTGCCGCAGTACGAAGAATATATTCCAACAAGTGAAGAGTTGGTTGATAAAATAATGCTGCAAATTGGTGAACGTGATTGAGGACATAACATTTGTGGCTTCTGTAATTTTATTCATGTCAGACTTTTTGTTGTTGTTGCTAGCTATATAAAATGGAAATTCACAAACTAGGATGATTTCAAAAGGAAGGAAAGATTCACGAATGAACGTAAGAATCGAGTCAATAAAAGGTTTAATCTCGGGATGTTCTTCTGATGTCGGGAACTTGACACATCGGGTTTCCTTCGAACTGCTAAGAGAAAGATCAAGTGGAAGAAGATTAGTCCCTTCGCAAGAGTCAATTTCATGGTTTCGTCCACTCACGTTTCTGCAGATTATTCCCCGTTCGAAACGCTCTAGTCGTATCTGAAAAGCGGCGTTGATTAAAAAGTCAGTGTCCTTCGACGCGTCGGTGCAGGTGTCAAGCTTTACGGAAAGCAAAAAGGAAGAGTTTGACATATAGTGAGCATTGTCTGCAATATGTCCTTGGTTACTTAGGTAAATGTAAATCAAGTCACCAACCAGGTCAATACAGCCGTTTTATTAAATAGGTCGAGTGGGTCAAATTCATGTTACACGGGGTGCACTCAATTACGATATAAATATTTTTTTGACTCATGTCAAAAAGTCACGATCCCTAGATAACAGTGTTCCCTTTTCTTTTTTTTTAAACTCACTCGACGTTTTTTTCATATGCATTCCCATCCTTTTTCCTCAATGTCGCAAGATATTTCAAGAAAAATAAGCAAAATTTACATGATTTCCTCTTGGTCTCAAATTCAAAATTTTGAGATCCCTTTATTTGTCTCCCCATTATATATTTATATGCTCTAATCTAATGCTATAGCCCAACCTACGCGCGATGGGGACTTTTAGAACATATAATTGTTAAATCATGCATTGATCTATAAGTTTATGCTTTCGCACTTTTCAGTATTTCATATAGTAATACAAGAAGGAATATACGGAACTTAAACTATTTTCTCTTCCGCGTTATTTTTTATCTCATGGTCTAACATTTTGTTTCATTATCGATTCATACAGGGGAAACTTAGTTAGGAACGCAACTATGAAATGAGTTGGGAAACTTCTTTCGAGTTTCATTCGAAACAAACATGTTTGATGAAGTCGACACACAATTTCATGAAGAAAAATCATTAGATGGATAATATGAATAGACAATATAAGTTGGCAATCAAATCATCTTGTCATGTGTAATACATGATAAAAAGAAATCATTTCCCTTCTCGAGTCATGCTCAGGAACCCATCCCCAACACCATTGGTACTTTTAATTCTTACTGTCTTTTCTGTCTCTTTGTATACATTCAGAATCTTTCGGGTCTAGCACGGTTCATGCGAACCGAACCAATAA
This sequence comes from Melaleuca alternifolia, assembly GCA_019926035.1. Classification (NCBI taxonomy): domain Eukaryota; kingdom Viridiplantae; phylum Streptophyta; class Magnoliopsida; order Myrtales; family Myrtaceae; genus Melaleuca; species Melaleuca alternifolia. The sequence continues at coordinate 840,613 of JAGKPW010002416.1, read as the reverse complement.
GAGGGCAGCAATGTGAGATCGCGAACCTCGTTCTTACCATACTGCAAACTTCCCCCTTCCTTGCAAAACCAACCCCTCTGAAGACATCATTCGGCAAGAACTCCAATTGCTTCGAAGCCTTCTGGCGCCAAACAAGTCGATTGAGCCCACACGCTAGTGTACAGATTTGGGCTGAGCCCACTCCCATTCATGAGCTGACCTAGGCGGGCCCTTTGAACTGATAGGCTTTGTGATCGAGTCAAGTGACCAGGACAAAAAAAAAAAAAGAACAAAATGAAACTTCGTAGCCCCACTCGAGCCCGCTCGGCCCATGAATATGTGCCCAAGAGATTCTAGTTAACGCTGTAGTTGTAGGAGGCTCTTCCCACTTATGCTACGTCCATTTCGAAAATCCCAACTTCTTTTTGCAGGGAATTTAATGAAAATTCGCACCGTTCCTGACTGGAGCCGAAATCGATCTGAAGGCACATTGTCTCCGTCTCTTGTCAAAATTGTGAAAAATCTTGCAGTTCTGGATTTTGGTAGCAATCACGTAGAGGACACATCGTCCAGTTGGTTGGGATTACTCCTAAAGCTAAAAATTCTTCTCTTGAGTTCCAATTGTTTTCATGTCTTTTGAATATTCTGAAGGGAGCACCCCATTTCCCCAACTTACACACAATGAACCTTAAAGGAAAGATAAATAGAGAAGCTTGGCAAGACAAACTTGCCAAATCATCGTACATCGCGTGAAAATTTTAGAGGGACGTTTTATGAAAATTCTGTAACCACTGTTATAAAAGAGCTAAAGATTGAGTTAATCCTCACAAGTATCGGCTTATCATGTGGCTCTTCTCAAGGTTACATATCTAGAGTGTTTGAACTTCATCACTCTCTTATAGGGCTCAACCTTTCGCACAACCACCTTACAAGTTCCATCCCTCCAACTTGAATTGATCTTGAATGGCTCGATCCATTGTCTTTCATTCAAGAGGATGCTACGAGAGAGCGTGAAAGCTGGCTTGAGCGGGAGGCAGTGGGGATAGGTATGCATCAGAAACCATATTGAGATCTTCATGGCATGTGTTTCCTGTGAAATTGGAAGACTCCAATGACCTGCGAGCACCATGAAAACTGATAAAGAAAAGGGAAGTTAAAATGGAAAGCCATAAGATTTCATGGATGCACAAGATTGTTGAGGGGATGTCAATTGAAATCGCGCACCATGAAATAGGTTTCGTCCATACCGATAACCTAGCTCCTATTATGAAATATGGGCATCTATGATTTATCCGAAATTTAATATGGCTTCTACAATTTAAGTTGTGTATTAAACCTTGTGCATATTATTTTGAAGGAGTTGTGAGAGGTAATATACATAGGGCAGTTCCAATAAAATGAGATTGCACCGTCAATATAATTGATTTGACATTGGCACGTGATGTATTCATGTTACAATAATCTTTTGCTTTGTAAGTTGAAGGCTTGTTAGTGAAAAAAAAAACAGAGCAAAAGGCTGGGAGAATTGCTACATGACCTTGCCCCTACGACGGGCTAGAAATTTTTACAAACATCATCAATGAAAGTGTGATGAAGACCATGACTTCCCACGAACCATTGGACACGTACTGATCCAAAAGTCAACACACATGAAACCCCAAAAGACCTTGACTTCTTGATGGACTTGTACAGCTACAAGTTTCATCCTCATCCGCATGCTGGTTTATATTCTTTTTTTTTAGGCCGGTATGATGGTTTAAATTCTATTTGAATCATAAAATTGCCAGATTTATGGCACTAATTTTGCAGCAAGTAGACTCTTCTCCATAACATTTAAAAGGCGATCGAAATTACGTCGGCGATTTTCCTCGCTTGAAAATTTATAGTGACATTAATTTAATATAAAATCATCCAACATGGCTCCATGGAAAGTGATAACACATGGCAATTCTGGCAAGAAAATTATCGATGTAATTGAAGTGATTCGCTTTTAAAAATTATGACAAATAAATGTTCGCTCAAGAAATTATCGCATCAAAGTCAGCACTGTGAATTAATTATAATATTATAAATTCAATTATCCACTCCAATTTTATCTAGCAAGCGATGGTCATAAGTTGTTAAATTCAAGCGGTATAACGATAACATACTTGAGATCTTATATGTAGCCATAGTTGATTTTATTTTGCATGGTGTCCTAACTTGAGATGTAACGTCTATTAAGCTAGTTAGAGCAGCTCGTGGGATATAAGAGTGAATTTTGTTTACATTAAGTAATCAAACAAGTTAGAAGTCGAAGGGACAAAAGGACAATTGACTTGCTATTGCAACCCGGAAAACCTTGATGCACAGTCCAAAATAAGTTATTAACTTTTTTTTTTTGTCAAACAAATTTCATCAACACGTGCAATTTGCCCGTTCACATGTATCTAAGTCATGACCAAGTTATTTTGATCATATAGTCCTCCTTCGAACGATTATATATTTAATTTTTAGAAGAGATGTGAAGTTCATTAGTCCCCTGTATGGATACCAAACGCATGATTCCACTTTTTCTAGGGTGCAATTTCCCACTCATTTCCAAATCAATGCTGCCAAAGTGAATTGGGTCCCTACTAAAACCACGAGGCCCATCGCCGGAGGGTGACACGAGGCTGCTTCAATTGAGCCAAATTGAAGACTCCCAAGTCGTTTCCCGCGTGGAAATGTCTCTCTACTGATTAATTATTATTAGCTATTAATTGGATTGCCCCTTCTTTATATGTTCCCAGCAAACTCAGGCCTTCCCCTTCCCGAGCAAGAAGAAAAGATCCATCTCTCTCCGATAAGGCGTCAAGATTTTCCAAATGGTTCAATTGAATCCCGCTCGCAACCCCGTCGGCTTGCGAGGTCGCGAGCCGATGACCGCAGCCCCATGCATCCTTATTGCGCTTGCTCTCTCCCACGTATTCCCTGCCATTGCTGCGGGAACGGAGGCGGATGCTCTGCGTCGCAGCGGGTGGTGGCCTCACTCAGTTACGAGCAACGCTTCCGTGTCGCACTGCACGTGGCGTGGCATTTCATGCGACGATTTCGATAGCGTCGTTCAAATAGACCTACCATTACAATTCTACTACGGACGTAATTTGAGCGACATCAATTACTCCCTGCTTCCCAATCTCACCTCTCTTCGGCTGCCTGGCAATAGCCTCAACGGTGACATTCCTCTCCAAATATGTGCACTCCCAAAGCTCAAGCGCCTCGACTTGTCTGTGAACTTCCTCTTCGATGAGTTACCTCTTTGTATCCAAAACCTCACCATGTTAGAAGTTATCGACGTTCACGATAATCGAATCACAGGTCCTATCCCTCTTAAATTGGGAAATATGAAGAGGTTGATCTACTTGGATCTTCATTACAATTTGCTTGATGGAACAATCCCCCCAACTCTTGGTCTCTTGTCCAATTTGACATCTCTCTGTTTGGGAGGAAACTCCTTCAATGGATCCATTCCTTCAGAAATAGGAAATATGACAAACTTGGCATATTTGAGTATGGAAGAGAACGAATTCAGTGGATGTATCCCATCAGAGATAGGTAATTTGCATAGCTTGATCGAGTTGAGCCTCAGCTCAAACTCCTTCACCGGACCCATCCCTTCATATCTGGCTCATTTAACAAGCTTGATGGTTCTAGATTTACAATACAACTCTTTCTCTGGTCCTGTTCCTTCAGTTCTACCAAGATTGAGGAACTTAACACATCTCTATATGCAAGGAAACTCCTTCAATGGATCCATTCCTTCGGAAGTAGGGAACTTGACAAACTTGGCATATTTCAGTATGGAAAAGAACGAATTTAGCGGATGTATCCCATCAGAGATAGGTAATTTGCGTAGCTTGATTGAGTTGAACCTGAGCTCAAATTCTTTCACTGGCCTCATCCCATTGGAAATAAGTGATTTGAAGAGTCTGACTTATTTAGATTTGAGCTACAACAAATTCACTGGCAAAATCCCTCGTGAACTTGTGAGTTTGGTCATGTTAAGCTATCTCAATCTTCGAAACAATTCTCTTCAGGGTGATATTCCTGAATTTAATCAGCTTTTTAACTTAGAATACATCGACTTGTCTTCAAATCATCTCACTGGAAAAATTCCACATAATCTGTCCAATGTTAGATATCATGCTTTCTACGACAATGAATTTTCGGAAGAGACTGATGAATTTTCGAAAGAGACTGATGGTTCCCGAAGAAACTCTAGCGTTATGCTTGTGATAATACTTATACCACTTGTGGCATTGGCATTCATTATCTATTTAGTATTGGGGCTTTTGATCATATCTCGACGTAGAATGGAGAGCATGGAATCAAAGACAGTAGAAAAAAATGGAGACTTCTTGTCAATATGGAATTATGATGGGAGAATTGCATATGAAGACATAATCACTGCGACAGAAGACTTTGACATTAAATATTGCATTGGAACTGGTGGATACGGTAGCGTCTATAGAGCTCAATTGCCCAGTGGGAAAACCGTGGCATTGAAGAAACTTCACCGTCTTGAAGCAGAGGATCCATCTTTTGACCAGTGCTTCCAAAATGAAGTGAAACACTTGACAGAAGTACGACACAGAAGTATAAGTAAGCTGCATGGCTTTTGCTTGCACAGTCGATGCATGTTCTTGGTTTATGAATACATGGAAAGGGGTAGTCTATTCTGTGCTTTGAGAGATGACCGGGAAGCGGTGGAGCTAGATTGGTCTAAAAGACTCGATATTATCTGGGATATGGCACATGCCTTGTCTTACTTGCACCACGATTGTGCCCGGCCAATTGTTCATCGAGACATATCTAGCAACAATGTCCTGCTTGACAACAAAATGCAAGCTTTCCTATCAGATTTCGGCACGGCAAGACTCCTGGAACCTAATTTCTCATCTAATCTCACTCCAAATATCGCAAGCACTCTTTGATATATAGCACCGGGTAAGCAACAATCCTTCATACTTACCTAGAATTTTATAATTCGAGACGTGTAGCTAGATCAATAGACATTACCTATCATGTGGTAAACAACACCGTGTGACTCTTCATCATACTTACAAAATTTACCGCTTGATAGTGTGCTAGCTAACATTGACAACTTGGATTCGAGCCTCATCATTTATCACTTCAACAACTTTATGTTCTATTCTTTAGAGCTTTCTTACACTCTGGTCATCAATGAGAAGTGCGACGTGTACAGCTTTGGAGTGGTAGCTATGGAAATAGTAATGGGTGAGCATCTGGGTGATATCATCTTAATGCCAATGTCGCTATTCAGAGAAGATATTATGCTACATCAAATGTTAGACCCGCACTTGCCAATCCCAAGAGAGAATTTCGTCGCAAGAAGTATCGTTTCTGTTGTTTCTTTGGCGCCTCCTTGCTTAAGTACGGATCCAAAGTCACGACCCACAATGAAACAAGTTTCGAAAGCCGCTCGAGCTCCAGAACTGGCGTTGCCCAAGCCCTTCCATTCAATCTCGCTTGCGCAGCTCCAAGAAAATAATCGAGCAGCATGGTGGGGAGGCGGATCAAGAGAAACTTCGTCAAGCATACAAGAAGAGCAAGGATCGTGAAGTGTTTTGCCTCAATACTAAGAATATACTCCATCAAGTGCAGAGTTGGTTGATAAAATAATGCTGCAAATTGGTGAACGTGATTGAGGATATGACGTTTGCGGCTTGTGTAATTTTATTCATGTCAAAATAGTTTTTGTTTTTGTTTTTTGGTTTTTTGGTAACCGAAGACTCCATCACGTGTCCCCGTGCTCGAAGAGCACTAAATGACCGGGCCCTATACCTCAGGGGAGACTAACACAGGACCATAACACTATGACCCCCCACTTAAGATGCTAGCACATGACCTCAACACTATAACCCCCCATTTAAGACGCTAGCAATTGTGAGTTTCGAACTCTAGTGAAAAACTCTCAACTAACACAATTACCAACTGTTGGGTTTTGTTTTATTTTGTTGCTAGTGATATAAAATGAAAATTCACAAACTAAGATGTTTACGTGGTTTCAAAAGGAATGAAAGAAAGATGAAAAGAGTCACGGATGAACGTAAGAATCGAGTCAATAAAATGTTCAATCCCGGGATGTTCTTCTAATGTCGGGAACTCGACTAATCGGGTTTCCTCCAAACTACCAAGAGAAAGATCAAGCGAAAGAAGATTAGTCTCTTCACACGAGTCAATTTTCCTGGTTTCGTCCACTCATATTTCTTTGTGCAGATTATTCCCCCTTGAAAACGCTGCGGTCGTATCTGGAAAGCGACGGTGATTAAAGAGTCGGTGTCCTTCGACGCGTCAATACCGATGTCGAGCTTTCGTCTGCAACATGTCCTTAGTTACTAACCAGGTCAACACAGAAATCAAGTCACTAACCATGTCAACAAAGCTAGTTTTATTAAATAGGTCAAGAGCGGGTCTAATTCAGGTTACACGAGACAGACTCGAGTATGATATACATACATATTATTGATTGACAAAATGACTCAAAGATCCATATTTTAACTCATATTGAATGATGTGGATTATAAATGGATTAACTTAAAAAATTAAATGAGTCACTTAAGTTCTAAATTGGTCATAAATTAATTATTTAATTAATTTTAACTGTTATTAATAAGTTATTTTAAGTGTTATTATAATATGATTATTTTTAATTTTTAAAAAATAAAAATTTGATTTTTTCTTTTTTTTCTTTACTTTTTACCTTTTTATAAGTTGGTTGCTGGCCAAGAGGCTAGGAATGAGCTTATTAGACTTCGGAGACTGAAAGTGGGAAAGCAATAAAAAATTTAAAAATACATTTTTTGATAAAAATAATTAAAATTTCGAAAAAGATTAAAAAAATTAAGAAATTATCAAATAGATTTTTTTGCATAAACTTATTTTAACAATACATTTTAAAAAAAAATCATGAAACAAATTTTCCTAAATTTGGTTAAATATGGAAGTGTTTTAATAATATCGGTCATATGGATTGCTGAAATTGTATTGTACGGAAATTGGTTAAAACGGGTTAAATTGGTCAATATGGTCGGACTACTTTTGACCCGACCCCTCAAACTTGACTCGACGCACCCGTTTGATGCCTCTATTCGGCACAAACTCCAATTGCTTCGAAGCATTCTGGCCCCAAACAAGTCGATTGAGCCCACACTCTAGTGTACATATTTGGGCTGAGCCCACTCATTCGTGAGCGGACCTAGGCGGGATCTTTGAACTGAAAGGCTTTGTGATCGAGTCAAGCGATCGGGAAAAAATGAAGAAAAAACAAAATAAAACTTCATAGGCCCACTCGAGCCCGCTCGGCCCATGAACGTGTGCCCAAGAGATTCTAGTCAACGCTGTAATGTAGGAGGCTCTTCCTACTTAAGCTACGTCCATCTTGAAAATCCCAACTTCCATGCGCAATGAAATTAATAATAATCTGTACCGTTCTTCACTGGAGCCGAAATCGATTTGAAGGCACATTGCCTCCGTCTCCTGTCAAAATTTTAAAAATCTTGCAGTTCGGGATTTTGTTAGCAATCACGTAGAGAATACATCCTACAGTAATTTGGAATTACTCCTAAAGTTAGAAAATTTTCTCTTGAGTTCCAATTGTTTTAATTTTCTTTTGAATATTCTGAAGGGAGCTCATCTTTTCCCCAAGTTACGCACAATGACCCTTAAAGGAATGGTGAATAGAGAAGCTTGGCAAGACAAATCATTGTACATCGCATGAAAATTTTAGAGGGATATTTTATGAAAATTCCTTGACCATGATGGTAAAAGAGCTAGAGATTGAGTTAATCCTCACAAGCATCGACTTGTCGTGTGGCTCTCCTCAAGGATACATACCCGGATGTTTGAACTTCATCACTCTCTCAAAGGGCTCAACCTTTCGCACAACCACCTTACAAGTTCCATCCCTCTAACATGAATTGATCTTGAATGGCTTGATCCATCTTCAAATGAGCTTAATGGCAGAATTCTCAGGGTACTTGTGATTTGGCATCTCTTATATACTTGGACCTCTATAAGAAATAACTCACTTGAGCACTTTTTCAAGCGGCTCGTTTAGTAGAAATTCGGGCTTATGTAAAACTCCACAGAAAGTTACAAAATTAATTTTAAATCTATTATAATAATGCCAATTCAATCTTCAAGATTTTTTTTTTGCTAATTGAATCCTACATATTTAAAAAAAATTACGAATATAGTCGTTCTAACTAATTTTGGCCGATGCACGCTATGTTGATATTTACCAGTTGATGCTGACATGAAAGTTTTTAATAATATTGTATTTTTTCAAAAAAATTCCTTCTTCTTCTTTTTCCCTCAATGGCCGACGAGCCTACTAGGCACTAGACGAGGGATGCAAAGCCCCTTGTTGGTCGTAGGAGAGGGGGGTGGGCGAGGCTGGTCAAGGCTAGACCTTGCCTAGCGACACCGAGGTCAAGCCTTACTAGGGGCGAGCAAGGTTAAGCCTTGCCCACAACCCCCATGGTCTTGCTCAGATCTAGCCGAGGCTGAGCGAGCGCTACATGAGCCTTTCCTAGTGGTCAGCAAGCTCCAGCAAGCTCACTTGCCTCTAAGGGGAAAAAAAGAAAAGAAGGAAAAAAAATAGAAGGAAAGAAAAAAGAAAAGGAAAAAGAAAAGTATAAAAAAATATTCAAAAATAAAATATTATTAAATTTTGTCCATGTCAATGCCGAGTGGCTAAGATTGGCCAGATGATTTGAATTAATACAAATACAAAAATTTTATGACTCAATTGGCAAAAAAAAAATGACTGAATTTTACACAATTGTAATGAATTAGGACTATTTCAGTAATTCTCCCGAACTCCACTACCAAAAGTTTGCTATGAGGATGCTCAACCCCCTTCACTAACAATGTCCTTCATCCAAGAGAATGCTACAGGAGAGCATGGAAGTTAGCTTGAGTGGAAAGCATTGGGGATAGGATATGCATTAGGAATCACATTGGGATCTTCATAGCATATATTTCCTGTGAAATTGGAAGACTCAAGTGACTTGCGAGAACCATGAGAAGGATGGAGATAAGGGAAACCTAATGGATGAAGAAGCCAAAGCAGAAGGCCATTGGATTTCATGGACGAGAAGATTGTTGAGGGGATGTCAAATGAAACTGTGCACCATGAAAAAGGTTTCTTCCATAATGATAATCTGGCTTCTATTAACGAACATGAGCATCTATAATTTATCTGGGATTTAATATGGCATCTACAATTTTAGTCGTGTATTAAATCTGATGCATATTATTTTAAAGGAGTCGTGAGAGGCAATTAACATAGGATAGTTCCAGTAAAAATGAGAGTGCATGGTCAATATAACATCGGCACATTACGTATTCATATTACAATAATCTTTTGCTTTGTAAGTTGAAGGCTTGTTAGTGAAAAAAAAAGAAGAGAAAAAGGCCCGGAAAATTGCTACATGGCCTTGCCCTTACGACGGTTTAGAAAATTTCAGGTCCAAACAACACCAAAGTGTTATGAAGACCATGACTTCCCACGAACCAATGGACACGTACTGACCCAAAAGACAACACACATGAAACCCCAAAAGACGATGGATGTGTACAACCACAGGTTTCATCGTCATCCGCATGCTGGTTTATATTCTTTTTTCGTAGGCCGGTCTGATGGTTTAAATTCTATTTGAATCATAAAATTGCCAGATCTAGAAATTGCACGAGTAGGAGATTCTGCTTGCCGGAAAATTAGGGTCGTAACTTTTGGTATCATTGAATTGGGTCCGTACTAAAACCACGGGGCCCATCGCCGGACGGTGACACGAGGCTGCTTCAATTGAGCCAAATTGAAGACTCCCAAGTCGTTTCACGCGTGAAAATGTCTCTCTCCTGAGTAATTATTATTAGCTTTTGGATTGCCCCTTCTTTATATATTCACAGCAAACTCAGGCCTTCCCCTTCCCGAGCAAGAAGAAAAGATCCATCTCTCTCCAATAAGGCGTCAAGGTTTTCCAAATGATTCAATTGAATCCCGTTCGCAACCCCGTCGGCTTGAGAGGTCGCGAGTCGATGACCGCAGCCGCATGCATCCTTATTGCGCTATCTCTCTCCCACGTATTCCCTGCCATTGCTGCGGGAACGGAGGCGGATGCTCTGCGTCGCAGCAGGTGGTGGCCTGACTCAGTTACGAGCAACGCTTCCGTGTCGCATTGCACATGGCGTGGCGTTTCATGCGACGATTTCGGAAGTGTCGTTGCAATAAACCTACCATCGCAAATCTACTACGGATATAATTTGGGCGACATGAATTACTCCCTGCTTCCCAATCTCGCCTATCTTTGGCTGCCAGACAATGGCCTCAACGGTGACATTCCCCTCCAAATATGTGCACTCCCAAAGCTCAGACGCCTCGACTTGTCCGCAAACATCATCTCCGGTGAGTTACCTCTTTGTATCCAAAACCTCACCATGTTAGAAGTTCTTGACGTTGGCAATAATGAAATCGTTGGTTCTATCCCTTCTGAATTGGGAGATCTGAAGAGGCTAATTAATCTACATCTCAGTCACAATTTGCTTCATGAAACGATTCCCCCAACTCTTGGTCTCTTGTCCAATTTGACGTATCTCTATTTGGAAGGAAACTCATTCCATGGATATATTCCTCCGAAAATAGGGAACTTGGCAAACTTGGCATATTTGAGTATGAAAGAGAACAAATTCAACGGATCTATCCCGTTAGAAATAGGTAAATTGCAGGGCTTAGTAGAACTGAGCCTGAGCTCAAACTCCTTCACTGGCCTCATCCCATCCACTACAAAAAAACTGTAATTTAGCTACGAAATATTAGCGACGAACACTTTTCCGTCGATAATTGCGACGGTATTTGCTACACACAAAAGCATTTCGTCACTAATTTGTGACCAAGAGACGGTCGTCACCATTAGTGACGAAATCAGCGACAACAACATAACCTTTGTCGCCAATTAGCGACGAACAAAGGAACGTAGCAATATCCGTCGATAACTTGCGACGAATATAGATATCCGTCGCCAATTAGCGACGGATTCAGCTACGAACATAGTACCGTAGCTATTTAGCGACGACATAAAATATTCCCGTAGCTGTTTTGTGACAGCCACCAATGTTCGTCCCCAATTTGTGACGAACTGTTTGTCGTCGCCAATTCCGTCACTGTTTTGTGACGGAGTTCGACGTGTTGTCGCAAAATACGTAGCTAATAGCTACGGATAAGAAGTTTGTAGCTAATTTTTGCCGCGGAAAGACTGTTGTCACTAAACTCGTCGCTAAATAGCTACAGACTATACTGTCCGTAGCTAATTAGTGACGGCTTGTCTTTCGTCGCAACGTTTGTCGCTAATTGGCGATGGAAACGTACAGTTCCGTCGCTAATTCCCGACTATAAAGCCAAACCTGCAGATTCCTCGGTCTTATTTTACTCGCGCCCGAAAGCCCCTTTCGCTGGTTCCTCTTCAGTATAGTGATAACCATGACAAATTAGCGACGAACTGATGATAACCGTCGCAAATTAGCTACAGACAGTGTTTGTCTGTAGCTAATCAGTGACAACATGGCTTGTCGTCGCTAATTTACGACGGTTGTGATATGATAGTCGCCAAATATCCATGGTCATTTCTTAACCGTCACTAACTGGTGACAATTTTTCTGTCGTCGCTACATATCGAATGTTTGTATACCTTCACATATTAGCGACGATCACAACATAGCCGTCGCTAATTAGCCACATACAATGTTTTTGTCGTAGCTAATCCGTGACGACAGTGTGGTCCGTCACTAATTAGGGACTGTTATTTTTTGTACCGTAGCTAATTAGCCACGGACAGTCATGTCGTCGCTAATTTGCAAATTAGTCATAATGTTCGCATATTAGCGACGAACAGAAGATGTCTGTCACTAATTAGCCACGTAAAATATTTTGTCGTAGCTAATCAGTGACGACAGTGTGGTCCGTCACTAATTAGGGACGGTTATTTTTTGTACCGTAGCTAATTAGCCACGGACAGTCATGTCGTCGCTAATTTGCAAATTAGTCATTATGTTCTCATATTAGCGACGAACAGAAGATGTCTGTCGCTAATTAGCCACATACAATGTTTCTGTCGTAGCTAATCAGTGACGACAGTGTGGTCCGTCACTAATTAGGGACGGTTATTTTTTGTACCGTAGCTAATTAGCCACAGACAGTCATGTCGTCGCTAATTTGCAAATTAGTCATTATGTTCGCATATTAGCGACGAACAGAAGATGTCTGTCGCTAATTAGCCACGTAAAATGTTTTGTCGTAGCTAATCAGTGACGACAGTGTGGTCCGTCACTAATTAGGGACGGTTATTTTTTGTACCGTAGCTAATTAGCCACAGACAGTCATGTCGTCGCTAATTTGCAAATTAGTCATAATGTTCGCATATTAGCGACGAACAGAAGATGTCTGTCGCTAATTAGCCACGTAAAATGTTTTGTCGTAGCTAATCCGTGACGACTGTGTGGTCCGTCACTAATTAGGGACGGTTATTTTTTGTACCGTAGCTAATTAGCCACGGACAGTCATGTCGTCGCTAATTTGCAAATTAGTCATTATGTTCGCATATTAGTGACGAACAGAAGATGTCTGTCGCTAATTAGCCACGTAAAATGTTTTGTCGTAGCTAATCAGTGACGACATTGTGGTCCGTCACTAATTAGAGACGGTTATTTTTTGTACCGTAACTAATTAGCCACATACAATCATGTCGTCGCTAATGTGCGAATTTCGTATTCTAGCGACGATCACAACATAGCCGTCGCTAATTAGCCACATACAATGTTTTCTCGTAGCTAATCAGTGACGACACGCGTGTCCGTCACTAATTAGGGACAGCTATTTTCTGTACCGTAGCTAATTAGCCACAGATAGTCATGTCGTAGCTAATTTGCAAATTAGTCATTGTGTTCGTATTCTAGCGACGATCACAACAACATCGTCGCTAATTAGCCACATACATTGAGCATTTGTAGCTAATTAGCGACGGACACGCGTTCGTGGTAACTAATTAGCGACGGTTTATGCTTGTCTGTCGCTAAATTGAGCGTAAAACAGAAGATCGGTCTCTCTCTCTCTCTCTCTCCTGTTTCACTTTTAAGTCACTCTCTCTGTTCTCTGGCTGTCGCGATTTTCCTCCAACACACCTTCCACCTCGAACCTCCGCCGATCCACGCCTTGGCCTAATCCGTCGCTCGACCAAGGCCTCTCCTCACCTCATCCAGGCCTCCTCCCTATCAGTTGCCCTTGTCAAAATTTCCCTAACCCTCACGCGAAGAAGCTAGTGCAACCGAGCTAGGGCAAGGCCAAATCAAAGGTAAAATCCGAAACTCTTCGCATTCTAGGGTTTCAATTCGCCTTGTTTGAGCTATTTCTTGCCTCGCGCTGCCCGATGGTGTGGTTTGGCCGATCGACGTCGCCGCTAGGGGTGTCGTTAGGGTTTCGCTGGGTTCGCCGAGATGAGCTCGGTGAGTTCCTGCTTGTTGCGAGGTCATTTTGCTGGATTTGTGTTTAGAATTTGGTATGCACTTCAACATCTTGGAAAAAGGGAAAAGAGTGCTTGTAGATAGGGATTATTATTTATGCTTGAGAAGTCATCTGCTGCTTCTGATTCTTAGCAAACTACTGAGGGTGTTTTGTCCACTATTCCCTTTTATGGTTTGGATTGACAGAAAGTCGCATTTTTTCAACAATTTGGTTTTGCTTTTTGGTCAGGTCTTGCACCCGAAATTCCTAAGGATCTGTACCACCTCATCAAGAAGGCAGTTTCCATCAGGAAGCACTTGGAGAGGAACAGGAAGGACAAAGATTTCAAGTTTAGGCTCATTCTTGTTGAGAGCAGGATCCACAGGCTTGCACGTTGTTACAAGAAGAACAAGAAACTTCCTCCTGTCTGGAAATAGTAAGCTCGCTTGCAGATGTTTTGCTCTTTTTGTTGAAATCTTTATGTTGCATGGTAGAAAGCACGATATTAAGTTGCGTTCTGTGCATGTTATAGTTTGCTAAATTTTCATCATCTACCAACTTTGACCGGAACTATGGGAGTTCTATGGGAGTTCGTCTTCAATAGTTTTGAACGTGCCTATAAACAGGGGAGTCAAAAAGACAACTCCCTTGTTAGACCAATTGACTTTCCTTTCCCTAATACGAATATAAGGCCTCAAGACCTTTGTGATTTGGAGTGCTGGCTTGCCCCATGTATTTATTACAGGAGTGCGAGTGTTCCAAGGGTCAAGATGTGGTTGATATTATTGGATTGGATAATTCTGCTCTCTGGATGTAGTTGAGAAGCTTGCTTGCTGATGTTTGGCTCTTCAAGTTAATACCTATATTCATGTGGTATGGTCGACGCCAAAGCTTATTTTCTTATATAGCATTTGTAAAGTGATGATTTGTGTATTGCAGTCCTCAAAATTGTCACTATTTGGGATGAATAAGAGTGTTACCTTTTAACTTTATCTTCACTGATGACTGGCTGACAACTACGGGAATTAGTTTTCTGGTAGTTTTGAACTTGCACTTGGGCACCATTGGTGTTAGGTGAATCAAATGGATATCGCCCTTGGATTTTCGTGTGAGTGTTAGACTGTCATTTTCCTTCCCATTATATTAACCTAAAAAGGTCTATGCTTCTAAGTTGGCTTGCTAGCTTGCGCTGCGAGACTATTTTATGCCTCGGGTGGATTCCTAGTGTTGCATTACTTAGGCATTGCAGAAGTTCTTGTGGCAAAGGTTGTGGTTTAATTTTTACTTGAATGGCCTGCAACTTAAGAGGTAAATTTTCATGATGTCAAAGGAAGTTTTAATTCCACCCCTTGTGATGTGATGCAATCCATACTGTTTGATTGAATGACTGCCCTTGGGGTGTTAGAATGGGCTCATTATAGTTATAGTGTTTCATGGCTGGTCACTCATACCCTTTAGTCGTCACTGTTTACCCTCATAGGCAGATTGGTTGGAATTTTCTGCCAAGTCTGCCTTATTAGTAACTTGCATATGCCGTTATATTAGCGGCGTTGCATTTCTTTAGCTGATGCAAATCTTGTTTGATATCTTTGTTGCAGCGTTTCTTTAGAAGATCACGAAGTTCGCCTGTGAAGTTGAAGCCCCATTTTCTGGTTTGCTACAATTGTCTCTTATTAGCTAAGAACAAAAATGGTAAGCTGGTCAAATATACATGGACAATGTTTGTTGATTGATATTTGTCTAACCTTTTAGTGTGATTACAGAGACGTGGAGGTGGTCGTATAGGAGGTGCACGTCGGCGTACAGGTCCCGTGAGAATAGCCGATTGCCCTTCCCCTTCATCAGGCTCATCCCCGACCCTTTGGACTTCCCCCGCACTTCTGTCTACCCCTCAACCAGAAGTTGGCAATGATGATGGACATACTAGACACATTGGCACATCATCCGCTGCACCTATAACGGAACCATTCGGCGGCCTCTCATTGGACCCTATGAGATTGCAGATGTCCGGCCAAGTTTATTAACGGCGATCTGAATTGCATGTAGAACCACCTTCTTCAGCGGAACAATCGACACCTCCACCTTCTTCAGTGGAACAATCGACATGTCCACCTTCTTCAGCAGAACAATCGACACCTCCAACTGTAGAAGAGATACAATCGAATGACCAACCAAACATGGTTGAAGATTCAGATGGTCGGAAATTGATAGGACCATATGGTGATTCGTAAGTAGACGTGTTTTTTACGAGTATATGTGAACTTAGGTTGGCTGTTTTATATATGGGATGTCAACTAAGCACATAGACACTAATTTTTGCAGCTTCACAAATGCGAACTATGTTGTGAGGGAACTTAATGGAATAATCAACGATCATTGGAGGGGGCCTTTTCTTACATATAGCAGCACTCCACAAGACGTGAAGACGTTGTGGTGGGATGAGTTCAAGGTAACTGATTGTTATTTGATTTCATGATAAACTAGGATATTATTCCAATAACATGATTTGTTTTTCTGGTCCATTGTAGGGGCATTTTTGGTGGGATGAATCCGTCGATAACGAGATTAGGAGAATTTTTGACAAAAAGGCGGGTGATCACATGAGGAATGCGATGAATAAAGCGAAGACAAGACAAAAGAAGCCTTACTTCATTACAAGTGAACATTGGACAGAAATTATGACAACTTGGGGAACTGATAAGCATAAGAGCGCGAGTCTCACGAATAAACAAAATCGAATTTCCAGTTCTAGTGAAGGGTCTGCCACATATGCTGGGGGAGTATCAACATCGGGGAGCACAAAAAAAGATTGGTCAGTCCATTTGGATTTGATATATGTTAATTCAAGTCGAATACTAATTTATCTTTATATTTTGTAGACGAAGGAATTGGGGAGGGAGCCGACAGCCCTTCAAACATTTGAACGAACCTTTCAAAAAAAAGATAAGACGTGGACTAGCAGCCGGGCACGAGCTATTAAGGTCTGTGAATTGGATCTTTTTATATTTATGTTAACAATAATTACCATATTGTTATTTGAAGATAATTTACATAATATATTGCCCATGTAGGAAAAGTTTGATGACCTCTGCTCTACACAAGCTAGTGTTGGTGAGCGTGTTGGGCCGTCTGATCAAGAAGTCGATCAGACGGCATTGTGGGTGCAGGCATCGGGTGGGGTAAAAAGAGGAAAAGTATTTGGGTTGGGATCCTTGTCTAGAGAAGTTGCAAGAAAGGTAGCAGCAACGTCATCCTCAAGTGCATCTAGTACAAGGAGGGGTCGGGAGGATTCGAAGATGGCTGAAGAAATGAACGAGTTGAAGAAAATAATTGTTAAAAAAGATAAAAAAATTATGAAACTCGAAAGAAGGATGACACGTGTCTTGCGACACCTAGACATCTCAGACGATGAGTCTGATGATGATGATGATGATGATGCACCTCCCTCTAACCCGATAGACGAAGCGGACAATGGTGATGAGAGGCCTGCTGATGCTGATGTTGATGGGAATGGCGGCACCGCATAGTCGCTAACGATGAGGTTACGTCACTAATTTTTCCCTTTTTTAACCAAGCAGAAATTTACTCGTCCCGAGTTTGGTCATAATTTTGCTATAAGAGAACTTTCAGTTGTAACTCTCATTCTCTCTCTCTCTCTCTCTCTCTTCAAATTTCATGTCAGTTGCAGTATTAATGAACATTTCTGTCTCCTACTGGTTGCAGGACGAGCGTTGCTGCTGTAACAAGCCCATGTACATTAAACTAAGGGAAGTTGTGGCACCACCATCCATCCTCAATCTGCAACTATGGTGTTTGAGCTTTTTGGTAAGACCAGAGTTTAAATGTTTGTTGTAGTTGTAACATGGAAATGCTAATGGGTTGTTCCTAAGGTATGTTGAATCCTTGTTGTATGTTATGTTACTGTATGAGATGATGAAAATGTGGTTGGCTTGCAAACATGTGATGTCCTTTGCAGTTTGCTTGAACAATAGATGATGTACTACATCTCTTGTGCTATGACTAACAAAGGTTATACCGTAAACAGGCATGTTTGCTGGCTTTCGTAGATCAAACAATGCCTAGAAGGATGCCTAAATACGATTTATTTTGTTGTTTGCATTTTAGATGATCAGAGCACGATCATTTATTAACATTTGCTTTCATTGTATGATTGTTTTATATGATTTAATGAATATATATTATATTATATGCTTATAATATATTGTCTATGGTCAGTTTTTTGACATTAGGTGCCTAAGATGATGGTGTCTTGAAGTGTCATGAAGTATGGATACAGAATTGAAGATTTTGATGGGCCACATCCTTTTGAAGATCTTTCAGTTTTTTTTATATGTAGAGAGAATTGGCATTTTGAACTGAATTTGAGTCAACTCAGTTGGTCATTCAGTGGTTGTTGTTGGATATTTCGCTTATTCTTGTGGATAATTTTGTTGTTACAATGTATATAATTTTCATTTAGGTTATAATATGGATGATGTTATTTAGTGCTATCTAAATGATGCTATAAATTCATTGCTCCTATTAATTAGGTATAATATCAGAATGTGATCAAATAATTTGTCAGAAAACAGCTGTAGCAAAATAACGTTATTGAATTCGTGGGACGCGATTGACCGAATTCTTATGGAGAACGACGGGCGGGTTTATTACAAATTCACAACGTTAGCTACGGCCACACTCATATCCGTCACTACTTCGCGACGGACAAGAAAAAATAGTGTAATTAGCGACACGCTGTATAGTGACGAACATATGCATATTCGTAGCAAATTAGCGACGGACAAGATAATGCCGTAGGTAAATAGCGACGAATTAATTCGTCGCTAATTTTCTACGGTCGACAATCGTGGCCAATTAGCGACGGCCTACAAAAGTCGTCGCAAAACGTGGCGACGGCTACATGAAGTCGTGGCAAATTAGCGACGACCATCTGTTCGTCGCCAATTATGACGACATGAGATGTTACTTGAATTTAGCGACACACTTAGTGACGACATTTTAGGAGGTTTCCGTCGCAAATTTGCTACGATGGCTACGAATGTCTGTCGTAGCAAATTAGGGACGACTTTTGTGACGATTGATTAGCCACGACATTAGTGACGATGTATATGTTGTGGCAAATTAGCGACGAACTCGCATATTGTCCGTAACTAATTTTTGCGACGAGTTAATATCGACGGACGTCTTGTCGTCGCTAATGTCGTCGCAAAACCATTTTAGTGACGACATTTTGCAGATTTTCCGTCGCAAAAACTGTAGCTAAATTACAGTTTTTTTGTAGTGATCGGAAATAGGAGATTTGAAGAGTCTCACTCTTTTAGATTTGAGCTTCAATCAACTCACCGGCAAAATCCCATATGAACTTGGGAGTTTGGTCAAGTTAAGCTATCTCAATCTTCGGTCCAATTCTCTTCACGGTGCAATTCCTGAATTTAATCAGCTTTCCAACTTAGAATACATCGACTTGTCACACAATCATCTCATTGGAAAAATTCCACATAATCTGGCCAATGTTAGTCATGGAGCTTTCTACAGCAATGAACCTTTGGAAGAGACTGATGGTTCCTCTGGTGTTCCGCTTGTGATGGTACTTATACCATTGGTGGCTTTACCATTCAGTATTTGTTTAATATATGGACTTTTTATCAGATCTCTACGTAGAACGGAGAGAGTGGAATCAGAGACAGTAGAAAAAAATGGAGATTTCTTGTCGATATGGAATTATGATGGGAGAATTGCATATGAAGACATAGTCAATGCGACAGAAGACTTTGACATTAAATATTGCATTGGAACTGGTGGATACGGTAGCGTCTATAGAACTCGATTGCCCAATGGGAAAACTGTGGCATTGAAGAAACTTCACCGTCTTGAAGCAGAGGACCCATCTTTTGACCAGTGCTTTCGAAATGAAGTAAAACACTTGACAGAAGTACGACACAGAAGTATAATTAAGCTCCATGGCTTTTGCTTTCACAGTCGATGCATGTTTTTGGTTTATGAATACATGGAAAAAGGGAGTCTATTCTGTGCTTTGAGAGATGACCGGGAAGCAGCGGAGCTAAACTGGTCTAAAAGACTCGATATTATCTGGGATATGGCACATGCCTTGTCTTACTTGCACCATGATTGTGCTAAGCCAATTGTTCATCGAGACATATCTAGCAATGATGTTCTGCTCGACAACAAAATGCAAGCCTTTCTATCAGATTTCGGCACCGCAAGACTCCTGAAACCTAATTTCTCATCTAATCTTACTGCAAATATCGCAGGCACTCATGGATATATAGCACCAGGTGAGCAACAATCCTTCATACTTTCCTAGAATGTTATAACTAGAGACATATAACTAGATCGATATACATTACCAGCTATATGGTAAACAGCACCGTGTGACGCTTTATCATGCTTACAAAATTTATCGCTTGATAGTGCACTAGCTAACATTGACAACCTGCTTTTGAGCCTCATCATTTATCGCGGGACAATTGCCAATTTGGTCCTAAACCTTTTGCTACTTTGCCAAATAAGTCCTAAACCTTTTTTTTTGTGCCAAATAAGTCCTAAACTTTTTGCAACTTTACCGAATAAGTCCTTCCGGCGGATTTTGGCCGGAAAATGCTGACGTAGCGACGACGTGGTGGACCGGACCTCGCCGGAGACGACATGGCGGCGACGTGGCATAACTCGCCGGCTACCGGAGCTCGCCGGCCAAGTATGTTTTTTTATTTTTTTTGAATTATTTTCGAATTTTTGGAATTTTTGAAAAATTTTTAAATTTTTTTATGCCACGTCGCCGCCACGTCGTCGCCGGCGAGGTCCGGTCCGCCACGTCGTTGCCACGTCAGCATTTTCCGGCCAAAATCCGCCGGAAGGACTTATTCGGCAAAGTTGCAAAAGGTTTAGGACTTATTTGGCACAAAAAAAAAGGTTTAGGACTTATTTGGCAAAGTAGCAAAAGGTTTAAGACCAAATTGGCAATTGTCCCCATTTATCGCTTCATCAACTTTCCATTCTATTCTTCAGAGCTCACTTACACTCTGGTCATCAATGAGAAATGCGACATTTATAGCTTTGGGGTGGTGGCTATGGAAACGGTAATGGGTGAGCATCCGGGTGATATCATTTTAATGTCGATGACGCTCTTCAGAGAAGATATTATGCTACATCAGATATTAGACCCGCGCTTGCCAATTCCGAGAGAGAATTCCGTCGCAAGAAGTATCGTTTTAGTTGTTTCTTTGGCGCTTGCTTGCTTAAATAGGGACCCAAAGTCACGACCCACAATGAAACAAGTTTCGGAAGCCGTTCGAGCTCCGGAACGGGCGTTGCCCAAGCCCTTCCATTCAATCTCGCTTGCGCAGCTCCAAGAAAATAATCGAGCAGCATGGTGGGGAGGCGAATCAAGAGAAACTTCGTCAAGCATACAAGAAGAGCAAGGACCGTGAGGTGTTTTACCCCAATACGAACAATATATTCCAACAAGTGAAGAGTTGGCTGATAAATTAATGCTGGAAATCGGTGAACGTGATTGTGGACATGACTTTGCAGCTTCTATAATTTTATTCATAAAAAAATTGTTTTGTTTTGTTTTCTTGCTAGTTATATAAAATAAAAATTCATAAATTCGGATATTCATTCAGCTTCAAAATAAAGGAAAGATGGAGAGAGTTACGGATGAACGTAAGGATCGAGTCAGAAAGATCAAGCGGAAGAAGATTAGTCCCATCGCACGAGTCCAATTCTTGGTTCCGTCCACTCGCAATTCTTTCTGCAGATTATTCCCCGTTCAGGACGTCGTGGTCATGTCTGGAAAGCGACGTTGATTAAAGAG
Source organism: Melaleuca alternifolia (assembly GCA_019926035.1). Taxonomy (NCBI): domain Eukaryota; kingdom Viridiplantae; phylum Streptophyta; class Magnoliopsida; order Myrtales; family Myrtaceae; genus Melaleuca; species Melaleuca alternifolia. Next base: position 819,239 of record JAGKPW010002416.1, on the reverse strand, counting down.
TCTGTCCTTCAACGCGTCGGTAAAGGCGTCAAGCTTTGCAGAAAGCTAAAAAGGAAAGGTCAAGTATGGTGAGCATTGTCTGCCACATGTCCTTAGCTACTTAGGTCAATGTAAGTCAAGTTACCAACCTGGTCAACACAACCAGTTTAATTAAACAGAACGAGCGGGTCAAATTCAGGTTACAAGGGGTAGACTCGAGTACAACATAGTTGTTTTCTTATTCATGTAAAAAAGTCACGATCCCTAGATGACAGTGTTTCTTTTTGTTTTTTGAAACTCACCCACGTTTCTTCCATATGCATTTCCGTCCCTTCTCGTCGATGTCGCAAGACAATAAAGAAGAATAAGCAAAACGTACATGATTTCTTCTTAGTCTCGAATTCAAATTTTTGAAATCCCTTTATTTGTCTCATCATTATATATTTATACACTCTAGTCTAATGCTATAGCCCTTGCCTAGCGACGCCGAGGTTGAGCCTCACTAGGGGCTAGCAAGGTTGAGCCTCGCTCACAGCCCTCATGGTCTCACTTAGATCAAGCCAAGGCCAAGCAAGTGCTATATGGGCCTAACCTAGTGGTCAGCAAGCTCCGGTGAGCTCACTTGTCGCTGTGGGAAAAAAAGAAAAGAAAAGACGGAATGAAATAAAAAATAAGGGGAAAAATAAAATGATAAATATATTAAAAAATAAAATATTACTAAAAAGTTCACGTCGGTGTCGAGCTGTTAAAATTGGCTAGATTATTTGAATTGATACAAATACAAAAAAAATTATGAATCAAATGATAGAAAAAAAGATTTATGACTGAATTTGACACAATTATAAATGCCACTACCAAAAGTTTGCTATGGAGATGCTCAACCTCCTCCATTAACAATGTCTTTCATCCAAGAGGATGCTACAATAGAGCATGGAAGTTGGCTTGAGTGGAAAGTAGTGGGGATAGGATATGCATTAGGAACCATATTGGGATCTTCATAGCATATGTTTCCTGTAAAAGTGGAAGACTCGAGTGACTAGCAAGAACCGTGAGAAGGCTGGAGATAAGGGAAACCTAATGGATGAAGACGCCAAAGTGGAAGGCCATTGCATTTCATGGACGGCAAGATTGTTGAGGGGATGTCAATTGAAACTGTGCACCATGAAATAGATTTCCTCCTTAATGATAATCTAGCTTCTATTAACGAACATGGGCATCTATAATCCATTTGGAATTTAACATGGCATCTACAATTTAACTCGAAAGCCAAGCTTTATCCCAACAAATAGAAGATGCTCAGCTCTGGACGCCACACAAGAATTTCTAGCAAGAAAATCACCGGTGGAATTTGGATGATTTGTTTTTAAAAAATCGCGACACTTCAATGATTGCTTGAAAAAGTTACTATACCAATAAGAGTCGTACATAAATCAGGACATTGTTAGTGACCTTGTCCTATTCAATTTTGTTGTTGAAGCGATGGTGCGAAGCAACGAAATTTGAGTGATATCACCCCGCTTAACTCGAGATTTTATATGTATGAGTAGCCATGTTGATTTGATTTTTTCACAGTATCCTATTGATACAATGCCAATTTGTGAATTGAACTTGAAATTTAACTTCCATCGAATTAGTCAGAGTAGCTCGTGGGATGCAAGAGCTGGTTCCTCTAAATAGAAGAATCAACGGTATGCGGCAGGTGGTGTCATATGATGATATAGAATCAAAAAGTCTCCTGATTTTGTAATGTGGGAAGTAATACAGATCCAAAGAACCAAAAAATCGTCTGCTTAAAATGTCATTCGCCGATTCCATCTTCTTTTATTGGGTACACACATTTCTCCTTGAATGATAAGAAAAAAAGGACCGAAGGGCCGGTGGTCTTTGATAAGGAAGAAGACGCCTGCTGAGTGCTGACAACCTGGGACATCTTTCGACTCCCGAATGGAGCTGTACCCACTCTTCACCTCGTAGGATCCGTCGTTAGTCTTTGTCCAAACAATTAAGTCCTGTTGCTCTTCAGGGCTCGGGGAGATAGCTAGGGTTTTCTTTTGCAACATCCTCCTCCATACATGCGTTCACCTGTTCTTCGTGCCAAGCCCATGTAGCTGGACCGAGATCCTCTTCAACCATGCAAGGCTGGTTTGTGCTAGGAGTGCCCAATTGGTGGGAAGGTGTGTTCGGTCCGCGCAAGACGAGCACGATTGAAGAGTGTAGTGTAGTATTCTTCATGGGGCAGTCGCGTATGTTTCCTGTTAGTCCCCTTCCAAGAAAACTCCCACCTTCGGCACGGATTCATGGGCCGGGCGGGTTCGAGTGGGGTTATGAACTTTCACGATTTCTCCTAATCGCTGGACTCGATCATGAAGCCTACTAGTTCAAAGGCCCTGCCTAAGTCAGCTCATGAATGGATGGGCTCGGGCAAGGCCCCTGGCTAGCCCAAGCCTCGAGTTCACCCATCACCTACCATGATAAAGTAAAACTCTTTTTGAAAAATATGACGTTTCAAATTTGCAGCTTGCGCACTCTTCGGATTGATACGAGATAACTTTTCTTTTCATAGTTTTTGTCAATCTATTGGTTATACACCGCTTTTCGATTGCCTGGATGATTGTGAGACAGAGAGAGACAGACAAAGACAGAGACAGAGAGCAATTGCATTACAATTACAAGGACACGCAGCACAAGCTCTTGATAAGGAACAAAGAAAGCAATCACACCCTTTCACACTTTAAACACTTTCACGCTTTGGAATACAAGATACACATTAAGACTGAGAAACATAATGTATAGCGGCATCATGCAGCTCCTCCGCTCAGCGTCGAGACAGCGCAATCGCGGATAGCAGGATTAGGATCACGAACAAGACAACTCCGCCGAACGACCCGATCAGAGAGCCCGAGATGCGCTCGCAGAAAGAGTTGAATTGCTGGCAGATGGAGAACCAGTTAGCCTTGGTGTTCCCTTTGTGGGCCAAGTACACGATAGCCGCCGAGGCCGAAGCTCCTGCCGTCAACAGCGCCAACATTGCCTGCAACATTTGCACAATTTTCTAATTAGATGAACTCATCTTGTTTCGTCAATATGGAGCTGTGCATTTCATGCCTAATTCTGTACGACAATCCATGTCATCAAGAAGGATATACTGCATTTGCGTGTTCCTATATCTTCTTAATGAAATCTTTAATTATAATCAGGAGATATGCTAGTTCAGAGTACGACTAGGTATACGGTACAAGTACAAAAATTCGAAGAAAAATGGTTCCTTCCAATAGACAATATTTACCGTGTCGAAGATGACCAACACAATTCTGCTGTTTTGCGCAGCACTCCTCATGATGTGGAAAATGGAGAGTGGGAGTGAGAGTATGAGGTAGGCACTGACGATAGAATTAGCGATCACGAAAAACCTGCTCCAAAACGATTAAGATGAGTGTTGCAATCACTTGATTTGCCAATGGAATCGAAAGGAATAACAAAAGGAGCGACAAACTTACGTGAAAGTTGGGAGGTCGTCATACTTAGCGCGGAACCTAATGAACTGAGTGAAGAAAGGGAGCGTCTCATCCGTCGTTCCCATGGCTATGGCGCTCCCGAGGGTACACGCGAATGCAATAATCCTCAAAATAAAATCGAGAATCGAAACTCCTTTGTTGACACCGTACCTTGCGACGGAAGCTTTCGCTACCTCTCCGGCTTCAACTCCACCTGCCTTCATTTTCCTCCTCTTCTCTTCTTTCGACTTCTTTCGAAGGGACGAACTTATCGGTCGGAATTTGTGGTTCTCGAGGTCTTGGGAGAACACTTAAGAGCTAAAAGCTTGAATGTGCATGGGTATAACTAGGGCTCATGACTACCTATATATATGCCATGGAAAGTTGACGAAAAGGTTTGTGGTAGGTTTTTGGCTAATGATCAATAGCAACTGAGAGTCACCATGTGACCAAGTGTCTGTAACATGACCGTACCGACTAAAGCTGAGGTTAGAGGGCATTTTTTTTAAGAGCTTACCTGCCCGTACTTGCTCAATTATATTGGAGGCGCCAGGGCACAACGACTAAAATACATGTTTGATGCGTCATTGTGTCTTCCAACTCCATCAATTATGGACCCAAAAAGGAAATCAGCGGCTTCTAAACGAAAAAGGGAAGATCCGTGAATCCTCAACCTGTGCATTTTTAGTATGGTCTCATCATTGACCGTAAGTGCATTTCTAGATGTTCTTCGCTGAGTGGAGATCTTTTATCAAGAATTGGAGCAGTTGATTGCTTGACCGACATGGTAGCCAGGTTTGATGGGTCATAGTTGTTGTCGTTGCTGTTGTTGATGTTGTAGGCCTTAGTGGCTTCGACGGCTATATGAACAAATCCACTTGAATGTGCCTCCTTGTTGTGCTGTTCTCTCTCTTATCAGTTCTGCTGCCTCTCTTAAGCCTCTTCTTATCACTAATTTAAATGACCATGACCGATTTGAGGGATTGGAGCTTTACGTGTACGAGGTTAGTTGCGAAACTTGTGACTCAAATGCATGAACAGCTAGAATTTGTTGAAACACCGGTCCAGACACCATGCGAGGGAGAAGACCCTTGAAGTCTTACTTAACGCGTTGGTTGTGACGATGCTTTCGCCATTTACTCATAGCGACGGAGAGGTGATATTCAGAGTCATTTGTGTTCGGACTTGTAGATAAGCGATGGAATATCTCTGAGGCTTCGTCCGACAATCCTGTGTATTCTGTTGATATATGACATTTCACTGAAAATGAAAAATTGACAAATTTAATCGCTGGGCTAGACTGAATCATGAGTGCATGCGAGCATTGAGTCTATACACGCAGTAATTTTTCTCAGATAGATACAATTTCCTCCCCTACCGTGCCTCTAGAAAACGAAAGCCGGTCTCCTCTAGAATTTAAGCTTTGGCTCCAATCTGAGAGCAGTCCACGAACACAACATACCTCCGTAACGCAAAACGCAAAGTCAAAAAGTTTATGTGTCACGTCGCGTCAATATAGAGTGATATCCAGTTTGTTTGTCATACTCTCCCTCTCCCCCTCAAAAAATGATTTAAGGCCGATATTTCTCAAAGTTCAGACGTCACGTTGTAATTGCAAGGCCAAGTTCAATTCTGCCAATACTAAACTACTCCTAGGCTGGTCATATCTTAAAAAGAAAAGCCGATTGTAAGTTCAGTTTACAGAACCACGTAACCAAATGTTCATTACAAGATGCATTCCAGCATTCAATTATACTTGTTACACCTCTTTACACAACCGCATTTAATTTCCCTTCAATCATCATTCCATTATGTTCCTATTGTTGCCAAACATATAAAACTTGTTGAAACCTAAGCCTAGTGTCCAGTCAAGACGTACTTACATCAGAAGCTCTACGCACCTGCCACTATACAGTCTTGGAGTGGATCCACCAACTTTATTCAAGAGGCCTGAGAACACAGTTTCGAGCTCGCCCTTTGCAGGCAAACTGGAACTTCATTCTCATAATGATAACCGCATTGCATGGTTTGCATGCAATACCACAGATTTCTGTCTGACTCAAGTCAAAATTTGTAAACTTCTCTGCTTAACAACGAGTATAAATCCTTGGTAGAGGCTAACAGGAAACATACTGCAACATTCGACAGATATCCCTCCTGGATGTTTCCAAATATATGTTCAATGAAACCGATGGACCAGAGGGTTATTCAAGAAAGGCACAGTTACATCTGGCCACTCGAAAAAGTCTTCGCTGTGTGCGAAGCAAAAGAAGTCTGGGACGGTTATACATAGGGACTTCTTTTTATCATTTTCTCGAGAATCCACTTCCTGAAAGAAGGCGCGATAGGAAACCCCCATTGCTCTTGTCAGCTGCCTTGACCTCTGGTTTGTTTAAAGTGCTTATGATAGACCATTGTGCATCAAAGTCCGGGTCATACCCGACTCTCTGCATAACTTGCACGAGGTCAGATGCCTTTTTGGAATTATTTTCCCAACAATATCTGCTTATCACAAGTTGATACATCTCCCTGGTTGGGAGTTCACCGACCCGTGTCATTGAAGCCAGCAGCTTCTCTGCTTCTGCGGTTTCTCCAACATCGCAACACTTTTGTATGAGTGTGGTCCACACCTGCATGCTCGGTCTCAAGTCCCTACTCAACATCTCAGCATGAACATCCAATGCTTGCTGCAATTCATTAGTTCTGCAGAAACCACATGCGAGAGAATTGTAGCAGGAAGAAGTTGGAATGCTTCTACTCTTCAACATCGTGTTCACAAGATGAATTGCCTTGTTCATTTTTCCTTGACAAGACAACTGCTTGACGAGACCATCATATATGACACCATCAGGAACTAAATTTTTCTCCACCATCCAATCCACGAATGTTTCTGCTTCACTGAGTTTACCATGAGAAATGAGCCCTTTAACCACAGCATTTTGAATGGTGGAATCAGTGATCCAGCCCCTAGATTCCAGTTGCTGACTCAACCATATGCACATTCCAGGATCCGATAATTCACTTGAGCAGGTAATGATACTCCTCAAACTGCGCTTACTTGGAGTCAGTTCCTCAGAGATCATGATCATTAGATAATGCAAAGAACTAGATAAATCCTTAATTTTAGAAAACCCGTGTACAAGAAAATTGTAGGTAACTTCATTTGGCTGCAATTTCTTTTCCTGCAGCTCATCCAAAATTTTCTTCACAAGAAAGATCTTTCCGGATGAGAAAGCATAAAAAATAAGAATGTTATAGACGATGAGGCCATGAGAGTTGCTTGGTCCCACCAGGAGATCTTTAAGGTTTAATACTGCATGGGCCAGTCCTCCTATGCACATCAAGCGCACCATCATTCTAAAACTGGAAACAGAGAGGCTCAAGTTTCTTCTCATCATATAAGCAAGTAACTCCTCAACTTTCCTTAAGTTGTTTGATTGACAAATACCCCACACCATTACAGCACAAGCTTCAGCATGTGGACCCATTCCCTTTGAGGATAGATGCCAAAACAAATTTGATGCTTCTTTTAATTCACCTGCCATAAAATAACCCTTAAGTAAAGCACAATGAGAAGAAAGTGAGAAGGAAGAATTATCTCTCAGCACAGCCTCGTTTACTGCAATTGCTTCAGTAAACCTTCTTGCTTTGCAAAGAAGAGGAATTAACAAAACTGAAGCATCCGGATGAGGGAACAGTCTCTTGGCTTGCATGGTATCAAACATACTTAAGGCTTCTAAGTATTTCTTTTCCCCACAAAATCCCCTTATAAGGTGACTATATGATGTATCCTCTGTTAAACAACCCCTCTGAAGCATTTCTTTCACAAGTGCATATGCAATGGTATTTAAACCTGCATCGCAGAGTTTCTCAAGGAAGACATCAACAACATTAGAGATAGAGGAGGCCATAGGAATGCTTTCAAAAAGCTCTAGTGCTTCATTGATCAATGCATTCTGGATAAGACAACCAACAAGAGCTTCAAGTTCTTTCGATCCTGGAACCCACTTAGATTCTCTAATCAGATCCAAGCAACCACTAAGTTCTCTCAGAAATCCTTTCTCAGAATGACTTGGCATAAAGATGCTATAAGTCTCATTCTCAATCACTAAGCCTCTTTCCTGCATCCCATCCAAAAGAATCCTAGCCTTTTGTCTCCATCCTCTCTTGCTGTAAAATTGGGCAAGCAAGTTGAGAGTCTCTGCATCTAACTGGCTTATACATCCAGGCATTTTCTCCAGAAGATAATCTATACATCTGACAGAAGGATAAGATGTACAAATCCCCTTGACCAAAGCTGATAGGACGGACAGAGATAATTTTTGCCCCCATCGAACCATTTCATCGACCAACCTCATTGTGTATTTTAGATTTCCATGCCTGCACTGTTTCATCATAATCGAGTTAAAGTCAGGAAGAAAAGAGTCATCGAGGATCTCATTTATTCTTTTGTCAAACTCATCAATATCTGCGTCCAAATAAAGTCCATTACCAAGACTATCATAGAACTCCGTCCTTGAAAATTTGGCATCACTGTCTCTCTTCAACTTCACATCTAGTGGACCAAATCCCAACATTGTGAAAGCCTTTGAAAGTGGATCCTCAGTAGAAGAAAGCTGAATTGGATGAAGTTTCATCATTCTGTCAACAACAGCCCTAACTTCATCAAATTTTCTAGCTTTACAATACCCTGCTATAAACATTTTGTAAGTCGAAATATTGGGTGTTGCACCACCCTCTTTCATCTCATCAAGTATATGACGTGCATGCTCCCACATACCCTCTTTAAAGACTGCACTAATTATAGCATTATACGAACATATATCTGGTTTGAGACCTCTTCCCAATACTTCCGACAAATAAACAAGAGCACCTTTCAGACTCCCTTCATGACAGCACCAACCTATTAAGATTCCAAAGGTTATTTCGTCAGGCTTGAAACCTAACTGCTCCAATTTAAGCCTATACAGGTTCGCCCTCTCTGAGCCAGAATTCAAACAGAGAGCATTTATTATCCTATTGCCAGCTTGAACATCCGGTGCGCAGTTCAACTCCACAAAGAAACTCAACAGATCTTCAAAGTCTTTTTTCTCACAATAGGCACAAACAATTTCAAATAGAACTGCGCTACAAGGCTCATATCCACAACCAGCAGCCTTCTTGACAAGATTTCTCGCTTCCTGAATTTTTCCTGCTTCGCAAAGTAATTTAACAGCGGCACCAAAGTCTACTTTCTGAGCATCAAAGCTTATCCCACTTTCTATCATATTAAGAGAAAGCCTAAGAGCCAACTGAGGTTTCTTCCGTCTAACTAAAACTTCAATAAGTGCGTAATAACATGAGCGAGCTGGTACCGAACCTCTACTCGACATTTTATCGAGCAGATAGAGGCTCCTCTCAAAATCACCAACTCCAGCGTACCTCTCAATCAAGTCACTGAATATTTCATGAGCATCCAACGGAATTCCTCGGCTTTCGATGTTTCGCAGCAACAGCTCAGCTTCTCTAAGTAGCCCAGCCCGCGTGAGCATCGACCCCATGAGTTCGTATGCTCGAGGGAGATGCTCAAACCCCGCACTCCGTTCCATCGGGAACTTGAAAATTTCCCATAAAGACTCCACCTTTTCGACTCCAACCGCAACCTTTTCGAACTCGGACGTAAAACCCAACAGTATTCGGAGAACATCCCGAGGCTTCAGCTCAGAAGCTCTGAGCAACCCACGGGCAGTGTCGGGTATCACATCGAAAATCTCCAAAAGAAGTTCCTGCAGAGAAGCATCACGGCGGGGCTTCACTGGCTTCCGGTTCTTCTCCTCCAACAGACAAGAACACCTGGAAAGAACCGATTCCGCAATGCCTTGGAGACTTGAAGAGGACGAAGCGTGCAATGGCGCGGCGGCCTGGTCCTCGGAAGTTGGTGATGATCGGGGAGCGTCGTCAGCGACAGCATGAACGGTGGCGAAGCGATGTTTGGTGAGAGAGAAGAGAGGAAGGACCTGCCTGATGTGCGAACGGGAGAGAGCGGCGAGCTGGAGCATGAAACACCCTTCAACCGGTCGTCAATGGCGATCACTTTCGCAGCGCCATGAAGCGATGCCAGTGACGTTGGAACTTTGCTTGTTGAAAGTAACGTAGTATTTTGTCACATGGTTTTTAATGTACTATTGTCATATGATATCTGCCATCGCTAAAATCAATGATTAAAGATCATCAGCAAATGGGTTCCAAAAGCTCGATGCTTTCAATATTAAATAACACACAATCTCAGTTAAAGTAAATCAATGCCAAATGCCAAAGGCAATGTTATACAAACAATTGCCAGATTCAATCCTCTTATTTTATACCAATAGTTTTACGATTGGATCAAATTCTCTGAAATTATTCGAAATCTACCAACTTAAAGAAGGAAAAACGAAGAGAATTTCTCCAAAAAAAAATTATTGTATGAGTTATAACTTTATATACCACAACAATGATATCCATCCAATACGATCATAAAGTTGCAATTTACTTAAGAGTGAGCAAAATTTGATTAACTTGTCCTCTCGTTCAAGAACTTCATATGAAGCTACATGTACCCCACTTAATGGAATTTATTCTCTTGATTTTTTATTAACAACAATTAATCTCATTTCGTATAATTTAAGGTTTACCTCGTTAAACATTTAATTAGTCTCGCGAAACGTATCGGTATTCCAAATTATATGAAATGACGGACGAAATTGTTTTATCTCATTGGCCAACCAACAGCCACTAGCGTTGCTGCTTCCGTGTCCCTACAACTTGTGGCCAACTCAGGCAAGCAAGTTCTTCCAGTAAAATTACATTTCTTCAAGCAGAATCTGGCACAGAACAAAGTGCCTATGTTCAAGTAAAACTCGCTAGAGGTAGGTGAATCAAGATGGGCTTTTGGAGGAGCTCTGACCCGGCCTTACACGGATCCTATGGCCCGTTGAGCCAAGCAATGGCGAGCCCTCCACTTTGGGCTCACAGCGGTCCGATCCTTTTTATGCATTTCTCCGTAGCGAGGGGCTCGATCTCAAAGTCGGCCTGTGCGAGTAGGCCCGGCCCGGCGGATCCGAGATCTCAGACGAGGGATCCCGGCACCACCACCTTGAGAGAGAGAGCTGGGGATGTTAAATGCGTAGCGTACTTCAATCTTTGTCAGGGGTGAAGGAAAGGAACATCTTGGCAATGTCATATGCCAGATTCATGCAGATGTTGGCGGGTGAGCAGACCATTTGCAAGTGGTGGATCGCCTTCCGGATCTACCCAAGCACCCACAGATTGCATGCAGTCACATCGTACCACCGATCCAAGTTTCATCATCATCTCCCTCATTGATGAAACACCAGCTGCCCATGCCGTGACTCCCGAGAATTTTACCAAAACAAACTTTACCTCCGCAAATTCACACCTTCGAGGTACACAAGAAGCTCAACTTCCCACGGTGGTCTTGTTCAGAATCGCTCATGATCGAAGCCGTGCACCTCTGAGTTCACAAAGCTCGAAGCCACCTCTGGCCCGTGACAGACAGTGATTTCCAAGTATCGAAAGCAATAAAAGTCGCCGCCAAACATTCAGAATGAATCTTCAAGGCAACAACCAATATCGTTTCGTTAATTCTTTCCTCCTTTCTTTGTGAATCCATGGCTACGAGCATAAAGAGAGTCCAAGCTAAATGGAGTCTCGTGAAATACCCTAAGGAGCCTATCAACCAACCTAACAGTGGATGGTATCTGAACCAGCCACTTCCGGGGTCCTAAACCGAAAATCCCTTGAACTCTCGAATCGATTTCGCCAACCTGAGTGTCCCTCTATTAAATTTCGAGTGGTGAAAAGAAGACATTCGAGCCAACCATGCGTGCCCCCAAATAAATGAAGAAAGGACGGATGCTTGGATTTCTTGCTCGCCAGAAGGAGACGACTTCCATGTGCCATTAACCCCGGGCTCATGTCCATCACAGAAGTCTCTCACTGTATGTCCCCTCTCGCCATTTCTTGGCCTGATTTCAATCGACTTCCGCATCGAGCGGGTCTTGCGACAATTACAGCAGATGAAGAGGGACCACGCAAGACAGAGGAACGTGAGCATGATCTTGCATTTCTTGGCGACCGTAATCAACATTCATTTGTTTTTACCACCCGAAATGAGACATGTGATTATTGTCATTCATCCGTTCGTTGGAAGGACGTCGTGTCGTTTTATACCCGGATCAAGGACGGGGATCGAGGGTGTAGTGACGGTGAAGAAAGACGGCCGCATGTGAATAGAATCCAAAGCGTCGGATCTACGAAACGAAATCGAGAACATAGTTGCTCGGGAATATTAAGGAAAAATTGAGACTCCATGGGTGAATAATTTTCACACAAAAGCCTCCACATGAGCCGTTCGCTCACGCTATCGACATAATCTAACGATCCATGCGAAGTGGATGAACATAAATGAAGAGTAACTAATAATTTTCCCTCCCTTTGCTTTTTTTTTCTTGCAATGCCCCTATACATTTCCCTCTAAATGTGAAGGAGTAAGCTGAAAATTTTGCGTGAGAATTGGAGGAAACGAAAGAAAGACGAGCCATTGCATTTCCTTTTCTCTGGTCCTCTTTCCCTAATTCCAAGCCTTCATGCCATGAATAAGGCCAAGTTCCAAAGCAAATCAGGACTTTCTCCGGGGATAGTTGTAGGAAAAATTACCAAAAAATAATCATAAATCTATTATACGAATGAGAATTTAGTATTTCACTTTTCAATTTGATCAATTAGTGATTAACATTTTGATAATTTTTCAATGTAGTCATTCCGTTCGATTTTGCTTGGAAATTGTAATGTGAACATAGACCTTGTAAGATGATCAGCACTGACGATTTTTGCAGTTTTTTTAATTTTTTTTATTATTTTTAACAATTAATTTCTTTTTTCTTGTCTTTTTTTTATTGGGGCCAATAAGGTTGTCGGTGACCCTCACTAGCCATTAGGCAAGGTCATCATGGCTTTCATCGATCTCACGAGAGGCCATCACATCCTTGTCGATGGCGAGCAAGGACTCGAAGGCCCTCACTAGATTTGGGCAAGTTATAGACAAGAAGACCTTCACCCATGCTAGCCGAGGCTACGAAGGCTAGGGTGGGGGCAATAGGCCCCACCAGCGGCCAGAGAGGGCTTGTAGGTCCTCGCCCCTCGCAAACCCTAATGAACCATAAAAAGAAAAAAAATGGTAAAAAATTACCCATATTTGTGTCGATGCGCAAAGTAAGATGGAAAATGTCTACTCTAGTGATTTTCGATAAATTAATAAATTAATTAGATAAAATTGGCCAAATTAAAAGACTCATGACTTAATTAGCATCCGTAAAATAGATTTAAAAGTTTTTTTTTGACACCTATCTTGACAAAATTAGCATGACTTTTCCATTGATCCAAAAACAATCTCACAGACTTTCACCGAGGGATAAAAATACCCATCATTAAATTCTTCGTCAATGCTAGTCAATGTGTCACATGAAGAGGCTACCAGTGCTGACGCTTACAAAAAAAAAATGCAATTGTTGAGCCAAAGGACGTCGTGGACACATTTGCAAAAATAAGACAACATCATTTCTCTAAAACATCACCACTTAATTCCTCTTAATTGGACCTAATCTACTTCACATACCACAACTAGTTTCTCCATAGAATAATAACATAAATGGTCCATGAATTTTGGTCAAATATACACTGTGATTCTTAGAATTTTAATTAATCTAATGTGACCCTTTGAATTTTAATCTAATGTGTAACGTGATCCCTAAAATTTTAATTTATACAATATAGTTCATAAACTTTTGGTACATCTTTAATATAATCTTTGGATTATATGAAAATATTCACTATTAACAAATAATAATTTAGGGGATATAGTACACATTATGCTAAAGTTTGATATAGTCCATGGACTACATTGAACATGCACAAAAAATTCGTGATATTATTTGACAAATTAAATATGCATGGATTAATTTGCATATTGGACAAAAATTGGGGGACCATTTTTTTTGTCATTTTCCTTTTCTCTACTAATATGATTTTTTTAAACACTATTGCAAGTCACGCTAGGCGTTACATTAATTCGCCGCAATGCGAAATTTAACGATAAACGTTTTTGTTCATCAAATAAGAAGTTGTGGATAGTTTCACGTCATCTGAGAAGTCAAGCGATCTTCGTTTCTATAGATGAAAAGTTCTAACCGTTCTCCAGCATTTTGCCAATGACTAAACAAGTTCAATACGACCATACGAAGACGGCCAAATGCGACCTGAAGACCCTCCTTTATCTGATTCAAGTGAGGTCACTGCGGAGAAATTTTATCCTTTTATGTAGAAAAGACTCTGCACCGATTAGCAACACAAAAACCTAGAGCTACCCGGAGAGATAGTGATGGGCCACTCAATATTCTAGCTACCCAATAGCCTGGAAACGAGTCTCGATTTGCCCATCATGGACTCTCTTCCCATGAGATTTGGGCGAGAAGTTGATATATCATCATGTTGTGTATAAGACAATGACTTCGAACCATCGTTTTTTATAAGATTCACTTGACACCATCATTTAGCCATCAACATTTACGAAAATAACTTGTAAGCTAGAGACCTCCTAGCCTCAGCAAAATTCACTTACAGCACCCCACTTTGGATTCACGGTCGAACCAGTCAGTCACCCGCCTGCTCCATCCAGAACCACAGTTACAAGGCTTGAATTGGAGCCTGCACCCGTTGCCGAGTCACTAACGTTGAGCATGGCATGAGAGAGAGAGAGAGAGTGCATGTGAAATTTTCTCCAGTTTGACATATGAGCTGTTGAATGGACCCAAGTACTTCAAAAGACGTCAAGAACTTCTGTCAGTTGTGATGTTGACGACCCTCTATTTATTCTCCTCCATCTTCCCTCGTCTCCTCATCTTCCGCAAACTCTTGCATTTTCTATGCAGACTCTCCCCTTTTGAAAGGGTTGAGTTTTAATCTCTTTTATACACAGTCCTGTTCTTCCCATCTCTCTTCTAATTTTGCTTCCGAGTGTGAGGTATGGAGGCGGTCATGATGAGGTTAAGTCAATTCCATACCAACAAAGCAAAGACATCTCATGAAACTCGTGTCGGTGCAGGGCAAAAGAGATGGTTTCTCTAGGATTCTTGGTGGTTGGCTTGCTCTCACTAATCGTGCCAGTAACCCGGGCCTATGGATATGGCGGCGGGTGGATGAATGCTCATGCCACCTTCTATGGAGGAAGCGATGCTTCCGGAACGATGGGTACGAGTTATCTGGAACAAGTTAATTTGAAAAACTCAAACGCTCAAGTCAACAAGTTAGGGATTTTACGTATTGATTGTTCAATCTCTTTCATCCCAAAAACACCAAACCAATATTCTTTCTTTTTCTTCTTTTTGTTGTTTGTGAATAGGAGGGGCTTGTGGGTACGGGAACTTGTACAGCCAAGGATACGGCACGAATACAGCTGCACTGAGCACTGCACTGTTCAACAATGGGTTGAGCTGCGGCGCGTGCTTTGAGCTCCGGTGCGTGAAAGACCGTCAATGGTGCCTCCCTGGCTCCATTGTCGTCACGGCAACCAATTTCTGCCCTCCGGGAGGGTGGTGCGACCCTCCTCAACTCCACTTCGACCTATCCCAGCCGGTCTTCCAGCACATCGCGCAGTACAGGGCCGGGATCGTCCCCGTGGTCTACCGAAGGTATAGCCTAGAAATTAATTGCTTCCTGTAATGAGATCTTATATGTGTGTACACAAATCATGCTACTTCACAGAGAGTAATAATTATAGTCGAATCTAGCAATAAATTACATAATATAGTTCTTTTTTAACTCGGCGCGTATTATGCAGTCATCTAGACAGTCAATTCATCGGGGTTCAAATTTCAACTTTCCCTAAGCAGAAGCAAATTTTTTGTGTTCTACATATGAAATGGTTCTACAATATAATATACTAAGAACCCTGTTTGGAGCCCCTACCCTTTATTTGTCAATTGGTGCAATTACTACCGAGGAGTTTAGACAGATGTTTCACTCAAATATTTGAATACTAATCCCTCCGCGCTTCCCTCACGACGGGTACTTCTTTGCAGAGTGAGGTGCAGGAGAAGCGGAGGGATCCGGTTCACCATCAACGGCCACTCTTACTTCAACCTCGTGCTCATAACCAATGTTGGCGGAGCCGGGGATGTGCACTCCGTGTCCATCAAAGGATCGAGGACCCGGTGGCAACCCATGTCAAGAAACTGGGGACAGAACTGGCAGAGCAACTCTTACCTAAATGGACAGAGCCTCTCTTTCCTAGTCACCACCAGCGATGGCCGGAGCGTCGTGTCCTACAACGTCGCCCCTTCTAGTTGGTCCTTTGGCCAGACTTATGCCGGAGGCCAATTCCGATACTAATTATCGAACCCGTGAATACAAATTTTTACTAGCACAAGTTGTGCACTACGAATTAAGTCGGAAAGTCCAACTTGGATCTGTACGTTCTTTTTTTTTTTTTTCTTTTTTTCCCTACGGCCTGTCGGTGATCGTTTCAAACCGAGCATGAATTTAATCAGCAAGTTGAAGTCGAAAGACTGAACTTTCTACAGAAGTGATGATTGAATCATCGTAGGGTCAGTATGCATGAGAGGAAAAGTCCTGGTCAAGTGTTTTTTTTTTCCTTTCTGAGTTTAGGCTGCTTCTGTAATCCAAAATGTCCTGCTGAATGGACAATAGCCCTCATTATTTTACTGGGCAATAAAATCATCTTGGCTTGTTAGTGTTCCATTATTTTTCCCTAAGAATATGGGATGTCAATCAAGAGTTTACCAGAAATTTGGCAACACATCTCATATAAAGTTAAAGTTATTTCGAAATCATGAATTGAGGACTATATGCGCTCCAATTACTTTACATTCGAGCACAAAGGAACTATATAAAGTCCCCGGCAGACCAGGGATAAGAATGACTAAGTTGGGTCTGAAGAATCTTGTAATCATCACGCAATCGACCTCATGACATGGCAGAAAGAGCCAGTTTCGGACACGGCCATTGATGTGAGGGAGAATTATAAACCCGGACCGCATATATTTAAGTCATGCCTAGATTGTCAATGGATCGTGCAAACTCGCGGCTTTAGTTAAGAGATGAAACAAAGATAGCCACCACACGCATCTTTGGCAAGATACATGGCAAGTTGAGCGAGTGCAAAGCATTTCTCAAACTTCAAAAATGATAGCTCGAAAAGTGAAGCATTCGACTCTTCCACTGAAACAGAAACCAATGTGCCATGTCTGCACTGAGTTGGACATAGCTGAAAACCTATCATCGACGAAGACATGGCTCAATTAATACAGGTGAAACAGGACTGAGAGACGCACACAGGAACCGATCTTAATGCATTTGCATGGTGCTTTACCTTCTTTAATTTAATGCATTTTCCTCTCGTGGGGGACCTCCTCTGAGAAGTGCTGCGTGTATACTTCCATTGCAGTACAGTGATCGACTTTGTTTTTTTCGTCAATGGGAAACGAAAGATGTACAGATGTAGAGTGATTGATTATCAGTATCATTTCTAGCGAAAGAAGTTTTTTATTTTTTCGAATCAGGAAGTGTCTGGTCTTATTTTGTGAGTTAGCAAATTGAAATGCGTAATGAAACAGTTACTTCCATTTCATCTTTTCCACATCTTACTCGTACAAAAATGTCCGGTTCTTCTTTGTTTCACTTCACTCCCGAGTACCCTCTCAGTTAACTTCGGTTGTCGGCAGATATTTGTCCTTAGAATCACAAAAATTCGCAAAGCCAAGACCCAATCATTCTTGCTTTGCAGTGCCGTACCAACGATATTGGTTTGGCACTGTAGCTCGTGGACCCAATCACCGAACGCTGGAGTTTCACAATGACCGGGAAATCCAGCGATAAAAAGGTCACGTCCTCTTTTATAAAGTTAGGGATTTGAGCTGTATTGTGAGCAAACTTCTGGCCAGTTTGTGCCTTGGATGTGTACCATATCGTATGGAAAGACTTCTTAACTGTAGACATGCAGCTCATGAATGAAGTGTGTAGTTATGACTCAAATCGAACATATCATTCATGAGTATTAAAACATTGTAACGTTTAGAGAGATAGTTGAACTATTCGCCCCTCCCCCACCATTTTTTCACTTATAAAAAAAGGCTCCTCATGTATAGTGTCGCCTTTCCTAACAAATAAACACAGATAAATAAGATTAATCCTAGGTCGAATATGGATTTCGCAGGATAGCTCTGCTATTGACAATAGGGAATCACGTGTTCCGACACACATACAATGCTCGGATCATACAAATTGAAATTTCATGGCATCAGCACAGTTTTGTCATTTCAAAACTAATGTGTGCTTGCATAAAGCAATGATTGACAAGTGGGCTTCACCGCATTGCAAAACCATATCATCGCATGTAATTCATGAGCATTTTCAACTGAATATGATGAATGTTCGTAAGCCCAAAGTTTTTGCCAGATTGTCAATGTCAAAGGTATACAATGTTTTATTAGTTGAATGTGTGGTTTAATATTTGTTTGTTTTAATACTCCAAACCATATGATAGCACCCAATTTTTTCGATTCGGCAGTTCGATCTATGATTTCTCATGGAGAGGCGGTGGTTTATCCTGTGGCGGATGTCAGCAGTTCGAATCCGCTTATCTCCAACTCGTGAACTTAGTCGATAGAACCCTCCCCTGGGGACGTCGGGAAGTAAGGTAAATAGCCTTTCTTCTTTTTGAGCTAGCATTATTCCGAACTTCTTCTTCTACCGCGATTGCCCCATAACCTCGGAGATAGCCTGGTCGTTATCATAGCCTAGTCGTTATCGGCTTTCCCCAGTTCTGAGTGTGCTTTCTCTATTAATAACCTCACATTTAGGACTTTGGCATAAGCATGAATATATATGTAATTGGAGAATGCAAATAAGGGTCTAAAAAAATTGAACATGTGACTTGTTACTCTGATACCATGTAAAATTTTATGAAACTCTTACCAATTGTTATATAAATTTAAGTTATTAGATAAAGTAATAATTATAATATTTTTATATTCTAGCAGGAGCAACTTCCTAGTGGCATGTTAAGCAAGTGCGGGTTGATTTGCAGGGAGCAAAGACCTTTTGGGTGAGACAAGGGAATTGAATGAACGGATGAGTGGTAGGTCCTCCGAGGGATCTCACTTTGTAAATGAGATGTGAAGCAGCATTCACGATGTGCATACATTACGCCCTTCACTTGTCTGTCGACAGCTCGTGTTTCCGGTCGGTCAACATCGACCGCGCGAGATTTTAACACAGGCCGGAAGAGATCAATCCATCGATGGAAATGCGTGGCTCCATCCTTAATAGCTAGTAATAGACAGTAAGATGATCAATGAATAATCCGTTCTTGAACAAAATTATAAGTAAAGATGAGGAGGGTCATATAAGAATTTGACGCTTCAATTTTGATTTACTTTTGCTGCGAAGAGTTTGAAGACGTCTTTGCAAGTAATAATTTGACTTGTGCTGGAACACTTGAGAAGCTAATGCGCACTATAAATATAATTAAGATTCATTTACCGAGTTAGGTGCTATTTGAGCACGCGGTTTCTTGCAGCGTAAAAATGAATTATCATTTAATTTTATGTCGAGGGAACCATCTTAGATACTTAACTTTAGATTATGAAATGAAAGGGATAAATTTTAGTCAAAACTTAGGATGATTGTGCTGACCATTAACCTCAATTTTTCATGATTCAACTTTGCATTACAGAAAAGTAATAATAATAATAAAGGATCGCATTGCCTACATTAATCAAATAGATTGATCAATTACGTCCCAATTGAATTTTGATCAGGTGAACTCCATGATAGGACCCTTGACACCAGTCCACTTCTTAAGTTAGGTATGATGCAGAATAAATGATTTTTTGTTATTTCCTTTTTCATTTTACTTCTGTCCTACCTCTTTGCTAACTTATGTTGTGGATAATCATTCATTTTCTTTTACTTAAGAAAGTCGTACAAATTTATGACATTTTGTAGGACAAAGTCCATCTTTGCCATAAAAGGTTGAACAAATTTGGTTATGCTTAATCATATATTGTTTTAAGTATGAAGTGAATTGTTTCGCTAAGCTTAGCTTACGTATGTATATACGTACATTATCATATAATATTCATTGTGGAAGTCTTGTAGAACTGTACAACGTAAGGAGGAAATGAAATGGGTACGAAAAAGAAGAAGAAAATTATAATTTATTATTTTCCGTAGAAATAATCTAATAACTGTTCCTTTCAATTATCAAACCGTATTAAGAATACAACGTAGGGTTGTGGTCATTATGACATACCAATATCGATAGAGTACTTGGCTATAGTTGAATATAGTATATATCATAATAGATGGATTTATGTACACGAACTTCTGGAATTTCATGCAGTAGTCTCCTATACGGCTACTTTCATAGTAGACGGGATGCTTATCACGTCTTTCAAAGAGTATTCAAATTTTCGAATTAAAAATAGTGTATTTCTACATTAACAAAAGGGTTTCCCACATAAGATTTGAAAACTCTTAATTACAACTAGAGAATAGTCGTTGACTAATTTAATCACACTAATAATCTCACATTGATCAAGCTTCATTCATCATCGTCACGCTAATGATTATCATCTTTGAAACAATCTATACACCCCATGAAGTTTAAGCAATTAGACCTAAATGAAACAAATTAAATTACCGAACACCGGTCGAGAAGCATGAACTTACATTGAGATCGTGCTTTACAATTATCATTAAATGTATTACTCATTTGAAATTTAAATATAATTGGAGGAAAGATAACAAAAGAGAATTTGACCATGGCCACATCTAAAATCCCAAAGAATGAAACTTTCTGGATACAACATCAAAAAAATAATAGGCATGCAAGATCTTCGTCTTTTGCTCGCTCCGCGTATTATAGAGTATATAATTCCAATGATATCTACACAATTGAGAAATGTGTATACGGCTATTCTTAATCCAATGTGAGAATAATAACTTGTTTTGGACCACGAAAAATAAATAATTAAAATTATTGTGGAGTCCATTCTTTTAAGAGTTTGTGATTCACATCATACTATTATTCTAACGGTGACTTAAGAGCTATCATATATATACTTCAAAGGATTCTAACGGTGACTGAAAAGTTATTGTATATACAAAACTCATCTGCACTTTATGATATATATACTTCAAAGGATTAACAATGAATAAATAAGATAGGAAATATTTTATAGATACCAAAAGTCTTCTTCATTTGCGCCTTTCTGACAGCGAAAAGGAACGACAAAGGGCAATTCGGGGAAATCTAGAGGAGCAAACCCTAATTTGTCCAACGTTAATTGTCTTGCGCGAAAGGCTGAAGCGTTGTGGTGGGGCTATCCCACAACCTCCTGATAAATCTTAAGGTAGCTGCCTGAGGAAAAGAGGAAAAACAAGCAGTAGGTGGGCACTTAATTCAGTTGCCGTGGATGGTCAGGTCGGTGTATGCAGCACTTCCGGCACGTTCCCCCGGAGGCACGCACCTGCATCGGTCGCAGAACGTCCTGCACGCCCTGCTTCCACCTCTGGTCACTGAGGGGGATGGATGAAACATGCCATTAATTGAACCATACCATGAATTTAGAAGAGTCGAACTAGGAACTGGCGGGAGCCGGCGTAACGTAAGCCAACCACCCCAATCGGACCGAGGCCCGACAAACCGGGCAATGCAGGGTTCTCCAATTCGAGAGCCATTGCTTGATGCAACCTTCGTGGTACCAATGTTTGCACGTCTTGAGCACGCAACACTCCTCTCCTTCCCGAAAGCTCTCCAGGCAAATCGGGCACCCGTGGACATCGAGCTTCTCTGGATCGACACGATGCCGCTCGACAACGCGGTCAAAGAGAGCCCGAGTATTGCGGCGGCGGCACCAGATACAGGAAAAGAGGACGCAGAACAGGAAGAAGATGTACATGAGAAGGCCGCCTGCTAGCCACTTCAGGAACAACGGTGACTGCATGAAAGGAAGAGGAGGCGACGGAGAGGGCGAGGGAAGCATGATGTGTTCGTTTGTTCTTTGCGTTGGAAGAGAACCGGTTTGCGCATTCGAGCTTAGATGGAATACGATATTGTGGGTTGTCCCACCTGCTTCGGTCTTCTTTGGGGAGATAAAGATCGCAGTCGGATTAGAAATTAATGTGATGAGAGTCTTAAATTAGTGGCGTTGGACGGTGGAAGTCCCCTTGCTAAGTAATGCTAATGTAGGCATGCAAATAGCAATAGTCGTTTGACTAACGAACGCTATCCTCGATGATTCCGACGATATTCGCAATGTATGTTTACGTCAGAAGAATAACAACGAATTCATACGCACATATTCATACGTCCCTTTCTTACGGTCAAAAAGCTAAACGTGGTGCACTACTCCGATAATAGAAATTTCGGAAGGTTCCTTTCGTTTGTAATTTCGACGTATTTGGTGAACATTCTAGGATTTTAGAGAGAACGGGAGAGAGAATCAGTAAAGATCGCGTGGTTACTCAATTGTTTATACTTTATTAGAGTATGTCATTTATAAAAGGAAGGTAGCTATTTTAGATAATGACAAACTATTAAATAATATCCCTAATATCTACTAGTACCTCTAATAAAATTCCCTAAATGGGAAATTTTTGACCTCCATAAATATACTTCATCAGAATTTCCATCTCTCCTTCGAAACTTGCTCACGAGTCTTAATGTAGCTGACTGAGGATAACAATCAAAGCACTTCGTGGACACTTGATTCATCAGTTGCCGTGGATGGTCAGGTCGGTGTATGCAGCACTTCTCGCACATCCCTCAGTTCACGTACGTCCCCCGGGAGGCACGCACTTGGGTCGGCCGCAGCAAGTCGTGCACGCCCACTTCTTGGAGTGGAGCTTGCACCTCTGCTCGCAGAGGGGGATGCAATCTGCAGGGGCACACCACTACTATGAATGAAGAAACTCTGTTTCGTTAGCGCCGGCGCTGTTAATACAGTGATTTGCACAAAGATAACTATCCTGACCAAGACATTCTAGATGGTCGTACAATCGACGTTGGTTGTGAGGATGACATATTCGTAGACGCGAAGCTGCTCGAATGAAATCTTATCTTCGATTACAAGTTAGTCTGATCGTTATGTGTATGCTTTTGCTGGCCCATGGGCCTTTTTTGTCCTTTTGACAAACGAAGCTACGTCCTTTTTATGTCGACATGACCTTTTGATTGTCCTGCAATGCGAGCCTTCTCTGGCGTGTTACCTCCCGCCGGAAGAATCCAGATCATCTCCTCTTCTGTCTGGTAGACAGAGAATAGTCCTGTCTCTCTCGCAGGAGAGCTCCCTCTGCTTGAATGGCAGCCTGTCAATCCAAAAAATGTTTTCCTAACCCTGACCATTGCCTTCCCCATCACCCTCTTCGCCCTGTCATGAAACCCTAGCTCTCCCTTACCAAAATGGGGGTAGCAAATCCCACGAACCTTAAACCCTAACCCTAAATTCTATTCCCACTTTTCTCATAACCCACCTAAACCCTAACCGAGCTCTTCTCATATCGATAGAACCCCACCCCATGAATACCCAACAAAGAATCCTTCACTGGGATCCCTTTTCATAACACATCAGGCACCTTCTCCTGAAATCCAATCAAACACCCACAGAAAAAACCCAGCCCCGACTTGCCTAGTTTTTCCATCAAACACCACCTATCCTAGTTTCACACAACACTGGAATGAGCTTCCCATTAAAAGCTCTTCTGCAACAACACGTGCATTGGGAGGAGTGCCATGGAGGAGCCTGATGAGACAGATATTCGGGTGGCTGCTCTTGCCGCAAGCTGGGAGGTCTTTGGGCGCAACGAAAGATCATAGCTGTAGATGGAGCCATATCTGCAGAAAAGATAAGAGAGTGTAAGCTATCTTTAATAGGCCAGCTATATAAAAACCCAAAGGTTAATGTTCAGGCATTCCAAAATACAATGCGGAAGGCTTGGAGGATGGATAATGTGGAGATTAATCTAATTGCTCCTGGCATTTTTGAGTTCAAATTCTGGTCTGTAGAAGATAGAGCTAAAGTGCTAGAACAAGGTCCATGGTCTTTTGCTAATCATCTTTTAATGCTGAAAGCTTGGGAGCCTGATACGCCTCCAGTGTGCTATGATTTCACTGTATGTGACTTCTGGGTGCATATTTACGGATTGCCGACTGAGTGGCTGACTGAAAGTGTGATTTGTAAGGTGGCTAATGAGATAGGAAGGGTCTCAGCTACTAGAATAAAATCAAAAGGCTATACAGGCCAAAAAATAGGTAAGGCTAAAGTGGCCTTGAACATTGCAGCCCCTCTCCTACAGGGCTCAATTTTTAGTAACAAAGGGAAAAAGCTGTGGATAGAGTTTCGATATGAAAGACTCCCTCACTTATGTTATTTTTGTGGCAAAATGGGTCATTATGCCCAGCACTGCGGAGATCACCCAGCTCATGGAGAACGACTAGAAGACACCAAAAATTTCCCATATGGTTCATGGCTAAAAACAGAAGCAAATGAATTCAGTCCTTATTGGGAGATCTTCTATGGGAAGGAGGTTGAGGAGAAATTAGAAGAAGAGGTAATACCTGAGACACCGAGGGAGTTGGGATAGATTGTTGTATATGAGGGAGGTACTGTAGAGGACAATGGGTACGTAAATGCTGAAAGAGGGAAGGAGATTCGAGTGGAACTCCCTGAACATGACAATGATGAAAACATGATGCTGGACCCATACTGTGATCAAAACAGTGGTAAAGAGATACAGATTACAGATGGAGCATGTGTTCCAGTAGGTGCTGATCTTATTGAAAAAGGCAGAAGCTCAACTGTTAGAGCAGGGAAGAGGAAGAAAAGATTTGCACCATATGAACTGCAAAAATCCAGTTTGGAAATGCTAGATGAAACTCAATTACTAGAAACACAGGTGTACACTGCTGAAGAAGCATATCAACTGGCTTTGGTGGCTAGCCCTAATAAGCCACCGGGTTACCAATGAAGGCTATAGTTTGGAATTGTCAAGGTTTGGGCTCTCCCTTGACAATTCAAGCACTTCGAACCCTAATGGTTCAAGAAAAGCCCAACTTGCTATGTTTATTTGAAACAAAAAACAAGGATGAAATGGTGAGGAAAGTACAGCGGAGACTAAAGTTCCAGGAGTATTTTATAATAAACCCTAATGGGCTAGCTGGGGGAATAGCAATATTATGGAATGAGCAGATCACTGTGGATGTTTTAGCAAGCTCCCAACATGTAATTGATGTTATTTGTGGATTGAGAGAGACAAACCAAATTATGCATATTACTTTCATCCATGCTCCCATAGACTTCCAGCAAAGACTAGCATTATGGGATCATATTCGGATTACTGCTCAGAACATACATGAACCTTGGTTATGCATTGGAAATTTTTTCGAGGTATTATATAGTTGGGAAAAAGTTGGAGTTAGAAGGGCGGAGAACTATAGAATGAATGCTTTCCATGACTTTTTAAACGCATGCTCCTTAATGGACATAGAGAGTAAGGGATGCTCTTTTACCTGGACAAACAATCGAGACGGAGATGCATTGGTCAAAGAACGTCTTGATAGGGAAATATGCACTGCTGGAGGCTTGAGTTTCCAGCTGCGATTGTCTACGCGTTGCCTGCCATTGGGTCAGATCATTGCTCATTGTTACTAGAATTATGTCCAGAAGAAAAGAAAAGAAAGAAGAGTTTCAGATATAAGGTTTATTGGACAAAGGATGAGGAGTATGATCGGGTGGTGACTAATTCTTGGCTCTTTACTCAAGGCCAGTTTCCCGATATAGCAGTTAAATTAAGGAATGTGGCTGGGAGTCTAACAGCTTGGAGTAAAAGGAGGTTTCCTAATGGAAGAAAGCAGATTGCTCGACTGAAAGCAGAAATCCAAGAAATAACTAACAGCCATAATCTAAATGGAGAAAAGGACAGACTTGAAAAGTTGAAAAAGGAAGTGGAAACGTTGTGGAGACATGAGGAGATGTACTGGGGGATAAGATCACGCATTAACTGGCTGAAATGGGAAGACAGAAATACTAAATTCTTCCATGCAACAGTGCTGCAAAGGAGGCAAAGGAACAAGATAGTGATGCTGAAGAATAATAGAGATGAATGGTGTAGACAGCCCACCCAGCTGAAGAGGATGGTTGAACTATTCTTTCAGGATTTATATAAAACAGAGGGAACCAGAGATGTGGCACCAGTCCTAGCTCAATCCCATGCAATGTAAGTGAGGAGATCAATGAAGATTTAAACAGAGAAGTGACAAGGGAGGAAGTAAACCAAGCTACATCTCAATTGGGACTACTTAAAGCCCCAGGCCCAGATGCCCTCAATGGTAAATTCTTTAGACACCACTGGACTGAGATTAAAGAAGATGTGTTTCAGGAAGTAAAATTGTTTTTCAGAACAGGATACCTCAACCCTGAGCTAAATATGACATATATAACCCTGATTCCTAAAATGGCTAATCCAGAAAAGCTGGACCAATACCGACCCATTAGTCTTTGCAATTTCATCTATAAGATTATTTCGAAGAATATGGCAAACAGAATCAAGAAATGGTTACCTGCTCTAATAGAGGAAGAACATAGTGCATTTATTGGAGGGCGTCAAATTCAGGATAACATTTTTATTGTCCAAGAGGTACTCCATCAGCTGCGAACCAGAAAAAGAAGAAGGAATTTCAGTGCGGTTATGAAAGTAGATATGAAGAAGGCTTATGATCGCGTGGAATGGGATTTCCTGAAGGAGAGTATGTTGAGAATGGGGTTCTCTAAAGTGTGGGTGTCTAGAGTAATGACTTGCATATCTACAGTTTCGTACAGTGTCTTAGTAAATGGAGAACCTCTGCCTTTCTTTTAGCCTACCCGTGGAATTAGGCAAGGCGACCCTCTCTCCCCCTATCTATTCATCATATTGGCTAACTCCCTAATATTACTAAAACAAGCAGTAGTGCAAGGCAGCATTAAAGGTATTAAACTCAGTCGGACATGTCCAGCTATCTCGCACTTACTTTTTGCTGACGATCTAATTCTTTTCCTTGATGGGAAGATTGTGGAGTGCCAAAATGTAGCAGGAGTGCTGAACCAATACTGCTACGCCTCTGGACAAACAATAAACTTGAACAAGTCAGGTATTTATTTCAGCAAGGACTGCCCAGAAAACTTGCGTAGAAACATCTCATATGAAATGAGGGTGCCTGAAATTAACAAAACAGGGAAGTATCTAGGGATTCCATCCGACTGGGGAACCACAAAGAAAGATATGTTTTCATGGATCCTAGATAGAGTTAACTGGAAATTAGAGGGGTGGAAAGAAAATCTGCTTTCCAAGTCAGGGAAAGAGATCCTCTTAAAGGCGGTGGTTCAGGCTCTTCCCCAATATGCCATGTCCATCTTCAAAATCCCAGTGTCCATTTGTCGAACAATTGAAAGAAAAGTGGCTGATTTCTAGTGGAAGAATGTTGAAACTCAAAAGGGTTTACACTGGAAGAATTGGGCTACTCTTAAAAGGTGCAAGGATGAAGGAGGTTTGGGTTTCCGAGATCTTATGGATTTTAATCAAGCTATGCTGAATAAACAGGCTTGGAGATTACTACACAATCAAACATCGCTGTGGGGAAAAAATTTCAAGGGCCTCTATTTTCCTAACTCAGATTTCCTACATGTAAGTAAGGGCTATAAACCATCATGGGGATGGCAAAGCTTACTATATGGCCAGAGTGTATTCAGTAAATCTTCTAGATGGGTTGTTGGTAACGGCAGGAAAATAAACATTCGCGAAGATAGATGGTTGCCGCGGGGAGTGTTAGGAGGTCCTGCAAACAGAACTGACCCCATCTATGTTTATGAGCTAATGGTAGGGGAGGAGTCTAAATGGAATGAGCCTAAGGTGATAGAAAGCTTTGATGAAGATACAGCAAACGAAATATTAGCTATTCACCTAACCCCCCAAAACCAAGAAGACAAGCTGATATGGGAGCATACTAGAACAGGACATTTCACTGTGAAAAGTGCATACAACCAGCTCAGAGTCAAACAAGAAACACAGACACAGAACTTTCCTTCGTCCTCTTACCAAACCCCTAGAGAACTCTGGTTGTGCATATGGAAAGCAAACATTCAACCAAAAGTACGCCATTTTTTATGGCAAATCAGCCACAACGCAATCGCTACCAAAGAAAATCTCCTCAGAAGGAAAATTGTACCTGATAGCACTTGTTCGATTTGCAAAAGAGCCTCGAAATCTATCGAACATCTCCTCCTCATGTGCCCCTGGACGAAGCAGATATGGCAGGACCCATCAGTGAACATAAAGTTACATACTTTCAACGTGAACCGTATCGATGACTGGCTGGTTAACGTTTCACATACCTTAGTCGATTTCGATTTCCTTGCTTTAATACTATGGCATATTTGGAAAGCAAGAAATGAAGCGATCTTCCGAGGCAGAGCAGTTGATCCACAGCAAGTGCTCCTCCTAGCCAAAGCAGAAGAGGAGAGTCTGAGAAGATGGCCACAAAGCAGCAATGGAAAGGCAAAAGCTCGAGAAGCATTACCTGCTAAGTGGAAACCTCCATCGCCGAGGACCCTCAAGATCAACGCGGACGGATCGTACGATCCGACAACCGGGGAAGGAGCGGTGGTCGGAGTGTGCCACGACAACAGGGGCTTCCTAATCGGCGAAGTAGCCTGCTCGGTGCGAGTGTCTTCTTCTCTCCAGGCAGAGGCAGCAGCGGTGGTACAAACCCTAAAGCACTTCCACCATCTGCACGAACAAAAGTTGATCCTTGAGATAGATAGTTCTGAGATAGTGCGGTTGATCTGCACACCAACAGATTAGATAAGCTGGGAAGTTCTCTCTATCATTTCGGAAGCCCAAGCCCACGCCCGACTGTTTTCCCAACTGCAAGTCATCTATTGCCCCCGCGAGAGCAATAGGCTTGCGGATTAGGCCGCAAAGGCCCAGCGACTAAGGCAGCTACCCAGTTCTTGAGTTCTTTATCCTCCGTCTACTATGTTAGATATTATATGTGCTGAAATCAGCTCCATTTTCATCCGAACTCCTGATTAAGTGAAATTTATAAGAATGTTATTTCGATCAAAAAAAAAAAAAACTCCCGCCGAAGGTTTTTCTGGTGCGTGAGCTGGAGCCTTGGTTGATATAAAAGTCCAAATTTCTGAAGGCCTAAAATTTACATGGGAAGAAACCATTGTTCAAAGATCAAAATAAGAAATGACGATTAATGAGTTGAGAGGCTGCTCCATTATGACGAAATCTCTTCAGCATTCATTCATACTTTTTGTATGTGTCTTACCTTCTTTACACACCGAGCCATCTCTGCCTTTTCAAAGTTGTTTGAAATAGCATTTACCTTTTTCTTTTTCATTCTATGCCTAAGAGAACTAAGACCAGGTGCATTAATATCGTATTCATCTAAGTTTTATTGTCCTTCTACAACTCTGAATAACTTCACCGATTTCCCATTGGTGCAAAGGCTATTATGCTCTTCGGATTGCTAATATTGACGTGGATGGAGCATCTATATTAATTCAAGGCATCTGAGGCTAAGGCTATTGAGATCAATCTTGAAAGATGATGGATACCAGCTATAACCCAGTAAAAGAGTGATACGGATCTTGAGCTAGTAGTCCACCGCATGAGTCTTGTGATATTACAGGGACATCTTCCTCATGTTCATCTTGTGAGAGATCATCTCCATGATATTCACTGAGGGCGTGTCTTATTTGATGGCATACATCAGAAAATTCATGCTCAGAATAGTACCATATAGATTTATCATATGGCCCCATTTCTGAAGGGATTGTTTTATTGTACTCGTATAGGATTCTTTGGAAACTCTTGAAATTTTTCGAAAATCTGACAAGCCCAAGCATAGAGTATCTTGTAAATTTTAATTATGCCAGATTGAGACATAAAGGTAGAAACTTCTACTTGGGTTGAGATTTTGTGAAGTTCTCCACTAAATCTTAAGAACATCCATGACTTGTGAAACAAAATAATTGTGTGTATTTTTGGGTTAATTCTGCATACCCGAGCTCCACTTGGAAGTCCAATCATCATGCCCTCGAGGGTTGAACCAAGATAGAAACTCTCCCAAATGTTCAAAATAATATGGTTCACGACGAATAATCTTGTTGTTAATGAGATGCATTTTAGCTGTGAAAAAAATTCTATGGCTATTGTATGCATGACTAGTAGATACTAAAGAAACCATTTGAGCTATTCAGGAAATGGGTCATCATAAGAAGTTGTGACATAGTTTATGAATGGATATTTGGAATATAGTCATAATGATCTCAAACATTAACGCTTGATATCTGGAAAAAAAAAAAACTTTCGCTAACATACACAAAGCAATTTAGTCAGGTTTTTTGAATGAATGTTGCATTCAATCAAATTTGAGAATTCAAGTGGATATTCTCTGCTCTGTCACTTAGAAAGGTTGGTTGAGCTTGAACCTGACATCTTGGCCTAAATACGCACATTTTGATGGATATAGGTTGGTATGGACAAGAAATTTATAAGCACATTCTTCTTTCTTGCAATATGTTTTGTTTTAAAAGAGTATTTTTTAAAACCATTAAACTCAATTGAGAAATTGAGGATAATCGATTGTATTCAATTTGAATTTGAACATCTCAAGGAACGGGGACATGTCCATTTTTACCAAGAGAAAATAAATAATAAGACGAAATTCAAATTTCTTAATTTCATACTTAAGAGCTAAAAAAAATTAAAGATAGAATGATAACGGATCTTTACCTGAGAGAAACTTTCGTTTTCGTCTCTTAGGAAGGATTTTGTTAGGAAAATTACTGCATCTGTTGGAAGGATTTTGTTACCGTCAGAAGGAATTGTAAAGGAGGCAGGGAATGCCTTTTTTCCTTGAACCATTGAACCCCTTTTATTGCCAACATTAAAAGGAAATCCATGGGAGAATGGCAAGAAGCGTTTATCTAGGGGAGAGGAAGAAACCGCAGAGAAAATACAAGCTGCTCGGCCAGAAAAACAGAGTGAGCAACGATAAGAAATCATCGAGAGAGAGGGATACGAAACAATTACCAGCAAAGCCAAAGACCTCTTTAGCCGTGGTCGCCATTGTATTACTGAGCAAGGAAGATGGCCATTGTCTTATGATGGAAGGAAGGAGGGAGGAAGGAGGCAAACCGTTGCAATGAATTTGGGCTCGAATAAGGCAAAAAAATTGGAATATTGTTACGGTCACCATCATCTCAGGATGGCCAAAAGTCACGGTCGAGTGAATATCTTGCTTTTGTCCGCTCTCATACCTCTCCCATTTTTGTCACGGTCAAGTGAATATCAGAACCACAAGAACCGTCTTCATTTTGTCATTCAAAAAATAGCCTATGGGACGCTTTTAACAGAACACAGATCGCTGGCTCGTTGCCCATGTAGCGACGTGCAGTCTATCTTTTTGAGGATGATCCTACGAATAAATCATTGTATTGATCGGTATCATAAGTTTAAAGGGATTCTGTCTTTAAGTGTGTGTATTGTTTATGTGGCTCGATACACATTATAGTTTTGTTCTCAATTGACTTGAAGAACTATATGCCCATGTTACATATTTGTAATCCATGGATTCTCTATCTACTATGCAAAAGCAACAGCGTGTACACGAGAGTGGATATAAGATTACTTTAGGGTGATTTTACTTACCTTATGGGTATGTTGTGTATGACCAAACACACATTTACCATCTTCTAAAAGTTCATGCTTATTAACTGGTATCTTCCTCGCAATTTGCTAAAAGTTCATTCGTCTGCTTGAAGACGGTTTTGCGAATAAGGAGCTCCTCCAAATCCATCCATCCACCGTGTCCCAACACCACTCCCTTCGCAATCGACATCGCCAAACCCTTCGTCTACGGCGTCACCTCATGCGTCCTCCTCTTCATGGTCTCTCTCGCTCATGCATCTGTGGCACAAAGTCATCCTTGACACCACGTGTGACGTCGCTCCTGATGCCACAGCCACCACCACCAAAGCTGATAAGCTCAAGGCCGTGGCTGAGCGGCTCCACGACGGTCACGTTCCTCCCACTCAAGGAGCGGCACTTCGCCGACCGACCCACCCACCGTGGGCCACACTTGGTTCATGATCTTCCTCTACGAAACAAGCATTGAGGGCCAATCCCAGCACCTGCACTTACTGGTCCGATGGCTCAAAACGCCGGGTGCTATGCTTCAGGGGACACGACATGCATGATGGCTCGTGGAACTACTTTGCCCTCACATGGCCTGAGGCCCTCCAACGCAATGCCACCGTCATTAGCGGCCTGTCTTTCCTGTCGTACAACCACTAAGGATGCGTTTGGTAACGTTTCTGTTTCAAGAAACAGTTTTTTTATAGAAATACTTTTTTTGAGAACCACTCCCCGAAACAATTTTTGAGTAAATAAAGTGTTTGGTAACTACACAAAATTTCTATTCTTGGAATAGAAAAAGAATAAAAATACGTTTGGTTTGATTTCTAAATTTTTTATTGAGACACTAAATTCAAATATATTTTTTAAGAAACGGATGCGCCACCGTCACCCAAAAAAATGAAAAATATAAACTAAATTACATTTTAATAAAAAAAATTTAATTTTTTTAAAAAAAGGAGATAATGTTTAATTTTTTATTTTTTATTTTTTTTTGAAAATTTGAAAATTAAATTAACTTAAATTTGAAAATTAAATAAAATTTAATTAATTTAGAATTTAATTTTCTATAAAAATAAAAATTAAAAAAATTAAAATTTAATTTTTTAAAAGAACTAAAAACTAAAAATTTAATTTTTTAACATTTAAAATTTAAAAATACGTCTTAAAGGATATATTAAAAAAATGGATTAGGTAAAATTTTTAAAGTGTAAATTTAAAATTAAAATGTAATTTATTTTATTTTTAAAATTTAAATTTAAATTTTTAAAAAATAAAATGTTAAAATTTCTAAAATTTTTCGAAATTAAATTTATTTAAATTATTTTAAAAATTCAATTAAATTAAAATTTTAAGCAATTCTTATTAAACTATTTTAAAAATTTTAAATTTAGTTTTTATAAAAAAGTTTAATTTAAAACAATATTTTTAATTTAAGAGTGTTCGCAGGAGGTAGCTGCGGCAATAAATTTTTTTTGAGAGTTTTTGTTCTTTTTGTTTCTCAAAAGTGTTTCAAAAACAGAAAAACAAGTTTTTTTTACTTCTTATTTCTATTCCAAATCTGTTCCAGGAACAAAAAAACAGATTTGGAACAAAAATGTAACCAAACGCGTTTCTGTTCTTTTTTTGTTCCTTAGAACAAAAAAACAGAAATTTATGTTCCAGGGAACAGAAATAAGTTTTACCAAACAGGCCCTAAGACTCCGACAATACACGGCACAGACTGTCAACGGTATTCCGGTTCTTGGCGTAGCATCCAGGGGATGGTTGCTGCCGCGAGCCCAAGCAGTGGGTGAGGTACCACTAGGATGAGCTCCGGGCCGAGGTGGCCTCGTGGCTGAGCAAGTTGATAGAGGCGACGTTCAGGAGGCCACCGTCCAAAGAAACGTTTGATAAAATCAAG
The DNA here is from genome assembly GCA_019926035.1 of Melaleuca alternifolia. Classification (NCBI taxonomy): domain Eukaryota; kingdom Viridiplantae; phylum Streptophyta; class Magnoliopsida; order Myrtales; family Myrtaceae; genus Melaleuca; species Melaleuca alternifolia. The sequence continues at coordinate 786,062 of JAGKPW010002416.1, read as the reverse complement.
GAGGAGAGCCCGGTTAGTTTCGAGGACGCTGTGGTGATGAGGCACAACAAAGGAGGTATGTCTAGGGAGAGGAGGCTCGAGGCCTTCCAATTTTTTAGGTGCAGTGTGAGGAGATATTGCAACTTGAGCGCGGAAGTTCATGGTGCTGGTAAGAACGGTAATGCGATAAGTTCCACGTCGTTGATGAGGCGAGAAGCGAGGTCGTTCAAGAACGAGTTGGCGGTGGTCGGCATTTTCCAGAGGGAGTGCGGTAAGGTCGAAGTTGTCAGCTCACGGTGCCTCACTCCGACGATTTCAGTTTCTGTGACCAGATCGGTCCATAAGACCCGAATTAATCTTTGTCTGAATTAGTGTAGTGTGACTACTGTTTAACACTCGCTAATAATTTAAACTTGCCATTCTGACATATCGAAGAAAAAAATCTGGATCTTTTGTGTTAGATTCTTCTTATGTGAACTAAAGTATATTCCTTCTTATTCTTGAGTGTGAGTCGAATAATCTAGTTGGAAGGAGTCTTCGGATAGTCTACACCGATCCATTCCAATCGAATGAAACATTCACGGAATGCATGCACATGAGGCGTTGACACACCATGTTAGATGACAAACCAGAAATTCTAATCTGTGTAATGACCAATTACGGTTAAATAAGGTCCAATCCAATGCCATATACTTAGTACCTTGGTATCCACTTTTCGCACTTAGAGGCGTCAAAATAGGTGACTCAAGTTGGGTTAGGTCAGGCAGAAAAACTGTCCAACGACCCAAATCGACCCATTGACCCCACCCTACTCCACTACTAAAACATATAGATATTTATAAACAAGATTTTATATGATATACATGTAGTGTGTAAAAGGTAATTTTTTTTATTAATTTTATAAGGTTCTAGATAAGTTTCTGACTTTTTCTTTATTGCAATTTTTTTGAGTTGAAGTACCCGACATCTCTTAAAATCTATAAGTCAAATTAATTTGGCCGCATCATATTATATATTAATTTTCTCAATTTTCTAATTTTTCAAATTTGAAGAAAAAAAGAAGATTATAAGTAGAAGAAGATAAAACTAGAAAATAGTTGTCCACCCGAAAACATCCTACTTGAACCAGAAAACAAGTGAAAGGGATTGTGGGTGCATTGGGCTTTAGACCCATTACAAAGCCACATTCTATTGGACTTTATTGTTCGAACCCATATCAACCCATTTAGCAAAATTTAGCTAATCCGTATATGAGCCGCCTCATTATATATGAGTTAATAAATGAGTTTCAATTCATTTTGACACCTTTGGTAAACAGGGACATGATGGCTTGAGACACGGACGGATATATATTGTCATTTTCTTTAGGAGGACGTTGAAAAAGTTCAGCATTGTTTTAATAAATCCGCAAAATGATGTTACCATGATGTTACGTGAATTTGTATTATGAAGAAGAAATGTTCTAATAGGGCTTTTTAAAGTACGAGATTTTATAGAAATAATGTTTCCAATAACTAAATTATTACTACTGTATGTTATCTAACGGGAAATCACAAAATATTATTTTTTTTTACAGATATGACACCAAATTATCATATTTTGCGCATATAAATTATTATTGACACGTTACATTTTTAATGGACTAAATAAAAGACATAAATTAAATGTAAAATGGAAGTATTTCTACTTGAGCATAATACCACGAGCGTTCTATATGTGTATGATTCACTCCCAAAGTAATAGCATTTTTTATAAGCTTGATAAACGTGCTGAAAACGGAAGTTTTATTTAGAATCACATAATAGTTATATGACATGACAAACTGTCAATGAACAGTTACATGGGTGGCTATATTCAACACCTAGTAAAAGTTATCGATTCACCTGAATTTATAGAGTCAGTTGATGAATCGGTCTTAGGGTACTTAGTATGACATTTTTGTCTAAACATCCCCTAATGAAAGAAGGCGTTAAACTAAAGCCATATGAAGGCGGATTATGCTGAGCAGGAGCACTTGCCTGGCAATAAAAGTGCTGTCGCTGTTGGCCAACATGCACATTGAAAAGGGTCCACTGCCTTGGTGAAGGACAGCCACAAGAGAGCATCACCTCTCTTAGAATTTTGAAATTTCTCAGGAGTCCCGCAAATAAGATATTGTATAAAAGTAAGAAGTTCACATCATGAGTGTCTCAGTCACTGAAGAAACCGAGGGAAGAAAGGGCCCATATATATTTGAGCGGCTGAAATTCTTCTGTAACTACTTTGAACTGAACTTATCTCAACTGATAATGGAAGTTCAAGAAGATGGTTAAAGGGGTATTTTTATAGGTGAAAAGTGGGTTCAGCGACAGGGAGAGATGATCACACTGTACAACCCTTGGAAGACTTGTCGAGTGGTTAAACATTTGGTCCAAGTGATATTGACCAGAGAGAGCTCATGTCCATTCTTAAGAATTTGTAAAGTTAAAAGTTGAGACTTCTTGTGTAACAAGAAAGAAAACAGAAAAAGGAAGAAAGAGGGATAGCACGAAAAGTCAATAAGATCTTAAGTGCATCACGTGATTTGGTGGCCCATGAACAGCTCATGGTTTGTTGCCTGTCAATGCAAACTGGTAGATCGAAGTTTCCCTTGTCCTAAAGCGACCACAAATATCTGAGGTTCTCTTATCAACTGCGGCATCTGTCAATGAAAGAACAATGAAACTATCTATTATCTTGATTTTTTATTTGATCGATCCTGCATATTGATTGAATCAAAGACATGGAGTCCCGTCTTGATTCGGACGACACACCGCTCGCATTGAGTATGTTCTGTGGCAACGAAAATCTGGACCGGTTTATACCAGAGAGATGCGGGTGTTTTTTTCTTTTTCAGGGATAGGTGAATTTCATTATCATTTGTCCAGATTAGCCTTCCACGTTTCGTTCATGTGCCACCCTCTTTAGCTTTCTCGAAGGAAAGAAACTTACCATGGCAAGTAAAGGCAAACTTGACCAGTTTTTAGCAGCTTCAGCTTCTAAGCCGCATGAATCCATGAAACGCATAAGTTATGTATCCGCAGATTGTGATATACGCTCGGCACTGATTTTTTTTTTTTTTTAAAAAAAAAAAGAAGATAAACAAAAGAACAGTGGTGGGGGAGAGAGAGAGAGTTTGCCAAAGAAAGCATCTTTAGACTAAAACTTTGATGTACATTACAATAAAACTTAAGTACAATACAATTCTCACTTATTTTATAGCTCTCATTGTTTCACATCTGGTACGTACATGAACTCACCAAATCACTATGCTGACAAAGGAAAAAAGAGGCGCGCCCGCTTTTACTATCGACTAGACAAAAGAAGGGGGAAGGATCATCAGTTTGGAACTTATGCTGAGAAGTCTCTTTCACATCGACAGAGAGAGGGGGGGAAGGAAAGGAATCGCCTTCCTTTTCCTTTCTCAGAATGGCTTCAGAATAGATCCTCAAAGATGAGGCCGGTGGATCGAAAAGATCTCAGGGATCGCACAGGTGATTTTTCGATTCACCAGTCCAGCACAGCAGATGTTCACAATACCAGTGATGACGAAGCCTCCAAATGACCTAATTACGAGCTCTCTTGGAAGTTGAGTGATCGAGACAGTGCAGCTGGATTTGCTTGTAACACAGAAGAAGCTTCGACTACGTGGTTCTTTTCCTCACTCTTAGACTGGAAGGCCTTAAAGAATACACCCCTGCCAGCCGAATCAGAAGTCTCGTTTTTAATCCCGAGCGTCGCCCATATTGAGCTCTTTGCAGCTTCTCCTGGATCATCAATCCTTAATGTCTTTGGAATCCACAAGGATCTCTCAGGATTAGCCTCCTTTTGTGGCTCCTCTTCAGTGGAGTCGCTCGATTTCATGATTTTCTCATCCCTCGAGTGCTTCCCCAAGGTTGGAGAATTAGGTCCGGAGCTCGTGGCACTGTGGTTCGGAGAAGTTGGCTGGGCAACCCAAGGAATGCTCCAAGCACCTGGCACACCGCAACTCCAATACGCTGGCCCTGGGTAAAAAGGAACGGCAAAACCGGGTGGACAGAAAGTCTGCGGGCCAGGCGATATCGATGGGCTCCATGGAGCAGAATTCCATGCATAAGGCCAAGGAGCCCCCGGAAAGCATGGTAGCTGAGGAGGAAAACCCTGACAATTTGGCATCACAGTTTCTTTCGTTCCATTTTTACTCTCCACATGGTTGGAATTTGCTGTGGTGGCTGAAGATCCATTCATATTCTCAACCCCGCTTCTCGCACTTCCACAAGGGCTTGGAATCATCACTCCTTCAGGTTTATGAAATCCATTTTTCCTGCAGTTATGCATTGCCTTATCGGCCAAATGCAAAACTGAAGCCATGGATTCACATAGAGGTGTATCTGATCCGAAGGTGAGGACAGTGCCATTAGGTTTCAGGGGTGGGTGATGGACCCCATTAGGGAAATCCGTCCGCACACTTTGCAAGGCTTCAGGCACGGCTAGGTGACGGTAATGAGAAGCCGAGTTCTTGTTCTTGCGACGGCCAGCACCCACAGGAACATTCCTCATGGTCCCTCCAGCTGTCCAGTATCTCTGGCAGTTCTTGCAGAAGTGTCGGGGCTGGTTCACGTTATAATTGTTGTAGTAACAGAATTTGGTGTCCATGCTATTACATCGAGGGCAAGGAAGTATCTTGTCGGGTTTCTTGAGCACTTTCTCTTGCGAGTTGCTTGTGTCGCTCTGCTCCTCTTCCAATTTCGACGTCTTTGGAGTAGTGCTCTCCTTGTCAACAGACGGCGTCCTTGGGTTCTCATTTGTCACCGAAATTGCGTCCTGGTTTGTGCCCTCCTCGAGATTCATGAATTCGGCTCCATTTTCCAGCTTGGATGTAGCTGATTTTTCATCCTGTGCTTCCTGGATAGAGAGAAAAACATATGTTTACACACCCTAACCATCTGATATCCAAACCAAATGCTCCACCTCCAATGCAACAGGGGAACAGGCCAAAAGTGGTATGATAGCATTTATGGACACAACTTATTTCGAAGGGAAGTCAAATCAAGGCATAGCCATACAAGCACTTAATTTAACAAACAGATGACCAAACCATATATGAGATTAACAAAATGTTGCAGAATCTAAAGTGGCTCTAGTCTACAGTCAGATGAATGAACCCCCCGGAGCTCGTATGAGAGTTGGCAATTGCAAAATTAAGCAAAAACTAGCAAATTAGATGTTCTTAGCAATCTTCAATAGTGCCAATAATGAAATCCAGTCAGGTGGTTTTCAGATTTACGTATGTTCTTATATTTCTGCGTTTATATTTTAGAAGTTGAATATGCAACAGGTGAATGGCAGACTTCTCTGAAAGATTGCACTTTATGAGTTGTCATAAGAAATAAATAGATAAACGGAATCAAGATCTTCACCTATGGCTTCAACGAGCCATGACAAGTAACTTTTAGGAGAACGTCGAGAAAAAGAGAGCACTTATCCAACAAGTGGCAGCATCCAGTGCCCAGGTTATTGAGAGAAATCACTACAGACCCTTTTCAGGTGCATTAACAGAAGAACCAGCTTTGATTCATCTTGTCGGGGAAAGGAAAAAGGGAATAAACAAACAGAGCTTAATCATAACAGCCTCCAGTTTTGTCCGACAATCTTATTGAGATAGATCATTGGAGTTTTGAACCATAGAGATTAGCGCCAGCTAACAAAAATGAACTTGCACGAAGCATCCAACTATCAAAGCTGATTTTTACTTGCACAAAAGCAAAAGCCCCAGGCGCCAGCAAATTAACCTAAGCTTCTACTCGGTCTCCAAGCATTAATCAAGAAAAGACCCACCTACCAGCATCCCCGCCGCCCCCAGAAAAACACGAACATCCTCGAACTTTCACAATGAATACTCAGTTTCAACTCCTTATTCGAATAGACAGATCTCAGTTCATTCAGAATCAAGAAGTTCCCCCCACCCCAACCCATTTTCAAGATTTATTTCCGCAAAAGATCCAGGATCAATGCAAAAGCACGTCAACCAAAGTCAACAAGAAGAACGGAGCCCGACCCCGATTCAAATTCTCAAGAACCGAGCATCTGGGCATCCGCCAAACCATACAAGACTCCAAACAGGGAAAAACCACGGACCAAACCCGTACCTTATTATCACGTTCTTCTCCTCCTCCTCCTCCTCCTCCTTCATCTTCGCTGCCCCTGCCTAAATTCTCGTCAGGCGAGGGAGGATTCGCGGTTGGAGCCTGACCAATGTCGATGGCGCCTGCCACATCCCCAGGATGAACATCGGGCAAAGAGATCGTCTTCCCGAAGAGCTTGATCGCCGGGTCTTTTGCTTCCCCCGACATTTTTGCTCGCAAAAACTTGTCCTTTTTTCCTCTTTAAAAAAAAAGGAAAGAAGAAGAGGAAAAGAAAAGAAAAGAAATGATCCAACAAGAGAAGAAATGGCAACTTTTGAGAGAGAGAGAGAGAAGAGAGAAGAGAGAGGAGAGAGGAGAAGAGGGGGAGAGTTTGAGTGGACTCGGGGGTTGTGAGTTTTTTGATCCGTTTAATGAGGTCGGGGTGCCACGTCATCGACTGGGGAGAATTCTCAGCCACGAGTTCCTTTGTGGCCTTCAAGGATCTCTTTCTCCCTTTTCCTTTTCGATGATTCTCTCTTTCAATCCTACTCAGCACTTTCCCCTCCCCTCCCCCATCTTACACATTTTCCGGGAGAATTACATCTTAGCCCTCCCTCAACCCTATTTTCGTAATTTGCCCTCAATCTTTTTGAATTGGGATACAATGAGGATCATCAACTTCAAATTTGTTCAACATTATTATGAAACTTTTGGTCAACAGTCAATCTATCTATAACCGCTAGATCTATCGTATCATTCACCCCTTATTTATTTTTGATGTTACTATAGGAGGTTGCACTTTCTTATCAAAAGTAAAGTTGAGCAAATGCTTAGAATTTTATCGATGCAAGTTTAAAAGATTTATTTTGTCTTCAATTGAACAAATGTGAACATATTTTACGAATCGATATCACAGTTCTCGTTAGGCTCCAAACGGTGCCGGATTACCGAGTCATGGGTTTTGCGCTTTAGCTTTCTTTCTTTTCTTTATTAATATCTGTCAATCTCGACTGGTAGAATCTTCCCGAGTACTTTGGGCGGAGAAATCTTGAGAGAAAAAAGAAAGAAAGGAAAAGAGAAAAAAGGGACTTTTTCTTGGGGGTGGAAAGGCGGAAAAGCCCACCGCATTGAATCCACGTCAACATCCGGAAGGCCACGTAACCTCGTGGGCTACGGACTCCACCAGCCGCCACGTCAGATCCATATTCTCAGGTGGGCCCAATGAAAAAGGTAAAGCGAGGCACCCACGCCACCAGGGCCACCACCAACCCTTATCATCAACATCATCATCATCATCATCCTGCTCCCGACCAGCTCACACGCTTCTCGCCGATCGCACGCGCGAGAAGCATCGTGCTCCCCCTAAAAAAAAAAAGAACAAACTCTTTAAAAAATACATCGTGGGGAAAAACAAAAAAAAGGAAGGAGGAGAAAAAGGCGCAATCAAAAAGGAATCTGTTTCTCTTGGCTGAGGATTTTTCCTTGTGCCATGCGCATAATCTCCCGACGAGCCGACACGTGTGTCGTTGCGCGGACCGAGCTGGACCGTACGATCCGGCTTTGGTCGGGGCGGCTTTCGAGCTTGATGGGGAGCAGAAACTTAGATAATGTTTATAAATTAGGATCTTAAAGTGCCTAAGGAACGTGATCTAAACGAGTTGTCTTTTCCCTCTTTAGAGATGGACCACATCAATTCTCTTCCGTCGGGCACCTTTGATGTCCCCTAAACTTGTTTACAACATAAATCGGGACCAAGAAAACAAAAGAATTTCTGTCCGAATGGCGCGATATAGAAGAACCACGTGGACAAGTCGAAGGGCTGAAAAATACAATTCATAATTAGAGGAAAGTTAAAATAAGTTGTTTTTGTGGGAAATGGATTACTTGGGAAGCCTCGTCATTTCTAGCAAGTCCGACCTCGTCAGCTCACGCCTGTGGTCAGTAATCGGCCATCGCTAAAGCCCTGAGACCAGTAGAGGGGAAGGAAAAAAGTTTTTTTTTCATGAGATAAAGTCGTGAAATCGAAATCACTTTCCAGATGATATATAAATAACAGAAGACGTTTTCATTCACATATTACTAGATGGCGAAAGTATTTTATATTTTCTTTTTAAATGATCTTTTTTCGAAAAATATTTTCCTTTATCGTAGAGTTTTTCCAAATAAAAACACTCTTAAAAAGAATACACAATCACAATCCTTGAAATCGGACTCTCAAGCCAAAAAAACATTTAAATAAGCTGGTCATATTCAAATTTCGATAAAAAAATCCATCAAAATATTGATATATCGAATGCTTCAGACCAATCTTCACAAGGCTGCACTTTTTTCGCTCCTATTTTACCTAAAGCACTCCCTTAACAATGTGCTATGACCATTTTACCAATGTGTTTCCTTGGTGTCCTTTTTCCTATTTCTTCTTTGGGGAGTCTCACTTACCTTCATCTTCATCCTTTCTCTTTTTCTCTTTCTCGCCCGCAATTATCTTCCTTCCATGCTTTTTCTGTCAAAACATGGTATCCTCCGGTGTAGTTGACCGCGGTGCACAGCGCAGGAGTAAGAGAGAGAGTCGGGGTTGTGAGGCGGCCTTCGAACGGCAATACCTCGCCGAGACAGCTATCATAATACCTAAAATACACGTGCTATCCGTCAAACACAAGCTATCAAACTCCATCAAATTGGGCTCGTGAACTTTTTGTCCTTTGAACCCATCATTGCAAATCCAGTGGAGTTGTTTCCAAATTGTGTGTTTGATGACAAGTTTAAAAAGTTTTGACGCTGTTTGATTAGGAATCTCAATGAAAACAAAAGAGAAGAATAACTTATAAAAAAGCATAAGAACAAAATCAGCACAAAATAAGATCGCGCATCTTATCAATATGAACATAAGGACTTGCTCAGTAGCACGATTGATCTTGCAATTTCATTGCAGTACATAGTACGAGCGTCGGAACTTAAGCATGGATTATCCAAAGCAGGCAAATAAGAACAGGTGTACAAAAGCAACGGTGATTATCGCCCTCGAAGCACAGCCTCGGAATCAATTTTGCCACGGTAAGAACCGCCTCTGCCGACACCGCCCTCATGCAGCAAACCACTTAATTAGCTGTCAAGTGCCTCCTTTCTACTCGCTACTCAAGTACTGCTCGATCGAGAAGGTCGAAGCAAGACTCTGTCGAGGAAGGTCTCCGAACAAACAGTGAGTCCTAGACAAAGATCTACACCGTGGAGCTCACCAAATCAAGCTTCTTGTGTTCGTTGAGAGATAACGTCGGAAATAAGAACAGTAAAGTCAAACTTTGAGGCATAATAATACTCTTTTTAAAAAATTATGTCTCCCACAATGTTGTTAATTGTTTCTAATAGATATAATCTAAGATACAATAAAGTCTCAACGAGAATATCATATAACAATTCTGATTTTTCTCTAGAAACTCTTCAAGAAGAACAATTGAACGATTGGCTATACTTATTTTTTCAGAAAAGAAGAAAAAGAAGAAGAACTAAAGACGAGAAGTAACCCTTTGAGAAAAGTTACAAAGTGAATAGACACTTATTTAAAATTTTATAATTTATAAAAATGAAATTGTACCTTTACATGGTGAAGAAGTTATTTCCAAGATTGTGTCTGAACTAAGAGCACCCCCCCCCCAAGGTTGTAAAACATCTTACATCCACTAGCAAAAAAAATAAAATCAGAAAGTTGGAATTGATAAACAAATAAAATAATAAAAGAGAATTAGAGCTTATTATGGACCATCCTTGGCAAGTGCTAAGTGTGCCTAATAATCGCGCAATTACTTATGCCCCCCGCACGTAGTTATAGTAAGATCATACCCATCTAATCCAATGTCTTCATTTGTAAGAATAAAATGTATTGGGATTTATGAATTGACTCATAAATTCTCAACTTTCATATGTGGTCCAAGTAAAGGCTCCACTATATTTGTTTTACAGACAAACAACCAACAGTGGCCAAGTGCAAAGAGTTAGTGCCACTACGGCAAATCAATCGACTCATCGAGGGCAGTGAGTCACTTGCTTTGAACGGGCGTAGTGAGTCTACCTGTGGATTGCCGCACTAGGGCTATCAATGTGAGGGAGACCTCACGGTTTGATTATCTTGATGAGCAAGTACTCTATTGGCTCCATCAGATAGTACAGACGGATCATCTTCATCTCATATTCGAGTCTGAGGTGCGACAACATCTTTCTCAACACTCGGAGGCCGCCTCACAACCCTAACTCCACATTCAGAACAGTTGGTTTGAGTAGAAAATCCCGAGTTCAACTCTTTTCAAGCCATTATTTGACTCTCTAATTATATATTTCCACGCACTTAGTAGGTGGTCAGAAGATCATACTAAGCATGAAGGAGAACATTATAATAATTAAAATATTAAATCACACATTCATCTAACAATTTAAGCTTTTTAGAATAGGTGACAGTGATCCTACAAAATGTTCTATCTCGAATTTAAACCTTTATGGACCTCATTCTTTTCTTTAATTAAATATGTCCACCCTTAATACTATAGGTTTAATAAAGATTGGACTAAGCATGAGCAAGAGTATTAGAATAATTAATTATTAAATCACGTTTTCGTCTAACGAGGGACGGCTGGATGCCGCGAGGTGGGACCCCCAATGAGTAAGAGAGAGAGAGAGAGAGAGAGAGAGACGAAAAGAGTTACATTTCAAACATGTAGATCTCGTTGACTTATTGAAACTTCAGATGCGGTTTATTTCCTAAGGCTGACGTCGCGGCGTTAGACTCTCCGAACTCCTTTGACGTTTAGCGCCCGCCGCCCAGAACCGCACTTTCCTCCGAAAGACGATGAACCGAACAGCGGGAAAGCACTAAAGAGCCGCTACATTGTTCAACGTGGCTTTCAATGGATTTTGTCTTTCCATGGGATTAATGACGACACAGAGATTTTCTAAGGTTCATCATCTCGTTTGACATAATTCTCTCCATGCAATTAAGTGACGTTGCCAATATTAGCAAGTCGAGATTCTCCTCTTCGTTTGTGTTTTATTGTTCTTTTTCTTCTTCTCTCCTCTTTTTTTTTTTAACTTCTCTCCCGATTAAGACTCGAGAGTTTTCTCCTCTCGAACTAGTTTTAGATCCGAGAGCTATCATCTCCAAATTCATATCTAGAAGTTCAATAAATATGCTTTTAAGAATTTAATATTTCTCTAATTATGTCCTTGTACAGATTCTCTGTCTTAAGTTTATATTCTCTGTCTTAAGTTTATCTCGTTGAACCAAGAAAATGTAGTCTTCTGAATGTCAGATCTATATCTATTTTAACTTGCTATAATTGTCTCCATACACCAACGATGTAAAAGAAGCCAAACTCATGCATACACCAACAACTGAAAACATTGTAGTTACTCGAGAAAAATACTTCGGTGTGTGCTCATTACTAAAAAAGATACAAGACCCAATGATCAGACACCAATTATAACAAGCGCATGCTTAGCACTACTCATGCTCCATTGATCTTCTTTGTCGTCTGAATTTGACCTTATCTTTTTAATATCCTGGGCTTTGTTCAATTTCGATTGACTTTGCTATAAAGTTTGAATACCTTTCATATGTCATTTTAATTATTTTTGAGCGCAGTGAAAACAATTATCTTTCGACAAAAGGAAAGGACATATCCTGCAACATATGTTGCTGAGAAACAACTAAGTTAAAAATCTGCTTTGCTCACGATGATAACATATCTCTAAGTTAAATTCATCAATTTCACTCCGTTACTGTGTATCTATATACTGATCAAACTCTGTGAGGTAAGGCTTTCGATGGATTTCATGACTCGCGCCCGCAATGATTTTCATGGTCCAAAAACTCCCCTGGGGCCAGCGATAAGACTAACACAGATTTTTGCGGGCGAGACGTAAAGGTACCCCACGCCTGATCCTTCACTGCTCCAAAAGGCAACGCTCAAGCCCTCTTATAAAAAATATTTGTAATCGTTCAAAACAAGAATGGTCATAAAGATGGCATATCTATCGTATGACATACGGACAATTCGAAATTAGATCTTTTAATCTAATCGATTTAATTTTAAACCCGTCGGACGATTTTCCTAATGATATCGAGAAATCGGATCTTTGTATGTACTGAAATTAGACATGAGAAGAAAAAGTATGCCTACATCGGTCATGGTTCCGTGAGGACTTTAGGAAAATCGGATCTTTGTATCTACTATTTTCCTAATCCTTGCAAAATTCCCGCTTTGACTTTTAACAACATATGATCAATGCAAGACATTCCACCTGGCAACGGAGCCTAACTCGGGCGATTTAGGAGCAGGAGCTTTCGTGTTCGTATTGCATCTTCAAAAGGATATACATTAAAGCAGGTCAACCCAAACACGAAACGATTTGATAATTGCCTTAACTTGCCGGACATGAACACGATCGATACTTAACGGGCTACAACTTCGCGACTTGTGTAACACGATGGAATGGTGGGACAATCGAGTCGGCGGAATTGCAGGAACCGCCTCGACACGAACCCAATATGAAGTATCCTCAAGTTCGCAGAATATCTGCTCGCAAATTGCAATATCCCCCTCTACAAATTATGATCAGGACAAATTGAAAGATATGTTCACAGTCAATCAAATGTCATTGAATTTAAAGTTTTAAGAGTAAATAACATTGGGGAAAAAAAGACTTTTAGCTAATTATGTTGAAAGGGATTACACGGCGGTCGTATCGATGCAACTCGTTAATTTAAAGGGAGAATACTGGTCAATTTCGAGTCTAGCGGATTAGACACGAACACGATAATGAATCCCATCTTTTTTATTGACCCGAATTGACTCAAACATAATTAATTATAACCTAAACTCAGCTATCTTCGTATCATACTCTATTTAAGTTCATTGCCAGGTTAGAAATGGGCACCCTTATGTGGGACAAAATAATTTTCAAGATTCTGAATAGGTTATTTCCTTACCCTTTGTTAATTTTAACATATCCGTCATAGAATATTGGAGGATTTGACTCAATCTTTAGGAATTTTTTTTTTAATGATTTAGCGGTATAAGATGTTCTATTTTATTAGCTTATCTTTTTCCCAATTTAAATTAAAATTTTCGTTAGGGTCTTGTAAATGTAAATATACATTTCGTTTTCTGGCAACTTAAGTTATTTCCTTGAATATAATTATGAGGGGTTTGTTTTCCTTCTATTCATGTCTTTGTGAGCGTGTTTTCAAATTTTACTCGTGTCATTTCTCTAAATTATACACGTGTGATTTCTATATCTTTAACAAGGGAGCTCATTGCAGATAGCCCCATCCACCACCACATGAGATTTTGCACTAGATATACATTCTCAATTTCTTCTCTCTCTTTTCGGTCGGAATTGTTATTATTATTATTTAATTTCAGTAAGTGCATTAAAATCATTAACGCGTATTTTTATTTTTCTTCCTTCCTTGATAATACACCAATGGCAGGATATTTAATATAACTCCGAAAATAAATGAATTTTATGGAGAGTGGAAACGAATATGTTTTAGGGAGATAATAATGCAAACGCGACCGCAACCTTCTCCTTCTCCATTCTCTCTTTCTCTCTATTTTACTTTGGTTCTCTTGCCAGGTGCGGTTGAACCTGTCAAGCCGGCATTTAACCATTTCATACTTCAACCGAGAGAAAGTTTCTTCTTTCCAGCAGTTTCGTATCCTTCGTTTTTTGACAAATTATTCAATACTCTTAACTCTTAAGTAAGAACCCTTCTTCTTCTTCTTCTTCTTCTCCTCTAAGATTCGCTTGGCCCGTTTCACATCGACCCGCCGACGATTTCACAATTTTTCGAGAATCAGCAACCGAAAGATGAATCCTTTGCGAGTTTAACGAGGTGGGTCGATCCAAATTCCGATCCTTTTTCTGTGTTCGATCCAGATTTCGAAGCTTGTTTCGTATTGATTATCGGGTTCTTCGAATATTATCGTTTTTTTTCTTTTCCCTCCGGGTCTGGGTGCAATCTGAGATGGTCTATCGGCATAGCTCGAACTCAGCTAAGCTCGTTGACCAGTCGGCGCTCATGGCGAGTTCTGCGAACTCGGTCGATTCGTTCCTCAAATCGAGGATGAGCAAATCTAGTTATCTTTCCCAGAGGAACAGGAAATTGCTCAATTCGGCGGCAAGTCGCTCGAATTCGCCGTCGTCATGCCACCACCATGGATCTCGATCGGCTGCAGTCGATGTCGTCATTCTGATTGCTGTTGTTGGTGCTTGCGGGTTTCTCCTGTTCCCGTATGCGAAGTTCTTAGCCGTTCAGCTGATCGAAAACGCCGGCCCCGTCACAAGCGTGATCAAGGAGGAGTTTTCTGAGGCTCCGCTGATTTATGGATCGATAGGACTTAGCGTGTGCTGCGCCGCTCTCGCTATGTTGGCACTGCTGGCGTGTTTGGATCGGAAATGCGGGAACCCAAACTGCCGGGGACTGAGGAAGGCGGCCGAGTTCGATATTCAGCTGGAGACGGAGGAGCGCGTTAAGAATTCATCTGCGAAGGAAGATTCAGAGAGGATGCTGTTCGAATTGCCTTCTAACCAGCACCGAGAACTTGAAGCGGAATTGAAGAAGATGGCGCCACCGAATGGGAGGGCTGTTCTTGTTTTTCGAGCGAGGTGCGGGTGTTCTGTTGGTAGATTGGAAGTTCCGGGGCCGAGGAAGCTGCGAAAGATCAAGAAATAGGAATGGGTTTGATTTGGGTTGGGAAGCTATATAGCACAGAGTAATCATAACAGAGAAAAGGGGCTTTTATGATCAGCCTTGTATGAATAATTTGCGAATAATTAAATATCTCGCTGCAAATACCTCTAAGGATTATATACACCTAATCATTACACTTTCTTCCATCAGCTTATCTTAGAACGGAGCCACATATCCATTGGTTTACCTTTATGTGACCAAAAGTTCCTTTCATTTGATGGCCCTCACTGGTAGTGCTTTAATAATCTATATGCAGCTTATCATTGATGCTGCACCCAGGACTTTACCTTTTGTTTAATCTTTCAGTATCTTAAGTGCTTTCTTTTTCAGTGGAGCATCATGTATAAAACATGAAGATAATTACTGAAGTTGTTGGTGCATAGTGAAAAGGCATCTCTACCTATCCTTATATTTGTACATCTGAAAAACTTTCCAGCATCTGCTAAAAATTTAATAGTGGAGGTTTCTGATGTACCATTGATTCAGAATGAATAGCCCTAGCAACATATCAAGGTCGATCGGTTGGGCTGCTGGAGTCAATGTGATTACTGAAGTTTGTGCATCTTATTGATGCTGCAGGTTATCATTTGTAAAGTATGATAGACTCACTGTCAGCATTTTAGCTGTCATGATCATATTTTTACATGTCCAACATGTCCCTTCCCCACAAGATGCCCTTACACCCTTGTGTGCTAACATGGTTTACAGTACTTGTAAAACTTGTGATGACTTTGTCTGTATTGTGGTCTGGCACTGATATAACTGTATCTGTTTGTCACAAAACTAATGACCTTCAGTATATCTTTGTCAGTGTAATCACATATCAAGATCTAAGCACGTAAATGTTGATTACAATCTTAGAGAACTTGTGATAATCTTGCATGTATCACAATCTAACATTGATTTTACAGCATTTATCTTTGATGTTATGAGATTGAGCACTTTCAATTTTTTTTTCAGTGCAATTGCATATTGAGATCTGATCTTACGGATATGATATTGATGCAAAATGATTTTTTAAATGTAAATTCTTTCATTAGAGGAATATGCTAGTTGTGTGTGGGTCATGACTGGTTTTCCTATGGTTCCTATAGATTCCGAGTTTTTCATGGCACTGCCTTTGCCTATGGCATGAGTTATCCTCTGGCAGAGCTGAATGCTACTATGTAGTGAGTTGATGTTCTAGTCATTGCTTCCAGATAGAGCACTATTCCATTGCTTGCAGTGAAAAGTTGTAATTTTTTTTTTTTTATCAAGGATTGGTTGCTCTAGCAGCACCTTCAGTTTTTTTTTTTGGATTGGTCAATCCTAGTTATACTAAGTCTACGCCAGGGATCGTCCACTACTGACTTTGTCTATGCTGTTATTTTCAAACTTATTGCTTTTGTAGATGCATTTGCCATGCTGAAGTTCACATTGCTCATGCCCTTTGTTATTCTTGATTTTTCATAAGGTGTTTGCATAGTTTCTACTCATTTGGCATACTTAAGAGTGTCTTATCTAGGTTATCCTCTCATCATGTAATGGACAGTTAGCCCTTTTAAATTCCTAGTTTACTTGCTATATTCAGTTTAACGGAATCATCAGGGCTTTTTGAATCCACTATCTTTGGGGAGCAAAAGCAACATGAGAGATGCATAGCAATGAAGCTATGTTTGTTCACCATAAAGGCCATGAAGATTAAAAGGAGGTAGTATCGTTGCATATCTTCTGGCAATTGAAATTCTCTGCCACTGGGTCATTGGGAAATATATTAGAATGCGATGGAACGATCTTTAGGCTTTTGAATGGCAAAACATTATCAAGCTGTCGGATTCATACTGCAGTCCAACCTCTTTTTATCTAGGGATGCGAAACAGTTCTAGAGCACCGACAGAAGAGCTTTTGAGGCAAAGGAGGTAGAAAATTTTGGGTTTGGTTTGCTGGCTGAATCATCTAGTTTACTGAACTGGCTTTTTTTAACGTGCACCTCATAAATTTGCATCTTAAAACGACCGTCTTGTTTATCTTTCGTGATGTCGACCCTAGTTGATATTTTTCCAGCTGCTGGTTTGCTTGAACTGTATCAATTAACCACTGTAGAGTAAATGTTGTGTAAAGAGGGGGAAGATGGAACGTGTCTCTTGCATGAGGTACAGAGGCGATTAAAATTACTGAATTAGCTGATAAAAAAGCTTAGGAAACTAGATGTCCCTTGGCCTAATCATCCATTCTAAAGTTACTTCTCTTGTTCGTATTGTAACTGTATCTGATTCGAACTTTTTGAGCCTGATAGCTGCATCAATGCCTTCCAACAGAATTCATGCTCCTGGAAGTCATTTTCTTAGATTTTATTGCCGTTTCTGTTCATGTCATCCTGGCAATACAAATTGTTTGATTTCTTGCTGAGAAAGTCGTAGTGTTCTACAGTCCTCTGTACCGCCACGCGGAACTAACATTTTCACTCTCTATCTTCTTCCGGGCAATGTCTTTCAGTTTTTCCACCCATGAACGCCCTGATACTTTCAGATCGCTCGACTAATCCCTAATCAATGTGGTTAAATGTGGTAGTGCCCCGGCCCTAAAGCTGTGTTGTGATTATCAAAGCACACGAGTTTGTGCGTTTATGGTTGATCCGATACGAACTTGGATCATCAGGGAAGTTTGTTAGAGACGCTTCGTCGCTTGAACAAAAACCTCAGTATCATGTCTTCACTGTTTTGCCCGCAACTAAGTTTTTCTAAAATGTATAATGCAATCAATGATAAAGCTTGTGCGAGGTGTCTTGCCTGCTTGTAGTAAATCTGTTATGCGCATCATATGGTGGTGGTGATCACCTGAACTGCCATTGTGGAGAGAAATTCTCCACAAGCGATCCAAACCAACATGTGTGCATATTTCTCAGAAAGACAATGAGTTATCTAAACCGAAACCGCTATTATATGGTGGTTAGGGCGAGGGATTCTCCCTACACCGACAGTGCCAAGTAATGTCGATTGTAATTGCTCAAACCTCATTGGAGGGAGCTTTCTTATTTGATAGAAGAGTCAATCCGGTCTCAGAAATAGTCGTATCAAGTACCGTTCTCAACGATTCGGCGCACATGTTTCTGCAATGTCCTTGCGCTAAAAAGTGGGACGACTGCCCATTTGGAGGCTATAGAGGATCATATGGGGCGCTTATGAACTGGAAGAACTGCAGTGACAGAGGTTACAGCACCAGAAAAGAAACGAAAAAACTAAAGGAACAAGATACTTTTATTGTGTTGTCGACGGGAAGTTGTTTTCTGGGGCCTCGATCAACTGTTCATTGATCATATAGCGTTTTCGTTGATCCATGGGGAGATAATTGATTCTGCTTCTAGATTATAGTATGTCGTTGCGGATTGGTGTTTCAACCACTATGATCAAACCCAAACGACATAATAATAATTTAATTTTATTCGCATGACATGTTACATCGTACAAGTTTCTGAATCTCGCCTTTCCTGGATATAGCCAGAACTGCATGTAGTTGTAAAAAGCAAAACATGCAATCATGTAACTGCAAACCCTGCATGTGACTCCAAAAAAAACATGCATAGAGAAAACCAAATTCTAGTTTTTCTAGTAAGAGTGAAAAAGGAATTCCTTAGAACTGGAATTCAACTCAAGAGAGGCCCTTTTTCTTCAAGAAACTGGGAAAAAATGACACGTGGTTGACCTAACGAGCCTGCTCTCTCCGAATGAGATGGTGTCGAGCTTCGTTTGGCACCATTTGAGCTGAGAAGAGGAGATCGTGGACATGTGGAGGACTCTTGCAACGAGGCTCAAGTCAACGAGCGTGAGCAAAATCTCTTTCCTCTGAGACTCCTCAAGGGGACCGATCTTTGTTCTCTTCTTCAGCCAACACCTCTTCTTCCCCTGCAAATCCTTCAACCCTAGTGTCTTCTGCATGAACAACAAAAATCTTAACTATTCGAGCTTTTTATTTCGTATGGCACGAATAGGAAAGAGAAAGCTTTGTTGCAAGTCACATCATTGGAAATGCAGGCATACATCGAGATCACTTATGCCGATACAAGATTTTTAATCTTGTTATTGGAGCATGTTCGGTACTAAAAATGGTTGCATTGGAGCAAAAAAAAATTCGAAGTTTAACTTTCACCTTGCGGTAAGTCTGATTCAGATCAGCAAGCAGTTGGAGATCTCTGGGGTCTTCAACAGGGGAATAGCTCCACAACGAGGTCTTGAGCTTCCACCAAGTCTGATCATTGTCATGGTCAGTCTTGATGAAAATATAGAAGGCCCTTATGCACTTCTCTATGGCCCTGGCAACTTCTTTCAGGCCCACGGCTGCTTCCATTGTTCCTACCCTTTTTCCCCCTGAAATCACTTGGAAGGACATATTAGAAAATACCGAAATTCTTTGAATCCATACCATATGCATCGAATACAATCATCAATTTTAACTCCCAGCATAAAAGATAATATTCTTCACAAACGGTCTTGATCAGCAGCAAATCATCCATCTTCAATTACTTAGCCGTGCAAAAGGGACTTTTCGCGATTTGTAGCTTTCTCGTGAAGATGTTGGATTTCATCGATAATGCTTGTCATAAGGATCTCATCAGGAAGTTTAGAAAACATACGACTTGTTTGCAGTAAGAAGAATTATTGGACATATTGCACTTCCACATAATAAAACCTGAAGAAGAGAGAGAAGACATCCAATCCGTGGATTTGTTTTTGTCGTGGTGCAATTAATATATTGTAGTGTCTCAAGAGGATAAACACGCGAACGTTTGGTGAGAAGATGAATCATTCTTAAAAGAACTCGCTAAATCAGGAGTGAGATAATGAAATGGACCCCCCTTCGATTTAGAGATTGGAAATCAGCCTGTTAGTTAAAGTGTCGCTTTGAAACCGCCTGAAAACCAGAAAACGAAGTTCATCTAACTGCCAGATGCTACTTCCCCAAGCAATTCAAAGGAAATACACGTCAGTCGTATTGTGGATAAACTTTGCTAGAACAATACACAATGATAGTCATTCGAGTTTTATTAGTTAAATTCGTGGTATACCTGTTAATTCTGGGACTTGGAGGAGACTCTTGAGAGAAAACCTTGCTTGGACATATTTCCAGTATCTCTTCCCTTCACACCTCTCATCTTCCAAGAATCTTTCCAACAGGACTTGGAAGTTTTGGAATTCACCCACCAGATTGTGGTGAGATATTGAGGCTGATTGGTTAGAAGAGGTTGGAGAGCGAATGAGGTCTTGGACCTTCTGGTACTGGTAATTGAGAGCCTCCCATGACAAGCATGCTTGAGCCACATAGACCAGCTCAAAGTCACATTGTATGCTCCTCAAGAGTCTCTGCTTCAGGAGTTTGTTCAGTGAAAACTGAGAGATGGTGAAGTTGGCAGACTCAATGCTGTTCAATGGTGAACCAGCAGTCCCCAACTCCTTTTGCAGCATCGCACCTACAGAAATTGAATTACACCCATTTGACCATACTCGGTCAATAATATTGATCTTGAATGAGCAGTATTTCTTTTTCAACATTATCGAAAAAAGTCGCTTTGTAGCCGTTGTATTTTGTTCAGCTCCACCTGATATTTTGTAAGATGTGTGTGAAAGTTGAGAACTTGATTCCTGTTGTGCATGGTATGCATGACTAAGAAAGATTGCATGACATGGGGAAATATTATTCTTATGCAGTGTGATGATGAGAAAACATACTAGTTCCGCAGGTCCTTTCATAGTTGAGGATGTCAAACCATCCCATGCGCTCGATGTACATCCTGTAGAAGGGATCGACCACGATTGTTTCATCGACATCGCCAACTTCTCTAAGCATTGATGACGGCAGAGAATGAGTCCCACGGGTCGAAGGTGAATACTGATTTACATCGGTGTCCTCTTCCAATGTCTCTATAGCAGAGCCTCCAGGTTCTGAGGCCACCAGGGGCGAGTCAAAGCTATCAAAAACAGAATTCGGAATCGTAAACTCGTGCATAGAGGGACCTTCTTCTGTTGCTAAGTTCGACATTAAAAAGGAAGACGCATGCTCATTCGAGTTCACTCCAATTTCAGGACTAGACAAAGTGGGCATACATCCGTTGTTATACACGTTCAAGTCATCTTGACGTGCATCAACAACCATACATGGTTCAACTTCGACCTCCTCTATAGCATCTTCGAAGTGAACTTGCTCTTCTTCGACTTCCACATATTTGCCAGGGAAAAACTCTGCTTCTACCTCGCATGTCACAGAGGATGCTGCAAATGAGAAGCTAAAAGACTGGAAATGCTGAGCCCTTTCGTGGGCGGTCTCCATAACTTGATGCTCAATTTCCTGACCATCGTTTTGATAGTCACTAACTCTATTGGACCAAAAACAATAGAAGACGGCGCATTTAACTGAACCATAGAGATGGCTCCCTAGAAACAGAGCTACTCTGAGCAAGGGAAGGAGGATAAGAGACAAGACCCAATCTAATATAGTCTTGAGAAAGAGAAAAATTTGGCATGCAAGGAGAAAGACGGGGTGGATATAGAATCTCAAATAAAACCACTTTCGGAACCCATTTGCGATGAGGGTTGATTCGATCAGGACCCAAATAGAGGCATACAAAGCCATTTCTATAGCTAATCAACCCATCAATTGGATCTCCCGAGGAAATTCCTCCATTCTTGATTCTTGAAGATCATAGGCCTATGGAGGTTCTAAATTCGATTTCTTGAAGCAGACAATGGTGGCATTAAATACAAGCCGGCCAATGGCCAACGAAGACAATGAAAATTTGAGATTTGTCTCTTCATGAGTTAAACGATACCATTTTTAATTCTGGTGAGTCCTGGTCATGCAGGAATTGAGTTATTTGCTTGACGGTTTCTTTGCAAGGAGACAAGTCTTGGCGTTGAATAAGCACGGCACATGTCTTGACTGTCCCTTTCAGGGGTATATTAAATTCTTCACCACTTGTTTGCTTGCTTGGATCTTATCTAGGACGAGTCAATTAAAAAGTATATACATTGCATCTCCTCATCTTATCCAGCGACTAGAAATTGATTATGTGGGACCTGCAATCTACCACACATTCAGTCTTGGGGACCAAGCATGTTTTTGAGCAGCGGAAAAATAACCCACTCGGGAGATTTCAAATTTGAGTTAAGAGTCCAAGTACCAATCATGACTTTATAATACTATCTTACTGAGTTTTCATCTTAATCAAACGTTGTCATGAATGAGAATTACGAGATCAGTTCTGTCTCCGACTCCTGGCATATGTTAATATAGCTAGCCAGTGTACGAATACTAGCAGTACGACAAGATTTATGAGCGTCAACGGGACGAGCAGAAGGAAAAGCTCGAGCATAGATTCTCCAGAAGTCCATAGTGATATGCTTTCGCTTATTTCCGGGGCATGTTCTCCAGTCGGATCCAGTCGTTAGCTTTGCTAACCGCTCTCCACTACTTCGAACAGACTGCATTAGCATATTCATTATGAGGTTCAAGTATGATCTGGACAGTTTCTATTCCGGAAAACAGCAAGTCCTAAAGTCCTATAAAGTAGATCGTGTGATCGGAACTAGTCAACTGGCGTTATCTCATTGTTCCTTCGTCGTATTTACGGAAGAAATTTCCTTGTAGAAGAGGAAGAAAAGAAAATGCAGATTAGACATGCAAAGGAAGTGGAGGATTTATGCGTCTTGAGACTCGAGGTCTCAATGTTAACAGTCGCAGGTTGGATATGTCAATGGCATTTGCAGTTCAATTACCGATAGCCACTCGCCTAATTTCCAGAAATCTACATCACTACATCTCTCTATCCCATCCCCCCCGGCATGCACGCACAAATGAAGTGACGTCCCTATTTGGAGGAAGCGAGGAAGAAAGCTCATTCGTAGACTGCCCCACTAATGTCGAACGCTCTAAATCAAGATGTCGCGTCCAGACAAGTCTATTTAAAGGAGAATAGAATATCAAAGACACGAGTTAAAGGACGAAATGGAGGTATAATTTCAAACGGCCGGAATGGGGCGAAAGAGGTTAAATCAGGGAAGTCAGTGTCAAGCCCACTAGTTTAACTCTTTAGTGGATGGGACACGACAAGGAAGGGAATGGCCGCAGCCACCGCGTGGTATAAGACCGGTCCTCATCAATTTCCTTGTTCTCCTTCATGAAAGACAATGCCGCAATGAATGCACTGGGAAGTTTCGAGGAAGTTAGTGCAGGTCGGACTTTGGGTATTCTCTCTGAAACGAGGGCGTGGAGAATCGGTGAACTACCCGCGCATATATAATTGACCAATTTGAGAAATGACCTAAGAATGAAAGAGAGGAAGAAACCCCCCTAGCATTTACAATTGGCCAATTCGATTAAATTAAGCCCAAGGTTTTCTTCTCGACTTCAACTCTTGCATAATTGTATAAAGATACATGGGTGGTTCTAAATCCTAGGAGTACTAAGAAAGGATTAAATATTTGTAGTATGAAAGAAATAATCCTACTTGCATATTCTTATTATTTAGATATATGGACGGTACAGCCTATGGGTTCTTAAGAATTCATCATGACTTTGTGTTTAAAAAGCTTTTCGCCCACTTTCTGTCCTTGGATTGCCTTCATATCTATCGCTATTTTGCCAAATAACTTGTCCATCGTGCACCAACTAGGACAACCATTAGTGAGCTAATAACCTCACCCAAACCTTAGTTTTTAATCTTAAAGGCCCTCCACTTATCCGCAACGCCAACCCTCTCAATTTATCCCCACATCTGACATCATTAACTTCGCAAAAATTGGCATTTCAATTTCCGATTCCTTGCACACACAAAAAATCTCTAGCAGAACACCACATAGGAAAAAGATCTCTTCAGAGATTATTGACCAGGTAAATAAAAGTGTAAGAGAATGGCTTCTCCATCATTACTGAGCTAATACGCATATTCCGTAGAAAAATTGATGCAGAAAAACACAATCACTGTCAACAGCAATGCATGTTACGGCTTGAAGCAACTTAACAACTGTCTATAGGTAGTTTTTCTTTTCTTTTCTTTTTTTGGGTGTTGGGGGATGAGAGAGGGAGAACATCAGCTCTTACATTATGGACAACCATTCTTGTCCATACATAACAAGCAAACAAATTCATTAAATTATAGGCCACTGAGGATGGCTAGCAAGAACTTTACTAAAAAAGCAGTCACGAAAGAGAAACATCACGCTTACTTGAAATATCTTAACTGCCGAATCAGGCAACATTTTCACACACCACAAAACTCCCAGGGTTGATTGTAATGCTCTTAGTGCAGTTGTCAGTTTTGTATATCCCTACAAGTCGATCTGCAAGCTCAAACATGTTGTTTCTGAGGCTGCACGTAGCATAGAGAAAAAATGAATATGGTGAGTTAGGAGAACATTGCCATCTGAAATATATTAGGATATCTCCTACGTGATGTACCTTATAATAATGAATTGGGCATCCTTTGTCCGATCTTTCACATAGTGTCCCACAATGGAAACATTTTTGAAGTCTGAGAAATAAAAGGCATACAACTAAGCTTGGAACAGAGGCAAAAATAAACAGCATGCCAAGAAAAGAAATGAACTCTGGAATGGGCACTGAGTACCTAGAGCAGCATCGATTTCGTCCATGACATACAGCGGAGTAGGTTTGTAATGATGAAGGGCAAAGACAAGAGCTAATGAGCTGAGAGTCTGAAGATTCAGAAGGGCAATTGTCATTCCAACAAATAAAGCTTCAAAAAATAAGAGGGGCAGAGCAGCCATGTCCTCAAGTTACCTTTTCTCCGCCAGATAAGTTAGCGATATTCTTCCAGCTTTTCTTTGGTGGCCTGACACTGAAGACCACACCTTCAGAGAAGGGATCCAAAGAGTCGACCAATTCAAGTTCTGCATCACCTCCTAGCGTGATCATCTGTTTTATATAATATAAGGATCAGAAGGAAAACTACCACAGGTGCTCAACACCTAATATAGTTTGAAACTAGATTTTTATAAGTGCACAAAAAACTGAGCCCAGTAATCGAAAAGTTAATGTATTTTAAAGATGAACTAGACAAGGCAAGAGATCTGGGAGCACTATTATCATCCAGAGCAGTAAGTGCTAAGCATGCAGCAAGAAGAAGTTGTTAATATGGAAAGATCACATCGATTGTTAAAGAGAAACTACGAGAGCCGGATATATTGTGAACATATGCAGACATATGTGCAGGCGTACGAGTTGTGCCGTATAAAATTACTCAAATAGGGGAGAGAAAGAACCTGATACATCTCTTTTAATTTCAGAGATATTGTATTGAATCCAGCCATGAACTCATCCAGCCTAATATGAAAATACCAGTTAGAACTATTTTCCATGTCAATATGCAAGATAAAAGACCATTGTTCTTACCTCTTCTTTCTCCACTCATCATACTGTTTCTTTATGTCATCTCGTTGTTGAGTAATATGATTGAGATCATCAACTCGTTCACTATATAATGCAACTTTTTCCCTGTACCTGTACAAACAGAGATAATTTATATAAGAACTCTTCCAATGCATCTCAAGGTGCAGAGGATTTTGAGAGCAAGAGAAAAAGTTCCTACTCTGAGATTGAATCGAGATTAGGACTCATTTCCTTGAGTTGTGCTTCTAGCAGTGCTACCATCTCAAGTGCCCTCCTCAAGTCACAAGTCTCAGTCAGAGACTTATCAGTCAATGTAGCTTGAAGCTTTGCAGGATCTACTGAATCTTTGTGAATCCTGCAAGACACAAAATAGAACTTAAGAAATTATGCACTGCTCTGCCAACATCGAATTTCTTTTTCGGTAAACCAACATACTGTTCCATATGTTTTGTAAGTGCAACTTGCAGGTCATCAAGTCTTTTCTGGTAACTTTTTGCCTTATACTCCAATTCTCCATATGTCTTCTTCATGTCTTGTAGGTTATCAGCAGAATCAACCTGCAGTACTAAGAAACCCCAATCACTTGGCCCTCTTGTGGATGGCAGGAGCACGAAGTGGAAAAGGTTTTGCCAGATGGTACCTCTAACGTCCGCAATTGATCCACAGACCTTTTCACTTTCTCATATTCAGATTTTGCTTTCTGCAAGACTTCTTTATGCTGATCTATAAGCTAAAAGCAAGCACCCAAATTTAGTACATATCAACATCAACCAACAGCCATATGTTATCTTGTCTGGAGCCCACAAGGATTATCCTATGGTATATGCACAAAGAGAGAGCAGACAATAATACCTGCTGCGTGTTTTTGTAATTTTCTTGAACTTTAAATGCTTTCTGTTCTATTTCTCGGAAAGCAGACCGTAATTTCTCCCTCTCCTCAACAAGTCTCTCTTTCTCCTTCTCTGCCTCCTCAAGCCCTTTTGTTAATTCCTTTATCTTTTTATGGCCAGACTCTATCTGGTTTTTGTGGCGATTGATCCCTGTCTTGTGCTGATCAATATCCTGATATTGGAAAGATAAATTTTGTGTACTTTTGATAACATAATATAATATTCAAATGATGCGGGTTCTCACAGATTGAATCTTAGAGACCCTGGAGTTCTGCACTTTGATCTTTTCCCCCTCAGCATCTATTTTCTTCTGCAGCTCCGATGCCTGAAAACAGCAGTCACCACCAAGAGTAAGCATTAAGACAAACCCAGTTAAAGGTTCCACAGACTAGATTCTCTATGCCGCCTATTATTGCATAATTAAAACAGGCAACGTTTAGTTGCACGACAACAAAAGCAGCAAAGCTTATTAGAAGAACAATCATTTGAAAACCCACCATCTCCTTCAGTTTTTTGGATCCTGACATGATCCTACCAATCTCCTTTTCTTCATCGCCAATAATTTTCTTGAGCACCTCAAGCCTGTCAAGCTCATCCTTCCCTGGCTTTGATGCTGCCTTCAAAGAATCAAGTTCTTTTTCGAGGCCACTATATTCAGAATGCATACCATCTATCTGCAAAGCAAGATCTCTGTCCATAAGTACTAAGACAAATGACAACAGCAACGTGACTGAAACTGATAATTACCTCCTTCTGGCACTTAGCCATCTCCATCTCCAGATTTGCAAGTGCCTTTTCAGACGTCTGGTGACGCCTCACAGCATCAGCTATTTGTTGTTGCAGATTGCTTAATTTATCAGACAAGGTAGAAAGCTCATTCTCTGCATTTCTAACAGCTTCCACCGACACGCTAGTGCTTCGAATGCACGTACCCATCTTACCACCACGGGGTTTACTTCCCCCTCCACTCATGGTTCCAGATTTTTCGAAAAGTGCTCCATCTAGTGTTACGACACGTCTAAATTCTCTATTTCCACTGTAGGCAATCCGTGTTGCCTGAAAGTTGAACATCAGTGTGATTATAAGACAGGACACAAGAACCAGGCTATATTCTGACAGAAATAAGTGTTAAAGTATTGTCCTACATCACTTGACAACTTGTCCTAAATACTCTTTATATTTACGTAGTCACCCTCCACCTATCAGCTTAAAATTTTGGATTGGATTTTCTAACATGGTATAAAACCAATGCTATCTTTTTTGCGAATGTGCATGGTTGAAATTTCAAGTGCCGCTCGTAATCCGGCTTGCATGTGAAAGGGGTATTTAAATATTGTCCTACATTACTTGACAAATGGATCCTAAATGCTCTTTATATTCATGTGGCCTTCCTCCACCTAATAGTTCAAGCTTTTGGGTTAGACTTTCTAACAATAAGCCTTTCTATACGCACTAACTTACAGAACCTACAAAGGTAGTAATTAAGCCAAGAACAGAGCCCTATTTTTTATTTTTTTTAGACACATCCACAAGATGCCACAACTTTATCATTACCTGATCAAGATTCTCTGCTACAACAGTATTTCCAAGTGCGGCATAGAAAGCAAGCTTCATTCTCTCATCTTGGACTTTGATTAGGTCAAATAGACGAGGAACTCCTTCTGGGGTGCTTACCTTCTCCTTCAGTTTGTGGAGAAGACCAACTTGCTTCTCCTTTATTAAGGAAAAACAAAAGTTACAAAATAAGCAACTTCGTAAAGCATAACAGAAAATTACCCAACGATCAGCACTTTCCTTCCCAACTCTGCAGTCCTACCAGCACAATCGACGCCGAAGAAAAACTAGCTAAAGAAGAGTGATGTGTGTGCATTCAAGGTAATGACCACAGATTGAAGAAAGGAAATGGAGGGTGAATAATCAATACAAATGGGGTCAGGGAACTGGTGTATTGCCAAACTGGCAACATCAGCTGGTACAACCAACACATAATAAAAACAATAGCTGTCTAAAGTAGCATCTGAGAGAGGAGGGTCAATAAGAAATTTGTACCAATATCATGAAGGTTGCAACACCAAGTTTCTCTTTCCGTAGTAACTGAACACATGCTTGTGCTGCGCTTGTTGTTTCCACCACTATATAATCAAGTCCCGGACAAGCCGTTGATATAGCAATATCATACTTTGCTGCAAGGTGTAAAGTTAGTTCAGGATCCGATCTTTAAAAGATTACTTAGTTCAGGATCTAATCTATTAATGATTATTTAGCTTTTGGGGGAGGAAACAAAAAACAGCTTCAGAATCATTAGATGCATATTCATAATTTCTGGACCACACACTTGAATATTAGCTTGCGTCTTACCTGGTCTTGACATTAATAGGATATTTGCGTGGGATTGACTTACCTAAGGTGGGCTTCCTTGACATTAAAAACAAAACTAAGATCTGTGCTTGAGATACTGAAACTTCTACAGTATGGATAGCAATATAAAGAAAACAATAAATGAAATTCTGCACTCATTTTCTATAAATTTAGATAAAGCCCCTCAGTCCAATTTCGACAGTAAAACATAAACAAGTCAAATACAAGTGGAGCAACAAACAACACTAACCGTCGATAGCACCTAAGTCACCCATTCGCCCATATATTCCATCTATCTGATTCGACCGCTTGGCATTCAAAATCGCCTTCAAAACTGATCCTTCACTCTTCTCAGAATCCATAACAGACTTAAGTTGAGAAACCTTTTCTCTTGCTGCTTGTTCGAGGGGGATCAGTGTATCTTGTTCTCTGATGCATTCCTACAGGTAACTCAAAAGTTTGAGCAGTATATGAAAGAGAACAAAAGAAATGCAATGGCAATCATAATACAAACTTGCTCCAGTCTTCGAGCTTCCGAGACTTCCATCCTTTTCTTCTGGATATCCTCTTTGACATTAGCAATGTTTTCCGTTCTTCTTTCGATCTTTCCTTTGATGTCATTCATCTGCTTTTGAGCAGCCTCAAAAGCTGAACGACCAGCTTCATGCTGTGAGAAGTAAATATATAACTGAGCCAAAAGTTTACATACCCAGACAAAAGTACTTTCTTGACCTCTTCATTCATTGCTTAAATCATAATAATTCACAGAACGGGACATCTCAGCGAGCTGGGAAATTTTTCCCATGTCATTATTAATCCCCTTCCAGTAGGTTAAAATGAAATTTCTCCTCGAGATATCATTTATTATCTCTTTAACTAACAACACTTGTAAATCCTAAAATTATT
The DNA here is from genome assembly GCA_019926035.1 of Melaleuca alternifolia. Taxonomy (NCBI): domain Eukaryota; kingdom Viridiplantae; phylum Streptophyta; class Magnoliopsida; order Myrtales; family Myrtaceae; genus Melaleuca; species Melaleuca alternifolia. Next base: position 756,687 of record JAGKPW010002416.1, on the reverse strand, counting down.
AGCTGTTGCAGGGGCTTAAGCCCCAACTCAAAGATAGATATTTCCAGCAACAATGCCATCCTTTGAATTTGTAAGTGGATAGCACATCACCTTGTCATCAAGAAGCTTGCTGTCAGAACATGCAAGGTCAAGTTTTCCCTTATGTTCAATCAGTTGGCTTTCCCAAGGTTGTAATTCAGCACGAACTTTTGCAAGCTCAGAACGAAGCTTCTCAGTTTCCACTGCTTGCCAAGATCATCAGAAGAAAAAAGAGGGTTTATGAAAGCTCATCAGCTTTGAGCATGAAACTCCAAGAGAAATATGACTGCAAAAAGGGGCTGTATCTTCATCAAATAAGTAATCCATCTGACCCATTCTATCGCAAGATAAGAAATGAAGCATGTCCATCCAAGCATTGTAGGGTGGGGGCTTTTGCTTCTTAACTAATAAGATCACTTTATGAATAAAATGGATGAGACTAACTTCATTTTAAAGAGATTCAAGCTTGATTTAAAAACTGCTGAGTGTCTCTCTGACATGAATTTGAACCAACAAAAGTCTAAGTCATCAAATTCGATGCTTAATCTTTCATTAAATCAGAAAGCTCATAAGAAAGACGCTACAAGCTTTCCCAAATTCAAATAAGTACATTATTTCTTAGACTGATAATCATCCTTGAGTGCCTTGACACGTAAAGAACTTACGAATATGCTCACAGCTCAGGACAGTATTGGAGATTGTACCGGAACTATGCCATAAGCATGGTTCAAACTAACAAAAAGTGAAAAATTACCTTGAGAGTCCTCTTTGATTTTCTCCAGAGCTGCTGCTTCATCAGACAACAGCTTTTCCAGTTTTGGAATATTGTCCTCGAGTTCTGGAATTGTCTTTGCTGAATCCTCACACGTCTTTTTTAATCCTTCAATTTTCAACGTATCCTAAAGGAAGGAACAGGTGAAATGCCAAATCATGATTGATGTATGTAAACAATTTGTTTCCTACCTTTTCAAGTTTCTCCTCGACTTTCTTGATCTTTTGCTTCTTGTGCTTCAGATCTTCCCGATATTTGATATCTTGATTCTCAAACTCCTTAAACTCATCCTTACAGAGTCGTAGATTATTATCCAACTCCTGATCATCCATAGACAAACCCAATTGCAAATATTCAGAAGAATCGAATGGGAAAATTATTTCAGCGGCAATCATCACATTGCATTGAGCATGCACACTTCCCGCCTCATATCGACAGAAAAACAGCTGATACGTGGTGACTTCCTTTAGAAACTTCAACTCGTTAGTCGAACCCATGCAGAGCATACCTCTTGTCTGTTAAAATACTTCTGGTGCACAGCCTCGAGCTCCTTCAGTGCCTTGTTACTTTCTCCAATTTTCTCCCTGCAATAAACAGGCCCAAGACCCAATACAAAAATGTGAACTTTGGATATTGACACACACATAATGAAGCAAACAGATATACCTTTGTCTATTCAAATTTTCTTCTAGGGAGCAGAGGTTTGCTTGCATTTCAACCATTTTGGCACTGCTATCTTCATAAGTTAATTTTGTGGCTTTCTCTTGCCATTTCATCAGAGACAATTCCCTCAACATGTAAGATTCTGCTTCATTCTTCACGTCCTATTGCAAAGACAATAACAAAATTCAGTACCATCTTAAGAACACAAACCCTAAGATTTTCTATGCCCAAAAAATATTGTAATACCTCCAGGCTATCTCTTTCTTTCTCAGCCAGCTTCACCATTTGCACTACACCAGATCTCTTCTCATTCAGGGACTCCAGCCTGCAATGTTGATCATTGCATGCGACATTGTCAGTCTCAACATTACTAACTGCGTGATGCGATAGGAAACAGATTAGTGGCCTAGCATATTCAGCAAACAAAGAATAGAGGCATAAGTCAGATAATGGTGGCACATCCAATGTATGCCACTGTATAAAAATGGAACGCCGGATCATCCGACTGTGCAACTTCATAGTTTAGAGGCATTGACTCACCATTCCTCAGCACAAAGCTACAAATTATAGCCTACATTCCATCATTCAAAATAGTACTTTCCTACTAAACATAAGGCGATCACATTTCCACCTATGAACAAAGGTGCATCTAGAAAAATACACCATATGGGAACAGGTAAAATGTAAAATTATGAGAATGCTCCTATGTTGTCATTCAAGTTCCAAGATGAAGTACTCACTCTTTGAACGATTCGTCTATTTTCTCAATGTATTTGTCAGTTCCAATGATGTCTTCAAGATACTCAAGAAAACCTTCATCATGGGGTCCCTGGGCCTTTGGCTTCATCAAAGAAATCTGCTCGACTTCACCCTGATGACAGCAACCATGGAGTCAGTTCCGGTTTGCATTAAGTTCAACCACACTACTTCATGACAGGATTGACCTGAAGAATCAAGAAACGGTTGTTGTCCAAGTCCACTCCTTTCCCTCTCAATAATTTAGTGACCTCAGTAAAGTTACTCAAGCGGCTATTAATGTAATACTTGGAGGAGTTGTCTCGAAATGCAACCCGGCTGATTTCAAAGTCACTTCCTGGAACAGCCTCAAATCCACCATCGTCCTGGAGTTTTGAAAAATGATTATATCGGAAACATTTTAACACTGCAACTCTACAACAGATCGAGGCTCTAACTACTCATCTCTAATTATCAGTTGGTATAAAAAGTATCCACTTATTATGCATCCCAATTGCTTGAGAGACTTACAGAAGTATCAAGAAACAAATAATTGCCCATACAATAATCTAGCTTATTAAATGTTGCGCTATTCAGAAGGGAAGAATTTCAAGTAAAAGATCAAAGTAAACAATCTTATCCTGCAATCTCTATTAAAAATTAAACATGGCAAGGGCAGATAGCGGTATGAGATGGAAGTATTTGTTACCAAATCGACAATTTCCTGAAAGTGAACAGAAACGCCAGCACTGTCGAGATTTTGGTGATTAGTTGAGTTGTGGATAAGCTCCGAAACCTTGTTGAGCCTCATCTGTAGAGACAAGCCCAAATTTCCACAAATGCAAGATCATTTTAGCAACATGGTTGTTGAACAGCATTGTAAAACTGAGCTTCAAAGAGCATGCATCTGCAAATATACCTGCTTTGCTCTCTTTCCAAACACAAAAAGCATAGCATCTATCACATTGCTCTTCCCGCTCCCATTTGGTCCGACTACAGCTGAAAAGCTCTGAAAAATCCATAACTTAAGAAGTCAAAGGTCGTGTTTGCGAGCCACAGAAAACTCTTTCGCTCTTCGTCAAATGAATAACATGGGTATTGAGTGAAGGTGTGCATCTAATTCTGCTAACAATGGGAATTCCTCCAAAACTTTAACTATACCAACACGCCCGAGGCGAAATTCCCGCTTCTTCGCTGCCAAAATCAACAAATTTTACGGCGAAAGAGCTCAGAACCCTAACCTTGTGAAAAGGGCCAACCCGCTGCTCGCCGGCGTAGGACTTGAAATTCCTCATCACCATCTCCTTGATAAACAGCCTCGGCGTGCCGCTGCCCCTCGACGGCTCCCGACCCGCCGAGCCCGGCTTGCGGGCCATCGCGTCGTCCCCGACTTCCATCCCCACGGCTCCGATCCGAGCTCAGCCGCGCCGCAAACAATCGAAGCGCTCTCGAGTTCGTCCGGTGGGCGTCGCCACCAGTCTCCGAGGAAGAGAAACCAGCGGACGCGCGACGACGACGTGGTGTGTCGAATTCGATCTCTCCGAGTCGTATCGAGTCCTCTACTCCCAAATGCGAGCGGGATTCCCAGTGGAAGAATCGGGGTAAAATGGCGGGAAAAAGTGATCCCACTTTGAACTCACGGGCCGGCGAATGATCTCGACGGGATCGGGATCGGGCTCGGAGGCCCAAATTGAATCGGGCCCAGAAAGGTCGCCCGTACGATCCGCGACCCGAAAGCGGAACGGTCTCGACTTACTATTATCCCTTTTGAGTTCAAAATCAAGAGACCATCTCAATAAAGAGCTGTGTAACCCTTCCATCCGTCACAAGACACTCCCAGCCGACCGGGCTGCCGTCGCCCGAAGACGTTTTATCCATCATCGCGACCTTTTCTTGATGAATTAAATACATTGCGGGGCGACACCGCGTCCGAACAGCGTAAAAAATAAATTAGAAGTCAACATAAACATGTCTTGCCGAGAATGGCGCCGCGATGTCAAAGGAGATTTCAATTAGGTAGAAAGCGATCGGTATTATTATTATTGAGGCCGCGGCTCTCCACTTGATTGGCCCGCTGCGGGGGAGTGCACATTCCTCAACAGTACCGGGGGGGTTCAGTTTTTTCTCGCGCCTCCGACCAAGGGTTACCATCTCTATCGCTTAGAGCCACGAGTTCTAAGTCATAGGGGCCTCTTTGAATTATGCTGTCGATGCCATGCCGAGAAGTAAGAATTGCGAAATGGGAAGAGAGAAAAGAGAAAGAAACGGGGTAAAAATCAAAAGGGGAGGGGAGAGGGAAGCGCAAGAGTTGTCATCTCAAACCACACAAAATGCGACATCATCGCAACATCCGAATCCCTAGAAATTAGGGAAGATGTTGGTGGGCGTGAAGAGGTGCCGTGTCCTTGTACTCGCATCTGCTCGTGAACAGTTTCGCTACAGCTCACTGTTTGGGACCAGCCGCTTTACCCCCACCACCACCACCACCACCACCACCACCAGAGATTTTCCCCTCTCTTCCTCAACAAAGAAAGAAAGAAAGAAAGAAAGAGAGTGAAAGAGAGGGAGGGGAGAAAAACAAAACCCTAGTCGTCGATATTATGATCTTGCAGCTTTTTCTTTCGATTTACAGACATCTTGTTCACTTTTAAGTGGGGGATGGAAAAAAAACCTTAATCATCAAGAATTTAGTGGGTGATTTCACTCATGCATGCCAGAATCTCAAGGCTGAAAAAAAAAATCGCCCTTGATTTAAGTTTAAATCTATATGTACAATAAATTCATGAGTGATTATGTAAATTTTTTCCTCTCAAGACTGAACCACGCTTACTCAATTCTCTTCGGTACCCTTTGTTGATGCGTAGGAAGGGTCGATGGGAAGTTAAAAAGAGTCGGTCCATCTTTCTAAAGCGTAAAGGGCAAATATTCTCCGGCAATTACTGTCCGCGATGTACACGTACCTTTGCACACCGAACCCATCGTTCTCTTTTTCCCCCCAGGGACAATGCTCGTGTCCGAGAACCCAATGGCCGAAAACATTCAGAAAACGCGCGCGCTTGTTTTCGCAGTACTAGAAAATCCATTCGGAGCTTCCGACGTTCCGGTCGGATACGAAAACCGCGTCAAAAAACACGAGCCGGATACGATCCCGATCACTTCGATCCTGCGAGACCGGCTTGTCCGAGCAGCTTCTCATCCTTTGTGAATTTCACGTGATGGACGGTTTATGATCGAGCGAGTTCATCGTTAGCGATGAGAAGGTCACCACGGAAGTCTACGCTCCGATGGACCCAAAGGGCAAAAAAAAAGGGGGAGGAAATGGAATAGTGGGAAACATCAGACGTCGTACGGTATAAATTTTACATCGGAGGGACAAGGCAGTACGAAGGCCATCTCCTTTTGTTTTTCTCTCGATCTTCTTGTTAAGGAAACCCCTCCATGAATGTCGTGGGGTCGCCTGCGTGCTTCTTTTTTTTTTTTACCGCACGCTGTGAAAAAAGCTACCGTTCACGCCCGAGCTCGACTCGGCCCGATTCCAAATCCTTCCTCCCTTTTGCTTGCCCTGAAAAAATGGCGATTTTAGGGCAAATTGATTTCGACGCCTAACTCTCGATCTTTGGAACTTGAAACCTGCCTTATCTATCACGGAACGAACTTATTCCATTTGGGTTTTTTTTTTTTTGGTTCCCTTGATTTCATTCTTTGCAACCTACGGACTTTTCTTGTTAATTTATCATACGACAAGAATTAAAACAATCCTTCATGCGATCAAGACAAAAATTACAATTATTACTAGCAGATAGAGCGACGGAACGTTGAGTAGTGAAAGATTGATAAAAAGAACAGACGGAAAATATAAAGGGTGCACATAACAGCAATTCTATCCAGAAATATAATTCTGGAAAGAATTAGATTTTTCTAATTCTGTTCTAGAATGAGTTTCTGAAGAAAGAAACACGTTTGATACGGTTAAAAAATTTCTATTCCAGAATGAGAAATCTGTTTGATGTAGTAAAAAAATTATGTTTCTGTTTATGTTTCATTTAAAGAATTTTTTTTTAAATTTTTTAGATTTCAAGATATTCATTCCATTAAAAATCGAATACTTATTATTTAGCCTAAAAAATTGACAATTTTTTTTCACATTTTATATTGTAATTGAACTTCGAATTCACTTTAGTTGCATAAATCACAATATATAATAATTCCCAAATGACTAGAAGAGGGGAGGATACCCAATATTGAGGTAATGCATTTTTCCTGTGGGTTTTGCTTGGCCAATTCGCGACCATATTGGCCAGAATTAAATTGGAAAATTGATGATATACAAATTTAATTTTTCAAGAAAATTTGGGATTTTCAAATAAAAATTTCATTTTTTAAATTTTTAATAATATAAAATATGTTTTTTTGAATTTATTTTGTAATTTCTGAATTATTTGGATTTTTTTTGAATTTTTAAGTTTATTTATTAATTTATTAATTTTGATTTTTAATTTGAAAAAGGACTTCAGACCGAGTCTGAGCACACTTGAAGGAGAGGAGGGTGAGAGCAATTTGATTAAGGTAAAAAATGAAGAAAGATTGCTAAAAGAGAATAGATTCTCAAATAGTGTCTGATAATGAGAAATGAAAAAAAAAATTCATTTTTCATTCTTGCCCTAAAATCAATTCTAGATGAGAAATTTATTCCATAATTGGTTTTATGACATTTTCCAATCAAATAGAATTCTCATTCGAAATGAGTTTTTTTACTCCATAATACATTATGGACGAGAATTAAGCGTCTGTTATGCGGACTCAAAGCAATTCAGAGTTGTCCATCTCATCCTTTCGTCAAACAAAAATGAAAAGTAAAAAACGACGATAGAAATTCCCGTCCATCGGAAGGGATAATCTATATAAACTCATAAAATGAAATAAACAACAAAAGGCTCAAAACCCAAGAGTTAAAAACAGAGAACTAAGGCGATCTCGATCCGATTCTGCACTTCGGATTGCAAATTAGATCTAAAGCGGCCGGATAAGGTCGGTTCAGTCCGACTCCACAGTCCACCCCACACCGATATCGACACCCCATCTGGTGCTCACCATCTCTCCGAGCTCGTTCCTCACGTGTCTTCTCCCCAGATCAGTGTTTAAAAATATATGAATTCTGTGAGCCTGGATGCAATGGCCAGGCTCAAAAGAAGATGCAGTCACGTCGATGATTAAACCTCAGCAGCAAGCTGCTGCTGCAGCTGAATGATTGGGGTTTTCTCTCATGTCTCGCAAATACATCACGAGCAGGCACCAAGGAAGTCAGTGCAAACTCCTCGAGAGGCTAAGAAAAAACCCCCCACCTACGCGAATAGTAGCCGCGGTTGACCGGATTGCCGTCAATAAAAAGAAAATTCGAATTATGAGATTAACAAAAACTTTTTGGAAACTCCTCCCACCTTCTTTTTTTTCTCGGTTTAAAATATTGAGGACGCTTTCCGTTTCCGAAACAAGAAATCGTCTTTTGTTTTTCCTTCGAGCCGACGTAATTTAATCGACGGGACACCCCGCGCTAATCGCGAAGCAACCCCGCCAACTCCCCCGGCCCACGTGGAGGTGACCGGGCCGCGGGGATGCGCCACGTGGAGAGCGAGATCGACACGTGGCCCGCGCTTTAGCAACAAGTGTTTTCGCGGCCCTAATTCGCGTGATTACGTGCGAGGACCGCAAGTCCGCGATTTTGCATGCGGTGGACTGCGGACGGAATCGGGGTTATAATGACGCTTATGACCCTAAACTCTCATTTGATATATAAAACGTGATATTTAAATTTTTAATTAATTCGATATGATTTTTAAATATTAACTTAATATGCATTATCATCTCTAAAATTTTAATATATATTCAATTAAACACTTAAAAATATAAAAATATAAAAATATTACCCTTTCATAAATTGAAGTTCAAAAATAACACACATCATTTCTATATAAATTTAGGATTAGATAAAATATATATGAAATAAAGTGTTCCGGCCTTTTGGTATCGTCAAAGACAGGGGGAGTCTGTGGTGAAATTTTTTATTATAAAAAATATATAATATATTTGAAATTAGAAATTACATTAAATAATTTGAAGTTCAAAGGTGATGTGACATATAAGTTAAAATTTAGAGATCATTTTCAATAAAATAAATAAATATCATATTTCACGTTATGTGAAAATTTCATAGGCCATTTGTTATTTTTTTCAAGCTGAGGCTATCATTAGAAGTGGTTGGGTCCGGTAATTTTCTTTTTGGGGTGGGGGGTGGTGTGGAGAAAGGAAGGGGCATTTTGGGGAATACGCCCTCGTGAGCTGTCGCGGGCTCTTGTGTCAGAACTTTTAATGAGAGCATTTCGCGCATCACGGCAAAAGCGGCGTCGTTCGGGACTTGGGGGAAAGGTTGGCAACGCCGGAGAATCGTGTCTGTAGCCGACAAAAACCACCCATCAGAAATGTCGAGGAGGGGGCTCTGCAAGTGACCTTTAACCTCTCCAGATTTTGATGGATTGTGGCTCTAAAAGATAACATCGCCATTTTGCCCTAGCCTGACAACCAAGCTCCTCATGTTCTTTTCTTAAGTTGCTGTCATGTGTAACAGTTAATTGAACAGATGCCGTTGAAAAAACAGACACTTAAACTATACTCATCGTGATATAAACACTGTAAACTTTTCTATATCACCAAAACCTCTAATTTTTCTCATTATAATATAAATATTACATTCGCATTACCGAAAAATCTAAATTTATTCATGTATAACATGCGTATCTTATATTTCAATTACTTTTTTAATATATGTGTTAGATTGATATAGTTACATAATGAATACATGCGTTAGATTGATACAAGTTTGAGTTTTTTTTCACGACTCAAGAGGGGGAACAAATATTCAGGGTACAAACTAGTTAAAGATTCACCATCCAATTTATATTTATTGCTTGATCCCATGACCTTGTGGAAAATGAGACCATAGGCTCTCTGTCATAAAGTCATCGTGCATCCTGCCATTCTCGGTGATAAGGTATAACTTTAGCTCGATTCTGTAAGACAATGCAATGGTTGCATCATGATTCCGATTGATAATAGAGCCGGTGAGATCCAACCCATCGTTATATCTTCCAACGCAAACTCGTCATCGTACATTTCAAGAATTAGCAGCATCTCCGATCCCATGTCCATCAAGGCCACCGCCCGCACGCTTTATCATGCATCCTCTTCGGTGACGAGATCCCCAATTGATTGAAGGGTACGTTTGGTTCAGAATTTGGGGAAGTCATTAGGAAAATACAAACGTCTTTAATTTACAAGAGTATGGCGAAATACAAATATTATTTGATAAAATATAATTCAAAAGTATTTGGAGATGCAATTTTTAAGAAATATCGTTTGATAAATATATATTTAGAATGTTTTTTTTAATTAATTTTAAGTTCTTTCAGGTTGAAATCGGGATCGGAGGGCAGGAAGTGGCTGAGGGGAGAGCAGGGGTGCCACCAGAGGCAAGAGGAGGCAACGATTGTTTGGGGAGGGGGAGTCGCGGAGGTGGGGATTGCAAAGGGAGTCAAAGTTGTCTAAGGGGAAGACAACGAAGGGGGTGTTGCCCTTTAGAAAGTTATAGAGATGTAGCTGCATTTTTTTTTCAAATCCCTTCAAAAAATGGACCAAACACCATTTGCATTTGACCAATGGATTTCAGAGGCCAATTTTAAATGCACCCGAATCCCGATTCCCGATCAAATTAGAGCTAGCATGGATCAAATTTAAATGCAAAGCGCCTAATGGGGAGGGTGGTCGGGGGTCAAAAGGAAGGAACCAGGGAGGAGAGCGTTTTTTCACTCGCATATATGACTGGGGAGCGAAAGAACCGATGGGAAGGGAAAAAGATAAGGGGGGTTAGGTCGGGTGAACTGTGGAAAGCGGTCCCGTCCCCACCACGGCCCATATGCTGCAAAGTTCTTCATGCACCACCACCACCACCACCACTCTTCAAATTGAAAGTTGGGTTACTGTCCTCGGACAGAAACGCCGAGGCCCCACTCCTCGCGCTTTTATATTTCTTTTTAACTCCAGTGTTTCCCCTTCCTCTCCCCTCGTCCACCACCACCATCACCACCACCACCACCACCATCGCAACCATGGTGGGTGGGTCTTACCATTTTATTCCCCGAGTCAACTCGGGAGTTCACCACCGAGCTGCGCTTGTAAAAGACCCCGGACCTCCTCATGATCATCTTCCCCCGGGTCAAAGAAGACTCTCTCGTCTTGGGGAATACCGTAATGAGACCCGAGAGCGACGCTTTGTCGGGGCCTTTTCGGATGTGGTGAGATAGGGGCGTGGCGATAGCAATAGCGGTAGTGGCGGTAGTAGAAGTCAAGAGGCAGAGAGGGAGGGAGAAAGGCCAAAGAGCATATTTATTACACAACATCTAACCCCAGGTGGGGTCGGGGGCCGCGACTTAACCATGGATTAGGAACCTCGGGTTAAAAAAGGGGCCGAAGCGGGTTAAGAAGCACAACCACAAAACCCATCAGATCTTTTTATTTTTATTATCAACAGTTCACACAACTCCCTTCCCCTTCCTCTCCCTCCCTCTATCGTCATCATCTTCTTCTTCTCCTCCTTCTTCCTCCATCATAATCTTCTTCTTCTTCTTCTTGGTTCTGTTCCTGCAGTGCCCGACACTCGAGAGAAGTTAATTATGCTTCTCTCTCTTTCTCTCACTCTCTCTCTCTGCTAAATCGCGTAGCTCTTTGATGGATGGAGAAATGGTTGTTCTCTTCAAACCCTGACTTTTTTTACCCTCCTCCGTCGTCTTCTTCCTTCTCCCTCCGCCTGAGCTCCTTCCGTTCTCTCTTGTCTTTATATATTTGTGTTTTTGAAACCCTAGATGTTAGAGCCATGGACTTGACCCCAACCAACACATCCACCAACACCGCCAGCACCAAGTCCCCGGAGCCCGAGACCGAGACTCCGACCCGGATCCAGCCCCCCAAGCCCCTCTCCTTCACCAACGGCGTCCTCAAGCGCCACTCTCCCCACCAACTCTGCGCCCCACCCGCGGCCTCCGTCACCTACAAGGAATGCCTCAAGAACCATGCGGCCAGCCTGGGCGGTCACGCTCTCGACGGCTGCGGCGAGTTCATGCCCTCTCCGACCGCCAACCCCTCCGACCCCACCTCCCTCAAGTGCGCAGCTTGCGGCTGCCACCGCAACTTCCACCGCCGCGAGCCCGACGACCCCGCCCCCACCGCCTCAGCCGTCATCGAGTACCAGCCCCACCACCGCCACCACCCACCCCCGCCGCCTCCTCCCCCTCACCACCACCACCACCATCACCATCCACCGCGCAGCCCCAACTCCGCCTCCCCGCCCCCGATCTCGTCATCCTACTATCCTTCCGCCCCGCACATGCTCCTCGCGCTCTCCACCGGCATATCCGCCCCGCCCGAGAACGCCGCGGCTCCCCAGGGTCCTCCGCCGTCCGCAGCCGCGATGGTGAGCCCGAGCGGCCACCACCCGGGCTCGCGCAAGCGGTTCCGCACGAAATTCAGCCAGCACCAGAAGGAGAGGATGTATGAATTCGCCGAGCGAGTCGGGTGGAAGATGCAGAAACGGGACGAGGAGCTGGTCCAGGAGTTCTGCGCCGAGGTCGGCGTCGATCGGACCGTGTTCAAGGTATGGATGCATAACAACAAGAACACCTTCGCCAAGAGAGACGTCAATGGCGGTGGCAACAGCAACGTCAACAGTCTCAATCTCGGTGACAACCCTACTATCGCTACCACTCATCATAACCACAACGGTTTGAGCAACGACAACAACAACCACCACGACGGCGGCATGAGCAGCAACAACGACGACGACAACAGCAACGTCGTAATTGGCGGATTCAGCAGCGAGAACCACCCGACGTCGTCGAGCCACTACAATCACCATGATAGTGGAGCTCATGTGGGCACTAATGGGTCGTCTTCTTCTTCTTGAATCTTGATCCCCTGAACCTGATCATATCTCATCCTGATCCTGATCCTTCCTTTTTTTTAGCAAGATAATAAGTATGTTTAGAGAGGTAGGTTAAGAACTTCTTGGGGTTATTAATCAGTCGCTCCTTTTGTTTCTTTTTTTTTTCTCCTTTCTAAATTTTCCCTTATTTTGCTTTTTTATCTTCTTCTGATTAATGGAATCGTCTTGCTGAGGATAACCTGGAGACAAAAAAAAATTCGATCCAAAAGGAATTTATTTTGCTTTCTAATTCAGCTCCTTTCTCTCGATTTATATTCGACGCCGATATCTTTTTTATATTCATCGTGTTCGTTCGCGAGATTCTTTGGCAAATTCAACCTGTGTGGGGGGAATGTTTGGGTCGTGGGTGTCATGAAGTACGCTGATGATGATGAAGCTATCCAGTGAAAGACGATTCGAGACTGAAGAGGATAATATTAATTTTCCAGGCAGTGGGGAGGATTTCCATGGCGAGTGAAGGAAGGAGAGAGAGAGAGAGACACACACACACATGAGGGTTTAAGATTGGATTAGAATATAGATTTCTTATTTACTTCTCATCTGATCTTGTCCGAAAGATAGGAGCAAAAAGCGGTGGTACGTAGGCGTGTTCGGCGGTGGGATTGGGGGCGGTCGCATAATCATATTCTAATCCACTTGGAGCAGCTTGAAGCATCGCTATGTTCTTTTCAGCTTCATACAGAAATGGGTTTAAGCGAAGCCAGCTTTCTTTCTTCTCATTATTAAGCGATAAAAGGAAAAGGAGGAGCCCCGCTTGTGGGCACCCTCTCTTTTCCTCTTTAGATCTCCATTTCAGGAACAGAATCTGGTCTGATCTCGGTGGTTGAATGAAGTTGGTGATCTTTAATTTAATACCCCAGAGGAATCTGAAGAAAATAAAAGACCCCCCCTTTTACCTCCTAAGTGGAACAAACCCTAATCATTCTTATTTGCTCGTAAAGCCAGGTTCTTTTTTTAACGTGTTTAGAAGAAACCCTAGGTTAGCCCTAGCTTATAGAGTTAAGCGGCAACGCAAAGGTAAATCAACGTCTTATTCCGGTAATGGATGGAGCTCAAGAGTAGTAGTTAAGGCTCGGGGGGCACAGTTTCTCTGTTCTTGTTTTATAATTTCACTTACCTTTTAAGCGAAGGAGCAAAGATGCGAGAGGAGGAGGGGGGGAGAGAGAACCACCTCAACTTAATCATTAATAATTGCACGATGATGATGATGAAGAGGAAAGTGGGTTTTAATTAGAATTCAGTGTACCTTGCTCGGGTGGTTTGCTCCCACATGGGTGTGTTCCTTGGGAGTTTGGTGGGCGGGGGAGGGGGGGAATTGGAACGTTGATGGAGTCGGGGGACTTCTTGGATGTTTTGGGGGAGGAAGGATTGAATCCGGGTCTTAAGCCATGACAGGCGAGGGATGGGATGGAGTTTTGGGGGTTATCCCGCCCCATGAAACAGTGCGGAAGCTGAGGTTAGATATGGACATGACATGACCACAAGGAGGTCTAATAATTACGACTAGCTAGGGATTCTGTGCAGAGGTTTGCAAGATTTTCCCGACCCTTTTCGTTGTTTGGTCGGATTCTGTACGCAATATTATAATAATGGTAAGTTGGAAAACGTCGCGGGGAGGAGGAGCGTCCGTGTACTGTAGTGCAACATCGCAAGACCATCGATATCCGACGTTAGTCTTGATGGGGATAAGGGGGAGGGGACAGAGCGTTTTCTCTAGGGTTTCTGTTCACGAAGCTGCCGATTTAGAATTTTGGGGAACTGTATGAGAAGCCATCCCTGCATCAGCTCATCCGTATGCTCGGATGCTTCGGTTGCTACGGTCTCGCTTTTTCTCCACTTGAAACGCGGTGATGTACTAATTGTTCAAATTCTGCTGCGCACCGGCTCTTGCCGAGCAGGGAATGGATCCGACGAAGGAAGACGGGATGATTAATGTGAGGTGTGAGGATGGATGGAGGAGGAGGAGTGGTTGTACTGAAATAAATAAGAAAATGGCCCGACCCTGCCACGCACGTTAAATGTTGCAGGTTACTGTAATGAAAGACTTTTAGAGAGAGAGAGAGAGAGAGAGGCAGAGAGAGACTGTGTGTATCAGCTCCTATCCATGGACACGTACGACACTCTGTCTCTCCAGTCTGCACAACAACTAAGTTTTCAGGGAAAATATTTTGTCCGAACAAAATGTGATATTGTAGCCTTTTGACAGCAACGAGCCTTGGCGCTCTACGTTTGGTAGTTCCAATTCATACTGACGTAAGTATCGGACTTCGTATTTGCGCAAATGTCACATTTCCCCTTTCTTTCTTTTTATTTTTCTATGGGGAGAGTATAGGCAAGAGCGACAGGGCATCGGTTGGTGTTACAAGTGATTTTTTTCATGCTCGCTAGTCGCTATGCTCAGTGTCTGAGAATTTGTGAATCTTCAGATTCATTTTTCGACGATATCTGAATTTGCTGTACAAAAGTTATGATCCTCCGAATGGGATAAGAAGAGAAGAAGAGAAAATTCGAAAAACAAGATAGGAAAGGGTGTCGCAATAGTGTATGTGCTCAATGAGCAGTACCGTCAACTCCCTCACGATTCCAAATTTCGAAAGTAATCGAAGCGATATATTCGGATATGCCAATTGGCCGATCTAATTACGCGACACGTACGGCTTAGAATCTAACAAAAGACTGCGCGCGTGCCCCCGACAAGCGGATGAGATTAAAGACGGAGATGCACTATCAAATCACGATTGCGAGGGGGGGGGGAGTGACCGGCCATTTAGTGGCGTGGATTATTGCTTGCGGGGGTGGTTAAAGTCCCTAATCTAATCATCTTCAAGAGGGCCAACTTGCAAGTCTCGGGACGCTAGTGTCCGTGTCCCCACATGCCCTGTTGTTAGGGCACGATCGCGGTCTTCGAAAGTGGTGGGGAGGGATCGGATTTTGACGTCCCAGCTTTGTCAATTAGCTGTTTAATTTGCGGCTCTTTCTATTTTTTTTTTTCCTAAGTATGGCTAGATAGCTTTATTAGGCAAGGGCATGTGGCTCACGCCAAACTCTCACCAAAAGAGCACAAGAGAACAACTATCAACTATAGACCTGTTTTGGCTACGGGGACGACACTGAGCCTAGTTTAGGGGCTAACCTAGGAACTAACTTTCATGCATTACAACTACTTTAGCATTGTCCGAAAGAAAGATTTTTATTTCTTTCGAGAAAAACTAGAGAGAAACATTCGAAAGAAAAGTTCAGATGAAAAAACAACCTGAGCCCTTGTGCGTGCGCGGGTGCGACCAATCCGACCCTTCCCGGTCCGTATTCTCTGCTCCACGGCGTCAATTCTCGAAGCAATGATATGACACAGCAAGAGAGAGGGGGGTCTCTCCTTTTTTGGGGGATTTTTCCTGAGCCGTGACTGGTCGATTCGGGTCAGAAGTCATTAGCCAGTGTGATGTATTTGCGGGCTGGGGATCATTAGCCATCCACGTCAAGCCTCAATCAACTTAGAGCGACGCTTGACTTGGGAAAAAAAAATTCCCTTTTGGAGGAGGTACTAAAATTTTCCTTCTTGGAAAATTTATAGTCAAATTGAATATAATTATGTTTAGTTCGATTTTAAAATTAAATTTTGAAGAAATGTTGAAAGTCAATAAAATTTATTTTCAACTTTCAGCATTTTCGATGTCAGTTTTCTATCTCAAAATTCTTTCAGAATAACTGCCAAACCCATCATATTTTCCATAAATGGTTAACTGAATTAAACCCATCCAATTTTCCTCAACCCCTTTTTCCAATTAGTGTTATTTTTCATCCCCAATCGAAAAATTACCAAAAAAAAAAGGGAGGGAGAGAGAAAAGACAGATTACAAAAACCCAGATCGTGATGGAACACGACACATAGGCTAGACCGTGCACAGTACAAAACGGGGCTTTGCCCACGTGAAGCTCACCAGACAGAGACCAAAATTTCTTCAGACACATAACATGAAGGATGCTAATGATCCTCCTCCTCCCCTCCCCCCATCTCTCTTTATTTCGTTTGAGGAAAGGGTAGAAAATAATGGTGGGACGTGAAAAAAGTCGCCACTTCCAATTGCAACGTATGGAAAGCCTACGCTCATAGGATTCCTCTTTCACCAAAAATTTCGCAATGCAGCTACGGTGTCATTATTGAGAGCCCCCTGCTTCTTGATGCGTCCGCCTTGTCCGTAAAAACTCCAAATTCGCACCAGAAGGAAAAACTTAGAGCGAGTGTTATCAGCGTGGAAAGCCTCGAGCCGAGACATCGACGACGCATTTACCCTGAATTATTCGAACTCGAGAGACGAGAGATCCGACATGGAAAATAAGGGTGATTTGACGAGCATGCATTTTGACGGGATGCTAGTCGAGGGTGGAGTGTCGGTTCGTGATCATTTCAGGGACGAGATGATTAATGGTGGACAAAGTGTGTCGTAAAGAAAGATCGATTACCAAGTGGCCTGAGTTCCAAAAGTGGGCTAAATTACAAGCGCTGGACATTTCAGGAAACCTCCAACACGTGAAGAGCGAAAGCGCTGGAACCAGACTTCCCCCTTCATTAGGGGCTCCCCGATCGTCTCGGGCTCGTTCCGCTTCTTCTTTCCTGCTTGCCCTTCGCCAGTTTCCATTCTCAGCTTTCTGAATTATTAGGGTTCTGATTATTGATTAAGGGACGGCGCTGCCTTATTAGGGAGAGAGAAAGATTATTACCCTAATCGCATCGCTTCGTCATCTTTGAACGTCTTCGAGCGTTGACTCGGGACATTAGGCATATTTATTTTTTATGCAGCTTGACCGACCGCATGGTCGATCGTGTAACATAATGACAGATGCAGTAGCGTTTGATTCATGTAGCTACCTCGCTTTTCCTCTTTTAACTTTTGTCGCCCGTGGTCCATACTTACCCCGACTTTAAGTTCAATATCGATTTTGCCCCAACCTTTTTCTTTTTATTTTTTTCGTGGGTCTTAAAAACAAAAAGAGCCGTCATTAATTTCTTCGAAATTATCAACGTTGGGGCCAGTTAATGGTTCATTATCAGAAACCGTGTCTTCATTAACATCCTTGCTTTCGTATGGAACCACGACAGCCTTCGAATGTTGACAAAGTGGAAGAAATTAGTCATGACATTTCACACGCCTTGGGAGATTAGGGAGTATAGCAAATGATTCCGCCATATTAGTCACTAATATCTCTAAACCTTAACAAAAACAAAAGTCTCGATAGTGGACTATATATACCTTTGATCGTGGGCGAATTACAACTCCACATTTTGTCATTCCCTCTTGTGGACCTTATTATTCTCACCGAATCATGGGAGAATAAAAACGTCGCCCAACATAATTATCACATCAAAAAGGTCGCGTGGGTCAAGAAAGTGGCAAAGCCCCAATGACAATCTCTTCGCCGAGCCCTAACCAAAAAGTCTTCCTCTCGACGATCGAATCGGATGGCAACGGAATTCTCCTTTGGGTTTCCTCGCTAAGGGAGCTTTCGCCCCTCTCTTCACTACGAAAGGCGAACGTCCAAAGCTCGGACGAGGAAAATTCCTGTTTGATTGAAGAGGACGGGGGGAGAAGTGGGGGAGGACCACGCAATTATTCTAGGGCGCGGGAATAAAGTTTTCGGGCATATATGGCGATGTGGTCCATGACTATATCCTCGCGCATAGATAGCATGATCTCCATCGATTGACTCGTCATGCGTGCCCTAAGAAATTATATATATATATATATATATATATATATATATATAGATTGTCGCTCGCTCGATCAAAGGGAGCGGGGCGAATTGGAATGGCGATTGGCCACGATGGGCGCCTGTCCCCACTCGATCTTTGTTCTCATTCTCTGCGTACACGCTCGCCTCATCTCTCGATTATGCTTGACCTTAGTTCGACAGTGGCAAACGAACCGTCTTCGATCCCTTATTCACGGTGCGGTTGATGGGGATTGGTTGTTCGGGGCATGTCGAAATTTCGAGCCGAAAGCGCAAGGTATCGACTTTTGTTGGGGGGTGAAATTCGGGAAATCAAAATGGTAAAGAACACATATAGCATATTCATCATGCGAAATATACAAAAATGTCATCCGTCATGGATTATTGGTCCCCCCCGGGTCACGGAGACTATGGTCACGGAAGGGACGCTAGCATCAAGAAGAGACGACCCTATATCAATTAGTGAGGTGTCAGGGGCGATCCTCATGCGGGTCAGTGACGAAATTTAATGTCTCACGAGGGAGGCATTAATTGGACGTGACCAGAGATTTGAGCCGAGACAAGGGTTGGTTCGTGTGATTCCATTGAATTATACAGATGCAAGAAGTTCTCAAATCACCATGTTAAAAAAAAAAAAGAACAATTGAAAGGGATACATTAAAGTTCTAAAACTCATTATCCAAGCGTGATTGGTCCTTGGAACTTATTAAATCGATCGCTACTTTCAAATGTTCGAGGTATCAAATTTATTTTTCGTGACAAATTTTAAACTTTCGGTGTACTTATTCCGGAACTTTCAATGTACATCTCTATATGTTATTTTTAAGTGTGATCTAAATCGTTGATTAGACACTAAATGATGGACTGTGGCTGGTCCACTTGGGGAGAGTCAACACGAGCCATGGGGGAGCCCTGGCACGAGTCTGGTCAGTGGTCCACCACCTCCTGTTCGGAGGTACTGTTGTTCGAGCTAACCCAAAAAAAGTTACAATGATTTCTTACCTAATCCGTGCTATCTTTGGTTCTGTGGGTCGCATTGTTTTGTTTTATTACCAATGTAAATTTCTTTCCAATGCTCACATGGGATACTTGATTTACATTGAAGCCATCTGCGTGTATGATCGCGTCGCCGGTTGGTAGCCGATTGATTTGAACTTCACATCGTCCGGGAATATTAGCGATCCTCGCGGTCATAGAACGTGGACGCCAGAATAAGTAATGGTCGACATTGATCGATGAGTTGAGAAGGCTTCCGTGTTGAACGATCTAAGATTTTTTGATTGGACACTAGAGTAGCTCCTTTTATGTTTTATGCCGGTAAATATCTCGTCACATTACTCAATCGGTTTGGTATGAATTGGGGTTGATTTACGTAGCGTTCTGCGGACAAAAAACTACTTAAACCTTAGACCCACGAGAAAACGCAAACAATACCCAGAAAAGAAGAAGAAGAAGAAGATCAACTGGGTCGAAGTACTCATGTCCCGTGTGCGAACGCCGTGTTTGAAAGGACGGGATCTCGATATCAAGGTTGAGGTTCTTGGAGCCCCTATAGGATTTCGAGACCCGGGTCTAGGGGGGTCGGGTACTATACGACCCGTTAAGGCTCCATTGCCGCTCGCCCAGATGCTGGAGTTGGGACATTGGGTCACGAGTCGGGTGGGGCTGAGGGTTCGACTACTATTGAAGTCTAGCACATTTTCTCGAAATCCAGCATGTCTACATCAGCAACATACCTCTATTATCTCATCAATCATTGAAGTCTAGCTTCTTCTCTTCCCCTGTTCACGGGCCTCGATGAGTTAACGGATCTTTTCGTCACGACATAACGACGAAGAAGAACAGGCCCAAGACCAACTCTGTAAACGTCACGGGCTTCGGTCCAGTTGCGCATTCACGGATCTCTCGTATGACTTCTCTTGTATTAACCTCGTATCAGTCACAGATCAGTGGGCCCAATCTCATCATCTCTGGGCTGATCAACTCTTCACAGACTCCTAAAAATTAGGTTTTCTTTCGGTGCGCGATTCGTACCTCCATTCGATGGCAAGGTTCCTAGCTAGCCTATGTCGGACATCTTAACCGGAGATTTCATTTGACTTTTATAACGGGATAGCCAATAGAGATTCTCTACGTACGGAAAAGGCGAACCGTAATAATCTCGAGGAACGAGGAGAATGATATGATTAAATGATTCGGTCAATCCGAACTTGAAACTGAGGTCAAGGAATTTGATCGATATCGTTTTACGGAAGAACAACGAAACTCGAGTCACTGAACTTCCCACCTATTCTGGAGGGAACTAATCATCTCGTACCTTTAACAAATTTGAGGGCAAACACGCTCCACCCTAAAGATAGCTCACTCAAGGCCTATTGTTAGATCATCTTGTCAATGCCGCTTTTCCCAATCCAAAGAGATTTCCATTGACGATAGAACCTTCTCTCTCACTCTCTCTGCCTGTCATCTTTTGATCATACATCCCCAAGAACTGCCATCATAGCCATGTTGGGGCGGCTAAAAGAGTGGGGGAAAAAAGGGATCACTAACTTGTCAAAACCCGAATGCAATCAAGGGCTTGAATCTAATTTGGTCAAAACTTATGATTCGGCCTCACTAAAGCACGTATTAACGACTGGCGCCATGCCCTTAATAGAAAAAAAAGGCAATCCCTCCTCACGAAATGAGCATCATGCACCTTCTTTCTTTCCGATCTCCTATCAGAGGTCGGTCTATTCATGGGCATCTTCCTTTCTCGTTTTGGGAATTGACCAACCGAGCCACAGCAAAAGAGGTGGGGTCTCGAGCTTTTTGATCGCCTTTCCATAGTAGCGCTAATGAGGAGGTTTCCCATTTTAACCACCGAGCGCATTATTCACTGGGTCCGGTGGGCCTTCAAAGCAATCGATGGGACTCATGGTTAATCATGTTAAACACACTTTGAACATGGTAGGAGGTATCGGTGTAATCTACTCGGAATAATCATCTAAAAAGTCATAAACATATTACACGATAGCCAATTCGTTCCTCAAACTTTCAATGGTGCCAATTTAATTTAAAACTTTTTGATGATTTGCTAATGTATTCGTTCCGATCAAATATCGACATATTAGGTTCATGACTAAAATAGCAAATCCTTGAAAAATATAGGACTAAATTGACCAGTTATTAAAATATTTAGGACTCAATTGACATAATTGAGAAGTTCTTATACTAAATTAGACTAAATTAACACAACTAAGAGATTTCGACTTGAATTGGCCACCGTAAAATGAGTTCGAGGAATTTTTAGGTTATTTTCCTTAATCTGCCCTCTAGTTCGCCCTCCAAATCGGCCACTTTCAAGTGCAGTCCCTTCAAAGAAGTTGGAATTGCCCACAAACGATCATACCGTTTGCAGAAATTGACCTCCCTTTCCACAAGTGAGCCTAGTTTTGGTTTCCAATGTAACATATCATATAGAATGATATGTGTGTGTCTATATATATATATATAAAAGGTTTGTTGATAAGTATCCTCATTCTACTCGTTAGCCCGTTATTTATTTATTTTCATTTTCCGGAATTTGATTCGAATAGAAAAATGAGTTAACAAAAACATTTTCCTAGTCAATGGAAAACTTATTTTTCAATTAAAAAAATGATTTTCTCTTTTTAAAATTGAATATCATTTTTGAAAATATGATTATGTATTGGTATTTGGATCCGAAACTCTGTGCTTGGAGACGGAACCTCGACGCCAGTTCCCAGGTTCCTGGTTTGGGTCCATTGAGACTGAGACTAGACCCCAATGCTTGCGTCTAAATCCTTGGCGCTTGCATTAGAGTCTAGCGAGCCCTAGCTCGACTCCTCGGCACTTAGGCCTGAGCACCTGCGCTTGAGTCATCAATGTCGAGCCAAAAGCCTTGGTGCCGACGATCGATGCCCAACATTCTGTCCCAAGTCTACAAAGGCCGAGTATAGGATCCCCTTACTAGAGCTCATATCCTTGACAACTAAGCTTAGGTCTATAGAGGCCATGCCCAAGTCCACAATGATTGTGCATGGGTTTGTCAAGGCCAGTCCTAGGACCCTGATGCTCCCGCTCAAGTCCATCAAGGTTGCACTTGGGACCTTAGTGCTCGTACCTCAATCCCAATGCTTGGGTTTGGGTTCGGATCCTTCGAGACCAGACTCGAGACTCTAGTACATATACCCAATTCTCCTATTGCCATTCTACAAGTTATTAATGCTCATATAATTTATGGCTATGTAGAAAAAAAATCAAATTAAAGTTTTCATACTTAAACGACGCGAAAAATTCTAGTTTATTTTCAATTGTCAGCCAAATATCGAAAATATTATTATTTTTTGAAAAATAACTCTCTAAAATATTTTCAAGAATGTTATATTTTTCGTAAAATAAATAGAGTTTTAGTGTTATTTTCCTTTGTAATTATTGATTATATTCTTCTCTCTCTCTTCTAATGAAAGTGGTCCTAGCAATTAGAGCCGTGTCTACATGATATATTGAATGCGGTTGAAGTATTTAATTCAACAGATTAACCGATGGAGAGTAAAGCATTCATAATTTTGCTCCTATTCCCTTTTCCTTTTAAATTTTTGATGCTAGTCTAGATTATATTTCTAATATTAAAGAGATTTAACGGGTTGGCAAGTAATGCAAACTAAAGTTGGCAAACTAAAATTTGTTAGTAACTTAGTGGGACCAAACCTAGCTAGTCACATGAAATGGGGTAGACAAAGTCGTGGGAAGATAAATACATTCAAGTAGCTTGTAAAGAAGACAAAAAATACTTGATAACCTAAAGCTAGTTGGTGATTCAACTGGAAAAAATTCGGTACGTCATTCAAATAAATGTTAGAAGTTCATGTAAGAGATAATAAAAACAAAACATTGGTAAGAAAAACAAAGATATGGCGAAAGGTAAAAAACAAGTTGGTAACTTGCAAACTCACAAAAAGGATTGATAATCGACACAAGCGTCGATAAGTATGTATACCAATATGTGATAGGCAAACGAGGTGAACAGTAACTTGGTTGAGTAATTTTCTCGTTTAGCAACTCTTTTAGAAATTTACAATCACGAAAAGAAATCTTTTTTGAGATGTCCACAGTTTTGTATATCAATACCGAGATTTAATCGATAAAATCTTATTTTAGCAATTGAGGTGAAGCAGTTCCTCCATGATACATTTTGAATCAAGATACGTAAATTAGGATTGCCATAAGTTTCAAGGTGTGTCGTAAGGTTAATTGTCTAGTCCGCAAATTACTGTGTGGCCTCTTGTTGGAACAACCTGAAAATTTGTATGTCTTCTCCATGTCACATGAATCATCGCGAGGTTCACGGCCAGCGTTACAAGAACCGTACACATTCACCATCCAATGTTGGACATATATGTTTGAAATTAGTCTTGCAAATTATTATATTTTATGTCAACAATCCAATGATGAGCATGTACATTCTTTCTTGTTCCAGTAGTTGACCTAACAAAAATTCCAATCCCTTTTCCTCCAGAAAATTTATCTAAGGATTATAGTTTTTTTTAACCAACGGTCAAAGTTTCAAAGAAATAATAAAAACACAAAAATTAATCTAAGGATGAAGTGGATGTATCATAAATATATGTCGAATTCATTCACTCTCTTAAAACTTCTCCCTCTATTCCAACCCTTATAATTAGCTCAATTTGCACAAGAAGGATGTTAAGTGAGTATGAACGTATTTTTATCAAGTTCCTAACACTTCCTTGTACTCCATAGACATTAACATTGACCATATACCATTCCCGACAATACTGATTTTTTCAAGTTGCACATGATAATGCTCGTAGCAAACAACGATTGTAAAGATTCATCATCGTATATGTTTAAAGTTTATAATGAATTTTCTTTTTAATTTCACAGCTCACTTTCACGTACTGATATCTTAGCATATAAGTTTAGATTCATCAATGATGATATCTTTTGTTTCCCCTCTTACCCATAAGTATCAAGATTTAGGGAGGATATATAAACCAAATGATGAGAATCTAATCCTCCAGTTTGTGTCATACGACTTCTTCCCTGAATCATATTCTGTTGATTGAACCCCCTCACCCCCAGGAGAAGAAGGATATCATCATCTCCAGGAGACAATTTTGGTTGCTGAGAAACAGACCCATCATGCACTACACAGCAGATTCATGCGTAAAACGAAATTCTAACTTCGAAATCAATCATCAGTAACTGCCATACGATTTCTCTAGGTTCCAAAAGATCATCAAACAGTTCTTTCGTTTAACCATTCCATATCTGTCGTCATACAACAAAATTCCAATCACAGGCCAACACCCCAAAGCAAAGCCCCAAATGAAAAGCAAAGAGAAGAAACAAGCATAATCTCATCCACATCCTCTCCAATCCAAGATGATCAATCCCCTAGAGTTTGATCATAAGAAACGAATTAAACCTCCATCAAGTGATGATGCACCAAAACCTAATTTCATTTATCAGTGTCTTTTCCACTTGAACAAATGAGATGACTCAAGATCTCGATCGTCGTCATCGGTCTTGATTCTCGGCCATCACTAGCCTTTTGTGGAAGCTCCGGTGGCAGCCACAGGCTGCACAAATGAGGGCGGCGGTGGTGCCTTCCTCGCCACGAGCCATGAACTCCCGGCAACCGTCCACCGCATGCCCTCCGATCGATTCCGCTTGGTTCTTCTCGCACTCCCCGTACCTTATCGTCTCCCCTCGCCTCCTCGAGCTCGCCGATGATCCTTTTACGACCACAACTCGAACCCTCTTCATCTCCTTACCTACTGCGTGTAGAGGGAGAGAGAGAGATAACCCTAGCTTGGGCCTAAAAGAGAGAGGTACTAGGGGGGTTTTATAGCACACACCTTGTTAAAAGGAGATCACTGACCCCAGAATTTTGTAGAGCTGATGTTTTCTCTTTAGTGGGTAAGCCCTAGAAGGATGAAGGTCGTTGAGGAGGACTTTGGGTCATCCATGTCCGACTGGCCGGTGATTTCATCCCTGTCACAGAAGACAGAATTATTGTTCCCCATCTAAAGCAAAGCCCTCTCTAGCAAATTAATGATTGATTAGTAGGTCACAATCTGCTTTGCCATTCGAACAGCTTGCGCAGAAAAGATGTATGGATATCTAACTGGACGTACCATATGTACATATTACACATAGGTTTTCTTTTTGCATTCAGTTTAACGGACCAGCTCATTAATCGGGTTGAAAGGGTTAAATGCCGATTAAGGTGGCCCCAGAACTCCTCCAAAAGAGAGAGCTTTGTGGGGTTCGTTGAAACGATGTCATTAGCAACTGTCTTTGCTTGATCTTGCTTGACGTGACACCCAGTTTCATGATCTGTGCCATTAGCTTGTTCTTGGAATTTGCATGCAAGCTGGTCACGACTCAACCGTCATTCAGCAACACCCCCCAAGAAAAGAAAGAAGAAATAGGGTCATATCTTGAGCTGTTCCAGAACCAACTACATCTGCAGGTCACAGGCCCAGCCCAAAAGGCAACCCCCAGTTTCGAAGCCTCTCGAGCCCATCAGGAGTAAGATAATCCAGTCATTCGCATCGTCCAGCTCCAAGGCCCGAACCTGATGAACGTGCATTCCTGGGAAAATCTTGCCTGAAATCTGCATGCGAGGGCTCATGAGGGCTGCCGAGAACGCGCACGTAATAATAACGTAATTGCCCTAAGCATTAGCGATGTAAACACCGGTCGTAACAATCAAATATTCCTGCGAGATAATGTTGCACATATTCTCATTCATCCTGCCCGTAGCATAAATGAAAGCGAGAGTTGCAACCAGCCAAAACAAGTTATCTATGCCTTCCTAGTACAAGTAAGCATCTTCTTCTTCTTCCTATAGTCAAAATTGAGCGCTAGGGGTGCGGCCATCCCCCATTTCTCTCTTCAGCGATTTCTAGAAGGAATATTCTTATGTTTGGTTAACGTGATGTGATGTGAACAATGTCGATTTCGTGATACATGCGGACTTTTCTTTTAATTTTTGACAACGAAGAACGTAATTAATTGGTGAGATCACCACTGTTGCTTCATGAAAAAAAAAATCTTGAAATATTTCTCTCTTTTTCAAAATCTAAATTTCTATCATAATGATGTGTCAAGTATAAAAACAAGGTCGATAAAATCGCAAGTTATATTGGCCTAGTTTATTCCAACCACAGGGATCGAACCAGTTTAGGTTGGGGCTACAATCACAGTCATTCAATTGATTCATAACACTTGCTGGGCGTTTCTCGAGTCTTTAGGCCATCGGATCAGCATGCTCTGTGACCAGGTTATAAAAAGGAAAATGAAGCGCCGATCTCGATTCTGTCCTCCCAATACTAAAATGGTCGGACCTTCTACGCATTGTAGTTTAACTTGTCGTACCAAATTTCCGCAGCCCCAAATATACGTATAAAAAAATGACGAATGAATCAAAGGGCAGGCGCGCCAGGATTGATCTGCGACCGATCGAGGCATGATCGGATCAAGCTCCAGACAAATATTAAACTCCAAAAAGATAATTCGAGCAGTCATCGGTGCAATACTTTAGAGTCAGCCCACGCGGTTTGAGTGGACGGCTGTATCGATCGGAACCCTCTAAATTCCAGTCAATGACACTTGCAACCATATACTATTACTATCCATAGAGCTTGAAGGGTGTTGCACAAGACAAATACTGATTATTATCATATTCCGACGTCAACTTCGTCGCACAATACGAACATTCCTAGGTAATTTCGGTGACTAATACGATATCGAGTACGTGAATAAAGATGCCGATTTCGCATCGCTGTCAATGGAGTTCATGAGATCTTTCAACAGATGAGAAGTGAGGTTGGAAGACAGCACGTTCAACTGGTGTGCTTGGTTTTTCATTTCGTTGTCAGGTGTTCTTAATGTGAAAAATTTAAGGGAAGACGCCGAGGAGGTCGGCTGCCTTCCCATAGCAATCGTGGAGTGAAGCTCTTGATAAAACAATCATTGTCATCGATAGATTACCAGCAAGCGCAAATCCTAATTTTATATATAGTTAGGGGATGCAATGATAATTCCTTTCTTGTTCCGTGTCTACTTTTTATATGATCAAAATGCCCTTTACTTCTTTCTAAAAGAGTAAACGGGGTATAATACATCATTAAAAAAATTAAAAATTCGATTTTTTCGGATGGTTACCTAACAAATTTCCTATCCTTACTTTTGAAATTCACATCAATGCTATAAACCGTCCAAATCCATCTCTATCATGGAAAGGCGTGAACGCATTTACATGTTCACAATCCGTGAAAAGTGAATTTCTTATCCATCTGATCATGTGTGCAATAGAACTTGAGCCGATTTAATTTCTAAGAGAACAATGATGATAAACAAAATAACATATGGCAAAAGAAAACAAACGAGAACATCTTCCAAACACGGCAATGGTATTGCCCATGTAAGAACACAACAAATTATAATACACGTGATATCATCGATGAATCAAGCGCACCTCGTGCGCAAGCACGTTGGTTTGATATAAAGAGAGGAACAAGATCCTCAGGCATGTGATGTCGCGATCGATCGTCATGGAAACGTGCTTGGGAAGGGCGGCTGAACCGGTGGGAGAGACGATGGAGAGATGACGACGATCGCATCTGAAAGTGACGGCCCTTTTCTGGGGGCTTCGGCACCCGAATCAACCAATTTCCACCCGTAGAATTCCGGCTCTATCCTACATCTGTTTACTGGTTAGTTGTTTCTTTATTATCACTCATGTTTTGCATGAAAAAGAGTCATCGGTTAGTCTAGTGAAGAATTTCTCGAGACATTCTAGAAAGGGCTTCAATTTCCAAGTTGTTACCATCGCCGATGTCACAAGAGCATGTGAAATTCCTTGAAAATGAGAAACTTCCTTCATACGACAATTTTCCCTGGCGCTTCAATGATGTTTCTCGACGAAATTACTAACTATGAGATGTACAAGCTGTGTGAAAGGTAGCAAACGCACTCCCCGTGTCAAATGCATGACATGCATCATTTTGGATTGGCATTGTCGCTTAAGACGACGGGCATCATCAATCCTACATTGACGTAAACTTTTTTTTCTTAACAAATACATAGATTGTGTACCGAGTTGTAATCTTGCCTTTTATCTAACAATCAACCTCCTAAGATGTTTTATTCGGATTACATAGGAGCGAGGGCATGTATGTGTTATGTCCGTTATTGATTGGTCATTTATCAAATAAGGATATTAGGAAAACAAAAAAAAAAAGAGGTTTTTATTTGGTCGACTTCCAGTGTATTAATGTTCCCACATTCACAGTTGCAGATTGGCAGGTGAAAGAGGACAGCTACACTATGATCTTCCAAGTATACACATGTTAATCGTCTGATGGGGAGTTTGTAGAAATTTTTGCAACACTGGCGGTTAATCTGACAATGATTCTACTGGAAACCTTAGCCTAATTTTAATCCATCTTGCCGGAAATCTATACGGACAAACTTAGCAGAAGGGCCTGTCTGAAATGATTCTTACTCGTTACCTTTGCTTTTTTTGGGTCAAATCTTGTGGTGCAGGTATTTTTGATTTTTTTAAATAATATTAAGGGGATAAGTGTACTTAAAAGTACTTCCAAAACTTTTGAAAAGTGCAATAAACTCCTAAAATTTGTCATGAAAGTGCAACTAATTCTTAAAATTTTTGAAAAACACAACTTAAGTCCTGAAATTTATAACAAAAGTTAAAAAATCTCTTGTGACAAGTTTTACGAATTTCGGAAAGTTTTACAACTCAATCGCACTTTTAGAAAGTTTTAGAACTCAATTGTACTTTTGTGATAAGTTTTAAGATTTTTAATAGACTTATCCCTAATATTAAGTAACTAAGTCTATGGCAACATTTTTGTAGATGAGCATTTAAATGTTTTCACAAATTTTTTTTTAAATCTAAAGCAATTCAATTGGCGAGAGATCAGAAAAGTTGCTTTCTCGTTTTTATAAGTCCAAAATGAACAGGCCATGGGTCCTATGATAATTATTCATAATGAGAATGTCAAGAGCACGGAAACCACCCGATAACGTCCACTAAAAGTAAATCAGAAAAGAGAATTGAATCTCCATGGGAGAAAGGGGACTTGTCAACTAGAAAATCGAATCCATTATTTAGGAACCTTAGTCAATGAAGTGCGATTAGGGTTTGGTTTTAAGTGCTTTTGTAGATTCAACGTTTCCTTCACTTTAACCAATGGTCTTAGCCTGCCCTCAAATGGGTGCATCACCGCTAGGAACCAAAGTATAGACATCCGTCAACGTCGCCTCTGTCCTAATCATTCCACCAGAAAACAAAACCTGGACGCATATGCAAGCTGAGTCTTCTCCATAACGTGAAGATGAATGAACAGTTCTCGTCGAGATGATGCCAAGTGGCCGGGAAGATTCTAATGCAATCTTTTGGCCAATTGCCGCCGGAAACTGTTTATGTGAAGCTGGCCGTCCCACGTGACACGCTGACGTGGATGACCCACGAATCGCCGCATCAGCTATTTTTGACAGCAATTGGTCCGAATGACGACATTGGAATTTTGCGCAAAGATTTATGTTAGAGTTGAACTAGCAGCCACGTAGTAAGGCTATGACCGAATCGAGTAATTTTCTTGTAAACAAAGAACGATTAGGTGCATGAAAATCTTGATATACACATCATTAGGTACTTTAGTCTCCCAGACATGTTGTGCACTACCCAGAATCGTCAGCGCATAATACTCTTTACATGAAAATCATCAGAGACTCGAGTCAAACCAGTGTGTCCCCGTGGTCCCACGAAAGAGGTCAAGACCCTGACCGGAATACGACAATGATGCATAATGATGCTGCGTTGGTAGATCATAGAATACACGATGTGTGCGTAATCCTTCCTACACATTGATGCTTTGGAAGACCAAATTGGCTAGCAAGTGCGTGATGATCAATGGTCTCTGTCCTGGATCCAGCTAGCTGTCTCGCGTCTTTTAGGGACATGTTGTACTCAAACGGAAACTTATATTGTCGCGGTTGATAAGCTTGTACATCTTTCTGACCATACTTGGTTATTATAATTGCTCAATCTGCAGATGGGGCATGGTCCTTCACAAGGAAAATGGAGGTTGGAGAGAAGAATATGCAGCATGGAGTGACTATTAAGGAACTGCCCCGTAAGAATGAGATTGGAATTAGGTGAATGCTTGAGAGATGTTGTTGACTCTATTCTCTCGTCTATACTATTTCTCACGTTGTTGTCTGCATTTGAGTGTACTTTGAATGATAGGTGGTCAAGGCGCAACTTGATTATCGTAAGGAAGAATCTGTTTCTTCCTTTAGACAGAAGAATTGGTATCGTACTAGTTTCATATAATGACTCGTGGCCAGAACCGACGAGAAAAATGCGACGAATGACGTGCGTGTGGAATGAACGAAGCGCTTCAATTGGAAATCAAAAGAGATAAGAGAAAACGATATGGGAGGCGTCGCCGGACGAATTCATGGTAAGAGATCTCGATGCTCGCAGTTTATTTGAGGTGACGAATTTGAGATCCCGCCGTCGGTGGGGGAGGTCAGGAAGGGGTAAAGTGAAAGCAATTTCTGTTCATATGGGGAATCAGACGATAAAACGTTCAAAAAAGGGGGGCGAAGCGGAATTGTAGACTTACAATTTCTGTACGAGCCACTTCCAAGAAGTCAATCATTCCTTTCACTTAGGAGGACGTGGATGCATGTAGGATTCTTGTCATATGACTTGATCTAGGGTTTGCATTTTTCCATCTGTTAAGTTTGTCTCCTTTCTATACGGTGAGATCGATGTTCTCGTGGCAAGAGAACCTTCCCCCGGGTGGACGCAGCTCCTCTCCATCCACAACGCGTTTGGAAAATAAAGGCAGGCATGACAAAGGAGGCCCTATTTGCATTAGACTTCGCATGGAAGCCTTCGTTTCTCTGCCTTTTCATGAGCTGGTCTGAAAACCAGCTTATTGTCTCTCTTCCGAATTGGTCGGCATCGGTCTGAAAACGATGTCTCGTTCCTCATGGTGTTTACCAATTCCCTCCTTTCCTTCTTCTTCTATATAATCGGAAATCCCCCCCCCCTTAAATTGGCAACATACAGAATCAATGGAACACACACATCGCGTTTCTCTCCATCGGTCCGACTGGGGCCGGAGGAAACTTCATTTGGCTGCCCGAGTCACGACCGTGGATGTTGTTAACCTTGACATCTAATTAATTTAGCATGCAATGACGTCCATGCTATACCTCTTATAAGGATCAGAACGTAGGTCGAAATTTGAGCAATACCTTCGGTGTGAGATCATTTCACTTGATCACCCGAGTACCTTGAGCGTAATAATTCAAATGCATATTATCTTCTTAACTAATAAACTAATATTCTGTTCTCGCCTTTCCAATTATGTTCAAGCCAAAAAAAGAAAAAAAGAAAAAGAGAGAGAGAAATGGATACTCATTAAATCGAGTTTTTCTTTCTCCTAATTTGCGAATGCGATTCTTAAATTTACTAATTTGGGTAATGCTATTTACAGTAAGAATGATGTACTAAATCAGTATATATATGTAATGTCTTGGGCTCCATATCCCATTCATATAGTAATTTCATAAATAAGTTGTTAACATGGATAATATATATAATTATAAAGAAGGATAATGATATAGATGGTTCATGAATTTTGACTCGATATTCAATGTAATTTTTGAAATAATTATTTATTCAATGCGATTCAATTTTGATGGAAGGACGACATTAGATATTTTCATATAATTTATGAATTAATTTAAATATATAAATATAAATAAATAAATAAATATATATATATATATCTCAAAGGCTTATGTGTAGTTTGCACATTAGGTTAGAGATTGAGAATCATGTCAAAGAAATTAGAAGTTCAAATTGAATTAAAGTTGAGAGACTATTTATGTGATTTTTCGAATAAACGACTTGATCCTTAACGAAGTTCGAAGTTCTAGATGTCTAAGAAAAGAAGTAAAAAAAAGGGGGAATATAACGAGTTTCCTTGGCGCGTGTTCTTATTGAATTGACCGACTGGCCTATGCTGCATCACCGGTTTTGTTAAGTTTCACTCGTCGTCCCTTTGACATATTCTCCCTGCTCATAATGGCGATCTGCCCGACCTAAAATCTCCGCGTCTCTGCTATCGAACCGGACACGAAAAAATCAAAGACGTAAACTTTCCATTTTAACCACATCTCTCTCTCTCTCTCTCTCTCTCTCTGGGCAAAAGCCAGACCTCTCAACTGATAAGAATCTTCTCTCTCTGCGCGCCGAGACAGAACGGGGTTGAGGATCCCGATGGTTCTCTCTAAGCAACCCAACCCAGGATTTGCACAAACCCCCGGAAGTTGCTGGGACGTTCTTTTCTCCCCTTTTTAATCCTTTGCTCTGGTGCCTCTCCCATCTCGATTAGGTGAACTCTCGACCTCTGCGAATCGGATACTGCATGCAAGGCGTTGAATTCCTTCCCGACGAGTTCGGTTCTCTCTGTCACCGGTGGGAGGTCCCATTCTGTCTGTAGAGATTTTTCAGCGCATGTCATCGAGAGTTTCGTTGAACGCTGCTGTTGTTCTCAATCATGCTCTGCTTTTGCTTCGAGCTGAATAAGAAAGATCGCGGCGATGGGTTAAATTGATGGGCTCGCCAAGGAGGGTTCCTCTCAACAACCCCCTTTTAATTTGGTCAGGATGGGTCATCGAAGCGGGCTTGTGTACCGGAATCTGGTTCTGTTTGCCGGGATTTTCTGGGTCTACTTCACGTCCCTGTTCAGTACTCTGTTCTGCGTTGTCAACAAGTTCCTGAGGTAACGAAGTTGTGAGTTTTATCGTTTCCCTTTGATTTTCAATTCTGGGTGTTGTCTGTTTAACTCTGTTTTTTGTTTATTCGTTGTTACTTGTTAGACACGAAGAACATGGGATCCCTCACGAGAAATTGAATGAAAATCCAGATACCGGCGGATCAATTGCTGCTGCCACTCGTCTTCAGGAAGATAACAGCTCAGTTTGTTCAGGGCCTGAGGAAGCAGCGGATAATGTTGCCGAATGCGAGGGTTCGTCGCTTGATAAAATGACTGAAGAAAGCCCACCGAAGTTCTTGTCATTCAAGTTTCCGACTTTTGAAGAATTCACTAAGGACAGTCCAGGTGGCGGTAATTCCGCTTTCCGTGGAAAGAATCTCCTGTCTGAATCGCTTTCCGAGAAGAATTCCAAAGAGGAAACGGAGAATTTGAGTTCACCTGTGGAGGACCCGAGTATTGATTCCAGAATAGATTCTTTTTCTGACAAATTTAATTGGGCGTTCGAGTTTTCGTTCAGAAAGGGTGCTATCAAAGAGAGAGAGGAATCAGAATATGTTCGTGAAGAAAAGTGTGATCTTGCACAAGAGGTTGCCAACACGGAAAACAGGGCATGGATCAAGGACGGTTTTTTTTCGCAGGAAGAAGTACTAAAGGAGCTCAAGAGTAATTTGATTGATGATAAAGATGCTTCTGAGAAATTCCAGTTCCTCTTAGAGAAAGACTTGCTCTTTTCGGACACGGACTCTGACTCTATGAGCTCGAGCCATGATTTCTCGATCATGAGTCGCTTATTGGATTCCAACAGCGACGACTTCTTTTCAGAGAGAGATCTCGACGAGGTTCATGAGCATGAAGATGTGAACGTCGCCGACGCCGACGCTGATGATGAAGACGATAAGAGCATCATGAAAGAGTTCGAAGAGCTCGAACATTCTGAGGAACAGTCACATGACAAGGATCGTGAAAGTCCCAAGCTTGACGAATTCGAAGGCAGAGAGGGCGAAAAGGATAAGAGCAACGACAGACCCGGTTCAGAGGACCCCTCTGAACTGGACGGCGAGGGCTCGAATTGTGACCTCTTGTGGGAGCATCAAGACTTGATAGAGCAGCTCCGGATGGAGCTGAAGAAGGTGAGAGCCACCGGCCTGCCCACGATTCTCGAAGACTGCGAGTCACCCAAAATCATGGAGGACTTGAAGCCGTGGAAGATCGACGACAAGTTCCAGCATGAAGAGAAGATGGGCGAGCTTCACAAGATTTACCGGAGCTACCGCGAGCGCATGCGCAAGTTTGACATCTTGAATTACCAGAAGATGTATGCACTAGGTCAGTCAGCGAGTTCTTCAATACTAGCCATCTTGAGATTTCATTTTTCTCTGGGTAAAAAGTCAGTAGTTTCACGAATTATCATAGCTGGGTTGATTCTGAGAAAGTGTATGATCATAATTGTGGGGGCAAAACCTTGCCACCTATTTAGTCCATTTTCAATCAATTGGCGTGAATTACCCTCCCAACCAACGTTCAGAAGTCTAATAGAAGTTAAAGTATTATGAAGGACCCACTTGATCTGATTAGTTGGGGCACTGGGAAAAGCACGAGACCTTTCGGATCACAGACATTATGAAGATAGTCACGTTATGTCTGTACGATGAAGAGGAATCGATTTTTTTTGCATTTGTTAGAAACCCCTGCACATGCATACATCAGTACGAGAGCACTTATTGGCCCCTTAAATCGGGTGGTCTTTCTGTCAATACCAGTGGATCTTCCTGCCAAGTCACTTAAGTCAGTGATTTTTCTTATGAGCTTGATGCATTAGCTTTGTTTTAGAGAACTATGAGTAACACGTACCATTCATATACAAGGAGCGAGAGCTACCCTCGATCTTTTCTGTTTTTTTTTTTTTTTGGCATAAAAGAATTGAGGTTAGTTAAAGGTGCACATCAATCCGCTCTATCGCAATTAAACCTACCTAAAAGTTTCCTGCTTTGGTCTCATGGGAGACTGCTTTCTGTATTATGGAGTGGATTTTTCTCTCCTCTCCTTAAATTAACTTGCACAATGCAAAGGTTTCAAAAAAGTTCCCCATGTCGAATGAATGACTTTTATGGCCAGAACCGTTCAAAAGTCCAACTTTTCTCTTTCTAGGACGATATTTTAGTCATCGGCCTATTCTACTGTCCGGTCTTTCTTGTTGTTTGACGCACTCGTGGTCGATTGATGTTCGGACTTGAGAACCTACTTGGTTGGCATTCTGCAGGTTTCCTCCGGTCAAAGGACCCGCTTCAGTCGCTCTCAAGCCAAAATTCTACCGGCCCAGCAATCGCATCGCTTCTGTCGCAGAGCTTTAAGTTGTGCAAGGAGAAGAAATCTGAAAATGACCCGACAATGAAATTCATTAGAGAACTGCATAGTGATTTGGAGGTAGTGTACGTTGGGCAATTGTGCCTCTCTTGGGAATTTCTTCACTGGCAGTATGTGAGGGCTCTAGAAATATGGGCCTCGGACCAGTATAATCTGCGCCGATACAACGAAGTTGCCGGAGAATTTCAACAGTTACAAGTGCTCGTGCAGAGATTTCTGGAG
Organism: Melaleuca alternifolia; assembly: GCA_019926035.1. Taxonomy (NCBI): domain Eukaryota; kingdom Viridiplantae; phylum Streptophyta; class Magnoliopsida; order Myrtales; family Myrtaceae; genus Melaleuca; species Melaleuca alternifolia. Next base: position 721,277 of record JAGKPW010002416.1, on the reverse strand, counting down.
AACGAACAATTTGAAGGACCAAGGGTGCAATATTATGTCAAGACTCGATGCCTTCTACGCAATCTCCTGCAGGTCCCTGTAATTAGAGGTAAGCAATAGCCACTTTTTGTTGTCATTTTGAAGATAATTTTGCTTGAAATTGTTGGTGTCTTGATATGGGTGAAAAACACTTATTAGAAGCTAATTTTGAAATGCAGAGGACAGTTTAAAAAACAAAAGGATGGTGAGATTAAAAGGGAAAGGTGACTACGCCATCAATAGCGATGAGCTGATAGAGATACTAGAAGAGTCTATAAGAATATTTTGGCGATTCATCCGAGCAGACAAAGACTCGAGCACTGCTGCTCAAAAGGATCGAAAGAGAAGCCAACCCGAACTTCAGAATCCTGCGGATTTGGAATTGTTGACACAGCTCCAAGTAATGCTTCAAAAGGTTAGGCATTCACGCATTCTTGCGGTCTTGTAGATTCTTGTTTTTCCATCCCCCTCCAATTTCATCCAACAGCGGTGCCATTTTCTAATTTGGACTTCTACTGAACTCAGAAAGAGAAGAAACTGAAAGAGCTCTTGAGGGGTGGAAACTGCATGTTGCGAAAGTTTCGAAAGCATCAAGAAGAGACCTCAGACCAAGCCCTCTACTTTTTTTCTCAAGTGGACATGAAGCTAGTGAGGAGAGTGTTGAACATGTCGAGATTAACGACTGACCAGTTGACTTGGTGTAGCAGCAAGTTGAGCAAGATAGTGTTCGTTCACCGAAGCATACATATAGAGCCCTCATTTTCGCTTTTCCCATGTTGATATATATAGCAGCATAGCAATTTGTCCCACTTTTGTAGCTAGATCTCTGATATTAGTTGGGCATAAGTTAGAAGTCTCATTGAGAAATTTTTTACTCCATGTACAGCTTCTGTAAAGGGCAATTAGAAAGGAAATTCTTTCTATTGACAGGAAAAATTTGGTCAAAAGCGGTATGCTTTTTGGACCTGCTTCGGTCAAAAGCAGGTCGTTCAAAGTCAGCCCTTTTCTATTGGATCGGTGGATTATCTGGTGTTTGGATAAGGTCGAGTGAAAAATTACTATGCTCGAGTTGTTAGACGGAGCAGCTTGATTCTGATAAATGCCAAGGTTTCGGCTTCCTAGGACAGTAATCATACACGATTGAAGTCGCTCGGTGCGTATTCGAGCTCGACCAGGAAACCTTTACTACTTGATTCGATTTTTTCCTTTTTCTTTTAACTTTGCACTCGAATTGGAGTACAAGTAGCTCAATTAATATCAGCAGCTTTTATAGGTCCGATTTTATGTTGATGGAGTATATTAGTCTCCTCCAATGCAGAGTTCAAGCTTAAACTCACAGTTCCTATCCTGCTGCATGTAGCAATGTAAATATCAGCTAGAGAATTTTATTGTCAGTCAGTAGCAGTACAAAGTCCAAGGTCGATGCTGCATGACCAAGGCACATTGCTTTTCTATTACCTCGGCCGTTTGATCTGACCATGCTCTTCTTCTCCTTCAATGGATTTATCCCGTTCTGGTCATAGTCTCGCCCCCAGTGTCCGTCTCGCAGCTAAGCAGTCACTTGATGAGTAATGAAATTTTTCTGAAAAACTTCGGCGATGCATGCTGCCCATTCTCATAAATACTCTTGGTGGGGCTATTACCGGAACTTCTTAAACGCCTTTTTGAATTAAATGAATTTGCAGGCATGAAACTCAAATGTCATAACCTCTGCCTCAAATTTCACTTCCTCTCTTTTCCCAGTAAGTTAGGTAATTCCGATGGAGCAAAGCTAACATCAGTGTGCTAATTGTCTCGATTTCATCTTTTATTTGATCCGTCCTCTCAACAACACATGTATGAACTTATATATCTATTTGTTGATTTTTAGTTCTGGACCTAGGAAAGTCGATATCTTAATGTCCACTCTGAATGTTCAAAAGAAGAGTTTGTATGCGTGATTTTCTCATAGTTTATTTGCCTTAATACTTTGTTTCTTGCTTTTTAATGGCCTACTCCTGTTGTAAAGTTGCTTGTCATCTGAAACAGAGCAAAGTGTAATAGGAGGAGATAGCAAAGAGCAGAAGACTTACAAAATATATTACTTGCAAAATAATGACCCTAACAGGTGTAATAGGAGCCTAGGACACTGTACATAAAACAGCATAGGTGGATGACAATTTTTCCTGAGAAAAGCTCCAAAGCATTTGCCCCAAACATGAAAAAAGCAACTATCTCTATGTATGACGCTCCTCGTGATCAATCAGTTGTAGCATTTGTTTGTCGAGAAAGCAGTGGACATCTCACTAGGACATGGAGGCGAGTCCCAGGCCACGTTAAAAGGCAAGCTGAAGGGAAAGCCCATGGATCGCGTGGTCACTGGCCACTGGTTATTCACATGGACTATACCAGGATTCTTCTTCAGTCCGGCTGCCTCCTCTTCACCATCGATGTTTCCTTGCATCTCCTGGGGCAGACCAATTGAGAAGCCACTGAATTGATGTGATCCTTCGAAGCTTATGCTCTCAGAGGCCTTGTTGACCTCCCTGCCCATCGAGCCAGGGCACGTGAGCATTGGGGATGTGTCGGCTGTGCTCTTGTTGGGTCCTGGTGGCATATCAAGGGGCGAGAAGACAAAGTTGTTCGGGAGGTCGCTGTTTGAGATGGTGAGAGTTGAGGCTCGAGAGACCGGTGGGTAGAGCATGGTCCTGTAGGACTGAACGTCCATGGAATTGAAGCTAGCAGAAGCTGGATGGTGGATGGCTGATCCAATCTCCGTGGTGCAGGAAATATTCTCTGAGCTGAACTGAGAGTACGGTGCACCATGGCCAAGCAGATCAGACCCGATAGGTTCGGGTATTTGAGTGACCCAGGAGTGTGATAGAGCTCTCTGTGCCATGGAATTGGTTTTCTTGAATATCCTACAGATAGCCCATGAGTCCTGCAGTTCCAATATTTGTTCAGATTACTTGTTAACATTTTAGTTTTAATTTAAAAGTAAGGATAGTGAAACTGCGATAGGTTGTCTGTGTATGATACATTTGGAGGGATGTTCTTGTCCAAGAACTTCTTTGGAGGAGCTGAGTCGGTGATGGAGGGGAGGCGGAACTCGTGCATCATCCAATCGGTTTTCATGCCTTTGGCTGCTCGGCCTCTATAGAAAACGAGGGACTTCTTCAGGCCAATGCACTTGGTACCATCTGAGGAGTAGATAGGCCGGTCAGTCCCAGTCGCCTTCCAGAACCCGGATCCAGTGACCCTGTTCGGGCGTGCGCTGTTCCTATATTTGCGGTCTCGGGGGCAGTAGAAGTACCACTCTTTCTCACCAGTAGTTGCCAATTCTGCTTCAAGAAAATCGACAAGAAAGGGGAAAGACAATCACTGCTTAAGCTTAACTATTGAAGAAGAACCACATCGAAAAAAGCATTGAAATGCTTCAAATTGTACGGTATTAACAGGTGGCTCAGCAAGAATGGCAATCACCAAACGTGGAAAAAGATATCTGGAAGAACTGACAAACGATTAATGGATAAGAATGGCTTGGAAGAACGAACAGTGGCAATCTTCTTATTGAAAATTCTGTTTAGTTTCGAAAACATGCCAAAAGAAGCTGCCAAAAGTAGCAATATCGCTTCCTTCTTGCCTTACGTATATGATGTGATAAGGGCAATATAATTAATGCAGTCAATTCAAGAAAAAGATAGGTAAGCTTCAAATGATGTCTGACAGATAAAAAAAAATCAAATTAAAACCAAACAGCACCAAAAATATGGCCTTTTTCTTCGTCCCATGCACGCACGCTCACCCTAACATTATGAAAATTACACACACTGAAGAAGCACCGAAAAGAGAGGAGACTTTCAGGTCATGAAGCAATATCATAAACAATCAGGCAATTAACCTTTTATGTTCTTACTTGGAAGATCCCAGGGATCATATTTGTAGATGTCAACTTGCTTGATGAGCTCAATGGGCAGTGACCTCTGCTGAATCTTCCTCTTGAGATAGAACCCAACGAGCTCCTCATCAGTGGGATGAAACCTGAACCCAGGCAACATCACATCATCAACCTTTTCTGCATCACTCTTGTCTTCCATCTCTCTCTCTCTCTCTCTCTCTCTCTCTCTCTCTCTCTCTCTCTCTCTCTCGCACTAACAAAAATCTGATCTTGCAGCCTCCAAGAAACCAGAAGCCCAGAAACTGCTTTGAGCTGAAACTCGCTGAACTCCGCTAGTGACAACTGACGAGTCTCTCTCTCTCTATCGCTCGCGTGAAAATAACTCAAGAGAGCACCCTTCAGAGCGCTTAAAACATATTATATGCCTCTTAATGGAAAAGGGTCTTTGCTTCCGGAGCTTGAGGCGAATCTTGAGGGAGAGAGTTTCAGTGGGAGACCGTGTAGCAGTGAGGATAACGATGACTCGTTTGGAGGAGCAGAAGCTTTGAGCTCGAAGCTCTGAACACGAATCAAGAAATAAGACTCTCTTGAACCCACCACCACGATCCTTCGTGGTGTTTAAATCCAAATTAAGGATCTTGAGTGACTACAAAAATGGGAAGTGTTTGTTTATGGGAGTGTCGGAAAATGGAAATAGAATTCATGGTTCTGTTCATACGATCGTGTCGCCAATCTTTCTGCCTCTCTCTCATGGGGATTCATGCCAACTTTATCTTCAAGTCAGGGACTAAATGACAAGGCATAATGCCAATGTAATAGTTTTCCATGACCCATTAAACTATTCATTCTTGAACAGTTTCTTGTTTAGTTATACGTTGGCAGGATCAACTTTCAACACACACTGTACAGAGAGCCAAGAATAAGCAAATATAAACAAAGATGAGATTTTCATTAGAATATTCTGAAGAAACTTAAATTATTGGGTGTCCGCCTGATCCCAAATTTCTATTCCATTCTTCTTAAACCTTCTATTCCTCGTCATATTCTGTGAATGCCAGATATGAACACGTGACCCGTCGCTGAATGTGGATATTTTTTGGATTTTCTTAAACAATCCGTTTATTTCCCATCTAACAAAAAGTTAATAATTGATTAAGCTCGATTATCCCTAGCGGTCCACCACCTCGTGTAATCAAAGTTCTTGACCCTTTGAAAGGACTCGCCCCGATGACCTCTTTTTTAGTATATAGCTACTTGGGTAAATTCAAGCTGGACCACCTCTCTCTAATCAAGTTGCACTCTTGAGACTTTGACTCATTTATCCCCTTAATTACCCCGTTAATTTCCTTCGCTCCGGTGTGAAGCATTAGGTTTAGTAGAGGCATTGGAGCTTCATCGTATAATGATGTACTCGTTGTTTCAAAGAGTTTGAATTTTCGGAAGAATATCGAGATTGATATATTTTATCTGTCTTGAATTTTTATATTGTTTTCTGTATATATCATGAGGTCTAATCATTTTGTAAGTATAATTCTCAGGTAATGAAGCTAAAGCATTCTTGTTTCTCCAATTTGCCAAGACAGAAACGGTGTTAGGCAAACAATTTCGCCTAGAGCTGCTCCATGGGTAAAAATGCAGGCTGTTCACCAAACCCTAGCTGGAAAAAGAACAGAGTAGAGCTTAAATTGGTTGAGCTACTTGCACATTTATTACTTCACCTGCAAACCCTTAAATGTATATTATATATTATTTGTTACATAAACACCTCAAAATCACAATCTTCACCTAAATAAAGATGCCTGATTTTTTAATTTCAACTTTCCTCCTAAACGTGAATAATGGGAGAAGGATATATCCTGCCATATTGACTGCGATTGAGAAAACAAAAAAATTGTCGGGGCCTGTTTGGACAAAAACAAGTAAATTGCCCATGTTCAAACCAACAACCTTTGGATTAATCTGTGTTCTTGTTTGGCCAGCGACATTGTTTATCTTTTGAAGATGAATATTCCTTTGCAATTCCTAGAATGCATAGTCTTTCTTCTGCGGATGGTCCATCCTTAAGAGACTGATCACATCAGAACAGGTCGATTCAAGAGGTTCCTGGAGTGTCAGGAAACAAGTTCGCACGTTGCAGTTTAGGTAAGGAACTTGTAGAACAACTTTGTGGAGGCGTTGTCGTGGGAGGTGGTCGCAGCTTAGGACAATAGGATTGTTACAAACAATAGCAGATAAGTGCTTTAGAGACAACCAACCAAGTCCAATAAGCTTCGTTTATATCGTTTTTTTTTTTTTTGGCCTCTGAAATCTTTGTTCCGCACATCAATCTGGCAATATTGTGGGTGATTGCTAACTTATGATACCCTGACTTGCATATTCGGTGGATTTCGTTTATGAGTGCTTTAAAGACACTTGTTAAACACTCAAATAAGGAAAAACTTAAATTTCTGGTGCACCGAACCTCTCATGATATGTGTAGTCAATGTATTGAAAATAAAAATATTTCTTGAGCAGGTATGATTAGCAATTGGCAAAATTGACCATCGTCCTGGCTTTTTTTTTTGTTTGCAATTATATCCTTAAATCTCAGTTTAGTTTGTGCAATTTGATCTTTCCACCAATTGTTATTACATGCTCCCTCTCGAATGCTGACTCATCCATATTAGATGAATACAGCTCGTGCTGAAATTAGCATTGTCCCGATGTTTAGGTTATCAAAATTGCATTATGTGAAACTATTAGATAGATCAACCTCTTGATTAGATTATTCTTCTAGACAATTCCTACCAATCACGAGAAGGTTCGATCTTTCTGAATCACCTCGAGCGATCTTTTTTTTTTTTTTGTATTTTTGTATTTTTGCTCTCCCTCATATTTGCAACTAAGGATAAGAGCCGGGTTCCCCAAATCACCAAACTATCCTAACTATCTGATAGACTTACTATGAATGAAGTTTTACGTCACTCTCTCTTTTGTAAGTTAAATTAACTTAGTAGCATTTTTGAGAAGATATCATTTAAATGCATTTAAAGAATGAATTGATGAGAAATACTCATCGCATGGTAGTAAATATGATAGGACATGCTTTGAGAGGCTTAACATGAGTCGCCCAATAATCCGATACTCGATTAGTCGTATATGGTCTTAACTATAATATGTCAATGTATTTCTTTCTAAGTTGGCTAAACCATGTCTGCCAAAGGGATAACCGATGATCAACCACAATAAATAGTTCTCCAGTGAAAATGGCCGACTGGGAGCACCAAATTCAGTGAAATTCCCCAAGAGATGATCCTAGGGCAACCTTGCTTAACACAAGTTTTCTGTCTGTTTTCGCTTCACATCGGACTCTGCGTTCACCATCCATGCGTGCAACCCAAGTTGGGAAATGAGTCAATCGCTTCAAATTGAAGGCTTTGTGTCCTCTTTATGCGTGTAAGGTTGACCTGTTCCTCAACGTCAAGTTCCCCAGAATTTAGCAATTTCACAGGGCTTAATGCCAAAACTCACTCAGGCACTCGCTAAAATAAATTGGATTGTGGGTTTGGGATATATCTTGAAAAAATTTCGATTTCCTCCCCCTAAATTTATTAGGGAGCTTGAAATTCTGTGCACATTGTCTGGACTAGAGCCCCAAGAACAAAGTTAATAGTATCTCTGCTTTTAGGAGTGCTAAACTGCTCCAATTGGCGACTCGTGAAGATTAGCCAACGGGTTCAATAAATATTTAAATATTTATCGAGATGTAACAATCTTAGAGCAGAAAATTACCACTCTTACAACTAAGTTGGCTCATGACTATATGTACTTTCTCAAGTGCTCGAAGTGAATCTAAGCACAAGGACTTCAATTAATGCCTAGTCTTTTGACAGTGCCAGCTTAAGATCACGAGTTGCAAGAAAAATCAGTTCTTAAGTAAAATTAAGGGTAAAACAATTCCGACCCATTCACTAAACTAGTCCCACGATCCGCTTAACGTAGGTGTTCCACAATAATATTGTGGTAAAAACAATTGATTACCTCATAGATTTCTGCATCATGCTTTCAATTTACTCAATCACTTCGTGGAACACACAGACACACACACTTTGCGAGACCTGAGGTTAGTCTCTTTGAAAGCAACCGCATCTTTGGATTTGTTAAGGCTTTAATTGTCCTCATTATTCAAACGCGATTGCTTACACAACAAGTCACCGATTCAAATCAATATCTTATTAAGTAATAAGAACCGTTTTAAGCCCAGGAAAGAGAGTTCCGTGTGTCCATCTTAGAGCGGAATAAATAGCGTTATGAGTCAATCGCAGTTGCCTTTCCATGTTAAACTTTTCACATACCAACAACAATAGTTCGTGGCACAAATCTTAAGCCAAATTGTTTTCCTATGATGAATGGATCGATTATGCATGTTTCATGCCATATCCTGTGTGGATTGTCAAAAACTAAGGGCAAAACCCATAAGAGAAAACGAGACACAATATTTATTCCAATTCACCTTTATATTAGAATTATGCCCGTAAAAGATTCTAATTAATTAGCACTTCACATAAGAGAAAACCTCCTGGCTTAGCAGGAGCAGAAGACACGATGTTTATTCTGATTTACTCTTAAGCTAAATCTACATTTAGCAAATAATTCAACTAGAATTAGCACCTCACACAAGGAGAAAGCCCTCTGGCTTTGTGGGAGCGCTTCCCCCTACAACTCCCCTCAGAGCGGCTCCTCCTTATCCATGCCCACTCGGCGCCTTCTTGTCGCTGAGGAGTATGAACCACTCCAACAATTATCAAGTTAGTGAGCATGCCTGTACCACAACAAAGGATGTGCTCCCTTGATTGTTTGTTTTGGGTTTCATTCTTATCATTTGGAAGAACATCGGACAAGAATAATTTCCGGTGATGCTTTCCTTTGCCCCTAATATGATTAAGATGTCGAACTATATTGACTAGCTTATAATAGAGCTTTGCTAGATCAATGCAAGACCTTGTCCTGCTTCAGAATCGCAACACAAAGTAGTACAACGTCGTATGCTGCGTATACGTGTCATTCACAAACACATATATCATAGATGAACACCTATATATATGACAAACGGGATGTGTACAAGCAGAAAATAGCTGCACGCCCAAGTATCTATCAGATCGATTGAGAAGTTTAGGATTCCTGGTCCCAGTACAGAGACCCAAGGAGGGAAGGGAAAAGGACCCGTAAATGCGTGTGAACGCCTTGAGATTTCTAGTGTCTAGTGGATAAAAATTGTCGACCACATGAAACTCTATTTAAATGTTTTTACACCCCTCCAAATGAAATTAACTCATTCGATACTAGATGTAGTCTTCTTCGGTTGGCCTGGATTGCTGGAGACTCCAGAATGAGGGCCCTTTTGCTCAAATGGAATTTAATTATCGATTGATTGGACGTGCCATCACCACATTATAATCTAACCGATGGTAATGTTAACAGAATCGGTGGGATCTTTGGAGGCATTCGTAATGGGATGGGGTTACTGCATCACCTCCTTCAAACTATACTTTCCCCCCGGAATTCAATGGGGCCCCAAGGGAAGGAAAATAAGAGAATGCTGTGGAGAGATTCTGTCAGAGCAAATACGCAAATGAGTTTCCATGATGTGACGTTCAGCTACCAATGGGAAATTTTAGCCTGTGATTTCATTGATTAGAGAAGTATGTCCCACGCACTAAATGCCTGATGATGTTCCGGCTCTATTCTTTTACTGGAACCGCCATGCTAATCCGTGAAAGGTGATGAGATATTCCGCTAACGGTAATTTCAATTTTAATTGGATAAAACCGATAACATCGTATTGACGCTCTATGTTTTTTAGGACACAAGTCGAAAAACTCAAGTAAGTGACTCGAGCTGTGACGTCGTCTGAACTCGAATACAAGAAGAATCAACCTTGTACTGTAAGCCTAACCATACTACACGTTTGTTCTTTGGCCGGGTCAAAAAGATGATCCAATACCTCTGAACCATTGGATTGATGGCGAGTTTTTCCAATTGAGTGATAGCTAGGGCCGTCAAACAGGATTGCATTAAGTCTCGCGGTATGACTATAGACCTGATTGTTTAAAAAGAGAGGAGAAAAAAACAGAAGAACATGTCCCCAGCTTTTGGCTATCTTCTTGCGTGTCCAACATGGATAACTGCAGTAGGGTGGTAATTGCCCAGAACACATGGTTATGTCAAACATTTCCTACGTGCCAACAGAACTAAAACAGTCGTCAGCCAAAGTGAAATGAAACCGCATCGAGACGGACAAACACAAGCATCTCAAAGCCGTTTGTTCGCATGTTCCCACGTTCACACTCCATCTCGACGCTCTTCCTTCGCTTCGTCTCTGGACTCTCGCTCATGGTCACAGCACAGGGACATGCACGCCTGTCTTAATCAAACAAACACCGGATTTCATACAGAGGATCGTGCGCATGTCTTGAACATGATGAGTCTATAAAACTCATTTTCATCAACATGAGGCGCCGAAATGCTTGGACGCGGTTTCCTTTGACATGGACGAGCTGAATGTGATGTTAACATTAAGTTTCCACTTCCAGAAGATCATGTTCATACAGGACGCAGTCGCCGGCCACCTACTAATCAATAGTAAACTACCGCGTCTTTGCCTAGACATAGGTCAACTCGCAGTCCAGGTGAATGCGGTTTCATCACCCGTTCCTGGCGCGTCTACCCCTTTGGACTCAGGTTTTGTCATTCAATCATTCGGGTTTCTGACCCAGGAATAAGATGTAATGTTATTCCTAATTGTGGACTTGTATTAATTGATATTGTAAAACCGATTAACGGGTTTGGTCTAATAAAGTCGGATATTAAGATTCTCAATTAAGTCTAATATGGAACTGGCTTGTGTGGGCCGAGTTCGGCCCGGCCCGTAATGAGAGGGCCCGGCTCAAAACTCTATAAATAATGCTCAAAGTCCCTCCTCTATCCCAGACGCACAAAAATTCTCTCTGAACTCGCATAAGGCGTCCATTCGGTAAACGGACCGTGAGAGGCAGCCTCATTGAGCCAGTGTTCCGGTGGGTCATAGAGGGGAAGACCGAGAGCTCGTGGATCGACCGAGAGCTCGTGGATCGTCGACAACGGCCCCGAAACGACGATGGATTCCAAAACAAGTATGTAACTCAACTTTCATTGGCTGAATCGTTCTATTGCTGAGCTACGTCGATCCTAGGGCGAGCCGTGGCCGTCTCGGTCGCGGCCAACAAGTGGTATCAGAGCCGCCGTAGCTCGGTTTTAGAATCTAAGGGTTCTCAGTCTTTTTCCACATTTTGTGATGGATGAAAGTTGTTTTTTATTGGATGAATGCGTCGGGCTCGCGATTCCGAGCGTTTCGAGTGGTCGCGGGCCACCGTGGGTGACCGGAGGAGGCGGCACGCGCCGCACGCGCGCTGGACGGCGAGGTCACGCGCCGCCGGCGTGGCCCACGCGCGCCCCGCGTGCGCGGCAAGTCAGCCCTCAGCTGGGCTGACGTCAGCGCCAGCTGAGGGCGCGGCATTAATTGCCGCGCCTGCCGCGCGCTGGGCGCAGCATTTAATGCTGCGCCCAGCTAGACGGCCAGCTAGGCGCCTGCCGCGCGCAGCATTTAATGCTGCGGCCAGCTAGGCGCCCAGCTAGGCGCCTAGCCGCATGGCTGGCGCAGCATTTAATGCTGCACCAGCCCTCAGCTGGGCCCCGGATGACGTCATAATGACGTCATCCGGTCAAAGGAGGCAACCGGGTCAGATCGGGCGGGCGATCCGACCCGATCCGGTCGGCGACCCGACCGCCCGGCCCACGACCCGGTCCGTTGACCCGGTCAATTCGTTGACCGTCCGGACCGGTTGACCGGACCGTTGACCGGTCCGACCGGGTCAGACCGAGCGGTCCAACCGGTCAGACCGGTCCGTGGACCCGCACGCGAACCAATTTTTCAGGGAGCTCATTTGAGCTCATCCGGACTCCGTTTTGAGCGTGGTTTGCGCCGTTGTGTCCGTATGAATGTCTATTTTCACGTGATGAATTTATTTTGCATGTTTGATGCTTTTATAAAGGTGAAAATGCGTATAAAGCCTTATGTGGATGCATGTTTCAGTGCTTTTTGGCATTTTCTCGAGTATTTCTATATAGTTTCTTGAAATACTTATATTAGCTCACATGTGTATCATCACATATGATTAGTAGACATTATTTTGTTGATTGCATGTATAAGGTTTAACATGTATCAATAAATTGAGCAATGTAATTGGCATGACACGTGATTTTAGTGACATTGCCCCTGTCATCAAGTCTAAAATCTATGTATAAGATGAATGTGAGTATAAAGTATAATATCCCTGGTATAAGAGAGTTTCAAGAGTTTGATTAGGGAGTGACCGCCAAAGTGGCACACCTGGTTAGATTTGAGAAATATCAGTCTTGTACTGTTTAAGGATGTCTCCTGTTCTAATGTGCGTCATACTTCCAAAGGGGGTGATTGCATATTTGTTCATGGAGGTTTGCATGCGCAGCATAAGGTTGAGTTTTGACTGGTCCTAGTGATTCAGACACCCAGAGGTGATGAATTTGCGAAGATTTGGAATATATTCTCATAATCGCTGACATGTGTAGAGTGTACAACTGCATGTCTTGTATTCTGCCCAAAGGTGTTTGCATGATGATGTTTGTAGCTCTAATAATGTGTACTTATACGGTTTCAAGTTACACATTACTCACATTATGCTGATTGTTTTCATTGCTTGTTATCCAGTCACCTTCTCTGTAAATGGTAATTCGATTACCATTGAGGTTCTTACGGGGTCAAATTTTAAGAAATGGAAAGAGGATTTCATGTTTGGGATGGAGCTGGCTGATGTTCATACTGCCCTTAGTGGGGATAGGCCAGCAGATCTGACTACTGATAGTACTGAATCGCAGAAGGCATTGTTCTTAGCCTGGGAAAAGAGCAATAGGATTTGTCTGTTGTCTATGAGGCGAACCATTCAGGAACATTTGAAAAGTGGCCTGTCTGCTGAGTACACTGCTAAAGAGTTGATGGAAGCCTTAGAAGCTAGAAACCGTGTGTCGCCTAATGCTGAGATAGGGACATATTTGCAAGTACTTTACAATATGAAATATGATGGTTCTGGAGGGGTTAGGGATTATATCCTTAGGATGGTAGACCTACAGTCCAAACTCACAGTCCTAAATGTCACCATTCCTGATACCTGCATAGTGCATCAGGCACTAAACACTCTCCCACCTGATTTTGGCATGATCAAAACCAACTACAACTCTCAAGATGAAACCTGGTCAGTTAATGACCTAATTTCTAGGGTTGTAGCTGAGGAAGAGAAACTAAGGAAGGAGAAAGGGCATCTGGCCCTGCTTACCTCTGGTTCTAGCCAGAAGAAAGGGAAAAAGTTTAAAGGTCGTACTCGTAAAGGAACTCAACCAACGACTAGTCATTCTGCCACCGGTCAGACCGAAAATCTAGGTCCCAATAAATCATCATCTTCTAAGAATAGTGGACTCTGCTTCTTTTGCAAGAAGAAAGGTCACATAAAGAAGGACTGCAACAAATATAAAGCTTGGTTGTCTAAGCGTGAGCAAACTGGTAACGATTCTTTGGCTTTGGTTTTTGAATCCAACCTATCTGAAGCCCCATCCAGTTCGTGGTGGCTCGATAGTGGTGCAACTAATCATGTTGCGTTCACCATACAGGGATTCATAAACCGGAGGAAGCCAAATCAGGATGAATCGAAGCTCACAGTTGGAAACAATAACCAAGTCGACGTCGTGTTCGTGGGAGACGTCATTTTGAATCTAGACTCTGGTTTTAGATTGACATTAAGGAATACATTTTATGTACCTTCCTTCAGGCGGAACTTAGTTTCCGCATCATGTTTGGACAAGTGTGGCTACTCTTTTGAATTAAAGAATAGTGTTATTACTATGTTTTTTAATTCAAATAAGGTTGGGTGCTGCAATATGTCCAATGGATTGTACAGATTATGTTTGACTCCTACGGATATATACGTCGCTTATACAGCTGAAAAAATTGTTTCCAAAAGACCTATATCTAAGGAACAGTCTTACGCATTGTGGCACAAACGTTTGGGTCACATCTCTAAGGAAAGAGTGGATAGGCTGATAAAGGTTGGCATCCTACCTTCTCTTAAAAATGACCTAGAGACTTGCGTAGACTGCTGTAGGGGTAAGATGACCAAAATAAAGAAGAAAACTGCAGTCCACAGTAATGATCTATTAGAAGTGATTCATACAGATATTAGCGGACCCTATACAGCAACCGTGTGTAGAAATTTTTATTTCATCACATTTATCGATGACAAATCCCGATATGGTTATCTGTACTTGATTAAAGAAAAGTCTGAGTCTCTTGACAAGTTCAAGATTTTTCGGACTGAAGTCGAGAAACAGCTGGGAAAAGTCATAAAGGTTGTGAGATCAGACCGAGGTGGTGAGTATTATGGCAAACATGGCGATGCTGGACAGCTTAAAGGGCCATTTGCCAAGTACTTAGAGGATTCTGGGATAGTAGCTCAGTTTACTATGCCTGGAAGTCCTGAACAGAATGGTGTAGCCGAAAGGCGCAATCGCACCCTAATGGAAATGGTGAGGAGTATGACCAGTAGGACCAATTTACCGGATTTCCTATGGGGTGAAGCTTTGAAAACAGCCCTCTACATATTGAACCGAGTTCCTACCAAAGCAGTTTCATTGACTCCTTTCGAGCTGTGGACTGAAAGAAAACCTAGCCTAAACCATCTGAAAGTCTGGGGTTGTCCTGCAGAAGTAAGGTTGTACAATCCAACATTGAGCAAGTTGGACCCTAGAACCACTCGGTGTTATTTTGTATCCTATCCAGATCATTCTAAAGGATATCGATTCTACAATCCCAGTGGAGGTACAAGAATTGTAGAATCGCAGACGGCAAAGTTTCTGGAACTTGACGTAGCCGAAAAAGGTAGTAGCTCACAAGACTACTGAGGAAATCAGTCCGATAGGGACAGTTGTGTCGTTTTCTCTACCTGCACAGACAGTTATGGAGCCTCCTTTACCACAAGTTGAGCCTGTTGAGGTTCAGGATCCTGTTGCTGAAACAGTTCCTGATGAAGTTCCTCAAACCTCTCAGACTCAAGATGAAGTTGTGGTGGCTCCACTCAGGAAATCTAGTAGGGAGAGACGATCAGCTATTCCACCGGATTATTTAGTCTATCTCGGAGAGCAAGATTACGATATCGGCTGTGATGTTGATCCAGTGACTTATGCGGATGCAGTCTCTTGTCGTCAATCAGAATTTTGGTTGGATGCGATGAAAGACGAGATGCAGTCTATGAAACATAATGGAGTATGGGAACTTGTTGGATTGCCTGAAAGATACAAGCCCATCGGCTGCAAATGGGTATATAAGACCAAGAGGGATTCCAAGGGAAAGATTGAGAAGTTTAAAGCCAGACTGGTAGCCAAGGGGTTCACTCAGAGAGAGGGAATAGACTATGAAGAAACATTTTCTCCAGTCTCTTCTAAGGACTCTTTCAGAGTGATAATGGCATTAGTAGCTCATTTGGATATGGAGTTACACCAGATGGATGTCAAAACTGCATTTCTTAATGGAAACCTTGATGAGGAGGTCTATATGGTACAACCCGAAGGTTTTGCAGCAGGTGATTCAGGAGAGCTTGTATGTAGACTGAAAAAGTCTATTTATGGTCTTAAACAGGCTTCTAGACAATGGTACCTGAAGTTTCATAGTATTGTCACTTCATTCGGATTTGTAGAGAACAGACTGGATCAGTGTATATACTGCAAGGTCAGTGGGAGAAAATTTATTTTTCTCATACTTTATGTCGACGACATCTTGTTGGCGAGTAGTGATCTTGCATTACTGTACGAGACAAAACAGATGTTATCAAGTAATTTCGACATGAAGGACCTTGGTGAGGCATCTTTTGTCCTAGGCATTGAGATCCTTAGAGATCGTTCTAGCCGAGTATTGGGCTTGTCTCAGAGGGCATATGTAGATCGTATTCTAGAAAGATTCGGTATGCAGGACTGCAAGCCAGGACTTGCTCCTGTATGTAAAGGTGACAAACTAAGTCAGTTACAATGCCCTCATACAGTTGTTGAGAAAGCCCAAATGAAGAATGTACCTTATGCTAGTGCACTTGGAAGCATTATGTATGCTCAAGTTTGCACTAGACCAGACATTGCTTATGTAACTGGACTTCTAGGCAGATATCAGTCAAATCCAGGACACGATCATTGGGTTGCTGCCAAGAAAGTTCTAAGGTACCTAAAGAGGACAAGAGATTATATGCTGATTTACAGACATGTTCAGGACCTGCAGCTAGTAGGGTATGCGGATTCAGACTTTGCTGGTTGTAAGGACGAATCGAAGTCGACATACGGATACATCTTCAAGTTAGCAGGAGGTGCAGTATCATGGAAGAGTCAGAAGCATCAGAACATGACATCCTCTACCATGCAGTCAGAGATAGTGGGATGCTATTGGGCAGCTTCTCAAGCAGTTTGGCTCCGAAACCTCATTTGGGATTTGGTTGTATTTGACTTTGTGGATGCACCTATTCAGTTGTATTGTGACAACGATTCTGCGGTATCGTTTAGCAACAACAATAAAGGTCTAAAGGGGTGCAAACACATGGAGGTCAAGTATTTGACCATAAAAGAGATGGTTGAGAAGGGTGACGTTAAAGTATAGCATATTTACACAGATAATATGGTTGCAGATCCACTAACTAAAGGTCTTAGTCCTTGTGTTTTTGAACGGCATGTCGTTAGCATGGGCTTAGGAGCATCATGGGATGTTGTTGTTTAGTGGGAGTTGCTTTTCGGTTTATGCTCTAATAAAGTTTACATCTGTGTTGTTACATTTTGTAACATTTTCGTATGTATCAATTTTGCATTCAATGAAGTATTTTTTCTGAATGTGTTGTTGAATACATATGTAAGACAAAATCTTGAGGTATGTGTAAACCTTGAGTAAAGGCTGGGGTCTACAGTTATTAGCCTTAAAGATATGTCTTGTTGCACATAAAGACAAGTTAACTGTAAAGTGAGACATATATATACAGGTTCGTTGGAACCATAAAGTTATTCTCTTGTGGCACATAAGGTTCTGTGACGCATAAGGAGAGAGAATTGTGACTAACAAAATAGATGACACATAAAGTATTACTCTATGTGAGGTGTTATCTATTTGCCACACAACCATATTGAATCCATATCAGTAGAGTTAAGAACATTTGTGACCATGGAAGGCTCGGCGTTGTGTCAATGCAGTTACCGCCATGATTCGGTGTTTGAGACTCTATGGGATCGGATTGACAATTGAGAATAAATCCCTAGACCAACATAAAGGTGCGCACATAAAGTATAGTTTCAATTAATACAGTCCAAGTGGGAGAATGTAATGTTATTCCTAATTGTGGACTTGTATTAATTGATATTGTAAAACCGATTAACGGGTTTGGTCTAATAAAGTCGGATATCAAGATTCTCAATTAAGTCTAATATGGAACTGGCTTGTGTGGGCCGAGTTCGGCCCGGCCCGTAATGAGAGGGCCCGGCTCATAACTCTATAAATAGCGCTCAAAGTCCCTCCTCTAGCCCAGACGCACAAAAATTCTCTCTGAACTCGCATAAGGCGTCCATTCGGTAAACGGACCGTGAGAGGCAGCCTCATTGAGCCAGTGTTCCGGTGGGTCATAGAGGGGAAGACCGAGAGCTCGTGGATCGACCGAGAGCTCGTGGATCGTCGACAACGGCCCCGAAACGACGATGGATTCCAAAACAAGTATGTAACTCAACTTTCATTGGCTGAATCGTTCTATTGCTGAGCTACGTCGATCCTAGGGCGAGCCGTGGCCGTCTCGGTCGCGGCCAACATAAGATGGAATGCATTTAATTAGTCTAAAGGGGCTTCTCTCGATAACAATTTAGAACTTTGCATGGCATGGTATGATGCCAATCGTGTGAAAGCGAAAACATGCATAACATTTGATGACCCGGATTTTCTCCATAAACGTGAGTCTTCCATATTTGTCTAATCTTCAGTTTGCATGACGTCCGTAAATGAAGCGTCTTTGTTCCTTCTTGTTTGTCTCTCATGGCACTGTTGATCCTGTGTTAAGCGTTATTCCTACCCCCAATGAATCACGAATGTCTCTGATTCTAGTTTGTGATTTGTCCTCAAATAGTGGGTCAATTTGCACTCACTGCTTTTCCTAAGCTGACGTCACTACTACAGGCTTTTGTCCGCGCCTTAGGGTCTCATGTTTTGCTGTATCATCGGACCATATTGAGCTCCATCATAACGACAGACTCTAAAGATGCTATCTACTCTAGTTACCATAGTTGGGATTGCCTTTCTGCAATTATCTCCATGTCTTCTCACGAGCCTACCAAAACAAATGAAATGCTCTGCCACTAAGGTATGTATTGACCCAAATCATGTAAATCGAAATCCAGATTGAAGGGAGTAGAGGTCTCCACAAGAAAGTGAAATGGTCTCCTGAGTAGAGGTCTCCACAAAGAGAACGAAAAAACTTCCGAGCACTAGACTATACCCATGAAATCACCTTCCTTTTCATATAAGCTATGACATGGGAACAAAGAAAATTTTCTCGCAATGGCCTTTCATTTCAGATATGCATTTATCAGCGCAAGATCCCCAACAGGTGCCAGGACAAAACCTCTCCTCTGTCAGGACAAAAGGTATAAAACTAATAAATCTACGACAAACATGATGAAGGGTAATTTTGTCACGAACTCTTTTCTTCCAAAGGAATAGGCAGCTCCAGATACTCGTTGGCTCTCTGAATCTTTAGCGTTACTTTATCCCCTACATTGTAGTCATCCAACACTTTCTCCAACTCTGCTTTGCTTTTAACCTGGTCAAAAAGTTCTCCTCTTATTAACAAATTATTAAGTTAAATCTAATCACAATTCAGGAGGATGTCTCCAACAAAGACCAATAAAAGAGGTCGTAGGACATCTTGATTTCGTCACATTAGATAGCGAAAACTTCTGGACAATTAATGTAGATTCAGAGAGGAGAAAAGGCTCACAGGTTTGCTGTCAACTTCTACAATGATGTCGCCAAGTACTATATTACCAGCAAGGCCCCTAGTCGTGGGTAGTAATCCAGCTTTTGCAGCGACACTATTTCCAGGAACCTACAGAACCGTTCATCAAGAAACATAACCAAATGAATCGCAGGGAAAACATCAGGAGATTAGAGATGTTATGAATTTTTGGAACTTTCCAGACAGTATCCCAGAATAGCACCTTGAGTATGAGAGCTCCACTTCGAACATTCAGTTGATTAGCAACGGGTTCGGGAGCAATATCTACATTTAGTCCAGCTCGGACAGCCTGAAATTAAGGATACAAATGCATCAGACTAGTTATTAGCTCCCTAACACTACCAGGAGAAGGCCGATGAGAAATTTCAAGCTTTTAAATCTGAGGGTTTGGGCCATAACTTGAATCACTTAAGGCTGTTAGTGAAAAACAACATATAAAAAATTAGTAAGATGTCAATAATGGAGTTTCACGCCGAAAAAGTATCTAAATTTGCTTGCTTTATAAGCAATAAACCTTACTTTACCAAATTTAATCAACTGTGGCACAATCTTGAGGACAGTAGATGACGGAATGGCAAAACCTACACCTGCTGATGTCCCTGTGATACCAAAAGGAGACCTAAGATAAAAATGACAATTGGAATAGATCCATGATTAAGACTGTCAAGGCATGTGGCAATGGGCAAGCCAATGAAAAATGAGAAAGCCATTCGACATATTAATACATCTGACTGAAGGATAATTACCTGTCTGAGTAAATATAGCGGTATTAATCCCTATCAAATTTCCTTTGGCATCCAGAAGAGGACCTCCACTGTGAAAAACAGAAATTTCAAAATAAGGGAAGAGAGAGCAGACCCAATGCGATCCATATTTATGCATCACGTTTTAACACAAGAATAGAGAACTGCTTTCATTAGCTTTTACAGTTCTAAGGAAAGAGGGGAACTTAACATTGGAAACAAGCTTGTAACCCTTGGACAATGAAACTGCTACTAGTAAGGGCCTAGAGAGCAGGACCAGACTCACCTGTTCCCGGGATTAATGGCTGCATCTGTCTGAATTCCCCCACCGATTGTTACTCCAGTTTGACTAAATATGTCTCTGTTAAGTCCACTTATAACACCAACAGTAAGTGTGTGATCAAACCCAAACGGATTTCCGATTGCTAAACATTGCTGCCCCACTTTCAAAGAATTTGATTGCCCAACTTTGACTGGCCTCAGTAGATCTTTAGAGGCTTCTACCTGTAAAGAAACATATAATAACTAGATGACTCGTATCCCAGTCCAATAAGACATGATAATTAAACATAACAAAGTAGACATGTGTTAAACACCAGCTAATGTGGTTGTCTGTGAGATAGAATTGGTGGTCTCTGATTAGAGGAAACGAAACTACATACTGTAAGACCAATAGGTCCACATAAATTATATACTTCCCCGTGGGAAGAATTTAGACCTATCTTTCAGTCCACTAGACCAGTCAAGATCAGCTGCGGGGAAAGAATTTACAGAAAGTTCTTCAAGCAGCAAGTTTTAAGCAGCTAGAGCTTCTGTGAGACTTTTTACGACTCCCAGTGATTATTATGCAATTTCCCGAACAACGACTAGCTTCTCATCTTGTCCAGACAGTCAAGGTCAAGCATCTAAAAATTTTGGCATCAAGTCATTTAGAGCCTTAGCTGGTGGGGGAGAGAGAACTAGTCTTGTCAGGGTCAGGACTGAGGGCACACCTTGCAGACTGGTAGCTATCAGAAGAAGTTACTGGTCTCACATCCTCCATTGCTAGCCCTAAGCATTGGCAAACCGGCCTTCCGGGAGGAAATTTCTTTGTTTACGTGAGCTCTTAGGGTGCTAGCTTCGCTAATCTTTATGTAAATTTTCCTTAGGCCGAGAAAGGATTGAGACCAAAGAGTGCCCGCTCTTCTCTCTTGTTTCCGCTCCTGGTGGTTGAGTAGGGGTTTCTTTTCGACCTATTCCATTTACATGGTCACTTTCTGGGTTTGCTCTTCGTAACCCTCATAAAACATAAAAGCAGTAAGAAGTCAGTGGATCTATGCTGGATGACATACTACCAAAACCCAACACTTGATCTCGTGACCTTTGATGACTCAACGGCAACTCTATATAGATTGGAAGAACAATAATCAAGTATGCTTAGCTGTCCCCTCAGATAGCATTCATACTTGATGAATTGTTCTGATGCACTATCAATGCACAATCTACAAGGCTAGAAACCATGTCAGTTTTGTTGGTTCACTAATCAATCCAAGAACGCCACACTCTGCATTCTATTAGACCTGCCTATCCAACACAATAATTTAGCATCAACCTTTTGATTTTCATCATCTATTCATCAACTCACCTTCAAGACAGCAAGATCTTTAGCACGATCGGCACCAATCAGCTGGCCCTCAAAGTTTTTCTGGACCCTTTCAAAGGATCAGTTGAGAAGATATAATTACATTAAAGATATGTCCCTGTATGGAGATGGATTTAAATGCTACAATAGATTTCACTTCCTAGTTTAAGCAAGAAGGACCAAAAGCTCACCCTTCTGATGCTAGAATATTAACACGTGCTACGACTTGGCCAAGTTTTGCATTTCTTGAAAGGGCACTGCCAATAACTGACAACATTTGAAGGACATGTCAATATATTGCCTAAACAGCCACTGATAGAATCAGATGTTCTGCAGTAGGGGTAAGAGAGAGAAAGAGGGGGAGGAGTAGAGAGAGAACAAGTCACATCAAACGGCTTCCTTCCCATTAATCTCAGTGGTTCTTGTGGTCAAAAGCAGAGTTAAATAGATTTTCTGCACAGGAAGCACTGTAATAGATAGGTTGCAATCATGATCTTGCAGTTGAATGCATGGTCATTGTATATGGGCAATGAATGTGGTCACTTAGCTTAGGTAAGACAACAGCTTCATAACTATGAAATGTCCAGCATGATCTGCGAGATTGCATCGAGCAAGTGACCTTAAGCCCTTACCATGATAGTTTGTAACAATATGTCCCTGTTCATCCCAGACAACTCCTGAACCATTTCCTTCAGGAATCTGGCAATAGATAAGCCAACAGAAATATATAAATAAAGCAGAACAGAGGAGGAGAAAAAATAGAAGGCAAATGCAAATCAAAGAAAGCAGCTGCAATACCTCAACAGCACCAGTTATGTTAAGCTGTGGGCGCAATGTTACATCAAAGATGTTGACGACAGAAAAAGTGTTTTTCTCAAAAAGATTGGCAATTCTTTCCTGTCAATTTGATGGCTATCAATGACCCCCCACAAACATCACAAGAAAAGAGTGACTACCATGAACAACTGGTAAAAGCTATAAGTAGGGGGAAAAAGTGGTCACCTCAGCTGGGAAGAGTGACCCAGAAGGAAAAACAGGAGGGGTTACTTCTTCAAGTGTCACTGATGGATCCCCTAAAGCATTTGCTACACATGCATTGCATATTTTATGGTCAAAAGTCAGAAGCATAATCAAGAGATTTCAGCATAGCATTACTAAAAGGATGGTGTTTCTTTATCCATTAGCGCCACTATTAATCAATCAAATCAATTTGAGGCAAAGTTTATAAATGGAACTAGCAGGATGGTCGATGGGAAAACTTTTTTCTCTATAGTAACTGGCCAACTTTCATTACAGTAGCTAAACTTCAGCAAGACTCTTTCTCTCTCTCACGCAAAAGTAAGAGTACAACTAATTGCGCTCCCATACTGCTTCGCTCCCAGTTCTTCCAAATATCAGTAAATATGCAACTTCAGTGCATGTCTTGACAGGGTCATAGTTAGGAATTCTCAAAACCAAGACCCAGTTACTTTTTTTTTTATCTAAACCAGCTTTGTTTTCACTTGGGGCGTCCTCAATACGGATTTGTGTCAGACAAGCATTTCCCAACCGATGGCTTGTGTGGTACTGTGAATTGGCATAATGGCTAAGAGAGATCTTCAACAGTGCCACAAGCTCTGGACAGTGAATACACCGGCACTCTTTTGGGGCCACATTGCAGGTAATCATTTTCCTGGAGCTTCAGGTTAAATTCGGACGAAATATCGTTGAAAATATGGGTACACGAGGAATGCAGTCAAAAGAGTCGATTGAGAATGGGGAAAAAAGCAGAACAGCTCCAACCTGATAAATACCTTGAAGGATGATACCATGAGTACATGAACAAACTCGCACACAGCATCCGCCGCGTAGAGAACGGAAAATTCTTCTGCACCAGTTCACCCAAATCCTCAGTGGGATTTACCGTTCTGCCGAGCATTAAAAAAAAAAAACGATAGAGGTTAATTTTTTGTTTTCACGCAGATAATAGGAATTGGTGGCCATAATGTGATCCTCGAAAGCTGATATGCTCGTTCATCCATTCAGTATGGATTGGTACAGTGAACCGCACAGCCTCCACTCCACCAGATGGCATTTCATGTTTACCCCACTTGAGCAGTCGAAAGAGAGAGGGTAGTCTTACCTCTGAGGAGCTGAAGGGCGTGGCGGTGCGTCCCCATCGGCGGGGCCGTCGCCCTGGGTTCGAGACGACGGGGAGCAGGCGGAGGAGACGCCGTCGAAGAAGAGCTGACGGCGACCCAAGAAGGGCTTAACCGCGGTGGGCCGCGAGAGAGGCGGCCATGAGTTCGAAGCTGCGGATACCATCACGTTCTGCATCTGTTTTTTCTCCTCTTCCCTCCTCGCTCGAAGAGACCAAGGAAGGGGTCTTCTTTGGTTACGTTTGGCCTCTGGAAGAGGACGATGGAGATTTCTCGGCGGGAGTGGATTGGATATGGTGACGACAAAGGTCGTGGGCAGCTTCTTCCGGGGGACTGGAACCTGCTTGCAAGAACGAGTCGAGTCGACG
Source organism: Melaleuca alternifolia (assembly GCA_019926035.1). Lineage (NCBI taxonomy): Eukaryota > Viridiplantae > Streptophyta > Magnoliopsida > Myrtales > Myrtaceae > Melaleuca > Melaleuca alternifolia. The sequence continues at coordinate 697,390 of JAGKPW010002416.1, read as the reverse complement.
AGAAAAGGTCCGATTTTTCGCACAACTTTTGGAAAACTGTAGTAAATGTTACATTTACCCCCTAAATTTTTATATACTCGATCCAATTCTTGATTTTATATTAGGTCAAAAGGTCAAATAAGCACTTCGACACTCTTAATAAAATTCTATAATTACATTAAGCACTTTATTCGGATATCTATTCCATTTTTAAAAATTGAGGGCCGAATCCATTCTCTCGAGAATCGGATCAACTCGACCGATCCGATTCAGGTAATTTCTGGATCGATTGGTGTGGTGTGCTCAGCCCTAATGTCCACGTACTTGTAGAGTAAGAGCCGAACGAACCTGGAGAGTATATATTACGCAGCAAGGTCCATCATCAAGCTGTCGGTGAATCAGAGCAATATAGAGAACTAGGACAGAAGTCTTTGGGCCTGGACCGAGTATGCAAAAGCCCATGAGAGAGTCCCTGGCCCAGTAGGGTTTTTAGGGTTTCGACATTCTCTACTATAAATAGAAACGAAGCCAGCTACCCCTCTTGTCGTCTCTCTCTCCGTAGGCAAGCAACCGAGAGGCAGCCGACGCAGAGCCATGGTTCACGTCAGTTTCTACCGGAACTGTAAGTTCTCTTCGCTTGCCCGTTTCGTTCACCTCCGTTCTCAAGCACTGTTGCTGCGATTGCCGGCGTTCTCGTGTCGTTCGAACGGCTTCTGCACGCTATTATGATCGTGCATTTATATACTGTACTAGTGCAATGGTGGTATTTGCTTGGTATCTATGGACAGGCCTGCTTACAATTAGCTAATCCGACGAAATGAATGGATTTTTGATTTGGGATCCTGGCATTTCTTAATCTGTATAAGGTAGAGAGAAGATGATTTCACGTGGCCTTTTTCTAATAATTACCTAAGTTATGGCCATGATCTTGCAATATTAAGTTCTTATTGCATTACATCTTTTGGGAGTTATATTTGTTTTCTAAGTCCAGATCTTGGGCAATTATCGTTTTGGAACCTTTTGTGATTTATGTAATCAAATATCTCCTCTGATTTGGGACTGTTGTAGATGGGAAGACCTTCAAGAAGCCGCGGCGCCCGTATGAAAAGGAGCGGCTCGATGCAGAGCTGAAGCTTGTGGGAGAGTATGGTCTCCGATGTAAGAGGGAGTTGTGGAGGGTGCAGTACGCATTGAGCCGTATCCGTAACAATGCGAGAATGCTTCTCACTCTTGATGAGAAAAATCCGCGCAGGATTTTTGAAGGCGAGGCACTTCTGCGCAGGATGAACCGGTATGGGCTTCTGGAAGAAAACCAGAACAAGCTCGATTATGTTCTGGCTCTCACTGTGGAGAACTTCCTTGAGCGGCGACTTCAGACACTTGTATTCAAGTCTGGAATGGCAAAGTCAATTCATCATGCTCGTGTGCTGATAAGACAGAGGCATATAAGGTATTTGTGATATCTTGTTCATTTCAGTCTATAAAGAGCGTATTTTTTTCTCTTGTTTTATCATTTTGTAAGTGTTGGTTGGTCTATGAGTAGATTACCGTATGGTTTGAGCCTATTGCCATGAAACTTCTCGTTTTGATAGCTGAGCAATGGCTATTTGATGAGGTGTTTTGTCTGTGTATCTGGGACCTTTTATTTGCCTGGGAGTCACATGTTACATTTATTCTGAGCAAGGTGCAATTTGTCACCACTGGCTCGGCCCTTTATGCTAGTTGCTTCTGTGAGTGCGAAGCTACACAACAGAAAGCCTTTAAGACATTTAGAAGAATGCTTACTGTAATATTTTTCTAAATCTACTTCAAAGCGTCTTTTCTTTTCTCTCAATTCTTTCATCAGCACGATATATTCCAGGGTACATTTTCATGGACCTCGACTGTTGGAGTTCCCCATTTTCATGGACCTTGACTTTTATTGAGTTATATCAGTAGTTTATAATGGATCAGACTTGGCATGCTGCTTGCAATATGGAGCTGGCTTATATCAAATGGCCTGTGCGGTCTGTAATAGATGCCAGTAACTTAGAGGTCTCAATTAATATTGACTTGTTTCATTTGGAAGGGTTGGGAGGCAGGTGGTCAACATTCCATCTTTCATGGTGAGGGTCGATTCTCAGAAGCATATCGATTTCTCCCTAACAAGCCCATTCGGAGGTGGACGTCCAGGTAGAGTGAAGAGAAGGAACACAAGGGCCGCTGCGAAGAAGGCATCCGGTGGAGATGGAGATGAAGAGGATGAAGATTGAACCTTAGGCTAGTTCCTGTTTCTGTAACTGCAACTATGAGCTATTGTTCTACTCCCACCTTTTTTCTGTTCATCAGGAATCTGGCTTTTGCCATGAGATGGTGATCTTTCATACTTTGTTCTGGTAGTCTTCCTACATGTTTTGCAGTTTTGTTTCTCGATCAAATTCGGATTAGGTTCTTTTTGGTAATATTCACAATGTTTCATCCTCTGATTTGGCAAAGAATTAGAGTTCTTTTCTTTCGGCCTTCAAGCTGTTTGGGGAAGTGTTCATTGCCACGCATATATGGTTTTTACTGCTCCAAGATTTGGTGGGGAAATATGGTTGGCTGTGGGTCTTAGTCCGGTGAATTTAGGCTACTTTATCAGTCATGCTGCCTGCTTGTGTATTTGTTAGGTTGGTAAACCTAACAATTAAGTAACGCAGCAACTACATGTGTTGTGCGGATGCGGTATTGCCTAACCGTTCTGGTGTTCTTCATGTACAGTGTTATTGACACCGTCCTGTTTTTAGTGGTGATGAATAGGTAATGCTTCGGCTGATTGATCCAATAATATATATTTCATTAACACGACCGTTTCAGAAGTGGTGGGGGGAGGGAAAGATAAAGATCTTAGGTACAGCTACTGACTCAGAATATTCTGGCGATGCCTTGTTCCAACTGGACTGTTTGCAATCATACCCAACATCTTGCACCAAATATTCGGTGGAAGCTCTTTTTCTTGATGGGAAGTCTGCTCGTTTTCAACTAACTGTTGTGCTTTTCACCATATTCGAAGTTGTGAAGTTTGAAAGCGCACGACGACTCACGGGAGAGAGAGGTTGGCGTCGGCACCGAGAGTTGTGAAATGTTAGATGGATTCACGCAGATGGGTGATTCCTATGAAGTCAGCGTACACAGACCTCGTGATACATGGGTTCTTCTGCCAGCAAGACACCGGAGCCATGTTTGTCTCCTATCACGGGATGCTTTTGGTTGGCGCAGCATCGAGTGCCGGTGCCTAACAGTGGGTGCTTTTTGCAAGGCAAAACCAAAAAGGCTATGTGCGGACCAATGGCTAAGGCAAATAACTTTATTTTGTTTATGGAAATGCATGGGCGTAAAATAATTTTATTGTCCAAAAAATGTTTAGATACAAATTATTTTTGAATAATAACAATAACTTTCTCTGACTAATCATTTTAAGTGTTAGTGCTGCGAGGGATTATTTTTTGAAAAAATATTTTTCAAATTATTTATTTTCAACAAAACTAAACGAGGCTTAAATTTATTATATAATTGGGTCTTAAGTGTGAAGTTATAAGGTCCACCAAGAACCTCGGGCTCTCGGTTATTGTTGTTGTTTGATCGCATTGGAGTTATGAATGTGGTCGAGTGAGGGGATTCCTAGTGATGTTTGTTTGCCTTTCTCACTCGAACTTTATGCGAAAACTTAGAGTGCGTTTGGTAACGTTTTTGTTCCAAGAAACAGTTTTTTTATAGAAGTACTTCTTTTGAGAAATACTCATCGAAAATAATTTCTGAGTAAATAAAGTGTTTGGTAACTACATAAAATTTCTGTTCTTGGAATAGAAAAAAAAAATAGAAATGCGTTTGGTATGATTTCTAAATTTTTTATTGAGACACTAAATTTAAATGTATTTTTCAAGAAACGGAGGCGCCACTGTCAACAGAAAAAATGAAAAATATAAACTAAATTACATATTAATAAAAAAAAGTAAACATTTTAAAAAAGGAGATAATGTTTAAATTTTAATTTTTAAAATTTTAATTTTTTTGAAATTTTGAAAATTAAATTAACTTAAATTTGAAAATCAAATAAAATTTAATTAATTTAGAATTTAATTTTTTACTAAAAAAATTAAAATTTAATTTTTTAAAAGAACTAAAAACTAAAAATTTAATTTTTTAACTTTTAAAATTTAAAAATACGTCTTAAAGGATATATTAAAAAATGGATTAGGTAAATTTTTTAAAATGTAAATTTAAAATTAAAATGTAATTTAATTTGTTGTTTAAATTTTAATTTAAAATTTTAAAAAATAGAATGCTAAAATTTCTAAAAATTTCAAAATTAAATTTATGTAAATTATTTTTAAAAAATTCAATTAAATTAAAATTTTAAGCAATTTCTTATTAAAGTATTTTAAAATTTTAAAATTTAGTCTTTATAAAAAAGTTTAATTTAAAATAATATTTTTAATTTAAGAGTGTTCATAAGAGGTGGCTGCGGTTATAATTTTTTTTTATAGAGTTTTTGTTCTTTTTGTTTCTCAAAAGTGTTCCGAAAACAGAAAAAACAAGTTTCGTTTACTTCTTGTTTCTATTCCAAATCTGTTCCTAGGAACAAAAAAACAGATTTGGAACAAAAATGTAACTAAATGCGTTTTTGTTCTTTTTTTGTTCCCTGAAACAAAAAAAAATAGAAATTTCTATTCTAGGGAACAAAAACAAGTTTTACCAAACAGGCCCTTAGTAATTGGATGGAGGGGCGAGCATGCGGGTGGAATAAAATTGGGAAATCAGCCTTGAGCAGTTCGATTTTTGGCATCATGCCTTGAATGTTGTCGGTTCTATGCGAGAATCGGCCTTGCTAGGTAGAATTGGGTTTGATCCAAATTTATTTTTTGGTAAAAGGGTCTGATCCAAATTTTAATTTCCCATTTTTCTAAACTTGGTTTAAAGAAAAAAAAATTATACGTTAAAGATGGGTTTTGAACCCGAGAAACTTAAGTCAGTACCTTCAATCATTACGCAATTGATTATTCAAACGATATGCTTTTCTCAAAGAGTAGTCGTATTTATGAAAATTAGGCTCGCCTGGTCCAAAAACTGGACAAACAACTACATCGAAAATAAATTTTGGATGAAAACCAGTCGCTCATGCCAGCACCGTCAACATCCCATGAGATCGCCGTCGTCGGGTGACTGACTGGTCATCAGCCCCAAAGCACCCAAAAGACTAACCTCGGCTGACGCTCCACCTAGCTCACGAGCGGGCCCCGATCTCCCCCAAAATTCAAATTGGCTCGCACGCATCTCGTCATTTCACACCACCAGCTAACGTTAAAACCAAACGAAAAAAGAAAGGCTCCGTGTCTTCGCCGCTCCGTTCGACAAAAGCACCGCGCAAAGGAACAGCCCGATGACTTCATTAAAAGAGAGCTCAAAGTCCAAACTCTATCGCAAACTCACTCTTACCGGAAAAATCATAAGACGATGAGTTATGAATGAATCAAGATGTATCAAAACTGTTTCACACATGCATCCCATGCGGGATGTAGCAGAGAAGTCAATTTGCACAAGCAAAGCAAGGAGGACACTTGTTCCCTCGGAGCGCCTGGGCTTTTTCATGCGGATCCCGTGCCACGTGGGACACGTGAAACCAGAAGCCCCACCCCAAATCCGGAAGAGCCAATGGCATGCTCCCGCATGTATTTTGAACTTTCAAAATCTCGGAGCCCCCTCCTTGCCGTTTGATTAGTGCCTTTTCCCATTATATTAACTTAATTATTGGCCACGAACGACGGAAAAGATCTCGGTCGGCCCTTATCCACAATACATTACGAGAGGGAGGGGAGATCAAAACCGGGTTGACGTGGCGGTATGGGATTCGGTGACGTGGCGGGATTCGAAGACCCGGGGGGGGGGGGGGGGGGGGATCCAATCTTCCAAAACTCCGTTGCCCGCTGAACGGAAACAGCTTCCCCCTCGTTTCACACGCGCCATCTCTCCTTATCTCTCTCGGTCAACAACACGTGCCGAGGAGCCCCCTTTCTCGACTTCTCTCTCTTTCTCCGCCACGTGTGCAAAGCGGAGCCGTTCCCCCCCCACCACGTAACTCATCAAGCCTCCCCTCGCCCCCCCGGGCAATAACTACTCAAAAACGCAACTACCAAACCGCACCGTTTCGCTCTCCCCCTCCCCCCCTCTCTCTCTCTCTCTCTCTCTCCGTGCCGCTTCCCCGATTATAAATACCGCTCGAGTCATCATTTGGTCGCGACTTCACAGAATTTCCAGCTCGTAGCGTTTCGGCAAAACTTTAGGGACTGTTTTTGAGATCGTTGTGCTTCTGTGCTCCGGCGTTTCCGGTTTCGAGGGAGAAACGCCGGCGAGATGACGGTGAGGGACAGTCGGATCCCGAGCTCCGACGCGGAGATGAAGAAGATGCTGCCGCAGCAGCAGCAGCGGGGAGCGCCGGCGGAGCTCGCCTTCGCCGGAGCGGGAGTGAAGGGCTACGGTAAGCCAATCCATCGCCGAGGATCGTTCGGGTCGGCCATGCCGAAGGTGTCCGCGGCGGAGGAGGCTGCGACGGACGCGGAGAGCGGGGGATCGCCGGAGGAGATGGTGTCCCTGCGGTCTTTGGCGGGGAGTTGGAGGCGGAGGGCGGAGAAGAAGCTTGCGTGCCTGCACAGCCAGGTCCTGAGGATCAGGGAGGAGGATCTGCACCTCGGCGAAGATATCGGTGAAGGCCTCAGCGCCAAGGACAAGGTCAGCAGCGGCGCGACCGTGGCGACAGCCTCGCGCGCGGACGTCGTGCTCTTCTCCCGGCCGATCTTGCCTTGCTCCCCTCTCAGCGGCAAGACCAGCCCGATCCAGTCCTTAGGCTGAAGAAAACAAGGTCCGCTCGTCCATCGTTTCGTTTTCGCTTTTCCTTTTTCAAACTTATGAGAAATTGTGAAAAGCGAGGAGGAGATCTCCACTTCCTCGAGCTCTGCCTCCAAATAGAGCTACTCTAGCTATAATCCGCCTCTGATATTCCGGTATTTGGCTTCCTAATTTGCAGGAGTTGGTGCAGTTTACGAGGTAAGAAACGATGGCGATGAGCTGAAGAGCATCGAGGAGAGCTGAATGAGTTACGGAGCGACGTCGTCCTGTTCGCTGACGTAGGAGCGCGAGACTGCTGAGCGATCGTCTTCTGGTTGTGTCGAGTGTATAGGTGTGAGAGTTGTTAATAGACGAGAAGACTAGAAAGGTAGGGGGGGAAAAGAAAGAGGAAGAAAGGAGGGAAAGAGAGATGATGCCGATGTACAGTGAAGAGGCTTATGAGAATTCGTGTACATGATGAACTTGGCACTTTGATGCGCGCCGATCGGACTCCAATCTCCATTTCCTCGGTCGTTCCGGTGGATCGGAATCGCGATTAGGATTTGTCAGAGAGATGGAAAAGCGATTTTACCTGAGAAGTTAACGGGCCAAAGAAAATGACGCAGCAAACAACACCATAAAAAAAACAAAAGAAAAAGAAAAAAGGCAAGCTTTGAAAATCTATCATGTCAAATCGGAGTAAGCTCTGAAGTATAATGGGCGCACGGGTAAATCCGTACTGATAATAGGGCTCTCTGGTTTGCCCAATTTGCATGTCGATACCCCAAGAGAAAGGGTCGGCCCTCTTTTCTTTGGGCCAAGCCCAAGACCACAAGCTGATGGCCCAAATTCTTTTGACAAGGCAGTCGCCATCTACGGCCCATCTGAGCGGGATTCCGGGTCCATGATCCGGCCTGGTTGGCATCTCCTCCGCGAGACGCCGACTGGGCCATCACCATAGTAATTGGACGACGCCCCTGGTCCATCGTACCGTTGGACCATCTCCATACCATTCTCTTGATCTTGGACGTTGAATGGGGCCAACACCCGGGTTCCATCGTTCTCTTCACTTTCCTTTTTACCACGAGCGACAGCCAGTGCTCGCCTCTCAATCTCAGACGTGACCGTGACCAGATTTCACCGTCTGATGTGCAATATATATATGCTAAGTAAAGGGTATGTGGTCCACTTTACTAATTATTGTGCCATGTGATTACATGTGAACAGAACATTGGTCCCTTTTTTCCCCCCTGTCCTACAAGTTACTTACACAAAGATGGCTGGTACGATGTCATGACATTTATGCAAAAGTATATGCCAGTTTTTGGTACCAGAAATTGCTCCTCCTTTTATTTTTTAGTTTAAAACTGAGTATTCTAATTATCCTCGAAATCGAACATTTGCGGCGTGCTATACTTTACGATGCAGGAATTTTTCTATTGGGCCTTCGTTTAAATAGGTTGACAATGCAATATCTACGCGAAAAAGAAGTCCCTATGTGGTCCACATATTAATGGGTTCAAATAGAAATAAAGTCTTGTACCATTCTGTCTTACCTAACATGAGTAACGTATGAATTGACGCAATCCCTTACGATCGGGCTATTGATGAGGGTTTGAGAGGGAAGGTTACTTTGAGCAGCTAAAATGGAGTATGGCTCTCGGGCAAAAGTGGAAGCAGACTGTCTTCAATAAGAATTTTCATTTAATGTTACCTTTCTCTATTAGACTTCACAGCTCTATCGGCACATTCATTCACATTCTGACGAATCCCGTGAAAAACTATCTCCATTGGAGGATACGATTTAGAGAATCAAAATAAAGATTGCTTTGACCTTACCTTTCGTTTTTTGTTAACCATATGATCTTTTCAATCTGAATTTAAACACGACAAAAAGTTTATCGACAGTTGACGGACCCGTGAGAGCAACCGGCTCCCACAGATCGCTATCGACGTTGCACATCCCACACGGTAATCATCATACAACTTCACTGATTAAAGGAACACAAGAAGAAGAAAAGAAAACCATCATGGTGCTTTTGGAGTTGAGACGACCAAATTCCACAAAAGTTGGGGGGAGAGGGTCTCGCATCTTTAGTTAAATTAGCACTCACGTGAGGTGCAAGACTGGTTCGGCATCGATTCGAGAGCACGGGACACGAACCTTTGTCATCACAAAGCACGATGAACATGCGCGGAAAACGTAAAGCTTCGAGATGGGGCATTATGGCGAATCGGACTTGGACCTAATTCATGCCTCGTTATTAAGTATCGAGAGAGCGTCTGTGTAGCCAAATAGACTTTCACGAGCTCTTGACACTCTAAGCTTTAACGTTTATGATTAGGACAAGGCCTGCCTGCACTTGAGAGCGAGCCTTCTTATAGACTATCCGGGCAGAAAGATCAAGCCCTCCCTTTTTGACCATGCCATTTCGTGTCGAAGCCCGAAACCTTTGACCTTTTTGCTCATTTTCCATCGATTGAAGAGTAGAGCACAAGTTTAGGCCTTGGCTAATGTTTAACCTACCGTCGTTGGCTCCTAATAAGTCGGGTTCAAATTCGAGTTTTGGCATGGCTTTGATTGCCATGTGGTCATCAAATTCGAGGGTCATTTGAAAAGTTATCGCTTTTAAAGTTTTTACACTTTTGTGTTGAGATAAGAAAGAAAGTTTGTCATTGCGGTTTTTAATTGAAGAATAGTAAAAGTGCCCGTGAAATTATTGCAAAACTGACATATTTCTCATGCGCGTCTTCAACTAAAAGTCCAAAGTATGAGGCAAAAAGTTAGGGAGGACGCGGGTTTCCAAGATTGTCTCTTAAAAGTTGGGTTTGTCCCTAGCTTTTATATCGAAAGCAGATTAATTTTTCCCACATCTCAATCTTTTCCCGAATGAGAGAAGGTTTTATCTTCCTGATGCAAATGCATGATCTCTGCGTATCGACGCTTTCCGCTGGATCAGCCACAAAAAGTTCAGACTGGGCTTATTTCTGCAATTACTTAGTGTCGCATGCACAAGGGGCTGCCACAATGATGAAGAGTCAACCAGCTCGAAACGGTCCCTCGATCCTCAGCTTTATAAGAAAGAAGGGAAATTAAAGGTGCTCACGCGATGATGATTTTTCATACCAAACCAAAGGCTAGAAAGTCAAGCGCATGGAGGAAAATGCCTCTTTGCAGTCGCATCCTATGTAAAAATTCTTGATTTTTGTTCCTGGAAAATTGAGTGTCAATGGGACGTCCATATCAACACCACGTACCCTTGAAGATATCTGTCATGAGACAAGTCCAGTTTGTGTTACAAAAAAGGCCTTCGTTTTGGAGAATTGATGTGATGTGAACTAATTAATATATCCTAATTAGTCTAAAATTCATTAGTTTAAATTGTCGAGTGAAGTTGAGTATGACTGGATATGCCGATGAGCTAGAACTTGGGCTATCCCTTGTGTTGAGCTTCTATTATGCTCTCCCAATAAATGGCATTAGAGTTTATGGGTGATTGTGGCAACTATAATGTGTAATTGTGTTTATCTTAAGGAAGGACTTTCGTTACCAACGCATTTTCTAAGTGTCTTTCATTATTTGGTTAAGTTGAAAAGACCTAGAGTGAAGGTGCACATTGCTGTGGCGTAGTAATGCGGTCCAAATCTCAACTCTCACAATTCGGTCTAGAGAGAGACTAGGGACGGACGTTGTCATGGTGTACCAACGTGGTTGCGATGATAGCCGTCATGGTTTGGTCTGGAGAGAGATTAGGAATATTGGAGGTGGACCTTGGAGATATTAGAAGCAGACCTAATAGGAGGAGATTGTCAAAATAGGCCTATGACGTTATCATATTTATCATAGTAGTCCCATAACTAATGATCAAAGAAAAATATCTTGTGATCAAAGCAGTTTTCGAGCAGCCTTCATGGTTTGGTCCAATGAAAAAGACTTGCCCTGAAGGTGGATGTTGTGGTGTAGCGGTGTGGTCCTCATGACAGCCTTCATGGTTCAATTGGGAAAAAGATCTATGATGAAAATGGAACTTGAAGAGTTATGGAGTAGACGATATAGGGAGAGATTGTTAAGACACACATGTGAGTCTAACTGGATAAGTTGATGAACTCGGACTTGGTCTTCCCTTAGCGATCTTACTAAATAAAAGGTATCGATTCTTTTTGCCGCTCGTTCTAAAAAATATCCATTACCGTAATTACGTTCTTACCTGGTATTTTCCGTAATAAGGAAGAGTTTGAATCTAGGCTATGGAAGTGTCGGAGCATCGGGTGTTTAAAACTCAATTAATTGTGCTTAGAGATTTGAGGATCGAGCGGGCTTCTCCCAAAAGGACTATCAAAAGACATGAATGTTGTCACCCACGTGTTGAACCTAGAAAACGACAGTCAAAAGCAAGCTTAGTCAAGGAAACTAATAAGTATAAATTGCCCGTGTTTGGGATCATGATTACTCATGCAATCAATGCATGATCAAATTAAGTGAAAGAAAAAGGGGGCAAATGCGTGCTGGTGGAGAACACATGTGGCCCTGCCAAGCATATATTATAGTTAATGCATGTGATTAGACATCATTAAGTACATGTCGGCAGACTTCATTAACCACGCTCTCGGCATCGCCACTTGCAAACAAAGCAAGCATCATTTTGACTTGTTTGGGGGCAGGACTCACTTTGTTTTCGTGTTTAGACAATGATACCAGCAAATCAGAGATGGTTGGCTTGTCGGAGTTTCAATTGAAAGCTTTCAGGTCTGTGTCTTAAGGAAGAAACAGAGAGAATTTTTGGATTAAGTTGTTTAATTTAGGAAGAGGGAATCGAAAGAGTTCCTCACGGCTCTTAATTGAGATCTTCACATTCGCTTTGTCCTTAGCGCACCTGATAGGCTGTCATTTCACATACCAGCTCGATGGAAATTTAAGTTACTAGGGGACTAATTACGGTTACAGATGTAATCGAGTCGAGACCATATGCTGTCAAGTTCGAGCTCGAATCAGCTTGCATGACGGCTTCGATCGAGAATCAACTCGATTAGAAAAATCTAGATGCTTGAACTCAACTCAACTTCATTACAATCAATATGCAAATGAACTTGAAAGTATAAGAGAGTTTAAGTAACTCGAATACCATTGTAATTTTTCAAGAAATTTTAGTGTTTGTTCTGGTATTATTGAATATTATTAAAAAAGAATAGAAACTTGATTAATATCGCTCGCCAGTTTGTCGAGCCGGATATCGACAAACTTGACCTTGAATTTGACAATATACTCAAGTAGGTCAAGCTTGGGTACTATTCAAAATTAGATGAGCCAGTCTCAATTGATAATTGAGCCGAGCCCGAGCAATACATGAGTGACTTGACACTTTCATTATTTGGAAAACCTCCTTATGGTATTTCAATGATTTCAAAACTATATTTCCTTTTCCATTTACTTGATAAATGCAAATGATCAATCATGATCAAGTGATAATAATAGATAAAGAAAATTGATAGTATTGGGGGTCTCCTTAGCAACAGCTCCTTAGTATGATCTGTTGCCGAGTTTGTGCTATTACACTCTTATCCGTTGTAATCGGTGATAAGAGTGTAATAGCAGTACTTGCGTTTTGATAATGTATTCTTCATGCTATAGAAGCGAAACTTGATGGATTGTAACATCTCTTCAGATTTGAGTAAATCCTAGCTGGTGGGGAAAAGTATCCAATTGGTTCTAAGTCAATTCAATTCTTAACTTTACAAATTTATCAATTTGGTTTTAAACCTTTGTGTAAAATTCTATTTTAGCCATTTAGGTCAATTTTTGCTAGAGACTATTCTCATGGTAGTCTCGTCATCATCATGTATCATATGTGGCACATTGTCAGAAGAGTGATTTTTCAGTGAAAATTGATGGACATATTGCATTGGAATTTCGTGCAAATGTTAAAGACTACAATAGCAAAATTAAAAAGTTTAATAAATGAATTAGCATTCGTACAATAGGTTCGGGATTGATTGAACAACTTCCTCCCAAATGCTATTAAGATTGTTAACGTGAAGGCTTGGTCATAAGCCAAACCATTATAAATCTTTGTGTGCTATCTTTTACCTGGTCATTATGATCCATATTTGTTTGATATAAGCACCAGCACCCACATGTCTAGCTAGACTATCAGGTCGTTTCTTCAAACTATCAATTTCCTTCATGATGTTGTGTTAGTTATAAGCTGAACCACTATATATCTATGTAACACCTTCTATTTGCTCATTATTATTTATGTCAGTTTGATAGAGGTACCCACGTTTCTAGCATTATCGGTTTGTTTATGCAATTGTCAAAGCATGGCCAGTTATATCTTGCGAAAATTTTCTAAGTCTAATCACCGCCTCTAGGTTCTATTGTTAGTCTCCATAACTTCAGCCCTTAATTACGAAGACGAAGAAATGTCCGTTGAATTATCTACTACGGCATGGCTGAATGGTAATAAATGAACATGAGATATTATATTTAAAGATCAATCAATCTTCCTTTATTTCATGGAAATTGGATGATTATAAATATATTTTCCTAATAATGATTGCTTGTGTTGTTTAATATAATGAGTCGACGAAAAACATTCTCATTACCCATAATAAAACGTCTAAATATTGTTGTGAACGATGAAAGTATTTTTCGTTTATACATATTTATTAACGATCTAAGAGATCGATTTTAGGAAAAAAAGAAGTTATAACGATCCACTTTCCTTAAAATAAAAGGAGTAAAACCAACATATGGCAACACCGAAAATAATCAATAAAAAGGTTCCTCTACTGTCGACGTAGTTATTTCATGGGCAGGTGTTTGATTAATTTGGTCTGGCCTATGCTTCCTCCGCCAGAAACAAGAAAGCGAAGGAAGAGAAAGCGAAAAGACTGGCTCTTAAAGCAAGATGGTTGGCATTTTCAATGGGAAGCAGCAGGAACAACGCCAGTCACTTAAATTCCGACGACAAAACCAGGAGAAATTCAAATGCATGGGCCACACGGAATCAACTTCTGTCCGATGGAGGGGAAAATGTGATCTCTTGTGCCTCTAATCTCTCCAGCTGATCCCTCTTAACATCATTGTTGACCCTGTGTTTTGGCGAGGAAATCAGGGAAAAGGGAACGCGCACACTGCCTCTTTTCAAAGACAGCAGACCCTAAACCATCAATAATTGTTGCTGATACGTAACAGCACATCATGTAATGCGACTTCCACGTTCGCGTATGGACATGGGGCGTGTAGATCCATCTGCAGGCTTTGTCCGGCGTTGCTTTCATGTATGAACGAGTACCATCTTTCGATAAGAAGAAGATCTTGGCACCTTGAAAGGTGGATCGAGGAAATGGATTTGTCGAGGGAATGAATTGGATCATATTGGCAGGTCATGGAAACCCATCAAACGAAAGCTTGATTGAATCTTTAGCTTCGATACTTAAGAACTATTTGATGATGGAATCTGTCTGGTAATGTTTTTGTTTCTTTACTTTTCTCTTCTTTTGTTCATCGAAACGAAAATCAATTTGTGTACATTAGTTAATCATTGCATTATTTGAAAAAATAAATGCAGGAAATAGATTTAAAACAAAAAGAAATAAACAGAAAATCTACTTCTTTATTTCTGAGAACAATTTCTTTGAATTTATTTTTTCCTCTTTTTCTTACTCTTCTAGTCGGTCACCGAGCCTCGGCAAAAATGGCTAATAATCAACCAAAGACTCTTGCTGCAGATCAGACTCGATATGGCTAGATCTAGGTGAGGCACGACCTCCCTTTGGCCTCGCCTAGTCGCTGTGAGGTCCTACCTCACCCAACTGTGATGGGGCTTAACCTCGCCAGATCTTGGTGAGGCCAACACCACCCAACCACAACAAGATCGAGCCCTACCGACTTGAGAAGAGGAAGAGGAAAGAAATAAAAAGAAAAGAAAAAAAGAAATTTAAAAAAAAATTAGAAAATATCAAAAAATTAGGGTTATATCATAAGAATTTTTTTTTCCAATTCCCAATAATAACAATTAAAAATTCATTCTTTTGCTCAGAAAGTCATCAAAATAGAAATAGAATAATTTATCTTTATAAATAAAATGTTCCCCCAAGAATCGAAATGTTACCAAACGCATCCTAAATATACGAAACATGCACAAAAATTTCTAAAACCCCTTGACTTAAGGTATTGCAAATCATTTCTTATCATGACCTCTATATGAAATCTAATGTTTTTGACTGATTTGGCTATTGGCATTTTCGCCAATGACCCATCGAGCACAATCATTTTCTGCAATAATTGCAGCGTTGATGACTCGTTTGGACCAAACCGAAAGACCATTGTTGGTTAACCATCTCGAACCACCATTGCTCGAGTGGCTCATCATTGGTTAACCATCTTGAGCCACCATTGCTAGCGGCTCATCGTTGGCTGGATTCATTCAATCGACCCGCTAAATCGAGAGAAACACCCACATTCATAGTTTCTTTTCTTTTTTTCTCCCCTTTCCTTTTCCACTCCTAGAAACATCTGAATAATTGAGGAGAGAACATAAAACATCACATTAGATGTCCGAAATGACCATGTCGTGGTGGCATTTGTTGGTTGTTGTACAGACTTAAGGTGGTTGTACTAAAAGCTATCCATACAATTGTGGGGGGAGGGGGAGGTGGTTATTGTCGAGGTGTCCTAAAAGAAGGTCCTCCAGTTTTTTTTTTTCTTTTATCTCCACCAACACGTGACTCTGCTTGACCCCAAAAAGAAAGAGGGCCTGCAAAACAATTTCTCAATTTTCTATCTTATGCACTCTCGAATCAAGAACTCTTCCATTAATTAGTGTACTATACTTGACGACACGACACGTGTGTGTCGTGTCGTGTGTTTCGGGGAAATGGCATGTGACTTGGGCTTTGACATTGGGCAACACTCACGCAGTCATGTCCCAAACATTGAAAGTTTAAAGAATTTTTATGGTGCGAGAGAGAGAGAGAGAGAGAGAGAGAGAGAGAGAGAGAGATGGTTAAAAATTATTGTTCCTTGATACTTGCCCCCTCGGCATAAGTTAGAACTGGTCCCTTGCAGATGGAATCTTCGGATGGAGAAATTATTTTATCCATATATTTCATGTCTTCACGCTAAATTAGACGATCACCTTATCATCATCCTGTGTGGTAGCTAGGGATGAACAACTTGAACCGTTCAAATCAGAAATTGCCCGAGAACCAAATCCGACCTGAAGTGGAATTGATGTCTGGCTGATTCCTAGAAGGGTTAGACTGATCGGATCGAATTGATTAAATTTTTCATATTTTATTAAAAATAAAGATGTAAAAAAAAGTAAAAAGAACTCAATTTAAACTTTTAAATTTTTATATTTGTCCAACTTTACCGAAAATAATTTTTTAAAAAAGATAATAAAGAAACTCAACTTTTTTTTAGAATTTTCCCGATGTTAAAATTGGTTAGTCCGGTTTCCTGTTTTGGGGGCGAGCCGGACCGGACCGGACCAGACACATCCTTAATGGTAGCTCGACAGTAAATGTTTCACCACATCTTTCCTTAGAATACAAGTTTGAGTCTAAGTCGACGGTGAATATTTGGCCAACTTATGTATTGGATATTTGATAGGACGATCTCAAGAGAATTTTTAGATTCTGAGGCACCAAAATAATTAATTTTTACCCCTCATCTCCACTTTTCTCATTTCCTTTCTTTCTACCTACCCATGGGTAGCCCAATTGGTTAGGGCGAACTCAGGCTTCGTTGAGGTATTGGGTTCGATTCCCTGGGGAAGCGCCTGTGATTTAAGTGGGGGGCCATGGCGGTAGGTTGCTGTGCTAGTCTCCCCCGAGAAATAGTCGAGGTGCGCGCAAGCTGGCCCGGACATCTCGGTTATAAAAAAAAAAGAATTATGTTATTGAGCTAATTAGCTAATAAGTGGATTGATTAGTTATGGCTTGTAATAATAGTGCTTATAGGCTATAGGTGTTGCAATCGTCCTTCCTAACTTTCTTATGTAATAAAGTAAATATACTAGTCATTTTTTTGGAAAAGTGATAGGGTCTACTTCACCGTGTCAGATGTAAGATAATTTTTTCTCACCATTGTTGGTTTACTCGGTGATGTGCTGGGAAACGCATGGAGATCCCATCAAGTGGTAGTTCATAAGCTCACAATGCAGAAACTCACAACTCTAGAAGAAACTTGAGGCAATTAATATATGCACGGACACACTTTCATATCAGCTCATTACGATTTATGCATATAAGTAGTATTCAAAAAAGAGATCAGTTCAACTGCATATTGACATAATAGACGATCTGTAAAAAAGGAAGAAAGAAAGACAAGGAAATTCGATTTACTTCTCATGATTCTAGTACATGCCCCCACACTCATCTTAAATTATACATCTTACGAACTGCAGCCACAACAAAAATATTTTCAAGGACTCTGGTGGACCGGCATCAGCTGATTTGCTGAGGAGATTTGCAAGCTCACCCATGGAATTGTACAGAAGATCGGAGCCCCCCCGCCAAAGACGATCACATGGCGTTGTGCATTATGAGGCGAACAAGTGCAGGCCCACTGTGTTTTCCCTAGAACAGACATCTCTCTCTTCTCCCACTTGGGCTCCATCCCCAACTTGGGAACACCCTTAAAAAGGAGAAACTTCATTTCCTCTCTCTCTCTCTCTCTCTCTCTCTCGTGTCATAGGAAGTCTAGTCTGCTCCTGTCTTCAATGCAGTTGTCTTCTTCATAGCACACATCGCGGTCTCTGTCTTGTACTCTCTCTCTCTCTCTCTCTCTCTCTCTCTGTGGGGGGCATGGTCCTCGTTCTTTATAACTCTTTAGTCACTTTCCACAAATTTCTATCATGGTACCTTTGTAGTCTGCTGTAGCTAGCTGCTGCATTCACTTCACCTTCCTTCCTCCTCCTCCTCCTGAAGCCATATCTTCCTCACTTCCATAAGAAACACCAGTACCTCTGGCGATATATAATAGGCTGTACACATTGTCATAAATATATCTCAAACGACTTAGCCACAATGTCCAGCAGAAGTTCGAGGCAGTCAGGGTCTTCCAGAATCAGCGATGATCAGATCATTGATCTGGTGTCCAAGTTGCGCCAACTTCTTCCTGAGATCCGCGATCGTCGACGCTCTGATAAGGTATATAAACGCTCTCTCCATCTCTAGCAAATGAAGGGACAAGGGGAGTGTAACTTCCGAGCAGGCTAGCTTCGTTGATGCATGTAGTTACAGAACCCGGTCCTTAAAGGACCCAGAATACTAGAATAGGTAACATTTGTGCTCATTGTCCTACTCAATCCCACGCCCCAAAGTTAATAAGCTCTATTGCGCTAATTACTCAGCGTAGATTTAGAACTTTGCCCCTAAGTCGAGTTCATTAGAGAAGTAGTTATATACATTCTATCTACTGCTGTGATGTATCATATCATTCTACAACAAGGAAACGGCAAAAAAATCTTAGGTCTTTCTATATATCAATTTTTCAAACGACGTATGTTGTTATCTCTACTTCGTTGCTTGTATACGCTAAGCTTTTTTCTTTTTTTGGGTCAAAAGTATACGCTAAGCTTGTTTAGCGTTCAAACTTCCACTTTTCATGTGGGACTTCGGTTGTATATCCTACTGACAAGACATTTTTCAACATTGTTGGCACAGTCCTATTTGAAAATGCACATAGACTGTGTACTGAAGCATGTATGTGAGCTCGTCGGTCCATATAAATGCGTGTTAGATATTGCCTGTCTAAATAATAGTAACAACTACATAGATCTATTGTATGATAATTAACCTTTTATGCACATAACGTATTAGCTGATTCATCAAGGACTAGCTGGGGGGGGGGGTGGTATAAGATCACACCAAGAGATAAAATCACTAATTATAAGAACTCTATGGCATTTGGAAGGGACACAAGTCAACACCTTTTCAATTCCATAGTCTCCGACAAAAAAAGATTAAAAAGAATTCCACAGTGTACAATGAAATAAACACATACCTACGATAGTAGCTATACGGAGAGATTTGCCAACACAAGACAAACTCACGTTTCCCCACTTCCCTAACGAGTGACCTATCTAGACAGAGAACTAAATGATCATTCAATCTACCAGTAATCCCCTTGGGCATTTAGTCGAAATGATTAGTGTGCGACACTGAAATTTAATCTCACAAGGAGGCTAAGGAGTTGGTCTATAGATTCAAACGCATGACTTCATACTAGGTCAAATATATTATGCGGAAAACATTGTCGATCCATGTACTGGATAGATTCGATGGATGCACATGCGCTAATGGCTAGATGCGTCGATCATTTCTTTCTTTGCAGGTACCGGCGTCAAAGGTGTTGCAAGAGACCTGCAACTACATAAAGAACTTGCACAAGG
Organism: Melaleuca alternifolia; assembly: GCA_019926035.1. Classification (NCBI taxonomy): domain Eukaryota; kingdom Viridiplantae; phylum Streptophyta; class Magnoliopsida; order Myrtales; family Myrtaceae; genus Melaleuca; species Melaleuca alternifolia. Next base: position 678,170 of record JAGKPW010002416.1, on the reverse strand, counting down.
AGGTCGACGACCTCAGCGAGCGACTCTCTCAGCTCTTGTCCACCATCGATCCTGATAGTCCCGAGGCTGCCATCATTAGGAGCTTAATATAAACTCTCGCGATTAATGTTATCATATAGAGCCCTTCGTGTACTGAAACAGCTTGCGTTCTGCTTCCAACTAGCTTCGTTTTCCTTCCTTATTTCTCGTTTGGGTGATTTTATCATATGACTAGAATCAAAACAAGGGCTAGCATGTAACTAGGTATCGTCTCTCCTGTACGGACGTACAGTGCAGTGTAATTAGGCGTTGAGTATATAATAAAAAGCACTTGCATGCACCGGTCAAGACTATGCACTACAATATGGTTGATGTGGATTGTTAACGCATAAGCCAAACTTCTTGTGGGATGGTTCGTTGAAATGTTGCTTTTCATGGGCATTTGACGATTTGAAAATTTCGGACAAGTGAACAGCACGATGCATAGATTTTCCTCGCGACTGTTCCGATTTTGAAATGGAAGACAATGATAAAGAATTCATTTCTCCATTTGTCGTAGACAGCGAAAAAAAAAAGTTAAGATTGAATGCAAGAAACTTGCCATTCGGAACAGATGCATTATTCTTATCCTTTCTGGAGAAGCGAGAAGCCACGCCTGTTTGAAACCGTTGCATGTGCACAAACCAAGATTGAAAATTTCAGTGGGATGCTAAACTACTTTGATTAGAGAATTCCACACAAACTGACAAAGTAATACGCAAGACGATGCACGTTTAATTTGAAAATTCAACGGTCAGTTTGGAGAAGCCTTTATCAAGCAATGATATACTTCATTCATTTTTCCTAGAAAATAATTTGCGACCTTTAAAAGGATTATGAAGCGCATTTACATGAATTTAATGATCCTAAATGTCCATATGTATGTAGTCTAAGAATGAGGTGAAAGAAAACAAAATGATTACGAGAATAAATGGGTTGTCGCCGTTGTCGTCTCATTTAAACAAAGGATTTAAATTGTTCAATTTGAGATGCAAGTTAAACATTACCTGCTAAAATGAGGAAAGAACGGAAGTAAAAAGCACAAAATCACTACAAAAATACATACCATGGCAAGAGACTGCCATTTTATTCTTATCTAAACGTCAGTAAAATTTGGCATTGCACAAAGCAATGGTAAATCTGTCGATATCCTCGTATTTAAAATACTGAGGTTTTGTCGGTCACAAGGGGTCAGGTGGGTGTCGTGGCGTCAGCCAGTAAGCCCCATATATATAATCATTGGTGACTTGATTTGATGCCCAATAGAGATCATAGATTATAATCTTATATAAAGTAAGGCGCGAGCTCTCTATAATAAACAAAAGACACTTAAGCCAATGTATGCTATTGCTGTGTCATCCTCGGCAACCTGATAAACAGCATATGAATCTTTATCTATATAAGAGTGATGCCAAAGATACAAAAGGTTATTTATATATAATAGATTTACAAAGTGATGGTCATGGAGTCACATTGGATACCGAAATGTGACCCACTTTTTATTTATTTATTTAATATTTATGTTAGCTATCATAGGGCGACCGGTTTTTTCGAAATCGAATGTGTAAAACGACATGTGTAACCACCACGGCACGTCGAGTATTCATCGATTAGTTATCCGACTCACGTGTTGCAGTGATAGGAACATAGGAATTTTCCTACAATAAACCAAGTGTATAATATGCACTCGCCCAATGGCGCCGAAACCGACGTGAGCATTTTTGGTTTGTGTGAATCGTGTTTACTGTATCATTAAGTGTTTGTGATCGGAATGAACTAGTGGACTTGTGAAGTTGACTTATGAGCTTTTAGATAGTCCGATAGCTGCTCGTCTCATGTATTATTGAAACAAGTTGCGCAATCAAGGGCTCGTTGCTGTCGAAGGGGGTCGGAAAGAGGAAGCCATGAATCTCTGGAAATCTAGTATGAGAATCCAACCAGCTAAGGCAAAGATTGCATCTCCCCTCCTCACCACGGATTAAGGGAGGTCCAAATTGAGCTTGAGTAGGCCAATCAACATCTGTCCCTCGAGCTAGGAGCTAGGCAGGCCATTCTTGTCCTTGTGCTTCTATGAGCTTTCGTCCTCCTAAGCTTGAGTCACTTTCACTTCCTATGTTGATTGGCATGTTTCGTTGCCAAATATGGGGCTTTTTATACAAAGTCGATCTCCTCAACTTTACGAGATAGCTGGACGCGGTTGTTACTCTCTCCCCCCCTCCTCCGCCTTGTTCTGTCGGCCTTGACTTTGGGCGGTGCCACCCCCATTGCACCCAATCACACATCTTTAGTTGCCGCCAGGTCTCTCTCTCTCTCTCTCTCTCTCTCTCTCTCTGTGAAGGCCATGGAGCTCGACTGCGACGGCAATGACCATTGCACGAAATGGCGGCCCCAGCCTCTGGACCATCGAAGGCCACCGGCTAGGAGACACGCAGAGACAGAGAGACCCCACGGGGGCTGGGGAAGGGGGGTGGGGAGGCGACAGCGTCGTGCTGGAGACAAGACAGCCACAGTGTTATGAGTGTGAGAGAGAGATGCCCGCCCCCCGGGGGGGGGGGGGGAGTGGAGGAGAAGAAGAAGAAAAATTCCGACCGTTGAATGATACTTGTAATGAGATGTTAATCTCACTTAGGGTAAATGTAAGATATAAAATTACCTTCTAACGGAAACTATAATGGGAAAAATCCACGCCAAATTGTAAAACAATCGTAACTTTCATCTAGGCTAGTGGAATTGTTCACTAATCACACCTAACAAGCGTCTTGTTTAGGTTGGGAAAATTACAAATAAAGTTCTAAACCTATTAAGCTTGTGTCAATGTAGTCATAATACTTTTAACTCAATCAAATTAGTTATGAAATTTTTCATATTTTTTCAATTGAGTGCTTAAGGCCAATTTCGATTAGAAATCTGCGACTTCGACACCAATCGTCATAAATTGCACAATTAGCGCTAATGCAGACATTTTTATAATCATTTTGAATTTATTATTATTATTATTATTATTATTATTATTATTATTATTATTATTTCCTTTCATTTTGGACAGCGAGGTTCAGCAAGCCCTTGCTAGCTGTCTCCCTTGCCAGGGTCGTTGCTAGATCAAGGTGAAGGCCACCTCACCCACAGCCAACAGGGCCACCAATACGACACTGTAGGATGTCACGTGTGAGAACTTCTGATAAATTATTTCTAGTATTACTAAGCATGCGGAAGCACCAAGTTCACATCACATAGGAAACATAGTTATGACAAGAAGAGTAAATTACATATATAATTTTTCATTATCTTCAATTTTCCAAGCATTAACACAAGTGTAAAAGGAGACAAAGGACGACCATTAACTCTGGGAAGAAGGTCGGCCTTGTCGATACTATACTATACTATACTCCTACACTTCCAAACTTGCATACACAAAGACATACTACTATATTATGGATCGGAAACTTCCCCCATCGACATGCCACCATTGTCATCAAGATTAGGTGAACCATTGAAGCCTTTTAGTGGTTCAACCAACTTCATGTCGATATTGAAGTACCGGGCAACATATCGTTGAGGAATTCACCTTAGTATCCCTAAGTTCATCCATACAATAGAATCACATATAGTATAAACTACCATTGAAATAAGACTAATATGTTTTGATATTTGCAATCAAAATATAGGGAACTCTAATTTGCAATAGGGGAGGGGGATCCATCTGACAGATCTGAAAAGTAAGAGGAAAGCCAAAGCTTAGATGAGATCTCTAAGTCTAACGAATGAAATCTCTAAGTCTGATGTTAAATATAATGGCTCCACTCCTCTGGTCATTTAATGAAGACGAATACAAAATAACTATAAGAGGCAATTAAATGAATAAATGTGTTATTCTTACTATATAATATGCCAACGACAATCGATAAACAATGTTGTATAAAATTATTCACTTCATTGCAAGAGGATGGCATAACAATTATGATCAACGACGACCACCGTTTGGTTTGTTAATAGACAAGAGTAACGCAAACATTTATCATATTCATTATTTCATCTCATCACGATCACCCTTGGGATATACTAGCATCTCCGTTTTGAGGTATCCCAGCACATGAGGCATTGAGTCCGAGGTATGTTGAACACTTCAAGACATCCCGACTCATGGGACATCTTATCTTTAAGGCATTATCACCGCTAATAGTGGAACAATTTAACATGATACTCTCCACATAAAATTACATAGCAATAGTTCATGTAATAAATCTCAAGCCTTGTGATCTTCCTTACATCAACGATAAATTCAACATTCATTATTAATTTTTTGTATAGCCATTCCCATAATCAACATTCGGTACTTGACATCATCTTATATGGACCATTACCAAAATACAATTACCATGTCTTTTTCATGATCATTTACATAAGTAGTAGCAACGCACTTACTTGCTTTCATTTCTCATGTAAGCAATAATAAGATACATAGACAATCAGCAATGTGAACGTTGACTAGCCAAACAATCAATGCATAAGTATCGATCACTCAAATAATCAATAATGTGAACATAGACAATCGACCACGTGATTAATTGCAATTCTTAGCTAGTAAATTGCTAATTTATTCAAATCACAAAAATATCGCTTGGTTTAGTTCCCCTTATCACTTTCTGTACTACCAATTCTTGTGGGCATCTATTAGCCACAAACTCCGCGTGAAAATATTTAGATATTAATCCACGCTTTCACCTAATGACTTAGGGTGGGTTTGGTTCAACATTTGCAAGGGGCTTTGGCCAAATGGGAATGCTGAAAGCCCAAAGCCCCTTGGGATAATGCAAAATGTGTTTGGTAAAAAATCATTTACAATGGGCTTTGAATTGAACTGGGTGTATGGCAAACTTTAATTTGGAAGGGTTTTTCACTTAATTTTTTTATTTTTTATTTAGAAAAAAAGAATAGGGCAAAGGAGGACCGGCGGAGGTGGGCGAGTCCGGCCGGCGACCTCAGACGGCGAGGTCGCTGGACCGCCCGACCTCAGCTGCTGAGGTCGCGAGACTTGACGGCGAGGTCGTGCGACCTCAGCCGCACAAGGTCGCCGGCAGAGGTGGGAGGAGGGCTTAGGTTAGAGAAGATGAATAGTGAGGGTAAATGTGGACTTTTGATAAAATTTTGAAGGCACAATGGTAACTAACAAAAATTCATTAAAACCTAGAACTAGCATTTCGAAAATGCTGAAAGCCCAAAGCTACTTCAACCAGCATTGGGCTTTCAGCATTTCAAATGCTGATATTTGGGCAAATGGGCATTTGAAAGTTGAACTAAACACCTCAAATTTGGCCGAAGGGGCTTTGAAGGCTGAAGGGGCTTTGCAAATACTGAACCAAACGCACCCTTAAGCTTTTAGGATAGTTGGCAGTAGTCCTACAAAACTTCACACAGTATCAAAGTAGGAGGTCATGAGTTCAAATATTCCCAGGCCCCTATTTTGTCTCCCCAAACTAGGCAAAAAAAAAAACATACTAAACGTGAGGGAAAGTGTGAAAGTACTTAAATATTAATCCATGCTTTCATCTAATGGCTTAAGCTTTTAGGACAGTTGGCAGTGGTCATACAAAACTTCATACTCCGCATGTAAAGACTTATCAATTCAAGTCAAACAAACACCATGTTTCAATACACAATCGTTGAAACTTTCCCACACTTGATGTCAAAATTCAAGCTTAAATTAACAACCATCAAACAACAAAATTAAGAGTATCAAGTAGATCAATATAACTTAGTCCCTAGAGTTTCACTTACATGAAAATGATTTGAGCAAATAAAAACTTTAGTTACTTTCAAAGAAAAATGGTCGAGGACGTAAGTAACAACTCAGTTTAATAAATTGAAGAGGAAACCCATAAATATACATTGTAAATTCTTGAAAAATTGATTTAGAAGATCCAAAAGCCCAAATGTGGGACTTTTACCTTTGACTCAAAAGACTGGGAAATGAATGACAAGCGAAAATCACATAGAAATCTCTCTTTCTTTGCAAGAATAAGTTGAAGCTCTTTATTAGAACTTGGATACTTGAAGTGGCTTCATATGATCAAGAGGAGGACGAATTGGGAAGATTTTGAGTTACAAAAGGATAAGAACAAATAGACAAGGTTAAGGTTAATGATGACTTGGGTTAAAATATAGGGACATGTGTACTAGAAGTCCTAAAACTTGTAGCGAAAGTGCAAGTGAGTCCTAAAACTTGTCAATTTCGTTCATTTTAGTCCTTCATTTAACGGCGTCCACTCTGTCTCACGGAAAATGCTGATGTGACTTATTTTATTATTATCTTTCTCCTACGTGGCGATTCACATCAATAGCTGACTCAAAGTCTTCAAAACGACGCCGTTTTGGAGAGTCGAATGCCTCCAAAACGGCGTCGTTTCTCCCTATTAATTAAAATAATTAATTTAAATTAAATTTTTAAAACTAAATATTATTTTAAATTAATTTTTTTAAATATATATTTATTAAGAAATTGCTAAAACTTTTATAATTGCTCATACTTTTAATTTAATTAATTTTTCTTCAAAATTTAAATTTAGATTTAAATTTTTTAATTTTAACTTTAAAAATATCAAAAATTAATTTATTTTTTAATTTAAAATTAACTAATTTTATTTTTTAAGTTAATTTTTTAATTATAAATTAAATTACATTTTACTTATAAAGTTTTTAATAAATACATTTTCAAAAATTTTACCAATTCATTTTTTAATATATCCTATATGACCTAATTAATTTTTTAAATTTAAATAAATTTTAATTTTTTAAAACATTTTAAATTGAAAATTTCTAAATTTTACACATTTAAAAAAATTAAAATTTTTAAATTTTTTAAATTTATATTTATATTTTAAATATCAAATAATGAAATTGAATTAATTTTATAATTAAATTAAATTAAATTAAACTAATTTTATAATTAAATTTTGTTAAATTAAATGAAATTCTTACTTTTATTAAATTAAATTAAAAAAAATCATAAAAAAGTTTAATTTTTTAAATGTGTAAAATTTAGAAATTTTTAATTTAAAATGTTTTAAAAATTTTAAAAAATACAATTTATTTAAATTTAAAAAATTAATTAGGTCATAAAGGATATATTAATAAATGAATTCGTAAAATTTTTGAAAATGTATTTAAAAAGTTTTATAATAAAAAATTTATGAATAAAATGTAATTTAATTTATATTTAAAAAATTAACTTAAAAAATAAAATTAGTTAATTTTAAATATTTATTTTTTATATTTTTAAAGTAAAAATTAAAAAGTTTAAATCTAAATTTAAATTTTGAAGAAAAATCAATTAAATTAAAAGTATGAGAAATTATAAAAGTTTTAGCAATTTCTTAATAAATATATATTTAAAAAATTAATTTAAAATAATATTTATTTTTTAAAATTTAATTTAAAATTAATTATTTTAATTAATATGGAGAAACGACACCGTTTTGGAGGCATGCGACTCTCCAAAACGGCGTCGTTTTGAAGACTTGGAGTCAGCCATTGACGTGAATCGCCACGTAGGAGAGAGACAATAATAAAATAAGTCACGTCAGCATTTTCCGTGAGACAGAATGGATGCCGTTAACGGAAGGACTAAAATGAACAAAAATGACAAGTTTTAGGACTTAGTGCAAATTTTAGGACTCACTTGCACTTTCGCTACAAGTTTTAGGACTTTTAGTGCACATGTCCCTAAAATATATGGTGGTGGATGAAAGAGAGGCGTACAAATCAAAGAGTGACATATGGCTTGATTTGTTAAAGGGACATGTTCACTAGAAGTCCTAAAATTTGTAGCGAAAGTGCAAGTGAGTCCTAAAACTTGCAAAAAGTGCAAATGAGTCCTAAAACTTGTTAAATTCATTCAATTCAGTCCCTTCGTTAGCGTCGTCCAATTAGTCTCACGGAAAATGCTGACGTGGCTTATTTTATTATTTTCTCTCTCCTATGTGGCAATTAACGTCCATTGCTGACTCCACGTCTTCAAAACGATGCCATTTTGGAGAGTTGCCGACCCTAAACGACGTCGTTCCTACACTATTAATTAAAATAACTAAATTAAAATTAATTTTTTTGAAAATTAAATATTTTTTATAATTAATTTTTTAAAAATATATATTTATTAAGAAATTGCTCAAACTTTTATAATTGCTCAAAATTTTAATTTAATTAATTATTCTTCAAAATTTAAATTTAGATTTAGATTTTTTAATTTTAACTTTAAATTTTTTAAATAAATTTATTTATTTATTAATTTAAAATTAACTAATTTTATTTTTTAAGTTAATTTTTTAAATTTTTTAATTATAAAGTTTTTAATTTAAAATTTTAAAATTTACATTTTTAAAAATTTTAGGAATTCATTTTTTAATATATCCTTTATGACCTAATTAATATTTTAAATTTAAATAAATTTTTAAATTTTACACTTTTAAAAAAAAAAATTAAACTTTTAAAATTTAAAATTTTAAAATTTTTATTTTTATAAATCTATAAATTTAAAATAAATTAATTTAAGTTTTTATTAATTTTTATTATATTTAATATTTAAAATTTAACTATTTAAAATTTTAAAATTTTAAAATTATATATTTTAAATTTAAACATAATCTCATTTTTTCAAAATTTTAAACCTTTTTTCTTTATTAAAATGTAATTTAGTTTATATTTTTATTTTTTTCTGCTCACGTGGCACCTCCGTTTCTTAAAGAATATATTAAAAAATGCCACGTCGACGCCACGTCAGCTTTTTCCGTTTATTTAATTAATGGAGTTAACGGAGGGACTGAATTGAACGAATTTGACAAGTTTTAGGACTTATTTGCACTTTTTGCAAGTTTTAGGATTCACTTGTACTTTCGTTACGAGTTTTAGGACTTCTAGTGAACACGTCCCTTTGTTAAATCAGTATGCAAACAAGAAAATTAGTTTATGTTCCAAATATTGATAAATTAGAAAAATATTTTGAACCCACTAAAATGTTCCATAAAAGTTACCAAACGCCATGAGAAACTCAGTTTCTTATCAATCACTTATCCAATATGTAATCTCGTAACATACCAATTATCCGTAATAGCCAGTGTGGCGATATTTCATCGCCATTCTAAACATTCAAGAACAAATATTCACTAATTTAACCCTAATGAAATTGCTTTTCAAAAACTACGAACATGAAAAATACAATCTTCATTATTTGGAAGTCGCAGAATGACGGGTTATTCCGCAATATTGCCATCTTCATTCCTGCTATGAAGTTGAAGCTGATTAGGATGGTCAAGGATAAAGCCAGGACATTCCTGCACGTGTTGGACTCTCCCAGAAATAGGAGGACGCAACAGAATTGGGGTATTGATGCCGCCATTTTCTCTTGAATTTTTACCTTTTGAGTTGGACTTGTTTTGGCCATTATTTTTTTGGCCTTGGTTGGCCATTGTTTAGGCCTGGTACTTAGGCCTCTCTTGTGTCTATAGTTACATCTCGGTTCCCTTACACTCACGTTATTCAATGTTAAGTGTAAGTTTTGTGGAACAGGGAACTGATGCCTTGTACATATTGCATGGTTGGAAGATCAATACAAGTACTTACCTTACCAAAAAAAAATACAATCTTCTGCATACCATAATGTTATTAGTCCAATTGGACATTTTGTCTTCATTTCCTACATATTAGTTTATTTTGGGAAATCTAGATGTCATAGTGAAGGCCTTGGGCGAGGACATTGTAGCCTTGCTGGCTGTGAGTGAGGGCACGAAGGTTTTTGGTCAAGGGCTATTGGTTGTGGGCATGAAAGCACTTGCTAGATTTGGGCGAGGGCGCCATGGCCTCACTCAAGGCCTAATGAATCAAGGACTGCGTTGCTTGAGCCGGTGGGGTTGTGAGCAATGGTGCAAAGGCCCTTGTCAAGGGCCTTCACAACCTTGCTAACTCTAGGGGAGGCAGCCTTTGAATGAGGGGCACAACCTTCACCAACGTGACACTTACTAGCCAAAGTGAAAGGAGAAAAAAAAGGAAAGAAAAAAAAATAGAAAATGCATATGTCATTATAAGTTGTGCCATGTATGATGGCTAAAGTCCTCGTTACCGACTTTCGGCCATAATATGCTAAATTGACACAACTGACAAAACACGAAAATGTTTAGGACTAAATTGATACAATTGAAAATTTTGTAGTTAAATTGGGGCAATTGCAATAAATTTAGGGCATTATGGTATTTTTTCCTGTTTAATTTTGACTAGAATAATAAATAATCTGAGCACAAAAAAAAAAAAGAATCTCCTGAACAAATCTCAAACTATGACATCTATCTATGGTGGATTGATCTAGTCTAAATATGCTGCGAGGGCGTGGCTAAAGACACATATCTGAATTTTGAAAAAGTCATCCTTTTAAAAAGAAGAAATTTAAAAAGCTCTATAGACGAGTAATAATACGCGATGATACTTTTGGGGTTCACTACGACATATGAAAATGCACCCAACATGTTGCTTAAGAAAACTTTCATACTCTTTGACTTTTCTTTGGCCTGGAAAGAATCAACAGGCATGATGGGCGACGAACCACAACCTAATTGAAACCGAAGTCAACTGAGGCAGTGATCATCGACAGCTTGGTTCAGGAAGAAGATGATAGATGCAGTTCAGCTGCAGAATTCCATGCATCCCTCACCTAAGTTTCTTCCCTGCCTGCAACCAAACCTAATAAATATTACATACGACTCCTTGTCTGGTCATGAGGGCTTGTATCGTTCAACTGCTTGTGATTTGACCCCTTGTTTCTTCTTTTAAATCCAAAGTGAACTTGGAATTCGACCGTCCGCAAGCAAGCAAAGAAATGTTTCATATTTTGGCAAATCTTAGTTGTACTGGTTCATACGTGTTGGTTAAAGACTAATGATTCTATATGGCTTACGTGGAGTGGTTGACCAATTTTATTGCAATGGTATACATCATAATCACCATACTTTTAATGTTAAAAATATTCTCGTTTATCATTAACTTGTTTCTTCACTTAATTGCTGCTGGGTAACGTATACGCTTCATTGAGTTTTCTTGTATCTCTGCTTCTTTTCCCCCTCCTATTGAGTTCTTGAACCAAAAACTGCGAAATGATGATAAGAAAAATTTACCTTCTATATATCTAGGGTTTAATTCTACAACAAGTTATTGGAAAATCCTTTCGCATTTTGCTCTATTTGGCATAAGTTCAGATAGACTGAACATATGATATATTCATGGACAACGAAAGTTCCCGTGAAAATTTCTGAAATCTATTTATGCCTCTTAAAGTCACTGATCCAAGTCCTAGACATCCCCATCATTCGGACTCAGGTACCTTAGAGACCGAACTTGAGACCCGAGAACCTACTCGGTTAATCAGATTGGGACTTCTAGGATAACGAGTTGGCTGTCCTATTTCTCAAAGAGTCAACTATATTGATTCGGATTGGGGTTGGTCTCCGGCTTTGTTTTGTATGCGGAACAGTCTATCTCTCACCATTGATGTATCTAACATGATTTTAATAACATATGCTTGATTTCATTCTTCTTAACTCAGTTTTTTTCTTTCCTGGGCATGTTGACCGTATATATATGTACTTTGCCGGGTCCAAGCTTGATGCTACATGTGCTTTACACCAAGAAAGAATTCCTTCATGAAATTAACGGATGAAAATGCTTCCACTGGCTTCTGCCCATCACTCATATTTTACTGTGATAAAACAATTCTCTCGTGAAGTGTAAAAAGGAATTTAGTGAAAAAAAGTAACCTAGAATTTACCCTCTGCTGGAGATTAGGGGAGCCAGCGATCAATGGAAGCTTTTCTGATGTAGATGGAGGGACAAAGCATAACAATCTGCTTGGAAACTGTATAGCTCGTCGGATCTCTTGCTGAGATTAATTTTTGTCTTCAATGATGTTTTCTTCGACTATAACTCAGATCATGCGAACACATTTTACATGTGCACATTTTACAAGCAATTTTTTCCCACGAAAGAAGCTAAAGTTATGTTGCGCTAAGATTGGTGAACCACATAAATAAAATGTTCGTAAATTCACGTTAGTTTGATAAATTGAAGGCATCAATGAAAAAAAAATTCAACAAAAGTTAGCGAAACATAACAAAAGGTGAAAATTTATTGTTCAAATTAACAAAATAGGCTTTAACAAGTAACTTAAATGAGAGTTAGCAATCGAAAACTAATTGGTAATATAATGAGAAAAAGCTGCTTTCTTACTCAATTATATTCCGTTAAATTTATATAAGAAATGATAAATTTAAGGGATTAGCAAGAAAGACATAAAACATATAGAGTGGTAATTGATAATTTACAAATTTTCAAAAAAAGTTGATAAGTTATCGCGAAATCAAAGGATCGATAATTCTATTTCATTAACATATTGATATATTCTTTCAGAAATTCATTGACATGAAAAAGTATAGAAAATTTGAATCCTCGATTTTACTAAGATTGTTTCATGCTCTTGTAAATGAAAAAGGTTGTTCTCGTGTCATTCAAGCCAAATAACAACATACTACATACAAACAAAGCAACTCGCAAAGGATAACCAAGCAAAATGCAGAAACCAATGGAAGCAAAAGACTGTTCTTTGCCACTTGAAGATCAATGACAACAAATCGGACACCGGATGAGGCCATTCTCATTACAATCCCGGCACTGCCGGAACCCGAAATAATCGTCCTCACCTTCTTCTTCCGTGCTGTAATCGCCTTCGTCGCGGTCATAGTGTACCTTACAACTCCCGAAGCACGTTTTGCAAGGCACGAACCTGATGTCTCCACAGGCCTCACAGATTCCATAGCCACCTCCTCCGAGAAGATGACGATCGTCGACCTTTTCACAGTTCTCTAAAACTTTCTGGAGCCGTCCTTCCTCGTGCAATCTCCGGATTTCCTCAGCCCCGCCAATGCACTTGCTACCCACAAACGCCCTTGGCAATCCTGCCCCGCCAAACCAACCTCCCAAAAGCTCCTTCAGTTCTTCCTTAAACTTAGAATGCAGAGACACATCTCGCTCATCGATCCGGACTCCAACTGCTTTGAGAATGATCCGAACGTCACAACAGTCTTCGTAGGTCTTCCTCACCCCCCGCAGGCTCGTAAAGTACACAATCACCTTCTCTTTCGCCTGCGGACAAGACTTATTGTCATCCGCCAATACGCAATTCACCCGGTTAGATTCGGTTACATCCAGTGGCTTGCCATTGGAAGCTATTGAAGACCCATTTTGATCATTTGATGGATGGATATGGAATGGATGAATAGGTGTGAGATTTTCCAGGGACTTCTTGAAATTGGATATGGCTTCTTCATCAGAGACAACCTCCGAGGCGCTTGGGGGCGAGCAACAATTTGTTCCTTCTGTGGAGGTCTCTTCAAATCTCGATGTTGCACGATGACCCCGCGGCACCAATTGATGGATCGGACCGTTGAAAGAGAAACTCTTGAAGTAATTAGGTGACCGAAAAGGACTTAAATCTTCGAGGCCTTCCATTAACTCCCATGTGTTAATCGTCTCTGGTTCTCCAGGCGGAGTCCTAACTGGAGTTTTTGGAAGCACCTTCGGTATTTTATCCTCAATCATTTCAGACCAAGTCTTGGCGTCCTCAACCAGTCTCGCCGAAAATTCATGGCCGAATTTTCCAATGTCGCTGGATTCGCCATGAGGCCTGAAATCACCACCGTTGGCAACAAATTTCTCGCCGAACTTGTTAACATCTACACGAGAGAGATCGAGATCGAGAGAGCCTAGCGTGGAGGACGTGAGAGCAACAACATGGCAACTGTCTCTTTTGTTTCGCCGTGGGTGGTGGATTTGCGTGGAGTAGCTTCGGGTCAAGGGCACCGGCGATGAATACGGAGCCTGGCAGTGACGGCAACGCTTCGACTTCGAGTTTGCACAGCCCATTGATTCGAATCTATGTTATAAGAGAAGAACATAAAGAAACCGATGAGAGTATCCCCTACGCGATGAGAAAGCAACAAGCGACTGATAGCACTTCAGAATGTTCTCAAAGCCATAATATCAAGGAGAAGAAGCACCAACTTTTTTAGCCCTCGACAATTTCAAACCTAAAGTAGGAGACGGAGTAGAAACGGAGAGAATGTCAATAAGAACTCCCCCAGAAAATGTTATTTGCAGATTACTCACCATGATTATTGTTCTCACCAGTCCATGGAGACAATTAAAGAGCCAAACTTGTCCACGTTCCTCTCCTCATTTGTTCATGGTTGTCCTATCTATCAACTTTCGTTCGATCGCCCTTAAAATAATTGATCCACACCGCCCCGTCGTGTTAGATGGTATGATATCAGAGCTTTGTCAGTGTCAAATTATTCTCAATACACATTGGGCTTAGGCATGCACCCATGCGTAATCTACTTATCTAATGAGAAAAATGTAGCTTGTCATTGACATAGTTCTGAGTCTTCTTTTGCTCATGAAATTGTCATAAGTCGGTAAGTATGACCACGATGTCATGAAAGAAATTCATCAAGTTGTCTCTTTAGGGGTCACCCGAAATTCCGGATTTAGCGAACCGATTTGATCAAGTTGAAAGTTTCTACTACCGGAAGAAAGACGACTGGAGTCTTGGAAACGAGATTTACTCAATTTACATCTGCGACAGCAACATTGCTTCGGGTCAAGATTTGTACTAGGATCGCTGCTTGGTGTTGGTGGCTTCTTTAGGATTCTGGTTCCCTCCTGAAGCTGAAGGTTCATGTTCGTGGCCTCCACTAACTTGATGATGATGGATCACACGAATATGGTAGGTGGGTAAGAACTTAAGACCTTTCATTGAAGAAACAAACCAAAGAATAATCAATTCAACCAAAAAAATAAAAAGGGAACAGAGAGAATGGTGAGAGCTTCACGCTACCAGTCTATTACTGGGCTTGAGATCCACATCAATCTATAAGCCAACACCACTCCAATACCACTTTACAAGATCTTGGGATCCTTTGGGCCTGATGGCATGACTACGTATTAAGGCAGGATTCAAACTAGAGTTGATTAACAGGCTGCGCGTTCCAATTAGGCCTAACTTGTTAGAAAAGCCGACCCATGACCCACTGGGTAAACGACATCGTATACATTTCGGATTGGACGGGCTTGACTCGAACTCGGCAGGACAAGACTTTGTACCAAAATGCCACTGTACTGGGCCGTCCAAATTGGCCTTGCATCCCTCCTGTGACGGGACTCACGATCAAGTCTACGTCGAAAAGCTTCACCCTCACCGTCCGAAGGCGAGGACAGTGACCATCCCGACATGGTGGTCGGCTGCATGTTCAGGTCTTGCTTTTTTGATATAAAAAAGAAGAAGAAGATAATGGAGCATGACCTGCACCACTATAAAATTGCTCCGGTTTGCCATCTTCAATCCATTTTCTCTTTTCCCTCCTCCCGATTCAAAGAATGAACACCAAGTCCACCAGCTACACCTAGGCATTGGCTTGTAGCAGCTGCCTACCTATGACCCTACCTAGATGGCCTATTTCAATTATGTGAACATCGGTAACTATATATGTCGCGGACAGTCCAACATGTCCTTTTTGCTAGTCTTTCACGGCACACGAAAAGCTAAATGGAAATATATACGACACTTGGACAGGGGAATTCCCTTCTTTACGGTATATTCCCAATGCTCTAGCCATTAGATATCATGATTGAGAACATAGTAAAGCATCCTATGGTCCTATGTTTGAAAAATAGAAAAATCAATGCTGGCGATGGCCTCAGTTAGCATAGAAACTAGCTAGTCAGTCATTGAGATATAGGTGGGAATATATAACATTTTCAGATTACTGCATCAATAAGTTCAGAATTTAACATTTTTTTAGTACATTTATGCAAATGGGTTTCGGAAAATGACACGTGTGTAAATATTTTGATTTTCAGCATGGTTGATATTTCCATTCAAACACCGCTTGTAAAAAAAATATTGTAAATCCTTAAATAATTAGAGAATGCTTTTATTCCCACAAGAAAACAATCTCATATCCATTTTCCTTATGACATGAGATCTCCGGTAATCTCGACCACGATACCCTCTTGACATAAAACTCCCATCCTGCCGTTCCTTTCAGACCTAGACTAATCGGAAGTCAAGGAATAGTTAATTACACGTAGTGTATAACTACTCAACATTCGAATAATAAAATCCAATTAATCATGGAGAATATCAGATGCAACCCTTTGAACAAGATCACAACTGGGGAGAGAGAGAGAGAGAGAGAGGCACATGGAAGTGCATGTGGAGATTGGAGAAGATTCAGAGACCACTCAATTAACAATTACAACAATAATAATAATATAATGATAAGCAACGAGGAATATAACATGGATCCAACCGTATTTCCAAGAGAGAGAGAGAGAGACCTAAAGTTACATAAATATGAAAAGAAAGAAGGGCATGTGAGCAGCTTTTGTTGCTAGGCCAGAGGGGAATTTTCAGTAGGGTCCATGAATTCCCTTATGCTGCCTCAGCCCTGCACAAATATACAAGACATTTCTCCATCAATTCCCTTACATTTACTTGCAATGAAAAAGTGAAAAACGAAAAGAAGAAGAAGAGAAAGATCACATTTGCTGTACAATGTTTCTGCTATAGTCCCCGTCTCAAATTGGGTTAAAGGTTCGGTAGGGAGAGCCTTTTGGTAGCTAGAAGACATTTAATCAGCATAAATGTGGCTGAACCTTTTTAAGGTCTAATCGAGTATTTTTTTTTTGTCGCATTTCAAAAATTAAGGAACAGACTTGCATGTTATTTGCTGCATAGGCTCGATGTTCCATACTAATAAGTTCCAATTAATTCCATATTTAGTATATCCATTCGAGTTTTATTTTATGGCTTACCCGATCCACGATGTTAAGGAAAAATTATCCATAATTTCCTGAATCTATTACACAGTTGTTTAATCATAAACCTTTCAATTGTTTAATTTTCTCCTAAAACTTTTTATGATTTGCCAATTTAATTGTAAACATTTTTATTATGTCAATTTAGTCCTGAACTTTTTGATAATTTGTTAATTTAGTCTCAACACTTTTAACTATTTGTCAATATAGTCATTCTAGCCAATTACCCAAATAATAAATTTGAAAATTGAATCAATAAATCTTTAAAAATTTTAGAATTAAATAGACAAATTATCGAAAGATTTAAAATTAAAATGATGCATTTGAAATGTTTATAATTGAATTGGACGCCATAAATTAGGTTCAGGCCTTTTTAGACAATTATTCCCAATTTCGATAGCGGGGGATTTTCTCGTAATAGAAAACTGAACAGAAAGATATGCACCATTCGCATTAGTGAGTAGATCCACTGGTTTGGATACGAAATTACTTTCTTCTTGTCACTGTCCCTCGCTCCACGTTATATGCTACATGAAAGACAATGTAATAAGAAATTGTAAACCTCATGGCGTTCTAATCTACCACATCAGTTATAGTACAATTTTATGGGGTGACCTGGACAAAATGTGCATGGATTCTCCACTAGATTCAGTTCAGAAAACACTAAGCGGATAAAAAAAACCTAAGTGTTTCAGATCGCACAAGAGCACCATAATATAGCAATCATTAAGCATCAGATTGGCCAAGCTTGCCTGCATCCAAGGAGAGATGCAAGTTAACAAAGACTTTACCAGTGGATGTCACAGATTGGGGTTACAACGTATCGTCTTTCTTCTTCTGTTCTTCTCCCCATTTTCACGCTAATGATATAGTACATGGAAAAGCCCTCCTGCAACGCTGAATGAATACAACGGTACTTTGTGATGTATATTATAATGTGTATTATCAAACTACTCCAGCAGTTGCCAGACTCGCACCAATAAAAAAAGCACTACAGAACGAATATAAAAGTGCAAGGTCCACCATCGATGAATCTTCATAGAATGGCTAAAAAGACATCCATTGTGATCGTCCATTATCAATGTGGTGGTGACCTGTCCTCGGGTTCTGCGACTTTCATGCATGATGTCAAATTCCCTCGTCACACTTGGGCTGAGTAGAAGTTTAATTGCGCTACATATAAAGAGGAAAATATATTATACATATATGTACATGGTTTACAATGTGTGTAAGATGATATTTAGAAACTTCTGTGACATCATCATGTGTATTCTGTACAGGGTTACTGTGGTATGTTTGGCTGGATCAGGAGGCAAGAGAACATTTAATTCGAGAAGCTTTGGTCCTCATTGTGGTCTCCTTGAAAGTGCGAATGAGAATTAAATTAAGATGAACAGCGCATATGGTCTTCTTGCTTTGTTGAATATGAAGATCTCCATGCATGAATTGAGTGACGATTTTCTTCTTCTCTTTATTTCGCTTCCAATAAATAAAGAGTTATCATATAGTTTTATACAGATAACTCTTGAGTATACTTTCAAATATTAAGTGTATTTGGTGTGGAATCACCGTAATGGAGATGCTTCCCTTGAAGGAATGAAAGATTTATAAAAGAAAATTCTAAAAAAATTAGAGATTTGAGAATAAAGATGAATCGAAATTGAAAGTATTCTTTAGAGTTCATGACAAATTTCTTCGAGTACAATTATTTTCAATTTGTGAACATGGATGAATGCACTATGAAAATAGCAATCGATCTTCCTTTCTATTACCTAACAACCGCGAAATCGATATAAGACTAGAAAAAGATGAAACTGATGTCAGCGGACGAGTCCGCTTCAGTACAATATCAACACAATCTCTCCTTCACTTTGTCATCAACCTAAAAATCGCTGTCACTCACACAGTGCTCCCCTCTCTCTGCCCAGACCACCACACCCATCGCCTTCACAAATCTCTCTCTCTCTCTCTCTCTCTCTCTCTCCATGAAAGTGAGTGTCACCCACACACACAGACACTCACGAATACATAAAATATTTGTTCGAAAATACATTACATATGTTTCCTATTAAATCCCCTGAAAGAAACAAGATCCGAAGCTCCACCGATCTCTCATGACATTTTTCCCAAACCCCCAACACCCAAGAAACGCACACACGGAGACACATACCAACACATGGCCTTTCCACCACCGTCGGCATCATCAGCAGCTAACTTCATGTTCCAAACCCACCACCATCACCACCAAGAAGACCCACTTCCTTCAGTCATCCCGCTGAACCACAACATCGGCGATGCTATCAACAATGTGCCCTTCTTGATGAAGAGGTCCATGTCCTTTTCGGGGGCTGATCACAACCAGAGATCGTGCGCGGGTGGCGACGACGACGACCTGTCGGATGATGGGTCGCAGCTGCTTCTGGGGGAGAGGAAGAAGAGGCTGAGCTTGGAGCAAGTGAAGGCGCTCGAGAAGAGCTTCGAGATCGGAAACAAGCTTGAGCCCGAGAGGAAGATGCAGCTTGCGAGGGCGCTCGGCCTCCAGCCAAGGCAGATTGCTATCTGGTTCCAGAACCGGCGAGCTCGCTGGAAGACTAAGCAGCTGGAAAGGGACTACGAGGTATTGAAGAAGCAGTTCGAGGTCCTGAAGGCTGACAATGATGCTCTTCATGCCCAGAATGAGAAGCTTCATGCCGAGGTAAAAAGAGAGACGTGATTAATCAATTTCTTCTAGTTTTCATGCGTTGTCTGTATCGTCTGGAGCATGTTCATTTTGGTTTATCTTTTCAACAGAAGCGAACCAGGAAATTAATAATCTTTGAGACTAGTACTCACTACATCTCAACTCTATCATTCTGTCACTACTTCTCGTCTCTATCATTCTGCAACTCAAGAATAATGCAGAGAACTGAACAGACTAAAATAAATTTTGCCTCTCCATTTGGTCCTCTCAAAGAATAGATCATTCAGTGACATAAGACAATAATTTCATGAATTTTTATTTTAGATAACATAGTAACACAAATTACTTTTTTGAGGCAATCATTGTTGTACATAACATGTAAAAATTGGTAACTAATACTACATGCAGAAAACGGAACTCCCATTATTTTCTCTGTTTGTGATAGATCCTACTTTATTGTTTGAAAGCGAGAGGAGATTGGTTATATCTGAAGATATCCCAACAAATGAGCTCAACGCAATTTTCTTGCTAGTTATAAGTTTTCAACGCAACTCCAGTTGCTTTACTTTGATTCTTGTGGCATCCGCAAATACAGTATACTTCTACCGAAGTTTTAAAGTCCAAAACCAAATGTGCAGCTATCGGTACTCAAAGGAAGGGACACAAATGAAGCACCCAGCAACCTCAAGAAGGAAATTGAGAGGTCGTATTGGAGCAATGTGAGCGAGAACAGTTCTGATATCAACTTAGATACATCGAGAACATCAGTTATGAACAGCCCCATATCGTCTTCGCAGTTCAGCAACAAGCACCATTTCACCTCGTCAATGAGGCCCTCACTCGTGGCCCAACCGCTCCAAAGCTCAACCAGATCAGATCTGCAATGCTTTCAGATTGACCACCAAAGTGTTCAAGAGGAAAGCTTCTGTAACATTTTCAACAACGGGATGGAAGACCAGCATGGTTTTTGGCCATGGACTGAACAGCAACATTTCAATTGACCAATGCACAATTTAAGCAAAAGGATAAGGGAAGAAAGAAACAAAACCAGTCCCATTGTGCCGATACTCGTCTCAATTCAGCTTGAGAATATCTTCAGCAGAATTAAAGCATCTGATGTTTCCTGCTGGTTATATGTCATTGTTAAAAAATTTCAATACAGATTGGGTCATTTTTTGATTGTATAGAATTGAGTTTACCCCGGTTCGATTCCAGCAGGCGGATGGAAACAAGATTAATTGTCAAGAGTTGATAATCTCGGAATGATCCACTTGTCTTCCATTTTCCTATAAATTATGATCCATTTGTTGGTTGTACCATGAATAAATATTGTAAACCCTAATAAAATCACAAAATATGAAGACTCTTTGGTTACATACATGTGCCAGTAGTGGGTTCCTTCTCTGGCAAGTAGTATGGCCCGCGAAATAAAATAAAAACAATGGATCTCTTGTCAGAGCTTTCAGATTTGAAGGGCTATTTGATGCTTTGGAATCGGGAGTATTACTTAAATACCAGCAAAGCTCTAGTGGAAATACTTTGAAGAAGCTTCCTGCGATGAGGATCAAAAGATTGGCTTTGTTCCTGATCGTGTCAGGAGGACTAAAACTGAAAACTAATCCGCATCTCATTTTTCAATTAAACATAGTAAAGTAAAATTTAAAAAGTTGGATGGTAGATTCAGGAGCGTACATACCCAAAAACGACAATGCAAAATATTATGTGATCATGATAATTGCTTTCATACTAAGGATCTCATCGTATTGACTGAACCATGTGTGAAGTATATATGAAATTATTCTACCATCAATGGTTTCACTGTTTGGAGGAAACATGTAGATTTATGTGGACTTTCAAAAGAAAAACATATGGTTTTGTTGTCTTGAGTATCCATGCACGTAAACTCCTGTGAGAACTCCAAAGTTCCCTGTAACTCACCACAAAAAGCATGCACATGGCCTTCTTCCTCGGAGAGTTTATAACTTGGTTGTATATATTGCTACAAAAAGTACTGACAACTTGAATGATAACCTCGACTTTCCCAACCCATCCAAATAAAATAAAGAAGAAAACAAAGGAAAGATACCTAACTTTTGGCAAGATTTCAGTGAGAAATACAATTTTACCTCTTAGAGAAATACATTAGCGGCACGAGTGCTGTATGAAAGTCAGGAGAGCGATACTTGTATAGTCATTTCTCCCTTTTTCCACGTCCGACTCAATGACCCGTTTTCTGTCAACAATGTTCACTAAGTTCCCCTGCGGACTTTTCAAACTATAATTCAGCTCATATTCTCATTTTTAGCTATATCAACCGATAAGATGTGATTCTTGATCACAATGATTAACGGCTTGACTTCACCTACCATTGATTTTGTCAATATGACTGGGGAGAGACACAGAAGTAAAGTCTGGGAGAGGTAAAAAATAAAAGACAAGCAACTCATAATTAGGTTCTAGGTAAGTGTAAGTTTAATTTGTGATTATATCCATGATCAGTTCCGTTCTAGGTAAGTGTAAGTTTAATTTATTATTATATCCATGATTAGTTCCGCTTGGAAAAAAAAAGGCCTTTCATATTAAATTTGGCTTCAAGTAAGCATATCACTATATAATTGAGGAACTATATAACATGCAATGCTAGGTAGAAGAATGCAAGAAACCAATCAGGATTTATGATAGTGGCAGGATAATTACCAAAAAAAAGTCTTGAGCTTATTGCATTTATATCAATTTAGTCATAAACATTCAACTTGACCAATTTAATCATAAAACTTTTTACAATTTACCAATATAGATCATCCAGTCAATTTTGATTAAAGATCGTTAATGTGAACATTGGTTACATGGCACGATTGACGTTGATGTAAAAATTTATTGTAATTTTTAATAACTTTTTATTTTATTTTCACTATTTTTCTCTTTTTTTTCCTTCGAATTTTCAAGCAACTACCCGCAAGCAAGGATTGCCCTTGCCCGCAAACTGAGACTCACCCTCGTAGGGGCAAGGTCACTCGATGAGATCTAGCGATGGGAGACTTGTCCACCTCTTCCGAAGCTGGCAAGGGTCTGATGAGGCTCGACCTCACCATATTCAGCAAGTGAGGAGTGCCCTCGCAAACCTAATGATGAGTGACCTCCGTCAAGCATCATTCGATCCTTATCAGCTGTCGCCTATGGCTAGTGGTCATGTATCACGGAGGCTCGATAATCAATGGAGAAAAAGGAAAGAAAAAAAAATATTATCAAAGATGGTGAATACCATGAAAAACCCAAATAATATCCCATGTGACACATTTACCCCAAACTTTTTTAGTGACATTAAAAATTCCAAACTATACGTTATGTCACACATTTACCCTAATTATTTTGTGACACCAAAAACATTAAACTATATCATCTGTAACACATATACTTCATTCTTTTTTCTTTTTCTCTTTTTTTTCCTAAAAAAAATACTTGGCCGGTGAGCCGGCTGTTAGCCACCAGAGCTCACCGACCATTGCCAGAGGGTGGCAAAGCCCTCACCGACGACCGGCGAGGCCGCCCTTGCCCTGATATGGGCGGGGCTGCCTCCCTCGACTATCGGGAGAGGCAGCTCCGCCTAGATCCTGGCAAGGCAACCCAACTGCCACCGCCTTTGCCCGCAGCTGGCGAGGCAGCTCTACCCAGAGGGCTTCGCCGCCCTCTAGCAATGGCTGGTGAGCTCCAACGACCAGCTCACCAGCCAAGTATTTTTTTTAGGGAGAAAAAAAAGAATGGGGTAGAGTGTCACAAATGATACAGTTTTGGGTTTTTTGCTGTCGCAAAAAAAAAAAGGTAAATGTGTTACAGGAGGTATAGTTTGTGGTTTTAAGTGTCACAAAAAAAAGTTTGAGATGAATGTGTCGCATGGAGTATAGTTTGGGGTTTTTTTGTGTCATAAAAAAATTTAGGGTAAATGTGTCACAGCGAGTATAGTTTAGGGTTTTTTGTGGTATTAACCCTATTAAAAAATACAAAAATTTCTATGTTAGCACTAGATATGCCACATAGGACAACTAGCATTTACGTCTGTGGTTTTCAAGTTAAAATTGACAAGATGAACTACATTGACAAATTATTAAGAAATAAGTTGGTCAAATTAAAAGGTTTAGGATTGAATTGATATAAGTGTAATAAGTTTAGTACGATTGTGGTAATTTTTCTATAATTATGGACAAACTTGAAACTAAAAGCAAATCATTGCAAAGTATCAAATCAAATTATTAACTTAATGAATCAAGACAGTTTTAGCATTTTTTTTCTTTCCCATCATCATATGCAATTTGGATGACTAAAATCTTGCTTGAAGTAAACAGAGTTCAATGTGCTTTTATCTGAAAGCCGCCGAAACAAACGGCATACGCAATTGATTGATGTGGGCAAATAAACAACTTTCAAAGAGTTAAAAAAAAAAGAAACGTCGCAAGAAAACGATTGACAAGGGAATTGAGTTTGCTTTATGGAACAAAGCTTATTATTAGGTTTACGGCTAGTGTAAAATACTCTTATACATTCGTTATTAGACGAGTGATATGTGCGTTAGGAGTTGATTTTGTAGCTTAATTCTTTCACTTGTGATTCATTTAAAGATGAGTATATAAATTTCTTTTACACCAGAGACGAACCCACTAAATATCTGAAGAAATAGTCGAGGTGCGCGCAAGCTGGCCCGGACATCTCTTTTATAAAAAAAAAAAAAAAAAAAACCCACCAAATATCTGAAGAAGAAACTGGAAGAAAGCAAATATTATCTCTATTTAACATTAGGGTTGAAAATGAGTGAACCACGAGTAAAATCAAGGTTGACTCAGTGTTTAAAGGGATGAATAATTGTGAGGAGACATTTGACGTAGGTTCGGTTCCCACATCCACAAGGCGAAAACATTTTCATGTTGATAGTGCTATCCGGATTTTGGCTCGCATCTTTACAGGACTATAAGATTAGTGGGATGCTATACTTCATGGATTTGCAGTTTACTTAATTGAAAGTGGGGTTTTAAAATCTCTGAACTGACGAGGAGGAGGAGGAGCTGAAATTGAGGCTTTCTTTGGTTAGCATGAGTAAATATTCAAAGAACTGCTTATAAGATGGGCCTTGCTAGGATGGGCTTTGGTGTCGGAGTTTCCCACTTGGCTGGAAAATCTTTCCTAGTTGCGCTACGGCCATTTTCATTGTTACAGAATCTGAGAAAAATTGGGATCTGCAATAGGATGAACCGATTCACAAGGCAAGGATAGCACAAAGGAGGGAGTCTGAAGCTGAAGTGTTCTGCAGAATCAGCACATCGTAGAGATGCTTCGGCCCCTCCATGGAGAAATTATACCGGTCGCTCGAAAATCTGTAAATCTCACAGCAACGGTTCAATCAGAACCTAAACCAGAACGCATTTGTTGCATGGAACATTGTATCCATCCGTCAAGAAAGTCCACGTCTTTTGGGGAGAGGAGCCAGTTCGAGTGTCGAGAGGAGCCGGGCTCTTTGCGGCATTGCGCGTTGATTATGGGACCATCAGAGCTAAGATCATGACAGACAAGCGGCGGGGACTTTTGGTGATCCATACGTTGATTTTCTGGACAATTACGTGTTACGTGGTTCGCGAGAAGTCATGGTCTCTTACATGGACTTCTTCGGTGATGTTTGGACTTGAAATGATGAGCTATGACCATCCTTTATAGAACCATTCACATTAGAGAAATTGAGTAATGGGTCCTCGGGTTTTGATTAGGGACTAGACTAGTGCGGGTCTCGTTATTTTTTGATACGTTGCTCACTGATAATGCGTTTCAATCTTATTCTAAGGACGAAAGATGAAGGGAGTCCTATTCAAACTGCTTCATCTTTCTCTATCGTCTCCGATTGCATGCTCTTCGTTATACATCAAAATACGAAGCTGAGGTGTAAGACCTAAATAGGAAATGAGTAGTAGAGATAAGTGAGATTCTTCAAATAAATACATTATGAAATGTCCAAAGTTCAACGAGAGCCACATTTTTGGATGAACAAGAATTTTCCGGTGGACCATATAAGATTCTCCAGTCTCACTCAAAGGTTGATTCCCAATTATTAAGAAAGATATAAGAGTCTTTTATGTTTCTGACATTGATTATTATTGCTTCGAGTACACTTTGTCGTTGAGTAATAGAACTTTCCCTATTCTTTCTAATCATCCACGAACCCATTCGCGACGCCATTACAATTACTCCGTTTAATGTCACTAATGACTCCTGACTCCTGAGAAAATTGCTAGGAACTGCAATGAATAGGAGTCTCTGTTGATATGGTATGGTCAGTGAAGCAAGACGACTCAAGTCGAGAACAGCTTCCGACATACTTTGCCTAAGTCCGATTTAGGCGGCCCCAAAACCTATTTACGAGTTTTCACCCCACCCATATCTTTCAAGAGTCTACTCCAATTTGATGTCTTCAAGCCTCATGTAGAGCGTTTTGTTCAGCCAAAATGAACGGACAACCGCTAAATCAGCGAACAGAATTTGAAAACTTGCATCGATCATTGACTAAATCCAAACGACGACGACAATGAAGCTTCTAGTGGGAAAATCAGAAAAGATTCAACGAAGTAGATTTGGGACCGGATTTCCAGTACCGGCTGCTCGGGATACTCTTCCCTAAATGGTGGAAATGGATCCCCTGCACAGGGGCAGGGGTGCACAGGGCTTCCCTCAGCCAACCGATCCGTCATCTTGGGTCCTGCCGATCACTCACTACTTGATTACTCTTGTCCCTCTGTCAGACAGGAGCGGAGTCCCTATCAAAACTATCCTGAACTATGGAAATATATACAAGATACCAATTTCTTCTTCTGTATCAAGAATGTACTTAGTGGATATGACTGTTAAGTAGACCGTGACAACATTGACGCGCCAATTAGGAGCTGCGCCAACTAGATTGCATGGAAGGGCTTGACCATTGGTATTTTTCAAGCCAAACAAGCTTCGGAAACTTGTTTCATTGTCAGTCGAGACATAGGTCAGCACTTAAGCAAGCAAGCGCCAGAGAAATCCACTGTACAATGGTTTTCGCAACAGAACTCTTTCTGGAATACACAAGCGCGGGTCCAGTATGTCGAGTGATATCTTCTCCTTCTGAGGTCAATAGCACCGAGATGATCTCTCCCAAATGCTTGCTACATTTCAAGGAGGACGACCCTTGCATAGGCCTCTGTTGCCAAGAAACGCATTAAGTGAATAAGCAGTGAGATCCAATAATAAGCCTGCGAACAAATTCTAGGACAAGTTGATGGATTTAAAGTGCAACGGAGTCTAGATAACGCAACGTGGTCAAACGACCGAACTCAAGGGGAACCTTGTCCACTGATATTGTCCGAGCTAAAATCCAGATGAATGAGACTCTTTAACTTTCCTGTTTATGACGGAATCGACCCACCGAATAATTTGTGCCCTTGCTAATGGAGTTATGTCGAGTTGCTCAAGTTGGCTATAGACGAAGGGATCGTGCCATCCAGCTGATTGCCCCGGAGAATCAACTGGACCAGTGACTTTAGAGTCCCGAGCTCCCTAAGGATCAGACCCCAAATTAAATTACCTTGATGGTTGAGAACTTCAAGCATGGTGAGGTTCCTGATACAAGGAGGCCACTCGCCATAGAAGATATTGAAGTACAAGTCGAGGCGGGCGAGCCTCGAGAGTGCGCATGTTTGGAGGGGTATTTGACCAGTGAAACCATTGGAAGAGAGTGCCAGGGTGACCAGGTTTGGGAGGAGGGGGAAGTCCAAGTTGCCGAGTTTTGAGTTCCAGGCGATAGTAACTACTCCCCAGGACGATTCCGTTGATGCTGCTGTGGGCGTCGCACGAGACACGAGGCCACATGCAAGGGGACAAGCGACCATCGCCGGTCACATAGTCATGCCACCACCCGCTGCGAAGACGGGCACTGGCTTCTGGTATTGGAGAATAGGCAGAGTTTGAAAAGGATGCAGTAGCCCACATGATTAGGATGGCCAGTAGGTTCCAAACGGAGGACCCCCATGAACTTGGTTTGGTTGGGGGGCCAAAAAATTGGAGATTATTGAATGTGAATAGACCTTGCTTATTCATCTTGGATTGATGATAGCATTATCTGGTCAATGGAGAGAATGTAACTGCGTTGAAGCAAAGCCATGAACAGAGGATACGCGACCAAGTCTTGCCGTCCTGACAGTGATTGTCGACAAAGCAAATCTCCCTCAGGAATGTCCATTAGGAAACCCGGCGGAAGTAGCTAGGGAGCTTTGATGAGATTTGCTCTTGTCCAATTGAAGAGACTTATTGATATCTAGTAACCGATACTTGCATGACAAATCGAACTTTTAACTTTGACCAACAGCAAGAGCTGGCGGCACTTTTATTTGGGGCCAAAGTCTGTCAAGCGAATGGACTATGAATTAGGGTGCATTTAGTAATATTTTTATTCTCAAGAATAATTTCTTTTTAAAATTAGTTCTTTCTATTTCTATTCCTTCAATAAGTTCCTTCGCAAAAAAAAATTAATTTTAGTAATTGTTATTCCTGACTAAAAAAGAACAAAAGTGTTTTTGGTAAAATCCTAGTTTTACGATATTTTATAATTTTTTCAAGTTTCCCTTCTTCTCTTTTTCTTTCTCTTCTAGCCAATTGACGGCTTCTAGCAACCAACTAGAGACTTGAGCTGGCGAGGCCAAGGCTGGGCGAGGCTCAACCGCACAACGACTAGGCAAGACATGACCTCACCCTATTTGGGCAAAGTCAACCTTATCATGGTTGGGCCAGGTTCAACCTCGCCCAACCACGGCGAGGCTAAGTCTAGACAGCCATCACTGAGCCCCGGCGATCGGGTGGAGGAAGAAGAAGAAAACGAAAGAAAAACAAAAAAAAAACTTATTTCAAGAAATTTTTCTTGGGAATAATAAATACTTTTTTTGCTTATTATTTTTGTTTCAAATCTATTACCTAATCAATTTTCTATTTTAAGAAATAAGAAAATTAACTAATATACATAAATAGATTAATATTCTTTTTTTATTTCGGAAAATAATAGAAAAATAAAATAATACTAAACGCACCCTTAGTTCATGTCCAAAACTTTTTCTTTACGAACTACTTTTTTAGGCGCCGGCAAGTACGTCAGCAAATGCGGATGCTGAACCCAAAATAGGCGAGGGGTGGCCAACTCCAAGAGGTTTTATTACTTTGAGAAAGCCAGCTTCATCTTTTGTAAGGAACATGCGTCATTTGGCGACAACTTAAACCAGTGAGAAGCTGATCTGCAGTCGGTCCTGGAGTCCTATCTTTGCTATATTTTTCCCTTCGAAGAAAAGTGTGTGTTTGAAGAAGTCGAACGAGGTCACAATGCTTCAAATAATTTCAAGCAGGGAGAGAGAGAGAGAGAGAGAGAGAGAGAGAGAGAGAGAGAGTTGTCCTAATGAACTTTCTCGTTTCTGCATAGTCTTAATTGCGAGGTTCACGCTATTTAGATGGTAAGTTGTATCTTGAAGGATAGCCGCGACACACCTTCCACATTTTATGAAAGGCGAAATCTATCTTTGCGAATGGTACTTCCATGATCTCTATAATATCTATTTGTGATTCCTGAGAGATTTTTTCGCAAAAAAATTGGCAAACAATGTGTGAGCATTGTTGTCAAGAGTAATTTCCGCGCTTCAAAGAGTGCAGAAGGGGGGATGCGTGGGTACTTTCTAAGATTTAACAGACCTCTCGGTCGAGGGTGCAGCACACTACCGCACTATTAAGATATAGCAGAAACAACGGGGAAGTGTGAAACCAGAAGAGAGTGTTTCATGGATTTGTAGGATAATGAAGAACATGTCGGGATTTCTAAGAGCAATAGGACGATCGAAAGCAGGAAAGATCAGGCAACAGCTAGGCGAATTAATGTGAAAACGGCTAGCACAATCAACAGGGAACGACTGGCAGATTCATTATCAGAGTTTCAAAGATAAGGGCGTCTGAATTATAGTAAAGTAGGCTTTTTCTAAGGAAGGCCTTGATTTGATTGAAATAATAATAATAATAATAATAATTATAACAGAAGACATTGGACCACGCCTCATGCACATTTCGTGCGCAAAGAGACCGGCGAATTCCAATATTATACTTAGTTCAGTCCAAGCTCATGCGCGCAAGCTCAACACATTTTTCTTATTGTTAGGTGACTCTTGCCAACCATTGTTGATGTCAAGAAAAGAGGACTATCCAAGTAACCCGGGACAAAAGAAACATGGAAGACGAGCTTTTGGAAATACTATTCCACGACGCCTGGGAGCGTAAAACTCACTCAACTCCAACTCTCCAACCCTCTGCAGCAGCAAATGCAGCGACAGGGTCCATGAATTTGACCTCAGTTGATCAAAGAGCAAAAAAATATATGGACGGATTAGATGAACTGCAAAGATACGTTTTGCCGCTGTACAAGCACACACCATCCATGTTTGTGCTTTTGCACTCGGTTTCCCACTTACACCTCTCTTCTATCTTTGATATTAGCCGGTTATCATTCGTTCTTTGTTTGCTGCCGTGCCTTAGTAGACGAAATCTATGTGAACGAAGTACCATTGAGCAATGCAATATCCATTTGGCCATATTTATAAGACACTAGAGTAGCAGGCAGTCAGATTGAGAGAATTAACTAGTTTTGTTTTGGGCCTTCATGATTATTGGAAGTCATCAACATCTGCAGAACTCACAGATTTGCGCAAACTAGCATCTTTTTATCCCCAGGAGAGGATTTTTTGTTGCTGTAGAGTATTGTCCGCGCTCAGCACCTAGGAGAAAATAGAGAATATCGTCATATCTCTCTTGGATATTTCATAGTCTAGCCGAGCCAAATCTTCAAGCTCCGCCTTGCCCGATAGGTGCCTTATCGTCTCCAACCATGGACGAAAGTGCCGCCGCCACAATCGATCGGAAACTCGGGTCTGATGTGAGCACCTTGGTCAGGGTCTCCGTCAGAGACTGTTGAGAATAAATCTGTCGGTCCTTGTCCACGTTGGTGCTATGATTTATCTGCCCTTGCGGGATATGCTTCTCTTGGCCAGTCGGCCCAGATTGGGCCCTGACATAACCAGGCAACAACGTAGGGCGGCCACTGGTGCAGTTGTAGCCCCATAAAGCCGTCGGCCCGACATTGGACTCGGCCTTGAAATGGCTCATGGTCGAAGTGGATGGTGCATCACGAGTGAGGTCTAGAGTGACTGTTGGGTTCAACGACGAGGAAGGGCTTGGGTGGAGGAAGATGGGCCTGCTTCTTGGGTAACTGTCATACGGACTGAAGCTTAGGCCCGTGTGGAACGTCGAACCAGAGAGGCAGGATGGGACGGAGGTTGACGTTGAAGAAGAAGACAAGAGCATGGAAGCAGCGGCCGAGGTGGTGGAAGCCATGGCTCTGGCTGGCATGGGAAGTGGGTGGTTGTGAGTGCCCTCATAGGTGGTGGTCAATATGGACATGTCTTCAGGACATCTTTGGACCTGAAAAATGAAATTGAAAGGAATGATTGAGCAAAATTGAGTTAAACTGAGAAAGAGAGAGAAATTTCTGGTTGTTCTATAA
Organism: Melaleuca alternifolia; assembly: GCA_019926035.1. Classification (NCBI taxonomy): domain Eukaryota; kingdom Viridiplantae; phylum Streptophyta; class Magnoliopsida; order Myrtales; family Myrtaceae; genus Melaleuca; species Melaleuca alternifolia. The sequence goes on along the minus strand of JAGKPW010002416.1, from coordinate 646,977 downwards.
TAATAGATATTTGAGTTCTGTAATTTAACTAATATTCGTGGATGCAAGAAAATCACCATGTCCAGTGTCCCACTTGCATAGATAAAGCTTCATCCACAACATGGCAAGCTTAACCCTTGTAATTATAATTGAGAGACGTTAAAATTTGATTCCAAGAACTTAGCGCATTTATAACGACCGCTTAACACCCTATAATTCCTTTGGAGATTGAGAGTAGTCAAATATGCTCTTAGTTCAATACTGTGATAGATCATTAAAATGGATTGCTTCAATATAACTACTGGCAAATGCTTCAATGTTAACCTTCTTTGAGCCAAGCTTGTCATAGTGCTTCAATGTACCATTGGTCTCAATCCATCCGAAAACTACATATTGCCATAAAGCGTTTCATGGCATTTTGTTTGGTTCGCAACGTAATTGGACTTGTTTACTTACGACTATGACCCTCAAGAACTGTATCCCTCAGCACCATAGGCAAGAGCGTTCAAAAAACTTGCTATGCGTCACAGGCAGTAATCCTGATTGAACATGGATTTACCTGTTTTCTAACTGGGCATGCCGGGACAACCGTACAGCGGTAATATGCTCGGGGACATGGGTTCCCTTTGGAAATCTTTTGCCCATATTTTCTCCATTGGCATCCATCGTTCATCTGCGCAAATATTGTACACAGACACAAGCCGCTAAACTATCAATCGAAAGTTTGCAACTGCGACATACAGTTGCATATGCCTTTGAGATCAACAAAAGAGGATGCACACAAAAAAAGAAAGGAGTACTAACCGTGACTGTGTCACATCTGGCCCTCACACAAACCCTAGCTCTCTTCACTTGCTCTTGCTGTGAAGCCTCGTTATCTTCACCATCACAAGTCGTCTTCCGAGTCTTACTTGACAGACAAGTTTCTTTCCCTTCTTCTTCATCCGGATTTTCCGATTCCAACTGGCTCTTGCGATGAGGATCCGGTGCGAGCTTTGACGAGAATTCACTGTTGAAGTCCAACCCGAGAGTGAGGCTAGTCTTGATGTCTTGTGTAGGATCGTCAGACTCACTCGTTTCCTTCCTGTCATTCGTATGGTGGCTCCTTCCGAGGCAAAGAGACGCGAGCTGAGGTTCTTCGGCCTCTTCATCGGAAGAGTTTGTGGAGGATATTTCTTGCGCTTCTTGTTGAAGAATGTCGAAGAAGCGCATTTGGAGGGGATGTGGTGGATCTCTCTCGGCAAGCTTCACCATCTCTTTTATCTGGTGTTATAGCCTCTCTCTCTCTCTCTCTCTCTCTCTCTCTCTCTCTCTCTCTCTCTCTCTCTCCGATGGTGCCGCCTTCTTATAACTTGGGAGAACCCTAGCAAGCTAGCAAAGCAACTTGGCTATAAGTTGACTTTGAACCCCATTTGTCCAAATGAGAAATTGAACTCGCAAATGCTTATCTGTATCACACATCACCTTACGCAGGAAGCACAGACAATGTCAACAACCCGCTCTCAGGCTCCTTCATTTTAATACTTTTTCTCCCCGATGATTTAGTTCAATGTGAAGAAAACAGCACATGTTCAACTTCAACGCTTCCCCATTTGAGAGAGAGAGAGAGAGAGAGAGAGAGAGAGAGAGAGAGAGAGAGAGAGTTGAAAGCAGCTACATGTTGCGTGATTATTCGATCATAAGATTGTCATTGAAGGCTTCTGTTGTATAGAACTGCGTTTGTGCAGAGAGAGGAGACGTCACATGTGGCAGATGGTCAAACTGGGCTTGAGTAGGTGACCCTGTAGTCCCGGTGGGCGGTGGGCATTCGGTTTCGAGGCTATTATAAAGTTCTGCATCGTCAAGTTTCCGGTCAATACGCTCGTTCTACGCGAGGTTTGAAACTGGAAACCAATCGCTGTCCCTTCCATTGACCTGATTTTGGCTTTGCATTCTCGGTCCTTTCTCCAAGAGACAATTGATCAGATCTCATGTGGGTACCCGAAGAACTGCGTTGCCTATAGAGTTTCCACGTCGGTTAGCTCTCTTAGTGTTGATTGACTCTTCTAAGTAGTTCTTTCCTGTCGAAGTTGGAGTACACTTTGATGACTACATAGGGGTCCAAACGTGTGAATAGATTGATAGCTTTGCACTGAAAGGTCAGTGATTTTACGAGATTAGCTAGGGAATCAGTTGAACTCTCATGGGTTTGGGTTCGGATTTGGTTATTTGGATGGCATGTCTCATCGATAACAAATTTTCTTCATTTATGTGAGGTTTAGTTTTTGTTTATGAGAATGTCTTTCATGTATCGATCATATCGTTGATATGGATAAGTAAAGCTAATCGATTATGGTTCAACACGTTGACGGTATTTAACGATGAATAATGAATATGATTTTGAATCTGAAATTCTATTGATTCTTTAACGATGACGCGTGATATAACCATTACATAAAATACTTGTCAAATAGATTTAAGAAGTACATTGATGAAAATTTTGCTAAAAAGAGTAAATCATCATTTGAGCCTGTGCTTTCAGAGTTTATAGTTGGCAAGAATAATCATCCCTTACTCATATTTACTCACTCTTTGAACTCCGTACTTTTTCGGTGCCATTCGAGCCATCACCATTTATGGGGGAAAAAAGCATCAACACATGTTGTAGCAGGACGAAAAAAAAAGGCTTTTGCGTCTCATATTTCACTATTTGGTTAATATACGTCAATTACAAACGAGGTTTATCTTCAAATTCAAAACAAAAAACAAAAAACAAAAAAACAGTTGGGTCTCTTAGTAACATATGAATACTATGTCATTTTAAATAACAAGAATTGACTTATCTTATCGAACACTAATCGCGTAATTAAGCACCTATTTGCCTCCGATTGATTGAGGGGACCAATATCATCTTGTGTTACTCGCGAAATTACCGCATGGCTCCCTTAATTTTCTACAAGAGTTGTTGATGAGTAACGTTGAAAAATCAAAACCACGAGCCCCTAGATTTCAGGACAATGAAGGAGATGAGATCACTCCGAGAGAGCCAACACGGCCGGTGACCACGGCTGCCACTCTTTCACGGAAGGGCGTCGACATTGATGCCGACCGAAGCTTCTGAGCAATTCAATCCACACTTTCAAAGACTTGGAGCCCAATTGCTCTTACCAAACTTGGTCTCATTATTAATAAAGTTCCCTAAGCTTCACCTCATGACAGCAACCTCGTTGTCTAATGTTTCTTCCCACAGGATATGAAAGCCAAAGCCCAGTTGGAATCATTCTTAATTGACAGCTGAAATAGCATTATAAGTCTTCACTTTGGGTCTCCTAATCCTTTCTTAAACATATAATTGAGGAGGCCAACGACGACAGTTTAAAGGTAGTTTAAAGGCGCTGACGATGTCCAGTCACTACTAAAATAAAAGGGTTAGGATTTGAAACTTCTTCGCTTGATTGAAGAGTCAATTGGTTGTCTAATTATCATGGTAAATAAATGAGCGGTGAAGAAAATGAAGGCTCCTGTTATTTTAGCAAAGGTATATATCACGAGGTAATTGTCCCACTATATAATAAGTTAATAAGAAAATTATCAAGTTAAGATACAATTAACGCTGAGTGTCGTCCTCCCGTTCATTTAGAAGACATTAATGACTTTTCTTATGAGAATGATATATCCATGTTGGAAATAAAACAAAGTCAAGAAGAAAATAATTACACGGCGGCATGACATGTCTAAGCACTCTTAACCTGAAAATGGTGGAAGAAGATGGTGGGGCGGCGTTCTTTAAGCATCATGCTTAGATATCCCCATCGTTATGTCAAAGCGTCATAACTTCTAGAATTGCACAATCACATGGTATAGATTATAGTTTATCAACTTAACTTCAATCACCAAAATCATGAAGACTCTAGCGGTCATAGACTGACAAAAACACATTACATTAGCCGATCTCATGTAACAAGAACATATCGAATTCGACTGTGTAGTACGAAGGCCAATACAATGCTCAGAGTTTACATCTTGATGGTTAAAGGGAGGAGTCATGCCTGGTAGATTCTCTGTCAAGAGAAGAAAAATAAGTATGATGTGACGACATGCGCGCCTTCCTAGAAATTACATGCTAAGTTTTCAAGACCTTTCAAGAAATACAGCTTGTTCCAGTGTATTCTTTCGAGAACACATTTGCTCTCCCAGTTGTTTCGAGACAAATCCTACACTTGGAAACAATAGATGAACCCTTGACTTCCACGGTTCGAGAGATTGCGATCCATGAGATCATCGAACATCTGATGTCGTATACGCAGAGAGAACAAATTTGCGGTCTTGACATTCTCTTTCAAGACAGATTCATGCTTCCTCTCTCCTCTACAGGATAAAAAGGCCGACACTCTTCGGTTCTCGTGTATTTATGTACATTAAGCTGTGTAACCAGAAGAAAGGAAACCGTAAAGAAGAAGGAGAAGCACCACCAAGTGCCTTATCCATATACCCCAAGAAGAGAGAAAGAACTTAATGGAAAAGAAAACAAAAGTCTGACTGCTATCTAAGATCAGAAGCATTCACAGAGAATAAGCATGTGAAGAACAAAACGGGGCAAATCTTTCCAAGGATCATCAGTGCTCCACAAACATGGGGCCTCTGTACATTGCTCCCACCACGGCCAATTCCTCAGGTTTTTCCCTCTCTTCAAGCCATGCATACTTTTCTCTCTCCTCTTCCAGCACTGGAACCCCAGCAACTGCGATTGCAGAAGGAAAACGTTAAGCGCAACCACAAGCCAAACGAAAGGATGAAAAAAGCAGGATGAAGAACAAATTTTAGTTTTAGAACTTATTATTGACACGGACCTGGGAATTTGGCAAGTGGATAGTCATGGTAGTAGGTGCAGTGTCGGCCGTCGGGGTCAGAGTATGGCGGACCCAGGACATCAAGAACGGCGCAGGCCGTTACTGCGGTGAAGCAATGCATGTTGCCTCCTTCAGATGGGTACAGTATGGACGTGTTGCAGGGTGCAGTGAAGATGGAATCGACTTTCACCTTTGCTAGACGTACTCCAGGAGGCACAGCTGCATTTGGAAAGAAACAAAGATGCCGAGAAACTTTTAAGTCAGTTGTTCCAATGCATGCTAGACATCATATAGTTTTGCAATATTTGGTTCTTAGGGAAATCTTCTCAGTCACCCGAGTAACTAGTAATGGTCACGACATCTGTCAATTCTAGATGATATCATGTAAAAATATTGGATGAGGATGCCGTGTCAAAGATTCAAGCTTTCCAGAGCAACTCACTCAAATCAACTTGGTACTAACATTTGCAGGCATTATATCAATTACTTAAAATATACATCAGATTTCATCCATGTGTAGGCCAAAGATTTGCTCAATTTTAACATCCTGTAACAGAAACAAATCTAACAATTTTTATTTGCAGAAAGTGGGATTTCAGAGAAAATGCAGAGAAGTCATAGATGACTTAATCAACGTCTTCAAATGAATATCAGTATTTGAAACAGCTTGCACAAAAAAATCAGCTTGCTCTATAAAACGAGGAAGAAGCATACTGGGTGACGAATTTGCCGCAGATGTATTTGGGTCATGAACTGCCCAGTCATACGATTTAATGTGCATGGTCCCAAAAAGAAGCTTGCTGAAAACCGTCATTCCAGGGTGATCGTGTAAAGAAATGACACCCGAAGGTGGCAAACAAAAGATTCCCATCTGTAAGATCCAAAAAAACCGATGATTTGTTTCACGAAGCGTTGATTTCAATGCCCACAAGGAAAGAAAAAAAAAAGGGAAAGAGTTGTCAGATACCGAAAATTGATCACATTCACAGAGATGCAGGTACGTAATCGTTGGGTATTTCTGAGTCACAGATGTCTGGAAGTATGATTTATGAGGAGTGAGACCTAGATCTACAGGTCTAATACCATCTGCAAAGGTCAGCACAAATTTAATAAGTGAAAAAGCAATGGAAACAGTATTTTAGAACCACTGTTCATGTTATTTCAAGCCATACCACCGTCTCAACTGCGATTTCAGCAGAAACACCATTGAAAATATTTGCAAGCAAAAATCTGTCATGGTGTCCAAAGATGCTAGACAAAAGAGCGTCAACAACACACACCCCACAAATTACAAAGAAAATGCCATATGCCTAACAAGTAATCTAATCATCCAATCATAAGGACTTTACCTCCTACTCCAATGCTTCCCACTTTCCAGAAAAGCATTACGTTAATCTCAAGGGAAACAAAGAACAGAAGGCATGTATTTTCCTCTGGCACAAGATAGAAATGCACCACCCAACAGGTGATTCAATAGTATTTTATACCAACATCAAGAACTTCTATCGACTAGATCTCATGGAAAGACAGATATGATGGAATGCATTTCCTTTTCTGGGCTAGCAAAAAGCAAGCCAAGTTCAGAGTAATAAAAACGAGTTTCTTTATGGCCTCCTCATTTGGAGACATCGTGGCTTCATAATCAGCCATCATAACAAAGGAAGAATCCATAAAAACGTGGACCAGATGTATCGTGATAAAATATTTTAGACCATATCCTTTGAGACAGGTGACCCTACTTTTGATCAAACCACCAATTGCTGGTCACTCCTCTCTCACCTTTAGTAATTTTTTATTTTTTGGCCAAACCTCTTGTTTCTGGCTTATTTCACATCCCAGCTAACCTATAAATATGAGTAAACTGAACCTCATATAATAAGGCCAAAAAAAAAAAACGAACTTGATTAAGTCTTTGATTACTAGAATCTTGGCTGCTTAAGGCTTCCAATGACAAGCCATGTCAATCACGTTCAGACTATGAAAGGAAACTAAAGAAGCGCTTTTCTTGACCTAAACAGCACAAAAGATGCTATTATGGATGACCTAAACAAGGCCCTGCTTCCTCAGGGAGGTTGAGGAGTTACTCGGAATGCTGCCTAGATATTAGTGTCTTCGGTTTTATGGTCAGGAGTACAATGAGTCAGTTTATAGTCTTGAGCACCAGCTTTGATCCAACACTTGGTTTAGTCTCCATTTGTCGGGACATAAGATCGTCCCAATAAATCATTAATTGAGAATTTTCACAACAAGGACCACTCAACAGAAATTCGGACTAGGTGAAAGTATTCCGTGACGATAATGTCAAGATTTCCAATATAGAATTGCAATTGTTTAATCAAAAGATATAAGAGCCAGGACAGATGTAGATATCATCATTAGCACCATCAAGGTTTCCACCAATCAGCGAGCCGAAAGCAACCCAAACCATTCCAAGAAAACAGTCGGAGATCTTCAGTCTAACGCAACTGCAGACAATAAATTAACCTAGACGCACATGACATTTCTTACCTCAATCAGATTACACCGCAAAAAACCAAAGTATCTTTATTTTTAGTCAACCTCAAGCGGACAATCCAATGATCCTCCATCATGACAAAATTACCATAAAACCTTCACACAGTATTATTAGCACAAAGTAAAATCGTCCATTACACACATAGAAACGTACCTAAAACCGCCCTTAGCCTCTCGACATCCTGAGGAGACGGTATGATATTGGTTCCACTTTCCGCAAAAACATCCTTACAAGTATCGAACAGCCGTTGTATCGGCAACATCTTTCTCTGGCGTCGACGGCCCTTTCTCGATTTGCCGGTCGTCTTCACGCTATTGTCTCTCGACAGGTCGTGACACTCCTTACCTTTTCTATCAGCCACCGCGGTTGTAATCCCCATCAACACCTCAAACACTCCCTAGCGAATTCCAATGCCACCACCTCCAATCCCCCTCGCAAAGCAAGAAATCTATCGGACCCAAGAGCACCCAAGCACCGAAATGCGCAAGAAGCCGCGCTGGCTTCCGATCACTTCTACCGAGCAACGAGCTAGGCAAAGATTTCCAATCAGACCTGTACTAGAAAAGATCGCACCTTTATCCAAAACAGCAGTCTGGGTGTTACATAAAACGCGAAATTTTTTTTTGTCTTCGAAATAGCAGAACGAACAACAAAAGGGGCAGGGATTAACTGGTGCAATGTTCCTAACTTGGTCACTTACGGGGATTCCTAGGAAACCAAGAACGGACGCGCGAAATCTTGCATCTTTTGTTGGAGCAGGCGACGATTAAGGAGTGGAGATCGTACGAGGACCGCGATCGCGATCGGCGTCCTCCCAATATAAAGGCAAGAAATGGCCATGGTTGGATGAAGGAATCCGGAGAAGAGGGTGGGTTTTGTTGGGAGAGTGAAAACCAGGGGCCGCCATGGGCGTCATTCCAATGGGCTGTTCCAAACAGCGGAATTTTTTTTCCAGTCAAGACCTTCTCTCCTCGGCCTCTTTTTTTAAATTTGACAAAATATACAATTTTCTTTCTATACTTCTAATTTATTCAATATAGTACTTGAATCTCAATTCAAAATATGTAATGTTATACTCAAACTCTTAGACTACTCTGTTCGTTTTACAGAAAATATAGTACTCTTGAAAATATTTTTTCGAAAAATCATTTTCCTGAAAAATGATAATATGGTAGCCTCGCCAATCTTGAGCGAGGTCGAATCACATTGTTAGAGACCGCGATATATAAAAGTAAACAAAGAAAACGAAAAATATTTTTCACTTTCATAAAAGTGAAAAATATTTTCTTCGCTTTTGAAAATATTTTTTCTACTGGTGAAAAATATTTTCTATGAAATAAACGTCGGGAAATTCGAAAAATATTTTCTTGAAAGTTATTTTTTATGAAACGAACGAACCTTTAATTTATTTATACTTTTGATATCAGGCACTTCGAACATGCGTCAATAATTCAAAGACTGCATTGAAGACTAATTGAAAGTTTAGAAAATTCATTGCACGTTGAGTTAATATTTGCTAACCACATTAAATAAATTAAAAAATTACGAATTACGTTATTTATATAATTATCCCTTTTCATTTCCATCTTTCCTTATCTTTTGGTCTCTCTCTCCCTAATATTTTATGTAGATTTAATTCCCAAGTTCTCCCAATCTCATCTAACTTTATTCCTTCTCCTTTTAGTTCCGCAACTTATGTTTATTGACTTTCATTCTTTTATAAATTATATGAAATCCGATTAATATGCAAATGCTGACACGTAATTCCCTTTTAAGAGAATGTCAAAACTAGGGAAAATGTTAACCACACGTTCATTTACGTAAAGAAGAGCCAGCATATTATGAGAAAAGCATGATGCGTCGACAGTTACGGAATGAATCTTTCCTTGCTAGCGGGCAAAAGGAGATTTTACAAGGAAAATGTTATAGGATTTCATGGACAATAAAAACCGAAACAATTACGCGCATTAATAATGAAAAATATCAGGTTCACGGAAAATAAAATTAGTTGTTTGCGATTAAATGGGTGAGAATATTTGTTGTGATTATTATTACTATATGATAAAATTATATAGATGGTTTTTAAATTTTGATTAAATATGTAAAACGGTCCTAAACTTTTAATCTATTCAATGTAATCCGTGAATTTTAGCTCAATCCATAATATGGTCCCTTAACAACCATATTGAATATTTTAATATAACTCACTGACTAGTTTGAACAAGTATAAAAAGTTAAAGGATCAACACCGAACGAATTAAAAATTTATGGATCATGTTGCAAGTCGGTGAAAAATTCATGGATCGTATTGAACAAATCGAAAGTTAATTGATCACGTTGTATGTTTGATCAAAGTTGAGTGACTATTGTATGGCATCATCCCTTATTATATTTGTGCAAGGTCGGCTTTGTCAATGGCGAATTAACCCAGATTTACGGGAATAATATAATGTGGAGTTCATTGGAGACCGCTGCTCGCTCCTAGAGCCCAGCAACTTGTGCGCTTTGGACATTTTATTGGTCTGATCCCTATAAAAGTGTATCTAGACATGAAAAAGTTATGGGGGAGTGAGCTTCTAAGTATTATCATAATTCGTAACGAATTGCAATTCCCAAAGTGTTGGGCTCCATGTCGTAATTATCATATTATTGATTTTTCTGCATGCGAGATCGAGATGAGTCGGATGTGGAATGACTCTTCACTAATTCGAAAAAATAAGAGTTCTCGCTCCATCAAAGCATCCAAATCCTTTTTAGTTTAGGTCGTATGATTTAAATATTAAGGTTCCGTTCATTTCACGGAAAAATATATCATTTTTAGAAAATATTTTTTAAGAAATCATTTTCTTGGGAAAATGATAATATTTTCTGGTGTTCATTTATCAAAAACTACCGACTCAGTGGCCTCGAGTGATGTCGAGGCACGTGTTAAAGGCCACGATATTTAAAGGTAAATGAAGAACGCGAAATTTTTTTATTTTTCAAAAAAATAGAAAAATATTTTCCCTAAATTTTGAAGGTGTTTTTTCTATTGGTGGAAAATATTTTATTTTCCGTGAAACGAACCCTGAAAAATTCGGAAAATATTTTTCTGTAAATTATTTTTCGCGGAACGAACGGAGTCTAAATAAAAAGCATAAAGGGCGAGATAAAATGAAAGTCCTTTTTTTTCTTCCTTTTTCTTTATTTCCTTCATTTGAGAGCAAATACATTATTAGATTCGGTCCACAAGAAATTAAGTCGATGATGACCTTATTCGCGGTACGGTCTTAACCCCTTATCTCCAATCTCATTATTATTCTCGTGCGACTTTGAATGCTTTTGAAATATTCATTCTTTTTGCCATTCCTTGATGCCTTCCACATCCTTCCGTACCCCATTCCTGGCGGCATTTCGCCCTTATTCACTGCACAGATTCTCGTCCTCCTCTTTGAAATTGAGGGGGATTCCATAAGCCATCGTGCCCTTCCTCTAGCGAAATTTTTTTAGCTATTTTTTCGCTCTATGATGAAGTTCGATGCTTGCTAGTTCTTTCTCCGTTTAGCCTAATTGGAAGGGATCAGGGGTCTCATGCCCTCAATACTCTCCCCTTTGTTTTTAATGACGTGGGAATTTCGAATTTTCGACTGAACCAATTTTTGGATTCACGCAAACCATCCCGACTTATGTGCATTCAACGAGACTCGTCCTCGAAGACAATATGCATGTAGACCCCGAGGTTAATTTGAAAGGGACATGCTATGATGAGAACATGAATTCATTTTGAAATGAATTTACTTCGATTGATCAAAAGTTTGACCGTTCAATTGATCCCGTGTAATTTGCAAACTTGAATACACAAAAAAAGAAAAGAAAAAGAACCGAGAATAGGACAATCTAGTGACGGTGCATATGAATTAATTCACGAGCATGCAATTAAATTAAGATTCTTGATTTGTATAAAAATCATACTTTAAGAGCATTTGATGCACACAGGATAAGATGTGTTTGATTGAACTTTGAAAGAATGACTTTGCATTTGAATTAAATCATTTTTGGCTCGACGCAATTTTGCTCAAAGCTTTGACTTTTCCCAAAGTTGGGTCATGGCCTCACAGGCTTGCATTCCCGGAGCTTTTGACATTTCCCTAAGCTCGTTCGCTAGCGCCGCCTTCACCACTTCCTCGATCCTCTCGTTGCGTGGCTCTTGATGATCCATGTCGTACTAACTTTGAGCGAACCTCGTCCCACACCCTCGAGCGACCTCACGGGATGTCGACTTAGATCTGAGCTCGCCTTGAGCTCTTTCTATTCATCGTTGAGATCTGCACCTGATGATGAGGGCAAAATTGAAGTTCGGATAATTCAGTGAGAATCGAGTTGAAAGGAAAAACACTAGAACTCGTTAGCTATTCAAGTAACAACGCGAAATATTACAAACCAACTGGGAGCCGCCCCTAGCTTTAAACATTCGCAAAAACGAAACTTTACTTCGAAAGCGTTAGAGATTGTGTTTACCGAGTCCCACTTGGTGCCTCTCTCTATCTACGTATGGAGGTGACAGGGATGGATAACAGTACCGTCATGGAGGGCAGAAGCAGCAGCAGCAGCAGGAACAGCTGCTCTTGACAGCTGACACACACACACACACTCTCTCTCTCTCTCTCTTCTCGACTTTCAAAGCATGTCTGAACATTTCGGAGATATTCAGAAGATCTCCCATGATGCTCCGCCCTCGAAGTTGGGAAATCTAATGTTGTTGGGGACCCCTCCGTTTTGGAAGACACAGATTGGGACAACTCTAACTAAAGGCCGGTTGTGAAATTTGTCCTTTTGTTTCTTCTCTTCCCCACTATATATCGCTCTTCACTTTGCTCAATTGGTGCTCGAGGCGTGACTCATTTATCCGACATAAAGCTAAGCTTAGACACTCATATTTGGAAATTTGATCTTGCGATATTCTCAATTTAAAACCACAAAGCGGAGACGGGGGATGGTCATTTAATGTATTCGAATTTCGATCGCGTTTGTCTCGTATTTCATGCTATCATGTCCCTTGAAGCCAATCATGATGATAGCCATTTACGAGTTACTAACTTACCGATTCAGAATCTGAAGGGAAGGTTGATCCGAAGTTAGGAAGGGGTGAATTGACTAAATAATGCATCGATAAGTCGCGGAGCATGATTTGCCTCAATCAAAAGTTGAATGGGAAGAGATCATCAAAATCGAGCATCTTTAGGCATGGATATCTAGATTACCGGGCGATGGCACCACCAAACCCAATCAAAAGTCCAAATGGGGCGATGGGCAGAGGCACAACCCTTCATTTGCACTGGCCTAATGGAAGGATTCTAGACGTAACCCAACCCAACCGGATCATAAGTTAGTTCGGGTGAGTTCGAACAAATTAGTTCTCCATTTTGTGCTTATGCTTAGGAGTGAACAACGGTCCAGGGTCAACCTTTGATCGGCCCACAGTCCTAGGCGGGTTTTTAAGACTTAATCGTTGGTTCTTGGTCTTGAAATCTCTAACCCGGTACTGTACGGGTTGGTCCTAGGTCATAGGATATCAGGTTGGTCCAACTCGGACCAACCCGAAATATAATATATATAAATATTGCTATTTTTTACAAGCCCTTTTTTTATAAGATTCGGTGAACACTGAACAACGGTTCAACCTTCCTCAATTGCTCATTCACTTCAGTTTTTCCCAAGTCCAAATCAAGAAAAAAAGTCTAACCCATAGGCCCAACACATATTACACCTTCTTTGGTTCTTCTAAGTCTCAACCCAAGTGTTTTTCACTTTTTCTTCGTCGAGCTCAGTTGCTCACGATTTCACAAGCCATAATTTCTTAAGGTCCCATACTCTGCTCGCCAGTTGCTCGCTTGTCCATTGCTCGCTCGCCTGCCACTAATTTAGCAGTCCTGTGTTGACCCTAGGACCAGACCGGACCTGTCGGTACGGTCCTCGGTCCCATGCTTGATAGGTCGGTCCATGATCCAAAAAATTGATGACCGATACTGTGTGGGTTAGTCCTCGGGTTGAGCATGGGACCTACCCAACTCGGGCCATGCTCACCCCTTATCTTGAACCGATCGGATCTAAGTCCGATCCGAACCTTCATTCGCAAAAAAAAAAAAATAGAGAGGTTTTCCAAAGTGTTTAAAAAAATGGACGGGCTCAGAGAAAAATTTTCCGGCCGTAATGAGCCCAAAACCGGCCCAAGAGGCACACACCGGGCGCGCCCATTCTGCAAGAGTCCGGCCCGATCTGGGCCCTACCAGCCTCAAACGAAACGAGTCCGGGTCCGGGTCAGAATACTCCAACCGTGAAACCAAGCAAAGGAGAGGGCAATTTTGGAAAAGCATACTCAGCACGCGAGAGAGGTGAATTACCAGAAGTGGCCCTCCCTTCCTTTGTCCCTTACCTCGCGAAATTTATCTCCTCTCTCTCTAACGAGATCTGCATCGCCATCGCGAGGGCCTGTCTGTGGAAGGAGGCCTCTGTCCGTTCCGTGTTCGTCATTGATTCGCTTTCGCCGCACGGCCGTCTCGATCCCAGCCGCGCTCGACCGATTCCGACCCGATTCTTTCGGAGAAGATGTACGGGTTCGAGGCCTTGACGTTCAACATCCACGGCGGCTACCTGGAGGCGATCGTGAGGGGCCACCGAGCGAGCCTCCTCACCGCCGCTGACTACAACAATCTCTGCCAATGCGAGACCCTGGACGACATCAAGATGCACCTTTCCGCCACCGAGTACGGTCCTTATCTCCAAAACGGTGCGTTCTTTTCTCTCCTTTTGTTTTTTTTCCTTCCTCGCCTGTGGATTGGTTTGGAGCTCGTCGTTTGTTGAGGATGACGTTGAGAGAGGGATGAAGTTAATCGAGGCGCCGAATTGTGGTCGGTCACTTGGATCGGGCGCCTGACTGGCGTCAGGAGTCTTTAGCATGGTGATGTCTTGGTACTTTGGTTGGATTGATGCTTGTTTTCTAATCGAATGAGATCATTTTCCCGTTCTCTCTAGTTCACGTGTCCTACACTGCATGCGAGATTGTTATTTAGTTGTGATTCGGCCAGGAGCTAATCGAATCACTGTTTGTTGGTTGCAACAGTATCTATTAACTCTCAGTTTCCCTGCAGCCTTTTCTAGCAGTAATTGGGATGTGTACTATTCTGATAGCTGAGGGAGTTGGAGCTCCCTTTTCCGCTGAGGAGCTCATGTATTGGTTGTGCTGTGTGATGCATGTTACCTGTTAAATGGAATTAGATATATAGAGGAAACATGCATGCGGTTGACAGTTGCAGCATTTTAAATAATTTAATGGCCAAAAAAGGATCCGAAGGCTGAAAGTTATAAGTGCTGCAGACTGTGGGACGGACTGGTATGAGTATTATTTCTTGGCACTCGTCACAACTTCAATAATTTTTGGTACTTCTTCGCAACAAGGGGTTAGAAGAAGACAGCTGGACTACTTCCTACGTTGTTGCCATTTTAAATTAGAGTGTGTTGGCCCAAGAAGATCACATTTAGCGGGACAAGACTTTGGTGTTACTGATGTTGATATTATTGTTGTAAAATGTGCTAACTAAATCACAAGTTATAACCTTTGTTGTTGTCTCTCAGAACCTTCACCATTGCATACGACAACTATTGTGGAGAAGTGCACACATAAACTGGTTGATGAATACAAGCAGATGCTTTGTCAAGCCACAGAACCATTGTCAACTTTCTTGGAATATATTACGTAAGATATCCCTACTCTTACTGCATGGCAACATAATTCTGTGTCGTGTGGTCCATATTTCTTGTTATGTCAAGGATTAAGCAAATAGATTGCATGTAGTTTTAATTGTTCAGTGTCATTTCGGCGTTCATTTTTCAAGCTTGGCTCTGTTGAAGTTTAGAAGTTTATGATTGACATGTAATTACATGGATGTAAGCTTCATGGCTTCTATTTCTGTTGACTTTTATTTGTCAGACCTTTTTTTTCCTACACAACAAGCTTTTCTGCTACTCTTTGCATTTGTCAGTGACTTAATTAAATGTAAACTTGAGATTCATGCAATGAACACTTGAAAACTATCTTATTGCAAGTGTGATACGCGTTTCGAGCAGTTGGTATGTAGTTTTTTAACTTGCAGTGGAAATCAATTAATATCACGGTGGAAAGCTGAAGCAAATACCAAGTGGCAAGTGTGTTGTAGTGGTCCTAGGGGTAGCTAGTGTTAGCTAGAGAGCTCCTGATTGAAGAGATTTTTATTTCTATTATGTTGCTGTCATAATTGGTACCTGCAACTGTGATTGGATTGTGATAATAACCAGCTGAAATTCCGTTTTGTCATCTCATATATCAGAATTATGCCACCTCTAGTGGTACAGAATTTAAATGCTTGCATCTACAGTTGGCTATCAATTTTTTCATTAGCATTGGGTTGGTTGAATTATTGTTATGGTAGGATAGACAATATGATTTTTGGACGTTTAAAGAAAGGAGAAATAATTAGTATGGCATTTTGGTGCCTTTGTTCCTCTATCTCTTGTAGGTATGGTCACATGATAGACAATGTTGTTTTGATTGTCACTGGAACCTTGCATGAAAGAGATGTTCAGGAGCTGCTGGAGAAATGCCACCCGTTGGGTATGTTTGACAGGTACCTTTCTCCACTCCACAACTTCAGTTTGCTAATCACTTAATTTTTTCCCCATTTTGATGATGAAGAAACACGCCTTAGGTAAATAAGTTCAGTGCCCTGTAAGTAAGTAACTCGCTAACCTCGTAGACATGGACTGAGTAATGTATGAGCCAAATCACAATTACTCTCAATGCTCAATAGGTCCTTTTTGTACTTTTTTCATCTTGTTGAAATTATTGTACTTCATTTGGCCCCTTCTTACCTTTTCTTTTGGCTTTTCAGTATTTGCTGTACTTAATTTGCCTCACTTATTATGCAGCATTGCAACACTGGCAGTGGCTCAAAATATGCGAGAACTTTACAGATTGGTTCTTGTTGACACACCTCTGGCTCCATATTTCTCTGAGTGCATCACGTCGGAGGTACCGATGGTTTGACTTAGCCATAGTTTCCTTTCTCTTCTTTATTTGCAGCTGACTTTCATTTATGATCTATCTTGTCATGGCAACTCAAACAATGCTTTACTGGTAGTGGATCAAAACTTATGTAGTGGATCAAAACTTATTTTAAGATCTATCTTGTCATGGCAACTCAAACAATGCTTTACTGGTAGTGGATCAAAACTTATTTTAATAGTTTTACTAGTGCCAATATAGAAATGTCTATCAGTTGCTCTTAAACTCTGAGGTTTTATGGGGGAAAAGAAAAAGCTTAAGGCTTTATATTGATTGGAAGTGTCCTGCATAAATTCAATATATAGAGTAGGTACTACTTTCAATTTCATCTCATTCTTTTTGTTTCACCCAGTCTTTTTGCAACATGTTTGTCATTTTTTCTCTCTAGGTTATCACCGTATTAAATGGATTGACAATGATTACGCACTCCTAGGAACTTTAGATTTTGGTTAGCTTCACCGTGACCAACCTCCCTATGAAAGTGAAAGTCATGCCTGGAGCTTGGATTGATGCTGGTTAGTGTTGGACGGTCAAAGAACTAGTAAAAATTTTTGTTTCTGTTTATATTCTTAAATTGTCCGATATGATGCTTTCTCGACTTATCAGCTGCATATCTGCCTTCGGATTGGTTAATCTCAGAAGTTTCATGTTATTATTTTTTGTAGGATTTGGATGACATGAACATTGAGATAATGAGAAACACTCTTTACAAGGCCTACCTCGAGGACTTCTACAGGTTTTGTCAGGTGCAACTAGCTGACTTCTTGGAGGAGATATGTTGTTTTCCCAGTCATATTACAATTAACATGTAATTGTTCTCTTTTTGAGTTTATGACTGCTTACATGTTTTATTCCTAAATAGAAACTTGGAGGTGCCACTGCAGAGATAATGTCTGATCTGCTTGCATTTGAGGCTGATAGAAGGGCTGTAAACATCACAATAAACAGGTGACATATGTGTTATTAGTGGTCTCAATTTGACCGTTTCCTTTACTTTCTCCCAATGACATCAAGCTTGAGCAACTTCCTGATGATGTAATTCGACTGCAGTATTGGCACTGAGCTCACCAGGGACGATCGGAAGAAGTTGTACTCTAATTTTGGTTTACTGTAAGATATCTGCGAACAATTTGTTGTTTTAAATGCATTATTTATATGCATGTTACAGTGGCAAGTAATTCCTGGTTATTTCCATCTGGTGATAGGTACCCTTATGGCCATGAAGAGCTTGCTGTTTGTGAGGATATTGATCAGGTAATTTCTAGCTTTCGGACATCAGCAGTGTTATATATTTCGGGAGTCCATTTCTTGTAGATGAGGTATATGATCATTCTACCATGGAATGGGACCGGTAGGATCTGGTGGTAGATAACCGTCTTTCCCTGACTGTCGCCCTTGTCATGTAGGACTATATATTTGGTGGTTTGCTCTATTTTAGTTCATCCAGAACTTGTTATATTAAGCCACTTTGCTTAAAAAATGGTTTATTTTGGCATTAATCGACATTAGAGATTCCTCTTCTGGCTTGTCTATGTAACCTGTTTCCAGCTTTATTTTTGGGTAAAGAGTTTCCAGCTTTGTTGTCTGTGACAAGTAAGTTTCCACTTAGCTAGCAAGTTTCTAGTAACCAACCAATGGGTCTTCTGGACCTTGTTCCAATGCAGCATGCTAGTGGTAAGCAAAATAAACATGGAAGTGGTGGCTATGTGTTACCAGCACAGCATCGTATTCTACCTATGAGCAGGTGTTCACTGCAATTGAAATTGTCTCGTGTGGTGTAAATTTGCAGGTTCGTGGTGTCATGGAGAAATATCCTCCATATCAGTCCATTTTCTCCAAGTTATCTTATGGAGAGAGTCAGTTGCTCGACAAAGCATTTTATGAAGAGGAAGTGAAAAGGCTGTGCCTAGCTTTTGAGCAGCAGGTTCACCTTTCTGCGCTGATTGATTGACAGCTAATTGTAGTTAAAGAGATTATGTTGTTTGGCGTGTTGTTTTTGTCGCATTTAACTGTTTTTCCTCTTTCTCTTACTGCAGTTCCATTATGGAGTGTTCTTCGCATATATGAGGTTAAGGGAGCAGGAGATAAGGAATCTCATGTGGATATCCGAATGTGTGGCTCAGAACCAGAAGTCGAGGGTCCACGACAGTGTTGTGTTCATATTTTAATTCGTTGGGGAAGCAATTCGGAAAGTTTTATGGGGGCTCTAGTGTGTTCTTTTGTAAATTTTCTTTCTGTGTCGCCTCTTACCCATGATTTTGAGCTGCAGAGCTTGGAAGGGAGCTTATTTAAAAGACAGATGAATCATCTTTGTCATTCTAGAGAACAGGACCTTGTAGATAGATGTACTGGTAATAAGTCTTGAATGCATTTGATTAGTTATGCGCTCGTCGTGTTGTGCTACTTCTTGTTTCTTTTTCTCCGAGTCTGCCTTTCTCCCCTTCGATCATAACTCGTCGTCCTCTTGGAAAGGAAATATTTCATTATGTCGTTGGATTACCGTATCTACAAAAGTGATGCTACTAGCAAGTAAACGATGTTAGCTGAATGTCTTGTGGGAGAGAGAGCCCAATGCTTGAGCCCTTAGGCTTGCTTTGTTCAATGCCTACCATTGTGAAATACGATGGTGTGCAATTCTGGGATCCTCTAATCGGAGCTGAATCAAATTGAATTGATATGGATTTGTAACGTGGAGTGATTCTCATTTCATCCTGACTCCTAAAACTCGTATGTAATGGGAGTCGGATAATAAGGTGGAGTGACAGAATGAAGATACATGTTTTCTTAGGTATTAAGTTGGCAAAAAAGGGAAAAGAGAATCTATTCGACCCACAATCGAATATATAACCCTTTATCAATGTAGAAAAGAATCATGTAGTTATCTTATGTATGATTTTGGAATAGCGATGAAACTGGTGATGGTATCACTGACCATCCGATTCCGATAGCACCCATTTTAAAAACGGTTTTTCGTTACCTTGAAAAACGATTTTTCGCTACCTTGAGACGGGTCGGTAATGCTTGTTGGATCTCTGTTCTCTCTGATTTCTTTAAACTAAACATTAAGTTGTATGTTTCCATGTTGTAATTTTTGTAACATTATCATGTGATTTTATTTGACGGGAAAATATCTGTAGATTTTTTAGAAGCATATAAAGTAAATCGGATATTACTCCATGAATTTTCTAGCACTTTACACGAAAAACCTTTCGCTTTTCTGCTAATGGAAAGATATGAACAGCATTACACGCAAAAGTCTCGGAAGCTTTGAGAATCGCTTTCAGCCGACGTCGGACGATCGGTCGGAATCCCCAATAACCGTGCACGCTAGGGTCTTCGGGCGGAGCTAAAAGATGGACCCGCCTCCAGCAACGAGCCGTAGCTCTTCTCCGGGAACGGCGTCGGCGGCGGCGGAGACGTCGATCGCCGACGTGGACGTCGACGCGCTGGCCCTCTGTGCGGATTACTTGACGCTGCAGGAGGTGTCGAACATGGCCATGTCCTGCAAGTTCCTCAAGCGCGTCGCTTATTCCGATTCCGTCTGGCACCGCCTGTATAGGTCAGCGGTGGCAGTGTCCTTTACTAGACAATCATGCGCATCCGTTTATGAATGCGATGAATCGACTATGCATGTATTAAAATTATATAAAATCCTAAAAACACAATGATAAGTGGAGAAAGTACAGTGTGCAGTTGAAGGTCGTCATTTGGGACTTCATCGGAGTTGCTGCAGATTTTTGTGCTATGACGGACTTGCTGGAAAGCTTCGTATGGGAGAGTTGAGTCTGTGGAACTAAAGCCACTGTCTCATCAGTTCCACTTAGCATTGCAGCCTAAGAAAATGGAGGGCTAGAATAAATGTCTGAAAAGCGATGTGTATTGAATTGGTATGGAGGAATCTCATGTTGTCTTATCATTGGAGCTTGTTTATAGTGATTGAAGATCTTGAAAGGAGACTTCTCTTCTTAGTATTCCTATTGGACTAAGTCGATTCATATTCAATTATCTGGCCGCTAACCGATGAAAATTGATGTACTGAGTGATGCTTTAAACCAATTTGGTAGGGAGAAGTGGCCTCGACAAGTGTCTGCCAGCTTTACAACGGGGGTTAGAAGAGCATATCTGGACAGACTTTCTGCACTGCAGCAGTTTAAATTTGTTGATCCCTTGGTTTTGGACTACTTTACAGAGGCTACATACAATGATATCTTATTCAATGACAACAATGTGGTTCTTGCCCGGGTATGATAGATCTGTTCTATTTGCTTTTATGGTGATTTTCCCAGCTCGCTTCCGTTTGAGTATCGCCTTCTTTTACACTTGTCTCCTAGTTTTAGCTTCCGTGACATCAGTCATAGTGTTGTCTAGTGTTGCCAACCTAATACAAAACAACAGCCTTAATAGTTTATGAATTAGTTGTCGCGGAGATTAATTTTATGTATCCAGTGTAATTCTTGAGCAAAGCAAGCTTGTAACATTTGCTGCATATGGTGTTGCATTCAGGGTCCAACCTTACGAATCATGAAGTTCGATAGCTCTCTTGGTCGATGGGAATCCGTTATTGCACTACGTGATCACAATGCAAGAGTTACATGTATGAGGTGAGACTTGTAGTATGGATTTACTTTCTGCTGTTGTCTAGAAGAGATTATGAAACTGGAGATTGGTTAGCTAATTAACATGCTACATGCTGCTAATATTTTGTAATATGATGCCATAACTGTCATTCTCAGGTATTATATATTTCTGGACAAATTATGTTAAAGGCAAGTGGGATTTAAAATGGGGATCATATAGTCAATGTCACTGTCTATGTGCAGTAAAAATTTCAAACTACAACTAATAAGTTCCATCTCAATGGGTGCACCTTCATAATGTCTCCTTTTGAATGAGCTTTCTCTTGAAGAGCAAATGATTCAGTCCTATTCTCTTTTTATGTTTTATTTTTCACGGTTTTTTGGGTCGATACTCAACAAGTTGCAGTTCACGCCTCAATGGAAAATATTGCTTCTTTGCAATGAAATTATCAACAAATGCCTAAACCCCCTCAATGGGGCTGGTTGCACGGATCCTGTTGTACCATTAACTTGTTCAGTATCAAATTTTCCATGATGAAAGTCTTCTCTCACAGTGTCTTCCCATGCCTTCCTGACTCCTTTTACCCTATTTCTCCATCTGAGAGTCATATCTTCTTACTAGAGCAAATAAAGTCCATTGTCTCATGTGTCCTGATTTATGTCAAATGAGTTTATGTAGAGCAATTGGAGCTATACTAATGTTTCCCCCGTAAGTTGTAGTTCTATGTTTTCTTGAATGTCCACACATCTACTGGAGCATTCTTTCTCCACTGTACTCAGTAAAATTCTGTGTCATAGATCATTGGGCCACTGCCTTAGTAATTGGAACTGGCGATACTCTAATGAGAAAATAAAACTTAAGAGAGGGTCTTGATTAGGTTAACAGCTAGAGGCAGTTCAGTTCTGGACCTGCTATTCTACCTGTCTCAGTTAGTGCATTCTGTTTATAGAATTTAAATGCAAATTACAGAATGTGGCTTATTGTGTATGAATCAGTTCAATGAATAGTAGGAATTGGGTGTCTCTATGTTTTAAAGTTCTCCACACTAATCGAATTAGCTTTTTCTTTCTTTCTTTTGGGTAGTTCACGTACATCTCTTGTTTCTAAATGTTAAAAAATGTGCCACTGTTTACTTTTCTATGAGATTTTTATTTTATTTTATTATTTAATTATGAATCCTTTGATTTGCAGACTTTTTCCCCTTGGTGAAATTTCTTCATCCCGAGGTGAGATGGGGACTCAGGAAAGTGCACTGGTGACATCAAGCTGTGATCGTTCCATTCGGCTGTGGTGGAAGGTACAGGATTAACTGGCACTTTTTGTGAAATCTGTTTGAATGAGGATTGAGCCTGTGGAGATTTGCAGCAGTAAATATTACTTCTGTTAAGGACTTTAAGTAGTGAAAAGCTTAAGTATTCCGTTCTCCTATTTGGCTTTAAGTTTTAAAGAAGATAATTTGTTGACATTTATTTATTTTGATTCAAAATTTAGGTTATGACCTGTACTAACTTAAAATTAGGAGTGAAGGCACCAGTAGTCCCGAACTTTTTCAATTTGTTTCATCTGGTCTCTAAACACTTTTTTGGCCAGTTGGGTTCGTGAACGATACACTGTCAGTTCAAATTAGTTCTTCCATTAAAAAAATAAATGGAACCACTAACATGTCCATTTAGTTGCTGTTAAGTGTCACGCTGGCATCCTATGTGGCATCTTATATGGAATTTAAGAATTTTTAGAAAATTACAATTAAAAAAAAAAACTTTTTTTTGAAGATTTCAGAAGACAAAAAATCTGAAAAGGAAAAAGATACTGGAATAAGCCAATGCGGAGGAGGATGGGAAAGTTTTACGTGCTCACTCTTGCCAGCCGATGGCAGCTATGGTGCCGCCACTCACAGCAGCAGTCCTAGACAATGACAAAGGTCACTCGACCTTCACTGGTGGCTGGGCAGCACCATCGTCACCACCCACTTAGTGCCTCCACCTTCATCCCTTACACCCTGGATCTGTGTCTCTCCCTTCCTCTCTGACTTCTGGTTTCTTTTCTTTTTCTCATTTTGGGCCCTTCAGCAATTAGTTTGGAGTAGCAAGATGATTTGGCGTTGACATGGATGTATATGGTTGACATGGCACTAATGTGGTCTTCTTTTGTCAGCATGATGTCCATTTATTTGTTGGTATATTGACTTATACAAAAGAACATATAGTTAAAGGACCCAACTGACTAAAAATAAAGTTCCAAGAACTATTGGCTGCTTTATCCCTAAAAGTTATGCACAGACTCTCATTCTAATTCTTGCTTTTTCAGGGTGCATGCCAACGGTGTTTTAGAGGTCACAGTGGCGCAGTTTTCACTCTGTCGGATAAATTAATAGGTGAGGGTAAGGGTCGAGTATTGGCAAGTGGAGGTGAGGATGGCACTGTCCGGCTTTGGTCCCTTTCAAGTGGGAAATGTGGACAACAAGCGTTAAAGACCACATTTTATGGGCATGAGAAGCCAGTCAGATTTATTTCAGTTGCTGGGTATGTCTGTTTCTTGAAGAACTCTACTGTGGCATCTCTTCTATTTTTGGTGCTTTTGAGAAGTTTTAAGGAAGTTTTGGTCCCTGGCTTGTACATTCTCTTTTTAAATGAGATGATATCTAGGTATGACATCAAGGGAACATTTTTAATTCGTCGAAGCTGGTAAATTTTTAGCCATCACTGTGTGTTCTTTTTCTGAGATTGCCTCATATGAGGACACAACTTCGAATTTCAGCCCATCATGTCCTTGGTTCCGCGTCTGTAAGCTAATTTTGCTTAGGGCATAGTAAGACAAAGCTTCGCATCACCAAATTTTGGGCACTTGCATCCTCTAATGCCGTGCGCTGTGAATTACTAGTGATATGTTACAATCTTAGTACTCAAGATATTTCTTAAATTCTTATCCTCAAGTTTTTACCTTTTCCTCTGCCCTTTAATTTAATCTACATCCAGATTAGAGAGTCAAGTTTTCTCACTGCAGCTTATAGAATTCATCATTCACTTGTACAAACCACATCAGAGCGAGAATCTCTCATCCTATTCAAAGGCATCAAATATAGTAATGTAATGTCTATCACATCTTGTTTGGAATACTCACATCCGATAGAGTCTTCCCTCCACTTATATCATTCTGTGCACCTGTTAGAAGCCTCCTACTTTGGAAAATCTAGAATTACATTACTGGTTTGTAGGATCACTAAGATTCAGTTAATGCCCCGGTAATTCTCACGAGATGTAGAAGTCAAAATCCTTGAGTAGTAATACCTCGGATTTCCTATTTGCTCTGTCGATTGTCACCGTCAATTCTGCATTACCGACCACAAGCTCCTTATCATGTTCCAAAGTTTCTCGATAATATGGAGTTTTCAAGTTGTCATTTGGTTGTGTTTCATTTCTTAATGGTGTGAAGTCCTTGCACCTGGCATGCTGATATGACCATATGTTTTTATTTTCCTTCCAGGCACAGTACTTCTCTTTTGGTGTCTATTTCAAGCGATTCTAAGGTACTTCTATCTTATCTCTTGAGTCTAGGCGTCTAGACTGCATACTGATGTAAATTCAAAAAATTGGTCTATGCACATCGTCTGACGATCATGATGTTAGCGAAACTAATTTTTTTTAAGAAAACTTGCTCCACTACAATTAAATACAGGCACAATGACTGCATTCAAAACTCTTTATTCTCATTCTATCTTCGCTAATTTCTCTTTCTTGGATCCATTGGTAACTTCCTTCAAGCACCATCACTAGATAAGCTCGAGGTAAAAATTAAGAGAGAGAATCCAACCGAGGGACTCTTCTTATTAAGGAGCGTATAGATCAGAAGAAGCAACATCATGTGAATAGGCTGCATAAGTCTTAAGCATGTCTTCTGGCAAAAAGCAGGAACCTTTAGAATAAGCTGAATTTCCCGATACCAGTATGGACTTCTTTTCCTTTGAATGGATTTATTGCGATTATTTTGTTCTCCAGGAATGACTCGGATTATTCATTACATCACCGACAATGTTGGTTCTTATTGGGTTATTGTCGTATCTTAACCTGATAGATGATGTTGATTTTTATGTTAGATTACAGTTTGGGATGCTAATGCATCATCTGCTGTTCGTTCGCCATGCTGCGTTGGAATGGCTTCTGTTTCTGGTGCGCCTGTAAAAATGAAGTGCCATGAATCACTGCTTTATGTGGCTGCTGGTTCCCATGTCAACGTTATAGACTTAAGGACAATGCAAAGAATTAGCACTCCAGCAACTTCCCGGACAAGCTTGTATTCATTTGAAATTTTTCCTTCGAAGTCATTAATCTGTACCGGTGAGACTGGCCGGTAAGTTTTTCTCGTGGTAGTAGATAATTTTTAATGAGCTACACTTTATTTGTATTGTGTAGGATCATCCACACTGCAGGAGCATGCTGCAGTTGTTTCCTCTGATCCAATAATTTCCGAATAATAAGCAATCTTCATTTGTTTATTTTGATGATGAGCTGCATGTTCATTTATGGGATATGGGAAGCTAAACCAACCGGACAACCTCAGATCAATTAGAATGAAAACAGGTGCAGTACATTGGGGTTGTTGGGCAGACAGTACTTTCATTCCTCTTGAGAGTAAACAGAGCATGCAAGACAAAGTCATTGACATTTGTGATGCAAATTCTTTTACATCCATTGAGTGCACCTGTGGAAAAAATGTCACTTGTCTTGACGTTGTCTTCCAATGAGTTGCACGGGGACTTGGGGCTCATGTTTTTGTTGGTGAGAAAAAAGTGTGATATGGTTACAAGAGCAGTTTTTCCTTCATATCTATAGATGGTTACCTTCTCTAATGGAATAGGAGACACTGAACAAGAAAAAAGTTGTTCGATGAACACGTGCATCCTTATGTCATAGTTGGATATAATAACTTCAATAATAGTTGGAGCAATTCTGATGTTCTTCCAATTTAACAGCCCGAGCTCTCTCTGTCTCTCTCTCTCTCTGTCTCTGTCTCTGTCTCTGTCTCTGTCTCTTTCTCTTTTGGGTTTTTGGTTCCTGGGGAGTGGGGGGAAGGTTGTTGTTTGGTTGTGGTGGGGTTGTTTCGCATGGGCTGGGCCATTAGCTGCAGTGACGGACCTGACAGTTTATTTTTGAAACGGTGGGTAATAAACTGGGAACAAACAGTCAAAGTGAAACATGGAGTAGGGGATTCAATAATACCCTTCATATACAATTTTTTTCTGTTTAAAGTTTGTTTTCAAAGTGATAATTTTAGTGCTCTGAGTGCAAGATTTTTGTGATGTTGCAGGGCGTTGCTTTGGGATGTCAGAAAGAACCAGGGCCAAAGTAAATTGGTGCCGATAGCTGAGCTGGATGGGCATTCAGGTCCTGTGGCACATTTGCATATGGATTCATACAAAATAGTTACAGGAAGCACAGAAGACAATTATGTTCAGGTTTGGGAAGCTGACACTGGTAATCAAGCGAACTCCTTGATTTGTTGTAGCCCGGAAGAAGTGGGTGGCACCTTTGGATGTTCGGCCATTGCTGTAGATGGTTGCCGAATTGTTACAGCTGCTTCTGGCCTTGAAGGTGGAGCCGTGCGCATCAGGGACTTCACATTTGCAACCCAGCCATTGTTACAATACGAGGATAAGCACAAATCAAAATTTTGGCAACCAAATTCCTATGTGGATGATGATGTCTGAAGCAGTGATGTCCTATAAGTGTATATAGATACCTATATGTGGAATGCTCCCGTGGAAATGAAAATATAGTGAACTGTTAATGTGTCTTCTCCTGCATTATTGCGTAATCAGTTGCACGTCCTTCTGCTTCATAAATAAGGAAAAATGAATTTTCGAATTCTGTATTTCCCCGCCACATCGGGTAACTTGATAATCTGTGCTTCTATGCCCATCGATGTACTTGACACCATGTACACCAAGAACATGGTTTTCCACATACTCTAAATTTTGATTCATATATGTAGACAACAAATGTTTCTGGTCAATCAGATGGCTGTATGGTGAGAGGAAGTCATGACTGTGCTTGGCTCCTCTCTTATAAATTATGACTTTTAGTGTAGGATGGATCCTGATTCATTTCTGGAGACCACTATCATCCAGAGAAATGGGAAGCTTTTATTCAATATCGACAGGAAATTCTTAAACATCCCATTTTGGTGAGAAAATTCTTTACATCAGATCCAAGCCAAAAGCAAAAAAGTATCTGCTAACTTCTTGGCTGACTATCAAAACTGGTCCTCTTGATGGGTTTCTTCGAATTTCACAGAATAAACTGAAGGTCTCTTTCTTGTAACTGCACATCATCCCTGTTTGAAGAGCAGATAAAGGGGACGTCCCCTATTGTATCGCAGAAGATCTCCGTGAATTCATCGTTACTTCCCTGCAAAGGTTGGTTTTTACCCTCTTCCCCATCTGTGTCATCGTCGGAGATAGTTGTATTCTTCTTGACCAATTCTCTAAACACCGAAGACCTGAGGAGTAGGCCAAGTGCTGTCGGAGAAGATGTAGACTTAGTGCATGAGCTGACAGGTACTTTACTGTCAAAGGTATCTTGCTTTCGAAGGATATTGGCTAAATCCTCTTCTGTAAAATGACTAGCCAGGAAGAATGAGGGCTTAGTCTCCTCTCCAGGGATGTAGTTGGCTGCTGATAGTGCCATTGGAGAATCTGTGAAGATCTGTTGTTCGGGTAAGAGGAGTGATGCACCATTTGTTCCAGGCTTCAACCATCTGATGTAAGTACTCAAGTCAAAATTGGTCACGGCATTGATCCCTCTATATTTGATTGCAGCAATGTCGTAGGCACGGGCTGCTTCCTCTTGAGTACCTTCATGATTAATATAATACACTTGAGAGAGAACTCAAGTTTGCGTTTACACACTGTCCTTCTACAACTGCTTGATTTTGGGTTCTATCTGAAGAAAGCTTCAAATGATTTTTTTTTTCTTTTTCCTTTATCCTGTGCAAGCAATAAGATTGGCTGTAGTTTAACTTACTGTAAGTGCCAAGATAGAGATACTTGTTTCCGAAGACTCTCCCAATTCTTGCTTCCCATTTACCATTGTGATGGTGTCTGCACATTTTATCATCATTTGCAGCTTTAGCAAATCCATTTCTGTTGCTATTATCTCTTTGAAATGATTTGTTTGTTGTATTTCAGAATTTACCTGGCAACTCCTCTATACTTGGATACGCCTCTTGAGAAGCCACTGCTCTTTCTGCGGAAAAAGGAGATCAACATTATGTCAACTAGGCAAAGTATGAAACACAATGGCATCCTTCATGGATTAATCTGAACATGTGCCGACATATACCTTCTTAAAGAGGCCAAGTATTCCTCTTTTGTTACAGTTTGCATAATCACGATCTCCTTCTCATAATCTGATATCTGCCAAAGGTATCTTGATGTTAGATAATATGCATCTTCCTGAAGGAAGAATCTAAGAAGAAAAGGCGGTTCTCTATTGATTCAAAAGCATGTTTTGTACCGGAAAATTGGTGAAGGTCGATGTTCCCCAATACTTGAGTGCAGCCATATCATAAGCTCTTGCTGCTGCTTCTTCTTCATCATAAGCTCCTGAGATATTGATAAGAGAGAGGTAAAAATTCAGTCTCTTTTTGTTGCCTGAGAAGAATTGCGGTGGAATAGAATAGTTTCTTTCGGGATAGCTTGGACTCACCTAGATAAACTGTTCGGCCCCAACAAATTAAAGAGGAATCCGACAGCCATGCAAATTCAATAAAACAAGATCACGGGTTGAGAAAAGGTAATGATCCAGACGACTAATTCAATACTTGAAAGGAAAACAAGAAAAGGAGAGAGAGACTAGACATACCTTGCTTCCCTTTCTTCTTTTGCGTTACGTTCCAAGAGAGCTTGTCCCACAGGTGGGCTTCATACCTACCAGTCCATCTATGCCTGTCATTTGTGTTCCATGTCCACTCAACTTAGCGATTTACACAATCTAGCCGTCAGGAAAAAGAAATAGTGAATTCAAACAGCTGATTTTGTTTTTTTTTTTTTTGTAAGGAACAGCTGAATTTATTCGAACCTGCTAACACCACGAAATCTTGAACTTCTCTTCGGGGTTGCAGCGGCAGCGGCAGATATTTGATCTCCTAATTGCTGTGGTTGACTTTGGTCAGCATCACTGCTGAGGTTGACCGAGGACGGGTCTCTGCGACGTCTTTTGATACACCTGACAACGGGTGGTACGCCATCATCCGCGCGCATGTGGTGCCTTCCTGTGTTCTCTTCTTTCTTTACTGGGGTCAACATTTCCATTGTTTCTCTCGTTTCTCTGTGATTCTTCCCTTGTTGCAGTTGCTTTTGAACTTTCCTTGGCTGAATGACCTGAAAGAGCGCATGCGGTCGTGACAGCTAATATATGCAATGGTTCTTTTTGGTGTTATTACGATTTGTCTGGGGTGTTTCAACTGTTTATCAAGTAGAAAACAAGTCCAGAGATGATTACGAAGCAATGAGAGACAAGATTCAGTGTCCATACCCGGTCTTATACCACAAAGACCTAAGAACCAGGGTGTCGTTGTTTGGTGCCTGGCCTTATGCTGCGGATCGGTTGCCCAAAAACAATACAATGCTAACCAAAATGGCTAGGCAAAGTCCTTTTAACTTCAGCATATATTGTATATTTTTTTTTTCAGCTCCTCGCTTTTTGTAATATACGGCATGGAGTGTTACATGCTTTGATGAAAAATCAGGGTTGAACGCACCAGATACATGCGTAACCGTTAGACCTGGACTCGTATATTAGGTGCAAAAACATTGTACGCACTGTGTTCAATCTCTTGACACGGTTAGGAGTTAAATATTCTTGTCTGGCATTGTGTTCTAGCAATTCAAATTATGATCAATCCGCACTATTATCAGATATGAATTCTGCTTTGCCGTTTCATGTTCATGCAAGAGCAAGACTTAGGTGCACAAATCAACTGGGTGAATAAACCAGTTAGTATTCTCCAAGTCTTTGCTGATCATAAGGTAACAAGTTCGGAAGGACATGAAAAGCGACAGAGAAAGGAAAGCCTACAAAAAGCAGGGGAACACGGACTAACAAGATGTCGAATGTTAGAATGTTCAATCGACAGAGACGCAGTCCCACCCTATAAAACTACTTCTTTTGGCGCTTTAGGGATAAGAAGACTCCGCAAAATGCTTTTACGGCATTTTGTTCCGTTCGACGAGTTCCAGGATGGTTCACCGCATTTGCCGCAAGTCTTCTAAGCAACTTAACGTATCGTGTGAAGTCTTAACAGTTTCCGGGTTCTCTCATAGGACTCATCGTCTAGTTGGGTTAGCTTTCACTTTCAGTTCGGGTTCGACGTTTGCGAGGTTTCAAAAGATACTCGTCATATGGCATCCAAAATGAGGAAAGAGCGTTCTTGTCTCCAGGGAGCTCTGAAATTGGAAGCGACGTCTCCTAAGTCCCCAAGTTAAGTACCTGATGATTTCACCAAGAATCTTCCCGCGATCTTCGCTCTTGAATCCATCGACCTATATTCGAGAAATGTGCTCTTAATATTTGGCAAAGAGAGATCATAATGATGACCCCAGCTCCAGGAAAAATCATCAGCGGAGACTATATGAGAACTATTAGAGGGCCATTGAGCAACAGCATGACGTTATCATGAACAGGCCGGTTTAGGAAATGGCAGGTTTCCTGCACTAAGATCGGTTCGAGCAACCGCATTGTTATTCAGCACCTATGGACCCTAACTCAAATTAGTCCAGCCGAAATGGACCCTAACTCGAACATGTCCACTTAGATCCTGATCAAAAGCACATGCATCGGTCCCAAGTGCATAGAGGTTGGCCCCAAGGTTCAAGCCTAGGCCTTGATAGACTCGGGTACGAGCACTAGTGTCTCAACTCACATCCTTGATAGATCAGGGCTTGGTCGCAAGGGACCCAAGTACAGTCACTAGGATACCGGGCCTAACCTCAGTGGATTCAGGCTCGGGTGTTAGGGACTTGAGCACAAACTTTGGGGTCTTAGGCCCCGCCTCAATGGGCTGAAGCTTAGACATGGGGAATTTGGACACTAACATTGAGGTCTTGGGCTGGACCTCGATAAATCTAGGCTTGGGTGTTGGAGACCCAAACATGGGCACAGGAGACTTTGGGACAAACATGAGGTATCGAGCTTTAACCTTGATGGACTCAGGCTTAGATGCATGCGATTCAAGCACCGACAATGGGCACCTAAGCCCGAGCACCAAGGACCCAAGCCCAAGTGTCAAGACTAGGCATGGGTATAGGGGTCCCACACTTAGCCTTCATGGATTTGGGCCTACGTGTTCGGGCATGGGCACTGGGGTCTTGGACCTAGCCTTGATGGGTATGGGCGTTGATGTCGAGGACTCGGATACTAGCACTGGGGTTTTGGACCCAGGCCTAATGGATCATTGCTCAAGCGTTGGGGACTGGAAAACGAGTGCTTGGATTTTCATACTCAAGTATATAATTCCTAATCCAAGCATCAACAGTCATATTTTTTAAGTATAGGCTTTTTATTGAATAGAAAAATATTTTACGTTGATTCATAAGCGATCCACGTGTCGAGAAGCGAAAGAAAAAAATATTTTCGACGTAACAAATGAAGTCGAAAGTAAGGTTTTATAATCTCATTTATTTAACTTAATATGATGGCACTCTTTATTGACTTTGCACGTTAACCAAGTCGGTGGGTCTTTTCCAACCTCCATGACTGTTTTGAGGTGGATTTGGATCGACTGACTAGCTGATTGTCCCATCCTAGTCATTCGATCTTGATTGAACGGCTGGGATTCAAATTTTTGAATTTTGGCTCAAATTCTTTTTTTCTTTTGTGTAATCACAGCCGTCCGATTCAAATCCAATGGCTGTAGTGCTATTATGCCACCCCTGCTAATGGCAGGGGATCCAAATCCGAGCGGATGATTTGACTTTTAACTCTTTTAACTCTTTTTTTATTGTGAACTCAACATAATTTTTTAAGAAATTAGCATTTATCATCATCCTCAGATGTTGTCTTAATTTAATTAATATACACATTTTGATGTCAATTTTTGTTTTTTGACGGAAGATACAAAAGTGGTTGTCCACAATGGGCTTCAAGCCCATTAAAGCCCGGTTGGAGCCCAATTGGGACAAGTAGAGAAGCAGAATTCCGCCAGCTATGTGCCGCCATGGAATCGAGTTTAATGAATTGGAAAGTTACACAAACAATTCTCCTAAACCATGGAGTAACATATTCTTAGAGAAAACTACAGTGACTCATCTATTAGTGACACAGAAAAAAAATGTCAATAGTGACATTAGTTTATCAATAAAATTGTTACAATTTGATAAACATGGCCATGAGAATTTTCATAATTTTTCCCAACAATGCTAAACGCCGCCGTAGTGAAACGTGATCCGACCGCTCCTGCTCCTCCCGCGGTGGCGCCACTGCCTAAAGTGCGCACTACGCACCCTTCGCTCTCTTCCTCCTTTACCGTATAAAACCCTGCCTCTCTATCTCTCTGTCTGCTGCTTCTCTCGCACTTCTTGTACTCCACCCCCGGAGCTTTGAACAGAGCTGCGACGCGATGACGGACGGTCACCTCTTCAACAACATCTCCCTCGGAGGCCGTGGAGGCTCTGTAAGTTCCCCCGATCCCCGTCCGTTCCGTTCTCAATCGTCCTTCTTTCGAGGCCTCTCTGGCTCCTTTCCTTGGGCCGGGTGGCGGAGTCGCGGCGATTCTTGGGACTTCGGAGTCGTGGTCCCTCTGCGTTCGGTTGCCATTCGTTGTCACGAAACCGTAGCTTGCTCGGATTGAGAAGAGTAGTGTCTTGTGCCGCCGCATTTGGGGGCTGGTGGCCGCAAACGAAGGAATGATTGCGACTTCTGGGATCGTTGCTGTTGTCCCTTGCCGCCAGCGAAAGATTAATTGATAGTGTTTTAGATTTTTTTTGTTTAAGATGGTCCGTTCAAGTTGAGTTTTGGTTCGCCCTGTTGGGGTTTCGGTCGCTCGAAGGATATTGGTAGGAAGTGTCTCATCTTCGTGTATTCGCTCGTGTAAAAAACCCTAGTCCAGGCCCTTGCCTTGCGGTCGTGTTGAATTCTGTTGCGATCCTGGTTTCTGAAGCTGTCCTGAATTCTTTGCCTCGTCCAAAGAAAAGTTGGCGGAGCAAGAGCTGCTTTTATGTTTTTACCCAGTTGTGAAGCCCTTGGTCCTTCATTGAGGTTTTGATTTGCATTGCAGAACCCTGGACAGATAAAGATTTTTTCAGGAGGTATTTCATGGAGGAGACAAGGAGGCGGCAAAGCAGTTGAAGTTGACAAATCTGACATTGTCGGGGTGACCTGGATGAAGGTGCCAAGGACAAATCAATTAGGTGTTCGAACCAAAGATGGTTTATATTATAAGTTCACTGGATTCCGAGACCAGGTATCATTGTATTTCTTCTTTTTGATATTATTCATGCAAGCTTGTAAAACCTGGAAATGAACCGGCATAAGTGAGAACTCCTTTTGCAGGACGTTACTAGTTTGACCAATTATTTTCAAACTACCTGTGGGTTAACTCCGGAGGAGAAACAGCTTTCAGTGAGTGGCCGTAATTGGGGAGAAGTTGATTTGAGTGGTCAGTGATCTCCTCTTTCCTTATTTTAAAGAGATGTTTATGATGGTGCCCACTTGATAAAATTGCAATTGCTCCATTGTTTATTTGTATGTCATTTACCAATGATCAGCGTCTCCTCTTTTTGTATGATAGGCCCTAATGTAGGTTAATTGCAATGTTGAGATGTCTCAATGATAAACATGATTGAGCAAATTTCCAACTTTGTCAGTTTTTCTTATCTATGAGGGAATAGACAACATGGCATCTGTGGTTCTACGGTTTTCCCGTTTAAGCTTACCTTAGGACCTCTAAGATTGTCTTCTGGGTGTATATACACTGTTTATATACATCGATAGTCAAGACTCCATGATGTTAATCACACTATCTGAAACTGAGATTTTTTAAAAGAAACATATTAATAAAGAAGCGTATATCTCATTGATATTGTCTTACAAATAGGCATAATCTAACCTTTGTTTCTCCTTCCTCTTTTATAGGTTCTCATTTTTTATGGAAATGTTTTATTTGATGAGAAACTCTGGTTTCCTTTTGGTGTTGCGCTGTCGTTTCACCTTTGCCTTTTTTCTAATAAAGGTTGAAGCTTTGTAAAGAATGTAATGACAAAGAGAAAGGCAGCTAAACAGTATGTGGATCATGAACTTTAAAAGTTTCTGCTAATTGTCTTTTTCATGACATCAATGCGAAACTGCCGTGTGAGTTTATTATGATTTGGTTGATTTTCTCTGAATCCAGCTGTGTCAGTTGAGGCCATTTGATATGTCATCTTTTAATCAATGCATCTTTGAGGTTTTGAATGCTACTTTGTGATTTTGTTACAAGTTGATTTATCTACTGTATCCAAGACAAGAAAATCTCTTTTGTTTGATGAATGACTGTTATAATGTCACTGGCCATTAGCAGGTAATATGCTGACATTTCTCGTGGGCTCAAGACAAGCATTTGAGGTGTCTTTGGCAGATGTCTCGCAAACACAGCTTCAAGGAAAGAATGATGTCATTTTGGAGTTTCATGTAGATGACACAACTGGGGCTAATGAGGTCCGCTTGCTGATTTTATGGTTTGAGTTACGCTCCTGCTGGAGTTTTATTTAACTGAGACAATGTGTCTTGAGACTACAGAAGGACTCTGTGATGGAAATTACATTTCATGTGCCCAATTCCAACACCCAATTCGTTGGTGATGAAAATCGTCCTCCCGCTCAGGTTAGTTTATTCTTGATTCATAGAAGAGCATATTGAGTTTAATGACCTTTGTTGCTATTCAGTAGTTGACTTCATCATGATTTGCTGCCTCGCGGTGTTAGGTTTTTCGTGACAGAATCATGTCAGTGGCAGATGTTGGTGCTGGAGGTGAAGATGCTGTTGTTACATTTGAGGGAATTGCCATTCTTACTCCAAGGTGTAGTGCAGTTCAAACTACAGAATTTGAAATCTCTTCTTGAACATGTTACTGATACATGCCATAAGCTGGCTTCTTTTGTATAAGTTTAAACATCTGGCTAATGGAGTTTTTAAAACTTACAGGGGTCGCTACAGTGTGGAACTTCATCTGTCATTTTTGCGACTTCAAGGACAGGCAAATGACTTTAAAATTCAGTACAGCAGCGTTGTTCGCTTATTTTTGCTACCAAAGGTATGTAGAGGAATTGTGCTGATTCTGCAACAGTTTATACATGTTCTTCTAATGAATAATTTCTTGATAGCATGGTTGCACAATAATTTATTTGAAAGCAATAGGCTTAAAATTGTTCACCATGTTCCTCTCCAAGAAACAATGGATCGATAAGGTAATATCATATCACTTGGTACTCACAACAGACTTTTCTTTTTTTGGTTCAGTCGAACCAACCGCATACATTTGTTGTCATCACTCTTGATCCACCAATTCGCAAAGGGCAAACCTTGTATCCGCACATTGTGATGCAGGTACTTAATAGTTGAATTAATCAGCAGCTTGATTGTTGTAAATTTTCATGCAAATGATGTGGGTTGTTTGCTTATGTTCGAAGTTTGAAACCGACTTTGTGGTTCAAAGCACATTGTCTATGAATGATGATTTATTCAACACCAAGTACAAGGACAAGCTGGAAACATCTTATAAGGTACTAGCTCATTACTTTGTAGATCAGGTTATATTACAATCTCTAGATAACTTTTGGGATTATCTTTCCAATTCTTTCTCGTGTCTGTGGTCCATTTCACATGTATATTGTTGGTTCACAGGGACTCATTCATGAAGTGTTCACCACCATCTTGCGTGGTTTATCTGGTGCCAAAGTCACGAAACCAGGAAAGTTCCGTAGTTCTCAAGATGGTTATGCGGTAAAATCATCACTGAAAGCTGAAGATGGAGTCCTGTACCCACTTGAGAAGAGCTTCTTCTTTTTACCCAAGCCCCCTACCTTGATCCTTCACGAGGAGGTGTGCTTCAATGAACTTTGTGCATTATTTTGATTGAATTCATGGTGCCACAATCAACATGGATGCAAGTATTACTCTTATGGATCTACTTCCCTTCTGATTTCTTTTACTTTTTCTTTCTTCATAGATTGACTATGTGGAATTTGAGAGGCATGCTGCTGGGGGCTCGAATATGCACTATTTTGATCTTTTAGTGAGATTGAAAACTGAACAAGAACATCTCTTTCGGAATATCCAGAGGAATGAATACCATAATCTTTTTAACTTCATCAGGTGCGGATGAGAACGTCTTTTATTTTCTGGAGCCTTTTCTGGATGAGTTTGTGTCTTGATTGTCTTAAACATGCAGTGGGAAGGGGTTGAAGATCATGAATTTGGGAGAACAGGCCACTGATGGAGTAGCACGCGTTCTTCAGGATGATGACGATGATGCTGTCGATCCCCATCTTGAGCGCATCAGGAACGAAGCTGGTGGAGATGAAAGTGATGAAGAGGTGGGTTGTCTTTTTCTTTTTTAATGGATCTGGCCTGATTGGGATGCTAATCTCGTAGGGTAATATCTGTCGTTTCCCGCATTCCTCGTTGGGTGCATATATCTGCCTAAATTATACTGAGATTCTGTTTAATGCTAAGGAAATTTCTATGCCACTTGAAATTTTTTGTTCATATGCTGATGGATATGAATCTTCATGTGGTTCTTTTTTGTCTATGTTCCTATTAATATTGTTTCTATTAGATGTTAAAATTTCTTGATATTGTACTTTCTGCAGGATGAAGATTTTGTCATTGATAAGGATGATGGAGGATCTCCTACTGATGATTCTGGAGATGAAGAGTCCGATGCCAGTGAAAGTGGAGATGAGAAGGAGGCAAGACTTTCTGTCCATACAGTGTTATAGTCACAGAGATCATGTAGTTGTATTTTTAACAACATTTTTCTTAATTTCAGAAGTATGGGAAGAAGGAATCTCGAAAAGAAGTTAAAGCATCATCGAGCAAGAAGAAAGCAAAAGCTGGAGATGAAGAGGGGTCAAAGAAGAAGAAACAGAAGAAGAAAGATCCCAATGCACCAAAAAAGGCTATGTCTGGTTATAACTTTTTCTTGCAGATGGAAAGCGAGGTTTGTTTAATGCCTTACATTATGATGTTATTAATTACCACTGGATGGTTTGTATGATTCCGTTTAACTATGGCCTATAAGGGAATAGAGCTAAGGTGAATGGCTGCCCTATTTCGTTCAGAAAAATAGTGCTAATTTGTTTGCAAAATTGGAACTGTGCAAGATGGACTAGAGGATGCTTCAGTGGACGTTTCATTTTCTTTCCATATTTTGCTTACTAATTCGAAAAATGTTTAACCTCCTCATAGTCTCTCTCTCTCTCTCTCTCACACACACACACACACATAGAATTTGCAACTAACATAGTCGATGTTGCAGAAAATGAAGAGAAGTAATCCTGGGCTTTCCTTTGGGGATGTATCAAGGGAAATTGCAGATAAGTGGAGGGGCATGTCGGGTATGTGTTAGTACTGCTTCTTATAGGTCACAATTGCTCTCAAGGTGATCCTGATTTGGCAACAGCAAATGATTCTTTTTTTTTTCCTTAAAATTGCAGAGGAGGAGAAAAAGCCATATGTAGCAAAAGCCGCTGCAGATAAAAAACGTTACCAAGAAGAGTTAAGCGGTTATAAGAATACTTCTCAAGCAATGAATGTAGATTCAGACTGATGAGCGGAACTGGAGCACTCCCTTGAGTTCACGGCACTGGTATTTTCTTTCACATGTAGCCTGTAGCCCTTATAAGATGGAACAAATTGTACCAGCCGTTATGATGGATGTGGTCCGTCATAGCCTGCTGAAGTGAATTTCTACTGAAACGAGATCCATATGTTGTAAATTTTATGCGGCCCTGGTAGCCAGTAAGTCTGAGGAACGATCATTTGGTGCTCAAGGGTTGCCATGTATGGCTTATGCATTAATCTTATTCTCGGCCATGAGCCCTTTTCTACATAGATTGTATATCAATTAAGTGTCCCTTCTTTTGTCCTTTTTGTTTACGAACACATCTGAGGCCTTATAAGCACCCGACTGAACGGCTTCGAGCTTCGACTGTTTTACATTAATTGTGGCAATCTCCCGGTCCAGCCAGGTCGGCTATCCGATGCATATTGAGAAGTGACTGAAGCAACGCAAGCTTGGGTGAATGAATATATTGGCCAAGGACGAAGAAATCTTATCTGGTGACAGCCTCAATAGAACAAATTCTAGGAAGTCATGCCTAGTCTTCGCATCGTGGAGGCCTGTATGCCCTTGCCGATTGAATTGCCGTAGGACCTTCAAGATCACGAGTGTCTCCTCCTCTTTGAGCACTTGTGCCGCGAACATAAAGTCGAGCATGTGGCGATTTGGACCTCTCGTGAGCGGGAATGTCAGGATTGATGTCCAAGGGATCCGCTTTACGTTTTCATGTAAGGACAGGATGCGCCATGACCTAAAGAGGCGCGTCTCTGCGTAATGGGAAGAAGTCACATTATTAAAGCAAATTCCTCTGCACACTTATTCCCCAACTTTTGACTAAATTTAGCATAAAATTCTTCCTTACCATGGCTATTGTATTCCTTGGCACTTCTATTACTTCTCTAGCAATTCACTTCTTTATTCCTCCTACCCAAAGTACCCAAAGACTCACCACGTAGCGTTCTTGTATCGCAATTCCTTAAACCTCATTTGCTTAGTTCAAAAGAGCAAAAGGGTCCCATATCTAAAAGGCCTAGCTATAACTAGAACGGATTTATTCTCTGCCGACTCGATTATAATCTATTGCTGGTTTTCTCTTCTTGAATAAAATAAAGGATTACAAAGATACTTTATTGAAAAATGCGAAAACCAAAGATTGCTCCAAAATCTATAGAAAGATTAAAGCCTACTGGTCAAGGGTTTAGAGTTGTGTCAGCCTAGTGGAACTCTTCATTTAGTGGACAAATGAGCAACCAGAAACCAAAAGGATTGTCGGTAGTTTACACGTAGTCGTGACAAACAGATGCATTAGGAGAAAGCTGCTTCCAACAGTACTAAAAGGGCAAAGTGCAACAATCATAAACGCGAAAAACGAATTGCAGCTTGTTTCATCCTTGCCAAATTGATTGGTATTTTAAAGTAAGGTCATTCTGGTTTTTGGGGGCAGGCTGTTTGCAGAAAGCTTTAACTGAAGCTTCTATAAAGACAACCCAACATCAACTTTCAAGATTTGTACAAACCAACAGATACAGCACACAAGCCCTTCTGCTTTCCAGCAATTTGTACAGTTGTAATATCATTTTCTCCAAAAGTTCCTTCTTCAGGCGCCGGCTACAATGATTACCTTGACCGATTTCTACCATGCCGTGGCAGCTACTGTCCCTCTATACGTCGCTATGTTTCTGGCATTTGTATCGATTCGTTTTTGGAAGCTGTTTACGCCTGACCAATGCGATGGAATAAATAAGTTCGTGGCGAAATTTTCCATACCACTGTTGTCATTCCAAGTGATCTCATCCACCAATCCATACAAGATGAACCTCAGGCTCATCCTAGCAGATTTTGCGCAGAAGATCCTCGCGATTTTGATATTGGGAGGGGTGACGAAGTTCCACTCCAGGGGAGGGTTGAGGTGGATCATAACCGGTGTCTCCCTGTCCACGCTGCCAAACACCCTGATCCTGGGGATTCCACTCTTGAAGGCTATGTATGGAGATGAGGCAGCTTCACTCATTGCTCAGATAGTCTTCTTACAAAGCATACTTTGGTACAATCTGTTGCTATTCCTATTTGAGCTCAATGCAACAAAGGTAGCCTCAGTTACACCCTCATCAGAAGCCACAGGTGAAGCATTCACAATTTGCTTGTTTTCAAGACATTAGATGTAAGAAAAAAGTAGCGTGAGATTGCCCGCTACAGCCAAGTGGGGCCTAACCTAATCAATTTATGTTTCTCTTATTTTATCATGTTGTAGTATTCCTTTCTCCTTTTAGAGTGACATATCTTCTTATCAATATAAGTTCGCTCCTATTTAAGAAGTCTGCTTTTCTGGTTGAAGGGGTGATGGTGACCACAGAGGAGGATGAACCAAAAGATGGTGGAGATGGGTTGACATTGAGAAATGGAAGAAAGTATGAGACTTTGCTCATTTTTCTCAAAGTAGGGAAGAATCTCATGAGAAACCCTAACATGTATGCAACTTTGATGGGCGTGATCTGGGCAAGCATCCACTTCAGGTGAACCTACATAGGCTTGCTCGCAAAAGAATCCCTACTGTTGTTTTCGTTTTCTTTTTATTTTGTTGGCAATTATTATTAGCACTCACAATCTTGAGTGATCCTTCCAGATGGGGTGTTGAATTGCCAGTAATTGTTAGTGGCTCAATAGATATACTCTCACTGGGAGGATTAGGAATGGCCATGTTCAGCTTAGGTACTATTTTTAGACCCAATTAATGCTTCTGCTTGCTAGAAGAAAAAATTCTTCTGACTCTTCTTGCATATTGCTTCACTCAATAGGTCTTTTCATGGCATCACAGACTCGAATAGTCGCTTGTGGTTCTCGGTTGGCTGCGGTAGCCATGGCTGCCAAGTTTATCGCTGGCCCAGGCCTAATGGCCATCTCCTCTTTTGCTGTTGGAATCAGGGAAACCATACTGAAAGTGGCAATCGTGCAGGTAACTTATCATTGAAATTTGTCACATGTTTCTTTTGGAGAAAGTTTCCTCGTCGAACGAATTAAAGAGATGGCTAACTGGTGAACGTGCAGTGCAGGCTGCACTACCCCTTGGAATTGTTCCCTTTGTTTTTGCCAAAGAGTACCATGTACATCCAGAAATCTTGAGCACAGGGTAGTAAATTAGTTAAATATCTTCCTTATCCATGTATTCAAGACATTTTCTTGGCTATAACTCGAGAATGATAATTTTTTTTCACTTCTCTTTTGACAGGGTGGTCTTTGGTATGCTCATTGCCATGCCAATATCACTGGTTTACTACCTTTTGCTGTCTCTGTAGAATTTGCCATTCTTATTGTTCTACAACAAGGCAAGCTGTGCAGCAAGATTTGCTGATGCAGATAAAGGGAGTCTCATAACAAATTCTTTACCATTAATGATGCGGTTTAAAACTCTTCTATATAAGATATAACATAGATTAGGATGGACATAGGAACATAAAAAGAGGGAAACAAAATCAAACGGGGAAGCGAAAGGAAAACTTGTTATAAGGACCAAGGTCAGGTAAATACGATCAGTGGAGGTTCAAGATTCACCGTGTCCTAGAGTTCACACTTGTTCAATGCATATGAACTCAATACATGTAACAAGATCTCTAGGAACTACAATAATTACCAATGGATCATCTTAGAATACTCATGGAGCAACATTTTGTTTGTTTGTTGGTATTGGTGTTATTTTGGGAATCAAGATCTAATTTCTTTGAACTCATGTGCATATAGCGTCTACACGTAAGTTAATTATTGAATGTTTTCACGATTGCATATAGAAGAAAGAGGATACAATCTCACTGAGACACACCCTCGATGTAACCCAAAGGAGTGTGGTTTTGTGAAATTCAACCATCTCATGAGTAGACGAAATTAGAACGCGTTATGGAAATTATAATGCATTATGGATAACCAAATGCCTAATCTGAACAATGGATTCACATTCCTATTCCAAGTAGATATCTTGAGTTAATCAGATGGAAAAAAACTTGAAACCTTGATTGAATCCAAAAAAACTTGATTCCCATTCCTAATCTACTGCTGGTAATAAAAACATCTCTCACATATGGCCTGATCTATCATGGCACATGGAAATAACTCTTTCCGCCGATGATGGATAAACAAAACATCGAACCTCGATATTATCTCCGATACGACCCTATCCCGCCTTGCGAAACTAAAGTTGAGACAATGCAATGCAAAAGAAACTAGAGATCTTCATCTTCTTCCAAGCAAGAGATGTTGGGGAAGATGTTGCTGTTTCTGCGCCCCCTGACGTTGGAGCAGTATGAGGTTGTCTCTTTCCCTCTCGCCGTCAGATTCAAAGTTATGTCCTTCATCAATATTTCTCTGCAGGGATGCGTCTCACTGCATGCGAACACGACTGCTGCTTTCGCACGCGGCATCCCGCTCACTTGTGAATACGTCACGTTGCTTATCTCCACGGCCGATGTCTGCAGAACACACATTTTTGTTCTTACACCGCCAATCATGTACAAGTACTTATCATTTGTGTGTCCATTATACTCGTGAAGGGAAGAATGGGAACGGAGTCCGTCGACGATGTGCTCACCTGATTCTTGCAATGCTGGTGGTCGCAATAGAATTGGTTGATGATGATGGGATGGGATGAATTACTGACCGCAATGCGCTCGAACACGATGTCTCTAGCATATCCTTTGCCTCCCTGCATAACATTTTGGAACGTACTACATTTTACCGAACCGGATACTATTTCACTGCGCGAAAGCTCGATCTCGCTTATGAATTTTTCGTGATTTCCTACATTACAAGATCGAATCACCTGCCACGTCTTTATTCTAACTCCATTAGAAGTTCCCAGGAAGTGAACATCCCTAACGTGCACGTCCTCGACGGTCTCGCGTGATCCATGCTTGCCTAGACTTCCAACGCTACAGCACAAACAGAAAACAAACGAAAACCCATCTCAGAATTCTACCGAGGAAAGACTGACGATCGAAATACCATGATGAATTCAGTTTTCCTAGTTTCTTTTCTTAATCCTATGTACCTTATGCCGTGGCCCGGGCCGCAGACGATCCTGCTGATGTCGAGATGGGATGAACCGTTTCTGATCAATATACAATCGTCACCTGCGTCAATTCGACACCATGTAGATCGCATCTCGTC
Organism: Melaleuca alternifolia; assembly: GCA_019926035.1. Lineage (NCBI taxonomy): Eukaryota > Viridiplantae > Streptophyta > Magnoliopsida > Myrtales > Myrtaceae > Melaleuca > Melaleuca alternifolia. Next base: position 604,034 of record JAGKPW010002416.1, on the reverse strand, counting down.
CGGAAAACGTTAGGCGGAACAAACTGAGGATTCAACTGAGAGAATGAACATGAACCGAGACTCACGTACCCGTTCCAATGCGACAATCTTGGATCAGGACATGCTGGGAGTGTTGGACATGAATGCCGTCGGTGTTGGGGCTGTGTTCGGGGGATGTGATGGTGAGATTGGTGGCGAACACCCATGTCGACTTCTCGATCGCAACATGCATCTGCGGGCCGTCCTTCAACGTCAAGTCACTCAAGCGTACCTCGTTACATTTATCTATTACGAAACCCTGAAAAAAGGAAAGATTAATATCCCAAAAATCCTCAAAACTATACTCACTATTATACAAATACTTCAGACATGCTTTTACATCACCAAAGATCCTAAACTTATCCATTGTGATATGAATGTCTCCATTATCTTTTTTTTGGTATCATAGAAAGCTAAATTTTTATATCAGTGTAATAAATATACTGCAGATAGAATTGAAACAAATTTGTAAATTTAGGGCTAGAGAATCGTTGCTCACTGTTGGTTTCTTGCCGCAGCCCTGCAAAGAGGAGAAAGAGCTTCTTAGTCAGACTTAGGGGGATGACATAATCATAATTATTGATACTATAACGATATTCCCATAATGATTATATTGATAATGATAATAGATAAGTAAACGAATTAGTGAGTCAATAAGGTTTAAGGCCCGAGCTTTACAACGTGGTGACGGCGACAGAGAGAGTGGTCCCACCACTCGGAGCCTTTACCGTCGATGGCGCCAGATCCAAGGATAGAGAGGCCGTCCACGTCGCTGATCTTTATCCAATGCTGACACTTCCTCTCCTCGCAGTTCCACGCCGTCGGGTCGCCGGACGCCACCAGCGTGCCGTCGATCTGAATTCGGAGGAGCCAGCGACGTAACCAGTCGTGACCATGTCGTAAAAATCAGAACATTAAGTAAGCAAATAAGTTCATCGGTTAATTTGAATTTACAAATAGTTCACGTGAAATAATATGCGAACGTAATTTAAATGTAGACAAATAATGTGTGCCTTTTTCGATTAAACCGATGTAGGAACACCGATTTTATGTAATCAATTTTGCGTGACGAGTACAGTTTTCTTCTTTAAGTACCTGAATAGTGAGGTTGTGGGAATTGCAAGGACCCCGCAATACCAAAGGTTGGAGTAAGTACGTCTTGTTCTGAGGAATGTGCATGGTGGGCACGCTGGCCTTGGATTCGCATGCATCGTTCCAAGCCTTCTCGAATGCCTGAGAGCAACCAAACATATATTTGCATTATGCTCTACCGAGTCTACTTATACGAAGAAAACCAGATTTAGCACCTTGGTATCATCGGTACGGCCGTCGCCTGCAGCTCCGTACTCGACAACATTGAAGAAACTCTTGCCGTCACCACTGACCGAGGACCGAGAAGCGATCAGCACGCAAAGTCGAGCCAAAACGAAGAAGCAAAGTAAAATTCTGGCCATGGTGGGTAATGCTGGTGCTGCCATCACGTCGTGAGTCAAAGACAGAGATCAAAATTGCTCGTATACATGGCTGCGACATTCAATCAATATATATATATATATATATATATATATATATATATATATATATTGACCCTGTTAGTCTAGTTCTATTCGGATTACATTCAATTAGAGTCCTTGTCGAGCTAGGTATGTCATCTGTACACTAATACAGATCGAGGAATTCTTTCCTTTGTCCTTATCTTTCCTTTTGACGAGCTAAGAGTCCGACCCGAACTAGGATTCGTTATCCCCTAATGTCGAAACTATTTTGACCATTACCAACTTACTGTCTTTATTTTTCCCCTTAATGATAGACTTTGAATTATCGTTGGTCATAAGAGAAGTCATTCAATTCAATTGATCAATAATTTATCTCGCGCATATAAGTGTCCTATAGTATAAACTATTTCAATTTGACTTTGAAGGTCAACCCCTCGTCTTCTACCCAGAAATTGACGTCCAATTTCTCTTCCTTTTCAGTTGCTGTGCACAGACAGGCGTTAGGGCACAACTTAACTCTCAAGTTTTTCTTGCTCGAGGAACCGTGAACCCTCCAAGAAAAGCGAATATCTCTCTCTGGGGTTCTCTTAAATATTTCCAAAGGCAAGCGATATTGTAATTGTACACTATTTCTAAACAAGTTATGGGACGACAGGGAGGCGGCACCTCATTAGATGTTAGACAGGTGGCATTTTCAATGTTAGATTGAGTAGACATCTACGAATACAAATAGCCTTGTATTTGTATGAAGTATCCCCTTCCCTCATTTGTGTCCATCTCACAAGTAAATACAACACAAAATTTCTCTCTAAAAGAGTTTTGAAAAGAAATTTCTAAGATCACATGGGATAGGAAACACTAGGTCGATCAACCCATGATACATGTCTAAGTATCCCCATCAATGAGATAAATTTATAACTTCAATAGCTGAAATTAATTTATTTTGCCCCCGCCATGATGTGTCTGCACACACAATACAATTCCGAGTCTTTGATATGTTGCACACCTGATTATAACAACTATGATTCCAACCCATCTGACAAATAATGATATCCATGTACACTGGAAACAGGTTACAGCTCAGAGCTGAGTATATGTTAAATCCATAAGCGTTATATGACGATTACAAATCCTCAAAACTCAGACCATGATGCGAAAACACTCCATCGTTCCATGGGGTATGAATTGACCTAAGGTTAGAAGTTACAACCTTGTACCCATGCTCATGTCTCCAGCCATGTCAAGGTTCCCATTACCAGAAATTTTCCTGGAAGTTCCCCTGGTGATGGTGCAAGGTACGTAATTTTCTTCCTGCAACATTGAACAAGTCTTAATTAGGAGGGACCAAAAAGGATTTTGTAAATAGATGGCTTGGACTAGAAACAATGCAATTCGAACCTCTGTATGTCGACATCTGTCACATAGATAAAGCCAGCGACATTACTGCATCCAAACATGTTGAAAGGAAGTTAGTTCTACATAGAATCCTCCTCCAAACCCCTCTACCCCAAGGACGATAACTTTAGACTCCACGGAATTTACAGAAATGGCATTCTTGAGAAGCTTCACATCATCCATTCTTGAGAAGCTTCACATCATCCAAGACAACGGATAGTTACCTCGAAACAATCTGATCCGGTTCTGTGGCGAATGAAATAGCAAGAACCATATGGAGTAGATCCCTGTTGATATTCACAGGGGCTAGTCTCAGAGGGTCAGCAACAGGCTTTGCACCAATTGGCAAAGCAGAATGCGGAGCTTGTGGACCACCACCAACTCGATAAATGAACAAATCACTGAAGTTTGCAATGTTTGCGTGTGGAGAGAGATCATTTGTCAGGCCGTAGAAATACTCCTGGAGGTACTAACGAATTTAATCACCATCATAGAGAAATGACGAAAAAAAAAACTAGAGAAGGATGATATAATTCCACTGGACTCATAAAATAAACCATAATATCAAACATGATTTGGTAACTAAAAAGCAAGGCACCATGATCTGCATAAAAAAAGACCCTAACAGGCGTATGGAGCACTTCCATTGGAGGAAGCTCCAACTATAATTACGATGACGACCTTGCAATAGTTCAACAATATGCCTCAAATTATTTTTACCTTGATTTCATCAAAATCTAACCATACAAAAAATGGTACGTCATCTCCAATCCATATCAACAGGCTAGATCCGCATCAAAACTCAAATAATTGAACTTGACACCAGAGAGATTGGTATTTACCCTCGTCCTAAGGCTCCGAAACTTCTGACGATATTTGGGATTCCTGGAAACAACGCCGCCCGATCTTTGAAGTTTAACAACGTCCACATTAGGATTGATCTTAAGTACATCTTTTTTAAGCATGCTGAAAAGTTTCTCCTGTAAGGCGGTAAATAAAAACGTCTCAAGTGGCATACTATCACTGTAAAACGTGCCTTTCAAATTCATAAACACCAGAGGAGACCACAGTATTTGGAGCAAAATTTCTAAAATTCAATGACCTTAGTCATGGGAAAATATGTTTCAAGAAAATGAAATACCAAAAGGTTTGACCTAGTCTGAACAACATGGGTCTAATCCCCAAAGAAGTAACCTTTGGGCAGGTCTCTTACTCATACACTGTTCAAAATTCTTTCTCTGCTCACAATTTTAGGTTTATAAATCCACAACGCTTATGCAGCCCACCCTTGCAGCATGAGCTGACATACCACTTGTACGACTGCAGTGATGTGGGAGGCCATAATCCACCAGCTTGCTGCCATACTCCCGAGACATCACTCTGTTGATGAAACACTCCACATGATACATGTTCTCCACAGTGCCATTATCCATGCTCTAATGCTGTTTGTTACTATAAGACCAAAACACACCAAGCCCCTAAGGCTTTGGAGTGGGTCTTTCACCACAAGACCAAGAACCTAACGAGAGTACTCAAGTTTGGAGTGGGTCCTCTCTCTCTCTCTCTCTCAAGTGAGACTTTGGAATGGTTACTCAAGTTTGGAGTGGGTCTTACCCCCCCTTCTCTCTCCCTCCCTCCCTCCCACCCTCTCTCCATCCTCGTGAAGTCTCTGAATATATACTTCTTTAAGGATCTATGTATTGCATGAACATTACCAACATAACAAGGACATTATTATGGTAATGCAAACAGCTAAAAGTAGAAAGGTACGCAGCTAATCCTTGCATAAGCTAAAGCCACAGAGGTTCTTTGGCTAAGTAGTTTTTGTCAACTTTACAGTGTTCACAAACTGCGGAACAGAATACAAAGAAATTGCCATAAGTAAAGAAAAAGTGAAGCCAAGGTTTTTATCCTAAATTTCCAGCAAAAAGAGTACATGAAGATGCCTCTGCTTTGCTTTTCATCTGCATGATGTTCAAAGAAATTCACAGATGGATGGAAAGATAAATAAGGATATAAGAAAGATAGTTGTCAACCTGACCCAAAACCAACACTACATTGGCTTTGAATGTATCAATTGCATGTTGAAGCAACTGCAGAGATGGGAGAAAAAATATCAGCACGAGAACATGGCTCTAACCAGCACAAATAGCTTTGAGCCAGTGCAAATCACTTACCTCATAGCCTATACCTTCTATCCACCCCATTGTATTAATCACCATGCCTGCAGCTCTAGACTCAGCATTACCTGAGAACTGTCTCTCAAGAGTATGAGCAAGCTCCTTCACAAGCACTTTGTACAATTCTACATTGTTGCTGGAATATAAAACATTCATATTAAGTACATAAGTACATAATAAATGATACATAAAATTAGATAAGATCCCTCCTCACAACATGAAACATGAGTCTGTGACAGTATAGCAAAGGAAGAAAAATAGAAAATTAAGCAGTCTACAGCAACAAACCAGTGAAAATAAAAATTTCAACCATCCGTTCTAGATATCCCCATAAACAGTAAATTCATTCTGTTTTGCGACATTCAGGATCATTACTATGCTGTCTAATCCTCACATGCTAAATCTAAGAATCTCCCTAGCTGCCATGCAAGTTAAAAGGCATGCAAGCCTCCAAACATGCAGATCATCACACTCAAAGATAAGCCATGGAAAATTCCACATTATTTGTCATGTATCCAATCTGCTACCGCAGATTGCATTTCAGATAACAATAGGTATGATTGCACAGTTTTCATTTGAAAGTCCATGCAAAAGTTGTTCCAGATAACATAATAACAATCATAACCACCATCACAGATATCTTTTTGAAGCGAAGTAACAAGCTCTACTACCTAGGAGTTACGTGCCCGAAGAAGTAAACAAGGGGCATTTCAAGAGGAACCCCTTCAACCGGATCGATGGGCAACTCAATTGGGGTAGCTGAAATGCAACCAGGGATGGTGATAGATCCTTGACCAATATCCAAGTCAACAAAAGTAGGTTTCCAACCCTGTTTGGCTGCCCAGCTCAGAAGCATTTTTGATAACGTACTCTTTCCAGAATCTGTTGGTCCCACAACTATGACTCGAGGGCCCTGCATCACCCCCAAAAGCATTCTAAACTGGCTTGTTAACAAAGTTAAATCTCCATGCACAAAGATACTCATGCTGCAAACCAAGACCGCACTATTTGCTATGGAATAGATCAGTATGACTAAACAAAGGACCATGAAACTTTCCAATATAGTTTTTAAATAAAAAGGTAATGGTAAGCTTAATATGCATGCCATATATCATACAAATTAGCATATCTATCAAACCAATTGAGATGTCAAAATACAAGGTCCTTTGTATAACCACACATATGGCTGCAGTATATAATCTTGCCATTCAAAGTTTAATTAAATTGACCCATAAAATGCTTCATACATGTTCTTTGATACGCAAACCGAAAAGATAAAATCCCAATAAAATGTCAAACTGCATACCGTCTACCATATGTCAAATTGTATAAAGTTAAGGACAATCAAGCACTTTGATGACTTCTCTGCATTGTCCAAAAATATTGAAGAAGCGCAAAATGAAATGACCCAAGGATGATGATCCCAAGAAATTTAATCTTGAATTTAGACTGTTTCCGGACAAGAGGACACAATGGGAGTCACTTACCCTTCCACTCATGTAAATGAAATGTTCAGAACCTAATAAGTGAGGACATATATAAAGGATCATGCATTTCAATTTGTAGAAGGCTTCAAGCGTCTAGTATTACTGACACATGCAGAGAATACCTACCAAAATGAATGGTTAGTCACCCAATAATGATGTTGTGTTGACTGTCAACAACAGGAACTTACCTGGATTACGCACATGAGACAATTAAATTTTCATGAAAGAGGCAAATGGTATCGTGTGTCAAAATCAAGCGCACATATAGCTAGCCCGACTTGCATCATGAAGACTGCTAGGGCAGGAAGGAGAAAAGAGGCAGAGGAATCACAAAATAACATGGCATTCAAGCTGAAAGTACCGATTTTTATCAATCACCAATTGGCAGCAGCAATATAAATAACAAACCTGAGAAGATTCAGAATCTGTTGCTGAAGCTTTAGCACGGTTTCTACGCGCATCAAGTATAGCGTGCACATTTACATAGCTGACCATTGGCGTCTAAAAGCAGGCATTACAAAACCAAGACCAATCACTATAGTGAACATATACAACCTAGGGGCGAAAAAAAAGATGTTGGACAAAGAAGTACCTCATCGGCGGTATAATCAGTTTCAGTATCACCATCCATATCAATAGTAGCACCGTACCAAGTGAAAACCTGAGGACAGATTTATAGCAGAAATGCCTCAACCAACCTCAGCAAAGAAGAAGCTAAGGTTTCGATGTAACCGAACGCAGTAGCTCAGTCAAGGTTCCATCGAGAAAATACAAAATTAAGCCACTGCACTTCAATAGAGAGCTTTTAAAAAAACCCCGCGACTTCAACGGTTCAAATGAAATTGACTAGAACATATCCGCAACGGCGGCATCTCCGAGACAGTGATCACTAGAAGCAAAGCTATCGCGAGCGATTTCCAATTAGGAAGCGAACAATTTCACGAGAATGCGATAAAACTACACAAAAGCTTCAGCAGCAACTCACGGCGAACTTGTGGCGAGGAGGAAAAGAGAGCCAGATTTCCGGTGGCATCTCGGTGCCGAAGATCTCTGCGGTACCGGAGACCAGTCGGATGCGGAGCGGCGTCTCGTAGCCGACTTCAATTCTCAGCTCGCTCTCCTTCTCCAGCTTAACCTGCTTTATCGCCGACGCGGAGCCCGCTGCTGCAGGCGCGCCACCGTACGCCATGCCGCTGGGGCGCCGTCAAGCCTGGGCACGGGGGAACTGTCGGAGAGTCGAGGTTCGGCGGGAGGGAGGAGCTCGCGGCGAGTCAGAGCGAAGGTGGAAACGGCGAAGCGAGACGCTGCTGCCTGTCAATTGCTAGCTCCCGTTTTAATTAAAATAAAAAATGCACTAAAAAACTCAAAAATTATGACGAAAGTGTATTTTAAAAATAATAATTAAATCCTAAAATTTATTAAATTAGTCCAGTCAAATCATTTCGTTAATATCATGAAATTTTTTTAAATACTAATGTAATATTTTTATTTTGCAAATTATATTTAGATTAAACTTAAAAAAGCTAAAATTTTAATTAAAAAATGGAAAAAGAAGAAGAAGAAAGAATGGTAGACCTGGCAAGTGAGGTGCTATTGCTGCCGCCCCCCATTGTCGGAGGTCGCTGGCCCTCGGCAAGGCTGGATGGCCCTTGTTGGCCCCAATGAGGCCTCGCCGGCCCCTAGCGAAGATTAGTGCCTGATGAAGTAGATTGTGTGATTTATTTATTTTTAGGCAAACATAATTGATATTTGAAAACCATTTGGGAAAATGATCACCCGTTATCATAATGCATGACCAGAGCTTTTTTTTTCTTTTTCAAATTAGTGAATAGGCATGCTCTTCTCTACGTTCATCGTTTAGGATATTAGCTCATAATAAAAATACAGTAATAGAAACGAGCTTTACATAAAAACCGTCGTCAATTTTGAAGCCGATAACATCGTTACCATTGAAATGACGCCTTCTAAGTAGTTAGGAATCTACCCTAAGTTAATCACATGAAAACCATGTTGGCTCATTTAAATTTGGACAACACCAACCCTCAGCTGGAGCTAGAGACCATCACTCACTCTTGACAAGATCTCCTCAGCCTCACTAGAGGAGGGCAAAGCTTGCCCATATCTACATTGAGGAAGCCCAAAACTAGGTGAGGACAATCTTCGCTTGGGGTTGACAAGCCTCGCCAGCCCTAGGGGAGGTCTTGTTGGCCTCAAACGAGGGTTGATGTTGCCCAAATCTAAGCAAGGCTCGCCTTAACCTAGTAAGGGTCATTGGCCCTCGCTTGGGCCTAGCCACTTTAAGCTTAGGGTGGACGACCTTTGCTGGCCCCTCCGAGGTGGTGGCGGCAACGAGGCCTCATTGGTGAGGCCTTGGCACTTTCTTTTCTAGTTTTCTTTTTTTTTTAAATGAAAATTCAGCCTCTTTTCAGTTTTCTAATTTAACTTAAATATGTTTTGAAAAGGAAAAAAATAATGACACATAGGAGAAAGAATTTAATTAAAAATGCTAGGTTGGTATTTTTATTAGATAAATTGATGTTGTTAACGAAAAGATTTAATTACATCAATTTGACAAAATTTAGGATTTGATTTTACTTTTTGAAAGTTGTAGGATGTAATTACATTTTTGCGATAAATTTTAGAATTTTTAGTGCACTTATTTCTTTATTTAAAGGATAAGTAAACTGAATCAAAAAATTTGTTTAGATACAATTGAGTTTTAAAATATACAAAAAAATAGTAATCAAGTCTTAAAACTTGTCAAATTGATATAATTAAGTTATTATGTTAATTCTTTCCAACTTAGTTGAAAATGATTTTTTTAAAAATAAAAACATTCTACCCCACGTGATGATGACATAGTTAAAATGGTGTTGTTTGGTCCAAATCTGAATTTTTTATATATAAATCTTATTGAAATCAAATTAGAAAACGGATAAATTTATAAAAAAAAAGTTACAAACTAGGTGATAAGGGCTATGAAGCCCTCACTGTTGCTCACCATCGCTCGGATGGGCTGGCGAGAGTCTCTGAGCTTGGCCAACGGTCGACTTAAGGAACACAAAGCTGCCTAATTGGACGAGGTCAACTTGCCGGCCATTCACCGACCATCGCTGGCCTCCTAGTGACGGCGATGGTCGCGCGGCGAAGAAGGTTTTTTTTTACCCTTGTTGCTTGGTTTCTAAGTCTCTCTTGTTTAATACACTTTGTTTTCGAAATTTATTTTAGAGAAAAAATTTGTATTAAAAATCATATCTTGATCAAAATGACGTCATTTTAACCTCATGCTTTATGTTTTAGCCATATGATGTGATCTACACGTTGGAGAGAGAAAAATATTAAAACCTGGCCGTGTTGACTTGAGTGGCGCATTTTAAAACAAATCATTTAGTCATAATATGTAGGGCTGGCCGGACCCACGTGGGCAACCTCCCATTGAGGCTAGTAATAAAGGCCTCATTAATGAAAACTTCCTGGAAACCGAACTTGAGGAAGACATAACCCTGAACAAAGAAAGATCCTTAGTTCTCTACGTATCGACCCGGCTTACGCCGAGGTAAGGAAAACGGACCGGACCCGACAGGCAAATCCTTCATCTCGGGCTGATTCGTCTCGCCCCGAGAGGTCCAGCAGATTCTCGATCACTTCGAATGGGTCCATGATGAGTTGCGTTGGGTGAATGCCTAAGCCCGTAGGAATGATACATTTGCTTGCGGTGTTCCACCGTGGTCCTTTTTACATGTTTACTTCATAAGCTTCGATATCCAAAGTAATGGAATAATTATCCAAAAAGTCATAAATCTATATTATATTATTTAAGACTGAATTGGTCACATAAAAAGATTTAAAATTAAATTAATAAAAATATAATAAATTTATTACTGTTTTGGATAATTTTCTCTCAACAAGAGACATTTCGTATTGGCTTTGGATTCCCTCTTTTGGCGTTCCCTGAAAATATTGCCCGAAACATACAAGGAGAAACACCCCAGACAGCTTGACCCCGTCAACCACGTCTTTTTGGAAACGACTCGATGATTTGGCTGAAAGAGCTCAGTAGTTTCTCGGCACTTCTTACATGATAGCGAATGTTCAGATCCAAGTACTTTACACCCTTTGTCTTTTCTTTCTTTCTTTCTTTCTTTTGTAAGTTTTGTCTTTTCTTTCTTTTTGTTTTTTGTTTTTAAATTTTAGAAAAATGGGACAAGAAGAAGAGTGGACTACTGAAATTATCTCGCGTAGGGCTTACCCAATGGCCCCGCATCTATTGTGAAGATTTCGATCCAAGTTATAACTATCCAGCCCACGAGTCTTTAATTCGAAAATTCGAGATTGATGAGACTGTTGCCGCATCCTCATTATCACGTCATATGTATGGAATCGCGACACCGGGTGGATCTATAATTATCATGCGCCACAGCGTGCAGATATTACCGTGTTCAATCCCACGGTTCACTTTCGTCCCCGCTTCTTTGCATGTTCGTGAGTATTGTTCGAGCGTGGCGTGTACGCTGATTGAGTTTCGGACCACTGGGGACAGCGGGTCCTGCTTTGGCCCCACGTGGGTCTGGTAGGTACTTTACACCTTCGATTCGGCTCCCAGGCAGCTTCCTCGTCCTAGGAAAAGGTGCTGATAAACCGAGTAAATTCCCGCAATGGTGCAACTTCATGGAAAGCCTCCTTCATCCCATCCACTCCTGCATAAAAAGCCAAGGCTCTTGGATCGAATCACATCCCACATCGTCACTTCCGCTGAAGCTACATATCCTCCGTTGTCGTTAACAAGAACATGGTGCCCAGCAACTCTCAGAGGCAAAGAAAGCTTCCCGTTTCTTCGTCGGACGCAGGGGTTGATAATCGCGACGGCAATATCTTCGGCCTCCGCTGTTCGATGCCCCTTGCTTTCCTCACCTTCAACAGCATCAACACCATCTACCGAGCCTCCATCAACGGCGACACCCCCGTGGTCGTCTTCATCGTCTTTGTGTACCTCGCGTATCTCCTGCTCGAATATTGCCTGAACGAGCTGCAGAGGTCGCCCCCCGCGGACGGGGGCCCACGGCGCGAGGCTCTCAAGCTCGCCGTCTGGATCTTGTCCACCGCAATCGGGTTCGGCTTCGCCTGCCACTTCTCGCAGTCGGCGAGCGCGTGGATGGCCGTGGCCTTCCATGCCGTCGCGGTCGCCAGCAGCGGGGCAGTTTTCTACACTTACTTCTGTTGTGACCGCAGGGATTGCAGCCGCAGAACGTGGTGCCGGGTCAAGAAGATCGACGTTGAGCTCGTGTTTGACGGGGCTAACCCGGCGAGGGCCGACGCGAATAGCGCCGGAGATTCGTCTGCTGCGGCTGAAAACGTTTGATTTGTGCTATCGTCAAAGCTAAGGAGTGTTTGTCATGTGCTTGCCACATAAGTTTGGGAGGGTCGGACATCAGACAGTTTTTTCTTTGCTCGAACAGAAGAGTACTAAAAATTTTACTTGGGTGTATTCCATCATGGAGAGTAAAAGAACTAAGATTATGCTGTTAGGATACCTGGCTCGATAAATGAATCTTATGTCTGTACCAAAATAATAAACATTACCGATTGCAACTGCTCGATAAATGAATCTTACCGATCGCTAAACCCTCACTGATCGCTAACGGCCACCGCCGCCAACCGCTGCCGCCGCCAACTGCCCTCCGCTGGCTGCCGACGAACGCCCATCGCAACTGCTGACCAAAGCTTGCCACCGGTCATGCGACACCGCTGCGTACTGCACCTAATCACTAGCCACTGCCAACAAACGGTGCCCATTGTTGGCCACCGCCAATCGGTCGTTCATCGGCCGGCGCCCATTGATGATTGCCGGCCACCACCCAATATTGCCTATCACGCCAATTGCCCCACCCTCACTGGCCACGTACCACCACCGTCGCCACCACCTGCCACCGAATATAATGGCCGGCACTCAGAGTAGGGGCAATCATATTTTAATGTGCCCGTTTGACCTTCCACTTTCATTCGTTCGAATGGATTCGAAAACTTTCAGTCGGGCGCGAATCAAATAGCAAAAGACTGAAGAGGAAATGGCAATCAAAAACTGGAAATAACGGGCAAATGTTGGTTTTGTAAATAGTAACATCTAACGCTCTAATGACTAACCAGTCATTGAAACCGAGAAGTGTATATGCAAATAGCATTTCCTCTTCAGAAAGACGCATAATTTTTTCCTTTTCCAAGTTCTCCCTCAACCAAGAAAAGAAAAGAAAGGGGACATGTGTATCTAAAGTTTTAAAACTTATCACGAGAGTATAATTAAATTTTAAAACTTTCAAAAAGTATAATTAAGTCATAAAATTTATTACAAAATACAATTGAGTTTTAAAACTTTTAAAAAATACAATCAAGTCCTAAAATTCATCAAATCGGTCAGATTAAGTCAATCCCTTGATTGTCCATTTTGAAAATTTTAGGATTCAATTATATATTCTTGATAAATTTAAGATTTAACTACATCTCTTTGAAAATTTTAAAATGCAATTGTACTTTTTAGGGCTTTATTGCACATTTAAAAAGTTTTAGGACTTAATTGTACTGTACATATTTCAATAAAAGAAAAACATAGCCATGCTCTTCCTTTTAGGGCAAGCCCTCACTGTTGTCACCCCTACCCTTGTCGGTTGGCAGGGGTCGTCGGCCCCCAGCCACGGTCGGCGAGGCCTCTGCAGCCCTACGCCTAGATCTAGGCGGGGTGTTCGATGCTTCACGGGGCCGACGGCCCATGCCTTGATCTGGGCAAGGGCTGCAACTCTCCCTGAGTCAGGCGAGGGTTGCTAGCCATGGCCAGGGGTCGGTATTACTTGCGTTTGCGGCGTTTGGCGCTTTTTCTCTCTGTTCGCTTCTAGCTCCTGGGAAAATTCTAGAGAGAGGGAGATAGAGAAAAGGCGGACGGGGAGAGAGAAATTGGAGATGAGGCGGACGTCGATTCCACCTACAACAAGGATGATGTCGATGGAGAGCGAACATGGAGGACTCGCAGACGTGGTGTAGGGGCGAGGGTTGGCAACCTATGGCCGGCGTGGCCTGAGGCTGTCGACCCCAGCAACCGTCCCTACCCTCACTAGCGAGGGCGGGGCAGCAGCGGTGGCGAGGGCTTGTTGCCTTCCCCCTAAACCCCTATTTTTATTTTTTTTATATTAAATGCTGACTTGGTACTTCCGGTAAGCCACATGAGTTGCCGTGTTGGATTTCTGGCAAGCAAGATCGGAGTTGGCACTGAAGTGATCATTTTATATATTTTTTAAAAAGTGGTACTTAAGTGATCCGAATGAAACTTTTGACACTAAAGTGAGTGCCATACACAATTAATGGTATTTGTAGTGTTCTTATCCCCATATTTTATATGAAGGAAAGTTTAATGCGATTTTCTTTTCTCCATTTTCTTTTCTTAGCCAAAAAAATTTCCTTTTTGCTTATAAATTAGTCAATTTATTAATTTGTTTTTGACATACAAACTATAAAGTTGTGGGCATTGTTGTTTTTTTCTTCTGGTTTTAAAATTCTAAAAATTGAAAATCTTAAATGGGTTATACCAAATGACTTTTCAAATACGTTCTACCAAACGGCTTTATCTCTCAAGGTTGCTTTCATATACACTTTTCAATTATAGTTTACAAAATAATCATTGCTTTTTATGATAACTCTTTTAATTAAACTCCTTTGCATTTTACTCAAAAGGCTTTTCTCAAGTATTGAACCAAAAACGCTCTTAAGGGGCTGAGAAGGAAGGCCACAAGGACTTGAGGTAGATGAAGGAGGAAAAAACCCTCAAAGAATTCGAGCTCCACGAGAATTCAATTTTGGGTCTTTTTCATGTTTGGGATTTGACCCTAGCTGCAAATCTTGGACGAAATTGCTCCCACTCTAGCTGAGTAGCACACGACTTGCGCATGCAAGACAACTGGCAAAGATTCGACCCAATGGCGAGCTTGTCCTCCTCATTTGAGATCAATTTAGCTAATTTATGTTGGAGACTTAGTGTCCCTAGAGTTGTGAATGAGAAGTGGTCAGTCGTGTCTGTTCGTCAAAGAGAAGGTCGGTTGGTCATGTCCGGTCGTCCAAAAAGGTGCCATTCGTCATGCATATTTGGACAAAAACTGAATTCATTTTTAGTCTGGTCGAGGAGTCATTCATTTTGGTTGGTCTTGCATGTGTGCGGTATCATTCAACTATACGGTTGAGTTCGAAGGTCTTTCCTTGAAGTACCGCGAGAGAGACACGAGGTTCGTTCTATCCTGGGATACGACTTGCCCAGTTGCTTCGGTACTGAAATAAGCGGGCAAAAATCGTCTTAAGGACACGACGTGAATTCGTCGGGCTCGAACCAAAACGATTTTCTGTTCAAGCATTCAGAGGATCAGCCCTCAACGATTTGTCCAGGTTTCGTTCACTTAACTTTGCTCGATTGGCTTGTCACTCTCAACAATTCTTGCTGATTCTTTTGTTCCCGAACGGTGTCCAATTTCTGGTTTGTGCGTGTTACTTTGTTTGTTCCAAATTTTGTACTTTACATTTATCCGAACACTACTTGCTTCAATTTCCACAACAATCTTAAGACGATTTTTCCGTTGTGTTTGCTTTGTGTTCGGATTCATGTTCTAGTTTCGACTCTCGGTTTCAGTGGCCTTGCATTCTGTTCTGTGAGACTTGCTGTTAACATGGGTTCAATTTTTTTTATTGTATTTAACTTACTTAGCCGCTCTACGGAGTTTTGTGAATCACGCCCATAACACAGCCGCTCTACGAAATCTTTTCAAGTTGTTGATATTCGGTTCAGCAAACTTTTGCTTTCACGATCGGTCCTTTTGTTTGAAATTATTGTTCGAAATTTTTTTTTAGGACAGTAAATGTGTTGTGGTAAGACCAATATCGGGTCTTCTTTTCTACAAGTTTTGTCGAATTTTGTTACGTTGGTGTTGTTATTTTTTAAAGGGGTTAACTTTTGAAGCATTACATTCGGTGTCTTCTTTTGAAGCATTCTGTGGTGTTCGGTCCACCAGAAAGGAAATCTCCATTTTTTGTTATCGGTCCAATTAGTGACTTTTGTGATTTATAACCGAAGTTTTCTGTGACTTGCGAACTTCTTTTACTGAAGTTTTTAGTCTTCCAAGTTTTGACCGAAGCTACTTGTGTTTCAAAATTGCTTGACCGAAGTATTCTGTGAGTTGTCATTTTTTGACCGAAGCATTCTGTGAGTTCCGACTTTTGACCAAAGTCATGAAATATTCTGTTTAGTCTATTTATTGTTTTGAATATTGCTTTGCTCTCAGTTTAGTATCTTGGTTTTATTCGTGATTAGTCCTTGAGGCACAAGCTTTCTGTCTTTGTGCAGAAATGGTTGAAAGTTCTACAATATTCGTGACGCCGATTGTTGCATCAGCTCCAACTCATGGAGAGAAGCCGAAGAAGTTCAATGGGACTGATTTCAAGAGGTGGCAACAGAAGATGCTGTTTTACCTCACGACATTGAACTTGGCAAGATTCCTCATGGAGGATGCTCCAAAGTTGGAGGATGGAGAGGCAAACAAGGAAAGGTTTGCCACGGTGGATGCATGGAAGCATTCTGACTTTCTATGCTGCAACTACATACTTAATAGTCTAGACAATTCCTTATACAACGTGTATAGCCCGTTGAAGACGGCTAAGGAATTGTGGGAGAGCCTTGAAAAGAAGTACAAGACAGAAGAAGCCAGGTTGAAGAAATTCATCGTCGGCAAATTTCTGGATTTCAAGATGGTAGACCACAATTCTATCCTAAGTCAAGTACAAGAGCTCCAAGTCATCGTACATGATATACATGCCAAAGGGATGATTATTAGTGAATCTTTCCAAGTGGCTGCATTCATTGAGAAATTGCCGCCACTATGGAAGGACTTCAAGAATTATCTCAAGCACAAGAGAAAGGAACTATCTCTTGAAGACTTGATTGTGCAGCTGAGGATAGAGGAAGACAATCGAAATGCTGAAAGAAGATTCGCAGAAATCTTGAGTTGTCAAAAGCTAATGTAGTTGAAGCGGAAGGATAAAAAACCTTCAAGAAGAGGAAGAGCAAGGAGATGGATCCACCCAAGGCCAAAGCCAAAAGAAATTTATTGGAAAATGTTACAATTGTGGCCGAGCTGGACATCGAGCTAAGGATTGCCGAGCTAAGAAGAGGCAAAAATCTCAAGCTCATGTGGTGGATCAAATTTTCAATGGCATTGATGATATCAATCTTAACTGTGATATCACAATGCAATATGGTGGAAAACCCCAAAGAATGGTGGGTTGATACTGGAACTACTCGTCACATTTGTGCAAGTAAGAATATGTTCTCATCATACACGCATATGGCAAGTGATGAAATACTCTATATGGGTAATTCGTCAACTTCCAAGGTTGAAGGCATTGGAAAGGTTGCTTTGAAAATGACTTCCGGAAAGACCGTGACATTAGTTGACGTTCTACATGTGCCAGACATTCGCAAGAACTTAGTGTCCAGTTCTCTTCTTAGCAAGAATGACTTCAAGCTGGTTTTTGTAGCCGACAAGTTTGTACTCTCCAAAAACGATATGTTTGTAGGAAGGGGTTATCTTAGTGATGGCCTCTTCAAGCTGAATGTAATGACTGTGGTGCCTACTAAGGCTAATAATAATAAAGCTCCTATTGCTTATGTTTGTGAGTCTTTCAATATTTGGCATGCTAGACTAGGTCATGTTAATTATAAGTCAATAAAGAAATTGATGAGCATGGACATTTTGCCAAAGTTTGATTGTCTGAATGAAAAATGTGAAGTATGTGTAGAATCTAAATTTTCTAAGCTGCCATTTCATTCTGTAGATAACCGAGATACAGAACTTTTAGATTTAATACACATGGCCATATGTGACATGAAAGCAATACCGTCTAGAGGTGGCAAGAAATATTTTATCACTTTCATAGATGATTGCTCTAGGTATTGTTATGTCTATTTGCTTAGTAGCAAAGACGAAGCAATTGATGCGTTTAGAATTTACAAGACCGAAGTAGAAAATCAATTGCAAAAGAGAATTAAAATGATAAGAAGTGATAGATGAGGTGAATATGAATTTCCTTTTGAGGAAATTTGTGCTGAGTCTGGTATTATTCACCAGGTCACTCCTCCCTATGCGCCACAAGCCAATGGAGTGGCAGAAAGGAAGAACCAGTCCTCAAAGTAAACAATGAATGCATTGTTAATTAGCTCTGGTTCACCACAGAATTTGTGGGGGGAAGCTGTCTTGACAACAAATCTTATCTTAAATAGAGTACCCCACAAAAAGACACAACAAACTCCCTATGAGAAATGAAAAGACAGAATGCCTAACTTGAATTATCTCAAAGTGTGAGGGTGTTTAGCTAAGGTCGCGATTCCTAAACCTAAAAGGGTTAAGATATGACCTAAAACTGTTGATTGTGTTTTCATTGGATATGCTCTCAATAGTAGTACATATCGGTTTCTAGTTCATAAATCCGAGGTTCCAGATATACATGTTAATACAATTATTGATTCCAAGGATGCCACGTTCTTTGAGAATATATTTCGAGGGACTACGTCTACGATGATCCTATTGAGGATGAACCTAGACGTAGTAAAAGGCAAAGGACCTCTACGTCTTTTGGACCTGACTTTCTAACTTATCTGTTAGAAAATGAGCCTCAGACCTTTCAAGAGGCGGTGACATCTCCTGAAGCTCCATTTTGGAAAGAAGTTATCAATAGTGAGGTTGAATCAATTCTGTCGAACTATACTTGGGAATTGGTTGACCTTCCTCCTGGTAATAAACCACTACAAAGTAAGTGGATTTTCAAAAGGAAAATGAAAGCGGACAATACTGTTGATAAGTATAAGGCAAGGCTTGTAGTCAAAGGATACAAGCAATGAGAAGGCCTTGATTATTTTGACACGTTGTCACCTGTCACTAGAATTACATCTATAAGGATGCTAATTGCCATAGCAGCAGTGTACATGTTTGAAATCCCTCAAATGGATGTGAAAACGGCTTTCCTAAATGGGGACCTTGAGGAAGAAATTTATTTGAAACAACCCGAAAGGTTTATTGTTCCAAGACAAGAAAAGAAAGTATGTCGGCTGATCAAGTCATTATATGGCTTGAAACAAGCACCGAAGGAATGGCATGCTAAATTTCATCAAGTAATGTTGTCGAATGGTTTCAAGATAAATGAGTGTGATAAATGTGTTTATATTAAGGACACTCAAGAGGGTCTTACCATTCTATGCTTATATGTGGATGACATGCTTATAATGGGCAGCAATAATGAGGTTGTTAAGGCGACCAAACGCATGCTCACAAAGAAATTTGATATGAAAGATATGAGAGTCGCATATGTGATTCTGAGAATAAAAATCCTTAAAACAAATGAGGGATTAGCTTTGTTCCAATCACATTATATAGAGAAGATTCTTGAAAAGGGTAAGAATCTAAACTTTGCTTCGAAGAAGACTCCAATAGATGTTAATCTACATCTTTCAAAGAACACTGGCAAGAGTATATCTCAAAATGAGTATGCTAGTTTACTAGGTAGTTTAATGTATGTCATGAACTGTACTAGGCTGGACATAGCTTGTGCTATGAGCAAGCTAAGTCGATTTACAACTAGTCCAAATGAAGATCATTGGAAAGCAATGACACGTGTATTGGGTTACTTGAAGCATACTCAGAACTATGCTTTGCATTACACAAGATATCCTGCGGTACTTGAAGGATATTGTGATGCAAACTGGATAACCGACGTTAGAGACACTAAATCAACAAGTGGGTATGTGTTTACACTTGGTGGAGGAGCAGTGTCTTGGAAATCATCCAAGCAAACTTGCATTGCAAGGTCTACGATGGAAGCATAATTTATTGCTCTGGATAAGGCTGGTGAAGAAGTGGAATGGCTTCGGAATTTTTTGGAAGACATTCCTAATTGGCCTAAACCAATGCCAGCTGTGTGTATTCATTATGATAGTCAAGCGGCAATTGGAAGGGCAAAGAATGTCATGTATAATGGTAAGTCTTGACACATTCGCCGAAGACATGATACCATAAGAGAATTAAGGCCTGTTTGGTAAAACTTGTTTCTGTTCCCTGGAACAGAAACGCGTTTGGTTACATTTTTGTTCCAAATCTATTTTTTTGTTCCTAGGAACAGAAACAAGAAGTAAAAAAAACTTATTTTTCTGTTTTCGGAACACTTTTGAGAAACAAAAAGAACAAAAACTCTAAAAAAAAAAATTATTGCCGCAGCCACCTCCTGTGAATACTCTTAAATTAAAAATATTGTTTGAAATTAAACTTTTTTTATAAAAACTAAAATTTGAAATTTTAAAATACTTTAATAAGAAATTGCTTAAAATTTTAATTTAATTGAATTTTTTTAAAAATAATTTAAATAATTTAATTTCGAAATTTTTTGAAAATTTAACATTTTATTTTTGAAAATTTTAAATTAAAATTTAAACAATAAATTAAATTACATTTTAAAAATTTTACCTAATCCATTTTTTAAATATATCCTTTAAGACGTATTTTTAAATTTTAAATATTAAAAAATTTAATTTTTAGTTTTTAGTTCTTTTAAAAATTTTAATTTAAAATTTATATAGAAAATTAAATTCTAAATTAATTTTCAAATTTAAGTTTATTTAATTTTCAAATTTTCAAAAAAATTTTAAATTTTAAATTTAAACATTATCTCCTTTTTTAAAAAAAATTAAACTTTTTTTTTATTAAAATGTAATTTAGTTTATATTTTTCATTTTTTCTGCTGACGGTGGCGCCTCTGTTTCTTAAAAAATATATTTGAATTTAGTTTCTCAATAAAAAATTTAGAAATCAAACCAAACACATTTCTATTCTTTTTCTATTCCAAGAACATAAATTTTGTGTAGTTACCAAACACTTTATTTACTCAGAAATTGTTTCGGGGAGTGTTTCTCAAAAGAAATATTTCTATAAAAAATTATTTCTTGAAACAGAAACGTTATCAAACGCACCCTTAATCTTTAGTGGAATTATCACAATTGACTACGTTAAGTCAATGGATAATGTTGTGGATCCGCTTACAAAAGGCCTAACTAGAAAAAACATCCAAGGGAATGGGTCTAAGGCCTGTAAAATAAGTCTTCATAGCGGACACCCTACCTATATGACGAACTAGGTTCAAAGGGACAACTAAGTTATGAAGACGGTATAGCGTACTGTCAACTATTACTCATTCCCGTGGAAGGACAGTACTAATAAGATGAGGTTAAGCGTAAAACTTTTAATGAATCTGAATTGGATATATGATATATCACGAAATTCAGAAATCACTTATGTGAGTGCGAAGTGAGGGCCGCTTCTATGAGAATTCGAAAGGCCGGTTCTCTAAAACACTCATGAGACCATGCGATGTTCATGGCCAAAACGAACACAACAGTGAGAACCAACTGTATCCAAGAGAAAGTTGTGTGTTTTCTATTGTCTTGGCTTATATCAAAGGTTGGCAGTTCAAAGACATCGCGTCTACTAACCGACCGTAAGTCCGATAGATTTCACTAGGGACAGTTCAAAGTCTCAGACTACTAATCCTGATGCAACGATCTCTAACCGAATAACCGCACATTGCATTTCATGCATAAATGAAGAGTCATGATAGCTGAACTCCTCATTCATGTGGGGGATTGTTGGGAACTTAGTGTCCCTAGAGTTGTGAATGAGAAGTGGTCAGTCGTGTTTGTTCGCCAAAGAGAAGGTCGGTTGGTCGTGTCCGGTCATCCAAAAAGGTGCCATTCGTCATGCATATTCGGATAGAAACTGAATTCATTTTTAGTCTGGTCTAGGAGTCATTCATTTTGGTTGGTCTTGCATGTGTGCGGTATCATTCAATTATACGGTTGAGTTCGAAGGTCTTTCCTTGAAATACCGCGAGAGAGAGACGAGGTTCGTTCTATCCTGGGAGACGACTTGCCCAGTCGGTACTGGAATAAGTGGACAAAAATCATTTTAAGGACACGACGTGAATTCGTCGGGCTCGAACCAAAGCGATTTTCTGTTCAAGCATTCAGAGGATCATCACTCAACGATTTGTCCAGGTTTCGTTCACTTAACTTTGCTTGATTGGCTTGTCACTCTCAACAATTCTTGCTGATTCTTTTGTTCCGGAACGCTGTCCAATTTCTGGTTTGTGCGCGTTACTTTATTTGTTCCAAATTTTGTACTTTACATTTATCCGAATGCTGCTTGCTTCAATTTCCACAACACTTTATGTCTTGATTTGAAACAAGATTCATTCGAATCCCTCTTTTAAGGAATCTCTCGTGGAAACAGCTCCACTTCGAACTTTTAACCAGAATTTTTCTGCGTAGTTTAGGCGAAAGCATTGATGAATCGCTTTTCTACGATGTATGTCTAAAGAGAGAGAGAGAGAGAGAGAGAGAGAAAGAGAAGTGTGGGGTACCCTAAAGAATGTTGTGGCACGTCAAACTTTCATTGGTTTATATAATCGAATAACTTCTAATTTCTGCTTTTTGACGTTTGCAAAATTTTGACGATTATTCATGAGCATTTATTCTTTAATATGATCATGAGATGCTCAAACCATGTTAAGCAAAACGCTTGCCCTTTTGACTTACTTAAAGCTAGGGATGATTTGTTCTCCGAGCGGTCTGATCCCTTTCGGACCGGTCCCCGATTTTTAGGACCAACCAACTAAATCTAGGGTCGGTTTTTGGGCGGTCTAATGAGACCGAGATCGAAAAATTCACTGCCATCTACGAACCTCCACCATCCATCACCAGAAAAATCACATCTTCAACAACACCATTACCCACAACCAATTACGAGGCGAGCGCGCAGATTTGAGACCCGGCGTACGGGTGCACGGGCGCGATCTCTCAGAACCAGAAGCAAGTCGTGCAGCTCCAAGCATAGCTCGCCAAGGCGCAAGCTGAGATCGTGAACGTGCAGTGCCAAAACGCCAACTTGTTTGCCCTCCTTTGCATGGAGATGACTCAAACACGAGACCAGCCCGTTCTCCAGGAGCAATGCCCGGAGGTGGACGAGAGTTGCTTCTTCCTGGACGAGACCAGCCTCATCTCCTCTTGGGAACCACTCTTGACATGAGAAAGAACAGCGCCCATGGTGAGCAACCTTCGTGTTGAGGTTTCGAGGAAGAAAAGACGGGAACAAGGAGAGGGAATTGTCAATAAAGAGAGATTAGCTAAGGTTAGGAGAACAACCGGTTCTTCTTTGATCCAAGTGGTCTGGTCCGGTCCTGCTCTTTCATCAACTACTAAAAGTTGCGAGTCAGACATACTAAAAGTTCTTCCTCCTCTAAAAATGGATTCTCATCATAGTATATTAATTTTAACCTGATCTTGATGATGATGGCTCTGAATTGGATAGCTCAGGAAAGGTTCCATATACCACATGTTCGAAGAACCAAATCAATTCGGCCGGTCCGGTCCAGTCCAGTCCGCGCAGTTTCCGAGTTTGACGGTCGTTCATGCTCACCCTAGTTAAAGCAAATCACGAGCGCAAAAGGCACAGCTGTACCTTTCTGACTTCTTTGCTCGGTCGACCTCGGAGACAGCGAGAGCAAACCCATGGGCTCCTTCCTCGCCAAGCTCCTCGGAGCTCCGGCCGCCGGCGGCTCGTCGGGATCTCCGCCGGAGTCTTCTCGCGTCCAGGCGTTCCACTCCACCCCGCAGTGGCAGCTTCACTTCAACAACGTCAAGGAGACCTCCCAATTGGTAAGGCTGGACCCAGACCCTAAACACCCACCTCTCCCTCCCTCCGATCTCCTCCTTCCGGAATACGATTGAGCGTCGGGCGTTCTTTCGAAATTGACATGTTTTTTGCGGTTGCATCTGGGGAGCGGAGATGGTGATTGATTTCGCGGCGTCCTGGTGCGGGCCCTGCCGGATGATGGAGCCAGCCGTGCACGCCATGTCTTCTAAGTACACCGACGTCGAGTTCGCCAAGATCGACGTCGATGAGTTGTCCGTATGTGACTCCGCCTTCCGTGTTTTGGTTTCGTTTTTGCCCGCGATGTTGAATTCGAGCTGACTTTTCCCCCCCACTTCTCTCTTCTTTTGTGTCTGTGGCGATGGTGAAATCTTCGCAGGACGTAGCGCAGGAATTTGGAGTGCAGGCGATGCCGACGTTTGTGCTGGTGAAGAAAGGGAAGGAAGTGGAAAGGATCGTCGGAGCGAAGAAGGATGAGCTCGAGAGGAAGATCCAGAAGCACAGGGCTCTCGTGGCTTCCGGGTGAGTTCGATTCCTTTGCTCTTCCTCGAGGGGGAAAATTGCAAAAAAGAAGAAGAAAAAGAGACAGACAGGAGTTTATTATACCTTCAGTTCTACTGTATCGTGTGCAAATGTTGCTTGTCTGAATTGCGAAGCATTATTAGAGTTTGAACTCATCCTTTTGCTAATTCTATTGTGGGATCATGATCGATTTTCGGAGTTCTTCTCTGATCTTACGATTATGCATAAGTTCTCATCCCATTGCTACCTGCATTGACGTCCTTGGATGCTTTTATGTTTTGATGTTTGGGGCTTGTGATCTTGCCATCTCCTTGTTTCCCAAATCATTCGAACCTTGTCGTGTAAATGGACCAGTTGAGCAGTTCATGAATTGTTCCAGCTGCATCTAGTTCCAATGCAAGCTCGACTCGACTCAAGACTCTTTTCGAGTTCTGAGTTAGCTCGAATAAACACTCAGAATCTGAGCTCGACCTCCAAAATGCCTAGATGGAGTAATTCACACGCACGCAGTAGAGTTTTGGCGAAGAAGGAGCATGAGCTTGGGGCTCATGTTTTTACTCAGAAGCTTACTCCAATCTAGGAACAGCCTATAGATCGAGCATCCGAAACGCCTCATTCGCCGATCTCAGCGCTTCTAAACTAAGCTCCGTCGAGCGTCAGTCGATTACCTAATTTTAAACGTTTGAACTAAGTCAAGCTTGTTCCCCATCGGGTTGACTCTAGCAAGTCAGTAAATGTCAGTTTCTTGAATCAACGTCCAAACACGTAGACAGACACGAATTGGAGAAAGCAATTAAGGACTATATTATGCATAGTTCTGGTGTATACAGCATATACAAAAGATAATTCTACTCCACGCTCCAGCCGCAGAACATACGTACAAGGTATGAGCAGATCCAAAGACCCCTCTTAGACAGTGGAGGCTTTGTCGGATCTTGTCGATGTCGAGACCCTTTGGTCGTACCATCAGCTCTACATGGATTCATACTTATTTTGACAGATGGTCGCTCCGAGCGCAAAAAGGTATGAATAGCATATAAGAGGGCTCCACTCCATGGCATCTTGCAGTATGGGAAAATCACTGCCCACTCGTCGATCCTTTTTTGTTCTGATTCTTGTCGAGTTACGTCAAGGGCATCGACATCAGGACTAACAGTGAGTTCCCCTATGCATTGAAGATATTATCAGGACACTTACTCATCTTCACCCAAGTGAGAGAAAATGCAAAGGCAAAAATTTTTTTGTACAAAAGATGAAGTTGAAGAGACTGTGCTACCGGAGCGAGAGTTTCCGGTTATTCGTCCTGCAACAATGAGTTCGAGAGGATAAAACTACCAAAATATTATCTCGGCCCGGGCTATGTTTATTTTGATTCTTCATATTTCTTGTGAGGAACAACCTATAGAACACATAATTTCTCGAAAATCAGAGGAACTATACTATTGGAGCAAGTTTCCAGTAACTCTGGTGAATAATTCAAGCTTTACTCGGAAGCTTACTCTCATTTAAGCGGAATCTAGATCAAGCATCTAAACACTTCATTTGTCGATCTCAGCGCATCTAAACTAGGCTTCGGCGAACTTCAATCGATTATCTCATCTTAAACCTTTCAAATTGAATCAAGCTTGCATCATATCGGGTTAACTCTCGAGAAACCAATCAGTTAATGTCAGTGTCTTGGATCGACATTCACAGCACCCGGTTACAATCGAGAGAAAGCATTAAGGATTATATTAAACATAGTTCCTATGTATATAGCACATGCTAAAGAAACATTTACTCTTCCCTCCAGCAGCAGTACATATGTACAAAGATACGAGCAAATCCAACACCCCTCTTAGACAGTGTAGGCTTGTTGGATCGTATCGATGTCGAGGCCCTTCAGTCGTACAACCGACTCGACGTGCCCCTTAAGCGTCGTCAGCTCTCTCAGCCTGTGAGAAACAAGGTTGGAACACTCAATTATCTTTCAAACCAAAAAGCAATTGCCTTTCAAGGACAAAGATTCTAGTTACTCTGACACACAGTAGCTCCAACTGCGAAAGGCATGAATAGTATTTAAGATGCTCCATGCCATCTTTTAATATCGGAAATCAATACCCACTAATCAATTCTCTTTGTTCTGATTCTTTTCGAGTCACATCAATGGCATCATCATCAGAACTAACAATTGACTCTCCCAAGCATGGAAGATATCATCAGTTAACTTCCCATATTAACCCAAGTGACAGAAAACACGAGGTGAATTTTTCCTGTACAACAGAATAAGTTGCTTTGTCCTAATCTTCTAGTGGAAGCTTCCGTTCTGCTTTCATCAGACAGGAGAAGTATGACTCGATTATCCTCTCTCAATGGAATAAAATATCAGAGTAAGATGCAAAACTGTGCAAAAGCTAGAACAGCTAAAAAAGAAACTATCGTTGGCTGGGAAAAGTTGGAAACTGTAGCCGATGATGCTATACCTGGCAATCTCAGCCCGTCTTTTTGCTTCTTCAGCCATATGGTTCAGTTCGGTATAGCTGCTGCGTTCGCCGAACATCTTGGTCTCAGGCGGATGCAGGCCATGGAGAGTCCTCTGCGCATGTGCCCACTTAAGCTCGCGTTCTTCTTTTCCGAAATCCTTTTTCCTCGTAAATGCAATCTGCATAGAAACGACCATAGTCAGCTTGCTCAACAAATGCCAGGTTCCTAGTCCAGAAGTGAACCTAAGCCGGTCATACCCTTTGCTCTATAACAAGATCCCAGGCCTTTCCGCTCAATGCATATCGTGTAAAGAATTTGATCAAATCGAGCGGTATATAGAATATAAGGTTGTAAAGCCAAACTACACCAGCCCAACCCCATCCGATTCCTTCAATTGCAGCAAAGCTCCAATTTGCATAAACAGCAATCAAGGTAGCAATCTGTTGTCCATGAAAAAAAAAGGTTTATAAAAGAAATCAAATTGGCTCAACAAAATCCATTCACCGGAAAGAACCATTGAGGCATCTTACCAATTGCGCAATGACAAAAGCGGCCACCAGTAGGAGACCGGGACGCTCAACAAATGACCAACTCCGGGCTCGAGTTACAAATATGAGGGCCTGACTGATCGTGCTCACTTGAAGGTATACTGCCGAGGCGAGCTTTCTGATGT
Source organism: Melaleuca alternifolia (assembly GCA_019926035.1). NCBI lineage: Eukaryota > Viridiplantae > Streptophyta > Magnoliopsida > Myrtales > Myrtaceae > Melaleuca > Melaleuca alternifolia. The sequence goes on along the minus strand of JAGKPW010002416.1, from coordinate 577,028 downwards.
CATCTACATCCTTTTGCTGAAGGCTTGAGACCCCAAAAGTACGCTAAAAACAGGATAACCATAATCAGAGACTAGAATCAAGGGGAAAGCATCTCCTTCAAACTTCCAAGCAGCAAAAAGATTGATTATTCACGAACTCAGTGAAAAAAAAAAAGGTTGCACCCAAGACACTGCTATCATGCAAAGAACTCCGTGCTAACGACAGTTTCAATAATCACAATGAGCAAGCTCTTATGCCCTATCAGACACGAGAAACCTTGACCACACAGAGTGAATGACAGAGATCTGAGCAAATAATTCAAAGAAGGCTGATATATGTTCCTGTGTTTGTGAAGATGTAATATATCCCTTGTTGAAGAAACAGGGAGGCCAAAATCACTCATCCTTTTTCTTTACAGGGATCAAGTCTTAAATAGATATCTGAATAGTTATACATGGCTATTGTGTTATGCAATATTGTTCTGAACTATAAGAGCACAAAATTTACCGGAAAAAAATTCGTTTTGTACGCCGCCCAGAAGAAAATGACTGTCATCATCGCCAAGTAACCACCAAGAATAACACCGGTTGTGAAGATTTCTGCCAGCTTCCAACTGTCTGGCTGAGGTGACGGTTTCACTCTGTCCTTGGATATTGTCATAATAGTACCTGTCAAAAGATACATCATTGAGTAAGAAACAGTGCCCTGCTGCATTATTCTCACCCCCAACATGGCACCGGAAAAAGAACCTATATTTAAAAATTTGACGCTTCAACTCAGTGACGCAAATATTCTCTTTCGTTTGTGACATAAGAACCCACAAAACCCTATGAACTCTTTGCCTCATGCAGTCAGTTGGAAATTTGCAACATAAGGAGGACATACCGTCATTGAGGATAGCGATGATCAGCACCATGAAGGGTGGAAAGTCGAACTGCCAAATGAGGGCCAGTAGCATGAAACCGAGCTGTGACAAGAGGCATCAGATGGTGACATATCGTTTGTATAAAGACAGCATAAGTTTTTACTATTGGTGGTTAAAAACAAGACAAAGCTGTAGAAATATTAGAAACCAACTAGTTCCAAGCAAGCACACAGAACTTACCACAATACGGATTGTGATGGAAACTGCATAGATCTGTAACACAATAAAATTGAGTAATTCTAGTCAGACAAGAAACATATCAAAATGGAAACTGATACTATAATTAATTCCCTCATTCCTTTATAACGACATGATGCTCAATGGAAACAGATAGGAACAGAAAAAACACTAGTCACACAAAATAAGATAATATCCAGCCTCCAGGTAAACTCTTGAACGCTCAAGTCGAGATACAATTGAACAAAACCCAGCTCACCGTGTAATTCTTCATTCTTTGGAAAATTGCACGACTAGTTAACACTGCACTTATGATAACACTAAGGCCTGGTTCAGTAAGAACAATGTCAGAGGCACTACGTGCTGCATCAGTTGCATCAGCAACAGCTATGCCAATGTCGGCCTTTTTAAGTGCAGGAGCATCATTAACTCCATCTCCCGTCATTCCACATATATGTTTCCGCGCTTGCAAGCGTTTCACAATCTCATATTTGTGCTCTGTACAGATACATAAATTGATCAGTCAAGCACATAGGAATAGCAGCAGGCAACGTCATGCTAATTATACAGTAGACAAAATCTGGTCCTCCACTGACATCCAACTGGCTTGTAGAGCTTGTGGAAGTAATCCTAGTGCACTGTCAAAGCGATGCCCATGCATATTCATTTAATGATATTTGTCGTAAGTTCAAAAGAAGAAGACAATAAAATCCATGACAGCTGAAAGAAGTAAGAAACGGAAATAAAAAAGTACCGGGAAAAACACCGGCAAAACCATCAGCCTTTTCAATAAGTTCATCCACGGGCAAAGCAGCAATTGACTCGTCCTTGTTCTGTCCCAACAGTGCAGACGACGGATACATATTTGTTCCCATACCCAGACGACGTCCGGTTTCCTTTGCAATTGCCAATTGGTCACCTTTATCACGGGGTTAAACAAATTAGGCAAAAATCTATAAGATGGTTGGAAAGGGATGCAGAAAGATTATGACAAAGTTCAAAATTAATTAGACTATGGATTTGAAAATCATATACAAATGGATTGTCTGGACAAAATAGCCAGAGATGAGCTTTCACAAATACAATAATCTAATCATGAGATAATTATTGGTGCATCGCAACTCATTCAATCTAAAATTGGCTAGTATCTCATTTAAAATAGCACTATTCTGATGGGGAAAGTCAAAGGGATAGTCATATTTAGAAAATTTGTAACACTTCTTCCCCCCACACCTAGCACAAGCAAGGAGTAGAGGGATCTCTATTCACATTAGCATGGCTGAATAACTATGCAATACTGCGATCATCACTGTGTCAAGCAGAAAAATTACAAATATGAGAAGTTATACTCACCAGTTATCATTTTGACATTGACCCCCAAATTAAGTGCCCTTCTTATCGTTTCTGCGCTATCGTGCCTCGGTGGGTCAAACAATGGCATGAGACCTATAAACTGCCAGGGACCTCCTGGGCTCTCTTTTGTTCCTTCAGGAACTTCCTGTGCAGAAGACAGTGAGTAAGAAAGGCTAAAGAGGACTGAAGTGATCCGAATTATGACAAAGCAGAAGTGAGCAATGACTAAATCTCTTTCACACATTTCACCTGGTAAGCTACCGCAAGGGATCGCAAGCCTCGTTCAGCAAACTTATCAATCATGGAGTGAACTCTTCGCTCTATCTCCGATCTGTTGTGGACAAGGTTCAAAATCTATACCAGTAATCACCAGCAAAAATCAGATCTCAGTGCTTCAAGATCATCAAAATGAACACAACCTGCTTGATTCTTACCTGCTCTGGTGCACCTTTACTAACACGATGCATTTTACCTTCGCTATCGATATATGTCAGAGCTGTTCTCTTGTCAGTAGGATTAAAGGGGAGGAAATGAACCTCTTGAATGCCAGCGCGTGCCTTTTCAGAAGAAAGAATTTAAGAAAATCATACACATTAACAAAAATATGCCATGCAATCCCTCCTACTGACAAATGACCTTTTTATCATATATACAAGAAGCAATGTTTTATCAGTCACTGTACCTCCTTTGGATCTGCCAACATTCCAATGATAGCAGCATCTATTGCATCTTGGTTCTCCATTCTTGATGCTCTTGCCGCCATTAGAACGACAGTATCTGCATCCACCCCTTTAGCAAATACCTGAGAGCATTTGAAAGAAGTTTCAGGACAAGCAGACAAAAGAAATAAGAAAGAGATCACGAAGATGAGATATGTAATAACCTCGATAAGGGTCTTATCAACTGTTAGCTTGTTTAGGGTCAGAGTTCCGGTTTTGTCACTGCAAAGTACATCCATCCCTGCCATTTCTTCTATTGCTGTCATCCTTTTTGTAATAGCTCCCTGGAATTATCGATAATAAGCAATGAGAAGATACTGTTATTTCAACACTGGAACCACCAAAATAATGCATAGTTTCCATTAAGATCTACCTGCTGAGATAGCCGGTGAGACCCGATTGCCATTGTTACAGACAACACCGTCGGCATGGCTATAGGAATTCCTCCAATAAGAAGTACCAGCAAATTGTCAATTCCTGGACGGTATTGCCGGTGCTGGATTGGAAACATGACAATGATCTCTACTATCATCCCAACGGCAATGGAACATATACAGAAATTCCCAATGGCAGTTAACACCTGTAAGTGATGCCATGAACTTTATAAATCTATATGTAAAATGTCATGTATCAAAGAGGACAAGTCCAAATCAGGGCCAAAAACCAAACAGTTAAGAAAAGGGAATACGTTTTTCACAAAAAGGCATAGCTAATCCAACGTCAGGATCCGGTATCATCAGTAAAGCGCAAATATTAGTTATGTCACAGAAGAAGACAAAAATATTCTGTAAGATTTGATGGGTTTGCTTCATATTTCCATGGCTATATGCTGGAGGCAATTTTGCAGCTAAGTTCCACTTCAGAGAACCAGCCATCAGCTGGTGCTACACATGCTTCAGTAAAAAGAGATTGCTTTCCTTGATGTTCAAGCAATATCTCTTCTTTCTCTTTAATCATTCTGTAATTCATTTTCTGTTCCCTCTCCTGATTCTGGCTGTAAATGACAAGGCATTGTCATACACATCTGCTCACCTTTTGGAAGTGTCCTACTTGGTTTGTGGAATCAACAAGATGAGCGGCCTTGCCAAAGAACGTGTGGACACCTGTTGCAATGACCACAGCTTCTATTTCTCCCTGTTTGCAAGTAGAACCAGAGTAAACACTGTCACCAGGACCCTTCGTCACCGGAAGTGATTCCCCTGTAAGTGCAGACTGCAGTTTTATGAACAGACCCATGTCAGGTAAGTCAAATCAATCATCATAGAAATCTCAGCATGAATATCTGTATTGTTCTCAGCACCTGATCGATCTTTAATGGATCGCCTTCAAGGAGGCGCGCATCAGCTGGTATAATGTCACCCAGCTTCACGCTGATTATATCACCAGGAACAAGAATCGAAGCATCCTCCTCAATCCACTTCCCATCTCGAAGGACCTGACCCAAATTTCAGAATAAAGGATAGGTGATTTTGGGAAATGGGGGGTGGATCGCCCAAATTGCACATGAAGCAATTAAAGCAAGAGAACAAGACAGACATAATGGCAAAAAAAAAAAAAAACGAAAAAAAAAAAAAACAACAATTTCTGGGCATAGTTGCCTTGACTGGTCTAATAACTACCTTAGCTTTGGGTGCCAGACGGGCCATAAGGGCTGCAGCAGCGTTGCCGGCGTTATTCTCCTCTATGAAGCTGATGGTTGAGTTGATAAAAAGCAGAGTAATAATCCCCACAAAATCCTGCCAATCAGGAGGTTTCCCCTGCAATTCACAAGAGTGATTCCCCCATCTGCCCGCTAAGATTTTATATGATTTAAATTTCATGCCACCACTGCCAAACCAAGCTCATGCTTGTACAATCAACAGTAAAGAAACAAAGCACATAAAAAAACACCCACGAAGTTCTCAGTCTTTTGCCATAAGATGCAGTTTAATACTGCTTAATCATTTCTACCCACTATATGGTTTCAGCAACTAGTAAATTACAGAGAGTGAACATGAATGCGGCTTCATCTTCGATGGAGGAAAAAAAACAGAGGTAAGCGAGGAAGAAGCACTTACTCCACCGTTGGCCATGGCAATAGCCATGATAGCAGCGGCTTCCATGACCCATGAAAGTGGATTCCACATAAAACCCAAGAATTTAAGAAATTTACTCTCCTGCACAATATTTTATTTAAAAAGAAAAATAACTCAAGATCAGAGCTTTGGAAAATCACCACTCTCGAGAAATTAACAGTAGTATGATCTGATTACCTCTTTCTCTTCGAGCTTATTGTGACCAAAAATGGTCAATCTTTCTAGAGCAGCCTCCGATGTGAGACCATTTGGTTGGCACCTCAACGTCTGAAAAACCTCTGCAATAGGAACATTCTCCTGCACCACAAAAAGAGCTCAAATTTACCAACAACATCAAAAGGAACGGAGAAGAAGAAAATTAAAAACAAAGCCAAGAACTAAAAAAACAATACAAAGCAAAAAAATTTCAGAAGATATAAAAGATGAATTCTTAGGGGCTGTTTGGTTACCAAATCAACAGCTTCCTTCAGCACAGCCTCCAAGGTCACATCTTTGTCCTCCATCTCTCACCAAGCGATTATAGGGCTCTGCCAAATTGAGGATACCATCACTCAGAAACAAAATTCAAAAAGTTATAGAAGTTCATCTTAAAGAAAAAGCGTGATCTCAAGAAAGAGCCAACAAAGAACCGAAACTTCTGGACCTAATGATTATTGGGGTACCTGTGTATCCTCGTCCCTGGTCTCTCTCTCTCTCTCTCTCTTTTTGAAATATGAAACTGAAAGGTGGCAGAGTTTGTGGGGGGACTAGTAGTGTTTCTGCACCATGGAAGTGATGATGACGACCGGCTCAGAGGGAGGATCATGTACTTGGCGGGTACAGTCTGCTCCGCTTCTATTATATTCCTCTGTTTTCTGCTCTCTCCGTTTTTTTTTCTCTCTGTTTTTCCCTCGATTTTCAATTGTTAATCTATCTGCCTTTTTGCATAATATGAAAAAGCACAGGAACGACCTACCTAGTATAGGCGGCTTCACGTTTATTCCTAGCGCCACACCCACCTAACATGGGACAGTCTTTTGTAGTTGGACTAAATTGTCCTTCAAGTCAGGGCAATCCTCCCTCTCCCCACCAATTCGACACCCAACACGCAAAATGAAGGGACAATTTATACATCGACAAGATATAAAGTCCCCACCTTCTTTTTAATGTGGAAACAGAGGAAATTGAAGGAGATAAGATTCCAAAGAGTGAATAAATTAAGTTCCCAATCGATTCTTGTCGCTAAAAGCATCACGTTTTCTGTTAAGTTTTCTTCATGATTGAAGCTTTTTTATTTTGGATATTGCCCGAAGTTGTCCCTTCTCCATTCTGGTCTGATCGTTCAGGTAAATAAATTCAAGAGAAGGGCAAAATAGCATACTATGAAGTGAGTTCGGAATTGAAGTTCACTTTCTCATCACGACTCTACTGGTAAGTAGATGTATTTGGTGAGGTACGAGCTGAAATAATGTGGCCTACCACCTACTGCAGCAAGGAGAAGCGTGGATGTCCATCTTGCCGTCGAAAACGGAAGAGAAAGATCAAATTCAGAGCTGGAAATGGACACGTTTCGGTTCTCTCCTGGCTCTTTCTTTCTTTATTACTTATGCGGGTCGTTCGACCGTCGCCAAAAAGACCACGCACGGCTCCAGAAAAAGCAGCGACGAGGTTAAATTACTCCAAAGTTCGTGGAGCCCACTAACACTTAATGTCTCTCTGTCACCACTCCCGGTCAGAGACAACCAAGTCATGGGAGTCAGGAACGCCGAGAAGGTCATCTGTCGTTTTCCATCCTTTCATTTAAGAATCTTAAATAAATTACCTTAAACTTGTGATTATTAAAGAGTTCAGTCCAGATTTGGCTGTCTAACTTTTACTTTGCGAATCCAAATCTTCTAGATTTATGGATATGTGCAATCTAGCCTTTTAAGATTTGTGTCTAGACAATCAAATCTCCTATTTTTCTTGATTCGAGTGCACCATCTGCCCATTGCAATTAGTAGTGTCAAATTAAGATTGTCTTTTCTCATCAAATGGAAGGAATTCGGAAAGTCAGTAAACTTGGCCGGAACAAGAGTAAAAATCAAAAACTAGAATTGAGCTGCCCCTGGAATTTAGAGGATTAAGCTCGCCCTTAATAATTCATTATGAATTGTCCATGGGCATATACATATTAAAACGAATTCTTTTGTTTGTTTGTGTTGTCGACAACTGTGGAGAACTCTACGATGATCTCCCAGATCCTGACCTTTTTGTGCTACGTGGAGACGTCGCCTGAAACGACGCTCTGGCCCGTCCAGAGCCCACCACAAAACCGAAAGTTTTTGACGAGTCTCGGCCGTGACGCAGCAGCAGAGGGCGTCGTGTTGGACGACTTTGCGTATCGCTCTTCCCTTTCTCCGCCTTGTGGGACACGTGGCAGTGACGCCGAAGCTCGTGCGATCCGCACGACTCACGGAGGAACTAATGGTCAAGCTGATGATTGCCACTAAAGAGCACAGTTTATCCATCCATGTCGTCATGGGGGCATTTGCTAGGAGCGCTCCCTGCCTTGCTGATGAACAGCTATGACCCGACCGGGGTTGGTATTGTGCCGAAACTACCCTTCTGGATGAGCAGAGAAGCACGTCAAGGAACTCCTCTTTTTCCTGGGACGAAGCAGCACGTGTTAAGTGTGCTTTTATTATCATTCTGGTCTCGCAGCTTCTTCAAGTTCTTAAGAGGACACAGAAAGCTCGAACGGCCGCTTTCAATGAGCCTACGAGACAATTATTGAGCTTATAATGGCAGGTCCGCAGTTATGACTGTGCATTCTACGTAGTTCTCGAACGGGCACGGCATTTTTCTTTTCTCCGTTTGTGCCATCGTACGACCGTGTAGAACCCTCGAGATGAGGATGCATGGTTGGTCCGGCACAGTGCAGCATAAGGTTATGCTGCCTGTTATGCGATCTTGCTACCTACTTTAGCCGTATCTTCTGTCTATCCTTAAATTTATCTTCTCTTCTTGGCGGTTGCGAGGACTTGGCCTTGTCAAGTTCTTCGGAGGCCCCTCATGCCCAGTCAACCCGAAGTTACTGTCGACGAGGGGCTGAGAAGTTTAAGATATCTAATGAGGACACACTAAATTTAATCAGAACTCTCTTCCTACGAATCTTTGAAAATTTCACTAAAAGTCAAGTGACATCTTGAAAAGGAGGGGATAATGGTGCCTCAACCAGCCACGGGTCACCATTACCATGGGATTGACGGCTCATGTTGAGACACGGGAGCGGTTTTTTTGAAACTCAATTCCACAAGTCAAATGATACAGATACGTAGGCGATTATATTAAGCACGATAAACAGCGAAAGATTAGCTTCAAGACCTCTTAGATTGTCATGTATTGAATTAGTTAAACGCCCTGTAAACATCCGAAGGATTCGAAATCCGTCTTTGTCTCTCTCCATCTTTGTCGGCAAAAAAAATGAGGTCAGACGATCGAAGAAAGGTTTCACTATTCAATGATTTTGATACGTTAGACTTGTATGTTTGCGGACCCTCATAGTGCACAAACAAGATCTCTCGTGCCCCGAAAGCAACACTAACGAGAGTGATAAAAACTAGGACCGGATAGATCTTTCCTATGACAATCATATGACGAGGCCAGCCTCTTATCCTGGCAACTCTCTAGCCATCTCTCGTACGTACGTTTCCGATTATTTGTTTTCTTCCTGCATGGGTTTCAATAGGAATGTTAAGACGAAAGTCGCGACAACTGTCTCGACATGAGAGGCCTCGACGGAGATGGCCGTCGATCGCGTGATCTCGCTCGAAAGCGAGATTTTTGAATTTAGAATTGGCGTGGTGGGATCGAGCAAACCCAAGACGGGCTTCCCTCACCATAAAAAAAGCGAGGGAGAGAGAGAGGCGCAGTCGATATCCATCCCATTGATCTCCAGATACCCTTCCAAGGCTATGGTGAAGCCTTTCTAACTGAAGGGCAGCGTCATGTCTCCAAGATGAGGTTTCTGCATATTGTGGAAATGAAGGTATAACCCACCAATTATGCAGATTTCAAACAATTTACGCTAAAATTCTACTTTTCACCAAGCAATTATGGATTTTTGATTCCATACTCTTCGTCGCATAATTGTTTAAAAAGTCATAAACCTATTGTACGTAAGCCAATTCAATTATTAAACCTTTTAATTTTGTCAATTTAGTCTTAAAAGCTTTGGTTTTGTCAATTTAATTACAAATCTATCTTTTGAAAATTTGGCCGGAAGAAGAAGATTGGCAAATTATCAAAATATTTAAGAATACAGAGACAAAGTAAAAAAAAATTATGAGTAAATTGGCATAAGTTCAAAATCAGCCACAAATTGGCAAATCCTTTCTCTTGGAGAGTACTACGGTACTTTAAAAGGCATGTGGGAAGAACTTAATCTTTATTAACCTATCACTATTGATCTTGAAAAATTCAAGATACGACGAGCTAAATTTCATGTGTCTAATTAAGTTCTTATCTGGGTTGAATATTGACTTGCAGCCTGTGAAGAGCCATCTTCTTGCTTGAGAGAAAGTTCCTTTTATGAATGAACCATTTTGTCCGATTCAGTGCTTTGTCTCTCCATCTTCTTTATTATCTAAGGACAGTTCAAAATTTGTGGATAGTAGTGATGGTTGTGCTCATGGTGGATTTTCTAATAGAGGCCATGGTTTAGGAGGAGGTCGTGGCCATAGTGGATAGAGTTGTGATCGAGACAATCGTGAGTGCACATATTGGGGCAAATTTGATCATAATGTTGACAATTGTTGGGCCAAGCATGGCAAGCCTAGATGGGCTTAGCAATTAGACAAAATACTGCTGTGTTTGAAGGGTGTGCTGGAAAGGTAATGTTTTGGCAACATGAATCCATCTATCCCAACTAGGGGTAAATCTTGTTTTTTATGAGCATATTAAACATATAGAAGTTGACTATCAGTTTGTTTGTGCTGCTATGGACCATAAGTTAATCGTTACTCGTTACATTGTCAGTTTACTAATATGTCGACTAAATTTTTTGTTGCCGATTGTTTTAATGCGGGCATAATTGACCTGTAAACCCCCCTTGATAGGGAATGTTAAGTTATTTTAGTGAATATCTTTTTTTTTTAGTTTTATTTCTTGTTACATACATAAGAGCATTATGGTCATGTACAATTTATATGTAATATAAATATGTTGCGATAGGTATGGGTTTTGACAATTCAGAAGCAGGAGCCCTTGCTGGCTTTCCTGATTTGTTTCTTCATCTCTATTTCTCCTCTCCAGGCTATTTACCGCAGGTTCTCTTATCAGTTTTGTGACAACTTCATTTGTTATTTTAAACTTTTTGACTAGTTTGCAACAATCCCACAAAAATTTTCACATAATATTAGAGTATTCTAAATTCTTTTGAGCGCTTATTTGTCACCTTTCTTATTTGTTTTCATGCTTCAATCTTTAACCCCAAGTCCAATCCACGCATGCTGTTAAGGCTTTTTAAATATATAAGTCATGCTTTCGTCTATCGGTTTAAGCTTCTACAACAAATGGTAGTAATTCCACAGATTTTTTTGGAGATAGTTACCATCGCTAGGTTGTATTACCAACTTTTCCAACTTAATACAACTGTCGCAAGCTCATCATCATAAGAATTCTAGTTTCCTGCAAAATAAGTTGATAGTGATGAAGAAGTGAGCAAAATAAGGACGTTCTAATTGGAAACTAATGCTTCATATCGTCCAAGAACTTTCTATTTCTACAGAAACAGTTGAACGACGGAGCTCAGAGTTCCATATTTTTGCTTCAAATTTCTAATCCTACTTTTCAAATCTTAAAACTGTTTGATAGACCCAAGGTTTTATGCATGAAGCCTGGCCTAAAAGGAGGAGGGTAAATTAACTTTCACATATGCACTGACGGACAGCTTCTTCTAACGGAGACTTGAATAAAAATGACAGTTTATTGTGCTGTCCTTAAAGGAACACCTATTTTGAAAATCATTCACATATTCTTTTGGTAGTCATCCAAGTTGGAATATTGTTGGCCCTGAGGGCGAGGGCCGCTTGTCAAAAAGCTAACAAGTTGCTTTGGAAGCTGCATACCTCCAAAGCACACGATAGCAATGGCTTAAGCGGTATTTCAGCAGAGAGTTGACGACACGTGAAGTGATGAGGCAAAAATTAACTGTGGTTGCTTTCAGCAAGAGTCAAAGAATGTCAAAATTTGCTGCAAATCTTGCCAGCTTATTCAAGAAACAACAAAAGAATGTGAAAAGAAAAGAAGCTGCTCAAGGGAGGAGGTTAAGCTACTTCTTACCTCCATTAGCATTTCCTTGCTTATAGAAAGGCCAAAGATTGACCAGACGTTCAAGAACGGCAGCACTCTTTGAGAAATAGCCCGAGAAACCCTGAGGCGTAGCTGGTGGAGGAAAGTCTTCGGCAGGCATTGCAAATGGGCGAATCATCCTCTCCATCTTCTCCAAAGTCAGATAAGATCCCACTTCTTGCAGCCTCTCTGGGCCCATTATTGGCAGTGTGTGCTCATGACGCAGTGAAGTAGCTTCGCTGTCATTCTTCTGCAAAAGCAAAACCCCACCATGAGTGGGAGACTGCCAATACAACAGCTGCTACATGCAATTCCAGTGATTTGACAAATAATGGATACCGTCACCAGGTCATACACATCCATATTCCGTATTAGATTGAATCTATTGGTATGTCTAGCATACACTTTTTTTTTTCACTAGATCTAAGAGCTGGCTAATATGATACGCCGGAAAGGCTATGTAACAGTATATTCAACATGCATGCTTGAAGTAGATATTTACATATCAATGAAAATTTATCAGTATCAGAAAAAGAAAAATGGTTCTTTTCGCAAAAAGTTTTAAGAGAATCACTGGTGAGATAGTTCAAAACCCATTTACAAGATACCCAGCAATAATAGTTTATCTCATTGACAAAGCCGCTAAAAGATCTTGCACTTCAGAAGGGCCAAGGGAGAGAGGCTTAATGCACAATTTAGATTCTTTAAGGTACTATAGACCAGAAACGTTGCGCCATCATTTGATTTGAACATGTTCCTAAAAAAGAAATCCTACTGTTCCTCAATCTTTGACCTGTGAACATGAGTTGGACAGAAGAATGTACTAAAAAACCATTTGCACTTCTCGTTACCCGGTTGCTTTACCTCAAGAGGAGATAAATCTGCACCTCGGCTAAATGCCATCTCCATGCGGAACCGTTTTGGATCTTCTAAAGCTACCTGTAGCCACAATGTGAAGGCAATATCAATCTCATCCTAATGACTTACAAATGCAACACCTTGAGTTAATTGATGCAAGACACAGCTACCAGAGAGATCAGGCAATATAGTTGCTCTCGCTTAACAGAAGCAAAACCTGAAATCAAGATTTATAACGGTTGTGCCATAGACCTATATTTTCAGATTGCCCAAGCCACTTCTTGGGAGGCATATCATGAAGAAGGATTAGGAAATTGTCATGTCCGAATCGCAAAAAGAATACTGTATGATTGCAGAAATTCTACGGGGAAATTTTAACAATTCTACATTGACTATGAATCAGGGATAAGCAGTAAAGTGCTGTAGTTTGTTATTCATGTTAAAGATTTGGAAAATGTGAACCGATTTTTGAGGCAAGCAAAGCAATTTTTTTTCTTTTTTAGCTGAAAAGCAAAGCATTTGATCGCGTGCTCTGGCTAGGGTTGTAAAGACCTGGCAGGGCTCAGTCAGGATATATGCTTTGCTGTTCATCAAGATTGCTAACATGGAAAAGACAATATGAGACGCAAAAGATAACTGCACATAGAAGAGTTAACAAGAGAAGGACAAGTCAGAGAAGAGTCAGTTCCTGTCAAAGAACAATTAAAACATAAAACAGCACAATTTTTTGACCTTTTGCATCGATGAAATCATGAAACAGCCAAATGACTCCCTACAGAGTGTTCAGTCTCAGTCCCATGAATAGCTTGTACTTGCAATGTTAGGCTGATAATCCTCATCTTAGACCATATTCCCAGGAACTTTATCCGCTAACATATGCTTGACCAGTCCATCAAATAGCAATGATGCTGTCTCAGATAGTTCATGCATTATTAAACTACAATTGCCAAAACAAATAATTCCTTCTTGACTTTCAATGCTCGCTTTCTGTCACATTGAATGGCAGTAACTTTGTTTTGAGAAACCCTTTACTTACATCAGAGATTTCGCCACTGTCTTGTATGAGGAGAGATTTGAAAACTCTTGACATACACAATCTAAAACAAAGGAGTTGGCACTAGTCCAGATAACAAGTTTGGTTAGTGCTAGAAAATTCAATCCAAAAGCTTAAGCCAATAGATGGAGGTAGGCCACACGAATATAAAGAGCATCTAGAATCTGTTGTAAAGCAATGTGGGACAATATTTCAACATCTCCTCTCATGAGCAAGCCAGATTTAGCGAAAAAGATCGCACTGACTCCGATACCATATCAGAAAGTCTAACCCAAAAGATTAAGCTAATAGGTAAAGAGAGACCAGATGAATAAAAATAGCATTGAGAACCCGTTGTCAAATGATGTGGGACAATATTTCAATAGTTAATATCCTTCATGCTTCAAAAAAACTGTATCTAACTTTTGCAGAAAACACAGTAAGGGGACTACAAACCAAGAAACACCAACCTCTGTGTTCTCAAACATTCTCAGAACGATATAACTCATGTAATCAAGTTCTTTAGTCCTGTACAAGCGCTCCAAGCCATTAAGAAAAATTAGACTATCCTCGCCCTGAAGGGACTCATCCAGGTTACAGTAGCGGAGTACATTCATGAGAGAATGGATATGTGATTCCTGTTATCCAAGACAAAGTACATTTCAGAAGCATCATAGATACACTGATATGACAATGACATTATGACCAAATTCTCAAAGCCAAAAAAGCACCCTGCACAAGGCTTCAGCATCCAGATGTAAAAGAAAAGACCAAAAAGTCTAGAAGCATCAAATTAAATTTGGTTGATCTAAAATGGGTTCACAAAAGACTTAAGGAAGAAGTTAAACAATATTAGAATAATGTAACCCTATGATGCCAATACTCAGACAAGAAGTATTGGGACTACTCATATAAGACATCAGTCATATGTAAATGAAATTAAAAAATAATTTCACATGTTGCAGAGATAAAATATGATATAAGACATCAGTCATATGTAAATGAAATTAAAAAATAATTTCACATGTTGCAGAGATAAAATATGGCATCTGCTGCAAAAGCAAAGATGTAGATTCCCTAGACTTGTATAGTAGGAAATGTCTTCCGGGATCAGCACATTTAAGGACTGCCACATGCACAAACTCTAAAATAGGAACAAACTGTTCATCAGAAAATTGTCATTGAACTCACTGATGTGAAGTAAAGCCGCGTTCGGACATGACGTTCAGGAGTTTTGACACTTGCGTACCTAGAAGAATCATGCAGGGAAATGTAAGACTGCCTACTTTAGGATATGATTACAGTTTAAATGAGCTCACGGATTACTTTGGATCTAAACGGTATTGAGACTCTCTGTCGTCCTCATCATCCTGCTCCATTGACTTCTCACTGGCACTGGTGGCACTACATCTTCTGAACTCCTCATTCCAACATTCCTGATCATCCCATTCGGTCTCGCTTGCTTTTGAACTTTGTTCTTGTCTGCTCTTTAGTCCAGCAATACAAATTGCCTCTTCACGAGTATTTCTGAGATCAATCAAAATCTTTCCCAACAAACGGCGAGCAATCTGAAGTTGAACAGACTGAGCTCTCAGAAGAAGATCAATGCAAGAAAATATCATTGCTACAAGGAATTCATGGAAAAAGTAACGCAGACATCAATTAATTTGGAGCAGCAAATTTTTACAACATTGTTACTATAAATTTCTATTCCAACCTTACTGCTTGGGAAATTGTTCAGACTATCAAATGATCAGTAGTTTGCATGGTCTACACCATTCAAAGAAACAGAAAAGTTGATACTTCACTAGCCCAAATGTTACATCAATACAGCAATTTGCTATTTCAAAATGTTAAAGTTTGTGTTGAGATGTATAATCTCTAAATTATTTTCAACTATAAAAGAGATGTGAAAAGGTTGATATTACACAACCTATCTAAGAGAATATTTTCAGCTTGCGATGAGCTACCAAAACATCACCTTCTTGTTGCGATTCATAGACATTTGAAAACATAGATGTCATATAAGGCATAATGCTACCTTTGATCCAATTTTTAACTTCTGCCGTGGATTAATACCATACTCATTTGGTATCACACCATCTGCAAGTACCTGAAAGAATAGAAAACATGCACTTTAGGCAATAGCTCAACCTCACACTAATAAACGGAGAAATGCTCGAGTTGTGTCTCCTCTGCAATCCATTTCCATGCACCAAAAGGTAAATTTTCATGCCATAAGATGACTAGCTCTTTCTTACAAAACAAAAGTTCTCTTCCCCTTCCTTTCTACTTATATTTAAGATTAAACACGACCATAGGTTGTAGAAGAAAATGATGCATGTACAAGCATTTTTAACAGACTACAGAAGACATCATTGCTCATACATTGCAATAATTAGGGTCAAAATTATGAGTGACCAACATCTCTGTAAGAACTCTTATCGTTTTGAAACTGGAATAAAACTATTGCTGAAAATTATTGTTTCCATACCTGTGCTACTTTGAAAAGGTCATCCAATCCCTCCAGATTAAGATGTGCATTGTGTAGAAGATCATATCTAGCAAGTGATGATGAAAAATTACGTAAGACTGAAGAGGGGGAAGAAACACAGAGGTATAAAAGGTTAAACATAACAATATGTAATTCATGTCCACGCTAGAATCAAGTTGAATCTGTCCATGCTAGAATCAAATTAAATCTGAAGATTTACTTTAGATTAAACCAACAAAAAATTGTCAATAGTAGTAAAGACATCACAATGATGAAATGGCAGAAAGTAACATGACCCGACAGGACAAATTAGTTACCATGAGGAATTTCCAAAACTTGTTAGATAAACAAGTCCTTTTTAGGGCTATAGATCACATAAGCAAATGCTACTGGAGAAAATCAGTTCACATAAAATTAAGCAGAATAGCTTGCGTGAAGCTATCAAATAAAAGAATGGACAAAACAAGATACCAAGTATAAGATTTAGAAAAAATAAACAATAGCTTGACAAAGATTAATAAAAAAAAACAGATTTCTTTGCGCTGTACCTACAATTGCAAATGTACATGTAATCTGCACACAGAGAGAGAGAGAGAGACAGAGAGAGAGAGAGAGGGGGGATTCTACAGAGTGACTACTGTCTTAAAAAGAAATTAAGATGACTTGTCAGAAAAAGAATGAGACGACTTCGGAGTCAAAGCCTAAAATCTGCCAACACTATGTCAGCTTCATGTACGTGCTATATACTGATAGTCATGATTAAAAAATATCTTTGCAACACTGAGGCAACAAAATGACTTACTTGCATGAGTCATAAACATCAGGAATTTGCGTTATGTCAAACCTCCTGCAGATTATTCTATAATGTCAGCAAATGCCCTCCAGTATCCATGATTCTTAATAACAAATTCCAAAATTCAAAGGGCTTCCGGAATTGATCATATCATAGTTTAACACCACATTAAACAATACGGGGAGTAAATGTAGTGATCTTTTGCCAACCTAGATGAGAGGCTTATATGAAACAAAAAAACTATCCTTAAGAATTAAGAATTGTATATGCGAAATACCACCTCGCAGTGCAGGATAGTTACCAAATGACCATTTAATTAACATGAACAAGGCTTCAGATCACGGAGATAAACACACAAATAATAAGACCAGCATAAACAAGTAAAATTATAGAGGAAATTACTTACTCCTTGCGTTCATTGTACAGATCTCTTTCCAGTTTTCTCCATCGAGCAAACATCAAGAGAAAGCCCTCACTACCACAGGGTAATCCAGCAGCAATGCGATCGACATCAATATTGGTCTTACCAAGTGCTTTTGCTTGATCATATGGAAGAATCAAATTATATCCAGTTGTCTCTATAAGTTCTTCATCTTCATCCTTTGCAAGAAGTTTGACTTGTTCTGTTACCTTCCTCGTCAATTTCACCTATTCACATATAAGTTATAATGGTAAACAAATAATTATAACTGATAATTGGTTACTTTTTATAGAATATTTACACTATCAAGATAAGAAAATCACATATTGAAAACAAAACCAAGAAAACAAAATAGCAGCAAATTCAGAGGCTGTATTAGAAATATATCAGAAGCAAATGCAAGCAAAATAAGTACACACCAACAAAAAGTTCTCAGATTTATCGCTATTATTGGGAAGAAGAAAATAATTCAAACTAGGGTGGTGGTTGTTCGATGGTGTGCAGAAAATCACTACAATTCCTGCTGTCCCATTCTCTGTTAAACATTGTGAGATAAAGGGGCATCGTGCCATGAACAAATTTCTTCCGTAGACATGTGAGGCAAACGAAAGGGGCTTCATAACATCCGGGTGCACTGTGGGGAGTGGTGTCGAGGTGTTTTTGGCTAAAAATCCAGGGACGTGATGACAATCTTCCTAAGCAACTCTGATGACAAGGCTGGCCAGCCATGAGCAAACTGATTTGATTTGACATCTCTCTTGTTGATGGCCATGGCAAGAGGAAACCAACTATTGTGCTGAGAAATCTTTGTATCTTGCTTGAGGGATTGTATACGTAAGCTGGACAAAATGTCATGCGGATGATTACTAAGTGATCCGCCATGCTGCTTGGAAAAAATCTAGTGAGGCAAGGCTGGCCTAGCGTGCTGAATAATTATGTGACTTCCTCAGCTAGAGAAGTCTCATCCCATACAATTTTCATAAGAGTGGACAATATGAGGACAAAATCCATTGCCATGTTTACATTCAAAGGAAAAGCCCCCATTGACTTGCCGAGATCAAGACTATTTTTTAATGGGCAAAATAAGGTACTGCTGAGGGAGTGTAATCGGCTTTGGATCCCACACTTGTCAGGGGAAACATGATTGACCAGCAATGGGTGAAAATTTATCAATGGGGCAACCAATGGAGTGAAGACATCTGTCTGACTAGTGATTGTTGGCCATTCACATAACTATACTAGCATGTGATGGTGACAATGCGTTATGTAAGAAAGCGACAGCATAGCCCACAATTCAGGCATTGTGGAAATTGGTGGGGTGGAGTAATGATTTACTTCTTCCCTGGCTATGTGAATGAAAGAATGGGGCAGTGAAACATTGGAGCTAAGTGTGCAAGGGAAGCATAAGAGACAAAACTACTGGGAGTAATGTCAGGACACTCGTGCTAGGAAGCCAGCATGTGATGATAATCTTCCTAAGACATCTTCGAAGATTGTGTTGACCACCCATGTGGATATTGCTATCTTGATGATGGCCATGACAAACCATAATCATTTTGTGCTGCGATGATCTGTATGTCTCACACGAGGGACTGGAAGACCAAACTAAATGGGAAATTCTGTTAATCATGATGATGTCATACACAATACTACTCTAGTGAACAATCTAGTAAGGAAGGTTGGTATGGTGTTCCAACTTAGCAGGTGCCTTAAGAGCTTGTCCTTTGCTAAGAAAGTCTTTGCTTTTGATAGTTGAACATCATGGATTATGCCCATTTAAATGGCATAAGCATCCATCCAGGCAAGATTATCAATTTAAGGCTTCACACGAGAGAGAGACACACAGAGGATACAGACTAGCATCTAAAAAAAAAAGCAAAAAAAAAAAAATTACAGATGACCAGTTTATGAAAGAATATATCAAAATAGAGTCCCAATGAAAAACAATGATAAATATGTTGAAGACCTATGGAAAAAATCAGAACAATTACGTTTCATGCCCCTATAAGCTAACCAACTTATTGAGAGAGAAGACACAAATAATGCATAAAAGATGCAGTTTGATGAGAACAAAATGTAGAACCTAAACAGCTAAAGGTGAGATGTTCAAAGGACTATTAACTTTAATCTAGCAAATTTATCATGCTTCACTTTTTGCCTATATAGCATGTTTATTAGGCTCCATGACAAGTTGCCTATTTAAAGTGACAGCAATATAAGTTGAAGGAAAAAAAAATCACTATCTGAATTTGTTTATTTATTTTTTAAATGTGAAACAGAAACAAGAGAAAGCTGAGACCTGCGAGGTTCTTCCAATTTCAATCTAGAGCCTAAAAGTCAATATTTTTGAATCACTTGCATTAAAGGATGGATACAGACCATGCAACAGAAATTAATTAATACATCAAAATACTTCTAGTTTGTTTCAGGTTATTCAGGTTTCTAATTGTCCACCCAAGAATATATCTGACATAACACTGTAATAAATAATTCTTAAATTTACCATTTTTTTAATGCCATTTACATGGCACCCCCTAAGAAAAAGCTTGTTGCACAAAAAATGATGAAAAATGCATGAAATCAAAATTGTAAATAGTCCAAATGAAAAATATAAGGGTGAAGGACAAATGAAAATCCAAAAGCCACTATTACAACATAAAACGTAGAGTCAACCACCATTAAGTAGCCCAAATAGTGCAAATAATGCTGCTTACGAGCCAAAATGTGAGATCATATGATTAAACTAAAAAGAGTAGCTCAGCTACCAATTCAGGGAGAAGCTCTGACGCATTTGAAGGCAATCCAACCCCATCTGCCATCCAGGGAAGTTCAGAGAAACCCTTGCAGTTGCCCTTACTTGCCCCAGCCATGATAATTTCATTTAACATTGCCTGAGAAAGCGAAGATGCTTAGAACATACAGCGTATGAAACTAGAAAATCATGAATGACTTCAAAATGGAGCCTCAGTAGCCTTTTGCTTCTAACGAAACCATTAAAAGCATTCAAAAATATACAGTGAGAAAGAAATCCATTATCTAACCTTAGCTTCTTCCATCTCAATACTAGCATTATCAAGTCCATCCAGCATAGAGGAGTCCTTGCTAACAAGCGAAACCTTCAAACAATTACGGAATTAGCACTTAAACTATACGATAGCAACAAGTTTCGAGATACTCTTTCAAGAGTTCACAGACCAGGATGGGTGTTAATTGACCTTCCAAATCAAGGAGGCCCTTAGCAAATGCAGCAGCAGACATCTGTTACCAAGCATCTTATAAGTGATAAAACCAGAAAAATCTGAGCATCTCAATATAGAGTTAGATTTACTACCAACTCTCAGAAGGAAAAAAGCATGTGTTAACCATTTCTAGCAAATTAAACAGGCTTAGGGAAGCCCATACCTGCACACGGCCCTCATCAGAGCTATAGATTTTAAGATCATGACGGTACGTACTATGGAGGCGAAGCAAGCCAGTGCCTTCTCCTAAAAAAGCAGATAATGATAAATAAGAACACTGCAACATGTCATGGCCCAAAGAAGGCCATCAGTTCTTCACATCCTCTTTAGTACTTAAACTAAATTAAAATAAAAAGCATCAAATATTCG
Source organism: Melaleuca alternifolia (assembly GCA_019926035.1). NCBI lineage: Eukaryota > Viridiplantae > Streptophyta > Magnoliopsida > Myrtales > Myrtaceae > Melaleuca > Melaleuca alternifolia. The sequence goes on along the minus strand of JAGKPW010002416.1, from coordinate 556,280 downwards.
ATAACTTTTATATATAAAGCATCAATAAAAATATATCAAGAAAGCACTAGACCGAGACACTTGGCCCAATCAACAGATTCTAGTTGGTTGAGGAAGGAAACAGACTGCCAAGCTAAAGCAACAAGGATTTATGACAACCAGAATTGTCAATGAAATCATGGGGGTTCCCAACATTTGCTGAAGAAAATGCAATGCAGGAAAAGTATTGTTCCAAAACAAGAGCAGCTTCCACTGTCCAAAATACAAGTTAGACTACTTAAAAGTGCAGAAGCCATCACAGTGCAGCGGCTATGTCCCAGCAGAGAGGAAAGGATGAAAATGTCAACTGTGAAAAACCTTAACAAGCTGCTGATTCACCGATGTTGCTTAATTATTGCAAGTTCGCTAATATCATGTCAACTGGAAGACAATTAGTAGATGCAGAAGTACAAAAATTGAAGTTCCTACTAGGGGAACTTTCTTGCTGAAAAGCTATAAATTAGCAAGCAAACCTCCAAGGGGAAAGAATACCTGGATAGATGTTATTCCGGAAGTATCTACCAAGTTCTTCAGCCTGCAAAAAGTAGGAAATCATTACTATTTCAAGGAAAACTATAATTTGACAGTGCACGTATCAGTGCAACATGTAGCTAAGTACGACTCTTTAGACATTAACGGGTCGAGGAATTAAAAATTACATTAACAAGTAAATGCATAAAAGTAGGTATATGAAACCTGTTTTCTGCCAGCATGAGTGAGAACTCCCCCATATTTAAGAACCATGAGAGCTTCAACAGGACGTTCTTCTTCCCCTTCACCATCACTTTTCGCAACTTTAATCCATTTTAGCGGTTTCAGTTGAACCTTCCTGTAGATACCAGAGAAGTGTCCCCCCTGTGAAGAAAATCAGAATAACAAGCACCTCATCTAATAAGTCAAAGGCAATATTTGAAAGTCTATCGCCAGAAAGCTACTCTTCAACACCTTCTAAAAGGATGAACCTACTCTACTCATGAAGGAGTGATGGATAAACATGAGGAAGGGTGACGAAGCAAACAAAGACATGAAATGACATGCCCATGGATTATATACAGTGTGCTGGATGATGATCAGCAGATATTTACGCGTAATTGAAAGTAAACACATTACCAAGGATTGCTTATTCATAGAAGTAGAAGAATGAAGTTTGAAAATCAGCAAAGAAACAGGAGGATAATTCCATAATCTAGAGGAAGCACAAAGGAAGGAGAGAATTTGTGACCTCTTCCAAAACAGCTTTAACCTGAAGAAGCTTCTCAGCATGCTCAATGTCTTCTGCCTCACTATCACTTTCACGACCCGGTCTGGACAATATAAGCACTCTTGTTACTTGAAAAAACTACATATCCAAAGCATTCTCGATTTTTCATCAGCTAGTGTAAAATATCGTGAAAACAGCACTCTCAATAGCTGGTGACGACACAACAGCTCTCTTTATATCCGTACAAAGGAACTCTTAGGAAAGTCTATCGCTAGAAAGCTAAACTTCCTCAAGTTGTAAGCAACTTAACAAGAATATCTCTAATCCTAATAATTGGATATCCCTCACATTAAATGACAATGATGAAGCAGTAATGAGAGAGAGCTACTGGAACTTGAACTGATAGTTTGATTTTGCATTAGAACCTATAAAGTGAAAAACCATCATTCTTTTGATGGAAACAAACGTAGAAGAACTACTTGGAAGTCAACATATGGAAGCTCGAAAGAGTTCAATGAGCTTTGTCATTGATCATGTCAAAGAGGCGTAAATACTCTTACTTGTGACTTTTTTTTTTGCACGTTCTGCAAGCCAAATGCTTGTAATTATTTAGACTGATCTTGATTTTCACTAAGTCGTAACATATTCTTATTCTTTTGTCCTTTTATGTGTCTGGTAGTATCAGGGGAAGGAGGAGGAAGAGCTTACAAATAGCAATATAAATAGATCATGTAGAGATAAATGAATGAGGCGATAGAATTGAGCTTGCAAAAAGACCCAAAAGAATGACAACAGAAAAGCTAGTACCCAAATAATACAGAAAACAAAGCTGCAACTATTCTTCTACAATGACCAGCAAGGACCAGAATGACACTAACAGCAACATTAAAAAATAACTGCTATGAACCCACTCTCATGCTTGGTCCAATAATATGTTAGTAGGCCATATTTGTGGTGCAAAGTCAGCAGTTTTCCTCACATATAAATGAGATAACTCGATAAATTATCCATCTCCAAAGGGAAAAACAGAAAACTTTCACACTTGAATCTTCCAAATGTGAGAACCATCCTTAAAAGTAATACCTGGTGCGTGGAACTAGCGTCCTTGTTGCATCTAACAAATCTTGCAGTTGTACAGCACTTTTGAGTTTCGTCTACCAGCAAGTGAACCAAAAAGTATTCCGTTGGAAAAATAGATAAACAATAAACTGTAATTAGAAGAACTAAGGAGGAAAAATCACCTCAGATCTAGGCCTTCCTCCATTGTACTTAAGCATCAAGTTTAGAAGTTTTTCCTCAGTAACTTTCAACTTTACTTTCTGTTTGGGAGTTCTATCACCGCTGCACATCTTACGGATGAATATAATAGAAAAAAGGAGCCTAGTGCAACAAATAATTGTAGTGGCGAAGCTCAACTTACTGACGAATGACAGCAATCACACAACGCAGCTCCTCAGCCTGCCCAAATGTGCCAATAATCCCACTTCCTTGACGGGTTAGTCCCTCAGAGGGCTGGACAGGTTCATTGACTTTCCATGGTAATATTGGCGGAACTGTCGAGGAGCGATGAGGAGCTTTTGCCTCCAATAACATCTTTCTCAAAACACACGCAGTATCATCATAATATCTTGCCAAAGATTAAAAAAAAAAAGGTCAAGATTCTCTTTGAAGCAGAATAAAGAGGCTAGTGTGTGGCAAATGCAGTGTCAGCAACACAGATATACGAGGGTTAACAGTGTCTAGAGGACCACCAAAATGAAGAGGAAATACTGCCAGGTAGTATTCTTTAAGTAAACAAGTCCTATGAGTGATCATAATGATGTACAACAGCTTTTTCTTGTTATAGCAGGAAAAGTAACATGAACCGCAATATGCAGATTCTCATTCTGCTTAAGAAATAAGAAAACGGCAAGAGTTTGTTATAAAATGGGTTATAAAATGGGCATCATTGTGATTAAGTAGAGAAACAAGCCAAATAAAACCAAAGGAGCAGCCATTACTTGTAGGAATTCTTCACGAAACTCCAACCGTTCACATCACAAACATATGAGCGTCCCTCACAGCGCAATAGATCGAACCCACAAACCTGGAACAAAAGCAAGTAGTATACGGAATGACATAGTTGAGCAAGGGAGGACCAAAAGTATCAAAGACTAAGGACACATGAGGCAAGAAAATATCACCTGCCTTGCAATTCAATCGACATTATTCGATAGGGCAGTTCACAAGACTTACCATTTGCCGGAATGCAATGCAAACTTCTCTTGCCATTTGCTTCTCAGCAGGAGTCAAGAGCACAGGATACCTCACCTGTAGGGATAGCTCAATCATACTTCTACACTCTTAGACAAAGATATAGAAAGCCAAACAATTGGAGAGGGGGATGGAGTCAAACTATTGCATGTAAAGCCACTTTTCTGTATCCCCCAGAGGAAAACATATACTACCTACCACTGAGTAACAAAATTACACATCCGTGAATTCCAGTTGTTAATTTGTGTCGGAAACAAGAATAATATATGTCCTATCCTCCATATCCCAAAGAAACGTTGCTTTGACCACTCCAAGGTTTATTTTTAAGAGTTCAAATACAAATATTTCTTGAGTTATGTATTGCAGCTGGTATTACATACTTCCTTTCCATCAGGGTTTCTCATAACAACACCATCCACAACTGGTGACTTCCTTGCCTCAGCATGCGCATATTCAGGACCAACCGTATACACCTACAATCATAGATAGACTGTTCAAGTGACTAGTCACTGCCTGGACTTTATAAATAGATGAAAACCCAAATTAAATTCCTAAAGCAGTAATTTTTCAGAGAATCAAAGTTCAAACAAGATCACAAGAATATATATCCAGCATATGATATTAAAAGATACAAGAGGTGAATCAGAAATGCATCTGCGCAAAACCTGTGCAAAGTTTAGCATACACGAACTCAACATATATGACACGCAAATTAGAAAAGCCATTTTTGGAAATAAAATAAATGATCTTTAATTGAAATGCATACATGGCTAGCACTTCATATAACTTGCATAAGTAAAACTAAACACAAGCTATATAACCTATAAGAGTCCAAAAAAAAAGGAGAAGAAGAAGAGAAATTGGCATGTTACTGTTGTGACCCACCATGATGTTTTTTAAGGACACAGATGTCTGGCAATCGGAGATATAAGCGTTGAACCCTCAACTTCCTCACAAAATTGTTCTTCACCAATTATTATAAGATAAACAAATCCCATCGTTCAAAAACAGAAATCCCATCTTTCAACCGTTACAAGTATAAAGGTAAGGAAACTCAGTGCTCTCAGGATTATGAGTATGATAATTGACTTGCAATTCTCGCAATTCATGTTGCTCCTCCTGATCCAGTCTGTAAATCTTTTGAGATCAATGCGTGTGAACAACAAGAATAAAAAATTACAAATTCAACAAAAAAGCAGATGCAGTATCCCAATAGAAGACATTCTTGAGACTATTTCCAACCAAGTCATTAGGTAGTAAAGAAAAAATTTAGACATAAAGAAAAGTTACTGCAACAAAATATCAACAAGTGGTTCAGAAAACATCAATACAACAACAGTGACTCTGCAAAAAGTCATGATCCTATGAGTATAGAGACAGGACCTTCACATCTGTTCCTCCAGTGGGCATGAATTCCTCATATATGTATGAGCCTTCACGTCTAACTCTTCTTACTTCCGAATGAAACTCACTCGACCTATTGCCAATCTGAAATCAGAATTGCAGGATTAATAATTCGGATGGAAAAACAACGAAATCAAGAACTTTCCTAACTTTTGGCAACCGAATATGAAAAGAAAGTAAGTTTTTTGCACACAAAACATTTTACATCCAAAAGATTCATCAATCGTGATGGACAAATGATACTTTTTTCCTTGTTTAATACACACATCCCTTATTGTAATGATATCAGTATGAACCGTACTTTTATGTTCGCATGACTGGATTTGACTATACTTTTTACTTTTTGCTTAATCTATCTTGCAGTTCACACACTTCAACTAAGCAAAAAGTTGCTTTTTTCTTTTGATTAAGCAGAAACAAGTGCATCCTAAGAAAAGCGACCCACTCCAAGCTACTTCTTGAATATTTCTAGATTATGAGAAGTATATTTTCAGAATTTCATGCAAAGAAAGAAAGTTAACCAAACTCTTTTGAGAAAACCCACAGCAAGCCCCAATCTCATGACAGCTCTCTGAACTAATGCCTCTCTATGCCAATAGATCAGCGGCAGCCTACATCCACAAGGGAGTCTCTAGGTCCTGATAGCAATATAGCACCTAAAGACTAAAAGAACACACACAGAAGGCTTCATTTGAGTCTTTTGACCACAGAAAAAGACAGCTGCCTAGAGAGGCACAAAATTCATTATAAAGGCAGCATGTACTATTTGCAATCCAACATAAGAGAGCAACAAAAGGTTTCACCTGCATAAGTAACCAATAACACATGCAGAAAGGCCTCGTTTCAACTTGAGCTTCTAAACCCAGTGAACTGAGAAAAAATTTACTTTCGCTAAGAAAAAAATATATGCCCACCACAGACCCTAGCAAAAATAATGCCCAAACATAAGTTGCAAAAATAAAAATCACCTTCCTAAATAATTCCTTCATCCCCCCACCAGCTGAACTTGGATAGTATATCATGATGCTGTGATTGTCACCTTCAAACAGAACCACAAGAGAGTAAATAAAAACTCAGATAAAAATAATCTGCACGAAGTGCTGCAACATGGGAAACATGCCCTCTCGAATGCTCCTTTTCATTTATAATAATGTAAAACTAGTTAAACATGTAGATCCACAATGCTTATCCAGATTCTAAGTAAGAACACTCAAGTATATCATTTTTAGTTGGGGAAAGGAAAAAAAAATGCAAACGCAATTAGAGGACATAATATTCTCTTCTGATGATCAGAAAAATAAATTTCTCCTCTCAAGTAAAGTGGTAACCATATTATGGTTCAAACCAATGTCCCAGCCTTGTCAGTTTCACATGAGAGAAGCTCAAATCAGAAATTGCATGAAATTCTAAACAAGTTTTATCCATTTCAACTTTCTTCCTCAACACTACAGCCATTTCTCCAGGTGGCCACAGCTTCTCCAAATTTAAGGTGAGCTATGTCCCTATAAGAGGAGAAGATAGGTAACGAGGATATAATTCAGAGTAAGAGCCATGCACTCAATATCCATTGGAAACATGCTAGAGAAACTACTCTCCTAGAATATGTAATAAAGGTAAACCGGTAATCCAAAAAGAACACTGTTGAGGATTCCCCTTGACAAGTGATTATCTTGTCCCAAAGTCAGCTTGACATAAAGTATTGTTATATGACCAGAATAGAGCTACAAGAACTAGATTTGAAGATTGCTCACAACTCAAATAGTCAGCCCAAACAACAAGATAACTCTGCCACAGATTTAAGTTAATTAACTCACCATCAATTGGCTTTTCCACAAAAGGCTTCCAAAAACGGTCTCCGCGAACCTCAACAAAATCTTCTTCCTCAACAAAATAATCCAATTCTTGGTATGGTACTTCCCTATTCACAAGAGCGTACCTTGGAACAGGAATTCCAAACATTTCGAGATGCTAAGATTCAACAAAGTAACTTGTTAGAGAGTACAAGATCAGTAGTGACAAAATGTGGTACAAGAGAATGATAATTTATGGATACTCTTACTACGAATTCTTTAAGAAAAAGAAAAAACGTCTCTGCAACTAATAAAACACTTACCTCGTAGACCTTCCTTCGGTCATGAAGAAGGTGCTGTGGTTCCAGTTCATTTACCAAGAAAGGCCTGAATCACCAGAAAAAATTAAAACAGAATAAACTAATGAATCTGATATCACTTAATGGCTAGGGGAAAAAGAGAGAGGTATAAGTAAAAGTACAAGAAGGAGATTAGTGGCATCTGAATCCCTACAGCTCCTAGAACAAGACTCTGGTTAGGGAACCATTTCCATATGATATTGATATTGAATGCAAAGTGCAGTATATATACTAAAAGCATTTTCCCCTGGGTTTTCAGAGTCACTGAGTGAACAAAAATTCCAAGAACTTTGACATGGATTACAAAGGATAGAGGGAAAGAACAGGATATATCTTAGGGAGTAAAGTCAATAGAAGCACATGGAAACTGAATACATCTAAATTTTTCATCACACAAACCAGACTTTCCAGCCATTGATATCCTCTGTCCATTTCTACTGCGTGCTGACTGACAAAATTAAAAGGTACAGGTACATTACCCATTTATCTTTACCTCCCATTCTGTTACAAGGTATCAGTCACAAGTGGAGTAAAAAACAAAAGGCTCATTGTATCTCCATCTTGTCATGCACATATGCTCATTATCAAGCTATTGAGACGGTCATTAGATGGTAAGGAACAGCTTCCATACACTAGAGAGATACTACGTCAACAATCACGAGGATAGACATCCCAAGACATGTCGTCAAAATTTAAGCATTCGTGATTGTGAAAATTGAGTTTACTAGACAATAATTGGGAAAAAGGACCAGCAGACAGTATAAATGCCAACAGAAATTGAAATTGTCATTCAGAGGAAAAACCCATGTAAGCTTGGAAAAGATCTGTCGCCTAGAATAGAAGAAGACAACTGAGGTGATAATAAACTTAACGAGCTGGCTAGGAGACAAAGAAACTATGGAATTTTACCGAGCAACTGACATGATCTGAAGATCTAAACTGCATTCCTCGACTAAAAAAAATATTGCAATCAAGCATTCTCACATACCCTCCAAAATTTGTGACCGTTGCTAGGCTTGGGAAGATTAATCTACAAAGCTAACAAAAAAGTAAGTGTGATGGTTCAACCCCACTTCCTATCCCCAAGAGATGGAAAAGTGGACCTCTTTAATAGGATGTGCAATGATGTGAGGCATTTTAAGGTTCCACTTCACAGCTAAGCCCCTGAGACAAAATGCGCTTTTGGTAGTCTTCACTCCACTGGTACTTTCTTTTCCTAGTCGCAACTATGATGACATTCAACCAAACAAGTACCAGAAATATATAACATGAAGAGAAGGAAAAGAATCAAAAAAGAGAAAAAATTACATCCTTAAAGCAACATATGCTTCTGCCTTCTCAAGGGGATATCCAGTTGAACAAAAGGCAATCAAGCAATCACAAATTGGCCACCTGAAATATATCAAATGGTGATAAATTAAATATAGGAAGACCACATGTGTTTTCTAAAATCTAAGATCACACTGGTAGTACTGCACCAAAATCAGAAAATGGCTAGTAATAAAAAAGACTGACACAATTTTCTACTCAATCCAGCACTATCACATTAAAGAGGACAGGAAGAGGACACAGAACCAGATCAATCTGACTGGAAAGGTTTTCCAGCAAGCCTTTACATACATGCCTTCGGGTAAGTTAACAGGGCAGACTAGAGATTAAGTGCGACAAAACAAAAGAACCTAATTTAAAGAATACCTCCGCTGCAAATAGGTATGAATCCAGGACATGTAGGAATAATTGCGCCGCGTATGTTATACAGTTATCTACTCAAGTAATGGATTATTTCTTAAGAAGGTCACCTTTAGTCTCTGGAAAAACTCAAACTGAATCATCCGCTATTCTCTCTCTCATACTTTTTTTTTTTTTTTGGGTAATGCTCTCTCTCATTCTTATTGCTTTTCACTAAACCAGAAAAAGGTTAGTACCCAACTAAGCGCACAATCTCATATTCTTCCTCCTATCCTTTATTTCTCCAGAAACCATGCTCGTAAGAAACAGACCGCATATAGATTTTACATGAGCAACAACTCGATACACGGCAATTGCAAACTATGGCAGCAATTCCAAGGCCTTGCAATGGAAAGAACAAAAAAGCAATGTGACCACTAAGCATACTAGAGAAGAAAAATGATGTCATGACATGAAAGGCACCTAAACAATGAAGAATGTGAATATATTATCCCGAGAGGAGACACAAGTCACCGATTGATCTTGCATATCATGACATTGCAGCATACTTAAACTGCAGAAAGTGCACATTATATCACGATGCAGGTACCTCTCAATAGGATCTTCGAGGATGACCTTGTCCCCAAATTTAATAATCTGAAGAAACACAAATAAGAGAATAATTAGTGAAAAGCGAAGACCGAGACACTGGAGTCGCATGCACTGACCAATTTCACACAAGACAGTCTCATCCACAGCTACAAGAGATGCTTCATGATAATGAACATCAGAAAAAGGAAATTAAGAATGTCTATCGTTCACTGATACAACAAGGGGAGACATGATCAAACATAGAATGGACAGATCACTCTCCCTAAAAAGATGTAATCACCAATTACCGTCTCCGACGGATAATATCTAGCAATCTAGGCCATTGCTAAATGAACGTCACGAATGATGCTTCATTCGGATTCCTCCCGACCTTTAGCAACCAACATTTGCATGGAGCCTAACCACAGAAAGCTACAACAAGTGGACAGCGACAAACCACAGACTCCAAGAGACCATCGAGCACCACACACCTCGAATTCGCCAAACGACTGCAACCTGTCCAGGATTTGTCTCATGGGCGACGAGGACACCTGGAAAAACACAACCAAAGGTGCGCGCCAGAGAGAAATGAGCGAACGCCAAAGCCAACTCGTAACGTCCGAAGTACACGAGGAGAATCCGAGCCGCATTTTCAGTTTCACCTTTTTCTCCATCACGCACACGCCGACCGTTATCTTCTTCTCCGCCGCCGCCATTCCCCGAGCTCGTACCGCGCTGCACAACCGGCGAGTACACACAATCCGAAAGCCGCGCACCGGAGACGAGAACGGAGAGCTCTCAGAGAGAGAGAGAGAGAGAGGCGCGGGAACGAGCGCAGAACTGCGCGTATGCCTCCACGTACCAGTCAGTGCATAGGGGAGAGAGAGAGAGAGAGAGAGAGAGAGAGAGAGAGAGAGAGAGGAGGAGGAGGAGTCCAAAACCGCCGCGAAGCACCGCCGAGGGAGACGGAGCCACGAGGATCGACGGGATTGGGGGAAGCGAAAGCTTCTCGGTGCGCTGAAATGCCCGTGATATATAAATAAATAGCTGGGTTGGATTCTAGAATATGCAAAACAGATATAATATAAAGAGAAGAATTGAGTGAGTGTGTGTTTGACGTGGAAAGCTTATGTGGAGTTTCCTTGGAATGTCATGGTCTGTTTCTGTTCCTGTTTGCGGGTGGCCATTCATCTTTTCAGTCTTTTAGAAAGATTGCCGCTGTTTGTCCTTTGGCTTTGGAATCATGGTGGGGCCCCCTTTCGTTGTGTCATTATAAAGGCCGCAACACCCAACGGATAATCATCATCATCATCATCATCATCTTCATCTTCTTCTTCTTCTGTAAACAAAAGGTGGATCAGTGGGAAGAAAGAGTCAGCCCGTTTATAATCTGCGAATCATTTTTTTTTACTTGTCCGCAAGAGTGTGAATCCGTTTGTGTCGACCTGTCCATTTGCTACGACAAATCTCATGTGAAGAGAACGTTGACCTTCGTTTGGGAGATAGTAGAGAATAGTAATGACTCGATCGGACTGTCGTGCTAAAGAGTATAGTATCCATGCGGTAACTAGCGCACTCGGCATGGCTCATGTCGAGATGCCTCTGACCTTCTTATTGCGAAGTAATTATGACTTAATTCGAACATTTCATAACGAGCGCAATATTTTGATATAATATTTAGAGTTAGTTGTTGACGCCAGTCAATCCTACCTATCTTTTAAATTAAACACAACTTTTCAGGCAAAACTCAAAGCCGTTTTGGCGATCTTGTTGTGGTGAGTTTTGAGGAAACGCACTATATTTTTAAGTCGCCTAAAGCCCATTCGACTAATGTCATCGAAATCCGACTCTAGGAAAGACAATCTAAGGTCTCATGACTGCAACCGAGGGTTGTGTGACCCCAAGGAGGTCCACTAGAGGTCATGCAATTTCAAGCGACCCTTGCCAAGGTCATGCTACCCCCCAAGCGGCCCTCATCATGGGGCCGTCCGAGTTCGTGCGATCTCAAGTAACGACAGGCAATGCCGCATGTGATATGACAATCATAAATATATCATCTTTTTATCTGTTGATTTAAAGCATATATCTACATCCCTTACAAGTCTTTTAAGTTTTTTTTTTTCAAAGAATGACCCTTCAACCTAGCTGCCATTTGTACTTCCTCAAAAGCTCATTCAAACGCGGCCATTCCATGCCTAAGCGAAGTGAACTGATACGTTCTCTTCTCGACAGGCCTCTTTTTTTTTTTTCTCGTCTTTCTGGTAAAAAGCAGAACAGGACGAAGATTTGATTGGCCAATTTGACAACGGACAATAATGCTCGCCATAAGCCCTGGATTCACGCACCTCCCTGTGCAGAATGTCTGTCCCCACTGAACAAAGAGCGTCTTTCGATTTCGTTCGCTTCTTTATTCCTTTTTTAAGGGGGGGCCACCGTCGGGAATTACGGTTTCCTTTGTTTATACATTAGTAAAACGTGCGAGTGGGGGTCGAGTGGGGACAGGATCTGAGTGTTTCGACGACCGAATCTCGGAGCAATAATCCGGTGGGTCGCCAACGAGACGTCGGAGTTGACGACCGATGGCAACTTGGGCACGAGTCGTGAGTCTGGAGAGCAAACTGGTGCCGACGTTCATCGGAATCGGTCTTAGATTCCACGCCGCTTGGACGCGCTCCGGTTGTGCGTGCGGCTAAGAAAGACTTATGAGATTTTATTGGATTATAAATTGGACCACCACCTTTGGATTCTGAGACGACTCATATGATGCTGCAGAAATCAAAATCAATCTCTTTTTTTATCTCGTCGATTGGGCCCACCCGCTGCTTTTCAGATATAAATTTATTTCTTTTCATTTCGTATGATTATATTCCGATTTACTCCTGATTAATGCGTTATAAATCATTTACGGCGTGTATAGACCGGTCAAAATAGATTATAAGTGCATTCTTTACTTTAAGTATGATGAGCTAGATATGTTCATCAACTGCATCTTACATAGGTTTGAACACAACATGAGTGCTAAATGAATCACGAATGGATTTACAACTTATTTAGACCAAATTCAGTTATATAGTTCTTTTTTTGTTCTCTCTCGCCCTCATATGATCTCGTGCTTACTCACTTGTCACTCTCACATCGGCATGGATATGAATTTTACTTGATTAAACTAAATATGAAAAGTAATTTTAATATTATTCATCGTTTAGGTATGGTACAGGTTAGTTCATATCAGGTTTGATTATTAGATTTTTATTGTACATAACAGGTTAAAAACAAGTTAAATTGATCTACTTGGGTTGATTACTTTTTATCCAACTCAACCCATTTGTTTTATAGGTCCTACTTGTATGCAACCACATGAATGCTCCTAGTATTAATGTTTAGAATAATTTTGGATTTTTTTTGTGGTGTGATTTACTTGGAACTCGCCTTGATATATAAGTAATTGATGGTTCAAAATCAATCTCTTTCTACTTTATCTTCCTTTATCTATTAAAAGGGGACCTCGTTTATGCGCAAGACAAGCTTCCCCTCTCTTTCAATCTGACAAGATGTTAACAAAATGTTACTTCCTTTTGTGAAAAGTCACACAAAACTTTAAATTCTATCCATATGATAAATTTATTTTGAATTATTTTTTCGACATAACAAATTTTCAAAATATACTTGTTGTGACACTTTAAATTTCTTACTGTGACATAAAGAATTTGAAACTTTTATCTATATGACATACTTATTTTCTATTAAGATGATGTCAAATGATTTTTTAAATGTTGTTTTTATTTTACTTAAATCATGTGGGCTCCACCTCAACACTGTCTATCTTATGTCGTCCATGTAGGTAAAATTTTAAACGTGCTCATTAATAGATTATAAATATGCCACGAGTGTGTAAATTTGATATTTATAGTGTCGTAAAAAAAAATAAAGATCAACGCGTTGCAATTGATATAATTTGTGATTGAGTGGCTTCTTTCCTTTTCTTTTTCATATACATGTTCCGACGTTCAATCCATCCCCCATCTCCCACTTCTTTCTCTTTGAACGTCAATGTCAATAGTTAGCATCCACACTGGCCATCTCGTCCTCACATTCTGCAATGACCTAAATTTCCCTCGTCATTTTATGAGAAATCCTCGTTAATATGCTTGAAAATTCTACATATGAGCCTGCATGCATTTGTTTCTGGGTTTTGTTTGGTATGCTAGCCTTGAAAAAAATTAAGGAAAAAATTAGAAATAAGAGTTCTGGGTGCCTCGATTTTCTTAAATAAGGATTTGAAATGGTAATTATTTCAAATAATATTCTAAATTGATTAGGTTAGTCTCAAATAAAAGTCCGACCTCGCAGGCCAACTAAATATTATGGCCATTAAGGAACCTTAGTCTAAAGAAAATTTTAATTTTAACTTATCTTTTATTTTTAATTCTCATTTCATTTCTTTTCTTTTTTTGCTTTGGCCGACGAGAGCCCAACGACCCTTGCGGCCATCACGCAACGGCTTGTAAGCCCTTGTTGGCCGCTCGAGGCCCTCACCGAAGCCCTCATTGTGTGCGGGCGAGGGTCATGACCCTCGCTAGATCTAGGTGAGGGTTGCCTCACCCAAGCCCTTGTCGGCCCTCACCAAATTGGGCTAGAGCAACCCTTGCTAGCCCTCTTCGAGCGTCGCCCGTGGCCGATTCGGTCATAGACAAAAAAGAAAAAAAATAAAATAAAAAAGTAAAAAGTAAATGACGAAAATGCCCTTGATTAGATGGAAGGTTAAGCCCTTATTCGAAACTGATATGATCACTTTAAGTTCTTATTTGAAATAAAATCCAATTCAAACCTTTATTTGAGAAAGTATGAGCATTTCAGATTTTTATCTAAAATAACATCCATTTCGGCTCTTACTCGGTGAAAACAATAGTACCTCGGGCACTTAGTGAAAATTTTCTCAAAAAAGAAAAACTACACCAATAAAGTTCAAGCGCAAACATTATACACGTTTTGATTCTGGTAACTAAATTCATTCCGTTAGAAGATGAATGATTCCAATTCATGATGGATTCTGCAAAGATTACTCTGCACCGCCAATATATCTTATACAAACATATTCTTTATCATGTCAATGTCTTCGTGTCGACACTTTGAGATGCCGCATTTGCGAAGGCCCCTACGCATGCTCGCATTAGGAGTAGCTTGATGAGTACAAATCCCTTTTTTTTTTTTTTTGTCCAGTTGCTTGCTCGCATTAGGAATAGCTTAGTGCATCGAAGTGACTTTGGACAGCGACTTACACGTTCTCATCGAACCATGCCACGCGAAGCGCGACCTTGACGACTATGCTCCAGCGACTGTCCTCTCCATCCCGGGATCTTGAGCACAGCAGGCTGCTGTCCAATCCCAGTCGTCCAATCTTGATCGGACGGCTGGAATTTTTCAGAAAAAGTAAAAAAAAAATTCAAAAAAAAATTTTTTTTTGAATTTTTTTAGCCGTCCGATCGGAATCGGATGGCTGAGAAGTAAATGACAGCACCCTGCTGTGCGTCAGCAGGCGATCCGTTTCCCTCCATCACACGACCCCATTAACATCATCCGTAGGTCATGCTGACTTTTCATGTCCTGGTGCAATGCATGTTTTTGCTTTTTGCCTGCAGGTAAGAACGGGCAAATATACCAGGGGATGAACGTGCGTTGTTATTCATTAACTGCTCGGAGATATATTAGGCAACTGCTCAGAAATCGATAAGAAAAAATTCATAATTATAAATAACACTTGTTGATAATTACTAAGCCGTTGGTGCAAAGAAGTTGTGCAAATTGTTTGTGAATTCTATGTCGTTTTTGCTCAAGAGGAGATAATTCCAAGTTCAAAAAAATCTTCCACTTTATCAGGATTCAAAAATTTTACCAAGTCTACAAAAAGCTCCCCAGATCTACAGTTTTGAACCAGCAAAGATCTCTGATGAGCTCCCCCCATCTCCAACAGTCTTGAAAATCCTCTCAAGATCCACTTCTCTACCCCCCTCATCCCTCTCTCTGATAGAAATGAGCTCGAATGAAACATGACAATCAAAGGAGGGACGAGCCAGGCGTGCGCGGTCTGCAAGTTCCAGAGGAGGAAGTGCCACAAGGAATGCCCTCTCGCCCCCTACTTCCCCGCCGACCAGCCGAAGATGTTCCAGAACGCGCACCGCCTCTTCGGTGTGAGCAACATCACGAAGATCCTCAAGCAGGCCCCGCCGGATCTCAAGCAGGAAGCGATGCAGTCGATCATCTTCGAGTCTAACATGCGCGCGCAGTACCCCGTCCACGGTTGCTGCTGGTACATCCGCCGTCTCCTTTGCCAATTGCACCAGGCGACGGAGGAGCTCCAGCATGTCAACGCGCAGATCGCTATGTGTCGGGACCAAGTCTCGGCCTCCGCCTCGCCTTCTCACTATCCTCCCCCACCTGAACTGCAGCTAGGGAATGTGCCCGCGGACGCGGTCCCGACCCGACAATCTTTCCCGGGCATATTCATGAACGGGGAAAGTACGAAACAATCCATGATATCTCAACAATCCTATAATTATGAGACCGAGAACACTAGTCACTTCACGGCGGTTCAGCAGAACCCGGCCACGTTACCGGAAATCCTAATGAATTACGGCGCGGAAGTGTTCAGTTACGAGGACGTGCCATTCGATACGATCACGATCGATAAGGAGGAGTCGAGGTAGTGTTGAAACATGGGACTTACCGGACAATTGTATTATGCTTCTGTTCATACGTTTGGAATATTGACGCGCTTGATCTTGTCTCAAATGCAGCACAGAGTCGTCGTTCTCTTTCAAAAACATGACGCATTCCATTGAACACGCCTCGCGTAATGATCTGAAGAATGCAGCCGCAGGACTCAGCCTAAAGAGTGTCAGATAAGCTCACGAGTGGCTGAATTTTCATGATTTCTTCGTTCTTTCCATTTCCTTCAATTTTGAAAATTTTTCCTTCCAATCTTACCTTGACGAGCCAAACTCATCGAGAAAAGTTTCCGCCTTCGACACATTGAAAATAAGAGATGTCGATTTGAAAAATAAGGATCATCAATATTTCAATCCGTCTCCCTTGTAAAGACTGTACTCTGTATTGTCTCTTTATTAGCACGATTTCTTGTAAGCGATCTGTTTGCCACTTGAATTTAAAATTTTAGTTATGTTACATTGCATTTGAGTAAGTATAATACGGAGCAACAATATAAGATGCTGTTCAAGTTTTTTGTTATAGTATGATTTCATCTTGAATTTCATCACTCTTAATCTAAATCATACCCGTCGACACATTTGTCTTTAGTACCACAAAAATCCTAAAGTGTACAAGTATGATGAATTTACCGAAGTTAATTTTCGACTTGCAAAGAATCCTCAAGTTGAGCCCATTATGCAAATTTACCCCTGAACTGAACTGTTACCTCTATCCAAATCTATCATTTATTAAAATGCACACATGCTAACATGCACAAATGTTTCATGTTAGATCTGTCATTCTCCATACACATTCGTTTCATAGTTGTTGGCCATGTGCGCTGACTTGTATTCACGTGTTAACTTGTAAATATATCACTAGTTACTAGTTTGGGGTTTTTGGAGACAAACATTAGTTCAATTTGAGATTTTTTATGAATCAAAAATTTACTTTGGATAAGTATAGTTTCTAATGGTATCAACTATCATTTGAATGCATTTTTCATATACAGATCTAATGATCTATTACTATATAAATAGTCAAAATCAATATCTTTTTACTAGATAACGTAAAAAGAGGTAAAAAGATGAATTTCTCAAGAGATCACTTATCTTTCTCTTCTCAAGATGCTATCAACAATTTGTTTACTTCATTTTTCCAGACAGGGGCATTTTAATCTCAAAGAACAACTACTTACTGCTTCTGACTGAAATCAGCCTACTTTATTGCCGGGAAGAACAGGTAATCAATCCCTGTGGTGGCCGCGTGAGGAAAATGCATGAATTAACAAATCATAAACAAGATTACTCGTACATTAAACGTCAAAAACAAATTCTATCTTCTTATTATTGATTTCTTTTTAGACCCTTTTATGCTATGTGATAATTCCAATGTGTTATATATAAATTATCTAATTTGCATGTGCCCAGATTTCATGCTCTGCTTTATGGACCAATAAAATTTTTACTCGTCGCACCTAACTCTGGGCTATTAAGTTTTTGTTCATTTTGAAGTAATGAAATCTTGTGTTATGATTTTATATGCATGAGGACGTTCTCGAATTTATTTTTCTATGATTTGTAATGCATGTTCTAATATGGGAGTGAAGATAAATGTCTAAGTAGATGCGTACAAACAAGAAGAAATCGAGATTTGGTTTGAACTTTCATTACTTGGTGAATGTTATTAACACAAAGGAGCAACATATCCACATACATGCATGCATGCATACATATACATATACATATACATATACATATACATATACATATACATATACATATACATATGTACATAGGGACGATGCTAACCAATTTGGTTGATACTCGTTCCAATAACAAATTAAGAAGTCAACTCATGTTGTCTCCTTATATGACTAGTAAATTGAAGAATCTGTAATGAATTTAGCTTATTAATGGGAGTTATATCCAAACTAACAATTTCAATAAAAGTGACGTTAGAGGATTTTTCTTTTAGGGTGCATTGAATCGCAAAAGCAAGTGGCATAAAAATACAATATCTATGAAGCCTTCTCATGTCAAATGGATCCAACTCTGTCGGCTTGTGTGAAAGATTAGGATTCAAAGGACGTGGACACGCTGCGTAGGCGGATATTCTGCAAGATTTTCTTTTGAGTTTTTCTCATGTTACATGGATTAATCATGTCCATTTGTATAGAAGATACAAAAACTTGACGGATTTTGGCACATGGCACGTTGTTCTATCCAACTTTGTTGTTGTATATACATAGGTGCTGGACATCATACACAATGCATGGAGCAATGTGTTACACGTATTGATTGGTAGGAAAGTTTGCCCATTTTACGGTAATCATGAATTCAAGTCTCATTGGGAGCACCTAAAAAACAAATCGTGAGTACTTTAAGCTAATGTGGGGAATCCACTTTAAGATTGTCCAGGATGGTGGATCAATGTGGGGAATCTGCATGAAGATCGTCCACGAAGGTGGGCAACCAAGATGCGCGAAAAGTTGGTATGTCTTGGCCACATCAATTTATTCACTTAATTGATTGTTTATGTGGATAAAGAATTCAAAAAATCACAAAGATATCAAACCTTATAGCTAGATTCTCAGTAATGGGACCATTAGAGTGACCACCAGCCTCAAAGTCGCTTGAAAAGCATCGTCACTCTCTCGTGTGAATAAATTACTGTTTTCTGTCTTCATCTTAGTTCAGAAGAGCAATTTCTGGGTGGGATCTATTTTTACCATTAGAGAACGCATGCTAAGTGAAGCATGAAAGATGAAGCTATTGCTACAAGGGAGTAGTACTCTACGAACGAATCGCGTCGGACCAATGCACTTTTCAAACCCTCGATTCTGAGTGGGAATCGGTTGCTTCGGCTATTTCGACAGTCCAAGGCGCTACTGGCTGCAAATCTTCCTCATGATCCATGACAGATTTGAGAAAGGCGTTGTCCCCTCTGAGCAAGGAATCACAGATGCCCCCGCCATCGCGCGAGCTTGACCAGCGTCCGTCCACTGACGCTGAAGGTTGGGCCGCGCGGCGCAATGTCAATTGCCATTCACTGGTTACTTAAGAACCACGTTGGTATTCAAACCTCTCAGACGAAAGGACCAACTCAAACAGATAAACACATAGTTTAAGAACTCAATTGTACAAATTTAACGATGCATTACACAAATCAATAAATAAATAAATAATTCACAAACTTGCTATGCCATTATCTTTTCTCTAAATAGACCCACAGGTAGCTTTGATAGCAATAGATCGGCTTCATTGTGAAAGTATATCTATGGAATGAAAGTGATCACGTGATGATTGAAATTTGCAAACCAGTTCTAAGAAACAAGGTGGATTATAAGATAAGTATGAAAAAAAAATGATGAAGACACTACTTATCTTCGAATTGCTGAAAATGTTTGATTAGATTTTTACTTTTTTATCTGATCAAATCCTTCTACTCCTGACCTTTTCTTGTTCACATTGGTACCCCAATTTGAATTTTTAATCAAACTGTCGATGTTGATGAATTGGACCAATCAACATTGATTGAAAACGACAATTAAAATGAAAAGGCCCCAGAAGAACAATACGACTCGAAAAAGACTGATGAAATGTGGACATCCTATGCAATGCAAAGAAAACATTAGTTGAACGGGCGACTTTGATTGATTACTCCTTCTCGCCTTGATTTACACATCCGGCGTGCATGCTCGTGCCCATTGGTCTACCCTCAGCAAGCTTCGACTTTGAGAGGGGTGATCAAGGAACGGGCGGATTTGGGCCTCGAAATATCTCTAAGCCCATTGGTCCAACAGGAGCCCATCGTGCTCTCCCAAGGTTCACCCATCACATAAAGAAAATGCAAAAGAAGTGCTTAAAACATTGGGTCTGGATGAGGGACCATTCTCAAGCGATGCAAGTGATAGTCGAGCCGAGTCGAGTTCACCGGACCAAAAATTGTCCGAAGCCTACTGAGTAAATCCATTGATGTGTGCCGGCTTAGTTGCATATTGTGTACAGAAGCTCGATGTGAATTGTGCCACATAGAGCATAACATATGTGCTTAGAAAAAGGGATAGCCATGCGATACCCATTGAATAACAGCATTTGCAATTTGCTATAAACTCGTTTTTATTTGACAGATGATAATACTGACGTTATGGTTGTGTAGTTGCTTCCGAACGCCTCAAGAATGGATCGTTGCTTGCCACAACTAGCTGGTGACTATCTGGATAGACTCTTGTATGGATTAAGTGAATGTGCATCCGATGAGGATCGACCTTGCAGATTGACTGGACTTTACATTGATCTCATGGAGGAGACCTGGTCGGACCTTTTAACGCCTAAATACTTTTCAACCAGGGACGAGCAAAGCAATTACGGACCGCTCCCAGAAAACGGTGCTATATATCTAGCGAGCAGCTTCGACATGGTGCACTGAGAGAGCATGCACGGAAAGGTGCCACACCAAGAAATCGAAATCAGGGACGGATGATCAATAAACGGGTTCGAAATAGTAAGAAGGAAAACACTGGTATATTCGAACATAGTGGGAGCGTTTCGACGTGCAGGAAATCGGGATTGGAGGGTGTTGTGTCACAGGAGGACGGCACTTGCCAAGAGCGCACGAGAGAGAGAGACGGCCGACGCAGCATGTGCCGTCTCTCCTGCGACACAAGTCCCTCAACCCCTTCGATCCATCTTCCTCGTCGGCGATGCTTGTGCAGCATACATTCAGTATCATGTGCTGCACGAGAAGGCTCCATATTTATAACATCGTGACGAAGCATTGAATCGTGTCGGTGGGCGTGATGAGGGGCTTGTGGAAAAGGGTTTTGGTTAAGCAAAAAGTGCAATGTAAATTCCGCTGAAGCAACTCGGATACGTTCCCCTTTGACAGGTCTCGATTTGGCGAGGAACGAGAATAGTCTTTGGCAGTCCACATGTTCAGCAAGGTTGACTAATTGGATGCTCTGTGTTCATACCTTGGAATTTTTCTCTCTCTTCTAGAGAGCGATGTGTCTTTTGGGAGAATTCCATGGGAGAGCAAGGAGACCAAGGAGACCGGCTGGCGTTAGGTGCCTATCCCTTAATGACCAGCCAATGTCTGTTTTTGTTTTTGTTTTTCCTTTTCCTTTTCTTTCAGCAATTTTCTACGGCAATCAAACCGGTCAAAAGAAAGAGAATCGTAAGACTTCACTAATGGGGAGGACCACGCCAGCTGGTCCACGGATTTAATTTAGGTCGAGTAATCACAAAAGTTACTCACATGACTCACGTGATTTAGTATTAATTCCTCCAGCACCTAGATTATGATCCTCCTTCTAATTCTATGTTCAAGTATTTCTCGACTCTCAATCGAGCGGGAACTTGACTGGAAAGGCTATTGTTTTTAATCAGAGTTGGTGCATTTTTCTTAATTTCTTGAGCTTCTCATGGTTTAGAATGAGTATTACCTCGATGCAACTTCTGCGCCTTTGCCTAGGAATTTCCTGGCAAAAGTTTTCCATGTAAGTCGTTCAACGACACTTGGGCCTAATGAAAATGTCAAGACCACGCCAAAGTTGCACCTTGACGATATATAGCATAGTTTTTCTTCGTAAACCAAGGATATAAATTCTCAGAGATCTCTAGGAAGTTTCCTGTCAATCTGGCAGGCAAAATCCCACCACTGCATCATGTCTTCTCTCCTTTTTATCCTTGCCCACACTCTCATTGGAGCTCGATAAAGGTTTATGTGATGTTACATCCAGCTTCATAAAACAATGCTAAGCTTGACATCCACCTACCGACCAATACTTTTAGAAATATCAGTAGTGGTCCCACAAATATGTTATATAACTTAGAGAATGAATCAGTATGTTGAAGGTTGATTGGAACTTATCATATCATGTGATACCATATTCATTCTCTTAAGTTGTGAATGGTGAAATACTTAAACATAAATCACGTATTCATTTAACAGTTTAAACTTTTGGCAATAATCTCACAAAATATTGTATGTTATTAAAGTTCAACTATTTCCATATCCCTCATTTGCATTACAAGTCCCCATACTAGTCTAACCTACGTAGGGGGCACAATATTAGATTATTTAAATAGTATATCATGTATTCATCTAATAATACAATTGGCAATAATAATACTAAATTCTATAGAGCTATATATTATAGTTAAAGCTTGCTAGATCCATGAGATACTGTTAATTATGTAGCTTGATTCTCCGATCAGATGAGAGAAGTCTCTGAACGCTGTGAGAGGGATCTTGTTCTCAGTGAGGGTGTTTAGGGTTTTCTCGTTTATGAAATACACTTGAGCAACAGTTCCTTCTCTTTTTGTTTCATAAGTGGGCTGTGGTTAGTTGGAATCCGTTCTTAATTCTCAGTTTCACTAAAGCAGATACTCCCCAACTCCTGGACGTACGCAAACTGTTGGATCAGATAGATTCATCAATCACTGTTCTTAGCTTTCTGTAAATCATAATATATCTTGATTATTTTGAATCTTTTGTAATCACACACTTCGTCTCATTATATCCTAATAGATACATTGTGTATTGACATCTTCATTTACCGATGGCAGAGTTAGTAAGAAGAGGAGACCGATGATCATATGAGAATGTAAATGATCTTTGTTATGAAGATGACGAATACCCCACAATTTCTCTCTTGGTTTCTTCTTTTTCCACGTCGAGGAGGGTTTTGTTGTTGAACTTGACTTCATCTCCAGAGCTTCTCTTTCTGTGCGACTTCCAATGTGGTAATTAACTGTTCTACAATGCATATTCCCTATACTTTTTGGAGGGGAAATTGGATATTACCCTTTCGTTTACTCCTAATTTCGTTTTTCCCTTACAAGTTTGATTTGTATCCTATTCGAATGCTGAAATTTACATCTTAGATTACCCCCAACCTCACTGCCAATCACAATTTGGTTGTGGTTTGGCGATATGATTTCTAGATTAACAAGTTTGGGTAATGAATTTCCCTAGAAAAGCCACATGTTTGAAGAAAGCACGATTCATTACAGTTCAAGTATTCCGAGTTTTTTTCTTTGTGCAGCGTGGAAGTTCTATCATATGCACTCTAGAATTCTAACTTTTCTGATTTTCTATTTTTTTCTGTTGTTGTTTAAAATATGGCATATCCAAACCTTACGGTTAGCTAATCTCCAGGGATATACGTCCACGTGCATGAAATAAGGTTTTTTTATAATCATCTATTGTTATTAACAGCTAAGTTGAAGTGCCATCGCTGATTGTGGCTGAAGTTCTGTATGTAGCACAGACAAGACGACGCATTTGAAAGCACAACAAGGTCGCCCAACCCAGATCTGCTTAGTGAGTTGGGTCGATTGGCAATCATATTAATGTTACATATTGGCCACATCGCATCACATCAGCCATTTAATGGTGTTAATATAGATGAATTGACTGAATAAAGAAGTCAGATTGCACAAGAAAAGTTAGAAGATTAGGTTGCAGAAACAACAAAACTTAGAGGAGTACATACAAACTTAACTAAAAGAAAGCAATACTGACACTAGAAGTACCAATTGGCGTAAAATAAAAGATTTCACCTAAGTACTTTCTTGAAATGATATATTCACTTCTCAAGGGAATAAATATAGTATTAAAAGCAACAACAAAAAAACAAAAAAAGGCACAATTAAAATATTTCTTCTAAAATGTCTCTACGCTTTCAACTTCATAGATCCACCGATAAGTGGCCGGTGTGGACCTTAATAGCTTAAACTGCGGGGGACGCCGATGTTTGCTAATCTCGCATCTCAATTAAGCGCATAACCAGTCCACCAACTCCTTAAACTATAGGATCCACCAGGTTTCAGGTCTCAGAAGTCCTTCATCGCTACCTAGCATAAGAAACGCGCGCGCGCGCGAGAGAGAGAGAGAGAGAGAGAGAGAGTGCATAGGACTTACAGAAATTAAGGGGACCGCAAAAAGTCATCACGCTCAACGAGAGAGAGAGAGAGAGAGAGAGAGAGAGAGAGAGAGAGAGACTGCATAGGACTTACAGAAATTGAGGGGACCGCAAAAAGTCATTACGCTCAACGAGAGAGACAGAGAGAGAGACTGCATAGGACTTACAGAAATTGAGGGGACCGCAAAAAGTCATCACGCTCAACGATCTAGTATTCAAGTGGATTGGAAGAGAAAGGATTTAAGAAATGATATGAATTCCATGCTCGTCAGAACACACCAGTGCCAATTGAGGGTAGGACTTGGGAGCCAGCACAAGCACAGATAAAGATGTAAGTATGGAGAGAGAGAGAGAGAGAGAGAGAGAGAGAGAGAGAGAGGCAGTAGGGCATCTTGTCGCAGGAAAAGACGGCACTTGCACACCATGACTTGGAATACCAAAAGGCAATGCATGTGCCGTCTCTCCTTGCGACAAGACTCCCCCAACCTCAAAGCAAGTTTCGCTCTTCAATGGTCTCTCCTTAACCCTCTCTCTTCATATTTATAGACCCCAAATCTCTCTCCGTGTATCCACAACGTTATTCTTTACCGTAAATTGCAGGGGAAGTTACGTTAATCTTTGGACGGTCTTGTTGGGGAAGATTGACTGGAAACTTGACCACTGTGTTCAAAAAGGGTTTGAATGGGCATTACAGTCGGTGCGAAGTTTCTTAATCAGATCCATGTGTTGTGTTGAAAGGATCAACTCGCAAAACAAGCCTATAAACTGACAGGGGTTACAATCAGTCAAAAAAGGAGGGAAAAGTAGAGGAAGTTCATCATAGAAAAAAGTAGTTACTCAAGCCTTTACTCAGTTTTGGTTGTCCTTTCTCTCGCGTGACATTTCGGGGAAGCGCTCGCGTGTTGTCCCATTCGTTTCGATGGAGCCAAACATTCTTCCTTATATCCAACAAAGACGAAGGTTACAAAGAGTACAGAAAACTGATCGCAGTATATGTTTTTGGTCGAGAGGGCTACTAAAAAGTGGATTGGGAAGTTCCCTGAAAGTTCCCTGTCCATGGATAGGAATTTTCGTAAAAATTCGTGAAATTGTAATTGTTTCGGTCTACACAACTTCTGAAGTTCTATTTAGGACTTGATGAACCTGGATTTACAAGTAAGAATAAGTTTCGGAAATGATTCAGGTCGTGGATTAAAATTAGTATTAAAGGATTTATGATCTCATTTAGTATTACTGTATTAAAATATAAACACTACCTTCCTCCTGAAACAGTAACTTGGTAATTTCTTGATGCCTTCCTTGTAATTCTATGGCATCCATCACGCAATTGCAACGTAGGCTAAATCAAAGACTTAGAAGTTCCGAAAAATACTTTAAATGGGTCAATCGGAAGGCTAAATGGCATGCATGTATTTAAGTTCATGTGCGAGAGAAAAGCAAAGAGGAACAACCTTATGGTAATTGGCTGATAAAATATTTGAATTGCATAATGTAGCACTTAATTCACAAATTTTGTAGAAGTAGCTTAGTTTAAACACAGCAACGACCCCAAAGCACATCTTTTTGAGCCTGACTTTCGGTTTGGAGAGTAAAAGTACTTTATGGTCACGGTTATATCATGTGACGGTCGTAACGCCGTTTAGTCAACCAATTAGCATCGCCAGGATATGCTATGAATTTCAGCATACTCTCAATGCCACGTAGTGATGGAGCTAGAATCTAAGTGAAAGACGAGGAAGGAATTTATTAATTTTAATACAAATATAAGGGGAAGGCAAGAGGAAATATACATAACTCCAGAATGAATTAAAAAACTTACTTCATGGGGGTAGAGAAAGTCATTAACTTCACCATCACCTTAGCTACCTCTAAAGACATTCTCTAATTTCCGCTTTTCACATCATTTATGATGCAGATCACTTTAGTTTTGTTTGTATTCCCGGCAAGAAGGGAGACTCCTGCTAAGTCAAACATCAAAGAGAGAGAAAGACAAGAATCTGAAAATCTATTAATGGTTAAAAAATCTTGCCAGTTTCACTAATTATGCAAAGAGGGAAAATAGCCGTCCGTAGAAAATTATATTAATATATTAAGCAAATTTGCTTCCTCGGAGGGGGCATGCACGCTTTCATTGGCCAGTCAATCATGACGTGAAATCTAAAAAGTGTGCAGAAACGAAACCCGAGGGAGGTCGAAGAAATTGCCAAGAATTATTCATGATGTGAAAGCAACGATATCTTCATTTGGTTCGAGTTCGATGGTAATACGAATTGCCAAAACTCGAAATGGTCGCCGAGCTCGATGGACTCGCTTTCTCCCAATTGATCCGTTGCCCATTGATGTGTCCATTTACCAAATGGTTTGCTTGTTGAACTTGAACTTCATCTCCAGAGCTTCATCTTTTCGAGCAACTTGAAATGTGGTTATTGACTATTCTAACATGTATATTCCATATATTTAAGAGAGAATATCGGAGATCGCCCCAGCATTTACACCTAATTTCATGTTGCCTCTATGATTTTCTTTTGTGTAGAATTTGGCTCTTGAAATTTCCATCTTTGATTATCCCCAACTTCACAGCCAATAGAATTTGGTAAATTTACTAAACTAGAACCAAGAGATATTAACACTAGAAATGTCAATCGGTGTAAAATAAAGATTCGAATAGATTCTTTTTTTTTAAATGGTGTATTCAATTCTAAGCAAAAAAAAAAGAAGAAAAAAAAGGAGAGGAAGTAGGGTGTTTTTTCCCCGCCGGGGTTGGGGTTTGGAGGCACAACTAATTCTTCATGTAAGATGTCTTCATGCTTTCATCCTCCGGCAATGGGTGGCCAGCGCGGGCCTTTAATAGCTTAAACAAAGTGAAGGACGCCGTCGTGTGTTGATCTTGTATTCCAACTAAGCTTTCAACCGCTCAACCAAAAACTCTTTGGGTTATGTATAGGGAACTCATCGAATTACAAGTCTCGCAAGTCCTTCATCGTCACCTGGTATAACAAACAAGAAAAGACGATCAGTATACGAACATATACATATAGGGAACAAGGGAAATCCATCACACACATTAAATTGGTACTCAAGTGGGTCAGAAAAAGAAAGGATTTGATAGGATTCTACGGATCAAAAGCTCATAAGAAAGCCAGTGCTAATTGAGAGTAGAACATAGGAGCCACCACAAGTACAAAATAAACATGTGATTATGGAGAGAGAGAGAGAGGGGCAGAGGTAGTAGGGCATCTGGTCGCAAGCAAAGACGGCCCTTGCACACCATGACTTGAAAACAATCACTTGAATCCCAATGGCATGCATGTGCCGTCTCTCCTTGCGACAAGACTCCCCAACCTCAAAGTAAGTATCGCTCTGCGACGGTCTCTCCTTAACCCTCCCTCTCCCTATATATAGCCATCTCTCTCTCTCTCTCTCTCTCTCTCTCTCTCTCTCTCTTCCTATGCGTGCGTTTGCGTGATGTTCAAGTGTATCCAATACGTTGGTGTTATACGTAAATTACAGGGAAGGTTCCATCGAACTTTCGACAGTCTTTTCTGGAGAAGACTGACTGGAAATTCAATCACCGTGCCCGACAAGGGTATTGAATGGGCATTAAATTTCTTACGAAGTTGCCCGATTCGATTGCTGACTGTGTTGAATGGATCAACTTGCCCAACGAGGTTATTAATTAATTGGGTTACGATCAGTCAAAAGAAGTCGGTAAAACTAGAGAAAGATCATGACAGAGAACGGTAGTAATTCTGCTGGTGTATCCTTCACTCCTTTTCATTGTTTCTTCCTTTTACGTGGCATTTTTGAGAAATGCTGAAGGGTTTTCCCATTAAATCTGACGGACCAAATATTCTTCATTTTATCAGACATAGACAAAAGTATATTGCAAGAGTACAGATAATTCGATCATGGCATAATTGCATGGTTGAGAGGGCTACTTTAAAAAAAGTTAGATCAGAAGGCTCCCGGAAGTTACCCGTCAACTGATGGGAATTTTCGTAAGAATCCATGAATTTTATAATTGTTTCAGCCTACATACAATTCTTAAAGTGGTAATTAGGAGTTGTCTCCAATACTAACCTTGTTTTACAAGTAAGAATAATTTCGGGCATTAGCTATTATCTACCCTAGAACCGTGTTGTGGATAGCGATTAATAGATGTCTTCATAAACTCTGATAGTTAGAGGATTCATGTTGACATTTACTATTACTCTGTCTATTCTTTCGTACACTAACTTCCAACAAGAAGATTAACCTTTCAATTTCTTCATACCGACCTTGCAATTCCATGGCAATTGCGACGTAGGTGGATCAAAGACTTACTAGAAGTTCTAGATATACACTTTAAATCTGTCAATCGGAAGGCTATATGGCGTATTTGTTTCTTTGTTTATGCGCGAGAGAAAGGCAAATAAGAAGCAACATTGTGTGCATGGTTATGGCAACTGTTTCCCTTATTTTGTAGAGGCAGCTTGGCTCAACACACCACGATGACCCAAAAGGACATAACTTTGAGTTTGACTAACTGTATGGATGGGAAAAATATTTACACTGATGGTTGTACTCAATCGAATAGCGATGATGTATTGTAATCGCTCAATTATTACGGTCGCTGTGTGCTACTTGATGCTCCATAGCGATGGAGCTGAGAGTTAGGTTAAGCGAAGCCAATATTTATCGACAAAACATAGTATTTTTATTTTTAGATATGTGATTTTAATATAAATCTAAGTGGAAGACCAGAGACGAACTGTTAAAAAAAATACTTTATGTGGGTAGCATTATTAACTTCCCTATTAATTCGGCTACCTTAAAAGACATTCTCTAATTTCCGTTGGTCCCATAACCAATTATGCAAATCACTCTTGTTTTGTTTGTCTCCCCCACAAGAAGGGAGACTATTGCTGAGTAAAATGAGAGAGAGACTTGTGATCCCTACGCATTGAATAATATCAGGTTTAGACTTATATTTACGTCGGTCCATTTGTTGCGGGACCAAAAGGATTAGGATGGCCTTTGATTTTGAGCCCATTTATAAGTCACATTATTTATAGATAATTGTAAATTGTATTGTGCAACCGTAAAATCAAGCTGAAATTCTTTGTAGGAGGTAACCCTATCCTGGATGAATCTGGGTAAACTCTTGTGCCATTTACTTTTTTTGTGTGTGATAGTTCTGATTCAGTTTATAATGCCACCCATCAACAAGTTTCATATGTATCGTATATGGCTCTTGAGATGTCCATGTTAGCCTACCCCCAACTTCATCGTTAATGAGAATTTGGTTGTAGTGTAACAACATAATTTTCAAATAGACATGTTTATGCTTCATTTGTATAGATTGGATATTCATAGTAGGTAATGAATCTTGAGGCTATCCACATGTTTGAATGAAGAGCATAGTTCAATATGGTTATTAATGTCTTAAGTTTGTTGTTTGTGCAGCGTCAGATTTTTATCTTGTGCACTCTAGATCTCGAACATCTTCAATTTCTTTAATATTCGAGAAGTACCGAGCATTTAAATCTTACAGCTCGATTAATCCTCAGAGATATAGGCAAACCGGCCTTCTTCATTCATGTAAGATTGGGTAAGGCTTTCTATCATCACCTCTCATTATTAACAATGAGACTTGAAGGGGCTTCGTTGATTGTGATTGATTCTTTACATAAGATATAAAAAAATGAATAATATATATAGAGAGAGAGAGAGAGAGTGGGGGGGGGGGGGACAGTTAAATAAAAAGAACTATCAAATATTTTTTGTAAAACGAAAGGGACAGTTAAATCTTGTAAAATGTTTCTCTGGCTTTCGACCTATAGGAACCCCGATGAGTAGCTGGCATGGCTCCTGGCAGCTTAAACTAAATAGAGGACGCCATCTTTTGTTGATCTAGCATCCCAAACGCGCAAGCAACTCCTTGATCTGTACAACAGGAGATTTGCCAAGTCTGAAGTCTCACGAGCTCTTCTGTCGTCCTCTGGCATAAGAAATAAGAAAAGACAATCAGTATAGGGCTATAGACAGGGAAGGAAAAGCGTGTTCAAGTAACTTAGAAAAGAAGGAATCGATAGGAATATGTGAACAAAAACTTTCATGAGAGCACTAGTGATAATTGAGCGTAGGACTCGGAGCCACCACAAGCACAAGTAAAGATGCGATTGTGGAGAGAGAGGTAGGAGGGACTCTTGTCACAGGAAAAGACGGCACTTGCGCACCATGACTTGGAATACCAAAAGGCAATGCATGTGCCGTCTCTCCTTGCGACAAGACTCCCTTGAACCTCAAAGCAAGTTTCGCCCTTCGATGGTCTCTCCTTAACCCTCTCCCTTCATATTTATAGTCCACAACTCTGTGCGGGCGTGAGTGGGTGCGTGTCTTGTTTGTAAATTACAGGGGAAGTTACATGAACCTTCTGACGGTCTTTGTCGGGGGACAAGGACTTCAACCACCGTGCTCAACAAGGGTTTAAATGGGCATTGGAGTACGTGCGAAGTTTCTTAGTTCGACCCATTGACTCTGTCGAAACGATGGACTCGCGCAACCAGCTCATTGATAAATTGGGTTACAAATTACGATCGGTACAAGAAAAAAGTAAAAGTAGAGCAAGATCATGATAAAGAACGGTAGTGATTATACTACTAGTAAATGCATCAAATTCATTGGCAAGAAGTCATTATAAAGACTTAGTCGATGAACATCAATATTATCCTATCCGTTGAATATGTCCATCCATATAATCTCATATTCTATTAGAGCTGGAGGTCATTGCGTCCAAATTTTTATATGTCTCATGTACCTCCCTAATTAAATATGTCCAAGCTTAGTCTTAGGCAAAAAAAAAAAAAAACTAACTAAGTGTGAGGGAGAACGTCATAATATTTAAATAATAAATTTCACATTCATCTAACTAAATTTTTAGAACATTTGGCATAAATTCCATAAAATCTCAAATGTCTTATCATGGAGCTTATACGTTCAATGATTATGATCATGTCAGTCTAAATTCAATCAGGTTTATATATTATTTTTCTGTGCATGCATATAACATCGATATTGCGGACCCATAGTCGCGACCAATTCTTGACGGACTCGAATTTGCCTATATCTTGTATAATTTTTATTGTTTAAATCAGTGACACTTCACTATGATTTGTTTAATTCTGGTATATCTACTAGGCTATAATTTCTTATAGTTAAGTGGAACTTGCAACGGTAAGCCTGTTTAGATGAAGGTCGAATCCTTTACCCGCTTTTGTTGCTTTTCGTTCTGTGTAGCATTTCGAAGAAGTGCTGAAGAGGTTGTCCTGTTCGATTCGATAGAACCATAGATTCTTCCTTTTATCCAACATAGACGAAAGTCTAGAAAATTATGGTATGCGATAGGTTGAGAGGGTCAATGAAAAAAGTTGATTAGGAAAGTATCCTGAAGTTAGCAGTCGACAGATGGGAATCTTCGTACAAATTCACGAAATATAATTTTGAAGGAATTCCAATTTGAAACTTAGTTTTTTTTATATAGGTAAAATGCTAATTTAATAGGTGAAATGCCCCGATTTCAGTCCATTGTAACTCATCAGTAATATGTACGAGTAGGTTTTTATTTGTTGTACTTTTTCAATTCCATGTAATCGAAAGCAGTAGAGCTGGCACGGTGCCTAGAATTATTCCACATCACCATTTATTGGGTTCATGCTGACATATACTAATACTACATATTAACCTATTAGTTTCTTGATACCTTCTCGTAATTCTGTGGCATTTATCACGCAATTGCAACGCATCTTGATCAAAGACTTAGGAAGTTCTGGAAGAATACTTTAAACCAGTCAATCGGAAGGCTAAATTACCCAAAAGCACATGCGGATACTATCTATCACGAGAACTTATTTAGCATATAAACAGAAAAGAAAGAAATTAATGATGGACGCTGTTTTACTCCCTTATGGTCAGAAGAAGTCTCAAATTGATGGGTCATGATGATGGACATTAACTATATTTATCTTTAGTTTAATTTGTACGCGAGCGATGTCTACCTCTCTAATCATCTAATTAGAGGAACAGCCTGTTCTTATTAGAAATGGAAGAAGATACGGCCATAGCATCTAACATCGTTCTACGACTAATGTGAGGAACACATTTAATCAGTACAAAATATAACGTGGAATGCCCATTTCCTTTTTTTTTTTACGTGGTCTAGTTTGTGCACATCTAAGCAATAATGCAATGATGCAAAGTTTATCTACCGAAAGAGGAAAAAAAAAAAGGGCTTAAGCAGCAACTCCTCCTGCTTTCCATGCCAAAACAATTTTTGTGCACATCTAAGCAATAATGCAATAATGCAAAGTTTATCTACCGAAAGAGGAAAAAAAAAAGGGCTTAAGCAGCAACTCCTCCTGCTTTCCATGCCAAAACAATTTTTGTGCACATCTAAGCAATAATGCAATGATGCAAAGTTTATCTACCGAAAGAGGAAAAAAAAAAGGGCTTAAGCAGCAACTCCTCCTGCTTTCCATGCCAAAACAATATTTAGACACCTCCAAAGGGTCCCTGCTTTTCCAACCCTAGAGATCGTATGAAACTCACATACATAGTATAAACAATTCTATTAAAACCTTAATTAATCAAAGGTTTTCATCCCCTCCTCTTCAAGGATATCCAACAGCGACAGGAATCATTCTTTATGACTTTCACTTGAATGTTCAAAATGCTTCTCGTAGAGTAAGATGGCGCTTCCCCGGCCTTGCACGGGCCTGAAACAGCCGTCTCCGATCAAAAGTGCTAGTGGGAAAAGAATAGCCACGACGTACAAAAACATAAAAATGTGTGAATGAGGACACGTGCTCAGTAAATTTAATAGATGAGTTCTCCTATGTACATGAAATTGGGAAGATATATATTTTATATACTGTCTAGATTAGCTGTAAGAGCTTTATTTATAGTTCCTTGATAGGCCTAGCTGGAGACTACCTAACGAGAAATGATGTCTATTCTCTCTGTCACACCACACCAAACACTGACATTGCAGTTGACAACATATTAATTAAATATTATTTACATAATAAAAAAAAGAATACAAATCAATCAACACTCTTTTATGTCAGCACGATGGGTATATGGAAAATTATTCAATTAATCATAAATCTATGACTTGAATGTCAGTTCATTCTTGAACATTTCAATTTTGTCAACTTACTCCTAATATTTTTATGAAATTCCAATATGATTATTCTGGCTACTTTACGCCAAAAATGGTTAACGCGGCAGTGCATCATGCAGGGCAATTGAAGATGATTGGGCTGCCACATTATCAATATTCACACATTTGATCATCGCGCATATGTTCGATTTGAGTGGATTTATGAAAAAGACTGACTAGGAAGGTTTCCTGAAGTTACTTGTTAATAGATGGGAATTTCCTTTAAAAAAAAATCATGGAATTGAAATTTTCTTACAGCCTCAAAAAAGTTAGTAACTTCCCAGAAGTTGCCTTCCATAAGCTCCTTCTTGTAAATCAGAGAATTTCAATTCGAAACTCAGTTTTTTAGATAAGACGCCCCGTTTTCAATTCTTCAGAAACTCATTTGTTATGACAAATGTGGAAATTATAACGAAATTAAGATTGAGAAGAATAAAAATGGAATATTATGTGGGAAAAATTACAGAGAGGGGAGAAGCAAAATCCAATAAAGAAATTCAAGAATTGCAAAAGGTCGCTAAAAATACTTAGAACTTTTTCTATCTCTACTTGTTAACCTAATAACTAGAGAAAAATAATATTTATATTGTTTCCAGGCCCTAACGTCGGCCAAGCCCATAAAGCATTCAAGACATACTCAACATCATTGATACTATGTCATCTATTTATCTCCCATTTTCAATTCCATGTAACTTGAATACAGTAGATGTGGCATGTTGCTTAAAGTTATTCCGCATTACTTTTTATTGGGTTCATGTCGATATTTCATTATACCATGTCAACCTTCGGATTTCTTCATGCCTTCCTTGTAAATTCCATGGCATCCGTCGAGCAATTGCAACGTAGGTGGATGAAAGACTTAGAAACTTTGGCGAAGATACTTTTAAGCCGGTCAATCGGAAGGTTCAATGGAATAGATTCTTCTTAGTCGGGCGCGACAGAAAGCCAGAGGAAGCAACCTCGTACTTCTTCCAGGAGAAAATGTGTGCACGGTCAAATTATTGCACTCCTTGGACCACTTCTGTAGAAGAAGCTTCATTGAACATACAACAACGACCCAAAAGCGCATGGTTTTGAGTTTGACTTGTGTTTTGTAAGGAAAAAAGTATTTTACCATGATAATTATATCACGTAATTATAATGACGTCGCGTCCGAGATGACGTCGCGTAGCGTAATCAACTAAGTAACACCGTCATTGTATGCCGGAAATTCCGTCATACTTAATAGCATTTAGGTTAAGTGAGGCCAAACTTTATCAACGAAGGATAGGAAGATAAACTTCTGTATGAAAATTTTGATTTTAGACGAGAAGAAATATATAAGATTCAAGCATAAATTCAGAAACGTACTTGATCTGGGCAAGCAGTTGACTTCGCATCAATTTAACTACCTCGAAAGACATTCTCTGATTCCCGCAGGTCACGCGATAAGTGATGGAAATCACTTCAGTTTTGCTTGTCTCCCCCACAAGACGGCAGACTCTTTGCTTAGTCAAACCAAAAAGACAGAGAAGGACCACAATCTGAAAGTGAGAATCTGTTGATGGTGCGAAACTCTGCGTGCTCAGAAAAAGGGTGCAGAATTCCCTCTAAGCCACGCAAAAGATGGAATTTGATGTGTACGAAACTTTTTACGACGCTGCAATCGTGGAGTGAATCAACCCGCTGTTTCGTCACTAATTTATGCAAAGAGGGAAGCAAACCGTTGCTAGAAGATTAAATAATTGCTTGTGAAACACAAATGCTTGCTCGAAGGAGGCATGCATGCTTTCATTGGCCAGTCAATCATGGCGTGAAATAAGGAAGGAGAAAAGAAGATGATGTGTCCAGAAACAAAATCCATCTAAGGGTATATAAATTGCCAAGGATTCTTCATGATGTGAAAGTAGTGATATCTTAATCTGGTTCGACTTCATGGTTTAGCCATTGGTGGAAATAGCTAAACAAAATAAGAACCTTGTACTGTTGACTCACAGCCCACCTCTTTTTGAACCTCTTTTAGAGAGAGAGAGAGATATCTAGATTTTGTTTTGATGAGAGGGAAACAAATCCTCAACTCGTAAATGGAGGCAAACTGTGGAATCATGCATATATGTTTGTCACTACTGTATAATTCTCTCAGTTATTAAAATATGTTTATGGTCAACACTATTCATCTCAATTTCTCCATTTGCGAATAATACAGTAAGAATATAGGTGATCGACGATCTTCTTAGAATTTGTATGATTAGGGTTATGTTGATGTTGAATGCCCGAAATATCTTTTTCTCTTGGTTTTTTTCTTTTTTCCAATCCGAGGAGGGTATTCTTGTTGAGCTTGACTTCATCTCCAGAGCTTCCTCTCCCTTTAACTTGGAAAGTTGGTACTTAAATGTTCTACAATGCATATTCCCCATATTTGAGAAGGAAAATTGGATATTACCCCCACATTTACACCTCATTTCATTTTGCCCTTAGAAGTTTGATATGTATCCAATTCGGCTCGTGAAATTTCCATCTTAGATTACCCCAATCTCTCTGCCAATCACAATTCGAACAAGTTATGCTTCATTGATATAGATTGGCTAATGTGGAATTAATGCAAAATAAAAGATTCCATTGAACATTTTTCTAATGGAATATTCACTTTTCAAGGGAAATAGTATTAAAAGAAAAACAAGGTGGCACAAATAAATTCTTCTCATAGAATGTCTCAATGCTTTAATCTCCTAGGTCCATCATGGGCGGCTGGCCTGACCCTAAGAGCTAAAACTGAGCAGGGGGACAACGTCATTGGTTAACTTTGTATTCCAACTAAGCAATTGATCACTCAGCCAACTTGTTGAGCTATATACAGAATTCATCATGTTTCAAATTTAACAAATCCTTCAGTGTCGCCTGGCACGGAAACAAGAAAAGACCATTAGTATAGGACTACAGACATAAAGAGAACAGCGAAAAATCATAACATATGACTGTCACAATCTAGTGTTCATTTTTCTATTTTGTGGGTGCAAGTTGCTAGTGTGAAAGGAAAGTGAATAATCGTTGAAGAACAAAACGGAACATTATAATATTAAAAAAAAAAGTGTCGGGGGAACAAGTGTTCAGTAAATTAATAGATAAATTCTCCTGGGTACTAGGAAAAGCTATTTTAAGTACTGGCTTCTGCATGGATTTGCTTTGTGCAAAGTGCTAGTGGGGAAAAAATCATCATTGAAGAACAAACGATAGTTGTGCTAGTGGGGCGCACGTGCCGAGTAAATCTTATTTGTTAGATGAATATTAGGAAAAGCTATTAAGATAACTGTTGATAGGTCCAGTCCAGCTACCATCCTAGGAACTTAATATGTAATTGTCAACGCTTAGCTGGAGAGAACATTTTGCACCACAAAATACGAGGAATGACAGCGTAATCTCCCTTCCACGTCATGACAGAAACCGACGTTGTAATTGACGACATATTAATCAAATATTATTGCGTAATAAAAAAAGAATGGCGATCGAACAATACTGTTTCATCGCTGGCGCGACCATGACGGGTCAACGAGGGCCACCTCTTCTTCCTCACCTTATCTGTTGAGTCTCCAATGGTTGGATCCTTCGAATCTGTACTCAGGATTTTGATGGATGCATGCATGAAACGTAACCTTTTTCCTGTCGAAGAGAGCCAAACTTAATCGTCCCTTTCGCATCCGAGTTCCGCGAAAGGAGATGAACATGGAGAGGAAAACGTCCGGAGCTCTGGTTTTGTTTCTGATGAGATACAATCTTACCTGCGAAAATACAGACAGGGAAGTGAAGAAACAAGGTGAAAAGAGAACTTACAGAGAGATGCTTACATTGTGCTGCACGAAACAAGATGAGAAGAGCCATGAACAAAGCTACTCATTAAAGGAGACAGACAACGACCAAACCAACGACAACAGCTTAAAACTCTTTCATTGGTATACGTTGACTACTGACTACATCACAGATGAAACATCGGGGTGATGGAAAATTAGAGGGGCAAGAATAGCAGGAAAAGAAAAAAAGAATGTGATGAAGTAGTTGAAGGGGTTCTTGTCGCAGAAGGATGGCGCGTGCTTCATGCATTGCAGGTGCCATCTCTCCTACGACAAGTGCCCCCCAAACTCCATGTTCTTTCTTTCTTCTTCGTCGTCATCGTCGTCATCTTCTTCTTCTTCTTCAACCATGTCTGTGCTCCGAGTAACACACATCTCATGCCACCTGTATTTATAGCTATGAACAGTTTTTTTTTTTGGTCTTGGAAAGTTTCAAGTCCTCGGACACTCTAATTGGTTCTATGACTTTTCGCTATTATAAACAGAAACTCCAGGTGAAGAAATACTCAGTTCGACAAAATTCACGCTTTTCACATGTACATGTAATAAGGTCACGAGTCAACTCTCTCCTTCTCGAACAACTTACATCTCATATCAAAAGTATTTTCTTTAATTAATGCATTTTCCCCTTATTAACAGCTGCAATACTGTGCTACAATTGAATTCATATTTTTTTCCCATTAATATATGGATTTTAACTAGTTTTAGTTAGATTCAATCGGACTATACCATGAAAAATTAGTAACTACTTCATTTCAACTTCATTACGTACTATATAGACCTATCTATAATAAAGAGATACTTAATATATATATATATTAACTTTATTGTTACTGGAAAATTATAAAAGTTACTTCTTGACTTAATTATTAACTTTTACAAAGTTCGGTTAATGTCGTGACTCATTAGTTTACCTCCATCCATATAAACGATATATCACAGCCATCGAGGAAAAATTTGTAACTGATGTGTATGATAGCCATAGGCAGCGACGCTATATGGTTTTCCCAAAAAATCACCGGGATCGATCTTTTTGGATCACTGATATCTAATAATAAGTCTTTTGCAAGTCTCTCCTGTTTTTACCAGTTTCGGCTCGTGTTTATGATCAAATTACCAAGACTAGTTTGCTGTTCGGAGCGTTTTAGGGATAAATGAATCTCACCTAGCGAGAGGTGCCGGCTTCATAGATGATCTGGCCTAATCACTACTCAGGATCAGCCTGGTCAACGCTTCCGGCAAAGACAAAAGGATGCTAGCTGGTTTGGCCCAAATTTTGAACGTTGAACCAACTCGGAAAGCCAAGCACTTAATTAATTTAATGACACTGACAACTAATGAGGCTGACCGACCGATATTTTAAGAGTTGATCTGCCCCAACTATACGCTTAACCTTAACTGAGAGCGTCGGGACACATCAAGATTACCATTCCTTGCAAGATCATGCATCTAAAGTAAGTGCGGTAGCGATGTGCCGACGAAGACCATTGACTCCATCAATG
The DNA here is from genome assembly GCA_019926035.1 of Melaleuca alternifolia. Classification (NCBI taxonomy): domain Eukaryota; kingdom Viridiplantae; phylum Streptophyta; class Magnoliopsida; order Myrtales; family Myrtaceae; genus Melaleuca; species Melaleuca alternifolia. Next base: position 517,836 of record JAGKPW010002416.1, on the reverse strand, counting down.
GGAACAGAAGGCTGTTGTGTGGAAAAGGAGACAGAAATGTCTCATGTCTGAACGAAGAATCTGTGCACGCAGGTTGAACAGACGAGGTCAAGAACGTTGCGGAACAAAAGATGTTCCAACTCTCTTGTCCCGGACAGCCTGTTAATAATCTAGCCGATACTTCCTCGTCAAACGAATTGACAGCCCACTGAACCCCCCATGTCATTCAAAGGAAGATCCGAGCGGAAGAAGCTGATCAGAAGAATCATCCGTTAGTCTTTTAGTTTCGGACGAATTTCTGGATCCGCTTCAATTTTCGCGTGGGATACTGTAACCTCACGCATGTCCAGCACCGTTGACACCTGATATGGAAGCAGCAAATAGGGTTTCGCTCTGATGTGGTATATCAATCTAAAAGCTTCACTAGGGGGACGAATGATGTGCTTTTAGGAAAAATTATGGCACGGGACGAGATGAAGATGGTCCCATCTTTTCTGCAGCGCCAAACTCCGGACATACATAGGTCAAGGCGGTCTAACAGGCAGAGGCGTAATTTTTTCTACCTGCCTTTTGACAAACCCGTGCATGTGACAGATGATTGTGTTCAAATCGGTTGTTGGCCCGAACTTTCTGGTGGAAGGCAAGATGAGAACTAAGCATGTCAACTTGAGAAGGAGATCGATGTTGTCTGTTCCATTGTACGCATAATGTTGTTCATAATTCAATTAGTTTGAGCCCAATGTCAATTCCCAAAACATGCAATTTGTCTTTTTTGTCTTAGTAGTCCAAGAGAGTGAGCGTAGAGATCCAGCTATCTCGAGACACACGAAACACCCAATAAATTTTATGAACGGATTAAATCTAGATCTTTAACTTTTTGCACTAAATTGATGATGTTTGAACATGCAATCTCTAGTTCATGGATTGAAAATTCCCTTCTGCTAGAACCATACACCAATCCTAGGATCGAAGTTTTAGTTTTGTTTTATTTAATTCAAAATGGTTTGTGTTCCAAATCATTCTTGGTGAAATTCTTTAAAGTAAGATCCACATTTGGGCATACCCTTACCACTTATGCATCAACAACAAACGGGAAGCTTCCCTATTATTTTCTTCTTCTTTTCTATTGGGTCTCGTCACAATTGTGGCTAAGTGACATATTTCTAAGCCAGCTCAGGACCTTTACTTCCTGCACCAAATTCCAACAACGACCCAAGAACGACGGAAAATATGTTTATGTGTCTTAATTACAAACCTAATCAGAGGCTTAGGCTATTGCCTCCTTAAATAAACCTAGAGAAGACAGGAAAAGAAAATTGCAACTGGCCCGAGTAATGGCCTCCTTCGGGTCTATGAAAGTTAGATGCGAAGTAAAACGGATGCAATGCAATTGAGCCCAAAGGCTACACGAGAGCCCACTCCATGTTCCATCCTAGACAACTGTACCACAAGAGCAGGGCCATTAACAACGGTCCGGTCCGGTTAGGATTTCTTCTCATTTTTCTCAAAATCAAAGATTTCCCAACTGTTTGGGACTTGAGGCTTTTGGGACTTGTGCAGGTCTCTTCGGCCTAGAGGCCGAGTCTCTACAATTCTCTCTGTCTCTCTCATATTTCTTTCCTTTGACAAACTAAGATATCTTCTTCTGTTTTGTGTTGGCCAACCATAGAGAAGGGCCGAGATATCTAAAACACATGCGTTTCTATAGTCTAATTTGCTTGCTGGATCCTGAATGATGTCCATCGGCCAAAAGTACCCGAAAGATGTCGCCCAGAAAAAGATGAGGTTTATAGTCGATAATGTCGAGCAGAAAAAGATGCAATCTATAGCCACCACATACCGGCCGCATACTCAGTGTCCTCCAATGTCTACATTTGGTCCGACAGTTCAAGGAATGCAATATGCATGTTTGAGGCATGGAGTCCCGTGGAACATCCCAAAAGACTTTTCTGAACAGGGTGAATTGGGGCATAGTACAAGAATAAAACCTCCCTAGCCTCGGAATTTCAACTTAAAAGGCTCGCAGCCTGGCTGAGATTAGCTCTTCTTTTTCCATTGGACCGGCAAGTGGAATTGAAAGAGAATGCAAAGAAAGATCGGATTGATTCTTGCTAAATCAGCTATGTCCGCTGATTTTTGCTTATTCGCTGTCTCCGTCGAGACCCCTACACGAACACGAGTTCTTTTGTTTCCATCGTCCCTTCCTCTCTGCTCTCTTCACCCTTCGACTCCGCTTCCTTGGCTCTCGACTCGGCCTTCTCGATCTTCGCCTTCTCGAGCGCCGCGACCAGGCTCTCCAGGCGAACCTCCACATCCGTGGTAGCGCTCTTGGGCATCAGGTGCTCGGCCACGTCGGCGGGCGTCAGGTCGACCTCGTTCAATAGCTTCCCAATATCGTCGAACAGGTGGTGGGCATCGAGGCACAGGTAGTTCTTGGCCAGGACCTTGAACGCCTCGGACCTGCAATACGACAGCTCCACGTGCTTGTCCATTCGGCCCGTCCTTATCAGCGCCGGGTCAAGCTTCTCTAGGTGGTTCGTCGTGAAGACGAGCAGCCTCTCTCCGCCGCACGACGACCACAGGCCGTCGATGAAGTTCAGGAGCCCCGAGAGCGTGACCCTGCTCGCCTTCTCGCCGTCCGGATCCTTCGTCGCCCGCTTCTCTGGGTCCCTGACCTCGTTGTCCTTGTCCTCCTCCACTTTCTCCTTCTTCTTCCTCTGGCCCGTCAGGTCCAGCGAGCAGTCGATGTCCTCGATCACGATGATCGACTTGCTTGACGTCTCAATCAGGAGCCTCCTCAGCGACGTGTTGTCCCTCACCGCGGTGAGCTCGAGGTCGTAGATGTCGTACTTCAGGAGGTTTGCCATCGCGGCGATCATCGTTGACTTGCCGGTCCCAGGCGGGCCGAACAGCAAGTACCCACGCTTCCAGGCCCTGCCGATTCGCGCATAGAAGTCCTCGCTCTGGCTGAAGGTAATAAGGTCGTCGATGATCTCTTGCTTCTTGTCGGGGCGGATAGCGAGGGTGTCGAACGTAGCTGGGTGCTCGAACACGACATGGGTCCAGTACGAGCTGCTGTTTGTGTAGAGCTTCCGCTGCCGGTTGCGGACCCTAATCTCCTTGCCCTGTTTCAGGACGTGGCTCAGGTATGGCCCAAGGATGAGGTCCCTCTGCCTCTTGTGGAAGGTCAGCTTGTAATACCTATATGATGTAGCCAACCAAATTCTTAAGAGGAGAGACCAAACAGAGACGGAAGCAACAATGCATAACCAAGCTAAATGGAGGGAATGTAACTAGTACCCGCTCTCGTTCACCACGTTGGTGTAGAAAGAGGCTGGCTGCGTCCTCGATCCTTTCTTGCCAGAAGCCCACCAGAGCCTAACTCCGTCGTACTCGTCGGAGACCTCCTCATTGTCGTCCATACTCAGCACCAGGGACTGGTTGTTCTTGACCAGGTCGGCCTTGAGTCGCTTGGCCTGCGTGGCAGAGCACGAGCTGAGGTAGTTCTCGATGGCCGAGTAGGCCTCGCTGCGCATGAACCGCTCCCCCGCGTACTCATTGAAGGTAATCTGGATGTAGGGGTACACGTAGCGGAAGAAGCGCTGCGAGTACTTCTCGACATAGGCCCGGAGATCGTGCGGCACGAACTGCTGCAGGATCGCCCACGCAAACATCATGCCCGCGATCACCGATCCCAGGTGAGCGAACATGTTGCCCGCTCCACCCGAGCTCATTATCACGGGAGGCGTAGGGATCTTCATCTTAACTCTCTGTTACTAGGAGCGCAAGCACAGAGAAGAGAGATCGTCCACGAATCAATAATGAGTGTATTTATAAAAGTAGAGAGAGAAGGGCAAAGGGAGGGGCTCCAGCTAACGTGGGTCTAGGGGTTCTTTTGCCCTGAAGCGATGACGACAAGAAAAGTGGGGAGGAAGCAAAATGCTCGACGCTTTCCTGGTTCTTTTGGGTTTGGTTTTTAGTTCTCCAAGGTCGGAAAGGTACAGGGTTATTGGTCCAAATCTCATTGGTTAAGGAAGATAGGACCTAATTGAATGACAGTCGCTAATGTTATAAATATATTATTATGTTATAAATATATTATTATAATCTTACGTTTATTTGTTTTCCGTTTTAATTCGTTAATAGATATTATCTACAATACTATGTGATAATTGCTAGATACCCTAATTATCTTCTTGATGAGAAAAGTTACATAAAGGGATTTCGCACGTGAGTTATATACAGGGGCCTTCTAAATCAAATTCTCAAAACTTAAGAAAAAATACAATCTATTTCTAGAGGGCAATGGATTAGAGATTTCCGATCTCTGAATATTCAATACTTCTGGAGTCACACGTTCTTCATCGAATTTTCTCAATGTCTGGAGGTAAGTAAATTTTTTTACGTTTCCACATACAGTCTCGATTAAAAATGAATTTATTCGTTCATGGATAATCGAGACGTATAGTTTATTTATATTTATTCCTACACTTTTTGGTTTGGTTTTTAATTCTCCAAGGTGGGAAAGGTACAGCGTTATTGGTCCAAATCCCATTGGTTAAGGAAGAGAGGGCCTAGTTGAATGACAGTCGCTAATACTAAAGCTCGAATTAATCAGCATGTTTGTCTCTTAGTCGTTGCAAATTTCTCCGCAAACACGTCAGGGGAGGGGAGGATGCTTCCTGGTGCTGCTTCTGGTAGCACATGTCTGTCAAAAGTCTAGCTGATGCTAAACCAGAAAGAGACGGTTCTATCAAGAGGCACTGTCCGTGTTGATTTTGAGATCGGCGTCGAGCCCCTGTTTACTGAAAACGATCGCTGTCATTCGGATCTGAAACTACTCATGGGGCATCTGATCTTTGAACTTGATCGATTCGTGTTTAAATCACTACCTCGCCGGGCCACTGAGACCTATTGGATACTTTAGGGCTTACAACTTTAACAATCATTTTTGGTAACTCGAAGTGGAGAAAGAAAACACGCAAGTGAAAAAAGTTAGAGATCCAGAAAGACTCGGGAATGATCAGGATTTTGAAGAGCAAAAATGGGTATCTCAAATTAGATATGTATCTTACAAATCGATAAAACCGTCCTAATAAGGTTGAATTTGACGAGTCACGTTCACACACAGCTATCGAGCAAAATCCAAATCTCCAAAACCTGTGCAGTTTTCCCGAAATCAATGTCGAAACCAATCCAACACTTGCTATTCGACAAATGACAGTTTAGAGGCTCAAAGTTTGGGATTTTTTTTTGGGATAGTGACGATCCCGGTTTCACGATTTTGCTTGATCCACCACCTGTGCCCTTCGTATGCTAGAAATAAGTCGAGTGATCCTCGAAACTGGCTCATGAAATTATAGAAAAAGCATGTACATGTGTGCAGATGGAGCAACTTAGGCTTTGCGTGGTAACGTTTATATTTCTCCCGATTTTTGTTCTTTTGTTCCACTGAACAAAAAAAGAATAACAATCTGTTTGGTAACGCCAACTTATTTTCTGTTCCTTGGAACAGAAAAGTAGCTACAGAGTAGAATGGAACAAAAAGAAGAAACAGCTCGACCGCCGACGCCGACAACCGCCATTCGATACCCAATCGTCGTCAGCCACCGCCGACCGTCGACATTCGATCGTCCGTGAGTAAAAAGAAAACACGAAAAAATACAAAAATTTATGAATCGTATCAAACGTATTCATGTTCTTTTTATATTTCAAGAATATAAATTTTGTGTGGTTACCAAATACATAATTTTACTCATAAATTATTCTGATGAGTACAAATATAAAAGAACTATTTCAAAAAAAAAAAATCGTTTTCGAAAATGGAAATGCTATCATTGGCAGCCTTAATTTCTCGGCTCTGATTTAGACAAAGCGAGCACTACCGAGAAAGGTAGGCAAACAGACAAATCCTCCCAAAACAGGATGAGCTAAGGGCCGTCCGAACCGAAACGGTACCCGACAAAGGATAGTTTCAACTTTGATGGACTTGAAAAACCTCTTGTGACTTGACACGCACTGTGTCGGAGATGCTGCGAGATCAATTATTTACCATTTCCTTTTCCTTTTTCCACAGCGGGGCGAGCAATCCCAGTACGCCTCTTTCGCAAAGGACAGAGACCAAGCTATCAAAGTCGGCGACCGGAACCATTATCTTAAAGGAAGTCCAGAGCCATTGTCTTAGCCTCACTGCCGAAAGTCCATCCAATTCGTATTTAAAATTGCAGAGCTGCAAGCATATCTTGGTGCCCACGAATGTATGACGCCGAGAGGTTGACGTCATACTGCTGACAAGGCGAAGAAGCCCAGCAATCCCATCACGTCTCTTTCTCAAAGGACAAAGGCCATATGATCAAGTCGGTGCGCATGCTTGGACTGCTAAGTCTTCTTTGTTCCTAAACAAATGAGGATAATTGGCCCTGCACTCTGGACATATGATAAAACCGTTTATTCTGTTTTACCGATATGTCCATACTATTACTTGCACGATCCACACCCTGACTGATCTGCGTGTATCCATTTGACCATTTTGATTCTCGAGTAATTCCTAATCTTTCATATGTCCCCTAAATCAGTATTAACTGTTTAACATTTCATCATCAATTTGTTCAGGACAATTGAAACGGATGCATCAAGAACCGAGATCAGGTCCGAGTATTCCTTAGGCAAGGGAAAGTTGCGGGACTGAGAATACTTTACGAAGCCTAAGTTTTAACAGAAGAAAGAAGCTAACCGAGAAATTCGACTATTTGCAAGAGCTTAAAGGCATAAACCGAGTTGCATAATAACAAGAGGGATTCCTCTGGACCCCTAAGCTCTCCCTTCATTTAAGCCTATTCATGAAGTTCTGCTTTTCCTAATCTCAAAATTAAAACTAGAAGACAACAAGAACCTATCTGCCATTCCAGTTTGTTAGCTGATTTCAGTTTGAACCTGTCCGCTTTGCATGGCTACTCTCTTTATGTTCTTCAGCATCCACTGGACCAATGTGACACCCTTCATCTTATCTTCTTTATCAGAGATGCCACCCATTTTTTATTCCATTTTGACCTCTTCTCTTGCCTTTCCCTTTTAGCTTTGGCCTGTGCTTCTTCCTCGGTCTTCTTCTTCGCTTCATGCTTCGCTGCTTCAAGTGCTTGTATCAAGTTCCTCAAGCAAGCCTCCACATCTTCATCGTCAGACTTGGGCATCAAGTTCTCTGCAACATCCGCAGGAGTCATGTTGGTCTTGTTGAACAACAGGCCAATTGTTTCGTACAGAGGATGATCATCAATGCTCAGGTAATTTCTTGCAAGAACCTTGAATGCCTCATAGCAGCAATATGACATCTCTATGTGCTTATCCATCCGTCCCCTCCTTATAAGAGCGGGGTCAAGCTTGTCCAAATGATTGGTGGTGAATACAATAATTCTTTCCCCCCCACAAGCGGACCAAATTCCGTCGATGAAGTTAAGAAGACCAGATAAAGTGACCTTATTGCTTTCCTTCTCTTTTTGGGTCTGCTTCTTCACTTGGCTCTCATCCTTGCCGCCAACATCGTCGTTGTTGTCATTGTCATCATCCCCCTCCTTCTTCCTCTGGCCAGTGAGATCGAGAGAGCAATCGATATCCTCAATAACGATGATGGACTTGCTTGAAGTCTCGATCAGAAGCCTCCTCAGCTCCGTGTTATTTTTAACTGCCGTGAGCTCCAAATCATACACATCATATTTCAAGAAATTAGCCATTGCAGCGACCATGGTGGACTTTCCAGTTCCTGGTGGACCATAGAGCAAATAACCGCGCTTCCAAGCCTTGCCAATTTTAGCATAATAGTCTTTTCTCTGGGTGAATTTTGTAAGGTCGTTCATTATTTCTCTCTTCTTGTCTGGATCCATCGCCAAAGTGTCAAAAGTTGCAGGATGCTCAAAAACAACATGGCTCCACATGGAGTAGAGCGGATCATTCGTGTATAGCTTCCGCTGTCGATGTGTAGTTTCAATCGCCTTCCCTTCAGTCAATACGTGCCCGATGTAAGATTTCATGATTAACTCCCTATTTTTTCGATGGAATGTGAGTGTGTAGTATCTTGGCGGCTCTGTTGGGGCATACATTGAAACTGAGGAACTCTGGGAGGAAACTTTGTTCAAGAACCACCGAACCTTGGCTCCCTTGTATTCATCGGTGACCTCCTCATAGTCATCCATGCTCAGGACAAGAGATCGGCTGTCTTTGACGGAATCCGCTTTGAGTCTCTTAGCAACGGTCGTGACATTTTTTGTGAGGTAGTTCTGAATGGCTGTGTACGCCTCGCTGCTCTTCAGCCTTTGACCCGTGAACTGAGGGAACGAGATCTGGACATGGGAGTCGAACAGGCTCATCCATTTTTGAATATATTGGTCAGCGAGGTTGCGTAGTTGGGAAGGCAAGTACTGTTGGAACATCGCCCATAGGACCACCAGCCCGCCGATCGTGGACCCGTATTGCGCAAACATCTCTGCAGGAAACATCACCTCTCTCTAATTATGAAACTTGAACCTGCGAAGCCAGGGTATGTGCAGTGTTTCAGTTTGAGACAATCAAAGAATGGACAACTCTGTTTTATTGCGTATACAAAGGAACAGAAGAAGAAATTACACGTGAGTTCTTCTTCAAATGGCTGTGTACAATGGAGAACCTATTAACTCGGTGAAAAACATTCATTGAGAATAGTTTTCCGAACTTCGATGTCCTAACTCCTATAACCGAAATTATGTCTCCTAAAATTAGTACTAAACACCAAAAGAGACCACAACAGGAGTACAAACCAATGCCGCAAACAGAATAAAAAACTCACAGGCAAAATCGTAAACGAACTGCGAAGCATCCAATAAACATGCCGTCGTCATCATTTTGTGTAGAAGCGACGCAGGTTACCTTGATACAAAACTTGGGATCGGTCTTTGCTGCAGTCGAACAGGCCAGCGACTCTCAGGACTCGGCAGGAAAAAGCCACGAGTCACGCTGATGCCACACAGAGAGAGAGAGAGAGAGAGAGAGAGAGGAGTCCGCGAAATATGGCCCTAGCTTCGCTGCCTCATGGCCAACGCTCTCGCTGCTAACGGCGAGTGGCCCCTTCACGGCGGCAAACGCCAGAGGAGGAGGCGGAGAGGGAGTGTGATCAGTGGAGCTCCGGCGAGAATGTCTTCCAGGTCGTTGACCAGTGGAGGAGGGGGAGGAGATACAAGGACAAGGAAGAAAAGCAAGGTGCGCGGAAGAGTGACTGTGCGGAAGACAGACACAGAGAGAGGGCGCGCGCCTTGAGGGCGAAGAAAAGCCAAGCGAGCAAGAATATTATAAAATCAAGTTGCCAACAAGAGCTATTCTTGGGTGCGCTACATACTCAATACCATGGGAGTCAGAGTCACTAAACTAAAAAATTGTCACGGATGCTTCTGTCCTATGAACTCAGTGTGCTCCACTTACTAGATAAAATAACTCACCCTTTCGACGAACCTTTTTTAACTTCTATACACCAACATTCTTTTTTATTTAGCAATCAGATCGTGCCAAGACCAGTTTCAAATTTTCCTCGGACGAGCCAATGATGCATATGATCAGGTCATCTAGGCGATTAGATTTAAAAAGTTTCTCTGGCGAGATGTGCAGGACATCACAAATGCTGCCGACATGACGAGAGTCATACCCCTGGCTAAATAATTCCCATTCGTTCGTTCAATGCTGCTTTTAGGACTTGAATCCCGGGTTGCGTTTAGAATCCGGGCACTCCCCAGTCAGGACACAGTGTACGGTCCAACCTTATTTTCCAACTTGGTAGGCCGATTGACATGGAATTTAAATGGCGTGTAGCTTCGTGGTGTAGAGGGCGGCCGTGCATTTTGTCAGTGATTGGCACCAGCTGGTCGTCTGGAAAATTCTGGGTCAATTCATTCTTTATGCGCAAGTTGCTTCGATCGGACAATAAGCGGCAGGAGCTACAGAAGTTACTCAAACTAAAGCAGCATTCTGTACGAGTCCACGTCACCTTACTCACTAAGTTCCAACCTTTACTGAGGGAAATTAAACGCGTTCGTTCCTCCAGAGATCTTCTCATACTTCGGATCTGCAATCGGCGGTCTAGGTGTCATCTGGGTTATGCTTCCCCAATGGCAGCAATATATCCCTCCCCAGATCCGCCATCTCCTGGAACGATACACCAGCAAGTTGGTGAACTTGTTCCATCGGTACGTTCTCATCGAGGAGAATAAAATTCGTTTTTGACCTCATGCATATGCTCTATGTTGTGGATCTGAATTAGAATTATGACATGACTTGGTAAATGTGTGTAGAGCATTCATCGAGTTGTGTTGCTCATCCCATTTCTTTTTAACAGTTGACGGCTAATAGCACGAGAGCGCCGTCGACAGAAACTTTTGCGAGTTGGATTTTGGGTACAGCTTGAGGGGTTGTATATATATGTGTCAGAAATGACATTTATTAGATTTAGCTAAGTGGGTACTGTAAATATTCTTATGATGGATTATATAAATTGTGATGTGATTGGTTGCTTTTAAAACTGAGCCTTTTGAGAGAAAAGGTGGTCATGTTATTCCCCAGTTCTCGATGGATTCGGGGTTTGACAAAAGAAGTGATGGAAAATGGTAACATTAGCGGAAGAGTTGCTGCGAAAGAAGCAGGGGAGAACTTTATTGCAGTTGCAGATGTTGAAATTTAGCTGAAAACAGGGTGAATCGAGCGATTGGTGTAAATAGGGATGGCTACGTAGTCTTTACGGATTTATCTCCTGTTGTGAGCCAGACATTTGACTATTACAATTATGTTCTGAACCATACAAACCGATGGATCATGAACTGAAATCTGGTCCGAGTATTCCTTAAGCAAGGGTAAGTCACGGGACTGAGATTACTGAGCCTAAGTTTCGACAGAAGAAAGAAGCTAACCCAGAAATTGTACTAATTGCAAGAATGTAAAGGCATAGTCGAATTTGCAAAGTAAAAAGAGGAAAAGGTTCATCTGGACCACTAAACTCTCCCCACATTTAAGCCTATACCTAATGCTCTACTCTTCCTGATCTAGAGATCAAACTAGAAGACAACAAGAAGGTATCTACCATCCCATTGTTAGCTGATTTCAGTTTGATCCCGTCCACTTTGTATGGCCACTCCTCTGTGTTCTTCAGCATCCACTGGACCAATATGACACCCTTCATCTTCTCTTCTCTAGCAGAGATCCCACCCATTTTTTACTGTCCCTCCACCATTTAGACCTCTTCTCTAGCCTTTCCATTTTAGCTTTGGTCTGTGAGTCTTCCTCAGCCTTCTTCGCCTTTTCCTTCACTGCTTCGAGTGCTTGTATCAAGTTTCTCAAGCAAACCTCCACTTCCTCATCGTCTGACTTGGGCATCAAGTTCTCTGCAACATCCGCAGGAGTCATATTGGTCTTGTCGATCAACAGGCCAATTGTTTCGTACAGAGGATGATCATTGATGTTCAGATAATTTCTAGCAAGAATCTTGAATGCCTCATAGCAGCAATATGACATCTCTATGTGCTTATCCATCCGTCCTCTCCTTATAAGAGCAGGATCAAGTTTGTCCAGGTGATTGGTGGTGAATACAATTATTCTTTCACCCCCACAAGCGGACCAAATTCCGTCGATGAAGTTAAGAAGACCAGACAAAGTGACCTCACTGCTTTTCTTATCTTTTTGGGTCAGCCTGTTCACTAGGCTCTTATCCTCACCACCGGCAGCACCGTCATTGTCCCCCTCCTTCTTCCTCTGGCCGGTGAGATCGAGAGAGCAATCAATATCCTCGATCACGATGATAGACTTGCTTGAAGTCTCAATAAGAAGCCTCCTCAGTTGTGTGTTATGTTTTACAGCTGTGAGCTCCAAATCATACACATCATATTTCAAGAAATTAGCCATAGCAGCGACCATGGTGGACTTCCCAGTTCCTGGTGGACCATAGAGCAAATAACCGCGCTTCCAAGCCTTGCCAATTTTAGCATAATAGTCTTTTCCCTGGGTGAATTTTGTCAGGTCGTTCATTACTTCTCTCTTCTTGTCTGGATCCATAGCCAACGTTTCAAAAGTTGCTGGGTGCTCAAAAACAACATGGTTCCACATGGAGTAGAGCGGATCATTCGTGTATAGCTTCCGCTGTCGATGTGTAGATTCAATCGCCTTCCCTTCAGTCAATACGTGCCTGATGTAAGATTTCATGATTAACTCCCTATCTTTTCGATGGAATGTGAGTGTGTAGTATCTTGGCGGCTCTGTCACGGCATGCATTGAAAGTGAGGAACTCTGGGAGGAATCTTTGTTCAAGAACCACCAAACCTTCACTCCCTCGTATTCGTCAGTGACCTCCTCATAGTCATCCATGCTCAGGACAAGAGATCGGCTGTCTTTAACAGAATCTGCTTTGAGTTTCTTAGCCACGGAGGTGACATTTTTTGTGAGGTAGTTCTGAATGGATGTGTACGCCTCGCTGCTCTGCAGCGTTTGGCCCGTGAACTGAGGGAACGAGATCTGGACATGGAGGTCGAACAGGCTCATCCATTTGTGAATATATCGGTCCACGAGGTTGCGTAGTTGGGAAGGCAAGTACTGTTGGACCATTGCCCGTAGGACCACCAGTTGGCCGATCATGGACCCGTAGTGTGCAAACATCTCTACTATATTAAATTTCAACCTGTGAAGCGAAGTTATGTGGAGTGTTTCAGTTTGAGACAGTCAAAAGAAGGGAAAACTTTGTTTTGTTGCAAATACAAAGGAACAGAAGATGATACTACGCATGCCAGTTTTTCTTCAAAACGGCTGAGTACAATGGAGAAGGTAATAATTTGCTGAGCAACATTCATGGAGAGTAGTTTAAGTACTCCAATGTCCTAACTCCTCTAACCCCAGCTATGTCTCCTAAGGTTTGTCCTGAATACCAAAAGAGACCAGAAAGGTCGTAACCCCCAAGACCACAATTAGAACCAGACACTCACTGACAAAAACAAAAACAAAAACAAAACGAACTGCAAAGCATACAAGAAAACACATCATCGTCATGTGTCAATGCAATGTAGGTTACCTTCAAACGAAACTTAGGATCGGTCTTTGCTTACGGTCAGACAAGCCACCCACTCTCAGGACTCGGCAGGAAATAGCCACAAGTCACGTTAATGCAGAAGAGAGAGGGAGATAGAGAAAACGCCGTAAAGAGAGCGAAAGGCAGCGAGGTAAGGCACTAGATTCGCCGCCTAACTGCGAGCGGCTTCTTTATGGCGGTGGATGCCGAAGGTGGAGGAGGAGGAGGAGGAGCAGGCAGAGAAAGAGAGTGGAATAACTGGAATTCCGGCGAGAACCGCTTCCAGGCCCTTCAGAGAGGAGGAGGCGGAAGAAGAAATAAGGACAAAGATGTAGAGTGAAGGTGCATAAAACAGAGACTGTGCGGAAGAGAGAGACGGAGAGAGCGTGCCTTGGACTTAAAGGAGTAGAGAAAGGCGCATCGCTCCAGAAAATACTCAGATCAATGCACCATGGAGATCGAATTCATCTTCAAATTTAAAGGTCTTCTTCATACGAACTAAGTGTCCTTCACGACTTTCGTTTGTCAATGAGTAGGTAACACGGCCCATGCTAGCTCCATGTTTACCTAAACAATGATTTCTGGTTTTTTTTCCTTTAAATGACAAGTCGTTGTCCGAACCAGATTTCGCGTAGTCCCGCATGTTACACCGTTTAAGAAATAAAACCAAGAAACAACTCGAAACCAATAAAAGCCGAAGAAGAAGAGCTGATTGATGTTTCATATATTAAGGCTCGCACCGTAATTATATAGAAAGAGTAATTGTTCCAAGCGATCGAAACTTCCCTAAAGTTCATCGCCTTGCTTAGATTGCGTTCTCAATTTTTTCTCCGACGACCAAAAGAGAAGTGCTAGCTCACAAGTCGCCATCGCGGTCTCTTTCCGAGGTCGCGTCTTTCAATTGTCTTTCCTCATGTGAACGAACGGCATACGAGGCTTGCTGCAGGAGATCCTTAGTCTAATCCAAGAGAGAGGAGGGGGTTTCCCCATGTAAATAAGGGGGAAGTTTCTAATCCAAGGGAGGGAGGGACCATCCGTCTTCCTCCGCGTGCTTGTATGATGACATCGACTTGATGATGTCATGAGAAGATGCAAAATCCATGGCTGTGATGTACATGATGAGGTCTTTCTGAGCGATTAGATGGGTCATTGATTTGACAACATGACAATGACAAGAGAGTAAATTATCTCATCTGTTTAGATAGTGCCGAAATTTCCGATTCATCATCAATATCGCACTTGCGCGGTGCAAACTTGCGGTCCATCTTGGTAGGACCACTGATGAGGAATCCAAGGCTGTCCTCAATGAATGGCAGCATTAAGACGACGAGAAATTTCGGGTCACCTTCAAATTTCTTGTCCAACTTGCTTTCGCTATGAAAGTTAATAGAAATAGCTTGAAATTTGTTGGGAAAATGATATAAATGATTTTTAAACATTGGCCAAATGTATAACGTGGTATCTGAACTTTCAATTTAATGCGGTTATTGAATTTTTTGTGCATAATCAAACTACTTCCTGAACCATATCAAAATATTTAATATATTCTCTAGACTTAAATTAATGAAATGACAATCATGAACATTTTCATATAGTCCAAGAATTAGTTTGAATTTGTATAAGAAATTCATGAATCATATTGAATAATTTGAAAGCTGAGGAATCACGTTAAACAATTTAAACTTTAGGGATCACCAATGACTATTTGGCTCATTATTTTAAATTTGTTTATGATGCCCAAGAAAATTTATGTATAAAAAGCACCACCAGGAGTTGCAGGAGATCCTCAGAGTGAAGCAGCGCCCTGTCCTAGTACTCCCCCTATTTCCATTGCGTAGGGAAATTAAACATGTTTGTTCCTCGAGAGATGTTCTCAAACTTCGGATCTGCGATCGGCGGTCTGGCGGTCATCTGCGTCATGCTTCCCCGGTGGCACCAATATATTCCTCCCCAGATCCGCGACCTGCTGGAGCGATGCTTTAACAAGTTGGTGAACTTGTTCTATCCATATGTTCTGATCGTTTTCCCCGAGTTTGAGGGGGAACGGCTTGTGCGCAGCGAGACCTACATGGCGATCCAAAGCTACCTCAAGGAATATGCCACTGAGCGAGCGAGGAGGCTCAAGGCGGAGACCGTCAAGGATAGCCAATCTCCAATTCTAAGCATGGGTGATAATGAGGAGGTCACCGAAGTATTCGAGGGAGTCAAGGTCTGGTGGGCCTCGAGAAAGAAGGTCCCCAGGAACATGTCCCTTTCCCTCTACCCCATGACCGAGGACCGGAGGTTTTACCGGCTAGCATTTCACCGGCAGCACCGACAGTTGATCACGCAGTCTTATATCAAGCACGTCTTGACGGAAGGAAAGGCGATAGCACATAAAAACCGGCTGCAGAAGCTCTATACTAATAATCCGAGCAAGAACTGGAGCCACGTAGCGTTTGAGCACCCTGCCAATTTCGAGACCTTAGCCATGGATCCGAACAAGAAGCGGGAGATCATAAATGATCTCAATAAGTTCAGAGAAGGGAAAGAGTACTACGCCAAAATAGGCAAGCCCTGGAAGCGCGGTTATCTGCTCTATGGCCCGCCAGGAACCGGCAAGTCCACCATGATTGCTGCCATGGCTAATTACTTGAACTACGATGTCTATGATCTTGAGTTGACTGCGGTCAAAGACAACACCAAGCTGAAGAAGCTATTAATCGAAACTTCGAGTAAGTCTATCATCGTGATCGAAGACATTGATTGTTCCCTTGATCTGACAGGCCAGAGAAAGAAAAAGGAGAAGGACGACGACGACGACGACGACGACAAAAAAGACGATCCCGCAAAGAAGATGGTCAAAGAAGAGAACAAAAGTAGCAAGGTGACTCTATCCGGTCTTCTGAACTTCATTGACGGTATCTGGTCAGCTTGTGGGGGAGAAAGAGTCATCATATTCACAACCAACCATGTGGACAAGCTCGACCCTGCTCTGATAAGGAGAGGAAGGATGGACAAGCGCATAGAGTTGTCCTATTGCTGCTTCGAGGCATTCAAGGTTCTTGCGAGGAATTATTTGGACATCGAGCATCACCCTCTGTTCGAAACAATCGGCCAACTGTTCGACGAGACCAATATGACACCTGCTGACGTCGCGGAGAACTTGATGCCTAAGTCCGACGATGAAGATGCGGAGACATGCTTGAGGAACTTGATAGAAGCGCTCGAAGCGGTGAAGAAGGAAGCGAGGAAGAAAGCCGAGGAAGAATCGCGGGCGAAGGCCGAGGAGGAGCAACAGAAGAAAGTCAATAGAGAGAAAGAGAAGGCGAAAGAGAGGGGAGCCTCTGCTAAAGAAGCATCGGAAAATGGTGACGTCAGTGGCGGAGCGGCTGCTGAAGAAGTGAGAGAGAATGGTGTCGCGGTGGCGGACGTTGAAAATTAGCTGAAAAGGGGGTAAGGGGAGTGATTGGTGTGCATAGGGAAAATAAAGTAGTCATTATGGATTTGTCTCCCTCTTGTAAGTCAGACATTTGCCGCATTATTGGTTTGACTATCACAATTATGTCCTAACATCTCAACGGGTTCTAGCTGTCCCAAAACACCTCTAATGATAAATGTCGCAAACTCAATCAAATAAGAGTCAGTAAGACTACAACAAAATGATAACCGAGTTCCTGAAGAGTTGGCGAATCTCTCAAATTAACATTGATAAGTTAGTGTCGTGACCCTCTTTAGGGCTAATATCCTAAAGGGGACTTGACGGATTATCAAGCAAGCAAATGGTCCATCTTGCGAGGCAGCACATGCAGTTGATGACAATTCTCTGATACCCATCTAATCAACAAGTCATTAATCAATTTGGTTTTTCTTTAGTAGCAGCCGCTAATCTAGTTCCAATTGATTTTTTTTAAGAAGTTGTCACTAATTTAATTTGGATTGATTAGAAGCCCAAGTAAAAACACATGAGTTTATCTTACTTCCATGAACTAGAGTTTCAGGATTCTTGGAACTCAAGGCATATGCGAAAGCAACTCGAGCCCTATTGGGTAGAATAAATATAAACCTTGTTATTACGCTTCAGGACAAGACTCCCACGAGCGCCACATAACATGAACATGTAGTAAACTAAGAAATACGAACCTTTTAATTCAATGATGAGAAATAGAATCTAAATGAGATGAACAAATAAAAGATATCGCCCACATGTGCAAATATGAAATGGCTTTTCTTTGAGTATGTAAATGTTTAATGTGCAACTTCCTGAATGATGTATATGGAGTTTCACGAAACATGCCACCTAATATGCTGATCTAGGGTGTAACAAATGCCTATGGCATGCCATGAATGATTTTTTTTTTTGGGATATGCAACATGTACATTATGTGCGATGTAGTCATGAGATTAAATGCGATGACGTGGTCTAAACTGACCTAGATATATGCAATTTCCAAAGTGTGTAATGTATATTTCATCTGTAACAGAATGATCATCCTGCATAGCTTATCTGGGACACGACAATAAATATTAGACACGTATAGCTATAAACGAGCAATTGAAACTTAACAAGGTCGAATAACCCAACGGATAGAAGAAAGAAATGAGACGAAAACAGCCATAACAAAGCGTAAAGTCCCCCCACCATATCCGAGCAACTTACTGGAAGGAGAGAGATGAGCAGTTCAAGAAGACGACATAGAGATGAGTCCAGGAAGCAGACGAGCACCATGAAAATAAGAAGGGTCCACAGTTTTTTGAAAGAATTATTGAAAAAGTCATAAATCTATTATAGTTATATAATTCAGTCATAAACTTTTTTTTAGCCAATTGAATCTTAACCTACAATTGTGTTAATTCAGTCCATTCGACTAATTCTAGTTAGTTGGTAATGACAAGGATGTCAACTATCTTATATGACACCATCGGCGCTAGTATAAATAATTTTTAATACTATTTTAGTATTCTTTTTGCTTCCTTTTTTTCTTTTCTTTCTTTTTTTCCTCTTTTACTTTCTTCTTCCTTCAACTAGTCACCGATTAGTGAGGTTGATTTGCCATGGCTGGGTGATGGAGAGGCCGGCCTTATCTTTGGCCGATCGCCAATAGCTAGAGGAAGAAGGGAGGGAACGACGAAATCAAAAGAAAATAGTATACAAAAAAATAAAAAATAAAGAATTTTGAAAAAAATATTAAAATAATAATAATTATTATTCAAGTTAATGCTTGTGACAGCCTGTTTTTGGGAAAATTTTGAGAAAAGACCTTGGAGAAAAATTGTACTCCATTTAGACTTGGGAATTTCCCTACTTTATCCTATTTCCTTTTTATTTTCCCTGAATTTTCTTCCTTCTATTTTCCTTCTATTCTCGCGCGCGGGCTAGCTCAACCTTCTTTTCTTCTTTCTCCTTCGCGGGCCCAGCTTGCTTTTCTTCTGTCTCAGCCCATTCGCACGTTAAGCCCATGGTTTACCCTACGCGCGCGAGCCAGACCTAGGCTGCGCTGGCTGCCAGCGAGGTGTGGCCTGGCCACGCGGTGGCATGCCACGCTCCAGCTGGCTTAACCCGCGCCACCTCAGCTTCGTCTTCATCCTCGTGCGCCCCCTTCTCCTTCTTCCTCCCCGAAAACCCTATCGAGGACACGCCGCGGACCCAGCCTCCTTCGTCGCGATTTGACATGGAAAAACTCGATTAATTGCTGGTGGAGCTGCGCCTAGGTCACCGGAGTCCATCCCCGCCGCCGTGGAGTGCGCCATGGCCTCCCTCGCCCCTAAATCGGAAGCCCTAACCCCTGCTCTAACCGCTGCCTGCAACTCCTCTTTGTCGTGACGATTGAAGCTTTCCGTCCTTCCTCGCCCGTCGTCGCCTTTCCTAGACGTTGCCTTGTCATCCCACAGCCCTCCGTCGCGCCTAGTTTCGTTCTAGCAGCTCGGGTATGTCGAAGATCACGCTCGCAGGAGGAACCGCAGCAACAAAGTAAAAACCGTAGCCAAATCAGCGAGAAACCACAGCCACAGATCTGGTCCCAGTTCGCCGGAGCTCCTCGCTTCTGCTGCCGTGCAGCTACTTCGCTCAACCACTCGACCGAGCCTCCCAGACACCGTGAAGCCCTCGGCCACCCCAGCTCAGCAGCTCAGCCATTCGTCCAGCAGACATTTGCCTCGCCGGAACTCGTCGCCAGAGAACCTGCCGGAAAAGTTGGCCGACGACTCGCCGGAAAAGCTGTCCTCACCGCTGCCGTCACCGCCGTTATTGCTGTCGCGTCGCGCCAAGCTGTGTCGTGGAGTCTAGGATCCAATCGCGTGATCGAAGTGCGAAAATTGAAGATTAATTGGCTTCGCCGTAGCCAATTAGACCCTAAAGCTTGGATTGGAGGTGAGTCGCCTCCTAATCCTCAATTAGGGCGGTTACACGCTCTAGTAGTTAATTATTGGCTTAATTGGGTGAAATTAATAGCCAATTGGATGATTTGGGGGTCGGTTGATCGGTTAGGATTCAATTTAGCAATTTTGGAGGATTTAGGGATGATTTGGTAATTTTAGCCAATTAGGGTTGATTTGGTAAAATTGGATAGCCAGAGGACAAATTGGTGAATTGTTAGTGCTAGTTAGTTGGTTTGTTAGCTATTGGAATTGATTTAATAATTTCTAGGGCCACTGTGGGTTTACCTAATTTTAGCTATTTACAGCTTAATTAGGATTTTATGGATATTTGACTTAATTATAGGAATTAGTGACAAATTGAAAATCCAATGGATTTGATTAATTTCTATAATCAGCTGGATGAGAGTAGATTGGTAATTTACGCAATAGAATTTATTTATTGCAATTATGCCCAATTAGAGATGAATTATTTAAATTGAGATTTATTCTGAAAATTTAATTATCTTGTTGTATCGGTTATTTAATATAATTGATTGCGCAATTGGATGTGATTGAAAATTGACTATGGTTGATATTGATTGTGATTGATAATTGTTCGTGGTTGCTATTTGATTGCGATTGTCATTTATTTAAGTCAATTTCAATTGATTAATTTATTGATTATAGCGTTAATTGTTTAATTATTGACTGGGACTGGTGAGGACTAGCGATCAAATTAAATAATTGGACCAAGTAACCATGACACGAGAGATAGGTTACCTAATTGGATAGGGACCCTAGAGTAAGGGCTCTCCTAATCGGGGATTAGGTGGTAGACTCATTGAGATTTATCTCATTGATGTTGTTAACCCATTTTTACAGGTCCAGATCGTGGAATCCCTCCTCGAGGGCCAAGTGAGACTGGAGGAGCTTAGGGATGCCGAGGAGTTAGTTTATTTTGTTGTAATCACCTAGGGGTATTTTTGAGAGACCCTTAATTAACCCCTTTACCCTTGATTTTTGATTGTATTATTAATGGGTTTAACCGTCGTACGACTTTTGATTGTTTAAGAAACTTTCAGACACCTTAGGATTTGTCCGAGATTATTTGTTTATTTTCGCTGCGTAATCATTTATTTAATTATCTAGTTAATGAATTTTAATTGGTCGGCGATTATTCCTGGGAACATCGCCCATGCATTGAACGGTGAGGACTATCTTCGCGGGCTGTCGCGAGCTCAGGACTGGGGTGTGACAGCCCCTGTTGAATTGGTATCAGAGCGGGGTTAGGAATTGGAGTAATAAGGTTAGGTTATGCTTTCCTGGGGTGAATTGATGTGATTTTCAATGATTGTTATTAATTGCAATTGATTTGTTGTGATTGTTTATGAATTGTGATTGTTTATGATCTGTGATTGTCCTTGATCTGTGATTGTCTTTGATCTGTGATTGTATGGTCTTACATTTAGCCGCGTTGGCATGGTATGAGACGTGTACAGCATGGCCAGATGTTTGACCCTGTTATTATTGAATTAAATGTACTACTGACAAATGAAATATGAAAGCATTGCTGTGTTATCGCTCTGCTACTCAAGGCTTGCTATGTTATCGCTCGCCTGAGGCTTGCTGTGTTATCGCTCGCCATGAAAGCATTGATGTGTTATCGCTCTGCTACTTAAGGCTTGCTGTGTTATCGCTCGCCATTGGCTTACTATGTTATCGCTTGCCATTTAAAAGCATTGCTGTGTTATTGCTTTACTATTGAGACTTGCTGTGTTATCGCTTGCCTTTGGAAAGCACTGCTGTGTTATCGCTTTGCTAACCCCTTTTTGATCAGGTTGTAAGAATGAGTGGGAACCAGAGACCGCCTAGGAGAAGAGTGACCTTGGGTCGCTTTGGAGTAGGAGCTGAGGCTCCAGCTGATCCGAGGATTGAGGCCCTCATGTAGTCCCTGGAGGCTCTTCGGGACAGGGTGGATCAGCAGACCCAGAACCAGGAAGCTGCTGCTGTAGTCCGGCGAGCTAACCGTGGGATCGAGCGAGCTGTCAGGCGAAGTACCGAGGAAGTCCAGGCAATGGGTGGCTCGGATCAGGCAACGATCCAGGCGTGCACAAGACTGAAACCGAACGAGGATCGTCCGTGATCGAGTAACTGAACCGAACAGCTCGGTTCAGGCCTATGATTGCAGCTCCTGATCTATTGCCGCGGTTTTCAGACTGTTGCTGTGGTTCTTTGGCCTGTTGTTGCGGTTTTTTGTGGTCTTAGGAAGTTGGGGTCGTGGCTGAACAGAGCAGGGGCGAACCAAGGAAGAACCGAGCGACAACAAGCTGTGACCAGGAGAAAGCTAGGCCGCGTCCAAGGTTTCCTCGAGTGAACAAGTTCCCTGCAAGGGTCACGGCTTGTCCATGACTCAAATTTCCAGCGAGAATCGAAGTAGAAGAGCTTTGAGTTCGCGTTATCGTTCGATTGAAACGCGTGGGAGACGAGGGAGATGACGGCTGGGGTTTTCTAGGGTATTTCGTGCGAGGAAGACGGAATCGGTTGAGGAGAAGTGATCGTGGGACTGCCACGTGGATTGCTGTTGGATGAAATCGCGAGTTTCTCACGTCGGCATGGAGGCGGCGGCGGCTAGGGTTTCCTCGCGTGATAGAGGAAGAAAACGATGAACAGGGAAGAGGGGAAGAGAGAAGGGGCCGGGCCGGGTCAGTGCGAGCTGGGCCGCGCTTGGCCCACACGCGGGAAAGAAAAGGCTAAGCTTAGCCTGGTCCATGCGTGAAGGAAAGAAAGAAAATAAGAGATAGAAAGAAAAGGAAAACTTTATATTATAACACAAAAAATTGGACTGTTACATAGCCGGCCTTCAAATCATTGTCGACCAATCAACATTAACTGGATGGACTAATTGACATCATTGTAAAGGGTTTATAGTTTAATCGGCCAAAAAAATGTATGACTTAATTGGGACAATTACAATACGTTTACGGTCTCTCTCTCTTATTTGGTGAGTTTTCCACATTTTCCTTTGACTGAGATTAAGTTCCTGTATCCCTAGTGGCCCAAACTTAAAACCAAATAAAGAAGAGGAACTGTTTTCACCTACAAAGGCAGCGAATGACAGAACCAAACGCGTCAGATGGTCGGTTAACCGAGTAGTTTGTTAACTTTGGAGCTACGACTCTGTGACAAGATAGTAAATGACTAGCCAGTGTGACGAGGACCAAAGAAACGATGAATATCGCTTGTGGTAATGAACTAAGTGATGATCCAGTAAGTCAATCCTTTAAGAATGCCACACACCAAATTCATCGAGACTAAAGCAAATGACACGGCGGCCCTTCTACCCGAAAGGCGCAATATCAAACGTAATCATAACTTCGTTCATTGCATAATCGACGTCAATGCAAAACAGTAGACCGTATTTCCAGGCACCAGAGCTAGAAATCTGCCGACATATTTGGTCGACAGTGACGATGGATGGAGTGAAGTGATCAGTGAAAAAGGTATTTGAGAAACAGAGCGAGAACAGAACTCTGTTCATTGTTCATCATCATCAAGAGATGTTGCGTTCTCGCTGGAATAGATAAGAGACGATGCAGATGGGACAGACAGACAACGAACATGAGATCAAACCAAAGTTCGGTCCAAGGATCATGTCATTTGAGAAAATCAAAGGACTTGCGATTGTTTAGGCGAACTTTCGACAGGCATCAGAAAAGAAAAAACGAGAAGCAAACATAGAACCCTACACTCTGCAATGGTTAAAAGGAGTGAACTAATTACAAAGTAATCACAGGGTAAGGAAACTCCATGAGGACTGCTAAATATTTCCACATTTAATCCTACCCTCCCACATTTGTTCCATGACTTTCAACTTGTTAGCTGACTTAAATTCGATCCCATCTGAGAGCCGCTCAATTCCCCTTCTTTAGCAGATGTTCCATCTTCTTCTTAGTTTCTCTCCACCACTTCAATCTCTTCTCTCGCTTCTCCCTTTTCACCTTCGATCGTGCTACTTTCTCGGCTTTCTCCTTCGTTGCTTCGAGCGCTTGTATCAAGTTCCTCAAGCAAGCCTCCACATCTTCGTTGTCGGATTTTGGCATCAAGTTTTCTGCGACATCGGCAGGAGTCATATGGGTTTCGCTGAACAGCCGGCTAATTGTTTCGAAAAGTGGATGGCTCTCGATATTCAGATAATTTCTCGCGAGGACCTTGAATGACTCGAAGCAACAATACGACATCTCAATGTGCTTATCCATCCTTCCTCTCCGTATAAGAGCAGGGTCGAGCTTGTCGACGTGATTAGTCGTAAATACGATGATTCTTTCCCCCCCACAAGCAGACCAAATTCCATCGATAAAGTTTAGCAGACCAGACAAAGTGACCTTGCTGCTTTTCTTCTCTTTTCCGGTCATCTTTTTTATGGGGTCTTCGTCCTTGTCGCCCTCCTCTTCCATGTCGTTGCCATCTTCCTCTGCCTTCTTCCTCTGGCCCGTGAGATCGAGCGAGCAATCAATGTCCTCAATCACTATGATCGACTTGCTAGAGGTCTTGATCAAAAGCCTCCTCAGTTCCGTGTTATCTTTAACCGCCGTGAGCTCTAGATCGTACACGTCGTAGTTCAAGAAATTAGCCATCGTAGCGATCATGGTGGACTTACCGGTCCCAGGCGGACCATAAAGCAAATAGCCGCGCTTCCAAGCCTTGCCGATCTTATCGTAGTACTCTTCCCGCTCGGTGAATTTTGTGAGGTCGTCCATTATTTCCCTCTTCTTGTCCGGGTGCATGGCCAAGGTTTCGAATGTCGCGGGGTGCTTGAAAATCGCAGGGATCCACATGGAGTCTTGCGGGTCGTTCGTGTAGAGCTTCCGCTGCCGGTTTTTGCTTGCGATCGCCTTTCCTTCAGTCAGTACGTGGTTGATATAAGACTGAGTGATCAATTCTCTGTGGCGCCGGTGGAACGTGAGCTTGTAGTACCTTGGGTTCTGCGTCATGGGATACAACGAGAACGTCGTGCTCGCAGGGACAATTTTGTTCGAGGACCAGGTGATCTTCACGCCTCTGTATTTGTCGGCAACCTGCTCATGGTCGGCCATGCTCAGGATGAGGGGCCGGTTGTCTTTGACGGAATCTGCTTTGAGCCTCTTGGCCCGCGAAACCGCGTTCTCGGTGAGGTAGTTTTGAATGGCGGTGAAGGCCTCGCTGCGCTCCATATATTTTCCCGTGAACTCGGGGAACGAGATCTCAATGTATGGATCGATCAAGCTCAAAAATTTATGGAAGTAACGTTCCAAGTGGTCGCGGAGTACAGAAGGGAAGTACTGTTGGATCATTGCCTGTAGGAGCACGAGCCCACCGATCGCGGATCCATACTGGGCAAACATCTTGTGTCTCCGAATCCTGAATCTGCGAGTTATGAGACAAGACGGGGACAAGCATACGAGATCAAGGCACAAGTCGAATCGTTGTCGGAGGTGATAAAAAGAAAAGCGATCTGAAAATCTTCTTCTTTCCTCCTCAGAGAAGTGACAAAACCAAAACGAACTCTGAAGCATACATGCATATCATCCGACGATGAAGAAGTGGCGGACGCAAACTTGAAGAAGAGAGGACAATACCGATTGCAAGTTGTGCACGGACTTAGAGGGAAAAGCCAAACTGAGCCGAATTGCCAAATTCTCTGTGTTCAAAGGTCGCTTGACGAGACATTTATATATGCACACTTCCTTAGCCGTATCTGCGCACTACTGCTAAGCAACAACTCGGATGTTTCCTTTCTGCTTTTTACCGATAAAGAAGGACCACTACATTTCTGTTCGTTCATACTGTCTTTTGGCATCGATCTGGAAGAACAAGCGAGCATTATTGGATGGCCAACATAAGATTAATCAAATAACTATTGTCTTTATAGTATTACAATAGTCTCCTCGTGGGACAAGGGCAGGCTTAGCTTAAGCATAAATTTGGATGAACGCGTAAGCACGGCCTGGCTTGGTCGGAAAGCCGCCTCCGATGAGTTCCTACATGTGGTTGGTCGTCCATTTCGATTTTGCTTCTCTTTCTTTTCGTTTTTGTTTGCCGCCGACAAGGTAAGAAGAGACCTCAATCCCATCACGCCTCTTCCTTCAAGGATACGGCTGACGGAGCAATGAAGCTGAGCAATCCCAGTTCGTCTCTTTCTCAAAGGACAAAGACCATACGATCGAAGTCGTGCACATAATTTCACATGTCCGAACTACTTTGGGTGTGTTTGATTCAGCATTTGAAAATTTTCTTAAAAATTCTAAAAGCTTCTTGAAGAAATGTTGAGGGGTTTAGTGAGCCTTTAAGTGAAAGTCAATATTCCTTTGGTTGGGACGAGCTTTGGATTTTCAGTCTTGGACTAAATGCTAGTTCTAGATTTTTTTTCTTCGCATCTTACTCTTACTAGATTTCTCATATTCCCATCTTACCTTTACTTTTTGTAGGATTTTTTTTTCTCCAGTTTGATTGGTCGTTGGTATTACGAAGATCACGCAATACCCTCACCAACGATCCCAGACGACAAGTGACAGCCGTTGAAATCACGCCACCTCAAGTTTTGTTGCACGACCTTAGACAACGGGCATTAAGGTCGCCCAAAATTAGGCCTTACTTAGGTTGCACCACCTAAGGTGGCGAGCGATGGTCAAGGAGGTCGTGTGACCTCAGGCCTCACCTAGATCGTTGAGGCGGTGGGCAAAGGACACCATGGTCGCGAGACCTTGGGCTTTGACGCTTAGGGGTCGCTGGAGGCCATGTAACCTTGATTAACGGCTGCTGATGAGGGGTTTATTTCTTTAAATTAAAAATTTTAAAAAAATTGTAGCCAAAGCCCTTCACAAAATTTTTTTCCCATACACTATTCAAATCAAAAGTTATTTTGTAAAATGATTTTTAACAAATATAATTTGAATTTTCTCAAGCGACTTTAGCTTTCAACATTTGCATTGTACTCAATCCATTTTCAAAACTGAATCAAACACATCCTTAATCTTCTTTTTTGGGGACATGGGAAAGATTAGGAATTAATCAAGATGGTCCAATGGACACGCAAAGATCGGGCACGGCGGGAATCGTGCAAGCATTAGTATGAACAAATTGGAAAAACAGAAACATTTGTATGGCTAAGGCGTGGGGCTAATTATGCTCAATTAATCGGGAAGGAAAAAAGAAGATTAAG
Source organism: Melaleuca alternifolia (assembly GCA_019926035.1). NCBI lineage: Eukaryota > Viridiplantae > Streptophyta > Magnoliopsida > Myrtales > Myrtaceae > Melaleuca > Melaleuca alternifolia. Next base: position 491,263 of record JAGKPW010002416.1, on the reverse strand, counting down.
GATGTGTTTGATTCAGTTTTGAAAATGGATTGAGTACAATGCAAATGTTGAAAGCTAAAGTCGCTTGAGAAAATTCAAATTATATTTGTTAAAAATCATTTTACAAAATAACTTTTGATTTGAATAGTGTATGGGAAAAAAATTTTGTGAAGGGCTTTGGCTACAATTTTTTTAAAATTTTTAATTTAAAGAAATAAACCCCTCATCAGCAGCCGTTAATCAAGGTTACATGGCCTCCAGCGACCCCTAAGCGTCAAAATGATCTTTGCGTGTCCATTGGACCATCTTGATTAATTCCTAATCTTTCCCATGTCCCCAAAATCAGTATTAGCTGCTCCACGATCCGTCACCAAATCCCCAAAATAATGAAGAGCCCGCTTTCCTGACAATGTGAATTGGGTGATCGGTCAAAGGTCATTCTAAAAGCAGGGAATTGACGTCCTTGGAAAACAATTCAACAGATGCATATCTAGCCGAAAATAGAAAGAGAAACTCTCTGAAGAAGCCAGTAACTTTAATATGACGGTAATTTCATCAAATCGAATATTGGTAATTTTTTTAGAGCAGCTGGTAATTTTTAACCAATCATGTAAATATCAGTAAGCGGACTCAAAGGAGAGTAGGTAATTTTGTATAGAAGTTAGTTACTTTAATACGTTGGTAAACTAAGCATGCAAATATTGGTTATTTATACATATAGTTGTTAAGCTAAAACAATCTATTAGCAATTTGTACTTCGACAAAACTATCAGCAGCATACTATCGCGTTTTTAGGCTAAATAAGTATTAATAATAACGCAAAATTATCAGTTAGCTGACTAATAAATTTCAAGCTAGTGAGGAAGATCACTTGAAATTGGGAAAAAGAACGTACGTACATACGTACGTACGCTATGAATGAACACAAGCAACATACAATGAACAGACAACAAATCGCACGTTTTGCATCTCTTGGGACGCCACGAATCACACAAGAAACACAAGACAGAAGAAATCTACATATTATTGCATTTATTTTCCAGCCCCGGCTGGCTGCTTCAACGTCTACACTGCGAAACCATTCTCCTTCTCTTCTTCGGCAGCCACTCCTCCATTGACGGCCCCATTTTCCTTCACTATTTTATCAGATGTTCCCTTCTGTTTCGCTTCCTCCATCTCGCCTTTTTCTTTCTTCTCTTGCTCTTCCTTTTCGGCCTTTGCTCGCGCTTCTTCCTCGGCTTTGTTCCTCGCTTCCAGCTCCTTTGCCGCTTCGAGCGATTCAATCAATCTCCGCAAGCCTGTCTCCGCGTCTTCGTTGTCGGACTTAGGCATCAAGTTCTCTGCAACGTCGGCGGGGGTCATTTTGGCCTCGCCGAACAGTCCGCTTATTGTCGTGAATAGCGGGTGATACTCAATGTCCAAATAATTCCTTGCAAGGACCTTGAACGCCTCAAAGCAGCAATACGACATTTCTATGTGCTTATCCATCCTTCCTCTCCTGATGAGCGCAGGGTCGAGCTTTTCCACATGGTTGGTGGTGAATATGATGATTCTCTCTCCCCCACAAGCTGACCAGATGCCATCAATAAAGTTGAGGAGACCAGATAGAGTCACCTTGCTATCTTTCTTCTCTTCTTTCTCCATTTTCTTCGCAGGATTGTCGTCGTCCTCCTCCTCCTCCTTCTCCTTTTTCTTTCTTTGGCCCGTCAGATCAAGCGAACAATCAATGTCCTCGATTACGATAATAGACTTGCTCGAAGTTTCGATCAGTAGCTTCTTCAGCTCGGTGTTGTCTTTGACCGCCGTCAACTCGAGGTCGTATACATCATAGTCTAAGAAATTAGCCATGACAGCAATCATGGTGGACTTACCTGTTCCAGGCGGACCATAGAGCAGGTAACCGCGCTTCCAGGCTTTGCCTACTTTAGTGTAGTACTCTTTCCCTTGGCTGAATTTTTTGAGATCATTCATGATTTCCTGCTTCTTGTTTAGCTCCATTGCCAGAGTCTCAAACGTCGCCGGGTGCTCAAAAACTACATGGCTCCACTTGGAACGCTTGTATCCATACCAATTCTGGCTAGGATTGTTTGTAAAGAGCTTTCTTTGCCGGTTTTTAATGGCAATCGCCTTTCCTTCAGTCAAGATGTGCTCGACATAAGATTTTGTGATCAGTTCCCGGTGCCTCCGGTGAAAGATGAGCCGGTAAAACCTCCGGTCCTCAGTCATCGGATAGAAGGAAAAGGACATGTTTTTGGGAGTGGTTTTGTTCGACGACCACCAGACCTTCACCCCCTGGAACACGTCGGTTACCTCCTCATGGTCGTCCATGCTCAGAATGACGGACTGGCTACTATCTTTGACGGAGTCCGCCTTGAGCCGCTTGGCCCGTGCAGTCGCGTTCTCCTTGAGGTAGTTCTGGATGGCCGTGTAGGCCTCGCTGCTCTTCAGCTTCTCCCCCGCAAACTCGGGGAACACAATCTGAATGTATGGATTGACCAGGCTCACCAGCTTGTGGGTGTACCGCTCCACATACTGCCGGAGCTGGGGAGGGATGTATTGCTGGAACATGGCCCATATGACTACCAGACCGCCGATCGCGGATCCGAAGCGCGTGAACATCTCTCCAGAAATCATGTTTTCTTTTTCCTCCAATGAAATTTGTGGGTGCAGTTAGTTTGAATGAGTAGTCCTGAAACTATCCCTGTTGCTGCTTTATACAGGGAGAGAGAGAGAGAGCCTTATAATTTGATATTCATTCTTGGGCATCAAGATATAATTCCCAGTTTTTTTCTAATTTGTTTATGGGATGGTAAGATGATGTGATCAAAGCAAGTTGCTCATGAAAACGGACAAGAGATTCAGATTTCTTGTCTGTTGGTGCCACAACTCACTAGGAAAGTGCTTAGTAGTTCCGTGCAGGCTTCGTCATCGACCCTCGATCGTGAAGATGATCATCCATGAGAGACTCTCTCCAGGTTCAGTGATCACTTGGAGGAGGTGCAATCGCTAGCCACCATTAAAGGACTGAAATGAGTCTCCTCTCCAATTGTTCAATACGGGTCGTATGAGCCCATGAATGCATGATCTGCTGACATGAGGCGAGTCAAGCTTCAGAATCGAATTCTGTACTATTCCACGCTTTAAAAGCGCTGAGCATCGAGCAAAAAGCATGTCAGGAACTACCAGATTTAGTCGGGTGCTCTAAAAGCAGGCTCTAGTCTCACACTAGAAAGAATGACGACATAAGAAAAGGAAAATATTTTCGAGTCTGATTATAACTCTTGATATCGTATCGTGTGATGTTATATTTTCAACGGGAGATCCTCTCAAAATGAAGCTTCCAGGAAGATGAGGAGCAATTGCGATCTCGCAAATCCTTCTGACTCTAATTTATAATTCGATTGGCAATCAGTCCGCGTTTTTAAATCGATCACCACGTGCCTCTTACTCATCACCAATCACCAAACGATTCAAGTTTTGGACACTTGCGGGGAGAGAACACAGGCGAGTGTTCTGACTAGAGACGCCTTCCGGTCCAAGTCAGGCGGCACCAAGTTTCCTGTTTGAAGACGACATCGTCTCCTTGCGACAAGTGAGGTGGCTTGCACTGAATGATTAGATAATAATAATAATAATAATAATATCATTTTCACCAGTTTAGCTTCAGCATTACCCTAGTCTCCACTGTACACATGTTATACATTAAATTCTCGCGGTTTTATTTTTCTTGGGACAGCCCATACTACCCCAAGAAAACGTGTATATACAGTTAGAGGGTATATTACCTTATAAGACAGCCTAAACCTTTCTTTTTATGTGATGTGAGATAATAGACGTATCTCTTCCTGTGTTAGTCAAGGGATGGAAGTGCGGACGCACCGCCATCCCATCTTTCCATGCACCACCGCCTTTGGCCGTCACATAAGTAGCTTTATTTCTGCAAATACAGCAGAATTTTCAGTGGATGGCTAAAGTCGCAGTCCCTAATTCAGTAGTTCAGTACAAACTTCGTCGCTTTACGTGTGGCACGAAAGTCTTTCCACCTAATCCCGAGTTAACACGGTGGGACGCCATGTTGCCATCGCCCTAATTAAAGAATCTAGAAATAGTTACGGTGGTTGGATTGATTGACTGCTGACGTCATCTATGTGATGTCATGATAAAATAAACTTGGAGCTCAATAAAGAGCTGTCTAAATCAGGAGCCCCACCTCCTTCGGAAGCGTCGTATATTTCCAAAAAAGAAAATTTCTTTTGTGTTGAAACGATGACATCGCATATCACCTAATTAATTGGACATTGTCGTTTTAATGATGTACGCATGAGGCACACGCGCGTGTTATGGACCGAAGGTTTACAGGGCACAAAAAGACCGTATAGGTGGCTAATATGATCGGGCATGAGTTGAAGCTCGGTGGGAAAACAGGGTATACCCAAACCGTGAGGAGCTTTTTCGGGGGCTGCCGGCGGCGATCTAGGGAAAGACGGCGGCAGCAGTTGGCTGGGTCTTGAAGACGACGTTGCAAGGAACACAATGACATCAACGGAGATCAGAATAGAACTCAGAGTCGGAAGTTACAGCAATCAAAATTGGGGAGCTCGTTCGGGTTCAAGGACAGAGGAGGTTGACGTGCTGGGGAGGAAAGAGCTTCGTCAGCGACAAATGGAGGCTTCCCATTTGCTGCAAGGTACACCGGCTAGGTCCTCAGAGCTAGGTGCAGCCTTTGCCGGCGATTAGCTGGCTGATTGACTGGCGGTGGGGCCCTCCGGCAATGTGTCCACCAACCGCTCGATCAAATGCTTGAGAGATAGAAGAAGAAGAAGAAGAGAGGTTGGGCTGGTGCGTGTGAGCTGGGGGCTGATCCGCGCGGGCTAGGCCGAGTCAAAGCAGGGCCAGCTGAGTCAACGCAGGTCTGGCCCAGCTAGCAGAAGGAAATATTATAATAAATAATATTAAATAGTTATAATAAATTTATTAAAATTAGAGAAAATTCCCAAAGATAAATTAAAAAAATATATATTTTTAGGCAAAACGCGATCAAATTAATTTTCGGGAATCCAAAAATAATTTTTAAAAATTTTCACGTCCTCACGGAAATTATAATAATTATCGGGAAAATTTTCGAGACTCTTAAATTGCGATCCAAACCTATATATTTATACAATAAAGTTTAAAGAAGACTAGGACGGAACTGTTACAAGATTATTTGAAATTTGGAAAAGGAACGTACATACGTACGTACGCTATGAATGAACACAAGCAACATACAATGAACAGACAACAAATCGCACGTTTTGCCAATCTTCCATGTTTTGCATCTCTTGGGACGCCACGAATCACACAAGAAGCACAAGGCAGAAGAAATCTACATGTTATTGCATTTATTTTCCTGCCCCGGCTGGCTTCTTCAACGTCTACACTGCGAAGCCATTCTCTTTCACTTCTTCGGCAGCCACTCCATTGACGGCCCCATTTTCCTTCACTCTTTTATCAGATGTTCCCTTCTCTTTCGCTTCCTCCATCTCGCCTTTTTCTTTCTTCTCTTGCTCTTCCTTTTCGGCCTTTGCTCGCGCTTCTTCCTCGGCTTTGTTCCTCGCTTCCAGCTCCTTTGCCGCTTTGAGCGCTTCAATCAAGCTCCGCAAGCCTGTCTCCGCATCTTCGTTGTCGGACTTAGGCATCAAGTTCTCCGCAACGTCGGCGGGGGTCATTTTGGCCTCGTCGAACAGTCCGCTTATTGTCGTGAATAGCGGGTGATACTCAATGTCCAAATAATTCCTTGCAAGGACCTTGAACGCCTCAAAGCAGCAATACGACATTTCTATGTGCTTATCCATCCTTCCTCTCCTTATGAGCGCAGGGTCGAGCTTGTCCACATGGTTGGTGGTGAATATGATGATTCTCTCTCCCCCACAAGCTGACCAGATGCCATCAATGAAGTTGAGGAGACCAGATAGAGTCACCTTGCTCTTTTTCTTCTCTTCTTTCTCCATCTTCTTCGCAGGATTGTCGTCGTCGTCATCGTCGTCATCATCCTTCTCCTTTTTCTTTCTTTGGCCCGTCAGATCAAGCGAACAATCAATGTCCTCGATTACGATAATAGACTTGCTCGAACTTTCGATCAATAGCTTCTTCAGCTCGGTGTTGTCTTTGACCGCCGTCAACTCGAGGTCGTATACATCATAGTCTAAGAAATTAGCCATGACAGCAATCATGGTGGACTTACCTGTCCCAGGCGGACCATAGAGCAGGTAACCGCGCTTCCAGGCTTTGCCTACTTTAGTGTAGTACTCTTTCCCTTGGCTGAATTTCTTGAGATCATTCATGATTTCCTGCTTCTTGTTCGGCTCCATCGCCAGAGTCTCAAACGTGGCCGGGTGCTCAAAAACTACATGGCTCCACTTGGTACGCTTGTATCCATACCAATTCTGGCTAGGATTGTTTGTATAGAGTTTTCTTTGCCGGTTTTTAATGGCAATCGCCTTTCCTTCAGTCAAGACGTGCTTGACATAAGATTGTGTGATCAATTCCCGGTGCCTCCAGTGAAAGGTGAGTCGGTAAAACCTCCGGTCCTCAGTCATCGGATAGAAGGAAAAGGACATGTTTTTGGGAGTGGTTTTGTTCGACGACCACCAGACCTTCACCCCCTGGAACACGTCGGTTACCTCCTCATGGTCGTCCATGCTCAGAATGACGGACTGGCTACTATCTTTGATGGAGTCCGCCTTGAGCCGCTTGGCCCGTGCGGTGGCGTTCTCCTTGAGGTAGTTTTGGATGGCCGTGTAGGCCTCGCTGCTCTTCAGCTTCTCCCCCGCAAACTCGGGGAACACGATCTGAATGTACGGATTGACCAAGCTCACCAGCTTGTGGGCGTACCGCTCCGCATACATCCGGAGCTGGGGCGGGATGTGATCCTTGAACATGGTCCATATGAATAGCAGACCGCCAATCGCAGATGCGAAGTGCGCGAACGTCTCTCCAGGAGTCATGTTTTCTTTTTCCTCTAATGAAATTTGTGGGTGTGTAGTCAGTTTGAGTGAGTAGTCCTGAAGCTATCCCTGTTGCTGCTTTATACAGGGAGAGAGAAGGTATATAATTGTATATTCATTCTTGGGCATCAAGTTATAATTCCCAGAAATTTCTAATTTGTTTATGGGGCGGTAAGATGATGATGGGATCAAAGCAAGTTGCACAGGGAAACGAAAAGCGATTCAAATTTCTTCTCTCTTGGTGCCAGAACTCACTAGGAAAGTGCTTAGTAGTTCCGTGCACACTTCGTCATTAACCCTCAATAAGACGGGATCATCCATGGGAGTTTCTCCAGGTTCAGTGGTCACTTGGAGGAGGTGCAATCGCTAGCCAACAATAAAGGACTGAAATGAGTCTCCTCTTCAGTTGTTCAATACGGAATTGTAAGAGCCCATGAATGCATGATCTGCCTACATGAGGCGGGTCAAGCTTCAGAATCGAATTCCGTACTACTCCACGCATTAAAAGCGCCCACAGCATCGAGCAAATAGAATGTCAGGAACTATCTGATTCGTCGGGTGCTCTAAAAAAGGAAAATAATTTCAATTCTGTCATAACTCTAATATCTTATCGTGTAATGTTATATTTCAACGAGAGGCCCTCTCAAAATGAAGCTTCTAGGAAGATGAGGAGCAATTACAATCTCGCAAATCCTTCTAACTCTAATTTACAATTTGATTGGCAATCAGTCCGCGTTTTTAAATCGATCACCCCGTGCCTCTTAGTCGTCACCAATCGCCAAACGATACAAGTTTTGGACACTTGCGGGGAAAACACAGGCGAGTGTTGTGATTAGAGACGCCTTCCGGTCCAAGTCAGGCGGCACGAAGTTTCCTGTTTGAAGCCGCCATCGTCTCCTCGTGACAAGTGAGATGGCCTGCACTGAGAGATATAATAGTAATAAGAATAAACAATCTCATTTCAACCAGTGTAGCTTCAGCAGCTTAAGTAGCTTTAGTTCTGCAAATACAGCAAAAGTTCTCAGTGGCTGCAACAATGCGCAAAGTCGCAGTCGCTAATTCATTTCTTCAGTACAAATTCTGTGGCTTCACCTTTGGCACGTAGTCTTCCGACCGAATCCCGAGTTCAACATGGTGGGACGCAATGTTGCCATCGTCCTAATTAAAGAATCTAACATAGCTACGGTCGTTGGATTGATTGACTCCTGACGTCGTCTACGTGATGTCATGATAGAAGAAACCTGGAGCTAAAGAAAGAGCTGCCTAACTCGGGAGCCCCACCTCCTTCGGAAGCGTCCAATTTATATAGTTAAGTTTCTTTTGTGTTGAAGCGATAACCGCGCATATCACCAAATCAATTGGACGCTGTTTTATTTTATTTTATGATGTACAGCGTGAAGCACGCACATGTTGTGGACCGAAGGTTTACGGTGCACAAAAGACCGTAAAGGTAGCTACTATGATCGGGCATGCCTCGAAGTCCAGGAATTTGTAAGGACCACTCGAAAGAAAAATGACTAAAAAGTTCTGGACCTATCGCACTTGTGTCAATTCCGTGTTGACCCTTTCAATTTGGCCAAATTAATCATAAATATATTATATTTATGTTAATTCAACTCTAAACCTTTCGATTGTACTCTTTAGTCTTAAAATTTGGCCACTTGCGGGGAGAAAACACAGGCGAGTGTTCTGACTAGAGACGCCTTCCGGTCCAAGTCAGGCGGCATCAAGTTTCCTGTTTGAAGACGACATCGTCTCCTAGCGACAAGTGAGATGGCTTGCACTGAATGATAATAATAATAATAATAATAATAATAATAATAATAATAATCTCATTTCCACCAGTTTAGCTTCAGCAGCTTAAGTAGCTTTATTTCTGGAGATACAGCAAATTTTTCAACGGCTGCAACGATGTGCAAAGTCGCAGTCGCTAATTCACTAGTGCAGTACACATTTTGTTGCTTGACCTGTGGCACGAAGTCTTTCGACTGAATCCTGAGTTAACATGGTGGGACACATGTTGGGGTAAGCAACTTGGACTATTCAAATCGGAAACCGCTCGGACTTGTCTGGTCTCTGGTTTCCAAAAGTAAAACCGGTGTCCTGGCGGTCTAATTTCCAGCTTCTAGGAGGGCCGGCTGGACCTAATTTTTTTTTTGATATTTTAGTAAAAATGAAGATGTGAAAAAAGTAAAAAGAAGTTGATTTAAATATCTAAAATTTTAATACCAAACTTGATACTCAAATTTTTTTTTTTTAGAATTTTCCTGATTCTCACCGGACAGCACGATCCAATCCCCGATCCTAGAGATCGAGAACTAGTCTCATCAGTCCGATTTTCAGATTCAGGGAGGAATCGGATTGCCCTAAACCATGCATGTCCTTAGACACGTGTTCCCATCGCCCTAATTAAAGAATCTAAAGTAGTCAAGGTGGTTGAATTGATCGACTTATGACGTCAACTATGTGATATCATGATAAAAGAAACTTGGAGCTCAAGCAAGAGCTGTCTAAATCGGAGCCCTACCTCCTTTGGAAGCGTAGCATGTTTTTAATTTCATTAATTATACGGGGAAACTTCAAAAGGCTATCTCCGACAGCGATGTCCTTGGAAATTTCCTGTCACCGACGGTAAATTTTTTTTGTTATGCTTATCTATGTAAGTTTTCTTTTGTGTTGAAACGATGACCACCCATATCACCTAATTGATTGGGCGCTGTCTTTTTCTGATGTACAACATGAAGCACGCGTGTGTTGTAGACCGTAAGGGTGGCTAATATAATCGGGCATGCCTTGAAGTCTAGGATTTTTAAAGGACCACTTGAAAGAAAAATAACCGAAAAATTCCAGACCTATCACACTAGTATCAATTCTGTCTTAACCCTTTAAATTTGGGAAATTTGTTCTAGTCTGGAACAAAAATCCGTTTAGTAATTTTTTTTCTATTTCTGGAATAGATTTGTTCCAAAAATATATTTGGCCAAGAAATCAGAAATAAAAAATTTGTGATTTCTGTTCTAAAATGAGAAATTCAGAAATTGTTTCTTTTACTGAATGGCACACTATACACACAATTGATGCAACCTTATCACAATATTCACTCTCCTCATTTCGACTTTTGCAATGTATTTTCATTATTTTGTATTTGATGATTTCTTATGGGACTCTTTCTTTTGTTAGATGAAACCAGATTCTTAACCGTGAGAGACTTGTCATTTGTCTCTGGCCACTGATTAGACAATGGAGATTTTTTTAGATGATTTTTATTTTCCTAGTAGGGTTATTTTAGGTTGAAATTTATTCCTTTTGCACAAGTAGCACTTCCAACGAGGAGATCAACGTGTTTAAAGTGTTTGAAGTTACACAACAATAGAAAATGAGATGAAATTTGTCAAATTTTTGAAATTTATAGAAATGACCATCTTGCAAACTCTACTTTACCAAAAAAAAAATCTTGCAAACTCTAAAATGAAAATTTTATTTTAAAATGAAGCAAAAACAAAAACAAAATATTTTTCGTTATCAAACGGATTTCTGTTTCTAAAATAGAAATTATTTGTTCTTATCAAACACATTTTTTCCTCAGAAACTCATTTTTGAATAGAAATAGAAAAATCAATTTCTATTCCAGAAATCAATTTCTTGCCAAAAATTCTATCAATAGAATATACTCTTCCAAGACACTCTTCTCTAAAGTTTCTTGTTACGATCTAGAATAAGGCGAGCGAGCAATGGGGGTGTGCTCAGCTTAGGGGACTTTAATAAAAGGTGAACAGACCAAAAGGAGCTTAAAGTACTGCAATCTCGATCTCAAGAACATGTTTGCAAAGTTGAATATCCATGTAAAACACAATAACAAAAAAAAAAGTTACCAGAAAATGATAATTATTTTTTCTTGACAGGAGATAATAAACGAGGATTGTATATTATTGAGCGTATTTTCCTTTATCTATTAATCTAGAAAGCATCCATTCTGAACGATTGAAAAGTATAAGAAAAGAAAATGATGTTTTGATTTAACTATATAGATAAAATTATATGATAACACCGACCTCGGAAATGAGCGTATTAATCTATAATATCGTGTTGATGTGAGTTTGACAACTGATATGGATTGATTATTTTCTCACTCGGCATTGCTCTTGCACAACAACCACTCGCTAGAAAACGAAGATTATGCACGAATAAATTAGAAGATAAACTCTGACTTATCTTCTGATGCAAAGATGATATACCAAGACGAGATTGCTGTTTTTTTTTTTTTGTGTAATCGAGGATTCTACCACGTGCCTCCGAGCCCGAACGACACCGAAGGGCTGAGCTCCTCTACCTTGGAGAAGACTAGCACAAGACCCCTAACACCATGGCGCCCCACTTAACACCCTAGCAACCACTACAAAAAAACTGAATTTTAGCTACGGAATTCGCGACGAAAAATTTGGGAAAAGTCGTCGCTAAAATGATTTGCGACAACTTTTGTGACGATGTAAACTTTGTCGCTAACGATTCGTCGCTAATTTTTGGCGACGACTAATTAGTGAAGTCGTCGCTAATTAGCGACAAATATTAAGTCATTGCTGACGGCGTCGCAACATGTACGTCACAAAATTTGTCGCTAATTAGCAACAAGTTATTTGTCGTCGCTAATATCGTAGCGATTAGCTACGATTTGTTCCGTCAGTAAAGCTATAACTAAACGTTTGTCGCTAAAATCGTCGCAATTTGCCACAAACATATGTCGTCGCCAATTTCTCAATTTCCATTAAGCATAGTGCAAGGATAGCCATCGGTATTTTGCGACGGCTATAAAATTGTCGTCGCTTTTTAGCGACGAATATTTATAAGATGCGTCGCTGATTTAGCGACGATACTAATTAAAAGTTGCTAATTAGCGACGAAACATGGATATGACCGTCGCTAATACGCTACGGCTATGCCTAAACCGTCGCTAATTTAGCAACACAATGTATCTGTGTCTGTTGCTAAATAACGACGGATTTTGGTCTTGTTGTCGCTAATTTTGCGACAGCAAGTGAGTCTGTCCATCGCGGATTAGCGACGGTACTGTGTATGTCCGTCCCTAACTGGTGACGGCCTGGTGTTGTATCGTCTCTAATCAGCGACGATGGAAGTCCTGTCGTCGCTGATCAGCGACGTGATCGTGTTTACCCATCCCTAATTAGCGACGGATGTTATAAATTCATCGCTAATCAGCAATCGTCCTCTGCAAAATGCCATCCGTGATTTTGGTCGCCTGTTTCGTTGTGGACGTTCAATTTGTACGTGTATTCGTCGTTTTTCCAACATATAATTTGTTTTTATCTCGATCATTTGTTTCGGAACGAATAGATACACCGTATTAATTAAATTGTGATCATTCAAACAAATTGAAGACTAGCTGAAAATTTATACATAAATCACAAGACATTGTAATTTTCCTGAACAGTAATTAAGTAATGCAAGCACTAAATAAATTGTACTACAAAATGCAGAATTAGGAAAGTCCGGAAATGTGTCTTCATAATTTACCATTAGCAAATAAAATCCAAAATATCCAACCATGGCGCCCCACTTAAGACGCTAGCAACTGCGAGTTTCGAATTCTTAATCTCGGTAATAATAAATAAGCTTTTAACCAACATAGCTACCTCCATCGGGTAATTTTTTTTATGATGCTAAGAAAAAGAAAAATCATTCAAACAAAAAAATGAGGAAGATGCTTTTGCTCGGAGTTTCAAATGTTTCTTCGACCATTTATATTGTTTTCCATATTCATAATTCATTATTGTCGAAGTGAGACAATGGACGGATACAAAAATGGCAATCTTATTCTTTTATAGATATTAAAGTCGTGAACACGTTCATAAATAATGGCTCTCGGATAAAATCCAATTGGATTTTATTGCCTCGAAAAAGGGCATAAATCACAGAGCAAAAGACAAGAAAATCAGAACAAAAAAGAAGGAAACTAAAGCACCATTCGTTTTACGAAAAATATCTTTCATCAATGCAAAAAAACTTATCCAAAAGTGGGGAAAATATTTTTCGTTTTATGAAAGTGGAAAACATTTTCCATCTTCTTTGTTTACCTTTAAGTATCGCGGCCTCTAACAGCATGCCTCGATCTCACTCGAGGTTGGTAAACCGGCGGTATTTAACAAACGAACACCAAAAAATATTATCAAGTTTCAAGAAAAATGAATTTTCGGATATTTTTTTCAGAAATACTATATTTTTCGTAAAACGAACGGAACCTAAGAAATTAATTAATAGAGGCCATAGCATTGGTGAAGGTAATCGGCCATGGTCTAATCCGAAACAGGGACCTACTCGTCATATAAATATACTGATGGAAGAAACCAAAAAGAAAAAGGAAAAAGGAGAGAAGATCTTATGATTCGGTCAATCAAGAAAAGATTCCTTGAAACTTACATTTAAAAATCTCCATTCGATTTAGCTTCTCCGGAGAGATTCATTCTCCAGAAGGGCATAGTCGCTAAGCATAGCCTATAATTCTTATGGTAAATATGGTTGTGGCATGTTGCACCTTGATTCTCAATCTCATCAGGACTTGACAAGTTTACGTTGCCAAACACATCATATCTTTGCTGCGAGAAAAAGAACAAAAAGAAAATCTAGTAAAAAACAAGAAAGAAGAAAGCAGAGGAAAGGTTTAAACACGGAAGAAGAGGCGATTATCAGAGACATGAATACTGGGAATCACGGCCGGAAAAGGAGCAGATGAACAGGTGCAGCATTTGTCCCGATGCGTATGATCTCAACAACAGCAACAAGAAAAAATTTCTTAGGCGAATATGACGGGAGGTTTCTTTTGAAAAGTCATGATAAGAGAGAAGTGCGGAGTAGTCAGCTGGAAGAGGATTTAGATCGTCTACCATAATGGTAAGGGTGACATAACGACATTACAGCCGACCGATTTGAATTGGACAGCTGGAATGGTTGAATCGGCTGACTTAATCCATGTTATGTCAGCCGATCCATATCCGCCGGAAGATGCGAGATGAAAAGGTACGAGCATGAAATGCACATCTCTTTGATTCGTGGATGATATAAATTTTTTGGATTATTTCTAGAATGATGCGTTTGTCAACACCCAAAAGGGTCTTTAGATAGAACTGAGCAAGATGCAGTGAATAAAAAGATTAGCCAAGTCTTGATAGCAGTCGGTAACTTTGGTTGATCGATTACAAACTAATTAAGCCGACGGATGATATAAATGAAAATGGCCGAGTTCAAAAGTGAATGTCAATGGGTGAAGATCAATTCATTTAATAAAAAGCCACGGTTGACGTAACCGTTGGCAAGATGAAGTAACCGTTCAAATGGTTAAGCCAACGACCCAGACGCAACTGTGGTCGGAAAGAGAGAAATTCACCTAAGTGTTCGAGTAGTAGAGCCAAAAAGATTGTGGAGACAAGAAGCTTGTCATTAATCTAATGTGAAGAAATTGAGAAGATATAACCATCTAAGTAGTGGGAAGACAAGATCAATGAAGTATAGAGAACATGACCGTCGAAGTGATAGAGTTGATCATTCGTAAAATAATCATTTGTACAATGGGGACACTGACTTGTAGGGCATGTTCAATTTCTTTCAATACTTTCGGTTTCCGGTAATTTATGTTACCTATTTAAGAATCAATGAACTTTTCACACCATCCACACATTCTGTTGATATATTTGTGCATTGATTCGTATTTCGAAAGATACTTCGACAGCACTACCAAAATATGTTCTCCATTTGAATTCCATCTTTCTGGCTTTTCTTTTCTACTTTGACTAGAATGAAATTTGATGTTTGGTATTTTCATAGTGGATTGTGCAATATGAATCATTCATGATCTAAAATGGTTTTACTTGGCATTCTGTTCTCTCCGAATGATTATTGTCAAATATGAATTTGAAACAGCCAGCTTCAGCGAGATATTAGAGACTGACTGGTGAAAGCAAATTCCTATTTTCTTAATAACGACTGCACTAAATTTCAAGCTTACAAACCATCAACACCTACCCCGTTTTGCCAATTTTTCATATTCCACACATCTTGAGATGTCACATATCACACAGTAAATACGAGGCAGAAGAAATCTAGATATCATTCCATTTTTCCAGTCTCAGCAAGCTTGGGCGTCTAAGCTGCGAAGCCATTCTCTTTCACTTCTTTGGCAGCCAGTCCTCCATTGACGACCCCATTTTCCTCCACTTCTTTATCTGATATTCCGCTTTCTTTCACTTCCTCCTTGTCACGATTTTCTTTCTTCTCTTTCTCTTCTTTTTCTGCCTTTGCTCGCGCTTCTTCCTCGGCTTCTTTCCTCACTTCCAGCTCCTTTGCGGATTTGAGCGCTTCAATCAAGTTTTTCAACCCTGTCTCCACATCTTCGTTGTCGGACTTAGGCATCAAGTTCTCCGCGACGTCGGCAGGGGTCATTTTGGTCTTGTCAAACAGTTCGCTAATCATTGGGAGTAGAGGGTGATCCTCAATGTCCAAGTAATTCCTCGCAAGAACCTTGAATGCTTCGAAGCAGCAGTACGACATTTCAATGTGCTTGTCCATCCTCCCTCTCCTTATAAGCGCAGGGTCGAGCTTGTCCACATAGTTGGTGGTGAATATGATGATTCTCTCTCCCCCACAAGCTGACCAGATACCATCAATGAAGTTGAGAAGACCAGATAGAGTCACCTTGCTACCTTTCTTCTCCTCTTTTTCAATCTTCTTGGCGGGACTGTCTTTCTCACTGTTGTTGTCATCCTCCTCCTTCTCCTTTTTCTTTCTTTGGCCTGTCAGATCAAGCGAGCAATCGATGTCCTCGATCACGATGATGGACTTCCCCGAAGTTTCGATTAATAGCTTCCTCAGCTCGGTATTGTCTTTGACCGCCGTCAACTCGAGATCATACACGTCGTAGTTCAAGAAATTAGCCATCGCGGCGATCATGGTGGACTTACCGGTCCCAGGTGGACCGTACAGCAGGTAACCGCGCTTCCAGGCCTTGCCTATTTTGGTGTAGTACTCTTTCCCTTTGCTGAACTTTTTGAGATCATTCATGATTTCCTGCTTCTTGTTCGGCTCCATTGCCAGAGTGTCGAATGTCGCAGGGTGCTCAAAAGCCACATGGCTCCACTTGGTTTGCTTGTAATAGTACCAATTATCGCTAGGATTGTTTGTATAGAGCTTACGCTGCCGATTTCTAACGGCAATCGCCTTCCCTTCAGTCAAGATGTGCTTGACATATGATTGAGTGATCAACTCCCGATGCTGCCGGTGAAACGCAAGCCTGTAAAACCTCCGGTCCTCGGTCTTCGGATAAAAGGAAAAGGACATGTTCTTGGGGGTGGTTTTGTTCGACGACCACCAGACCTTCACCCCCTCGAACATGTCAGTGACCTCCTCGTGGTCGTCCATGCTCAGAATGAGAGACTGGCTACTATCTTTGACAGAGTCCGCCCGGAGCCGCTTGGCCCCAGCGGTGGCGTTTTCCATGAGGTAGTTTTGGATGGCCGTGTAGGCCTCGCTGCTCTTCAGCTTCTCCCCGGCAAACTCGGGGAACACGATCTGAATGTATGGATTGACCAAGCTCACCAGTTTGTGGGTGTACCGCTCAACATGCTCCCGGAGCTGGGGAGGGATGTATTGCTGGAACATGGCCCATATGACTACCAGACCGCCGATTGCAGATCCGAAGCGTGTGAACATCTCTCCAGTTACCATGTTAATTCCCTCTTTTTTCCCTCTAATGAAAATGTGTGAAGGACCAGCGGAGTGAATTAGTTTAAGTAGTCCAGAAACTCCTCTATTGCTGTTTTATACACAGCGAGAGAAGTTGTGAAATTGAATATTCATTCTTTGGCATCAAGACCCAATTCCCCGAAGTTTCTTATTTATCTATGTGATAATGATATGATATGAACCATAGCTCATATGCAAAATGAAAGCGATTCAGATTTCTTTTTTTTCTTTTTTTGTTTTGGTGCCACACCAACTCACTAGGAAAGTTCTCAGCAGCTCCGTGGAGTTTATCATTGACCCTCGGAAATTTTTTTTTTTTTTTGTGTCTTTTGTCTTGTTTATGGACAAACTGTCACTGATCATGAGAACAGGATCAGCCACGAGAGCCTCCCCAGGTTCAGCGGTTAATGGGAGGAGGTGAGGTGCTAACCATCGTTAAAGGACTGAACAAGTCGCTTCCCCACTTTTTGCAATAGGGAATTGTAATAGCCCACTTTTATTGACTTTTCCGACCATTCTCTCCACTGTCGCAACCTCCTTTCCCCATTATGCCTTTCTTTTTTGAAATTTTCTCTTGCTTTTCCCTTGTCTTTTTCGTATTTTGCCCCCTCCCTGTCTTAGTCAACTCCTTTATTTTGTTGACTCCATCACAGCTTTTTCTTCCCTCTCTGGCGCACGTATGCGCGAAAGGGGCCCACCACAAGGCCCTCCTCTCACCAGCTCACTCTTCTTCTCTCTCCTTCTTTTCCTTTTCCCCTCCCCTTTCCCCGATATTATCCCTCCCTGCTACTATTCATCGTCTTCAACCTCCAACTGCGCCTCCTCCCCAAACGTTAGCCGCTCCCTTTGATTTTGTAGACGCCGCTGACTGGAGAACGGCACGAGAAAGATCGTAAGGCACTTAGTTCCCTATTTTGTCCTTTTGTGAATGAGAATTGTGGAAAGGAATCACACATAGAACAAATGTGGGGGAAAGTAAGGGTATATTAGTGGGAGCCTTCCAAGTGAGGTTGGGCCCCAAGGGGTACCTCACTTTTGTGGAAGGGAGAGGACCTACTCTTGCCGCCGATGACCACCACACGCGCGCGCGCCGCCCGCCCGTTCGGATCGGGCCGGGTCCGGATCCGAATAAAATATTATATTTTTATAATATAATTATTTTATTATTCCTTCAGCTTATTTTTTATTTCCGAAAGGCAATAGTGACTCTTCGGTCTTGGTGACTATTTACCAAGAGGCGCCGTTTCACTTCGCATCATTTACATTCGACATGTTCCTTCATGAAGAGGCGCCACTCTTGTCGTATAAATTCGGGAATTAACCGACCCGAAGACACTAGTTCATTACATCACTATATTCTGTGCAATTAAGTCTAATACACGTTGCGTTCGCCGAGTTTCTCCTTGAAGTGCCAGTGCCTCGAGAGGGAGACAAAGATTCGTTCTATCCTGGGAGGCAATTGTCCAGCGGCTTAGGTACGTGTAAAGCTGGGCAAATTTGTCTTAAGGACACGGCATTAAATTGTCGGGCTCGAATCAAATTTGCTCTTTTGTTCATTTCTCCATTCCCGAAGTCAGGTTCTGTTTCGCTTCTTCCTTCTTCGCTGTCGTTGATTGATTCGTTCATAGTCACTTAACTTGTCAGTGCTTATACATGCTGTTCTTGTAGTGTCATTTTGTCTACGAGCAGTTTTCGCTTCCATTACTACTTTTCTACAATTCTTTCCAACAAGGCTTGTCTGGTCGTCGTCGTCACCGCTGGAGCTCGCCCCAGCCGCTGTGTCGTCCAACGCCGAGCCAAGGCCAGCTCCCCTGCTCCCTCGTCGCTGGACTCGCCTGCTCGGAAAGGCCGTGGGTCTCGCCGTTACCCACGACGCTTCTCCTCGCCGTGGACGCCGTCTCCAGCTCGCTTAGACACCGTTTCCCCAACTTCATCAGCCGTCCCGCCGTAAACTGATTTTCCCTCAGCTCACGCTTGGATCTCCTCAGCTCGCCTTATCCCCCAGCTCATTCCGCCGCCTCGTCGTCGCCATGCCTTCCCTCAGCTCGAGTCAACCGGACGCTGGAATCTCCAGCTTGCGCCTTCAGCTCACGGGAGAGGAAGTCCCCAGCTCGCCTGTGACTCCCTTTGCTCAGATTCGAAGAACATAAGCTGCAAATAGCTTCTGTGGGCCTGAATCAACCACTGTGGGCCTTGATCCGGCCCATCTGGCAGCCCGTACGTCCGGTCCACTCACCCCAGCTCCAGTCAGTCCACCAATTAGCTCGCCGGAATGTTCGCCGGAATTGTCGCCGGAGTTTCGTCGGAGGAGTCGTCGTCGCCATTTAATTGGATAAAAAGCTCGGATTTAGGGTGAGTTTGCTCCCTAACTCCTAATTAGGGCGGTTAATTGCCCTAGTAGTTGAAATTTGAGGTGATTAGACTTGCTTGATAGTTAATTTGGAGTTTAGGGCTTATTTGGAGAAATTTAATGAAATAGGGGCAATTTCGTAAATTTAGTCATTTAATGGTAGAGTTGTGAAATTGGATAATTGAAGGATCAATTAGTAAATTAATAAATTTAGAAATGTGGATTATTGGTTAAAGAGGTGCAAGTTTGTAAATTTTGAGGAATTAGAGATAATTTACTAATTTTGGTCCATTTAGGCCTCAGTTAGGGATTTAAGGGTAAATTGATGAATTTGATTGGCTGAGAGAATGGTTGCTAATTTAATTAGTTTCAGAAATCATTAAATTAGTGGATGGTAAAAAAATAGGAAATTCGGAATATTTTGAGAGTGATATGTTGATTATGTCCTATTATAGCATAATTAGGGTTATTCGGAGGAAAAATGTAATTTTGGAGATTGAGGGTAAAATTGTAAATTTGGCGGTTTAGAGAAAAATTTGAGAAATGTGGGCTGCAATGGTATCATATCATGTTTTTTTATCGAGGGATTGGATTAATTTCAAGTATTTACTTCATTTTTGCTAAATTTAAGGTTAAGTTACATAATTTTAGGTAATTTGCAATATTTTGGAATAAATTCCAGAAATTGCGTGATTGGCTAAGTGGCTGCTAATTAAGGTGATGTCACCCGTAGTTGGTCGAATCGAACAGTCTGGATTCGATATAGGGACCCGAGTGAATCCCTAATTGGTAGGTCCAAGCAGTCGATTTTGGATACTTTGAGAAATTATCTCAAATTGCTTATGTCTTAGTTGTGGATGTCTATTTAATATTATTGATTGTTGGATTGATTGAGAATGGTTTATAAATTGCAAGTGGATATTGATTGTTTCTTAATGGAATTTATTTATTTAATTATTGGTGCTCATTATAATTGACTTTATGTTGGATTTTCTTAGAAATTGATATTGCGTCAATTAAATTGATTTATTTGGAGAATGATCTGTCATGAGGGGTTCGTGACTTGACAAGATCACGGGTTGTGAGACGTGAGGATTAAATTAATTGTCAGGATAGGGATCGTAGAGTGAATATCCACCTAATTAAGAAGTAAGGGGCAAACTCGATGAGTTATCTTATCTTAAAATTATTTGTACAGGTCCTAACATTGCAGCTCCTCTTCGAGGATCAGGTGAAGCAGGAGGAGCATCCAAATGATATTAGTTATTTAAATTATTTTTTTGATTAGGAGGATTTTGGTTGAGGAAATTGTTTTTTTCCAAATTATCTTTTAGTTTGAATAAATGAATAATGTTGACCCTTTGGATACTTTTTAGATATTGATGAGTTATTGGAGTTAATGTAATAATTATGATACCTTAGGATTTTGGTCGGGTTTGTTTAATAAATTTCGCTGCATTTCTTTATGTATTAATTTTGTACTCTTGGTTAATATAATTGGTTATTGATAACTCCTGGGATTATCAGAAATTTATCGATCGGTGAGGTCTATCTTCGGGGACTGTCATGTGCTCGAGCGTGGGGCGTGACAGGAATTGTATGAGCAGATACATCGATGCATGATTCGCCAACCCTTTCGCTCTAAACGTGCCGTAAGAAGTTGAAGCTAATCTTGTTAAAAAGAAACCATGCATATAGACAACGAAGATGGTTTCGGTCCTCTGACTATGACTCTGATGTCATGGCTTCTGATGTCATGGCTTTACAATGGGAGGCCCCTAAAGGGAAGCTTCAAGGAATGCGTGGATCCTTTGAGACAGCAATAGATGTCGTATTTTCTTGACCGAGACGCAACCAGAAGAAAATGCAGATGAACCGGCAGGTGGTGTTGGAAAATAATCCAAGAAAACAAATTGTTTGTTGGAAGAAGAGACGAAGAAGAGTGGGGGAAGAATTGTAACACTGTATCTCGTCACCAGAAAATCAAATCAAAAGAGTAATACCAAAATAGTAATTGGAGGTGAGGTACGGCTAACCGAATCTCCTTAAGACGATTAGTTCCTGCCCACGGTGCTAAGCAGCTTCATGAACTTCGCCTTCCAAGATACAACACCTCGAACCCGTTTGGAATAGCACTTTGCAAACAGGACTCTGTCGAACACTTCTTGAAACCAACACACTTGGAGAGAACTTGAGGGGAGGAGTGATGTGAGTTACAAGTGAATGAAAGAAGAATGAGAACTCTCTCTATTTATAGAGATTTCCAAGAGAAAGGGTTCACGAATCTAATAATTACAGTCATTAATCAAATACATGAACTCAAGAGATTCTATCATAAATCATATACGTGAATCTAAGAGATACATGAACTTCAAAATACATTAATAATGAGATACATAAATTGAAGCGACGTATCTCGTTTAACATGATATGTTGATCCATTAACCCCAATAATTATAACAGGTGGTCCGTGTTCTTAAATCGATCGTGAGTGCCCCTCTTGTCTAGTCCCAGTCACCCAACCGTCCAAAAGTTCAACGCATGAGGAAAGTCAACATCTCGCTGGTAGCCTCTCGTTTAAGGTGTCCTGACTTGAGATGCCTTCGGGTCCAAGCCAGGCGGCGTGAAGAGATTCTTTGTCTGGAGCCGACTTCTTCGTCTTCAACAATCTTTAACGAACGCAAGCACGTGCTTGTTGAGCTTTGGTGCAGTCGACAGGAGAGAATAATCTTCATTTCACACCTTTCTTAGTCTTCATCTCCTTAAGTAGCTTTAGTACAGCTTTTGTTGCCATCACATATGGCACGAAGTCTCGAACTAATTCAGAGTTAACTTTTGGGTTGACCTGGTGCCAGAGTGATTATTCGTCAACCCAACTATAGAACCTAAAGATATTTAAGATGATTTTATTTAATGAACTTCGAACACCTTTATGTGATGCCATCGCAGGAAAACTTGAAAAGGTTATCTTGATGAGTGATTTCCTCGGAGATCTATGGTCATTATTGGTAATTTTTTATATTTTTTAAAGTTTTTTTTTATATCTTTTGGTTGTAACTTATTTCGCGCAAATTGGATTCAGCAAAGAAATATCCGTCACCAAAAGTTATTCTTCAATTTTTATTAGAAGAGATAAATTTTGCGTCGACGTTGAACAGGAAATATCATGGGTAAATGAGAAAACTACTAACTGATACTTTGTAGAGGACTGTACATATTTAGACCATGGCGGCATTTAATTGAAGACAAAGGTTAAGAAATACAACCACTTTAACATAACCAAATGCACACAAACTATGTTGGAATTTAATCAACAATAGAGCTTGAGAATGTAAAGATGCGATGTTGGAATTCAATTGAAGACGTGATACCCAAGATTAAGATACACGCCGAAATTTAATCGATAACATGAAACATGAATTTGGAAACTATGGCTAATGAACATGCCAAAATTTAATCGATGTGTGTTTGGAAATGATAACTACCATGTAGGAAAATAAAGACAATTGAAAGATTGCATGCATGTTTATTTGTGCACGGGAGGGGACACCTCCAAAGAGTACGATGTAGTTATATAAAGTCTACAATCAACGGTTTTCAACAAAGATAGTAAAGAGAGGTTATAAACAATTACCAAACGGTTTCTTCGACCACACTATCTTGACATTTACTTTAACCCCACTATATTGATGGTTACTTCTTTGACCGTTGCATCCATGATTGATTCCAATTTTTTGTCCATCCCTTCAGGCTATTGATCTATCCAATTATCGATCATTTCGTTCCTAAATAAATAAACTCTCTTCTCGACGACTAAGTCTATCAAATGCCAATAATAACTGAAAATTAGTCACTTTATTGTGCAAACAAAACTATATCATGGGCACTTAAAAGTAGGGGTGTCCAACCGGACCGGCCCACTCGAAAAACAGGGTCGGGAACTGGTTCCCAAAATTCAAAATTGGTTCGAACGGGTCCAGGAACCGGTTCCGATGGATTACCCACCCCGGAATTGGATTGACCAAACCGGTTGGGGAACCGATTTGAGAACTGGATTACCGAGGACATTGTCATTGGAAAATAAACTCCATTTTGTGAAAACTACAATTTTGTGGTAAGTAAATAGACTTTATTAAATCATAACTTTTGCATATGTCTTTAGAGCATAATTTCTTGTTGATTTTTCTTTATATATGAATTTTAGGTTTTTGTCACAGATTTTGTAACAAGTGAATTGGCTCATTTGATTTCACTTTTGAAGGAGTTATGTTGATTTCACTTTTGAATGAGTTATGCTTGCGCCAAAGATTTATTAACCATTTTAGACAAATGAAAAGATTCATGTAGTATTATGGGAATGGGACTAATATTGGATTTATGTCTGTTGCTAATGTATATGTAATGTTAAAATTTTTGCTTTGCTTTATGATTTTGTTTATGATAATTTGCCTTGTGAATCCTTAATTTTTTTGTTTAGTTAAAAAATTTATTTACTTATTAATTACAAGTGCTTAATTTTTCAATATAAATTAGAAGAACTATGTTATTTTCTCGCGTATAAATATAAAATTCGAAGTCGTATAGGATAGATGATTGCAAAACATGTTTTAATATAAATAGCTTTAACCCTGGAATCAGACCGGAAAAACATAGTCCGTTGAGTATAGGGTCTAATACAAACAAGATCGGGAACATGGTTCAAAAAGGGGGAATCAATTATAACAAGGTCTGATACATAGTCCAGGTATGCAACCTACCCATCCTGGACTCGATCGCTTCTACTTAAAAGTGAGGGAGTAACAAGTCGATTAATACATGTTAAGCAAAATAAAAAGATAAGTGTGCACATCACCCAAAAAATTGAATGCCATCGTTTTCTCATGCAAAGTGTTTAGCACATCAATATGTCGCGAAGGTTAAGGAGGTGACCAAGATGACTAGATGTTCTAGAGGTTTTTTTTTTAATAAATAAATACTATAGAATATTGTTAAGGGTATTATAGGAATTTTCACTTGTAGTCTAAAGAAGTTGGATAATTAATGGGGGTTACATTATATATATGAGGAGATTGGATCTCCTCCATTAGATCCAAAAGAAGCTCATGTATATACGGGAAGTGCCTCTTCATCATCCGTAGAGGCTAAGTAATTTGCTGAGTGGAGTAATTTTATTATTGCATGATTAATCAAATTTAGTTTTTTTACCTATTATAAGTATTCACATAGGATAATGTTTGAAAGGCAAAATGAGTTAAATACACAAAAGAAAAATGATAATTCCCACACAAAAAGTGGTATATGAATCTATGACCGCCGCACAAAGAAAATATTTTGTTGTGAATGAACGAGATATTGAGGAATTGTCCACATGTAAAATCATAATTATTGATACGGGCCCTTTCCACATAAAAGGGAAATCTTTTGTTACAATAGAAGCAAAAGTGATGTGGATTATTCAAGAATCGAAGTCGATTTGCTTTATAAAAAGAAGATATCAATGAACTTCTATGAAATGGTTTCATGGGATTCAGCCAATACGACGACATGAGTATCACATTGGACATGCATTAGTCCTTCCTCCTTCAGCACTGCTCTTGTATGACGAATTTTCGAAGCAAGAGAGTCCCAATTCGTTCTTTTTGTCTCCTCTATCTCTCCAATTTACACCGGATGATGAGTACTCGTATTCATAAGCGAATTGCGTCCCACCTCCATAGATAGCCCAGAAGGGTCGAGGGATTAGACAGCAGAGAGGCAAAAGGGAGCCCTTTTCGGCTCTTGGGCCTTGCCAACCCAATCAGTTGATCGGCATCGCGGTAGCAGTGGACGTCTTGGGCTTCTCAGAAATGGGCCAGACCCAATCTGCAATAAGGGCCGACGACTTCCACCCAAGCTGATCGGTACTCGAGAGAAGGCCTACCGGCGATAAGCTATTAGTTCCCAAGCACGCCTATATATCAACTTTGGCTTCGAAGTACTTCATGGTCTCCGACAAACCTAGAGCTTTCAGCGTGAATTGAACGGGAAAACTCGAAACAAAGGGCTTGCGAAGCCACTGACCAAGTTTCCCGAAGGATCTGAAAAGAATGCTACTTGCTATATAGCTCCTTCCATCGTCCTTTCAATGAACAAAATATCACAATTCATCTTGGAGGGCCATCTCTTCGACAGAATCCATGCAGCTGGTAATTCACCCCGCGACCGGCCACAGTCGGGTCCCTGCTTTGTCAAAAGCCGGAGAAACTCCATTCCCTTTCCCTTTCTCCATTCCCTTTTTTGCGACATGGGGACATCAAAAAAGAGGATCCTATCTACTTGTTCCGTTGAAAAGATAATTTTCATGTCCAAGTTGAACTCAGATGTAGTTATTTGAATTTTTCTTCACTGGATGCCTTTTCTTAAGAATATGGTTCCGAGCTAGGGCTGTTTCATCGGGAAGGTAAAGTTCAAGATTGTGTTATTCTTTTCAATTTTCTATAGAAATTGCATCGACCATTCCTCCATTTGGATTCATAATTTGGGGTCTTGGACCAAACTTCCTACATGGACACTAAATCGATAGCTGCTCTGTTGTTTCCAGGAATTTTTGGCATAAAGGGCAGATCGATGGACCATAAAAAAAAAAATTAACCTCAATTCAATGGACCATCCAAGGAATTTTATCGTCTTCTCTTATTTCTGGAACTTCTCGTGTCAATTATGAACGATTGGTTAATACCATCCCAGGCTAAGGAAGGACTGCTGGGAAACTCTTGCACGAAAAACAAATACATTATTTCCTAAGTTTTGCACAACAATACTTTAGAACATAGTCAAAATGATTGCCCAAGCGCGAAGAATTAAAGAACGCATTTTCCGATCGCTTCATGATCAGAGGGACGAGAATGGAAAAACGTCAAACTTCTGCTCAGAGCATTCTGAACGTATCTTCTCATCGATTAAAATCTCTGAAGTCTGACATGTGTATTACTTTCTATTCATAGTTCATCACTGCAGAAGTTTGAAACGATCAAGAAATCACCATTGACGACCCAAATCCATTCTTTGCCCGATTAAAATAGCTAATTTCATATAAAAGAAAGCTGAGAGAAAAGACACATTGACAGATAATGGCTCTCATAAGGAACACATTGGGTTTTCAGCTCATGTTTTTCCTGATCGGAATAGCGTATATCGCCCAACAGAGGGGCGTGTAATCACGGAGCCGTCGATTACTCGAACCCAACAGAAGGAAAGAAAGATTCAGAACAAAAAGCGAAAGAAATCAAGAAATGAGAGAGATCAGAGCATTGGTTAAGGGTAATCAGTCACGGTTTGATCAGAAACACGGACCAAATTGATAGTACTCATCACGTCTCTACTGCTGAAGCAAGAACGAAATAAAGATCGAGCGAAAAAAACGAGAGAGAAGAGAGCAGAGGAAGGTTTTGAACTTGAGAGCGCAGAAGAAGAGGCGATCATCAGAGACTTAAATACTGGGAATCCCGGGGCTTGAGCCCTTCATATTGTTGCAGTTTTCTCTCATCACTTGACCGCCCAGCAGACTCGACTGGACAACCCAAAAGAAAGAAAGGAAAAAGGAAAAAGCTTCAGAAGATGAAAGGATTTGAGTGAACGGAGCTACCGAACCGTACGCTATGGCAGACACAATGAAGCAGGCGGCTCGAGGGCGTGACTGCGCTGCGCGGAGGAAGAGAAGCGAGGAAGAAGATGACGCTTCGGGCTTGTTTTTATAGATAGAACCGATGGGGGTGCTCGTCTAGGAAACCCTAGATCGTACGGTCACTGCGGCCGCATGGTTCTGATGATGGGCCTCAGTGTTATCTGACTCGAGGCCCAAACTAACTTTCGGCGTGGCAGATTGGGCCCAAATTCGCTCAAGCATGAACTGCTTGAGGAGGGTGAAGAAGCAAGGGGGGATGATGGTAGTGTATATATTATTTTCCAAGGAAGGCAAGAGGTGGATTAAAAAGGAAAAGAGTGACCAAGCTGTTCTTGAAATTTGCAGCGAAAGAGAACAATTGTTCTTTGGAAATTAATACCGGAACTCTGATTCTAACCAGAGGGCAAACCGAAAAAAGGGTAATGTTCTTGCAGACCAATAATTGTTAAAAATGCAATCGAGATTTATAATCCTATTTTCAGTTCAAAAGCATTTCAATGCATCAAGTGGGGTGCCGTGAATATTTCGAAAGACTAACTCAAAAACGCAATTAAATCAACATCATCTTTCATTGCAAACTATTCACGTATACATTTACATCGAGACAATATGAGTCATCTCAAGTGTACGAGATCAAATTGAACAGCTCCTGAATCCACTTTAATTTTAAGTTTCTTGACATTGCTATTGATTCTCCAGCGATTGGTCTATTATGAAGAGGTATGGTTCAACCCTTGCGCTTGCTCTCCACCCCAAGTCTGAGGACAAAAGGTAATCACGAACTCCGTGGAGGCACAAGTCACCAACGGCGGGGGCGTGTCGTAGGCGTAGCTGTAGTAACCCGGACAGGCATCCTTGAACATCCTGGAGTACACGGAGGGCTTGCACTTGTCCGGTGTCCCGTACTTGTTCCGGCAACAGAAGTTGTCGGAGTCGAAGGCCAAACAGGCGCTCTTGCAAGCCACAACCTCCCCTTCCCCATTCACCACTTGCAACTCCTCAGGGCATATGCTGTTCAGGTTTTTCGAGCACCCCGGGATGCCGCACTTGGGCCTCGCGGGCCTCGTCTGGACCGAGATCGGGACGTTGTACCCGTCGACCAGGCTGACGTCATAGAAGCTCGGCTTGGCCTTGTCCGCTTGGAGCGAGACCTGGACCAGCGTGACGGGAGGGGTACCGATGAGCCCGCCGCAGGCGAGCCGCCCGTCGCAGTCCCCGGTCTCGCAGGCGGGCCGCCAATTGGACTCGAACCTGCACCCAGTGCGGGCCCAGATCCGCCCGGTCCACGCCAGCGGGGCCGAGATGCGTTTCATGGATCCTGATGGGAGGTAAAAGCCTCCGTCTGCAATCACCGGTTGGCCCGTGTTGGGAGCCGTGGCTGGCCATATGGGAAATGGGCATTTGTTGTGGACATAGAAGTTGACTTGCTGTGCCAATACAGCATTCCCTGCATAATGCCATTACACGTTCGCGGAAAAATTCACGAGGCAAATCAGAATTACAGTGGGAAACATGTGGGCCACAATTATCGGCACAATGGAATCTGAAAACTCGAAATTAGAACATAAACCAGCCAATCACTTATGTAAGGAGCATCAAAAATCTGCTCAACGATCGAGAACATAGGAGACACAAAGTTCCATTGCGCATGCTGTTCGAGAACATACAGTTAGCCGAAGAAGGAATCGTTACCGGGCGACAAGAGGAGACCGGCCAGGAAGAGAGAGAGAGACAAGACGAGATCCGAGGACTTCATCCTGAGCAGAGGATTGAGTAAAGAAAACATCGGGCTCATGATTGCATTTATAATCGGAGGAAACGATGAGATCGCGTGCTTCTTCCATTGCACTGCAAGTCTCTGATGTGGCAGTCTTCCGGGGCAAGAAAAGAAACTGAGCTTTGGACGTGTTAACTCATCCCTCTCTTCTGGAGGAGAAATCTTTGGCCGGTTGAATTGACCATTGGGAGCTGGGATTTGCGGGGAACCATCTGCCCACTGAATTGTTAATTGCTTCAAGCACAGGGGATTGATAGGCGAAAGCCATCTATGCAGTACGCAGCACCAAACCAAGATGCCGTCAGCATGATTAAACCGAAGAGGGTCCATGTCAAAAACAAAAAACACCTTGTAATTAGCAGCCGAGAAAAGCTTAACTC
The DNA here is from genome assembly GCA_019926035.1 of Melaleuca alternifolia. Classification (NCBI taxonomy): domain Eukaryota; kingdom Viridiplantae; phylum Streptophyta; class Magnoliopsida; order Myrtales; family Myrtaceae; genus Melaleuca; species Melaleuca alternifolia. Next base: position 462,381 of record JAGKPW010002416.1, on the reverse strand, counting down.
ACTATTATCTTTTTCCGAAATCCATCTTAATTTGATGTTTATTAGACACGAAACATCGATAACTTTTCATTGTGATTGATATGCACTAACATATGCGACTTGTTCGATTCTTGAATTTGGAAAGCAAAGTAATTACCAAGAGGAATCTTTTTATCATGGTTGTGAATGAATCCTTGCCACGTTGATTCTATGGGAGTAAGTCAACTTGGGCAATTCATGCCTATTCATATGGAATCAATTAGACGCCAAATTAAAGAAACCCTCCTTCCTTTTTAGAGCAACACCAGTATTGTTAGCATTGAACGGAAATTAAATTGGGGTAGACAATGGGGGTTGGTCTGGTTACTCCGAGGTTTGATTCCTTTCCTTTCTAAGGAAAATTGGGTCAACCTAAAATATTCTTTCGGACTACGTTCGTTTATTTGTTTAGCCGGCTCAGTATGGAACATAAAGTTAAATTTGGGGAGACAGGTTTGATTCCTTTCCTTTCTAAGGAATATTGGTTCTTTCTAAAACATTCCTTTGGATGACCCTTCATTTTTTTTTGGTTAGCTGGTTCAGTATGGAGTAGTTCATATATCTTTGATATGGACTTTCAAGGAATAGAATAGATGCCGGAGAATCACTGCACAATTTTAGTGCCAAAAGCGAATCGCGAAAATATTTTCGTTATTTTAGACTTTATTTGTTTCATAATAAAGAAAATAAATAATTTAAAACATATTTATTCAAAAATAATCATTTATATCGCTTACAGAAACAAATGAACAAAAAATATTTTAATCATTCACAAAAATACTCAAGCATAATTCTTATTTTATTATAAATTAATTATTTCATTGTCAGTATTTTTTTTTCAAATATTCCGTGAAAAAAATAAAATCTTTCATTTTTCTTTAATTTCACAATTCTGATAAGATGTCATTTGTGTAAACAAATTTTTTTTTCCCAGGACTGAGTTCTTCTGCAATAAATAACTTACTTTCCCCACCAAGTTCAAGAGTTGACAGGGTATCTTACCCTTCTTTTCAGATTCTAGCATTAAAACCCCTAATCTCGCCATTTTCAGCATCTGCCTAACATCCCATTGAATGACTTCGCGCAATTTTCTTCATAGATTCAGGTCTGCTTTAATTGCTAACGGAAAAGAAGAAGAAGAAGAAGAAGAATAAACAAGAAAGGTCTTCGCCACTTACAGATTTTCCGACAAAGAAGAAGGACGTACGTGGGCCATCGGAGTTGATCGTTGGAACTGACGAAAACGGTCGTGACGGTGACGGAGTGTTCCTCGAGAATCGAGCTCGAGTCCCAGCAATTGCGCCGGGACACGAACGCTGACTCGCGACCGAGCCGGACCCCAGCTTCCAGAGGAGGGAAACACAGAACGACCGTAAAACCATTGACATATCGCCATCTTCTTTTCCCAGGAAAAACTCCGGCGAAACCCCAAGAATCCTGTGGGCGCCCGTTAAACTTTGTCTTTCCTGGAAAAGAAAAGAAAAAGAAGACGACCCAAGTACAAACCCATTGCCTGAAACTCCCTGACCAGTCTTCTCCAAATTTGCGTTGATATCTTGCTTTAGACACCGAGGCCCACTGTTTTGTTTCCATTTTTCTTTTCTCTTCAAAGGTCGTCTTTTGAGGTTTTTGCTCGGCAATAAAAATCCCATAACGGGTTTCTCCTGGCGAAAGCAGGCTTTTCATTGAAATGGGTGTCCAGGATTTTCTCCTTCTTTCTCTCTGTCTTGTGCTCTTCTTGGCCTTGCATGGTTCTGCTCTTCCGGTCCCAAGATGGCTGCTTGGGGAGAAAACGTAACAAAATCCTCTCTTTACTAAACTCTTGCTCACTGCTTGAGTTGCGTGTCATTGTTGGACTAAGAGATGATGGTGATTTGTCACCGGGAATTTTGGCAGGCATGGATCGGGTCTTGGAGCTGAGGCTGTTGGATCGTCTGTTGCTTTTGATCCGACCCGAGTCACTCAACTGTCTTGGACCCCCAGGTGCTCCAGCCTTTCTTGTCTTTGTCTCTGTGTTTTTGTTTTGCTGATATTGTCCTTCAAATTGCCAATGCACTGGATTCTCTAATCAGTAATAGCCTGAATTAGTTAACGCCTTCTAGTGTAATGTGTTGTGAATTTCTGAGTTGGAAGGTCAATTGGTTAAGATGTCCCAAAATTCGTGTCATCGCAGGGCATTTGTCTATAAGGGGTTTTTGTCAGAAGATGAGTGTGATCATCTCATCAAACTGGTTAGTGTTTTGTTCCTTTGGATTTCGTCTTTGCAGGATTTATGGAGATTGGATAGAATTTAGATTGACAAGATTGGTTTTTAATGGATTAGGCGAGGGACAAGTTGGAGAAGTCTATGGTAGCGGATAACGAAACAGGAAAGGCTATGTTGAGTGAAGTGCGGACGAGCTCTGGGATGTTTCTGGAGAGAGCTCAGGTGAGTGGATTGTTCTTTTGAATTTGCACGACGTTTCCTCTTCCCCCATAAAGGAGGTCTGCACCCGTAGCTGCTATCGCAGTGTCCCTTGAGAGATCTAGGATTACCACATTAACCAACTGCTAATTACTTGCATCCAGTCGCATGTTGATCGTTTGAGTTCCTAATTGACTTTGATTTTGATGATCTGCTCATAAAGTTTTGCATGTCTATGTATTAGATATTGGGAACGTTGAGCTTTTGAATGATAAGGTCTCTGAGTAGAAATGAACTCAGAGAAACGTTCTGCTTCTTCCAGAACTTTAGACATGTATTTTGAATTTGCGTGGAAGCCTTTGTTCGGGGAAAGTTTTTTCAGCTTGATTAAACTATGAAAGAGCGGTGTAGGACTTATGTATTGTTTTGACCCTACAATTGATTGAAGGATGAAGTTGTCGCTAATATCGAGGCTCGGATTGCTGCGTGGACCTTTCTTCCTGAAGGTGAGGTCCCATTGTATTTCATGGATGAGCTACTTCTTCCTGCTCTATGGCGCAGCGTCTTTCTGTATGCTAATTTGAGCTATATAACCAGAAAATGGAGAATCAATTCAAGTACTCAGATATGAGCTTGGACAGAAGTATGAGCCTCATTATGATTATTTTGCTGACAAGGTTAATCAAGAGCTTGGTGGCCACCGAGTGGCTACTGTCTTGATGTACTTGTCTGATGTTGAGAAAGGTGGGGAAACAGTGTTCCCTTATTCAGAGGTAAGCAATTCTTCTTGACGCTTCAGCTTTCTATTTCTCATGTGGTGTTACTGAACCTTGGTCTCTCTCTTCCTTTCCATTTCACAGGCCCAAATGTCTCAACCAAAGGAAGATGGCTGGTCTGATTGTGCAAAGAAAGGTTATGCTGGTGCGTGAATCAGATTCCCAAGTCTTGCACTTTGGTTTTTTCTATTGTTCATCTTATAGGCAATTATTCCAGCGGTACAAGCAACTAATTCAATGTTTAACAGCATGACATGGGCTGTAATACTGCTTCTGCTTACATGAATGCTAGTGCGAGTCTCCAACCATATACATCAAAATATTGCAAAGGCGACGTACTTAACGATAGCTTGAGTAATATGAGATAGGGGAGACAGTATAGTTATGTGGGGGAACACTATTTAAGTAGATAGATTTCCACGAATCAATTTGGTTGCTAGACTAGGTGAGCCAGCCTGCACAGTCGGTCGACTTCCTCCAATGTCCACATGTGTAGTGTTATTCATAATTCTTGTTACTTTTGTTGTCAATCTGAAACAAATCACACTGCTGAGCCTCAATTCATTAGAAACTTCCGTAACTGTGATTATTTGTATCTGCAGTGAAGCCGAAGAAGGGCGATGCTCTGCTGTTCTTCAGTCTTTATCCCGATGTGACCCCTGACGATTCTAGCTTGCACCAGAGCTGCCCTGTCATTGAAGGCGAGAAGTGGTCTGCAACCAAGTGGATCCACGTCAGGTCCTTTGATAAGCCGTCAAGGCGGGTCACCATTGGGGACTGCAAGGATGAGAATGAGAACTGTGCATCGTGGGCGAAGGTCGGCGAGTGCAAGAAGAACCCTCTCTATATGGTGGGCTCCAAAGATGCGCACGGGTTCTGCAGGAAGAGCTGCGGGGCCTGCTCATCCTAGGATTTCTTTCTCGCCGCTTTTGCGGGGAGGAGCATAGAAGTTTCAAAGAGATGTGTATACACAGAGCTATTGGAGTTCAAGAGTAATTTATACAGCATAGGCATAAGAGGGAGCAGGTACTGTGTCTTGGAACATTCACAGTGGAGTTACATGTACTTTACCAGTTCTCCCTCGGTCCATTATGGTGCTTGGACATGAAATTTTTATTGCTTGCTTGAGAAGATCAAAACTGGTCCCTACTGATTGCTGGTGATTATCAAATTATCATTCTAAGTCAAAGAGATTAGCCGTGTTCACTAATTGAAGAATAGACCAGTGGAGTCGTAGATGAGCCAAAAATCACAATGAAAGCCTGAGTCAAACTTAAACAACTAACAAAATATACCAAATTCGAAAAGTAACATTCTAAATTGCTAGAATCTTGGATAACGAATTAACTTGTAATCTTAAAACTCATCACATCTACCGTTACCCACACTCGGTTTGTTATTTTTTCTGCTTCTTCTTCTTCTTCTTCTTCTTTTCTCTGCTTAGAATTATTTATTGAGAATCCCTTGAGTGAAGGTTTTATAGATTGAAAATTCCAATTGTTCAAATTTTTTTAACCGTAAGTTCTCCATATTCAAACTCTCCCGATTAATACGACACGAAAACCCTACGCACTTTCCTGACTATTTCAATTGAAAGTGTAAATTTTTGGTAAAAAAATGAACGAAATTCCAAAATACTTTTCATTTTTTTTATAACAATCAGGTTGTTCCTTCGGATACATCGCGAGAAAGAAATTTATTTGGGGATCTTTCACAAGTTGAATTAATCTGGCACATGAAAATTGATAATAACAAGAATTATCTCCAATTTATTTAATTTTTTTCTTGAACATATAAGATGGATTATCCGGAGGCGAGAGACAAAGTTCCATGGGAGCTAGCTGAGCAGCTTCTGGTCGAGTCGGGTTGAGTCTCTTGCTGGTTGCAAGAATCCAAGCAACCATTCGCGATTCAACGCCATCAAGAAAGCATCGACCCATCATACCCAAGAATAACAATTGACAGATTCAATGGTCGATGCGGTTCTGAGTGCCGAGCATTGAGGGCCTGCTTCATCTTCGCTCGAAGCAAAGGAAATGGCGGTCTCATCATCTCCGACCTACTCCCCCTTTCACGCTAACACCACCAACTTGAACCTGTGCTCGTCGTTGCCTAGGCTTCTCCGGTTCGGCTCCACTTCCAGGCCCGCAATTACACAAACTAGCTTCCTCGTTCTCGCTCGCAGTACGCTCTTATACTGTGCTTACGCGTGTATGTTGTCTCTAGAGTGTTTTCATAACAAGAATCTCGTGACCATCTTTGGGTTTCGTCCTTTTCTCTTTCCTGATGTTATCTATCAGAATCGGGCAGTGGGTTGGCCAGTGAGGACAAGAGAGAGTTACTCGAACGTTATGGTCTCAACCCTGATGAATTCTTGTCCGATCCTTCTCCTGGCAAGGTCTGTGTGTGTGTGTGTGTGTGTGGAATGTTCATTCAGTGCCATTAGTAAATAGTGATATATAGTTATATGCTGTTCATTTGTGTTTTCGCAAACGTCTGAAGACCTCAGCCTGATTCCTTCGTCCTGCATGGGAGAGAGACGATATCAAGACCTGACATTTCGATTTGGCTTTGCCTGGTTTTCTGTGTATGCTGCTCAGGCAAGGAGGAGAAAGGATATGCAAGACACAGGAAGAGGCAAAGCAACTCAGCAGGAGGATTCTGCACCGCCACGGACCACTCATAAGCTGCTGCAGGTTTAGTTTCCTCCATTTTCCTTATTTTAGCTAGGCTTTGGATTTCTTAATTTATTGGGGGCAAGGTGGCAAATTGACGTAATTGATCTATTCTTTGGGAGGCCACGTCTTCTGCATAATCTGTTGAATGAGACTGGAGAATTTTTGGGTTCTTTCTTACAAGCTCGCCATAGCATTCCCTTCAAATTATCATGAATGATACTCCTTTTGGTGGTTTGGATGAAACTGGACTTATCGAATCTTTTTGGAGATGATATGACCACTTTTTGAGGGATCTTAGATTAGATTGTAGGCCTAATTGCTCTGCATTGAATATAGTCTAGCCACATAAAAGAGAAAAAAATGATTATGAAACAACAGGTACTTGGAGGGACAGCTCGAAGAAAGAAGTTGCTCTCACCAAAGGGCATGGATGTACGCCCTATGATGGAAGTTGTCAAAGCTGCAGCTTTTTCTATATTACAGGTAACTCTCTCTCTCTCTCTCTCTCTCTCTCTTCCTCCCCCACCAAAAAAAAAAAAAAGTTTGATTGTTTACTAATGAACTCTGATCCCAACCTTTGAAACTTCCTTAGGCGGCTGGTGGCAATCCTGCATCTTTAAGGCCTGGTCGTTGGTTAGATTTGTACAGTGGTACAGGATCAGTTGGAATTGAGGCCATCAGCCGAGGCTGTTCTCAGGTATGGAGATTGTACTATAGTTGCTTCGTTAGTAATAAAACTTGCAAAATTATGGTAGCGATTGAGTTTGTTGAGATCGAGTTTGATTCAGATTGTGGAATCTGCAGAAATATACTTCATGATCAACAGACTGTTATTATTATTTTTTGTGGTTTTGTTATCATTATTATTCCCAAGTATCTTACTTATCTGATCTGGTGAGATTTCAGGTTCACTTTGTTGAGATGGATCCATGGGTTGTGTCAGATGTCTTACGACCAAATTTAGAATGGACTGGGTTTGTTGACTCTGCGGTTATTCACATGGTCCGCGTGGAAAATTTTTTAGAACGAGCAGAGCAATTCATAGGTACTCTCTCTCTCTCTCTCTCTCTCGTAGGTATTGTCTTTTATGCTTTTCACACATTGCTTTCTCACTGATGTCACTACCATTATAAATTGTGGCATGCACATAGGTGTTCCATGTACAGATCCTTTGGTGAGAACAAGAATAAGGATGTTTATAGCTTGTAGGTTGGAGCAACTAATGCTTGCTAGAGTTGGCCGTGGCTTTTGGTTTTTAATTGTCTATTTTTGTGGGTCTTTGTTTGTATCTCCTTAATCGAGGTGAAGTTTACTGCAACCCCACATCATGTATTAATAATTCTTTCAGACCAAGGCGATTAATAAGCTTGAAGAAAAGCTTATTCTAATAATTATAGTACAAAAAAGTTGGCTTCATAAAGGATAGGAAAGTTGTGATATTTTTCATTCTAGTAGTTTTCTCATCATTTGGCTGGTGCATTTTCCTGAGTAATTGCCTTAAAGGGGTGGAATCACACTTGTTGTCCATTTATGTCCAGAAATGAAGATTCTCATTGTCTCCAGGTAAAGATGGTTCATTTGACTACATAAGCATAACACCCCCCTATATGCAAGTTGACTATGGATTATTGATGGACCAAATCTCTAAATCACCATTAGTGGGAGAAGATTCTTTTGTTGTAAGTTGCTTATTTCATACTTTGCTTGAGTTAGAGCATGAACTTTATTCTTTGCACAATTGCCTTTGTTCATTTGATCTCATCTACTCCAGTTTCCATTTTAGGTGGTGGAATACCCTCTTAGAACAAACATGCCGGATTCTTGTGGATGCCTTGTAAAGGTATGACGCATCTTTATTGTTGTTCATTCTATTTCAGTTGCATGCGCTCCAAGTAAACAGCGAGAATGTCCCAATGCTACGTTGAATATGGAGTTTCATGAAAAATTTGCCAAGCATTGACAATCTTTGCTAATATGAAGATCTTTCCTGTGGCGACCAACTCTTTGTAGTTCACCCCTAAGCAAATAGTATCCAGGGAAGAATGCTAGTTTGTTCTTCTTATTTCCATTTCACCACGCTTTAGACTGACTGAAACACTTACTTGGGAGCTCATATATAAGTGGTGAGGAGGTACTTTTGGGTGCATATCACTTTGGTAAAGCAGAAATTTGTATCTGCAGGGCACATTGTGTGATTGACTTAGCATAAAACAACCTCACCAGGTCTTTCCATCCTTGTTTGTACTCAACATGAGTCACGCTTCTTCAAGATTTATTTATTAACAATTGAAGTGGTCCTTGAGAGCACTTCTGCTATCTCAATAAGCTCTTTTAACTCTGTAGCTATCTCTGGAATCAACTGTGCGTTCATATGTCTGCGATACTATGGAACTTTGCAAACCCTGTACTTCATCAACCTTCACTGTGCTTTCATTACTGCTACTTGTAATGTCTTTTCAATGTATAGAGTTTGCCATACTCCGAGATGGTTCAAATGCTTCTTGAAATGTCACTTAAGCAAATGTCCATCATTCAATTTTCAACAAGATCCTGAAAACTAAAGAACATACGGTGTCAATATAGATTAGCAAGCTAGACGGGTACATGTTATCTGAGTAATGCTGTAATTGCTATTCAAAGTGAATCAAATTAACGTAGTATATAAAGGATGCATATCTAACTGCTCCCTCATTTCCTGTCCCAGTTGCTGTCGCCATTCAATGTGACATACTGAGAATTTTCTGATTGCTAAGTACTAGCAATGAAAGTTCTTATTCCTGGCTTGCAATTTTCACCATTCCAAAATCCATGACATTGGTAGTGGAAGCTCTTATTCCTGTGCTTGTTGCCGTCACAATTGCAAAATTCATGACATACTATGAAGTTGATAACTATGCTCTCTGTTAAAGATGGAATTTCATAAAAACTTATGTTTGTGAGATGATACATTGAATATGCAGATAACTGATCGACGCTTTGGCCGGACGCATTTGGCAATTTATGGGCCTAAGTGGTCCCAAAAAAGGAGGAAGTCAACTTGACTCTGGCTGATATGTGGAAGTGATCCAGTGCTACTTTGTTACAGCGAAATATTTTTTTAAGCCGTCTGCTATCGACTTCTATAGTGTTCAAAATGCCATGACCTGGTGAATGGTCCTATTACTCTTCTCCTAATCTTCAACATGCTTCATCAGAGGCACGTTTCAGATGCTTAAGATAATTTGCCTTCTCATCCTTCTCACATGTAAATTGATTGACGGTTATGGTCATGTAGGAAGATTTAGGGACATGAATATTAGTTTCATGCGTTGCAGGTAAGAGTCCTGGCATTCTTGGCTGGCTTCAAAGTGAGTCTGAGAAGGGAAAGTCAAGTCCATGTGCCTTGAGCTGATGATTCTTCTGAGTAGATGGGACTTAAGCATTTACATAATCTTCGTATCACTGTACCGAGGAGTCTTTTCGTGTATTTTTTTGCTTAAACTACGGCACTTGGAGGAGAAAGTATTGCTGGTTTCACTTTCCTTGCCTCGAGTTTATAGGCCATCGTATTCATAGGCAATCGGGTCAAATGCCATATGGAGTCTGATGTAATGATAGTCGTGAGGTCCTATCAGAATCCATTGTTTTAGCTTCTAGCTTCTATCCCAGAGACCTTTACATCTATATTATTTTGAGCTCTCTCTCGGTCTCTCTCTCTCTCTCTCTCTCTCTCATTCTCATTGTGTCCGGGAGAATTTGCAAAAGCGAACCCAAATGAAAGCATCCTTCTTTTGGGCTAGCGAGGTTTGTTCTTCAAGAAAAGTTCGGTTAATGGCAAGACAACTGATTCGTTCGTTGTCCTGGATACTTACGAAGTGTGAACAAACAAGTGGGATTTGGGACATTTAGGTTTTGATTGCGTTAGTTGCATGTAGATCATCCTGTTGGCATTTCTTCAGGAGCAGAGATGACAGCTTTGGGATGATATGTCGAGCCTTCATACTGTTGCCATTTCTTTTTGGTTTCTTCCCGGGTTGGGTTTAATCGGACGGGGGTGCCACAAATCAACCACATTTGCATTTTTCAAAGTGCGGCAAGCATTCTGCTCAGAGACGTCATCATTCAAGTTCGCTTTCGGTAGAAAGCACGAGGATGAGAGCTTTGTTCATGACTTCCACTTCCCTTACGAAGCATGCTGGTCGATGTCTTTCACGAGCAGGCCCCATGGGACCTGGACATGTCTAGACCATTGCATCCGGCGGACACGATGTGACAACCCGTCCGATGTGACATCCCCGCGGTGCATAGATGATGAGCAAAAACAGAGCATTGCATATTTGACTAACTGTCACGAGGCACAGTACCGACCTATCAGGCCAGGCGTGTTGAGACACCGGATTGATGATGGCAATGTCAAATTCCTAGCATGCAGGTACTTTCCTCATGACAGATACCTCCCGACGGGTGATCGAGTTGCACCTGACCTCATCAATCTAATATTGTTAGGATTTCAGGCACCTAAAGTCAATTGATGCACTAATATTCATTTAACCAAATCATTGAAAGGAACAAGGTCTATCCTAAAAGCGATTCTTTGATCGGGGTAGGATCTCAGTGCAGCTTAACTAAGAGATCAATGTAATCCATATCGAAACACGCAAGACATAATGACGTAAAACGTCCTCACCGAGATGATAAGCTTCAGTTAACAATTAAATAATATGACCCTAGCTGTATAGTTATTTTCTCGTGCTTCTGATGATACAGCTGCGGGGAGACATTAGTTTTGATTATCAAAGTTGGTGACCTTTCTTGTGACAAGATTATCCTATCTTTTAAAAACTTGGGAACTTTCCTTACTCAGGATTTTTCAAAACACTTAATTACATAGAGTCTAACATCATATGTAGCGTACATAAACTTCAATTTGAATTACCTACCCTAGTTTCCTTTTACTAATGTGAGAATATCCGAATAATTCGATTTAACCAATCTTTCTATAAGATTGTCAAAGGTGTTACCATTTATGGGCCTCGAATAAGATTTCATCCACAGAATAACGTACATCATCTCATGGTTAATTGAATCGAAATTGTAAACACTATGACTTGAATATTGTCTTCTGGTGCGTTCAAGACGAGTCCTTGAACCATTCAATTAAAAATCACATCTTTTTCCTAGGCAAAATTATCAACCGCTGTGAGAATTTCTACCTTTTGTTTTTTCCCTCCTTTGAAAACCTGTGCCTGCAAAAGCAGCAGCATGTTGGGATGTCTCCTCCTGTAGCGGCAACATCATCAGCCACGCCTCCAAAGGCTGATCCACGCTGGTCCCTCACTCACCTCGACACAATCAAAAGATCGAAGCGCACGCACATTTCCCTCTCGCGCATATAATGGCGCTCACCACATCGTCTTCAGCACGACCTCAGAATTCAAACTCAGAAATCGTATCCTTGCCTCAGGCTCTGCACTCCCCATGGAAGAAACGAACATGGGATTTCACATGTGCTCCGCCGTGAGATCAACGAAATGCTGCGGCGACCTCGAAGACGACCCCGTCCCGACTCTGCTCTTCACGGCTGGAACTGCTCTCGCTGCGGTGTGCCTGAAGCGCGCCGTCCTCGCCTTCTTGGGGAAACAATGCTGGCACGTTTGGTGGGTCTTCGTCCTCCTCAACGTCATCCTACTAGTCGTACTCCTTACTTCCATGCGCTCGAGCTCGACGCCGGGCCACCAAAAGAATCAAGAGTCAGAATCGAAGGACGAACGAGACCGGACATCCAAGAAGCAAAAGAAGAGAAAAGTGGGGCGGTTCCCTGAGTCTCCGGCGGCAGCGACGGCGGTAGCGGCGGCAGTCGAAAGAGCACGTGGCGAACGCGAGGAATCGGTTTACCAAGAAAAAGATGGTCGGAGCGGGACTGAGGAGCAAGATGCGGTACAAGAGGACGATCAAGCAGGAGCCTATGGGGAGCTGTCGGACGAGGAGTTGAACGAGAGAGTCGAAACTTTCATTGCGACGTTCAGGCAGCACCTGGTTTCTGATGCGAGGCGGAGGTGAAAAATTTTTGGGTCGGTCTCTTGAAGAAAGATTCGACGCACGGTCAACACAATTTTTTTCCCCCTCATGATTTGCTGCAATATATATCTTAACTTTATTCTATTTTTCTTATATGCATAATCAAGTGGTAGCAATTATCACATGGTCTTTTCACGGTCCACATATGTCATGTCCGAGCAAGCTTTCACTTTGGTTCTTGTACGATGCGACTGTGGTTTCCTCGATTGAATTTGTCGCCTGGTAACGATGAGTGAGTTCATGGCCACGTGAATGAGAAGTTCTTGCAAGAAAATCTGTCCAGCCTTGAAATGATGCAAAGTATGTGTGCTGGCGTGATTAGTTAGTGGGATAAATTTTCTTGCGAAAAAAGGAAGAATTTGAAGTGTCAATTTCAGTCCTTTCGATCGATATGATCTCATATTCTCGTGTCAAGTTTATTATCGCAGTGCAGCGAATACGATTATCGAAAATGGATTGTGTTTAAGAGATACCGAACCTAACAACCAAAAGATGTAAAGTTTGGCTAGTTTAGTTTTTCTCATGTTTGTGGGTTTTTCTCTAATCTCATGGCTCGTGGCTCGTACGGGGGCGACTTTCCCTCAATTTAGGCGACCGAGAGTTGTGTATTCGATATTCGAGCTGCAACGATCTTTTTAATCAGGAACGATTATGGAGTGGGAGCAGTTTGCAAACTCTGTGTTAGTCCAATGGAAGCTTCGGATCCACGGATCATGTCCATTAAGACCGATGGACCCTCTTTCCTACTTAGTTTCACCCTCTGAAATGGATAGTTGATTTGCTTTGCCCAGAGTGGGGAGGCTCGAACGCCATTGTATATTCCGAACTGCTGGGCCTGCGGTTTGACCTCTCTTTATTTGTATTTATTTTCATGTATTTTGCAAATCTTTTTGGGGGTATCAAAAGGTAAAGAAAAGGCAAAGCTATTTACAACCTATGAAAAGAAAAAAAATCACGAAGATAATATCTATGTCACGACCGAATAACCCTACTAAAATTCTTGATTTTTAACCCGAGCTGATATGGACCTTCACCGATTCATATTAAAAATATTAGATTTGACACTATAATATAGTATTAGAGCCAAGTTTCACATTTCTGTTCATTCATTTTACATGCCGTTCTCAATTCGATTCCTAAACGAGATGAGGCATTAAAGCATTTCACGTCGCCGTTCTCTCTCCGCATGATCTAACATCTTTTATCAAAATCCAAGCCGCAGATCGGGTCACCGCAGAAATTATGATTGACTACTACAGAGATCGAGCGCCGTTTTTCAAGCGCTGAACGATGAATGTAGAATCTTGTCCTTAAGCGTCACTAATGACGCCCCCCGTTCCTGTTTTGAACACGTGCCAGGTTCGAATGTTGCTTAGCGTGACAAAATAGTACTTGTCCATGTACTCTTCGCGCAGCCTTTAACATTAGACTCAGAAAAGGAGACCACCCTTCTTTTACCCGGATCGTCTGACTAGCTTTTTGCTAGTCAGGGAGATCCAATGGTGGAGGGGGGCTCTACATCCTGTACTTGAGGGGGCAGAAGACAAATGGAGGGTGGAGATGGGAGATAGTCACCTGACTTGCGTCAGGTGATCTCCAATGCTTTTCAATCTTCTGACCCACGACTTCTCCACAAGTGCTGGGCTTTTCCCTCCCCCCTATATAATACGCATGCAATATCGTAACGTTTCATGTATTTCCCAAACACACTCATCCTCATCAGTCGAAGACATCATAGCAAGTGGGGGAAGCAATGGGGCACGAGAGAGACATTGGTGGAGTGACTAGCACGAGGAAGATGAAGATTGCAGGGTCCATGAGCTCCATTGTCAAGCATGCAGATGCTGCGGACAAGTGGCTGATGGTTCTGGGGTTGATTGGGGCGGTCGGCGACGGCATCTCCTTGCCGTTCGTGCTGTTCCTGTCGAGCCGCCTCATGAACAACTTAGGCAACGCCTCGTCTCTGGACGAAGACCAATTCACGCATGTTATCAACAAGGTAATACTTTTGCTCTTGGGCTGTGGACACATGATGCGACAAACACGTAGAAATTATCCGTTCTCAAAATTAACGGGTGTCTTTCAAATTAGCATTTATATTTTCGATTCTTTTGGGGGAAAAAAGAAATGAAAAGATGACGAGGATTTTCCTTTTGGTAATGTTCGTTGGTGGCAGAATGCATTGTCCCTGGTCTATGTGGCTTGTGGACTATTCGTCGCTGCTTTTCTCGGTAAGTTTTTTCATCTGTGGCAACCTCAACATAATTATTAAACTCACAAGATACATATGTAAGCTTAGTGATCTCATTTCACGAAGATTTCATTGTCGATGTTTTTTATCAGAGGGATACTGTTGGACGAGAACGGGAGAGAGGCAAGCCTCAAGGATGAGATCCACGTACCTGAAAGCAGTGTTGAGGCAAGACGTGGGCTATTTCGACTTGAACGTCACGAGCACGTCCGATGTCGTCACGAGCACGTCCGATGTCATCACGAGCGTTTCCAACGATACCCTCGTGATTCAAGATGCTCTTAGCGATAAGGTAAAGAGTAACACGATTTTGTTTACCCACGCCCATATAAATCAAAAAAAGCTAAAACAGAGCAAAGTTCACTTGACAATGATTGATATCATCTTTGAAGACAAATTAACGCAAATGCAACCAATCTCAATGTATCGGAATTTTTTTGTGATGGCAAGGTAATTATATGGTAAGACAACGGTAACCCGATGCATTATTTGCACGAAATCACACTCATTATGATAGAAAATTACCAATATTTGACACTAACAAACTGAGTGGTTGGGAGGCCCTTCAGGTCCATTGACAATGTCCTTGAAAAAAAAAGGAGTGATCAAGTGATAAAATTTCATTTAGATATAACCATGACACTACTGTAGCGAATTTTTTCGTGTGGATATTTTCAGGTGCCAAACTTTCTGATGAACTTATCCACATTCATTGGGAGCTATGTGGCAGCATTCCTCCTGCAGTGGAGACTAGCCCTTGTGGGCTTTCCCTTCGTGGTGCTCCTCGTTATCCCTGGCTTGATCTATGGGAGGACTCTCATGGGACTAGCAAGAAGAGTTGCGGAAGAGTACAAGAAGGCTGGCACGATTGCAGAACAAGGCATATCCTTCATCAGAACAGTTTATGCCTTCGTTGGTGAGAGAAAGACCATGAGTGATTTCTCTGGAGCACTTGAAGGGTCTGTAAAACTGGGGCTGAAGCAGGGCTTGGCCAAAGGCCTGGCCGTTGGGAGCAATGGGGTTGTGTTTGGGATTTGGGCCTTCATGGCTTACTATGGTAGCAGAATGGTCATGTACCACGGCGCCAAGGGCGGTACAGTATACACTGTCGGAGCTGGCTTAGCCATTGGAGGATTGTGAGTATCTTCACTCCGTTTCTTTACGGGAACTTTTTGATCAATGTGAAACCTTCCTTCCTTTTTATGTTTGCATTGTACCGAGTATGGTATGTTTGATGTACGGAGCCAACAGCAGATGCACTTCTAGTCATTAATGACTTACTAATTAGTGCCCTTTAACAAGCAGAGCATTTGGCGCCGGATTGTCAAATTTGAAGTACTTTGCCGAAGCTATCTCTGCGGTAAATCGTATCACGGAGTTGATCAATCGAGTCCCCAAAATTGATACCGACAACTTGGAAGGGAAGATCATCGAGAAAGTTTCCGGGGAAATCGAATTCAAGCACGTGGAGTTCTCATACCCGTCGCGGCCCAACAACGTCATCTTCAGGGACTTTTGCTTGACGATACCAGCAGGAAAGTCAGTTGCTCTTGTGGGCGGCAGTGGGTCAGGGAAATCTACGGTGATATCTTTATTGCAAAGGTTTTATGATCCTCTCAATGGAGAAATCCTTCTGGATGGAGTTCCCGTTGATAAGTTGCAGCTGAAGTGGCTGAGGTCACAGATGGGCTTGGTGAGCCAAGAGCCAACATTATTTGCAACCACCATAAAAGAGAACATCCTCTTTGGTAGGGAAGATGCCACCATGGAAGAGGTTGTTGAAGCAGCTAAAGCTTCCAATGCACATTATTTCATCTCTCAGATGCCCCAGGGATATGATACACAGGTGCAGTTTTTTTATTTGGGTTTTCTTTTGATTTTTTCCGAGTCCGTTTTGGGACGTATTTAATTACACCTATGTCTCTAGTGATCTTATGCGTATAAAATATGTTAATAGGTTGGAGAAAGAGGCATTCAAATGTCTGGAGGACAGAAGCAGAGAATTGCCATTGCAAGAGCTATAATCAAATCCCCTCGAATTCTCCTCCTTGATGAGGCAACTAGTGCTTTGGACTTGGAATCGGAGAGGATAGTTCAAGAAGCCCTTGAAAAAGTAGCGGTCGGGCGAACCACCATCACCATTGCTCATCGGCTATCCACCATCCAAAATGCAGACGTCATTGCCGTTGTCCAAAATGGCCAGGTGATGGAAACGGGCTCGCATCAAGAGTTGATCCGATGCAAAGAAGGCATATACTCTTCTCTCGTGCTTCTTCAACAAATGGAGAGCAAGAAAACTCAAGACGAAGCTCAGGTCATTTTCACAAGGTCACCATCCTCTCCTAAGATCGAGTTTACAAGCGATCCTACTGTCTCCATCTTTGGCTCAGCTGACATTGCGGAATCAGCTAAAGAATCCATAGAAAAAGAGAACACAAGAGAAGGCCAAACATTTCAAACTTCATTGCTTCGAAGATTGTTAGCTTTCAGCCGCCCAGAATGGAAACAAGTAGTTATGGCATGTGTTAGTGCTGTTTTGGGTGGTGCCATTCAACCGGTGTTCGCGCTCTTGATGGGGTCAATGATATCCGTCTTCTTCCTAACAGATCATGACGAGATTAAAGAGAAGACAAGAACGTACACATTGTGTCACGCCCCGCACTCGAGTACATGACAGTCTCGAAGACATCCACAAAGGTCGATAAGTTTTCGATAATCCCAGGTGTTATCGACGACCAAATAAATTAACTTCTAATAGATTTAATACACGAAGAAATGCAGCGGAAAATGCTAAATACACCCCGATCAAAATCCTGAGGTAATTATTACAATAATATCAGTAAACTGATCAAATAACTAAATAGGGTTCACAAATTATCAACCTTATTTATTCGTTCAACTAAAAGGATAAATACGGAAAATAATTTCCTCACAATTAAATAAAATCTCCTAATCAAAATTAAATCAACTATGATCATCTCGCTGCGCCTCCAGCTTCACCTGGTCCTCGAGGGGGAGCTGCAATAATAGGACCTGAACCAAATAATTTTAAGATGAGATAAACTCATCGAGTTTGCCCCCTACTTCTTAATTAGGTTGATATTCACTCTAGGGTTCCTACCCGTAAAATTAATTTAATCCTCACTTCTCACAACCCATGATCTGTCTCTGAACCCTTTTGATAGATTGTTCTCCAAGTAATTCGATATAAACATCACAATATCAATTATATTGAGATAATCTAACATCAAATCAATTATAATGAGCACCAAGAATTAAATAAATAAATCACATTATGAAACAATCAATATCCAAATGCAATTGATAAATCAATCTCAACCAATCGATCAATCAAAAGTATTAAATAAACATCCACAACGAAGCCATATACAAAATGAGGTAATTTCTCAAAGTAACCAAAATTGACTGCCTGGACCTACCAATTAGGGATTTACCCGGGTCCCTAAGTCGAATCCCAAGTGTTCGATTCGATCAACTACGGGTGACATCACCTTAATTAGCAACCACTTAGCCAATCACGCAATTTCTGGAATTAATTCCAAAATATTGCAAATTACCTAAAATTATGTAATTAAATCCTAATTAAACAAAATAGAGTAATTACTCATAATTATCCGAATATAAATCCCATCCATCACTAATAATCATTCGGTACCATTACAGCCAATAATTCTCACATCTTTCACTAAATTGTCAAATTTACACTTTTGCCCTTAAAATTCCCAAAATTACATTTTTACCCCTAAAAACCCAAATTAGGCTATAATATGACATAATCAACCTATCTTTCACAATATAATGCGAATATCATATTTTCTACCGCCACTAACTGATGGTTTATCACAACTAAATTAATTAGCAATTAATCTCTCCGCTAATTAAATTTATAAATTACTCATAAGTCCCTAATTGGACCAAACTTAATATCTTTACAATTTTGCACCACCTTAACCAACAATTCACATTTCTAAATATATCAATTTACTAATTAACCCTCCAATTATACAATTTCACAACTCCACTCCTAAAATTGAATTTACAATATTACCCCTATTTCAATAAGTATTTCTAAACGAGTTCTAATCTCCAATTTAACCAACCACTAAGTCCAATCATCACAATTTAAAGCTACTAGAGCAATTAACAGCCCTAATTAGGAGTTAGGGAGCAAACTCACCTAATTCCAAGCTTTGAAGTCCAATTTAATGGCGGTAAACGTTCCTCCAGTGAAATTCCGCCGAAACAACACCGAATCGGGCGAATCCAGCAATCTGGCGAGGGTCCAATGGCTGACTGGTTTGCTCGCGAAGGGGCCGGACCTTTGGATTGGGCTGGACTGACTGGGCCAAGGCCCACCGTGGCCTACTCGGCCCACAGAACTGTTAACAGCTTCTGTTCTTTTCGAATCTGAGCAGAATGAAGCTCAGGTGAGCTGTGGGTTCTTTGGTGATACGGGTGTGAGTTGAGGACGGCCTGAGCTGAGGGTAGATCGGGCGACGATGCGGCGGCTGAGCGAGCTGAGGTGTGTCGACGGCGTGGCGACTGACGTCGAGTTGATGCGGGGACGAACAGGGGCTGGTCGGTTGATGCAGAGGCGTACAAGGTCAATCTGAGGCAAGCTGAAGTTTGCTAGAGACTGTGGACCGAGCGAGTGTACGGATCGAACGTCGGAAGGAATGAACAGCTGAACCTCGGGCCACCCGAGCTATCACTGACCGAGAGGAAGAGCTGGCGACCGTGACCAAGGCCGAGCAGTGAACGTGCGAGGGACGAGCAAGCCGAGCGGACGTCGTGGATCAATGGCTGCGGTTCCGTGGCTCTGATTGCAGTTCCATGACCAAGATGAGCCAGGATCCGAAGCCGAGAGGAAGCTAGGTCGCGTCCGAGAGCGTCCCGAGCAGATGCAAGTCCAAACAAGGTCACAGCTTGTCCATGACCCAAATAGATCAGTAATGAAAACAGGGGAGTCGGCCGCGATTTCAATGGAAGTGGGTGTCAGCCAAAACTCGAGTTTCAGACTTCCAAGTGACTTGAACGGCGTTGAGGAACGTGTTTAAGGTGATTAATCGCGTCGATGGGTCGAGGTAACGCGATTATTCCTCAGATTTTTCTCCCCCCTCGCGGCTAGGGTTTCTCTGAAAGATATAGATGAATTCCACGCGAAGAAGACGCTCGATCGGTTGGGGAAGGTGATCGTGGGTTGACGCGTGGCTAGCCGTTGTCGTCATCGCGGCTTTCTCGCATTGAATCGCGCGGCGTGGCGGCTAGGGTTGCAGAGGAGGAAGATGCGTGAAGAAGATGATGAACAGGAGGGAAAGGGGAAATGGGCCGAGCCTGAGCCCACGCGTGCTAGGTCATGCGCACGCTAAGAAGGAGATGGGCCGAAAGAAATGGAGATAAGAGGGAAAATAGAAATAAGGGAAGGAAGAAATTGTGGGAAAATTCAGAATAATTTTATTATTTTCTCAAATAAAACCCAAAATTTTTGGCTGTTACAATTCTCCCCCCCTTAGGACATTTCGTCCTCGAAATTTACATCACTAGTTCCTTCAAACAGATAAGGGTATTGGCTCCTCATAGCTTCTTCACTTTCCCAGGTCGCACCTTCCGTATCGTGATGTTGCCAAACTACCTTGACCAGAGAGATCACTTTATTCCTCAAACGATGTTCTCGGTGATCTTCAATTCTAATTGGTCGCTCCACATACGACACCTTGTCATCGACTTCTATCTCCTCGAAGCTCAGTACATGCGACGGGTCAGGCTCATACTTCCTCAGCATCGAAACATGAAAGACATTGTGAATATGAGCCAAATTCGGTGGCAAGGCCAGACGGTATGCTGCAGCTCCAATCCGCTCTAGAACTTCAAATGGTCCTACGTATCTTGGACTCAACTTGCCTTTCTTGCCAAAACGTGACAATCCTCTTTTAGGTGATACTTTTAAAAATACGTGGTCACCCTCCTGGAATTCTAATGGCCTACGTCTCTTGTCAGCATAGCTCTTCTGACGGCTCTGAGCTATCTTCATTCTATCTCTGATGACCTTGACTGCTTCCACAGACTGCTGTACTAGTTCTGGACCTGTGATTTTTCGCTCTCCAACCTCATCCCAACATACTGGAGTTCGACAGGCACGACCATATAATGCCTCATAAGGAGCCATTCCAATACTCTGCTGGAAACTATTATTGTAAGCAAACTCCACTAAATGCAATTGATCCTCCCAGCTTCCCTTGAAATCTAAGACACATGCTCGCAGCATGTCTTCTAGAGTCTGAATGGTCCTTTCAGACTGTCCATCTGTCTGTGGATGGTAAGCAGTGCTGTACTGCAACTTCGTTCCTAAAGCAGTCTGTAAGCTCTTCCAGAATGCGGCTGTGAACCTCGGATCACGATCAGATGTGACCGTCACTGGTACTCCGTGGAGTTTAACAATCTGTCGAACATACAACTCAGCCAATCGGTCCAATGCGAAATCCTTACGTACCGCAATGAAATGGGCAGACTTGGTCAGTCTATCCACTATGACCCATATCGCGTCGTGGCCTCGCTGAGTTCTAGGTAACCCCGTCACGAAATCCATCGTGATGTGCTCCCACTTCCATTCCGGGATCTCCAATGGTTTTAATAAGCCTCCTGGTTTGCAGTGCTGCGCCTTCACTTGTTGACACGTCAGACACTTAGCCACATGTCTCGCCACATCAAGTTTCATGCCATTCCACCAATAATGTGGTTTCAAATTCTGATACATCTTAGTACTCCCAGGATGAATGCTGTAGTTGCTCCTGTGAGCTTCCACCAACAAATCTTCCTTAAGTACAGCATCATCAGGGACACATAGCCTTCCTCTGAACTTTAATATCCCATCTTCGGAGATCTGGAAGTCCGGTTTCCTCTGATCCTCACTTCCTTGGATAATCTTCTGAAGAGTTGGGTCCAGTGGCTGTAAAGACTTAATTCTTGTCTGAATCTGCGGTTCTATTCGTAAGGTGGCCATTAGACACGCGAGATGACTTACCTCGAACTTAAAGTCAAAGTCTCTCGCCTCTTCTAGAAGATGCCACTCCTTCGTCATCAAGTGTGCTATCGACGATTTACGACTGAGGGCGTCGGCTACCTTATTGGCCTTTCCTGGATGGTACAATATATCGCAGTCATAGTCCTTCAGCAACTCCATCCAGCGACGTTGTCTCATGTTCAACTCCTTCTGAGAAAACAGGTACTTAAGACTTTGATGATCCGTGTAAATCGGGAACTTCTCTCCACATAAGTAATGTCTCCAGATCTTGAGAGCGAAGATGATTGCAGCCAATTCTAGATCATGTGTCGGATAATTCTTTTCGTGAGGCCTCAACTACCTCGATGCATATGCCACAACTCGTCCATGCTGCATCAAAACACACCCCAATCCTTGATAAGATGCATCGCTATAAATTTCATAACCACCTGGACCTGATGGAATCGTCAATATTTGTGCAGTGGTCAATCTCCTCTTCAGCTCCTGGAAGCTTCTCTCACACCTATCTGTCCATTCAAACTTTGTTTCCTTCTTCAGAAGGTTAGTTAATGGTGCTGCTATACTCGAGAACTTCTCCACGAAACGTCGGTAGTATCCGGCCAAGCTTAAGAAACTCCTAACCTCAGTCACCGTTGTAGGCCTTGGCCAGTCCGACACTGCTTCAATCTTAGCTGGGTCCACTGAAATTCCTTCGCCTGAGATCACATGGCCCAAGAAAGCTACACGACCTAACCAGAACTCACACTTGCTGAACTTGGCGTACAATGCGTGTTGTCGAAGAGTCGTCAGTACAATCCTCAAGTGTTGTTCATGCTCCTCTGAACTCTTCGAGTACACCAGGATGTCGTCAATGAAGACTATGACAAACCGGTCCAGATACTCCTTGAAGGTTCGATTCATCATATCCATAAAAGCAGCAGGAGCGTTTGTCAACCCAAACGGCATCACCGTGAACTCATAATGACCATATCGCGTACGAAATGCGGTCTTCGGGACATCCTCCTTTCTAATCCTCAGCTGGTAATAGCCAGTCCTCAGATCGATCTTAGAGAATACTGAGGCTCCTTGCAACTGATCAAACAAGTCATCAATCCTCGGTAGAGGATACTTGTTCTTAACCGTCACCTGATTCAGTTGCCTATAATCAATACACAATCGCATTGATCCATCCTTCTTCTTCACGAACAGTACTGGTGCACCCCACGGTGACGCGCTAGGACGAATGAATCCTTTGTCTAACAACTCCTGCATCTGAACTTTCAGCTCCTTTAATTCTGACAACGACATCCGATAGGGAGGTTTGGAAATAGGTTCTGTACCAGGAGCCAGTTCGATTACGAACTCAATTTCCCTCTCCGGGGGTAATCCTGGTAGTTCCTTAGGAAATACATCCGTAAACTCACGCACTACGGCGATTTCGTCAATTGTCGGTCCTTCGACCGACATATCTACTACCGTGGCCAAGAAACTTTGACATCCATCCTCAAGTAGCTTCACTGCCTCGAGAGATGAGATCAATGGTACTGAAGGGCCTCCTCTACTTCCCAAGAATTCATAACTAGGATGGTCCAACGGCTGGAACTGAATCATCTGATTATAACAGTCCACCGTGGCTCCTTGTTCTCGCAACCAATCCATCCCAATAATTACATCAAAATCATGCATACCCAGAACAACCAAATCAATAACCCCTTTCACACTACTGATTACTATATCACATCCCTTACACCCCTCAACTGACAATATCCTATCTTTCATAGGGGTGGTCACACTAAGGATGGTACCTAATGGCTCCAATTTCATTTCGGCTAACTTAGCAAATTGGGCAGCTACAAACGAATGAGTGGCTCCAGTATCAAACAAAGCATAAGCTGCATGCTGGTGAAGGGAGACAGTACCTGTGATAACTCCACTCGCATTCTGAGCCTCCGCACGGTTCATAGCATATACTCTCCCTTGAGCTGGTGGTCGCTCCGTGTTGCCCTGAGCGATGTTTCTAGCTGGCGGTCCCATACGGTGCGGTGGTTGTGCCCCAACTGGGCGACGCGGACAATCTCTCTGCTGATGGCCAAGTTGGCCACATCCATAACAAGCTCCGGTAGTGCGAGGACAAGCACCAGGTCTATGATACCTGCCACAATTATAGCACCTGTTGGTTGGCGGAGGTGCAGGTCGTTTGAAATTCCTCCTATTGGGCGGTATCGGATACTTATTTCCAGTCATGGGCCTCTTCCCTGACCTTCGATCGTCTCTACTGGGGACGAAACGTGACCCCGATGCAGCAGCTCTATCGGCTATTTCCCTCTCCACAGTAAGGGCCTTACTCAGTACTTCATCATAGCTGCGCAACTCCAGAGGCGCCAAGCTACTCTTAATGTCAGGCCTCAATCCTTCTCGAAACTTGACGGCTTTGTCCTCCGGATCCTCCACAATCCTCCGACTATACCGGGATAACTCAGCAAATTTGGCCTCGTACTCTGTCACCGACATATGATCCTGACGAAGTCCCAAGAATTCCGCCATCTTCTGATCCTTTGCAGCATTCGAAAAGTATTTGTGGTTAAAAACTTCCACAAATGCGCCCCAGGTCGGTGCTACACCTACAGGAAACACATTATTCTTGATGGCGTCCCACCAATGGCTAGCATTGCCTTCCAGCTGATACACTGCTAAAACCACCTTATCAGCATCTGAGCACTTCAGTACCGAGAACACCTTCTCGATACTCCTAAGCCACGAAGTAGCGGCCTCCGAGTCACCTCCCCCATTGAATTTTGGGGGCTTCAGTTTCAGGAATTGCTCCACTTGCTTCTGGATTCTTCTTTCTTCATTCCCGCCATCAGCGTCGGGAACGGCAACTGGGACAGGAACAGCTATCTCTCCAACATTCGCCACCCCATCATGTACACGGGTGGCGACACCATCAGTAGGAGGAGCGGCGTTAGCATTCAACATAGCAGCGACAGCAGCATCTACCGCAGCAGTAACAGAAGCTGCGATAGTGGCCTCCTGATTTTGTGCAGTATTCGCTGCAGCGGCAGCGGCAGCTGCATTAGCAGCCTCCTGATGCTGGGCCTGCTGATCCATTCTGTCCCTAAGATCACTTAGGGACTGCATAAGGACGTCGATCCTCGGATCAGTGGAAGTCTCAACTCCTACTCCAAAACGACCCAAAGTCGCTTTTCTTCTCGGCGGTCTTCCGTCCCCGCTCATTTTTACAGCCTAATCAATTTTTAAGTTAGTAAATAAAATACATCAATTTCATAATGAAGCGTGCGATAACACAGCGACGCTGGTGTGCGATAACAGAGCGACGCCTCCATGGACATGCGATAACACAGCAATGTCAGATAAAGCGTGCGATAACACAGCAACGCTAGCGTGCGATCACACAGCAACGCCTCAAAAAGCACGCGATCACACAGCAGTGCTACTAATATCTTTAATTAGTGTTATTATGTAACCAATCACAAACAGGGTCAAATGTCTGGCTTTGCTGCACACGTCCCATACCGTGTCAACTCAGTTAAACATAAGACCACAACACCCAATCAGACAAATACAAGGTCAAACATCCGGCCTTGTGCACATGTCCGGATCATGCCAACTTGGCTAAACATAAGACTATGCATTTTTCTGATACCCATTCATGTCTTAATTATACACGTCCCATACCGTATATAATTAAGGCATGCATGCAACATCTAAGCATTTTAAATAGCACATTAGTTATAACAATTATATTAATTAGTAATTTTTACCCCAGGAATAACTACCCTAACCTTATCACTCCAATTTAACCCCGCTCTGATACCAAATCAACAAAGAGCTGTCACGCCCCGCACTCGAGTACATGACAGTCTCGAAGACATCCACAAAGGTCGATAAGTTTTCGATAATCCCAGGTGTTATCGACGACCAAATAAATTAACTTCTAATAGATTTAATACACGAAGAAATGCAGCGGAAAATGCTAAATAAACCCCGATCAAAATCCTGAGGTAATTATTACAATAATATCAGTAAACTGATCAAATAACTAAATAGGGTTCACAAATTATCAACCTTATTTATTCGTTCAACTAAAAGGATGAATACGGAAAATAATTTCCTCACAATTAAATAAAATCTCCTAATCAAAATTAAATCAACTATGATCATCTCGTTGCGCCTCCAGCTTCACCTGGTCCTCGAGGGGGAGCTGCAATAATAGGACCTGAACCAAATAATTTTAAGATGAGATAACCTCATCGAGTTTGCCCCATACTTCTTAATTAGGTTGATATTCACTCTAAGGTTCCTACCCGTAAAATTAATTTAATCCTCACTTCTCACAACCCATGATCTGTCTCTGAACCCTTTTGATAGATTGTTCTCCAAGTAATTCGATATAAACATCACAATATCAATTATATTGAGATAATCTAACATCAAATAAATTATAATGAGCACCAAGAATTAAATAAATAAATCACATTATGAAACAATTAATATCCAATTTCAATTGATAAATCAATCTCAACCAATCGATCAATCAAAAGTATTAAATAAACATCCACAACGAAGCCATATACAAAATGAGGTAATTTCTCAAAGTAACCAAAATTGACTGCCTGGACCTACCAATTAGGGATTTACCCGGGTCCCTAAGTCGAATCCCAAGTGTTCGATTCGATCAACTACGGGTGACATCACCTTAATTAGCAACCACTTAGCCAATCACGCAATTTCTGGAATTAATTCCAAAATATTGCAAATTACCTAAAATTATGTAATTAAATCCTAATTAAACAAAATAGAGTAATTACTCATAATTATCCGAATATAAATCCCATCCCTCACTAATAATCATTCGGTACCATTACAGCCAATAATTCTTGTCAAATTTACACTTTTGCCCTTAAAATTCCCAAAATTACATTTTTACCCCTAAAAACCCAAATTAGGCTATAATATGACATAATCAACCTATCTTTCACAATATAATGCGAATATCATATTTTCCACCGCCACTAACTGATGGTTTATCACAACTAAATTAATTAGCAATTAATCTCTCCGCTAATTAAATTTATAAATTACTCATAGGTCCCTAATTGGACCAAACTTAATATCTTTACAATTTTGTACCACCTTAACCAACAATTCACATTTCTAAATATATCAATTTACTAATTAACCCTCCAATTATACAATTTCACAACTCCACTCCTAAAATTGAATTTACAATATTACCCATATTTCAATAAGTATTTCTAAACGAGTTCTAATCTCCAATTTAACCAACCACTAAGTCCAATCATCACAATTTAAAGCTACTAGAGCAATTAACAGCCCTAATTAGGAGTTAGGGAGCAAACTCACCTAATTCCAAGCTTTGAAGTCCAATTTAATGGCGGTAAACGTTCCTCCAGTGAAATTCCGCCGAAACAACACCGAATCGGGCGAATCCAGCAATCTGGCGAGGGTCCAATGGCTGACTGGTTTGCTCGCGAAGGGGCCGGACCTTTGGATTGGGCTGGACTGACTGGGCCAAGGCCCACCGTGGCCTACTCGGCCCACAGAACTGTTCACAGCTTCTGTTCTTTTCGAATCTGAGCAGAATGAAGCTCAGGTGAGCTGTGGGTTCTTTGGTGATACGGGTGTGAGTTGAGGACGGCCTGAGCTGAGGGTAGATCGGGCGACGATGCGGCGGCTGAGCGAGCTGAGGTGTGTCGACGGCGTGGCGACTGACGTCGAGTTGATGCGGGGACGAACAGGGGCTGGTCGGTTGATGCAGAGGCGTACAAGGTCAATCTGAGGCAAGCTGAAGTTTGCTAGAGACTGTGGACCGAGCGAGTGTACGGATCGAACGTCGGAAGGAATGAACAGCTGAACCTCGGGCCACCCGAGCTATCACTGACCGAGAGGAAGAGCTGGCAACCGTGACCAAGGCCGAGCAGTGAACGTGCGAGGGACGAGCAAGCCGAGCGGACGTCGTGGATCAGTGGCTGCGGTTCCGTGGCTCTGATTGCAGTTCCATGACCAAGATGAGCCAGGATCCGAAGCCGAGAGGAAGCTAGGTCGCGTCCGAGAGCGTCCCGAGCATATGCAAGTCCAAACAAGGTCACAGCTTGTCCATGACCCAAATAGATCAGTAATGAAAACAGGGGAGTCGGCCGCGATTTCAATGGAAGTGGGTGTCAGCCAAAACTCGAGTTTCAGACTTCCAAGTGACTTGAACGGCGTTGAGGAACGTGTTTAAGGTGATTAATCGCGTCGATGGGTCGAGGTAACGCGATTATTCCTCCGATTTTTCTCCCCCCTCGCGGCTAGGGTTTCTCTGAAAGATATAGATGAATTCCACGCGAAGAAGACGCTCGATCGGTTGGGGAAGGTGATCGTGGGTTGACGCGTGGCTAGCCGTTGTCGTCATCGCGGCTTTCTCGCATTGAATCGCGCGGCGTGGCGGCTAGGGTTGCAGAGGAGGAAGATGCGTGAAGAAGATGATGAACAGGAGGGAAAGGGGAAATGGGCCGAGCCTGAGCCCACGCGTGCTAGGTCATGCGCACGCTAAGAAGGAGATGGGCCGAAAGAAATGGAGATAAGAGGGAAAATAGAAATAAGGGAAGGAAGAAATTGTGGGAAAATTCAGAATAATTTTATTATTTTCTCAAATAAAACCCAAAATTTTTGGCTGTTACACATTGTGCTTTGCAGGGATTTTCGTGTTCTCATTACTGATCAACACGTCTCAACACTACAACTTTGCCTATGTTGGGGAATATTTGACTAAGAGGATCCGTGAGATGATGTTAGCAAAGATTTTGACTTTCGAGGTCGGTTGGTTCGATCAAGATGAGAACTCGAGTGGCGCCGTTTGCTCTAGACTTGCCAAAGATGCCAATGTGGTACGTCGCACAATTTGAGCTGTTTTCATTTCATGGAAAGCTTAATGAGAATTCTTACCATGTAAATAGGCTCTTTTTATCTTCAAACAGAATTAATGATGTAATGACTCTTCCTCAATATCTTTTGCAGGTGAGATCGTTGGTAGGTGACCAAATGTCTCTCCTTGTACAAGCCATCTCGGCAGTAACCATAGCCTGCATAATGGGACTAGTGATTGCATGGAGGCTTGCCATTGTCATGATAGCTGTGGAGCCACTCATTATTGTCTGCTTTTATGGAAGAAAGATCCTGCTCAAGGGCATGTCACAGAAGGCCATTGAAGCACAAAATGAGTGCAGCAAGTTAGCTGCTGAAGCAGTGTCCAACCACAGAATCATCACAGCCTTCTCTTCCCAAGAAAGAATCCTGAAGATGCTGAGAAAGGCCCAAGAAGGCCCCTTAAGAGAGAACAAGAGGCAGTCATGGTTTGCGGGGTTCGGGCTTGGTGCATCCCAGAGCCTTACCAAATGTACATGGGCTTTCGACTTTTGGTACGGCGGGAAGTTGGTTTCGCAGGGCTATATCACCTTTGAAGAGGTTTTCCAGACTTTCCTGATTTTGATCACCACCGGGAAGGTCATCGCTGATGCGGGAAGCATGACCACTGACATTGCTAGGGGCTCGGATGCCATGAAGTCCGTCTTCGGTGTCTTGGACCGCGAAACAAACATCGAGCCGGATGACCCACGAGGCCTCAAACCCCGAAAGATATCGGGCCACGTGGAAGTTCGTGATGTCGACTTTGCTTATCCAGCTAGGCCTGATGCAATGATCCTAAAGGGCTTCTCCATCGATATTGAGGCGGGGAAGTCGACGGCCTTGGTAGGTCAAAGCGGATCCGGGAAATCAACCATCATTGGCCTGATCGAGAGATTCTACGATCCACTCCGAGGGACAATCAAGATCGATGGCCGAGAAATAAGATCATACCATCTCCGATCTCTGAGACAGCATATCGCCTTAGTCAGCCAGGAGCCGGCACTATTTGCTGGAACTGTGAAGGAGAACATCATCTACGGAGTTTCTCGTGCAATCGATGAGACGGAGATCATCGAAGCAGCTCGATCGGCAAACGCCCACGACTTCATCTCGGGACTAAATGATGGGTACGACACCTGGTGCGGTGACAGGGGCGTGCAACTCTCCGGCGGCCAGAAGCAGCGCATCGCCATAGCTCGGGCCATACTGAAGAACCCAAGTGTTTTGCTGCTGGACGAGGCAACAAGTGCGCTCGACGGGCAAGCGGAGAAGATGGTGCAAGATGCATTGGAGGGCTTGATGGTGGGCAGGACTAGTGTGGTGGTGGCTCATAGGTTGAGCACCATCCACAACTGTGACGTGATTGCAGTGCTGGATAAGGGCAAATTGGTGGAGAAAGGGACTCACTCTTCTTTGTTGGCCAAGGGTCCTGGAGGAGCTTACTATTCTCTAGCCAGCTTGCAAATGTCCTAACCTTGCTCCGTGGCTACTTGAATACCAATCCATAAAGTTGATTTTAATTTCTTTTTAACACACGAACTTGCTGTAATCATCTGAAGTATTACAGCTTGATAATTTGTCTCCTTGTTTTTTTTTCTTAGGCTCCGTTCGTTTCACGGAAAATATAGTAATTTGAAAAATATTTTTCAGGAAATCATTTTTCTAGAAAATGATGATATTTTCCGGTGTTCGTTTGTCAAAGATCGCTGACTCACTAGCCTTGAGTGAGGTCGAGAAACACTATTAGAGGCTACGATATTTAAAGGTAAGTAAAGAAGATGAAAAATGTTTTCCACTTTAAAAAAAACGGAAAATATTTTCCCCACTTTTGAAGGTGTTTTTTCCATTTGGTGGAAAATACTTTCTTTGACTATTTTGTTTTCCGCCCCCCGAACACCACAATTTCCGGAAAATATTTTCCGGAAGAATATTTTCCGTGAAACGAACGGAGCACTAATGTAACGTTTCATTTGGGGCCTATAGCAGGATTAGTCCTCCTGTTTTTCTTCATTGTCAGTAGAATTAATTATCTATCGGAATGCATTTTAGTGAATCGAGTTTATCTTATAATAATAAACAGTTGGATCTACTCTAGATTCCACAAAGGTAAAATCCAAGTTCTCAATTTTATTACTAATTTTGTCCTGTTATTCATCAATTTAAGTTTTTTTCCCCCCTTCAAGATAATGTGATCCCATTTCGAAGGGTGTTTTGGAGTGGGGTCAATTCGAATTTATTCCTCGGGCTTAACCCCATTACCTTTCGGCCAAGCACGACCCAACTTATGTTAATAGGGAGAGTGGAAGATGCCATGACAATGGATCTTGCCAAGGGCTCAGACACGGTCGGGTCCATGTTCTCCATATTGGACCGACAGACCAGAATTGAACCTGAAGACACGGATAGTTAGCAACCGAGACAAATAACAGGCCATGTAGAGTTTTGCAGGGTAGATTTCACATACCCGGAAAGGCCGGATGTCGTCATCTTAAAGGACTTCTCATTCAAAATCAACAGCATTAGTCGGACAAAGTGGATCCGGAAAATCAACCCTCATTGGCTTGATCAAAGAATCTACGATCCAATTAGAGGAATGGTGACAATTGACGGGAGAGATCTGAGGTCGTACCACCTCAAGGCCTTAAGGAAGCACATGGCATTGGTCAGTCAGGAACCCACTCTGTTCGACAGCACAGTTCGAGAGAACATTGTCTGCGGAATATCGCACGAGATGAGTGAAACAGAAGTCGTTGAGGCTGCCCGGGCTGCAAACGCTCACGAATTCATAATGGCATTGGAAGACGGATGCCACACACGGTGCGGGGACAGAGGAGTCCAACTCTCTGGAGGGCAAAAGCAGAGAGTCGCCATAGCGAGAGCCATAAATGGTCGGACGAACCACGCTAATGGGGGCGCATAGGTTTGAGTACCATACGTACAAGCGTGCGACATGATCGCCGAGCTAAACAAAGGGAAGGTGGTGGAGAAGGGGAGCCACTCTTTCTTGTTGGCTAAGGGTCCGGCTGGTGCTTACTACTTGCTCGTGAACCTCTATAGCGCGCCGAGCGTCTCAGAAGGTATTGAATAATACCACGGGAAATGTCGTTAAGGTCTTAAGAGTATGACAATAACTCTTTGTTTCTCCTCAAAGGAGAGAACAGTGAGTTCAGGTTTCTTCTTTTCCTCGATCAAGTATGTTACTAGAGTCGGATTTCACTCTAGATTTATTTTGTGTCCTAAACCCCCCCATTTATCAATTCCAAGTGTCGTTCTCAATTCGGTCTGCACGTGAGATGAGTGTTAAAGCATCTCACATTATTTATTAACGGAATTTACATTGATTTTATATCACATTGCGTCTCTTCATCTGTTTACTTAGACTTTTTGAGTCAGACGATATAACATCTTTTATCCAGATCGAGATCGTGTCGTCACAAGAAATTATAATTGATCAGTAAAAATATCAAGCGCCTTCCTTGAAAACACTTGATGATGGATGGGGCATTTTGTCCCTGAGCGTCTCTAGTGGCGCACTGGCCCGTAGTGGAACCCAATCGCACTCGTGCATTGACTTGCCGCACAAGCTTTAAAGTTAACAAAGGCTACCAGTGTCACCTTTCGACCCGCGAACTTTCCACACAGTGCTGGCGCTTCCCTCTTCCACTATAAATATACATGCAACATACACGCTCATCCTCGTCAGTTAACAAGCATTATCAGAAGGCGAGGAAAAAAACTGGGTACGAGAGAGACGTGAGTGGAGCGATCTACACGAAGAAGATGGGGATCGCTCGGTCTGTCAGCTCCATTTTCAAGCATGCAGATGCTGTGGATGAGTGGCTGATGGCTCTGGGGTTGATCGGGGCAGTCGGCGACGGCATCTCCACGCCGTTTGTGCTGTTTCTGTCGAGCCGCCTCGTGAACGACATAGGCAGCGCGTCATCTCTGGACGAAGACCAATTCACTCGTGCCATCAACAAGGTAATGTTTTTGCACTGGGAATATGGGACTTGTAACGGTGAAATCAGTAATTACTCTTCCAAATTCGCTTAGTCAAGTGTCATCATTGCAAATAACGTGGATCTTCCTATTGGCAATGCTTCTTGTGGGTGATCAGAATGCATTATCTCTGGTCTACGTGGCTTGTGGAATATTCGTCGCCGCTTTTCTCGGTAAGCTTTTCATCTGTGGCAGTCTCGGCGATCACGATTGTTCTCGAAAAAAAAGCAATTACCAATGTCTTTTGTATCATCCCCACCATCCAATCAACCTACTCATTGTTTTTCATTAGACTGGATGAAGAAAGAAAAATTCGAAAGTATTCGGTTGCTTAGTTAAACTCATACGGTATATAAGTACGCCCCACCATCTCACCTCGATTAAGGTTTTATGTCCAATGTCTTTTGTATCAGAGGGATTTTGTTGGACGAGGACGGGAGAGAGGCAAGCCTCCAGGATGAGATCCACGTACGTGAAAGCACTGTTGAGGCAAGACGTGGGCTATTTTGACTTGAATGTCGCGAGCACATCCGAGGTCATCACAAGTGTCTCCAATGATACGCTCGTGATTCAAGATGCTCTTAGCGTTAAGGTAATAAGTTATCAGCCACGCCATAAAAGGGAAGTTAAAACAAGAGTTTGATCCGATATTTTGAGAGCAAAGAAGTCGCTTTAGTGGCGGATGCATAGATAAAAGAGGCAATGCATGACAAAATGTACGTGAATCGTATGGATTGTAGTAGAAAATTACCAAAATTTGGCACTAGGAACCTAGTGGTCTGGAGGCCCTTTCGGTCCATCGCGACTGTCCTAAGAAAAGGAAAGGGATGATCGAGTGATAAAATTTCATTTAGATATAACGATGACATTAGTAAAGCAATTTTTCCTGTGAATATTTTCAGGTGCCAAACTTTGTAATGAACACATCCACATTCATTGGGAGCTACCTAGCAGCATTCCTGCTTCAGTGGAGACTAGCCCTTGTGGGCTTTCCCTTTGTGGTGCTCCTCGTAATCCCTGGCTTAATCTATGGGAGGACTCTAACGGGACTGGCAAGAAGAGTTGGGGAAGAGTACAACAAGGCAGGCACGATTGCAGAACAAGCCATATCCTCCATCAGAACAGTTTATGCCTTTGTGGGTGAGAGCAAGACCATGAGTGATTTCTCTGGAGCACTTGAAGGGTCTGTCAAACTGGGGTTGAAACAGGGCTTGGCCAAAGGCCTGGCCATTGGCAGCAATGGGGTTGTGTTTGGGATTTGGGCGTTC
Organism: Melaleuca alternifolia; assembly: GCA_019926035.1. NCBI lineage: Eukaryota > Viridiplantae > Streptophyta > Magnoliopsida > Myrtales > Myrtaceae > Melaleuca > Melaleuca alternifolia. Next base: position 428,979 of record JAGKPW010002416.1, on the reverse strand, counting down.
ATGGCTTACTATGGTAGCAGAATGGTTATGTACCACAGCGCCAAAGGTGGTGCTGTTTATGCCGCCGGAGCTGGCTTAGCGGTCGGAGGATTGTAAGTAACGAGTATCTTCACTTTCTGTTTTTTTCCAAGAAACGTCTCAGATTGATGAGAAAACAGTCGTTTCTTTTTCTATGTTTGCTTTACAAGAAGTATGGTGTATGGTGGTGTCTCGGGTCTATAATGGATGCACTTCTAGTTATGAATAACTCACTAGTGCCCTTTAACAAACAGAGCATTTGGCACTGGTTTATCAAATTTGAAGTACCTTGCCGAAGCAATCTCTGCAGCGGAACGTATCATGGAGGTGATTGATCGGGTCCCCAAGATTGATACCAACAACTTGAAAGGGAAGATTGTGAATCAAGTTTCTGGTGAAATCGAATTCAAGCACGTGGAGTTCGCATATCCGTCGCGGCCCAACAACATCATCTTCAAAGACTTTTGCTTGACGATACCAGCAGGAAAGTCAGTTGCTCTTGTGGGTGGCAGTGGGTCAGGAAAATCTACCGTCATCTCCTTGTTGCAAAGGTTTTATGATCCTTCCAACGGAGAAATCCTTCTGGATGGAGTTCCCATTGATAAGTTGCAGCTTAAGTGGCTAAGGTCACAGATGGGCTTGGTAAGCCAAGAGCCAACATTATTTGCCACCACCATAAAGGAGAACATCCTCTTTGGCAAGGAAGATGCCACAATGGAAGAGGTAGTTGAAGCAGCCAAAGCTTCCAATGCACATAATTTCATCTCTCAAATGCCCCAGGGATATGATACGCAGGTGCATCTTATTGGGGTTTTCTGTTGGCTTTTTATAAGTTCATTTGGACGTATTAAATTACTACGTTTCTTTGTGGTGACATTTGAGTTACGATCATCTGCGTAAAATATATGTTGATAGGTTGGTGAAAGAGGTATTCAAATGTCTGGAGGACAGAAGCAGAGAATTGCCATTGCGAGAGCTATAATCAAATCCCCTCGAATTCTCCTCCTTGATGAGGCAACTAGTGCTTTGGACTTGGAATCGGAGAGGATCGTTCAAGAAGCCCTTGAAAAAGTTGCAGTTGGGCGAACCACTATCATCATCGCCCATCGGCTATCCACCATCCAAAATGCTTATGTCATTGCCGTCGTCCAAAATGGCCAGGTGATGGAAATTGGGTCGCATCAAGAGTTGATCCAAAACAAAGAAGGCATGTACTCTTCCCTCGTGCATCTTCAACAAATGGAGAGCAAGAAAACTCAAGACGAAGCTCAGGTCATATCCACTAGATCGCCATTTTCTCCTAAGATCGAGTTTACAAGCAATCCTAGTGCCTCCATCTTTGGCTCAGCCAACATTGCGGAATCAACTAAAGAATCAACAGAGGAAGGGAACACAAGAGAAAGCCAAACATTTCGAACTTCATTGCTTCGAAGATTGTTAGCTTTTTGCCGCCCAGAATGGAAACAAGTAGCCATGGCATGTGTTAGTGCTGTTTTGGGCGGTGCTATTCAACCGATGTTCGCGTTCTTCATGGGGTCGATGATATCAGTGTTCTTCCTAACAGATCACGATGAGATTAAGGAGAAAACAAGGACGTACACATTGTGCTTCACGGGGTTCTTTGTGTTCTCGATACTGATCAACATGTCTCAACACTACAATTTTGCCTATGTCGGGGAGTATCTGACTAAGAGGATCCGTGAAATGATGTTAGCAAAGATTCTCACTTTTGAGGTCGGTTGGTTCGATCAAGACAAGAACTCGAGCGGTGCTGTTTGCTCTAGACTTGCCAAAGACGCCAATGTGGTATGTCGCACAATCTGAGCTGTTTTTACTCTGTGGAAAGCTGAATGAGAATTATTACCATTTAAATATGCTCTGTTCAATATGATTGTTGTAAGCAGACTGGTTCTCGATATGTTTTGCAGGTGAGATCCTTAGTAGGTGACCAAATGTCTCTCCTGGTACAAGCCATCTCGGCTGTAACCATAGCCTGCATAATGGGACTAGTGATTGCTTGGAGGCTTGCCATCGTCGTGATAGCCGTCGAGCCACTCATCATTATTTGCTTTTATGGAAGAAAAACCCTTCTCAAGGGCGTGTCACAGAAGGCCATTGAAGCACAAAATGAGTGCAGTAAGTTAGCTGCTGAAGCAGTGTCCAATCACAGAATCATTACTGCCTTTTCTTCCCAAGAAAGAATCCTGAAAATGCTGAGAGAGGCCCAAGAAGGGCCACGGAGAGAGAACGAGAGGCAGTCATGGTTTGCTGGGGTCGGGCTTGGTGCATCCCAGAGCCTTGCCAAATGTATATTGGCTTTCGACTTTTGGTATGGTGGGAAGTTGGTTTCGCAGGGCTACGTCACATACAAAGAGGTTTTCGAGACTTTCATGATTTTGATCTCCACTGGGAAGGTCATCGCCGATGCCGGAAGCATGACCACTGACATCGCCAGTGGCTCGGATGCCATGAAGTCTGTGTTCGCCATCTTGGACCGTGAAACGAACATTGAGCCCACCGACCCGCGAGGCCTCAGACCTGAAAAGATATCAGGCCATGTGGAAGTTCGTGATGTGGACTTTGCCTATCCAGCTAGGCCCGACGCGATGATCCTAAAGGGCTTCTCCCTCGATATCGAGGCGGGGAAGTCGACGGCCTTGGTAGGTCAAAGCGGGTCTGGGAAATCGACCATCATTGGCCTGATCGAGAGATTTTATGATCCACTTCGTGGGACGATCAAGATCGACAACCGAGAAATAAGATCATACCATCTCCAATCTCTAAGACAGCACATCGCCCTGGTCAGCCAGGAGGCAGCACTGTTTGCCGGCAGTGTGAAGGAGAACATCATCTATGGAGTTTCCCATGCAGTCGACGAGACGGAGATCATTGAAGCCGCTAGTGCGGCAAACGCCCACTGCTTCATCTCAGGGCTAAAGGAAGGATATGACACCTGGTGCGGCAACAGGGGCGTGCAATTCTCCGGCGGCCAGAAGCAACGCATCGCTATAGCTCGGGCCATTCTGAAGAACCCAATTGTGTTGCTGCTCGATGAGGCGACGAGTGCACTCGATGGGAAATCGGAAAGGATGGTGCAAGATGCACTGGAGGGCTTGATGGTGGGCAGGACTAGTGTGGTGGTGGCTCATAGGTTGAGCACCATCCACAACTGTGATGCGATTGCAGTGTTGGAGAAGGGTCAATTGGTGGAGAAAGGGACTCACTCTTCCTTGTTGGCCAAGGGGCCTGGAGGAGCTTACTACTCTCTAGCCAGCTTGCAAATGTCGTAACATTGCTGTGTGACCACTTGAAAATTTGTCCGCGATGTTGATTATATTCTCTTTTTTTATGAAAGAACTTGCTGTAATCATATAAAGTATGGAGCCTGATGCTTTTATCTTATTGTTCTCTTAATGTAACGCATCGTTTGGGGTCTGTAGCAGGCTTTAGTCCTCCCGTTTGTCTTCATTGTCAGTAAAATTATCTATCTATCGGAATGCATTTTAGTGAATCAAGTCAAATTTATAATGATAAACAGTAGGATCTGCTCTAGATTCCACAAAAGTAAAATCCAAGTTCACTCAGAATTTTCAATGTTATTACTAATTCTGTCCTGGTATTGAATAATGCTTAAAACCAGGGGGGGGATATCATGGGAAATGTCGTTAAGGTCTTAAGAGTGATAATAACTCTTTGTTTCTATTCAAAGGAGAGAACAGGAGTTCAGGTTTCTTCTTTTTCTCAATGTAATTCCATGAAGAGAATGGTTTCATCATGGCACAGTGTTCTTCACTTGCTCTTCATGATCCGTGTTGAAGATTAGACGGGAATAACTTCATTCTTATCTTTTGTCCATAAAGTTGTAAAGGACGGATTAAGAAATGCGTCAACTGGGTACCGATCCAGCTTCCGTTGCAGTTTCTGGTAGGCTTGCCCGATTTCTCATGAGCTAGATTACCAGAAATGGTTCCACCTTGTCGACACCCAGAATTGCCCAAGTCGATGACTGTAGACATGGACTGAACAAGACCGAGCAAGACTGAAATTGACCTTTTTTTTTTGGTGGGGGGGGGGGGGGGGTCTGCAAATTCAGACAATCGGCAAGGTGACAGGAAGTTGCCGACCGGTACTATAAAACCAAGTTTCGAGTTGGTGAGTGAAATCTGATTCAGCCGACAGGAGGGATCGAAGTTAAGAAGCAAAAATCGACGATATAAAGAACGAAGCACATGTTCTAGACATGAGGCCAACCACTTCGGCTTAACAGGATCAGCAATTCATAGAGTTTGTGAATTTCGAAAGCCAGTAATGACGATGGCCAAGAAACGTCAATTCTCGCAACCATCAGAAAAAGAAGATACGAAGTATGGATGGAACCTTCGACGCGGGGCAAATAATAAGACCATGATCAGCTGATTTCTTGATAATCATTAGGATAAATATGTCACAAGAATACAAGTCCAGGTATATCGTGTAATAAAAATGTTTTGAATAAATGTGTCATAGTGAGCATGATTTACGATATTTTATGATTTTTTTTCCAATTTACACTATCTTTATCTTCGAAATAATGTGACCCAATTTGCATATTAGGGTTTGGAGTGGGGTTAATTGGAATTTCTTCGCCGGGCTAAAAGTAAACCCCACTCGTTCTGGCCAAACAGGAACCCAACCTATAACAGTAGGGAGAGGGGAATCTTCTCTGGAGGGTAGATATAAGTTTGTGTTAACTAATTAAGTCTTAATCCCCTGCACTAATTAACTTCAACTTGGATTTCAATTATGTCACAATTTTATTTTGGTGTCCGCTTCTTGCCAAAACTTTTATTTATGTCTCACCATGGACACCCAAATTTGACCCAGGGAGAGTTTTTGTCCAGTGATGCCATTAAAGACCCGATATGTCATTCTACAAATACTCCGCAATGTATTAACGTGGAAAGATCACACATTATCGGAGAGCTTTCCTCATCTTCGGATGTCGCCCGTCGTGAGTTTGAGCTTCTTCTTCTTCTTTTTTTCTCAATGTTCGGCCATGCTCGGTTCGGTGGACCGCACGTTCATGCCTCGATTGCCCAGCGTATCGAGCGATAGTCTTGTGATTCGGGACGTCTCAAGAGAGAAGCTCCCCAATTCAGCATTCCAATCTCCATTTCGTCGTGTTCCATTTGAAATTTTCAATTCCCAGTATATCAGCCAAGCGATTCTAAATTGAAACTGGAGATCCCTGATTTTCTTGTCAACGCGTCGCCGTTCGCCAACCGCAACACAGTGGCATTCGCAATCTTGTGGGAGACTGGCGAAATTTGGGTACTTCTTCGAAATAATGTGACCCTCTAATGTCCGTAGCAGGGTTAGGAATAATGGGGTACATTCGAATTCATTCCGCAGCCGTGACCCCACCATGTTTTGGCCAAACAAGACCTAATTTATAGTATGATGATTGCATGCCGTGACCCTTCGATTGTGATTGGTCCTAACTTATTCTTTTGTTTCAAGCCTCCAATTGGCGATCATTCCAACCACCAACGACAGAATTTTATATTATTATGCTTTGGACCGCAATAAGCATCTTTCGGATTCTGAATGAGACCGCCCCAGTAAATGCCTCCGGACAGATTACATACAACCCTAAACATATATTTATCATAAACTATTTTTTGTGACACAAACAAACCTAAACATATATTTAACATATGCTCGTACGACGCATTTACCTCAAATTTTTTAGACAAGACATCTATCCAAAAAAAATTAATACCTAAAATATCGCACCAACACATATTTGGAGTTTTTGATATCACAGAAAAGGGTTTGGGATAAATAGGCCACACTGTACAAATTTATGGTAAATATATCACATGAATATAAATTTGAGATTTTTGATGTTGTAAAGATAAAATTCGAGATAAATGTATCTTAATGGGCGTGCTTCTACTCAATATTTTTTCAAGGCCATGCAATTTCCGGTGTTGAAATTAGACTAACTTTCGGGAACCTCATCCACTAATTCTAGGGCCGGGTGACGTGGGCCCCCAGGATTAGGCCATACATACACGTGTCAACTGCAAATACAGAACGCAAAAACGATGACAAAAATTAAGATTTGTCAAGAAGAAGAAGAGTATATTAGAGCCGTGGTCCATGCGCCAATCAAGCGAATTAAAGAATTAAAGCCGTATACGCTGGGAATGAAGAAAAAGAAAGGAAAGGGACTCGATTAAGCGTCACTGATGACGCCCGATCACCTTACGGCGGAAGTCAACTCTTATCTCCCTTGACCTGTGCCTGTCCCCCGCAAACCTTGCGACTTTCTATAACATGATGATGATGATCACTACATCAACCCTGTGCTTTTGTTTTCTGGGTGCTGCATTATTTTATCGCCCGATCAGGGTATCGGACAGTAAATAATCGGCAATACCATGTTCGTGCGTCGCGTCGCCTCTGTTTATTGCTTAAGATAAGTCGAGAATCAAAATATATCCTTAATTTTTCCATCTGGTCCGAAATTGTTCCGTTCGACATGTTTCATTCTAGGTTGGTTTTTCAGGATAAAACATTGAAGGTCGTTCTTAGGACACTCGTTGGTTTCCCTCAATGACATGCTTTGAAGAGCTAAGTTCTTCTATTAGATGAGTTCGACGGGGTCCCAGGCGTAGTATGTGTATCAAAGAAGACATATAGGGACCGCGCTTATTCAGCATCAGATGATTATGCTTTTTCTGGCGACTCTTACTTCTTATTTTAGTCTTCTGAATTCGTCTCTTTTGTTGTTTTTGAAGGATCTCAACCACTTAACTGCCGAAAAATGACATTTGTTGGCAAGCATTAATAATTTTTTGTCCCGAATCTTAAGATCAGTTGACTTTGGAAGCTGTCAGGACACCAATTGATACAGTTGACCAATCTTCCATCTCCCCGAGCAGGCTATAAATAATGGTTGCTCTTGGCCAAGAGGAGACACCACCGGCCCCTTTAGCTCCTGTCCTCATCTCATCTCTCGCTGTCTTTCTAGGAGGAAGTGACGAGCAAAGCAACATTTAAAGTCGATCTATCAATAGACAGACGTAACCGTTGGAGAATCTTTCCGTTGGCTGTTCCTTGAAGAAACTCGCGAAAACAAAAAATGGGAGATGAGAGACAGAGCAGTGCGGCGGAGGAGAAGAAGATGAAGAAGAAGAAGTGGTGGTCGTCAATGGGCTCCATTTTCATGCATGCGGATGGAGTGGACAAGTGCTTGATGGGTCTCGGCTTCTTCGGAACCATCGGCGATGGCTTCTCTACTCCCCTTGTGCTCTTCGTCACTAGTCAGCTCATGAACGACATTGGCTCTGCGTCTTCTCTGGATCCCGCAACGTTTCGTCACAACATGAACAAGGTACGCACAACCATCTCTCCCTAAGCTGAGGACTAGGCATTAGCGATCTCTTTCCCTCACTCTGGATTGTGTTTCTGCAGAATGCCCTGGTTCTCTTGTACATCGCCTGTGGACTGCTGTTTGTTTGTTTTCTAGGTGGGTCACCGTTTCTCTTGTTCCCCTTTTGGGGGGTTTTCTAATTATCTTCGCAAGAGTCGGCAATTGGAATAAAGTTGAGATTTTGTGAGTACTGGTAAATACTTTCCCCGACATTTATTATGCGCCCGCCATTCTTGTGAGTGTTCTAGGTTGGAAATGCTTGTAGGACTTGCCTAACACTTCCTGACCGTGATGGTGATGATGATTTTATTCAGAAGGGTATTGTTGGACCAGGACTGGGGAGAGGCAAGCGGCAAGAATGAGAGCCAGATACTTGAGAGCCGTGCTCAGGCAAGACGTAACCTACTTTGATATGCACGTGACGAACACGTCCGATATCGTCACTAGTGTATCCAGCGATAGTCTTGTGATTCAGGACGTCCTAAGCGAGAAGGTGCCCAGTTCAGAATCTTAATCTCTCTGTTGTTTTATTTTTCAATTATGGCTTTTGATTCCCGTTGTATTAGCTAAGTTTGACTAAAATGAAATTGCAGGTCCCTAATTTCCTTGTCAACGTATCACAGTTTGTCGGGAGCTACATAGCGGCATTCGTAATGTTGTGGAGACTGGCAATAGTTGGGTTTCCCTTTGTTGTGTTTCTCATCATTCCAGGCATCATATACGGGAGGACTCTGATAATAATCGCAAGAAAGATAAGGGAAGAGTATAGCAAGGCCGGTACGATTGCAGAACAGGCAGTTTCTTCCATCAGAACAGTCTATGCCTTTATCGGTGAGAGCAAAACGCTTTCTGAGTTTTCTAAAGCTCTCGAAGGATCCGTGAAGTTGGGGCTGAGGCAGGGCTTGGCGAAAGGCTTGGCGATCGGAAGCAACAGTATTGTGTTCGCCATTTGGTCTTTCATGGCGTATTACGGTAGTAGAATGGTCATGTACCATGATTACAAAGGTGGAACGGCTTATGTCGTCGGCACGGCCGTTACTTTTGGTGGACTGTAAGTAGTGTCCAGCTTTCTTGTGAAGTTCTGATTCTAACTCGCATTCTTGCTGATGATACGTTCAGGAAAAGTAGTCCTGTGCCTGAGCTGCTTTAAGATTCAGGAATCGCATTGTTCTAGAAGCAACTGACCCTGATTTGTTTGGTCTCATCTTGTATGTTATAAGGGCATTCGGTTCTGCTTTATCCAACCTCAAGTACTTCTCGGAAGCGTGTTCGGCAGGTGAGCGTATAGAGCAGGTGTTAAAGAGAGTGCCCCCGATTGATCCAGAGAACATGGAGGGCGAGACCATACCGAATTTGGAAGGAAACATCGAATTTAGGCACGTGGAGTTTGCATATCCATCGAGACCTGAGAATATCATATTCAGAGACTTCTCTCTCCCGATCCCGTCAGGAAAGACTCTAGCTTTGGTTGGCGGCAGTGGCTCTGGAAAATCCACGGTGATATCGCTCCTTCAGAGGTTCTATGACCCACTCAACGGAGCAATACTCCTCGATGGGATCGCCACTGATAAGCTGCAAATTAAATGGCTTAGATCGCAAATGGGACTAGTGAGCCAAGAGCCGACACTCTTTGCGACTAGCATAAAGGAGAATATACTCTTTGGCAAGGAGGATGCCGAGATGAAAGAGGTGATCGAAGCTGCCAAAGCTTCCAATGCTCATAACTTCATCAGTCAGTTGCCTCGGGGGTACGATACGCAGGTCCGGTCCTTCTCTTTCCTCAAATTGTACATATTCTCAATGCGTTAAGTGCCTGTTCACTCGAGTCCAATATCAATGACATACTGAAGGTTTTCGAAAGGAAGAACCTTGCATCTATGTATTGTACTGCATGAATCATGTGAAAGCGCATAATCTTACACTTGTCTCAGCAGGTAGGGGAAAGAGGCATCCAATTGTCAGGAGGGCAGAAGCAGAGAATAGCTATCGCGCGAGCAATAATCAAAGCACCCAGGATCCTCCTCCTAGATGAAGCAACGAGCGCATTAGACTCTGAATCGGAGAAAATTGTCCAAGACGCACTCGATCGAGCTTCCATTGGTCGCACGACAATTATCATTGCTCACCGGCTATCTACTATACGACATGCCAATAACATCGCCGTCATTCAGAACGGGCAAGTGATAGAGACGGGCAATCATGAAGAGCTCATCCAGAATGAAGACGGCCTCTACACCTCGTTGGTCAATCTTCAGAAATCAGAGAAACAGAAACCAACAGATCAAGTTGAGAAACCCGAGAACCAAATCACATCTTCCATATTAAGCATCGATGGATATAGTACTAGTAGCCGCCATAGCCTATCTAAGGTAAGTCGCTCCAGCTCAGCGAGGTCGATGGAGGCCATTGGTTCGGATGATGAAAAGGTCCCCATTCCATCTTTCCGAAGATTGATAGCTTTGAACACACCGGAGTGGAAACAAGCGATCCTGGGGTGCATCAGCGCGATCTTGTTTGGCGCAGTTCAACCGGTGTATGCTTTTGCCATGGGCTCAATGATCTCGGTTTATTTTTTGCAAGACCACGACGAGATTAAAGCAAAGATAAGAATTTATGCATTCAGCTTTCTGGGTTTGGCTGTGTTCTCGCTCGCGGTCAATGTGAGCCAGCATTACAATTTCGCTTTGATGGGGGAGTACTTGACTAAGAGGATCCGAGAGAAGATGCTCTCCAAAATCCTGACTTTCGAAGTCGGATGGTTTGATCAAGATCAGAACTCCAGCGGTTCGGTTTGCTCTAGACTCGCCAATGATGCCAATGTGGTAAATACTAATCCTTAACACTTCGCTCATTCTAGTCCTGTGGATCTCGAACATGTTGCGTTGACAATCACATCCAGGGGAATGGCCTCGTATTAATTAATAGCTAATGCTGCTTCGACACTCCTTTGCAGGTGAGATCTTTGGTGGGGGACCGAATGGCTCTTATCGTTCAGTCATGCTCGGCTGTAATAATTGCTTTCACCATGGGTCTAATCATCGCCTGGAGACTCGCCCTCGTAATTATTGCTGCGCAACCCCTTGTAATAGTTTCCTTCTACATGAGAAAGATGCTACTAAAGAACATGTCTCAGAAGGCCATCAAGGCTCAAGACGAAAGTAGCAAGCTCGCGGCGGACGCGGTCTCCAATCACCGAACTATCACTTCATTCTCTTCCCACGAGCGCATCCTCAAAATGCTTGCAAAAGCCCAGGAAGCCCCGGAACGAGAAAGCATCCGGCAGTCATGGTATGCTGGTATTGGACTAGCCGCCTCGCAATTCTTTACAAAGAGCGTTTGGGCTTTAGATTTCTGGTACGGAGGCAAGTTGATTTCTCGTGGGCAAATCACATCAAAGGCGCTCTTTGAGACGTTCATGATCTTGATAAGCACAGGCAAAGTGATTGCAGATGCCGGAAGCATGACCACAGACCTCGCCAAGGGCTCGGACATGGTCGGGTCCGTGTTCGCCATATTGGACCGGCAGACCAGAATAGAACCTGAAGACACGGAAGGTTACCAACCAAGAAAAATAACAGGCCATGTAGAGTTTTGCAGAGTAGATTTTGCATATCCAGAAAGGCCAGATGTCATCATCTTAAAGGACTTCTCGTTCAAAATTGAAGCAGGGAAATCGACAGCATTAGTCGGACAGAGTGGATCCGGAAAATCGACCCTCATTTGCTTGATCGAAAGATTTTACGATCCAATCAGAGGCACGGTGAAAATCGACGGACGAGATATGAGGTCATACCACCTCCGGGCCTTGAGGAAGCACATCGCATTGGTTAGTCAGGAACCAACTCTATTCGCGGGCACAATAAGAGAGAACATTGTCTACGGAATATCGCAGGAGATGAACGAGACGGAAATCATCGAGGCTGCACGGGCTGCAAACGCTCACGACTTCATTGTGGCATTAAAGGACGGATACGACACGTGGTGCGGGGACAAAGGAGTCCAGCTCTCCGGAGGGCAAAAGCAGAGAGTCGCCATAGCGAGAGCCATACTGCGAAACCCAACGCTGTTGTTACTCGACGAGGCGACCAGCGCGCTCGACAGCCAGTCGGAGAAGGTGGTGCAGAACGCACTGGAGCGCTTAATGGTTGGACGGACCACAATAGTGGTGGCGCATAGGTTGAGCACCATACAAGGGTGCGATGTGATCGCTGTGCTAGACAAAGGGAAGGTGGTGGAGAAGGGGAGCCACTCTTCCTTGTTGGCCAAGGGTCCAACCGGAGCTTACTACTCGCTCGTGAACCTCCAGAGCGCGCCGAGCACGTCCGAACGTGTCGAATGATGTGCAGTGCGAATCTGTTTAAGGAGATGCTGTCAAGGCACCAAGAGTATGATAATAGCTCTTTCTCTTCTTTTCAAAAGTGAGAACAGAAGGACAGGTTTATGCTTGTGTACTGTAATTACGTGGATAGAGCTTCATTATGATACAGTGGCTTTCAGTTGCTCCAAATGTTCACTATTGAAGATTTGATGGGAATAACTTTATTTTTGCCTTTTGTCCATAAAGTTGTGAAAGACAGATTCAGAAAAGAATCCACTAATCCCACAGTAACAGTTGCTGAGAACAACACTTAATGAGACACATTATTAAGGATGAATAACCCAAACAATGTGCAGGCCGGTGCAAAACTTATAGCCACTCATGAGTAATAACCAGAAAATGTCCGCTAAATCACTTTTGTTGGGTGATTCACATGAGAGTTCGAAACTAAAATTAGTTGATAATTTCATCCAAAAAAGTTATTAGATCACTCAATTGAAGTGTGGAATTTCTAAAAGTAATTGGTAATTTAAGTCATTATCATAAATTGCACATGAAAGTTCATAAACAATAGAAAAGTTGGCGAATTATGAAAAACCAATAGACAAGTAACTCAAAAAAGAGTTGATAACCCAACACCTATGGTAGTTTAATGGAGAAAAGTTGACGAGTCGAACTAATTTAGTTTGGTAAATTTCCCAAAAAAAGTTAATAAATGTAAAATAATTGTAATCAAGGTAACATAAACTTAGTAATTCAATGAAAATTTTGCTAAATTTTAAAAAAAATATTTATAATTAAATCGGTAGTCGAAGCTAATTTATATTTTAATCTAACAAAAATTCATAAGCCAATCTAGATGAGGTTGATAATTTCATATACAAGTTAGTAAATTCCAAGCATTATTCATTATGCAAATAAAAGTTGATAGGTTGATAAACAGAAATTGTTGGACAAAAAAATTTGATAATTTGCTATTATCAGGAAATTAAAAATGGTATTTTCATAATAATAAAAGTTATTGCTCATTTATTTCTACCAACAACTTTTTAACATTTACCGACACTTTTTAAAATTTACCAAAAAAATGGGATATTAATTCATTAATTTATTGGGAGTGCGAAAAATATAAATGAATTGGTGGAGTGGAGTGGAGGATGCGCCCTGTGTTATTCTTCTTCTTCATTGCCATATAAATGACCTCCAATTAGGACATGGAATTGCAGACAAATTAGACAAGTGCGGACCGTTTCTCAAGTCAATGGTCTGGTCTGCCCATCAGTTTTTAGGAGCATTACTAATACTAACTGACTAAACACCCGAACATAGGGGCGAGCTAAGGGTTCGATTCAATCTTGTTCCGATTCAAGGCCGGTTTCAGGGAGAACCGATCTGATTCTTGGTTCGATTCCCTTATTTATGGCCAATTACTAGGTCGACTCGGGAACTAGATCTGTGAAAGTAGAATGAGCTTGGAATTGGTGTTTTAAGGGGAGAAAACAAATTTACATGCATGTGAAGAATCACACCATGGTCTTCACCATAAAAAAAAATAAAGTAACTCTTTGACTAACATATGGTTTTGTAATGAAATGATGCAGCATGATATATTATTATAAAGATTTGATTTATTCTAAATAGGTTCTCGATAGAATCGGGGTTCACAAGGCCACGGGAACCAATCACCCCTACCCGAGCACTAGTATTTCCCGAAAACCCTACTAGATTAGCCAGTTCAACTGGGCGAGATTAAGCTTCTAATAAGGTTTGTTAAGTCGACATGCCACGCGCTAATCCATTTCTTAGAACCCTTACATCTGAAAAAAGGAATCCTTGCTGCTCAGTATTGGACTCATCCCTCAGCTGGGGAAATACAAGGAGGCATCTAGAATCATACTTGACTTTCATTTATTGACCTCGATATTTGCAAGACGAATTTGTCCATATTTGAAGGCCAAGTCATCGGATGGATTCCCAAAAGTCAAATATTGCGTATTGAAACTTTTACAATTAAAGGCACAAGTCGATTCCGAACGGTGAACATTTTCTCCAAATTCAGACTATTGTGATGCGTTCAGTAATATTTCTGTTTTTTCAGCAATAATGTTTTTCTTCTATTTATACTCAAACATGCTTGTTAACTGATATTTTCAAAATAGAAAAAAAATAAATGTACGTTTAGGATAAATCTATTTTTTCAATATACTTTTTTCAATCTTTTCGAAGTTTTCCTTTTTTTTCCTTCTTCCTTCTCTAGCCACTAGCCTTCGACAATATTTGGCTAGAGGAAGGAACAAAAAAAGAAAAGAACTTGTTTCAAAAAATTATTCACGATAGAAAATAAGGAAATATTTTTATTTCTTATTTATATTTCAAATATAATCCACTTCATGATCTAATCACGAAAGCATATTGAATCGATCCACTTTTGTTATCCGAATAATATGAATTGAACGAGGATCTCTCCCGAGTTAGATAATTAACAGCACTCTGTAAATTGGGGAGAACACCGATTTGCGACATGGTTAAGGTCGATAAGAACCTCAAAAATCGAACTGCCTACCTAATCCAGTATGGTCAAGATCAAACGATTTGATATAATCAAAGAGTAGGGCAAAAGGCCAAAAAACAAACCAAGATAAAATAATGTTTTGTCAAGAGGAGTGATGGACACGGGCTCCGCGTCTGAAGCCCACGGGAAACGAAACTAATGCGGCTTATTAACATCTCTGAAAATTTTCAATTTTTTTTTATTGTTGGGGGCGTTTTCGGTTTTTCACACCACCTTATACGACCAGCTCGAAGCATTCTCTCGTCTCATGTTCCACTGTTTCGCAGCGTTTTTCTTCTTTTCTCCTCGATGCATTTCGGCAGTGTAACGAGGATTTCTTCCACGTCCGGATTCCACTTGTTCTCTCTCGCTAATGCCCTCCAATATATAAGCTCGCGCTCCTCCCAAAAATTCATCCTTTTCTTCGCTTTGGCTCGCTCTCGCTCTTTCTGGGTGTCTCTCCCAATCCTTCCCTCCCGTCTTGTATTAGTAATTGTTGCGTTTTGAAAGGTTGAGAGTCGGGAGACGGGTTGCTCACTGTTGTTTTCCTCTTGTTCCCTGATAAAGCGATCAAAGCCTAGTGCTTTTGTTCTTTGTTTCTTGTTTTTGGTTTTCCTTTCTTTGTTCTGTGCCGGAGATCTGCTAGTTCCTTGGTGTTGTATATATTGCAATAAGCAACTGAGGAACTATACAGTAAGTTTATCAAGAGATTTTGTGGTTTGGGTCTTGCCGCTTTTGTAATTATGCTGTTATGTATTTGGTGTGAAGAGCAGGTTTTTTCTTGTGTTTTTTTTTTTCCCTTTATTAGGAATGAAGAGAATAAGGGATGATGTGTACCCTGAGACTCCATTTAAACGGTCCTTTGGTTCTTCGAAGGGGGAATTGTAAGTTTCTAATCTTGCGCTCTCTTGATCTCGCTGGTTATGTTGCCTTTATGTGTTTGCGGGAGATTTTGGCTATGGGTTGGTTTGATTGATGAAAATGAGCTAGCTTGATCATAGTACTCACGGATGGTCTCTTGTTCTCCTGTAAATAGCTTCTTTTTTTTTGTCACTGTTGCTGCTCAAGGTTGATCTTGGGATATTGTAAACGTAAGTTTTAGATTTTTTTTTCGTTTCTGGGTGAAATTATATTGAGGGTAGTTTACTATGTGGGAGGGATCAATTGTTGACATATAATTTGGGTGGGACTTGCTGAAGTTTTCTGGAGAATGAGCTCTGACAATGGCTTCTGCTTGGACAAAAGGGATTTCTGCGTACAAGAATCTAGATCAGCAAGCGCTTGGGCGCAGAGCTTAAAGAAACCCAAAAACAAGTGAAGTAACGTCACGATTCATTGAGGAGAAAAATAATCATGCCAAGATTGTTGCTTAAGATCAGATTTTCCTCGCTTTGTTATCATCCCTAATGCTTTTGCAGTGGATCCAATTGATGCTTATTCTGGGCTCTAGCCATCTTATACAAAATAATTGCAGTCTGCTGTACTGGGCGGGTTTATTTTCTTGTAAACTATTCAGATCTGAAAATATAACAAATTCTATTTGCTTTTGCTTGCTCAAGGTATTGCGTATAACTTTCCGAAATTATGTTTATTAATATCAGAGTATGTTAGACTTAACATTGAATAAGGCACCAATCTTAGTTTCCTTTTGTATTTATTTATGCTGATGTAGAGTATGTATTGTGGGTACCTTTTGAGTGTGAAGGTATGGGCAAACCCAAGTTCATGCAGTCGGAGTGGGAGGCGGAGGAGAAAGAGTGGGAGGGGTTAGTGTTTCTCAGAAATTGACAACAGATGACGCCTTAACATATCTCAAGGAAGTCAAAGACATGTTTCAAGATCAACGGGAGAAGTATGACATGTTCTTGGAGGTCATGAAAGATTTCAAGGCTCAAAGGTAGTGTCAACAGCCCTAGCAGATGTTTGAGTACCGAGAACTAATGAGCAAAAGTTTGATGCGTTTGTCCACATTTGCAGAACTGATACTGTAGGTGTCATAGCTAGAGTAAAGGAACTGTTCAAGGGGCACAACAATTTAATTTTGGGCTTCAATACATTCTTGCCGAAAGGGTATGAAATAACTTTGGATGAAGATGAAGCTCCTACTAAGAGGACAGTTGAGTTTGAGGAAGCTATTTTTTTTGTAAACAAGATAAAGGTAATGTAATGGCTCATTTCTTGTTTAATTCAGTGTGTGCATCGGACCCTAATTTGTTTTTGTTAAACCGCAGAAACGTTTCCAAAATGATGAACATGTTTATAAATCATTTCTAGAGATTTTGAATATGTACCGGAAGGAGCACAAGGATATAAATGAGGTCTACAGTGAGGTTAGCTTGTTACATGTGGAATTTTTTATATTTGGGGCTTTTATTTTTGGTGTTTTCTTTTCATCAAACTTTCCCTATCTTTTCTTTTACTTGTCTCCGTCATCTACTTTAGGTAGCTTCTCTTTTTGGGGACCATCCAGACTTGCTGGAGGAATTCACAAGATTTTTACCCGATACTTCCACAACATCTTTGGCACATAATATCCCATATAGTCAGAATTCACTACAGCAGTATAATGACCGGAATGTGGCCACACCTGCAATGCGGCAAATGCATGGTGACAAGGTAGTTACTTGATCTTATTGACG
Source organism: Melaleuca alternifolia (assembly GCA_019926035.1). NCBI lineage: Eukaryota > Viridiplantae > Streptophyta > Magnoliopsida > Myrtales > Myrtaceae > Melaleuca > Melaleuca alternifolia. Next base: position 412,033 of record JAGKPW010002416.1, on the reverse strand, counting down.
ATTCTCATTTTTATCTTTTTGGGGAATATGAGGACAAAGATTTAATTCTTACCTTTTTGTCAGCAATGCCATCGTCGAGATAGGATTATTGCTTCAGATGCTGATCGTGATCTTAGTGTTGATCGTCCTGATGTGGAAGATGAGAAATCTATGACAAAAGTACAGAGAGACCAGAAAAGGCGTCTTGAGAGGGATAACCGAGATAGGATAAGTCGTGAACAGGATGATAGAGAGTCTGGACATGATAATAAGGATCTCCACTTGCAGAGGTCTTCTGACAAAAGGAAACCTGCCAGGAAAGTTGAAGGGTTTGGAATGAATGCGAATGTCCCATTTGCTGATGACAAAAATGCCTTGAAGAGTGAGTCCATCACAAAACTAGATGGTCTACTATATGTCCACTCTAAGTATCTGCATTTTTTCTAGTCCAATTCCATATATGGCATTTTGGGTAGATCTTATGTTTGTGTATGCATGTACAAAACATTTGCAAATACATGCAGATAGTTTTTTGTCTTCAGTTCTGAATGCCTGACTGCAAAGTATTAATCCAACTAATGAAAAATCCATTATCGGATTTGCAATCATCAGTTACTGATCTGCTTCTGTGGTAATACTGATCTGCTTCTGTTTGTGCTCTCTTCTTGCCTCTTTGCATTGTATTTTCACCATGAGCTGTTGGTTTGTCATGTTGGCACTACGTCGTAGGAGTATTATATAGTATTATAGCTAGGCATGTCATCGTTTATACTTTTGTATAATTCAATATGCTCGTCATATTTAGGAAATTGCTCTTTGACATAAGTAATGGAATATATGCCTATGATTAAATTGGAATTTGTTGAACTATTATTTTAGTTTTGTGACTTAAAATTTTGCTTGCTATAGCAGTTTTTCATCATTATTCATTTACATATGCGGTTCTTAAATATTGTGCAGGCATGTACAACGAAGGGTTTATTTTCTGTGAAAAGGTTAAGGAGCGATTGGGCAGCTCAGATGATTACCAGGCATTTCTGAAGTGTCTCCACATGTATAGCAATGGAATAATTAAAAGATTTGACTTGCAAAATTTGGTAGGCTGTCTAAGCAGCTCCTGCACTCTTTAATTGTATGATTGCTGGTTTCATTAAACTATCCATATATTTGATGGATCAAGCCATCTCACTCTGCTTAAGGATGTCAGCTGACTGTATTGATGAACTAATCCATCTTTAGTACCTTTATCTTTTGAAACAGAAAAATCTTCCTTATAATCCACGCAGATTTTTTTTGTGATAATCTTTCTGAAGCTATTAGCTCCTCGATTGAACTGTTGAACTGTTTATTGCCTTTTGCTAGTTCACTTCCTAGATGGACTTCAAACTTTGGCCCTGCTAGTATTTTATGTATCCAAAACGTTTGCTTTTAGATACTGACCTTGGGAAAATAATTTTTCTTGAGATATCTTTTGAAGACTCATAGGTAGTTAAAATTTTTAACATGGTGGGCAAAAGCCTTTCAGAGGACCCTTTTGCGTCTTTTAAGTTAGAGCCCAATGAGAGTCACTGTTGTCTTCATCACTTCCATTTGACTGAAATGTAATCATATATCATCTTTTGTGTTTTGGTACAAATAATTTCAGGTGACTGATTTGCTGGGAAAGTTTCCAGATCTCATGGATGAGTTTAATGATTTTCTGGAACGCTGTGAAAACATCGGTATTGACTGAGATATTGTTCATAAGTTGGCTGGTTTATTCTTTTCTCACTTATGTTAGATGTCTTAATGACTGATGTCCTTGCAGATGGCTTTCTGGCTGGTGTCATGAGTAAGAGTAAGTAAAACTACCCTTTCATACCTTCTGCCCGAAGTCAGTCTTCAAAATACTTCTTTGTCTTTTCTGAGTGATTTCCCTTTAATTTTCCTACATATATTGGTGTGAGGTGGTCCAATGGCCATTTTCAATTGCTACACTATGGAATCGTATGAAATATTTTTCTTCGTCGACAAATATGTGATATAGCTATTTTGTCACTTTTAGAGTCGCTCTCCTGCGATAATCGTGTACCCAGATCAGTGAAGTCAGAGGATAAAGATAGAGAACAGAAGCGTGAACCTGAAGGAACAAAGGACAAGGAAAGACATAAAGAGAAGTACATGTGGAAATCCATTCAAGAACTTGACCTCTCTGATTGTCAACGTTGTACTGCGAGCTACCGTCTTCTACCAGACGATGTAAGTGTTTTGTTAGTTTGCCTTTGGCTGCATTGATGGTGAGGGTTGCTTGTTCATTATTCATATGGCTTTTATTGCCAGCAATGACCTTTTGCCTTTTTTAATCGATATGGAGATTTGTAGATTTGTATGGAATGTTGTTTTTCATTGCGCATCTATGGCTTTTCCTGATACATTGACACTCTTTGGAAATATCTATTTTGGTTTTTTGAGAAGCTTGGTAGTTGTTGCTTATTCTGCATTTTCCTGGGCTTTCAGCCTTAAGAGCAAGGAGTATAATTCATAATAAGACCTTAGGAAGTACTAGAATGAAAATGGATTTCATTTTGGAATAGTGGATGAAGATTAGTTCTCATTTAACATGTTATATCTAATTTTCTTCAACATGTGAAAGAACAACCTCGTGCTTCTTGATTTTTGGTTTCTGGGAGTCCTTTACTTTTGTGCGTGCATCAGGTTGTATTTTTCTCATGTTCTCGGAGAGGTTATAGAAAGGGACTGGTTTCCTAGCAAATAATTTTCTGTTTAAAAAGTCTTTCCATGTAGAACTTCTGTTTACTACCAATAAGAGAGTAATGTTTTCTGTGGGATATTTGATCCTTGTTGTACTGCTTTGCAGTATCCAATACCTTATGCAAGCCAAAAATCGGAGCTCGGTGCACAAGTACTGAATGATCACTGGGTGTCAGTCACGTCAGGTAGCGAGGATTACTCTTTCAAACATATGCGAAGGAATCAGTATGAGGAGAGCTTGTTCAGATGTGAAGATGATAGGTAGAGCATTTATAGTTGTGGTTAAGCTTATTTTAGCATGTTGGACTAGTCAAGGAAATGTTTATTTGGCATGTGCGTCAGCATGCGTTTGTTTTACCCATTTCTTAGAGATTATAGTATGGCTAATAAATGCTTCATTTCACTGTGCATCTATCATGCTTTTAAAGGGTTGTGGTTTCTTGCTGACTCTTTGCCACTTAATGTAGATTTGAACTCGACATGCTACTGGAATCTGTAAGCTCAACTTCTAAGCGTGCAGAGGAGCTTCTGAATAACATCAGCGAGAACATTCACAATATGGAGACTCCTATCCATGTTGAGAATCATTTTACTGGTCTGTAGCTAGGTGTAAACTGTTCGTTGAATTTCTTATTTTAGTGCCTCCTACCCGAGGTTTATCTGCGCAACTGAATCACATCAAGTCTCATATATTGCAGCTCTTAACTTAAGATGCATTGAACGTTTATATGGTGACCACGGCCTGGATGTTTTGGAGATCCTTCGGAAAAATCCAGCTCTTGCATTGCCTGTTATACTGATTCGCCTTAAACAGAAGCAGGAGGAGTGGACAAAGTGTCGTTCAGATTTTAACAAGGTTTGGGCTGATATATATGCTAAAAACCACTACAAATCACTTGATCACCGCAGCTTCTACTTCAAGCAGCAGGATTCAAAGAACTTGAGTACAAAATGTAAGCTTAATTGATTCTGCAGTAATTCTGATGGGAGCATTAGATGTATTTCTCATCAAATAGATGTCTCTTTGATTTATTGTTCCTATCCCTTTTGACACCATTAGCGGGTTTTTGGTGACACGTCTTTTTCTTTGAAAACTATTTAGGGTATGTGGGTCTTCTTGTGTGTTTGCCTCTTTATTCATGCTTATTCTCTTGCCCTAGTGATGTATACAACTTTGATGTGCAGGTTTGGTTGCTGAGATCAGAGAGATGAAAGAGAAGAGGCAAAAGGAGGATGATAGCATTCTCGCCATTGCAGCTGCGAATAGGCAGCCCATTGTTCCCCATTTTGAATATTTATTCTCTGATGTTAGCATTCATGAAGACTTGCACAAACTTGTTAAGTACTCATGTGAAGAGGTTTGCTCCACCAAAGAACAGTTAAATAAAGTTATGCGGCTATGGACTACATTTCTGGAGCCAATGCTGAGTATTCCTTGTAGGTCCCACAAGAAAGGGGGTGCTGAAGTTGTTGGCAAAACCATTTCTGTTGCTAGAATTGTCACTCCATCGAAGGGAGTTGAAATTAATGGAAGTACAGATGCTGACGATACTAAAGCAGATCTAAAGCATCCAAAGCCTGTGGACAGTAGGACAGAGAATATTTCATCCGGGTTGGCAAGCACTTCCAGGACAAACCTGCCAAATGGAAACATGTCAACCAAAGAGAATAGTTGCCTAGATCCAGAGCATGCCCATGGGGATGATTCTAGTCAGTACTCCCATTTTCCGGGGAAGGAACTGAAGAATGCAGATGTCAGTGACGAAATGTCTAGGTTGAAGATAGAAGCTGGGTCTGGCGAACCAGCCACTGACAGCGCGAAGCTTGCTACTTCAGAAAACTGTATTGGACGAGTTAAAACGCAATCAATGTCAGGTCTGAGAGATGGATTAATGACATTGCTGGACCTAACCGTTAACCGATAGTAATGCCTCAATAATGATTTTTTTTATTTTATTTTAGGGGGTGGTGTGCCACCATGTAATCCAAGCAATGGTGCCATTGAGGATCAAAAAGCTGATGTTCTTCCCTTAGTGGAGGTATGAACTACTGTCCTTTCAGGCATTTCATGGTGTAATCCCAGTGTTAAGAGTTAAATGCATCGACTCTTTAGACTATATGCCCTGATGAATCATATTTCTTTTCTTTTAAGTGCCTATTTATAGCTAATTTGGTGCTTCAGGCTGGTACTGCTGCAAAAGTTGCTGGGAGTGGATTCCTTGAGGAATGCCCAAAAGCCAACAGATACGTCGGAGATTCTTTTGGGTCCCCAAAAATTGAAAAAGAAGAAGGTGAATTATCTCCAGTTGCTGACTATGAGGAAGACAACTCTGCTGCCAATAGAGATGGTGAAGCGAAGGCTCTGCCTAAGCAGGCGAATTGCCATGCAGATCACAAAGAGAACCACTCTGTTGGTGGGGAACAGGCATGTCACCGGGATGGTAGGAGAGAAGATCATGCAGATGAGGAAGATAGTGAAGATGTTTCTGAAACAGGTGATGTGTCGGGTAGCAATTCTGCAGGTGATGAGTGCTCTCATGAAGAGAATGAAGAGGAGGAAGATGTGGATTGTGAGGATGATGGGAAGGCTGAGAGTGAGGATGAGCCAGAGGGTACATCTGATGCACCTCGCAATGGAGACTCTGCTTCGTTGCCACTGTCAGAACGTTTCCTGTCTTCAGTGAAACCCCTTTCAAAGCGTGTGCAGGCTGTTCTACCATCAGAGAGGACGAGTTCCCAGATTTTCTACGGAAATGATGATTTCTATGTGCTTTTTAGGCTTCATCAAGTAAGGCTGTTCTAACTTTGGTTCTGCAGTTTGTTTATTTTCCTTTTCAGCTGCTAAATCCATCGAACATCCTTGGAAAATCAGATTCTCTACGAAAGAATTTTATCAGCAAAGACGAACTCAATAAACACTGATAGACGCAGAATTTCAGAGGATATCGCTTCGACAGATCCATATGCCAGGTTTAGTAGTAATTACCTCTTGAATTATTATCAGAGTAGGTAGGTTCTCCTTCCATCATAGTTATTGCACTTTGCAGGTTTATGGGTGTCTTGTACAACCTGCTTGATGGGACCATTGATAACGCAAAATTTGAGGACGAATGCAGAGATATAATTGGAAATCAGTCTTATGTGCTCTTTACATTGGACAAGTTGATATATAAGCTCGTGAAGCAGGTCAGCTGACTCGTAGTTACATATTGACATCTTCTTTCTTTTCAACATTGAGTTCACTCTTCAAAGTTTTTGGAAGTATTTTCAATAGAATTCTTTCTTACAGCTTCAACTAGTTGCTTCTGATGATATGGACAATAAGCTGCTTCAATTGTACGATTATGAGAAATCACGGAAAAGTGCAAGGTTTGTTGATCCAGTGTATTATGAGAATGCTCGTATCTTCCTCCATGATGAGAACATATACAGAATGGAATTTGTAAGTTTAGACTTCTGGGGATGACATTGTTTTCACACAACTTGTCTGGCGAACTTTCTGTTTCTTCTGTCCCCTTCTTGGTATACATTAATTTTTCTGTTCCTTTTGCAGTCATTTGCTATTCCCTCTTTGTCCATTCAGCTGATGGACAATCCAAATGAAAAACCGGAAGTGTTTGCGGTTTGCATAGATCCTAATTTTGCTGCTTATCTGCACAATGATTATCTGATAGCCTCTCCTATCAGAAAGGAGCCACATGACCTATTTCTTTCAAGGTCGGTATAACTCTTAAAACTTACAAATTTAGAACTCCCTAGAAGAGGATAGAACTCCCATTGCTCTGGTTGTCAATGTTGTTCTAGACTGTTGTTTCATTTACTATTTAGGCACAGCAAAAGCAGAGAAGTATTTGACTAAGAATGTGATATGGTTGAGGTGGAGACTTGTGCGGCTGTTCTCTGTGTTTCTCTACTCTTTTGTGTAAGAGCACGGTAGTTTGATATTTTACCCATGTTTGTGTTATTCAATTCGCAACATATTCTCTCGATTTTTCAAGTGCATCCCATCAGCACATCATGCCCCTTGTCACATGCGAATGGAAATCTATGCCTTCTAGCATTTAACTTACCGTTGATATACACAGGAACAAACGTAAATATGCTGGCCTGGACGAAAATTCTGCATTCTGTATGGCCTTCGAGGGCGTTCAAGTGGTTAATGGTCTGGAATGCAAAGTGGCTTGCAACTCATCAAAGGTTCTGGTTACTTCATCTCTCTAGGATGTAATGTGTGGCTGTCTTTGGTTGATATTTATCTAAACCCAAAAAAGGTCTTCGTTTATGAAGCACTTTTAGTTGTAATTTCTGCTGTGTTTAAGGAATAAGTCGTGCTTGGTCTTTATTTTGTCTACTTAGAATTATTCATGTGTAAATTACTCAGCCTTCTCATAAAAAAAGCGGTCATATCTTTTGCTGGTGCATTTCTGGGCTCACTTCTGCTTTACTTACTTTAACAATCGATGATGATCATGATGAAACAGAGTTCTTCTTGATCATGTGCTTTTTAAAGAATATTATCTCGTTTAGATAATAAAGAGTGGAAAAGTGCAGATTCTACCTTAACAAGCTTAAAGATCTTTTTCGTCCCTTGTTTCGATCACTTTCTGATATTGCAAGTGTTTAATGACAGACCTCATATGTCCTGGACACTGAAGATTTCCTTTTCCGGTGGAGAAGGAGAAGGAAAAGCTCGCCTGGGGTTCAGTCTTCCTCTCATGACCAAGGAAAGGTACAAAGGTTCAACAGATTTTTATTGACAAAGTAGAAGCACAAATGTTACAGCAGAAGCTAGTAAAAGATGGCGAAAGATTAGTATATCGGGAACCTCGATCAATTCTGTGCATGGCGCCGTCTCCTCTTTCTATCAACAAAATCATTCGAGGAAAGCCTCAGTAGAGTTGACTTCGTCGTGGGAAGAAGAGAACACTGATGCGAGGTCTGTGGTGGGTTTCCTATGGGCACTACAGTCTAGATGACATCCTTGGGGTTATCTCATCACTTGCCCCCATCTCCTAATCAGAACCGTGAGCTGGAAATGGCTCACTTTCTCTTGTCTGGCGTCGCTCGGCAATCTATCGCAGCTGTGTATATAGTGTTGGATGTTACATGGTCGAAATGTAGCATATCATGACTATGTCTGAGTAGGAGCTGCTCTGCCGTTGGCTGATAACTCGCGTTGCAAAAGCTGACTAACTATTGAGTAAAAGTGGGCAACTTTCTGTAATCACATACTGAACTTTGGATTGACCATGGTAATAAAATTTTATGTAGTCTTTTTCTATCCTTGGCATGATGGTTTCGCCTTCGATATTTCGGCCCGATTTTCTTTAGTTTGCACTGGCGTAGGATGTTACATGTTCTTTCTACAGAAATATATCTGATTTCTGTTTGGGCTTCATTCAATCTCTCTTCGCAACTCCATGAATTCAGTTGCAGGAATGAAGAGTTGCCCGGGTTCGTCACGTAACGGCAGCCGTTATTAGTGACGAGTGGGGACAAATTTGCAATAAATCTTCTTTGACGATCCTAATGGACTGATCTTCTAGCATACATCTGTCTTTGTTGATGGGACAGAAAAATGAGTTGATACCTTCAAAAAATTAAAGATTGGTAGAATTATATACTCCATTTACCTCAAACTTATTCGGATTTTTTGTGACATAAGATTAAATCAGACTAGATGTGGCACGAGCATATCAATTTAGGACTTTTTGTAGCATGACAATTTTCAACGGAGGTGCTAATTTATAATTTTTTACGTTATCAAGGGAAGTTAAAACCATCTCGTGCGGCGAGATACTTAATTATTCCAAAAAATGTTTTCAATTTCGCGAGAAGTCCGCCTTATATTTTATTACACCTTTTAATCTCTCATTTGTTTACTTGATTCACTTCTTTCAAGCATTCTTCAAAAAGAGAACGGATCCAATAGGGACGAGGCATGACCTTATTAATCCCATTTCATCACCCCTAATAGATAGAACGGAACAAGGGGCCCCCGATTGGACTGACTTTGGATAATAAGAAGGCGAGCCGATTTGCTTCGATCATGGGAAAAGCCCAATCAGCCGCCGACTCGATGCAGGTCACAGTGATTTACACCTCGATTTTTACTTTCTGACGCTTTCTCTACGTAAGTTGAAACTATTTTCTGAATGACTATAATATATTGAGCCAAATCTTTTTCATATGAAACCTGTTTGAGCAGTCAAGAAAGATGTGAATAAGGGTGGAAATGGGGGGAACTTCTGTGATCATACATTAACCATTGCGACTTGTGATGGTAACAAGACTTCATTTAGTTTTTCCCCCACTCTTTTGTACCTTTTGGCCTTCGATTTTGCTCTTGATTTTCATTTCACTCTGCTGGTATACAAAATATTCTTGCTCCCATTTTGTGTTTTTTATATGGGGGACATGATATGGCTGGGGATTCCTAAAGAAACAAATCTGGAGGTTGAAGCCTCTGTTTGGTTAGTTAATGGTGGCCGAAATGAAAGGCTTGTTATACACAGAGATTCCAGACATGGATGAGATCATTTTCTTTCCAGAATCTTTCTTTATACTTAGAGGTTCTCGAAAGAATCGTGCGTACTGGCATTAGCACCGGGAAAATTGAAAATCGCAGAAACTGGCTTTGAAATGATATTTCTGAGCAGCAACGTAACATGGTTGATCATTCAAGGTTACCATTTAGACAATAGTACGCGAGAACTCGAAAGTCATCCGATTTGGCGGTTTGGTTTCTCCTGGAAGATCTAACTAGTTTGAAAGAGTCCGTGTTTTTAAGCCTTTCGTTTCGAACAATCTTGTGCGCGAGAGTTCTGGAAATGCCAATTGCGCAACCGGTAGGAACAGAGTGGACTTTCAACTCGCATCGGTCGTCGGTTTGGCGTTTATCAACGGACGAGAAGATGATTGTCAAGTGGCTCACGCGGAGGTGGTCAAAAAGGGTAAGCCTCGGGACGTTGACGATGCGTCCATGAACGACCAATCTGCACCTTCCGCGAGAGAGAAAGCTGTTGCCTTTCTTCGCAGGACGTAAAGAAAGAAACAAGGGCAAAAGAGAAACTGTACTGTTGCATCACGTGGAAGTTCAGTAAATGTCGAAACACAGAGACAGAGAGAGAGAGATGCATGAAATGAAGTTTATTTCTTTTTCATCGATAGTCTTGCTTCGGGTTATATTTCGTTAATCCAATATGACATTCTAGCTATGAGATTAGCTCTTTAAGCAAATGCGTCACGGTAGGCGGATGGGCAAACTCGTGACGATTTACGTATTTGTTCAAAGTCGTACGCATGATGTGTTGAATGGGTACAACCCCCAACGAGAGCAATACGTCGACGCAGGTAGCGTGCGTCATAAGGAATAGAGGTTCGACGTTTCATCAGGCGATGCGCATGGACTCATCATCTCCCACACCACATCTCGCCGAATAATTTGTCCTCCTGTCCTGTGGACTTTACCCTTGATGAGGACATCAAAGTGTATCAAGGAGGAGGGGTTAGGGACCCGTTGTTTTATCCGCCAGGCCCGATCACTCGAGCGAGAGCAAAGGAATTCAAACGAATTGTCGGCATTATAATTCAAGATATTTGGAATAGACGACTTGAACATTTCGAAACTCATTGGTGCAATATGATTACTTTTGATCTAGCAAATTTCGAAGGAGTTTCAAGTTGATGAACTCCGAATTAGCTCAAATTTGATTGGATGCTTGGAAACGGGCTGTTGATCAATACTCACTACTTTAGTAGTGAATGATGACGTTTTGTTAGCGATTTGAAGTCATTTAGATGGACTTTTAGGCATTTTTGGACGAATTTATATTAATTAGGGTTATTTTGTAATTTGGGAGAAGATCACCAGAAGTGTCAAAAGTTGTGTACGGCACACACTTTGGTGCCAAAAGTTCCAAATCGCTCATTTCAGTGCCAATTTCGGAAAAACCAGAACTTTTAAGTGTCAACTCCGGTATACCTGCCGGAAATCCGACGTGGCCTATTGTTTATTAATTTTCAAGTCCAATGTGGCTCGCCGGAGGCACAGTCAGCATATACATATCAAAACGACGTAGTATAGTCGATTTTTCCAAAAATAATAACCATAAATCAAAAAATAAAAAAAGATAAGAAAATAGAATAAAATAGAGGGGGGAGGGCCGGCGAGGCAGAGGGCGGCGAAGCCCTCGCCGGTGGCCGGCCAAGGCTCGCCGCTCTCTAGTCGGCCAGGGCGAGGCCTGCACGAGGCCAGCCTCACCCAGATCTGGGCGAGGGCGAGGCTAGTTCCCGGCCAGGGCGAGGCTGGCAGGGGCCTCCCCTGCCCCCGTCGACCTCGCTACGAGGCAGGCAAGGCCCAGGCGAGGCTGGCCTCGCCCCCGTCGGCTTCTTCCGAGGCAGGGGAGGCTTGCGCAAGGCTGGCCTCACCTAGATCTGGGCGAGGGCGAGGCCAGCCCCGCCTATATCTGGGCGAGGCAGCCTCGCCCAGACTCGCCCTCGCCGGCCAAAGGGCAGCGAGCCCTGGCCGGCCGCCCTCTACCTCGCCGGCCCTCCCATCTCTATTTTTTTTTCTATTTTCTTATCTTTTTTGATTTAGGGTTATTATTTTTGGGAAAGTCGACTATACTACATCGTTTTGATGTGTACATGCTGACTGTGTCTTCGGTGAGCCACATTGGACTTGAAAATTAATAAACAATAGGCCACGTCGGATTTCCGGCAGATATACCGGAGTTGGCACTTAAAAGTTCTGGTTTTTCCGAAATTGGCACTGAAATGAGCGATTTGGAACTTTTGTCACCAAAGTGTATCGTACACAACTTTTGGCACTTTCGGTAATCTTCTCCCTTTGTAATTTTAATCCTAGTAGGATTAGGATTACGTATTATTATTATTTCATAATTGTAATCCTAGTAGGATTAGGATTTTTCATTTATTTTTATTATTTTTGTAATTATAATTCTAATAGGACTAGGATTAGGGATAACACCCTATATAAGGTTGCTTATAGGTTTGTAAGAGACAGGCATAATTTTTATATAGAAATGTTTTTCTTCTTTAACTTCTTTTGAGGACTATATCTTATCAAGAGAGAGAGAGAGAGAGATGCATGAAATGAAGTTAATTTCTTTTTCATCGATAGTCCTGCTTCGGGTTATATTTCGTTAATCCAATATGACATTCTAGCTATGAGATTAGCTCTTTAAGCAAATGCGTCACGGTAGGCGGATGGGCAAACTCGTGACGATTTACGTATTCGTTCGAAGTCGTACGCATGATGTGTTGAATGGGTACAACCCCCAACGAGAGCAATACGTCGACGCAGGTAGCGTGTGTCGTAAGGAATAGAGGTTCGACGTTTCATCAGGCGATGCGCATGGACTCATCATCTCCCACACCACATCTCGCCGAATAATTTGTCCTCCTGTCCTGTGGACTTTACCCTTGATGAGGACATCAAAGTGTATCAAGGAGGAGGGGTTAGGGACCCGTTGTTTTATCCGCCAGGCCCGATCACTCGAGCGAGAGCAAAGGAATTCAAACGAATTGTCGGCATTATAATTCAAGATATTTGGAATAGACGACTTGAACATTTCGAAACTCATTGGTGCAATATGATTACTTTTGATCTAGCAAATTTCGAAGGAGTTTCAAGTTGATGAGCTCCGAATTAGCTCAAATTTGATTGGATGCTTGGAAACGGGCTGTTGATCAATACACACTACTTTAGTAGTGAACGATGACGTTTTGTTAGCGATTTGAAGTCATTTAGATGGACTTTTAGGCTTTTTTTCCATTTTTGGACGAATTTATATTAATTAGGGTTATTTTGTAATTTTAATCCTAGTAGGATTAGGATTACGAATTATTATTATTTTGTAATGTAATCCTAGTAGAATTAGGATTAGGATTTTTCATTTATTTTTATTATTTTTGTAATTATAATTCTAATAGGACTAGGATTAGGGATAACACCCTACATAAGGTTGCTTATAGGTTTGTAAGAGACAGACATAATTTTCTACAGAAAGGTTTTATTTCTTTAACTTCTTTTGAGGACTAGATCTTATCAAGGTTTCCTTGTGACAATCGATTTCAACTTATCAAATAAGATTGTGAATTATCTTGTCCGTGGCGTTATAACGTGAATTGGTTGACACGGGCTTGTCAACAGGTCACATTCATACCAAGATTATTAATCACAGATTCGATTGGGGTTGAGGTTAGCAATTCGCAACACATAATTCTTTGTAGAATAATTACTTCCGCTTCAGATATGAAATTCTTTTCCTCCGTACCAGAAAAGCTCGACGTCTAAGGAAGGGGCGACATTGATTTTTCCCAGAAAAACGAAGAAGAAGAGGAGGCGAAAGACGGAGAGTAGGAAACGGCGGGAAATGGACGGCGCGTGGTCACGTGACCAGGGACGAAAGTGTCGGTGGCATCGCATGTGGTCAGGTCAGAATCACGTGCGCAGTCCTCGGTCTGAGCTTGGGACCTCGTGACGCGTCAAGACGGGAAACATTCAATGAAGGAGGGAGCGTGCGTAAAGACGAAGAAGGCTAAAGCGGATCGTCTGACTAGCTTTTTGCTAGTCAGGGAGATCCAATGGTGGAGGGGGGCTCTACATCCTGTACTTGAGGGGGCAGAAGACAAATGAAGGGTGGAGATGGGACATAGTCACCTGACTTGCGTCAGGTGATCTTTACCTCCGAATTCAACGTGCGGAATCGCGAGAGAGATAAAAATAAAAGGGAAATAATGTGATTCCAGACAGGAAGGGAGATCGGAGAATTCTCAAACGTGGGTGGGTGCCCTGTCCTGTCCCGCGTCGCGGGGCTGACTGAAAGCCGCGTCTCCTCACGTGCCGTCACGCGTTTTCCTGTCTTCCTTTGTCCGCGTCCCTTCTTTGCCCATCTATCTCTCTTGACCCTCCACCCCTTCCTTAGTCCTGCCGTTCTTATACCAATCGCGAAGTGCAGAGATCAAGAATTCCTTCGTTCTTTTAGTATCGTAGTTGTAGCAGAAGCTCGGCCGTCACAAATCCCAACACCATTTCCAGGAGCTCCTCTCTCTCGGTTTCGCCGTCTCGTGTTCTTGGGTTTCTTGCGGGGGCTCATGAGGTCCTTTCTCGCCGCGGCCATCTGCTTCTTCTTGCTCCGGTCGTGCGCGCACGCGATCCGCTTTCTCCCTGGCGAACTGAGCCGTGGTTCGGACGCGGCTGGAGGTGCGGGCTCGAGCTATGACGTGGGGCGTTTCAAGTACTTGGAGGCGCCGGAGTATCGGAACGGACCGGGGTGTCGGAAGCCGGGTGGAGATGGCGGCGCGCTCGTCCGCATAGCGATGACTCTTGATTTCGAGTACCTGAGGGGCACGGTAGCGGCGGTGCACTCCGTCCTGAGACACACTTCCTGCCCTGAGAACATCTTCTTCCACTTCGTTGCTTCAGCTTCCGCGGATCACGAAAGCTTAGCGGGAATCCTCCGGTCCGCGTTTCCTTCCCTCGGGTTCAAGATATACGGCTTCGACGACGGTTCGGTTCGTCACATGATATCCTCCTCGGTCCGTCAAGCCCTGCAGAACCCGCTGAACTACGCGAGGTCCTATTTGGCAGACCTTCTCGAGCCGTCCGTCGAGCGCGTGATATACTTGGACTCGGACGTCATTCTCGTCGACGACATCCTGAAACTATGGACCATCCCGCTAACTGGGTCGAGAGTGATTGGAGCGCCCGAGTATTGCCACGCCAACTTCACCAAGTACTTCTCCGATGAGTTCTGGTCGGACGCCGAGCTCTCCAAGGTCTTTGCAGGGAAAAGGCCGTGCTATTTCAATACGGGAGTGATGGTGATGGATTTGGTTAGGTGGAGAGAGGGCGGTTACAGGAGTCGGATTGAGGGATGGATGGAGATTCAGAGGGAGAGGCGGATCTACGAGCTGGGCTCGCTGCCGCCATTCTTGCTTGTGTTCGGCGGGGACGTCGAGGCGATCGATAGGAGGTGGAATCAACACGGATTGGGCGGAGACAATGTGGTGAACAGTTGCAGGAAACTCCATCCTGGCCCTGTGAGCCTATTGCATTGGAGTGGTAAAGGGAAGCCCTGGACAAGGCTTGATTTGAGGATGCCTTGTCCTGTGGACCTCTTGTGGATGCCTTACGATCTGCACAGCTCAAAGGATAGTTCTCTCACGGCACAACAATTATGACGAACATAGACTCTTGTGTTTGCTATGTTCGAATCAATTGACGAGATTCTTTCATTTTTATGTATATACAGAGACCTTGTAAAACTCGAGTAGGAAATATACACAGAAGAGGTTGTCCCCCATTGCGACGGGGGATGAACATTTTTGCTATTGCAACATCTGATCAACTTTTTCTCTTTTTCCTTATCCCTTTACATTTTGATGATTCTTTCGTTTCCAGAATGTTCTATGGACCAGAAATGCTTTTATTCTCTGATTCATTGTAAGACATTTTCTCAGATGGCCTAGTTCATGATTTTGACCGTCTTGTTTGATGGGACCACTCGTTCACATTCACAGGCAATAACCCTTCACAAAAATTCTGGCGTCTGTAATTGCGAATGGAGGCAAGAGAGCTTCCGTGCAGAATTAAGTGTCCGAAATCCTCCACATTGGCCGTTCCAGACAAATTTAACTGTCTAGTGTCGATAATAAACATCTCAAGCTCTAGAAGGAAAACGTTAACGGCTGATCTGGGTCATGACTTCTGTGAAGAAATACATCATTTAGGCACTAATCCAAGTCGAGGATAATAGTTTCTGTGAACTCAGTCAGCTCTGGTGAAAAATGATCAATAAGTCCAAATCAAGAACAAAGCACAGATTTAAAATCGATCGATTCATTCAGCAAATTCACACTCACATTAGTTCATTCAATTGTTCGGGCAATTACCCAGTCATGGATCTGGACAGCACATCAGCATCCTGCCGCAGAACTGGATGTTACAGAAATACATCCAGAATTAGATTTAAATGGGTTGGGAACGGCGTACTTTTGACTTTACAGTTGGAACATCGAGAATGCGATCCAACAAGAAGCCATATACGTCATCCTCTTCTAAAGGAACTGTCTAAAAGAGCCGAAACGAAAAATGAATCCTCAGACAAATGGTTAAACATCTGTATTCTTCTGTACTTGATCATCTTGTAAGAAACCAAGTGATCAGGACACCTGTGGTATCTCTGTATTCCCAGCAACTTCAGTGTACCACAACTTCCATGCCTCCATGTAATGTGCAAAGAGGTCCCTCAAAGCTGCAACAGCATCAATAAGAACCATCAGGCATGTTGTGCAGCTACCTTTTGTATAGATAAAAGACTAATATAGGATTGGCCGCCCTGTGAAAGACGAACCAGACCTTCATTTTGTGAGAAATCAGTTAAGTCTATCTGACGGAAGAGGTCAAAGGCAACAAAATAATTGCTCCTTGAAGCAGATTGACATATTAAGACTGCATCCATACAAGAAATCTCCTAGACACGGAAATCCAGAAACTTGAGGTGAAACAGTCGGATACCTTGATTATGATATTGAGGACGATGAGTAGATGCAAGTGTCTCCCAGTCATAATCCTGTTTCACGGGCTTTGGTGCAATATTTACTGCCCTGGGCAAACACACAGGAGCAAATGGACCATATACATAACCCCTCGAGCCACTATCTGAATGGCACTCTTGTTCACACCTTTCAAAGTTGTTTTCTGGATCTTGTTTGACAAGAGCCACCTTTTTTACTGGGTCACATGATTTCGTATTGCTTGAAGAATCACCCTTACTTCTCTTTATAGATTGATTCGTAATCTCAGTGCCAAACAGTCTCTTCCTATATTGATTCTGCTCTGAAGAATTAGCATTAGTATCCCCACATTTTTCTCTCCACCCTAGCCATCGAAATGCCGGTTTCCTAGTATCAGGGTGAGGTGTCTGCAAGTTAGCCATTAACCAAGCAACCGGTGGGTCAGAGAACACAGAGAAACAGCATTGACTTGAGTTTCATCTCACAGAGGCTCTCCAGTATTTACCTTCTCAATCAGATTCATGGATGAAAAAACATTGGCAATGTCATACAGTCGTCTGATCTTTGCTGCAAAATAGTGTTGAAAGTGTCAGCTACAAGTTCATTTCTCCTTGCTTAATTTAGTTAACATGTCAAGAATGGGATTGATTACTTCTCATAGCTGTTGAATTGTTATTATCACCTAGCAATGCCACAGCAGCAGTATCAAGAGATATCAAATCCACCTAGCATTGAGGAACAGCAAACGATGAATAAAACAGGGGATGATAGAAGACAGAAATAGGAGCCCCAAAAAGTACACTCACATTGGAACAAAGAAAAAGCTTCACAAAGTTCTGCGTAAGAAGGGCCAGTGATTTTTCTCTCCGATTTTCTGCAGAAAGAGGAGCAGGAGACCTCTCTTTCTTGTTGTCTGCACAAGCAATCATTCATTCCTTTGTAATTTCCCATAACAAATTCATAGAAGATCTACCTAATTCAGTGCCAGCTTAGTTGCGGTCTTAGATAACTAGCCGTCTAGGGTGACTTGAGTCTCAAGGTGATCAAATAGAAAAAGAATAACAAAAGTTAAAGAACTAAAATTACCAGATTTGGACGATGCTGAAGAGTTATCTTGCATCTCAAATTTGAGATCCAAACACCCTTCATTTTCAGCGTCGTTAAAAACCTAACCATTCAAAATATTTAGCATGAGTCATTTGAATGATGCGATAGCTTTCAAATTAACTCTCGAGAGCAAGACTGAATATAATCTAAGCTATATGCATAATGTCACGTGTTTACTTCACAAACTATCAAAAGGTAAAACGAGACACTAGCACTAACAATGTGCTTTTTAATTGGAAAGAATCAACCAGATAAAATATAAAATAAGACATCTGTACTGACGAGCAAGAACAAATCGTAGTCCTGGAGTTGATCGCATCCCACTTTTTTCTACTTTAGCTAGTAGAAGGACATGGAAAAATAAAAAAATGGAATGAACTCCAGCCGGGCAGTACCTTTGCCGAGTCCCCGCAATTTGAGTTATTGCAGTTCTCTCTCAAACCTTCTTCCTGACGACAGTAACCACATTAAAACCGTCAGTCTGATTTCTTAAAGGGTGAAATTACTATTGCAATATGTATTTAGGAGCTTTATTCACCTTAAGCTCCTGCAAGGCCTTGGGAATCGCTCTGAAACCTTTCCATGAATATTGGTTCTTCGCTTTCCTCGTCACCACCTATACAAATCAGAAACTCAATCAACTTCGGCAATGCAACGTAAGTGGCGGTGTATTGTTTCCTCAAATCCAATCTTAAAGCAGTTATAAGGTTCAAAATCTCACGCCAACGCTTTCCAATATGTTCACCACATCATAAATTCTCCTTCGCTCCACTCCTGCTCATTCAGAAGCAATTGCTTAGTCAGTACCAAATTAGTGCTTTACTTTTTATAAGCCACGGTGTATGAATGGAACATCTTAGTTGGTAAGAAGAAAAAATCAGGGTCTATCAGGAATTCGCCCGCGTCGCGAGGTCGTAGCTTGTAAAGAGAGGCAAGGAAGCAAGCAAGCACCTAGCTTGAGAGCAGCATCGTCGAGACCGATCACTTCAACGCCATCTCTATTGTACAGCCTCAGGAAACTGATCCAAAAACACCCCAGGCGGCAAAGAATGAGAAAACTAACCAAGACCCAGATCGAACCACCGGGAACGAGGGCGAGCCAGATGAAAAATGAAGAGGCTTTCGGGGGGAGGAACCTACTTGGAGCAGAGGACGCCAAGGGACTTGTCCTTGCGGCAGTACAAATGCTGCCTGGAGTCGAGCAACTCTCCGGACCCCAGCGACGCGTTCTCGTCGGCTTTGGCCAGCTCCATCGCCACGGCAGCTTCTCGCCACTCTTGCAAGAGACACACACCCCCTCTCTCTCCCTCTCTCTCTCTCTCTCTTTCTCCGCCCCTCCTGGTCGTCCGTGCTTCAGCTGGGTCAGCGCAAGCGATGGCGGAGCCGCTGCGGGATCAGAGATCACGGGGGGAAGAGAGAGAGAGAGAGAGAGAGGGTATAAAGAGAGGGAAGAAGAGGAGGGACCGTTGAGAGATAGAGAGAGAAGGAGGGAGGGAGGGAGGAGGGAGAGTTTTGGTTGGCAATGGCGGGTTTGAATTTTTGAAAGCTGGATCTGAGGAGAGGGGAGTCGAGGAAGAGGAGGAAAGGATTCGCTCCACTGCATGGCGCGGGGGGTTTGAATTGGGATTCGAAAGAGCGGTTTGTTTGGCGTTTTTACTCACCTACCCTCCCGCGTCGCGCCTCCGCGCCCTTCCGGGGGGGCATTTGGGTCGGGCGAGTCCGGTAATTTCGCAGCTTCTTTTCTTTCTAATCTGTTTCGAAGGGGCGCCTGCTTCGGAAAGGACCTGGCAAAACCAGGCTTAACCATTATATTAATCGGAGATCTCTTCTCCTAATTAAACTAATGATTTGTCTGGACTAACCTCTACTCCTGCTTTTTTCCGAAGACGCAAGGCGCGCGCGCAAAACCATTTGGATTAACTTGCCGTACCGTTTCACTCTCTCTCTCCTGTTCCCCCCCCCCCCTCTTTTTCTGTGAAAAATTAGCTAACTTTGCCATGCTGTCACAATGATTAGGGACAGAGTATGATTACGGGATAGAATCGAAAACCCAGAAATCAAACCGAAGAGACCGGTCCGGTTTTAAGATCTAGAGTATATGCAGAAAATTCCAAATGTTAAAAATTAAGGAACATGTTTCGATAACAGATAAATTTTAAGCTCCAACTGAAATCTGAAATAAGTTTTTTGGTATTTTCCTTGTTCAATATTTTCACGTGATCCTGCAGCATTACATGACGTCCAATGAGGAGTGTGTAATCTGAAATCATTAGTCTAAGCTCCCATTCCCGGCGATATCATCGATTGTGGGGATAGTGGGGATAGGATTATGGTTAAGATGAGGAAACATTCTCCTTCTCCTCCTGTTCTTTTTTACTGTCCTGCTCCAAATGATCTACACTCCCTTTTGAATCTCCAAACAAAAAACCCGTCTCTCGAGCAGTAGATGTTAAAATACACATATACCTGTCGAAACCAAGCTTTTTTCCATCTTCAGAAAGAAGGTGGACTTTCAGAGAATAAAACATTCATTCAAACAAAGGCAGCTTAAAAACAAACAAAAGCCAAAAATGAATCTTACTCGCGTGAAATCACCAATGCATCCGAAAGATTTACTATAATTCGTTAACAATTAGCGATTCTTTACAACAGATTCATCAAATTCCTGTGACTTAAAGCTAAAGCGAGAATTCACACAATCGCATTGCTTGTCTTAGTAATCTTCTCACATATTACCGTCTATACGGAGCAAAAACAAAGATCTTCCAAATAGTGCACCTTGAGGGGCTTTGAACTTCAAACATCTCCAAATGTTCACAAGATGATCTCGTCCTGCACACTCACGTTGAGGGTCTTATTCGGCAGAACGATGCTGTTGACGACTACGACTTCTTGTTCTACCACCACAGATTCCCCTGCATTGTTCAGCAAAATCCACGGATTAAATTGCAATGAGCACAGAATATTGGTCAATCACTTTCCACTATTCAAAATTAAGTACCGAGAATTGTGATTCCCAACTTTGAGTTGTAGTCTCCATCAGCCTAGACAAGCGGAAAGGGGTTGACCAATGACAGTTAGTAGCAATCGACAAAGGCCAACATTGTTATGGAAAGACTTTTAAGTGAACTAATTTTCACAAACTTTCATAGCCACAATCTCCGATGCACACAAGTCCTCAACTAATGTCACACTTTTCGCATGTGGAAGGACATGGGAATGAACAGGAAAACCGTAATCAAACTTGCCTGGACTCTTGACCATCTCCCAATAGATGATTTCCATCCGACAATGGAATTTATGACTACAGCATTGTCCTGGCAAAGCAATCTCCATTAATATTCTCATCTTCCTAAAATGATGTTACTCATATTTGATTGTCTTCCATACCTCTAATTCGACATTGTCCAAAATAATACAACTTATCAGCCTCACACCAGGTCCCACTCGAACGTTTGCTGAAATAGAGACGTTGGGACCAATCTGTCCGAAGGAGTAATGTCAAATCAAAAGATCCACAGGGAAAACAAAGCTAATGTAGATGGCCAAAGCAGAAATTATAATTCAGGCCCTGAAAGTATTTTAAGCATTTCGGATTCACCCTTCTAAATTAAACTACACGAATCACTTGATGGTGCTACTTCTTTCAAGAACTCGACTCGTCTAGAGGTTCAATTGAGCCTAGCACAATTGAGTCTCTGACTGTATTTTCTCTTCCTTTAAATCGAGGCATGCTATCCACAAGGTGATTTTGCCATAATTATCTACTGGAATGCCCAGAGAGGAAGCAAATCAATTTTACTGAACAACCATTGTTAACTCACCAGAACATTATGGATTCACGGTCACTGTAAACGTGTCTAGGATGTATGCAAACTAAAACTCTGTAATTTGAGTTCCGTCGCTTGATTTACATGGGAAAGAAGGCCTAGATTGACAGCAAATCCTAAATTGAGTAGAATAGCAATCAATGAATTTGATTGGTCCATGACCAGGGCAAATAACTTAAATGTTTTCCTCAAAGAAAGGATAGATCGATATCGCGGATGTAAATGGAACAACCTTCGCAGTTGGATGTACTTTGGCTGATGGGTGAATATAAACATCACCGATAACTGTGGCACTTCTAGTACCATCTCCATTAGCAAGAAGATGAGGAGAGGTGAGTCTGAACTGGGCCAGATACAAACCAGAGCATTTCAAAGATATCCTGCAAAGGGAGAGACATTGTAAGAGGATATAGATGAGGGCAAGCTGTAAATGGACCCCAATAGTTAGAAAAAGAGAAGCTAAAACATCACATCAAGTCACTTAACCCCGGTGTCTTGATCTGTTCCCAATAATCCATGGTCTCATATGTATAAAGCTGCTTCTTTCCAGCGAGAGGTGACAAAATATCCTGGTCCAATCTAACAAAGTCTGTAGGAATGTTGTTTCTGTTGAGAAAACTCAGAAGAATGAAAGAATAGCACCGTCAGCTCCATAATAAGAAATCCAAAATAAGGAAAAAACAATGTGACATACAACCTAAAGAAACAAATACGTGTGCACAGCTTTAATGAAATGTACGCAGTAACTTCCTCATTTTCTAAATGTTCTAACAAGACAATCCAGGTGCAGCACCAAAATTATAATTGAAAGAATGATATTTTTTTTACTATAAAAATCTTAAGCTAAAACAGAGAAACTTCGTCCAACTCAGCATTATTCAAGCACATTAATGGAGGGGGACAAGAACACACATGCACGCGCAAGACCCAGTTGTCATATATTCAATGTCTTTGGCCCGTAACCTTTCTTCTGTATATCTTCAATTTTATCTAAAACACAGTTTGCCAATTCCATGAGAAGTTAAACATTTGTTAACAAACACCCACATCCTGCAAAGATTTAAGACTAATAAAAGATATGACCTTAGAGTTTGTAACATTCTATGCAACCAGACAGACCCCAAGGTTTTTTTTTCACCTGTAACCAAGAACTGCGTAGTTGTCTATTGCATTGGTTATATTGCTTGGCAATTCCAATAAGAGATTACGCAGTTTTGCTCATCAAAAGGGAAAGAGGAGTAGTTATGTTCTAAATCTTTCAATTGACATCGACAACTACTCGTTTGAGTATAACAACAGATAAGTGCAATTCATGATACATAAAGTTCTTAAAAAAAAAATTCTGAGGATGAAAGTCACTAAGATTAACCTTGTAGATGTGAATAGATCAAGGCTTGATAATTTCCGCAGATTAGCTGTAACTTAGACCAAAAAATGTCAGCATGAAAGTGAGCTAGCCTGAATATTAATGCAATTCATTGACAAACCCAAATCACTAGAAGCATCTTATGCACATAGACTAACCTCTGTCTTCCCGGTCATTAGATACATCCTCAATTGCAGAAAAAATATATGGAGTAAAGATGTATACACCACAATTTATTAAATCACTGACCTGCAAAAAACAAAAACAAAAAAACTCAGATATGTTATTCAGTTAATCTAGCTGCAGTCTGAGAAAGTGAAATGCCGTGCAAACGTACAAAAGTTTCAGGTTTCTCCGTGTAATGCAACAGCTCATTCGTGACTGGATCAGAAACTAATGTACCAAACTCGTTAGCCGATTCAGCAGAAACCTGTCAGTGAAGAAAAATGAAGAGACGTGTCAGCAACTAGGAAGGCCTGAGGAATTATCAGCTTGGTGAAACCCAGACAAAAACTTTGCCACGAGGAACTCACCTTGACTACTAGCATTGTTCCCATCCCACTATATCTTTTATGGGCTTCTGCACGTGCAAACATTACATTGGGATAGTCACATTTGCTACATAAATTGCATCATCCTAAAGAGCTAACTAAACTTCAAGTGGATAACACCATTGCGACTTATAGGGAAAAAATTGAACCTACCAAGCATATCTGGAAGTGGAAAGTTGCAGCAGACATCACAGTTCAGTAGAAAGATATGAGACTGTAAAACAACAGGAGAAACGAAATTAGAAAATGCTTCATGTGAATGGCATATATCAGGCAATACAAGCTCGTAATTCCCATATGACACGACATCAAAGACAATAGGTGAATGAGAATAAGATCAAGGACCAAGTGAAGAATTTTACCGGGCTGTCTTCCATAATCAAATTCCTAAAATGATAGAGGCCACCAGCTGAACCATGAGGTTTATCCTCTTTCAAGTATCTGAAGAAGAGTCAATTATTGACACACACACACATAAAAACAGGCCTTTATAGCTTAATTCTATATGCAAGACACAATAAAGCATCAATCCAAACCAAAACAGGGGTCACCTCACTGGGACTTTCAGTTCATTTGATATGGAAGAGACGTACAGCGCAAACTCCTTCTCGTCATAAAACCCAATCAGGAAAATTTGAGCCAAGTTGGGGATCTGCGCAGCAAGAATCCAATTGTACACCACAACAACTCCACATTGATCAAGTCTCCATTTTCCCAAAATCTTATTACTAACACGCTCAGGTCCAATCATTTAAACGATTAGCACTTCCACTAGAAAAGTTCGAATCTTGAGATGTACCCTTTTGCAAGCAGACATGGGATGGTGAACCATGGGCTGCCCAGCCAAAGGGAAGAGTGGCTTCGGCGTGTTGAATGATAGAGGCCTAAACCTAGTGCCTGAAAAATCGAGAAGTCGTACCTCATAATCAAGCGAACAAGAACCGAGAACGGACTATCTTTCTTGCAAAATTAAAAGAGGAAAGTTGATTAAAAAAGAAAAAACCTTTGGTAGGTCCACCGACCATGATCACGGCGACCACCTTCTCCATCTCCCCCGAGTTCTCCATCTTCAAGGAACCCTACACCCAGTTGATCCCGGAGCTCCAAAGCTTCAAATTCCTGGCGAAGATCAGATTAGCACTACGATCGAATTCAAGAAGTTCGGCTCCCTAGCTTCTGTTGCTGGCAGAGGAACCAGACTAGACTAGCGTGACTTATTCAGGAAGCGGAGAGGGAATCCTTTTGGCATTTTGGCGGAATCTCAAGTCAAATCCTTTTCAGAGGAAAACAAAAAGAAGGCGGAAGGTCCGGTTGAGCGTAGCTTAACATAAAAGAGAACTGCATGCTTGGCCGGGATGAGAAGCTTCTCCTTTTCATGTTAGGGTTCCGGTTCACGGTCTTCTTTTTCTTGGGCCATCGTCTTACTGTTAATAGTCCATCATGGTCTTTCAATCTACCAACTTTGGTCCTTATAAATCCCATCGACTCAATTCTCTCAAGCTAACTCAATTAAATCACGCTCTTAGGATCATGCCATAGAAATAATCAAATTTCAATGAATCATTTTTTCATTTTTTCTCCTCTGGTCATTGAAGTTGTTGATCGATGTTACCTTGACGAATAGACCTGATTCGATTGAATACTTATTGTCAATTAAGATCTTGTTGATGATGGTTGCTCTGATGGGACTGTTCGACTTTGAGCTTGTATCTTGAATAATTTCATGCTTAATCAAGAGGTTCTGTAATCTTGAAATGTGAAAGTCGCATGTCCATGTAGCTAAGGTGAGTCATCTCGCACTAATTGCACCGTGGGAAAGCGCCTGATATTGCCAACAGGATCACGAAAACCATAGGCCAAGGCATTTTCTTTGCTCATGGCGCAAAGGAGAACGTATGCCGTCGACGCCATCTTGTTGAATAGCCCTTTTGGCAGCACCCTGCAGAATAGTAGGATGCGCGACTGCAGTCGGATCCCGCTGCGGCGGAGCCCTGGGAGGTGTCCTATTTCTTGCACGGCCACCATTTCTTAGGGTTTGTAAAAGAAAAGCGTCATCTGAATCTTAGGATTCAGCAAGGTAAATTTGAGCTTTGAGATGACCCCTGAGGTCTATCTTTCGTAGCCATCGATGTGATCAAAAGTACGTGGGACTTTTCGATACACTGGCTGCTGACAGTTGATCTATCAAATTGGCTTTACATTTGATATTCTCAATTCTGATTATAAGAATAGTTAAGGATCTTTTCACACGTGCTAAGTGAAAGCTAAGTCATACATACCCAAATAGAAGAATTTAGATTGCACATGTGTAATGCCGGTTTCTTAGCATTTCACTTGCTTAGAAAATTGATGTAGGCCACTTTTGATTACTCTCTTCTTCTATTACATGTTAATCTTGGAATTATCACGTCAAAGTTCTTGCACGGAATAGGTTAGGTTTATACCCACGGTACTTGTAGATTTGATAAGATGATTGTATAAGGCAGCAAGATATTGCAAAACGAATTATCAATGACCTCAGTCAGTGGAGATATGTGCACAATCAAGAATTTGATGTCTTCTTTGTAGTTCATGCGATTTGAGATTTTTATTAGTGTAATAGAAAGATTTAGCCAGTCGCCATTGCAGCGCTAGGCCACTCTACCTCAAAAGGCTGAAAAGCATGGTGAAGACATCAACATGTTTTCTGTAATTCCCAGAATTCGACTTAGTAGATCATCGCAACCAAAAACTCACACTTTAGAAAAACACGTGTGGTGCATAAATTAATTTAGACCTAGCATGGAGAATGAAGATCGAAGAAGAAGATATTGTTCTGTGTCAATGTTAAGGATCATGCTACCATAACAGTTGGACCTCATCGACGTTGTTGTCTTTTTCTTCTTTCCTAGTCATTGAACTTACCAACCGATGAAACCTTGACCAATAGACTTAATTTGATCTGATTCAATTATATTCTTACAACTAAAAGCCGCTTTCGGTTAAGATTTTGCTAAGGATGGTTGTTTAGATAGGATTGTCCAATTCTGAGCACGTGCCTCGAAATGCAAAGCTCATATGTCCAAAGTAGCTAAGGTGAAGTCATCTTATACCGACCCTCTTTCGCCATATCACCTAGCGAAAACACTTATTGATTGTAACATAAAATTATTGGCAATCGCTTTTATTATGCATGGGTACAAGCATCTCGAACTCCTCCATACCAGGACAGTACTGTATTCATCTCATCGAAGATCTCGGAAGTGTGCATCTTTAATAGCTGGAGTTTCCATCGCTGCATAGCACTGAGTGCACAGTGTAGAGGAGCTGATATTGCTGATAGAATCACGAAAGCCGGAGGCCATGGCCTTTTCTTTGCTCACGGTACAAAGCACGTATGCCATCGATGTCATCCTGTTGAAGAGCCCTTCTGGCAGCACCCGGCCGAAGGATGGCATACATAACCGCGTTCGGGTCCGCCCTGTGGCCGAGCCCTAGAAGGTGTCCTATTTCGTGCAACGCCGCCGTTTCCAAGTCATATTGGGTGGAGCTGGGGTTGATGCTCCACTGCTCATCCGCGTCGTAGTGGAACCTGCCGTCGGGCGGGCCAAACGCATGGGCAAGAACTTTGCCGGCCCCATCGAAAGGATAACCGTCTCCGTGATCGCCGCTGTAGAACCCCACGACGATATCGGACTGCTCGCCCGCTGAAGCTTCTTCGAAAGTAAACGCGGTGACATAAGACCACCTCTGGAAGGCTTCCCAGCAGACTACTCTCAACAACTCCGGCGAGACGTCCCCGGGGATCGGGTGGAGAGCAAAAGTGAGATGGGTTTTGTAAGGCGGCCACTTGGGCAAGTGGGGAAGGAACGTATAGTGTGGTACGGTGGGGAACTCGTTAGGCTTGGTGGCGTTCCCTTTCACGTGCCCACGGCGGACGGAATCGGGCACCCCGCATCTCGGGACGCTCATTTGCTTCACGGTGCCGACGTCGAGCATTCCCATGACTTCAAGACGGTAGAATCTCTGGTAAGATGCGAGCGCCGACTCTAAAGTCTCGTCGAACTTATCGTCCATGAGGGCAACATCGTTCTCGGCCTCGTAGTCCAAGTATCCGAAGGCCGCAAGGTAACGCTTGACCTCTTTGATGCCGTGCTTGGTCTGGCCCTTGCGAGTCCCCTCCAAGCTCCGGAAGGAAGTAAGGCTTGGATTGGTAGAAGTCAGGCTTCTCGAGCCGACGGCGAAGGGTTGAATTGCGATAAAGAGAACTAGGATGGACGCCAAAGAAGAGGAAATTCTAGGTTCCATCTTGGGGGGCGTCCTGTCTAGTGTTCTCTAGGACAGTGTTCCAATTCAATCGTGCAAGGGACTTCGATAGTCCACGGGGCTATTTATAGAGCGTGGGTCCTGAATAAAAACCTTTAACCACGCTAAATTCGAGATAATCCACGAAAGGGAGACCGTATAGACGTCTAGGAATCTATTGTGACGGATCAGATCACACTCCCCTTGTCTCAACTGAATGAATCTCTTTTTCAAAAAGGATGTAACATCATAACCCAGTCAAGCTGACGCAGACAATGTTTCTGCTGATTAAGAATTCCACGAGTTCTTCAATTAGTGCAAAAAGAAAACCATTGGGCATAATTTTGGGAAAAGTACTTGCGAAATCTAAAAAAGATTTGGCCACGCCAAACCCTTAAACCGTACACTGTCTGACGTCTAGAATTCTGCAATAGAAAATTTGAGCTTCAACACGACCTTGCATTGACTAATTATCAAGCTACCAAATTGGTGGTATATTGGCCCAGGGAGGTAAATTATCTGTTAGGTCTACCATATTAATAAAAAAAGAATTTTTAAACGTGACGGTGAGAATAAATCAGATGTTCTTGCGTGCAAGCGAATGCTAATTCACATATATATGTGCGCGCGCGCCTGTTGCTTACCAGTGCTTGCGTGGAAAATTGCCATCGGCCGCTTTCGATTGATCTCTTCTTTTATTAAATGCTAATCTTGGAAACAAATTATGTCAAAGTTTTGTGAGTGGAATGAGAATTGATAGATCTTAGGTTGCTCTCTCTCTCTCTCTCTCACACACACACGTTTGTGCCTTGAGAAGGCTGGAGTCATCCAAAAAAAGACTATGCGCTGAAGAAAATTGCGTAATGTCTCGTATATCATCATAGTCAGCACACGAGATATATGTAAGCTTTATAAGATGATTATTTAAGTTAATAAGTTATTACATTATAAATTACAATCAGATACGATCGGTCAAGAAATGTATGTACAATGAAGAGATTTATAAGTAAAATCAATGAAGACAGAGAATATCCTAATTATTTCTTACAATACGAACGCATGTAGAGCTAAATATCAACCATATATTTAGTATTGGGATAATAACACAATGGCCCTCGACTTTGGCTCAATATTCAATGTGGTCCTCAAATTTTAACACAATGTGCGATACAATCCATGAACTTTCAATCTATTCGATATGATCCATAAACTTCCGTTACATGTTCAAATTAGCCTGGACATTATACGAAAATATTTAATGTCGTCATTCCATTAATTTTAGTGGAGGGATCGCATTAAACGTTTTTATATAATTTAAAGACTAGTTTGAATATATACAAAAGGTTTATGGACCACATTGAATAAATTAAAAGTGCATAAATCATTTGTGTCTCTTTTCTCAGATGGTGTTCATGTTCTTAAACATACTCATCGTTATGCAATGGAGGTGGAAAATGGCAAAGGCAGCCGGCAAAAGCAACAAGTGCTCGGACCCACGCCTCGCTTTGTTGCGCGGCAGGAGGAGGAATGTCGACTCATGTTCATCGCCAAATCGTCTCAATTGTCGGTAAGAAAGAGAGAGAGAAAGAGGGAAAAAAACGAAAGACTCCTTACTTTACTTTACGTGTAAGTTTGAATATTGCTACGGAAATTACACACCAATGGAAAAAGGGCAAGTGCATAGACTCGAATTGATCGGATTTGCATCAATCAAGATTGTAAAAAACAAAAATTCTGTTTAAGTAGAATTGTAGATACAAAAAAAATGAAAACTCTACAAACATTGTTAGACATAAATGTTATGACGTCCGCACCAATTTCATCGCATCAATTTGTAAGTGAATCTCACGAAAACAAGATTAGTGTTAGACTATATAGGCACTTACTTCACTAGTATAAAGGTCGTTCTGTTCGGGGTTGATTAGTCAGGATGGTGCCTATGAAATTAATTTCACTAATGTGAAGATAGCATAGAATGTTTTGCAAGTAATTTGAGGACCTAATCGAACTGATAGAAAATTCAAAGGACGCCAATGTGCTTCACACAAAATTTTAGGGACCACCAGTGTCATTGTTGAGATAACCTCCTATCAATCATGAATATATTTAAGAGCTTAATGAATGCAAATGTTGTTTATATTTCGGAAAATATCCGCTTTTAAGGAAGTTAGATGTACATTGGAGTAAGATTTGTGAGATATGGAAGGACCTACAAAGCTTGAACAAGTCTAAAGTAATGAAACGACGACTTGGAGATTCCATGGTGAACTAGACTACATAATCCACATCACTAACGTACTTAAGTTGCCATATGAAACTCGGTACAAAATCATCGAGAAACATTAGTGAAACGCCTACATTTCATATAAAACACTTCATCACATGCTTTAGAAATCTGGATAAAGAAATTTCGTGACAATTTTTATATGAATATTTATGACAGCTATGACTCCATGACAAAAGATTTCGATTGGCTATTAATCTCAAGAAATACGTAGAAAATATCGACGATTATCCTGGAGATATATTTATTTTTTAGCTAGAGCGACTTTATGTTTGGAAATTGGAAGATTTGATTGTATGAACGATCGAATCTCCGAAACATCAAACCAATTGATTTCAATGCTTAATTGATCTTCACATCAATCGTCCAATAGATAGTTTGGAAATTGATCGTCTTAAAATTGTGCCTCCGAAATATCGAATCAATTGATTTCAATGCTTAATTGATCTTCACATCAATCGTCCAATAGATAGCTTGGAAATTGATCGTCTTAAGAATTGTGCTGCGTGCAAATTGGAAATCAAGGAGTAGAAAAGGAGATCAAGGAATGTTGAAAAAAATTAAGAAGCGTCGAGAGTGACAACAAGCCCACCTTTAGGCTGGCGAGTGGTTTCCGCCCACCCCCGTCCTTGTCACTCTCTCTGCCTTCTCCACCCGCTTTTCCTACACCAAGCCCTCCGCTATGGCCTCCTTCTCCTCCTCCTCATCCGATCCCGATCCTTCTTCCTCCTTCCGAGTTCATCGGCGACGACCCCCTTGCCACCTCCAGTGGCCATTCCTAAAGCTCCAAAAAATGCTCGACCCACGCCTCAACGATGGTCCTAGATGCCCTAAATTCCCTAAAATCGCCCCTGGCAAGAAGGGTCGAAGAGACCCCTGTTTTTGGCATTTTTCTTTGATTTTGTCTATTTCGTCGGTGACTCATTCCGTAGTAGTGCTCCGTGCCTGCATCCCTAACTGCGGCGACTCTCGTACACACGGAAAAGCCTCTCGGAATCGTCAAATCTGCCTTGCATAGCCTCAATTGATCCTGCTCTGTTCTGCTATCTTTCGGTTAGGTGGGAATCGCAGTAGGTCGCAACCCGGAAATGGCGTTTGAGAAGGGTTGAGATCAAGCTCGGACGAACATGGAAGACCCGAGAGAGAGGTTCCATACTTGGAGAAAAGACAGCTTTTGAGGTGGAGAGAGCATACGAGCGCCATCGTAAGAATGCAAGGGAAGTGGCCTTAGCGTCGTTTGCTGACGAGAGCTACGCGTTGATGGACAGGATTTGAAGGGAGTCCCCGCTCTATTCTGCGTGAGTTTTTGTGCAGGGGAAGGTAAGTGGGTGCCGGATGACCGATGGCGGCTGGTGACGGGGGGGTGTAGTGATGGAGATGATGAAGCTGCTTCAAGGAAGAAGCAAGAAAATTTTGCCGGGGACAGAGATACCTTGCGTCATCACTTGAAATTTTCAAGGAGGAAAGCATAAAAAAGATTGCGCATTTTTCCACGTGGGTCTCTTCCAAAAAAAATCTAGATAATATTTTTGCCTAGAATTTACCGTCGTTAACCTCTTTGAGTAATAATTCTTTCTCCGATTTAACATTTAATGAGTATTGACTTTTGATACTAATGAGCCTGGACTATGATATGTTCAGTCATATGAAAAATTTGTGAAGGGGGTGTGTTTAATAACTGCTGTTTTTATTGCTGCAATCACTTATTGCACAGTAAAAATGTGCTGACATTGCCAATAGAATGGCCTAGGATTGCGAAGAGTACAAAGCATGGATGCCATCGATGTCATCTTGTTGAAGAGCCCTTTTGACAACACCAGTCGCAATTCCGTAATACATGACGGAGTTCTGATCATCGCCGTGGGCGAGCCCTAGGACATGTCCTATTTCGTGCAAGACCACCGATTCCAAGTCTATTTGGGTCGAGCTTGGGTTAACGCTCTACGGCTCGTCGGCGTCATAGTGGGACCTACTGTTGTTCGGGTAAGCGGAGTGGGCGAGAACGAAGCCAGGCCCATCGAAAGGCATACTATCACCGTGATAGCCGCTGTAAAAGCCTATAGTGATATCGGGCGACTCACCGGTAGAAACTTCATTGAAAGTGAATGCGGTAACTTGGCCCCAGGACTGGAAAACTCTCCAGAAGACTGCCCTCAAATCCGACGGGGAGATGTCCTTGGCCATGGTGTTGAAAGCGTAGGTGAAATGGGTTTTGGAAGGCGGCCACTTACTCAAGCCGGGATTGAACCTATAGCGCGACACCACGCGGAACTTGTTAGGCTCGGTGGCGTTCATGTACGCGTGGCTAGGGTGGACGAAATCAGGCACCCCACATCTCGGGACGCTCATTTGCTTCACGGTGTTGGCGTCGAGCTCTCTGGTGACTTCGAGACGGGAGAATTTCTGGTACGATTTGAGTGCCGACTCTAGAGTCTCGTCAAACCTGTCGTCCGTGAGCCCGACGTCGTCCTCGTAGTCCAAGTATCCGAAAGCTTTGAGGTAACGCTTGACCTCTCCGATGCCTTGCTTGGTCTGGCCCTTGAGAGCCCCCTCCCAAGCCCTGCAAGGGAGTCAGTCCTGGATAGGTAGATGTCAGGACTCTCGAGTGAACGGTGAAGGGTTGATGAATTGCGAGAAAGACAACGAGCATGGAAACGGAAGAGCAGAACATTTTAAGAGCCATTTTGTGCGCGTGCGCAGTGTTTTCCAGGATGGTGTTCTCAGGCAAGGAGTCTTTGTTCAAAACGGTATTATGATCAACAAGGAATGTCATAACTCGGGCAAGCAAAAACCAGGCACCGTTATGACGATCGGAATTTCCTCGGGTTAGTAATCCAAAAGCGTTAGGCATAGCTTTAGGAAAGATACAGGTGGAATCTTACATTTTTTGCCCCTCTCCTATACTCTAGAACGATTTATAGCCTGAAATCAAGGATTTCTCTTTCCTGTTGAAGAGAAATTTCCATTTATTACCAAAATGATACATAAAAAGATCTATAGGAAATCTCAAAAGTCATCATGCTAAGGCGAATCGGTAGAACTCCAAAAACAAATTAAAGGTATGTCATCATTGCATGGTTGATAGAGAGAATCACATGCCGTCCTTCCAAAATAGATTTGTGATTGCATTGAAGTGAAAGGATCAACGGCATATCACAAGATCACGCATTAATCCATTTGTAGTTACGACTTTGTCTTTAGGCGGTATGCGTCTAAGTTCATGGTACAGAGACTACATAAATATGTTGAACAAGCTTAGATTCGACACCTGTAAGAGCAAACTCTTTAGCAAGTGCGAGATGACAAAACTTTTAATAAATGCACACTGAACGAGCACAAATTTGACATCAAAGTTACTGCCAACACCTTTGGAACTAGATGTGAGATGCTATCGAATTAAGCTTCGAGGCGCCCCTGGAGTCGGAAACAGATCGCCTGACTCAAGTCAGGTGATGTGTTTCCCCAAAAAGAACGCCTAATAAAAAACGACAAACTCTCCCCCCCCCAAAAAAAGTGGAGGAGGGGGGCGTTTGATCTAAAATCGGACGGCTCTCCCGCTATGTCACCACCAAGTCACCGGATCGTCAAGTTAGACGATCCAGATCCCCTGGAGTGTCCCTCTCATCATGATTAAAAGTACGTGGGAATTTCCAAAACGTTGGGCGCTGCTAACCACAGAACAATCAAATTGGTTTTATGTTGGAAAGGGAGGTGACTTTTCTCTTCTGTCCGCCATGTTAGCAAAAACATAATCATCAAATACAATGATATATAAGAATAGTAAAGATTTATTCTCGCGTGCAAGTGAAAGCTAAATCATATATATATATATACAATAAAAGAATACTTGCTTGGAAAATTGATATGGGCCACTTGCGATTAATTTCTTCTTCTATTAAATGCTGATCTTGGAGATATTACGTCAAAGTTCTTGCATGGAATAAGGTGTGATAAGGTTAGTAATAGAAGCTATCTATGGATTTTATAAAAAAATTATTTGAGGTAACAATATATTATATCAGTAAACGATATAGACAATCCAGAGAATTATGGGAAAATCTAGAGAGATTTGAATAAACTCTTTATAATCTCCAACAGTTCAGGTATCTGCAGATGGAGCTGCAACCTAAGACACGACCATAATAATCAATGCATGGCACGTTTGTTTCTTTGCGAGTTGCAACTAAGTAATCCCAGAGTTCGACCTAGTGAATCACCGCAATCGGACACTCCACTTTAGATAAACATGAAGTAGTAGTACGTAAAAGTAACTCAGAAATAGCATGGAGAACGAAAATGGAAGGAGATGGTGTTCTGTGCGAATCAAGCTACAAAAAACATTCAAAACTTCTATTCGATAATGCCTTGAAAATAGACTTAATTTGAATTGATTTGATTAAGTTCTTACAGTCGCAGGCCGCTTTCAGTTAAGATTTCGCTAACGACGGTTGCTTCAACAGGGTCATGACCATACTGTAATTGGCAACCGCTTTTATTATACAGTGGGACGTGCATCTTGAACTCCTCCATACCATGACTATACTGTATTAACATCGAAGACCTGGGTGCATCTTAAATAACAGCAGCTTCCATTGATGCAATCATTTATTGCCCAGAGAAAATGTGCTGACATTGCTTATATAATCATAAAACGGTACGCCGGGGCCTTTTCTTTGCTCAGGGTACAAAACATCTATACCATCAATGTCATCTGGGTGAGGGCGCCTCTTGGTATCACCCACCGGAATAGTGGGAAACATGATGGCGTCCGGATCGCCGCTGTGGCCGAGCCCTAGGAGGTGTCCCATTTCATGCAAGGCCACCGTTTCCAGGTCGGTCTCGGTGGAGCCGGGGTCAACGCTCCACTGCTCATCCGCGTCGTAGTGGAACCTACCATCGGTCGGGGAAAACGAATGGGCAACAGTGTTGCCGGGCCCTTCAAAAGGATACATGTCGCCGTGATCGCGGGAGTAGAAGCCTATGACTATATTGGGCGTCTGGCCCGGTGAAGCTTCTTCGAAAGTGAACGCAGAGACATCAGCCCACTTCTGGAAAGCTTCCCAACAGGCTCCTCTCAACTCCTCCAATCGGATGGCCTCCGGGACCGAGATGAAAGTGTAAATGAGATGCGTTTTGGGAGGCGGCCACTTAGGCATGTCGGGAAAGAATCTATAACGCGCTACCATGTGGAACTTACTGGCCTTAGTGGCATTCCTCTCTGCCTGCCGCGCGTGGACGAAGTCAGGCACCCCTCATCTCGGGGTGCTCATCTGCTTCGTGGTGTCGATATCAAGCTTTCCGGTGACTTCAAGACGATAAAATGGCTGATAAGATATGAGTGCTGACTCCAGAGTATCATCGAACTCGTCGTTCACGAGGGCGACGTCGTTCTCGTCCCCCTCGTAGTCCAAGTATCCGAAAGCTTTAAGGTAAAGCTTGACCTCTTTGATGCCTCGCTTTGTCTGGCCCTTGAAAGCACCCTCCAGACCTTGGAAGGAAGTGACGCTTGAGCTGGTTGGTTCCAGGCTTCTCGAGCGAATGGCGAAGGGTTGATTTGCAAGGAAGAGAACAAGGATGGACACAAAAGAACAGGAAATTTTAGGAGCCATTTTGTGTTTGTGTGTGGTGTTTTCTAGGACAGCGTTCTACTCGATTGTGGTTGGATTTCAGCAGTTCATGTGGCTACTTATGGATGTAATTATAGTTTAAGTATATATATATAGTAAAGAATCTTACTGGAAATCGTACTGGAAAATAGGGAGATCATGCGATATTTCATTATTTTCTAGTATACCTAGTTTCCTTGTTAGATTAAGATAGCTATTTTTAGAACTTCCTTTTCCATACACGTTGCTGGGTATGAGCTGTTGAGTAATTATGCAATCGCCATTGAAAGTCTCTTGCTCTCTCTACCTCAAAGTCAAAGTTTCTTGCTCTCTCTACCTCAAAGGCTCAGATAGGATCAGAAGTTTCTAAGTAAGATGTGAAGGGTTTTGACTGTTTCGAGATTCGCGTGAAATTTCTATTGAGAGGGGTTCCGATCGACAGACACATCAGATTGACAAGCAAACAAATGCAATGGAGGAGTTCTTCTTTCTTCCTTGGCATTTGCATGCTCTGAAATTCTGCATCGAGAAGACCATTGATTCGGAGACCAACAGGAAAGCTGATTGTCGTAATCTCTATCAAATGCCATCCATTTGCTGAAAACCACACCGATTTCCCGATTTTGTCCGCGCCGGTATAGTTCGTGTTAAATAATGTCGTGCATGCATCTCTGATTCATCCTTGGTAACATAAGCAGGCACCATTCATGCAGACATGGCGATGTGCTGCAGCTTTATTTTTTAGAAAATAACTTTAGGAAAAGAATATGAACGTAATCTCAAATTTCTGGACGCGCCAAAACTCTGAAACTATTGGTCGTGTGAACTTTAGATTCGGCAATAGACAAGTTGAACTGGAAGACAACCCTGCGTTGACTCATGAAGTCTCCCTTTCCTTTGCCATCAGCGTGTTGAAAAGTACATGGGAATATCCGAAGTATCGGTTGCCAACCGAATTAGTAAAACACATAAATATTAAATGTGATTGTTAGAATAATTAAGATCTTTTTTAATTGTATAGATGTATACGCATCATACCAGTTTCTTACGACCTCTTCTTTTATTAAATGCTAATCTTGGAAATGTTGCCTTATAATTCTTGCGTGGTAAGACGTGAAAGATGCTACAGATGTTATCTCTAAGAATTTGCGAAAGAGAATTATATAATTTCTGAGTATTTGTATACCGTAATTAAGACAACACGAGGTATTTACAAACTTTAGGTAATGAGATAGTATAAAATCAATCAATGATATGCACAATCACTAAAAGTATATTGTAGAAGAGATAAATAAGTAATTTATGTATATTTCAACATATATCCATAAATAATACATGAGCATATCTATAAGTTTATCGGATAACTATTTAAGGTAACTAGATAAACATAATAAGATATCTAATTATTCAAGGATAAGCCCTATCAAAAGAGATATAAACATCAAGTAGATATCCTAATACCCTAAAAAACCCTTAACTTTAACTCAAGTCTCAAATCTATCCTAAATTTTTTTTCTCATGTCACAAGAAACCCCAGTTTTTGGCCAAGTCCAAATTCCAACCTAAATATTTTTTTTTTGTCTCATAAAAAATCATCAACTTTTACTTAGAGTCACATATCTATCCTATTAACCATCCATCTAAAATTACCCTAATTGATGTGGTATTTCCATGTCATTGCTCTAGCTTTCTTTCCAAATATCATATATAAGAATATGCCTTTTGGAAATAAATTTCCATGTCAACTCAAACAATGTCTTATTGGATTTGAAATTTGGGTGAAAACTAGAGCAATTAGGGTTAGCTTTTTTAACTGCTCTTACTCTTAAAAGAGTCTTCTTTTCATCTTGATTAGGAATCTTTAATTTAGAACTCAATCTTCATTCTCTGGAGCTCCAGAGTCTTCCATATCTAGAGATTAGAAAGTTTGCGGTCAAGATGTTTGGTTCGAGATACTTGACCAACTTACTGGAGAGTTTCCCGTCTCTCGATTGTCAAAAGAAATTTTGGATACAAGACTAACGGGGTAATATTGAGACTCAAGTAGAATTTGTTGGTTTTTTGTGAGAAAAAAATTAGGATAGAATCAGGACTTTTACTTAAAGTTGCAGGTTTTTTATGAGACAAAAAAAATACTTGGGATAGAAATTAAACTAGTACTAAATGTGGAAGCTTTTTTATGGGAAAAAATATAGGATAGAATTAAGACTGGGCCTATAATTGTAGATCTTTACCCAGGGAACCATCTGTGCTGGGAATGTACAACGGGACACGACCATTGGAACTAGCTCTTTCCATGCCTAGTTGATATGTTTTGTGTCAAAACTCCTCCAGAGACAGATCTCTGTCAGCACTTTAGCTCTTGTGCTTTGTCTGTTGATTGCCTTGTTCAGTCACCAAGAACTAGAAGCAAGCCCCCTTTGGAGGGACTGCACTTTGTTTGACTGCACTTTTGTTGATTGCCTTGCTCATTGTTCGCATCAGCTGACAATGACCTCGGCCGGCCAGAGACCTGGACATATTTGTTTGTTTGCTTTGTCCTTGATCGAAACCAATGAGCAAATACTGTCTTCAATTTTTCCTTTGGCTGGCTTTAATGAATTTGATCACAAGTTGCGTTAATATGTTGGGGTCCTCTTGATCTTGGATGTAGTCACGAAGCTTGGAATTTGCAGCGGTTCTCACATTGAAGTTGCATGGTTTTGATCCAAGATTTTTAAAGCATATCAAATATTTGGACATCCTGTTGGCTTTCTTACTAAACCTTTTTTCCCCCATTTTCAGAAGGATTCTTTCCTGGGGTGTTGGTGTGGAGAGTCTCTTTCACAAGGCTTGGTCCTCAAGATCAAGATTATTGAGAGGGTGACAGTGAACCTTGTGACAATAAACGGTCAAACTCAATCTTCATAGATAAAGGCTCGTGCTTTCTGTGCTTTCCTGATGAAAAGTAGATAATCATTCACGATGGGATCGTCAATGTGATAATTTCCCTGATAATTGACAATCACTCGAAATTCTTTCTTGCCTGGCAAATTTGAGATCGATGGTTATCATTACCACAATCGAGAGTCGAGAGTTCCGTCTTCGTGCTCGATTCGGACCGAACGTAAGAGGACTCACGACTCGTGAATGGTAAACCCAAGCTTCGTTTAGACAGGATGACGAGAATTTGGAAGTTTCCGGCACGCGCCAGTCACGTGAGCAAAGAGCCCACAATTGATAAAAAACTGTGCATTATCTGCTTCGTTCGGTCGCTCCCTCCAGGAAAGCAATGTTGGTTCCCCAGTGTCACCACCACCACTGCCACTCGCCATTACCGTTCCCGCCACAAACCCTAGCTCCCCATCATCCGCCGTTCCCTGCAGCTCCACTCTTCAGAAACCCTCGAGCTCCCACCGTCCTTGTCCCTCGGTTCTCCGCCCCCCGGAGCGAGGCCGTCCCTCAATCCGCCATCCAGCGCATTGCCGAGAAGCTCCGCAGCCTCGGCTTCAAGGAAGATGACGATGGCGGACGCGGAGGCGATGGCCCGGCGCAGAAATCCTCGCCTTGCTCCGCCGGTGAGATCTTCGTCCCCTTGCCGAAGCGGCTGCCCAAGCACCGCGTCGGCCACACGATCGACACAAGCTGGAGCACGCCCGAGAACCCCGTTCCCGAGCCCGGCTCGGGCGGCTTCGTGGAGAGGTACGGCGAGTTGAGGCGGAGAGCGAGGAAGGAGAGGGACTTGGAGAGGGAACTGGAGAGGGAGAACAGGAGAAGAGAAGAGAAGGTGGGCGCAGCGCCGACACTGGCGGAGCTGAGGCTATCGGAGGAGGAGCTGAAGAGGTTGATCGGGATTGGGGTGAAGTTGAAGAAGAGGTTGAAGATCGGGAAGGCGGGGATCACGGAGGGGATTGTGAATGGGATTCATGAGAGGTGGAGGAGGACCGAGGTGGTTAAGATCACGTGCGAGGACCTGTGTAGGATGAACATGAAGAGGACGCATGATCTTTTGGAGGTATGGTTACTTTTGGGCGCTCTTCTTTGTTGGAATTGTTGATTGAAATTGTTCTTCTCGTGTAGTAGTATGACTTGTTTGAGGCAAAAGCTTAGCTATATTGGAATTTGGTGTTGGAAGAGTAAGTCCCTTTGATTTTGAGACTGCCGTTTATGTCAAAGATCAAATATAATTACACAATGAAATGGAAGAGAATTTGATGCCAAGTGAAACGTCTTTTGCATATCAATTGTGGTGGAAAACCATCTTTGACAAGAGAATCAAACCATCGACTAAACGTGCTGTCCATGCCCCTTGTAAGCTTGCAAAACAGATGTTGGATTATGCTTATTTTAGAATGCTTTGGACATCTTGATCCAGTCACAGCTATCAGTTATAATTTAGTGCTGCATTTCTTCCTCCAGATTTAGCTGTCTAATATTTGTTTACAACCTTGACATCTTCAGAGGAAAACTGGGGGTCTGGTAGTATGGAGATCTGGCAGTAACATAGTTTTGTATAGAGGGGCTGATTACGAGTATCCTTATTTCTTGGCTGATGAAAGCCCAGCAAGTGGCTTGCCAATAGATCACAATAAAGGCAATGGACAAGAAATCTGCCCACCTGGCAACGATGGGGTAGAACCTGCTCAGCCAAGTCCTTCAAAAGGAGCTGGTCACCCGAGTTTGATACATGGCGTAGGTTCTCCTGATAAAGTGCGTTTCCAGTTGCCAGGTGAGCTAGAACTTGCTGAAGAAGCTGAGCAATTGTTAGATGGACTTGGTCCGCGCTTTGCTGATTGGTGGGGATATGATCCTCTACCTGTGGATGCGGATCTTCTGCCTGCCATTGTTCCTGGCTACAGAAGGCCCTTCCGCCTTCTTCCTTATGGAGTCAACCCTAAACTGACAGATGATGAAATGACCATATTAAGGAGACTCAGCAGACCATTGCCTTGCCAGTTTGCATTGGGTAAGCTTTAATTTTGTTCCAATGGCTGATATGACTGTCTATTATTCACCTGCTTGTTCTGCATTTGACAGGTAGAAATAGGAATCTCCAAGGATTAGCTGCTTCCATCGTTAAGTTGTGGGACAAATGTGAGATTGCGAAGATTGCTGTGAAGAGAGGAAAACAGAACACAAATAGCGAGATGATGGCAGAAGAATTGAGGGTCAGACCTCCTTAAACTCATTTTACAGATTTTCACTTTCTTTTTCCCCTTCTAAAATTAGGGCGCAGAGATCTCTTTTATCTTGATGAAGGAATATGAAGATACTTCTTAGAGGAAACTGTATATGCTTCTTCATACCTAAGTAGCTGATATCCTTTAGATTATCTCTAAGCTGTTGTTTGATTCATTCGATAGAAAGTACTTTTTCGCTCTTAGAGTCCAAAAAGTAGTTGATCTCTTAATAGTGCCACACGTTAGCAGCTCTGGGGCTTTCCTCTAGAAAATGTTCTGTTTCTTTTGTCTGTTCCGCGACCATTACAGCCATCTATTAACTCAAGATCTCTTATTCCAGCGGCTCACTGGAGGGACACTGCTTTCCCGGGATAGGGAATTTATTGTCTTGTACAGAGGGAAGGATTACTTGCCTCCAGCGGTTTCATCTGCAATAGAAGAGCGAAGGAGAGGTGCAATAGAAATGGAGAAAGCAGCTGAATTTCAACGTGGATTAATCTTGTCTGCATCTGGAGATGAAAATGCTGACATAGATAAGCAAAGAAGGATTCCTCCCTCTGACGAAAAGAAGCCTGTTTCAATTGAAGGAGTTATTAGGACAACTGGCGTCAAGTTGTCCCTGGTATTTCTTTTTTAACTTCTGTGCCTGAGTCTGCATTAACTTCAGTATCTGTCTGCCTAGAGGCTTATCTTTTTCAACAATAGGCTTTAGAGAAGAAAGCCAAGGCAGAGAAACTTCTAGCCGAGCTTGAAAATGAGGAGAACCCTGAACAACCTGATGTGGATAAAGAGGGCATAACACAAGAAGAAAGGTACATGCTAAGGAAGGTTGGCTTGAGAATGAAGCCTTTCTTACTTCTGGGTGCGTTCCACAACTTGCCTTGTCTTGTCTCCATAGCATGTAGTTTTGCTCTCTCATGAGAATTTAAAATGTTTATCTTTTCTTTAATCTACACTTTAAATGGAATGGATTTCATTTTCCATGACTTTTTTTGTGTCCAGGTAGACGGGGCGTATATGACGGGACAGTTGAAAACATGCACCTTCACTGGAAATATAGGGAACTTGTTAAAATAATTTGTAAAGAGAAAAGGATTGAATCAGTTCATCAAATAGCCCAGACCTTGGAGGCAGAAAGTGGTGGAATATTGGTAGCAGTAGAAAGAGTGACTAAAGGATATGCGATCATTGTATATCGTGGAAAAAATTATGAACGACCAGCTTGTATAAGGCCACGCACCCTTCTAAATAAAAGAGCAGCAATGAAACGTTCCTTAGAGGCTCAACGCCGTGAGGTAAAGCTCACATCTCTCTCTTTGCAATAATGTAAATGCCAAAGTTGCCGAATATTTTCCAGAGCCTCCTTATCTCCTCGGCTTGTTCTTCCTATTTTTTTTTCATTTTCTTTTGAAATCATGTTATATATAAAAATCTTACTTATTTACTATTTTTGTTATGCAGTCTTTGAAACTTCATGTGTTGAAGCTTGCTGAAAATATAGATCAGCTGAAACATCAGTTGGTGGGTGATACTATCTCCATTCTCTCGATCAGGTTAACAATATTGAGTTACAATATAAGATGTTTTGTTTGCCAGGATAGAGACAAGGAAAGGAGTGATGTGCATTCTTTGGACAGAATGATTTCTCCGCTGGTGAGCACATCAGATTCTTTTTCCTTGTCATGTTGATTGTATGTAGTTGTCATACCACATTCATTTATGTTGTATTCAGGTCATGGGGGAAATGACTCCTATGAAATCACCAGATTCTTTGAGCTCTGATGGTGCACTTGACCTAGCATGCAACTCTCTTCCTGGAGATTCTGTGTCTCACAAGCAGCATGTTGAGGTACTTTTTGCACCCATAAGTTGCTTGAAAGTGGCCACTGCTTTTTTATGTCATGCAATGGTACTATGTTAGCTTCTGAGATTAGAGTTGAAACATGCAACAGAAGACAGTAAACCCTTTGATTAGATTCTGGTGTTCTTGTATTGCTGTTATTATTTGTCTGGGGTCATAGGACCTAGAATTGAATCTTGGAACTTCATCCATCTTTGGATTCCTGATAACTGAAGATACCATGTAAAATGTAAGGATACTTATG
Organism: Melaleuca alternifolia; assembly: GCA_019926035.1. Taxonomy (NCBI): domain Eukaryota; kingdom Viridiplantae; phylum Streptophyta; class Magnoliopsida; order Myrtales; family Myrtaceae; genus Melaleuca; species Melaleuca alternifolia. The sequence continues at coordinate 369,466 of JAGKPW010002416.1, read as the reverse complement.
CTTCGTTGGGAATATTTTCTTTTCTTGGAGGGAGTGAAGGTCGGGTTACACAATGTCGAGGAGAATTTGAAATTTCTCTAAATAAAATTGTAAAATTTGGTCCTGACTTTATACCTTGCCTCTCTTTTATGTCCCTTCCCCATCTCTGAAGGAAAGCCTAAAAGGCCAAATAAAGCAGACTTTTGTTTTGAAATATACATATCTAAAAGTTGTGTTGGGCTGTCATTCACCATAATTATGGTGCTTTGGATCTTTCTCTGAACTGTCATAAAATTATTAATTATCTGCATCAGAAGCAGCATGTTTCACTTCTTTGCCCTATCTGTTTGACAGTATTTTCTATCTTAATGTGGCGCATTAATATCAAGCTTCAAGTTTGATAGAAGCAATCATGTGACGAAAATCTGGTGAACTTGTAGGAAATAATAGAGTTAAGATGGATTTTGGGATGTCTTTTGCATTATGAAGGCCAGTATCAGCCTCCTTTTATGTTGAAGAAATTGCAGCCAACGTTTGTGTTGTTATCATCTTGCAAAAAAGCACAATGAGAAGTTAGTTTGTTCACTTTAATGGATCTCGTTGTTGATGGGATACTTATAGAGAAGCCATGTGGAAATTTTGTGTTAGGCTAGAGATGATCAACGAAATGATTCAACTTCCATGAGCACTAGCAGTGGGGCGGATGCTTCGTTGTTGCTTGAAATACCAACTAGACAGGAGGATGAGCTGACTGGATTTGCAGTAAACAACGGCTATGGGGATTCTGGGAATATGAAACCTGAGATGCTGGATAAATCAGCAAGTGGAGATTCTCCATGGAGTGATTCTATGCGAAGACACAATGAAGGTGACTCAGGGCCCAGGAAAAAGTTAATGGAGAACTTTTGCAATGTTTGTCTATTATAATCTCATCTTTTTTCTCACTAATCTGATATAGGCTGTGGATCTCAGTCAAAGCAAAGAAATCCAATCCAAATTAATGCTGAGTATCATGTCTCTGATACTAAGACAGTGGAATTGTCCAAGACATCCGGCCAAATGGGTGATAGTATACCAGAAACATCAGCCGAGATGCCTATGGGTCGGGTAAATCTTTCCAACAAGGAGAGGCTTCTTCTACGTAGGCAAGCCCTTAAGATGAGAAAACGACCAGTGCTAGCAGTAGGTAATCTACTTGGCATTCTCGTGGAAATTAAACTAAATGTTTTTCATGTTGGATATGTTTCTATTGCAGTTGTCTTTTAACATTTTGCTATTCAAAGTAAGAAATTGTTCTATTGCTGCTGTTTACGTATTTTACTACTTATCCTTCTAGTTTCCCAACTGTTTGGAAGCTTGGTTCATTCTGATGAAAATATGCACAGCATATGGTGTGTCACATGCATTTAATATATATAAGAAAAACAATTAAGTAGTTTGTATTTTCAGATGTACGGCTGTAATTTCTTTCAAATAAGCAACAGCTGATAGTACTTAGCTCCTGGTTATCAAACCTGATCGAGTCTTCTTTTTTCTGTTTTCCAAATTTGTTATGTATCTAACACCGGCTGTCACTTTTTAGGGAGAAGCAACATTGTGAGCGGCGTAGCCAAAACGATTAAGACACATTTTCGAAAGCACCCTCTTGCTATAGTTAATGTAAAGGGCAGAGCTAAAGGGACATCAATCCAGGAGCTGGTTTTTAAGCTGGAGGTCTGCGGAGCAAGCACTTTTTTTTTTTTTTTTATGGCAAACTGCGGAGCAAGCCCTTTGATCTCCCCTTTTGTCTCATCTCAGACTTAGCTTGTAATTAAGTCGCTCACTCCCTATTACTTTCCTGTGTTATTACAGCAAGCAACAGGTGCCATTCTCGTTTCTCAGGAGCCAAATAAGGTCATACTTTATCGTGGTTGGGGAGCAGATGATTCTCACAACAAAGGGAAGGAGGCGGGTAAATTTTCGGAGAAGTTGGGACAAGCTCGCCCTCTTGTGTCACCCGAGCTTATGGCGGCCATCAAACTTGAATGTGGATTGTCATCCAACCACGAGGAAAGGGCAACTCCCTAGAGGGAAACTCATGTTGAAGGTATTTCCATTGTCTATTATGTCCGATCAATAGCATTTTACAGTGAATTAGCCAAGAGGTGGCTCATCCTCCATCTGGGCACAGAGCTGAAGCTTTGGGGAATCGGATGGATCTTCAAGATAATCTTATTCAGCGATTCGATCTGTGGGAATTTGCCAACAAGGTATACCGCGCAAATTGATGTTCCCTTGATGCGGTCACATTGCTACGACCGTTCTACACTTCCCTCTGACAGTATGGTTGCCCGAGTGAGTGCGCGAATGCCAGAATCACCACAAGTTATCGAGGTTTTCTTGATCTTCTAATACCCCTCTACATGTGATTTCTCCAAATTACCAAGCCAAGCGAAGCGAAGCAAATGATCTGATGTCTGTATCACTGCTTACGTCGGTGATAGGTGGAAGTATCAAGCAGGCTCAAGCTGGTTCTAGTTTTGGTTTGCATGCGAGCTCGAGCAAGGCGATGCCGAACTTCGAAGCTAATCTTTTATGCGATTCTCCAAAATGATTTTAGCTGCTGGTGTAGTGTAACCATCCAATTTCTATGCCATCTGGTAGCTACGCTGGTCGTCCCTCTCGACCTTTTTAATTGTAAATGGAAAAAAGTACTTTTCGTAATATCACTAGTAATCGCCATCGAGTTTGCAACTCTCTCTCTCTCTCTTTCTCTCTCTCTCTAAGAAAATAAGGTCGCTGGTGATGTCATAGATGCTTACTCAAGCATAAGTACTCATTTCGTCATTCCTAGCCATTCTTCTCCTTCGTTATGAAATCGTCTTTATCAAGAATTCGAGAGTGCAGCCTGCAACCATAATATCAATTCGAGCACTGCGATGTATGAAGACGTGAAATGTTTTGGAGATGATACACGCAATTTATATTAGAATATTAATGTCCAGAACTGGAACGTGCACTCTATCCTAACTCCTACAAAGATTTTAAAGCAAATATTATCGACCTAATCTCCGTATATATAGATTATAGATACCAAATTTTGGTAACAGGAAACCCATCCTTTTATTTCTTGGAACCTCTTGAAACACTACATTGTTTGTTCTTATGGTGGTAGGAAAATCCTATGCTTTTTTTTAATCAGATAAATATGTTCTTTTATCACGCAACGCGTATTTTCTAGCATTGGATTTTGGAAACACAAACAACAAAAATTTAATATCATAATCAAGCACAAAAATAGCTCGACAAATATGAACAGTTACCATATGGCTTAAATCAATTCCTTAAAGAGAACACGTTAAGCATAGTATCATAAATACGTGCAAATGACTTTGTACCGCGTACTTCAAGCATGATTTGGCATCTTGATTTGACAAAAGAATGTCATCTGTTACAAAAACTACCAAGTAATCCAAAATGCAAAGGTTCATAAGGCAGACAATGTTGCATGCTTGGGCTCTCAATGAATACATCGACATGACAGAACATGCTTTTGAGTTATAACCCTAATTGTATAAAAATACTTGGACACGCTTAAGTTGCACCAAAGAATAACGAGCTTAAAACATGTTAAAGTTGCAACAGGTTCGTATGGTATTGTAAGTATGGCTCGATTTCATTTGTGTGGTGTGTTTATATCATATTTACATGCATGAAAAACATAATATCCTGTAATTATGGTATAATTAGGAATGCAGAGGCAAAGACTGAAAACTGTTCACCCTTGAAATTCTTGCAAGAAGCATGAGCCTATGACCTCAAATGAGAAATTTCATAACCTCGAGGAAATTATATAGTCCTGTTTAGGAAAGCGCAGAAAGGCCGTGAATTGTCTCAATGAGATTAGTTTGTAAAAGTCAAAAACCAAAATGAGGGAGGAAAATGGGGAAGAAGCGAGAGAGAGAGAGAGAGAGAGAGAGAGAGATCTTATCACGCGCATGCTGATCCAGCGGCTTTTGCTTCTTTTGTCGCCCGTTCACAACCTGCAAGAACCCTCTCTCTGATCTGAAAGAACATTCATTCTCCTTTTCTCTCTCTCTCTCTCTCTCTCTCTCTCTCCGAGACAAGCTAGAGAGAGGGAGAGAGAGAAGATGCACAAAGAACGAGGCTGGATGTTTTCATCGTCCTCATTTTCAACGCACCGGAAAGAAAGATAGAAGCTCAAAAAGAGGAGCAGTCATCATCATGATGTCCACGAGCACGACCTGCATCACTTTCTCCGTCGCCATGATTGTTCTAAGCCTTCCTTTATTGTCTTCAACTACTTCCCCCCACCACCATCATCATTGCCTTACAATGAAATACAGCTCCAACCAGCTGCAAGAACAAGTGTGGGGATCGCAAGCTTAAGACAGAAGCATCCTCCTCGATCAAACCTCGCGATTGATATAAGGGTTACTCTCGGAAGCTGAAGACAAAAGCATCCTCCTCCTCGATCAAGCCTCGCGATTGATAGAAGAGTTCCTCTCTCTCTCTCTCTCTCTCTCTCTCTCTCTCTCTCTCAAGCTCTCTGATTTTCTTGTTCTTGGGTTTGTTTTTCTCCTTCTTCTTCTCTTTGGGGAATCAAGCATCTTGGTCCGATGATTTGCTAGATCCAGAAAAGTCTGCGCTGCGTTTGTTGTGCTGTGTGTTCTTTTCCTCGTTAGCAGCTCTATGTGTGCGTTTACTTTGTGTTCCTGTATATGTATGCGTCTGCTTTTCACTGTCTTTATTACCAGATTAAAAGTATAGACATGCATCTGCACCACAGTCTATACTATATATCTTGGTTAGGGTTTCTGATTTCTGGGGTTTGCTTATAGATCTGTAAGAACGCTTCTCTAGTAATAATCACTTCATTTTTCTTTCCTTTTTTTCATAAATACGTGCTTCTGGTGTTAGATCTTGTGAAACACTTTCCTTTTCTTGCTGAGCAGTTCTTGTAATACCTTGACATGGATCTATCATCTGTTTCTTTCAGTGATGAACAACCTGGGTATGTGCTAGATAATTTATTGATCATGACTGATGATTCATTCCTCAGTCAGAAAAAACCCTAATTACACGGTGTGGAATGGAGGTCCGGATTCATGTCCTGCTGGTTGTTGACCTTTTCTTTGGGTCGCTTATCATTGTTTGACACATGACCTACTTTTGCTTTTGCTGAATTTATCATTTCTTCTGGAAAAGTATGGTTAGATACGATATTCTTGACCCACATTAGCTGGGTAGAAGGATGACGAAGGAGAACCTCTCTATCTTATAATTGATATGGGAAGATTCTTGACTCCAATCAAGAATTGCAACACATTTCCTAGACTTATAGGGCGAGGGTTTCGAAACGGCTTTCTTTGACGGTAATTTCGTGGTAAAAAAATATAAAATGCAATATAGTTTCTGAACTGTTTATTGTGCTCGTTGAACTTTAATTTAATATATAATGTCGTCTATGAACTTATAATTTATTTAATGAGATTTCTGGACTATTAGTCAATGTTCATATTAGTCTTTAAATTATATGAAAATAGCCAATGCCATCCTTCAATTAATTTAAATTTAGAAACAACATGTAGTAACTTTTTATAATTTAAGAATTAGTTTGAACATGTAAGGTGATAAAAGTAGGGAAAGGGATGGAACCAATGCTACGTGGAAAGATGCAACGAGGAAGCCTCTTCCAGCTGGAAACTACCTTCCCCATAATGGTATAAGGAGGAAATGCTAATTAAAAGTTAAAAAATCACATTTAATAGATTAAAAGTTTAGAAATAATATTATTTATCGAGTTAAAATTTAGGAATTATATTAAATAAAATTAAGATTTTATGAATCACATTATAAATCGAATTAAAATTTAAGGATCGCTTGTATAATTTTCTTTCTTTAATTTTAGCGGGGCTAAATTAATGATTTCTTCCCATTATTGTTTCCCTTATGTATTGTCTATTTTTTATATATACATTTTATAAGGCCTAGTATGTGGTCTACTAATACATCATGTAAACACGTCACATCTATCGTATCAGTTGTCCTCTCACCTTCATTTTTTTTTCTTCAATGAATTCATCACTCCAGAAAAAAAAATCATGTGGCCTTCGCATAAATTTGTGAAACCTCTTCGTCATTTCATGTCTTTTCACGATACGTGTACGTATTGGCCCATCTTAAAGATTAGGTCGAATCGGAGAGAGTCTCGAGATAGCAACCACGGCTACTTCACCTCCCATCCCATTGAATTTGGATCCGACGAGGTATTCGCTGCAAATTCCATGCACGGAACACGGATTGATAGCCGCGGTAGTCCGATCTGAATCGAATCGATATCATATGCGCAAGAATTAACACAGAGCATGCGAATAAGATGACGCGGCATGGATCGCCGGAAGTGCGTCGGGATCGATTTGGGCTTTGAGTGAGAATGGATGTACACGAGATTTGTATAAGGTCGATGAGAGGATCGTCGATCGATGTTGGGCGAACAAGGGCAACGAGATCCGGCATCGATGAGAATTTTGAAGTCCCAAAGCTTAATAAAGAACAAATTTAAAAGGAAATATGGAAAAGTTCGATCAACAGGCTTTGATGGTCGGAGTGCTCGGCGGAGAGGATGATCCCCGCTCCTTCTTCCCACACTCCTTCGCGCCCCTCGAGGCCAGCGCCGCCATGAACTTCTCGTTCCACCGCCCCGGAGCCGCCGCCGCCGCCGGCCCCGCCCCGCAGCCGTGGTCGGCGGGGAACCGGTGCCTAAGGCACACCTTGAGGCCGCACCCCTTGCACGTGCTGGCGTTGGAGAACGTCAGCACCTCCCTGCAGCGGCGCACGGGGCACGCCGGTTTCTTCTTCTTCCTCCTCGGGTCGCATTCCCCGGACACCTCGTGCCTCTCCAGGACCGTCTTCTCGTCTTCCCCGGTGGTCTCGATCGCCGTCGAACAGGCCTCGCAGACGACGACCCTCCGGCTCCGGTGGTCCGATCTCGGGCACTCGTGGGACTTGTACGATCTGTGCTCCAGACAAAAAACCTGCACACAATCGGTTCGCTCGCACGTGAATTCATGAGGGAATCGGCGAGCAAAGTCACGAATACGATACGCTTCATGATCCGTCGCCAAAGTGATCGAAAATGGCGATGGAATGAATTTTTACCTTGCGACAGCCATCGCAGGTGAAGGGAAGGAAATCGAGGAGATTGCAATCCGGGTTCTGGCAATGCCGCCCCAAATCTGGGAAAGCCTCCGTTCCTCCTTCCATCTTCTCCTCTTCCCAGAGGAATCGATCGGGGCCTCCGAAACAGCTGAATTTGAAGAAGGGTTGGAGGGGGGATTGTTTCTTCTGATGTTCTGTCGAGATCGGTGAGGGTTGAATTTGAATTGGAATCGGAGATGATTGAGGATTTTCTCCCGAGGTGGGTCGAGTATTTGAAGAAAGTGGCGGTCGGCGGAGGAGCTCGGAGCTGGCTTGGCGCCGAAGACAAATTAGGCCATGCCTCCTCTGACTTGCGCCGCGGGAAACATCCGATGTTTCCAGACCCCCGCACGCGCGGGGTTTCCCCCACAACGTGGACGTCACGCTTGACCTCACACGGCCCAATTCCTTTTTGCCACGTCGATTACAAGGACCGTTTTTCCTTTGCTTTTTCGAGGTGGGAAACGAATTTGTTTTTTTTTTTCTCATTCAAACAGTGATGCTCTGAACGATAAAGAGAACATGATTCCGAACATAACACTGGGCTGAAGAGGCTTAGTAATCCAATTTAAAGGGAGAGCCATTTATCAATGGGCTTTCTCGATCCAATCAACTACTTGATTAACTTCTCTGAAGTATCGAATAATTGAGACGTTATGTAATTGGACTAGTTCATTTAGACGGGAAAAAAAAAACCAACACAATTTCAAGTTATACTCGCCGTGATGCATTTATTCTATTTTTTTCTATGAAAAAAAATCACAATTTAGTATATTTGTGACATATTAACCACCCTCTATCAAGGTTCTGTTAATGAGTATGGTTAAAAATCTGTCTCCATGGATGTCAAAAGTCAATATATTAATATAGCTTGAAATAAATATAAAAAGAAGTTTTCTTGGTTGATAAATCAACCGACAAACCTTGATGAAGAGATAATATGTCACATACGAGCAAATTTGAGGTTTGTTATATTGTAAGAAATTTTTTAGGATAATTGTGTTAGGGTATACATAATTTGAGATTTTTTATGTGAAAAAAAAGAAAATAAATTCAATGTAGATATATTACAAACAAATAAAATTAGGACAAACGCATCACTATAAATACAGTTCAAGATTTTCAACGTCCAAAAAAAAAAATTCTAAGTAAATACGTCATGATTGACATAATTTGAGTTTTTGATAATAAAAAATTCCCATTAATTTATTTCTATTTTGAATTATGAGGAGAATATAAAGAATCTCATAATTCTTCACGTAATTTGACCAAACAATTTGACTTTTTACCATGGCGTGTATTCGAGAATCTTCTCAACATTAGTAGATTTTATTAATTTATTAATTAATAATTTTTCGTGATAAATGTGTACGAAGTTTTATAATCCCACGATACGAAGTATTATAATATTATACAGGCCGAAATTCCCTGACAAAAGAAAGGAGGGAAAAGAAGAAAAAGGCAAAAAGACAAAAGGCAGAGGAAAAGAGGGCTTTCATCATGTTGCGTGGCCAATACGGAATCCAACGCTCCGCTACTCTGCTCAGGATGAAAAAAAGGAGCCTCAGTTGCAAAATTCGTAGGTATACGAACGATATACGATTCCATACACGGGAACGATTTGGCTTATTATAACGAGCATAGTTCATATCTCGTCTGATGGAGAGGTTTATCGATATTCCCTCTTACTGAAGAATATATAATTTTTTCACCTCAATCCGACGATAAATTAGCGATTCTTTTTTTATTCAAACAAAGTGAAGTGAATCAATGTCTATTCATACTTCAAAGTTACCAACGACTTTAATGACGAACTGGTATGTTATTTTTATTGCTTACCACCAAGTCACAAGATTTATTTAATTTTGTTAGAAATTAGCAATCTTAATCTGATAGGTGTAATAGCATTTATCACATTTTGAAATTATTGATCATCTTATCGTTATCCAGACACTATATCATTGACGTTTCATAGTGGAATTGAGTTCCAAAATTTTCCATCCAGAATCTTAGCGACGCATTTCTACAAATGATTATAGTTATTCTCTTGAGATACGAAGCTCAAACCGATAGTGCTCGTACAATGGGCATGCGATTCGACTTGACCCAATTGGTAGTCTGAGCCTCGCACTTAATTTGGTAAATTCCATAAAAAGGAAAAAGCTTCATGTCAAATCGCAATCTTCTTTCTCTTGGTACTTGGTGTGGAGACGCTCGCCATGATGGGTGGAAAAGGGGGAAAGCCAAGCAGTTCATAGCATCAAAAGTCGTTGCCAATAAGCATACGAGTGGGAAACAAGAAAGCTAATTTGCCCATTTGTAAAGGTGGGGAATCAAATAAAGATGGCCATCCACATACAAACCAAACAATTAGAGAAAAAAATGATAAGATGAAAGAAGAAGATTAAAAAGCCAAGATTTCTAGAAGTCCTAATTGTTGAATGCCACCAAAGAATGAAGACCTTTTCCGGAATATGCTATTGCTACTGCTTTTCAACTTCAATATGAGGAAAGAAAGGAACAGGCATGGCCTAAAAGCTAAAGGGTCACCGGTTCTCAACGTGGGTCTGATTGCTTTGAAAAGTCTTTAATTATAGAGTATGACCCGTTTACCAAATGTCTGTTTCCTTGCCTGCTGAGGCCTTTTGACGCTTAGGTCAAAAATGGTTTCGTTTGTTTAATTACGATTAGTGATTTGAAAGGGAATCATCCGAATAAGTCAAGACCATCTAGACCACATGCACCACGAGCTAACCTATGTATAGTAGTTAAAATTTGAACCATAGGGCCGTTGGCCATGCCGGCTTTGATTAATTAGTATGAAATATTATGGCGATAGCCCGTATTTCTCTCTCTCTCTCCCTGATTGACGTGCTACAATTTATATATACAATGGAAATACTTATGGACGCACCTGGGAATAAGAAAAGAGAGATCTGTTCATGCCATAGTTAGGTGACCACAACAAAATGGAGAAATTCCTGGGATTTAATTGTACGTCCATGTGCATTTCTTGATTGAAGAACAAGTGAGCTTTTTTTTTTGCTTCCTGAATTCAAGATTTGGAAAGGTGAGTTCTCAGTTTCAACCGACCACCAAATCTCCCAAAAAAAAAAAAATCAGGGTTCACTAGTAAAAGGCAATCCCCAAGAGGGAATCACTTTTTGGGGACAATGGAAAAAAGAAAGGAAAAGGAAAGGAAAGGAAAGGAAGAAATTGTCCAGCCTAGAACACCCAAAAAGCCCCACATGACCACCACAAGGGTCCTACGTCCTTGAAACCCTTAGCAGTTAAGTCAGCGATTGGGCTAAACGATGAACTTTAGTGGTGTTCTTCGACACTTTAGCTGTCTTCCTCCATCTAAAGCAGCTATACCCATTAAACAATGCATTGAGAAACACAGACAATGCACTTTTAAGTTTCTATGGAGGCCAAATCAATATGTTTCTTAATAGATTTTACTCTGAGTGACGCTACGGTTCGGAGCTCGCTCGCCTCGAATTCTTGTAATCACGTCCGGAGCGGAGTGGAGAAACTTCAAGTAGCCCCTTTCTCGATATCTCGAGAGAAGAAACTAGTAGCCCTCCTCTGGTGCTCCCGGTCCATCCGAAATAAAAAGAGGGGAAAAAAATTAAAGTTATTATCGAAGCGGAGTTCGCATGGAACGCGTAAAATCATTAAGCCAAGCCCCGGTCATGAGCCTGGTGGGAAAAGCCAATGTTCAATGATTGTCTATTTTAAAACATATCATCACAGCTAATTAATTTATCTTCGAGCGCCCTTAAGCTTTAGCAACACTCCGTGTCCGAGACAAGACAACCGCGTGGAGAACAGAGAGAGACCCGGGGGAGTTGGTGGAATCTGGGAGAGGTTTGCACATGCGATCCCTCCCCTCTATTGAGCGAGAGAGAGATCACTGATTGGGATCAAGCGGCATCATCCAAATCTCTGTTTCTCCACTCTTCTCCCAGTTGGTTCCATTTTTCCGCAAGCGATGGAATAAAAATCTCACTCACTACTCCCATCACCATCATCAAATCGCCTCCTCTGACGTCACCGTCACCATCTCTCTCTCTCTCTCTCTCTCTCTCTCTCTCTCTCTCTCTCGTGACTCGGTCTTCTTCTCTGTTTCGGAGGTTCAGTAACATTGCCGCAACTATCTCGTGGCCTACTAAATCTCGGCACCAAACCCCAACTGACCTCCTATATCTGCCAAAACAATCCGATTCTTCCCTCACCCATCGAAGCATGCAGCTTCCCCGACGCTCTTTCGATTCTATCGTCACGGTTCGTATATGTTGATGCAGCTGAAGAGAGAGAGAGAGAGAGAGAGAGAGAGAGAGGACACCTTCCCAACTCCTCAGTGACAAGAAACAGGGTCTGCGAAAATGGAGTTTCAAGAAGCCGTGATGAAGCTGACCACCCACAAGCCAAAGGAAAAGAAGGACGGCCCCAAGCTCAACAGGTGGGCCATCATCTCGTTCCGCAAGTCACCCAAACCCAACAAGCCGAATACCGGCCGTCGTCACCGGGGGGCCGTGCCCGAAGAGTTCCTGTGCCCTGTTTCGGGGTCTCTCATGGCCGACCCGGTCATCGTCCCCTCCGGTCATTCGTTCGAGCGAGCCTCCGTCGAGGCCTGTAAGTCCCTCTGCTTCGTCCCGCCGGCTCTAGCCGGCGACGTAGCCGCGCCGGATTTGTCCACGTTGATCCCCAACCACGCCCTCAAGTCCACCATTCTCAGCTTCTGCAGGAACCGTTCTCTGCCTCCTCCGCAGCCTCTCGATTTGGCCTCCGCCTACAAGCTCGTTGCGGATTTAATGCCCACGCGAGGTCACAAAACGGAAAAGAAGCTTGCCCACGATACGATTGACGAACGACGAGACTCAATTCGCGGAGGAGAAACGCGAGGTGCGAAGACAGAGTCTTCTCGGAGCCATCATCAGGACCCGCCAACGGCAGCTCATTCCTTTTCGAGCTCGGAAGACTCGGTGGCGACCACCCTCGCCTTCGAGTCGACTCCGCCGCTCCAGCTTGCGACCCGCCCGAGCTGCTGCTGCTCGTCGTCATGCTCCTCCTCCGAGTTCGAGCCCTCGAACCCAGAGGAGGAAGAGCTCCTCGCGAAGCTCAAGAGTCCGTTGGTTTTCGACGTCGAAGAGGCGGTCATCGCGCTCAGGGACGTGACTCGGACGAGCGAAGAGAGCCGACTCTCGCTGTGCACGAATCGCATGCTCTCCTCCATCAGGCCGCTCGTCGTCTCCAGGTACTGCGCGATCCAGGTCAACTCGGGGGCATCTCTGGTCAACCTGTCGCTCGCGGCTGTCAACAAGGTGAAGATCGTCCGGGCCGGGATCGTCCCCAACCTGATTGACGTGCTCAAGGGGGGTTTCCCGGAGGCAGCGGAGCACGCTGCCGGCGCGCTCTTCAGCTTAGCTCTCGACGACGGCAACAAGACCGCGATCGGCGCTCTCGGGGCTCTGCCGCCGCTCCTGCACTCCCTCCGCTCAGGGAACGAGCGGGCCCGCGGCGACTCCGCCTCAGCCCTGTACCACCTCTCGCTCGTGCAGAGCAACCGGCTCAAGCTGGTGCGGCTGGGGTCGGTCTCGGTCCTCTTGGGCATGGTCAGGTCGGGCCGGCTCGCGGGGCGGGCCCTGCTGGTGTTGGTCAACTTGGGCACATGCGCCGAGGGCCGGGCCGCGATGATGGACGGGGGCGCCGTGGAGTGTTTCGTTGGGTTTCTTACGAGGGCGGCCGACTCGGCTCGTGACAATTGCGTGACCGCACTATACGTGCTGAGCCAGGGAGGGATGCGGTTCAAGGGGTTGGCGATGGCGGCGGGAGCGGCGGAGGTGCTGGACAAGGTGGAGAGTGGGAGCCGGAGGGTGACGGAGATGGCCAGGAGGATGGTGGAGATGATGGGTGAGCAGAGAGAGGACATTGAAGGGGAGGACGTGGATTGGGAGAAGCTGCTCGAGGCGGGGACGCCGAGTCGGTGACTTGGCGACGGCCGGGCGGCTGAGCGAGCTCAGTCTGGACTCGGTCGAGCTGTTGATTATCTTCTTCTTTTTTGTCCGAATTTTGGTTATGAGGGTCCCTCTTTTTTCCTTAGTCCTTTCCGAAGTGTAATTATCTGGCACAATGTGGATGTGTTCATGCAGATTTTTCTTTTTGAAACTTCGCCGATTTGGTATATATTTGCGTCATTTTCTATATTTTTGTTTTCCTGAAAAAGAGAGGAATGTCAATGTGTAAATGGAGACCTTGCTAGGGAAATCAGATTCTAGATGAGAAAAAGTTCCGTTCTCTCCCTTTTCTTAAATCTCCCATTAAAAATTCTGAATTATGCTATCATGACATCAATGTCCGAGACTTTTACTTCATTATCAAAAAATTTAACTCGTGACTACTGTGGCCTTGATATCTTAAGTTCACGCTCTCCTTTCTTATTTAGATTAATTCTGAAGTATGCCTATTATGACACTAATGTCAGCATGATATTTAGACAAACCTTATTTCGTCTCTATTGTCCAAACCTATATCAGCATGACATAAAGACCCTAACAAATTTTAGTGTTTTGTGCGGTAGACACTTGACGCAGAGTATTTTTGTCACATTAAAATAAACTTAGGGGCATTGGTGATTTGAAGTATTAGTATCCCAATGGGTATAATTTATGGTTTTTTTAAGGTACTTTCCCCTTTTAGTTTTGTAAAGGGAATAAAATACCCGGACTTTACGCGGGACCTTTAAAGTTAGGAAAACCGATCTACATCAAAATACAATTCGCAGCAATCGACGCAACATGTATAAACGGACATCGTATTGCTCCTCAACTTTGGCAGGGAATACAGTTATTCTCCCACGAGTCCATCCGCTTTTGTCCAACAGGTGCGACACTTCCACCGACGACAATCAAGATGTTAGAATATTCAGACACTTTTACCACGTTCCATGTCCACGGTCGAACCATTTTGTGCCCGACAATGACTCAAGCCTAAAGCGACTTGGCCTCGCATTGGGGTGGTCCGTCTTTAACGTATGTTTTGGGGGTCGCTATTGGAGGCATGCGAGCCAATTTAAAAGGTTTCCATCGACGTATAATCACGCTCGAATGTTGCCCCACAAGGTCATTTTCGAATGGGTATCGCGAGAATAGTGAGCGAACGAATTGTCATAGATTCTCGATCTTGATCATGGCACATATGACCAGAAAATAGAAGAAAAGAACGGATTAGGATCAGGAATGGCTCGGGAAAGATAAGAAGTGTCACACCTCCAACTCATGGGTAGAAGGGTATGACACAGCCGTCCTCCTCATTGAGGAACATAATCTCAAATAATCAAATTCGGCCTTATATCAACACACAGGCGCAAATATATATATATATATATATATATATATATAATTCTGGTTTACAATATCAGAGCTTATTAATACTATTAATAGTAACATATATTCATTACAAATGCCTAAACTAAAAAATAACCCATACCAAATCCCGCTATCCAAAATCCCAATACGAAAGCACTCTCACCCTACGAGCAGGTCCTTAAGTCACCTGAAAAACAATAGTTCATTAAGTGATACATTTCCCTTAAGTGGATCGAACATACACTATGCATAATTTAAAGTATGATCATAATATCAAAACCCAATTCAAAACCCTTCAAAATCAAACACAAATCATTTCAAGACTGTTGGTAGGTTAGTCTACCAACAGTCTTGAATAAATTCAATGGTCAAACCCATTGATCAATCTCATCGATCACACTAACCTCATGCTTAAATATCAATCGTAATCATGAATAAAGTCCCGTGACTAGACGACCAAAATTCCTCCCTTGACTAGGTCCCACCTACAATGCCAATGGCTCAACCAATAAGGATATCCTAGCCCAACAAGTTCATAGAGATATTGAGTATAGTCCATCAATTAACCATATCTTTCACAATCACAATACTGAAATGGAAATCATCTCACATATCAAACATCTTTCACAAAACATTTCATTTCATAACACATTTGCGTAAACATTTCACAAGCAAAAAATACAATCTTTTGTAGCAAAACACCTTCTCAAAATCAAATCTAAATCCAAAGAGGTACTATCTAGAATTTATGCAATAAATATGCATTTACCAACTCACAAACACATCAAATCTTTATATACTTAAGGACATGAGTTTTCAAACTCTTAGGAGAAATATTATCACTCATCTTGATTGAGCCAAACGCCAATTTATACCAGTTGACAGATCAACATCTCCAGATTCCTAATAACGAATTGAAAAATAATATAAAAATTGAGTAAATATAATTATCTAATGACCGACTTGACTAAGTACGCCTATTATTGACAAAAGCGACACCTATGAGTCACTAAAAGGCTCGCTCATATAAAAAATCACCATTTTCTTTTGTGCTCAACTCGCACACGATATCCATTTTTGCCATAATTTTCTCCATCGAACTCTGTTTCTAACGATCTTACAGTCCACATAAAGCCCTTTCGACATACTATAAGATTCTAAAAGTGGGTCACCCAAAATTCAACTGAAAACAGACAAAAATGGGCCACGAAGTTACTGTTTGCGCAGTGAACAGTGTGCGGCTAACTCAAAATTCTGTTTTGGACAAATCGTGAGCTCAAATCGAATTCCGTCGGTTGTTATGACTTCATAACACCCTAAGGTACCATGACCCCATAATTTCTCACCCAAATAACTCCAAAATCAGATTTCGCCAATTAATTTTCACTTAATTTTGAATTTCAACTTTAATTCCGAAAATTATTCTGAATAAGTCGGCGAGGGGCATGAATACTTACCGGGTAGTGTAGCTTGGAGTTGGGTCGGCTTATCAAAGTTCCAGGCGCAAGATTTTCTTCCCTTTTTCCATTTTTTTCTTCCTTTCTCTCTCGTTCTCTTTCTTCCTTCCTTCTTTCCTATTTTCCCTCTTCTCTTCTCTTTTTCCTTTCTGTTCGTGCTTCTTCCCCTTTAACCAGCAACACCACGGCCTCACCTTTTTTGACTTTTCAACTCTCTTCTTTTTCTTTTTTTTCTTTTTTTTTTGGGTCTTGGTTATTACGAGAAGTCTTTGTCTGGTTAAATATCAATCTGTGTTCCTGAAGAAAGTCTCAGAAGAAGAGTCGACCTCGGATCGCCACTGTCGTATTTGCTCCTCAACTTTTGACGGGCATACAATTATTTTCGCACATGTATATCCGTCATTGTCGGCCCGGCACTAGAAGGAGGAACGGGGGGCCGCGCCACCGCTGGAGCCTGCAAAACATGCGGCTCTGGCGCCGCCTTCTCCAACGTATGCAGCAGTTCCATTGATGACGACTCTACTGTTAGAACATTTAAACATTCGAGCACGTGCCACGTTCCGGTCGAAGCATTTAGGCCTTACGATGACTCGACCGACAGCGACTAAGACTAACTTAGGGATCCTCCGTCTTGACATATGCTTGGGGGTCAGCATATGAGGCATGGAAGACGATTCGAATAGTTTAAATTAACATATAATCACGCTCGACTGTTGCACCATGCGGTCAATTTCGAATGGGCATCCCGAGAGTAGTAGGCGAACGAACTGTCAAAGGTTCTCGATCTGGATCGTGGCATATCTCACCGTAAAAGAAAAGAAAAGAGCGAACCAGGATAGGTATGACTTGTAAAATTTGAGAAGTCGTCGTCCGGTTAAAAGATGAATCGGTGCATCTGAAGAAAGAGTCCCAAAAGAAGAAGTCAACATCGTATCACCACTAAGCTGAAAAGGGAAACTGCCATTTTGACCCGATGTAGAACCAAACGACCGACTCGGGGGAGGGCAAATCATTCTTGCATGATCATCATTTGCATTAGGGAAATAAGGACAAGATGCCAAGACTCCCCTCGATTTATATAACACATACGGTGGAAGAAGACGCGGATTGAACGAGTTGGACGAAGATCATGGGCTCCCAACCTCATCGGCCTCTGTATGTTTATGAAGTCTTTCGTCTATTTCGGAGAATCACACAACTCAAATTCGACCTTTCTGACTCGAATCAATCTTTCTCGTTTCGCAGGTTCAGCCGCGGACTCAATCTGGCAAACTTGGCGGTGGCGGCCGGTCTTCTCGGACGTTCATGGGATGCAATTTCTCAGCTTCAGGGGCAAGTCAACGCCAACCAGCGACACCCGTCATCGGCGTCCTCATTGGTGGCATTCAAAGAGTTCCAGCACACAGACTACACAATCATTGCTTTTGATGCCTCTCCAGTCAGCGCGAGCCGTCTTCACGAACATAGCGATTTGGTTCCCTCGTCAGAGACCCCTCACTTCCATTTCCTCTGCTCTGAGAACCTCCCGTCGTTCTCTGTGAGCAGAGCGGCGATTTCTCTGTTCGACTCTCTATGCGAGGATCACGAACTCTCTGTGATGAGAGCTCAGGTGAACTCTCCATTTGTTTTCCTAGTTTTTTTTTTGGTAAAGTTGTTTTCCTAGTTGTTCATTCCGTGATTAATGAATAATTCGTCTGTCTAGTGTGGTTCCTGCGTTGGATGAATCGATTGTCCGATTGTCTCTGTGATCGTTATTCATCGTGTTCAAACAACAAACTAAAGCTTCTTTCACTAGCCTTCTCCTAAGTATGAATACATTAGATATGATCCCACGTAATTGGGTGGTGAATAATTTCATTGCCAGCGCTATCCATGCCGTGGTAGTAGCGGCAACCACACCAACCCGATCATGTGTGATCGCAAACCGACTACTCTCAATTCATCAATGCCATACTTCCGAACAAAGAAAAGAAACTTATGAGTGTATGAATGTTACTGTCGAAGCCGTGAATTGTTGCTAGTGCAATAGTTAGGCATTGACGTCTTAAATAATTTCTCCTGAAAGATCTGCAATTTTGCTTGTTCTACTCCAACCGCAGGTTGCAGAATCTGCTAAGTCTACCCCGTGTATTATTACCGGACAGTGCCTAGCTGGATGCATGGCCTCTCTGTTCACGTTATGGCTTCTAGACTCGCTCGATGCCTCGACCTCTATACGGCCGCTCTGCATTACTTTTGGCTCGCCTCTCCTCGGCAACAATGCCTTCCAACAAGCCGTATCACAGTTCTCGGCATGGAACTCTTGCTTCTTGCACGTGGTCCATAAGGATGATTGTTTCCCCAGACTCTGGCTTCGACCTGATGGGGAGCCAAGCCTCTATGTACCTTTCGGTGCATTCCTGTTGTGTTCTGACTCAGGTGGTGCGTGTTTCAGAGCTCCTGAATCTGTAACGGAGCTGCTTGCGTACGGGAGCAGCGCAGAGAATGGTCGAAATCAAGAGTTGCAAGGTTTCCATTACGGTCGCGTCATTGAACGTCTTGAAGGGAGATCCATATGCAAGGATCAAAATTGGTTGGCACAGGACGAACCTGATCCATTTAGGGCTGGGATAATAGCTCAAGTGGCAGCGATCGGCCTCACACAAGTTCAGGTAGCTCGTCCTGTTTAGTATGTTACCTTCATTGATCATGATATTTCGAAAATGAAAAAGAACACAGCACATTGGTCAGGTTCTCTAAATTATAGTTTAAGCTATAGCCAGCAATTGCTTAATTTCGGCCTGCTTAAAACCTCCCCAATACTTCTATAAATGACCCTTCTTGTGACCATCTCCCTGTTCACTGCTATTGGTAGCTTCCACATAGGCCACAGCAGCAGACTGTTAACGCTCTGATAGAGAGAGTCTCACAATCGGAAGAAAAATCTGCGACCCGAATCCGAGCGGCAGCAAGAAGTGATACCTGCAGCAAAGCAAGTGACATGGAAAGGAGAAGATACATGATCAACCTCGAATGGTATAAGAAAATGACAGCGTCCGACGGTTTTGGGTATTATGACAGCTACAAGATCAAGCCAAAGGAGCGTGATCACCGAGTAGTCACGTATAAGGAGACCCTCAAGGAGTACTGGCAGCGAGTTGTCAAGGAGTCGGAGAAGAAGCCACAGAAGGAGGGGGCGTGGCTGCGACGCGGCTGGCTCTTTGGTGGAAACACTTACCGGAGAATGGTTGAGCCGCTCGACATAGCGGAGTACTATGCGAAGGGCAAAACGAATTACCTAACTCAAGGAAGGTCCAGGCACTACATTCTATTGGAGAAGTGGCTAAAAGAGAACCCACAGAGGCCTGCCTCGCATAACTCGGTCCTTTCGAGACGGGAAAAAGTCTCGTCCAACATTCTAACCGAGGACTCTTGCTTCTGGGCGCACGTCGAGGAGGCAATCATCTCGGGCCGGTCGCTCAAGAGCGCAGGACCAGACACGGCTATGGAGAGAGAGAAGTTGATCGAGTTCGAGCGGTACACGATGAGCCTCCTGGAGAGGTACGCGATATCGTCCGAGGTCTTCCTGGAGAAGAGCAGCTACATGAAATGGTGGAGAGAGTATGATGAGGAGATTCTAGGGAAGCAGATGATGGGAGCTTCATATGACTCGCAGCTTGCTCAGTTCATGAGGAACGAGTACTATCACCAGTATGCTTCTGGGTCTTTCACATTCAATTAGTCATGGCGATTGATCTCGTGTCCTTTCACTTATGGATTTTTGTTTTGGGAAAATACCATTAAAAACCCCAAATTATACTCTCTGTTATATATTTACCCTAAACTTTTTTTTGTGACACCGAAAACTCCAAGCTTGTGCCTAAGTGACACGTTTACCTCAAACTTTTTTTTTTGTTACACGAGCAATCTTAAACTCATCTCCTTGTGACATATACATAAAAACCATGAACTCGCCCTATTTTTTTTCTTCTTTTCTTTATTTTTGGCATCTAATTTGGCCGGCAAGCACTTCGCGACCCTTGTCCCATGGTTGGGGAGCTCCGGCCAACCTCATCTCGCCGGCCAAAATAGGGTTTCAAAAAAAGAAGAAGAAAAAATCTGGGATAAATATATCAGAAAGATAAAAGTTCAAAGTTTTTAATCACAAAATAAAGTTTAGGGTAAATGTGTCACAATAAGGTAAGTTCGGGATTTTTGGTGTCACAAAAAAAGTTTATGATAAATGTCTCACAGAGGGTATAGTTTAAGGTTTTTGGTAGTATTTCTCTTTTTTGTTTTGTTTAAATCTTCCCTCCCTCATTTTCACATTTTCCTTTCGGTTTGCTTGCAGTTTTTGTACACTGACTAAAATATATATTTTTTGGTTTTTACTAACTAAAATATATTTGGGATACAATATTAGCAATAAGAATGAGATTAGAGACTATAATTACGCAAAGTGAATTGACAAAAGGAAGCAATTATGCCGATTATTCTACTGCTCGTCTAAGCATTTAAATCATCGGGTGAGTTTATTATTTGCACATTTTTCAGGCTGTAACTTGGCTTTGTTAAGTTCTAGTAAGATCTAATTTATTTCTTCATAAGTAGTGTCAAAACTAAAAAATTAATTGGTCATATAATGAGAATATTTTGAAGTTACGTGGGTTCATGTACCACGGCTAGCCCTCACTTTTTTTTTCTCAATATTTAATTAAAGCGAGATACGTCAATCATCGTGGACTGTCCTTACTAGGCATTTTCACGGAATTCTTACATCAGTTACGAAAGCTACTCATCACCACACGACGCCCTAAAGTCCAGGGTTGGCGAGCTCGTCATAACTACTAGGGCATCAACTATTTGTAAGTATCTCTCTGAATGAGGCAGCACCATAGCTTTGTGCTTGAGATCACAAATTGGCCAAGTAGGGCCAATTTGATAAAAAAAATTTAGTTATCTAATTTTCTGTTCTATTGTTCCTTGAAATTGAAAAAAGAGTGGGTATCTATTTATGTACATCGGTTAATTTTTTTTTATTTCCTAACATATATTAGTGGTCGGAGAATATATTCGGAACATAAATAAAAAGTGTAAAAAAAAAATCTACTGTTAATGTTCCCGATAACAAAAAGAGAACTAAGATCATTATAGAAGCAAACTTAGCTTAACCTTGGGACCCGCATTCAACCTAAAACGCATATGACCTGAACTATAAACTCGAGTGGACTCGGGGTAGGTTTGAGCCTCTGTTTCTTTGTGGTGGGTTCTAGTGAAATTTTCGACATTCTTAGGTAATGTTTACACCACCTTCCCCCATACAAATGAGCATGACGGAGTTGCTATATCTTTTTGACTTGATACATAAAAGACTTAATGATTACACGTTACATTATACTACCAATGAAACTTGTCACAAGTCAACAAAGACATGTTCCGTTAAGGTTTGACGGTGAAATTTACCATACTTTCCACTTTGCTAGAACTCGAAAGTATAGCTGCATTAACATTTTGTTCTAGCTCGTTTAAAGCCACCTAATAAGTAGATTTTACAGTGAATGAACCATACATATCCATCGCTAGATCAATAGGGACTATAGAAATAAGCTTCATTTCCATCTCTAACATTGTTGTCAATGCTTTTTAGTTTCCTTTCTTTGTCTCCAAATTAATTAGTCGAGCTCCTTTCACTTCTTTATTCGTCTCTTCACTGGGTTAAGAATGAAATTAGAAGTCCCAAACATCATGTATTCACATTGCAGAATGAAATTGGGACGTGAATGTTAAAGTGTTTGAAAAATACCAGAGAAGTTATCTTCTTCAAAAACTTTCAACTATAAATTTGAAGACATGCCTTAAAGTTTATGACGTATATATGGACTTTACTAATTAAAAATCGATTAATGCTATTACCATTTTTCTTGTGTTCATATCAATTGAATAATCCCATGCTCCATGAATTTTTAATGTCATTTGCTTGGAAGTCTTATGAGTTTGTGCAAACAAGAGCACCAAATCTAGGATCGCCTCCATCCTCTTTTGCTCCGTCCTTGCACATTCCACCGGGCAACGATTGCTCTTCTTCTTGCAGTTAAAAAAGCTCAAAAGTCCTGTGGACCTATTTACTATAATGCCTAAAAATTTACAGTCATATTATGAGTTATAAACTAGTGAAACTCTCTATTGCCATTTCCAGTCGTCTATTTTTTTACTAACTATTATGTTGACTTTTTCTAATATCCATCTTAAAACATCTCGATCGGTTAAATCCTTACAAAAGTTTATGAACAGATTTCTTCGTTAAATATGATTAACGAGTATTTGGGATCACTTATTAACAAGTCTCGATTTCGATTCATTGGAAATTGTTGGGATCTGACAAAAGAACGGTTGGAACCCTCCCTAAACATGTGAAGTAAAATTGCCCTTCTTTCAAGTAAGGTCTCTGAGAGGTCTATAAAATCGAACCATCCCGTCTGGTCATACTAAGATTGTACAAGTCACTGAAAATAAGCCATGTCTTTTTGCTGTGCAAATGATAAACGAAAGAGAATGACCCAATGGGGAAGAAGATAGCTCTTCAACACACTCGCACCGAACGCTTTTGCCAATGAGAAAAATCTTATACGAAATGTATTGATCAGTAATCAAAGGTACACAAAAAAAAAAGGTACACACACATTACAAGCTAACGGAAAAAGTAACAGCATTAAATAGGTGTAAAAAAATGAACATTCAAGAAAGTAAAATGGCAAAGTCAAGATTTATGGATTTACTAAGTATCAATCTCAAAATTTAGGAGGGGGTGTGAATTTTTTTTTCCTGGAGTACTAATTGCACCGCAGGACTGTTTTCCTTCTTTAGCAGAGCATCCGTTGAAGAAGTCTGTTCAGGATTCTTATCCATGTATGTCACAAGCCAGTAATCGACATTGTAAGCAAGTGACTTATAGATGGATATGCATCGGTTCATTAGACGGAAAACGACACGCTTGTCATTAAACCGCTTAAGGATGTAACGTTAATATATGGAAAAGCCGAAAATTGACCGACCCGAAGAAGGTGTGACGAATTATCTTGGCCCGTGAAATCCTATAAATGGCCGCGCTTCTCGCCGGTCCCATCGTATCAGTTGAATTTCACATTGATATTCCAGCGGCAGGGCAAAACAGTGCAAGCGAGAATGACGAAGGAGGGTGCCAATGCTCGACGAGTTACCTTGCCGAAACATCGACCGGGGCTATTCAAGAGGGCAAGAGAAGTGTGTACTCTCTGTGCTGTGGAGATGGCCATGATCGTTCTCTCTCCTGGAGGCCAGCCTATCTATTCTGGTCAGCCTTCTGTGGATGCAGTCCGAGATGGTTTTAGGCATCCAAAGATGGCTCGTATAGATGCTACTCAAACGGCTCGAACCGACAGAGACCAATTCCTGGAGACTCTGAACAAACAATATGCGGATGTGATCGAGCAACTGAAGGCCGGAATGAAAGGAGCTAAAGAGCTGGATGATATGAAGCCCCCGCCATTCCAAGACTTTGGCTTCAACGACTTTATCGCATTCGACAAATGGCTGGAAGATCTGGAGAAAGCGGTGGACAAGAGAAGGATGGAGCTCCTGGCGTCGGAGGCTTCAAGTTCAACTCCACGCCCAGGAGCTACTAATGCCCCTGTCGGGACCCAAAACGATGATGAGGGTGGTGATCCTCGTAAAGCAGAAGCTGGAAATGAGTAATCGATCCAGCGAAGTCACGGAGAGGTTGTTGACTCTATCTTAAATTGTATGCGGCATGATTCAGTCAATCTCTCCGCTTCAACAAGAGAAGCCTCTTGATAATAAAGCAGTAGAAATGCTCAACAAATTAAAGTAGCAGCCATCCTTCTTCTTACTTTTTTCCTATGTTTTTTCGGTTGAAAATGGTCGTTTTAAAAATTATAGTCCTGCGATAGATGTTCTTCAACCGAATAAGAACTTGCGGTAAAGTAACAAATATATGAGCAATTCTGTAACGCCCTTCGCTTCGTCACTGATAATATTGTCCACTTTGGGCCCCACTAGCCCTCATGACTTTATTTTTCCTCGAGAAAACGCGTTGTCGGTGGGTCAAGGGCGAAATATCATGTATAAGCTCTCTCATGACTCCCTTCCTAGGCGATGTGGGACAAGGATGTCACATACTCCCCCCCCCTCAATGGCATAGCGTCCTCGCTGTGCCCTCAGCGACACCAGCCTAACACCTAGGTCTCCACTGTACAAATATTGTTTGCTTTGGGTCCCTGGCCCTCACGAATTTATTATCCTCGGTCCAGCCCAAGAAAACACATCCCTCCCTAGGCGATGTAGGACAAGAGAAATGCCTCCCTGCACACGTCCGGGGATTGAAGCGCGGACGCACCGCTATCCCTCCTCCCTCCGCACTGGCGCCTGGGTCTTCACACAAAAATGGGCTGTTACAAATTCCTCAAGATCAAAAATAAGAAAGGAGGAGCAAACAAAGACTCTTGCCTTCCAAATCGAATTTTTGAACTTTCGATGACCAATGATCCAATCAGAATCCGAAAAGATTCAAGCAAAGCAAAATCAACACAACAAGAGAAACTGGCTCATTCTTGCTCTTAGGATGCACCCGGTGTTTATTCATCTGTCATGCGAATACTAGGGCACCGTATGCATACTGGTGACAGCCTTCGTCCTCGATGAAACGAGCGATTTCCGATTGGTGAGAAGCCCCCCTCATTTGCTTCGCCAACATGTCCTCATACTCCCTCCACCTTCGCATGTAGCTGCTGCTTTCCAAGAATAAATCAGGGAAACCGCGTAATTCTTAAGCAAACCCACGACATGCTTCTCGGTATTGACCAAGTTTTCTATTTCTGCACTGTTCGATCCTCCGCTGTTCAACAACCTGCACAATTTTTGAGCTTCCTCCACATGCCCATAAGCACAACTCTGAAGATGACCATCTTCATTTTCCGAATTGTCAGGAGCATTGTTTTTATCGAACCGGTACAATAGGGGTGGGGAATGTTTAGGCTTCTTGGACGGCGAAGGGGCTAGAATAAACTGAGTTGCATACCGAGTTTAGGGAGAACAATAGTAAGGCTCGATTTGGAACAAATCAAAGTGAATAATATATTGGGTGAGTTTATTTCGATGTCACAATATGATATCAGAGCATATCCATCTAACAAGTGTGTAATACGGGGACAAACTATTTGAAAGCTATTTAAGTCCTAAACATTTTGCAACTTTGCCAATGTAGTCATAAGTCTTTTTTTATGCCGATTTAGTCATAAACCTTTTGCAATTTTGCCATTTAAATCATTCCGACTACTTTTGGCCCGAAAAAAGCCTACGTGGACGTTTAGTTAGCACCGAATATCTTACTTGGCCCCATCGGTTGGTCGCCGGAGATGACGTGGCAGCCGGATTTCAAAACGATGTCGTTTTGCCCCAAATTGATTGAACCCTAACCCTAGCTTTGCTCCTTCTCGGTGACGGCGAAGTAGAGGAGGCCGGAGATGATGCCGACATCGGAGATCAAAACAACGTCACCCACCGAGCTCTAGAAGGAGCGAACGAATTGTCAAAGATTCTCGATATTGATCATGGCACATATGACCAGAAAAGAGAAGAGAAGAACGAATTAGGATCAGGAATGGCTCGGGAAAGATAAGAAGTCTTTGGTTAAATATGAATCTGTGTTCCTGAAGAAAGAGTCTCAGAAGAAGAGTCGACCTCGGATCGCCACTATCGTATTTGCTCCTCAACTTTTGACGGGCATACAGTTATTTTCGCACGAATATATCCGTCATTGTCGGCCCGGCACTAGAAGGAGGAACGGGGGGCAGCGCCACTACTGGAGCCCGCAAAAGATGCTGCTCTGCCGCCGTCTTCTCCAACGTATGCAGCAGTTCCATTGATGACGACTCTACTGTTAGAACATTTAAACATTCGAGCACGTGCCACGTTCCGGTCGAAGCATTTAGGCCTTACGATGACTCGACCGACAGTGACTAAGACTAACGTAGGGATGCTTCGTCTTGACAAATGCTTGGGGGTCAGCATATGGGGCATGGAAGACGGTTCGAATAGTTTAAATTGACATATAATCACGCTCGACTGTTGCACCATGCGGTCAATTTCGAATGGGTATCACGAGAGTAGTAGGCGAACGAACTGTCAAAGGTTCTCGATCTGGATCGTGGCATATCTCACCGTAAAAGAAAAGAAAAGAAAGAACCAGGATCAGGTATGACTTGTAAAATTTGAGAAGTCGTCGTCCGGTCAAAAGATGAATCGGTGTATCTGAAGAAAGGGTCCCAGAAGAAGTCAAGTCTTTCACCGCTAAGCTAAAAGGGAAACGACCGACTTGCGAGAGGGGCAAATTGTTCTTGCATGATTATGATTTACATTGAGGAAATGAGGAGAAGATGCCAAGACTTCCCTCGATTTATATAACACAAATGATGGAAGAAGACGCGGATTGAACGAGTTGGACGATGATCATGGGCTCCCAACCTCATCGGCCTCTGTATGTTGATGAAGTCCCTCAGTTTCTTTAGAAGAATCACATGACTCAAATTCGATCTTTCTGACTTGAATCAATCTTTCTTGTTTTGCAGGTTCAGCCGCGGACTTGATCTGGCAAACTTGGCGGCGGCGGCCGGTCTTCTTGGACGTTCATGGGATGCAATTTCTCAGCTTCAGGGGCAAGTCAACGCCAAGCAGGGAGACCCGTCATCGTCGTCCTCATCGGTGGCATTCAAAGAGTTCCAGCACACAGACTACACAATCATTGCTTTTGATGCCTCACCAGTCAGCGTGAGCCGTCTTCACGAACACAGCGATTTGGTTCCCTCGTCCGAGATCCCTCACTTCCATTTCCTCTGCTCTGAGAACCTCCCGTCGTTCTCTGTGAGCAGAGCGGCGATTTCTCTGTTCGACTCTCTATGCGAGGATCACGAAGTCTCTGTCATGAGAGCTCAGGTGAACTCTCCATTTGTCTTCCTAGTTGTTCATTCCGCGATTAATGAATAATTCGTCTGTCTAGTGTGGTTCCTGCGTTGGATGAATCGATCGTCCGATTGTCTCTGTGATCGTTATTCATCGTGTTCAAACAACAAACTAAAGCTTCTTTCACTAGCCTTCTCCTAAGTATGAATACATTAGAAATGATCCCACGTAATTGGGTGGTGAATAATCTCATTACCAGCGCTATCCATGCCGTGGTAGTAGCGGCAACCACACCAACCCGATCATGTGTGATCTCAAATCGACAAGCTCAATTCATCAATGCCATACTTCCGAACAAAGAAAAGAAACTTATGAGGGTATGAATGTTACTGTCGAAGCCGCATTGACGTCTTAAATAATTTCTCCCGAAAGATCTGCAATTTTGCCTGTTCTACTCCAACCGCAGGTTGCAAGATCTGCTAAGTCTACCCCGTGTATTATTACCGGACAGTGCCTGGCTGGATGCATGGCCTCTCTGTTCACGTTATGGCTTCTAAATTCGCTCAATGCCTCGACCACTATACGGCCGCTCTGCATTACTTTTGGCTCGCCTCTCCTCGGCGACAATGCCTTCCAACAAGCCGTATCACAGTTCTCAGCATGCAACTCTTGCTTCTTGCACGTGGTTCATAAGGATGATTGTTTCCCGAGACTCTGGCTTCAACCTGATGGGGAGCCAAGCCTCTATGTACCTTTCGGTGCATTCCTGTTGTGTTCTGACTCAGGTGGGGCATGTTTTGGAGCTCCTGAATCCGTAACGGAGCTGCTTGCGAATGGGAGCAGCGCAGAGAATGGTCGAAATCAAGAATTGCAAGGTTTCCATTACGGTCGTGTCATCGAGCGTCTTGAAGGCAGATCCATATGCAAGGATCAAAATTGGTTGGCAGAGGACGAACCTGATTCATTTAGGGCTGGGATAATAGCTCAAGCGGCAGCAATCGGCCTCACACAAGTTCAGGTAGCTCGAACTGTTTAGGATGTTACCTTCATTTATTTGTTGATATTTCAAAAATGGAAAAGAACACAGCACATTGGTCAGGTTTTCTGAATTATAGTTTAAGCTATAGCCAGCAATTGCTTAATTTCGGCCTGCTTAAAACCTCCCAAATACTTCTAGAAATGACCCTTCTTGTGACCATCTCTTTGTTCACTGCTACTCGTAGCTTCCACATAGGCCACGGCAGCAGACCTTTAACGCTCTAATAGAGAGAGTCTCACAATCGGAAGAAAAATCTGCGACCCGAATCCGAGCGGCAGCAAGAAGTGATACCTGCAGCAAAGCAAGTGACATGGAAAGGAGAAAATACATGATCAACCTCGAATGGTATAAGAAAATGACGGCGTCCGATGGTTTCGGGTATTATGACAGCTACAAGATCAAGCCAAAGGAGCGTGATTACCGAGTAGTCAAGTATAAGGAGACCCTCAAGGAATACTGGCAGCGAGTTGTCAAGGAGTCGGAGAAGAAGCCTCAGGAGGAGGGGGCGTGGCTGCGATGCAGCTGGCTCTTTGGTGGAAACGCATACCGGAGAATGGTTGAGCCACTCGACATAGCGGAGTACTATGCGAAGGGCAAAAGGAGTTACCTAACTCAAGGAAGGTCCAGGCACTACATTCTATTGGAGAAGTGGCTAAAAGAGAATCCACAGAGGCCTGCCTCGCATAACTCGATCCATTCGAGGCAGGCAAAAGTCTTGTCCAACGTTCTAACCGAGGACTCTTGCTTCTGGGCGCACGTCGAGGAGGCAATCATCTCGGGCCGGTCGCTCAAGAGCGGAGGACCGGACACGGCCATGGAGAGAGAGAAGTTGATCGAGTTCGAGCAGTACGTGATGAGCCTCCTGGAGAGGTACGCGATATCGTCCGAGATCTTCCTGGAGAAGAGCAGCTACATGAAATGGTGGAGAGAGTATGATGAGGAGATTCTAGGGAAGCAGATGATGGGAGCTTCATATGACTCGCAGCTTGCTCAGTTCATGAGGAACGAGTACTATCACGAGTATGCTTCCGGGTCTTTCACATTCAATTAGTCATGGCGATTGATCTCGTGTCCTTTCACTTAGTTCTAGTAAGATCTAATTTATTTCATCATAAATAGTGTCAAAACTAAGGGATTCTTACACCAACGATGTGTACGTCTCTCTCTGAATGAGGCAGCACCATGACTTTGTGCTTGAGATCACAGATTGGCCAAGCAGAGCCTATTTGATAGAAAAATTTATTTGCCTATTTTCTGTTCTTTTGTTCCTTGACATTGAAAAATATTATGTATATATTACTGTACATCGGTTAATTTTTTTTATTTCCTAACATAGATCGGTGGTCGGAGAATAGATTTGGAACATAAACAAAAAGTTAAAAAAACTACCGTTAATGTTTTAGGTAACAAAAAGAGAATTAAGATCATTATAAAAAGCAAGCTAAGCCTAATCTTGGGACCCGCATTTGACCCAAAATGCATATGACCTGAACTATGAACTCGAGTCAACTTGGGGTAGGTTTGAGCCTTTTTTTTGTGGCGGGTTCCATGGAATTTTTGACATTCTTAGGGTAATGTTTACACCTTCTTCCCTCCACACAAATGAGCATGAAGGAGTTGTTACATCGTTTTGGCTCGATACATAAAAGACTTAATAATTACACATTACATGCTACTACCAATGAAATTTGCTCACAAGTCAACAAAGACATGTTCTGTTAAGATTCGATAGTGAAATTTACCATACTTTCCACTTTGCTAGAACTCGAAACTTTAGCTGCATTAACTTTTTGTTCTAGCTCCTTTAAAGCCACCTAATAAGTAGATTTTACAATGAATGAACCATACATTTCCATGGCAAGATCATTAGGAACAATAGAAATTAGCTTCATTTACACCTCACACATTGTTCTCAATGCTTTTCAGTTTCCTTTCTTTGTCTCCAGATTAATCGGTTGAGCTCCTTTCATTTCTTTATTTGTCTCTTCATTGGGTTAAGAATGAAATTAGAAGTTCCAAACATCATGTATCCACATTTTGGAATGAAATTGGGACGTGAATGTCGAAGTGCTTGAAAAATACCGGAGAAGTTATCTTCTTCAAAAACTTTAAACTATAAATTTGAAGACATAAATTAGAGTTTATGACGTACATATGGACTTTACTAATTAAAATCGATTAATGCTATTACTGTTTTCTTGTGTTCACATTAGTTGAATAATCCTGCGCTCCATGAACTTCTAATGTCATTTGCTGGAAAGTCTTATGAGTTTGTTCAAATAAGAGCATTAAATTTAGGATGGTCTCCATCCTCTGTTGTTTCGTCCTTGCACATTTCACCAGGCAACATTTGCTCTCTTTTTTTTTTGCAGTTAAAAAAGGCCAAAAGTCCTATGGACCTATTTATTATAATGCCTAAAGATTTACGGTCGACTTTATCATATTATGAGTTATAAACCAGTGAAACTCTCTATCGCAATTTCTAGTCATCCATTTTTTACTAACTATTGCGTTGAATCTTTCTAATATCCATCTTAAAATATCTTGATCAGTTAAATCCTTACAAAAGTCTATGACCACATTTCTTTGTTAGATGCAATTAACGAATATCTTGGGGCGCTTATTAACAAGTCTCAATTTCGATTCAAAATTGTTAGGATCTGACAAAAGAATGGTTGGAATCCTCTAAACATCTGGAGTAAAATTGCCATTTTCTTTCAAGTAAGGTCTTTGAGAGGTCTATAAAATCGAACCTTCCCGTCTGGTCATACTAAGATTGCACAAGTTACTAAGAACAAGTCATGTCTTTGTTCTGTGCAAATGATAAACGAAAGAGAATGACCCAATGGGGGAGAAGATAGCTCTTCAACACACTCGCACCGGACGCTTTTGCCAATGAGAAAAATCTTATACAAAATGTATTGATCAGTAAACAAAGGTACACAACAAAAAAAGGTACACACACATTACAAGCTAACGAAAAAAGTAACAGCATTAAATAGGTGTAAAAAAATGAACATTCAAGAAAGTAAAATGGCAAAGTCAAGATTTATGGATTTACTAAGTATCAATCTCAAAATTTAGGAGAGGGGTGTGAATTTTTTTTTCCTGGAGTACTAATTGAACCGCAGGATTGTTTTCCTTCTTTAGCAGAGCATCCGTTGAAGAAGTCTGTTCAGGATTCTTATCCATGTATGTCACAAGCCAGTAATTGACATTGTAAGCAAGCGACTTATAGATGGATATTCATCATTCATTATACGGAAAACGACACGCTTGTCATTAAACCGCTTAAGGATGTAACGTTAATATATGGAAAAGCCGAAAATTGACCGACCCGAAGAGGGTGTGACAAATTATCTTGGCCCGTGAAATCCTATAAATGGCCACGCTTCTCGCCGGTCCCATCGTATCAGTTGAATTTCACATTGATATTCCAGCGGCAGGGCAAAACAGTGCAAGCGAGAATGACGAAGGAGGGTGCCAATGCTCGACGAGTTACCTTGCCGAAACATCGACCGGGGCTATTCAAGAGGGCAAAAGAAGTGTGTACTCTTTGTGCTGTTGAGATGGCCATGATCGTTCTTTCTCCTGGAGGCCAGCCTTTCTATTCTGGTCAGCCTTCTGTGGATGCAGTCCGAGATGGTTTTGGGCATCCAAAGATGGCTCGTATAGATGCTACTCAAACGGCTCGAACCGACAGAGACCAATTCCTGGAGACTCTGAACAAACAATATGCGGATGTGATCGAGCAACTGAAAGCCGTGATGAAAGGAGCTAAAGAGCTGGATGATATGAAGCCCCCGCCATTCCAAGACTTTGGCTTCAACGACTTTATCGCATTCAACAAATGGCTGGAAGATCTGGAGAAAGCGGTGGACAAGAGAAGGATGGAGCTCCTGGCGTCGGAGGCTTCAAGTTCAACTCCACGCCCAGGAGCTACTAATGCCCCTGTCGGGAGCCAAAACGATGATGAGGGTGGTGATCCTCGTAAAGCAGAAGCTGGAAATGAGTAATCGATCCAGCGAAGTCACGGAGAGGTTGTTGTCTATCTTAAATTGTATCTGGCATGATTCAGTGAATCTCTCCGCTTCAACAAGAGAAGCCTCTTGATAATAAAGCAGTAGAAATTCTCAACAAAGTAGCAGCCATCCTTCTTCTTACTTTTTTTCCTATGTTTTTTCGGTTGAAAATGGTAGTTTTAATTATAGTCCTGCGATAGATGTTCTTCAACCGAATAAGAACTTGCGCTAAATTAACAAACATATGAGCAACTCTATAACGCCATTCGCCTCGTCACTAACAATATTGTCCGTTTTGGGCCCCACTAGCCCTCATGGCTTTATTTTTCCTCGAGAAAACGCGTTGTCGGTGGGTCAATGGCGAAATATCATATATAAGCTCTCTCATGACTCTCTCGCTAGGCGATGTGAGATAAGGATGTCACATACTCCCCCCTCAATGGCATAGCGTCCCCGCTGTGCCCTCAGTGACACCAGCCTAACACCTAGGTCTCCACTGTATAGATATTATTTGCTTTGGGTCCCTGGCCCTCACGAATTTATTCTCCTCGGTCCATACCAAGAAAACACATCCCTCCCTAAGCGATGTAGGACAAGAGAGATGTCTCCCTACACACGTCCGGGGATCGAAGCGCGGACGCACCGCTATCCCTCCTCCCTCCGCACTGGCGCCTGGGTCTTCACACAAAAATGGGCCTGTTACAAGCTCCTCAAGATCAAAAATAAGAAAGGAGGAGCAAACAAAGACTCTTGCCTTCCAAATCGAATTTTTGAACTTTCGATGACCAATGAACCAATCAGAATCCGAAAAGACTCAAGTAAAGCAAAATCAACACAACAAGAGAAACTGGCTCATTCTTGCTCTTATGATGCACCCGGTGTTTATTCATCTGTCATGCGAATACTAGGGCACCGTATGCATACTGGTGACAGCCTTCGTCCTCGATGAAACGAGCGATTTCCGATTGGTGAGAAGCCCCCCTCATTTGTTTCGCCAACATGTCCTCATACTCCCGCCACCTTCGCATGTAGCTGCTGCTTTCCAAGAATAAATCAGGGAAACCGCGTAATTCTTAAGCAAACCCACGACATGCTTCTCGGTATTGACCAAGTTTTCTATTTCTGCATTTTCCTTGATGGAAACTCGTGCTCCCCTTTAATTACTCTCACAAGATTGATTATTGCAGCTCTTAGTTGACGCTTGACACTACCCATTGATGATTATCTTGACGGTTAGATTTTACAGCAATCATCAAAATGACTCGAATATTACTCTTGAAGTTGTAGTAACCAGGATCCTCGTCGTCGTCTTCGCATTTGTTCTCGTGCCATCCAAAATAAGTTTGTTCAAAGCCTTTGCACGATCAAATTGCCCGATTCTTTCGTTCTAGGATGTCTTGTTCAGACACAAATATCCTCCTCGACAGAGCATCAATGTGACGGCCCATTTTTGGGAGTTTTTGGCTTTAAGGAATTAAATGTGAAAATTTCAGAATTTTCCTATCACTCTCCCTATTTTTCTTTTATTTTTCCCCTTATTTCCTTCCTTTTTCCTATTTTCTTTCTTTTCTTCTTATTTCTTCTTTCTTCCGCACGCGAGGGCCAGCCCAGCCCTTTCCTGTCTCCTTTTCTCTCTTCGGCCCAGCTCCCTTCTCTTCTATCTCGGCCCATTCTCTCCTCCACGCACGCCCAGCCCATTGTCCTTCTCTGCGCGCGTGAGTCACCTCCAGCTGCGCTGGCTGCCAGCGAGGCACAAACTGGCCAAGCGGCGCGCACGAACGCGAGCCCTGGCCACGCGGCAGCCGCGCACCCGCCAGCTGGCCCAGCTGCGCCACGCCAACGTCTCCTTCCTCACGCATTTCCTCTCTCCCTCTCGAGAAAACCCTAACGGCCAAGGACGAAGGGAAAGGGGGTTTTTGGACCAGAAAATTGAGGAGATTGGTTGGGGATGAGTCGCCATGGTCACCGGAGTCCTCCACCGCCGTCATGAACTCCGCCGAGTCCTCCGTCGTCTCCAAATCTCGAACCCTAAATCGCTGTTTTGGTCGTCGACTGTAAGTCCCGAATCCGAGCAAATCGAGGCGAATCAAAGCTCGTTGTGACCCTTGCTGTCGTCCCAAACGTCGTCCTAACGTTCCCCGCCGCCACCGTCGCCCAGCTTCATCCCCCGGCTAGCCTCGGCCACGAACCCGAAACCTCTGTTTCTGCTCGCCTGAAAAACCGCAGCAAAAGAGCAGAAACCGCAGCGAAAGGGGCAGAAAACCGCAGCTCGTGCTCTGTTCTCCAGCTCGCTGTTTCCGACCACCTACAGCGCCATCCAGCCCCTGAGCCGTGCCACCTAGCCGTCCCAGCTAGCTCGTCCAATCACCGGTTGGCCTCGCCGGAGTCAGAATCAGCTCGTCGGATTTGTCGCCGGACTTCATCCTGGAGACCTCGCCGGCGGCCAGCCAAGAACTCGCCAGAAAATCTGCCGTCGCCACAGTCGCGTCGCGCCAAGCCATACCATGGTGTTTGGGACCCAATCGTGCATTCAAAGTGCGAAATTCGAGGACTAATTGGGCTCGCCGTCGCCAATTAAACCCTAAAGCTTGGATTGGAGATGAGTCTACCTCCTAATCTCCAATTGAAGCGGTTAATCGCTCTAGTAGTTAATTATCGGCTTAATTGGGTAAGATTGGCTGTCAATTGGATGATTAGAGGCCAATTTAGTGACTTTTAGGACAATTATGGATGATTTCGTAATTTTGGCTAATTAGGGGTAATTTAGTGAAATTAGATATCTAGAGGACAAATTGATAATTTGTTAGCTCTAGTTACTTGGTTAGTTAGCTATTGGAATTGATTTAGTAATTTTGAGAATTACTATTAATTTTCTAATTTTGGCTATTTGTGGCTTAATTAGAGCTTTTAGGGGTATTTTGGTAAATTTGAGAATTTGGAGATAATTAAGTAATTTATTGGCTTTGGTTAATTTTGATAAATTATTCAATAAATTTTAATTGGACGACGATTACTCCTGGGAATGTCGCGAATTTATTTACCGGTGAGGACCATCTTCGAGGATTGTCGCGAGCTCAGGACCGGGGCGTGACAATCAATGTGCATATTCTGCGGCTGCCATGACCGACGATTGTTCAGTAAATGAAGTCCCAAAAGGTAAAGCGAAAGCATTCATAACCAGGGACAATTCGGGTGGAGCAAATTATCACCGTCATATACATTTCACCGACATCGCTTTGTTAAAAATGGCCGAAATTCGGTTAAGGAGATGGTTGGCAACCTCTGAACACAATTAGCAAAAACGACGGGGTTGTAAAAATCGCCCTTCTTTTCATCAAACAATCGCCTTTTCTTTGAGAGGTCTATGAAATCGTATCATCAGATCAGGTCATTAAGTTATAAGATTCAGAAAGAAAAAGAAAAGATGTCTTCCTGCTGTGGTAAATGACAAATGATTGAGAATAACACGACAGGCAGGAAACAGCCAGAAGACACTAAAAACCCTAGTGGTTTCGCCAATGAATATCATATAAAACAAATGCAGTCCAGCTACTTTATTATTTCGAAATCCGTACCTCGGAAGAAAATATCAACATAATAAAGCTTCGTCTATTTTACAAAAAATATAACATCTTTAAAAAATATTTTTCAGAAAATCATAAAAATGAATTGTTTACAAAACATTTCTTAATAACAATCATTTATATCGTTCGAAATAGTTAGTATGTGAGAAATACTTTTATCGTCAATAATAATTTTTGTCTAAATATTTTCACGAACCATGAAAATATATTTTTATTCCGTAATATCTACAAGTGATATTGAAAGTGGCACCTTATTGACTACCATGGTGATTATATTTCAGTTCATTAGACGGAAGATGACACCATTATCGTTAAACCGCTTCTTAAAACGCAAGTTAGTATATAGAAAGTCGAACGAGAGTTACCAGTCAAAAGGCACAGCAATGCATTAGATTGGCCCGTAAAATTCTATAGATGGTCCCGTTTATTCATTGTTCCGCTGTGTCATGACTTATATTGATTTTCTGGCGTGCGCCACGAAGGGCAGAACAGCTTGAGCGAGAATGATAATGGGGGGTGCCAATGCTCGATAAGTTGCCTTCTCGAAACGTCGACCAGGGCTATTCAAGAAGGCAAGTGATTTGTCTGTGATCCTTGTGCTGCAGAGATGGCCATTATCGTTTTCTGTCGTATAGGAAGCCTTTCCATTTTGATCACCCTTCTGTGGATGCAGTCCTAGATAGGTTTGAGCATATGAGATGGCTTGTATTGATGCTACTCAGCAGGCTCAAACTGATGGAAACCAACCCCGAGATGAACTGAACAGACAATTTGCAGATCTGCTCGAGCAACTGAAAGTCGGAAAGAAACAAGCTGAAGAGCTGGGTGACATTAAAGCTCCTGCAATTTGAAAACCTTAGCTTCAACGAGTTTATGGTATTGAAGAATGGCTGGAAGTCCTCAAAGAAAACGGTGGAGAAGAGAAGGATGGAGCTCTTGGCAATAGAGGCTTCAAGTTAAACTCCATGCCCAAGAGCCGGTGACGCCTCTACCATTAGCCAAACCGATGATAAATGTCATGATCCTAAAGCATAAGATGGGAATGAGTAGTCGATTCCAGCAGAATTAGGGGAGAGATTGTTGACTCAGTCTGAAATTGCATTTGGCATGATTCAGTCGATCTCTCCGCTTCACCTCTTGACAATAAAGCAATAAGGAAGCTCAATAAAGGAGCATGTTGAGCTTTAGCATCATTCCGCTCTCTCTCTCTCTCTCTCTTCCATGTTTTGGTTGAAATTGCTCGTTTACATTATAGTCTTGTGACAAATTTTTTTCAACAGCACTAGAGGAACAAAACGTACGAGTTATTGCTGAAAGGAAAGAACAGACAGGCAGAGCAAACATAAACTCTTGCGGTCAGAATCAAACTTTTGAACTCACGGTGACCAATTGTCCAATGAGAATCCAAATCGATTTGGGCAAAGCAAAATCAAAACAGCGAGCAAAACCAGCAGATTGTTGCTCTCTTGACACACTATAATTTACCTCTTAATTACCCAGTTTATTAATCTGTCACGTGAATACTGGAGTACCTGATTTATAATGGTGATAGTCTCCATCCCTCATGAAACGAGCAAGTTCCGAGTTGTGAGAAGCTCCCATCATTTTCATATCCAACATGTCCTCATACTCCCTCCACCATTGCATGTAGCTGCTGCTTTGCAAGAAAATATCGGTAGAAATTGCATACTTCTTGAGCAAATCCATGACATACTCCTCAAACCTGACCAATTTTTCTATTTCTTCGATGTTCGATCCTCCGCTCTTCAACAACCTGCATAATATTCGTGCCTCCTCCACATGTGCCCAGAAGCACGAATCCTCCGTGACGCTTGACATGATCTTCTTCATTTTCGAATTGTTAGGGACATTCATCGGCTGCTGTTTCTGACGTTTGACCAGCCACTGTTCCAATAGCTTGAAGTGCTTGGATCTTCCTTGAGATATGTAACCTCTTTTTCCCCATTTATAGTACTCGGCTATGTGGAGCGGTTCAACGATCCTCCGGTAATTTGTCCCTCCGAAGAGCCATCGTCGCCGCAGCGGTGCTCCCTCTATCTGAGGCCTCTCCTCCGCCTCATCCACTACTTGTTCCCAGTAATCAGTGAGCTTTCTCATAAATTTAACAGCTTCATGGTCACGCTTAGCCAATTTGTCCTTGAAGCTGTCATAGTAACCAGAACCCTGGCCGTCGTTTTCGCATTTCTTTTTGTACCATTCCAAATTAGCCAGGCAGACTTTCATGTCACTCAAACGCACTGCAGGATCAAATTCTTGGTTCTTTCGTTCTAGGATGTCTTTTTCTGACTTCACTATTTGCCTCAGCAGAGCATCATCAATATCCATATTCTGCGGCTGCCATGATATAAAGAGTTCAGTAAATGAGCTTCAAAAGGGTAAAAGGAAGGCATTCATAACAAGGGCCTATTCAAGTGGAGCACATTTTCCCACTTAAGTATGTGAAGTTAAGAGCACGGGTACAATTCATTTTGGTTTATGCGGCAAGGCACAATTGACCTTCCGGTTTCGACTAAAACGATTGTGAAATCCCCTTCTGAGATGTACTCAGAACACGTATGCAAAAGAAGGAATAATATTGTTACCTGTATTTGCATAAGGCCAATTGCTGCCACTTGCGCACTTATCCCAGCTTTGAATGAATCACTATCAGGCACACCAAATGCAGAATGGTTCTTGCAAAACAATTGCCGCTCGAGACATTTAATGATGCTCTTATAATTGAAAGTTTGGTAACTTTCCGAGCTCTTGGGGGCAAGCAACTCAATTATGGATTCAGGGGCCTCAAAACACGCACCACCCGATTCAAAACACAAAAGAAATGTACCAAAAGGCTTGTATAGACTCTGCTCCATGGTCGACCGGAGAAAGAGTTTGGGGAAGCAGTCATCCTTATGAGCCACGTGCAAGAAGCAAGAACTCCATGTCATATACTGGGATATGGCTTTTTGGAAGCCTGCATCCCCAATGAGGGGCGAACCAAATGTGATGCAAAGGGGACGCTTTGTGGTTGCTAAATCGAGCGAGCGTAGGAGCCATAATGTGAAAAGAGAGGCAATGGATCCACCTAAACAATCTCCAGTTATAATGTGTGGAATAGACTTGGAGGAAGTTGCTACCTGCACTAAAGCAGGATGAGCATCAACAAACACAAGTCTATGGGGAGCCAATCAAATTTTCTTACTTGCACATGCGTCCCGAAGTCATTTTTGCAGACATAATCGCACCATTTCCCCTTTGAGCGAAAAAGAAGCACTCGAATAGTAAAATAAATGAAATCGGGCACCAAAATTACAACTACACTCGAGTCATTCAAACAAGAGCGCTATTTCCCAACAGTCAATTACACTCAATAATCCACACAGAATTTAAACCTCACAATTCCCCACGATACAATCTATCAAATCTCATCAAGGAATCACAAATATTACCACAAGACCGATTAGTTTCAAAACCCTGGTAATTTCTTCATGATGTAATCTACGAGCACGTCGCACAATTGATTGCCACAGCCAAAAGCTCGGGCAAAAGAAACCAAAATCATCTCATATATTCATAATATTTGGATCTAAAATAGGAAACCCTTTTCGCATACTCAAATCAAGAAATCTATTAGAACAGAATCTAACTCCAAAATGGATTGTTGCTGCTTCATATGCTCGGTCAACGAACAGTCCACTCAAGACTTTCCTAATTCACATCAAAAGTGCGATTTGGAATTTCTACTTGGATGGTGTCGCTCAAATTGGAAGTGCTCTCAACAGAAATTGCGGTCAAGTCAGACCAAATGCCAAACCAACTTTTGCAGACCAGACTCAACTTTCACCTCCGCAGTCAATCAAAGGAAGGACATCGAATGTTGACACTAGGATTAGGAAATTGACGGTGACTCACTTCCTTATTCTCTCGCTAGCTTCGGTAAGCGACTTCTAGCAGGATTCAGAAGCAAGTCGCCGTAAATTCCCTGACCCTGGTGGCATGCTTAAGATTAACAGGAAACGTTTTGTTCCTTTCTCTCTTTTGGGCTATGAAGAGGATTAAGGTCAACCCAAAAGAAAAGAACGGAAAAGTCAATGGGCCATCATGCTGGAGGAACCTTTCAGACAATTAACTAATTGATCGCCATCAGCCATATTTCTGCGAAAAGATGCATTTTACACTCTGAAAGAAGCAAAAGGGGGGCTATCTTTCCATCATAAAAAGATAATGTTTTGTGAAGAAACAGCTCCAACTGATCATCGAAGAAGCAATCATCAGAGGAAGTGTGTATTGCAGGAATCCACTACAATAAGACCTAATTCCCAGATCTGAGACCCACTTGTTATGATTACTAAGCAAAGCTCATTGACCTTCAAAATTAGTAACTAAAGCTCACAAATTACGGGAAAAGAAACGAAAGGTAAAAGGGTATTACCTGAGCTTTCAGCAGAGAGAGCTTATCTTGGAGAGAGTTGAACAGAGATATCGCAGCTTTGTTTATGGAAAAAGGCGGGTTCTTCTTGGAGCAGAGAAACTTAAACTCAGAGGCTTCTGATGAAGAAGAAGGGACCAAACCGCTCTCTTCTTGGAGATAGCTGGTAGAAACTGGTGGGGTCACAAAAGCAATGATGTTGTATTCCGGGTATTCAAATTCTTGAATTTTCACAGTGTCAGAAGATGGTGGGATGTGGTGATTGCGGTCAATCTGGGACTGGAGTTCAGAGATTGCAGCCTGCGAATTGAAAAGAATATCGGAGGACACGGCCAAGTTCGCCAAATCGAGTCCGTTGCTGAATCTGCCAAAAAAGAGAAAAAGAAAAATCAAGAACAAGAGACCAACCGATGAACAAGAAACCAGAACGCGTCCTTCAGGAGCCGAAACGGGTCAATTGATGGCAAAAAGGCGCACTTTGTTCGTGGATTTCGAAGTTGGGTCACTTTCGGTTTCGGAACAAACTACGAAGTTGAGAAAGCAACATGAAGCTTTTTCTTTTGCTTTAACACGTACACAGGTTTAGCAGCTTCTTCATAGTCCATTGTCGGAGTTCCCTTATTGGGCTGCTGTTCTTGCAGAACCGGCGAGTCGATACTGGATGAACTGCGCCTTTTCGGATTCGGAGAATTGAACCAGCTAGAAGGGCGTGGCCGTTTGCCTGACGAATTCCCCATTGACGATCCCAACCGGACGATTTAATCTCGAGGTGGGCACTCCCTTTTTGCAGTCAATGACCCGTTCTTTGCCTAGTCTTTTCATATTAACTTCATGCCGTACCGCTGGGACCTTCTCCGAACTCACATGCATCCACATATGATGTCGGGAACAAATTCTTTCTAAAATGTCATGAGCTTTTCTTTGCTTCTTCTTCGAAGCTCCCCAACCAACTTGATGTTGGAAAGGAGATTTTTTCTGTTTTTCAACCGGATGGCCCAGAAATAGAAGTATCATTTATGTACCTTAAATTCTGTTTCGTTTGTAATAAGTAGTTTCCTCAGGATGCTGTTATAAATAAGTAGTTTCCTCAGGATGCTGTTATAAAAAAAATTATGTCCAGTTCTTTCTCATGCCTCCATCTTGTTGTCGGAGTCTCTGAGGAAGGTGCTTTGGAAAGTCGTTGGCAAGTAAACCTTCCTCGGGTCAAGTCTGTGTAGGGGCGTCAAACGGATGGATTGGGTCGGATCAAATATGGGTCGGACCATATTTGATCCATTTAACCCGTTTTGACCCATATTCATGTAGTGTAAATATAATGACCCGACCTCGACCCATATTATTAAAATACTTCCATATTTAACTAAGTTCAGGAAAATTTGCTTGGTGATTTTTCTAAAAATGTATTGTTAAAATAAATTAATGCAATTCGATTTTTTGATAATTTTTCTAATTTTATTTTATTTTTTTTCGAAATTTTCATTATTTTTATTTTTAAAAATATATTATTTTCATTTTTTGTTTTTTTCTCTTCCAGTGACCGGAGTTTGGTGAGCTCACCCCTCACCTCTTGGCCAGCGACCAACTTAGAAAGAGGGAAAAAGGAGAAAAAGAAAAGGAAAGAAAAAAGAAAAAATAAGGGAAATAAAATAATTAGAATATTAGAATTTTCATATAATATTTAAAATAATTTATTAATAATACTTAAAATTAATTAGGTAACCCATTTATGACATATTTAGAACCCATTTAAGACCCATGAGAGACCCATGAGGTTGTTAAATGACCCATTTTAGACACAACTAACTTTTGAAGCTAAACCCATTTATGACCCATATTATAAAATATGGATTAAAATATGGGTCTTTGACCCATTTTGCCACCTCTAGTTGAGAGGTTATCTTCATTCCCTTTACCAGGATTTCTCAACTTGGGGTAGTTAAGGAGGGCTGAACTTGAGTCTAACTGAGTCGGACCTGGCTGCGTAACTCGAGCCAAGCCCGACTGTTTGGACTCGGACGCTGCTCGATGTTCGATTTGAGCTCGACTGAGTTTGCGACTTCAGCCTCAATTCAATTCCATGCTCGAGTCGATTGCTCGTTGATAAGAAAGTAAACTTACTTCAAGTCAAAAATTCAAACTCTGAGACACGGGGATAAAATAAAGATAAGCCTGCCAAAACAATGTAACAATTAAAACTATCCGACCAGACTCGTGGGTCAATTGGGGCGGCATAGTTTTCATATTCGAGCTCGATTCCATCCAGCATTTGAACCACTCGGAGCACCAAAAGAATATATTGTCCAAAATGAGAAAGTGTTTCTCTAGATGGAATGAAAAGGTCACGGGAAGTTGCGTCACGTTGCCCGAGTCATCATGTGATCGGGTCTTCTTTTATGAAGCGTCAGAAAAGCATTGACAATTCCGTAACGCGGGAATGTGTCTTTCCTCAGAAGCGTCAGAAAAGACGTTGAGCGCACGTTGTCCACCTGCGGGTCCTTCCGTTGTGGGGACAAAGCAAATTGCTGAGAACTGCTCAAGGCTTTTCCCTCAAGTAGGCATAGAATAAAGCATATGTGACCGGAAGAGATCTGTCACATAAATGTGAAAAGCATCTGTTCCATACAGAAGTTTCCCACAGCATCAACAGAAAAGAAACTAATCCATGATTGAAAAATCGAATGCAAGAACAAAGCAGATAATACTCCCGTGAGATCAAGTTAGAAAGCGGGCTCTATGTCGCCAGGTGAAATATTGTCAAAACTGTCATTTATAGGTCAATCAATATGATCGAAGCAAGGGCAGCTAGGTGCTCACGTATGGAAATCTCCATGACCGAACTCTGCCATTTGGTTCCATATAAACGGCCACAGGATCTCAGCCTCAAAGCATAGAACCAAAAATAGAAGCGTGTCCCTGAGATCCCACTGTCATATAAAACTGGCAACTGATCTTGAGGCTCCTGTCCAACTTCAAGGCATCATCGTATTTTACGAGATGATGGATGATCTGATCTAGTTCTGATGTCCTTTGTGTATATATCAGTCAGAGCGAAAAGTAACAGCACAAACACGACTTGAGCGCTCACAATCCCAAAATGACTGATGCTGTTACCGATTTCCATCCAGCTTCCTGTATTGCGGACCTGATATTAAATAAAAGCGACAGCAAAGTTAGGTTGGCAGAATAGGAACTACAATTATAAACAAGATCTGTGAGCAAGCTAGACAATGGAATCTGATAAAATTATGGGGAGGAGAAGTACGGCAA
This sequence comes from Melaleuca alternifolia, assembly GCA_019926035.1. NCBI lineage: Eukaryota > Viridiplantae > Streptophyta > Magnoliopsida > Myrtales > Myrtaceae > Melaleuca > Melaleuca alternifolia. The sequence goes on along the minus strand of JAGKPW010002416.1, from coordinate 326,187 downwards.
GAATATGGTTACCAGAAAGAAAAAGTGGATGGTCATCACATCTGAAAATAATATAACAAGGAAATAACATCCTGATCGCGGAACTCGAATCAGTTTGGCTATTGCACTAAAAGTACATCTGCACTTACAAAAGACACTATCATCAGGGAAGTAAATAGGCAGGTTACGACCTATATCACATCAAAAGCTACCAAGTTTCAACCTATTAAGAGAATAATTCTGTTATCATAAAGGTAAATGGCACACAATCAACAATCATCTCACAAGAGAGAAAAAGTAAAGACCCTGGTTCAGTCACCTTTAAAGGGCATATGTTCGAATAATCATTTCCACTGACCAATGATTCACGTGTTAAAAAAAAAAGTCGTGAAACATATGGCATCTAGGTCAAAGGTTGACCATGGGAACCGAAGTTACAACTAGACTTGCGGTGCGGCTCATTGCTTTTGCAGCATAGCCTTCTTAAAAGATCACAGAAACAGAATACCAACTAGTATTAATTTAATACTCCATACCATCTTGATAAAACCAGAAATGTCAGCACTCAGGAATCTCTGGCTTACGATAGTCCATAAACAGAGACTTCAATATCCTTTAATTTTAAGCCTTTCCACACAATCAAGATTGCACATGAAAAATACCAAGTGTGATTTTAGTTTTAACACATATGAAGATGTCCAAATCAGTTAACCTCCCCTAGGCAGTACAAACCAGACAGAAGGTTCATCCCTTGAAGATTGATTTAAAAATAACAGGGTCTTCTCATTAACATATTTCACAAGAAGCTTTAAAAATATCGAGACGGGCTACATTATCTGTGGGCTACAAGCTGATAAAAGAAACAAAGAAAGAAAATCACACAGAGAAAAAAAAAATACTAGATAATTAACCAAAAATCATACCCCAAAAAGAAAACAAAAAAAATGGGTGATCGAGACAAAATTGTCCATTATAAGTACTAGCAATCGACAAATTTTAGTTTCAATGGACTGCCATCTTTTGATCTGCCAATATATATGCCATCATGGGAGAAAGTAAGAGCTTACATGACAAGCATAAATGGTATGAACAACTTGAAAATAAGCAGGGCTGCCATTAGAAAAGGCTGCAATGACAGCAAAACACACCAAATTAGTGAAAGCTTTGTTTTGTAATAGAAAGAAGTTGTTACTAGTAGGAGTTACTTACACTGAAAACAGTTATAAATCGGTACACAGATGAAATTTCAAAGCTTGCAATGCTCGCAAAATTCCCCGTTCCGAAAAAGGCAACATTGAAGAGTACCATCTGAGAAACGCAGACATTAGATAAAACGAGTGGCTCCTATTAACTGAATAGTGAAAGGAATTTGAGAAGATATGAAATGACATAGGAAAGCACCCAATTCTGCAAGTTCTTGCTCTCTAAAAACATTTAACATCAGCATCATTTATATGAGGAAAGAGAGAATGGATAGTGAGGCTTGAGCCCCTATGATGACTTTTCACATTTTCCCCATACATGCTTATTAAATCTATTTAATGCTTCCGCTTAGCTGAAGAAATTCTCTGTTAAAAATGTCTTGCAATTAATCAATTAGGAGACAGCTACACCAAATACAAACAACACATGCATAAGCCATCTTTTCTCCAAATGATACGCAAACGTTTTCTTAACAAGATAAAAGAGAGATTGACACAAATTATTTTAAGGGTAAGATGGAGAGAGGAGAATGAACTTACAAAAGTGAGAGGAATTCTCACATCAGAGAGTTGCAAGTATCTATCATCAGTTTCAAGAACTGCATTTTCCATTGTGCTCATATTGGAGAGAGTAATCTTCTCAGTTTTACTTAAATAGAGCAGCGTGTTTTCAAAAAGTAACCACGCCATAAGTGCAAGAGCAAGCGCTCCATAGAAGACAGCTTCATATCTACCATGTTCCATATAAAGGGAGATGAGGAAAATCCATGAAGCATTGTTCTAATAGGATGTATGTCTTGAAAGTCAGAAAAACATATGCAGATTGAAGGGTATAAAAGAGGCTTACCCAATAGATAGGAGAAGGAAAGGGGGAGCGAAACCAAGAAATATAGAAGTCAACCGAGATAAGAGGGTAATTTCTGAAAACAAAGGAAGAATCATAGAAGAACCTACAATAGAGAGAACACTGCATGTTAGAGAAAAAAGAGAGTTAGTATGCACAAAATAATAGCAGTAGAGCATAGATTACTTTGCACAAATAATAGACTAGGAATTTAAATATAAGTCTAGTAAAAAAAACACAAAATCATGCGGCAAATGAAACAAATTAATTTGAGTTTTGTTAATAAGTTTGCTATGCCATGTCACAACATATCTAAGTTCAGGGAACACTAGTTGCAATCCAATGTATTGACCATGGACCCATTTTAAACACACATTAATCCTCCTCAAAGGCCTTCTCTATCAACAAAAGGATCCTCAAGCACTAGCCAATAAAATGAGTGAGTATGTCTAGTTCACTTCTGACGTTTGGCACATTTGTCGCACCAGTAACCAGGCGACCAGGTCACGATTGTTATACAATGACTCTCCCTCAGATGGAGATTATAATCAGAAGAAAATGACATTCCAAAGATACAAAGATAAGTATGCCAGTAAAGATAATGAAAATGGAAAGTCTCTTTGATCTTCAAAATTAGCTGCACAACGAAGCAAAAAGTTCCAAGTAATGGGCAAGAAGGAGCCACAGCATACCGGCAATGAGCCAATTCAGGAGCTGGTGAAGTCTATGCAGTTCTTGGTTCTGCATTCTGTGAGATGTCGAGAGCGATACCATCATTGAGGACAACCCCACCAACAGTACCTATTGGATGAGGCAAAAGAGCTGGCCTTAGTGAAAGAATCGTAAGAAAATCATCCACTGAAAAACTGATGAAATTTCCAAAGAGAAGGTAGACATAACAACATGCACCTGCAGGAGGAAGAGAATGGAGAACTTTGACTTTTTCATGTCACGACTACAGATACTTGACCAATACTTACTGCCTTCAGCATGCTTGTCTAGCCACCTTGCAGCTACTCCTATAACAGTGATCATAACTCCGCTAGATATCCTATAAAAAATAGTCACAATGCCCAGTATAGGAGCAAAACCAGCTGATGTTAATGCAAAAGTTAAGGTCAACTGAGGATGACAAGTTTATACAGGTGGAGGCCTATTTTTTAACTCTGTCGATAAAGAATTTTGTGTTCTTCATGTCATTTCTTTGAACGACTAAATATCAGTGGCTGGTCATCAGCATAAAGTAGAACAACTACACCAAAGATGACAAGTTCCATTTTCCTAATTGACAGTGACATGAGTAAAACTTTTCCCTGGTAGTTTCAGCATGCAAAAGCAACCTGATGCTCCAAAGAGAATTTGTGGCCTAGCCAAAGAGTGTTTATATTAACATATGTGGTTCTTGATAATGGTCAAAATCATAAAGCAGGACCTTCAAGTTGGCGATATTGAAGAAAAGAAGTACATAAAGGGGGATACAAATCCCACCCCCTCCAAATAAAAGAAATTGGACAACAAACTTATAAGCGAGTAAAAGAAAAGTGCAGACTTGCCACTCTAACCCTCTGATAAATAAGTCATAGTTTAGTAAAGTGACATACACCAATGGATTATTATCAGGAATTTCAGCTGGCATCAATGTGAATCCAGACAGGAACCAACAGGCCAAGCAAACAAAAGCTGGTATCTGAGATCTCCATGGAATCAAGTAGAACAGATAACAAAAGGCAGTAACCCCCGCTAAAAGGAAACACCATGTATAGAGCTTCCTCTCGGTGAAGCTATTAACCTGATAAATAAATAATGAAAAGAAAAATTCAGAATGCAAAATTATCTATTCAGCTGGACCAATGCCAGGAATTTGCCTGGGTTTATCAAATTTACTTTTGCATCCATACCAGGAATTCGGATATCATGACAGAGACAGCAAGGGTAGCTAGAAGTTTAAGGACATAATTTAACTTCTCTCCGCGTAAGTATCTCCAACATGCTTTTAAAAACTGATGCTCGCCAATTATTCGTGTCCAAAGAAATATGGTCATTGCAACGTATGCATGATAAAGAGGAGGCGACTGCTCCCAGAATAAAATCATAGACATAAGTCCCATTGCAGCAAATCCACATACAAGTATCTGCCATGAGAGGAATTGAATGTCAATAAAAAGAACCCAGAAAAAAAGACAAGGAGCAGAGTTTGTCCCTAAAATGGGAAAATAGATCCATAATAAGGTCCATCCACAAAAGAAAGAACTATTAATCAATAAAAGGCAACTATATTACATCCAACAAAAACCCAGCTAGAAAGCAAAATGACAAAAACAAAGAGACCAGACTTTATGCTAAAGGACTTATTAGCAAAAGGATAACTTTACACTATTAAGCAACAAAAGAGTTTCCAAAACAACAATGCTCGCATGATAAACCAAGAAAAGTTCAAGGTATGGTAGAGGCTGCAGGACCATTTGATCACTTAAATCCCTTTTCACTTGTTCTAGTGACAACACTTCCACCCTGAATGTTGCCTTGTACAGCCTCACCCCCAAGCTGAATTAACGTATGTTTCAGTCAACTTGCAGTTTGCAATGCATAGCTGGGAAAGGACTGTGATCCAGAAACTTAGTTTCTCAACATTTGTTTATGATGCCATGCCAAAATGGGTGCACAACTTGTGTCTGGTTCTATAGTCTTCTTTTGTGCCCATAGTGGATAAGTAACGTTGGAGGAGGAAAATAAAAGTTAAACTTCAGTCCTTCACAATCTTGATATGGTTATAAAACTGCTAGGCAAACCATTCTTCCTTATGTCTGTACTCTTATTCAATATAAAACCACAAACAAGGCTTACACATTACTTTTCTGTTGTCTTTTTTCTGCAGCACTCCTTGCTCCTTTCGGAATAGAACACCTGGCAATGAGGTATAAGATTCCAGCACGTGGAGAACAAGATAAAGCATCCAACCAATATATCCCAAAGTAATTACAGCCATCAGCATCAGCCAATCATAAGTTTGAAAATAATGAAGGCCTTCAAGAGCCAAACTCCTTAAATCCTCACTTCGCTTCAATGCAGCTTTGTAATCTCTGATGGAGATCAGTTCCTCAATTTGGTCCACAACTGACATATAATGCTCTAGTGGCTTGAATGGCTTGAAGAATAATGTATTTGACTGCTTTATATCTGAATTTGTCAAAGCAATAGATAAAGAAACTTCGTTGTCTCCTTTCAATTTATGCACAAATCCGAAACTCAATATCAAAAAATCATCATAAGTACATTTGTAACATATGGCAGGTCATCTAATGGAAATATATGTCAAGAGGATCCACTTAACATTGTCAAACAATATAGAACATAGACATAATCTACAAGACTTTATCTGACATGTTATAATCTTGCCTAACTGTCAAACAAATATTATGTTTCAGGGATTACACGTATGAAATAGGATAATTATTCAAATGAAGACTGCAATGATTTGAAATTCCAAGTAAGCTTCCTCAAATCATATCACCAAGACTGAACCAAATATGAGGAGAAAATACGTGATTTGCGGAGGAACTGGTTTAGTATTTGTTTTGTATTGGACAGCACAGCTTCAACTTCCTCGGCCTGCAAATGAAAGAAAAGTTTTCTTCTCGTCGCATCAGGAGATATCGACATAACTTGCCACACAGAGGAAAGAAGATTCCGCATTTTCTTTAGATAAGAGAAATCCTCTAAAAAATAAATTTAATCATACTTCTGACAGAATTCAACATCTATAGATGTTATACTACTTAGAACTCACCTCATTCATATCAATGTATCCAAGAGGCAAATTTCCCACTGAATTCATTGGACATGGCAAACCAACAAGAGTTGACTGCAATAATAAAAAAAATTATGAACAGTCCACACAGGCTAACAAATTGATTAAATAACACCAATCTGTCATACCATCAGAGGTGCAATATCAGCTTGATTGACATCCACTCTTTCAATGCCATTAAGGCCCCATGCTGTAGGAGTTGGCGTGTCATGCATATGCTCATCAACAAACCGGCCATGATCAGAGTGGTCACTGACAAGACCTGACTTGGGATATTTAACCCCAGCTCCCCAAACAACAAGCGGTGTGTCAGTGTTGGAGGGATGCCCATCCCCATGACTTCCTATCAGTTACACCTATATTAGCTTCAGCATCTAAAAGGTACTGGCAAAAAAGAATAAATGAACAAATACTTATAAGGGCCTAGTAGATTCCAAAAGTAAACGAGCATGATGAGAGTGCTCATTGCCAAACAGTAAAAACATTCTCTCCTATGGAATTTTTTTCATTCTAGCCTTTGGAAGGACTAAAGTTTGGCCAAGGGAGCACCTTATTAATGCTGGTGCACCCCACAATACAGCAAAAGGATGGATAGGCTCAAATGAGGCAGCGATCAGCAAACCATCATTATCCACTAAGTGATCGAGGTTCAATTCAGTTCAAGCACAATATCAAATCGAAGGGGTCACTAGGGAAAAACTCTGCAGTCTGCAGTTAACTAGCCAAAACTAACGAATACACAATCAATTTCATCAGACTACAACTCCAGCTTTCCATCCAAATCAAGTTCCATGTTTTGATTGGACATTGAGTAAGAAATTCTTTGGCCCAATACAAAATTCAATATACATCAACAAGTGAATCTAGAGACATCCTTGCCATATGTGACCACTTCTACATCCATTAGATGAACCATAAGATAAATTTGTTGTTTGGCACACATGAGTAAAGCTGAACAAGGATTCTCTGGTAGTGGACACAGAATTGCTGATTGCAATCTTCCGAAAAAACCCTAGCAATGAAGCAGTACATCATCTAATGGAGACAAGTTAATCATCAGGAAATGCAAGGACAAAAGCCAGGAATTGAGTCAAGAGATAAACGGGAGGCAGGAATGCACACCTTACTTTTACGAAAAGGATTACCAAGAGAAAAACTTTACTGAACAACTTGGCATGTTCATTAGAAATTCACCTCAATAAATTTTTCCAGAAATGAAAAAAGAAATATTCGTCATATCAAACCTTTGTCGCTCATTCCATGATCAGCTGTAAAAACATATGCAGTGCGATTATCCTTGTAATAACCTTCAACGAGATCAAAAACACGTTTGGCAATGTGATCAACGACCTTAACATTGTTGAGATAGATGGATGAGAAGGGTCGATGAGCATGTCCATTTGAGTCACAGCCTAGTAGATGGAGAAAGACAACCAGATTATCCCGTTGAAGTGCTTCTCTCAACTCCTTGTCAGTCAAAGACCTGTTCAAGAGGCTTTCAAATTGATCAAAAGACCACTCATCCAAAAAGGATGCATCTGCAACAGCAAAAGCACATGATAAAGATATTGAGTACAGAAAAAAATTTGAGGAAATCAAGCACATCTTGACAGTCTCACCAATCTATTAAATGCAGCAGCCATTTCCAGCAAAACACACAAATACACATTGACAGCAGACGGAGAGGAGTGATGAACAAACTAATTGAGTCTATGTCAAAACTAACAAGCCATTTAGGTGTGAATTGAAGTCATATTAATGCCTGAAGTGGCCGCAAGTAGAAAGTGTAATAAGCACTAGTTTCAGAATTAAAGGAATTCCCAGAACAACAAGCGGTAGTAATTTTACATAAGGTGTGCTAGGCTCATTGGATCAACTGACAAGACATCCGGACGCAAATAAAAGAAAATCTAAGGTACACACAAAGTAAAGAGCAAAAACATGTGATAATTATATTTTTTTTAGATTACTCTTCCATGCATGTCATTAGTTGGGGAGAGAGAGAGAGGTGCTCAGGTAATCACTCGTAGACTGTAGGATCATACGAGACAAAAAATTACCACAGGAAAAAACTAGCTAGCAAGACATGAGTAGGCAATAAGCAAAATTTAATTTTCAGGTATCAAAATACATGGAAGTTTTTCTTAATCTCTTTGCAAATTACCCAATTCATATCATAACAGATTTTGAGTTCAACAGGGTGAGTACATACCTGTTGCGAAGTCTTCAAATTCATGGGGGTAGCTATTCCAAGTGCTATGTGGCAAGGCACCACAGAATATAGGAACTATGTCTGGGCTACCAAACGCATATGTGTGTTTGCTTCTATTAAATACCGAGTCAAATTCGACAGGATTAGCTTTCCATCCTGCAAGAGGGATCTCACCCATCAGTGAAGAGAAACACCACATCAAGTAATCATTAGCAGAAAGGAGTCTAAGTTGGAGATGTTACATGCGACTGAAATGTGTGACAAAATAGACAATAACTGACCTTTTGTCACGGCACTGGGATCCTCATAAAACCCAGCTATAATGGCAACATGTCCAGGCCTCGATTCTGTGGGAGGACGAGCATGTGACACTCCCCAGCGACCTCTTTCCTTAATTATACTTCTCAAGAAAGGTGCTCTAAAATTTCCTTCCGAATCCGGCTCATAAAATTTATCCGCACGCAAGCCATCCGCTGCAAATTTAAACTTTTACCTGTGTCACAGAGTAATTTCTTGCTAAAAGTGACAGGCTCAGAGAAAGCTTAAAAACCAAGTTTGAGCAATCACAAAATGTGCAAGACGAAGTATCCTCCACGAGAATCACATAGACAGACAAACTAATAAAGATATCTCAAGCTTTAACTTCAGCATTGAAAAATAAAAAACCTACAACGGCAGCAATTAACCTCCCCATTTCAAGTTAACAATCGTCAGCCGATTCTTTCACTCAAAAAACTCACAAACGCAGTTCAGGCAATATCAGTTCCCATAGTTACAGAGTTACATTGAGCCAAGAAACGGTGGGAGCTCCCACCCAGAAAGAAAAATGCAAATTTGAGGCTGAATTTTCATGACAGAAAAACCCTCGAACAGGTTGTGGGCGCGACATCATACCGACGAGAAGAATGAGGCGCTTTGCGGGTGGGGAGAAGCGGGGAGCGACGGGATCCATGCCGTGGACAATGGGAGTCTTGAAGTAGATGTCGAATATGCTGAGCATGTACACGGCGTGGAGAGCCACGCCCAGGAGCACAAGCCATCCCTCCCGTCTCTTCAGCCACCTCCTCTTCCTGCTGACGGCTTCTCTGGCTCGGGCACCGCCCGTCCCCAAGATCCCGTCTTCGACCACCATTGATCTTGCTTTTCTTGCGTGATCTACTCCTTATATGTTCGTGGCTTCAGATTGCAGCTGTAACTCCTGCCAGCGACTCGATCAGAAGCAGAGCTCGAAGGGATGGTGCTTGGGCACTGTTGAGTTCAACGATTCCCGCAGAACGTATTCACCGAGCAGCTATAGGCGGTCGCCGGGAAAAAATTGGCTGGTCAAAACAAGGAAGTTGGAACCTTGGAAAGCCATTTTTTGTTAAGCTTCTTGACTACGTAATATTTTCACCATGTCTGGTTTCGCTTCAGCTAATCAAAAATCTTCTTTAGAATTTGTTGTTAAAAGAAGAAGAAGAAAAAAGATTAGAAATAATTAAAAGATATAAAATGATGTTGATTTTATTTTATTTCTTATTTTTAAAATTCAATACATTAAGTCATATCACCTCTAAATAAAGTGATCAGTTCATTTCGATGATAGTGACTTTCACTAATTTATAATAATTATTTCGACCCATCATCCATGTCCCCTTCTTTGATTTTAAAATGAGCTCGTTATGCTCTAGTGTAAAATGCAATGCAATTGATCAATTTATAGAGTAAAATTGACATGACACTCATCTTTAAATTTAGTTATAAATCAATCAATTCCCTCTTCTTCTAATCATAATATAGCAAACATGTTCTGGTTATATGTGTCGTTTTTGTAACAGCAGTCAAAACATTAGCCTCTACTTATGTTCGTGAAAAATCTTTTTAATACAAACTGAAAAGAGTTGAAAATATACCCTCAAGACAAACAAATTTAAAAAAAAATCACAAATGTTATTGCTATTTAGAGAAATTGGGCTTCTGTTGCATTTACTTGTTTAGCTTAGTTAGCCCAGTTTTTATTTCATTTCAAGCACTTCTCACGCATAACAAGCATGTCATTCTTTCGGTTTGCCATGGTCACGGGCAGGTATTCGAATCAATACCTTGTTTAGCAATGATCTCGAAAGAGCAAAAATAGAATTGTTATCTGTCTTGATTTGGAACAAAGATTGAGTCGACAATAAGCTAAACAATTTTCTTACTTAGCAAGCTGAATCATCCAAGCGCTTGTCAATTATTGTCTAGTTCATTTGTCTTCACAAGCACAAGAACCACAATAAAGTCGTACAGAACCCAAACATAGACCAGACAAAGATAGGGATATCAGTGCTAATCATTCCTGGACAATCACATCTCCCCAGGATACTGTCCACGATATGTAGTTAACGATGGAGAACAAGCAATTTGCCACCCTCTTACAAACTTATTTAGCTTCTGCGTAGTTTTGTTGTAGGACGTGAGCGAGACCGATATGCTAGAGATCATGAGATTTGTGATTGCCTTCAGGGGCACTTGATACGATTCCCGTGAGTGGTCATGTCGGTGTAGCACTTGCCACATCGCTCTCGGTTTCCGTAAGTCCCCGGCGGCACGCACTTGCATCGGTCACAGCACGTCATGCAAGCCCTCGTACACACCCTCTTCCTCGAGTGCAACTTGCATCTCTGGTCGCACAGAGGGATGCAATCTGCAGCAACCAGAAAAGGTTCGCCCAACTTAGTTTAATCAGATCCATAATATTTGTGAAAACCAGATACGCTGAAGGGAGGTTGCTAAGCTACATAAGATTGTGTTGCAGTGATGGGGGCTTTGGGCAAGGAATTATTCAGCAATTTCACAATGTGGAAATGCTTTTGATTATTTTCCTCCACCACATGACGCTGCTCCTGTATAGTAAGAAAGGTCGGACCGTGCATCCACGGTTTGGATCCTACCAATCCCGTCATTGCCGTCCTCCAAGAGGAGCTGAATATGTTGTGACGATACATGGCATGATAGACTAGAGGTAAAGGATGCATTGTATAGATACCTGCTTTTGACCTCACCGGTGGCAGTGGAGGAGCTGCAGGAGGCATGACCGGCGGCAGCGTAGGCGGTGGCTTAGTGACAGGTGCCGGAGGAGGTGGGTTAGTGACCGGAGGCAGAGTAGGAGGAGGCTTAGTGACAGGAGGCAGTGCAGGCGGCAGCGGCTTAGTGACCGGTGGCAGAAGAGGTGGGGTCTTAGTGACCGGAGCAGGGGTAGGCGGTGCCTTCACAGGAACTTTACTTGGAGCTGGTGCCTTCACCGGAGCTGGTGTTGGGACCTTGGCATATGGGGCCTATACATATTCCCACAGGGACAAATCAAAGCAACACGAGCAGTTAACGCTCATTTACTGCAGATCTAAACTTAAATCAAGAAGGATTCCCAATTCATATGGTCATCTTGCACTTCGGCCCAGCTGTTACTCCTAAATGACTATAGAACATAAAAAACGGCATCACCATCAAAAAGTCTCTTACATATCCGTCAACTGTACCAATGGATATACCGACACAATCAAGCACCTAAGTAAGTGATCTAATTCCAACAAGGATGAACAATCAATTCATCTACGACAGCACATCGGCACGGCAAGTGGGTCATATAGAAGGTTTTCCCACATTGGGAGTATTTAGCCTCTTGCATTTGTCTCAGACACTTTTGGAGGGATCGTGTGCCTTTGTCTTAAAAATAGTTCCTATATCTGACTCATCCCCACTCTCCTGAACCTATTACTAAGCTTCCACTATTGTGTCGAACATCGCTGAAAAAAGCACATAATGCAGACCAAAGCATATCATTCAAAAACCTAATATATAAGCAGCACTATTGAGGTTTTCATTTTCTTTCTTTCCCCCCAAAAAGCATAAGGAAAAAGAATAAAGGGCCGAAGCTGATGCAGCCATACCCCAAGAACCACAGCGAAGGGAATCACTTACTTGACCTTCATCTTCTAAAGCAGAGGAAAACAAGCTTTATTAACCTACTATATTGATCGCACACATTACCTTCAAAATGAGTTTCTCCTCATTATCAGCAGATGAAACCTACCAAAACAAAGTTAGCACCGGATTAGATGTGCTCTAACTAGCAAGAAGCTCATAACACACCAAACTCACACACACACGAAAAAAAAAAAAAAGGCATACTTGTGTAATGACCAGAAGCAGAGCACCCAACAGAAGAAGCGCGGTTTTTGAAGCCATTCTTTAGTGGGAACTCGCAGAAAAGCTGAGTAAGAGGGCTGGAGTGAGGAGATTGCCTACTTGATTGACGACTGAACCAGCATTTTGCAGCCGTCCAGCTTTAAAGGAGATTCAGGGTAAGGCGAGAGAGAGAGAGAGAGAGAGAGGGAGGGAGGGAGGGAGGGAGTGTGGCGCCAAATTAGTACCATTTCTCGTACTGTCTACGTGTCACTCCTCTCTTTGTTTAGATATCAACATTCTGTAACACGAGACATTTTATTAAAAACCAAATAAAAACGTAGCAAAAGTTGGTGCGGATGCCTAACACATTAGAATACATGTGTTCATGCATTCGATCTTGTCAAAATTGACCATGTAAAATACATCTAATTTACGTACAATCATATGTTCTTCAATCGCTAAGCTGATCTCATGGGATTAAAAGTCTCTTTTCATTTTTCTCAAGACTTAAGACATGTGCACCCGGAAAGAAAAGGTCACGGTTGCCATATCCCGAGAATTGAAAATTGATTCTTGGAGAGAGATTTTTTACAAGCTGTAAAGGGACAACAAAGCGAGGAAAGGGTCCATGACAGAGACAGCTTTACCAGAGCACCGGACATTTGAGTAAATTGGCTGACGGTCCCAAACACCTACTCCCCATCCGACCAATCAGCATGAATTCTACTGCTAACCTCAAACGGGTGCTGTATTCTATCCGGACCATCATATTGGCCGAAAGTAACGCGATGTTCACGTGGGATTCATCCTTTTCAATGATCTAAATTCGATTTACTACATGTATTGCAGTCGACATTAGTAATTTCTGTCGACCGACTTGACATGCTCCATGCATTAGTGAGCGATACCTACCCCTTTCCTTTTTCACCTAAAGAGTGTTTGTCGTCACATGATCTTTAACCCGCACACGAGGCATGTCTTTTAAAACTGGGAACGAGCCAACGCTGTCGGATATTCTTTGGTCGCTCCGGTCTAACAGAGACTCCACTTCTTTACCTTGACTATCCTCGGGTAGTTTATGCAGGGTTGAGAGAAATGGAACGCCGACCAAAAGCCAGAACAAATCAATTCCAACGAAAAGAAACGAAGATGGTATTTGGGAATTCCTAGTTGAGAATTTATTTTATTCTTACTCGAGACATGATTTATTTGATTAAATCACGTGACTAAACAATAGAGTCTTATCCACGTTTCATTGTAGAAGATTTAAATAAAGATGAAATGTCGCATGGACAACTTTTTTCGAGGAATTAATTGTCCCAAAAAAAATTGCCTCTGTTCTTGTAGGGAGTCCTGAGGCCCTCCCAAGAGATTCTCATGTCCAATTTTTTTGTGCCCCGGGTCCATTGATTTCTATAAATTTAATTACTTACGATGAGAACAAGCCTACAAAAAAAAAATCCCCTGTGCGACATCAAATTCAATGCTAGAGGAAATGGTCGACGCGAGTTAGATTTTTTGTATTGTGAAGTTTGATGAGAGAGCAGTGCACTTTATGCATTTTTTCGTTAACTCGATAATACTTGAGAAATTCATTATGTTTGAGTGAGTCCATCGTACATGGGACATGGCAGAAATATCCAAGAAATGCGACCCGAAACGAAATTGGTGATAGGATTCATGCGAGATCCTTTTCAAATGTTCAAGTCAACTGGTTATATATGTTATATACTTCGCCACCAACATACGTACCCCATACAGATACGTGGAAGAAAGCAAAACCAAACATTGTAAGGAAGAATACAACTCCTCACCGAGCATAAAATGAGAGTTGCAAGGCAATGTGATGAAAATAGTCGCAGTGTTGGTAATATCTATGAGTTGCAAATCGACAGTGCCGGTCTGCGGGGGGATCGGATGGAATGAGAATCCAATGAAAACTGGTCAGGACTTATCGCAGATCTCGTTTTTTAAGGAGAAAAGGATAAAGGAAGGAGATGAGCAGGAGATTTGACTGATGGAAAACAGAAAGTTTCTTGCACCCATAAAACGAAATTCATTACACAAGCATCTAACGTTCAAAGTCCGGTCACTACATCAACCGATTTCCTTTGTCCCGTCCTGATCATAACATACAAAGAGCGGACCGACAGTTCAGCCGATCGTTTCATAGAAATTCTGAACGAGAGAAATGATTATCCGAAAAAGGAGGAGGAGGGGGGTTTCTACGAGGAAAGCGGCCATTGTCCTCCCACGGGACTTGTAACAGTAATATCACGAGAAGCAAAAGAACATCTTTCCAAATCCCAATTCAACAAAACACAAGCAAGAAGAAAGTGCCATGAGAGCCTATAAGAGGGCGTCTTATTAGCAACAATGATAATGGGTGTGTGGAACTAAGGTCTATGGGCACTTGATCTTTTGGCCATGGAGGGTGACATGGTCCCAGGGCTTGCACTTGGATTTGGCAGAGGGGACACATTTGGCCTTATCACAGCAAGCAATGCAGTCTTTAATGCAGCTCTTGGGGTGGCGGGTCTTGCAGTGCTCATCACAGAGTGTCTCACACCCTGCTACTGTAAAAATATCTATGATCAGGAGAGGTCATTCCATTGATAGAATTCTTTTTTCTTGTTCATAAAAGACAAATTTTCTTGGTCTGTGAATTCATTTTGTAATAGGCGTAGAGAGGGGGAAAGAAATCGATCCCGCGTCAAATATCAATGGTGTTTATAGATTTCTGAAAAATGACGCAGATCGGACAGCAATGCAGTTAAGCACAGCCTATTGTTGATTGGATCTATACCATGTAATTTGCATAAATATATATGCAACTAATGTTGCGTTTTTTAATTTAGTTTTTCTCGTGATGGTTGCTTACCATGTGTTGGTGGAGACACTGGTGGCTTTGAGTGGCCGGCGGGAGGAGGGGCATGGCCGGAAGTGTGAGGCGGGGAGTGGTGGGGAGGAGCGGGAGCCTTCCTGGGAGCGATGTTGTGGGGAGGAGGGGCGTGCAGGGAATGGAGGGGTGGAGGAGCGGCATGGTGGGGAGGAGGGGCGTGCAGGGAATGGAGAGGCGGAGGAGCGGCATGGTGGGGAGGAGGGGCATGGCCCATCTTCTCAGAAGTGTGGGGTGGTGAGTAGTGGGGAGGAGGAGTGGGAGCCTTCTTTGGAGAGGCATGGTGGTGGTGGTGGTGGTGGTGGTGGTTCTTCAGGGCATGATGAGGAGCCTCCGCTGGTGATGGAGTCTTGTCTTTTTTGTGTGACTGCAACGTCAAATCATAATATTGATTATTTTATCCCATTCAAAGAAGGGGCACATATTAATAAACTTCGACGATGGATTAATATTATCAAGTATCAATGATGGACATTGCAAAGTGAAAACAGTTAGCTTTTATTAGTAAAAAGAACTGCAAATTAAAGGACACAAAAATAAGCATTGTATTAGCGGTGGTATACTTTATAGTTGGAGACAAATGGGATTAGGAAAGCATACGTAGCTTTAGTTTCACCTTCACTTGAACGGGGGGAATATTACAAGTTTCCTGAGTAGGTAATTCACTCACTTAAAAGTACTGCACGCATCTGACATCTTCACAGTATTTAAGAGTAGGGTACTCATTAGCACATACAGAGAAGCATCTGATAACTCCACCGTGGGAAAATAACATCTTGAGAGAGAGAGAGAGAGAGACTTTTATTGTTACCTCTTGAGAGACAACATCGCCAGTGACCATAGCCTACAAGAAGAAATGAAGTGAAACTTCGAGTCAACCAAAGAAAAACGGAAGGAAAATGCATCTATATACCAAGTGATGAGGGGGCTGAAAAATGCTTCATACCGAGGCATTGACCAGGAGCAAAGCTGCAATTAGGAGGAGACCACCCTTCAAAGCCATTGTCACAAGGCAGGAAAGCGAAGAAGAAGAACCCAGAAGTCTCTTTGTTGAGTGATGTACTTTGAACTTGACCTCTTGTATTTATATACTCATGTAGCGAACTCATAAGGCCTTCAATATCTTTTTGTTTTTCTTGGACAACTATGCAAGGTGACATCCGGGGCGATGGAATTTGCAGTTTCAGCTTACCCCAGGTGAATGCGTTTGTTTTTCATCAGTCAAGTACTAGGAGAGAGCAGCTTGATCCACGTCTCTGATCCCGAACGATGAAAACATTTGGCTCGATGAGTTTGTCCAGTAGGAACCTATTGATTCTGGTGCATAGCTCAGACTTGCTTATTCATCAGGGACCCACCTGCAATGCCCATGTAAACCTCTGTTTGGTAAGGTTTCTGGGAGTTTTTCTTTTGGGAAAAAGCAAAGAATTTTCGGTGAGAGGATTTTATATAAACGCAAATAATGCTACGTAGATTGTAATTTAAAAGTGCATTAAGAAATTTTTTCGTAGTAAATGATATTTGGAAAAAACTTAATTTGAAAAGAACGCGTTCATTTTATTTATAAAAAAGCCTCAAAATATTCATCTGTAAACTATATTTGGCTCCAGCCAGCCATGCCTGGGGTCATTAGCTGCCAAAGCTGGCTCACCGAATACGTCGTGCGATAAAGGCATCTAAAAAAATTTCAAAAGTTTAATGAGGGCACAATTGAAAGAATAAAAATATATTGGCATTCCAAAATGCTAAAACCCAAAAAATGCCTTCGAGCAAGGGATTTAAAAAAAAAAATGAAATGCACTGATAAGCCCTTTTAGAAAAATTGTCAATGAGCTTGCCTATTTTCTAAGTCCACCGATTGCTTCCCTTTTTTTATAAGATTTTGTGAAATCAATATCAACTATTATGAATTACTAAATGAAGACGTGATTTACTATTTAAATATTTCAAGACTCTCCCTCACACTTAATCTATTCTTTTTTTAGTGCTAAGCAGGAACATATTTAAGTAGGAAGGCAAATGGAGCCTAAAAAGATATAAATTCAAGACATTCTACTCCGATACCATCTTAAATTTTGTAAAACTAAAGTTTTAATTGTCAACTAAGGATGAGCTTAGCTTATTTGCAAATGGACAGTAAACAAACATCTTTAACGAGTACCATCTGACATTTGCATTCTGTGAAGCAGATAAAGAGAAAATAATCGCGACGACCCTTCCCCGCCCTGAAATGAAGTAAATTTGCCCATGTGTATAGATTCTGGCAAGAGTGGACGCAATGAGCAACGCAATTCAACGTTAGCATATTCGAGTCCAAGTTAACGAAGGTTATCTTCTGTCAACATGCTCGTCACAAGCTACTGCAACGGAAAATAATGCGGATTAAGGAAAACTGTTGCCTCAGATCGTAATGCCACCACATCGACCCTTAACAGATAACAGTCAGCTGGTTATGGCCTAAACTCTCTACCTCTCTCTCTTCCTCTCCCCATTTTAGTAAGCTACTAGCACAGCTTCCCATCCGGAATCCCATGACGCCACACCGTTTAAGACTCATGTTGGGAACATGCAAGGATGTAATAAACAATGATGTCAACAAGGCATTTATTAGAAATAACTTTTTTAAGGTACCGTGCATGTGAACGGGTTGCTACGTCCCCAGATAGACACGCCTACCTAGTACCTAGACGATCATACATAAGAAGTATTGTGATCTTATACAGAAAGAACGGTACTTCCTACTCTGACATGTCTCATGCACAGGATCTCGTAAATAGGTGGGAAATTATTATCGAGAGCTAATATAGGTCAAATCCGATGGATCAATAAGCCTGCAATTCTCGAGGAATCTGATGGTGGCAAGATCAGCCATAGAAGCTAAAGCACAAGCCATGCTTATCAACCATAAGTTTCAAAAAGAGAAGGGCAAGTGGGTCGCAGGCAATAGGTCCAGTCCAAAACAAGAGTGATGCGCAACCGTCTCCTGGCACTTAGCAAGGTAATGTCCACCAAGATGGCAAATCAACCGACTCAATAGCATTCTGGCAATTAATCAAGTACACCATGGGTCTTTCAGATGCACCAAACTCCACATGATTGTTGATCTTAACTAATGTAAAACTGCTTGATTCAACAAAAGATAAGTATTTTCACTATATAACTTGTCCTACAGAATCCAGATTGTTGCCTACAAGTCATATGATTAGGTGTTAGTCTCACATAGCTGGTCCAGTGCCTTGATTAACCACCACATCATATACAACATGATCACAAGAACCAATCAGAACCAGCAGCTGAGGCCTCTGAGCATGCACTAGATATGATCGACCTCAACCTGACCATCTGCAAGAGAATAACCGGATTTACTTCAAATGTCTAATGAAGTAAAAGCTACATGAATTAGAGTAAGACAGGCAGGCACCCCTTAGATATATGGCCAGATTAGCTTGGGCATCAGCTTCAGAATTGAGTTCCTGGAAAAAGAAAATGTCATTAGAGACAAGAAAAATGCCCACCCAGTCATGAACAAATGGCTGATCATATAACATAACTGCATTACGTCAACTAAATTACAGAGGTTTAAAAAACAATAATTTATTAAGTTGTTCTAGCAATGAGCGCAGTTTAATTGCTCAGTGAACAGTTCAGGAAAACTGATTTCAGAATCCCATCTTTGAAACCCCACCTAGCAAATAGAATGTCATCAAAAGGCCATGCAACATGACAAGCTAATAGTTATAAAACCTAGCTAAACCCTTTAACCAGAATTGAGCATTTGTGTGGCGAAATGGGGAGTTCAAATGCCAAATTAAACATTAGCCCGTTAAGTTCACATCCGCCACAGGAGGCCATTCTCCAATTTACTTGCCCTAAGATACCAAAGGACATTAGGATTGAATCTTTTAAGCACATTGGATACGGTCTTGGGTAAAAAGACTCCTAATTGCAACCCTGAAACTGAAATTCAATAGTTTTTCGGCAGTCTAGATATCACATAAAGCTTCTGAAAAGGAAAACAATAATCTGCTAGTACCCTGACAATACGACTGATCTCAAATGATGAAAATTGATCCGTGAGTTCCTTAGCCACCTTACACAAGTCTGCCATATTCTGCTTTTTTGTCTTCCATAAACCCTGCATCTGTTGGATCAATCTTCAAAGATGAATACAACAATTATGTGCTCAGAGAAGATTAAGCTCCCAGATACATGGCAGCACAAAAAGGACCAAAATCAGGGTGTTGTTATATGATGCAGAAATAAAGACCAATCATGTGAGAATAAATTTGGGAGGGGGGAACCTTTTGGCAGTTGGCAGATACACTACTAAAGTATGCAGTGAAATTATGTTAAAAATGCAGAAATCACCCTTTACGTACAGATTGTTCCTCCAGGTGATAAATTTCCAATATGAATGCTCTAATAGCTCTCTTGGCCTTTCTGCAGAAGCCAGGTAGTAAACTATAGAGCCAAGCTGCCACATTTTTCCAGGTTCATTGCAGCATGATAATTAGATAACCAAATTAGAGTTCATGACATCCAGAAATAGTGAATATTGCATAAGCCTTAATAAGGCATCCCACTCTACACATCTCCGATGGGTGCACAAATTCCACTGGACCTTCTTAGTAGAGATCTGTCCAAGCTATATCCAATATCACTTAAATATGGGGTTGCAGTGGGCCATACACTTGTAGTCTCCTTCTTTAGGATTAGACTTGTGGATCCTCCGCTATTCCACATGAGAGACAATTGTCCTCCATCCAACTTGCGCCACAGGGGGTATTAATGTAACGCCTTCCGCCTTGCCACCGACAATATTGTCCACTTTGGGCCCCACCGGCCCTCACAGCTTTGTTTTTCCTTGGGAAAACGCGTTGTCGATGGGTCAAGGGCAGCTTATCCCATATAAGCTCTCCCAGTACCCTCTCCCTAGGCGATGTGGGACAGGGAGTCACATACTCCCCCCCTTAATGGCACAGCGTCCTCGTTGTGCCCTCAACGGCACCAACGAGCATCCACTGTGGTCATCACATGCGGTCGGGAGTCGGCTCTGATACCACTATGTAATACCCTCCGCCTCTCCACCGACAATATTGTCTGCTTTGAGCCCCACTGGCCAACTGGCCCTCACGGCTTTGTTTTTCCTCGGGAAAGCTCGTTGTCGGTGGGTCAAGAGCAGCTTATCCCATATAAGTTCTTCCAGAACTCCCTCCCTAGGCGATGTGGGACAGGAATGTCACAATTAAACTATCCCCATAGCTTAAATTTAAGTTTAACTGGATTTTATATACATGCAATCCCCTTCACCTAATAGTTTAAGCTTTTGGATTACACACATTCTAACCTAGTGAATATGTGTAACTCATAGCTTATGATTTCATTATCGTATCTCAACATACTGATATGTAAACATCACCAGATCCGTTTAGACACATTTAAAAAAGTTTGAGCCACACGCAATCAGACAAAACCAAAAAACAAATACATAGATATACTAAATACTGCCAATACCCATCATTGCAGTATGCTAATACACTGCTGTTACCAGAAAAAAAACAGGCAAGAGGTCACTATTCGAACATAGTTAGCAAAAGTAAAATAGCAAATAGAGAACCCCTGACCAACAATCCAGCATGCTATTACTATTTTGCTCAAAAAGGTGGAGGAGCTTCATATCTACACAAATCTCCCACTTTGAATGACAAGCATGTGTCCATGCCCATGGATGCAGGCAAGGGGACATCTGATATAGAAAGCTTTGGATGTGAGTAACCTGCATACAGACAAGTTGCGAGTCTCCCCTAACTCGAACGTGGTTGAAACCTTTCTGCAGAGCATATCTCAACCCCAAAATTACAGCTCGATATTCAGCAACATTGTTTGTGGCAATGCCTACACCTTCACGTAACCGACAAACCTACCAAGATGCAGATTCAGAAACAGAAGTACGTCATTGAAAGCACACAGTAACCTAAAAACATTGATTTGAATCACTCCATCTGGTGATTGCATACCACACTTCCATCTTTGGCACGCAGAACAGCTCCTGCACCAGCTTGTCCAGGATTTCCTTTAGAAGCACCATCAAATTCAATAATACATGACAACTGTATATACAATAGAAAAGGAAGATGGTTAGCTAGAAGTTACAGTAGAATCGTCTTGTACACGCCAGAAAAAAAGTCTTAGATTTCCATTATTCAAACCCAGATGAACCAAAGAGGAGTGACAATGGGTTCGAAGCTAGCCATTCTCAAAATTCACATACAAAAAATAATCCAAAATGTAAACAACAGTTACTATGAATAATGCTCATGCACCAAGTCGAGGACACTTGCATTTAATATACTTGCCCATGGAGACTAACACTGAAAAATTCAGTTGCCATGAAAACATACTGCAATAAGCTCGGGCCACTTTTTCAACTCTGATATAAAAAAATAAGTATGTCCTCGGTGGCCCTTAGCTTTTTGACCACAAACCGATCACTCCATTTTTGTGGGGGCAAGCTAGTCACTTTCAACATCACTTTCAGAATAAAATTCACTGAAAACCTTGTTGCAGGATGGCATTATCCACTATGGCAGTATAAAAGAAAATTAGGACTGCATGTAATGAGAAGAAAAAGAACCCAGATGCACATTCACTAGAACTATCAAAAATAGACATACATGATTGGAGGATATTGCTGGACTAGCAATTACATTCTCTAAGCAGAAGTGCTTTCTCAAGGAACTAGGGGAAATTGATGATGACCCAACTGCCTGCGTAAAGAAGAACAACAGCAGACCTCATAAGCAAGCCAACTTTTCCATTCACGTTGTGGAATCAAAAGCATCATGCTTAATGCTTGTATGCAACCTTCCCAGCATGATAGAATCAATTAATGAGAAGACATAAATTTGGCACAAGATGAAAAACCCGATATAATGTGCCAAAACAGGCTTAAGCTTCATTTTAATGCACTAGAAGGGAAAAAAGTCCTAAGTAACGTAAAATCTTCTGACAAAGAAAAGGCAATTCTCATTTATTTGTCTCAGCATATTCTTTTTTAAGGAAAAGACTATCTAATATAAATTTTCCAGGGTGCAAGAAGCAACTTTTAGTCTACTTAACAATGTGCTTAGATTGTTCATGCAAACTGCTCGTTGCTATTTGATGCATAGACCTGGTAAAGCCATAATTTACACCACTGTTGAAGCCATTCCATTATGAAGTTCATACAATAGGGAAAAATAATTAAATCAGATGACAAAGTGCATGTTGAGCAAAAACCGACTTACACTGAAACCTGATTTGAGCAATCTCTGAGGACTCGGTAATGGATACTCCTTGTAGACCATAGACCCTCTAGATGAAGCTGGTTGCTGAGAATGAGAATGCGTGGCTTGTAATATTTATGCGACATATGCTCCATATCAAAATATTTCAGCTCATTAAATTTTCAGTATTACATCATAGAATGCTGAGCCAGCAAAGGAAAGAAGAATGATACAGAGCCCATTTACTTAAATTGTGTTTAGATGACTCCAGTATTTCTACATAGCACCAACATGTGTAGAGTGACAATAAAAGTCTGCAAGCCAATTGCCAAGTTATGTTCTGTGCGCACTAAAGGAACTAATTTTAAATGCAAGCTGACAGCATTTACTTAGTAATTGATACCTACGTTGAGCATTAAAAGCACACCCAGGACATTCTACCCACACATGCCACTCGCGCACAGCTCTATCAAACCTCCATATACACATACACATGGATGCATAAGAACACAAGCGCACATATCTCATAATCGATAAATGTGAAGGCAATCAAATGCAGCTTTTTGATGGTACAGAGGAACCTCAACCTATAGTGGGACGTCAACTGTTTCACAGAAACTGAATATGTCCCAGATCATCTAACCTGAACAGGACAATGCACAAGATGACCGAAAATATTATTCTTAAAATCTGCAGCATCGACAGTATAAGAAGCATTTTTTAGACCACGGGACATCAGGAACTCTTCAGCCTCCTTTGGCAAACAATACCCTTTGTACACACTGACTGGCGGATCACATACCTGAAATGATTGAGCAAAAAGAATTACTCTTTTCTTCCAATTAAGTGGATAATCAGGTATAATTAACCAATAAAATATACAGCCAACACCATATAGCCATTGCAACGGCACCAGACAAGAGTAATTCTATCTTAACAAAACCTGCATCATTCCATAAAAGTAGGAACTAAACGGAAGTTATCACTTTAGATTCTGCTCAGAAGGCCACATTCTCAATCAGCAATAAGAGAAACATTTTAACATCGAGGAAGCCTCCACCTTCAACAAGACTCTGTAAGCCCAAATACGTACACAAAGTTCATCTGCAACTGTACTTTTCTGAAGTTTCATCTCAAGAGGTTCGAACCTTTATCAGATAAACAACACCAACGAAACATTACATTTCAGGCAATAGCACCGGCAAAATATAGACCATGCATGAGAACAACGAAAAAGCTCGACCTTCTTTAGCCCTTTTCTTTAATAAGAAAAAAAGAACTTACAGACGATCCAACTTGAGCTTGGCAATCGGATAAACTTGTATATATGCCAACAACATCCCCTTTGCGCACAACATAAAAAGCATTCTTTTCCTCCTCCATCGATGATGCTGAGAGAAAAACTCGACCTTTCCACAGCAGAAAACTTCGCAAAGGAAAAGGGTCTTCCCCCACCAAAATTCACATCAGAGATGACAACCCATAAAAGCTTGAACTTTGCTCTCATGCAACCGTCGAATTACCAGGCTCGGCTCAGCAACAGCAAAAGGCAAGGAATCCAGATGGCCTGCCCGCAAGCCAGATGAATTTATGAAATGCGTGAGACAGAGAGACAGAGAGAGAGACATGAGGGAGGGTTGTAAGCGTAGTCTACTGCGTTAACTGCATAGTAATTGGCCAGGCCTGCTCAGCGGCCCATGATTATCAGGTTGAGAAGAAAGATGGGCAATTATCGGAAGAAGCGAATGTACAGAAAATGAAAAGGAATTAGAACTGAACATGGGCTTTGGCGGGAAAAAGAAGGAGGTGAACGTCGTCGCCATAGGCCGTCTCTCAAAAGCTTACTCCTTTCTTTGGGCTTTTTCCTCTGTTCTTCGCCATAGCTCCTCTTCCTCTGTGGACTGACCATCCGTGATCACGACTTGTGAAAAAGCCCGTCAATCAGATATTGGAGTTCTTCAAATTCGAAAATAAAGTAAGTTGAGATACGCATGACATAGGCACTACAATCGGCCGAACATATCACTTTTAAAGTCGTGCAACATATGCATAAAATATTTTCTCATGCTCCAAACTTTCTCTATGTGTCCTGAAATCGGTTTCAATTAAAATAGTTTGATTCACACCCATGAGATCATGACTCCATCGCTCCATAACGGATTAATCGAGAAAAACTATCTCAAAGTAACTTTGCATTTTAAACAGCAGATCTGTTTTCTGTAACTGTGCCTTTAGATTGACAGGATCCATATGCAAAAGTAATCCAGGAAGAGGGGAAGCGGCATGGTGCTCGTTTGGTGTCTTTGCCTCATTGTTCAAAGAACCATTTGGCTTTGATATGTTGCAGATGTGTATAACAATGTATGGAGATACACTCTTAGTTTAGGAACAAGCTACTCTATTGCGAATTCAATGGGGTGGACAGTTTTTTTACAATTTCCAACAACACCACAAAAACCTTTTGAGTACTGATGCAGTGTTAAAACACGAAAAGAAAAAGCACCCAAAAAGCGTAGAATGTGAGGTATTTACATGCTTTTCGTGAGTTTATGGCTTGAACAATCCTCAAACAAATTGATAGGATTTGTGAATCCCTCATGTACATGAAAATGCAAAGCATGAGGCTCATTATGCGGAAAGACTACGAGATAGTGGGCCATTCTCATGATAGCTCGAGAAGCCTAGTCTTACGGAAACATTTTCATGAGCCACAGCTACTATACCAGTCACAGAATGCCTAAATTTTGATCACATCTCGACAACAGTAGAGATTTTAATGCCATGGAATGATACATGGACGAGATGGACGGAGAAACTGAAAGTGCCAGCACTGAGATTTTTGTCTAAGATAGAAAAGTTAGGACTAATTTAGTCCCAGCCAACTAGAAAAGTACTGCAGAATTTGAATTCCTACTTGCATTTTTCAGGATGATACTGACAGCTTAGTGTTTAACAGCAACAATGAATTGCATATGTGGCAACCTTTAAGGTAGATGCCACATTTCTCTTTCTGGTAAACTAAAGAACAGATGATGGCTTTTTGTGCTCATTGTTCGGATCTCTGCACTCCCAGCTTTGATATGGTTTCGTTCCCCTTTTTCATAATCTGGGTATCTTTTGTAATGTTTTTCTAATTGTGGACTTGTATTAATTGAGATTGTAAAACCGAATAACGGGCTTAGTTTAATAAGGTCGGATATCAAGATTCTCAATTAAGTATAATATGGGACTGGCTTGTGTGGGCCGAGTTCGGCCTGGCCCGTAATGAGAGGGTCTGACTGAAAACTCTATAAATAGCGCTCAAAGTCCCTCTTCTAGCCCAGACGCACATAAATTCTCTCTAAACTCGCATAAGGAGTCCATTAGGCAAACGGACCGCGAGAGGCAGTCTCATTGAGGCAGTGATCCGATGGGTCATAGAAGGGAAGACCGAGAGCTCGTGGATCGTCGACAACGGCCCCGAAACGACAATGGATTCGAAAACAAGTAAATAACTCAGCTTTCATTGATTGATTGGTTCTATAGTTTAGCTATGTCGATCCTAAGGCGAGCGACCGTCTCAATCGCGGCCAACAAGTGGTATCAGAGCCGCCGTAACTCGGTTTTAGAACCTAAGGGTTTTTTCGGTCATTTTCGATTTTTTGACGGATCAAAGTTGATTTTTATTGCACTATGGTGGCGGGCTCGAGATTCCGAGCATTTTGAGTGGCGACGCGCCACCGTCGGAGGTCAGACGGCGGAGCACGCGCCAGGCACGGCGCTCCCACGCGCCGCCGACATGGGACACACACACCCGTCCACGCGAAGTCAGCCCACAGCTGGCTGACGTCAGCCCAGCTATGGCCGCTACACGTGCGCCCAGCTGGGGCCCTGATGACGTCATCCGATCAGAGGGCAACCTGCGCGACCCGACCCGATTACCCGGTCCCTGACTCGAAGACCCGGTTCGTTGACCGCCAACCCGACCCGTTGACCAGACCAGTTGACCGGTCCGACCAGTCCGTGGACCTGAGCGAGAGCCCAAACTTCTAGAAGCTCGTTTGAGCTCATCCGGACTCCGTTTTGAGCGTGGTTTGCGCCGTTGTGTCCGTATGAATGTATATTTTCATGTGGTGAATTTATTATGCATGTTTGATGCTTTTATAAATGTGAAAATGCATATAAAGCCCTATGTGGATGCATGTTTCAGTGTTTTTTGGCATTTTCTCAAGTATTTCTTTGTGTTTCTTTGAAGTACTTATATTAGCTCACATGTGTATTATCACATATGGTTAGTAGACAATATTTGTTGATTGCATGTATAAGGTTTAACATGTAACAATAAATTGAGCAATGGAGTTGGCATATAACATATGATTTTAGTGACATTGCCCCTGTCATCAAGTCTAAAATCTATGTATAAGGTAAATGTGAGTCTAAAGATTAATATCCCTAGTATGAGAGAGTTTCAAGAGTTTGATCAGGGAGTGACCAAAGTGGCACACCTTGTTAGATTTGAGATATATCAGTCTTGTACTGTTTAGGGATGTCTCATGTTCTAATGTGTCGTCATACTTCCAAAGGGGGTGACTTCATATTTGTTCATGGAGGGTTATATGTGCAGCATAAGGTTGAGGATTAGTTGGTCCTAGTGGTTCAGACACTCAAAGATGATGAATTCACGAAGATCGATATAAAGTTGTTCTCTTAGCTGCAGTGTAAAGTGTACAACTGCATGTCTTGTATTCTGTCCTGCATGATGATGTTTGTAGCTCCAAGAATGTGTACTTATACGGTTCCAAGTTACACATTACTCACAATATTTTCATTGCTTGTTATTCAGTCGCCTTTTTTGTAAATGGTAATTCAATTACTATTGAGGTTCTTACGGGGTCAAATTTTAAGAAATGGAAAGAGGATTTTCTGTTTGGGATGGAGCTGGCTGATGTTCACATTGCCCTTAGTAGAGATAGGCCTGTATATCTGACTGCTGAGAGTATTGAACCCCAAAAGGCATACTTTTTAGCCTGGGAGAAGAACAATAGAATCTGTTTATTGCCTATGAGACGGACCATTCAGGAACATTTGAAAAGTGGCCTGTCTACTGATTACACTGCCAGACACTTGATGGAGGCCTTAGAGGCTAGAAACCGTGTGTCGCCTAATGCTGAGATAGGGACTCATCTACAAGGACTTTTCAACATGAGGTACAATGATTCTGGAGGGGTTAGAGATTATATCCTTAGGATGGTAGACCTACAGTCCAAACTCACAGCCCTAAATGTCTCCATTCCTGACATCTGCATAGTGCATTAGACACTAAATACTCTCCGACCTGATTTTGGCATTATCAAAACCAACTACAACTCCCAAGATGAGACCGAGAGCTCGTGGATCGTCGACAACGGCCCCGAAACGACAATGGATTCGAAAACAAGTAAGTAACTCAACTTTCATTGATTGATTGGTTCTATAGTTTAGCTATGTCGATCCTAGGGCGAGCCGTGACCGTCTCGGTCGCAGCCAACAGCCACGAAACACTTCGCGGAAGCTCGAGAAAGGTACTGCTCAACAGTTGTTGCCATCACGTTCCACAGCAAATTAATTGACCTTCACTTCAAACAAATTTATTTTGATATTGATAATCTCTCTTCATGGCAAACATTAGCAATAGTATTATTTTAAAATGAATCTGACTATAAGCTGTTATAACTCCCTATTAACAACAAATACGCTTGTTTCTACTAGCATCTGATCGTCCCAGTCCATCCAAATTTATGATGGAGCTGGATAGCCGACCTTCTCTTTATCTGTGTATCGTTTGCTCAAACTACAACAAAGCTGCCGGTGATATTAACCTCAATGAATGAAGTTAGACATTCACACGTTAGCTCATTTGCTCCCCAATCAGATCCAAGCCGACAACCAGGAAAGACAGCCCTTGGAACAGCAAGAAATAGAAATGCACTCCATGAGCAGATAACAAGCTTCGAGCTGATGCTGTCAGGAGTAAAAAAGCGAGCACCAGCTCCTTCCTGTATATCTTATTCCTCTTCCTTGCTGGAACTGCGCCCTTTTCCTTCAATTTGCTCAACATCTCCAAACCTGAATCCGAATGCCTCCTCTGGATCTTCTCCTCGTTTAAAGACTTCTCCTCCCTTTCCGCAAATGCCAATAGATCAGATTCGGAGGACCGACCAGTCTTCTTGGTCACAATCCATTCGTAAGCACTTCCAAGCTGAAACAATCCCGAGATCATTGCGTTGAACTTGGTAACCGACATGGTGTTCTCAAATAGCAGGTAAGGGACCAGGAAAGGAAAGGACTTTGGCGCAGGGAGGATGTTGAGCAGTGACATGAAAATGGGTATGTAACAGATCACCCAGAGGGGGAGCTCAGCCTCTGGTATGAACATGGTCAATGGGAGGATGACGCAGAATAATGTGAACGAGTAAAAGGGAAGTATGAGCTTCCTCAACAAGAAGAACAGGAATATCAGATTGGCCTTCTTCCACACAGTTATCTGGAAGAACATGTACAAGCACATATCAGTACGACGTGTAATGTTTATCCAGAAATCATAGATTAGTCATGTTGCTAATGCGGCCATACGTGAAAATGGAACAACTATCACATCACACTTTTAATTTACTATATTCGTCTCACCTTCGAAGTTACTATGGCAGGAAGACACAATCGGAACAGCTGCATCGGGCCCGAGTGCCACCGGTGCTGTTGCTTCTTATAAGCTTCATAAGACTCCGGAAGTTCACAAAGCACTCTCACGTCATTAAGAAAAATGAACTTCCATCCATTCAAGTGCGCTCGGACTGCGATATCCATGTCCTCAACAGTTGTTCTTTCGAGCCATCCTCCTGAGTCCTCCAATGCCTTGATTCTCCACACGCCAGCAGTCCCGTTGAATCCAAAGAAATTGAGGAAAACGCCATTCACTTGCTGCTCCACCTCAAAATGGAAGCACAGGTTGATGTTCTGGAGTCTTGTGAGTAAGTTCTCATCCTTGTTCACGAACGACCAGCGAGCTTGGACCAAACCCAAGTCAGGATTTCCCTGCAAATAGTTTACATTATCTGTCACATTTTTCACAAGAAGGAAAACACGGCGTGGAAATTTTTGTGCGGCTGTAATCTCTGTATGTACCTTGAAATGAGGGACCGTAAGCTTTAAAAAATCGGGATTAGGCTGGAAGTCGGCATCGAAAATTGCCACAAATTCATAGTCTTTCACATAATCACAGGACATGGCCGATTTGAGATTCCCGGCTTTGTAACCTGTTCGTATTAATCGATGCCTGTATATGATGTTCACACCCTTTTCGCGCCACAAGGATACTTCATCCTTAATAAGAAGCTGTACATTTCCATCATCCGAATCGTCCAGAACTTGAATTAAAATGCGATCTTTGGGCCAATCCAACTCACAAGCGGCCCCAATTGACTGTGCATACACCTATGTAAAGTCCCATACTTTAGCCTCATTGAGAAAATTGGATTGATTATGACATGCTACAATCACCTAACTGGGTAGTAGGTTGGAAAGATATGGCCGGAGTGAAGTTCACAAGAATTCAGGTCAAATAGAGCTTCAACCCACAAAAAAAAATCATTCAAATAGAGCGACATAATTTGAACAGTCATTCATCAGAATCGATTCCTAGACTCTACAGCAATCCATCCATTGCGTCCCACAGTAATTTTTCCAAAAGCTATGAAAACACGTGAACTTGGAACCCGGAAAAAAGGAAACTGAGCCACTGATGAAGTGAATGTGTATTTGGTCACATACCTCTCTCTCATTGCACATAGGGATCTGAACAAGAACCATGGGAAAATTCGAAGAATCCTCAATGTCACGTGCTGCTTCATCTATCCTGGGCTTCAACTTCCTGTACTTGATCCAGAAGCACCCAAGGCACAGCACCATCCTGTCCAGAGACTGAATCATGAACAGCGCGACACAGAATTGAGAGAGCCTGATCACCACTGGTGCAATGTAATCAGCTCTGAAGGCCAACCAAGCCATGTATGACCAGTGCACAAGGCCCTGAACCTCCAAGGGATGAATCACTGGTAGATAGTTCCATTTCTTGAAATGGGCAATCACTTCCATCGCCAAGGCAAAGATTGAGATGAAGAGAAAAGCTATCATGAATCTGTACAGTCTAGTTCCTCTGCCCTGCGGCTCTTCTTCAGCCACATCGGCAGAGGAATTTATACGTTTCTTAACAGAGGCAAAGGTTTTGTTCAATGACATCGCCACCCAGGAAACGCATGCCAGAGCTCTGTGTGCTTTCAGGAGAAGCAGCCATGTGAATTGCTTGGGACTGGCAGCTTTTTGCTTCTGCTCCAGAAGCAGAGATGTATCGGGACCACTGATCTCAACCAATGAGAAGTTGTTGTTTGGCTTCTCAATGGTCAGCACGACTGTGTTTGGAGCCATGTCTTCAGCTGGATTTTCCAGAAACAAAAGGATAACAGAGAGAAATTTGAAAACCCAAGATCAAGATTTTAGAGCTGAAGCAAATGGTTGGGGCGGGCTCTCAGCAAAGATACTGCACAGCATTATAGAGAGTGAGATGGGAGTGACCATGAAAATGGGGGCTTGTTTCTGCAATTCTTTTTTCCTCCAAGCTGGATCTTTCGATTCAGGTTTGAAGAGAACCAGAAAATCTAGACTTGCGCTGTTGAAAAGGCTTGGAAAAAACAAATCTTCGAGGTCAAACCCGGATGCCGATGGCAGAGTTAGAGAGAGAGAGAGAGAGAGAGAGAGGAACAATGAGGAACATCAACGTGCCACTTCTAATTTGCTCTATGAAGTATTAGGCATTAATAAAGGACCGTAGTCTCCTGTGCTCTCTTCTCTTTAGTAAAAAAAATGTTAAGATCTGTCCCAGTTTTTAATTCACGTACTTTGAACTGACTTGTCATCACATGCACACAAGCGTAAGATGATGTGAAAACGCCCAGTTGGTTCAATAATTTGCGGGTCAACATTATGAGCGTTTATATGCTAAACCAACTGTGAACCAGTGAGGCAGAGTGCTGCTCATGGATAAAAGGGCTACTCAGATCGATTATTATCATAGCATTCAAATAAAACAGCTGTAAATAGGATAGTCTTCCCCTCGTTTTCACGTTTTGGAATTGACTTTTACGAGCATGCCATGGTGGAGCCGTGACTTCCGAAAAACGCAAAACTTAAGTTATTTTGTAACTTTGAACACGAAACTGTTTTTGTTGATATAACAACGCGTTTTTCACATCATCATTAATTAAACTAAGTATGAACTGATCGAGGTTTCAAAGTGATCAAGTTTTGTTTATTGATTTTGAGCTCAGCTAATGCTAATCAAGAACATCCTCCAGGTCCAGCCAAAGTGCAGATCACCTCACATGGAACTGCTCTGGTTGGTCATATGGGCAATGCCAGTTTGTTATTCTTTTTTCTCTTTTTTTTTTCTTTTTCTGTTTTTGGGTTGGAAGATGCCAGTTAAATTCAAGCAAATGAGTGGCTGTTATTCATTAAAAGGTGTGCCCTAAAATTCTGTTTCCATTCTTTCCCCATTAGAAAATAGTAGATCCACTATTTTTTTTCCTTTTTTCACTACAGCTCTATACTTCCCACTTATTAAACAAAGCTAATGGAAATGCAAAGATGTACTTAATTTTATCTGTTTATGTGATCTTGTTAGGCGTGTGGTGTGATTGATTTGTTCAAATGAACATAGAAGAAATTTAGATAATTAGTTGCGTTAATAAGATGGTTTAAATACCGTGCTTTTATAAAATGTGAAATCTCTCGTTAAATTCGTGCTTGACATAATCTCTCAAAAATAAATCATAAAATTATGTCTTAACTTTACTCTGAGCGTGGATAAACTGCCTTCAATGATGATAAAGAGGAGGATTGAGTTTGATGCATGAAAGTTGATTCATGATATCCCTGAAACACAAAATTGAAAAAAAATATATCAGCAATATACCATAAACTACTCATAGTATGATTGCACTAACCCATACACCATCTTGATTATAGTGTCAGAAGTAGTTGTTAGGAAATTTACAGCTTTGGTTATTTACTTTAGTGATTTCTAAATTTCCTTTATTGGCTTGCCATAATCTCTTATGACTAGGGAAATACAGCAAGTTCATCGCTACCTCTCTTGCTTGCCCCAGTATTAGGAGCAAAGCCACATAGAATTGGTTATTGTTATGTTAGTGGCTCGGAAAAACTTTGGTAGCACTCCGTTAGTTCCGAATAAATGAATGACTTTGAAAAGTAATTTCATCAAAATGATTATCTATATCGTTTAAATAATTACTCGATAAAATTTATGTTTATTATCATTACTTCATATCCAAACATTTCGTGAATGATAAGAATATTTTCCATTGATTTATTTTTATATAATACAAGCGATAATCTTTAAGAAGATGTTTTTCAAATTGTTTATTTCACGAAATAAATGCATTCTCAATCATATATTTTGAACATAAACTTACCATCCGTAGGTATCAATTTATCTGGTAAAATATCGATTCTAAGGTTTTAGATGGCTTAATTTGTCAGCATGCAGTTTTGTTTATTTATTTATTTATCTAGATGGAATCATCTTTAATGGCCAGGAGCAAGTACAGAACATGGAATTTGAGAATTTGTAGAGTTGAAGGAAGTGTGTCAGACTAAGAATTAAATGTGCAAAGTCAGAGGAAGTTCATGTCAGTCACATTTCTTTCTGTCCGAGACCAATGGACGATGGAAAACCCCAGAAGAAGAAGAAGAAGAAGAAACAACGCCAGAGCATATTAGTGTTTCACATTGGCCTTTTGTTGTTTATTTCCTTTTTACTTTTTGTAGCTCCTAATGTTTAAGGTTTTATGAACAGTTAGAGCAAAGGATCATGTTGCACTCTCGCTCCTTTCCATTTCGTGTAGGTCGACATAAATGGAGTACGATTATCACAAGTGACACGCAACTTTCCATCCAAATTACGGCTTACTCCATTTAGTCATTCTTGCCAAATGGATTTTAAAGACACTTTCCACATGCAATGAGAGATCGTGATCGATCAGCTAGCGTTATCCTTGGTAAAGTTCAATTAATCCCCGGTATAAAAATGCTACTTATTCATCTCCATCGCCAATATATAAAGATTAAGGGGATGTCCTTATTCATATTCGTCGCTAATATAAAAGAGGCGTCTCTTCTGTTTTCCTTTTGGTTTTGGCAGTGCACAGCTATCAATGGACTTCCAATCTAAGAGAAATAGACCATTCATGTTTGAAAAGTGGGGGATTCACAAGAAATTGTGGTCTGATGGCCTGATTCTTTTATGCCGTGTTGAAAACGAATGCTTCGCCTGAAAAACGAAAGAAAGGGATAGTTCCTCAAGTTACGATCGGGATGAACTTATGATGGGATTGACATTGACCCCATGTACCGTTGTAAACTTTGAATACAAAAAACAGTTGTATTCGGTGATCTCTTCCGTGTTACAGTCTTCACCACGTCCTGCCAAAACTGCAAGCCGAACTCAATCTGCATTCCACATGCGAAGGCAAGAATCTGGTCAAGCAATCAGCTCGGATGAAGGGGCAACCTTTGTTGCTTTCTGATGAACTCGAGACCCTTAACCAAACCAAGATGACGATGCTCATCCTTCCCAATCACAGACTTTCATCCAGTGCTTGAACTGACATATACTATTCATTCTGCAACGTATAGTAACATATCTTATCATAAAATAATCAAATGGTGGATCTGACACACGAGCCCATGCAACCCATGGAGACCTTTCCCCTTATTTACGTAGACATCATAATTGCTTCCACTAAGCTATTGCCCCTCGCATTATTTAAGTTATGCACGTTTATATATTCGCTTCAAATCTATCTTTTCAGTTCCAATATTTAAAGGTGTGCGGCATGAAATATTATTCTCGCTAATATGGATTTCTTTTATTTACAATACGACGCACATAGTGCATACATAATCTAATTATATTTGAATTTAAGAAAGCCCATCATCTCCAAAGACCAATTTTGGCAAATCATAGGACACATCGTACTAAAAATACGTGTATGGATCCGAAAATCCGTTTTCGAAGTTTGTATGAGACGTGAGCAGTTCGATGGTTCCCAATACTATACTGAAAATATATCTTCTGGTGCGACACATGGAAACACTAATGTTGAATATAATTCGCTCAATTTCTGGAATCTGTCGTGGTCTTGGAACACGAGCCGCGCCCCATGGATAGGACCCAGAATATGCAGAAAGTCAGGAAAATGACCATCTTTCCAAGATTTGACCTTCTAAATACTAATTTACTCAAGAGAACATGGTTTGCGTTTGTTTATGCCCCTTCTTTATTATTATCTCTGAGCTATTAACTCATGCCAACCTCCGAAGTTTTAGGCGACGAGAAGCTCCAAAAGATCCAATCGTGTGCACTTACTTTAGATCCCGCAACATGGTACATACTCCATCGTTTCTGATCCATCTGATGTTATCAGAAAATCCACAGTAGATTAACTGTAAAACTTCGTCCGGTGCATATGCATCCGGTAAAAGAAACTTTGAATAGATCTTGGCCGATGTGCATCCCTCTAGAGTTGAAATCCCCTTGGCGTGTCAAGAGAGGGAATTCTCGTCGTGAAAGTTGGGGTCGATTCAGTCTTTGAAAA
The DNA here is from genome assembly GCA_019926035.1 of Melaleuca alternifolia. Taxonomy (NCBI): domain Eukaryota; kingdom Viridiplantae; phylum Streptophyta; class Magnoliopsida; order Myrtales; family Myrtaceae; genus Melaleuca; species Melaleuca alternifolia. The sequence goes on along the minus strand of JAGKPW010002416.1, from coordinate 291,146 downwards.
GACTATATAGCCACTTGTTCCGAAACATTCATCCCCACACGCAAAGGCAAACTAAGGCTAAATGGAGGCGGTTGATGGGGACATACTAACCGTTCCTTCACAAGCTGACCAGCGTGAATTTAAATGGCCCTTTTGATCCAGCAGTGAGAAAGCGGAGGCAGAAGGGTGTGCAACTGGAGTGATGTGTGTCCCAGCTACCAAACATTGGCAACTAGGGAAGAAGATATGGGAAGGGCCACGGACAGATCTCTGCATCGCTTGCCCTGATCTTCCTCTTTGTCTCGTGGCTGTTAGTAAATGCTGCAGCCTCACATGTGTGAGAAAACTGTCCTAGAATTATGGTGCACCCATGTGATCAGCTACGCTCTGCTCACGAAACCTGGGCACACTTTCGCTTCATTGGCCAGCTGATAGTGATTGTCTGCGTGACGATAGTGATAGTATGTATTTGTATATGATGATTGATTAACAGATGCGCATCTTCCTCGCAGTACCCTTCAGATCAATTAAATTATCCAGGGATTTGATGGAGTTTGATGTTATCACTATGTTCTTTTGACTATCTGTTATTTAGAGCAATAGATGGAAAATATATGTAAATGGTCTGTATGGTGATTCCAAAGTTAGAGAAAAGTGCTATAAGAGTTTTGTTTTTTGGTGCGAAGTCTGTAGAATGCAATCAAGACGTGTAAACTTTTTGCACACTACAATCAATTTTTAACATTTATTTTTCCAAAATTGCAATCAAGTTATTTTCTTCTTCTTCTTTTTGTGATCGGTGTCAAAGTTGTTGATGATGGCACTTTGAAAAGTGCCCATGTGAAAAAATCTAAATTGAATTTTTCTCATATATGGTTAGGATTTAATTGCAATTAAGAAGGATTGATTTACGATTTCATTATAATTAATGAAAATTTTGAGGTTTGATTGCAATCTTCATAGTAACTTTTTAGCATTTAATTGCACTCTCTGTACAGAGCCCATTGATAGAACTTTTGGCACAATTTTCTATGTCAATCCAATTTTCCGTATCATTCGATTGCAACATCCTCCATGATTATGGAGCAGTGAGGTGCTCGTCCTGAATTGTTGATTGCATCAGGGAGACGATTCGATTCGATCCGATCCAGTAGGAATAACAAATCTGTTTCTACCAAAGACGGATTATCACAACACATACAGTTATCGTGTACCTATCTAATTCAAGTGGTACCAATGATTTCTATCGAGTGGATTCGTATTACCGATAGTACTTTTTCCTGTCAAGAACGGTCACCTCTCCATCTACATCGAGCTGGGCCTGGAGCTGGGGCACAACCTGTGAGGGGAAAAAAGAAAGAAAGACACTGAACAAACAAAACCAAGATCAGCATCAGCAAACCATATATCAGCTCCGGACAACTCTCTCTCTCTCTCTCTCTCTCAGAGAGAAGCCAGTAGGAGGAAGGGAGAGAAAAGGAACCAACCCGAATACGCACGACCCCATCTCACATTAATGCGAAAGCGACGTCCTCATCGCGCAGCACCTCTTCTGCGGACACGTGGGTTGGCGACTTGCACAATGCATGTTACTCGCGTGTCCATTTCTTGCCGACACAAGGCGAAACGATGCTGCCGTTCTGTAATCTCTCCACCAAAGTGCCCAACAGACAGCGACGATGCGACTGTGCCCTACCCCCAGGACAACCCCAACTGTGCTATCTGGTCCATCATCCCTTTCCATAGTTAGAAGATCGATGAAGCAGCGCTCGAGCTTGGAGCTTCGGTTGTCGACTCGGAGAAAATGGTGGGAGGAAAAGGCATAGCGAGGAGCCGACCCTGGAGCCCTGAGTTGGATCGATGGAGGAAGAAGCCCACGAGTGAAGCGCCCGCGAGGCACGAGTGGATCACGAAGGCAAGCCCGTTTTAGAATCGGGTTCTGAACTGGGCCTGATCGTCCTCGGGCTCTCAGTGAGCCCAGATAGAGCCCGAGCAATCCTGCCGTTGTCGGGCCTAACATATGGCGCTGTTGCGATCAAAGCGGGTTCAGCTCATGCAATGGCCGGTGGCCTCATTTGACATTGGATCTACTCAGAGAAAGAGAGAGAGAGAGAGAGAGAGGGAGCGAGAAGACGCTGTTGGGCCAATGAAGAGAAAACGCCATTGGGAACTGCCCATCTCGCCTAAACGGGACTAATGCTTGGCGAGCGTTGCCTGTGGTCAAAGGAATTGGGAGGTCGCGGTTCCGATCCTCGCTCATTGCTGCTGATCATTAAAGGCTAAGTTGTTTCAAAATACGATCTAAAATCTAGGACCTATCGAGATCGGCACTCGATGTGTAATTTTAAATCGATCTACCATCTATACTTATCATATATGTCTTATCAAGATCGGCGCTCAATTTTTAAAATTCGAAACCTACTATGTATACCTTAAAATCAATACGTAATTCTAAACTAATCTTTGATTCTAGAGTCCACTTGGGAACCAATCAATTCTTTTATTTCTCTCCTTCTTTTTCTTTTTTTTTTTGCTTTGTTATTCTTTTTTCCGATTAGTCAAGCAAAAGCGAAGTTAAAGTAACGACCAAAACAAATCCTTATTCACAAATAGCAGCAATTCATAAAATGATGAGTACGCGACATTTAAAAAAAAATCAATAAAACAGTTCAAGATATGTAACGAGTAATGTTTGATTCTTCGATTCCCGATTTGATTCTTAGGTTCTTTGATTCTCAGTCTATTTCAGTTCAATTCCTAGTTGGGAATCTAATCAATTCTCACAGGAACTTCCAATCGGACCACTTCCTATTCAGTTCGATTTGGCCCCCATTTACGTCTACAACTCGTGCTAACGTTCTACCGATTAAATCGAGCTTTAAAATAAGTGGATCTCAAGTAGAATATCATCATCTCCTGAAAAGAAGAGTTATTTTCGATAAACATCGCGAAGTGAATCAAATGGGAAATGATACGCGTACATCATACAAGGATTCTCGTCCAGACGATGACCATCTATCTTTCTTGGTCTCTTTCTTGTGCCATATTTTTCAGGAGATTTAATGGACAAGTTCATTAGAAGACATTTTACCGCGCGACCCTAGTGAACGACCTATGCGGATATTAAAATTACACTGCGAAAATTAGTAATAATAATAGCAAAAGAGGACGTCTCTTCCGTGGCTACAAGTACTAGCGGAATAACCGAGAAAGCCCGATCACAACGGGCTTGTCTCGGTCCGGCGCGTGGAGGGTCCAGATTTGTCCACGCCTCCCGCCATAGAAACGCGACCCGCGAATTTAGCAGTCCGCACGATTTCACATGACAATGTCACTCACCCTTTTGCTTTCTTCTCCGTAAGAACGTCGGCAGTGACATTCGCACTTCACCTTTTTTCTTCTATATCTTCTGAGTCGCACTAATGCTTTCGGTAATTTATTCAATTCGTTATAATGACAAAACTGAAAGCAAAATCCCGATATTTCGAATGAATCAAGATAGTTAATAATAATTCGTTTTACAAGCGTTAAATAATTATCGATACGCCTAAAAAAACATATTATATAGCCTATTGATTGTGCGTATCCTTTTTTTTTTTTAATTTTCATTTCAAGAATGATATCGAATAGCGATTCAATCGCACTTTGGAAAGAATCTATCCGAAGATCGCGATCGATCTCAATTCATGATTGACCCTATTTTGATATGGGCTTTTGCTTTTCCCCACATCCCTTGAAAAGTCTCCAATCACAGCTCCATCGACTTCTTTATTTCCTTTCTCGTCGGTCATTAGCGGGGGCCAAGTCGAGCTTTGACTTACTTTGGTGCGATGGAACTGCACTTGGAAATTTCCCGCGGGGTTGCTTGGTGGGAAAGGAGAATGTGCGTCGACGAGTTGCTCTCGTGGTAAAACGTCAGAAGCTCCGTTCCCGGAAACCTTTCAGTACATGGAGTCCCGTTCCTGTGTTCAAGTTTATTTACTAGAAAGATCAAACGATCAAATAGAGCAATGTAAACAAGAAATAACGATACAAATGGGTCCATAAATTTTAATTCAATATGTAATATAATCTCACAAATTTCAATTTATTCAATATAATTTGCTAATTTTTAGCCAATGTGCAATGTAGAACCCTGAATGGCCAACAACTATCTATTGTGATATTTAAAATTATAGATGAAAACATTTAATGTCGCCCTTTAATTGACTTAACCTCGTATGTTTAAGAAGGATTAATTTAAACCTTGAAGAGTACTGAAAGTTTTCACAGTGCACATTATGTTAAAATTTAGATGTTATGTTGAACAAATACAAATCTGAAGATTACACGAGACATTTTGTTGGAGTATGTGAACCATTTATATTGCATTCTCTTTAAACAACGGCACAGACTATTAGTATCAAAGGATACTAGGGCATGCGGCTTGCTAGGCTAAAGAGAACGTGCACACATATACAGTACACACTAAAGAGTACTTACGAAAGACCCTCCGATAACGTAATCAATGCTCAACGCGACTCTATCGGTGCACATCTCATTAGATTTATCTACTCGGGCCATCATAGCTCACTGCGAATTCAAGTCTCTTCATCCCGACACTATCTTTCGGAAAACAGTGAAAAAAAGTCCCTTCATTAGGAAAGCAAAAGCATAGGGCACGAGCGGGGGGCAAAGAACGCCCATCATTACTCGAAGGCGGACCGCTCATTGGCGCATCGACGAGAGAGACACATCACATCTACGTGCACGAGAAGCGCAAAACCCTCCCTCGTCGCAACTTTGCACGGAGGGCTACCACTTCGGTTCCTCTTCTTTCGATCGATCGGGTTAAATGTGAAGAGAAGAGAAGAGAAGAGAAGTATAGTGGGCTATTATTAAAAGGCCAATAAGGTGACGACGGGAGGAGTGATTGAATGGAAGTCCTTTTCCGAAGCCAGGAAGGGGTGGACGGAACAGATTTACGCCGTGAAAGGAGGGTGGAAGGAGCAATGGCTCATTGGCTCCCCTTCCTTTCCCCGAGGCTCTCTCGCATCACATGGGATGGAGTCAAAGTCAATCCCCCCCGTCCACTCTGAAGAGAAGTCTCTTCTCTCGCCTGATCTTTTGCCAAGTGCCCCCTCATCCCACGGCGCGCGTTGCCTACTTTCTGCACCGTGCAGCGCACTTGGCTTTCCGGTTCCCTCCACGCGCCTTTGACTCGGTACTCCGCGCGCTGCATTTATAGAATTCCAATCCAAAACGTAATTTCGTCCCTTAAACTTATAACTTATGCAACATCATCTCCGAATTCTGACTCAATACACAGCATCGTCCCTCGAATTATTAATTTATCCAATATAATTTTTGAATTATTAATAAATACTCGATTTTTGCACTGCTAGGAGTGTCGTTTTATCTATCTATCTTTTCCTTGCGGATTAGTTATTCCTTTTTACGAGGAACTGATTAAAGAGCTTTGGCAAGAGCAGCTTCAACTTTGGCTTTGACAAGATGTTTCTGTATAAGTTCTTCTTGTTCTCAGTACACGTCCAAGAATTGGTCCATACGCTCGCGAGGTGTGCGGTGGATAGTCCTCTGCAGAACAGCTATAAGTTTCCCGGACTTAAACTGCACGGATATAAGTTGGCATTTTAACGCGGCCTCGTCCATTGCTTTGAAGGTTGATGAAAATGCAAATCCCTGCCATATCTAATGCTAGGGCATGGCTAAAAAGTTCGGAATTATCGATCAAAAGTACGAGCAGACTGCCCGCGAATGGCTTGATTGTAATCTTCCTCGCATGTAGGGGCATGAGTTTCATGTGCGAGAGTCCGTGGTCATTCACCTCAGTCAATGGGACTATGCTTCTTCTTCCGTTGTATAAACCCGTTCCATGGCCGATGCGATGTAGTGAAGCAATTACCCCATAAATTCGAGAGAAAAAAAAGTTGGCATAACATTAGAAAGACCATGAAAACGACGGTGTTGTATTTATACCTTGTTATACGGTTGTACTTTTGAGTGGTGCTATACTAATTTAAAGTCTTATATCAAACTTTAGAAACAAAAAATACTGGTACGAGGTTAAACCCGTGAAAATGAGGTCATAGACCCACTTCTTACTTTATACAACAACAAACAAAATTATTATACGAGTAAATTATATTAGCTATATAGGTCATCAATGGGATTAACATGGTAAAACACAAATACAATATACTTATTAAACGAGTTTACATCTTACTTAAATAACCCGTTTATATGACTCTCTCTTCATATTTTTTTTTGCCACTTCAATTTATATATGATTTTTTAAAATATTGATTACATGTATAAGTATTTTAGTAAGACGGATTAGATCGAATGTGTCAATTCGAGTATAAATGACTAAATTTGCATTGCATGCAAATGGGTTAAAAATGGTGAAAGAGATTAATTTGGATCGGTTCATTTTTAACCCAATTCGACTTCGATCAAACCAATCCGTTTGATGTGTCTCGTACAAAGATTAATTATTTTTGCCGTGACAAAGGAGATTCCATAATTTCGTCTCCCGTCGCCGCCTCTAATTGCTTCCTTCAACCATAATTAATTAGGCAAGTAATTAGACTGTGCGCAGCCGATGAGACCTTCCGTTCTTAACTCTCTTCTTCCTATTTTATCTATTTATTAACTTTTTCGCAAAGGGAAGAAAAAAATCGCGACAAAGCCTCCCTTAAAAATCAAACATCTTCCCTCATCTCTCTCTCTCTCTCTCTCTTTCTATCTCTCTGTGCCTCTCTGCTCCTAGAAAGAAGCATGAAACCTTCATGTCCTGTCCAGGACAGAGCCCACAAAAAGGACACGAGATGCCTCAATTATGGTGGCGGTAATGGCGGCGGCTCTGCCACTGCGGCCACTGCACTTCCACCCTTCCTCTTCTTTGCTCTCCTCCTCGCCACCATCTTCACCCTCTTCATGCTCTTCTCTCCCTCCCCTCTCATGATCAAGCGCGACCCCCAGCAAAACACCTCCGCCTTCATCATATCCCAACGGGGTAATGAGCCCGAATACCAAAAAAGTGATTTTTTTTACCCTTGGTCCGTGATGATTGTTCATGTTCGTGCTCATGCGGTCTGTCATTTGTGTCTTTGCAGATTGTGACTTGTACAGAGGACACTGGGTTCCAGATTTCAGAGGGTCTTCTTCGTACACGAATTCGAGCTGCGCGACGATTCCGGACTCCAAGAATTGTTTCAGGCATGGGAGGAAAGACACGGACTTCCTGAATTGGAGATGGAAGCCCGACGGGTGCGAGCTCCCGAGGTTCGATCCTCGCGCTTTCCTGGGTATGGTGCGAGGGAAGACCCTCGCCTTCGTCGGCGACTCCGTCGCCAGGAACCACATGGAGTCGCTGCTCTGTCTCTTGTCTCAGGTCAGTTTAATCAAGCACGGTGTTCAAATGTTCCCGCACTGCAAATCTTTTTTTATTTATCATTTTTCGCGAAAATGGTGCGAACCAATAAGAGGAAATGCATGTAAATCGCGCTTGCGCCCTGGTCTTCTGGATTTGCACGGCCAATTCAAGATCCGGCATCGCGTCTGTGAAGAACTGTCGAAGACGAAACGTCCTCCCCCAATCGCTAGTGCACCTAAAAGGGGGAATTCATCGAATTCTCCATGCATGACCTTTGCGTGAACCCATTTTGATTCCATTGCTTCTCTGGTGATTAATGAATAAAATTAGTAAAGGTATATATGTGTGTGTGTGTAGAGAGAGAGAGAGAGAGAGAGAGGAGAAATATCAACGCAAAAGCTGGCATTTTTATTACATTCGAAGGAAGAATCAGTATAATCTCGACCCATAAGTAAACATCGGTGTGAACAAGTGACGTTCTATCATATCTCATGTTCAAGTCTGGCGACGAGACGCGTAATTAGGGAATTTTTCTGATCGTGCATGTCGCTGTCATTTACTTGGGTCGTTTCAACCGTTGAACATGGGCATCAACTTCTGCCGAGGGGGGGGGGGGAGAAAGTTGATAAAGATTTTGCTAGCAAGAGTAACAAGAAAGAAAATGTCAGATGCCAAAGGGGCGGCCTAGAAAATTATCAAAAGAAATGGGAATTTTTTTCTTTTTTAATTGTCAAGTGATAGGAAGGTGTCATTGTCATCTTAGAGAAAGCATGACACTTATCAAGAATTTCTACCTACATACCAAAAATAGGAAATCTCCCCAACCCATCTTCAACCAAAATGCATGTGAGCTGTAGCACCGACTTTGATGTATTGATGGAGCGATGATTTGGGGGTGGGGTGAATTACCATAATGAATACAAAGATGAACAATATGTTTTTGTTCTTCAATTTGGATTATATGTTGATTTTGATGGGAGGGACAAGGATTCTTTGGCCTTGACTTGCGCTTTTCGGGCCAATTGCGTAGTGCGTACGAGGATGAGTGCGGCGAATTGAATTGTCGTGTGAAGCCCTTTCAAGGACCAGTGGCCCACCGTTTTATATTTTTTTTGGTACCTAAGCTGCACGTGGCTAGTCAACGGCCGTTTGCTGCTCGCATTGTCTCGCCCGTCGTCTTCTTCCATCTGCACTCAGGGCGTAGATTCAACGAAGGAGATGGAGTGAAATACTCCGACGACCCTCGATTAGTTGGTATGATTATATCTGAAGGGTCATTGGTGTTAATGTGAAGAAGCACGTCGTCACTTGTTGACTCTTCTGCTGAAGATGCGTACTTATCCTACAGGAACTAAGAAATGAGTATACTCTTTGATGGTAAAATCACCAGATGGGAAGTTTTTATCTGCTCGGATTGAAAGCATCTTGTTTTCAGCATCTTCGTTTCTTGCGCGCTTCACTTTCTTCGTCATTCGTTGCATGCTCCATTCTCTTGGGGAATTGGAATGTCATTGCGACAGTTTCGGATCTTGCCATCTTTCAACAGATGTTAGTTTGGAACAGTAAGAGGCTGGAGATTGTTCAAACGTTTTTTGCAGGAGGAAACCCCGGTCGACGTCTTCAAGGACACCGAAGATCGGTTCCGGACGTGGCACTTCCGCGGACACGACTTCACGCTCAAGATCTTGTGGTCTAAGTTCCTCGTGACGGGCAAAGAGGAAGTGATCAACGGCTCGTCGACTGGGACTTTCTCCCTCTACCTCGACAAGGTGGACGACAAGTGGGCGCACGAGATCTCCGCTGCCGACATCGCCGTGGTCTCCGCGGCGCACTGGTTCTTCAGGAAAATCTACCTCTACCAACGGGACCGCCTCGTGGGCTGCGTCTACTGCAACGAGCCGAACGTCACCTCCTATGGCCCTGAGCACGCGCTGCGCATGTCGTTGCGCGCCGCGCTCGATCACATCAACAGACGTGGGAAGAGCGGGGGGACGACGACGCTCCTGAGGACGTTCTCGCCGGCGCACTTCGAGAATGGGACGTGGGACACGGGCGGGGTGTGCGTCCGGACGAGCCCCTACGGCGAGGGCGACATCGATCTGGGGGGCCACGAGTGGGGCTTCAGGAACATCCAGATTGAGGAGATGGAGAGGGCGAAAGGGATTGGGCGGAAGAGAGGGAAGAGGTTTGGGGCGCTGGACGTGACGAGGGTGATGCTGATGAGGCCCGATGGTCATCCTGGTGAGTACTGGGGGAACAAGTGGATGAGAGGCTACAATGACTGCGTGCATTGGTGCTTGCCTGGCCCTATCGATGTCTGGAATGACTTCCTGATGGCTGCTTTGAGGCATGAAGATGGGATGGATTCTTGATTTCACTCCAGGGAGATTAGAGAGAGACAGAGAGAGTCAAATTAAAGAGAAATGATACTTGTCCATGGTTTTTTGCATTGGTAATATACTTAGATACGTACTCGATTCTTTTGCATGGGCTTTGTGGCCCCAGTAATTAGTAATAAGCTTTGTATACTTGAAGGGCTCAATACGTAAATATTTTTGGTTGTTTGTGTTTGTCCCTGTTTATGGCCTTGTGGAGAAAATTGTTGTGGTCCTCAATTTTGTTGGTTGCTGAAGGTAAAAAAATCAACACAAGGGCTATTGACGAGTGCCCTTGATGAGGAGATATTCGATCCTCGAGTCAGATGATTATGCACGTCACATTGTCATGTTTTCGTATTCGGTTGCTTGAGAAGTATTTTTGGCGGCACTTTTTTGGGCAACGTTCTCATTAGAATGCAAAGGTCTGACTCCGATGGTGGTCTTCATTTTCTTATGCGGTTGCTTAATGTGATTGTAAAGTAATATTTACTAAAACTTGGCGATAACGCGTCGATTCATATTGATTCAAGACTTGGTTGTGCTGTGTCAATTAATTCGATAATATCTTGGCAAAATTTTCTTAGTTCTAGAATCGCGGTTTTATAAATTTCAATATATGCTAGTCATCTCAATGTTATTGTTATTTATGAGAAAGAAAGTATTATGAAAGTAATTCGTAACTTTCCACCGGGGATCCCATATTTTTGTATCAGGAGTGCAGTTGAGTCAAGCTTGCAAATTTACTTGGGCTCGGCTTGATTCTTTTCAAGATCGAGCACTTAATTGAGCCCGAGCTAAAACTTGAGATAAATTGACTGGAATAAGGGTTAGCGTCGAGTCGAGCATCGAGCCTCGAGCCTCGAGCCTCGAATGGTTTTAGTCGAGTCGAGCCCGAGCTCACTGAATACTTATCAGAGTATTGTTTCGAGCCTTGAATATTGGAGTCCAATTGATCCGAACCGAGCCGAGCCGAGCCGAGTATCGAACCATGCAGGCCCGACCCGACTTAATTCGAGGTCTAATCGTGATGCTTGGTATGCCGAAAAACCCGTCACTCGGCCTGAGAGTCGGCCCAATCAATCAGCCCAAATATTAGTCCCATGCAGCCCAAGCCCCTTCCTTCCGTCGTCCTTACCTTCGAACCGCCTCTTTTGCCATTTCCGAGCCATCGACGTCATCGCCATAAAAAATCGCTAGCGATTCGCCGAGATCGCTCCGACCATAAACCCTTAAACCCCCCAATTTCGTCGCCATCTCAGTGTCAGACCTTGTCGCCGAATCCTTCCGTCGTCGTAAAATGGTTGGCAATAAGCGGAAACGCGGCCGTCCGTCCAAACCTCCGCCCAATGAATCCGCAGAGACAACCGACCACCAGCATCCCCCCGCCGCCGCCACCGCCACCGCCGTCGCGACGGCGACGTCACACGACAGCGCAGCGGAGAAAACGATGAACGCCGACCCCCCCTCGTCCCGCCGCGGCCGGGGGCGGCCCCGGGGGAAGACGGAGCACCGGTCGCCTGAGCGCCGGAGCTCTCGCTTCGCCGAGCAGAACGGTGACTGCTCCTTGGCCATCACGGTCGGCGGCGGCGGCGACGAAAGGGGGTTGGAGCTCGATGGGGCGGAGCCCTCGCCCATGCCGATGCCGAAGTGGGAGAACGTCGCGAGGGTTGTCCCTGCGATGGACGCGGTGGTGAAGGTATTTTGCGTGCATACGGAGCCGAATTTCTCGCTCCCGTGGCAGCGTAAGAGGCAATACAGCAGCAGCAGCAGCGGATTCATTATTGGAGGTAGGAGAGTGCTGACCAACGCGCATTCCGTGGAGCACCACACTCAGGTGAAGTTGAAGAAGCGTGGCTCTGATACAAAGTATCTGGCTACTGTGCTCGCTATTGGGACTGAGTGTGATATCGGTAAGTGATGTAGGATTTTCCAATGAGGTTTGAATTGATTGAGTGTTTCATATGTAAGGTAGCATAGCGGCCGTATATTCGTTCATGGGATGTGATGGAGAGGCTTATCACGTGGTCATGCTCGCATGCGTGTAATCTTTATCTCTTTCGCCGCTGTAGTTGGTATGATTTTGGTAAGACTCGAGGTACTGGGAGTTGAGGAGATCTTGCGGACATCACCTCCGAATATTTGATATCTAATGGGAACAGTGTGAACTGTGTCCACATTTAGATGCTTTGTAACACATAAAGGCCGGAAAAATAGCAGAAGCTACTTGATCATCCCCATCCTTTTATCAGTTTGAATTAGAACTGCCAGAAAATATTGCTGCAATTTGACTGCCTTTTAGTGAAGGTGATTACTTCTTAGAAATTAGTAAGCTATTTCCTTTTCAGATCATTGAGTTGAAAGGACCTTGTATCTTGCCATTGTTTCAGCACTTCTTACAGTCGACAGTGATGAGTTCTGGGAAGGGGTTTCCCCTGTGGAGTTTGGAGAGCTACCTGCACTTCAAGATGCTGTCACTGTGGTTGGTTATCCCATCGGTGGAGATACAATATCTGTGACAAGTGGTGTTGTGTCACGTATGGAGATGCTTTCTTATGCCCATGGGTCAACTGAGCTCCTGGGAGTGCAGGTTATTCCATAGAGTCATAACTTTTTTTTTTTTACTTGCTTGTGATGGCTGGGATTCTCATGTTTGTGTGGGATTCTCCTGCAGATTGATGCAGCTATAAATTCAGGAAATTCTGGTGGCCCTGCATTTAATGACAAGGGAGAATGTGTGGGTATTGCATTTCAGTCGCTTAAACATGAAGATGTAGAGAATATCGGCTATATTATCCCAACGCCAGTCATCATGCACTTCATTCAGGATTATGAGAAGAATGGGTTGTACACAGGTGCGTCTATTTTCTATCTTTGAATGTACTTGTCTTCTAAACTGGCCGTGCCATCAGCTGGATTTTTTTTATAAACGATTGTGAAAGAGCATTGAGCTTTTTAACATCTTTTTCTGGTTGCTTTACGGGGAAAAAGACATCTTTCTGGTTTACATTTTTTAGTTTTTCTTTGGAATTGTTAATATGCATGGATGCACTTGATGCTAGTGGCCCTTGAAGTGATCTTGTCATGATGTCCTATTTCATGGTTGATTATTTTATGTCAGGGTTCCCCATTCTTGGAGTTGAGTGGCAGAAAATGGAAAATCCTGATCTACGCATGGCCATGGGAATGAAACTGGATAAGAAAGGTGTCCGAATTAGGAGAATTGAACCTACAGCTCCAGAATCACATCTCCTTAAGCCATCTGATGTTATCCTCAGCTTTGATGGGATCAATATTGCTAATGATGGGACAGGTAAATACACCCCTGCTCTCACTCTCTTACTTTAGCAACGCTGCTTCTGTTTCTGTGTCGGCATTGTAGAGCAGGATTTAAAATGCTAATTGTTGTTGCTATTCTTCATGCATCCCTAAACCTTGATAAACTATAGGACTTGCTAGACCTATTTTAGGAAAAAACTTCCAATACCATTGGAATCTGCATGAATATCTCATGTGAAAACTTGCTATTCCAAACGATGGATTCAATAAGTTCTTGCCAATAATGACGCTCCCTAGCAGGTTGTCGGCAGTGCTTCCTCTGCTAATTTGAGCATTCCTGCTTTGGATTTCCATTTACCTATAGTAGGTACCTGGTACTTAGTGCTTGGGGCACCATGAACCTCTCCAACTCTGATTTTTTCCTGAATTGATCCACCTGGCTCTGTCATTGACACTTGCAAATGAAGAATTGAGTTTACAATCACAAGATGCATGGGCTAGCATGCCTGTCTTTGTGCTATTTAACAAGAAGATGACCTTAATTGTGGTAGTCAATTACTCTAAGGGCTTGTTTAGTAGCATTTCTATTTTTTTTATTGTTCTTTTTTTTTTGTTTCTCGGAGTAGATCAATGGCTAGGGAATAAATTTAAAACAGAAACAAGAAATAAAAAGAATCTACCTTTTTGTTCGTGGGAACAAAAAAGAGAAACAAGGTCATTTTAGAGAAACGGGTTTAGCAATAATGTAGAGAACTCGTCCTTACCAAAAAAAAAAAAAAATAATGTAGAGAACTGAATTCGAACCAAAACTCATATGACCTGAACTGGAAACTCAAGTCTGGTCCCCTTTTTTTTGTGTGTTTCTGCCATTTTGTAGAGTATTGCTTATACTCTCTTTCCTCTCCACAAATGAACATGACAAAGTTGCTACATCTTTTTGACTCGACGTATAAAGGAGTTAATGGCTACATGATTTATGCTACTACCAATGACTTCTGTCACGAGTCGACAAAAACATGCTTAGGTAAGGTTTAGACACAAAATTTGCCCTGTTTTCCATTTTCCTTGAACTCAACTTTAGCCGTATCAATTTATTTTCCTATCTTCCTCAAAGCTACCTGACAAGTAGATTTACAACATATTCCATGGCCAGATCACTTTGTCCCTCTCTTGGCTCGAATGAATAGGAACTTTAGAAAATAGCTCCCTTTTCACCTCCAACATATTGTGCTCAATGCTTTCCAGTTTCCATTCCATCATCTCCCAGTCAATTAGTTGATATCCCTTTCGATCCGGCTCCTCATCAGGTTAAGGATGAAGTTGGAAGTTCCAGACATCATGTACCCACCTTTCAGAATGAAATTGGGATGCGAATGTTGAAGTCCTTAAAAAAATACTGGAGAAGTTGTCTTCTTCAAAAACTTTAAGCAGATAAGTCAAGTTACTAAAGACAAACGCTAGAGTTTATGACGTACATATGAACTTTATAATTGGAATCGGTTAATGCTATTTTTATTTGTCTTGGGTTCATAGTAGTCGAATATGCCAATGCACCATGGATTTCCGATGTCGTTTACTTGACGGTTTGATGAGTTTATGCAAATAAGTGCACCAACTTTAGAATCACCTCTATCCTCAATTGTTTTGTCCTTGCCCATTCCACCAGGTAACGTTTGCTCTTCTTCTTGCAGCTAAATAAGCTCTAAAGGTCTATGTTTCTATTTAAAGATCAATTTATAACCTCCTCAAATTGTGTGTTATAAACTAGTGGAACTCTATACTGCCATTTCCAACCATCCATCTTTGATTAACTATTATGTTGGATTTCAAAGGCTATCTTAGAATATCTTAATCAGTTAAGTCCTTACAAATATCCAATTTTATATAAACATGAATTGTTCAATCTCCACTAACATTTCTATAGTTGAATGTAAAAAATTGGGAATAGGGTCATACCAAACACCTTGTTGTCCTCTTATTTTGGGAATATAAATTTTGTACAGTTACCAAACTTGTTGTTTAGCTTAGAAACTCGTGTAGGGAATAGAAATAGAAAAAACTATTTTTAAACATAAATTACTCTTAGGAACAGAAATATTATTAAATGCACCCTAATTATTCTCTGCATGGCAGCTTGGTTAAGATTTGAAGATGTCTTCAGTATTTATCCTTGTGCTCTTGCATTGTTGTGAATTTTTATCCCTTGATGCTATATGCTGACATCGCTTTGGATCCTCTTCAGTTCCATTCAGGCATGGAGAGCGCATAGGCTTCAGTTATCTGGTTTCCCAAAAATACACTGGGGATAAAGCTCATGTCAAAGTTCTCCGAAATTCGAAGATTCTTGAATTTGACATAAAACTTGCTACTCACAAACGGCTCATCCCTGCACATATTAGTGGCAAACCACCTTCTTATTACATAATTGCCGGATTTGTATTTAGCGCTGTATCTGTTCCGTATCTTCGTTCGGAGGTGAATATTTTGCTCTCTCTCTCTCTTTCTCTC
Source organism: Melaleuca alternifolia (assembly GCA_019926035.1). Lineage (NCBI taxonomy): Eukaryota > Viridiplantae > Streptophyta > Magnoliopsida > Myrtales > Myrtaceae > Melaleuca > Melaleuca alternifolia. The sequence continues at coordinate 275,627 of JAGKPW010002416.1, read as the reverse complement.
TCTCTCTCTCACGACACAAGCTACACTGTCCATGGGCGTGCCACTTGTGTGCAATGCAGATGTGGCTGACAGGCTTCGTGCGTCTGTATATTTGATGGTTTAGTGGCAGTTCCTCTTTATCTGTCCAATTTAGTGATTTCGGCGTTTTTGTTCCATACTGCATTTGGAGATATTTATGATTTCTTTTTGATCTAATTGTTGTTGCGTTTGCCTGATTGCCTTGTCTTGCACGTATTTTGTTCTTTGTTAATACCTGTTTTTGTTTGTCAACTGCAGTAGATAAGTCGATTAGCTCTCTATGTTTGCTGGTATTGGTTGGCAAAACACTGTTTTAAACATAAAACTGGCTACTCACAGATGTATGTAATAGCGAGATAACTCTACTTTGGGCCTTTGGTTTCCCACAACACCTAATAAGCCTTTATTTAATACCGGTTTCCGGATACGAATGTTGCTATAATTGTTCTGAGATAGTGACTTCCTGATTTCGAGCTGATTTTGTTCAAGAATAATCCATGAGGTTCTAAATGCCAGTCAGAGTGAGTTCTTGGGTAGCCATTTTTTTGCTCGCCTTGGTGGATCTTTTGCTATAGGGTTCTGTCAATCAAGTATGGGAACTTCAGTACTGTCTGCCTTCCCGGCAGAGAGCTTTTAGATACATGATATCGTTAATTCTTAGTTTGGGGATAAAAGACTATCTGCTCAGGCTTCACTAGATTAGTTTTTTCTACCTTAGCACATCTTTTCTTTGCATGCCATTTGATGCCTTTCCTTAATGGAGATGCAATTGTTGAATTTGAACACTGAGTACAACATGGAACATGGCTTGGCTACCTAAGTAATAAATCATTGTGGCTTTTGTAAAGTAGTAGCGGCAAAAATTGTATGGTGCTTAATGTGCTTAAGTAGTAGAGTTCATTAGCTGGTTGAGTGGATTAGGACTAACTTTAATTGTTGATGTTTTGTTTTATTAATTGCTTCAGTATGGGAAGGACTATGAATTTGATGCTCCAGTCAAACTGTTGGACAAGCTTCTTCATTCAATGGCAGAATCCGTAAATGAACAGCTTGTCGTTGTATCTCAGGTCGTTTTCCCCCTCCAGCCCTACTCTGATAACTTGCATATTGAGTGATTTGTCATAATATATTGATAATGCACTTTCTTTCATTCCCTATTTTAAGTTATCTTTTATTGTGATAGGTCCTTGTTGCAGACATAAATATTGGATATGAAGATATTGTCAATACTCAGGTTGGGGATGGTTTATTACAAATTGGTTTGACATATGATTTTTGGTGCTTTTGAATGTCTCACAGTCACTTACGAGTTGTGATGTGGATTTAGGTCCTTGCTTTCAATGGCAAGCCTGTAAAGAACCTGAAGAGTTTGGCCAACATGGTGGAGAGCTGTGAGGATGAATATTTACGTTTTGACCTAGAGTATCAGCAGGTACAATTCTCTTTCTCACCTTATCTCTCCTGTGTCTTCATTCTGACTTATCTTCCTCTTGGTCCTATGTGAACAGGTAGTTGTGCTAAAGACCAAAACTGCCAAGGTGGCGACTTCAGATATACTAACAACTCATTGCATACCTTCTGCCATGTCTGATGACCTCATAGCCTAGTTCATGAAGATATGGTGCATGAAGTTGCCATTACGAAATTACTGCGAGTCTGTGATTTAGCCAATGAAGCTCTCCTCTTTATTTTGTTGGACAACTCAGTAGCGGCTGTGAAATTGATTTGCATTAGAGTAGTAAGCTAAATAGACTTGGAACTTCATGGGTTTTCTTTGAGCCATGCGCTGCCGAAGGTATTAATCCTCGGCTTTTAATTTATTATCGGCGAAGGGATGGGAGCTATTTTGCTATGCACTCCCTTATATTTGTACTCAATTTTCTGTCGATTGATAGGGAGCGGATCCAAAAAGGGGTGAGCTTTTATGCCTATGCTCGTTTTCCGTTGGTCTAGTAGACCGGGAATATGACTTGAAACAGATGCATGTGATGAATTACCGGAATAATTACCACAGAGCAAAGCATTTTCAAGTGGGGTGAACCATTATGTTACAAACTTTCAACGCAGGTGCATAAACTTACCATGCCATACATCATCGCTTTGTCGTCATTGCATTGGATTTTAGCTCATTCAACTGAAACGGCTACAATTTTATTGGCCTCATGTCCGCGGAATTCAGCAGATAATTTCTGAGGGTCTAGTCAAGGAACTGAACAAGTATATGACTGGAACAGGACCTCCCGCAGGAGATGAAAAACAAACCCTCCCTGGTTTGAAATCTCTGCTTTCGTGGAGAAGCCAACGCTTGTCTTGACATGCGATGGATGAAGCGTTCCATACACCAAGAGTGAAGTTCGGACTTTTTTCATGAAGAGTAAGCAATCTATTAATGAAGCATTGCGTCCTCCCTATCAACAGCTTCAACAAATGTAAAAGGAGTACAGGGAAATCTAAACTTGGTTGTGCTGACGCCTGTATTTTAGTTGGGCCATTATTCGGTCTTTGAATTGTCAAGGTGATGAGAAATCTTGTTGGCTGACTAAGATGTGAAGGTGACCTTGCTTTGGGTTCACCTTCAAGAAAGATAGCTGCAGTGATTCAATTCGAAAGTAGCCTTTCCACATAAATCCTGAAATATACATGTCAAAATGGATTCCGTGACATAGAATTGTGAATACCCGTCGCTCCTCCATTTCGTTCACGTCACATGCCAATTTTGTACTTGGATTGACACCTTCGATCTACGTCTCTCGGTGGTCCTCCATTTTGTTCTCATCACATGCCTATTTTACATTTGGAACGAGAGCTTCCTTCTACGTCTCTCGGTGGTCCTCCATATTGTTCTCATCGCATGCCAATTTTACACTTGGATTGAGACCTTTCATCTATATCTCCAGTTCATATTCACGGCATTGCCGCTTTCAACTAAAAAGCTATAATACGTATACATCCCTTTTTCCTACATATATTTATACCTGAGTAATCCTTGCCACAACTTTCTGAGCAGTGTCTGTTGCTTCATTCTATTTGCAGAAGCTTGATCTACACTTCATCTACCTTACAATTTTGCAGAAGAGGTTCCTTCTCAGAGGGTGATGAGACCTGCCGGCTCTCTCCAGCCTCCTCAATAGGCTGCTCTTTTGCCTTTCCCCACATTACAGTATAGAACCCAAACGATATAATTGTCACCCCAATGAGACTGCAAAGTTGCACAGCACATGGAATCAAGCGCTATTTCAGAAGCTCCAAGTAGGAAAACAAATGGAACTTTGCCAAAGAAGGTTCTAAAACAGACAGTAAGAGCCTACTCGGTCATCACGGTGGTAATGCATATAGAGAGCAGAATGATTGGTGAAATCTCAGTATATCATCTCTAGACTAAAAAAGTGAGATTGCAAGGGCTTTTGCTGTATTGCAGCATTTCTTATCTCTATTAAAGGTGTGCAAATTATTTTGTTTCGTTGCGCACTTGCATGTAGATCCCGATTTCATCAATGTGACATTTAATTTTCTTTTAGCATTTCCCAATATCTTACCTTCCGAGGTGAAGAGTGTCACCAAGAAAGAAGACGCCCATGGCGACGGCAATGGCTATCGACAACGGCTTGAAAAGTGCAGCATAGAAAGGACCTTTCAAGCGGATTGCCCAAGCGTGTACAGAGTTGTTCAAGCATGATCCAAAAAGTCCCTAAACACAGAGCAAGGGTTTAAACACCATGTACATCGTGCTTGATCAAATGCAGTGGTATTTACTCAGGTTTTTTCCTCTTACCGAGCATATCACGGATGCCAGTCCTATGTCCCTTACCCTCCAAGCGTTCATATCATGTTCTGTAATTAACGCGACAGACGCAGCTACAAAGCTCACGATGAGGTTATAAAAGAAAATCACGGTCAGCTCATCTGGATACTCCTTCATTATCTGTGCCTGCAAGATAAAGTATTGAGGCCACACTCAATTTGAGTCTAATTATACACGGAAAGAAAGGCAGAGTCGTATTGCATACCTGCACGATGTACCACAAGGTAACTAGAATATATTCAGCTGTGAGAAGAGACCCTCCAATGACCCAGGCCATGTTTGACGAGTGCAGATTCCGATTAAGCAAGAGAGAAGGTTTTGCACCAATAACAATTGGAGGACCCATATAAAGAGTGACAACAAATGCACCAGATATTGATACTATGGTTCCGATGATCTTAGCCTGACTGCTTCTTCTCTTCAATGATATATACTCCATCCTTTTGGCAGGGGAAAAAGGCAAAATAATCAGGTTTGAGCAAGCATACATATTAACTCTGTATTGATAGATTTGCTACTGCAGTAAGCTACTATTAAGTTGAGTATGAGCATTATGAAACTCCATGCTTTTATTCCTTCCGAATAATGCTAGAATTATTACGACCGCTCCCAAGCAACAAGGTAGATTGCAATTAGGCCTTTAAACAAGTGGTGGGTCATCCATAATGTCGAAAGAATTTCTGTCACGTCACTTCATATGCCAATTTGGTGGACCGGTCTACTACACCTAGCATTGTTTATTTCTTCTTGGTCATTATTGCAGTATATGTCAGAGACATCTGAGTTGTAAGATTTCTTAAACTGAGCTGGACCAAGCCTGTAAAAACATCACTATAAGGCAGGCACAAGCTTATGCTTCGGTGAGACCACCATTGGCCCAAAAAAGGATGAGGCTCCAAAAGCACCGAAAACAACTTATTACATAAACAGATAAAAGCAAGGGAGAAAAGGAAAGTTGAGTGCTCTTGACGACATAAGGGCACGGTGCTGAAAAGAACTTGGCAAGTGCCACTTGAACTTTTTTCAAAGCAGACAGAACTGAAGACCCTTTGCTTTGCATCGAAGAATATGGTAGCGGACGATTCTTTAATTGGAGACAACTGCTTTTTTTTTTTTTCTTTCATCTGGGGAAGGGTGTTTCACTAAGTTCACAAGAGGGGAAGAACCTGAGAAGGATGGCAAGGATGAAAGTGAAAGCTGGGGTGAGGTTGCTGATGGCTGAAGCAAGCGTTGGAGAGCTGAAATTGATCCCTGTGTATCCCAGGATCTGTGATGAACTCCTGTTTCCACCGAATAAACAATAATTAAAATCACAGACGACAAGGAGAGGCAATCAGTCTGATCAAATTTCCGAGAGCTACAAACCCATTCCTTTGTTTCATCTTTCCCATCAGAAATTTTCACAAAGAATCTCAAACTTTCTGAGAAAACCGCTCATTAATTGAAGTGAACTTGAATGAGCAGAGTAAACTGTTGTACCCAATGAGCCCAAGAAGAACAATTTTGGCAAGTACTGGCCTGCTGAGAGGGGGAAGCGTTCTTGATCTGCAGAAAAGCATTAACAAGAGATGGTCAGCTAACAACTTGCCACAGAAATCTTGTCCTCTTTCATTTTTTATTGAGAGAGAGAGAGAGAGAGTACTTGCGGGAGATGAAGGCAGCAGGAAGAAGAACAAGAGCAGCAATAGCATAGGCGTAGACAACAAAGACATGGTAGCTCATTCCTCTCAAGGTGGCTGCTTTGTAGAGTGTGTTCAACCCCACGTTCGTGCACTCCATGGACACCATGGCTGAGAATGGAAGCACATCCCTGTAAAAGTACCTCCCTCCCATCTCTCTCTCTCTCTCTCTCTCTCTCTCGCAGACACAAGAAACCAACAGAGTAAAATCGTTGCTCAAGCTCCTATTCCTTCTTCTTGAGACTCCAAAGGTTTTCATAAGTGCTTATATAGTGGCAGGCCATTGTTGTTGTTGTTGTTGTTGTTGTTGTTGTTGTTGAGTGGAGTCTTGAACAATAATTGGCCTTCTCTCAAGTTTCTGTAGAGTGCCGATGCAGGCTCTTTCTTAATTTATGGGGGATGGTGACCAGTTGGGTGGTGATGCTGGGTCCCCTGAGCATTGTATTTTCATTTTCATCTGTCTATTATTATTATTATTGAGGAGAGGAGATAAGATTTAGTGGATTAGCTGGTCAATGCAAGCGAAAGAGAGAAAAGTGAAAATGGGAGATGAGTGTTAAAGGTCTGAAAAGCATCTTCCACTTCCGCTTCTTCAAACAACGTCTGATGTTTGCTGTCAAGCCAAAAGTTGAAACTTGATGCCATGTTATTTTAAGCTCTTTCAGGGAGCCTTTGGCGTGTGCCCTACTCACTCTCCTTCTTTTTACTCGGCAAGTGGAGGATATAAATAAAATAAGGTATCACAAAATCAAAGATAATGCATTTAGGCAACCAACATAACCCCAAAGTCGGCCACGTATCAAGATTTCGACAGGCGCTTTTTACTTAAATTCGAGTCTCAAGCGCCGGTGAAAATGCTTGCTTTTTCTCCAAATAGACTTTTCTAAATAGGTTTTGATTTGAGCTTCAATTGGCAATAACTTCTCTATTCACTTGGTTAGGATTTGACCTGGCCCAGTTGGGCATTGGCTCGCGATGATCACAAAATTAAATTATTCAGAGGAAGAAGAAGGAAAGGTAAAAAGAGGAAGAGGCGTACAGCAGCAAGCAGCACGACAAAAAACATCGTGCGATTGGTCGTTGTAGCAGACAAAGTCCGATTGCTTGCGCTGATAATAATGTTGTGGGTGCTGGTCCCACCTTAATTATGACGGCCATTTTGTATTTTATTAGACAGGTTCATCTTATGTTTTCTCATCCCATCCGAGAAAAAGGAGGAAGAAGAAGAAAAAAAAAAGCCGAATCCAGATCGATTTCGCGAGACACGTGGCTATTCAATTCAATTGCAGTGGGAATTTATTTGGAAAAAAGTTGGTACATTTTTCTTCTGTTCTAACTCTTATGTAATAATTTATGTTGACTTCACATATTGACAGCTAGATTTCTTGTAAAGTTTTGCCACGCATTGCATAAGTACTAGACTATGAAAATCACAATTTTCTTTTTTGTTTAAAAAAAAAAGCGAAATGATAAAAGTAGAATTTGACTTTGGAAAAGGAAAATGAGGAGCAGAAGCAAACACGATTCGCAACTTCATAAAGAACAAAAAAGAAGAGCTTTTGCTCATTCTTTTCATCGATAAATGAATATAATATCTTACTATTTTCTAAAAACGATATCAGAGATATAAAGATTTATTTACAAAATCCGATCTACAGAAACAACGCAATGAGTTACCATTGCATGCTTAATATATTTAGTGTGCCACACTTTATAATTACAATTTTCTCGCAACACTTCTTAAACCCATTTGGGAAAAGAAACAAGAAAAAGAAAAGGGAGAGAGAGAGAGAGAGTGCATCTTATTGGTCAATTCTAAGGATATACCACAATCCAATGGGCAATCAAATTAAAGAAACCTCCACTGAATATTGGGATTCTGGCATCTTCACTGCTTTTCCGTTCATAGCAAGTGTAAGAAAAGGAAAGGAACGTGGGCGTCACACTTCACAATGGCCACCATCTAAGGGAACGCCTCGCATCTATCGGGGGGCAATAAAGTCAAAGGTTGGGGCAACCTCCTTTACTTTTTCTACCCCTTATTTTTAGTAAGATATTTTCTATTTGGTGTGCCTACCTCTGCCATTGGGCCCATGGGCCCTCCCACGAAACCCCTTTATGGTCGAGAGCTGCTTCTGGTTTCAACTTCACTTGGCGCGCGCCCAGCTCCACGCTTTTGCCATTGCTGTTTCTCTCATGGCATTCGCTCGATCACCGTGTCAGCAATGTTCATCAGGATCTTCGTGAGCCGTCAATGAGCAACCGGGCTGTCGTGTTCGGCATTTGATCTGCACAAGTTATTCGGGTCGGGAAGGTCCAAAGGTTGTCGCGTTTTGAAAGAACGTCCGACGTTCTAATTGTCGATACAAGAGCTAAGATGAATTGATTATAACATTCGCAAGATCAGATTAACATCTCCCCTTAGTGGGCTCAATTCAGTGGGATTAGTCTATTTAAGTATCCGGCGCACGCAAAATGATCCATTGATTTACCCTCACCTTATTCTCTTCTCGGCGGTAGGCTTCGATTGATTTGCGATCGGATCATGGTTTAAGAATTCTACATATCCCCCGGCTCAAAATAACTTTCTGCACACAGAGGCACCCATAGCTACGTGCCAGCTCCCACAGAAATTTTCTCATCATGAGAATAATAAGTGCTCCACGCGCTTCAAATACGACCACTAGAAATCAAATTTACAAGGACAAAAAGTTACAAGGAAACCGTCCACAACGTATTCCAGCACGTACCTCTAATAAAGTACACAAGTATTTCCACGTATTTTATAGGTTCAGCCTCTTCTCCGTTTTCGCCTCAAGGAAGGCATGGCACTTAGAGATCCATATGACGCGATTCCTGAATCACGTGCTGCATTATCCTCCACTTGACGATTGCCCGGCGAATGGCCATCATTTGCGGGTTTTACAATGTTGGCTCCGTCCTCCTGCAAAGACGTGACATCTTTGGTAACCCTGTTACAAGGTGGTCCTGAAGTCATTTTGCGCGAATCGATTGATTGAGTCATGGAACTCTCGAGTACAGCCGCATCTGCAGGCTCCAAATTTTCAAAGGAATCTTTGTTTCCCTCCCCTAAATGCTCAGTATCTATATTATGAGCACTTCCAGGATCCTCGCTCGTGTTCCTTTCTTCTGTACAAAAACCACCGCCCATTGTAAGATGATCTTCAGAAAGATGCTCTGGAGGGACGTCAGGTCTCCGTTGTGCTTCACCAGTATTGGCATCATCCTCACAAAACCCACCTCCCATGTGAAGGTAATCTATTTCTTCACTCCCCTGAAGATGAGGATTTCCAGCGGCAAGTTCACTCTCAAGTTCTGAAATAGCAGCGTCACCATGTGCAGTCTGAGCACGGGGAGATATGTATTCTGAAACCTCATTCTCACAGTCTTTGTCAGAACAGTAGGCTGATGCATCATCCTCCAAATTTTCCAGATTGTAATTCACCTGCTTCCGACTGCGTGCCGACTGCTGCCAAAACCAGGGAAATGAGGCACTTAAAAATGGCTCGGTAACTTAAACGAAGGAAGAGAAGCTCTCCATGATAGAAAAACATATATTTCAAGCTGTCGTAAACCTACTGGACCCCAAATGTTAAGGTCACCCCGAAACTAATTGGTTAAGGAGAAAAGGTTTCCTCCCTGAGGAATCAAAAAGGCACAGAAATCTTAATTCTTCTATGCGAGTATAATAGCTGAGAACCAAGTTCATTAAACATAGGAATGACACAGTAGTGGACAGCCCAAATCTGGATGACATATTGCACACAAGACAGCACACCGCTCTACATGGAATTAACAGTTACATTCTCTTAACTTGCTTGAAAATTATGCTAGCATACTCTTGCTCATTGCTCAGTTGCATTCTGGCATCCCATCAGAATTCAACAGACCAACCTTTCCTCAACAGATAAATTCATTAAGTACTTAGAGGAAACCTGATGTCAGACTTGACTTGACATTATCAAGGAGAATATGTAGGTTCACAAGCACGTAGGTTTAATACTACTATCTAAGTAACACTTTGGCCATGACAACAAACTGTTTCGAGCTTATTTTTGGTGTTGAGATTCCTAGAGTAGGTCAAGTTCAGGAAATTCAGAAGCCTTAGTGAATACTCCTGTAGAAGTTTACCATCCCGTTCAAACAAATTTCCTTCACTCTGACTGGTACAATACTTTCTGTTGACCAACGCCCATCCGAAGTAGCATGACACCATTGACATTCTGATCACGAGTTCAAACCATAGATTGCACCCCGAAAATATAATGAAGCTAGTGCAATTTAGTACCATAATAAAATAAATCGATATTAGGTAAATGTTCTACTTACTCGACGCACATCTTGCCGCCCTTTGCACTTGTCTAACTGGACCTCGCGCCCTGCATCACCACCATCCCCATCACTAGAGCTACCTTCTGATTTGTCAGGAGCAGCCTTTCTACCTCTCCTCATTTCTCCTTGGCCTCGGCCTCTTCCTCTTCTTCTTCCTCTACCTCTTCCAGTCTGAAAAGGCTGTTTATCGGCACCTACACTGCTTTCCACCAGTTCTGAGGCATCTAAGTTCACTTCAGAAAGAATAGGCTCTCCATGGATCCTTCTTTTCTTTGACTGAAAGGACTTTGATTTTGTTGAGTGGTAGCTGAGACCTCCAGTTGGCTTTTCACCAGAGACATCAGCGAAGCACCCTCTTTTTTTCTTTCCACTCCCATTAAGAACTTGAGCATCATCACCCATCAAGTCCGAAGATTGGCTAGCAGTGATTTCTTTGACAGCTTTCTTAATTCTCTTACTACGGATTTTAGCAAATCTCTCATTAAAAGAATAAAATGCTTCCAAGCGCAGCTGGGTCTGCATCAATTAAGTTAAAAATACAAAAAAAACCGTTCAGCAATTCTGATTGTAATGGTTAGACAAGCAAAACTGTCTAGCTAACAAATGGTCCATGAAAAAACAAGGGAGGCTCGTCTCTGCTTTGTATGGGGAAAAAATTCTGGGCAGGGATGGGACACATGTATGTAGTTTGCAGCCGAGAGGAGCGCGTGCATATGCTTTTTTGTGCGCGCGCATGTGAGAGAGAGAGAGAGAGAGCCACGGTAGGAGATACCAACCTCATGCTTGTTGTATTCATTTAAGACCGGCACCAACAATTCATCCGCCTTTGGGGTAGCCCATCCAAACTTTTCCCAACATAATCTGCAACAAATTATGGACATTGAATGAATGCATTCCACCATGAAATAGTCAAGATGCTGGCAAATTTGGAATCAGCTAAAGAGGTAAATATGTATAATGAGACCAAGGGTGCAAAGAAACATGATCTTTTCATCTATAATTCACTTTCCTCTTAAATGTTGGGAAGCTATCTCATTCCAAAATTCAACCATATAACAAAAGACTCACTTGCGAAGAAGAAAATGATCTGGCTTGCCCCATGAAAATGGTTCAGTTGACTTGTCAACTTGGGGAGTAGAGTATGCAGATACTACGGCTTCACTTGGGAAAGTGGGTGGTATATGCCAGTTTTTGCTGACTTTTCTCTACATAAGACAACATATGGTTTATTTGACAATCATAGGAACCATGGAAGAGAAACCTTTTAAAACCAATGAAAATTGAAAGTCAACAGATCCAAGGGATGAAAAAGGAAGTTACATGCTTCTCCATGAATTGCTGCTTCATCTCTTGGATTTTATCAATAGAATTTTTTTGCTCATAAGATGCGGGCATATTCTGCTCTGATGAAGGTGGTTCACTTTGAGCACCTTCTGGATCGTTGACGCCGTTATTGCTAGTTTTTGACCCTCTCCTCCCCACAGTGGATCCTTCAGGAACATCGGCCTTCCCAAGAATGGTTGGATCTGGTGATTCAACCCACTCACGGAATTTTTGAAGACCATCTGCCTCTGGAAATGCATTTACAACTTCAATGGCATTAACAATGCCGATTCCACTGCAGTAAAACACATCCAAACAACATCAAACTTACAAAAAGGACTCACCAAGTATCATAAGGATACAGAACCTCAGTTGGACCAAGAACAGAATATAACATACACGATGATTTAGAAAGCAGCCAAACAAATCTCAATATCTTACTTACTAGCACACAATACAATAACAGCAAACCTAAAGACAAAGAAGTGCCAATCTCTTCAAGTTATGCATGAACAGAACCCAAAGGATGAAGAATGAAAATCTTGCATGGTATTACCTAACACCTTCCGTATAATCACTCCCAAGGAGCAACGCCATACATATCAATTTATCTCTGGAAAGACCAAGCTCCTTCTCTATGTCCTAGAAAAATGAACAATAAGGTAAGAAAGCCACGGAGCAAACCAAACAATCTGGTGAGAAAACCAAACCAGATCTATTCAAGGATAAACTGGCTACATCCCAAACTAATCTTTCTATGAGAAAACATAGCTTGATAGCAATAGAACTAGAACAAGATCACAATTATCTCAATACTTCTCTAAGGCTGCATGTGTACAGTAAGAGAACTGTTTGGAAGCTATTCCAGATCCCAACCTTCATAAAGTATGTCTCCACATACTTGCGATCATCAAAGATATTCTTGTAGACGCTTCGTGCGCCAAACAAGAACACATCAGAATCATCAGTAACTACACCATCAACTATGTTTGCCAGTTCCATGTATGCACATTGAGCTTCTGCCTCCATAGGTGCAATGACGTATGGTAATCCAAACATTTGTAACAGCTCCTGCATACAAAAACAACTGCCAGGAATTAGGCAACATGCGTCTTTTTTGGTAATTGCTATCCACTCATCCCAAAACAGGAGGGACACATACATAAAAGAATAACAGTTCCTTAAGAAGAAAAATAGAGTATAACAACTCCATGACATTCACTTATTGTGCAATTAACATGCAAAACTTGCTACAGTGAAGGGCAGTCCATTCTATCCAGTCTTACCTACACTCAAAGACAGATCCAGAATGTAGCTCATGGATGGGATAAAAATGTTGATGAAGTTTTTACTTCATTATTGATAGAAAGTTATTCTGAGAATGATCGAGTTTTAACTAAACAATTGAACGACATTGAATATCTTACTGAATATATTAGCAAGAAACAATCAACTAAGTAATTAAAGTCATGGACAATGTTACAAATTAGCCAAATCATTAAAAATTACATCTGCATGCCGAAATATTAAAGATACCATAATCATCTCATAATTCCTATCCAATTTCCAGGTGCATTTTGGCTCCAAGAAACCAAACTTATGTGTTCCCCTTATTTACAATAATGAAGATTGATAATACGAAAGGCAAATCACAACCACCAAAGGCACAGCCCACAGAGAGAGAGAGAGAGAGAGAAGGGCATTGGAGATGCGAGAATGAGATGGGAGGTACACCGGTTACAGCTATTACTGACAAGATTGAAGACTTCAATGAGGATACTTTTAAACAGGTGATTTTTGACAAGTGAAGTACAACACCTACAAAAATATCATTGGACCACACTGGCCGTTATCGGATGGGAAGCTAAACTTGACATCACATCGGCATAAGCACATTCTAGTAAAAGTGCCACTGATTGTATAAGAGGTTGAACTTTCCATTCGGTCATCATGAAAATCATCCCAATAATTGCGCATTAACAAATTTAAACATATACATGGGCCTCATAGCACCCTATAAGATTGAGTTTCTCATACGACAGTTTGCTCCCAATACTAGTACCTAGGGGTCATGCAGGATATATGTTACCACAACATCATTAAGTGAAAAGCCATAATTGCCCAATATTCTGTCAATTGCAACTATGACCAGATGCAAATTTCGAAAGCAATACCCAAAGCTTAGTGCATACCTGACACTCTGCGAACATTTCGCTACTAACGGACTCGGCATTGCGTTCTAGTTTTTTCTGCATGTCCCCTAGCTTCGTACTTTCTTGACCCAGTTTCTGCATTTCCTCCTCCAAATTTGCCTTGGCGAATTCTAACTGCATATTTTCGTCATCCTCAAACGGAAATCTCTCAACATTTGGCAACCGTTTTGAGGAATTATTGTCATGATTGCTATGCACCTCAAAAACATTACATGTTGATTCTCTTCTCAATGAGAGCAAAGCATCAGATGAAAGCTTTGTTTCCTCAGCATAAAGGAATGTTTGCACAGCCTCAGTATTTTTCTTCTCATCTTTAATTCTACCACCAGCAGACGTTTCAGCACATAATTCATCATCCATGCGCAGTTCCCTTGAATGCCCATCCTTGGGAACAGATAACACACAACTTGCACCAGAAATATCCAATGGCTCACCTGCATGCAGATTTCTCTCTATTTCTAGAGAAGTAAACTCATCCAGAGGCTTTTCTTGCCCCAATGGTGCATCCCTAGGACCTTGAAATGATTCGCCAACTCCTTTGATTGACATCCCTACTTTATCCAAATTACCTGAATTTGAAAATTCTCCTTCGTTTTCTGAAGAATCAACCACCTGCAAACTGCAACCTGCATCAGAAATTCCAAGATTTATAGAACCATCCACTAATGTTTTCTCTCTTTCTGATTTTTTAGAAGCATATCCAGTTACAAAAGTTTGCTTGACTGCATGTTTCTCTAAATCACAGAGCATAGTATCTTCATGACTCTTTTCTCCATCAGTTTCACTCTCATGATCCACTTGCAGGGCCTCATTTGATCTCTGATCCACAAGACTTCTCCTAATTGCCTCCTGTAGATCAGCATCTTCCTCAATGTAACCTCTTGAAAAAGGTTTTCTGGATTCAACAGGGCAACTGGAGGTGTCCTTTGAAACATCAAGTAATCCTTCCTCCCATTCCACCTCACTCTCATCACTAATTTTCCCCTCTTCAAGAGGCTCAATTTCAACTCCATTGTCAAAAGAAAAGCTCTCACCTTTCTGCTCATTATGCTCAAAATCTGAACAGGCACCAGAAGACTGTGTCCTCGACATGATTTTTCCAGGAGAAGATATGGTTGCTGAATCTCCCGCTACTAATTGAATAAATAATTGGTCATCACCATCCATAGTCTTACTTTCACTATCATCATCAAAGGATATTTGTATTGAATTAGCATCCCTAAACATAGATTGCTCACTGCTCTCATTCAAATCAGCAACTCTAGTGACATCATTTTTTGAAGTTTCAGCCAAAAGATCACTCCTTACAATGCCAACATTACTTTCCAAATCACACTCAGTGTTCAGTGTACTGCTTGAATGGGTATTGACATGCGTCAGGTCATGCTCAATTTCTCTCATCATATCCAAGTTCCTCTGCAAGTCACGAGTCATACGGATTCCCATAGCCCTCACTCGACTGACTCTAATGCGCCCCCTCTCATCAAAAAAAGTTTCGACACCATCTTTGAAGCTATTTTTGGATTTGTTGGGGACTGAATCTTTCACTGCATTGGACTTATCATTAGATGAGACTCCACTATTAGAAACGGAGGAAGGATTTTCCATCCTGGTCTCTTGTTCTCTACTTTTGTTTATCTGTGCTTCAGCAGAGGTAAGTGTTCTGGCAGATTCAAACATGACAATAGACAAACGTCAAAAAGTGTTAAATCGCAATAGACAACGAGTGTTACCAAAAGCTGAATAATTACTCTTTATTCCCAGTGAATGACGAAGAGAATATAAATTCTCTATTGGCTTCTGAGGCGATCCTTGAAGTTCGTACTCCACCGACTCCATTCCCAACAGCAGCTTTTTGCACTTGATTAATCTCCCGGCGAAGAGCAACAGCTTTTAGATAGGACTGTATTTGTAGCTCAGAAAACTTTTCAGGAGCCTGCACTAAAGTATCAACACACTTACAATTCTACTAAAAAGACAGCTTCCTTTAATTTTCAACAACAAATGAATAAAAAACACAGTTAATGAGTCTCATTCGCAAAATTATTTTCCATACTCAGAAAGGTACATCCTATTAAGTTTTGATCACATGGCAGGAAAACCAGGGTCCCAAATAACTTTTGATCTATGAAGGTCAAGGCAGCTGGCATATACCATTTTGATATGCAGTATTCTCAAGAGAGAGAAATGGAGAGAACTAAAACATTATTCAAGGACCAATTTTAAGTCCACGATACATAAATAGACAAATTTCCTGAGTAACCATCTTAACTGAAATAACTGGAGTCACTACTATATTCATTTGACAACAGCAGATTTCTGACTCAACCATCTCTTCAAGGATGTTCAAAAAGAATGTCATGTCATGAACCCACCCAATTAATGATACTGTTTCTTGAGCAAATATTTCCCATCCAGAAGCAAATTTATAAGACCAGATAGATCATTCATAAGTTCATTTAACTCATCAAAAATCATCATACCATCAATGTGATGCACATCAAATTTAAGTGTAAGTACTGTTCGTTCTGCATGATGCCAAATGTTGATGGATCATAGCTTATGACCCACCAAAATCAGTATTTTAGAAATAGATGGCCGCCCATATACTAGAGGCTCGAATGTTCTACAACTGTCTATCCTACACAGCATTGTTACTGAGTGACGTTTTAAGTCATGAGGGAGGAAGCATCATAGAATGCTAAGTCTTCCCTCAACTAATTATCAAAAGATATACATAACTTATCAGAAGAATTTATATGTATCATTTCAAAATATACACACGTGAGATAGGAACAAAAGTAGAAGACAGCAGATGGACCATTCAAGAAGCATCATGCAAAACAGTCATAGCAGTGAGAATCTGTGATGTATACTTTCTTTAGTATTCTCTAAAGAAAGATAAGGACCAACCTTTTTTACTTTCTGATACTTCTGTCGGTTTTCTGCCATTTGTCGCTCCTTCATCTGTTAGAAAAATACAGCCAAAGATCTTAAGAAACCAAGTACAGGAACATAAACCTGAAAATCCCTATCAAGACTGCAAAAGATCCACGAGAAAGGAAATTTCTAACCTGAGCCAAAAGATCGAGCCTCACTGATAGAGGCAAAGAATTCAATACATCACGATCAACATTCCCGTGCACTTCCGGCTAGAAGATAAATTAATCAGCTTATGAGAATGCTTCTATTTTAGGTACAACAACGATAAGAATAACTAGAGTAGACGAAAAATCTTTTGGAAATAGTGAGGTTGTCTGCTCAAGACTTAATAGACTATTGCATCCTGCATAAGACAGTAAAGACTACATATTCCTGCCAACAAATCTCTCTTTCCTTTCCTTCATTCTGAGGAAGAAGGTATGTAGTCACACACACAAGCAAGCATTTGGATGTATGCTGCATTTCAAAGACAAAAGCGTTTCACAACAAAGGCAGATAGAAGTTCTCAATGTCCAAATACCATTCTCAAGAGCCATTCCGTTTATATGTTCAGCTGATACCACGCGCACACACACATTACATACATACATTATGTATGTATGTAATGTCTGTGTGCGCGTGGTATCAGCTGAACATTGTCGTGAAAGTAGTAAAATGTGTGTAATGTATGTAATATATGTGTATGTGTGTATGTGCGTGCGTATGTATGTACACCCCCCAACATTAATGTATCAACACTTACCACAATCATCTCTTCATCTGTATCGTTATCTTCCTCCTCAGAAAATACCTGAGGAGTAGAGGTTGACGTGGCATATGCTACCTCACCTTCTTCTGCCATAATGGACGCTGCCAG
This sequence comes from Melaleuca alternifolia, assembly GCA_019926035.1. Lineage (NCBI taxonomy): Eukaryota > Viridiplantae > Streptophyta > Magnoliopsida > Myrtales > Myrtaceae > Melaleuca > Melaleuca alternifolia. Next base: position 258,440 of record JAGKPW010002416.1, on the reverse strand, counting down.
CCTAATTCAAGACAACATTTAGCGAAAAATCAACAAAAAATACTTCATACTTTAATAGAATGGGCAAGCATACTACATTTCATCAAGCTTCCCCTGATGATGGCGAGTTGAATTTAGATCATTTCGATCCTTCTTGACACTATCGTCTTGACCTGATGACGACTCCTGAACAGAGATAAATAGGATGTGCAATTAGCAACACCATTGTATCAGCGAACAACCAGTATTCCACAACAACAGATCTAATGCATCAAAGTAGCAAACTTTTTCAGCTTCTAAATTGAGTTGACTATCACCACCTTCCAGCCTCTCTCCCATCTGCACATATATAAATGATAAGTTAACAACCAGCATGAGCAGTAACTTAGGGTAATAATTATGCTAAAAACTGAAGGATAGAAAACAGTATATTTGCTAAGAATTCACCTGGACTCGTAGCTCAGGTGGCAACATCTCTAGTACAGCTGGATCAATTTTTTCAGTCATGTCAGGCTACAAAATGATCAAGAGAACACATCAGATTTACATCTTCAAATTAGATGAAGTAGCATGAAAAGGTGGTAAGGCTAGAGAGGGGGAAGTCCATATTGGGCACCAATAATCCTTTGCAAAACAGAAGTATTGAAACTAAATTCCAGAGCTAGAATACACCATAGCAGCTTCAAACCTAGGTTAGCCAACAGTGGGTGGCATCTCGATAGAAACATGAGAAGCAAGAAGATTCCCATCAAATAATGCTTACCAGGATCATCTCTTCATCTTCATTATCTTCATCAGAAGAAATCATAGTTTGGGAGGTTGATGCGATTTTAGCAAATCTCTGCTCTTCCTCTGCTGCAATAGATGCTGCCAACCTAAATAAAATCATTATGACAATCAACCAAGTTAACCAATTGCCAGAGAAAGAGAAGATGATCATAAAATGCTTAGAGCAAACCCCACATTTCATCTAGCTTTTCCTGGTCATGACCCCTTGCAACCTCACAACCTCCATGGTGAGCATTTCCCATTGTACCAGTTTGATCAGATAAAACCTTCTTACCCTTGGCATCACTCATTTGTTTTTGCCTCTCTAAGTCTTCTGCCAATTCTTTCAGCCTCAGAGTCTTAAGCTGCAACAGCGAAAGAACGGGGACAAAAGTCATGCAAGAACAATCCAGTGGCATGAGATCACTATATAGTGCCAGGCAGCACAGCAGAGAGAAACCAAAGGCACTAAACAATCAAGGACTCAAGGAAAAGAAGCCATTAGCAATTCGCACTAAACTACTTTGAGACGGATGATTGCTACATGTGGTTTGGATTAGCGTGAGTATCGAAACTCTCAAGGTAATCGGAAAGGATCATAACTATAGAACCTCTGAATACCCTAGATACGCAAATATAATGCGACATTACTCTCAAACCTTCTAAATGCATTATATAGGTGTTTATTACATTGATACTCTCCCTCAAGGAGAAGGTAATTCTCTGGCCTCCAAACTCGATCAGTGTTTATAAAGGAAAATAAGGGTATGGATGTCATTTAATCACTTCCTATCATCTAAAAGCTAATCTCACTAATTTATCAGTTCATACAACGGAACACATGAATTTGGTAGACGTGGTCTCACTAACTCCATCGCTTAACATTTCCCCTCCACCATACAACACTTAAAGTTAGCAAGAATCAAAATGAGACCCCTTCGCTAAATCGACTCACGTGATTGAGAAGCAACTTCTCGGCAGTCTTCCGGATTTTGGCCTGCGCGTTCTCGCGCTGCCTCCGCCGGGCGACGACGGTGCGCCTCTTGAGCGCGGGCGTGCCACCGTCGAAGACGAACACGGGCCTCGTCCTGAGGAACAGGAGCTTGCAGATGCGGCGGAAGAAACCGAGCAAGTGCGCGTTGCGGATCATCTCTCCCCTATCGTCCCGCATCGCCTTCATGAACTGCACCATCCAGATGCTGGCATCTGCAGCAGCGCAAAGAAAAGAGAAGCTCGATTAGGCGCGAACTCCGGTGGGTGGAAAAAGCGATCGGCGAGCGAGGACGGGGAGAGGAAGGAAGAGGAAGCAGGCACCGATGGCGAGCTTTTTCCCGGCGAGGGTCTCCACGGAGACGCGGCGACCGACGGGAGCAAGGAGTTCCCATAGACCGTGGACCCCCATTTTGGTTCTTGCATCCGACTTTTCGATTTGTTCAGCTTTTATACGGGGGTTGACGATGAAGACGACGGAGAGGAAGGCGGTCGTTATAGCGGGCCCGCGGGCCATTGACGGGCTTCATCGGGTCCATTGGTGAAGGACAGGCCAGGCCCATTCAGGGCTTGGCCGCTGCTGTATCAGGACCTGCCCGCCTTACCACCAAAATGGGCCCGGCCCGTTCGAATTACCAGCAGATCGTAGTACGCATTTTAGATGATGATTAATTTGGACAGATAAAAGGAATTCGTGTGGATGTATGGCTGGGACAGGCATGACATGATTTCATCCGGAAGATAATTTTACTTTATTCATACACTTTCGACTTTTTTCCGAAAACTCACAAAAAAAAGGAACAAACTTCTTCTTTCATTTTCCATCTCCCTTTATGTTGCTATTCTCAAACCGATACGATCATAATTACATATGAACTAATTTTTGTGCCACAAGAATTCCAAATTAGTGCATTCGTGTTAAATCTACTGTTCATTAGGTTCCGTTCCATAAAAATGTATGCGACAAACCACTTGAATGGTTGATATTTGATATTGATTTAACATGAGAATTGATCTCCTAAACGGCACCCATTTGAGAAGCGTGATTTGAAGAAAATGAACTAAATTGGGGAATCCGCTGAAATCTCCTACCTTTAACTCTAAAAGATCTTGCATGTTTCGGAAATTATGTTAAATCCCTAATTTTATTTTATGATTTTGATAGACTTATCGTGTGTGAATCGGTTTGAGATTTTATGTGATAAGGAAATTAATTTAAGATAAATGTTATCCATGTCAATGTGTGCCGATATAAGATTCCTTTAATAAGAAAGAATTTATTCATGGTTAATATGGCACATGGTGCTTATGGTATTTTACCCTTTTCTCTTTCGTCTGGAGTGTTATCTCATAACAGAAGGGAAAACCTACCTGAGCCGATGGGAAAAGAAAGGGTTGATATTAACAGAAATCACAAATGGATATTGTCATAAAATATTTATCTCGAATTGAATTTCGTTTCATAGAAAAAAATATGAAAAAATGGTAAAATCATGACTGACTCAGTAAAAATTATTTTCCATCTTACAGAAAATTTCACCTAAATTAATATCCTCGAGCAAAAAAAAAAAAAAAACCAGACCGGTTCGTTTGAACCAAATATATCTTATTAGGTGAATCTGTGGTAAGACACATCATGGCAGACAACCATGAAACATAACATAAGTTTTTGCCATGGTTGAACATAAGAGTTTCCGTTTGAGAATAGTTATTAAATTTGGAGTGAATATAATTAACATGAAGGTACCCGTTTGAATTTGTTTAGATTTTTGCCAGTCAAAAATTAATTTGGTGTGATTGTGTCACGGGCTTCCTATTTAACATTTTTTTCGTGACGAACATAAGTTTGGGATTAGCATACCGGTTTTCAGATATTTAGTGGTAATTAAGCACTTTTAATCCAGATTACAGTTACTCAAAATTGTCAAAGTTAAATAAATGCATGACTCTTATCCTAATCTATATATCAATAACAACGTGCTAAATATACTTGAGCATTTCTTATTCCCACGCGATATTATCTTATAACGGAAGGGAAACCTTACATGAGCAGAGTGGGAAAAGAAAGGGTTAATATTTGAAGAACTCACACATGAATATGTCACGGACTGGGAAGGAAGGCCATACGCCAAAAGATTTCCGTGACCGAGGGGCGACCCTCCTTATTGATCGGCTTGTGTTGTGACATATCTCCATGAAATATTTATCCTACAATAAATTTTTTTCATAAAAAATTTAACTCGTACCCTCATGATATATTTGTTCAAAATTAATATTTACATCATAAAAAAGCTTGTCTAGTATCCAACAACGCATTTGCATTGAACTAAATTCTATGCATAACAAAATCCTAGGCCGACACGTATGAACCAAACATATTTTGCTAAGGTAGATATGTGTCAAGACACCTGAAGGATGACTGCAAGATGGATCTGGTATGGAAAAATTTCATGTTTGTTGGCACTATTTATTTAAGCGGAGGGTAGATTTGGGTTAAAGATATCAATTTGAGAATTTTCTATTAATTTGAAAGATAATATTTTTGGTGGAAAAAGTTTCAAATTTCTAATCTTTCGCTGCTTGGATCTGTACATAGGTTCAGAGTTAGACCAACTACTCCAAAAGCACTCATTCGTAAACTAATTTTCGATACAAACAATATAAAAAATGTAACCAACGTTTTTTTGGTAAAAGTAATATAAAAAATTTGTAATCAAAAGCAATTAACAATGGCAATTCTTCAATTTGAGTTAGGTTAAAAGCGCAAAATGTGTTTTTACCGTTACCATCTTAAAAAAAAAGTATTTTTTACTGTAGAACCAATAATATCACATAGAAGAGCGGAGGTCGATACACCAGCAACTCCCATCATATGAAATGAGTCCAATGTATAGCTATGATCTTTCTGAACACTATCTATAGTCCTATAAAAGCATGATGATTTGTATCGCCAAATTATACTTGAACACTTTTGATGTGCACTTGAAATTTTCAACGAAAATGTTTCTAAAACCTTTCAAAACAAACAAATAACACCACAAAATCATGTGATTTTCACTCCATTCCAAGAATCACATCACATAAATTTATCATGATCATTTACCTTGCATACATTAAGACTCACATACGGGAAGATAAGAATCCATAGACGGAACTCAATGACGAATGACCGGACGGACGGCACGGATGTCCGGTGAGGCTGGTGAGGAGCCTCGAGGGTCGAATCATCGGCGCCGAGGCCCATAGATGAGAAAAGATTAAAAAGGAGCATTAAAAAAAAAACTAAGAAGAACAAGTATTTGATGCTGGAGAGAAGGATCAGATGCCACACGATTCATGAATGAACAGCCATTGGAGATTCCTTTGAATGTGTAGGTAGAAAGCTTATTCTATACAACCTTGTATTGTGTTACGCCTCCCAAGCCTAACAAAAGAAGAATAAAAAAGAAACCACCGCAAGACAAACTCATTCTTCCATCAACCCAACACGCATCGGTGGATCATCGACGAACGAAAGAATGTCAACCCACGTACGACGCCGTTTGGCTTTCCCCCTTCGGAGGGGAAAAGCGAGCACGTCAAACAGAGGTCCACATCTCTCCTCCGACGACGGAGATCGGCCTCCACAAACGCGGCCTTCAGTCAGCGGAGCAACGGTTTTCTCTCCCCCTCCGCCTTTCTTTCTCTTTCTCCGTGTCTGTATGTCCAGGAGCGCCGTGCGCGGCGGGCGTCACGTGAACAGGGGGCCGCTGTGGTTCCCGAGGTCCATCGAGGACTTGCACGACGCCGGGATCGAGGCGTACCTGGACGAGAAGTCGCGGCGGAGGACGTCCTCCTGGAACACGGGGTGGCCGTTCTGCCCGGGGCCCTCGTCGAAGTTCAGCGCGTAGCTCAGCGGGTCGTACCGGAACTGCGAGTTCCGCCCGAACCGGTCCTTGTTGAGCCGCCGTATGAACGTCTTCCACCTCGGCCCCGCCACCAGCTCCGACCACTCCCGCACCCTGTGCCACCCCCGAGCCCACCAAGGGTCGTCGGGCGCGTCCCCGACGCGCTCCCACCAGTTCGTCCCGGCGGCGGCGGCGACGCACTGTGGCCGGTCCTCCTCGTCGCTGGAGGATGAGCCGAGGAACGGCACCCAGAAGCAGCAACCCCGCTTGGCGAAGGCGGCGTCCGCGGCGTCGGCGGCGCCGGACGCGCGGTCCCGCTGAGGGGAGGCCTCGACGGAGTGCGAGGAGGACATGAGATCCGGGAATCACGGAACCGATCAGATAGCGAGGGAAACGGATCAGGGCCCTTTGGGTGGAGGGATTTTGCAGAGGAACGGTGGACGGCAGAAAGAGATGCTGCAAACCCTAGCCCCACCCTCCTTCCTCCTCCTCTTCCTTCCTCCTCCCTCCTTCCTTCCTTCGTCTTCTCTGTTTTCTCGGGTGGTTTTGTTTTGGATATTAATGGAGAAGGGGGGGAATGTGCGGTAACGGAAAGATCGGTTACGGGCTACCGGGAATTCCGGTTGCCAGGTGTCCACGGCGAGATTTAATTCCATGCAAAGGCTTTTTTTGTTCAAGACTTGTTCGTTTAATGTCCCTCCGTTGGCGTTAACAGAGATCTGAGGATTTCATCGAATTATGGCTTTATGCCGTTCGCAGAAAAATTACGAAAATTCCACCGACCTAATGGAAAAAAAAACACAAGGATAATTCCATGTGATTCTTAATCTAATATTAACAAAGAAGTATCTCTTTTTTGTCTTTATAAATATCATATAGTTCCATTCAAGTATATTTTAACTTATAACCTCCATAACATTAACGCTCTGTTCGTTTCATAGAAAATAACTTTTAAAAAAATATTTTTCAGCTTTCGTTATACTGAAAGCAAAATAGTCAATGGAAATATTATCCACCAATGGATAAAACACATTCAAAAATGGATAAAATATTTTTCGAAAAAAAATGAAAAATAATTTCTATCTTCTTTGTTTATCTTTAAATATCATGGCCTCTAACAGCATGTCTCGACCTCGCCCGATGCCGACGAGCCAGTGGCCTTTGACAGCGAGCTCCTAATCTTTAGATGTGAGCTCGAGACTTGCCTTGGATTAGCAAGTTCTCCTGATTCTCTCCTTTTTTCCCCTTAATTTAGCTTATTTTTAATTTTAGCTTAAATAAAATTATTTTAAAAACCTATGTAAGATAAATAACAATAATAAAAACCACGTGGGCATTTTTCGTTAATCATTCTAAACGGAATTAATAGAAGGACTCGATGAGCCAATTTGATAAGTTTTATAATTTGATTACACTTTTTATAAGTTTTAGAATTCAATTCTATTTTTGTGATAAGTTTCAAAACTTCCAATACATTTTTCCTTTTATTTGAGGAAACAACTTTTTAGCATTAATGCAGCCAAATCAATCTTTACGTGCAAACACAAGCCTCTAATGCCAATATTCTTCTTCATTGTCTTTTGTGGTTTTGTTTTTGATATTAATGGAGAAGGAATTGGACATGGTCACATGAAAAAATACCAAAAGTTCTAGTTGCCACATGTCCATGACAAGGCTGATTTCCATTATGGGCATTTAATATCCCCTAACGGGAGAGGTGCACGATTTCAAGTTCCGTTTATATTTTATCTAGAGCCTAAGACCTACTCGTTGAAATAAATTCCTTAATTTTTGGAATTTGAAACCTATCTTACATACTTAGGAAGTTAAAACCTATCCCGTCACAAATTTTAGGGTCTAACCAAGTTCTACCTATATTATTAATTAAATGATTGCAGTGAATTATCACATTTTAATGACTACTATTTGTTATAATCGGCTCATCACAACTTATATTGTAAAGATGATAAACAAAAAATGCTAACAAAGTAAAAGTCTCAATCATAGATATTTGAAATGAAAATTCAAACTAGTAATTTTAAATTACACGCTCATCATTGGATGCCATGGGATTGCACGAAGACATGGAATAAGGAAAATACAAAGACTTATTCCAGGTTCCAAGCTCCCCAATTTTTGGAACCTAAGAATTTAGAACCCGAAATCTATCCATTGGAACAGGTTCAACAATTTTTTAGACTTAGAATATACGATGTACACTTTGGAATTTAAAATCAAACCAATCTATTACGGAATTATGCTCACTCCTACCCAATAGTGTTTTCTTGAAATAGGTTGCATTTAGTTGTTTGGATTCGGATGGGAATAGGTTGCGTTTGAATATTCTCTAGAATGTAGAAAATCCCATAATATGTATGGCATAACTTTAGATAGGATTGAATTATCCCCCTTCTCTTTCTCTCATCGTCCTCGTGCACGTGACATCCTGAATTTTCGACCTTGTCTCGATAAAATGAAATGGGCTTTTCGCCGACGCGCCTATGGTAGTTTTTCTCAAAGCTGATCACTCACGAGTTAACAACCTATTAGGTAAAACTGTCAAGGGATATAACTGCGGTAAAATCCCTAAAAGCTACCTAGTGAGTTGGATTGTACCTAAATCGTGTTCGGTTGATTTTAACCATGAAATTGAACTCGGATTCGGAAATCGAACGTTCGAGCGTGTCACGATTTATTTTTAGGACCTCGTCTCATCTTTTCGGAGAATTCCATCGAGCCGGGAATTTTGCGGAAAAATGCAAAGTGGACAAAAAGAATTTGTGAAAATTCGGATGGGTCTCTTTAATTAGATTTTTGGGCTATCAAATTGAGTTATTTGATGGATAAATGATGGAAATTCGTAGGGGCTGATTAAGGGGTCTATTTTGGCTCCAAAAAGGCTTTATTTTGTGAAGAGATGAGAGGAAAATTAACCATTGGATGACCCTTTGACTTTAGGGGTAGAAGACCACCATTGGCCACAAGGAAAACTTGCTTGGCAAGTTGTCTGCCCTTTTTCTTTCTCCCAAACGCAGCTCCCCTTCCTCCTCTTTCTTCTTCATTTTCTTCTCCTCCTTTTTCTGCTGCTCACGCCCTCCCTACTTGCTGTGCAAGTTTCACCTTAGCTGAGCCTCTTCCGAGCTTCTTTTGGTGTCGCCGCAGACTCGGGTTTTGCTCGTCTTCGCGCCGCCGTCGCCGTGAACCGAATTATTCTCTAATCCGGTGAGTTAACTTCCTAATCCTTTCTTAGGGGTTGATTATACTTGGGGGTTAGATTGGTGTTGATTATCTTGATTATAATTGATTTAGGTTGGATTGACACTAGTGAGGATGGTTTAGCTTAGATTAGTGGATTTCTCTGGAATCTGTTCATTGGACCCTTGCTGTTTGCCAATTTTGTGGATCGAAATTGGATGATATTTTGAGGTCGATTCCTTCTTGAGAAATGTTTTATACATATTCAGCTACAACATTAATTTTACTCAAGCTTTTATATATTTAAAATAATATTATTCCAGCTTCGTTTTAAGCAAAACAGAACCCCTGTTTTTGCTGTAATTTGTGACCTGTTGGTGTTCAATGAATTTTTATCAACTCTTAGAGTCCGAATTTCAAAATAGTTCCTTCATGAAAGTTGTTCCTTACATCTTATATTATAACATATTCAAATTTCAGCTCAAAAGGACAAGTTTTGTATCTCGAAACAAGTTGGTTTTGAAAGACATGATTTCTGAAAACTGGCAGAGTTTTTGTAGAAATTTGGGCAATTTACTGCTCTCTTTACAGAAGGATTTAGGTCAAGGTGTATTCATGAAAAGTTTTCATTTAAGTGTCATTTATAACATATTAAAATTTGGGAATTTTCCGAAGTCATTTGGTTATGTTTCTGGATTTAAACTTGGAGACGCGCGAGTGGCCTATTTCTGCCCGTTTAAGGTCGATTTTGGTTTTTGTGGGTGATTCGTGTAGTCGGAGCTGTTTCGTCACCCGTCTTTGTCACCAACAAGCTTGGCTCGCCTCCCGGAGTCAAGAGGAGTCGCCGGAATCTTCGTAGGAGCTTCGCCGGAGTCTCGCCGGACCGTTGCCGGAAAATCGTTGAAGCCGTTGTTGGACTCCTCTGAGGTTGGGCCATCCAACCGTGCAACCGAATCGGAGATTGAAGGTCCGCATCAAGCCCAAGCGCGACCGAAACTTTGGGAACCGCGTCCCCACCAATTGTTGGAATCACGTGAATTAAAGGTGAGTAGACCTCCTAAAACTTAATTAGGGATGTTTATTGTCTTAGTAGAATTATTATGGCAAATTATGATGTGAGTGGATGAAATTGGTCTAATATGGCCGGGTGTCGGAAGCCAAGGAAGCATGATGCGATTAAGTGAGTACGAGGCCAATTGGGTTCGAGATGGATCGAATGTAAGGCCATTGGACCCGAGATATAAATTGGACGTCAAAGAAAGTTCAATTGGATACCGATGGGTTGACAATTAGTGGAGGTTGTACTGTGGTGTGGAGATAAGATAGGAAGGCTAGTTAGGGTTTTAGGCCGGTCGTGGACGGCCTTGAATTATTGATTGCGCAATTTATTTAATTATTGATTGATGCAATTTATTTAATTATTAATTGATTGCGTAATTTATTTAATTATTGATTGATTTGTGCAATTTATTTAATTATGATAGTAGGTCTTGGTTGGGCTTAGTGCTACGTGATGATTAGGGACCAGTAGATTCCTGGTATAGAGAGAGAGAGAGAGAGAGATAGAGAGAGATTACGAGAGCGGATAAGTTTGATGGAAGAACGAGGGAAGACGTGAGATGATTAGGCTTAGTGTCTAATGGCGACTAGGGTCTAGTAGACTCATGGATAGGATGAGCTCAAAAGAGAAATTATTTGGGTGAGCAAGTGCTATGAAGGGTGAGGAAGGATTAGATTCTAGGCGACTGAGAAGATGTGAGATGCGATTAGGGACCCTAGGACAATTGATAGACCTAGTTTTGGGTTAGGGGGTTGGCTCATTGAGATATTTATATCTAAACCCGTCGTGGTAACCATTTTTTCAGGTATTTGATTGGAGATTGATTTTGGAGGCGAGTTCTGTGGGAGTTGACAGGGCTAAGATTCGCACTTCCGCTGGAGACTCGAAGGCCAGCGACCTGCCTGGGACGTCGCCATTCTATGGCCAAAGAGAAAAGGAAAATTGAGAACCGTCGCACGCTCGGAAAATCGAGGCGTGACAGTGCATCTACTCTTCACTGCCTTGATTGTTTTGCTGACAACGATGAGCCACCAAAATTTGCTCTCATACCCCCAGTCTTCAATGCGTTCGTTGTTTTGTGGATAGTGATGATCCCCCAAAATCTACTATCTCTCGTGACTTCTTTGGTGAACCAAACCACCTCATGTCTTGTAAAACCTAAGATTAACTCGTTGAGTAATTATCTGGTTTGGCTTGTCATATACAAAGTGTCATGATCTTGTCCTTTGGACTATAGGTGGGTACATTCCCAGGAGATCAACCATCTTGATAATTCTTTCATCTAAGCATGCTTATTTTGGAGTTTCAAAGTTAAGTATTGAAAAGGCGCATTTGGGAGTTAATTTTAATTTTCATATACATACATATATATATATATCCCATAATCACTCTTCCCTTATTTAATACATAGTTCGGTTCATTCGTGCCTTTTGCCATCTTATAAGCTTGCCAGAAACCAATTCTTATCCAGACCCTCTGGCCCCAGCAACTACTCTTGGCCCTCATTGAATTGAGTCATTATCAGCCAATAGCTTCGTTGTGGTTTGCCCCTAAACCATACATCTATTTGGAGGGGTTTCACTCTGATATCATATTGTGACATGCCTTGATTAGCTTAGTGAAAGACTATTCACTTTGGCCTGCTTAGATGCCACCCTGTGACATTCCTAAAAACAACAATGGAGGAGGAGTAGATGACGAAGTTGAATCGGGAGAAACTAATAGCAACGAATTGTCAAAGGAGTTTGACATGTGGATGGTCACGACGGCCAATTGGGTATGGTGGAGGAGGAGATGGGGATGGTGAATAGGTTGGTTTCAATATAATGGATTTTCTATTTCGGTTAATTGAACCGATCGCAATCATCCCATGTGAACAAGAACAATTGAGATTGATCGATTATTCCTCGTTGGATCAATTGAAAAGTAGATAGACATTTGCAAGAGTGACAAGAATTGTGGGTTCATCATTGATGTTTGTTCAATGCTTCACTCCACTATGGGAAAATAACAGCATTCGTTAATTTATCTTTAATTTTTTTATTTAGTCCGGCTTTAACTCTCCCCCATCCTAGTCCGGTGGACGTTGCCAAACACCATATAGGATAATTTGCTATCCTATTCAGACTATCAAACAGAGGCCCGAGAATTAATTAAATTATGACTTTGTGTGTGGTAATTTGGAAAAATTGAGAAAACCCAAGGACCAAATCAGAAATTTATATGTCTGGGATTATTCCATAGACATTCAAAATAAACAATTTGTAGCCATTACGACCCTTCTTATGGATAGATATATTTTCTAATCTGGTGTATCTAACAAAAAAAAAAGTCATTTTCTCAATAAAATTGTTAGAAACTTCTGCACGGCAAGTGATTTTTCACATGAAATAAGTGACGAACTAATTGTAATCGATTTTCACATGGCACATAATTTATTTAATTCATCTCCCACACAAACCACCTCCATGATCATTGATTGGCAGTTGCAATTAGGAAAATCGACGGCCAATCCAAATTAGCGGTTGATGGACACAGTCTGCACATAAGAATAAGGGTACATTGTATTTGAAATTTTTCCACCTAAAAGAAGAACTCTTTCACCTTCATTTGCAAAATTTTATATCGAAAAAATTATGCATCGAGAAATAATTAGCAACTTCAAAACATCATAAATAATTATGAATCGAGAGAAAACAAATCGACTTGTTTGTTCTTAGCAAAATTTTCTCGACGTCTATAATTTATTTCTTTTATAAAAGACGTCATCATTTTTTTATTCGTTCATAAATTAAAGAAGTAATTCATAATCACCCGGTGCAAGAACCTGATCAGAATGCAAGGGAAATTTCCATGGATTCGTCCAATTACTTCTTCGGACTGTTTCGGGCTGCCGGTATTCCATCGTGTGGTCAGCTCAGCATGATGAATCCATCGATGACCTCGAGACGTGCTCTGCGGTCCGACACTGTGCAACATAGTCAAGAGTCAAAGTCTCCGTCTCATCGTTCCATGTTGCCCGTGGAGTCACCTCTCAATCTCATCCCTGTTCTTGCATCCGACCAAAGAGAATTCGAGAACCGGACTAGGGCAACAGCTGCATCATGACGAAGGGAAGGCTGGGGTTCGTCGGGATTATCGCGGAAGCGCTGAGAATTTCCACCGCCAGCCCCAGGTTCTTGATCCTCGCCTTCCTCGCATCCTTCCCACTGTTCTGCTCCTTGCTGCTGAGTGAGTTTGTCCTCCAGGAGACGCTCCTCAACGCTGCCCACCTTGCTTTTGATGGTGCGTCTGAGTTCAGCGCCAGCAGCGACGGTGGTGGGTTCTGCATAGGCTATGTCTTGGGGCCGATACGCGCCCTCAAGAGATGGGTAGGAGAGGCCCCTCAAGGTCTCGTCTCGATGAGTGCCCTGTACTTAGTCATCGTTAACCCGCTAGACCTCCTCCACTCTATGATGGTCGTTCACAACGCATCTGCAATTTACGCAGGAGAGAATTTGCCGAATCTGAGGGAATTTTTCGTCCGACCCTCGAGAAAAATTGGCTTCAAGGGGCCTTTAGTCACTTCGATGTATTCGCTTGTGCTCTCTTGCCTCACTTTGCTTGTAATCGTTTCCTTCGCATATAAGCACTGTGGGTTGTCTTCATCTTTCGGGCCGGGTGGGTTGGCCAGTGCACTAGTCTTTGTGGCCTCGTCTGCGAAGTATATGGAGTGGAGCATGATGTGGAACATGGGGATCGTGATCTCAACGTTGGAAGAGAAGCATGGTGACATTGCATTAGCAGCGGCTGCGCATCTGAGCAGAGGGAACAGAAGAAAGGGGCTTACCCTCATGCTTGTGTTCTTCATTTGCGGGCTTGCCCTGAGATTGTCTTGCTTCTATCTCGCGTGGCACAATAAAGGGAGTCGATTTGTTGCGACGGTCGCGCAAGTCTGTTTAATGTGTTCGGGGAATGTGGCGAAGTGGACGGTGTTCATGGTGTATTACTGGGACTGCAAGAAGCGACTGCTTGAGAAAATGATCGATGTGGAAGAAGGCCAAGCCGCTCCACTCGTGAAAAGCTAGAGATTGGGTTTTGGGAAAGGTGTAGCTGTGTTCAGTATGCATAGATGTCGGTCTGTAATGGGGGGTGTGAATTATCCGTCCCATATCGTGTTAAATAAGACAACATTGAATCCGGTTCGAGGTAAGGATATCGCATTCACCACGGGGTTTGGCTTTCGTTTAATTTGAATGGAGACAGAAGGCATATGTGCTTTTCCACAAAAAGGTTTTCCTAAAGGAGATAGGCCTGTGAAGAAAGAAAAAGTGTTTGGTGTGTTTGAAGGAAGATAACTTTAAGATAAAAGAGCTCACCAGTATGAACATAGAAAATGTTATGTTTTAGCTCTGAATTTTTGATAATTTTTTCTCATTACATCAATTGACGGAAAATACATATTGAGTGATTTAGCCAAATTCCTTCTTAAAAAATGGTTTCTCGAAAAACATTTTTCATAAATGGTATGTTTTTTACGAAATAGACACACTCTAAAATCTTGAAAGCAATTTTCATATATCAATTCTTTAAAATTGAAAGTGCATCTTCTATCTATCGATAGCCTCTCGCGACTAGCCAACCCATCACGTTAAGTGTGATGGCCCATCACAACTTGGCTCTTAAGTGTGACCATCCTCACAGGTGTTGGTACCCACACCGCTCGATGATCTCTATGGGCTAATAGCTAGCTGCCAATCGGTCCACGATCGAGACTTAACCCCATGCCTCGTGGCCTATCACATCAACATCATATAGGTGCAAATCACAATTCATACACATGTGCTGAACAATAATGAGGATGGTCCACGACTAGTTTGATTCATTCATTCCTGCCAACTAACACCCTGCAATTCATTTAAGTTGTATCGGTGCCCTTAGCAACTTAGGCTAATCAGTCAGAGTTTGCTAACTAGTCAAAGTTCGCCTATTTACTAGAATCGAGTGGCAATGCATTGCTCGATACCTTACCAACTGCACTCATTAGCCACTTAACTAGTCCAAGTCCCTCACGATTAGAGGTGGCAAAATGGGTCAAAGACTCATATTTTAATCCATATTTGATAATGTGAGTCTTAATGGGTTAAATGGGTCATAATGTGAGTCATAATGTTAACTGGATCTTAAATGGGTCAGTTAATAACTTAATGAGTCTTAAATGAGTTCTAAATTGGTCATAATTGAATTTTCTAATTAATTATAGGTGTTATTAACAAATCATCACAAATGTTATTAGCAAGTCATTTTTAGACTATGAAAATTCTGACATTTTAATTATTTAATTTTTTAAAAAATAAAAGTTTGATTATTTTTATTTTCCTTTTATTTCTCATTTTCTACTTTTTCTAAGTTGGTCTCTTGGCCAAGAGGCAAGGGATAAGCTCACTAGATCCGGTGACTCAAAGAGGAAAAAATAAAAACATAAAAAATATATTTTTGAAAAGAATTGAAAATTAGAAAAAATATCAAATAAATCGCATTACACAAAATTATTTTAATAATACATTAAAAAATCACGAAACAAGGATTAAGATTTGAGCTCACGTTTTGGCGACGACGATGACTCGCAATGTCGCGTCACTCGCGCAATGAGGGCACAAATGGCCCGGCGTAGCGCGGTGGGGCTCGGTGCGACACGGCGCAGCGGTGGCACTTTTCCGGTGAGACTCCGGCAGAAAGATTGGGAAAAGAAAGGGGGAGAGAGGGAAAAGAAGAATAGGAAAGAAAAGAAAAAGGAGAAAGAAAGAGGGAGGCACGTCGCGAGAAAATATTAGGTGCGCCGGGACCTCCAGTCAGCATGGTCTCCACCCAATCAAAATAGAACACGTGGCTCCACGTGGCTCGAACGTGGCCGGCTCTCTCTCTCATCCGGGAGAGAGGGAAATTTAATGCGGGCCCAGACGTCCTCGGGAAAAGACGTACGGTCACTGCAAGTTTTTTTCAAAAAAATTTCTCTCACGTCTCCCGCTCTTCATCTTCTTCCAGTTCCAACCTCTCCTCTTCCTCTCTCCATTTCTTCTCCTCCACGGACCTCGCCTCCTCCTCTCCCAGCCAGTATACGTCAGTAACCGACGACGGCGCCGGCAGCGAAGCAGCCGCCTCAACGGGAGTCTACGGTTATCTTGCTGGACATCTCCCTCTCTCTCGCTCATAAGAGTCCCGCTGATGGCAGCTACTGAATTCGAGCTTTAAGGGAGTCGCATGTGCTCGGTCTCTTGCCCAACGCCTACAAGGTGATGGAGTACCTGGAGCCGGTGATGTCGGGGGACCTCCTCCACAAGTTCCCGGACAGCTCGTTCATGGGCTTCGAACTACTCGTAGAGCTCGATCCGGTCTGCCCCTCTCCCTCGCTCCCACTTCCCCGTCGATTCCGGCTGCTTTGCCACTCCGAGGAACCGTCGATTCCGACTGCTTCGCCACTCCGAGGAAGCTCTGCTTCGGAGTTTCGGTCAAGAGAAGAAGGCAACGAGGAAGAAGAAGAAGATTAGTCTGTCAATGAGTAACAAAAAGAAGAAGAAGTTCGAGAAGATGTCCACGAAGGTCCCCGATTCGTCGATGAATCCGATGAACGTTAGTTGTGTGCCCTAAGCTCGGCAGAAAGGTACTGGGCTACTCGATTCTCTTTGTTCTCTTTAGTTTGTAGAAAATGATTCCATTTCATCATTCTTCTCTTTGGTTTGTCAAGTTTGCATTCGAAATTTTCATTTTCACGGTTCGTTGGGTTTTGAATTTTTCAGGGTTGGAATAAGGTGATGAAGGCGGCATCCAAGGCTCCAAGCATTTGAAGAAGAAGAAGAGGGATCCTTTAGCCCACGTGAAGCTCTCCAATTACTTGAAAGGCTGAGAATTTTTCATTTTTTGGGGGGGTTTAATTTGGACAAACACGAAATTTGATGATTCCGATCTTTGTGTTTGGATGAAAATCTGTAACATTCTCCCAGAACGACAGTTCTTGTAGCACATGATTCTCCAATTATGTAGATCTCTGTTCTTGAATGCGCAATATCTTTATCTTCATGATATTATTTGTTGAAAATAATAAAAAAAAAGGTTGACGATGGATATAGAGGACTTGAAGCAACCTAAATAAATTGCGCAGGCATTTATTTTGTCTTGCTAATTTTGTCTTCATAACTGTGCTAGATTTCCTTGCACTTTAGATTTATTTAGTCCGCTATTGCCCTGACCCAAAGCCGAAAATATAAGCTATCTTTGTTCTTCGGGGAAAAAGTTAAGGTTTTGGAGACTTTGGGAGCGTGTTACAACGTGCGATTGAGCTGAGTTCACGCTCGTCGCTGGGAATTGGATGAAACTTGATTTGATTAAGAAAGTAAAGTTGGAATCTTTGATGGAGCCTTTTAATTCTAGAGTTTAGCTCAGCACTAATGTTCAGAGTTCTGAGGAAAATTCGATTTACCTATGTGTGGAGTTCCATGTCGATAAAAATCAAAGAGACATTTGACAAAATACCATGCGAGCGTTGACGAAACAAACTTGATCCTCAAAAGCAGCAATACTGGATCTGCTTTAGAGTTAACAAATTTGAAGGTTAAGTTGAGGCTTCGAGTTCTATGATATCGTCTTGCAAATGCAATCCTCTCAGCTTGATGACTGATGATGTCCAACAATTCCAGAAATTCATGACAGAAAGCAGAATAAAAGAGTAAATCTGTATCTTGAGCAGCCATGGGAAGCTTATGAAGGTTAGTTTGACATCTTGACATGGTGTAAGGACGATTGACCGAGATATGATGTCGTGATTGCTGCTGCTCGGTGAAGAGTGACTGACGCCCTCAACATTTGGTTCTTCATTGTTCCAAGGAAATACAAATAACCACGTCTTGGCCTGCAACTTTTTTTTAAATAACCGCAAAACCACAGAGAAGAATGATGAAAAAAAAACGCTTTTTTCAGCGACGAATCGGGGACCTTCGTGGACATCTTCTTGGACTTCTTGTTGTTGTTACTCATCGACAGACTAATCTTCTTCTTCTTCCTCGTCGCCGTCTTCTCTTGACCGAAACCCTCGAAGCAGAGCTTCCTCGGAGTAGCGAAGCAGCCGAAATCGACGGGGAAGTGGGAGCGAGGGAGAAGGGCAGACCAGATCGAGCTCTACGAGTAGTCGAAGCCCATGGACGAGCTGTCCGGGAACTTGTGGAGGAGGTCCCGCGACACCGCTCCAAGTACTCCACCACCTTGTAGGCGTTGGGCAAGAGACCGAGCTCTTGCGACTCCCTTAAAGCTCGAACCCAGTAGCCGCAATCAGCGGGACTTTTATGAGCGAGACAAAGGGAGATGTCCAACAAGGTAACCATAGACTCCTGTTGAGGCGGCTGCTTCGCTGCCGGCGCCGTCGTCGGTTACCGACGTACACTGGCTGGGAGAGGAGGAGGCAAGGTCCGTGGAGGAGAAGAAATGGAGAGAGGAAGAGGAGAGGTTGGAACTGGAAGAAGATGAAGAGCGGGAGACGTGAGAGAAAATTTTTTGAAGAAAACTTGCAGTGACCGTACGTCTTTTCCCGAGGACGTCTGGGCCCGCATTAAATTTCCCTCTCTCCCGGATGAGAGAGAGAGCCGGCCACGTCCGAGCCACGTGGAGCCACGTGTTCTATTTTGATTGGGCAGAGACCATGCTGACCGGAGGTCCCGGCGCACCTAATATTTTCTCGGCAGGTCGCGGGAGAGAAAGAAGAGAAGAGGGAGAGAGAGAGAGAGAGAGAGAGAGAGAGAGAGAGAGAGAGTGTGGATCAACAGTAAAAAAAGAGCGTGTTCTATTTTGGCGACGACGATGACTCGCAATGTCGCGTCACTCGCGCAATGAGGGCACAAATGGCCCGGCGCGAGAGGAGAGAGGAGAGAGAGAGAGAGAGGAGGAAACTAAAAAATATGGGGCTGTTTCATGTGGTTAGTAATTACCCACGTTTATACTTTAATTAAATGGCGAAGAGCATCCCTCTCCTCAAGAACTGCTTTTCTGTCCCCCAGTAACCCAAAGTTGACTCGGCTAAAGTCCAGAGTCAAAGTCTCCGTTTCCCCATCTCAATTTCCCTATGAAGCCACCTCGCGTCCTTGTTCTTGCATCCGATCAAGGACATTCAAGATCTGAGCATGGACAACAGCAGCATCATGGCTAAGGACAGGCTCGGGTTCGCCGGGATCCTCAGGGAAGCGCTGAGCATTTCCACCGCCAGCCCCAGGTTCTTGGTCCTCGCCTTCCTCGCATCGTTCCCCCTGTTCTGCTCCTTGCTCTTGAACGAGTTCCTCCTCCAGCAGACGTTCCTCGACACTGCCCACTTTGCGTTTGATGAAACGTCTGAGTGTATCGCTAATGGTGATTTCACCTCGTGCACCATGGTGGAGCCCATAGACGTCCTCAAGAAATGGGTCGGAGAGGCCTCTCAGGGGCTGGCCTTGATGAGTGCCCTGTATTTGGTCGTTGTCAGCCCACTAGACCTCCTCAACACTATAGTGTTTGTTCAAAATGCATCTGCGATTTATGGAGGAGAGAATTTACCCAATCTGAGGGAATTTTTATCCCGACCCTTGAAAACGATTGACTTCAGGGGGCCTTTGGTCACTTTCATATATGCGCTTCTGCTCTCTTGCCTCACTATGCTCGGACTTCTGTCCTTGGCAACTAATATCTATGGGTTGTCTGGGATTTTCGGGCCACTTGAGTTCTCCAGGGTTTTCTCCAGCGTGCTCTTCGTGGCCTTGTTCACGAAGTATATGGAGTGGAGTGCTATATGGAACATGGGGATCGTGATCTCAGTATTGGAAGAGAAGCATGGTGACATTGCATTGGGAGTGGCAGCATATCTGAGCAGAGGGAGCAGAAGAAAGGGACTTGCCCTTATGCTCGTGTTCTTCATTTGGAGGCTTGCCCTGAGATTGTCTTGCCTCTATTTTGCGCAATACACTAATGCAAATGGATTTGTTGCGACGACTTTGCAAGTCTATCTAGTGTGTTTGGGGAATGTGATGAAGTGGTCAGCGTTCACGGTGTATTACTATGACTGCAAGAAACGGTTTCTCGAGAAGAAGATTGATGTTGAAGAAGGCAAAGCCGCTCCGCTTGTGAAAACATAAAGACTGTTGAGGGCAAAATGTAGTGTTCTGCACGCAGTGTTGTCTGTATGTAATGTAGCGTATGTACCATACCGTATCAGTTTGAATAAGGCATAATGTGTCTGTTTTGATACAAGGATATCTCGCGTATAGAGTCGGTTTGGCCCTCGGGGCGAGGGATTGATCCGATTCGGCCCCTTGGTGTAATCAATGTACGCCTATGCACAAATGTGCAAAGTGTTATCTCATTCACGACGATACGACAACAATAGGCTAGCAACACCCATCTACCTTGGAGTGTGCATTAATATGCTCCATTGAAAACTACTGATAAGCTGAGTATTAATATGCCCTCGTTGAGAACTCGCGACATACTGTGGAAAGAGAAAAGGGGGCTGTCGTTGAGTGCAATGAAAAAGCAGAGGGCGAACCAATGTGAAGTTCTTCACGATTGCTCACTGGAGTCTGGTGAGCATCTTGATCGCGGCAAAGGGTGTGTGTTCACAAGGTGGATGTGCCGGTATTCAGTCTAAGGGTGCGCTTGATAGAATTTCTGGACCGAAATTGCCTTTGGAAACATAAATAGATTTTTCAATTTCTATTCCAGAATGAGATTTTGAGAAAAAAATGCGTTTGATAAAGATAAATAATTTATATTTTAGACCCGACGGTGGGTAGCTGTGTTGGTTAAGAGATTATCCCTCATCGCCGAGATTTAGGGTTTGAAACTCGTGATCGCTAGCGACTTAAGTGATGGGCCATGGTGTTAGTCATGTGCTAATCTCTCCCGAGGTATAGGGGCTTGGCCCTTTAATGTCGTCTGGGCACTGAGGGACCTTGGTGGATTCTTCGGTCATAAAAAAAATAATTTCTATTCCAGATATAGAAATCCATTTAATAATAGTTTTTTTTGTTTATGTTTATGTTTCATTTTTCATTTTAGAGTTTGTAAGATGTTCATTTTTATAAATTTCAAATGCTTATTATTTAGTGAAAAAAATTTGACAAATTTTATCACATTTTCTATTGTTGTGTAATTTCAAATTTATTTTAAACGTGTTGATCTCCTCGTTGAAAGTGGTATTTGTACAAAAGGAATAAATTTCAATTTAAAATAACCCCACTAGGAAAAATAAAAATTATTTCTGTCAGATCCTCTATTGTCTAATCAGCGGTCAGAGATAAATGACAAACCTCTCACGCATAAGAAATCCGATCTCATCTAACAAAAGAAAGAGACCCAATGAGGTGACCATATAGCATTTGAGATAAGAAATCCAAAATACATTATAAAAGTCGAAATGGGGAGAGTAAAGATTGTGATAAAGTTGCATCAATTTTGTATATAATATGTAATTCGGTAAGATAAATAATTTTTGGATTTCTCATTCTGGAGCAAAAACCATAAATTTTCAGTTTCTGATTTTTTGCCTAAATCTATTTATAAAACAGAAGAAATCTATTCCAGAAATTTTAAAAAAAAAATTCTACCAAACGGATTTTTGTTTCATAATGAAATCTGAAACAGAAAAACTCATTTTGAAATAGAAATTATGAAAAATCGTGCGCACCCTAAGGCAATCCAGGTTCCAGCTTCGTTTTGGTAGGAATTTGGACCTTGGTACTTGGTACAATCAGCAGAGTTAAAACATTAACCTGAATTGCATGCGTGTCAAGGATCAAAAGTGTTTGAGACACGATGCACAAAAGAGATGGTCAAGATCATCGAACATGCCTTTGTACTTCGAGGGTTGCGTTTTGCCGTCTCGATCTACACTCATAACAAAAGCGGATAAGATAAAATATGAAATTAAGAATTTTTGCTATATTCTATATACTGTTTGGCATTAAAGATATTCCATTAAAAGATGATTCTCAAATTTTGATATTGATTTTCTACCAAATAATGGGCACGATAAAACATAAAATAAAATAGCTTTATTATTTCGATTCATCAAATAGTATATAGAATAGAGTGAAAAATCTCTTAATTTCATATTATTTAGTTTGATTTTATTCTAACAATGATCGAGACGTTCAAACCCAACCCTTGAAGTACCAAGGCATGTTCGACGAGATCACGGCATATGAAAAATGCAATGGAACACCACCCAGCCTGACATATTCTGCATTAGAAGAGAGGAACGCGAAGATGATCTTTCTGGGTTTTCGCTGGTTGAATATCCTGAAGTCTGGTGGAACTTTTCGGATTTCCTCGGCTGTTCTTCCAGGAAATCTCCTGGTAATTAGCGACCTATCTAATGCATTTCAACTCAGTCTTGTTACTGGGAAGGGCACGTCATATCCTAAGCAATGTAACAATACCAAATAAAAAATAAAAAATCATCACAGGAATTGGAAGTGCCAGCGGCCCACAAGAACCCACGCCACCTGCGGAAAAGTTGGATATTATTAGGCTCCGGAGTTTTCTGGTGTTTAGTTTGCTTAAATAAAATTGTCAACAGGAAACCTATATTTAAATTCAAAGTAATAATTTTCTCTTTGAAAAACAGGAAATATTTTATGATATACAATTAGGTATCGATGCTTAGACTCGAAATTCTATGATTCGACATGAAAATCACAATGATTATCTCCGGCGGGTAGGACCAGGTTCTTCAGTGCCTAGGCACGAGTGCATGGAGACCGAGCTTGGACTTCTGGTGCCTGAGGCCTACAGCCCTAGTGTCCATGCCCGATTTCCCGACATTGAAGCCCAAGTCCATAAAGATTGTGCTCAGGTTGAGCTGTGGTCTCGGTGGTTTAAAAAAGACTGTACACAGACTCTTGGCGCTTAGGCTCGGGTCCTTATTTAGTAAAATGTTCGTTCTTATAAAAAAATTTTAAAAAAACTAATATATTATTTATTCTTTTCTTTTTTTTTCCTTTATCTTTCTTCCTCAGTCGGGTGAGCTTGAGCTTTGCTAGACCTCACTCGAATCTCTACCGTCGTTGAGCCTCATCAGCTTTGAATGAGCTTATCCCTCGCCTATGGCTGGCTGCTGGTCATTGCCATGGCCAACGAGGAAGAAGGAAAAAGAAAAGAAAGTAAAATTTTAAAATTTTTTGATAATTTTCTTCAGAAAAATCAAATTAGATTTTCCTTATCATACAACAACAAAAAAATTAGTTCATTTTTAGGTTTTAGCCAAATGCTAAAGAAAATTGTAATTTTCCTTAAAGATGTCTTTTTAGAAAAATATTATCCAAAAATGTCATATCTTTTGCAAAACAAAGGAAACCTAAAAAAATACCATAATATGTTCTAAGTGAACCAATACAGATGAGACTAAGCTATGTCTTTTGCAAAGTTAGCAGGAAAAAAATAAAATAAAAAAACTTTATACTAATGAAACAAGACAGAAAGCAATCTCTGTACTCAATTTTCTTCCTTATTCACTATGGACAACTTGGAAATGCACAAGCGGACAGCACCTCCCACCATCAACCGATGATTATTGTCGACCCGTTCTCAATTCAGCATAACAGAACCGCCGAATCAGCAGCAACAGAAATCGTAACCAGGTCACAGCGTCATCGACAATGTTCAAGTACTGATATCGTTTGTTTATAGGGGTTCATCTGCTTTTCATATGCACCTATTACCTAAGTATTTGGTTGGACGTTCTGACATGACTTTAGAGTCTGGTTCTGACGACAGGCCGTGAAGTATATATCTTCCATGCTATTCTTCTTCTTTTTTCCCAAAAGATTTTGCGTTAGACATTGTAACCCTGGATCTTTCGGGTGTGTGAATAGGAGAGCTACGCAAATAACCCTGGATCTTTCGGGTGTGTGAAAAGGAGAGCTACGCAAATGGAGAAAGAGAATCAGAGGGATAGGTTTTTTTTTCTTTACTGAAAGGATTGTATGACGTTACCCTGCATGTGGAATTTCCAATTTGGATCAAATTCCTAGCTCATCCGGTCTCATCTCGTTTTGGACAGAAACCGAAAGATCGTCCTCTTTTATTAAAGGAGCTCGAGTTACCATTCCGACCTGCCAGCGACGATAGGCGGTGGACACGAGAGCTGCGCAAATGCAGCAAGAGAATTGCAGGGTTGGTAGGTTTTCTTTTTCAGTAAGGAACTCGGAGCATTTTGATCTTACCCCTCCAAATGGAAAACTTTCGAACTGGATTTTATTCAATTTAATCCTTGCTTGGATAGCATTGCAAAGCTTTTTGTCTGTCTTCTTTTTTAGTAATTTAGGTGATAAAACTTATCCAATCCAACGTCAGATCAATAGGAGATTTACGGTCGTAAGTAGAGGAGGTTGTGAGTATAAATAGGGGTCCACCCCCTCACTCCTAGAACTCATCTTCGACAGGCAACGTCTGATCCAGGAGGAGGAACTCTTACGGGTAAGACCATGCATTTTACATACGTGCGAATGTGTCTCCTTTCTCTTTTTCTTTTTGCCGGTAGAGATTTTTTCAGTGCTTATCAATGGGACGTTACACTGCATATGCGATCGACATGTCAACCCCCTTTGCGAGTTGAGAGCAAGGAAAGTGAACGAAAATGTTTCCTATGTCCATGCACGAACAGACTCGACAAGATCAGCATGTACCTACGAGATCCCGGTATTATCTGAACAGTCTCTTACTTCCGCTATTGACAGGAGACGGGAGATATACTGAAGCAAGCAAGAATAGCAGTGTTGGCTCTGCGCAAATGGCCGCCAGGAAGCTTCTTTCTCTCTCTCGAATCTCGTCTGCTTATCTGCGTCAGATCGGTAGCACCTCACTCTCACTTAATCTCTCTTTCTTCTCTCTGTTTTGCGTTGGTGAAGTCTTCGTCCGAATGATCCTCTGTTCCAAAGGGGTTTTAGCGAATGGCCACCGAAGCGCATCCCTAACGTGAGCTGTGACGTGAGCAAGTGTTGCTTGTGCAAGTTTCAGGCCGAAGCTGTGGCTGGGCAAGAGGCATTGGCACGTATAGCAGTTCTTCTGTGGTTGACGAACCGATCGCTCCATCTGTGAAGATAACGGACACTCAGCTTCTCATAAATGGGAAATTTGTAGATGCTGCGTCAGGTTAGTCAGGCCTTTTTCATCCATATGCAGTACCGTCGTCTCTTGTGATGCCTCTCAATTGCATCAGTTCTCGTGGAATTGTTCTCATTTGTTGCCAAAATTGCACCCAGGAAAAACTTTCCCCACACTCGATCCTAGGACAGGAGACGTGATCAGCCATGTTGCAGAAGGCGACGCAGAGGACGTTAATCGTGCTGTTGCTGCTGCTCGTAAGGCATTTGATGAGGGACCATGGCCAAGGATGACTGCCTATGTAAATATCTCTTTCTCTCTAGGAGTGACGGCTTTTTAGTCTCCACAATGCGTGTGATTAAGCATGTTCTGTATGGGATTCAATTAGAATATTTCAGGTTACGTTGGTGATGCTGTGTGATTTATTGTTTGAAAATTGAATTGACTTGGAACTCCACTCCTGCAATGTGACTCAGGACAGGTCACGCATACTGTTTCGATTTGCGGATTTACTTGAGAAGCATAAGGATGATCTCGCAGCGATTGAGACTTGGGATAATGGGAAGCCCTACAAACAGGCCGCAGAAAATGAAGTTCCCATGTTCATAAGATTGATGCGCTATTATGCTGGTAAATTAAACGAAATCAGTTCTATTTGTCTCCTATCAGGACTCCTCTTTTATCCAGCAGCCAACTTACATTACTATATACCGCCAAATTTTGTAGGTTGGGCAGATAAAATCCAGGGTCTCACAGTCCCAGTAGATGGGGAGTATCATGTCCATACCCTGCATGAACCTATCGGAGTGGCAGGGCAGATCATCCCATGGAACTTTCCGCTGCTAATGTTTGGTTGGAAGATTGGGCCTGCATTGGCATGTGGCAACACAGTAGTACTAAAGACTGCTGAGCTGACACCGCTTTCTGCTCTGTATGCAGCAAGGTTACTCCATGAGGTCAGTCTTTCTGTCGATTTCAATTGACTCTCACCCTTGTCTGACAATCAAGGCAGGAATTAGGTTGGCCCGAAAAATCATATTAAGATACTTTATATTGGATTCAGCATACCTGTATGAGGAAAATATTCGTCCGTTCTGGGTCGTACCCGTCTGCAACAGAAACTAATGGAGGATCCTTCCTAAGACAATAAGCAGACACTTTCTGAAAATCGGATCCTACTTCCTAGTACTGACTAGGACTATCTTGTGAAGTTTCTTGATGTGACTGAAGAAAGAGATAAGTTGATGCACCTTTTCATTAACCGATGCAATGATTTTCCATGTCCAATAACAATGTCTAACAGGCTGGACTTCCTCCGGGTGTCTTGAACATAATCTCCGGTTTCGGTCCCACTGCTGGGAGTGCTCTTTGTAGTCATATGGATGTGGACAAGGTACTTTTGTCTTCTCATATCCTAGTTATGATATAAATTAGCTGCTTAGGATGTGTTTACCTTTATATATGTAATTTTTTTTGCTGTACTCTTACAAGGGAAGTTGGTTTTGAATGAGAGATTGTACTACCCTGTGTGCATATGTCGAAATTAAAAAGCACCTCAAAAAAGGTCAATTGCCTCCAAATCCACTATGTTGGCATTTCGCTTTTTCAAGTGCAACCTCTCTCAGACAGTTGATGAAGATATATAAACTTAAGACTGGAAGCTAAAGCCAACGATGTGCTACACTTGCAGCTTGCATTCACCGGATCAACGGCAACTGGCAAAACTGTACTTGATCTGGCTGCAAAAAGCAATCTAAAACCTGTGACTTTAGAACTAGGAGGAAAATCCCCTTTCATCATCTGCAAGGACGCTGATATTGATAAGGCTGTGGAGGTGGCGCATTTTGCCCTCTTCTTCAACCAGGTCCATGCTCTGATTACTTGTGTTTGTAAAAATGTATTCAAGTAAGTTGGCTTTCTGTGCTATCATGTTCTGTGCAAAATGAATGCAGCTTCTGTCTGCAGGGTCAATGCTGTAATGCCGGTTCTCGCACTTTTGTGCATGAGAGCGTGTATGATGAATTTGTGGAGAAAGCAAAGGCACGGGCTATGAAACGCATCGTTGGAGATCCTTTCAGGCCAGGAGTGGAGCAGGGTCCTCAGGTGAGTCTTCTTCTTGCAGCTCCCTCTACTTTTTGATCTCCGTTCTGTGATGGATTGACAGCACTTTTTCCGTGTTTTCCATATAATACCGTCACTCAGTGGGCGTTACGGATAGCTGTTAAAGCTCTGACCTTTTTGTATTACTTTCCGCTTCTGTGTTTTTCGTGGATTAGCATTAATGTACTTTACTTATTATGGAAGAAACTGTTAGTCGGTACTTATTTCAATATGTATAAAATGATTGGATTCTCAGATTGACACCAAGCAATTCGAGAAGATTCGCACATACATCAAGTCTGGTATCGAAAGTGGAGCCACTCTTGAATGCGGAGGTGAACGACATGGCTCCAAAGGATATTTCATTCAACCCACAGTTTTTTCAAATGTGCAGGTAATATTGCTGTTGCCCCTTAAATAGCTTAGTCAAACTTGAATGTTACTCTCTTTGCAGAAATTGTGTCATGCTGTCAGTGAAACCATATAAATTTCCACCTTATCTTTCTGAAATCAGGATGACATGCTGATAGCAAAGGATGAAATCTTTGGCCCAGTGCAGACCATCTTAAAATTCAAGTATGCTCTACCACACATTTACTTCATCACATAAGCATAACTTTTTGGCTTGGAGGCTAACTTTTCCTTGCTAAAAAGGGATCTTGATGAGGTGATCAGAAGGTCAAATAAATCTCATTATGGACTCGCCGCCGGAGTTTTCACTCAGAATTTGGACACCGCCAATACTTTAGCCCGTGCATTGCAGGCTGGTTCAGTGTGGATTAACTGCTACCATGTTTTTGATGCTGCAATTCCTTTCGGAGGTTACAAGATGAGTGGAATTGGGAGAGAAAAGGGAGTATACAGTCTTAGTAACTACTTGCAAGTTAAGGCTGTTGTAAATCCATTGAAGAACCCAGCATGGTTATAAATAGCTGTCTCAACAAAATCCAGGGTTAAGCCTCATAGAGAGAGAGAGAGAGACAGAGACAGAGACAGAGACAGAGACAGAGACAGAGAGAAATTCTCGTGCACTATCTTTGACTGTTGATCGAGAACAGCAGTAGACAAAAATCTCGATGTGGCTTTTTGGGCATGTTTTATGGAGGAAATATCTTTAATTGAGTATTGTAGAAGGAAGTGATTTCTCAAATTGGTACGCCAGGTCATTGTTTTTCTGTTTTCGTCTCATTTGGTTGATTCACCTAGACACGTATTTTTGTTCCTTGTGAGAATGTGGCTGGACTAAGCCAGGTTTCTTGCCATCAGTTCCCTAATTGAATCATCAGCTTGCGGGTCTGCCCTGTGCGGGGGATAACTCGTTTCTTGACTGGTAGACACATAGCTGATGAGTCCAGAAAATCCCTGAAAGATGAGACGATTCCTCAGGCATTCATGAGAAATTAACCTTTTTGTCTAGATATGGTCGCGATTTAGTGAAGCACTGGAGGAGCAAAAATCTAATGAGCAAGAAAGTAAGCATTGTATAAAAGACAGCAAGTTTGTCAAATACAATTTTGTTATAAGTGTAGGAAAAAGGAAGGAAGGTAAGACTCTTGCTGACGCTAGTTTCAGTGACTTAAGACTTGAGATAAAAAATCGTAACATGTACCCTGATGATAAAAATCTATACAACGATGTATATATCTCGGTCAAATGGAAGAAGGGTGACCCATATTAAAATTACTTAACAAAAACATTATCTGCTAATCTTTCAAAGAACAGTCAAAACATGCAAGGACTTCTCCTTCATTCTGTTGAACTTGAAAGCCTTTCAGGGGTCAGTTCAGGGGAAGAGGCTTTTGCTTTTGTTGATATTTCTAGGGCTTCCACCAACTTCACGGTAACTTGCTCCATGGATGGCCTTTGTTGCTTCAGTCCAGTGCACGAAAGTGCAAGCTGAAGTGTAATATTAAATGCTTCTGCAGAGTATTCACCCTCGAACTTGGGGTCTGCAAAGTCTGTGATGCTGCCACCTCTAATGAGTGCTTTTGCCTGCAGAGCAGAGGCATCAAACAATTACTCAGCATGAATCTAGCCAAACTCAACTCATCATGTAATGAAGGCACAAAGGCAACAACTCACCATTTTATCCAACGGCATTGGTCTTTTCTGGTTCAAGTTGATAACTTTCTTCCCCGAGAGGATTTGCAGCAACACAATCCCAAAGCTGTATACATCACCGGAGGAATTCACCTGGCGGTTGTTTTGGTATTCGGGATCAAGGTAGCCAAAGGTCCCCCTCACCTCTGAGCTGACATAAGCTTCACCTAGATCAATGACCTTAGATAGTCCGAAATCTGAAAGTTTGGCTTCAAAATTTGGTCCTAGGAGAATGTTCGTCGGCTGCAAGAGAGGTGATTGAGCTCTGATGATTGAAGCAAGATGCCCTGAATTTTAATGTTGGATCCACGTAGGAATTTAAACAAACTTGTACTGCTAGAGTCCTAGCTCTAGGATTTCATATTATAAGATGTCCATTCAGGCCTATAGGCCTAGAAGACTTGCAGGGTGAGACTTGGCTGCTCATAAGAAGAGAAATGGGATGTCCATAAGAAGAAAAAGAGTTAGGTATAACTCTGATTGGGCTAGACAATTTGAAACTTTGCTAATGTTTCAGTTCAAGATGCTGGAAAAGATTAGAGGAGTCTCCATGTCCTCGTAGATTTTATAGGAAAGAGAAGTGAATTTTGCATCTTACCTTGACATCACGGTGGACAATGCATCCTTCTGGATATGTGTGGAGAAAGAAGAGACCTCTTGCGCTATCAATGGCAATTTCAAGCCTCTGGATCCAGGAGAGAACCCTGTCCTTTCCTGTTGTGCATGCTCTTGGTGATCAGCTTTTTAGAGTTTGAGGATACAGTGGAAAATGGATCAGAATTTAGGATCAAAGTGGTGGCACATTTACCAAAAAGCCACTGGGAAAGGTTTCCATTTGGACAGAGCTCATAAACAAGAAAACATTCATCTTCATTCACACAGCAGCCCAGCAGCAAAACCAGATTCGGATGCCGAACATGCGATAAGCTTGTGACCTCTCTCACAACAGTTTCCACATTCACATCGCTGATGATATGCTTTATAGCAACATGCTGGTTGTTTGGCATTATGCCCTTGTACACCCTTCCTGGCAGTTTCATATCACAACCAGCATCGTGAGATTATATATGAGACAAAGGAATTATTAGACCCAACTGTCCATCTGAAAATGACATAGAAGAAAAATTATATCGCTATAGCAAAAAATTTTAGTCTCTGCAGTTGCCTGTTCACTAGCACGGTGATGTTGACTGCCAGGTACTGCTGTTGTATAAAAATGCTCACCAGCAATTCCTTGACCTATGAAATTGGACTCGTGGAGGTTGTTTGTGGCTGTGTATACTTCTTTGATTGGAACCTTCGGACAACTAGGTCCCTTGAGAAGCACATCCTTAAATGCTGTCAACAAGAAGGCAGCCGTGAATAAATAGCTCGAAAAAGCTTTAACTAGGAGTCTAATGTAGGTACTGGAAACCTCCTCATATACCAGCTCTTTTTGGCTCTGAATTTGATTTACGGCATAGTTTTGACCAAATGATGATGGAAATGATAAAAGCAACCACAGCCCCGACGAGGACACCAATTAGAACCCATATACCTGCTTAATGTGCAAACCTTGAGGAACAATATATTCACATGGAACTATTCCAACACGCGTCTATAAAAATTGAATTGCCATGCGAGACACAGAAAGTTACCTATTCTAAGTTTAGGCTTTGCCTTTTGCTGCTCTTGTATTTGATTTTCTGCTCAGGAGAAAGATGGTTTAGGGAATAACTTTTCTGCTTCGAGGCGAAAATAACTATCTGATCAATTTAAACTATTCTAAGCACCAATTGCATAAACCACGTTACATACCACTGCTGCTATTTTGCTCACCCAGGCATCTGTAAATTCTTTGGACATAACTGGAATCTTCAATTCTCGTGCTCGTTAACGATACAAGAATGGCAAACCGACAAATGTCTGTATTGTTTGCCAACAATTCCTTCTTGGTGGCTGCAGGGTGCATCGATCTCATCTCTTTCCAGGCCTTTGTGCAGGAAGCACATGTGCGGTCCTGTTCTCCATCAAAACTCACAAAGTTACAGTCTTCACTCAACCTCTTCAAGTTCTCTCCCATCGTACTGATAACATCAGTAACTTTAAAGTCCGAACAGCTGCCACCCCCGTGCGTCAGCTTCTCAATCCCGCATCCAAAAGCTTCTCCCTCGAATCTCTCCATCAAAATCAAACAATCATTTTGCTCAGCAGAATTTAAGTATATCTGTCTGGTCCGGTTAGCTCGGAGCCCCAGTGCATAAAGATACCTATCAAATGCTGCTCCACAGCAGTTCTTTTCCAAGAAGCCTCCCCAGTTCCCCAGTTCGCAGCTTGGATAATTTGATGTCGGACTAGAAGTGAGATCGAGAACACATTGTGCCTCCGGAGACTGAGGAGCTACAAATTCTACAGTACTTATCAAGATGAATAAAGCAATCATATAGAGTGGATTCCGAGACTCGGTCTCACGCCTTAACATGAAGCATACGATCAGATCATCCATAACTTCAACACAGAAGAAACCAAACAAACATATTGATCAACATAAACAATAAACCATGGTTAAGTGGCCAAACTTGACAGGGCTTAGGAATTGTTGGAGAGTAGACTTGATCTGGAGAAAAATCTCCAACATTCAAGTGGAGAGTGATCGATCAAAATGAATGTGGACTTCATATCTTTTGAATAGCAAAGCAAAGAGTTACTCAGAGGAGATTGAAAATCTGGTACAATTAGATTCAGCAGGTTGCCATGAGAGAAATATATAGCAGTTCAAACAAATGGTACATCACGTAAGGGTACACAGATATAGACAGAGTGGCTAAAATATTGTTGCATTGGAAATTCCTGCTAAACATTACACAGTTGAAAGAATTTTTTTGGTACATGTTTTCTGCAAAAACAGAAGATCGTGTTCTCTTTGGCATTTATTGCTTGGTTATAGTTCTTGGCCTACACGAAGTAGGTGATTTTGGAAGGATTGTCCGTCTTTATGCATGAATAATGCCAAAATGCAGGGCATTCATTTTGGATGGAAGAAACCAAGCGCTTGCCGGCCAATGTTACTAAAATAAAGGTAACAATGTCTGTTACACTGTTATTCTCCCTGAAAACAAATGATTGTGACGTCTCTAATTAGCAAATCTCGTCCCATGGTTTTTCTCATATGGCTAGAGATTCTGCAAAAGCACATGCTAAGTTTCACACATCAGGTCATACCACGAGGGTTAAGAGAAAAGCTGTGATTAAGCAATGTGCCTACTGCTAACAATTGATTGTCAGCCAATTATGGGACGTTTGATCTGTGGCATTAAGCATGTAATCTTATGTGACCCACAACGAAAAACTTAACTTGTCCACGTAATTACTCTGTCTTGGACAACTTCTATTCCTATGTTTATACCTTAATGAACTGTCGTTCAGCTGCATTCTTCCTTTGAGTTTACCCACAATAGTATTTAACTCAGTAAATGACTTTTAACCTTATTTGGCAACAAGAAACCTAAATATTCCGCAGCATATCCAAGCTTAAGACAGTAAATGCCAATAATTCAGCTAAGGCTGTCAAAGAGAGAATTTTACCCTTTCCAATATTACCGTCATTTGTTAAGATTCCCTTCTGCAGCAACCTTTCGGATTGTTCTAAGCATTTTTCGCTATCAATTGCAGGATCAGCTTTCATCATCTACGAACCAGAAGCTCCACCTCGAAAGGGAGACTTCAAGGAAAAGAAACTACAGTCATTATAAGTTGCTTTAAGCGTCACAAACGAGAGAAGTTGTTAGACACACAGAGAATCATGACA
Organism: Melaleuca alternifolia; assembly: GCA_019926035.1. Taxonomy (NCBI): domain Eukaryota; kingdom Viridiplantae; phylum Streptophyta; class Magnoliopsida; order Myrtales; family Myrtaceae; genus Melaleuca; species Melaleuca alternifolia. The sequence goes on along the minus strand of JAGKPW010002416.1, from coordinate 225,478 downwards.
CTTATCACCCTATAGATTCCCATGTAGGATTGGAACAGCGAATGAAGCACGACTCTTGACAGGAAATGAACTGTTGCCAATCTTCTAACTCGAGAAAGCTTACAAGAAGATGATGCCTTAACCCCGGCACAGAACTTTTCTCTCCAGGATCCTTGATTTGAGGTATGGTAATTCGTCAACATATATAATACACCTAGGTGGCATTGAAAACCCAAGAAAACAGACATATTGTGCTGAACATGGCGTGCTACTGCGACAGTAGAACATCGGTTTATCGTCGACAAGTTACCGGAAGATACAGCAAGGAATGAGCATAATGTTCATTCCAGGCAGTTATATGAAGGCTTCTCTACGTAGCTTCCTATTGAAACTTTGTCTGGTGGCATTCAGTTTCAGGATCGCCCCTGCTTTTCTGGGAAACTGTCGAGGTCACACGCGAAAGGGGCAGAACATCAACGTCAGAAGTCAGTTTGACCAAACAAAAAAAAAATCAACGTCGGATATTTCAACATCTGATTACCTCAGCATGTGGTCTAGACAATAGCGAGATGGCTCAGTAGATATTACTAATTATAGGATTTATTCGAAATTAGTTGCTTTTCATTTTGGAAAAACTACTAATCTTGTGGGAATGAGGATATAAATTACAGTTTCTTATTTTACTTTTTGGAAACTTATTATTCATATAGCTGAGTTACCCATAAAAGATAAATTCTAACCGTTTGTCCGTGAAGTCATCATTTCACTTACCATTCATTAGAGATATCACTAATCACCGATAATTCAACTATTGAAAAGTATCTTATCTAATATGTTTATATGCATGCTTCTAGGGTCTCGAAGGCAAAAAAAGAGGGACTGCACTCGTTTTTAGCCGTAATTTACTTGGATTTTATCATCATTTATATGAAATCGTCGTAAGTTTGATTTTATTTATATATAGTAATTTAATTTGATTGGTCAGTGTGCATCTATAGTCCTCATAATTTGTCTGAACTTATGGCTAGTAATTTAGCTTTATGAGCGGTGATTAGACCATACAGTTCGTAATCCGGACATGTTTATAAACTTGGTGATTAACATCGATCATCGTCAACCACTTCCGTGCATGTTTGATGCTACCACTTGCGCTGCATGGTTAATAGTATTTATTTTGACATGGCTGGGAAATTCTAGTCGGCGCACCAGCAATGTTATAAAATTAACAGTATGAATAAAGTTCAGATGCCGACATATATAACTTAAATGTAGTTCTTTCTTGTTGCTAACTACAAATGCGGTGGATGAGAATTCAATAATTTCATTAAATTTAGTAGATGAGAATTCTAATTAATCCGGTAGATGCTTTCAAAGAATATTTTGCATTTACCATGTACCTAATATGTAAATCTTATAGGTATTTCTTTCTTGTTTCTAATTATAAATGCAGGAAACTTTGTCCGATTTTGGAAAACACCCGACTAGTCTAGCTAGTTTAAATACGAGCCTACCGATTAAGAAGATAAAATTCCTTCATCAAATGATTTTGTAAAGGGGGCAAATTACGATCATTTAAGGATTTTTACAGACGATAAGATAGTGAATTTATCCTTTAAGGACTACTTAATCTCCAATAAGGTAAGGTCCTTAAATCTTTTCAATCATTGGGGTAAGTCAATGATATCAGAAAAGTTAATGTTGCACGAGCGACTTCTAAGATTGGATTTGAGAATTACGACCGTTTAATCTCTCCAATATTCAAAGGCGTATGAAACCATTTGCGTGTAAAACTTATTTGTTTTTTACACTGGCGTTGTATGCCATGAATACTGGTGATACGAATTACTATATGTAAAGGACGATTACAAACTTACCATTTATAAAGATTTTCAAGAAATTACAAAGATTGAGGCCGATCCATAGATATGAATACCATCACTTGCGACGATTTGAACTTTTCTCGATTATGTCATTCAGATGGTTTTATTGCTGTTCTTAGATTCGTCGCCTCAGCCTGCGTGGTCCTCCCTCCCCTTGGAAATCTCCGCCACCATTGTCTCCAACGCCGTCCACGAAGAACCGCCCTCCTCCTGCGCCTTCCTCGCCATCTCCGCCACCTCCTTCACCTTCTTCCTCGCTTCCTCTCCCCTCTCTCCCTCCATCAACTCCCTCACGGCCTTCGCCAACCCTTCCCCCCTCCCGAAACCTCTCACCGTCCCATCCGCTGCCTCCACCCTCAGCCCCACTCCCATCTCCTCCACAACCATCGTCGCATTCAGCGGCTGCTCCGCGATCATAGGCCACGCCAGGATCGGCACCCCAGCGCACATGCTCTCCAGCACCGAGTTCCACCCGCAGTGGCTCAGGAACCCGTGGACGCTCTCGTGCATGAGGATGTCCCGCTGGTCGACCCACTCTCTCACAACCGTCCCTCTCCCTCTAACCCGCTCTTCGAACTCGCCATCGACATCGACGATGATCTCCGACTCTCTCCTCTTGACTACCCACAAGAAGCTCGCGCCGGAGCTCTCCAATCCGAGCGCGATCTCTCTCAGCTGTGCCGCTGGGATCTCTGCCTGTGACCCGAACGCCACGTATAGGACGCGTTGGCCCCCAGCTCGCTTCCTGTCCAGCCACCCCGCCCACGTGGCCCGCAGGTGAGGGTCACACGCCACTGGCCGCTCGAGCGGGAACAGCGGCCCGACGCACCAAGCCCTCGGCTCGCACTCGCGGTTCCAATACTCGAGGAAGACCGGCTCGAGCTCTTGGAAGCTGTTGACGACTAGGCCATTGCTCTTCCTTGTGGCTACCATGGCCTTCATGGTGAACTCCATCTGGGGGTTCTCCTCCGTCAGCGGCTGGGAGAAGTAGCGCTCGAAGTGGTTCTTGGTGAGCTTGATCCACGGGAAAGCATTCACGGTGAAGGGCTCGTCCTCCGCCACGGGCCCGCGGAGATGGTTCTCGACGACGACGGCACGGGAGACTGCCATGGCATAGTTGTTCATGCCATAGAAGACCAGGCGAGGGATGCCGAACTTGGAGGCCGACTCTAGGGTCCACCACAGGAACCCGTCCGACACCATGAAGGTAGGCCGCAGGTGCAGCCTCTGGAGCTCGGCCTCAAGGCTTGGCTGCATGAGCACTGTGGCGTTGGCGAAGGCATAAAAGAGGGACATGGAAGGGAGCGCGTCGGTGCTCTCGACCCCGGAGGGGAGGCCCGGGATATCACCCGGGAAGGGGAGGGAGACGGCAGAGGCGGGGGTGCCAGCGAGGTGGCGGGAGACGAAGGGGAGGTTGGAGGGGGTAGTGAAGATGGTGACGGCGGCAGCGAGTCGACGGAGGAGGAGGAGTCGGGCAAGGTGGAGGATGGGGATGGTATGGCCTTTGGACATGAAGGGGAAGAGGACGACGTGTACGGGAGCATCGGAAGATCGGGAACCCATCTTTGGTGCGTGGGGAAAGGTGCATGTGCTAGTTCATTATATAGAGCTTACTTGATTGTCTTGTGAAGTTAGGCCAGTCAATCTACACAACGCAGTACTTCCTTCTTTCATTCTGTAATTTGGTTGCGCATCCCTTTGCCAAATAGGTAAATCAAGGCTAATGGATGCGCACCTCTCGATTAAACGTTTAATAGACCTCGAATTAGGCGGGTTCGTTGCAAGATCGGCACAAGAATCCATCCTTTGGGGCGATACATGAATTGTAATCGTCTCACCCCTTTCTCTTACAATTAAGGTCACTTGTATAACCACCAAGAATTCGATAACGAAATTGGGAGACAAAAAAAAAACGTTCAGAATGGTTAACTAATCCACAACCTAATTGTGTTTGCTAATTCATTGCGAGCAAAACTCAATAATGTAATAATCATTATGGGCATGAATTATTCGATAGATGCAGTAGGACACTCAATATAGATTCCTACAACGTTGTTTCCATATCAAAGTTTCTTCTCACAAAAAGTTGGAAGTCCTGGTCTTTGCCTTCTTCTACGAAGTCACTTTTTCTAGCTCGCTGATCACACTCATGCTGCCCATTTTTTTAATTCCTCTACTGTCTACTGTCACATAAACACAAACAACTTTCCACACAACATGCAATTACAAGATCAAGACAAGCCTGTTTGCGGTTGGCGCTGTGGGGTTTAGCCTCGTGCTTGCCGTTATCTTCGAGAGCCCTTTCTCCCTCTCTCTCGATCTGTAACCCTCCGGGGCTCGATATGTGGCTTAAAAGAATTTTGAAACGCGGCACCTGTTGCATCATTTGCTACTCATGGCCAAAGCTCTCTACACCAGACATCACCTTTTCACATTAAACACATATTGTGCCATCTTTCATCCTTTTCTGCGGAGCGAGTTTTGTCTTTCTGCGCTGCAACTCAAAATCTCGCATATGATATGCGCGCTTTTGTCCTTTTCTAGTCGGCTCTTGTTGTAGTTCGAACCATAAAATGTAAAACGATAATTAGAGGAACAAAGGTAGACAGCACATCCAGTGCGTACACGCGGGTCATCATGTTAGACAGTGCGTTACGTTTCGTGGGACTCCCAATAGTTTATGAGGAAGAGAGGGTCATTAGGATTAGGTCAATTCATAGAGCGAGAAGTTTGGTTCGTCATGATGCTGATAGAACAGACGAGTCGGTGCAAATCTCAGGTGCAGTGTACTCGTAAGAACTCCCCCGGTCGAGTCAGTTCCGTTGCTCTGAGGTGCAACGCGAGTTGTGGGATTCGAACTCAGACCGCGCAGTTGGGATCGTACTAGCACTACGCCGGAGGCACGATGGCTGCTTCTGGAGAGCAAGAACATGATCCGGGTGACACGGAACTGTGTGATCGCAATTTAGGGAAGGGACAGCCACACACGACGAACTGCACTACGTTGGGGGGGCATTGGGTTTGTGAAAATGCTCGGCACATATGCTTCCAAAGGTTTATTTCGGTATCCATCGCCGGAAAACCTAATGCAAAGTGATACCCCACCCCACATGCCATGCATGCGGACAGAGGATCTCCTCTCATCGATTACGTTCTTCCATCGTGTGGGTGTAATTTTCTCGTACTTTTAATTGGCTCAATGTTCGATTTTGAAACGTGATCAGCATGAAATTATTGAATTGCTAAATATTGTTGAAGGAAAATCATAGATTTTGGGGGAGATATTTATTGAGCCGAACAGGCCCCAACATTCGTTCATATGGTATCTACATTACTCTGAGTAAATAGAATATAATGTCATGATCCGATGAGAAATAATGAAGATGGAAATATGTTTTGAGAATGAACTTAATCGTCAAACTAAGTCCCAGTCATTCTTAAAGCATTACTACAAAGGAAAAAGGCAAGATTCCACAGGGGCTCCCCTCATTATGTAATAGATGTATGCAGACCGTGACATCCGGTCATTAAATAGGACAAGATCTAGATGCGTTTATGTATGATTCGGAAATTACGATCAGTGAGAAGTAAATTTTACGCTCACGATTTAAATGATAATGTCTGTTAGGGTAAAATGCCAAAATCACAAAGAATCGACATCTTATGAGCAGTGAGAACAGCTCAAATTGGTTCTATCATCATGTGCAACCCAACGATTTACCTGAAATGGAACTTTCACGCATTAGGTACGGGTATTGTTTGAAGATCTTCAGTCTCTTCTCTCACATCAACAACTTGATCTCCTCTCTCTTGTGATTCACTCCTGCTAATGTCACTCGAGTTCATCTGACTATCTGTGATTCCCGGGGTAACATCCTCCTCGAAACGACTACTGTCGGTAGGCCCGCACCCACTACTACTTCCCTCACTTAGCGATCGGCCGGAATCGGCACGGCCCCGGCAAGTCGGGCAACTGGCCGTCTTCAAGAGCCAAGCATCTACACACTCCGCATGGAAGCTGTGCCTGCAGATCGGCAATAGCCGGCACTTGTCGCCAATCTTGAACTCCTCCAAGCAAACCACACAGCTCACAGGACTAGTAGCAATGGTCATGGTAACTGACCCCTTGCGGTCTCGATCATCATGCTTGGCCTCGAAGTCGAAGCAGGGAAGCTTCTCAACATCGTCGACGGACATGCTCGTGTTCCCGGCGCTGGCTCGATCAGTAAGACCGCCGTTGGTGGCCTGACTGGCGCGGTGGAGCCCGCTCGCTCTGAAGCCCCACTCGACTATGCACACATGGAACAAGACCAGGATCACGACACCCACGAACAGGAGGATTATTAGCACGATGACCGCCATTTCAGAGCAATCTCGTTCATGGAATCCGCAGGATTCGAGCAATGACAGATGTGGTGAATAGAGAGGATGGGAGAGTGGGATCATGTATCATCAGAGTGGTTCTTCGTTGTACCAGTGACAAAAGCGAATGACAAAGGAGCTAGCTAACCAGTAACCAACCGTTTGACATATTAAGGAACGGGATGAATTTAATAATGGTTTATGGTATGGTGGAGTTGGTGACGAATTACATAATCTCTATGCAGGAAATTAAAAGAAAGAGCATCTATTATTTTGAGAGATTATTACACGATTACATAATGTGTAATAAATCGAATCTGGACCATTGAAAATATGTGGGTCCTACTAGATTTAACGGTCCAAATTCATTTTGCCACGTGAACAAATTTTGGTTTTCTGGTGCTTTGTTTTTCTTTTTTCTTTTTCTTTGAAGGCAAAAGAGAGAGATTAAGAGAAAAATGACACGAGAGATGAGAAAAATATCAATGCTGTCGGCTCTATTTGTTGCACGAAAAATAAATGAGTTAAAAAATACTTTTCAAAAAAACAATCAGTTGTATCTCTTAAAGAATTAACAAACTAATGTTTTTATTGTTTATGAAAATTTAGATATAAATTATTGACAATAGTAAAAATATTTTATTGTCTAATTATTTCAAAGAATACAAGTGATCGTTTCTTGAAAATATCTTTTGAATTATTTATTTTTTGTAAAATAAATAAATGGAGCCGAGGTTTTTGAATCTCGTGTAAGGTCCATTTGATCCAATGGCCAAGAAAATTGGGTGCGTTTGTACCCTAACTAAAAAATATTTTTTTCAGATATGATAGTAATGAAGGAAATAAGGAGGATTTTAGCATAATATGTGAACATAATTACAAATTTGTGGGAGGTGGGCAGCTGGAAATTTCTCCTCCCCTGCTCTTCCGGTGTGTTTCCCCGTTTTCCAACCACTTGTGAAAGTCAAAGAATAGAAGGTATCCTCGTCACATCCTCTCCGCCGCCACGTCACCATCTTCTCCTCAAAGCGCCTCCGAATATGCCACGTCAGAGACTTCTCTCCTAATTACGCAAAACTTACAGGGAAGAAAATTGACAATATTTCGCCATTTGTGATCATTTAGTTTTTTCACAAATTTAAAATTTATCAGTGATAAGCGAAGTGATAATCATCCTTAAAATTCCATGAATGTTCCTAGTGACATTAACAATTTCCGTCGAGTTAGTGATAATTTTTCTTTTACTTGTGATTATCTACATAATTGCCAGAGCTAGTGATAATAGTTTAAAGATGCTTGGGCTATAAATTTTCTATAGAAAATTGTTAATGTCATCAGTATTCTATTTTCTACAGAATCACTTATCTCCTTTTGAATTTTGATTTTCTTTTTTCATATTTATGGAATTTAATGTAGTATGATTTGACTTACCCAAAAAAGAATGTAGTATGATTTAAGGAAATCCTACCAACCGAGAGTTTATTTTTATTTTTATAACCGATGACTCTACCACGGGCTTCCCGTGCCCAAACAGCATCGAAGGGTCATGCCTTTATACCTTGGGGGAGACTAGTACAAGACCCTAACATATTATGGCCCCTACTTAAAACGCTAGTAACTGTGAGTTTCGAACACTTAACCTCGACGATGTGAGATAAGCTCTTAATTAACACAACTAACCATCATTGGGTAGCCACCAAGCGAGAGTTTTTTTTTTTTGGTCAAACCAAGCGAGAGTTTTTTTTTTTTTTGGTAAGGAACCAAGCGAGAGTTTTCAATTCTAATATTTCCAAGAAAACCGGTTAGCAGTATCCCGAATAAGAATCCAAGACATTAATGTAGTATCAGTGGTAAGATCACTCAATCAATAGCTCAAATCAAAAGTCATGCAAACATAGACCTTGACCTTACTCGTGATAACATGAAGGGGGGAGGGGGGGGGGGGGGGGGGGGGGGAGGGGGGGTGTTCAATCATTGAATTGCTTCGCAAAGCATTAGTATTAACTCCTTTAGCTGCTCTTGACAACTACAGGAATTAAAGTGCCTTAAAAATGTCAATCAAAGTTAATAATTACCTTACTCGAAAAAATCTAAAGTGGGTGATTCTAATTCAAAAAAGAAAATTACGCCATCGAATTTAACGCAAAATCTGGGCGAGACTACACTAGGTCGTGGAGCCGGAAGGCGGAATTATTTTTTTTTTTTAATGAGGATTATTTTTCCTTGGTTGAGCATTTTTACGCTCAAGGTGGGGACGAACTCTCTATGAGGGCATGAGGGCGATCGAGTCTTAAAGAAACACTTGAAAAACCTTATGTTCTTTGGGGTAGGCTAAGTAGAAGTCTTTTATGCAATATGATTGACTTGATTTATTAAGACCGTCATGACTTGTATGTGGGGTGCGGGTCGTGGTGTATAGAAAGAAAAAGACACACTATGAGTCAGCAATTGCAATTCTCAAACTATGTATATATCTTAATGAACGACCTAATCCACTCATTGCGCACCTCTTCAATCTATTAATGACCTCCTTAATTACGTAATATATCTAAATGACAATCCGTGTTGACTTGAAACAAACAGTCGGTTATGCAATTTTCGTTGGACAAACCGTTTCTTCTCAAATTGAAAATATAAGAGTAAAGTAGTCTTGAGGTTCCCCGGTCGAGTTCGAGCCCAGCATGATCTCATGTCCTCCTAGTGAACGTTCTCTTCAAAGCATGCAACTCCATTATGAAATTAATGTCACGTATTTGGCAAATCCGGTGTATACTTTAGTCGATAAGGGATAGTCTTCCCTATTTGAAAATAACAGAATAATATTATTTATAGGTCTTGTGATGGTCTTGTTAATGAATACCTTTGAAAACTTACTAACCTTGATCCGTTTGTTTGAATGGAAATTCTTACACAAAACATTTGTTTTCCGATTTTCTGGTGTTTAAACTATAGCCGACAAATCGGGGGTTTTTTTTTTAGGGACTGAAAATAATGAATTTAGATTGGAAAAAAATTACTTCAACTTTTGGTAAAAAAGAAAATCACTTTCCTTGAGCTAGGATTAAGCACAATTGACCACCCAACCTGGGAACCACTCGAACCAGACCAGCTAGTCTGGTTCTTTGGAGTTTTGCCAATTTACGGTTCCCAAAAATAAAACATGTACTCGGGCGGTCCGATTCCCAATTCCTGTGAGGGTGGGACCAGACTATACCACTTGGACCGAAAATTGGAACCAGCCCGGTTTTCATTTCTTTAAGTTCTCTCCATTTCAGTATCTCTCTTATTTCCTCCCTCGAGTCTTACTCTTTAATCAGTCATGAGTTGAGATTCTGTCACTCTAAGTAAGCCTACGCCACTATGCTCTTCTCTCTCTCTCTCTCTCTCTCTCTCTCTCTCTCTTCCTTGGACGGCCTAGGTTCCGAACCGAACTGGTCCTAGGATTAGTCGATCTGGTCCCCGATCCTAAAAATCGGGGCCTAGTCCCATCAGTCTAGTTCCAAGTTCCGGAGGAGAACCAAGACCGCTTGGGGAATCGTTCACCCATTATAAAATTTAAAGTTTCTCATTTTCTTTGAGAATAATTTTTATGAAAAATATTTTCTTTTATCATGAAATTTTCAATGAAGGCCATGTGATTCCATATGTGTTATTTTCTGCAATTTAGTTCATCTAAGAAAACGAGTTAACACAAATCTATACTTAAATTGAAAAATAAGTTTCTCTTTAAAAAATTGGAAATATTTTTTAAAATATGATTAAGTATCGATGCTTAAATCCAAGGCACGAAAACCTTAATGCTCATTCCTTAGTCCTCGAAGTTCGGGACTAGTTCTTCAATGCTGTGCCTGAGTCCATCAAGGCTGAGTTGGGAACTATCGTGCCCCTAGCACCCAAGCCTGAGTCTATGTATGCCATGCTTAAGTCTTCGATGCTCAAGTGGTGGTCCCCATCTATTAGACCAAGTTCACGAAGGCCATGTGCTAGTTCTCAGCACTTGGGCTCGAGCCCTTAATTAATGAACATGCATTAACATACGAAAATTTTAAATTTTGATTTTTTAATATTTCTTTTTCCTCGGTTGATGGCCAGCCATGACAACACCTAACAAGCTTGCCAGCCTCTTTAAGGCTCCGTCTTTCTAGATCGATGAGCTCAAGCCCTTGTGAGTTGCGACGAGATAGAGAAGGAGGTGGCAAGCTCAACCTCGCTAGATTTGGCAAGGTGGAGCCTTGCCCAAAGCTAGTGAACTTGAACCTTGCCGGTGGCCAGCCATCAACTGATCAAACATTTTCTACAAAAAAAAATTAAAAAATTAAAAAAATTGGCGTTTTTCTCTTGGAAAATCAAATCAAAATTTTCATATAAAATGGTGAACAATAATTTTAAATTCATTTTTAGGTCTTAGCCAAACACCATAAAATATTGTGATTATCCTCCAAATTGCCTTCTTACAAAACATTCGAAAAAATGAGTTTAAGGGGTTGTTTGTTTGAATGAAAGTATTTTCCGAGAATTAATTTTCTGGATTTTCATCCATTTGATTTGCGAAGAATGATTAGTCAACCGAAAATATTTTTTGATGAAAAACATATCATATATAAATTAGGAAAGTGAATTCTTAAATCTAAAAAGGTGAAAACACTTTTTCCAAATTGTTCTATTGAAACTTTTAATTTTAATTTTCCTTTTTTTTCATCTTTTTTTTTTCTCTGCGCTAGTCTTCGAGCCTCAATGATAGTGGGTGATTGACCTCAAGCACAGGTCGATGAGAGGTGGAGACCACAAGCTTGAGCTTGCTAGATCTCGGTGATGTCGAGCCTCACCGCTAGATTGCGATGGCCGTGGCCAAACTTTTGATGGATGGAGTGCGTGCATATGGAGCCAAGGCCGCCGAAGATGGCGGCAATGCCAATGGTAAAGAGTATGAAGGATTGGTGGGTAAGGTGGAGAGGCAAGTGAGAGGAAGAGGGAAAGAGAAAAAAAAAACAGTTAAAATAACAAAGTAAAATAAAAATACTTATAAATTCGATTTTTGTCTTGCTTGAGATAAAGTTAGAAGCTTGAAATAATTTTTCAAATGATATCCACAAGCTATAAAACATTTTTGTTCGAATATCACCAAACGCAATTTGCTTTTGTCATGAAGTATTCATCTAAACAAATGCACCCCAAGATTCTGTTCGTTTAATGAAAAATAAATTTCAAGAAAATATTTCTTTTTTCAGATTTTTCGATATTCATTTCTTGAAAAATAAACTATTTAAGGCTAACATCACTTAACGCAAGAAACGCCTCGAAAAGTAAGGAAAATTATTTCCTCTTTCTCTTATCTTTCTTTCACCCATACCAAATAGTTCTCCTTGGTGCACTCCTTTTATTGTTTTTATCTTCATTATTTTCCTTTGTTTTCTTTTGAAAAAAATTCAAATCCGTAATGTTATTTTTTTCTCCTTTTCTTTTTCTTCTTCTTTTTTCCTTCTTTGACTGATGGCTAGCCAGGGCAACGACCAGTGATTGATCACAGGTGATTAATGAGTTCGTGGCTAATAAGACTTGAGCTTGCCCAAGCGAGGTCAAGGCTGCACAGATCTCTAGCAAGGATCCAGCCTTACTAATCTAGCAAGACTCGAGCTCGCCGGCGTAAGGTGAGCTCGAGTTTGCTGAGGCAAGGCCGATGCTCGAGCCATGCCGATCTAGCTAGACGCAAGCTCGAGCTCGCTTGTCAATGGCCAATGGCTAATTGAAGAAGAAGGAAAAATTGCAAGGAAAAAAGGAAAAGAAAAAATAAGTATAAATTAATGTTTTAAAAATGATTAAAAATATATTATATTATATATTTTTATATCAAATGGTAGAAAATATTTTCTATTTCTGTTTCAACTGAACAATGAAAAATATTATCAAAGGTCACATTTTTCGCGAAACGAACACAATTTAAAATAAGAAAATGTTTTTATTTCCAATGTGTTCATGACTTGTGGAGTAAGAATGGCATTGTACTGAGGGTGACAAACTTCTTCTGTCAAGGTGTTTAGTAAAATCGTCATCGGAATGGAAGGATTGCGCTCCACAATCATTAAAGATGTTGAAGCATAGAAGACCAAATATGGAAAAATATGCGTCTGTCTTTTTATGAAGATGGATCGAGAATATATGTATGAATATGGGGGATATTTCTCGACCCGCTTCGTCTTGTGTTTATACATCAAACACAAAGTGCGGATATAAATCTTTGTACAAATATCAGTTCAATCGTAAACTTTCAATTTTATTAATGTAGTTCATAATCTTTGTACGAAATTCTAATTTAGTCATTTCGATCAATTTTCATCATAATTTGCTGATATGGCGATATATTACATATAAATTCACCAGAATGATTACCTTGAAATTTTACGCAAAAATTTAGGACTACATTGATAAAATTGACAAAAATTTAAGACTGAATTACCTTTTGTACATTAAGTTTAGAATTAACTTCAATTTTTTCGTTAGATTTTTCAAACTCGTTCCTAACACTATGGTCAAATAATTCTTTTTTTACCAGACAATGCATGTCTAATATATCTTTTGACATCTTCAAACGTTATATCTCATTGCTAAGAGCCTTTTGTTTAAACTCATAAAAATCACAATATTGCACTTGCTTTCTAGTTTAATCGGTCTAAAACTCGAGTTTTGAGGTAAGCTTTACTATAATTCCGTAGTCAACAGTAAGAGAGAATAAAATTAGAATGGCAGAAAGAATATGTCACAAAAGTTATGAATTTATTGTATCCCTATCAATTTAATCTTAAACTTTTTAAATGTGCCAATTATATTTTTAATTATTTTGACTTGATATCAACTCAATCATTCCGGCGATGATGAGCCCTAATTGCCAATGAACAGTGGTCAATCACTGGCAAAAGGAAAAAAATAAAAAAGAATAAAAAATTATGAAAATAAAAAATTATTAACATCATCGTTGTCGATGATGTCACGTAAGCCAATCCGCATCCATGTCTGCAATATCCGACCGCAATTAACTAAAATGACTAAATTTGCACTAAATCAAAATATTTAACAATAAATCGGAACTTTTAAAAAGTTCAATACTAAATTGATATTGATACAACATATTTATAACTATTCTGACGGTTTTCCTTATAACGGCAAAACAAGCTTGTCTTTTTCCCCTTTCACAAGTATTGTAATATAAACACACCGAAAACATGTATAAAACGTTTGATCTAAATTAGGTTCACGAGTATTATAGACCGACGACGCGTACAAAACGTTCGAACTCAATTAGAATCACGAGTATTATCATACAAGCATACAGACAAAATGTGTATAAAATGTCTGATCTTACTTACTTAGGTTCACGAGTTTGCTCCCGTTTCTGGACGGCCGGGAATCCATGCATGGTTGCCAAGTGCAGCAGCCTTTTGACCGTGAAACACCAGCGGTTACCGGATGCGGGAGGGGCAATTCCGTCACATCGGGCAGCTCCCCTGCCATATCCACGATTTTGCCACGAACGGAAACGGGCCGGAAAAGAACAGACAGGCAGACAGATAACGAGAAAAAGAAAGTGGGAAACAAATTAAAAATAAAATAAGTCGCGCGTGAGAAGAGCTGCCCCACGCTCTTCGAACGAGACGCGCGGAGGCTACTCGCGGTGGTTGCACGACACGTGTCCTCGAATCCATCGTTTAACCGAGAGCTCCCTCAAAATGATGCGCCCCGTCGGATCAGATCTTTTAATTTTTAGAGATTCTAGCATAAGATGTGATTTCGTAATTATTCTCACGTATTTATACGCGAGGAACAAAAATGTCATTTTATCCCTTGTAAAGATGGGAAAAATGTATTTTACTCTCAATTTTCCATTCCTCAATTTATTTTGCCTTCTCAAGATTTGCTTACAAAATGATGTATAAAAAATATATAACGCGCGTTATTGTGATGATAGGATGTTGAGACTGTCACTTAGCTAGGAGTTCTGGCATGATCGAGTTGAATAACATGGTTAAATGTTCAAACTTGACTTCGTTAAAATATTCAAAACCTGATATTGATTTGGAATTTGATTACGCTTTATTTTCTAACTATAATTTCGATCCAAATTAGTTTCTTGTGAACTATAGTTTGATTTGACTGACTCAATCAGTTGATAAGTTTAAGTCTAAGCTTGAATTCAAGTTGCATGATATGTAACTAACATAAACCAAATACAATTATTCAACTAACGTCACAAACTATTGGAGTCGAAGTATTAAAGCTTTAGCTTCAAATTTGATTTGAACTGAAAAAGAATTAACCTAAGTTTGAGATATTTACGAATCGAATTCGAGTGGTTTTAATTTATTTGTCTTGCCTCAGAGTAAAACTAACATTCGGCTATCTTTTTTTTCAATTTTACTAATAAGATCTATAACCTTTGTATATTAATTATAACAATCTGATCTGTCTACAATTCGTAACTCATTATATTATTTAGTTATGTAGTTAGCATCTCCTAACTGCACTTTTTTTTTACGGCCAGAAAAGGAAAGAGAAAATAATAAAATGCGGGACAACATTTTTAGTCGAAAATTGGCCATGCATGCTTGAAATTGGCACTGTTAGCCACTTGACTCGGGATAATGCGTTACTAAAATCTAACTTTACTTATTTTATGTATATCCAAGGATTCATAACCGTAAAATATAAATGTACCTATAATATGGAAGATCATTGTCGGCATCCCCATTGTCATGGCGTGTTAGCCACTCGTCTCATGATAATACGTTATGGAAATACGATTACTGCTTTTCACTTTTAATTAGATAGTTTCATAATCGTGAAAAATAAAACGCATATTCCGAATTTGACAAATCCGTCAGTTTCGGATCATCAACTCTATTAAAAGGCCAAATCTATGTTTTTACTGTTTGAATAAGCTGAACGGAAACAAAACCAGATGCATGACGGAGTGTCGCCGATAGGATGATAATCCACATCATATACTCCACAACAAAATGGCATGATCGAGCAGCGACATTATTACGTAGAACTCCAAGAGTCGAAAGCTCCCAAGTCTCCACCTTTGCTGGCCCTCGCGGGACAATGGCTCGGCACTGCCACGTGTCGCTCGGGCAGCGCGAGTAGGAAGCACGGGCGCACGCTCGCAAGTACAAAGCTTGATGCCCGCTGCCTCATCTCGCTGCTCTGTTCCATAGAAAGTCAGGTTCTTTGGATACGTCTCTCTCTCTCTCTCTCGCTCCGCTCGCTCAGTCTTCTCTCTCTCTTCTGCGCTTCAGCCAAAAAACGTGAACGCAAAATCCAAAATCCAAGAAACCAAGAATACCCAGAAAAGCGCTTGCCAGAAAAGGAGAAAAAGGCGCCCCCTTTCCTTCCTCGCAATGTCATTCCTCACGCAACAGCTCAGGGACGAGAGCTCCACCCTCGGATAGGCATGGAGCCCCGGGACATCGGCCAGAAGCCACAGGTCAGCGAGCCTCGACCCGGCGGCGAGGCGGCCCGCCCCTCCCACCTCGAGATCGATCTCAACGAGATCCCGTCCCCGTCCGCCGATTACGACCCCTTCGACGTCGTGCGCAGCTTCCAGGACGCCCCGGAGCCCCCGGCGGAGCCCGCGGCCCAGCCCGTCGCGGCCCGCAGGCCCGCCGCCTGCGCCACCTGCGGGGAGCCCGAGGAGGGCGGCAACTGCGGCGGCCTCGTCGTGGTGTGCGACGGCTGCGAGCGAGGGTTTCACGTGGCGTGCGCCGGGTTGGTGCAGGGGATGGACGTGGAGGAGTGGGTGTGCAGGGAGTGCGTGGACAGGGGAGTGAAGAGCCGGCGGTGGCCGTTAGGGTTTAAGCCGAACAAAAGGCGGTTCCTGGATATGAATGCTTCGCCGCCCAGCGACGGTGATTGTGATGGAGAAGGAAGTGAGGATGTGATCGAGCTGAGGTAACCGGCGATTTTCATGCGCATTTGGATGATATGGCTCATTTAAGAGCTTTGTTTATGCATTTCATGGTGTTGTCTAAGTTCATTTAAGTTGACAAAAGGCTGTATGATAGGTTCCTATTGACTCACCGAGTTTAGCTGTTTGTTATGGTTGAGGATACTTTGCTTTCCTTTATGGTCAATCGCTGTCTCAGTAAGCTCACTTAAGTGGTAATATGGAGCAGAGGCGTTATGGGGCGTCTTGCCATATTTTTTATCTGATGTATTTTGCAGCTTTAACCGAAAGTTGGCGTGACGTAATGATGTATAAGATTGGCCTTGCATGCTAAAGCCAAACGAGAAAGTGCTTCTTGATTGTATTACTAGCTATTAAAAGTTTGAAGAAGGGTATCAGGCTTTTGGCCTTCTGGCTTCTTGGATATGCTCACTTGATAGGAGCCTTCAATTGCTCACCGAAAGAAAAAGTGATTCCCGGTTGTAATCTGTCACAACAACGTGCTTTCTGCCGTATTTCCTATGCATGATGTTATACAAACAAAATCTTAATAAATTAATGATCAATGCGTGAGATTCACTCTGGTTTGATCCAAGGCCCACCATCTCCTGGAAGATTAGATCCTCGAGGAGTTCTAGAAACTTCCACTTTGATATTGGCGTTTTGATGGAGATTGAGCTGGCTGCTCCTTTCCATCATCTGAGGAAGATCTAGCCATTCTATAATTTGTGTTGCTTGAGTGCTGGATGCCTGTGGATTTGTTGTTTGAGCTTGATAATTCATGAATGGAGGACATTGCTGGGATCAAATGCAAATTTGATTAAGTTGTTATTAGCTTCTTCTCACGCTACACAGTGTTAATTTTAATATGTCTGCCACTCATTCTACATGGCATTAATGGTTTACACTCTAATTCCCTTGTAGTACCATGTAACAGTCTCATAATTCTGTTTAAACACACTGAGGCTAGTTAGTTTTATCTTTGTGGCCCTTATTCAATGTAAAATTGCTATCTAACCGATTATTTCTGATTATTTCTCGAGTTAAGGAGTGCTCATAGGTCTTTACTAGGAGGTTAAGACATCATGATAATTCAATTGTCGCCACTCTCGACAGCCAAGACTAATTATAAAGATAAATATTGGAAGAATGCCATTGATAACCACCTATACGACCCGCACATTTTGGGTGGAAGAATATAGCAGCCCTGGCTTTTCTCCCTGGACAATCTTGCCTTGTTGCGCTACATGCCTGGGTCATGCATCTTTTCCCTTGAGTCTTATGCGCTTCTCAGTCCCAACATCATGAGGCCATGGTTTCATTTTGGAGTTGTATTGGCAACAAGGAACATGGACTTAAGCGTTCCTCTTCTGGCTTGGCTTAAATATTATGCAAGCTTAAAAAATCTAGAGTATCACACCTTGTCAGATTTTGTTCTTCTTTTATAAAAACTGCAAAAGATCTTTGTTTGCCTTGTCAAGTTGAATTTTTCATATCATATAACGGAATTAATAATGGCTTTCTGCTCACTAAAGCAGACTCATCACTCAATTCCATCATATCTGAAGCTACTAAATGAACTGTAATAAGTTTAATAACTTCTACTTCTTATTCAACTCCTGGATCTCACTGAATTCATTGTGGGTTGTACAAGAGACTATAGGTATGGGCAATGCTGTAAAAATTGCTCTTTGAAAGATACTGGCGATTGGGCAACATTAAGAGTAATTACCTTGATTAATTAATGGCTTCGAATTTCCATGTGTTTATATGAAGTGTTACACAATGCAGCAATGCTAAAATCCTGCAGTCCTATCACTTCATACTGCCGGCAGGGAATGATAGGTCTGTAAAGCAATGTCAACTCTATGGCAGTGACTCTTCGAAACTTGGTTTAACTGTCCCACTCTCTACCAATCTGCTGCTGCAGAATTGGTGCGTCGGCATGCAGTAAGCATTAGTGTCAGAAATTGAGTGATAGTGTTTTCGGCAAGCAGTGTGAAAGCAGGCAATATGGCAAAGAGTGAATCAGGTCCGGTGGTTATGTACATGATTCTAGCTGTTTCAACTGATATGACAGTGAGGTTAATGCAGATAGTGAAGGATTTGCACTTCACTGCAGGAGTTGCTCTTATCTTCAAGCACTTACATGATTTGGTATATCTCTGTTTGCATGTCAATCTTAACAACTTGAGCTGGAAAGTGGAGAGGAATAAGCAATATATCTGACCTTTCCTTTTGGGAGTACTGTGATGATAGTTAAAGCCCTACAAATACATCTCTGAAGAACACATTCTATTGTCAAAAGTGATCTTCATCTTTGTTTACGGTGAACGTTTTTATATTTAATAAGACGAGAGAAGTAATTGGTAAATCAATATAGCAAAGTAGAGGATAAAAGCAGACATAATGTACTGGGCTCTTTATAAAGCCAGCATGTTAAACCCATGATAAAAAGGATTTTCAATTTCTGAAAAGAGTAAAGCGAGAAAAAAAAGTTGGGTTGAAGGATTAATGTGTATTTGCCTCTGGCCCAACTTTATGTATATATGATTAATGTAGTCATTCACTACGTCCCTCCACTAAGGTGGTAACGAGAGCGGGTAGCTGTTGTAAGCATTGACTTGTCGAATGACTGCGCAGCCTTAGGAGTTGGAATTAATATTCTGAAGCACTGACTATACTATTGTGTGGTTGTTGCCACTTTTTTTCTCTTTTATTTTAATTTCAGCCTTCAGCTCTGTGCATAATTTGCGACAATTATGTTCTTGGTGTGCTTTTTAGCTATCTTTTTAATGGTTGCAGTCTGGCCACTCCTTTTGTTCTTGTCTATAGAATACACTGTTGTAATGATCTTGAGAACCTACTTTTATGAGTGGCTGACGTTCAGTTGATTTCATATAGAAAGCGCACCTTGGCTGATAATTCTTCTGGTGGGAATCCATTTGGTGCTCCCGTGAGATGTTCAAGTTATTCACACACAGGAAATGGATGTCACTTTGAAAATGCTGCCGGTTTTGTGACTGAGACTTTGGGATCTGGTGTCAGAGATATTCAGCATCATCCACTAATGCAGTGTGGAAACTTTGAAGTTGATTTGGGTTTTCCAGCCATACACTTAAAGAGCAATAATAATACAGTGATAAGATTATCATCTGGGAATCCTAAGGAGTTCCTTTTGCAGACTCTTAGGGATTATATTTCTCAATGGCATGGTGTACTTGATGAAGGTTGGTACGTGGAGTTCAAAGAATCCTATAATGGCTGTGGAACATATGTCTGGTACTGTGCTCCAGGTGGGCTAAAATTTGATACAATGTCTGGAGTTGCTTCTTATCTTGGTTTGACGTCAAACCACAAGCTTGTAGAGCCCAAATTAAATAGTGAGGGATCTACTGTGCTGGAGAGACTTCATCTACCTAGGAAAAGGAAGTCATCTAGGTCTGTAATTAATGGTTTTGCTGAAAGTAGGGGATACCTTACACATGCTCATCCTAAGGAATTCATATCTGACAGTCAAACTGTGGAACTGGTATCTAGTAATGGGAATACTCTTAAAGCCACAGAAGCTGGATCTGAGGAAAATGTTGGATCTGAATATCAGCAATACAAAGTAAGTGCTTAATTCCTCTCCCATTTATCCTTCAACTTGCTAACTGTTTTTATGCTAAACTACTTCCTCTTATCTTTGGCCGAGAAAAGAAAAGAGGAAATTCTTTGGCAAACGATAAAATCCCATCAGAAGGGCTCTTGTCTGATTGTTTCCACAGTTGCTGGTTTAGTTTGCTTCCAATTGATATCTGCTATTCCTTGCACTTTTCAGGATGGGCTACCTGTGCAATTTGAAGATTTCTTTGTTCTCCGTTTGGGGTTTGTTGACTTAAGACCTTCATATCATGAGCTGGACAGAATTGTGCCTGTAGGTTACAGGTCCTGCTGGCATGACAAGATTACAGGTTCAATTATGTTTTGTGAGGTGTTGGATGGTGGTGACTCTGGACCTCTATTCAAGATCAGAAGATGTTCTTGCTCTGTAGTGCCTATTCCAAATGGATCGACTATCCTCTTTAGGCGAGTCCTTCCACAATATGCTGGGCCAGATACCAAAGCTACTGATGATGTTATATACTCTAGTATGGACTGCGATGATGATGGTATCATTCAGGCAATCATCACCGATCCTGTGCCTCCAGTAGAAAATGAACTTTTGGCTTGCCTTTGTAGTGGCAGAGATGGGGTTTCTGATGTGACAGAAAGCTCTATGCAAACTGATCCAAGTACTGCTCTTGTCCATTGTGCAACTGTCAGTGATGAGGACTGTCTTGGAGATGAAATTGGTGAAATTGTGGTTGAAGAGCGTTCATCATCCTTAGCTTGGAATAAATTGTCTCAAAAATTTGTTGATGCCTTCTCTAACATCCGTAGGAGCAATAACTCTTACAAGCTTTCTTGCAAACATGTAAAAAATGAGACAACCTCATCTTACTGGGATATGAAGGATGAAAAGTGTGATCCTGCTCCAATAGCTTTACAGAAATTTTCCAGTTCACCTGTTTTTGCAGGCTTCCCATTTTACGACAGTGATTCTGATATTTCAACTGATGCCTTACTAAAATGGTTGGGCCAGGATAGATTTGGATTGGATGCAGATTTTGTTCAAGAAACTATAGAAAAGCTTCCAGGAATCAAAGGCTGTTCGAGGTATGTACTCTTGAGTAATAGAAATAACAATTCAAGTTTGCTGACTATTGGAAATGGAAACTTTATCGTTAAGAGAAAAGAAGGTGTAGATATCAAAGAAGGAACATTAGATGCTCTATTTGGTGTATTGAGAAAAAATACAGAGGACATTGATGATCGTCGTAGTCCTCCCTCTGGGACAGAGCCCTGCTCCAGGCTGTCACCTGCAATCTCTGGAGATTGTTACCAGGTATAAATGAGTACGTTATTTTATGGTTGTGACATTAAATATGAAAATATCAAGTAGAATTTCAGTTTGGTCAAAACATGATGTCATTACTCCTAATCAATGCAGGTATGGGAAGTATTGTGGCGTTTCCAAGATATTTTGGATTTGAAAGAGCCTCTCTCTCTGAAGAAGCTCGAAGATGAACTTATCAACCCATGGGTAGATGCTAGCAAGCTTGCAGTGAATTTGGGTCAGAAATTGCAAGGATGCCAAGTCTTGGATTTACATTCAAATGATCATAGGGGTGATGAAACACCCTCAGGAATTGCACCTGGTTCACAGTTTTGTGGGGAGCATCTGTATAAATTCAGGTCAATGGAAACAGGGACAAAGAAGGAATCAACTTATGCTAAAATCCCATGTACTGCATTCAGTACCTGTTGTGGTGTAGCTTTGACAAAGGTGCATAGCTTGCTGCTTGGAGTTCTAATAGGTGAGCTGCAGTTGAAGGTTGCTGCACTTGTGGATCCAAATTTTGAGGCTGGTGAACTAAAATCTAAAAGGGGAAGGAAAAAAGATATAGAAAGCTCTCTTCCTGCTAAAAGAGCTAAACTCATTATGCTACCTATCAATGAACTAACTTGGCCTGAACTAGCACGGAGGTATATTTTGGCTATCATAACCATGGATGGTAATTCTGACTCTGCTGATGCCACAAGTCGTGAAAGCGGGAAAGTTTTTCGCTGCTTACAAGGCGATGGTGGTGTGCTTTGTGGCTCATTGACGGGTGTTGCTGGGATGGAAGCAGATGCTCTTGTAAGATCAAGCATAAGTTTTCACGCCTCTTATTTTTCCTTATTATCCAGAGTTAAATTATGTGAGCTCTTCAACTTTATTGTGAAGCAAATTCCTATGAGACTATGATTTCCCCTCTTGAAGAGTCTAATCTGCTAAAACCTACTGTATACATTGTATCTAGTAAGGGGGTAGATTGCAATAGATTTCTTCCGAGCCTACTGATTTAAATATACGTCAGAGAGGTTGACCTGGATGCTTGGCTGATTTATACAGTTTAAATTGGAGCTTGATCTTTAATTTAGTTGGATGGTATTATTAGGATGGTAGTTTAGATACTGCCAATTAACTAGACATGCAGCTTTATTTTTAGTCCTATGTCAGTTATGGAGTGAGATGAGAATAAATTTTAGTGCCTGTTGTTTCATTGTTCTTGATATGTAATGAGTGGGAATATTAAGAGGAAATATTTGACTAATGTTGACTAGTGAAACTTTGGCTGGATAGTACAAAGCTCTTTTTCCTCAGGTCGCATAGGAAGAGCAAGCCTACCTACTTTGGAATCTCTTTGGAAAGTCTTGTCCTTGTGAGGAGTGACAGAAAGGATTAACTTTACATATCTTTAAAAGAAATGAGAGGTGCTAGTCTATGGATACTCACTTTGCAACAAAAAGGTGGTCAGTAAAGTAATATCAAATTTTGCTGTCAAGGAAATCTCATCCTTGGATGAATTTGCTTCTCCAAGAATGAGATGATGCTGCTAATGGTTCTTTATGTGCTCATCTGGATTATGTTATGGCAAAAAAATCTTAACATTTATGGGGTCTGGGCATACCCTTTCATTTCCGGAAGACCAGATGGCTACACTCAATTTTACACTTTAAGCTTTGGTTTGTTTGGTTGATTAGTTTTCTATCCGTAAATAAATCTGTCATGTGTACCTTTTGTTGCTATTCAGGTTTATTCGTTACCCTCTATTTTATGACTGCTATTATAAAAATGTGTTTTCATAACATCTTGAATGGTTTGATATCTAGTTGCTTGCAGAGGCTTCAAAGCAAATTCTTGGTTCTATGAGCAAAGAAAATGAGTATCTCACCCTGGAAGTGGAAGAATCAGCTGGACCTGATGCTGTTGAAAATAATTTCGCCTGTGATGGTATTCTTCCAGTCTGGGCCCAGGCCCTGGTGCCTGTAAAAAAGTTACCAACAAACGTTGGCACCAGAATTAGGAAGTGTGTGCATGATGCTTTAGCTAAAGATCCGCCAGACTGGGCAAAGAAAAAATTGGAATATTCAATTAGCAAGGAAGTCTATAAGGGCAATGCATCAGGACCAACGAAGGTGCTGTCCTTGACTTCTCATCTTCATGATGTCTTATGTTTCTCCAGTTATGGAGTGCTGCTTATATTGCTTTCTTAACTCAGTGAACTTTTCTGGTCTTGGTGCATTTTCTGCCATTTGTAAGTTTTGCATGCTGAAGCTAACTCTAAGGAGAAATGAACCTGGAATATTTCTCTTGAAAAACAATCCTACAGCTTTAAATTGAATTAGGTTTAGGCGGTTCACTTATATGCATAAGTGTATTTTTCTCTTGGTTCTCTGATAAATTTGGGGGAGATTAAAGTTTTCTCCCTTATGTAAATTGACTCCAATATGATATTTTAACTTCTTGACATGAAAATTGATGCACTCCATGTTTTGCAATTTACTTGTTTGTTTTCCTGTTGCTGAATTTGAATTTGTTGTCTATGCTTATGGTCATCATTCATCTCATTGTAATCATGCTGAACTCTATCTTTTGATGATTGAACACAGAAAGCTGTTCTTTCTGTGCTAGCAGACGTATCTGGTGAAGCATCACAACCAAAACCTGAAAAGAAAAGTAAGAGAAGGACTGTTGTTTCTGTTTCTGATGTAGTCATGAAGAAATGTCGTGTTGTCTTACGTCAAGCCGCTGCCGCCGATGATGCGAGAGTTTTCTGCAATTTGCTGGGAAGAAAAATAATGAACAATGGTGACAAAGATGAGGAGGGTCTTCTTGGGTCTCCAGCTATGGTGTCTCGACCACTGGATTTTAGGACCATTGATTTGAGATTGGCAGTTGGTGCTTATGGTGGTTCACAGGAAGCATTTCTCGAGGATGTTCGAGAGGTATGCATTTCCTGTGAAATGGGACTTATTTTATTGTACCCATACAATCTTAATTTTTTTCTATGCTGGTAATGTAGAGTTTCTATGGTGAAACTTATGCTTTTGCCCCACTTGTCATTCCATGGATTTTCCCTCTTTGTGGATCCAATAGTTAGGTGCAGGTTGCGTTTGCTTTAATTGACTGGAATAATGGGAATGTGGCGGGACTTGGGGAAATGGAACATGATGAGTATTGAGGATTCTTTGATTTTTTAGCAATGCTTAGAAATGGAAAATCTAATAATTATGAGTATTACCGCATTTACTTAGCAACAAAACCAGGAATGCATTGACTTTTCTTGTGATATGCATAATCAATGGTCTTATCATAAAACATCAAAGTTGTCATAATAAAGTAAGTGGAAGGGAAGGTAAGAGTACAATGGGAAATATCTGCACAAACTAGTAAAGGACCCAAAGTTTACAGATTTCTTTTATAATATACTTTCAAGATATTAGAAATGTAACTATCACTTTTTTAACTATATTGATAACCTTTATCTATTCTTTATCATTAAGGAACAGATCGTGTTTTGGTCTCCCTCCCTTCAAAAATGTAACTGCCTTGTTAATGGTAGCCGCCGCCCACTTTTTTCCATGATAATGGATGGGTGGAAATTATTACCTTTGTAGTGACTATTACTGTGTCATGAAGACGCGAGCAATGTGGGATGGTGCTAATTTTGTAGTTCAACTTGGGTTGACCTAGATAATTTTGATGCATTCTTTCTTACATACAATACACGTATAGTAATCTTTGTCAATAGCCAGGAAAAATCTTTATTGGATACCTATTTTCTTTGTCAAGATTAAAATTCTAATTGCAGTGATATCTTAGAGGGACGATACTATCTGGGGATTGTTCTTATTTATTGCTTATAACTCTTATTTATTATGTGAAAATGGTGATTATCATAACCATTTGATTGTGCATGAATTCTGTCTAGTATGAAAATACTAATAAATCAGTGAATAATATCAGGGTGGGTTCCCATTTCCTAAATAATGAGCTTCTTCCTAAAGCTCCTCTTATCAAGTACAATACGAAAAATATGAAACAAGTATATACAAATTATAAAGTTTGTATAGCACTCACTATGTTGATTACATCAATTGCTCTTTCCTTTTTATTACTTTACTCCACTCTCAAATTTTTATCTTTTCTGTCAGGACTTTTTTATCATTTCATTTTAATTTATAACCAAATATTCTTTCATTACAGAGGTTTAAACAATTTAAGCCTATAAATAAGTGCAAGCATATGCACAAAACATGTTATACATATTCTCTATCCCATGGAAAGCATATATAATTAACTTTTGTTGTCGTACATACTACTTTTAAGTGGTTACAGTCTATTGGAATCTTAAATATACAGAATTCAAAAAATCACGAATCATAGATTAAGAACACTTTTGGTCCCCTAACTCTTGTTAAATGTGCAATTGGGTCCTTGAACCTTTTTCTGTGCCTTCAAGTCCCCTTAATTTGTATGGTTTGTGTAATCTCATTTTCTATCTTTTTCTTTATAGTTTATGAAATCTTATGATTTTTTTATAATCCAATCTTAATTTAATTTATCAATTTTCATTCCATTTTAGCTGCATAATTTTTTAACTCCACTATAATTTTCCTTCAAACACGCAGCTTCCTTCATCTTTTTATTTTTCATTTTGGAAACTTTTTGTATATTTTCTGAGTTTTTCATGTGACAGGTCTACATGGAAAACAAGTATGCTCTTTCCTGTAAATGCATTAACGATTAATGACAGAAATGGCTACTTTGTGTAAGCTAATGGACTTCCTTTCCTGTATGTCAAATTCTCTGTGCAGTTGTGGAATAATGTAAAGACTGCCTTTGGGGATCAGACTGATGTGGTTGAGCTAGTTGACAAATTATCTCAACATTTCGAGTCATTATATGAAGAGGAGGTATGTAAATCTGTTTTTCTTTACTTGTGTATAAGAGTGCTGATAGCACTACTATCCAAATAAAAGCTTCATATCGTCCTAGATTAGCAGATGGACATGGGTGTGTAGGTGTAGGGTGTGCATCTGCTTTACCTTATTTTAGACTTGGATTTAAAATTTGTCCCTAATGTCTCTTCCTTTGGTTAATGAAATCTCTCGAAAACTATCCAAGTAACAGGATAAATTTCTTTTAAGTAAACCTGAGTCTTGATGCTCAAGTATCTGGTGCACAAAAGATTTTTTAAGTAATGGTCATAAAGTATGTAACACTTCCTACTTGTACAAGTGTTTGGGTTATTTGAATCAGCCATTTTGTATAGTTAAGTTACTCATGACTCTTGGTCTTTTGTATTCCTGTTGGGAGGTCACATTAGTTTAGTTCCTTCCATGCAGGTTGTCACTCTTGTTGATAAACTCCGGGTGTATGCAAAATCGGAATCCTTGAGTACAGATATAAAGAAGGAAGTGGATGATGTTCTTGCCTCTCTAAGTGAGCTTCCGAAGGCCCCATGGGAGGAAGGAGTCTGCAAAGTTTGCGGTATTGATAAAGATGATGACAGTGTTTTGCTATGTGACACATGTGATGCTGAGTACCACACCTATTGCTTGAATCCTCCACTTGCAAGAATCCCGGAAGGAAACTGGTATTGCCCTTCTTGTGTTGTTGGTAGACGCTTAGTTCAAGATGTGTCCGAGCAGAATTATGTCATCCGTAAGCGCCAAGGTAAAAGATTTCAAGAAGTTACCCGTGATTACTTGGAGGCACTCTCTCATTTAGTATCTAGAATGGAAGAAAAGGAATACTGGGATTATTCTGTTGATGAGGTACATTCAATAGACTTCTATATACTCTCTATGCTATTAATTGCTCTTTTGAACATCCATATATTTTATCTCAGTTGCCCGTGGAATGTTTAAATATCTATATTGGTATCTACCTTTTTCAGTTAATTCGATAAATTTGTTCGAAGTCATTTTCTTACATAAATCTGTTAAGACAGTTCTTGCCTTTTTATTTTTCGTAGTTAGGTCTTTGACTTTTACTTAGGACAAGAAAGGAGATATTGGTTGGCACATTTAGTTTGACCGTTGCTTAAAAGTTTGATGAGATGGGCCACAAGTGTCGTTTTTTCCTCCCTTAAGTGAAAACCTCGAAAGCCTCTTTGAAATATTCTAGAAAACACTTTTCTATTTTTGAATCTAGAACTTGGAACTAGACTGTTCACTAGGTCTTTTCTTCTTTAATTTCCAAGTGACATATTCAAAAAGAAAAAAAACGAAGAACATTGCGTTTAGTTCTGAAAATATGAGAAATCTCTGTGATAAAATTTTCTGTAGGATGTACTTTTTGACTTTGACTTTAGATTGTAATTGACAAGATCCTAAATATTTTATCTATATGTCTACAGGTACATATAATGTACAACTACTATCCTACTGTTAAGAAGGTTCATCTATACAGTACTTTATTATATGTTTACTCTTAATGGAGGTCATCCTTATAGTTATACCTATACGTTTCTTAACTTCTATGATTTATCATTCTTGAGAGCCGTCTCTCTGATTGAACTAGCAGAATGTAAAAAAGAAAAAAAAAAAAAAAACTAACGAAACCATTTTTTTTGGAAAAATGTTCCTACAATTATGCAAAAATGCTAAATAGAAAGTACCCCATGCAAAGCATGGGCTGTTATACTGTTATTGTGATAATTCTTCACTTCTGACTTTCATGTTGATTTCTCTACCCAATAATAATGAGAATTATTTTGTTACCTACTAAATAGTTCAACATATTTTGAGATACTTTGGATGGACCCCTTAGTCTTTTCTCATGGTACATCCACTTGCAAACCTAATGGACTCGTGTTTTATCTTTTTTAACACTATTTTGTCAATTACACAGAAGGGTTGCCATTATGTATATGACTTTTGAGCAGCCAAACCCTAGAAGCTTAATACTGGTCAAATAACATTGGAAGGCTTCGTTGATTTAATGTTTGCAGCACCTTTTTTTTTATCATTTGAGTGGCCTCTTTTGATATTTATGGCATGAGAACAGTGTGAATTATACACTGGTGGAACATCTGTCTTTTGGCCATACCACAAAAATAGCTGCTCTTGAACCTCCAAGTCTGCAATAATTTGCTTATGGCTGTTAGTGTTTATAACATGGTGCTCAACACTGATCCTGCTCGTGAATGATTTGGTTTTCATACCATTGATTAATTTTGTCAATAAGCTCCACGAAAGTAATGTTCATTCCAACATGAGAAGATTATTGTCTTAATTATAACAAGCGCTAGTTGCATCTTTTTTTGTTCCAGTCACATTAAGGATGCTTCACACTTTGCATATCCAATCCATGAGTTCTTTTAGCATCTGAAATAATTTGTCATTGCTTGCTGTCTAAACTAACAAATTGAAAGATTCAACCTGGTGCTTCATGACATGAGCTTACTCCTTTAATATGATGCAGTGATTATCACTCTAAAGAACCTGTAAGGAGAAAAATTCAGGATATTTAAGTAAAAGGTGGTTGTGAAGTGTGCTGACTGCCTGCCTAAAAAATCACTTTAGCAGTTAAGTTTGGCTGAGGAAAGTTATTAACTGAGAGTGATTTATCTTGTACTGAGACACTTGGAGTGGAAATTGTTTGTGGAGTTCATCCATGAAAAGATATTGTCGATGTTTGCTGGCCATCCATATTAAAATATGTACAGCTTGAAACTGATAAAAGAAAGACGTAAAGCTTGAAGCCCATTCAGATTGCTAAAGCTTTCTTAATTTGAAGTGAAATTGTTTTGCCCTTTACTTGTTACTGGGGTGAGGGTGGTTCAGTCATAAGTTGGTGGGAGACTGCCAAAATCGTAACAGCTTTGGTTTGTCAGGTTGGGTTATTTATTTGGTGGTAGTTGTTACTTATGAAATCTTTTTGCCATGTGCAGAGGACCTTCCTGCTCAAATTGTTATGTGATGAGTTGCTTAACTCAGCTCTTGTTCGACAACACCTCGAGCAGTGTGCAGAAGTATCTGCTGAGCTGCAGCAGAAGCTGAGAATGCTTATTGTGGAGTGGAAGAACCTGAAGTTAAAGGAAGACTACCTGGTGGCGAGAGCTGCAAAGGCTGATGGTGCCACTAACACATGCGGAGAGGTCATTGGAAAGCGTGGTTTAGACCCTGCACATTCAAACAACACTAGATGTAGTGTCCATCAGCCAAGTGATAGATCCAAGAATCTTAATATCTTCCCTGAGCTGCGATTTGTGGAGGCTGGTTGTGAAAAACATGGGCTTAATGGTTTTGACCATTCATCTATCACTATGGCTGAGAAGAATGTTCTCTGCAAGGATAAGGTACATAATCCTACTAATGACGAGTGTGAACTGGAAGACAATGATGTTGCCGATGGTGACAAAAAAATCCTTGGCAACACTTTATCCTCAAGGGCTTCTCAAACCAATGATAGTACTGTGAAATCAAGTGACTCGCTTACATTGGATCCTTTTCCAGAAGAAGTTAATGACCCTGAAAGAAAAATCTTTGAGCGAGAATGCTGCCTCTGTGTTGATTCAAGAAGCTTCCCTCGTACTGAGCACCTTGATGATCAGAATGAGTCAACCCACCAGGTCGAACTGACTTCTGTGAAAAATGAGCTTTCAGCTCTGCAGGATTCAATTAGCAACTTAGAGTCACAGTTTCTTAAGCTATCATTACGCAGGGAGTTTTTGGGCAGTGATTCTGCTGGGCGATTGTACTGGGCTGCAGCAATGCCTGGCAGTCGGCCGCGGATTCTTGTTGACGGTACTTTAGCATTGGGGAAAAGAAGAAAGATTTTGAATATTATGGTCCCAGAGAGGAGCAGTACTCAGGGTTCTGCTCCCACTGCAGAATCGTCTCTAGTGGGATCAAAAGCTTGCTGTCCCTTCATGCAGAAATCAAATGGAGCAGCTGCTGCAAATCAATCGTGGGTTTTTTATCAATCTGACGATGAAATTGAACAGCTCGTTGAATGGTTGAAGGATAGTGACTCAGGAGAAAAGGCTCTGAAAAATGCTATTTTGCATTGGTGGAAGTTTAAATCACAGGATTGTCAGTACCATGTTGGCCATATTTCTGATGCAAGTGAAACAACTTCTGAAGGGTGCTCAAATGGTGAAAACCTGGTAACTTCCATTTGCGTTGCTACAAAGGCTTACTCTTTTTTGGAAAGGAAGTATGGTCCTTGTATGGAATTGGAAAGTACAGGTACTTTGACAAAGCGAGCAAAAAAGGCAACAGCACCCAGTGAAGAAAAAATGTACCGGTGTGAATGTTTAGAGCTTATTTGGTCATCTCGATATCATTGTCTTTTCTGCCACAAGACTTTTCTCACTGACGATGAACTGGAGGTGCACAATGACGGCAGGTGCAGTTCAGGATTTTCAGGGCATGAGAAAGGTAAAGAAAATGCAGACTCGTCCAGAAAGAAAGGAAGTCTCAAGTCTGATTCTGCTCAGATAGAAAGAACAGGTGAAAAGGATTTGTACAATAGAAGTCGAAATCTTGATTTATGCTCAAATTTGATCACATTCCAGAATGAAGTTTTCACGTGCCCATATGACTTTGATGAGATAAGTTCTAAGTTTGTCACAAAAGATTCAAACAAGGATTTGGTACAGCAAATTGGTCTTATCGGATCTAATGGGACTCCATTACTCGTGCCATCTAAGCCTCCTTACCTTGATGACTCGGATCCAATTCTATTATCTAGTGTCAATGCCAGTGTCCCAGCTGAGGAGGACAAGGAGGGAGTGGCAGCTCTTCGGGAAGACAGAAGTATACGCAACACAAGCACATCTGAGTGTTATAAGATCAGACCTGGAAGTGAGAATATTGGCACACAAAGGGATAAATCAAGCTTGGCCTGTTCAGAAGGGAAGGAGAGAAAATGTCCCCTACATAAGCGTGCTATGGCAACAGGGCTTAGTCAGCGCTGTGTGGTGCCACAATCGTCCTTGAGACCCTTACCTGGCAGGGTCTCTCCCATTTTGAGACAGTTGAAGATTAATTTACTTGACATGGATGCTGCTCTAGAAGGAGAATATTTGAAACCATCGAAAGCACATCTGAAGGGGAGGTGGGCTTGGCGTGCGTTTGTTAAATCTGCGCAGACTATCTATGAGGTTAGTGTCACTCACTTCCCTTTCTGTTTGAGAGTTTAATATCTCGCAATCGTAGATTATGTTATTTCTTTCTTGCTGACTGCATTTAATACCCTTTTGAGAAATGCACTCTGTCTTTTCAGATGGTTCAGGCAACAATAGTCTTGGAGGACATAATTCAGACAAAGTACCTAAGAAAGGAATGGTGGTATTGGTCATCCCTCTCTGCTGCAGTTAAAACCTCCACTTTGTCTTCGCTTGCCCTGCGTATTTATTCTCTGGACTCTGCAATTTTATACGAGAATATTTTGCCCGACTTGGACTCAACTGATGTTGTGGTAGACAAGACAACACCCTCCACTTCAGATCCAACCGAGAAACCGAAGCCCAGCAGAAAGTCAAGCAGGAAAAGAAAGGAGCCCGAGGGTTGATGGAGCACACATTTATGTGTGGATTTTTTTCCAGACAAACCTGACCCCAGCATTGAGCTTATACATTTAAGTAATTCAAGAGGCTACTTTGAGAAGGGAAGAGAAGGCCCAAGTGAGGCGGTTTGTTGCATACATTTGGGCTTCTTGGGGGCAATTCATGCTGACCGCAATTATGTAGGCTAGGAAAAGGTCGCTGCTGCTTCTGATTGGTATGTGTATATAGCGCCAGCTGATTGGCATCTGTGTATATAGGTATAAGGCTGACATCTTTGGCCGTCGGGACCGAGGTAAGGAGGAGTCCGGCGGTTTATTATTGTGGCGTACTAATGCAATCCAGAGATCAGTGGGTTAACCAAGGGGTGTACACATTTGTTTTTTGGACCGGATTTTGCTGCAGCTTTTGTGCTTGCTCGGGATGTTGGAATCAATGAGGAATTTTTCTTGCAGTGGCACACCTTCCAGATTTCGTTAGTGGGAAGATTACTGTAAAAAGGTGAACAAGTCAAAGAGGAAAAAAATGTCGATAACGATGCAGCTTAGTGATACAATTTTCATTCTTTATCTGGGTCTCTCTCTCTCTCTCTCTCTCTATATATATATATATATATTTATGTATGTATGGATGTATGTATGTATGTATGTATGTTTTGTTATCTGTGGGTACGTTATTCCAGAGCGGTAAGAAGATACAGAAAGCTTCTTCATGTGAGGTATTTCTACCATGTGCTGGTAAGTGTAGAATTAATTCGGAAACTGTCTTTGCATCCTATCTAATCTCAAATCTCCCCTCCCGCTTTGAATCTTACAGCAATTTTCCTTTAAATTCTGGCAAGCTTTAAGTAGGAATCATGCCAAAAGTCAACGTGAGACTAAGAATATAGGGGAGATATGAGAAGAATGTGAGTTTTTTATTTTTCACATCAAGATGAGAAATACAATAACACCGAGCATAGTGGACAATGGAAAGGTCCTGTGATCTTATTCATTGCAAGGCCATTCCGACCAGAACACCATGATCGGCATCCCTACAATTTATTTGACATCACATCCGAAAGGAGGGAACATAGACGAACTTTCTATTGGCAAGACACATACATGAACCAACGAGAGATGGACGATTCATAGTAAAAAAAAAAAAAGAGGTTTTCAAGGCTGTTCCCAATCTCAAGACCACACCCACCAGCCCATTGGTTCCTCCTCTTCTTCGTGATGTGGCTGCTCAGTCACAGCAGCAAAAATGCCCGAGAAGTATCTACGGCCATCATCGCTCCCATCATCCTCTGACTGGGCTAGACATCCAGGGTAATTTTCGCACAAGAAGTACGAGTTGCCACTGTCCACAACCTGTGGACCTTCCTCGTCAATCACTGCGCTTCCCCCACTCTTCGAACTCAGCCTATCCTCCACCTTCGCACAGAATTGGAGGGCCCGTACATCAGCCTTGTCCACCGGAGCTGCCTCCGAGGGGCCTGTCATTGTTGCTCCTTCGACTTCCTTGTCCTGAAGTTTTTCTGTCAAGGAATAGACCTGCCAATATAGAAAGGTAAATAATATGCACTTAGATAATACATTAATCCTAGTCCCCCGTTGGAATTGTCAATGATACTGGAGAAGAATGGTTCGTGGTTATGAGAATCTAAGTCAAGAAGGACAAATCGTTATTCTACTTTATAAAGTAGAAAAAGTTACAGATTCTGATGTCAGAGCACATATATGTATATGATCCATAGTAGCTGTATACTAGAAAATGGAAGAGACATGGCTATCTACTCTTAAATTGTGAGGCTAAATGTCCGCCACTATCTTCATCGCTTTCATTGACAAGCAGGAGGGTTATGATGGGCACATGCACTGTGTATTAGGGAATCTCACCACAGAATACTTGAAAAAGTGCATTGGAACCCAAGTCAACTGTAAATAGTTTCATCTAGCTAAAACAAAAGGAGAACTATGAAAAGTTTCCACCCAAGTTTAATGAAACTACATTTACTGGTAAGTCCATTTCATTTTATCCTTTCCTATACATGACAAGGTCATGACCATAGATTAGACAAGGCATGATTAGGCATACCTCCAATTTGAGCTTCTCATTTTCCTTCATTATGGAATCATAGTCCAAAAGAAGGGAATCGTATGAAGATTTGAGGAAATCATAATCCCTTTCCAATTGCTTTGTCTTCCAGCGAGCCCGGCGATTCTGGAACCACACAGCCACCTGCCTCGGCTGCAACCCCAGCTTCTTAGCCAGCTGGGTCTTCCGCTCTGGTTCCAGTTTGTTCTCTTCCTCGAAGCTCTTCTCCAGCAGAAGCACCTTTAATAATGCCCAAAATATTTCATAAGTTCTCGGACTTTTAACATTAGGCGCCATTGTAAGGTTGTTCCCCCTTTTCCTTAAAAAGACAAAATTTGGGTCTACGATTCGATAGCTGAGAATAGATGTCTAATGATGTTTTTCACGTAAAGAGTAATTGAATCTAAGCCAACTTTCCTAAACAGTAAGAACGTAAAGATCAAGGTGAAGATGGGCACTTTCCAAATGATGCATATTCTTTCTCCATCATATGGTCGCTTGATATTTACTACCTAATTCGAGTAAGAATGATTCCTATGTTTAGTCATCGAACCACGATCGAAGGTTAGTCATTGTTATCTTATCGGATCACAATTCAGAAAACTCAAGAAAGGAATATGATTCTGTTTAGATCAGGACTAAAAGAGTGCGGTATCTGAATATGCCATAGGATGAGGGGAATACAAAGGAAATGGAACAACTAGATACGCATCTGATCAAAGCATATTGTGTTCGATCTTGAATTCCCGATCTTTCACGTACCTGCTCAGGAGTTAGGCGACGTTTCTTTTCGGGCATCTGCTCATCGTAATATTCCTCGTCGAAAAGTTCGTCCGGCGAACAGAAAAAGCGCCGTCTCTTCGGGGATTCCTCCATGCCCATCATGGATCTCGATCCTAAAACACCGCAAACAGTGAACAGAAACGAAATTTTTACACATCAACACCCAAAATCAGATCTTTGAGCAAAAGTTTGCATACGAAGCTTTCACTCTATTAAATCTTACTTGTCGAGTTCCCATATTTTGTAATTTGGAATAAATGTTTTGAAGGTCAACTGAAGAACACAATCTTCTCAAGCTCAGAGCTTTCAAAACTGAACAATCTCAAGCCAGGAGAGGCTAAAAGAGTTCTAAAACTCTTCCGTTGAGCTAAACAATCAAATTCAAAAGCAAACTGGCATGAAAATTCATCGTTTCGTCTCACACAACGCAAAAAACGCATCCTTATTTATGCCTGACGACAAGATCAAGGATTAGGAAAAGCAACAAAACAAGCAAATTCAGTCAAGACCCAATAACAAACAGAAAAATCACGAGAGAGAGAGGGAGAGAGAGAGAGAGAGAGAGAGAGAGAGAGAGAGAGATCACCTTTATCAAGGAACGTGATGTTCCCCTGAAGCGCGGGGGGATCAAACAGAAAACGCCCTGCCTCCATACCCTTCTCAGCCTAAGTGGATCTCCGGTGACCTTTATCCGACGGTGGCCTGACCGATACTCCGGCGAGGCACTGAAAAAAAACTTATATCTGTACGTAGATATACGCAGAACGAGTTATACTATGTATACACGGGGAGGCTGTGAATTAGAAGAGCATGAGCTTGTGGCGAAAGAAGCTGGTCGTCCACAGCAACCTCGCCGGAGTCTCCAACGGACATATGCAAAACCCCATCACGCCACTTCTCCCCAAAACGCTACCCAGCTCCTCCTCTCCGCGCTCCCCGCCTCTTCTTTCTCGCTTCTCTTCTTGGGTTGGTGGAAGCTCCGGCTGAAGATTCAATGGGCCTCCATGAGAGCAGCCTCTGCTCAAAGCTTTTCTTCTGAAGCGCGAAAGATCTGAGACGCCGGCGACCGGAGTTCCCGACGACGTCGGGAAGGAAAGAAGGAATCTTTTCGTCGCGTTCTGTGGAGCGTCGGGAGTTGCGTGGGTGTAGCTAAAAGTTGAAACTTGGAAGAGGCGATGCGAGGGGCCTTTATAGTAAGGGAAAAAAAAAGATGCCCGAAATACCCCTTCTGGTTTTCTTTCTTAATTTGTTATTTTAGTGAGGTGACATCAATGAAACTGAGGCGCATCGAAATGACGTCGTTTTCATGTTTGTTTAAGGAAAAAGTTTGTTCGGCTTATGAGATGTTACTTTAAATTAGGGGTAATACCATGACAAACTCAAATGATATAATTTGAGGTCTAATGTAATTTATGCTCATGAGAAGTTACTTTAAATGAGGGTTAATATCATGACAAACTCAAATGATAGAAAAATATTACCAAAAATATTTAAATTGTCCATCGTGACAATAATGCTCTGAATTTTTTTGTGCAATAAAAGTCCTGAACTTATAGTAGTATAAGAAATAGATGACGGATAAAAATGTAATAAATGATATATATGTCACACATGTATTGATTTAAGCTTTTTCGAGACTACAAATTTAGGGTTTCTTATTATACAAAAAAATTTGGAATATTTTTATGTCAAATTATGTTATAAGTTTAGAGTTTTTTTTTTCTTTATATGGTATTTTCCCTTAAGGTTACACATTCAATATATCAAACCTAACTATGGATAGGGAGAGTTTATCCTTATTCGATCCCTCCGCTGTGCTTCCACAGCTTTGACTTCACAACCTTGCTTCTTTCATCGGATCGACTTACCGAATCGCGAATTCCTCCGACATCAAGATGTGAAACTCAATCTACACGGACGTCGAATGAATTATCTTGTGCATTGCATTGTTGTTGGTGGTACTTTGGGATATGAATGCACAATCTGGCGGAAGTCAAAGGACGCTTATGTTTGCCATATGAAGATCCACTTTGAAAAGGTCTAATTTGATTATCCCCCCCCCCCCCCTCTCTTGTTAGGTGTTGTTAAGAAAATTCAATGGCCCCTACAAAAGGAGGAGCTATGTGAGGGAAAACGACATAAATAATTCATGAATTTTAATCAGATGTACAATGTGGTTTATGAATTTTTAATTTGTCCAATATAGTTCATAATTAGGTGGTTCTTAAACTTTTAATTAATTTCATGTGGTTCATGAACTTTTTCTACATGTTCAAATTACTTCTAGTTCTACATGAAGATATTTATTACTGTTCTTC
Source organism: Melaleuca alternifolia (assembly GCA_019926035.1). NCBI lineage: Eukaryota > Viridiplantae > Streptophyta > Magnoliopsida > Myrtales > Myrtaceae > Melaleuca > Melaleuca alternifolia. Next base: position 188,709 of record JAGKPW010002416.1, on the reverse strand, counting down.
TATTAATTTAAGTTTAGGGATTACATGAATCATTTTTGATATAGTTCAGAGATTAGCTTGAATAAGTAGTAAAAATTCATAGATCACATTATAAGTTCATGAACTACATCATATATTAGGCTTAAGTTCAAGGGTCTAAGTTTGGAGATCATCTGTATTATTATCTTTAATGGTGTGGGCTTGATTTGATCCGTTGACCAAGCAATGGTGCAAATGGCATGGCTTTGTTTGGAAGAGTCAAACCCACTATTCCATTTGAAAGCATGATGCAACTATCCCACCACAAAGCAAACTCCAGCATTGAAATTGTGGGTACCTTGTTTCGGTAACCATTCATCTTCCCTCTGGGTCGCATTTTGAGCATGGTTATGCCATCGGAAGTGGTGTTCTTCGCAGTTGACGGATAGTAAATGTGATCCATTGAATTATGTGGATCCCATGTGAAGTTTATCGGGTCTTTTCATGATTTAGTCGCGGCCGATAACTTTCGTGCGAGTAGAGGAGCATCCGGGAGGGGTTGGGTTAAGCGAAAATCGAAATCAAATTAGCGTGCAATTAATTTTTTCGATTTTTATAAAGCAAAAATTAGTGAATAAGAATGCGAGGACATCGTTTTCGAATGTCTCTGTGTATTGGAGAAGACTAGGGTTGAAGTACCAACCAACACACACGCAAAAAGATAAATAATTACTAGACCCAAAAAGTAGAAACTAATAATTATTGGATAATGTTAAATAGCCAATGCCTTCAAGTCGTCTGATGTGTTTTTATTAAAGCGTCGTGCATCAATCGGTCAGGAGGGAACTTCGCTAGGGAGAGAAATCATTTTGTTTCATGATTCCCATTGTACAAGATCTCCATCACTTGCTAATGATTTTTTAATATCCAAATTAGGAATTTGCTAATTTCTATAAATCATCCTATTTATAGATCATGACGGCAATACAAAGTCACGCGCATACGCCGCGAAGCACACATTTTTCTTAGCATATTCTACTCGTCACGTCACGTGAATATTCAATAAACACGTCGATATTCATATATTTGCTATAAGTTGGAAACACCAAATTAATACTCGTTCAGTGGCGATCTCCTCCGCACATCCAATGGGAAATTTGTCACGAGAGCCTCGATGTCTACGATTTAGGAGGTGTCCAGAGAATGCGCAAATGTGATAATTCAGACTTTCGATTTTGGGAAAGTAAGAGAAACGAGGCCAGACTTATCGATTTGATTTGATTAAATGCCATGATAATACAAACTGTGAGACTATCAAAAGAACAAGCTTCATACCAAAAGTCAAGCGTTGCGAACCTACCGATTGCTTTTTTTCTATGATCTAAAATTAAAGCGTCCGAAATTATTCAGCTATCCTAAAAATCCCAGAGAGATATCATCTTATCCATATAGCCAGAGTATTCCCCCCTCTCTCTCTCTCTCACGGCATCTCGGCTTTGGAATTTCTTCTTCCTCTCAGACCGTCCCAGAAGCCTTATCTTCATTGGCTTCTCTCGTCCCTTGTAGTAACTTCGTCTCTTGTTTCTTCTGGAACACCCATTTCTTCCATGTCTTCGTAGCACCCTGGAAAGCTCTTTTCTTTTGTGCACTCTCCCATGGCAGCAATCATATCCTGCCACTGCTACCAATCCTGTTCTTCCCTTATCGCCTCGAAGCGGAGTGGCGCGAAAGTACCCGCGAATTTTTTCCGCCATTTGAGCACGCGGAGCAACAATGTCGCGTCGGTCAGGCAGTTTTCGCCCTTGTGTTCTTCAAGTCCGAGCGGTCGTGGCCAATGGGAAACTCATCAGAACGGAGAGGTGGGTTCGACAAAAGATTGTTTCTTTTTGAAGTTTTGAATTTCTCATGTTAGTCTTCGTTAGGACGCACGTACGACGTTTCTCCCCAGGTAAGTGTGGCATTTTGACCCCCAATCTGTCTGCGGGCACCGGTTGGGTTATGGTACAGCGTTGGTACTTGGAATGGATCGAATTCATGTAATTGGGGAAAGCACCGGTGGGAAAATGAATACTTGCTGGCTATGATCTAGTTACATCAACAGAAGTTCTCATATTCGTTAATTTCTGCAACTCTCTTTCAATCCAATGTCTTATGTTGATGTCACTAATGAAAAGTTTGAAGTTTTGAGCAGAAAGGGAGATCATTTTCCTTGAGAGAATGTGCGATATCTATTGCTTTGGCGATTGGATTGGCGACAGGAGTGCCTTCATTGGATATGTCTGCGGGCAATGCTTATGCAGCAACTCCTGCTTTGCCTGATCTTTCTGTCCTAATATCTGGCCCACCCATTAAAGACCCGGAGGCTTTGCTAAGATATGCTCTTCCCATTAATAATAAGGCCATAAGGGAAGTTCAGAAGCCACTCGAGGACATCACTGATAGTCTCAAGGTTGCAGGAGTCAAGGCACTCGACTCTGTGGAGAGGGTAAGAAACCAAAGCAAGACTTCATTTTGATTTACTTGGCAGTTTGCAAAGATTCTTTTGTATTTTGTCAGTTTTTAGTTTTAGGAGACCTCAAACTGAAGATTGTTGATTCTGTATCTTGCTATGAAATCTATAGAATGTAAGGCAAGCATCTCGAGCGCTCAAGCAAGGTAGAAATTTGATTGTATCTGGTTTAGCTGAGTCAAAGAAGGACCATGGAGCGGAGTTGCTTGACAAGCTGGAGTCTGGAATGGATGAACTCCAACAAATTGTGGAGGATAGAAATAGAGATGCTGTAGCAGGCAAACAGAGGGAACTACTTAACTATGTTGGAGGGTGAGTTAAACAATACACCATCCTTCACACCATCACCTCTCTCTTTTTGGGAAAAATTGAGTGTTAGTTGATGAGATGCTGCAGAAGATTGATATACTTCAGTAGTCCATCCTAGAAGAAGAAATTCTGAAGAGTTTGCGCAGCTTGTCTGCACAGAAAGTTCACCAGATAAAAATTTCAATTGTGCTAAACTGAAAGGATGACGAACCTGCTAATGATTTTTAATGGCAGCATACTTCATGTGTGGTTGTGGAGTCTCTTTTTTTTCCTTCCACTCTATTCTTGAAAAGGCACACGTGGGCCTTGGTGTATCTAGTATTTACCTAATAAAGCAAAGGAATGTCAATATTGCTATGTTAGCTTGAAAGGTGGAAGGATCGTGTAAAATTAATCCACTCAATAGGTAAATCCTTCTCATAGATACCCTTGTCATTGACTGCAGCTGAGATCTTCCTGGGGCATTGGGTTTCTGCAGTGTTGAAGAGGATATGGTGGATGGCTTCCCTTATGAAGTTCCTGAAGAATACAAGAATATGCCTCTCCTGAAAGGTAGGGCTGCCGTGGATATGAAGGTCAAGGTCAAGGATAATCCCAACCTGGAGGAGTGTGTGTTTCGAATTGTCTTAGATGGTTACAATGCACCTGTGACTGCTGGGAATTTCGTGGATTTGGTAGAGAGGCACTTCTACGACGGGATGGAAATCCAGAGAGGTAAACTATAGCATTCCAATCTTCTATTTGATCTTTCACCATAATGGGGTTAGCAAAGCCGTTTGGAACTACTGTTGAATATACTGGCTTCTTATTCAGCTTAGATGCATATGGTCACAGGAAAATTTATTATCCTAATTGTTGCTTAAATCCCACTTGACCTCATCCTTCAAATATTGAACAACGCAACATGTTCAGGAGGACTGGGGTACCCTCGAGTCTAGCTTAACGTCTAGCGGCAGCATCTTAGCTTGGATAATTAACAATCTGTAGCTAGGAGACATCTCAATTTCCCTTGGATCATCTGTTCTTATAGAGGCTGATTGAAGACTTTTTTTTTTTCCTTCCAGCCGATGGATTTGTCGTTCAAACAGGTGATCCCGAAGGTCCTGCTGAGGGTTTTATTGATCCTAGCACGGAGAAACCCCGGACGATACCTTTGGAGGTCATGGTGGATGGGGAGAAAGCGCCAGTATATGGACAAACTCTTGAAGTGAGTCTCTCTCGCTCTCTCTCTCTCTCTGTGTCTGAAAAATTCATAGCAAAAGGAATGAGAGTAGGGGCTTGGATGTCTTTTTGCCCATCTGAATCTTATTGATTAATCAGCAGAAGAAATGTTGATTCGCTTGGGAATAAAGGAATGTAAAACTTGTTGAAGTAAGGAAGAGAATGACCTTGCGTGCCTTTTGCATGATAATTTTTCGTTGGAGTACACTGAAATGTAAACAGTGAGTGGTTGTCCCACTGCATTTTACTCAGTGAATTGTCACTCAATTTGAATTAATCGATGACATGGCATTAGTCTAATTGTACAACTGTTGTAACTCGATGCTTTTCATCTTACAGGAGCTTGGCCTCTACAAGGCTCAAACGAAGCTTCCATTTAATGCATTTGGGACAATGGCCATGGCCAGAGATGTAAGATTTACTAGCTTTACATGGCTTCGCTCTACCTTTATGGTATATGATGATTCTAATAATTCAGATGGATTTCAGAAAATTTATTCTCTATGCGTTTTTTCACTTGACAGGAGTTTGAGAACAATTCTGCATCGAGTCAGATATTTTGGCTGCTAAAGGAAAGTGAACTGACCCCTAGTAACGCGAATATTTTGGATGGGCGGTACGCAGTTTTCGGTTATGTGACAGAAAATCAGGATTTTTTAGCAGATCTAAAGGTTGGTGATGTCATTGAATCGGTGCAAGTTGTCTCGGGCCTGGATAATCTTGCGAATCCCAGCTACAAGATTGCTGGCTAGGGGTCTTCCTTTTCTCTTTTCCAGTCCGGTTGGACACTTTACATGTGAGCTTGTATGACCACAACGTGTAGTTGTTTAGGGCTAATGTTCATTGTCTGATTCTTGTCATTTATGAGAGATAATGTGTCATCCACATCGAGAATGTATTCTTTTGGGATTGCATCGATACTAAATTCAGATCTATTAGTGAAAGTTGGCATGCGTCACGATCTTAGTGGAATACAGTAGGTGGAACGAATTGCTGGATGAAACTGAAAAAGCTTTCTCCTTCTCATTGTTGAATAGGATACGACTCGTAGAACTCCGGTTGCAGCGCAGTTGCAGTTGCAATGAAATTCTTTGTATTCCGACGTATATCAGATGGGCTTCTTTGGAAAACTTGTGAGATCATCGAGCTTGACTTGATCTGGTAAAATTAGTAATGACAATCTTGTTAGGCTTTTCGTTCCCCGTTTCTTTTTGGTATTTCTCGTTCGGTTGGGCTTCTTTCTCTGTACTAATTAAACCTGACTCAAGAGTCTCGGACCGTTGGCTGTGGACCTGTGATGTGATGTCCAACAGCAAGTTGTGTCGCATCCTGAACCATGAGCTACAAGCAGAAGTTGGCATATTCTAGCAAACATCAGAGTACATGAAAACCAGAAGGTTGTGGGCCAATAGATGTTTACTTTATTGCCCATAACAATATTTACCGTCAGTTTCCCCCTCCAATGGAAAGCGATTGTGAGGAAGAGCAGATCAAGCTTTACAGGATCCATAGTAAAGAAAAACATAGGAGTATTGAACTACTTGAACTAAATTAACCGAAGAAGAACAAGAAAGAGAAACATAAGAACTTGATATCTAAGCCTCTGACGAAATGCCCTCAGCCCGTGCGCTCCGCCCTCTTTAATTGTATTACATACAAATCAAATTCCAGATGTTCTTCTCAGATCCTCGACTGTCCCTTAACTTGACATGGCTGCACTCACCATTTAAGGACCTCGGTATCTGCGGAAACAGAAGCACCCCTGCTGCTGATCGAGAGGGATCATACCTCCTCCTTTCGAGGTGTCGATAGCCTCCAACATCACTACCACCTCATCCATTTTAGGTCTCTTGTCAGGATTAGCATCCCAGCAGCGTTTCATAACATTCGCAAGTGAGCTCGGACAACAACGTGGGATCTCCGGCCTCAAATTCTGTCGATCCATGAAAAAGCTTAGCATTCTCATCTTTGGACCTAACGCTACATTTGTCCAAATCAGCAGAAGGAAACTAAGCAGAGTAAAATTCTCACAGGAGTTTGTCTTTAAGAAACTGCAGAAGAAATTTTAATAGGTCTAGAAATTAGGGGTTTCTGTCTGAATTTATCAATCTTAAAACCATGGTTATCTGAATCGCCTCTTCTTATTCGTAATAGCAGTGTTGATGTCTATCACAAAGTGGAAGCACTAAAGGCAGGAATCAGTACCCATCTAATCTATCAAGTAAAATTGCATAGCACTGACCTGACGGACAACAGCGGATGTTACTTCAGAGAAGCTGAGATCGGGATATGGCATATCACAACAGTATATTTCCCACAAGCAAATTCCGAAGCTATATACATCACACTTTCTGTTATAAGGGCTACCATTGAGAACCTGTGAAGCGAATTTCAAAATTATGGATTAGACGTGAATGCATCTGAAAAGTTGGACAAAGCAAACAAGACACAAACTGGAGCTAGCTATAGCTAACACTAATTAATTAGTAATTAGAAGCTTAATGCACATCTGTCAACTATAGTAGTGCTTGGCATCGTGGCACTATTTCGAATCCCAAGCTTAGTTCTTTCTTTTTCCCTCCCACCAGAAAAGCGAACAACACATATTTCCCACAACCGTGTGCGGGCTTGAAAATCTAACCAGAAGATCCAGGATTATAGAAACTCAACCATAAAAACTGCAACCAGCGAAACAGGAAAAAAGAAGGGAGAAACCGCTGAGGATTTCTGATATGATTAGCTATGATTCTATTTATATAAGTGAACCACCACCCCAAGAACAGGTCAAGTCGAGTTATGGATAGCATTCCGGTCTGTATAAACTTATGCATGTATTACCAATTAAAAGTTCCTAGCGAAGCATCCAAACAAAATTTATCATTCAAAAGAAACACTTGGGCAGAATATGCTTATATCGCTCTGAGAGAGAGAGAGAGAGACCTCTGGAGCCATGTAACCGAGAGTTCCTGTCTCACCAGTCATGTCATGAGGATTGGAAGCCTCAATCCGAGCAACTCCAAAATCCGCTATTTTAAGAGTGCGTGTCTTGTCCAAGAGCATGTTTTCAGTCTTAACGTCTCTGTGCACAATTTTCTTGGAGTGCAGATAGCTCAACCTATAAAAGCAATTGAATGGCACGAAAGATTTTAACAATATACAAAACTGCACACAAACTGGATTCACTTAAAGAGTTGAACATCAAAGATCTGATCCAAAAGAAAAAAGAGCATAAGATCTCAACCCTCGTGCAAGATCAAGAGCCAGTTGGATGACTACTTTGAAAGCCAGTTTCCTCCTTCGGTTCTTGATGAGATAAGATTTTAGCGCACCCCCAGGGCAATACTCCACAACAACACAACAAATGTTACTTGGCATGCCAATATGACCATTCTCAGTTTGTATATGTAAATCTGATGTGCCCATGGTCGCCCCTATGAACTGCCAAAAGGAAATGAATGAGAAAAAACAATGTAGGTACATGTTTTGTTGGACATCTTTCAAAGCATCCAAAAAATGACAGTTTCCTTTATTATAAAGGTTGTAGCAACTATTCATCATCATATGCTGTCCACCACATAAACGTAAGCAAGATTTGACGAATCCCATTCTAGAAGAGCAAAATTCTACAAGAGGTGAAATAAAGAGGAAGAATGTCATAACATGATCACAGTTCATGCGGATTGCATCCTAAATAATCCTCAAGTATGGTTGATTGACTGGGTCTCAGCTCAACTCATGCAGGATGTTCCCACAATATAACCACGAGCTCCAACATACCATAGCAGCTATACCAAAGTGATCAATGCTAATTGCTAAATAGGAGCTTGAAGGCCCATGCTCCCACCATGTACGCTTCCACTATCAAGCCCCAAATTGCAACGAGCAATATAAGTTCATTATGGGTTCGCACAATTATCCTGTGAGAGATATGAACCCCAAACTAACACTAGCTTGTCAAAACCCATCTTGAAAGCACGTGGACTGTCCTTCCAAAAGGTGTATGAATATGTAGATATCAGGGGCAGGTCATCGCTAAACAGTATCTGCGTTATACTTCTGACCACACACGAAAAAAAGAGAAGTACTGCAGTATAAACACATCAGTAATCCACGAAGGATTCAATTGTCGAGGAGAGTCAAAACATGATTTATCTTTTACAACTTGTACTGCACTATTATAAGATTTGTGGTTCCTCTCAACCGAGAAATGAAGGAAAGAACGGATCCAATGCACTGCCTTGTTTAGAAAGATAGTGACTGTTGTCCTAGAGCTTGTTATCCAGGGAAAGTGATAGAATGAATGACCCAATACTACCTTAGTCACATTTGGATGCTCCAGCTTGTGCCACACAGCAACTTCTTGTGTAAATGCCGCTCTGAGGGAAGCTATTTCAGCCTCTGATCTGTGTCCCTCTTCCCCCCAGTCAAGAAGTTTGACTAGGCATAAAGAAAAAGGGTTAAGGTCACTCGTGTATCGTGAAGTCAGCATAATCACAGAGCAGTCAATTTAATCGGACATGCATAGTCTAAATTATAGGCACAGTGCACAAAGAAGCTCAGTATCCAGGGTTAAGCAACGGCATTGATGTTACGGATTTTGTTTATAGCGGGTTTGGAATATAATCCCAGAACAAGTTATAAGCTAGTCCATTGTGTCTGAGTGTCGATTCATTGATAAGCAGATAACATCACCCATGCAATAAAATCTAAATTTACAGAACATCCATGCTCCTAATTAAGTATTCAAGCTGGCGATTACGTGTAGTCACTTGCATCAGGTTCACAGATGTGAAAGGAGCGATCATTTTGTAAGGTTTGACAAGGGCCGTCACATTAGCATTTGGGAGCATAACCCGGTAACAATTTAAACAATTTCAGTTTAGTCAACTTCCTTTTTTAGACCTTTTTTTTTTCTTTTAATCCAAGGAGTGAAGCTAAGAGACATCAGTGACAATCAGAGCACGTTAATGTGGGGGAAAAGAAAGGGAAAAATAACGCAATTAATGCACCCAACTGCCTAACTCAAGAAAATCTCGTGAGTCACGGATAATAAAGTCAACCACTACAAACCACTCATAAGTAATTTTGCAACAAAATGCAAGAGAAAAAGAGAAGATCTTTTCCCATTGATTTTTTCTCATGAACTGCAGAAATTGACGGATGAAGCTGCTAGATTAAGCACATGAAGTCTGGAAATCTAACGGATGATGGGAAAATAATGAAAAGGAAAGGCTTATAAACTGAACTTTGAAGAAATCTCTCAGTCACAGCACACTCGTCGCTCGCAAAAACCGTCTCCTCACTCCTAAGAGAATGTTCCATTGTTGGTATTTCAAACAATGAGCTAAAACTTGCACTCTCAGCACAAATCAGAGAACCAACGAAAATGAACAACCCATTATCATCCGAGGTAAGAGAAAAATCTTAAATCTCCATAATGGGCAATAAACAGTAATGGGTGTCCTTTTTTTCAAAGAAAGGAATCATTTTTCCGAAAGAGAAGCTCAAAAATGGCAAAAGAGCCCCATGTACAAAGAAAGAAAGTAAAGAATGTTTTGCATACCGGCGACGTCTTGGCCGTCATAAACGCCACGATGAACAGTTCCGAAAGTGCCGCGAGCGATAACGCTCTTGATTATGAGCTTGGACGGGTCAATCTCCCACTCCTGTCTGGTCGCCGCGCGACTGCCGCCACCGCCGTACGCGGGCCTCGTCGCTAATACATCGTTTTCTCGTCTGCCGTCGCCGTTGGCATCGGCGTTCTTGTTCTTTTCCATTGTCCATGCTCTGCTCAGATGCCTCTGAAGTTGCTCGTCCAGGCTCTTCAGATCTATCTGATCCGCTCTCAGGTACCCTCCTCCACTCTCTCCCTTCTCCTTCATCTTCGCCCTCCGCAACACCGCTCTCTCTCTCCCTGTCTGGTAATGTCGAAGAGGAGAGAGCAGAGTTTAATGCAGGTGGGTGCGTGGGGGAGAGTGTCGCTTGTGCTCCCTCTTTGGCTGCGTTGGTGTGCGTGCAAGTGTTTTTCGTACTGCTGATACTGCAACGGATTGTTGATGATGATGATGGTGTTTATGTCTATAATTATTAGGATGGAGATTGGATTTTTCAAGTACTATCTCTTTTACTACTGCGGCTGCTGCTACATCTTCTACAACAGACACACACAACACGCACACACACACTCTCTCTTATTATCTCTCTCTGTCTCTTCTCCATCTCCATCATCCATGTGGGCACATGGATTTTGCCTGAACACGACGTGTGTTTCTGACCCACCTCTCTCTCTCTCTCTCTCTCTCTCTCTCTCTCTCTCGTGCTTCTTGTTAGCTTGCGAGAGGATCACGGTCAATGTACCTTTTCATATTTTTTCTCAAACTATACATTTATTTTGTTCTGCAGGAGAAGCCAATCCCTTTCAAACACTGAGGGGCGTGTCCCCTGCTGCAGTTGATGATACCGGCAACCGTTGAAAGAAAGGAAGGGCAGGGGCTGCGAAAGGTCGTTGGATTTATTACCCCCTTTTTCATAAAGCGAAAATGATAAGTAGGGATCACGACTGCCGATTATCCTTGATAATCAATATAGAAAGTTCCACATATACGGAGTATGCAATTTGAGCTTTATTTACAGTCTATGATAATGAACTGATCGCGTTGTAACTAACAAGTTACGGACTAAGGTCGTCCCATCCTAGAAAATGAGTCTCGTGCCAGTCGATAGTCGTTGCTGAAGATATTGAGTTATTTGCTTTAGTTACCAAGATTGGCTTACCAAATTAGTATACTAAAAGATGGGGTTAATTGTGAATGGATAGTTAAGAAGATGACCAGTTTGTAATGTTTAATAACAATTTATCACATCATTTAATTATCAATTTCTTGATCTAAGTTTAGTAGACATAGCATGTCTCTTTAAATTGTTCGAGATAGTTTTAGTGGCCTTCACATGATGCCGGGTGATAAATTTTTAAGTGATTTTTTTGTATGAGTTAACTTTTTCTTTCCCTGGAAACTAGTTACCAGTGTGTTGAAATTTACCTTGATAGAGGTCTTACTAAACAAATGAAAGAGCTACTACATTTTCTTTATGAGCAAACCCTTTTTTTGTGTTTATTTTGAAAAGATACTTATGACATCAAAAAGACTTTTGGATAAAGAATATGATGTAAATAAGTAGATGCTTTGTCAACATCTAAAACAGTATTCGTCATGACTACTAATATTTGGAATGTGAAGTATGAGAAGTGAGCAATGTTTGCATGACCACAGTAAACTTCATCATGAATAGATTTAACACATGTAATTGTGAAATTTGGGAAGACGGTCTCGTCCCGTGGTCAATCCAAGCTCCATGTGATCAATCAAATCAAGCAAGCATATTGCTATTGAGGTGGGTCTATGCTGGCCTCAATACTGTCACTCTCTCTCTCTCTTTTCACAGTGATCACAAAATCTTGAAAGAGCTATGCAGGGTTTTTGGATCCTGTCCAGTTATTGTCTCCCGTTTTAGTAGACATAGTATGTCTTTTTAATCGTACAATGGCAGGAGTACCTTTCCAACCTTTGCAGCCGTCTGAATCGGAACGGCTGAAATTTTTTTTCCCTAAATTTTGTCTTTCTTTTGTTTTAATGAGGGCAATCGGACGGTCCTCCCCCAAAGTTCCATTGTATAGGGCTCCTTTCTTTTTTGAGACTTTCTACGGTGCAAGGTTGTGACGTTTTGAAGCTTCTTGCAGCTCCGTATGAGACGCTGTTAGATAGGAAAACCCTCTTTTCTTCATTTCGTCTTGCGACGCAACGTGTTAACCGACTTCGAGGCGTCTGTGAAACCAGAACGTCATGAGCCTGGAAACCCTAAATTTAGCTTGCGATATCAACTGGGGAAGGGCCAACTCCTGGACAGAGACTTCTGTTTATGGGATGGCCGACGATTTTTCCAACCATTTTTCAGTGCATGAACCCGACCGAATCATGCTTTGCAACAACTCATGGCCGGGCCATCATCAGATGCTTGAAACTCATTATCCACTATAAAAAAAGGAGGAGGAGGAGGAGAAATTCGAGTCCATAATAGAAGCTGGATCTCGACTTCCTCATTGATGCAGCCCAAGTTAGGCTACTTGAACAACAAGATCGGGAGAGTGACTTAAACGTGAACCGAAGACTCTTGTCGGTGAAGGACTTTCAAGTTTGAATGCGAGTTGATCTTCTTGGATGAGCCAGCTGGTTGCAGGCTGCATCACTAGTACTTTATAGGACATGGTATTCTACTAACGCAAACTCTTCATGGAAATACGTTTTCTCGGCGATGTTGGTCTAGTTCATCTTCGATATTGTGGTCAATATACTCATGGTCCAAAGGAAATATATGAGCCAACCCTGGAGAATCAATCCAATTCCCTAAAACTGGCATATCTGTTTACACGTAAGCCCGCGTTGCTTCCATAAACAATCAAAATGAAGGTAAATGTAATAATTACAAAAACGGGAGACTATATTTAAAATGCATTCCTGCAAGCCCAATTTGTGAAAAACAATTTCATGGTATCTAAATCTGAAATGGATCGTATGCCGTAATGATAAGATGACATCTCCGATTTTATCGGATTGCTGAATTTTTTTTTTCAAAGAATTCTTTTGTTTTAATGAGGGCCCTCCCCCTCCTTTGACGTGTTAAGAGGATCTGGAACCGCTACACTACCATCCATCCGTTACTCTGTAAAGTTTTTATGTGTGGCGGGGGATCACTTGGTACCGAAAAGGGCTCGTACTATCTTCTGGATTCGACCTGACGATTGACAGAAAATCTTACTTATTTTCAAGGAGGAGAGGCAAAGAGTCTCAAATGCTTGCCTTTGCTAATATGTGGAAATTCCTTGATTTGATTGGTCAGCACTTGCACAAGTGCAATACAAAAAGAAGGCGCAAGAACCCTAGCAAAAAGAAAGGAGAAAATGAGATGGTATCATTTGGGGAAGGTTGGATCCGAAAAATCGAAAAAAAATAGGGATAAATCACCCTTTTCTTTTGGGCGATGACTATGGAAGCTTTATACCCTCAATCTTAATTTGTGGTGCTGGAGTTGATTTTATGATCCGCACTAAACTTGAGGGCAAAAAAGAAAAGAGCCGAGCACAATGACCCAAATGGAGCACTTTGAATGGTGCCCAGAGCACCCTTTTGCTCAAAATCTAAGAATTATGGATTGGATACCACTATTTACAAGAGGAAGCTGAGACGATTAAGGCACATTGAATGGTTTAGTTGGGAGCAGAAACAACCAGAACGGAGGCTCAACCGAATGGTGTTCTTTCTATAGAAGATGGAGGGGTGCTTTGGTCATCAATATGCAATATGTAGATTGGCCTGAGTCCACACAAGCACTGATGATCAAACTAGGGTTGCTGCTCAAACCGGTTCAATGCCTCTGCCATGCATGTGAAGGAAAGCCTGCACTTTTGACTTGCAATGAGGAGGCCTCAAAAGAAGAGGCTAGCCACTCTTGTAGACCTCCCCATGAAAAAGGTGGGGTCACGGGACTGTGAATCTCCCATAAGCCTAGTGTTCTCTTCTGCGGTCGTATTGCCATGGCATTGCATGGAAAGAGACTCCACGAGCCATACATGTGAAATGATCCAAGTGATCTGGGAGGACCAAAGAAATGTTCAAGACAGGAGAAAAGAAGACAGTATTGCCGAAAGCTCACGTGTTTGGTTATCTCGCATGTTATACCTTTTTAGTACAGGTGAAGGTAAAACATCCAGTTTGAAGTTGTCGCAACTTGCTTGCATGAAGCCGGGACCGCTAGTAATTGCCCGTCAGCCATACCAAGGTGATTCGGTTCACATGCCCATACCGCCGCCCTCACATTGTGAGAGCTGGCCATGTCTCCTATTTACAATCCTTGCAAAGTAGTTGGATCTTTAAAAATGGTGAGTTGACATGTCTTTTATTTTATCCATCTACTTTGAAAAAAAAAAGGAAAAAAAAGAAACATCGAGATAATTTATTTAATAACGTTAATTATTAATAACGTGAATTATTATGTTCTCATTGAAAATGAATACCTTATCTAGATAATTTAAGGTTCCATTTATTTCATGAAAAATTTAACATTTAATGAAATCATTTTCTTGAAAAATAATAATATTTTTTTGTGTTAGTTTGTCAGAAGCTGTCTGCTCGTTGGCCTTGAGCTAGGTCGAGGTACGCTGTTAGAGGTTGCGATATTCAAAGGTAAACAAAGAACACATGAAATGTTTTTTGCTTTCAAAAAAGCGGAAAACATTTTCCGTACTACTTTGAAAGTGTTTTTTTCATTGGTGGAAAATATTTTCCTTAAATATTTTATTTTCCGTGAAATAAAAGCCGAAAAATTTGAAAAATATTTGTATGGAAGTTATTTTTCGTGAAACGAACAGAGCCTAAGTCTCTTTCTTTTTTTTCCACCATTTTATACAATGTCAAGTTTTTTTATACAGCCTATAACTAGATTGAATATTTACTAATAGTTGAAGGAACGGATTGAACAAATTAAAAGTTTGAGGACGACATTAGATGTCGGACTGAATGTTAATGATCATATATGTCATTTTACTTCTTTTCTTGCATCGTTCATTTCACAGTCGAGCTGGCCCAGTCATACGGGCCTGGAGGGTACAAATTTGGCCCGATCCGAAGGCCCGGCCCAGCTCGCCTGTTGATCACCACGTTTCTGCGTATTAATCACATTGGCACGCATACAATCGTGAGGCCAACATCACCCACGCAAACGAGATTTTAACTTCCACTGCGCTCAGCAATGGTGGTTGTGACCTCCACGCCCACTCTCCCTCCCCACACATTCCTCTGCAAACCCATCTCGCCTTCCCTCCTCTTCCTCCGTCATATCTGCGCGAACCCGAGAAGACCGAGCGGAACCAGAGGGGCAGGCCCTCATGGGGTCTTCTTGCCGATTAAGTCCTACATGGAGAACCAGAATTCCTTCTCCGGTTTCGCCAGCAGGGTCATCGGTTCTTTGCCCGTCGTTGGGCTCGTGGCGAGGATTTTCAGCGACGAAGGTGGAGTCGGCGGGGACATCATCGATTTCGCAGAGTTCAGGAGGCGGGTAGGGAAGAAGTCCACCGTTAATGATTCCCGAGCTTTCTACGAGTTTCAAGATCGTCGCGGCCGGGTAAGCTGATTCATGTTTTCTCTTGGAATTCGGTGGCTTATTCTTTGGCGCGAAGTGTTTTATGGTTTTCCGGGTTAGGATGTAGTGGGTCACTGTTTAAATTGATGATTCAGCTGTGTTTGTAATGTATGGATTGATATATGATGTTCCTAGTGCACTGTTTCGAAATGAAAGCTAACTAGGTTGTGCGTGTATGTTGCTCGGAATCTTTTATTGGCAATACAATGGCATTCTGGTTTTGTAGATGTGTTGTCGAGATATCATCTGGCTATAAAATGTCCTTGCGGCTGACTATATGGAGGTTCGGTTTTTGGGCTAAGGCTCTGTACAATTGTTGTATCTTAAGGCTCATGCACGGGTGAAGGTTACCGTGTGAAAATTGGTAAAGTGATGGAAGTCTGAAACGTTGTGAACTTGATTCAGGTGGGTGATGGAAAGTGTGAAAAGTATTACCTGTGAGCAAGGTAGAAAGCGAGGGGAATGTGATTAATGAGTAACTGATTACATTACTTCCCCTTGCTGACACCGTCTTAAAGTTGTGCTCATAATTGGATCTTCGGTGTTGTTTTTGTTTGTATTGTGGTATTTCATAATAGTTGGGTATGATGGTATTGATCCTAAGCTGCGGCTTGTTGGGTAGGCAGGGGATCCCTTGTATGTTCTGCTTTGCGGTTGGTTAGCAGCGGTTGGAGCTGGTCTTCTCAAATCTGAGGATATTTTGGGAGGTGTAGCCAGGCTGCGGCTTTCAAATGATATCGAATTCGAGGAACAGAACTTCATTGCCTTGATGAACGAGGCGAGAGAGGTGGGTCTTCTCAATTAGATTGTTTTGTTACCAGACTGTTGTCGGTTGTTGGACTATGATTCTGTATCCTAAAAGAGCAGATGCATTGATAAAGAAACAGCAGATCTTATTTTATATGGTGGGAAATAAAATTTGCTTCATTTGACCGTTTGTACATATTGTAGATATGGTGAAGGTTTCATTCTTGGCATGATTACTGCCATTGTCGTGGTTCCAGTAAATCTTACCATGTACTTGAAACTTTGCTAACCGATCACTATAGTGATTGCTTCATTGGATCACATTCTAGTTCTCTTCTCTGTAAAAATTTCCGGAGCCAAGACAGTAACGAGTTGAGTTAGAAATTTTTTTATTCTTTCCATTCTTTCACAAATTTTTACTGGAAGATTTGTTTGTCTGACCATTTAACATACGTGATTATTGCTACATAAGCTTTTTTGCTTCTGCTTGTGTTTTATGTTTCATATTTGATCCGTTTCACCCATCTCTGGGCCTCTTTTGTTTCGATTATGCAAGTCCTTATAAGTTTATTCATTCTGCAGAGAAGAGCAAAGTTAAATGCATCAACCCCAAGCATTTCCATGGAGATTCGCGTGGAGAAGGCACTAGAGGCGATTTATGTCTGTTGCTTCGGTAAGGACCCTATTGAGGAGGAAGATGAGCGACTCCTGCAAACCATGCTCGGTGTCATTTTCCCGTCGGTCAAGCAGTCTCAGATACAGACGATGATTAGAGACTTGGCTAAAAAGGTAGCCGAAGGAGGCAATGAAGTTACATATCTGGAGGCGAAGCCCTTACCTAAAGAGGCCGTAGAGCTCCAAATGAAGGACCTCCAATTTCTCAGACAAAACAATGAGACTTGAGAATGCGAGTTGCTACTGAGGAGATTTGAAGAGGATTGTGATTTGGAGTCTTTGATGTGTCGTGATTAGTGACCATGCGCTGTCGCGGGAAGAAACTGGCGATGCCTAGCCATCGATTGGTGCAGACTAAGAGTTTCCTCTCCCGTGTGCAGTTGGAGAGCGAAATCTTGATTAAGAGTTTGTTCCGTGATGCCTTTTTATTCTCCTTGTCACTCCAAGTGCTTGTAATTCGATCAAAGTTAAAAGGAAAACTAAGGGCGAGGCGCCCTTCATGTGGCTGAATGACCATAACATTACGGCACCTCTAGTCAACGGTGTCGTGGACGAGCTTTGATCATATTGCTTAGCATGTCTTGTTTGTGCATACGCAAGTCTTCGCCCACAATGATCGGTCGTAGATCGGCGAATGACAATGGTCAAGCCACGAGCTCGATGAAAATTGTCACGCTTTTGTCTCGGAGAGTACGGGAGAGGAACCATCATATATCATTGTACATGGACTAGTTTGAATTTGGAAATGAGTGGACTTCAGATGAGTCGGTCCTTGAACACGGCCTTCAATTCATTTGCCTTCATCTAACCTGTAAGTTTGTCGATTCTTGGTTTTCTTTAACGTCAGAGAGAGAGAGAGAGAGAGTACAGTAGTCTCCAGCGACGTAAAGCGAAAGGAAGCTCGGTAAAAACGACGCCTCTATCAAACTAAACTGGCGAAAGACTTCGACTTGGAGACCACAGTCGCTGCATCGTTTCGTTTTCGTGGACTGAGGAAGAGAAGCTAGGAGCATGGAGTCGTCGGAGTCGTCGTCGTCGTCGAGGATGACGGTCACGCAACGTGATCAGAGGATGGTAGAGCAAGAAGTCGCCAGGATCTACTCTCTCTTCGCTCAGCTCCCTCCTGCGGCCCAGTCGTTCTCGTTCGTACCACCTCTCTCTCTCTCTGCACCCGTCTGAACTGCTAAAGAGTGATTCGATTTCTGTGGTGTTTTTTTTTTTGTTCCTCTTTCTCTCTCTTTGCATTGTGGGTTACCGCTTCTGCGATTTCGAAGGCTGGAGATTCAACGAGATAGCCACATCGAGTACTTGACCAACGGCCTCCGTCGACTCGCTCCCTCCTTCGGCGCCTTGGATGCCAGGTAAAACCACCGTTCCACTTCGCCTTCTACGTCGAGGAATCGGAGTTGTTGGAGCTGTACTTAGTAGTTTGATTGGGAGGTTGGCCCTTGCGTATGAATTTTTGGGCATCATTTTCTGTCATGATTGCTGTCTTCTAGTTGGAGTAGGTCCTTCTGCCGGGGCTTTCCAATTGCTACCTCTGAGCTAATGTCTGATTACTTCTTTATGGAATCCTTTGCAGTCGCCCTTGGCTCTGTTACTGGATCATACATTCTCTTGCTTTGCTGGGTGAACCTATTGATGTGGAACTCGAAGATAATGCTATTGACTTTCTTAGTCGCTGTCAGGTACCAATGCCTTGATATTGTCAGAGCATTGCTTCATGCTGGTCATTTCTACGGTTGTATTTCCAGTAGAATTGACTGCCGTGTCTTCACTGTCGATTCGAAGGGCTAACCTTTTCGGGCCACCTTATCAGCAAATTTGAAGTTGGATGACTATTTCTCAATTATCTTTTCCTCATTTTCTCTGCTTGCCATGCTCAATTATATTTTCTCTCACTAATGCCTTAACTTTATCTTATCGTCATGTTAATGGTTTTGCCTTATTTGCCTGTAGGACCCAAGTGGTGGATATGGGGGTGGACCTGGACAGGTAGTTATTACTCTCCTAATGTTTAAGGATGGAATGTTTTGAGATATTTTCAATGCTAAAAGACATTCTGTCTGCATTTCGACTGCTTTGACCATATCTGGTTTGCACAAGAAAAACTTGTTCTTCTCCTGACTGGCTTGTTCTATTGACTCACCTTCCATGGGCGAACCTTGTGGAGGAACACTTAAGTTTTGGGGAATTGGATTCTCACCATTGTTTGATAGAGCAATCATAAATTTCTTTGGAGGATGTCCCAATGGATGTTTTCCATCTTTTCTTGTACCCATCAGGAAAGATATATATGTCACCAACATGACATTTATGCAAACGAATGGTGTTAAGTAGTGTCGTATATATGTGTCAAATGCTCATTATGGCAGGGCATTAAAATATTTTAATTTCATTAAGCTCTTCTTACTTTTAACGTGAACTTGGGTTAGCCTCTTTTGCAGTTTAGAGGTACATAGGGGTAATTATACTTTTTGCCTAAAAGATGTATTCCTATTCTTCCAGCATAGTTAGAGGTTATCTAGCTCAGATCTGAATGTAGTTCAGCTGTACAGAAGATTGGTATTTTCCTTTCTTTGGTTTATCTGTTAAGTTGCCTTGCTGGTGGTTTACAACCTATATTCATTTTTCTTCTCAGCTGCCTCACCTTGCAACAACTTATGCTGCGGTCAATTCACTTATTACTTTGGGTGGATTGAGATCTTTGTCTTCAATTGATAGGTGGTCACTTTAACTTATAAACACATTGAAGTTCCATGATCTTTTTCCTGGATGTGGTGTAATATGGCATAAAAATTCTTTCTCAGAGATAAAGTGCACAATTTTTTGAGGCAAATGAAACAACCGAATGGAGGCTTCAGGTATGCAATTGATCCAGATGTTTAATTTTTATTAAAGTCATGTCCATCAAAATAAACTATATCATCTAGATGTTAATACTTGGTCAGTCTCATCATTGAAAATTCCGAGATTTATGGCAAGGGCTGTGAGAGAGGGATTTTTTTTGTTTTCGTGTTGGGGGGGGGGGGGTGTTTGGTGATGAGCAATGAGCAATGTGTGCCAATTTGTGTTTAGTCACTAATTTTCACCAGCAATTACACTTTGATCCACTTCATTTTATAAAGTGCTTGATCCACTTCATTTTGTGAAGTGCTGGGCAAGTAAGTCCTCCATGTGTCCTTTCTTCAGTGGCATAACCATGGAGCTTTAACTGTGGTGTAATTGTAACCTTTCCAGCACATAAAAGGATTATTTTGCTTACCTTGATAAAGTACCTTTCAACCATCTATTTTATTTCTTGTTTGCAGAATGTAGCGTAACATTTCAAAACTTTTACTGATTTGGGTTAATTGGAATTGTTATTTCCAAGGATGCATGATGGAGGAGAAATCGATGTTCGGGCTTGCTACACTGCTATCTCTGTAAGTTTACCTCTCTCTCTCTCTCTCTCTCTCTCTCTCTCACACACACACACACACACACACACAGAGATTCATATATGAGGGATTCACATGGCAGACATATGATTCATGTACTTCATTTTGACAACATGATATAGCTTCATTTCCAGTTATTTAGTGGCTCAATCATGAAATTAGTCCAGTTATATAAGCACTCAATTTCTGGAAACTGTCGCATGGCCTGCTGTGAGGTTGGAGTCACCTTAGCTATGTGGGTCGGATGCTTTGTGAGTCAACTAACATATCATCTCATCGGCATCTGTATTCCTGTAGTAATTTTTGCTAAGGCTATGCTTCTTGCTTATTGAGATAATTTATCTGTCCATATATATGTCTTTGGACGCAAATACACTCCACTAAAATAAATGGTTGCCTGCTTACAACCACCCTTGGATTCTCTTATGCTGGAACACTGGCTTTAGGACAGGCTATTAGTATATATACCTCCTGTAATCCATGTTCCCCTTAGCCTTAAACAAAAGAGAGAAATGCTCTGCCACAAAAGATTTTGTCTTTATCCTGGTCTCTGTACTATGAATTGCTGGTTCCATAGAATTGAGTAACCTTCTAGTATCTTTTGTGTTATTAAATCACATTGGGAGCTTATTAGCACTCCTGAGACGTCTTACTCATTTATCAAATGCTTTTTACTGAAGAGGGTTCTTGATTTAAGGAATAAGGTAGCTTGTCTTCCTTATGTTCTCACCTTTTGGCCACTGGTTAGAGCTCAAGATAGAATTCCTTCAGTCCCTTAAAAATCGATTGACCTATGTAACTATTTTCCACTCAAAAGTTTATTCTTATTCTGGGATTATTTCTTCATTGTTTTCATGGTCACGGATTTCCATTTGTCAGATTAATCTCTGAATGACGCTGAAATTCTTGCTTGGTTAGGTTGCAAGCGTCCTAAACATTTTGGATGATGAGCTGGCTGAAAATGTTGGGGATTTCATATTGAGGTGTGTTAAAATTAGTTTGACACAGAATCAATGGTGCCTTTTGAATTTCATTATCAGTGCTCCTGTCTCTTGCTTGACAGTCTGTCTTTTTTCATGGCCCATCGACTCAAAAGTTGATATACGTCATCTTTGTGTATTAGCATTAGGCTTTGTGCCACCGTTTCTAAATGTGACGCTTTGTGAGATCAGTTAGATGGTGTTAATAAGTTTACTGTTTAGAATAAGCATACATGATACTAGAAGTGGAAGTGGCATCGTATACTTTGAAGCAAAAGGATTAGAAAAAGTAAGAAAAGATCGTTTTGGCCCTCTGGCTACTATGGCTTTGTGCAACACCTAATTGCTGTTTATTGGTGATACATTTGAAGAATAGTTTGAATAATATGCTGTGGTTTTTTTTATAGGCGGATCTGTTTTCTTTCTCGAGATTGTGTTGTTTGTCACTGACTTTTAGGCAGGTCACGTCATGTCTTCAACCTTAGGATGCTAATTACTGGTGGCTTGCTGATCTAGATCAGTAAATAATCCTTTTTTATGATCAAAATGTATTATACCTCTCAAAATACAGCATGGCGCGAAATTCGGTTATGAAATATTAGGTTTATATCTTGATGCACCTAAACCAGCTGACTTTTCTTACTAGGCAACGTGAATGTAGAAAATTTTACCTTATGTGGCTTGGGGAAGTTAGACGATGATATTGCCTTAGGAAGCATCTTATTTATAACTGACAACTGTCATTTGCTGAAAGCTCTATCCTTGGGCTCTATGCAGTTGTCAGACTTATGAGGGTGGCATCGCAGGAGAACCTGGTTCCGAAGCTCATGGTGGGTATGTTTCAAAGTGCTCAGAAGTGGTGTCTGTTGCCTACTGTCAGGATTAAGCCCTTTGGATGGCCATGCAGTTTTCCGTTTTTTATTCTTCCTTCATATTGAGATTGCTATGTCGTTGTCTTATCATGAAATTTTCTTAATATTTTTGTTCTGGCTTTAACAGATATACATTTTGTGGGTTGGCTACGATGATTTTAATCAATGAGGCTGATCGATTGGACTTATCCAGATTAATTGTAAGTCACAACAAAATCCTTACTTGCCTCTCTTTCGGGTGTTGTGTCTGCCATTTGCGTCTGCCTAATTGCTACCACTATATACATTTAGAAATTAAGTGTGCCTGTCATCTTGATAGTTTTGTGAGATTCTACGATCAGCATTTCATTGTGTGCTCTTCTTCTTTTTAGTTGTCTGTTGTTTTCTTTGAAGTTTTCAGCTGTGCTTTGTTCTGTCAGGATTGGGTGGTGTTTCGCCAAGGAGTAGAATGTGGCTTCCAAGGGAGAGCCAATAAATTGGTTGATGGTTGCTATTCCTTTTGGCAGGTAATTTTCTGTTTTGACTGTTTTGGTTCCACTTGGCTGATTGTGGTATTAAAAAAGGCACTTTTAGGGTGGTGTTTGTGCATTGCTGCAAAAATTGCGCCCATTTGGTCTATCAGGAGGAGGAGGAAATGAATCAACAGATTCAATAGATTCATCTCTATCTGCTGTATCCAACCTGTCTGAACAGGAAAACAATCTGGAGAGTGCTTCTCCTCATGTTGATGAGACCTGCCAGTCTGAACAGGGAGGTATGTCTTATAAAGAAAATGTACTCCTCTGTTTTTTTTTTTTTTTCCTTTTGCATTGCAAAAATAAACTTTCTTTCGTGCTTATAAATCCCAATATGGTTGTGATAAAAAATTATCTGCTATCTGCATTAATTACGGCTATCACTCATGTCATGTGGGACATGAAGCTAAATTGTTACGTCTTATTTGTTATTACACGTGAAATTGCTTATTTACAGGCCTTCAGAGTGCTTCGTCTTCTATAAACCTCGGCAATGCCAGTTATAATTTTCTTGAAAGACGTGCAGAGGTGGGATCTCTCTTCAACAGCTTAGCCTTGCAGCAATATATTCTTCTGTGCTCTCAGGTACTTGTGCATTGTTTGTAGAAGATGCTTTGAGTTTTTGTGCTTTCATAATTGAAGGTCATCGATAACTGCTGTGTCCGAAATTCAATGTTCAATAGTAACAAATGCCCATGCATCTACTACCTGTTTGAATTTAGTAGGGTTTAAGTTGCTGTGCGGTCATTTATAATCTTAGTAGGCTTTCAAGATTTCAGATGCATGTCACACGTTAGATAACCTATGCAGTTAAAGTTGCTGAATTTCTGAAGATCTCAATTAGCACTCTATAATCAGCAGAGCACCATATGTATATGACGAGATATCAGTTTCATTGACACTGATTGACCTTCAAGACACTAAATTCTTGTGTCCTTGATGTTTTACTCATTGATCTCATCCTGAGATGCTGCTGCCAATAGTGAGGATACACTGTTGAGACCTTTCATGCTTTGATGCAGTTGCCAGATGGCGGGTTCAGGGACAAGCCTGGAAAGTCTCGAGACTTCTACCACACTTGTTATTGTCTAAGTGGCCTCACGGTGTGTCAGTATAGCTGGTCAAAGAGTGCGGATTCGGCACCTTTGCCCTGGGCTGTTGTGGGTCCGTACTCCAACCTCTTGGAATCCATCCACCCTCTTCACAATGTCTTGTTAAGCAAGTATCACGAAGCAAATGAGTTTTTTGCAAAGTAGCGATTGGATCTCTATGCTTACAAAATCCGCAGGGGGAAAGCTTCAGGTACTGTAGTCACTTATTGGTGGAGAAAATAAAAATTCAGGGTCATTCATGGGATAATGCAAGCTTTTAAGCTTACAATATTCAAGGTTTATTGTACTTGGCTTTCTTGTTCTTCATCATCATGGCCATTGTGATTCATCATCATGGCCATTGTGACAAGGATTATGATGAACGAAGCTGCAAATGATAGCGACCCAAACAGATCAAGTGGGAACCTCAGGAAGTGACCTTGATTTTGTCTAATTTGACGTTGAATGACAGCCAGGAGAGGATTGAGGCACGTTGGGAGCCGATCCCTGCTGTGTCGAATTCTATCCATGCATTCTCGTCTCCGGCCTCGGCATCTCGTTCAGTTGATCGTCATGTGGGACAGGTTCGGGCTACCCCTTAGGCTGCTTCTGTGTCGCGCCTGCAAGTTCGAAGTGTCGAAGCCCAGTGATGTACACAAAAGGTTCGGACAAAGTAAAGTCGAACTGAATCGGACACTTCCGTTAAGATCAACGATAGGGAAAATGGTCTCGTGAGAGTGTAGTGATGGGAGAATAGATAAAATTAGACGTATTACCATGCTCTGTCCTGAGAAATGACAATCCTAATCCTATCAATCATGACATATTTGCCTGTCTGAAAAGTTGAACAGACTGCTCAGTTATGCGCCATTTGTCACGGGAAGAATATTTGTGAACAAGATAAGTTACTGTCCAATAAGTAATCATTAGTTGCTCATTAATCGAAATTCACATATTCGTGACCTAAAAGTATCGAATTCTTTCGTTCGCAGTCTGTAGTTTTAATCTTAAACTTGACCATTTGATGGGTTTTTTTGGCCCTTTTGGCCCTCTAGTTGTTAGTTTATTAGTGATTCGCCGTCGATTTGAAAAGGTCAATGATCATGGCGGATGCACTTTTGCAAAAAATTTCTTACGAAAAAAAGTCATCAAAATTGTCAAGCTACCTTCCGTATGACATATATATCTTGGATTTTTTGGGGGTCAAAATCTCAAATTTATATTCATTTGACCAATCTACCTTCCACCAAGGATTTATCAAATACTTATTTCAAGACGAAACGAAGTCATTGTTTAGTAGGGAAATTCCAAAAAAGGGTTGAAATAGACATGATTTCTTACAAGAAGATTTATATTAGAATTTGTCTCAATTAAGAGCATGAAGTGTCAATTTAATTTCAAATAAGGACATTGCTCACTAGCCGGGCATCATGGACGTTTTCCTCTGCGATCATAATTTTTTCTTTCCTTGTTTTTCTTTCATTCTCTGCTCATCTTCTTCTTCTTTTGGTTCTAGGCCATGGCAAAGCCGGTGCTCCATCATTCCTCACTTTTGCTTCCCCATGGTACAGGGGCATTCTCTCCTGTGCCGCCTTGGATCAAGCTCTTTCGCAAACAACGCCGGTCTCTTCTTCTAGCTCAGCTGCGCACACCACCCTATATGATCAAATTGCAGCGATTTGCAACCGTTGCGCAAATCCAAAACCTTGTTATGCCAATCATCCTAAAAGTTTTAAGTTTTTAGAACTTTGCAACATGATATTACAACTAGTGCTATTTTTTTGGCAAATCTGTGCCCACCCTCTTTTAGTAAAAATTTCACGTGCTGCTCATAATTCGGCTTGTACGTGGGAGGGTGTCGAAAGTGTTCTTCCTTATCGCTTGGCAACTGGCCTGTATGGTCTTCCTTTACTTGTAAGATTTAACTTTTGAATTGGACTTTTTAATAAGAAACATTCAAGGTTTGCCTGTAATACAAGTACTCCAATTCTTAGTGGTATCGGGCTCCGCCAAACATGGGAAGGAAGACATGGTTGACGAACGAAGCCCTATCCCTCGACCCTCGGCGCCGATGAGAGTGAACAATGATCGGATTAATTGAAAATGGAGTTGTTAGCGAAAGAAGATTAATGGAGGAGGAAGATGAAGCGTCGAAAAAGATGCCAACGCAGCCGAAATTTGGTAACCCGCGAGTTGGGACCCTTATTTGAGATTATATTGGTCATTGTTTGGAGTAAGTTCCACTCTGGACCAATTTTTGAGAAAACATATTCACTTGATGCCTTTATTTTGAATTATCACTTTTTCGCTTGAGCCCCATGAGTGTCATCTAAATGTGGTTTGCCTTTCATTGTCCATATAGATAGAAACGGACAGAAGCTTGGCGAAGGTAAATGTGACACACGAATATAAATCTTAAGAAAAATGACTCATATGGTCATTGAATTTCAGCCAAATATCTAATGATGTTCATTAACTTTTAATTTGTTCAATATGGACCATATTTAGCTTAAAGTGCAATGTGATTTTTGAACTTTCAACATGTTTAATATGATCCATAGACTTTTTATACATGTTCAAATCAATTTCTAAATTATATAAAAGTGTTATTGAACATTTTCGCATGAACATGTATCAAATTTCAACGATCACATTACGTAAATTGAAAATTTATGATTTATTTTATTATCCCTAAGTATTTTATACTTAATAAAATGTGTTTGCCCTTAATTCTTTTTATCTGTACGTAGTCGTTGACTTGTAGAGCTGTGGGTAAATTACGATATTGTCCGACCAATCGAAGGTAGAAAACTGCCAAGGAGTCTCGGTCCTCCCTGTGTCTTTCTTTCTTGCTCCATCGAAGGTGCTGAACTCGAACTCGAACTCGAACTCGAACTCAAAACTCGGTCGCAGAAAAATGGAAGCGAGACCTCAACACCGAGCAAGCACTGATGGCGACCATCAACGCGCGGACCAAGGAACTGAAGAGGAAGAAGAGGAGCGCCAGGTTTCCACCGCACCTCCGCCGTCTTCATCTCGCTCCGAACCCAAACCCACAACACCGCCGCGGCCCGGAGATGACGAGCGGCCGTCTCCGATGCCGTCGCCGCTCCACCCGATCGATTCACCTTCCAACTCGTCTCTCTGCTCGGACCACAGCACCATCAGTCGCTTATCCTCCCCACGAGAAGACGCTCGCAGCAAATCGCCCCCACCCACCACCGCGGGCGCGGATTCTCCGCTGGAACCGGAGCCGCTTCAGCTGGTGGCGGCGGCGGCGGCTTCTGTGAAGCGGTCGGTGAGGGACGGCCCGGGTCCGCTGACCGTGGTGGATCCGGGTGCCGAGAGTGTGCAGGTCAAGGAAGAAAGCGGCGCTGGCGCCGGCGCCCCCACCGCTGGCGGCGGAGGAGGAGGTGGTGGCGGGAGTGGGAGGTTGAGGCCGAACTTGTCGATACTGAGGAGGGCTAGGAGAGAGCGCATGGTGAGGAGGGCACTGCTGGTGCTGAGACTGTGTGCGCTTCTGTTGTGCTTGGTGTCTTTCTCTGTTATGGTGGCTGATAAGAACCAGGGTTGGGCTCTCGATTCCTTCTACCGATACAGGGAGTTCAGGTTTGATCTCATTCCAAGCATTAACTCTTCATATTTTAAGAGTTCCATTTTCTCATTTTGTCAGTTATCCTGTGAATTTGCTACTCCCAACTGAAAGCTGATGATCCTATGTGATTCGCTGATTCAGAAAGTAATTTTCAGGTTTCTGATGGCACAGTTATGTGCTTTTTGTTCCTTCTGCTGGTTGGCTTTTAGGGTAAAGTTCACAAATGATGATAACTTCCGGTTAATTCTATCATTATGTAGGTACATAGTAGCAGCGAATGCGATAGGATTTGTGTATTCAGGGCTGCAAGCTTGTGATGTTTCTTATTTCACGGCCACCGGAAAGAGTGTCACTCATTTCCGTCTCCGGCATTACCTGGACTTTTTCTTGGATCAGGTGAACCTTCTGTTCTTTTCTCCATCTTCTTTTCCTGGCAATGACGTTTCTCATCAGGCCAGTTTTTGTCATACATGATTTGATGATATTACTCTCTCTTGGGATGTGTGATTGGTCGTCAGAGATGGGGCCTCCGATGAATTTTAGTTGGTAGAGATAAGAATTGTGCTTGAGGGTTAAGATTTTTGTGATTGTTTGCTTTTGGTCCCCAGAAACTTTTCCCACCTTTTTCGCTAGATGGATGCTTACTTTTGCTGGCCATTCTTTGTTCTCTCTTCTGTGTATATCGCACCTTGAGAAAGTTATCTTTTCTAAAGTAAACGAATAAGACTTTTGGCAGCGTGTGATCGAATGCCCATTGTATAGTGAATGAGGCAAAGTTGGCAGGTCATTGGACGAGTATGATTTTCCCTGGTTAGTTTTATTTGTCTAAGTGGTAAGAAGGAAAAAGGTAGATTCTGCCATTAGTGGTCCCAAGATGACAAGCAGTGCTTTGCTAGGAAAAGTAGGGTTCACTCTGTACCTATTGTAGTTGAGAAAACCACAAACGTATGCAGTAAACTTGTGGGGTCTCGTCACACTCCTTTTTTGATGGTTCAGTATAGATTTCATCGTTTCATGGACCTTGATAAGATTTGGTGAGATCGAATTGGTTAAAGGGAAAAGAAGAATATATTCTCCTATATTGATGGTTGATGTTGTGTGCTATGCATCCTGTAACACTTTCTGCGTTCGGTGGAATACTTTACGGCTCATCAAACAATGCTGGTAGATTGAACTTTCTCAGAGAATGAAAATGATGTTGGCATCTCCGTTGTATCTTATCTCATTTTGAGCCTTTGGCAGAATCTCAATGTTCAACTCTTTCCTCTCGGGGTCTTGCATGTCTTGCCTTGAGGATTTGGGCATCAAACAAATTCAATTTACTATCTTCGGGTTTATATTGGAAACTCGGTCTTTATTAAAAGGTTTTTGAACAAATAATCTTGGACTTTGAATATTATCTACTACTGAACTGAATACAGTCAATATAAATATACCTGCATATGTGCAATTGTCTTACATGGAGAGTAACTTTTCTCTTCGAATCGTTTATTTTATTCAGTCACTTAAAGATATCAGCTCCATCAACTAACAAATTGGTGCTGTGTTCAAACGCGTATGAAATGAAAGCCTACAGAATAGATATGGCCATTGGCTTTCAACTCTGGCCAAGTGTGATTGATCATTCTAAAACAGTTGATTTGACATAGTGTGACAAAATGGCAATGAGTTGACACAAGCTAAATGGATCGAAAATGGAACAGAATTCCCCTCAACAGTACAGATTGGTACTGGAATGCATTTGAAACTTTCCATGTTCTCATGATTGGAATACTTCGTGTCATCTTCAATTCAAGCTCTGTTTACTGTGTGCGGGAACTGCAGGTCATGAGTTATCTGCTGTTATCGGCATCATCATCAGCCGCAACGAGGGTCGATGAGTGGGAATCGAACTGGGGAGAGGACAAGTTCCCGCAGATGGCAACTGCATCTGTGGCTCTCACCATCCTGGCATTCTTGGCCTTTGCTCTCTGCTCCATCATCTCCGGTTACACACTTTGTACCCACCGTTCCTTGTAATCATCAAAACAGATGAATGGCCTGCTTACTTTTAGTTTTCTTTGGTCGTTCAACTTCCTTTGTGTATGTATGTATTAAATCTACTCGATGCATTAGTTATGCAATATATGATGAATAGTGTACATCAGCACGAAGGAGGATTTCACTGTTTGATCGAAGCGATTGTGAGAGGAAGAGAGTGAGTTTGATCAGTCACTGAAATCGTCGCCCTATGCAGGTGAGGCTTGTGATGATACAATCATCCTCGGATTCAACAAATTTGACACTGTCACAGCAATCCCATCACTTGGTACCATCATGGCATGGTCGGCTCCCTGCATCCGATGACTGATCGAGAATATCAATTAGGGGGAGTCTTGGCAGGAATTTGTCATCATTGCATCTGAAGTTTGTCCAGGAACAACATGCTTTTAACATCAGCATACGACACAGCTTTAAGTTCGATTATGAACGTTAGGAGGTTCGACCATACAAGACATTAAGGTAAACGTAGTAAGGACTTATAGGAAAGTTATGACTATCGAGGACAATTATTGATCACAGTTAACATCCTCTACAAGAACTTTGAGATAATCTACTATGCTATTGGTTAATTAGTCAGTGTTTATCATGTTCACCATGCGAACTCTATGCACATATTATTGTCCATAAAGGTAAACTACTAATTATTGGTGTAAGCAAATCACGATCATTACAACTGACCTTACGATAGTTTCAGGCAATTTGAAAAGTCTCTTTTTACTCTTGAGTTTGAGTAAGCGCTTAGGGGGAAGAAGGTCAACAATCTCACCTCTTTTATTTTCTTTAGGAAAGCCAGGGCGACAATTTTGGAAATTTATGGGACCCTAGAAGGACCTAAGAAAGCACACGGAGCTAGATTTACTAAAGAAATTCTGGGCATTCATTGTCCGAACAAGTCTACTATTGTCCTTGCTTCAAGTTCATTTCTCTAACAATCACACTTAAGCAAGGACGTTGTTTAGGGGACAATTGTTCAAAATATCATATAGTATGATAGTCAATTCAATAAAAAAATATTTGATGTGATCAATTTATATATATATACTTTCGACAATTTTCTAATGATGGTCAGCGTCATTATCAGGAATAACTTCTAAACTTGGCTGGAAAAATTACATAGGAAAATCTTTAAAAGATTTAAGATTATATCGGATCAAAGTGAAAAGTTAGAAGCTGAATTGACCATCATACAATAAGTTTAACACTTATTGAATAATATATCCAATTATATATTAATTGAAACTTCATATGTATCAGTAGTATATCTAAATTGCTCTAATCTGAAGCTGTAAAAGCAGCTCATACAGAAAATAAAATGATATAGGGATGAGATTTATATCATGAGCGGAGAACAACTACCGCGCTTGACATAAATAAAGTCTATCCCCCCGACCATTTGGCCGAAAAGTACATTGCGAATAAAATACTGCAGCTGACTTTTTAGAGTAATTAAATGGATTGACTTCTGACAAGCCATTGCGTACTGAGGTTTGACAATGTCGATCACCTTCTGTAAAAGAGTACAGACTCAAGAGATCGCGGCACATTTCGGCCCGAGACCGGAAGTCGTGCGTTTCTCTTCGTCTCTTGTATGGCACGACCTTTTCGACTTGTCAAAACCCTCCTTGGTTTTGCGTCATCAATTACAAAGCCTCCCCGTTATGGAGTCATCAGATATGTCATTCAGCCTCCCTTTGGACCTTGTAACTATCGCACTCTATAAAAGCAAATGAAGTACTCACGCTCTCTTGTATGCTTTAAGCTTGAGATAGATCGACCAAAAGATCACGATTTCCTGGTACTAGCATCCATTCTTTTGCAATGGCCGCGACTTTCGTCATTCCGACTAAGATGAAGGCTTGGGTGTATCGCGAGCACGGAGACGTCGCCAATGTGTTGAGATTGGACCAGGAATTTGAGGTCCCTGAGGTGCAAGAAAGCCAGGTGCTGGTTAAAGTCCTCGCCGCAGCGCTCAATCCAATCGACGTCATGAGAGTGAATGGGGTTTTCCAGCTCCCCGGCTTTTCTTTACCGGTAATCTGGTTGATATTTCACATGGACTGTATTGTCGCTTTTTGTTTTCTTTTCTTTTCCTCATAGCATGTATTATTTACGTTATGGCCCACCTTTTCGCATTAGGCCGTGCCGGGATACGATCTCGCTGGCATCGTGGTGAAGGTGGGACGCCAAGTGAAGGAGCTGCAGGTTGGGGACGAGGTATTTGGATTTGCGCGGCACGTCAACAAAGACGGGACGCTGGCTGAGTACATGGCCATGGAAGAGTCGTTCTTGCCTTTGAAGCCCAAGAAGCTGAGTTTCGAGGAGGCTGCTTCTTTGCCGTTGGTCGTTCAGACTGCCTATGAAGGCCTTGAAAGCGCTGGCCTCTCTCAGGGCAAGTCCCTCCTTGTCTTGGGAGGTGGTGGTGGTGTCGGCACAGTCGCGATACAGGTACTCTTTTGTTTCCTTTTCGATATCGGCTTCATCTGAGACTCACTCAAGATGAGGACTCTGCTTCTACCACTTTCTTTTATTTTTTTCTGAGCGTTTCCCATGAGTTTTTTGGTTGGTCCAATTGCGCAGCTAAGTAGGGAAGTTTTTGGTGCATCAAGAGTAGCAGCTACATCTAGCACTGGGAAGCTAGATTTGCTGAAGAGTCTGGGTGCTGATCTGGCCATTGACTACACCAAGGTCAATTTTGAAGACCTCCCAGAAAAGTTTGATGTTGTGTATGATGCGGTTGGTAAGTAAAAGAACATAAATGGAGCCTCGATGTTTTTGACGTTTCATATCGTTTATATATGCATCCACGACCTATCCATCTGGATGGTATGCTTTCTTTGTACACCGGCGATTGCTTTGGCAAAACGGCCCATTTTCATGGACAAGACATCTCATGCGATCAGTAATTTTCTCGATGAGGGACCGTTCGGCTCCAGGCTAAACAATTAATGTTCCTAATGCGTAGGGCAAAGTGAGCGGGCAGTGAAGGCTGTGAAGCCAGGAGGGAGCGTGGTGACGATTGTAGAACACGGGAAAACATTACCACCGCCGGCTTTCTCTTTCGTAGCGTCATCGGACTGTTCAACCTTGGAGAAGGTGAAGCCTTTCTTGGAGAGCGGGAAGGTGAAGCCGGTGATCGATCCCAAGAGCCCGTACCCATTTTCACGGGCCATTGAGGCCTTTTCGTATCTTCAAACTGGCCGGGCAACTGGAAAAGTCGTGATCCACCCAGTCCCATGAAGCACGAACGAGAAAGAAAATAGATCGTCCCCATAAATCTGTCTTCATCACGGGTCCTTTAAGGTATTCGATGGTGCTTGTTTTCGTTTGTCTGTGCGTTCAGCTTCTCTTTGTATACTCGTTTCTATATAGTGCGGTTGGAGTCAGTGTGAAGAAAGGATTCAGTATTGTGCGGTTGCTGTCAAAAATAAATTTTGATGGTCATATATCAGACTGTCCTTATAATTAAGTTGGCCAATTGGAAAAGACAAATGATGACGAAGATGATGATGATTCCAATCGGATTGGGAGCAACTATAATGGTGATGGCTAGCTATTGTTTAATATTGAGCGTAATGTTTAGGACTTGAATTATCACTCTGCGTATATGATGAGTACCTTCAGGTAACCGATACCAGTGTCCTAACTTGTTCACTCTTGCAATTTTAGCGGGACTCCCCTTTTCCAAGCCTTACATCTGGACTATACCGGGGTACAAAGTGGCCAGCATTGTGGCATAACGAGTGAAGAAGTCGAAAGGTGAGGTTGAGATGGGCTTGGGAGCCAAGTAGGCAATATGCGACATTGAGTGTCACACCTCCAACTCAAGATAGGAGGATATGACTCGGCCGTCCCTCTTACTGAGAGACGCAGCCTCAGACAAACAATTTATCAATATAAACTCATATATATTATGACAAAAAGGAAATCCGGTACAACATCAGAGCTTGTTCTACTATTAACTATAACATACATATCTATAGTAGATTTCTAACTCAAAATAACCCATACCAATCCCTGCTATCCAAAAATATCAGTACGAAAGCGCTCTCGCCTATGAGCGTGTTCTCGGGGAACCTGGAAGGCAAATGGAAATGGAAAGGATGAGCTATAACGGCTCAGTGAGTAACACATTTCTCCTAAGCGGATCGAACAAACACTAGGCATATATTCAAAATAATAACATAACTCATTCTCAACAAAACTAAAATCAATTTATCAAACAATATCGATCAAGCTCAATGGTCGAACCCATTGATCAATCTCATCGATCACACACTAAGGGTTAGTTCCATCGACTAAACTCAAGCTCAAATATCAACCTGTGGTCATGAATAACGCCCCATGACCAGGCGACCAAGATTCCCCCCTTGGCTAGGTCTCCACCTACAATGTCGGTGGCTCGGCCCACAAGGATATCCTTAATATGTGCATATTCACAAAACCACACAGGTTCACAGAGATATTGAGCACGGTCCATCAATTTACAATAGCCACAATCCACATATTCTCACAGAAATCATCTCATATATCAAACTTCTTTTACAAAACATTTCGAAAATCCGTTTCGAAACTCAGACGTATAAACTCTTTCGTAACACATTCTCTTAAACATTTCACAAGTCAAAGCACAACATTTGCAGCAAAATATTTTCTCAAAATCATTCTCAAATCCAAAGAGGCAGTCCTTATCCGATCCACACTTTTATGCGATAAATATGCATTTACTAGTTCAAAACACATCAAGCCTCTACATACTTCAAGACATGAGTTTTCAAATTCTTAGGAGAAATAGTATCACTCACCTCGACTAAGCCAAATGCCAATTTCTATCCGTTCACAGATCAATGTCTCTAGGTTCCTAATAATTAATTAGAAAATAGTATTAAAATTTGAGTAAAATAATTCTCTAATGACCGACTGGACTAAATACGCCTATTATCGACAAAAGCGACGCCCATGAGTCGCTGAAGGGCTCTTCCATAACCAAAATCACTATTTTCCAATATGTCCAACTCGCGAACGAAATCCATTTGTGCCATAACTTTCTCCACCGAACTCCGTTTTTAACGATCTTATAGTTCACGGAAAGCCCTTTCAATGTACTACAACATTTGTGAATTGACCCCACCCAAAATCCAACCAGAAACCCACTAAAACAGCCAACGAATCTACTATTCGCGCGTGAACAGTGCGCGCCGAAGTTCAAAATTCCGTTTCGGACAAACCGTAAGCCCAAATCGAATTCCGTCAGTTGCTATGGCTTCATAACACCCTAAGGTACCATAGCCACATAATTTTTCACCCAAATAACTCCAAAATCTGACTTAGCTGTTCAAAATGCACCTAATTCCGAATATCGCACTTAATCCCGAAAATTATTCCAAATAAATCGGTGAGGGGCACAAATACTTACCGGGTACGGCGACTTGGAGCTGGGTCGGCCTATTGAAGTCCTGGGCGCAAGAATTTCTTCAGTTTTTCCCTTTTTCCTCTCTTTTTCTCTCTTCTTCCCTTTCCTCTCTTCCTTTTCTTCTCTTTCTCTTCTTTCTGTTCGCGCGTGCTTCTCTCCCTTAGCCAGCAACTCCACCGCCTTTCCTTCCCCCCTTTTTTGACTTTTCAACTATTTTTTTTTATCTTCTATAACCTTCTAGGCTTTTACATTCTACCCTCCTTAAAAAAAAATTTCGTTCTCGAAATTTATACGTACCTTAATCCACAACAAATAAGTGAGGGTATTTGCGTTTCGCCTCCACCTCAAGCTCCCACGTAGCCTCTCTTTCGGTATGATTTTGCCACTGGATTTTCACATAAGGAATCGTACGTCGTCACAACACCTGTTCTTTCATATCGACAATACGAACATGCTGTTCTTCGTAAGTTAAGTTCTCCTTTAACTTCAATGGGGAAAAATCCAACACATGTTCAGGGCTCGGTACGTATTTCCGTAGTAGTGACACGTGAAACACATTATGCACTTCTGATAATGCTGGTGGCAACGCCAATTTATAAGCAGCTTCTCCAACCTTTTCTAATATTAAAAACGGTCCCACGTACCTTGGGCTCAACTTTCCATGCACGCCAAATCTCATAACACCCTTCTTTGGAGAAACTTTTAGGAATACATGATCCCCAACATTAAACTCCACCTTACGCCTCTTTAAATCCGCGTAACTTTTCTGACGGCTTTGAGCTACTTTCAGATGCTCTCGAATTAATCTGACTTTCTCTTCTGATTGTTGGATAAACTGGGGGCCAATTAATCTTTTCTCACCAACATCATCCCAACAAAGAGGAGTCCTACACCTTCGCCCATATAACGCTTCAAATGGAGCCATCTTAATACTAGAGTGATAACTATTATTGTAAGAAAATTCCGCCAAGTGAAGGTGTTCATCCCATGGGCCACCAAAGTCCATGACACATGCTCGCAACATATCTTCTAGTGTCCGAATAGTCCTCTCCCTCTCCAATTGCCCATTCGTCTGTGGGTGAAATGCTGTACTAAAGTTAAGTTTAGTACCCAATGCTTTCTGTAAGTTTTTCCAAAAATTAGACACAAATCTGGGATCTATGTCCGAAACGATACTTACTGGGACTCCATGTAGTTTCACTATTTCGTTAACATACCGCTTCACCATAGATTATAGTGTTAAGCCGAATCGATATGGCAGAAAGTGAGCAAACTTAGTCAATCGATCGACTATTACCCATATAGCATTCTTACCACTGGGCGTCCGTGATAAACCAACAACGAAGTCCATGGTAATATGCTTCCACTTCCATTTAGGTACTTCAAGTGGGTGCAACTGACCACCTGGTTTCTGATGTTCAATCTTCACTTGCTGACAAACCAGACATTGATCGACAAATTTTACGATATCCTTCTTCATATTGGTCCACCAAAAGTTCCCTCTCAAATCTCTATACATTTTAACGCTCACTGGATGGATAGAGAATTTGGTACTATGGGCTTCTTCTAATATCTCTTTCTTAAGTTCTTCATCATTAGGTACACATAACCGATCACGGAATCTCAATGACCTGTCTACATGAATACTAAAATCTCCTTGTCTTCCAGCTTCTACTCCTTCTCTGATCTTTCCCAACTGGGGATCCTCATTGTACTTAGTCTTAATCCTTTCAATCAACGTCGGTTGTACGCGGAGGTTGGCCAGTTGAATACCAGACTGGTGTACCAATACTTCAAGGTCCAACTTCCTCATATCTTCAAGAATGGACCTTTGGGAAGTAAGTAATGTCGCCACATTACCAAATGATTTCCGACTTAAAGCATCTGCCACCACATTAGCTTTACCTGGATGATAATTAATAGTCAAAGCTCCAACCATCTTCTTTGCCTCATATTCAGTTCCTTTTGAGTGAAAATATATTTCAAACTTTTATGATCCGTAAAAACTTCACATCTTTCACCATACAAGTAGTGTCGCCATATTTTTAAAGCAAATACGACAGCCGCCAATTCCAAATCATGAGTAGGGTAATTTTTCTCATACACCTTCAATTGTCTAGAGGCATCTGCCACCACTTTGCCACCTTGCATGAGAACACAACCCAACCCTTCCTTAGACGCATCACAATAGATTGTGAAACCATCAGTATCAGAAGGTAAAGTTAATATAGGGGTTGACACTAATCGCCGTTTCAACTCTTGGAAACTATGCTCGCATTGGTCAGTCCACACAAATTTAACTCATTTCTGAGTCAGGCGAATTAGCGAGCTAG
Source organism: Melaleuca alternifolia (assembly GCA_019926035.1). NCBI lineage: Eukaryota > Viridiplantae > Streptophyta > Magnoliopsida > Myrtales > Myrtaceae > Melaleuca > Melaleuca alternifolia. The sequence goes on along the minus strand of JAGKPW010002416.1, from coordinate 151,818 downwards.
CAATCCTTGAGAATCCTTCTACAAAACGCCTATAATAACCTGCTAACCCAAGGAAGCTTCTAATCTCCGTGACATTGGTAGGGCGATCCCACTTAACAATTGCTTCAACCTTCTTTGGGTCAACCGAAATACCGTCCTTTGAGATTATATGACCCAAAAATTCTATGTGATCAAGCTAGAAAGCACACTTACTAAATTTAGCATATAACTTCTTATCACGCAGAGTCTGCAAGACAAGCCTAAAATGTTGCTCATGCTCCTCTAAACTCTTTGAATACACCAAAATATCATCGATAAACACCACTATAAATTTATCGAGGTATTGCCAAAATACTCTATCCATCAAATTCATGAAATCAGCAGGTGCATTTGTTAACCCAAAAGGCATAACTAGAAACTTATAATGCCCGTACCTCGTTCTAAAAGCGGTCTTAGACACATCATTTGCTTTCACCTTCAGCTAGTGATACCCCAAACGAAGGTCAATCTTAGAAAATACCTGCGCTCCCTGAAGCTGATCAAATAAATCATCAATACGGGGTAAGGGATATCTATCACCTTATTAAGTTCTCGATAGTCTATACATAATCTTATACTCCCGTCCTTCTTTTTCACAAATAAAATCGGAGCTCCCCAAGGCGAAACACTAGGCCTAATGAAACCCTTGTCCAAAAGCTCCTGCAATGGTACTTTCAACTCCTTTAATTCTAATGGCGCCATCTGATATGGAGTCTTAGAGATAGGTTCTGTTCCTGGCATTAGGTCTATGCAAAACTCAATTTCTCTATCAGGGGGTAGGCCAGGTAAGTCTTTAGGAAACACATCTGAAAATTCCTTAACAATTGGCACATCTTCTAATTTTGCAACTTCCTTACTTGTGTCTCTTACACAAGCTAGGTACCCACAACAACCCTTTCTCAAAAGTGCTCTTGCTTGTATTGCTGAGATCAGTCCTAAAAAAGTGGTTTTACTATTTCTCGAAAATTTAAATTTGGGTTGATTTGGGGGTCTAAAAATAACTTCCTTAGAATGGCAATCAATAGTTGCATGATATGTTGATAACCAATCCATTCCTAATATAACGTCGAAATCTCGTATGTCCAGTACCACCAAATCCACAGGCATTTCAACATTATCAATGCAAAGCATGTATTTCTTCAATACATGATCAGCAATCAAGAAAGCACCCGCAGGAGTATCAACTCGTAACTCGAGCTCAAGAGGTTCAGGCAACAAACCAATTTTATTTGCAAACTTCATAGAGATAAAAGAATGTGTGGCACCAGAATCAAACAACTCATAAGCATGTTGCAAGGCAAGAGAAACATTACTTGCAACAACTGTGTTCGATGCCACCGCATCCTCCTCAGTCATCGCAAAAACCTTCCCAGATGTCCTATACTTCTGCTCCCTCTCTTGGAATCTACCGGTAGACGGAGTAGTCTTCCTCATTGAACATCTATTGGCTAAATGTCCAGGCTGTCCACAAACATAACATACTCTATTATCTGCAGGAGAGCCTCCCTGTGTAGGACATTCGCGTGCTATGTGTCCAGTCTTCCCGCAGAGAAAGCACGCGCCTGTCTTACGATAACAAATACCACTGTGACGTTTCCCGCATTTAGGACAAAGGCTCTGGACTACTCGGCTCTTATCTTTCCCAAGCCTGGTAGAGCTTCTCTGCCTACTGCCACCGCTAATGTGGTTTTCTTGAAATCCATAAAATTTAGGCTTCTTCAACTGAGGAGCACTCTAAATCCCACGCTGCAGGATATCTTGTTCCACCCTGATGGCTCATTCCAACACGTCTCTATAAGTTGATAATGCAAGGGGAGTAAGCATGGAATCAATCTCAAATCGGAGTCCTCTCTGGAAGTGTTCAGCTTTATGCTCCTCATTAGCCACAAGGTACTCCGCATACCGACTCATTTGATTAAAACGGCGTGCATACTCCAAAACAGTAGAATCACCTTGAGAGATATTTATAAAATCTGCCATCATCTTAGCCTGGAAGGACACTGGGAAAAATTGAGCATTAAAAGCTTTCACAAAATCCGCCCATGGAATGATAGTGTCTCTGCCTCCCAAGGCTGGTCTCATACCTTCCCACCAATACTCAGCTTCACATTCCAGACATTGGGTGGCAAAAACAACTTTTCTATCCTCGGGAACTCCCTCATCTTCGAAGATTCCCTCTATCTTCCTAATCCAACATTTAGCCACGAGAGGATCCTCGCTCCCGTCATAAGTTGGCGGTTTTGCCTTTCTAAATTGAGTGAATGTATAACCCTTATCATCAGGCTCTGCTTCAGCCAACCCTGATTCCTTTAACTGACGGTGAAAATCAAGCATGACTTGACAAGCTCTAGATATCTCCTCTTGAGTCATTCGCTGTCGACTCCCTTCTCTAGCTTCTTCAACCTCCGAGCTCGTCTTACCGCGTCTCCTTCTTGAAGATGTACCTCGAGAAGCTCGGGTCTCCATCGTAAGTTCTGAAGTGGCAACTCGCTTGCTTTTCCTATTACTACGAAGAGAAGCAAGCGATTCCGAATATGAACTCATTATACCTGGATTCAAAAGTGAAACTACACCTTAATATCGAAAAACTGACGAATTTCTATCACACAATTTCACAACGTCCAATAATCTATACTCAAAAACTTAAAACCTAGGCTCTGATACCAATAAATGTCACACCCCCAACTCAAGATAGGAGGATATGACACGTCCGTCCCTCTTACTGAGAGACGCAGTCTCAGACAAACAATTTATCAATATATACTCATATATATTATGACAAAAAGGAAATCCGGTACAACATCAGAGCTTGTTCTACTATTAACTATAACATACATATCTATAGTAGATTTCTAACTCAAAATAACCCATACCAATCACCGCTATCCAAAAATATCAGTACGAAAGCGCTCTCGCCTATGAGCGTGTTCTCGTTGATCCTGGAAGGCAAATGGAAATGGAAAGGCTGAGCTACAACGGCGTGAGTAACACATTTCTCCTAAAGCAGATCGAACAAACACTATGCATATATTCAAAATAATAACATAACTCATTCTCAACAAAACTAAAATCAATTTATCGAACAATTCGATCAAGCTCAATGGTCGAACCCATTGATCAATCTCATCGATCACACACTAAGGGTTAGTTCCATCGACTAACCTCAAGCTCAAATATCAACCGTCGTCACGAATAATGCCCCATGACTAAGCGACCAAGATTCTCCCCTTGGCTAGGTCTCCACCTACAATGCCAGTGGCTCGGCCCACAATGATATCCTTAATATGCGCATATTCACAAAACCACACAGGTTCATAGAGATATTGAGCACGGTCCATCAATTCACAATAGCCACAATCCACATATTCTCACAGAAATCATCTCATATATCAAACTCCTTTCACAAAACATTTCGAAAATCCGTTTCGAAACCCAGACATATAAACTCTTTCGTAACACATTCGCTTAAACATTTCACAAGTCAAAGCACAACATTTGCAGCAAAATATTTTCTCAAAATCATTCTCAAATCCAAAGAGGCAGTCCTTATCCGATCCACACTTTTATGCGATAAATATGCATTTACTAGTTCAAAACACATCAAGCCTCTACATACTTCAAGACATGAGTTTTCAAATTCTTAGGAGAAATAGTATCACTCACCTCGACTGAGCCAAATGCCAATTTCTATCCGTTCACAGATCAATGTCTCTAGGTTCCTAATAATTAATTAGAAAATAATATTAAAATTTGAGTAAAATAATTCTCTAATGACCGACTGGACTAAATACGCCTATTATCGACAAAAGTGACGCCTATGAGTCGCTAAAGGGCTCTTCCATAACCAAAATCACTATTTTCCAATATGTCCAACTCGCGAACGAAATCCATTTGTGCCATAATTTTCTCCACCGAACTCCGTTTTTAACAATCTTACAGTCCACGGAAAGCCCTTTCAACGTACTACAACATTCGTGATTGACCCCTCCCAAAATCCAACCAGAAACCCACTAAAACAGCCAACGAAGCTACTGTTCGCGCGTGAACAGTGCGCGCCGAAGTTCAAAATTCCGTTTCGGACAAACCATAAGCCCAAATTGAATTTCGTCAGTTGTTATGGCTTCATAACACCCTAAGGTACCATAACCACATAAGTTTTCACCCAAATAACTCCAAAATCCGACTTCGCCGTTCAAAATACACCTAATTCCGAATTTCGCACTTAATTCCGAAAATTATTCCAAATAAATTGACGAGGGGCACAAATACTGACTGGGTATGGCGACTTGGAGCTAGGTCAGCCTATCGAAGTCCCCGGCGCAAGAATTTCTTCAGTTTTTCCCTTTTTCCTCTCTTTTTCTCTCTTCTTCCCTTTCCTCTCTTCCTTTTCTCTTCTTTCTCTTCTTTCTGTTCGTGCGTGCTTCTCTCCCTTTAGCCAGCAACTCCACCGCCTTTCCTTCCCCCTCTTTTTTGACTTTTCAACTCTCTTTTTTTTTTTTTTAATCTTATATAACCTTCTAGGCTTTTACATTTAGTGAGAGAGCATTAACGGAAGAGAGTGTTGGCCCCGAAGGCCAGGGAGCTGAGCTTTGGCGAAGCAGCTTCTTTGCCTGCAGCTGTTGAAACTGCTCGTGGAGGCCCCTGAAGTGCAGGCCTCTCCGAGCATGTCCCTCCTTGTACTGGGTGATGCAGCTGGTCATTGTACAATGGTTATTCAGGTGACTTACTATGTTATATTTTAGCCTTAATTTTTTTATTTATCCCTGACTGATCACAAGGGAATGATTTACAATGTTCCTGACATCAAGGAAGGACGATGTATGATTACAGCGAAAACGTCAAATATTTTCTCCTGAAGTGAAATTAAAGTTGTCTATCGATGGCAATGCATCCATAATTCTCGCTGAAAAGTAAGAATTTGAACTCTAATTACCGCATGTATAAGGAGACGAGAGCACTTGTTCACTTGTTAAGCGTTAATAATGCAGTCGATTCACTGACACAGCGAGCTAAGTAAGTGTTTCGTGCGTCAAGAGTGGCAGCTACATTGTGCGCTGGGAAGCTGGATTTGCTCAACTAGTTGGGTTGCTGATCTCGCCATTGGTTACAACAAGGGCCACTCAAAGACCTTCCAGGAAAATTTCGACATTGGTAAGTATGAACACAAACCACAGCAGCCCCCTGATGTTCCTCACTCTCAATAGACTACGCTATATTCCGCGCTATCTTACCAAGGGTCAGGATGAACTATTGTATAGGTCATGTTTTGTCATTCCAGCGAATAAACTTGTCCATTCGCTGAGCAAAAAGTTAAAGAAGAAGGTGTAACATTGCATCGGCAACGTTTTCCTTTTCCTGATATGCAGAGCAAAGTGAAAGAAGTTGAAGCCCCGTCTTCACGGAGAGCGGGGAAGTGAAGCCAGTGACTGATCCCAAAGCCCCATTCCCGTTGTCACAGGCCGCTGAGGCCTCCTATCCCCTTCAAAGATCTTCCCTGTATCATCGAACATGGAGTTTGGCTATATAGTTTCTTGAGCAAGTTCAGACGACGCTCTTCTCTTTGTGTTTCTTTCGCTCTCTCCCGTCTATGGGGAGTATGCAATTCTTTTAAGTCTCGAATTGGTTACCATATGAATACTCTTTAGGAGGCCGTCGGAACAAATGGGGTCGTTCTAGTTTCGCTTCAGTTACATTTCATCTTCAACCCCATTAATATTTTCAAAGTTAGGGTGGAGATCTTTTAGATTCTTGAAATAAATATGTTTACACAAAAAATTAGTCAAGTTATTGTAATCGACATGATATCAATCCAAATAAACACGTGACTTGAGATCATGAGGTGTGGCTACCGACGAAACATTGATCAAAAGAATCCTTATCGATGGCCACACTGGTCACGGGAGTTCTTGTCTTTGGCAATACTTATTGATGACCAAGATCAACTATCGATATATGACAACAGCTGGCCGCAAATTGACCCACTATTGGAAGAGGCGAAGATATTGACATTCGAATTCGAAACTGCATGCGGATGAAGTTGATGCAATAATGAAGCACGGTAGATCGTGATCGAAGTGCGAATTCGAAGCAGTAACAGCTTGGGCGTGAGTCAGTATGGTGACGGAAAGACATGGACAAGATAAAAGCACGAAGTCCAGATCGGGGAGCCTAAAATCACGGAAGCGGGTGGTTGGAACTGCTCATGAGCAGTTATGCTGTAAATGTTACAATTGCTAGCTTTTGTGCACGTAGACTGCCCCCGAACAAACAAATAAAATATTCTAATCTTCAATTCCTGTAACTTAGCTATGATCTTTGCATATTTCATCGTCGATTCGATTCGATTCGATTCGATTTCACGTGTATCTTAATTGTAGGCTTCAAATCTTTGTCATCGATTAAATTCTAACACCGTATATTTATGTTACGGATCAAATTTAGACACTATTTTGACATAAATTAATTTCCATCGAATTACATTGACCGGTTTCCTTGTGCTTCACTGATGCAATTCATGTCTGGAATTGCCTCAGGACATGTCTGGAATTATTTCAGGACATGTCTAGATCAACTCATATCTGGAATTGTCTCAAGACATGTCTCCTCTTATAAAAAAAATCGGATATCAATCAAATTTTTGAGAAATAAATTGTAATTGAGAAATTACTGAAACTAGCATAAAGAAAATATACTAGGAAAGGTTAAGCGAGACACACGTCAGTTCCCTTCTGACTGACTCGAAACTCGAAGGAATAACAAAAGCTACGTGTTGCCTGACCCAACTAACACGAAAGAGAGGGAAAATCAACCAAAATGAATGAGACATTCAACCCTTCACCACCTCCCATCATTACCTTATATCATCACCGGCGACACAGCATCAAAACCTCTAATGGCCGACGCCTATACATAAGACTGGTTTCGGAGTCCTTGTCTGCATGATCGGAGTTCCCAATAAGGAAAACCTTCACCCATAAGGAAGGAAAACATCTTCAATGGCTGCATTAGCTTCCATTCCCTCCAAATGAAAGGCTTGGGTCTGCACGGCGTATGGCCATCCTGCAAACGTACTGAAGCTGGACTCAGAAGTTGATGTTCCTGAGCCCGAACCAGGCCAAGTGCTGATCAAAGTCCTCGCTGATGCACTCAACCCTGTTGACCTGATGAAAGCAGTCGGGCTCTTACAAAGCCACCGACACTTCCCCTCCAGTAAGTAACACTTCCCATTGGATGATTGACTCGGGGGCTGGGCCGTAGAAATCTTTCTCCCATGGAAGGATAATTACACTATCGGTTTAAGTTTATTGTACAAATATTAATTTAGTCATAATTTTTATTTTTTATTTTTACCACTTTACTTCTAAATCTGTTAGTAAAATTTCAATATAGTCTTTCTGGCTAATTGCCACTGAAAATTGTTGATGTGGCGTTTAGTCATCCCTCGTAGTGCTAAATGGCATGCTGACATAGACAACTTATAGATTCCGCTTTAATGATTTATGATGATGATCGATCGAAATGATTATGTTGGAAAATTTCATGCAAAGATTTAAAACTACATTACCAACATTTGAAAGTTTAAGGCTCACTCGACATACATGTGATATATTTATGACTGAATTTGTTATTTGCCCTAGTTTTTTTAGCCATGCTGGTACAACTGAATATGCATTGGAGGAACCACAACAATCTATTGTGAGCTTAGTGGTTAAACTCTATAGCAATGACGATAATACAGGGGATATCCTGTGGAAAAATTGATCAACGCCAGGATGATAAAAAGCTCAACGCTTCTCATTTTTTGCAAAACTTTTTCCATAAATATTGAAAAAGAAAAAAAATCTGGTTTTATCCAAAACCCCAATTAACGTTGCTTTTATATGCTCATGAATCATCAGATGACGTAAAATCAAAATAATTGCCTTCAAACTGTTGGAATGCAAAGATAAGATCACTATCTTACCAAGAATGACCTCACCACTATCATGAAACGATGGAGTTCACCGGAACATTGCATTTAGACACAATGAACCTGGACCACATCCATGTTTCTTTACATCGACAATCCCAAGTTGCTTACGCCCAAATCAAGCTTCACCAATCCACGATATTCAACCTCATCCACCCTCTACCTTAACACTATATATACATTGACAAGGTGAGTTCAATTCAAGTACCAAGATTCAACAAAACTCTTATTCTCTTCCATTTTCCGGCTACCAATCCATACACAATCCCTTCGCTTGGCTTTTTTTTTTCTTTTTTTGTTGCTCATTCAATGGCTTCCTATTCCAATTTCACCATTCCCTCTAAGATCAAGGCTTGGGTCTATGCCGAACATGGAAATCCCGGCGATGTCTTGAAGCCAGATTCAGATGTTAGGGTTCCTGAGATAAAGGAAGACCAGGTCCTTGTTAAGGTTATTGCTGCTGCCCTAAATCCTGTTGATGCCAAGAGAGCTCAGGGCTTCTTTAAGGACACCGACGCTTCGCTACCTGTAAGCAATCATATCAAGTATTTTTTTTTTTTAAATTTCGTCCATCGCTGGCAACTAGTATTGCGTGCCAAAGGTAAATCTATTATCATCTAAAATTTATGGTTTCACATTTAGTAATTTTTGACCAACTATGGACAATATAAAAACTTGATGATCGGAAGACTTTTTCAAGGATTTCTAATTACTTTTGTCCGCTGTTTTTTTTTTTTTCATGTTTATCAAGATTGTGCCGGGCTATGACGTGGCCGGTTTGGTAGTGAAAATTGGGGATCAAGTGAAGAAGTTCAAAGTTGGGGACGAAGTGTACGGAGACATCAATGAGAAAGCCTTGGACCACCCAAAACAACATGGCACTCTGGCCGAGTACACTGCTGTTGAAGAAAGGCTGCTGGCTCTCAAGCCCAAGAACTTGAGCTTTGTGGAAGCCGCTTCACTTCCCTTGGCCATCGAAACAGCTCACGAAGGGCTTGAGAGGACTCGCTTCTCGCCTGGCAAATCCATCCTCGTTTTGGGTGGCGCTGGTGGGGTCGGTAGCCTTGTGATTCAGGTAATACCATGTTGAGTGGCTTAGCTCCACTGATGCTTGGAAAAGGAAAAGCAGAAAGCCTCGTAACAGAAACGAGGGTATCAACTGTTATTGATTTGGGATCTGCTCCTGTATTCGTTCAATTTTGACTTTGAGAATACGATGCATCTCATATGATCATCTTATCGTTTCAATTTATGGATATTATATGATCTTTTGTTGGTCCTAAAACACAGCTAGCCAAGCAAGTCTTTGGGGCATCAAGAGTGGCAGCCACATCCAGCACCGGAAAGCTGGACTTGCTGAAGAGTTTGGGAGCTGATTTGGCCATTGATTACACCACAGAGAACTTCGAAGACCTTCCAGAGAAATTCGACGTTGTGTATGATGCAGTTGGTATGTAGTGTTCGAAATATGCAGAATTTTTCCATTTACAATTTTGGAGTTGTACGACTTTTAAATTTTGTCTCACTAATTTTGTGCTTTGATCAATTCGTCTACTTACACAGATGGGGATGATGCATAAATTTCCATTTGGAATTACAACTATTTCTATATCTTCTTCCAGCTAGTGTTTTTACTGAAGTTTATGGCGCACTTAAATGAATATACTAGTCTTTTATAGGCTTTTTTTTTAGAGTTTAATGATACTAAACAAAATGCATGCAGGTCAAAGTGAGAGGGCAGTTAGGGCGGTGAAGGAAGGAGGAAGTGTGGTGACGATAGTGGGGGCCGTAACTCCCCCCGCTGTCCAGTTCATTTTGACATCAAAGGGTTCAGTTTTGGAGAAACTCAATCCCTTCATAGAGAGTCAGAAAATAAAACCAGTGGTTGATCGTAAAGGCATATTCTCATTTTCTCAGGCTCTTGAAGCATTCTCGTATCTCGAGACCGGCCGAGTTACTGGAAAGATCGTCATCCACCTGATCCCTTGAAGAGATATATATATATATATATATATATATATATATATATATATATATATATATATATATATGTTCGACCACATGGAGAATGTTTTTTGTCATTTTGTACAGTAATCAATTCGACTCGAATACGAGCTGTTCTTCTATTAGTTTTTCCACTAATATGTGAAAATTACATAAATTAGGGTGCGAATGATGATGATTCCTGTTTCATAAATAGTTTTGGACCAACACAAAATCTTTGCTCGCAGAACAAAATGTCATTTGATAAACCCTCTTAATTTTTATTTCAGCTTCCAATGGGTGGGCAACAACAAGTGGTCGGTGGGGGGTAGGCAGTTGGCAGTGTTCAATGGTCGTAGGCAGTTGGTGGTGGTCGATAGTAAGCTGTGGTTGACAATTGGCAAGTGGCTAGTTGGCGATGGCCGACAGTGGGTGATGGTAGCGATTGGCGGCGGTCGGTAACCAACGATCGATAGTGTGTGGTTTATGGAGGTTGGTGGGTAGAAATGGGCGGTTGGTGGAGGCTGGTGGGCAGCGGCGAGTGGTTGGTTAGTAGTGGCAAGCAGTGAGCGGCAATGGTTGGTGGTGGGCAGCATCTGGCTGGCGATGACGGTGGCCAATAAGAGCGGGCAACGGGAAGTACAATTATTTCTAATTCAGTTTCATATAGAAAAGTAACTAACTTTTACTTTTGATTTTTATCATAAACCTATTTATGGATTACAAATTTGTCCCAAAAATTTAAAAAATGAAATTGCGTTATCAAATGAATTTATGTTATACACTTTTTCTCGAGAACAGAAAAATGGGAAAAAAATATAAACAAAATAGTTTTAATACACATCCTTAACCTTTCTAACCGAATGAGAGTATCATAATGATATGACGAAACTGTTGAGACAATTATCATAACGTTCTCCTATTATACGAATGCCAACTCACATATAAACTTTTCAATTTGGCCAATATAATTTTAAAATTTTGACGAATAAAGTCATTTCGGTCAATATTGACCAACAATTATTGATGTGGAATAAGCGGGATTGAAGTGGACAATTTTCATTTTTATATAAATTTTCAAAAGTTTATTTTATTTTTAATTTTTTTCCCTATTTCCCTCCGTCAATTGCCAGGCCTCGGCTGGTGGAGGAAAATACAAAAGAATAAACAAGAAATAGAAAAGGGAAAAAATAATTTTAATTTATTTTACAAAAATCATATAAATTGTCTATGTCAACAATGGTCACGTAGGATAGCTAACATTTGCATAATCAATTTCCGCAAAATTGATCGAAATGAGTATATTGACAAATTATCACAAGGATTAGGGTAGAATTGATCAAATTTAAAAAATTTTGACCGAATTGGCATTGGTATAATAGTTTTAGAATTAATTTCGTAATTTTGCTAATAATTGCCAGCAAAGAGTGGAACTTAATAAATGTTATATGTGCCCAAACCTCGTGCACAAAGCATCATGTCAGCCTAAATCATGGTGTCTAACTTCATTGCTCAAAAGAAAATTATTCCGCTCATGCTTCTAGGTTCATTGAGCCGCGCTTCATTATTGTGAAGTCAAGCACATTTAAACGAAACTACTACTAAGGAATTTTAAACAAGAATCGCATGTGGTCTGTAAATTAAGTCAGCAAACTGGCAAAGTTACTCGAATCGATTCACTACATATGCGATGGATGAATTAGATTTCAAAAAGCATCAAGAATGAGCACATTTAACCGAAGACTACTCATACCATTACAAAAAAACAAGGATTTAGCTACGGAAAGTTAGCGACGAAACTTAGTCCGTCACGAAAAAAAAAATCCATTGCTAATTTGCGACGAAAAATAATTAGTCTCTATTTGCGACAGAATTTGTGATGACAAAAATAATTCGTCACTAATTCGTAGTGGATAAATATTTTCGTCGCAAATTACATCACAAATTTGCAACGAAATTTTTTCCCATCGCTAATTAGTGATAGATTTTGCGACGACCCATATTCCGTCGCTAATTTGCAACAATTTCTTTTTTCCGTCACTAATTAGTCACAGGAAAAACAATTTGTCGCTAATTTAGTGACGGAAAAAAATTCGTCGCAAAATTTGCCGCTAATTAGTCACCGAAAAAATATATCGTCGCTAATTTAGCTGCAGAAAAAATAATTTCTCGCTAATTTAGTGACAAAAAAAATCAGTCGCTAATTGGCCACGGAAAAAAATATTCGTCACAATTTTGCGATAGAAAAAAATATTCGCCGCTAATTTAACCACAGAAAAAAAAGTCGTCACAAATTTAGTGACGAAAAAAATTCGTTGCAAATTCCGTCATTAATTAGCCACGGAAAGAATTATTTGTCGCTAATTTAGTGAGGGAAAATAATTCATGGAAAAATCTGTTGTTAATTAGCCACGGAAGAAATAATTCGTTGCTAATTTAGTGACGGAAAAGAATTCTTCACAAAATCCATTGCTAATTAGCCATGAATATAAAAAAATTCATCGCTAATTTAGTGACAGAAAGAAATTTGTCACAAAATTCTTCGCTAATTAGCCACGGAAAAAAATATTCGTTGCTAATTAGCGACGGAAAATATAATTTGTCACTAATTTGGGACGGATTTTGCGTCGAATAAGAATTAATCCGTATCATAGGGTTAAAACTAGATTGATAATGAACTCTCGAGTGAGTTCATTGAAGTTTCATTTAAATGTTTAAGACTGCATCGGCAAAATTGATAATTAGAACTGAATTGACATCCGTATCATAGGGTTAAGACTAGATTTGTAATTTCTTGAACTTCAGCAATTCAATCCGTCATTGTATTTGCTTTTCAACCACAACGAGCTATCTTGATATTGGAAAATGGGGTCAATGGCTCAGGCCCTTCAAGTGATATTGGAAAATCGGGTCAAGTCTACTACTTGAGTGCTTGATGATTGTTCGTGAACATTTAGCGATGGACATGCAAATAGTTATTTTGATTTGTGCATCCCTATAGTTGTTTTAAGATATGTTATTGTTGTTGTCATAATTATTGTTGTTGTTATTATTATTATCATCATCATCATCATTATTATTATTAATGTAACGGAAATGGTGATGAATTTTACCACAAAAATTAGGGACAAATTTCGCCACGAATAAGATTTTTGCTATTGACAAAAGAAAATCATGCCCAAATAGCGACAAATTTTACCAAGAATTCAAATTAGCAACGAATTTTGCCATTCACTTTACTTACGTTGCCAAAATTTGCGACGAATATATTTTTCCGTCTCAAAAATTTGTGACGAATTTTTTTGTTTCCGTAGCTAATTAGCCTAAATCTGTCTCTAATTAGCAACGGATTATTTTTTGTTGCTATATTTTGGCGTCGGACATTACTTCCATCGCAAAATTTTGCGATGAATTTTTTCTTTCTGTCGCTAATTAGCGACACATTTTATTTCTGTCGCAAAAATTAGTGAAGAATTATTTTTTCTGTCGCTAATTTGCGACGAGAATTTTCCTCCGTCATAAAGTTGCGATGGAATGTTTTTTCCGTTACAAATTAGCGACAGAACTTGCGATGCAAGACGAGTTTGTGGCTAATTTTCGATGCAGAACAAGTTCGTCGCAAAACAAATTTTAAACGTGCTTTGGGGCCGCCTCCTTCCAGTTTTCCCTCTCCAGTCCTCCTGTCTTCTTCCGATCTCTGTCTTCTCCAGCACCAACCTAGTTTGAGCTCTTAAGCGTCGAGAGAAGCAGGGGAGGAGATGGGGGACTTCTCTTGTGACATCGATCTGGAGAAGCTCGTTTCCTAAAGCGACGACCTCGCCCAGGTCCTCAGGGACGGCAAAGACATCGCCACTCTCTCTCTCTCTCTCTTCAATTTAATTTAGTCGCCATTAAAGAAGTGGCGCTTCTCGTCCTGTTGGAATTGCTTCAACACCTCACACAACCGCCACTCGTTCTTCAGGTAAAACCCCGAACCCCAACAACCGTCTGTGATTAGGTTTCCGTTGCGCGATTCAGCTCGGTAAGCATTTGTGGAATCCTTTCCCCAATCGTCTGTGATTAGGGCATTGACCAGTGTCTTCTCCTCTCTTGTGTCCGTCTGTGTTCCCTGAAGTGATTGTGACTTCTGCTTCTTCATCTTTGCGTTCTTTGACAGATGCCCCCAGGACCAGCAAGAGAGAAATGGCAGTTGCCACGCGAGGTATGGCTGCTTATTCTCTGTAGTTTCTCCTGCACTAGGTTTTGCACATCGGAATTTAGTAGATCAATAGAAGACATGTTATATGCTAGAAGAACTAGTGTGATTGGTGCACTGCTGTTCATTATGGAAAATGGGTAACAAAAAATAAAGGGTCTCTACTGTTCCAGCCAAGACTGAACCAACTCGATTTGATCTGGCCCAATTTATTGCTATTATGGTCAAGCCTGATTTTTGTTCATAAATTTGGCCCATGAATATTCAACATACAAGTGGATAGCGTGAGTCAACAAATTGAGATTAGAAATCGGAAATTGTAATTTGCTGAAAGCAGGTCTTCACTATTGAAAATGCTTACTAACTTCACTAAGGATATAGATATGATTTCTTCTTTTTGGCATTCTGAGCTATCTGGACAAAACAAAAAGGAAAATTATAGGAAAAGACAACTATTATTCGGCTCTGATTGGTACATGGACTTGCCTCTGAACCCTATTAGATGTCACCTCTCGGATGGTTCATCAATAGACTGATCTTTTCATTAAACTTGTTTTTTTTTTGGGTAAAGTTCTTTTCATTAAACTTGTTGACACCTAAATTTTGACAAAATCATGTAGAGTTAATTGCATGTTAAAATCTAGGGATTTATTTTAATCCCTAAAAAAATATATACACGCATTTGCATATAGTTAGTAGGGGCATCTTGCATTATAGGAGGATCATCGGTGGTGATATATATTGGTCAAAATATATTTGAAATAAGGCAACAGTGAAGCTGCAGACCATGAACCCAAACTCATTGAGAGGGCGTTTCTCCATGTGAAGCAACAAGAGTGGGCAACACTGAAGAGATTAAAGAAAATGCAAGTTCAGGCTCTAAAAAAAAAGAAAAAACAAAATAGAACAAACAGTTCATTGATCGAGCTATGTTATGTTTTTGCGTCGAGCTCGTCATCAAGCGATTGTCCATAATGGCTTGAGAATTCACGCAGCAAGGGAACCAAATGAGAAAGAAGCTGTGGCTGTAGGACACGAGAAGGGAGCCAATTTATTGTTGTTCTGTTTCATAAGTTTTAGTTTTCTTGATCTTCATTGTGCTGCAATGTAATGAAACGATTTACTTTTTCAGACAAAGCGAGAGCCGCCGTCGGACAAATATCATTCACATCGTTTGATCTTCCCCAAAGATTGAACACGATTTTACTTAGGAAGGAGATCGCGGTTTGAAATCGCGCAATCAAAAGGAAAGGATATATATTCCAAAGAGGGGAGCAGGAAAGATTTATTGCCTAAATATAACAGACATGAGCAATTCTCGGTGCATCTTTTTGTCGAATATTGGGTTTCATCCTTCAGACTATTCCTTTCGATTCATGGGACGTCAAGCCTCCTTTTTATGAACAAGAGTTGGTTCATCCTGCCTTTCATGATTTGGTCCCTTCCTAAGTTGTAATTCGGGAGATATTTTGGCAATATATTCTTGAGTGAGGAGTGCAAGCAGATTAATAAGAGGGGAAGATTTACTCGAGATAATATTCTTGTGTGGACCCAATAAGGAAGATTGCGGGAGCAGCAATGGCCATATATACACACCCCACTTGAGCAATATAAAAGGGCGTCTCTATGGAGGAAAAAAGAACACACATTCATAAAGGAATTCACGCTGAGAGAGAGGATTTTTTCCAGAGAGCTTGAGTTCGTGCGCCCACAAGAGAGTACCCACATAGAGGGAAAAAAAAGCTTTAAACAGAAAAAGGTCGTGCACTTCTGCTCGCTACAACTTTCTTGGTAATCCGCCAAGAGGTTGTTGACCCTACAATTCACTATCGTTGCACCACTGCAATTTACTCATCTCATACGAAAGCTTAGCATCGTACGGGGGCCTTTGTTTCATTGCTTTTTGGCCATCTTTGTTCCAAGTTTTGAAGCTTTCTCCAAGGATTTCAACGTGATTTTCGAGTTCTTCGTCAAATCTCAACGTTTGACCGATTGCTCAGAGGACGAGCCAAGAGAAAAGGTGACTTTCTTTGATTCACTCGTACAAGGCTCACCTCACGTACAAAGGAGGTTTTCTTTTCGGATTCGCAAGAGTGCCTTACAGCACTTCCTAGTTCACGAGGACATCACAACAAGGGAGTCTAGCGAAATCCGCCGTTCGTGAATCTCGTCGTTTATTCCGATTTGAAAATTGCCGATCCGTATCAGGTAATTTCCTAATCTAACTAAGGTTTTGACGCTGTTTTCTTAATTCGGACTAATGAGAATCTTATTTTTTTAGGCATTACCCTCTAAAATTTGATTGCTTGAAGTCTAATATAATCCAAAATTTGATCTGCAAGATGGTGGATCATTTTTTCGATTATTTTAGATTTCTTTTGCAAGTCGGGTAGATTTCTTTTAAGATTACGACATCCGTTAATTTAAACCGCGAGATGATGGATTATTTTTCGGATATCGTAATCTTTCCTTATGATTTGATTAAGTTTGTTTCTTTAGTTTAATCGTCTATTTAGAACATCTTTTAATTTCGAATTTTAAAAAAGGTAAAAAAATATGCATCTCATACATTCTAGAATGCATCACATTAATAAGTCACGTGCACGTCATAGAGTCACAAGTAGTAGCACGTCCTATAGAGTTAGGTACAGAATTGCCATGTAGTTTGCATATTAGTTACTTTAATTAGGAGATTTGCATATCAATCATGCATGTAATTAGAAGTTGCATTTTTTTAGATCACGTTGGAATAATAGGTCAATTTCGCATTAGAATTAGGGCCATCTAATGGATATCTTATTTAATAATATTGCATGCCTAAATTAGGATTACATGTTTTATTTTAAATTCAATAAAACCAAAAAAGTAAAAAACACATGCATGTCGTGGCATAAATCATACACCATGTCATCTAGGAATTGCATGTCTAGGTCGTAGAAATTTCATATCATGTTAGAATAATACATTTAGAAACTTAGGAATCATGTTAGGTTAGGTTTTCATATTTTATTAGATTATTTAATTTCGAATTTTCATTAAATAAATAAGAAAATACCTAAAAATACCTTTTTGCATGTCATTTAGTTAAATAGCATACCACGTAGTCTAAGTTAATTTAGAATTGCATTAAGATAGTTGCATATAGGATTAATTTTCCATTACATGCATTGCATACACATAAAAAGCCTAAAAGAAAACAGATCTTTTTGTTAATTTACTTCATCTTTGTTTATTGCTTTAAGCTTTTAAATAACCGTTTGCGCACCCACGTGATCACCGTGCATGTTAGGGAATAAAGTTAAAATCAATTCAAGCTGCCTGCAAATTATTATTTTTTTGAAATAAAAGAAAATGGTTCTCAAGTCCCCGAATTCAAAATCTCTGGTTCGTAAGGGTAAAGTACTACTCCTAGTATTTTACATGGGTTTCTAATCGACCCACCATGAATAGATTAGTGGCGACTCCATTTGAAATCAATTTGGCATGTTAAGAACTTAAATCTAAGTTGCGAATTGGTAAGAGCTTGAGAGAGCTCGAGCTAGGCTAGACTTAGCAATCCATTAGCCAAACCCTAGGTGGTGCACCTTCGGGGAGGTTGCGACAAAACTATTTAACAAGATGATTCTGGATTTTGGTGGATTAGTAGTTGCATCTTCTCTCTTGGAGCGATCACTTCATCTGAGTATGTAGTTTAATTATGATAAATACATAGAAGCTGGTCAGTTTTCATAGAATTAGGTGTTTGGGCTTCTTGGAGGAGTGGTGATCTATTATGCACTCTTTGTTTGGTTGAGTTCTGGAGTAGTCCTTGATCACATCTTTAGAAAGAGTGACGGACTAAAATTTGAAGATTTTTGGGCAATTTTTTAGTTTTGATTGAAGTTTGTCTTCAGTTGACATTCTTTGCGGAGCATTGAGCTTATTATCATCAAGTTGTAATTCTTCTACAGGTATAAGTTTTGCCGCATTTGAGAAGTGGCATCTACTGCGTTCTTCTGCTTTGAAATTGGACAAGCACCCAGTTCATGGATTCTAGGCAGTTATTGGTTTGAATGAAGTTTGTTTTACGCTTCTGCTTTTTCACAGTTGTGGTGAGATGATTAGGGCCTAGTTCTCTCCCTTCGATGCAAACCTCTTCTGGTTCGATGTGGACTGTCATCAACCTGTGATGGTTCTTTCTAGCTCCATGATCTTTATTTCACTCGATAAGCTTTTCTTTTTTTAGTTTCTATTGGCTTTTGTTGTATTTGGAAGATGTAACCATGGACTCTTTTCCTTTATAGGGATTGTTAATGAGTCTGGAAAGCTTGAGGCAAAAAATTGGCTTGTTTCTCTTCATTCTTGTAATGCATGCTGCAATCCCTAAATCGATTGCAGGTAAATCATGCAGATAATGCATGTGCCATTTATTCGTCTTGCGTTTTCTTTCCAACTACTAGTTTCACACATTCCTAGTTTGCTTAGGCTTTCATTCTACACAATTGATGGGTTTTCTTTTGGTATTGAACCTTTGGTGGGACTTTTTCATTTTTCTGGTGATTTCTATGCTTTTAGGTGGTTGTTGATCCATCCGTACTGTTTTAGAGGTGTTTCTGGATTTATAATCCAGTGGATTGCTAGTAGCTTCTTTTCTCATGGAGCGACTCTTTGACTGAGGATGGTATTTTAAGAATGGTATATATGATGAGGTTGGTCAGTCATTACTTAGAATAACTGAGCTCTTCTTGAGATTGGCGACCTATTAACGGCTATATTTTGTTGGGTTGGTGAATAGGCAGTGCCCTCGATCATCTTTAGGACTGGGTAAAGAACTGAAATTTCAATAAACTCCTGCTGCATAGGCACGTGGGATTTTTGTTGAATCTCATTCCTTGATTAATAATTCCCTTGGAGTGCCAAGATCATAATTGTCTTGTTGTAATTCCCCTATAGGTTAGAGTTTTATGAGATATTTGATGTGATGAACTGTTGCCTTTCTGTGAGGTTGTGTTGATAAATTGCAGAGCCTGGGCTCTGTTTCAAATTGGATAAACTCCCATTTCTTGGATTTTGGAAAGTAACCTGTTCAGATGTAATCTATTCTTCGGTTATTTTGTGTCTTTTTGGTTAAGGCAGTACCATCATTGTCTAGTTCTATTTCCTGGTGGGTCAGAATTTGGTCAGTGCAAGCAGTTTACCTCTTAGCTTTCTTTGTCATCATGTGAATGCTTGATATCGGATTGTTTGTTAGATGAATTTTTCTATTGACGCCTCAGAAAGCTACCAAATTGTCAGAGAGGAAAGAGGCGGTTGCAGAGCTAACCAAGCTGGCTTCAACCAAAAAAATTGCTCCGGGTGACTTCACAGAGATAAGCCGCACACTGAAGATCATCTTGTATGCTACCAGTACTGCTCCATCGTTCATGCCAATCATCCTGTATATTATGCAGGGTCTTGGTGTTCCATCAGAACAAGGTTTGACCTTGTGTCCTTGTTTTAAATAGAATGCCTTATTTTTAAATGTGTAATAGTTAGGTTTAATCCTTGGATTGTACGTAACTCACTTGTGCATACTCTAATTCATTGTCTAGGATAATCCCAGGGCAGTTGCTTAGTTCTTGCAAAGGCATTCTCCCCCAGGACAAGAACAAGAGTCAAGTCTTAGCCTGACCAACATTTTAGAAGGAAAGAATAGAAGACTATGCGCAATAATATTTTTTGAGACGCTAGTACGTTCTTTGAACTCTTTATTGAGGATGGAATTTTTGTGGTAGATATATTGCATATGAATCTAATTTCTTTCATTCACTCCATAAAACCCAAATATAAGGGTTTAGGGGTTTGCGGTTTTGGGGTTTAGGGTTTATGAATGTATGGTTAGGGTTCTTGTGGATAATATTGATAAATGTATTTTATTTTCATATCAATATCCGGAACAATATTCGTAATAAAATTCAAAAAAATTTATGGCAAATTATCGACGAATTTTGATGCAAATTACAATCGAAAAAGACGAAAATCGAGGCAAATTAGCGACGAATTTTCTCATGAATAATTGTTACCTACGAATTTTGCCACGAATTAAAATAAGCAACACATTTTGCTACGAACAATTGTTAGTGACGAATTTTGCAACGGATCTCTAATTTGCGACGAATTTTGTGATGAAATTTAGCGATGAATTTAGCGATGGAAAAAAAGCTGTAGCTAATTAGCGACGAATTTTGCGACGGAAAAAATCCATAGCTAATTAGCGACGAATTTTGCAATGGAAAAAATCCGTCGTTAAGTTGCGACGAATTTTGTGACGAAAATTTTGCGACGAATGTTGTGACAAAATATATCCATCGCAAATTAGCGACGAAAAATGAAATTTTCTATCGCTAAA
The DNA here is from genome assembly GCA_019926035.1 of Melaleuca alternifolia. Classification (NCBI taxonomy): domain Eukaryota; kingdom Viridiplantae; phylum Streptophyta; class Magnoliopsida; order Myrtales; family Myrtaceae; genus Melaleuca; species Melaleuca alternifolia. The sequence goes on along the minus strand of JAGKPW010002416.1, from coordinate 131,286 downwards.
TTTTGCGACGCCGGATTCGCTACCGAATTTTTTTCGTCCCTAAATTCGTCACAGAAACGTTTTTGCGATGAATTTAGCCAAATTTTTCGTCACAAAATTCATGGCCAAATCCTTGTTTTTTTTTTGTAGTGACATCCTTGTTCTTGATTCTGTTTATAATGTATCAATACATATCACTCCTAGTTTAGCTTATACAATTTTGCTTCTCTAGCACTGAGTAATAATCCTCGACTAAATAATGGGAGCTTCTAATCGTGAACGATGACACAAAGGGTTATTAATTTAAGAGTCTAGACACTGACAATAGTAATCAGACCTTAAGATGTCTAACAGTTCTTGAGGGCTCTTCCTCTCAAGCTCACTTTCATTAATCTAACATCTTAAACTTTTAAAACATTTAATTGTGGCTTTATCACGGTTGGATATCTTGAGTTTAAATCTTTACACACCCATATCTGCCTTACCAATCACATATTGTCACTATGCTTAGGCTAAAGACCAATTTATGTGTGAGGAGATGACATAATAGAAGTATGGATAAAAAGTACAATTAAAATAGAGGGAGGAAAATACTGCTGCTAATGGTATACGCATTCTATTTACTATGACTTTGTTTGCCCTAAATTTCTATTATGCATTGGTTCTCTTGTATTTGTAACTTGAAAGTTTAAAACCGATACCAATAGTGAAGAAATTGCCTAGTATTGCACTGTGATATTATGTTTTTTGAATATTAAATGATTTTTTTTTCACGTAATTATTCGTTTGTCTTCTTCTATGTTTCTTCTCTTGTGTGCTTTGGTCTCCTAACAATTAATATTGGAGACTAGTTCAGCATAATACTGGGAGAGACAAAGATGGACGAAGAGAAGGTGAACATCAATCGATCCGATGGAAAGGACTTTGGTTTTTGGAAGATGATCTACTGTATTGGAGAACCTACGTCAGCCTCTGTCGGGAGAGAGCCAGATTTGATCGAGAGAAAAGATCGAAAATCATTGGATCCGCAAGCTCTTGGTGTGATTTGTCTCATATTGGTGATGAACGTTGCCTTCAATATCACCAACGATAAGACAACGACAAACTTGATCAGAGCTTTGTCAAACATTTACAAGAAGCTATATGCGTTAAACAAGGTATATTTTATACTTTGTTTTTAATAAGAAGATGGATTAAGGTGTAAATGATCACGACTCTGATTGAGGTCGGTGAAAATCTAATTCAATGATGAGGTAAAATATTAATTTGATTATCTTCTCTACTTGAAAGTTAGAGAAAAATTATTATTGCGGTAAGTTGTTCATCTAGTCTGAAAAGGTCGTAGCTTTAAGAGATATTGATTCTTAGCAAGCATATTCGTTGGAGTGAATCTCCGGATGCTACTTTGAGTATTGAAGATAAATGGAGAAGTAATCAATGAGGTCAAAACCACAACAATGGTAGATCAAAGTTCAGAGGGACAAGCAAACCAACACCTCATGGTGAAATGGTGAATTGTGAAAAGAAAGGACATCTTAAATGACAATATAGAACCCCAATGAAGAAAATTCAGAAGTGGAATCAAGAGGAGGAAAATATTTTGGATGCAACATTTGAAGAAATGCTTGACCATGATTCCTTAATTTTGAGTGTTAGCAATCCAATTGAATCTTGAATTTTAAGACTCATGTGTATCGTTGCAATGTTCTTTGTAATTGCCGGGAAGTTGGGAAATGTTTATCTCGGCCAATGATAAACCTTTGGATTTTGTGGATAGGAGTAGTGCTCATAAAAAGTTTGCTAATAGATCTCGGTGGAAGTTGCATGATGTTAGACATATTTATGGCCTAAAGAGAAATTCGATCTCTATAAGTCAATAGGGTAGCAGAAGATCCAAAATTGTTTTCGGGAACAAATTGTGAAAGATTAATAAAGTTGTTACCATCATGGATTCGGGAACAAAGTTGGGAGCAATCTACACGATGGAAAGTAGTAAAGAAACAATAGTACTTGTTGACTTACAAATTGATTCCGAATTATGGCACCGCAAGCTTGGATACACGAGCGAGAAGGGGGTGAAGAAGTTAGCATCAAAGGGAAAACTACCACATCTTAAGTCCATAGACAATGATTTACGTGAGGCCTGCGTTTTGGGTAAATAGAAACGTGCCATTTTTATGAAAATTGGAAGAGAATCGAAGAAAGAAAAGTTCGAGTCGGTTGAACAAAATTATGTAATTCATCAAAAGAACTGTACATCTCCATTTAACATTTAAATTCAGAAACTTCATGACGCCTTAAATTATCTACAAATCCATAGCTTGACAACTCCTTAATCGAATATCACATATCAACATTGAATTTATAGCCCAATTTCAAAAATTACTTCAATTAGACGGATAACGGGGTTGGTCTCTTACCAAGCGTTGCACTTCAGAGTTGGTTCGGCTCGTTAGGATGTCCGGATCGTGTACGTGTGGAAATTTCTCTCTCGTCTCTTTTCTCCTTTCCTAGTTCACGGAGGAGCTCCTTTTCTTTGTTCTTGTCGCTCGTGCGTTCATTTCCCTTGTACTCTCACGAGCTCACCTGTCGGAGTAAAGTGAAGGTGGGCTGAGTATTTGGGCTTGGGCTGGGCCATTATTACAGAAACAACTAAGGACCGAGCACTTGCAGAAGGAGGCCATGCCACTAAAGCAAGTCCACAAGAGAATTCAGGAGTTCGTCTGTAATGGTGAATCGATGTGGAAGATTCGTCCCAAAGGCGGTACAGCGAGGATTCTTGTGGATCGCCGCTTAGATCATGATCTTGACCGTCTGCAACTGGAATGGTGACCTCTCTTTATAGCTATCTTAGTGGTGTCTCTTACATCAGGAAGATGTTTTGTTGTAGCTTTTGCCGCTAACCCCGGCAACAGGGGTTAGGACCTCAGCAGGCAGTCCAGAGCCTAGTTCTCCAACCCCTCCGAACCCAGGAACCCACTTCCTGGCCCGGGTCACTATGAGGACAAGTCCGGAACTGGGATTGTCAAAGCCAATATCAAAGACCTAGAGTTACACTAGAGATATTGACCTCTATACTATTTGCAATCTGGCAGTGAATAATAACATAAAGTACTCTGTAGAAATCTTGCTCCCATTGTGGGATAATTACACGATCGGTTTAACTTTATTGTATGGATGTCAATTTATTTATAATTTTTTTAATTTTACCGCTTTACTTCTAAATATGTGCGTGAGATTCCAATATAGTCTTACTAGCCAATTGCTACTTTACTGATGTGTCGTTTAGTTATCCCTTTTAGTGCTAAATAGGTGACATAGACAACTCATAGATCCCACGTTAATGATTTATGAAGATAATTGATCGAAATGATTACATTGGAATTTCGGGCAAAGGTTTAGAACTACATTAGCAATATTTGAAAGTTTAAGATTCAGTTGATATGTGTAATATATTTATGACCCCTAGTTTTCAAGCCATGCTGGTACAACTGAATATTCATTATAAGAACAACAACAATCCATCCCGAGTTTAGGGGTTAAACTCTACAGCGTTGACGATAGTACATGAAATATTCTGTAGGAAAATAGCTCGAGGCTAAGATGATAAAAAGCTCCACGCCTCTCATCTTTTTATTACATTTTCATATATAACGAAAAAGAAAAAAGAAAGGTAATTATGGTTTTGTCCAAATGTTACTTTAATATGCTAACGAATCATAAGATGACATCAAATCAAAATAATAGTCTCCAAACGGTTGGAATGCAAAGATGAGATCACTAATCTACCAAGAATGGCCGCACTACTATCATGAAACGATGGAGTTCACCGGAACATTGCATTTAGACACAACGAACTTGGAACACATCCTTGTCTTTGTAAATTGACAATTCCAAGATGATTAAACCAACTTCACCAATCCACGATATTCAACCTCATCCACCCTTTACCTTAACACTATATATACATTAACAAGGTGAGTTTAATTCAAGTACCGAGAATCAACAAAACCCTCATTCTCTTCTATTTTCCCACCAAATCCATACACAATCCATCGCTTGGCTCTTTTCTTCTTTTTTCGTTGCTCATTCAATGGCTTCCTATTCCAATTTCACCATCCCCTCTAAGATCAAGGCTTGGGTCTATGCCGAACATGGAAATCCCGGCGATGTCTTGAAGGCAGATTCAGATGTTAGGGTTCCTGAGATAAAGGAAGACCACGTCCTTGTCAAGGTTATTGCTGCTGCCCTAAATCCTGTTGATGCCAAGAGAGCTCAGGGCTTCTTTAAGGACACAGGCTCTTCGCCACCTGTAAGCCATCATATTAAGTACCTTTTATTTTTTCTTTAATTTCGATCATTGCTGGGAACTAGTATTGTCTGCCGAATGCCAATCTATTATCATCTAAAATTTCTCGTTTCACATTTCATCAATTATAGTAACACCACTTGTACAAAGTAAGGAGGAGCCTATGGAGGAGGACCAGGAGCTTGAGGCTCCTTTTAGCTCGGACGAGGAGGCAGAGGACTTAGAAGAGGAGATAGGTGCGGTACCAGACCACCCTGCAGATCCAGGGTGTGTCATCGATCAGGAGAAGAGGGATTCAGGACTGATTATCGAGCACCAGAGCCAGACTGAGTGGATCTGGAGGGTCCCGAAGCAGATATGGTTCCCACACCAACACGTCGTGAAGTACATAGGGATTCCAGGAGTTGACATGGAATACCTTTCTGAGTGATGCGAGGTGCCTTGGGGAGGCTACGAATCCGGCTACGAGGACCTAGATGGAGCAGACGACTCAGAGGATGGCATTGTCATCGATCCGAAGCCCCTGAGTGTGCGCGAGTGGCTGAAGGCTCGCCGGAACCAGTAAGCTAGTTCACCTCTCCCTTACCCCTCCGCGACTTTTGTTTGTATAGCTGTGCGGAGCTAGGAACCCTAAACCCTACTCTTCTACCTCCTAGTTCGACCTTTTTGTATTTTGACCGTTGAGAAAAGAAACGGTGTTGATGTGTTAATGGGAAAAAAATCAGGTGTTGATTTCAGTTCGTGTTTGTTGGCTTGATTAAGACTTCAAAGTTTAAATTCTTGGGTGTTTTAGGATAAATATTGGATCCTGGAAGTATCGCTACGTCCCCGTGAAATCGAGGCGTGACATATGTACATTTTTCTCCTATCTTGTTCTTTCTATATATACTAGATCTAGATTGTAGGTCATGCGGTCGTGTAGGCTTGGTCTTCCATATTGTGTGTAGGGCTTTGGTTTTCAGAAGTGTGTGGGCGACGGCGAGGTTGGTCGGCCGCCTCTAGATCTGCGCTAATTTGCGACGGATATCACATTCGTCGCAAATTAGCTGCGGGTAAAAAATGTCGTCGCAAATTCAGTCGCCAATTGGCTACGAGTTATAATTTCGTCGCTAAATTTGCGACGGATACATATTCGTCGCTAAGTTCGTGGTTAATTAGCTACGAAACTTATTCCGTCACAGAATTCGTGGCTAATTTGCGATGCTCGCAACTTCCATCGCTAATTTCCGCCCTTTTAGGTATATGTTTTTCATTAGATTTGTCAATATTTTTAACCTTTCTCAAGCAATTTTATATATAGCATCAAATATTTTTAGGTTTCTTTGCATTTCTCTTAGTTTGTCATTAGAGCATCAAATATTCTTTTTTTAGGTACGTGTCCAGTTATACATATTCATTCCGAGTGAATGTTACAATTCTCATCAAATTGACAAGTTTTTACTACAAAAATTTCAGTCATATAACTAGGTAAGTCTTATTCACATGGTAATTTTTTCATTTTTTTAAATTTCAAAGTAATTAACTCGTAAAATTCTCTAATTTTAATTTGTGAGAATGTTATGATTTTCATTAAGAATATTAAATAATAAATATGATATTCTAAGTTTTTTATGAGATTTTTTAATTTTTATACAGACACAATGCAAAGAGACAGATCTTGGATGTATAATAAGAACTTACCTAGACGTGGAGGATTGACCGATGAGTTTCGTATTGGGTTGGAACTGTTTTTGGAATTTGCTAATAGCAAATTGGAGTTGATGGATGGAAATAAGTTAAGGTGTCCCTGCAAAAAGTGCAGTAATTCTAAATTTCATGTGGTTGATAAAGTTAGAGAAAATCTTTGTAGATTTGGGTTTAAACCGAACTACTATAATTGGACTTGCCATGGTGAACCATTTATCTTTAATGAAGGATATGGAACAAGTGACCAAGTTTTAGTTAGAGAAGAATGTAGCTATGATAACCGATTGAATCCATACCAAAGGATGGTCATTGATGCAGCTGGTCAAAATTTGGGATGTGAACCGAACCATGCAAGTACTAGTTTTACTCCTACACTTGAACAAGGAGGTTCTAGTCATGCATCACACTTGGAAGAGATGGGAGGAACAAGATTTGATGAGAATGTGTGTAATCAGTTTCAGGATGTGTTGAGAGCAGCAGATGAACCTTTATGGGCATGTTGTGACAACTACTCCAAGTTATCAGTGAAAACAAGACTGTTAAATATCAAGGCAGAGCATAATGTGTCTGAGAATTGCTTCAACTCTTTTGTTGAAGTAATGCGGGAAGCAATGCCTCGTGATAACATTATGCCAAGTGATTTTTATGATATGGAGAAACTAGTTGGTAACTTAGGTCTTCCAATTATAAGGATTGATGTATGTAGCAGCGGTTCTATGTTATATTGGAGAGATGATGAAAATGCATAATATTGCAAATTATGCAGCCAACCTAGGTACAAGATTAATAGGAGGCAGGGTCGTAATCAGAAACGTAGACCATACAAGCAAATGTTTTATCTACCATTAATACCCAGATTGCAAAGGCTTTATGCGTCTCAAACCACTATTAAACACATGACTTGGCATGCAAATCATCAAAAAGAAGAGGATCTAATGTGCCATCCTTCGGATGCAGAAGCATGTAAGCATTTTGATAGAATATACCCTGAGTTTGCGATGGAGCCTCGAAACATCAGGTTAGGTCTCTGTGCCGATGGATTTGCCCCATTTGGGAAAATAGGAAAAAGTTATTCTTGTTGGCCAGTTATCTTAACACCGTACAATCTTCCACCTGATATGTGCATGAAGACACTACATATGTTTTTGACATTGATCGTGCTTGAACCGCAAAATCCGAAAAAGTTGATAGAAGTTTACATGCGACCATTGATTGAAGAGTTACAACGGCTATGGGATGAAGGTGTTCTTACGTATGATGTCAATACTGATCAAACATTTGTAATGAAGGCTGCCCTTCTTTGGACGATAAATGACTTTCCAGCTTATGGAATGTTATCTGGATGGAGTACAGTTGGGATCTTAGGATGTCCAATATGTATGGAGAGATCAAAGTCATTCAGATTAAAACATGGTAAGAAGGCCAGCTTTTTTGATTGTCACAGACAATTTTTGCCGATAAATCATATATTCAGAAGGAATAAAAAGGAGTTTATGAAGAATAAATTTGAAAGAACACATCCACTGTTGAGGTTGATTGGTGATCAAATTTGGGAGCGAGTACATTACTTTCCAACTGTTGTTGAAAACCCTCATGGCACAACTATTGCGTACGGAAGTGCACATAAGTGGACTAAACGCAGTATATTTTGGGATTTACCGTATTAGAAGGCCCATCTTATTCATCATAATCATGACGTCATGTATATAGAGAAGAATGTTTTCGACAATGTTATAAATACGGTGATGGATGTCACTGGAAAAACAAAAGACAACTTGAATGCAAGAAAAGATATGAGAGATATTTGTGATCGGCCAACGCTAAATGTGGATGCAAGCAGCAGGGGACCAAAACCAAAAGTAATTTATACATTGAACAAGGAGCAAAGACGTGCTGTTTGTCAATGGTTGAATTCCGTGCGGTTTCCTGATGGATATGCTTCGAACCTCGGGAGATGTGTTGATTTGAATGAATGTAAGTTGACGGGTTTGAAGAGTCATGATTATCACATATTTATGGAACGACTACTTCCACTAGCTTTGAAGGAATTTCTACCAAACTTTGTATGGGGCGCCATTACAGAGTTAAGTAATTTTCTTAATGCTATTTGCTCAACAATGTTAAAAACATCGCACATGGAGAAACTAGAGAGAGATATTCTAATTATTCTTTGCAACTTAGAAATGATATTTCCTCCTTCGTTTTTTGATTCAATGGAGCATCTCTTAGTCCACTTGCCTTATGAGGCCAAAGTTGTAGGTCCCGTCCAATTTCGATGGATGTATCCATTTGAGAGGTGAAATATCTTTTTAATGAATTTTATTTTACTTTATTATATATTATGTTCTAACAAACTTCTTTCTATTTCAACTAGGTTCTTATATCATTTGAAGAAAAAAGTGAAAAATAAGGCACGTGTTGAAGCTTCAATTTGTAATGTATATATTGTGGAAGAAATAACTACATTTGCATCATTCTATTTTGAGCCACACGTGCAGTGCAAGAGGCGGAGAGCAGGAAGAAATGATGAGGGCTCCATTGATCCCAATTGCAAATCATTTTCTATTTTCAATTATCTTGGTCGACCAAGCGGCCCATGTAAGTTTCGTTACTTATCAGGCAAAGAATGGCAGGCAGCGCATACGTATATTTTATTGAATTGTCCAGAAGTGGAGTCATACTTCGAGTAAGTGTACAAAATATACATATATATTGTGTGCCAAACATATTTGCTAATGTTTAAATGGTATTATTTAACAGGATTTTTCAAACTTCAATGTCTGGACTGTAGCCAAATGAGTTTGATCGTTTTTGCAATGAACAATTTGCAGCATGGTTCAAAACATATGTAAGTTGCCTATTGACTAAACCTAAGTTATTAATTATATTCATCATATATTAAGATAGATATTATTGACTTTGCGTATGTGACCTTAGGTTCACAGTAATCATAATCAAGTTGAAGAGCAAGGATTGATCTATCATCTGTCATGGGGTCCAAATTCAAGAGTACGAAGTTGGCCAGCATATTTCATAAACGGGTATAATTTTCACACTCAAGAATATGGAATGGGAAAATCCACAATGAATAGTGGTGTGTGTGTTCAGTCATCCAATGATGGCTGTTCAAAAGATGATTTTTATGGCTTGTTGGATGAAATCATAGAGATACAGTACCCTGGACCATTATTGCGAGTTGTGTTATTTAAGTGCATGTGGTTCGACCCCGTCAAAGGAATGCAGGTACATACAAAGTTTAATTTGGTTGAAATAAATCACAAGAAAAGGTATATGAAGTATGAACCATTTGTCTTGGCACAACAAGCAATTCAAGTATATTATGCATCATATCATAGTTTGAAACGTGACAAAACTGATTGGTGGGTTGTATGTAAAATCATAGCACGAAGAAAAATCGAGGAACACTTGAAGGATACAACATATCAACAAGAAGAAGTTTTAACACGGTTGACACTGATGAATATAACATTCCAACTTTACGAGATCCATATGGAGCAATGATAGATGTGGATCCAATTGAAATTTGTGAATCAAATTTAGAAAGTGTTGAAGAATTTGATTTTGAGACAGATGATGAAGACGAAGACGAAGATGAATATGAAAATGAAGATGAAGACAAAGACAAAGACCAAGATGAAGATGAAGATGAAGATGAAGATGAAGATGAAGACCAAGACGAAGATTTTTGAGATATTATACTCATTATGTGTAATTATCATTAATATTGGAACTTATGTTATAGGTGTTGTCATACTTATTATCATTATTGGTGTTTCTTATTGTTAATATTATTATTATTGTTATTATTATTATTGTTGTTGTTATTGTTATTCTCGTTGTTGTTGATTATACTTATTAATTTTTTATATTTAGCGACTGACATGGTGGACCGTCGCTAATTAGAGCTGATTTGATAACATTTCGTCTCTACATTTAGCGACAGAAAGTATAAATCCATCACTAATTAGCGAGAACTTTCTCTTTCGATTCCATATGGTGATCTATTTAGTGTACGAAAACTTTATGATTCATAATTTAGTGAAAAGACTGTGTGGCCACTTTAGTTATCAAATACTCCACTTCAGTTATCCAAAGTTCATGGGTTGGATAATCAGTTGCATTAAAGTCTCCTTACTCTTATCACGTAAAATTCTCATAAAACAGAAAAACAGATGAATGACCCACAGATAAAAATTGCACGTATATATCTTGATTGAAATATTATTTTAAAGTAAGTATTTGCTGAAATTGACCCTTACATGAAAATCCCAAGCAACAAGGGACCACAACTGAAACAAGACAGCTGCACAAATTGACCCTTTAATCCTTACATCCCGCCATGCCTAATCAACAGACTCTACACGTAACATTGATTGGGTCTAAAGCAAAGAGTCAAGCATGAGAAACAACATAAAGATGCCACACTCCACCACTACATATAAGTAAGCGTGAAAGCTCCTGAGCATGGATCAACCATGGAGAGTGAGTGATTCACGAGTCATCCTTGAGGCGGACACTACATGCACATGTGGGTATCTTCTGTGTCCAATTGGTTTGTCGAAACGTTGTGTTCATCATCTCTTTCGTTTTCCTTTTGTCTAGGATGCTTCTTATAAACCCCCGTTGCTGCAACAAAGAGGGTCATTTTCTGTTCATGCGGACCCTGCAACCGAAGCTAGAGCAAGTGGGCAATAAGAATCAAGAAAATGGAGGAATGCCAATTGGAAGACAGACAATTGGAAGACAGACAATTGGAAGACAGCAAGTTAAGGTCTAAATTCCCTAAGTATTGTTAACACAAATAACAAGTCAAAATAAAAAATCCAAGTGCAAGTATCGAGGAGGCCCATTTTTTAACATATATTCATCGGCAAAGGTTATGCCATCAAATTGTTAAGATAAATGCTCGGAAAAGACTATATTTTACCCCCTACTTAGTCTGCGCAACATCTACAGTTGACGAATTGAACATGAAAAGAAAGGTAGGATTGTTAATCATCTTCAAATCAAAACCGTTATATCAATAGATGAGCTTACCAATTTCTGGGGCCAGTCTAGTTAACGAATTATTGGATAGATCCAGGACCATAAGGTTTAGCTTGCATGCCTCCACAGGAAACTTTTTCAACTGAATAAATAGAGACAAATTATCGACCCATCGAACATCTATTAATCTCAAAGGTAAGATGCCCAAAACTCAGGCTTGGTAAAATCAAAGCAAGGAAAAAAGAAAGTAAAGCCTGACAGAAAATGCACATGTGGCCAGCTACTAGGGTCAACAAAACTGTTCCAAATAAGTAGGCAAAAAGGAAAAGCAAAATGAACTTCACGCACCTGATTTCCACGCAAATCTAAGGTGCTTAATTTTGAAAGTTCCCCCATTTCTGATGGAAATGAATGCAAAGAGTTATTCCTGTAAGATGATGTCAAGCATTCAAGTTCAACATTAAAACTCACAAATCTAAAATTAGAACTAGCTTAGCAAAGGAAAAGACATAACCCCATAAGTCAACAATGCTAAGGAAGAGCAGCACCTGATTGACTGTGGTATTGAAGAATAATAATAAGCCATTGAACACATTAAGCATTTACAACGAGATAGAAAACAGTGGATGACTTATCATCATAACAATTGCAATTCCTTTCCTAACAAAAGAAATGAATGCACTCATACTTTCTGATGCTTTAATTGGCAATTTCCAGATTCACCTCATGTGTATCTGCGTTTTTGATAGCCCAGACGAACAATGGTAAAAAGAAGACCAGCCAGAAAGATAAACAAAGACTAGCAGATACCCATAGAAAGTCACAGAGCAACAACTGACGTATCAGTCACTAACTACCTAATTTCCGTCAGCTCATACAACTTAAAAAGCTTTTACCACATATCTTTGCTTAACTATTTAGAAGTATTTTTCAAGAGAGGGGAAAAGACATGAACACCATCAGGATTAATGACCTTCCATACAACAAACACATTCTGGGGATTTTCTTACATCTCACCAAGAGGATGGTTGGGGATGAGGGACAAAAGGAGAAGCACAAAGAATTGGGTCCACTGCGAACTTACACTTTTAATATATTCGATGACTTCCTTATCCTTGATTATCTTCTCGTCACGATCAATTGTATTTAAAGACTGAAGTGTTCAAGAGGGGGAAAAATGAGAAACTGGGTGGAGTACTCAAAACTTTATCTCAAATCATCAAGTAGCAAAGAGAGACTCACCATCCATGAAACATCCTCCATCAGATGATATATAAGCTTTAGTAATGGTGAGATTCATATCTATGAGCACTTGGACAACTTCTAGGAGGATCCCATGTTTGTTGACACTGTCAACCTGATGTAGATGAAAAGTGAAAAATTAGTAAATTTGAATGAAAGAATAGTCTCAGAAAATCATAATAGAATTACAAAACTATCAGAAACCCAATGTTCATTCATATCTAAAAAATCCAAAATTTCTCCCAAAGGAAAATAAAATAAAATAAAAATTGAAAGAATGAACCGCACCTATATCACAGTGGCATCATCGCAAGACTTGTTGTCGATGACAACTCTACATTACAAGCAACAATTAGATGAAACATGTACATAATGAAGGAGAATGAAAAATGATGACTCATACCTAAGATCATACATCACTTGGAAGTGGAACTTCTATCCTGGCTAACTTACAACTTAGCCAAAGCATTACAATTAAGTCGATAAATTCCACAGCCCTTAAAGGCACAGCCTTTTTCATTTAAGCTCCGAAGGAAAATGGAACCAGAAGAGCAGCCCCCTGGCCTTCAGACAATACACACCTGCTCATGCACATCATCACTGGGAGAACGAAGAAATTTCACAAATATATGGAAACATAGTAGATGACATAAAAAGGCATATATATAAACATAACAACAAGGTTCCCAATTACACCTAGCGATTAATATCATGGGAAGACAACATTTATAGGTGCCTAATCAAAAAATAACGCCAGCTATCGGCTGTTGGACAGTGAAATAAGACAAAAACATCAGATGTTATACAACTATTGCTTTCCAAAATTCCTTGCTATCGGCTGCTGGACAGGTGGCTAATAAAAAAGTAACACCAGCTATTGGCTATTGGACAAGTGAAATAAGAAAGAAAAATCAGATGTTAGACAACAACTGCTTTCCACAATTCTTTGCTATCGGCTGCTGGACAGGTAGGCTCAATCAGATTGATTCGAACCTTAGGTGATGCAAGCTCTGAGATAAAGAAAAATACATGTAAAGAACGTCAGCTATGGCATAAATGAAAAAGTGGAGAAACCCATTGGATTAGTGTAGGACTTAGGAAGAACCTCATCGTGATGGAGGAGGTGTCGCAGTGTCGTCATCAGCAGCATCAATATCAACATCATTCTGGTCATCACCTATGGGATTAGTGGGAGGTACAAGAGGAGCTCCTACATCCTGGATGTTGAGGTGTCGCATGATGAGTTGTATTTGTCTTTCAAGAGCATTTATTTTGTCATCTTTCTGCACAAGTAAATCTTTCAATTGGCTCACTTCTTGGGCCAATTGCTCTTCAAGTCGTATTGTCCATGAACCAGCCAAATTGGAGGATGACTGTCCAGCAGCCCTTCTTGCGTATTCCCTTGACAAGGATCCCATCCCAAATATTTTCCCTCTTTTTGTACCACCCGATGCCTCCACCCATAATGACAAACTATCAACAGATTGAGAAGACGTGGCAACACCATCATCACCACTAGCATTACTCATGAAAAGTTCATCAAATTTTTCCTACATTAACAATATAAATGAAAATAAAATAACTATATATATATATCAAAACTATTATAAATAATAAAAGCATTGTAGTTTCCATAATGGGAAAAGTTTATACAAACAAACCTTAGTAGCTCGTATTCGATCGCTAGTCCATGTCTTATCTTTCTTTTGAAATGCGCGAGTAAATGTATCTGTATATGTCAGTTCCCTCCCCAATTCATCCGCCTACAAAATATAAACCTAGATGAGTAATTGAATTAAATTAACGTACAACATGTTTCATAGACTTACCATTCTTTTTCTGTGCTCCCCGATGTTAATAGAGCCCCCAACATATGTGGCGGACCTTTCAGCAGAGGTAGAACATCGATTTTGTTTATTCCGTTGACTCATTTGCAGATGCTTTTCAGTTTCCCAAGTTCTCTCAATTTCCGTCCAATCATCAGCAGTAATAAAGTCTGGCTTGACATGGCTGCTCTTTGCTTTATTCATCACATTTCGCATGTGATCACCGATCTTTTTCTTAAAAATTCTTCTAACTTCAGCATCTTCCGTATCATCCCACCTAAACTTCCCCTGAAATCGATAGAAAAAAAAACTCACGTTATTTACCTGAACTAAGTTTGTGACAAAATAAAAGGACAGCACTTACGCTGAACTCATTCCATCACAAATCCTTTAATTTTTGTGGAGTGCTGCTATATGTATTATAAGTGTAGTATTATATCGGTTCACCTGTCAAAGGGTGTGTACGCCCATGATGGGGTGCAATGGAGAGGCACCATTTGAAGAGCTTAGAATGGTTATATTCTGATAACTCCCTCTGTCTTCAGTTTGGTAAAAAAAAATTGCAGACCGTAGAGAGAAGCGTTCTCCTCACTAAACATTCCATCATTCATACTTTGAGAGAATAATCGGCATTTATGTTGTGAAACAAGAATATTTTCCTTGTGATTATATTCGGACCGTCGTTGAGTAGGAGATTCTCCACGTGCTAGTGATTCAACCGTGCTTCCTGGGTAATTCCGCAAATCATTCCGTAAGAGGTAAGTAAGTTTATTACTCGCAAACTACTTCTAACATTGGTATCAGAGCACCAAGGTTGTTTCCTAGCCCATAAACCCGAAACTTCTTGGTTTTTTCTCGTTATCATGAAATGAGTTTCATATCTTTGTGTTAGCATATTCTTGTAGTGCTCGAAACAAGCTTTCCAACGATATATTATACGTAAAATTCCGAGTTACGTAGAGAAAGATATGATAGTTTAAAGTTGATGGCATTTCTGTAAATAAGAGGGGCGGTAGAAGGCCGAGAACGAAATCGCCGGTTCCGGCCAAATTCCGACGAACCACCGCTTGGTTTTGGACAAGCACGATTGCACCACCGTGGGTAAGAAAATCCCTAAGGTAATTCGGCATATCGTTGGTCGCCGGAGATGAATTGTGCGGTTGAAGTTTCGGATCGTTAGGGTTCGTGCTTTGGGTTTTTTTGGTTTGATTTTGGGCTAATTTTGAGCCGTTTTCATCAATTACGGGATCTATGTGATCATACCGGCGTTGCCTACAAAACCCATGCTTTTAATTTTGGCCGGAGTTGGGCGGTTGACGGCATTTTTCTCCGTGGAAGGGGCGGCGGCGGCGGCGAAAATAAAAAAAAAAAGGAGGAATCGACGCCATTTGGAGAAGGCGCGTGGAGTCCACACTCTGGCGCGTGGATTCCACGCGCGGAGGGAGCTAGGGCGTGTACAGCACGCACCCAAGGGGTTATTTCCCTTTTTTACCCCTGTTTTTCCGTTTTTGTCTTTTCTGCCCTCCTGTATTCATGTTTTTTTTTTCGCTTCTGCCCTTGCTTTTTTCCTTGTAATTACTATTTTACCCTTAATGGCTGTTTGATTGACTTTTGACCTGCTACTAGTTGACCCGTTGACTGGAGTTGATCGTTGACCGTTGACTTTGACCATTGGCAAAAAAAAAATTTGTTTTGGTTGACGGTAAGGATTTTGTGTAGTCTTTTACTTTTTGCATGTTGATTGCAATTTGTTGATTATTCTAGCAATATGATTTTATATTTAATTAGTGATCATTGCATGATAATATTTAGTCGTTTTACGTAGTGGGAGTTTATAGGTTGGTAGGATTCGAAGGAATTCTCACCTAAAACTCAAGTTTTTGCCCAAATTGAACAAAATTAATGATTGTTGGACAATTGCCACATAGAAGTTGATTCGGAACATAGTGAACTTTTGCTTCTGTGTCTTTTGTTAAGCTATCATTAATTTGTTTTCTTTGTTTTTGCTGCAAAAACATATATATGTGGATGTGATGGATGTGCTAGTATTAATTCTGCGTTTATTATGTCAATGTAGCAGTATCATTGATTATGGCTTCGGCATCTAAGACCATTGTGGCTGACCTCAACAAGGGTGAGAAACTAAATGGTGACAATTTTGATATTTGGCATCGAAAGGTTCAGTACATCCTTGAATAGCAAGAGGTTTTAGAAACACTCAACCATACCATGGTTGAACCTGAACATGGAACTTCTGTTCAACATAGAAGAGATCAAGAAACTTATCAAGTTTGGAAAAAGAAAAATAGCATTGCTTGCATCACGTTGTTGAGTTGTATGCAAGATGATCTTATGTGTGAGTTTGAAAGTTGTGAAACCGCTCAAGAAATTTGGGCTGCCTTGAAAGATAAGTTTGGTGGTACATCTGCTACTAAATTGAGGAGGCTTACTATCAAGTTTGACACCTATCGAAAGCGCCCAAATCAAACTATGAGGCAGCATCTTCGAGAAATGTCGAACATGATACGAGAGCTTAAGACAGCAGGTCATACCTTAACTGATGAATAACAAGTTCAAGCTGTTATCAGGTCTCTTCCCGATAGTTGGGAGCATATGAAAATAAACATGACGCACAATGAAAATATTGTATCTTTTGATGATATAGCGCGTCATTTAGAGTTAGAGGATGAGCGCCTCAAGGCTGCTAAATCTTCTACACATGCTTATGTTGCTGAAGTTAGTTCGCGCAAAGCTTTGGGCTTCAAGCGTAAGAGGAACTACAAGTTCAACAACAAAGGGAATGAGGCTGGTCGGGCACCCAAGAGAGCTAAAGCCATCAAGCGCAAGAAGCGCAGTGGGAGGAAGGACAAGACCAAGATGAAATGTTATAATTGCGGCAAACTTGGTCACTTTGTTCGTGAATGCACTAAGCCAAAAGAGGTACCAAATTAATCAATTGCTTTAAGTAATGCTTTTGTTTCTAGTACTATAATGCTTACTGAGACTTATGCTATGTGGACAATAGACTCAGGAGCCACAGAGCACGTAGCTAGAGATCGAAGAGCTTTTGTGGAGTATCATCGAATACAATCTGGAAGTAGATGGATATATGTTGGAAATAACTCTAAAGTTGAAGTGAAGGGTATCGGCACATGCAAATTAAACTTACGTGGTGGTCGTGCCCTACTTCTACATGATGTCCTCTATGCTCCTGATATTCGACGAAACTTGGTCTCTGTGATTGTTGTTCTACGTTTAGGTTATGTTTTAAATTTCCATGGTGATTGTGTTGACATTAAGTTTGGAACAACTTACTATGGTTCTGGTTATGTACTAGATGGTTTTATGATTTTAGACAATGACTATGATATGTATGAAGTTGATGTTGATAGTTGTTTTTCTCTAATTGCATCTTCAAATAATATGAATATTGATGCAAATATTTGGCATGCTAGACTGGGTCATATTGGACTAGAAAGAATGAAAAGATTAGCTAGTGAAGGCCTTTTAGGGTCAATCACTAAGGTTGATCTACCTTTATGCGAACATTGTCTAGTAGGAAAAACAACTAGAAAACCATTTGGTAAAGGAACTAGAGCTGAACTTCCATTACAACTTGTACATTTTGATATTTGTGGTCCATTAAATGTGAGGGTGAGGCATGGAGCTTCATACTTCATCACTTTTATAGATGACTTCACGCGTTTTGGTTATGTTTTTCTGATCTCCCATAAATCGGAAGCATTTGATTGCTTCAAACGATTTATAAGTTTGATTGAGAATCAATTAAACAAAACCATAAAAGTATTAAGAACCGATCGCGGACGTGAGTATCTATCTAAACAATTTAAGTCTTTTTGTGATGAAAATGGTATTATAAGACATTTGACTGTTCCTGGTACCCCGCAACAAAATGGTGTTGCTGAAAGAAGGAATAGAACCCTATTGGAAATGGTTAGGTCTATGATGGCGCAAGCAAAACTTCCTATCTCGTACTGGGGAGATGCATTATTGACTGCCGTTTATATACTTAACCATGTGCCCTCTAAATCAATTACTTCCACCCCTTATGAATTATGGACTAGCAGAAAGCCAGATTTAAGTAATCTACGACCTTGGGGGTGTGCAGCATATGTTTATGATTCTTCCCATAAATATGGAAAATTACGTCCAAGAGGGAAGAAGTGTATCTTCATAAGATACTCAGAACACTCTAAAGGTTATGTGTTCATAGGTGAATAAGCTGATCGAAGTGTGACTGAAATAGAGTCACGAGATGTCACGTTCTTAGAGAACAATTTTCCTACGAGAGGTGAGATTGATAAGGATTTTCAGCTATATGAGATGGAAGATCCTAATAATACACCCTTCAATAGTATTGAGGAAAATGAAGATTTACCTCAATATACAATATCTAGTGGGAGTATTGCATCGCCTAATGAGCTGAATCCGCAAGGGATTCAGTTATGTAAAAGTAATCGTGTAAGTGTTCCTCGTCGTCGATTTGAGATTGAAGGGGAAGCATTTATGATTGCTCCACAAGACGATGCAGAGCCTAAGACAGTTGAAGAGGGTCTCTCATCTCTTAATAGGGAAGAATGGAGAAAAGCTTTGGAAGATGAAATGGAGTCTATGAAAGCAAATCACGTCTGGGACTTAGTGGATTTACCACCCGAACGCAAAGCTATTGGAAATAAGTGGATTTTTCAATATTAAGCGTAGGGCGGATGGATCCATTGAAAAGTATAAGGCTCGCCTTATAGAAAAGGGCTATACTCAACAAGAGGGTATAGACTATGAGGAAACTTTTTCACCAGTTGTAAGGTTTGCCTCTGTACGCCTTACCCTAGCTATTGTCGCAAATTTAGACTTAGAATTACATCAAATGGATGTAAAGACAACATTTCTCAATGGAGAACTAGATGAAGAAATCTATATGAAACAACAAATAGGTTTCATTGTTAAAGGCCAGGAATGCAAAGTTTGCAAGCTTCACCGATCAATTTATGGCCTTAAACAATCATCTAGATAATGGTATCTTCGTTTTCATCGAGCTATAACTTCTTTTGAATTTACGATGATCGAAGAAGATCATTGTGTGTATGTCAAAAGGTCTAATGATAAATTTGTGATTTTATCACTTTATGTAAATGATATTTTATTAGTTGGGAATGATAAGGGTTTGATTATCACCATAAAAGAATGGTTGTCCTCTAATTTTGAAATGAAGGACATGGGAGAAGCTACTTATATTAGGGGTGAACATTATAATCCGCCCGCCCGGGAACCGCCCGGACCGGTCGGTTTCGGGCAGTTCCCGGGAGGAATGGTCCGGTTCCCGGTTCCATTTATATGGAACCGGAAACTTTCGGTCCGGTTTCCAGTTCCGGGGTGGAATTGCCCACCCGGACCGGACCGAAATAAGTTTATTAAAAAAAAATTATATATATTATGATTATATTTACTTTTTTTATCTCTTTTCCCCCTTTTCACGCCACCTTTTCCCTCTTCTTTGACTTTCTCCACTTCTCTCTCACCTACTCTCCTCTGCGACACTGTTTTCCCCCTTTTCACGCTAGCTTTCCCTCTTCTTTGACTTTCTCCACCTCTCTCTCACCTATTCTCTTCTCTGCACACCAAAGTTAATGAGCCCCTGACACTCTCTCTCCTCTATACCTTTGGCGTGGGCATCATCTTCTTCCTCGCAACTTCTTCGCTGACTCCCTCAATTTTCTCCTTGCTGCATTTTCTCCCTCGCGAACTCTGCCTCGTCACCGAAGCTTGCCTTGCCGACCACCCAACGCGACGTGACTTCTTCCCTTGTCGCTGTAACCTGTTTTGGTCCTGCCCGAACCTCCACCGCCACTCGTGCTCACTGCATCTGGTTTGTCTTCATCGTGCCGCTGTCTCGCCGAGCTCCTGTGCTCCATCGACGCCACACCTAACTGCGTCACACCGTCCTCGAGCCACGCGATGCTGTTCTCTGGTGTCGTTTCTGCTTGAGCCCTGGCCACGCCTTACCTCGCCTCGCCGACGACGTCCCTCAACCTGCTTCAAGTCGTCCCAGTTGCTGTTTTTGCTGTCCGACTCCGGCGCCACTGTTGCCACCTCCTGACGCCGTCCCAGGCGTCTTCTCCTATCCGAAAGTCTTAAACGAAAAAGATTAATTACCCACCCGGGAACCGGACCGAACCGGGCGGGAACCGACCCGAACCGCCCAGTCTCTTCTGGTCCGATTCCCGATTCTCAATAACAGGGAACCGGGAACCGCCCGGGAACCGATCACCCCCAGCTTATATATTGGGAGTTAAGATTGAAAGAGACCGATCAAGAAAACTCCTTGCTCTATCACAAGAGTCTTATATTAAAAAGATTTTTGAACGTTTCAATATGCAACATTGTAATCCTATTGATACCCCTGTCATGCAAGGTGAAAGCTTGAGTTCTAAGATGTGTCCTAAGACTCCAAATGAAAAGAAAGAAATGGAAAATGTTCCTTACTCTAGTGCCGTCGGAAGTTTGATGTATGCTATGATGTGTACTCGACCCGACATATGTTTTTCCGTGGGATTAGTAAGTCGATACCAATTAAATCCTGGCCAAGCACACTGGAAAGCAGTTAAGAGGATCTTAAGATACTTGAAAGGCACCATGGACTACTGGCTTTGTTTTCAAGGGAATAATTTACGCTTATTAGGTTACTCAGATTCTGATTGGGGAGGAGACTTAGATAAGCGTAAATCGATGTTTGGGTATGCATTCTTGCTTAATGAAGGAGCAATATCTTGGAGTAGCAAGAAACAGAAATGTGCAGCTCTATCCACGATGGAGGCTGAATTTATTGCATGCTCTACGACAGTGCAAGAAGTAGTATGGTTGAGAAGATTCTTGGAAAATTTAGCCGTTGTCACTAACGCTTCAAGACCGGTGACAATTTATTGTGATAGTCAAGCGGCCATTAGCTATGTTAAAGATCCCAAATATCATGGTAGGACGAAGCACATTGACATAAAGAGTAACTTCATCAGAGATATAATAGAGCAGAAGGAAGTGATCCTACAGTATATTCCTACCAATAGGATGGTTGCTGATCCATTCACTAAGGCTATTTCTAGAGACATGTTTTTGACTCATCGGATATCTTTAGGATTGCGTAGAATATAAAGTGTGGTATTGTTTGGGATCATTATGTTATGTATGGATTGTACTAGTTTATTGCTATCAATGAATTGATGTTTTATTGATTAGTACAATATCGACATGAGACTAGCACACACACATATATTGTTGAAAGGTATGTCACCAGGCACTGATTGGCTTACTCACACGAGCAATCGCCTCAAGCGCTATAGTAAGCGAGTTGAGATGAGACAATATGTACTCTATGTGCTGAAAGAGAAATGTAGTACATAATATAATTATATCTTGAATTATATCTTGATTTTTCGTCACCTTGATTAGGATCAAGATGAGGTCTAAGATAAATATATGACAAGACCGAACATGATAATCCCACAATCATGTATGCCTGATGAAAGCAGGATGCAAGTATTTAATTGGGCGCTAGAGAAAGCGAGCTGATAGAATACTCGAACTAAACATATGTATGTGAGAAGCACATGACTTTGTTTAGGCTAAGATCCGTATGGTGGATATGTATATGACATACGATCTCATATAATGAGAAATCCACTATAGCATGTAATTCATATTGCATGTGCTTTATTCGACCAATAAGGGAGATGAGTTAAATTTTATCCCTAGTTACTCATCGTGTGAGTCCTTGAAGTAATAAATTAATTACTTCAATTTGTGCCCTATGTTACTTCTGACTATGTTCTCAAAATGGCAGATCAATGTTGCTACCTTAGTATCGGCGATCATGAAAATAATATGGCTTTATGGGACATGTCTAGGAAAGCAGTTGTTCTGAAATGGAGAGAGACATGAGTGCGAAGGAAGACTATTGTTGTTTTACATCTATAACATGTATTTACCGGTCGAACAGTTATATCGCTGAGCTCGGATATAACTGTGAATACATTGTGTTTTAATGATAGTCAAGTATAGCCTTTAGGGGATAGGTATACTTAGACTGATGTAACAAAATATGTCTGGGGCATTGTGAGACATTATTATAATTATATTTTTGGGTCGTAGTTGCTATGTTATTCTTAATAGGTGCATAGCTTAAGCTCCCATATGCAGGTGTACTTATTGGTCGCACGACTTATTTGCCAGTATGAATTGTTTTCTAAAGTTAGTGAATGTTGGATGCCTGATACACTTGATAAAGGATTATCAAGTCCATCATGTGCGAGTGGGAGATGTAGTATTATATCGGTTCACCTGTGAAAGGGTGTGTACGCCCATGATGGGGTGCAATGGAGAGGCACCATTTGAAGAGCTTAGAATGGTTATATTCGGATAACTCCCTCTGTCTTCAGGTTGGTTAAAAAAAAAATTGCAGAACGTAGAGAAAAGTGTTCTCCTCACTAAACATTCCATCATTCATACTTTGAGAGAATAATCGGCATTTACGTTGTGAAACAAAAATATTTTCCTCGTGATTATATTCGGACCGTCGTTGAGTAGGAGACTCTCCACGTGCTAGTGATTCAACCGTGCTTCCTGGGTAATTCCGCAAATCATTCCGTAAGAGGTAAGTAAGTTTGTTAATCGCAAACTACTTCTAACAATAAGGGCCCCTCCAAAAGTTATCAACTATTTGATTAAGTTGCCTCACAACTCTTGTAGCTTCCGTAAATCTACAAAAATTTCACCTGTATTTAGTTGACGTCCATATGATAATCGCCTAAATGTTACATATACTTAAAAAAAAATCTAGTACTTACGAATCTCCATATGGGCGTATCATGAATCATCTATCTTCTTCACTTATGTTTCCCTCATCATTTGAGTGTTGCACTGAAGAAGGTGTAACTAAAGGAGATTGAGGTCGCCCCTGATAACCTTGCCCCCGAATATGATGTAGAGGGTCGAAGGAAGGGCCGGTGTGAAGGGGCTGTTGACGGTTGGAAGAGGTGCCAATGTGTCCATCAGCATGTAGTGGTTGGGGGATAGTTGAATGTGCGGGGGAAGGGGAAGGGGAAGGGGAAAGGGCTGGTCTAGCTTGTGAAACTCGACGATGACCTCCACGTTTATACTGACAAATACACAGGTTAGACAAAAATGGTAAAAAAATATGAACATGTACTAGGGACACATAATGAAATTTATCATGAAGCTTATCATTTTGTTGCATAGAGTACCGTGGCTGATCAGTGTAACCAAATTAGCGACAAAAGTCAAGAATATCAATCCCTTGATAAACCGGAGATAAGCTGGAAATCTGCACTAAGTTTTCATCAACCAACATAAACAGTCTGCAAATACAAACAAGAATGTTATACAGCAGCACTAAGCAACTAGTAAATAAATCGAGTTTGATTAACCTTGCTTAGCAAATGCTAATGCAGCAACAAGGTATAAACATCAACACTAGATTGATTAAACATCAACAATATAAGATGGGAAAATGAATGTGTTCAGCTCTGCTAATGCAGCAGCGAGGCATAAACATCAACCCTTGCTTAGCAAATGCTAAGGATCAAATTATTTCTTTGTCTAAGAGGATCGGAATGAGTAGTCAAGGCAAACCCTTGCGCAGAAAAACTCCCAAAATGGTACACTGTCATATACCCTAAATTAATTTTTATGATGTAAAAAATCTTAATCAGTATACTCATGCCACATTTGCTTGAAACTGATATACTCGTGCCACATTTACCCAAATTTTAGTTAGTTCAAGATTTTGTTAGGGTATATGTGACATAGGTACACTAATGTAAGATAAATGTGGTATATATGTACCCGTTTAGGATTTTTATGACACTGAAATTAGTTGGATATAAATATGGCATTAATGTACTAGTTAGGGAGCTTTTGTGATATAAAAAATAGTTTGAGGGTAAATGCAGTAAAATTTACTAAATTTTGTAGTGTTAATCTTTATTTTTGTATGCGTGACTAGTGGATTTTCTAATGGGATTTCGAAGTAAATTGGGCTTACTCTACTTATCTGACTTCAAGAAAAAGCATTCATTATTTGATTATTGTATCTTTGAGAAAAATTCTTAAATAAAAAAAGTTAAAGAACTTTAAATAGTACATCGACAAACTTTTTCCTTGCACATACACTCTCGAAACCATGACATGCGTATTCCTAAATGGTTACTCAATATAGATGTTGATCATGTATGACATGTGGTGCTCTTATCGGTTAATCAACCAATTCTCAACCATTGATGTACAATATTATACGTAAATGAGACGGTAAGGATGTATGGATATCTTCATGGGAGTACCATGTAGGATATGGAGCATCTAGGTTCCCCTAACATGGTAATGGGAGTCAACTTTATTCGTGGATGAAGGGGTAGACTGTAGACATGAACTGTATGGAAATTCGTATAGCTGTTGTGGGATAAGCAGGAGATTGATCTAGCGGATTTGAAGCAGGGTAAAATGCTAAGACAAGGAGAAATACAGCAATCTATTCAATGTAGTGAAAGAGCAATGCAATTAAGGTTCTTTTATAAGCCTTAGCCAGCTGGTGGTTTGAACGAATGTTGGGCTGGGCCACCTCTAATGGTATGAGCTGCATATCACATACGCAGCGGGATCTGGTCGAAAGACTGCTGGCGCCCCATTAGGCGATGAAGGAAAGGCAATAGGGTCGATATCTCTGCTAATGCTGCAGCGAGGCATAAACATCAACCCTTGCTTAGCAAATGCTAAGGGTCAAATTATTTCTTTATCTAAGAGGATCGGAATGAGTAGTCAAGGCAAACCCTTGCGCAGAAAAAGAGAAAAAAGCAAACTTTCAGGATCTACAACATTTTCCTATGATTATAGTGACGCAAAACTTGACTCCATAGCATCAAATCCACAACTACCAGTAAGTGTCGCCACAAATCAACTGAGCAGCCAAAGTAGATCAAACCAAACACCACTTTCACCAAAGATATCTATTAGCTATGGAACTGTCACATGAGGAAACAAGATCGACCTTCAAATCCATCTCACTGGCAACAACATAAACTAAGAAGGGCAAACGAGAACGAAGACAAAACTCTAGGCTCAACCGGGTACTCAGCAGATCAATCGAACAAACACCAGACCAAAAGCAGAGCGCAACACGAGACGTGTCAAAACACACTGCGAAGAAAAAACCCAGAAACCGGCATGTGATGAAGATTTGACCCAATATTCCCAAAGGAAGCAACGCCGAGAGAGAGAGAGAGTACCTGAAGAGATGATTAAGTGGGAAGCGAAGACCGATGGTGAAGCAGGAGAATCGCCGAGACGACAAGGACTGAGGCGGAGGTGGAGGCAGAGGTGGAAGAGGAAGCGGAGGCGGAGGTGTGCAAAAGAGGTGGAGGAGAGACAGTCGGGAGAAGATGAGAGGGTTCTTCAGTCAAGGAAAGCACGAACTAGCTAGGGCAAACATAAAGAAGAAGAAGAGGAGAAGATGAAAGGGTTCTTCAGTCAAGGAAAGCACGAACTAGCTAGGGCAAACATAAAGAAGAAGAAGAGAAAAGATAGTCGTTTTATCCCCCTAAATTAGAATATTGATGGAAATAAGTATTTTGTCACTAAATTTAGCAACGGTAAAATAAGTTTTTGTCGCTAAATTAGTCACGGGAAAAACTCTTCCGTCACTAATTAGCGATGGCTTAAATTATTTCATCGCTATTTAGCTACGGAAAAATTTATCCGTCGCTAATAGCGACGGCTTTTGCGATGAATTTTGTATATGGTGACGGATTTTGCGATAAAAAAAATTATCAACGACGAAATGAATGTCAAGTGGTACACGGAAGATTAAATGTATCCACCTTACACTAATTCTAATTCTTTAAACTCATAAAATCATATTGGGGACATGAAAATGAAGTTAGTACATACTATAAGATGGGAAAATGAATGTGTTGGCTCTGTTAATATTTCATATGTTTTGTAAGGCTAATTTAAAAGATGGATTATGTTTTATACACGAGACTAAAATTTGGACTTTTATGTGTCACATTACATAATTGATGAAGGATATCATGCATACTGTTGTTTGAGTTTGAGAACATTGATGAGTTCATATAATCATTACATGTATTCGATCCATCCATTGCACATCCATTTAAATTTGTGGTCTTGTTTCACCTTGACATACCAGTGAATGAGTGGTCTTAGATACTGTAAACCAAACATTTATTATAACGTAGAAGATTGGAGTTATGAATTATTTAGGTTTGTTATAGTTTGAGATAATAGTATATATGGGACATTTAAGCAAAACAATGAGATAGGAGCCACGCCACAGTTTGCTGCTTTTTTGTTTATAGATGGAGATTATGTACATCTCTAATGTTCAAATGCTATGATATAATTTATTCAAAATTTTAATTGCTTTAGAGTGATATAATGTTGAATTGAGATAATCAATATGTAAAAATCAGCTGGCACAGTTATAAATTACTTCTTAATAACATAGCTTTCTTATATTATACATAATATCTCGTGTAATCATGATATAATTCTAGTAATCTATTATGGCTACATCCATCACTTGGACAAAAGTTGAAATAGACTAATGTGATCAGTTTTAATTAGTGCTAGTTTCCTACCAATAGATCACCACCCACGCCCCCTCTCTTTTTGTACAGATATACATAAAAGAGAACTCAAAATTCCAAATTCCTATCTCTCTCTCTCCACTTGCGAAATCCCTGAAAAATCTCCCGCCCCGCCCAGTCCCTCCAAAATCTTCCGCCCCGCCCACTGTAATTGTGCTCGATTCTTTTATTCTCGAATTCAATTGTCGATTCTTTTCGTCGCCTCGGAGTGATGTAAAGATTGCGGGGTCGCCTCTGATGTCGGCCAGTGCTTCAAAAACCAACAATGCTTTTGCTGCAAAACAAGCCCAACAGTGCTTCAAGAATGTCTCGGCAGTTCAATCCATTTGAGGCAGTGTCATCATCTTAGTCTTCTGTTAACTTTGGCTTCCCTCAACAGGTTGTGTCTTCAAAAGCGTCGCCCAACCTCTGGAATGGCAGCTCAAGTCAACAACATTAAGCTCTGTATCTGGAAATGATACTCTACGTTTGATGGAGTCCCATCTGAAATCAAACAGTTGGAAGTTGGAAGGCCTAGTTCCAGAGGAGCAGGCGGTGAAAGAATGTTCATCTGAGATTCCTGATCCTGTTCAGAGTTTCTTCCAGGTGAACGAAGCTTTAACAAAGAATGTTTCTGATGCATCTCTTCCCAAACCTGCTTCATCTCAAGGAGAAATTAAAGCATTTGGCCGTTATTTGAGCCCTGACGATTGTGTAAACAGAAAGTACTCCTTATTGCATCAGGTCCAAGCTCCAAAAAGCACAGAGGCTGATTTTGATCATGATGAGCGAAGCACAAAAAGATTAAAGGGTCCAGAGAAGGCTATCCCTGACTATACAACTGATGCAACTGATTCTTCGGCCTCCCCCAGCAGTGTTTCTTACTGCAGATGCTGCTTCACAGTACGAGAATGTTGCTTATTTCACGAGTAGATTAACACTGAAGGATGCATGTGGCATAATCTCCTGCTCAAGCAGTGTTCCTGTTGTGTCCTCTAAAAGTGAAAATTCGTAAGTTTGCATTTAAGTAGTTGGAAATTGCAATTTCAGTTTACTGCTGTTCAATTTTACTACAGCGTTATATGTTTGCGTGTTTCCTGGGTATGTCCTTCCTAATACAGTCGGCTTTCTGCTTTGTAATGTACTAGCCTGTTCAAAATTACCAAAGAAGCTGAGCATCTTGGTGATGAGCATTCGGCAAAGGCTGTGGAAGAGTTGGTTGGTAGAACAAAGAATATGGAAAACGAATTATCAAGGTACCTTCCTTCAACAGATCACATATGTTTACCTATAAAAGTTCCATGAGCAGAGGACCATTTTTCTGATTGTTTTTTGAATTATCAACTTAAAATAATGAAAACTAAATGTAAATAAACAGAAATGTTCTTGAGGGGCATATCTAGTTAGAGGCCGGTTTGTATTCGAGAATTTGGAGATAATATATTCTTCGGGCACTCAAAATTGCTTTGGATAGATGAAAATGTGTACTGAGTGGTTGAAACAATGAGAACTCCCCTCCTTAATTTGGGATGAGAATGTATGTTTTTATGTTCATCTGTGTTGAGTGTAAGGATGTCTTTGTTCTCTCTTTGTGCGAGTGAGATCCCTTCACTCAATCTCAGTATTCAAATGCAGGTATCCTACATCAACAGAGGAGGCCAATGTTGAGGCGAATTTGATTTTGTTGTGGAAACTGCAATTGTAAAGTATGCTTGCACTTGGATGGGCCACTGAAAGTCAGTTACTTGATCTTTTCCTCTTCTTTGATATGCATATCACTTGCTGGCTTTAACTTAGGTTTTCTATTTTTTCCCTTAGAAAATGCTTCATGCTGAACTAACCTACGGTGATGATGAAAAGTTGCGACACAATGCATATATTTTGCGGCTGCTTCTTCCAGTCCTGCAACATGAGAATGAAGAGCAAAGGTTGGAGAAAAAATTAGATGACGCAACACTTCAAGGATTGCTTTTTATGTGCCATCACAAAGTGACTTACTCCTGACGTTAAGTGTCGATGATAGAAGAGGCTGTTCATCTTGGAATTGTTTGCTGGTGATTGTCTCTTGTGTGCTCGATATGAAAATGCCATAAAGGAAATAGTTATGAACTATTTTTCTCATACAAAAGGATGCTCGATAATAGTACTTTGTTTTGTGGAGAATCCCGTGGCATGGTTAGTGATTGGCTTTATTTTGTGACAGGTCTATCCTTGTCAAAGCTGAAGGTTTAGTTGGCAGATGTTGATGAAGATGAACATGCGTCCTGGTATAGGGAGTTTTCCATTATTTTGTATTTCAATTAGCTAAGCATACAACATAATTGAATTTATGCTGATGGAAGCATACCTTGCCCCCCAAAAACTATGGATGGTTGTAGAAATAGCTTGCTTGAATTGAAGTGCATCTTTCTTGATTGTCCGCTCTCATATTTGGTTGAATTTTGCCACGAATAACTAGCGACAAAGTTTTCCATAAATATAGGTTTGCCGTGAATTACTGTTTAAAAAAATTATGTGACAAATTAGCAACAAAATTTGCCACGAATTCAAATTAGCGACCAATTCCGCCATAAATATAGGTTCGCCGCATATTTTTGACTAAAAAAAACGTGGAAAATTAGCCACAAATTCAAATTAGTGACGATTTTTTCCATGAATATAGGTTTGCCACAAACTATTGGAAAAAATTCATTTTTCGTCGTCAAATTTTGTGACGCTGATTTAGTCACACAAAACAAATTCATTGCAAAAATATTAGCGACGACTTTTTGCCAAACTATCCGTCGCAAAATTCGTGACTAAATTTTGTTTTAATCAATCATGAAGGATTGGTGATGACTTAAATAGCAACGAATTTGGCAACGGAGAAAATTCGTCGCAAATTGGCTACGAGTTTTGCAACGGGATTTTGTGATGACAATTCCACCAATGAATCTTGCGACGAAATTTTGGCTACGCATTTTTGGCGACGAATTTATGTTGTTGCAAATTTGCGACGCAGTTGGCGATGAATTTAGTAACGACGTTATTGCGACGACATTTGCGACGAATTTCTTTTTGTAGCAAATTAGCGATAAATTTGGCGACGAACTATTAGAGACGATGTTTACTCCGTCGCTAATTTAGCGACCACTTTTGTGACGGTCTAATTTTCGTTGCCAATTAGCGACGACAAATCTAATTTAGTGACGGTATAATTTGGCGACGCCGTTTTGGGGACGATTAACTTTTTCGATGGAAAATTCGTGGGAACACCGTTAGCGACGAATCTTGCTAAATTTTCCGTTGCTAATTCCCGTAGCTAAATCCTTTTTTTAGTGACGAATTCAGCTACGATTTATTTTTCGTCGCTAATTTGGCGACGAGTTTTGTGATGGTAACTTTTCCATCGCAAATTAGCGACGATAAATCATAATTAGTGACGGTAGAATTTTGCGATGCCGTTTTAGCGACGAAAGAGTTTTTCGTCAGAAAATTCGTGGCAACACCGTTTAGCGACGACTTTTGTCAAATTTTTCGTAGCTAATTTCCATAGCTAAATGCCTGTTTTTTTGTAGTGCATGGTGTCTAAGTTCATTGCTCAAAAGAAAGTTATCCAGCTCATGCTTCTAGCTAGGTTCATTGAGCCGCACTTCATAATTGTGAAGTCAAGCACATTTAAACGAAACTACCACTAAAGATTACAAATGAGCGACAAAGAATTTTATACAAGAATCGCATGTGGTCTGTTTACTAAGTCAGCAAACTCGCAAAGTTACTCGAAGGTCGATTTACTACTTATGCGATGGATGAATTATATTTCAAAAGGCATCAAGAATGAGCACATTTAACCGAAGACTACTCATATATCCTCATTCTTGATTCTGTTTATGATGTATCGATACATATCACTCTTAATTTAGCTTATACAATTTTGCGTCTCTGGCACTGAGTAATAATCCTCGACCAAATAATGGGAGCTTCCAATCGTGAGCGATGACACAAACGGTTATTGATTTAAGAGTTTAGACACTGACAATAGTAATCAGACCTTAAGATGTCTAACAGTTCTTGAGGGCTCATCCTCTCAAGCTCACTTTCATTAATCTAATATATTAAACTTTTAGAACAGTTGATTGTGGCTTTACAATAACTTACATAGTATCGCAGCTGGATATCTTGAGTTTAAATCTTTACACATCCATATCCGCCTTACCACTCACATATTGTCACGTTTTATGCTTAGGCTAAAGTCTAATCTATGCGTGACAAGATGACATAATTGAGAAGTCTGATGGATAAAAAGTACAATTAAAGTAGAGGGAGGAAAATATTGCTGCGAAGGTTATACACGTTCTATCTACTATGACTTTGTATGCCCTAAATTTCTATTATGTATTGGTTCTCTTGTATTTGTAACTTGAAAGTTTAAAACCGATACCAATAGTGAAGAAATTGCCTAGTATTGCAGTGCGATTTTATGTTTTTTGAATATAAAACGATTTTTTTCACATAAATATTCGTTTGTCTTCTTCTATGTTTCTTCTCTTTTGTGTTTTGGTCTCGTAACAATTAATATTGGAGACTAGTTTAGCATAATAGTGGGAGAGAGAAAGATGGACGAATAGAAGGTGAACATCAATCGATCCGATGGAAAGGACTTTGGTTTTTGGAAGATGATCTACTGGATTGAAGAACCTACATCAGCCTCTATCAGGAGAGAGCCGGATTTGATCGAGAAAAAAGATATAAAAAAATTTATTGGATCGACAAGCTCTAGGTGTGATTTGTCTCATATTGATGATGAATGTTGCCTTCAGCATCATTCAGGAGAGAGCCGGATTTGATCGAGAAAAAAGATTGAAAATTATTGGATCGGCAAGCTCTAGGTGTAATTTGTCTCATATTGATGATGAATGTTGCCTTTAGCATCACCAATGATAAGACAACGACAAGTTTGACGAGAGCTTTGTCAAACATTTACAAGAAGCTATATGCGTTAAACAATGTATATTTTATACTTTGTTTTTAATTTGAAGATGGACTAAGGTGTAAATGATCATGACTCGATTGAGGTCGGGGAAAATCTAATTCAATGATGAGGTAAAATTTTAATTTGATTATCTTATCTACTAGAAAGTTGGAGAGAAATTGTTATTGCAGTTAAGTAGTTCATCTAGTTTGCAAAGGTTGTAGCTTCAAGAGATATGATTCTTAGCAAGCATATTGGTGTGAATCTCCGGATGCTACTTTGAGTATTGAAGATATAGGGAGAAGTAATCAACGAGGTCAGAACCACAACAATGGTAGATCGAAGTTCAGAGGGACGAGCAAATCAAGACCTCATGGTGAAATGATAAATTGTCAAAAGAAGGGCCATCTTAAATGACAATATGGAACCCCAACGAAGAAAATTCAGTAGTGGAATCAAGAGGAGGAAATATTTTTGGATGCAACAATTGAAGAAATGCTTAACCATGATTCCTTAATTTTGAGTGTTAGCAGTCCAATTGAATCTTGAATTTTAAACTCGTGTATATCGTTGCAATGTACTTTGTAATTGCTGGGAAGTTGGGAAATGTTCATCTCGGCCAATGATAAACCTTTGGATTTTGTGGATAGGAGTAGAGTTCATAAAAAGTTTGCTAATAGATCTCGGTGGGATTTGCATGATGTTAGACATATTTATGGCCTAAAGAGAAATTTGATCTCTATAAGTCAATAGGATAGCAGAAGATCCAAAATTATTTTTGGGGACAAATTGTGGAAGATTGGTAAAGATGTTACGATCATAGATTGGGGAACAAAGTTGGAAGCAATCTACACGATGGAAAGTAGTAGAGAAACAATAGTACTTGCCGACTCACAAATTGATTCCGAATTATGGCACCGCAATCTTGGATACATGAGCGAGAAGGGGATGAAGAAGTTAGCATCAAAGGGAAAACTACCACATCTTAAGTCCATAGACAATGATTCATGTGAGGATTGCATTCTGGGTAAATAGAAACATGTCATTTTTACGAAAATCAGAAGAGAATCAAAAAAAGGAAAGTTCGAGTTGGTTGAACAAAACTATGTAATTCATCAAAAGAAATGTACATCTCCATCTAACATTGAAATTCAGAAACTTCATGACGCCTTAAATTATCTACAAATTCATAGCTTGATAACTCCTCAATCGAATCTCACATGTCAAAATTGACTCAACATTGAATTTATAGCCTAATTTCGAAAATTACTTCAATTAGGCGGATAAAGGGTTGGTCTCTTACCAAGCGTTGCACTTCAGAGTTGGTTCGGCTCGTTAGGATGTCCGGATCGTGTACGTGTGGAAATTTCTCTGTCGTCTCTTTTCTCCTTTCCTAGTTCACGGAGGAGCTCCTTTTCCTTGTTCTTGTCGCTCGTGCGTTCCTTTCCCTTGTACGCTCACGAGCTCACCTGTCGGAGGAAAGTGAAGGTGGGCTGAGTATTTGGGCTTGGGCTGGGCCATTATTACAGAAACAATTAAGGACCGAGCACTTGCAGAAGGAGACCATGCCACTAGAGCAAGTCCACAAGAGAATTCAGGAGTTCGTCTGTAATGGTGAATCGATGTGGAAGATTCGTCCCAAAGGCGGTACAGACGATTCTTGTGGATCGCCACTTAGATCATGATCTTGACCGTCTGCAACTGGAATGGTGACCTCTCTTTATAGCTATCTTAGTGGTGTCTCTTACATCAGGAAGATGTTTTGTTGTAGCTTTTGCCGCTAACCCTGGCAACAGGGGTTAGGACCTCAGCAGGCAGTCCCGAGCCTAGTTCTCCAACCCCTCCGCCCAGGACCTTAATGTCCGGACCCAGGAACCCACTTCCTGGCCCGGGTCACCGTGAGGACGAGTCTGGAACTGGGATTGTCAAAGCCAATATCAAAGACCTAGAGTTACGCTAGAGATATTGACCTCTATACTATTTGCAATCTGGCAGTGAATAATAACATAAAGTACTCTGTAGAAATCTTGCTCCCATGGTGGGATAATTACACGATCGGTTTAAGTTTATTGTATGGATGTCAATTCATTTATAAATTTTTTAATTTCACCGCTTTACTTTTAAATATGTGCGTGAGATTCCAATATGGTCTTACTAGCCAATTGCTACTGTATTGATCTGTCGTTTAGTTATCCCTTTTAGTGCTAAATAGTTGACATAGACAGCTTATAGATCCCACGTTAATGATTTATGATGATAATTGATCGAAAGGATTACGTTGGAATTTCGGGCAAAGGTTTAGAACTACATTAGCAATATTTGAAAGTTTAAGATTCGGTTGATATATGTAATATATTTATGATGGAATTTGTTATTGGCCCTAGTTTTGGAGCTATGCCGGTACAACTGAATATTCATTATAAGAACCACAACAATCCATCCCGAGTTTAGTGGTTAAACTCTACAGCGTTGAAGGTAGTACATGGAATATCTTGTAGGAAAATAGCTCGACGCTAAGATGATAAAAAGCTCCACGCCTCTCATCTTTTTATTTCTTTTTCATATATAACGAAAAAGAAAAAAGAAAGGTAAATGTGGTTTTATCCAAATGTTACTTTAATATGCTAACGAATCATAAGATGACGTAAAATCAAAATAATAGTCTTCAAACTGTTGGAATGCAAAGATAAGATCACTAATCTACCAAGAATGGCCCCACTACTATCATGAAACGATGGAGTTCACCGGAACATTGCATTTAGACACAATGAACTTGGAACACATCCTTGTCTCTGTAAATTGACAATTCCAAGATGATTAAACCAACTTCACCAATCCAAGATATTCAACCTCATCCACCCTCTACCTTAACACTATGTATACATTGACAAGGTGAGTTCAATTCAAGTACCAAGAATCAACAAAACCCTCATTCTCTTCTATTTTCCCACCAAATCCATACACAATCCTTCGCTTGGCTCTTTTCTTCTTTTTTCGTTGCTCATTCAATGGCTTGCTATTCCAATTTCACCATCCCCTCTAAGATCAAGGCTTGGGTCTATGCCGAACATGGAAATCCCGACGATGTCTTGAAGCCAGATTCAGATGTTAGGGTTCCTGAGATAAAGGAAGACCAGGTCCTTGTTAAGGTTATTGCTATTGCCCTAAATCCTGTTGATGCAAAGAGAGCTCAGGGCTTCTTTAAGGAAACCGACTCTTCGCCACCTGTAAGCCATCATATTAAGTATCTTTATTTTTTTCTTTAGATTTCGATCATTGCTGGGAACTAGTATTGTCTGCCGAAAGCCAATCTATTATCATCTAATATTTCTCGTTTCACATTTCATCAATTATAGTAACATTACTTGTACAAAGTAATTTTTGACCAACAATGGACAATATAAAAACTTGATTATCGGAAGACTTTTTCAAGAATTATCATTACGATTAGGTTATTAACTTCCGATTATTTTGTCCGCCGGATTTTTTTTTTACAACCCTCTTTTTTTCATGTTCATCAAGATTGTGCCGGGCTACGACGTGGCCGGTGTAATAGTGAAAATTGGGGATCAAGTGAAGAAGTTCAAAGTTGGGGACGAAGTGTACGGAGACATCAATGAAATATCCTTGGACCACCCAAAACAACATGGCACTCTGGCCGAGTACACTGCTGTGGAAGAAAGGCTGCTGGCTCTCAAGCCCAAGAACTTGAGCTTTGTGGAAGCCGCTTCGCTTCCCTTGGCCATCGAAACAGCTTACGAAGGCCTTGAGAGGACTCGCTTCTCGCCTGGCAAATCCATCGTCGTTTTGGGTGGCGCTGGTGGCGTCGGTAGCCTCGTGATTCAGGTGATACCATGTTGAGTGGCTTAGCTCCATTGATGCTTGGAAAAGAAAAAAAGAAAGCCTCGTAACAGAAACAAGGATGTCAACTGTTATTGATTTGGGATCTGCTCCTGTATTCGTTCAATTTAGACTTTGAGAATACGATGCATCTCATATGATCATCTAATCGTTTCAATTTATGGATATCATATGATCTTTCGTTGGTCCTAAAACACAGCTAGCCAAGCAAGTCTTTGGGGCATCAAGAATGGCAGCCACATCCAGCACCGGAAAGCTGGACTTGCTGAAGAGTTTGGGAGCTGATTTGGCCATTGATTACACCACAGAGAACTTCGAAGACCTCCCAGAGAAATTCGACGTTGTGTATGATGCAGTTGGTATGTGGTGTTAGAAATATGCACAATTTTTCCATTTACAAGTTTGGAGTTCGTACAACTTATAAGTTTTGTCTCAATAGTTTTGTGCTATAATCAATTCGTCTACCTATACGGAAGGGGATGCATATATTTCCAAATGGAATTACAGCTCTTTCTATATCTACTTCCAGCTAGTGTTCTTACTAAAGTTTATGGCGCACTTAAATGAATACTTTTCTTTTATAGGCTTTTTTTTAAGAGTTTAATGATACTAAACAAAATGCATGCAGGTCAAAGTGAGAGGGCAGTTAGGGCGGTGAAGGAAGGAGGAAGTGTGGTGACGATAGTGGGGGTTGTAACTCCCCCCGCTTTCAAGTTCCATTTGACATCTAGGGGTTCAATCTTGGAGAAACTCAATCCCTTTATAGAGAGTCAGAAGATAAAACCAGTGATTGATCCTAAAGGCATATTCCCATTTTCTAGGGCCCTTGAAGCGTTCTCGTATCTAGAGACCGGTCGAATTATTGGAAAGATCGTCATCCACCCGATCCCTTGAAAAGAGAGCGAGATGTTATATTGGAATAAGGGCACACCCACCCACATGTATGTAGTGTTCCTGTGATACATTAAATAAGCTTATTGTTCGACGAGATTGAGGATGTTATTTTTCATTATATACAATAATCAATTTGAGTCAAATACAAGTTGTTGTTCTATTAATTTTTCCACTAATATGTGAAAATTAAGAGAAGTAGGGTGCTAATGATGACCATTCATGTTTCATAAATAGTTTTTGGCCAACACAAATCTTTGTTCTCAAAACAAAAACTCATTTGATAGACCTTTCTAATTTCTACTTCAGCTTCCAATTGGTGGGCGATAATGGGTGGGCAATGGGGGGTGGTCGAAAGGGGTGGGCAGTTGGCAGTGTTCAGTGGTGGTGGTCAACAGTAGGCGGTGGTTGACAATCAGCAGGTGGTTGGTTGGCGATGGCCGACAATGGGTGGTGGCAACGATTGACGACAATTGGCAACCGGCAATTGGTAGTGTGCGATTGGTGGAGGCAAGTGAGCAGTAATAGGCGGTTAATGGGCAACGGAGGGTGGTTGGTTAGTGGTGGCCAACGATAAGTGGCAATTAGGGGTAAGCAAAAACAGGGTGGGTAGGTTCCAGACCTGGACCCTGTACCCGACCCTATTATAACCGGTTCCTCTTTTTTGGACCATGTACCCTACCCTGTTTGCATTGGACCCTATACCTGACTCACCTTGTTTTTCCGGTCCGGTTTCAGGGTTAACCCTGTTTTATATTAGAACCTGTTTTGCAACCGCTCATCCAATATGACTTTTCATTTATCTAAAAAAATCATAACATTACATATACAGTAGTAACAAATATGGATCTAATATTAGTCTCATTCACACAATACTACATGAAACTTTTCATTTGTCTAAAATGGTTAACAAAACTTTGGTGCAAACACTTCTCCAAAAGTGAAATCAACATAACTTATCCTCCAAAAGTGAAATATGCGAGCCAATCAATATGGTACAAAATCTCTAACAAAAACCTAAAATTCATATTAAAGAAAAATCAACAAGAAATCATGTTCTAAAGACATATGCAAAAATTATGATTTAATAATGTATATTTACTTACAAAATTAGAAACTAAATGAAGTTTATTTTTTTTAATAATCGGATTCATGGTTCAGGGTAGGTTCCAGACCTGGACCCTGTACCCGACCCTGTTTGCATTGGACCCTGTTCCCGACCCTGTTTTCAGGGTGGGCCAAACAGGGAACAGGGTTTACCCGGTCCGGTTGCACACCCCTAGTGGCAATGGTTGGTGGTGGCTAGTGGTGGGCAATATCAGCAACGACGGTGGGCGATGAGGGTGGGCAATGAGAAGAACATTTATTTCTCATTCGGTTTTAAATAGAAAAGTAACAAACTTTTATTTTTGATTTATATCACAAACCTACCTATGAACTAAAAATTTGTCCCAAAAATATAAAAAATGAAATTGCGTTATCAGATGAATTTTTGCTCACTTGTTCTTGAAACAAAAAAAAATAGAAAAACATATAAACAAAATAGTTATCATATACACCCTTGACCTTTTTAACTCCACAAGAATATCATAATGATATGACGAAATTGTTGAGACAATTATCATAAAGTTCAAACTTATTATACGAATGTCAGCTAAAATATAAACTTTTCAATTTGACCAATTTATTCTACACCTTTTGACAAATAAAGTTATTTTGGCCAATTTTGACTAGCAATTACTGATGTGGAATAAGCGGGACTGACGTGAACAATTTTGCATTTTTTATATAAATTTTTCTTTTTCCTTTATTCTTTTTTAATCTTTTCCTTATTTCCCTCCGTCGATTGCCATGCCTCGATTGGTGGAGCAAAACACAAAAGAATAAATAAGAAAAAGAAAAGGAAAAAAAGAAAATACTTCAAAAAAATTTACAAAAATTATAAAAATTGTTTATGCCGGCAATGTTCACTTAAGCGATATCTACATCATCGATTTTCGACTAAAAATGTTCAAAAGGAGTATATTTGACAAATTATCAGAAGATTTATGGCAAAATTAATCAAATTTAGAAGTTTATAACCAAGTTGGCATCTGTTTAATGGGTTTAGAATTATTTTAGTAATTTTGCTAGTAATTGCCAGCAAAGAGTGGAACTTAATAAATGTTATATGTGCCCAAACCTCGTGCACAAACCGTCATGTCAGCCTAAATCATGGTGTCTAAGTTCATTGCTCAAAAGAAAATTATTCAGCTCATGCTTCTAGGTTCATTGAGCCGCGCTTCATAATTGTGAAGTCAAGCACATGTAAACGAAACTACTACTAAGGATTACAGATGAGTGACAAGGAATTTTACAAGAATCGCGTGTGGTCTGTCTACTGGAAGATCGATTACTACATATGCGATGGATGAATTAGACTTCAAAAAGCACCAAGAATGAGCACATGTAACCGAAGACTACTCATATATTCTTGATTCTATCTATGATGTATCAATACGTATCACTCCTAGTTTAGCTTATACAATTTCGCTTCTCTGGCACTGAGTAATAATCCTACACTAAATAATGGGAGCTTCCAATCGTGGATGATGACACAAAGGGTTATCCATTGAAGAGTCTAGACACCAACAATAGTGATCAGACCATAGATGTCCAACAGTTCTTTAGGGCTCATCCTTTCGAGCTCATTTTTATTAATCTAACGGTTTAAATTTTTAGTACAGTTGATTGTGGCTCTACAATATCTCATATGGTATCACAGCTGGAGATCTTGAGTTTAAATTTTTTTCACATTCATATCCGCCTTACCAATCACATATTGCCACATTTTACGCTTAGGCTAAAGTCCAATCTAGGTGTGAGGATATGAAGGAGTTGAGAAGTTTGATGGAAAAAAGTGCTATTAAAGTAGAGGGAGGAAAATACCGCTGCTGAGGGTATACACATTTTATCTACTATCACTTTGTATGCCCTGAATTTCTAGTATGTATTGGAGCAATTTTTCTTGTAATTGTAACTTGAAAGTTTAAAACCATCACTAATAATGAAGAAATTGCCTAGCATTGCACTGTGATTTTATGTTTTTTTTTATTTATCAGGGAACGATTTTTTCATGTAAAAATTCGTTTGTCTTCTCTTATGTTTCTTCTCTTTTGCATTTTGGTCTCCTAACAATTGATATTGGAGACTAGTTCGGCATAATAGTGGGAACGAGAAACGATACCAAAATCCGAGTAATACACTATAGTAACAAACGACTCTACTAAACTACGCTTATTCCTCAACAAATCAGCTCCTAAGTGCTAATGAAGAAACTCATTTATAGCAAATGTTCACCTTTGACCACTATGCGTATTATTTGTTTTTTTTTTGGTAAGGTATATGCGTATTATTTGTTATGCTTCACTCATACACAAAACTTCAAAAAATTATTCCGATCAAGTTATACTTTGGAATCAATTTTTGTCAAACTTCATGACACCTTTAACTATCTATAAATCCATAGCTCAATAACTCCTTAATCGAATTTCACATGTCAAAATTGACTTAACGTTGAATTTATAGCCTACTTTCGAAAATTACTTCAATTAGACGGATAACAGGCTTGGACACTTACCAAGCGTTGCACTTCAGAGTTGGGTTGGCTCGTTAGGATGTCCGGATCGTGTACGTGCGGAAAGTTCTCTCTCCTCTTTCTTCCCCTCTTTTTGTTCGCGGAGGAGCTCCTTTTCTTTGTTCTTGTCGCTCGTTCGTTCATTTCCCTTGTACGCTCACGAGCTCACCTGTCGGAGGAAAGTGAAGGTGGGGTGAGTATTTGGGCTTGGGCTGGGCCATTCTTACAGAAACAACCGGAATAAGGCCCGAGCACTTGAAGAAGGAGGCCATGCCACTAAAGCAACTCCACAAGAGAATTCAGGAGTTCCTCTGTAATGGTGAATCGATGTGGAAGTTTCGTCCCAATGGCGGTACAGCGAAGATTCTAGAGGGTCACCGCTTAGATCTTGACCCTCTGCAACTGGAATGTCCATCCATAATCACCAGGTAAAACAGTGAAAAAGGAAAGAGAGTTGTTCCCTGTAAAGCTCCTGAACTTTTAGTCCTTTTTTGTTCTTCAATTTCCAGAGATAAAACTTTCCATTGACACTAAAATTGTCATGGCTGAGTGTGGAGATGCTGCAAAATATCCTCCACTGCTGAAAACAAGCAAGCTGAGCAACTCTCTTTAAGCACATCGCACGAGCCTACCATAGGTAGTTAAGCACTCAATTTACCTATCATGTATTTTCAATTCTGTGTTATCACAAACACAGCATAGACGAAACGTGATGACCATAGCTATTGTTTGGAGCACGCAGCAGAAGTCCGATATCTTTACCGAAGAGATCGTTAAGAGGGAGCCTAACTCTGAGCGCGTCATTTTATCCAGTTGGAATCATTTTCATTCAAAAGCTTAATCCAATAATTTATAAGTCAATTATGATAGATTAACTATTCCATAGTCTATGAATTCCCCAATGTATGACTTTTTCTAACATAACTAGCACAGGCATCTCAACAAAATGTCGTCATAAAAGGAGGATCAAATGATCGTATTAATAAAGATTAACGTGGCAGGCAATAACAGGCCATTAAAAATGTCGACGGATTAGTGAAATAAGTTACCTCGGATTAAGGAAACGATCAATTAACTAGGAATAAACGTGACGGCCAATGTTGATGAAGTCCATGAATATTGTACTCTAATGTGAATATACTTGCGCTTAAGAAAAAAGACTTAAACGACGTCATTTGGCAATGGATTAGAGCTCGTTGAAATTGCTTGGAATGGTAAGAACACATGAAAAAATTTCCCTTTACGGATACGATTCCTATTCTACCAAGAATGTGCAGCTGATATCATAAACGATGAAATTCACCAGAACATTGCATTTAGACAAAATGAACTTGGATTACATCCATGTCTCTGTACATTGACATATAAAAAATGCTTAAACCAAAGTCTTACTGATCAACCTCATCGACTCTCTACCTTAGTCCTATATATAGATTGACAAGGATGAGTTAACTTCGAGTACAAAGAATCAACGAAACTCTATTCTGTTCTATATTCCCCACCAATCCACGCACAATCACTTGGCTGGGCTTTTTGCCTCTTCAATGGCTTCCTACTCAACTGTCATCATCCCCTCTAAGATCAAGGCTTGGCTCTACGCCGAACATGGAAATCCCATCGATGTCTCGAAGCCAGATTCAGATTTCAAGGCTCCTGAGATTAAGAAGGACGAGGTCCTAGTTAAGGTTGTTGCTGCTGCGCTGAACCCTGTTGATGCCAAGAGAGCTCTAGGCTTCTTTAAGGACGCCGACTCTTCGCCACCTGTACGACATCGTATAGCGTACATTCCTTTTTAAAATTTCGTGCATCGCTGGTGACTACAAAAGCGTGCTAAATGCGAATTTATGACGATTTTGAATTTCTTATTCTGTATTCCATCAATTGGGTTAGCGTCACTTGTGACAAGTGGTTTTTGACATATTGTGAGTTATATAAAGACTCAATTACCAAAAGACATTTTC
Organism: Melaleuca alternifolia; assembly: GCA_019926035.1. Lineage (NCBI taxonomy): Eukaryota > Viridiplantae > Streptophyta > Magnoliopsida > Myrtales > Myrtaceae > Melaleuca > Melaleuca alternifolia. The sequence continues at coordinate 89,286 of JAGKPW010002416.1, read as the reverse complement.
AAGTATTTTCACTATGCCTAGTTTCTTACCTTCTAATTACTTTTGTTGAAACTTTTGTTCCTTTTTTTTTGTCGTTTTCATTAAGATTGTGCCGGGCTACGACGTGGCCTGTGTGCTGGTGAAAGTCGGGGATCAAGTGAGGAAGTTCAAAGTTGTGGACGAAGTGTACGGAGACGTCGATGAGAAATCTCTGGACCATCCAAAGCAACATGGCACTTTGGCTGAGTATACTGCTGTGGAAGAGAGGCTGCTGGCTCTCAAGCCCAAGAACCTGAGCTTTGTCGAAGCTGCTTCACTTCCGGCGGCCATTGAAACGGCTTACGATGGCCTCGAGGGGACTCGCTTCTCGTCTGGCAAGTCCATCCTCGTTTTAGGTGGCGCCGGTGGTGTGGGGAGCCTCGTGATTCAGGTATCTCATTCGAATTGCTAAGATCCGCTAATGCTTGGAAAAGAAACACTACAAAAAAAATGTAATTTGGCTACGGAATTTTTGCAACGGAAATAATACCGTCGCTAATACCCACAAATTTAGCGACGGACTAAAAAATCCGTAACAAATTATCGACGGAAAAATATCCATCGCTGACAGTAAAGGAAATAGCGACCACAAAGAAACTCCATCGCAAATCGGCGACGCACAAAAGTTCGTCACAAAATCCGTCACTAACTTGCGACGGAAGTTACATATTCGTCGAAAAGTTGCGACGGTTTGGACTCGGTCGTCGATTTAGTCGCTAACTAGCGACAGGTCTAAAACTTTCGTAGCAATTTTGTTACAGACTACGTTTCGTCCCCAACGCCGTCGCCAATTTTAGCCATGGGTCATACCCCGTCGCCCATTCTGTCGCCGTTTGGCAACGGACCTAATTTGTTCGTCGTGCATTTGCGACGGGCAGGATTTCGTCGCTAAAGCCGTCGCAAATTAGCGACATCGCTTGTACTGTCGTCGCTCATCAACGACGGATTTTAATCAGTCGCTGAGTCCGTCGCTTATTAGCGACGAACTTATATCTGTCGCTAAGTTCGTTGCTAATTGGCGATGGATTTTTATCCGTCGCTGGATCTGTCGCTAATGGGCGACGGATTTTTATCCATCGCTGGATCCGTCGTTAAGTGTCGTATATAACTTTTCCAGAATCTTTATGTCGCTCATTCCGACAGCCCGAAAACCCCCCTTTTCTTTCTTGTTCTCTCGACCCAAAAACCCTAATACTTTGTAAGACCCAAAACCCCTTTCTCTCGCTCATTTTCGTTCGTGGCTTATTAGGTATGTCAATTCTTTATGTCGTTTGATCTTCTTCTTTTCAGTAAACGTTTGTCAGCTACGGCAAGTTCACACGGCTGCCAAGGAGAGGCCGCCGCACCTCCCCCAAATTTGGGCAAGGGCGCGGCCACCTTGCAAAGATATGGGGGAGATCGAGCTCCTCGCGCGCCTAATTGGCCGCCACTCAACCCCCCTCGCCGACGTTGTCAATAATCTTGTGAGGACATCGATGTCGATAGAGATTAAGTATAAACAGATTTGATTTTTTGCAAACATGGCCTTGAGGGTTTGATGCTCTTAAATCTCGTGGTGATTGTCGAGGAATGAGGTTCTTTGGAATGGCTGTTTAGTTGAGGAATGAGGTTCTTTGGAATGAGGTTCTTTGGAATGGATGTTTAGATTGTGTTTAGTTAGACTCGACTTTTTAGCTTACTATATCGTTAGCAATGGTTGCTCGTTGTTTAACATATCATCATTTCTAATAATTAAATGGAAACTCCAATCCCATACTAGTATAGTTTTAGTCATGCTTACTCCATTTACTTAAGTATTATGCTATCATTTTACTGACTATCTTAGCTATTTTGTACATTTTCACGTTTCTATGCATTTCTCTTACTAAGTTTAATATCTATATGATCAAATATTCTTTCTTTAGGTATGTGTCAATTTGAAGATCTCGCAATCTAATTGGATATTGCAATTATTGTCAATTTGACAACTTGAAGAGTACAAAGATTTTAGTGAAATACTTGGTAAGTCTTCTTGACATGGTAATTTATGAATTTTTTATACATAGAGTATTTGTTTGGTAAAAAACATAATTTTGTCTTTTCAAAATTTTATGATTTTCATTAAGAATATTAATGAAAAGATATTATAGTTGTCTTCACGTGAGATTTTTTAATTGTTATTACAGACACAATGCAAAGAGAGAGGTCTTGAATGTATAATCACAACTCACCTAGACGTGAAGGGTTGACGGAAGAATTTCGTATTGGGTTGGAACTATTTTTGGAATTTGCTAGCAAATTTGAGTTCATGGATGGAAATACATTAAGGTGTCCATGCAAGAAGTGCAAGAATTGTAAATTTCATGTGGTTGATAAAGTTAGAAAACATCTTTGTAGATTTGGATTTACTCCGAACTACTATAATTGGACTAGCCATGGTGAACTATTTATATCAGATCAAGTATATGAAAGAAGTGATTAGGCTTTAGTTAGGGAAGAGTGTAGCTATTATGACCGATTGAATCCATACCAAAGGATGGTCGTTGATGTCATAATATTGTTATTGAATCGAACCATGCAAGTACTAGTTTCACTCATACACGTGAAGACGTTCGTTCTAGTCATGCACCACATTTGGAAGAGATTGGAGTGACAAGATTTGATGAGAATGTGTATAATGAAGCTTTACCATCTAATCAGTTCCGGGAAGTGTTAAGAGCAGCACATGAACCTTTGTGGGCAGGTTGTGACAACCACACTAAGTTATCAGTTACATCAAGACTGTTGAATATCAATGCAAAGCATAATGTTTCAGAGAATTGCTTCGACTCTTTTGTTGAAGTAATGCGGGAAACAATGCCGCGTGATAACGTCATGCCAAGTAATTTTTATGATATGAAGAAGCTAATCAATAACTTAGGTCTTCCTGTTATAAGGATTGATGTATGCAGTGGTGGTTGTATGTTATATTGGAGAGATGACGAAAATGTAGAATATTGCAAATTCTGTGGCGAACCAAGGTACAAGATTAGCAGGAGGCAAGGTCGTCAACAGAAATGTAAACCACGGAAGCAAATGTTTTATCTGCCATTAATCCCCAGATTGCAAAAGCTTTATGCGTCTCAAGCCACTGCTGAACACATGACTTGGCATGCAAATCATCAAACAGGAGAGGATTTGATGTGTCATCCGTCAGATGCAAAGGCATGGAAACATTTTGATAAAACGTACCCTGAGTTTGCATTAGAGCCTCGAAATATCAGGTTAGGTCTATGTGCTGATGGATTTGCCCCGTTTAGGAAATCGGGAAAAAATTATTCATGTTGGCCAGTCATCTTAACTCCATACAATCTTCCACCCGGTATGTGCATGAAGACCCCTTATATGTTTCTGACATTGATTGTGCTTGGGTTGCAAAATCCGAAAAAATTGATAGACGTTTATATGTAACCACTGATTGAAGAGTTACAACGTCTATGGGATGACGGTGTCCTTACGTATGATGTTTGTACCAATCAAACATTTCTAATGAAGGCTGCCCTTCTTTGGACGATAAATGACTTTCCAGCTTATGCAATGTTATCTGGATGGAGTACAGCTGGGATATTAGGATGTCCAATATGTATGGAGAGATCAAAGTCATTCAGACTAAAACATGGTAAGAAGCCCAGCTACTTTGATTGTCACAGGTAATTTTTGTCGATGACTCATACAATCAGAAGGAATAAGAAAGAGTTCACCAAGAATAGGATTGAAAGAACACCTCCACCATTGAGGTTAACCGGTGAACAAATTTGGGAGCGAGTGCACGGGTTTCCAATTGTTATTGAAAATCCTAATGGCACAACTTATGGGTACGAACGTACGCATAAGTGGACTAAACGAAGCATATTTTGGGAGCTACCATATTGGAATGCCCATCTTATTCATCATAATCTGGACGTCATGCACATAGAAAAGAATGTTTTCGATGATGTCATCAATACGTTGATGGATGTCACCGGAAAAACTAAAGACAACTTGAATGCAAGAAATGATATGAGAGATATTTGTGATCGGCCAACACTGGATGTGGATCAAGTAGCATGAGACCTAAACCAAAATCAGTTTATACATTGGACAACGCGCAACGACGTGTTGTTTGTCAATGGTTGAAATTTATTCGGTTTCCTGATGGATATGCTTCGAACATCGGGAGATGTGTTGATTTAAATGAATGTAAATTGACGGGTTTGAAGAGTCATGATTGTCACATATTTATGGAAAGGCTAATTCCAATAGCTTTTAAAGAATTTCTACCACATTTCGTATGGGGCGCCATTACAGAGTTAAGTATTTTCCTTCATGATATTTGCTCGACAATATTAAAGGCATCACACATGGAGAAACTAGAGAAAGATATTCCAATTATTCTTTGCAATTTGGAAAGAATATTTCCTCCTTCAATGTTTGATTCAATGGAGCATCTCTTAGTTCACTTGCCTTACGAGACCAAAGTTGCTGGTCCGGTCCAATATCGATGGATGTATCCATTTGAAAGGTAAACTATCTTCTATAAGTAAATTGTAAGTTATTTTATCATATATTATATTATGATAAACTTTTTTTGAAAGCACCTAGGTTTTTATATCATTTGAAGAAAAAAGTGAATAACAAGACATGTGTTGAAGCTTCAATTTGTAATGTATACATTATGGAAGAAGTGACTACATTTGCGTCATACTATTTTGAGCAACACGTACATTGCAAGAGGCGGAGAGCAGGAAGAAACGATGAGGGGCCAATTGATCCCAATTGCAAATCATTCTCAATTATTAATTATCTGGGTCGACCAAGCGGCGTATGTAAGTGTCGTTACTTAACAGGGGAAGAATATAAGGCAGCGCATACATATATTTGCTGAACTGTCCGGAAGTGGAGCCATATTTCGAGTAAGTGTACATTTGTAATTGTAGAAAAGATGATTAACCAAACATTTGAATAATGTTGTATTGTTATTTTTTTAACAGGATTTTCCAATCTTCAATTTATGGACTACCGCCAATTGAGTTTGACCGTTTGTGTGATGACAAATTTGCAACATGGTTCCAAACTTATGTAAGTTGCCTATGAACCAAATCGAAGTTGCTAAATATTTTTTACATGAGCCATGTTTGCTAGGGTTTGTATTATTTTGTAATGCATATATTGACTTTGTGTATGTCATCGTAGGTTCACAATAATCTTGATCAATTTGAAGAGCATGGATTGTTATATCATCTATCATTGGGTCCAAAATCAATAGTACGTACTTGGCCAGTTTATTTCATTAATGGGTATAATTTTCACACTCAACAATATGGAATGGGAAAAGCCACAATGAATAGTGGTGTGTGTGTGCAGTCATCCTTAAGTGGCAGTTCAAAAGATGATTTTTATAGCTTGTTGGATGAAATCATAGAAGTAGAGTACCCATTTGGAGGAATTATGCGGGTTGTGTTATTTAAGTGCAATTGGTTCGACCTCGTCATAGGAATGAAGGTGCATTCGAAATTTAATTTGGTTGAAATAAATCACAAGAAAAGGTATATGAAATATGAACCGTTTGTTTTGGCACAACAAGCAATTCAAGTTTGTTACGCCTCACATCCGTCTTTGAAACGTGACAAAGCTGATTGGTGGGCTGTATGTAAAATCAAAGCACGGAAAAAAATTAAAGCACACTGGATGGACGTAGCATATCAACAAGATGAAGTTTGCAACACGGTTCACATTGAGGAATATAACATCCCTGGGTTGCGAGATCCATATGGAGCAATGATAGATGTGGATCCAAGTGAAATTCGTCCATTGAGTTTGCGACGGATAGAAAACTTCGATGTTGATACAGAGGATGCAGATGATGATCAAGACGAGCACGGAGATGAAGATGAAGGCGAATATGAAGAAACAGACGAAGACGAAGACGAAGAAGAAAATGAAGATGAAGTCGAAGACGAAAAGAAGACGAAGACGAAACTAATTTTCTTTTTTGAGACTTCTTAGTCATTATGTATTTTAGATCTGTGACTTTGTCAAACTAATCATGTTGTCATAAGGATTTTCATCGCTGTAAAAATTATGTATTTGTTATTTTCATTATTTGTTGTAAATAGTAGCTACGCCACATGGTCCGTCGCTAATCCCTTAATTTCGTCGCTACGCCCGTCGCTGATTAGCGACGGAATTTCATTTCCGTAGCTAATCAGCTACGGAAATATCATTTTCCTAGCTATTCAGCTACGGAATATCATTTACGTTGCATCCTCCATCGCGATTTAGCTACGGAATACCATTTCCATAGCTACGGAATATTCAGCTACGGAACATCATTTCCGTGGCACCCTTCGTCGCGATTTACCTACGGAATATCATTTCCGTGGCACTCTCCGTCACGATTTACCTACGGAATACCATTTACGTAGCTAATCAGCTACGGAATACCGTTTCCGTAGCTAATCAGCTACGGAATACCATTTCCATGGCACCCTCCGTCGCAATTTAGCTACGGAATACCGTTTCCGTAGCTCATTAGCTACGGAATACCATTTCCGTGGCACCCTCCAATAAGGATATGAAATGGATATTTTTTAAATAAGTGCAAGTCTTGTTTCAAATATGGGAGCGATTATGACTATTTCAAAGAAAGGTCTAAAAAATAAAAACACGAAAATGCCGTCATCAGTAGACGTAATGAAGCCTTTTTTTAGACTGATTAATCACTACAGAACATTATTGGAAACATAATTTACTTTATATACTTATTTAAAATAATGAGGGCACAAACAGGCCCTTATATTGTCCATTTTCGGTAGCTATTTGAGAAAACAATAGCCCAAATTGACTTTCGACCGTTATCCCTAACAACGAAATTTATTATTATTATTATTGTTATTATTTTTGCAAATTCCTTTTGAAAGTCTTGAAATCGGTTGCAATGTCCCATATGCAGTGAGTCATTTTAACAAATATAATACTGTAGAAATAATTAGCCAAATGACAAAATTTGTGTATTGCGTGTGTATTGTTGTTCCCAAACTTCATCCAAACTTATAAAATGTTAATGAAATCAACCAAAACATTTTATATCATTTTGGAAGAAAATAAAATGACCTCTTACACTTGCGGTATTGGAAAAGATAAAAGCAAATTAACAAAGAAGAGAAGAATTCTAAAATCATGAGACACAAAAACAAATTGCGCAAACTTGTTTATAGCACAAAATAGTCGTTTCTTATAAATTGCTTGTTACATAAAATTAGACACAATACAAGTATCAAATGCCGATGTGGCGTGAGGATATTTATTGAATTTCATTATAAAGCATGTCAAAGTAATATATGTATTTCTAAGAAAGTTCCTATGCGAGCAGAATATTTATAATTCATAAGAAAACCATAAGTTATTTAGAAAAATCGTGTAAAATCAATAAGAAAAGTGAAATTAGTGATCTAATCTTAAATGGGCAGACAATAACGGGGCATTAGCTATTCAAGATTAATACGGCACGGGCCCTTATGTATGTTTAACTATCGAAAGGGTCCAGATTTTAACTTGCACAAACAATCGTCTACTTTCCCCATCCAATCGCCATACAAGTACAATGTCCAAGAATAAAATTGTAAGTTAACTTGTTAGTTATATATAATATTATTTTTAATAAAATAACGTTAATCAATCATTCAACACAATCAACATGTTATATAATCCAAATTTATTGGCTGTAATTATTTTATTAAATAATGAATTTTTAATCATTATCAAGATAACTAACTAAATTAATATGCTCTAATCCCCTACGGACATTAATTCCGTCAATCTTTCCGTCGCTAATTTGTCTCGAATGTGCTGATCCGTCACAGACCCTTCGCTTGTAGCGACGGGTAAATTGGCGACGTACACACTGATTCCGTCACTATTTAGCGACGGACTTTAGTTTCCGTCACCAAGGCCGTCAGAAGTAGCTACGGAATTAGCGACGGAAGTACTGATCCGTAGCTAATTTGTTGATATATATAAGGATCTTCGCTTTCTAAACCCTAATCGCCTCTTTTCCAGCTGATCTGTGTTTGGAAATCCTAATCGCAGTTTGTACAAGATAATCGGTTTGCAATCTCTGATTTTCCCTCACTATCATCGATCCTTCGTCCGATCTACATCACGATTGCTTTGTTCTCTATCGATAAATTTGCTATTGATCTATCGTCGCTCCGCCTGTGCCGCTCGAGCTGTCACTCCGTGGTCGTCTCTCTGCTCGAGCGCGACGAACCCACACTTTGTATGGGTAGATGAGGAGCTGCTGATCGCCGGCGACAACTTGCGAGACAAAGATTGATATCGCTCGCCGTGGGAAGCCCTCCGCTGCAACCACGTCTTCCATCTAGGTCAGTGCTTTGTCCTGCGTATATCTACATATAATGACTCATATTTTCCATTGTTCTTTTTCTTTTCTCTATGTGTCTAAGTGTTTCATACTTCAAACTGACGCGTTCTGTCTTGTATGGTTCCTACGAACACATGCACGAGCATATGTAGCTTTTTGTGCAAAAAGTTCGTCCATTTGACTGAAAATCGTATGGATCTAAGTGAATTACATGTAGACTTACATTTTTATCCACTTTTTGATGTGGGTGTTTGGTGTTGAATGGTCTATATAGAGATTATTACTTATTCTTGGTTAGGATACATGAAAATTATTTGATCAGAACTAAGGGATGCTAGAATCTAGCCGATTATATCTTAAGTCGGCGTGCCGTAATCCAAAGATCTTTGCCTAAACCAATTATTACAAGCCATGTCGTTAGATACATCTTCCAAAGAAAAATTATTGATTTTCATGAGGTAGACGGGGATATTATGTAAGCAACTAAACACTGACATCAACGGTGGTAGACGGGGATGTGTAGGAAAGACAGTACCAAGCATTTGCTTATTATGAAGTATGATAATTAAGGTAAAATCAAGAAGTCTTATGATCGAAGATAGTTTACAACGACGTTAGGTGCGACGGCCATTTATAACTTCAACTAGACCAGATAACTTATTAATTGGATCACTTTGATTGTATCTTTGTATCTAGTTTCAAGTGAAGTTTATTGGCGAGTGAGAATATAAGTTGCATTCTATCTTAACATAGAAAATTGAACACTATCAATTAATCCTTAACTTTTCACTGTGTGCGTCATTTTAATCAGGTAATGTACACTTGAGATTGACATATTATATATATATATATATATATTTAATATCATTAGCTCAGCTGGTTGGTAATATTGTGTGCATAAATATTGTCACGCCCCGATTTTTGAGCGCGCGACGATTCTCGATTTTCATTTTCTCTTCGGCCAAAGATTAGCGACATCCCAGGCATGTCGCCGGCCTTCAAGTCTCCAGCGGAAGCGCGAGTCTTCGCCCTATCAACTCCCACAGGACTCGCCTCCAAAGTTCGATCTCCAATCATACACCTGAAAAATGGTAACCTAACTCTCGTGTCATGGTTGCTTGGTCCAAATATCTAATTAACTCACTAGTCCTTACTCCTCACTAGTCCCAACCAATAATTAATCAACTAAGTCTACAACCAATAAATTAATCAATTAAACTTGACTTAATTAAATAAAAATCACAATCAATTAGCAACCACAACCAATTATCAACCACAATCAAATGTCAACCACAATCAATTTCAACCACAGTCAATTGTCAATCACAATCGATTATCAATCACATCCAATTGCACAATCAATTACATTAAATAACCAATACGACAATATAATTAAACTTCCAGAATAAATCTCAACTTAGATAATCCATCCCTAATTAGGCAAAATTGTAGTAAATAAATTCTAATTGCGTAAACTATCAATCTAATCTCGCAGCTAATTATCAAAATTAATCAAAGTCTTTACATTAGCAAATTATCATTAAATTCTATAATTCAATAAAATATCTCGTAAAACCCTAATTAGGCTATAAATAGCCGAAATTAGGAAACCCAACTGTAATTCTAGAAATTACTAAACTATCTCCAATAGCTATTAAACCAAATAACTAGAACTAATAAATTACCAATTTGACCCTTAATTATCCAATTTTACTAAATCACCCCCTAATTGGTTAAAATTATCAAATCATCCCTAAATCCTCCAAAGTCACTAAATTAATTCCTAATCGATCATTTAACCACCTAATCATCCAATTGGCTAACAATTTCACTCAATTAAGCCAATAATTAACTACTAGAACGTGTAACCGCCTTAATTGGGGATTAGGAGGCGACTCACCTCCAATCCAAGCTTTAGGGTCTAATTGGCGACGGTGAATCCGATTAATCCTCAATTTTCACACTTCCAACGCGCGATTGGGTTTCAGACTCCACGACACGGTTCAGCACGACGCGAGGGCGGCAACGGTAGATTTTCCGGCGAGTTCTCCGGCGTTATTTTCTGGCGAAAAGTCCGGCGAGGCCAACCGGTGACTGGACAAGCTATTGGCTGTTGGACGAGTTGGCTGGGATGGCTGGGTGGCACGGCTCAGGGGCTGGACAACGCCGTTCGTGGCCGGAATCGGCGAGGGAAGCTCCGGCGAGCTTAACCAAGGCGCCTGGATCGCTGAACAAGGTGGCCAGAAGTCTGGGTGGCTCGGATCAGGGGCTGAACGGCTCGGCTAAAGAACCCCCACAGTGGACAACTCGAGAAGCAGGGGTGTTCGAGGTCGTGCCTTCATGCGGTGCTGAAGGCGACACAACGGCGGGAGCAACGGCAGACTTTGGGCGGCATTACACGACTGGGACGGCACTGGGAGGTGGCGACGATGGCCGAGGGACGGCATGGACAGCGTCGGAATGGCTTCGGCAACGACGACCGAGGCCGGGACGACGAAGGACGAGGCGAAGGCGAGTTGAGGCGAGGGGACGGCTGGCAAAACTCAGGCGGTGGCAGACGCGGCGGCACGAAGGAGAAGCAGCAGAGTCAGGCCGAAGCATGAAGATGACGCAGAAGAAAAACGAAGAAGGAGGTGGAAGATCAGGCAAGAAGAAGAACAGTGAAGGAAAGAAAATAAATGAGAGAGAGAGAGAGATGGGACAGGGGCGGTCTGCAGGGAGGCGTGCAGCAGGGGAAAAGGAAGGAGAGAGAGAAATAGGGTTGGCGTGTGCAGGGAGAGAGAGAAAAAGTCAAACGTGGGGGGTTGTTACAAATATACAGGCACTTGGAACATCTTGCAATTGAGATAGGAGAAGGCGGTAGCAAGTTCATTTTTTTTTATCAAGTACACTGGAACAAATGGTAAGCGTCATGAGCTGTATTTGATTATGTGTCCCTAATACATGCTAATATTTGTAAAGATAGTTGTCTAACTTGTGTACTTGTCAGTATAAACGCCATGGAGGTCAGCGTATAGGCAGGGAAGTCCGAATAGCAGATTACTCTTCCCCTCCCCCTCCTTCGAACGCCGGGGGAGTCCGACAAGCAGATGTACCTTCCCCTTCCCCTCCTTCTATAGGCGGGGGAGTCCGACTAGCCGATGTACCTTTCACTTCCCCTCCTTCTACTGCCTCATCCCCTAACCTGTCATCTTCCCCAGCACTGTCATCTAACCCACAAGGAGCACAACCTGCTGCTGGACATCATGCAGACGTTGGAACCTCCAACGTCTCTGGCCAACATGGCCACATTGGCATATCATTTGACCCTTTACACTCTCGTAGTTCTAATATAAACACAGAAAGTGAAGAGGATACCCGAGTTACCATATACCCCTATGGAGATTCGTAAGTACTACATTTTTTTTACTAAGTAGAGTTAAGATTTATGGGTTTTACACATGGTACATGTCAATTAAACTAATGCTGCCCTTTTTTTTTTGCAGATTCTCGGATTCTGCTATTGTGAGGCAACTTAATACAATCATCAATGGATTTTGGTGGGGGCCCCATACTACGTATAGTAGCGCTCCAAATGCAGCGAAGGAGGTGTGGTGGAACGAATTCAAGGTAAGTTTCATCATATTATTTTCTCACAAACTAAGAAAATGTTTACATAAAGGTAGCTGTTTTTCTATGGATTGCAGTGGCAATTTAGGTGGGATAATGCTGATGATTATGAAGTTTCCAGAATATTTAAGAAGAAGTGTGGTGATCACATGCGAAATGTGATGAACAAAGGGAAGAAGAGTGGGAAGAAGCCATATTATATTCCAAATAAACATTGGACAGAAATTAAGAAAATCTGGGAAACGGACAAGCATCAGCAAATAAGTCAACAAAATAAGCTGAATCGAGCGTCCAATTCTACTGAAGGCTCGGCGACATATGCTGGGGGCTCTATTAGTGTTGGGGAGCACAAAAAGAGAATGGTAAGGTTGATACACGAGTTGTAATTTAATTAATTTCATTGAACCATTTATCTATATCTTTTATAGGCAGTAGAAATAGGGAGGGAACCGACATATACTGCAACATTTGAACGCGCATTAGAGAAAAAAGATAAAACTTGGACTAGCGATCGAGCTCGAGCTATTAAGGTTTGTAACATGACTTACTTTGTTTGCTAAGTAAACTGTAACGCTTTTAGACAAATATATATATATATATATATATATATATATTTGAAGTTAATTTTTATCCGGCAATATTGTTGGTGTAGGAAAAATATGATGAACTGTCCATGAATGTCGCTAGTTGTGGTGATGGGGGTGTTCCGTCTGAAGAATCAGTGGATAGTATGGCCTTATGGGTGGAGGCAGGGTGGGGTGAGAAAAGGAAGAATATTTGGGTTGGGCTCCTTGGCCAGGGAATATGCACCGAAGGCACCTGGAACGTCATCATCTGGTGTGCGTGGTTCAAGGAGGACACAACATGAAGAGCAAATGGAGCGAGAAGTGAGCCAACTGAAAAGACAACTTGCAGAGAAAGATGAAGAAATGAGAGGGGTCAAACAACAAATGCAACTCATCTTGCAACACCTGAACATCCAAAACAATGAGGTTCCTCCTGTACCTCCGACTACTGATCTAGGCGATGCGCAAGATGATGCTGATGCTGCTGATGATGAATAGACTGTGAGACTTCAAGTTTTATCCATGATGATGAGGTTTATCGTAATCTCTAAATCTGTGTTTTCTCTTACATCATGGATATGCAATGAGTTATTTGTCTTCACATGTGTTTTCAGCCTTCTTTAGTCATGAATATAATGTTTATAAGAACTTATCAGTTCTGATAACACAATTAAATTTTAGCTTTATCTCTCAAATATGGCAGAATGAATCCATTTGATTTGGGGTTGTTGTAAGGGTTGGCTGAATAACTACTAGTTAGCACAAATTGTTTGCCTGTTGAAGTACTAGCAAACTTTGTTTTGAGAAATTTAAGTATTTTTCTTAATTATTAGCAAATTTTGATTGTCGAAAGTTGTCTCAATATTGGCATGAGTTCTGTCTTCTATAATGACATTGCCGCTTTCAAGGATTAAAGGATAAACATTGCCATTTTGGCGGTTCCAATTCTGAACTAGAATATTTTCAGGTGTTGAAGAGAATATATTCGGCCCTTCAAAATGGTAGTGCAAGAAGACACCTTGGTGAGATACTCTAATTCTTTTGATTGCCTGCTAAACATTTTTCCTAGATTACACAGCAATATTGAATGTTAATTGTAAATTAATTCTTGCAAGCTTCAGGGTAGAGAGTACTAGCTTCCTGGTGGTGGTGTGTTGAAGGTGTTGTAGTTTGTTGTCGCCCATTAAGCGTTCTATTTTTTTTATGGTACCAGGTTGGGTTCTTTGTGGGATGTGGTAAATGGATAGCTGGTTTTTCTTTAGTTTGTTCTGGGTACATGAAATTTAGCTCTTTCTTTTTGTGTTAGGCACAATTGACTTACATTTGTATATCATTATGTTTATGTTGTTCAGTTCTGCTTGCATTCATGACAATGAACAAAATTTTTAAACAGGTTTGATGCGATAAAAAAATGCAAACCGGCTACCAATGTCGCTGGAAAAAAATTTAGCCATCGACATTTGGCTACGAATTTAGCGACGCACAATCTTTCGTCGCTAAAAATTCTAGTTAGCGACGGAATTTCATGCCGAAGCCGTCTGTCATCGGCTACAAATTTCGCGACGCAAGGTGTGTCTCTATTTTGTGACAGACTTTAGCGACGGATTTTCTGTTAATCCGTGGATAACTATCAGCGTTCATTTGCGACGGAAATTTCGATGCCCGTCGCTAAATCGCTACAAAGTTTAACGACGAAAGATATCGACGCCAAATAGCGACGGATAAAAAAAACCGTGGCCAACCAGTAATGGACTATCAGCGACGGAATTTGTAAGTCCGTCGCTAAATCTCACCGTACTTCAGCGACGGATTGTTCAATGTCCGAAGCAAAGTAGCTACAAACTTTACCGTCGCTAATTTGTCCGTCGCAACTTAGCGACGGCCATGATAACGTCGCCAACACAACGTCGCACTTTAGTGACAGATATCTTAAAGTTCGTCGCTAACTATACGTGGACTTCAGCTACGGCAATTTTGTTGTCCGTCGCTCATCAGCGACAGCTTTAGCGACGGACTACTTCTGTATCTGTTTAGCTACGGAGATAAAATATTCTGTCACAAATGTTTTGCGACGCTATGATTACTTCGGTTTTTTTTCTATCACCAAATCCGTAGCAAAATCGTTTAGCGACGGATTTTCCTCAATTATCCGTCGCGAAATAACAGTTTTTTTGTAGTGAAAAAAGAAAAGCTGTTAACAAAAACACTGATTTCAGTTGTTATTGGGGTTGGTTCCGGTAAAGTATTCGTTCAATTTAGACCTTCAGATCACGCTACTTATGATATGATCATCTTATTGTTTAAATCTAAGTTTCGGTTGTTAGTGTTCAACACCGGGTAATGTCTACGTCTGAATGTTTCTTGGTCCTAAATCACAGCTAGCCAAGGAAGTCTATGGGGCATCAAGAGTGGCAGCTACATCTAGCACCAGAAAGCTGAACTTGCTGAAGAGTTTGGGAGTCGATTTGGCCATTGATTACGCCGAAGAGAACTTCGAAGACCTCCTGGAGAAATTCGAACGTTGTGTATGATGCAGTTGGTATGTGGGGTTCGAAGTCTTCACTTATCTTTTCAGTTTACAAGTTTGGAGCTTGCACAACTTCTAAATCTTGTCTTTAATTTTTGTGCTTAGATAAATTCCTCTAACGACACGTACATATACATGGGGATGCATATACTTGCAGATGGAATTACAACTGTTTCTATACGAATTTCTGGGTAGTATTATTATTAAAGTTGAAGGTGCGCTTCGATGAATACTCTTTTTCGAAGATTTTAGTGATACTATGTAAAATGCGTGCAGGCCAAAGTGAGTGGACAATAAGGGCAGTGAAGGAAGGAGGAAGTGTGGTGACAGTAGCGGGGGGTGTAACTCCACCTGCTTTCCAGTTCGTGATGATATCTAAAGGCTCGATCTTGGAGAAACTCAACCCCTTCATAGAGAGCCATAAAATAAAACCAGTGATTGATCCCAAAGGCACATTTCCCTTTTCTCGGGTTCTTAAAGCGTTCTCGTATCTTGGGACCGGTTGAGTCACCGGAGAGATCGTCATCCACTCAATCCCATGAAGAGAGAAAGAGAGAGTGAGATCATATTAGTCGTGATTGTCGCAATATCAATGTAACATTAAATAGAAGAACAGCTAGTTTCCGCATCAAGAAAATGGTGATGAGTTTTAGTCATGCTCATTGCCAATTACTAATGTACATGATGACAAAACATTGTACTCTCTCTTGTCGCACAATAAGTTTATCCAACATAGCACTGGAAACAATATGGAATCCCTCCCTCTCTCTCTCTACTATGATGATATATGAAATTTTGGATCGAATTTATCAGATTGAATTTAAGACAAGCGACCGAACAATAAAAAAGCAAAGCAAGACAAAAAAATGAAACACTAGATTTACTTGGTTCGGTTATAGTTGTCTTGTGTACAGAAAAAAAAATTATAGATGAGGTTATAATCATATTCTAATTACTTCAACCACTCTTAATTTTTATAACTTTCAATTACGTTCAATAGCTTATATCATATGTAATCCGCAATTCCTCAAGAAACGATCTCTCAATTTTACAAAATAATTAAATGAGTCTTGTCATAAGATTTAATTGCACGAGCACGCGCCGGGATGTAATTCGCGATAAGACATAGAGCACCGCAATCTAAATCAGGAAGGGTCTAATCCAACACCTGTAGATGAGCCGCCGCCTATTGCCCTTTGATATTCAAAAACAAAAGGGTCGCGGTTTACAGACCCCCCCCCCCCCCCCCCCCCCCCAACAATGTCTTTATATACAGCCTGGAGAAGTCCCAGGTTGACCTGTCAAAGAAGAAGGCTCGCTTTGGACTTTCCTTCTTGTTGTTATCTTGACCGCAGTCAATACAGAAACAATTCCCGCAAGATTCGGCTTTGAACGATCTGTAATTAGACTTAGAAAATACTAACACTAATGCAAAAGGTCAGCGCTGGGCAGGCAAAATGCATCGGATCGATTGAATTGAGATAAATACAAAATATAAAAAGACAACAAAGATTTTGGACGGAATTACCATATTTACAACATATTCAAAATTATTTTGATAATTTTCCCTCTCTTTTACGTCTTACGTATTACAATGATCTTTTTTTCTCAACGTTATTACTTCTTGTATCCCAATTTTCTTTTCCTCCTACGCTAATCTTCAACTTCTCTCAATCCTCTCTAATCTTGTTGATCAAAGAGATAAGAGGAATTCGTGAGGATCAGAGTAGGCATGAACGATCCGACCATCTATAGACCTGTGCAATAGGGTTTTGCATTACTAACCTTTGAAAACATCTCCCATACCTGTGTCAAGCCTCCCATCCCTGTAACTAACTAAATTCGATTGCGCACAAGCTCTTGACAGACTTCTAATGAAGGTGCTTTCCTCCGTCAAAGAGCTGGATCGCGAGGCTTAAGCCTGTAAATGATCGTTTATTACCGCTCGAACTTAGCTCGAGTAAAATGCTACTTTATCCAGAGCCAAACTGTCGAATATGATACAGTCCACTTGAGATCCATCCAATCTCGCAGTCTGGATGTTATCAAGATTGATGCTCGTACGGGTTTTTGCATCGAAGCGAACTCTACACAAGTGCCTAACTTGAAGGGATGAAACACCCGGAATAAGGCCAGAGTACTTGAAGGAGGCCATACCACTGAAGCATAGTCCAAAAGAGAATTCAAGAAGGCCTCTGTAGTGGCGAAACGATGTGGAAGATTCGTCCCAAAGGCGGTAAAGCCAGGATTCTTGTGGGTCCCCGCTTAGATTATGATCTTGACCGTCTGCAACTGGAGTATCCATCCATAATTATCAGGTAAGTAGTGAAAAAGAAAAGAGAGGAAAAAAAGGTCGCTCCCTAGAAAATTCCTAAACTTTTAGATCTTGATTCTTCATTTTCCGAGATGAAACCATTCATCAACACTAGTGTGAAAGTACTTAAATATAAAATCACGTCTTCACCTAACGACTTAAGCTTTTAGGACAGTTGGCAGTGGTCCTACAAAAACTTCACATGGTATCAGAGCCGTCTCTGAAAGCTTTCAGATGAATATAGAGAAAATTCTTGCTCTCTGTCTATCTTCATCCTCTTTCTTGCTTGTATTCAAGCTTTCGCATACGTGTCATGGCTGAGTGAGGAGATGCAGCAAAATATTCTCCACTGCCGAAAACAAGCAAGCTGAGCAACTCTCTCAAGTATTCTTAACACTAGGAGTGTCAATGGATTGCATCAGGTCGGGATGTATGATACCCAATTCGAAATATTATAAATATTGACCCGATTCGATCAAACCCAAAGCTCCGTAGGGATGTCATCCAAATACTTGGATTGGGTCATTTGAGGTCCGATCGGCGTGTTTGATATGTGTTTTTTCATAGAGATTAAGATGAACACGTACATTGTTCTTTTATTGACTTGAAACGCAACCCAACCCAATCCAAACGATTATAGTGCCAAAACAATTAAGTGAATACCCGCCGCAAAATATAACCAAAATTTCAGGTCAGGCGGCTCAAGTCAAGTATGTTGTTTGGTTTTGACACCCCTATTTGACACAAGCCTACCCGAGGTAATCAAGCACTCAACTTATCTATCATCATTTTCTGTTTTGCATTATTACAAATGTGATAATAGATGAAACTTTGGTGGGCACGATTACCATTTAGAGCATGCAGCATAAGTCCAATGATAACCATTCAGAGCATGCAGCAAAAGTCCAATAACTTGACTAGAAAAACCATCAAGAGAAAGCTCAAGTTCGAGTACGTCAATATATTTATTAGGGTCTATTTTTATTCAAAAGCTTAAATGTATAAGTCATATGTCAATTAAGATATATTAACTACTTCATATTATACCAATTTCTTGACACATAATTATCCTTACATAATTCGTACGTGCATTTCAACCGAATGATGTCATACAAACTATGAACTTAGTGGAGATTAACATGGTAGGCAACAATAGGCCATTATAATGTTAACGATTTGATGAATTAGATTACCACGGACCACAGAGGAAAATTTCTGCAATATGTCCTAAGTCTTACACTTTTATCAATTTTATTTTAAACATTTTTCATGTTTGTTAAGATTGTGCCCAGCTACGACGTGGCGGGTATGGTGGGGAAAGTCGTGGATCAAGCGACGAAGTTAAAAGTTGGGGACACAAATGAGGAATCTTTGATGAAAACAATGTGTGCAGGGACATCAATGAAAAATCTTTGGAACATTCATAGCAACATGGCACTTCAGTTAAGTACACCGCAGTGGAAGAGAGGCTGCTGGCTCTCAAACCCAAGAACTTGAGCTTTGTAGAAGCTGCTTCACTTCCCGTAGCCATTGAAACACTCTTATCAAGGCCTCGAGAGGACTGGCTTCTCTTCCGGCAAGTCCATCCTCGTTTTGGGTGGCGCCGGTGGTGTTGGGACCTTGTGATTCAGGTATATCATTTCGAATTGCTAAGATCCGTTTATGCTTGGACAAGAAAAAATAAGGGCTCATAACAGATACAATGATGTCAACTGTCATTGGGGTGGGATCTGCTCAAGTAATCGTTCAATTTAGACCTTGAGAATATGATGCGTATGATCGAATCATCTTATCGTTTCAGCCAAATTATTTTCGGAAGTATCAGTTCTTGGGATTCAATGGTGGGTAATGTATGTGTCTGAATTTTTCTTGGTCCTAAAACACAGCTAGCCAAGGTAGCTTTTGGTGCATCAAGAGTGGCAGCTACGTCTAGCACCGGAAAGCGGGACTTGCTAAAGAATTTGGGAGCTGATTTGGCCATTGATTACACCAAAGAGAACTTTGAAGGCCTCCCAGAGAAATTCGACATTGTGTATGATCTGATTGGTATGTGAGTTTGGAAATATTCACTTATCTTTTTCATTTGCAAGTTTGGACTTCATACAACTTCTAAGTTTTGTCTTGGTAATTTTTGGCTTAAGATAATATCCTCCATCTACAAATGTTTCTCTATCATTTTCTAGCTAGTATTATTACTAAAGTTGAAGGTCTGCTTAATTGAATACTCTTTTATAAAGATTTCAATGATACTATATAAAATGCATGCTGGTCAGAGTGGGAAGGCGATAAGGGCAATGAAGGAAGGAGGTGGTGTGGTGACGATAGTTGGGGGGGGGGGGGGGGGGGGGGGGGTTGTAACTCCATCTATTTTCAGGTTTTTCTAACATCTAAAAGCTCAATTTTGCAGAAACTCAATCCTTTCATAGAAAGTCAGAAAATAAAGCCACTGCCTGATTCAAGAGGCACATTCTCATTTTCTCGAGTTCCCGGAGCGTTCTCATATCTCAAAAATGGCCGAGTCACTGGAAAGATTGTCATTCACTTGATCCCATGAAATGAGAGAGAGAGATTCCATATTGTTTCCAGTGCTATATTGAATAAACTTATTATTCGACAAGAGGGAGGATGTTGTTTATTGTATGTACATTAATAACCGGCAATAAGAATGAGTCAAACTCAAAAGTTAGTAGTGCATGTTGTACTATGTATGATTCTATTTATATTGGGACAATTATGACAAATAGGATATCTCTCCAATTGGAATATTTGGACCCAATTTATTGCCAAGCATGGAACTTAACACACGTGACACATGTCTGAACCTTGTGCGAAAACCATCCTGTTAGCTCAAACAATGGTGTCTAAGTTTATTGATCAAAAGAAAATATTTGGCTCATGTTTCTAGCTTATTGATCTGCGATTCATAATTACAAAGTCAAGTACATGGGAACAAAACTATTTCTAAGGATCACATATAGATGGTAAGTGAATTTGTAGAAAATCAGGTCGCCAAACTAGCAAAGTTACTCGACGACGAATTAATCGCAGATGTGATGGATAAATTAGATTTCACAAAGCACCAAGAACCAGTACATGTAAATAGAAACTACTGATACATTCACATTCTTATTTCTGTTTATGGTATATCGATGCTATCAGCATTGATTTGGCTTACAGAATTTCCCTTCTCTAGCGTGAAGAAATGTTCCTCCAGCAAATACATTGAGCTTCAAATTGTCGACAGCGACCCAAGGATTGTTGGTCTAAGAGTCTAGACACCAACAGTAGTAATCAGACCTCGAGATGTCCAACAGTTCTTCAGGGCTCATCCTCTCGAGCTCGCTTTGCCTCCGCAAGTCGAAATTGTTTGCCAGCGGATTGTCCTCTTTGACGTGAGCTTGACCTCTCATTCTCATGTAAAGCCTCATCGTTGCGACGCAATCGTCATAAGGGTCTTGTATACCGATCTGAATGTCATAACTGTGCCCACCAAAGTTAAATCTGTTGTTATCTTTGTAATATCGCAATACAGAAACTGGACAAGAAAGAAATATGAGTGCTTAGTTACCCAAGGTAGGCTTGTGTTAAGTACTTGAGAGAGTTGCTCAGCTTGCTTGTTTTCATCATTGGAGGATATTTTGCAGTATCTCTGCACTCAGCCACGGAAATATTTGGTTTAATAAATAATTTCATCTCTGAAAATGAAGCATAAAAACTAAACTTTTAAGAGCTTTTTAGGGTTTCGTTTGTTTTGCAAAAAATGAATGATAAGAAAAATATTTGCTTAAAAATGACACTTGCATCGCTTACTAAATGAATGAATGAAAAATGTTTTTAATATGGGTGAAAATGTTTTCATATAAATTATAATCGACAATAAAAATACTTTTTATTAAATAAATATTCAAGTAGTTTAAGAGATTATTTTTATAAATATATTTTTAAATTATGTAATTTTTCACAAAATAAATGAATTTCGGAGAGCATATTTCTCCTCCTTTTTCTTTTTCCCTATCGTACCTGATCATTATTGTTGGATAATCTAGTTGCAGACGGTCAAGATCATGGTCTAAGCCGTGACCCACAAGAATCCTGGCTTTACTGCCTTTGGGACGAATCTTCCACATCGGTTCCCCATTACAGAGGAATTCTTGAATTCTCTTTTGGACTTGCTTCAGTGGCATTGCCTCCTTCAAGTATTCTGGTCTTATTCCGGTCGTTTCATACCTGAAACATAAGGCACTTTTTCAGGGTCCTCTTCGATGCAAAACACATACAAGCATCACCCCGGTTTTGTGTGAACTTAAAACATCCAAACCGCTGGATTAGATGGATCAGACATGGACTATATCATATTAGAGAGTAATGCTCTAGATGAATTAGCGTTTACTTGAGCCAAGTTTCGATTACAACAATCTTAATCTTTTTGGAAATCTGGCTCACGAACCAACCCTTTGATGCAGGAAAGTAGCTTAATTACAAGTATCTCAAGAGCTTGCGCAATCGAAAATGTACCTGTAGTTGGTTACAGGAATGGGAGGCTTAACATAGGTGTGGAAGATGATGTTTTCATATTCATCGATGATACAAACCCTGGCGCACAGGTCTAGGGACCCATCACTGCCACCTCCAACCATCTTGCAAGCCAGTGCGACCACTTGCGGCCCTCTGGTTCGACCATTGTCGATGCTCAGTTTGTCGTATATTCCCAAGTTAGCTAAGCGAGCCAGCAGTCCCTATAACACACAAGACAATCCATAATCACAAGATAACAAATATATATATCTTTCCCCGGACTTGATCTGGATAAGAAAATTTCTTTCTAGATGACGAGGTTTTTTGGTTTAAGGTTATTACAGCATTTACGCCAGGGAATTGGCATCTTCCTTCATGCGCTCGACGAGAATTAGGGTTGTCGAGGATGGTCAGGCAGAATCTGCACCCCAGGATGCTGAATATGCTCTTGCATTCTTGTTTTGGCAGTGGCCCTTAAAATTAAACGAGTACATAATCATCAGGTATATTTATTTGATTCATAATCGGTTAATAAACTAAGATGATATGGTGTTACTATATACTATCTAAGATGATGGAGGCATATGCCAATAAGATGCACCCTGAGAGATTCAAAAGATATTACAAAACATGTAGGAAAAGGCTTGATTCATTTTCGAGGATGTAAATTAAACGATATTATACCAATAAGATGCTCCCTGAGAGACTCAAAAGATCTGCAGTGCTTCTTGCAGATTCCGCACATCGGCTCATGGCCAGAGTGATGCGAAAGTTTCATGTGCTCCACCAGGTGATCTTTCCTATTGAACTGTCTGAAGCATGCTGCGCATTTGTTCCTGCTCAAACCAGAATATAATCAGAGAATTATAAGGACGTGAAAGGACTGCCTTCCGTCTAAGCCTTAATGAATATATATACTGTACACATTGTCTTCATAACTCTAGTGAATTCTTCTACTTTATCTATGTTAAACAATCAATTTCCTAGATATACATTTCATCTTTACAAAGCAGACAAGCTTATAAGGCTTCCATGTGGAGATGGGCATGCATATATGTCCTCATAAATGAGTTGAGCATGCGCACGAGAGAGAGAGAGAGGAGGGGGGAACAGAAACCTTAAGGTTTCGGTGGACTCGCTTCGATAGTCCATGTGGTTGCTCTCGGCTAGTTATATGGCCGTCAGGCAGAGAGAGAGAGAGAGAGTCAGAGAGAGATGCTACTTAATCACAATGGAGAGGACCCCTGGGGAAGCATAAGGGGGAGTGGTAGGGTTTTTATAGTAGAACGTGGAAACGGAAAAAGAGTTGCTTGCAAGTTGGTCTTAAGAGAGAGAGAATTCCTTAAGGCCATCTAGTCTTGTCTGAATCCTCTTGGTGGGTCGGTTGAGGTGGTGATGCAAAAGATTTGGACTGGAAGGTGAATATCGATAGAGTGCTAGTTACTTTCAACGCTTGGACTGTTATCAGAGAATAAGAAAATGAACCCATACTGCTAACTTGGGCATGCAGGAATCACAATGACAACCTGTACTGGTGTCATACATTATATACAAGCATGTAAAAAGTATGGCGGGTGTCGTATTTGGGTGTTGATAATGGTCCAGATGTCGAAATTTCTTATTAATTACGTCTAGTGAGTATATGACAATTTTACTTGGGTATAGAGAAACAGGGGATATCCACAGATGCATTAGTAATCATATAACCTGTTTGAATGCCCGATGAATTTTCCCCCATCAGTTTATAGATATGTTTGGATGAAAGTACTTCTACCATGCCTCGATTTGTTGTCAAATCCTGAAGAGAATTCTATTCTCTGTCAAGGATGCCCATTAAAAATTCTTAGCCAATGGAGAGGAAAAGAAATGCTGCCCAGTCAACAAAAATTTTGACCTTGCCACTTTACCAAAGATAGGACAAACCAGACAGCGTTTTCTTTCCAATAGAAGCAAGAGATATTGGCTTTTTTGAAAATTCAAATAACAAGTTGAGATCAACTTTAAGAGATAAAAGTAGACACAGCATATATTCATCGTACGACATCAACTGACACGATAAAAAGTTCAGTCAATCCATATAGACAATAAAAAATTTGCAAATAAGCCAACATACAGCAGATAAGGTCATCTCTTCTAAGTCCTCGTGGTGTACAGCAGCTAATCAATTTTCTATCGTGTTTTTTGGTAACTTCTAGTTTTAAATTCTTTTCTCACATCTCCAAAATCTCATATAAATTCATACGGTAACAATTTGTTATTGAGTTTACTGTAATAGGACAATTTGCAGTACAAATAATAATCTTTTCAAAGAACTTACCACGACTATACCATTGGTTTTTTCTAGCGTAATTTGATTCTTAAAATGAGATTAAACCATAATCACACTGGATTCATATGGGACGTGGAAAAGGACTTTGACTATTGAAACATGGGAATGTCAGCAAAGACTTCTTTTTGACTGGGGTGGGTCCCGCTGGATTCTCTTCCTTTGAAGATACCCGCAGAGGAAAAGTTATGCGATGGAGCAGGACACGGCCAAAACAAAAACAACAACATAAAAAGATTATATTTCGAGAATCAAATTTTCTTTCTTTCTTTTTTTATCCCCAAGTTATTCTGGTCCACAACCTCAACTCTGCATGGCTCCATAGCCATCACAGCCTCTAAAGGCCTATTTGGTAAAAGTTATTTTTGTTCGCTAGAACAAAAATTTCTGTTTTTTTGTTCTAGGGAACAAAAAAAGAACAGAAACGCATTTGGTTACATTTTTGTTCCAAATCTGTTTTTTTGTTCGAACAGAAACAAAAAGTAAAAAAAACTTATTTTTCTGTTTTTGGAACACTTTTGAGAAACAAAAAGAACAAAAACTCTAAAAAAAAAATTCTTGCCGCAGGCACCTCCTGTGAGCACTCTTAAAATAAAAATATTGTTTTAAATTAAACTTTTTTACAAAAACTAAATTTAAAATTTTTAAAATACTTTAATAAGAAATTGCTTAAAATTTTAATTTAATTGAACTTTTCTTAAATAATGTAAATAAATTTAATTTTGAAATTTTTAGAACTTTTAACATTTTATTTTTTAAAATTTAAAATTAATTTTTTTAATTAAAATTTAAACAATAAATTAAATTACATTTTAATTTTAAATTTACATTCTAAAAATTTTACCTAATCCATTTTTATGGTATCCTTTAAGACGTATTTTTAAATTTTAAATGTTAAAAAATTAAATTTTAGTTTTTAGTTCTTTTAAAAAATTAAATTTTAATTTTTTAAATTTTAAATTTTTTATAGAAAATTAAATTCTAAATTAATTAATTTTAATTTTTCAAATTTTCAAAAAAAATTAAATTTTAAAATATTAATAATTAAAATTTAAACATTATCTCCTTTTTTAAAAAATTTTAAACTTTTTTTTATTAAAATGTAATTTAGTTTATATTTTTCATTTTTTCTGTTGACGGTGGCGCCTCCGTTTCTTAAGAAATATATTTAAATTTAGTGTCTCAATAAAAAATTTAGAAATCATACCAAACACATTTCTATTCTTTTTCTATTCCAAGAACAGAAATTTTGTGTAGTTACCAAACAGTTTATTTACTCAGAAATTATTTTGGGAAGTGTTTCTCAAAAGAAGTATTTCTATAAAAAAAATTGTTCCTTAGAACAGAAACATTACCAAACTTCTTCTTTTCTGGTCATTTTTTTGTTTCAAAATGTCAAACCTCCCCCAAGGTAAAAGGATAACCCTTTACTTTTCTCTGTTTACTTTCTTCCTTTTGCTTTTTGGTGTGAAGGACAACTCCACCAACAGTCGTGGCATTGTAAAAGTTCCCTTTTCTACAACATCAGTGATCACAAACGGTATATCAGTACATGCACATGACCACTAGTGGGTAAAAACCCTTTTGTGATGGGTATTGGATAGATGGACCCAATTCACTCATTCTCTTGAGTATTGTGTATCTGTTTCTATCTACCCTAGTGGGCAACAGTAGGCACCGGTTCAGATAATAACTGGCCTAGCTCCTATCGCGGAGCTTTGCCTTTCGCTGGATGCATGACTTCCAGCTAAGTTTTGCGCCGAGCGATGTGCAAGATCACGACCCTCCGATCCGATGGGACAAAACTTCGTGCATAGTTAGAAAGTTGGAGACTCGTTTTGCCGTGCATTCATAGTCCAAGAATAAATTCGTCGGATTGGTAAATTGAAGCCGTTGGACAAAACCCGAGGAGAGATGGAGAGAGCGTCGCACCTAAAATAATTACGAATCGATGTCCTAATTCATATCACGTCATGAGAAGATTATTTGTCTCTAAGCTATCAAGAGAACGGGCCGATAAACAATCCGAGAGGTTTGTTTGGTGGGCTCGGCCGAGAGACTTGTGCTTCTGCAACGTGGCGTCGTCTCTCATAAATCCACAGCATAAGGGAGAGAGCTTTGGAAGTAGTTGACCACGTCGATCTTATCACAATTGGCGACATCGGGCATATACTTTTAGCCCAAGAATGTGAGGTTGCGGTTCATACCCTCTTAACACTCTTCAAGGAGCTGCGTCTTTCCCATCTCATTCTCCATCTGCTTCATGCAGATGAGAGAGAGAGAGAGAGAGAGAGAGAGAGAGAGAGAGAGATTCTCGTGCACATTGTGCATTGTCTGATTCTTTTCTTCGTACCCTTGAGGGGCCATGGAGATACGATGAGGCCACAAGTTTTGGTCCATCCCAAAAAGTAGACATGTTTGGTAAAACCACATGAGAAGTCAAAGGGCAAAGATAGACCGAACCTTTGAAAGTTCAAAAAAAAAATGATGATAATAGGTGCGTTTGGGAATCTCTTTGAGAATATCCATGCAAAAAATTTATTATATGTTGCTTTTTCCTATGTTTTTTTTTCCTTTCTCCGAATTGACACATTGACATTATTTGAGCATCCACGATGCATGATGAACCAAAGTGAATGTGTTCCGATCAAAATTATGAAGACCTTAATTCATGAACCATGTTCATCAATCACAAACTTTTCGTAATTCTTTCATAAAAGGATTCGCAAATTACTTATAAGCAATGAGCTCAAACCTTATAT
Organism: Melaleuca alternifolia; assembly: GCA_019926035.1. Taxonomy (NCBI): domain Eukaryota; kingdom Viridiplantae; phylum Streptophyta; class Magnoliopsida; order Myrtales; family Myrtaceae; genus Melaleuca; species Melaleuca alternifolia. Next base: position 62,269 of record JAGKPW010002416.1, on the reverse strand, counting down.
AACATATAATTTTACATTTCAAATAAACAAAATATGCTAGCTATAAATTTTATACAATAAATATGCATTTCGATTCTCGCAATATATCTAATCCATATCACTTCCAAAGTACAAGTTTATAAGTTAAAAAACAAAAAAAACAAAAAGATGGTACCATTCGCTTGGAAAAGGTGAAGACCAACCTACAAAGGTTACTCGAGTTGATGCACACATATTCCTATCACTTAATAAAAAAACAACATCGAAAATCAAATAATTCACTATTCCAACGAACAACTCGATCAAACTACACTTAATCATCGATGAAATGACTTCTACAAGCTAACGAAGAGACTCGTTTATAGCGAACATTCATTTTGTCCATTATGCATAACTCCCATGCGAATTTTCAAAAATTCGTTCCAATCAAATTGTACTTTAAAATTAATTTTCATCAGACCCTACACCTCCACAACGCCCTTATCTCTCATTTCCATATAAATCTAAAGTTCAATTTCTCCTCAATCGAACCAGCAGTTCACTTTTCATATAACGCTAACTTTAAAACATAATCTTGAAAATTACTATAATTAGATGAATAATAGGCTTGAATACTTATCAATCATTGCGGTTCAGAATTGATTTGACTTGCCGGGTCGTCTGGGTCAGCTACATGCGAAGATTTTCCCCCCTATCCCCTCTTTTGCTCTGTTCTTTCTTCACGGACGAGCCCCTTTTTCCTCTTCTTGCTTTTGTCCCGGCTTGCTAAGTTCTCTTTCCTTTTTTTCCGTTCCAACGCACAAATATGTTGGAGGAGGAGGAAAATGGGCTGGGCTGGGCCCAGATATTACAAACATGACCTTTATCCACTGCATATGCCAAACTTCCAAGCCATACACAATCGGTCCAATCGCCACAAGAGCCGCTATTGCATTACTACATTTTCTCCCGCAGGCATTGTTGAATCTTTGGAGGCCAATCAATCTTTTCACATGAGTTGCCAAAGCTGCGTGTCATCAACATGGGATTAGGATGGCCCATCTGTAATGCTTCTGTCTTTCCTACTCCGGATAAGCCAATACACAGTCTTTACAGAAAAGCCCCGTTTTTGCATGGTCCCCTATGAGTTTATCATGATCTGCTCTTGGACAAATAGGCATAGCTCTAATACTCAAGGCTTCTTCCTCCTTCTGCATGTGAACCACTTCCGACAATATTAAAGTTACTAACGGCTAATCCGACAATCAAGTTACTGGTCATGCTTTTTTTTTCCCAACGTTATTAAAAGTTCACCAAGAACTTTAGAAATCAACCAAGTACGAAATTTCTTCGTTGATTTTCCGTTCAATGGTTCAATAATAGTCAGTTCTACCACATATATAGGTCCATCAATGAAATTAAAGCTGGTGGATTCCTAGAACTACACACCAACAATAGTTGCCCGAAACACATATTCACACGAAAAGGAGACCCAACGCATGAGCCCCCACAGAGGTTCAATTTGCAGCATTCCAACTTCTCAGTGCACCAGAACTCGACCAGCTATGATTTGCCCATGTACGGACAGAATCATGTGGATATGGACTCCCAAAATGGGGAGTCGAGAGACAGCTAATGGAAACAAGATGAATTGACTCTTCATCACCTGTTAGTGGAGTAGTTGACGTTGATGCTTAACTAAACTATTTTTGTCTCAACATGTATCAACAACCGCATACAAATGTTTTTCTCGCTTCAATAGATCAGAATATTCACGAAAAGAAGAACAGAATTAATTAGTTGCAGTATCGCTTTCTTTGATTGGGCTTCGACGCCAGATCTGCAATTGCTTCGCCTGAATTTTCTTTGGGAAACAGCAATCGAATCCATGTTGAGTAACTTAGTTCACCAAACAAATCATTTTTAGGATAATATGACCTTCCAATAAAGAAACAGTATATGCCAATGACCTTTTAGTAGTTCATCCTTGTTGAAGTATATCCTGTGATTGTACGTGACCCTAGAAACGTCATGAAAGCATATAATTGTTGTCCTGAGGAGTTGTTCCTATATGAGACAAATTCCATGATCGATTCTTCCCCTACTTTGGTAGTAACCAACCAAATGAATGATTTGGTGGAGTGTGGCCTATCTATTATGATAAGTATATTGCCAGAAATAATGTGGTCAAGGCTACGAGTATACCCTCTAAACATATATCCTTCACCAACTTCAACCAACAGTCGTGTTTTGATGACCAGCACTAAGTTATTGTTTACCAGATAAATCTGTGGAAGATCCCTTGACGATGATGTAGTAAAGTTAGACTATATTAACTGCATTTTTCTCATTAACCATGTCTAAGTAATAAGTGCGCCTTTGGTAACCATTCTCGTCCTAGAAATATGTTTTTTAGAATGAATTTTTTTTTAGAAATGGTTCTTGAATGAGTTTTTGGATAAAAGCCCTGGTCCGGATGGATACTTATCTCATTTCTTTAAGATTAGCATATTTTCAGGTATGATCTTATTCGAGCTATCATGAACTTTTTTCAAGGGTCGAAGCTGTCAAAAGCAGCGAACTCTTCTGCTATTTCATGGATGCCTGCAGTTCGAAATGCCCGAGACTATAGGTCCAATTCCTGTTGCAATGTTGTTTATAAGTGCATAGCCAAGAGCCTTCCAAGTAGATCGAAGGTAGTGCGTTTTCTGTATGTATTAATGGTGGACTAGAACTGGTGGTATGAGGTTACAACAAAGAGACCATATCTCCTTATATCTATGGCATGGTCATCGAAGTTCTTCATTGGTTGCATAGTCAAGCTGCTGAGATAACTGTCATTCTTTGTCTCTAGCGCTAAGTTTGAGCTAGCTAAGTTGCCAATGTACGTTCAAGAGAGCATACCGGCAATCGGACATATACCAAAGTCATTTTTCGTATGCATTGCATGTCAACACGGTAAAATTTAAGTCTAATATATGGATTGAATACGTCACTTTCGGCTCTTGGGTGCTTTGTCGACACAGAGAATATAGGATTGGTACTGGCCAGGCCAACCCAGACCAACTTTGATTCTCCAATTCAAGATTTAGAAGATCATATTTCGCCCCAGATAATGCACCACGTGTCAGGATGAGTAGTTCAATACCCCCTTTATGACCCACGCGTTCACGGTCTCCCTTGATTGTTAATTGAATTTGGACTTGTTTAAGGATCCTCTTTTGTCAGCTAATTTAGAGGTTAGAGAAGGTGCACCGTCAGAATATGCTGCGGTTGTTATAGTGCTCCATGACCCACTATGCATAATCAACCAAACCCCTACTTTTTGTCCTCACGAGCATCAACTCCTCATCATTTGATCTTTGCCCTCATCTTGTCCCACGATCATATCCTTAGATTCTCCCCCGGACTCTTCATTATCCCATTCGAGACTAAAAAGACTGTCTTGAATTATGTCTTGTACAGTTATTTTGTAGAGAGCATATAAGGTAGTAATGATTTGGTTAGTAGTGGGGTTTTGCTTTATCCAACGTTAGGTAGGGTTTTAACTGAGCGTGACCTAATTTGGGGTTCCCGGGTGAGAGTTTGACCCTTTTCAGTTTGACTTTTTTTTCCCCATCATTGCCGATGGAACTTATTAGAGTGCTCTATTAAACTGTCCAGAGTTTATTGTTCCACAAATAGTCATATCACCTAAATTATACTTCGAACAGCATATCTCTCCCTTCTCGAGACATAAGTCAACATGGGTGATTCAAATCCCGTAAGAATACCTAACCTAACCTATTCATGAAACTTCGCGTTATTTGCCAATCGCCACACTTGAATATATTACTAATTAAACAAACTAAATGATCCATGTCATCCATTCGACCATTGTGTACTTAGTAATTGGATGATTTAATCACAATTATAATCAGTTTCTGAAGATTGAAATAAAGCTTATTTTGACAGAACTCTGAGTCAAATTAGGTTTCTCAAGCAATAGGGTCGCCAAAGCACTTTCCCCATATGTTAACAATGCACAAACCCAAAACACAAAAGTTGATAATCATACCGCTCCTTTGAGAATGATTGTGGACCTTTAGTGTAACCTATCCTTCATCTTTTACTCCCTTTTGTTAAAGGCAATTCACAGGTTTGGGCCCACAAGACTTTTGAGAGAAGTGAATCTGCCTTATAAATGACAAATTATTAATAGGTGATGTGACGAATTATAAGTGGTCTTTCAAATATATATATATATATATATATAAAATATGTGTGTATCGGAATCACCTATTTTGCAATCTGCCATATCATTTTATACTCTTAATTTGCAGGTGAGACTTATTATTGCTCTGAAGGAATAAGACATTGCCAAATATTTGACTCCGATACTATTAGCTTGTAAATGTATCTTTACCGCTACATTTGTCAACAAGTTACGTCTATGTTGTAAGCGACAATGCATTACGTATCTTCCTTGCTGCCTGATCTTATAGTACTGTACTGTACTATTCTAATCTATACAGTAATGCACTGTACTAAGCTGTACATTACGACAGTTCAAAATGTATGATACTTATGATGAGTTCCATAGGGGAAGAAAAAAACGGATGTTGCTTTGATCTTATGCCTGGTCTGAGCAATTTACCAAGGCAAGCAATGTCCTTTCGGCCATCTGAACCGATCACCTCTTTTTTCCTAACTTTTAAAGAAAAGGTCAACTGTCAATTCTTTGAGGAGCCGTTAATTGCGCCAGCTTTGTCTCAATTCATAGCAAAGACAGAATTACTTGTTACCAGCTCGACAGAGAGAGAGAGAGAGAGAGAGAGAGAGACAGGGGTAGGAGAGGAGTCGCCTTCCTTATGGCTTCAACCTCAGACATTCCAACGCGCTACGACCCCACACCTACACATTGAATTGCCTGTATTGATATATTCCCCCGTTATTCTGTTTCCCTTTTTCCCAATCTGCCCTTACCGTTATGAGAAAGCCAGAGGGGCTTCCCTCCCTCCATTCTTCTCACTGTTCCGTCTGTGAACTGAAGAGGCTATATATATATATATATATATATATATATATATAGCGAGCAAACAGACACCTATATCGAAGTCCTCACCCGTGTCTCTGCCTCCATCTTCTTGCCTGCTACTGAAGATTCCTGAACTGGGTCTCTCTTTGCTAGTCGTACCGCTTTAAGGTTGGTCTCCCCTGCTCCTGCATTCTCTGTTCATGTTCGTAGATTGTTTTCTAGTCGAACAATTTGTCAATCGGCTCAAAGTTGCATCCACGAAGTCATGTCGCTTCTGTTATGTTGTCTTGTTGTTCTTTTCGGCTTGATTGTGGAGTTGGACGTCATGCTTGTGATGCTTCGGAACTGTGAGTTCTACTGATTCGAAATTTCGTGAGAAGCACTGGAATAACATTGTCTCTCCACTTGTCTTCACATAAAATTGAATAGCATGATGGATGGAAGACACCGTTATAAGGAGGCTCACTTTTTCGTGCCCTCTTCTACTTAAGAGGATATTATTATTGCCTATACTCTCTCCCTGTGGATCATGAATCGCCATCGAGTTTTTAGTCCCAGCATTTAGATTGCTTGCATTAGGTGAATGATCACGTATTCACGTTGCTTTAGATATATCGAGTCGTAAGAAAATGGATGTGACATTTTTCAGTGAAATGCCTGGACTAGTCATGTATGAACCAAAGGGAGATTACAGAATCGATGATTCTGTGGGAAATCAGTCATTCTTCAAGGATAACGCCACCCAACAATTCTCTCCGAGAAGTCCACTGAGTCCGCACACCCCTAGTCCTAATAGTGATTCAGATGATCTGGCCCTGGATGGGGTGGTGGACACCTCGATCGAGCAACTTTATTACAATGTATGTGAGATGCAGAGCTCCGATCGGTCCCCCTCGGGGCCCAGCTGTCTGTCGTATGGAGAGGAGTCTCGGATTGATTCAGAGCTCTGCCATCTTGTTGGTGACTTCGGAGCACTAGAAATTATGAAAGAGGTCGTGATTGAGAAGAAAGAAGAGGGTGACCGAAGTGATTCTAGTGGCAGTGACTCCCCTCCAATTAATGGGAGTGAGTTAACCAAAAACCCGAAAGCAAACCCCAAGCAGAAATCACTGAAATGTGCCGTGAAGAAAAATGCTTCCCTGGGGAAACCTCCAAGTGGAAAAAGTACTAGAAAACCAAATTCCACTTCCTCCGCGAAGAACCAACGAAAACTTGGTATAATTGCAGCAAGATCCCCACGAGGAGTCGGTGATTCTACTGATACAGGACTGAATAACTCTGAACTTGGACCTTTCTTGCTGAAACAAGCAAAAGACATGATGTGTGCAGGAGAAAATCCACAGAAAGCCCTGGAAGTGGCTCTTCGAGCAATGAAGTTGTATGAGAAATGTTCAAATGGGAAGCCTAATCTAGATTTTGTCATGTGCTTGCATGTTTTAGCGGGAATATACTGCAACTTAGGTCAGTTTAGTGAAGCAATTCCCATTCTTGAACGCTCGATTGAAATACCAGTATTGGAGGAAGGTGAAATACATGCCCTTGCAAAATTCGCTGGGTGTATGCAGTTGGGCGACACTTATGCAATGCTGGGACAGATCGAGAACTCCATCTTGTGTTACACTGCAGGTTTGGAGATACAGAAGCAAGTTTTAGGCGAAACGGACCCACGAGTGGGCGAGACATGTAGGTACCTGGCTGAGGCTCATGTTCAGGCACTGCAGTTTGATGAGGCTGAGAAACTTTGCCAAATGGCTCTCGACCTTCACAAGGAAAATGGGTCACCTGCTGCTTCTCTTGAGGAAGCAGCCGACCGGAATCTCATGGGACTAATTTGTGATTCAAAAGGAGATTATGAATCTGCCCTTGAGCACTATGTCCTAGCAAGCATGGCCATGGCTTCCAAGAGCCAGGAAATAGATGTGGCTCTGATAGATTGTGGCATAGGAGATGCATATTTATCTTTGGCTCGGTATGATGAAGCTATATTTGCATATCAGAAGGCACTTACAGTGTTCAAGTCAACCAAAGGGGAGAATCATCCATCAGTGGCTTCAGTTTTTGTGCGATTAGCTGATTTGTACAACAAGATAGGGAAATTTAGGGAGTCCAAATCTTATTGCGAGAATGCACTGAAAATTTACGGGAAACCCAATCCTGGGATACCTGTGGAGGAGATAGCTAATGGGTTGATTGATGTGTCTGCCATCTATCAATCCATGAATGAGTTGGAGCGGGCACTGAAGTTACTTAAGAAGGCTTTGAGAATATATGGGAATGCCCCAGGAAAGCAGAGCATAGTTGCAGGAATAGAGTCCCAGATGGGAGTCATGTACTACATGATGGGTAACTATGCCGATTCCTACGGCACTCTGAAGACAGCCGTTTCGAAGTTCCGTGCCAGTGGTGAGAAAAAATCTGCTCTATTTGGAATTTCTGTGAACCAACTTGGCCTTGCCTGCGTCCAGCGTTATGCCATAAATGAGGCTGCGGAATTGTTTGAAGAAGCAAGGAATATTATGGAGAAGGAATATGGGCCTTATCACCCCGATACCTTGGGTGTCTACAGCAATTTAGCCGGCACATATGACGCGATGGGCAGGTACAGATAATTTAGGTTTCCTACTGTTAATAATTAGCAGAGTAAGATCACTTTTCCATATTTGGCATCATTATAATTGTCTATTATGGTTGGTCTATGTTATTTTGAGTTCTTACTTCTTCAGTTGGTAATTTTTGTCCTCATCAGTGGAAGCTGGAATTTCAATATTTTGGCAGGACAGGTTTAATAGGATTTCACCGCCAGAGCTGATTGTAACACCAAGTTTCGAAACAATTTTCAAATATGAATGGAAGTAACTAAATATTATATAAAATGTAGCTTAATAATTCTTTAACATAGAGCAGGGAGCGTTTAATTTGTGCTCAATTGCATTTAGGTCCTGTTGTTTTGATGAAGTTGGCCCAAGATGTGATCATATTTTCAAGAGCATCCAACTATGTTTTCAACCTAAACTTTACACAAGTTCTTTGCTCTCTTTAATGCCATTTCACTCACTTTCATTTCAATGCATATAAGATCGGACGACGCAATCCAGATTTTGGAGTATGTTGTCGGAATGAGGGAGGAGAAACTCGGAACAGCAAACCCTGATGTGGAAGATGAAAGGCGGAGGCTATCTGAGCTTCTGAAAGAAGCAGGCAAAGTCAGGAACAGGAAATCCAGGCGACTAGAAACCTTACTTGACACCAATACCGACACTGTAAAAGATGACATGATCAGAGTACTTTGACAATTGAATGTACGTATATAACCATGGTGTAATGTATAGTTTATGGAGGAAAATGGACTGTTCTTTGTTAGGTCCCTGCTGGCAAAATTGGATGAATAATGCCACGGCAGCAAACCAGTCCGGTTTTACTTGTGGATATTGGATTCTAGTGTGCTTCAAACATTTCAGTCATGTACTTGGTGTTTGGAGAGCTGAGTAAAGTTCTTGTCATTGACTCATTCCTACTTGCATATGTGAAGTGTGGACTGAAAAGGGGTAATGCATCATTTTCTCTTCTTGGTACACCAAATCTGCAGCAACTTTGATAAGTTTCTACTCTAAGAAAACAACTGTCAAGTGGCTGTACACTATATTAGTTATTCCTGGCCAATGTTCCTAGATATTACAATTTTCATTCATAGCAAGATGCAGTTAGAGAAGTAAAGAGGTTTCTGTAATATTACAATTTTCTGTAATATTCTTCCGTGTAATTATTTTATGCCACCCTGCAAGCTGAGCATAGTAAATCTCAGTAACCAGTGGATTATGTTTAACCACCATTCTGCAAGAGGGAAATTAACTGAGCTTTCCGATCTTAAAGCTGACGAACATCATATTAGAACAGTCCGTTTTATGCAGCTTTAAGTGTGATAATATACTGAGATACATGTGTACTGGCAGACGACGTGTAATGGAGTTCCACTCAAAGACTTGAATCAGCAATGCTGATATGCAGTAATTGAAATGACTAGTACTACAATCCAAAGCTTGAAGGGAAATTCTAGTATTCCGCTACCCAAAAAATTAAATATTGTTCTGTGTGGGTACAATTTAAAGAGCATTTTATTTGCAAAACCCGTTGAGACAATAAGAGTAAGTACCGGAAGAAACATAGTGCCCCGCCTCTTCCGAGAGAGGTTTCCAAAGAGTTCCTACTAGAATTATGAAGAGATCAGGTAACATGGAAAGCTCAGTCGGCTTAAGAAAGACGGGTTTGTATTCAGTGACATGCTCAAGACGTCAACCAATTTTTCTGCACAGCTGTGCGGTGGCATCAAGAATTAAGATAACACTACTCCATTGTTTATTTTCTTTTTTTGCATGTAGTTACTATAATATAATATGTCTTTGCACATTCAATCCCCGTCAGAGTGCTCTCAAACTTATTTGGAAAATCCGCTATGTGAACGGAAGAGGAGAACCCATGTTGCAGGCCCCCGACTATAAGAACCTTGTAAATAAGATGTTGTCGGAATTGGTCGCTAAGACTCCATATGCCTACCTGTTAATGTCCTATTACAGCAAATATGGCAGTTATTTAGGCTGTTAATGCACCATCCATGTCGCCCATCTCTCTGGCCTCACTAAAACATTAGACTACAACAACTCAAAGGCCATCAGTGGCTTTTGAACCGTTCCATATTTAATTTCTCTTGGTGGCATACAAACATGAGATTTTAGAGAAAATAAATTCAAATAATTATGCTGTTACCTTACCGGAATACTTATCTAAACATAGTCTTCACATATAAGCATCTCTGAGGAATAACTGCATTCCAACTCTAGCATGTCATATCCAAAAGTAAGATACTGCTGGGATGTATCATGTATGATAACTCCCTAGAAATTAACCTAGTTCTCGACCCACTTGCGGTACTTGATTCTTCGAAGCATCACAAGACTTCCTAATTGAAACAGCAGGGTAAGAAAAAGAGCCACTGATGATTCGACTTGCAACCCATTTGTTGGCTGCCTCTGAGTAGTGTATGCCATCCCAACTTATGTGTTTCGATGGATCCTCACATGGATTGCCATATACTGTTCCATTTACTATAGCTTTCTTGCCACAATCAATATGGTAGCCATAGTAACTGCCACAGCAAAAACTAGATGGATCAACAAAACCTGCACCACAGTGCTGCAATCATTAAACTAATGCCAGGACAGACTCACCAACCATCATATAATAGGCAAGAGAAAAAGGAAATGCAGCTACCTTGATCCTTTGCTTCACTAATCAAAGAATATTTGGCCGAATACACATCAACATATGTGAAAACAGCTGCTGAAAGCTGTGCCCTTAGCTGTAGAATCCTGTGCTTAAGCTGCTTGTTGAAGTCTTGAGCCACCTCATTTTGAGGCCTTACACATCCACTTTGATCCAGATTACCGGGTTTAGACTGGTCATATATGATAGAGTATGGCAAGCACCCGATGGGCCCGGTGTTATGTACCCAGAACACTCTGGCTCCTTCCTCATAGAGTTGCTGAGACAAAGGGATCAATGAGTGTCAGAATTTTAAGAAGTTGTGGTAATTATTGAGCGAGTCTATTGCTTACACGCACTGCCTGAGAGAACTGGCTCAAAATATTGGGAATGGATGCTACGACTCGCTCCTCCGTTGTGTGTTGAAAGCCGTATGCAAGATCATTCTGTCCTATGTCAAAAGTGTAAAGAGCCTTGGAGAAGTCCTGAGGCCTGGGCAATCTGTAACTAAATGTAGAGGTCTTTTCTGCTGTCCAAATTTGCCAATTTAAGGGCATCAGCAACAATATTACAGAACTAAACAACATAGATGAGGTCTCACGTCAGCAGAACTATATGCGGAGAGGTACACGAAGGAAACTCACCAGAATTGTTGAGCCGATTATAAAGGTCAGTGACACGAGATTTGAACCTCACGAACTGCGATATTTGAATGCCAAGATGGAAGGGGCTGTAGCCACCAGGCCGAATGGACGAGCCACCAGTCGCAAAGTTCGCACCTTGTCTAAAATTTGTTTCAACCGAGTCTAGATATGCACTCAAATAAGGCAATGTAAGATCTTCAGCTGCACGAAACAGTATTACCGGACATGAAGTTCAACTAATAGAAGGTAAAAGAGCTTTTTGATAGGAGCAGTTCCGAATTTCAACTACTGGCTCAAAAGGTCAAATTGCAGCTTTCAATACACCTTGATAGCATATTAAAGAAGTGGTTGCTGACTTTAAGGCAGGGCCGATTTGGCTGAGACTTATCACGTTAGTATTTCAACAACCGGCACCAGAAACCATCAAGAGTTGCAGTTGAGAGCAGTTCAAAAGACCATAGAGTATGCAAGAAAGACGATGCATAAGCCAAGCTTTTCGCACGATGGAGGTGAACATCCATTTCAAAGATATAAATGGCGAGAACGTCTGTACCACGAAATCTCTACAGGATGCTATGCTGCAAACTACATGCTGAGAGTAAATTACACGCGGAAGCCACGGCCGATGCAAACTGAATGTGTTCATTCCAAATTGGTACTTTGCTGGGCTCACTCAATGACATGGCTGACAGAATTCTATACCTTACTCGGCTTTTTGGCTAAAAGATCAAATGACTGGCAAAACTTTATCAATCACTGGACTGCCAAGGGTCTGGCCTGGTACGTCGAACCATAGAACGCTAATTGCACCAAGAAACAGAGGATGAACAACACTAGACGGTCTACATTCACCTTCTTTGCCAGGAAATTACTGACTGGGCCAACTCACCGATGAAATCGATGATGAGACGGCCATTGCAGAACCTGCCGGAAGGATGCCCAAAGAAGGTCTCACCATTGGGCGGGGTGACCTCGGACAGCGCAGCAGATATCGCTCCAGTGTCTGAATTCGAGTCGCCAAAGTTGAAAATCGCCGAGAACTCGCATCCCGCCGGGCCGCCACCGCTGAGAGCTCCGAGCAGCTGGATCAGCACTAAGCAGAGGAAAGATGGTCCGACTGAAGAATACATATAGGACGGCGGGTCACGAGGTAGTTAACCAAGGCACTTGCTTTGATAGAGAGAGACTGGGAGTGTCCTGACATGGAGGAAATGATTGAAGATATACATATATATATGTATGGACAGTAATGAAGATGAGGATGATAATGGTTTGACACTTCGACAGTGTTCCGTACCAGACGCAGTGAGTAAGCGAGCGAGCGAGGACGAGGGTGGAGTCCCACGTTGAGTGATGAAATCTTGTCTTCCCGCAAGCAGCTGACGAGGCTGCCGCTTGCAGTCCTGTGGAGCCAAAACACTGTGAATGAGTACATAAAAACAACGGATGCCCTCAAAAACGCAGAGGCATATCTGCACCAAATCATTTGTCGTATCATAAGAAACGTCAAACTTCTATCCAATATCGAGCCTTTAAATTACCGACATAAAATCATACGGGACAAGCGACTCGTGTGATGTGGATTCGAAACGCGGAAATCCAGCATAAATGGTGCTTCCACCAACGAAGTTGTCTTGGAAATTTAAGCTCGTCCGACGGTCCCCGCTCTGCAAGGAAGAGAAGATCTCCAAAAGAAACGTGAGATTTCGGCCATCTCGGGCCGAGCATTCAGGTGTCGGCAACAGATCCCTCTGCAAGCTCTCTAATGGAATGTGTCGAGTCCATAGGATACTCATTCTTGAGCGAACAGTCTATGAAGCCTTGCAGATTCTTCCTTACCTTATGTCCATCAAGCATATTCAATCTTCTCCTAATTCACAATCTCAGTTCATTTTTTCGAGATTTGGCTTCCTTAAAACAATGTGGAGTCTTTAAGCTGTCATTTAAGTTGAATTTCCATGTCCGACAAGTCGCTTAACAAGTGTGTTCAGATGTCAGCAATTTAACGGGGATATTAAATGGAAGCTTATGTGGTCAGCTTCGCGTCTGTTTGAGAAAGTTTCAGTTTTAACAGAGGTCAAAATCATCCTTGTCAGTGATGTTATGGCAATGATGTCCTGGTAGAAGCAATTCTCACGAGAAATAATCAACCTACAAACTCTAAGGGATTAAGAGGCCACCCACAGGATGATCCATTCCGAACTCCTCAGCATGACAAAGCGAGTATTGGAATGAAGGGTGATTCAGATACGTCAACAGTACAAATCTCTTATGATTCAGATACGTCAACAGTACAAATCTCTTATGTTTTCTCTCAAACATATAAACAAACGAGTGTCCTCTAGAAATATCTGTATCCTCTGTTGATGAAAGAATACTGCAAACCATATGTTTAGCATGAACCGTTTTGGGGAAGCGAATGGCAATGAGCCTCAGGAAATATATCAGCAAACTGTTTCTATTTTTGCAAGGAATGGAATTGAGAGAGTATGTAAAAGGAAGCTTCGATAGCAAGGTGAAAAATTTAGTGTTGGTGGTGCACCGGGGGGTTTATATAGACAAAAAGACGACATGAACCTTAACTGCTGACTGGAATAGAGGTATCGGCATGCAGGGCAGACCCAGAGAGACAAGGGCTCATGAGAGATCACAGGAGAATGTCTATATGCCAAACAATCATTGAGAAAATGAGAGTAAGTGCCGGAAAAAACATAGTGCCCCCGCCTCGTCCGAGAGAGGTTTCCAAAGAGGTCCTAGGAGAATGATGAAGACATCAGCTAAAAAGAAAGCCTTGGTTTCAGAAACTTTCAGAAAGAAGTGTTTGTGTTCAGTAACATGCTGGAGAAGTCAACCTATTTTTTTCCACTCGTCCTGGGGTAGCATCAAGTATTAAGATAACATTATTCAATGTTGATTTTCTTTTTCCATGTAAGTACTGGATAGTATGTCCTACCACATTCCATCCCCGTCAGAGTGCTTTGGAGCTTAGTTGGAAATGTGTCGTGAAGGAAAGAGGGGAACCGATGTCACAGGCCACCGGCTATGCTTAGAACTTGTGAATAAGATGTCATCGGAATTGGTCATTCAGTCTCCATATGCCAACCACTTAACGCCTTGTCACAGAAAATATGGCAGTGATAGACCATCCCTATACAATCCACACCATCTATCTCTCTGGTCTCACCTTCCGTAATGCTAGAGAAACCGGTACAATCCATGTCGTACATCTCTCTGGCCTTCTCAAACATTTGACTGCAACAAATCAAAGGCAGTGCGGTGGCTTTTGAACCGTTTCATAATCCATTTCTCTTGGTGGCATACATTCATGAGAATTCAAAGAAATAAACCCAATGATGACGTTGTGATAAATCCAATGATCACTCTGTGACCGTACGGGATGCATGTCTAAACGTGGTTAAATTTCACATATAAGCATCTCTGAAGAATAACTGCATGCAACTCTAGCATGTCATATTAAAAAGTAAAATACTGCGGGGATGTATCATGTATGGTAACTCTTAAGAAACTAATGCTGGTTCTCAACCCACTTGGTGGCATGGATTCTTTGAAGCATGACAAGACTTCCTAATTGAAACTGGAGGATAAGAGTAAGAGCCACCGAGGATTTGGCTTGCAACCCATTTGTTGGCTGCCTCTGTGCAGTGAAAGCCATCCCGATTTATCTGCTTGGATGGATCCTCACAAGGATTGCCATACACAGTCCCATTTACCATGGCTTTCTTGCCACAATCAATATGGTAGCCATACTAACTGCCATAGCAAAAAGTAGACGGATCAAGGAAACCTGCACCACAGTGGCACATACATTGGATTCGGATCAAGGTTTGCATTCCACTAAACTAATGCCGAGACAGATTCAAAAACTATCCAAACTTTGCTCCTATTCAGTAGGCAAGAGAAAAAAAAAGCGGAATCACCTTGATCCTTTGCTTCACTAATCAGAGAATATTTTGCTGAATACACATCAACATAGGTGAACGCAGCCCCCAAAAGTTGTGCTCTTAGCTGTAGAATCCTGTTCTTGAGCTGCTTGTTGAAGTCTTGAGCCACCTCGTTTTGAGGCCTTACGCATCCATTCTGATTCAGACTACCGGGTTTAGACTGGTAGATATGACAGTGTATGGCACACAGCCGATGGGGCCAGTATTATGTACCTAGAACACTCTGGCCCCTTTCTCATACAGTTGCTGAGACATGAAGCTGAGTGAGTAGTTTGAAAACTTACAGTAATTATTAGCGAGTCTGCTGCTTACATGCACTGCCTGAGAAAACTGGCTCAAAATATCGGGGATGGAGGCCATGACTTCCTCCATCGTCTTATTTTGAAAAACGTACACAAGATCATTCTGTCCTATGTCAAAAGTGTAAAGAGCCTTTGAGAAGTCTCGAGGCCTAGGCAAGCTGTAACGAAATGCTGAGGTCTTTTGCTCCATTGTTGTATCTTGGAAAACATACGCCTGATCATTCTTTCCCATGTCACAAGTGTAAGGAGCTGAGGTCTTTTCTGCTATCCAAATTTGCCAATCCGAAGTCATTATCAATAATATTACATAACCAAATGACATGTAGTCTCACATAAGCAAAACTATTTGCAGAGAGGTCTACAAAGGAATCTCACTGGAGAGATTTATGAAGAATATTGTGATCGAACGATCAAAAATGAGTGGCAAAACAAGATAGAAGGGCCATTTGTATCTATATGCATTAGGACCCGATTCACAGATTTCTCTGTTCGAGAAAAAAAAAAGGGATCGAACCATTTCTTCTGACTCATGAATTTACAGTCACATTTAATAGTTAATGGTTCCAATTTGTCCAAAATTTTGGCTTTTGTGACTGAAAAAACACATTTGGTTTTTCCATTTTTCAATATCAATATAAAAAAGAGAGGGAAAATTTTTAGATATTTAGATTTTGTGATAAGGTTGAGCCGATTATAAAGGTCAGTGACAGAGGATTTGAACCTCGTGAATTGTGATATCTGAATGTCAAGATTAAACGGACTGTAGGCACCAGGCTGAATGGATGATCCACCAGTCGCAAAGTTGGCACCGTGTCTAAAATTTGTTTCAATGGAGTCAAGATATGCACCCAAATATGGCAATTTAAGATCTTCAGCTGCAGAAAATAGTATCAGTGGAAATACTGTTCGAATGTAGAAGGTAAGAAAGCTTTTAGATAGGAGTAATCCAAATTATCAACTAAAAGCTCAAAAGGTCAAATTGCAGCTTTCACTTACACCACTTTATAGCATACTCAAGAAGTGGTAGCTGAATGTAAGACGGGGCTGATTTGGCAGAGGCTTATCACGTTGGTATCTCAACAACAGGCACCAGAAACCATCAACAGTTGCACTTGGAAGCAATTCAAAAGTGCATAGAGTACGCACGAAATACAATATATAGCTAAAGCTTTTCACACAATAGAGGTGATCATTCATTTCAAATGGATCTATGCTGCCAAAATCTCTCTAGGATGCTACTTTTTCTGCTGTGCGGGGCACGTTGAGATTAAATTACACACAGAAGCCATGGCCAACACAAACTGAATGTGATCGTTCGATGTTACTACCCTGCTGCGCTCCCTCAATTATATGACTGACAGAATTTTATACCTTACTAACCTTTTGGCTAAAAGATCAGATGACTGACAATATGTTATCAACCATTGGACTGCAAGGAGCTTGGTCTGGTAATAAAATAAGAGATAAGGACGCAAAGACTCCTAAACGTTGTACCATAGAACTTGAATTGCACCAAAAAACAGAGGATGAGCAACAGCGGCTGGTCTACGTTCACCATTTTTGCTAGGAAATCACTAGTGAGCTAACTCACCGATAAAGTCAATGATGAGACGGTCATCACAGAACCTCCCCGCAGGATGTCCGAAGAAGGTCTCACCATAGGGGGCAGTGATCTCAGACAGCGCGGCAGATGTCGCTCCGGTGTTCAAGTTCGAGTCACCAAAGTTGAAAATCGCCAGGAACTCGCATCCCATAGGATCACCGGCGGCAGCAACAGCTCCAAGCAGCCGCATCAGCACCAAGCAGAGGGAAGGTAGTCTGACTGAAGAATACATATCGGATGGCGAATCACAGAGCTCAAAGGTAAAGGAAGAGAAGCTTAATAAAAGCATTTGCCTTTAATAGAGACTCAAGAGTGTAATGGAGAGAAATGAAGATGACGATCATAATGTTTGAAATTTCGACAGTGACCGTTAGCAGACGCAGTGAGGGAGTGAGCAGGGGAGGGAGGATGGCAATGCAGTCGTACAGAGCCGAAACTTAAAAAAAAAAAAGTAAATAAAAACAAAAACAGCAATGGAAGTTGGGGAAATTTCAAATTCAAAAACGTAAAGAGGTCATCGATCACAACAGGTTCGAGTCGGCGAGGATCAATGTGGATCGCACGAAAGTGTCGAAATCAGAATCCGTTTACCAGAGAGAGCACGCAATGGTGATATGGAGTTTCTCTGTCTAATGCATCGCATGGAACACGATAATGCATTAAAATGCAATGATAAGTCAACTATCGGTAGGTAAGGAAGGAATTGAATTTACCTATTTTTCATGTCAACAGAACTTCCGTCCTTCTCATGAACTAAAACAGTTTGGAGTTTTAGTGAACTAACCACCCTCAGACTTAATTTAGCTAATTCAAGAATCTAATTAAGATACTTACACTTTGATCTGCGCCTTTGTGCAAAATCCCTCGGCCCGACAAAGTTCGGGCAACATCGGAGAATAATACGTTATCTCAACTCAAAGGTAAGGGATCGACTCTGAAGTCAGGCTGGTGACATAAATGGTTCGAAGCAGGAAAAAGGAGAGCGCACAACGTCAGTCGCGTCAAAACAAGAAGCACATGTGGAAAATTATCAGTTCAAAGAAAGAAAAACCGGTCCGCAAAACTTTCAGGAAAGCATACACATACATCTTCATAAATGTAGAACAGAGGATTATTCATCATGAGGCATTTCTTTGAGGTCAATCCAATACTCCATTTTCAGTTGCAATCAAATCAATACTTATCGAGAGTGAAAAAACAACCAGAAAGATTACCTTGCTGTGATTCATTTCTTCTATGAGACTTTTAAATACAAATTCTAGCTTGAATAAATAGCAGCCCCTAACCAATGAATCTAGGGACTAAAAATGAAAAATGAAAAAAAAAAAAAAGAATAGCATCAAGGAGAATTAAATCTGCACCAGTTATAAAACTGGCTGCTTGTGCAGTTGCCGCGAACTCCATGTAGTATTGAGGGTCGAACACGGGAGAATTATTGTTGGGAGCCTCATACTTTCCTCCACATGAGGGAAATCGATTGTGTAATGTAGGCCACGACTCTCATGCCTGGCCAGGGCACTGCTCACCACCAGCTTCGCGCAACAAAAGAGATTCCTCATTTCACAGGCCTCGAGTGCGACCATAGTTGGTTCCCATCCTCGCTGAAACAAGGATTTCTCCCACTGATTCTCCAACTCATGGATCTTTTCCTCTGCGCTCTCTAATCTCGTGGTGGACCTAACGATACCTACATACTCCCACATGATAGATTGCAGGTCCTTCCTCACTTGCTTTGTAACGTTCAAAACGTCATCCATGATGCTGCTCCGGAGGAAAGAGGGCATGACAGGCCGTGCCCACCGACTCGATGGGCCAACATAAAAGTCGGACTGGCTCATGTGATCTATTGAGGGCTGCACAGCTCTTCGAGCAAACACTAGTGCCTCGAGCAAAGAATTGCTTGCCAATCTGTTCGCTCCATGCAGTCCAGTGCAAGCAACCTCACCGGCCACATAAAGGCCGCTCACATTGGTCTCCCCTTGAAGTCCAGCACGGACCCCACCGCACATGTAGTGAGCAGCGGGAACCACGGGAATTGGCTGGATGGTTATGTCTAGACCGTACTTGAGGCACTCAGCGGCTATATTAGGAAAATGTGCTAGAATTTGCTCTCTGGGTTTGTGACTTATGTCGAGAAGCACATACTTCTCGTTCCGTTGTTTGAGCTGATCATCAATACTTCTCGCAACCACGTCCCTTGGGGCAAGCTCTTCTCTCTCGTCATATAAAGGCATGAACCTTTCCTTGGCCAGATTGTAAAGGATTCCGCCATCACCTCTGACAGCTTCGGTGATGAGAAAAGCATTTTCCCGGCTCTTCTCTGGTTTAATGGGCAACCCTTCGTCTGCTAAGGCAGTAGGATGGAACTGCACAAACCTGCAAAAGTACATAAATACTTCCCTAAGCACAAGTACAGCATCGGTTCCAAAGCCAATGGAAAGCCAGAAAAGAGACTTTTATCTTGTGACCATGGTACTTGAGTTGAAATATATATGAAAATGTCAAAATCACAGTCGAAAATGTGGAGTGCATAACAACAAATTTGTGGCTAGACTTTCCTGACATTAAGAACACACCATACAAAATTCATAATTTACAAAGTCAGAGCCACCAAATACTATACACACAGTAGCAGGTCACAATGGAAGTCAAAAAGCCAAATGCCCCTAGTATTTTTTCTATCAGAATCCCAGCAAGTTACACTTTTGGTTCCAAATATATGTTCTAGGAATTATACTGTTGGTAAGCAATGCCTGAGGATTTTGGTTCTCGATCTTCAATCGTGTGGAAATTGTTATATTTATGATCAGTATGATATTCATAAAAATCCACAGCTGAAATATAAATGACAACACATTAAGGCACTCTATATGTATATCAATAGCAGCAGTTAGCAAGTATACACTCACTCCATATTCGAAATCACAGCCTCAGCCCGATGAGCCATGGCTATCCCATCTCCAGTGGCCACCTGAAAGTAAAAGATAATTAATTGACTTAATCTCGCTCATCCCAAATCTACGTATAAAGGATAGTTTCGTATTCAGTTGATACATAATTTCGTTCTCCAGTAATTCAATTATGAGCTACAAACTGTACTTGGTATGATATCTAAAAGAGAGGATGCATACTCACAGCACTTTAGGTGAATTTACTACCACTGAAATGATAGAAAATCTAGGCAAATCAATCAAACAGAGGAAGAGGTGAATCCTATTTCTACTACTCTTCAACTATTATGTTCTACAAAGCAACGTTTCCTCACACTATCTCTACATATACTATCAGGCGGCAGAACAAAGCTTACAAGCAGATTAGTGCACACTCTTAGTTTGCTCCTATACTTGCATTCACAACCCTTAAATTCTAGCATGACAAGCTATAGCCAGGATGCAAGAGAATCAAAGATTTCCTAATAATTATCAGAAAGGCTTATTGGATATGTCTTCATGAGTCAACTTGAGATACATTTGCAAGAAGTAGCATCCCGGACCACCAAAAACCCAAGTACAAAGTTTTATATGATTCTGCGTCCAAATTTTAGAATTTGATGCAAGCATGATAGCAGGCACCAAATCCACATCTTGCTGAGATCAAGAACACTTAAAAGAGAGAAGAAGAGGCACAAGAATCAGGGACACATGAAAATTATAACTATTATACACGTTCTAAGCTTATTATGGTAATGTAGATAAGGTGAAGCTTGGCAGAAAACATATACCGGAGGATTTGTAGTTGTTGGATATATATGTCCAGCCCCGCCTGATGCAAGCAAAGTCACCTTCGAAATGAACCGCACTACCTGAAAGATTAAAAAAGAAATTGTTCATGTTATAATGGGAAACCTTCCAGTGATTCTACATGGATAGTGAATTTACTTTATCACAACCTCCAGAGTTTCAGTATTTAAAGTGTCAACGCCATGACAAACTGTCTCAAAACCATCCTGCAATGGCAAAACTTTTATGCATTAGTGGTAGTATTCATGAAAGTGAGACTCCAAAATTCCTCGTGGTATCAACATTTAATGCCTGCCTGTGTTTTTACAAATCAGTTACTCAAAGTGAAGGATGTGCCGAAAAGCACAATCATACGGTCCATGGCAGAAACCATTCAGGAGAAGGAAAAGAGTGAAGCAAACCTGAGAGGTGAGTAAATCAATCGCAAAATGATGTTGAAACATAGAAATGTTGGGATCATTTACAACTGCTTCAAGCAAAGCCCGCTCAATCTCTCTCCCAGTCATATCAGCAGCATGAACAATTCTGTGATGCGAGTGTCCCCCCTCTCTTGCTAGATGCAGGTTCCCATCCTCCCCATGATCAAATGATGCTCCCATGGAAATCAATTCTCGAATTCTGTCAGGTCCTTCTGTACAAACAACCTGGGAGGAGAAAGAAACAATGTTAACATTCCTCAGTCATTTGCCTGTCAGTGCCTAGTCATTCCCAGGCTATGGATCTGTCAATTATCCTGAATTCAACAGAGATGATCGTCGAGAGTGTACAAAACCCAATATTTGCCTCAGCTAATCAGCATAAGTGTCTCAATGGCCATATGACCAACCAGTGCTGCAATGTCTAAGAGAGAAGAGGTTGTGGTACTTAATTGCATTTTATAAGCTTGTATAGTAAGAGCAGCTTCAAAACCCGTTGGTATCTTACCATTTACTCTCTAGATTTAAATGTACCTGAACAGACCACGTAGAGAAATTCACAGGAAGACCATTGAAACTTGTCTATATAAACTCTCAAATCTAAGAAATCAGAATTCATAGTGAAACAAGAGGATGATCAGTCGTCCATCTTGGCACTTACCCTAACAGTCTCCTCATCACATAGATAAGCACCTGCAACAATTGTGTCTCGCATGTGGCTCTCTACAGAATCTGAAGGACAGAGCACAGCACTAACGCCGCCCTGAGCATAATTTGTGTTGCTCTCATGAGGCTCAGCCTTAGTAATTACAGCAACAGATCCATGTTTTGCCACTTCAAGAGCATAGCGAAGGCCAGCCACCCCACTTCCAATGACCACAAAATCAAAAAATTTTGTAGAACCATCTTCTAAGCACGAATTAACAGAACTTGGTTTCCAGCTTTCATAGAATGGGAAACGAGAAAACTTATATCTCTGGGTCTTTAAGGATCTTGATACCCCATGTGACCTGCAAATTGAAGAAGACATACCATTGGGTTGAGAAAATTCCCACAATATAATGATGAGAAGCAACATGCCAAGAAAATCCAATCATTAAAATCTCTCTATTCAAGTTTCTTCTATGCCACTCATTGATGCAGCACCAAAGAGGTGAACCAACCAGACACCACTCTATAGTTTATATTTACATAGGCATTGCCACTGTCCAAACCAGTTTGAGTATTCTTCTAGTCCATTGGATTATTTTCCAAATCAAAAGTGAAAGAACAGTTAAAATGTACTGCGAAATTAGAACATGCGCATATCTAGTTCTTGCCAGTTACCACGAAAGATCTTTCGGCATGCATCTTTTAAATGCTGCAACTGAGACCCAAGAATTTCGACGAAAGTGTTGCCCCTTATAGATTGTCACGCTATAGTGCAAAGTGCCACTTCCAGCCGGAAGAACAGTCGTCATTGCAGTTCTGCTATATAAGAAAGAATAGAATCTGAGGAAACATAAAATATATATATATATGGAAAAAAGCCCCCAAATCATAAACACAACAGGGTATCATGTTCTTTTCACTCAGACATCCATGGTCAGCTTTGAGGACCCGCCACAGACAGAAATAGTATATTGAAGAAGGGTACTTTTACGTTTATAGAATTTGCATATATGAAATCATCCCCCACCCCAGCTCTGCAAACAAAAACGAGAATAATGACACCAAGGGAAATTTTGAGACAATATTCCTTTACACCATGTTGTTTCTCCTGGAGGAATAGATCGTTCTTCTTCAATTGACTCGTCTCCTCACAATACATATGAAACTCCCCAGAGCGAGCATATATAAACTAAATTTACAATTTCGTAATCAAACATGACCCATTTTCACATCAAAGAGAATATATATGAAGAGAGAAAGACCCAATGAGCAACGGGAAAAGCATAGACCTCAAAAACAAAAACAAGAAGAAGAAGAAGAAGAAGAAGAGGAAAAAAGATAAGCGGGCTCCCAGCACGAAAGCTCGTATAAAGCAGAAAGATCCGTAAATCCATCAACCAAGCAACCACTAACCGGGGACAAAATTCAAACCCAGAACGAACATTCCCAGATTCCAAAATCGCGAGAAGAAGATGACGAAGGAACTACTTACCAAAGGGTTTCTTCTTCTTCTTCTTCTTCTTCTTCTTCTTCTTCTTCTCCTCCTTGTCTTAGCTTTTGACGTAAAGAAAAACTCTGGGCAAGAACCAGACCAAGACCAACGACTATCGAAGTCCCACGAGAGAAGTGTGACGAGGGAGAAAACCGAGGATATTTCGATGCGCTCGAAGAAATTAAGGAAAGATTGTGAGAGTACTCAGAGGAAGAGAAACGAAGGGGGAAGAGAGGTGGGAATCCTACAATACCGAGACGCCACACCCTTCCTTTTTAGAACAGAACCGGAGCGCCCTCCACCATTCTTAAAGT
Organism: Melaleuca alternifolia; assembly: GCA_019926035.1. Lineage (NCBI taxonomy): Eukaryota > Viridiplantae > Streptophyta > Magnoliopsida > Myrtales > Myrtaceae > Melaleuca > Melaleuca alternifolia. The sequence continues at coordinate 38,914 of JAGKPW010002416.1, read as the reverse complement.
TCGCGCCATGTGCGCCGCCATTTTTTTTATTCTTTTCTTGTCCTTTTTTCAGTTTTAACTGTTCCAAATTGTTCGTCTCCTCTCCTAAAGAAAAGAAGTTAGAATGGAAGGTTGCACGTAAACTCGACAGTAATTGTACAGGCTCCTAAAGAAAAGAAGTTAGAGTGGAAGGTTGCACGTAAACTCGACAGTAATTGTACAGGCTCTTAACATGTTATTCATCATACTAAAGTTAAAGAAGAACGACTCAAGTTCGATTGAGATAATTTTCTTACAAAAATTACTTAATATCTTATTCGTTCTTAAAAAGATTATTCAAAAAAATTTAAAGACTTTCAATTATTTTCACACAACTTATTGACTAATTGGGTACTACCCGTTTAAGAAATATGACGATTTGTCATCTCTCTTTGACAAGAGTAAGCACCAATCACAATCCAACCTTGGAAATTGGCCTTGGAATGTGTATGCTTTATTAAAACTACATCAAGGATAGAAGAAATGTAAAATTTATACTCATATTTAAAGATAAACACTAAAATCAAGTAAGTAAGAAATCCACTTGTACTTAGCAAAAAGATAAGTCTAAAAATATCAAATACCAACATAAGAAATTTGTCTATTTACAAAATGAGTTAGTATACTCCAATTCGATTACTGGATGGGAATCGATCCCATCCAATTTGATTTTCAATTTCACATTACGAAATAGATCACTCCTACTAAGTAACCGTGATGATAAAGAGCTAGTTGATCGCTTAATAGGATTGAAGGCCGAAGCTCTAAATTTTCAAGGCCACAAGCTCTGTTTCAAAAAGTGCTTGGAGGGTGTCCCTACAATGGTCAAAGGGGTGAGCGGATCTCGGGCGGTGAACCAGGTTCATTCCCTCCGCCTTTTGCTCATTAGCCACAGGACCATGATCTTCCCCAAGAGATTCTCACCACCCAACTTGGAAAGAAAAAAAAGAAAGAAAAAAGGAGCGTCGAGAATCGAAGGAATCGATGGGTTAGGTGGGTCACGAACTTTCCAGGAAACGAGAGCGATCCTTCCTTTTCCCCATTTCCGAAACGTCGTCCATTCAAATCGAGTCGTGGCCAATGGGGGCCGACGACACCGTTATGTGTCGTAAAAAAAAAAATGAATGGACAACGGACAGGAACCGGAACGGGGCGGTGGTCCTGACATCATGTTGCTTCGCAGAGAAAGCAGAGGCGAAGGAAAAGTTCAATTTGGTTTAGTCGCTTGCCATTACGAAGACGGGCCCGACCAGAAATTAGGAAGGCCAGCCAATCAGAACCTTCTGTTGGAAAGCCAACGCTGACGGCTGGAAACCCTCTTCCTCTTTGTTCTCTATCCAAATCTAAAACCAACCATGGTGGAAGAGATTAATCTAGAGGTAGACAAGAGAATACACCTTGCCATTCAGTCCCGGCAACCACAGATTCGACTTCCCTCGTCGCCACGTCGGGAACGATTTCGTGTTCAGATTACGATTCTGAAATTGACCCGCATCTTATCTGAGTCATGAAATTGACGTGAGTGATTTTTTTTTCTTTTTATTTATCCAAAACACAAGTCGAGTTGGCTCTTCACGGACTTAGAAGTAACTAAAGCTGTGATTGAAGGACTCTCTTCATCCGAGGTTGGTGGGATATGGGAAAACGATATGGAGAGTTCACTTTGCCTCGCGACTGTCCTTGTGATTGTGGGATCATTTCCGACGAAATGGCGGTACTGAAGCAGGGGGAGCGATCCAATCACGGAAAATAAAACAAAAAAAAATCAAAACAAACTCGAAAATCACACCTTTTTCTCGAAAATTACAAGAAGAGCAGAAGAGACAACCCAATTTCATTCTTCGGATACAAGCCAATTTGTCGCTGCAAAAAGGGAATCCAAAAGAGAAGTGGGGGCTATTGTATCTATTACAATGTCAATGAAACTAAACTGTCTTATGCTTTTGGAGCGAAGGAACGAGCGGCGGAGTTTCCGGTGTTGACATCTCTTCACGCCACTACAACTTCCGCGCTAAACAATGTCATGCACATGTATTGTCTCATGCCCATTCACATGCTCAACTAGAAAAGGACAAATGAACGGCGTGACGACCCAACTAGACAAATGTAGGGGAGCGATCGCGAGGGCCAAAGGGGCCGGGACAATTTGAAAAGGTTCAAAGACCCGTGGCGGTGGCTTTCTCCCATCGTCCGAAGGGTGGAGGAATAGATTCGTGCGGACCATAGGCTTGCTGCAAGGCCAAGTCGAGTTTGACAATGGAAGAATTCAGAGTCCAGTAAGCAAATAGGCCCATCTTCTTCCAAGAATGAAATAGATCAAATATTTTATTATATGTGTGCATCTTCAACGAGATGCATTTGAAATGTATTTGATTAAGACCATGTGCGATATCTTGACTTCAATATGATAATGTAAAACCAATTTCTTATACTTGACCGTAATAAAAACTAGACATGAAAGAAATTGCCATTGCCAGGTGCCCCATTTGCGTCCGCCGTCGTCGAGCACCACTGCTTGACTTAGCAACCCAAAGCTACGGTCGCTCTCCAACACCATTGCCACCGCCGAACCAACAATAGCACAGCATTGGCTACTAATTCTGCTGCCGCCTCCGCCGCCGCCATCATTAGAACACTGCCGCAGCCTCTGTCCTCACCGCCATCCACAGATTGCTTGATGGCAACAATGGCATCGGGTGTTAAGGGTGACGACGACGACGATGACAACGGCACTAATTACGGTGAGCGACATAGATGGCATTGAGCAATAAGCGATCAGCGAAACATGGCAACGCATAAGCGTTGTTGGCTGAAGCATTAAGAGATTCTCAATTAAGAGAACTGAAGATGACATGTTCTGTAACCGTGTGCAAACTAACATAGTTCTTTCGAGAGGAGGCCACGTCACCCGTGAAGAAGTCTTGAGGGGGAGTGCCACGTCACTGGCATCTGTTGCCGCCGTTGTAGTGGCCTTCGAAACCGTCTCTCTCTGAAGAGCAGAGAGATGCGCGGGCATCTGACTCTCTCTCTCTCTCTCTCCCTCGCCCTCCCCTCCAACAAAATTTCTCCTCCACTCCTATGTCTCCCTCTTCTTCTTCTTCTTCGCATTTCCTCTGCTCACCATTTCCCAGCTAAAAGAAGAACCTCCCGCCGACCGGCCGTCGCAAGCTCGGGTAGCGTGGAAGAGGCGAGATGGGAAATTGGCTGTTCAAGGAACCGCCGCCGCCGCCGCCGGTGGTACTCGTGCCGCCTCTCTTCGACTTCCCTCCCCTCGCCGCCCGCACCAGGTCTCTGCGCGACCGTTTCCTTCGCTCGCACCTCGTTGTGAAAGTCTGTCTCCCCGCAGCAAGTTCCTGATCTCTTTCTTTTTCTCGGTGGCACATTAGCGAGTTTCGTGGAACTTGCTCCATCATGGCGATTACATTTAGTTGCTCTACAGAGCCATCGGCAGAAATCGGAAGCCGGTGCTCGTTTTTCTCTTTGATCGGTGGGATGTCTATGTTTGCGTTAGTTTAGCTAAAATGTTTGTGGTTATCGAGGATCGTCAAAGAATTCACTAGTGAGCTCTGGTTGCAACTGTTGATTGGTGTGTTCTGTCCAATCAAACTTAATTTCACCGCAATTACAGGGTATAGCCAAGGCCGTGCTCTATTCCCTGTGTATGTTTTAGAATTTATTGCTAATAGCTTATGAAGGCCTGCGTTTCAGCTGCTCTGGTCCTCAGCAATTTTGTTTGTCCTCTTATTACAGGATAGAAGCGCAAGATCCATAGACTTGGTTACGATTTCAAATTAAATGTTGTCGTACCAGATTGTTTTGTACTCGGCCTACTTATACGCAGTGGATTTTTCCAGCTTTTGTGATATTCACTTCTCGTTCTATAAATTTCTGTCTGCCAGTGTAACTTGTTCAACTTCAATCTGGAGACATGTTCAACGATTTGTGAAAATGAAGAATATTTTGGGTGTTGCAGAATGTTGGAGTCCTCGTACAATATGTTATTCGGGAAGCTTGCTCTCAAATGTTTATTTGAGGACTATTTTGAGGATGCAAGACATTTCAGCACAAGAGTTATGTTAAAGCCAATTGATGATCCTCATGTGGATTTGGTGGCAACTGTATCCTTTGTTATTTTCGCTGTTGGCTGGATATTACACATGTAATGTGCAAGATTTTATGGACATTCTTGCTGCTACACTTTCTTTATCCTTGACTTTTATAGGTTTCTGGTCCATTAAATCATAATCCAGAAGAGCAAATAGTAGGAAACGCACTATTTCGATGGCAGAGGTGATTAGTTTTCTTCTGTTCTATGCTTCATTATGGTGGGATGTGTTCTAAAGTTACTCATGGTAATCTATCTTCTTTTTATGGTCTCTGTAAGAGCAGCGATGTGGATGATCCTCATACCTTCATGGATCTTTTCGTATCAACCTCTGATCCGTAAGAAAACTTACTTGAAGATAATATTTACTATCACTAGTTCTTTGGGTTTACATTCCATGACTACAGTATGAGGCTTAGTTTTGCTGTGCTTGCTGCCCCAAAGGATCTTGCAGGTGAGATCATGTGCTTACTATCCTAGATTTGGGTTTGGAGCTTTTGGCATTTTCCCTTTGTTGTCAGCAAAGAGGTAAAGTTCTACACAAACCATCTCAGTTACTTGTTGAGGCCTCAGCATGTTGAATCATTTTAATTTATTTCGCTTAAACCGTATTGATTCATCTTTATTGACACTAATTTCTACTCCAGCAGAGCATCGTCAGAAGATTATGGTGTCATGGGCTTGAGATACGGCTCAGGAAATTTGTCCATGGGTGCCACCCTGATGCCATTTTCTGGTAAGTCCTCATTTTGCACTAATCTAAATTTTTCCGAGCATATGCCACAGTTGACATATATAGCTTTATTTTCTGCAGTTTTCATTTTTCCGTTATTACATCTTTTTAGTAGTCACTGGTTAACTACTTCTTTCTTATGTTGTGGCAAGCAGTGGACAACATTTGACTCTGTCATTGTTAAGTTACCAAACATTTTTCTCCTATACTTGGTAGTATCTTCCCAACAGGGAAGGAGAGGAATTGAAGTCCGGGGAAAGTTCATCATCTAGAAAACTGATAAATGGACAATCTTGATGAGATAATAGGGTAGTACTTTGAAAGAATAACCTATTAATCTTCTTTGTCATCGGTGCTAACTAACTCCCCTCTTTTTCATGAGAGAGGAAATTCTAGGATTTGTAGTTGTTAATTGTGCGATCTTGCCTTGTTTGCATTTAGAAGGGTCATTGTCACTTGTCTAATTACTTCTGTGCAGCTTACTGACGTCAAATTAGGGTCGTTACATTTTCGTATCTGATACAGTGAAGGATGAATTGCCGAGGACCGCATGGCTGGTGAGCAAAATGGGAAGACTAACTGCTGGACTTCAGTACGAGCCACTATGTAAGGCTTCTTCATGTAGTAAAGCTAGTTTAAGTCAAAGTATTACATGAAGAACGTTTGACCTATGAAGAACATATTATAAATCAGGCAGATACATACATGTTACTGCACGTATCCTTGTGAAAACATGGGCATGATCTATACTGTGGTAAAGTGTGTTCATGCAGTTAAAACTGGTCGTCTAAATGCATTAGATCCATTGTCCGACAGTCCTGTATCTTATTCTTCTGGAGCACTAAATAGAACTTCTTTTCCGGAAATATTATCTAGTGGGTGTGAAGGCGATAGAGCACGTATGTCGAGTAATTGCAGCTGAGTATCTGGTAGATATGCATGAGTGTAGTTTGGTCCATCAGACATATGGCAGATTTGGATGTGCATAATATCTATGCAATGTGGATGAGACTAGAAGAAATGTCTCTGAAAATTTAAGATGCTAGGATGTCTTTTTGGCTCTTTATTTTTCATAATCTCTACTTCTACCAGATGGGAAAGAAGCCAATGCAAAATATAAGAACTTGCAGAACTGGAGTTGTGCAATTGGCTATGGAGGAGGATCTGGCAGTCCCTTGAGCCCTTCCTTCAATTTTAATCTTGAACTTGCAAAGAGTTCCCAGGTATCTCTGTGCCTTAGTATGTCTAGCCCTATGGAATCCTTAAGAACTCCGATATGTTAATCTTCACCTTTCTAACAGTTCAATAGGTTAGAATGTGGAAATAAATTCTTGAGGTTGTTTGCAAGCTCTCAGCAAAAAAATAACGCAATCTTGTTCAAACTAAGAGCAGTTCTTTATTCAGAGTTCAGATGCAAGGTTGCTCTTCACAATGTTCGGTGTGAACTTTTTTTCTCTATACAATGCTTGAGATAGATTGGTTAATTGTAGTTTGCTAATATCGTCTCACTTTTCTTGGACTGCACAATGCTCGAGATAGATTCGTTAATTGTAGTTTGCTAAGATCGTGTCACTTTTCATGGACTGCAGTTCATTGCCTCATTTTACCAACATGTGGTGGTCCAGAGAAGGGTATGCTACTTTATCTTTGCCAGACTTTTGAGTCATGTTGTTTTCATCCATATGTGTAGGCGATCTCATGTTCATCATTTAGTTTTAGCTATTTATGTCATTTTTATTGTGCTTGTTTCATTCATAATGTGGACATCACTATCAGATGCTAATGGTAACATACTTTGGCTGCCTTGGGTTACGTATTTTGCAATGATGAGGTTTTACTGTTTCAAGATATAAAGATGCTAAGGATAGAGATTGCCTTTTGATGTTGAATTCTATAATTGATTGAAGATCCCCATGCTGTATCTGACTGGCATTGAGGAGTATGACCATGTTAAAGAAAGGAGAAGGAGAAGGAGGAGGAGGAGTGAAGAAACTTAATGGATTTGGCAGCTATAGACATGTGGTGAATTTTGTTGAACAGTTGAGCATCGTGTTGCTTTAGTTCCTTCTTGGCAGATACGACTGACTAGCTTGCTTTTCAGTGGAAATTGTTAAGCTAGTGTTAAAACCTCATGTCATTGTTGTTTTTAGTAAAACTGCACATGATGAGGTACTTTAGTTATATGAAACATTTTATCTGTTTATTAAAGCATATAATCTGAGTCTGATGTCAGCTGTAATTTGGGTAGGGAGATCCTCTTTGTGGTTGAATTCGTCACTTACGACACCTATTATCACAAGCATTGTTTATAAAGCTCTGAAGTGCTTTATCCCGACAGGTGAAGAACCCCCTTGAGGAAAATGAAGTCGTTGGAATCACAAATTATATTGACTTTGGTTTTGAATTGCAAACGAGGTATTCTAAATCTAGAGTTAGTTATTTTGTTGCAGCAGAGTATCTTAATAGATTTACTTCGTACTGTAGGGTCGACGAAGCCCAAACATTGAAAAACAATTCAGAATCGACATTTCAAGTTGCTGCGTCATGGCAGGCCAACAAGAACTTCTTGTTGAAGGTAGGAGATCGTCAGAAAATTCTGCACTAGTTGACATGTATCAGAGATTATCTCCTTAACATCTTTCTTCCAGGGTAAGATCGGTCCTCTAAGTTCATCAATAGCGTTAGCATTCAAGTCATGGTGGAAACCTTCCTTCACTTTCAGCATTTCAGGTATCTTTTGGTTACGGAGTTTTGTGCATTTGGTTCAAACCAGCTTATTTCTTAGTACGGTTTGGAACTACAAACTACTATGTAGTTACAAATGTGCAAAAATCTTCAAGAGATAGGGAGAGAGAGAGAGATTGAAAAGCTACATTCTCACTTATAGCTTAATAAAAGAATACATAAGATGCCTCTTAATATAGAGCACGAGAGATGCCCGAAACCTATTAACTTTAATCAGGGCTTACCTACTAATCACTGATTAAGGTTATTAAATATACTTAAGCAGGATGGAATACAAATTGTGAATTCTTTGTTCACCAGATTTGTTCTTTTGGTTACCTCCTCTATTGCCAGTCTTGTAGACCTTGATTTGGTATGGGTCTCAAGCAATAAGGTGCCAGTGTTTGATAGAAGCAAAAATATGCCATCCAAGAACGTCTTTAAAGTCAAGAGTCCTTGAAAATAGATATGTTGGAAATAGGATTTTCAACATGATAATGGAATGTTGCCTTCCAAAAGATATTGCAGAAATTGTTGAAATTGGATGGCTACTTGAAACTTGTATTCAATTGGACATGAAACGACCTCTGCTTCTCAATTATTGCTATATTTGTCACTATAGTGTTGTGACTTAATCTTCTCATCGTCCTGCAGCTATTCGAGATCGTTTGACTGGAGCGAACTCCTGTGGGTTTGGCATCCGTGTGGAGCATCTAAGAGAAGCCAGGTTTGGGTTATCATCTTGGACATTTTTGTCGTGTTTGTGCGATGCATGAGGATTCTTAGGATGCCCTGCAGCTTCCCCCGAAGTTCTTCTCATAGATTGTGTGTTCTTAGCATCGTACATATCGGAATTGAAGAGGATAACGACCCCTCTCAATGTTTTCGATCTGCAGCTACCAGAGAGCTGATCCAAATTTCGTGATGCTGACGCCGAACAAGGAGCACCTAGCAGAGGGCATGGCGTGGAAGACTGGGAAAAGACCGATGCTGCAGTCTGATGTCAATGCCGGAAATTTGGAGGGCCTACCAAAGGAATTGAGACCCTTTGAGAAGATCTTATAGTTATATGCTTTTCGTTTCTCTTCCCGATCGAGGGATTCTCTCGATGCTGCAGCGGCAAAATGTTCCAGACGTTTCATGACACTCGATGAACCAATCTTTTCATCTGATGCTGTTCTTTTCGCACGCATTTGATCAGATGTATCTTTCGTAGTGGGATGAGCAAAAGAAGGGGGAAATAAACAAGAAAAGTGGATCGTGTGCAAGTTACGAAATTCAATGGCCCCATTCTTGTGGCTGAGACGTGATTTTGAGGGCGGGGGGGCGCTCTGTATGCACACCGGCGACGCGCTGCGACACCGTTTGGATGATAATTGTAGTAAGCCAAATAGCAGAACTCTCTAGGACTGTCTGAACGAGTTCCCACAGTAGCCGGTGTGCTCTCCCGACAATCAACGCACCCGTGGAACTTGACATTAGTCACATTAGACAACAAAATAGCGGGGGAGGAAAACATAAATAAATAAATAAATACGATATTTTTTTTTATTTTTTTTGGTTGATTAGCCAGAGAGAAATGACGAAATTCTCATTGGTCGATTATTGGCGAATAAAGCAAGTTTTGGGTCTTCTTTTTTTCTTTTGTTTCGGCTCTTTTTGAATATCGTGGGGATATTCTGGACGTTGCTCCATCACAGATTGAAAAAAAAGGACTTGCACCCGAGAATTAAATCCTCCGCCGGCGGGTGTTCCGAAGAAGTTGTAAACCGAGAAATGGCAGCGGCAGCTGCTTCCCATTCGCTGCTCTGCACCTCCCTTTCCAACTCCTCCTCCTCCGTAGCTCGATCCTCCTCTCGCTCCCACCTCCCCAAGCCCTCCAAATCCACCCCGTCCTTCCACAGGACCCCCGCCGCCGCCGCCGTCGTCGTCGTCTCCTTCCTCCGCCCCGGTCGTCGATCGCGGCGCTCCGATTCCAGCGGGAATCCCCTCCCCCTCCCCCTCCCGACCGGGGATCACTGCCCCGCACTCACTTCGGCCCTCGACTCCTTCCTCCTCGTCTGCACCTCGGTCGCCCTCTCCGTCTCCCTCTTCGTCGCCGACGTCGACCCTGCCTCCGCCTTCGTCGTCACCCCCCCAAGGAAGCTCCAGACCGACGAGCTCGCCACCGTCCGTCTCTTCCAGGAGAACACCCCCTCCGTCGTTTACATCACCAATCTCGCCGTCAAGTGAGGCCCTTACCCTCTCTCTCTCTCTCTCTCTCTCTCCTCTCTCATCTCTCTCTCTCTCTCTCTCTCTCTCTCTCGTTTGGGTTTTCTGTCTTAAGAGTACCTGGACACTGCTAGTTGCCACCGTTCGTGCTTGCTGTTTTCTCATTTTTTGAGTGCTACCTTTTGGTGGGAATTTTTGTGGATTAGGCAGGACGCCTTCACCTTGGACGTGTTGGAAGTGCCGCAAGGGTCGGGGTCTGGATTCGTGTGGGACAAGGAGGGTCACGTGGTCACCAATTATCACGTGATCCGCGGCGCTTCCGATCTCAAGTTAGTCACCTCCTTCTCTGTTTTCGCTTCCTGATCTTCGAATGTTGTCGTTAGTTTCAGCGACTCCTACATGGCTATTAGTGTCGCAATGCAAATAAGGGAGTATTGTTTGCCTCTCATCTATGTCAAGTTAACTGGATGTAAGGCGCTTACTGGAGACAATTAATCAATTGCGCCAGTTGAGAAAATCATCGAGCTGCTGTTCATGTTGTTCCGTTTATTTGACGAGTCCGCTCTCTTGAAACCTGCTTTCATGCACACTCGTTGTGAATTGCAATTTTTGAGGTCCAGATTCCCAGGTCTGTTCCCTGGTGGCATGTTCTGGATTTGGTTGAAAGGCGGGTGTGGATACATTATCATTTCATTGCTATGCCATGATTTCCTTCGCCTATAGAATAGAACCCTTGTCATGCTTCATCTGGAATATGTCTGTCAACCGGAACTCTGGAGGCCAGCTTGCTGGATCCATTTCCTCAAGCTAATAAATCAATCTGAAAGCTTCCGTTGTCTTCTTCGGTGTAATTTGGATATAGTTGCCCACAGGGTCACACTTGCAGACCAGTCCACGTACGATGCAAACGTTGTTGGATTTGACCAAGACAAGGATGTCGCAGTGTTGCGTGTTGATGCACCAAAGGACAAGCTTAGACCAATCCCAATTGGTATCTCCGCAGACTTGCTTGTTGGTCAGAAAGTCTATGCAATTGGCAACCCTGTAAGCATGGATATTCGCTTTACCATTCAAACAATGCTTTCACTGTTCCTGTTGAATTCTTTGTGCTCTAGGTTTTACCTATAAAGTCTTGTGAAGTATGATTTCCATTTTCCTTTCCTGGTGGAAAAATGTGCATTTTCAATAAACCCCCGAATTTGGAGTATCCTTTTCACACAATTCATAGGGTTCAACAAGCAATCAATATTTCACGATCAAGGGTGTAGTAGTATTTGTAGTAGCGTTGTTTCTTTCAACTAGCATTTTGGCAAATTTCAGATGTTTAATTTGGACATGAAACCTTCATATTACCTCAATTTGACGACTTCTATAATTTATGTGAAGTATATGGTACAGTTACTTTTGAATGTGTCAAGGTAGGCACATTTTTTGCTCTTGCCATTGCTGAGTGAGTGGTGTAGTTTAGCTATTGCTTGGCATGAACGTGGTGGGCAGGAGTGGCAAAGTTTAGGTCTTGGCTATACAGGAATTCTATTTGGCTAGAATCCAAACTTTTGTTTTTTGGAAATAATCTTTTGATATGATGTTCATTTTCTTGCAGTTTGGACTTGACCATACTCTCACCACTGGTGTTATAAGGTATGATACTGTGAGAAAGGAGCTGTGCAATGTTAAAGAACAGCATCTTGAGTTTGTTCATGCTGCCTTTTATTCCCTTTTCTATTTTTGGAGATGTCTTACATTTACATACACAAAGTTTTCGCAGTTAGGAAACTCTGTGTGCTTTATCTGATTTAGTGGTACTGAAACGAAAAGGCAGAGTGGTAATCAGTTTTGAGGGCACATTATTGGAGGGGTAATTAGACTAAAAAATCAATTGATCTTTAGGGGTTAAAATAATCACAGAGCTTTTAATCATTGAGATCTCCCTATAGCTTTACTGGATTATCGGCAGTTTTGATATTCCATATTTTTGCCTATTTAGTTCGGTCCAGTTTCAAATATTAATCCTAAAGTTCTTACAAGTTGAAAGGCAAATGATTTCTTAAAATGGAGGACATGCTCGTGGAATCAGCTGTTTCCAGTTTATCTGCCCATGGACTAAGTCTGGAACTAAAGAAGAAACCCGGCAGACAATGTGAAAGACAATGCATGATTCTGATTTTTCTTTTCCTGCCAAGCATGCTTGATTCACTTGCAAGTTACTAGTAGAGAATTTGTAAATTTAAAGTGAATATCCCTCGCATTTTATCCCCTTCCTCTTGCAGTGGCCTTCGCAGAGAAATCAGTTCTGCTGCCACTGGGCGCCCAATACAAGATGTCATACAGACGGATGCTGCAATTAATCCCGGTAACAGTGGGGGGCCACTACTAGACAGTTCAGGAAGTCTGATTGGAATTAACACAGCAATATACTCTCCATCTGGTGCTTCCTCAGGTGTTGGATTTTCAATTCCTGTTGACACTGTGAGTATTTCTTGAATTTTTTTTCTACATCCTGAAAGGCTTTTGCAGTATGCTTTCTGTAGTTGAAGTCCAAAGTTGGCATAGTTTAATTCTCATTTTTTTATGATTAAGTCATCGATACAAATTTATTGCTTCAGGTAAGTGGAATTGTCGATCAGCTTGTGAAGTATGGCAAAGTCACTAGACCAATTCTGGGTATTAAGTTTGCACCTGATCAATCTGTGGAGCAGTTAGGAGTGAGTGGAGTGCTTGTGCTAGATGCCCCTGCTAATGGACCAGCTGGGAAAGCGGTATGCTTGATCTTCTTCTGGCTCATATTTCATACCATGTCTCTTCACAAGTTTAGTTCTGTTTAGACAGGATCTACTTCACTGCAGATAATGCTTAATTGGTTTTAATCTGGCAGGGCCTACTACCAACCAAACGTGATTCCTATGGTAGGCTTATTTTGGGCGACATCATAACATCTGTCAATGGAAGAAAAGTCACTAATGGCAGTGATTTGTACAGAATTCTTGATCAGTGCAATGTGGGTGATACGGTATGTGCGATATGAGCTGCTCGATTTTGTTATTGGTGGTGCATGCTAAATGAATGATAGCTATCTTACATGATGGGTCAGAAGTCAGAGCTGTGGCTGTATGAATTAAAACCGCATCAAACTTGTAGTAGGCTGTCATATATCTCTAACCTTGCATCTTCTTATGCAGGTGACCGTGGAAGTTTTGCGTGGTGATCACAAAGAGAAGATACCTGTTGTCCTTGAACCAAAACCAGATGAGTCATGATAAGCCAAATGGTTTGAGGTTGCAGTTTTGTGACGTACATATACCATTAATTTCGTGCATCTGCACTTTTCTCTGGTTAAGTCTTGTTGTACATATTCCTTGTTGGTGCTGAATGCCCTCCTAAATTGTAAAATCTAATTTAATGCCAAAATGCAATTGTGACATTTTATACTGCCGCTGCTAAGTTTTTTCCTCTTACATCACAATACCTGTATTGGATAAGACGTGCAGCCCACTCGACAATTACCATTACCAGTGTAATGGGAAATGCTAATCTGGAACAAATGCAGAAGTCGACGACACACTAATCCAGCTGGGTCAGAGATTGATGTGCAAAGGGACAAGAACTTTGTTTTGATCCGAGATCTTGTTTTTGCAAGCGGATGATTGCTGTTCTTCCATTGGTAATGCCTAATGGACACAAAGGGCACAAATGGGTGCTTGTTATTTACATTGCAATGAACAGTAGCTTGCCAAGTGAGGAGCCTAAATAATGACTGCCTGGACAAGAAAACATATTTATGTAGATACAGATCCGGTAAAACTTAGGTGCGATTTTCGTGCAGGCGGTCAGTGATCCTTGTCGAAAACTTCATCCGGCTCTTCCTCCTTTTTCTTTTCATCCACCTTTAGAGCAGCAAATAAAAATTTGATCACCACCGGAAAAGCTGGCATCGAGAAGTTAAGTAAGCAGAGGCGATTCCTGACAATCGCAATGCACGATCGAGCGCAGACGCTGTGTTATCATTTGGTGGCTCCACCTGAGCATCGGCGAATCAAGAAGGTGAAGTTGGAATCTATGTGAGGCCAAGTACATCACGGTAACCGAAGCAGTGGTTACATCGCCGGTACACAGTTTGCTCAAAGAGGTATTCAACTGAATCCCCATCGCGGATTTTTCGAGCGCCTACTGTCATTTTCCCATCGATTCAGGTGTGCATCTTTTGATTCCTGGAAGTGGATGTTTAAAAGAAAGATACAGATGCATCTTCCAACTATACGTAGTTTCTCAATGCACCGAGTTAAGCAATTTCATACGGCTTTTGTATCGTTATATCGCCTGAAATTTATGGAACCTATCAGCCCGATAGTCTCATTGGAATCTTCCAATTGCAGTCTGATAACAGTCTTACGACTGTTTTTTTCTGATTACTCTGGATCTCGGGAGCTTGAGAACCAAATTGGAGATGAGCATATCCGTAATCCCTTACCGCCAATGGCGACTTGTCACCCCGGTGAGGTTGAGAGGTCAGCATGTCTTTTTCCTACCGAATCAGTGTAGTTTTACGAATGGAAATGACCTCCTAGGAAGATGATCCGGAACCTTGTTGAGCCCCACGCGAAGGACCAAGAGACTGATAACCAAAATGCGGTGCTGAGTCGTGCACAATAAATACCGACGATGATGGAAACAGATAACGTTTTCTCCTCCGCTGGTCTGACTGTCCGTGGACCACGTGTGTCTCCTGTCCTCGGATTTTATGACCACTCCGACCTGTTTCGATCGTCCAGGATCATTACACGTATAAATGAATGGTGTAATAGCAACAGTGAACACTGTCCTTTCGCAAGTCTCTGCCCTAGTCTCTCGGGCTCCTAGTGAAACTGCATTTAGAAATTTCAAAAATTGACCCATGTCTTGTCTGTCCCTTTTTTAACTTCTTCCATCTCGCCCCAAGTCGTGTAATAGTTGGAGAATTCCAGCTTTGCAGTGAAAAGAATCCAAAGCTATGGATGAAATCCTGCAATTATCTTGAGAAATATAAGCACAAAAAAAAGCTATCTAAAAGGAAAGATTAGGCAAATTATTGATTAACACGCGATTCAGCAAAAAATTATGTAATAAGAAAAGCTGTAATGACACACATTCTAAGACATGTGCCAAAGCTGCATATCTATATAATACCCCAATAATATCCATTCTGTTATTTAATTTTTCACTCCGTCAATCTGAGAAGTCAAAAATAAATTCAAAGCTGGGGCAAATAAGAAAAAAGGAAATCAAAATTGCATACAAGTTGTTTTCATTACCATGTAATTAGCCTAGTTTGCTTTCCTCCTTGTTTTCAGTTTTAATTTTTCTTTTTTACTGCAACAGACAACGCAGAGATATCCTCTTCCAGCTTATAAGCTGTAACATACTGACGTATAGTTGCTAGTGCGATCAACCCTTTTTCTTCCTGGTTCTTAAACCAAAAAAAGGAAAAGGGATGACAAAGGCAGCAGGAGGATTAGGAGGGAGTCAACTCAAGAAAGGCTTGTGGACTGTGGAAGAGTACAAGGTCCTCGAAAATGGATCTATGGCAGGGTAACATATCCTCTTTTCAGCCATCCGATCTGAATCGGATGGCCCTCCCTCTATATCAGGGTGGGGTCTCCTGACATCACGTCAGGGGATCCGGATAACAGAACACAGGATAGGAGATTGGAATTCTACAGCTATAAGGACAGGTTTTAAACACAAAATCTTCCTCTTTCTTAAAATATTCTCACTTGTTTTGTTGTGTCTTTTCAAGATGATTTCCTGGGCAAACCACAATAGCTTTGTGATGTATAGGCTTGAGAAGATGCGGCAAGAGTTGCAGGTTGCGGTGGATGAATTACATGAGCCTGAACATCAAGCAAGAGCACTTTACTAAGGAAGAAGAAGATCTCATTATTAGACTCCATAATTTGTTGGGCAACAGGTTACTCGTTTTCTTCTTTCTTTAGGTATTCCCATTGTCAATTTTTCAGCTATGAGAATTTCATGCAAAGTTGAATTGTAAAAGATGCTATTTAGAGAGAAAATTCTCATTACGATTGTACTTTGTTTCACTAGATATCTGTTATTCAGCAAATCTCTTGTTTGGACTCATTGTTGTCTGGTCCCGCAGATATCATGATGCACCTCATAAAGCATAATATTTTACGGACACAAGGAACACCTCATAGGATGATAAAATTCCAACATGGAAAACAGGGAGGTAAAATTGTACTGTACAAGCTAATGTTAATCCCATTCTCTTACTACTCTTAACTCTAGGCAAATTTTTTCCATCCATAGTACAGTTCGAGTTATG
Source organism: Melaleuca alternifolia (assembly GCA_019926035.1). Taxonomy (NCBI): domain Eukaryota; kingdom Viridiplantae; phylum Streptophyta; class Magnoliopsida; order Myrtales; family Myrtaceae; genus Melaleuca; species Melaleuca alternifolia. The sequence goes on along the minus strand of JAGKPW010002416.1, from coordinate 22,804 downwards.
CACAATTTTGATACCTCTAGGTGTCAAAATCGATGCAAATGTGTAGCAGCAAATTGGATCTCAACTCTTAACTTTTGAGGAAACCATTGTTCTCCCACTAGGTGGTCTTTGATTGCAAAACGGATGCCTGGCCGAACAGATAATCAAGTGAAGAAACACTGGAATACTTGTTTGAGCAAAAAGCTGGGCATCAAAAAGCAAATTTGTCAAGTGGGGAGGACAAAATCTAGGACCTTACATATTTCTCGGAGTTCACATCAGAATTCTATCTCATCGTCTGCTGGTAACAGTGGGTCTTCGGAAATGAATGTGGACAACAGGAGTCTGGAATCCCCAAAGATATTGCACCTGCCAGAGTTGACGAGCAAAGAAGAGTATTGCACCACCTCTTTCTGGGATTTTCAATCCGATTGAGAGATGAATCTTAGCATGATGGAGTTGGGGATGGACATTCTCTTCCTTCCTAACAGCATCATCCAAGGGTATTTTCTTACTAGTCTATCTGTTGGATTAGGAGCATAGAGCTGGTGCAATAACCATGATTGATGCTTGTTCTCCGGGAAAAATGTTGAAGCTTGCATTGGAAGACCGAAATCATCATGTGTAAGTGCAAATTATTTTTTTATCTTGGTTTCTTTATCATCGGGTAATTAATAGAACTTACGCCAGTTTTATCAAATAAGCAATTATAAGAGTCCTGTATCAGTCCTCGGGAAACTTTTAATTGTGTCTCACGTAAAAATAAAGAGAGAACAGATGTCAATTAGATCAGAAGATGCATCCCTGAAATGTGACTAAACACAAAAAGAAAGCACCGCCGGGTGATGAGTAAGTAAGATAACAACACCAATCCCTCTAATGCAGCAAAACTGGTTTTATTGAAAAGAGAGACCCTTCGATTTTTCATGTGCTAAAATTAGACATGGCGACCAACTAATGATTTATCGAGGCATCGGTTTGCGCCTCCACAAAAGCACACTCTAGTACTGTATTCTTGCACATAGAGGTTTTGAATCTATTTGGCCTCAAGTTCAATCAATAACTTAGGAAAACCGACCTTAATATCCAGTCCCCGTTACTATATTGTTATTTGTGCATTTAAACCAAAGATGGTAGTCTAGTTGATCAAAGATTCCGGTTGTCTCCCAATTCATTTGCTATGTGGACTTCGGATGAGGGACTGTAAATGCATCAAGAGTAAAAGAGACAGCTAATGAACTTGGCTTGAACAATGATTCAGATTTTGAACCACCAACTCTTGTAAAGGAGGATTGTCTACATAGCCCAATTCATATTATTTCATGAAAAAAACAGACAGATCCTCCTCTCTGCAGGGAACAAGTGACGTCTAAGCGTGTCTCTAGTACTCCCTAAAGCTTCCAATGCAGTATCGTGGCGACATCTTTCATCTGACAAACAAAAGAAGAAAAGGCAAAATTGCCGTATGAATCAAACTAAGTAGCCGAGTTCATTAAATTATCAAATTCTCAAAAGAAAATAAAAGAAACTTCAACGGAAATCACACAAAAAGGGGATCCGCGGGTGATCAACGCCCATATTTATTGGAAACAAGATTGTCCAGGGTACATTTATATTTAAAAAAAAAATTAGCTTAGGGAATAGAGACGTGGTCGCTGCTTAATGCGATCGATGATGGTGTTCATACAGAGAGTGGTGGGGAGAGGCCAAAGTCAAGCCCCCAGAGCTCAAATGCCCCATTAACAAAGTCATAGTAGCCTCCCTTCAGTGATAGGGTCTTGTTCACCAGCCCATCTCTCACAAATGGATAAGTCAGCAAGTTCCCAAGTGATACATTCACCGCCTCCTGCAAAAATCCAACCCGAGACTTAGAATGAAACGCGCATGAGAACTACAATGTAATTCGTCGTTCTCCCATCCGAGAATCGAACGCTTTCTCTGCCTTGTACGGAAAGCATCATTATTGACTAGAGAAATAGCTTAGATGACTAAATGTTTGACTTCGACCCCAAAAAAAAAAAAACTGGATGTTCGGTAAAGTGGTTTTTCCAATTAGCTACTACCATAACCCTTCGACATATAAAGTAGCTTTCTTAAGCAGAAATTCGTCTACCCATGTCGAAATGTAGGTTCTGTTAACGACTCCATTTCAACTCTTTTTGCTTAGAACAGGTTCATCCAGCGCAATAGGCTCGATCCATCGCGTGGACTGGCACTTGTCCTATAAATAGCAAGCTTTGAGAAAGGGGTGATAGAATACCTTCTCACAGTGTCCACATAGTTCAGGGAGGGGAGCCCCGCCGTGTTTCGAGTTCACTTTGGCTTTGGCCGGCAGACAGATCTTGACCCAATCTTCTATGAAATCGCTGAATTTCATTTGTCAAAATGCAATCAGGAATTCAGTATAACTGTCCCTCCTAACAGGTTTAGGTGACTTTGTAGCAATAGCAATGCAAAGAGGAGCGCTAATTGCTTACGTGGAGTTGTTTCCATCAAATGGGAAAGTCATCAGACCCTTGATTCCGCCGCAGGCGCTGTGTCCAATGACCACTATCTCTTCAACCTGTGCAATGAAAATGGAAGCAGGGGAAAAAGAGCCCTCATTAGTCGCCTATATGCTCAGGAATTTCTCATTCTTGGTAAACTCTACCTTGATCTTTGCTAGCATTCCCCTCTTACAGCTTTTCAAAAATGAGTAAAGGGAAATTTGATAGTCAATTACATTATTATTATGGTCGCGGAATGTGCGAGTATGTATATACACTCACTCTAGGCTGTGACTGTTTTTTATTGACATCTCAAACTATAAGGGACCAAAATGGTCGTCCAGTAGTTGTGATTTCTCTGTTAGAGGACACTTAACCAGTAAATAAGTTGTTACGAGTGTGCAAAATTTGAATAAGGTCTCACCTTGAGGTGCAAAACTGCATACTCGATGGCAGCTCCGGCTCCAGCGTACTTGGTCTGTTTGAATACGAATTAACAAAGAGAGCATGATGATTATGTTCCTTGGAAATGAATCAGGAATCGCTGAACACAATTAATAATTAACTTTTGTTTCTTCTATTTCAAAGGGAGAAGTGATGCCTGATCATAAGGAGGGACCATGTTGGCAACGTTGCGGACCACGAAAGCCTCTCCTGGATGGAAATCCAGCACATGAGACGGGCACACTCTCGAGTCCGAGCAAGCAAACACCATGAACTGCAACATAAAGATACACCGCACATTCTTCATGAGAAATATTATAGTAATTCTAGCAGTGCATTTATATATTCTTAGTGGGGATGATCCATTTTCTGGTGCGCCATATGCTTATGCGAACGCGTGAAGTAATGTAATTTCGGTAAAGTTACCTTTGGGCTCTGTCCTTTGGCCAGTTCACCATATAAAGCAGGGTTCTTGCTGAAACACATGAAGGGAAAAGAATGAATGAAAGCAGCGATGCTCTTCTGCATGTGCTTATATCACACCAAGAGAGAAATCATATTGATCTAGCCTAGCACGTGGAAATCATACTGTAAATGCGAACAAGTAAACGAGTCGATCATCCTCAAGTAGCAATTAGCTTTTGCCATATGTTTTACCCAACTAATTTTTTACTCGCGTCTTTTTACTATTTTGCATCACTCAATTTTTGTTCTATAAACTTCAGAAAATCGATTATTGTAGGATAAAATGTAGAAAGAGAGAGGGAGGGAAGCACGGACTCGAATTTCTCTTTCTTGAAGAAGGTGAAGCCAGTTTTGATTCTGTCGACGGAGCTGGATGGCTTGCCATCGGAGGAAGCAGTTTGCAGCTCCGCTGTTATTTGCTCCACTTTCGCGGCTGCTGTGGCTTTCAGGTCCCCCTTCTCACTGTACAATCATAACTCATCCGTTCATACATACTAGTGAAAAGAGCGTCAAATCGTAATCTTGGGACACTTGTATAAGACTCCATTACATATGCCTGACGAAGATGTACATTTGGTATGTAACAAGGTTGCTTTCTCCTGGAATGCATATTTAGTAGTACTTTCGAAACGTCTCAATAAGCATTTTACTGCTTTTAGAGAGATTGACTAGTGCGTTAAGAGCATACCGACCGCAGACCCCGTTAACATATATTCAACCGACCACTTCCGTGTCGGTATGACGGTCATTTTCCGGCTAACATGTGTAATTACGTATTAGGCTGTCTCTGTTAGTGCACATTTCACAAGCTAAATAACTGACGAAGCCGTGCAAGGTTTCAGACAGGACAACAAAAACTGAGGTAGGAGGAGGAAAAACAAAGATAGTCGAGCAAAATAAACCTGAGGAGTTTCTTGAGAGCCTCAATGGCCTCGTCATAGTCCTTGCCCATGTCTTCTCTCTGCAGATTGTCACGCCACACGTAAGAGTCGGTCAAGAATCATAAAATCAGGAAGGCTCTTTTCAGATATCGAAACTACACGAATTGCTCAAGACGAACACTGAACGACACCAATCAGATGCACAGGAATTGCTCGAGACGAATGGCTTGTTGGATTGAACTCTAAAACATGTATGAGCTCATATCTATCTTCTGAGTCTCCCAAGCTCCAAATGAAACAGAGGTCTACTGAGGAGATGAAGGGAAGTAAATATATGCAAGTGATAAGATGCGTGTTGGGTGCCGAGGAAACTGGCTTTAAATGGACTGTTTCTATACGTAACTCCTTGTTTCCATGTTTGGTTGGACATGTGGCCTGCAATTCGCGGGCCAAATCTCTTATCTTTTTGACTTGGCCATATATTTATTTCTTTCCTGTTCAAACTCCTAGTAGTTAGGAGACTGCATGCTGGCGGTTGATGGGACGTCTCTTGAATCATTTTGAGCCATGCGCTTGTCGCTATCGGCACACCGTGAAAACGGAACCGAAAAAACAGAGAACAAGAGAGAATTAAGATCGGCACACTTGGTATGCAACGAAACTTATACATGCGTCCGTATCGCAAATAGGCCGCGATGTTGGTGTCGTCCATTGCATGTCCTTAATCTCGTTCAGACTAAGAATGTCCACGTTCATGCGACAAAACCCTATCAAGTGAAAACCGCTACTCGAAATTCGAATGAACCCATGTTCGAGCGTCGAGTACAAGAAATGCACTTATTACTTACTTAATCCACGTAAACTTTTCTACGTACCGAACGGCAAAGACTTTTAATGTCCAGTTTTCTGCGTACGAGGAATTCTTTTATTTAATGTTATAAGCGCATTGGAAAATGCATGGTTGGTAAGCGGAATAACAGAAGCATATCTGGAGAGTATAGAGTGTGCGTGAGAGAGAAAGAGAGAGGTACCCAAGTGGGGTTGATGACTGGGGCGGGTGCGGCGAAAACGGGCTCGTTACGGATGAGGGTCGGAGGAGAAACGGAGGAGGAGGAGGAGGAGGAAGAGCCGAGACGGGCGGAGAAAGAGGGACGGAGTGCGACGGCTCTCTTGAGAGAGGACTGGGCGGGAGAGACGGAGGTGGCGCACCAGCTGCTAACCGGAGCCGTCGACATTGTGGCAAGGGACCCTCGTTGGTGGTGAATTTATAGCATGCTAACCACCGCAATAAGTTACGATCCCGAGAGGAGGGTGGAGGAAGATAAGAGTGAAAGCGACGGACCGGTGAACGAGAGCTTCTAACTCCTGTCTGAAGATGAGGTTTGGGGGGGGAGAAGCAACAATGACCCCATCATCTTCATCATCGCCCCTCCGATGCCATTACCCCATACTTTCTGGTTTGGAGTTTGGGAAAAATTTCGGGAGGGACCATGCATGCAATCACCGCTCGCCACGTTGTCCTATCTCCCGCGTCACACCTCTCCTCTTCACCTCCCGTTCCTTGTCCTTTGTCCTCCATATCACCCCCCCCCCCGACCTCGTTTTTGTTCCATCCGACGTTGGTGTTCATGCCTCACGCTTCAAAGATGTAATCTAGGGACGTGCTCCTCAAGTTGGTCATTAACTAGGACGTGCAAAGGTATAATCTATGAAATTCGCACGCGGATAAACGAACAACCAGATGGGTATCAAGTACAACGTAGGTACTTAAATGCTCGTTCGTAAAGTCCATTACTTAGACCAAACATTATGCCGATTTTGTACATTCTAATAGAGATACTATGAGAAGCTGAGACACCGTTCTATAAGTGGCAGCTGTTACATCATGTACACTGTGTATGTCTTACATCGGATATCTCTCACTCCAAGCCTATATAAAGGCTACTATTGTATAATATTCTTCACACCATTAATAGAGCACAAATACCATTCTCTTTTAATCATTCTTTCTTATCATGGTAGCAGAGCACGAAGTCCTGAGTTCAAATCCTTCCAGAGCCCTCTTTACCTTCCCAATATATATTTCCATGTGAAAAAGATCAGACTAAGTGTAAAGGGAAGTATTAGAATAATTAAATATTAATCCATGCATTCATCTATCAGAGATATCAGCAATATCGTTGATGGGTACTTTGAGCGAAATCGATAGAATGAGTGTTGGAAGACGACGTCTTGGTTAGGACGTAGTATGAGATCCATGAGTTGCACATAAGGCTTGAATGAGGGGAGAAGGGGATAAGGCCCTTATCCCCAACTCACGGTTCTCCACCACTCCACATCGGGAGACTGGGCGTCTGACGTCCGTCGTACTCCTAGTATCTGGTATACGTTGTGGGCATGATTAAGTGGGCCGTACGATCTTGCGGTGAGCACTCACGCTCCTCCCATGACTGATTTGATTGGCATTATTGTTCACGAAGCTCAGGAGAGCATGAACGTGGACACCATCGGGGGCACTGGAAGAAATGGAAGCTGATTTACGAATCGACATTAATTGACGGAATTGATTGGATGCTGAATATGGTCCATTAATTTTGATATTTCACTTACGATGCTTTACATACTGGGGTCCTGATCTCCCGAATCAGTTTAGTGTCTAATATTGCTCGAACCGAAATGAGAAATACATATGACATTTGATACCAATGGCCCTCTGATTACACATCACGAGGCTGCTAAGCCGAATCAGGAAGGGGAGAAAGGGAGGGAAGAAAGAACATAGCTTGCTTAAGCTCACACGCGACAGGAAAGGACCTCTCGATTTTGGTTCAGTCTCAAGCTGTGCCTCAGCCAGTTGAGTTCTGTTGCTCGAAATAACAGCCCTCCTCACAGACTGAACCAAACTTGGGATGTTCATGGCCGTGAATGCTCTCAAAAGGCTGTTTCCTCTTCCCGGTTCATGGTTAAGAAAAGCAAAAGGAGCTACTGCTGGTTTCTCTCTTATACGGAATGCAGGAACATCCATTTGGGAACTCAGCTGATCACTCCAGAAGAGTTCTTGACATGATCTTGCATATGCTGTATCACTTAGGAGCCAATCTTATAGGGCAGATGGAGAAAGCAAAACAACGAGCTGCTTTTGCCAGCATAAACCGTTCGCTCTCTGTCAATGGCCGCTCGATTACTTTAACAATGTTGGCATCCTGAAAAATGTAGAGCAAATAGCAGAATAAATACATCCAACTATGCCTTCTTTCTCACCAACAGAAATAATGAATTGCTGCAAGACCTTTCTTTTCCTCTTTCCTCAAATTTTTCCAGACAGAATTACAATGCAGTCCATCAGTAGAACTACACTGCCCTTCAGTCCGGAACTTGTAAGTGCAAAATTTAAACAAAAACCTCTTTTTTTTTCCTCCATTTAGTATCTCGTGTAAGAAAAATCTTATATCTGACTATTGATGGTGCAGAACCCATAGCTCATCGATAATATGACATCACACACCATAACCAAGCTAAAGGATGTTGAGTTACAAGTCTTAAAGATTTCAAGGTCCCTAGTCAAACAACATGAAGTTCCTTTTTGCATATTGAAGCATGTATCATGGAAATCAGAATACAACTTCACATTTTAATCACCATCAATATGGTAAATTTGGTTCCAATTGTATGATAGACAAAAATGTAAGTACCTTCTTTTGTTGTTGAACTGAAGGCCTTATACTGGCCGTATCACCCACCATGATCACATTATTGACATTACCCCCATCATCTCTCTCAGCTGGTGAATTTGTAGAATGACGCCATTGTCCATTGACAATATACTTGTAGTAGTATCTGAGACCAGCAAATAAGGAGATACGCCATGTCATTTCCAAACACAATTAGGAATAAACAGCACAAAGTAAGTTCAAAAGGCACAGGTGTTCAGGAGCACAACTCATACAACAAAATTTATGAAAGCATCAGCTCTGTAGAGGATGGAAGTTCTGATGCCACCATAATATATCAGACTAAACTCTTTATTCTGACTAATTCTTGGGACTCTGATTGGAAGCATCAAGTTCATTGTGACGATCATTGTCCTTTAGAAATCATAATGTGATTAGCAACTCATTACTAATTGTTCGAACTTACTTTCCCTGTGAAAGTCTCACTTCAGCTTCATATCTCGATCCACCTTTGAGGGTTGCCTTCACTGGTTCCTTCCAATTGCCAGTAAAATCACCCACCAAGTTTACGTCCTCTCCCTGAATTTCACCAAGTAATAGAACTTAAAATACCAACTGAAAATTGCATATTACTTGGCCTACAAGGAGAGTCGAACAGATAATCTAAGTATAGCAAGGAGTCCCAGGGAGAAAAATATTAAATAGCACCCTACAATAATGTAAAACATGTTGATGCATATCTACATCTCCATGTATCGGGTAAGAAGTTGATGCTGTTTGCTGAGAAAATATGGATTCTGCCAATTAATTACCTCATGTCCATTCCAGACAAAAGTCACAGCATGGGTTGCTGGTCCATCATGTCCACCACTCTCTACCATAGCTATAAGATCCCATGTTGCCCAAGCAATCGCAGGTCTGCAATAAACATCTGATAACAACATTACCGAGAAAGAAACACTGACAGAAAGTTCTCCTATCACCAATGCTTTTAAACATCAGATGGATGTTTTATAGCATTCCCTTCAAAGCAAAAATACTTTACAGTTCCAATTTTATTGGATGCCTCTGGAGTACGATGCAAATATTTTGCCACCAAGAGGCATCATTCAGAAAGTTCATCAGGCACTATAGTCCAATTAGCACTTTTGGCAGATTTAGAGCAACGACCTCGAAGACTATTACAGGCTGGTCAAATTAAAAAATGTCTAGGAAGCAACACACGTCCTCTATACATATAAAAGGAAACTGTCATGAATGGAAATCTCCAACCCAATAGCCTAAAGAAGGATTAATGATGAGAACCTGTCAGGACTGCAAGAGTGTAGCCCAGTTACAAAATTGTAAGCTGCATGGAGGGAAGTATCAGTCATCCAGTGGAGATATGCTATCACACATGCTGGTGACCGATCAAGACCAGTAGTACAGGTGATGTAAACACGATGGTTCTTCTTCAACAAACGTAAAAGGAGCCCCACACAGAAAGGCAGTTTCTTCCTCATATCAAAGGAATCTGAGTCCCTAAAATGACCAACAAAGCCAAGCAACGGTCACTGTGTGTTACATGAGAGTAATGCGGCATGTTAGCATTAAATCACTACTAAGCAATAGTTGCGTCATCCGAGCATATTAAATAATGGAGTTCAGTAGATTCTTGTCACAAGACATATATAACCTTGAGGAATGAAGCAAATAATAGCACCAATCATGATCAACTCCTTTTTTGATAGGTATAAATACACATCTTACTACCAGTAGAACATAGTGCAAAATTATGAAATCTGAATAATTGGGAAGTTAAATTTATCGGCATAATTTGACTTTGCTCTCCTCTCAAAGAAGCTGGAATCTGAAATTCCCGTTACCTTATGGGATAATTTATCATAAGAACACCACGTCGTTGGCATGACTCATTAATTGCATTTGGATTGATTCCCCAATTTTGTGATTCAACTCCTCCTTGAAAATTCAATATAGCAGTGACACCCTGACATTGAGATTTGCTTGCTGTTACAAGTGATGTGACATGAGATGCTCCAGCATGAAGGCAGACGAAGATGGGATGATAACAAAAATTAAGTAAATGGAAGTCAGTGCATCATAGAGATGGAGAATAAATGTCTAACCTCTGCCAATATGATCAAAACAGAAAGAAGAATGCATGAGGTGTTCCAAATTAATATATTTTCGTGCTTTTTGTTCGATTCTATACCAACAGATGACAGAAAATTAAAAATGAGTTCATTAGTGCCTTGTGTAACATGAGAAGAAATTCTAGCAATTCCATTTTTGACAAAGGTCTCGTCTTAAATTTTCACACTCTGGAAGATCAGGGCAGATGACGGCATAGCTTCTAGGTTCCACCCACAATGATAAGAGTACACTACAACTTCATTGCTGAGAAGCGGAAGGTTCAATCAGCATAGAAATATTATCAGACAAGTAAAAAAGGTACACAAACTCAATCTGCCTTCACTTGGTTTATCCAACATATTGACTGCATCACATAGTTTTGATGCCAAACCATATATAAGCACTCTCCAATCTAACAATTGACTGCTCATACCCATTGTGAATGGTCTCTAGGTAAATAGAAGGGTAAATATATAGACACAGCTTGCTTGATTGTTGGAATTATAGTTAAAATTATGTCAATTGATACTGCATTCAGCTGGACACTCACCTCAATGCTTGAGAGAGTATCCACATAGCATCTGTCTGTATGCATGATCCAACATATATTTGCTCCGTGATCTATAAAAACGGCAACCAGAGATGTGATCAAAAAGCATTAAAAACTAATAAATGACCAACAGGATTATCACAATATACACGTGACACATAATGATGAAATCACACCTTACTGTAGCGCATACCAAGGGAATGGTTATAATAAAGTTCGCCTTCAGATCGATCGAGTGCCTTAATGTATTCTTCGAGAGGGAAGCTTCCATGAGCCCAGTCTCCATCTCCAGAATCATCTTCAGAGAAAATACAAACAACTGGACTAATGATTGGAGTGGGACTGTTGTTGTTCAGAACTTGGGGAATGGTTTGTCCATTTTGATTGCTCAACAACCTCCATCCATCCAAGGACAAGAACTTTGAAGAAAACAATACAAATCCACAATTTCCACTTCCCTCAGAAGATCTCAAATTTGATGCCAGTAAAGCCTTATTCCAAGTAACAACAGGAACGTGACCTTTATTGTATAGTATATCCAGCTCACTCAAATGCTGCAGTTGGTGAATAGGAAATGGAGAGAACGGTCGTTCCAGAACCAGGCTGAAAGAACCCATTTTCTCTTTCATCATCATCCTGATGAAAGGGGAAAGCGAAAAGAAGTATATTTAAGACGAGAGAGAGAGAGAGAGAGAGAGATGGACAACACATATCTTCTGACACGCTAAACTTCATCCAGGCCATCTAAATGGCTTTCTTTCAGGTGTGCTACAGAAGTTTCGGCAAACATATAAGCCCAGTATATGTTAGTATTAGGTATATCTCACCACATTCTTCTCCATATATAACACCACCCGGAAAACTTCTTAAATAGATTACATTTGAGATAGAGGCTTAATTTCTCATTTCACCAGCTCCCGTAACCAAGTCCGCATATGAATGACCATGAAAGACATGATGCACTGCTGATCCTAACAACCAAGGAGCACCAATGTTGACACTCCAGACTGATGACGAGCAATGAATTCGCGGTTACCCAAGACTTAAGAGAAGACTTGGTGTATGTCCCACCTCCAAAGTTAACTAACCCACTCATACAATCCAAAGTTCACTAGCTTAACTTTCAGAATGTCACATCTGCTGATATTTCGGAATTGAAACCAACGTGACTCAAAAACACCACAGAATGAAGTCTCTTACTCTGTATCACCAAAGTCCCTAATCTCAACAAGCTTGCCACCAGAGGGATCGCCCGACCTTTTCAAAGTGTCGCCTACCATTATAATCCTGGACTTCTCCGCATTACCCTGCAATCGTTTGCATAAAATCCTACGTGACTAACAAATTTCAAAAGAGGCACTTGTCGTACTCACAGTGCAATTCAAACTGAGCCATAGCAACCACAACTCAACATACTCAAAAAAAAAAAAAACCAAAATCTAACTGCAAGCAAGCAATCATCAGCAATGTAATCTCGTCAGCTGAATTCACTCGCGACGAATCAATGAACCACAAAAGTAAATAGTCCAGCTCCGGTACAGGGCCGTACATTCACGTACCCCTCGCTTAAGAGCGTGGACGAAGATTCTACCGTCGGCGGAGAGCGCGAACCTGATGCCGAGAGGCTTCTCGAGAGTAACCATGTACTCGTTGAGGTTCATTCTCAACGAAGGAGGATCGCTCGACATCGCGACGACTCCGCAAGCCCCTCTGCAACACCGGACCTTCGCTCGACGGGCATATCCGCCGCCGCGCCGCTGCTCTCCGCCGCCCCAAAACGGAGTGGGGGAGGCGCGATCGAGAGCTCTGCAACCGGAGGAGAGTTGCAGAGAAGAAGCCATGGCGGCCCTTGGACTTGACGAGGAACGAGGGACGAGGGAACGCGATAACGAAGTGCTCATCTATCACCGTTTCGTGCGCGCGCGTAAGATCGCCAGAGTAGTCGTGGCTTCTTTCGTCGGATGAAAATCTGGAAGAAGAAAAAGGTCGGGGCCCTTTTCGCGCCACAGGCTGCCACGTGGAAGTATCGCGCTTTCGGGAGGGAAAAAAAATCTTGCTCGAGCAGAGCCGTCTTGCTAAACGCACAGCAACATTTGGATGCACGAAATGAATTGAGATTGAAGCCGACGTCGAACTTTTTCTTTCAAGACAATAGAAATTTTGGGGACAAAATTAAGATCGTATCTAAAGTTGGAAAGCTTTTTAGAGAATGAACACATCAAGTTAAGCTCGATTAAGGAGGGATGTGCTTAGTCTAGGACAGTCCAATTTTTCTCCAAAATTGGGAACCGGACCGCCTAGTCTTAGACCCCAGTCCGATTCTTAGGAAATCTAACGGGATCGGTTGGGAATTAGAAAAATTCTAAAAAAAAAAATTGAGTTTCTTTACTTTTTAAAAAATATATATATTGATAAATTTGAATAAAGATTAAAAATTCAGAATTTTAAATTGAGTTTTCTTTTTAAATCTTTAGTTTAAAATATAAAAAAAAATTATTGGTCAGGTCCAACCCTTTTAGGAATTGAAAACCAGAATTGGACCGTGTAGAGAATAAGGACCAGACCGACACTTCCAATCAGTTCAATTCCCTGCCAGTCCGAGCAGTTCCAATTCAAACAGTCTGGAAGGTTTTCGATTCGGGCTGTCCAAGTTGCTCAACCCTACGAGTAAGAACAAAATTTTCGGACAAAAAAAGCTCGAGAAAATTAGTCCCTCCTAATTTATTTAATTACATATAAGCACATTATTATCGTTAATTATACTCTATGGTTATCCTTATTAGGTAGTTGACGTGCTAAATTTTAATTTCCTGCCAGTTTAGGAAGCGGGATCCTCACTACTCGGATCCCCATACCCGATCCAATCGGAGATTAAATTATTTGATCGTCCCTTTTAGAGGTCGCTTCTGTCCCTTCGAGCACCTTGGGATGTACAGAACATGTGGGCCGTACTTAATTCCACACACGTCGAGAGGAGGAACGATTAATTTAGTCTCTCGATCCTCAGAGCATCCGTACCGTTGCCGAAGTTCTCTGGGGACGGATTTCCATGTTTCGTCCGGCAAATCTGGCCCTTGATCGAGAAGACTTTGATGGTCGCCAGGTGTTTATAGTATTTGCACTTTGTAGAGCTACTTTTATGAGTAGAGATGTGACTGAGTCTAACTTGTGATTCACGTGGAGTATGGAGAGCGTAGACCGTCGTATATTAGCTCGTGAATGATCGCTTTTGTGATTGAAATGTCTATGATTCGTGATGTTCTGCTCTATTCGGCCAAATGGATTCATTTAGAGTGAAGCAAGTTTTGGAGCTCGTAATACTTTGAAGGTGATAACATTTTTTGTATTGGATTAGGATGAAATCGAGGAGAGCTATGATAACCCTGCGATTTGACCGTGGATGAACACTCCCGTATTTTTCATTATAATCATGTTCTATAATGAGTTGTGACGGATCTACATTTGTTCAATCGATAAGATGTGTGGCGTGTTAGCTGATCTTGCTTGATTTCGACAACCATGTTCGTTAGACTTGCCACTCAAAGCATCGCCTAATACATCCCCCAATGCATCTCTCATGCTATCTTTCCAAATCCAAGTCTTGGCTCATAGCTTGTAAAATCCAAAAATATTACATAAGCTCAGTCCAATATGGGTCCAATATGGACATAGCAATCAAAATCATGGAGACCTTTATGGATATCCCACATAACACATCATGTACTGAATAATGTTTGAATCAAAAATCAATTTGAATCAGAGAAAAATTGCCCGATAAGATTTAAATTTGTTATACCATAGCTCTAAAAATTTGTGCTTAATTACAATGTAATCATCCCGATGAAAATTTATCGAAAATCGCTTGTGTAGGAATCCGGTTACTGTCAGCCGTCGCGCAAGGCATGCCACCTCATCAGAGATTTCCAATTAAAATTGGCTAAAATGACTACAACAGAATTATATTTAAATGTCCATCACCAATTTGAAAAAAATCTCATGAATGAATTAGCACGCGTGCAATGGATTTAGAATCAATCGGATAGTCGAGTCTCGTGTAAAGGCCATGGGCACACGTCGCTCTTGTCAAATGGGTCGAGTGTCTCCGTTGGGCTGCTGCTGAGTGGAGAAACTAAAGGCAAAGTGGGCTGCGAGAAGACGAGCCCAATAAGCCAACACGACCATCCCCACGACTCAGGCAAGAACTCCCGAGCCGAGACAACCCCCACGGCATCAGGACACGGGTGGTCTGATCGCCTCCCCGACAAGTTTGCCCGTGCGGTCAAAACTCTCTGGGTGAAACCTGTCGCCTTCGGGAATCATTGGGGGAGATGGGAATCTTGTTGGTTGAGAGAAGGTTTGGGTTAGTTGGACGATTCCCAAGTTTCAACTTGAGGGGGAAAAATGATAAAGAAGGTCGAGAGAAGTTTTAAACGGGAGATATATTCGGACCTCTGGACCGCCCCGGCGGCGGCCGGCCGGCCCAATATGCACCTCTTTTGTTTATTGCTCCAATCGAAACACGAACCTCGTACCCACTCCCGCTCGACGGCCATTTCAATGCTGATGCTGATGCATGGCGAGGTTATCCGAACGATTAACCAATGGCTATAACGGGTACACCGGTCTCTGCTCTCAAGTGGAATCCGTTCCGATCCGGGAGGTCGCTTAGGGTTTTCATTCGACGACTCCGAGAGGCAAGGACCGTGCTCCGGGGGCTGCTGCTCTTGACGGTCCGGCAAGGGGGGTCGGCCTCGGTCATTTTGATTCGCCGGCGTGTATTGGCACAAAATGAATCCGCAAATTGGGTCTTGCAAAACTGGAGGCAGTGGCGCAGGCTCTACTGTGATTATATTGATGTGCCAATTGGATTGCCAATCATGGTCTCATGTAGCCATATTAGGCCTGCTTAGCTTCTTCTCCCATGATTTTAACTCTACCCACCTTTACACCAACAAAAGAAAATTAATAATAGTAATAATGAAAGGGGAAAAAAAGTTCGATGACGTCGTTTTCGTCTTAGACGGCTTAATCAGCTAAAGAGCCGCCAGAGTTTAGTTGCAAATTTAATTCTACCCCAAAATTTTTTTCTTGTCTTAAAAGCCCAAACTCTAAATCTAGTTCCAGATAGATCCCATCTAGAAAAAATCACTAACTTTTACTCGAATCTCGAATTTACTCCGAACTTTTTTTATACTGAAAAAATCACCTATTTTTCACATGGAGATGCGGTACTTCCACGATGGTATTTTCATCAACCCTTCGTTAACTCTCTATATGTGAAAAACAAGAAGTAGTCCAAAATAAAGTTTGCCTCCATGAACCTTTTGTCTTAAAAAATCATCATCAGTTGTTTGACAAGATATTTTCACAATAATAAAATATCTACATGAATAAGGTGACGTAACCGTTTTTTAGTACGAAAATTGGGAAAATTGGTATGAATGGATAACGGAGACAGATTTGATATTAGAGCTAAATTTGGTGATAGATTTGATAGCTGACTTTAAGGTTCGAAGATTTTTTATTTTTATAAGGCAAAAAAAAAAATCGAAGACAAAATTAGATCGAATTTAAAGACGGAGGATTTTGCAACGGGGCCAAATCGCGAGTGGGGGCTCCGTCTAGAATCGCGAAATCGAATTTGTCCCACTCGAGTGCCAAGCGGACGAGCCGACTGATGTGAGGGTTTCACCCAGAATTTCTTCTGCAGTGGACCATCTCCGCGCATTTGGACCGATTCCCACAGAGGTGCGGGGGTGGCCCCTTCGCACGTGGGATCTGGCTCGCTCGAGTGCAGCGGGGGGACCCACCAACCCCCTCCCCCCGGCCTTCGCCATCAATTTAGGTGGCGCACCCCGCCTTGTCGAGCATTAAAGGCCGACAGATTCCGCCCTCCCGTAGCCCTTCGCCCGGCGATCCACTTCGGGCCATCGACGATCCACGGCGCTTCGTACGTCGCTGGATGTTTAGATTTCAATCACTCCATTAAAGATCGGATGTTAACACGTTTATCGCGTCGGCTCTCTGACTAATACCCACTGACTAATACCCATTTACACCGTATCGTGGCTGATTCGAGTTCGTGGTTCGTACTTTGGTGCTGGGCCCTCGTCGCCGATAATCGTAGCCCTAATTATCACACCAACCGCGAAAAAAATATACATAAATCATTAGTTTTATATTTGCAGCTCTTTATATATACCCCGACTAAGATTGACAAAACCATATGTTATGTACATAACACGACCCCTCAAATCTGGACATTACTTCACGTCCCAATTGAAAAAGCCCCTCGTCTGGTGAACCAAATCCTATTAATTTAATAAAGTGAAAACTTCGCCGTGGCTTCTCAGAACGGAGGAAACGTCCTCCCCATTCCGTTCACGCTGGCGAAGAAGCCGACCAGCTCTTGCCTGTACGGCAGGTACGATCTCCGCTTGTCGCCCTCCTTCAGTGCCCTGTTCCTCACGTAGAACACCTCGTGCGCCGACGCCGGCGCCGCCTTCTCCTTCGCCTTGCTCTTTTTCTCCGCGACGACGACAGCGACGGCTTGGCCGGGCGGCGGACTCGCCTTCTCCTTCGCTGCTTCCCCTCCGGCTTTCGCGTCGCTGCTTCTCGACATGGAGCTCGACCTCGAGCTCGGCGTCAAGAACACGAACGATTCCTTCCCGTCGCTGTTGCTGCGGCGAAGCAGGTCGCGGAACCTCCACCGCTTGGAGGACGACCCCGTCGAGCTGCTCTTCTCGCACTGGCTCGGCGACACCGCCGGCGACTTCGGCGTCCACACGCAGTAGCTTCCCTCCGGTACCCCTTCCAGCTCGTCGGCCTCCGACGACGACGACGATGGAGGATCGCAATCTTCGGCGAACAGGTCCTTCAACGGACTCCTTATCGAAGACACCGCACTATCGCGACCGCAATCCTGATCCTCCTTCGCGGACGTCCTATCACCGCGCACGTACAGAAGATCTCGATTGAACACCGGGTAGACCGGACCGATGTGCCCGCCGTTGATCAGGACCCCGTCGTGCTCCCTGACGAGCGAGACGAACTCGAAATCGTCGTCCCCGGCCTCGTGCCAATCGCCGCCCAATCGACCGCTCGGATGATCGCCCGAAGAAGCGGGCTCCGGCTCGGAGCCTCGTCCTCCGTCTTCATCCTCGAGAGCGATCCGGCGAGCGACGTCGGCGATCTGGTCGGCGGAGTAGCTGTTGAAACTGGGGCACAACTCCAGCTGCTCCCCGCTTTCCGGTTCGTTCGACGTCATCTTTCCCCCTGCGAGAGTCCAAACCGCCAGCCACGTTCCGATTCAAAGATGCTTCGGCTCCTGCTTCTGCTTCTGCTTCGTTTCGTCTGCAAGTGCTGAGGAGGAATGCGAAGGTATTGTGTGGTATAGAAGGAGAAGGTGGGGGGACGGAGGTATTTATATGAGAGAGAGAGAGAGGTGCGTGGGGAAGAAGGCATGGGAGACACGCGGGCGGGAAGCGCGTGAGGTTTCTAGAAGCACGGATTCATTGTCAATTCTCGAGTGAATGAGAGAAAAGGTCATTAGTGATGTCAAGTTGCGTTCAGACGCACCCTAAGCGCACCTTCTTTGTCGCCTGGCCTGGTAAATTCCCCAGTCCCCACCTTTCTCTTTAAAAAACTAATTCTCTTACCATTCACTTATCTAATCCATAATCCCTAGTCTTATGTAGTAATTAACTCCTTCTTAATCCATCTCTTTCTCTATGCCAGAATTAATCTACAGACCATTGATAACCATGTTCTTGCAGGACTAAGGATACCATATCTCGTGTCGAGGCATAAGTCAAGAGGAAGACGATGAACTCCCTCGAGGGACCATATCTATTAAGAGGTAAGAATCTCCCGATCATCTTTAATAACAACGAACGCCCGATTGAACGGTCCATGTCGATTGGGCTCGCCTAGATCCATAGTCAACGGATAGATATTAATATCGAGGTGTTCCCCACTGATGATCTGGAGGTTGTATGCGTGCGACAACATTGAGGGCTTACGAAATTTATGGATATCAGTAAACGAAGAAGGGAAGGATGGTGAGTACCGAGCACGACATTCTAGACTCAATGCTGTGGAGAGAAAGAGATAGTTCGGACAAACGGATGTCGACGCATCCTCTCAGTGAGAGTTGAAATGCCTTTGGTGCTGGCCGATGGGTGCATCTGAGCTTGATCCGCACGTTACGTTGCACCTGCAGCGTACGTGTATTCACACGTTGTGATCATGCTTAAGTCTTGTTTTTTATTTGCACAGCTGGGGGGAGGCCAATTTCACGTTCCCTCTCCTCATTTCCCGTCGCCCTTTTTTTCCCCCCCTTCTTTCCGGGATTTCGGGATTTCCCCAACTTACAAGACTAGACTGGTTTTCTCTCACTCGGATGCAGGTCTCGGTAACCCGGGCCAGTTTCGGTTTGGAAATTGAGTCGAACCGGCCTTACGGCCAGATTCTAGGCCGGTTTATGTGGGAATCGCATGGGTCTTGGATGGAAAAAGATAAGACAACCGATGTTAATCAATAAGGTTCCTGCTTTTTATGTCCCGAATGACATCGATTCCAAGGCCGGTCTTAAAGTTAACCGCTTTTTTTCCTAGGGAAAATCGGATAAAAAGTCCCTAAATATTAATCAAATATGCAATAAGATTCTTGAACTGCAGCTCAATAAGTAAGTCTTATATTTTTAATTTGTTCAATGCAATCTCTAGACATTTTGTACATGTTCAATTTAACCCACTAAGTAGATGAAGATGTTCAATATTTTTGTTTGTTGTATCAAAGTTCAGAGATAATTTGTGTCAATATATCCTATAGCTTTTCCTCTAATTACGTCGTTTCAAACATTATAGTTATGCCGAAGAGAGAATCCCAATCCGGAAATATTAAGAAAAAATCCATCAATACCTGAGTCATAATGTAACGGATTGTTCGCTTTACATATTTTATCATAATAATAGTTAGATTATTTAAAATCAGATCCGGTTCTCGAGTCAATTCTGAGATTCGACGGTTTGGTTCTTAATTTCAGAAATCGGGCCAAATTCGAAGTTCAATTGGATCGCCTAATTGCAGAGGATGGTTGTTCAAATGTAAAGGTAGTTGGTAGAGACAATGACACCATGAAGAGCGGGTGAGATCGGGTCCTTTAGTCTCGAGGATCCACAACAAGGACTCAGGACTATTTCCCCGCACGTGTGAGCAAGTATTTCCGTTCAGCGGAGTCGCGGGTTACTCTTGTCTCGTCGTTCTTCACCTACACGTGCGACGCTCATCGGCCGGTACACGTGGACGAAGAGAGCTCTCCCCCCTCCACACGGGATTTCGACCACCGTTCGAGTGACATCTAAGGCCGTCCATTCCTTTCGACGTCGCTATACTTCCACATGGCAAACCCGACCCGCACTGAGATTTCGGATCCATTCATATTTCATCTTGCGGAGAACGAACGTTTTTGAGCTTTTTTTTTCTTGAAAACGATGATCTGTACTGTTTATAAAAATGAATTTATGAAACTATTTTCCTTATTTACGAAAATATTTACATATAAATTATTATCAATAACAAAAATCATTTTTTATTTACAAATTATTTCAATCGCTACAATCTATAATTTATGTGAAATTAATCTCCACGTCATCCCTACTCATAGATTTTCCTGCCGGCTGCGTCTAAAGTATTTTCAACACACTAAATGGATGGTGCTCAAAGCAATTGCTATGTAATTTTTCTTTTCACATGGTGCGTCATCGAATTTTTTTCAAAATTAAGATGTTCGAAGATCAATATGTTTTTTTATTTTATTTTTCACAGCCGCCGGAGTCACAATCAATAGGGATCTACGATAGGCAATTCACTATAAGTATCGACGTTCACAAGGATTATCAGAGGGGAAAAAGGTGGCGGGAATTTTTCCCCCAATCATTCGGCAGCCGCCATGGAAAGAAAGCAAGAACGAAAGAAAGAAAGAAAGAAAGTTGGTGGAATAGAGAGGAGGTTTTCCCATTCAAGAAAACCCAGATTGCACGAGCGTCATGGAGACTCCCTTTTGGAAGGAAGACTTTCTGGCTGCTTAAAAGGCCGACGACGAAACGGGGGATTCTTTCCGGAACCAAAAGCATGCTCGTCGGAAAAAGTCCAACAAGAACCAACGAAGATTTCTCGGGGGTCCAATCATGTGGAAAACGAGGAGGGGTTCTCTAGAAGGAAGATCCCAGAAAAGAAAGAAGAAAACCCAAGAAGACGAATTGAAAAAAGATTCGATCTTTCCTTGTGAGCGCACCCATGACGTCGTTGGTCGAGAGATATTGAACCCTCCCCCTTTTTGTTTGGCTAGCAAGCAATACGGCCAGGAATATCAGGGGAGGGATTCGAAGCCATGAGCACGTTGACGTCGTTCAGTAGTTTTCTATTTAGGCTTTTCGTGTTACGAAAGTATATATAATCAATGAGACGCCAACCAACAACGTGGTACTTTGAATTAAATGCCCACCTAATCGGCCACCTGTGCAGACAATCTACCGTTTCGACATGCTAACATTCATTGGTTCGATCTTTCGTCGGGTGAACTTAAGTGAGGTCGTGCGGTTCCGTCGGTGATCATCCTGGCCCGCTTGCATCGATATGGAGGGATAAGGGGGGCGGCAGCAACCACAGCAAAGGAACCGAGGGGGTGTCGTTTCGCCGTCAATAGCAACTAGAGTTACTTCTCACACGTGGGCTTCCTCCCCTTTTCAGGAAGGAAGGCGCGGTTCGAGGGTATCTTGCCATCTTCGGCCGGATTATCCAGCTTCGGAATCTTCATGCTTTGTTTTCGTCTTGGTATTTAGAGATAAGTTGGCTGTACCCGGAGAAAGTCGTGGGAGTTGTTTGGCGCACTTCAATGAATAAGACGATTCCCTTTACCCAAATTCAACCAAGAAAGACAGACGCGTTGCTGGGTTTGAACCTCTCGTCAATCTTGCGGGCTCCTTTCTCTTCTTTCTCGGCCAACACTTACGGTGCTTTCGTGGCTTTCTTTCAATGTGAATCCCAGCGTTCAAGACAAGCTTGTATGGAAAAAGCAATCCGAAAAAAGCAGGTGTCGTCCGTTGACTTCTCTTCGCGCCGTTCGAATGGGCCGAACTCCAAAGATTTTCAAAGCTCAGATCGGACCCTTCGGGTTGTTTGCGTGATGTGAAATTACGTTGACGTTGAGAGTCTGGTGATAGTGATGTCAAAATCACGGGGCTTGGGGGATCGCGAGTCAAAGTCGTCCGTTCGGTCGTGAAGCACCAACAGCCCCGCCCCAGCCCCGTTTGTCTATTTAACTGGCTCCTCGCCCCATTGCAGGCTTTGAAAACACGGCAGCCTCCGTGCCTTGGGATCCACCACAAAGTGAACTTCCCACGGAGGTGCATGATGTTCGGTCCATTCACCGGACCAATCTTATCAATTGAGCTAAAACCACACTGGGTAGCCGATTAAATGGGTTCTGAATGTTATTAGCATACATTCACAACCGGTGAACTTATACCAGATGCATAAAAATAGTAAGCATCCAGGAGCCTTCACT
This sequence comes from Melaleuca alternifolia, assembly GCA_019926035.1. Taxonomy (NCBI): domain Eukaryota; kingdom Viridiplantae; phylum Streptophyta; class Magnoliopsida; order Myrtales; family Myrtaceae; genus Melaleuca; species Melaleuca alternifolia. The sequence continues at coordinate 626 of JAGKPW010002416.1, read as the reverse complement.
GGTTGAGATTGAGGGTTACACAGACGTTCTCTCCACACATGACAATATCAGCCTTGTATAGCAAATCTACAAGCAGACCTAGACTAGGAACAACCTCTTTTTCAGCTCCTTTCAACTTAACTTAGCTTCTATACTTTCTTGCAATTAAATACAGCATTTATGCCACACGCCTCTGCCATGTAGTCTGTATCAAAGTGCATTTGAAATTAATCATTTCAGGACTTACTATGCTTCTTACATTCCTTTAGATGCCTTCAGTTTGTCCATGGTCTGGATAGACGACTTGCCAGAAGTCTTTGTCTTTGAACATTCTTGTCGTTTACTTTGTATGAGGTCATGGAGCATGGGTTGAAGTTGTGTTTGGAAAGCTCTGTATGAGAGGTAAGGCAGCAGAGTAGAAACAACCACCAGGAGAGTGGAGAGCCAATAGAGAAGACTTGGACTGGTAGCCTCGAGAAAAACCATGTACGCAGTTGTGGAAATAATTGGTGAAATGTAACCAAATATCAATATAAATAGGTACCAGAAGGCAATGCTGCTCCAAATGAAGAAATGCTGGATCCACGTGAAGTAGTTAATGGATATAGCCATTTGACAGTTGACAGCCCACACAACACAAGTATACA